>CM073578.1:36153558-41153558 GCA_037074715.1 Magnolia kwangsiensis
CGAAAAGGCTCAGTTGCATCATTAGGAGTTGTAAAGTATATTTAAAAAGCAACATTTCAACAAGTCAAAATTCTTCAAGTGTGTCATCCATTGAACAACGAATCTCACAATTGAAGATAATATGCATATAACAATAGTTTGTCAATTTTGATATTATAAATGAATCATTTTGATGGGAATAATTAAATTATATGTGGAACAGTCTACTATGATAAGAAAAAGTTAATGGAGCTATAGAATAAATGGATATGTCCTTGGGGGGGGGGGGGGGGGGGGGGGGTACGGGATGGGGATAATTAGGACCAAATAAAATTTATACCTTTCAATAGACAATTTCTTACTTAAAACTAATTAAGGCAATTAACTCAAGCTTTCAATCCAATAGAGGGTTCAATCACATAAACTATAATAGATATGCCAACTAAGCAACTAGTCTATAAACGATAGTCTACATTTGTGTGGGATATATACACTAACTATTCAAATTCTAGCATTCATCTAATCATGCATACATATAATTTACTAATCACATAAACATAATTAAAAAATTGCTCAAATGACAATGTCAAACACAAGCATGTATAGTAGTTCGATTCCTCTACTTCACTCCCGATGGACGCACTCTCTTTTTGAGTGTATCGATATTCATTATTATAAATTTTAAATTAGGTTCACGTATAACCTTTATAGCCCTACACAAGGACCTAACGTCCACCCCCGTTGGAGGCTCTCACAAAAGACTTTAGTTGGTTTCTATCGGCTAACCAACAACCCCGGTCCTAGTCCAAGATCCTACATTTACTCCCGCCAGAGGCTTCAACGAAGACTTAACATGTTCACGCCCGTGTCTAGTGACTTCGGCTCCACACAAGAACCTTTCGAATTTGAGTCACAAACTTTTACCATCAATCTTAACGATGAAAGAGAGTATGGACTCACTAATTGACACTTGTCAAATTGAGCCCCTTTGACATGTCTTCTTGGGTAGTTTAATCGATGCTCTCCCATGCTTCGATTAACTCTCATTTTAATCCCTCGATTGTTAATGTCGATGTTTTGTCAATGCTTCAACTCCGACATCAAACACCTTGCATGCGATGTTTCATTAAGGTGATTAAGGTGATAGGAGGTAGGTGAATCTCCTACAACACATGAAAATGTTGTAATTCTTAAGGGATTGACCTAGATGGGTGTTCTAAAAGATTTAGACAAATAGTATACCAATGAGGTTTGGTCTAATCTCTAAAAAATAGGGGATATTGAGTTCATCTTCAACATTGATGTTGGAATCCTCATTAAATTGATAAAGCTTAAGAAGAAGAATCAAATATCATAGGATTATAGGCTTAGAATGTGGGATATGAGTGGGGAATCTCCTAAGCTTCTATTGCACCCCAAACTCATCCGAATGTCAAAAGACCATATCTTCTTTACAAAAGAATTGAGTTCCGATGGTCATAAAATGGGCATAAATGGCAAATTTTTTATTCAGCCAAAATTAGCTTTAATCACACCGAATTAGCCCCTAAAAAAACATGAAAGCTCCTAGACATATTTTGCTACATTTAGTCGGACCAAACGTGGTCTTTGGTCGCACCGAAGCTAGTTGAAGGACTCTATAGCTGGAGCCAAATTACACAAATTTTATGACTTTTATATTGTCTTGTTTTGAGCACTCTCAGTGGGACCAAAGGGGGATACGATGGGGCCAAAGTTTGCTTAAAATTGTACATTTTGTTTTTAAGCAACTTGGGATCTCTAAAGTTAATCTAAATATGTTCAATTAAGGCTCTCAAAGCTAGGGGATGGTCAATCAAAGGTTAACCTATTTGTCCATGATTATCTAGAGTTTTAAAGGTTATTTTGGGTCAAGGGTTAAGTTCATCAAGGCACCTCATATACTTGCTCTTTGCTCCTTGATGATTCATATCATATTGTATCTTTGGTCTTCAGCTTTCAAGGGCTCAACTGACTACTACATAACACATAGACTCATGTGATTGACAAATAAGGCACATAAATCAGTAAACTAACAAGAATTGTCATCGATGGACATAAGATACTGAGTTTATCATGTAACTTGGTTTAAAAGTGGATGGATGATGACTTATATGTGTCACCATCATATTATCAATGCGCTTATAAACCCAACATAGGACGTGAAGACCAAGTATATGAATAGGAAGGCGTGTAATAAAATTTTTAAAAATTATTAAAAATAAGCTGATTCTTACATAAATGAACTGTCAATGTAATCATGTCATTTGACGTGAAATTGATGAGAATTTTAATATAAGGACAATTATATTAAAATTGCTACTATCATGGAAGGATTATCGAAATAAGTTCACTTAAATAAGTTCTCTTGAGCAATTAAAGATACATCTTCGAATTAAGGATGAAGATAGATTTTGCAATAATGAGACTAAATAACTACAAATACAATTAAAAGATCATATAGTTGATGCTAATTTTAATACTAAGAAGAAAAAGAGAGAGTAAGATTATGTTAACAAGCCACAACAATTTAAAAGGTATAAATTTAAGAAGGGCGACTACTATGCCTACGGAAAACATTCACATCATGCAAAAGAATGTAAACATTGCAAATCAAAACTAAAGAAATACGAGTTTGACAAAATGTTTGTAGTAAATTTCAAAGCCAATATGATGGAAAATAAGAAAGATTGATGAGTTGACACAAAAGCTACCAGGCATGTCACATATGACAAGCAATTTCAAGACCTATGAACCAGTGAAAGACAACATGAAGCTTTACATGAGTAACTCATCCACTAAAGTCAAATAATGATATAAACTTTTTACTCACTCCATGGGTTACCCTACATGCGCTAGACAATAGAAAGAATTTTATATCATATTACTTGGTAAGAAAGAATGGCTTCAAAATGATTTTTTTAATTAGGAAAGTCTCGTTCAAAATGGTATTTGAATAAGACAGGTCTTTTTTGTCAAAGAACGAAGCTTTTGTTGAAAAATGGTGTGCTTATAATAAAATGTAAACACTCGGCATTATTAATGAAGTAAACAATATCCTTTCCATATATAATGTTGATTGAATAAATCTTTGGCATGGTAGATTAGGAGATGTGAATTTCAATTATATAAAGTGTATGTGAAATCTAGGGTTCATTGAGAAAGGCAATAATGAACACACACACAAAGAAAGAAAAAAAAAAAATGTGAAAGGTTGAATGAAAAGTTAAGCTTCTAAACTTGCTACATTTGATACACATGATGTCAATTATTGAGATAGAATAGAAAAGTAAGCTTCTAGACTTGCTAGATATGATACAAGTGATGCTAGTAAAGTACTAATTTGAGGTGGTAAACCATACTTCATAACTTTTATCAACTGTTTTAAATAAAATTATGTACATCCTATAAGAAGAAAAGATAAGTCTTTAAATAAATATGAGATATATAAGAATACAGTAGAATCATCATGATACAAGAATTAAAATTCTAAAATTAGATAAAAATGTGTTAATTGGATACAAACGTGGTGACAGACATACATAAATTGTAGAAATGAGCTACACTGTCATTCATATAGACTCATCATTTCTGATTTTATTAGTTAATTTGTTAAATTGATCATTTTCTTAGAAAATGCTTTCATTAGTTATAGTTTGAATTTGTCTAGAATTCGAACTCTAACATTATTGATTTCTTCTACTTAGGTCTTAACAAAACTCATTAATTAGGATGGACAACTCAACCAAGTCACTATCAAGTAGGATGGACAACTCAACCAACTCACTACAACCCGGGGATACTCAACTAAGTAGCCAACCAGTCAGTGGGATTTTGATATAAAATCTACGTGAATCGAAGGTGGCCCAATCAAGAAGTTGTTGCCATCATTTCACACGACAATGCACATCTCTACTTAGTTTCGATATTTTAATTACTTTACCTAACTCATGGTTTTAAAACAATTCTAAATGCATTTGAGCAATAAAAATTCAATTTGGTTAAAGAATTGGTCGAGGATTGATCCAACCCAACCCGAAATTTTTGAGTTCTTGACCAATGGGGTATATTATGACTCACCTGCAAGAATGGATACTCTATAAATGGACGAACTAAACTCAAGAATGGATACTCTAAAAATGGATGAACTAAACTCAAGAATGGAGACTCTAAACTCAAGAATGGAGACTCAAAAATGGACAAACTAAACTCAAGAGGGCAGTGTAAGGACCGTTTGGATAGTTGAAAAAGAAAGGAAACTAAAATGCTTTAACCATAATGAAAATGAAACATTGAAGCATAAGTATTATTTGTGTAGAAAATATTCAAACAAAATGGCGGATTCCACAAAGAAATTATTAAAAAAACCATGTGAATTTTTTAATTGATATGACATTTCCACTTTCTAACAAAAAAAAAAAAGACATTTTTTTAATATGTATCCAGAAACATATGATTAAATACTAATGTTTTTGTTTTCATGGTATTAAAACAGGGCCTTAGGAGCTTTTATGGGATATTTTACATTTTCTTAACCCGAGTTTTAAATGCATCTAATCTTTTTTAGTTATATATATATATATATATATATATATATATATATATATATATATATATATATATATATAAACAACATGGTTCATGAACATAGCATGGGGTTTTTGGTTATTTTAACCCGCTACAAATAGTAGTTATTGTAAAAAATTTGTCCCTGAGGATATGAACACAACAATAATAGGCCAGACGCATAATCACATGGAAGTGACAACTTTAGAAGGATTGCATTGAGAATCCCATTCAGCAGTAGACAACACTCATCTCCACCGCTAGTGTCACCCTCTTTCATACTCATAACATACATGAAACAACTTTAGAAATAAAAGTTTTTAAGTTAGATTCATTAATTGGAATTAGTAGATAGCCACCAATTCAGCATCCCCTAGCACATGGCCTTCAATTGAGTCTAGGAGCTTCTCCTTAGTTACCTGCCAAAAACACCACAACACATCAGCGAAGGAAGACGGAAATCAAAGCCCTTCAAAGAAAAACACAACACAAACCATCCCCGACCAAATTTGACCAAAATAATGATGAACATCAAGTCTGTTTAAAGTACGGTCAAACCATGGATGGGCTACATATGAATCATCATTGATCTCACCAATTAATGTTTAAGAAATATTAATAATTAGTTTATTTTCGTATGGACTGGAATTAACTCATTGGAAGGATTTCCTTTGGTGGGATCCTATTTACATAGGTTTTATGCGACCTAAAATGGTAACTAGTTTCAGGAAGCTTGATAGCTCGTTTGGAAGCACACAAAAAAGGGCATTGGAGGCTTGAACATCATTTTGAGATGTAAGGTACTTCATGTATTGCATTTGATGCACTTTCACAAACTCTTAATCTCCCACTCACCAAAATCTATATGCTCACCAAAATAGGTACTAAAAATCATGCTCATCGAAAACCTATTTCAAGGGAAGTTTGGTCCAAAATGATCCTAAGACTAGGCATTCATGAGAGTAAGTGTAAAAGTGGAATGGTATTGGCCATCTAAGAGCTTTTCTAATGTGACATATGAGTTGAATATCCTTGTTCAGGCTACTAAATACAAATTTAAGCCCATGCATATTCACCCTGTTAATTAAGTAACATAAACAACATGTTGGAACAACCTTCAACAGTTGCCTCAACAATAAAAATTCATGTTTGGGCCTAGCCCAATGTTCATACACCTTCACCCTACCTATATTCAGTGTTCGAGTTATCTGTATAACTACAAGTTTCGCTGGCCAGAGATAAAGATATAATATCGTTATCGTCGATAATATCGCCGATAACCAGAAATGTTGGGAAAAAGAGAGAAACATGGGGAAAACGATGGAATTTTTCAGTGAAACTTCAAAACATGGCTAAATACACATATTTACATATTTAGGAATAAAAAATTGAGAATACATTACATAATAAGTTTTCATTTAATGGGACCCAAAAAGCATGCAATGCCATAAAAAATCACTTTAATAGCAACCAAAATGAGTTTATATATTACAAATGTAGTTGGAATCCAGTAATTAAGACACATAAAAGTGAATGAACTCAAAGAAAAAAACAAATATATGATTGATCCAGAACTTTTGTGGCCCATTAATAGCCAATCACTATTGTTTCCTTTGGTATGGTCCACTTGATAATTGGATGTGCTTATTTTTTGGATAATAAGCTAAAATGATTTGGTATCTACACGGTTAACTCATTTTGACAAATCATTTTATGATATGGGCCAAAAAAAGAAATGAATCCAAATCTTAGGTGGACCACACCACATGAAAAAGTGATCATTGAATGGCAACCATTAAAAAAATTATGGGGGCTACATAAGTTTTAGAGCAAGCTAATATTTATGTTTTCCCTTCATCCAGGTCTATTAGACCTTACGAACAAATTGGATGGAAAATAAACATCATGATGGGCCTCAGGAAAGCTTCAATGGTGGATATCATTCCCACCACAACTTCCTATGGTGTGGACCACTTGAGCCTCATATCTGGCTACATTTTGGGCTCATTCCCTAGAATAACACATAAAAATGTATGAACAGTGTAGATAAAACAAATATATCATGGTGGGCCTTATAGAGCCCTGACAGATCATCCATCTCTAGGCTCCTGATCCGCGGCAACGCTAATTTTCCTCGCAGTAAAATTATCATGAGAACTTTCTGAGAACTCATCATATGTGATGTGAGTCCAAAATTTGAACGGTCTAAGTGATGCAGCACTCCATGAGACTTCTATGGTTCAACTTTTACTTTAATCTAAGACTTCAGTGAACCATTATAAAAGAAAACAATTTTCTCCTTAGATTTGCATCTTTCTTTGCTATGGCCCACTAGAGTTTTAGATCAGGTTAAAATTTGGTTCCTGGGAGTTTCATGGGATTCCACGTCACATGAATAGTTCATATTGGAGGCCCACTATACATGTGAAAAGATGCATACGTGCCTTGTGTAGCCGTGCCCGATGAAAAAGGAAGTGGATTAGCTATATGACAGGTTGAGTAGCAAGACTTGCTACTAAAGTGACGTCACCGAGTTATGTGGATCCTATCATGATGTATGTGTTGTATCCACACTATCCATCCATTTGGAGAGAACATTTTAGGGCATGATCCAAAGAATTAGGTAGATCCAAAACTAAAATGGACCCCACCATGGAAAACAGTGGAGTTACACCCACCGTTGAAACCTTCCTAAGGTCCACCATGATGTTTATTTGAGATCTAATCTGTTCATAAGTTAACACAAACATTAAATAAGGTAAAACACAAATATCAGCTTTATTGAAAACTTTTGTGGCCATTAGAAATTTTTAATGGTGAGCATCACTCTCTCCACTTTTTCTGTGGTGGGGTCCACTCGAGATTTGGATCTAAATCATTCTTTGGCTCATGACTTATAATGGTCTCTCAAAATGGATGGACGGTGTGGATACAAAACATACATCGTGGTGGGACCACAGAACTTGGTGACGTCACTTCAGTAGCGAGTTTGCTACTCAACCCGTTAATAGCACCCCCGCGCCCGATAAAAAAGGGCTCCGAACCCATTTTTCATCCAAGAGACCCCAAAACCCTAGATTCTTCCCCAAATCTCTGAATTTCTCTGGATTATTTTTTTCACATTTTCTTCCTAAATCAATTCTGTTTTCAAGTAACAATCTAATAGAAGAAAGAAAAAAAGGGAATTGATATTTTCTTTACGGTAAACTACGAATGGCGAGCTTCGATTCAAATGGCCCACCAAATACAGCTTCCAATCAGGGCAATCTATTCTATAAGTTTGAAAATCCACCCTATTGAAAGTTTCCCTCTCTCTCTCTCTCTTTCTTTTTTTTCCAATTTTTTCGATAGTATCGGTATCGTTGGATTGCGATACCGATACTATCGGCCGATATATCGGCCAATATTGCGAACACTAAGTGACAACTGGACTTTTCACAAAAAATTGATAAAATGGCCAAAAAATTGGTGATATTAGGAAGAGAAACTCAAAAAGGGAGTTTCGGTGTCACAACTCTAGCGATATCGAAATTATCGGTGATAATTCGATAATATCACTGATAATTTAAACACTGCCTGTATTATAGGTGAGAGCATTTTACCTTCATCTATGTATTGAAATTACGGATTGCACTACACTAATAGAAGTATGGAACTATTCTTATAGTCCTAGAGGGGGGTGAATACTACTTTTTAAATGATTGTACCAAAGAAAAACTTTTATTACCTAACTTAAATGATTTACAAATAAACTTAGCAAGGTAATGTAACTCTAATGGCTTCCAAGCTAGTTAGAGGGTCCAATGACATAGGCTATTGAAGATATGCATATATAATAGTTAGCCTAGTGATGTGTGCTTGCGTGTGGAATGTGTTTCCTATCAATGAATAACATTCATCCAATCACGTATACAAAATTAAACTTTCAAACATATGTAAACATGACTAAACAGATGCGTGAATGATCATTCCAAACACAAGCATTTATAGTGGTTCGGCTACGTGCCTACTCCACTCCCAGCATCCACACTCAATCTCAGAGTGCACCGGATTTCACTATCAATGGTTTTAAACAGGTTCACCAATAACCTTTACAGTCCTACACTATGGACACAATTTATGCTCTCCACAAGAGGAAAGGTCCTACACCTAGAACCCATGTTTAGGCCCACCGGTCAAGGTCCCACACAAGGCACCTACCGTTTAGGCCCACCATCCAAGGTCCCACATAAGGCACCTAACATTTAGGCCCACCGGCTAAGGTCCCACACAAGGCACTCAATCGAGTTTGTTGATGGAAAACTCTTGGCCTCAATCCTACACGAGGATAGAGACTAAACTTTTGAACTCTTAACTATGACGCTTACTCGTCGGATTAAGTTCTCATTGTAGCTCATCTTGGAATGCTTGATCTTCGCGTTTATGCGCTTAAATCAATTTCCCAGTGCTCCCCCAATCACGTCGCTTAGATTTACCTGTTGGCTCAACTTCACAATCTAGAAAAACCTTGCATATGATATACCTATAAAGGTGACCAAGGTTATGGGAGTTGGTTGAATCCCTAACAAAGGTTATGAGTGGGTTTCTTAAGAGATTCAACTAATAAATACACTAGAGTATGATTGAGATCTATGATATACCTATAGGTTTGGTCTTAATATTCTAGTGAAGGCTTGAGATTATGTTCTATATAAGTTTGAGCTTTGAATGCTCTTAAGATGATGAATCACAATGAAGAGAACATAAATCTTATATAGATAGAGTCTAGATAGGTTAGGATAAGCTTGGGTGGCACTTGGGACTCTTAACATCCTTAATCCATGCTTTTTACAAGTTCCTACAAGCCATTTTTATAAATAAAAGCTTCCAATGGATAGAAAATGGCTTTAAAATGACTATGTTACGGTGCTACCGAAGTGACCTTCGGTACCACTGAACTTGCTTCGGTAGTACCGAATTAAATTCCGCCGATTGAAAATAATCTCTTTCGGTGGCACCGAACATTGTTTGTCGATGCCAGTCAGTGTCACCGAAATATCCAGTCGGTGACACCAAATTATCGTTGTAAGCTTGTTAGACTATTTTGAGCCCCTTCAATAACACTGAAGGTATGTTCGGTGGTACCGAAGGTGCTTTTCGATGGCACCTTCATCCTACCGACAATGGACAGATTTTCTTATTTTTCCTGTTTTGTCCAATAAATCTTTCACTAACTTGGGACTTGCTTAAGCCAAGACTATAAGATATAAGATATGGACTTGGGATTGGTTTAGGATAGATGACCTAGGTGGGTTTTCCCATTTTGGTTGGGATCATCTGTTTGTAAGTTTTAAGATCGTAGAAGCAATCATTTGTCTTCAATGTGGCTTCGATGCTTCTGATTTAGTTGCATCGTTGATCTTTATTTTCTTAGAACTCATCTGAGTTCAAGACACAACTAGTCACATAATTGACAAACATGGGTTTAAATAACTGCACTAACATGTATATGTGACTTTGACCTTATGAACAGGTTGGATGGAAATTAAACATCACTATGGGCCCTAAGAAGGTTTCAATGGTGGGTGTCATTACCACCACCACATCCCGTAGTGTGATCCACTTGAGCCTTAGATTTGCCTCATTTTTAAGTTTGTATCTTAAAATAATATGAAAAATTGGATGAACAGTGTGGATAAAACCCATGCATCATGGTGGCTCCGTAAAGCCTCTCTCCATTAGTAGGTAGTGATGGACGAGGGTAGTTCTTAATCTACATCCTGTCACATCCAACCATATCTAAATGTATAGCGAGATATTCTTAGTGTAGAGAAAAGCACTAGGAATGCCTATCCTTATTTATGAATATACAAAAATAAAAAAATAATAAATAAAATTCATTAGGGTTCACTTCTCATTATCCACCCATTGCACTTTTATTTCTATTCATCTATCAATTATTTCCTAGTTCGGTACCTTCTTATCTGATAAAGCAATAACTGTCTTTACCAATGGCTTATATTTGGGCATTAATTAATGAGAGCAATACATGGAATGACAACATTCAACTTAATTAAGATCTTGATGTTTTCTACCAAATCTTCTAGTTATGTAGATTTTTACAACATATTCCAATGCACCAGTGACTTAGTGCACCATTGACTTGGATTACTCAATGATAAAATGATGTAATGAGATCATCAGCAAATTAACTAGAATAATTTAAAGCATAAAATAATGTTAATCAATCACAAGCTTAATGAATTCAAGTATGTAAATATGCTGAGATTCAAGACTTAATCACAACTTGTCCATTAGATCTTATAAAACATGGTTAGATAGGACTTATGGGATGTAGGACTTCCATCTAACATATGAGTTGATTTAATTCTAAGGGGAATCTCTTGATTTACTAATGGGATTGTAGGTTGGGATTAATTTTTGAAACTAAGAAATTGGGTAATTGGATTAGGATTTAGAACTAAGGAGGTTAGAATTTAGGTACTAGGGTTTTGAAATTTTGGATGACTTAGGGTTAAGGTTTAATATTAGGGTTTTGAGAAATCTAGGTTCTAGGATTAGACTTGAGGGTTTTAGGCTTTGGGTTATGAATTTTAGAGAGAAAGGAGGAAGGATCAAAGAGGGAAATAGGGAGGATATGGGTTGGCCATATAGACAGTTGTACAGTGTTGTCCATACTGTCGTACGGTCATGTGTGGAGGTCTGTATGTACGGTGTAAGTAGGCCTAGGTTTAGATGGGTTTTAGCGAAGATTAGGGATGGGTTTTAGGTAAAACATAGAAAAATGTAGATATTACCTTAAATGAAGAAAATAAAAGAAATAGATAGGATGGAATCACTCAATGGCTTTACACAACACTATCACATGAGATTTTATCTCATCTCAAAGTAAAGAGAAAGAAGAATTTTTATTTCATATGCCTAATTATGGCAAGGGTGTGCACATCCCAGCCTTATATAGTCTTAGGAAAGATTTTTTATAAAAATACGCTCTCAAATAAAACGTTTCACATAAAGACACTCAATAAAATAAAATTTGTTCCTAACTCACTAAAATCAACCAAAATATAAGCTTTAAAAAACAAAAAACAAAACATACAAACAACTAAATAAACTAAAATCATTTGTTACCCATAATCAAGATGTTCAATGATAATGACCCAACAGTAAAAATGGTCCAACTAGGTAGCCAACATGCATCTTCCCAGTGTGGGGCCTTCACAGATGCATAATCATGCATGTAGGGTCTTCAACGGTCTAGGCACTCGAATTGGGCCCACAAAGCCCCATGTATGCATCACGTAGCCATAAAAAACCAGAGCTTTCCTCCTCTAGTATAATTCGATTGGTGCTTGGATGTCCTCCTCATTTTTGAAGCATATCATTAAATTGTTAGAGTTTTTAAAAGGCATCAAAATTTAAACTTTTAGAAAAAAAATGGGAAAATCATATGTTAATTGTTTTGGGTTCCTTATTTAGAATAGAATCAAAAGCTAAAGAAAAACACAAATCTCATATCTTAATTTGTTAATTGTTAATCACAATGTTTAAGTATCAACATCAATCCTTTGATAGAGATCTCGCTCTAGTCTATTCCAGATGAAGTAGAAGAATAAAAAACAATGCATAAACATAGAGCGTAGTTAAGGATGAGAAATAGAGTTGTTCAAAGAACCGCCCCCCCCCCCCCCCCCCCCCCCCCCCCCCAAGAAACACACATATAGGATCTTACAATATTAAGATAAATGGGTCCATTATGATACATGCATGACACATACTTTGACAACTAGGTGAGGTGCACCATCCAACTAACGACTCAAAATTCTAGGTGATGGGATTTGCCAATAAATCATCTTGTTCCCACACATACATATAGGGCTTTGCAAATCCTTTTTTTTAAAAGATATGAGCAGTGTTCGAGTTATCGGTATCACTTAAAGTTTCGCTTGTCGAGAATACGAAAACAATATTGTTATCAACGATAATCGAAAAAGTAACATTGGCTGAGGGAAATATTTGAGAAACATGAGGAAATGGTGGAATTTCTAAATGAAACATCAAAAGATGCTACAATACACATAGTTCCATATTTAGAAATTAAATAATTGCAAAAAAAAAAAAAAAAAAAAGTCATACATAATAAGTTTATCTTTAATGGGGTCTAAAAGCATGTAACGCTAATTTTGTGAAATATTAGAGAAACATGAGAAAATTATGGAATTTTTTAATGATACTACAAGAGATGCTAAAATAACATATCCACATATTTAAAAATCAAATAAAATTGAAAAAGACACATATTGGCATTTTTAGGAGTTAAATAGAAAATTTCCCTTTAACTAGGCCTAAAACCATGTACAGTTGACTCATAGAAACATGGGAAAATTTGCAGATACATTTATCGAACCATCCATACATTCACATACATGCATACAAACACACATGCATGATCCATCCATCCATCCATACATGCGTGCACAAACACACATCCATCCATCCATTCATCCATGCATGCATATACACACATAAAAACATGCATTTCATCATACAACCACATGCCCATAAAAAAGTATGAAGCGATTTTTTTAATAAACAGATTTTGTAAGATCATTGTCCCTGTTATATCCTATGAACGCTTAGTTCATGGTGCTGAAAAACTTGGGACAGACCAGGTCGGCAAGCACAGATCGTGATCCCTAATATAATACCGCACCAACCCGAGACTTGTACCCTGGTGTCCAGCAAGTGTTACGATTTCAATGTCGCATGTCACGCTTAGTTGTAATACTTGATTAGTGAGATACGTGTGTTTACATAAAGAAAGGTGGGTGTGCATTACGACACACATAAGCATGGCGTGGGCCCCACTTGTAAGAATCTTGAAAATTTCCCACACAATCGTTTCTTCCTAAACCCCAAAATGCACCCATCACCTTTTTCATCCTCCCATGCAACCATCACACCACTGATGCGGACACCAGGCCATTCAAAGTATATCAACGCAGGAGGCGTGCACTACCAGTGTCAATGTGGTTAGATGACGGTTACGGGTCGGGTCTCTAGAGGTTGAAGACCTTACACATGTGTTTGTGACAAGTGTAAGTTGCTTAGAGGAGACATTTGGAACATTGGATCACGAGGAGGGTGTAATTGGACCGTTGCATCGTCACAGCCCACGTTCATTACACCACCTTCACGGCACTATCATCGGGGCCTATTGGGCATCTTAAATTTATATTTAGTTTACGAACATTTGAATTAATTATGTTTTAAGATAGTTTGTGAACAATTTTGTGCGAATTTCTTTTTTTTAAAACTTTTTTTTAGTAGGGGTATTGTAACACCCTGAAAATCGGGGGTCGTGCATAAACCTGAGTTCCAGACCGTCACTTATGCAACAAATATGATTATGATTCCCTGTTGTCTGAGTTAAAGCATTCGTATGAGTAAAATTATACCAAAACTGCAATCCATACTCCATATTCAGTGATAAAAGCAAGCGGAAGACTGAAGAATATATATATCACTGTATGAAAAACAAAATAAATCTCAGCTGTCTCCAAAGTATGAATACATCTCTGAGTCTCATATACATGTAATAAAACAAAATCAAAATATCAAAAGTCCAACTAGTATGTCCCGCCAATCCAGGCCACGTATGCAAAGCCGTCGTGAAACTGCATATATGAGAACTCGTCCTGGTCCTCATCATAATCCAGCTCTGCCTCCTGAATCGCTCCCTCACCTGCATCTAAGACAGGGTCTGGTGGGTGTTGCAAACACCATCCCGTAACGTGGGAGTGAGTGATCAACTCAGTGGAATAATATAGCAGAGATTAGCATGTTCTCAAATCAATCATGTGATAATAGTAAAGCAATTATTCAAACATTCCTAAATACTGTTGTTAATGCAATATGACATGACATGATGGATGCCCTCACCGACGATCTCCCTCATACGGCACAATCTTACGCCCGCGGCATACTTTCTTCCCACAGTGCTCCACATCTTCCAGGCACATGCAATGTGATGGTGATATGATTATCGAGTTATTCTTAGTCCATTCATACAGCAGTATTGGGAAACTAAGGTACCTTAATTATATTAATCCCAACACAGATCCTCTCTAGGGTCGTCACTCCTAGTAATCTCATATGATCTATATTTTGTAGGTCGCTACAAGGGCTACCAGGGCTGTTGCTCACACTCGTTGCACCGCTCCCCCATCACCTTATCAATACAGGCCTACTGTACTCTCATTGCTACGAAAGGCTCGTCGCCTCTCATAAACTCAGAATACGCTTACGGTCACTACAAAGGGCTCGTCACCTGATCAGTGTAGGCCGACAGCAAGAATATAGTGTCTCATACCACCATAATCTGCTCACGAGTCGTAGGTGCTCACTGGTTACTACGGAGAGGTTTGTGGCCCCAGCGTAGGCCGACAGATCGACCATAGTGTCCCATACCACCATGCCCAGCTCATGAGTCTTTGTGAATCAAGGTACCATGGTTAACAGGGTTTCCAACGATAAGTTCAGTACCCTAGGTTCAAGCAGTTATGATTCATACAGGTTGAACAATCAACGGCCAGTCGGGTTACTTGACGGGCTCGACTAGCACGAGCACATCACAAGTCGAACGACATGAATTGCGTGAAACACTCCGCGTGGCCTAACCACTGCCGCCAACTCCAAACACGACTCGCGTTCATCGACGCATCCTTCGTGACAAATACAAGCCAGCCACGAATTTTCTTTGTTACCGACTGCCTGGACTAAGTATAGCCTCAAACATTTGTGAATCCACAACATCAATTATATAAGAGTAATGGAAATGAAATACAACAATATAAGCATGTTGAAACTTGTTATAACATACAACTTAAGTGAATCATCTATCACATGCATTTCATACAGATAATGAAATCATGCATATCGCCAACATGAAGGAAATCATTTACATCAGCATATTATATGAGAATTCAATCTCAAACTAATTCACAACACCATTTAATTCAATACATACTAATACAAATATTTATACAAACACTTAGTCTGCACACTTAAGTCTACATAATGTATGTCGACTCAAAGTGTGCATTTGGGCGAATCTCTTCGCCAATCCAATTATACAAGCATTCCTAATATCCTAATGCAACAAAAAGCCATGTCAACCATTTCAACAAAATATGGATGTATACAGTATTTCCTACAAATGACTAAAATACCCTAAATCTCATATTTTTCCTACGTTTACGAAACAGGAAACGGAAAGCATGTTATACATGTCGAACGGGGTTGCCGTCGATAATCTACTATTAAACGACATTGAAAGCTTTGAAATCAGTCAATCAAAGCATCTAAAATCCGCACCTTTTTCCCTGAAGGTGTATCGTTTCGAACGGAGCGTATACGCTTCGTCTACGGCGAACAGACAACCTAATACAAAAGATTCGTAAGCTACATCGCTAAGGAATCGATGGAACCTTAAATCAGCAAGTAGTTAGGGTCTTTTCTTACCTAGAAATGTGGCGGAATCACCGAGAAAGTGATTGAGATGCATTGCTTAAGCACGTGCAACAGGTAGTGCAAGTGGCAGGATGATCACTCCCACTTTCTCTCACAAACTCTCACTTTCTCCCTCACACTAGCTAGGGTTTCTAGCAAATTCGGATGGGTGAGATAAGTGAGGGTTTAAAGCCCTTTTATAAGCTAAAACATTCTCAAAATAGGCTTGGAAACAATGTTTACTTGAGGTCTAACCAAATCGGGGCTGTTCTGGTCCAAAAATGCATTTCAAGAGGTCCCCTGACCGAACGCGATCGGACTTAAGTTCTTAGTCTCCAGATGTTGCTCACATCCCATTTTCAGACTAATAGTGTTCGTAGATCACACGTAGCGGTCCAGTTTCAGTTCAGCGGTCATCGCACATAGATCAGGTCTACAAGTCTCATGATATGAAAGAGAAATTTTTCCTGATCCGAGGGTGTAATTTGGCTGAATTCTGACGGTCAGAACGCTTAATAATAACGCGTCAAGTCACGTGCCAGATTTGAATTTAATTTCTTAAGCATTTGCCCTATTCTCACTCTCTTCACTCCAGGGTCAATGAAATGGCCTCTGAACGTCGGTTGGGCTTGATTTTTGAAATGATTGTCAAGTCCAGCTAAGCGGTCATAACGGTCTAAGATTGTAAGTATCGGACTTTCGACGCGCGGTCTAGATCCAATACAAAGTTTCAAAGGGTTCATGAGGATAAACCAGTTTAGAGTTTGATCCTAGGTTTCAGGATATTATAGCGTCATGAATTCTACAAGTTTTGGGTCTTGTAGAACGTATTTAAAGTGATCAGGGACTATTTCACTGCTACTCTAGTGTTACGCTAGCTAACTTACACTTATTTTCTAAAGGAATTAATCCTACGTGATTTCTGGTCGAGTTAGTACTCGAGTTTCAGTACGGATTTTTCCAGGGCGTTACAATCTACCCCCCTTAACAAAAAATTTCATCCTCGAAATTTGTACCTTTTCGTACTCCTTGAGAAGCTGTGGGTAGTTCTTTCCGATCTCAGCTTCTGTCTCCCATGTAGCCTCTTCCACAGAGTGATGCGTCCACAATACCTTCACAAGAGGAATCACCTTGCTACGCAGTACCTGCTCCTTCCTGTCTAGGATACGCGTCGGTCGCAAGATATATGAAACGTCCTCTCCTAACTGCACCTGCTCCCATCTGATGATATGAGAAGGATCAGAAACATATTTCTTCAGCATAGAAACATGAAATACGTTGTGAACGCTCGCGAGAGGCGTATGTAAAGCCAAACGGTATGCCACTACTCCCACACGATCGAGGATCTGGAATGGACCAATGAATTGTGGTGTCAGCTTCCCCTTCTTTCCGAACCGAAGGACTCCCTTCATAAGAGAAACTCGTAAAAATACATGATCCCCAACCGTGAACTCTAGCGACCGCAGTCTCGTATCGGCATAACTCTTCTGTCTGCTCTACGCTGTGAGAAGCCGACGTCTAATAATATCAATCTTCTCCGACGTCGCCTACACTAACTCTGGGCCAATCAATCTACGCTCACCGACCTCTGCCCAGCAATGCGGTGGTCGATAAGGTCGCCCATACAATGCCTCGTAAGGTGCCATACCGATACTCACCTGGTAACTGTTGTTGTACGCGAACTCGGTATATGCAAGACAATCATCCCAACTGTCTTTAAAGTCCAATGTGCAAGCTCGCAACATGTCCTCTAAGATCTGGTTCACCCGCTCTATCTGTCCGTCTGTCTGTGGGTGGAAGGCAGTACTGAACTTCAACTTCACACCCATAGCCTCCTGAATACGAGTCCAGAAAATATAAGTGAACCGCGTGTCTCTATCCGACACGATCTCTAATGGAACTCCATGCAGACGCACGATCTCTCTGATATATAGTCTAGCCAGCTCGTCTGCAGAGTTCGTAACTCTTATCGATAGGAAGTGCGCCGACTTCGTCAGACGGTCGACGATCACCCATATGGAATCATGCCCCTTCCTCGTCTTTGGCAGCCCTAAAAGGAAATCCATGAAAATGAAGTCCCACTTCCACTCTGCGATCGGCATAGGCTGAAGAAGTCCAGGTGGTCGGCGATGCTCTGCCTTCACCTGCTGGCAAGTAAGACAACGGGACACGAACTTTGCTATGTGGGTCTTCATACCTTCCCACCAATAGGTCATCCTCACATCGCGATACATCTTCGTACTGCCTGGATGCATCGCGAGTCTGGTACAATGCGCAGCCTCGAGAATCTCTCGTCTCAAGTCAGGGATATCTGGGACGCATAGGCGGCCACGATAACGTAAGCCCCCATCCGTGCCAACTCGCCACTCGGCGTCTGCATCATCAGTGGCCTGCTCTCGAAGCTCAGTCAGACGCGCATCATCCCTCTGCACCTCGATGACCAGTTCATCGATCTGAGATCGCACCTGCACATGTGCGATGAACTCATACGGCTCCTCTACAGTGAGTTTCTGCTCAAAGTCTCACAAAAACTCAACCATATCCCACTCAGCAACCATCAGCGGAGCCGCAAACTCTATCGTCTTCTTGCGGATCAACGCGTCAGCCACAAGGTTCTCCTTCCCAGGATGGTAAGAGACTTCGAACTTGAAGTCCTTCAAAGTCTCCATCCATCGTCGCTGTCTCATATTCAAGTCTCGCTGCGTGAATATGTACTTGAGGCTCTTGTGGTCGCAAAAGAGCTCGAACTCCTCTCCATAGAGGTAACGTCTCCAGAGCCTCAGTGCGAATATGATGGCTGCCAACTCCAGGTCGTGTGTAGGTAATTCTCCTCGTGCTTCCTTAATTATCTCGAAGCATACGAAATTATCCTGTCCTTCTGCATAAGGACACAACCCAGACCAATGCTAGACGCGTCAGTATATATAGTGTATCTAACCCCTTGCTCTGGGAATACTAGCACAGGGGCGGACGTAAGTCTGTCCTTCAGCTCCTGAAAAGCTTCACGTCCTTCCGTGTTAACTGAGATAAAGGTCCCGCGATCTTCGAGAAATCCCAATGAAGCATCGATAATAGCCAGTGAGACCCAAGAAACTCCTCACCTCAGTGACAGAACCAGGCTGCTCCCAGTCCTGAACTGCAGCTACCTTCATCAGGTCAACTGTCATCCCATCCTTGGACACCACGTGTCCCAGGAACTTCACTTCCTGCTTCCAGAAGTCGCACTTCTTGTACTGTGTGAACAACTGATGCTATCTGAGTGTATCCAGGACCAAGCGCAAGTGCTCCTCATGCTCCTCTCGAGTCCTGAAGTATACCAAAATGTCGTCAATGAACACAACGACGAATCGATAGAGGAAAGGCCAAAATACCCGGTTCATCAGATCCATGAATACGGCTGGTGCGTTCGTGAGACCGAACGACATCACAAGGAACTCGTAGTGGCCAAAGCTGGTCCTGAATGCTGTCTTCTGCACGTCCTCATCCCTGACGCGCAACTGATGATATCCTGACTGAAGATCAATCTTCGAGAAGTACTGCGCTCCTCTCAACTGATCAAACAAGTCATCGATCCTGGGTAAAGGGTACTTTTTCTTCACCGTGATCTGGTTCAGCCTGCGATAATCAATACACAATCTCATCGAACCATCCTTCTCTCTTACAAACAGGACTGGTGCTCCCCAAGGAGACACACTAGGTCGAATAAGACCAAGCTCTAACAGACCATCAATCTGCGTCCTCAACTCCTCCATCTCATATGGTGTCATGCGATACGTCGACAGTGAGACGGGCGCGGAACCAAGTACCAGATCGATAGTGAAATCAATCTCTCGTCGAGGCGGCAAACCAGGGATCTTCCGGAACAGATCCCCAAAATCACAAACGACTAGCGTATGCGCAAGAGTCGGGGCATCAGCGGCCCGAAGTAAAGAAGCGTAGCTAAGTATGCGGAAGGGGAGATTTACCTGAACTGAAAATGTAAAAAGCGTGCCCTCTGTCTCGTATACCGTCACCATACGAGTCTCGCAGTCAATCTCGGCCCTCCCAGCAGTCAACCAGTCCATGCCAAGAATGACGTCGAGATAAACAAGAGAGGGGTCGACGACAAGATCAAGAGCCATCGTCCTGCCTCCTAGATCCACCAAGCAACCCTCACACATCAGGGTGGCATCAGAAAAATCCCCATGAGCTGAAAGGACTCGCACTCCATCCATACGAATAGTCGGTAGTCCAAGACGCCTAACTATGAAATGCGATATCAAAGAAAGTGTGGATCCAGTATCCACCAACACAAGTATAGGAGTACCTCCGATGTAGGCAGTGACCTCAAAGGCCGAATGCTGAGAAGTCTCTTTCTCGGCTGCCTCAGCTGTCAAGGCATACACCCGCGCCTGTCATGGCCGGTTCGGCAGCTGTACCATGGGCCGTAGAGGCGGCCTAAACTGAGATACGGGAGGTCTGAAGGAAGGGTGCGCAGGAGCCAACCGTAAAGGCAGTGTTGATATAGCCTGTGGGCGTGTACTGTCGATCTTCTGCGACGGCGAGAACCCACTATCCCGTATCCGAACAAAACAACTCCGTGCTAAATGGCCCGATCTCCCACAATAAGTACATGATAAATCGGGGCACCGCATCGGAGGTACTGGCACTGTAGCCCTAGGAGGAGGCTCGATGCGAGGCCTTTTGCCCGCAAAGGGCCTGTCCTGCAACTCTGGTCGTAGCCTAGGAATAATAGGGTCACGAGATCGGGCAAGTCGATCCACATCTTGCTCTGCCCGCATAGACATGTGAATCAGCTCAACGTAAGAGGGGATGCTCACGCAACACATCTTCAACTGAATATGCGATCGCAAACCCTCAGAAAAGCGCCGTATGCGCATCTGCTCATCAGCAAGTATAGTCGGGACATATCTGCCCAACTCAGTGAATCAATACTCATACTCCGTGATAGTCATGTCTCCCTGTCTGAGGCGTAGAAACTCATTCCCCCGCTCATGCCTGTACGTCTGGGGATAGTATTTTTTGTGAAAACGGAACTCGAACGCTATCCAGGTCCAGATGTAATCAGCGGCAATGTCCGCAACACACTATCCCACCACAAGTTGGCCTCTCGCTCGAACAAGAACGTAGCCAACTCAACCTGCTCAGTCTCTGAGCAATGCAGCATCCGTAGTATCTTCGACACATGGTCAAGCCAATACTCGGCCTCCTCGGGTCTGTGAGAACCCGTAAAAGTAAGAGGCCACAAGCGCTGGAATCGCTCGAGTAGGCCCCGTGTATCTACAGCAGTCTCCATAGGATAAGCAGGCGGTGCAGGATGAGCAATGCCCTCATCCTGAGCATAAGTACCGGCATCCTCAGCTGGATGCACAGGTGGTGCAGGTGGAGTCGCACTCCCACCCTGGGCTAGAGCCCCCACTATAGTAGTTAGGAGCTACTGCTGCTGCTGTATTATGGCCATCATCTGCTCAAATCTATCTGGAGGTGGAGCAGGCTGTGGCATGTACTGCGTCGAAGAAGACGCACGATACTGCTCTCTGACAGGCTGTGTGAAAGGCGATGGTCCAACTGCAGGACCAGTAGGAGGCTGAGACTCACGTGCTGTCTCAGGAATCGAGCCCACAGCAGGGTCCGTATGAGCATCAGACTGGAGGGGAACCTGATCCATGGGCTCTCCCAAAGTAAGCCGAGCTATGCTCCTCGTAGCCTTAGGTGACATTTTCTATATTCAAAATAGGGCGCAACCTTATCAGTCTCAATAGCACAAACACACCGCAATCATTCACATAAAGAGTCAAAGGCATTCCACGCATTTTATTTAACCAAAATTGTCACAATACAAGAGATATATTCTTACATGCATCATGACCAGAAACACATGGGAAACTAAGCTAGTAAGCTACTACAGCAACATAAGCAAACTACTAGCTTTATCAGGCTTACACACAAAAAGCAGGAAGCGACTAACTACTACCAACAACATCTAAAATCTCATCGCTAGTCCGAGTCGGGCGATGGAGGAGGAGCACCCTTATCCTGCAAGCAACACAGGATAGCCTTCAAAGTACGAGTCACCTTGCCGAATTTCTTCTTCATGACGGCCTTAGTATCCTCAACCTCGGCTCGAAGTTCCTGAACTTCTCTTCACAAGGCGACCTGACTCTCCTCAATTCGGGCAATGTGATCATCTCTAGTAGCCCGAGTCACAGGAGGAGGGCTCTCATCAGTATCCCGAGCCTCCTCTTCTTCTTCTTCATGGGCTTCTTCCTCTATTTCTGCCCCAGGTTCTCCTTCACTTGAACCTTCCTGGTCATCATAGTCACCTTCACTGTCCTCATCAAGCTGAGTCTCACAGTACCGAGACCCGATCTTCATCTTGTCCATGGTAGACTCGTCAATGTGGTGAATCGGTACAGGCAACTCCGGCCCAAGCCTGTAAGCAAACTCAAGTGCGATCATGCATATGAGCCGGCCAAAAGGAAGCGACTCATACGTTCTTCTTGACTTTGCTATGAGGACGATCTGTCGCAATATAAACGTGGCCATGCACACATTTTCACCCTGGCCCACTTGATACAAGAAATCGACCATGAGGCGTGTACACTCACAGCGGTTAGTCGACCTGGGATATACGTTGAATGTGTAAATGTGGTGCAGCAGGCGCAAATCAGCTAACATATGAGATGCCAAGAGGCTATTGTTAGGCTGCCATGGAACCAGACTACCACATAGGAATCTAGTACGGCGATCTCGCTCACGCCTACTCTTCAGATTCTTAGCACTGGGATGAAGTTCACCAAGAAGTACCTTCAGAATGCGAGCTATCAACCGAACATCGATCGTAGCCATCCGGTCTCTATCAAAGGGAATCTTGAACTGCAATGGCTCCAACATAGGATCCCGGATACGAGCGTAGAAGGCACGAATGGTGCTCACATTAGCACGAGAACGGGCTTCAAAGAGCGGACCCCAGTGTGCCGCTTCAATGCCCTCAAACAACAGGAATTCACCGAAGAGCCGCTCATGCACATGGGCTTCAAATAGTACCTTACGGTCAGTATACTCACCATGAGGCATCTCTGCTAACAATACACGCCCTATTTGAACATGGAGATATAGATCCCGCTTTGTATGAAACTCCCGGGCTGTGCTTGGACCTACGGCGGCGCTGAGCTAGCGGTGCCACCCCTCGGTCTTCTTGATTGTGCAGGGCGACTAGGCCCAGCTTCGTCTGCTGCGGTTTTCCTCTTCCCCATCAAAGAGAGGATGGTGGAGAAAGAGAAAAGAGCCAAAATGACTTCAACAAAAGCCATGAAAAATGAGGAAAAAGGAGAGAAATGGCTGCCCAAACGGACTGAAGCAAATCTAGGCATTGTAGAGGGAAGCTTCAAGCTTCCAAAGGCTAAAATTTTAAAGAAAAAAGGGAAAGCTAAAAGGGTTTAGAACTCCACACAATTTCAGCACGTTTTGGGGGTTGTAGGAGCTCCAACGGTCGAGATCAGAGAGGGAGAGGGTTGCTAATCACAATGAAAGGATGGACAAGCGTCGTTTTTAGCAATGGAAGGGATTGGAAGGGATTTGGAGCTGCGTTTTGAGATAGGGCAGCAAGAAAATTGAAAATGGAGGCTTGGAGGGGGGCTGTTTGAAGGAAGTACCTATTCTAAGGGTTTTTAAGGGACGGGAGGTATATGGGAGGGGTGCCCTACCCTAAAAACACCGTGCGCCCGAATTTCAGGTCGTGTAGGGCCCATTGTACGGCGATCCATCGCCAAATCGGCGATGGCATCGCCGGCCGGACACCAATCCGGTCGGTGGGACCACATGGGTTGGGTCCCCCCTGCCCTAGGGACCCCAAATATATATGGTCCCCACCCCAGATCATAGTGATTTGGCCTAGAGAGGCCCAAACTTCTCTTCGGGGCATTCCGAGGCCAGTCTGTAACCCAGAATACGTTTACCCATCATGTAGCATATGATTTTGTGGTAGGAGGAGCTAATCCATCCAACTAACCCATCAGTCACAAAATATTTCAAGGTTGGGGTGGCCCAAAGGCCAATTTTCATGTATTTTTACTATTCATTGTAAAATTTTGTCTAAGTATGATTTTATATCATTTTCACATTAGGATCAATGCCTAACATGAAAATACTAAGAAAGGATTAAATAATGGAGTGGTGAGAGGAAGGATTGTGAAGAAATTGAGTGAAACGGGGTTTTTAAGCCCTAGCGATTGAATGTAAGGGTCGTGGTTGCCCCACTGCCCAAGGATTCACATTTTTGAGTTTGGAACCTTTCAGAGAACGTCTCTAACCCACTTACTTACAACATAAGAGCTACTTAGGTCGCTTCACGCGACCCTAGATGCATTATGGACTCGATCGAATGATCGACTTGAGTAGACTTCGCCTATTGTCAAAACTGCGATCCTACGAGTGTTTCTAGACCTCTCCGCACCCACCTAAGTCAAAGGAGTGACAGCGTACGTCGCGTGTCTATAACCCAGGCCCGGTATAATCTCGTTCATGCTCTGATACCAACTTGTAACACCCTGAAAATCGGAGGTCGTGCATAAACCCGACTCCCGAGTTCCAGACCGTCACTTAAGCAACAAATATGATTATGATTCCCTGTTGTCTGAGTTAAAGCATTCGCATGAGTAAAATTATACCAAAACTGCAATCCATACTCCAGATTTAATGATAAAAGAAAGCGGAAGACTGAAGAATATATATATCACTGTACGGAAAACAAAATAAATCTCAGCTGTCTCCAAAGTATGAATACATCTCTGAGTCTCATATACATGTAATAAAACAAAATCAAAATGTCAGAAGTCCAACTAGTATGTCCCACCAATCCAGGCCACCTATGAAAAGCCGTCGTGAAACTGCATATATGAGAACTCGTCCTGGTCCTCATCATAATCCAACTCTACCTCCTGAATCGCTGCCTCACCTGCATCTAAGACAGGGTCTGGTGGGTGCTGCAAATACCATGCCGTAACGTGGGAGTGAGTGATCAACACAGTGAAATAATAGAGCAGAGATTAGCATGTTCTCAAATCAATCATGCGATAATAGTAAAGCAATTAATCAAACATTCCTAAATACTGTTGTTAATGCAATATGACATGACATGATGGATGCCCTCACCGACGATCTACCTCATACAGCACCATCTTATGCCCGTGGCATGCTTTCTTCACACAGTGCTCCACATCTTCCAGGCACATGCAATGTGATGGTGATATGATTACCGAGTTATTATTAGTCCATTCATACAGCAGTATTGGGAAACGAAGGTACCTTACTTATATTAATCCCAACACAGATCCTGTCTAGAGTCGTCACTCCTAGTAATCTCATACGATGTATATTTTGTAGGTTGCTGTAAGGGCTGTCAGGGCTATTGCTCGCACTCATTGCACCACTCCCCCATCACCTTATCAATACAGGCCTACTGTACTCTCATTGCTACGGAAGGGTCGTCACCTCCCATAGACTCAGAATACGCTCGCGGTCACTACAAAGGGCTCGTCACCTGATCAGTGTAGGCCGACAGCAAGAATATAGTGTCCCATACCACCATAATCTGCTCACGAGTCGTAGGCGCTCACTGGTCACTACGGAGAGGTTTGTAGCCCTAGTGTATGCCGACAACTCGACCACGGTGTCCCATACCACCATGCCCCGCTCATGAGTCTTTGTAGATCAAGGTACCATGGTTAACAGGGTTTCCAATGGTAAGTTCAGTACCCTAGGTTCAAGCAGTTATGATTCATACAGGGTGAACAATCAACGGCCAATTGGGTTACTTGACGGGCTCGACTAGCACGAGCGCATCGCAAGTCGAACGACATGAATTGCGTGAAATACTCCGCGTGGCCTAACCACTGCCGCCAACTCCAAACAAGACTCGCATTCTGTAACGTCCGTGAAAAATTCATACTTGGGCTCGAGTACTAACTCGACCCGAAATTGTGTAGAATTTATTCCTTTAGAAAAATATGACTAAGTTAGCCAGTGCAACGTTAGAATAGCTGGGAAATGGTCCCTGATCACTTTAAATACGTTCTACAAGGCTCAAAGCGAGTGGAACCAATGGTGCTATAATGCTCTAAAGCCTCGGATTAAACTCTAAACCGGTTTATTCTCGGGACCTCCTTGAAACTTTGTATTGGATCTAGACCGCGCGTCGAAAGTCCGATACCTACCATCTTAGACCGTTATGACCACTTAGCTGGGCTTGGCAATCGTTTCGAAAATTAAGTCCAACTGACATTCAGAGGCTATTTCATTGAGCCTGGAGTGAAGAGAGTGAGAATAGGGTTAGAATTGGAATTTGAAATTCAAATCTGGCACACAAATTGACGCATCAGTATTGAGCGTTCTGACCGTCAGAATTCAGCCAAATTACACCCTTGGATCAGGAAAAATTTCTATTACATATCACGAGACTTATAGGCCTGATCTTGGTGCGGTGACCGTTAAACTGAAACTGGACCACCACGTGCGATCTGGGAACCCTACCGGTCTGAAAACTGGATGTGTGCTAGATCCAGTATGCATGAGCTTAAGTCCGACCACATTTGGCCAGGGGACCATCAAAAATACTTTTTTGGACCGAAACGGCCCCAATTTGGTTAGGCACCAAGTAAACATTGTTCCCAAGCCTATTTTGGGCATATTTTAGGCTATAAAAGGGGTTGAAACCCTCACTCCTCTCTCCCATCCGAATTTGAGAGAAACCCTAACTTGGGAGAGAGAAAAAGGTGAGAGATTGTGAGAGAGAGTGGGAGAGTTCTTCCTGCTACTTGTGCTCCGTGTTGCACGTGCTTAAGCAACGCACCTCTATCGCTTTTTCGGCGATTTCACCGTGATTCTAGGTAAGTAAATACCCCAAATAGTTGCTGATTTGAGGTTCCTTTGTTTTCATAGCGATGTAGCTCATGGATCTTGTGTATTAGGTTCCCTATTTGCCGTAGACGAAGCGTATACGCTCTGTTTCAATTCACGAGTCTACAAGACATAAGGTGAGGATTTTAGACGCTTTGATTGACGGTTCCCAACACTTTCAGTGTCGTTTAATAGTAGATTATTGACGGCATCGCCATTTGACATGTACAATATGCTCTCCGTTTCCTGTTTCGTAAATTAACGAAGAATATGAGATTTAGGGCATTTATGTCATTTGTAGGAAGTACTGTTTACATTCATATTTTGCTGATGTGATTGACATGGTTTGTTGTCGCATTAGGAAGTTAGGAATACGTGCATAATTAGTTTGGCAAAGAGATTCGCCTAATTGCACACTTCGGGTCGACATGCTATATGTAGACTTAAGTGTGTAGTGTATGTGTTTGTATAAATGTTTGTAGTAGTATGTATTGAACTAAATGATGTTATGAATTAGTTTGAGATGGATTTCTCAATTAATATGCTGACCTAAATGACTTTCCACATGTTGACTATATGCATGATTTCATTACATGCATGAAATATATGTGTTTGAAGATTTACTTAAGTTGAATGTTATAACATGTGTTAACATGCTCACATGATTGTATTTCAATTCCAATATTCCCATATAAATTGCTGATGTGATTCCATAATTGTTTGGGACTATACTTAGTCCAGACAGTCGGTAACTGAGCGAATTCGTGGCTGGCTGGTCTTGGCCAGGAACGAAGCGTCGACGAACGCGAGTCGTGTTTGAAGTTGGCGGCAGTGGTTAGGCCACACGAAGTGTTTTACGCACTTCATGTCGTTCGACTTGAGATGCGATCGCGCTAGTCGAGCCCGTCAAGCAACCCGACTGGCCGATGTATGTTCACCTTGTATGAGTCATAACTGCTTGAACCTAGGGTACTGAACTTACCATTGTAAACCCTGTTAACCATGGTACCTTGATCCACGAAGACTCATGAGCCGAGCATGGTGGTATGGGACACCGTGGTCGAGCTGTCGGCCTACGCTGCGGCCACAAACCTTTCCGTAGTGACCAGTGAGCACCTAGACTCGTGAGCAGATTATGGTGGTATGGGACACTATATTCTAGCTGTCGGCCTACACTGATCAGGCGACGAGTCCTTTGTAGTGACCGCGAGCGTATTCTGAGTCCAAGGGAGGCGATGACCCTTCCGTTGTAGTAGAGTACGGTAGGCCTGTATTGATAAGGTGATGGGGGAGCGATGCAACGAGTGCGAGCAACAGCCCTGGCAGCCCTTGCAGTGACCTACGAAATATACATCGTATGAGATTACTAGGAGTGACGACCCTAGACAGGATCTGTGTAAGGATTGATACAAGGGAAGTACCTTAGTTTCCCAATCCTGCTGTTTGAATGGACTAATAACAACTTAGAAATCATATCACCATAGCATTGCATGTGCCTGGAAGATGTGGAGCACTCTAGGGAGTATGGCATGCCGCGGTTGTAAGATATTACCGTATGAGGGAGATCGTCGGTGAGGGCATACATCATGTCATGTCATCTTGCATTAACAACAGTATTAGGATTATCTGATTTACTGCTTTACTATTATCGCATGATTGAATTGTGAACATGCTAATATTTGCTCTATGATTCCACTGAGTTGATCACTCACTCCCACGTTACGGGATGGTGTTTACAACACCCACTAGACCCTGTTGTAGATGTAGGTGAGGCTGAGATCCAGGGGGCAGAGCCAGACTTTGACGAGGACCATGACGAGTTCTCGTACATGCAATATCACGATGGCTTTGCGTAGGCGATCTGGATCGATGGAACTTCAGTGGGACCATTTTGGACATTTACTTTTGTTCATGTATATGTATATGAGACTCAGTGATGTATTCATACTTTGGAGACAGATGAGATTTACTTTGTTTTTCCATACAGTGATATATATATTGTTTAGTCTTCCGTTTGCTTTTATCACTGGATCTGAAGTATGAATTGCAGTTTTGGTATACTGTTACTCATGTGAATGCTTTAAATCAGACAACATTGAATCATAATCATTTTTGTTGCATAAGTGACGGTCTGGAACTCGGGAGTTGAGTTTATACACGACCTCCGATTTTCAGGGTGTTACAAGTTGGTATCAGAGCATGAATAAGAGTATACTGGGCCTGGGTTATGGTCTCGCGACGTACGTTGTCCCTTCTTTTGACTTAGGTGGGTGCGAGAAGGGTCTAGAAATATTTCTAAGATCGCAGATTCGCCGATAGGCGAAGTCTATTTGAATCGATCGCACGACCGAATCTTTAACGCATCTCGGGTAGCGTAAAGCAACCCGAATAGCTTCTAAGCAGTAGGAAGTCGGGTTGAGACGTCCTATGAACGATTTTAAACCCGTAAAAGTAAATTCTTGGGCCGTGGGATGACCACGACTCCTGTAATCAATCGTCAGGGCTAAAAAACCCCGTTTCACCAAAAATCTTCAAAATTCTTCCTCTCACCACTCCAATCTTCATTTCTTTCTTATCCAATCCATGTTAGGCATCAAACCTAATGTGAAAATAACACAAAATAATACTTTCACAAAATTTTACAGTGAATAGTAAAATTTCATGAAAAGTGGTCATAAGGCCATTCTAACTTCACTTTCTTTAGCTAATAAGAGTCTAGATGGATGTACTAGCTCCTTATATCCCAAATTCATATGCTGCATCATAGGGTTTGGTATTAGGGATTGAGGAATGGTCCCGGAAAGCCCCGAACACATGTTTGGACCTATATAGGTCAAAATACAATGAACCAGGGGTCGAACCATATATATATGGGGTCCTTGGACCATGGGGGACCGAACCCACCTGGCCTCACCGACCGGATGCAACACCGGTCGGCGATGCCATCGCCGATCCGGCGATGCATCGCCGTACAGGTGGGCCCCTTTGAGGTGCTTTTCGGGCGCACGCCCTTAAATGGCATGTATACCCTCCCCATAGGTCTCCCGTCCAAAGAAAACTCCCAAAACATACCCCTCCTTCACAAACAGCCCTCCCCATAGCCCTATTTTCATTTTTCAGCAACCATTTCCAAAATTTGAGATTTCAAATCGTCCCTAGATCCCTCCTTGGCCAAAAACGACCATCATCCACCATTCCCTTGGAGTTGGCAGCCCTTCCTCTTGAAGATTTCATCAATTGGAGCTCCAAAAACCCCCAAATCGAGCTGAAATCGTGAGTTGCTCCATTCCACTTTTTTATTTTCATTTCTCCTTGAAAATACACTCTTGGGAAGCTTGAAGCATCCCTCTACGACGCCTAGATCTCCTTTTTCCAGATTGGGCAGCCACTTCTCCGCATTTTCACCATTTTTCATGGCCTTCGTGGAAGCCATTTTAGGCCTTTTATCACTCTCATCCATCATATCTTTGATGGGTAAAAGGAAAACCGCAATAGACGAGGCTGGGCCAAGCCACCCTGCTCAATCGAGAAGACCGCGGGGTGGTGCCGCAAGTTCAAGCGCCGCCGCAGGTCCAGCTGCAGCCCTAGAGTGCCGTACAAAGCGGGATTTGGATCCCCATGCTCACCTTGGACGAGCAATTCTATCGGAGATGCCTCACGGCCAATATACTGATCGAAAAGTGTTGTTTGAGGCGGATGTAGATAGACGACTATTCGACGAATATCTGTTGTTCGAACGCATTGAAGCTGCGCATTGGGGTCTGATCTTTGAAGCTCGCGCTCGTGCTAATGTGAGCACCGTTCGTGCCTTCTATGCTAGTATCTAGAATCCTACCTTGGAGCCTTTGCAGTTCAAAATCCCTTTTGGTAGAGATCGGATGGCTACGATTGATGTGCGACTGATTGCGCGACTTCTGAACGTGCCTCTTGGTGATGTTCATCCTAGTGAGAAGAATCTAAGGAGTAAACGTAAACGAGATCACCGCACCAGGTTTCTGTGTGATAAGTTGGTTCCATGACAGCCTAATAATAGCCTTAAGGCGATGTATATGTCTGATGATTTGCGCCTGCTGCACCATATCTGCGCGTTTCATGTTTATCCCAGGTCGACGAATCGCATTGAATGTACACGCCTTATGGTTGATTTCCTGTATCTGGTGGCCCAGGGAGAGAACGTATGCATGGCTACTTTCATCTTACGACAGATAATCCTCATAGCCAAGTCAAGAAGAAAATCCGAATCGCTTCCTTTTGGCTGACTGATTTGCAAGATTGCGCTTGAGTTTGCCTACAGACTTGGGCCAGAATTTCCAGTATCGATTCATACCATTGATGAGTCAACTATGGTCAAGATGAAGATTGGGTCGCAGTACCGTGAAAATCAGCTCGAGGAGGACAGCGAGGATGACTTTGATGATGAGAAAGATCAAAGTGAAGAAGAACCTGGAGCAGAGGTTCAGGAAGAAGCTCAGGAAGAGGCAGAAGAGGAGGCTCAGGATACAGATGAGAGCCCTCCTCCTTATGCGCAGGCTACTATCGACGATCGCATTGCTCGGATGGAGGAGAGTCAGATCGCATTACGAAGGGAAGTTCAAGAACTTCACGCAGAAGTCGAGGATGCCAAGGCCGTTACAAAGAAGAAATTAGGCAAGGTGACTCGCACCTTGAAGGCGATCCTGTATTGCTTGCAGGATAAGGGTGCTCCTCCTCCGTCACCAGACTCAGACTAGCGATGCGACCTTTGATGTAGTTATCAGTAGTCAGTCATTTCCTGCTTTATGTGTGTAAGCCTGTTAGGGCTAGTGCCTTGCTTATGTTGCTGTTACAATTTTAACTGTCTTAGTTCCCATGTATTTCTAGTCATGATGCTTGTAAGGATATATCCCTTGTATTGTGATAATTTTGATTAAATGAAATGCATGGAATGCCTTTGACTCCTTATGTGAATGATTGCGGTGTATTTGTGCTAATGAGACTAACAAGGTTGCGCCCTATTTTGAATATAGGGAATGCCGCCTACGGCTACGCGGAGCGCGGTTCGCTGGCATTGAGTGAGCATATGGATCAGACTCCTTCGCAGTCTGACACTCATGCGGACCCTGCTTTGGGCCCGATTCCTGAGGAAGTTCAATCGTCTCAGCCTGCCGCTGGTCCTACAGTTGGACCACCGCCATTTACGCCATCAGTCCGAGAGCCTCATCGCGCATCTACTTCCACACAGCATCCGCCACAGCCTGCTCCACCTCCTGACAGATTCGAGCAGATGATGGCTATGATGCTGCAGCAGCAGCAGCTTCTAACTACCATCGTGGGGACATTAGCCCAGGGTGGGGGTGCGGCTCCATCTACACCACCTGTGCATCCAGCTGAGGATGCTTATACATACGCCCAGGATGAGGGCATGGCTCATCCTGCGCCGCCTGCTTACCCTGCGGGGAATCCCGCCGATACACGGGGCCTATTAGAGCGATTTCAGCGCTTGCGGCCTCCCACTTTCACGGGTTCTCACAGACCCGAGGAGGCTGAGTACTGGCTCGACCGTGTGTAGAAGATATTGCGGATGCTTCATTGCACAGAGGCCGAGCAGGTAGAGCTGGCTACATTCCTGTTTGAGAGAGAGGATAGCCTGTGGTGGGATAGCGTACTGCGGACCGTTGCCGCCGACTATGTATGGAAGTGGGCAGCGTTTGAGTTCCGCTTCCATGAGAAGTATTATCCCCAGACTTACAGGCACGACAGGGAGAATGAGTTTCTCCGCCTCAGACAGGCAGCCATGACAGTTACAGAGTATGAGCATCGGTTCACGGAGTTGGGCAGATACGTCCCGACAATTTTGGCTGATGAGCAGATGCGCATACGGCACTTTTTGGAGGGTTTGCGACTGGACATTCGGTCGAAGATGTGCTGTGTGACCATTCCTTCATATGCGGAGTTGATTCACATGTCTATGGGGGCAGAGCAGGATGTGGATCGACTTGCGCGATCTCTTGGCCCTGTTTCTTCTAGGCCGCGACCAGACATGCAGGACAGGCCCCTCGCGGGCAAGAGGCCTCGCATTGATCCTCCTGCTAGGACTACAGCGCCTGTACCACCGTTTTGGTGCCCTGATTTGACATGTACATACTGTGGGAGGACAGGCCACTTGGCGCAGAGCTGTTTTTCTCGGATGCAGGACAGTGGGTTCTCGCCGCCGCAGAAGATCGACCGTGCACGTCCACAGGCGATATCAGCACCGCCTATACGGTCAGCTCCTGCGCACCCTACATTCAGACCTACGGTATCGCAGATCAGACAGCCTCCACGGCCCTTGACACAGCGGCCGAACTGGCCACAGCAGGCTCGGGTTCATGCATTGACAGCTGAGGTAGCTGCGACACCGACTTTTCAGCATTCGGCCTTCGAGGTCACAGCCCAAATTGGAGGTACCCCTATTCTTGTGATGGTGGACACTGGTTCCACGATTTCTTTGATATCGCGTGCCGTAGTCAGCCGTCTTGGGTTACAGACTATCACTATGGATAGCGTGCGAGTCTTTGCAGCTCATGGGGATTATTCGGATGTTACCCAGATGTGTGAGGGTTGTTTAGTTGATCTGTGAGGCAGGACGATGACTCTTAATCTTGTCGTCGACCCCTCGCTCGTTTATCTCGACGTCATTCTTGGCATAGACTGGTTGACTGCTGGGAGGGCCGAGATTGACTGTGAGGCTCGTATGGTGACGGTGTACGAGCCTGAAGGCACGCCTTTCACATTTTCAGTGCGGGTAAATCTCCCTTTCCGCATACTTAGTTACGCCACTTTATTGCGCGACGCGGGTACCCAGGTACTCGAGCATGTGCCAGTCGTTTTCGAGTTCGGGGATCTGTTTAGGAAGATCCCTGGTTTGCCGCCCTGACGTGAGATCGATTTCACTATCAATCTGGTTCCTGGTTCTACACCCGTCTCACTGCCGACGTATCGCATGGCACCATGTGAGATGGAGGAGTTGAGGACGTAGATTGATGGTCTGCTAGAGCTTGGCCTTATACGGCCTAGTGTGTCTCATTGGGGAGCACCGGTCTTGTTCGTGAGGAAGAAGGACGGTTCGATGACATTGTGTATTGATTATCGCAGGCTGAACCAGGTGACGGTGAAGAACAGGTATCCTTTACCCAGGATCGATGACTTGTTTGATCAGTTGAGAGGAGCACAGTACTTCTCGAAGATTGATCTTCAGTCAGGATATCATCAGTTGCGCGTCAGGGATGAGGACGTGCAGAAGACAGCATTCAGGACCAGTTTTGGCCACTATGAGTTCCTCGTGATGTCGTTCGGTCTCACGAACGCACCAGCCGTGTTCATGGATCTGATGAACCGGGTATTTCGACCTTTCCTCTATCGATTCGTCGTTGTATTCATTGACGACATTTTGGTGTACTCCAGGAGTCGAGAGGAGCATGAGGAGCACTTGCGTTTGGTCCTGGATACGCTCAGACAGCATCAGTTGTTCGCACAGTACAAGAAGTGCGACTTCTGGAAGCAGGAGGTGAAGTTTCTGGGACACGTGGTGTCCAAGGATGGCATGGCAGTTGACCTGTCTAAGGTAGCTGCGGTGCAGGACAGGGAGCAGCCTGGTTCTGTCACTGAGGTGAGGAGTTTCTTGGGTCTCGCTGGCTACTATCGGCGCTTCATTCAGGACTTCTCGAAGATTGCGAGACCCTTATCTCAGTTGACACGGAAGGACGTGAAGTTCGCCTGGAATGACAAGGCAGAGTCAGCTTTTCAGGAGCTGAAGGACAGACTTACGTCCGCCCCTGTGCTAGTATTGCCAGAGCAAGGGGTTAGATACACCATATACACTGACGCGTCTAGCGTTGGTTTGGGTTGTGTCCTTATGCAGAGGGACAGGGTAATTTCATATGCCTCGAGACAATTAAGGAAGCACGAGGAGAATTACCCTACACACGACCTAGAATTGGCAGCCGTTATATTCGCACTGAGACTCTGGAGACATTACCTCTACGGAGAGGATTTCGAGCTCTTTTGCGACCACAAGAGCCTTAAGTACATATTCACGCAGCGAGACTTGAATATGAGGCAGCGGCGATGGATGGAGACGTTGAAGGACTTCAAGTTTGAAGTCTCTTACCATCTTGGGAAGGCGAACCTTGTGGCTGATGCGTTGAGCCGCAAGAAGGCGATAGAGTTTGTGGCTCCGCTGATGGTTGCCGAGTGGGATATGGTTGAGTTTTTACGAGACTTTGAGCAGAAACTCACCGTAGAGGAGCCGTTTGAGTTCATCACACATGTACAGGTGCGATCCCAGATCGATGACCGAGTCATCGAGGCGCAGAGGGACGATGCGCATCTTACTGAGCTTCGAGAGCAGGCCAGTGATGATGCTGACGCTGACTGGCGAGTTGGTATGGATGGGGGCTTACGTTATCGTGGCCGCCTATGCGTCCCAGATGTCCCTGACTTGAGACGAGAGATTCTCGAGGCTGCGCATTCTACTAGACTCGCGATGCATCCAGGCAGCACAAAGATGTATCGTGACGTGAAGAGGACGTATTGGTGGGAAGGTATGAAGACCCATATAGCTGAGTTCGTGTCCCGTTGTCTCACTTGTCAGCAGGTGAAGGCAGAGCATCGCCGACCACCTGGACTTTTGCAGCCTATGCCGATTGTAGAGTGGAAGTGGGATTTCATTTCCATGGACTTCATTTCTGGGTTGCCGAAGACGAGGAAGGGACATGATTCCATTTGGGTGATCGTCGACCGTCTGACGAAGTCGGCGCACTTCCTACCTATCAGAGTTACGAACTCTTCAGATGAGCTGGCTAGATTGTACATCAGAGAGATTGTGCGTCTGCATGGAGTTCCACTGGAGATCGTGTCGGACAGAGACACGCGGTTCACTTCTATTTTCTGGACTTGCATTCAGGAGGCTATGGGTGTGAAGTTGAAGTTCAGTACTGCCTTCCACCCACAGACAGACGGACAGACAGAGCGGGTGAACCAGATCTTAGAGGACATGTTGCGAGCTTGCGCATTGGACTTCAAGGACAGTTGGGATGATTGTCTTGCTTATGCGGAGTTTGCGTACAACAACAGCTTTCAGGCGAGTATCGATATGGCACCTTATGAGGCGTTGTATGGGCGACCTTGTCGTGCACCGCATTGCTGGCTAGAGGTCGGTGAGCGTAGCTTGATTGGCCCAGAGTTAGTGCAGGCGACGTCAGAGAAGATTAATATTATTCGACGTCAGCTCCTTACAGCGCAGAGCAGAAAGAAGAGCTACGCCGATACGAGACGGAGGCCACTAGAGTTCACAGTTGGGGATCATGTGTTTTTGCGAGTTTCCCCTATGAAGGGAGTCCTTCGGTTCGGGAAGAAGGGGAAGCTGGCACCGCGATTCATTGGTCCATTCTAGATCCTCGATCGTGTGGGAGCGGTGGCTTACCGCTTGGCTTTACCCACGCCTCTCGCTAGCGTCTACAACGTATTTCATATTTCTATGCTGAAGAAGTACGTTGCTGATCCTTCCCATATCATTAGATGGGAGCAGGTACAATTAGGAGAGGATTTACTTATATCCTACGATCGACACGTATCCTAGACAGGAAGGAGCAGGTACTGCGTAGCAAGGTGATTCCCCTTGTGAATGTATTATGGACACATCACTCTGAGGAGGAGGCTACCTGGGAGACAGAAGCCAAGATCAGAAAGAACAACCCACAGCTTCTCGAGGAGTACGAAAAGGTATAAAATTTTAAAGACGAAATTATTTGTTAAGGGGGGTAGATTGTAACGTCCGTGAAAAATCCATACTTGGGCTCGAGTACCAACTCGACCCGAAATTGTGTAGAATTTATTCCTTTAGAAAAATAAGACTAAGTTAGCTAGTGCAACGTTAGAATAGCTGGGAAATGGTCCCTGATCACTTTAAATACGTTCTACAAGGCTTAAAGCGAGTGGAACCAATGGTACTATAATGCACTAAAGCCTCGGATCAAACTCTAAACCGGTTTATTCTCGGGACCTCCTTGAAACTTTATATTGGATCTAGACCGCGCGTCGAAAGTCCGATACCTACCATCTTAGACCGTTATGACCACTTAACTGGGCTTGGCAATCGTTTCGAAAATCAAGTCCAACTGACATTCAGAGGCTATTTCATTGAGCCTGGAGTGAAGAGAGTGAGAATAGGATTAGAATTAGAATTTGAAATTCAAATCTGGCACACAAATTGACGCATCAATATTGAGCGTTCTGACCGTCAGAATTCAGCCAAATTACACCCTTAGATCAGGAAAAATTTCTATTACATATCACGAGACTTATAGGCCTGATCTTGGTGGGGTGACCGTTAAACTGAAACTTGACCGCCATGTGCGATCTGGGAACCCTACCGGTCTGAAAACTGGATGTGTGTTAGATCCAGTATGCATGAGCTTAAGTCCGACCGCATTTGGCCAGGGGACCATCAGAAATGCTCTTTTGGACCGAAACGGCCCCAATTTGGTTAGGCACCAAGTAAACATTGTTCTCAAGCCTATTTTGGGCATATTTTAGGCTATAAAAGGGGTTGAAACCCTCACTCCTCTCTCCCATCCGAATTTGAGAGAAACCCTAACTTGGGAGAGAGAAAAAGGTGAGAGATTGTGAGAGAGAGTGGGAGAGTTCTTCCTGCTACTTGTGCTCCGTGTTGCACGTGCTTAAGCAACGCACCTCTATCGCTTTCCCGGCGATTTCACCGCGATTCTAGGTAAGTAAATACCCTAAATAGTTGCTGATTTGAGGTTCCTTTGTTTCCATAGCGATGTAGCTCATGCATCTTGTGTATTAGGTTCCCTATTCGCCGTAGACGAAGCGTATACGCTCCGTTTCAATTCACGAGTCTACAAGACATAAGGTGAGGATTTTAGACGCTTTGATTGACGGTTCCCAACGCTTTCAGTGTCGTTTAATAGTAGATTATTGACGGCATCGCCGTTTGACATGTACAATATGCTCTCCGTTTCCTGTTTCGTAAATTAACGAAGAATATGAGATTTAGGGCATTTATGTCATTTGTAGGAAGTACTGTTTACATTCATATTTTGCTGATGTGATTGACATGGTTTGTTGTCGCATTAGGAAGTTAGGAATACGTGCATAATTAGTTTGGCGAAGAGATTCGCCTAATTGCACACTTCGGGTCGACATGCTATATGTAGACTTAAGTGTGTAGTGTATGTGTTTGTATAAATGTTTGTAGTAGTATGTATTGAACTAAATGATGTTATGAATTAGTTTGAGATGGATTTCTCAATTAATATGCTGACCTAAATGATTTCCCACATGTTGACTATATGCATGATTTCATTACATGCATGAAATATATGTGTTTGAAGATTTACTTAAGTTGAATGTTATAACATGTGTTAACATGCTCACATGATTGTATTTCAATTCCAATATTCCTATATAAATTGCTGATGTGATTCCATAATTGTTTGGGACTATACTTAGTCCAGGCAGTCGGTAACTGAGTGAATTCGTGGCTGGCTGGTCTTGGCCACGAACGACGCGTCGACGAACGCGAGTCGTGTTTGAAGTTGGCGGCAGTGGTTAGGCCACGCGAAGTGTTTTACGCACTTCATGTCGTTCGACTTGAGATGCGATCGCGCTAGTCGAGCCCGTCAAGCAACCCGACTGGCCGATGTATGGTCACCTTGTATGAGTCATAACTGCTTGAACCTAGGGTACTGAACTTACCATTGTAAACCCTGTTAACCATGGTACCTTGATCCACGAAGACTCATGAGCCGAGCATGGTGGTATGGGACACCATGGTTGAGCTGTCGGCCTACACTGCGGCCACAAACCTTTTCGTAGTGACCAGTGAGCACCTAGACTCGTGAGCAGATTATGGTGGTATGGGACACTATATTCTAGCTGTCGGCCTACACTGATCAGGCGACGAATCCTTTGTAGTGACCGCGAGCGTATTCTGAGTCCAAGGGAGGCGATGACCCTTCTGTTGCAGTAGAGTACGGTAGGCCTGTATTGATAAGGTGATGGGGGAGCGGTGCAACGAGTGTGAGCAACAGCCCTGGCAGCCCTTGCAGTGACCTACGAAATATACATCGTATGAGATTACTAGGAGTGACGACCCTAGACAGGATCTGTGTTGGGATTGATACAAGGGAAGTACCTTAGTTTCCCAATCCTGCTGTTTGAATGGACTAATAACAACTTGGAAATCATATCACCATAGCATTGCATGTGCCTGGAAGATGTGGAGCACTCTAGGGAGTGTGGCATGCCGCGGTCGTAAGATATTGCCGTATGAGGGAGATCGTCGGTGAGGGCATACATCACGTCATGTCATCTTGCATTAACAACAGTATTAGGATTGTCTGATTTACTGCTTTACTATTATCGCATGATTGAATTGTGAACATGCTAATCTTTGCTCTATGATTCCACTGAGTTGATCACTCACTCCCACGTTACGGGATGGTGTTTGCAATACCCACCAGACCCTGTTGTAGATGCAGGTGAGGCTGAGATCCAGGGGGCAGAGCCAGACTTTGATGAGGACCAGGATGAGTTCTCGTACATGCAGTATCATGATGGCTTTGCGTAGGCGATCTGGATCGATGGGACTTCAGTGAGACCATTTTGGACATTTACTTTTGTTCATGTTTATGTATATGAGACTCAGTGATGTATTCATACTTTGGAGACAGATGAGATTTACTTTGTTTTTCCATACAGTGATATATATATTGTTTGGTCTTCAGCTTGCTTTTATCACTGGATCTGAAGTATGAATTGCAGTTTTGGTATACTGTTACTCATGTGAATGCTTTAAATCAGACAACATTGAATCATAATCATTTTTGTTGCATAACTGACGGTCTGGAACTCGGGAGTTGAGTTTATACACGACCCCCGATTTTCAGGGTGTTACACGTTCATCGACGTGTCCTTCGTGGCAAATACAAGCCAGCCACGAATTTTCTCTATTACTAACTGCCTGGACTAAGTATAGTCCCAAACATTTGTGAATCCACAACATCAATCATATAAGAGTAATGGAAATGAAATACAACAATATAAGCATGTTGAAACATGTTATAACATACAACTTAAGTGAATCATCTATCACATGCATTTCATACATATAATGAAATCATGCATATCGCCAACATGAAGGAAATCATTTACCTCAGCATATTATATGAGAATTCAATCTCAAACTAATTCACAACACCATTTAATTCAATACATACTAATACAAATATTTATACAAACACTTAGTCTACACACTTAAGTCTACATAGTGTATGTTGACTCAAAGTGCGCATTTGGGCGAATCTCTTCACCAATCCAATTATACACGCATTCCTAATATCCTAATGCAACAAAAAGCCATGTCAACCATTTCAGCAAAATAGGATGTATACAGTATTTCCTACAAATGACTAAAATGCCCTAAATCTCATATTTTTCCTACGTTTACGAAACAGGAAACGGACAGCATGTTATACATGTCAAACGGCATTGCCGTCGATAATCTACTATTAAACGACATTGAAAGCTTTGAAATCAGTCAATCAAAGCATCTAAAATCCGCACCTTTTTCCCTGAAGGTGTATCGTTTCAAACGGAGCGTATACGCTTCGTCTACAGTGAACAGACAACCTAATACACAAGATTCGTAAGCTACATCGCTAAGGAATCGATGGAACCTTAAATCAGCAAGTAGTTAGGGTCTTTTCTTACCTAAAAATGCGGAGGAATCACCGAAAAAGTGATTGAGATGCGTTGCTTAAGCACGTGCAACAGGTAGTGCAAGTGGCAGGAAGATCACTCTCACTTTCTCTCACAAACTCTCACTTTCTCCCTCACACCAGCTAGGGTTTCTAGCAAATTCGGATGGATGAGATAAGTGAGGGTTTAAAGCCCTTTTATAAGCTAAAACATTTTCAAAATAGGCTTGGGAACAATGTTTACTTGAGGTCTAACCAAATCGGGGCTGTTCTGGTCCAAAAACGTATTTCGGGAGGTCCCCTTGCCGAACGCGATTGGACTTAAGCTCTTAGTCGCCGAATGTTGCTCACATCCCATTTTCAGACCAGTAGTGTTCGTAGATCGCACGTGGCGGTCCAGTTTCAGTTCAGCGGTCATCGCACGTAGATCAGGTCTACAAGTCTCATGATATGAAAGAGAAATTTTTCCTGATCTGAGGGTGTAATTTAGCTGAATTCTGACGGTCAGATGGCTTAATAATAACGCACCAAGTCACGTGCCAGATTTGAATTTAATTTCTTAAGCATTTGCCCTATTCTCACTCTCTTCACTCCAGGCTCAATGAAATAGCCTCTAAACGTCGGTTGGGCTTGATTTTTGAAATGATTGTCAAGTCCAGCTAAGTGGTCATAATGGTCTAAGATTGTAAGTATCGGACTTTCGACGCGCGGTCTAGATCCAATACAAAGTTTCAAAGGGTTCCTGAGGATAAACCGATTTAGAGTTTGATCCTAGGTTTCATGATATTATAGCGTCATGAATTCTACAAGTTTTGGGTCTTGTAGAACGTATTTAAAGTAATCAGGGACTATTTCACAGCTACTCTAGTGTTACGCTAGCTAACTTACGCTTATTTTCTAGAGGAATTAATCCTATGTGATTTCTGGTCGAGTTAATACTCGAGTTTCAGTACGGATTTTTCTAGGGCGTTACAGGTATTTTGATAATTTCATGTAATTATGAATTTTATAAGGGTTGCCCTAAACCGATAGCACATTATGTTATGTTTATGAAAGAAAAAAAAAAGAGAGCTTTTAGCTTATGACGATCTCGTCTTCGACTTCCAGTGATTAGGAGAGGGCGTGAGGCCCAGGTAAACAATTTTCTCATCCCCTGCTTCTTTCTCCTTCTCTCTTTTCTCAAGATATTCTTCTCTTTTACCCATTTTCTTCTTTTTTATCCTAATCTCAAAAGATTCTCATTCCTTTTTCATCCCCACATAAAACCCATCACCCAAATCTATATTTGAAGAACCACCATATTTTTTTCTGAATTTTTCAGATTTTCAATCCAGAAAATTCCTATTTTCTGGATTAAAAAATTCACTTGGATCGTTAAACGGACCTATTGCAAGACAAAAGTTCTTTCTTTCGCCAGATCCAATTAAATTCAGATTTTAAAATTCAACACTTCATGTTTGTGACGGATGGCCCTAATCAATGCTATATTGACCTTATTTCTTTCTTGTGTTTATGAAGTATGAATCAGGCTGATATTTATTTATTTTTTAAGATTGCATGAATCCGCCCCTTTTCAAATACCATGATCATTTGAGGTTAGATTAGGCCGTCCTACATCAATTTTGGTATCAGAGCATAGGTCCTTGCAATGGGTCATCTTAGATCGAGTTATCAAGGTCTAGATTTTTATTTTTATTTCTTATTATAATTATTTTTTTCTAGGGTTTCATGCATCGCATATAGAGTCTAGATTTGAAATTTTCAGATTTACACAATAAAATAAATAAATAAATAATTCTAGATCTGAATTTTTCCACATTTGCATCATTCTAAAGGTTAGGATCATCGGTGTCTAGAGTCTTGTGTCAAACAATCTCCTAGAGTCATGTTTTAGGAAACCTAAGTTGAGTCTTATTGTGTATGCCCACTCAGACTGGTAGAGGATTTGGTCTGCACCCAATCTTCAATATGGAACAGTTGACTGAAATGATGAACACAATCAACTAACGTTTGGCCACCATTGAGGAGAAATCTAAGAACACGAATACCTGTATGTATCAGATAGAAGCGTCCTTAAGAGAAATCCCTGACATTGGAGGGGATGAACAATCTCACGTAGGGGGAGTAGTTGAGGAATGGGTAGAAAACGTGGTAGAGGTCGTGAAGCACGTGGCCGAGGGGTAGGACGTGGAGGGGCGCAAAATTCGCAGCCCGCTGTCGAGTATCAAGACCGTTATGATGTCGATGAGAGGGTCTTAAAGAGTGTTAAAGTAGATGCTCCTAGTTTTGATAGGCGTCTTGACCCAAAAGCATTCCTTGATTGGTTAACAGATATGGATCATTATTTCGAATGGTATGAGATATCTGAGAATCGATAGGTGCGGTTTGCAAAAATAAACCTTATGGGTCAAGATAAATTGTTTCAGACAAATACGGAGCATAGGATCGAGAGATTAGGAGGTGTCCCAGTCACACATTAGGTAGGAATGAAGGAATTATTAAAGGAAAAATATCTTCCTCTCTCTTACCGTCAAAAGCTCCTAGATCAGTGGCAAGCATTATGCCAAGGATCTATGTTGATTGCAGATTACATCACAAAATTTGAGGAGTATATGATGCGGTGTGATATTCAGGAGGATCCCTTAGTGATGCTGGTGCGTTTCAAGGTGGGTCTTCGCATGGATCTGCAGCGTGAGCTTATGACCCATGCAGTGAGTAATTTGGATCAGGCTTATCAAGTTTTATAGGAGTTAGAGCTTTACCTAAAGTCTCCTGTCACAAGGCGCTTTGAGTCCCGAGACTCTACTGTTAGATCTGGTTTTCAGGGAACCAAACCTAACATTGAAAGTCAACCTAGGGTGCAGGTTAGTGCACCGCCTAAGCCTAAGGATGATAAGGGCAAAGGTGTCCTTGGTGCCAATCCTAGCAGTGATAGTCACTTGAGATGTTATGAGTGCGGAGGTACAGGTCATTTCGCATACTAGTGCACGGCAAAGACTCGCGGGAAAGCCTTAGTCATAGACGAGTCAAATGAAAATGCGGATGACATGGGTGATTATGAAGTTGAGGAATATCATCTAAAGATAGATGCTTGTGATTATGAAGAAGAAGAACCAGAGACTGCACCACTAGCTGTAGTTAGATGTGCTTTAGCACAGGCCAAAGAGAGTGATGATTGGTGAAGCACAATTTTCTACACGTTTATTAAGAGCGGTGACAAAAATTACAAAGTCATCGTAGATAGTGGTAGTTATACCAATGTGGTCTCAGCTAGCACAGTCACTCGTTTGGGTTTGAAACCCATCTCTCACCCTCAACCCTACAAGGTTTCTTAGGTTGACACGTCTTCTATGCCTGTGTCCCAGCAATGTTTAGTCCCCATCCAAATCGGTTCATATAAAGACATGTTGTGGTGTGATGTTTTACTTATAGATGTAGGTCACATCATTCTATGGAGGCCGTGGTTATACGATAGAGATGTCACGATTTTTGGTCACTCGAACGTGTGTACATTCATGAATGAGGGCAAGAAAATCAAGATTAATCCATTACCACCCAAGAGCCACATGGACAAGGCTAGGGATGTGAAAACGAGTGAGTCAAGTAAGGGTGTGAGGAAATTTATTCTGAAGTCTCTAAATATCATAAATGCAAAAGAGTTTGAGAAAGAGACAAAGGATGATTCGACGGTGTATGCCCTAATGGCTAGGGAAGTTACACCCAAGGTTCATGTAGAGTTACCCCCTGAGGTGACTTCGGTTCTTGAGGAGTACAGTGATGTATTCCCTGAGGATTTACTGGATGCGCTTCCACCTATGTGGGACATCCAGCATGCCATTGATTTCGTCCTGGGGTCTACTTTACCGAACCTTCCTCATTACAGGATGAATCCTGCAGAGCATGCAGAGTTGCATAGATAGGTAAATGAGCTCCTGAAAAAAGGTTTCATCCGTGAGAGTATAAGTCCATGTGTCATACCAGCGCTATTAACGCCTAAGAAAGATGGTACGTGGCGGATGTGTGTGCATAGTAGGGTCATTAATAAGATCACGATCAAGTATCGGTTTCTGATACTGAGGCTTGATGATATGTTAGAAATGATGGCTAGATCCACAATTTTTTCCAAAATAGAACTCAAGAGCGAGTATCACCAGATACGCATACGCCCTGGAAATGAGTGGAAGACAGCCTTCAAGACGAAGGATGGGTTGTACGAGTTGTTGGTCATGCCCTTTGGCTTGACTAATGCACCCAGTATTTTTATGCGTATGATGACCCAGGTTTTGAGACCCTTTATGGGGAAGTTCTTAGTGGTTTATTTTAATGACATACTCATATATAGTACCACTAAAGAGCTGTATCTCAACCACTTGAGGCAGGTCTGTAGGGTCCTGAGGGCAGAGAGGTTATGTGCGAACCTTAAGAAATGTTCGTTCCTATCTGATAGGGTTGTCTTCTTAGGGTTCATAGTGTCGTCTGTAGGGATGCGAGCAGATCTAGAAAAAGTTAAGGCCATAGCTGACTGGCCTGAACTGCGGAACATACATGAAGTGAGAAGCTTTCATGGCTTAGCCACATTTTATCGTCGGTTCATTCGAGGGTTTAGCAATATTATGGCTCCCATTACTGATTACATTAAAAAGGGAGAGTTCATATGGTCTAAGGCCGTAGCTAAGGCATTCAAAGATATTAAGGGCAAGATGATAGAGGCTCCCGTCATGCGTCTTCTAGACTTTTCTAAAGTCTTTGAAGTAGCGTGTGATGCTTCAGGCATAGGTATAAGAGGAGTACTAAGCCAAGAAGGTCATCCAGTTGCCTATTTCAGTGAGAAACTGAATGAGGCAAAATAAAAGTATTCCACTTATGAAAAAGAATTTTATGCGGTTGTGCAGTCGCTACGTCATTGGCGTCATTATCTTCTACCGTAAGAATTTGTCTTGTTTTCTGATCACGAGACTTTAAGGTATTTGAATTCTCGAAAGAAGCTTAACCCAAGGCATGCCAAGTGGGCAGCATTTCTTTAGGAATATTCATTTGTCTTGAAACATAGAGTCGGGATCGAGAACAAACCAGCCGATGCCCTTAGTAGGAGAGTGGCATTGCTCAACTCCTTGAGTGTAGAAGTTGTCGATTTTGAGCAATTGATAGACGAGTATCCCAGGTGTCCGGATTTTGGATGTACATACGTGTCACTCTTAAGTCTCCAGCATAGTTCAGGTGAGTTCGTGTTGAAAGATGGTTTCCTTTTTAAAAGACCGACTTTGTATTCCCCGCACTTCCCTCCTGGATTTCCTTGTTTGGGAGCTTCACGCTGGAGGTATTGTTAGCCATTTTGGTCGAGATAAGACCATCGCCCTAGTGGAGGATCAATTTTATTGGACAAGTCTCAAGCGAGACGTAGCCAAAATTTTAGGGCAATGTCGAACATGTCAACTGGCAAAACAGAAGAAGCAGAATACTGGATTGTACACGCCATTGTCAGTGCCACATGCACCTTGGCAAGATATCAGTATGGATTTCGTGCTTGAACTTCTCAAGACAATTAAAAAGCACGATTCCATTTTTGTGGTCGTGGACCGTTTCTCAAAAATGACCCACTTTCTCCCTTGTTCTAAAACGTCTGATGCGTCCAACATAGCTAAGATTTTCTTTGAGGGGGTGGTTCGATTACATGGTTTGCCTAAGACCATAGTGTCTAACAGGGATGTCCGGTTTACTAGTTATTTTTGGAAGACATTCTGGCATATGATGGGTACGAGACTCCAGTTCTCGTCTGCCTAACATCCTCAAACTGATGGCCAAACTGAAGTTGTGAATCGAAGTCTCAAAAATCTACTACGATGTTTGGTGGGTGAACACATTAAAACTTGGGACTTAGTCCTGCCAGTCGCTGAGTTTGCATATAACAGTTCAGTTAATAACTCTACGAGTATGAGTCCATTCGAGATTGTTAGTAGTTATAAACCTAGACTACCCATAGATTTGTTACCTATGTCAGTCACCCAGAGGACATCAGAGTTAGCCGATGCATTTTCCCATCACATTCATGAGTTGCATGCAGAGATTAGGAGGCGGATAAATGCAAGTAATGAACAATATAAAATTTCAACTGACTTACATCGTAAAATTCAAGAATTTAATGAGGGTGATTATGTAATGGTTAGGATGAGGCCAGAACGATTCTCACAGGGTACCATTAAGAAGTTACAAGCACGCAGTGCTGGACCATTTAAAATTCTGAAAAAACTTGGGTCCAATGCGTATGTGATAGATCTTCCACCTCGCATGGGGATTAGTTCAACATTCAATGTGGAGGATCTAATACCTTGTTCAAGCCATCTCATAGACCCTAATTTTGTTTCAAACCATTGGCCAATTTCTGAATTTTCTTCCCAACCTACACCACCTATGCCTATTATACGTAAGATAAGAGAAGAAATAGAAGGAATTATGAATGAGCAAATTGTTTCCACTCGAGACGGTGGATTTCAGAGGTATTTAGTGAAGTGGAAGAATAGACCATCATCCGACTGCACATGGTTGACGGAAGTAGAGTTGTAGCGACTAGATCCAGATTTGTTAGAAAAGTACAAGAGTTTTATCTCGCCGAAGTCGAGATCTTCTCAGTAGAGGGGAGTTGATGCGGACACCAGGTCATTCAAAGTATATCAACGCAGGAGGCGTGCATTACTAGTGTCAATGTGATTAGATGATGGATACGGGTCAGGTCTCTAGAGGTTGAAGACCTTACACATGTGTTCGTGACATGTGTAAGTTGCTTAGAGGAGACATTTGAACCATTGAATCGCGAGTAGGGTGTGATCGGACTGTTGGATCGTCACTGCCCACCTTCATTACACCACCTTCATGGCACTATCATCGGGGCCCATTGGGCATCTTAAATTTACATTTAGTTTATGAACATTTGAATTAATTATGTTTTAAGATAGTTTGTGCACAATTTTGTACGAATTTCTTTTTTTTGAAACTTTTTTTTAGTAGGGGTATTTTGGTAATTTCATGTAATTACGAATTTTATAAGGGTTGCCCTAAACCCATAGCATATTATGTTATGTTTATAAAAGGAAAAAAAAAAAAAAAAGGAAAGCTTTTAGCTTCTGACAATCTCGTTTTCGACTTCCAGTGATTGGAAGAGGGCGTGAGGCCCAGGTAAACAATTTTCTCATCCCCTACTTCTTTCTCTTTCTCTCTTTTCTCAAGATATTCTTCTCTTTAACCCCATTTTCTTCTTTTTTCTCCTAATCTTAAAAGATTCTCATTCCATTTTCATCCCCACATAAAACCCATCACCCAAATCTACATTTGAAGAACCACCATATTTTTTTCTGAATTTTCCAGATTTTCAATCCAGGAAATTCCTATTATTCTGGATTAAAAAATTCACTTGGATCGTTAGACGGACATATTGCAAGACGAAAGTTCTATCTTTCGCCGGATCCAATTAAATTAAGATTTTAAGATTCAATACTTTATGTTTGTGATAGATGTCCCTAATCAATGCTATATTGACCTTATTTCCTTCTTGTGTTTACCCCAACCCCCCCCCCCCCCCCCCCCCCCCAAGATAAAAATGTGCCTACTTTTCTTCCATTCCCCATGAAAGCAACCCCGCAAAAGTTAAAACCTACCACCTTTTTTCCCTTCCCCATGCTAGAAATCCTCCCCATTCTACCCCTCTCTCCTTTCAATTCCCTCCCTATTCTCTCATTCTCTCTCAATTCAAAAGCCCTAAGGCCCCATACGAATGAGGTATTGCAACATGAGAAAAGAGAGAGAATAGAAAGAAAAGAAACGAAAAGAAGAGAAAAGGAAAAGGGAGAGAGAAGAGAGAGATTAAGGGAGATTATATAGGAGAGTTATGGAGGGTTGGTGGAGCTCTCTAGCACCATTAATGGTGGATCAACCACCTTGTTGAAGGAACTTTTCGAAGACCCCTTTCTTGTACTATTTATGCCCTTCATCCTCTCAATGCCTTCCTTTCTTTTGTGACTTGGCAAGGAGGTGGACAACATCTCTTTTGATGAGGTTTTGGGAGTCACCTTCCCTTTGCATTGGATGTTGTGCAGCATGTGGACCATGCTATGAGGCCCACTATGACATTTACTTACCATCTAACCTGTTGAGAAGGTCATATAGACTTGGATAAGAAGCCCACAAGGGTTCCACCTTGATCCAAAGCTCTTACCGCCTCCCCTCTCAAAATAGTGGGGAACACCCACTGTGAAAACCTTTGCTATTCTCCCCATTTTTCAGTGTGTATTAAGGTATGACCCACTAAGCAGTGGAGCCCACGCCAAGGTGCATGACTCCCACACCGTCCATCCTCTTCCTAGCCCTCCTAGGAGGGAGGATCTAAAGCTCAAATGGACCACACCTATGGAAGCAGTGGGGCTGACATCCACCATTAAAACCTCCTTAGGTCCACTACTATGTTCATTTGTGACCCGACTAAGAGCCATGGGGTTCCACCTTGATGTGTTTGTTTTATCCCCACTATCCATTCATTTGCAAGATCGTTTCAAAGAGTGAGGCCTGAATTTAAGTAGACCACACAAAGGAAACAATGATGATTGAACTCCTACCTTAAAAACTTCCTAAGGCGTGTTGTAATGTTTATTTGTCATTCAGGTGGTGGGTGGGGCCCGCTATGGACCCCATTATGTTGTTTGTGTTATCTAGCCCATCTAAAGTGGGGACCCTTTGGGTGTCACTAAGGACCCGCCATAGTCCTCTCCATGATGTGTGTGTCTTAGATCCTCACCATACAATCATTTTACTAGATCATTTTAGTGCATGTGCCCGATTTAGGGGCAGATTCAAGTCTCAAGTGGGCCATGCCACATGGACCATTTACCACACTAGTGAGGCCCTTCTTTGGGATGTTTCCACATAGCACACACCCCAGGATGCAACGGTGACTGACTCCTACCTCATGTGTTCTTATAGCCCACCTTGCTGCCTATTGTGATTCAATGTATGGGCTGCTAAGATACCAATACACTCTTACATGATTAAGTATATGCATGGTACGATGATGTGTTATAACATGCTAGTATGCTTAGGTTATTCGTGATGTTGCTCCATACCTTAGTAACATGCCTAGTAGATTAATGAAATGCCTTCCATATGTCATGTGCATCATTGTATGTTTAACTTTGAATTGTGATTAGTCATGATAGCACTGATTGGAATTAGAGAGTGCCACCAAGTGGGCCCACTCGTGGGTCCCACCATGATCTATATATATATATATATATATATATATATATATATATATATATCATCCACATCGTCCATCCAATTCCCCAAATCATTTTAGGCTTTGACCCAAAAATGAAGTTGATCCATATCTCAGGATGACCACGCCGTGAGGAACGGTGGGTTTGGAAGCCCCAGCGTCAATGACGCCACGTGCATGGGGACTGGAGGAGTGGGTTCCCACTCATGGGACTCACTGTGATGTATTTATTTGATCTGCACCGTCCATCCATTTTCCCCGATCATTTTAGGAATGGAGCCTAAAAAAAAAAGCCGATCTGCATCTCATCTGGACCACACCACAAGGAACATGGGGCTGGGAAACCACCCTAGTGCCACCACATTCATGTGGACGTGGGGGTGGGTCCCCACTCGTGGGACACACCCTGGTGTATTTGTTTGATCCACGATGTCCATCTGTTTCTACATGATATTTTAGGCAATGAGACGAAAAATGAGGAAAAGTTGAATCTCGAGTGGGCCTTACGGTGGGGATTCATGCTTTCTGTTGAAATCTTCCAAGGCCCACCGTGATGTTTCTGTTTGTCCAAACCAGCCCAATTCATGCTTTATTGAGCCCCTAATGAGCCAGCCAATCTGATGGATGGAGTGGATCATCGGAATGGGCCACACCTGGATGGGGAAAACCAAAACAAAATAGGGAGTGGAGTCCCCACTCGTGGGGCCCACCATAATTCATGTATCCCTTCCATATCATCCATCGATCTTCCCATATCATCCTAGGCCATGGGCCGAAAAATGACTCTGACCCAGATCTCCGATGGACCACACCAGATGGAATGGCGGATAGGGGAGCCACTACCTCCCCCAGCATCGTGGATGCTGCCTTAGCAGCGAGTAGGGCTGAAAGTCGGGCGGGTTGGGCCAGGTTGGTGCTCAACCTTAGCCCAACCCAAGGTTCCTATACCTCAACCCTAACTCAACCCAACCCAACCTCAGGTTAGGAATTCTCAACCCACGCCTAACCCAAGCAAGTTCAGTCGGGTTGGCAAGGTTGGTCGGGTAGATATATGCTAATATTTTCATTATCACAATAGTCTATTATATTTTCAATACGATTTTTATTTTTTATACCTATAATTTTATTAATTATATATGTAGTTATTTATCGTTATTTATCATAAAGAACATTATTTTCTAAACAAACAAGCTAAAATATAGGACAGCTACTTCTTTAAAAGTCATATTGTGTATGAAGCAATCTATTTGGGAGAGAGAAATCCAGTGTATCTTGTTAGCTCGAGTCATCCGAAAGGACGTGGACCAATGAAACCAATGACATTAGAATTTCCTGTGCTTTCAATGTAAATGATCCGCACTCAGTTATAATTAATTTATAAGAAACTTATATATTGATATGCCCCAACTTAAGCACAACCCAAGTTTTATCAGGTTGGCATTTTTATGTCCCAAGCCCAAAACCAAACCCGATACATCCTGCCCAAGCCCATCCCAATATCGGGTCGATCGGGTTGAACCTGCCCAACTTTCAGCCCTAGCAGAGAGTGAAGGTGGCCCACTCGTGGGACCCACATTGATGTTTATGTGCAATCCATACCATTCATCCGATGTTTTAGATCATTGTAGGCCCTGGACCATGAAATGAGACCGATCCAAATCTCGGGTGATCTACACAACCAGAAAACAGTGGAGACGAAAACATCCACTGTTGAAACCTTTCTAAGGCCTCCCATGATGTTTATTTTCCATCCAACCTGTGCATTTGGCCACAGACATCTGCTTGATCCAGACCTTATGTGGGCCTCACCTGATCAGGCAGATCCAATGCTAGATGGACTACATTGTAGGTAACAGTGGAGATTGAACAACCACTATTGGGATCCCTGTATTAGGCCTACCACATTGTGAGCACCATCCATCCCATCCAGAAGATCACGTGGATTTGAACTTAACTCGGCCCTAGGAAAGAAGCAGATCCAAACTCAGTTACACCCCACCACCAGTCACAACGGTGGTTATTTTTTATCTGGCACTGAAACCTCACCAAGCCCGCCATGCTATTTATTTTTCCAACCACTTACTGATATTGGTCATGAGTGACCTGGATATGGGACCCACACAAATACCATCTTGATCCAGAACTCTTGTGGGTCCCGCCACTGGAAATAGTGGACATGAACATCCACCGTTAAAACCTTCCTAGGCCCCACTACTCTTAATGTTTATCCCTCACATCTCCACCGTCCATCCGAATTGTCACATTATTTTAGGGCCAAGGCCCAAAAATCAACCAGAACTAGTTCTTAGGCGATCCACACTGCAGGGATCTTGTGGAGAGTAGACCCCCTTAGATAGGGACCTCCTTGGTTGTGGGAATCCTGGATTTGGAATCCCCAGATTTGGAACCCTTGGATTTTGAATCCCCTAGTTGTGTTTGGCACCCCTTAACCCAAAGGTATTATGGGTAATATAATTGCATGGGTTTTAAATTAATTACCCAGTCAATTTTAATATCTCTAATCGGTGTATGTATGTTATCCATGCCTTATATTCAGTCACTAGATCAATTTTATGTACGTGCTACATAAGGAGCCAATGTTGGTTTAACATGGGCCAAACCATAGACCTTCCTATTCATAGTGGAGGCCTGTCATTCAGGTCTCACTTTATGTATAAACTATGCCAATCAAGGCTTATTATCACATGATATGTCCGATAGCATGTTAGTGTACTTGGCCTGATAGGATACACTGATAACATGCTTAGTGTAATGGATACCATGCACAATTATATGCCCATACATATCATTTGTATGCCCGTGTAGGATGACAATTATTCATAACATACACCCTTCGGCTTGAGACATTGAGGGGACCCCATATGAGATAGGGTTACCCCATATTATCGTGCAGTATGCACATGTCTGGTGCATGACTTGGATAGTATGATTCATGCATTTCACATTCTTTATGTCATAATTACTTTCACATCCTAGCGACATCGGGGTTGTGGCATCTACGAACGTATTGTGGCTGGTTGAATTAGATACTGAAAATATGTGTTCTAGCACTTGAGCGTTATGGATGTCCTTAGGTGGAAGTCCCTAAACCCTATATGACCAATAATATACTCCAACATCGAGACCGAGTGGATAATATGAGTGTTCGAGTGCCAAATACCAGTAAGACGCATTGCCCATTATGTTGAGGTCGATTGGAAAGAGGTGTGACCTTATGCGCCTGAGTGTAGGGGGCTATAAGCTAAGTTGAGTCTAACTAGCTCATGAAATGGGTCTGTTATAGACAAGCTGAGTGGGCATTGGCATACATCTAACGAGGCGAATAGTGAGGTCTTTTTCACTCACTTAGTCATGTGCATGATAGGCGGCAGCTAGTATCAGAGTGTACTAGACCCCGGTGATGTTTTCAATTGCAAACTGTACTAATATGTAGACTGGTTGAAGACTGGCACATTTGCATTGCATCTCTATCATATGACACTCGATCACGTATACCTTGCATTACATAGCCTTGGCATTGCTAAGAGCATTCATGGACGTAGCAGCTTAGCCCTCCATCATTTTTCGTGTACTCTAATATCTGTATTCTCGTCATATGCATTGTACACGCACACACGCACTCTACTAAGCTTTGTAGGAGGCTTATGCACGTTTGTTTACGCTATAGGTGATGTTAGGGCGTGTCAGCAGCATTGAGCCCGAAGCATGAGCATGATCTTTCAAGTTCCTGGTTATATCTTGTATTTTCCTTTCTAACACTGTACTCAAATATTATATAGTGTATATGTGATGATAATGGTGTTTTTATGACTTTGGTACACTTATGATTATGCTCTTTTATAGAAAAAAATCACCCAAAAAATCCTCATTGTAGGATATCAAAATCAAAACCTAGAATATGGGAGTTAGTAGCCGAGAATGGGATACTATATAGGTTGTCAACACCAAATTCAGTAGCTAGGAACTTAGTGAGTCATATTCCTGAGTTTAGGACGTGATAAGAGTTAGTATCAAAGCATAACTTGGGAATACCTACGAATGATATCACATATCTACTAATGGTCTTAAACTAGCTACTCTTCACTACATGACTGTTGTGAACTTAGAACGATTAGGACCCTTAGCTCGAATACTTAGAAACTCACCTTAAGATCCTTTTACGGACTTAGTTTAAAAAAGTATTAACTGTTGTAAGTGTAGAAACTTTTGCATATAGCTCCCTAACGTAAGGTGCATTCGAGAGTACCTAAGGCTAAAAAGTCTCGTGTTCCTTCATATAGATATGGCACCTAGGAGGTTTAGGAGTGGTATTACACATCCTAGTCAGGTGCACCCCCAGCTATATCAATGTGTGTGGACCGGTTTCAGCAGATGCTACATGCGATGACCTTTATGCTCCAAAGGCAAGATGGGCGATACACTGATACACTCATCCAGACCAAGCCAGACTGCACAAGCTCCCTTTTACACGACTTTAAAAGGCTCGATCCCCTACACTTCCAAGGCAAGCCCAACCTGATGGTAGCAAAGAGGTGGAAATTAGAGGTAGAAAAGATCTTTAAGACAATGAAGTGCATGATGCAACAACGAGCCCCTATGGTAGTATTCCTTCTATAGGGTGAGGCCGAGCATTGGTGGGCATCGCTTACCCAAGCAACAAGGGATGATTTCAAGTGGACCTAGGAGGACTTTGTGGACCAGTTCAACTGAAAGTTCTTTCCCGGGCATGACCATTAGCAACACGTTAGAGTTCGAGACTATGGTTCAATAAGATATGACTATCTCACTATGAGGCTCAATTCATTGAGTTGTCCTGATTCGCGCCATATCTTATGGCTGAGGAGGGGTGGAGGGCCGAACGTTTCAAGGGCAGCTTGCGCCTTGGCCTTAAGAGTCATGTAACTAGAGACAAGCTCCTTACGTTTGAGGAGGTTGTGGAGTGAGTTTAGATATATGAGGAAGAGTGCAATGATGCACAAAGGATAAGTAATCAGGGCGGAGACTCAAAGAGGATGGATCCCTCTAGCAGCTCCCAATAGTAGAAGCTTCGACCACCATAAAGGCGCACAACCCGTCCATCCTTTTAAGTGCCAGTAGTACTAAAAGTACCCCCAACACTACCACAAAGATGGTTCCCAAGTGTTTTCTATGGATGTGGAGGGATGGGTCATCGTAGGCATGAGTGCCCTTACCCACAAAAGAAACTGAGAGGATCTCAACAACCTCTAGTATCGGCTACCAAGGCCCCAATAGCAGCAGTGACGGTAGCCATATTAGCCACTGAGACCTCCACCGCAGCAGTAGAGGCAACAATGTAGGCCGCCCTAACAACAACAATGATAATAGAGGGGATAAGCACCTCCCCAGCAGGCTCAGGGCAGGTTTTTCGTAGCCCAGTTGGATCCTTAAGCATCAAGAGGATTCGTCGAGTTCTCCTTGTCTCCCCCTACATAGCATGTCTTATTTCATTCTGATGCATCATATTCTTTTGTATCAGAGGATTTTTTCCAATTAACTAGTTTATCGCTATAATGGACGCAAGGGTCTGTCGGTGCTATAGCCCTTGGGGAAAACCGCAATGTTATGTTGGATTTATTCATCTTACCCCATTCTGATAGGGGAGACCTTCTTGCTGGCTAACCTGTTTACTTTGCTGATAACCGAGTTTAATGTTATCTTGGGCATGGATTGGTTTACCGAGTACCATGTTGTATAGGACTGCTTCGCGAGACAGTCACATTTTTTACACCAAGTTTTCTACAATTTTAGTTTGCAGCCGATCCTAGAGGAAAGAAGCTCACATCCCTTATGTCTTGTGCCATGGAGGAGCCATTTGTCTTGTGTATTGACCAGATGCCAATCATTTACAATTTTTAGGTGTGTTTTAGGAGATTTTAAGGTTGCCGCCTCCTAGGCATACTGAGTTCCAAATTGATCTCATGCTCGGTACCGAGCCTATCTCAAAGGCCCTATATTGCATGGCACTGTTGGAGTTGTGGGAACTAAAGTAGTTAGACAAGTTCCCCGAGTTAGGCTTTATCTATCCGAGAAGTTCACTGTGAGAAGCGTCAATACTCTTTGTGAAGAAGAAGGATGGCTCATTAAGGCTTTTTGTGGATTACTGTGAGCTCAACAAGGTCACGATTAAGAATAAGTACCCGCTTTCGAGGATCGATGACTTGTTTGACTAGTTGTTGGAGACACAGTTCTTTTCAAAGATTTACCTACGTTCTAGTTATCATCAGGTTCAAGATTAGTAGGAGAATATTCCGAAGACAGCTTTCAAGATGCTCTATGGACACTTCGAGTTTTAAGTCGTCCTTCAGACAGACAATGAACCCGTTATGTTCATGTAGTTGAAGAACGGGGTCTTTTATCTGTATTATGTCCAGTTCATTGTAGTATTCATCGATGACATTTTGATCTATTTGAGGACTCAGGAGGAGCATGAACGGCATTTGTAGATCACCCTGCAGACCTTCCACGCACACTAACTCTATGAGAAGCTGGAGAATTGTGAGTTTTAGCAGGAGAAGGTGAAGTTCCTTAGTCACATGGTGACGATTGAGGAAGCAGGGAGTAGCAATGGATCATTCGAAGGTTGATGTCGTACGTTAGTGGGGCCAACCCACAAACATGTCTAATATCTGAAGTTTCCTTTGGTTAGTGGGTTATTATCATCGTTTCATTAAGGACTTCTCCTGTATTGCAATCATGTTGACTAGGTTGACCCAGAAGGGCACTGAGTTCATTAAGAGTGACGCATGTGAGCGATCATTCTTCGAGTTGAAGGGTCGTCTTACGTCCACACCAATCATCAATCTCCCCTCTGGGAGTGAATGATTCGTGGTGTTTATAAATGCCTCGCATATTAGTTTGGGTGATGTCTTGATGAAACATGAAAAACCTATGGCCTTTGTGTCTCGCCAGCTTAAGGTCCATGAGCAAAATTACTCGATGCATGATCTGAAGTTGGCCATGGTTGTCTTTACACAGAAGGTATGGAGGCACTATCTTTATGAGGTCAAGTTCCAGCTCTTCTCTAACCGTAAGAGTCTAGAGTACCTCTTCTCGCAGTCTAAGTAGAATATGAGACAAAGGTGTTGGATGGAACTCCTGAAGGACTGACTTTAAACTTCAGTACCACGCCGGCAAAGCTAATGTGGTGGCGGATGACCTTTACCATTGTTTCGACAAGAAACGAAGGCATTTGATTTGAGGGAACTTATGATTCAATAATAACAAAGAAAGAATGAGAGAACAATCATCATCATAAATTTCATTAATTCTAAGTTTGTTTACATCCTCGTATTTCCCTTAATTCTGAAAACAAAGTTCAATGAATCAACATAATGAATGAGAAGAGATGCAGTTCAATAGCAATTTTCAACAGCATTTTGATGTATTCGATGTTCATAAAGACAAATGATTTGGGCAAACTTGAGGCCCTTCGTTTGGTCGTGTGATAGGCACTAGTAGTCTTTTCACTCTCTCCTTCGACTTCTCCACCTCATTCAAAATTCATATCGTTGCTCTTAATGTCCCTTCAAAATAAATGGGTGTATGGGTGAACCGGTTGCACGGATGGACTTTTCCTTCTTCTAGAGCTCTGTAAACATAAAAACTTCTGTTGTGTGAAACTTCGGTTGTGCACCGCACAACGATACTCTCAAGGAAACTTCCATTGTTCCATAGATAACTTCGATTGTGCACCCGCACAATGACACTCTCGAGGAAACCTCCGTTGTGCCATAGATAACTTTGATTGTGCACCCGCACAATAACACTCTCGAGGAAACTTCTGTTGTGCCATAGATAACTTTGAACACTCTCAAGGAAACTTCCATTTTGCCATAAATAACTTCGATTGTGCACCCGCACAACGACACTCATGAGGAAACTTCCGTTGTGCCATAGATAACTTCGATCATGCACTCGCGATTGTGCACCCACACAACGACATTCTTGGGAAAACTTCTATTGTGCCATAAATAACTTTGATTGTGCACCTGCACAACGACACTCTTGGGGAAACTTCCGTTGTGCGATAGATAACTTCGATTGTGCACCCGCACAACGACACTCTCAAGGAAACTTTCATTGTGCAAATTTTCCCTAGCTCCACTTTTCTCCTGCTTCGGGGTATATATAGGCTTTTCACACATGTGAAGGCTATTTGTGTACAACTCATGGGCGCACAATAGGATTGCGCACAACCAAACCTATGCAGGGGACACACAACAAGACTGCGCACGCACAACAGAACTGCACACAACAAGACTATGCAAGCAAGGTGCACAACAGGAGTCAAGGAAAGGGCACATAACAAACTGGCACACAACAGACTGTGAGTAGGGGCGCACAACAGGACTGTGAGTAAGTGCGCATAACAGAAATCTTTTGCAAGTGGCGCACAACACATCTTCAGCAGGTAGGCGCACAACCTGTCTCCAAGCATGGGGCGCACAACCTATCTCCAATCAGGGGGGAGCATAACCTATCTCCAAGCAGGGGGGCGCACAACCTGTCTCCAATCTGGGGGAACGCACAACACTTCTCCATCAAGGTGAGCACACAACTAAATTCTGTGCAAGGGAAGCACATAACACTAGGGGGGAGAGAGAGTGAAAGAACAATGCAATGGAAGAGAGGGAGTGGGTGCACAATGCAAGGGGGAGAGAGAGAGTGAGCGCACAATACAAGGGGAGAGAGAGAGTGAACACACAATGAAAGGGGAGAGAGAGAGTGATCGCACAATGCAAGGAGAGAGAGAGTGGGTATTTTTGTGCCCCAATAGATGTCAATCCTTCTTTGATTGATCCTATGAAATCAAATGGAAGATTAATCTTCTTATGCACCAAAATTTTTTCCCAGCAAAGGACTCTTCAAGAATGTAGAGCTGGTTTCATATCGGAGAAGGATCACTTATACGAAGAACTTCAATAATTGTTCTCAAACAAAAGATCATGCTCAAACAGATTTTTTATCAAATGAATCACAATTGAAGGAATCAATCTCAAATAATTTACAATCAAAGGATGACTGGATGATCAGGTACAGATGAAAGACTGAATGGTATGAACAAAAGACTGAATGTCTGAATTCGAACAGAAGATTGAATGACTCCAATCAGAAGTGCTAAGTGAATGCAATAATTGCGGTAACGAAAACACTCTATTTTCATAGCGGTCAATCGGATAGAGCTCGCATCCTCCACATTTTGAACTCCCTTATTTGTACAGTTCTCTTTTCATTGAGAATTATTACTTTAACAGTTGTGGCGACTCCATTTTCTAGTAACTTGATCATAGAATTCTTTCAAGGTTGCTCCTATTGTAATGATCTCTTCGATCAATTCCAGCGATTCTTTCTTTGAACTCCGTTGCTAAGGAATTGTTCTTTAATTCTGCTCCTACTGTAACAATTTCTTCGATTGTCTCTTTTTATTCATATTCTGCATAACCTAAGATTTTGAGCAATAATATTTCCTACCAAATTAACCAGAATTAGTATCTCAAAATGTCATAATTTTGCAATATAATTTCATGAAGCATATATTGAAAGCTTTTAGAATGATTGTAATCTTTGCAATATGATAATGATTTAGTCATTCCATCTTTTTTCTTGTTAAGGAGGTTTGGATTGCGTTTGTTGCATTCTGTGTTTGTTGTATCATGCTTTCAGAGATGTCATTTCCAGCTCTAAAGATTCAACTGTTGAGTCTTTTCTAGTTTATGCTTCTTAGCATTTCTTCATATGTTGGCTAAGAGTGTATTTTCCTTAGACCTTTGCTGATCGATATCATTACTAAAACAATTAAAAAGTTATGGCATTAGACCATATAATTGGGCCTTGATATAGAAATAACTTTTGAACGTTCACACTGGATCAGACTCCATAATTCCTATCTATAATTATCCAAATCATACTTCTTATAGTTGGATGTGTTGATGGGCTCATTAATATTACTTAGTGTACAATTATTATCCTGTAAATTATGTCATATGGATTTCTCTGCCACGCATAAGAAATTATTAGAAAGACCAAGGCATGAATTACTTTTAAAGAAATAAATCATGCTGCCTCTCTAGGCCAACTTTAAATAAAGATTTTTTCAAAAGATAATATTTACGAAATGGAGCCTGTTGATACCCTTGAAGAGTAGATAGCATTTTGTGCTCCTTTGAAGAATTCAAAGAGTACTTTTGAATTTTTTAGATCGACCAGAAGAGAATAATAACTCTTCATATTTTCATCCTCCTTCACCTTTATAAATTTTAGGAGATAACCTTCATTCATTATCAGGAAAGCAAGAGATATAAAGGCATCGTTACTCTCTTCAGAAGGATAAGTACAGTATAATTGAAGACTCGTAGTCGATCTTGAAGATTTTAACTTTTGAATAGAAAGCATCAAATATTTTGAACAAACTCGCTATTGCTGTAATTTAAACCTGATTCAAGAGAAACGTATTTTTGTATTTTGTTTAATCAGTGTTTGAGATTTTCATCAGGAAATTGCATATTTGAGCATATCTTAAAATAGATGATCATATTTATCTGCAGCATTTAGATGCTACATATAGTTTAAACTCTTAAATAGTGGAGCTAATATACTTTGACTGAACATACTTTGACTGGACATGACTTGACCTGATTGGACCTGACTGGACTTAACTAGACTTAACTTGACTTGACTGGACACTTTTCACAAGTTTAAGCTCTTGATTAGTAAAGTAAACACAGTTTTTTAGACTCATGAGTAATTAGAGTCAAGTCTTACGTGAATGGTCTCTGTAACTCTTATGAGTTCGCTGGACCTATCACGGCCTGAAAGCTTACAAACTGCGATCCATTAGAGGGGCCTAGTGAAGCTACCAGGGCAGTGAAGTCGATGGGATTTATGTACAAGGTTGGCCGCAGTAACTCTCTAGAGTTCACGGGTGTAAGACCCGTATCTTAGAACGTATCGTTCCATAGACTTCCGTGGTCTTACCGGTCGAATTCTGACAACCTTCGACCCTTAATCGATAATTGTGCGCGACCTTCATTCGTATGCCATCAACCCGAGTTGACTAAACCCAATTCCCTTACCATAGAGACCGTGTCATCGCTGCGGTTCCGATGCCGCGACTCACGCGCCGAGGCGATACCCTGGTCAGGAGATGTGGGCCAACGTTCGGTGCGAGGAAAACGCCGCGCGTTGCGAAACCCAAGAGAATCTATACGAGATGTCACATTAATCCCATTAATCAATCAAATCTTATTACATCACATGTCAAGTACACATCACCTTTCACCCATACCCAAGCAATCACAAAAGTCAAAAAGGTCTTACAAGCCCATGCCTTTCTTACACAAAAGGCCACCAAAGTCAAAAAGTGTCTTACACACCCATCACCACCACATCCATCACCCATCACTCTCTCTCTCCCTTTACAAGTCTCTCTATCTCATTTATCAAATTACTTCTCCAAGGAACAAAAAATATCCCACGTATGGGAATTCTCCAAGTCTTCCAAACCACAAGTGTGGCCCACCTTTCCATCCCAAGATCCCCTATCCTAGTCATCCATTCCTCATCTCCTCCATTAAAATCAAAGTTAAGGTGTTAAGGAACCCAAGGGAGCAAGAAGATTGAATGGTGGGTGCTTGATAATAGTCATTTTTCATGTTTTTAAGATGGGCCAAGTGAGGCCAACCGATCAATGGTTTGGATCTCACTTGAGACCCTAAGTTGTGGCCGATGGACCACTTTGATCATCATGATCATCCATGATGGGGCCATTCTCCATGGACCCCATCATGATGTTTATTTCATTGCAATAGAAAAGGTCATCTAGACCGTCCATATTGGTGGGGAGAGGATCTCCACCATTGATTTTCAATTTTTGGATGAATCCATGTGTAGAGGGATCCATTGATGTATGATTTCATATAAGAGAGGGCTCATAATGGCAGAGCCCTCCATCACAAGCGTGTCCCACTCTCTATCTCTCTCTCTCTCTTCTTTTATTTTTTTTTTTATATATTTTTGTTTGATGATTTGGCCATGTGGCCCACTTGAATGGACCCCACCATGAAGTATTTACTTTATCCAAGCTATCCTCAAGTGGGGCCCACCTTAAATGCATTGTACCTTCATTATCCTCCATGAGGTGGCCCACCATAAGCAGGGCCCACCTCCAATGTATTTATGTGAAACGTCCAGCGTCCAGGGACGCTGGACGTGAGTTGGATAAAACACAAATACTAGCTTGATCCAAGCCTTTGGGGTGGTCCACTCTCATAGGCCCCACCTTGATGCATGTATTCAATTCATGTCGTCCATCCCTTTCACCAACGCATTTTAGGTGTTGAGCCAAAAAATGAGATTGATCGGAGCATCTGGTGGACCATAACTTAGTAAATGTGATCTCCACCATCTAAAGTTTCCTAGATTTTTCCTATATGCTGAAAAATGTCCAATATTGGACTCGTTGGGCTTATTTTGAGCCAGGGAAGCTAGTGGATGGGGTGGATTTATATGATGCGGGCCGCACATTTGAAAAACTGCAAAAACATAGATTTTTTTTAAAAAAAAAAAAGGAAAGGAGGGTGCTGCAGCAGGCGCTGCAGCTGTTAGCGCTGCCAGCGCCGTAGGTGGGTGGACAGCATCCCACAGCTGCTGTCGTGGGCCCCACCATGATGTATATTTCGTATCCACACCGTCCACAAGGTGGCCACCCCCAGCAGTGAGCCCCCTCCAAATTTTGGCCCCATCCACTGATCAGGTGGCCCACACCATAAGAAACAGTGAAATTGAACCTCTACCATTAAAATTCTTTTGTGGGCCCCAGAAGTTTGGGATCAGGATGAAATTTGTATTTTTTCTTTCATTCAGGTCCACGTAACCTCATGAACGGGTTGGATGGCAAGTAAGCATTGTGGTGGGCCCCACATGGGACCCACAGTGATGTATGTGTTTTACATCCACTATCCAGGCGGACGGTGGTACCCACCATGATATATTTGTTTTATATCCACCGTTCAGTGGACGGTGGAGCCCTCTGTGATGCATGTGTTTTGTCCGCACTATCCAGCGACAGTGGGACCCGCCATGATGCATGTGACGCATTCAGACCATCCATCCACTTGGAAAGATCATTTTAAGGCATGAGTTGAAGAATGAGACCGCTCTATGATTAAGTGGGCCACCTATATTTGGGTGTGACCCATTTGACATATAAGGCCTATGGATTTAGGCCCATTTGATATATAAGGCCTATGGGTTTAGGCCCATTTGATTTATATAAAGCCTATAGGATTAGGCCCATTTGAAATGTATAAAATCCATGGGATTAGGCCCATTTAAGACACATAAGGCCCATATGATTAGCCTCATTATGATGTACTTTGAGGCCCATGGGTTATGACCCATTGCAATGTACCTAAGGCCATTGGTGAAGCCCAGTAATGTGACCCATTTGATGAATGTAAGGCCCACTAATGTAACCCATTTGATGTAATGAAGGCCCAATAGGATGTAACTAAGGTCCATTACAATGTGTGAACCCAACATGGTTTGTGTAATGATGTTTACTACGGGTTATGGCTTGGGAGCAATGGTGGTTTGACGTCCACATTGCAAGTATAGTGTTGGTTAAATGTCCGCATTATGACTCTCCCTAGGGCCATTGATAGGCCGTAATTATTGTGTGTAGGCCATTTAGGCCCATCTGCATTGTAAGGATAATTCATTACTTTGTAACATGCTTAGTATAATTCCATTACTCATGCCCATACGCATCATATGTATGCTTGATATGAGGAATGTTTAATCATCGCATAAGCCGTCGGGCCGAAACATTTACGGGACTCCTTATGAGACGAAGTGTCCCACATGAGCGCATGGTGCGCACGAGATTGTTGCATGATTGTATAGTATGACTCATACATCTCGCATTTACGTGACATGACATCAGGACCATAGCCTCCACAGGTATATCGTGGTTGGCAGGATTGGATACTGAAAATCTTGTTCTACATGAGGTGCTATAGATATCCCTGGGTGAAAGTCCCTAAATCCTTATAGTACCAAGAGGTTGCTCCAATGTCTAGACCGAGTGGGCAGATGAGCGTTGAGTGCCAATTACCAGATGGTTGCGCTCTCCACTGTGTCGTGGTCGGTTGGAAGGGAGTGCGGCCTTACCCACCCGAGTGTAGGGGGCAATGCTAGGCTGAGTCTGACCAGCTCGAGGAATGGGTCCGCTATCGACGAGTCGAGTCCGATATTGGCAGACGGATAGTGAGGTCTCTTCCACTTACCTTATTGCGCGCGATGAGGCGGCGATCTGGTTTAGAGTGTACTAAACTCCGGTGATATCCTAGATTTGAGCTGTATTGATGTGTGGACATAGATGAGGATTTGTATGCTTGAGTTACATTTCACATCGCATGGCCTTGGGATGGCCGATATCATTCATGTCTTGTATCGCATAGCTTTGGTACAGCTAATGGTTTTCATGGATCCATTTGCATATTCCGCATTACTCTGATATTGCATGTTCATATTACTACCTTGCGCATACACTTTCACCACCCTCTAAGCTTTTTATAAGCTTATGCAAGACCGTTGCTTGCAGGTGACGTTGGATCGCAACAGCGCTGAGGCAGGAGCACCTTGCAGATCACTTTGGAGATTTTGTTCATCATCATTGTATTTCCCTTTATGCTCATTGTACTTGTAAAGTTTTTTATCATAGTGAAAATGTAATGAAATTTTTTGTTGTTGTTTGTGGGTTATGCCTTTGGTTATGCTTATTACGAATCAAACTGACGTTGAAAATTCTCCTCGTAGCATCCCAGGATCGGAACCTGTTAAATGGGCTTTGGGATCCGAGAATGGGGTTCTACGAAGGCTGTCTGCGCCGGATTCGGCGATCGAGAATTTTGTGAGCCCGGTTTTCGAGTTTGGGGAGTGACAACGAGGCACGCAAGGCTACCTTTAGGTACCAAATTCAAGACCGACAATCCATCAATGAGGGGGTATTTTTATCTTAGAGGCACTGTCCTTATGAGTTATTATTGAAATTAAGTTAGGAATCTAGGGGGTCTTACATATGGTTGGCCTATTTATGGACAATGGCCAAAAAGCACACACTGCAGCCACTTTTTCTTCACCTGCAAGTTCAGAGAGAGGGTATTTTCTCCTTCCCCATGACGTTGTCGGAAGCTGTATAGACGACATTAGTCTCATGCATGACAGGCCGTTGTAGACTTTTTGGCCTCTTAGGGCTTTAGTCGCTGGCTCCATCCACTGCCCGCATGTGTATGCATGTGATAGCCTATACGGGCTTTTTAAGGTCACTGGCTTCTCACTGCTACCCGAATAATATATATTGTCGATGATGGTAGGTCTTATGCGTAGTTGGCCATATAGGCTTAGCTAGGCTGCCTTGAATGGTAAACCGTTGTTACTGTCATGGTATTTATATATGGTCGATTATATAGGCTTTGTTGAAGATAACAAATTGATAATTGATATATGGCAATAATTGTCGGCACTTGACAATAGTATGCTTGAACTTGTTATGCTTGAAAATCTGTCTTTTATTCATGTATGGAGAGGAGTATAAGGCATTGGCATTCTAAGAATTTTCTATCATTCTACTTATCTTGCCTCCTTTTAATTTGGAAGTATTATGCTGATAATCTTCGAAATCAAAACTATAATTATCTTCAAGGACGACATATTGATGAAAAATTGCCCCCATAGTGAGTAAACTTGTCTTGCTCCTTGATCCAATCCCATGTCATTACTATCTCTTGTTTCATGTCTTCTTTATGATAATTTTACTATCATCAACCATCTTCTGTAGAATACTCTTTAATGTGAAGCAATTTTCAGTTCGTTATCCGAGAAAACGGTGATAATAGCGATAATCACTTTCTCTTATTTGTTTCATTTCCTTTGGATGCCTTGGACCTGGCAATTTGATTTTCTCTGCAGCTAGCAATTGATTATTCCGAGGAAGTATATCGTCTTCTTCGAATGTATATTTCTCATAGTTTTTAGATTGTCCAAACTATTTCTTTACTTTCTTAGTTATGGAATCATAACTCTTTATTTTCTTTTCTTCTTTGGCAATATTTGTTGTTGCGCTCTTTAGATTTTGAACTAGTCGATTTATACGAGAATTGAGCAACTTCACATTCATCCTCTCCAAATTATAAGCTTTTTTAATTAGATCTTGAAAAGTACGTAGCATCTGGTTTTATGCATTTTATATATAACTTTACTTACTTTTCTTCTCTGGCAAGTTGTGAACATGATGCCCCCACGGTTCTCCATTGACTGATGAATTCGTCAACTAATTCATCTTCTCATTAGTGAGCACAGGCTAATTCAATTAAGCTGACTTTTCTATCGGAAGAGAAGAAGTTTTCCATAAAAATACTTTGCATTTGTTCCCAAGTATGAATAGATCCTGGGATTAAAGCTGAATACTATTTGAAAACTTTCCCTAGTGAAAGATAATTAATATTTGCCTACAAATTTTCTGTTTCTTTATACTTTGGTTGTCCTGATATTGAAGGAGAGAAAAAAATGAAAATTGCATTGCTGATGTCGTTAAGGAAGATAAACTGTTGTGATATTATGTAATTGAGGTGAGGCCCAGCTTTGTGGCATTTCACATAATCGACCCTTTAACCATATTTGGCAAGATGGTACTCCTTGTGGGAGGAGGTCGAACACTTCGTCTTTTGAATGTCACTATCATTCATCCTCCATCGTCTCGCTACACTATTGGTGGAGCAAAAACTATTCCGGACATCACTTGACATTTCTATCCTTAATTGCAACTGATTTAACCTTCTATGGTACTTTCTGTAGTGATGATCCTGTATTGTTGATATAATCTATTGAGAATCAATTAGGTATGAAGTAGACAGCCACGTTAGTTAGGAGAAAAGTCATTGCAGTTGTGTAAGGACAAAATACTTGTTATTCAGAATAGAATATTAGTTGTTTTAATTAAATAAAGTTGTACTTTGTTTTAGAGATGAAAGGGAGGATATTCCTGTTGAGAGTCGTCATTTTGGTGCCTATACGACTCCAAACAGTGATAAAAGTTCTCTGAATATTTCTAATTTATCATTGAATAATAATAGTTCCCCAAGGAATGAAGGCATTTGATTTGAGAGAATTTATCATTCAATAATAACAAAGAAAGAATGAGAGAACAATCATCATCATAAATTTCATTAATTCTAAGTTTGTTTCATCCTCGTATTTCCCTTGATTTTGAAAACAAAGTTTAATGAATTAACACAATGAATGTGAAGAAAAGCAATTCAATGGCAATTTTCGACGGCATTTCGAAGTATTAGACATTCATCACAAATACAAATGAGTTGTGCAGATTTGAGGCCCTTGGTTTTGTTGTGTGATAGGCACTGGTTGTCTCTTCACTCTCTCCTTCGACTTCTCCACCTCATTCTAAATTCTTCTCCTTGCTCCTAACGTCCCTTCAAAACAAATGGTTATGCAAGTGAACCGGTTGAACCGATGGACTTTTCCTTCTTCTGAAGCTTTTTAAACACAAACTTCTGTTGTGTGAAACTTAATCTTGTGCACCGCACGACGACACTCTCGGGGAAGCTTCCATTGTGCCATAAATAACTTCGATTGTGCACCCGCACAACGAAACTCTCGAAAAAACTTTCATTGTGTTATAGATAACTTTGATTGTGCACCCGTACAACGACACTCTCGGGGAAACTTTCGTTGTGTCATAGATAACTTCGATTGTGCACTCGCACAACGACACTCTCGAGGAAACTTTCGTTGTGCAGATTGTCCCCGGATCCTCTTTTCTCCTGTTCCGGGAACTCCTTGAGCTTCTCCAACTTTCATCCTCCTCAAATGAGGATGGGAGAGGGGTATATATAGGCTTTTCACACGTGTGAAGGCTATTTGCGCACAACCCATGGGTGCACAACAGGACTGTGTAGGCAGGGCGCACAATAGGAGTCAAGGCAGGGGCGCACAATAGACTAAGCAGGGGGGCACAACAAGACTGTGAGCAGGGGCGCACAATAGACATCTCAACACATCTTCAACAGGTGGGCGCACAGCCTGTCTCCAAACAAGGGGCGCACAACCTCTCCAATCAGGGGGGCGCACAACCTATCTCCACTCAGGGGGCGCACAACCTATCTCCAATCAAGGGGCACATAGTACCTATCTCCAATTAGGGCACACAACCTATCTCCAATCAGGGGGCGCACAACCTGTCTCCAAACAAGGGGAGCACACAACACTTCTCCATCAAGGTGAGCGCACAACTGAAGTTTATGCAGGGGAAGCGCACAACACTAGGGGAGAGAGAGAGAGAGAGAGAGAGAGAGAGAGAGAGAGAGAGAGAGAGAGAATGGGTGCACAATGCAAGGGGGAGAGAGAGAGTGGGCGCACAATGCAGGGGGAGAGAGAGAGTGAGCACACAATGTAAGGGGAGAGAGAGAGAGTGGGTATTTTTGTTACCTAACAGCCATCATCCACTGGGCCTGGTGGTGCATGTGATGGTCTAGGAGTGGAGAATGCTTGAGGATGTTGTTGAGTATTGACTTTAAGTTGAGCCTGTAATCTTCCATCGTTTAGTTATTAAGCTCGTCTATTCAGCCATCTTGTCGCAAGGGTGATCGAGGCTCAACAGGTGGATCAGACGATGCATGATTACCAAGCGGAGGCTGTATCCAAGAGTCAGAAGGATTGGTAGATTGAGTTTGATGGTCGACTTCATTTTAGGGGTCGGTTATGATTGACTTTGAGTTAAGCCTGCAATCTTCCATCGTTTAGTTATTGAGCTCGTCTATTCAGCCGTCTTGTCGCAAGGGTGATCGAGGCTCAACAGGTGGATTAGACGTTGCATGATTACCAAGCAGAGGCCACGTCCAAGAGTCAGAAGGATTGGTAGATTGAGTTTGATGGTCGACTTCATTTTAGGGGTCGGTTATGTGTTACAAATATTCTAGAGTTATGTAGATATCTTATGACCGAGACACGTTGATCAAGGTTTACTCTCTACCCTGGCTCAACCAAGATATATCGTGATATGAGGAGGCCATATTTTTGGTTGGGATGAAGCATCAGATCGCTAGTTTTGTAGTTGAGTCCGACACCTGTAAGCGTGTTAAGGCCAATTATCAGAGACCTCCTAGTCCCTTGCGGCCATTAAGTGTCCCATTGTGGAAGTGGGAGCACGTAACCACAGACTTTATCATGGGCTTGCCAAAGACTCGACGTAGTCAAGACGCCAATCGTCTAACAAAATCGGCACATTTTCTTGCGATATGTGCAACCTGACTTCTGGACCGACTTGCTAGATTGTTCATTCAGGAGATTGTGAGACTACATGGTGTCCTGATTTTAATCGTTTCAGATCAAGATCCGAGATTCATGTCTCAGTTTTGGAGGAGTTTTTAGAATGTGATGGGGCCTGCCTTGAAGTTCACCACCGTATAACACCCGCAGAATGATGGACAAACTGAGCGGGTCAACCAAATCCTTGAGGATATGTTTCGAGCTTGTGTGATGGATTTCTCGGGTAGTTGAGATGGGCACTTGTGTTTGGTTGAGTTTGTGTATAATGACAACTACTAGGCAACTATTCGTATGGCTCCATTTAAGGCGTTGTATGACAAATCTTGTATGTCCTCAAGTTGTTGGACCGAGGTTAGAGAGCTTCATCTCCTAGGTCTCGAGCTTGTACAAAAGACATCGGAGACTATTAATATCATTAGGTAAGGGATGCATATAACTCAAAGTCGGTAGAAGGGTTTTGCAGATAATCGGCGTCGTCCCTTAAGAGCTTACCGTTAGGGATCGTGTGTATTTCAAAGTCTTACCCATGAAGGGTGTAGTTCTTTTTAAATCCAATAGGAAGCTTGCCCTGAGGTTCATTGAACCCTTCGAGATCATTGGGTGTGTTACCGTCCAGTCCCATCAACTTGCTTAGCTACTTTAGCTATCTAGCATCTATAATGTCTTTTATGTTTATATGTTGCGGAACTGTGGGTCAGACATGATTCCCGTAATAGATTGACAACCATTGGAGGTTCGTAAGGATGTTTCTTATATTAGCAGCCGGTTTGTATTCTTGACCGGAAGGATCAGGTCCTCCGAACGAGGGTCATTTCTTTGGTGAAGGTTCAATTGGGCCATCATAACATAGATGAGGCATTTTGGGAGTGAGATGGTAATATTCGCGAGCATTATCCCCATCTTTTCAACGTTTGATTATTTATATGTTTGTTTTTCTAATTATATGCATATATAGTGATGTAATTCCCTTATCTTGTGAGCTTTATCTAGTTTGGGTTGTATTAAAAATTTTGAGGATGAAATTTTCTATTAAGAGCAGAGAGTTGTGAGACCCGTACCTCAATTAACTGGCTGTACATTTCAATTTTGGCACCAATATGTTTTGAGTGGACCAGATCGATGAGGCTTAATCGCGACCCTATTTTAGTACCATAACACCCGAGACTTATACTACCCCATGATTTATACTCTAACGACTGCACAGGTGAAACAATTAGAACACCACACGGCACACCCAATTGCGATACCCATATTAGAAGTTGAATTTTTAGCGCAATCTAAGGTAGGCCATGCAACGCACGTGTGACGTGGTCCCTTATACAAATCCTGAGGTTATCCAATCAATCTATTAATCCATCCATTTATCAATCAATCAATAAATCAAACCATCGCCTCTCTCACCATTAGTCAAAGAAGCCCATATCCTTGCCCATGCAAAGCCACTCCCCTCTCCTTCTCTCCATCCCCATTTTAACTCTACCATCCTTTCCTAATTCCCACTCTATCCCAAAACCTCTAACACAAATCTCCAAACCTCTCTCATTTCCACCACCCCACCTAACAAGAGAGAGTGAGAAGAAAAGATATTAAAGAGATTAAAGATAGATCAAGATCAAGATCAAGAAAGATAAGAGAGAAAGTAAGAAAAGAAAGAAAGAAAGATTAAAGAGATGGTTTGAGATAAAAGAGGGAGAGCTTGAGAGAGAATTAGGGAGAATCAATACGTTAAGAGGAAGAAAGAGAAATTAAGGAAATTAGAAGAAATTAGGAGTGCAGAGAAGCTTGGTGGACCATCCAATTACCGATTTGAACCGATTGACCATTCATGTAGCATAGTGAGTGCAAGGGAGGACGATGCCTCTCATTTTGTTTGTTTTCCTTTCTTTTTGTGGATCCACGAGGGTGGTATCCAACTTTTTATATGTTGATGTGGTTAGATTCATATGGTGGACCCCATAGTGGCGGGGGATCACCAATGGCGGGATCCCATTGGTGAGCCCCCAAGTGGGCACACTGTTTGGCAATGTGCAGCCCGCACACTGTCACAGTGTGAGCCAGCTTGGGTGGCCCATCATGTTATTTTATTGCCATCCAACTTGTTCATAAGATCACATGGATCTGGATGAAGGAAAAACACAAATTTCGGTTGATCCAAAGCTCGTTGGCCCCACCATGAGCTAGATCTGATAAACAGTGTGGATTTTTCTAAGTGGGCCCCACCATCACTAAAACAGAGCAAGTAAGAGGGGAGCAGCTGCTGCTGCCACTGGTTGCAAACATCGTCCAGAGACGCTGCTGCCCACCAGCCAGCACTGGAATTCGAGAGGGCCACCGAATTCATCCACGCCGTCCATCCGATTCCCTAGATCATTTTAGACATTGAGTGCAAAAAAGATGTCGATCCACATCTCAGGTGAACCACACCATGAGGAACGTGCATGGGACTGGGGGAGTGGGACCCGCATTGATGTATTTAGTTGATCTGCACTGTCCATCTATTTGCCTTGATCATTTTAGGGATTGAACCAAACAAATGAAGCTTATACGCATCTCGGGTGGACCAAACCACAAGGAACTTGGGGGCTTGGAAACCACCCCAGCGCCACCATGTGCATGCGGATGTGGGAGTGGGTCCCCACTCATGGAACCCACCTTGATGTATTTGTTTGATCCACGCCGTCCATATTTCTCCCTGACTATTTTAGGCAATGAACCTAAAAAATGAGGAAGATCCTAATCTCGAGGGGCCACACCGAAGGGATTAATGCCAGTTGTTGAAATCTTCAAAGGCCCACCGTGATGCTTCTGTTCCTCCAAACTAGCCTAAGTCGGGCCAATTGAGCCCCCACATGAGCAGGCTAATCCGATGGACGGATTGGATCATCCATCGTCCCACCTGGATGGGAAAAAATAAAGATAAAAATAACGGGGACGCTGACTGGGCATTGTACCCAAACGTCCAGGGCGGGAGCCCATTTTGGGCAGGGAGTGGAGTCCCCACTCGTGGGACCAACCATGATGCATGTATCCCATCCATACCGTCCATCCGTCTTCCCATATCATCCCAGGCCATGGTCCGAAAAATGAGGCTGACCCAGATCTCCGGCGGACGACACCAGATGGAGTGGCGGCGGCTAGGGGAGCCTCTACCTACCCCAACATCCTGGACGCTGCCTTCCTGGCAGTGAGTGGAGGTGGCCCACTCATGGGACCCACCTTGATGTTTGTGTGCGATCCATACCGTACATCCGATTTTTCGGGATCATTCTAGGCATCAGGTCATGAAACAGTGGAGACAAAAACATCCATTGTTGAAACCTTCCCTGGGTCTCCCATGATGTTTATTTTCCATCCAACCTGTGCATTTGGCCACATAGACATATGCTTGTTCCAGACCCTATGTGGGCCTCACCTGATCAGGCAGATCCAATGTCGGATGGACTGCACTATAGGTAACAGTGGAGATTGAACAGCGACTGTTGGGATACCTGTGTGGGGCCTGCCATGTTGTGAGCACCATCCAGTCCGTCCAGAAGATCACGTGGACCTGAGCCATATGGGCCATATCACGTGGATCGGAAAATGGCTCGATCGGTCCTCGGAAAGAGGCAGATCCAAACTCCACGTCACAACGGTGGTTATTTTTTACCCAGCATTAAAACCTCACCAGGCCCACCATGCTATTTATTTTTCCACCCACTTGCTGATATTGGTCATGAGTGACCTGGATATGGGACCCACGCAAATACCATCTTGATCCAGAACTCGTGGGTCCCACCACTGGAAATGGTGGACATGAACGTCCACCGTTAAAACCTTACTAGGCCCCACCCTTAATGTCTGTGCCTCACATCTCCACCGTCCATCTAAATTTTCAGATTATTTTAGGGCCAAGACCCGAAAATCAGCCAGATCCAGATCTTAGGTGAACCATACCGGAAGGATCTTGTGGAGGGTGGACCCCCTTGGATTTGGAACACCTGGATTTGGAATCCAGGCACCCTATATTCAGAATCCATGTAACCCAAAGGTATTGTGCATAATATATTTGCAGGGGTTTTGAGTTAATTACTCAATCAATTTTAATCTCTAATTAGTGTATGCATTTTATCCAATTGTAGTTCACGGGCTTTCTTTCTCAACAAATCTGGCGAAGATATATCTATTTCACTATTGCTAGTCAAGTTTAGTAAAAGGGATGATATTCGCCAAATTCTCGTTCTATTCTTAATTACAGTTAAGAGAGTGAAGTTTGAATTTGAAATGCTTGAAATGCCATCACCTGAAAGCGCGCTATTTAATAGTGTTCCACTCATTCCATACATTTTCGATACATTCGACCGAAGTGGACCAGTGACAAGAGTAATCGAAGGCATAACATGCATCTCTTATAAAATAAAGTTAAAAATAATTTGTATTTGAATCTTATTAAAAAGCTTTATACATTTCTTTTAAAAGTGAAAGGATATTGTTATTTTTTGTTCAAATGTCATTAGTGTCCAACTTGTTGATATATATCATACATATGATAAGCCTCGATGCCAACTTTATGAATGAGAACATGGATGTGAATGATGGCATATAGAAAACGGAGAAAAATAAGAGGAACCAAATGCATCACTGAAGATTATAGATTCTTAGAGGTGATGTAAATATATTATTATACATTTCTTTTAGAAGTGAAAGGATATTGCTATTTTTATTTCAAATGCATTAGTATTAACTTATTGGTATATAATCTATATGTGGGAAGCCATGCTGCCCCAATTTTATACATGGGAATTTGGATGTGAATGATGGCATATGGAGAACAGATAATAATAAAATGAAAGGAAGGATTCAAGACCACTTCTATAAATAATTATTCATGGGAAGCAAATGGAAATCCGTATAATAGCAAGATAATAATAACAGGAAAGGATTGTGTCGCTAAGGATTCAAACCTCTTGGATGTAATGTAGATATTTATGATCTAGAAAAAAAACATGACATCACTTCTATAAATGGTTATTCATGACAAGCAAATGGATATCCATATAATAGCATGATATTGTGACTAAACAATCAATAGGTAAATTTGATGATTGCGAGAGACAAAACAAGATTCTTAAAGGATGTGACAACGACAATGTTAAAGTTTTAAAAACACCATGGAAAATTTCATTGACCCTTAAAGGATTGAAGGTATTCTTATCCTAATATCCTTCATAGGCTATAAGAATGGTAGATAGGGGAATGTCGAGATTCTAGAGATTGGCAAAAGGCATAATAATACACAACTTGAAAATCTCCATGAGGAGCAAAACAAGACTTTCTTCGTATTAATCATATGGGAAAGAACTATTAATCATATAGGAGAGAATTGCTAATTCATCAATTGATAAATGAGGGAACCCTGGGAGATCAACTACAAGTTCTAAGAGTATTCTTAATAAAGTAAAAATACCTAAAAAGATACCCATAAAGGAAAGACGTAGTGCAACTAAAGGGGCTCGTGACTCACGGGTCTGAACATTTAGTGTGCAAAGTAGTTCAACAGTTGAATGCAAATTTAATGTAAGCATCTCCAAGTAGAGATGTAGAATTGCTTTATCCAATTTTAAGGAAAGCACTACTCATAAGTGTGTTGCATGTTAATGATAGTTCGAGCATGCATTTGGCTGACCAAGCCCTTACAACATGAATTCTTAGGATATATGGTGAATCCAAATGTGCATGATTAACAAAAGACGACAAACAAAAGACAACAAAGAAAGGTAACATGATCTTTATACTCACATAAAGACACACCGGTCAGTTGAAACTAATCGACTATTCAATTTCAGATTACGTTGAATGCCTCATCAACATGAAGTCCACTTCCAGCTCTTTTTTTCACTGACATGGAAGTTGTTGCACAAAAGAGCACGTACATGCGCTTACTGCTTCATCCTTTCAAAAACATGGCCAATCTCGCCTGGCTTTACAATATATTATTCTTCTCAATAATGACAAGAGTCCATCTAAATCAAGAGCATTGGCTTAAAGTTCATTGTCAACAAGGGGAGGATTCAGAATTGTCAGGCGTATGTAGATCTCTCTTGTAGGAAGTTTTGATTTAATGGAGTACATAGACATTATAGTTGCATACGCATTCCAGTTTAGTTTATTCAAGTTTATTAAAGTCTAGTTGACAATTCTATCCTATAGTAATGTATTTTTTGCTCACTAATTACATTCATTATGTTTACATAAAATAAATGAATAATTCAATTCAACTTCATTTGAGTCATAAGCATCTCCTAGTAGAGATGAAAGGACCATTTGGCAATTTGCATGCGTGCCCACACTGAGCATGAGATTTTTATGTCACATACCTATGCTATAAGAATCCATGTCATTGGGATCGTTCATATCCTTGAGTATTCCTGGTCTCATTGGGATTGTTCATATCCTTGATTATTCCTCGTCCCATTTTCATAAAGGAAGCAATGACTACTAGGCCTCCTCGCTTCATCCGATTCAAGCAACGAAAAACCCCATCGATGGAGAGTGAGACAAAGCAGAAGACCTGAGGCCAACGACTGTTCACCTTGTCCAGCAAGCTTAACAGTTGTTAGTAATGGCAGAATTAGCTAAGGCTCCATACCTTATGATTGATATATAGTGATTTTGGAAATTTTATTCTTAACAAACTTAGCATAGGGTAACATTTCAGTACATGTAATCATTAGCCACTAATTTGTCATTGTTTTGATCTATCATTAGATTCGTAAGCCACCATGTTAGGTTATGTGCAAGCTTTTACACACATTTAGTAGGTGGGTCCATGAAGCATCAAAGAAAAAAGTAATTGCAATTTGAGAAACCAAAGCAAATCAGAGAGTTCCACAATAATCTCCATTTGAACTAAGCATACCCTACAATCTTATCGCATATAGGGCCCACCATAGTGTATGACATCCAACCCGTACAACAAGGTTGCCTCACCATGAAAGTAGGACGCCCTAAAAAACAGGACGATCCAACTATCACGTGAGCTATCATGTGAATTTGGAGTTTTTAGGTGATATCCCACTTGCATTGTAATATATACAATTGACATAGGGTACAACATTATAAATTACAACTAAAAACATAAGGGTACAACTTCAATGATTTTACTATACCTCTAATATGATAAATAGAGATGATCTTCATCAAATTGAAGTAACATTCGAAAGGAATTGGCAATATACACCCCACGTTCCAAAGGGATTGGCTATATATGCCCCACATTCCAAAGGTAATTGTTGATCCAAGATATTGGTCCAACTTGACCTATCAAGTATATAGCCCCACATTCCAAAGGTAATTGTTGATCCAAGATATTGGTCCAAATTGACCTATCAAGCAGACCAAGGCATTTAAGATAATTTCCTTCATCCAAGTGAGAATTCATCCGTCACCACTAAGGCTTTTGGAACCAGCCGACAACAAGACCATGTTCTATAAGCAATTCCTCGTTAAAGGAAGATTATTAGGCACTTCTTCCATTCCCCAATGGAGTTGAGCAATGACATTGTCACTTTATCTCATCTTAAGAGAGAGTGGCTTCATAATCCGAATTGCATGCTTTACACTTCCAATTATATACAGAATTGTGTACCTTGCATCTCTATTGGTAACTCTAAACTGTGAGTTGCATACCTCATAATAACAATTGTATACTCTATCATGCAAATTGTATACCTTATATTCGCGATTTGCATATACTCTATCATGCAAATTGTAAACCTTATATTTGCTAGTTGCATACAACCAACCCTAAGACCACAAAATTCACGTGGTAGCCCACATGATGGTTGATTGACCTGATTTTTGAAGTGCCCCACTTCCATTGTGGGTGACCCTGTTGCATGGGTTGGATGCCATACACCACGATAGACCTACACGTGATTAAGATTGTAGAATAAACAAGCTTATTTCAAATGAAAATTATTCTAGAACTCATTTTCTTTAAATTTCCCAATAGGCACACTTTTCTTTATTGCTGCACCAACCCCCTTCAACTCATAGCATCTAAAAGCTTTTGAATAACCTATTTCAACCACAGACCAATGCTAGTTCAGAAGAGTAAAGTTCTATGATATGATCACATACGCTGATTTGTATTACATATTGTAATTTCCATGCAATTTGAGCAGTGTCCAACCCCCACACTTTTCTGATTGTATATGTTCACTCTGGGTCTATCAGTGAGATAACTAGATTTCGAAACTTCCAATATGCTGATGCTTTAGACATAATTTTCAAATTTTCTAAAAAAATTATTTCCAGTTGCTATTCCTCCTTCCAGCATTGCTACTACTTTTGAGACTTCTATTTCCTTTCCATTGGGGAAACTGTCCCAATGAGAGAAGAATACAACCATCTATTGGATATAAATTCTTGATTTTTCAGGAGTTTCCCCAACCCTAGCAACGTGTGATAACCAAAACATAGAACGATTCCACAGAGTCACTAAAATCTGACTACAATCCTCCAAATTATGATTCAAGTCATTCAAGTGTCATTGCCATATGACTTGGCACATTCGACCCATGATCCAGGATATTCATCATAAATGTTCTTTAAGATTATGGAGCACTACAAGATTTTGGCATACCCTATGTGTTGGCATCTTAATTCTTTCCCTTTCACTTTGAATCTGCTACTTGTAAATAGTTCGAAGCCACTTTCCCCCTTCTCCAAAAAGTTCTCTCCTTCGACCTCTCTCCATCTCTTTCCTTCTACTATTTGCTTTTCCACTACCCACTGTAATTTACACCACCAAAATAGGGCAAGGCTACCGTTTGATCTCCATAGAAGAGTCCCCTCATTGAGGTCTCATTGTCCTCTTGCAAGTGAAGCAAGGAAAAAAAAAAACCAATACATATGAGCCTCGTATTCCTCAATTGCATCTTTTTTCTAAAGCATGAGAACCACGCCAGATTTGAGGGACCACATAGCTGATGCCGATATCGAGAGACGGGACTTTCCCTACAACTTGGTTGCAAGAGAAAGCTTCTCCATTTAGAGAAACCGCTTGGAAAAAGCAAAGGGGAGCTCTTGCTCTCAAGTACTCATAGTACTTAGGAAATAAGCTCATTTTCAGCTACACGTCAGACCCATTTGCATTCTCAAGGATATCAAACGGGAGGACCATTGTCAACACGTCCTCTGTTGAGTCAAATTCTTACGGCAACATGATGTTCAAGGACCAGTATCTTGAGATATCTACAAAACTCCCTTCCAAGTGCTACAATCTATGAACTTGGGGAGAACACCCAGCCAAATGGGATTAGATTGCAGCCAAATGATCCTTAACACCATCTACACCACTGATGTGTCTGCCATCAATCCCAATGTGGACCTGTATGGGTCACAACCCTGTTTATATGGACTTGAGGAATGAGGGGGTAAAGGTTTCTGCCCATGGTGTTCTGTAGCTGAATGGAAATGGGATGGATGTGTTCTATAGCGGAAGCTCTTTGACATACAAGATGATAGGAGGGGTGTTTGATTTTTTACGTCTTTGGTGGGTCAACAACTCTGGTTGTGGTTGATCAGTACACTGCATTTGTTGGGAGGCTTGCACCTATGCCTTATTGGGCTCTAGGATTCCATCAATGCAGATGGCATTATCATTGATAACGTTTCCAAACTAAAAGGGGTTGTTGAAGGATACGAGAAAGTCTGAGAACATCCAAATCCCTCTCGATGTAATGTGGACCAATGATGATCCACGAATACAGCCAAGGACTTCATTCAGGACCCCATCAACTTCCGCCACGAGAAATTACAAGCATTCGTTGACAAGATCCATTCCAAAGGCATGAAATACATCATTCTGATTAATTCCTCCAGGCATAGCCGTGAATTCCACCTACATAACATAAATTTGAGGAATGGCCAATGACATGTTCATCACTTGAATTCCACCTACATGACGTAAATTGGAGGAATGGTCAATGACATAATGACATGTTCATCAAGTATGAAGGGAAACCTTACATGCCCATCTACTTCACAGACTACTTGTACCCCAAAACTTCCTCTTGGTGGACCAACAAAGTCCGGTGGTTCCGTGAGCTGGTGCCACTGGATGGCCTATGGATCTACATGAATGAGGATCTGCACTGGGAGATGTGAAATCCCAAATGACCACCCGTTTTCAACAGGTAAAGGAGAGTGGATATGCTGCTTGGATTGCCAAGAACATAACCAAGACCCAGTTAGACGAGAAACCTTATGAGATCAATGCATCTAGGTCAGATGAATGCATCCAGGTCCCATGATACAATCTGTTACAAAATCATAGCCATGAATGTTGTCCACTACAATAGCGTTTGGGAGTATAATGCTCAGTCTATGCTTTCTCTCCGGCCATTGCCATTCACAATTCCCTTTGAGGTCTCATTAGCAAGCCCCCATTCAAAGCTGTCACAGTTGACATTCGTCGGGTTAGGCGCATTGTGGCTCACTGCAATGGTGATAACCAGGGAACTTGGAAGAACCTGTGATGTTCCGTATCTACCATGCTCAACTTCAATGTCTTTAGAATGATGGTCGGCTCAGATGTATGCCAATTCTATGCTCAGCCTACCAGGGAGCCTTGTAACTGTTGGATCAAGCTCAGTGCATTCTATCCCTTCTCAAGGGACCATGCGTACTACTACAAGCTGAGGCAAGAGCTGTGTGGAGCACGGTTGCAAAGTCTAATCAAAATACATTGAACATGTGGTACAAGCTCCTTCCCTACCTCTACGCCTTGAAATACCTAGCCCACATAAGCCGTGAGCTGAAACGCCTTGTGCATGTGGCACAAGCTCCTTACCTCTAGACCTTGAATTACCAGGCCCACATAAGCGGTGTGCCAAATCCATTGAGCATGAGGTACAAGCTCCTTCCTTACCTCTAGACCTTCAACTACTAGGAACCACACAAGTGATGCCGATTGCATGTCGACCCATTTTCTTCTCATTCCCGAATCTGACCCAAGTGTATAGATTAAGCATTCAGTTCTTGTTGCGGAGCAGCGTGACGGTTTCGCCCATGCTTACAAAGGGTACAAAGGGTGTGACAACTGTTAAGTCACTCTTCCCGCCCATCCATGCTTACAAAGACCATCATAACCAAGAAAGGCCACTACCTCTCTCTCCATGTGCCTCTGCATCAAATCAGTGTGCATGTGTGCCAAAACATGATACTGCCAATGCAATATTGGGGCATGACACCCCGGGAGGTGAAAATGCCTCCTTCCACACTCAGGGTTACAGTTCCCATCGGGGCCACTGACGACAATTGATAGGAAGGTGAAGGGGAAGGCATTTGTGGATGGCGATGAACGACCAGAGATGAAAATGGGGGATGGTGGATTGATGTATATTGAGTTCTATGCTAGCCTGAGCAACAAGATGGTGAAGGTGTGGTCACAAGTTGACGAGGGGAGGGGAAATTTGCATTTTGGGAGATCGAGAAAGTGACTGTTTTGGGTTTGGAGGGAAATGGGGTGGGTCTTCAAATTGAGGTTGATGGGGTACTGCTTGAGCCTTGAGGACACCAGGGCTACATTTAGTGAAAATACACCAAGTCATGTAGAGAACTTAAAAGAGGGTAGTAATAAGAGGAGGGGTATGATGGTGGATATTGGAGTGCTGGGATTATCTCTTTGCAGAATTTTGTATTGTGTTGCTTCTTTTAATGGTTTGGTCAATGTAGTTCCAAGTTGAGGGGTCATGTATGCTATCAATCTATCCATTGCATCAAAAATTAAGGATGGATCTTCATTGCTGCTCTATGTTTTTCCTTCTTTTAAATGTTCTTGAGCATGAGATTATGTTTCTTTTGTGTGTGTGTGTGTGTGTGTGTGTGTGTGTGTATTAAATTTAACCAGAATCCTACATCCAAATTGCAATAATCTCCCATAGGCAGTAACCATGCAAGATTTCCAGTAACTAAAGTTATTTGTGTTGAGTTTCTCAACTGTTACGTTTTTACTCCATTCTCTTCTTGTCCCACATTCTATTGACAATCAATTCCATGAGAAGCAATACAATGAGCTTGTCATGTCCAAACCGATGCAGCGAATTAAATGTACCTAAATGCAGACAGAATCTCCACCACTGTTACCGAATGTAACACAACATGCCGCACACACATCATTCCAGGCATACACATGCGTGGATTTTGTATGTATATACATGCGTGGTTGTAGGATGAAAAAAACAAGTTGAAAACAAAAGAGGAGGAGAATCCTTTCTCCCACAGGAAAATCTATCATCCCTACATATATAAGAAAAGCAGATCACCTACAGTGAGACCCATGTTATTAACGGTTTCGATCACCTAGAAATACGGTTGAGTATCAACAAGGGGGATGACAGAACAATGTAATTCTTCTAGTACCCAATTTCTTTTTACCAACAATAGTGCTTTATAGTTTATACTCGGTCTCCACAACATTTCCTCGCACAAATTACTCAGAGATGATAATTGCTGAGCCTCACAGGCCTTATCATGGTAGTGTGAGTACGAACTTTTCATCAGGTGGGCCACACTAATTAGATATTAGACGGAAATCCTCGGGGAAGGGCATGCAATGAAGAGAGCTCTGTGGACCCCGGCATAATTGTTTTGGTGACATCCATTCCATGCATCATCTGCACCACCTCGTGTTCACCATTCATAAAAAAGTTCAGCTCGATCTGAAGCTTAGGTGCACCACAAAATTGAAATAATATAAAATTATGCCTTAAGCCTCTAACTTCACTTAGTGTGGCCAACCTTAGTCTTGGATCTGGTTGATTTTTTGTATGCCTCTCGGCACAAGTGGGTTTCATTAGATTAATGGATTGGATCGAATATAGACAACCAAGTGGCCCAAGAAGTTTTCTATTGTGGGCATTCGCATCCTCACTGTTGTTTGGTTCATCTGAGTATTGGATAGTCCTGATTTTTGGGCTCAGGTCCTCAAATGAGCTTCTATGGATGGAGAGAGTGGGTGTCACAAACACACATTTTATGGTGGGCCCACAGAGCTCTGAGTTTAAAATAGGCAGATGAACTCCTTATGGGGCGCACAATGTACAAAACAAACAGAGGTAAAAAAAATTATTATGGATCTCCATTTAATAAGTACTTTTTTATGGATGGACAGAGCTATTATAGGCGTATGGCTCAGCAAACCTCCGCATCATCAGAGAAATTCCAATCAAGATTGTAGAGAGTCTACTAGCAGCCCAAACACGCCACATACATGTGGCCCAGGTTATGGATGGATTAACTGAGTGTATGGCTGAGGCATGTAAAAGGTGGACCTGATCACTGCCATTTGCAATCGGCAATTTAGCACATGCAACGCAAATCTCCTCCAATGTCGATTTATGCAAATCATCATGTGTGTGTTTGGTTGCACCAACCATATATCATGATATTTCATTACTGGTGAGTCTAATCTGGTGGAAATTTTCATGACATTTGGTGCAACCAAACAGCCTAACTTAGAATTCTTCAAGATTGATATAAACAATCAATATGCTCTGTTTCTGTAAATGCTACTAGAATTGATAAAATCATTACCTTGTTTCCGAGGTTCATCATCTGATCCAATGCGTATAGCTTGAACTGGTAGCGATGACCCCCCGTCGGTGGCTTGGGCCCACGCCATCCGGGTACCTTCCAATCGTTGTTTCCTTCCTTGATGCCTGCATACTCTCCACCTACCACCTCTTCCTTCCTAGAGAACCCTTCAGGCAGTCCTTTGATTGAAGTAGGGATATTCAGAACCACCCAATGTGTCCACGGCACGATGGGCCCACTTGGGTCGGGTGCATCTATGTCTTGGACCACTAAGGCAAGACTCTCCGTTCCTTCAGGGACCCCATACCATTCTAACGGTGGAGATATGTCTTTGATGGCTCCTTGACCATCTCCGGTGTATTTCCTTGGGATCCTGCCTCCATTGTGGATGGTGGGTGATACTGGCTTGAATGTTTCGCTCGCCATTACACCTTGTTTCTGTGTATAGTATTTATTTCGGGACGACCCGATTTATATGGGTAGATTGCATGGGAGGGCAGAGACGAGATTGACACGTGGGTTTCTGCTTAAGTGAAACGTGGAAGAGAATATGAATTTGTCAAGCAACTACGATGCATGGTTATGCAGGTTTACAAGTGTAATGCGTGAAGAGCTGTCATTGACTGGGCCTGTCAGAAGCAGCTGATGGCCCTGCCCATCGATTTAAAACACCGGGTTCGAAACTAACGGTTCGACCGCCTGTTGCAGCGTCCATGTGCCTGAAAAGTTACTGGTCGCAATGTTTCGTGCATTCATATTAGGACTATTTCACAAGGTTGATGGCACATCCATCCAGCGTCATGTACAAATGGCAGAACGTGAAGAAGAAATAAGAGATCACTATTTCAATCAAGTGATTAAGACTTTAAATTTACAATTTTATTTTATTTTTTGAATTTATAAGAAAAAATGTAAAAAATTTGAAATTTTATTAATTAATAATTGTTTAATGCATCTCAATTACACTTTTAATTAAAAAATAAATCAAAGTTTTTCATTATTGAAAATAGCAAAATTTTAACTCTAATAAAAGTCCTAATTTTAATAAAACTCTTCTAAAGTTTAATTTCTAATAAAAAAATTTAAATTAATTTTTGCCTTAAGATTCCAAGTAAGATTATAAGTTATATTTAGAGGAAGAAGAAAATTTAGAGCACTAAAAATGTAATTCTTTATAAAATTCTATTTTGGAGCTAAAAGCATGTGTTTTCTAACAAAACAGGCGAACGTGACTCATGTTATGGGATGGTTCACTTCGGATGCCCCATTACAATAAAGACTAATAGATTGTGCGTCCTATAATGATACTTAGATCAAAAGTTATGGCTAATTTATGATTCACCTTTTTTTGGTCTAATCATATTAGGAATGTATCTATGACATGTCCTACATCAGACCCCTCCACCTAAAAAAATTTATTCTTGAGTTATTCTAGGGACTTTGGTAATAATACTCAAATAATTTATGCCATTAATGTTTATCCGCATTTTCCTTGTACTTTGTATTAGGCTATTGAGCTGAAACCACTCATGTACTCATGTTCTTCTTAACTTAATCTGTATAGATCAATTCTTCAACTTGTGCCTGCAAGATCTCCTGATCTTTTTAATAATGTGGGGCAATTAAACAAACTTACCCTTGAGACAAGATCAATGTAGTTATGTATATCTCGCATGGGAGACAATTCCTTAGTTCATCGGGCACAATTGCCTTGAACTCTTATAACACTAATTTTAAATTTTTTAGGATGTTCACAAGCTTCGCATCTTTTTCCTTTTAAACTGATGCATTTACATCTCCTGCCTCCTCAAATTATTTGACGAAATCACATTCAATTATGAGAGACTATCCCTCCAATTTAGAAGTTTTAGTGTAGGTACTTGTATTTGAAGCCTGCAAGTAGTTGTCGAGTTTCGTAGATAGAATACTATTCAGATCTTCGATACACTTCAATCATGTACGACACTTCATGAAAAATTGCTCAACATCACAAGACTGGAAGACTCGATATGGTTACAAGTGAAAGGTATAAAAGATCAATCTATATGCCAACCATCAGGTGACCATAGAAAGGACTTTAGGTTAGATGTTTTTAAGCATGGGCATATGTACTTAAAATGTATATATTACGGCGTAATTTCACTGAAGTTCGGCTAGCCCAACTTTAGGTTCGGCCAACCTAACCTCAACCTCGACCAAGTTTACAATAACAACAAACAAAAAAATCTATTGCAAGTACAGCGAGCCGAACTTGTTGGGCCAGCCCGAAGGTGTATTGGGTCAAATTTCTAGTAATTGAACTTTTGGATTTCAAAGGGACTCAACCAGGCGAATTTTAGCTCGGGCCAGCCGAATTTTTGATAAATCTTATTCCACGTAATCCAATAGTCGTTGGAACAGTATCGTTGAAATTCGACTAGCCGAAACCTTTTTTAGACTAACTGAAGTTTCAAATCCTTTAGCTATAAATAGGGACCTTCTCTCATTGGTTTAATAACAAAAATTGGTGAAAAGTCTTCCTCAAGTAAAGAGAGAAACTCAAGTCCTCCCAAAGCTATCTATGTGGTAATTCTTACTTTATTTTAACTTATTTAATTACCTTTCTCAAGTTAGTTTTAAATGCAATTAAAGAGTAATCTATACTCTACTTGAGAAAAAGAGAATTGAATATGCAGCAGTTAAGGTTTATGTTCCTTGAAATATATTAGATCCCTAGATTCTTTCTGGTTGAACATATACTGCTTCATCGACATTCAAGAAAGAAGATGGCTGTATGGATCGAAGCCTTGACTTCATCAAGTATCTTCAAATCGATGCTTTGTCTTCTAAAAATAAGTATTGCTATTTTATTATTTCATTCGGGTTTGTTGAGATAGTCTAGAAATCTCATTGGGTTGATTGATGGTTAGCCCATGAAAATCACTAAGAGGATTTTATTGTGGTAAGCCTGGGAAAATCACAAGAACTGTAAGAGGTTGTTAAGGCGAACTTATGAAAACCTTGATATAGTGGAAAGATAAAATTATGAGGGTAGTAATTTTAGGAGTGGAGTAAGTGTGTGTTGAACACTGAACTACTATAAATCCTTATGCATTTATGGTAATTGATTTATTTGATTCCCTGCCTTATATAGTTTTGAAATATTGATTTCAAGGATGTCGTGAAATAAGGTTGTCCTGCTTAAAATAATAGGTGAAGGTTGTCCTTTGAATTAATTGGAATAAAGGTTTCAATACTTTGTACATTGAGAATATTATTTCCGTAATTTTTTATAAGGAATTGGTATGTTCTTATTCACTCCCCTTTAGGACATCTATAGCTCATCTTTCACTTTGGTTGGTTCTCCATTCTCATATGGCAAGGATAATCTTTCTATTGTCCTTAATAAATATAAATACATTATCAGATCATCTATGTATAGTATCAACATTATATTTGTCATGGTCGACCAAGTAATTCTTTCACAAGGTTGATAGAACATCCATCTATTGTGAGACACAAGAGTCCAATTGACGTAGGGAAGAGCATGAAGAGGAAATGAGAAAGATCATTGTCTTCCTCATGTGATCAAAGCCTTAAATTCACAAAAATATTTTCTTAAATCCACAAGAAAAAAATATAGAAAATTCAAAATTTTATTAATCAATAATTGTTTAATGTGTATACGTCTCAATTACACCATTAATAAAGAAAAATAATTTTTTTTAATAAAAAAAAAGAAAAAGAAAAAAAGACAACCTTACCCCAGAGACAAGATCAATGTAGTTATGTATATCTTACATGGGAAACAATTCCTTAGTAACTTCATCAGGCACACTTGCCTTGAACTCCTGCAACACTAATTTTAAATTCTTTGGGATGTTCACATCTTTTTACTTTTTAACAGATGCATTTACATCTCGTCTCCTCAGATTGTTTGACACAATCCTATTCGGTTATAAGAGATTGTCCCTCCACTTTATAATTCTTAGGTTGGTTCTCAATTCTCATAGGAGCAAGGATAATCTTTCTATCATCTTTAATAAATATAAATACGTTATCTCAACCTCTATACATATCATTAACACTATATTTGGTATGGTAGACCAAGTAACATATGACAAGCTTCCATGTTAGGTACATCGTACATTACTTCATCCTTATAATATTTAATAATGTAAAATGATGTACAACATTGTTTAGGTACCTTTGTTTTATGTATGGAGAAGGATGCTTTTTCTTCTTTCTCAATTGCAACTTTTCTATCATTTTTTTTCGACACAAGATTCTCGCTACTCCTGATATCGATGATCACATCATAGACTCTTTGGTTTATAGTGCACCTATTTCGAAAGATGTTGTGACAATGTAAATTTATCTCTAGATTTGGCATGTACAATGCCTTCCTCACTATCAAAGTGGTGGCCTGAGATTCACCATTATTGAGTGGTGGCCTATGATTCATTACTAGTGTCACACCATGAACATGATGATTGCAAGCTCCATCGTTGATCTTATATTTCTTATTATTAACCATCTTGTTATAAGATCACTCCCTAGAGCACAGTCCATGGGATTTTTTCCCACATCTTGGTTAGATGTCATTGTCCCCAAGAAAAAGCATATCTCTGATACTAACTGACACATGGAAGAGCACGAAGGGATAATGAGAAATATCATCGTCTTCCTCAAGTGATTAAAACCTTGAATCCATAAGAAAAAAAGAAAATGTAAAATTTTATTAATCAATAATTGTCTAATGTGTATGCATCTCAATTACACTATTAATAAAGAAAAAAAAATTGTAATTATCAAAAATAGAAAATTTTTAAATCAAATAAAAGTCTAAATTCTAGTAAAACTCTTCTAAAGCCTAATTTCTAATAATAAAAATTCTAAAAACTTTTATTAGAAGAGTCCTAGCATGATTAAAAGTTATTTATAAAGAAACAAGAAAATCTAAAACTCTAAAAATAAGGAAATACTACAAAAATCAAAATTACTAAAAATAATTTTTTTTCTAAAAAAAAAAAAAGAGCTAAAAGCATGTGTTTTCTTGTGAAATGGATGGTCGGTTCACCTTAGATGGCCCATTAAAGTATAGATGGATAGTTTGAGCATCTCGTAATGATAGCCATATCAAAAGTTTTGGCCAATTTACGGTTCATCTTCTTTTGGTGTAACCATTATAAGATTATATCAGCCCTTAAGTTCTAAACAACTATTCTAATAAATAATAAATATGAAAATAATAGAAGATTGGAGAGAAGTTATCGAATTGGAATTGTTATGTTAATTACTACAAAACAGAAAACAAGTTAGTTCTTAAGAAAAATAAGTTCAGAAAAACTTAACCTAAAAACACAACAAAGAGTTAGCCCTAATTTTAAACCAATTATAATACTAATCAATCTCAAAAAAATGCAGCCGAAGTCCCCAACAATGGCGCTAAAAACTTGTTGACAACCCCAAATGCAAGGATGCGCTATAGTAATAACTCAGTTAGACCAAGGTCAAATCCACGGGGACTTACCTTATATGTATTCTGAAATAAACTAGAACTAAAACTAGAATCAGAATTTAAACTAAAATCTAAAATAAGAGAGATCAATTGTGAATTACTATCAGAAATAAAAGGGAAACTAGAGCGTTAAGGATCCACTTATATCTAACTTGGAATCAATGTGTGAATATTTTTTAAATTAGTCAGGAACTTAGTTTAATTATATATATCCGGTCTTTGTCAAATTGTGTCTTTCATACCATTAGATTACGATTAAATTTAGGGCACCGATTAAGATTATTACCCTATTCACATCCATATAGTTATAGACACGATCGATGCTTGATGACTGTCAATCTAGGTTGGGGCCTTCCCAATTAATCGGCTTGTCCGATCATCGGATGGTCGTGTCTAAACATAGATCGCCTAGTGGGATAGGTATCCCATGTCTTAGATTGACCTGTACACCTCTTGGTGGGTCTCATTGGTTGGAAACAACCCCCCTAGGGTTAGTATAATGAATAAAGGGCCATTGAGGCCGTTTGTGTACCTTCTAGCACTACAAAATCCATTTCATTTATACCCCCTCTCCCCATACAAATTTATCCTATAAATTAGGGACAAAGAGAGAAAGCAAGGGAGAGAGAGAGAGAGAGAGAGAGAGAGAGAGAGAGAGAGAGAGAGAGAGAGAGTGGGGTCATTAGTGTTTGCTTGCACCAAAATTCCTTCAATGAAACTCAAGTTATTACCGTTTCCCTCTGTCAAATCCACCCCTACGCATGATTAGAGGTAAGAAATTCTTCATCTCCTGGTTAAACTATCTCATGTTATATTTTATGAATCTTACCTAAGTTTTATTTGATTTGATTAGGAATTAGTGTTTTTCCCCTAAAACCCTAACCCTAGAAGCGATAAGTCAGGCAAATTATTACAAATGTTTAGGCCATTATTCCTATGTTACCTTTTATTGACCCTTGAGGTTTTTAGTTAATTATTCTTGGTTGTGAATGGTTCGATGCATGCTTGTCTATATTTTGATTATGATTGCAAATTATTTTATTACTTGCTTATTAATGCTTACATGTTCGATGAAATGTCTAATTAAATAATTTATTAAATTTGGAGTTTATTATAAATTTCATTATGATTGTTTAATGGTTAGTAAATCTTTAATTGACATTTAAAACTACTTGAGATGTTGGGTTAGTCAGAAAATTGCCAAACTAAGGGATGACCCGAGTTAGGTCGGGTACCATAGGCTTGTTCGATCGACCCAGGTTGAACACAGACGATCGATAGTAGTTGAACTACGTGAGATGCTTGTGTCCAATGCCGGTTACGTCAAGGTTCTCCTAGGTCAATCAAATTAATCTAACAGTCGACTGACCATATATGTTTATAATATATGACAACAACCAATTGAATTTAGGATAACCTCATTCCCATTGAATGAGTCTACTTATAACTATTAGCGATACGATCCTACAAAGACTTATGAGCAAGGCATGGTGGTATGAGACACCATATTCGGTATGGTGGCCTACACTGGGGTGACATTCCTACCAAATTGGTAAAAAAAAAAATGGAGTGATGAGGCCACCATACTAGTACAAAATTAGGTGACGAGCCTCCCCGTAGTGACCATTGAGCACATTTGAAGGCTATAAGCCCATCGTATTATAAATGAAATTAATGTTGCGGCTCCACCATATTTATTTTTGGGTGACGACCCTTACATTATTTGTGGTCGTCCTTGGGTGATGAACCCTAAAATGAATTAAGGGACATAGGTGAGGAGCTACTACAACCATATCAAACCTCATGATCCTAATAGAGACTTATGATATAATGACAGTATTCTAGCTTCGACAATATGTTATATGAACTATTCACAACCCCAAGTGCAGGGTCACGATGTAGTAATAACTCAGTGAGACCGAGGTTGAATCCACAAGGACTTAACTAGTATGTATTTTGAAAATCACTAGAATAAGAATGAGAATAAGATCCAAACTAAAATCTAGAATAAGAGAGAAAATAATTGTGAAAGAATTATCAATTATAAAAAGAAAATTAAAGCACTAAGGATCCACTAATAGCTATTAAGATGCTACCTCACATGATTCAATAAACACGACTGGAATCGAAGTCCTATCCTATCCAATTGGATGATAGAGCAGTTAAACCAAATCTGAATTTTTTATTGAATTACTTCCCACATGAAGCACCATTATGATGATCGTGGGAAATTCAACCATCCACCATGCCAGGAGACAATGGTGGATCATGAATTGTATAGATCTAACAATTGCAAAATAAGATAAGAAAATATCAAAAGCTTTCCAAGCATCTACTATAATTGAAATCACAATAAACTACAGAAAACTAAAATATTCCTTAATTCAAACTATAAATTAATAGCAGTTTAATATAAATGTGAATTATAATAAGATAATCATCTAAACAAACTACAAGCTTCACCCCTTAGCTCTTACTAAGAGGTTTAGCCAACCAAAGATATGATTAAAACTAAAACTCTTAAAGAAAACATAAAAAATAACTAGAAGAAGAAGATTGAGGAAGAAGGAAGGACTCCTTGAAGTTCTCTAACACCTTGCTCCACTCTTCCAACCCTAATTCATGCTTAGTAACTCCTAAAAGACCCATATTTATAATATTTACTTGGATCGACTTCGAAACCACCTCAAATTTATGCACTGAGTTACGCTTCGGTCGGACCGAAATCGACTTTGAATTATGATTGGATTCTTATTTTCTCAAGTTGCTTGATTTCGATCGGACCAAATTAACTCCTTTCAATGTTGGAACCTTTTGCCCACTTTCAGTCATACTGAGGTCTTTCTTGGGTCGCACCGAACCTAATTTGGTCAGACCAAATTAGCTCTGAATTCCATCGTTCCTCACTAGACTGTTTTACGTGATTTCAATTAGACTGAGCATGGCTTTGGTTAGACCAAAACTAACTTCGAACAGTTTGTTTATTTTGTTTCTTGTATGATTTTTTTGGTCTTTCTTTCCTCCTTTTTTCTTAATTTTGTTAAATCTTTAGCTTATAAATTCTTTACTAATAACCTCCAAATCTCCAATTCTTGCTTTGGTAATCTTTGGGCATCAAATCCATACTTTTAACATCCGTTTTGCTTTATGCTTTTGAAATTACTTTGCAACAGAAAACATGTAAAAATAGATCAATTAAGCATTATCATGTTTATAAAACCAAGGAATAAATAGTGAAAATATATAATATTTCATTGTCAATACACCCCCCAACCAACATTTTACTAGTACTGAGGAAAACATTGAAAGTGCCTTGATTTGTCAACTAATGTGACAAGTGAGCATAAAGTCCAGTGAGCCCCACATGAAGACTACAAGCTGAAGACTCAACAAAATACATGTGTTCAAAGGTCTCCAAAGGTAAATGAAAACCTTACATCCCATGACCAAAACACCTCAGGTAAAATCCCCTTTAAAAAGCTCTAATCTATCCCCAAACCATCCAAGAAAACATCTTTGGTAGATTATAAAATGGAAAACATAATTGCAAGAACATTTGAAAATATACAAAGTTTTTCTGCAACTATTGATGACATCGAACACTGATCGATGACATCGAAACTTAAGTTTCGATGACATCGAGATGTATTCAATGTCATTAAAATTGTAACCAAATATGTTCAGCAACCATTCGACATATCTCTAGAATTCTTCGATGTAATCGAGCTCCATTTAATGTCATTGAAATTCAAACTTCGATGACATCGAGGAAAGCTTCATGACATCGAAACATAAGCACAAAATGTCCAGTGAACTATAAAGGAAAATCATGATTTATTCGATGACATCGAATTTCAAACTTCGATGACATCGAAATTAGGACCAATCTGTCAAGAGAGTTTGTGAAGAAAAATAAGAATTATTCAATGTCATCGAAATTCAAACTTCAATGACATCGATGTAGTCTCGATAACATTGATGTTTGAATTCCATAACTCTCCAAGCAAACCTCAAAGTTCTCTTAGTAAGAAAAACTCAATGACATCGGAGTCTGTTCGAGTCATCAAAGGAAATTTCAATGACATCGAACAGGGATAAATTTCTGCCCGTTTTCTTATAGTTTGAACTTTATTACCTATTTAAAGAGGCTTGCTTCTTAGGTTCTGAGATGAGAAAAAGAGAGTTATTTAATAGAGTTATTGATATAGTTAATCTACCCTTAATCTTAAATCTTTTTTCTCATGAGAGTTCATCTTTCAATCCCCTCTTAAATGTAATCATAGGGAAATCAATAGATTGGATTGAAGTATGAACTTCACCATTCAAAGATCTTTCAGCAACACTCTTAATGGAAAATTATTAAGCTGAAATCCTTTGAATGGATAGTATTTTGGAATCTCTCCCTTACTTAATGACCAAAATTTAATAGAGAAGATTCATTAGAATACCCTGACCGAACACCAGAGACCTGTATTAGAGCATCTACAACAGTTGCAGATCAAGGGAGCTGAAGACACTTCATTAACAAGGAAGTCCATCTTCAGCATATGCTAACAACGAGACTCACCTGCTTACAAGTAAGTTATTAGAGGCCAGTGACCCTGAAGATCCTTCCTTGTGTAGGATAGATATTCAGTGGTTAACATACTAAGACCTTCATTGGCCTCCCGGTGGGAGAATATGTCAAGTCCTTGTGTAGGACTTGTTAGCCTTGTGTAGGCATTGATAGCCTTGTGTAGCCATAGGTAGCCTTGTGTAGGCTCCTAGTTATGTCCTTGTGTAGGACGTGTTTATCTTGTATAGGCTTCTAAGGTTGTCTTGTGTAAACTCCTTAGGTGACCTTGTGTAGGTTGTGAAGGTTAATGGTTAACCTAATTTAAAACCATTTGATAGTGAAATTCGGCACACTTCAAGGGGGAGTGCGTTAGCCGTGAGTGGAGTAGGCACATAGCTGAACCACTATATATCGTTGTGTTTATTAAGATTATTTATGCTCACATGTATTGACTAATTGAATGTTTAAATAATGCATAATACATGTTTTAATATAATACAGTAGTTAGAGTTTCACTATCTCAGTTGATATCGAGATAACCCTACTTAACTCATGTTAAAATTGGTAGAATTTTCAGTTAAGAAAGATTAAAATTTTAAAAATTCTTATTCACCTCCATCTAGGACATTTGTTCATATATTCATACTTTAATAACAGCAGTCCTACCGTAATTTTAATGCAAACACAACTTCTCAAAAATTTCAAATTCCAATCCTCCCTCACACAATAATTTTCTGTGCAAGTCTATACATGTGAGTGAAATTCAAAGTGTGTAAATAAAACATGGGCAACCTAGATTTCAATTTCCTTAGCAATTAAATAAACTAAGTCTTCATTTACCACTTAACAAATAGAATAAGTCCAAAACATCAAGTTTCTAGTGTGTTTAGTGAGTTATAACTTAAAATTTCATGAATTTGTTATACCTTTCATAATGTTAGTCATGTTCATTACCTTAAAGTGGATAGTTCAACACAAATACTTATTTCTATCATGTCTCCTATTTCATTTACTTTCCAGCTTTTGATTTTATATAAATCACTTTCACCTATTTTCATTCTTTTTTCTAAAATTTTCATTTAAAACACATTCTATAGGTGGCCATGATCTTATTATTTTCTAGTTGGTTTTTTTAACTTCTTTAATTCCTTTGAGGTAGATACTAATCTCCAAATTTGGTTCCTAACCACTTTCAAGTAATTCACAAGTTATTACTTAGAAAGTAAACAATTTCATATGATATAAATTAAATGTGAAGTGTGAGCTAGACTCAATTGATGTTTAAAATATTCTATTAATTATGAAAACTTAATCAAAAGTTACTAATTAACTATTCACTAGATTCTCAAATATTTATTCCATATCTTATCATAGTATTTGGCATGCATTCAAATCTGACAGAATTTTTGGTTTCCAAGAGAGTTTTGAAATAGAAAATTCCAAAAATTTTAAAATTTCTTCTCAAAACCTAGAAAAACATTGATTGGATCCATCTAATCTCACCCTCAACCTAAAATTTACATTGTCATCAATGTAAAATAAAAAATAAAAATTCAATAATCCCAACATAAGACAAAGATAAGAAAAGGAGTAGTGAGTTAGAAAGATAATACCTTTTTTTTACACACACACACACACCCACACACTCACGTCGTAGTGGGATTTCACCACCTATGATACTTCGAACCCTTGACCAAGTGTTGAAACTCCTGAGAATCTACCACCTGAGCAAGAGTAAGGATCCTTAGAAAGATAATACCTGAGAAGTAAGAATGCAATGATATTCAAAGCCATTTCTATATAAGGGTTAAGCAATGTTAAGCATGAATGACTAAAGAAAATTTTTATCTAACCTAATCGTAAGAAAGTAATAAACCTAATTATACCTCCATCAGACTGGGAAGTCAATCCTGGTAAATAGGATTAGTTAGAAAGATGGACATATCCTTTGAGTCGAATTTCTCAACGAATGGCTTAAGATAATGACCGTTCACTTTGAAAACATTTCCATTTATTGGATTTTGTATCTCGATGACCCCATGAGAATAAACAGTTGTAATAATAAAAGGGCTGGTCCAACAAAATCGAAGTTTACCCAAAAAAAGATGTAAACGAGAATTATAGAAAAGGACCTTATGACCTAGTGTGAATGATTTTTGAAGAATGTTTCAATGATGGAACACCTTTATTTTGTCCTTGAAAATTCTCGAGTTCTCATATGCATCTTTCTGAATTTTCTTAAGTTTATTCAATTGAAGTTTACGTAGTGAGCCGGCGTTGTCCAAATTGAAGTTCAAATTCTTAATCGCCCAGTAAGCCTTATGTTCCAACTCCACATGTAAGTGGCAAGACTTCTCATAGATAAGTCTAAAGGGAGACATTCCAATGAGGGTCTTATAAGCTATACGGTAAGCCCACAAAGCATCAGACAGTCTGATTAACCAATCATTGCAATCGGGGTTAACTGTTTTTTTTAGAATTTGTTTGATTTTCCTATTAAAAATTTCAACTTGACTACTTATTTGCAGGTGATAGGGGGTACTAACTTTGTGAGAGATGCCATATTTCTTCATTAAGTTCTCAAATGACTTATTGTAAAAGTATGAACCTCCATCACTTATGATGACTTGAGGTTTTCCAAACTGTGAAAAAATGTTTTCTTTTAAGAATCGAATGACCGTTTAATGATCATTGTTCCGGCACGGGATCGCCTCGACCGACTTGGTAATATAGTCTACTGCTAACAAGATGTAAATGTTTTCAAAGGACTGGGGGAATGGTCCTATGAAATCAATGCCCTAACAATCGAATGTTTCAATAATTAGAATAAGGTGTAATGACATCATGTTTCGACGGGACAATCTTTCGAATTTTTAACAATGCTCACAAGCTTTGCAAAACTCATGAGTATCTTTGAATATAGTAGGCCAATAAAAGTCGCATTGTAGAATTTTAGTTGTGGTCTTTTTAGCAGAAAGGTGACCACCACAGGCTTGAGAATGACAAAAGAAGATTACTCGTTGATGTTCGTTGTCAATTACGCATCTCTTTAGAATTTGGTTTGGGCAATATTTGAATAGGTATGGATCATCCCAGATAAATTTGTATATCTTGGTGTAAAATTTCTTCTTATCTTGTGCAGACCAATGGATCGACATGAAACTTATGGCAAGTTAGTTAGCGATATCAACGAACCAAGGTACTTGGGAAAGTTTAAATAATTGTTCGTCAGGGAACATGTTGTTTATTGGTGTCATCTCAAGGGAATCAGGTAGGTCGAGTCAAGAGAAATGGTCGGTCACTACATTCTCTACTCCTTTCTTATCACATATTTCATCATCAAACTCTTAAAGTAGAAGGATCCATCTTATCAAGCGGGATTTAACATCCTTATTAGAAAGAAGGTACTTCAGCGCTACATGATTATCTTGGATTTGATCAAATAGGACCATAATTTGTCCAAAGTGAATGCTACAGCTAAGAGTTCCTTCTCTATAATAGAGTAGTTCACTTGGACAAAATTTGGAGTTCTACTCGCATAGTAAATCACATAGGGCTTCTTCTCCTTTTTCTGGCCTAAGACCACCCCAAATAGCATAATCAAATGCATCACACGTAATCTTAAAAAGAATATTCCAATTGGGCGGTTGCATGATTGGAGCAGTGGTTAACATAACCTTGAATTTAGAGAAAGCTCGTTGACATTCTTCGCTCCATTCATATGGAACATCCTTTTGTAGGAGATTGCATAAAGGACGACAAAGATTACTAAAGTCCTTAATGAATCTCCTATAGAACCAATGTGTCATAAAAAGGATTGCACATCCCGTATGCATTTAGGTGGAGGTAGGTTAGAGATTAAATCAAATTTAGCCTTATCCACCTCAATTCCAATGGATGAAATTATGTGTCTAAGAACTATTCCCTTGGGAACCATGAAATGACATTTTTCCCAATTTAACATAAGATTTTTCTCTTCGCATCTTTTCAGCACAAGTTTAAGATGTTCAAGGCATTCGCTGAAAGATGGACCAAAGACAAAGAAATAGTCCATAAAGACATTTAAATATTGCTCCACCATATATGAAAATATGCTCAACAGACATCGTTGAAATGTGGCAGGGGCATTACACAGTCCGAATGGCATCCTTCGGTAAGAAAATGTGCCAAACAAATATGTGAACGTTTTCTTCTCTTTATCTTTAAAGGCTATCTCTATCTGATTATAGCCCGAATACCCGTCCAAGAAACAATAGTAAGAATAGCCAGCTAGCCTTTTTAAAATTTAATCTATGAAAGGTAACGGAAAGTGGTCCTTCCTTTTGATAATATTCAACTTTCGGTAGTCAATGCACATCCTCCAACCAGAAGTAACTCTAGTTGGTACGAGTTCATTATCGGCATTGGTTATGATGGTGATTTTGGACTTCTTAGGAACCACCTGTGCTGGACTCACCCATTGACTGTCGGATATAGGGTATATGATACTCACATCCAACAATTTAAGTCCCTCAGCCTTAACTACTTCTTTCATATTAGATTTAAACGGTGTTGTAGTTGTTGGGAGGTTTTTTCATTTTATTTTAAGTGAATGCGGTGAGTACAAATTAAAGGGTCAATTCCCTTGAGGTCTACAATCATCCATCCAAGGGCTCCCTTATGTTCCTTGAGAGTAAAAGTGAGCATACTATCTTATTTTTCATCAAGGTGGGAAGAAATCACCACCGGATATGTCTCCTCTTGACCTAAATAGACATATTTAAGATCAGTGGGTAATGATTTATGTCAAGCTTCGGTGCCTTAAGACTAGACTGTAGAGGCACTATATCGATTTGAGGAGAGTCTTAAATTGTAGCTTTCACCGATTAATTTCAAGTACCGACATTGCATCAAGCAAGGCATCCATCTCCCTAATCATGTCATCATCTAAATCAGGAGTGTAGGCCAAGCACGTCTCCAAAGGGTCAGAGTATAGAGTCAAAAGTGTTCTATCTTCCACGAAATAATTGATCGTGTTAATGTCGTGGGTATCGTCAACATCCTTTAATTGTTTGCTCGAATTGAAAAATATGTTGAGCTTTAATATCATATTCCCAAAAGATAAATTCATAACTTCATTCCTATAATTGATGATGGCATTTGATGTAGCTAAGAATGACTGACCAAGAATGATGGGAATCTGAGTGCTCATGTCCATGATGGGTTGAGTATCCAAAATGATAAAATCCACTAGATAGTATAATTTATCAATTTGGTCCAACATGTCCTCAATCATCCTTCTTGGTACATAATCCGAATGATCATTAAGTTGTAGTGTAGTCCGGGTGAGTTTTAATTTACCTAGACACAATTATTCGTAGACCGATTAAGGGATCAAATTAACACTTGCCCCCAAGTCAAGGAGTGCATGTTCAATCTAGTGGTTCCCAATTACAAAAGTGATGCTTGGGCTACTAGGATCCTTATATTTTTGTGGCACATCTTGCTTAAAGATGGCAAACACTTTTTCTATCAAAAATATTTTCTTTTGTATATTTTGCTGCCTTTTGGTAGTGCATAAATCTTTTAGGAACTTGGCATATGAGAGAATTTGTTTAACAACATCCAATAAAGGGATATTAACTTTCACTTGTTTTAAAACCTCCAAAATATCATGAGAGTTAGATAGAGGTTTTGGTGTAATCAACTGTTGGGGGAATGGCGCAACTGGCTTATATGTTTTTTCCGGTTCTTCCTCTTGTGAAGCAATGCTATGTCCATCACTCTTAATTTCTTCTGAGTCCTTAGGCTCTTCAGCCCTAACTGGAATAGTTTTGTGGTGATAGAATCGGCTTGCTCCATTTGATTTGAAGAGCTTAAGTCACTTATTTCACATTGCGGCTTTGGATTGGGTAAGGGTTGGGCTAGAAAAGTCTCTTTCACACTAATCGCCAAGTGTGGCTCTATCCTTTGAATTGACGATGCAAACATTCTCATTATTTTTTTGAGATCATGGAATGGTTATACCGTATTTTGATTAAATAGCTCTTGATTTCGCATGAATTTTTGAACCATATTCTCTTGATGCCTCATTTGATTAAGAAGTTGAGTAATGGCCTCTTGAGGATTGGTTGTTTGTCCATTCCTCCAACTGAAGTTTAGATGGTTCCTCTATTTGTAATTATAAGTATTTGGGGTGGGTCCACTGAATAGGCGTTGGTAGTTATTTATGGCATTTGATTGCTCATTCAACAACTCTTGAAATGCAGGAATTGTAGGAGAATCATGTGTTAAATGGTATGTTGCTGGCACAAATATTGTAAGCGAGTTTCACAAACTCATTGGGTTTGATTGTTTTCACCTTCTTAAGTTCCATGGCCTTAACTTTTTTTGTGAGATTGGCCACCCCTGCACTTATGTCATCTTGTTCCTTTAAGACATATATCCCTCTATTCTCTCTTGACTGAGCAGTCTTAGAAGTGGTGGGTCTTGGGGAGGTGTCCTATGATTGCGCATTCTCTGCAAGTGAATCAATATAATCCCACGTAACATTGGCCCCCTTGCTCATGAATTCACCATTACACATCATCTCCACAAACTGGCACATGAGCGAAGTCAATCCATTATAGAAAAAGCTTATTACCCGCTAGATTTCATGGCCATGATGTGGACATGAATTCATGAGGTTCTTGAACCTCTCCCAACATTAGAAGAAAGTTTCCTCCTCTTTCTGGGCAAAGTTTATGATTGCCTTCGTTAAAGTGTATTTTTAATGAAACGGGAAGAATTATCCTTCAGTCAGATCGAATTAGCTTTGAATTCCATCATTCCTCATTGGACTGTTTTACGTGATTTCGTTCGGATCAAAATTGAATTCGAACAGTCTGTTTATTCTATTTCTTCTATGATTTTTCCAATGTTTCTTTCCTCCTTTGTACTTGATTTTCTCAGATCTTTGGCTTGTAAATTCTTTGTTAATAATCTCCAAATCTCCAATTCTTACTTTGGTAATCTTTGGGCATCAAATCTAGACTTTTATCATCCATTTCACTTTATGCTCTTGAAATTACTTTGTAATAAAAAAACATATAAAAATAGATCAATTAAGTATTATCATGTTTATAAAACTAGGAATAAATGGGGAGAAATATGCAATATTTCACCCTCAACAAAAACTAGGATTAATAATCACTTAGTTAATCACACATACACACACACACACACACACACACACATATATATATATATATATTATCAATCACATTGCACTAGATTAGGCTGTTGTGATTTGGTGTTGGAGTCACACAATGGAGTGTTGGCATTTGTGAGGGAGTGCTCAATTGTAAAACGCATGCATCATTTTATAATCTCATTCGTGCATTTAACAAGAGTATTTAGTAAGTGATTGTTTACTTATTTTATCATTACCTACATTAATTGAGTTGATAATATGTGTAACTTAGAATAAATGAAACCACTGAGTTAGATACTCACTCTCACCTAAGACTATTTTAAAACACCAACCAGAAGATATTACTGATGTAGGTACTTCGATATTTATGATGGGTAGGCTTAAATCAACTTACACCGCCACTGTTATGTTTTAGAGGATTGGGTGAAAACTAAAAACTTTACACTTTAATTATTTTGAGTATGTATATTGTATCTTGTATAATCCCCATTTGGATTAACGCCACTTTTGGAACTATACATTTTGAATATTAGCCACATATTTCTGGGTTTAGTTACATATGCTTAACTTTTAATACCGTTAATTTATAGTTAGTCTGATTTTAATCACATGTGAATGTTAACCGGATTACGCGGGCACATGGGGAATCGCTTATGTGCATATTTGCTAGGTTCACACCCATGAACTCGGGATCGGAGTCTTCATGCTCAGGTGTCGATTTTTGGGGCATGATAAGTTGGTATCAGAGTCAAGTATTGAGATAATCAGGACATTGAGAATGAGGACCATACAAACCACAATAACTAAATATTGAGACACTTAAAATTTGAAGTTCAAACCTTAAGGGGATCCCCCTATTTTTATGAGTATCCTGCAGTGTAGAAAACCCATTAAATTAGGAACAATGAACCCTAGGATCAAAATCCCTAGTTTACTATAATTCTAAACTTAAACTTAGAAATAATGAACAATAAGATAAAATCTTGATTTTGTGATGCTTTCAAATGTAAATAAAGAAATCTAACATAAGGATTGCCTCAGTTAATTTTATCTCGTACAAAGTGTTTCAATGTGTGTTATTTCGACTTGGAATGCATAAATTCAATAAATCGTCGCTCGAGGGACTAAGATTTATCGTAGGAGTTCAAAGACTAAGTAGGTGTTTAGTGTGAAGTATTGCATATTTCCTCCTGTTTATACCTTAGTTGTATGAACATGATAATGCTTAATCGTTTTATTTTATGTATGTTTTGTCTTGTCAAGTGATTTCGAGAGCTTAAGGTAAAAAAGATGCCAAAAGCATGAAAATTGATGCTTAAGAATTACCAAGGCAAGGATTGGATCTTTGGAGGCCAAAAATGAAGATTTCAAGAGTTCAAGATCCAAGAAAACCAAGTGAAGAAGAAAGAAAATCAAGTTTGCAAAGAGGAGAATTCAAGAACTGCTAAACTTGACAGTTTGATGACATCGAACACACTTCAATGTCATTGAAGTCAGTGTTTGATGCCATCGAAGGAGGATCGATCACATCAAATTTCAGAGGAAAATCAATTTTGGTTGAAGGACAATTGGGAGCAATTCTATCACGCTCCAAACTTAAAAATCGGATTCACAGGAAACCCGATCGCCGAATCCAATGCCGACAGCCTCCGCAGTACCCCATTCTCAGCTCTCAGTGCCCACATGCCATGTTCTGATCTTAGGATCCTACAATGAGGATTTTCCAACATACATTTATCTCGTAAGAAGCATAACCACAAGCTTATCCAAATCACAAAAGCAACATCATCATCACATATCCACTAATATAAACATTTGAATACAATACTGAAAAAATATATATATATATATCAAAATCAAAGCTTTAGAAGTCAGTTACGTGCTCCAAGCTCCACGCTGTTGTAACTTAACATCACCTGCACGCATCTATCGTGCATAAGCTTATAGAAAGCTTAGAGGGTGGTGTAAGTGTGTGCATAAGGTGAGTGTCAAGTATTCAATATAATGTCATAATCATACAATATTGGAAATACTGGTAAGATCATGAATCATACGTTATTAGAGTAAGAAGAAATACTGAGAAGTCCATGAGTCAAACATTATCAGAGTACACAATACAGATCAGCTATGCAAATGAGTCATAAAGAGCCAAATATCGAATGCCGAGGATGCAATGCAATATACAATTCCTGATGAGTTCATGAATACCATCGGCGATATCTAGACCATATAAATGCGAAAACACAGTAACCCAAAATGACATATGTCAGGGAAGTAATGAAGTATGCGGTGTGAATGGAATGACCATGTTGGAGTGTGAAGTCGGGATAATAGTACGAAGTATCACAGGCTATGGGTCCATTACAAGGGACTTCTATCCAAACCAATCCTATACCTAAATTTAGATAGTCAGACTCAATGTCGTAAACTCCTGATCTCAGGTTAGTCGTGCACCCCAACTAAAATCCTAGCCATTGCGAAGGCAAACGTAACAAATAGTTATGCACTACCAGTCCAAGTGGATAGTGAATGAATGAGTATGCAACTCCTGCCTAATAATTCCACATATCAGTACTGTTCATCTCCGGGATCATCACCGGGGTCTAGTACATTTTACACCAGCTTTTCACCTCATCAACCACATAATTGGGTAAGTAGAAGAGACCTCACTATTCGCCTGGCCAGTAGTCAGCCAATATCTACCTGACACGTCGATAGCAGACCCATTAACGAGCTGGTCAAACTCAGCCTAGCTATGCCTACTTCAGGCGGGTAAGGCCACACTCCCTCCCAACTGACCTACTAGTATACGACCCTCTTACGCTCATATATATCCACTCGGTCTCTACGTTGGGGCATCTTCTAGTACCAATAGGGTTTAGAAATTTTCATCCAGGGCCATCTATGGCAGCCCGATGCTAGTAACAGATTTTCAGTGTCCCATCTGGCCATCCACGATATGCTTGTGGAGACTGCAGCTCTGATGTCACTAGGGCGTACAGTAATCACAGCACATAATGTATGAGTCATACAATCCAGTCATGCATCAATCCTATGCATACCGTGTGCTCATGTGAGACAATCTCTGCCTATCAGGGAGTCTCATAATAACATGCCCAATGACATATGCAATGGTCAACCACATCTCATAACAAACATGCAGATGATGCATACGGGCATGTAACATAATGTTATGCTGTCACATACTCATAATCAGTATCAATAACTGGCATCGAAAATCAGCCTCGACAATGTGGACATTTAACCCACACTGCCCCAAGGAATCGCCCACATAGAGCCTAACATATAGTGGATCCATGGCCTCAAACAAGGACCCAATATACAACACCGTGGCCTCACACAAGGGCCCAATATATAACATCATGGCCTCACTTAAGAACTTAAAACACATCATGATGGGTCTCTCACATGGGCTTAATATACATCACAACGGGCTCCATCGCTTAGCCCTCGAATGCACCACAATGGGCCTCATCACATAGGCCTCATATGCATCACATTAGGCCTTAAACGCAGGCTGAATACACATCACAATGAGCTCCAAATACGGGCTGCATATACATCACATTGGGCCTCAAACACGGATCATATATACATCACATTAGGCCTCAAACACAAGCCGAATACACATCACAATGGGCCTCAACTACGGGTCGCATATACATCATATGGGTCTCGACAATCACCCTTAGTAATCTAAATTGGCCTCGGCAATCGGCTTCGGCAAATTGGAATCGGCCTCGACAATCGAAATCAGTCTTAGTAATCGGCCTCAATAATCAAAACCGGCCTCGACAATCGGAATCGGCCTTAACAACTGGCCTCGACAATCAGCCTCAACAATCGGAATCGACTAGATAATCGAAATCGGCCTCAAAAATTGGCCTCGACAATCGGAATCAACCTCAACAATCGGAATCGATTTCGACAATCGGCCTCGACAATAGGAATCAGCCTCGACAATCGGAATCAGCCTAAACAATCGGCCTTGACAATTAAAATCGGCCTTAAAAATTGAAATTGACCTTGACAATCGGCCTCGATAATTTAAATCGATCTCAACAATCGAAATTGGCCTTAACAACCAAAATTGGCCTCAACAATCAGCCTTGACCAATGGAATCGGCATCGTCAATCGAACTCGGCCTCGACAATCAGAATCAGCTGCAACAATTGGCCTCGACAATCAGAATCGGCCTTGACAATCGACCTCGACCAACGAAATCGGCCTTGACAATCGAAATCGACAATCAGAGTCGATAATCGAAATCGACAATCGAAATCAGCCTCAACTAACGGAATCAGCCTTGATAATCGGCTTCGACAATCAGAATCGGCCCCAACAATCAACCTCGATAAACGGAATCAGCCTCGTCAATCAAACTCGGCCTCGACAATCGAAATTAACAACCGAAATCGGCCTCAACTAACGGAATCGACAATCGATGAGAATGAGCTTAACAAGGCTTAAGGGAAGGTCATAATGTGGACATCCAACCATCATTGTGCATCAATGTGGACATTCAACCAACATTGCTCCCAAGGAGTGGCCCACATAAGGTTAAACATATAGTGGGCCCATGGCCTCACACAAAGGCCTAATACACATTGCAATGGGCCTCATACAAGGGCTACATGCACATTACTTTGGGCTGCATCACATGTGCCTCGAATACATCACATTGGGCCTCGCCCATGGGCCTCAAATACATCACATTAGGTCCTAACACATAGGCCAAGTATAAATCAAGTGGGCCGCATCAATGAGCCACGCCAATGGGCCTCCTATACATCAAGTGGGTCGCACCAATGGGCCTTATATATATTAAGTCGGCCATATCACATGGGGTGTACCAGTGGGCCTCATATACATCAACTGGAAGTTGTCACGGGTCGCACTGATGGGCCTAGAAAAGTGGATGAACTGTGTGCATGCAACACACACATCATGGTAGGCGGCACAAATGAACAGCATAAATATACAATACATGCATCAATGGTAGGCCCCACATGACACCGTCCAAAGGTGGCATTGTGAATATAGAATACGTACACTGGGGTGGGCCCCATGATTTAAACGGTTTGGAGAAACACATACATTGCATGTGTCCCACCGTCCATACCTAGATGGTGGATTGCATGGATGAACGTATGCATCATGATAAGGCCCACCATCCAGATCATGGTGGGCTACGTACAAAAGAAAGAGAAATAGATGGATGGCTTGCAATAAAACACATATATCATAGTTAGGGCTGTTCACGAGTTGAGCTAGCTCGAAAAACTCGCTCGACTCGGCTCGAATTAGCTCGGATTAATTCGGCTTGAATGGCCGATTCGGGCCGATTCAAGCTATTTATTTGAAGCTCGAGTTAATTTCAAGCCAAGTTCGACCAGGGGGCATTTCAACTCGACTCGACTCGAACTCGACTCAACTCGAAGCTTGAACTCGAGCTCGACTCGGCTCAATTTATAAATATATTAAAGTTGTGGGGAATGCGGAGAAAGTTAAAGTGGGATCTCTTTGCTTTCACTCCAGCAGCAAAGAGTTTGATGTTGGTGTTGATGATCTCTTAAATCCAAAATAGTATATTGTATGGAGTACTCACATGAATAAACATATCCTTCCTGAATATGTTGTGAGCTGCAAGTCCTTAGATCATTTGCAAGGTAACAGAAAATGCGCTTTTGTCTGAGCAGCAACAATACAGGTGAGTCCCACTTTTCTATGGTCCCAGGTCTATTCAAATTTCTATCTATTGGAAAGTATGGCCTTGATGATGGGTAATTTAGAACATACAATTGAGCATGCTTTTGACCCCATGGTTCTTCTATCATAGGGCCCACATAGATGGATTTTCTAGACTGCTGAAAGATGGACTACACCCTGTTTCGGTTGCCGGGCCAATCCAAGAATGAATTTTGCTTGGTGGAGCGTTATGTAAAATGCCTCTTTAAAATTTTTTTATTTAGCTTCTTGTTCACTCCCCAAGTCCAAAACCTCCTTATATAGCTGCTGGAGTGGTAAAAATCGGATTTGAATCGGATTTGGAAAGCTATGCATGCCCATTGAAAGCTTTTTCGCAGTCAAGTTCGGTGCCTCGAAACACGCCACTTTCCTTGCTTAAATTCTAAAAAAATACCGTCCCTTAGGACTTTCTTGGGTCCTCTACATGATAGACGGTTCAGATCTGCCATATGATCAAAGATGGTGGGCCAAAACCGCCTGGAAAAGTCAGTTTTCGAGGATGTGTGAAACCTTTCGCACCGTTTCGTTGTTGTGATCGGTGGGCCCCACAGAAGCATTTTCTGGAAAATCCACCCCATCCATTGGATTCAGGACGAAATTTCAGTCAAAAATAGGTAGTTTTGAACGTCCATTGACGAAGCCTAGAGAAGAAATCACTAAAAGATCAATTTTGAACGTCCCAGGGCAGCCCTTTTGTGGCCCCTATATCGCACACGTGTGTACGCATGGATGCAAAAGGTCAGCATGGTTTTGTAGTATTCGAACCCCTCTACAAGATGGATGGTACGGATTTCCCGGATGAGGCATGTGTGGGGCCCACAGTCGACCACAAAACGGCCAGCGGCCGTGCGTTACGTAGCCCCTTTTTTTTTTTTTTCTTTTTCGGTCAGAGACGGCCAACCGTCTCTGCCCGTTTCCCATGCATGTATAGTGCACTTGTGCACTATGCACACTCAATCTAAAGTGGGATCCACTATGATGTTTTTACAAAATCTGATCCAACCATCTGATTGGTCTCCTCATTTAAGGCGTTGATACCAAATTCGAGGCAATTCTAGATATCAGGTGGGCCCAGAATCAACGGTTTATGAGCTGATCTGTCAGTTGGGGCACTTTCTGAGATCTTCAATGGCTGAAATTTTATATGTACGGTTAATTTATGGCCCTTATCTCATGTATAAAGTTTCGACCTGATCAGATGTCAGGAACCATGTGATCTTGCATTCTGGATGCGTTTCAAGCCACTTGAGCTTCAGTTTCTTAGTTTTCTCAGATTTCTGAACGTGTATATCCGTCAATCTTGGTCCTCTGAAGTCCGTCCCTTGCCCTAGTGATCATCAGAATATTAAATCCAAGCTTTTGACATCCTTTTTCAGTCAACTCTCCTAATCACACCCTGCAACAAAACACGATTAAAACTGGGCATTAAACAATATTATGCTTGTAAATCTAAGTAATAAATGGGGTCTAATATGCACTATTTGACCCTCAACACAACCCCCAACCAGCATTTTGCTAGTCCCGAACAAAATATGCGAAAAATAAGTTGAGACTTATATGAAAATTTCTGTAAAGCCGAATGATTTTTGAGAAATAACCCAGGCATTAAAATTCTACGATTCATGAATGTTGGGCATTACTTGCTCTTGGACTCAAGCGCACGGTAAACTTCCTAGACCAGTTCAAAATATTAATCCACTAATTAGAAAATTTCTAAACATTAAGATCCATAAGCGTATAGTGTAATCTCAGCTTAGTAATATTAAGAGATCCAATCATCAATTTCATGATATCATTGGTAACCAACAAAACAATTCATGATAACCAAGACTTAAACCAAAACTTGCCTCACAGGTTATCCTATTAACTTATGATTTTTCTATTCAAAGTAATGCCAAGGAAGGGAATCAAATCCTCACCCATAGGGAGCAAACCTATGGTGAAATCCAATCGCCTAACATTTTCCGAATATCAACTGTGGCGAGTCAAATCCTCGCCTATAGGGAGCATACCTATGGTGAAGACCATTTGCCCAAATCTTTCCAAAAGTATCTTCTTCTTCTTCTTTTTTTTCATATCAATCCTGTTAGGCAAATATTCCAGGCTAGTTCCTTTCATGCTTAGTGATTACTAAATTAACCATTCCATATCAACTGAAACCTTAATGTGAAGGCGAGATGTGACATGTGAAATCATGACTCAGTTAATGTTTACAACTTCTAATCATGGATTAATAATTCACTTAACTATAAAATCTATCAAGTAGCTAAATCCAAGAGTCATAAATTACCAACATCACGTATCTCGTAATTCTAAATCAAAGATAGATATCAAAATCACATTGAATTTACAAGAAATGTCAGAAAAATTTTAAAAATTTTTCACAATTTTCACAATTTTTGCTCAAGACAAAGAAAATACTGATTAGGAAGCCTAATCTCCCACCCCCAACCTAAAATCTACATTGTCCTCAATGTAAAAGATCTAAACATGGAACAACAAAAGTAAAGTAATGGGAAGATAGTACCTGGATAACGAATCAAGAGAGAGACTTTCCAAGAGATCATAACATGGAAGTTGGTTAGCACGAGAGAAAAAGAAAAATAAAAATGACGAAAATAAAATCCTACCTATACCACTTTCGCAGGTGCTTTCGATTGCATTTAGCGTATGCAACAAGCCTTTAAACCCCTAGGTTACCCCTAGCGGACGAGTTGTAGTCTCGTGAGGGTTTGCAGTAATGTCACCCACAAACATTGAACTAACTAACCTATGAAAGCGACTATCCTAAACCTATGAAAGCGATAAACCTACCTATACCTCCATCAGACTAGGAGATCAGTCCTGGTAAACAGGAGCAATCAGAGGCATGGACATGTCCTCTGAATCAAATGTCTCAACAAATGGCTTTAATCGATGTCCATTTACTTTAAACTCCTTGCTATTGTCGGGATCTCTTATCTCGACGGCCCCATGAGGATAAGCAGTGACAACAATGTAAGGGCCGGTCCAACGAGATCGAAGCTTACCCGGAAAGAGATGTAGTCGAGAGTCATACAAGAAGACTTTCTGACCAGGCGTGAATGATTTTCGTAGAATATGTTGGTCATGAAACGCCTTCATCCTATCCTTGTAAATTCTCCAGTTCTCATATGCATCGTTCCGGATTTCTTCAAGTTCATTCAACTGAAGTTTGCGTAGCGAGCCAGCGTTGTCTAGATTGAAATTCAGATTTTTGATCGCCCAGTATGCTTTATGTTCCAATTCCACAGGCAAGTGACAGGCTTTCCCATAGACAAGTCTAAAGGGAGATGTTCCAATAGGAGTTTTGAAAGCAGTACGGTACGCCCATAAGGCATCGGTCAATCGGATTGACCAGTCCTTACGATCAGGGTTAACCGTTTTCTTTAGGATATGTTTGATCTCTTTATTGGAAATCTCAGCTTGTCCACTTGTTTGTGGATGGTATGGGGTGCTCACCTTATGCGAGATACCGTATTTCTTCATTAAACTCTCGAATGGTCTATTGCAGAAGTGTGAGCCCCCGTCACTAATGATGGCTCGAGGTGTTCCGAACCGCGATAGGATATTTTCTTTCAAAAATTTAATGACCGTGCGATGGTCATTTTTGCGGCACGGAATTGCTTCGACCCATTTAGTGACATAGTCTATGGCGAGCAAAATATATAGATTTCCAAATGATTGGAGGAATGGTCTCATGAAATCAATGCCCCAATAATCAAATGCTTCTATAATAAGGATGGGATTCAAGGGCATCATATTTTGACGGGACAATGCTCCCAATTTCTGACAACGCTCACAAGTCTTACAAAACTCATGAGTGTCCCTGAACATAGTGGGACAGTAGAAGCCACACTGTAAAATCTTGGCCATGGTCTTTTTAGCAAAAAAGTGACCACCACAGGCCTGTGAATGACAGAAGGAGATGACACTCTGATGCTCATCGTCTGGTACGCATCTCCTTAAGATTTGGTCTGGACAAGATTTAAATAAATATGGATCGTCCCAGAAAAAGTTACGCACCATGGTAAAGAATTTCTTCTTATCTTGTGACGTCCAGTGTGTCGGTATGGCACCTGTAGCAAGATAATTAGCAATATCAGCGAACCAAGGTGAATGGGAGACTCTAAACAGTTGTTCATCAGGGAACATGTCATTGATATGGGTCGCCTCAAGGGAATCAAAGGTATTAAGGCGAGAAAGATGATCGGCCACTACGTTCTCTACTCCCTTTTTATCTTTAATTTTCAAATCAAATTCTTGGAGTAGAAGGATCCATCGTATCAGGCGGGGCTTAGAATCATTCTTAGAAAGAAGATACTTAAGTGCCGCGTGATCTGTGTAGATGATGATCTTGGATCCGATCAGGTAGGACCTAAATTTGTCCAAAGCGAACACTACGGCTAAGAGTTCCTTTTCCGTAGTCGAGTAGTTCACTTGGGCAGGATTTAGAGTCCTACTTGCTAGTGAATAACGTAAGGCCGCTTATCTTTTCTCTGGCCTAGAACCGCTCCAAGAGCATAATCAGAGGCGTCGCACATAAGTTCAAAAGGAAGACTCCAGTCAGGTGGCTGCATGATAGGTGCAGTGGTTAGCATGCCCTTAAGCTTAGTGAAAGCTTCTTGGCACTGCTCAGTCCACTCGTATGGTGTATCCTTTTGAAGAAGATTACATAAAGGACGAGAGAGGAGACTAAAGTCCTTTATGAATCGTCTGTAAAAGCCTGCGTGTCCTAAGAAGGATCGCACGTCCCTGATATTCGTGGGTGGAGGTAGGTTAGAGATAAGATCAATTTTTGCCTTATCTACCTCGATTCCTTTGGACGAGATGAGATGCCCAAGGACAATTGCCTTTTGAACCATAAAATGGCACTTCTCCCAGTTAAGTACTAAATTTTTTTCTTCACATCTTTTTAGCACACATTTAAGACTTGCTAAGCACTCGCTGAAAGATGAACCAAAAACAGAGAAATCGTCCATGAAGACCTCTAAATATTTCCCCACCATGTCAGAAAAGATACTCGTCATGCATCGCTGAAAGGTGGCAGGGGCATTACATAACCCGAATGGCATCCTTCTGTAAGCAAAGGTGCCATAGGGACATGTAAATGTGGTCTTTTCCTGATCCTCAGGGGCGATTTCAATCTGATTATAACCTGAATACCCGTTAAGGAAACAATAATAGGAATGACCAGCTAGCTTTTCCAGGATTTGATCAATGAAGGGTAAAGGAAAGTGGTCTTTCCTTGTGACGGTATTCAGCTTTCTGTAGTCAATGCACACTCTCCAACCAGTAGTAACTCTGGTCGGCACGAGTTCATTATTGGCATTGGCTACGATGGTGATCTCGGACTTCTTAGGAACTACCTGAGTTGGACTCACCCATTGACTATCGGATATAGGGTAAATGATCCCCACTTCTAATAGTTTGAGAACCTCGGCCTTAACCACTTCCTTCATGTTTGGATTTAGTTTACGTTGTGATTGCCGAACAGCCTTTGCATTGTCCTCAAGATATATACGATGAGTACAAATCGATGGGTTAATTCCCTTGAGGTCCGCTATCGTCCATCCAAGAGCTCCCTTATGCTCAATGAGAGTAGATATCAGCATACTCTCCTGTTCTTTCTCTAGGTGGGCAGAGATCACCACCGGGTATGTCTCATCTTGACCTAAATAGACATATTTTAAATCAGAGGGCAAAGGTTTTAGGTCAAGCTTCCGTGTCTTGAGGTTAGACGGTAGAGGCACTACATAAGTTTGGGGCAATTCTTCAATGTGTGGCCTCCACCTGTTAACTTCAAGTACCGGTACAGTATCAAGCATAGCACACGTCTCCCTAATTATATCATCATCAAGATCATGGGAGTGGGCCAGGCACGTCTCTAGAAGATCAGAGGATAAGGTGAGAGGCGTTCCATCTTCCACAAAAGAATCAATCATGTTAACATCGTGGAAATCGTCATCATCCTCTGAGTTGCTGCCGTTATTGAAAAAGATATTCGATTTCAATGTCAAATTTCCAAAGGACATAGTCATGACACCATTCCTGCAATTGATAATTGCATTTGAAGTGGACAGGAATGGGCGACCAAGAATGACGGGAATCTGAGTGCTCGTGTCATTGATGGGTTCGGTATCCAAGATGATAAAATCAACAGGGTAGTAGAATCTATCCACCTGGACCAACACATCCTCGATGATCCCTCTTGGTATACGAACAGAACGATCAGCAAGTTGTAGTGTGGTTCGAGTGGGTTTTAATTCACCCAAACCTAACTGTTGGTATACCGAGTAAGGAATCAGATTGACGCTTGCTCCTAAGTCAAGAAGTGCGTGATCAATTCGATAGTTCCCGATCACACATGATATGGTTGGGCAACCGGGATCTTTGAATTTTTACGGCACATCTTGTTTCAGGATGGCACTTACTTTTTCAGTCAAGGAGATCTTCTTTTGAACACTTTTCCGTCGTTTGGTAGTGCATAAGTCCTTTAGAAATTTAGTATATGAAGGTATCTGTTTTACAACGTCAAGCAGAGGAATGTTGACTTTCACTTGTTTCAACACCTCTAGGATATCCTGAGAGTTAGATAGACGTTTTGGTTCAACCAACTGTTGGGGAAATGGAGCAACTGGCTTTTCTAGAGGTTCCGGTTCAAATTTTTGTGGGGCGCCACTAGATCCATCATTGTTGTCCTCTTCTGGTTCTTGAGGCTTTTCGGGCCTCACCGGAAGGGTTTTATCAATAACCTTTCCACTCCTAAGAGTGGTGATGGATTTAGCGTGCCCCATTTGATTTGAAGAGCTGGGATCACCTGTCTCGTATTGCGATTTCGGATTAGGGAGTGATTGTGCAGGGAGCATCCCTTTTTCCATAGCCGTCATACATGAATCTATTTTTTGCATAAAATCTGAAATTCCTTACATTGTCCGCGCCAGCTCTTGTATGGAAATTTGAACCGATTCTTCTTGAGGTTTCCCCTGATTTGGATTTTGATTGAAGAAACCTTGAGGGGTAGCAGTTTGTCCGTTCCTCCAACTAAAATTTGGGTGATTTTTCCAGCCAGGATTGTAAGTATTAGAGGGTGGTCCATTGAAAGGTCTTTGATAGTTATTTACTGCATTAGATTGTTCATTCAATACATCTCGAAAGGTAGGTATTGAAGGACAATTTTCAGTAGTATGAATGTTGCAATCACAGATGCCGCAAACACTTTCATTAACCTTTTCCTTCCTTCCATGGCCTTAAATTTTCTGGTGAGATTGGTCACCTTAGCGTTAAGATCATTATCCTCTTTCAGGAGATATATTCCTCCTTTTTCCCTTGAATGAGTCGGCTTAAACGTAGTGTTCGTCCTTGGGTAATAGTCACATGATTGTGTTTTTTCAGCGAGACTATCGAGGTAATCCCATACCTCGTTGACATTTTTATTAATAAAATCTCCGTTACACATTGTCTCGACCATTTGGCGCATGGAAGATGTTAGCCCATCATAGAAAAAATTCGTAATGCGCCATATTTCAAAGCCATGTTGTGGGCATGCATTAACCAGATCCATGAACCTTTCCCAACATTGGAAGAATGTTTCATCTTCCTTTTGGGCAAAGTTCATGATTGCTCTCCTGAGGGTAATTGTCTTATGATGTGGGAAAATTTTCTTTATAAATTCCCTCTGCATATCATTCCATGTGCCAATGGATCTAGGACGCAGTGAATGTAACCACGTCTTGGCTTTTTCTTTCAAGAAAAATGGAAAGAGTTTCAGCCTAATAGTATCCTCAGATACATTAGGAAAGTATAAGGTGCCTATGATTTCATCGAACTCTTTCAGATGCAAATATGATTCTTCAGACTCAAGCCCATGGAACTTAGGAAGGAGTTGGATAACCCCTGGCTTGATGTCCATATGTCCTGTATTCTCAAGAAAAATTATGCATGAGGGCGTACTCACCCCCGCCGGTTGTAAATAATCTCATAAAGTACGAGGCGGGGGTGCCTGATGCACCTCATTCTCATCATGTACTTCCTCAACCCTTGGTTGGGGTAGTGCTTGAGGTTGATTTTCAGCCATAACGTCTTCTAACTCAGGAGAATTCAAGTGGTGTCTAGTCCTGCGATGGACAGTCAACCCCTCAACTAATCCTCCTTCAGTCACGAGACGTCGAGTATTATCGCGTGCCCAATGGGGCATAAAACACACTCAGCCCTCAAATTCTAACTTAAACCTAAGAGAAAGAAAGAAGAAATCTAGAAAAAGGGAAAGATGGAAAGAAGTTACCAAATTTGGAGGCCTAGGTTAAGAATCTGCAAAATAAAACAAAATAAGTTAGTTTCTAAGAGTAGAAAGTCCTAATTAAAAGTAAACTAATTTCTAGGGAAAAGAAGAAATTCCAAAGAAAGAAGAATTAGAAAGAGCTTACTAAATTAGAAACTTCCTACCAAACAGAAAAATTGAGTTAGTTCCTAAACAAAAACTTATAGAAAAATTCTAAAATAAGAAACAGGGTTAGAATTCCAAAAAAGATTTAGAATTAGGATCTCACTAAAAAGAAGAAATAAATATTAATCTAAATTTAGAATAGAAAGGAAGAATTTAAGACAGAATTTACTAATTTAGAAACTATCTTAGAAGCCTATAAAACAAGAAAGACAAGTTATTTTCTAAAAATTAAGAAAATCTAAACCTAATCTTAAACTAATCCTAAAATTAATTAATTTCAGAAAAACATAACCAACAGTCCCCGGCAACGGCACCAAAAACTTGTTCACTCCCCAAGTCCAAAGCCTCCTTATATAGTTGCTGGAGTGGTGAAAATCGAATTTGAATTGGATTTGGAAAGCTATGCATGCCCATTGAAAGCTTTTTCGCAGTCAAGTTCGGTGCCTCGAAACACGCCACTTTCCTCGCTTAAATTTCAAAGAAATATCGTTCCTTAGGACTTTCTTGGGTCCTCTACATGATAGACGGTTCAGATCTGCCATATGATCAAAGATGGTGGGCCAAAACTACCTGGAAAAGTCAGTTTTCGCGGATGTGCGAAACCTTTCACACCGTTTTGCTGTTGTGATCGGTGGGCCCCACAGAAGCATTTTCTGGAAAATTCACCCTGTCCATTGGATTCAGGACGAAATTTCAGTCAAAAATGGGTGGTTTTGAACGTCCATTGACGAAGTCTAGAGAAGAAATCACTTAAAGATCAATTTTGAACGTCCCAGGGCAGCCCTTTTGTGGCCCCTGTATCGCACACATGTGTATGCATGGATGCAAAAGGTCAGCATAGTTTTGTAGTATTCGAACCCCTTTACAAGATGGATGGTACGGATTTCTCGGATGAGGCATGTGTGGGGCCCACAGTCGACCGCAAAACGGCCAGCGGCCGTACGTTACGTAGCTCCTTTTTTTTTTTTCTTTTTCGGTCAGAGACGGTCAACCGTCTCTGCCCGTTTCCCATGCACGTGTAGTGCACTTGTGCACTATGCACACTCAATCTAAAGTGGGATCCACTATGATGTTTTTGCAAAATCTGATCCAACCATCTAATTGGTCTCCTCATTTAAGGCGTTGATACCAAATTCGAGGCAATTTCAGATATCAGGTGGGCCCAGAATCAACGGTTTATGGGCTGATCTGTCAGTTGGGGCACTTTCTGAGATCTTCAATGGCTAAAATTTTATATATACGGTTAATTTATGGCCCTTATCTCATGTATAAAGTTTCGACCTGATCAGATGTCGGGAACCATGTGATCTTACATTCTGGATGCGTTTCAAGCCACTTGAGCTTCAGTTTCTTAGTTTTCTCTGATTTCTGACCGTGTATATCCGTCAATCTTGGTCCTCTGAAGTCCGTCCCTTGCCCTAGTGATCATCAGAACGTTAAATCCAAGCTTTTGGCATCCTTTTTCAGTCAACTCTCCTAATCACACCCTGCAACAAAACACGATTAAAACTGGGCATTAAACAATATTATGCTCGTAAATCTAAGTAATAAATGGGGTCTAATATGCACTATTTGACCCTCAACACTTCTCTTCTAAATCAATGAAGGAGGATCAAGAACAGAATCCGTTACTTTCTCACCCAACAAGCTCGAACTCGACTCGAGGTAAACTCGACTCGACTCGAACCACTAGCTCGACTCGAACTTGAACCACTAGCTCGACTCGACAACTTTGACAAACAAGCCAAGCTTCAATGTCGAGCTCGAGGCTGAGCTCGAACTCGAGTACATCATGGACAAGCCGAGCTGAGCTTGGCCCACCTCGACTCGACTCGGCTCGATGCCCACCCCTAACCATAGTAGGCCCCACATGGCACCATGGATGCATAGAGGGGACACAACACTACATCCAGGTGGGCTTCATGCGCCCTGTTCAGATGGACAGCATGGATACATACATGACACATACATTAGAGAGGGTCCCACATGGACGGTGTGGGATGTACCACATAAATTAGGTGGGTCCCACATAGGTGGATGGCATGGATTCATCATAGGTGGGCCAAAAAAATAGAGAGAGAGAGAGAGATGGACGTGAGAAGGGGAGGGACCCCGCCACTATGGGCCCTCCCTATACAATGCATACATCAAGATGGGTCCCACATATGTGGGCCCTCAATTCATCAAATCCAAAAAAAAATCACCCACCTTTGATCTCCTCTTCCTTCTTTCACCTAGAGCCTTTGGAGCTCCAAGGGAACGTTTTTAATGGTTGAGATGTACTTTGGATGGTGGGATTGGATGGTAAGAAGGTTGGTCACACCAAGCTCTCTCATGGAGACTGGAGAGCTTGGACATGAGGTTGCTTGCTTGAAAAAAATGGAGAAATGAGAGAGAAAGAGGATGGGATGTAAAGATAGAGAGAGAGAGAGAGGGATGGGTGAGTGAGTGATAAGTGATGGGTGTACTTGAATGTATGGGTTGTAAGAGAGAGACTTTGACTTTGGGGTTGCTTGGGGATAGGGTGTGAGGTGATATGTACTTGACATGAGATGTGATTGATGTGTACTTGATTGATGAGACATGTTGTAGAGATTCTTTCAGAATTCTCAACACGCGACATTTTCCTCGAACTGAACGCAGGCCCACATCTCCTGGCCTAGGTATCGCCTCAGTGTATAATACGCGGCGATGGCGCGGTCGCTTAGGTACAAGTTTCGGGTCAAGTCGACTCTAGAATGCGGGATACAACTTAGGATCGCGCGCAATTGCTGTTTATGCATCACGGGTTACCGGAATTCAATCGGGAGGACCACGAAAGCCTACAGAATAGTACAGGCTAGGATACGGGTCTTACAGCTCTCCCCTCCTCAAAATTTACAGAGCAGACAAGGGAAGAGGAAACATCATCATGATAATATGTCAAGGCACAAAAGGATAAAACCAACACTCTCTAATCTCAACCTCGCCCTCCCAAGACACATCATCGACACTATGGTAACCCCACTGATTCTTGGATCCCGATCAGAAACGATCATGACTAAAACACTACGCAGCCTCACAATCTCAATGATAGGGAGATATATCAGAAAGTTTCCAAGTTATCTGAACTTGAGGATTTTGCCATTATAAGTTCTCAATAATCATAGAGTGCAGGGTAGCTATCAGCAGATATGTGATGTTATCTTTAGGTATTCCTAAGTTATTCTCTGATACCAACTTCTGTCACGCCCCAAACTCGGAAATCGAATTCACAAGAATTTCGATCACCGAATCTGGTGCCGACAGCCTCCGCAGTATCCCATTCTCGGCTCCTAGTGCCTATATGCCAGGTTCAATCATAGGATCCTACAAGGAGGATTTTTCAACGTACGTTTTTCTCGTAAGAAGCATAACCACAAGTTTACCCAAATCACAAAGGTAACATCATCATCACATATCGACAAATATAAACATATGAATACAATGCTGAAAAGAAAAATACATATGTCAAAATCAAAGCTCTATAAGTCAGTTACATGCTCCAAGCTCTACGCTGCTGCAACCTAACATCACTTGCACGCATCTATCGTGCATAAGCTTATAGAAAGCTTAAAGGGTGGTATAAGTGTGTACACAAGGTGAGTGCCAAGTATTCAATATAATGCCATAATCATATAATATCGGAAATACTGGTAAGATCATGAATCATACGATATCGGGGTAAGCAGAAATATTGACAAGTCTACAATTCAAACAATATCAGAGTACGCAATACAGATCAGCTATGCAAATGAGGAGTTATAAAGAGTCAAATATCAGACGCTGAAGATACAATATAATATACAATTCCCGATGAGTTCATAAATAGCGTCAGCCATATCTAGACCATATAAATGCAGAAACATAGTAACCTAAAATGTCATATGCTGGGGATATAATGAAGTATGTGGTGCGAATGGAATGACCATGCTGAAGTGTGAAGTTGGGATAATAATACATAGTATCACAGGCTATGGGGTACATCATAAGGAATTTCTATCCAAACCAGTCTCATACCTAAATTTAGATAGTCAGACTTAATGTGGTAAACTCCTGATCTCAGGTTAGTCGTGCGCCTCAACCAAAATCTTGGTCATTGTGAAGACACACGTAATAAATAGTTGCGCACCACCAGCCTGAGTGGAGAATGAATGAATGAATAAATGGATGAGTATGCAACTCCTGCCCAATAAGTCCACATATCAGTACTGTTCATCTCTGTGATCATCACCGGGGTCTAGTACACTCTACACCAGCTTGTCATCCAATCAAGCCACAACTGGGTAAGTGGAAGAGACCTCACTATCCGCCTAGCCAGTATTCAGCCAATATCTACCTAGCACGTCGATAGCGAACTCATTTATGAGCTGGTCAAACTCAACCTAGCTATGCCTACTCCCTCAGCAGGGTAAGGCCATACCCCGTCCCAACTGACCATGACACAATAGTAGACATGACCTATTGGTATACGACCCTCATGCAATCATATATATTCACTCGGTCTCAACGTTGGGGCGTCCTCTAGTATCAAGAGGGTTTAAAAATTTTCACCCAGGGCCATCTATGGTGACTTGATGCTAGTAATAGATTTTCGGTGTCCTATCTGGCCATCCACGATATGCCAGTGGAGGCTACGGCCCTGATGTCGCTAGGGCATACAATAATCACAACACACACTACATGAGTCATACAATCCAGTCATATATCAATCCTGCGCATACCGTGTGCTCATGTGAGACAATCTTCACCTATCAGGGAGTCTCATAACAACATGCTCAATGACATATGCAATGGTCAACTATATCTCATAACAAACATGCGGATGATGCGTATGGGCATGTATCATAATACTATACTATCACATACTCATAATCGTTATCAATAACAAACATCGACAATCGGCCTCGACAGTGTGGACATTTAACCAACATTGCCCTCAAGGAATGACTCACATAGAGCCTAACATATAGTGGATTCATGGCCTCACACAAGGGCCCAATATACAACACCATGGCCTCACTCAAGAACTTAATACACATCACGATGGGTCTCTCACATGGGCATAATATACATCACAACAGGCTTTATCACCTGACCCTCAAATGCACCACAATGGCCCTCATCACATAGGCCTCATATACATCACATTAGGTCTTAAACACGGGCTGAATACACATCACAGTGGGCCTCAAATACAGGCTACATATACATCACATTGGGCCTCAAAAACGGGCCGCATATACATCACATTAGGCCTCAAACACAAGCTGAATACACATCACAATGGGCCTCAACTATAAGACGCATATATATCATATGGGTCTCGATAATCGGCCATGGCAATCGAAATCAACCTCGACGATCGGCCTTGACAAATCGAAATTGGCCTCGACAATCAAAATCAGCCTCGGTAATCGGCTTTAACAATCGGAATCGGCCTCAACAATTGGAATCGGCCTCAACAATCGAAATTGGCCTCGACAATTAAAATCGGCCTTGACAATTGGAATCAGCCTCAATAATCGATATTAGCCTCAACAATCAGAATCGGCCTTGACAATTGGGCTCAATAATCGGAATCAGCCTCAACAATCGGCCTCGACAATTGGAATCAGCCTCAACAATCAATCTTGACAATCGAAATCAGCCACGATAATCAGAATCAGCCTCAACAATTAGCCTTTACAATCGGAATTGACCTCAACAATCGGCCTCAGCCTCAACAATCGGTCTTGACAATCGGAATCGGCATCGACAATTAGCTTCGACAATCGTAATCGGCCCTAACAATCTCGACAATTAGAATCAGCCTCAACAATCAGTCTCGACAATTGGTCTCGACAATTAGAATCAGCCTCAGTAACCAGCCTCGACCAATGAAATTGGCCTCATTAATCAGACTCGGCCTAAACAATCGGAATCAACCTTAACAATTGGCCCGACAATCGGCCTCGACAATCGGAATCAGCCTCAACAATCAGCCACGAAAATGAAAATTAGCCTCGACCAACGGAATCAGTCTCATCAATTAGACTCGGCCTCGACAATAGGAACAACAATCACAATCGAAATCGACAATCGAAATCAGCCTCGACTAATGAAATCGACCTCAACAATCAACCTTAACAATCAGAATCGGCCTCAACAATCAACCTCGACCAACGAAATCAACCTTGTCAATCAAACTCTCGACCTCGACAATCGAAATCGGCCTCGATAATCGGCCTCGACTAACGAAATCGACAATCGGTGAGAATGAGCCTAACAAGGCTTAAGGGAAGGTCACAATGTGGACATCCAACCATCATTGCCCATTAATGTGGACATTCAACCAACATTGTTCCTAGGAGTGACCCACGTAGGGTTAAACTTATAGTGGGCCCATGGCCTCACACAAAGGCCTAATACACATCGCAATGGACCTCATACAAAGGCTATATACACATCACTATGGGCCGCATCACATGAACCTCGAATACATCACCATGGGCCTCGCCCAAGGGCCTCGAATATATTGCATTAGGCCTCGCTCATGGGCCTCGAATACATCACATTGGGCCTCACCCATGGGCCTCGAATACATCACATTGGGCCCCAACACATGGGCCGAGTATAAATCAAGTGGGTCGCATTAATGAGCCACTCCAATGGGCCTCCTATACATCAAGTGGGTCGTACCAATGGGCCTCATATATATCAAGTCAACCATATCATATGGGCCATACCAGTTGGCCTCATATACATCAACTGGAAGGTGTCACAGGTCGCATCGATGGGCCTAGAAAAGTGGATGAACTGTGTGCATGCAACACACACATCATGATAGGCCACACAAATGAATGGCATAAATATACAATACATGCATCAATGGTAGGCCCCACGTGGCACCATCCAAAGGTGGTGTTGTGAATATAGAATACGTACACTAGGGTGGGCCCCCTGATTTGAACAATTTGGAGAAACACATACATTGCATGTGTCTCACCGTCCATACCTAGATGGTGAACTACATGGATGAACGCATGCATCAAGATAGGGCCTACTGTCTAGATCATGGTGGGCCACATCCAAAAGAAAGAGAAATAGATGGATGGCTTGGAATAAAACACGTATATCATGGTAGGCCCCAAATGGCACCATGGATGCATGGAGGGGACACAACACTACATCCAGGTGGGCTTCACATGCCCTGTCCAGATGGATAGCATGGATACATACATGACACATACAATAGAGAGGGTCCCACATGGATGGTGTAGGATGCACCACATAAATCAGGTGGGTCCCATGTAGGTGGACAACATGAATTCATCATAGGTGGGCTAAAAAAATAGAGAGAGAGAGAGAGAGAGAGAGAGAGAGAGATAGATAGAGGGATGTGAGAAGGGGAGGGATCCCACCACTATGGGCCCTCCCTATACAATACATACATCAAGATGGGTCCCACATATGTGGGCCCTCAATTCATCAAATCCAAACAAAATTCACCCCCCTTTGATCTCCTCTTCCTTCTTTTGCCTATAGCCTCTAAAGCTCCAAAGGAACGTTTTTAACGGTTGAGATAGACTTTTGATGGTGGGATTGGGTGGTAGGAAGGTGGGCCACACCAAGCTCTCTCATGAAGATTGGAGGAGCTTGGATATTGGGTTGCTTGCTTTTAAAAAATGGAGAAATGAGAGAGAAAGAGGATGAGATGTAAAGAGAGAGAGGGATGGGTGAGTGAGTGATGGGTGATGGGTGTACTTGACATGTATGGGTTGTAAGAGAGAGTTTAACTTTGGGGTTGCTTAGGGATGGGGTGTGAGGTGACGTGTACTTAACATGAGATGTGATTGATGTGTACTTAATTGATGAGACATATTGTAGAGATTTTCTTGAAATTTATAACGCGCGGTATTTTTCTTAAACTGAATGCGGGCCCACATCTCCTGGCCTGGGTATCGCCTCGACGTGTAATACGTAGTGTTGGAACAGCGGCGATGGCGCGGTCACTAGGGTACAAGTTTTAAGTTGAACCGACTCTAGAATATGTGATACAACTCAGGATCGTGCGCAGTTACTATCTCCGCGTTGCATGTTGCCTGAATACGACCAGGAGGACCGCGAAAGCCTACGAAACAGTATAGGCTAGGATACGGGTCTTACAAATTCTCAACCTCATAGAAGACCTCTTCGATGCCATTAAAGAGCAGTTCAATGCCATCGAAACTAGCTTGATGGCATCAAAAATATCATGAATTTTGGACTCAACTCGCTGGACACTTCTGGGTAATTTATGATGACATCAAAGACTCCTTCAATGACATCGAAGGTCGGACGATGAAATCTTACGGTGCGTAGTTTCCAAATTCAAATCCAACCAGCATTCACACCTTCGATGACATCAAAGTCTCATCGAATGTGTCATCAAAGGTGCGCAGAGCGCATAAATTTGAGGCGGTTTGCAAAGTTGGTCGAACAAAGCCTATTTAAAGGGATTTTTTGAAGCATTCTAAGCACAAATTAGGGTTATAGGAGTAGAGCAAGGGGTGTAGCAACTTCCAAGGAGTTCTTTCTTCTTCTCTAGTTAGTTTTTCATATTTTCTTTAAGAGTTTTAACTTAATCATGTCTTTGATTGGCTAATCTATTAGCTAGAGCTAAGATGTGAAGATTGCAGTTTATTTTAATATCTTTCTTACTTTGATTCGTATTCATGAACTTCATGTTGGATATTTCATAGTTTATGGTTTGAATCGAAGAAGTATTTTGGTTATTACTTTGATTTATCGTCGACTCCAGGCACTGTAGATGCTTTGGAACTCCATGAATGCTTTCTCTTCTATTTGTGATTGTTTGATCTATAGAATTCTTTGGTCTACCATTGACTACAGGCATGGTAGATGCTTTGAACCCCTTTACGATCAATGCAATAAGATAGTTATATGTGGAGCAAATGCTATGAATGTTTAGAATCAGTTTTGAAATTGTTTATGATGTTTTAACCGCTCTATCATCCAACTTGATAGATTAGGACTTCAATTCCAGTTGAAGTATTGATTGAATCAAGTAAAGATGCATTAAGATGGGTACAAGTAGATCATTAGTGCTTTAGTGTCTCTTTTATTGATAATTTCACTCTACAATAATTACTTTCAATTTTTAAATTTTAGTTTAGCTTCTAGTTCTATTTCCTAATTAATTTAGAAATTTACACATATCTAGTCCCCATGGGTTTGACATCAGTCTCACCGAGATTATTACTACATTGCAGCCCTGTACTTAGGGTACAAGCGAACAATAGGATAGGTGATCTAGGCTCGATAGAAACTCGACCAACAGGTGCAAAGTTCAAGTTTTACAAATATATGGACATGGGGCTCAGCGCCCCAAAGTGACAATTAAGAAAATGTGAGAAAAAATGGAAAATGAATGAATGAAAATAAATAAATAAATAATGAATGAATGAAGTGATGATGAATGAATAAATAAATAATGAATGATGATAATAAATGAATGAAAGGAATAAAGATATATATATATATATATATATATATATATATATATATATTAGATAATTTAATGAGACATTAGAAAGGGAAATGAACACCTTAAAAATGGTTTTGCGGTGGCTCCACCATCGGAGTGATTTCGCTATTATCAGAATCCGAGAGGTGGCAATGTTCATAACCCCAAGTGTAGGGTCATGATGTAGTAATAATCTCGGTGAGACTGAGGTCAAATCCACAAGGACTAAACTTGTATGTATTCTGAAAGTAACTAAAAGTAGTACTAGAATAAGATCTAAATCTAAATCTAAAATATAATAGAGTAATTGTGAATGAGATTTCAATAATCAAAAGGGAACTACGGTGCTAAGGATTCACTTGTAGTTATCAGGATGCTACCTTACTTGATTCAAGAAAGACAATTGGAATTGGAGTTCTATCCTATCCAATTGGAAGATAAAGCATAAATCAAATCTGAACTTTCATTGACCTAATTCTTAATGGAGGAGAATTGTGATGATTGGAAGGGATTCCATCACCCTACTATGCCCAAGAGACGATGGTGAACAATAGGATTTACCAATCTCACAATCTCGAAACAAGAAAAGAATATATTCAAAGCTATCGAAGCATCTATTATAATTTAAGTCACAATAAATCATAGAAAACTGAAAATATTCCTTTAATATCAAACTAAAAATCAATGAGGTTTATCAAGAACAAGAATCAAAGAAAGAAAATTATCCAAACACGCTACAAGTTTCACCTCTTAGCCCTAGCTAAGAGATTTAGCGAACTATAGACATAATTGAATCTAAAACCCTAAAAGAAAGCATTAAAAATAGGAAAGAAAAGAAGAAAAACTTTTAAGAGGCTCCTCTACCCTTTTGTTCTACTTCTTAAAACCTAATTCATGTTTAGAAGTTCTTAAGAAACCCATATTTATAGCCTTGTCCATGTAAATTCAGAAAATTGCCTCAAATTTACGCAGTCCGCGTAACTCTACATAATGCTTTCAATGTCATTGAAAGTAACTTAAATCCGGAAGTCGCCCCTTTTCGCACTACGTAACTTTTCATGTCATCGAACCTTCCTTTGATGTCATATAATTGCTTTCGATGTCATCGAATTGCCTTCAATGAATCGAGAATGAGTTTAGAGTGATCCAGCGAGTTACTCCAAAAATCTACAAACAACTCGATGTCATCAAACTACCTTCGATGTCATCAAACAAGTCTTTAAGTAATTGAACAGGGCTTCATTGTCATCGAGAACTGCATCCAATTAGTCCAGCAACAAGACTTGATTTTCTGTAATTCTTCAATGTTATTGAACTGCCTTTGATGTAATTAAAGATTGGCTTTGATGTCATCAAACAACCTTCGATAACATAAACAGTGTGAATTTCTGTGCTTTGCACTTTCGACTTCCTTCTCCACTTGGTTTCCTTGGATCTTGGGGTCTTGAAATCTTCAATCTTGGTATCTTAAGATCAGTTCCTTGCCTTGGTGATTCTTGAGCATCAAATCCATGCTTTTAACATTCTTTTCAATCCAAGCTCTTAGACTCACCTTGCAATACAAACATATATAAATAATATATCTATTAAGCATTATCATGTTCATATAACCAAGATATAAATAGGGGGAAATACGCAATGTTTGATACTCAACAGGCAGATGCGGCTCCACCATCAAAATTAGATAGACGACGGTGGTGCCACCACCACCCCTATTCTACAATTTATAATTTTTGTATGTAGACTTCAAAATTCCGTATCTCATTCAATACAATTTCGATTGAAGTGATTCAAGAGTCGAATCGAAATCTAATTTTATATAAACTATACATAAATCATCAGTTTCATACAACAGTTACTTCTGTAATTTTTCTAGAACTCAAAATTGAATGAAAATTTTGGGATGAGAGTAAACTAAATGATAAATTATCATAAAAAATTTAAAAATAATAATTCGGTAACTAAAAGTATATGAAAATGTTACAATCAATAGAGACATTTCGAATCATATAGAAAATTATTGGTTTCGGATAGCTGATACTTCTGAAATTTTATTTTCTTTAAAAAAAAAAACTTGAAATTTAAAATGGAATGAAATTTTGTGGAACAAAAATGAACTTAATGATGAATTATTAAAAAAATATAAAAAAATAAAGTACAAAAAATGTTATAAGAAATAGATACATTTTGGAATCATACAAAAAATTATTAGTTTTGGACATCTTCTACTTTTGAAATTTTTATAATATTTATGGAACTTGAAATGGAATGAAATTTCATTTGACAAAAGTGAACTTAATGATGAATCAACAGAAAATTAAAAAATAATTTAGTAACTAAAAGTGACAAAAACGTTACGAACAACAGAGAGTTAAAACATTTTTATTTATATTTTTGTAATTACGACTTACCAATGGACTAGACGTATCTTTTTCATTTTAGAGTTTTAATACTCAGTGTTTGTTTAGAAATTGCTTCTAATAATGTCATGAATCATCCTATATGATTAAATTCAATTTTTTTGGTATATATTTTTTTTATTTAAAGTAGTTTTTAGTATAGTTGAATTATGCCTCTTAAGTAGAGTTGAGTTTCATTATTTAACACTATTAAGTTCGTATTCAAGGCGAACTTACCAAAAATATTTTGTTTCTTGTTCTTTTGTGGATTCAAGGTTCATACAATTTTGAGGAGAATATGTTTTTCCTATTTTCTTTTCCACGCCCATCAATGCGTCACCAAGCCCCCAAACCTTGAAAATATCTTAAAACTTTTGATTCTTACTGTATAAAAATTACAAATTTGTGATGAATTTTGTCCCAAAAAAGACTTGGTTTAACAATGGACTTTATCCGTCACTAACGGATAAAAGTCCGTCACTCATTCCTTTATTCCTTTGAAGGGTTTTTTTAAGGTGCGAATTAGCGACGAATCGAGTTCATTGCTAAATTTAGATTTATGACATAAAATCTACTAAATTTACGATAGACTATCCATCGTTAAATCTTGAGTCTTGACCCAAATTCCCCCCCATCCCCCCCAAAAGAAAAAAAAATAATAAAAATAAAAATAAAAAAATGTGCGACTGATTAAGTCCGTCCCTAAACCTCTATTTATTTTCAAATAAAACTGACATTTTGAAAAAAAAAAAATGAAAATTTATAAAACTAGATTTTTTCAAAAATTGACATTTTGAAAAATAAAATTGAGAAGTTTAAAATTTTGTGATTTTGAAAAAAAATAAATGAGTGTTGATAAATTTTAAGACTTTAAAAAATTTGACATTTCAAATAAAACTAAGCATTTAAAAAAATTAGTTTGAAGAAAAACAAGAAGTTTGGAACAAAAAAAAAATAGAGGATTTTATAAATAAATTGAGATTTTGTATTGTGAAATAAATTAAGAACTTTGATCAAAGAAAAAGATATTTTGAAAATAAAATTTGAGAGGTTTGAAAAAAAAATTGATATTTTTAAAAAATCATGAAATTTGGAAAATTAAAATAAAATTTTGAAATTTTTTGAAATTTGAAAAAAAATAATAAGTTCAAAAAATATGAAAAGTTTGATAAAAATTTGACATCGTTTGAGAAAAATTAAGATTTGTAAAAAATTGATTACAAAAAACTACGATTTTGGAAAAAAAATAATTGACATTTTGAAAAAGAAAAATTGGCACTTTGAAAAAATAATTGAGATTTTTTAACAGTAATTAAGATTTTGTATTTCGAAAAAAATTGACACTGAAAAAAATGGAGAAGTTTAAAAATGAATTGAAATTTTTTTAAAAAAAAAATCAAGATTTTGATAGAAAATCGACACTTTGAAAAAGAATATCAAGTAGTTTAAAATTTTTGTGATTTTGAAAAAAAAAAGTTGATAAGTTTGAAAAAAATTAAAAATAGTTGAGAAAAGTTAAGAGATTTTTTTTTGAAAAAACTTGACATTTTGAAAAAAGAAAACATTTCAAATTTTTTGAAAAATTGAGAAGTTTGAATATAATTGATAATTTTTAAAAAATCTAGATTTTGAAAAAAAAAATTATGATTTTTGTAAAGAAATTGGGATTTTGTATTTTGAAATAAAATCAGAAGTTTGATAAAAGAAAATGAGATTTTGAAAAAGAAATTGAGATGTTTGAAAAAATTTGTCATTTCGAAACAAAATGGTAAAGTTAGAAAAAAACTGAGATTTTGAAGAAAAAAAAAGAAGTTGACATTTTAGAAGAGAAAATGGAAAAGAAAAGTTGACATTTTAGAAAATAAAATGGAGAAGTTTTTTTAAAAAATTGTGATTTTGAGAAAAAAAAATAAAAATTGAGCAATTTGAAAAAAAAAAAAATCATGTTGGAGAAAAATTGACATTTTGAAAAAAAATGATCTTTAAGAAAAAATTGAGATTTTGAAAAAAAAATTGACACTTTGAAAAAAGTTAGATTTTGAAATGAAATATGAGATTTTTAAAAAGAAATTGAGATTTTGTGTTTTGAAAAAAAAAATTGAGAAGTTTGATTTAAAAAATTTGTGATTTTGATAAATAAAATAAAATTGAGAAGTATGAAAAAAAAAAAATGAAGAAGTTTGAAAAAATAAAGTTTTTTTTTTTAAAGAGCTAAAAAATATTAACATTTTGAAATAAAATAATTGAAATTTAATTTATTTATTTTTATTATTTTAAAAAAAACCTAATCAAATTATATGAAGGCCAAAGTTTGATCAAATTATATGAAGGCCAAAGTTTAATGAAGTGTAATTGCAAGAATAACTCATAATGACGAGATTGATGAAATTTTATGATTAAGCCATCCTAAAGTTAATATGAATGGTCCGATGTGTTCCGAACGTGATAACGGACAGAGCAAAATTCAGTCCAATATGACGTTAAACGAATTAGATTTGTCCAAAATTCAGCCCAATGGGCATGATCAGTTTGTTTACATCTTAGACAAATTTTGGACAACCTGATCCATCCAGATTGAAGAGTAAATTATTTCAGATTTTAAATTAAATTTCACTCAAATATGACCGTTGTAATGCAAGTAAGGACTATAAAATGGATAATTAATTTTGTCCGCCCAATAGTTTTCTCATCTAAAACCCAATTGAGCTGAGTGACTTGTCATTTGACGAGTAGAATAGAGTAACTGGATCAGATTTCCAAAATGGACCACACACAAGTGGCATGTTGCCAGGAAAACCAGCTGGGTACACGAGTTGCGGTGTCCATGCCCCAAAACAGGTAAGTTTATTTAAGAGAATTTTACGACTGTGGATCTCATTTTGGTAAATTTATTTAAGAGAATTTTACGACTGTACATCTCACCTTTTATCCAGCGATTTTTATGAATTAATATAAACTTAACATACGAACTTAGATCTTCTCGCATGGACAACGAACTTGAGGACAAAAATACCCCTATTTGTTAAGTGAGTCGATCTATTGCTATGGATTTGGTTGTCATCTATAGCTACCGATTATAACCGCAGCTGATCTGGAAGCCAACCCCCACAAGACATTAAATTGAGGTCGACCGAGTCAGTGGGATGTGACTTTTCAAGACAAAATCAAATGGTTAGCATCATCTTCTCAATGTAATTTTTGAGTTATTCTCCATAATCAAGTATCCATGCACCACTCATGGTTTTTTTTTTTTTTTTTAATTAGCCATTTTCTTCGATTTTGAAATGAGAAAACTAGTTTGGTTTCATGTCTCTAAATTCAGATTGATCATATAATCCTAACCATCCAATTGATGGACATCAAATGGAGGGTTATCGTAAAATAGCCAGTGGTCCAAAACCCAACTATTAATATCACCAGCTCAATGCGATATTTGGGTTGTGTTTCATCAACAATTGTGCATGCATTGTGTACCTATCAAATTCCTATGTTGGTTGTCTCATTTTGGAGTGGTTATACTGAAAAATCTACATCCCTGATAACCCATGAGTACATAAGCAACGTTGACATGTAGTTGGTGATTAAGGTGGATGATTGTAACATTTTGTATTGAATGCATTTATACTAGCACCTTTTACTCGGATAAAATGATGGTCCGTCTCGATGTGTTTTGTCCTTGTTGTACAACTAAGATATGGATGCAAGTTGATGATCCATCTTAATATATTTTTTTCCTTTCTCTATACATGAGATATTGATGTAAACAGTCACATTTTTATCGAACATCTCAGATTGGTTAATGGCCCATCCTGCAACCTTAACGATTAAGACTAATTTGCTCAAGAAAACTCAGTTTAAATGTATGTTTTAAAGTCGTTGTGATATCTTGAATATTTGATTGTAATTTGAGGAGCATGCATGAACTGACTAACCACTCTATTTATTTAACCGAGGAATTACTTACTGGTTGGTGGTGAGATATGAATTTTTTCATTTCTTGCCAAACAATTCCGAGTAAAAATTCTTCAATTTTCGAATATAAACATTATATCTAGGCTATTGTTTATTGTTTGTTGGTACGTTCTCGAGTCATCATTCCTATTGGATTATCATAGAAAAAATCCATGTACTAAATGATATCAAAAATGGAGTTTCTACAATAATCGAAAGAGAATTTAACCACTTTTGTAGAAAATCTTGGATTCTTCAATTTTCTATTTCGCAATAAAAGTATTTTGAGATCATACTTTTAAAATACAAATTTGACTCAAACGCTGTCAAGTTGACTCAACTAAAACAAAAACTCAGGCAAGTTTCTTGAAAACTCACACTAGTTAAATTGAGTGGGGCAAACATGAAATTCAGCTGGGCAAACTGAAATTTGAGCGGGGCAAGCATGACATTGAGCAGGGAAAACATGAAATTGAGTGGGGCAAACTGAAATTTGAGCAGGGTAAGTAAGAAATTCAACAGGGCAAACATGAAATTCAGCGGAGCAAACTGAAATTTGAGCAGGGCAAGCGTGAAATTCAGCAAGGCGAACATGAAATTGAGCGGGGAAAACTCGAAATTGAGTGGGGCAAAGTAGAAATTCAGCGGAGCAAACTAGAAATTCAGTGGGGCAAACATGAATTTCAGCGGGGCAAACATGAAATTGAGTAGGGCAAAGATCAGAATATTCGAATAATACATGAAGGGAAATATCCCAAAATGAACATCTCAGTCAATTTATCTCCCTCTTTATAACATTGATTGTGGACCGTGTTCATGGAGCATTAACAAATGATTGCAGGCTTGCGTGTTAGCATTAAAGTGCAAAATACAAGTTAGTAAACTTAAAATGAAGGAGCTTAAATTGTTGAACTGAGTGATAACAAGACATCATGCAGGAGGTTAGAGTGACGAAACTTCTTGTTAGTTGTGTCTTAACTTAGTTGTGGCTTAAGTTCATTTGAAGAGAAGTCATCTGTCATTGTTGTGTAGGAAAAAGTATTTGGACGAGATATAGAGGTAGGTAATACTCATCCCTCTATTTTGGCTCTTGCTAGGCAATCAGTAATTTTCTTATTTTTCATCTTTTTTGCAGTTCAGTGTTGGATAGTATATTGGTGACATAGAAATCCACTGGTTCAAACTTGGAAAAACCTTTGTCAGGAATGTAGCACTGGAGTTTCTTTTAAGCGAATCATAAGAGCGGGCTCTAGTTACAGATTCATTAAATCAGTCTCGTCCCACATAGCTTTAGCATGCTAAAATTAAAGATTCTTCGAAAAGAGTCGAGACTACTGAGTTCCTTGGAATAGGTTAAAAGATGAAGGAATGATTGTCCTAACATCAAGGATTAAAATTCCTTGGAGTTTTGAACTTCGATATTATCGATATATGCTTGATATATCGATATTAAATGCATATGTTAGTGTTGGCTGCTGGATAGTTTACAGATAAAGTCGATATTATCGAGCAAGAATCAATATATCGAGTTTTGAATATCGCTATTATCAAGGCATGCTCGATATATCGAGATTTAATGCAAATTTCACTATTTGCTGCTAGACATATTGCAGGAAAATTCGATATTATTGATCATATCTTGATAAATCGACATACATAGACTTCGATAATATCGAAAACTGTTCATATATGTCGATATGAGCTTTTGCATGTACTCCATTGGACATAAATGGCAAGTTATCAATTCTATCGATGAAGGCTTGACATTATCGATGACTTACAATCGATATAATCAACGATTCTCGACCATATCGACAGCCAAATTTTTTCCTATAAGGAAATTTACAAGATTGATATTATCGACAATGGGTCGATATATCGAGAAATTATGCAATTTTAAGTGTTGGTTGCTGGACATTTCCCAGTCAAAGTCAACATTATCTAGAATTTCTCGATATATCGAAAAAATAAAGCTCGATATGATCGACATATGCTTGATATATCGATAAAATATGCAATTTTCAATGTTGTTGCTGGACAGTTTATAGGCAAACTCGATATTATCGATAACTGGTCGATATATAGAGATCTATGGCTTCGATAATATCGGTGATATATCGATGTGTGTCTATATGAGCTTCTGCAGCTATCTTCATGGGCATAATCTATTAATCATCGATTCTATCGACCAAGTCGCGATAATATCAATGACTTACAATCGATATAATCAGCGATATATCGATAATATCAACAGCTAAATGTTTCAAATTTAGAATATTTTTAGTTTTTTTATTTTTTAAAGAAATTTAGGCTGATTTCATGTTTGGATTATTGATAACTGGTCGATATATCGAGAGAGGGCACTTTCTCGCTCTATGAGTTGTGGTTCTTTTGGCATATTTAGACCTCTCGCTATAAAATCACACCCATCCTTGAGATCAACCACAACACCCATCCATTCCAACTCATTTCTATAAGAAGGCACCGTTTCTTTCGTATTCTTAGTGTAATTTAGCATTGAGAGAACATTGGCACTAGTTAGACCACCCGAAGATGAGAGTGACTTGAACTGAACGGCAACTATCTTAATTGAACTTTTGAAATCTATGACCACCCTAATTTCATTACCATAAAAGGATTCATCAATAAAAATCTTGGAGGCTATATTCCCCATTCAACAAAATAAGACTAACCATTTGAGCTTTGGATTTGTGAAAATTGGACCTTTTTTCATGCATCCAAGATAAGCTAGAGGGTGAGAACACTCCTTTTGCCAGAAGTAATGAAAGACGATCTAACATTAGAATAAGCTGGAAAGGTAACCTTGTACAATTTACTGAATTCCATCGCCAGAAGCAGTCTAAGAGGGTAGCTTAGTTATTTGAGCGGGGCAAGCATGAAATTCAGTAGGGAAAACTGAAAATTGAGCGGGGCAAGCATGAAATTTAGCGGGGCAAGCATGAAATTGAGTGGGGCAAACTAGAAATTCAGTAGGGGAAACATAAAATTCAGTGGGGGAAACATGAAATTGAGTGGGGCAAATTAGAAATTCAGTGCGAAAAACATGAAATTGAGCGGGGCAAGCATGAAATTGAGCGGGGCAAACATGAAATTTAGCGGGGAAAAAATGAAATTTAGTGGGGCAAGCATGAAATTGAGCGGGGCAAGCTAGAAATTGAGCAGGGAAAACATGAAATTCAGTGGAAAAAATATAAAATTCAACGGGGCAAACTAGAAATTCAGCGGGGGAAACATGAAATTCAACAAAGCAAACTGAAATTTGAGCGGGGGATTTCACGTAACCCTGGCCAATATGAAAAATGGAAAATGTACAGTCAGAGATGATGTTTTGTGACGAGTGCATTACCCGTTCATAACACAAAATCACTTTTTTGTATGGTTTATCTCGCTGCTTGGCAATTACGTAGGCCATGGTCAACTCGTTTTTTAGCGAGGCCCGTTCTGACGCCGATTTGGAGGCCCTGTATGCGATCAAAACTAGTAAACACGCCTCAAGGCTTTGTTGTTACAAACATGATCAAATATCAATATATGTAACAAAAAAAAGGAAAATAGATTAAGGATTGTCGAATTAAATAGTTGCCGTAAAGAACGTGGGACAGAACTTGCAATCTTGAGGATATGCAAGTGACAGGTCGGACTACCTTTTCTCAAGGAAATCGATGTATTTGTCGATAACCTAATCAATATGATAATACAAATCAATCATAGATTAATATAACAATTAATTATATGTCAATCAATGCATATAGAGAATAAATTAGTAACGATTACCTCGCTATCAACCCACGCATCCTTCATCCATATCGTACTGAACCATTTCTCCATTGCTATGTCTTTGTTTGTTTCATACCAGTCCTCTGCCTCTTTCACTTCCTGCACGGATAGTATCCTGAATAGATCTATCTGTAGAGGAAATGGTATCGTAGAAGTAGTAAAGGTTGTTACTTGCTCGGGTTCACGAACCTCCCTAGGGGTTGTATCGAATGCAGACAAGGACAAGTACAGAGAAACCTTGTAATATGACGACTTCAGTACCCTTCTGGTCTCCTTTGATAAATGAGATGAGAAGTGTGATCCCTCAAATTGTTGAGTTTTTACTTAGTAATTCTTCATTCATAACCTATTGACCATACGACCATTTAATAGTAGTCTATTTTTTTCTCATTACTGTCTAGGTCTAAAGTATTGTCAAGACCATAGCCATTTCATCAGTGTAGACCATCTTTAGTAGTCTCTTCTACTTATTTTTCCTTTTGCTAATTGAAAATAATGTAGCATTTCATGAATTGGAACAAGCTTCATATGAAATCGAGATAGAAATTGAACGAGGAAATACTGAAATTTTTGAGAGACAAACTATCAAAATAAGCGAGGAAAACTAGAATTTAAACGTGGCAAACTGCAAATTGAGCGGGGCAGGGCGTGCATGAAATTCAATGGGGCAAACATGAAATTCAGCGGGGCAAACTTGAATTTTAGCAGGAAAAATATGAAATTGAGTGGGGCAAACATAAAATTGAGTGAGCCAAACTGGAAATTGAGCGGGGCAAGCATGAAATTCAGCATTGCAAACATGAACTTGAGTGGGGAAAACTTGAATTTTAGTGGGGCGAACATGAATTTCAGCGGGGAAAACATGAATTTTAGTGAGGCAAACATGACATTGAGTGGGGCAAACATGAAATTGAGTGGGCCAAACTTGAAATTGAGCGGGGCAAACATGAAATTGAGCAAGGCAAACATGAAATTGAGTGGGCCAAGCATGAAATTTAGCGGGGCAAACATGAAATTGAGCGGGAAAAACTTGAAATTCAGCAGGGCAAACATGAAATTCAGCGGTACAAACATGAAATTAAGCGGGGCAAACATGAAATTCAATGGGAAAACATGAATTTCAGTAGGGCAAACATGAAATTCAGCGGTAAAAACATGAAATTGAGCGGGGCAAACATGAAATTCAATGGGAAAACATGAATTTCAGCAGGGCAAACATGAAATTGAGCGGGGTAAATATGAAATTCAGTGGGGGCAAACATGAAATTCAGTGGGAAAAACATAAATTTCAGCGAGCCAAACATGGATTCTTAATGTCAATAGGGATCTTACAATTCAAGGCTTGAAAGGTTATATATGCTGAAAGTGCCCTGGTTTGTTAATTAACGTGAGTGTTGAGTCAGTCAAGACTACAGAGCCTCATAGGAAGATCAATTCAAAAGCGTCTGCCTCAACCGAATGTGTGCAAGCTCGCCACAGGTAAATCTAAACCTCACATCCCATGTCCCAAAACACCAGGTATTTAAACTCTTAAAACAAGTTAGAACATCATAGGGTTTTTAGTACGAAAACTTTTTCAAAAATCAGAAAATTTTTAAGTTTTCTTGCCTTGTCGATTTTATTGATGCACATATCGATATAATTGATCTGTGCTGTCGATGTCCTCGATGACAAATCAATTCCATCGAAATGAGGACAAAAGTGTCTAGCAACCACACATATCTCTGGACGGAATTATTGATGTATCGATATACCTATCGATATTATCGATATTTGAAACTCGAGTTCATTTAAAGTAACTTGATAAAATCGACAGGCAGATTTTTGGCGCCCCTTATTTTTCTTAAGAATATCATATATGTTTCGATATATCGAAGTCCTCCTCGATATCATCGAAGTTTAAATCTTGATGATATTTGAAGGCTCTCGATGATATCGATCATGGGCGCGAAGTTTTTCAGTAAAATATTTCAAGATAGTTTATCTATGATCGAGAGTCACTCGATAGTATCGATATTCAAATATCGAAGATATCGATACGGTCTCGATGACATTGAACAGGGATAAAAACTGTCCAGCAAGCTTAATAAAAAATCCTTTGGATTTACCGATGCCTTAACACAGCTATCGATATCATCGATATTCAAATTCAAATGATATTAAAGGCCTTCGATCATTCTTGTAAACCTGAAATATTTTAAAGCAAGTTTCTCTCATTTTTAAATGTCGAGGAATCGAACCTCACATCGATGAAATCAGAGTTTGAAATTCGATGACATCGACACGTGTTTTGATTTCATCGACCATCTGGCAATAGGTTTCAAAAGCGTATGACATTTGAGTTTGTGTCATCGAGCGAACTGTCGATGCTATCGAGAGTATACACTCGATGATATCGATCCCGCTCGATGATATTGAACTCTGTTATAAATGTGACCGTTTTACATCCATTAAAACCTTTTACCTATATAAAGAGAACTTGTCTATTATTGTTGGTAGAGAAAGAAGAAAGTGCTTTTGAGTGTTTTACCTTAGATCATATACTTAAAGCCCTTTCTCTTATGAGAGTTCATTATCTAATCCACCCTCATCATTGATATTCAATAGAGTGGATTGAGGAATGAACTTCCGCATTCAAGGATCCTCTAACTACTACCTTAATGAAAAATCATTAAGCTGGGATGCCTTGAATGTATAGATGATTAGAATCACTCTATATCCTTTATAGAAAAATATTTCAGAGTAGGATTCCATCATAACCTTGACCCAACCCGTCGTCATGCATTGGTATATCTTCTGAGTTGTGGATTAAGGGAGCAGAAGACTCTTCATCAATAAGGGAGGAGATCTTCGAAAATGAGCTGAATGAGACTCATCCACTTATTTGTAAGTATCTAAAGTTCAGAGGACCCTTTGATCATTCATTTGTAGGATCGGGTCTAAAGTGTTTCTCACCCTTGCAAGTCCTCTAGGAGGCCTCCGGCGGGAGTGTATGTAGTGGGTGCATTGTGTTGACCTTGATCTATAGAGAACATAAACAATTAGGGTCTTATGGAAGATCCTTAGCCAGTGTGCCTAAAAGTGGGTGCATTGTGTTGACCCTTACTCGTGAGAAAATAAACAGTTAGATTTCTTATGTGGATCCTTGGCCAGTGTGCTTAAAACCGGGTGCTATTATTGATCCTTGCTCAGGGAGCATAAATAGTCAGTCTAGGTGTAGGTTGTAAAGGTTGAAGGTGAACTTGATTTAAAACCTTATGTTTAAGGTGAACCACCGTGAAACCTCCTTAGTGAAATTCGGTACACTCAAGGGTTGAGTGCAGTTACCGGGAGTGGAGTAGACAAGTAGTCGAACCACTAAAAAAATGATTGTATTTGAGATTGTTATTCCTTTGTTTGTTTGATTTACTTTAATATTTTCATATCTGAATATCTGAGATCACATCTCACATACATATACAGTCATATCTATCATGAACTAGTTGCATATTGTTCACTTCTTAAATAGTTTGTGATTGGATCCTCTACTAGGCTCGGAAACCAATAGAGTTACTTTTGAGTAATCCTAATTTGTGCTTGCTGTTAAGATTGGTGTAATAGGATTTTAAATAAACCATAAAAACTTTAAAAAGTCCTATCCACCCCCCTCTAGGACATATTGACATATTCCTACTTCAATTAAAGCAGTCTTCACTGCTATTTCATAAGCGGTCGCATAAGTCTTTGTACGAACTTAGTAAGCCTATAAGTATCCTTATGGAACTATTTTGTCAGGGATTCACAAACTACCTGTAAGTATCCATAGGTAAGCTTGTAAGCTGTTTTGGTAAGCTTGTAAATATCCTTATGGAAGCCTGTAAGTATCCATAGGGATCTTATATTCATGTTGCTAGCTATTTTGTTAGGAATTTACAAGCTACCTGTTTCGTTACGAATTTACAAACATGACATTTGCTTTAGTCTATCATCCAAACTACTATGGTACAATATCATGTATTGGAAACCGAGTCAATAACTCATTAAATTGAGCGGGGCAAACATGAATTTCAATGGGGAAAACATGAATTCAGTGGGGCAAACATGACATCGAGCAGGGCAAACATGAAATTGAGCGGGGCAAGCATGAAAATCAACGGGGTAACGTGAAATTCAATTGGGTAAACATGAAATTTAGTGGGGCAAACATGAAATTGAGCGGGGCAAACATGAAATCCAGCGGGGCAAATATGAAATTCAATGGGCCAAACTGAAAATTGAGCAGGGCAAATATGAAATTGAGTAGGGCAAACATCATATTCAGCGGGGCAATCTGATAATTGAGGGGGGCAAACTTAACAGATAATTTCATAGCTTGAGACCCATAATCTAAACACATCCAATGTTCAAATTGACCACACCACATGAAAATTTTGCGTTGAACTTCTACTGTTGAAAATTTCTTAGGGGCCACAAGTTTTGGGTCAAGCTTATAATTGTGTTTTCTAGTAATCCATGTCTGTATGATCATATGAACAGGTTTGATAGAAAACAAACATCAGTGTTTAGCCTAGTATAATTTGGACGGTGGAAATCATTATCCACACTATTTCTCGTGGTACGATCCACTTGATCTTTTCATATGCTTCAATTTGGGGCTCAACCCCTTAAATTAGATGGAAAAACGGATGCACTGCATACATTGAAGGTGGGCCGAACTAAGTTTAGATGGAAAAACAGATGCACTACATACATTTGGGGCTCAACCCCTTCAATTAGGTGGAAATCATTATCCCCACTGTTTCCTGTGGATATACTACATACATTCAAGGTAGGCACAATTGAGTTTACTCAGTATGATAGAAGCGTACTAAGTAACTCAGTATGGTGCATAATCATGTTCATCCAACAGACAATATATTAAAATATACCTGTGGTGCATGCTTTCTTCACTGGATCAGCCATTTGGAGAAGATGACAAAATGCTGATATATGAAGAGGATGTAATACAATGCTGATAAGGAAGGGGCCCATAGAAAATGGGTTTTTTTATCTTTCTTAGTGGAAACAGAGAGAGGAAAGGAAAGGGGGTGAAAGTGAAACAGTGAAAGTAAGGGATTGGAAGAGGGGTATTTTCATCCAAAAATTTTTTGGCCGTATGTTGAAGTCTAAGTTTGTATAGTAAGTTTGTTTTTCTTTAGAAAAACCACTGGATAAAAGGTAGGGTCCACAGTCGTAAATTTCTTGTTGAGCGGGGAAAATACCAGAAATTGTGCAATACAAACTATTAAAATAAGCGAGGCAACACATGAAATTAAGTATGGTAAACTAGATAATTGAGTGGGGCAAACTAGATATTCAGCGGGGCAAATTGACAATTCAGCAGGAGACTAGAAAAATAACGGGGCAAACTAGAAATTGAGCGGGGCAAATATGAAATTGAGTGCGGCAAATTGAAAATTCATCGGGGCGAACATGAAATTCAGCGAGGCAAACTTGAATTTCAGCGGGACAAACTAGAAATTCAGTAGGGCAAACACGAAATTCAGCGGGGCAAACATGAATTTCAGTGGGAGAAACATGAAATTCAACGAGGCAAGCGTGAATTTTAGCAGGAGAAGCATGAAATTCAGCGGGAGAAATATGAAATTCAACGAGGTAAACTGAAAATTGAGTGGGGGAAACATGAAATTCAGCGAGGAAAACATGAAATTGAGTGGGGTAAGCTTGAAATTCAGTGGGGCAAACTAGAAAATCAGCGGTGCAAATATGAAATTAAGAGGGGCAAACTAGAAAATCAGCGGGGTAAACTTAACAAATAATTTCATGGCTTGAGCTCAAAAATCTATACATGTCCAATGTTCAAATGGACCACACCACATGATAATTTTGAATTGAACTTCTAATGTTGATCATTTCTTAAGGGCCACGGAAGTTTTGAATCAAGCTTATAATTGTGTTTTCTATTAATCCATGTCCGTATGATCTTATGAACAGATTTGATAACAAACAAACATCACTGTTGGGCCTACTGTGGTTTCAACGGTGGAAATCATTATCCACACTGTTTCCCGTGGTATGATCCACTTGGGGGTCGTTTGGCACCGTGGATTGGAGGGGTTTTCCAATCCCCATGGTTGCTTGGGAGCATAAAGTAACTAGGGGTTTCAAATCAAGGGGTTTCTAATTCCCTCTTTGAGGGGGTTTGCAATCCACGGTCATAGCTCGGATTACACCTAAAATCATTTCAATAGTTGCAGTTGTAACATGTGTGTCACTATAGACTATCATTCAATTGGGCACATGGCCCACAATGATGATCATCACCGTCCAAACATTGTCCATGTAAATCAGCATCATCCAAACATTGTCCAGCCCCGTCCAAACATTGTTTATATTAATCAACGATTAAAAATCGTTGGTTAGTCACTCAAACATGATCTTGTGCTTGCGATCCATCCGAGACTAAGAATTTCATCATTTTCAGGCGAAGCATATATTTCAATGGGCTTATCACAACTACAGTGTCAAAATTTATATATCTCACTAATTAGGGATATTAAAGTTGATTTAGTAATTAAATTCAAACCCCTATACATATACCATGCATTGGTATTTTTGAATTAAAGTTGATTCACACTCCAGTGTGCCAAACACACTGGGAGGATTGCCAATCCACGGGGTTTCCAATCCACGGGGTTCCCAATCCACGTGGTTCCAAATCCACGCGTCCAAACAGGCCCTTGATCTTTTTATGTGCTTCAATTTGGGGCTCAACCCCTTAAACTAGATAGATAAACGGATGGACGGCGTGGATATACTACATACATTCAATGTGGGCCAACTGAGTTTAAAATATACCTGTGGTGCGTGCTTTCTTCACTGGACCCACCATTTTCGGAAGAGGGTGTGATTGCTGATGTACAGGGATGATGCACTCCAATGTTGTTAAGAAACCGGCAGTGAAAGCAGTAGTGAAGCAGCGGTGGAAAGGGGAGGGAAAGCAACATTGAAAAGGGCAGTGAAAAGAGGGGTATTTTCATCTTGGAATCGGTGTCCGTACGAGGAGGTCTAAGTTCGTATGTTAAGTTTGTATTGCTTCATAAAAACCGCTGGATAAAAGGTGGGGTCCACAGTTGTAAATTTCTCTTTATTTAAATCTGGAATATTTTCGAGGCAGCCATTATCAACTATGTGTCTCATCGGATCAACAATTTACCATGGCCTTGTATTTACGAAGATTCTACCTTCCAATCTTGGGATATTTTTCTCTACTTCATTTTTTACCGTCGATTGCAGACCGAAAATAAATGTCGAGATCATTCTATCAATGAAATACTTAATATATGGCCAATACATATATGGAATTAAGTAATCAACAACCTAGATTTTGGAACCATGCACCTTACATCGAAAACACGTTTACATTGTGTTAAAGCTCCCTCTGCACGCCATATGGTGTTAGTTTTGGTTTTAAATGTGTTGGATTTCTCACAAACATCGCAGTATGCCTCACCCAAAATCCTTGCGCTGGAACTTCATGTGAAAGGCTTTCGTTAGGAAATCCGCATCCATCCATATGCCAAATTTACCGCTAAAGCCTCTTGTAGAATTCTCTACACTGGAAACGTAGGTGGGGCCCACTTCATGATTGTAAGAAATCCACCCTGCCCATCGGTTTTGTGAGTTTATTTTAAGAGATGGGACCGAAAACTGAGGTGGATCCAATAATCAAGTGGGCCCAAAACATAAGGATTGAACGTCTTGATTTGAAATATTTGTGGGGTAACATAAGGAATTTATCTTTTTTTTTTTTTTTTGTTATGAAGAATGATATTTTATTTATTTGTTTATGAATAATGATATTTTAATTTTCTCTTAATTACTTTAGTTTATTTGAATTAAATAGAATAAATTTATTTTCATTTAATAAAAAATAATTTCTTTATAATGTAAAACATTTTCAAATAGGAAATAGGGGCAAATGCATCAAATTTACATATTTTAGACATTACATATGTTTGTTAATAACATGTTGTTTCAAATTCGGTACTTAATTTTCAAGACTTCCGCCATAATTACCAAACAAGTTTTTTGATTTCAGATACCATATTCAGGCTTCAGATTTCATATTCAGAATTTAGACTTCGAATTTAACAAACGGAGCCTTAGTTTTGGATGTAAAGTTATCCAGACTAGCCAAATAGTGGTTCCTCTATAATGTTAGTATGTCTTGTGCCCACATGAGACAATCATAACTATCTCCCACTAGTCCGATGTGAAATAAAAATTTACTTTGAGAGAAGGATTTCCTCTTTCGATCTCTCTCCCTCTCCCGTACTCTCGCTCCCGCTCTCGCTCCGGCTCTCTCTATCCCCCTCTCTCGATGTCACTCCTGTTCTCTCTCCCCCTCTCTGAGCTGTGCCGGCCCTAACCATTTCCAAACAAAACACTTTAGCGCCATCCAAACCCCACCGTTTCCGTCCCATTGTCGCCGGCAGGAACTCGCTGCACTCATCTCCATTGTCGATCTGGTTGATAGCAATCAGATCTGCTTTCAGATCTGATTTTAGCGGAGCTCATCGATTCAGTGCTTGGTGTGGTGAGAAAGGAGGTTGAGAACTGCTATTGCCTGCAAGGTATAACCGTTGACCTATTGTTAGGGTTTTGATCTTAGATCTGGTATTGCATTTGTCCAGATCTTTGTCTTTTAATTTCATTTCTTGGAATTTTAGATCTAATGTTCTGTGTAAGAATTGTATGATATCATAGAAGATTGACACAGCATGGTAGATGACCACAGAAAACTGTTTCTTAGAGCTTGTTAATGAATTTTAGATGAACAGGGGGTAGTTGTTCGTTTCACTGTCTAGAAATTTGTTAAGTCTGTTGAAGGCTAGTTATGATTAGCGCATTCGTATCAAGATTAGTTGGAGGTTAGTTGCAGATAATCTTTACACATTATGTTTCCCTATAATTTTAGTTCTAGTTTTGAACAATTGTTGACAATATGACAGAGTGATGAAAGGAAACAGAGTCTCTTTCCTCTCTTGTTTGGAAGGTCTTTGGCATTGCAATACACTTGGATTTTGCTGATTCCCATTGCCTCTTTGATTCCTTTTACAGTCACATTGTAATCTTTGACTCTCATAAAATCAAGATTATCTAAGATTTCATTATGAGCTCCCTTTTTCATATTGATTTATTGTGTTCATATATTTCTCATCTTCACAAAACTATCACTATTTTCCATTTCAATGCTTCAATTTAAATATGCTTTCCATAAACAAAGAGAGTACAAGTTTGGATTTCTTTTTCCAAATGGTATGCAAATCCGAAACAAATTGCAGGTCTAATTTTATTTTTTTTAATTTTTTTTTTTGTTTTCCTTCTGTACACCTGTCTTATTTTAGACACATTGGGAAAACCTTAGATCTTGTGCAGATGTGACATGTTGGCCCATCGGTTGGCCATGTACATGAGCAATGTTGGCACATGTGCTGGCATGTACCCGAGTAATTTTGGCAAATGTGGAGGTGTGTACATGAGTAGGGTTGTGAATGCATGTGAGCTTGGCAAGTTTCCTCGTTTTATCTTTTTATTTTGGATGAACAGGTCCTTGGTGTTTTAGTCCATTCAATAGGGCATGATCTCCTACAACAAGTGTTGAAAATGGACTCATGTGATAAGCAGCACTGCCGTACCCACATTGATATCTGTTGGACATCCACTTTTCCCTCAATTGAACTACCTCTTTTAAGGATGTGAATGAAAAAATTAAGTTAATTCCAAAACACAAGTGCGCCAATCCACAGGAAACAGTCAAATTGGTGGACCAATTGATACACCATGCGGTCATATTTTAGTTCCTCTGGTTTTGTTGTATCATCTCCCGAGTAGATAGATTTCTTTTTTACTGATAGATAGATGCTTTGACCATTTAAATACGAGGGTTGAGAGGATTTGTAGGCTGATATCCATCGTGGATTTGTAGTAATAAGAGAAGCACATGGGCTAACATCTGCCGAAGTTTGATACACCAACAAGCATGGATAAGATAACTCATCTTCATGACATCATGCATCACAATGTGACATACGAATTTTAGATCCACACCATCCATTAGCTGGGTCCCAACCATCTAGATCATTTGTCCAACAATTAGGCTGGTAGGTAGGATCCATGATCTATGGGATCACTACGATGGCATTCAACTGATGAGTATCTCACACTAAACATGCCACATGTACAATTTTCAATCAAAGACTACTTTTCCATTACACTATTGTTTGCATACTGGATAGTAAAAGTATGCAATGTTTTTAATGGTGGGAATTCAATCCCCACAGTGTGAAGGGAAAGTACAAATATCAGATTGATCCAAAACTTCTGCCGCTCAAAAGAAGTTTTTAATGGTGGGAATTCAATCTCCACTGTGTGGTCTACTTGAACCTCAGATCTACCTCATTTTTGGGTTCATATCCTAAAATGAACTGAAAAAATGGATGGAATTAACAATGAATCTGCGTCTGTTTATGAGTGCTCAAAAAAATGGGCATCCTAAAAAGGTTTGTGTAGTTTGTGAATTTGTGTCTATAATTAACAGTGAATAAACTAACATCTCTATGTTAACTTATCGTTAGATGAGCTGGTGGAGACTGTAGTTTGTGTGAGTGATCCAGGGTAAACCTTGGTAGTGTTACCCTTTTTCTTTTTTTCTTTCTTTTTTTTTTTTTTTAAAAAAAAAAAAAGAAGAAAAGAAACAAACATGCATAATCTTCATCACCAAAGCCCAATTTCCACAAACCATAATCAAGAAATGAATTATTTGTTTCCTATTTTTAAAACAAGGTTCCTGAATTTTCTGGATTTATATTTTTCTTTTTTTCCTTTTTTTCCTTTTTTTCCTTTTTTTGGGTTCTTTTTTCGGAGTTCCTTGAATCATGTATAATTCATGAATTATTCATTAACTTATTATTATTATTATTTTATTTTTTTTATTTGGTTAGCTGGGTTAGTACACCCCACTGTCAATTCACACTCACTGTTAGCCACCCCCACTAGGGATCGATACCAAGACCTCAGTGTTGAAACGAGGTATCTTTCACTCAGTCTACCACTTGAGCTATGGATCAGGGTGTGCATTATTCATTAACTAATCAGCTACCAATTGCACTATGCAATGCTGGATTTTGACAAATGATATTATTGTGTTAATGCTTCTTGATCCTTCGATGTACTGTTTTATTGTCATTGAATCTCCATTGGCGACACCTTTCCCATAAAAAAATAATAAGAAGAATAAGAATTTCCATAGGCGATTAGAGGAAACTCCTTTGTCATCACATGTGATGAACATGTCCTGTTCAGTTGTATAGTATCTTGAAGTCCTCTTGTTTCAATGTGTACAGTTTTTTTTTTTTTTTTGAGTATTTTCAGTTTAATTTAGATCACTTATTGGTATGGGTTATCAAACACTGCAGAGTTTGCTTTTAGACTTTTGCCAGTGGAGACCAGGTTCGGGGCTTCTGGATGCTCTACTTAATATGCTTGTCATTGGGCAGTTTTGACACCAAAGGTATTCTTGTAATAAAGGTACCTCTTCCAAAAAGTCCACCATTTGGAAATTTCAACCTCTATGAATGCTTGTCTCATCTTAACAATAACAGCTATTCCTGTTTTATTCTGTTGATTATTTCCTAAGTACTGCCCGTGGGATATATTTCTATAGGCCACATGAGCATGTAATTGGGTGCAAGAAGTTTCATTGACGTTAGTTTTTTCCCCCCTTCTGCAACAGAATGAAGATATGATTATTCTTTTCCTCAGTGTCCTGCAGAAGGTTTCTGTACTATTTCTTATTTATGAGTTTGTTCTTTCCTTGACTTTATATCATTCTGAATCAGAGGCTAAGGTTTTTTCTTCTCTAAAATCCCTTCTATTAACAGCTGAAGAGTTGGAGCTTTCTGTTACTAGCATCTATTTATGTTTTCATTTGTTTACTAAAGAGTGTTTAATTGCTGCTGGCATCAATGATCTGGATAATTGGTGAATATGCAGAAAGGATTGATAATGCTGATGAACTACTCAAAAGCTTCTTAGAGACATTTCCCAAAGATCCTGCACTAGTCCAGTTGCAATTGTCACTGCAACTGTCAAATTGTTTCTTCAAAAGCCAACTGAAGGTCCATAGCAGATGATTCATGTCTATTATACCTATTACGATGCCCTTGCAATTGTGATCTATTTTTTACATTGGGCCTATAGTTGATGATCAACTAGAGGACACAAACATGGAATTCTTGCTGGGAAAGTTATTTGATACTCTTGCAGAGTCATGGTTCATATACAGGCACTTACAACTTACATGTGGCATATATAAAACTCAAATTCAACCATCTTAATTATGGGCCCACTGTAGATCTATTATTATCAAAAGGTTGAGATTGAGTTCATGAACTGATAGTTCCCTGAATCCATGGTGCGATCTAAAATTCTGATTAATGGGCATCTATCTTTTGTTGAATGTGGACCATTGGCTATTTTTATTTTGACTGCCCATTAAATGTCCAATCAGCAAATTGGCAAATCAAATTAGTGTGATTTTAGCTGCATGAACCATCTAGATTGGGACCCATGATTTTGATGGTTTAACCTGTATGCCACGTGTGCATTTTCTTAGTATCTGCATATCCACCATCACATTCTGTCAAGAGTATCCAAGTTTTTACTTTTCTGTGGCAATGTACTGCGTACACATTCTTTTTTTTTTTTTTTTTTTTTTTGGAACCATTCAATCTTATGAAGTTGATTTCATGGTCCATGTTGCCTTCCCAATGCATTTATAAAATAAAACCAATTAAATAAATTATAGGAAAATTCAGTATAAAAAAAAAGAAAAAAACTTGAACCAGTTCATACTGGAAAACACTTAATTAGTTCATCCTTGATTCAAATTATGCCTCTGATTGAAGTATTTATATGCCATTTATTTTGACCAATTTAGGTTGTCCTCTTTGCATTCAAGAAAAACCTGAAACTCTTAAAAAGAAAACTTCACTGAAACAGTATAGTGTGTGGGAGGGTTGAATCCTCGATAGAATATCATATTTAGTTTAGTTTGCTATTTAGGCCAACCTTGTGAATTTTGTGAATGGGGTTCTTATATAATAAATATTGTGACTTTATTTTTATTTTTAGTTTGGATCACTATCAAGTGCAATAGATGAAAAAAAAAACTCACAAATGAAATATTGTTTACACAAATGTTAGCGACGGACCAAATCCGTCGCTAATTTCTGATAAGCCAAAAATGAATTCAACCATTCGTCGCCTAATTTTAGAACAACTTTCGGAGTTTTGCGATGTACTTTATTCTGTCACAAATCAGTGACAGATCCCATCCATTTGATATAAATTATGAATTCTGGACAATTACCAATGAACTCAATGCCATGATCAAGCACAAGATCTGGATTCATCAGGATTAAGAAATGATGCTAATGAACTCACTACCCCGATCAGGTAGAAGGTCGATTTATCAGGCTCAGACTCACTACAACAGTCTTTGTGTGTTAATCAAACATTGAAAGCATAAATTTTTACTCTAGAGCGGGGGGGACAACCGTCATGAATCCAAATCCTTTGAAAAAATTTAGAAAATCTTAAGGGTGAAAATTTTCAATGAGGGTAGATCTTAATAATAACCTGAGTACCTACCAACACACTAGCTTATCATGATGAACTCAGTGGAAACTCTGGCATCACGAATTGCAATGTCCTTGGCAGTTTACATAACATAAATATTGAGAAATTTTGTCCTCGAAATTTGTTTTAAGGGGGTAGATTGTAACGTCCCAAATTTTTTTCTATTTGGATTTCAAAAATCTGTTAAAAAAATCACTATAATTAGCTTATCTTGTTACTTACTGACCAATGATACTCAATGTTAGCCTATATGCAAGTGTTACTAATAAAGAACTGCATGAATCTAATTAATTAGCCGTAGGAAGCTAACGAATCGGCTTGAATACTTAAACCTTGAGTCTAGCCTCATGATTTATTTGTCTAGGCCCCAAATTTAGTTGACCTATTACCAATTAATCAAGACATTCATAAGTAAATAAAGACCTAACTAAAGCCCAGACAACTAGGGGTCGGATTTTAATTAACAAACTAAACTGACCTGATTACTCTTTTAGCTTAAGAACCAATGGTTTATGGTGATTATGATCGGATCATTATTTTCATTAGTTGCGAATAGGCCACAGTATGAAATTAGTTAATCTAAACTGTAATTATTGTGCACAAGAAATTTCACTACCCAATTCATTTCATAAATGCATTGATTATCCGAACAAGCTCTAGATTGCTTGTTACTGGGCACTAAATCCGAGACGATAGAAAAGACATTTGCTTTAGTGGGCTTGATGTCCATCGTTGGATATTGAGCTGAGACTGCATCTCAAATCTCTCAACTTTAACTCGCAAGGTCAGTGCATGAGATGTGTAAATATTTATGAAATTAATTAGGAACTTAAGTTAATTATCTGTATCCGGTTTTTACTAAATTTATAGCTTTCAGACTTTTAGATGATGACCAAATTTAGGGCACCGATCGAGATTATTACCTTGCTCACATCTGTATAGTTATAGACCTGATTGATGCTCGGTGACCGTCGATATAGGTTAGAGCCTTTCGGTTGATCGGCATGTCCGATCATTGGATGGTTGCGTCCAAACATAGATCACACAGTGGGACACGTATCTCATGGCTTAAATTGACCCGTACACCTCTCGGTGGGTCCTATTGGTTGGAAACAACCTCCCCTATGGTTAGTATAATGAATAAAGGGCCATTGTGGCCATTTGTGCACCTTCTGGCACTATAAAACCCATTTTATTTCACCTCTCGTTATACGAATTTACCCTAAAAATTGGGGAGAGAGAAAGGAAGGGAGAAAGGGAGAGAGAAAGAGAAAGTGAGGAAGCGAGAAAGAGAGTGGTGTCATTAGTGTTTGCCTGCACTGAAATTCCTTCGACAAAACTCAAACTATTATTGTTTTCCTCTGTCAAATCCACCCCTGCATAATCAAATGTAAGAAATTCTTCCTAACTCCCAATTAAACTATCTCATGGTAAATTATATGAATCTTACATATGTGTCCTTTGATTTGATTAGGAATTGGCGTTTTTCTCCTAAAACCCTGACCTTATAAGCACAAAGTCTGGCGAATCATTGTAAATGTGCCGACCATTATTTCTATGTTGCCGTTTAATGAACATTGATGGTCTCAATTAATGATTGTTGATTGTGAATGGTTTGGTGCATGCTAACATGTATATATTTCGATTATGATTGCAAATCATGATATTACTTGCTTATTGATGCTCATATATTCAATGAAATGCTTGATTGTATAATTTACTAAATTTGGGGTTTATGCTAAATTTCATTATGATTGTCTAATGGTTAGTTAGTCTTTAATTGATATTTAGAACTATTAAAGATATTTGGTTAGTCAACAAATCGCCGAACTAAGGGGTGGCCTGAGTTAGGTCATTCACCCTAGGCTTGTTCGATCAACGCAGGTCGGTTGTGTCGAGGTTCTCATAGGTCAATTAAATTAGTTTAATAGCCGATTGATCATATATGTTCACAATATATGACAACGATCAATTGAATTTAGGATACCTCCGTTCCCATTGAATTAATCTACTTATAAACGTTGTAATATGATCCTACAAAGATTCCTGAGCCAGGCGTAGTGGTATGAGATACTAATGCGGGGGCATTTTCACACCTGGCTCGAGTGGGGTGGTCTATGGGATGCAGGGGCACACTTGGGGTGAGTGGCTTGCAGAACCCATGGATTTGGGGCCCATGAGGAGGATTCGGCCAAGGACCTAACCCATAGATTTGGGGCTTGAGCCATGAGATAAAAGGGATTAATGTAATGCCCCAGTTTTCGAGACCCGAGTATGCCGCTTTGGCCTTGAAAATCCGGGTGTTAATTGATAAACAAAAGGATAATCTAACCCAATCAAAGTGCGATTAACGGAACCAAGCGTAGTATAAATAAAACTCAAGCAATAACAATATCCTGTGCCACTCAGCTTTAGCCCATATACAAAACTTTAAATCCCAAAATGAACTAAAGTGATAATAAGCAAATAGTCTACTGATTTAATCCAAAGTAAGTAGCGGTCTCCTGGTACGGCTCCTCATTGTAAGCCTCTTCCTCGACCTCGGCCACCTCCTGTTCCGCTGCGAGTCCATCCATCCCTGTATCCTCTGTACGATTGAATATTGATGAATGAGTGACCAACTCAGTGTGATCTTCCCTCAAGATTACACACCGCCGCTCTAAACCAGGAATAACATAAAATATCCAGACAGCCAAAAACAGTAGATGCAGTCTTGTTAAATGCATGGATGCGTGAATGCAACTATCGTCTCTGGTAAAGCATCCAGACGGACATAGGGGTCGTCACCCATGTAGTCATTGACCCGGGTAAAACATTTACACGGTCTGTGCCTTGGGTAAAACATCCAAACAGACGAATCTGTATGTTACGTATGACAACAATAGATGCTGGTTTGTGCTATGCATGCATGATTAGCCAACCTATTATTAGTCCAATTGTAACCAGCTAATTTAAATAAGCTCACGATCACTACAGGGGGCATATGGCCCAGCATAGGCCGATGGCTCAGGCATAGTGTCCCATTACCACCATCCCCGACCCATGAGACTGCTATCTTAGGGTCTGTGTAGTACCCACTAACATGTGGCCAATCAATTCATCATAAAGGGGCCACCACCAATGCTGACTGGGAATGGAACATTGAAACTATCAAATGTGACGATTAAACCTGGCAGCATGAATGGTGCAAAGGCGAGTATACAATGGTATTTTAGAAAAGTTGTGTAGTCCATCCTAAGTCAAATAGGTGAAACTCCGCATGGATGGTAAACCCCATGGTCAAACATTACAACCAAAACCTCCATGTCAGGGCCTACTTAGATCACATCTAGTCTAGTTACACCCCAAGCACGAACTCTCCTTTGCTAGGACTTCCCATGGAGAGAATACGTGTGTCATAACAACATATATCACAATAAAAAGGGAAATAAGGAACAATACCTATATTCCTATCGACATACAACAACTAAATTCGCATAAGATACATGACATAAATGATTGGATTATTCACTTAGGCAGTTCAAAGAAATAAATATTCTAAACAATAGTAAGCATGAGAATTATCATGTTAAACAGATAAATCAAGTGAATACTGTATATTTCCACACATAGTTTATCATTAGTCTAGTTAGCCATTTACATTACTAAAACTGCTATTTCTAGTCTATTTAGGGATGGAAAGCTTAAGGGGAGGAAATAATCATTAGACAAGGCATAAAATGCTCTTAGAGGCAAGTTTCCTTGAGAATACGGTGAATTTCTACCACTCACGTAACCCCCTGTACAATTTCATTCATATTAAATAGTGAGCCACCAAGTTAAATATATGAGGATAGGTGGAGGGTTGGAAAGCCCTAAACCAAGGTTGTTTGGGCTGTAACCAAAGGCGATCAAGCCTGCCAAACACGTGGTCCTATTTCAATTGAACTGGGCCAAATCAGGGCCCATATCTGTCACCCCTAATCGGCCCAAGCCTGGCTAAGGTGGGCCTGCCGTGCATCAGCCCACAAGCAGTGAGGCTCACAGAGATGCATGGAGCGTACCATTAGAAATGGTTGCGGCCCATGGCTTTGTATGATAGGGCCCATCAGTGTATATGCACACATCATATAGTATACATATTTAACATAGGTTCTATGATTCAAACGTCCAGGTCTGGACATTAGTTGGTGGACGGCCTGGGCTTACAACACTGCCCACAACCCTGCAGCTATATAGCTGGAGCATACGTATCCACTTCACAGGTGGGTCATGTGGGGCCCACCACATACCTTTGTAATGTATACCATCTTGCATATATACTATATATATACATATATATATATATATATATATATATATATATATATATATATATATATAACAAAAAGAAAGGGAAAGAAAAACGTTCAGGTCCGGACGTCATTGAGGGATCGCCCAGCCCAGGATCTACAACGTCCCTGATGAATGGTCAGGGGAAATCCCATCATCCAGGTGGGTCCCATGTGTGGTCTACTGCTGAGGCAGGGTGTGGCCCACTTGCTGATGCAAGGTGCGGCCCACCAGTAACTTGGTGGAGTCCAACGTCAATCAGTCCACCTGCATTTTTTTGCAGGGCCCAATGCCAGATAGCAGCAGCCCACCTGCATCTTTGGTGAGGCCGATATCCTGCGCAGCCTATCAGCAACCGTCCCTGCTCCGGGCTATTTGGAAGACCATCACCGGCCCTGATTTTTGTCTAAAACAAACCCCATTGGAGGGCTGCTTTCACTGTCTATCTGTGGCCAACCCATGGCCACTACCATGGCCTGATATTTGTCTGGAAATAGGGGCATGGTTTGGCCCGTTTTCTAGCCTGACATACATCCAGCGATTTGCTTGGAACGGCACACCCCCTTATTGGAACCATTGATTGGCCCAACTTCGGCCTCCTTTTCAGCCTGATTAAGGGCCCTATTCCAATTGATCTCCGGCCTCAAGCGTGACTTGATTTTTGGCCTGTTCATAGCCCAGACAGAGCTTGGCAAGGACTCATTTCTCAACCCAGATCTCAGCCATTTATGTGGTTGGTTTCGGGGTCAGGATACAAACGTTGATAAGGCCTAGGATTATCTTGGAACATAGCCATTAGTTGGCTTGTTTCAGCTCAGATCAGAGCTCCAGCTCTACCTGGTTTTGGCCCGGCCTTCAGTCTGAGTACACAGCCATTGTTGGGCTGGTACTGGATTGAGACTTGTTTGTTTTCCGGCCTCGCTTTCGGTCCGATTTTGGCCATCATTTGGCTGATCTCCGACTCGAATTGCAGCCACTGTTTGGGTTCGTTTCAAGGTGGTAGGCTGACCTTGCTGTGGGACCGAGTCACAGCCATTGTCTGGGCAGGCTTTGGTCCAGGCAAAGGCCTCTTACCCCGGCTATAAGGAGACAAAAGAAAAGGGAAATGGTCACCTTCCACTGCTCTCGTCGTCTCTTCCTTCCTGCTTGTGAAGCTACAAGCCCAACTGATCCGACTTGGTCCAAGGCCTTACTCGGACTGAGTTGGAGCAGTGGAAGCTGAGACCACACAGTCAACCCACTCTCTTTCCTTCCTCTACTCTCTCTTTCTCTCTCTCTTGTTGGTGCGAATCCCCAGGCTACAAGGCTCTTTATATAGAGGGAGAGGGAGGACACCTATGGCTGGGAATGCCCTGACTGTGCACGGCTGAGATCCGAGATTGGTTGTGCATGGGGTCCATCCATCTGTTTGGATGAAAAGATGACCTCGAGGCCCACCAGAAAAGCACTCTTTCTGATCTGGTGGGACCCATCTTGTCGTTTCTTGTGGGTTTTTAATGGGGAAGATGATCCGATTGTTAATGGCGGATCATCATCTAACGTGCATGGTTATGATCCAGTCCGTTTGGTCAGTCCAGATGGGACCCTAGATCAGTGTGGGGCCCACTTCTCGAGTCCCAAATGCTCATTTCCAAATATCTCACGAGAATCTCTCATTCTCATGAGAAAAGCTCGAGTTTTCGTCTCCATTTCGCCTCGCCTCGAACCAGTGGCAAGGATGGAGCCACGTGTCCCCAAGAACGGCTGGAAGTGAGCCAGTACTTCCTTCCCGAAGTGGAATGCCGCTCCTTGCTTTTTCTTATACAAGCCTTGCTCGGCCATTTTTAGAATAGAGAGTACGCCTCCCTTGGAAGTTGGATGGCTGGGATGGCGCCATCGGGCCACTCATGAGCCATCCAAGCAATCCTAGATGGGTTCCACCCTGTAGATACTCGCCATGTGTAACACAACGGACGGTTGTGACCTATTTTTCTCGTTTGTTTACAACGGCCCAAGAGGCTATACGGTTTTGTTAAGTCGGGCCCCGTGGAGAAAGTGAACGGTTCAGATGGCTCGAAAAGTGGCTAGGGTGGGCCACTTAGAGGCCCAAAGATCCACCGTTCAAATTTAAAAATGGCAGGAGAAAACGCCATTTTATGATTTTTCGAGAGGAGCACGATCAAAGGCCATTTGATCGACCTCATGACTCTAGTGTACGTCGTGCACATGCACTCTTAGTGTACACGCATTGAGTAGGGGCCCGCTGAGACGTTAACGCCCCAATCCACACCATCCATTCGTATTGGGGGACCCTTACTAGGGATCCCAACCCACTTTGGGCTGAAGGTGAGGGCCAGGTGGGCCGTTACACTCTCCTATGGGCTATTATCGGCCCATATGACGTGATCCATCGAGTGGATGTGCCTGATACTAATTTTCAACGGTTAATATGGGTACTGGCTATGCTGAAAGCTTGATTTGCCACTAACTCTCAAGGGTTGGTGGCCAGTGTATTGTATCAGTATAAGTCGACATGATGGCTTAAATTCAGAGTGTTCGGATAGCCTCACCTTCTTGGAGACCCTGACGGATGGCTTTAACGTTGACCGGCATCCCTGCCCTGTGCATGTCGAGTTCAAACTTTTGGTTAGTCAAATCTGATTTAGGTTAACGTGGGTTTAAAGGGTAACACCTGTGTACCAAAGGTACAGGGTGTTACAATTAATTCGTCATGCTCTATTAGTTCGAGCTTTTAGAGCAAGTGGTTAATTGTCCTACATCAAATTGGTATCAGAGTGGGAGGTCTCGTGCTCGAGACTCCTTACCACCGAGGGTGATTAATGCAGGGGCATTTTCACACCGGGCTCGAGTGGGGTGGCCCGTGGGATGCGGTGGCACACTTGGGGAGGGCGGCCCGCAAAACCCATGGATTTGGGGCCCGTGTGTGGTGGGTGGCTCGTGTGAGGTGGAACCCATGAATTTGAGGCCCTTGAGGGAGCAGAACCCATGGATTTGAGGCCCACAAGGGGGTGAAACCCGTGGATTTGGGGCTCACGAGGAGGGTTCAGCTGAGGATTTAACACATGGATTTGGGGCCTCGGCTATGAGATAAAGGGATTGATTTGTCATGCTCTATCAGTTCGAGCTTTTAGAACAAGTGGTTAATTGTCCTGCATCAGACACCGTGTCCAAGTTGTTGTCCTATGCTGGGGTGATGTGCCTGCCATATTGGTAAAAAAAGAGGGTGATGAACCCGCCATATTGGTACAAAATTGGGTGACAAGCCTCCCATAATGACTATTGAGCACATTTGAAGGCTATGAGCCTACCATATTATAAATAGAATTGATGTTGTGACTCCACCACATTTGTGTTTAGGTGACGACTCTTACATTATTTATGGCCATCCTTGGGTGATGAACCCTAAAATGGATCAAGGGACACAGGTGAGCAGTCACTATGGCTGCATCGATCCTCGTAATTCACATAGATACTCGTGATATAATGATGGTATTTTAGCTTTGCCAATCTACTGTACAAACTGAGATTAATAATCATTCGACTAATCATACATATCAATCGCATTACAGTAGTTTAGGCTGTTGCAATTTAGTGTTGGTGTCGTGTGATGAGAAAGTGTTAGCATTTGCGTAATAAGCGTTGAAGTCGCTTATGAAGGATTGTTGGATTGTAAGGCACATGCATCATTTCATAATCTCATTCGTGTATTTAACATAAGTATTTAAGTAGTGATTGTTTACCCGCTTTATCATTACCTGCGCTGATTGAGTCGATAATGTGTGTAACTTAGAACTAATGAAACTATTGAGATACCTACTCACTCACACCTGAGACGGTGTTTTAAAACACCAACTAAACAATATTCTTAATGCATGTACTATCAAGATCTCAAATGAGTAGGTGTAGATCGGCTTGTACTACCGCCATTATGTTTTGATGGATTAGGAGAAAACTGAAAACTTTACACTTTAATAATTTTGGATATGTATATTGTGACTTGTATAATCTTCATTTGGATGGACACCACTTTTGGAATTGTACATTTTGAATATTACCAATATATTTCTAGTTTTAGCTACCTTTGCTTAACTTTTGATATTGTTGATTTAAATCTACTCGGATTTTGATCATATGTAAATGTTAATCAGATTACACGGGTACGTAGGAACTCGCCCACGTGCATTTTCACTAGGTTCACACTCGGGAACTTGGGATTGGAGTTTTTATGCTCAAGTGTCGATTTTCGAGGCGTGTCGCATAGGTACCCATAGATTGTACAGGTAACATCCATCAATACAAATTGAATTGACTAAATTGTGGAACCCACTATTGCTAAGTCACGTACCCAAAATCAGATTGATTGAACAATCCTAACCTCTGATTCGTGGACACTTGTTTGTTAAGTAGGAGCATTGAATATTTTTCGTAGTTGTCCAGTAAATGTCCACCAATCCAATGGTCAGATAATCAAGTGGTAAATTTTGGTTCATGATCATCTAATATCATACCCATAATTTTTAACAATGCAATTGACTTTCTCTACCACTCATGCAATTTCTAAGTTATTTCTGAGTGCTTGCATATCATCCATTACACTGTTCCAGAGTATCAATTCCCCCATGGAAAAAAAGAAGAAGAAAATACTTCTGCGAATAGCGATAGTGCCATTTACTCCCCATTCAACATGCCCAGGTATCATGTAACTTGGATTCCAATTGGGATTATCAAATTCATACCTGAAAACATTATCGACCTCATGCTTATTCATCTTCAAAGAATCCAACTTATGTGATTCAATCCAAACAACATCCATACCAATTTTTACATCTGATAGTGCCATCAATTGACAAAACTGTAAGAAAATAGATCAAGATACTAGAATTCAACAATCAAGAAATTATCAATTCTAGGATTGTGTGATTAACTAACTTTTGACAACACCCATAGATCGTCCCCAAAGACCTATGCATGAAATTTTTGGATTGCTTCGTAGATAGGACACTGCATTTCTAAGATCATTTTTCTGACATGTAGATAAAGAATCAAATAAAAAACATGACGGAATAAACACTAAGCAATGAAAGCTAGGCATTCGTAAAGAGAACTAATTGCCATACCTCATGCTAACCAAGGCTCGTATAATCGCTATTAGATAAGCCAGAGCCAAAAAAATCAAGAGCAAAGACAGTAATATTTGAAGGAAGTAGAATAATAGCTACATCATTTGCATATGCTCTCCTAGTAATATATACATGGGTGAAGATAGGCCATTCACCACCATACTAGGCTTGACATTTGCATGGGTGAAAACAGGCCATTTGAATGCACTAGCCTGCATATGGAAAAAAACAGAAGATGTCTACATCTATTAAAGCATGATAGTTAACATCCTGTAGATCCTAAATAAGGAACCTTATTTTGGTAGTAAAGAATAAATGAACAATTCACAAAGGGGTGATTGGACCTATGATATTGTAAATCGACTTTGCAATGATTGTCTTATGTTCTTTTGTTTTGAGATTATTACTAGTTTGGATTTCGAATGTGATGCAGGACAATTAACCACTTGCTCTAAAAGCTCGAACTATCAGAGTATGGCGAATTAATCCCTTTATCTCATAGCTTAGGCCCTACATTACATGGGTTAGGACCTGGGCTAAACCCCCTTTGTGGGCCCCAAATCACATGGGCCGCCCACCCCGAGCGTGTCCCCGTATCCCACAGGCTACCCCACTCGAGCCCGGTGTGAAATGCGCATTAATCACCCCTAGTGAGGTGTCTCGAACACGAGATCTCCCTCGTGGACCTCAAATCATATGGGTCACCTACCTCGAGTGTGTCCTTGCATCCCACGAGCCACTCCATTCGAGCCTAGTGTGAAAATGTCCCTGCATTAATCACCTTAGTGATGAGTCTCAAACACGAGACCTCCCAATCTGATACCAATTTGATGCAGGACAATTAACCACTTGCTCTAACAGCTCGAACTGTTAGAGTATTGCGAATTAATCCTTTTATCTCATAGCCCAGGTCTCACATCACATGGGTTAGGACCTCGGCCGAACCCCCTTCGTGGGCCCCAAATCACATGGGTTGCCCACCCCGAGCGTGTCCCCGCATCCCAAGGGCTACCCTACTCGAGCCCAGTATGAAATGCGCATTAATCACCCCTGGTGAGGAGTCTCGAACACGAGATCTCCCCCATGGGCCCCAAATCACATGAGTCACCCACCCTGAGTATGTCCCTGCATCCCACGGGCTACTCCACTCGAGCCTAGTGTGAAAATGCCCCTGCATTAGAATGATGGTACTTATGTGACCAAAATTTTGATTTGTTAGTTTGGGATGATTACTAGTATCTGAACATTTAGAGCTCTTTTATTGAGTTGGCTTAGTAAGTAAAAAACCAACCTCTTTGAGCCCATTCACTTAGTTCTCCTCTCCACTATCCCCTCTCCCGCTCAACAATTAAAAATAATTCAATCGCATTGACTATGAAATTAAGTGCCTCACTCCATTTACAATATTCAAATCCTTCTCCATTACTAAGTGGTAAGAGTAATGGAAAAGAAGTAAAACTGGTAAGTAGCAATCCCATGAAGTAGGACACCGATGCAGACACCAGGCCGTTCAAAGTATATTAACGCAGGAGGCGTGCATTACCCGTGTCAATGTGGTTAGATGACGGGTACGGGTCGGGTCTCTAGAAGTTGAAGACCTTACACGTGTTCGTGACATGTGTAAGTTGCTTAAAGGAGATATTTATACCATTGGATCGCGAGGATGGTGTGATCGGACTGTTGGATTGTCACGACCCACCTTCATTACGCCACGTTCACAACGCTATCATCGGGGCCCATCGGGTATCTTAAATCTGCATTTAGTTTATGAACATTTGATTTATTTAAGTTTTAAGACAGTTTGTGCGCATTTTTTTTGCGATTTTTTTTTTTTTTTTGAAACTTTTTTTAGTAGGAAAATTTTGGTAATTTCATGTAATTACAAATTTATAAGGGTTACCCTAAACCTAAAGCATGTTATGTTATGTTTATGAAAGAAAAAAAGAGTTTTTGCTTCTAACGATTTTGTCTTCGACTTCCAGTGATTGGAAGAGGGCGTGAGGCCCAGGGAAGTGATTTCTCATCTTATACTTCTTTTTCCTTCTTTCTTTTCTCAAGATACTCTTTTCCTTAACCCTATTCTTTTCCTTTTCTCCTAAAATCTTTAGATGTAGAAGCCGATCTTGTTTCTTTTTATCTAAATTATTAGATCTTAATAGATTTTCATCCCCGCATTAACCTAATTTGACATTCTTCAAAACCCATCACTTAAAGCTTAAATTTAAAGAATCACCAATTCTTTTTTCTGAATTTTTTAGATTTCCCAATTCAGAAAATCCATTTAGATCATTAGACAGACTTATTGCAAGACGAAAGTTCTATCTTTCACCGGATCTAACTAAATTCAAATTTTAAGATTCAATACTTCGTGTTTGTGATGGATGGCTATAATCAATGTTATATTAACCTTATTTCTTTCTTGTGTTTATGATGTATAAGGTTGATATTTTATTTGTTTTTAAAGATTGCATAAACTGCCCCTTTCAAATACCATGCTCATTTAAGGTTGAATTAGGCCTCCTACATCAGACACCCTTCTCAAACCTAAAAACTCACATTTTGACATTCTATAGTGGAAAAGAAACTACAAAAGAGAAACTAGGTTACCTTTAAAAAACCCATTGCTAATCCTTTTAGATGCCTAAAGCTAAGAACACGAACTCGAACATGACTCCCTTTCTTAAACTTTTCATCCAGCTTGCGGACTTCCTCAACAGCCACATCATATATTTGTGACCCACAAAAGAAGAATCTTTACATACAAATCAATTGCAAAAAAGAAGGAAACACTTTCTTCAGTGAAACAAGAAAAGCTAGAGAGGAAAGAAACCAAAATTAATGCATGAATTGGTATCTAAATTTATGTCTGTAGGTGCATTTGGATGCTCAAACGAATTGATCTGCAATAACTCAATCTAGTGGAGTAAATGGAAATAGTGGGTTTACCTGCTTTGGTGCATTATGGGAGGAAGTTTGCTACATGAGCAAGCTTCCGTATATATAGTTTTTGTTAAAGTATAAAGAGGAAACTTCTAAACATTGAGAAGTCATCTAATATCAGCAAGGATTTTCCAATCAGTGTATTTTTTCTATGTGCGTAACACAATCACCCTGTCACAAAATGCTTGTAAAAGTGGATTGTATGTTAGGTAAACTACAACCAGTTGTAGGTCATCAGTTCTCTTTTCAACATCCGACCAAATAAAATCAATCAATCATCGTGAGAAAAAAAAGAAGAAAGAAAACCTGAACGGAACGATTGCATTGGTTTATGCAATCGGAATTAAAAACCTAAAAATCCAAAACAAACCCAAAACTGAAGAACTGAAAGTATAGAAAAAGACAATGATGAGATGTCATAGAAAGGAGAGAAAACTTCAAGAGCACGCTCATTTTATCAATTCTGAACTTTGAAAAACTAATCAAAATCTGCATAATCCAAATACCAAATAAACATCCAACAATTCAAGGGCTGGAGTGAATGATTCCCCATACTTTTGTTCATATATTAATCTTTTCAGCTCTTTCTTTGGATCCATAGGTGCCTTAACCTGTTGGACAGTCATGGCCTGAACAAAATCAGCAATACATAGCCTCCAAAATAGATAGTATTCAATTATCAGCTTTCTTTCATGAAGTTTTAAATCTCAAGTTTGTAACACCAGAGTAAAATGCAAAATATTGCAACTCGTCATGTTTGGACATTTCAAACATGATAATTATCTTCAAAAGTTATTCTTTAAAGTCATAAGCAATCCATGGGCTATAACCAACAGATGGATCATTTTTTGACTGGACATCTCTTGGAATGATTTATAAACCATATGTGTGTGTTTCATGAGTCCTAGTTGTATTGCAGGTTGGATATCTTTTCCCAATGCTTTGAAGTCCCAATTCTAAAACTATTTTGATTTTTATGTGAGCTATTTATTATTATTATTTTTTTCAGTAAGATAATTTGAGCATTGAAGTTCTATAAACTTAACTTAGGAGGTGTCAATATGCATGCACAGAGGGACATGACCATCTCCAAGATCGAACCATGTAGCTGCTCTTTAAGATGATAGAATTCTTCTTATTTTCAGTGGGGCATTGAAGTCCAGGACTCTAAATGACCTATATTCACTTGACTTTGAAACAGTATGTGAAGTTTAAATACTATTAGCATTTTCAATTTGATTTTTCTTGGAAGATGGGTTTAGACAGTTCAATCTTAGGTCCATGGAAACTAATATCTTGGCTCATTCAAAAGGATATTCAAATTCGATGTGTTTATCTTGTTTTTCATTTTCTTTTCTTTTTTCCCTTTTGCTACACCAAATAGGCCATAGTGGACTAATGGTTTGTGTGAATTACTAATAAGAAAATGCTTACGAAAATTTCAGATTAAAAAAGTATTATGAAACTAAAAAACTAGAAACGAAGTTACAATGTTCATGCTTTTAACCACTTAGTATTCTCTCTCTCTCTCTCTCTCTCTCTCTCTCTCTCTCTCTCTCTCTCTCTCTCTCTCTCTCTCTCTCTCTCTCTTTTCCTGAGGAACTGGTTGACCTGTTTTGGATAGGGGGAAACCAAAACATGAAGAAGGAAAACACCATGGAATTCTCAAAACAGGGAAATGTATGGGAAAGGAAGGAAATCCTTTTCCATTCCCAATTTTTGTTTAGGAAAGTGAATTTCCATAGGAACCTTTTTTTTTAAAAAAAAAAAATTTAATTTTTTTAAAAGATGAATTTCCATAGGAATATATTTTCATTTCCATTACCATTATTTGAAATACTAAATGAATGGGATTGGGATATGCATGGAATATAATGAAATAGAGCCACTTTGAGGTTCCCTATGAAATGAGGCATGGAACGGAGCCAGGCCTTTGACTTTAATAGATAGTCATAAGTGTTTTTCAGCTTCAAAAGTATGCGCGTGCTAGCGGCTTTGAAGCCAGCTGAATGTAAATCTAACTAAACCAAGGAAAGGTGCAATAGTGACAAGTTTAAACCCCAAATCAGAGGTTCTTAATATTTTCCCACCAACTAAGGAAATCAATTCAACAAGCTTTTTCTTGGAGGAATGGTTTTATTTGTTTTTTGAGGAAATGATTTCCTGCTCTCTTTTGGTTTCTCAAATAGAGGAAACTGTCTCCACAGGGGAATCTTTTTATCCTCCACTGTTGTTCCCAGTTCCGTGTAAAGAAACAGACTAAAAAATCATATATCAGAATGAGAGGCAACTTTTTCTGCTGCCCAAAGTGCACCATAAGTTGGGAAAAACTATCTCATTAACCAAGGCCCCTCGTTTGCAGCTAATAACAAGCCTGATATTTGTTTTAGTCAAAATCCTAACGATGAGTTAATTTGTGCCCAATTTCTTTTTTTCTTTTTTGAAGTAATTGCTACAGAAGACAATCAACCATCCTAGGCTCTAATCATCCCAACGTGACCATTACCATATAACTTCTCTTTCAAAATTCTCCCTTGTCATTATTCAAAAATATATAATGTTATTACTAGTTGTTCTTGCTTACCCCAAGGCGATATAATCATGGCCTACACAAATCCTACCTTTTCAGGTAGGGCAAAGGTCCCATGAATTTTCTTTACAAAAGATAAAAAGGAGATGGTAGTAATCATGAGGGAAACAAATGCTATTCTACTGACTATTCCATATGGGGCAGTGTTGAGCAGTTAGAAAACAACATGAGTAGAGATTGAGTTCAACAGAAACGGTGATAATGAGATGGATGTTTGGAAGAGTTGGAAGACTAGGAAGGATGTTTCCGCCATCAAAACTTTGTGCCTCACCACCACAATTTATGAATAATTCATAGTCTCCAAATGTATGGAATTCAAATTTATTTGCATGTAGAATTAAAACATAAGGAGATTTCCTCAGATACCGTGAGTAAAAATTATAGAACTATATAATTTCAACAGACAAAAGCCACAGTTCCTGATCTTTATACTTACTCTTTGCTTTCCCAGAATAGGGGTAGTTCCTTCTAAAGAATTCTACAACCTACGAACAAAGGCATGGAATTTTAGATTCATTTATTCATATCTTTTCTTAGTAAAGTAATTGGCATTCTTAGCAATACAAAATGCAAATTAGAAGGATGCAGAAGCTAACTGATCTTTTTCTGTATATGGAAAGCTAGCCACCAAATTCATGTTGGTGAAAAGAGTAGAACGTCCATTAAAGAACAAAATAAAGGACCTAGTACTCCGTGAAAAGGAAAGTATACACCAAAACCTATCTCTATTAGATCCATTGGCTAGTCCATCATAAAAGGGCCACTGGAGAATATTGTAGTTAACACCTGCAATCAGCCATCAAAACTCTAAAAATCAAGAAAACATGAATAAATGACCATCAAATCCTCCAAATCGGCTATCAAAACCCTAGAAATTAACAAAATATGAACAAACAAACATCAAATCTACCAAATCAGCCATTGAAACCGTACAAATTGAGAATATACTAGGAAAGGAACATCAATCTCGCTAAATCGATGATCAATCCAAGCAAAACCCTAGAAATCAAAGGTGAAAGGGAGAGAATCTGACATTTTTTAGATGGAAAAGTGATGGTTTTTCCTTTGCTCGGGTTTCTTCAGATGTAGGGAATTTAGTGTGAGAAATGGGAGAGATAGAGAGAGAATCTGAAAACATACTGTACAAAACTGCGTGTGTTTTATCTAAGGCGTCCATTCATTTTGCAGCTCATTTTAGGGCATGATCCAAAAAAACGAGACAAATTGAAGGCCCAAGTGGACCACACCATATATCAATGGTAGGCACTTAATCTCCACTATTTCCTACGTTGTGGTCCACTTGAGCCTTCGATCTAACTCCTTTTTTGAGCTCATGCCCTAAAATGAGCTGCAAAATGGATGGACGGCTTAGATAAGACACATTGCGGTGGCCCCATGGGCCACATTGTTTTGGTAGCAGACACCCACGGTAAGGTTGTGATTCGAAAAGCCGTCGGGTAAACCACCATGTGACTGTTGGCTTCTCAAATTTTTTTTAAGAAGTAATCAAGCATTATATGTATGCTTGTTTTATCCATGATGGTTGATCTTTATTAGACGTCCACATGTGGTGCCCACCCTGTCTTAGTAGTTGTTTGCGCCACATGTTCTGCCATATATGCAGCGTATGGTCCTTACCGTGTGAGCATGCCTGCTTATACACTCATCTAAATTGTTGAGGCTGGATTTCATATCGATTGTGTGGCCACAAGCTTGGATAATATGTGAATTTGATTGGATGATGGCCTCACACTAAACACTACATGGGGTTGCATGGTTTGATAGATGACCCTCCATTGCATCCCACTTGTTATAGGTCCCATTGACCTAATATTTCACGGGGAAGTGTTATTTTAGGTGATGCATCCCACTTGTTATAGGTCCCATTGACCTAATATTTCACGGGGAAGTGTTATTTTAGGTGATGCATCCCACTTGTTAATAATGTTAATAATGTGACTAACTCAACTCAAATAATGTTGGGCAAATTTGGTTGACTCCCGTTGATTTGGCCGAGTTTCTACTCGAGTCAATGAGTTTTATAACTACGGCTAAATGCGGGAACGCGGATTAGCTACTGAAAGGTTGAGTAGCGATCACCAAGTTCTTTGGGCCCCACTATTGTGTATGTGTTGTATCCACACCGTCCACCCATTTGGAGATATCGTTTTAGGGAATGACAAAGAATGAGGCAGAAACAATGCTGTTGTGGACCCCACCCACATAAACAGTGGGGAGAGTGATTCCCACCGTTGAAACCTTCCTAAGGCCCACCATGATGTTTATTTGAAATCCAACCTGTTCACAAGTTAACACAGACATGAAAGAAGGGAAAACACAAATATTATATTGATAGAAACTTCGTGGCCTTTAGAAGTTTTTAATGGTGGGCGTACTCTCCCCACTGTTTTCTGTGATGGGGTCCACTGGACCTTTGGATTTGACTTATTCTTTGGATCTTGCCCTAAAATGATCAATACAGATGGATGGACGGTGTGGATACAAAACATACATCATGGTGGGGCATACAGAACTTGGTGACGTAACTTCAATAGCAAGTCTCGCTACTCGACATGTCAGTAGCCAATCCGCGTCCCAGCCGACCTTTTTCTCCGTGATTTGTTATTATTATTATTTACATAACCAAGTTATTTTCTCCTATAATAGAGATTAAAGAAGGTAGATGGAGAGAAGACTTTTCTACGTTTTGATCTTAAGAACAAACAAGTCACTTTCTTATCTACTTCTCAAAGGAGTTTGATTTTTATTGAGTTTGTGGAAATGCTTGAAAGATGACATGGGCATGGCATTTATCCAATAGATGATGTATTTGTTGTAACCACCAATGCTCTCTTTCTCTATCCACTATACCTGGTTTGGAAGTGCTGGTCGAAAGTGATGAAAAAACCAACCACACCAACCTCTTTTAATAAATGCATGTTCGGTGATGCACGCATTGGATATGACATGGGTCCTTTGTCTTTTTTAAAGTACCTTCTTTCCAAACCCATGACTCAGGCAAATGCAATGAGTGAGTAGGGTCGTGATTAATGAGGGGAAATCTCTGACGTACCTCGCGTATTTACCTACCGAGAGAGACTTTTTCAAACGTGGGGAAGCGATTTAAGGTAGGCCACCCGTTCTTTGGCCTTGATCACAAGAATCAGATTCAACACGTTATATAGCCCACTTGAGTTTTCAAATACGGGAAAGTTTGGGTCAGCCATTCAATATTCTAGAGAGGCATATCAGTTTAATGGATTGGATAGCGTATAAACAACACTGTTGGCCGCACACCAAATTAATAGTGGAATCCTACCCCAATTATTTTCTATGATATGGTTTACTTAAAGTTTTGGATCATCATGATTTTTGAGTTTTAAGGAGAACTGATGCAGCATTAGGGGTGCAACTTTGGTAGGTTAGGTCTAGGCCCAAGGCTCAACTCAAACCTAGAGTCAGCCCAAACCAGGGTAATGAATACTTAACCCTATCAAAATTCAAGTTGTGTGGGTTAGATCAGGTTGGATGAATTTACACCTCCTACTAATAAAAGAATACATAAAATGAAGGGACTACAAAATGCTACTTCATTAATTTAGTATTTACATTCAGTACCTGTTTAAACTTTCCGTAAGCTACCTCATTAATCAAGTTAATTCTCGCACCAGTCCTTTCGATGGTTTTCTCTAAACACCATTAAACTAAGTGTTTTTTTTTTAATAAATGATAAAAATGGCCATCAAAATTACTTTGTAAAAATTCCTTGAAAAAATCCCTAAAATCACCATTGTTTCCTCTAGCTTGGCCTCAACTCAATTGTGGATCAGGTTGGTCTTTTTACAAGCGATAGAACCCGACTAGCCGTTACGTATACAACTAGTGGGGCCTATAGAGCTAGGGTATTTTTTGCCCTAGGTACAAGTGTTGTAGAGGATTCTTGTCCTTACATGCGCTGAGGCAAATGATGGATTGGAGTGGACGTCACGTGCATCATGTAGACCCTACAGCTTTTTGTTTGTTGTAGGCTTTAATGATCCTGCCTTTCACTCTAGTACAAACCATGGGAGGACGAATCAGGTGATCCAATGTGAAATAACAATTTTGCCCTTTTCATCGAGGGACACAAATTGCCTGCAGTGCCCCTTCCAGGAATATCCATGGAGTAGATGTAGCCCAAGTTTTGTGGGGCCCACTGCTATATATGTATTTTATCCATACCATCCACCCATTTTGCCAACTCATTATAGGGGGAGATCCAAAGTTCTAGCTGACAACGCCACAAGAAATATTGGGGATTGAATTCCCACGATAAAAACATTTTTTTGGGCCACATAAGTTTTAGATTAAGAATATATTTGTTTTTTCCCTTCATCTAAGAGTGTGACCTTTTGAACCGGTTGGACGGATGGGCCCAAGGAAAGTTTCGATGTTGCGCATCATCATCCTCACTGTTTCGTATGGTACAGCCTATTTAAGTCCCTGATCGATCTCAATTTTGAGGTCATTTCTTAAAATGAGTTGGCAAAAAGAGATGGATAACATAGACGAAACAAATACATCATGATAGACCCCTAAAAAGCTTGGGCAACATCTTGGTCTAAGGATATTCTTAGTACTAGGTGGTGTAAGCAATCCACGTTCTTCATTGAGAATCACGTTGCACTTTTTTATTAAGGCCATGTGAAGGTTAGAGAGATATTTCAGTAGGCCCCAGTTGGGCAATGCGCATCCCCGACTCAAGGTAGGACGGAACATTCTCAGCGAGGGCCAATCATGTGAGAGGGTAGACCACACGTCAGATATCTCGGGCAGCTTGCATGTCAATCAAGAACCTAGCCAATTGTTGCAATTCCGACATGCAATGCAATAAGAATATGATGGACCAGTTAGGGTATGGCCCATGCCTACACTGACATCGGTACAGGCACGTGGTGCGATTTGTTGTTTTTTGATTTCTTAAATCAATTTAGAAACAGTCTTTCAATGCCATTCACAGACCATTTGATGCCATCGACATAACATTCGAACTGCTGCTCAATCTCATCAAGAAATTCAGAATTTCTCCGGTTGAATGTTGGACTATTTGGATACCTGTTTGATGCCATGAGTTTAATTTCGATGACATCTAAACTTAAGTTTGATGCCATCGAGACCCATCAAAGTGAAATCGAGAAAATCTGATTTTCATGTTTTTTCTCTAGATTATTTTGGTATTTGTTCGATGCCATCGAAGTGGAGTTCAATGCCATCGATAGTTTGTCGATGACATCGAGACCCATTGAAGGTCCCGTCGAACGTATCGCAAAGTTACATATCTGCGGGATTTGTTTCTGATTTTGATTGTGATTATTCCTAAGGATATTTATATGGGTGTAATCGGGATTGGGGTGTATCTAAGAGCTTTTAATTCGTTCCTAGAATTTCAAGGGTGTAGTTTGTGGTGATTTAAGACTTATTCGAATTGGGTATTCTCTAAACTCTTGCAATTTCTGCTTTCGTAGTGATTATATGTCACTTTGTATTGTGGTTTTTTTTTGTAAGGGTTTTTCCACATTAAAATCGGTGTATCTATGTTGTGTTTGATTGTATGATTGGATTATTTCACTTGATTAATATCTATGTGCTTTCGGGGTCCTCCAACAAGTGGTATCAGAGTAAAATGTTGGGCGCAGGTTTGAATCCGAAAGTGAGTATCAATGGCGGCAAATCCTAAGTATGATGTTGGGAAGTACTTTAGGAAAAATAATTTTGAATTATGGAAGGTCAAGATGATTGGCCTATTAGTTTAGCAAGGATGAAATGAGGTCCTTGAGAAGTGACCGGAATCTATGGAAGATGATGAATGTAATAAATTGGATAAGAAAGCGAGAACCTCAATCCAATTGTGCCTATCGGATGAGGTACTCTACAATGTCATGCGAAAAAAAACTGTAGTAAGTTTTTGGGCGAAGCTAGAGGACATATGTGAAGAACTTGAAAATTGCATGCCCTTAAAGTTGCAGTTGTTCAACTTTAACATGGAAGAGGGAGGAGATGTTGAGGCTCACATCAGTAAATTTAAAACGGTGATTTACAAATTGCTGGATATGGAGGAAGTGATTAAGGATGAAGATCAAGCCTACATCTTGTTGAATTCTCTCTTGTCTTCGTATGAGTCTTTTAAAGATACGTTGTGCATCGGTAATTCATCCCTTAGTGTCAATAATGTTATCTGAATCCTTCATGGAAAGACGATTAGAAAGAAAAAGGGTAGCATGAGGGCCTCCATTGATGCATGATTATGAGATGACAGAATTTTGAGTGAGACGGTGGATCTTCTCACTCGAGATCCGAATTCAAAGGTAAGGGCAATGGAAAATTAAATCATCAGAATAGTCGTATGTCAGGGTACATGAAGAATGATTGCACAAATCATAAAGCAAATAAAGAGAACTTAGAGGCTTCTTCCAAGGAGGCCAACATTGCCACATCTAATGAAGGTACAAGAGGAAGTGATATGTTGCTAGTGTCTATGATCAGACACTTATATGATGATAGTAAGGATGAGTGGATTTTGGATACAGGGGCTTCATATCACATGAATCCTCATTGAAGTTGTTTCACCAGTTACAAAGAGTATAATGGTGGCTAGGTATTTATGGGCAATAATAATGCCTATAATGTTGTGGGTATTGATACAATGTATATCAAGATATTTAATGGGATGGAGCGTACCTTGACTGAGGTAAGGCACGTTCCTGATATGAAGAAGAGTTTGATATCTCTTAGTGCACTCAAGACAGTTGGGTGTAGATTCACCATTTTCAATGATGTCCTCAAGGTTTTAAAAGGGGCACTCATAATTAGGAAAGCACAGAGGCATGATAATCTTTATAGGTTGATCGAGAGCACTTCAATAGGTGGAGCTGCAACAGATATAGTAGATTCTGCATATGCATGCATGTGGCATGCACATTTAGGACACATGAGAGAGCGGGGTATGAAGGTACTTTTTGATCGATATTTAATTTCAAGTTTTAAAAGTCTTGATTTAAATATATGTGAGCATTGTATATATAGTAAAAAAAATATAGGTTATCTTTTAAATTTAGAAAACATGTATGTAAGGGTGTACTTGATTATGTGTATTTTGATGCCTAGGAGCCGTCGCATGTGGTTTCCATTGGAGGGTCGTCATAGTTTGTCACATTCATTGACGGCTATACCAAGAAAGTATGAGTTTATTTCATGAAAAATAAATTCGATGTTTTCACCAACTTCAAGTAATGGAAAGTGATGGTGAAAAAATAATTAGGACAAAATGTGAAAATTTTAAGGACAAATAATGATGGTGGATTTACTTCAACTGAATTTAAACAATTTTACAAGGATGAAAGGATCATAATGCATAACACAATGCGCCACATGCTTGAGCAAAATGATGTGGCTGAGAGGATGGATCGAACTCTCTTGGAGAGAGCCCGATGCATGATTAACAATGATGGGTTGGGCAAGGACCTATGAACTGATGCCATTAATACGGATTGCTATTTGATGAATCAGTTCCCTTTTATGATAGTTGATTGCCAAATTCCAGAGGAATTATGGAGTGGTCGGAAGGTAGACCGCTCAGGATTGCATGTGTTTGGGTATAAAGCTTACTCTCATGTACCGTTAGTTGAGAGAGATAAGCTAAACCAAAGAGCCAAAATATGTATATTTGTTGGCAATAGTGGTGGTGTGAAAGACTACAGTCTGTATGACCGGGTCACATGGAAGATCATCATTAGCCATGACATCAAATTCAACAAAGGGTCCTTATTCTAAGAGAATGAGTAGGACGTGCATAAGGAATTAGAAAAGTTGGTTGTGGACATTCAGTTTGACATGGGTGATACTCAGGCTGAGACAAATATGTAAACAGAGGTACAAGAGCAGGTGAAGCAGTCACCTGTGAGATGAAATCCACTGCGGGATCGCAAGTTACCGATAAGATATATAGATGACTCTAATATTGTATATGCCCTCATTACGAATGAGGGGGACCCGTCTACTCTTGAGGAGGCTCTTAAAGAGCCTGATGCAGAAAAGTGGAAAGCTGTGATGGATGATGAGATGAACTCCTTGTACAAGAATGAGACGTGAGAGCTGGTAGAGCTTCCCTTCGACCGAAAAGCGATCAGGTGCAAATGAATTTTTAAGAAGAAACATGATAGATACAAGGCAAGGTTAGTAGTATAAGGGTTATGTTCAGAGAGAATGAATCGACTTCACAGAGATATTCACCTCGCTTGTAAAGTAAGTATCTATTGGATTTATGTTGGTGTTGGTTTCCTAATACAATCTCGAGCTGGAATAGATGGATGTAAAGATTGGATTTCTACATGGTGAATTAGAATAACAGATCTACATGAAGTAACCAGAGGGCTACAAAGTACAGGAGGGTAGAGAACAAGGTTTGTAGGTAAAAAAGGTCATTGCACAACATAAAACAGTCGCCTAGGCAGTGATACAAAATTTTGATTATTTCATAGTGAGTCAAAAGCTTACGAGGAATGAATATGATCATTGTGTCTATTATAAAATACTAAATGATGAAAATTTTATTATCCTGGTATTGTATATTGATGACATGTTGATCGCTAGTCATACCATGTTTGAAATTAATGTACCAAAAACTCAGTTATCATGGACATTTCAGATGAAAGATTTGGGGGTTGCAAAGAAGGTTATCAGCATTGATATACATAGAGACAAGAAGAGGAGAAGGCTTTAGTTATCACAAGCATAATACCTTGAGAATGTATTGATTAAGTATAGGATGAACAAGGTAAAGTCGGTTAACATTCCCCACATAACTCACTTGAAGCTATCTTCATAACAATGTCCTAAAACAGATGAAGAAAAATAGGATATGTCTCATATGTCTTATTTGAATGCGATTGAAATTTTAATGTATGCCATGGTCTGTACTAAACCAAATATTTCACAGGCGGTTGGTTTTATGAGTAGATACATGTCTAACCCCTGAAAGTAACACTGAGAAGCGGTGAAATAGTTACTTTGATACATTCGAGGTACGAAAGACTACGTCTTATCTTTTGAGAAATCAAGGGCTAAGTTTGTTGAGTATGTGGATTATGATTTCATAGACAATGTTGATTTTAGAAAGTCAATTTCAAGTTACTCATTTGTGCTAGCAGGTGGACCAATCAGTTGGATGTCGAAGCTTCAGTCTGTGGTGGCTCTTTCCACAATTGAAGCAGAGTATACGGTAGTGATAGAGGCATTCAAGAAAGGTTTTTGGTTGAGAGGCATGATAAATCAATGGAGGCTTCAGTAGGAATTCATGTTGGTTAATTGTGATAGCGAGAGTACTCTTAATTTGGCTAAAAACTTTGTTTATCACCCACGTATTAAATACATTGATGTTCGTCACCATTTTATCTGACAGGTGCTTGAGGAAGGATGCGTGACTCTAGAGAAGATTCACATTAGCGTGTTTTCATCAAACATGCTCACTAAGGTGGTTCCTATAGAGAAGTTCAAGTTCTATACAACTTCTCTGGGCTTGACGAAGGCATAAAAGGAAGACATAGTCTGCATGAGAAGACATGGTGGAGATTTTTATTTTTTGATATCTTAAATCAATTTAGAAACAAGGTCTGTTGATACCATCGAGACCTATTGAAGGTCTCATGGTTCGTATCGTAGAGTTACACAAAGTTACGTATCTGTGGGATTTGTTTTCGATTTCTATTGTGATTCTTCCTAAGGCTATATATAGGGGTGTAATCGAGATTGGGGCATAACTAAGAGCTTCCAATTCGTTCTTAGGGTTTCAATAGTGTAGCTTGGGGTGATTTTGAGGCTTGTTCGAATCGGGTATTCTCTAAACTCTTGTAATTTCTACTTTCATAGTGATTATCTGTTGCTTTTTGCAGTGAATATTTTCCCGCAAGAGTTTTTCCATGTTAAAATCGGAGTGTTTGCGTTGTGGTTGATTGGTGCGATTGAATTACTTCACTTGATTCATCTCTATGTGCTTCCACGGTCCCCTAACAAGATTTAACCAGATAATAGGTTTTGGTTAGAAATGAGGTCGGTAGAGTACCAATTTAACTAAATAACTTTCAAACATACTTTGTGTGAACTCTGTCTCTAAAAGAATATGACATCTAACTAAATTCTACCATGCTTTTTCCACACGAGATTTATTATAGGTTGGGGCAATACCTAATCCCTGTCCTACTATTGTTTATCTCTGATCAGATGGATCAAACTCAAGCGAGGGAGATGAGGGTTAAGAAAGAAATCCGATGGTGTGCATTCGGCTTACATATGTGGTTCACTTTAAGTACACTATCCCGATCTTTGTTATATGGCTTGTTGTTGAGTTTGAAATATTGTATATTTTTTCCTATTTATGCCTTGATTTTAGAAACATGATAGTGCTTACTCTATCTAATTATGCATGTTTTCATGTGTGATGAGATTTCAAGAGCTTAACATGAATTGATGCTAAAAGGAACATTTAGAGTTAAAAAGAAAATAATAAAGAATTGGATATTTGGAAGTCATTAATGAAGAATTCACATGCCAAAGATCTAAGAAAACCAACTGAGGAATGAAGATAATTAAAGATTTGAAGTGAAAAAAACGAATCCTGAAAATTGGCTAGAAAAATGATATTATGAAACTCCGGGTTTAAAAATAGAAAGTCCGAAAATAATTCCAAAAACAAACTTTGATGACATCGACAATTTCAGAAATTTCGGGCTAAAGTTGTTGGATAGTTCTGGATGATTTTTTGATAACATCGAAGACCTTTGATGACATCAGAGTTTGTCATCGAAGACCTTTAATGACATCGAAGTTTACCATCGAAGCTGCAATGATTGCATAAAATTGAGGTGTTTTGTGAACTTTTTCAAGGTGGTACGAAACTTTGAGCTGCAAAACTACTTAAAGGAGTCCTTAGGCTATTCCAAATTATCTTCTAGGGTTGCCTAAGTGGAGCACCGACAATGTTCTTCCACTTCGATTTCTTCATGGGTTATAGTAGATTTTTTAGTTTTTTTTTAGTTCACTATGACAAGTAATCTCTTAGCTAGGGCTATGAGGTGAAGCTATAGTTTATTTTGATGTTTACTTTACTTTGATTCTAGTACATGTTCGATTTTCATTAATTTTTTGTTTGAATAAAAGAAATATTTTCAATGATTTATTGTGACTAAAATTACAATAGATGTTGTTATGTAAAATTTGTGATTCACCATCGTCTATAGGCATAGTGGTGGTCGAATTCCCTGCGATTATCACATGGATGCTTTATGAGAGAACTATGTGAATGGAAAATTCAAATTTTTGAGTTTTTACTGCTCTAACATCCAACTGGATAGGATAAGACTGTAATTACAGTTGTAGCTCTTTGAATCAAGTAAGGTAGCATCTTAATAGCTACATGTACATCCTTGGCACTCTAGTTTTTCTTTTGTTATTGATTGTTAAATCATTGATCTCTCAATTCTTCAGATTATTACTTTAATCTAGTTGTAGTTCTACTTTTAGTTTATTTCAGATAGACACATATAAGTCCATGTGGAATCGACCTCAGTCTTACCGAGTTATTACTATACCGTAAACCTGCACTTGGGGTTGCCAACAAGTTTTTAGCGTTGTTGTTGGGGACTTCGGCTATGTTTTTCTGATATTGATTAGTATTAGAATTTGGTTATGATTAGGATTAACTTTTGCCGTTAAGATTTTTTAAATTTGTTTTAGAAACTAATCTTGTTTTTTGTTTTGTAGAAATCTAACATAACAACTCCAATTCGGTGACTTCTTTTCAACTTTGTATTCTTTCCAGATTTCTTATTTCTATAGTTTTCTTTTCCATAGGTTTTAACTGTTTAGAACTTGAGGGCTGTGAGTATTTCATGCCCAAGTGGGTTTGTGGCAACACTCAGTGTCTCTTGAGTGAATAAGGATTAGTCGAAAGGTTTCCTATCCATCATCAGATTAGACACCACTCAAGATCCTCTAACTTAGTTAAAGTAATGGCTGAAAATCAACCTCAACATCTAGTTGAGGAAGTTCAAGATGAGAATGAGTTGCATCATGCTCCCCCACCTCGTACTTTACGAGATTACCTACAACCGACGGGAGTGAGTACACCTTTCTGCATGGTTTTTCTACTTAATGTAGGAAACATGAATTTTAAACCGGGAGTGATACAACTCCTTCCTAAATTTTATGAACTAGACTTTGAAAGTCCATATTTGCATATTAAAGAATTTGGTGAGATAGTCGCCATATTACACTTTCCAAATGTATCTGAAGACACAATAAGACTAAAGTTATTTCCCTTCTCATTGAAGGAGAAGGCTAAGTCGTGGTTGCACTCCTTAAAGCTACAATCTATTGGCATATGGGTTGAGATAACCCATGAATTTCTTAAAAAGTTCTTCTAGTTTCATAAAGCAAACACTTTAAGTAAGACAATCATAAACTTTGCCCAAAAAGAGGAAGAATCTTTCTTCCAATGCTGGGAGATGTTTAGGGACCTCGTAAATTCGTGTCCACATCATGGCTACGAAATATGGTGCGTAATAAGCTTTTTCTATAATGAATTGACTTCCATGTGCCAGTTTGTGGAGGTGATGTGCAATGGTGAATTCATGAGCAAGAAAGCCGATGATGCGTGGGATTATCTTGATTCACTCATAAAGAACGTACAATCATGAGACACCTCCCCAAGGCCCCCCACTTCTAAGCCTACTCAGTCAAGAGAGAAGGAATGAATATGTGTTAAAGGAAGAAGATGACATAAGTGCAAGGGTAGTCAATCTCACAAGAAAAGTTGAGGCCATGAAACTTAAAAAGGTGGAAACAGTCAAATCCGATGAGGTTATGGAAGTCACTTGTAGTATTTGTGCTAGTAACATACACTTAACACAGGATTGTCCTACAATTCCTACATTTCGAGAGTTTTTGAATGAATCAAACGCCGTAAACAACTACCAATGCCCATTCAACGGACCCACCTCAAATACTTATAATTTCAACTGGAGGAACCATCCAAACTTCAGTTGAAGGAATGGACAAATGACCAATCCTCAAGAGACCCTTACTCAACTTCTTAATCAAAGGAGGCCTCAAGAGAATATAGTTCAAAAATTCATGCAAAATCAAGAGCTATTAAACCAGAATACGGTGCAAGCATTCCAAAATCTCAAAACAACAATTAGAATGTTTACATCATTAATTCAAAGGATTGAGTCACACTTAGTGATTGGGGAGAAAGGGACTTTCCCAGCCTAACCCCTACCCAATCCAAAGCCGCAAAGTGAAGTAAGTGACTCAAGCTCTTCAATTCAAATGAAGTAAACCAAGTATATCACCACTCTTAGAAGTGGAAAGACAATTGAAAAAACTATTCCGGTGAGGGCTGAAAGGCCAAGGACTCGGAAGAAGTTGAGAGTGATAGACCCAACATTGCTCCATAAGAGGTAGAACCGAAAAAAGAATATAAGCTGGTTGCGCTATTCCCCCAGCGGTTGATTGCACCAAAACCTCTGTAATTTTCAGGATATTTTGGAGGTGATTAATTAAGTGAAAGTCAATATCTCTCTATTGGATGCTATTAAAAAAAATTCTCTCATATGCCAAGTTCCTAAAAGATCTATGCACTACCAAATGGCGATAAAATATACAAAAGAAAATCTTTTTAACAGAAAAAGTGAGTGTCATCCTCAAGCAATATGTGCCACAAAAATACAAGGATCTCGGTAGCCTAACCATCACTTGTGTAATTGAGAATCACCGGATTGAGCATGCACTCCTTGAATTGGGGGAAAGTGTTAATTTGATCCCTTACTTGATGTACGAATAGTTGGGTTTAGGTGAATTAAAACCCACCCGGACCACAATACAACTTGCTAATCGTTCAGTTCATGTATTGAGAGGGATGGTTGAGGACATGTTAGTTCAAGTCGATAAATTCTACTATCCAATGGATTTTATCATTCTAGGTACTCAGCATATCATGGACGTGAGCACTCATATTCCCGTCATTCTTAGCTGTCCATTCCTAGCTACATCAAATCCCATCATCAATTGTAGGAATGTAGTTATGAAGTTATCTTTTGGAAACATGACATTAGATCTCAATATTTTTTTCAAAACTATCAAATAATCAGAAGATGTTGACGATACCCACTGCATTAATGTGATCGATTCTTTCGTGGAAGATAGAGTACTTTTGACTCTATACCCTGACCCTTTGGAGTCGTGCTTGACCCACTCCCTTGATTTAGATGATGATATGATTAGGGAGATGAATGCCTTTCTTGATGCGACACCGGTACTTGAAATTAACAGGTGGATGCCACAATTTTAGACTTTGCCCCAAACCGATATAGTGTCTCTACCATCTAGTCTCAAGGCACCAAAGCTTAACCTAAAACATTTGCCCATCGATCTTAAATATGTTTATTTATGTCAAGACGAGACATATCCGATGGCGATTTCTCTCTAGCTTGATGAAAAAAATAGAGTATGCTCATTTTTATTCTCAAGGAATTAAGGGAGCCCTTAGATGGGTAATTACGAACCTCAAGGGAATTGACCCTTTAATTTGTACTCACCGCATTCACTTAGAAGAAAATGTAAAAACCTCTTGACAACCACAACGACGTTTAAATCATAACATGGAGGAAATATTTAAGGTTGAGGTAGTTAAATTGTTGGATATGGATATCATATACCCGATTTCTGATTGTCAATGGGTGAGTCCTACACAGGTGGTTCCCAAGAAGTCTGAAATCACCATCATATCCAATGCCGATAATGAACTCGTGTCAACTAGAGTTACTACAGATTGGAGGATATGCATTGACTATAAAAAGTTGAATACCGTCATAAGGAAGGATGTAAGACCCGTATCCTAGTCCGTACTGTTCCGTATGCTTCTGCGGTCCTCCCGGTCGAATTTTGGTAACCCTTGACCCGTATCCGATGTTTGCACGAGATCTTCAGCCGATTCATGCATGCTGAAGTCAGCTCGAACTGAAACCCATACCTTAGTGACCGCGCCATCGCCACGGTTCCAACGCTGTGACTCGTGCATCGATCCGATATCTAGGTCAGAAGATGTGTGCCTGCATTCAATTTGAAGAAAACGTCGCGCGTTGTGAATTTTGAGGGAATCTCTACAATATGTCCCATCAATCCATCAATCAATCAATGTCAAGTACAAGTCAAGTTAAGCCATACCTAAGTATAACAACCCATCTCTTCCCATTCCCAAAGTCAACTCTCTCTCTCTCTCTCTCTCTCTCTCTCTCTCTCTCTCTCCACCCATCCCTTTCTTACAACACATCAATCCACCCATCACCCATCACACATCATCCCATCCCTTTCCACCATAACTTCTCTCTCTCTTTCTCTCTCATTCCATCTCTTCAGTCCCAAGCATACCACGTCCAACCTCTCTTCTCTCCCAAACAACAACAATAAGTGTGGCCCACTTTCCCTACCCTTTCATCTCTCATCCACACCATCAAAACCCCATCAACCTCCATCAAAGAGAAGGAAAGAAGCATAGGAGTCCAAAGGACCAAGGAGAAAGCCTAGAGGTGGGTGATCCACTGTTATTTCTTATTTTAGGGCTCACTTATTGGTGTGACCCATTTTGATGTATGTGATTTAATTAAGAGGGGCCCATAGTGGAGGGGTCCCTCTATCTCACCGTATCTATCTCTCTCTCTCTCTTTTATTATGGGTGTGGTCTACTAGATCCACACTGATCGTGGACCCACCATGATGGATGTTTCTATCGACACCATCCATCTACTTTATCCATGCCATCCAGTGGGCCTAACCTGGATGATGGAAAAACCCAAATATTAGACTCATCTGGTGGGCCATGTGCATGTGGGACCCACCATGATGTCCATGCTGTCCTTTTAAAATTTTGGGGTGGATAACATGGAGTGCATATACTGACATGTGCATGTACTAACAACTAACGAAAAAATAGTGGTGGATAACATGGAGTGCGTATACTGACACGTGCGTGTACTAACAGCTAACAAAATAATAATATAGCCCTTTTAAAATTTTGGCGTGGGTCTCTCCTACAGGCCTCACCTTGATGTATGTACTTAATCCAAGCCGTCCATCCTTTTCCTTAGATCATTTTAGGTGTTGAGCCGAAAAATGAGGCTGATCTGGTTTCCTGGCGGGCCATAATATAGAAAATAGTGTTCCTACCATTGAAATACTCCTTGATGTTTCTGTACATCAAAACCCATTAAATATTGGACTTGATAGGTTTATATTGAGCCACAGGGACCAATGGATGGGTTGGATTTGTCTGAGGTAGGCCCCACCTACCAAAAACCATAAGATTTGTGATTAAAAAAAAATAGAACATTAGGCAGCAGTGCCTGCTGCTGCCACTGACAGCGGATGCAACAACATCCTCTGTCGTGGACGCTGGATGGATAAGGACCCACGGTCCCAGCCATGGGCCCCACCATGATGTGTGTTACCATCCACACTGTGCATTTTGATGGGCCTCCTTCTGGTGGTGGGCCACCCCTAAAATCATCCCCATTCGGATCTCAGGTGGCACACATCACAAGAGACTGTTGGATTGAATGTCTACCCTTGAAATCCTTTTGATTTGTAAAAGTTTTGGATCAGGTATGATATTTGTTTTTACTCTTCCCCAGGTCCCTGTGACCTTATCAACAGTTTAGATGGCAAATAAACATTATGGTGGGCCCTATGATTATGTGACCCTGTCAACAGGATGGGTGAAAAATAAACATTATGGTTGGCCCCTGATCCGTGTGACCTCATCAACAGGTTGGGTGGAAAATAAATATTACGGTGGGCCCACGTCATGTGTGACCTTATCAATGGGTTGGATGGAAAACAAACATTATGGTAGGCCCCCATGAATGTGTGACCTTGTCAAAAGGCTGGATGGAAAATATACATTATGGTGGGCCCCACATGGGACCCACTGATGTATGTATTGTAATCCACACCCTCCATTAGTGTGGGCCCCACCATGAGGTATGTACTTCATCTATGCCGTCCATCCCTTCCATCACTATGGGACCCACCATGATGCATGTGTTGCATCCAAACTGTCCAACCATTTTAAAAGCCCGTCTCATGGCTTGGGACTAAAAATGAGGCAGATCTTGGTATCAAGTGGACCACACTACAGTGAAGTGGGGATTAAAAGTCTACCATTGAAACCCATTTTGAGTTAAAGATGTTTTGAATCAATATGATATTTGTTTCTCCTCACTGTTTAGGTCATTGTGACCTTATGAATAGTCTGGATGGGAAATAAATTCCACGGTGGGGCCTCTAAATTTTAACAGTGTGAATCATGGTCACCACCGCCATTTGTGGCATGGTCTAGTTGATCCTTTGCATATGGTTCATTTTTTGTATAAGTCCTTTAATGAATGATAACAATGGATGAATGATTTTGAATTGGCCCATTGGCATGGCTATTTTAGGTATTTGGGGCCCACTTGATGAGGCCGATTTGATGTATTTGGGGCTCACTTGATGAAGCCAGATTTGACGTATTTAGGGGCCCATTTGACTCGACCCATTTGCATCGGCCCATTTGATTGGCCCATGTGATTAGGCCCATCTTGATGTATTTGAGGCCTGTGGTTGAGGCCCACTTTAATATATATCAGGCCCATGTGATTAGACCCATCTTGATGTATCTATGGCCAGTCGTTGAGGCCAATTTTGATATATACGAGGCCCATTGATGCGGCCCATAGTGATGTGTATTAGGCCCTTGTGCGAGGCCATGGGCCCACTTTATGTTCACCTCTATGTGGGCCACTCCTTGTGAGCAATGTTGGTTAAAGGTCCACATTGATGGGCAGTGATGGTTGAATGTCAACATTGTGACCTTCCCTTAGGCCTTGATCGGCGGATTATCGATTGATTCCGATTATCAAAGCCTGTAACGTCTCGAAAAAATTCGTATAGAGACCCGAGTACCACCTCAGGCAGAAATCACTTAGGATTAATTCCTTTAAGCATTAAGCGTAAGTTAACTAGTGCTATGTTAGATTAGCTATGAAATTAGCACTAATCGCTTTAAATACGTTCTGTAAGATCCAAAACTTGTGGAATCGTTAACGCTATAACATCCTGAAACCTAGGATCAAACTCTAAACCCGTTTGTTCTCAGGAACCCTTTGAAACTTTGTAATGGACTTAGACCGCGTGTCGTGAGTCCGGTAGCAATGACCTTAGACCATTATGACCGCATAGTTGGACTTGACTACGACCCTGGAAATTAAGTTTAAATGATGTCCTGAGACTATTTCATTGAGTCCGGAGCAAGGAGTGTGAGAAAGAGTAGAATTCTTTATAAATTAAATTTGATTTAAATAAATCTGGCACGGTTCACTTATGGGTTAATTATAAGCATTCAGACCGTTGGAATCTGACCCAAATACACCCTCGGATCAGAGAACATTTTCCACTCATGTCAGTGTGCTTGGAATCCCTGATCGAATCTCATTGACCGCTGAACTGAAACTGGTCTGCCAAGTGGGATCTAGAAACTCTATCGAACTGAAAACTTAATGTGATCAGGATCTAACATCCATAAGCTTAAGTTCGACCGCATTCAGTCAGGGGACCTCTAGAAATGTTCTTTTGGATCAGAAAAGACCCGATTTGGTTATAACCTAAGTATACCTTGGTTTAAAGTCTAAATATGTGAGTTTCTAACCTATTTAAGGACCTTAAACTCTCTCACATCCCTCTCATACGAATTTGTAAGAAACCCTAGGAAAGAGAAGAAAGAAAAGAGAGAGATTGTGTGAGAGTTGTGAGGGAAAGTTCCTGTCACTCGATCCTGCTACTACACGTGCTTAACCATCGTGTTCTAATCACTCTTCCGATAATTCTGACTTCATTCTAGGTAAGAAAACCCTAACCTTAGCCTGTTTTAGGAATTCTATGGATGCAAGTAGCGAAGTAGCTGACTTACCTTGTGTAATAGGTGGTTATATCATCGTTGGCGAAGGTGTAGAGTTCCTATTCGATTCATTATGCTCCTACGGCGTAAGGTGAGGATTTCAGGTGCTTAGGTTACCTGTTTTCAAAGCTTTCAATGCCGTTTAATGGTATATTATTGACAAGGACGCTGTTTAACATGTAGAACATGCTGTCTGTTTTCCATTTCGAATACGTATGAAGAATATGAGATTTAGGATATTTTAGGTATTTGTAGGAAATACTATATACGTATGTATTTTTCCGATATGATTGCTATGAGTATTTGTCGTGTTCCCATACTAGTTATGCGTGTATGATCTGTTTGGCGAAGAGATTCGCCCTAATGCACATTTTTGGTCGACATATGCTATGTAGACAAATGTGTGTAGACTAAGTGTTTGTATAAAAGTATGTATTAGTAAGTATTGAGTGAATGGGGTTGTAGATTAGTTTGGAGATTGGATTCTCAATTAATATGATGATGTACATGATTTCCTCCATGTTTGTTATATTAAATTGATTTCCTTATATATATGAAATGCTTGTGTTTGGTTGAATTGCTTATGTTGTATGTCATAACATGCTGCTAAATGCTTAGATTATTTGTGTTTCATTTCTGTCACTCTCATATGATCATTGATTTATATTACAAGTGCTTGGGGCTATATTCTAGTCTAGGCAGTTGGTAACAGATTTGAATTCGTGGTTGGCTTCTATTCGCCACGAAGGATGTGTCATGAACTCGAGTCGTGCTTGGGTTGACGGCAGTGGTTAGGCCACATGAGGTGTTTATACACTTCATGTCGTTCAGCTTAAGGTGCGCTCGAACTAGTCGAGCTCGTCAAGTAACCCGACTGACCATTGTATGTTCACCTTGTATTGATCATAACTGCTTGAACCTAGGGTACTGAACTTACTAGTGAAAACCCTGATAACCATGGTACCTTGATCCATTAAGACTCATGAGCTGGGCATGATGGTATAGGACACCGTGGTCGAGCTGTCGGCCTACGCTGTGGCGATGAGCCTCCCCGTAGTGACCAGTGAGCACCTTAGACTCGTGAGCCGATTGTGGTGATATGGGACACTACATTCGAGCTGTTGGCTTACTCTGATTGGTGACGAGCCCTTTGTAGTGACCTCGAGCATATTCTGAGTCTACGAGAGGCGATGACCCTTCCGTAGCAACAAGAGTACAACTAGGCCTGTATTGATAAGGTGATGGGGGAGCGGTCCAACGAGTGCGAGCAACAGCCCTGGCAGCAGCCCTTGTAGTGACCTAAAAATATATCATCGTATGAGACTACTAGGAGTGACGACCCTAGAAAGGATCTTTATTAGGAATGATATAAGGGAAGTACCTTAGTTTCCCAATCCTGCTGTGTGAAAGGACTAATAACAACTCGGTAATCATATCCATATCGCACTGCATGTGCTTGGAAGATGTGAAGCACTGAGGGAAGAAAGCATACCGCGGACGTAAGATGGTGTCGCATGAGGAAGTATGTCGGTGAGGGCATGCATCATTACTGCATCTCATACTTGCATTAATAATAGTGTTTAGGATTGTTTGATTGCTTGCTTTACCATTATCGCATGATTGATTTGATAACATGCTAATCTTTGCTCTATGATTTCACTGAGTTGATCACTCACTCCCACGTTACGGGACGGTGTTTGCAACACCTACCAGACTCTATCTTAGATGCAGATAGCGAGGCGATTCAGGAGCTGGAGCCGGTGCCGAACTACTACGAGGACCAGGACGAGTTCTCGTATATGTAGTTTTCTAACGGCTTCGCATAGGCGGCCTAGATCAGTGGGATTTTGCTAGTTGGGCTATCATATGACCTTTAATTTTTGGTTTGTTATATGTATATGTGACTCAGAGTTATATTCATACTTTGGAGACAGATCGAGATTATTTTGTTTCACAGATAGTGATATATATATATATATATATATATATATATATATATATATATATATATATATATATATATATCTTCTAGTCTTTCGCTTGCATTTTATCACTGGATCTGGAGTATGAATTGCAGTTTTGGTATAATCTCACTCATGTTAATGCACTAACTCAGACAACATCTAAATCATAATCATATTTGTTGCATAAGTGACATTTTGGAACTCGGGAGTTGGGTTTCTACACGACCCCCAATTTTTAGGGTGTTACAAGTTGGTATTAGAGCATGATTTGGATTAAACCGGACCTGGGTTATGGTCACACGATGTACGCTGTCATCCTTTTGACTTAGGTGGGTGCGAGAAAGCCATAAAAACACCATTAGAATTCTAGCTTCGCCAATTGGCGAAGTTCACTCAAATCGATCATTTTGATCGAGTCCGTGTGCATCCGTGATCGTATGAATGTGGATGTACAACAGTTAGTACCTGAATCGACATGAAATGGTTCAAAACGGAGTCATGGGCCTACCCATGCTAATCCAGAATGATCCAAGGTGGGACCCACATGCATTTGGGGCCCTTAGGGTGGGAGGACCTCGCCCAAATGGTGAGGCATCGCCGAACATCACAGAGGTCAGCGAGGACCTCGCCGGTTCGGCAAGGCCTCGCTGGTAAATGGGCTGGGTTCGGTCAGGCCTTCGGGCCGACGACATTTGGGGGTTAGGGTAACCCCATGGTACATGGGCCGTCCCTTAAAACCCTTCCAAACGACTACCTCCTTCACAAATATCACCCCCAAGCTCTCCCTTTCTCTCCTATTTGCTGTTTTCCCTCTCACATCTCGTTTCCAACCACTCCTATCACTGTTTTCTGCCACAACCCACGCCCCTCCATTGTTTGCAGTGGTGCACACTCCCTTCTCTCTCCATTCTCTTTCGTTTTGAGCTCTTACATCTCCTATACGAAGCTCAAATCGTGTAAGCTTCCAACCCAACCCATCTTTTCCTTTTCCCTTCTTCTAACTCTGCGTTTGGGGCCCTTTACAACCCCTGTTGGGTCTCAAACCCGTGGAGAATCAAAAACCCCAGCCCTTAATCCCCCCTTTCCTTCATTTTCCGTGGCCTTCTTCAAGTTCGTGGCGGCCATATTCTCGATTTCCACTGTTCTCTCTCTCATGGGAAAGAGAAAGGGTGCCGCTGATGAAGCTGGGCCTAGTCGCCCCTCATGTTCAAGAAACCCGAGAGGTGGCGTCGCGAGTTCAAGTGCCGCCGCTAGTGCCGCTCGAGAATTTCAGATAAAGCCGGATGTTGATCCCCGGAGTCATGCTGGAAGGGCTTTGTTAGCGAAACTACCCCATGAAATTTATGAGGGCCGTCGGGTCCTTTTTGAAGCTCAGGTGGATGGGCGACTCTTTGGGGAATATCAGTTGCTTGAGCTCCTGGAACAGGCCCAGTGGGGTTCGCTATTTGATGTCAGGCATCGCGCCAATGCAAGCACAGTCTGAGCTTTCTATGCCAACATTCACGAGGCTACGCTGGAACCCTTGCAGTTTCGGGTCTTATGTGGAGTGAATTTGTGGGCCACAGTTGACGTCAGATTGATATCTCACCTTCTGAATGTGCCCCTTAGCGAGGTTCATGCGAGTGCTAAGAATCTGAATAGTTCACATGAAAGGGACCGCCGCACACGTTCCCTTTGTGGCCGACTGGTTGAGTGGCAACCGAACCGGAGTCTTCTTGCATCCCATATGACAGACGACTTCTGCCTGCTTCACCACATTTTTACATTCAACGTCTACCCTAGGTGGAGCAATCGCAGCGAGTGTACGCGCCTCATGGTGGACTTCCTGTATTAAGCGGGGCAGAGGGTGAATCTGTGTGTGCCTACGTTTGTGTTGCAACAGATAGTTTAGGTTGTACGTTCTAGAAGGAGGACTGAGTCACTCCCATGCGGCCGACTCATATGCAGGATTGCACATGAGTTTGGTTATAGGCTTGGTGGGGAGATGCCGGTGCCGATTCATCAGATCAATGAAGCTACCCTCAATCAGATGGAGATCGGGCCACGGCAACGCCAAGCTCGACTTGAGGAGAGCAAAGATGAGACTGAGAGCGAAGAAGAAGAGAGTGAAGAAGAAACTGGGGCCGAGATCCAAGAGGAGGAACAAGAAGAGGAAGAATCAGAGGCTCAGAGTACAGATGAGAACTCTCCTTCTACGGCACCAGGGCAGGGAGGCATGTCAGTTACGGAGTACGAGCATCAATTTACAGAGTTGGGTAGATACGTCCCTACAATACTTGCTGATGATCAGATGCGGATACGACATTTTTCTGAGGGTTTACGACCTGACATTAGGTCGAAGATGTGCTGTGTAAGCATACCCTCTTATGCCGAGTTGATACACATGTCTATGTGGGCAGAGCAGGATGTAGATCGCTTGACACGTTCTCGTGGCCCTATGGTTACTAGGCCACGACCAGATACCCAGAGCAGGCCATTCCTTGGCAAGAGGCCTCGCATCGACTCTCCTCCTGGGATCACAGCGCCAGTACTCCCGATGAGATGCCCGGGTGTGACCTGTACTTACTGCGGGAAACAGGGTCACACTGCAGAGAGCTGTTTTGCTCGGATGAGAGATAGCGGGTTTTTACCACTGCAGAAGATCGATCGTCCTCGCCCACAGGAATTATCCGCTCCACTATTACGGTCAACTCCTGCCCATCCTTCCTTCAGACCTCCAGTACCTCAGTTTTGGCCACCTCAACGGCCCATGGTACCGCGACCGAATCGACCACAGCAGGCTCGGGTGCATGTGCTCACAGCTGAGGCATCCGAGGTATCAGACGATAGTCCTATGGCTTTCGAGGTTACGACACAGATTGCAGGTATTTCTATTTTCCTACTGGTGGACACTGGGTCCACTACTTCCCTCATTTCATGCACAGCAGTCAAGAGACTGGGATTGACTACAGCCCCCGAGAAGGGGACGACTCTCATTACGGCTACAGGAGATTTTTTCGACATTACTAGAGTCTGCGAGAGTTGTTTGATAGACTTGGGTAGCAGGACAGTGACTGTTGACCTGTTGGTTGTCTCCCTATTTCTCCCTATTCGGCTACGACGTCATACTTGGTATGGATTGGCTCACCGAGATGCGAGCCAAGATTGACCGCGAGACTAGGTTGGTAACAGCCTATGGACCTGAGGGCACAACTTTCACCTTTCCGGTTCAGGTCAGTCATCCTTCTCGACTGAGTTGTTGCACTACTCTGTTGGATTATGATGATGATCCGGGGATGAGAGACATCCCTGTAGTACAAGATTTTGATGATGTATTCAGGTCAATCCTGGGGCTACCTCCTCGGCGTGAGGTCGACTTTACTATCGATCTAATGCCCGGTGTGACACCCATTTAGCTACCGACGTATCGTATGCCTCCATGTGAGATGGAGGAACTGAGGAGGCAGATTGATGAGCTGCTAGAGAAGGGTTTCATATGCCCTAGCGTGTCTCCTTGGGGAGCGCCCGTGTTGTTTGTAAAGAAGAAGAATGGTACTCTGTGATTGTGTATTGATTATCGCAGGCTGAATAAGGTGACGGTAAAGAACAAGTATCCCTTGCCCAAGATAGATGACTTGCTTGATCAGTTGAGAGGGGCGCAGTACTTCTTGAAGATTGATCTTCAGTCAGGGTATCATCAGGTGCGCGTCAAGGATGAGGACGTGCAGAAGACGACTTTTAGGACTAGTTTCAGCCATTATGAGTTCCTAGTGATGTCGTTCGGTCTTACGAACGCACCAGCCGTGTTCATGGACCTGATGAACCGGGTATTTCGGCCATTCCTCTATCGATTCGTCATTGTATTCATTGATGACATCTTGATATACTTCAAGAGTCGAGAGGAGCATGAGGAGCACTTGCGCTCAGTCCTGGATGCTCTTAGACGACATCAGTTATTTGCTCAGTTTGGGAAGTGTGACTTCTGAAAGGAAGAAGTCAAGTTCCTAGGACACGTGGTGTCTATGGAAGACATATCGGTAGACCTCGCCAAGGTAGCTACAGTTCAGGGCTGAGAGCAGCCTGGTTCAGTCATTGAGGTGAGGAGTTTTCTGAGATTGGCAGGCTACTATCGACGTTTCATTCGAGATTTCTCAAAGATCGCCAGACCTCTATCTCAGTTGACACGGAAGGATTTGAAGTTCGCCTAGAATGAAAAGGTGGAGGCAGCTTTTCAGGAGCTGAAGGACAGGCTGACGTCCGCCCCTGTGCTAGTATTGTCAGAGTAAGGGGTTAAATATACAATATACACCGACGCGTCTAGCGTTGGTATGGGTTGTATCCTTATGTAGAAGGACAGGGTGATTTCATATGCCTCGAGACAATTAAGGAAGCACGAGGAGAATTACCCTACATACGACCTTGAGTTGGCAGCAGTCATTTTCGCATTGAAGCTCTGGAGACATTACTTCTGTGGAGAGGAGTTCGAGCTCTTTTGCGACCATAAGAGCCTATTCAGGCAGCGGGACCTGAATATGAGGCAACAGCTATGGATGAAGACTTTGAAGGACTTTAAGTTCGAAGTTTCCTACCATCCTGGCAAGGCCAACCTTGTAGCTGACGCGTTAAGCTGCAAGAAGACGATAGAGTTTGCGGCTCCACTGATGGCAGCTGAGTGGGACATGGTTGAGTTTTTACGAGACTTTGAGCAGAAACTCACTGTGGAGGAGCCATTTGAGTTTATCGCACATGTTCAGGTGCGACCTCTTATCGATGACAGGGTCATCACAGTGCAGAGGGATGATGAGCGTCTGACTGAGCTTCGAGAGTAGGGCAGTGACGATGCAGATGCCGAGTGGCGAGTTGGAACGGATGGGGGCTTACGTTATCGTGGCCGCCTATGCGTCCCAAATATCCCGGACTTGAGACGAGAGATTCTCTAGGCAGCGCACAGTTCTAGACTTACGATGCATCCGGATAGTAAAAAGATGTATCGTGACGTGAAGAGGACCTATTGGTGGGATGACATGAAGACCCACATCGCAGATTTTGTTTTCCACTGTCTCACTTGCCAGCAGGTGAAGGCAGAGCATCGCCGACCTCCTGGTCTCCTTCAGCCTATGCCTATAGCTGAGTGGAAGAGGGACTTTATTTCTATGGATTTCATTTCGGGACTGCCGACGATGAGGAAGGGCTACGACTCTATATGTGTGATCGTCGACCGTTTGACGAAGTCGGTGCACTTCCTTCCGATCAGAGTCACGAACTTTGCAGACGAATTGGCCAGGCTGTATATCAGAGAGATTGTGTATCTGCATGGAGTTCCCTTAGAGATTGTGTCGGACAGAGACACGTGCTTTACTTTTATTTTCTAGACTCGCATCCAGGAAGCTATGAGTGTGAAGTTGAAGTTCAGTACTGCATTCCACCCACAGACAGAAGGGCAGACAGAGGGGGTGAACCAGATTCTAGTGGACATGCTGAGGGCTTGCATGTTGGACTTCAAAGATAGTTGGGATGACTATCTTCCATATGCGGAGTTCGCGTATAACAACAGTTTTCAGGCGAGTATCGGTATGGCACCTTATGAGGTCTTGTATGGGCGTCCTTGTCGAGCACCGCATTGCTGGGCAGAGGTCGACGAGCCAGATTGATTGCCTAGAGTTAGTGCAGGCAACCTCGGAGAAGATTGACATCATCAGGCATCGACTTTTTACAGCGCAGAGCAGGCAGAAGAGTTATGCCGATACGAGACGGCGCCCGTTAGAATTCGCGGTTGGAGATCACGTATTCCTGCGAGTTTTCCCTATGAAGGGAGTTCTTCGGTTAGGGAAGAAGGGGAAGCTAGCACTGCGATTCATTGGCCTATTCCAGATACCTAATCGTATAGGTGCAGTGGCATATCTTCTAGCTTTGTCTACGCCCCTCGCGAGCGTACACAACATATTTCATGTTTCTATGTTGAAGAGATACGTTCCTGATCCTTCCCATATCATCAGATGGGAACAGGTGCAGTTAGGTGAAGATGTTACATATATACTGCGACCGACGCGTATATTAGACAAGAAGGAATAGGTATTGTGTAGTAAGGTCATCCCCCATGTGAAAGTATTGTGGACGCATCATACTGAAGAAGAGGCTACTTGGGAGATAGAAGCTGAAATCAGAAAGAACTACCCATAGCTTCTCAAGGAGTACGAAAAGGTACAAATTTTGAGGATGAAATTTATTATTTAAGGGGGGTAGATTGTAACGTCTCAAAAAAATTCGTACAGAGACCCGAGTACCACCTCAGGCAGAAATCACTTAGGATTAATTCCTTTAGACATTAAGCGTAAGTTAACTAGCGCTATATTATATTAGCTGTGAAATTAGCACAGATCGCTTTAAATACGTTCTGCAAGACCCAAAACTTGTGGAATCGTTAACGCTATAACATCCTGAAACCTAGGATCAAACTCTAAATCCGTTTGTTCTCAAGAACCCTTTGAAACTTTGTAATGGACTTAGACTGCATGTCGTGAGTCTGGTAGCAATGAACTTAGACCATTATGACTGCGTAGTTGGAATTGAGTACCACCCCGAAAATCAAGTTCAAATGATGTCCTGTGACTATTTCATTAAGTCTGGAGCAAGGAGTGTGAGAAAGAGTAGAATTCTTTATAAATTAAATGTGATTTAAATAAATCTGGCACGGTTCACTTGTGGGTTAATTATAAGCATTCAGACCGTTGGAATCTGACCCAAATACACCCTCGGATCAGAGAACATTTTTCACTCATGTCAGTGTGCTTGGAATCCCTGATCGAATCTCATTGACCGCTGAACTGAAACTGGTCTGCCAAGTGGGATCTAGAAACTCTATCGAACTGAAAACTTAATGTGATCAGGATCTAACATCCATAAGCTTAAGTTCGACCGCATTCAGTCAGGGGACCTCTAGAAATGTTCTTTTGGATCAGAAAAGACCCGATTTGGTTATAACCCAAGTATACTTTGGTTTAAAGTCTAAATAGGTGAGTTTTTAACCTATTTAAGGACCTTAAACCCTCTCACATCCCTCTCATACGAATTTGTAAGAAACCCTAGGAATGAGAAGAGAGAAAAGAGAGAGATTGTGTGAGAGTTGTGAGGGAAAGTTCCTGTCACTCGATCCTGCTACTACACGTGCTTAGCCATCGTGTTCTAATCACTCTTCCTGTGATTCTGACTTCATTCTAGGTAAGAAAACCCTAACCTTAGCTTGTTTAAGGAATTCTATCGATGCAAGTAGCGAAGTAGCTGACTTACCTTCTGTAATAGGTGGTCATATCATCGTTGGCGAAGGCGTAGAGTTCCTATTCGATTTATTACGGTCCTACGACGTAAGGTGAGGATTTCAGGTGCTTAGGTTACCTGTTTTCAAAGCTTTTAATGCCATTTAATGGTATATTATTGACAAGGACGCTGTTTAACATGTAGAACATGCTATCTATTTTCCATTTCGAATACGTATGAAGAATATGAGATTTAGGATATTTTAGGTATTTGTAGGAAATACTATATACGTACGTATTTTGCTGATATGATTGCCATGAGTATTTGTCGTGTTCCCATACTAGTTATGCGTGTATGATCTGTTTGGCGAAGAGATTTTCCCTAATGCACACTTTTGGTCAACATATGCTATGTAGACAAATGTGTGTAGACTAAGTGTTTGTATAAAAGTATGTATTAGTAAGTATTGAGTGAATAGGGTTGTAGATTAGTTTGGAGATTGGATTCTCAACTAATATGATGATGTACATGATTTCCTCTATGTTTGTTATATTGAATTGATTTCCTTATATATATGAAATGCTTGTGTTTGGTTGAATTGCTTATGTTGTATGTCATAACATGTTGCTAACATGCTTGGATTATTTGTGTTTCATTTCTGTCACTCTCATATGATCATTGATTTATATTACAAGTGCTTGGGGCTATATTCTAGTCTAGGTAGTCGGTAACAGATTTGAATTCGTGGTTGGCTTCTATTCGCCATGAAGGACGCGTCGATGAACCCGAGTGGTGCTTGGATTGATGGAAGTGGTTAAGCCACACGAGGTGTTTATGCACTTCATGTCGTTCAGCTTAAGGTGCGCTAGTACTAGTCGAGCTCGTCAAGTAACCCAACTGACGATTGTATGTTCACCTTATATTGGTCATAACTGCTTGAACTTAGGGTACTGAACTTACTAGTGAAAATCCTGATAACCATGGTACCTTGATCCATTAAGACTCATGAGCTGGGCATAGTGGTATGGGACACTGTGGTTGATCTGTCGGCCTACGCTGTGGCGACGATCCTCCCCGTAGTTACCAGTGAGCACTTTAAACTCGTGAGCCAATTGTGTTGGTATGGGACACTACATTCGAGTTGTCGGCCTGCTCTGATTGGTGACGAGCCCTTTGTAGTGACCTCGAGCATATTCTGAGTCTACGAGAGACGACGACCCTTTCGTAGCAACAAGTGTACAACTAGGCCTGTATTGATAAGGTGATGGGGGAGCGATGCAACGAGTGCGAGCAACAGCCCTGATAGCCCTTGCAGTGACCTAGAAATATATCATCATATGAGACTACTAGGAGTGACGACCTTAGACAGGATCTTTGTTGGGAATGATATAAGGAAAGTACCTTAGTTTCCCAATCCTGCTGTTTGAAAGGACTAATAACAACTTGGTAATCATATCCATATCGCACTGCATGTGCCTGGAAGATGTAGAACACTGAGGAAAGAAAGCATGCCGCAGACGTAAGATGGTGTCACATGAGGGAGTATGTCGGTGAGGGCATGCATCATTACTGCATCTCATACTTGCATTAATAATACTGTTTAAGAATGTTTGATTGCTTGCTTTACCATTATCGCATGATTGATCTGATAACATGCTAATCTTTGCTATATGATTCCGCTGATTTGATCACTCAGTCCCACGTTATGGGATGGTGTTTGCAACACCTACCAGAATCTGTCTTAGATGCAGATAGCGAGGCAATTCAGGAGCTGGAGCCGGACTACTACGAGGACCAGGACGAGTTCTCGTATATGTAGTTTTCTAACGGCTTCGCATAGGCAGCCTGGATCAGTGGAATTTTGCTAGTTGGAATATCATATGACCTTTAATTTTTGGTTTGTTATATGTATATGTGACTCAGAGTTATATTCATACTTTGGAGACAATCGAGATTGTTTTGTTTCACAGTTAGTGATATATATATCTTCTAGTCTTTCGCTTGAGTTTTATCACTGGATTTGGAGTATGAATTGCAGTTTTGGTATAATCTCACTCATGTTAATGCACTAACTCAGACAACATCTAAATCATAATCATATTTGTTGCATAAGTGATGGTTTAGAACTCGGGTGTTGGGTTTCTACACGAACCTCGATTTTCTGGGTGTTACATAGCCGATTGCTAATTTCGATCACCGAGGTCGATTATTGATCAATTCTGATTGTCGTGGCCGATTGTCGATTAGTGATCGAGGTTGACCGATTGCCGATTTCGACTGTTGAGATCGATTGTATAGGCTGATTGTCGAGGTCAATTGTCGTGGCTGATTCTGATTATTGATCTGATTGTCACGACTAGATATCAAAGCCGATTGTCTAGGCCCAATGTGATGTATAAGAGGCCTATGAGAAGAGGCCCAATGTGATGCATTGAGGGGCAGGCGATAGAGCCCATTGTAATGTATGTTAGGACCATGTGAAAGGCCCATCATGATGTGTATTAAGTGCTTGAGTGAGGCCCATGGTGTTGTATATTTGGCCCTTGTGTGAGGCTATGGGCCCATTATATGTTAGGCTCTATGTGGGCCATTCCTTAGGGGCAATGTTGGTTAAATTTCCACATTGTCGAGGTTGATTGGCGATACCGGTTATTGATATCGATTATGAGTATGTGACAACATAACATCATAATACATGCCCACACGCATCATCTGCATGTTTGTTATGAGATGTGATTGACTATTGCATATATCATTAGGCAGGTTGATCTGAGACTCCCTGATAGGCGGAGGTTATCTCACATGAGTACACGACATGCGCAGGATTGATGCATGACTGGATTATATTACTCATGCATCTTGCATTGTGTGTTGTACGCCCTTACGACATTAGGGCCGTAGCCTCCTTAGGCATATCGTGGATGGCCAGACGGGACACCAGGAATTTGTTCTAACATTGGGCTGACATAGATGGCCCTGGGTGAAAATCTCTAAACCCTCTTGGTACTAGAAGATGCCCTAATGTGGAGACCGAGTGGATATGTATGTGCGTATGAGGGCCGTATACCAGTAGGCTGCATTTTCCACTATGTCGTGGTTTGATGGGAGGGGGTATGGCCTTACCCGCCTGAGGGAGTAGGCATAGCTAGGCTAAGTTTGACCAGCTTGAGAATGGGTCCGCTATCAATGTGCTGGGCAGATATTGGCCGACCACTGGACAGGTGGATAGTGAGGTCTTTTTCACTTACACAATTGTGCGCATGATGGGACAGCAAGTTGGTGTAGAGTGTACTAGACCCCGGTGATGATCCCAGAGATGAACTGTACTGATATGTGGACTTATTGAGCGGGAGTTACATACTTATTCATCCATTCATTCACTATCCACTTGGGTTGGTGGTATGCAACTATTGGTTACGTGTACATTCGCAATGGCCAGGATTTTGGTTGGGGCGCACGACTAACCTGGGATCAGGAGTTTACCACATTAAGTTTGACTATCCAAATTAGGTATGGGACTAGTTTGGATAGAAGTCCCTTGTGATGGGCCACATAGCCCGCGATATTACATACTATTACCCTGACTTCACACTCTAGCATGGTCACTCCATTCGCACTGTATATTGCATTACATCTGTGGCATATAACATTTTGGGTCACTGTGTTTCTACATTTATATGGTCTAGGTATGGTTGATGTTATTTGTGAACTCATCAGGAATTTGTATATTGTATTGCATCCTTAACATTTGATATTTGACTCTTTATGATTCCTCATTTGTATAGCTGATCTGTATGGCATATGCTAATATTGTTTCACTTATGGACTTGTTAGTATTTTCGCTTACTTTGATATCGTATAATTCATGAATCGACATTATATGATTATGGCATTGCGTTGAATGCTTGACACTCACCTTATGCACACACTTGTACCACCCTCTAAGGTTTCTATAAGATTATGCATGATAGATGCGTGCAGGTGATGTTTGGTTGTAGCAGCGTGGAGCTTGGGGCATGTAGCGGGCTTTTAGAGCCTTGATTTTTAATATATGCATTTCCCTTTTGGTATTGTATTCAAAATTTTATATTAGTGGATATGTGATGATGATGTTGCTCTTGTGATTTGGGTATACTTGTGGTTATGCTTCTTATGAGATGAATGTACGTTGAAAAATCCTCCTTGTAGGATCTCAGGATCGAAATTTGGTGCATGTGCACTAGGAATCGAGAATGGGGTACTATGGAGGATGTTAGCACCAAATTTGGTGATAAAAAATTTTATGAGCCCAGTTATCGAGTTTGGGGCATGACAGATGATGATATCAGACCATTACTTGGGAATACATGAGGATAACATCACATATCTGCTGATATCTACCCTACACTCTATGATTGTTGAGAACTTAGAATTATTAGGTCCCCGGGTTCGAATAACTTAGAGACTTTCTGATATAGCTCACCATCGTGTGTATATTCAAGAGTATTTAAGGATAATAGGCGCCTTTATTCTTTCCTATAGGACATGCCGCCTAAGAGAGTGACCTGAGCGATTCCCGCTCCACCCCCAGATATCCTTGCTCCCTAGTCTGAGGATGTTGTTCCTCCACCGGAGACTGGTGTGGATCCGACCATACCCGTGAGTGCATCTCATTTACAACAGATGTTGCAAGCTATGTTGGCTGCCCTTCAGGGGCAGGGCAGGCACCCCATTGTTTCACCAGCCCAGGCAGAGCAGGAGCACGCGAGCGCCCCTCTTTGGGAATTTCAGCAGCTCAATCCCTCACATTTCTAAGGTGAGCCAGATCCAAAAGCAGCCGAGAAGTGGCGCTCCGATAGGGAGAAGATTTTTTATACGATGGCATGTACGACCCAGCAGCGAGTCCGGTTGGCAGTAGTATTTCTTCTCCAAGGCGAGGTCGAGCATTGGTGGACCTCCATTACCCGTGTTACATGGCCTGATTATGTCTGGACATGGGAGGATTTCATTGACCGATTCGAGCAACAGTACTTCCCCGACCACATTCGTCATCAAAGAGTGTTAGAGTTCAAGACTCTGGTGTAGGGGGACATGTTCGTGGCCCAGTATGAGGCCCGTTTTGTGGCGCTATCGAGGTTCGAGCTGTATTTAGTTGATGATGAGGGGCGAAAGGCCCACTGTTTCAAGAACGACTTATATTATGGTCTCCAAGGTCGTGTTGTTGAGCATGAGCTCTCGACTTTTGAGAAAGTAGTACGGAGGACCCAGATTTATGAGGACGATTGGGTCAGTTTGCAGAGGGATCGTGACCAAAGAAGTGACTGGAAGAGGCAGGCCACCTCTGGTAACTCCCAGTAACAGAAGCATCGACGACCGTATAGGCATAGGAATGGCTCATCCATCCGAGTATCGACACCACCCCTAGCACCACCTCTTAGGCAATACACCGATGTCTATCATGGGTGAGGCGAGATGAGACATCGTTGGCGGGATTGTCCCCGCCTTCAGCATCAGCAGCAGCGACAACAACTCCTACTATCTGGACCCCAATAGTAGCCGCAGCAGCAATAACCATAGAGAAGACACACACCTCCCAGACAGGCACAGGACAAACTTTATGTAGCCCAGCAGGACCCTCAGTTGTCAGAAGGAGTTGCTGACAATTCGCGCGACCAGTTTATAGGACCGTCTTGTTAGATTAATCATTAATAAAATTATGAGTCTACAAGGTATTGTAGTTCAATCGTTTCTAATCTAGAATCTGAAGTTCAGTAGGGGCCACTATAATGTTGATGAGGCATCTTGGGAGTATAAGGCAGAAATTGGAGAGCGCTATTCCCATCTCTTTGATTGATTATATGCGGTACCTTGTATACTATCTCTTATTTTATATGATGATGTCTTGTTTCCTCCTTTATTATGAGTTATATTTAGTGGTAATGATTATGTAAATTTTGAGGATAAAATTTCTATTTAGAGGGGAGAGTTGTAAGACCCGTATACTAGTCCGTACTGTTCCCTATGCTTCAACGGTCCTCCCGGTCGAATTTTGGCAACCCTCGACCCGTATCTGATGTTTGCACGTGATCCTAAGCCGAGTCATGCATGCTGAAGTCAACTTGAATCGAAACCTGTACCTTGGCGACTGTTGCCGCAGTTCTAATTCCATGACTCACGCACCGATCCGATATCCAGGTCAGAAGATGTGTGCCCACGTTCAATTCGAAGAAAACACCGCGCGTTGTGAATTTTGAGGGAATGTTTACAACATGTCCCACCAATCCATCAATCAATCAATGTTAAGTACAAGTCAAGTATAAGCCATACCCAAGTATAACAACCCATCCTGTCCCATTCCCAAAGTCAATTCTCTCTCTCTCTCTCTCTCCACCCATCCCTTTCTTACAACACATCACTCCACCCATCACCCATCACACATCATCCCATCCCTTTCCACCAAACTTCTCTCTCTCTCTCTCATTCCATCTCTTCACTCCCAAGCATCCCACGTCCAACCTCTCTTCTCTCCCAAACAACAACAAGTGTGGCCCACTTTCCCTACCCTCTCATCTCTCAACCACACTATTAAAACCCCATCAACCTCCATCAAAAAGAAGGCAAGGAGCATAGGAGTCCAAGGGACCAAGGAGAAGGCCTAGAGGTGGGTGATCCACCGTTATATCTTATTTTAGGGCCCACTTATTGGTGGGACCCATTTTGATGTATGTGATTTAATCAAGAGGGGCCCATAGTGGCGGGGTCCCTCTATCTCACCGTATCTCTCTCTCTCTCTCTCTCTCTCTCTCTCTCTCTCTCTCTCTCTCTCTTTTATTATGGGTGTGGTCCACTAGATCCACACCAATTGTGGACCCACTATGATGGATGTATTCTGTCGACGCCGTCCATCTGCTTTATCCATGCCATCCAGTGGGCCTAACCTGGATGATGGAAAAATACAAATATTAGACTCATCAGGTGGGTTTTGTGCATGTGGGACCCACCATGATGTCCATGCTATTCAGCGTCTTTGGACGCTAGGTGAAATAGGGGTGGATAACATGGAGTGCGTGTACTGACAGCTAACAAAAAAATAATATAGCCCTTTTAAAATTTTGGGGTGGGACACTCCTGCAGGCCTCACCTTGATGTATGTACTTAATCTAAGCCATCCATCCTTTTCCTCAGATCATTTTAGGCGTTGAGTCAAAAAATGAGGCTGATCTGGTTTCCTGGCGGGCCATAGTATAGAAAACATTGTTCTTACCATTGAAATACTCCCTAATGTTTCTATACATTAAAACCCATCCAATATTGGACTTGATAGGTTTGTATTGAGCCATAGGGACTAATGGCTAGGTAGGATTTGTCTGAGGCGGGCCCCACCTACCAAAAACCACAAGATTTGTGATTAAAAAAAATAGAACATTAAGCAGCAACGCCTGCTACTGTCGCTGACAGGGGATGTAATAGTGTCCTTTGCCGTGGACGCCAGACGGACAGGGATCCACTGTCCCTTCTGTGGGCCCCACTATGATGTGTGTTACCATCCACACTGTGCATTTTGATGGGCCTCCTTCTGGCAGTGGGCCACCCCTAAAATTAGCTCCATTCGGATCTTAGGTGGCCCACATCACAGGAGATTGTTGGATTGAACGTCTGCCCTTGAAACCCTTTTGGGTTGCAAAAGTTTTGGATAAGGTATGATACTTATTTTTACTCTTCCCCAGGTCCCTGTGACCTTATCAACATTTTAAATGACAAATAAACATTACGGTGGGCCCCATGACTCTGTGACCTTGTCAATAGGATGGGTGGAAAATAAACATTATGGTGGGCCCCTGATCCGTGTGACCTCATCAACAAGTTGGGTGGAAAATAAATATTATGGTGGGCCTAGGTCACGTGTGACCTTGTCAATGGGTTGGATGGAAAACAAACATTATGGTGGGCCCCCATGAATGTGTGACCTTGTCAATAGGCTAGATGGAAAATAAACATTATGGCGGGCCCCACATGGGACCCACTGATGTATGTATTGTAATCCACACCCTCCATTAGTGTGGGCCCCACCATGAGGTATGTACTTCATCTATGCCATCCATCCCTTCCATCCTTATGGGACCCACCATGATGCATGTGGTGCATCCAAACCGTCCAACCATTTTGAAAGCTCATCTCACGACTTGAGACTAAAAATGAGGCAGATCTTAGAAAACAAACATTATGGTGGGCCCCCATGAATGTGTGACCTTGTCAACAGGCTGGATGGAAAATAAACATTATGGTGGGCCCCACATGGGACCCACTGATCTATGTATTGTAATCCACACCCTCCATTAGTGTGGGCCCCACCATGAGGTATGTACTTCATCTATGCCATCCATCCCTTCCATCCCTATGGGACCCACCATGATGCATGTGTTGCATCCAAACCGTCCAACCATTTTGAAAGCTTGTCTCACGGCTTGAGACTAAAAATGAGGCAGATCTTGGTATCAAGTGGACCACACTAGAGTAAAGTGGGGATTAAAAGTCTAACATTGAAACCCCTTTTGAGTTAAAGAAGTTTTGAATCAATATGATATTTGTTTCTCCTCACTGTTCAGGTCATTGTGACCTTATGAATAGTCTGGATGGGAAATAAATTCCACGGTGGGCCCTCTAAAATTTAACAGTGTGAATTATGGTCACCACCACCATTTGTGGTATGGTCTAGTTGATCCTTTGGATATGGTTCATTTTTTTTATATAAGTCCTTTAATCAATTATAACAATGGATGAATGATTTTGAATAGGCCCTTTGGCATGGTCCATTTTAGGTATTTGGGGCCCACTTGATGAGGCCAATTTGATGTATTTGGGGCTCACTTAATGAAGCCTGATTCGACGTATTTGGGGGCCCATTTGACTCGGCCCATTTGTATTGGCCCATTTGATTGGCCCATGTGATTAGGCCCATCTTGATGTATTTGTGGCCTGTGGTTGAGGCCCACTTTGATATATATATCAGGCCCATATGATTAAATCCATCTTGATGTATCTATGGCTAGTCGTTAAGGCTCACTTTGATATATACGAGGCCCATTGATGCGGCCCATAGTGATGTGTATTAGGCCCTTGTACGAGGCCATGGTGTCTACTTTATGTTCACCTTTATGTGGGCCACTCCATGTGAGCAATGTTGGTTAAATGTCCACATTGATGGGTGATGATGGTCGAATGTCCACATTGTGACCTTTCCTTAGGTCTTGATCGGCCGATTATCGAGGCCGATTACCGATTGATTCCGATTATCATAGCCAATTACCGATTCCGATCACCGAGGCTGATTATTGATCAATTCCGATTGTCGTGGCCTATTGTCGATTAGTGTTCGAGGCTGATCAATTGCCAATTTTGACTGTTGAGGTCAATTGTATAGGCCGATTGTCGAGGTCAATTATCGTGGCTGATTCTGATTGCCGATTCCGATTGTTGAGGCCAGATATCGAGGTCGATTGTCGAGGTCCAATGTGATGTATATACGGCCCATATTTGAGGCCCATTATGATGTACATTCAGCCCGTGTTTAAGGCCCAATGTGATGTATATGAGGCCTATGAGAAGAGGCCCAATGTGATGCATTGAGGGGCAGGCGATAGAGCCCATTGTAATGTATGTTAGGACCATGTGAAAGGCCCATCATGACGTGTATTAAGCTCTTGAGTGAGGCCCACAGTATTGTATATTTGGCCCTTGTGTGAGGCTATGGGCTCATTATATGTTAGGCTCTATGTAGGCCATTCCTTGGGGACAATGTTGGTTAAATGTCCACATTGTTAAGGTTGATTGTCGATACCGGTTATTGATACCGATTATGAGTATGTGGTTGTATAAGATCATGATACATGCCCATACGCATCATCTACATATTTGTTATGAGATGTGATTGACCATTGCATATATCATTGGGCAGGTTGATATGAGACTCCTTAATAGGCGAAGGTTATCTCACATGAGCGCACGACATGTGTAGGATTAATGTATTACTAGATGGTATGACTTATGCATCTTGCATTGTGTGTTGTACAACCTAGTGACATCAGGGCTGTAGCCTCCATAGGCATATCGTGTATGGTCAGATGGGACATCAAAAATTTATTCTAGCATCGGGCTACCATAGATGACCCTGAGTGAAAATTCCTAAACCCTCTTGGTACCAGAGGATACCCTAACGTCGAGATCGAGTGGATATGTATGTGCGCATGATGGCCGTATACTAGTAGGCCGCATCTCCCACCGTGTCATGGTCGGTTGGGAGGGGATGTGGCCTTACCCACCTGAGGGAGTAGGCATAGCTAGGCTGAGTTTTACTAGCTCATAAATGGGTCCTCTATCGACCACTGGCCAAGAGGATAGTGAGGTCTTTTCCACTTACCTAGTTGTGCGCTTGATGGGGTGGCAAGTTGGTGTAGAGTGTAATACACCCCGGTGATGATTCCAGAGATGAATTGTACTGATATGTGGACTTATTGGGCAGTAGTTGTATATTTATTCATCCATTCATTCACTATCCACTTGGGTTGGTGGTATACAACTATTGGTTACGTGTACATTCGCAATGGCCAGGATTTTGGTTGAGGCGCGCAACTAACTTGAGATCAGGAGTTTACCACATTGAGTCTGACTATCCAAATTAGGTATGGGACTAGTTTGGATAGAAGTCCCTTATAATGGGCCCCATAGCCTGCGATACTACGTACTATCACCCCAACTTCACACTCAAGCATGGTCACTCCATTCAGACCGTATATTGTATTACATCTGTGACATACAACATTTTGGGTCACTGTGTTTCTGCATTTATATGGTCTAGGTATGGTTGACGTTATTTCTGAACTCATCAGGAATTTGTATATTGCATTGCATCCTCAGCATTTGATATTTGACTTTTTATGACTCCTCATTTGTATAGCTGATCTGTATGGCGTATGCGGATATTATTTGACTCATGGACTTGTTATTATTTTTGCTTACTCTGATATCGTATAATTCATGATCTTACGGCTATTTCGACATTATATGATTATGACATTGCGTTGAATACTTGACACTCGCCTTGTGCACACACTTACACCACCCTCTAATGTTTCTATAAGCTTATGTACGATAGATGCGTGCATGTGATGTTAGGTTGCAGCAATGTAGAGCTTGAAGCATGTAGTGGACTTTTAGAGCCTTGATTTTTGATATATGTATTTCCCTTTCAGCACTGTATTTAAAATTTTATATTAGTGGATATGTGATGATGATGTTGCTCTTGTGATTTGGGTATACTTGTGGTTATGCTTCTTATGAGATAAATGTATGTTGGAAAATCCTCCTTGTAGGATCCCATGATCAGAACCTGGTACATGTGCACTAGGAGCTGAGAATGGGGTACTATGGAGGCTGTCAGCACTAGATTCGGTGATCGAGAATTTTGTGAGCCCAGTTACCGAGTTTGGGGCGTGACAAAGGACCACTCTCCTTTACCTTTCATTGATTAAATTTTAGAAAGGTTAGCTCATCATTCCTACTACTACTTCTTAGACGGGTATTCGGGATACAATCGAATAGAGATAGCCCTGTAAGATCTAGATAAAACAACATTCTCATGCCCCTTTGGCACCTTTTCTTATTAAAGGATGTTGTTGAGTGTCAAATATTAAATATTTCCTCTTGTTTATATCTTGGTTTTATGAACATGATAATGCTTGTATTGTAAGGTGAATCTGAGAGCTTGGAATGAAATGACTGTTAAAAGCAAGGATGTAATACTCAAGAATCACCAAGACAAGGGATTGATCTTAAGAAATCAAGATTGAAGATTTTAAGACCTCAAGAGTCAAGGAAACTAAGTGGAGAAGGAAGGAAGTAGAAAGTGTAAAGTGCATAAATTCAGAGAACTGAACTTCACGGTTTATGTCATCGACCACTGGGTGGTCGATGACATTGAAGCAAGTGTTTCCAGTGGTCGATGACATTGAAGCAAGTGTTCAATGACATCGACCACTGATCAATGACATTGAAGCATTACATGAAAATCGAGTTTGGTTACTAGACAAATTGGATGTATTTCTCGACGGCATCGAACCCTGTTCGATTGCTCGAAGACTAGTTCAATGACATCGAAGGCAGTTCAATGAGATCGAGATTTTTGAAGATTTTTGGACTAACTCACTGGAACACTTTGGACACACTCTTGATTGATTGAACACCCTTTGATGATATCGAAGGAAGGTTCGATGACATGAAAGGTTACGCAGTGCGAAAAGGCACAACTTCCGAATTCAACTTACGTTTGATGACATCGAAGGTTGTTCGATGACATCGAAGGTGTTACGTAGAGTTTATGCGGAGTATATAAATTTGAGGCAGTTTGGAAAGGGATAGGAGGCCTGGGTGGAGCGCTGACAACGTTCTTTTGCTTCAATTTCTTTATGGGTTCTAGTTAATCTTTTTATTTTTCTTCTAAGATGTTAGTCTTCTTAGGCTAATCTCTTAGTTAAGGCTTAGGGATGAAACCTATTGTTTCTTTTGATATTCAATTTTTTTTGATTCAAGCATATGTTGAACTTCCATTAAGCTTTAATTTGAATTAAGATATATTTTCAGTTTTCTATGATGTATTGTGACTGAAATTACAGTATATGCTGTGAAGGCTTTTGATATGATCTCATTGACTATGAAATTGTGTGATGTGTAGAAGTCGTTGTTTACCATCGTCTCCTGGGCATGGTAGGATGATTAAATTTCCTACCATCATTACAATTAGATGGATATTTGGGAACCAAATCAATGGAAAGTTGAGATTCTGTTTTAACCGCTCCTTCATCTGATTGGATAGATAAGACTTCGATTCCAATTGAGTTATCATTGAATCAATTAGATTCAATATTGAGATTGCTATAGGTGGATTCTTAGATCCTTAGTCTTTTTATCTTTATTATTTCAAAACTTTTTTCTAAATTGCTGTATTGAAAATCCAGACAAACTAAGTTAGACTTAGATTAGTTTTAAACTGTGTTCCCCATTCCCTATGGATTCGACCTCGTTCTCACGGAGTTATTACTACATCGTGACCCTACACTTGGGGTTATGAACAAGTTTTTGGCACCGTTACTAGGGAGTGGTGTTGAACACGATTAGGTTTAGCTTTTTCTAGGTTTAATTTCTGTTTTAGGTTAGATTTTTCTTGTTTTCTTAAATTTTTTAATCTATGGTTTTTAGGATTTTTTAGTTTTTAAAATTATGTTTTTAGGATTCATCTCATTTTTTTCCTCTCTTTCCTCTTTTAACATTACTAACATAGTTTGATTGTTTTGATCTTGTAGGATCTTCAATTCTAGTTCTCCGCTTTTGGTGACTTCTTTCCTCTACTTGCTTTTCTTATTTCTATAGGATTTATTTATAGGAATTGATTAGATCCAGAATTAAGGTTTCACCATATACATGCAAGAGTGGACATGTAGTATGCTAATCTATTTTTAGAAGATGAGAGGTACTGTTCACAACCTTAAGTGTAGGGTCGCGATACAGTAATAACTCGGTGAGACTGAGGTCGAATGCACAAAGACTAAACTCGTACGTATTCTGAAAGTAATTAGAAGTATAACTAGAATAAGATCTAAATCTAAATCTGGAATAAAAGAAAGTAATTGTGAATGGGATTTCAATAATAAAAAGGGAACTAGAGTGCCAAGGATCTACTTATAGCTATCAGGATGCTTCCTTAATTCAAAAAACACAATTAGAATTGAAGTCCTATCCTATCCAATTGGAAGATAAAGCAATTAAACCAAATCTGAACTTTTCATTAACTTATCCACACATGGTGGAGTATTGTGATGATTGGAAGGGATTCTATCATCCTATCATATACAATGGTGAACAACAAAATTTATCAATCTCATAATCTCAAAATAGAAAAAGAATATATTTAAAACTATCACAACATCTATTATAATTTAAGTCACAATAAATCATAGAAAATTGAAAATATTCCTTAAATTCAAACTAAAAATCAATAAAAATAAAGAAAAATAAGAATTAAAGCATGAAAACCATCCCAACACGCTACAAGCTTCACTTCTTAGCCCTAACTAAGAGGTTTACTCAAGCATAGACATGATTGGATCTAAAATCCTAAAAGAAAGCATTAAAAATAAATAAGGAAGAAAAACTCTTCGAAGTCTGATCCACCCTTTGACTCTGCTTCTTAAAACATAATTCATGTTTAAAACTCCTAAAAGAACCCATATTTATAGCTTTTGTCCGACGGTCTTTAAAAATCTTCTCAAATTTACGCACTCTGCATAACGTGTTCGATGTCATCGAACAACCTTCAATGTCATCGAATGTAACTGGAATCCGAAAGTCATTCCTTTTAGCACAACGTAACACCTTTCGCACTACATAACTCTTCATGTCATCGAATATACCTTCGATGCCATCGAACAGTCCTTCGATGTCATCGAAGGGTGTTCAATCAATCGAGAATGTATCAAGAGTGTTCTAGTGAGTTTCTCCAAAAATCTGCAAAAATCTCCATGTCATCGAGTTGCCTTCAATGTCATCGAATTGGTCTTGGAGCTATCGAACAGGGCTTTGATGTCATCGGGAAATGAATCTAATTCGTCCAATAACTAAACTTGATTTTCATGTAATTTTTTGATGTCATCGACCTGTGCTCGATGACATAGACAATGAAGTTCAGATTTTATGAATTTCTGCATTTTGCACTTTCAATTTTCTTCCTTCTCTACTTGGTTTCCTTGAATCTTGGGGTCTTGAAATCTTCTATCTTGGTCTCCTAAGATCCATCCATTGTCTTAGTTATTCTTGAGCATCAATTCTATGCTTTAACATTCTTTTCAATCTAAGCTCTTAGATTCACCTCGCAATACAAACATGTATAAAATATACCCATTAAGCGTTATCATGTTCATAAAACCAAGATATAAATAGGGAAAAATATGTAATATTTAAAACTCAATACACCCCCCAACTAGAATTTTGCTAGTCCCGAGCAAAGCGTGCGTGAAAGAATTCTCAATTCTCAATATTTAAATCACTTTTCAAAAAATAATCTTTTGTGCAATCAAGTATAAATGAGTACTATCCAAAGAGGTGAGAGTGAAAATTTGAAAATCTAGAGCCGAATCACACTAGCAATCAATTAAATAGGTTCTTTATCAATTACTTAAGAGTATAAGTTTATATATCAAGTTTTTCAATGTGCTCAGTGAATTCTAACTTACTTTTCATAAAAATATTATCAATATTTGAAAAATCAAGTGCTGATTCAAAACTTATCCCCTTTTTCTTCTTTTTTCACTTTTTGATTTTGTATCGACTGTCCTTTTTTTATTATTTATTCTTCTCTTCATTCTTTTCATCTTCATTTTTTTCAGACTTTTTATTCTTTTCATTCTTTTCCAGTCTTTTCATCATAAATAACCTTTTTGTCGATCTTTCTGTTTTTTAACTGGTTCTTTTTCTCTTTTTAAGGTGGATAACATTCTCCAGAATTAATTCTCAACGTCTATCCATGATTCACATACTAACAATCAGAAATTCTAGCACAATTCACAGAAAATAAATTGAATGTGTCTTGTGATTTAGGTCAACATGATATTCAAACGTTCTCTTAGTCAATTAACTGAAATAACTTATGGATAGTCTATTTGGTTGATCAAACTCCAGTAATTTAAAGTTCAATCTCTATCTTATCATCATACTCAAGGCATTCTTAATTACACAAGCTTTTATTTTTCTAAACAAATTTTTAATTTGAAAAATTAAAAATTTTTTCCTCAAAGACCAAAAAAACTAATTAGTTTACCTAATCGACACCCCCAACCTAAAATCTACATTGTCCTCAATGTAAAAGATATTAGCATGTAATGCACATGAGACAATGAAAAGAAAGGAAAAGTAATGAAAAGATAGTACCTGAAGAAGTAGAATAGAAGCTTTTTCAAGGTTCTTAACATGTAAATGAGTTAGTATGAAGACTAAACAATCTAAATAAACAAACTATACTAATCCTAAATCCTATGAAAGCAATAAACCTAACTACACCTCCATCAGACTAGGAGGTCAATCTTGATACACAGGGTCAATCAGAGGTATGGACATACCCTTTGAATCAAACTTCTCAATAAAGGGCTTTAGGCGATGTCTGTTTACATTGAAAACATTGCCATTCATCTAATTCTTTATCTCAATGGCCCCATAAGGATGGACATTCATAACAATAAAAGGGCCGAGCCAAAGAGATCGCAGCTTACCCGGAAAAAGTTGTAATCGAGAATTGTACAGAAAGACTTTTTGACCGATTGTGAATGATTTTTGAAAGATGTTCTTGTCATAGAACACCTTTTTCCTATCCTTGTTGATTCTTGAGTTCTCATAAACGTTGTTCTGAATTTCCTCGAGTTCGTTTAATTGAAGTTTGTGAAGCGAGGCAGCGTTGTAACAAGTTAAAATTCAGATTTTTGATAGCCCAGTAGGCTCTATATTCCAACTCGATAGGCAAGTGGCAAGCTTTCCAATAGATGAGTCTACAAGGAGACATTTCAATGGGGGTCTTAAAAGCTATACGTTAAGCCCATAAAGCAACAGTCAAGCGGATTGACTAATCCTTACGGTCAGGGTTAACCATTTTTTTAGAATTTATTTAATTTCTCTGTTGAAAATCTCAGCTTTTCCTCTTGTCTGCGGGTGGTATGGAGTGATCACTTTGAGAGAAATACCATATTTCTTCATTAAGCTCTCAAATGGCCTATTGCAAAAGTGTGAACTTCCATCACTAATGATGGCTCGAGGTGTTCCAAACTGGGAAAGGATGTTTTCTTTTAAGAATCTAATGACTGTTCGATGATCATTGTTCCGACATGGGATTGATTCATTCCACTTAATGACATAGTCTACTACCAATAAGATATAATTATTACCAAAATATTGGGGGAATGGTCCCATAAAATTGATTCCTCGGCAATTAAATGCTTCAATGATAAGAATTGGGTTTAGTGACATCATATTTCAACGGGACAATCCTCTCAATTTCTGATAACGCTCACAAGCTTTGCAAAACTCATGAGTATCTTTGAATATAATGGGCTAGTAAAAGTTGCACTACAGAATTTTGGCCATGGTCTTTTTATCAGAAAGTAACCACCACAGGCCAGACAGTGACAAAAGGAGATGACACTCTAATGTTCATTGTCTGGCACACATCTCTTTAGAATTTGATCTATGTAAGACCTATACCCTAATTAACCCTATGTATGTTTCATTTTTTATGCTGACATGTTTCCATCGAACCGAATCTATGAGTTTTGATCGTTACCCTATTTTTCTATAGCAATAACCTGAGACTAGTACCCTAATGACCGCGCGGGAGTTACGATTCCAACACCATGTGACATGCTCCATTTTAACCCTTAGATTAGAAACAATTTTGGCACAATCTGAGGTAGGCCATGCAATACACGTGAGCCCTACTTGCACAATTCCCCATGTTGTCAAATCAATCAATCCATCAATCTATCAATCTAAACATTAATCAAGCCATCCATCACTCATGTCACTCTCTCTCCATTAGTCAAAGAAACTCATGCCATTCTCATGCAACCCATACCCCTACCTATGCTAGCCATCATTCTTTTATTATTTTTCTCCTTATTTTACCCCCCATTTTTTCCTTATTCCCTCACTATCATAAAATCTCTACCACAAAAAATTCTTAACTCCCTCTCATTTCTACCATTTTCTAGCAAGTATAGAGAGGGATTAATAGAGAGAAAAATATTAGAAAGATTAGACAGAAATTAAGAGAGAAAGAGACCAAAAAAAGAAAGATTAGGGAGAGATTAAGAGAAAAGAAAGAGAGCTTGTGAGAGTATTAGGAAAGATCAAGAGAGTAAGAATAAGAGAATAGAGAAAAGAGTGATTAGAGGAGATTAAGGGTGAAGAAGAGCTTGGTGGGCCATCTGATCGCCGATCCAACTGTCCATTCTTTGAGGTGAGTGCATAGGAGGGTCAAAACCCTCCCCTTTTTTGTAATTTCTCTATTTTAGTGGGCCTATAAGGATGGGACCACCTTGATCATGTATTGAGTATGTGGTGGACGCCATAGTGGCGAGAGGCCACACCGATGGCCGGATCTCTTTTCCTTCATTTCCATTTCTTTTCTTATTCTCATGGGGTTATAAGACTCATAAGTGGGCCACGCTATTGGAGAGCGTGTCCCGCACGCTATCATAGCATGGACCACCTTGTGTGGCCACTATGATATTTATTTTCTATTTAAACCAGTTGATTGTGTAAGTACACTTGGATGGTGAAAATACACCAAAAATGGATATGATCCAAAGCTTCTTAGCTTCACCATGAGTTGGACATTCAAATGGATGGAGTGGATTTCCTATGTGGGCCCTACATCACCCTTAAAACACGAGAGAGGGAGAGGGGTAGTGGCACCATCATCGCTGGACACAACAATGTCCAGAGACATGTCTCTAGCACCATTTACCTTCCAAAGCCACCTATGGGCTTTTCTCGTAGGCCCAATCATGATGTGTGTGTGTGTGTATCGTCCACACAGTCCATCTGATTTCCCTTCTCATTTTAGGCGTTGAGCTCAAGAGGAAGCGAATCTGAATCCCAGCTGGGCCATACCACAAATGTTAAGGGGTTGGGCTACCCACCGTCATTTCTTATTTTGCACAGGAGGTTTGGAGTGAGTTTCCACTCATGGGACCCATGTTGATGTATTTCTTAGATCCATACCATTCATCCATCTGCTGACTCATTTTAGCCATGGAGCCCAAAACTCTAGGGCTTGTTTGGATTCGTGTATAGTATTGTATTGTATTGTATATGGGTACTATTCATGTATACATTGGACGGTTTTCAGAATACATCCAATTCAATCAAATACTAATCAATGTTTGGATAGGAGGTATTGTTTGGCATAATATACAATACGTTATACAGATCAATGTTTGGATAGGACGTATTATGTCTGCGTATTGTACAATCTTAATTGGGTCACATGGCCTGTTTGACGTATAAAACTTTCTGATTTCTAGCCGAGATGATTTTCATGTTAAAATGTAACAAATGGACGGTCCCGATCTTACACTGCATAGGTACCAGATATCTTATAATCATAAAAATTTCAAACTTTCATCCGCTGCGGAATACAGCGTAATGAATATGAAGTATTGACTACAATAGAACCCACTGACAATACTATACCGTCGATTCGAAAATTTGGTTGGATTGTGTATTCGCACGCATGGGATTCAACTCCTATTCACTTCAATCCAAACATAGTAAATGTCAAATCATAACTTCTAATACGATACAATACATCCCCAAACGCGTATTTAAACAGGCCCCTAGCCAATCCAACCATCAGGTGGACCACACCACAACTGACGGTGGAGCTAGGAGCACCCCTCATGTCATGCAGACGTGGGGTGAGGGCATCCCAGCTAAGGACCTCACCTTCATGTATATGTTTAATCCACACCATCCACCACCATCTTCATATCATTTTAGGCTATGAGCCAAAAAATGAGACAAATCTGAGTTCCTAGTGGACTGCACCAAGGGTAAAAAAGTCCCACTGTTGAAAATTTCTAAGGCTGACTATTGTGTGTGTAGGTGGTGGACATATCCGTCATTTGACTCCTTTGGTCCATAGAGAGCTGGATGATATAATGGACAATGGATTATCCACTAGTGTCCCTAGTGACGGTGAGGGCGGAAGCCTTTTTGTACTGCCCCACATGTGGACCCCACCATAATGAATGTGTTTAATCTACACCGTCCACCATCTATCTTTGATGATTTCAGGATGTGGGCCAAAATTTGAGGCAGATCTAAGTCTTGACTGGGCCGTACTAAGGAGAACAATGCTCATTTGTTGAAAGCTTTTAGGGTGATCTTTGAAGTCCCTAATCATCTAAACTAGTCCTATTCAGAGTCTATTTGACCTCATTCGAGGTGGTCAAGACGGTGAATGTATTAAATTATCTACTTGGGGCCCTCCTTAATAGTGTATGCAAAACATACAATGAATATAATAATAATATAAAAATATATATGAATGTAGAATGCTGGCCCATTTTGGGTCTCACAAGTGGGACTTTGTTCTGATGTTTATATTGAATCCACCCCGTCCACTGACTTTTCAAGATCATTTTAGGCCATGGGCTAAAAGATGAGACAAATTTGGGTCTCAAGTGGGCCGCAATGAGGGAAACGAACCATTGCTATTGAAATCTTTCAAGGCCCAATGTGGAGTCCCTATTCATCCAAATCAACACAAATCAGAGTCCAGTTGACCCACTCAAGATGGACTACGCGGTGAAAAGAGTAGAAGATCCACATGGGGTCCGCACTGATAGCATATCAAAAAAATAGAGAAATAATGAAAAAGAAAGGTGTTACTAGGCGGTTTTGCCCAGTGACATGAGGGTCGAAATCTCCTTGGGCTGCCGACCCTTCACGATGTATGTATCCCATCCAATCCATCCATCTTGTCAGATCATGTTAGGTTATGGGCCCAAAACTTAGGTTAATCCAGATCTCAGCTGGGCCGCACCATAGGGTAATGTAGGGGTAGGAACCTCTTGGAGTTAAGATTTCTTAGTTTTGGGATCCCTTGGACTTGGGAATCCCTAGAATCGAGATCCCTTAGGTCTTTGGTTATGTTTTTCATCTTAAATTCAAATCCTTAAATTGGTTGGCATGTGAATGTCGAAATTATGATTTTATTAAATCCATTTAAGCATATACTTTGCCTGAACTAATGAAATCCCAAGACTTAGATGGGCTATGAGCATAGGATCGCATCCTAATGACTAATCAATGATCTGTAACCGTCAATTTATGTTAGAAATGATCAGATAGTGCAGATCATTCTACTAAAGTAATTATAGTGATGCCATCGATAATCTGATTATTTCGAGACATCATTAGTGGGCCATGTGCCCAAATGGATTGGTAGCCTAGTGACACATGTGCTGTACATGTGTGTGTCCATTCGGGTCACCCCCTGAGGACCCTGCCTTGTTTTATATATATATATATATATATATATATATATATATATATATATATATATATATATATATATATATATATATATATTATTCATGCCTTGTAGGTTACATGAGGAGCTGATGTTAGTCTAACGTGGGCCACACCACGTAGACTTCTATATTTCTAGTGAGGCATGTCGTTCAGTTCTCGCTCTCTGTATATGATGTGTCGATTAAGGCCGATTATTGCCTAATATGTCTGATAACATGCTAATGTACCTGTCCTGATTGGACACATTAAGAACATGCTTAGTATAATGACATCATGCCCAGACATATGCCCATACATATAATTTGTATGCATGTTCTGAGGTGATGATAGATCATAGCGTACACCCTTGGGCTGAGATACGTAGGGGACCCACCATGATTGTTAGTGAACCCCACATGTTGTGCCTTTTTAGGTTGCTATGAGCATGCTTGAGTTGTAATTAGAGGCTACGAATAGCACCCATCTTGGACTCTTTATGTGCTCACATGGCTCGCTATGAGTGGGCCTTTCAACTATAAGCCCACCTATATAGGAGCATGCAGGACCCATTAGGGGTAGATTTGAGTGGATCCCACCAAGTCTTATCCATATTTGATTTTTCGATCCCATAGTGATTTTATTTGCTGTAAGACCCGACCTGAGTTCATGTGTGTGCATGTGTGTGTAGGTCTGCATTTCATTTCTCTTGGTCCCGCAGTCCTACTGGTCGAATCCGGTGACTTGCGACCCTCGGATAGTGTTTGCCATCATCCTTAAGTCTGGTCATGTAAACTTGACTCGGATCGAGTCGAAACCTATGCCATCTTGTTTGCATTGTTGTTGCGGTTCCGATGACCCGTCTTATGCATCCATCCGACGTGTAAATCATAAGTTGCATGCATTTCATTTTCTAGCCCTTGATCATGATCATGCGGCCCACCTAAGGGTGGTGTGCATGAATTTCTAGGTGGTCTCATCTTTTGGCACAAGTTACAACACATACCACACACACACTACCCAAATCCCATGTTCTATACTACCCATAACTCATACACTACCCACAACCCTAAACTATAACCTCCCTTAGGTCCTCTTTTGCTAGTCTATCATTATCTCTCTAACCAAAGCCCCATTTCGCAAGATTAAAGGCTAAAATTTCTCATCACTAAATAAGCTACAATCATTTCCTTCCTACAAACACCTCTCTCTCTCTCTCTCTCTCTTCCCCCCCCCCCCCCCCCCCCCTCTCATTTTCCCTCTTTTCTTTTTTCTTCTTTCTTGCTAGAAGAAGGTGGGATGTCCCCACCTCTCCCTCTCCATTTTCCAGCCTCTTCTCTCCCTAATCTCTCTAAATCCATCCGTCTCCCTTGGAGTGCTAGGAGCAAGAAGACCTGGATTTTTGTAAGGATCAAGGTGGGTGCTCTCCATATTATGTAGATCTCTTCTTCTTAATGTAGGTCCTTCCCTCTTTCTCATTTGGGATGTGTAGGACCCAACCATCAATGGTGGAAATCCTACAGAACCTTTTAAATGTGGCCATTAGGCCCATCTTATGCATACATGTCCATGCGTGGGGATTCCCTTGATGGATTCCTGTCATGGTGATTTCTTCTCATTCCTTAGGCATGATGGGTCATCTAGACCCTTGCATCATGGTTGAGATGGCATTCCAACCATTCATCTTAGATCTAGGCCATGCATGATGAAATCCATGTTGTACATTGTATATGTATAGTATATGTCGTTATGATTGTGTTGGGGAAGGGTCAATAGTGGCGGAGCCTTCCCCCGATGGCCGAATATCCTTCCTTTCCTCTCCCTTCTCTTATATTTCTGATGATGTATGTGTGGTCCACTTAGTGGGCCTAGATTGTCCAAGAAAACCCAGCAAGGGTGGGATGCCCATACCTAACCTACACTATGGTTAGGGTGTCCCATTTGCCACCCTAAATGTTGCATGCAAGAGTGAAAAATTTTGAATTTGATCTGGAAAATTGTGGGGCCCACTAGGGTGATCCATGGCACCAAACTTATGGGCTAATCATTTCCTTAAATGGCTTCTACATTTATTTTAATTAAAGAATGTATTGCTGTCTAGATTTTTAAGACAGATTTCTGTTGGTTTTGGGCCTGAAATTGGGACTGATTGGGGGCCTATTCATACCCAAAAAATACTTCTAAAAGGTGGGGATCTCACCTTTATGTCCCCTAAATTTCAGCCCCATCTGACCCTGATTGAGGTCCCAAAGGTGTGGCCCAAGTAAGGTAGTTAGTCTGTAATTTCTGCACTGTTTCAGCAACATATCAGTGTGGAATTCCTTAAATATAAAATAATTTTTTCTCTGATAGCCATATCCATGGACCTCACTTTGTATTACACATATGAGGGGACACAAAAACTATTTTTTTTCCAATTTTTAGAGGCCATTAATCCACACCATTGGAAGCTCAGATCAGGGCCTATATAAAATATGCACTAAATAGATTTTCTGGACAGTCTATTTTCTTTAAATTAATTAAAATACTTCTGCTAATCCAAAAATTATGAAATTTCACAAAGAGGTGGCCCACCTATGGTAGGACCCACCTACCAAGTTTGGGGTCAAAGAACCCCTATGCTAACCGTGGGGCGTGTTGGACCGGCCCACCAGACTGGGACACCCAGGTTGGGGCGTCTAGCCATGGCTGGGTTGTCCACCCTCTTTGTGGGCCCAACTTGATGTATTTTTTATCCCCACCATCCATCCATTTGTGGTCCATGTGAGATATGACCTTCTCCCTTAAAGACATCCATTTTTGAGACCCATTTGGTTGTCTTTGGGCTAATTGCCTAGGCCCATAGGACCTTCCACCTTGGGACACCCGGGCCCATTGGACTATTGTTGGACTTCCAGTCCAGCAGCATGGTCCACCTGATTTATGTGTGTGATCCATTACGCTCATCTAGTGGGACCCACATGGACATATGTGGGCCACTAATGAACATAAACTTAATTTATATTTATTATTGCTGGACTCCAGCAAGCCTAGAAATGGGTGGGCTGGAAATTCCAGCAATAGGCCCATATTGGCTGCCCCTAATGGTATGATTTGGGGCAGCATGGCCCACTAGATTTAAGGATGAATTATACACATAATCTTATCATTTTTTGAGGTGCATTTGGGCTTCATTTGTGCACATTAGGAGGGCCACCATAATTGGATTTTATTTTGGATCTATGTTCATAGTTTTGGTTGGACTTTGTGAGGCCCAACTCACTTGGATAAACCATAGAAATTACCCACATGGTTGGATTACTGGGTTGCCCAATAGGCCCATTGCAATATGTGAATTTTTGACCTTTATGGTTGGGCCCAAACCTTGCTTGAGGGCCCACCATATTGCCTATGAGTTGGGCTTTGAGTATAGCCCACTAGGCCATGGATTTCCTTAGGCCCTAGGCCTTGCTTCATAATTGAGCAGTAACGGGCTACCTTTTGAGACCCAGTTGAGGTTAGATGTCCTCCTTGGTGGCCCTAAGGTAGGCCTATGAGGTTGTTATAGGTGGTTGAAGGCCTACCTTGCACTCTTGATAGAACCGCTTATTCCTTTAGACTTATATGTCCCTTCTTAGTTTGTAGGCTACCCCAAAGTATTGGGTCCCCACTAGAAGATGATCCCTTAGTTATCTTATCTAAATACTTAGACTTATTCCTCCCCCCCTCAGGAAGGAGGAGTATGTTCTAAGTCTTCATCGCCGTATGGCGCACCCTCATAACCCATATACATCATGGTGTGATTGGATTAAATTGTGTGTGTGGTCATTGGGTTGATATGATGGAGGGATGGAGTTTCCCTTCTTATGCACATTGAGTGCTTGGAGCTAGTACATGATTGGTATGCATGATTCATGCATTTGACATCACATCTCATGAATATTATTGCCCTTACTTCATTAGGGCCTTGCCTCCACAGGGGTATTCATGGATGACCGTATGTGGAAACCGAAAATATATTATTTCAGCATTGGGGTGCATAGGATATCCCTGGTTGAAAGCCCCTAAACCTTCAAGGTACCTAGAAGACGCCTCAACGCCGTGACCGAGTGAAAATCATGAGCACCGGATTGCCTTACACCGTTAGGCCGCATCTCCCACCATCGTGTAGTTGGTTGAGATGAGATGCAGCCTTACCCGCCTAAGTGAGAGGGCATGACTAGGCCTTGCCTCCACAGGGGTATTCATGGATGACCGTATGTGGAAACCGAAAATATATTATTTCAGCATTGGGGTGCATAGGATATCCCTGGTTGAAAGCCCCTAAACCTTCAAGGTACCTAGAAGACGCCTCAACGCCGTGACCGAGTGAAAATCATGAGCACCGGATTGCCTTACACCGTTAGGCCGCATCTCCCACCATCGTGTAGTTGGTTGAGATGAGATGCAGCCTTACCCGCCTAAGTGAGAGGGCATGACTAGGCTGAGTTTGACCAGCTCGTGAATGGGTCCGCTACTGTCAAGCCTTGTTGGTGATTTGCTGTCCACAGGCAGGTAGTGTGGTCTTTTACGTTCGTTTGACTTATGCAGGTCTGTAAAGTGGCAGTCATCCTATAGTGTACTTGACCCCGATAAATTTCTTATGATGAAACCGTACTTGATTTGTGGATTAGGTATAAGGTCTAGCATTACTTCGTATTGCACTTGCACCGGCTGTATAAGCTTTATATTACATCACCTTGGTATGACGCCCAGTACTCATCGCATTACATAGCCTTGGTATGGCCTCTTGCATTTATGGCAGCCTTGGTAAGGCTAGTAATATTAGTATTGATCATATTTCCCTTCTGTATCTCCTATCATTCTTCTGCACACCATTGCCACACACTTTCACCACCCTCTAAGCTTTCTATAAGCTTATGCACGATTGATGTGTGCAGGAGATCCTAGGTCGGAGTCTTAGCAGCGGAGCTGGGATAGGAGTTGAACCGAGGACCCCAATGTTACAGATCTTCTTCCTTCTTCCTTTGTCATTAGATGTATTTCCTTTTAGCATTATATTAAAGCTCCAATTTATAGTGGATTTTGTGATGTGCGCCTTTGTTATTTCTCAGATATACTTGTTGTGATCTTGGGTATGATCATATTGGAATGGATATATGGTTATGAAAATCCTCCTTATAGGATCCTAAGGTCGGAACCTGTCTCAGGAGCCGAGAGTGGGGAACTACGGAGGCTGTTGTGGCCAGAACCGGCTATTGTATTCCTTGTGAGTCCGGTTACCAAGTCTAGAGTGTGACAATTGCAATCCACTTAATTGTGGATCCTCGTTAGTGAATAGATGATGCTCACACCATGGGTTTCCTTATTGTTCATGTTGTGGCTGCCCATTAGGCCTGCTTGTATTTATATGTAGTGGTCTTACCATGGGCTAACCTTGTAGTTTGTGTTATGTTTCCACCATTGAACTACCGTTTAGGTTCCACACATTACATGTATTGATCCCATCATAGGCCTGTGTTTGGTTGGTTTTAAGTTTCCCTCTTAGGCCCTGCTTAGGGATAGTTGTAAGGCCCAATTTGATGACCATTTCGGGCCCATTATGATTATTTTTGGATCCTACAATTTGTTACCCCATTTGGATGCCGATAGTTGTATGTTTGGCCGCTTAGGTGAGAGCTTGTTGAGTGGACCCATTAGCTTGAAAGACCACTTAAGTATAGCCCTATGGGCCTCGATAAACTTAGTTTCTAAGTAGGTTCCACCCATTATGAATGATGAATTTTCATGTGGTGCGATATTTTACATGTGTGTTGGTACAATACTTCCTTGATAATTTACATAGTATTATTACCTTAGTGATTTATGCGACGTTTACGCTTATGATTGCTATCACACTTCCTTTATGTTGACATTTTTCTTTCTTTATATTGATGCAACACTATTTTATATTACATGTAGCATTGCTTTTGCATTTAAGTTAACATTGCTTTATATTGATTTAGCCTTGCTTTATGCTTAATATGGTACTACACACCTCACGTATAGTGGTCATGATCGTATGTTATCGTATCTCATTCGTATCATGTGTGCTTGACTTGGATGATGGTTAATTCATGATTTTTGGCTTGCCTATGCGTGACAAGGTTGCATTGACGACTTTAAAAGTTTGGGCATTTTCAGGGGATCCATAAGAGATGGGGTTGCCTTGCATGTTTGCACAACTTGCATTACATGGTTGCATGACTCGGATGATGGTCTCATACATTCACGCATTGCATGATGCATTTGCATCACACCCTAGAGACAACAAGGTTGTGGCCACCTCAGGATTATCATGGTTGACAGCTTGAGTATGGACATAAAAAATCTGGTTACATTTACAAGGCAAGTAGAATGTCCCTGTGTTAAAGTCCCCAAATCCTGTGGGCCAACAGGATGCTTCAACGTTGAGACCGAGTGGATAACATGAGTGCCCGAGTGTCAAATTCTAGTAGGTCGTGTCTCCCACTATGTCGTGGTAGAATGGAAAGGGGTGTGACCTTACCCACCTAGGTGAAGGTGGCTATATGTTAGGTTGAGTCTGACCAGCTCATGAAATGGGTCTGCTATTGGAGAGCCGGTTGGAGATTAACATACCACTGACGAGGCAGATAGTGAGGTCTCTTGCACTCGCTGTGTCATGCGCACGATGGGGCGGCAGGCCAGTGTCAGAGTGTACTAGACCCTGATGATTCTAGTGATGATAATTGTACCGAAATATGGACTTACTGAGTAGGAGTTGCATGTTCAACATTTGACTCATTCATTAACTATCCACTTGAGCTAGTGGTGCGCAATTAAAGCATTATGTGCACCTTTGCAATAGGCATAATTTCAGTTAGGTATGTGACTAACATGAGATCGGGAGTTTAGCACATTAAGTATAACTATCCAAATCAGGTATGTAATGGTTTGGATAAAAGTCCCTTGTGATGAACCCCATAGTTTACGATACCATGTACTATCATCCCGACTACACACACTAGCTTTATCATTTCTTTTGCATCACATAGCCTGGATATGGCTTATGGTATTTATAGACTTGTCAGGATTTGCATATTGCATTACATCCTCAGCATATGACATTTGGCTTATTTGCATTGTATAGCCTGAATAAGGCTGCTGATAATTATGGACTTGTCAAGATTTGTATACTATGTTGCATCCTTAGTATATGACATTTGGCCCAGTATGTCTTTGCATCACATAGCCTGGATAGGGCTGATGGTATTTATGGACTTGTTATTTCGTCCTTCATATTTTTGCTTACTCTGATATTTATATGCCTGGCACATGCATTATGCACACACACACACACACACACACACACTCTCTCTCTCTCTCTCTCTAAGCTTCATAGTAAGCTTATGCACATTCGTTACGTGTAGTTTATGCTATACCATAGCAGTATTGAGACAGGAGCATGTGCCTGATCTTTTGGAGTTTTGTTATATCATATATTTTTCTTTCAGTACTGTACTCAAATATTATATTAGTGGATATATGGTGATGATGTTTTGTAACTTGGGTACACTTGTGGTTATGCTCCTTTAATAATAATAATAATAATTCACCCTGAAAATCTACATTGTAGGATCCCACGATCAGAACCTGGCACATGGGAGCTAGGAGCCGAGAATAGGGTACTACGGAGGGCTGTCAGCATTGGATTCGGTAGTTGAAAATTTTGTGAGTCTGGTTCCCGAGTTTGGGGCGTGACAGAAGTTGGTATCAGAGCAGTAATACCTGAGGATAACATCATGTATCTGCTAATGGTCTTAAAATAACTATCCTTCATTGTACGATGTTGTGAACTTTGATTAGAATCTTAATCTTGGAAATTTAGAAACACACCCAAGGTTTCCATTGCAACTTAGTAAAAAAAATTAGCATTCCCATTTGTGAACATAGAAACTTTGAACATAGTACCTTGGTAAGAGCGTCTTGTGCAAGGTTTGGTTGTAGAGAAATTTTGAGGATGAAATTTTTTATTAGGAGGGTAGAGTTGTAAGACCTGTACCCTAATTAACCCTCCATATGTTTCATTTTCGATGTCGGCATGTTTCCATTAGATCGAATCTATGAGTTTTGATTGTTAACCTATTTTTGTATCGCAATAACCCGAGACTTATACCCTAGCGACCGCATAGGCGTTACGATTCCAACACCACACGGCACGCACCATTTTGACCCCTAGATTAGAAGTTATAATTTTGGCACAATCTGAGGTGGGCAACACAATGCACTCGGGCTTTACTTGCTCAAATTCTCATGTTATCAAATCAATCAATCCATCAATCTATCATACATCCATCAATCAAGTCATCAATCACTCATGTCACTCTTTCTCCATTAGTCAAAGAAACCCATGCCATTCTCACTCAATCCGTACCCCTACATATGCTAGCCATTATTCTTTTATTCTTTTTCTCCTAAATTTATCCCTCCATCTTCTCCTTATTCCCTCCTTATCCTTAAATCTCTACCGCAATAACTCCCTTACTCCTCATTTCTATCATTTTCTAGCAAGTGTAGAGAGGGATAAAAAGAGAGAGAAAAACATTAGAAAGATTAGGGAGAAATTAAGAGAGAAAGAGAGAAAAGAACGAATGATTAGGGAGAGATTACGAGAAAAGAAAGAGAGCTTGTGAGAGTATTAGGAAAGATCAAGAGAGTAAGAGTAATAGAATAGAGAAAAGAATGACTAGAGGAGATTAGGGGTGAAGAGAGCTTAGTGGGAGATTTGATCGCCGATCCAACCATCCATTCTTCGAGGTGAGTGCATAGGAGGGTCAAAACCGTCCCCTTTTTTGTGATTTCTCTATTTTGGTGGGCCCATAAGGGCGGGACCCACCTCAATCATGTATTGAGTATGTGGTGGACCCCATAGTAGCGGGGGGCCACACCGATGGCTGGATCTCTTTTCTTCCTTTCCCTTTCTTTTCTTATTCTCATGGTGTTATGGGACCCACAAGTGGGCCACGCTAGGTAAACGTGTCCCGCACATTATCATAGCGTGGACCACCTTGTGTGGCCACTATGATATTTATTTTCTATTTAAACTAGTTGATTGTGTAAGCACACTTGGATGGTGAAAATACACAAAAAATGGATGTGATCCAAAGCTTCTTTGCTTCGCCATGAGTTAGACATTCAAATGAATGGAGTGGATTTCCTAGGTGGGCTCTACCTCACCCTTAAAACACTAAAGAGGGAGAGGGGTAGTGACACCGTTGTCACTGGACACAATATTGTCCAGAGACATGTCTCTGACAGCATTTACCTTCCAAATTCACCATATGAGCTTCTCTCATGGGCCTAATCATGATGTGTGTGTGTGTATCTACACCATCCATCCAATTTCCCTTCTCATTTCAGGCGTTGAGCTTAAGATGAAGCTAATCTGAATCCCAAGTGGGCCATACCACAAATGCTAAGGGGTTGGGCTACCCATCGTTATTTCTTACTTTGCAGAGGAGGTTTAGGGTGAGTTTTCACTCGTGGGACCCATGTTGATGTATTTCTTAGATCTGCACCATCCAACCATCTCCCAGCTCATTTTATTCATGGAGCCCAAAACTCTAGTCGATCTAACCTTTAGGTGGACCACACCACAACCGATGGTGGAGCTAGGAGCACCCCTCATGTCATGCGGACGTGGGGTGGGGGCGTCCCAGCTGTGGACCCCACCTTCATGTATATGTTTAATCCACGCCATCCACCACCTTATTCATATCATTTTAGGTTATGAGCCAAAAAATGAGACAAATTTGAATTCCTAGTGGACGACACCAAGGGAAACAAAGTCCTATAGTTGGAAATTTCTTAGGTTGACTATTGTGTGTGTAGGTGGTGGACCTATCCATCACTAGACTCCTTTGGTCCATAGAGAGCTGGCCGATATAATGGACATTATGGATTATCCATTAGTGGACCCCACATAGTAGAAAATAAAAGAATAAAAATAAAGGAAGAAAGAAAGAGAAACAAAAAAAGGTTGTCACTGGTCATTATTGCCCAGTGACGGTGAGGGTGGAAGCCTTGTTGGGCTGCCCCACACGTGGACCCCACCATGATGAATGTGTTTAATATACATCGTCCACCATCTACCTCAGATGATTTCAGGCCATGGGTCAAAGTTTGAGGTAGATCCGAGTCTTGAGTGGGCCGTACTAAGGAGAACAATGCTCATTTATTAAAACCTTCTAGGGCCATCTTTAGAGTCCCTGATCATCCAAACCAGTCCCATTCAAAGTCTATTTGACCTAATTCGAGGTGGCTAAGAGGCTGAATGGATTAGATTATCCACTCGAGGCCCACCTTAATACAGTATTCAAAACATACAACGAATATAATAATAATATAAAAAAATATATGCATGCAGAATGCTGGCCCATTTTGGGTCTCACAAGTGGGACCCTGATCTGATTTTTATATTGAATCCACACCATCAACTGACTTTTCAAGATTATTTTAGGACATGGGCCGAAAGATGAGACAGATTCGAGTCTCAAGTGGGCCACAATGAAGGAAACGAACCATTGCTGTTGAAATCTTCCAAGGCCCAATGTGGAGTCCCTGTTCATCCAAATCAACCCAAATCAAATCAACCAAATCAGATCCCATTTGACCCACTCGAGATGGACTACGTGGTGAACCCCACATGTTGGGCCTTTTTAGGTTGTTATGATCATGCTTGAGTTCTAATTAGAGGCTATGACTGACACCCATCTTGGACTCTTTATGTACCCACATGGCTCGCTATGAGTGGGCCTTTCGACTATAGGCCCACTTATGTAGGAACATGCAAGGCCCATTAGGGATATATTTGAATGGATCCCACCTAGTCATATCCATGTTAGGTTTTTGGAGCCCATAGTGATTTTATTTGCAATCAAACTTAATTATGGATCCTTGTTAGTGAATAAATGATGCCTACACCTTGGGTTGCCTTGTTGTTCATGTTGTGGTTACCCATTAGGCTTGCTTGTATTTATATGTAGTGGTCCTACCATGGGCTAACCCTATGGTTTGTGTTATGCTTCCACCATTGAACTACCATTAGGTTTCACACACGGCATGTATTGATCCCATCGTAGGCTTATGTTTGGTTGGTTGCCAGCTGCCCTCTTGGGCCCTACTTAGGGATAGTTGTAGGGCTCAATTTGATGACCATTTTGGGCCCACTATGATTATTTGTGGATCCTACAATTTGTTACCCCATTTGGATGCCGATAGTTGTATGTTTGGCCGCTTAGGTGAGAGCTTGCTGAGTGGACCCATTAGCTTGAAAGACCACTTAAGTATAGCCCTATGGGCCTCGATAAACTTGGTTTCCAAGTAGGTTCCACCCGTTATGAATGATGAATTTTCATGTGCTGCGACATTTTACATGTGTGTTGGTACAATACTTCCTTGATAATTTATATAGTATTACCTTAGTAATTTATGTAATGTTTATGCTCATGATTGCTATAATACTTTCTTTAGGTTGACATGGTGCTTTCTTTATATTGATGCGACACTATTTTATGTTAAATGTAGCATTGCTTTTACATTTGAGTTAGCATTGCTTTATATTGATTTAGCCTTACTTTATGCTTAATATGGTACTACACACCTCACGCATAGTGGTTATGAACGTATGTTATCATATCTCATTTGTATGATGTGTGCATGACTTGGATGATGGCTAATTCATGATTTTTTACTTGCCTATGTGTGGCAAGGCCACATGGATGACTTTAAAAGTTTGGGCATTTTCAGGGGACCCATATGAGATGGGGCTGCCTTGTATGTATGCATGACTTGCATGACATGGTTGCATGACTCAGATGATAGTCTCATGCATTCACGCATTGCATGATGCATTCGCATTCACACCCTAGTGACATCAGGGTTGTGGCCACCTCAGAATTATCGTAGTTGACGGCTTGAGTATGGACATCGAAAATCTGGTTACGTTTATAGGGCACGTAGCATGTCCTTGGGTGAAAGTCCCTAAACATTGTGGGCTAATAAGATGCTCCAACGTCGAGACCGAGTGGATAACATGAGCGCTTGAGTGCCAAATACCAGTAGGCCGCGTCTCCCATTGTGTCGTGATCGGTTGGAAGGGGGTGTGACCGTACCCATTCGGGTGAAGGGGACTATATACTAGGTTGAGTCTGACCGGCTAGTGAAATGGGTCCCCTATTGGCGAGCCAGGTGAAGATTAACATACCACTGACTAGGCAGATAGTGAAGTCTCTTCCAGACGTTGTGTCATGCGTGCGATGGGGCGGCAGGCCAGTTTTAGATTTTACCAATCCCTAATGATTCTAGTGTTGATAACTGTGTTGAAATGTGGACGTCTTGAGTAGGAGTTGCATGTTCAATATTTGACTCATTTATTCATTCATTCACTATCCACTCGGGCTGGTGGTGCATAACTAAATTATTATGTGCACCCTTACAATGGCCATGATTTTGGTTAGGTACATGACTAACCTAAGATTAGGAGTTTACCACATTGAGTCTAGCTATCCAAATCAGGTATGAGACTGGTTTGGATAGAAGTCCCTTATGATGAACCCCACAGCTTGCGATACCACATACTATCATCTCGACTACACACACCAGCTTTGTCATTCCCTTTGCATCACATAGCCTGTATATGGCTAATGGTATTATAGACTTGTCAGGATTTGCATATTGCACTGCATCCTCCACATATGACATTTGGCTTATTATGTTTTTGCATCGTATAACTTGGATAAGGCTGATGGTATTTATGGACTTATTAATATTTGCATACTATGTTGCATCCTCAACATATGACATTTAAACCAGTATTTCTTTGCATCGCATAGCCTGGATAGGGCTGATGATATTTATGGACTTTTCAGTTTGACCTCCATCTTTTCGCTTACTCTGATATTTGTATGCTTGACACATGCATTGTGCACACATGTACGCACTTTTTAAGCTTTATAGTAAGCTTATGCATGTTGGTTACGTGCAGGTTATGCTAGACCATATCAACATTAAGGCAGGAGCATGTGCCTAATCTTTTAGAGTTTTGTTAAATCATTTATTTTCCTTCCAGCACTGTACTCAAAGATTATATTAGTGGATATATGGTGATGACGTTTTGTAACTTGGGTACACTTGTGGTTATGTTCATTTTTTATTAATAATAATAAAATTCACCCTAAAAATCCTCCTTGTAGGATCCCAGGATCGAAACCTGGTGCATGGGAGTTGGGAACCGAGAATAGGGTACTACGGACGCTGCAACACCAGATTCGGTGACCAAAAATTTCGTGAGTCCAGTTCCTAAGTTTGGGGCGTGACAGTCTGGGCAATATTTAAATGGATAAGGATCATCCTAGAAAAACTAATGTACCTCGGTGAATAATTTTTTCTTTTCTTGCACAGTCTAATATTATGGCGTGAAACCTGTGGCAATATAATTTACAATGTCAAAAAACCAAGGTAATTGGGAGAGTTTAAATAATTGTTCGTTAAGGAACATGTCGTTTATCGGTGTCAGTTCAAGGGAATCGGGGAGAATAAGTCGAGAGAGATGGTCAACCACGACGTTCTCTACTCCCTTTTTGTCTCATATTTCTATGTCGAACTCTTGGAGTACTAGGATCCATCTTATCAAGTAGGGTTTAACATCATTCTTAGAAAGAAATTACTTCAGTGCCGCATGATCAGTGTAGATGCTGATCTTCGATCCGATCAAGTATGACCTAAATTTGTCCAAAGTGAACACTACAACTAAGTATTCCTTCTCCGTAGTAGAGTAGTTCATTTGGGTAGAATTTAGAGTTTTACTTGCATAGTGAATCAGATAGGGCTTCTTCTCTTTTCTCTAGCCTAATACCTCCCCAATAGCAGAGTCAGACGCGTCGCACATAATCTCAAAGGGTATGCTCTAGTCGGGTGGCTGCATGATAGGTGCAGTTGTCAAAATAGCCTTGAACTTAGTGAAAGCTTCCTGGCATTGCTCAATCCACTCGTATGGTATATCCTTTTGAAGGAGATTACACAAAGGACAAGAGAGATGGTTAAAGTCCTTTTGAATTGTCTATAAAATTCAACATGTCTTAAGAAGGATCACACATCATGTATGCTCTTGGGTGGAGGTATGATAAAGATAGGATGAATTTTTGCCTTGTCCACCTTAATTTCCTTAGACGAAATTATGTTTAAGCATTATTCCCTTGGGAACCATGAAATGACATTTCTCCCAATTCAGAACCAAATTCTTTTCTTCACATCGCTTCAACACATTTTTAAGATTTTCCAAACATTCGCTACAGGATGGACCAAAAACAGAGAAGTCGTTCATAAAGACCTCAAAATATTGCCCCACCATGTCAGAAAATATACTCAACATGTATCGTTAAAAAGTGGTGGGGGCATTACACAATCCAATTGGCATCCTTCGGTAAGCAAATGTGCCAAAGGAACATGTGAATGTCGTCTTTTCTTGATCTTCAAGGGATATCTTTATTTGATGGTAGTCCAAATACCAGTCAAGGAAGCAACAGTAAGAGTGACCAACTAGCCTTTCCAAAATTTAATCAATGAAGGGTAAATGAAAATGGTCCTTGCTTGTGACGGTATTTAACTTCCTGTAGTTAATGAACATTCTCTAACCAGTAGTAACTCTAGCTGGCATGAGTTCATTGTCGGTATAGGATACGATGGTGATTCTGGACTTCTCAGGAACTACCTGAGTTGGACTCACCCATTGACTGTCGAATATAGCGTATATGATACCCACATCTAACAACTAAGTACATGTTCACAACCCCTAGTGTAGGGTTGCGATGTAGTAATAATCTCGGTAGGACCGAGGTCGAATCCACAGGGATTGAAACTTGTATGTTTCTGAAATTAACTAGAAGTAGAACTAGAAAAAGATGTGAAACTAATTCTGAAGTATTTGAGAGAGTAATTGTGAATAGAGTAATTAAAACTAAGAATTTAAAGGTGAGAACTAGGGTGCCAAGGATCCACTTGTAGTGATCAAGGAGACCTCTTGCTTGATTCGAATTAGAGTCCTATCCTATCCAATCGAAAAACATATCAATAAAACCAAATATGAACTTCTATTGACCTAATTCTCAATGAAGGGGAACTATAATAATTGGCAGGGATTCCATCAGCAAACCATGCTTAGGAGACAATGAAAAATAATAGGATTTACCAATCCCATAATCTAAAAGCAGGAGAATTGTAAAGATTAAGAAGGATTTCATCACCCTACCATGCCCAAGGGATGATGATGAACAACAGGACTTACTAATTTCATAATGTTAAATTAGGAAAAGAAGATACTCAAAGCTATTGCAGATATACCGTAATTTGAGTCACAATAAACCATTAAAAACTGAAAGTATTCCTTAAATATCATATTAGAATTCATGGGGTTCAACATAAACATGAATCAAAGTAATAGAAACATCCCATCATGCTACAAGCTTCACCTCTTAGCCCTAGCTAAGAGGTTTAGCCAACCATATATAGGATTGAACTAAAGTCACTTCAGAAAAATATCAAAACAACTAAGAAAAAAGAAGAAAAACTCTTGGTGACGGCTTCTCCACCCTTTTGCTCCACTCTTTAAACCCTGAAAGATGCCCAAGAACATCCAAGGGAGTCTTATTTATCGTTGTGGAACTCCAAATTTTGCACCTAGTTGGAAAACTCTAGAAACCGCCTTAAATTTACATAGTTTGCTAAAATATATTTCACTCTATGCAGTTTTCCAAAATAAACTTCACTCTGCGCAATTTCACAAAATGACCAAGAGTTTCAGAATATGCTTTTTCAGGACAATTTCAGGATTCTTTTTCTTTACTTCAAATCTTTGATTCTCTTCATTTCTCACTTGGTTTTTTTGGATCTTTGACATGTAAATTCTTCAATCTTGGTCTCTTAAGATCCATCCCTTACCTTGGTGATTCTTGAGTATCAAATTCATGTTTTCAGCACCCTTTTCAATCTAAGCTCTTAAATTCACCTTACAACACAAACATGTGTAAAAGAGAATATTAAGCATTATCATGTCCATAAAACCAAGATATAAATTGAGGATAATATATAATATTTGACCTTCAACACAATCCCCAACCAACATTTTGCTAGTCCCGAGCAAAGTATGCGAAAAATATTTCGAGAACCACAGGATAATTTTTATAAGCTCAAGCGGTTTTAAAAAATAATTCAGATAATAAAATTCTAAAATACATCAATATTGTGCATTACGTGCATTACCTTCTCCTAAAATCTAGCACTCAGTAAGTTTCATAATCAAGTTCAAAACATTTATCCTCCAATTAGAACAATTCTAAACATTGAGTTTCATGTGTGTATAGTGAAGTTTAGATTTATCATAATCCAAGGTTCAGTTCTTCACTTTCATGATAACATTGATAGTTAAAAGAGCATTCAAGACAACCAAAACCTAAACTGAAACCTGTCTTACAATTCATCTTTTAATTCCCTCTTTTATTACTCCAGCTTTTGATTTTTCTATCGATAACTTTCACGTTATGTTAACCTTTTTAAAGATCTTTAATAGGTAGCCCTTTTCGACGGCAACTATTTTTTTAGGTGTATATTTTCTTTTTCTTTCTTTTTAATTCTTCTTATTAAATATGATAGACAAATTCCCCAGGTTGGTTCCTTCCATGCATAATATTCATCAAGTTAACAATTCAATATCAAACTAACACTTTACTGTGTAAGCTAGATGTGACATGAGAGATCTTGACTCAATCAATATTTAAAACTTCTAATTGAAGATTAATAACTTGACTTAATTTTAAGATCTCCCAAATGACTAAACTCCAAGAGACATAAGGCATCAACATTAAACATTTTGTAATTCTAATTTTTCAAAAAATTTATAATTTTCCACAATTTTTGCTCAAAGACTTAGAAAACACTAATTAGCTTGTCTAATCCACACCCCAACCTAAAATCTACATTGTCTTCAACGTTAAAGAAATAAGTATGTAATGCAAAAGAGGTAATGAAAAGAAAAGTGAAGTGATGGAAAGATAATACCTGAAGAAGAAAATTTTAAAGCTTTTCCAATGATATCAGTGTGAAGATGGGTTAGCATAAAAGACTCAATAGACAATAATCAAACGATCCTAAACAACGGAAAAAACTATCATAAAACAGTGAAAAGCAAACTATCCTAATCCTAAATTCTTTGAAAGTCGTAAACCTAACTAGGAAAATAAGGAAAAGTTACTCAGTCATGCTGCAAGGTTTTTCCTCCGGCCAATATCTTAATAAATTTCCTAGTAGGTTTCTCAATAAGATCATCCAGAAGCCCTTTTTACAATAGGCTTGTTCCTGGAACATGAATTTCTAAAGAAATTTGTGGACCTTAGCATAAAGTTTCCTTTTAATCTCTTGAGGTGTCCAAAGTACATATGATTCACCTGAGATAGAGAAAATTTCATAGTTAGCGCAGCATGGTGATTTGGAGACTATAAGTAGACAAAATTCAGAGAAATTCTCAGTAGGTGATGTAGTCTCAACATATTCCGAAGTTTCATACTTCAGTTTAACTTTCAGCTCCTCCCTTAATGGTAAACATTCAAGATCTGTGGAAGGAGGGGCTTTAAAATAAGGGTTATCTCGGTTGGTAACAACCACCAAGGTATTTTTTTGAAAGGCATCTATTATTTCTTTTATCATGAGATCATTTGAATCTGCAAAATATGCCAAGCAATCTTTCAGAGAGTTGAGATAGTCAATTGAGAGATGTTTATTTTTCACATTGAGGTCTTTGATGATATGCCTAATGATTCCTTCGTCTTCTCTTAGAATAGAGGGAAACATGATCTCTTGCTCTTCACCTTAGTGAGAGTCAATTGTCACCGGATATATCTCACCCTGCCCTACATAGGCAGATTGTGGATCAGTAGGTGCATTGATGTGAAGATTCTGTTCATTGCTACTACTCAGCAGAGGAACTATATCGTCAAGGGTTGACAGCTTAGATGATGGCCTTAACTGGGTGATTTCAAATTCTAGAGTCATATCGAGCGACTCGTCCATCTCCCTAATCATATTATAATCTAAATCAAGGGAGTAGTCTACACATGTCTTAAAAGAGTTGGAAGGGTCGATTGAAAGAGGCTCATCCTTCACATTTAAATCAGGTGTGTCAGATTGGTGGAGTATATCATTTTGGTTGACAACTTCCTGAACCTTGTGATCACTTTCCTGAACCATACTTGAGATCGATTCCAGGGGAATTTGGACTCTAAACTCCTGATTGTCATCCAAATACTCACCATCTTCTAATTCAGTGTAGTTCACAAGTGGGATGGGATCGCTTTCCTTACATTCTGTTTCTAGGTTGGGTTGAGGCTCGAATAAACTAACATCTTCCTCCTCATTGAAGCCAAGTGTATCATGTGAGTGAAGCATGCCAATATTATTATATTTGAAAGATACCCATGTCTCTTGATCTTTACTTTGGACAATCATCGAGATCGATTTTTTGAAAAATTGAACCATATGATTATTAACAAAATCCAACTCCTCATTCTCAATATCAGTATTCTCCATAATCACATCACATGAACCTAACTGTTCTATATCTTTTATAAGTTCTTATAATCTTTAGAGTGTGTTTTGCTGGATAAGCTCTAGAGTTTATATGGAATTCTGAAGTGAATTCTCTTGGATCGTTTCTTATTGGATGTCATAGGCACAGGACCCAAGAGAATTGTCACTATGATGCATTGTTGATTTAACTTCCCAATCTTAATGTTTCCACTGATCATAAGTAGGGAGTTGGGAATGAAGAATTGGATTGGGTTGAGGCTAGGGTGAACTAGCCTCCATTAACTTATCGAGGCACGATGCAAACACTTTTATTATAATTCTAATGCCAGAAAAATCGTCTATGTAACCCTGAAGTGAATCCTCTTGGATCATAGTTGAATTTCAAAGGTAGAAGACCCAAGAGAATTGTCAATATAATGTATTACTGGTTCATCTTTCTAATATTGATGTTTTCACTAATTATAGTCATACAGGTCATAGGTAGGAGAATTTGATAGTTGTTGATACATATTATTACCCATGATATAATCTCTTGTTGTTTTCATCTTATCTGATAGGTGATAATAATTCTCACTCCCATATTTATGATAAGCCCAACACTCCCGTACTGTTTTCTTAATTCGTGGGATGTAATTATTCTCCCGCATATGCTTGCGTAAGGATTTCTTAATCTATGGAGCATTGTATTCCATTCGGTTCTCGATGATGTTTTCAGAAAATATTTGAGACGTAGATCATTTTCTAACATAATTATCTGACGACCTTTCATAATTTCTCGCATTCTCTAAAACTAGCTCAGCATATTGACATTACCACCCTTGCATATACATGGTGAAACCCTAATCCTAACATAAAATAAAAGAAAAGAAAAAAAATCTTAAAGTAATATGGAAAGTAGAGGAGAAGTTAGAAAGAATTTACCAGTTTGGAGAGTTCTATGTTAGGATCCTACACAATAAAAAATAATGTTAGTTCCTAAAAAAAAAAAATTCAGAAAAATCCTAACCTAAAAATAAAATAAAAAATTAGTCCTAAAAATAATCAAGAACTTGTTCACAACTCCAAGTGTAGGGGCGCGATGTGGTAATAATCTCGGTAAGACCAAGGTCGAATCCATAGGGACTAAAACTTATACATTTCTGAAATTAATTAGAAGTAAAACCAGAAGAAGATGTGAAACTAATTCTAAAGTATTTTAGAGAGTGATTGTGAATAGAGTAATTAAAATTAAGAATTTAAAGGTGGGAACTAGGGTGCCAAGGATCCACTTGTGGTGATCAAGGTGCCCTCTTGCTCGATTCAAGCAACACAATTATAATTGGAGTCCTATCCTATCCAATTAGAAAATATATCAATAAAACCAAATCTGAACTTCCATTGACCTAATTCTTAATGAAGGAGAATTATGATAATTAGTAGGGATTCCATCACCAAACCATGCCCAGGAGACAATGACAAATAACAGGATTTAACAATCCCAAAATCTCAAAGCAGGAGAATTGTGAAAATTAGGAAGTTCGTTTCTAAAATAAATTAAGAAAGTTTCTAAATCTAGAAATAGAAAGAAAAGTTAGTTGCTAAATCTAGGAATAAAAAAGAAAAATTAGTCTCTAAAAAAATAATTATAAAAGTTTCTAAGCCTAGAAATAGAAAGTTAATTTCTAAAAACAATTAAGAAAGTTTTGTAAATCTAAAAATAGAAAATAGTTTCTAAAACAAATTAAGAAAGTTTTTAAATCTAGAAATAGAAAGAAAAGTTAGTTTCTAAATCTAGAAATAGAAAAGAAAAATTAGTTTGTAAAAAAAATAATTAAGAAAGTTTCTAAATCTAGAAATAGAAAGTTAGTTTCTAAAAAAATTAAGACATGATTGGACCAAAATCTCTTAAGAAAAACATGAAAATAATTAAAGAAGAAGAAGAAAAACTCTTGGTGATGGCTTCTCTACCCTTTTGCTCCACTCCTTAAACTCTATAATATGCCTAAGAACATCCTAGGGAGTCCTATTTATAGTTGTGGAACTCCAACTTTCGCACCTTGTTAGAAAACTCTAGAATTTGCCTCAAATTTATACATTTGCCAAAATAGACTTCACTTTATAAAATTTCTCAAAATAGACTTCACTCTGCACAATTTCACAAAATGACCCAGAGTTTCAGAATATGCTTTTTCAGGATGATTTTCGGGTTCCTTTTCTTCACTTCGAATATTTGGTTCTCTTCATTCCTCACTTGATTTTTTTTGAATCTTTGGCATGTGAATTCTTCAATCTTAGTCTCCTAAGATCCATCCCTTGCCTTGGTGATTCTTGAGCATCAAATCCACTTTTAGCACCCTTTTCAATCTAAGCTCTTAAATTCACCTTGCAACACAAACATGAGTAAAATAGAACATTAAGCATTATCATGTTCATAAAACCAAGATATAAATTGGGGATAATATGCAATATTTGACCCTCAACTGTACATCATCCTTAACCACTTCCTTCATGTTTGGATTTAATCGATGTTGTGGTTGCAAGAATGTTTTCGCGTTATCCTCAAGATGAATACAGTGAGTACAAATTAAAGGGTTAATTCCCTTGAGGTTCGCAATTGACCATCCAATGGCTTCTTTATGCTCAATGAGAGTGAAAATAAGAACACTTTTCTCTTCTTTGTCCAGGTGAGTAGAAATTACTATTGGGTTTATCTCATCTTGATGTAAATAAAAATATTTAAGATCAGCGAGCAAAGGTTTTAGGTCGAGCTTCGGTGCTTTGAGGCTAGACGGTAGAGGCACTACATTAGTTTGAGGCAATTTCTCAAAATTTGGCCTCCATCAGTTAACTTCAAGTACCAGTGCAACATCAAACAAGGCATCCAACTCCTTAATTGTGTCATCATCTAAATCAGGGAAGTGGGCTAAGCATGTCTCTAGAGTGTTAGAGTATAGAGTCAGAAGTGTTCTATCTTCCACGAAAGAATCTATCATATTAATGTCATGGGTATCGTCATCATCCTCTGGCTGTTTGCTCATGTTGAAAAAGATATTAAGCTCCAACATCATATTTTTAAAAGATAAATTCATAACTCCATTCCTACAGTTGATGATGACATTGGATGTAGCAAGGAATGGGCGGCGAAGGATGACAGGTATCTGAGTGCTCATGTCTACGATGAGCTAAGTATCCAGGATGATAAAATCTACTGGATAGTAGAATTTGTCAACGTAGACCAACACATATTCGATCATTCCTGTTAGTACATGAACTGAATGATTAGTAAGTTATAATGTGGTCCGGGTGAGTTTTAATTCACTTAGACCCAATTATTCGTATACCAAGAAAGGAATCAAATTAATGCTCGCTCCTAAGTCAAGAAGTGTGTGCTCAATCTGGTGATTCCTGATTATACAGGTGATAGCTGGGCTACTAGGATCTTTATGTTTTTGTGGCACATCTTGCTTGAGGATGACACTCACCGTTTCTATCAGAAAATTTTTCTTTTGAATACTTTGCCATCTCTTGGTTGTACATAAGTCTTTCAAAAATTTGGCGTAAGAGGGGATTTGTTTCACAGCATCTAATAGATGAATGTTGACTTTCACTTGTTTTAGCACCTCTAGAGTATCCTGAGAGTTAGCTAGAGGTTTTTGGGCAATCATCCACTGGGGGAATGGAACAATCGACTTACTCACTCTTTCTGGTTCTTCCTCGTGTGGGGCATTATTAGGTCTATAATTCTTAGTTTCTTCCGGGTCCTTAGGCTTTTTAGCCCTCACCAGAATGGTTTTGTCAATAATCTTCCCACTCCTAAGAGTGGTGATAGACTTAGCCTACTCCATCTGATTTAAAGAGCTTGGATCACTTATTTCATATTACAGTTTTGGGTTGGGAAGAGGTTGGGCTGGAAGCATCTATTTCTCCCCACTCGCTAAGCATAACTCCATCCTTTGAATGGACAATGCACACATTCTCATTGTTGTTTTAATATCCTAAAATGCTTGTACCATATTCTGGTTGAATAGCTCTTGGTTTTGTATGAATTTTTGAACCGTATCCTCTTAAGACCACTTTGATTTAAAAATTAAGGGCCTCTTATCGGTTAACTGTTTGTCCATTCCTCCAACTGAAATTTTGATGGTTTCTCCAGTTGAAGTTGTATGTATTTGAGATGGGTCCTCTGAAAAGTCTTTGGTAGTTGTTTACGGCATTTGATTGCTCATTCAGTATCTCTGGAAAAGCAAGAATTGTTAAAAAAATTTCAATTGTATGTATGTTGCAAGCACAAATACCACAAACAACTTCTACAGCCTTATCGGATTTAATAGGTTCTGACTTCTTAAGCTCCATGGCCTCGACTTTCCTTGTGAGATTAGTCACCCTTGCACTCATGTCATCTTCCTATTTTAAAACATTAATTCCTCCCCCTTCCTTTGATTAAGTAGGCTTAGAAGTAGTGGATCTTGGGGAGGTGTCTTATGATTGTACATTTTTTGCTAATTGATCACGGTAATTCCATGCATTATCGACCTCCTTGTTCATGAATTCACTGTTACACATCATCTCTATGAACTGGCGCATTGGTGAAGTTAATCCGTTATGGAAAAAGTTTATTGTTCACCATATTTCATAGTCATGGTGTGGACAGGAATTTGTGAGATCCTTGAACTTTTCCCAGCATTGGAAGAAGGTCGCTTTCTCTTTCTTGGAAAAGTTCATGATTTCCTTCCTTAAAGTGTTAGTTTTATGAAATGGAAAAAACTTTTTGAGAAATTTTTGGGTCATTTCGGCCCATGTACCGATAGATCGTGACTTTAAGGAATGCGTCTACGCCTTAACTTTCTCCTTCAATGAGAAGGGAAACAATTTAAGTTGCACTATATCTTCAGATACGTTTGGAAAGTGTAATGTGACAACTATCACATCAAACTCTTTGATGCAAGTATGGATTTTCAGATTCTAGTCCGTGGAAATTAGGAAGTAGTTGTATCATTCCAGGTTTAACATACAATGTTCTTACATTTAATGAGAATATCATGCAGAAAGGTGTACTCTCCCCCGCTGGCTGTAAATAATTTTATAGAGTAAGAGGTGGGGGTGTATGATGCATCTCATTCTCATCTTTAACTTCCTCAATTGGATGTTAAGGTTGATTTGCAGCCATAACTTCAATTAATTTAGAGGATCTCAAGTGCTGTCTAATCTGGTGATGGATAGGAAACCCTTCGACTAATCCTCCTTCACTTAAGAGACATAGAGTGTTATCACGGACCCACTTGGGCATGAAACACTCACAGCCCTCAAACAACTAAATAAAGTTAAACTTAAGAAAAAAGAAAACTAAATAAAATAAAGAAAATAAGGAATCTAGAAAGATAAGAGAGTTGGAGAGAAGTTACCCAATTAGGATTGATATGTTAAAATTTTACAAAACAGAAAACAAAGTCAGTATCTAAGAACAATTTCAGAAAAATCCTAACCTAAAAGCATAGTAAATAGAACCCTAATCTTAACCTAATTCTAATACTAATTAATTTATAAAAAAAATGCATCCATAGTCCACAGCAACGACGCCAAAAATTTGTTCATAACCCCAAGTGTAGGGTCGCGATGTAGTAATAACTCGGTGAGACCGAGGTCGAATCCATAAGGACTAAACTTGTACGTATTATGAAAGTAACTAAAAGTAGAACTAGAATAAGATCTAAATCTAAATCTGGAATAAAAGAGAGTAATTGTAAATGAGATTTCAATATTCAAAAGCGAACTAGAGCACCAAGAATCTACTTGTAGCTATCAAGATGCTACTTTACTTGATTCAAGAAACGCAATTGGAATTTGAGTCCTATCCTATCCAATTGGAAGATAAAGCAATTAAACCAAATCTGAACTTTTCATTGACCTATCTACACATGGAGGAGTATTGTGATTATTGGAAGGGATTTCATCATCCTATCATGCCTAAGAGACGATGGTGAACAATAGGATTTACCAATCTCACAATCTCAAAATAGAAAAAGAAGATATTCAAAAGTATCACAACATCTATTGTAATTTGAGTCACAATAAATCATAGAAAATTAAAAATATTCATTAAATTCAAACTAGAAATTAATGAAGTTCAAGAAAAATATGAATCAGAGTAAGAAAACCATTTCAACACATTATAAGCTTCACCTCTTAGCCCTATCTAAGAGGTTTAGTCAACCATAAACATGATTGAATCTAAAATCCTAAAAGAAAGTGTTAAAAATAAATAAATAAATAAGGAAGGAAGAAAAACTCTTCAGAGGATGTTCTACCCTTTGGCTCTGCTTCTTAAAACCTAATTCATCTTTAGAACTCCTCAAAGAACCCATATTTATAGTCTTTGTCCGTCTGCCTTTGAAAACCGCTTCAAATTTACGCACTCGATGTAACGCATTCGATATCATCAAATAACCTTCGATGTCATCGAACGTAACTTGAATCCGAAAGTTGTGCCTTTTCGTACTACGTTAACACCTTTCACACTGCGTAACTCTTCATGTCATCGAACATACTTTCGATGTCATCGAATAGTCCTTTGATGTCATCGAAGGGTATTTGATCAATCGAGAATATGTCCAGAGTATTCCAGCGAGTTACTCCAAAAATCCATAAAAATTTTGATGTCATTGAATTGTCTTTGATTTCATCGAACTGGTCTTCGAGCAATTAAATGGGGCTTCGATGTCATCGAGAAATGCATCCAATTCATCTAGCAACCAAACTTGATTTTCATGTAATTCTTTGATGTCATCAACTAGTGCTCGATGTCATCGAACGACGATTAATGGCATTGACAGTGAAATTTAGATTTTGTGAATTTATGCATTTTGCAGTTTTGACTTCCTTCCTTCTCCACTTGGTTTCCTTGAATCTTAGGGTCTTCAAATCTTCAATCTTGGTCTTCTAAGATCCATCCCTTACCTTGGTGATTCATGAGCATCAATTCTATACTTTTAACATTCTTTTTAATCTAAGCTCTCAGATTCATCTCTCAATATAAACATGTATAAAATATACCCATTAAGCGTTATCACCAAGATACAAATAGGAGAAAATATGTAATATTTGACACTTAATAGGTATTGTGAAGGGCTGTCAGATGATTATGTTAGGAAATAACCTATGTCTCAAAATTTTTCTGAAACCATTTTCGAGATCTGATCAAAATATAATGCTCCACCAGTTAAGAAGTCTATACGTAACCACATGCGGAAAAATAATTACACTCTACAAATTAAGAAAACATTATGTGATTATTAGAGTGAGAGAAATTATCACCCATCCGACAAAAAGAAAACAATGGGTGATTACATTATGGGTAATAATGCATACCAATAACCATCAAACCCTTCTGCATATGACCCATATGACTATGATCAGGGGAAACATCAACATTGGAGAGATGAATTAACAATCGATTATATTGACTATTCTCTTAGATGCCTTATCTTTGAGATCCAAACAGAAACAATCCAAGAGAATTCAGTTCAGAACAAATCAACCAACAACTCAACCAATTTGCTATAGACATTAAAAAATCATTAAAAGCGATTGAATCGCACCTCAATGAGGTGGAAGAGGCTAGTTTATCCTAACCTCAACCCAATTTAGAAACATAACGTGAGGAAAGTGATCCTAAGTCACTTGTGGAGAATAGTGAAATTGTGAATGAGGAGTTGGATTGTGTTAATGAATGTACAATTCAATTTCTCGAAGAATCAATCTCGATGACTGTCCAAATCAATTATCAAGAAACATGAGTATCTTTCAAATATAATGATGTTGACCCACTCCAGCTACATGACATGCTTGATTCCAGTGTGGAGGATGAGCCCCTTTCAAGTGAAGCACATGACTTTTTTGAGGCATGCTTGGCCCACTCCCCTGATTTAGATTATGATGTGATTAGGGAGATGGACGACTTGCCTGATATGAATTTAGAATTTGAAATTATCCAATGGAGGCCACCAATTGAGTAGTCATCCCTTGACAATACAATGCCTCTACTGATTAGTATCAAGGAACCGAGTCTTCACATTAAATGTTCGCCTTCTAATCGGTATATGCAGGGCAAGGCGAGATGTATTTGTGATGATTGACTCTCACCAAGATGAAGAGTAAGAACACATGCTTCCCTTTATTTTCAAAGACCATGAAGTCCTTGGGCATGTCATCACAGACCTAAATGTGGAAAACGATCACAACTCAACTGAATGTCTTGATTCTCTAGAAGATTGCTTGACACACTTTGTAGATTCTAATGATAATATGATAAAAGAAATAATGGAGGCCTTACAAGACAATACCTTAGTAGTTGTTACTGACCAAGGGAATCTTTATTCTGAAGAACCTCTTTTCACAAATTTTAAATGTTTACCATTAAAGGAGGAGGAGTTGAAAATTGAACCGAATTCTAAAACTTTGGAATGTGTTGAGACTATACTACCCAATGAGAATTTTTTTGAATTTCATTTACTTATAGTCTTTGATTTACCATGGTGTACTAACACTGAAAATTTTTCTACCACAGGTGAATATTATCTACTTTAGACACCTTAGGAGATTAAAAGGAAACTTTTTGCTGAAGTTCATAAATTTCTCTAGACATTCATACTCTAAGGTGTCCAAGCCTACTGCAAAAATGGCTTTTGGATAATCTTGTTGAGAAATCTACTGAGAAATTTATCAAGATATTGGCCAGAGGAAGAACCTTCCTAAATGATTAGTAGTTTTTCCCTACTTTCTTAGTTTTATTTTAGGATTTAATTACATTTTTAGGATTAGTTTATTTTTTGAAGATTAGTTTAGACACTAAAACCACATTTTATTAGAAGATCGTATTCACTTCATAGGTACTCTTCATCTACTTCCCTTGATTTTCATTACTCTCAATTTTGCTCTTATTGCATATACTTATACATTGAGGACAATGTAGATTTTAAGTTAGGGGGTAGGTTTCCCATCGAAAAGTCTTCAAATTTGAGCAAAATTGTTAAAATTTTGAGCTAAAATTCTTCAAAATTCCTAAAAATTTCTATAAATTTAAGTGAATTTAAAGATAATCCATAGTGTAGAATTATAAGATACATAATGTTGATGATTTATGATTCTTAGATTTCAGTTATTAGATGAATTTCAAAACTAAGTTGAGTCATTAATTCTTAATCAAAAGTTTTAAACATTGATTGACTCATGATTTCACATTTCACATCTAACTTACACATCAAAGTTTTAATTTCATATTGAATTGTTAACTTAATGATTATTAAGCATGATGGGAACCGACCTGGGAAATTTGTTCATCGTGTTCAATAAAAAAATGAAAAGAAAGAAAGCAAGAAATGAGTAATACCCAACAAAAAAATACTTGTTGTCGAAAAGGGTTACCTATTAAATTCATTGAGGACTGTTGAAAAGAAGAAAAAGTAAAATAGTGTGAAACCCATCAATGAAAAAAATAAAAGATGAAAGAATAGAATGTTAAACTATAAGGTAAGTTTGGTTTAGGTTTTACTTATCCTTAATGCTCTTTTGATTATCAATGTTATCATGAAAATAGAGAATTGAACCATTGATTGTGATAAGTCTAGACTTCACTATACACCCATAGAACTTAATGTTTAGATTTGTTCTAATTACAGAATTAATGCTTTGAACTTGACTAAGAAATTTATATAGTACTAGAGTTTAGGAAAAAGTAGTTCTCAACATTTATGTATTTTAGATTTCTATAATTGGGATTATTTTTAGAACCGCTTGAGCTCATGAAAATTATCCAATTATTTTTGAAATATCTTTCACATGTTTTACTCGGGACTACCAAAATGCTGGTTGGGGTGTGTGTTGAGTGTCAAATATTGTATATTTTCTCTTGTTTATATCTTAGTTTTATGAACATAATAATGCCTAATGGGTATATTTTACACATGCTTGTATTGCAAGGTAAATATGAGAGCTTGGAATGAAAAGAATGTTAAAAGCATGGATTTAATACTTAAGAATCATTAAAACAAGGGATGGATCTTAGGAAACCAAGATTAAAGATTTCAAGACCTTAAGAGTTAAGGAAACTAAGTGGAGAAGGAAGGAAGTCGAAAGTGTAAAGTGCAGAAATTCTGAGAATTGAACTTCACTATCTATGTCATCGACCACCAGTCGATGACATCGATGCTTACATGAAAATCGAGTTGGGTTGTTAGACAAATTGGATGTATTTCTTGATGGCATCAAAGCCCTATTTGATTGCTTGAAGACCAGTTCAATGACATTGAAGGTAGTTCGATGACATCGAGATTTTTTAAGATTTCTGGAGCAACTCGCTGGAACACTCTGCATGCATTCTCAAGTAATTGAACACCCTTCGATGATATTGAAGGACTATTTGATGACATCAAAATAAGGTTCAATGACATGAAAAGTTACATAGTATGAAAATGGGCGACTTCCGAATTCGACTTACATTCGATGACATCGAAGGTATTATGCAGAGTTTACATGGAGTGCGTAAATTTGAGGTGGTACGAAGATTTTCCACTTGAGGTGAAAGTTGAGTTCCACAACTATAAATCAGAGTCCCTAAGATACTTCAAATTAACTTCTAGGGTTTGGAAAGGGATAAGAGACCTAGATGGAGCGCCTACAACGTTCTTCTTCTTCGATTTCTTCACGGGTTCTAATTGATCTTTTTATTTTTCTTCTAGTATGTTAGTCTTTTTAGGATAATCTCTTAGTTAAGGCTAATGGATGAAACTTATAGTTTCTTTTGATATTTAGTTTTCTTTGATTCAAGTATATGTTGAACTTCCATTAATCTTTGGTTTGAATTAAGATATATTTACAGTTTTTTATGATTTATTGTGACTAAAATTATAGTAGATGCTGTGAAGGCTTTTGATATAATCTTAGTGACTTTGGAATTGTGCGATGTGTAGAAGTTATTGTTCACTATCGTTTCCTGAGCATTGTCACACCCTAAACTCAGGAACTGGGCTCACAAAATTCTCGATAATCGAATCTGGCATCGATAGCCTTCGTAGTACCCCATTCTCAGCTCCTGGCACCCATTTGCTAGGTTCTGATCCTGGGATTCTACAAGGAGAATTTTCAACATTAGTTTGATTCATAATAAGCATAATCAAGGGCATAACCCATAAACAACAATCAAAAACTCCATCACATCTCCACTATGATAAAAAAACTTATAGGTACAATACATATAAGTTTTTTATCATAGTGAAAATGTGATGGAATTTTTAATTGTTGTTTGTGGGTTTTGCCCTTGGTTATGTTAATTATGAATCAAACTGACATTGAAAATCTTTCTTATAGGATCCCAAGATTGGACCCTGACAAATGGGTGTTAGGAGCCGAGAATGGGTTACTACGGAGACTATCAGTGCCAGATTCAGCGTTTGAGAATTTTATGACCCTGGTTTATGAGTTTGAGGCGTGACAGAAGTTGGTATCAGAGTATAACTTGAGAATAACTAAGAACAACATTACATGTCTTTTGTAAATGATTAAGTCCCAAGTTCAGATAGCATAACAATCTTTTGTTACAGACCCTTAATGTGCGTGTCTTCGAGAATTTTTAAAGTTGATAAGCGCCTTTGCCCTTTCCTATAGGATATGGCGCTCAGGTGAGTGATCCGATTGACTCCCGCTCCACCACTTGAGACTTCCGCTCCACCACCTGCGACTCCCACCCTACCACTTACGATCCTCACTCCACCACCAGAGATTCATACTTCTCATCCTGAGGATGTTGCCCCTCTACCAGAGACCCGTGTAGATCTAATCGTACTTGTGAGTGCCTTTCAGTCACATCAGATGTTGTAGGCTGTGACTGTAAGACCCGTATCCTAATCCGCACTGTTCCGTTGATTCCCACGACCATTCTCGTCAAAATCCGGCAATCCGCGACATATGGTTGACGTTGCGCACGACCGTAAGTCGTATCCTATTCATTTGAGCCAGCTTAATCCGAGACTTGTATCATTGCGACCGCACCGTCGCCGCGGTTCTAACGCCGCAACTCACGCACCGATCCGATACCCAGACGATGAGATACGGACCCACGTTCAGTTCGAGTAAAAACACCGCGTGTTGCAAATCCCAAGGAATCTCTACAAAATGTCCCGTCAATCACATCAATCAATCCCATCAATCACCTCTCATGTCAAGTACAAGCACCCATACTTCCTTTCTCCACAAGTCAAGCAACCACCCAAGTCAACTAACACATCACTTCACCCATCACTCACTTCACCCATCACTCACCTCACCCATCACTCACCTCACATCACTCCATCTCTCATTAATCACACCTCTCTCTCTCATTTCTCAACACTCCAACTCCAAGCAAGGAAGAGAGAGCTCACGTCCAAGCTCTCTTCCATGAGAAAGAAGTGATTTTAGTGGCCCACTTCCCATCTCCAAATCCCATCATCCTAGCCATCCATTTCCCATCTCCACCATCAAAGTGAAGCTCTAGGTGACCGGCTATCCAACGGACCAAGAAGATCAAGAGGTGGGTGCTTTGATAGAGTAGTTTTCATATTTTTAAGGTGGGCCAAGTGAGGCCAACCGATCAATGGTTTGGATCTCACTTGGGACCTTAGGATGTGGCCAATGGCTCATCTTGATCATCGAGACCATCCCATGATGGGGCCATTCTCCATGGACCCCATCATGATGTTTACTTTCCTTGTATTGAGGAGGTCATCTAGACCGTCCATTTCTAGTGGAGTGGGATCTCCACTGTTGATCTTTTATTGATGGTCCATATGCAAGAGGACCTTTGATGTATGATTGGATGATTGAAACGGAGGGCCCATAGTGCCGGGGTCCCTCCATCACGCGTGTCTCACTCTATTTCTCTCTCCCTCTCTTTCCATTTACTTACTTGTATGCGATGAAATGGCCGTATGGCCCACTTGGATGGACCCCACCTTGAAGTAAGTATTTTACCCAAGTCATCCATGTGTGGGCCCACCTTATATGCATTGTAACCACACCACCTACTATGTGGTGGCCCACCTAGGTAAGGCCCATTTAACATTTGTATCCAGCCAAAAGAGTCCAGTGACGCTGGACGTCACTGGGATGAGAGCACAAACCATGGCTTATTTCTAAGCCTTTGGAGAAGACTACTTGTTTAGGCCCCTTCTTGATGTAGGTATTCAATCCATGCCGTCCATCCCATTAAGAGCTCCATTTTAAGCGTTGAAATGGAAGATGGGGTTGATCGGAGCTTTTGGTGGGCCATAGTTTTAAAAATGGTATCATTACCATTGAATTGTACCAAAACTCTTCCTACACGCTGAAAAATGACCGATATTGGTCTTGATGGATGTATTTTGTGCTTGGGAATACAATGGACGGAGTGGATTTACTTGGTGTGGCCCGCACACCTGAAAATCCTTAGGAAATTGGATTTCAAAAGAAAAAAAAAATAAAAAAAATTTAAGCAGCAGAGGCGCTGCTGCCTCTGCCGTGCAGGACGCTAGACGCCCTGCGTCGTCAGCGGGCGGGCGGGAGAAGCAGACCCACGGCCCCTGCCGTGGGCCCCACCTTGATGTTTATGTTCCGTCCAATCCGTTCATGAGGTGGCCCACCCACTGACATGGCTCCCCACCAAATTTCAGTGAAATCCAAAGCTCAGGTGGCCCACACCATAAGGATCAATGTGAATTAAACTCTACCATTGAAACTCGTTTTAGGGTCCACAGAAGTTTTTGATCAAGCCGAGATTTATTTATTTTTATTCACCCAGGTCCCTGTGACCTTACAGATGGATTGGATGGATGATACACATTATAGTGGGCCCCACATGGGACCCACAGTGAGGTACACACCGTCCAGGGGACGGTGTGTGAGCGCGCGCGTGTGCGTGTAGGTGTGAGTGCGTGTGTGTGTGCGCATGCAGGTGTGTGAGTGCACGTGTGTGTATGCATGTGTGTGAGTGCACGTGTGTGTGTATGTGTGTGTGTGTGTATAATATTTTATATATATATATGATGTTATATATATATATATATATATATATACACTATAGTGTATATGTGTGATGGTGGGCCTCCATTGGAACCCACCCCCTCGCCATGATGCATGTGTTGCATCTAAACCGCCCATTTATTTGTTGTTGTAAAATTATTTCATAGCTTGTGCCAAAATGAACCAGATCTATGGTTCAAATGGGCCACCATGGCATGTGTATGGGGCCATGTTGATCCATTTATGGCCATTCATTCGGGCCCACCTTGGTATGTGCAAAGGGCCCATGTTGGCCTATTTGTAACCATTTGTTAAGGCCCACCTTGGTGCACATCTAAGGCCATGGGGTTAAGCCCATTTGACACATTAAAGCCCATGGGATTAAGCCCATTTGATGTACATGGGGTGCGAATGGAGTGAACCATTTAGTATGTTTAAAACTCATGAGTGTAGGCCCATCTGATATAGTTAAGGCCCAAGTTGTGAGGCCCACTTTGATGTTTTTCATGGCCCATGGGTCATGGACCATTGCAATGTACTTAAGGCTCATTGGTGAGACCCATTAATGCAGTCATTTGATGACTGTAAGGCTCATGTGATTCGGCCCATTTGATGTATCTATGGCCTATGGATCGAGGCCCAACGGAATGACCTTATGGTCCATTGCAATATGTGATTTCTCATGGTTCAAGTAATGACAATTATGGCGGGTCGTGCCTAAGGAACGATGTTGGTTTGACGTCCACATTGTATGTACAGTGATTGGTTAAATGTCCGCATTGTAGCTCTCTTTAGGGCCCATTGATAGGTCCATACCCGTTGTTATTCATTGCCTGATAACATGCTTAGTATAATCTCATGACTCATGCCCATACGCATCATATATATGCTTGATATGAGTAATGACTGATCATAACATACGCCCTTGGGCAGACCATTTACGGGACTCGTTATGTGACTGAGTGCCCCACATGATCGCGCAGTACGCGCTGGATTGCTGCATGTTTTGACAGAGTGATTCATGCATCTCGCATACGTGTGACTTGATTACTACATGCCCTAGCGACATCAGGGTCGTGGCTCCACAGGTACATCGTGGATGACCGTATTGGATACCAAAAATACTTATTCTAGCACTGTGGGTACTTAGGATGTCCTTGGGTGAAAGTCCCAGAACCTTTTTGGTACCAGGAGATGCTCCAGCGTCTAGACCGAGTGGATACATGAGCGCCCGAGTGCCGAATACCAGTAGGCCGCGTCTCCCACTGTGTCGTGGTCGGTTGGAAGGGGGTGTGGCCTTATCCACCTGAGTGAGGGGGCTATAAGCTAGGCTGAGTTTGACTAGCTCGCAAATGAGTCCGCTATCGATGAGCCGGGTAGGTATTGGCATACTACTGGTCAGGCGGATAGTGAGGTCTTATCCGCTTGCTCGACTGTGCAGCTAGGGAGGTGGCAGTCTCTGCATGTGTATTGGACCCCGGTGATATCCAGAGAGGAACTGTACTGATATACGTACTTGAGGAGTATCGACTTGCTTGGGTTGCATTTCGCATATGACATTCGGCTATATAGGCCTTGCATTGTATCAGTGTGGCCGATGACATTCATATCTCATCGCATGGCTTTGGCATGGTTGATTCTATGGACTTACCACATACTTCCGCATTGTTCTGATACTGTACACTTGGCGTTTGCCTTACGCACACACTTACACCACCCTCTAAGCTTTTGTAAGCTTATGCACGATAGTTGCGTGCAGGTAGCGTTGGATGACAGCAGCACTGAGACAGGAGTGCACACCAGGACCTTTTGGAGCTTTTTGATCACCTTGTATTTCCCTTTCTACATTGCACTTAAAATTGTTATTATAGTGGATATGTGGTGATGTCGTTTTGTGACTTGGTTATGCTTGTGGTTATGCTCCATAAAAAAAAAAAAAAAATTCATTCTGAAAATCCTCCTTGTAGGATCCCAGGATCGGAAATCTGGCATTAGATTAGCAGAAGCCGAGAATGGGGCACTACGGAGGCTGTCGACACCGGATTCGGCAATCGGGATCCATGTGAATCCGATTTTCGGGTTTGGGGCGTGACAGTGACGGCCTCCCTTCAAGGGTAGGGCAGGAACCCCGTTGTTTCACCAGCCCAAGCAGAGCAGGAGCAAGCGAGCTCCCTTCTTTGAGAGTTTCGACAGCTTAATCCCTCGCATTTCTAGGGTGAGCCAGACTCGACAGTAACTGAGAGATGGCCTAAAGAGGCTGAGCATTGGTGGACATTAGTCTCCCGAGCAGAAGTGCCAATTTTGAGTGGACCTGGGAGGATTTTCTGGATCAGTTTAACTAATAGTATTTTCATGATCACATCCGACAATAACGAGATGGAGTTCGAGGCTCTGGTGCAAGGAGATATGACGGTAGCTCAGTATGCGGCTTGTTTTGTTGCACTGTCTAGATTTACATCGTACTTAGTAGATGATGAGGAGCAAAGAGCCCACCGTTTCGAGAATGACTTGTATTATGGTCTTTAAGGCCGTGTTATTAGGTATGAGCTCTCGACTTTCGAGGGAGTGGTATGGAAGGCCTAAATTTTTAAGGCTAAGTAGGCTGGTTTTAAGAGTGATCGTGGTCAGAGGAGAGACCGAAAGAAGTAGGCTCCTTCCAGTGACTCTCAACAGTGTCAACCACTGCAGAGGCGCACAGGTCGCCTAATCTTTCGAGCCCCAGTAGCACCTCCAGCACCACCTCCAAGGCAGTTCACTGACACCTATTTTGGGTGTGATGCGATGGGACACTACATCTGGGAGTGTCCCAGCACCCAGCAGTAGTAGCAACCGAGAGGTTCATAATAGCCTCCACTGCAATAACAACAGAGACCCCCACAATAGCAGCGACAATAACCTCCACCACCGAGGCCCCCTCAGCAGCAGCATCAACACTAGCTTCCGAGGTCGCAATAGCAGAGGTAGAAGTTTCAACCACCTCAATGACAGCAGCAACAATATGCTCAGAGGGGACAGACACCTCTCCAGCCAGCTCAGTAAGACCCGCAGTCATCTGGAGGGGTCGTTGAGGGTATATTTTTAGTCTTTACATGCATTGCACATGTGTTATTTGATTCTGGTGCATCGCATTCCTTTGTAGCCAAGAGTTTCTACTAATCGACTAGTTTTCGGTTGGAGTCTGCTCGTGAGGGCTTTTCAGTATCGACTCCCTTAGGGAAGACTGCAGTATTGGCCGATTTTGCTCGTCTTGCTCTATTCTGGTTGAGAATATCTTTTTTCCAGCCAATCAGTTTACATTATCGATGTCCGAGTTCGATGTTATCTTTGGGATGGATTAGTTTACTGAGTACGACGCCATATTGGACTGCTCCGCAAGGACAGTCACGTTCTGTATACCCGGCTTGCCGCAGTTTCAGTTCATTGTCGAGCCCAGAGGAGAGTTGTTGTCTTGTATGATGTCGTGTGCCATAGAGGAGCCCATATCTGTAAGCATCGACCAGTTACCTGTGGTTTGCGATTTTCTTAATGTATTTTAAGAGATTTCAGGATTATCGCCTCACTGGCACACCTAATTTCTAATTGATATCGTACCCGGTATCATGCCTATTTCGAAGGCCCTGTATCGTATGACACCGTTAGATTTGTGAAAATTGCAGAAGTAGTTGGATGAGTTGCCCAAGTTAGGCTTTATCCGTCGGAGCAGTTCACCGTGGAGAACGCCGGTACTCTTCGTGAAGAAAAAAGATGGCTCGTTGAGGCTCTACGTGGATTACCGTAAGCTCAACCAGGTCACGATCAAGAACAAATATCCTCTCCAGAGGATTAATGATTTATTTAATCAGCTGCAGTGTACACAGTTCTTTTTGAAGATTAACCTACGTTCCACTTGTCATCAGATTCAAGTCTGAGAGGAGAACATCCCGAAGACGGCTTTCAGGACACGTTATGGTCATTTTGAGTTTCATGTCATGTCCTTCGGACTGACCAATGCACCCGTGGTCTTCATGTAGTTGACTGAATAAGGTCTTCCATCCATATCTTGATCAGTTTATTATAGTCTTCATCGACGACATTCTAATCTATTCGAGGACCTATGAGGAGCACGAGTAGCATGTGGAGATTGCATTGCAGACCCTTCATGCCCACCCACTATATGCAAAGTTGGAGAAGTGCGAGTTTTAGTATGAGAAGGTGAAGTTCCTCGGTCACGTGGTGGCTAGGGAGGGTTTCGAAGTGGACCCCTTGAAGGTTGAGGCAGTACGTCAATGAGACCAATCCAAGAGCACGTCCAAGATCCATAGTTTTTTGGTGGGCTACTACTAGCATTTCATTGAGGGCTTCTCCCGTATCGCAGCTCCATTGACTAGGTTGACTCGAAATGGCACAAATTTTGTTTGGACTGACATATGTGAGCAGGCATTCATGGAGCTGAAGGACCATCTAACGTCTACTCCTATCCTCACTCTTCCCTCTAGGAGTGATGAATTTGTTGTATTTACCGATGCCTTACATATTGCTTTGGGTATTGTCTTATTTTAGCACGGGAGGCCAGTGGCCTTTGCGTCTTGCTAGCTCAAGGTCCATGAGCTGAACTACCCCACGCATGATTTAGAGCTGGCAGCAGTCATCTTCGTACTGAAAGTGTGGAGACACTATCTCTTTGGGGTCAGCTTCGAGCTCTTCTTCAACCACAAGAACTTGAAGTATCTATTCTCTCAGTCTAAGCTGAACATGAGGCAGAGATGCTGGATGGTTCTCTTAAAGGACTATGGTTTTGATCTCCAATACCACCCAGGCAAGGTGAATGTAGTGGCAGATGCCCTTAGCCGTCAGCCATGAGTCTTGGTGGCACACATGATGATTTAGGATGGAGGATGCTCGAGGAAATAGCAGAGTATGATTTCGAGTTTGGTCTGCAGTCTTCTATCATTCAATTATCGAGCCCATCGATTCAACCCTCTCTTCTTGCAAGAGTGATCAAGGCTCAGCAGACAAACGAGTCATTATAGGATTACCGAGCAGAGGCAAATCTGAGAGTCGGATAGATTGACAGATTGGTTCTAATGGTGGACTTGGCTTCAAAGGCCGATTGTGTGTCCCAGATATTCTTGAGTTGCGCAGAGATCTTATGACCGAGGCACATCATCGCAGTTTTTTATCAACCATGGCCGATTGTGTGTCCTGAATATTCCTGAGTTGTGAAGATGTATCATGATATGAGGAGACAATATTTTTGGACGGGGATGAAGTGCTAGATCGCCAGTTTTGTGGTTGGCTAGCGTGTCAAGGCCAATCATCAGAGACCACCTGGTCCAATGTAGCCATTGAGCTTCCCGATGTAGAAGTAGGAGCACGTATCGACAGATTTCATTATGAGCTTGCTGAGGACTCAACGTGGTCATGACGCCAACTAAGTTGTCGTGGATCGCCTGACGAAGTCGAGACATCTTCTTACAATTCGTGTGACCTAGTCTTTGGACAGGCTTGCGAAGTTATTCATCACAGAAATTGTGAGACTGCACGACATTTTAGTCTCGATTGTTTCTGACAGAGAGCCAAGGTTTACGTCTTAGTTTTGGGGGAGCTTTCAGAGAGTGATGGGGACTAATTTGCAGCTCAGCACTGCGTATCATTTACAGACTGATGGCCAGACTGAGAGGGTCAACCAGATCCTTAAATATATGCTTCGGGCTGTGTTCTAGACTGTGTTCCCCATTCCTTATGGATTCGACCTCGTTCTCACCGAGTTGTTACTACATCACGACCCTACACTTGGGGTTGTGAACAGATGCCATTCTGACTGTGTAATTTCCTTGCCACATTTCAGCGGCGTATGTTGAGCATATTTTCATATATGATAGGATAATATTTAGAGGTCTTCATGGAAGATTTCTCTGTCTTCAGTCTAATTTTCAGCGAATGCCTTGAACATCTTAAACTTATGCTGAAAAGTTGGGAAGAGAAAAATCTTCTTCTAAATTGGGGAAAATGCCAAATATCATCCAATGGAATTAAGGTGGATAAGGCTAAAATTGATTTAATCTCTAGCCTACCTCCACTCAAAAGCACACGTGATGTGCGATCCTTTCATGGACACGTTTGGTTCTATAGGAGATCCATTAAGGACTTTAGTCATCTCTCTCGTCCTTTATGCAATCTCCTACAAAAGGATGTTCAATACGAGTGGAGTGAAGAATGTCAAGGAGCTTTCTCTAAACTCATGGCTATGTTGACCATCTCTCCTATCATGCAACCACCCGATTGGAATATTCGTTTTGAGATTATGTACGATGCGTATAATTACGCTATTGGGGCAGTGTTAGGCAAGAGAAATGAGAAGAAGCCCTATGTGATTTACTATGCGAGTAGAACTCTAAATTCTGCCCAGGTGAACTACTCTACTACAAAGAAGGAACTCTTAGCTGTAATGTTCTCTTTAGATAAATTTAGGTCCTACTTGATCGGATCCAAGATTATCATATATAATGATCATGCGGCGCTGAAGTACCTTCTTTCTAAGAAGGATGCCAAGTGTTGTTTGATAAGATGGATCCTCTTACTCTAAGATTTCGATATTAAAATACACGAGAAAAAAGGAGTAGAAAATGTAGTGGCTGATCATCTACTAAGACTTGACCTACCCAATTCCCTTGAGACGATATCTATAAGTGACATGTTCCTTGACGAACAATTGTTTAAACTTTTTCAATTACCTTGATTTATTGATATTGCAAATTATCTTGCTACAAGTTTCATGCCAATCATTTGAACTATGCAAGATAACAAGAAATTCTACATCAAGGTACACAAATTTATCTTGGATGATCTATACGTATTCAAATATTGCCTAGACCAAATTCTAAGGACATGTGTGCCTGACAACGAACATCAAATCGTAATCTCCTTTCATCACTCTCAGGCCTGTGGTGGTCACTTTTCTGCTAAAAGACCATGACCAAAATCTTATAGTGCAGCTTTTATTGGTCCACAATGGTCAAAGATACTTATGAGTTTTGCAAAGCTTGTAAGTGTTGTAAAAAATTTGGAGGTTTGTCCTGTCGAAACATGATGACATTGAATCCCATTCTAATTATTGAAGCATTTAATTGTTGGGACATTGATTTCATGGGATCATTCTCCTAATCATTCAGAAACATTTATATATTACTTACAGTGGATTATGTTACCAAGTGGGTCAAGGCGATCCCTTGCTGAAACAATGATCATTAAACGATCATTCGATTCTTAAAAGAAAACGTCATTTCCCGGTTCGGAACACCTCAAGCCATCATAAGTGATGGAGGGTTACACTTTTGCAATAGGCCTTTCGAGACCTTAATGAATAAATATGACATCTCTCACAAAGTGAGTACCCCCTATCACACACAGACAAGCGGTCAGGCTGAAATTTTCAACAGGAAAATTAAACAAATTCTAGAAAAAATGGTTAACCCCGATCGCAAAGGTTGGTCCGTTAAATTGACCAATGCTTTATGGCCTTATCGTACATCTTACAAGACCCCATTGGAATGTCTCGCTTTAGACTCGTCTATGGGAAGGGTTGCCACTTGCCTATGGAGTTGGAACATAAGGCCTACTGGGTGATCAAAAATTTGAACTTCAATTTGGACAACGTCGGCTCGCTGGGCAAACTTTAGTTGAATGAATTAAAAGAAATCTAGAATGATGTATACGAGAAGTCAAGAATTTACAAGGACAAAAAGAAGGTGTTCCATGACCGAAACATTCTTCGAAAATTATTCACACCAGGTCAAAAGGTTCTTTTTATAATTCTCGGTTACATCTTTTTCTGGGTAAGCTCTGCTCTCATTGGATATAACTATCTATCCTCACGGAGATGTAAAGACAAAGAATCAAATGAATGACAACATCTTCAAAGTGAACGGTCATCGTCTCAAGGCATTCGTTGAGAAGTTTGATTCAGAGGATATATCCATCCCTCTGGCTGATCATGTGTATCAAGATTAACTTCTCAGTTTAATGGAAGTATAGTTAGGTTTATTGTTTTCCTAGGATTAGGTTTATTGTTTTCTGCTTTAGTTATTCGTGTTTATCTTTGCTTACTCATTATTCGTTAAAGACTTTGAATATTGCTGCATTCTTCCTTCTTAAGTACTATCTTTTTAACTCACTACTCCTTAAAATATATATATATATATATATATATAAATAAAAAATCTTTGTCTCATGTTGGTATTATTGACTATTTCTTACATTGAGGACAATGTAAATTTTAAGTTGGAGGTGAGATTAGATGGATCTGATTAGTATTTTTTTAGATTTCGATTAAATTTTTTTAAAAAAAATTGAAATTTTCTATTTTAAAACTCTCTTAAAAAGAAAAAATTCTATGTGATTTGAATGCATGCTGAGTATTATGATAAGATATTGAATAAATATTTGGGAATCTAGCGACTAATTAATTAGTAGCTTTTAATTAATTTTTCTTAATTAGTTGTTTAATAGAAAATGTTAAACATTAATTGAGTCTAGCTCATACTTTACATCTAATTTATATCTTATGAAATTGTTTACTTTCTAAGTGATAACATTTGAATTACTTAAAAATGATTATGAACCAAATTTGGAGATTATTATTTACCTAAAAGGGATTAAAGAAGAAAAAATAAACCAGTTAGAAAACAGTAAGATCGTGGCCACCTACGGGATATGTTTTAAATGAAAAATTCAGAAAAATAATAAAATAGGTGAAAACCATTGATATAAAATCAAAAGCTGGAAAATAAGTTAAATAGGAGATATGATCAGAATTAGTATTTTTGTTGAATTGTCCACTTTAAGGTAATGAATATGGCTAAGATTATGAAAGGTATAACAAGTTTATGGAATTTTAAGTTAGAACTCACTAAACACACTAGAAACTTGATGTTTGGACTTATTCTATTTGTTAAGTGATGAACGAAGACTTACTTCATTTGATAGCTAAGTATATCGGGATTTACATTGCCCATGTTTTATTTCCACACCTTTGATATCATCACATGTATAGGCTTGCTCAAAAAATTGCTATCTATGGGAGGGTTGGAATTTAAAATTTTTGAAAAGTTGTGTATGCATGTTTTGCTTGGGTGTAGCAAAATGCTAGTTTATGGGTGTGTTGAGTGTGAAATATTTCATATTTCCTACAATTTATGCCTTAATTTTATAAGCATGATAGTACTTAATCAATATAATTATGCATGTTTTCATGTGCGAGGTGATTTCGAGAGCTTAAGGTGAAATTGATGCTAAAAAGAAAATTTAGAGCTCAAAAGAATATAATAAATAATTTGATATTTGGAAGTCATTAATGAAGAATTCATATGCCAAAGATCTAAGGAAACCAAGTGAGAAATGAAAAGAATCGAAGATATAAAGTGAAGAAAATGAGTCCTAAAAATTGGTCAGAAAAATTATATTCTACAGTCCGTTTCTAAAAAGAGAAAGTCCAAAAAAAATTTCAAAAATAGACTTCGATAACATGGACAATTTCAAAATTTTCGAGTTAAATTTGTTGGACAGTTCTGGACGATTTTTCAATGACATCGAAGTTTGTTATCGAAGACCTTCGATGACATCGAAAGTTGCCATCGAAGTCGCGGTGACTACGTAAATTTGAGGCGGTTTGCGAACTTTTTTAAGTGAGTTGCAAAACTACTTAAAGGAGTCCTTAAGCTATTCCAAATAATCTTCTAGGGTTTGAAAAGGGAAAGAGTGCCTAAGTGAAACGTCGACAATGTTTTTTCACTTCGATTTCTTCATAGGTTCTAGTAGATCTTTTAGTTTTTCTTTTATTTTTTAGTTACCTGTGAATAGCTAATCTCTTAGTTAGGGCTAAGAGGTGAAACTTTCACCTGTAGTTTATTTTGATGTTTACTTTACTTTAATTTAAGTACATATTGAATTTTCATTAATATTTTATTTGAATAAAGAAATATTTTTAGTTTTTTATAATTTATTGTGACTCAAATTACATTAGATATTGTAAAAGCTTTTGATATCTTCTTATCTATTTTGAAAGTATGTGATCGGTAAAATTCGTGATTCACTATCGTTTATAAGCATGGTGGATAGTTGAATTCCCTGCAATTCGTAAAATTCAGATTTTTTAATTTTTACTGTTCTATCATCACTTTAATTTCAATTGTAGCTCTTTAAATCAAGTAAAATAGTATCTTAATAGCTATACGTAGATCCTTGGCGCTTAGTTTTCCTTTTATTATTGATTGGTAAATTATTGATATTTCGTTTCTTTATAATATTACTTTAATCTAATTCCTAGTTTTTAGTTCTAGTCTACTTCATAAAGACACACATATAAGGCTCAGTGGATTCGATTCCGGTCTAACTGATTTATTATTACAGCGCAACCCAACACCTCTTGAGGCAGACCCTTTGAGTGAAGACCTTTTATCTTTTATATGAGCCTACAGATCATGAAGATCGCAATAGTAACTACAGCCGCAGGACTCCCCTAGATCCGTGAATTGCAATAGTAACTACAGCCGCAGGACTCCCCTGGATCTGTGAATAACACAGGTTTGCTTAGCCCAAGCGTGTGCATAAATCCGTTCATGTACTCAGCAACCGTAAGTTTCACCCTCGCATATGTACATTGGATCCAAGCTGTCCATTACATAGGTTCCATATTTTAATTCTCCTAGCCTTGGAATCAGGTGCGTCAACTAGTTAGGTGGCCCATAATTCTCAAAACAGCGAGATGGCTCAGATTAGCTTGCCCATCTTTTGTACATTGTCGCCCACCCGTCGATCTGACATCATGATTTTTGTGCCCAAGCAATTAGACGATCTGACTCACTCAAAAAATCATACGCGCGTACACAGCAACTCAAATTAACATAACCAAATCCTGGGACCCAAGGCATATATCAACAACCAATAAATACATATCTTAAATTTCTCTCCACATGGACGGTGGTCTTAAAATGGACTGGTGATAGAGTGCATTTAAAATCAACATTGCATAATTCAAACTCCATGCTATGGCATTTTCGACCCAGAGCCGTGAATGGAAAAGACACAGTAGATGGACTCACGGGACCAACCTCCAAACCTGCTAATAATAAAACCTTAGACCACGATTTTCCCTTTTGGAATTCAATGTTAAGTGTTAGAGTACGTTGTTGACAATTTAGGGCCTGTTTAGACAGTGGTAGTAAGTTATATTAAGTAAGATTGCATTACTAATTTCAGTTTAAAATTAAAAATGATATATTTAGAACGAGTGTGAGATGGGATTAAAATTAACTTTGTAAGCTTTGAAAAATGAACCTTATGTTGGAAAGTGTGAGATGAGATTGCTAATCCAACAGATGATGAATTTTTGTTTTATCCATGTTCAATCCAAATGTAATTTGAAAGTAAATTTTGAGATTTATTTTTTAATATATATATTCCAAACATAATATTAGAAAACATAGAATACACTCAATTCAGAGACAATACATTGCACATGCATTTATTGTAACTTTTACAATCCCATCCTTCTTAATCCCACCTAATGCAGCTTGCCAAATAGGCCCTTAAAATGTGACCGAACCATTAACCGAATGCAAAATATTGTAATATAAATAAATTCAGAGCATTTGTTGAAAAGGATACTGCCTTTATCTTTTACATGTGTCAAAATAAAATACTTTAAGGTTAGACCGGCTCATATCCACCTAAAGTGTTTGTATATATTAGTTAGAGGGAGAAAAACCCAAAAGGGAAACAACGGTTCCTCTCAAACACGTCATATATTCACTTCATACCTGTATACATACAACACTGTCTAAAATAACCTACGTGCCTACTGTAATGTATATTCCTTACATCAATGCCGTCCATCCTTTTTGAAAGCTGAATTTAGGATATTATCCAAAAAATGATGCAGATTCAAATCTAATGTGGATGACAACTCATGAAACAATGGTGATTGACCATTAACAAGTTCATGTTGGCCATGAATGTTTTGGATCAAGCCGATATTTTTGCGATCCCTTCATCAAGGCCTTTTTACCCTATCAACAAGTTGGATGCAAAAAAACATTCCAGTCACCCAAAAGAAGTTTTTAATGGTGAGTATTTGATCGCCACTATTTCCTGTAGTATGGTCCACCTGCGATTTGGATCTACTTGATGTTTTGGACCATGCCCCAAAGTGAGCTGTCAAAGGGGATGGACAGCGCCTATGTAAGGCATATACATCACGGTAGGCCCACAACGAATTATCCACCTAACCTCGTTGAATCCGGGATCCAAGGCGCCTATAGAAATGGGTGAGAGCGTGGACTAGGTACTACCCCATCAAGAGATATAGGTCCACTTTTGATGCATATGTTTTATTTATCTAATTTGACAGACCATTTTAAGGAATGAGCCTTAGAAAGAGGTAGATTGAAGGCTAATGTGAACCATCACAAGAAGCAGTGGGGATTGAAAGTTTTCGGATGAAAACTCTCAGGGGCCACAAAAGTATGGGATCAAGCTGATATTTATATTTTCTATTTCTAAGCCTGCGTGACCTTATGAACAGGTTGGATGGCAAAGAAACATCCCAGTAGGCCCATGAAGTTTTCAACAGTAGGACTTCAATCCCCACTGCTTCCCGTGGTGTGGTCCACTTAAGGCTTCAATCTGCCTCCGTTTTAGGGCCATGCCCTAAAATGATCTGTCAAATTGGATGGACGGCATGGATAAACTATATACATAACGGTGGGCACTGCAGAGCCCCAATAGAACCGTCCATCTCGAGCTAGGTCCCAGTGGTGTATTACCCAATCGGCGTCCCCAACCAAAGTACATGTGCATAAAACAAGTGTCCATATGCGTGAAATAGTGAGATACATGCGCACGCATCTCCTGCCTTTAACATGTAAGAAATGAGAAAAACCTTTTTTTTTTTCTCCTTTCTTTTTACAGGTGACGAGAAATACTTATTTAATCGAAGAAATTATCCCAATGAACTCTATGCGGATGCACGTATATGGTCCATGCCATCGTGTCTCAATAGACCAGTGGACACAGCGTATGAGCAAACTCCATTTCACATGGACACATGTGATCCTTCAACACTATAATACTGTGATTCAGAAGCAACGGTAACCTTGTGTAATTATGATACATGCAACTAGTATTAGGGATTGCCTTTGAACTATGGGAAGGGACCACCATCAGCACAGGTATGATAAAAAAAAAAAAAAAAGTCGTCAAGAAAGCCCTGCACATCCGACCTGACCTGCTATGGCACAACTTAGGTTTCAGAATGGAATTTGAAGCTAAGGGCACGGCCTACTGGTAGGGCCGGGCCCAGCCCGGGGTTGGCTTAGGCCAGAATTTTGAACCGTTTGGACAGGGCCTATTCAAAATTTTGATTTTACCTTGCCAAAGCCCGGCCGTTGACAGCTCTATAACTAATTAGCTTAAGTAGAAGATTCATACATAAATAAATCATTTATAGTATTTTTTGTTCTATTTTGTTTCAGGTTTTTGAGTTGGCTTGTACAATCTAAGCCGCTACCCAATTAGCTTGGCTAGGAACGCCTCAAAAGCAAGTTGGCCTAATTGGCTCACAGACACATGTTAAGAACCTAAGCATATACCCCAAAAGCCCCGGACTAATAGATCAGGTCTAAGTATCTTAGTCCTTTCAACGTTGTGTACGTGGCGTTAGCTTTGATACCGTTTGTTAAGAACATAGATGATAAGCCAAAACTTGAGAGACTGATGGAATACGTCAAGCCACTTTAAACCACATGGACAATGACAGTCAACCCAATGCAATTACACATATAAGACCCCACTAGCGACCAGACACAAGGCATGGGTGGTCCACAGAAGCAATGTCTATACAGTGCACCAATTAACAGAATATGCCTGCTGCATAAAATCCTCAGAAATTTGGGTCGGCGTACAATGATTCGGACCTTCAGTAGGCAGGTCCCAACACGCACAAGCACAGACCAAAAATCATAGATAGGCTGTTGGTAACGCAAGCCACTGGTTGAAGTTCCACTTGTAACAGCCCACAGATTGGATGCTTGAGATTATTCGAGAGAAGGATTTTAGGCATGTTGACTTTGTTTTACCCTATTTCTACTCGTTAAAGAGGGACACGTAATTTTACACGAGTTGCATAGAATATTTTAAATTTGAAGAGATAATCGAAGAAAATTTTGTAGGTATACAACAAACGTGTATCAAGCGATGTCACGTTATGTATAAAGTAAAAGAAAAATGTAATCGAGTTAGCAAAGAAACTTGGAGCGGTTATCTATATAGGTAGCAAGTTAAGAAGAAAAGGCTCCTATAGTGTTGAAGCAGGCATATTAACAGTCAAAATATGAGAAGAATCCAGATGTTCAGGTTAAAGATATAAATCACAAATGAATTCAATAAAAAAGATAATCTTGTACCAACAAAACTAAACCAAATGTATTCTTCAATTATTTGTTATTTACATTCCTTAGTGTAATCTCTACCATTATTTGACATTTACATTTCTTAAGGTAATCTGTAATAGTTCTTATAGGTAAAAGTGGTCTAACCACTCATGGGTTCAGCTCAGACTCACAAGCGCGCTTCCTGGCCCAAGATTGGAAGAAAGGATCGGGGTTGATCATGACTAAAGGGCTACTAAACAATCCTATCTTAGATCGATCTAAAGGAGAATAGGTGACAACCTCCCGAGCTGAGACCACAACATCATATATCCCCAAGTTCATACTGAGCCTGTCTAACCCCTGAGGGACGCTCAAATTTATCCAATCTGCCCGATCGATTGATGGCCTAACTCAGCCTTTGGCAGGTGATTAGAAGACCAGTATGTTCGACGAGATCAAGGGGATGGTCATCCAGGATGACGAACCTCACCGAGGAGATGAGCTTCCCCACATTCCCAAGCATAGAAGGACCAAGGAATCGGTCAGTTGACTAGCGGGGGTCAGTGTGGAAGACCATCTTGAGCCAATTATAGAGGCTAGCCCAGCTGATCGGGGGCTCATCCCAGCTCGGCCTTAACTGTCTGTCACATGATTTTGAGGCTGACCACTTCGACACTTATCACTCCCACAAATTTCGCATAACGATTGAGAAACATACGCAAAGATTACGCTTATGATTGAGAACCATTTCTAATCCCAATAATGACCCATCTACACTATAAATAGGGGACTCATCTTCACTAAAAGGTAAGCAAAATCTCTCACCCAAAATCCCTCGACACTACCAGACCTAAATTCTTATCCTGACTTTGGCATTGGAGGGTCCCCTACTCTAGCCAGGGTCACCTTTGTCTTCTTCCTGTGCAATTACTTAAAGGTCCAAAGAACATGGACTAGATTTTTGCATCAACATTTTGACACCGTCTGTGGGAATCGACATTAGAGCCATTTCTAGCTTCAGAGAGGTTTATGATACCAAAGGGAAGAAAGAAGGCCCCCGCCGCGATTGTCGCAGCCGACCTGGTGCCAACAAACTAGCTCGAGGAACATCGGGACTCTTCTTCACAGTTCCAGGCTGAGTTAGCTCTCGTGGGGTTGGCTTAGCAATTTCGAAACTGAGGAGGCTGCCTTCTCTCCCTGGAACACCAAGTTAAAATGCTGGCTAGCAACAGTGGCCAGATAAAGCATATGTTGGAGAGGCAAATCCCTCCCCCTGATTAAACTTCCACTTTGACAACTGTTGTCGAAGCCGCTCAACTGTCTCAAGCGCCAATGGAGTCTCGGAGAGACAAGTAACCAAAATGTGTGCCCTCCCACGGCTCAGGAATAGCCCCATTATCCACCTCCAACCTACGTCACGTATTAGAGGAAAGAAAGTGCTAAAAAGCCCCAGAGGTGGTCCACACCCCTGAAGCTATACTAGAAAGCAGGGGCTCCTGGGAATCTTAGCTTGAGGAACTACAAGGTCAGATCGTTGATTTACGTCAGACCTATTGAATGCAGGCCATGACCCCAGTAGATGTGATGCTAGAAGAAATCAAGCCGCAATTCACAGATGACATCATGGAATCCCCCTTTCCTCTAAGATTCCAAATACCGCCTATTCCCCCTATTCTAGATCAAGACACCCTGTTGAACACTTGAAATCCTTCAAGTCATGAATGGAGCTTCAGTCAACCTCAAAGTCCATCATGTATGTGCCGCGTCTTTGCCCTGACCCTAACGAGAGTAGCATGGAGATGTTACCAACAACTGAAGCCAAGGTCCATCGTCTCCTATTCCAACCTTAGCAAGGTGTTTCTCACTCACTTCATAGTCGAGAAGGATCGAAGAAAGACTACCAACTTCTATCATGCGCCAAATTCAAAAACTGGGCTCATAAAATTCTCGATCGCTGAATCCCGCACCGACAGCCTCCCTAGTACTCCATTCTCGACTCCCGGCACCCATATATCAGGTTCCGATCCTGAGATCTTAAAGGGAGAATTTTCAATGTGAATTTGATTCGTAATAAGCATTACCATAAACATAGCCCACAAACAATAACAAGAACACAACCACAAAATCCATTATGATCAAAAACTTAAGTACAATGCGCATAAAGGGAAATACAATTATAATAATGACAAAACTCTAGAAGCTCTGCGGCACACTCCTGCTCCTGCTCAGATACGGTTTAGCATCACCTGCATGCATCAATCATGCATAAGCTCATAAAAAGCCTGGAGGGTGGTGAAAGTGTGTATGCATGGTAGAAATGTAAGGATGCAATATCAAAGTAATACAAAAATGCTGATAAATCCATGAATGTCATCAGTCGTACCAAGGCTATGCGATGCAAGACATGAATGCTATCGGCCATATCAAGGCCATGCGATGCAAGGCATGAATGCTATCAGCCATATCAAGGCCATGTAATGCAAGGCATGAATGTTATCGGCTATATCAAGGCCATGCGATGTAAGACATGAATGTTATCGGCCATATCAATGCCATGTGATGCAAGGTGCAACTCAAGCATATCAATCTTCATCCAAATCCACATATCAATGCAGCTCATCACTAGAGCATTAAGTATCAGTACAGTTCTCAGTTTGGATAATTTTTGGGGTTTAGTACACTCCAAATGACAATGTCTCTTCCCCAGGTGCACAGTCCAAGTGAGTGTAAGAAACTTCACTATCCGCTTGACCAATAGTCTGTCGATACCTAGCCGGCACATCGATAGCAGACCCATTTACGAGCTAGTTGACTCAGCGTAGTAATTGCCCCCTACCCTCGGGTGGAGGGGTAAGGCTACACCCCCTTCTAACCGACCACAACATAGTGGGAGACGCGGCCTCCTAGTATTCGGCCCTCATGCGATCATGTATCCACTCGGTCTCGACGTTGGAGTCATCCTCTAGTACCATCGGGTTTAGAAATTTTCACCTAGGGACATCTATGATGCCTTGATGTTAGTAATAGTATTTTCGGTGTCCAATCCAGCCAATCACTGTATGGTTGTGGAGGCCATGGCCCTAATGTTGCTAGGGCGTACAGAAATCATATCACACAAATACGAGATGCATGAATCATACTATTCAGTCATGGAGCAGTCTTGCGCGTACTGCACACTCATGTGAGCAACTCCTCCTATTAGGGAGTCTCATAATAATCCATCCAATGGCATGTACTATGATCAATCACTCCTCATATCAAGCATACATACGATGTGGATGGGCATGGATCATGAAACTATACTAAGCATGTTATATGGTGATGATGTACTCTCCTCATATCAAGGATGGGCTTAGACAACCTACTCATATCAAGAATGGGCCTAACGATCATGGGGCCCAATGGTTTGGGTTAGCCCACTAAGGGGAGGTGAGAATGGGCCTAACAATGGGTCCTAAGGAGAGTTACAATGTGAACATTTAACCATCGTTTCTCTTATAATGTGGACATCAAACCATCATTGCTCCTAAGGCATGACCCATCATAAGCATTATTACATACATCATGGTGGAATCACACTTCACATTGGTCTTCAAATACATCGATTTGGGCCTCACACAAGGGCCTTACAGACATTGCATTGGGCCTCACCATCTAGGCTTCGAATACGTCAAATGGATCATGTCCCATGGGCCTCAAATACATCACATCGGGCCTCACTCATGGGCCTTATATATCACATTGGGTTGCATCACATGGGCCGCAACAATGGGCCTCAAATACACAAGTGAGACCCATCGTCCTAGTTGGACTATCTACACCATTCATCTATTTTTAGAGATCATTTTAGAACATTACCTAAAAAAATGAATCATATCAAAAGATCATCTAAACTATACCACAAATAGCAGTGGAGATAATGATTTTTACCGTTAACAATTCACAGGGGCCACCTTAATGTTCATCCAATCTGCTCATAAGGTCATAAAGACATAAATTAAAAACAAATCTCATATTGATCCAGAACCTACGTGACCCCCAAACGGTTTTAATGGTAGATGTTCAATCCTATACTGGTTTTTGCAGTGTGGTCCTCCTGATAGGAAAATTTATCTTAGTTTTAGTCTCAAGCCATAAAACGAGCTCAGAAAGAAGATGGATGGTTTGGAAGAACACATGCATCATGGGTTGGCCCATGCAGCATCGTCAAGATGAACAGTGTGCATGTACAATACATATATCATGGTCAGCCCCACAGAACATGCCAACTTCAATACAGTAGCAAAAGCTGCTGGGACCCACCATCCAGGGTCTGGACGGTGTGGATCTAGCACACATCAAGGTGGGGTTTCCACAGATGGACAATTGGGATATAACACACATTTCATGATCAGCCCCACAGGCCATGCTCACGTCAGTACAACAGCTAGTGGGCTGCTGGCCCACCGCCCGGGAGATGGATGACTGGGATATAACACATATCTCATGGTGGAACCCATCATCCAGCAGACTAGATGGTGTGGATTACCACAAATGCAAGGTGGGGCCCACGAACCAAGCAAATGTTTGTGTTTTCCCATTATCCAAGGCTGCTGGACGGTGCCAGAAGCTAGCCCATCCAGGCCTGTTAAACCCACACCAGCATGGCCTCCCCTGGGACGAACGGTTTGGATGAGTCACATACATGTGGCGGGTCCCATGTGGTGGCCCACCAAGGCCTACATCAAACTAATATTTGTGTCTTTCCTCCATCCTGGTTCATTAAAAAAAATAGTTTGGTGGGTCCTGCCCACTGGACGGCCGGCCCAACTGGCTGTTGGCCTCTATCGGGCTAGGCAGTGTGAACACTGTACATACATCAAGATAGGGGCCACACAGGTGAGCCACATCGCTCCATGATCGAGCTGGGATGAATGTTGTCCCTTTGTCTAGGTCAACCTAAAACGGGCAGCATGGTGGGCCAGCAGGACGTGGCAGCAGGGTGGGCCTTGGTTTGGGCAGTAGGTTGGTCTGTTTAAATGGATTAAATATACACATTATCAGGTGGTCCATCAAACAAAGAGAGAGAGAGAGAGAGAGAGAGAGAGAGAGAGAGAGAGAGAGAGAAATCGGTGTAATGGAGGGACCCCGCCACTATGGGCCCCTCTTTGTTTATAACTCCTACATCAAAATGGGTCTCATTACAAGTAGGCCTTCAAATGAAAATCAACGGTGGATATCCTACAATCACACACCGATTTCGCTCCTTCTTGGCTCCTTGAAATACTAAGCTCCTAAGCTTTCTCTTTGATGGTGGATGATGAAAATTGAAGAGTTGGATGGTGAGATGTGGGGTAGGAAGTGGGCCTTGATCCTTTCTCTCCTTAGAGGTTTTCTCTCATGGAAGCTTGGGAAATGGTGGAGAGAGTGAGAGAGGAGAGAGTGTTGTAAGTGAGATGGGATGGGAGGAGTGGATGTTGTAAGAAAATGACATGGAGGGTATGGGCTTGGTTGAATTTTGGATGAGAGAGGGATGGGTGGAGAGAGAGAGAGTTGACTTTGGGTAAGGCTTGTATAAGAGAGGGATGGGTTGTGTACTTGATTTGTGATTGATTTATTGATGTGATGAGTTGTAAAGATTCTCTCGAAATTCACAAGGCGCGATGTTTCTTCAAAATATACATGTGCCCATGATTCTTGGCCTGGGTATCGCATTGGTGCACGAGATGCGGTGTTGAAACCGCGGTGATAACACTGTCGCTAGGGTATAAGTTTCGAGTCAAGCCGATTCAGGTTGATAAGGTGCGACTCAGGGTCGCACGCAAATGCTATTACGCGTTACGGGTCATCGAAATTTGATCGAGAGTACTGCGGGATCTTAAGGAACGGTACAGACTAGGTTACGGGCCTTACACACCCACTTACTCTCCATAAAAAAAGGAGGGCATGCCATTAAAATATTACATTGCGTGCTCAACGAGGAAGCAGTCCAGGTGGATGACTACTCTAAAAGGATTTCCCTAACCTCTATGATATCCAGCCTAAGAGAAGGGAAGTTACTTTTTTCTGTAGGCAAACACCCCACCCCCCCAAACATTGGCTGACCTTCTGGACTAAGCTCATAAATACTCTAATGTCAAGGAGCTCTTAACTCCAAAAAGGTCACTCGAGACACCGAGGGCTTGAGCAAAGATAAGAATCGAAGGGAAGAAGCACCTTCTCATGCACCTGACAACAAGAGGAGAAAGGATGTCGACTCGACCAGAGGATCACTACCGAATAGACGACCTGAAAGTTGGTTCAGCTCGTACATCCCTCTCAACGCTATGCCTGATCAAGTCCTCATGGAGGTTGGGGACAAGCGACTTTTGAAATAGCCAAACAAAATGAAAGCCAATGTCAACAAGCGCGACAAGCGAAAGTATTACCACTTCCACAGCAACCACGACCACTCCACCAGTGAATGCTTCGATCTCAAGGAAGAAATTGAGGCTCTCATTTGCAACGGACACTTGTGCGAATATGTTAACAGGAGAGAGGAGCTAATAGATCAAAAAGATGAACTACCGAGCAGCGGGATCAACAACGAGCCTATAGGAGAAATTCGCACCATCTTTGGTGGGCATGCGGGAGGCAGGAACTTGAACAGAGCCCGAAAAGCCCATGCTCGGAGTATGAGCTTGAATCATTATGTCCATCTCACCTGCAGACCCCCCTTGCGAGTTGACATTTGCTGAGGAGGACACTTGCGGAATCCAACACCCATACGACGATGCTCTAGTCGTGGCGTTGTGGCCATGACTATAGACAATCGTAAGGTGTACCACATTCTTGTGGACACAGGTAGCTCGACCAACATACTCTTCACTGAGGTGTTCAACAAGATGAAAATCGACAAGTTATGGCTTCAGCATGTCAGGACTCCACTGCTCGGATTCACGGGAGATAAGTTCATTTCTGAGGGGTCCATCAACTCCCAGTTACTGCTGGAGAAGGACAGTACTAGACCACTACAATTATCAACTTCTTAGTGGTTAACTATCCCTCAACTTACAATGTCATCCTTAGATGACCTTCCCTTAATTCCATGAGAGCCATGGTGTCCACTTACCACCTCATGATGAAGTTCCCCACCGATCATGGGGTTGGCTAGATCCGAGGAGACCAACATGAAGCTCATCAGTGCTACTCCACCGCTCTAAAAGAAAAGACCCAAGTCCATGCTTTGGCGGTCACTTCCATTGACCCTAAAGAGGAATCGCTTGAAAGGGGATCTCCAATGGAAGATCTCCTAACCATTCCCCATGACGAGTCTGATCCAAGCTGAGTTCTTCAAGTCAGTTCATTATTAACTCCTAATCTACAAAGCAAAATAATGGATCTCCTTCGACGTCACGCTAACATGCTCGGCATAGATCCATACGTGATTGTCCACAAACTAAATGTGGATCCTGATCATCGACCATTCAGACAGAAAAGGCGAGCTTTCGAACCAGAGCAATACGCCATGTAACTCCCTGAATTTCCAATATCTGAGCATTAGCTCACCTTAGGAATCTGGGTGTTGATTCCATCCATACATCAATTCAATGGCGCGACCAACTTGTGCACATTTGGATAGTCAAGTATCATTTCATGAAAAGGAAATTCTCTAAATTTCTTATTTCAATAGAAAGGGAAAGAGAGTTCAACAAATCATTAAATGCTCACTCAGATGGGCGCTTATTACAAAATCTAGTTGCAATGGAAACGTAAATAAAACTAATTTAATAATCTAATTCTTGTTTATTCAGCATAGTCTTCCTTAGGAAGGTGATCCTTTGGGTCATCAATTTGTTCGTCACCTGCATTATCTATACAGTTGGAAAGGGTCAATGCCCTACTCATAGTGATGGTTATTCCTTTACAATTTACAATATATTCATCATGAATCATAAGGCTAAAAAGGCATTGATACTCATACTCATATAAGGGTATCAATATGCACAAGGCCCTACATGAGATGTATGCATAGCAAAATATGTGCGATCCATCATACTCAACAGTCATAGTCACATTATGGAAGGCAGTTTATTATATCCGGCTCAACCAGTACTCTCACTATACGGATATTCACCGGCGTGTGTCCAACGTTATCGTAGCTTTACGCGAACATCTCAAGGCGGTACAACAATGCGGTTGGGGGATTTACTAACACGATGTTTTCATGGAGTGACTATTTGTGACATCTAATCCTGAAAGTTAATATAACGCTGCATTTGTGATTTACATACATCGATTGTGCACCACTCCAACCAACCCATGGAATTACGTACCGACCAAGAGGGCCGCTACCTGTAGCGCATTACGTCCACAAAATTATGACTATTAGAGATAGGATGACCAACACAATATTTGCGTGTAGGAGGATAAAATAAGTGTGATTATCTATGGAAATAATCTATAAGGAAATTGAAATAGTGCAATGCCTTGAAAGGAAAACAGGTAAAGAATATGATCAAATAAATTACATATGATAAAGGAAAGAAACCACACCTTAGCTTATTATTCTACAGAGGTGTTCCTTATGGTAGACCTTAACTTAATTTACTTCATGCTGGCAAGTGTAGAATCAGATTTGCACCTTCGAATTCTTCCTTCTGAGACTCCCATGGAGACTAGTTGAGCTCAGCTGGTCTCCCTCTTTCTTCTCCAAACCTCTCTCTCTCTCTCTCTCTCTCTCTCTCTCTCTCTCTCTCTCTCTCTTTCTCTGTTTTGTGTTTTAAAGAGGAACAGATTGCGGTATTTTATAGACAACCATAAAAAAATTTCGAGACTGAATATGCCTCTTGATTGCATACGTTGTGCGTAACAACAACGTTGTTTATCGAAATAATATAGTGTTGGATTCGATCCAACTTCTTGGAGGTCATCCACCATCGAGAATGGTCAGATTACTGGCCTTTAGATGATCCATCAATGGTCATCATGTGTACTCATTTGACAGCTCTTCGACGAGGAAGACACTCATCCTCTTATGGTGGATCCGACTCCCTTTGTTCTTTCCTTTGTCTAGCACCATCAAATGCGTTAGATTTGTGGTGGGATCGTCTGGATTGCTTTCTTGGTGCCTGTTGGGCCACCAGATCGAAGGTCTCGGTCTCCTAGTGGGTTTCCATTCTCGTCGGGTTGATAGTTTCTCATACGTTGCCGCAACCGAGTCCTTAAGAATTGGCGATCTGATGTGTGCAACATTTCCCGGTTCTTTTGGACTTCAATACCTGGGTCAGATTCCTCCCTGGAAGAGTTTGGATGGTTAGGATGGGTTAATGGGTTGCGTAGGAAGGTACATAATGGAGGAAAGATTGCAAGTCACGATTTCCACATTGTCACAGCGTGGGGAGGGTCAACTTAGATGAGTTATTAGATCAGGTGGGGTCCATCTTTGTCATCTCTTGGCAGATCCACACCAATCATTTGGTTTGGTGTTAGTGTTACATCATGGGCCAAAATATCAGATGGACATGAGCCCTAGGTGGGCCACATGCTGTACAAGTGTGGGAGATGGGGTGAAACCGCGTCTTCACCGCGTCCGGTTTTATCGCCCACTGTTTTGGCATGCAAAAGGATACCTTTTAGGTGGTTGTTTTAAAAATAGGTGGGTCCACTTGTGATGGTATTTTGGAAGATCTGATCCCTTCATTAGTATGAGAAGATCATGTTAGGCCATAGGCCAAAAGATGGAATAAATCCAAGCCTTTGGTGGGCCACAACACGCCTGATTATTAGAGGCTTCCCACTCTTTAAACATTACTGAAATCACGTAACTCTGTTACGTGATTGGTTGCGGTATCGTGTGGGGCCCACATAATTATTTCCTTCGAGGATCTGCTCCGTCTATCCGACTTGTTACGTTAATTTAGGGTATGAGGTCAAAAATGAAATGATCCCAGTAATCAAGTGAGCCATACTACCTGATCAAGTATCAAGAACATTCACCGTTGAAACTTCAATTTAAATTCTTGTGCAATAATGCCATGCACATGGTATCACTTATTTACGATTCTACCCTTTATGTTGTCCAAACTTTCGCCGTTCGTAACTTACGACTCCACTGTCTAAATGTGATGAGATTTAACGGGTAGTCTTTATTTTTCACATTCTTTCTGTTGTCTAAATTTGAGCCCTGGTCTCTCGATGATGACTAAGATATTCTTTTAATGGTTGATATGCTCTTTAATTCATAATAGTGTTTGTACACATCTAATTGACGAGTCACCGGGTGGCCTGGGTCTATACTCTAAGATCTTCATGATGATCAGTTTACTACAATGTTCTTGTGGCCCGTTTGGCAGATCCAAACATGATGGATGGTTAGATGACTTGCTAAAAATAAGGGAACTTGATAGTTAGTACTTATATAGGTGGATGTACGGTCAGTTTCCTAAACAGATGGACATAAAGTGGTTTCTGGATTGATTAGGGGTAGGACATGTATCAAACTACGTGATCAATGGTCGGATGACTTGATTTGTGGGTGTGGAATGTTCTCAAGTATTAGATTAGTGTCAGGGAATAGATATAAGGTTAGTATAGTTAGGTTGGTATTGTACACATGTTAGGTTGCTATTGTACACATGCATATTAAGTTAAACTTCATGGTAACACTCAAGAACTTTTAATATTCAGGTATTGAAAAGTTCGGGGTGTTACACGCCGTTATTGCAGAAGAGGTCGACAAACTCTTGGATGTGAGATTCATTAAAGAGATCTCTTATCCTAACTGGATCACCAATGTTGTCTTGGTGAAAAAGTCAAATGGTAAGTGGCGTGTTTGTATTGATTACACCTACCTAAATAAAGCCTTCTCCAATGATAGTTTTCCTCTCCCCAGGATTGGTCTGCTGGTTGACAGCATGGCAGGGCGTGAACTCTTAAGCTTCATGGATGCATACTTGGGCTATAATAAAATAGCCATGCACCAACAGGACAAGCAAAAGATGACTTTTGTCACTGACAAAGGGCTCTACTACTACAAGTCATGCCCTTCAAGCAGAAGAATGCCGAAGCTACATATCAATAACTTGTGAATAAGTTATTTTCTTGGAAGATCAAGCACTCTATGAAGGTCTACATCGACGACATACTTGTGAAAAGCATCAAAATGGTTGACCACATCATCAACCTTGAGGAGATGTTCTCAATTTTACGACGATGAAGCTAAACTCGACCAAGTGTGCATTTGGGGTCAGCTCGGGTCAATTCCTCAACTTCCCGGTCAGCTAGAAGGGATCGAGGGGATTTCCAACAAAATTAAAGCCTTACTAGACATGAGCTCACCTCGGACCATCAAAGACATCCAATCTCTCACCTGAAGAGTTATCACCCTCAATCACTTCATGTCTAGAGCCATCAACAAGTGCCTCCCCTTCTTCCAGTAACTGAAGGGTAATAAGAAGACAGAGTGGACCGAGGATTGCGAACAAGCCTTCTAGCAACTAAAGTAATACCTAGGATCACCCCCATTACTTTCAAAGCCAGAGCATGGAGAACCCTTTCTGCTATACTTAGCGGTCTCAACAATGGTGATCAGCTTAGCCCATATCTGAGAATCTAAAGGAAAGAAGCTCCCTGTATATTATGTTAGTAAAGCCCTGGTCCCAGTCGAGATCAGATATCCAAACATAGAGAAACCTGCCTTGGCCTTGATAATCTCATCTCGAAGCCTCTGCCCATACTTTCAAGCCCACACAGTAGTGGTCTCGACTAATCAACCTCTCCGCCAAGTGCTCTAAAGGCCTGAAGTCTCAGGAAGGCTTACCAAATGGGTAATTGAGCTCAGCGAGTTTAACATTAGATATCAGCCAAAGAGCACTTTCAAGGGTCAGGCGGTGGTTACTTCATTGTTGAATTCACTGATCGTATGGACCAAGTTGCTTCAAATGAACCAGATAAGGATGCTGACCCTTCAATTGACTAGATGGATGAGTTTGATCAGCCAATCGACACGGGCTCATTGGCCATGACATGTTGAGAACTGAAGCTCGACCAGTCGGTCAAAGATGCTTAGACTATTGGAGCCAACCAACGCGCCGTGACTTTGTATGTCGATGAGTTTTCCAACTCCAAGTGCAGCAGGGCTGACATCGTCCTCATAACCCCCTACCTGACCTCTGTCCAGTATGCTCTACGGTTGGGGTTCCGCATGCCAAAGAATGTCACAGAATATGAAGTACTACTAGCAGGACTCAGGTTAACGGCGATTATAGGGGTTCAGGTTCTAGAGGTCTGCTATGACTCCCAACTCATCGTTAATCAAGTTTTTAACGAATACTAAGCCAAAGAGAAGCGGATAATTGCATATTTATAAAAATCTCAAGAATTGATAGGAAAATTCCAGAGGTGTGACTTAGCTTAATCCCAAGGTCAGAAAATTCGAAGGCAGATAGCGTTTGCTAAATTAACATCCGCAATCAAGGAAGATATCCCAAGTCGATCCTGATCGAATTCTTAGCCGAGTCGAGCATCCATAAGGTCGACCCAGAAACTGTTCTCACCTATACATACAACCCTGAGCTAGACTGACCCGATTGTTGAATACCTTCGAGAAGGCAAGCTTCCTGATGATCGACTAAAAGCACGTAAACTCAAATCTAAGTCGGCTCGATATATGATGGTAGGGGATATCCTATACAAGAAAGGGTACTCTCTGCCCTATCTCAGGTTTCTCCAACCAGAAGAGGCCAGTTATGTCCTGAAGGAAATTCATAAAGGGATATGTGGTAATCATTTTAAGAGCCAAGCCCTTACCCACAAGATCATCCGACAAGGGTACTTCTGACGGACCATTTAAAAGGATAAGAAGAAGTATACTCAGAGGTGCGATAAGTGTCAGAAGTTCATGACTTTGCTTCATCAGCCTGCCGAGGAACTGACTCCAATGACTAGACCCTTTCCGTTCACTCGATAGGGTATTGACATCATCAGCCCATTATCAATGGGTAAGGGTCAGACCCGATACACGATCATGGCGGTTGACTACTACACCAAGTGAGCTAAGGCCGAGCCTTTGGCTAAGATTACCGAGCAAAAGATCACTGACTATGTTTGGAAGAATATCATTTATCGGTTTGGGATTCTACACACCATCGTCTTGGATAATGGGAGATTGTTCGATAAGAAAAAGTTCTGAGATTTATGTCGAGAGCTTGGCAGTCACAACACCTACTCGTCACCTTAACACCCCTAAGTTAATGAACATGTGGAAGCAATCAATAAGATGAGAAAAACCACCTCAAGACCAGGCTCGAGAAAGAAAAAGGTCTCTGGGCTAAAGATCTCCCTTGCGTGCTCTGGGCCTATAGGACTATAGCTCGGACGTCCACGGGGGAAACTCCTTTCTCTCTGGCCTTTGGAACAGAGGATGTTGTCCCAGTCGAAGTGGGACTCCCTCCCTATGACATGTGTGCGATCCTACAATGAAATATAGAAGGTCGAACAGATGGCCATAAACCTTGATCTTCTTAAAGAAACGAGAGAACAAGCCAAGCTTAGAACCATGGCTAGACAACAGCAAGTCGCTCGGTTCTACAACTCCAGAGTGAAAATCTGAAGATTCAGACCAAGAGACCTAGTGCTCTGTAAGACATTCAAAACATTAAGGATCCTGTGTCAGGGCCTTTATGGCCGAACTGGAAAGGACCATACCAAGTAATAGGTACAGCTTGACTTGGCACCTATCGACTCAAAGATTTAAGAGAGTAACTTTTATCTCACCCATGGAATGTCGAGTACTTAAAGATCTACTACCCGTAGGTTGCCCAGACCACAGAATGAAAACAACCGACCTATCAAGGTTAGTGACGATAGAATTATATGTAAATCTCCTGGAATTTTATAATAAAGTTTCCTCAGTTTGAGAAAATTTCATATAAATTCTACTTTTATCTCTAACTACTCTGTAAAACCTATATCCTAGTCCATACCGTTCCGTAGGTTTTCGAGGTCCTCCCCATCGAATTTTGATGACCCACGACCTGTAATCAGTGTTTGCGAGTGCGATCCTAAGTTGCATCCTGTTGATCTGAGTCAGCTCAACCCAAGACTTGTACCCTAGCGACTGCATTGTCACCGCGGTTCCATCGCCACGTCTTGCTCACTGATGCAATACCCAGGCCAGGAGTTGTGGGCCCGCGTTCATCTCGAGAAAAACACCGTGTGTTGTGAATTTTGAGAGAATCTCTACCCAACATCATACCAATCAATCAATCACAAGTCAAGTACAACCCATCACTCACTCATACCTCTCTCTTCACCAAGTCAAAGCAACCCATGCTTAGCCCATTCCTCTCATCTCAAAAGTTAATGAGCACTATACCCTCCATGTTATCTCTCCTTACAACATCACTCCTCTCTCTCTCATTTCTCACTCCATTCCAAGCTACCAAAGAGAGAAAACGTCCAAGCAATTCCTAAGGAGAGGAGAAGCTAGGTGTAGGCCACTTCCCCAAAACCCTCATCTCAACCCTCCAACCTTCATCAACTTCCAACAAAGGAAAATTCAAGGAGTTTAGGAGTCCATGGAGCCAAGAAGGAGCGAAATCGGTGGGTGATATTAGGATTTCTAGCTTTGATTTCTATTTAAGGGCTCACTTGTGGTGGGACCCATTTTGATGTATGTGTTGTAAATAAAGAGGAGCTCATAGCGACGGGACTCCTCCCTTCACCACTCGATTCTCTCTCTCTCTCTCTCTCTCTCTCTCTCTCTCTCTCTCTCTCTCTCTTTACTTGGTTTAATGGGCTGATCCAAAACCTTGGTGGGTCACCTCGTGGAACCACCTTGATATGTGCGTTGTAGGTTCCCGCTATCTAGCAGTGGGCCGCCCAGTGTCCAGCAGCAGCAGCCCACCTTGCTGACTGGCTTCAACGAGGGAGAACACAAATGTCAGATTGATCTAGCGATGGTGGGCCACCACATAGACCCACCATGATAGATGTATTTTATCCATGCCACCATCCAGTAAGGCTTGGATGTGGGACCCATCTGCACGTGTGGCAGTCTACATGTCCAGCTACTAGGGATAGTGGGTCCAATTGAATGTATGTGTTTCATCCCTGTGAGGGATACCATGATGTATGCATTTAATCCACACTGTCCGTGAGATCCTGGACGGTGGGGCCTACTGCACGTGTGGCAGTCCACACCATCCAGTCCACTAGATGGTGGTTGCTAGGTTATACAATTAAAAAATATATAATAATAATATATTATAATATATAATACTATGGTGGGTATCACTTGAGACCCACTTGATGGGAAGCTGATTGGCTGATGTACTTTACATCAGCTATATAGGTGATGTATTAACATCAGCAGGTTCTATGGGAACCACCTCCATGCATTTTCTAAATCCATACTGTTCGTCCATTTTGCTGGTGGGCCTCACCATGAGGTATGGGTTTTATCCAAGCCATCCCACTGTGGGACTCCACCATGATGTATCTATTGTATCCAAACCATCCATTTATGGACTGATCATGAGGTATGTGTTATATCCCACCGTCCATCTGTGGGGCCAACGTGGTGTATGGGTCTTATCCACACCATCCAGATGGCTGGATGGTGGGACCCACCGCTGATGCATATGTTTTATATCCCCACCGTTTATCAAGTGGACCGCACTATAAAAATAGTGGAGGATTAAACGTCTATTATTGAAACCTATTTTGGGTCATAGAAGTTCTGGATCAATATGGAATTTGTTTTTCCTCTTTATCCAGGTCTTTGTGACCTTATGATCAGATTAGATGGGAAATAAATGTAATGGTGGGCCTTATGACTTGTTTAACAGTGAAAATCATTATCTCCACTGTTATTTGTGCTATGGCCTAGATGATCTTTCAATATGATTCATTTTTGGGTAATGCTCTATAATAATCTCTAAAAATAGATGTATGGTGGAGATATAATAAAATGAAAATATAGTGTGTATATTGGGCTCGTATGAGACGCCCATTGTGATGTGTTTGAGGCTCATGGGTTGTAGCTCGTTGTGATGTATTCAGGGCCAGTGGGACATGGCCCATTTGATGTATATGAGACCCATATATTGCAGCCCATTTAATGTATATGAGGCCCATGTATTGTGGCCCATTTGATGTATGTGAGGCTCATATGATGAAGCCCGATGTGATGTATATGAGGCCCATGAGTGAGTCTCAATGTGATGCATATGTGGTTCATGAGTGAGGCCCATCGTGATGTGTATTAAGCCCTTGAGTGAGGCCCGTGGTGATGTATATTAGGCCCTTGTGTGAGGCCATGGGTCCAGTATATGTGTGGCTTTGTGTGGGTCACTCCTTGGGAGCAATGTTAGTTAAATATTCACATTGATAGGCAATGATGGTTAAATGTCCATATTGTGACCTTTCCTTAGGCCTTGTTAGGCCCATTCTCATCATTCTCTTAGTGGGTTAACCTAAATCAATAAGTCTCATTGATGTTGCATGGTCCATCCTCGCCAAAGATGGATGGCTTCGTGCTACCGGATTTAATATATCCACGGCCGAGGGCCAATCTTTATATTATGGTTTAGAATGACTGTTCATCTATAGACCCCACCTTGTATATAGGCTAATTATCGATGCCGATTATCGATACTGATTATGAGTATGTGACAGTATATCATCATGATACATGTCCATATGCAACATCTACATGCTTGATATAAGATGTGGTTGACCATTGCATATGCCATTGGGCAAGTTGTTATAAGGCTCCCTGATAGGCAAAGTTGTCCCACATGAGCACACGGTATGTGCATGATTGATGTATAATTAGATTGTGTGACTCATGTATCTTACATTGTGTGTTATGAGTGTTATACGCCCTAGCGACATCAAGGTCATAATCTCCACAGGCATATCGTGGAGGGCCAGATGGGACCCCGAAAATCTTTTTCTACATGAGGTGCTATAGATGTCCCTAGGTGAAAGTTCCTAAACCTCCGTGACCAGGAGACGCTCCAACGTCTAGACCAAGTGGATACACGAGCACCCGAGTGCTTAATATCAGTAGGTCGCGTCTTCCATTGTGTGGTGGTCGGTTGGAAGGGGGTGTGGCCTTATTCACTCGTAGGAAGAGGACATAGTTAGGATGAGTTTGAACAACTCATAAATGGGTTCGCTATCGATGTGCCGAGTAGATATTGGCTGAGTACTAGTCAAGTGGATAGTGAGGTCTCTTCCACTTGCATGGTTGTGTATCCAATGGGCAGTGATCTGTGTAGAGTGTATCAGACTGCGGTGATGATCCTAGATATGTACAGTATTGATATGTGGACTTATTGAGCAGGAGTTGCATACTCAGTATTTTACCCATTCATTCACTATCCATTTGGGCTGGTGGTGCGCAACTAATTGTTATATATACCTTCATAATGGGCAAGATTTCAGTTGGGGTGCGTGACTAACTTGATATCAGGAGTTTACCACATTGAATCTGACTATCCAAATTTAGGTATGGGACTGGTTTGGATAGAAGTCTCTTGTGATAGACCCCGTAGCTTGCGATACTACGTACTATCATCCCGACTTCACACTCTAACTTGGTCATTTCATTATTACCACATATTGCATTGCATCCTTAGCACATAACATTTGGTTTACTATGCTTCTGTATTACATAGCCTGAATAAGGTTGATAGTATTATGAACTTGCAGGATCTGTATATTACATTACATCCATGATATATGACATTTTGGGTTTCTATGTCTCTGCATTTATATGGCCTAGATACGACTAACGGTATTCGTGGACTTATCAAGATTTGCATATTGTATTGCATCCTTAGTATATGATATTTGGCTTACTATGTTTCTGCATTGCCCTGATATTGCATACTTAGCACTTACCTTGCACACACACTTACACCACCCTCTAAGCTTTCTATAAGCTTATGCATGATAAATGCATGCAAGTGGCATTAGGTTGCAACAGCGTTGAGTTTGGAGTGTGCAATGGTCTTCTGGAGCTTCAATTTTCAATATATATATTTTCCTTTCAGCACTGTATTTAAATGTTTATATTAGTGGATATGTGATGATGATGTTGCCTTTGTGATTTGGGTAAACTTATGGTTATGCTTCTTACGAGATAAATGTACGTTGAAAAAATCCTCCTTTTAGGATCTCAGGATCGAAATTTGACGTATGGGTGCTGGAATTCGAGAATGGGATACTACGGAGGTTGTCGGCACCGGATTCGGCGATCGAAAATTCTGTGAGCCCGTTTTCCGAGTTTGGGGCGTGACATAGTTGAACTACCGAGGACCTCCCTCCATGTGAGGAAAGATGTCCCCCTAATAATCTGACCCTTAGAGAAAAGGTCTAATTATTAACTATAACAACAAATGAACCAGCCTTCAATGAAGAGGTTAGATTGTCATTCATTCTCATGAATTAAGTGTTGTTAACACACCTCAACTAATAGATTCAACCCAATACCACATACAATCATGCGGTCGTAAGGGTCTATCATGCAAACACATAGAGCTTGAATAAGCTGGAGACAAACTTTTCATTTAATCCAAAAAGTATTACAAAAGAAAATGGAGAAACTTAATCAGTTTTGGGAGGATGCTACTTGACTTCAACCTCAGGGTATGCTGGCACCTCCAAGCCCTTATCACTGAAGACGACATCCAAATTCAGTTTGGGGTACAATCGTTTGACGTCTTTAATGTAATGATCATATCCATAGTTGTAGACCACGTCCACCTCGTTAGCCCTTTCCTTCGAGGCTTTGTATTCTTCTATGGCTACAATCTTGATCGTCGGGACGGCTGCCTCGGACTTGGCTAGTTGAGCAGCTAAGGTCGCCTCGACATCAACTAACCTAATCGCCGAGCTCGCCATTCCCCTCTCTAACTTTTCCTTCAGCCCCGTGGCATTAGCCTCCATGGATGAGAAGTGCGCCTTCACTCTCTCCAGCTCTACTCATGCCGAGCCATGGTGAGACTTCATCCCCTCAAGCTCGGCGATTACCAAACCCTTCTTATGTTCAGCCTCATCCAACTAGATCTTTAGAGCATCATGCTCCTCCCCATTGCAGTCTAGGACTCCCTTCAAGGCCTCAGCCTCAGCCGCTTTCTCCTGAAGACCCTCTCTAAGGGCCTCGACCTTGATAACCTTCTCCTTGAGTGTCACCTTAGCCTATTCACATTTATTGCCTACTTGCCACACCTTCTTACAGGTGGTCAACAATGTAGGAACGAGTTGAGAATGAAGAAAATAAGTTAGTAAAATGGAGCAAAAGGATTAAAAAATGACATCAGCGAAAGGATATACCTTGTAGCAAAGCGCAACAACATCGGTGAGGAAGGCCACAACATGGAAATCTATTAGGTCGGTGATCTCGAAGGTATGTTTTACTACTTAGTCAGTTAGGCGAGACATGTGATGACCAGGAGAGTATGTGCTCTCATCCTCGATGGCATGGGGACTCGAGGCCTCGTCCCCTTCAGCATTAGTCAAGGCTGCCAAGGAATCAGCCACCTCGACCATTGAAGGCTCGACTCTTTCGATAGCATGGGAGGCCTCATCCATAATGAAGGCCTCAGCTTCTTTAGCCATAAAGGCAACCTCGACGTTTCGGCCACATAGACCTCGGGGACTGGAGATGCATTCTCTAGATCCAGATCGACCACCTTCACTACTCTCGGCCATGGAGGAGCAATCAGAGCGGGAGCTTCCCCTTTGCCTGCTGCGGCCAAAGATGGCTAGTATGATGAGGGCTGCTAGGTGTTGGCTCCTTACCTCACCTCTAAGGTAGAGCTAAGTATCTGTACGATGGAAGAGAACGTCACCTTCTTCTAGGAAATAGTCTTCTTCCTAACCATATCTTCCATAGGAGGAGGGCGCTTCCTCTTCCCTGACTTTTGGAGCTTGGCCATACCTGCACAAAAATGTTCAAGTCAGTCAAATGCTAGCATTGAGTCCTAATAACATTGGCAATTTGACAGTATATCACTTACCGGAGGAAGTAGGAGCAGAAGTGTGGAGAGAGGTCGATTGTTTAGGAGGGGCAGATTGAAAAAGCCCAGATCGATGTAACAACTCTAGGATGATCAGCACATTCCAGTGGCGAAGATTGTCCTTTAACATCTTCGCCTTATCCACCTGCCTGCGTAAGAGGTTAGACAGCTCGAGCTAACCCTTTAAGAAGACTGCAAAAGTAGTCGAACAGTGAGAATATTACAAAGCTAGAAAATTTAGAAAAGAAATATAAGCATAATTCCTCAATAGTATCTGACCTAGAGTGGCAAACTTGGTGGGGATCCGAATTCATAGATGAGCCAACTTGGCAACAGGCACCTCTCACTCTCTCGATGCCCAAACCCATTTATTCTTCCAATCCTTGTTAAAATTCGGGAGGTTGAAGATGAGGCCCCGACCTCTGTTCGCCCATGCTGAGAAGTAGTACCAACTTGACTGCATGGGATTAACCTTAACCTGGTATAGGTACATGAACTCTTCAGTTGTCAACTCGTTGTACCTAAGCTGAAACCAGAGGATGTATGTTCCCAGAAGTGCCCTCCACATGTTCGGGATGAGCTGACCTGGGGCCAACCGCGAGCAGGACATCATCGCCCTCATGAACTGATGAAGCGGGAGTTCCAGTCCACATTGGAGATCGTCCATCAGTCGGGTCCCCAGGGACTTCGTGAGGGGCAGGAATCCAAATCTGCATGGAGTTTAGGATCTGGTACTCTAAACAGATCTCAACCAGCGCTGCTTCCTTCAAAGTCGACCCCCAAGGCCTAAGATCGGGAGCCTCCACCCGACTGAATCCCAATGGAACCAGAGAAGATGGTTTCAAAGGGACCCTAAATTGGGAATCGACACTTTCCCAGTCTGAATCGCCTTAAAAGGCGTAAACCTCGTGCCCTTCACCTAACATATCTAACATATCGGATAAAGGAGGAGAAAAAAAAAGGAAAAGGGCGAAGAAACCGGGATAGTGATGGCCAGAAAAGGAAGGGAACTCACCAGAAATCACCTACTCTGGGAGCTTTGAAGCAGCAAAGGGGAGAAGGGCACGAGGTTTCCCACTTTTATAGGCTTCCTCTGCTATGAGCCTTGATGGCTTGCATTAAATACTGCAGACGAAGCGACACCTTGGTGCCCACTTCTTTAACCTGTGGTAATTACTCGTTCGCCTTTCCGATCCAACTTCCTAAACAATGCCATGTGTCTGCACCATACAAGGCAGAAGACGAAAAGGCTGCTCGATAGCGTACAACACCTCGATCGTGCTAGGTCATCATTCTAGGTTTCCCTTAATCCTTGTGCCTTTCTGTCCACTAGCAATAAATACAGGACAACTCGTCCACCCGACCCCCTTCCAGTGACTTACTTCTCGAGCTCACGCTACGAGCTCAAAAGTAAGGGCTTCTGTTATAGATAAAAGTGGTATAACCACTCTTGGGGTCAGCTCAGACTCACAAATGTGCTTGCTAGCCCAAGATTGGAAGAAAGGACTGGGGTTGATCATGACCAAAGGGCTACTGAACTGTAACGCCCTGAGTTTCAGGGGCCGAGTATGAACTCGGCTCTAGAATTCTTGGGTGCCACATATGCCCTAATGGCCTCCAGATCCCAATGCATTTGGGTTCATTTATAAGCAATGAGGAGTTAAGCAAACCATAAGCATGAGAATATCATAAAATGTAAATACGAACTGCTAAACATGTAAGATACCGAAAATATAGTGCCAAGAAAATCCAAACTGGGAACTAGTCCCACCCAGATAAATATCTCAAAATGACTAGGGCCCTAGCCCATGTCCCGCGACCATCCAAAAATAAACTAGAAGAAACCACTAAAAGTATAATAGTACGCTTGCTCCTCCTCATCGTCCATGCCTTCATCCTCTAGCACATCCAACTCTATCGACCTTGCTTCTATGATATGTTCTGGTTAGTGTTTTAAAACACCTTCCCAAAGTGGGAGTGAGTAGCTAACTCGGTGGTACCATTAATAATAAGTTACATAAATTATCATACACAAGAGTAAATTTAGTGAACAACATACATCATAGAATCCTACATACTCTGGTTAATGCAATGCATGATTTAATGACATGATGCATGTTCTCACTACCAACACTCCCTTGAGCGACAACATCTAACGATTGCAAATGATGAACACTTCCTCAGTGTGACCTCGACTGCTGAATCGCCAAAGTAAATAATGCAATGCATGTAAATGCTAGCCAAGTTGATTAATTAGGTTCATTCATCCAACAAGTTAGGAAAACCGAGGTTCCCTTATGGAAAAACATTGCTCTAATCAAATCAAACGGTTCTAATGGTCCTGGCCATATGACTCTCGCGATCCTTAGCCCTCGTGAGTTCATCAATCCCATAGCTGTTAAGCTCATATGAAAATAATTAGGACTTCAAAGTCCTGCTCACGGTCACTACGGGGAGGTCGTCACCCCAGTATAGGTCGAAAGCATGGGCATAGTGTCATATACCACTGTCCCCGATTCACGAGTCTTGGTACTCACTGGTCACTATGGGAAGGCTCATCACCCCAACGTAGGCCGACAACATAGGCACAGTGTCCCATACCACCATCCCTAACTAATGAGTCTTGTGGGTGACAAATTATGGTTAACAGTGGGCGTAAGGGTCATAGAGTACCTCAGGTTCAATCAAGCATTTCAGGGTCATTCTCACAAGTGATAAGCATATATCAACACTACAGTCATATGATCAGAAACACACTAGACTCTTTCAAGACATTTGCATGTGGAAGGGTTAGCATTTCAATTTAGTAGCAAATGGAGCTCAAGATAACATATTTCCAAAATTCATTAAGATGGACAACCATACACTCCTTTCTCGACAATTTAAACTGCATGTATCAACATGAACCTCATAATTCAGCAATGTAGCAGGGATCAAGTGTAATTAATTCAGCAATTCAACAATTAGACGACTTTTCACTCATTCTACGCCTAGCAAGTTTACATGCAACAAGGTTCAAACAATAATTTAGCAATATTTAGAGAAATTGGATGTTTAATTCCCTAAATATAGACAAACAAACCGATATTCCACATATCCAGGAGTGCTCGAGACCTAAATCCCTCTCCCAATTTTAGGGCAATCCTATGTTTACGTTCCAAATCAAGAAGTTTAAAAAAATCAACAACATGCAAGAACAACACACCACATGAATTCACTAAGATCTATGCTAGGCATGATAATCAGCCACCTAAAGGTAATGGTCCGCATCTATTATAGATTAGAGGTCCTTAGAGTCACTCTAGTGGTGTCGGGTTCGCAAATTCGATGTGTCTAGGCCCTGCGCCAAGGAATTGCATGTCAAAATGCATGCATGCGACCCTAGCTTAAGAGAAATTGAGGAGAAGTTGAGATTGTTACCTTGGATCAGCCACACCTCGACTCTACGATGGTAGGGTCGGGGTTTCCTACGTGCGGTGGTGGTAGGGGTGCGGGAATTTCAATTCCCTAGCTTCCTTGTACATGCACCCTCCTCCTCTCTCTCTCTCTCTCTCTCTCTCTCTCTCTCTCTCTCTCTCTCTCTCTCTCTCTTTCTTTCTCTCTCTCTCTGCCTCTCTCAACTGCTAGAAATGGTTCTAGAAATGAGGGAGAGGGCATTGAAATGGTTTATATGCCCTGGAATTAAATCATTTGACCCTGGGTTCCATTAATTACTTCAAACAGCCTTGTGGGGCCCATATCTAGCTGTTGGGGCTGCCCTGATGGTGCCCTGGACCATCTAATTCAAGAAACAAGTACCCCATGGCCCGATGAAGGGCTGGGTAAAGTTTGATAGCAAATGGATGCGGGGTTTGGTCGTAATAGTCTGATTTGCAATCAACGGTCACCATTTCTTGATCGGGGGTTAGATTTGGAGGACGAGTGTAGGAAAATATCTTCAACCTATGGTACAAATTTGGGTGGAATCTGACGGCTGAAATGTTCTAATTTTTTGTCCTAAGTGGCAGGGCCATTTGCTTTAAAATTCAGATTTTTGGTCAATACTTGGGGGAGTTGTATTTTACAAGTGCCGACTGGATGACGTAAATTGTCTATTTCCAGGTATCGTTTGAGTCCATTTCCCATGATGGACCACAAGCCCAGTGATATGGACATTACTCTATAATTTCAGAACTAATGGCCCACTAACGAGCAGTCTACAACTTTTTTGGGTAATCGAGGCACTTCTAGAATAAATTGGGTAGGGAGATTTCTTAGGCGCAGTGGTTGAGGTATGGATTAACTAAGTTCATAGTATGACCACTATTCAAAACTAGCAAAAATGGTGATTCAGTCATGATCACTCTAAACCATCGATTTTAGGCTAAAAGAGTAACTAGGTTGATTTAGTTTATTAATTGAGGTCCGGGCTATAGTTGACTCGGCTTCGGGTAGATCTTTAATTTAGTTACGATTGTCTTGATTAGTCAGTGGCAGGTTAATTAGATTTGGTCCCTATGCGAATAAATCATGGGGCTCAACTCGATATTTAAGTAATCAGTTGTATTCATTGGTTTTATATAGTGGATCAATCTTATTAGTATGGTTCTTTATCGATACCAGCCACATATAAGCCCATCTCGAGTATCAAGGGTCAGTAAGTGATGACGTGACTAGTTATAAAAAAAAATTTAAGGATTTTTGGTAATTCAAAATAGTGAAAATCCGGAGTGTTACATGAACAATCCTATCTCAGATCGATCAAAAGGATAACAAGTGATGACCTCCCGAGCTGAGGCCACGACACCGTATATCCCGAAGTTCATACTGAGCCTGTCTGACCCCTGAGGGACGCCCAAATTTATCAAATCCCAACTTAGCCTTCGGTAGGTGATCAGAAGACCAGTATGTTCGACGAGATCAAGGGGATGGTCATCTAGGATGACGAACCTCACAGGGGAGATGAGATTGCCCCCTGTGCCCAAGCACTGACGGATCAAGGAATTGGTCAGTCAACCAACGACGATGAGTGCGGAAGACCACCTTAAGCCAACCATGGAGGTCAGCTCGACTGAACGAGGGCTCAGCCTAGCTTAGCCTCAACTGTCCGTCACATGATTTTGGGGCCGACCACTTCAACACTTATCACCCCCACAAATTTTGTGTAATGATTGAGAAACATACACAAAGATTATACCTATGATTGAGAATCGTTCCTAATCCCAATAATGACCCCTCTACACTATAAATAGGGGACTCATCTACACTAAAAGGTACACATAATCTCTCACCCAAAATCCCTCGATACTACTGGACTTAGATTCATATCCTGACTTTAGCATTGAAGAGTCCCTCGATACTACTGGACTTAGATTCATATCCTGACTTTAGCATTGAAGAGTCCCCTGCTTTAGCTAGGGTCTCCTTTATCTTCTTCCTGTGTAGGTACTCAAAGGTCTAAAGAGGGTGGACCAGATTTTTACATCAACAATAGTAATTAAGTAGTTGTTAACTTTAGCTGTAATTCGAGTCTATCTTCATATGCTGAGTTCAGTTTGAGTATCAAGCAAAGTTCTCTATCCAAATAGGTCTTCTGCAGTTGTTCTCCACAACCCACTGTAAGAATTCCTGTTTGTATTTTAGAGAAAAAGTCCTTTCATATGGAAGGTAGAGGTGTGACCCATGTTCAAAGGATGAACCCCACCCTCTAATGATCTCCTGATCATCTTAAGCAATAGTATATAAATAGATGAATAGGTGACCAATCTTATTAGATCTCGGTCATATATGGTCGATTTTTGACATATTTGCCTATCTTGGTGATTGGAGTCGTGGTTGTTCGGTGTGAATTGAGTTGCATATTCAATTCTAGCACGCCCACACTAATCACGTGACCAAGATTGAAATAACAATAATTTTTTCCTTGGCACACCCTATGAGACACTTGCTCTACTTTACTTATCAGTGTGATATTATGCATCGATCAGTCTAAAATATGAATATAAGAAGCAATTGAATTGATGGGGTTGAACCCTCGACACTAGCTGAACCACCTTTAACCAAGGACATGCCAATTTAAAGGATCCCTAAATTATTCAATTTAAATACTAATCAAACACTCAGTCCAGCCAAGCATGAAGGGGCATCGACCTCTCGGACTGAGTATTCGGCATATTCAGTAATATGGGAGAGCTTAGGCACAATTGGTAGATGCCCAAGTCAAATAATTTCGTGATCAAATGGAGATTATAAACAAATGGATGGCTAACCAGACCGAGGCCATGCAACAATTGATGGCCCTCATCACTGAAATATCACCTAAGACGACACAACATAATATCGAATGAAGTTCTGTTGGTACCATGGTTCAACCACCATCAATACCTCCCCAACCACAGAAATCACCTCTCGTCCCGATCCAGGATGGGAGGAATGCTCCACTACATGCTGAGTTCAAGCGACTAGAGTGGAAGGTCAAGAATTTTGTTCATGAAGTTTTGAATTAGGGTATGACAGGAAGATAACCTTTTCAACATTTTCTCATAAATTCATTGTTCCATGAGGGATAAAATTGGGTAGGTCATGATCCACCACCAATGTTTAAACCTCAGTAGGTGGATCATGACCAGATCATGCAAATGGTCCAAGAAGGAGTAGGCTAAGTCATCCGCTACAATATTATCCCTTTCTACCATAAGCCATATCCCAAATGGATTGACTGACAACGCTCATTACCAAGGAACTATCGATGGGATTTTATCATATTCTTGGTCGATCCTGGACAATCGACCATCGAGCACATAAGTTGATTCACTATGTAGTGTAGTGAACTGGTTAATACTGAATATCATAAATTGTAATTATTCGATCATTCATTAACAGCAGTGGCCTTTACATGGTACTCCAACTTACTGCCAATTTTAATTTATACCTGACAGGAGATGGAGAAAAAATTCCACACTCAGTTCTTTTTCAAAGACACGAAGATAAACATGGTCAATCTCAGACATTTCCAACAGTTTCCTGGGGAATCTAGCAAGAGTTACATCACCTAGTTCAAAAGAGCGAGAAGCTAATGTCAGGTCATCACGACATAGGCTGAATTTGTGCATCATGTGCAAGATGACCTAGAATACAAAAAGAAATTCATTGGAATGGAGTTTGCAGATTTGTATGATTTAACTAGGAAAGTTTCCAGATATGGAGAGCTTCTCCAAGGAGCCAGGAAAAAGAACTTGATGATCAAAAGGAGCCAAGAAAAGGAACTCGATGATCGAAACATATTATCATGACCCTAATTAAGAGGTTGTGATTGCTGAGGTAGTAACAAAAAAGCCACTCACCTATTCGGTGCTGGTTATGGCGGAAATAACTATGTTGACCACCTAAATGGCTTAGAAGATATATACCTTTGATAACACCTGAGCTAATAAGATATTCGAGATACTACTAGCAGTGAAGTTTATTAAAGTTCCCTATAATCACAAAATACCCATCGGTGATGAATTTAAAAAGGTTTAATATTGCAAATGGCATGAAACAAGTTCTCATTCCATGAGCAAATGTGTTGTGTTCAGGAACTTTGTTCGGGATAACATTGATCACGGACTATTGAAATCACAGAGAAGGATGAAAAAGCGATACTAATAGATACTGATTCATTCCTACCTAATCTAGACATCAACATGTCCATGGTCAATCTGCGAAAATTAGATTGACCAAGGCAAAGGGTTCATCATGGTCTTGGTCATTACCATGGCTCACCACGGCGATCAAGATTAGGGCGATATTAGTCCTATTCAATGATTGTGGGTTTTACAGAACAATTGAGAGCCACGCAACGTAGTGGTCGAGACTAGCCACTATGTAGCCAATGTGTCGGAATGATTCAAGACGTTGAAACCGCTCATCAACCAACAAGGTAGGTCAGATATGCAATTTTAAAGGAGATCAACAGGAGAGAGCCTTATTGGCTGTAGAAAGCGTTCTTACACTGTGACCACCGGCCTCAACAAAGGACTTTGAGTCAAACAATGGTCAAGCCACCACCAACTCAGAAAGAAATCTGGAAAAGGGTCATGCACCCCAAATTCCATGTTGCCCTTAAAGAAATTACTTGAACTATGAAACATCATTGGAAACAACGTCAAGCATCTAAAATAATAGAATTGACGGAGACCAAGAATGCATCTTGGTCAAGAACCATGCAATAACGTCTATTCTAGAGAATCCCTCAAATAGAGGAATTGTTGATTGTAAATATGGTTAAAGCAATTTTAAGGCCTATCGTGCACGATCAGGTTATGGAAGATGGTAGCCAGCTTATTGATACAATATAATCGGGCAACATCGACAATCGTGACGACTTGTCTGATTATTTCAACAATGAGTAGTCCTAAGGGGACGATCTGTTGATTGAGGAGCTAATGGAAACAACTAGAACATTGAAAGTGTCTTCACCCGCTTTTAAACAGACATGGGAAACTCCAATGATGGATAAGAATACGAGTGTTCTAGGGTAAGTTCTAAGGAGTAATACAACTTAGAAACACTTAGGGGGTAATATTTGCATTTAGATATCATTTTTGGATCATTGTCGCTCATGGTGTTTAATTGCAATGTGGTACTTACTCTCCAATCCAATTTTCAGGCCAAAGACATCTCAGCCTAGTAAGATGGTAGGTGACTTAGAGGAACTCGGTCCTCCTGTGGTAATACAACATTCTTCTTTTCCCTCAGAAGATGTGGTTGAGGGAGCACTGAGAGAAAGCGAAACACCATGGGTAAATATATTTACCATATATTCAAGGATGTCATCCAAAAGAGTAGTTATTGAAAGTCTCACCCATACTATGACTCAGCAATTTAAACTACTATACATATCCACTCACCTCAAGGGCTGACCAGTCACTAGAATCTTGGATAACAATGAGGCTACCATTAATATTCTCCCAACAAGAATGATGCTAAAATTGGACAAAAAAAAACTACGGCCGATTTGATCCCATTCAGGGTTATGGTCAGTAAGTTTGTTGGGCGTGCCATGAATACACATGGTGCACTACCGTTTGACTTGATCGTAGGTACTAAAAGAGTGTTGGTTCCCTTCTTCGTGGTCGACACTTCGTCTAGCTACAATTCTTTGCTCAAGGGAGATTGGATCCACTCATTTGCATGCATCCCATCATCCTTGTATCAATTTATAATAGTTTAGAATCAGGACAAAGTCGAATTGGTTTTGTCCGATAAGAAACCATTTTTTGCCATATGAAATGCAAATGATGCTTACTACTATGAGGATGAAGTAAGAATAATTTGCTTTACCGGATGGAAAAAGCATGGACCTCTAACTGGGATATTTGAAAAAAAAAAAGAATCCAAATATTGTTGTGTGAGATATTTTTATTGTGATTCGCTTGGTTAATATCCTATCAAGGAACATTCTACCTTCTCGGTCGGTTCCACGCTGCACTATCATAGAAATCTCATGACTAGTGCATCGATAAATGAGAAGAAAATGGCGACTTGAATAAAGAGGCTCAAAGAGAGCCTAAAAGAAGTTGACAATGGTTCCTTGTAAATTTGGCTGATATGGTCGATCCAATTATGAGGTAGATGAAAATGAAACAGACATGGACTTAAAAGAAGCCACTGATAAGTTGGAAGATTCTCAAGCTCATGTTCAGGATCCCTTGATTCAGGTGAACCTAGGTACTGAGCCGAACCCTAAATAAACTTTTATCAGTGGATTACTAAAGCCACAAGATAAAGCTGAACTCACTAGTTTGCTCAGAGAGTTTACCGATTGCTTTGTGTGGGATTGCCATGAGATGACAAGACTAGATTGAAGCTTAGTTGAATACATGTTGCCAATAAAGGAAGGCTATCGACCATATAAGCAGCCGCCCAATCAAATGATAACAAAAGTCACTTGGAAAATAAAGGAAGAGAATGAACAGTTGCTAAAGGCCAGTTTCATTAGGCTCATTAAGTACGACGAATGGATCTCAAACATGGTCTAATTCATAAAAAAGAAAGGTAAGCTGTCGGTATTTATCAATTTTAGAAATTTAAATCTAGCCACACCTAAAGATGAATATCCAATTCCCGTTGTCACACCCCACACCAAGAAATCGGATTCACAGGGATCCCGATTGCCGAATCCGGTGCTGACAGCCTCCATAGTACCTCATTCTCGGCTCCTAGTGTTCACACGCCAGATTCCGATCCTGGGATCCTACAAGGAGGATTATTATTTATTTTTTTTATATTTAAATCGTAATAAGCATAACCACAAGATTACCCAAATCACAAAAGCAACATCATCATCACATATCTACTAATATAATCATTTGAGTACAATGCTGAAGGGAAAATACATAAATCAAAAATTAAGCTCCAGAAGATCGCTGCACTCTCCAAGGTCAACACGGCTGTAACCTAACATCACCTGTACGCATTTATCGTGCATAAGCTTATAAAAAGCTTAGAGGGTGGTATAAGTGTGTGCACAAAGTAAGTGTCAAGTATTCAATACAATACCATCATCATACAATACCGAAATTACTGGTAATTCATAAATCGTAGATTATCGGAATAGGCAGAAATAATGACAAGATCATAAATTATACAATGACAGAGTAAGAAAAAGTATGGACAAGTTCATAAGTCAAACAATATCAGAATACGTAATATAAAACAGCTATACACTAAGGAGTCATATATCAGATGCCGAGAATTTAATGCAATATACAAATCCTGCTAAATCTGTCTAGACCATATAAGTGCAGAAATAGCAACCCAAGATGCCACATGCCTGCGGATGTAATGCAATATGTGATGCGAATGAACTAACCATGCTGGAGCGTGAAGTCAGGATGATAATACGTAGTATCGCAGGCTATGGAGTCCACCACAAGAGACTTCTATCCAAACCAATCCCATACCTAAATTTGGATAGTCAGACTCAGCGTGGTAAACTCCTGATTTCAGGTTAGTCGTGCGCCCAACTGAAATCCTTGCCATATCGAAGGTACACAATAATTAGTTACGCACCACCAGCCCGAGAGGATAATGAATGAATGAATGAGCATGCAACTCCTACTCAATAAGTCCACATATCAGTACGGTTCCTCCCTAGGAAATCATCGGGGTCTATTACACTCCAAACCAGATTGCCGCCCCATCGCGTGCAACAAGGTAAGTGGAAGAGACCTCACTATCTTCCTACCAATATCGGGCCCGGCTCATCGATAGCGAACCCATTCCTCGAACTGGTCAAACTCAGCCTAGCTTTTTTCTCTACTCTCGGGTGGGTAAGGCCGCACCCCCTTTCAACCGACTACGACACAGTGGAGAGCGCAGCCATCTAGTAATCGGCACTCAACGCTCATCTACCCACTCGGTCTAGACATTGGAGCAACCTCCAGAACCAAGAGGGTTTAGGGACTTTCACCCAGGGATATCTATAGCACTCCATGTAGAACAGATTTTTCGGCGTCCCATCTGGCCGTCCACAAAATGCCTATGGAGGCTACGACCTGATGTCGCTAGGGCATATAGTAATCACAGCACACAATGCAAGATGCATGAGTCATACAATCCAATCATACATCAATCCTGCACATATCGTGCGCTCATACAAAATAACCTCCGTTTATCAGGAAGTCTCATATCATCCTACTCAATGACATATGCAATGGTCAATCACATCTCAGAACAAACATGCAGATGATGCGTATGGGCATGTATCATGATGTTATGCTGTCACATACTCATAGTTAGTATCAGCAATCGGCCTCGACAATGTGAACATTTAACCAACACTGCACCAAGGAATGACCCACATAAATCCAAACATATAATGGGCCCGCGACCTCACACAACGGCCTAATATACAACACAATGGACCTTACTCAAGGGTTACATGTACACAACAGGTGAGCCCTGCTCATTGGCCTAACATGCATCACAATGGCTCCATCGCCTGGCCCTCAAATGCATCACAATGGGCCCCATCACCTAGGCCTCAGTATACAACACATTGGGCCTTAGACACGGGTTGAATACGCATCACGTCGGACCTCAAATACGGATCGCATGTACATCACATTGGGCCCCGACATTCGAAATCGACAATCGGCCATGACAAATCTAAATTGGTAATCGACCTCGATCGATAATCGGCAATCGGCCACGGTAAATCAGAATCGATAATCGATCTCGATCGATAATCGGCAATCGGCCATGACAAATCAAAATCGGTAATCGGCCTCGATCGATAATTGGCAATCAGCCATGACAAATCAGAATCGGCAAACCAATCACGACAATGGCACCGATAACCAGCAGATAAACAACACAGGGTCCATAAATGATCAGATGGTCAACTATAGTATAAAGATCAGCACTCGGTCGTGGTTATATCAAATCCAATAACACGAAGCCATCCATCTACGACGAATGGGGCCCGCTTATCTGGGTTAACCCACGAAGAGAATGAGTCTAACAAGGCCTAAGGGGAGGTCACAATGAGGACAGCTAACCATCATTGTCCCTCAATGTGGACATCTAACCAACATTGCTCCCGAGGAGTGGCCCACATAAGGTATTTATACGTAACGTAGCGGCCACACATACATCGCATTGTGTAACGCCCTGGAAAAATCCGTACTTGGACTCGAGTACCAACTCGACCAGAAATCGCGTAGGATTAATTCCTTTAGAAAATAAGCGTAAGTTAGCTAGCGCAACGCTAGATAGCTGTGAAATTATCCCCGATCGCTTTAAATACGTTCTACAAGACCCAAAACGAGTAGAACCAATGACACTATAATACTCTAAAATCTCGGATCAAACTCTAAACCGGTTTGTTCTCAGGACCCCTTTGAAACTTTGTATTGGATCTAGACCGCGTCAAAAGTCCGATACCTACAATTTTAGACCGTTATAACTGCCTAGCTGGACTTGACAATCATTTCGAAAATCAAGTCCAACCGACATTCAGAGGCTATTTCATTGAGCCTGGAGTGAAGAGAGTGAGAATAGGGTAGATTTGAAATTTTAAAATTCAAATCTGGCACACGACTTGGCGCGTTATTATTAAGCGCTCTGACCGTCAGAATTCAGCCAAATTACACTCTCGAATTAGGAAAAATTTCTCTTTCATATCATGAGACTTATAAACCTGATCTACGTGCGATGACCGCTGAACTGAAACTAGACCGCCACGTGCGATCTACGAACACTACTGGTCTGAAAATGGGATGTGAGCGACATCCAACGTGCATGAACTTAAGTCCGATCGCGTTTGGCCAGCGGACCTCCCGAAATGTCTTTTTGGACTGAAACAGCCCCGATTTGGTTAGACCTCAAGTAAACATTGTTCCCAAGCCTAATTTGGAAAGAAATTAGCTTATAAAAGGACCTTAAACCCTCACTTCTCTCACCCATCCAAATTTGCTAGAAACCCTAGCTGGTGTGAGAGAAAAAGTGAGAGATTGTGAGAGAGAGTGGGAGAGATCTTCCTGCTGCTTGCACTACCTGTTGCACGTGCTTAAGCAACGCATCTCAATCACTTTTTCGGTGATTCTGCCGCATTTTTAGGTAAGAAAACACCCTAAATACTTGCTGATTTGAGGTTCCGCCAATTTCTTAGCGAAGTAATTCATACATCTTGTGAAATAGGTAGCCTGTTCGCCGTAGACGAAGCGTATATGCTCCGTTCGAATCGGTTCACCTCGAGGGAAAAGGTGCAGATTCTAGACGCTTTGATTGAATGTTTTCAACGCTTTCAATGTCGTTTAATAGTAGATTATCGACGGCAACACCGTTTGACATGTACAACATGCTGTCCGTTTTCTATTTCGTAAGCAGACGAAAAATATGAGATTTAGGGCATTTTAGTCATTTGTAGGAAATACTGTTTTCATCCATATTTTGCTGATATGATTGACATGGCTCTTTGTCGCATTAGGATATTAAGAATGCGTGTATAATCAGTTTGGCGAAGAGATTCGCCCAAATACGCATTTTGAGTCGACATACTATATGTAGACTTAAGTGTGTAGACTAAGTGTTTGTATAAATGTTTGTATTAGTATGTATTGGATTAAATGGTGTTATGAATTAGTTTGAGATTGAATTCTCAAATAATATGCTGATGTAAATGATTTCCTACATGTTAGCTATATGCATGATTTCATTATACGTATGAAATGCATGTGTTAGATGATTTACTTAAGTTGTATGTTATAACATGTGTCAACATGTTCACATTGTAGTATTTCATTTCCATTACTCTTATATGATTGCTGATGTGGATTCATAAATGTTTGTGACTATACTTAGTCCAGGCAGTCGGTAACCGAATAAATTCGTGGTTGGCTTATCTTTGCCACGAACGATGCGTCGATGAACGCGAGTCGTGTTATGGAGTTGGGGGCAGTGGTTAGGCCACGCGAAGTGTTTTATGCACTTCATGTCGCTCAGCTTGAGATGCGCTCGTACTAGTCGAGTCCGTCAAGTAACCCGAATGGTCATTGTATGTTCACCTTGTATGAGTCATAACTGCTTGAACCTAGGGTACTGAACTTACCATTATAAACCCTATTAACCATAGTACCTTAATCCATAAAGACTCATGAGCCAGACATGGTGGTATGGGATGTCATGGTCGAGCTGTCGGCCTACGCTGGGGCCACAAACCTCCCTATAGTGACCAGTGAGCACCTATGACTCGTGAGCAGATTATGGTGGTATGGGACATTATATTCTTGCTGTCGGCATACACTGATCAGGCGACGAGCCCTTTGTAGTGACTGCGAGCGTATTCTGAGTCTACGGGAGGCGACGACCCTTCCGTAGCAATGAGAATACGGTAGGCCTGTATTGATAAGGTGATGGGGGAGCGGTGCAACGAGTGCGAGCAACAGCCCTGACAGCCCTTGCAGCGACCTACAAAATATATATCGTATGAGATTACTAGGAGTGACGACCCTAGACAGGATCTATGTTGGGATTGATATAAGGGAAGTACCTTAGTTTTCCAATACTGCTGTATGAATAGACTAATAATAACTTGGTAATCATATCAACATCACATTTCATGTACCTGGAAGATATGGAGCACTGTGGGAAGAAAGCATGCCGCGGGCGTAAGATGGTGTCGTATGAGGGAGATCGTCGGTGAGGGTATCCATCATGTCACGTCATATTACATTAACAACAGTATTAGGAATGTTGGATTTACTGCTTTACTATTATCGCATGATTGATTTGAGAACATGCTAATCTTTGTTCTATTATTCCACTGAGTTAGCTACTCACTCCCACGTTACGGGATGGTGTTTGCAATACCCACCAGACCCTGTCTTAGATGCAGGTGAGGCAGCGATTCAGGAGGCAGAGCCGAATTATGATGAGGACCAGGACGAGTTCTCATATATGCAGTACCACGACGGCTTTTCTTAGGTGGCCTGGATTGGCGGGACTTCTTAGTGGGACTATTTTTGACATTTTGATTCTGTTTATTTACATGTATATGAGACTCAGAGATGTATTCATACTTTGGAGACAGTTGAGATCTATTTTGTTTTCCATACAGTGTTATGTATATCCTTTAGTCTTCCGCTTGCTTTTATCACTGAATCTGGAGTATGAATTGCAGTTTTGGTATAATTTTACTCATGTAAATGCTTTAACTCAGACAACATTGAATCATAAACATTTTTATTGTATAAGTGACGGTCTGGAACTCAGGAGTCGGGTTTATACACGACCCCCGATTTTCAGGGTGTTACACATTGGGCCTCATACAAGGGCCTCAAGTGTATCATAATGTGCCATGCCCATAGGCCTTGAATACATCATAATGGGCTGCATCAATGGGCCGCACCAATGGGCCTCATATACATCAAGTGGGCCGCATGAATGGGCCGCACCAATGGGTCTAAAATACATCAGATGTGGGCATATAAACATATACATTAGCAGGGCCCACATCCAAGGATGAACGACCTAGATATACAATACATACACACAAGGTGGGTCATATGTGCCATCAAAATAGGGCCCGCCATAGCGTTTATTTTTCATCCAATCTGTTCATATGGTCACAAAGACCTGAATCAAGAGAAAAAATAAATAAATATCATACTGATCCAGAACTTCTGTGATCCCCAAGATGGTTTCAATGGTAAGGATTTGATCCTCAACTGATATTTCTATAGTGTGGTCCACCCAATAGGCAGATATGTCTTATTTTTAGTCTCAAGCCATGCGACGACCTCACCATATGGACGGGTGGTTTGGACGTATCACATGCATCATGGAAAGGTTCACCGTTTGGATGGTGCGAATAGGACCCATACCTCTCGGTGCATCCCACGCCACCAGTAGGATGCCCATGCAAATAGACGGTGGGAATATAACACATATATCACGAGGGGCCTCACGGATGGACGACTTGGATGAAATAAATACATCACGGTGGCCCCTGCACAACAACTGAACAGTGTGGATTATTCCTTCTCCAGCATCAACATAGCTGGTGTACGGTAGCCAGCCAATCTTCTTACATTCAAAGAAGGCCCATGTGGCAGGTTAGTCCACATGTGTGGGACCCACCAGCGAAATGGCTGGATGGTTATGGATAAAATGCGTACACCAAGGTGGTTTCCACCAAAGGTTTGAATCCATTTCATTGGGTGGACGGTGTGGATACACACGCCCATCAAGTGCGTCCACGTCTAATGTACGGACGACATGAACACATACATCATGTTGTGGCCCACCGTCCAGCCATATGGACGGTGGGGATGCAAAACAGGTGGACAATAAGAGTCTAAAATGGATGGACAGTGTTGATAAATCACACGCTCCACGTGGTTTTCCCACGTGCGTGTGGGTCCCATGGCTGCTGTGCAGCAAGGTAAAACACATATGTCAGGGTGCCCACATAGGGACAAAACACATACATCAAAGGAGGGCTGCACGGATAGGCGGTGTGGATCAAATCCATACGCTGCACACAGCAGCTGGGAGCCATCATCTCAATGGACGGTGTGGGTAAGACCCAACATGTCGTGGGGTCCATAAGGCTGGTGACGTCACTGCAGCTAAATAGCTGGTTTGCATCAACCAACCACACCTAAAGATGGATGGTCAGCATGCAAAAAGGCACATATATAATGGTGGGTTCCACCGTCCAGCAAGCCGGACGGTGGATAGCAAAATGGATGGACGGTTGAGATTAACACATGCCTCGTGATTAGGCCTCAAAATTGTTGGGTATGCACCCCAGCTAATCAATTCCCATAGAGGTGGGTCCCACGTAGGGCCCACCATATGTTAATATATATATATAATATAATATTATTTAAATATTATAAGTCTCAACATCCAGGTGTGGTGGACGGACGGCTGGGATGTACAGTACATCCTACCAGCCACATACATCACAACGCATATATCTGTGCGCCCCACCTCCACACGTGCAACACGTGTGGAGTGGGTCCCACGACAGTCCAAAGATGGATCGTAGTTGGATGGCAAGAACATCACTGTGTACACCACCGTCCAGCAGTTGGACGGTGGGTACAACACACACATTACATGTGTGGCCACTAGAATTTGGATCTGCTTCATTCATGGATGGTGTGGATGCACCACACGTGCTAAACAGGTGGGTCCCACGTGATGGATGGCACTGATATACGCCATACTGGTGGACCCACCTTAGCTCGCTGACGTCCACCATAAGCTATACAGCTGGTGCGGTACTCCAGGCAGTCTGCTCCCAACAGCAAGTGGATCCCATGGTTTCAACGGTGGACGTTCACCCTCTACACTATTTTTTGCGGTGTGTCCCACCTGATCATCAGATCTACTTTATTTTCTATCCCAAGCCTCAAGATGAATCTGCTAAATGGATGGACGGTTTGGACAAAACGCTGATGGACAGCGTGGAAATAAGACACATACCTGTAGGTGGGCCCCACCCCACACGTATTGCATGTGTGAGATGGCCCCACACGAGCCAATGGGCGGACAGTTGGGATATAAAACATACATCACGGTGGGGTCGATCATGGCACCGTCCAAATGGACGGTGCTGATGAAGCACATGCACCATGTTTGTGGCCCACCGTCCAGACGTTGGACGCGTGGACACAACACATATATCGTGTCAGGGCCCCACATGGCACCTGCCTCATTAGGTCCAGCACTGTCCAGTGCTGTCTGGACGGTGTGGCTGAAATACATGTATCACGGTGGTTCCCACCTGCGTGGTTGGTGGACGGTGAGGATGATGGGACCCACATCACTTGCTGACGTCAGTGGGACCCACATCACTTGCTGATGTTAGTGGGACCCACATCACTTGCTGACGTTAATACACCAACTATATAACTGGTGCGAGATAACCAGTCAATCCATTTTATTTTATTTTTTATTTTTTTTCTCAAGGTGGGGTCCATCATGTGGATGGCATAGATATAGAAACATCATGGTGGGCCATACACACACACATGCCGGATGGGCCACACACCTCATCATCATCAACAAAAAAAAAAATGAAAGAGAAAGAGAAAGAGCGAGAAAGAAAGAGAGTACGGTGGAGATGGGAGGGATCCCGCCACTATGGGTCCCCCTAGCTTAAAATCACATACATCAAGATGGGTCCCACCATAAGTGGGCCCTTAAATCATAAAATTAAAGCATAAAATCACCTACCTTATGATCTTCTTGGTCCGTTGGAAAGCCGGTCTCCTAGAGCTTCACTTTGATGGTGGAAGATGAGGTTTGAGTGGCTAGGATGATGAATCCAGGGAGAGGAAGTGGGCCACCAAAATCACTCTTTTCTCTCCATGGGAGAGCTTGGACGTGAGCCTCCTCTCTTGCTTGGGATTTGTGAAGAGAAAGAGAGAGAGAGAGAGAGAGAGAGAGAGAGAGAGAGAGAGTGATGGGTGATGGAGTGATGTGTACTTTAACATGAGAGGGATGGGTTGCTTTGACTTTGGGGTTGCTTGGGGATGGGGTCTTGTACTTGACATGAGAGGTGATTGATGGGATTGATTTGACATGTGATAGAGATTCTCTTAGGATTACAAACGCGCGGTGTTTTCTCGAAATAAACACCGACTCGCGTCTTCCTGCCAGGGAATCGGATCGGTGAACGAGTCGCGGCGTTGGAACCGCACCGACGGTGCGGTCGCAATGGTACAAGTCTTGGGTCAAGCCGACTCAAATCTACAGGGCACGACTTAGAGTCGCGCGCAATGTCGGTTATCGGTCGTAGGTTACCGAAATTCGACGGGAAGGATCGCGGGAGTTGACGGAACAGTACGAACTAGGATACGGGTCTTACACCCGTGGTTAACCATTTGATCAACCAAGCATCCAGACATTAGATGGTTTCCTTCATAGATGGCCACTCCAGGTATAACCAAATATACATTATGCTTGACAGTGTGCCAAAAAAGGCATTAGGTGCCCCAGGAATTTGGGAACCTATTGTTAGATAGTCATATCATTTGGGCTTAACAATGCAGGGGCTATGTATCAAATGGCAATAAATACTATCTTCCATGATATGATCGGTCAATTCATGGAAGTTTACGTTGATGATGTAGTGGTTAAGTCAATCAATGTAAGGGATCATTTCACTCATTTACACAATCGTTTGAGCGAATGAGGCTCCACAAGTTAAAAATAAATCCCTTTAAATGCGCCTTTGAGGTGTCGGCTGGTAATTTTTTAGGATTCCTTGTACACCAGCAATGGATTGAAGTGGACCAGAATAAGGCTCCAACAATCATAAATGCTCACCCGCCAAAGAACAAATCATAATTACAATGCTTCCTTTAGAGGTCAATTTCATGTGAAGATTTATTTCTAATTGTGTAGAAAAAACTAACACAAGTCGAGTTCAAATGGAAGGTAGAACATCAGTTAAAATTTGAAAAGATTAAAGAGTATTTGATGAAGTTGTTAGTATTAATGCCACTAGTCAAATTCGACCGCTTAAGATGTATGTTGCAATATCGGTAAAGTCGGTTGGAGCATTACTAGTCCAAGATGACGATAATTAGAAAGAGCGAGTAGTCTTCTGCTTGATTTAGACACTCCTTGATACCAAGCAACAATACTCGATAATAGAAAAGTTATGCTTATCTCTATACATTCCAACCACCAAGCTAAGGCATTATTTGTTGGCCAAAAGAGTTAATGTAATAACATTGACCAATGTAATAACATTGACCAATTTAATGAAATATATGCCGAATTGGTCGATTTTGAGTGACCAAATTGGTAAATGGGTTTTAAGTCTATCTGAGTGTGATCTTAGGTACTTACCCCAAAAAGTAATAAAGGGTCATGTTATAGCCAATTTCTTAGCTAATCATTCGTCTGACTTAGAGGGCCAACTTTCCTCGAAGGTTTTAAACTTGTATCATGAGTCTTTGACTCCATGGAAGTTGGTTTTTGATGGCTTAAAGACTCATAAATCTTTAAGAGTTGGAATTATCTTAATCACTCCGAACGGAAACATGTAAGAATTCATGTTCTAGCTAGAATTCGAATGTACCAACAATCAAGTCGAATACAAGACTATGATAATTGGTTTAGAATTACTGATGAAACTAGGTGCTCGAAATGTGACAGTAGTGGATGATTTGCAATTAGTTATAAATCAGATGACATGATTTTTAAATTGTAACGCCCCACCCAAGAACACGATATTGTCCGTTTTACCCACAAGGCTCACAGCTTTGTTCTCGAGATTGCCCCCAAAACGTGTTATATCCTAAAGGTGAGAACCCCACATATAGCCAGGTTGATCGAGCACTCTCTTTCCAATGTGGGACGAGCACGTTGCCCTCGACCAACTGGAGCACTATTTTCGAAGCCCAACCGATCCCACACATGAACCCGGATGACAACCCACGCTCGGACCATAGCCCAGCTGGGTAGGCACCCATCCCCCACAGGAGACAGAGCGCCCACGCTCTGATACCATCTGTAACGCCTCACCCAATGACACAATATTGTCCGCTTTGTCCACAGGGCTCACGACTTTCTTCTTACGACTGCCTCTAAAACGCGTTGTATCCTTAAGCTGAGAACCCCACATATAGCCAGGTCGATCGAGCACTCCCTTTTCAATGTAGGATGAGCACGCTGCCCCCGACCAACTGGAGCACTATTTTCGAAGTCCGACCTATCCCACACATGGACTCGAATGACAACACACGCTCGGACCACAGCCCAGCTGGGCAAGCACCAGAGCGAGGGCGTTACAAATGGTATCAGAGTGAGGACGCTCTGTCTCCCGAGGGGGGGTGGTGTCTGCTCAGCGGGGCTGTAGTCTGAGCGTCGGTTGTCATCCGGGTCCATGTGTGGATCAAACGGGCTTTAAAAATAGCACCCTAGTTGGTCGGGGGTAGCATGGTCGTCGTAATTAGAAAGAGAGTACTCGATCGACATGACTATATGTGGGGATCTCACTTTAAGGATACAACGCGTTTTGGGGGCAACCTTGAGAACAAAGTCATGAGCCCTATGGGCAAAGTAGACAATATTGTGTCCTTGGTGAGGTGTTACAAATGGTATCAAAGCAAGGGCGCTCTGTCTCCTGAGGGGGGGTGGGTGCCTGCCTAGCTGGGCTGTGGTCCGAGCGTGGGTTGTCATCCGAATCCATGTGTGGATTGGTCGGGCTTCGAAAATAGCGCTCTATTTGATAGAGGGCAGCGTGCTTGTCCCACATCAGAAAGGGAGTGCTCGATCGACCTAGATATATGTGGGGTTCTCACCTTAAGGATACAACGTGTTTTGGGGGCAATCCCGAGAACAAAACCGTGAGCTCTGTGGGCAAAGTGGACAATATTGTGTCCTTGGGTGGGGCGTTACATACATGTAACATCCCAACACTGTTACAATATTATACATTGGCATCTCAGATGTTGGGTAGCTTCGATGAGATGGAATTAATACATATAACTCGATATCACAACATGGACACCAATAAAATGGTGTAAATGGCTATAGGACTGGACATCTAGAAAGGATTGTCAAAAAAGAAGATCATGATGCAAAGGAAATCCTTACCTCCGGTCTTTGAGAGGGAAGTAATTGTAAAAGTATGCCAAATCGAGATAAACGACAATGACTAGAAGGCTCTCTTTTAGAAGTCTTCTTCAAAGCCCACATATTAAGGCTAATAGAAATATGAGAAGACCGGCCATTAATTATATTATGATTGACAATGAGTTATATCGGAAAGGGGACTGATGGAAGCAATGGTGGCGATGATTTAACTGTTGAAGCTATCAATGGAGAAGATGATGTCACCATTGAAACCTTCCCCCACCTATTTGCCATCGTAAGCTAACATGGACCGAGACGAAGGGAAAACACCTATATCAGCTTAACAAAATCTTCAGTGGCCGTTTTGCTCATGCCTTAAAATAACCAGTCAAAATACATGGATGGCATACATAAAGCACATGCAACATCACTGTGGTCCCAGAGCTCAAAATAGATGGATGGCATACAGCGCATACAACATCACTGTGGGCCTAGAGCCCCTGCCAGGACCCAGTCCTTGGCTGGGGTAGGACATCCGCGTCAAAAATGCTCCCGTACTCTTGAAGCACCATAAGTTATAATGCTCCTAATTGCATCCGTTCACTTGAACAGTTTAACGATTCATCTAAACCCTCCATTGTGTTCATTAAATATTTCACAGCTGCCATTAAATAAAAAATTAATAATAAAAAAAACCTGATCATTTGCTCATCTTTGATTTAACCTTATTTCTATATCTATCCTTTTCGCAAGCCATGGATGGAATGGCTAAGATTGCGTAACAAAGGTGATGGGATAGAAACATAACTAATCCATAATGATCTCTGACAAATAGATAACTCAAGCTGTATTTTGCAGAATAATGTAATATTTTCATGGTAGTCCAATATATGAACAACGGACCTAATGGACAAACTAGATTAATGGATCGGACTTCTAGACTTTCTAAGTACTATAATTCATATAGTGAGCATTTCTCTTCATTTAAACGGAATAGTCCTGTGGAGATGTAACTAACATGAAAATGACCTGAAATTATTCTTAACTTCAAGAGATGTTCATACGTGTGGCTGATGACGTGGAATGAGAATATACAAAAATAATTCGATAATAATAATAGAAAATTAACAAAAGCTAACGCCAGGATTTTCACACCGAAAAATCATATGTAAGAGGAATGTTGATCTCAGGGTGGTTGCACGAGGGTCTGTTTGGGATGGAGATGCTGCAAAAATGGGCGGCCGATTGCCTACTGACGCTGCCAGATGAGCCCCAACATGATATACGTACACCATCCATGTATTTTTACGGATCATTTCGGGGCAGGAACCCAAAAATGAGGCTGATCCAAATTTCAAGTGAACCACCACAAGAAAACAGTTGTAATTGAACGGCCACCATTAAAAGCTTCCTAGGGCACACCGTAATGTTTATTAGCCATCCAACCTTTTGATTAGGTCACATATACATGGTTGAAGAGAAAACATAAATATTACCTTCTGTCAAAACTTTTGTGACCTCTAAGAAGTTATTAATGGTGACGTTTAATCACCGCTGTTTCCTATAGTGTGGTTCACATGAGATTTAAATCTGCCTCAGTTTTGGAATCATGCCCTGAAATTATCTGAAAAAAAATGATGGATGGCATGGACAAAATACATACATTATCGTGGGGTCCATAGAGCACCAATACATTTATGCCGGTTCAAGGCTACTAAAGACTTCAGTAGGCAATCGGAGTCTGCACAATTAACATTAATCTCAATCATAATTTTGGTGGGCCCATGTCCTCCGATCAATTGCTATTATAGGTATGTTTAGTTCCTCTAGAATACCAAACCCGTCAAAAAAATTGGCCCACCATGAAGTTTGCATGGTCAGAAAAATCATGCCAGATCTGGGGCTTTACGGTGTATGATGTGTCCATTGTAATCGGTGGATCGGCCTCCGTGGTAGGACCAATCTTGTCATGGAAACATTTGCAGAGCCAGTCATTTGTCTCTGAGTCGTGGGGGCCTGCATAGGGATTGAAACACGTCAACAATACTCAGAAAGTATATGCTGCGAGCACGTTATACTTTGGAACTCCCAGTAGCTTATCTAATCAGCCGCACATGTACAATGAATTTAGACGGTTGGCCTTCTTTTCTAATTATCATTTTCTGGTACAGCTATAGCTTGTGCCGCATTCAACCAATGTAGGTTCTTACGTATGGCGGGCTCAAAATAGAGAGCGGATTAAGTGAGACCCGGCCCTTACCGTGGGTTACGCTGTGGCCCACCTTGATGAACCTATCATGTATCCACACCGTCCATCCATTTTTTCAGATTATTTTAGAGAATTATACAAAAAATGAAGCAGATCCATTAAAAAGGTCGACCATACCATGGAAAACTATGGTGATTGACTGTTAGTGGGTCACAAAAGTTTTGGATCAAGCTAATATTTCTTTTCTCCGTTCATCTAGGCTTATGTGACCTTATCAACAAATTGGATGGTAAACAAACACGATGAAAATATTAAAGTGCACCCTAACTAGTTTTTAATGGTAAGGTGGTCAATCACCACTCTTTCTTATGGTATGGTCCACCTGATAATTGGATCTACTTCCCCTAGAATGGAGAAATGATATGGAAAAATGGATGGAAGACGTTAATACATAATATTTATATCAAAGTGGCTCCACGTAATCCCATGGTTAGGGCCACACTGTCATGGGTGAGGCCAGGGTCTCACCCCAACACTCTCGGGCGCCCCTCTCTGGTCAAAATCTTTCTCCGGCACAAGTTAGAGTCTCGGCTCGAAACACTACTCATCGGGCTCACATGAACAACTCGATCACCTCAGCTCTGATACCTACGGATCCTCGCGCCATCAGTTAGAGCGGAGGAGAGAAAAGAGGACTCTAGAGATGAAAAACGCCCTAGAGATTGTCGCTGAGAATAAAGATCCTTGGGAAGCGCGGTTTGCAGAACTTAATAACAAATTCTTAACTTTGGAAAACGAGCAGCAACTGTCGACGGTTTCTACCAATGTCCAGGCGATGATGGAAGAGACCGAACCTCCCTTCACCTCCACCATTATGAATGAGGTGATGCCATAGAGGTTTCAGATTCCCCCATCATCCAACATTCTGGGTCCGGGGACTCATCCGAGCATTTAGAAGCCTATCGGTAGTGGATGTAGATCTAGACAACAATCGATGTAATGATGTACAGGGGATTTTCCATCACCCTTACAGGATCCGCTTGGAGTCGATACCGCCAACTCAAGCCCAATTCCATCGGATCCTTTACAGAGCTGAGCCAACTATTCCTTACTCATTTTATAAGCGGAAAGAGAAGTTGAAAGCTCAATACTCATCTGTTCACCATCAAGCAGGGATCAAAAGAGTTGCTGAAAGACTACATTGTTCGCTTCAATGAAGAAGCATTGCAGGTAGAAGACTACGATGATAAGATGCACTTGTTGCAGTGATCAATGGTCTGAAAGAAGGAAGGTTTACTTTCTCCATTGGAAAGAACCCTCCGAAGACACTAGCGGACTTCACAGCAAGAGCTCAGAAGTATACTAACGCCTGCAAAGGTGTGCAAGTAAATGACCCTGTTAACAAAGGGAAGAAGTCTAGGAATGAAGAATCCCAGCCAACCGGCAAAGGGTCAGATGATCGTGCCCCCTGTGATCGTCGGCTGAGCCGGTGACCGGAAGGGAAATTGCGTTCTTATACCCCCCTCAACACGTCAGCCGAGTATATCCTCCTAGACATTCGAGGAGAGAAGCTCCTGAATTGGCCTGTCTGCTTGAAGGCTGACACAGAGCACCGAGACAAGTGAAAGTTCTGTCACTTTCACCGGGACCACGAGCACAATACAGACAATTGTGTGGATCTCAAAGACGAAATTGAGTCTCTTATCTGCAAAGGACATCAGCGTCGATACACCAAAAGGGAGAAATCCGCTTGGAAGGAGGAATGTGACCAAGAGCGACCAAATAAACCCACGGAAGAGCCTGCTGAAATCCGCACCATTTTCGGAGGCTCAGCCAGTGGAGGAGATTCGAACAAAGCTTGGAAAATATACTTTCGGAGGACTGAACCGGAACATTACATCTATTTAACCCAGCGGCCAAGCAAAGAGCTTCAGATCAATCCATGCAATCTAACCTTTACAAAAGATGACGCGCACGGAATCTAGCACCAGCATGACGATGCCCTGGTAGTCACAATGACCATAGCAAATCACAAAGTGTATCGTATCCTGGTCGACACCGGAAGCTCAACCGATGTAATCTACTCTAAAGCCTTTAAAAGAATGGGGGTTCCACGGTCACGACTCCGACCCGTGAAAACTCCCCTGCACGGCTTTACCAAAGAAAGAGTAATCTCTGAAAGAGGCATCTCCCTCCCAGTAACTGCAAGAGAAGGACAACATCAAGTCACCCTCATGGTAGACTTTCTTGTTATCAATGTACCATCAGTTCACAATGTTATCCTGGGTAGACCTTCCCTCAATGTAATGAGGGTGGTCGTCTCTACTTATCACCTGATGATGAAGTTCCCAGCCGAGGGCGGGATAGGCTACCACCGAGGCGATCAGCGCGAGGCTCGGAGATGTTACACGATAGCAGTAAAAAAAGGAGCTATCAAGCAGGTACTCATCGTCAATGTTCTGGATCCTCGGGGGCCCGTGGGGAACTCATTGGTAGAAGACCTAAGAAGGTGCCCCTCGATGAAGCCGACCCGAGCAAAACGGTTCAGCTTGGATCATCATTAAATTTCAAGCAACGGCCTGCAACGTTGACCTTTCTAAGGCAACACCGAGATGTCTTTATATGGTCACACGCAGATATGCCAAGGATCCCCCCTGATGTTTTGGTTCATAGGCTGAGTGTGGACCTAGACCACAAGCCAGTAAAAAAAGAGAAGATCATTCGACGTCGAGTGCTATGAAGCCATTGCCGAGGAGGTCTCCATCTTGCTCGATGTGGGTTTCATAGAAGAAGTATATTACCCCGACTGGATTGCAAATGTAGTGCTCGTTAGGAAATCTAACGGAAAGTGGCAGGTTTGTGTAGACTACTCGGACCTGAATAAGGCGTGCTCCAAAGATAGCTTTCCATTGCCTCGGATTTGTGTGGACAGCACGGCTGGTCATGAGTTGCTCTCCTTCCTGGACGCCTATTCCAAATACAACCAGATCACGATGCACCCCCCAAACAGGCAGAAGACTACCTTCGTCATGGACAAGGGTACTATTAACGAGTCATGCCATTTGGCCTAAAGAACACTGGGACGACGTATAAGAGGTTTAACGGGTCATGCCATTTGGCCTAAAGAACACTAGGGCGACGTATCAGAGGTTGGTTAACCAGATGTTTGCCAAACAGATCAGACATACCATGGAAGTATACGTCGACGACATGCTGGTGAAAAGTACCAGGGTGACCGATCACCTTACAGATCACGGGGAGACATTTAGTGTCCTTCGGGAGTACCGGATGAAGTTGAACCCAATAAAATAAGTTTTCGGAGTCGAATCAGCAAAGTTTCTTAGTTTCCAAGTCAGTCAGTGAGGCATCGAGGCCAACCCCGACAAGATTAAGGCACTCCTCGACATCACCGCGCCTCGAACTGTCAGAGAGATACGATGCCTCACAGGAAGAGTCGTCGTGCTCAGACGTTTCATATCCAGTGTGACAGAAAAGTGTCTCCCCTTCTTTCAATAGTTAAAGGGTTATAAGAAGGCAGAGTAGACGTCGGAGTGAGAATAAGCCTACCAGCAGTAGAAGCAGTATCTGGGCTCACATCCTTCCTCTCCAAGCCTGAAGAAGGTGAGCCCCTATTCCTATAACTCGTGGTCTTGGCCTCAGCCGTCAGCTCGACCCTGATCAGAGAAGTCGGGAGCAAACAATACCCCGTTTATTACGTAAGCAAAGCAATGGTACCTGCAGAAGTAAGGTATCCATCCCTGGAGAAGCTAACACTCTACCTGGTTGTTTCAACCCAGAGATTATGTCCGTACTTCCAAGCTCATTCTCGTGGTATTGACCGACTCCCCTCTGAGACAAGTTCTTCAGAGGCCCGAAGTCTTAGGACAGATGACCAAATGAGCCATTGAACTCGAAGAGTTCGACATTCAATTTCGTCCAAGGAAAGCAATCAAGGGCCAAGCTGTGGTGGACTTTATCGCTGAATTCACCACTCCGAGTGTGGAAGAGATCAATGTCGAGGTCGAGTTGACCCCGGCTGTCCCTTTGGGCGACCTAAAGGCAGTGTTGGACCCTGGATGGGTCCATTATGTTGATGGGTCGTCCAACACTAAAGGAGCTGGAGCTGGAATCGTTTTGGTTGGACCCTATTCCACGACTATCTAGTACGCCATCAGACTTAGATTCAAAGCCTCGAACAATGAGGCGGAGTACGAAGCCTTACTAGCCGGACTCAGTTTAGCGATAAATCTGGGTGTCCAGACTCTCCAAGTCTGATGTGATTCGCAGCTAGTGGTAAACTATATCTCCATCGAGTATGAAGCCAAAGAGATGAGGATGATTGTTTATCTTGACGAGGCGAGAAAGTTGAACGGAAAGTTTTGGAGTTGTGTTATCCAACATATCCTTAGAACGAAGAATTTATGGGCCGACGCCTTAGCAAAGCTCGCCTCGGCCTTAGAAGAAAAGATCCCGCCATTCGTCACAATCGAGTTCATAGAACATCCGAGCATCGGCCAGGCAAAGAAAGTCAATCCAGTGCATCCCACTCCGAGCTGGATGGATCCAATCTTCAACTACCTTTCTTACGGCGAAATCCCCTCGGATAGACTGGAGGTGAGATGACTGAGAGTAAGAGTGGCTCGATATGTCATCCTGGACGGAGTGTTGTTCAAGAAGGGGCATTCCCAGCCTTACCTCAGATGCCTCTAACCCGACGAAGTAGACTACGTGGTTCGGGAGATTCACGAAGAAATTTGCGGAAACCAATCTGGTGGCGGAGCCCTTGCCCTGAAGATACTACGTCAAGGATACTTTTGGTCGACCCACAAGCAAGACTCGAGGGACTACGTTAAAAAATGTAACAGATGCTAACATCATGCAGCTGTTCCAAGGCAACCCGTGGAAGAAATGACCCCCATTAGCGGTCCTTGGCCATTCGCCCAATAGGGGATTGACATCATTGGCCCCCTGCCTACAGGGAAGGAGCAAGTCAAGTTTGTCATTGTCACGATTGACTACTTTACAAAGTGGGCAGAAGCTGAACCTGTCAAAGATCACTGAACAGAAAGTGATTGACTTCGTTTGGAAAAATATCATCTGCCGATTTTGGATTCCTTACACCATCGTATCTGACAATGGACGACAGTTCGATAATGATAAATTCTGTGGTATGTATTGAGGGCTCAGCATCACAAATGCATATTCATTACCTCGGCACCCCCTGTTCAATGGACAAGTGAAAGTGGTTAACAAGGTCATCAAACACCAACTCAAAACAAAATTGGAAAAAGTGAAAGGGAACTGGGCCGAGGAACTTCCATTCATCCTTTGGGCACAGAAGACCACAGCCTAGTCCTCAACTAGGGAAACCCTATTCTGGCTTTCCTACGGCTTAGAAGCAATGGTGCCAGTGAAAATCGGTCTCCCTACTGCGCGGGTGAATAACTACCAAGAGGACCAGAACTCTAAGAAAATCGCAGCTAATCTGCATCTTCTCGAGGAATTTTGAGACATCTCAAGGCTCCATGTCGCCGCTCGGCATCAACATGTAGCGCTCTATTACAACTCTAAAGTTAGGGTTAGGTGGTTTCGCCCGAGGGACTTATTCCTTCGCCGGGTCTTCTAGAACACCGCCGAGCCGGGAGCTGGCCCACTCAGGCTTAACTGGGAAGGACCATGCCGCATGGTTCAATCAGCTAAATAAGGATCTTACTACTTAGAAGACCTCGAGGGCCGCCAGCTCCCTCACCCTTGGAAAACCGAGCACCCGGAGATCTACTATCCTTGATGTAATGGCCTTTAAGGCCCCCAATAAAGTGTACGCCTCCGATCGACCAACTTTAGGCTTTCAATAAAGTTCACAATTCGACTTCTACATGAGCGAGTCGTCTACTAAGTGAAAGTTGCCCCTTAATACAGAGATGAGCTGATCCCTTAAGGAAGGGGTCAGAGCGCAATCCCATAAAACTCGACATGGCATCCCCTCAAAGTTTGGGGAAAAGCCGAAAGCTGGCATGACCTTATAATAGGGTAATCGGCTCATCAACCGACTAACGGATAGAGCGAAGGTTTCTCGCCAATTTTGAGATGAGCCAACTCCCCTAGGGGCTCGAACTCAATTGTAACATGGGCCAGGTCTACCAAACGGCATTGGAAGGAATTGACCCGGCAAAGGGTAGGTTCAACCGTGCCTTAGAATAAATCAATATGATGACAAATCGACATGGTAATCAACAATCAACACTAAACATCCAAAAATTAATTGATTAATGAAAGAAAAATCATCATCCGTACACCCTCCTCGGAGGGTCAAAAAAATATATGTATAGTATGTCATCCATTCAAAAAGAAAAAAAACTATGTAGGTGGAGGTGCTTGAGAATCGGGGGCTCGGTCTGGACGGACATCTTTGACAGGCTCCTCTCCAGCATCGTCTGGCAAAAAAAGATCAAGGTTAAGGTCAGGATAAAAACCCTAGACCGCCTTAAGGCAGGCGTCAAAGCCATAGTGGTAAAACTTAGTAGCCTCGGCATCCCTCTCCTTAGAAGTATTGAAGGCATTAATCGCAGCAGCCACTTTTACCATCAGAGAAGCCCCATCTTCATCCCGCTGAGCTTCCATTGCTTGAGAGACAGCTTAGCCCCGTTCTTCTACCATCTCAGCCTTAGTCCATTCCACGACTTCTCCTAGCCGAGTAATCTCTCGGGCCAGCGAATCCTCATGAGCCCTAGCCCGCGCCAGCTCTGCCTCTGTCGCCCCACACCGAGCCTCGAGGTCACCAGCAACTTTCTGCAACTGGAGCTCTCTGGCCTTCCCATCTTCAAGCTGTCGTTGCAACTCGCCTAACTCAAGTTGGTGAAGAGCAGTCTCATCTCTACGGACCTCCACCTCATTCTAGAGTGCCCCCACTTCAACCTTAAGGGCCTTCGCCTCGGCCTCTTTTTTCTCCGACACCTACGCTCTCTCGCAGACCAACAAGAGATTTGGGATGGACTGGACAAAGAAAAGAATGAGCACTCAAAAAAAAGGAAAAAAAAAAGGAGAGAGAACAGGATGGCATGTATACCGTGTAAAATACGAAAATCATGTCATTCAAGAAGGAGCTGTCCGAATTGCCAAGAAGGCGATCTATGTCCTCCTCTGGGGCATGCTTGGCAACCCAAGGTGTCAAACAAGACAAATGATAGCCCGACACGAATTTACCACAGCTCGTCCCCACTTGAGCCGAGCCTGCTATCTCCCTAGCCTCAACCTGACTGCTTGGTGAGGCTTGAGCTTTGGCCTCGAATTCATTTCCAACCTCGGGGGGAGCGAGCATGTCATCTGCCATCCTAATGACCTCCTCCAGTTCGGAAGAAGACGGGATGGCAATGCAGGGCTTGGGGGCCACAGGCAACACCTCTGCGGTGGGAGGAACGACGGTGAGAGGAGGAGGAGTCACTGTAGCCGGAGCAGAAACTCCGATTGTTGGAGCCCGCGTATCTACAAGCACCACAAGCGGAGCCATGGTAGGAGCCCGAGTAAAGGAAACCACTGCAACCAGGGCCACCCTGGCCGAAATAGCAATGGAGGGGCCCTCCACGTGAGGTGTAACACCCCGAATTTTTGTCAACCTGGGATTAGACGTCCTTAGGCAATGGGTCAACCATAACACCTTGGTAACCTCTCAGAACCCAATTCCAAAGCCAAAGAAATCACTTAGGATTAATTCCTTTAGAAATTAAGAGTAAGTTAACTAGTGCTACGCTAGAGTAGCTGCGAAATTGTCCCTGATCACTTTAAATACGTTCTGTAAGACCCAAAACTTGTAGAAACAAGGACGCTACAATACCCTAAAATCCAGGATCAAACTCTAAACTAGTTTGTTCTCTGGAACCCTTTGAAACTTTATATTGGATCTAGACCATGCGTCGAAAGTCTGATACCTACAATCTTAGACCGTTATGACCGCTTAGTTGGACTTGACAATCATTTCGAAAATCAAGCCCAACCGACGTTCAGAGGCTATTTCATTGAGCCTGGAGTGAAGAGAGTGAGAAATGGGTTAGATTTGGAAATTTTAATCCAAATCTTTCACGTGACTTGGCGCGTTTTTATTAAGCGTTCTGACCGTCAGAATTCAGCCAAATTACACCCTCGGATCAAGAAAAATTTCTCTTTCATATCATGAGACTTGTAGACCTGATCTAGGTGCGATGACCGTTGAACTGAAACTGAACCGCCACGTGCGATCTGGGAACTCTACCGGTTTGAAAACTTTGTGTGAGCAAGATCCAGTGACCATGAGCTTAGATCCGACCGCGTTCGGCCAGGGGACCTCTCGAAATGCTCTTTTGGATCGAAACAGTCCAGATTTGGTTATAACCCAAGTATACTTTGTTCCTGAGTCTAAAAGGGTGAAGTTTTAGCCTATATAAGGGCTTGAAATCCTCTAATTTCTCTCCCATCTGAATTTGGGTAAAACCCTAGATTGAGGGAGAGAGAAAGTGAGAGATTGTGAGAGAGTGTGGGAGAGATTCTCCTGCCACTTGCTACTGCTATTGCACGTATCGAAGCACCGTACTCCAATCACTTTCTCGGCGATTCCAACGCACTCCTAGGTAAGAAAAATCCTAACTACTTACTGTTTTGGGGTTTCCTTCGATTTATTAGCGATGTAACTTATGTACCTTGTGCATTAGGTCGCCTGTACGCCGTTGACGAAGCGTATACGTTCCGTTCGAAACGATACACGTCTAGGGCAAAAGGTGCGGATCTTAGATGCTTTGATTGACTGATTTCAAAGCTTTCAATGTCGTTTAATAGTAGATTATCGACGGCAACGCCGTTTGACATGTACAACATGTTGTCCGTTTTCCATTTCGTAAACGTACGGTAAATATGATATTTAAGGTATGTTAGGCAGTTATAGAAAATACTGTATACGTCCGTATTTTGCAAAAATGATTGTCATGTTTATTTGTCATATTATGATATTAGAAATGCGTGCATGATCGGTTTGGCAAAGAGATTCGCCCTAATGCGCACTTTGGGTCGACATACGCTATGTACACTAAGGTGTGTAGACTAAGTGTTTGTATGAATGTTTGTATTAGTATGTATTGAGTAAATGGTGTTGTGTAGGAGTTTTGAGATTGAATTCTCAAGTAATATGCTGATGTAAATGATTTCCATCGTGTTGGTTATATGTATTGATTTCATTATATACATGAAATGCATGTGTGGGATGATTTGTTTAAGTTGTATGTTATAACATGTGTCAACATGCTTACAACGTTGTATTTCATTTCTGTTACTCACATATGCTTACTAATGTTGATGCACAAATGCTTGGGGCTATGACCTAGTCCAGGCAGTCGGTAATGGATCGAATTCGTGGTTGGTTTCTATGTACCACAAAGGACGCGTCGATGAACGCGAGTCATGTTTTGGGTTTGCGACAGTGGTTAGGCCACACGAGGTGTTTCATGCACTTCATGTCCTTCAGCTTGAGATGCACTCGTGCTAATCGAGCCCGTCACGTAACCCGACTGGCCATTGTGTGTTCACCGTGTATAAGTCATTACTGCTTGAACCTAGGGTACTGAACATACCATTGGAAACCCTGTTAACCATGGTACCTTGATCCATAAAGACTCATGAGCCGGGCATGGTCGTATGGGACACCGTGGTCGAGCTATCGGCCTACGCTGGAGCCACAAACCTCTCCATAGTGACCAGTGAGCACCCTACTCTGAGCAGATTATGGTGGTATGAGACATTATATTCTTGTTGTCGGCCTACACTGATCAGGTGACGAGCCCTTTGTAGTGACCTTAAGTTTATCCTGACACCGCATGAGGGCGATGAGTCCTGATGCAGTCTTAAGGATAATTAGGCTTATATTGATAAGGTGATGGGGGAGAGGTGCAATGAGTGCGAGCAACAGCCCTTTCAGCGACCTACAAATATAATATCGTATGAGATTACTAGGAGTGACGACCCTAGATAGGATTTGTGTTGGGATTGATATAAGGAAGGTACCTTAGTTTCCCAATACTGTTGTATAAAAAAGACTAATAATAACTCGATAATCATATCCACATCACATTGCATGTGCCTGGAAGATGTGGAGCATTGAGAGGAACGCAAGCATGCCGCGGACGTAGATGGTGCCGTATGAGGGAGAATGTCGGTGAGGGCATCCATCATGTCATTTCATGCATGCATTAACAACAGTATTTAAGAATATTTGATTGTTTGTTTTACTATTAACGCGTGATAGATTTGATAACTTGTTAATCTTTGTTCTATGATTCCACTGAGTTAGCTACTCACTCCCACGTTACGGGATAGTGTTTGTAACACCCACCAGTCTCTATTTTAGTTACAGATGAAGGCGCTGCTTGTGAAGTGAAGCTAGACTTGTATGAGGATGTGGAGGACTTCTCCTCCGTGTTTGATCGACGAGTTTACAGGGAGGTTGATTAGATGCCTTGACACTTATCATTTTATATTTTTGGAGCACTTATGTATATTCTTTTCTTTCTATTTGAGGAATACATGTATTTAATTAACCTGGTAATATGTTCACACTCTGGAGACCTACAATCAATTATATATTTTATGTATTTATCATAGTCTTCTGCTTGCTAATTTAACTGTCTCTGGAGTATGATTGGCTGTTTTAGCTTAGTCTCAATCTTGTTTAATGCCATTCTACAGACAACATGCATTTATCATTATCTATGTTGCATAAGTGATGTTCTGAAACTCGAGAATTGGGTTTCTACCCGTCCCCCGATTTTCGGGATGTTACAGATGGTATTAGAGCATAATTTGGATTAAACTGGACCTGGGTTATGGTCACACACCACACGCTGACTCCAAGTTAATGTAGGAGGGTGCGAGAATAATCTAGAAACCAGTTTAGGACCCCTAGTTTGTTTGACGACGAAATTTTACTAAAACGATCACGAGATTGAGTCCGTTCACACTCCTGATCACACACAAGGACCCCAAATCACTTCTACGTCATCAGTCGATGGGTTGAGTCATTCCCTGAGGAATTTCAGGCTTAGAAATTAATGTCCTTGGGTTGTGGGGCAACCACAACACCTTACACTCAATCTCAGGGCTTAGAAACCCCGTTTCACCCAATTCCTTCAAAATCCTTCCTCTTACCACCCCATTCTTCAATTTTTTCTAAGTCTTTTCATACTAGGCATAAATCTTAATGTGTAAATGATAGAAAATTATACTTAGACAAAAATTTACTATGAATAGTAAATTTATGTAAGAATTAGACTTTTGGCCATTCTAATTATGGATTCTCTTCTAATAGATGGGTTAATTGGATGGATTAGCCTCTCCTACCCTAAAATCATATGCTACATGATGCATAAACTCATTTTGGTTTACAGACTGGCCCCGGAACACCCTAAATGGAGTTTTGGGCCTAGCTAGGCCAATAGGCAATGAACCAGGGTGGGCCTCATGTATATTTGGGACCTCCAAGGCAGGGGGGACCCAGGCCATATGGCCAACATGGCCGGATTGCCACTTGGCCAGCGATGGCATTGCCGGTTTGGCTATGCATCGCTGACCGATGGGCCCCACTCAGGCCGGCCTTCGGGCCAGAGGTGTTTGGGGTGTTGTATGGTCCCCTGGTATGTGGGTCGTCCCTCATAACCCCCCAGAAACCCTACCTCCTTCACAAAACACACCCCCAAGGCCTCCCTTCTCACATTTTTACTGCCTCCCCTTTCAAAATCCATTTCAAATTGCCCTCAATCCCATTCTCTGCCTCAACCGACGCCACTCCATCATCCACAGCTGTTGGCACTCCCTTTCCTCTCCATTTTCATCATTTGGAGCTCTTCCAACCTCCATTGGAGGCTGAAAATCGTGTGGACCTCCATTCCATCTTATCTTTCTCTTTTCTCTTTGAAAATCCAGCCTTTGGGAGCTTGATTCACCCCTCCACAGGGCCTAGATTCATTTCAATCCATTTGAGTAGCCATTTCTTCCTATTTCCCTCATTTTTCATGGCTATTGTTGAGGCTATTTGAGCCTTTTTCCCCTTTTTCCACCACCTTCCCTCTCATGTCCCTTTTATTTGAGCCTTTATACTCTTTTTGGTCTCAAAATTATGCAAACCTCAATCCCATTTCTCCACTTTCTTCGCTTGAGAAGTATTGAATCTACATGGCCGATAGAGCTCTAATGGGCAATAGACAGTATTAAACTCGACAGTGTTAAAGAAGGTAAGTCGGGACTGTGGTAGAGTCCTTTGGTAGAATTAGGCATCTATGTCATTGTCCTGTAGATGGTTTGATTACCATTTTAGGGATTTTTGTGTTTTGTTGTTGTTGGGTCTAGTGAAGCCATAGGTAGAAAATGTGTTTGTGTTTAGTGGTTTGGGCTTAGCATAGCCGAATGCGTTCCTGTCATAATCTATGTGGAACTTTATGCCATACATTGTGACAATTTTGTTAAATGCAGTGCATGCCGTTTCGTTCGCTGTAAGGTATTGTCCCTAGATTGGGTGTATTTTATGGTTTCCACTGCCATATTGTAAATCCCGGGATTAAGCTTACAAAATTTATTTTTATCCCACCCCACCCTCCTACCAAGCATGCCACTCCCAATCCCAATATGGGATTAGGAATGCAGTTCCATTTATACAACTTAATGCTACTGACCATATAGGCCCTTGGTGTTTTGGACCTAGAGTTAGCACTCCTAGATTTGAAGGAGCTGACGATATGGGAAATCCAATTCCATTTAGACAATCCTGACTCTAAGCGATAGAACAATCCCCTGTAGTGGAAATGGTATGAAACCATCTGGCGTATGAGCCTAGACTTTGGTTTATAGTCAGCGAGTTGCAGACTAGTCTACTAGTTACCTTAAGTAGTGTAAAGCCTGTATATGCTAAGGAATAATAGGTTGGAATTGGTTGGAGTAGGACCTTATTCCTTCGATAGCTCCCCGTAATGCTTAAAGACTTCCATTATAACCCTTAGGAAGGTTGCTTTAACTTAGAACCATGCACTCTCAGGGAAAATGTATAAATCCCTCAGATTGAACTTAGGATGAATTAGCACGCCCCTTAGAATTGTCTTCTCCAAGGGCTTATTGCATTCGGGAACATGGAGTAAAGGGACGGTATATGTAAGCGATGTATTCGCGGTTTGACTTGACCTCTTAATCCTGGTAGTTACCAATAGATCCAATGCTCTGATCAAGAAGAGGTAGGATTAAGAACTGATACGACGAATTTTCTGTCAGAGTCTCGGCAGAAGGTTTATGTATCCGGCTCAAACCCACTACACAACCTTTCTTCCATGTTGGCCCAACCACCTACAACCAAAAGTTATCACATTGTCTTTGGGAAAAGGCGAGAACTTATAGCCAGTAGAGAATTGGACATCTTGCCATCAACTCACATCCGTCCTTGAAACCAACCACAACACTCATCATTTCAGCCCCTTTCTATGATCATAGGTACCAATGCCATAGAACGCATCATTAGCAAAGGAAGACCAATGAAGTGAGAGGTTGTCTCCCATTTCCTGTCAAGGATAGGCCCTAAGTTACACCTAGTTCCGATATACGGATCGGGACATAGGATCTTGAACCTTAAGTAGAATCAAGTTTTAAGGGGGGTAGAACATTTTGTGCCCAATTTAATTAGGTCAGCCAATATAATTGTTAGATCAGAGTGGCGCAGCGGAAGCGTGGTTAGCCTCTTCCCCACTGGCCCAGGATCGAAATAGCTGAGTTCGGTTCTACGTAAAGTTATCTCATTCAATAGGATTTGAACCTTCCTTAGAACGTCAATACAAAAGTCTCTTTAAGTACTCATTACCCTTAGCCAATTTCGAGGATGAAATTTTATTTTAAGCGGGGTAGATTGTAACACCCCGGATTTTTGCCAACCTAAGATTAGACGTCCTTAGGCAATGGGTCAACCATAACACCTTGGTAACCTCTCAGAACCCAATTCCAAAGCCAAAGAAATCACTTAGGATTAATTCCTTTAGAAATTAAGAGTAAGTTAACTAGCGCTACGCTAGAGTAGCTGCGAAATTATCCCTGATCACTTTAAATACGTTCTGCAAGACCCAAAACTTGTATAAACAAGGACGCTACAATACCTTAAAATTCAGGATCAAACTCTAAACTGGTTTGTTCTCTGAAACCCTTTGAAACTTTGTATTGGATCTAGACCGCGCGTTGAAAGTCCGATACCTACAATCTTAGACCGTTATGACCGCTTAGCTAGACTTGACAATCGTTTCGAAAATCAAGCCCAACCGACGTTCAGAGGCTATTTCATTGAGCGTGGAGTGAAGAGAGTGAGAAATGGGTTAGATTTGAAAATTTTAATCCAAATCTGGCACGTGACTTGACACGTTATTATTAAGCGTTCTGACCGTCAGAATTCAGCCAAATTACACCCTCAGATCAGGAAAAATTTCTTTTTCATATCATGAGACTTGTAGACCTGATCTAGGTGCGATGACCGCTGAACTGAAACTGGACCACCACAAGCGATCTGGGAACTCTACTGGTCTGAAAACTTCGTGTGAGCAAGATCAAGTGACCATGAGCATAGGTCCGATCGCGTTCGGCCAGGGGACCTCCCGAAATGCTCTTTTGGATCGAAACAGTCCAGATTTGGTTATAACCCAAGTATACTTTGTTCCTGAGTCTAAAAGGGTGAAGTTTTAGCCTATATAAGGGCTTGAAATCCTCTCATTTTTCTCCCATCCAAATTTGGATAAAACCCTAGATTGAGGGAGAGAGAAAGTGAGAGATTGTGAGAGAGTGTGGGAGAGATTCTCCTGCCACTTGCTACAGCTATTGCACGTATCGAAGCACCGTACTCCAATCACTTTCTCGGCGATTCCAACGCACTCCTAGGTAAGAAAAACCCTAACTACTTGCTGTTTTGGGTTTCCTTCGATTCATTAGAGATGTAGTTTATGTACCTTGTGCATTAGGTCACCTATACGCCGTTGACAAAGCGTATACGTTCCGTTCAAAATGATACACGTCTAGGGCAAAAGGTGCGGATCTTAGACGCTTTGATTGACTGATTTTAAAGCTTTCAATGTCGTTTAATAGTAGATTATTGACGGCAATGCCGTTTGACATGTACAACATGCTGTCCGTTTTCCGTTTCGTAAACGTACGGTAAATATGAGATTTAGGGTATGTTAGGCAGTTATAGAAAATACTGTATACGTCCGTATTTTGCAAAAATGATTGTCATGTTTATTTGTCGTATTATGATATTAGAAATGCGTGCATGATCGGTTTGGCGAAGAGATTCACCCTAATGCGCACTTTGGGTCGACATACGCTATGTACACTAAAGTGTGTAGACTAAGTGTTTGTATGAATGTTTGTATTAGTATGTATTGAGTAAATGGTGTTGTGTAGGAGTTTTGAGATTGAATTCTCAAGTAATATGCTGATGCAAATGATTTACATCATGTTGGCTATATGTATTGATTTCATTATATACATGAAATGCATGTGTGGGATGATTTGTTTAAGTTGTATGTTATAACATGTGTTAACATGCTTACAACGTTGAATTTCATTTCTGTTACTCACATATGCTTACTAATGTTGATGCACAAATGCTTGGGGCTATGACCTAGTCCAGGCAGTCGGTAATGGATCGAATTCGTGGTTGGTTTCTATGTACCACAAAGGATGCGTCGATGAACGCGAGTCGTGTTTTGGGTTTGCGGCAGTGGTTAGGCCACATGAAGTGTTTCATGCACTTCATGTCGTTCAGCTTGAGATGTGCTCGTGCTAGTTGAGCCCGTCACGTAACCCGACTGGCCATTGTGTGTTCACCCTGTATGAGTCATAACTGCTTGAACCTAGGGTACTGAACTTACCATTGGAAATCCTATTAACCATGGTACCTTGATCCATAAAGACTCATGAGCTAGGCATGGTGGTATGGGATACCGTAGTCGAGCTGTCGGCCTACGCTGGGGCCACAAACCTCTCCGTAGTGACCAGTGAGCACCCTACTCTGATCAGATTATGGTGGTATGGGACACTATATTCTTACTGTTGGCCTACACTGATCAGGTGACGAGCCCTTTGTAGTGACCTTGAGTTTATCCTGACACCGCATGGGGGCGATGAGTCCTGATGCAGTCTTAAGGATAATTAGGCCTGTATTGATAAGGTGATGAGGGAGAGGTGCAACGAGTGCGAGCAACAGCCCTGGCAGCCCTTGCAGCGACCTACAAATATAACATCATATGAGATTACTAGGAGTGACGACCCTAGACAAGATTTGTGTTGGGATTGATATAAGGAAGGTACCTTAGTTTTCCAATACTGCTGTATGAAAAAGACAAATAATAACTCGATAATCATATCCATAGATGTGGAGCACTGAGAGGAACGCAAGCATGCCGCGGACGCAGATGGTGCCGTGTGAGGGAGAATGTCGGTGAGGGCATCCATCATGTCATTTCATGCATGCATTAACAACAGTATCTAGGAATGTTTGATTGTTTGCTTTACTATTAACGCGTGATAGATTTGATAACATGTTAATCTTTGTTCTATGATTCCACTGAGTTAGCTACTCACTCCCACGTTATGGGATGATGTTTGCAATACCCACCAGTCTCTATTTTAGTTGTAGATGAAGGCGCTGCTTGTGAAGTGGAGCTAGACTTGTATGATGATGTGGAGGACTTCTCCTCCGTGTTTGATCGACGGGTTTACAGGGAGGTTGATTAGATGCCTTGACACTTGTCATTTTATATTTTTGGAGCACTCATGTATATTCTTTTCTTTCTATTTGAGGTATACATGTATTTAATTAACCTGGTAATATGTTCACACTCTGGAGACCTACAATCAATTATATATTTTATGTATTTATCATAGTCTTCCGCTTGCTAATTTAACTGTCTCTGGAGTATGATATGCTGTTTTGGCTTAGTCTCAATCTTGTTTAATGTCATTCTACAGACAACATGCATTTATCATTATCTTTGTTGCATAAGTGATGTTCTGGAACTCGGGAGTTGAGTTTCTACCCGTCCCCTAATTTTTGGGATGTTACATGAGGAGCGGCCTGCTTCCTCCGAATGGTAGTTTTAGTCCTTAACTCATCCCTCAGCATCTCTTCTGCCGTTGGAGCACCCTTCCTCTTTCGAGCGCCAGGCGCCTCAGCCATGCCTACCCAAGAAATAACAAATCTATCACGCGAAGGGGATAAGGTGATCGCTTACTTCGGGACCATGCAAACATAGTTGGTATTACTAAAGGGGATAAGGTGATCGCTTACTAAAGGATGTAGGCAGGGGCTGAGACTTGCAAAGCCGGGACCAATGAAGATTGGCCGTAGTAATCAAGTCCGTCCAGAGCGAAGCTCCCCTGACCACACTCTTGCCTTGGCGATCCGGTTCCTCTGGTCCGAGTCAATGAGAGGCGTACCCCTAGGGAAATCTACAAGAGTAAATGGAGCTTTATCCTGACTGGGTTAAAAAGAAATTTAAAAAGAAAAGAAAAATGAGATAAAATTTAACCTGGTTTTGTAAATCGGGTCGGAACCCGAGTCGACAGAGTCCCAAGCTCCGCCGCTGGCGCCTCTCACTCGCCTGCTGCCTAGAATCACTTTTTCTTCCAATCCTTATTAGAGGACAGAAGGTTCATCACCAACCCTGACCTTTTGCTACCTTGGGTCACAAAGTAGTACCATGGTTCTTGGCTGTCGTGATTAACTAGGTACTTGCTCATCAACTCCTCCGATGTCAGCTCCGGATTCCCGACTTGGCATTAGATGATGAAGGCAGAGATTAACATCCTCCAAGCGTTGGGGGTAAATTGTCCTAGAGCAAGTCTGAGGTAAGCAGTTATCGCCTGGTTGAAAGGATGCAAAGGGAGTCGAAGCACACACTGTAGCGCAAAGAGGAAGATCGTGACTTTCCCCTCAGCAGGGGCACCTGCGGTGTCAAGGGGCCCAGGGGCCCTTATCTGAACGGAGTTTGGGATCTGGAACTCCGAACGGACCGATCCCATCTGCGACTCTAACAGAATGGAACCTCCAGGAACTACTTATGAGCCACGCCCACTGGCGGGCATTTAAGTGGCTCTAGCGGTAGAACCCTGGGGGGCTCGGTCGGCTTTCTTTTTTTCAACCCGTTGCATTCGAGCCCCTGCCTCCTTCTGTGTTCGAAGCAGGGGGTATAAGGGTACAGCTTCAAAGGGGCCTTCAGAGGCACCCCTTTCATTATCAGAGCTCGCCAGCTCGGAGTCGTCACCATACTCCTGCACTGTCTCCAGATCGGACAACATTGTGAAAAGAAGTAAAAAGAACGACGAGGGAGGCTCACCGGATGATCACTGGAAATCATCTCCACCAGAAATGCTTTATCGATCAGAATCGCCTATCGAAATGCCTAGTTGACTGGAATCGCCTTCGCCGGAAATCGCCTTCTCCGGTATACACTCGAACTCAAAATGCCCTTGAAAGGAGTAAGTCCGAAGGGGAATTATATAAGCTACAGGGAATCTCTACATTGATGATGGAGAATAATGGCCGCAGCCAAATCGTCGCGAGCTAATTTCAGAGAACACGTGGCTATCCATTATTGGCCAAGCCTCTGCCTCCAGTACGGCTCCGACATTGAATAACGTGCTTCAATATATGAAACGACACCCATGTAGACGGAACAGTCTCGCGGACTCTTCCTCGGGCTTACGTGGCGACCCATCACAGGTGATGTTTTTTTTAAACCAATCTGATTTAAATGATTTTAAACTCGCAAGTATACAAATCAGATATATATAGGGTACATATTACGAGATCATTCCCACGATAACTGATTGTCACAATTCGAAATTTACGATTCTTCTTAACTAATCCAACAAAGAGTTTTGCTAACAATTAAGTAAACTAACAAAAATCTATGAAAAGTAACTGAGGACAATGAGGAAAATTCAATTAAGGAGAATACTATGACTTTTGAATCCACCCCTAATTATCCTGACCCTTATTTTACCTGTTGATTCACCTTAATTCAGATTGATATAAATTTAATAAATAAAGTACACTTTATGTCCTTGGTCGGGCACACAAAATGTATAATCTCTTATAGCATATGGATCACATCTTTCCATCTATGGTCAGACATTGAGAGATGTAATTTCTATTTCTTTCTCTATAGGAAGCCTGTTCATGGTCAGACACAAGCACCTATAATAAGATTCTAAACAACATCCACATCTAGATGGGTATAAGATTCTAAAATCAACACATAAATGCACCAGCCTAACATTGTTACCATATTATACATTGGCATCTCAGATGTTGGGTAGCTTTGATGAGATGGAATTAATGCATATAACTTGATATCACAACATGGACACCAATAAAATGGTGTAAATGGCTACAGGACTGGACATCTGGAAAGGGTTGTCCAAAAAGACGAATACAATGCAAAGGAAATCCTTACCCCTGATCTTTGAGAGGGAAGTAATTGTGAAAGTATGCCAAATTGAGATAGATGACAATGACTGGAAGGCTCCCTTTGGAGGTCTTCTTCAAAGCCTACAGATTAAGGCTAATAGAAATATGAGAAGATCGGCCATTAATTATATCATGATTAACAATAAGTTATATCGGAAAGGGGACCGATGGAAGCAATGGTAACGATGATGTAACTGTGAAGCTATCAATGGAGAAGATGATGTCACCATTGAAACCTTCCCTGACCTATTTGCCATCATAAGCTAACATGGACCGAGACGAAGGGAAAACACTGATATCAGCTTAACAAAATCTTCAGTGGCAGTTGGCTCATGCCTTAAAACAACCTGTCAAAATACATGGATGGCATACATAAATCACATGCAACATCACTGTGGTCCTAGAGCTCAAAATAGATGGATGGCATACATGAAGCACATACAACATCACTGTGCGCTCCGAGCCCCTGCAGGACCCAGATGGGGGAGGACGTTCGCGTCAAAAATGCTCCTGTGCTCTTGAAGCACAATAAGTTATAATGCTCCTAATTGCATCCGTTCACTTGGACAGTTTAATCAATTCATCTAGACCTTCCATTGTGTTTATTAAATATTTCACAGTTGCCTTGGAAAATAAAAATAAAAAACCTGATCATTTACTCCAATCCATCTTTGATTTAGCCTTATTTCTATATCTATCCTTTTCGCAAGCCATGGATGGAATGGCTAAAATTGCGTAACAAAGGTGATGGGATAGAACCAACCCATAATGAAATCCGACAAATAGATAATTCAAGCTGTATTTTGCAGATTAATGTAATATTTTCATGGTAGCCCAAGATATGTACAATGGACCTGATGAACAATCTAGATTAATGGATTGGACTTGTGGACTTTCTAAGTACTATAATTCATATAGTGAGCATTTCTCTTCATTTAAACGGAATAGTCCTGTGGAGATGTAACTAATATGAAAATGACCTGAAATGATTTGAAACTTCGTGAGATGTTCATACGTGTGGCTGATGAAGTGGAATAAGAATACAAAAATAATTCAATAATAATAATAGAAAATTAACAAAAGCTTCCGCTAGGATTTTCACACAGAAAAATCATAAGAGGAATGTTGTTCCCAGGGTGGTTGCACGAGGGTCTGTTCGTGAAGGAGATGCTGCAAAATTAGGTAGCGGATTGCCTACTGACGCTGCCAGCAGAAAGTGGCTACTGACACTGCCAGATGGGCCCCACATAATATACGTACACTGTCCATGTATTTTTACAGATCATTTCGGGGCAGGAATCCGAAAATGAGACCAATCCAAATTTTAAGTGGACCACTACAAGAAAACAGTTGTAATTGAACGGCCACCATTAAAAGCTTCTTAGGGCCCACTGTAATGTTTATTAGCCATCCAACCTTTTGATTAGGTCACATAGACATGGTTGAAGAGAAAACACATATTAGCTTCCTTCAAAACTTTGGTCACCTCTAAGAAGTTTTTAATGGTGGCGTGAGACCAATCCAAATTTTAAGTGGACCACTACAAGAAAACAGTTGTAATTGAACGGCCACCATTAAAAGCTTCTTAGGGCTCACTGTAATGTTTATTAGCCATCCAACCTTTTGATTAGGTCACATAGACATGGTTGAAGAGGAAACACAAATATTAGCTTCCTTCAAAACTTTGGTGACCCCTAAGAAGTTTTTAATGGTGGCATTCAATCACCGCTGTTTCCTATAGTGTCGTCTACATGAGATTTAAATCTGCCTCTTTTTTAGAATCAAGCCCTGAAATGATTTGTAAAAAAATGATGAATGGCAAGGACAAAATACATACATTATCGTGGGGCCTATAGAGCACCAATACATTTATGCTGGTTCAAGCCCACTAAAGACTTGAGTAGACAATCGGCGTCTGCAAAATTAACATTAATCTCAATCATAATTTTGGTGTGCCCATGTCCTCCGATCAATTGCAATTATGGGTATGTTTAGTTCCTCTAGAATATCAAACCTGTAAAAAAAATTTGGCCCACCATGAAGATTGCATGGGCAGAAAAATCATGCCAGATCTGGGGTTTCATGGTGTATGATGCGCCCATTACGATGGGTGGACCCACCTCCGTGGTGGGACCAATCTTGTCATGGGAAACATCTATAGAGACAGTCATTTGTCTTTGAGTCGTGAGGGCCTGCATTGGGATTGAAACACGTCAACAATGCGTTTCGGGTCAATACTCAGAAAGTATAAGCTGCGAGCACGTTATACTTTGTAATTCCCAGTAGCTTGTCCAATGGGCCACACATGTACATTGAATTTAGACGGTTGGCCTTCTTTTCTAATTATCACTTTCTGGTACAGCTATGGCTTGTGCCGCATTCAACCAATGTAAGTTCTGACATACGGCGGGCTCAAAATAGAGAGCGGATTAAGTGAGACCCGGCCCTTACCGTGGGTTACGCTGTGGCCCACCTTGATGTACGTATTATGTATCTACATTGTTCATCAGTTTTTTCAGATTATTTTAGGAAATTATACAAAAAATGAAGCAGATCTAATTTTCAAGTCAACCATACCATAGAGAACTATGGTGATTGACTGTTAGTGGGCCACGAAAGTTTTGGATCAAGTTAATATTTCTTTTATTCCTTCATCTAGGCTTACGTGACCTTGTCAACAGATTGGATGGTAAATAAACACAATGAAAATATTAATATGCACCCTAACTGGCTTTTAATGGTAAGGTGGTTAGATCTACTACCCTTAGAATGATTTGGAAAAATGGACGGGCGAAGTGAATACATAATATTTATATCAAATTGGCCCCACGTAATCCCATGTTAAGGGCCACACTGTCATCGGTGAGGGCCAGGTCTCACCTAATCGGCTCTCCTCAAAATAAACCTACCTAAAAGTGGCACGGATCCTTGACATGTGTGACATAGAAATTTTGTACACTGGGTATGCATTCACTCAAGTTAAGCCGACCCAATAATTTGTAGAGCCCACTGTTGATTATAAGCCATGATCCTGAAATTAGATTTGTTAGACAGTATTAATCTCCATTCATGACCACCAATCTCATAGTCACATGATCAAATAATCTCTTTTTTTTTTATTTAATGTAGAAATAGTCAGAGACCCATAATTTAAACAGCTTAATTTGAATTATTTGTAAGCCACCTTTTTTTTTTTTTTTTTTTTTTTTTTTTTTAAAACACACACACACATACACCCCCACACACTCACGCCACACGCACACACTCTACACACGCACGCTAGGGGATTTCACCACCATGGGTACTCGAACCCTTGACCCGGTGTTGAAACTCCAAGGAGTCTACCACCCGGAAAAGAGTAAGGACCTAATGCAACTTTAAAGTAGCTTATGACCGCCTGTGCATCATCCATCACACTTCCGTGGAGTATTGAAGTTTTTCTTTTCTGAAAATACACAATTAATTACGGACATTTGGCACGCAAAAAACTTTGAAATGAAATGTTTGGAAAGTTTTTTAAAGGAAAAATTATATGAATTTATTCAAAAAGGAATTTACCTTATAGAACCTTCTTTTTTTTTCTGAAAAAGTTTTGAAAAAGTTATCCCATTATTTTATATAATTATCATTCCACTATGTTTGAAAATCTTTATTTGAAGGTCGGTTGGGTGGGTGTACCAGCAAATAAGTGAGTTGCTTCCATAAGCCCTACCTTGATGTTTTTAGTAAAATCCATCTCAACCACTAGGCACACACATCACCTCATGTTAGATCAAGGGCTCAAAAATCACTCATTTATGATTTAATATAGACACCATGTGCTTGGAAATAGTATATAGGAACGAATTGCCCTCCAGACCATTTCTCTTATTATGGGCCTACGTGAATCATGGATGGGCATAAGTTTTAAGCTGTGTAACTAAATTTTAGAATGACATCTAATGATTGGAGTAGATTTCATATAATCGATTTGATATAATCATCAGGATGGATGCTATAAAAAACAATAGCAAATATCTCACTCCCAAATTATTTCTCTTGGTATAACCCACCCAAATCAAAAGTTGGCTTTTCTATTTTTTAAAAAATAAAAAAATTAAAAATTAAACTATGATATCAAATAAGAATTACACATTTAATGGTCAGGATGGAATTTGAACACCCATCACAGTAGGGCCCATAAAAAATAACTATTGGTCCTCATATGTTGGTAGGTGGGGATTATTTAGATAAAAAATAAAAATACCTGCGGAGTTGCTCTTGTTGTTATGCATCCACCCTAATGTTTTTGTAAGATGCACTACTACATTATATATTTAATTTCAAATTAATCCATATGTCATTCTAATGTGCAACACCAAAGAAACAATTTCCACCTGGACATTCACCTTCAATTGTTACAAAGCCCAAAGTGATAATTGTATGAAATTAACACCATTCATTAGATTCTGTTATGAGATGATCTGAGCCCCTAATAAAGCCAAGAGTAATTCGACCAAGTACATGAACCACCGGGGCGATGCCCATCCGACCTGATGTAAGTGCCCCTGAAAGGGCTGCATGCTACAAAGATATTCTTACCATGGGATTGCGGGTTGGAGTAACTTTCACACTCCGATCGGAAAACCGAATGTTACTTGTCACCCACGACATCAACTCCAAATAACTCGGCCCAGAGCTCCAAAAGTGATGGTTTTCAGAGCCCGTCGGGACGGATCTATAAGCTCGGCTCGGAGCTAAGAAAGTGCTCCTATTCGACAAGTTAATAATAAAGGTTGGCTAATGTTGCTACAACCAAGCGAGACGAGGTGAGGCAATATATGTAGGTGGGTGCTCCGTCTGTCAGATACGAAAACTACCATAACTAAACATGGTTGATTACTTCGCTCTCAGATATGCATTATCCGCCCAATGTGATGCACGATCCATGGATTGCGTACAATATCTCCATGATCTTAGCATCCCGTTAATTGAGCAATTCGTGCTGAGAATAACGGACATAGACCATCTAACATTCAGGTATAAATACATTGAGACCTTACTGCTACAGGTACACAACATCTTGTACTCTCCTCGACTCTCCACTTAGACCCAGATTCCATTGACCTGACTTAGGCATCAGAGGGTCCCCCGGCCTAGCCAGGGTTACCTTTGCTTGATCCCGTTATGCAAGTTCAAGGTATAGAAGCAATTTAAGGAGCCGAGGGGAGAGCTGACCAAATTTTGACATCAACATTTTTTGGCGCCGTCTGTGAAAATCTAATACTAAAGGTCAGGTTCCCGTTTTTCAAATCCAATGGCAAGAAAGAAGAATGCAGCAACTGTGGAGCCAGAGCTAAATGAGCAAACAAGCGCTTCATCACCACTTTATGTTGAGTCTGCACCAGGGCCTTTACAGCGTTCTCGCAACCGGGCGAGCAAATATCGAGACATTGAGAACGAGATTCAAACCCTACGCGATGAAATAAGCAGGATGAATCAACAAAGGGAGCCATAACTGCACCCGATTCAGGAGGATCCCATTCCTGATCTTGTCGGGTTGTTCATAGAGGCTCACTCTGTGCCGAGGAGTTTGAGGCCCGAGGCACCCCAACACTCTCGGGCACCCCTCTCGGGTCAGAATCTTCCTCCGGCGCAAGTTAGAGTCTCGGCCCGAAACACTGCTCCTCGGGCTCACACGAACAACTCAATCACCTCGGCTCTGACACCTACAGATCTCTGCCATCAGCTAGAGCGGATGAGAGAAAAGAGGACTCCAGAGATGAAAGACACCCCAGAGATTGTCGTTGAGAATAAAGATCCTTGGGAAGCGCGGTTTGCGGAACTCAATAACAAATTCTTAACTTTGAAAAAGCAGTAGCAACTGTTGACAGTTCCTACCACGGTCCAGGCGATGATGGAAGAGACCGAACCTCCCTTCACCTCCACCATTATGAATGAGGTGATGCCATAAAGGTTTCGGATTCCCCCATCATCTAATATTTTGGGTCCGGGGACCCATCCGAGCATTTAGAAACCTATTGGTCGTGGATGCAGATCCTGACAGCAACCGATGCAATGATGTGCAGGGGATTTTCCATCACCCTTATAGGATCCACTCAAAGTCGGTACCGCCAACTCAAGCCCAATTCCCTCGGATCCTTTGCAGAGCTGAGCCGACTATTCCTTACTTAGTTTATAAGCGGTAAGAGAAGTCGAAAGCCCAATACTCACCTACTCACCATTAAGTAGGGATCAAAAGAGTTACTGAAAGACTACATTGCTTGCTTCAACGAAGAAGCATTGCAGGTAGAAGACTATGATGACAAGATGGCACTTGCTGTAGTGATCAGGGTTTGAAAGAAAGAAGGTTTACTTTCTCCATTGGAAAGAACCCTCCGAAGACACTGCGGACTTTGTGGCAAGAGCTCAGAAGTATACTAACGTCGAGGAGATCACTAACGTCTGCAAAGGTGTGTAAGTAAATGACCCGGCTAACAAAGGGAAGGGGTCTAGGAATGGAGAATCTCAGCCAACCGGCAAAGGGTCGGATCCACAAAGGACATCTTCGTCGATACATCAAAAGGAAAAAATACACTCTGAAGGAGGAATGGGACCTAGAGCGACCGAATAAACCTACAGAAGAGCCTGCTGAAATCCGCACCATTTTTAGGGACTCAGCCGGTGGAGGAGATTTGAACATGGCTCAAAAAACCTACTCTCGGAGGCCTGAACTGGAAAACTACGTTCATTTAATCGAGCGGCCAAGCAAAGAGCTTCAGATCAATCCGTGTAATCTAACCTTTACAGAAGATGACGGCGCGGAATCTAGCACCAGCACGACGACGCCCTGGTAGTCACAATGACCATAGCGAATCACAAACTATATCATATCCTGGTCGACACCGGAAGCTCGAACGATGTAATCTACTTTGAAGCCTTTAAAAAAATGGGGATTCCACGGTCGCGACTCCGACCCGTGAAAACTCCCTTGCACGGCTTTGCCGGAGAAAGAGTAATCTCCAAAAGAGCCATCTCCCTTCCAGTAACTGCAAGAGAAGGACAACATTAAGTCACTTTCATGGTTGACTTATTGTCAATGTACCATCAGTTCACAATGTTATCCCGGGCAGACCTTCCCTCAATGCAATGAGGGCGGTCGTCTCTACTTACCACCTGATGATGAAGTTCCCAGCCGAGGGTAGGATAAGCTACCTCCGAGGCGATCAACGCGAAGCTCGGAGATGTTACACGATAGCAGTCAAAAAAGGAGTCGTCAAGTAGGCACTCCCCATTAATGTTCTAGATCCTCGGGGGCCCGCAGAGAACTCGTCGGTAGAAGACCTAGAGAAGGTGTCCCTTGATGAAGCCAACCCGAGCAAAATGGTTCAGCTTGAATCATCATTAAATTTCAAGTAGCGGTATACAATGCTGGCCTTTTTAAGGCAATACTGAGACATCTTCGCATGGTCACACGCAGATATACCAGGGATCCTCCCTAATGTTTTAGTCCATAGGCTGAGTGTGGACCCAGACCACAAGCCGGTAAAATAAAAGAGAAGACCATTCGATGCTAAGCGCTATGAAGCCATTGCCAAGGAGGTCTCCATCTTCCTCGATACGGGTTTCATAGAAGAATTATATTACCCCGACTGGATCCCAAATGTAGGGCTTGTTAGGAAATCCAACGGGAAGTGGTGGGTTTGTGTAGACTACTCGAACCTGAATAAGACGTGCCCCAAAAATAGCTTTCCATTGCCTCGAGTTTGTGTGGGCAGCACGGCTGGTCATGAGTTACTCTCCTTCCTGGATGCCTATTTCGGATACAACTAGATCGTGATGCACCCCCCAGACAGGTAGAAGACTACCTTTGTTACGGACATGAGATTTACCATTATCGGGTCATGCCATTTGGCTTGAAGAATGTTGGGGTGACATATCAGAGGTTGGTTAACCAAATGTGTAAAACCCGTATCCTAATTCGTACTGTTCCTTAGACTTTCACGGTCATTCCGATCGATTTCCAGCGACTCGCAATTTGTAATCGGCGTTGCGAAATCTTGAAACGAATTCTGTCGGTCTGAGTCAGTTCGACATGAGACTTGTACCAGTGCGACCGCGCTGTCGCCGCGGTTCCGATGCCGCGTCTCACGCGCCGAGGCGATACCCAGGCCAGGAGATGTGGGCCCGCGTTCAGTTTGAGAAAACACTGCGCGTTTCGGATTACGAGGGAATCTCTACGAGATGTCCCATCAATCAATCAATCACTCATGTCAAGTACAAGTCAAGTCACTCCATACCCAAGTACAACTAACCCATGTCATGCCCATACCTTTTTCTTACACAAGCAACCCAAAGTCCACTCTCACATCACTTCATCCATCACCAAACCCATCACACATCACTCCATCACCCTTTTTCACCCATCACTCCCCTCTCTCTCTCATTCATTCTCAAAAAAAAAAAATCTCTCCAAGCAAAAATTTCACACGTCCAAGCATTCCCAAGCTTTTTCAAAGGCCAAGTGTGGCCCACCCTCTCATCCACACCATCAAAGGTCCATCATCCACCGTCCAAGGCGAAGGCAAGGAGCATTAGAGGCCAAGGGAGCAAGGAGGAGGCTTAGAGGTGGGTGATCCACCGTTAAATTCTTTTTAGGGACCACTTATTGGTGGGACCCATTTTTTTATGTATGATTTGTATTATATGGGGCCCATAGTGGCGGGGGCCCCACCATCACCGTCTATTGTTCTCTCTCTCTCTCTCTCTCTCTCTCTCTCTCTCTCTCTCTCTCTTTCTCTCTCCTTATCCTTTTCCTAAAATGAAGTGGGCCCCACCAATTCATGATAAATCTACTCCATTCATCAAATGGTGTGGCCCACCACACTTTAGGTGATATGATACGTATATATATATACATATATATTATATTATATTAATATTACACACATATATATATATATATATGTATATGGTGGGCCATGTATATGTGGGACCCACCATGATGATGTATTTATCCATGCCGTCCAGCATCCCTGGATGCTGGACGGGCGTGTTGGCCATCATGGAATATGTGTACAGGTGGCATGGGCGTGTACTGACAAGAAAGAAAAAAGAAAAGAAAAGAAAAAGGGGTTGCTTTGGGGTGGACCTTGCATGCAGGCCCCACTTTGATGTATGTATGCAATCCACGCCGTCCATTCCATTTTTCATATCATTTTAGGCGTTGAGACGAAAAATGAGATCGATCCAATCATCTGGCGGGCCGTGGTATTAAGAATGGTAGTATTTTCCGTTGAAAACTTGGAAGAATGATTTCTAGGGTCCACCAGAAGCTTGGACCCACCTGAAACTTGGTTTGGACCCTTAATTTTGTGAGACACATGCAATGGATGGGGTAGATCTGTTTAATGTGGGTCCCACCTAGGAAAATAAAAATAAAGAAAATCCATGCATGCATTTGCCTACTTGACGTCCAGAGAAAGAAAGGAAAAGAAGGGAAATGGTGGGCCACTCTTGCAAGCCCCAACTTAATACATGTATTTAATCCAAGCCTTCCACCATCTTCCTCAGATTAATTTAGGCGTTGAGCCAAAATTTGGGACCAATCCGGAACTCAGGTGGGCCATACCATCTAAAATCATGTGAAGACATGCCTGAAACATACAAAAGCATTTGGTGGGGCCTATCTAAAATTTGGACATGGTTGAAACTTGGTTTGGACGCCCAATTTTGTAGAACACATGCAATGGATGGGGTAGATCTGGTTAATGTGGGTCCCACCTAGGATAAAAAAATAATTTTCTTTTTTGGCATGACTTTGTGCCATGACGTCCAAAGACGTCCACGTTAAAAAGGGTGGCCGCATTGGCCCACTTGTAGACTCCACCATGATGTATGTTTTACATCTATACCGTTCATTTAATAGGTCCCCTTGAATGGTGCGTTGACTCCAAAAAAAATCATCCACAAACTGAACTCAGGTGGGCCATACCATCCAAATCATGTGAAGACATGCCTAAATCATATAAAAACACTTAGTGGGCCCTACCTGAATTTTTAATGTGGCTGAAATTTGGTGTGAACCCTCAAACAGGTGGGACACACGTAATGGACGGGTTGGATTGTAAATAAACACTTTGGAACCCACTGTGGTATGTGTGGCTTACCACACCGTCAAAACAGTGGGTGTGATGCAAGTGTTTCACTCACGCCGTCCGTCCACGGCAGTGGACGGTGACCCCCACTCAGATGTATGTATTGTGTCCACGCCGTCCATCACGTGGGCCCCTGGCCACGTGACGTTATGAACAGGTTTGGATGGCAATGAACATTACAGTGGGCCCTAGGCCATGTGATTCTATGAACAGTTTGGATGCAAATAAATAGTACAGTGGAACCAGGTTGGGTAGAAAATATACATTACGGTGGGCCCTGGGTCTATATGACCTTATCAACAAGTTTGAATGGAAAATAAACATTTTGGTGGGCCCCTTGCTACATGGCCTTATCAACAGGTGGGATGTAAAATAAACATTTTGATGGGCCCCTTGCCACACGGCCTTAACAACAGGTTGGGTGGCAAATACGCATTTCAGTGGGCCCAGGATTGGATGGAAAATAAATGTCATAGTGGCCCACATGGGAGTCTACCATGATGCATGAGTTTCATCCAAACCGTCTAACCATTTTGAGATCATTTTAAGGCTAATGTTGAGGCCCACTTTGTTATATATGGGCCCATGTGTGTAGGCCCATTTGATGTATTTGTGGCCTAATGTTGAGGCCCACTTTGGTATATATAAGGCCTATGTGATTAGGCCCATTTGATGCACATAAAGCTTATGTGATTGGGCTCATTTTAATGCATTTTAAGGCCCATGGGTGATAGCCCATTGCAAAGTACCTAAGGTCCATTGGTGAGGCCCATTGAGGTGGCCCACTTGATGAATATAAGGCCCATGAGATACGGCCCATTTGATGTATTTGAGGCCCAATGGGATGTACCTAAGGTACATTGCAATGTGTGATTCCGCCATGATTTATTTAATGATATTTAAGGCGAACCAAGCCTTGGGAGCAATGATGGTTTGACGTCCACATTGTAAGATTAATGTTGGTTAAATGTCCGCATTGTCACTCTCCCTAGGGCCTACTGATAGGCCTAACTCTTTGTGTATGAGGCCCATGTGCAGGGCCCACCTGCGACGTATATTAGGCTCAGGTGTAGGGCCCACCCATTAAGTATTGGGGCCTGTGGATTGTGATGTATCTTCGGCCCAGATGGCAAGACCTGATGTTATGTATGAGAGACCTAAGGGATGTGGCCCATTACGATGTGTTCGGAGCCTATGGATATGGTCCATTATACTGTACATGCGGCCTGTATATGGGGACCATTATAATGTTACATATGGCCTTATGTGAGGACTAATGTGGTACATGTCAGGCTTAGGTGATAAGGTCCACTTTGATATACTTGTGGCCCATTAGTGCGCCCCATTGATGCGACTCACTTAATGTGTATGAGGCCTATTAGTGCGGCTCCTTGATGCAGCCCACCTGTTGGGTACATGTAACCCTTGAGTAAGGCCCATTGTGTTGAATATTAGGCCCTTGTGTGAGGCCGTGGGCCCATTATATGTTTGGATCTGTGAGGGTCACTTCTTGGGGCAATGTTGGTTAGATGTCCACATTGTCGAGGTCGATTGTTGATGCCGGATATTGATACCAATTATGAGTATGTAACTGCATAGCATCATGATCCATGCCCATACGCATCATCTGCATGTATGTTATGAGATATGATTGACCATTGCATTTGTCAAAGTGCTAGTTGTTACGAGACTCCCTGATAGGCAGAGATTGTCTCACATGAGCGCACGGTTTGCGTAGGATTGATGCATGATTGGATTGTATGACTCATGCATCTTGCATTGTGTGCTGTGATTACTGTATGCCCTAGCGACATCAGGGTCGTAGCCTCCACAGGCATATCGTGGATGGCCAGATGGGACACCAGAAATCTGTTCTATATGGGGTGCTATAGATATCCCTAGGTGAAAGTTCCTAAACCCTCTTGGTTCCAGAGGATGCTCCAACGTCTAGACCGAGTGGGTAGATGGGCGTCGAGTGCCGATTACCAGATGGCTGCGCTCTCCACTGTGTCGCAGTCGGTTGGAAGGGGTGTGGCCTTACCTGCCCGAGAGGAGGGGGCAATGATAGGCTCAGTCTGACCAGCTCGAGGAATGGGTCCGCTATTGACGAGCCGGGCCCGATATTGGCAGGCGGATAGTGAGGTCTCTTCCACTCACCTTGTTGCGCGCGATGGGGCGACAATCTGGTATGGAGTGTAATAGACCCCGGTGATTTCCCTGAGAGAAACCGTACTAATATGTGGACTTATTGAGTAGGAATTGCATGTTCATTCATTCATTCATTATCCACTCGGGCTGGTGGTGCGCAATTAATTATTGTGTACCTTCGTTATGGCAAGAATTTCGGTTGGGCGCGCGACTGACCTGAGATCAGGAGTCTACCACATTGAGTCTGACTATCCAAATTTAGGTATGGGACTGGTTTGGATAGAAGTCCTTGTAGTGGACCCCGTAGCCTGCGATACTACGTACTATCATCCCGACTTCACACTCCATCATGGTCATTTCATTCGCATCGCATATTGCATTACATCCTTGGCATCTGATATTTGACTCTTTATGACTCCTTAGTGCATATCTGTTTTATATTACGTTTCTGATAATTGACTGACTTATGAACTTGTCTATACTTTCGCTTACTCTGTCATTGTATGATTTATGATCTTGTCAGTATTTCAGGTTATTCCGATAATGTACGATTTATGAATTACCAGTAATTTCGGTATTGTATGATGATGGTATTGTATTGAACATTTGATACTTACCTTGTGCACACACTTACACCACCCTCTAAGCTTTCTATAAGCTTATGCACGATAGATGCGTACAGGTGATGTTAGGTTGCAGCAGTGTTGAGCTTGGAGCGTGCAGTGGTCTTCTGGAGCTTGATTTTTCTTTATTTATGTATTCCCTTTCAGCATTGTACTCAAATGATTATATTAGTGGATATGTGATGATGATGTTTCCTTTATAATTTGGGTAAACTTGTGGTTATGCTTATTACAAGACAAGTGTACGTTCGAAAAATCCTCCTTGTAGGATCCCAGGATCGGAATCTGGCGTATGTTGCGCTGGGAGCCGAGAATGGAGTACTACGGAGGCTGTCGGCACCGGATTCGGCAATCGAGATTCTTGTGAATCTGATTTCTGGGTTTGAGGCGTGACAAAATGTTTGTCAAACAGATCAGATGCACCATGGATTTATACGTCGACGACATGCTGGTGAAAAGTACCAGGGCGACCAATCACCTTACAAATCTCGGGGAGACATTTGGTGTCCTTCGGGAGTACCAAATGAAGTTGAACACAGCAAAGTGCATTTTCGGAGTCAAATCAGAAAAGTTTCTTAATTTCCAGGTTAGTCAGCGAGGCATCGAGGCCAACCCTGACAAGATTAAGGCGCTCCTCGACATGACCGTGCCTCGAACTGTCAAAGAGATATAATGCCTCATGGGAAGAGTCACCGCGCTCAGACGTTTCATATCCACAGTGACAGACAGTGCCTCCCCTTCTTTCAATAGTTAAAGGGTCATAAGAAGGCAGAGTGGACGTCAGAGTGCGAATCGGCCTACCAGCAGTTGAAGCAGTATTTGGACTCACCCCTCTCCTCTCTAAGCCTGAAGAAGGTGAGCCCCTATTCCTGTTGTCACGCCCCAAATCTGAAAATCGGATTTACATGAATCCCGATTATCGAATCTGGTGCCGACAGCCTCCGTAGTGCCCCATTCTCGGCTTCTGATAATCAAATGCTAGATTCTGATCCTGGGATCCTACAAGGAGGATTTTCAGAATGAATATTTTTTTTTGTAATGGAGCATAACCACAAGCATAACCAAGTCACAAAACAACATCACCACATATCCACTATATCAAAAAAATTTTAAGTACAATGCGGAAAGGGAAATACAAGGTGATCAAAAATCTCCAAAAGGTCCTGATATGCACTCCTGCCTCAGCGCTGCTGCTGTCCAACGCTACCTGCACGCAACTGTCGCGCATAAGCTTACAAAAGCTTAGAGAGTGGTGTAAGTGTGTACGTAAGGCAAACGCCAAGTGTATAGTATCAGAACAATGCGAAAGTATGTGGTAAGTCCATAGAATCAACCATGCCAAAGCTATGCGATGAGATATGAATGTCATCGGCCACACCGATACAATGCAAGGCCTATATAGCCGAATGTCATATGCGAAATGCAATCCAAGCAAGTCGGTACTCCTCAAGTACACATATAAGTATAGTTCCTCTCTGGATATCACCGGGGTCTAATACACTTCGCAGTGACTGCCACCTCCCTAGCTGCACAGTCAAGCAAGCGGAATAGACCTCACTATCCGCCTGACCAGTAGTCTACCAATACATACCCAGCTCGTCGATAGCGGACTCATTTGTGAGCTGGTCAAACTCAGCCTAGCTTATAGCCTCCTTTCTTAGGCGGATAAGGCCACACCCCCTTCCAACCGACCACGACATAGTGGGAGACGCGGCCTACTGGTATTCGGCACTCGGGCGCTCGTGTATCCACTCAGTCTAAACGTTGGAGCATCTCCTGGTACCAAAAAGGTTTTGGGACTTTCACCCAAGGACATCCTTAGTGCCCACAGTGCTAGAATCAAGTATTTCCGGTATCCGATATGGCCATCCACGATGTACCTGTAAAGCCACGGCCCTGATGTCGCTAGGGCTGCAGTGATCAAATCACACATATGCGAGATGCATGAATCACACCGTCAAATCATGCAGAAATCCAGCGCGTACTGCACGATCATGTGGGGCACTCCATCTCATAACGGGTCCCATAAGTGGTCTGCCCAATGACATATGCTATGATCAGTCACTACTCAAACCAAGCATACATATGATGCGTATGGGCATGAGTCATGAGATTATACTAAGCATGTTATAAGGTGATGCGTAACAACGAGCATAGGCCTATCAATGGGCCCTAAGGGGAGTTACAATGCGGACATTTAACCAACATTGTACATACAATATAGACGTCAAACCAACATTGTTCCCTAGGCACGACCTGCCAACCATGAGAAACGTACATTGCAATGGACCCTAAGGACATCTGTTGGGCCTCGATCCATGGGCCTTAGATATATCAAATGGGTCGCATTACATGGGCCTCGCATTCATCAAATGGATTGCATTAATGGGCCTCACCAATGAGCCTTATGTACATTGCAATGGTCCATGATCCATGGGCCTTGAAATACATCAAAGTGGCCTCACAACTTCGACCTTAAATATGTCAGATGGGCCTATACACATGAGCTTTAAATATATCAACTGGGCCACTCCATTTGTGCCCCATGCACATCAGATGGGCTTGGTCCCATGGGCTTTAATATGTATCATATGGGCTTGAATTCCGTGGGCCTTATATAGAATAAGTGGACCGAATCCCATGGGCATTGCACATGTTAAACGGGCCGAAACCCATGGGCATTGCATATGCCAAATGGACTTAATCCCATAGGCATTACATATGCCAATGGGCTTAATCTCATGGCCTTAGACGTACACCAAGGTGGGCCTAAATGAATGGCCATAAATGGATCAACATGGGCCCTATATACATACCAAAGTGGGCCCATTTGAACCATAGATCTGGCTCATTTTTTTAGCTCAAGAATGAGTTTTCAAAATGGATAGACGGTGAGATGCAACATGTGCATCATGGTGGGGGTCACATGAAGGCCCACCATCATAATCATATTATGTATAATATAATATATAATTTATATACAGTATATATATATATATATATATATATATATATATATATATATATATATATATATATATATATATATATATATATATACACACACATACGCGCACACACACACGCACACACACCCACGCACACACACACGTGCACTCACACATACGTGCACTCACACACACATAACAGTGGGCTCCACCGTCACGGACGGTGGAATTTAGCCACATACATCACTGTGGGTCCCATGTGCGGCCCACCATAATGTCTACATGCCATCCGACCCGTCCATTAGGTCACGCAGACCTGAATGAAGGGTGAAAATAAATTTCAGCCTGATTCACAGCTTCTGTGCGCCCCAAAAAGAGTTTCAATGGTAGAATTCAATTTACACTGTTTCTTATGGTGTGGGCCACCTAAGGTCTGGATGAAACTGATATTTAAGTGGGGCCTACTTAAAGTAGGGACTCACCATTTGGATGGGTTGGATCAACAAACAAACATCAAAGTGGAGCCCACATGAGGAGCCGTGGGCCCCCAACGTCCGTCCACCTGGGACGTCAGACGTCAGAGAGGCTTCTGCCACTCTGCCTCAAATCTATCTTCTTCTTTTTTATTTTTTGAAAACTAGAATTTTTACAATTTTTCAGGTGTGGGGCCCGCGTGTGATGGATCCACTCCAGCCATTAGATTGCATGGCTCAATACAAACCAAACGAGTCTAATATACGGTATTTTTTTGACTCAAGATGGGCCCTAGCCAACTTTTAACGGTAAAGACGATGTTTGTTATGCTATGGCCCGCCTGAATATCGAATCGACACTATTTTTCGGCTCAATGCCTAAAATGTGTCGGGAAAGAGGATGGACGGCATGGATTAGAAACATACATCAAGGTGGGGCCTATACATGCAGCCATTTCCAAAGGCTTTGAAACAAGTCATCTTTTTCTTTTTTGTGTTTTTCCTTCCAGCGTCCAGACGTTGGACGTTTTCTTCTTCTTTTTTTTTTTCTTCTTTGTTGTTTAGGTGGGCCTCCACAAGATGAAGGTTACATCTAAGATGGGCCCCGCCATCATGGAGAGTTTAGATAAAATACATATCTCATGATGGGGCTCATTCATGTGGGCCACATGGCCTCATCAATATTAAATAAATAAATAAATAAAAATGAGAGGGAGAGAGAGAGAGAGGAAAGTGGGATACACGTGTGATGGAGGGACCCCGATACTTAGGCCCTCTGTTTCAACCATCCAATCATACATCAATGGGTCCCATTGTATATGGGCCTTCCAAATAAAAGATCAACGGTGGAGATCCTTTCTCCACCGAAATGGATGGTCTAAATGACCATTTATGTAAAGAAATTAAACATCATGATGGGGTCCATGGAGAATGGCCCCATCATGGATTGATCTTGAAATCAAAGTGGGCCATTGGCCACATTTAGGGTTCCTAAATGAGATCTACACCATTGATCAGTGGGCTTCACTTGGCCCATCATAGAAATATAAAAATCTAGCTTATGGAAACACCCACACTTGATCTTCTTGGTCCGTTGGATAGCCGGTCTCCTAGAGCTTCACTTTGATGGTGGAGATGGGAAATGGATGGCTAGGATGGGAGATTTGGGAGTGGAAAGTGGGCCTCACACATGCACTTCTCTCCATGGGAAGGCTTGGACGTTGGAGTGCTCTCTCCTTACTTGGGAGTGGTGTGAGAAAAGAGAGAGGGAGATGGGATGTAAGGAGGAGTGATGGGGTGATGGTTGATGGATGTGAGTGATGGGTGAGGTGATGTGTTAGTTGACTTTGGTGGTTACTTGACTTGTGGAGAAAGGAAGCATGGGTGCTTTGTACTTGACATGAGAGATGATTGATGAGATTTATTGATGTGATTGATTTGACACTTTGTAGAGATTCTCTTGGGAATGTAAATGCGCGGCATTTTTTCAAAATAAACACCGACCCACATCTCTTAGTCAGGGTATCGGATCGGTGCATGAGTCGTGGGGTTGGAACCGCAGCGACGGTGCGGTCGCAATGATACAAGTCTTAGGTTAAGTCGACTCAAATGTATAGGATACATCTTACAGTCGTGCGCAATATCGATTACAGGTTGCGAATTGCTAAAATTTGACGAGAAGGATCGCGGGAAGTGACGGAACAGTACAAATTAGGATATGGATCTTACAGCTCTCCCCACCTAATAAAAATTTGGTCCTTGAAATTTACACTACCGTCGCAACTAGCCATAACTCAAAAAAAGAAAATAGGGAAACATAACATCATATATAATCAAGCACAATACACCATACAATCAATCATTGAAAAGATGAGGATAACGCTCTCGAATTTCAGCCTCGCGCTCCCAAGATGCCTCATCCACACTATGATGGCCCCACTGTACCTTCACCAAGGGAATGACCTTAGTTCTGAGGACCTGCTTCTTCCGATTGAGGATACGAACTGGCTGCTCAATATAAGAAGCGTCCTCACGAACCTCCAACGACTCTCAATCAATAATAGGTACGATGTCTGACCCAAACTTCCTCAACATAGAGACATGGAAGACGTTGTGGACACCAGACAACTGCGATGGAAAGGCAAGCCAATAGGCCACGGCGCCAATGCGCCCAGTGATCTCGAAAGGTCCTATGAATCTCGGGACAAGCTTGCCTTTCGTCCCAAAATGAACCACACCCTTCATGGGTGAGACCTTGAGATACACATAGTCCCCAACGGTAAATTCCAAGGGACGACGCCGACGATCAGCAAAACTCTTCTATCGGCTCTGAGCTGTGCGCATCCTCTGCCTGATGATGTCGATAGCCTCTGACGTCTGCAGCACAAGCTCGGGACCTAGGAGACGTCGCTCTCCAACCTCGGTCCAACAACTCAGAAATCTGCAGGTCTGCCATATAATGCCTCAAAAGGAGCCATGCCAATGGTCGCCTGATAGCTGTTGTTGTACGCGAACTCATCCAATCACAGGTGCTCGTCCTAACTACCCGAGAAGTCAATCGCGCAGGCCCTAAACATATCCTCAAGGATCTGATTGACCTTTTCGGTCTGCCCATCAGTCTGTGGATGATATGCGGTGTTGAGCTGCAAGTCAGTGCCCATCGCTCTCTGGAAGCTCCTCCAAAACTGAGACGTGAACCTCGGATCTCGGTCTGAAACAATCGAGACGGGAACACCGTGCAATCTCACAATCTCATCAATAAACATCCTGACGAGCCGATCTGTATGGCAAGTCTCACGAATCGCAAGAAAATGTGCCGACTTCGTCAGATGGTTCACAACAACCCAGATGGCGTCATGACCTGAGTCCTTGGCAAACCCATGACAAAATCGGTAGATATATGCTCCCACTTCCACATCGGGACGCTCAGCGGCTGCAATAAGTCAGGGGGTCTCTGATGATCGACCTTTACACGCTGGAAGGTGTCACACTCGGCCATAAAACTGGCTATCTGGTGCTTCATCCCTGATAAAAAATACTAGCGTCTCATATCGCGATACATCTTCGTCGAGCCAGGGTGGATAGAGAAACGTGATCGATGTGCCTCGGTCATAAGATCTCGGCATAACTCAGGAATATCCGGGACACATAATCGGCCTCTGAAGCGAAGTCCACCGTTAGAACCAATCTGCCAATCCGTCTGACTCTCAGATGCTACCTCTGCTCGGTAATCCTGTAACGACTCGTCTGTCTGCTGAGCCTCGATCACCCTTGCGACAAGAGAGGGTTGAATCGACAAGCTCGATAGCTAAATGATAGATGACTGCAGACCAAACTCAAAGTCGTACTCTGTTATATCCTCGAGCATCCTCCACTCCTGAATCATCATATACGCCACTAGGCCTCGTGGCTGACTACTGAGGCCATCCGCCACCACGTTCACCTTGCCCGGGTGGTACTGAAGATCAAAATCATAGTCCTTCAGGAGTTCCATCCAACGTCTTTGCCTCATGTTCAGCTCGGACTGAGAGAATAAATACTTTAAGCTCTTATGGTCGGAGAAGAGCTCGAATCTCACCCCATAAAGATAGTGTCTCCACACTTTCAGCGCAAAGACAACCGCTGCCAGCTCCAGATCGTGCGTAGGGTAGTTCAGCTCATGGACCTTGAGCTGACGGGACGCATAAGCCACCGGCTTCCCGTGCTGCATCAGGACAGCACCTAAGCCAACTCGTGATGCATCAGTAAATACAACAAATCCATCACTCCCAGAGGGAAGAGTGAGGACAGGAGCGGACGTGAGGCGGTTCTTCAACTCCATAAACGCCTACTCACAAGCATCGCTCCAAAAAAACTCACCCTTCCGGGTCAACCTGGTCAACGGGGCTGCAATGCTAGAGAATCCCTCAATAAATCGTCGGTAGTAGCCCACCAAACTAAGAAAACTACGGATCTCGGATGCATTTGTGGGATAGTCCCACTAACGCACGGCATCAATCTTCGAGGGGTCTACAGCGACACCCTGCCTCCTCACTACATGGCTGAGGAACTTCACCTCCTCTTACCAGAACTCGCGCTTCTCCAACTTCGCATAAAGCTGGTGTGCACAGAGGGTCTGCAATGTAATCTCAAGATGCCGCTCATGCTCCTCACGAGTCCTCAAATATATCAGAATGTCGTCAATAAACACCACGACAAACTGATCAAGATATGGACGGAAGACCTCGTTCATCAACTGCATGAATACTGCGGGCGCATTGGTCAGTCCGAAGGACATGACCTGGAACTCAAAATGACCATATCGCGTCCTGAAGGCTGTCTTCGGGATATCCTCATCTCGAACCCGAACCTGATGATAACCGGACCGCAAGTCTATCTTTGAAAAGAACTACGCCTCCTGCAGCTGATCAAACAAGTCATCGATTCTCGGAAGCGGGTACTTGTTCTTGATCGTGACCTTGTTGAGCTCGCGGTAGTCTACGCAAAGCCTCAACGAGCCATCCTTCTTCTTTACGAAGAGTACCGGCGCTCCCTACGGTGAACTGCTTGGATGAATAAAGCCTAGCTCACGCAACTCGTCCAACTGCTTCTGCATTTTTCGTAACTCCAACGGTGCCATACGATATGAGGCCTTCGAAATAGGCGTAGTACCGGGCACAAGATCAATCTGGAACTCAGTATGCCGACGAGGTGGTAATCCTGGAATCTCCTGAAACACATAAAAAAAACCACAAACAACAGGAAACTGGTCGATACTCAAAGAAGCTGACTCCTCAACGACACACGATAACAGACAAGAAAGCTACCCTCCTCTGGGGTCGGCAACAAACTGAAACTCTAGCACGCCGGGTATGTAGAACATGACTATCCTCGCAGAGCAGTCCAATATGGCGTAGTACTCGGCAAGCCAATCCATGCCCAGGATAACATCAAAATCGGACATCGGCAATAAAAATAGGTCGGCAGGCAAGAAGATATCCCCAATCAAAACGGGACAAGATGCGCAAAATCAGCCCATCACTGCGGTCTTCCCTAATAGCGTCGATACTATCAAATCCTCACGGGCAGACTCCAACGGCAAACCGGTCGATCGGCAGAAATTATCGGTGACAAATGAATGCGATGCACCAGAATCAAATAGTACACGTGCAATGCATGCAGAAACAGGAAGAGTACCCTCGACAACCTCTCCTGATGACTGAGGGTCCTGCTAGGTGGCATAGAATCTGTCCTGAGCCTGCTGGGGAGGTTCAGGTCCCCTCTGAGGTCTCTGCTGCTGCTGTGGTCACTGTGGGGGCCTAACCTGCTGCCTCTGCTGCTGTGGGGGAGGTACAGGAGGCTGGTGCTGTGGTCACTGCTGCTGTGGTGGCTGTAGTGGAGGTGGATGTGGTGCCCTCGGCTTCTGCTCCTGCTGCAGATGGGGACACTCGTGCCTACGATGCCCTGTACGACCGCACCCAAAGCAAGTACATGTAAACGATACCGAAGATGGTGCTGGGGGTACTGCTGGTGCTCGAAGTGCTGGGCGGGTCGTGCGCCGCTGTTGTGAAGAATGCTTCTGATGGGAACTACTATAGGGTGCCTTCCTCTTCTGATCTCCCCTCTGATCACGGGCTTTCTGCACACCAACCCAATCTGTCTCATATATCAGGGCTCTCTCTACTATCTGCTCAAATGTCAGAAGCATATGTCCGATCACACGACTTCGGAGGGCAGGATGTAAGCCGTTCTCAAAACGGCGGACCTTCCGCCTCTCATCATCAACAAGATATGTCGCAAATCTGGATAGTGCGACGAATTGAGCCCACTCCCCTAGGGGCTCGGACGAAACGGAGGTTTTACGCAAATTGTGGGACGAGCCCACTCCCCTAGGGGCTCGGACTCAACTGTAACTTAGGTCAGGTCTATCAAATGGCATTGGAAAGAATTGACCTGGCAAAGGGCAGGTTCAACCGTGCCTTAGAATAAATTAATATGATGATAAATCGACCTGGTAATCAATAATCAACCCTAAACGTCTAAAAATTAATTGATTAATGTAAGAAAAATCATCATTCGTACACCCTCCTCGGAGGGTTAAAAAAATACATGTATAATATGTCATCCATTCAAAAAGAAAAAAACTATGTAGGTGAAGGTGCTTGAGAATCGGGGGCTTGGTCCGGACGGACATCTCCAACGTCATCGGGCAACAAAGGATCAATGTTAAGGTCCGGATACAAACCCTGGACCACCTTAAGATAGGCGTCAAAGCCACAGTCATAAAACTTGGTAGCCTCGGCATCCTTCTCCTTAGAAGTCTTGAAGGAATCAATCGCAGCAGCCACTGCTACCACCAGGGAAGCCTCATCTTCTGCCCACTAAACTTCCATTACTTGAGAGACAGCTCGACCCCGTTCTTCTATCGCCTCGGCCTTAGTCCGTTCCATGACTTCTCCCAACCGAGTAATCTCCTGAGCCAGCAAATCCTCATAAGCCCTAACCCGTGCCAGTTCGGCTTCCTCCGCCCCACATCGGGCCTCGAGGTCACCGGCAACTTTCTGCAACTGGAGCTCTCTGGCCTTCCCATCTTTAAGCTGTTGTCGCAGCTCGCCCAACTTAAGTTGGTGAAGAGCATTCTCATCTCTATGGACCTCCACCTCATTCCAGACCGCCCCCACTTCAACCTCGAGGGCATCCGCCTCAGCCTCTCATTTCTCCGACTCCGGCGCTCTCTCCCGGACTGACAGGAGCTTCGGGATGGACTGGACAAAGAAAAGAATGAGCACTCAAAAAAAAAAGAAAAAGGAGAGAGAACAGGATGACAGGTATACTGTGTAAAATACGGAAGCCATGTCATTCAAGAAGGAGTTGTCTGAATTACCGAGAAGGCGAGCTATGTCTTTCTCTAGGCCATGCTTGGTAGCTCGAGGCGTCAAACAAGACAAATGGTAGCCCGGTACGAATCTACCATCGCCTGTCCCCACTTGAGCTGAGCCTATTGCCTCCCCAGCCTCAACCCGACTGCCTGGTGAGGCTTGAGCCTCGCCCTCGAACTCATTTCCAGCCTTGTGGGGAGAAAGCATGTCGTCTGCCATCCTGATGGCCTCCTCCCATTCAGAAGAAGACATGACGACATGCAGGGCTCGTGGGCCGCAGGTAGCGCCTCCGTGGTGGGAGGAATGACGGTAGGAGGAGTCACTGTAGCCGGAACAGAAACCCCAATTGTTGTAGCCCGTGTATCGGCAAGCACTGTAAGCGGAGCCGTGGTGGGAGCCCGCATATATGAAAACACTGCAACCGGGGCCGCCGTGGTCGAAACCGCACCGGAGGGGCCCTCCACACGAGGAGTGGCCTGCTTCCTCCGAACGGTAGTTTTAGTCCTCAACTCAGCCCTCAGCAACTCCTCTGCCGTTAGAGCGCCCTTCCTCTTCTGAGCTCCAAATGCCTCAGCCATGCCTGCACAAGAAATAACAAATCAACGACCAAACGAACATAGTTGGTCTTACCAAAGGGGATAAGGTGATCTCTTACTAAAGAATGTAGGCAGGGACTGAGACTTGCAAAGCCCGGACCTGTGAAGATTGGCTGTAGTAATCAGGTCTGTGTAGGAGCAAAGCTCCCCTGATCGCGCTCTTGCTTTGGCGATCCGATTCCTCTGATTCGAGTCAATGAGAGGCGTGCCCCTCGGGAAATCTACAAGAGTAAAGGGAGATTTATCCTAACTGGGTTAAAAAGAAATTTAAAAATAAAAGAAAAATGAGATAAAATTCGACCTAATTTTGTAAATCGAGTCAGAACCCGAGTTAACAGTCCCATGCTCCACCGCTGGTGCATCCTACTCACCTGCCACCTAGAACCACTTACTCTTCCAATCCTTATTGGAGGACTGAAGGTTCATCACCAACCTTTGCTGCCTCGGGTTGTAAAGTAGTACCATGGTTCTTAGCTGTCGTGCTTAACCAGGTACATGTTCATCAACTCCTTCGGGGTTAGCTTCAGATTTCCTACTTGGCAACAAATGAGAGGGCAGAGATTAATATCCTCCAAGCGTTGGGGGTAAATTGTCCCAGAGAAAGTCTGAGGTAAGTAGTTACTGCCCAGATGAATGGATGCAGAGGGAGTCGAAGCCCACGCTGCAGTGCACAGAGGAAGATCGTGACTTTTCCCTCAGCAGGGGCACTAGCGGTGTCAAGGGGCCTAGGGACCCTTATCTGAACGGAGTTCGGGATCTGAAACTCTGAACGGACCCATCCCATCTGAGACTCTGATAGAATAGAACCTCGAGGAACTACCTCCAAGGCCCACCCACTGGCTGGTATTTCAGTGGCCCCAACGGTAAAACCCTGGGGGGCTAGGGCAGCCTTCTTTTTGCCAACCCATTGCGTCCAAGCCCCTACCTCCTTCTGTCTTCGAGGTGGGGGTATAAGGGTACAACTTCAAAGGGGCCTTTAGAGGCCCCCCTTTCATCATTGGAGCTCTCCGGCTCGGAGTCGTCACCATACTCCCACACTGTCTCAAGATTGGACGATATTGTGAAAAGAAGTAAAAAGAACGATGAGGGAGGCTCACCGAATGATCACCGAAAATTGTCTCTACCAGAAATACTCTATCGGTCGAAATCGCCTACCGAAAATGCCTAGTTGACCGGAATCGCCTTCTCCGGTATTCATTCGAACTCAAAATGCCCTTGAAAGGAGTAAGTCTGAAGGGTACTTATATAAGCTACAGGGAATCTCTGCATTAATGGCAGAGAATAATGGCTGCAGCCAAATCGTCGCGAGCTGATTCCCGAGCACACGTAACTATCCATCACTGGCTAAGCCTCTGCCTCGAGTACGGCTCTGACATTGAATAACGTACTTCGATATACGAAATGACACCTATGTAGGCGGAACCATCTCACGGACTCTTCCTTGGGTTTACGTGGCGACCTATCACAGGCTAAATGATTATTCAGAATCGTATCCATCGCCACGCGTTTTCTAGAGAGCAGTCTGCAGGCGCGAAATCCCGAGATATGATGCTTCGAATTCGAAAATCATGATTACTCCAGCATGGGCAGGAGATCTTCTATAAGCTTACTCTCCGAGTCCACAAGTGAACTCGAAGAGTGGGGGCTTCTGTTATGGGATGATCTGAGCCCCTAATAAAGCCAAGACTAATTCGACCAAGTGCATGAACCACCCGGGCGATGCCCATCTGACCTGATGTAAGTGCCCCTAAAAGGGCTGCACGCTACAAAGATATTCCTACTATGGGGTTGCAGGTAGGAGTAACTTTCACACTCTGATCGGAAACCGTATGTTACTTTTCACCCACGACATCAACTCCAAAGAACTCGGCTCGACAAAATGAATTTGACTCCCGGCCCAGAGCTCGTCGGGACGGATCTGTAAGCTCGGCTCGGAGCTGAGAAAGTGCTCCTATTCGACAAGTTAATAGTAAAGGCTGGCTAATGTTGCTACAATCAAGCGAGCCAAGCTGATGTAATATATGTAGGTGGGTGCTCCGTTTATCAAATACGGAAACTAATATAACCAAACGTAGCCGATTACTTCGCTCTCAAATGTGCATTATCTGCCCAATGTGATGCATGATCCATGAATTATGTACAATATCTCCACGATCTTAGAATCCCACGGATTGAGTAATTCATGCCGACAATAACGGACACAGATCATCCAACAGTCAGGTATAAATACATTGAGACCTCATTGCTACAAGTACGCAACATCTTGTACTCTCTTCGACTCTCTACTTAGATCCAGATTTTCTTGACCTGACTTAGGCATCGGAGGGTCCTCCGGCCTAGCCAAGGTCACCTTTGCCTAATCCCATTTTGCAGGTTCAAGGCGTAGAAGTGATTCGAGGAGCTGAGGGGAGAGTTGATCAGATTTTGACATTAATAAATTCCATACAAAAATTTAAGCTTGTGAACAAAAAATCATAACTATCCATGATTCAAGTAGGATATGATAATGAAAATATTTTAAAGAGTGAATGTGATGTAGAATGTGGCACAGATACATTCCTAGCATTGTTGGATTAAAAGAAGGTGAACCATAAATTGGCCATAACTTTTGATCAAGGTATCGTTATAAAGTGCAAAACTTATCAATCTTTACTGAAACAGGGTATCCAAGGTGAACAGACCTAAAAAGTAAGTTGCAATTGTCTGTTTTGCCAGAAAACACATACGTTCAGCTCAAAAATGAAAATTTAAGAAAAAAATATTATTTTTAGCATTTTCAATTTTTGTAATATTTTTTTAATTTTAGAGTTTTAGATTTTTTTTTAATTCTTTTTTAGAAATAACTTTTAATCATGCTAAGACTCTTCTAGCAAAAGTTTATTCAGAATTTTTATTTTTAGAAATTAAGCTTTAAAAGACTTTTATTATAATTAAGATTTTTATTAGAATTAGATTTTTTTTTTTTCCCCTTTATTAATGGCGTAAAAGGTCATATATACATAAGACAATTATCTATCAATTTATTTCAAATTTTATTGAAATTATTTTCTCTCTCTCCACGTGGATTTGAAGCATCTATGTGAGGAGTCCCGAGAAGCTCCATGGATTGGGAGTAACTATCTCTTAAGAAAGACGTAAACATAATGTACATTCTTTTTAATGATGTGATTCACTGGAACAACACAAGGAACTTAGTTTTAGGCTCTTACCCTAACATTAATATAAAATAATGCGGTGGGGGTTGAGGTGGATGACACGTAAGTGTTCGACCCATCTGTGGAGGGATGACCGGATGACCTGAGGTGGATGTCACGTAAACATGACATTGAGCCCAGTTGAGTGTTCGACCCCTCCGTGGAGGGATGACCCAAGGTAGTGGGTGAAGTGATACTTATATGAATAATGAGATAGCTTCTTAAAAACCTTCGGGAAATGGTACAAGAATGAAAATTCGTTTTCTTTTTTATTTTTGTAAAATTCCTTTTTCTAAAATTAGCATTTTGTACCTAAATTCTACCACAAGCATTGGGAAACCCGCCAAGGAGATACCCCGGAGAGCTGCGGCATCCGGGTTTAGGATCACGCCAAACATCGGTGGGTCCCAGTAGCCACATGCCCTGTGAAAAAGTCAAGGCGGTGAAGTAATCAACTGCATTTGATCTGCACGTGTAATGCGGCCATTGTTCGTGTTTTAAACCATTGATTTTTCGTCATTCAGACGTGACCCACCCTACTCTTGCTTCGGTCTGATCTTCTGCAGGGGTACGTTCACAGCGAGAGACACCTGATGACTAGACACGAAGGATCTCATCTATACCACGATACCACGTGTGGCGTCAATCGCCCCTTCAATCTCCCTCGTGAATATCCCAACAATCGCATGTGACTAATTACACCTTACTCTACGAGAGCTCATGTACACGTACTCATGCTCTGTAGTTATAAAATTATAACCATTTTTTTAACGATCCAAACCATTGGTTTACTTGGTCCAGCAATGGATGGACCATGCCAGAAAATTTATAAAAATCGAAGTTAAAAAACTTAGATAAATTGAGCACTTTAAATTCAACGGGAAATAGTTCGAAGATTAGTGGGTAGGATGTTCCAACCCGGGACACTTTTGGTGCATGTTCCATCCACTATCTATAGCATCATACCAACGGTCTCAATCAATGAAAAATTGCCCCCACGTGTCCAAATTTAAAAAGAAACCTAAGCAGACCATTCCTGTTATTTGACAGAGGAGTATGCAGGCATTGTAACTCCTGCGGATATTAACACCACATGCCCCCTACATGGGTGAGAACTCTGAAAGAGATCTTGTGAGTTGGAAGTATGGGCCACAGCCATGGCATCTACTTCTCCATCCCTAACTTTCATCCAATCCAAAACCTTGAAATCTAAGTCCCCAAACCCATGAATTCTCCAGATAATCATCCATTCCACTGGCATTATGCCGAGCTCGACGACAAGAACTTCCAAATCCATGGTCAGAGTCTCCTCCTTCTCCTAATCCTCTTTTCCATCCTCCTCCTCTTCACCCTCATCTGCCTCTACACAAGATGGGCTTGCCGGTACCGACAATCAACGGCTGCCGCTGCACAGCAACAACAACAGCAGGGCCTTCAGCTGGTTCGGTCGGTGGGGCTCGACCGTGCGACGATCGAGAGTCTGCCGGTCTACTTGCACCGTTCATCGGCTAGCGAGGCGCAGTGTTCGATATGTTTGAGCAGCTTCCAAGAGGAGGAAAAGGTGAAGGTGTTGCCAGAATGCAACCACGCATTTCACCCAGAGTGTGTGGATATGTGGCTGAAGACGCACTCTAGCTGTCCGCTCTGTCGGGCGTCTTTGGAGGGTTCGGCGGAGGCAGCCTGCGTCGCCGCATGATTGTTGGGCTTGCCGCCGATGTGAGCGTGTGGGAGTGATCTAGGCCATTCAATTAAGTGGGACCATAATGAAAATAACACCAGTCAGGTACACTCTTCAGGTGGGCCATTTCTCACAGGAGAGGAGGAGAAGACAGATTGATGAGAGGTGAGAGAAAGTAACGCTGACGACTTTTTTATTTTTCTGGCTGAGAGTGCGTGGTGTGGCGTGATCACACGTGTCACGTATATGCTTGTGGCAGCACTATAGGTGGAGTAATTTTCGGCTGTTTCCGTATGGGTGCATGTTGTTGGTTAGCAGCTGTCTTCTCGTCCAATGTGTTAGATATTCCTCAATGATCATAACGCCCTGCTTTCTCTCTCTTCCAATCCCACACGCATGCATAAGCCGGCCAGCTACACAAGCCAGCGCACGTGCCAATATCGCACGTGTAGAAGAGAGGTAATCATTCCATTAGATGGGCCCAATTGTTTGTCTTCTTGCCTAAGAGTACTCCTAGTTTGGTGAAAGGTGGACAAAACAAATGCCCAAATATAAAGTCTTTTTAGCCGTCAATTTTATTTTTTGTGTATGGTGTGGCCCACTTAGTACGTATTGGAAAATGTTAATTATTTAGGACAGACGATCTAAACAGTGTTGTCCACCTGATGGGAAGCTTGCATCCGGTATGCATGTGGCATGTTGGCACGTGTGTTGTATGTGTATGGTGAGAGCTCTACGCGCATCTGTATAGGTCCTTTCTCTCACGAATGTCCTTGACATTTATCTACTATCACTGACAATGCTGAGGAGACTCGCGACACACGTACCAAAATGGCACACGTATGAGATCCCCTGCAATTTATCAGGCGGGAAACATTCTTAGCATGCCTAGAAGCAAGAATTTCCAGTCATCAGATCAGAAGGGCCACATGCGGCGATCCTTTTTCGAAAACCATCCAAGATTCTCATAAATCGTGGCCGATCTGATAAATGTAACGTCCTGAAATTTTGGGACAAGGCATATTCAAGATGGGTCCCACCTAATGAATCGTCTGGATCTTGTACACATGTTGCACGTGTGCTACTTTTCAGCGTATTTACCTCTTTGCCTCCCTCGCGAATCGTGGTACCGCTTCTCGCTACGGTTGTTCTCACGAACTGGTGCGGAAGAAATTTCTTTGCAGCCATGCTAACCCAAGCGCCCCATACGTGCGAAAGTGAAGATGCATGTACGATCTAGGACGTCCATCAGACTGGGGACTCAATGAATATATCTAACCTAAAGATCAGGCTAGCCAACTGATCAGACGGTTTACACAGATAAATTGAATGTGGTCCGTTGGTTGTCCGCTTTCTAACTCTGACCGTCTCTTCATACGCATGCGGTAACCCGATAAGTGGCATATCCAGGTCTTTGGCTAAGGAACATGCAAAATAAAGCTCGCCTGATGAATGTCATGGATCTTGCACACGTGTGATAATTTAGCACATGTGTAGAACCTTTGTCTGCAGTTGCAGAGAGCATAGCTCGTTAGCACGTCGCGTTAGGACAGATGGCTCTGTGGCTATTCGAAGTCGACATTTTCAGACGAAAAAAGAGAGGGAAAAACACTTTGATACTCTGGCAGACTGTGATGCATGATACACGGACACTAAAAATTTAATTAGAAATTACACACGTGTAATAGAAGTAAATCAAATTAAACTATTCGAATTGTTTTCCATATTTAGTTGTGTCATTAAAAAAAAAACTACACTTGTTTGGTAATCTTAGCACCCGATTTGGTGGTTAAAACAAGGATCTTATTTCTATAAGAAAGAAAAAAGTTTTGAGGAATCAAGGGTTAGGATTCCTCAACCACACTATAACTTAGATGGAAGCAGATTGCAAGTAAATTAAATTAAACTATTCGAATTGTTTCCCATATTTAATTGTATCATTAGAAAAAAACTACACTTGTTTGATAATCTATGCACCGGATTTGGTGGTTAAAACAAGGATCTTATTTTTACAAGAATGAAAAAAGTTTTGAGGAATCAAAGGTTAGGATTCCTCAATCGGACTATAGCTTAGCTGGAAGCGGATTGCTATTGAGTAACTTGCTACACTTGGCATACTGAGTAAACTCTTTGGTGTCCGCGGGGATTTATATATTTTATCTACTCATTTCCTCCATTCCATAAAATAAGGGAGATAAAGCATATCCAAAATCTCAAATGAACCTTACTGCAGAAACAGTGTCAATTGAAAATCTACCATGGAAAATTTCTCAGGAGTTACGGGAGTTTTGGATCAAATTTATATTTATATTTTCCTTTTATCCATGTCAGCACCATCTTATGAACATGTCAAATGACAAATAAATATCACTTTGGGGCCTAACAAGGTTTCAACAGGGAATAGAGCCTTTTATATGTTTCTATCTTGGGCCTAATCAATTAAATGAGGTGGAAAAACAGACGGACAGCATGATAAACTACATACATTCACGGTAGGCCCAATTGAGTTTACTCAACTTAGCTATGGTATACTCAACAACTTAATGGTTTCGTTTGAGTTAATGTGTACCACGTGTATAAATTTTGAGTGCCTGCGTATCATACTTGATGCTCAGCCAGAGTATCATTTCACTCCTCATCCAGAAATGCTCTGTTGCTCGTGTCACGAATTTTGCTCAGCCAGAGTATCATATCACATCTCGTCCAGAATTCTATCTCAGAAATTACTCTTCTATTTTTCAGAGGACCAAAATATTCCTCTCATATCAAACATCGCTCCGAAAGGGACGTGGACCATATCCAAAATTGAAATCCTCTCACCCTTTTATGGATTTCATCGGTTCAGTTTCACTGCACAGTTATGAATTCACGTAAGTAAATTTTCAAATTGTTTTTTTTTTTTTTTTTAAAGTGTCTATGTACCATAAATTAATATACTAACTTCGTACATTAATTCTGAATTATTTCCTTCTGTATAATCCATTTATGATGAGATTTACCTCAAACTTGTACCAATCGCATGAAATTAAAACTCCTTGTGAACGGGTTGAATTTACTTCAAGACAACTCAGTGGGCCCCATATAAGATGTGGATGAGTTTAAAAGGTGGTGCCCTAGTCATATAAAATCATTCGGCAATTTCATTTTGCTTGTCTTATTCCTTCTTCTTCTTTTTTTTTTCCCCTCACTTCCTTGGGACTACACAAATCCGAAGCTTCTTCCATGGTTGGTAGTTGTTCGGCTCTAGTCTACATAGTCCGGCAATAACATAAAACTCCAATCAAGCTCCAACGAAGTGAAATTCACTATTGATTGTCGATATCAACAAAGGACCACTGATATGAACCGTGGACTATAGATAATATTAATGGTCTCTGTTAATATCCATGATTCATAATGAATATTAGCAATACTCTTTTAATATCCGTTGATATTTAGTGTGGACCATGATTAATATTAATGGTCCCCTGTATTAGTGCACTGATTTATGAATCTTATTTGATAATCACGTGAGTTCATATGTCATATAGTCGGTTGAGTCCTTGCGAACTGAAGATCGAAAACGAAAGAAAACATGAGCATTAAGGAGCAAAAAATAGATAAATGAGATGCCCTGCTGATCCTGACCCTTGAACTAAAACAATCCCTTCAACATCTAGATGATCCTTATCCATACATGTAAACCTTAAAAAAAATAATTTATTATCCATTAGCCTTATAGGTAAACCTTATTGATCATTCCTTAGCTCTATAAGCTTAGTTGGAAAATAATAAGTTTATAAGAGGTGTAAAGTTACTATAAAATCATATGCCCAAAACAATAAACTTTTGAATAATGCTTTATCTCATCGAACGGTCCTCGTGGAACTTCGATGGCATAGAAGACCACTAAATGGAATCAAGTAGATAACTCATATCTATCCAGCAAGATATGATTTTTTTAATTTATTTTTATCTTATTTTCTTGATAGAATCAAGGAACTTTCGATGACATCCAAGAGTCTCGTCGATTCCATAAAAGGCCACTTGATGGCTCTGAGTAGTAATGTGTAAATTGTCTAGAAATAATTTAGTTGAAAACCCGATTTTCTTGATGTCATCAGAGCTACGCTCAATGCCATCGACAAAGCCATTATTTGTCTCTTTTTTCTTCCTTTTTTTCGTTGGAGCTTGAACTCCATATATAGGGCATTCGGTTCTTGGGCATTTGGATAGGTATTTGGTGCAATTGAAGCTTATGTCATACCATAATCATATCCCTCATCCCAAGCCTCTTATTTTATAAGATCTAAGTTGTTTTCCTTGTGATTTATCACTTGAAAGAAGATTTCATCCTGAATGATGACAATAAACTTGATCTTCACCTTATTTTAGAGATCAGACTTGAATCAATAGTTAAATTATTGTCTAAACTCTCTAGAACACCCATTTATATGAATCTTCTAGAGATTACAACTTCCTATTAGTTCTATGATATTCTACCTAACCCCCCATCACCTTGGTAATTAAAAGGAGTATCGCATGTAAGGTGTTTAATCATGGAGTTGAAGCATTGATGACTCATCGGCATTATGATTGAGGGAGAAAATAAGAGCTGATTGAAGCACGAAAAAGCATCAATCAAGCAACCTGAGAAGGCGCTATAAAAGGGGTTTAATTAGACAAGTTGTCAATTGTAAGAGTCTAGGTACACTCCTTCCTTGTGTAGGATTAAGTGTAAAGTTTGAATTGTCAAACTCGACTAAGTTTTGTGTAGGGCCTAAATCAAGCCCTTGTATACGCCATTGGACACAAGTGTTTACGTGTTAGTTATCGAGTAAGCTTCCAACAGGAGTACATGTAGGTCCTTCTACTAGGACCGAGGTTGTTGGTTAACCGATAGAAAATCAACTTAAGCCTATTATGGGAGCCTCTAGCGGGAGTGTACACCTGTAGGTTCTTGTGTAGAAATGAGGTTCGTGGCGAGCCTATAGAAAACCACGTAGAGTCTCTAGCGAGAGTCGGTCCTTATGTGGGATTGTAAATATTATAGGTGAACCCGATTTAAAATCTCCGATAGTGAAATTCAACACACTCATGGGTTGAGTGCGTCCGTTGGGAGTGGAGTAGGGAAACTAAACCACTATACATGTTTGTGTTTGGAATTCTCTTCGAGCACATATTTGATTATGCTTATGTGATTAAATATTTAATTATATATATGCATGATTAAATGAATGTTAGGAGTTGATAGGCATCACATCACACATACACATGTATGATTGCTTGCCTCCAAGTGTAAAGGTTCGTAAGTAATATCCTGTGAATACAAGGTCAATCCCATAGGGTGATGATTTATAAGAATGAGGAAATCAAATGAAAAACTAAATAATTAATGGAAACTAAACACGTGATTTTTTTTTTTGAAAGTTTTGAAGTTATAGAATTCAATTAAATTAAAACAACACCTAAGCTTCAAAGTTTCACACATAGGTTAATGATCAATAAATTATGATGACTTGATAATACAATTAGGATCCGAGTACTATGGTCGGCCTAATAGAAAAATAAAACAGTTTAAATATTTTTAAGAAATGATATAAAAGATTAGAGAATCATATATTAACACCATTAACATTTATTTTCAAGCGTCATTGATTTTAAGCATTTAATATCTATAAGATAATGAATTAAAGAAATGTAGCAGGTTGAGAACCTCTCCCATCTAAGAAATCTAATTAATCTAGGTTAATCCTATCCATCAATATAGATCTCACATAATGGAAACATATGGATCTCACATGAGGATAAAAAATTTAAACCTAGATAATTGATTACATGCATACACCATCATGTCATCATTAAAAAAACAATCATCATAATTTATAAAATCATTAAACCAATGTGCTTCCCTTCTAGCTTGGGTTAGAGGGAACTAGAAAAATATAACTAAATTGTGGAATGGAAAAACAACAAGAAAATAAGAAAATAAATTAATAAATATCTAAAAACCTTAGAAAAAAATCCCAGATCTTACCCTTGAATGCTCTGAATGATGCTTAGGAATGTCTTCGGAAGCCTTATTTATAAGTGGGGAACTCCTTCCTTCAAACTGGTTTGAAAAATCTGAAAATCACCTCAAATTTTCTCACTCCACAAAGGCTCCGAGTAAACCCACTGGCTTCGATGTCATTGAACTAGTTTCAATGTCACCGAAGACTGCATCTAATTTATCTAACAACCAAACTTGATTTTTCTGTAATTCTTCGATGTCATTTAAGACTCCTTCGATGTCATCGAAGACTGGCTTTGATGTCATTGAACCTAGTTCGATATCATCTAAGCTCAGATCTTATGAATTTCTTCACTAATTTTTGCACTTCCTTTATTTTTCACTTGGTTTTCTTGACTCTTGCGGTCTTGAAATATTCAATCTTAGTCTCTAAATGTCCATTCTTTGCCTTGGTGATTCTTGAACATTAAATCCATGCTTTTAACATTCTTTTCAATCTAAGCTCTTGAACTCACCTTGTAACACAAACATGTATAAAATGTACCATTAAGCATTATCATGTTCATAAAATAAAGATATAAATGGAGAAAATTATGTAATGTTTGAATCTCAACACACCCCCAACCAGCATTTTGCTAGTCCCGAGTAAAATAAGTGAAGAAAAATTTCAAATAAAAATTAGAATAAAAAATAATTTTTAAACAAAATAAAATGAAAATTAAAATTCTAACTACACCACTTTTACAAGTAATCTTGATTACATTTAGCATATGCAACAAGCCTTTAAACCCATAGGTTTCCCCTAGTAGACGAGTTATAGTCTCGTGAGAGTTTTTAGAAATGTTACCCACAAACATTGAAAATATGAAAAATAGTTTAAAACTCATAAATTTATACAATTATGCCTTCATTAATTATATGGATTTCAAAACAAAGAAACACTTATCCTAAGTCTGAAGTTAGTTAGAATCTCAATTTTCTAATCCATTACATCCTTGAGTTCAGAGACCTAATTAAAATTTAAAATAATTATGATCCAATATACTTAGGTGCTTGGTAACACTAGTCTAACTTTGAGAAATATGCATGTTCCCTATCTTAACTCTTTTCAATCATCCTAATAATATGAAATCTCTAGTTATCTCGTTTTCTTCATGCCCTTTCTTCTTTTATCATCATATCCTCATTATTATAGACTACCCTTAAATGAAAATTCTCACTGGATTTACTTCATAACCTATGGTATCGTACTTGTAATGGTAACAGTAATGGATACTTAGGTATCCTTACTCCGGATTACTGACACGATTGTTATGGTCATTACATTCATGCTTTATAATAAAATTTTCTTTTTCAATCACTTTTTTTTCAATATTCGCCATTTAAATCATATGTTAATGGTACTAGTTCATTTAACCTTGTTTGAATCAGAATTTATTATTCTAGTTCATATATCATATTTCTTACTTAGTTAGCTAGGGTGCATTGTGAATTCAGTAAATCAAATTAGAACTCACTCTAAACTAGTGATTAGATAATCAAACTTAAGTCTATAATTTTCGATTATCAGAATTCTGACTACTGTTAACATAAAATAAGTATTAACTTTGTCTTTGAAATTCGCATAATATCATGTTCACATTCTTGTATAGAAAATTTGAAAATTTTGAAAAGATTTCCCATAAACCCAAAAAAGATTTTTTTTTTTTTTTTTCAAAAAAAAAAAAAAAAAATATTTTTTAAAATAGACTTTACTAGACTCTACTATTCCTAAAACTCTACTCACATGGATTACTATCCACGCCTCCAACCAAAAATCTATATTGTCCCTAATGTAATGATACATGGAATGCAGAAAATATGGGAACAATAAAAATCAAAGAAAGGATGGATAATACTTGCAATGAAGAACTCACCTGCAAGGTGACACTAACAAAATTGAATATTATACAAATCTTACACAAATGCTCCGTCAGATTAGAAGCATCAATCTGAATATTCTGGTTTATGAAGAGGGATGGACTCCTCTCCTAAATGAAAGTTTGTCATATAAGGCTTCAATTTTTAACCATTTACCATGTACACATTGTCATTACGTGGATTCTCAATTTTAACAGCCGTATAAGTATATACATTCTTCACAATGAAGGGGTCTATCTATCTTGATTTTAACTTTTCTACAAAGAACTGGAGACGAGAATAGTACAGTAGGACCTTTTGCTGAGGTTCAAAATTCTTCCTCATGATGTTTTTGTCATGAAAAGCTTTGATCCTCTCTTTGTAGATTTTAGAATTTTCATAGGAGTCTCTCCTCTGCTCCTCTAATTCATTCAACTTTAATTTCCTTTGTCCACTTGCTTGGTCCATATTAAAGTTTAACTTCTTTATTGCCCAATATGTTTTATGTTCCAATTCCATAAGAAAGTGACAAGCCTTCCCATACACCAATATGTATGGAGACATTCTAATCGGGGTCTTATAAGTAGTCCTATAAGCCCATAAAGCGTCAAATAGTCTAAGGGACCGATCCTTCCTATTTGGCCTTATAGTTTTCTCCAAAATGTGTTTGATTTTCCAATTAGAAATCTCAACTTGCCCACTCGTTTATGGTATGGGGTGCTCACTTTATGCTTGATGTCATATTTCTTCATCAAAGCCTCAAATGTCCTATTGCAAAAGTGAGACCCACCATCACTAATGATTGTCTTTGAAGTTTCAATTCTAGAGAAAAAATTTTCTTGAGAAATCGTACGACTACTTTGTTGTCATTGGTCCTACTTGGAACTGCTTCAATCCACTTGGAAACATAGTCCACACCAACCAATATATAAAAAAATTTAAAAGAAAATGGAAATAGGCCCATAAAATTCATACCCTAACAATAAAAAATTTTCAATGGTAAGGATAAAGGCATTATGTTGCACTGGGACACTCTTCCCAATATCTAACATCTATCTCAAGTAACACAGAAAGCATGTGTCTTTAAACATGGTGGATCAGTAAAACCCACACTACAGGATTTTTGCAGTAGTTTTCTTAACAGAAAATGGCCACCACATGCTTCCATGTGATAAAAGAAAATAATACTTTTAACTTCATCCTCTGGGACACAACGTTTAAAAATTTAATCAGTCCCATATTTATATAAATACGGGTCATCTTAGAAGAAGTTCCTAACCTAGGTTTTAAAACGCTTCCAATCTTGTAACTTTCAATAATAAGGCATTTTCCAGTCACAAGATAGTTCACTATATCTGCATACCAATGCAATTCGAAGATCTTAAATAGTTGTTCATCAGAGAAAGTGTCCTGGATATGCATCTCCTCAGTGGAATCATTTAACACCAATCTGGAAAGGTGATCAGTCACTACATTCTGTACTCCTTTTTTATCTTTTGTCTCTAATTCAAATTCCTGTAGCAGGAAGATATATCTTAAAAGTCTCAGCTTTGCATACTTCTTAGATAACAAATATTTCAAAGCCAAGTGGTGTGTGAAAATTACCACTTTAGACCCCAACAAGTAGGACCTAAACTTATCAAAAGCAAAAACTATAACAAGTAACTCCTTTTTAGTTGTTGAGTAGTTCACTTAGGTCGAGTTTAGAGTTCCACTCGCATAGTGAATAATGTAGGGCGGTTTATCTTTCCTTTGGCCCAAAACAACCCCTATGACATAATCACTTGCATTGCACAATAGTTCAAAAGGAAGTGGCCAATTTGGTAGATGCATGATAAGTGTAGCAATAAGGGATGATTTAATTTTATTAAAGGTACTTGCACACGCATCTATCCACTTAACTAGGACATCCTTTTAGAGAAGATTTGTCAAGGGTCTAGTAATGACATTAAAGTCCTTAATGAATCTTTTATAGAAAACGACGTGCCCTATAAGTGATCTAATATCTCTAACAGTTCGGGGAATAGGTAGATTAACAATAATGTCCAGTTTTGAGCGATCTAACTTGATTTCATTTTTGGAGATAACTTGACCCAAAACAATTTCCTTTTGAACCACGAAATGACACTTCTCCCAATTTAAGACAAGGTGCTTCTTTTCACACCTAAATAAGACAAGAGATAAATTATTGAGGTATTCCTCGAAACTATTCCCAAATACAGAGAAGTCATCCATGAAAACCGTAAGAAAAGTTTCAACAATATTGAAAAAAATACTTATCATACACCGTTGGAAAGTTGTTGGGGCATTGCATAATCCAAATGACATTTGTTTGAAAGCAAACGTGCCAAATGGACAAGTGAACATGGTTTTCTCTTAGTCTTCCAGGGCTATCTCTATTTGGTTATATCCAGAATATCCATCAAGGAAGCTATAGAAGGAGTGACCTGCTACCCTCTCTAAAACTTGATCAATTAATGGTAGAGAAAAATGGTCCTTCTTTGTGGACGTATTCAATTTTCTATAGTTAATGCAAACACGTTAACCAGTGGTGACATGTGTGGTATGCGTTCATTATTAGATTTCGTACGATAGTTATTCAAGATTTCTTTGGAACTACTTGGGTTGGACTTACCTAAACATTATTGGATATTAGTTATATGATTCTCACATCCAACAATTTGATTACCTCATTTTTTACAACTTCTATCATATTTGTATTGAGACGCCTTTGAGGTTATCTAATTGGTTTGGCATCCTCATCGAGGTGGATCCGATGGGTGCATATGGAAGGGCTTATACCCTTAATGTCAGAAATGGTCTAACATAAGGCTCCTTTGTGGTCCCTTAGAACATTCAACAATTTAATCTCTTGATCCTTGTTTAAAAATAAAAAGATCACCATAGTATAAGTTTCATTATTACTCAAGAATACATACTTAAGCTCATTTGGTAGTGGTTTTAGATCAAGCTTTGGAGAATTGGTTGGTGATGGCAGAGGTTGCAAGTCCTCGATAGACAGGATTTGAGTGCTCGGTCTCCATCGGTATATACCAATGTCCTGGGTGGTAATGCTCTCATTATCATCATAAATTTCAGCAAGAATTTTTTCTAAATCAAAATTTTTCTAGTCCCCAAAGACTTTAATCAATTTCTTAGATAGGATAGGTTCCAATTCCTCTTCCTCTATCAAGCAGTCTATAAAATTTAGCTTATGGATCTCATTATTGTCTATGTGTTGCTTACATAGATTGAATATATTTAGCTCTAAGGTCATGTTACCAAAAGACAACTTCATCATTCCATTCTTGCAACTGATGATTACATTTAAAGTGGCTAGGAATAGGCGGCTTAAAAAATGGGAACTTGAGCGCTAGCATTTACACATGGTTCAGTGTCTAGTATAATAAAATTTATGGGAAAGTAGAATTGCTTCACTTGGACTAATACGTCCTCTAAAAATTCCCCTTGGTACCTTAATGGAGCGGTTAACGAGTTGGAGTGTAATTGTGGTGGTTTAAGCTCCCCTAACCCTATTTGTTAGCAAACTAAATAAGGTACTAAGTTAACACTTGCACCCAAATCTAGCAAAGCATGCTTGATTTAAAAATTCCTAATAATATAAGGAATAATGAGACTTCCTGAGTCTTTGTATTTGGGTACGGTCCTTTTTTGAATGATAACGCTCACTTTCTTAGTGAGGAAGGCCTTCTTGTGCACGTTTAATTTCCTCTTCACAGTGCACATGTCCTTAAGATATTTAACACATGAAGGAATTTATCTAATGACATCAAGCAGAGGAATATTGACAGTAACTTTTTGGAGCACATCCAACACCTCTTGAGATTTCATGGGGAAGGTCGAGTTCCGAAATCTAGATGGGAATGGAACTGGAGGCTCATGTAACTTAGTCTCTTTATCCTTTTGTTGTTGTGGCTCTTGAACCATAGCCAGTTCATCATTCTCTTGAGACGGTGGCTCATCCTCCAGTATTTTTATCAGTTGCATTATCTTGTTATCAACATCTTTTCTACTGCTCAAGGTAATGATGACTTTAGCTTGTTCTCACTTGGATTTGAGTCTCCAATGAAATATGTATTTCTAGGGTTTAACACAGGTTGAGAAGAAAGTGTGCTTTTTTCTCTAGCATTTAGTTGGGTCTCAATCCTAGCCATGGTTATCTTTAATTCTTGATTTGACTAGATTAGAGACTGATTCATTTGAGGTTGAGAGTTTATGAATGCGGTCAATGCATCCTCCACAGATGATCACTTGGTGGGGGCATATATGGTGCATTATTAGATGCCCCAAAGAAGTTGTTTTGTGGAGGCCCTTGAGGTTCATTGTGTTGAGGGTCAAATATTACATATTTGTAACACCCTGAAAATCGGAGGTCGTGTATAAACCCGACTCCCGAGTTCCAGACCGTCACTTATACAACAAATATGATTATGATTCCCTGTTGTCTGAGTTAAAGCATTCACATGAGTAAAATTATACCAAAACTGCAATCCATACTCCAGATTCAGTGATAAAAGCAAGCGAAAGACTGAAGAATATATATATCACTGTATGGAAAACAAAATAAATCTCGGCTGTCTCCAAAGTATGAATACATCTCTGAGTCTCATATACATGTAATAAAACAAAATCAAAATGTCAGAAGTCCAACTAGTATGTCCCGCCAATCCAGGCCACCTATGCAAAGTCGTCGTGAAACTGCATATATGAGAACTCGTCCTGGTCCTCATCATAATCCGGCTCTGCCTCCTGAATCGCCGCATCACCTGCATCTAAGACAGAGTCTGGTGGGTGTTGCAAACACCATCCCGTAACGTGGGAGTGAGTGATCAACTCAGTGGAATAATAGAGCAGAGATTAGCATGTTCTGAAATCAATCATGCGATAATAGTAAAGCAATTAATCAAACATTCCTAAATACGGTTGTTAATGCAATATGACTGACATGATGGATGCCCTCACCGACGATCTCCCTCATACGGCACCATCTTACGCCCGCGGCATGCTTTCTTCCCACAGTGCTCCACATCTTCCAGGCACATGCAATGCTATGGTGATATGAATTTCAAGTTGTTATTAGTCCATTCAAACAGCAGGATTGGGAAACTAAGGTACTTCCCTTGTATCAATCCCAACACAGATCCTGTCTAAGGTCGTCACTCCTAGTAATCTCATACGATGTATATTTCGTAGGTCACTGCAAGGGCTGCCAGGGCTGTTGCTCGCACTCGTTGCACCGCTCCCCCATCACCTTATCAATACAGGCCTACCGTACTCTACTGCAACGGAAGGGTCGTCGCCTCTCGTGGACTCAGAATACGCTCGCGGTCACTACAAAGGGCTCGTCGCCTGATCAGTGTAGGCCGACAGCTAGAATATAGTGTCCCATACCACCATAATCTGCTCACGAGTCATAGGTGCTCACGGGTCACTACGGGGAGGTTTGTGGCCCCAACGTAGGCCGACAGCTCGACCACGGTGTCCCAAACCACCATGCCCGGCTCATGAGTCTTTATGAATCAAGGTACCATGGTTGACAGGGTTTTCAATGGTAAGTTCAGTACCCTAGGCTCAAGCAGTTATGACTCATACAGGGTGAACATACAACGGCCAGTCGGGTTACTTGACGTGCTCGACTAGTACGAGCGCATCGCAAGTCGAACGAAATGAAGTACGTGAAACACTTCACGTGGCCTAACCACTTCCGCCAACTCAAAACATGACTCGCGTTCATCGACGCGTCCTTCGTGGCCAATAGAAGCCAACCACGAATTTACTCTGTTACCGACTACCTGGACTAAGCATAGTCCCAAACATTTATAAATCAACATCAATAATCATGTGAGAGTAATTGAAATGCAATACAACAATACAAGCATGTTATCACATGTTATAACATACAACTTAAGCAATTCATTCAACACATGCATTTCATACATACAATGTAATCCCTACATATTGCCAACATGATGGAAATCATTTACATCAGCATATTACTTGAGAATTCAATCTCAAAACTATTTCATAACACCATATACTCAATACATACTAATACAAACATTCATACAAATACTTAGTCTACACACTTAAGTCTACATAGTGTATGTCGACTCAAAGTACGCCTTTGGGTAAATCTTTTCGCCAAACCAATTATGTACGCATTCCTAATATCCTAATACGACAAGAAGTCATGTCAACCATTTTAGCAAAATATGGATGCAAACAGTATTTTCTACAAATGACTAAAATGCCCTAAACCTCATATTTTTCGTCTGCTTACGAAACAGGAAACAGACAGCATGTTGTACATGTCAAACGGCGTTGCCGTCGATAATCTACTATTAAACGACATTGAAAGCGTTGAAAACAGTCAATCAAAGCGTCTAAAATCCGCACCTTTTTCCCTAGAGGTGTATCGACTCGAACGGAGCGTATACGCTTCGTCTACGGCGAACAAGCGACCTATTTCACAAGACGTATAAGCTACTTTGCTAAGGAATCGACGGAATGTTAAATCAGCAAGTAGTTAGAGTCTTTTCTTACCTAGAAATGCGGCAAAATCACTGGGAAAGTGATTGAGATGCGTTGCTTAAACACGTGTAGCAGGTAGTACAGGTGGCAGGAAAATCACTCTCACTCTCTCTCACAAACTCTCACTTTTTCTCACACTCTTGCTAGGGTTTCTAGCAAATTCGGATGGGTGAGAGAAGTGAGGGTTTAAAGCCTTTTTATAAGCTAATTTCTTCCTAAATTAGGCTTGGGAACAAAATTTACTTAAGGTATAATCAAATTAGGGCTGTTCTGGTCCAAAAAGGTATTTCGGGAGGTCCCCTGGCCGAACGCGATCGGACTTAAGTTCATAGTCTCTGGATGTTGCTCATACCCAGTTTTTAGTCCGGTAGAGTTCGTAGATCGTACGTGGCGGTCCAGTTTCAGTTCAGCGGCCATCGCACCTAGATCAGGTCTACAAGTCTCTTGATAGGAAAGAGAAATTTTTCTTGATCCAAGGGTGAAATTTGGCTGAATTCTGATGGTCAGAACACTTAATAATAACGCGCCAAGTCACGTGCCAGATTTAAATTTTAAATTTTCAAATCTAACCCTATTCTCACTCTCTTCAGTCCAGGCTCAATGAAATAGCCTCTACACATCGGTTGGACTTGATTTTTGAAATAATTGTCAAGTCCAGCTAAGCGGTCATAACAGTCAAAGATTGTAGGAATCGAACTTTCGACGTGCGGTTTAGATCTAATACAAAGTTTCAAAGGGTTCCTGAGAACAAACTGGTTTAGAGTTTGATCCCAGGTTTCAGGATATTATAGCGTCATGGATTCTACAAGTTTTGGGTCTTGTAGAACGTATTTAAAGCGATCAGGGAGGATTTCACAGCTACTCTAGCGTTGCGCTAGCTAACTTACGATTATTTTCTAAAGGAATTAATCCTACGTGATTTTTGGTCGAGTTAGTACTCGAGTTTCAGTACGGATTTTTCCAGGGCGTTACAATATTGGACCCCATTTATTACTCACGTGATAATGCTTAATGTTCTATTTTAATCATGTTAGTGTTGCAAGATGAATTCAAGAGCTTGGATTGAAAAAGTGCTAAAAGCATGGATTTAATGCTCAAGAATCATCAAATCTAGTGCGCAAATCGATCATTGACAGTTTGGGACCACCTGATCTCTGGATATGCCTCAATTTTGGCCTCAACCACTTAAATTAAATGGGAAAGCGGATGGACAGAATAGATTTCTCAAAACATCAAGGTGGGACCCACTTTACATAGTTAGTGTACACAGTAGTCGTGCACTCGCTATGCACCGGACCAGCCAAAACGGTCAGTGACCGCTGACCCACACAAAATCGAAAGTTCTTCTTCCACCTGCGAAATGAAAAAGGCATCTTGCAGATGGTCCTCGTAGACCACCATCTTGATTCATCAGTTCGATCCAAATCGTCCATTAGACTCTAACAGAATGATTGATCCGCACTTATAAGAGGAAATCAAAAGAGGACAGCTAGATCGATTTTCAACCGTTCAAATGTAGGACGGATGACAGCAAGAAAAATCCTATGGGCCACACCGAATTCGAGTTGTACCATGTCATCTCTGACAGAAATTTTGCCACAAATCTAATGGACAGAGTGGATTTCTCTGCCAACATTGATCATGGGTCCATCGATCATCACAGCGTAAGAATTTGTGCAGGGCATGCATTCGAGAAAACTGGACGATCCGACACGATAGGCAATCAAAACAGGGACTAAGGGGCTGATCCAAATCGTCCAAACATAGTGAGAGGGGATTTTGACCCTTCCTGTGTGGTCGAATTTCATGGACTAGATGATCTTTCCTCTCAAACTTAGATTAAATGCAAGACATTTCTGTGTCTTCATTGTATGCGCAGTCTGGTTCTGCTGTGAATTGGAGTTTAGAAACAGAGTCGATTTTCTGACCCCACTCGACCAACGAACAAGCTATATAAAGGAAAGAGAGAGAATGAAAAAGAAAAGGAAAAATGGGGAACGAGAGTAAGTGGAGGGGAGAGAAAGGATCGGTCGGTTGTTCTTCAAGAGTTCTTCTTTTTCTCTTCCTTTTCTTCTTAATTAATTTTGTTTCTTAAGAGATTTTAGTTCAATCATGTCTATAATTAGCTAAACCTCTTAATTAGGGTTAAGAGGTGAAGCTTGTAGCGTGATGTGTTTTTTTCTATTACTTTGATTCATGTTGTTGAACTCTCTTTGATTTTAGTTTGATTATAAGAAATGCTTTCAGTTTTTAATGGTTTATTGTCACTTAAATTACAATAGATCTGTGATAGCTTTGAGTATGTTCTTTTCATGTATTGAGATTGTAAAATTAAAAAATCTCATTGTTCACCATCATTCCATGGGCGTGGTTGGGTGATGAAATCCTTCTAATCTTCATGATTCTCTTATGATTGGTTGGAGGATTGGTAAATTCTATTGTTTGCTTTGTCTCATGGGCATGATTTTGTGATGGAATCAATTCTAGTTCTCATACCTCTCATCCATTAAGAACTAAATCAGAGGAAGTTCGTATTTGATTGGTAATGAGATATCTTCCAATTGGATGAAGATAAGACTCTGATTTCAGTTGTATTCGTGAATCACGCACGAATCTCCCTGATCTTTATAAGTGAACCTTGGAAACCCTAGTTTTTCACCTTTGAATTTACAAGTTTTAGTTAAATAATTTACAATTACTCCCTTAAAATTTTCATATTTAGATTTTCATCTTCTTTTAGTTCTATTTCTAGTTGCTCTCAGAAAACACACGAAATTAGTCCCTGCGGATTCGACCTCGATCTCACTGAGATTATTACTACATCGTGACCCTACACTTCGGGTTTTGAATAAGTTTTTGGCACCGTTTTCGGGGACTAATGATTGCATTTTTCTAAGATTAGCTAGTTTTGGAATTAGTTTAATATTAGGGTTTTTTTTTTCTATTTCCTATTTTTGGGATTAGGATTTTCTGTTTTATTTTAAAAACTAACCCAACTTTCCTATTTTGTAGGATCCTAATATAGAAACTTCTAATTCGGTAATCTCTTTCTAATTTTTTCGTTCTATTTCTAGATTAGGGTTTGTTTTCTGGAAAGTTTCTAATTCTAGGTTTTCTTTTATTTTTAGAAAATTTCCTTTTTAGAAACTAGTTTACTTTCCTAATTTGTCTTTAGAAAATTTCTAATTTTAGAATTTGTATTTTTTTAAGAAACTGACTTGTTTTGTTTTGTTTTGCAGGATTCTAACTTAAGAACGTCTAATTTGGTAACTTCTTTCTAATTCCCTTTCTCTTTCTCTTTTTAGATTTCTATTCTCTCTTTTAAGTTTAGGTTAGAAAATTTTTAATTTTAGAATTTCCATTTTTTTTTTAAAGAAATTGACTTGTTTTATTTTGTTTTGCAGGATCCTAACTTAGGAACTTTTAATTTAGTAACTTATTTCTAATTCCCTTTCTCTTTCTATTTCTAGATTTATATTCTCTCTTTTAGGTTTAGGTTAGAATTTGAATTTGAGGGTTGAGAGTGTTTCATGCTCAAGTGAGTCCGTCATAACACTCAACATCTTTTGAGTGAAGGGGGGTTGTTTAAGGGGTTATCTATCCATTGCAAGATTAGACACTACTCGAGATCCTCAGAGTTAATTGAGGTTATGGCTGCAAATCAACCGGTAAATTAACAACCTCGACTTAGGGCTAAGGAAGTCCAGAATGAGAATGAGGTGCATCAAGCACCCCCGACTCGTACTTTATGAGACTATTTACAACCGGCGGGGGCGAGTATGCCCTCATGCATGATTTTTTCAAAAAGTATAGGACACATGGATATTAAGCTAAGGGTGATCCAACTCGTTCCAAAATTTCATGGCCTTGAATTTGAAAATCCATATATTCACTTGAAAGAGTTTGACGAGATCATAGCCACTATATATTTTCCTAATGTGTCGACGACACAATCAGGTTGAGTCTCTTTCCTTTTTTTTTGAAAGAGAAAGCTAAGATGTGGTTGCATTCACTATGTCCTCGATCTATTGGTAGATAGAATGACATGACAAGGGAGTTCATAAAGAAAATTTTCCCATACCATAAGACAATCACCCTTAGAAAGTTGATCATAAACTTTGCTTAAAAGGAAGATGAAACATTCTTCCAATGTTGGGAGTGCTTCAAGAATCTTGTCAGTTCATGCCCACAACATAGTTTTGAAACATGGCGCATCACAAACTTTTTCTATGATGGATTGACATCTCCTATGCGCCAATTAGTTGAGACAATGTGTAATGAAGAATTTATGAATAAAAGTGTTGATGATATGTGGGACTACTTTGATGAGCTTGTTGAAAACACACAATCATGGGATATCTCCCCAAAATCAAGCATCATGTCTAGGCCGACTTAATCCAAAGAGAGGCGTGGAATGTATCTCATAAAAGAGGATGATGACATCAATACTAAAGTGGTTAATTGAACCAGAAAAATCGAGGCCATAAAATTAAAGAAGGATAAGGTTAAGGAAATTGTTTGTGGTATTTGTGCTTGCAACGTTCACACAACTGAAAATTGTCCAATGATACCTGCCTTTCAAGAGGTTTTGAATTAGCAATCCAATGCCGTGAACAATTACCAAAGACCTTTCAATGGACCTACCTCCAATACATATAATCTTAGTTGGAGAAATCTCCAAACTTCAGTTGGAGGAATGGACATACTACCCTCATGGTTTCTTAAACCAAATTCCAAATTAAGAGAAACCTCAAGAGGATCCGATTCTAAAACATCTTCAAAAGTAAGAGCTTTTCAATCAGGGGATGCTACAAGCCTTTCAAGACCTTACAAAATCCATACAAGGGCTTGACATAAGAAATACGATTGCGAATAAGGGGAGCCTTCCAGCTCAATCTCTTCCCAATCCAAAACCACAATATGAAGTTAGTGACCCGAGCTCTTCAAACCAAATAGAGTAAGCTAAATCTATCACCACTCTTAGGAGTGGGAAGACCATTGACAAGACCATTCTAGTTAGGGCTGAAAAGCCTAAGGACCCAGAAGATGACAACAGTAATAGACATAACATTGCTCCACAAGAATTAAAACCGGAACCTTAAGGGAAGCCGATTGCTCCATTTCCCCAATGGTTGGTTGCACCAAAACCTTTCTCTAATTCTCAGGATATTCTAGAGGTGTTGAAAGAAGTGAAGGTCAATATTCCTCTACTAGATGTGGTTAAATAAATACCTTCATATGCCAAATTTCTGAAAGACTCTTGTACGACCAAAAGACGTTAAAATATTCAAAAGAAAATTTACTTAACTGAAAAAGTGAGTGCCATCCTAAAGCAAGATGTGCCACAGAAATTCAAAGATCCCGGTAGCCCAACCATACCTTGTGTAATTAGGAATTATTGAATTGAGCATGCACTTCTTGACTTAGGAGTAAGCGTAAATCTGATTCCCTACTCGGTCTACAAACAGTTAGGTTTGGGTGAATTAAAACCCACCCTAACTGTAACATCCCGAAAATCGGGGGGTCGAGCAAAAACCCGACTCCCGAGTTCCAAAATGTTATTTATGCAACATAGATATGTATGATTGAATGTTGTCTGTGATAATGTATTAAACATGAGTGAGATTAAGCCAGAACAGCATATCATACTCCAGAGACAGTTAAATTTGCAAGCGGAAGACTGTAATAGTATTTATAACATATATAAACTGTTGTATGTCTCCAGAGTGTGAATATATTACCAGGTTATACACATACATGTATACTTCAAAAGTAAACAAAATGAATATACATGAGGGCGCTATAAAATGACAAGTGTCAATGTATCTAATCAACCTCCCTGTAATCCCGTCAATCAGGTCACGCATAAAGGAGAGATCCTCCTCATCATCATCAAATTCAGCTCCGCCTCGTAGGCCACGCCATCATCAGTAATCACAATAGGGACTGGTGGGTGTCCGAAAACACCATCCCGTAACGTGGGAGTGAGTGATCAACTCAGTGGGATGAGAGAGCGGAGATTAGCATGTTATCAAATCAATCATGCGATAATAGTAAAGCAGTAAATCAAACAATCCTAATACTGTTGTTAATGCAATATGACATGACGTGATGTATGCCCTCACCGACGATCTCCCTCATACGACAACATCTTACGACCCCGGCATGCCACACTCCCTAGAGTGCTCCACATCTTCCAGGCACATGCAATGTTATGGTGATATGATTTTCAAGTTGTTATTAGTCCATTCAAACAGCAGGATTGGAAAACTAAGGTACCTCCCTTATATCAATCCCAACACAGATCCTGTCTAGGGTCGTCACTCCTAGTAATCTCATACGATGTATATTTGTAGGTCGCTGCAAGGGCTGCCAGGGCTATTGCACGCACTCGTTGCACCGCTCCCCCATCACCTTATCAATACAGGCCTACTGTACTCTACTGTTACGGAAGGGTCGTCGCCTCCCGTAGACTCAGAATACGCTCGCGGTCACTACAAAGGGCTGCCAGGGCTGTTGCTCGCACTCGTTGCACCGCTCCCCCATCACCTTATCAATGTAGGCCGACAACAAGAATATAGTGTCCCATACCACCATAATCTGCTCACGAGACAGGTGCTCACTGGTCACTACGGGGAGGTTTGTGGCCCCAGCGTAGGCCGACAGCTCGACCACGGTGTCCCATACCACCATGCCCGGCTCATGAGTCTTCGTGGATCAAGGTACCATGGTTAACAGGGTTTACAATGGTAAGTTCAGTACCCTAGGTTCAAGCAGTTATGACTCATGCAGGGTGAACATACAATGGCCAGTCGGGTTACTTGACGGGCTCGACTAGCGCGATCGCATCTCAAGTTGACGACATGAAGTGTGTAAGACACTTCGTGTGGCCTAACCACTGCCGCCAACTCCAGAACACGGCTCGCGTTCATCGACGCATCGTTCGTGGCGAAGATAAGCTAACCACGAATTCGCTCGGTTACCGACTGCCTGGACTAAGCATAGTCCCAAACAATTAAGGAATCACATCAGCAAATCATATGAGAGTATTGGAATTGAAATACAACCATGTGAGCATGTTAACATATGTTATAACATAGAACTTAAGTAAATCATCAAGTGCATGCATTTCATACATACAATGAAACCATGCATATAACTAACATGTAGGAAATCATTCACGTCAGCATATTAATTGAGAAACCAATCTCAAACTAATCCATAACATCATTTAATTCAATACATACTAATACAAGCATTTATACAAACACTTACACTACACACTTAAGTCTACATATAGTATGTCGACCCGAAGTGCGCATTTAGGCGAATCTCTTCGCCAAACTAACTATGCACGCATTCCTAACATTCTAATGCGACAATAAACTATGTCAATCACATCAGCAAAATATGAATAAAAACAGTACTTCCTACAAATGACTAAAATGCCCTAAATCTCATATTCTTCGTTGGTTTACGAAACAGGAAACGGACAACATGTTGTACATGTCAAACGGCGTTGCCGTCGAGAATCTACTATTAAACGACATTGAAAGCTTTGGAAACAGTCAATCAAAGCGTCTAAAATCCGCACCTTTTCCCTTTTAGGGGTGTGAATTCGAACGGAGCGTATACGCTTCGTCTACGGCGAATAGACAACCTGATTTATAAGATCTATCAGCTAACATGCTATGGAACCAAGGAAATCTCAAATCAGCAACTTCTAGGGTATTTTCTTACCGAGAAAAGTGGAGAAATCACTGGCAAAGTGGTTGAGTTGCGTTGCTTAAGTACTTGCAACAGGTAGCACAAGCGGCAAGGAATTCTCCTCCAATCTCTCTCACAAACTCTCACCTTTTCTCTCTCCCAATCTAAGGTTTTTCTCAAATTCGGATGGGAGAGAGGAGTGAGGGTTTCAACCCCTTTTATAGCCTAAAACATGCCCAAAATAGGCTTAGGAACAATGTTTACTTGGTGCCTGACCAAATCGGGGCTGTTTCGGTTCAAAAGAGTATTTCTGGAGGTCCCCTGGCCAAATGCGGTCGGACTTAAGCTCATGCATACTGGATCTAGCACACATCCAGTTTTCAGACCAGTAGGGTTCCCAGATCGCACGTGGCGGTCCAGTTTCAGTTCAACGGTCATCGCACCAAGATCAAGTCTATAAGTCTCGTGATATGAAATAGAAATTTTTCCTGATCTAAGGGTGTAATTTGGCTGAATTCTGACGGTCAGAACGCTTAATACTGATGCGTCAAATCGTGTGCCAGATTTGAATTTCAAATTCCAATTTTAACCCTATTCTCACTCTCTTCACTCTAGGCTCAATGAAATAGCCTCTGAATGTCAGTTGGACTTGATTTTCGAAACGATTGCCAAGCCCAGCTAAGTGGTCATAACGGTCTAAGATGGTAGGTATCGGACTTTCGACACGTGGTCTAGATCCAATACGAAGTTTCAAAGAGGTCCCGAGAACAAACCGGTTTAGAGTTTGATCCGAGGCTTTAGAGCATTATAGCACCATTGGTTCCACTCGCTTTGGGCCTTGTAGAACGTATTTAAAGTGATCAGGGACCATTTCCCATCTATTCTAACGTTGCGCTAGCTAACTTATGCTTAGTTTCTAAAGGAATTAACCCTAAGTGATTTCTTTGGCTATGGAATTGGGTTCTGAGCGATTTTTCAGGTGTTTTAGTTAACCCATTGCCTAAGGACGTCTAATCCCAGATTGGCTAAAATTTGGGGTGTTACACTAACCACATTACAACTTACGATCACTCAGTTCATGTAACGAGAGGGATAATTGAGGATGCGTTGGTTTAGGTTGACAGATTTTACTTCCTGGTAGATTTTATTGTCCTAGACACGGAACCCATCAGTAACATGAGCACTCAAATTGTCGTCATTCTTGGTCGCCCATTCCTTACCACTTCAAACGTAATCATTAATTGCAGGAATGGAGTCATGAGCATGTCTTTTGAGAATACGACATTGGAGTTGAATATCTTTTTCAATACAGGCAAATGGTTACAGGGTGATGATGATTTCCACGACATTAACATGATCGACTCTTTCGTGAAAGATAGAATACTTTTTACCTATTCCTCTGACCCTCTGAAGATGTGCTTGGCCCACTCCCATGATTTAGATGATGATATAATTAGGGAGACAGGTGTCATGCTTGATACTGTGCCAGTACTTGAAGTTAACTATTGGAGGCCACAATTTGAAGAACCCCAAACCGATGTAGTGCCTCTACCGTCTAGCCTCAAGGCATCGAAGCTTGACTTAAAACTGTTGCCCCTTGATTTGAAATATGTTAACTTAGGTCAAGATGAGACATACCCGGTGGTGATTTCATCCCACCTTAAGCAAGAACAAGAAAGTATGCTTATATCTACTCTCATTGAGCATAAGGGAGCTCTTGGATGGGCGATTGCGGACCTCAAGGAAATTGACCCTTCGATTTGTACTCACCACATCTATCTTGAGGATAATGCGAAGACCTCTCAACAACCACAACGTACACTAAATCTAAACATGAAGGAAGTGGTTAAAGCTGAGGTTCTTAAGCTATTGGATGTGGGTATCATATACCCTATATCCGATATCCAATGGGTGAGTCCAATTCAGGTGGTTCCCAAGAAGTCTGAAATCACCATCATAGCCAATGCCAACAATGAACTCATACCAACTACAGTTACTACTAGTTGGAAAATGTACATTGACTACAGGAAGCTGAATACCGTCACGAGGAAGGATTACTTTCTATTGCCCTTCATTGATCAAATTTTAGAAAGGCTAGTTATTCATTTATATTACTATTTCCTTGATGAATATTCAGGCTACAATTAGATTGAGATAGCCCTTGAAGATCAAGAAAAGACCATGTTCACATGCCCTTTTGACACCTTTGCTTACCGAAGGATGCCATTTGGACTGTACAATGCTCCCGCCACCTTTCGACAATGTATGATGAGTATTTTTTTTGATATGGTACGGTAATATCTAAAGGTCTTCATGGATGATTTCTCAAATTTTGTCCATCTTTCAGTGAATGCTTGAAAAATTTTAAAAATGTGCTGAAGTGATGTGAGGAAAAGAATTTGGTACTCAAGGAGAAGTGCCATTTCATGGTTTGTAAGAGAATTATCCTTGGACATATCATCTCGTCCAAGGGAATTGAGGTAGATAAGGCTAAAATTGATCTTATCTCTAACCTGCCTCCACCCGAGAACAAATGAGACGTGCGATCCTTCTTAGGACACGTCGGTTTCTACAGGAGATTTATAAAGGACTTTAGTAATCTCTCTCATCCTCTATATAGTTTACTTCAAAAGGATGCACCATACAAGTGGATTGAGCAATGCCAGGGAGCTTTCACTAAGTTTACGGGCATGTTAACCACAATACCTATCATGTAGCCACTCGATTGGAGCTTTCCTTTTGAACTTATGTGCGACACGTCTGATTATGCTCTTGGGGCAGTTTTAGGCCAAAGGAAAGAAAAGAAGCCTTACGTTATTCATTATGCAAATAGAACTCTAAATCCTGCCCAAGTGAACTACTCAACTACGGAAAAGGAACTCTTAACCGTAGTGTTCGTTTTGGATAAATTTAGGTCCTACTTGATTGGATCTAAGATCGTCATTTACACAGATCATGTGGTGCTCAAATATCTTCTTTCTAAGAATGATGCTAAACCCCACCTGATTAGATAGATCCTCCTACTCCAAGAATTCGATTTTGAAATAAAAGATAAAAAGGGATAGAGAACGTAGTGGCTGACCATCTTTTCCGCTTTGATCTCCCTAATTCCCTTGAGACGACACACATTAATGACATGTTCCCTGATGAACAACTGTTCAAAGTCTCCCATTCACCTTGGTTTGTTGATATTGCTAATTATTTGCCACAGGTTTCACAGTGACATATTAGACTATGCAAGATCAGAAAAAATTCTTCACCGAGGTGCATAAGTTCTTCTGAGATGATCCGTATTTGTTTAAATATTGCCCATACCAAATCTTAAGGAGATGTGTGCCAGATGATGAACATCAAAGTGTCATCTCCTTCTGGCACTCTTAGGCCTGTGGTGGTCACTTTCTACTAAAAAGACCATGGCCAAGATTCTGTAGTATGGTTTTTACTATCCCAATATATTCAAGGACACTAATGAGTTTCATAAGGCTTGTGAGCATTGTCAGAAATTGGGAGCATAATCCCATTGAAATATGATGCCCTTGAACCCCATCCTTATCATAGAAGCATTTGATTGTTGGAGCATCGATTTCACAGGACTATTCTGCCAATCTTTTGGCCACTTATATATTTTTCTAGCAGTAGACTATGTCACTAAATGGGTTGAAGCAATCCCATGCCGGAATAATGACCATCAAATGGTCATTAAATTCTTAAAAGTGAACATCCTTTCCCAGTTTGGAATGACTTGAGCCATTGTTAGTGAAGGGGTTCACATTTTTATAATAGGCTATTTGCGAACTTAATGAAGAAATATGGCATCTCTCATAAGGTGAGCACTCCATACCACCCACAAATAAGTGGATAAGTTGAGATTTTCAATAAAAAAATTAAACACATTTGAAAAAGATGGTTAACCCCGACCGTAAGGATTGATCAATTAGATTGACCAATGCCTTATGGGCCTACCGTACTGCATTTAAAACCCATATTGGAATGTCTCCCTTTAGACTTGTCTATGCGAAAGCTTGCCACTTGCCTGTGGAGTTAGAATATAGAGCCTACTGGGAGATCAAAATTTGGAATTTCAATCTGGACAACGCTGGCTCGCTACGTAAACTTCAGTTAAATGAACTTGAAGAAATCCAAAACGATGCATACGAGAACTCAAGAATTTACAAGGATAGAATGAAGGCATTTCATGACCAACACATTCTTTAAAAATCTTTTACACCAGGTCAGAAAGTCCTCTTGTATAATTCTCGGTTACATCTCTTTCTGGGCAAACTTCGATCTCGTTGGACTACCCTTTCACTATTATCAATGTTTATCCTTAGGGGGCTGTCGAGATTCAGAATCTGACCAATGACAATGGATTTAAAGTAAATGGACATCGATTAAAGCCATTTATTAAAAAATTTAATTCAGAGGACATGTCCATACTTCTGACTGATCCTGTATACTAGGATTGACCTCCTAATCTGATAGAGGTGTAGTTAGGCTTTCTGTTTTTCGTTCTAGGATAGTTTGCTTTTTGCCATTTTAGGATAGTCAGCTTTATGTTGTTTAGGGTAGTTTACTTCCGCCATTTAGGATAGTTTGTTTTTTGGTTGATAAACTCTTGTGTTAACCCACCTTCATGTTGAGATCCTATGGGAAAAAGCCACAAACTCTCTTCATCAGGAACTATCTCTCCATCACTCTTCTTTTAATTATGTTATCTCTTTTGCAAATCTTGCGTATTTGTTTTACAATGAAGATGATATAGATTTTAGGTTGAGGATGAGAGATTAGGTTACCTAATTAGTGTTTTCTCAGTTTTGAGTAAAATTTGTAAAAATTTTAAAAAAATTTCAATGCTCATCTATTTGGAAAGCGATAAGTTGTGTCTTTAAGACTATTTTGAGTATGATGAAAAGATAGAAATCAAGCTTTAAATTGTTAAAGTTGGAGCAACTAAGTGATTTATCACTTATGGTTCTCACATTCACTTGGTTAAGAGGATGTTCAAATATTATTTTATTCAAATTGTTATCTACGAATAGTATTAGATTTTCTAATTGTTAGTATGGTGATCATTGAAAGATATTGAGAATAGAGTTTGGAGAATTTTATCCACCTTAAAAGAAGAAAAGAACCAGTTAAAAAAAGGAGATCGACAAAGAGGTCATAAAGAATTAAGAATGACAATATCTTTGAGGGGAATGAAAAATGTCCCTAAAAAGAATGTAATGTCTTTAAAAAATTGATGAAAAAACTGAATGAATACAAATGACCATCGATATAAAATCAAAAAATGGAAAAAGAAGGAAAAGGGGATAAGTTCGAATAAGTACTTGGGTTTTCAACCAATCTTGAAGTGATGAGCATGGCTAACATTATGAACGAATAGTATATTCATTGAGATGTTGAAAAACTTGATATGCAAATAATGCTCTAACCTAATGGATGGATGATTTATTTGATTAGTTGCTTATATGGTTCAGCTCTAAGTTTTCAAAAACTCACTTTCTCATCTTGAGTCTACTCATGCATACTTAATACATGAAAGATTGTTTTCTGAACAAGGTTGAACATTGCGCATCAAGTTCATTTTTTCGCATACTTTGCTTAGGACTAGCAAAATGCTAGTTGGGGATTGTGTTGAGGGTCAACTATTGCATATTGGACCCCATTTATTACTTGGTTTTATGAATATGATAATGCTTAATGTTCTATTTTAATCATGTTTGTATTACAAGCTGAATTCAAGAGCTTGGATTGAAAAGGATGCTAAAAGCATGGATATAACGCTCAAGAATCATCAAAGCTAGTGGATAGATCGATCATTGACAGTTTAGGACCACCTGATCTCTGGATATGCATCAATTTTGGCCTCAACCACTTAAATTAGATGGGAAAGCAGATGGACAAAATAGATTTCTCAAAACATCAAGGTGAGACCCACTTTACATAGTTGGTGTACATAGCAGCCATGCACCCGCTGTGCACCAGACCAGCTAGAACGGTCAACAACCGCTAACCCGCACAAAATCGGAAGTTCTTCTGCCCCTTGTGAAATGGAAATAGGGCATGTAACTACCCGACCAACATTATATGATATTGTCTGCTCTGGGTCCCACTGGACCCGCACAGTTTTGTTCTCGGGGTTGCCTCCAAAAGGCCTCGATAATTGGCCTCGACAATCGGAATCGACCATGATAATCAGCCCTGACAATCGAAATAGATCTTGATAATTGGCCTTGACAATCGGATCTATAGCTCAGTTGACTGGAGATACCATTTGAACGGCCTATCAACATTGCAAAAGATATTGTCTGCTTTGTTGAAACTCATGGCTTTAAAACGCATCTTATCTGTTAAGGAAGGAGTCCACTTATAGCCACCACAAATTAGGACAACGCTTCCAATGTGGAACAAAGTTTCACCTTCACTGTGTGCACAGTAGCCTGTCAGCTACACAGTAGCCTGCCAACCACCTTTTTAGGGGTTCGCCCACATGCGCACCCGCCTATATGTGCCTGCTCACACGTGACCACAGTGATGGGGTGTCACAATATCTCCCGTCGAGGGCAGAGCTGTCCTCGACTTTGATAGGGTGTCTTGTGGACGGTCCTCGTGGGCCACCATCTTGATTCATCAGTACGATCCAAACCGTCCATTAGACTCCAATGGACTGATTGATCCAGACCTATAAAAGGAAATCGGAAGAGGACATCTAGATTGGTTTTCAATCGTTGAAATGCAGGATGGACGGTAGTAAGAAAAATCCCATCGACTACACCGAATCCAAGTTATACTACGTCATCTCCGACAAAAATTTCACCAAGAATCTAATGGACGAAGTGGATTTCTCCACCAGCACCGATCATGAGCCCATCGATCATCACAGTGCAAGAATTTTCTCAAGGCATGCGTTCGAGAAAACTGGACGATCCAGCACGATTAACGATCAAAACAGGGACCAAGGGGCTGAACCAAATTGCCCAAACGTAGTGAGAGGGGATTTCGACCCTTCCTGTGTGGTCAGATTTCATGGACTGGAGGATCTTTCCTCTCAAACTCGGATCAAATGCAAGACATTTTTGCGTCTTCGCTGTGTGTTGTTGAGGGTTAAATATTGCATATTAGACCCTAGTTATTGCCTAGATTTATGAATATGGTACTTTTTAACGGTCTGATTTAATCGTGTTTGTGATGCAAGGTACATTTACAAGCTTGGACCGAAACAGGGTGCATAAAGTATAGATTTAACACTTTGATGACACAAAAGGCAAGGGACAAACCCCAAGGGACCAAGGTTTATGGATTTACATGCTAGATATCTGAGAAAATAGAGAAACTGAAGCTCAAGTGGTGTGAAAGATGTCCAGAATACGAGATCACAGGGTTTTCACCATCCGTTTAACTCCCAGATCCCTATGGAAGTGACCCAACAGACAGATCAACCCTTTAATACCTGATGTGGGGCCCGCTTGACATCTAGATATGCTTCAATTTTGTTCTAGACCCTTTAAATAAGACGATGAGACAGATGGACAAAGAGGATTTTACATATACATCATGGCGGACCCAACCTAAGTTGGTGTGCATAGTGCACAAGAGCACTAGCAGTGTACGGTAAACGCAGAGACGGTTTGACCGTCTCTTGATCGACAGAGAAGGAAAATCTCTGTCTCTGTTACATAACCCATCCACTGGGTGATGAGTGGGCCACCACCTTCATTCATGTGGTCAATCTTGATCGTCCATTTGTTCTAGAAGGTCAAACCAACCGTACACATGAAGCTTTTCTAAACCCATGATCACACACATAGGAAAATCTTGATCAGACGTAGGTTAGAAAGTAGAATAGGAATTCTGGTAGGACACATCAAATCCAATCCAAAAACATCCAGAGATGAATGGTTTTTTGATAAGAATCTAATGGATGGTGTGGATTTTCCAACCAATAAGGATCATGGGCCCCACCAACATCATAGCATACAATGTTTACGCAGGCCCTGTTTTAGTGTCCGGACGCTGTCCGTGATTTACCGGTAGTTGTGGGCCACCATCATAGTCCATTTCATTGATCCAAACTGCCCATCATGTAGGGCGCTTAAAAATGTCCTAGGGGACGTTCTCCTTTTCAACAGAAAGCGAGGGAAGACGGGAGTATTTTCCTATGTTTTCAGTGTGAAAATGGTATGTGCGTCCAGCTAAGGAATCCTCCACTGCATAAATGTACGCACAACTCCATCCAACTTTCCACCGATTGTTATTCCCTATAAAAGGGAACGTGAGCGAAGGATTCAAGGCTATCTTGGGGGGACGTCTGCACAAGAAAGAGAGATAGTTAGAGTTATTTATTTCTTATATTTTTGTTTAATTTTTAAGAGATTTTAGCCTCTCCTCGTCAGGCTAAACCTCTTAGTTAGGTCTAAGAGGTGAAGCTTGTAACATGATGGGGAGACTTTTTGCTTGTGCTTTTTATTTATACTGAATTGAACTTGATATTAGTTTGATTTTAAGGAAATGTTTTTAGTTTTTAATTATTTGTTGTGACTAAAATTACAATGGGTCTGCGATAGCTTTGAGCATGTTCCTTTCCTTTTTATGTTTATGACATCAGGAAGCCCTGTTGTTCACCATCATCTCCTGGGCATGGTTGGATGATAGTACCCATTTTAACCTTCATACAATGTTAATTAGATGGTAATTAGTTTAATTATGTTGTTTACTTTGTCTCCTGGGCATGGTTTGGTGATAGAATCCATTCTAATTCATATACTTATCATCTCTTGAAAACTATATCAAAGAAGGTCCAGTCATAATTTGCATGGTTACACTCTTTAACTGGATGAAGATGGGACTCTAAGTCCAGTTGAGTTCTTCAAGTAGACATAAAGTCTCCCTAATCTCTACAAGTGGATCCTCTGAATCCCTAGTTTCCTTTCCCTGAATTCTTTATGTTTTAGATAATTATTTCATCATTATTCCTCAAATTACAATTGATTTAGATTTCATCTTAGTCTAGTTCTAGTTCTACTTAATTTCGGACTACGTACAGGTATCAGTCCCTTGGGATTCGACCTCGATATCACCGAGTTTATAACTACATCACAACCCTATACTTAAGGAGTGAACAAGTTTTTGGCTTTGTTACCGGGGACTGACGGCTACGATTCTCTGAAATTAATTGGTTTTAGAGTTAGATTAAGATTTGGATTTACTAACTTTAGTTTTAGATTTTTCTTTCTATTTGATTTTTAGAACTAACTTTCCTATTTTGTAAATTAGTAACTTTGTCCTAATTTCTTTACTTTATCTATTTTTTAAATTAGGTCTTATCTCCTAGATACTATCTTGGGTCATTTTGTTTTGCAGGTTTTAACTTAGGAATCTCTAACTTGGTAACTTCTTTCTAACTTCTCTCCCTCTTACTTTCCATACTACTGTAGGATCTTTTCTTTTATTTTTCTTAGGAGTAGATTTAGAGTTAGGGTCTCACCATGTATATGTACAAGTGAGAACCTTAGTATGCTGAGAAGAATAATCTATATTGGGATGATGACTATGGTAGAAATCAACTTATGTCTTAAAACTTTTCTGAGACTATCATCGAGAACCAACCGCAATATAATGATCCACCGGTTAAGAAGTCCTTACACGATCATATGCGGGAGAATAATTACACCCCACAGATTAATAAAATAGTACGTGAGTGTTGGGGTTATCATAATTATGGGTGTGAGGACTATTATCACCCATCAGATAGGAAGAAAATAATGCCTGATATATTATGAGTGATAATAAGTATTACTAACCATCATATTCTCCCATGTATGATCAGTATGACTATAACCAGTGGAAACATCAAAATTGAGAAAATGAACCAACAACATGTTATAATAAGTATTCTCTTGGATACCCTACCTTTAAGACCCAACCAGAAATAATCCAAGAGGATTCAATTCAGTATAAAATGAATGTCTTGAGAAAATGAGAAAAGCAATGAAAGCACTTAATTCACATCTCAAAAAGGTAGAGGAGGCTTGTTTATCCCAGACACAATTCATTATAGAAATACAATGCGAGAAAAGTGATCCTAACTCGCTTTTGAAGAACTTTAAAATTTAGAATGAGGAGTTGGATTCCATTAAGGAGTACACGGTTCAATTTTAGAAATAAAATGTGAGAAAAGTGATCCTAACTTGCTTTTGAAGAACTTTAGAATTTGGAATGAGAAGTTGGATTCCATCAACGAGCACACGGTTCAATTTTTTGATAAGTTGATCTCGATGACTGTTCAAAAGAATGGTGAAGAGACATGGGTGTCTTTCAAATACAATGATGATAAGACTCTTCACTCACATGACACACTCTAGTTCAATGATGAGGAAGAGGTCAGAACCTCAACCTAATCTGAGAATAGAATGTGAGGAAAGCAATCTTATCCGAAGAGTGCACTGCATGGAATTAGACAATGATGCGTATTGGGATGATTATTATGAACATGCAACCCAAATTCTCCTAGAATTAATCTCAAGTTTGGTCTAAGTCAATAATCAAGACACACACGAAGTGGTTGGTTATAATGAGCCACTCCTCTCACCTAACATGTCTGATTTAAAAGTGGAGGATGAACCCCTTACAACCGACCCTTCTAACTCTCATGAAACATGTTTGGACTACTCCGAATAGAATGATGATGTTTTCGGGAGAAGGACAAGTTGCTCGCTACGACCTGAAATTTGAAACCACTCAGTTGAAGCCACCATCTGAACTGTCGAGTTTTGACGATTCAATGCCTCTTCTGAGTAGTATCAATGAACAGAGTTCGCACATCAATGCTTCGTCTACTGACTCTTAATCTGTCTGTGTAGGGCAAGAATAGGAGAGCATATGTTCATCCACATTTAGAGATGATGGAATCATTGGGTAGATCATCATAAACTTTGATGCGAAAAATAAGCCATTCTCAGGTGAATTACCCAACTCTTTAGACGATTGCTTGACACATTTTTTAGTTTTAAACGATCCTATGATTCATGAAATAGTGGATGCCTCGCAAAAGCATATCGGTAGTCATCACTGACCGAGAGAACTCTTATTCTGAAGCCCCTTCTTCCCCTAATCTTAAATGTTTACTATTAAAGGTGGAGGAGCTAACAATGAAACCGAACTCTGATACTTCGGAAAGTGTTGAGAGTACATCACTTCTTGCGAAGTTTGCTGAACTTTATTTACTTATAGTCTCTGATTCATCATGGGATACTAATGTTGAAACTTTTTCTGTCACAGTTGAATCGTATATATTTTGGATACCTTAAGAAATTCAACAAAAAATTTCTTATGAGGTATATAAGTTTCTTTGGAAAGTCATGCTCCAGGGCATCCAAACTTATTGAAAAAGGGCTTTTTGATGATCCTGTTGAGTAACTTACTGAGAAACTTATCAAGATACTCACCAGAAGAGGAACCTTGCAGCATGATTGAGAAGTTTTTCCCTGCTTTCATAGGACTAGGGTAGTTTGCTTTATCCTGTTCTAGGTTAGATAGTTTTATGCCATTAGATTAGTTTACTTCTTACATTGTTTTAGGATAGTTTGAGTTAGTTATTTTCACACTCGTGCTAACCCGCTCTCATGCTAAGATCTTTATGGAAAAGTCTCTCTCGATTTGTTATCTACGTACTATCTTCCCATCACTTCTCATTTACTTTCAATGTCCCATGTTCATTGCATGCTCATACCTTTTACATTGAGGACAATGTAGATTTTAAATTGGGAGTGGGAGATTAGGTTACCTAATTAGTATTTTCTTAGTCTTGAGAAAAAATTGTGAAAATTTTTAAATTTTTCTAGAAATTCTTGTGAATTCGAAGTGTTTTGATTTCCATCTTTGATTCAGAATTATAAGATATGTAATGTTGGATTTATGACACTTAGATTCAGTTATCTATTATATTATATTTCACTATTAAGTTTGAATTGTTAATCCAAAATTAGAAGTTGTAAACATTGATTGAGTCATGATTTCACATGTCACATCTCGCTTTCATATTAAGGTTTCAGTTTGATATTGAAGGGTTAACTTGGTAATCACTAAGCATGTAAGGAACCAACTGAGAAAATTTGCCTGTCATGATCAATTGAAGAAAAAAGAAAACACCGAGTGTAACACCCTGAAAATCGAGGGTCGTGTATAAACTCAACTCCCGAGTTCCAGACCGTCACTTATGCATAAAAAAGGATTATGATTCAATGTTGTCTGATTTAAAGCATTCACATGAGTAAAAGTATACCAAAACTGCAATTCATACTTCAGATCCAGTGATAAAAGCAAGCGGAAGACTAAACAATATATATATCACTGTATGGAAAAAACAAAGTAAATCTCATCTGTCTCCAAAGTATGACTACATCTCTAAGTCTCATATACATATACATAAACAAAAAATAATGTTCAAAATAGTCCCACTGATGTCCCCTCGATCCAGGTCGCCTACGGGAAGCCGTTGTGATACTGCATATACGAGAACTCATCCTGGTCCTCGTCGATCTCTGGCTCCACCTCCTAGATCTCGTCCTCACCTGCATCTACAACAGGGTCTGGTGGGTGTTGCAAACACCATCCCGTAACGTGGGAATGAGTGATCAACTCAGTGGAATCATAGAGCAAAGATTAGCATGTTCACAATTCAATCATGCGATAATAGTAAAGCAGTAAATCAGACAATCCTAATACTGTTGTTAATGCAAGATGACATGACGTGATGTATGCCCTCACTGACGATCACCCTCATGTGGCAACATCTTACGACCGCGGCATGCCACACTCCCTAGAGTGCTCCACATCTTCCAGGCACATGCAATGCTATGGTGATATGAATTTCAAGTTGTTATTAGTCCATTCAAACAGCAGGATTGGGAAACTAAGGTACTTCCCTTGTATCAATCCCAACACAGATCCTGTCTAAGGTCGTCACTCCTAGTAATCTCATACGATGTATATTTCGTAGGTCACTGCAAGGGCTGCCAGGGCTGTTGCTCGCACTCGTTGCACCGCTCCCCCATCACCTTATCAATACAGGCCTACCGTACTCTACTGCAACGGAAGGGTCGTCGCCTCTCGTGGACTCAGAATACGCTCGCGGTCACTACAAAGGGCTCGTCGCCTGATCAGTGTAGGCCGACAGCTAGAATATAGTGTCCCATACCACCATAATCTGCTCACAAGTCAAGGTGCTCACTGGTCACTACGGGGAGGTTTATGGCCCCAGCGTAGGCCGACAGCTCGACCACGGTGTCCCATACCACCATGCCCGGCTCATGAGTCTTCGTGGATCAAGGTACCATGGTTAACAGGGTTTACAATGGTAAGTTTAGTACCCTAGGTTCAAGCAGTTATGACGCATACAAGGTGAACATACATTGGCCAGTCGGGTTACTTGACGGGCTCGACTGGCGCGATCGCATCTCAAGTCGAACGACATGAAGTACGTAAAACACTTCGCGTGGCCTAACCACTGCCGCCAACTCTAAACACGAATCACGTTCATCGACGCGTCGTTCGTGGCTATGACCAGTCAGCCACGAATTCGCTCGGTTACCGACTGCCTGGACTAAGTCTAGTCCCAAAAATTTATGGAATCACATCAGCAATCTAAGTGAGAGTATTGAAATTGAAATACAATCATGTGAGCATGTTAACACATGTTATAACATTCAACTTAAGCAAATCTTCCAACACACATATTCCATGCATGTAATGAAATCATGCTTATAATCAACATGTAGAAAATCATTTAGGTCAGCATATTAATTGAAGAATCAATCAAAAACTATCTCATAGCATCATTCAATTCGATACATACTAATACAAACATTTATACAAACACATACACTACACACTTAAGTTTACATATAGTATGTCGACCCAAAGTGCGTAACTAGGCGAATCTCTTTGCCAAACTAATTATGCAAGCATTCCTAACTCCCTAATGCGACAACAAACCATGTCAATCACGTCAGCAAAATACGAATGTAAACCGTACTTCCTACAAATGACTAAAATGCCCTAAATCTCATATTCTTCGTTAATTTACGAAACAGGAAACGGAGAGCATATTGTACATGTCAAACGGCGATGCCGTCGATAATCTACTATTAAACGACGTTGAAAGCTTTGTAAACCGTCAATCAAAGCATCTAAAATTCTCACCTAGTCTCTTACGGGTGCGGGATTTTGAACGGAGCGTGTACGCTTCGTCTACGGCAGTAGGACAACCTGATTTACGAAATACGTTAGCTAACACGCCCTAAATCTGGATAAACCCTAAATCAGAAAGTTCTAGGGTTGTTTTGTACCTGAAAGAACGGAGAAATCACCAGCCAGGTGATGGAGAAGAGTTGCTGAAGCAGCAGCAATCGGTGGCTCGGAAGCGGGAAAAATTCCTTCCAATCTCTCTCTCAAACTCTCTCTCCTTTTCTCTAGGGTTACAATTTTCGGATGGGAGAGAGAAATGAGGGTTTCAACCCCTTTTATAAGCTTAAAAACGCCGAAAACAGGCTCCGGAACGAAGTTTACTTGGTGCCTATCCATTTCGGGGCTGTTTCGGTCCAAAAGCTGCTTTCTGGTGGTCCCCTGGTCGATTGCGATCGGACTTAAGCTCATGCGTACCAGATGTAGCACGTATCAAGTTTTCAGTCTGGTAGGGTTCGCAGATCGCACATGGCGGACCAGTTTCAGTTCAGCGGTCACCGCACATAGATCAGGGCTGAAAGTCTCATGATAATAAATAGAAATTTTTCTTGATCCGAGGGTGTAATCTGGATGAATTCTGATGGTCAGAACGCTTAATACTGACGCGTCAAGTCGTGTGCCAGATTTGAATTTGAAATTCCAAATCTGTCCCTATTCGCGGTCTCTTCAGTCCGGGTTCAACGAAATAGTCTGTGATTATCGGTTTGACTTGATTTTCGAGATGATTGTCAAGTCCAGCTGGGCGGTTCTAACGTTCTAAGATAGGAGGTATCGGACCTTCGACGCGCGGTCTAAATCCAATACAAAAGTTCAATGTGGTCCAGAGGACAAACCCGCTTAGAGTTTGATCCGAGGTTATAGAGTATTATAGAGTTGTTTGTTCTACTCGATTTGGGTCTTGCAGAACGTATTTAAAGTGATCAGGGACTATTTTCCAGCTACTCTAGCGTTGCGCTAGCTAACTTACGCTGAATTTCCATGGAAATTAATTCTACGCGATTTCGGGTCGAGTTGGTACTCGAGCCCAAGTACGGATTTTTCACGGGCGTTACACCGAGTTCAAAAAAAAATAAAAATAATTACCTTTGGAAAGGGTTGGACGAATAATCTTCACCATAGGTTTGTTCCCTATGATAAAAAAGGAACTGTAAGGCAAGTTTTTGTTTAAGTTTTGATTGTCTAAATGCTCTTTTGACCATCAATATTGTCATGGAACTTGATGATTGAATCTCTTAATGATGGCAAGCTGAGATTACACTATACACCCATGGAACTTAATGTTTAGAATTTGTCTGATTGATAAATTAATACTTTGAACTTAGCTATGAAATTTACTGTGGGCTTGAGGCCAGGAGAAAATAATGCCCAACATTCATGAATCTTAGAATTCTAGGATCTGGATTGTTTCTCAAAAATCACTCGAGTCTATCGAAATCGACCTCTAATTCTCAATGTATTTTTCGCATACTTTGGTCGGGACTAGCAAGATGCTAGTTGGGGGTTGTGTTGAGGGTCAAATATTGCATATTAGACCCCAATTATTGCCTAGATTTACGAACATGGTATTGTTTAACGGTCTGATTTAATCATGTTTGTGATGCAAGGTACATTTGCAAGCTTGGACCGGAACAGGGTGCTTAAAGTATGGATTTAACGCTCCGATGACACAAAAGGCAAGGGACAGACCCCAGGGGACCAAGATTTATGGATTTACATGCCAGATATCTGAGATAATAGAGAAACTAAGCTCAAGTGGTGTGAAAGATGTCCAAAATGTGAGATCACAGGGTTTTCACCATCTGTTCGGTTCAAAACTTCATACATGGCTTGAGAAGCACAAATTAACCGTACATTGTGAATTTCAACTCCTAGATCCCTGTGGAAGTGACCCAACGGACAGATCAGCCCTTTAATACCTGATGTGGGGCCCACTTGACATCTAGATATGCTTCAATTTTGGTTTTGACCTTTTAAATGAGACGATGAGACAGATGGACGGAGAGGATTTTACATATACATCACGGTGGACCCCACATGAGTTGGGTGTGCATAGTGCACAAGTGCACTAGCCGTGTACGGTAAACGTAGAGACAGTTTGAATGTCTCTTGACTGACAGAGAAGGAAAGTCTCTATCTCTGTTACGCAGCCCGTCCGCTAGGTGATGAGTGGGCTACCACCTTCGATCATGTGGTCAATCCTGACCATCCATTTGTTCTAGAAGGTCAAACCAACCATACACATGAAGCTTTTCCAGACCCATGATCGCACACATAGGAAACTCTTAATTAAACATTGGTCGGACAGTAGAATAGGAATTCTGGTGGGACACATCAAATCCAATCCAAAAACATCTAGAGTCAAATGGTTTTTTGACAAGAATCTAATGGACGATGTGGATTTTCCAACCAACAAGGATCTTGGGCCCCACCGACATCATAGTGTAAGATGTTTACGTAGGCCCTGTTTTAGCGTCTGAACATTGTCCATGATTTACAAGCAGTTGTGGGCCACCATCGTAGTCCATTTCACTGATCCAAACCGTCCATCATGTAGGGCATTCAAAAATGTCCTAGGGGATGTTCTCCTTTTCAATAGAAAGTGAGGGAAGATGGGAGTATTTTCTTGTGTTTTTAGTGTGAAAATGATATGCACGTCCAGCTGAGGAATCCTCCGCTGTGTAAACGTACGCACAACTCCATCTGACCTTCCCCCGATTGCTATTCCCTATAAAAGGAAACATGAGAGAAGGATTCAAGGCTATCTTGGTGGGGGGGGGGGGGGGGGGGGGGGGTTGGGGGGATGTCTGCACAAGAAAGAGAGATAGTTTTAGTTATTTATTTATTTATTTCTTATGTTTTTAAGAAAATTTAGCCTCTCCTTGTCAAGCTAAACCTCTTAGCTAGTCCTAAGAGGTGAAGCTTGTAACATGATGGAGAGAATTTTTGCTTGTGCTTTTTATTTATATTGAATTGAACTTGATATTAAGGGAATGTTTTTAGTTTTTAATGGTCAGTTGTGACTAAAATTACAATGGGTCTATGATTGCTTTGAGCATGTTCCTTTCCTTTTTATGTTTATGATGTCAGGAAGCCCTGTTGTTCACCATCGTCTCCTGGGCATGGTCGGATGAGGGTATCCTTTCTAACCTTCATACATTGTTGATTGGTTGGTAATTAGTTTAATTCTGTTGTTTACTTTGTCTCCTGGGCATGGTTTGGTGATGAAATCCATTCTAATTCATATACCTATCCTCTCTTAAAAACTATATCAAAGGAAGTTCAGTCTTAATTTGCATGGTTACACTCTTCAACTGAATGAAGATGAGACTCTAAGTCCAGTTGAGTTCTTCAAGTAGGCATAAAGTCTCCCTGATCTCTACAAGTGGATCCTCTGAATCCCTAGTTTTCTTTCCCTGAATTCTTTATGTTTTAGATAATTATTTCATCATTATTCCTCAAATTACAGTCGATTTAGATTTCATCTTAGTCTAGTTCAAGTTCTACTTAATTTCGGATTACGTACAGGTATCAGTCCCTTGGGATTCGACCTCGATCTCACCGAGTTTATTACTACATCACAACCCTATACTTGGGGAGTGAACACGTGCGCAGTCCGGTTCTGCTGCGAATTGGAGTGCGGAAACAGAGTCAGTTTTTCAACCCCAGCCGACCTATGAACAACCTATATAAAGGGGAGAGAATGTAAAAGAAAAGGAAAAAAGGGGAATAAGATCAAGTGGAGGGGGAGTGAAAGGATCGGCTGGTTGTTCTTCAAGAGTTCTTCGTTTTCTCATCCTTTTCTTCTTAATTGTTTTTGTTTCTTAAGAGATTTTAGTTCAATCATGTCTATGATTGGCTAAACCTCTTAGCTAGAGCTAAGAGGTGAAGCTTGTGGCATGATAGGTTATTTTCTATTGCTTTGATTCATGTTGTTGAACTCTCTTTGATTTTAGTTTGATTATAAGAAATACTTTCAGTTTTTAATGGTTTGTTGTGACTTAAATTACAATAGATCTATGATAGTTTTGAGTATGTTCTTTACATGTATTGAGATTGTGAAATTAGGAAATCTTGTTCTTCACCATTGTCCAATGGGCATGGTTGGGTGATGGAATCCTTCTAACCTTCATGATTCTCTTATGATTGGTTGGAGGATTGGTACATTCTATTTTTTGCTTTGTCTCATGGGCATGGTTTTGTGATGGAATTAATTCTAGTTCTCATACCTCTTATCCATTGAGAACTAGATAAGAGGAAGTTTAGATTTGATTTGTAATGAGATATCTTCCAATTAGATGAAGATGGGACTCTGATTTCAGTTGTGTTCATGAATCACGCATAAATCTTCCTGATCTCTACTAGTGGGTCCTTGGAAACCCTAGTTTCCCACCTTTGAATTTATAAGTTTTAGATAAATAATTTACAATTACTCCCTTGAATTTTCTATATTTAGTTTTCATCTTTTTCTAGTTCTAGTTCTAGTTGCTCTCAGAAAACACATGAGATTAGTCCCTGTGGATTCGACCTAGGTCTCATTGAGATTATTACTGTATTGCGACCCTACACTTGGGGTTGTAAACACATTGGGCACATTAATTTGTGGTCCACTCCTCCAACTAAAATTAGGATAGTTATGCCAATTTGGATTGTATGCAGTTCCCATTGGTTGCACAACTGGCCTTTAGTAGTTATTTATAACATTTGCTTGCCCATGCTCATGCATGATATCCTGTACAACTGGGATTGTTGATAATCCTTTATGTCATGGTCCGCACCACCACGAATGCCATGAAAATTACCTAAGGAGGTGTTTTTATTTAATCATATCAACATTCCTAATTTCCAAGGCTTCGACCTTTCTAGCCAATGCAACGAATTTTTCATTAAGGTTATCTTCCTCTTAGGACATAAATCTTCGCTTTCTCTCTAAGAATGAGTCTAGTTTGGTCCAATTTAGCAAAGACATCCCATGACTGAGTATTTTCAGCTGACATGTCTAAAAAATCCCAAGCCTCATTGTTGAGAGTCAAATATTGCATATTAGATACCAGTTATTGCCTGATTTTACGAACATGATAATGCTTAGCGCTCTGTTTTAATAGTGTTTGTATTGCAAGGTGAATTTAGGAGCTTGGACTGAAAAAGGGTACTAAAAGCATGAATTTAACACTTAAAAATCACCAAGGTAAGGGACAGATCTTAGGGATTCGAGATTAAAGAATTCACATGCCAAAGATCCGAGAAAATTGAGTAATTAATGATAAAGAGGACTGAAAATCATCTCAAATGCAAGATCACAGGGTTCCCACCATCCATTTGGCTCGAAACTTTATATCTGGCCTAAGGATCATACATTAACCATACAAGTCAAAATTCAGTCATTGGATCTTTGTGAAAGTGGCCCAACAGACAGATCAACCCATAAAACACTGATTTGGTGCCCACCTGACATCTGGATATGCTTCGATTATGGTGTCAACCCCTTAAATTAAATGAGAAAAGGGATGGATGGAATAGAATTCTCACGTACATCTCAGTGGACCCCACCTTGAGAGTGTACGTGTGCACAGCATACGTGCAGTCACCATGCACCAAAATTAGGAGGCCGGTCAGCGTAAGCTGACCCAAGCTCTCCCTTTAAAAAATGGAAATTTCATTTTTCCACCAGCGTCCACACGGACAATTCCTAGTGGGCCATCACCACCCATCATTTGAGGAATCTGGACCGTTCCTTGTGCTCAGGGGGTGGGGATAACCGTACCCATTCTTTCCTTTTGGTCTCATGCACACGTACACACGTGGATCGCCGAAAAACACAGGATGAATGGTGAGATGATTTGAAACAGTGGGCCACACCAAAACCCGCCCAAAATCACTCCTTTCCGACTGAAATTTTATTAGGAATCCAATGAACGAGGTGGATTTCACCGAAAACATCACTGTGGGGCCCACAGAACATGTCAGCGCAGAAAGAAGGCAGTTTACACACATTCAAATTTTTTGGACGTTGTAGGGAGTTGTGGGCCACTGATTGTGTTCTGATCTTCAATCTGAACCGATCTTCGATTTGAACCATCCAAAAGATTGGGGAAGGGGTCTTTACCCTAGCCATGGAGATAAAAAGTGATTCTTGGACGTCTTTTATCCGAAACAAGCTTCCAAACGCAAGTGAAGTTGCATTTTTCATAGCTGCTCAAGACCTATTATCCGAAATAAACTTCCGAACGCAAGTGAAGTTGTGTTTTTCACAGTTGCACAAGACTTATGCACATCACCGATTGCATAAGATCCAACCGACCTCCAGCACCGACTTCCTGCTACCTATAAAAGAAGATGAGAAGAGAGGAGAGGGATATCTTAGACGTGGGCATCCTTTGAGGCTTAGACATGTGGAGAGAGAGAGAGATTATGGCCAGCCACTCCTTCCTTCTTCTTCGGGTTTTCTTTCCTTTTTATGTTATTTTTCAGAGATTCAGACTCACCATGTTGATGATGGGCTAAACCTCTTAGTTAGGGTTAAGAGGTGAAGCTTGTAGCATGATGGGATGGTTTCCATGGTTTGGATTCATGTTTAAGTTGAATTGCTTTGATTTTAGTTTGATTATAAGGAATGCTTTTAGTTTTTAATGGTTTATTGTGAATTAAATTACAATGGATCTATGATAGCTTTAAGCATGTTTTTTTCATTATTGAGGTTATGAACTCAAGAACCCCTGTTGTTCACCATCGTCCCTTGGGCATGGTTGGATGATGGAACCCTTCCTAACGTTCATAACTTGCTTAGATTAGTTATGGATTAGTTAAATTATGTTGTTTGCTTTGTCTAATGGGCATGGTTTTGTGATTGAATCCATTCTAATTCTTGTACCTCTCATCTCTTGAAAACTAGATCAATGGAAGTTTAGAATTAGTTTTTACTGAAATATCTTCCAATTGGATGAAGATGGGACTCTAAATCCAGTTGTGTTCATGAATAAAGCATAGATATCCCTGATCTCTACAAGTGGATCCTTGAAAACCCAAGTTTTCCACCTTTGAATTTTACAAGTTTTAGTTTAATAGTTCACCATTATTCTCTTAATTTTTCCTGATTTAGTTTATATCTTCGTCTAGTTCTAGTTCTGGTTACTTTCAGATTACATATAAGGTTCAGTCCCTATGGATTCGAGCTCGGTCTTACCGAGATTATTACTACATTGTAACCCTTTACTTTGGGTGTTGAACACTCATTATGAACTTTATCGAGAAAGGTTCCACCACACATCATCTTTATGAACTGACGGGTATCCATGGTGAGCCCTTTTCAGAACGCATCAATCAAGTTCCATGGTTTATAACCATGATGTGGGCAAGTGAGTAGAAGGTCTTTGAAGCACTCCCAAGCTTGGAAAAATAGTTCATTCCCCTTTTGGGAGAACAACATGATTTCCTATTTAAGCGCATTTATTTTGTGCTCGGGAAAGAATTTTTTCAAAAACTCTCTACTTAAGGCTTGCCATGTAGTGATGGTAGGAGGTATTAGAGAGTTGAGCCATGCTTTGGCCCGATCCCTTAGAGAAAATGAGAATAACCTAAGTTTGAGTGCATCCCTATTGCCATTGTTTACTTGTAATGCTACGATCACTTCCTCAAAGTCCTTGAGGTGCAAGTAGAGGCTTTCAAAATCCAAGCCATGAAATTTAGGAATCAATTGAATCACACCTGGTTTAAAATCAATGTTCCTTGTGTGAGCAGGAAACACAGTGCAAGATAGTAAAGTTGATCTCTCAGGGTGTAAATGTTCATGTAAAGTTCGTGGTTAATGTAACACATTCTTATGAACTGCATTCTCATCCTCAAGTGGAGGATTGCATTGATTTTCTCTGTTTTAGATTGGAGTTGGATCTGATGGATTTGGATTTGCATTATCAACTGGGTCTACCATGGTATCCAAGTGGTGTTGAATGTCTTTCCTAAATGAATAATCAAGGCCTGGGACTAGTCCATCTTTGTGATCAAACAATAGCTGTAGGACAACTATAGCGCTTGGGTGATAAAATCCCAAGCAGGAGTAACCTTATGTCACAGTTAGTGCTTGAAAGATCCAACCGAATTTACTTTCAAAGTAAAAAAAAAAATAAGAAATTTTTTTGGAGGTTTTAGAAAAGAACTTACCTTAGCTATCTTGCATATATCTAATCTATCTCTGTCTCCCCCCGACAACTACGCCAAAAACTTGATTACTTGCCTCCAAGTGTAGAGGTTCGTAAGTAATATCCTGTGAATATAAGGTTGATCCCATAGGGAGATGATTTATGAGAATGAGGAAATAAATTGCAAAACTAACTATGTAATGGAAACTAAACAGATGAAATGATTTTGAAAGTTTTAAAGGTATGAAATTTAATTAAATTAAAACAACACCCAAGCTTCAAAGTTCCACACGTAGGTTAATGATCAATAAATTACGATGACTTGATAACACAATTAGGATCTGAGTACTATGGTCGGCTTACTCGAAAAATAAAACAGTTTAAATATTTTTAATAAATGATTAAAAGATTAGAGAATCATGGATTAACACCATTAACATATATTCTCAAGTGCGGGTGATTTTAAGCATTCAATATCCATGAGATAATGAATCAAAGAAATGTAGTAGGTTGAGAACATCTCCCATCTAAGAAATCTAATTGATCTAGGTTAAGCCCATCCATCAATATAGATCTCACATGATGGAAACATATGGATCTCACATGAGGATAAAAAACCTAAACATAGATAATTGATAACATACATACACCATTCATCTCATCATTAAAAAAATTAATCATCATAATTTATAAAATCAATAAACTAATGTGCTTCCCTTTTAGCTTGGGCTAGAGGGAACTAGAAAAACATAACTAAATTGTAAAATGGAAACGCAATAAAAAAGCAAGAAAATAAATTAATAAAGATCTAAAAAGAACTTATAAAAATCTAAAAACCCTAGAAAAACCCTAAATCTTGCCCTTAAATACTCTGAATGATGCTTAGGAGTGCCCTAGGAAGCCCAATTTATAAGTGGAGAACTCCCTCCTTCAAACTAGTTTGAAAAATCTGAAAACTGCTTTAAATTTTCTCACTACGTGTAGGCTCCGCGTAAACCCTTCAATGACATCGAATTGCTTTCGATGTCATCTAAGACCGGCTTTGATGTCATCGAAAACTGCATCCAAATTGTCCAGCAACCAAACTTGATTTTCTTATAATATTTCGATGTCATCTATGACTCCTTCGATGTCATCGAAGATTGGCTTCGATATTATCGAACCTATTTCGATGTCATCTAAGCTTATATCATGCAAATTTTTGTATTAATTTTTACACTTTCTTCCTTTTGCACTTGATTTTCTTGACACTTGGGGTCTTGAAATTTTCAATCTTGGTCTCCAAATGTCCCTTCTTTGCCTTGCTGATTCTTTAGCATCAAATCCATTCTTTTAACATTCTTTTCAATCAAAGCTCTTAAACTCACCTTGCAACATAAACATGTATAAAATATACCATTAAGCATTATCATGTTCATAAAACCAAGATAAAAATGGGGAAAAATATGCAATATATGAGTCTCAACAATGTACATTATCATATATAGACTAGTTGCTTCATTAGCATATCATTTGTAGTTTTTATGATTAGACTCTTTATTGGCTTGGAAGCATTGGAGTTTATTACCTTAGTTTAATTTACATATTAGGTTAAGTAAACAGTTTTGTATAAAAGAGAATTTTATTTGGTCCTAATCACTCATCCCTCTAGGACATTCCATCATTCTTTAGCTCTGCCAAGCTTCTGTGCATAGCTTGTGGGCCCACCACATGAAATTTTAACCTGCTAAGATTCACGATACATAATAAATATCAACGATCTTCTATCAATATTGGTGGACCTTTATTAATATCTACATTCCTCTTTAGATATGATTATTTGTCAATGTCACACCCCAAACTCAGAAACCGGGCTCATAAAATTTTTGATCGGCAAATCCAGCGCTGACAGCCTCCATAGTACCCCATTCTCTGCTCCCGGCACCCATATACTAGGTTTCGATCTTGGGATCCCACAAGGAGGGTTTTCAGCATAAGATTGTTACACAATAAGCATAACCATAACATAACCCACGAACAATAACCATAACAACACAATCATAGAATCCACTATGATAAAAAAAACTTTAGATACAAGGTACTTAAAAGGAAATACAATGATGATAATAACCAAAATCTCCTAAAGCTCTACGACATGCTTCTGCTCCTGCTCAGCTACAGCCTAGAGTCACCTGCATGCATCAATCGTGCATAAGCTTATAGAAAGCTTAGAAGGTGGTGTAAGTGCGTAAGGAATATAAGCGTGCTCGGAATGCAGTATCAGAGTAATGCAGAATATGCCGGTGAATCCATGAATACTATTAGCCATACCAAGGTTATGCGATGCAAGGCATGAATACTATCGGCCATACCAAAGCCATGCGATACAAGGCATGGATGCTATCGGCTATACCAAGGTCATGCGATGCAAGATGCAACTCAAGCATACCAATCCTCATCGAAATCTACATAATCATACAACTCATCTCTTGGATATCACCAGGGTCTGTTACATTCTATGCCATCTTACCGCCCCTATCTAAACGCACAACTGGGTAAGTGGAAGAGACCTCATTATCCGCCTGCCAATATCAGGCCCGACTCCTAGATAGTCGACCCATTCCTCAACCTGGTCAAACGCAACCTAGATATTTCCCCCTCACTCAGGCGGGTAAGGTCACACCCCATTCCAACCGACTATGACACAATGAGAGATGCGGCCTCCTGGTATTTGGCCCTCATGCAGTCATACATCCACCTAGTTTAGGCATTTAAGCATCCTCCATGGTACCATAAGGGTTTAGGGACTTTTACCCTGGGACATCCTACACGCCGTCGTTCTTAAATAAAATTTTTGGTATCCAATCCTGCTGCCCACCCTATAACTGTGGAGGCTACAGCCCTGATGTCGCTAGGATGAATAGTAATCACAATCACATAATGCAAGATGCAAGATGTAAGTGTTATGTTTTTTAGCTCCTATGATTGTCAATTTTTTGAAGTGCCAAAACTTCCTGGAATCTGTATCTTGTTTAGCTCGTCTACAAGTTTAAGATGATCCATTTCAAGATTCAAGCATCAGAAGTATAAGAGTTCAAGTACAAACATCAACTGATAGTTCAAGCTTTCAAAGCTTCATCTAAGTCAAGACAATGTACTACTCAAAGCTCAAGGTGAAATGCAACTCAAGTGCCTTAAGTTCAGGCTTTGAAGTGTTTTAAATTCAAGATTCAAAGTGTTACAAGTTCAAGCTTCAACATACTTCAAGATGTCAAGCTTTATGTACGTCAAGATCAACTGTCAACCAAAGCAAAAGATGACTCAATGTTCAAACATCGCTTATAAGGTATGAATGACCCTAGATTAACCGCAGGTTAGGTCATATTGATTACATACTTTAATTGGGTCACTTTATAAGTGTATATGATGTTTCTCAACTTATCTTAGCCTATGTTTGACTAGTCTTAGTATTGGCTCGACCAGTCCAAGAAATCCCTTGACCAGTCTAAAGTTTGTTACTAATTTTTGAAAATTTTTGTTGGATGCTTGACCAGTCGAGTGAATAGTGATTGACCAGTCGAGCAAGCTCGACTCAAAGTCCAACAACTAAATTGGGCTCCACTTGACCAGTCGAGAGCAGGGCTCGACCGGTCGTGCAGGCCACACGACCAGTCGAACCTCCTACTCGATCATTAGTGGAACTATCTTATCTTATAGCACTCAAAATTTTAAAAATCTGTTGGTCCTCCGACTAGTTAAGCTAACCTCTGGGTTAGTCGAGTAAACAGTTTCTGCAACTATAAACAAAGCACAATTTTCAGAGTTTTTCTATTCAATTTAAGCAAAATCAAGACACCACTCTGAGAAATAAGTTAGTGATATTCTTAAGCTATTTAGTGCTCATTTAATATTCTTTTTAATTAGTTTTTTGTATTTGATTTTGTATTCTATATTCCAATCTTATTTGAAGAAGGAATTAAATTTTTTCCATTTCTTGGAATAAAAATCAAATCAAGCGAGCCTAAAGTGATTTAATCTAAAAATAAGTTAGAACTTAGAACCTTTTCATAAGTGAGTGTGGACATTGAATATCTACATTGAACTTCTACTCCGAATTGGTTCTTCCGGGGGGCATCAAAAGAGAATATCTAGATAAGTATTTTACATTTTTATAAATCTATTCTTTTGGTTTCTTTGAGATTGTGCTAGGAAAAATCTCTTTCTTTCTTTTGGTTTATCTGAGGTGATTTAGAATACTCAGAGTGTTGCGTTTTTGAATTGTGTAAGCCCACTTGAAAGACACAATTGTGAAAGTCTTAGGTGAACCTTGGAAAAGCTATTTAATAGTGAACATTGATATCTACTGTGTGAGGATATTGGGAGTGAAGTAGTTGTGTGTCTGTTTTTCTAAACAGTTGGTATACACACAAGCGAACCACTATAATTTCTGGCCTTGCGGTGAATGATTGGTTGTGGCATTGTGTGGATGTTGTAATTTCCTTTTTAAGCATTTGTGGAGAATGTTGTAATCTTTTATGCAAGTGTGGGAATGTTGTAATAGCTTAGTTATTTTCTTTGCTATTTTATTTTTATTCCTTAGTATCAGTTTGAGATTTTGATACACAGACCGTTCTAGGAATCCGGTTATCTTTCCATAAGCCATTGGTTTTTAGTGTAAGGTTATCCTTAGAATAATATCTGCACTAACCTCTTAATACTTATGCATTTGAGGTTGCTATTCATTTCTAAATTGTGAGATTGTTTAAGTGTTATCTTTATCTATATTTATTTAATTTCATATTTAATTTTTAATTTGGCATAGTCCTATTCATCCCCCCTCTAGGACTCTTACCTCGGCCTTTTTAAGTGGTATTAAAGCCTAATAGCTCGCTTTATTTATTTTTGGATTAATTTCCTGAGCTAATCGATCTGAGCTTTTTAAGATGTCAAATTTTGATAACCTTTCAGTCACTAGGCCTCCACCATTTGATGGCTCAAATTATGCCTATTGGAAAGCCAGAATGAGGATTTTCTTAAAATCTATGGATGGGAGCGTGTGGCAAGGCACAGTGACCAATTGGATCCCTCCTACCACTGAAGTAACTGGTACTGATGGATCTAAATCTATAAAAGTCACACCTTACTTCTCTTGGACCACTCTTCAGAAAGGTGAGAGTAGTGCCCATGCAAAGGCTTTAAATGTTATAACTTGCGCACTATCACCACATGAATTCAAAAGAATTATATCCTGTGATACTGCAAAGCAAGCCTGGGATATTTTAGAAATAACACACGAGGGAACAACAATTGTCAAGAAATCTAAAGTCTAAATCCTCACAACTAAATTTGAGGAAATACTTATGGAAGAAAGTGAAATTTTCATGGACTTTTATACAAGATTGAATGACATTATCAACTCTATGTGGGGTCTCGGTGATAGAATCCTAGAAAGTAAAGTTTGTGGAAAGATACTGTGCTCATTGCCTAAACGGTTCAATTCAAAGGTGATCGTAATCCATGAACTTCGTGATATAGATAATATGAGGGTAAAAGAATTGGTTGGTTCCTTACAAACCTATGAGTTAAACTTTAAAGCTCCTAAAGGTAAATCCATCGCCCTTAAGTCTTCTAAAAATATTTCTTAAGAAAATAACAATTCTGATTTAGAAAATTCTGAAGATGATATGGCCCTTTTAGGTAAAAATTTTTATAAGATTTTTAAAAGTAAAAAAAGGAGGATTGATTTGTAAAAACCTAATGAAAAGAAAAGATCTAGATCTAAAACTTGGAAATCTTTAAAAGACAATCAATGTTATAACTACCATGAATATGGGCAGCTAGCGAACAAATGCCCTAAAAAGGACAAACCTAAAAAGAAAGGTATATTGGCTACATGGGATGAATCTTCCTGCTCTAAAGTTTCTTTTGAGTCAGAAGATTCTGAAATAGAGTCGGGTAATGATTTAAAGCCCTAATGACTCCAGCCAAGTTCATTTTTTCAGATAATGATGATTTGACCAGTGAAGAAAATCTGAACAGTGACCATGAAAATGAAGAAGATCTTTAAGATGCTTATAATGCCATATACAAGGAAAGTTGAAAATTTGTTTAGAAAGAAAAGTTTTCAAAACTTAAAGAAAAGTTTGATAATCTAGTCTTAGAAAAATTTCACATTTTAGATTGCTTTGAAAAAACTAAGTGCGACTTAGATTTCAAAACCTCCCTAGTTGAAAATCTAAATTTTGAAAATGAAAAGCTAAAACTAGAAGTTTCTTCACTTTTGAGTTTAAAAGACACATGAAAGTATGCCTAAGGTGATTCTAAGTTAGAAAAACTCTTATCCAGATCCAGAAAATGTGGGGATTGATCTGGATTGGGCTACGACAATAGTATTCCTCCCAAATATAAAAATACTCCACCCAAATTTGTAAAAGGGGAGTCTTCTAACTCAAAAGAGAAAAATTTGAATCAAAATTATTTTAAAAATTCTAAGACTTTTTAAGACTTAAAACCTAAAAGCAACCATATCAACTATAAAAATTAGAATCGTAATCCTTTAGCTGAGAAAATTGTTAATTTACTTAATGAGCTCTTAAAATCTAGCTCAGTGGGTCAGTCTTATAACAACTACAAACATAAGAAGACCAACTATACTCCTAAACCCAAAACTATAATGAAATGGATCTCTATGGTTACTTGCTTGGTTGCCCACACTGCTTTTAAAGCTTCAAGCCACTCAACGTGGTACCTAGACAGTGGATGCTCCAGACACATGACATGTGACAAAGGTCTATTCACCAATCTTAAAGACATGACTGATGGTTCAGTCACATTCGTTGATGGTAGCAACTGCAGAATTGTTTGCCAAGGTACGGTTCAACTCTTTAACCTCCCTCTATTTGAGAATTCTTTATATGTACAAGGGTTAAAACATAATTTATTAAGCATCTCTCAAATATGCGTTAATCATCATATTGTAAAATTTACTAACCAAGGATGCAAGATTTTAAATAAAAACGGTTCTGTAATATTAACTAGTCATAAAACTTCTAAAAACTGCTACATTGTTTGTGATTCAATCTCATCAAATTTATCGTGTTACATGGTCCATGCTGATGAAACCAAATTATGGAATAAGCGCCTTGGACATGACCACTATCGCAACTTGTATAGATTGAGCAAAAGAGAGTTGGTAAGAGGTTTACCCAAAATACAAAAAATTAATAAAATATGTGGCGAATGCCAGATTGGAAAAAAAACTAAGAGTACTCATAAAAAGGTGAACTCCAATGCCACATCTAAACCACTTGAACTTCTCCACATAGATCTTATTGGATCAATTAGAACGGAGAGTCGAGGTGACAAGAAGTACATTTTGGTAATTGTTGATGACTTTACCATGTACACTTGTGTAGTCTTCTTAAGAGACAAATCAAAAACTCTCGATGAAGTAAAAAGGATACTTAAACGTATCCAAATGGAAAAAGAATCACAAGTCTTTAAGATCCATAGTGATCATGGTTCAGAATTTGAAAATAGTGGTTTTAAAATTTTTTGCAGTGATAAAGGAATATTACATGAATTTTCTGCACCCAAAACACCACAAAAAAAAGTAGAAAGAAAAAATAAAGTGCTTCAAGAAATGGCAAATGTAATGCTAAATAGTATGAAGCTTTCTAAAAATCTTCGGGCCGAAGCTGTAAATACTGCTTGCTATATAATTAATCGAGTTTATACTAGAAAATTAAATGGTAAAACGACTTATGAAATGTGGTTTGAAAAGAAGCCTACTATCAAATACTTTCGAGTTTTCGGCAGCAAGTGCTACATTTTATGTGACCAAGAAAATCTGGATAAATTTAAGACCAAAAGTGATGAAGGGATATTTTTAGGGTTTGCTCTAAATAGTCGAGCATATCAAGTTCTTAACAAGAGGATTGATGTAATTCAAGAGTCCATTAATGTGGTTATTGATGATCACTTGAATACACCTGTCTCAAGTTCAGAAAATGATGAAGTTCTTCTAATTGATAAACTCAATTCTTCAGCAAATCAAAATAACACTGAACTGAGGAATGTTAAAGACCATCCTACTAATCAAATCCTTAGAAACCCTCTCACTGGTGTGCACACTCATAAACAACTTGAAGATACGTGTAACTACATGTGCTTTACATCTAAGATAGTACTAGCTAACGTAAATGTAACGTCTCAAAAAAATCCGTACAAAGACCCGAGTACCACCTCAGGAAGAAATCACTAAGGACCAAATCCTTTAGAAAATAGATAAGAATTAACTAAGTGCTTAACTATATCATTTGTGAAATAACTCTAACCACTTTAAATATGAACTACAAGACCTAAAACTAGCAGAATCGCTAATTCTACATTACCTAAAAACTTAGGTTTTATCTCAAAACCTAGTTGCTCTCGGGAGCATCATGAAACTCTATATCGGACCTGGACCATGCGTCGAAAGTCCGATTATCCCAAAACTATATGGTTATAACCGTCTTGTTGGACTTGAAAACCACCTCAGAAATCAAGTCCTAATAGTACCCAGAAACGTACAACTTGAGCCCGGAGTGAAGTGTGTGAGAAACGTAAATATCTTTAGAAAATAAACTAAAACTTAAGTGAATTGAGTCGTTCGCTTACAGGATGAATCTAAGGATTCAGACCATTAGATTCTGACCTAATTACACCCTCTGATCAGGAAAAATTTTGAACACATGTCAGTGTACTTGTGGCCCTGATCGAGTACTGGTGACCGTAGAACTGAAATTGGTCCCCCACGCCTGATCCACTGATACGATTGGACCGATATCTTAACCTGGCATAGATCTAATGTCAGGGAGCTTACTCCTGACCGTATGCAAAAAAGGATCCTCCGGATGTGCTCCATTGGATTGAAACAGTCAACTTTTGGCTATAACCTAAGTATACCATGGCCCTAGGGCCATTGAGATTAGTTCTGGGCATATATAAGACCCTTAAACCTTCTCTCTCATTCCATACGAATTTGGAAACCCTAGGAGAGAGAAGAGAACAAAGAGAGAAGGAAAGAGAGAGAAAGTGAGAGAGAAAGCGGGGGAGAGTTCCTGAGATTAGATCCCATTGCTCCAAGTGCTGAATCAGACTGTCTATATCACTATTCCGGTGATTTTAAATCCGTACTTGGGTAAGAAATCCTAACCCTAATCTATTTTAGGGATTGAAATAGAGTAGATGATGAAATAGCTAACCTATTTTGCAAGCCCCGTATCCTAGACTATACCGTTCCACAAACTTCCGCAGTCTTCCCGGTCGAATTTCGACAACCTTCGACCCTTAAGCGGTATTTTACGCGCGACCCTGATTCACATGTCTTCAACCTGAGTCGAATCAACCTAAGACTTATACCTTAGAAACCGCACCGTCGACGCGGTTCTGATGCCGCGACTCGAGTGCCAAGGCGATACCCTGGTCAGGAGAGTGCGCTAGCACTCGGTGCGAGGAAAATGCCGCGCATGCAAATTTTGAGAGAATCTCTATGACTTATCACATCAATCAATAGATCAATCAATTCTATCATGTCAAGTACATGTCAAGTACACATCACCTTTCACCCATTCCCAAGCAACCACAAAAGTCAAAAAGTTCTTACAAAGCCCATACTTTTCTTACACCATTTGCCACAAAAGTCAAAAATTCTCTTACACCCATCACTCACCACATCCATCACTCCATCACCCATCACTCTCTCTCTCCCTTTACAATTCTCTCTCTCCTTTATTTTCAAAATCACTTTCCCAAGCTAGAGAAAAACCACACGTTCAAGCCCCTCTAAGCCTTCCAAGCAACAAGTGTGGCCTACTTCTCCACCCTCTCATCTCTCATCTCAACCATCCAAACTCCATCTCCTCCGTTAGAATTTAAGCTAAGGAGCAAAGAAAGCCAAGGGAGCAAGAAGATCAAGTGGTGGGTACTTTGATAGGGTAGTTTTCATATTTTTAAGATGGGCCAAGTGAGACCTACCGATCAATGGTATGGATCTCACTTGAGACCCTAAGATGTGGTCTATGGCCCACTTTGATCATCATGATCATACCATGATGGGGCCAATCTCCATGGACCCCATCATGATGTTTACTTACTAATTGATAAGGGTCATCTAGACCTTCTATGTTAGTGGAGAAGGAATCTCCACCGTTGATCTTTGATTTGATGGGCCCACATGTATTGGGGCGCACTTGATGTATGATCGATTGCAAGGGAGGGCCCATAGTGTCGGGGTCCCTCCATCACGTGTGTCTCACTCTCTTCTCTCTCTCCCTCTCCTTTTCATTTTCTTTTTATGTGATGATGATGTGTTTGTGTGGCCCACCAGGATGGACCCCACCATAAAATATGTACTTTATCCAAGCCATCTATAAGTGGGGCCCACCTTATATGTGTTGTATCGACACCATCAACCATTTGGTGGCCCACTTGAGCAGGGCCCACCTCAATGCATATCTTATTCCCAACCGTCCAGCGTCTAGGACTGTCACGCCCCAAATTTGAAAATTGAATTCATAGGAATCCCGATTGCCGAATTCGGTGTCGACAACCTCCATAGTACCCCATTCTCGGCTCCTAGCATTCATATGCCAGATTTCCAATCCTGGGATCCTACAAGGAGGATTTTTTTTTTTATCATTGTACATTTAACTAGTAATAAGCATAACCACAAGATTACCCAATTCACAAAGGCAACATCATCATCATATATCCACTAATATAATCATTTGATTACAACACTGAAAGGAAAATACATAAATAGAAAATCAAGCTCTAGAAGACCACTGCACGCTCCAAGCTCAACAATGCTGCAACCTAACATCACCTGCACGCATCTATCATGCATAAGCTTATAGAAAGCTTAGAAGGTGGTGTAAGTGTGTGCACAAGGTAAGTGCCAAGTATTCAATACAATGCCATAATCATACAATACCGAAAAACTGGTAAATCCACAAACCATACAATGTCTGAATAAGCAGAAACACTGACAAGAGCAGGAATTATCAGAATAAGCAGAAATACTGACAAGATATAAATCATACAATAACAGAATAAGCGGAAGTATGGACAAGTATATAAGTCAATCAATATCAGAACACGCAATATAGAACAGTTATGCGATAATGAGTCATAAAGAGCCAAATATCAGATGTCAAGAATGTAATGCAATAAACAAATCCTACTAAATCTGTCTAGGCCATACAAGTGTAGAAATATCAACCCAAGATGCCATATGCCTGCGGATGTAATGCAATATGCAATGAGAATAAAATAACCATGCTGGAGCGTGAAGTCAGGATGATAGTACGTAGTATCGCAGGCTATGAAGTCCACCACAAGGGCCTTCTATCCAAACCAGTTCCATACCTAAATTTGGATAGTCAGGCTCAGTGTGGTAAACTCCTGATTTCAGGTTAGTCGCGCGCCCAACCGAATTCCTTACCATAACGAAGGTACATAATAATTAGTTACGCACCACCAGACCGAGTGGATAATGAATGAATGAATGAGCATGCAACTCCTACTCAATAAGTCCACATATCAGTACGGTTCTTCTCTAGGAAATCACCAGGGTCTATTACACTCCAAACCAAATTGCTGCCCCATTGCGCGCAACAAGGTGAGTGGAAGAGACCTCACTATCTGCCTACCAATATCGGGCCTGGGTCGTCGATAGCGGACCCATTCCTCGAGCTGGTCAGACTCAGCCTAGCATTGCCCCCTCCTCTCAGGCAGGTAAGGCCGCACCCCTTCCAACTGACCATGACACAGTGGAGAGCGCAACCATCTAGTAATCGGCACTCAACGCTCATCTACCCACTCGGTCTAGACGTTGGAGCAACCTCTGGAACCAAGAGAGTTTAGGGACTTTCACCCAGGGATATCTATAGCACCCCATGTAGAACAGATTTTCAGTGTCCCATCTGGCCATCCACGATATGCTTGTGGAAGCTACGAACCTGATGTCGCTAGGGCATACAGTAATCATTGCACATAATGCAAGATGCATGAGTCATACAATCCAGTCATGCATCAATCTTGCGCAAACCGTGCGCTCATGTGAGACAATCTCCGCCTATCAGGGAGTCTCATAACAACCAACACTATGACATATGCAATGGTCAATCATATCTCATAACAGACATGCAGATGATGCGTATGGGCATGGATCATGATGCTATGTAATCACATACTCATAATCGGTATCAATAACCGGCATCAACAATCGGCCTCGACAATGTGGACATCTAACCAACATTGCCCCAAGGAGTGACTCTCACAGATCCAAACATATAATGGGCCCACGGCCTCACACAAGGGCCTAATATACAGCACAATGGGCCTTACTCAAGGGTTACATGTACACAACAGGTGGGCCTTACTCATGAGCCTAACATACATCACAATGGGCTCCTTTGCCCGACCCTCAAATGAATCACAATAGGCCTCATCACCTAGGTCTCAATATACATCACATTGGGCCTTAGACACGGGCTGAATACACATCACGTCGCGCCTCAAATACGGGTCTCATGTTTATCACATTGGGCCTCGACAATCAGAATCGACAATCGGCCATGACAATTCAAAATCGATAATCGGCCTCAATCGACAATCGGTAATCAGCCATGACAAATCAAAATAGGTAATCGGCCTTATCGATAATCATCCTCAATCGATAATCGGTAATCGGCCTTGATCGATAATCAACCTCGATCGATAATCGACAATCGACCATCAGAATCGGTAATCGGCCTCGATCGATAATCGACAATCGGCCACGACAATTCAAAATAGGTAATCGGCCTTGATCAATAATCAACCTTGATCGATAATCAGCCTCGATCGATAATCGGCAATCGACCATCAGAATCGGTAATCAGCCTCGATCGATAATCTGCAATTGGCCACGGTAAATTCAGAATCGATAATCAGCCTCGATCGATAATCGGCAATCGGCCATCAGAATCGGTAATCGGCCTCGATCGATAATCGGCAATCGGCCATGGTAAATTCAGAATCGGTAATCAGCCTTGATCGATAATCGGCAATCGACCACGACAATTCAGAATCGGTAATTGGCCTAACAAAGGCCCTAAGGGAAGGTCACAATGTGGACATTAAACCATCATTGCCCATCAACGTGGACATAGGGCCGGGCATACAGTGGGGCCATGGCCTCATACAAGGGTCTAATGTACATCACAATGGGCTGAATGCACGGGCCTAATATACATCAAGTGGACCGTATTAATGGGTCTTATATACATCATAGGTGGGCCCTACACATGGGTGTTATATACATCATAGGTGGGTCCTACACATGGGTCTCATATACATTAAATGGGCCACGTACTTGGGCCTCGAATACATCAAATAAGCTACACATCACGGGCCTAATACATTTCACAATGGGCCTTGCCCTTAGGCCACGAATACGTCACAATGGGCTTTGCCCATAGGCCTCGAATACATCACAACGGGCCACAACCCATGAGTTTCAAATACATTATGATGGGCCGCATCACCTAGGCCTCATGTACATCAAGTGGGCTACATCAATTTGCCGCACTAATGGGCCTCATATACATCAAATGGGTTACACCAATGGGCCGCACAAGTGGGCCATATACACATCAAGCAAGCTATACCAATGGGTCGTACAAGTGGGCCATATACACATCAAATGGGATGCATCAATGGGGCGCACTAATAGGTCGAATCAAATGGGTCGAATCATATGGGCTAAGCCAAATGGGCCCAAACCAACCACACACTCCTCTATAGCTAGAGATCATTTTAGAGCATTATCACAAAATGAATCATATCGGAAGATCATTTGGACCATATTACAAATAGCAGTGGAGATAATGATTTTCACAGTTAAGACTTCACAAGGCCCACCATCACATTTATTTTCCATCCAATCTATTCATAAGGTCACTAAGGCTTAAATAAAAAAGGAAAAGCAATTTCATATGGATCCAAACCTTCTGCGATCCCAAATAGTTTCATTGGTGGACATTCAATCTCCACTGATTTTTGCATTATGGTCCACTTGATAAATGGCTAGATATAACATATACATCACGGCGTGTCCCACCGTCCAGCCATCTGGACAGTGTGGGCTACATCATATACATCATGGCGTGGCCTACGAAACTTGATGACGTTACTACAGCAGCTATCTGCTACTCGTCCAACAAATGGATGACGTCGATATAAAACAGATGGATGGCGTGGATACAAAACAGATGCACGACATGGATTATAAAAAGAGATGGATGGTCTGGATATCACGGTCAGGCCCATACCATTGGCTGACATCAATACATCACCTGTATTACTGGTGGGATGCTGACCCACCAGCAAATAGACGGTTAGGATATAAAACGTACCTTATGACTAGACCTAGACACGTGTGGAATCCAAACATGAATGGACGGTTTGGATATCACAATACCATGTGGTGGGATCCACCGTCCACGTGGCTGGACGGTGAGGATCTCACATGCCTCTGGCCCACGACATAGAAATGGATGGATGGTGACATATACATGGCGGTCCCTGTATAGCTGCTAGACACCCGTCCAGCAACGTCCAGATGGACGGAAGGTGATGAAACACATACATCACGGCGTACTCCACCTGTCCAAAACCTGGCGGTGTGGATATAAACACTTTCATCAAGGTGGGTCCTACCCCCACACGTGCAACACGTGTGAGGTGGCCCCACATATCTGAAATGGATGGACGGCATAGATAAAACAAATATATATATCACAGTGGGGCCTTCAAAATTGCTAACGTCAATGACACCGGTTATATAGCTGGTTCGAGGTACCCCAGCCAAACCGTTCCCACAGCTGGTGGGTCCCACCGTCCTGCTGTGGACGATGTGGATGAGACCCGTACATCATAGTGTAGTCCACCTGATGGAAGGTGTGAATTACAATACACACATCAGTGGACCCACAAAGCTTCTGACGTAAAAAACAACAGCATTTTTTGTTACTGCATGGGCCCCACACAACAGGTGGACGGCACTGATGAATGGCATGAATGAAACACATAGCATGGTGGCCCCTCCTGCTAAAATAGATGAACGATTTGGATCCAAAGCACGTGGCTCACACGGGACCCACAAAACTTCTACTTCAACATAGCAGCTATTCTGCTGCTTGTCCACGAATGGACGACGTGGATCATACCACATGTAAGGGTCACAACTTGCTGACGCAACGCATCAGCTATAGCTGGTTTGAAGTCCTCCAGCCATTCCGATTCCATCCACAGTAGGCCCCACGTGTGATGGGTTCCCACCGTCCAAGCGGTGGACGGTGAAGGATATAATGCATATCTCATAGTAGGACGGTGTTAATAAAACACATACGCCATATGGGCCCTCGCCCTGATGGACGGATGGTATGGATATACCCCACTTCATCCTGTGGGACCTATAATGCAAAAAAGGATTGTTAGAATAGTAAGTGGGACCCACAGATCTTACTCGCATCGAAAGCAGCCATGCTACCGGACTGCTGGGCCAGCAGCCCAGCGTCTAGCAGATGGACGGTTGAGGTCAGACCTCCCACATGCATACATCATCCATATAGTTGGTGCGAGGTACACCCTCCAGTCCAAACCACATCAGGTGGGTCCCATGAGGGTGGGCCGCACCCTTGAATCAAGCTAATATCCGTGCTTTCCCTCGTCCAGACTCAGGTGCGCTGGTCGGTGCTGATCATCCAGGCCATGGACCCACTCGCTGGATAGCGTGAATATATAGAGCATACGATGAGGTGGGTCCACGGATGGTCCGAATTAAGTGGGTCACATGCCATCACAAAAAAAAGATATATAGAGAGGAGAGAGATCGGGAAAAGGGGAGGGACCCCGCCACTATGGGCCCTCCCTAAACAATGCATACATCAAGATGGGTCCATCTAAGTGGGCCACATATCACACAAAATTGAAAAGAGAGAGAGAGAAGCACCCACCTTGATCGCCTATTAATTCTTCCACCAATGCACTCTAAAGCTCCAAGAGGACATTTTCAACGGTTGAGATGATGATCCAAGGGTTGGATTTTATGGTAGGAAGGTGGGCCACACTAGCTCTCTCATGGGGAGCTTGGACGTGGGTTGCTTCCATGGGAGTTTCTTGGAATAATAAGAGAGAAAATGAGAGAGAGAAGGGTGAGGTAGAGTGATGGGATGAGAGGGATGGTGAGTGATGTAAGGGAGTACTTTTGTTATAAGAAAAGTTGACTTTTGGAGAGGGTGGTTGTACTTGGGGATGGGTGTGAGTGATGGGAGTGATGTGTACTTGATTGATGTGACCGATGTGATGTGTCGTAGAGATTTCCTTGATATTTGCAACACGCGGTGTTTCTTCAGAACGAACGTAAGCCCACATCTACTAGCCTAGGTATCGGTTTGGTGCATGAGTCACGACATTAGAACCGCGGCGACGGCGTGGTCGCTATGATACAAGTTTCGGATCGAGCCGACGTCGGTGTGTGGGATGGGGAACAAACGTCGGATACAGGTCAAAGGTTGTCAGAATTTGACTGGAAGGACCCCGGAAGCATACGAAACGGTACGACATAGGATACGGATCTTACAAGGACGCTGGACGTGAACTGGGAAAAGATAAATATTAGCTTGTTTCCAAGCTTGTGGGGTGACCCACTCATATAGGCCCCACCTTGATGTATGTATTCAATCTACGCCGTCCATCTCATTCCTTGGATCATTTTAGGCATTGAGTCGAAGAATGAGACTGATTTAAGCATATGGTGGGCCATAACATAGAAAACTGCGATGGTTACAGTTGAAAAATTGCCTAATGTTTCTATACACCCAAAAATCTCAAACATTAGACTCATTTAGCCTATTATGAGACGCAGAATCCCATGGCTGGATGGATTTTTTGAATGTGGGTCCCACCTATGAAAAATCACAGGAAAAAAAAGGAGGAAGCAATGCAGCTGACGCTGCTGGTGTCAGAAGGCGTAGGCAGCGCCTGCTGCACGGACGACAGGCGGGCGGATGAGTAGACCCACGTCCTAGCCGTGGGCCCCACCATGTTATATGTTTGATATCCACACTGTCCATTAGGTAGGCATCCCCTGAGGTGAGCCCCCTCCAAAAATGGGTCCCATCTGATGCTCAGGTAGCCCACATCACAGGAAACAGTGGATTGAACATATACCATTGAAACTCTTTTTGGGTCCCAGAGGTTTTGAATCAATAGGAAATTCATTTTTCCTCCTCATCCAAGTACCTGTGACCGAATGAACGATTTGGATGGTAGGCAAACATTATGGTGGGCCACACATGTAGAACCCACCATTAATGTATGTGTTTACCACACCGTCCACGGCCGTGGGCGGTGGAACCCACCATGAAATATTTATATTATTCACACCGTCCAGCAGACGGTGGAGTCCACGGTAATGCATGTGTTTTATTCACTGTCCAACGACAGTGGGACCCACCATGATGCGTGTGCTGCATCCAATCTGTCTATCCACTTGGAAAGCTCATTTTTTGGCTTGAGCTAAAAGAATGAGTCAGATCTATAGTTCAAGTGGACCCCATGTTGGTATATGTATGGGGCCCATTTTGAGTTATTGTGGCCGTCCATTAAGACCCCACATTGATATATGTATGAGGCCCACCTTGTTATATGTATGGCCCATGGGTTGAGGCCCATTTGATGTATTAGGGGTCCATGGGTTAAGGCTCATTGAGATGTTCTAGGGTATATGGGTTGAGGCCTATTTGATGTACATATGGGGCCCAATCGGTGTGGCCCATTTGATACACATAAGACCCATGAGATTAGGCCCATTTGATGCATTCTAAGGCCCACGGGTTATGACCCATTGCAATGCACATAAGGCCCATTGGTGCGGCCCATTGATGTGGCCCACTTGATGAATATAAGGCCCATATGATATGGCCCATTTGATGTATTTAAGGCCTAATGGGATGTACCTGAGGTCCATTGTAATGTGTGATCCCAACATGGATTATGTAATGATGTTTACGACGGTCATGCCTTGGGAGCAATGTTGGTTTGATGTCCACATTGCAAGTATAATGTTGGTTAAATGTTCGCATTATGACTCTCCCTAGGGCCCATTGATAGGCCCGTACTTGTTATGTGTAGGCCGTCTATGCCTATTTACGTTGTAAGGATAGTTCATTACTTTATTACATGTTTAGTATAGTTCCATGACTCATGATCATACGCATCATATGTATGCTTGATATGAGAAGTGACTGATCATATCATATGCCTTCGGGCAGATTGTTTATGAGCTCTTGGTTAGGCGGTGTTGCCCTATATGAGCGCACGATATGCACAGGATTTCTGCATGACTAGATAGTATGATTCATGCATTTTGCATTGTGTGACATGGTTACTTTACGCGCTAGCGACATCGGGGATGTAGCCTCCACAGGCGTATCGTGGTTGGTAGGATGGGATACTGAAAATCTTGTTCTACATGGGGTGCTATAGATATCCTTAGGTGAAAGTCTCTAAACCCTTATGGTACCAGGAGGTTACTGCAACGTCTAGACCAAGTGAGTACAGGAGCGTCGAGTGCCGATTACCAGATGGTTGTGCTTTCCACTATGTTATGGTCGGTTATAAGGGGGTGCAGCCTTACCCTCCTAAGTGGAAGGGGCAAAGCTAGGCTGAGTTTGAACAGCTCCAGGATTGTGTCCGCTATCGATGAGCCGAGCCTGATATTGGCTAGCGGATAGTGAAGTCTCTTTCACTTACCTTATTATGCGCATTAGGGCGACGATCTGGTTTAGAGTGTACTAGACCCTAGTGATATCTCAGATTTGAGCTGTATTGATATGTGGACTTAGATGAGGACTCGTATGCTTGATTTACACGATGCATCACATGGCCTTGGTATGGCCGACATTATTCATGCCTTACATCATATGACTTTGGTACAACTAATAGTATTCATGGATCCATCAGCATATTCCGCATTACTCTGATATTGCATGATCATATTACTACCTTACACACACACTTTCATCACCCTCTAAGATTTTCATAAGCTTATGCATGACTGTTGCGTGTAGGTAATGTTGGAGCGCAGCAGCGCTGAGGCACGAGCGCTTTGTAGATCATTTTGGAGTTTTTGTCCACTATCATTGTATTTCCCTTTATACTCATTGTACTTGTAAAGTTTTTTATCATAGTTAAAATGTAATGAAGTTTTTGGTTGTTGTTTGCGGGTTATACCTTTGGTTATGCTTATTACGAATCAAACTGATGTTGAAAATCTTCCTCGTAGCATCCCAGGATCGGAACCTGGCGAATGGGTGCTGCGAGCTGAGAATGGGGTTCTATGGGGGCTGTCAGCACTAGATTTGGCTATCCGGAATTTTGTGATCCCGATTTCTAAGTTTAGGGAGTGACAGAAGTTGGTATTAGAGCATAACTTGGGAATAACTAAGAATAACATTACATGTCTGCTATGAATGACTGAGTCCCGAAGTTCGAATATCTTAGTAATCTTTCGTTACAGACCCTTAACGTGCGTGCCTTCAAGAGTTTTGAGGTTGATAGGCGTCTTCGCTCTTTCCTGTAGGACAAGATACCCAAGAGAGTGACCCAATTGACTCCCGCACCACCTCCTGAGACTCCCGCTCCACTACCTGCGTCTCCCACCCTACCAACTACGATGCCCACTCCACCACCAGAGATTCCTACTGCCTAGCCTATGGATGCAGCTCCTCCGCCAGAGACCGGTGTGGACCCGACCGTATCGGTGAGTGCCTCCCAGTTACAGCAGATGTTACAGGCTATGACGGCTGCACTTCAGGGACAGGGCAGGCACCTAGTCGTTTCATCAGCCCAGGTAGAGCGGGAGTGTGCGAGCGCCCTCTTTCAAGAGTTTCGATGGCTTGATCCCCCACGTTTTCAGGGTGAACCAAACCTGACAGTAGCTGAGAGATGGTGATCCGATGTGGAGAAGATATTCGAGATGATGGGATGTACGACTGAGCGATGAGTTCGATTAGCCGTGTTTCTTCTCCACGGTGAGGCTGAGCATTGGTGGACATCAGTCTCCCGAGCAGCAGGCGTAAATTTTGTGTAAACTTAGGAGAATTTTGTGGATCATTTTGACCGACAGTACTTTCCTGATCACATCCGACGACAGCGAGCATTGGAATTCGAGGCCTTGATGCAGGGTGATATGACAGTGGCCCAGTGCGCGGCTCGCTTTATAGTGCTGTCCAGATTTGCACCATATCTGGTAGTGACGAGGAGCGGAGAGCCGACCGATTTGAGGACGGGTTATGGTACGGTTTTTGAGGCCATGTTATTCGGCATGAGCTCCCGACTTTCTAGGAAGTGGTACGGAAGGCCCAGATTTTTGAGGCTGAGTGGGACAGTTCTCAGTCTGATCACGGTTAGAGAAGAGATCGGAAGAGGTGGGTTCCTTCCTATGATTCCCAGCAGCGTCGACCACAACAGTAGAGGCGCACAAGTCACCCAACCTTCTGAGCACCATTAAAACCTCCAGTACCATCTTCGAGACAGTTCACCGGTACTTGTTTTGTGTGCGGTGCGACGGGGTACTGTGTGTGGGAGTGTCCCTGACCCTGGCGCAGCAGAGAGGTCCATAGCAGCCTCACCATCGTAGCAGCAGAGACCCCCACAGCAGAAGAGACAACAGCCACCACCATCGAGGCCACCTCAGCAGTAGCATCAGCATCAGCCCCCGAGGTCGCAGTAGCAGAGGCAGCAGTTTCGACCTCCTTAGCGACCCCAGCAGCAACAGCACGCTCAGAGGGGACAGATCCTCCCCAGTTGGGTTAGGGTAGGTTCATGCGGCTCAGCAGGACTCACAGTCATCCAGAGGAGTCGTTAAGGGTATACTTTTAGTCTCTACATGCACTGCACATGTGTTGTTTGATTCTGGTGCATCGCATTCTTTTGTGGCTGAGATTTTTTGCCGATCGACTGGCTGGCCGTTGGAGTCTCCTCGTGAGGGTCTGTCAGTATCAATTCCCTTGGGGAAGACTTCAGTGTTGGGCCGATTTTGCTCATCTTATCCCCTTCTAGTCGGGGATACCTTTTTGCCTGCCGATCTGTTCGCATTACTGATGTTCGAGTTCGATGTCGTCATGGACATGGATTGGCTTGCCGAGTATTATGTCATATTGGACTGCTCCGTGAGGACAGTCACATTTTGTATACACGATGTGTCGCAGTTCCAGTTCATTGTAGAGCCCAAAGGAGAGCCGTTGTCTTGTATGATGTCATGTCCCATATAGGAGCCTATAGCGGTGAGCATCGACCAGTTACCCTTGGTTTACGATTTTCCCAATGTGTTTCAGGAGATTCTAGGATTATCACCTCGTCGACTCATCGAGTTTCAAATTGATCTCGTGCCTGGTACCACACCTATTTTGAAGGCCCCGTATCGTATGACATCGTTATAGTTGCAGGAACTGCAGAAGCAGTTGGATGAGTTGCGCGAGTTGGGCTTTATCCATCCGAGCAGTTCTCCATGGGGAGTGCCGGTACTCTTCATGAAGAAGAAGGATGGCTCTTTGAGGCTCTGTGTAGATGACCCCGAGCTCAACAAAGTCACGATCAAGAACAGGTACCCTCTCCCGAGGATTGATGATTTGTTTGATCAGCTGCAGGGTGCATAGTTCTTTTCGAAGATTGACCTACTTTTTGGTTATCATCAGATTTGGGTCTAAGATGAGGACATTACTAAGACGGCATTCAGGACGCGTTATGGTCATTTTGAGTTTCAGGTCATGTCCTTTGGACTGACCAATGCACCTGCGGTATTCATGCAGTTGATGAGTGAGGTCTTTCGCACATATCTCGATCAGTTTGTTGTAGTCTTCATCGACGTCATTTTGATCTATTCGAGGACTCTTGAGGAGCACAAGAAGCATTTGGAGATTACTTTGCAGACCCTCCGTGCACACCAGCTGTATGCGAAGCTGGAGAAGTGCTAGTTCTGACAGAAAGAGGTAAAATTCCTCAGTCAGGTGGTGATAAGGGAGGGTGTCGCAGTGGACCCCTCAAAGGTTGAGGCAGTGCGTCAGTGAGGTCAGCCCACGAATGCGTCCGAGATCCACAGTTTTCTTGGTTTGGCGGGCTACTATCAGCGTTTCATTGAGGGCTTCTCTCGTATTGCAGCCCCACTGACCAGGTTGACTCGAAAGGGCGCAGAGTTTACTTGAAACGACGCCTACGATCGAGCATTTATGGAGTTGAAGGACTGCCTCACGTCTGCTCCTATCCTTACTCTTCCCTCTAGGAGTGACGGGTTTATTGTAGTTATCGATGCCTCACATATTAGTTTGGGTGCTGTCCTGATGCAGCATGGGAGACCAGTGACCTTCGCGTCTCATCAACTCAAGGTCCATGAGTTAAACTATCCTACGCATGATTTGGAGTTGGCTGCAATTGTCTTCACACTAAAGGTATGGAGACACTACTCTATGGGGTCAAGTTTGAGCTCTTCTTCGACCACAAGAGCTTGAAGTACCTCTTCTCTCTGTCTGAGTTGAACATGAGGCAGAGGCGCTGGATGGAGATCCTAAAGGACTATGATTTCGATCTTCAGTACCACCCGGGTAAGGCGAACGTGGTGGCAGATGCCCTCAACCGGCAGCTACATGGTTCGGTGGCGCCTATGATGGTCCAGGAGTGAAGGATGCTCGAGGATATCGTAGCATATGATTTTGAGTTCGGCCTGCAGTCTTCTATCATGTAGTTATTAAGACTGTCGATTCAACCCTCTCTTGTCGCAAGGGTGATCGAGTCTCAACAGGCTGATGAGTCGTTGTAGAGTTATATGGCTGAGGCTGCATCTGAGAGTCAGGCAGATTGAAAAATTGGTATAGACAGTGGACTTCGCTTCAGAGGCCGATTATGTGTCCCAGATATTCCTAAGTTACGCAGAGATCTTATGACCGAGGCACATCGATCGTGCTTTTCTATCCACCCTAGCTTGACGAAGATGTACCGTGACATGAGGCAACAGTATTTTTGGGTGGGGATGAAGCACCACATCTCCAGTTTTGTGGGCAAGTGTGACACATGTCAGCGTGTCAAGGTCGATCATCAGAGACCCCCTGGTCTATTGCAGCCGTTGAGCATCCCGATATGAAAGTGGGAGCACGTGTTGATAGATTTCATTACGGGCTTACTGAGGACTCAGCGCGGTCATGACGCCATTTGGGTTGTTGTGGATCGTCTAACAAAGTTGGCACATTTCCTTGCGATGTGTGTGACTTGGTCTATGGAACAGCTTGCAAGGTTATTTATCGAGGAGGTTATGAGATTGCATGGCATTCCAGTCTCGATCTTTTCTGATCGAGATTCGAGGTTCACGTCTTAGTTTTGGAGAAGCTTCTATAGAGCGATGGGGATTGATTTGCAGCTCAGCACCGCGTACCATCCACAGACCGATGGCCAGACCGAGAGCGTCAACCAGATGCTTGAAGATATGCTTCGGGCCTGCACGATTGATTTCGGGAGTAGCTGGGATGAGCATCTATGATTGGCTGAGTTTACATACAACAACTATCAGGCGACCATCAGCATGACTTCTTTTGAGGTAGTATATGGCAGACCATGCAGATCACCTAGTTGTTGGACCGAGGTTGGAGAGCGCCGTCTCCTAGGTCCCGAGCTTGTGCAGGAGACATCAGAGGCTATTGATATCATCAGGTAGAGGATGCGCATTCCTCAGAGTCGGTAGAAGAGTTTTGTTGATTATCGGCATCGTCCCTTGGAGTTTGATGTAGGGGACCATGTGTATCTCAAGGTCTCGCCCATGAAGGGTGTAGTTCTATTTGGAGTGAAGCGCAAGCTTGTCCCGAGATTCATAGGACCTTTTGAGATCACCTGGCGCATTGGCGCTGTGGCCTATTATCTTACCTTGTCATCTCAGTTGTCTGGCATCCACAACATTTTTCATGTTTCTATGTTGAGGAAGTATGGGTCAGACATTGTTTTCGTTATTGATTGGCAGCCGTTAAAGGTTTGGGAGGACGCTTCCTACATTGAGCAGCCAGTTCGTATCCTTGATTAGAAGGAGCAGGTCCTCTGGACCAAGGTCATTTCATTAGTGAAGGTTCAGTGGGGTCAACATTCTGTTGAGGAGGCTTCTTGGGAGCGCGAGGCCAAGATTCGAAAGCGTTATCCCCATCTCTTTGATGATTGATTATGTGTTATATTTTGTATGTTATCACTTATTTTATATAGTGATGTTATGTTTCTTATTCCTCATGAGTTATATCTAGTTACGATGATTGTGTAAATTTCGAAGATGAAATTTTTATTAGGAGGGGAGAGCTATAAGCCCCGTATCCTATACTGTATCGTTCCACAGACTTCCACGGTCTTCCCGGTCGAATTTTGGCAACCTTCGACCCTTAACCAGTATTTACACGTGACCCTGATTTACATGCCATCGACCTGAGTCAACTTAACCCAAGACTTGTACTATAGCGACCGCACCGTCGCCGCAGTTCTGATGCCGTGACTCGTGCGCCAAGGCGATACCCTGGTCAGGAGATGTGGGCTAACGTTTGGTGAGAGGAAAACACAGTGCGTGCGAATTCCGAGAGAATATCTACAACTTGTCACATCAATCAATCAATTCCATCGTGTCAAGTACATGTCAAGTTCACATCACCTTTCACCCATTCTCAAGAAACCACAAGAGTCAAAAAGTTCTTATAAAGCCTATACTTTTCTTACAGCATTTACCACAAAAGTCAAAAAGTCTCTTACACCCATCACTCACCACATCCATCACTCTATCAGCCATCACTCTCTCTCCATTTACCACTCTCTCTCTCCTTCTTTTTCAAAATCACTTTTCCAAGCTAGAGAAAAACTACACGTCCAAGCCCCTCCAAGCCTTTCAAGCAACAAGTGTGGCCCACTTCTCCACCGTCTCATCTACCATCTTAACCATCCAAACTCCATCTCCTCCGTTGGAATCGAAGCTAAGGAACAAAGAAGACTAAGGGAGCAAGAAGATCAAGCGGTGGGTGCTTTGATAGGGTAGTTTTTATATTTTTAAGATGGGCCAAGTGAGACCTACCGATCAATGGTATGGATCTCACTTGGGACCCTAAGATGTGGCCGATGGCCCACTTTGATCATCATGATCATACCATGATGGGACCAATCTCAATGGACGCCATCATGATGTTTACTTTCTAGTTGATAAGGGTCATCTAGACCTTCTAATTTGGTGGAGAAGGAATCTCCACCGCTGATCTTTGATTTGGTGAGCCCACATGTATTGGGGCCCACTTGATGTATGATCGATTGCAAGGGAGGGCCCATAGTTTCGGGGTCCCTCCATCATGTGTCTCCCACTATTTTCTCTCTCTCCCTCTCCTTTTCATTTTCTTTTCATGTGATGATGATGTGTTTGTGTGGCCCACCAGGATGGACCCCACCATGAAATATGTACTTCATCTAAGCCATCTATAAGTGGGGCCCACCTTATATGTGTTTTATTGACACCATCAACCATTTGGTGGTGCACCTAAGCAGGGCCCACCTGAATGCATATCTTATTCCCAACCGTCCAGCATCTAGGATGTTGGACGTGAACTGGAAAAACACAAATATTAGCTTGTTTCTAAGCTTGTGGGGTGACCCACTCATATTGGCCCCACCTTGTTGTATGTATTCAATCTACGTTGTCCATCTCATTCCTTAGATCATTTTAGGCGTTGAGCTGAAGAATGAGGTTGATCTGAGCATCTAGTGGGCCATAGTAAAGGAAATTGCAGTGGTTACCGTTGAAAAATCGCCTGATGTTTCTATACACCCAAAAATCTAGAACATTGGACTCATTTAGCCTGTTATGAATCGGAGAATCCCATAGCAGGGATGGATTTTTTGAATGTGGGTCCCACCTGTGAAAAACCACGGGAAAAAGAGGAGGAAGCAATGCAGCTAACACTGCTGGTGTCAGAAGGCGTAGGCAGCGCCTACTGCACGGATGGACCGGCGGGCGAATGAGCAGACCCACGTCCTAGCCGTGGGCCCCACTGTAACACCCTGGTTCTCAAAACCTGAGGATAGTCGCTCCTCACAGAGAACTCGAGGGTTACGCTACGAAGTGGACTATCATACATCTAAATAGCGGCAAAATTTCTTAACATGGACTAAGGAAATATTTCATAAACCCATGATACCAAGAGTAATTACAATGAAAAAGTTTATACAAGTAAATGAAAGTAACATGAAATCCTACAACAGAAAAAATATTTTATTACAATTCAAGCAAAATATAAAATCTGAAACATGAAAGCGATTAAATCCTAAATTATCTATCGAGCTCCAACGGCTCAACAACATGTACATAGAACTCTTCCTTTCCACAGTCCACCTCAGCCGTCCTTGGTGTGTCGCTAGAGCACCATTTCCCTCCGTCATACCTACATCTATTTGGTGCAACCGCACTATTGGGTGAGTGAAAACTTAGTGGGAATTTCCCTCATAGATTCAACCACAACACATAAATCCAAAATAGATCAACAATTCATATTTAACTCATATGGCAATACAACTAACAATGCGATTGCATGAATGTATGAATGTATGTTCAAGTCACAGATCTGGGTATGCAATCCAGCTGTCAAAATAAAAGACCGCCCACGGTAGGTAGACTACCTAAAAAAGGCAATGAAAGTGAGTGCGCCCAAGAATGACCTCCTGAAAAAATACTCGGGGTACGCCCGAGGAGATATAAAATCCTGGAAAAGCCTCATGTTAAGAAAGAGTGGCCCAAAGTGTACAAGTGCACAAACCTGATGGTTGGACTTAGGTAATAGAACCTTGCACAACCTAACAAGATGTGACTTACGGTGAACACTCGGAAAAGCTCACATGTCATTGGATGTTATGCACCATGAAACATATATACCTCACTTTGATAGAATAGTAATGACCTTCAACTTTCAAATAGGAAATATCTAACGATGCATTCCACATGAACTTCCATGATTTCTTTACATTCAAAGGAGGGCACACTAAGTATCATGTAGATTTCTAAGTGAGGTCACATTATTAACTAAGAGTTCATCCATAAGTACACTATATGTAAACGAATTCTCATTTTCCATATTGTAAGAACTATTCAAAAGATTGTACCTACAAAATTAGAGATTAAAAATATAGAAAATCATGAAGGTAATGTCTCACTACACAATTCACAATTAATCTAGTATGAAAGATTTCTTTTCTCATCATGTCTAATGAGGATATACACATAGGCAGATGATTATAAATGTGGCATGAAATTTTCAAGACAATACATCATACACATAATTATAAGGAAACATGGAATTAAAACAATTTCTTCATAAAAGTCAAGATAACTAGGAATTAATATTTCTCTAAAATACTCTACATTAAGGAGTTAATCCACATGGAAATAAGCGAATGGAAGAAGCTATGGGGGATGCTCCTCACCTTGGGTGAATGCTTCTCTTGATTCGAGACGTTCTTATGGGGTGGATGTATTGATCTTACTTTGGTAGATCGGAGGGAGGAGTGTCTTCCAAGGTATCCAGTTGCCGGTTGTGCCTGAATGAAGCATTTCGATACCTCAGCGAGTTACGATTGAGTTGACTCGATTGGAGTTTTCAACCTACAACGAGTTGAGCTAGTTACAAGATCCAATCTACTACAAGGCCTGATTCATAATTTAATTAAATCTAACGTTTCTCAGATTGTGCACAGATGGTTGGAGTTCCCTGACTCAGTCGAAAAACTGACCGAGTCAACTTGACTCAGCAGGGAGATTTGGGCAATGGGCTTAATGAGTTGGAGTTTATGAGGACCACTCGTTGTAACCCGAAACCTGCTGACTCGCTGGTTCTGATATGGCCTATCCAGGATCTCCTAAGGTGATCTGGATTTGGAATATTCTACGTTGCAGATGAGGTAAGATTCCCCCATTCAAGCAGCTAGTTAAAGACACCCCCGGATGAACCATTACATGTGTCATCACTGAGTCAACTCAGTCTGGACATTTAAACATGTAAATGAGTGAATAAGAGAGTCCATTTGCTATCTGATCATAGGTTATCTATCCTAGGAATTTAGTGACATCTCCAAGGATCCTCTTGGTCAGATCCAAATGCAGATTCATTCAAGTCAGAAAACTATTGACTCGATAGTGACTCAGCCACAAGAACTCGATTGGGTTAGCAGACTGTTACCTAGGTGGAGGTTGAATGACGGGTTTGATTTTCCCAGAGGATCAGCTCCCCAACACGGTCCTGCTATGTTACAACTCGGACACGGTTGAGTGGTGTGATGGGAGACTGAGATGCTCGTTTCATCCGAACTTGGTGTAGCTGGGACGACTGTGATTTGCAGTGGGCTTAGATCAGACAGGTGGCTGGGGTAGACGGAATCCTCCTCCCTCACCCTTTCTCTCACCTTCTTCTTCTCAGCAAAATGGACGAGTCAGTCCTACTTGACTCGCTGTCTGGTGTGGCTCAGTTGAGTTGCAACAGAGATCTACAACTCACCAGAAGCTGATCCACATTCCTTCCCTATTTCTTTCTCCTCTCCCTCACAATCTCACTTCTCTCTCCCCGCTCTTTCCTCTCTTTTTATTTCTCCCCATAGTAAACAGGCGACCCATCTGAGTCAGGTTGTAACACGACCTGTAACTCGCCCCAGCGGCGGCCCTCTCTCTCCCCATTTTCCCTTTCTATTTCTTTTCTCCTTCTTGTCTTGGGATTCGCCCTAATACCGGGCCTTTTATAGGCATTCCATTTCTGGAAACGTCTCCCACTAATTGCAAAGATTAGTGGGCTGTTAACCCAAGTCGACCGAGAGAACACCACGTTTAAGAGTCTATGCAGAAGCTGAACATGTGCATGGGTCCAGGTGTCGATCACGGATGGGTTTCAAGTGTGATGGGCCACAAGGTGTATGTCTCTGATGGGTGAATGGGCCACTTTCATTGGATATGGGTTTCACAGTCGGATTGGAGAAGATGACCCACTAATCAGGACATTTTTGTCATGGTCGGTTCATCCATTGATCAGATGCATCTATAAGGATTGGATGGTGCCCAGAAGGACTACGTGGCTCACCCGACGGTGTGTAATGACCGTTGATTACTACATTGATCCGGGAGAGGCGCGACTCGCGTCCAAGCGATTTCTCGTTAAAATCTCGGTGTTGCTACGAGTTTTTGAACAGCCCTAGCACGGACGATCTGGATCAGCTCCCGTGAAGCTTCTCAAAACCGGAGGAGGGCGGGATTGATCTTACCTGAAATGGAAGTTTTTCCTTTCGCCTTTCCGACGCGTAGGGGCGATTTTAGGAAACGGTAGGGCTGACTGGGATTCTTCTGCGCACATGGCTCCCATCCGACACTCTCCAACGGCTAAGATTTCTAGTTCACCAACGAACGTGGAGTTTTCCTCCCCGTCAGCGTCCTCCTTGCGCGTTGCTGGATCAGTCGCTGATAGAGGTGGCACAAATCACTTTCAATCATAAATCTCTGCATGATTAGGGTCGTCGGGGACCAATATATAAAATGGATGGTGTGGATTTGGCTACGGTATTTGGTAAATGCTCATCTTCACCGTCAAACGGACGGTCCTGTTGAAGCAGCGCTGTGCAGGAGGATTTTTTTGAATTTTCTTTGGAAAATTTGAGAATTCATTGGGTCAACAGCAGTATGGCCCGATGACGAGTTTCGTGCACGGCGTAAGTGCACAATTTGTGCTCACGCACCAATCAAAAGTGGGCACCACATGATGATCTGAGTCAATCAACACCGACCATTCATTTTAGGGAGGTCTGTTAATCCCATTTAATTAGAAATTTGCATGTTAAAAAGGGTCAGGTGGGCCAAATTTCATGGGATTCGTTATTTATGTTGGTTTTAGAAAATCTAGCGATTGGATGGTTTCCAAACCTGATCTTAATGGTCCTATAGGTTTCCAAAGTCAGTGGAATTATTCTTCGACAGTTGGTTTGACCACCAGAGCATCTTGATCCTTGAATGGGCTACAAATCCAGATTCTTAGTTATTTAGTTGTATTCTTGCCATTTTGATGGCCAGATTGTATTCAAGTTAATCATTAGTAGTTAATAAAGTTCTAGGGCCTGTTCAGATGGGATTCAACGGTTAAATTAGTAGTCTAATGGCCTAGATGTGATGATTAAATGATGATCCTTTAAGTTGGACTCAAATATAGGTCTATTGGACTCAGATGAGTGAATGATTGCAAGGTACACTAAGATAGAGGTCTATTGACTTGTTTAAAGGACAATGATGGCATTTTTAGGTGGTCGGGTAATTTAATCATGGTAAACAATGATGGATTGCCTATTAGCAGTTGTAAATTATCTTCATTGTGAATATGAGGTGCAACAATTAATTCATGGTTTCCTAAGGAGCCCTATTAGTGTGATTGAGTGACATGTCAAGCACAACACGTCGTACCCTTGATTATTCGGGCGTCAAAGCCTAAGATGTATGGTTAGGATCTCGCTACAGGGCTTATGCCAGATCATACTATTGGGAAATGGAGTGCTTGGTCCATCTATCAGTTGAAAGTTATGATAATAATTGAGGGTTGTTACAATTGGACCCAGATGTAAGGTGGGTTTGATAATCTGATTCCTAACTTGTAAGATGAATGGTCTAATATGCTCAACTTATGATGATCTATGAAGTTTGTTGTCGGTTCTAGGGAATCCTTCGGTTAGATCGATCTATATCCGTCTCATGTGGTTTCTTAAGTCTTTAAGGATTGCTAAATTTGCAGCTTAATTTTAATGATCTAGTGATGGATTGGGAAGTCAATAATTAAGGACTCAATCCAGAAATATAGGTTAATCCTAAGAGTTAGATTTGAGCTAAAATGTGGGTTCCATGATGGTGCGATGGTTTATCTTTAAATCATGGGTTAGATAGTTTGATCCGAAGACGAAGGTCATTCCTACAATTAGATTTTGACTAGAGTGGATGTGAATAGTTAAAATAGATATGATGTCATGGCAATACCTGAGTACACGAAAGTACGGGGTGTTACACCCACCATGTTGTATGTTTGATATCCACACCGTCCATTAGGTAGGCCACCCCCTGAGGTGAGGCCCCTCTAAAAATGGGTCCCATCTGATGCTCAGGTAGCCCACATCATAAGAAACAGTGGATTGAACATATACCATTAAAACTCTTTTTGGGTCCCAGAGGTTTTGAATCAATATGAAATTTGTTTTTCCTCCTCATCTAGGTACCTATGACCGAATGAATGGTTTGGATGGCAGGAAAACATTATGGTGGGTCACACAAGTTGAACCCACCATTGATGTATGTGTTTACCACACCGTCCACGGCTGTGGGCGAAGGAACCCACCATGATATATCTGTCTTATTCACACCGTCCAGCAGATGGTGGAGTCCACGGTAATGCATGTGTTTTATTCACTGTCCAACGACAGTGGGACCCACCATAATGCGTGTGCTGCATCCAAACCGTCCATCCACTTGGAAAGCTCATTTTATTGCTTGAGCTAAAAGAATGAGTCAGATCAATAGTTCAAGTGGACCCCACTTTGGTATATGTATGGGGTCTAGTTTGAGTTATTGTGGCTGTCCATTGAGACCCCACATTGTTATATGTATGAGGCCCACCTTGTTATATGTAAGGCCCATGGTTTGAGGCCCATTTAATGTATTAGGAGCCCATGGGTTAAGGCCCATTGAGATGTACTAGGGCCTATGGGTTGAGGCCTATTTGATGTACCTATGGAGCCTAATTGGTGTGGCCCATTTGATACACATAAGACCCATGAGATTAGGCCCATTTAATGCATTCTAAGGCCCACGGGTTATGACCCATTGCACTGCACATAAGGCTAATTGGTGCGGCCCATTGATGTCGCCCACTTGATGAATATAAGGCCCATATGATATGGCCCATTTAATGTATTTATGGCCCAATGGGATGTACCTAAGGTCCATTGCAATGTGTGATCCCAACACAGATTATGTAATGATGTTTACGATGGTCGTGCCTTGGGAACAATGTTGGTTTGACGTCCACATTGCAAGTATAATGTTGGTTAAATGTCCACATTATGACTCTCCCTAGGGCCCATTGATAGGCCCGTACTTATTGTGTGTAGGCCGTTTAGGCCTATCTGCGTTGTAAGGATAGTTCATTACTTTATTACTTGTTTAGTATAGTTCCATGACTCATGATCATATGCATCATATGTATGCTTAATATGAGAAGTGACTGATCATAGCATATGCCTTCGGTCAGATTATTTATGAGCTCCTGGTTAGGCGTTGTTGTCCTACATGTGCACACAATATGTGCAGGATTTTTGTATGAATGGATAGTGTGATTCATGCATTTCGCATTGTGTGACATGGTTACTGTACGCCCTAGCGACATCAGGGTCGTAGCCTCCACAGGCGTATCGTGGTTGGCAAGATTGGATACCGAAAATCTTATTCTACATGGGGTGCTATAGATATTCCTAGGTGACAGTTCCTAAACCCTTATAGTACCAAGAGGTTACTCTAACGTTTAGACCGAGTGGGTACAGGAGCTCCGAGTGCTGATTACCAAACGGTCACACTTTTCACTGTGTCGTGGTCGGTTGGAAGGGGGTGCAGCCTTACCTACCTGAGTGGAGGGGAAAAAGCTAGGCTGAGTTTGACCAGCTCGAGGAATGGGTCCGCTATCGACGAGCCGAGCCCGATATTGGCAGGAGGATAGTGAGGTCTCTTTCACTTACCTTATTGCGCGTGATGGGGGGGTGCAAACTGGTTTAGAGTGTACTAGACCCCGGTGATATCCCAGATTTGAGCTGTATTGATATGTGGACTTAGATGAGGACTAGTATGCTTGATTTACACCTCGCATCCCATGGCCTTGGTATGGGCGACATTATTCATGCCTTGCATTGTATGGCTTTGGTACAGTCAATAATATTCATGGATCCATCAACATATTCTGTATTAGTCTGATATTGCATGATCATATTACTACCTTGCGCGTACACTTTTCACACCCTCTAAGCTTTCCATAAGCTTATGCACGACCATTGCATGCAGGTGACATTGGAGCACAGCAGCGCTGAGGCAGGAGCACTTTGCAGATCATTTTGGAGTTTGTATCCACTATCATTGTATTTCCCTTTATGCTCATTGTACTTATAAAGTTTTTAATTATAGTGAAAATGTAATGAAGGTTTTGGTTGTTGTTTGTGGGTTATGCCTTTGGTTATGCTTATTGTGAATCAAACTGATGTTGAAAATCCTCCTCATAGCATCGCAGGATCAGAACCTAACGAATGGGCACTGGGAGTCGAGAATGGGGTTCTACGGAGGCTGTCGGCTCCTGATTCGGTGATCGGGAATTTTGTGAGTCCATTTTCTAAGTTTGGGGCATGACATATTTCATGCCATAGGTTGTCGTTGTGCCGTTGACAAAGATATAGAGTTCAAACTGAGCTCGTTATGAGTCTACCGGTGAAAGGTGCAGGTTATAAATGTTTCGGTTATGGTTTTTAAGGTTTTCAATGTCAGTAATGATTTATAACTGGCTTGATTGCTATCACATGTGCTTAGATACGAGGTTTTCTGAATATTATGCATATGTATAAACTTGATGATATATAATGCATTCCATGTATTTGTTGAAATGTTTGAATGAATATGGAATTTGGATTTGTGCTGGTTATGATTATTGATTGTATATATATGATTATTGTACATGTGAAAATTCCTTTGCGAAAGGATTTGCTACACTATATGTTATAACTAATTTATTACATATATGTGATGTGTGTAGTCTAAGTGTTTGATAATATGCCTGAATGGAAAACTGCTTGTTGAAATGTATTCAATAAAGCCGTTGAGATACAATTCTCAATTACCTCTCCTATAGTTATAGTTTCCTTCATGTAATCTATCCTACTACAATGTGACTTATGGATTAAATGCCTATATATGGTAACATGTGTACTACATGTTTGTTGAAATGCTTAAATGAGTTCGACACTGAAATTGGTTGTCACATGCTGTCTTTGACTATCACATGTGAATGCTATTATTTGGAGTGTGATTGGGGTTACGATGTAGTCCAGGCAATCGGTAATGGTTTACTATTGGTGGCCGAGCTATTTTAACCATGACGGATAAGTTTGAGGAATCCGAGTCGCACAGAGATTATCGACAGTGGTTAGGCCATGAGGAGTGCATATGCGCTCCATGTCAGTTAATTCAACGTACGATCGTACTAATCGAGCTTGTCAAGCAACCTGATTGGCCTAATGTATATTCACCATGTATGATGCTACGGCTTGAATCTAAGGTACCAACTTACTAGTGAAAATTTTATTTAACCTTGTTACCTCTATCCGCTAAGACCCATGAGCTAGACATGGTAGTGTATGGGACACCGTGGTCGAGATGTAGGCCTATGTTGGGGCGGCGAGTCTCCCCATAGTGACTAGTGAGCAACCCAAACTCATGAGCCGAATATGGTGGCACTGTATTCTAGCTGTCAGCCTACGATCAGGTGACGAGCCCATAGTGACCACAAGTATACACTAGGACTATGCTATGGTGATGAGCCTTTCTGTAGTGACCTCGAGTATAAACTAGGCCTGTTTTGAGGTGACAAGCTGCTCCGTAGTGACCCGAAACTATTCTTCGTATGTGATTAACTAGGATTAATGACCCTAGATGAATCAACATTTGGGTCAATGATATACAAGAAGGTACCTTAGCATCCCAATCCTGCTGTATGAATGTCTAATTAAGTACTTGGCTAATCACACACATGTACCGCATTGCATATACCTTTGGCATTGGAGTTGAGCACTAAGGAAGGGGTGCATGCCGCGATCATGAGATGATGTCGCAGAGGGAATGTAGGCAAGGGCATGCATCATTATAACATATCATCCTTGCATTAACTAGAGTACCTAAGAATGCTTGTTGTATTGCTTTATCATTATTACTTGACTGAATTGATAACATGTTAACTTTTGCTTCATACCTCTACTAAGTTGATCACTCACTCTCACATTCTAGGACGGTGTTTTAAACCACCAACCAGACCCTGTTGTAGTTATAGATGATGACGATGCTTGCAAAGCAAAGCTGAATTTTTATAATGATGAGGAGTTCTCCTACATGCAACTCTCTGGCAGGTCTATGTAGACCTGGAGTTGCACCAATGGGGCTACAGGGATATGGATTAGAAGACATTACATTTTATCATTTTGTTATTTTAAGAATTATACATGTAATTATTTGACCTGGTGACATGTTCATACTCTGGGGACTCATAACTACTTATATGGTTTATATAACTATCACAGTCTTCCACTTATGTAATTTATCTGTCTCTGGAGTATAATATGTTGTTTTGGTATAATCCCACTCATGTTTAATGTACTAATACGGACAACATTTAACCATTGTTATCTATGTTGCATGATGTGTTGGAACTCGGGAGTTGGGCTCATGCTCGACCCCCGATTTTTAGGGCGTCACACCATTCCAAGCTTTCCAATCTCTCAAAAATTTCATCTTTCCCTCTTAAATCTCCCCTCCATTCTCATATTTTCTCTTTTTCCTTCATTACATACACCCCTCCATCATCTTCTTCAAAACCAATCACTTATTCTCCTCATTTCCTTCCATTTGAGTGCACAAACCCTTCTTTGTATCTCAAAAACCTCAAAGTTCAACAACCCCTTTTATCCCTCCAACTTGTTTCGCTCAAATGGCTCTTTTTGAGCTCATGGAGGCAATTTTTGAAGGGTCTACAACCTGAGATACGCTCCAAGATGTGTTGCGCTAACATACCCCACTATGCTAAGCTAGTGAGCATGTCTCTACGAGAGGAGTAGGATGGGGATAGCTTGTCCTGCATGCGTGTGCCTACGGTTCCTAGGCCACGACCAGATTTGCCGAGTAGGCCGTTCCTCGGCAAGAGGCCCCATGCAGACTCGCCTCCCAGACTTACAGCTCCTCTAGCCCCGATGAGGTGAGTAAACTTTGCTGCATTTAATGCAAGAGATCAGGCCACGTTGATACATATTATTTCTATAAGATAAGGGACAATGGCTTCTTGCCGCCTCAGAGGATCAACCGACCGCTTCCTCAAAATATTGCAGCCCCATCTCTACTGATAGCACCAACACATCCATCTTTTCGGCCACCTGCGCCTCGATGTAGGCCTCCTTAACGACTTATGACACCGCAACCAAAGTATTCACAGCAAGCTCATGTGCACTCACTTTCAGCTGAGGCATCCGAGACGGCAGTTGCAGCACCATTAGCTTTCGAGGTCACGATGCATATGCAAGGTATACCTGTCTTTTTATTGGTGGACACCGGGTCCACTATCTCCATAGTATCATGCGCAACAGTCAAGCTACTAGGGTTGGAAAATAGCCTTACGAAGAGAGTGAGAATCCTTACAGCCATAGGGACCTTTCCAAACATTACCAATATGTGTAAGGATTGCTCAATAGACTTAGGAAGCATGATAGTTCTCGTTGACCTGATCATTGCCCCACTATGGCATTACAGCGTTATCTTCGGTATGGATTGGCTCATCGAGATGAAGGCTGAGATCGATTGTGATACTAGAGTGATGACAGCCCATACACCTGAGAGCACGACCTTTACTTTTGCAGTTCAGGTTAGTTTGCCCTGCCGCCTGCGTGATTACGCTTCTTTATTGAAGAATGTTGATGGTCCGACACTTGGGAACATGCTAGTAGTCCAGGAATTCACGAACGTGTTTAGGAAGATACCTGGATTACCCCCTCAGTGCGAGATCAATTTTACCATTAATTTAGTGCCTAGTGTAACACATCTCTTCTGACTTATCGTATGGCTACATGTGAGATGGAGGAACTGAGGAAACAGATCGATGATTTGTTGGATGCTGGCTTCATATGACTGAGTGTATCTCCTTGGGGAGCACATGTGTTGTTCATGAAGAAGAAGGATGGGTCATTACAATTCTGTATCGATTACTGCAGATTGAACCAAGTGATGGTGAAGAACAAGTACCCTTTGCCTATGATAGATGATCTATTCGATTAGTTGATGGGGGAGCAGTATTTTATGAAGATCGACTTACAGTCAAGGTATCACCAGTTGTACGTCAGGAATGAGGACATGCAGAAGATAACTTTCAGGACAAGTTTTGTGCATTACGAGTTCCTTGTGATATCGTTTGGACTCACAAACGCACCGGCCGTGTTCATGGACCTGATGAACCGGGTATTTCAGCCGTACTTGTATCAATTCATCATTGTATTTATAGATGACATCCTAATATATTCCAAGAGTCAGGAGGAACACGACGAACACCTGCAAGCAGTCTTTGATACTCTAAGGAAGAACCAGTTGTTTGCACAGTACAAGAAGTGTGACTTCTGGAAAGAAAAATTTAAGTTCTTGGGACATGTGGTGTCTAAGGAAGGGATACCTATGGACCTTGCTAAGGTAGCCATAGTTCAGAACTGGGAGCAGCCTGGTGGTTACTGAAGTGAGGAGTTTTCTTTGCCTGGCAGGTTACTACCGTCGATTCATTAGAGACTTTTCCAAGATAGCCAGACTGTTGTCACATCTAACTCAGAAGGATCTCAAGTTTTCTTGGAATAAGAAGGCAGAAGCAGCTTTTTAGGAAATGAAGGACAAGTTGACGTCCCCCTGTGCTAGTATTGCCAGAGCAATAGGTCAAGTATACGATATACATGCATCTTGTGTGAGTTTGGGTTGTGTTCTAATGTAGAAGGATAGGGTTATTTCCTATGCATCGCGATAGTTGAAGAAACATGAGGAAAACTACCCTACACACAACCTGGAGTTAGCAGCCGTCATCTTTGCATTAAAGCTCTGGAGACATTACCTCTATGGAGAGGAGTTCGAGCTCTTTTGTGACCACAAGAGCCTCAGGTACATATTCACACAGGGAGACCTGAAATGAGGAAGCGACGATGGATGGAAACCTTAAAGGACTTCAAGTTCGATGTCTCCTACCATCCTGGCAAGGCTAACCTTGTGGCAGACGCATTGAGCCATAAGAAAGCTATAACATTTACAGCTCCGCTGATGATACGTGAGTGGAACATGGTGAAATTTTTACAAGACTTCGAGTAGAAGCTTACTGTAGATGAGCCATTCGAGAGCGTCGCTCATGTTCGTGTGCAGCCACTTATCGATGACTGAATCATAGTGGCTCAGGGGGAAGATAAATGACTAGTGAAGATGAGGAAATGAGTTAGTGACGAGGAAGACTCCGAATGGAGAGTTGGTTTGGATGAGGGTTTGCATTATATAGCCCGCCTATGCGTTCCCAGTCTTCATGACTTGAGGAGGGAAGTTCTTGAAGTCGCTCACAATTTGAGGATGATAATGCATCCTAGAAGTACGAAGATGTACCAAGACATGAAGTGCTCGTACTGGTGGGACAACATGAAGGCCCACATAGCAGAGCATGTATCACGTTGTCTCACGTGCCAGCAGGTCAAGGCTGAACATCGTCGACCTCCTGGATTGCTTCAGCCTATGCCCATAGATGAATGGAAATGAGATTTCATCTCTATCGATTTCATTTTAAGGCTATCGAAAATGAGGAAGGGACATAACTCCATTTGGGTGATTATGGACCGGTTGACGAAATTGGCTCATTTTTTCCCTATTAGAGTTTCGAACTTCGCAGACGGTTTGGCCAGGTTATATATTAAGGAGATTGTGCGTCTGCATGGAGTTCCCATGGAGATCGTGTCGAATAGAGACACTCGATTCACATCTATCTTCTGGACTCGTATCCAGGAAGTAATGGGTTTGAAACTGAAGTTCAGTATCGTGTTCCACCCACAGACTGACGGGCAGATGGAACAGGTAAATCAGGTGTTGAAAGATATGCTGCGAACTTGTGTATTTGATTTCAAGGACAGTTGGGATGACTGTCTTCCTTATGCAGAGTTTTCTTATAATAACAACTTTTAGGCTAGTATTGGCATGACTCCCTATGATGCCTTGTATGGACATCCCTGTTGAGCACCGCACCACTGGGCGGAGGTTAGTGAGAAGTACTTGGTTGGCCCAGACTTAGTTCAGGTGACTTTAGAGAAGATCGACATTATCAGGCGTCGACTTCTGACAGCACAAAGCAAACAGAAGAGCTACGCTAATATGAGGCGACGACCGTTAGAGTTCGAGGTTGGGGACCATGTATTCTTGAAGGTTTCCCCAATGAAGGGAGTCCTCTAGTTTAGAAAGAAAGGAAAGCTCATACCGAGATTCATTGGCCCATTCTAGATACTAGATCGAGTGGGGGTGGTAGCTTACCGCCTTCCTTTGCCCACATCACTTGTAGGTGTGCACAACATATTTTTTATCGATGTTGAAGAAATACGTTCCTGACCCTTCCCACATTATTAGATGGGACCAGGTACAGTTGAGCAAGGATGCTACTTATATACTGCGGCCGACACGTATTCTAGACCGGGAGGAGCGGGTGTTGCGCAATAAGGTTATCCTGCTTGTGAAGGTATTATGGACTCATCACACTGAAAAAGAGGCTACTTGGAAAACAGAAGCCGAGGTTCGTAAGAACTACCCTTAGATTCTTGAGGAGTATGAAAAGGCACTAATTTTAAAAATGAAATTTTTCTTTAAGGGGTGTAAATTGTAACGTCTTGGAAAAATCTTTACAAAGACCCGAGTACCACCTCAGGCAGAAATCACTAAGGAGGACCAAATCCTTTAGAAATTAGACATAATTAACTAGGTGATAAACTATATCATCTGTGAAATTAGCTGTAACCGCTTCAAATATGAACTGCAAGACACAAGACTAGTAGAATTGCTAATGCTGCATTACCTAAAAACCTAGGGTCCATCTCAAAACTCAGTTGCTCTCGGGAGCACCATGAAACTCCGTATCAGACCTGGGCCGTACGTCAAAAGTCCGATTACCCCAAAACTATATAGTTATGACCACCTTATTGGACTAGACAAACACCTCAAAAATCAAGTCTTAATAGTACCTAAAAATGCATAATTTGAGCCCGGAGCGAAGTGTGTGAGAAATGTGAATATCTTTAGGAAATGAACTAAAACTTAAGTGAATTGAGTCGTTCGCTTGTAGGACAAATCTAAGGATTTAGACCGTCAGATTCTAACCCAATTACACCCTCAGATCAGGAAAAATTTGAAACACATGTTAGTGTACTTGTGGCCCTGATCGAGTACCGGTGACCGTTAAAGTAAAACTAGTCCCCCACAGCCGATCCACTAATATGATTGGACCGAGATCTTAACCTAGCGTAGATCCAATGTCAGAGAGCTTTCTCCTGACCATATGCAGAAAAAGGGCCTCTGGATGTGCTCCATTTGATTGAAACACTGACTTTTTGGCTATAACCTAAGTATATCATGGCCTGGGGCCATTGAAATCAGTTCTAGACCTATAAAAGACCCTTAAACCCTCTTCTCTCTCATTCCATATGAATTTGGAAACCCTAGGAGAGAGAAGAGAGCAAAGAGAGAAAGTGAGAGAGAAAGCGAGGGAGAGTTCCTGGGATTCGATCCCATCGCTCTAAGTGCTAAATCGGCCTGTCTATATCACTATTCCGGTTTGTACTTGGGTAAGAAATCCTAACTCTAATCTGTTTTAAGGATTGAAATAGAGTAGAAGATGAAATGGCTAACTTATTTTATGTTATAAGTTGTTGTTGTACCGTAGACAAAGATATAGAGTTCAAACTAAGCTTGTTATGAGTCTATCGGTGAAAGGTGCAGACTATAAATGTTTAGGTTATGGTTTTCATGGCTTTCAATTTCAGTAATGATTTATGACTTGCTTGATTGTTATCACATGTGTTTGTTGAAATGTTTGAACGAATATGGAATTTGAATTTGTGCTTGCCATGATAATTAATTGTGTGTGTATATATATATATATATATATATATATATATATATATATATATATATATATATATATATATATATAGATATATATATATATATATGATTGTTGTACATGTGGCAATTCCTTTGCGAAAGGATTTGCTATATTATATGTTATAACTAATTTATTACATGTATGTGATGTGTGTAGTCTAAGTGTTTGATAATATGTCTGAATGGGAAAATGCTTGTTGAAATGTATTCAATAAGGCCGTTGAGATAGGCTTCTCAACTACCTTGCCTATAGTTACAGTTTCTTTCATGTAATCTATCCTACTACTATGTGACATATGGATGAAATGCCTATATATGGTAACATGTGTACTACGTGTTTGTTAAATTACTTAAATGAGTTCGACACTGAAATTGGTTATCACATGCTGTATTTGACTATCATATGTGAATGCTATTGTTTGGAGTGTGAATGGGGCTACAATGTTATCCAGGCAATCGATAATGGTTTAGTATCGGTGGCCGAGTTGTTTTAGCCACGACGGATAAGTTCGATGAATCCGAGTCACACCGAGATTATCGATAGTGGTTAGGCCACGAGGAGTGCATATGCGCTCCATGTTAGTTAACTCAACGTACGATCATACCAATCAAACTTGTTAAGCAACCCGATTGGTCTAATGTATGCTCACAATGTATGGATGTTACTGCTTGAGTCTAAGGTACCAACTTACGAGTGAAAATTCCATTTAACCTTGGTACCTAGATTCGCTAAGACTCATAAGCTGGACATGGTGGTGTATGGGACACCTTGGTCGAGCTGTCGGCCTACGCTGGGGCGACGAGCCTCCCCATAGTGACCAGTGAGCAACCCAAACTCATGAGCCGAATATGGTGGTGTATGGGACACTATATTTGAGCTGTTGGCCTATGATCAGGTGACGAGCCAGTAGTGACCACGAGTATATACGAGGACTATTCTAAGGTGACGAGCCTTTCTGTAGTGGCCTCGAGTATAAACCAGGCCTACGATGAGGTGATGAGCTGCTCCGTAGCGACCTGGAACTATTCTTCATATGTGATTAACTAGGATTGATGACCTTAGATGGATCAATGTTTGGGTCAATGATATACAGAGAGGAACCTTAGCTTCCTAGTCCTACTGTATGAATATGTCTAATTAAGAACTTGGCTAATCACGCACGTGCACCGCATTGCATGTGCCTTTGGCATTGAAGTTGAGCATTGATGAAGGAGTGCATGCTGTGATCGCGAGATGATGTCACAGAGGGAGTGTTGGCAAGGGCATGCGTCATTATAACATATCATCCTTGCATTAACTAGAGTACCTCGGAATGCTTGCTGTATTGCTTTATCACTACTGCTTAACTGAATTGATAACATGTTAACCTTTGCTTCATAGCTCCATTGAGTTGATCACTCACTCCCATGTTTTGGGATGGTATTTCAAACTACTAACCTGACTCTGTTGTAGTTGCAGATGATGGAAATGCTTGCGAAGCAAAGCCAAATTTTTATGATGATAAGGAGTTCTCCTACATGCAACTCTTTGACAGGTCTATGTAGACCTAGAGTTGCTCCGACGCGGCTACAGGTATATTGATTAACAGATATTACATTTTATCATTTTGTTATTTTTAGAATTATATATGTAATTATTTGACCTGGTGACATGTTCATACTCTGGGACTCATAATTACTTATATGCTTTATATAACTATCACAGTCTTCCGCTTGCATAATTTATCTGTCTCTAGAGTATAATATGCTGTTTTGGTATAATTCCACTCATGTTTAATGTACTAATATAGACAATATTTAACCATCATTATCTATGTTGCATAAGTGATGTGTTGGAACTCGAGAGTTGGGCTCCTGCTCGATCCCTGATTTTCATGACGTTATAGTAAAAGAAGCTCTTACTAACGAAAACTGGTTTGTAGCGATGCAAGAAGAGCTAAATCAATTTGTTAGAAATGATGTTTGGTATTTAGTTCTAAGACCGAAAGATAAACACATTATTGGAACAAAATGGATTTTCAAAAATAAGTCTGATGAACTTAGTAATATTATCAGAAACAAGGCTAGGCTGGCTATACAAGGGTACTCTCAAATTGAAGGCATCGATTATGATCAGACCTTTGCCCCAGTAGCTCGTCTTGAATCAATCAGACTATTTATATCTATTGCATGTTTTAAAAAGTTCAAAATATACCAAATGGATGTAAAGAGTGCATTCTTAAACGATGATTTGCATGAAGAAGTGTATGTTGAACAACCTTTGGATTTTGAAGACCCTAAGCATGTTAATCATGTTTATCGCCCCAAAAAAGAACTCTACGATTTGAAACAAGCTCCTAGGGCATGGTATGAAAAGTTGGCTAAGTTTCTAATAAGTCATAACTTTATAATGGGAAGTGTTGATAGGACATTGTTTGTAAAGAAATATAATGATCACATTTTAATAGTACAAATTTATGTTGATGATATTATCTATAGATCTACCTGTGCTAACATGACTGTCAACTTTGCAGATCTTATGAAGTCTAAATTTGAAATGAGCATGGTGGGAGAATTAAATTATTTCTTAGGGTTGTGAGTTAAACAGCTATCTGATGGTTTCTTTATCCCTCAAACTAAATATGCTTTGAACTTAGTTTAAAAGTTCAGATTTGAGAGTGAGAAAAATTTTGATATTTGAATGAGTACTACTTTAAAACTCTCAAAGGACTCTACAGGTAAGAGTGTTGATCCGAAGTTGTATCGCGTATGATAGGTAGTTTTCTTTATGTAACTGTGAGCCGACCTGATATTGCATTTAGCGTAGGAATTTATGCTAGATATCAATCTGACCTTAAAGAGTCACATCTAATTGCTGTTAAGCGGATTATGCGATATGTCGCTAGTTCAAAAAATCTTGGTCTCTAGTATCCACATGATACTAGTGTGCAATTACCTGGTTATACGGATGCTGATTGGGCTGGTAACATTGATGATCAAAAATCAACTAGTGGTGGTTATTTTTATGTAGGGAACTGTTTAGTTTCTTTGCTAAGTAAGAAAGAAACTTCCTTATCCCTCTTAACAGCTGAGGCTGAATACATTACTGCAGGTAATGCATGTACTCAGGTTATATGGATGAAAAGAATGTTAAGCGAATATAGAATTGCGCAAGAATCCATGGTTTTATATTGTGATAATTCAAGCGCAATTAATATCCATAAAAATCCAATTCAGCATTCATGAACCAACATATTAACATTAGATATCACTGTATTTATAAATTAGTGGAAGACAAGACAATTTCTTTAGATTATATTCCGACCGAGACTCAACTTGCAGACATATTCACAAAACCACCTGACAAAAGCAGGTTTATAAAATTAAAATTTGATCTTGGTATTTGTAATATGAATTGATGATTTATGTATCATAATGTATATATTTGTTATTTTGATTTTTTTAATTCAAATTTTATGAAAAATTACAAATTTTATGAGGTGCACGACCAGTCGAGTCCATACTCGACCGGTCAAGCATGTATTTGACCCATCGTGAAACTCGGGTTTGACCTTTTATTTGGGGAAAAATAACTTTTTCTTCATTTGAGTCTTCTTCTCCAATGAGCCCTACCTCGACCAGTCGAACCAATCTTTGATTCCTCCATGGTTAGTGCATTGTTTTGGATTTTCTTATGGACTCAAGTCCTTTACACTTCCTTTTCTTCATTTATATGGTTGATTTCATGTTTTATTTAGTTTTTGGGATTTTCTATTCAAAAATATAATTTACTAGAAACCCATTTACTTCCTTTGCAATCTCTTCATTCCTTGATTTCTTTATTGCAAATAGAGGGTAGAACTTAGAAGAAAAGATCTTGTGATTCCTCTTCATCTCGTTCGACTCCTATCATTGTGCGTCACCTTCGGTCGCCCGAGGATGATCCCAGTTATATGTGGGATATTCGTTTGTGCAATGTGATAGTAGATCAATCGGTTAACAATGATCATTTGGCTCCTTTTGATATCCTTGAAATAGCGGTGAAGACCGCTTGAGTTGAAGTAGGAATATGCCAATATGTCCTAGAGGAGGGTGAATAGGACTCTTTAAAATTTTTACAATGTATTTAAAATTCCTATTGCACTAATCCTAATAATAAGCACATATTAGGATTACTCAAAAGTAACTCTACTGGCTTCCAAGCCAGGTAGAGGATCTAATCACAAACTATTTAAGAAGTGAACAATATGCAAACTAGTTTATGATGGATATGACTGTGTATGTGCGTGAGGTGTGATCTCAGATATTTAAATATGAAAAGATTAAAGTAAATCACACAAATAAAAGAATAACAATCGTAAACACAGTCATTTTTATAGTGGTTCGATTACTTGTCTACTCCACTCCCGGTAACCGCACTCAACCTTTGAGTGTACCGGATTACACTAAGGAGGTTTCACATGGTTCACCTCTAACCTAAGGTTTTAAATCAGGTTCACCTTTAACCTTTACAACCTATACTTAGGCTGACTGTTTATGCTCTCATGAGCAAGGGTCAATACATCGCACCCACTTTTAGGCACACCGGCCAAGGATCTTCCCTAAGACCCTAACGGAGGTTTCACTCGATTCACCTCAAACCCAAGGTTTTACATGGTTCACCTTAAACTGAAGGTTTTACTGGTTCACCCCTAACCAGATGTTTATGCTCTCCACGGAGCAAGGGTCCACACAATGCATTCACCACATACACTCCCGCCGGAAGCCTCCTTAAGGACTTCAAGGGTGAGAAACACTTTAGACCCAATCCTACAAAGGAATGATCAAAGGGTCTTCTAGACTCTAGATAATTACAAATAAGTTGAGTCCCATTCAGCACATAACTAAGATCTCTTCCTTGCTGATGAAGAGTTTTCTGCTCCTTTGATCCGCAACACAAATGATATACCAATATATGGCTAAGGGTTGGGTCAAGGTTATGATGAAATCCTACTCTTTAAAGGTTTTCCTATTAGGAAGATAGAGCAATTCCAATCATTTAAGCATTCAAGGCATCCCAGCTTAATGATTTGCCATTAAGGTAGTAGCTGGAGGATCCTGAATGCAGAAGTTCATTCCCCAATCCACTCTATTGAATATCAATGATGAGGGTGGATTGGAGGATGAAGTCCCTTGAGAGAAAGGGCTTTGGGTATATGATCTAAGGTTAAACACACAAAAGCACTCTCTTCTTTCTCTCACAACAATAAAAGACAAGTTCTCTTTAAATAGGCAAAAGGTTCCAACGGATATAAAACGGTCACATTTATGACAGAGTTCGATATCATCGAGCATATACTCTCGATCGTATTGATGGTCCGCTCGATGACATAAACTCAATGTCATATGCTTTTGAAAACCTTTTGCCAGCTGATCGAGCGAATCGAGACTCGTGTCGATGCCATCGGATTTCAAACTCTAATATTATCGAAATAAGGATCGAGTCCTTGATATTTGAAAAATGAGAGAAACTTGCATGAAATTTTTCAGGACTTTAGATATGATCGGGGGATACTCGATATCATCAAAATTTAAATGTCGATGATATTGGGAGTCGTGTTGATGCATCAATAAATCCAAGGATTTTATCAGTGAGCTTGCTGGATAGTTTTGTCCATTCTCAATGTAATCGATCCGGCTCCGATAACATCAATATTTAGAATATCGATTCTATCGCGTGACCCCCGATCAGAAATAAAAACCACCTGAAAAATATTACTGAAGAACTTTGCACCCATGATCGATATCATCGAGAGCCTACCGATATCATTAAGATTTGAACTCTGATGGTATCGATGAGGGATTCGATATATCAAAGCATATATAATTTTCCTGATTCGAAATAGGAGTGCCGAATCTGCTTGTCGATATTATCGAGCCATCTTCGATGGTCTCGAGATTCAAATATCGATGATATCGATATGTGTGTCGATACATTGATAATTCTATCCAGATATGTATTTGGTTACTGGACATATTACGTCCTCATTCGATTTTATCGATTGGTCTATCGAGGACATTGAAAGCGCAGGTTAATCATATAGCGATGCGTATCGATACAATCGACAAGGCAAGAAAACTTGGAGGTTTTTTGATTCTTTGAAACAGTTTTCTCACGTTAAACCCTAATATGTTCTAACATGTTTAAGGGTTTTATTCACCTGGTGTTTTGGGAGAAAGGATGTGAGGCTTAAATTTACATATGGCGAGCTTCCACACATCTGGTTGAGGCAGATGCTTGTATAAATTTTCTTGTTCGGCTTTTGTAGTTTGACTGACTCAACACACACACTAATTGACAAACCAGGGCACTAGCAAGGGCACTGTCAATCTCATTCTTTGTCAAGTACATGACAAAATACTCAAAACACCCTAGGACCATATCTTAGACAGACACATCCTAAATTGTGTGTACATACATTTTACACAATTTTTATAATTTCTAAAAGTACCCATGTACACAACTAGATCTGCTCCCCCTTACAGTTGAACTCCCCCATTCTTGGTGTAGCTGCTCCCCCTAACACTTGCAACACCATTCAAGCATATACAATTTCCATCCAGGGTGTTTTTACTTTTCTCCCCCTTTTTGTCAGTCATTGACAAAGATATAGTAGTTTGATATTGACTGAAGTTTAAAGAAGCATATATGGGAGAACTACAGAGATAGATGCATAAAGTTAAAACAGTGCTAAGAATACATCAATGAAGGTAGTTATCAAAATAGATAAAATAATCACTGCCACACATACATCCCATAATTGAGGAAGTAGGGAAACTAGGGAATCATTTATATTAGAATGGCAGAAAAATGAGAATTAGATTTAGCCATATCTTTAAAAAATATACTGCCCCAGACAACGATAAACTATCAACCATCAGACAAAAATATCAAGCCCATGTATGGGTACCCAAAACAAATAAACAGGAATGGGTGCAAGAAAAAAATAGTGTTCATAACTAGACACACTTTGCCTCCAAAGATGTTTTCTTTTAACACATAAAAGGCCTGCCAGTCGTTAATAACTCAAGAATCTGTTGCACAGAATTTTAGAGAGTTTCCATCTTGTCTTCTGTTCCTAACAGTCGTTGGTCACAGTTATGGAGCTGCTCGTCAATTCCAGCAAGGCTATTTAAAAGTTGGCACTCAAGCACATGACGTTGTCGATTAGTGATAGAAGCAGGACTCCATACAGGAGTCCGGTTTGATCCCCAGAGATTTTCTTCATTAAACACCTGACCACTCTCTCCAACAGGTGGAGGATTCTTAGCATGAGATAAGACAGACATACACTTGTTGGGCTGCATCATGGTCGAACCATACTTCATGATATATCTTATTAGTTATTTTTGGCAGTCCAGCCTAGTGTGCGAGCTTATAGACAAGGGACAGAGAAATGCAGTATTTCAAGATGATCACTTTTGACTACCTTAATTAGCTGATCTAGAATGAGAGTTGGTAGACATATAAGGACCTCTTGATAGACATCATACAGGACATTAAGTACAAAGGGACTCAGGTATGTGTCATTGGCGTCACATGGGTACACATTCGTACTGGAGATACTGTGAAGGAGTCTAAACAAGGTTCCTAAATGTTTAACCTGAAGGATATTGTCATCATTTTTAGGAATAGTCATACCCTGGCATAGTGCTCGAGTAATTTCTCCCCATCTTCCTAATTCGTTTAGATTTCTACCAGTGACAGGGATCTGCATCACATCAATGTTTTAAATATACGACCAAGGACTGTTGGAGTAATTTTTTTAGTGTGTTGCATGAATTCTAGACGTATACATGGTGAATAATCTTGGACAACATGACAATAGTTGAAGAATTGCTGGATCATTTCAAACTGATATGGACCGCCCATATTAAGCATATTCTTCCACCCAATAGTCTCCATCATGAGATCCACCCCATAGGGCTCGACAGCACTAGTGTAACATCCCGAAAATCGGGGGGTCGAGGAAAAACCCAACTCCCGAGTTTCAAAATGTTATTTATGCAACATAGATATGTATGATTGAATGTTGTCTGTGATAATGTATTGAACATGAGTGAGATTAAGCTAGAACAGCATATCACGCTCCAGAGACGGTTAAATTTACAAGCGGAAGATTGTCATTGTATGTATAACATATATAAACTGTTGTATGTCTCCAGAGTGTGAATACATTACCAGGTTATATACATACATGTATACTCCAAAAGTAAACCAAAAGGATATACATGAGTGCTCTAAAAATATAAAATGACAAGTGTCAAGGCAACAAATCAACCTCCCTGTAATCCCGTCAATCAGATCACGCATAAAGGAGAGATCCTCCTCATCATCATCAAGTCCAGCACCGCCTCGCAGGCCGCGCCATCATCTGCAATCACAAAAGGGACTGGTGGGTGTCCGGAAACACCATCCCGTAATGTGGGAGTGAGTAGCTAACTCAGTGGAATAATAGAGCAAAGATTAACATGTTATCAAATCAATCATGCGATAATAGTAAAGCAGTAAATCAAACAATCCTAATACTGTTGTTAATGCAATATGACGTGACATGATGGATGCCCTCACCGACGATCTCCCTCATACGGCACCATCTTACGACCGCGGCATGCCGTACTCCCTCAAGTGCTCCACATCTTCCAGGCACATGCAATGTCATGGTGATATGATTACCTAGTTGTTATTAGTCCTTTTCATACAGCAATATTGGAAAACTAAGGTACTTCCCTTATATCAATCCCAACACAGATCCTGTCTAGGGTCGTCACTCCTAGTAATCTCATACGATGTATATTTCGTAGGTCGCTGCAAGGGCTGTTGCACGCACTCGTTGCTCCGCTCCTCCATCACCTTATCAATACAGGCCTACTGTACTCTACTGCTACTGAAGGGTCGTCGCCTCCCGTAGACTCAGAATACGCTCGCGGTCACTACAAAGGACTCGTCGCCTGATCAGTGTAGGCCGACAGATAGAATATAGTGTCCCATACCACCATAATCTGCTCACGAGACTAGGTGCTCACTGGTCACTACGGGGAGGTTTATAGCCCCAGCGTAGGCCGACAGCTCGACCACGGTGTCCCATACCACCATGCCCGGCTCATGAGTCTTTATGGATCAAGGTACCATGGTTAACAGGGTTTACAATGGTAAGTTCAATACCCTAAGTTCAAGCAGTTATGACTCATACAAGGTGAACATACATCGGTCAGTCGGGTTACTTGACGGGCTCGAGTAGCGCGATCGCATCTCAAGTCGAACGACATGAAGTGCGTAAAACACTTCGCGTGGCCTAACCACTGCCGTCAACTCCAAACACGACTCGCGTTCATCGACGCGTCGTTCGTGGCGAAGATAAGCTAACCACGAATTCGCTCGGTTACCGATTGCCTGGACTAGGCATAGTCCCAAACAATCATAGAATCACATCAGCAGTTGTGTAAGGGTAATGGAAATGAAATACAACCATGAGAGCATGTTAACACATGTTATTACATACAACTTAAGCAAATCATCGTACACATTCTTTCACACATATAATGAAATTAAGCATGTCGCCAACATATAGGAAATCCTCTCCATCAACATATTAATTGAGAATTCAATCTCAAAGTAACTCATAAGGAAATCATCAAGCACATGTTATAACATACAGCTTAAGCGAATCGTCAAGCACATGCATTTCATTCATATCATGAAATCATGCATATGGCTAACATGTAGGAAACCATTCACACCAGCATATTAATTGAGAAATCAATCTCAAACTAATTCATAACACCATTTAATTCAATACATACTAATACAAGCATTTATACAAACACATACACTACACACTTAAGTCTACATATAGTATGTCGACCCGAAGTGCGCATTTAGGCGAATCTCTTCGCCAAACTAATTATGCACGTATTCCTAACATCCTAATGCGACAACATATCATGTCAATCACATCAGCAAAATATGAATGAAATCTATACTTCCTACAAATGACTAAAATGCCCTAAATCTCATATTCTTCGTTAGTTTACGAAACAGGAAACGGACAGCATGTTGTACATGTCAAACGGCGTTGCCGTCAAGAATCTACTATTAAACGACATTGAAAGCTTTGGAAACAGTCAATCAAAGCGTCTAAAATCGCACCTTTTCCCTTTTAGGGGTGAGAATTCGAACGGAGCGTATACGCTTCGTCTACGGCTACTAGAGGACCTGTTTTACAAGATCTTTTAACTACCGAGCTATGGAACGGAAGAAACATCAAATCAGCAACTTTCTAGGGTTATTCCTTACCTGAAAACGTGGAGAAATCACCGGCTGAATGATGGAAGTGTGTTGCTACAGCACGTGCAACAGGCGGCACGAAAGCTGAAAAATTCTCCTCCAATCTCTCTCACAAATTCTCACCTTTTCTCTCTCCCAATCTAGGGTTTTTCCTAAATTCGGATGGGAGAGAGGAGTGAGGGTTTCAAGCCCTTTTATAAACTAAATCTTGCCCGAAATAGGCTCGGGAACAAGGTTTACTTGATGTTTGTCCAAAGCGGGACTGTTTCGGTCTAAAAGATGATTTCTGATGGTCCCCTGGCCGAACGCGATCGGACTTAAGTTCACACATGTCAGATGTCGCTCTCATACCGTTTTCAGACCCTCAGTGTTCGTAGATCACCCGTGGCGGTCCAGTTTCAGTTCAGCGGTCACCGCACGTAGATCAGGCCTGCAAGTCTCATGATATGAAATAGAAATTTCTCCTGATCCGAGGGTGTAATCTGGCTGAATTCTGACAGTCAAAATGCTTAATACTGACACGTCAAGTCGTGTGCCAGATTTGAATTTGAAATTCCAATTCTATCCCTATTTGCACTCTCTTCAGTCCGGGCTCAATGAAATAGCCGGTGGTTATCGGTTGGACTTGATTTTCGAAATGATTGTCAAGTCCAGCTGGGCGGTTCTAACAGTCTAAGATAGGAAGTAACGGACTTTCGACGTTCGGTCTAAATCCAATACAAGAATTCAAAGTGGTCCAGAGAACAAACCCGCTTAGAGTTTGATCCGAGGTTATAGAGTATTATGGAGTCATACGTTCTACTCGATTTGGGTCTTGTAGAACGTATTTAAAGTGATCAGGGACTGTTTCCCAGCTACTCCAGCGTTGCGCTAGCTAACTTACGCTAAATTTCCATAGGAATTAATCCTAAGTGGTTTCTTTGACTATGAAATTGGGTTCTAAGCGATTTTCCAGGTGTTTTATTTGACCCATTGCCTAAGGACGTCAAATCCCAGATTGGCCAAAATCCGGGGTGTTACAACTAGTTAGAATAGTACGGTCGACGATCGTAACTTGTTCCCAATCAGATTGGTTTTGAGGTGGTCTAGTATTTTTCCCTTTCTTAATCTTGAAAGATTTTGTAGATGAGAGAGCCATACCTTTCCCTTTAACCATCTTCCTTTCTTCGTTTGGGTTCTGATATTTTCCCATCAAGACTCTGAGCAACTAACCAAAGAAAATAGTCAGGACAACAAGACAGGATTGGCTACTGTAAAAAGTAAATTTTTTGGCTCAACAGCCCTTTATTGGGCGATAAATTTCGATATTAACTACCAGTGTTTCGATGATATCAAGATGTCCTATCCGATGCTATCGACGATGTCTTCGATAATCTTTTTCAACTTCATGACTTTTCGAATTCTAAAAAGACGTCGATAATATCTACTTTGATCGATTTAATCGAGAATCAATGTAATCTGATGAACATATCGAAGGTGAATATTTTTCAGATTTTTCTATATTCTGACAGACTTTCCTGCATAGAATAGTACAATTTCACCATATGGGTATTCTCAGCCAAACTTTTGTACAAGCTCTGTACAAAGCAAAAAGTGTAAACATTGAAATGTTTATGTACAAAAAATGGAGGACAAGAACCTCAGACATATCATTTGAAGCTTAGTAAAATTACATCATTTCAGCAAATATCTAGATCGAGATGCATGACCTGGACCTGTTTCTTTTTCTACTTGATATTTTAGGGTATATGAAAATTAATCATCAGATACTTCAGTTTTTCTTTTATTACCCATTTTGAGGCAGACTTCTTCATTCTGTCTTTTTCTTTAGGTGGTGATGAATGAGTGTTTCTCCTAGGTGGACTTTTAACATTCTGAGTTTCTCTGATTGATTTGAATTTACCAATGTGGTTTTGATCAGAGTTATGTAAAGTCCATCTAGTTGTCAAGCATTCAAACTTATAATGACCCACATCACCACATAAATGACAAACTGGAGAGGTTCTCATATTGCTACCTGAAGCAGCGAGATTTGTTAGAGCTTTATTTCTAATTTTCTTTTTAATTTTCTCATACCCTAGGCCACTCTTGTCTCTTGCTTGTCTTCCCATCCCTAACAATTTTTCTAGCTTTTCACCACTTTGAGAAAATTTGTAGTTTATTTCAGCAAATCGCCTGGATTTCTCTAGGTCAATATGGAGTGAGTGATTATCATTTTTGAGTTGTGCATCGTCATCTCTTAATAATTCAATTTGTTTCATAAGTTTTGATGATTCCATCTTTAGGGATAGGTTTTTTCTTTCCAACTTATCATTGTCTGAATGATATTGTTGTAAATCATTGTTTAAATGAGTATTAGTTTCTAAGGTTTTGTCTAAATCTTTCTGCAGCAATTCCTTTTTGTTTTTAGACATACCGAGTCTTTTTAAGGATATGGATGTTATGAATGTAGAGTTGATTATAAGCATATTGCAGTTTGTCCTTCTTTATCTCTTCTTCTTCTTCTCCGATTTCTTCATCATTAGACGGAAATGATTCAATGGCTTGTTATTCCTTCTCGTTCTCAAATTCATTGGAAATGATTGGAGTAGTAGAGACCATAAGGATTTTTAATGATTTCTGATCTCCATCACTCTCTGAGTCACTGGATTCTGAATTTGACTGTTTTGTATCATCCCAAGTGGCGGCCATTGCCTTGCCCTTAGTTTTTCTGTTTGGGCATTCAGTAGACAGGTGTCCATACTCATGACAAGAATAGCATTGTGGTTCTTTGGTCCTTTTGCCAAATTTTTCTGTAGAGGGTTTGTTGTATACCTTTCTTGCTTTAAAGGGACGGCCGCGATTCTTTTGAATTTTTGTGCCAACAAGGCCACTTCCTCATCTTCATCTTCATCTTCTTTTTCACTCTCACTGTCCTTATGTTTTATTTTCTTAGAAGTTTTTAGGATAGTGTTTTTGGATTTTTGGGATTGTGTGAAGTGTAGTTCAAAAGTTTGTAGTGAACCTACCAGTTCTTCTACTTTCATCTCATCAATATTCCTACATTCCTCAAATGTTGTTACCTTGGGATTAAATCGTTCTAGTAGGGATCTTAGAATTTTCCTGTAAATTTTTGTTACTGGAACTTTCTCTCCCAATCCACCCATGGAGTTGCAAATGATATTCAATTTTGTGAAAAACTCCATAAATGTCTCATGCTCTTCCATCTTGAGAGTTTCGAACTGTGAAGTAAGAAGTTGTAGTTTAGACCTCTTCATAGTGCTCGTGCCTTCATGGGTTATTTTCAATAGATCCCATGCTTCCTTGGATGTCCCACACATGCTTATTTGATTAAAAATATCCTGGGACACGGCACATAGATGGCGTTCATTGCTTTTGCTTCAGCAGTTTATTTTTCTTTGTCGAACGTCGTCCACTATTCTTTGGGTTTGGGTTTTGTGATGGTTGTGCCACTTTCAAGTGCGATTTGTTCGGTTGGTGGCTCATAACCATTTTCAACTATATCCCAAACATCATGGTCTAAAGATCTCAGGAAGCAGTGCATCCTAGCATTCCAATATGCATAATTTGAACTGTTAAATACTGGAGGTCTAGTGACTGATGATCCCTATCCTTTGGCCATATTCCAAACTTCATTCAAGATCACACTCTAGGCGGTGAAGCCCTTAAAGAGATACCCACTCTGATACCAATTGAAATGGCGATGAAGACCGCTTGAGTTAAAGTAGGAATATGCCAATATGTCCTAGAGGGGGGTGAATAGGAGTCTTTAAAATTTTTACAATGTATTTACAATTCCTATTGCACTAATCCTAACAATAAGCACATATTATGATTACTCAAACGTAACTCTACTGGCTTCCAAGCCCCGTAGAGGATCCAAACACAAACTATTTAAGAAGTGAACAATATGTAAACTAATTTATGATGGATATGACTGTGTATGTGTATGAGGTGTGATCTTAGATATTCAAATATGAAAATATTAAGGTAAATCACACAAACAAAAGAATAACAATCACAAACACAATCATTTTTATAGTGGTTCTACTACTTGTCTACTCCACTCCCGGTAACTGCACTTAATTCTTGAGTGTGCTGGTTTTATTAAGGAGGTTTCACATGGTTCACTTCTAACCTAAGGTTTTAAATCAGGTCACCTTCAACCTTTACAACCTACACTGAGGCTAACTATTTATGGTCTCATAAGCAAGGGTCAAAAAATCGCACCCACTTTTAGGTACACTAGCTACGGATCTTCCTTAAGACCCTAACGGAGGTTTCACTCGCTTCACCTCAAACCCAAGGTTTTACATGGTTCACCTCAAACTGAAGGTTTTACTGGTTCACCCCTAACCAGATGTTTATGCTCTCCATAGAGCAAGGGTCCGCACAATGCACCCACCACGTACACTCCTATTGGAGGCCTCCTTGAGGACTTTAAGGGTGAGAAACACCTTAGACCCAATCCTACAAAGGAATGATCAAAGGGTCCTCTAGACTCTAGATACTTACAGATAACTTGATGAGTCTCATTCAGCACATAATGAAGATCTCCTCCTTATTGATGAAGAGTCTTCTACTGCCTTGATCCGTAACACAAATGATATACCAGTATATGGCTAAGGGTTGGGTCAAGGTTATGATGGAATCTTACTCTCTAAAGATTTTCCTATTAGGAAGATAGAGAAATTCCAATCATCTAAGCATTCAAGGCATCCCAGCTTAATGATTTGTCATTAAGTTAGTAGCTGGAGGATCCTTAAATGTGAAAGTTCATTCCCCAATTCACTCTATTAAATATCAATGATGAGGGTGGATTGGAGGATGAAGTCCCTTGAGAGAAAGGGCTTTGGGTATATGATCTAAGGTTAAACATACAGAAGAACTCTCTTCTTTCTCTTACAGTAACAAAAGAAAAGTTTTCTTTAAATAGGCAAAAGGTTCCAACGGATATAAAATGGTCACATTTATGACAGAGTTCGATATCATCGAGCGTATACTCTCGATTGTATCGATGGTCCACTCGATGACACAAACTCAATGTCATATGCTTTTGAAGACCTTTTGCCAGCTGATCGAGGGAATCGAGACTCGTGTCGATGCCATCAGATTTTGAACTCCGATATTATCGAAACAAGGATCGAGTCCTTGATATTTAAAAAATGAGAGAAACTTGCATGAAATTTTTCAGGACTTTAGATATAATCAGGGGATACTCGATATCATCAGAATTTGAATGTCGATGATATCGGGAGTCATGTCGATGCATCGATAAATCCAAGGATTTTATCAGTGAGCTTGCTGGATAGTTCTGTCCATTCTCAATGCAATCAATTTGACTCTGATAACATCGATATTTAGAATATCGATTCTATCGAGCGACCCTCGATCAGAGATAAAAACCACCTAAAAAATGTTGTTGGAGAACTTCGCGCCCATGATCGATATCATCGAGATTTGAACTCCGATGGTATCGATGAGGGATTCGATATATCGAAGCATATATGATTTTCCTGAGTAAAAATAAGGGCGCCGAATCTGCTTGTTGATATTATCGAGCCATCTTTGATGGTCTCGAGAGTCAAATATCGATGATATCGATACGTGTGTCGATACATCGATAATTCTGTCTAGATATGTATTTAGTTGTTGGACATATTACGTTCTCATTTGATTTTATTGATTGGTCTATTGAGGACATCGACAACGTAGGTCAATCATATCGAGATATGTATCGATACAATCGAAAGGGCAAGGAAACTTAGAGATTTTCTGATTCTTTAAAACAGTTTTCTCACCTTAAACCCTAATATGTTTAAGAGTTTTATTCACCTGGTGTATTGGGACAAGGGATGTGAGGCTTAGATTTACTTATGACGAACTTTCACACATCCAGTTGAGGCAGACGCTTGTACAGATTTTCCTGTGAGGCTTTTGTAGTCCGACTGACTCAACACACACACTAATTGACAAACCAGGGTACTAGCAAGGGCACTTTCAATCCTTCCTCTCGTTCAGTTTGTAGGATGGGATAACATACTATATTGGGGTGGACCGGCATACCTCTCCATTGAACAGGCTATGTTTGTGTGCATTACTGATTTTTTAACTGAAAATCTGACATTTACTATTGTGACCAGATATGGTTCAATTGACGTGGACCGGCATCTTATTTCTAGTTTAATGGACCTTCCAGTTAATGATGAAGGTATTCTCATTAGTTCTCTAGTGGAAAAATCCTCTGAAACTGAGAAGCGAATGCTCACTAAAGATTTATGTAAGATAGATGTGGAATGGAGTACTGGGAATGCGCTTGCCTCAAAGTTTCTATTACCTAGATACAAAATCCTTCATAGGATTTTCAGTTCAAATATCTATCCTTGATCTGGTAACAAAACTGAACTTACTACATTTATGGTTTGTATTCTCGATTCTATCATTTCTGGAGTCTCTGTATGTCTTCCTTCTCTAATTTGTTATAGTATCATTTAGTTCTGTCTCTACCCAGGTCATATGACATACCCTTTACTTATCTTATGACTGTGTTAGTCACCCATAGTTTAGTAGCTATGCCTGTTAGAGAAGCTCTTATTCATCATTTACCCTTCAACAACTCTAGCATTAACAAGATGAATTTGAAGTTGGCCCCAGGCCAAGTTGATGTGGGTGCTGGTGGAGCCGCTGCCGCAAATGATGAGGGTGGTTTGCCTCTAGATGATATTAAAATGGATGATCTCTTTGATGAAATTGAATCTGATTCTGTTGCTGATCCTGATTATCAGCCATCTGACTTTAATGCGTGTTTGTGCTCTCTTGAGGAGAAGGTTGAAAGTATGAATGTGTCCCATGAAATGTAATTCAAATATATGCGTAAATATCTTAGGCGCATTAACTAGGGCCTTCATCAAATTGATCCTTCCATACCTGCTCCTTCTTCTGGTTTGGATTAGTATTTAAATATGAGTTTTGTAATAACTTTTAAACTACTTGAACTTCTCTTGTTTTATGTTCTTGGACATGTTTTCTTATGGACTTGATTAACTTGGTAATCTTGATCATATATTCTCTTATTTCTCATTATTCTTCTATTTACTGCCTTATTTATCTACTTCCATTATCATTTATTAGTTCTTTCCTCTGTCATATTGTGACAAAAGGGGGAGAATTTATTCTATCATGGTTATTCATTATGATATGTGAGATTATTCATTATGATAATATGAGATTGTGGATAGGTAGACAATTTTTTTTTTTTTTTTTTTGTATTGAGTATGGTAGTAAGGGTGAGTAAGGGGATGTATTGATGAGTAATTGATGATGTGTATTAGTTTAACTAGGTTGTAACTTGTGCATTATTCTTTAACCAGGTTGTAACTTGTGCATTATTCTTTAACCAGGTTGTAACTTGTGCATGATTCTTTAACCAGGTTGTAACCGGTGCATGATTCTTTAACCAGGTTGTAACTGGTGCATGATTCTTTAACCAGGTTGTAACTGGTGCATGATTCTTTAAACAGGTTGTAATTGGTGCATGATTCTTTATTGTGCGTATTATACTTATCTTATTTTAATGAAGTGTGTTTTGTCACAAATTTGACAAAGGGGGAGATTGTAAGTGCTATGTTTTTTAGCTCCTATGATTATCAAAGTTTTGAAAGTGCCAAAACTTCTTGGAATCTATATCTTGTTTAGCACATCTGTAAGTTCAAGATGATCCATTTTAAGATTTAAGTATTAGAAGTATAAGAGTTCAAGTATAAATATCAACTGATAGTTCAATCTTTCAAAGCTTCATCTAAGTCAAGACAATGTGCTTTACTTTGGTACTCAAAGCTTAAGGTGAAATGCAACTCAAGTACCTCAAGTTCAAGCTTTAAAGTGTTTCAAATTCAAGCTTCAAAGTGTTACAAGTTCAAGCTTCAACATACTTCAAGATGTTAAGCTTCATGTATATCAAGATCAACTATTAATTAAAGCAAAAAATGACTCAATGTTCAAACATCGCTTATAAGGTATGAATGACCCTAGATTGACCATAGGTTAGGTCATATTGATTGTATACTTTAATTGGGTCACTTTATAAGTGTATAGGCTATTTTTTGACTAGTCTTAGCCTATGTTCAACTAGTCCTAGCACTGGCTCGACCAGTCCAAGAAATCCTTTGACTAGTCCAAAGTTTGTTACTAATTTTCAAGAATTTTTTTGGATGCTCGACTAGTCGAGCAGGCTCAACTCAAAGTCCAGGAACTAAATTGGGTCCCACACGACCAGTCGAGAGTAGGGCTCAACCGGTCGTGTAGTCCACACGACCAGTCGAACCTCCCATTCGACTAGTCGTGGAACGTCTTATCTTATCGCGCTCAAAATTTTAAAAATTTATTGGTCCTTCGACCAGTCGAGCTAACCTCTGGGCCAGTCGAGTGAACAGTTTTTACAACTATAAATAGAGCATGATTTTCAGAGTTTTTCAATTCAATTCAAGGAAAATCAAGACACAACTCTAAGAGATAAGTTAGTGATATTCTTAAGCTATTTAGTGCTCATTTAATATTCTCTTTAATTAGTTTTTTGCATTTGATTTTGAGTTCTATATTCCAATCTTATTTGAAGAAGGGATCGAGGTTTTCCCATTTCTTGGAATCAAAATCAAATCAAGCAAGCCCAAAGTGATTTAATCTAAAAATCAGTTAGAACTTAGAACCTTTTCATAAGTGATTGGGACATTGAATATCTATGTTAAATATCTACTCCAAATTGATTCTTCCGAGCCTTATCAAAGGAGAATATCCAGATAAGTATTTTACATTTCTGTAAATCTATTCTTTTGGGTTCTTTGAGATTGTATTAGGAAAAATCTCTTTCTTTTAGTTTATTTGAGGTGATCCAGAAAACTCAGACTATGGGGTTTTTGAATTGTGTAATCCCACTTGAAAGACACAATTGTGAAAGTTTTAGGTGAACCTTGAAAAACCTATTTCATAGTGAATGCCAATATCCACTGTGTGAGGATATTGGGAGTGGAGTAGTTGTGTGGCTAATTTTCTAAACAGTTGGTGTACACACAAGCGAACCACTATAATTTCTGGCCTTGTGGTGAATGATTGGTTGTGGCATTGTGTGGATGTTGTAATTTCCTTTTTAAGAATTTATGGAGAATGTTATAATTTTTTATGCAAGTGTGAGAATGTTGTAATTGCTTAGTTATTTTCTTTTCTATTTTATTTTTTATTCCTCTGTGTTGGTTTGAGATTTTGATACACAGACCGTTTTAAGAATCAGGTTGTCCTACCATAAGTCATTGGTTTTTAGTGTAAGGTTGTCCTTAGAACAACATCTGTATCAACCTTTCAATACTTATGCATTTGAGGTTGCTATTCATTTCTGCATTGTGAGCTGTTTAAGTGTTATCTTTATCTATATTTGTTTAATTCCGCATTCAATTTTTAATTTGACATAGTCCTATTCACCCCCTCCCCCTCTAGGACTCTTGGCTCGACCTTTTCACATGAGTCACACAGTCTAGTCTTGTATTAATCCTACGTGTGTTATGCGCTCATGTGGGACAACTTTGACTATCAGAGAGTCCCATGAACAACCTAGCCAATGTAATATGCAATGGTCAACCACATTTCATATCAAGCATGCAGATGATGCATTTGGTCATGTATCTTGATGTTGTGCTATCACATACTCATAATCGACATTGATAATTGGCATCAATAATCGGTATCGATAATCGGTCTGCATGCAAGGCGAGATCCATAGTTGATCCACCGATCTAAACCATAATAAAAAGATCGACCCTCAGCTGTGGATATACCAATCCGATAACACGGATTCATTCGTCTATTATGATGATGGACTATGCAAAATCTATGGGGCCCATTGATTTGTGTTAACCCACTAAGAGAATGATGAGAATGGGCCCAATAAGGCCTGAGGGAAGGTCATTATGTGAAAGTTTAGCCATCATTACCCATCAATGTGGACATTTAACCAACATTGCTCCCTAGGAGTGGCCCGTATAGAGCCTAACATATAGTAGGCCCATGGCCTCACACAAGGGCCTAATGTATATCACGATGGGCCTCACTTATGGGCCACATATGAATCACTTTAGGCCTTACCAAATGGGCCTCATACACCACATCAGGCCTCATCATTTGGGCCTCATACATCACATCGGACCTCATATATGGGCCTCATACACATCAAATTGGGCCTCATATATGGGCCGCAAATACATCTCATTTGGCCTCATTCAAAGGCCATAAATATATCACATGGGGCCTAATGGTGTAGCCCATGATTGTCTAAGTTGCTTCCTTTCTTTTTGCCCAAGTCACTTCTCTTTTTGTCCAAGTCACTTCTCTTTTTTTCTAAGTCACTTCCTTTTTCTTGGTGAGTATCAGGCAACAAAATGGATGGGCAGCATGGTTAAGACACATTCATTAAAGTGGGTCTTACACAAATAGTAGGTGGATCCATTTGAGTGACCCACCATTGTTTGAATCAAACTGATATTTGCACTTTTCCTTCATACAGGCCTACCCAAACAGACAGGTAGTGTGGATACATCATACATTATGATGGGCAGCACAAGTGGATGGCATATATATACAATACATGCTTAAGTTGGGCCTCACATCCAAGGGACGGATGACGGGGATAAAATAGATACATCATGTAACGTCTCGAAAAAATTCGTACAGAGACCCGACTACCACCTCGATCAGAAGTCACTTAGGATTAATTCCTTTAGAAATTAAGCGTAAGATAACTAGCGCTATGCTAGATTAGCTGTGAAATTAGCACTAATCACTTTAAATACATTCTGTAAGACCCAAAACTTGTGGAATTGTTAACGCTATAACATCCTAAAACCTAGGATCAAACTCTAAATCCGTTTGCTCTCAGGAACTCTTTGAAACTTTGTAATGGATTCTGACCGCGCGTCGTGAGTCCAGTAGTAATGAACTTAAACCATTATGACCGCGTAGTTTGACTTCACTACCACCCCGAAAATCAAGCCCAACTGATGTTCTGAGGCTATTTCATTGAGCCTGGAGCAAGGAGTGTGAGAAAGAGTGAAATTCTTTGTAAATTAAATGTGATTTAAATAAATTTGGCACGTGTCGCTTGCGGATTAAGTATAAGCATTCAGACCGTTGGAATCTGACCCAAATACAACCTCGGATCAGGGAACATTTCCCAGTCAGGTCAGTGTACTTGGAATCTCTTATCGAGTCTCAGTGACTGCTGAACTGAAACTGGTCCGCCACGTGCGATCTGGAAATCCGATCGAACTAAAACTTAATGTCATCAAGATCCAACATCCATGAGCTTAAGTCCGATCGCATTTAGTCAGGGGACCTCCAGAAACGTTCTTTTAGATCGGAAAGGACCCGAGGTTATAACCCAAGTGTACCTTGGTTTAAAGTCTAAATAGGTGAGTTTCTAACCTATTTAAGGACCTTAAACCCTCTGACATCCCTCCCATACGAATTTTCAAAAACCCTAGAAAAGAGAAGAGAGAAGAGAGGGATTGTGTGGAAGTTGTGAGGGAAGGTTCCTGTCGCTCGATCCTGCTACTACACATGCTTAGCCATCGTGTTCTAATCACTTTTCCGGTGATTCTAACTTCATTCTAGGTAAGAAAACCCTAACCTTAACCTATTTTAGAAATTCCATCGATACAAGTATCGAAGTAGCTGACTTATCTTATGGTTTAGGTCGTCATATCGACGTTGATGAAGTATAAGTTTCTATTCGATTCGATTCGATACGCTTCTACGGCATAAGCTGAGGATTTTAGATGCTTAGGTTACCTATTTTCAAAGCTTTCAATGTCGTTTAATAGTAGATTATCGATAAGAATGCTGTTTGGCATGTAGAACATGCTGTCTGTTTTCCATTTCGATTACGTACGGAGAATATGAGATTTAGGGTATTTTAGGTATTTATAGGAAATACTTTATACGTCCGTATTTTGCTGATATGATTGCCATGTGTATTTGTCGTGTTATTATACTAATTAGGCGTGTATGATCTGTTTGGCGAAGAGATTCGTCCTAATGCACAGTTTGGGTCGACATACGCTATGTAGACAAATGTGTGTAGACTAAGTGTTTGTATAAAAGTATGTATTAGTAAGTATTGAGTAAATGTTGTTGTAGATTAGTTTTGAGACTGGATTCTCAACTAATATGATGATGCACATGATTTTCTCCATGTTTGTTATATTGAATTGATTTCCTTATACATATGAAATGCTCATGTTTGGTTGATTTGCTTATGTTGTATGTTATAACATGTTGTTAACGTGCTTGGTTTATTTGTGCTTCGTTTCTGTCACTCTCATATGAATATTGAATTAAATTACAAGTGCTTGGGGCTATATTCTAGTCCAGGCAGTCGTTAACAGATTCAAAATCATGGTTGGAATCTATCGCCATGAAGGACGCGTCGACGAACCCAAGTCGTGCTTTGGTTGATGGCAGTGGTTAGGCCACACGAGGTGTTTTATGCACTTCATGTCGTTTAGCTTGAAGTGCGCTTGTACTAGTCGAGCTCGTCAAGCAACCCGACTAACCATTGTATGTTCACCTTGTATTGGTCATAATTACTTGAACCTAGGGTACTGAACTTATCAGTGAAAATCCTGATAACCATGGTACCTTGATCCATTAAGACTCATGAGCCGGGCATGGTAGTATGGGACACCGTGGTCGAGTTGTTGGCCTACGCTGGGGCCACAAACCTCCCCATAGTGACCAGTGAGCCCCTTAGACTCGTGAGCCGATTGTGCTGGTATGGGACACTACATTCGAGTTGTCGGCCTACTCTGATTGGTGACGAGCCCTTTGTAGTGACCTCGAACGTATTCTGAGTCTACGTGAGGCAACGGCCCTTCCGTAGCAACAAGAATACAACTAGGCCTGTATTGATAAGGTGATGGGGGATCGGTGTAACGAGTGTGAGCAACAACCCTTGCAGCAACCTAGAAATATATCATCGTATGAGACTACTAGGAGTGACGACCCTAGAAAGGATCTGTGTTGGGATTGATATAAGGAAAGTACCTTAGTTTCCCAATACTGCTGTATTAAAGGACTAATAACAACTCGGTAATCATATCCATATCGCACTACATGTGCATGGAAGATGTGGAGCACTGAGGGAAGAAAGCATGTCACGGACGTAAGATGGTGTCACATGAGGGAGTATGTCGGTGAGGCCATGCATCATTACTGCATCTCATCCTTGCATTAATAACAGTATCTAGGAATGTCTGATTATTTGCTAGTATCTAGGAATGTCTGATTATTTGCTTTACTATTATCGCGTGATTGATTTGATAACATGCTAATCTTTGCTCTATGATTCCACTGAGTTAGTCACTCACTCCCACGTTACAGGATGGTGTTTACAACACCTACAAGACTTTATCTTAGATGCAGATAGCGAGGCGATTCAGGAGCTGGAGCCGGACTACTATGAGGACCAGGACGAGTTCTCGTACATGTAGTTTTCTGACGGCTTTGCATAGGTGGCCTGGATCAGCGGGATTCTACTAATCGGACTATCATGTGACCTTTGATTTTAGTTTGTTATATGTATTTGTGACTCAGAGTTATATTCATACTTTGGAGACAGATCGAGATTGTTTTGTTTTACATACAGTGATATATGTATTTTTCAGTCTTCCGCCTGCGTTTTATCACTGGATCTGGAGTATGAATTGCAGTTTGGTAAAATCTCACTCATGTTAATGTACTAACTCAGACAACATTTAATTATAAGCATATTTGTTGCATAAGTGATGGTCTGAAACTCGGGAGTTGGGTTTCTAAACGACCCCCGATTTTTAGGGAGTTATAAGTTGGTATCAGAGCATGATTTGGATTAAATCGGACATGGGTTATGGTCACGTGGCATACGCTGTCGCCCTTTTGACCTAGGTGGGTACGAGAAAACCATAGAATCACTCATAGGATCTCAGTTTCGCCAATTGGCGAAGTTCACCCAAATCGATAATTTTGATCCAGTCCGTGTGCATCCATGGTTGCATGAAACAACCTCGGACCACTTCTAGTTTGTGTGTGGATGAGCCTAGGCCTTTATTGACCCTATCCCAGCTATTAAAAATTGTTAAATGCGAATATGCTGCAATTAGTACCCGAAATGACCTGAAATAGTTCGAAACGGAGTCATGGGCCTACCCACGCTGATCTAGAATGATCCAATGTGGGACCCACATGAATTTTGGGCCCTTAGGGCAGGAGGTCCTTGCCCAAATGGCAAGTCCTCGCCAAACACTCTAGTGAGTGGCGAGGACCTCGCCGAGTCGGCGAGGCCTCGCTGATCAGTGGGCCCAATTCGGTCGGGCCTTCGGCCTGATGATCTTTAGGGGTTAGGGTGACCCCCTGGTATGTGGGTCGTCCGTTAAAACAACCCCAATCTGCTACCTCCTTCACAAAACACTCCCCCAAGCTCTTCCTTTCTCTCTCATTTACTGATTTCTCTCTCAAACCCCACTCCCAATCACTCCCATCATCGTTTTTGGCTACAATCCACGCCCCTCCATCGTTTGCAGTGGTACACACTCCCCTCTCTCTCCATTCTCTCACGTTTGGAGCTCTTACACCCTTCATTTGAAGCTCAAATCGTGTAAGCTTCTAACCCAACTTATCTCTTCCTTTTCCTTTCTTCAAACTCGTTGTTTGGGGCCTTTACAACCCCTGTTGGGTCTCAAACCCATGGTGAATCAGAAGCCTCAGCCCTTATTCCCCTTTTCATTCTCTTTCCATGGCATTCTTTAAGTTTTTGGCGGTCATATTCTCAATTTCTACCGTCCTCTTTCTCATGGGCAAGAGGAAGGGTGCCGCTGATGAAGCTGGGCCTAGTCGCCCCTCATGTTCAAGGAAGCCAAGAGGTGGCACTGCTAGTTCAAGCGCCACCGTAAGTCCAAGTACCGCTCGTGAGTTTCAAACGAAGCGAGATCTTGATCCCCGATCTCCTGCTGGAAGGGCTTGGTTGGCGAAACAACCCCATGAAATTTATGAGGGCCTTTGGGTCCTTTTTGAAGCTCAGGTGGATGGGTGACTCTTTGAGGAATATCAGTTGCTCGAGCTCCTGGAACAGGCCCAATGGGGTCCGCTATTTGATGTCAGGCAACGTGCCAATGCAAGCACAGTCCGAGCTTTCTATGCCAACATTCATGAGGCTACGCTGGAACCCTTACAGTTCTGGGTCTTATATGAAGTGGATTTGTGGGCCACAGTTGACGTCAGATTGATATCTCGGCTTCTGAATGTGCCCCTTGACGAGGTACATGCGAGCACTAAGAATCTGAATAGTATGCGTGAAAGGGACCGCCACACACATTCCCTTTGTGGCCGACTGGTTGTGTGGCAGCCGAACCAGAGTCTTCTTGCATCCAATATGACAAACGACTTCCGCTTGCTCCACCACATTTTCACATTCAACGTCTACCCTAGGTGGAGTAACCATAGTGAGTGTACGCGCCTCATGGTGGACTTCTTGTATCAGGTGGGGCAGAGGGCAAACCTGTGTGTTCCTTCGTTCGTGTTGCGATAGATAGTTCAGGTTGTACTCTCGAGGAGGAGGACTGAGTTGCTCCCATATGGCCGACTCATATGCAGGATTGCACGTGAGTTTGGTTATGGCCTTGGTGGGGAGATGCCGGTGCCAGTTCATCATATCAATGAAGCTACCCTCAATCAGATGGAGATCGGGCCATGACAATGCCAAGCTCAACTTGAGGAGAGCGAAGATGAGACTGAGAGTGAAGAAGAAGAGAGTGAAGAAGAAGCTGGGGCCGAGATCCAAGAAAAGGAACAAGAAGAGGAAGAACTAGAGGCCCAGAGCACAGATGAGAGCTCCCCTCCTGCGGTACCAGGGCAGGCTTCTGGTCAGGCTCCTTGGGATAGTCGTATAGCTCGCATGGAGGAGGATCATCCTGCCCTACGACAGGGCCAGGCTGCCTTACGACAGGACATTTCAGACCTGTGGGGCTTTGTGAAGCACAAGTTCAAGAAGGGGACTAGCACCTTGAAATCTATCCTGTGTTGTCTACAGGATAAGGGTGCCCCTCCTCCATCACCAGACTCATACGAGTGATTAAATTTCAGATGGTTGTCGGTCATATGTAGGTTGTTTTATGTTTTTTGTGTGTGATCCTTAGAAGGCTTAGTAGTTGGTTTATGTTCCAGTTGTAGCTTTGGCTACCAGTTGTAGCTTTGGCTAGCTTAGTTTCCCATGTGTTTCTTGTCATGATGCATGTAAAGATATATCTCTTGTATTGTGATAAGTTTTGATTTAGAGTTTCTTCGGTTTGTTATGTGAATGATTGTGTGGTGTGTTTGTGCTATTGCTGAAACTGACTGGGTTGCACCCTATTTTGAATATAGGGAATGCCACCTAAGGTTACTAGGAGCACGACACGTCTTACGCTGGGTGAGCCGATGGATCGGGTCCCTCCCTAGAGTGATGATCATATGGACCCTGCTGTGGGCCTGATTCGTGAGACTGCACCTGAGTCTCAGCCTTCTACAGGTCCTACAGTCGGACCACCACCTTTCACACCACCAATTCGTGAGCAGTACCGCACGTCTTCCTCAACGCAGTATGTGCCTCAGCTTGCTCCACCTTCTGATAGGTTTGAGCAGTTGATGACCATGATACACCAGCAGCATCAGTAGCTTTTGACTACTATCGCAGGGGCCTTAGCCCAGGGTGGGAGTGCGACTCCACCTGCATCATCTGTACATCCAGTTGAGGATGCTGGGACTTCAACTAAGGATGAGGGTATGGCTCATCCTGCACCATCTGCTTACCCTACGGGGAATGTTGCTGATACCAGAGGCCTACTTGAGCGATTCCACCGCTTGCGGCCTCCTACTTTTGCAGGTTCTCATAGACCTGAGGAGGCCGAGTATTGGCTCGACCGCGTCTCGAAGATGTTGAGGATGCTGCACTGCTCGGAGTCTGAGCAGGTTGAGTTGGCCACTTTCATGTTCGAGAGAGAGGCCAGCTTATGGTGAGATAACGTATTGCGGACGGTTACAGTTGGCTACATATGGACTTAGACAGCATTCGAGTTCCGTTTCCATGAGAAATACTATCCGCAGACCTACCGACATGAGAGGGAGAATGAGTTTTTACGCTCAGGCAGGGAGGCATGTCAGTTATGGAGTACGATCATCGATTTACAGAGTTGGGCAGATGTCCCTATGATACTTGCAGATGAGTAGATGCAGATACGATAATTTTTTGAGGGCTTACGACCTGACATTCGGTCGAAGATGTGTTGTGTCAGCATACCTACTTATGCCAAGCTGATACACATGTCTATACTGGCAGAGCAGGATGTAGATCGCTTGACACGTTCTCATGGCTCTATTGTTACTAGGCCACGACCAGATGCTCAGGGTAGGCCATTCCTTGGTAAGAGGCCTCACATCGATTCTCCTCCTAGGACTACAGCACCAATACTTCCGATGATGCACCCAGGTGTGACCTGTACTTACTGTGGGAGATCGGGTCACACTGCAGAGAGCTGTTTTGCTCAGATGAGAGATAACGGGTTTTCACCACCGCAGAAGATTGATCGTCCTCGCCCACATGCATTATCTGCTCCACCATTACGGTCAGCTCCTGCGCATCCTTCTTTCAGACCTCCCATACCTCAGTTTTGGCTGCCTCAACGACCCATGGTACCACGGCCGAACCGTCCACAATAGGCTCGGGTACATGCATTGACAGCAGAGGCATCCGGGATAGATACTGCCCCACCCTTGGCCTTTGAGGTCACAGCCATAGAGGTACTCCTATATTCGTGATGGTGGATTCAGGATCCACGATTTCATTGATATCGCATTCAGTAGTCAAGAACCATGGGCTACCGACTACTCAAATGGATGGGGTGCAAGTTCTTACAGCACACGCGACCTTTTCTGATGCCACTATGATGTGTGAGGGTTGTTTACTGGATCTAGGGAACAGGACGATGGCTATTGACCTTGTCGTCGACCCCTCTCTCTATTATTTAGACGTCATTCTTGGCATGGATTGGCTGACTGCAGGGAGGGCCGAGATTGATTGTGAGACCCGTATAGTGACAGTCTACGAGCCGGAGGGCACGTCCTTTACATTTCCAGTGCAGGTTAATCTCCCCTTTCGAGTACTTTTCTACGCTTCCTTATTGAGGGATGTTGATGCCCCGACACTTGAGCGCATGCCAGTAGTCCGTGATTATGAGGATCTGTTCAGGAAGATTCCTGAGTTGCCACCCCAGCGTGAGATCGATTTTTCTATCGACCTGGTACCCGGTTCGACAGCTATCTCACTACCGACGTATCGCATGGCCCCGTGTGAGATGGAGGAGTTAAGGAAACAGATTGATGATCTATTAGATGTTGGCTTCATACGACCGAGTGTGTCCCCTTGGGGAGCACCGGTGTTATTTGTGACAAAGAAGGATGGTTCACTGTGATTATGTATTGATTATCGTAGGCTGAATCAGATTACGGTGAAAAACAAGTACTCTTTGCCCAGGATTGATGACTTTTTTGATCAACTGAGAGGAGCGTAGTAATTCTCGAAGATTGATCTACAGTCAGGGTATCACCAGCTGCGCATCAGGGATGAGGACGTGCAAAAGACGGCTTTCAGGACTAGCTTTTGCCATTATGAGTTCCTCGTGATGTTATTCAGTCTTACGAACGCACCAGCCGTGTTCATGGATCTGATGAACAGTGTATTTTGGCCATTCCTCTATCGATTCGCCATCGTGTTTATAGATGAAATTTTGAAATACTCCAGGAATCGGGAGGAGCATGAGGAGCACTTATGATCAGTCTTGGATACTCTAAGACAGCACCAGTTGTTCGCACAGTATAAGAAGTGCGACTTCTGGAAGGAGGAAGTCAAGTTCCTAGGACATGTGGTGTTCAAGGATGGCATGGCGGTGGACCTTGCTAAGGTAGCCCCGGTGCAGGATTGGAAGCAGCCTGGTTTGGTTATCGAGGTGAGGAGTTTCCTGGGACTTGCTGGCTACTATCGACGATTCACTCGGGACTTCTCCAAGATAGCTAGACCCCTGACTCAGTTGACACGGAAGGATCTGAAGTTCGCCTGGAATGAGAAGGCAGAGTCAGCTTTTAAGGAACTGAAGGACAAGTTGACGTCCGCCCATGTGCTAGTATTACCAAAGCAAGGGGTTAAGTACACGATATACACCAACGTATCTAGCGTTGGTGTAGGTTGTGTCCTTATGCAGAAGGACAAGGTGATTTCATATGCCTCGTGACAATTAAGGAAGCACGAGGAGAATTCCCTACACACGACCTTGAGTTGGCTACTGTCATTTTTACATTAAAGCTTTAGAGACATTACCTCTACGGAGAGGAGTTTGAGCTCTTTTGCTATCACAAGAACCTCAAGTACATATTCACGTAGTGAGACCTGAATATGAGGCAGCAGCGATGGATGGAGACTTTGAAGGACTTTAAGTTCGAAGTTTCCTACCATCCGGGAAAGGCGAATCTTGTGGCTGACGCGTTGAACCGCAAGAAGACGATAGAGTTTGCGGCTTCACTGATGGTAGCTGACTGGGACATGGTTGAGTTTTTACGAGACTTTGAGCAGAAACTCACTATGGAGGAGTCATTTGAGTTTATCGTACATATTCAGGTGTGACCTCTTATCAATGACAAGGTCATCGAGGAGCAGAGGGACGACGAGCGTCTGACTGAGCTTCGAGAGCAGGCCAGTGATGATGTAGACACCGAGTGGCGAGTTGGAAAGGATGGGGGCTTACGTTATTGTGGCCGCCTATGCGTCCTAGATGTCCCTGACTTGAGACGAGAGATTCTCGAGGCTACGCATAGTTCTAGGCTTGCGATGCATCCGGGTAGCATAAAGATGTATCGTGACGTGAAGAGGACCTACTGGTGGGATAGTATGAAGACCCACATCACAGATTTCGTGTCCCGTTGTCTCACTTGCCAGCAGGTGAAGGCAGAGCATCGCTGACCTCCTGGTCTCCTTCAGCCTATGCCTATAGCTGAGTGGAAGTGGGACTTTATTTCTATGAATTTCATTTCAAGACTGCCGAAGACAAGGAAGGGACATGATTTTATTTGGGTGATTGTCGACCGTTTGACAAAGCCGACGCACTTCCTACCGATCAGAGTTACGAACTCTGCAGACGAGTTGGCTAGACTATACATCAGGGAGATAGTGCGTCTGCATGGAGTTCCCTTAGAGATCGTGTCGGACAGAGACACGTGCTTCACTTCTATTTACTTGACTCGCATCCATGAAGCTATAGGTGTGAAGTTGAAGTTCAGTACTGCTTTCCACCCACAGATGAACGGACGGATAGACAGAGCGAGTGAACTAAATTCTAGAGGACATGTTGCGGGCTTACGTGTTGGATTTCAAAGATAATTGGGATGACTGTCTTCCATATGTGGAGTTCGCGTACAACAAAATTTTTCAGGCCAGTATCGGTATGACACCTTATGAGGCCTTGTATGGGCATCCTTGCCGAGCACCACATTGCTGGGCAGAGGTCGGTGAGTGCAGATTGATTGGCCCAGAGATTGTGCAGGCGACCTCGGAGATGATTGACATCATCAGACGCCGACTTCTTATAGTGCAGAGCAGACATAAGAGTTATGCCGATACGAAACGGCGCCCACTAGAGTTCGCGGTTGGGGATCACGTATTTTTTAAAGTTTTCCCTATGAAGGGAGTTCTTCGGTTCGAGAAGAAGGGGAAATTAGCCCTCGATTTATTGGTCCATTCCAGATTCTTGACCGTGTGGGTGCAGTGGCATATCGTCTGACTTTGCCTATGCCTCTCGCGAGCGTACATAACGTATTTCATATTTTTATGCTGAAGAAATACGTTCCTGATCCTTCCCATATCATTAGATGGGAGCAGGTGCAGTTAGGTGAGGATGTTACATATATACTGCGACCGACGCGTATAATAGACAGGAAGGAGCAGGTATTGCGTAGCAAGGTCATCCCCCTTGTGAAGGTGTTGTGGACGCATCACACCGAAGAAGAGGCTACTTGGGAGACAGAAGCCGAAATAAAAAAGAACTATCCACAGCTTCTCGAGGAGTACAAAAAGGTATAAATTTTGAGGATGAAATTTATTGTTTACGTGGGGTAGATTGCAACGTCTCAAAAAAATCAGTACAGAGACCCAAGTACCACCTCGATCAGAAATCACTTAGGATTAATTCCTTTATAAATTAAGCGTAAGATAACTAGCGCTATGTTAGATTAGCTGTGAAATTAGCACTGATCACTTTAAATACGTTCTGCAAGACCCAAAACTTGTGGAATTGTTAACGCTATAACATCCTGAAACCTAGGATCAAACTTTAAACCTGTTTGCTCTCATGAACTCTTTGAAACTTTGTAATGGATTCTGATTGCGCGTCGTGAGTCTGGTAGTAATGAACTTAGACCATCATGACCGCGTAGTTGGACTTGACTACCACCCCAAAAATTAAGCCCAACTGATGTTCTGAGGCTATTTCATTGAGCCTGGAGCAAGGAGTGTGAGAAAGAGTGAAATTCTTTGTAAATTAAATGTGATTTAAATAAATCTGGCACGTGTCGCTTGCGGGTTAAGTATAAGCATTCAGACCGTTGGAATCTGACCCAAATAAACCCTTGGATCAGGGAACATTTCCCAGTCAGGTCAGTGTACTTGGAATCTCTTATCGAGTCTCAGTGACCGCTGAACTGAAACTGGTTCGCCACGTGCGATCTGGAAACCCGATCGAACTGAAAACTTAATGTGATTAGGATCCAACATCCATGAGCTTAAGTCCGACCGCATTTAGTCAGCGGACCTCCAGAAATGTTCTTTTGGATCGGAAAGGACCCGATTTGGTTATAACCCAAGTATACCTTAGTTTAAAGTCTAAATAGGTGAGTTTCTAACCTATTTAAGGAACTTAAACTGTCTCACATCCCTCCCATAGGAATTTGCAAAAACCCTAGAAAAGAGAAGAGAGAAAAGAGAGGGATTGTGTGGAGTTGTGAGGGAAGGTTCCTGTCGCTCGATCCTGCTACTATACGTGCTTAGCCATCATGTTCTAATTACTCTTTTGGTGATTCTGACTTCATTCTAGGTAAGAAAACCCTAACCTTAACCTGTTTTAGGAATTCCATCGATACAAGTAGCGAAGTAGCTGACTTATCTTGTGGTTTAGGTTGTCATATCGACGTTGACAAAGTATAGAGTTTCTATTCGATTCGATACGCTTCTACGTCATAAGGTGAGGATTTTAGATGCTTAAGTTACCTGTTTTCAAAGCTTTCAATGTCGTTTAATAGTAGATTATCGACAAGAATGTTGTTTGACATGTAGAACATGCTGTCTGTTTTCCATTTCAATTACGTACGGAGAATATGAGATTTAGGATATTTTAGGCATTTGTAGGAAATACTGTATACGTCCGTATTTTGCTGATATGATTGCCATGTGTATTTGTCGTGTTATTATACTAGTTAGGCGTGTAAGATCTGTTTGGCGAAGAGATTCGTCCTAATGCACAGTTTGGGTCGACATACGCTATGTAGACAAATGTGTGTAGACTAAGTGTTTGTATAAAAGTATGTATTAGTAAGTATTGAGTAAATGTTATTGTAGATTAGTTTTGAGATTGGATTCTCAACTAATATGATGATGCACATGATTTCCTCCATGTTTGTTATATTAAATTGATTTCCTTATCATATGAAATGCTCATGTTTGGTTAATTTGCTTATGTTGTATGTTATAACATGTTGTTAACATGCTTGGTTTATTTGTCCTTCATTTCTATCACTCTCATATGAATATTGAATTAGATTACAAGTGCTTGGGGCTATATTCTAGTTCAGGAAGTCGGTAACAGATTCGAAATCGTGGTTGGAATCTATTCGCCACGAAGGACGCGTCGACAAACCCGAGTCGTGCTTTGGTTGAGGGCAGTGGTTAGGCCACATGAGGTGTTTTATGCACTTCATGTCGTTCAGCTTGAAGTGCGCTCGTACTAGTCGAGCTTGTCAAGAAACCCGACTGACCATTGTATGTTCACCTTGTATTGGTCATAATTGCTTGAACCTAGGGTACTGAACTTATCAGTGAAAACCCTGATAACCATGGTACCTTGATCCATTAAGACTCATGAGCTAGGCATGGTGGTATGGGACACCGTGGTCGAGTTGTCGGCCTATGCTGGGGCTACAAACCTCCCCGTAGTGACCAGTGAGCACCTTAGACTCGTGAGCCGATTATAGTGGTATGGGACACTACATTCGAGCTGTCGGCCTACTCTGATTGGTGACGAGCCCTTTGTAGTGACCTCGAGCGTATTCTGAGTCTACGTGAGGCGACGACCCTTCCGTTGCAACAAGAATATAACTAGGCCTGTATTGATAAGGTGATGGGAGAGCGGTGCAACGAGTGAGAGGAACAGCCCTTGTAGCGACCAAGAAATATATCATCGTATGAGACTACTAAGAGTGACGACCCTAGACAGGATCTGTGTTGGGATTGATATAAGGGAAGGCCTTAGTTTTCTAATACTGCTGTATGAAAGGACTAATAACAACTCGGTAATCATATCCATATCGCACTGCATGTGCCTGGAAGATGTGGAGCACTGAGGGAAGAAAGCATGCCACGGACGTAAGATGGTGTCGCATGAGGGAGTATGTCGGTGAGGCCATGCATCATTACTGCATCTCATACTTACATTAATAACAGTATCTAGGAATGTCTGATTGTTTGCTTTACTATTATCACGTGATTGAGTTGATAACATGTTAATCTTTGCTATATGATTCCACTGAGTTGATCACTCACTCCCACGTTACGGGACGGTGTTTGCAACACCTACCAAACTCTGTCTTAGATGTAGATAGCGAGGCGATTCACGAGCTGGAGCCGGACTACTATGAGGACCAGGACAAGTTCTCGTACATGTAGTTTTCTGACGGCTTCGCATAAGTGGCCTGGATCAACGGGATTTTACTAGTTGGACTATCATGTGACCTTTGATTTTGATTTGTTATATGTATTCGTGACTCAGAATTATATTCATACTTTGGTGACAGATCGAGATTGTTTTGTTTTACATACACTGATATATGTATTTTTCAGTCTTCTGCTTGCGTTTTATCACTGGATTTGGAGTATGAATTGTTGTTTGGTAAAATCTCACTCATGTTAATGCACTAACTCAGACAACATTTAATTATAAGCATATTTGTTGCATAAGTGATAGTCTGGAACTCGGGAGTTGGGTTTCTACACGACCCCCGATTTTCAGGGCGTTACACATCATGGTGGGTTGCACATGGATGCTGTGGATACAAGACACATCCATCAAGGTGGGTCCCACCCCACACATGTAACACGTGTGGGTGGGTCCTATGTCCAAAGAAGATGGACGACTTGGATATATCACATACTTTAAGGGGGAGTCCACTGTCCTTAACCATCCAGACGGACGGATGTAGAATACATACATCAAGGTGGGTCCCATCCCACACGTGCAGCACGTGTGGGGTGGGCCCCACATAAGCTAAAATGGATAGACGGTGTGCATAAGCACATACATTACAGTGGGGTCCACATCACCGTCTAGGAAGATGGATGTTGTGGATATAAAATAAATACATCAAGGTGGGTCCCACCCACACATGTCACACGTGTGGGGTGGGCCCACATCCATGTCAATCAGACGGTTGGGATAAAACCCACCTGTATTATAGTGGGGTCCATCGTCTGGACAAATGGACAGATGGACGGCAGTGGATATAGAATAAATACACCAAGGGGGGTCCCATCTGCCACTGTCCAAATGGACGGATGTACAAAACACATGCATCATCTGGTGAGCCCCACCTCCACATGTGCAACACGTGTGGGGTGGGTCCCACATGGGCTGAGAAACACGTACATCATGGTGGCCCTTATAAGCACCGTCCAGATGGACGGTGTGTATAAAACACATACATCTGGTGCACCAAACACCAATAGAGGGATGATGTGGATGAAGAATACACGCATTAAGGTGGGTCTCACCTACCCACACATGTTACACGTGTGGGTGGGTCCCACGCCTAATTGATGGACGGTATAACACATTCCTCATGATGGCCCAGAACTTGCTGACATTGACAGCAGCCAGGTGCTGCTGGCTGTCCAACAGATGGACGACCTAGATGTAAGGTAAATACATCAGGGTGGGTCCACACGCGTGGGACCCACCATCATTGCATTAAGCTGATATTTTTTATTTTCCCTCCATTTGGGTTGACCCGAAATATACAGTAAGTGGGCCTCATTGCTGGACGTCCAAAAAAAATTAATCTGGATAGTCCGGATTGCTGGTCATATTAAGTGGGCCACACACACATCATCACCATAAAAGGCAATGAGAAAGAGAGAGAGGAAGAGAGGGAGAGATAGAAAAAGCAAAAGGACCAGCCAAAGGAGGGAACCTCGCCACTATGGGCCCCTCAAAGCTCCAAACCATACATCATGATCATCATATGGGTCCCGTGCATTGCATAGCCCTACATCAAAAAATTTGAGGTGAGGATGCCATCCCCACCATGCAATCAAGGGTCTAGATGACCCATCAATGACGTGGATCAAGTAATACATCATGATGGGGTCCATGGAGAATGGCCCCATCATGGCTTGTGCATACAACCAAGGTGGGCCATTCGCCACATCTAGGGGCTAAAATAGGATCTCCACCATTGATTGGTGGGTCCTACATGCCCCCAAGCAAGAAAATCTAAAGTTCTAAGAAAGAAAACCAATGATCCGAACCTAGAGAAGCACCCACGTATGATCTTCTTCTCCTTCTTCCACCCTTGGGTTCTTATCCTTCAAAGGAGTTAATTTAATGGTGGTGATGGGTTCCTAAGGGCTGGATTGGGAGGGCTTGAGCTTGAAGGTGGCTGGATTTTTGGAGCTCTTATGGAGGGTTGAAGGTTGCTAGCAATGGATAAATGAGATTGAAAGGAGAGGGAGAGAGATAAGAGAGAGGGAGAGAAATGATTGCCTAGCTCTTTTAGCTAGGCAATGATGATGGTGTAAGACATGGGGAAGAAAAATAATAATGGGCTAGGGTGCATGGTGGCTAGGATAGCTAGGGTAGCTAGGGTAGGTAAGGGTGATGTCATCCTCATGATGACCTAGGGAAGTGTGCAAATTAGGATAGCTAGGTCCCGCAATGTGCTGTCCATGGCCATGCTCATTTGCGGCCCACATCTCATGATCTAGACGTTAGATTGGCACACAAGACGCGATGTCCGAACCGAGGAGACGGCGCAGTCATAATGGCATGGGTCTCGGGTCGAGTTGACTTAGGTTTAAAGGATGTGACTCAGGGTCATGTGTAAATGTAATCAAAAGGTCGCGGGTCACCAGAATTTGACCAGGAGAATCGTGGGACCCTACGGAACGGAACGGTCACCAGGACATGGGCTTGACAACTTTCCCCTCCTAATAAAAATTTCATCCTTGAAATTTACTATCACTCAAAATATAGAAAGCGAAGAGAAAGCATGACATCATGAGCATATATATATATATATATATATATATATATATATATATATATATATATATATATATATATATATAATAATCAATGCAATACAAGACATTATACAATCAATCTATAAAAAAAAATGGGGATAATGCTCTCTAATCTCAGTTCACACTCCCAAGACACCTCCTCAACAGAATGATGACCCCAATGAACCTTCACTAAAGGAATGGCCTTGGTCCAGAAGACATGCTCCTTCCGATTAAGGATGCGAATCAGTTGCTCAATGTAGGAAGCATCCTAGCGAACCTCAAGAGGCTGCCAATCAATCTTGGGAACGGTGTCTGACCCACACTTCTGCAGTATAGAAACATGGAAAATATTGTGGATGCCAAACAACTCAAGAGGTAAGGCGAGTTGTTCACTTCTCAAGTGCAGAGTTGTGATGTAGTAATAAACTCGGTTAGACCGAGGTCGAATCCTAAGGGACTAAACTTGTATGAAATCTGAAACTAATTAGAACTCGAACTAGAATGAGATGAAATCTAAATAAAATAGAATTTAAGGAATAATTGTGAAATAATTATCTACAACTTTAAAAGAATTCAGAAGAGAGACACTAGGGATTCAGATGATCCACTTATAAATATCAGGGAGATCTTATGCCTACATCAAAAACTCAACTGGACTTAGAGTCCATCTTCATCAAATTGAAGGGTGTAACCATGAAAATCAACTGAACTTCTTTTAATATAGTTTTAAAGAGATGAAAGGTATATGAATTAGAATGGATTTCATCACCAAACCATGCCCAAGAAACAAAGTAAACAATAGAATTAAACTAATTACCAACCAATTAACATGATATGAAGGTCAGGAAGGGTACCGTCATCTAACCATGTCCAGGAGACGATGGTGAACAACAGGGCTTCCTGACGACATAAACATAAAAGGAATAGGAAGATGCTTAAAGCTATCCTAGACCCATTGTAATTTCAGTTACAATAGACCATTAAGAACTAAAAACATATTCTCTTAATTAAACTAAAATCATCACCAGTTCAGACTAAACAAAAGGCATAAGTAACAAGTCTCCCATCACGCTACAGGCTTCACCTCCTAGCCCTAGCTAAGAGGTTCAGCTAGACATGGATGGGCTGAATCTCTAAAAATAAAATAAACAAAATAAAAATAAAAATAAAAAGGAAAAAGAAAAACTCTCTATCCTTTTGTCTCTCTCACGTCCCAGCTCTTGGCTCAATGCCCCAACATGCCCTAGCTCTCTCCCTTTTATAGACAAAACGAAGGAAATTCGGTGCTGGGGTCGGTTTACGCTGTAACCAAGGATTTGGACTCCTTACGCAGCAACTCCATGCTCTATTTGGATTCTCTTAACGCTGCAGAGAATGTGTGGATAATTGCTGATCTGACTTGCATGGGGATAGCTGAATCTTGTATTATATGAATCGACTGATAGACCAGATAAACGGTTCAGACTACTCCCATTCGCAGCAATGGTGGTCCACCTAGAGCGCCAATTCCATTCGCAGAAGCAGAGCTCGCATGACTTCCTCTTACGCTGACAATTGGTGGGGATGATTGTTGATTTCGAAGGACAAATCCAAGTAGTCCATTAGATGCGACTCGAAATTATAGTGAAGGAGGGGTGGTTTTGAATTGTTGCTAACGTGGCCTTCCTACCGATTCAGTTCACCATCCATCATCCGTTTGGACAATAAAAACCCGATCTTCGCTAGCAATTGAAAAACTTCCACCTAGGCAGTGGTAAATGGGGCCACATAGGTCTAATGGACGGTTCAGATCCGACCGATGAAGTACTGTAGTGGCCCAATAGAATCGTCCGCAGGCTCTGTTGTGGAACTGAGCTTTCGCAACGGCTCTGTGACAATCGATGGGCCCCACCTTGATGTCTATGGAGAAATCCATCCCGGCCATTGAAATCTTGGAGAAAAACTAGTGGGGAAGGAGTATTTTTCTAATGAAATTGGTGTGGCCCTCGAACTTATCCACTCCATCGTCCATCTGACGTTTAACGGCTAGGATTTTACAATGGTTTGCATAGTCTCAAAATGCTACCTTGGTGAGGTTAATACCCTCCCATTACACACAATGGACGGCTCAGATCATCAAAATATGTGATAGTTGGGGCCCACAATCGAAACCCAATCAAAAAATGTTTGTTGCTGGACGTGTGAGGGAGAAGGGACGGGTCAGCCCCATGTTTGACTGGGCTGACCGTCCAGTGCACATCTAGTGCACGTATACACCATGTACATGTAATGTACATGTGGGGTACTTTGTGATGTATCTGTAAAATCTTCTCCATCCATTCATTTTTTCACCCTTTTTAAGGGGTTGAGACCAAAATTTAAGCATATCCAGATATCAGGTGGGCCCCACTTAAGGATTTAAGGGGCTGATCTATCCATTGGGAAATTTCCAAAGCGATCCAATGGCTGATTTTTTACGTGTACGGTTAATTTATGCCCCCCATCACATGTATGAAGTTTCGACTCAATCAGATGGCAAGAACCCTATGATCTTGTATTTTTTTTACCATTTTTGAGCCTTTTTAATGTGAACAGCTTGATTTCCTTGGGTCCCTGGCATTTAAATTCTTCAATCTTAGTTCTCCTGAGTCCATCCCTTACCTTTGGTGTCATCAGAGCGTTAAATCCATCCTTTAAGCACCCTTTTTCAGTCCATGCTCGTAATTACGCCCTGCATCACAAACGCGATTAAATCGGACCATTAAATAGAATTGTGCTAGTAAATTCGAGTAATAATTGGGGTCTGATATGCAATATTTGACCCTCAACATAAGCCTCTAGGCCATGCAGCTAACGCACCTAGTGATCTCTAAAGGTCCAATAAACCTCAGGGCGAGCTTGCCTTTTGCTCCAAATCAAACAACACCCTTTATGGGCGAGACCTTGAGATACACTCTATCCCCAACTGCGAATTCTAAGGGACGACACCGGCGATCAATAAAACACTTCTGTCGGCTCTGAGCTGTGCATAACCTCTGCCTAATGATATCTATGACCTCTGATGTCTACTGCACGAGCTCGGGGCCAAGGAGACGGTGCTCTCCAATCTTGGCCCAACAACTGGGAGATCTATACGGCCTACCATACAAAGCCTTGAAGGGAGCCATACCAATAGTCACCTGATAGCTATTATTATACGCAAACTCAGCCAGGTGTAAATGCTCGTCTAAGCTACCCGAGAAGTTGATCACACAAGCACGAAGCATATCCTCAAGGATCCGGTTGACCCTCTCGGTCTGCTCATCGGTCTGTAGATGATACGTGGTGCTGAACTGTAAGGCAGGCCCAATAGCTTTCGGAAGCTCGTCCAAAACTGAGATGTGAGCCTTAGGTCTCAGTCGAAAATGATCAAAATTGGAATACTATGCAATCTCACAATCTCATCAATAAACAATCTGACAAGCCGATCCAAAGGCCAAGTTGCACATATCGTAAGAAAATGTACCAACTTCGTTAGACAATCCACGATAACCCAGATGGTGTCATGACTGCACTGAGTCCTCGACAAGCCCATGATAAAATCAGTGAATACATGCTCTAACTTCCATATCGAGATGCTTAACGACTGCAATGGACCAGGGGGTCTCTAATGATCGACCTTGACACGCTAGAATGTGTCACACTAGGCCATAAAACTAGTGATATAGCGTTTTATCCCTGCCCAAAAATACGGACATCTCATATCATGGTATATATTTATCGAGCCAGGGTGGATAAAAAATCGCGATCAATGTGCCTCAGTCATAAGATCTTTACACAACTCTTAAACATCCGGGACACATAATTGGCATCTGAAATGAAGTCCACCATCAGAACCAAACTACCAATCTGTCTGACTCTTAGATGTTACCTCTTCCTAATAACTCTGCAATGACTCATCTGCCTGCTGAGCCTCAATCACCCTTGCAACAAGAGAGGGTTGAATCGACAGCTCGATATTTGCACAATAGAAGACAGCAAGCCAAACTCGAAGTTGAATGTTGACACATCCTCAAACATCTTCCACTCCTGAATCATCATGTGCACTACTAAGCCTTATGGCCAACTGCTACGGGCATCCGCCACCACGTTTGTCTTGACCGGGTGGTTTTGAAGATCAAAATCATAATCCTTCAAGAGCTCCATCCAATTCTTCTGCCTCATGTTCAGTTCGGATTTGTGGTCAGAGAAGAGCCCGAACCTGACCCCATAAAGATAGTGCCTACACACTTCAGTGTGAAGACAACTGCTGTCAACTCTAAATCATACCTGGGGTAGTTCAGCTCATGGACCTTGAGTTAGCTAGACGTAAAAGCCACTGACATCCCATGAAGCATCAGGACAACACCCGAACTAACTCACGAAGCATCGGTAAATACAATAAATCCATCACTCCCAGAGGGAAGAGTGAGGACAGGAGGGGACGTGAGGAGGTCCTTCAGTTCCACGAATGCTCGCTCATAGGCATCACTCCACACAAACACTATGCCCTTTTGGGTTAACCTAGTCAGTGGTGCTGCAATATAGGAGAATCCATAGATAAATCGTCGATAATATCCCACCAAACTAAGAAAACTACGGATCTTAGATGCATTCGTGGGCTGATCCCACCAACTCACTGCATCAATCTTCGAGGGGTCTACTCGACACCCTCCCTCATCACCACGTGACCGAGGAACTTCACCTCCTCCTGTTAAAACTCACATTTTTCCAGCTTCGCATACTGCTGGTGGGCACAGAGGGTATATAATGCAATCTCCAAATGCTACTCGTGGTCCTCACGTGTAACGCCCTGGAAAAATCCGTACTTGGACTCGAGTACCAACTCGACCAGAAATCGCGTAGGATTAATTCCTTTAGAAAATAAGTGTAAGTTAGCTAGCGCAATGCTATAGTAGCTGGGAAATAGTCCCTGATCACTTTAAATACGTTCTACAAGACCCAAAGCGAGTAGAACTAATGACGTTATAATACTCTAAAACCTCGGATCAAACTCTAAACTGGTTTGTTCTCAGGACCTCTTTGAAACTTTGTATTGAATCTAGAACGCACATCGAAAGTCCGATACCTACAATCTTAGACCGTAATAACCACCTAGCTGGACTTGACAATCATTTCAAAAATCAAGTCCAACCGACATTTAGAGGCTATTTCATTGAGCCTGGAGTGAAGAGAGTGAGAATAGGGTAGATTTGGAATTTTGAAATTCAAATCTGGCACACGACTTGGCGCATTAATATTAAGCGTTCTGACCGTCAAAATTCAGCCAAATTACACCCTCGGATCAGGAAAAATTTCTATTTCATATCATGAGACTTGTAGACCTGATCTACGTGCGGTGACCGCTGAACTGAAACTGGACCGCCAGGTGCGATCTACGAACACTACTGGTCTGAAAATGGGATGTGAACGACATCCGACATTCATGAGCTTAAGTCTGATCGTGTTCGGCCAGGGGACCTCCAAAAATGACTTTGAGCTTAAGTCAGAGCTTAAGTCTGAAAACAGCCCCGATTTGGTTAGGCATCAAGTAAACATTGTTTCCAAGCCTGTTTTGGGCATGTTTTAGGTTATAAAAGGGCCTTAAACCCTCACTTCTCTAACCCATCCGAATTTGCTAGAAACCCTAGCTGGTGTGAGAGAAAAGGTGAGAGATTGTGAGAGAGAGTGGGAGAGATCTTCCTGCTGCTTGCACTACCCATTGCACGTGCTTAAGCAACGCACCTCAATCACTTTCCTAGCGATTTCGCCGCATTTATAGGTAAGAAAAGACCCCAAAAACTTGTTGATTTAAGGTTCCGTTGGTTCCTTAGCATGGTAGCTTATACATCTTATGAAATAGGTTGCCTGTTTGCCGTAGACGAAGCGTATACGCTCCGTTCGAATCAATACACTTCTAGGATAAAAGGCGCGGATTCTAGATGCTTTGATTGACTGTTTTCAGCGCTTTCAGTGTCGTTTAATAGTAGATTATCGACGGCAACGCCGTTTGACATGTACAACATGCTGTCCGTTTCCTGTTTCGTAAGCAGACAAAAAATATGAGATTTAGGGCATTTTAGTCATTTGTAGGAAATACTGTTTTCATCCATATTTTGCTGATATGATTGACATGGATTTTTATCGCATTAGGATATTAGAAATGTGTGCATAATTAGTTTGGCGAAGAGATTCGCCCAAATGCGCACTTTGAGTCGACATACTATATGTAGACTTAAGTGTGTAAACTAAGTGTTTGTATAAATGTTTGTATTAGTATGTATTGAATTAAATGGTTCTATGAATTAGTTTGAGATTGAATTCTCAACTAATATGCTGATGTAAATGATTTCCTACATGTTGGCTATATGCATGACTTCATTATACGTATGAAATGCATGTGTTAGATGATTTACTTAAGTTGTATGTTATAACATGTGTTAACATGCTCACATTGTTGTATTTCAATCCCATTACTCTTATGTGATTGCTGATGTGAATTCATAAATGTATGGGACTATACCTAGTCCAGGCAGTCGGCAACCGAGTAAATTCGTGGTTGGTTTATCTTTGCCACGAAAGACGCGTCGATGAACGTGAGTCGTGTTTTGGAGTTGGCGACAGTGGTTAGGCCACACGAGGTGTTTTATGCACTTCATGTCGTTCGACTTGAGATGCGCTCGTGCTAGTCGAGCCCGTCAAGTAACCCGACTGGCCATTGTATGTTCACCCTATATGAGTCATAACTGCTTGAACCTAGGGTACTGAACTTACCATTGTAAACCCTGTCAACCATGGTACCTTGATCCACAAAGACTCATGAGCCGGGAATGGTGGTATGGGACACCGTGGTCGAGCTGTCGGCCTACACTGGGGCCACAAACCTCCCCGTAGTGACCAGTGAGCACCTATGACTCGTGAGCAGATTATGGTGGTATGGGACACTATATTCTTGCTGTCGGCCTACACTGATCAGGCGACGAGCCCTTTGTAGTGACCGCGAGCGTATTCTGAGTCTACAGGAGGCGACGACCCTTCCGTAGCAATGAGAGTACAGTAGGCCTGTATTGATAAGGTGATGGGGGAGCGGTGCAACGAGTGTGAGCAACAGCCCTGGCAGCCCTTGCAGCGACCTATAAAATATACATCGTATGAGATTACTAGGAGTGATGACCCTAGACAGGATCTGTGTTGGGATTGATATAAGGGAAGTACCTTAGTTTTCCAATCCTGCTATATGAATGGACTAATAATAACTCGGTAATCATATCACCATCACATTGCATGTGCCTTATGATGTGGAGCACTGTGGGAAGAAAGCATGCCGCGGGCATAAGATGGTGTCATATGAGGGAGATCGTGGGTAAGGGCATCCATCATGTCACGTCATATTGCATTAACAACAGTATTAGAAATGTTTGATTTACTGCTTTACTATTATCACATGATTGATTTGAGAACATGCTAATCTTTGCTCTATTATTCCACTGAGTTAGCTACTCACTCCCACGTTACGGGATGGTGTTTACAACACCCACCAGACCCTGTCTTAGATGCAGGTGAGGCAGTGATTCAGGAGGCAGAGCCGGATTATGATGAGGACCAGGACGAGTTCTCATATATGCAGTACCACGACGGCTTTGCTTAGGTGGCCTGGACTGACGGGACTTCTTGGTGGGACCATTTTTGACATTTTGATTTTATTTATTTACATGTATATGAGACTCAGAGATGTATTCATACTTTAGAGAAAGTTGAGATCTATTTTGTTTTCATACAGTGATATGTATATCCTTTAGTCTTCCGCTTGCTTTTATCACTGAATCTGGAGTATGAATTGCAGTTTTGGTATAATTTTACTCATGTGAATGCTTTAACTCAGACAACATTGAATCATAAATATTTTTGTTGTATAAGTGACGGTTACATCGCGGTCCTCAAATAAATCAGAATGTCGTTGATGAAGACCACAATAAATTGATTGAGATAAGGGAAAAAAACCTTGTTCATCAACTGCATGAAGATCAAGGACGCATTGGCCAGTCTGAAGGACATGACCTGAAGCTCAAAGTGACTATAGCGCATCCTAAAAGCTATCTTCGGGATGTCCTCCTCTCGAACTCGAATCTGATGATAACCGAAACACAGGTCAATCTTCAAGAAGAACTTTGCACCCTCCAAATGATCAAATAAATCATCTATCCTTGGGAGCGGATACTTGTTCTTGATCGTGACCTGGTTGAGCTCATGGAAATCCATGCAAAGCCTCAACGAGCCATCCTATAACGTCTCAAAAAAAAATCATACAAAGACCTGAGTATGACCTCAAGCAGAAATTACTAAAGATCAAATTCTGTAGAAATTAGGCAAAAATTAATTAAGAACTAAACTGAATAATCAGTGAAATTAGCTTGGACCACTATTTATATGAACTGTAAGACCCAAAACCATTAGAATCACTAACTTAACATTACCTAAAAACCTACGAGTAATCTTAAAACCCAGGAGTAATCTTAAAACCCAGTTTCTCTTGAGAGCATGTTGAAACTTCGTATTAGGCCTAGACCATGCGTCGAAAGTCCGATGATTACGAAATTATAAGGTTATGACCGCCTCACTGGGCTTGACAAGCATCATGGAAATCAAGTCCAAATAATATCAAAAAATCCACAACTTGAGCTTTGAGTGAAGTGTGTAAGAAACACGAATATCTTTAAAAAATGAACTCAAACTTAAGTGAATTGGGCCGTTCATTTGTAGACTAAATTTAAGGTTTCAGACCATTAGATTCTGACCTAACTATACCCTTGGATCAGAGAGATTTCCTTACACCCATTGGTATACTTGTGGCCCTGATCGAGTAACAATGACCGTTGAATTGAAACAGGTCCTCCACGATCGATTCACTAATCCGATCAAATTAAAATCTTAACCTGGTATAGATCCATTGTTAGGAAACTTTCTTCAGACTGTATGCAAGCAAGGAGCTTCCAAATGAGCTCCGTTGGCCCGAAACAACCACCTTTTGGCTATAACCTAAGTATACCATGGCCCTGAGGCCATTGACATCAGTTTTGGGCCTATATAAGGACCTTAACCCACCCCTCTTTCATTCCATATGAATTTTTTAACCCTAGAAGAGAGAAGAGAGAGATTTGTGAATTGTTGCTCGGATTCACTCCCACTACTCTACGTACCGAATCATCTCTTCCGTGTTGCTATACCAGTGATTTCGACGCTGATTTGGGTAAGAAGTCCTAACCCTAATCTCATTTTAGGAATCCAAATAGAGGAATAGACGGAATAAATAACTTATTTCGTGATCTAGGTAGCCATTATACTATTGACGAAAACGTGGTGTACGAACTGAGTTCATAATGAGCAAACCGACGAAAGGTGTGACTATAAATGTTTAGGTTATGGTTTTCAAGGCTTTTAATGTCAACAATGATTTATGTCTGACTTGATTGTTGCCATATGATCTTAGTTACGACGTTTTCGATATATCATGTATATGTAAACTAGGTTGTATACTAAATGCATTCCATGTGTTTGTTGAAATGTTTGAATGAATAGGAAATTATGATTTATGCTTTCTATGACTACTAGACATAATATATGTTATAAATAATTTATTACACGTATGTTAAAAGGTGCAGTCTAAGTTTTTGATGAAATGTCTGAATGAGAAATTACTTGTTGAAATGTATTTAATGAGGGTGTTGAGATAGGATTCTCAATTACCTTAATGATTGTTACCGTTTCCTCCATGTAACCTATCTTGCCACTACGTGATTTAGGGATGGATTACATATGTATGATAATATGTTCACTGTGTTTGTTAAAAATGCTCAAATGAAGTTTATATTTAGATTGGTTGTTAAATGTTATTTTGACTATCACATATGAATGTCTATTGTATTTGAGAATTATTGGGACTAATACGTAGTCCAGGTAATCGATAACGATTTCCGATCGAGTAGCCGAATTAGACTCACCACAACGGATACGTTCGGTGAATCCGAGTCGTACGGTGATTATCGATAGTGGTTAGGCTACAAGGAGTGTGTATGCACTCCATGTCGATCAATTTAGTGTATGCTCATACCAATCAAACTTGTTAAGTAACCTGATTGACCTAATATGTTTTTACCTTGTATGGATGCTACTGCTTGAATCTAAGGTACCAATTACCAATTAAAAGTCCATTTCAACCTTAGTACCACGATCCGCTAAGACTCATGAGCTACACATGGTAGTTTATGGGACACCGTGGTCGAGCTGTCGGCCTACGCTTGGGTGATGAGCCTCCCTATAGTGACCGATGAGAAACCCAAAACTTATGGGCTGAATATGGTGGTGTATGAGACATTGTATTCAAGTTATCAGCCTACGCTAAGGTGACGAACCTTCCTGTAGTAACCTCGAGTATAAACTTGGCCTACACTGAGGTGATGAGCCTCCTGTAGCGACCTGAACTTGCTTATCTATTGCTTTTAAATCAGGGGTGATGTTGCCCTATAACTTGCTTATCGTATGTGATTAACTAAGATTAATGACCCTAGATGGATCATTTCTTGGGTAAATGATATAAAAGGAGGTACCTTAGCTTTCCGAATCTACTATATAAATAAGCCTAATCAAGAACTCGGCTAACACGTGCATGCACCGCATTGCATGTGCTTTGGCGATGAAGGCACAGCGGGAGTAGCATGTGCGATTGTGAGATGGTGTTGCTGAGGGAGTGTAGGAGAGGGCATTATAGCATATCATTCATGCATTAACAAGAGTACTTAGGACATGATCGTTGTACTGCTTTATTATTACTACTTGACTGAATTGATAACATGTTAACCTTTGCCTTATAGCTCCACTGGGTTGATCACTCACTCCCACTTTGGGATAGTATTTTAAAACACCAACCAGACTCTGTTGTAGATGCAGGTGGCGACGATGTTTACGCTGCTGATTGTAATTTCATGGACTATGAGGATGAGTTCTCCTAATGCAGCTATCAGGTGGGTTTATGTAGACCATGTACTAATTGATGGGATTACATGGAAACGAATTAGTTAGACATTACACTTTATCATTTTGTATATTTTGGAACAAATACATATATACATATATATATATATATATATATATATATATATATATATATATATATATATATATATATATATATATATATATTTGTTATCATAGTCTTTTGCTTGCTTAATTTAGTCATCTCAAGAGTATGATATGCTGATTTAGTGTAATCTCATTCATGTTTAATGTGCAAATAGAGACAACATTTAATCATCATTATCTATGTTGCATAAGTGATGCGTTGAAACTCGAGAGTTGAGCTTCTACTCGACCTATAATTTTTGGGGCATTATAAGTTAGTATCAGAGCATGATTTGGATTAAAATGGACCTGGATTATGGTAACATGATGCACACTGATGTACTTTGACTTAGGTGGGGGCGATAAAATGTAGAAACGAACGTATGATTCCCAGTTTCCCGACGGGCGAAACTGACAGTTGAAATGCACCCCGTATGCGCCTGAGATCACATAAAACGATCTCAATCCTCTTCTAGACCATCAATCGATGGGTTTGGAGGATAATTCGAAAAATCCCACCCTTAAAACACATCAAAAAGTGTGAAGATGTGCGAGTTGGAACCAAAAAGCACCACAAACAAATGTGGGGGCCACACCATAAACTATAGAGGGACGTAAGGGGGTCCCATGTGTTTTCAGCACCTCGGGGAGGGGTGGGCACCGCCACCAGGCGTAGCCATAGCTGGTGGTCTAGAGTCTGGGCGGTGGCGCACCACCCGGCTTCACAGCTTACGGGCGGCAGCACTGCCCGGTCAGTGGCGCACCGCCCACCACCCGGTCAGGTGGGTCCTGACACACGTGTGGGACTACTCCACCCTCCCTTTAAACCCTTTTTGAGGCTGTTTTAACCTATTGTAAGCCCCTTCCACTCTGTTTTCACTCCCAAACACTCCAAAGCTTCCTTTCCCTCTCAAATCTTTTTTCCATACACTTTCAACTTTCAAATCTTCCATCTTGTTCATCATTACCTTCCCATTCCTCAATTCCATCCCTCCACCTTCACTATTTCCACCCATTTGAGAACAAAATCCCTCTTTTGTATCTTACAACCTTCCAAATCTTCTACTTATTACATTTACCCACCACCATTTCCTTGAAACTATCACCTTCATCTTTTTAGCTTCCCTATTTCCATCTATTGAGCACAAAGGCCCTCCTTTTGTGTCTCAAGACCTCTAAAACCCACCAACCCATCTTATCCTTCAAGCATTTCCTCTTCCAATGGCCCTTTTCGAGGTTGTCGTCGCCATCTTCTCAATCTCTACGCTCCTTTCTATCATGGGAAAGAAGAGAGTGGCCCTGGATGAGGCCGGGTCGAGCGACCATGCCATACTATGAAGAGGGCGGGCGCTAAAGCCAGTGCGAGTACCGAGCGTGAACGAAGGTCCAAGAAGGACCTTGATCCTCGAGTTCTATTAGAGACATCGCTATCGCTGGACGTCAATCTTGGTAAGTTCCGCAACCTCAAGGTTGTATTTGAGGCCCATGCCGATAAGATATTGTTTGGGACGTATCCAGTCATCGACTTTCTCCTGAAAAATGGGTGGGGTCTCATATTTGAGGGGAACACTCATACGAGCAAAAACACTATGCGAGCCTTCTATGCCCACATTCGGAATCCACTATTGAAGCCTCTCCAGTTTTCTATCCCTTTGGGAAGGCAAGAGGCTATAGTTGGTGTGGACAAGATTTCCCACATTATGGGAGTTGAAAGAGGTGTGGTACACGACAATGAGAAGAACCTCGCTAGTGAATGAGAGAAAAGACATCGCACATGCTTCCTATGTGGCCAGCTCGAGCGTTGGAGGCAGGAAAATAGCCTTGCTTCATCTAAGATGACGAATGACTTCCACCTGCTCCGCCACATATGCACATATAACGTGTATCCTAAGTGGAGTAACTACATTGGATGCACAAGGTTCATGGTGGACTTCTTGTATAGAGTTAGGCAATGAGAGAAACTGTGTTTGCCTACACTTGTCCTATCCCAGATAATTTGCACTACACGGTCTACTAGGAAAAGATCCTCGCTACCTTTTGGTCGACTTATATGCAAAATTACCCGCCACTACTGTTTTTGACTCCATATGAATGACATCACCTCAATCCACATTATTAGTAAAAACACGCTCGACAACATGGGCATTGGCCTTAGGCGTCGCCAAGCCTGACTTGGGGATCAAGGCGATCATATAGAAGAAGAGAGTGAAGATGTCGAGGGAAGTGAAGGTGAGGAAGAAATTAGTGGCGAAGAAGAAGAGAGTGGTGAGAAAGGCAGCGAAGATGAGGGCAGTGATGAAGAGGGGGATTAGGAAGGCGAAGATGAGGCCCAAGAGTCTGATGAGGGACCTCCTCCTGCCACACATGAGCACCGCTGTGATCGGGCCTCCATAGAGGCCCGCTTGGCTCATATTGAGGAGGGCCAAGTCGCCCTGAGATAGGAGGTCAGAGAGACCCGGGACAAGCTTGAAGAGAGTCAAGATAACATGAAGCAGAAATTTAAGAAGGCGTCTCACACCTTAAAGGCTCTCCTGTGTTGTATGCAGGATAAGGGTTCTCCTCCTCCATCACCAGATTTGGATGACTAGTCATATGTGTTGTCATCTTTTAGTTTCCTTTGTTGCTAGTTTTCTTTTGTACTAGCCTTGGTAGGCTTGGTTGGTTGTTAGTATATTATAGTGTTTATAACTTTGTTTAGATTAGCTCATATGCATCTTCTGTCATGATCCATGTAAGAATATATCTCATGTATTGTGACAATTTTGGTAAATGAAATGCATGAAACTTCTTTTGATTTGGAATGTGAATGATGTTTGGATGAGTGTGTGTTCTTATACAAAATCTTACACAGGTTGTACCCTATGTTGTATATAGGGAATGCCACCTAAGAGCACTATATGTCTAGTACTTGGCGGATGATTTGACGGGGAGGTAATCTGGTCGTTCCTTCATGTTGTCACGAAGAGTCGTTAATTCCTTACAGCGACTATCGCAGAATCTGCAAAACGAAAAAAGGGGGATGTTAATATGTAGGAATATGTGGAGAAGAAGATGCTAATCATTGGGTTTGGAATACCTGAGTATTCTAGAAAAATGGGCCAGCCATTGCAAAGGCGGTAGTTTGTGAATATTTAGAAAATTTTTCATTTCTCTGAAAAGTTCGATGGTGGTTTCGGAGATAGAAGGTCTGCGGTCAGGAGAGGATACAAAGGCCAATTCTGCGTTTGTCGGGATGAACTCGTCATAAAATCTTCCTGTAAGTGGGAGACCTGCTATGCGATGCAGATCTCATAACGATATGCTCATTTCTCCGAACGGTAGATGAAGAGAATTGGTGGTGGGAGACCAGTATTCGAGGAATCCTTTCAGCACGGTGGGTTCCTTGTAAAAGTATTTGGATGTGACCTCTATCGCATCATAGAGGCCTACTTTGGCAAGAGTACTCGCGTGTTTCTTCAGGATTGCCTCCACCCAATCAGAGTAATAGCGACGAGAAGTCAGCAGGCCTCTTGTTCGAAAATCTTTCGATCCCCAGAGGGGATCGCAGTCCTTATATCTCTGTCTGACAGTCTCATAGAAATATGTTGGGAAGAGATTGTGCGGACTGTGAAAAGGAGTGAGGAAGATCATAGGATGGGCCTCTCCAATGATCTGCCACGGTTTCTGCGTCTGCATTTTTCCTTCAAGAATCCGAGGTTCTCGCGCCGCCCACGATTCGGTATACATCAGTTTCTCTCCGTCCACATAATCTGTGGGTTCACACTCAAGAATGGACTGGTGACGATGAACGCTGATGGGAATTACTGTCATGCCTTCCGAGTGAGGGTTGTCGAATTTCATGACACCCTCAATCACTCGAACGAATTCCCAAGAGTTCTGGAGCTTCTTCTTATTATGCTCCTTTATCTTTTCTTCAAACTCTTTCGCCTTATTTCGACGAGTTTTCTTGGAGCAAGAAGCAGGCGGGGTATCTTCTCTGGCAGGGGGTCTATCGTTGTTCGTACGAATATGGGCAGTTGTCTTCAACCATTCCTCCCAATCATATTCACGACCGTGCTTCGGAGGCAGTTCTATATTTCCCATGATTATAGCTCGATGAATGAGAGAGGAAAGCGATTCAATACGGTCAGTAAAATCGAAAGTTGGAAGAACTGGTTCTTTGAAGTACGCGGGGGTTTGAGTGGTGGTTTTGGTGCGCTTAGCCGGTGGCTGATCGGCAGAAGGAGACGGGCGATGAGAAGAAGTCTCAGGTGCGTCGGGATGAGGAGGATTGTCCGTTAGAGGGTCTACGGGACGAAGGGTCCTCTTGATGGGGGCCATGAAGAAAAGAGGGTTAAAGACCTAAGGAAGATTGTTGAAGTTCAGAAAATAGCAAAGTCTGGGTTGCACGGGTCCGTGCAATCAATATCAGTTGCGCGGCTCCGCGCAGACAATATCAGTTGCGGGGAAAAATCGCCAGAAGGAAAATTTTTGCCAAAGAAAGAGGAGATTGCAGAAATGAAGGAAGTGCAGTATTTATAGGTTGCCGTGACCGAGTATGTAAGCGGGCGGTTGTACGGGTCCGCGCAAGCCAAATTAAATAGGTAATTTGATCCTTTTTTTTGTTTCTTGAGGAAACAAAGAAAGGATCAAGGGGGCATCTGTTGAGGCATAAAAAATGGTGAAAGAATCAAGGAAAGGAAAAGAGATAAGAGAACTTTCGGAAAGAAAAAGAAAGAGATAGCCCTCACAAGAGTGCGCAGGTCCGCGCAGTCATTATATGTTGCGCGGATCCGCGCAAACAATATCAGTTGCGCGGGCACGCGCAATGAAAGTATTAGTTGCGCAGGACCTTGGAATGCACTACACAAAAGGCTTCATTTGGAATGACCTAAAGCACTAAAAAATAGTCCCACATCGCTAAGATCAGGATTTTCACACGTGTCAGGGTCTATAAATACCCCCCTCTCCTCCTTCATTAAGGAGAACTTGAAGATTTTCAAGAGAAGCAGAGCGGAGCAGAAGACAGAAGGTAGAAGAAAGCCTCATGGCAGTTGCGCAGGACCACGCAACAGGTATCAGTTGCGCGGGTCCGCGCAACCAGACTGCCCTGCAGTCTATGAAGTCCAAGGGCCGTTATGCTGTTGAAGTTCATGAACTAAGTTTCCTTTCTCCGGGCTTTCTCCTCTTCATGGGTTCAAAGGAGAAAGATCAGTCGATCTAATCGACATTCCTCCTAAGTTCCAGAAGATGGTTGGAATAGGTGCTGTTATGCTGCTGAAATCTTTATTTCATTAAAGACCCACCGATCGGAACGGCATTCCTCCTAAGTCTTAGGAGATGATCGAATCAGGCGCCAAAAGACTGTCAAAATAAACTTTTGATATTTAAAGCACAAGTCCTTCATTTCTAAGTGATTTATCTTAGAATCAAGGGATGTAAAGAGGATGTAAATGAACTCAGTATCAATAAAATGTGATGAATGTTCCCAGTATTCTTTCTCTGTTATGTTTAAATAAGACAATCTCCCTAAATCAAATGCCTTTGTTTCTTTGTCGAAAAACAACCTCACGATAAGCTATCGTGAGGTTGAGCTGTGTGGGCCCCACCATGACGCGTGTCAACCATCAACACCGTGCATTTGATGGGTACCCTTTAAATTATGGGATATCCCAAAAATCAGCCGTATATGGAGCTCAGGTGGGCCATACCATCTAAAATCATGTGAAACACCATTAAAACATATAAAAGCACTTGGTAGGGCCCACCTGAGTTTTGAACGCTGCTGAAACTTGGTCTGAACCCTCATACAAGTGGGACACACATAATGGATGGGCTGGATTTGCAAACCACATCTTTTGTAGGCCCCAAAAATGATTATGAATGTTTTAATGGTGCACGGCCCCTCTCCACTTCTGTATGTGGTGTGGCCCACACAAGTCACGGATTGACTTGATTTTTTAGACCTAGGCCCACGATGGAATGAGGCATCTGACTGATGGGGTAGATGTTCGAGACGCATCACGGTGGGGCCCACACAGCTCGACCTCATGGGACGGACTCGTGAGGTCGAGCGCATAGTACCTTTTCCCACACACACACACACTAATGATCTTGAATATCCATATTGGTGTCCATTGATCAGATCGTTAAGATCATCGTTTCATAGTAATATTTTCATGGTACACCCTAAGATGTCTATTGGACATGATGGACAGTCTAGATCAATCGCTGGACTTGTTTAAGTATTCCAAAGCAACTAGGAGCACTATAACTTATAGTGCTTTAAGAGCACTGGAACTCTTTCAAATGTCACCGACGTTGTCGTGCATATTGTTTATACGAAAACTCGATTCCATCTTAAACGTACAACGATTGTGGTACCCCACCACCGTCTGCACCAACATGCCACTTGTCCATCACATTACTGCCACGAAAACAGTTGGCCCCACCGTGACGATTACCTGGGACAAAAATTTGACGTTTCCACGCATCAGGTGGGCCACACAGTTGTAATTAACGGAAAATTAACGTTTTGAGTCAACTACTGGCGTGGCCCACTTAATGAGTCGATGACGTTAATTTTCGACAATGTGATCCTCACGATAGGACATTGTTTTCAGGGTATTATCTTCCACGCAAGTGCATGCGGCTGAAAAGAGGGTAAGGTACCACAAGTTGCGGTGGGGTCGCATGCCTGCATGTGGTTGGATTCAGTCAGGCCAAGTCCGGACGTGACCGCTTGGTTATTGTATGCGTTTTTTTCAGTTAAAATTTTTAAACGTGGCCTAAAAAATGAAGCATCTCCAAATTTTAGATTGACCATACGGCGAGAAATAGTTGTAAATGCCCGTTAAAAACTCGTGGGCCTTGAAAGTTGTCGATAAATCTGATATTTATATTTTCCCTTTATTCAGGTTTTTTTTGACATTATCAACAGGTTAAGTGGCAAATCAACATTAAGGTGAGTCGTAGGAAGTTTTTAATTGTAGGCGTCCAATCACCACATTTTTTTTTCTATAATGTGGTCCACCTCATATTTGGATCTGCTTCAGTTTTGGTCCCATGTCCAAAAATGAGGTGGAAAAATGGTTGACTGTATGCATACACAACACATTCATCAAGTGGGACCCAAAGTGACGACCTGATGGAACTCGCCCACTGAATCTGAAACCTGGGAACAGACTCTCTCAGTGGGCCGGGTTTTACCCGAAATTGCTGAACTCAACCCGCGTAGACCGTCACTTGAGCAGAGCCCGTTTATAGCACTAATTTGAGCTGTAAATGGGCCGGGTTTGGTCTACAGAGGTTAACCTGAGGTGAGCTTATTATACCTTGGCCTGGTGTGGCCTATGTGCATAAAGGTTAAACCCAACCTGGCTCATGGAATAATGGGCCAAAATTGTGCACCGTCCAGACCTTGATTAAAAATGCATTAAAATTGAAGGTCAGGACTGAGCACGCATGACCCAATCTATGGGCCTAAAACTAAATCCAAGCACGTCACCTGGCAGGCTTGGCCCCATAGCATGATGAGTCAATCCAGCCCTTCTCCGACCAGTCCTAGGGAAGAAAGATTCATCCCAGGAGTGCCAATGGGCTTGGCTAGGGTTAATCCTCTAAGCCCTGGTCTTAATCCGGCCAAAAGGACTGTCTCTTGCTTAGCTGGGCCAGCCTAAAAAAAACAAAAAAATCAAAACACACGCACACACACCACCACACACTCCCACCTCAGTGGGATTTCACCACCTATGGGGGCTCAGACCCTTGACCAGGTGTTGATGCTCTTAAGAGTCTACCACTAGAACAAGAGCAAGGGCCCCCTAGCTTAGGTTATCTTTAAATTACACATATATATTGAATTAGAACTGCTCGGAAGTATTTTTAAGCCGTCCATTTAAAAAAAAAAAAAAAAAACTAATGGACCGGGACTTTCCTAATTAGCCAACGCCCAGCTCAGACACTGGAGCCAAATTTAGGGGTCCAAGCCCTGGAGCTACGGAACCAGGATGCCCCACCGGTTGCCACCCCTAATTCATTTGCAGAGATTTGCTAGGTACACGTGTTTGTACACGCTTCTGGATAATTCGCACACGTGTGGGGGTGGCATGGCCTTGGTGGATCCGCCAAGTAGATGACTTTGTGTAAGAGTTGAAGCAGTCAGGTCATGAGGTGGACCGCACCTTTGGAAAACATCAAAGAATTGGGCCATCCGATATGTCAGCTCTCGCAGAAGCTGGATCAAAACAGGTTCCTGATGGCACGCGTGGAAAGGGATGGAAGTGTAAACATGGAGAGAAGACATCTGATGGCTACTGGCAATACCGGCTGCTATAAGTGTTCTTGTTATTCCAATCTTGGTCACCTTATAAGTGTGGGCCTGTCAAAATTAAATGCGGGGCTCAATTAAAACCAAACAACTACGATCCTAAGCGCCAAGATAAGCTCTTACGTCTAAATATTTACTTTATATGATTGAGTTTTAATAAAGTGGAACATCTCAGAAAAATTCATACAGAGACTCAAGTACCACCTCAGGTAGAAAAAACTAAGAACCAAATCCTTTACAAATTAAACGAGAATTTACTAGTGCTAAACTATATTACCTGTGAAATTAGCACTAATCACTTTAAATACGATCTGCAAGACCCAAAACTTGTAAAATCGTTAACGCGACATTACCCTAAAACTTAGGATCAATCTCTAAACCCAGTTGCTCTTGGGAGCATCTTGAAACTCCGTATTGGACCTGTACCGCACGTCGAAAGTCCAATAACTACGAAACTATATGATTATATGACCATCTTGTTGGACTTGACAACCACCTCAGAAATCAAGTCTTAATAGTACCCAAAAATATATAACTTGAGCCCGGAGCGCAGTGTGTGAGAAACGTGAATATTTTTTAGGAAATGAATAGAAACTTAAGTGAATTGAGTCGATTCACTTGCAGGTCAAATCTAAGGATTCAGACCGTTAGAATCTGACCTAATAACACCCTCGGATCAGGAGAAATTTCCAACACATGTCAGTGCACTCGTGGCCCTGATTGAGTGCCGGTGACCGTCGAACTGAAACTAGTCCGCCATGAACGATCTGTAAATCCGATCGGACTGAAAACTTAGCTTGATCTGGATCCAATGTAAGGAAGCTTAAGTCCGAACGCATTCAGTAAAGAGGCCTCAAGAAGTGCTCCGTTGGATCGAAATAGACCCTATTTGGCTATAACCTAAGTATACTTTGGCCGTGGGGCCATTTCCATCAGTCCTAGGCCTATATAAAGGCCTAAACTCACCCCATTTCTATTCCATACGAAATCTCTAAAACCCTAGGAGAGAGAAGAGAAGAAGGAGAAGGAAAGAGAGAGAAAGTGTGAGAGAGTTGGAGTTTATTCCTGGGATTTTTCCCTGCTGCTCCACGTGCTAAATCAATCCATCTGTATCACTATACAGGCGATTTCGATTCCATACTTGAGTAAGAAATCCTAACCCTAACCTATTTTAGGGTTTCAAATAGAGTATAGGATGAAATAGTTAACCTATTTCATACTGTAGGTTGCAATTGTGCCATAGACGACTAGTTAGAAAGCGAACTGAGTTCGTTACGAGTTTACCAGCGTAAGGTGCGGACTATAAATGTTTAGGCTATGGTTTTCAAGGCTTTCAATGTCAATAATGCTTTATGACTAACTTGATTGCTATCACATGCGTTTAGATATGAAGTTTTTCATATATTACATATAGATATAAACTATGTTGATTATACTGCATTCCATGTGTTTGTTGAAATACCTGAATGAATATGGAATTATGATTTGTGCTCGCAATGTTTATTTATTGAAAGTACATGATTGTTGTACGTATGGTGAGCCCTTTGAAAATGGATTTGCTATAATACTTGTTATAATTATCTTACGACCTGTATATAATATGTGTAGCCTTATAATATGTATAACCTAAGTGTTTGATAAAATGCCTGAATGTGAAAATGCTTATGCAAAATGCATGAAAGGAGGCCATTGAGATAAGATTCTCAATAACCTTATATATGGCTACGGCTTCCTTCATAAAACCTATTGTACTACTATGTGTTGTATGGATGAATGCCTATGTATGTTAACATATTTTTTATATGTTCGTTAAGATGATTATGTGAAACTTATGCTCATTGTTGAAGTGTGTTTGGGGCTACGATGTAGCCCAGGTAGTCAGTAATGATATGTGATCGGTGATTGAACTATTTGATCACGACAGAAGCTCCCGATGAATCCGAGTCGTACGCTGCTTACTGGTAGTGGTTAGGTCACACGGAGTTGTTTGCGCGCTCCATGTCGATCAGCTCAAAGTATGCTCGTACCAGTCGAGTTTGTCAACTAACCCGGTTGACCCAATGTATCTTCACCATATATGGACGTTACTACTTGAATATAAGGTACCAAACTCACAAGTGAAAATCCGTTCAACCTTGGTACTTCGATCTGCTAAGACTCATGAGCCAGACATGGTGGTATGGGACACCGTGGTCGAGCCGTCGGCCTACGCTGGGGTGACGAGTCTCCTCGTAGTGACCAGTGAGCAACCCAGACTCATAAGCCTAATATGGTGGTATGGGACACTGTATTCGAGTTGTCGGCCTACACTAATCAGGTGACGAGCCCTTTGTAGTGACCTCGAGCATACTCTGAGGTTGCGTTGAGGCGACAAGCCTTTCTGTAGCAAGTAGAGTACAAATTAGGTCTACACTGATCAGGTGACGAGCTCTTTATAGTGACTTAGAACCGTAACATCGTATGAGATTTACTAGGACTAACGACCCTAGAATGGATCATTATTTGGAAATTGATATAAGGAAGGTACCTTAGCTTTCCAATCCTGCTGTATGAATAAACCTAAGTAAGAACCTGGCTAATCATGTGCATGCACCGTACTGCATGTACTTTGGCGAGGAAGAGTACTTTCCGGAGGATGTCATACGTGCTGTGAGATGAAGATGCTGAGGAAGTGTAGGCAAGGGCATACATCATAATTACATATCGTTCTTTTATTAACAAGAGTATTTAGGATATGATTGTTGTACTGCTTTATCATTACTGTTTGACTGAATTGAGAACAAGTTAATCTTTGCTTTATTGTTCCACTGAGTTGATCACTCACTCCCACGTTCTGGGATGGTGTTTTAAACACCAACCAGACCCTGTCTTAGCTTCAGGTGATGGCGATGCCTACGAGCTCGAGCCCGACTTCAAGGACGATGAGGAGGCGTTCTTGTACATGCAGTTGTTAAGCGGGTTTATGTAGACTGTTCTGATCGATGGGGCTGCAGGGATTAAATACTGTAGCTGGACCACCACATTTTGACCTTTTGTATTTTGAACGACTCATGTACTTGTCTAACCTGAAACATGATTATACTCTGGAGACGTACCACCTCCTACATGCTTTATACCTATTTATTACAGTCTTCCACTGGTGTAATTTAAATTTGTCTCTGGAGTATGATATGCTGCTTTAGTCTAATCTCACTCATGTTTACAGTATTAATACCGACAATATTTAACTCATCATTATCTATGTTGTATAAGTGATGCGTTGGAACTCAGGAATTGGGCTCCTATTCGACTCCCGATTTTCAGGGCGTTATATAAAGGCATTATTTATTCAGCCACTTTCATAGTGTTGCTTAAGATCACCAGGCTATAGTTTGAGGATGGGATTCATCCTCTGAAAATAGGTCACACGTCTACCTTCCATATGAAATATTTTTTTTCTCTTCAATATAGATAAAACAAATAGAAATTTTTTACCATGGACTATCCGGAAAACAACCGTAAAATGCTTATTTGGATGGACAACTTCACTTAATACTCAAACAGAATTCAGCGTATGAGTGTATACTTGAATTATAGATGAAGTCTGAAATTGCGGCTAAATCACTACAAGCGAAGCTTGAATATATGTCTAATCATCCTAGAGGGGGTGAATATGACTTTTCAAAATTTAATTAATCTAATTGCATGCACTTGCTTATAAATAACAAAGTACAAAATTTAAAAAGAGAAGAAGTGCATAAGCTAAGTTAAAATAATAACATACATCATTTATGCATATTGACAAACATGTTGAGTGCAAAAAATGAATAAAGTTTAGAGTTCAATCAATCAACACAAATCATGAATAAAGCATTCAACCCATTGCACAACGATGTATAGTGATTCGGCTACATGCCTACTCCACTCCCAGCTAACCCACTCTCCCTTAGAGTGTGCCATATTTCACTATTCGATGGTTTTAAATGAGGTTTACCATAAACCTTCACAATTTACAAAAGTTTACTATTTGCCTACACAAGGTCTTATCAAGTCCTACCCAAGAACTTGAGACGTCCTACACAAGGATATAACATGTATTCTCCAGTCGAAGGCCTACGCATGGACTTAGCGAGTTTGGAAATACAAACTCTAAAAACTAATCCTATATAAGGAAGGGTTTTCAGACAAAAATGGACTGTTATACTTACCTAGAAGTGAGTGAGCCCCATTAAGCACATTTGATGAAGATCTTCTACATTGTTGAAGAATCTTTAGCTCCCTTGTACCACAGCCATATAATGATGCTCCAATGTTGATGCTGAGGTTGATAGGTCAAGACTTTTGCATGAATCTTATTTATGTATTAATGGTTCTTTAAGAACTAGAAGGGATCGCCAAAGTTAAGCATTAAATGCATTCGTCATATAGATTTGCAATTAAAGGGAGTTACTGGAACATCTATGAATGTCGGAGTTCATAGTTCAATCTAAGCTTTGAATGCCACAATGATTACCTTTAAGACAATGATTGAATGATGAACTCCAAGAGAAAAGAGGGCTTGAGAAGATGTGTATTTATTCTTGTAATTAGCACTCTCAAAGCCTTCTTCAATACGATCCCGGTTAGCAAGAAACAACTCATTTCAATATATAAAGCAGAATCCCATCGGTAAAAAAAAAAGGGGGGCAGAAAACTATCAGGTTTCGATGTCATCGAAGGGTCTTTGATGCCATCGAAGTTTCCTTCAATGCCATCAAACATTCTTCGATTCCATCGAACCATGGCAACGAGATTTTCAAATAATTGCTGGAGAGTTTCTGTCGATGCCATCTAGAGTTCTTCGATATCATCGAAGGGAACCTTCAATGCCATCGAAATTTTCAATAGGTCCATTTACGATGCCATCGAATAGACCTTCGATGTCATCAAAGTATCCTTCGATGCCATGGAAGTGTGGTTCGATGGCATCGCTAAAATACTAATTTTCTGAGAAAACTCACTAAACAGTTTCAGCACTTCTTCGATATCATCGAAGATGAGTTCGATGCTATCAGAGTTTGAATTTCGATTTCATCAAATAGGCTTCGATCCCATCGAATGTATCCAGATTTTCCAAGAAAGCTTGTTGGGCTAAATATGCATTTTTCGGTGTCATCGAACAAGGTTCAGTGTCATCAAGGATATATTGATTTTCCTTAAAAGATTGTTGGAGTATTTTAAGCCTGTTTTTAGATTTGTCATGGAAGCTTAAGTTTGATGTCATTGACAATTTTCAAAATTTCTAAGTTAGGTTGTTGTACAAATTTGGCTTAATACTTTATGTCATCAAGCTGCCTTCGATGACATCGAAGGCACTTCGATAGCACTTTGATGCCATCGAACATGGCTGTCACTCCCCAAATTTAGAAACCGGGCTAACAAAATTTCCAATCGTCGAATCCGGTGCCGACAGCTTCCATAGTACCCCACTCTCGTCTTCTAACGCGCATGCGCTAGATTTCAATCTTGGGATCCTACAAAGATGATTATCTAACGTACATTTATCTCGTAAGAAGCATAACCACAAGTATACCCAAGTCACAAGAACAACATTGTCATCATATATCCACTAATATCAAAAACTTGAGTACAATACATGAAAGGAAAATACAAGATAAATGTTAAAAGCTCCAGAAACTTTGACGTACGCTCGTGCCTCAGCTCGACTGCATCATATCATTACCTACATGCATCTATCATGCAAAAGCTTATAGAAAGCTTAGAGGGTGGTGTAAGTGTGTGAGTAGCATATGCATGCTCAAAATATAATATCAGAGTAAACAGAAATATTGGTGAGTTCATAAATTATACAATATTAGAGTAAGCGAAAATACTAACAAGTCCATAAAATATCATCAACCTCATCCAGCATATGCGATGAAAAGACATAGTAAGCCAATGTCATATATTGAAAGTAATGTAAATCGGTTATGTAATGCAGAGACATAATGAACAAGATATCAGATATCGAGCATGCAATACAATATGTGTCACGCCCCAAACCTGAAAATTGGATTCACAGGAATCCCGATTGTCGAATCCGGTGCCGACAGCCTCCATAGTACCCCATTCTTGGCTCCTAGCGTTCACACGCCAGATTCCGATCCTGGGATCCTACAAGAAGGATTTTTTATTTTATTTTTTTACATTTAAATTGTAATAAACATAACCACAAGATTTACCCAAATCACAAAAGCAACATCATCATCACATATCCACTAATGTAATGATTTGAGTACAATGTTGAAGGGAAAATACATAATTCGAAAATCAAGCTTCAGAAGACCGCTGCACGCTCCAAGGTCAACACGGCTGCAACCTAATATCACCTGCACGCATCTATCGTGCATAAGCTTATAAAAAGCTTAGAGGGTGGTGTAAGTGTGTGCACAAAGTAAGTGTCAAGTGTTCAATACAATACCATCATCATATAATATCGAAATTTCTGAAAATTCATAAATCATACATTTCGAAATAATTAGAAATACTGACAAGATCATAAATCATACAATGACAGAGTAAGCGGAAGTATGGACAAGTTCATAAGTCAATCAATATCAGAATATGTAATATAAAACAGCTATGCACTAAGGAGTCATATATCAGATGCCGAAGATGTAATGCAATATACAAATCCTGCTAAATCTGTTTAGGCCATATAAGTGCAGAAACTTAGCAACCCAAAATACCATATGCTCGCGGATGTAATACAATATGCGATGCGAATGAAATGACCATGCTGGAGGGTGAAGTCGGGATGATAGTACGTAGTATCGCAGGCTACGGGGTCCACCACAAGGGACTTCTCTCCAAACCAGTCCCATACCTAAATTTAGATAGTCAGACTCATCATGGTAAACTCTTGATCTCAGGTTAGTCGCGCGCCCAATCGAAATCTTTGCCATAATGAAGGTACACATCAATTAGTTACGCACTACCAACCCAAGTGGATAGTGAATGAATGAATGAATGAGCATGCAACTTCTACTCAATAAGTCCACATATCAGTACGGTTCCTCTCTGGGAAATCACCGGGGTCTAGTACACTCTAAACCAGATCGTCGCCATATCACGCGCAATAAGGTAAGTGGAAGAGACCTCACTATCCGTCTGCCAATATCGGGCTCGACTCGTCGATAGCGGACCCATTCCTCGAGCTGGTCAGACTCAGCCTAGCATTGCCCCCCTACTCTCGGGCGGGTAAGGCCGCACCCCCTTCCAACCGACCACGACATAGTGGAGAGCATAACCATCTAGTAATCGGCACTCAACGCTCATCTACCCACTCGGTCTAGATGTTGGAGCAACCTCTGGAACCAAGAGGGTTTAGAAACTTTCACCCAGGGATATCTATAGCACCCCATGTAGAACAGATTCCCGGTGTCCCATTTGGCCATCCACGATATGCTTGTGGAGGCTACAACCCTGATGTTGCTAGGGCATACAGTAATCACAACATACAATGCAAGATACATGAGTCATACAATGCACTCATGCATCAATCCTACGCAAACCATGCGCTCATGTGAGACAATCTCCGCCTATCAGGAAGTCTCATAACAACTAGCACTATGACATATACAATGGTCAATCATATCTCATAACAGACATGCAGATGATGCGTATGAGCATGTATCATGATGCTATGCAGTCACATACTCATAATCGGTATCAATAGCAAGCATTGACAATCGACATCGATAACGTGGACATTTAACCAACATTGTCCCCCAAGGAACGACCCACGTAAAGCCTAACATATAGTGGACTCATAGCCTAAAAAAGGGCCAAATATACAACACCATGAGCCTTACTTAAGAGTTTAATATACATCACGATGGGCCTTTCACATAGGCCTAACATACATTATAATGGGTTCCATCGCCTAGCCCTCAAATGCATCACAGTGGGCCTCACCACATAAGCCTCATATACATCACGTTGGGCCTTAAACACGGGCTGGATACACATCACAACGGGCCTCAAATACGGTTTGCATATACATCACATTGGGCCTCGACAATCAGAATCAGCGATCAGCCACGACAATCGGAATCAACAATCGGCCACGATAATTGGCCTCAATCGATAATTGGCCTCGATAATCAGAATCGGTCAATCGGCTATGTCAATCGACAATCGGCCACGATCGGTAATCGATCACGATAATCGGCCTCGATCGATAATCGGTCAATCAGCCACGATAAGAAGAGTAGACAATCGACCACGCCAATCGATCACAACCATCATAATCGGTAATTGGGCATGGAAATCATAATCGGTAATCGGTCTATGACAATTGGGATCGATAATCGGCCTAAGGGAAGGTCACAATGTGAACATCTAACCATCATTGTCCATCAGTGTGGACATTTAACCAATATTGCTTACAAGAAGTAGCCCACAGAGGGCTAAACATATGGTGGGTTCGTGGCCTCTTATAAGGGTTTAATATACATCATAATGGGCCGAATACATGGGCCTAATATACATCTCCATGGGCCTCGACCCATGGTCCTTAGATACATCATAATGGGCTACGACCCATGGACTTCAATATACATAAAGTGGACCGCATTAATAGGTCTCATATACATGACAGGTGGGCCTTGCACATGGACCTCAAATATATAGTATGCGGGCCCTATACATTGGTCTCATATATATCTAATGGGCCACGTAGCGGGGTCTTGAATACATCAAATCGGGCCTCATCATATGGGCCTAATACAATCAAGTGAGCCTCAAACTTGGGCCACAAAGTACATTAAGGTGAGCCTCATCAACGACCTTGTACACATAAGGTGGGCCTCAACAATGGGCCTCATACACATCGAGGTGGGCCTCAACAATGGGCCATAAAATATATTAAGGTGGGCCTCAACAATGGGCCTCATACACATCGAGGTGGGCCTCAACAATGGGCCATAAAATATATTAAGGTGGGCCTCAAATGTATCACAATGGGCCTCTACTGTGAGCTCCAAATACATCATAATGGGCCTCAACCCACGAGCCCTAATACATCACAATGGGCCTCAACCTATGGGCCCTACACATCACAATGGGCTTACCAAATGGGCCGAAAATATATCGCAATGGGCCTCAACCCATGAACCCTAATACATCACTTTGGACTTCTCAAATACAATAAGTGAAACGCACTACTTGGGCGGCACCATTTATCCAACTATAGAGATCATTTTAGTGCATTATCCTACTAATGAATCAAATTAAAAGATCATCTGAACCATACTGCAAATAACAGTGGTGATAATGTTTTCTGCCGCTTAAAATTTCTGATCAAATTAAAAGATCATCTGAACCATGACGTTTATTTTCTATCCAATCTGTTCATAAGGCCACAATGGCCTGAACTACCAAGAAAACAAATTTCATATAAATCCAAAACTTTTGCATTTCCAGGAGGGTTTCAATGATAGGCGTCCAATCTCCTATTGTTTGCAGTGTGGTTCACCTGATAGACAGTGTGGATACAAAATAAATACATCAATGTGGTGGTGGGGTCCATGTACGTGGCCCACAATCCTAAGACGAGCCCGTCAAATGAATGGATGGTTCAGATATAACACTGGCGTCACAGTGCAGCCAACACCGTCCCAATGCATGGCCGGTGTGAATGTACAAAACATCAAGGTAGGCCACATGTCCAACCTGATGGACGGGGTGAAAGCCACATGATCAGGGCCCACCGTTTCAATGCACGGACTGTGTGGTTACAACACTACATCATGGTGGGCCCCACCTGCCAAGTGGATGGACGTTTTGAATAAGTCGAACCACTACTGGCGTCAATATAACGGCTATTTAGCTGGTCGTGAGATACATCAGCCCATCAGCTTTCATCTCCCATTCGGATGGACAGCAGGATATACAAGGCATATCTCAAGGTGGGCCCCACCCCCACACGTGCAGCACATGTGGGGTGGGTCCCACACCCAAAAAGGGACTGGTGGCGTAGAGAAAAACACATATATCATGATGGTGTTTCACACAGCACAGTCCAAATGGACGGTGCAGATATAAAATAGATACATCAAAGTGGGTCTCACATAGACCGGACGGCCAGGATGAAACACACAATCAAGGTGGGTCCCATGTGCTGTAATGGACAGAAATAGCACATGCATGAGGTGGCCGTACAGGACCTGCTGCGTCAATACAGCAACTGCGTCAAAACAGCAGCTACTGCTGCTGGACAGCAACAGATGGACTGTGTGATTGTCACACATGTAGCATGTGGGTCCCAAATAGACGGACGGTTTGGATTTCACACTGTCAGGTCCCACTGTCCAGAGTACATGGACGGTGAGGATATGGGTTGCATACAGCAAGGTGGGCTCCCATGTGGGGCCCACCACAACCTAAAGTATTACATTATATTATTATTTTATTTTAAAGGAAATCTGCCAATTATCAATACATCAACCAGTGTTACTGATCATCCATCAATTGGATGGCCCACAATCAACACCAAAATAAAGGTGGGTCTACACGAGTGGGACCCACCAAATATATATATATATATATATATATATATAAAATCCAACCCAGCACCCAGCATCCCGGACGGATGGCCTGGATGAAGGGCACATACGTCGAATGGGTCACACCGTCAAGGAGGCTGGACGGTGTAGATAAAATCACATGCATCACGGTGGCAGCTCGTGCACCGTCCAATCGCTCCAGCACCATCCAGATCATCTGGACGGTGTGGATGGGGTACATACAACATGGTGTGGCCCGCATAACTTGGTGGCGTCAATACCAGCCATATAGCAGGTATGAGGTACGTCAGCCAATCAGATATCCAAGATAGGTGGGTCCCACGTTGGCCCACATAATACAGTATTATTATTTTATTATTATTATTATTATTATTAAAGGCATACAGCGTCCATGCCCTGGACGAGTGGCCTGGATGCAGGATACATGGAGGTGGGTTCCACCGTCAATGGACGGTGTGGATACACCACACGTACATCTTAGGTGGGGCCCACATCCCATACACGGGTGATCAAGACACTCACATCAGGGCCCCTCATCAAAGGGATAGCATGGATGAATCACATACCATGGTGGTCCCACGTGTTGGATTCAGCATGGTGGGCTTCACCAAAGATTTGCATCTGCCTCGTTCCCAAACCCATGGCCTGGGAGGCTTGGATGGACGTCGTCGATCCAATACAGCAGGTTGGGCCCACGTGTGTGTGTCCCAGCCGATATTTGTGATTCCCTTCGTCCAGGCCTGTACTTGATGGACAGCCAAGTGGGTAAATGCATCATGGTGGGCCTGTTGGCCCTGGACAGTCTAGATGTGTTGTGCACATCAGGTGGGCCACACATCATCATAAAATAAAATAACAAATAAGGATCCCTGAAGAAACAAGTTCTAAGAAGTACCCACCATTGTAAATCTTATAGCCTCTTTGGTCTCCCAAGCTCCAAAGGATGTGATCTAACGGACGAGATTGCCTTTGGAGGTGAGGATAGGAGGTAGGAAGGTGGGCCACACTTGACTTGGGGAAGGGAGGGTGCACTGGTTGTTGTAAGGTGAGGTATGGGTTGAGTTGAAAATTTATAAAAGAGGGATGGGTAGGAGAGAAAGAGTTGACTTTGGGTTGTTTTTTGGGTAATGTGACATGTACTTGATTGATTTGACATATTGTTGAGATTCTCTGGGTATTTGCAACGTGCGGCATTTTCTCGAACTGAACGCGGGCCCACATCTCCTGGCCTGGGTATCGCCTCGGCGCCCGAGACGCGGCACCGGAATCGCGGAGACGACGCGGTCGCTAGGGTACAAGTCTCAGGTTGAGTCGACTCGAGTTAACGACATGTGAATTAGGGTCGCGTGCAAATGCTGGTTAAGGGTCGAGGTTGCTGGGATTCGATTGGGAAGACCGCGGAAGTCTACCGAAAGATACGGTCTAGGATACGGTCTTCCAATGTGTAATTCAAAAGAGCTACGAATACTATCAGCCTCATCTAGGTCATATAAATGTAGAAACATAACAACTCAAAATGCTATATGTTGAGGATATAATGCAATATGTATCATGTGTTGCGAATGAAATGACTAAGCTGCAATGTAAAGTCGGGATGATAGTACGTGGTATCGCAAGCTATGGGACCTATCACAAAGGACTTCTATCCAAACCAGTCTCACACCTAAATTTGGATCGATAGACTCATTGTGGTAAGCTCTTGATCTCAGGTTAGTCCCGCACCCCAACCGAAATCCTAGCCATTACGAAAGTACACATAACAATTAGTTGTGCACCACCAGCCCGAGTGGATAGTAAATGAATGAATATAATGCTGCGTATGCAACTCCTACTCCACAAATCAGTATTGTACATCTCTGGAATCATTACTGGGGTCTAGTACACTCTACACTAGCTTGCTGCCCCATCAAGTGCACAACTAGATAAGTGGAAGAGACCTCATTATCTATCTGGCCAGTAGTTAGCCAATATCTAACCGACACGTCAATAGCAGACTCATTCATGAGCTAGTCAAACTCAGCCTAGCTATGCCTACTCACTCAGGCAGGTAAGGCTACACCCCCTCCCAACCAATCACAACATAGTGGGAGATGCGGCCTACTGGTATACAGCTCTCATGCACTGATATATATCCACTCGGTCTCGCCGTTGGGGCGTCCTCTGGTACAAAGAGGGTTAAGGAATTTTCACCCAGGACGATATATGGCAGCCCGATGCTAGTAACAAATTTCTGGTATCTCATCTGGTCATCCGCGATATGCCTGTGGAGGCTACGACCCTGATGTTGCTAGTGTATGAGTCATACATCAATCCTGCGCATACCGTGCACTCATGTGAGATAACCTCCACCTATTAGGGAGTCTCATAATAACCTGCCCAATGATATATGCAATGGTCAACCACATCTCATAACAAACATACAGATAATGTGTATGGGCATATATCATGATGCTTGCTGTCACATACTCATAATCGGTATCAATAACCGGCATCGACAATCGATCTCGACAATGTGGACATTTAACCAACATTGCCCCCAAGGAATGACCCACATAGAGCCTAACATATAGTGAACCCATGACCTCACATAAGGGCCTAAAATACGACACCATGGGCCTCACTTAAGAGCTTAATACATATCACGATGGGCCTTTACATGGGCCTAACATACATCATAATGGGCTCCATAGCCTGGCCCTCAAATACATTACAATGGGCCTCATACAATCATAATGGGCCGTGTCACATGGGCCTAATACACATCATATGGGCTTATATACATTGGATGGGCCACGTCCCATGGGGCCCGAATATATCACAATGGGTCACAACCCATGGGCCCTAAACACATCATAATGGGCCTCTCACATGAGTCCATTATGCAAAACATCAAGATGGGCCTCAATAGATGTCCATAAATACGTCACATTGGGCCTCTTATACATCAAGTGAGCCGCATCACATGGGCCATATATACATTACAATGAGCCTCTAACACGGGCCTAATATACATTACAAGGAGCCACAACTCATGGGCCTTATATACATTATATTAAGCCTCGACAATTGGAATCGACCTCAACAATTGGAATCGGCCTCGACCAAACAGAATCAACCTCGATTAAATGGAATTGGCCTCGACATATAGAATCGGCCTTGACCAAATGGAATTAGCCTCAATAATCAGAATCAGCCTCGACAATCCGATTCGGCCTCGACCAAACGGAATCGGTCTTAACCAAATGGAATGGCCTCGATAATCAAAATCATCCTTGATAAACGGAATCAGCCTCGACAAATAAAATCAGCCTCGACTAAACAAAATTGGCCTCATCAAACGGAGTTAGCCTCGACCAAAAAGAATCGACCTCGATAATTAGAATTGATCTCGATAAACGGAATCGGCCTCGACCAAATGGAATCGGCCTCATCAAATGGAGTCGGCCTCAACCAAATGGAATTGGCGTCGATAATCGAAATCGACCTCGACATTCGAAATCGGCCTTGACAATTGGACTCGACCTCGACAATCGGAATCGACCTTAACAATTGGATTCGGCCTAACAAAGGGCCTAAGGGAAGATCACAATGTGGACATCTAACCATCATCTCCCATTAATGTGGACATTTAACCATTATTGCTCTCAAGGAGTGACCCACATAGAGCCAAATGTATCGTGGGCCATGGCCTCATACAATGGCTCAATACACATCACTGTGGGCCTCACTCATAGGCCACATATATATCACAATGGGCCACGTCTTAGGGCCGAAAACACATCTTAATGGGGTCACATCACATGGGCTACATCATAACGGGTCACATTACCTCTAGTAGACCACATCACATGGGCCGCACCAATGAGCCTCAAACACATCAAGTGGGTCGTATCAATGGGTCGCACCAATGGGCCTTAAACACAACAAGTGGGTCGCATCAATGGGCCACTCCAATGGGCCTCAAATACATCAAATAGGCTGCATCAATGGGCTGCACCAATGGCCTTAAACACATCAAGTAGGCCGCATCAATGAGCCTCATATACAACATATCGGGCCTCACCATCTGGGCCATAAATACATCACAACGGGCCACACCCATGGGTTTTGAATACATCACAATGGGCCTCGCCCATAGGCCTTGAATACATCACAATGGGCCTCGCCCATAGGCCTTGAATACATCACATTGGGCCTCCCCCATGGACCTTGAATACATCACATAAGGCCTCACCCATGGGCCTTGAATACATCACATAGGGCCTCGCCCATGGGCCTTGAATACATCACATAGGGCCTCACCCATGGGCCTTAAATACATCACATAGGGCCTTGCCCATGGGCCTTAAATGCATCACATAGGGCCTCACCCATGGCCCTCGAATACATCACATTGGACCTCGACGTTGGGCCTCATATATAACGAGTGGGCTGTATCATATGAGCATCATACATATCAAGTGGGCCATATCACATGGGCCGCACCAGTGAGCCTTATATACATCAAGTGGACTGTGTCGCCACACCCATGAGCCTCATATAATCAAGTCGGGCCGACCCTTATGTATTTTGAGATCTGACCTATTCATAAGTTAACATAGAGGTACATGAAGTGAAAACCAAATATCAGCTTGATTGGAACTATTGTGGCTCCTAAGAAGTTTGAACGAAGGATGTTAATGTGCCCATTAATTTTCAATGGTGGGGTCCGTTTAAACTTTAGATCTAACTCATTCTTTTGTCATGCCATAAAATGATATCTCAAAATGGTTGGATGGAATGGATACAACACATGCATCATGGTGGGTCCCACCGTCTAAGGGCTGGACAGTGTTGATGGTGTGGATGTAAGACTCATACATCATAGTGTAGCCCCACACGTGAGGTGGTTCCCACACTTGCTGATGTCACTACAACAGCTATATAGCTGGTGTGACCCAGCAAATGGACGATTTGGATGTAACAAATTCATCATGCAGACCTACAGAACTCGCTGGAGTTAACCAGCATGCAGGTGGGGTCCCCACCGTTCAGATGGACAGTGTGGATGAAATACATACATGAGGTGGGTTACACGTGGTGGGCCACCCTCCTTGTAATATAAAACATTAATATTATATTATATAATACATGAGGTGGGTCCCACATGGTGGGCCACCCATATATATAATACATTATATTATAATAATAGTTATTATATATATGTGTGTGTGTGTGTGTGTGTGTGTGTGTGGGAAAAGGTACTATGCACTCAACCTCACGAGTCCATCCCATGAGGTCGAGCTGTGTGGGCCCCATCGTGATGCATTTCGAACATCTACCCCATCAGTCAGATGCACTATTACATCGTGGGCCTAGGTCTCAAAAATCAAGTCAATCCGTGACTTGTGTGGGCCACACCACAAATAGAAGTGGAGAGGGGCCCTGCACCATTAAAACATTCATAATCATTTTAATGGCCCACCGAGATGTGGTTTACAAATCCCGCCCATCCATTATGTGTGTCCCACTAGGATGAGGGGTCATACCAAGTTTCAGTAGCATTCAAAACTCAGGCAGGCCCCACTAAGTGCTTTTATATGTTTTAACGGTGTCTTCACAAGATTTTAGATGGTATGGCCCACTTGAGTTCTGTATACTGCTGATTTTTGGGATATCCCATAATTTAAAGGGGACCCATCAAATGCACGGTGTTGATGGTCGACACGCATCACGGTGGGCCCACACAGCTCGACCTCACGGGAGCTTATCGTGAGGTCGAGCACATAGTAAATATATATATATATATATATATATATATATATATATATATATATATATATATATATATATATATATATATATATATATATATATTAAAGCCAGCATCCATACCCATGGTCCTTCTAATCTGGACGGACTGTGGATTATCCACGAAGGGTCCATGTGATGTACGGTAGGGATGTAAGACATGTATATTAACCCACCCTCACACGTGCCAAACGTGTGGGGTGGGCCCACATCTAAAATGAATGGAGGTAGGATACAATGCATACCTCCCTGTTAGACCAGTGGAATTTGTTGATGTTGCTGATGTAGCAACAGATGGATGGTGTGGACAGAGTACATATAGCAAGGTGTGTACCACCGTCAGATGCTTGGGTGGTTAGGATATAACGCACACCTTATGATTAGCCCACTGTCTAGACATCTGGATGTTGAGGATCTGAAGCATACATCACCGTGGTCCTCATAGCACCGTCCAAATGGATAGTGTTGATAAACCCCATACATCAGCAGTCGGCCCTACCCAACACGTACACATGGACGGCTGGATGGTGTGGATTTACTGATCAGGTGGGCCACATCATCATAAAAAAAGGGGAAGAAAGAGAGATAGAGATGTGAGAAGGAGAGAGACCCCACTACTATGAGCCCTCCCTATACAGTGCATACATCAAGATAGGTCCCACCATATGTGGGCCCTCAAATCATCAAATCCAAATAAAAAATCACCCACCTAAGATCTTCTCCTCCTCCTTCCACCAAAGCATCCTAGAGCTCCAATGGATGAACATCAACTGTTGAGATGGACTTTGGATGGTGGGATTGGGTGGTAAGGAGGTCAGCCACACTAACTTCTTCCACTCCTTGGAAAAACCATGGACGGTGCTTGCTTGGGAGAAAATGAGAGAGAGATGAGAGAGAGGTGATGGGTGAATGGAGTAGGTGTTGTAAGAAATGGGAATGGGAAGTATGGGTTGATTTGAATTTAATGTAAAGGTGGAATGTGTGGGGAGAGAGAGTGTTGACTTAGGGAAAAGAGGGAATGGGTGCATGTACTTGTGATAAGGTGAGGTGGCATTGGGGTACGGAGGGTGGACTTGATTGATGTGATGGGTTGTAGAGATTCTTTCAAAATTCGCAACGCGCGGCATTTCTTCGGAATGAACACGGGCTCTTATCTCCTGACCCGGGTATCTCCTTTATGCGCGAGATGCGGCGTTAGAACCGCGGTGACGATATGGTCGCAAGGATAGAAGTTTCGAGTCGAGTTGACTCTGATATATGGGACACGACTCAGGATTATGCGCAAACGCTGATAACAGATCGTGGGTTGCTGAAATTTAACCGGGAGGACCGCGGAGGCATACGGAATGATATGGGCTAGGATACAGGTCTCACAGGCCATTTTTCATATATATCTTTCAACTTAAACATCTAACTACTTAGCCATTTATCATACTTAACAAAGATTTTTCCTAGATGTTTTTAGTTAAGTATAGGCTATGTTTTAAGGGTTTTAAGTGTAGGGTTTGACTAGGTTTGTAAGGCTATCTTACTTATCTTGTACTTGAAGCATCCAACCCTATGACACTTCAATATTGATTCTTCTTTGGGGCTCACTTGACTCTAAGGATTAGACTTCACGCTAATTAACAAACAAGGCCACCTTCAATCTCCACCTTTGTCAATTACATGATAAAAACCTAACAACCCATGTACATGACTTTGAAATTCAAATTACATTGCTTTACAAATGTGAACAGAAACATAAGTAGCCTTGGCTTGAGTTGCTTAAAGCTCCCCCTAAGTTCCTACATCACCATTGTTATAAAAAAAGATACAAGCGCAATGGTAGTGGGAGTTATGTTTCCTCCCCTTTTGTCAGTGATTAGCAAAAGTTATCATCATAAACTAGAATAGATCACTAAAGTTGAGAAATATGACTATAAAATGCATTGGGAGGGGAAAAATAACATAATCATTTGCAACACAGAAGTAAGATAATCATATCAAGAAGAAGCCCACTATACTATCATAAATACAAAACAACAAACAACCCAAGAGTGACTGAGTATATAATATCCCAAAAGTATAAGTAACACAACCATAGTCATAAAAGATATGCATGTGAAATGTTTGACATGAAACACCATCTTGGGCATTCGAAAAGATTTCTATGCCCAAGACAAATACACTAAAAGTAACATGCCTAAAATGAATCCTAAGGCTCAAGTCCATCTTCTAGAGGAATGGTGTCGTCACGGCTAAAGGTGGGCATCGAGTCGAGTCGGACCGAGTTAGGTCCAACTTGATTCGATCCGGTACTGTGAAAGCCCTGACCCAAACTTGATCCGACTCAGGACCGAGTCGAACGGGCCTGACTCGATTCGAACCAGATCTTGGCTGAGCTGATCCGAACCGAGTCTGACTCAGTCAGAGATACTGAGTCGGATCGAGTTAGCTCTGTTTCGGATCGGGTCACCAGATAATAGAAAGCTTGTTTAAAAAGCTTCTTTAATGTTTACGTGATGTTGACAGAAGCTTGTTTAAAAAGCTTATTTGATGTTTACGTGATGTTTATGGATGCTTGTTTGAAAAAGCTTCCTTTTTTTCATTAAAATATATGGGGCCCACTGTTATGTATGTGTTTGATCCATGCCATCCATTCATTTTTCCCACTCATTTTATGGCATGAGCCCGAAAATGAGATTGATCCAAAACTCAAGTGGACCACTCCATATGAGATAGGAGAAATTGAATTTTTATTGTTCATTTCTTCTTTGGGGCCACAAGATTTTGGGATCAAGTTGATATTTGTGTTTTCTCTTCATCCATGTTTGTGTGATGTCATGAACAGGTTAGATGATAGGTACACATCCTTGTGGGCCCTTGGCTCATTTTTACTTTTAATGGTAGGGATTCACAATTCCTTTTGTTTCCTATGGTGTGGTCCACTTTAACATTGTATCTGACTCATTTTTTTGTTCATGCCCTAAAATAGGCAGGTAGAATAGATGGACAGCGTGGATTAAACACATGCATAACAATGGGACCCAAAAATTATACTACCATAATTTTAGTCCCTTTACCCATGAAGCAGATTGCCTATTGAGTAACTCAGTACACATGTTAAGAGTACTGAGTAAACTCTGTGGGGCCCACCATCATTCGTTCACTGTATCAACTTCATCCATCCATGTTATCTTATAAATTCAAGGTTTTAACCCAAATACTAACGATATACAAAGCTCAAGTGGACCACACCACTGGAAACAGTGTGAATTCACGTATATCGTTGAAAAGTTCTTAGGGGCCACAGAAGTTTTAGATCAAGATTATATATGTATTTTCACTTCATCCATGTTTATAAGATCTTATGAACAATTTGGATGACAAATAAACATCACTAGGGGCCTTAGAAAGGTTTCAACAGTAGAAATCAATACTTCCATTGTTTCTTGTGGTATGGTCTACTTGAGCTTTTAATATACTTCAATTTTGGGCTCAACCTGTAAAATGATCTGGAAAAATGGATGGACAACGTGGATAAACCACATGAATTCACAGTGGGCCCAACAAATTTTATTCAGTACGATAAAAAGCGTACCGAGAAACTTTTGCACAATTCGATTTTCTTTTCCCTCTATTTTCACGATGATTTTCGAGATTAAAAAGCAATAATAACAACATGCCCTTAGTAGTCTGTTGGACCATAAAAAAGTGTAGAACGTAAGCCCCACCACGGATCGAGTCACGTTTCGAATCAGTTCGGATCTGACCAGATCGAGTTTTTGTTCGAGTTGGATTGGGTTACTATGTAACCCGAACTCGACTCGGTTGGGATTCAGATTTGGCTGGGTCTACTTGATCTGAACTCAACTCTGGCATTCAGTTCGGGACGAGTCGGATCAGACCAAGTCGGAAGAGTCGGATCCACCAGATCGAGTCAGGTCCTGCCCAGCTATAGTCACTGCGGCAGGTGAGTAGGCTCACAAGCTCCTACGTGATCTACTGCAGTGACTCTACCATACGCTCCAGTCATGTCAGGCGCTCCTCGTGACGGATCATGTTCTCCTCCTAACGCACCCGGCCTTCGAGAAAAACCTTAATCCAGTCATGATGTTGCTTGTGGCAGCTGAGTTGGGAGTAAGTGGAACTGAATGCTCCTGCTTCTATGTGCCACCCTAGCTCGTTTGTCCGACCTTAGGAGAGGCGATGTTGGGGGCAACTTTCGCCAATCCTATTGTAAGTTGTGGCGGTAGCTACATATTGTTTATATTTTCAGTTGTGATCTTCCTCACCGTCTGTGGTGTAACAGCAGTGGGTAGAACCCCACAATTATGCATAAGAAGACAGATGAGATGTCCAAAAGGTAAATAGGTTGGATGAGTACCCTAGACAACTAAAGTGATTTGGTGGAGTATGATGGAAGGGAGACATAAGAAAACACCATTCGCGACACTATAAAGGACATCTAACATGAATGGGGTAAGATCCACTATCTGTACCAAAACGATAGATAGTTGTAGAGAAGATAGAGTGGAGAACCTATATTGATTGGTCATATGAGAAGAGCGAAGGGCATGGCCTTGAATCCACAACACATCCTCCCCGTTGCACAGAAATTTAGTAATGGTAGTGCGAACAGTTGGGGAATTTGTGTTGCGGTTAGGTAGACCAACTAGAGAAAGTGAGACTCCCAGTAAATGGCCGATAGTGCCCGGAGTGACATGGAAAGACGATTTCTCGACTTGTAAGTCAATGGATGGAGGGTCAATTGAAGGAGAATGACAGTGAGAAAGGAACTCATAAACATGATCTACCCAAGTCATGCCTTCAAACTTAAGAACGTTTTCCCAACCCACAGTGGCCAATAGTGTGTCAATCCCATAGGGTTGTACACATGAGAGCTCAACAGGCCATTCTATAATTACCTTCTAGCCCTTGTATTTTCCAAGAAATTCATTTTTAAGGCTGGGATGGGTGGGTTGTGGCACGTCTTGCCATGTGACAGGAGATGTCAGTAAAGAGGGGGCTCGTTCCAGTGGAGCTTTTGCTCGATTGACTCTTCGTGGGGCGATTTGTTTTTTATTTTCATGGGTTGTGATGACTTCCTCACCACCAGAGCTTTCCCTTTGTCCTTAGGCATGGGAAAAAGGCAACAAGCCCATAAGGAATCGACATGAATCACTCAAAGATGGCAAATCTTAAAGGAAAAATGAAAATGGAAGGAAATAAAGAACAACAATGACTTACCGCTGAGTTTGGAGATGCGAATCCTGAGATTCAAGGAGGTTTGATCACCAAAAATGGTACTTTGGAGGTGATAAACAGGTTTGGGAATTGAGAGGGGCGCGCAGGAGATAGTGGAATGTGAAAAGATTGAAAATCCCCTTTCGCGTGCCTTGTATATATCGCCTGCCTCGATCATTTGATGTCATCGAATGATCTTCAATGGCATTGAAGATGCAACTTCAATCCCATTGAAGGTCCCATCGAAGACTGACTTGATTGTCTAATTTTACTGTTTAAGCATGCTTTGACTTAAACTATGAGATGTACATAAATATTTACCTGAAATATTGAATTTGTACACTCAATTAAGGACATAAAATTAATAAAAAAGAAAAAAACAAACACATTTGTACACAAAATTTGTTCAATAAGACTAAAAATCATCAGATATGATAGTTCTTGTAATTGTGCCGACAAGATACCTATACTACACATACCCTAATGGACTTTTGGAGATCTCTAAATCTATTAGTGTCCAAGGGTTTCATTAGTATATTGGCAATTTGTCTTTACATAGGCACATTACAACACCTTTAACTTTTCAGTACCCGAGTATTGAAAGTTCTCGACTGTCACCATCAAATTTAACCTATTATGTACATGTGTACGATACCAATCTAGCTATCCTAACTTTATATATATTCCCCAACATGAATCTGACCATTGGGAATAGTGTCCATTCATAGATCAAGCCATTTGATTGTCAATTTTGAAATATGATCATTATATACCCAAGTATTCTCAATTGTCCATTGCCTCCGTCTATAACGTAAGCCAATCGAACCATTTATCCTACATTCTAAGGACTTAGATCAACAAATCCATCATCTATCTAGTTTCGAAACTCCACCGGATGATGCAATACTTAGACATCATAATTAGACCATCGGATCACTAAATATATGGATGATTTTCACATAGACTAGGCTAGGGACCCTTAGGAACCCTGAGGATTAGATCTAATGGTGATCTGACCATTGGAATGATGGGAACCCGCAACTAGATCACAAATCAAGTTGTGGAGCCCACCTAAGCTTTGGGTCTATCTGATTTTTGTCTAATGTGTTAAAGAGGACTTTTCAAATTAAATGGACGGTGTGGATGGTACCATGTAACCCCGTAGACACCACCATCAATCCCAAGAAGTGCACGGTGCATGTGCACTAACAGTGCACGGGACCAAGGAAACCCAGTCAAACTAGGTTCGACCGAGGCTACTCGAAAAGGAAGAACTCCCTCTCTCTTTTTTCCCACTAAGCTGATTTTAAAACGGACACGTCCGTCTGGGATTTGGCGTGGCCCACAATAACCACCCATATCAGTGATCTGGACCGTCCATACTGGCGACCGCACAAAACCGACCACCACCCCTACAATTTGCTAGTTGTGGATTCAAATGAAGCCACCCTCATCGTCCAATCCGAGACCCATTGCCAATATGATGAAGCAATCAACGCCATCCATCGCACATATACTCAACTCCGTCAAAAATATACAGATGGAAGAGATCCTTAAAAATACCACCTTAAGGGGATCCCGTTGATCTGCAAGTCGGATGAAAACATCATTCACAAGAAACGGAAATAGCAGACTCTCACAACCGAGAGGATTTCACCACTAAGAATCTTGTGACATATGATTTTGTGCATATCAGAGCTGTCCGATCTACACCAGAGGGAATTTCGACCTCAGCCATGGACGCCGAAGGGATTATAATAGCCTTTACACATCTTAAAACTAAAACTACCTCTGTCACATACCTCCAACAACAAAATTAACTGATCCCGTTGCAAGATCTTGCATCAGGGAACAAACTCCAATCTTGGACATTCATTCAGTGGGACCCACGACTCTCCTGAAACCCATCTACAGTTCTAACAAGATTCCCTCCGAAGGAGGAAAGAAACCGAGTGCGAGCGGTTTCTGAACACAACCATTTGCCCATTACGTAGCTTACTGTAACGACTTAGAAAAATCCGTACATAGACCCGAGTACCATCTTTAGCAGAAATCATTTAGGCCTTAATCCCTTAGAAACTTAATGTGTTTTAGCTAGTGCTAAACTAGATTGCATGTAACATTAGCACCAATAACTTTCAATAGGATCTGTAAGACCCAAAACCTAGAGAATCATTGATGTTATATTACCCTGAAATCTAGGATCCAACTCTAAACCCAGTTGCTCCCAGGAATGCTTTGTAATTTTATATTGGATTTAGAGCGCACGTTGAAAGTCTGATAGCTATGAACTTAGACCATTACGACCGCTTAGTTGGACTTGACAATCACCTCGAAAATCAAGTCCAAACGATGTCCTGAGACCATTTTATTGAGTCCGGAGTAAAGAGAGTAAGAAAATAAAGATTTTTAGAAAATTAAACATATTTTTAAGTAATCTGAAACGTTTCACCTGCGCATTATTTTTAAGCATTCTGACCATTAGATTTCGACCCAAATTCACCCTCGGATCAAGAAAGATGGCCCTTACGTGTCACAGAACTTGTAGCCCTGATCGAATACCGGTAACCATTGAATTGAAGCTGGTCCACCACGGACGATTTGAAAATTCGATTGGACTAAAAACTTAACTTACTAAAGATCCAATACTAGTAAGCTTAAGTCTGACCGCATTGATAAGGGGACCTCCATAAGTGCTCCATTGGTTCAGAAAGAGCCCGATTTGGTTATAACCTAAGTATACCTTGACCTTAAGACTTTTTTCGTCGAGTTTAGGCTTATAAAAAGGCCTTAAACCCCTATTCTCAAATTCCATACGAATTTCCTAAACCCTAGTTTCCCAAGAGAGAGAAAAGAGAGAGAAAGTATGGGAGAACCTGTTGATTTTTCGTAGGATTCTTCCTAGTCCATCTATACATCGAACCTGCATATCTGAATCATTCTTCCGGTGATTCTGATTTTGCTTTTGGGTAAGTTAAGCCAACCCTAACCTATTTTGAAGCCTAGAATAGTTCTAATAACGTTATAGCTAACCTGTTTTATGCCATAGGTAGCGTATCCGCTGTTGACGAAGACATATCGTCTGAATCATATCGAATACATATATTTTGGTTTAAGGTGTGGACTATATACGTTTAGGTTATAGTTTTTAAGGATTTCAATGATAGATAATGATTTATTTATGATGTGAATGCTATTACACATGCCAAATGCACTATCCGTTTCGATTTACATATATGTATACTTTATATTATAAATAGCGTATTTCATGTATTTGTTAGAATACTTGTATACGTATAGAATATGCTATTTTGATTGCCATGATTTATTGTCGTTGTTATATGCTCGATATGTATGCGGCAACTCCTTGGTGAAAGGACTTGCTAGAAAATGTAATGGAATCGACATATGTGATGTATGTCGAATAGTGTAATCTAAGTGTTTGTATAAATGCCTAAATGAGTTTGTAGTGTGTAAAGTGTGATTTCCAAGGTTTTTGAGACATGAATCTCAATCACAAAATTTGAGTGTTTGATTTCCTCCATGAATTATGTAACTTGGATTATTTATGTTGAATGTGTGTATGATTTCCTCCATGTACTGTCTTTAAGTTTCAGTTATATGTCATGAATGATCATATGAATGTAGGACATGATTCATATGCCTGTTATTGAGTTTGTACATGATTGGGGCTGTGCTACAGTTCAGTTAATCGGTAATCGTACTCCAAATAGTATTTGAGGTTATTTTCACCACACAGGATGAGTTTAACGAATCGGAGTCGTGCTTGGGATGTCCGACAGTGCTTAGGCCATACGGAGTGCTTATACATTCCATGTCGTTCAACTCAACGTGCGCTTGGCATAGTTGGGCTTATTAACTAACCCGATTGACCGATGTTTGTTCACCATGTTTAGTCACTACTGTTTGAATCTAAGACACTGAGCTTAACAGTGAAACTCTTGTTAACCTTAGTACCGTGATCCCCTAAGACTCATGAGCCAGACATGGTGGTATGGGACATTGTGGTCAAGGTGTTGACCTACGCTGAGGCGATAAACTCCCCATAGTGACCAGTGAGCACCCTACTCTTGTGAGCAGATTATGGTGGTATGGGACACTATATTCTTGTTGTCGGCCTACATTGATTAGTGACGAGCCCTCTGTAGTGACCTCAAGTATATCCTGACACTATATAAGGGCGACGAGTCCTGTTGTAGTATTGAGGATATAACTAGGCCTGTATTAATTTGGTGATGGGGGAATGGTGTAACGGTTCCGTGTAATAGCCCTGGCAACCCTTACAGCGACCTATAAACGTAGCATCATATGAGATTTTCCTAGGACTGACGACCCTAGAATGGATCAATATTTGAGAATTGATATAAGGGAGGTGTCTTAGCTTCTCAATACTGCTGTATGAAATGGACTAATAAGAACTTGGTAATTATACTCATGACATCGTACTGCATGTGCCATTGGCGTTGGTGTGAGAGCACAGTGGTGGTGATTCATGTCGCGATCATTAGATGATGTCGCATGAGGGAGTTTATGGTGAGGGCATGCATCATTATCTCATTCATTCTCGCATTAATAAGAGTATGTAGGACATGTTTGATTATACTGCTTTATCATTACTACTTGATCGAATTAATAACATGTTAACCTTTGTGATATAGTACTACAGAGTTGATCACTCACTCCCACGTTCTGGGATGGTGCTTAAACACCAACCAGAATCTGATATAGTTGTAGGTGACAGCGATGCTGGCGAGGCGGAGCCAGACTTTGATGAGGACGAGGAGGCATTCTCATTTATGCAGTTCCCCGGCGGGTTCGCATGAGCCTTGTCCTGACGAGCGGGGATTTTTAGGATATGTATATGACGATTTTTGCATAGTTGATCCATGTACTTTGAGACACAGTTGTATATATTGCCCTGCGCAGAGCATGCATATTTTGAGGATTCTTTTTTATTTATATATGTTTTTAAGTCTTCCGCTTGCATTTCCTCAATATTCCTGAATTATGTCTGCTGATCTGGCTTGATCTATTTCATATTTTATGCACTAACACAGACAACATGCATTCATCATCAATTATGTTACACAAGTAATTTTTTGAAACTCGGGAGCTGAGTTATGCTCGACCCCCGATTTTCAGGGCGTTATAAGTTGGTATCAGAGCATGATCTGGATTAACCTAGACCTGGGTTAGGGTTACACAATGCACATTGATGCCACTATAGCGTAAGAGGGTGTGAGAATAATTCAAAATAGAATCAAGACTCCTAGTTTGTCTTTTGGCGAAAGTTTACTGAAAATGGTCACCGAGATCGATTCTGTGCACACTCCTGATCATACTCCTCGACCCCAAATCAAGTCTAGACTGTTAATTGACGGGTATAGACCGCATTTCATCCCATTTCAGCCGTTAGAAATTGGTAAAAGTGAATAGAGATCAGATTAGTTCCAAAATGACACAAAACGGCTCAAATCGGAAGAGGGGGCCAAACGATTAACTTCCAGGGGGTTCCAGGGTGGGACCCCAACTTTTTTAGACCCAGGGGGTGACGAGGACCTCCCCCAAATGGCGAGCCCTCACCGGATACTCCAGTGGTCGGTGAGGCCTCGCCGGTCAGCGGGCTCAGGTAGGACCGGACTCTCGGGCCAATAGTCTTAGGGTCTTAGTGGGACCCTATGGTACAGGGTTTGACCCTCCTTTCATCCCAAATCAGTGACTTCCTTCACAAACCTCACCCTTAAGCTTTTCTTTTTCTTTGAAACTGTCCATACCTCTCTCAAATCGCACTTTCAATCCTTCTTTCTTCCATTTTCTTTCAAGCCTCACGTTCATTCACCATGCTCAGTTATACCCAGCATCTACTCTCTCCATTTTCTTTAATTTGAGCTCCCAAAGCTCTCGTTTAAGCTCCAAAATGTGCCAGCCCCAACCCCTCTTACTTTGATCTTTCCTTTCTTCCATTTTCCCTTTCTTTGACCCATTACACTCCTCTTTCAGACCCAAATCCGTGGGAACCCATTTAGGTCAGCCCTTTTCTTCCCTTTCATCACTCTTCCATGGTTTTCATGGAGGTTGTTTTAGCCTTTTTCTCCATTTCCTCCATCCTTTTGTTGATGGACAAGAAGCGGGCCCCTGTGGACGAGGCTGGGCCTAGTCGTCCCGCTCGTTCGAAGCGGCCTAAAGGAGCTACCACGAGTCCAAGTGTTGGGAGAGAATTGCATTCAAAGCAGGATTTAGATCCCCATGCTCCTTTTGGAAAGATGTTGTTGGTGGAGTTGGCTCATGGTGTTTACGAGGACCGTAGGGTTCTTTTTGAAGCGCATGTGGATGGGTGACTCATTGGCGAATATCTGTTGTTCGAGCGTATGGAAGCTACCGGGTGGGGTCCGCTATTTGAGGGTGAGTCTCGTGCAAATGTGAGTACTGTTCATGCCTTCTATGCTCATATTTAGGACCCTACGCTGGAATCGTTGCAGTTCAAGATCCCCTTCGGTAGAGATCGGGAAGCCACAATCAATGTTAGGTTGATAGCTCGACTCTTGAACATGACACTTGGCGAGGTACATCCAAGTGCAAGGAATCTGAATAGTGTTCATGAGAGAGATCGTCGCACTAGGATTCTATGTGGTCGTTTAGTTGTGTGGCAGCGTAACAAGAGCCTCTTAGTGACCCATATGTCCGGCGATTTCCGTCTGCTTCACCACATCTGCACATTCAATGTTTATCCTAGGTGGAGCAATTGCAGTGAATGCACGCGTCTCATGGTAGATTTTTTATATCAAGTGGGGCAGGGAGAGAAGGTGTGCGTTCCTACATTTATCCTGCGACAGATTATCCTTATCGCGCGATCAAAGAGAAGGACTGAGTCGCTTCCCTTCGATCGACTCATATGCAAGATTGCGCTCGAGTTTTCCTACAGACTTGGGGCGGAGTTGCCAGCACCGGTCCATTATATTAGTGAGGCTACTCTTGACCAGATGAAGATGGGGCCTCGACAATGTGAAGCCTAACTTGATGAAAGCGAGGAGGAGTGTCATAGCGAAGAAGAAGGAAGTGAAGAGGAAGGTGGGGCAGAGATAGAGGAAGAAGCACAAGATGAAGAGGAAGAGAAGGCTCAGGATACTGATGAGAGTCCTCCTCCTGTGACTCAGGTTGATAGGGATGCCCGTATAGTGAGACTCGAGGAGGGTCAGGCTGCTCTTCGACGGGATATTATGGATTTACGGGGCCTCATAAAGATTAAGTTCAAGAAAGTGACCCGCACACTGAAGACCATCCTGTGCAGCCTGAAGGATAAGGGTGCCCCTTCTCCATTGCTAGATTCTGATGAATAGGCTTTATGTAGTCATTGTTTACTTATTTGTTGCTTATTTTTATGTGTGGTTTGGTGTTTGTTTGGTCGTTGATAGTTGTTCAGTGTTTGAAGCTTAGTGGTTGAAGCTCAGATGTTTTGTTCACATGCTTTCTCTGTCGCGATTCATGTAATGCTGCAATTCATGTATTGTGACAATTTTGTTAATGAAATGCATGTTGTTCCTTTGGCTTGTGAAGTTTATGCTGTGAATGGACTGTGTGAATGCCTAATCTCATTGGTTGTTACCCTCTGTTGTGTGTAGGGTATGCCACATAAGGGTTCGAGATCTTCAGCCCGTCTTTCTCTGGGAGATTCTCTCAACGGGGCCCTTGCCCTATGCGATACTTATAGGGACCCCCATTCGGGCCCATCTCGTTCAGATCCCATGCCGAGTTTTCAGCTAGCTTCTGGTTCTGCTGCTGGGCCACCTCCTGTGACACCTTTTGTGGTGCCTCCTGTCGCACCTGCAGTTCCCAAGTAGAACCGTGCGTCTGCGTTGATGCCTTCTACATCACAGTCCGCTTTGCCTCCTGATAGGCTAGAGCAGATAATGTTGTTGAAGCAGCAGCAGCGGCAGTTCTTGTCCTCCATGGCTGGTATCTTTGCTCAGTCGATGGCGGTGACTCCACCTGCCTCGCCTCTACACCCTGTTGGGCATATTAGTGCGAGCGGTACATTCGAGTGATTTTAGCGTTTGAGGCCTCCTACATTTTCAGGTACTCACAGACCTGAGGAGGCTAAGTATTGGATAGACCGCATCTCGAAGATGCTTAGACCCTGCACTGTTCCGAGGCGGAGCAGGTTGAGCTGGCCACCTTCATATTTGAGAAAGAGGCTAGCTTATGGTGGGATAGCATTCTCTGCACAGTTGTGGAGGGATTTGAGTGGACGTGGGCAGCGTTTGAGGCAAGCTTCCATGAGAAGTATTTTCCTATCACGTACCGGCATGAGAAGGAGAGTGAGTTCCTTCGCCTTCGCCAGGGAGGCATGTCGGTGATGGAGTATGAGAACAGGTATACGGTGCTTGGCAGGTATGCTCCATTGATTCGTGGCACGAGATTAGATTGAAGATGTGCTATGCAAGCATTTCTTCTTATGCGGATCTAGTGAGCATGTCCTTGCGAGCAGAGAAAGATGGAAAGAGGTTGTCCCGTACGCGAGCACCTGTGGTTCCTAGGCCGCGACCTGAGTTCATGAGTAGGCCTTTCCTTGGTAAGAGGCCTCGATTTGATTCACCGTAGGGGTCTTCTGCATCTCTTAACCATTTGAGGCATCCCGATGTGTGGTGCAACTATTGCAAGAAGCCTGGCCACACTGAGATTTCTTTCTTTTCCAGGATGCGAGACAGTGGGTTCTCGCCACCTCAGAGGATCGGCTATCTGACGCCTGAGGCCATTTTAACACCACCTATTCGATCAGCACCAGCTCATCCTTCCTTCAGACCTCCGGCACCCCGTTTCAGGCTGCCACAACGGCCCATGGTTCCTCCACCTCATCGACCACAGCAGGCTCGAGTTCATGCGTTTACAACTGAAGCGCCCAAGGCAGATTCAACACTTGCATCATTTAAGGTCCCTACGCACATTCTAGGTAAACCTATCTTTCTGTTGGTGGACACTGGGTCCACTGTTTCGATTATTTGTTATGTTGCGGTCAAGCAGCTAGGTTTGGTTACGGCTCCTACGAAGGGAGTGAGACTCACAACAGCAACAGGGACTACGTCAGATATTACTCAGACCTGTGAGTCTTGCTCGATAGATTTGGGTAGCAGGACGGTGGTCGTCGACTTGATTGTCGCCCCATTGTGTCATTATGATGTTATTTTTGGGATGGACTGGCTCGCAAAGATGAGAGCAGAGATTGATTGCGAGGCTAGAGTTGTGACAGCCTATGGACCTGAGGGCACGGCCTTCTCTTTTCGAGTTCAGGTTAGTTGGTCTTGTCGTGTTAGCAGTTACGCTTCTATGTTAGAGAGTTCTGATGTTCCGGTGTTAGAAGATATGCCAGTAGTTCGCGATTTCTCGGATGTGTTTGAGAAGATTTCAGGGCTTCCTCCTCGGCGCGAGATTGACTTCACTATTGATCTTATGCCTAGTGCAACACTGATTTTCCTACCGACGTATCGTATGCCTCCATGTGAGATGGAGGAGTTGAGGAGTCTGATTGATGGCTTGCTTGAAGCAGGCTTCATTCGGCCGAGTGTGTCACCTTAGGGAATGCCTGTCTTGTTTGTGAAGAAGAAAGACGGTTCCCTGCGGTTGTGTATTGATTATCGCAGGCTGAATCAGGTGATAGTGAAGAATACGTATCCTTTACCCAGGATTGATGATTTGTTTGATCAGTTGAAGGGGTCACTTTATTTCTCAAAGATTGATTTGTAGTCTGGGTATCATCAGTTGCGCGTCAGGGATGAAGACGTGCAGAAGACTGCATTCAGGACCAGTTTTGATCATTATGAGTTCCTTATGATGTCCTTTGGACTCACGAATGCTCTAGCCGTGTTCATGGATCAGATGAACAGAGTGTTTCGGCCATTTCTGTTCAGGTTCATCATTATCTTTATCGATGGCATTTTGATATACTCCCCAAGTCGGGAAGAGCACGAGGAGCACCTAAGAGCGGTATTGAATACTGTCAGGGAGAACTAGTTGTTTGCACAGTATAAGAAATGCGACTTCTGAAAGGAAGAAGTTAAGTTTCTAGGACATGTGGTGTCCAAGGAAGGCATTGCGGTTGACCTCACTAAGGTAGCTGCAGTTTAGGATTGGAAGCAGCCCAGTTCAGTTACCGAGGTGAGGAGTTTTCTGGGTCTGGCAGGTTACTATCGACGATTCATTCGAGATTTTTCTAAGATTGTCAGACCATTGTCTCAGTTGACAAGGAAAGACCTGAAGTTTGCTTGGAATGAGAAGGTTGAAGTAGCTTTTTAGGAGCTGAAGGACAAGTTGACGTCCTCCCCTGTGCTAGTATTGCTAAAGCAAGGGGTTAAGTATACGATATATATTGATGCGTCTCGCGTTGGTCTGGGTTGTGTCCTTATGTAGAAGGACAGGGTGATTGCTTATGCCTCGAGACAATTAAGGAAGAAAGAGGAGAATTACCCTACGTACGACCTAGAGTTGGCAGCAGTCACCTTCGCATTAAAGCGCTGGAGACATTACCTCTACGGAAAAGAGTTCGAGCTCTTTTGCGACCACAAGAGACTTAGATATATATTCTCATAGCAAGATTTGAATATGAGACAGCGCCGATGGATGAAGACCTTGAAAGACTTTAAGTTCGAGGTTTCCTACCATCCAGGCAAGGTGAACCTTGTGGCTGATGCGTTGAGCTGCAAGAAGGCTATAGAATTTACGGCTCCGCTTATGGTGACGGAATGGGCTATGGTGGAATTTGTACGAGACTTTGAGCAGAAGCTCACAGTAGAAGAGTCGTATGAAGTCATTGCACATATTCGTGTACAACCACTCGTAGATGGCCGTATCATTGAGGCTTAGGCAGGCGATGCGCTTCTGGTGAAGATGAAGGAGTGAGTTGGTACCGACAGGAACTTTGAGTGGACTATTGGTATGGATGGGGGCTTGCGATATCGAGGCCGCCTATGCGTTCCAAACATACCTGACTTGAGACGAGAGATTCTTGAGTCAGTCCACAGTTCAAGGCTTGCAATGCATCCAGGTAGCATGAAGATGTATCAGAATATGAAGAGATCGTACTAGTGGGATAATATGAAGGTCCACATTGCTGAGTTCGTATCCCATTGTCTCACGTGCCAGTAGGTTAAGGCAGAGCATCGCTGACCTCCTGGATTACTTCAGCCCATGCCCATAACTGAATGGAAGTGGGACTACATTTCCAAGGACTTTATTTCTGGACTGCCGAAGATGAGGAAGGGACATGACTCTATTTGGGTGATTGTTGATAGGTTGACGAAGTCATCTCATTTCCTACCGATCAGGGTCACAAATTCTACAGATGAGTTGGTTAGATTGTATATCAGGGAGATTGTACGTCTGCATGGAGTTCCCTTGGAGATTGTGTCAGATAGAGACATCCAATTCACATCTATCTTCTGGACTCATATCCAGGAAGCGATGAGTGTGAAATTGAAGTTCAGTACCGCGTTCCTTCCGCAGATAGACGGGTAGAAGGAGCGTGTGAATCAGATTTTGGAGGATATGTTGCGAGCTTGTGCGTTGGACTTTAAAGACATCTGGGATGACTGTCTTCCTTATGCAGAGTTCGCATACAACAACAGCTTCCAGGAGAGTATTGGTATGGCTCCCTATGAGGCATTGTATGGTCGTCCGTGTAGAGCGTCGCACTGTTGGGCAGAAGTGGGCGAGAAGACTTTGATTGGCCCAGAGTTAGTTCAGGCGACTTCGGAGAAGATTGACATTATTCATCGTCGACTGCTCTCAGCACAGAGCAGGTAGAAGAGTTACGCCGATGCGAGATGGCGACCGCTTGAGTTTGGTGTTGGGGACCATGTGTTCCTTAAGGTTTCCCTTATGCGAGGAGTTCTTAGGTTTGGTAAGAAGGGGAAACTCACGCCAAGATTTATTGGCCCATTCCAGATACTTGATCGAGTGGGGGCAGTAGCGTATCGTCTTGCTTTGCCCACACCACTCGCAGGTGTGCATAATATTTTCCATATGTCCATGTTGAAGAAGTATGTACCGGATCCTTCGCATATTATCAGATGGGAGCAGGTGCAGTTGAGCGAGGATGCCACTTATGAACTGCGCCCGACACGTATTTTGGATAGGAAGGAGCAGGTATTGCATAGCAAGGTTATCCCACTTGTGAAGGTATTGTGGACGCATCATAACGAAGAAGAAGCTACATGGGAGACTGAAGCTGAAGTCAGGAAGAATTACCCCCAGATCCTCGAGGAGTATGAGAAGGTATGAATTTCGAGGACGAAATTTTTTTTCTTAGGGGGGTCGATTGTAATGACTTAGAAAAATCCGTACTTAAACCCGAGTACCATCTTCAGTAGAAATCACTTAGGCCTTAATCCCTTAGAAACTTAATGTATTTTTGCTAGCACTAAACTAGATTGCATGTAACATTAGCACCAATAACTTTCAATACGATCTGTAAGACCCAAAACCTAGAGAATCATTGACGCTATATTACCCTGAAATCTAGGATCCAACTCTAAACCCAGTTGCTCCCGGGAATGCTTTGTAATTTTGTATTAGATTTAGACCACGCGTCGAAAGTCTAATAGCTATAAACTTAGACAATTACGACCGCTTAGTTGGACTTGACAATCACCTCGAAAATTAAGTCCAAACGATGTCCTGAGACCATTTTATTGAGTCCGGATTAAAGAGAGTAAGAAATGAAGATTTTTAGAAAATTAAATATATTTTTAAGTAATCTGAAACGTTTCACCTGCGCGTTATTTTTAAGCGTTCTGACCATTAGATTTCGACCCAAATTCACCCTCAGATCAAGAAAGATGGCCCTTACGTGTCACAGAACTTGTAGCCCTGATCGAATGCCGGTAACCGTTGAATTGAAGCTGGTCCACCACGGACGATCTGGAAACCCGATCGGACTGAAAACTTAACTTACTCAAGATCCAATACTAGTGAGCTTAAGTCCGACCGCATTTGATAAGGGGACCTCCAAAAGTGATCCATTAGATTAGAAAGAGCCCGATTTGGTTATAACCTACGTATACATTGACCTTAAGATTGCTTTCGTCGAGTTTAGGCTTATAAAAAGGCCGTAAACCCCTATTCTCAAATTCCATACGAATTTCCTAAATCCTAGTTTCCCAAGAGAGAGAAAAGAGAGAGAGTGTGGAAGAACCTGTTGATTTTTCGTAAGATTCTTTCTAGTCCATCTATACATCAAACCTGCATATTTGAATCGTTCTTCCGGCGATTCTGATTCTATTTTTGGATAAGTTAAGCCAATCCTAACCTATTTTGAAGCCTAGAATAGTTCTAATGACATTATAACTAACCTGTTTTATGCCATAGGTAGCGTATCCACCGTTGACAAAGACATATTGTCTGAATCATATCAAATACGTATTTTTTGGTTTAAGGTGCGGACTATATACGTTTAGGTTATAGTTTTTAAGGATTTCAATAATAGATAATGATTTATTTATGATGTGAATGCTATTACACATGCCAAATGCGCTATCCGTTTCGATTTACGTATATGTATACTTTATATTATAAATAGCGTATTTCATATATGTGTTAGAATACTTGTATACGTATAGAATATGCTGTTTTGATTTCCATGATTTATTATCGTTGTTATATGCTCGATATATATGCGGCAACTCCTTGGTGAAAGGACTTGCTAGAAAATGTAATGGAATCGACAGATGTGATGTATGTCGAATAGTGTAATCTAAGTGTTTGTATAAATGCCTAAATGAGTTAGTAGTGTGTAAAGTGTGATTACCAAGGTTGTTGAGACATGAATCTCAATCACAAAATTTGAGTGTATGATTTCCTCTATGAATTATGTAACTTGGATTATTTATGTTGAATGTGTGTATGATTTCCTCCATGTACTTACTGTCTTTAAGTTTCAGTTATATGTCATGAATGATCATATGAATGTAAGACATGATTCATATGCCTGTTATTGAGTTTATACATGATTAGGGCTGTGCTACAGTTCAGGTAATCAGTAATCGTACTCCAAATAGTGTTTGAGGTTATTTTCACCACACAGGATGAGTTTAACAAATCCGAGTCGTGCTTGGGATGTCCGACAGTGCTTACGCCATACAGAGTGCTTATGCATTACATGTCGTTCAACTCAACGTGCGCTTAGCCTAGTTGGGCTTATCAACTAACCCGATTGACCGATGTTTGTTCACCATGTTTGGTCACTACTGTTTGAATCTAAGACGCCGAGCTTACCAGTGAAACTCTCGTTAACCTTAGTACCGTGATCCCCTAAGAGTCATGAGCCAGACATGGTGGTATGGGACACTGTGGTCGAGCTGTCGGCCTACGATGGGACAATAAACTCCCTAGAGTGACCAGTGAGCACCCTACTCTCGTGAGTAGATTATGGTGGTATGGGACACTATATTCTTACTGTCAGCCTATATTGATTAGTGACGAGCCCTCTGTAGTGACCTCGAGTATATCCTGACACTGTATAAGGGCGAAAAGTCCTGTTGCAGTATTGAGGATATAACTAGGCCTATATTGATTTGATGATGGGGGAGTGGTGTAACGATTTCGTGTAACAGACCTGGCAGCCCTTGCAACGACCTAAAAACGTATAATCTTATGAGATTTTTCTAGGACTGACGACCCTAGAATGGATCAATGTTTAGGAATTGATATAAAGGAGGTGTCTTAGCTTCTCAATACTACTGTATGAAAATGACTAATAAGAACTTGGTAATCATACTCATAACATCGCACTGCATGTGCCATTGGCGTTAGTGTGAGAGCACAGTGGTAGTGATTCATGCCACGATCATTAGATGATGTCGCATGAGGGAGTTTGTGGTGAGGGCATGCATCATTATCTCATTCATTCTCGCATTAACAAGAGTATCTAAGACATGTTTAATTGTACTTCTTTATTATTACTGCTTGATCGAATTGATAACATGTTAACCTTTGCGATATAGTACTACTGAGTTGATCACTCACTCCCACGTTCTGGGATGGTGCTTAAACACCAACCAGACTGTGATATAGTTGCAGGTGATGGCGATGCTGGCGAGGCGGAGCCAGACTTTGATGAGGACGAGGAGGCATTCTCATTTATGCAGTTCTCAGGCGGGTTCACGTGAGCCTTGTCCTGACGAGCGGAGATTTTTGGGATATGTATATGACGATTTGTACACAGTTGATCCATGTACTTTGAGACACAGTTGTATATATTGCCTTGGGCAGAGCATGCATATTTTAGGGATTCTTTTTTATTTATATGTTTTTAAGTCTTCTGCTTGCATTTCCTCAATATCCTTAAATTATGTCTGTTGATCTGGCTTGATCTATTTCATGTTTTATGCACTAACACAGACAACATACATTCATCATCAATTATGTTTTTAAGTAATGTTTTGGAACTAGGGAGTTGAGTTATGTTTGACCCCCGATTTTCAGGGTATTACACTTATGCAAGAAGATTTTAGAGAATCCTTGCCTGTATAAATATACTCCTCCCAACACTGTGGAATACACAATAAGAGAGAGAAACAAAAAGAAATAAGAATGGGAAGGACAGTGCAAGTTTGAGAGCTGCTTCCTTTGTGGTTGCCGAGCCTGAGTCCGAGTTAGGCATGGTCTGAGTACTACTGAACATTCCATCCTAAGGAGAAAAGAAGAGAAGAACAAGGGAAGAAAGAGAAAGAGAAAGAAAGAGAGAAAAAGAAAGAAAGGAAGAAAGAAAGAAAGGAAGAAAGAAAGGAAGGAAACTTTAGCCGCCAACACAAGGACCAATCAGCGACAAGTGCCACGATCTACTGAGTCTGTGAACCACGCCCAAGCCAAGGTAGGCTGTCACCAATCCCTTTTAAGAATTCTCTTTTCTCATTAATCCATCTCTTTTCTCATTAATCCAGTGATGTGATTCAAATAACTGAAATCAAGTCAACAAGGGTCGACTCGACCGAGAAAACCGGTGTAAACTCAAGTTATAACAAATTTAGGTTAAGCCCTTAATCTCACATGAATAAGATGTTTCCTAACCTAAGATAAGTTCTAACCAATCAAAGCATTGCACGTTAAGTTAAGGTCTCAACTACTACAACACACCTTCATGAGCGAAGGAGGCACAAACGCTAAAGGTGAGGGATTCCTTTAAGCTTATATTAATTTGAGTTGGTATAATTTATTCTGTTCCCTCACATGCTTTGAATCATCCCTACAAATATTTAATTTATCACCATGAATTAATTATCCTTTGAGAATAATGGTAAAGGTGTGATGTAAATTATACATGACCTTTTTGAATTTATGTGAAGGATTCCTATAAGCTTGCATTAATTTAAAATGATATGAATTATCTTGCCTTTTACATACTTTCATGATATTATGATTCTCTCCTTGAAGTTATTAATTTACTTCCAACAATTATTTATCCTTGGAAATTATGGTATGATATTAATTACGACTAATCTTCATTATTTTTATTTGGGACGATGAATACAAGACTTGCCCTTGCCTTACCAATTTTGTTGAGTTAGTCGTCGCTACTATTCTATTTGTTGAGTTGGCCTCTTTATTGAGTTGGCCATTGTCACTCTCCTCTTTGTTGAGTTAGCCATTGCTACTCTCCTCTTTTGAGTTGGCCATTGCCACTCTCCTCTTTGTTGAGTTAACCATTGTTATCTCCTCTTTTGTGTTGGCCATTTCCACTCTCCTCTTTGTTGAGTTAGCCATTGCTACTCTCCTCCTTATTTTATTAGCTGGGTGCTATTTAACTTTATGGCTTAGGCATGTGTCTTGGTATTCCAAAACCCCCGTAATTTAAATTATCTCTATATCAATGCAAGTGATGTGTTGGAGTTATCACAACTAGTGACTCAATATTTATCATGGATGTAATGTGTTATAGGTAACGGCCCTCTTGGTCAGCACGTAATTCCATGGGCTGGTTAGCGTGGTGCACAATCGATGTAAGTAAAATGTCATGCGTGTTATATCACTTTCAGGATTTGATGTAACAAATAGTCACACCATAAAAATATCGTGTTATGTAATATAACACCCCGTACTTTTCAATACTCAGGTGTTATCATGAAGACCTAACTTAGTCCATGCACAAACCTGAGTCATTTGAGTGTTCACTTCACTCTAACATAAATTGAACCCACCGTCCATTAGTCATTGGTATCGGATCAGATAAAATATCCACCCTAATGTAACATATTGACTGTTAACTATTAAATTCCGCGTAATTAGTCCTAGAACCTTAAATCGTCGAGAAATTCGTTCCTTGTAATAATTCGACCATTACATCTTCACAGATTATAGGATAACCATAAAATTAGGGATCGCGATCATGTATCTCAGAAATCAACCGTTAAAAACTCACCCAGATGGATTTTAGAAGCCCCTGGGACTATTGATAATCACATGAAGCTAATATAACCATTAAATCGATGGAAATTAACACCAAAATACCATAATCCCATTAATATGGCCCACCTAAATTTCTGATCTTCCTCATCTTTGGTCGGATATCATTTTATGGACTTTAGAGCCCATTGAATGGAGTGAATTTGTCAAAACATCCTTGTGGAACCCAAAAATTAGGGTCTGTGTGCACAACCTGTGCATGCACCCACGGTGACCGGACTAATGTCTTGGTCAATCGGGTGTTGACCCGATACATTTTGAAAAAAAAAAAAGAGAGATTTTCTTTCTCTCTCTCTCTCTCCCTCCTTCATTTCCGCCCAGCAACTCATGAACGGATGAAGTCCGTTGTTTTTTTTCAATGGCCCACCATCATAGGCGACCAGACCAATCCAGATCGTCCATCATATAAGGATGAGAATTTCAATCAAAACCCTATCCATATCTCGCTTGATAGTTCGATCACATGCACAAAAATACAAGCGTAATTTAGACATACAGTGTCTATTAGAATGCTCGTGACTGTCATGCCCCAAACTCGGAAACCGCGCTCATAAAATTCTCAATCGCGAAATCCGGTGCCAACAACCTTCATAGTACCCCATTCTCGGCTCCCAACACTCATATACTAGGTTCTGATCCTGGGATGCTACAAGGAGGATTTTTAATAATCAATTTTATTCATAATGAGCATAACCATAAGCATAACCATGAACAACAACCACAAGAACACCATCACAAAATTCACTATGATCAAAAACTTTGAGTACAATGTATTTGAAGGGAAATACAAGATAATGCAAGTAATGAAAACTCCAAAAGCTTTATTGCACGCTCTTATTGCTATTATGCTATGGCTGCATCCTAGCGTCACCTGCATGCATCGATCGTACATAAGCTTATAGAAATCTTAGAGGGTGGTGTAAGTGTGCGCGCAATATGAGCGTACTTAGAATGTAAGGTCAGAGTAATTTGGAAACATGCTGATGAGTACATGAATGCAATTAACCATACCAAGGCTAAGCCGTGCAAGATATGAATGTTATCGGCCATGTCAAGATCATGCGATGCGTGATGTAACTCAAGCATACCAATCCTCATACAGGTCATCAATATCAGTACAGTTCTCATTCTGGAAAATCACGGAGGTTTAGTATACTCTAAATGGCACTAACGCTCTCCCAGCTACATAGTCCAAGTATGCATAAGAAACCTCACTATCCACCTAGCCAATAGTCTGCTAATACCTATCCGGCATGTCGATAGTAGACCCATCCACGAGCTGCTCAGACTCAGCCTAGTATTGTCCCCTACCCTCGGGTGAGTAAGGCCACACCCCTTTTCAACTGATCATGACACAGTGGGAGATGCGACCTCCTGGTATTCGTCCCTTATGCGCTTATATATTCACTCAGTCTCAACGTTGGAGTCATCCTCTGGTACCATCGGGTTTAGGAATTTTCACTCAGGGACATCTATGGTGCCTCGATGCTTAGTAACAATATTTTTAGTATTTAATCCAGCCACTCACAATGTGTCTGTGGAGGCTATGGCCTTAATGTTGCTAGGGCATATAATAATCACAATCACACAAGTGCAAGTGCATGAATCATACTATCTAACATGCAATAATCTTGCGCGTACCGCACACTCATGTAGGGCTACTTCACCTATCAGGGAGCCCATAAATGATCTACCCGAAGGCATATGCTATGATCAGTCACTTCTCATATTAGGCAAACATATGATGTATATGATCATGAATCATGGATATATACTAAACATATTATGTGGTGATGGGCTCTAATCAAAACAAAGAAGGGCCTAGACGGCCTACACATTACAAGTATGGGCTTATCAAAGGGGCCTTAGGGAAAGTCATAATGTGGACATTTAACCAACATTATCCTTACAATATCTACATCAAACCATCATTGCTCCTAAGGCATAGCCCGCTATAAAGGTCAACACATATACCATGGCGGAATCATACTACACTAGGCCGTATGTACTTCTCATTGGGCCTTGATCCATGGGCCTCCAATACGTTAAATGTGCCTCATATCATGGGTCTCATATATATTAAAGTGGGCCTCAGTGGGCGGGCCACAAATACATCAAGTTGGGCCTAATCACATGGCCCTTACATACATCACAATAGGCCTCATAACATGAGCCTCATACAAATCAAGGTGGGCCTCAATAATGGGCCATAAGTATGGTAAGTGGGCCACAGCACATGGGCCACGTGAATATCAAAATCACAATGTGTCTATGGAGGCTATGACATATAATAATCACAATCACATAAGTGCAAGTGCATGAATCATACTATCAGACATGCAAAAATCCTGCACGTACTGTGCGCTCATATAGTTAAACTCTGCCTATCAGGGAGCCCATAAACGATCTACCCGAAGGCATATGCTATGATCATTCACTTCTCATATCAGGCATACATATGATGCATATGATCATGAATCATGGATCTATACTAAACATATTATGTGGTGATGGGCTCTGATCAAAACAAAGAAGGGCCTAGACGGCCTACACATTATAAGTATGGGCTTATCAAAGGGGCCTTAGGGAAAGTCATAATGTGGACATTTAACCAACATTATCCTTATAATATCTACATCAAACCATCATTGCTCCTAAGGCATAGCCCACTATAAAGGTCAACACATATACCATGGTGGAATCATACTACACTGGACCGTATGTACTTCCCATTGGGCCTTGATCCATGGGCCTCCAATATGTTAAATGGGCCTCATACCATGGGTCTCATATATATTAAAGTGGGACTCAGTGGGCGGGCCACAAATACATCAAGTTGGGCCTAATCACATGGGCCTTGCATACGTCACAATGAGCCTCATAACATGGGCCTCATATCTATTAAGGTAACCTCAACAACGGGCCTCATACAAATCAAGGTGGGCCTCAACAATGGGCCATAAGTATGGTAAGTGGGCCACACCACATGGGTCATGTAAATATCAAATGGGCCACACCCAAATATAAGTGGTGATAAGGATTTCCACTATTAAAATTCCCAAGGCCCGCCATAATATTTATTTCCCATCCAATCTGATCATAGGGTCCTAAAGGATTTCAATGGTAGACGTTTAATCCTCACTTTACTGTAGTGTAGTCCACCTGATACCAAGATTTGCCTCATTTTTAGTCTCAAGCTGTGAGACGGGCTTTCAAAATGGTTGGGCGGTTTGGGTGCAACACATGCATCATGGTGGGTCCCATAGGGATGGAAGGGATGGATGGTATAAATAAAGTACATACCTCATGGTGGGGCCCACACTAATGGAGGGTGTGGATTACAATACATACATAAGTGGGTCCCATGTGGGGCCAACCATAATGTTTATTTTCCATCTAGACTGTTGACATGGTCACACATTCATGGGGGCTCACCATAATGTTTATTTTCCATCTAACCCATTGATAAGGTCACACGTGACCTGGGCCCACCGTAATATTTATTTTTCACCTAACTTGTTGATGAGGTGATGTGGACCTGGGGCCCACCGTAATGTTTATATGCAATCCAAACTGTTGATAAGGTCACGGACCTGAATGAATAGGAAAAACAAATTTCATATTTGATCTGAAACTTCTGTAACCCAAAAAGGGTTTCAATGGTAGGCGTCAATCCTCACTGCTTCCAGCCGTGTGGGTCACCTGACATTCCGTATATGGCTGATTTTGGGGGGCCCACTGCTTAAGAAGGGGCCCCATTGAATGCACGGTGTTGATGCTCGACCCACATCATGGTGGGGCCTAAGATGGGGCCCATTGACCCTGGCCGTTTCACGTCCAGCGTAGCAGGCCAGCTCTGCGTCAGTCCGTGGCAGCGCCTACTGCCTCTCTTTCTTCTTCTTTTTTGAGTTTTTCTAAGGGTTTTCACCAGTGGGGCCCGCGTCAACAAAATCCACTCCGTCCACCCGCTCCTACGGCTTAAGACAAGCCAAACGAGTCTAATATCCGAAATATTTTGGTGTATAGGATCATCAGGTGGATTTTTAATGGTAAAGGCCATCATTTTCCATGATACGGCCCACAAGACACTCGGATTAACTTCATTTTTTGGCTCAACGTCTAAAATGATCTAGAGAATGAAATGGATGGCTTAGATTAAATATATACATCAAGGTGGGGCCTGTATAAGTAGCCCACCCCAAAAGTGCAATATAAATATTATTATTATTATTATATTAGCTTGTTAGTACTCACCCATGCCAGTACACGCACTCCATGTTAGCCACCCCTGCCTCACGTCCAGCGTCCAGAGATGCTGGATGACATGGATGAAAACTACATCATGGTGGGTCCCACATATGCGTGGCCCACCTGTTTGGAGGATCACCTGGTGTTTGTGTTTTTCCTTCCTTCCAGGCCCACTAATTGGTTGGATGGGGTAGATCAACATATCCATCAAATGGGTCCCACAAGGGTGGATGGTGCGGATAGATCGCATTCTTCATGATGGGGGTCTACCTAGGTGGACCACACGGCCACATCATCACAGAAAACAAAGAAAGAGGAAAAAACAAGAAGAACGATGATGGAGAGGAGGGACCTCACCACTATGGGCCCTCCATTGATATAACACATACATCAAGTGGGTCTCACAACAAGTGGGCCCTTAAAGTTGAAATAAACGATGGGTCACCCACCTCTAAGCCTTCTCCTTACTCCCTTAGGCTCCTGAGCTCATTGCCTTTAACTTTGATGGAGGTTGATAGGGTTTTGATGGTGGGGATGAGAGATGAGAGGGTGCGCCACACTTGGCTTGGGAGAGAATGTTTGGACGTATGAAATTTTTGGGGTTTCTTGGGAGATTTGAGAAATGAGAGAGAGAGTGAGGTGATGGGAATGATATGGATGGCATGATGTAAGGAAGGGGACAGGAGGGTATGGTTTAGTTTGAAATATTTGTAAAAGAGGTATGGGTGAGTTTGAAAATTTATAAAGGGGAATGGTGAAGTGGAGAGAGAGAGAGTTGACTTGTGGGGAAAGAGGGATGGGTTGCTTGTACCTAGGGCATGGTGATTACTTGACATTGATTGATGGGACATATCGTAGAGATTCCCTTGAAATTCACAACGTGTGACATTTCTTTGAAATGAACGCGGACCCACAACTTCTAGCCTGGGTATCGGTTTGGTGTGTGAGTCACGGCATTAGAATTGCAGCGACGACACGGTCACTATGATATAGGTTTCGGTTTGAACCAACTTTGGTATGCGGGACCTGTCTTAAGATCGCCCGCAAACATCGGATATGAGTCGAGGGTTACCAGAATTCAACCGCAAGCACCGCGGAAGCCAATGGAATGGTATGGTCTAGGATACAGGTCTTACAACTCTCCCCTCTAAATAAAAATCTCATCCTCAAAATTTACACAATCATCGCAACCAGACATAACTCATAAGGAAGAAGGAACATTGCATCATCATATAAAATCAGAGACAGTTTACAAACTACAACATATAATCAATCATCAAAGAGATGGGGATAGAGCTGTCAAATCTCAGCCTCATGCTCCCAAGATACCTCATCAACAGAATGATGATCCCATTGAACTTTCACCACGGGAATGAGCATGGTCTAGAGGACCTGCTCCTTCAATCCAGGATACGTATGGGCTACTAAATGTAAGAAGGGTCCTCACGAATCTCCAACGACTTCCAATCAATAATAGGAACGATGTCTGACTCACACTTTCTTAGCATAGAGACGTGAAAAACGTTGTGGACACTAGACAACTGAGATGGTAAGGCAAGCCGATAGGCCACAACGCCAATGCGCTCAGTGATCTCAAAAGGTCCTATAAATCTTGGAGCAATCTTGCCCTTTGCTCCAAATTGAACTACGCCCTTCATGGGCGAGACCTTGAGATACACATGGTCCCCTATATTAAACTCCATGGGACGACGCCGGTGATCAGCAAAACTCTTCTACCGGCTCTGAGTTATGCACATCCTTTGCTTGATGATATCGATAGCCTCTGAACTCTGTTACACAAGCTCAGGACCTAGGAGATGCCACTCTCTAACCTCTGTCCAACAACTCGGAGATCTGCACGATCTACCATACAATGCCTCAAAAGGAACAATGCTAATAGTTGCCCGATAGCTTTTGTTATATGCGAATTTAGCCAATCGCAGATGCTCATCCCAACTACCCCCGAAATCAATCTTGCAGACCCGAAGCACATCCTCAAGTATTTGGTTGACCCTCTCGGTCTGGCCATTGGTCTGCTGATGATACGCTGTACTGAGCTACAAATCAGTGCCCATCGCTCTCTGAAAGCTCCTCCAAAATTGAGACATGAACATCGGGTCTCGGTCAGAAACGATCAAGACTGGAATGCCATGCAGTGTCACTATCTCCTCAATAAATAGCCTGGAGAGCCGGTCCGTATGCCAAGTCTCACGGATCGTAAGAAAATGTGCCGACTTTGTCAAACGGTCCACAACAACCTAAATAGCGTCATGACTGCACTGAGTCCTCGACAAACCTATGATAAAATCGATAGATATGTGCTCCCACTTCCACATAGAGATGCTCAACGGCTGCAACAGACCAGGAGGTCTCTGATGATCAGTCTTAATATGCTGGCATGTGTCACATACGGTCATAAAACTGACGATCTGGCGCTTCATGCCCACCTAAAAATATTATCTCCTCATATCATGATACATCTTTATCGAGCCAGGGTGGATATAAAACTGCAATCAATTTGCCTCGGTCATAAGATCTCTGCGCAACTCAGGAATATCCAAGACACATAATCAGCCTCTGAAGCGAAGTCCACCATCAAAACCAATCTGTCAATCTGTCTGACTCTCAGATGCTACCTCTACTTGATAATCCTGTAACGACTCATCTGTCTGCTGAGCCTCGATCACCCTTACGACAAGACAGGGTTGAATTGAAAGGCTCAATAGTTGAAGGATAGTAGACTGCAGACCAAAATCGAAGTCGTACTCTTCTATATCCTCGAGCATCCCCCACTCCCGAATCATCATATTTACCACCGGGCCTCGTGGCTGACTGCTGAGGGCATTGCCACCACGTTCGCCTTGCCTGGGTGGTACTAGAGGTCAAAATCATAATCCTTCAGAAGCTCCATCTAGCGTCTCTACCTCATGTTTAGCTCAGACTGAGAAAATAGATACTTCAAGCTCTTGTAGTTAGAGAATAGCTCGAACCTGACCCCACAGAGATAGTGTCTCCACACCTTCAGTGCGAAGATGACTGCTGCCAGCTCCAAATCATGTGTAGAGTAGTTCAGCTCATGGACCTTGAGCTGACGAGACGAGAAGGCTACCGGTCTGCCGTGCTGCATCAAGACAACACCTAAACCAATACATGAGGCATCAGTAAATACAACAAATCCATCACTCCTAGAGGGAAGAGTGAGGACAGGAGCGAACATCAGATGGTCCATTAGCTCCACGAATGCCTGCTCACATGCATCAGTCCAAATAAAATCTATGCCCTTCTGAGTCAACCTAGTAAATGGGGTTGCAATACCGAAGAAGCCCTCAATGAAACGTCGATAATATCCCGCCAAGCCAAGGAAACTATGAATTTTGGAACAGTCGTGGGCTGGCCCCACTAACGCACTGCCTCAACCTTCTAGGGGTCCACTGTGACACCCTCCCTCATCACCACATGACTAAGGAATCTCACTTCCTCCTGCCAAAACTTATACTTTTCAAGCTTCACATACAGCTAGTGGGCACAAAGGGTCTACAACGCGATCTTCAAATGCTGTATATGGTCCTCACGGGTCCTCGAATATATCAAAATATCATCAATGAAGACCACAAAAAACTAATCAAGATATAAATGGAAGACCTCATTCATCAACTGTATGAAGATCGTGGGTGCATTAGTCAGTCCAAAGGACATGACCTTAAACTCAAAATGACCATATCGAGTCCTGAAAGCCGTCTTCAGGATTTTCACCTCTCGAACTCGAATCTGATGATAACTGGAACGTAGGTCAATCTTCAAAAAAAAATTTGTACCCTGCAGCTGATCAAACAAATTATCTATCCTCGGGAGCTGGTACTTGTTCTTGATCGGGATCCGGTTGAGCTCGTGGTAGTCCGCGCAGAGCCTCAACGAGCCATCCTTCTTCCTGACGAAGAGTACCGGTGCTCCCCAAGGCGAACTGCTCAGATGAATGAATCCCAACTCACGCAACTTATCCAACTATCACTGTAGCTCACGTAACTCCATCGATGTCATACGGTACAGGGCCTTCGAGATGGTCACCGTACCAAGCACAAGATCTATCTGGAACTCAATACAACAGCGAAGCGATAATGTCGAAATCTCCTAGAACACGTTGGGAAATCATAAATAATTGGCAAATGGTCAATACATGTTACAACAGGCTCCTCAACGGCGCAGGACATAAAGCATAACAATGGCTCTCCTTTGGGTTCAGCAACAAACTGAAACTACGGCAAGCCTGATATACAGAATGTGACTGTCCTCGTGGAGTAGTCTAGGATGGCGTAGTACTCGGTAAGCCAATCCATGCCCAAGATAACATCAAAATCTAACATTGGCAGCATGTATAAGTCGACGGGCAAGAAAATCTCCCCCACTAACACGGGGCAAGACTAACAGAAGCATCTTAATACTGTGGTCTTTCCCAAGGGTGTTGATATGGTCAATCCCTTACTAGTAGAATTTGTCGGTAATCCCGTTGATCGGAAAAAATCCTCAGAAATGAATTAGTGCGAAGCACCGAAATCAAACAGTACACATGCGATGCATGAAGAGACAGGAAGTATACTCTCAACAACTCCTCCAGAGGTCTGCAGGTCCTATTGAGCCTCATAAAATCTAACTTGAGCTGGCTGGGGAGGTGTTTGTCCCCTCTGAGGTCCCTGGTATGGTTGTTGCCTTTGCGGCAGCTAGTACTACTATCTCTGCTGCTGTAGGGTCCTCGGCTGCTAAGGTGGCTGTGGACGCTACTGATAGGGTCACTGCTGTACTGGAGGTTACTACTGTGGTGCTCTCGACTGCTGTAGATGAGGGAGGGGACACTCAGATATGCGATGTCCTGTCCCACCACATCCAAAACAGGTCCCTGAGACTGGCTGCTGGGGTGGCGCTGGAGGTGCTGCTGGTGCTCTAGCAGGTGGGTGGTTCTTGTACCTCTGTGGCCATCGATGCTGCTGAGAACTACAGGAGGGGGTCTACCTCTTTCAGCTTTTCCTCTGATCTTGATCGATCTGTGAGCTGGTCCACTCAGTCTCATAAATCTGGGCCCTTTGTACTACGCCTGAAAGGTCGAGAGCTCGTGCCCAATCACACGGCCTCGAAGATCGTAACGTAAGCTATTTTTAAAATGGTGGGCCTTTCGCCCCTCATCATCAACCAAATATGCGCAAACCTCGATAGCGTCACAAAATGGGCCGCATACTGTGCCACGACAATATCCCACTGCACCAGAGTCTTTAACTCTAGCGCTCTCTGACGACGAATATGGTCAGGGAAGTACTGCTCCTCGAATCGGTCTATAAAATCATCCCATGTCCAGACGAAGTCAGGCCATGTAACATGGGTAACCGAGGTCCAACAGTGCTTGGCCTCACCCTGAAGAAGAAACACTACCAACCTGACTCGCTGCTTGGTTGTACATGCTATAGTATCGAAGATCTTCTCCACATCGGACCTCCATCTCTTGGCAGCAATTGGATCTGTCTCACCCTGGAAACGCAGAGGATCAAGTTATCGAAACTCTCGAAGTAGGGTGCTCACGTACTCCTGCTCTTCTTGAGCTAGTGAAAAAACTGGGCGCCTACCCTGTCCCTGAAGTGCGGCTGTCACAGCCTGTAACATCTGCTGTAACTGAGAGGCACTCACCGGTACGGTCGGATCGGCATCAGTCTCAGGTGGAGGAATGTCATCCTCAAGCAGGGGAGCAGGTGTAATGCCTCGAAAAAATCCGTACAGAGACTCGAGTACCAACTCGATCAGAAATCACTTAGGATTGATTCCTTTAGAAATTAAGCATAAGTTTGCTAGCGCTACGCTAGTTTAGCTGTGAAATTAGCATCGATCACTTTAAATATGTTCTGCAAGACCCAAAACTTGTAGAAATAATAATGCTCTAATACCCTGAAACCTAGGATCAAACTCTAAAACCGTTTGCTCTCAGGAACCCTTTGAAACTTCGTATTGGATTTAGACTGCGCGTCGAAAGTCCGATATCTACAATCTTAGACCGTTATGACCGCTTAGCTGGACTTGACAATCATTTCGAAAATCAAGCCCAACTGACGCTCTGAGGCTATTTCATTGAGCCTGGAGTGAAGAGAGTGAGAAATGGGTAAAGATTTAGAAATTTAAATCAAAATCTGGCACGAGTCTTTGCACATTATTATTAAGCGTTCTGACCGTCAGAATTCAGCCAAATTTCACCCTCGGATCAGAAAAAATTTCTCTTTCATATCATGAGACTTGTAGACCTGATTTAGGTACGATGACCACTGAACTGAAACTGGACCGCCTCGTGCGATCTGGGAACTCTACCAGTCTGAAAACTTCATGTGAGCAAGATCCAGTATGCATGAACTTAAGTCTGACCGCGTTTGGCCGGAGAACCTCCAGAAATGCTCTTTTGGATCGAAAAAGTCCCGATTTGGTTATAACTCAAGTATACTTTGTTCCCAAGTCTATTTAGGTTAGTTTTTAGCCTTTATAAGGGCTTTAAACCCTCTCATATCTCTCCCATCCGAATTTGCTTGAAACCCTAAAAAGAGAGAGAGAGAAAGTGAGAGATTGTGAGAGACTTTGTGAGAGAACTTCCTTCCATTTGCTCCATCCTTTGCACGTACCAAAGCAACGTATTCAAATCACTTTTTTGGTGATTTCCAATGCACTTCTAGGTAAGAAAAACCCTAACCACTAGCTGTTTTAGGAATTCCTTCGATTCAAATGGAAAAGTAGCTTACATACTTGTGTATTAGGTCACATTTACGCCATTGACGAAGGGTATACATTCTATTCGAACCGATACACGTCCAAGGCGAAAGGTGCGGATTTTAGACGCTTTAATTGATTGATTTCAAAGCTTTCAATGTCATTTAATAGTAGATTATTGACAAGCATTCCGTTTGACATGTAGAACATGTTGTCCATTTTCCATTTCGACTGCATGTGGAAAATATGAGATTTAGGATATTTTAGGTATTTATAGGAAATACTGTTTACGTCCATATTTTGCTGAAATGTTTTCCATGGTTATTTGTCATGTTAGGATATTAGGAATGCGTGCATGATCTGTTTGGCAAAGAGATTCGCCCTAATGCGCACTTTGAGTCGACATACGCTATGTAGACTAAAGTGTGTAGACTAAATGTACGTATAAAATGTTTGTATTAGTATGTATTGAGTAAATGGTGTTGTGAATTAGTTTTGAGATTCAATTCTCAATTAATATGCGGATGTATATGATTTCCATCATGTTTGCTATATGAATTGATTTCCTTATATGTATGGAATACATGTGTTGGATTGATTTGCTTACTTTGTATGCTATAACATGTGTTAACATGCTTGTATTGTTGTATTTCATTTCTATTACTCTCATATGATTATTGATGTGGATTTACAAATGCTTGGGGCTATGAACTAGTCCAGGCAGTCGGTAATGGATTGAATTCGTGTTTGGCTTCTAGTTGCCACGAAGGACGCATCGATGAACGCGAGTCGTGTTTTGGGCAGGCGGCAGTGGTTAGGCCACGCGAAGTATTTTATGCACTTCATGTCGCTTAGCTTGAGATGCGCTCGTACTAGTCGAGCCCGTCAAGTAACCCGACTAGCCATTGTATGTTCACCATGTATGAGTCATAACTGCTTGAACCTAGGGTACTGAACTTACCATTGAAAATCCTGTTAACCATGGTACCTTGATCCATAAAGACTCATGAGCTAGGCATGGTGGTATGGGACACCGTGGTCGAGCTGTCGGCCTACGCTAGGGCCACAAACCTCCCCGTAGTGACCAGTGAGCACATTTGACTCGTGAGCCGATTGTGATGGTATGAGACACTACATTCGAGATGTCGACCTACTCTGATTGGTGACGAGCCCTTTGTAGTGACCGCGAGCGTATTTTGAGTCTACAGGAGGCGACGACCCTTCCGTAGCGACGAGAGTACATTAGGCCTGTATTGATAAGGTGATGGGGGAGCGGTGCAACGAGTGCGAGCAACAGCCCTGGCAGCCCTTGCAGCGACCTACAAATATAACATCGTATGTGATTACTAGGAGTGACGACCCTAGACAGGATCTGTGTTGGGATTGATATGAGGAAGTTACCTTAGTTTCCAAATCCTGCTGTATGAAAAGGACTAATAACAACCCGGTAATCATTATCCATATCGCACTGCATGTGCCTGGAATATATGGAGCACTGCGGGAAGAAAGCATGCCGCGGACGCAGATGGTGCCGCATGAGGCAGTATGTAGGTGAGGACATCCATCATGTCATTTCATGCTTGCATTAACAACAGTACCTAGGGATGGTTGATTGTTTGCTATACTATTAACGCGTGATTGATTTGATAACATGCTAATCTTTGCTCTGTTATTCCACTGAGTTGATCACTCACTCCCACGTTATGGGATAGTGTTTGCAACACCACCAAACCCTATCTTAGATGCAGGTGATGAGGCGATTTAGGATGCTGAGCTGGATTACTACGAGGATCAGGATGAGTTCTCGTATATGCAGTTCTCCGACGGCTTTGCGTAGGTGGCCTGGATCGACGGGACACGCTAGTGGACTATCACTTGACATTTATTTCTTCCTTTATGACATGTATATGAGACTCAGTGATGTATTCATACTTTGGAGATAGTTGAGATTATTTTATTTTCGTACAATGATATATATATTTTTCAGTCTTCCGCTTGCGTTTTATCACTGGATTTGGAGTATGAATTGCAGTTTTGGTATAATCTTACTCATGTGAATGCTTTAACTCAGACAACATTGAATCATAATCATATTTGTTGCGTAAGTGATGGTTTGGAACTCGGGAGTCGGGTTTCTACACGACCCCCGATTTTTAGGGTGTTACAGCAGGAATCTCTGGGGGTGTAACGAGAGGTGCAAGTGGTAAAGCTAGAGCCTCAGGTGGTGGAACGGGAGTCGATCGGGTCACTCTCCTAGGCGGCATGTCTTATAGGAAGAATAAGGATGCTAATTAACCATGAGAATCACACATTAGGAAACTCAATCGGAAGATTATGCACTTGGAACCTAATCGTCCTAAACTCATAACAAACATGTGATGTTGTTCTTAGTTATTCCCAAGTTATGCTCTGATACCAACTTCTGTCAAGCTCCAAACTTGGAAACCAGGCTCACAAAATTCTCGAACGCTGAATCCGGCACCGACAGCCTCCGTAGTACCCCATTCTCGGCTCCTTACACCCATACACCAGGTTTCGATCCTAGGATGGTACAAGGAGCATTTCTTCTCATTAATTTGATTCATAATGAGTATAACCATAAGCATAACCCACAAACAATAACCACAAGAATACCATCACAAAATCCACTATGATAAAAAACTTTAAGTACAATGCATCTGAAGGAAAATACAAGATAATGCAAATAATGAAAACTCCAAAAGCTCGACTGCATGCTCCTACTGCTACTATGCTATGGCTACATCCTTCCGTCACCTGCACGCATCGATCATGCATAAGCTTATAGAAAGCTTAGAGGATGGTGTAAGTGTGTGCGCAATATGAGTGTGCTTATAATGTAAGGTCAAAGTTATGTGGAAACATACTGATGAGTACATGAATACAATCAACCGTACCAAGGCTATGAAGTGCAAGATATGAATGCTATCGGCCATGTCAAGACCATGCGATGCATGATGTAACTCAAGCATACCAATCCTCATCCAAATCCTCAAACAAGTCATCAATATCAGTACAATTCTCATTCTGGATAATCACAAGGGTTTAATATACTCCAAATGACACTGCCGCTCTCCCAGTCACACAGTCCAAGTGAGTGTAAGAAACCTCACTATCCACCTAGCCAATAGTCTACTAATACCTATCCGGCACATCGATAGTGGACCCATTCATGAGTTGGTCAGACTCAGCCTAGTATTGCCCCTACCCTCGGGCGAGTAAGGCCGCACCCCTTTCCAATAGACCATGACACAGTAAAGACGCAACCTCGTGGTATTTGGCCCTTATGCGCTCATATATCCACTCGGTCTCGATATTAGAGTCATCATCTGGTACCATTGGGTTTAGGGATTTTCACCCACGGACATCTATGGCGCCCCGATGCTTAATAACAATATTTTTGATATCCAATCCAGCCACCCACGACGTGTCTATGGAGGCTATGACATATAATAATCACAATCACATAAGTGCAAGTGCATGAATCATACTATCAGACATGTAAAAATCCTGCACGTACTGTGCGCTCATATAGTGAAACTCTGCCTATCAGGGAGCCCATAAACGATCTACCTGAAGGCATATGCTATGATCATTCACTTCTCATATCAGGCATACATATGATGCATATGATCATGAATCATGGATCTATACTAAACATATTATGTGGTAATGGGCTCTGATCAAAACAAAAAAGGGCTTAGACGGCCTACACATTACAAGTATGGGCTTATCAAAGGGGCCTTAGGGAAAGTCATAATGTGGACATTTAACCAACATTATCCTTATAATATCTACATCAAACCATCATTGCTCCTAAGGCATAGCCCGCTATAAAGGTCAACACATATACCATGGCGGAATCATACTACACTGGGCCGTATGTACTTCTTATTGGGCCTTGATCCATGGGCCTCCAATACGTTAAATGTGCCTCATACCATGGGTCTCATATATATTAAAGTGGGCCTCAGTGGGCGGCCAAAAATACATCAAGTTGGGCCTAATCACATGGCCCTTAAATACATCACAATAGACCTCATAACATGAGCCTCATACAAATCAAGGTGGGCCTCAATAATGGGCCATAAGTATGGTAAGTGGGCCACAACACATGGGCCACGTGAATATCAAATGAGCCACACCCAAATACAAGTGGTGATAAGGATTTCTACCATTAGAATTCCTAAGGCCCGCCATAATATTTATTTCCCATCCAATCTGATCATGGGGTCCCAAAGCACTTCAATGGTAGCTGTTCAATCCTCACTTTACTGTAGTGTGGTCCACCTGATACCAAGATCTACCTCATTTTTAGTCTCAAGCCGTGAGACGGGCTTTCAAAATGGTTGGATGATTTGGGTGCAACACATGCATCGTGGTGGGTCCCATAGGGATGGAAGGGATGGACGGCATATATGAAGTACAGACCTCATGGTGGGGCCCACACTAATGGAGGGTGAGGATTACAATACATACATAAGTGGGTCCCATGTGGGGCCCACCATAATGTTTATTTTCCATCTAGCCTGTTGACATGGTCACACATTCATGGGGGCCCACCATAATGTTTATTTTCCATCCAACCCACTGATAAGGTCACACGTGACCTGGGCCCACCATAATATTTATTTTCCACCTAATCTGTTGATGAGGTGACGTGGATCTGGGGCCCACCGTAATGTTTATATGTAATCCAAACTGTTGATAAGGTCACAGGACCTAAATGAATAAGAAAAATAAATTTCATATTTGATCTGAAACTTTTGGGTTTCAATGGTAGGCGTCAATCCTCATTGCTTCCAGTCATGTGGGTCACCTGACGTTCTGTTTATAGCTGATTTTGGGGGGCCCACTACTTAAGAAGGGGCCTCATTGAATACACAGTGTTGATGCTCAACCCACATCATGGTGGGACTTGAGATGGGGCCCACTGACCCTGTCCGTTTCATGTCCAGCGCAGCAGGCCTGCTGCGTGTTAGTCCGTGGCAGCGCCTACTACCTCTCTTTCGTCTTTTTTTTTTTTGGAGTTTTTCTAAGGATTTTCACCAATGCCCGCATCAACAAAATCTACTCTGTCCACTCGCTCCTACTACTCAAGACAAGCCAAACGAGTCTAATATCCAAAGTATTTTGGTGTATAGGATCATCAGGTGGATTTTTAACTGTTAAGGCCAGCATTTTCAAAGATACGGCCCACAAGACACTCGGATTAACTTCATTTTTTGGCTCAACGCCTAAAATGATCTAGAGAATGAAATGGATGGCTTAGATTAAATATATACATCAAGGTGGGGCCTGTATAAGTAGCCCACCCCAAAAGTGAAATATAAATATTATATTATTATTATTATTATTATTATTATTATTATTATTATTATTATTATTATTATATTAGCTTATTAGTACTCACCCATGCCAGTACACGCACTCCATGTTAGCCACCCCTACCTCACGTCCAGTGTCCAGAGACACTGGACGACATGGATGAAAATGACATCATGGTGGGTCCCACATGTGCGTGGCCCACCTGTTTGGAGGATCACCTTGTGTTTGTGTTTTTCCTTCCGTCTGGGCCCACTAATTGGCTAGATGGCGTAGATCAACACATCCATCAAATTGGTCCCACGAGGGTGGATGGTGCGATAGATCACATTCTTTATGATGGGGGTCTACCTAGTGGACCACACAGCACATCATCAAAGAAAACAAAGAAAGAGAAAAAGACAAGAAGAAAGGTGATGGAGAGGAGGGACCCCACCACTATGGGCCCTCCATTGATACAACACATACATCAAGTGGGTCCCACAACAAGTGAACCCTTAAAGTTGAAATAAATGATGGGTCACCCACCTCTAGGTCTTCTCCTTACTCCCTTAGGCTCCTAAGCTCCTTAACTTCAACTTTGATGGAGGTTGATGGGGTTTTGATGGTGGGGATGAGAGATGAGAGGTTGGGCCACACTTGGCTTTGGAGAGAATGTTTGGACGTATGGAATTTTTGGGGTTGCTTGAGAGATTTGAGAAATGAGAGGGAGAGTGAGGTGATGGGAATAATATGGATGGGATGATGTATGAAAGGAGATGGGAGGGTATGGTTTAGTTTGAAATATTTGTAAAAGAGGTATGAGTGAGTTTAAAAATTTGTAAAGGGGAATGGTGAGGTGGAGAGAGAAAGTTGACTTGTGGGGAAAGAGGGATGGGTTGCTTTTACCTCGAAATTCATAACGTGCGGCGTTTCTTCGGAATGAACACAGATCTACAACTTCTAGCTTGTGTATCGATTTGGTACGCGAGTCATGGCATTAGAACCGCGATGACGGCATGGTCGCTATGTTACAGGTTTTGGTTTGAGCCAACTTCGGTATGTGGGGCCCATTTTAGGATCGCTCGCAAACGTCGAATACTAGTCGAGGGTTGCCGAAATTCTACCGGGAAGATCGCGGAAGCCAACGGAATGGTATGGTTTAGGATACGGGTCTTACAGTGACCTACCATCATTAACCATTATAGCAATCCAAACTGTCCACCAAGTGCAGCCCTTGGGTACGACCAAAACCCTAAAAACTTCGTGCACTGACGATCACGTGTGAGCGCGGATGGAATCTTTCCAAAAGTGGAAATCCCATTTTATTGTTGCCAGCTTAAAAATCTGTTCTAGCATCCTTTCTCAATCCTGACCATATGTCTAAGTTAATCCTAGCCCTCCATTCATCATGCACTTTAGGGCTTCCTTCGTAATGAAAGAGTCGCCGCAACAAAAAACTAAAGAACTCATTGTGTTTTCAATGTTGTCCGTCCAAAACCTGGGTCCCACACTGATCATTGACCAAATCCATGCCATCCATACAATTTAGATCGGGGTAATAGGCATTGAGATGTAACCAGCCATTATCAACCATCTCATCTTCCTCAATCGATCAAAGAAACCCATCATCGATCGGTGAATCTCATCCTCTAATTAGAAGCATTAATCTAGTGGACCACAACACCCTATGATCATCCATAATAACAGACTTCAACCATGCAAGTGATCTATAAAGATCATTAACCATATATCCTTGTTAATTCAGATTAGTGGGCATGGTTGTAACTAATCGGCTGATTAAGAGTTTATCCTTCCAGGCTCCCATAAGGCTATAAATAGCCTCTTTCCTTTTAGGGCAACCGATTCAAAAGGGAGAAAAGAGAAAAATAAATAGAGAGAAATTGAGTAAGTGTCGTTTCTAGAGCCGCACTACACCGAGTCCACTCATCCGAGTCTGTGCGAGATAGGATAAGTCGCATTGAGTCCAGTTCCTACACAATGTCAGCAAAAGGAGGAAGAATGTAGAGAGAGGAAAGAGAGGAGAAAGAGAAAGAAGATGGAAGGAGAAAGAGAGCACCGTCCATCCGACTACCGCATTGAGTCACTTGACTCAGTTCAAATCACTGTAAATTAGGGCCAAGTCTCGTGTCTCAATCCTCCCAATAGAAAGAAAGAAAGAAAGAGAAGCTAAAGGAGAAGAATGAGGGAACTGACGGTGTGGGCAAGTCAAATTGCACGCCACTGACGGGTTTGGGAGCATGACTCGCTACCCAATTATAGTTTGTTGACTTACCCGTCCTTTGTCATGTTTAACCGAGTTGAGTTAGGTTAGGCTATAATGTCCATGGCTGGACTTCCACCAAAAAAGGGAGAAGGAAGAAGAGAAGGAAGAAAGAAGAGGGAAAGAAGCCCAAGTGACTCATCCAAGTCGACTCATTGAGTTAGCTAGGGATCGGGCCTGATGTATCTGTTGTGATTTAGCTAGTTAGATTCCTACATGCACCCTTATTTAAGCTCATGGGATGAACTCAGTCGACAGGAGCTTAGCAAGTTGTTGCGAATAACGAACCGGCGAGTTCTAACTCAGTAATATGCAAGCACCTGGGATTATAAAGGAACTGAGTTGATTTCTTTGTCCTTCTACTGTGAGGAACCAATACTCCACTTCAACTCATCAAGTAATCTTTTTGCCCCGATGTGAATTTGATTAATCTTAAGATGTTTACGATGGGAACCCGTGTTAAGTGGACTTAATTAGATCAATGAGTTCAGTTGGCCCATCCCTGACTGTTGCAATCTACCTAGAGACTTGTTATTATATTGTTGAAACATCTACACTTAGTTATATCCATAGTAGACTCGATTTTGAGCTAAGTTAATTAACTGGGTTAACTCCTTTAGGTTTGGGAGTCACTGAGTTAACTAATAGTAGCTTTTGAGTCAACAGTGTAACAATTGGTCTTGATAGTGCAGGCCGAGTTAGAACTCAGTCGATCTAAATAGTGTGAGTTAAAACTAAGAATGTGAGGATTCTTACTTTAAAATGATCGAAATTAATATGATTAGACCATATTGTTGTAGCGAATCCCATATGTGTAAATCTCCATGCAAGTGTTCGATTCTTTCTAAACTAAATATTAGCTAATGTGCAATTATTCAAATCAGCTGTTAATTTAGGGTGGATTTGATCGTGATCAAATACTCGCATCCTCAAACCACTCTTGAATGGAAGTTCAATTTAAAAGGTGAGGATCACCCTTCAAGCTTTTCTACATCTTGATAGTTAGCTTGGTTTATTAATCTTTGTGCATTTATATCATTGATTGCTTAAATGGTAAATTCCTCTTGTTAATTTTGGTCCTTTAGGGCCTGTTTGACCAGGTAGATCCCACGGTATTAGGAGAGATGGGTTCGGCAATATCCTTGGATAGGCATGACGAGCCAAAAAGATCCGGTGAACTTGTCTTGGGATATAAGCAATCCCATGGATCTTAAGACAATCCCCTGACATCACCATCATTACCTTAAAATTGATCCTATCCCTTGGTTGAATGGATTGGAAGGTAAAATCCCGGGATATGCTGGGTGTGCCAAACAGGCCTAGTGAACTTGTCCTAAGATATAAGCAATCCTATGGATTTTAAGACAATCCACTGACACCACCATCATTACCTTAAAATTGATCCCATCCCTCCTAATACCATAGCATCTGCCCGGTCAAACAGGCCCTTATAGATGATTAATGGATTGGATCTAAATTTAAACATTTGAAAGTACGATGAAATTTAATTACCTCTGTTCTAGGTTAAGATGAACATTTTGCATGTGTAAGTGCCATTGAGATTATACATGACTCATTTTACCACTTATGATTACTTGATGGTAACTTTGAAAGTCTTCGAACTAGTGATCACTTTATCTAATAGATTAAATGGAGCGTCTATTGCGGAATTACCATCTTGTGAGTCATTTGTGCCTATGTGGCTTTTGGGGATAATTCTATTTTTATCGTGTCCTTCAGACAGATTATTTTCCCTTGCAGTTTTGATGAAATATTTGCTCATGTAGCTTTGACAAACCATTTTTGTACGTTTTTGCAATGGTAAGTTCCACTTGTTGGATAATGATTGGCCACTAGTTGGAGAGATTCCCTTTGAAACATCATACTTGTCAGGTCCCACTGAGTTATTAGCCTATACTGGATGTCAAACTCTTATAGTAGCCTAAAGTTTGCATAAATTGGCTAGTTGCAACTAGAATAATAATGGTTCGGCTAATCATACATTTCATAGCATATGAACTTTACCGGGTAGTCAATACAAGACACGGAGTTTTCTTGGGTCAATAGAGGTTGTACCGTAGAGTATTTTACCTAGTGATCCTAAGTTTTCATTAAGTGCATTCGACTTCCATGGGCTATCCTTTTCGTACAGACTTTTTCGGGTGTTTATTTTCCTTGAATGTACATATAGTACTTTTTCAGGAAGTTAGGTTACCTCGGGTGTCCTCGTTGTATGGTCTTTTCTGGGTGGCTAGTTCTCCTAGGGCATACTTTTGAGTACTTTTTTGGGTGGCTAGTTCTCCTTGGGTGACTTTTTACCAACTAGATGTGCAACCCCAGGTCTATGAGTATATGCATGCATTCATGCATTTAAGCAAGATTATCTTTGTGGACTTCATCTTATCTAATTTTAATGATAATCATTGTGGAATATTTGTTATACATTGTTCTTGATAACCATACTTAATTATCTTGATGATATGATAAATCTTGAGAGTTATACCTCACTGAGATAGTCATTGACGCTATCAAACCATATTCAGTGTAGTGGAGACGCAGATGATGCGCACGTTGGTACTCATGTGGAATAGGTGGAGCCAGATAATCTTGTAACTTTCTATTCCTGACTTCATTTGTATTTCATTTGTACTATTATGTCTTGTAAAAACTTAAGACATTGATTTGTATAAGTTTTTAGGTAACCACTTGAAATCTTGGTTATGTATAATTGGACTCCCTCTTATACTTGATTTCTTTCTATTCCGCTAAAATTGTTAACTCTGATAAAAGAAAAAAAATGTACATGAAATTGTCTATCTTTAAAGGTTAACACTTGGGTTCTTGGAAAATGAGTAGTGTACTCGGGTTGCGAGAATCAGGGTGTTATAGTAAATCCCTCAACCGCGTGTTGTGTCACCTTGAAATGTTCACATAAATTCACATTAAAGTTGGACACGCCGGTTAACCTCCGTAATTATGGGATGCGGGGCAAGTCAGGTTTTCTATGAATCATATTCCACATTGAGATGATCACTATATATGATGAGTTACACACGCTTTGATAGGCATGCATCCATATATATATATATATATATATATATATATATATATATATATATATATATATATATATATATATTTGTTTCTTATACTGATAACCCTTGTAGTGGTGGAGTACGAGGCATACCAGAACCCTTACATCACTTTTATGAATCTCTTAAATAATTGTTAATCTTAAAGGATAACCATCACTATGATTAGGGCATTGACCCTCTCTAACCGAACAAATGATGCAAGTGACGTACATGTTGAAGACCTAGAAGACTAGTTCTCAATAGAATATTTTACTGAATAAGAATAGGAAAATAGTTTTTGATTTATTTCATTTATACTTCCGCTACGCAACTTAGATTTTGTAATAAACTCCCATTAAGAGAGCATTAGACAGTTTATTTAATTATGGAATGATAGATGTAGTTTATTTATTCTTGTGAATGATTACCATTAGAAATGTTATTGGATGTGATATAGATGAGAGGAAATTTAAGGTAAGACCTTGAGATATCCAACTTCCTACATTATTAACACTCGATTTCCTCGGGCAAGAGTATAAACTCCAGTCATAAAAATGTGGGATGTTGCACACATAATCCAACAATATGATATTTTCTTCAACAAGTTCACGTATAAAGTGATGTCGGATAACTATGTGCTTCATTCTTGAATGTTGAACTGGATTTTTGAAAATATTAATAGCATTTGTATTATCACAAAAGAGTGTCATAGTGTTTTGCTCAATTCCATAATCCGTCAACATTTGCTTCATCCATAGAAGTTGGGCACAACAGTTACTCTTTATTATATATTCATCCTCGGCCGTTGATAAAGATATGAGTTTTGTTTTTTGTTGTGCCAAGACACAAGGCAATTCACAATATAGGAACAACCACCACTGGTTGATTTGCGATCATACATATTTCCATCCCAGTCAGCGTCTGAATACTCGGCAATGGTATTCGAAGTGTCAAACGGGTGCTAGAGGACAATATATGGTCCTTCCCACATATCTAATTATTCTCTTCACAACGGTTATGTGAGATTCTTTAGGATCGACCTGGAATCTAGCGCAAGCTCCTACGCTAAATGAGATATCTTGCCGACTCGCTATGAGATATAACAATCTCCTTATCATACTACGATAGGGTCCACACTTTTACCAGTTATGTCTTTAGATAGCTTAAGTGTGGTACTCATGGGAGTGATGTGTGCAGCTAGACTCAAGACCAAAACATTTTATCAATTCCTTTGCATATTTGGTTTAGCATATGAATATCCCATTATGGAGCTATTTTACTTGTAATCTTACAAAGAAGTTAAGCTCACCCACCATGCTCATTTCAAATTTTGATTGCATCAATTGGGAGAATTCATGAGCCATGTCTTCACATGTGGAGCCAAATACAATATCATCCACATAAATTTAGGAAATGAGTAAGGATTTTCTAGTCTTTTGAACAAAAAGAGTCTTAGAAATTTTCCCCTGGAAAATTAGTGATGTATCAAGAATTGAGTCGGTCATTCATATCATGCACAGGGTGTATTTTTTAGACCGTAGAGCTCTTTCCTCAATCTGAATACTTGATGATGATATTTGGGGTGATTAAATCTCTTAGGCTATTCAACGTGTACTTCTTCCTCAAGTACATTATTGAGGAAGGCGCTCTTTACATCCATTTGAAAATTTTTTAATGTCAATGCACATGTTATGGGCATACGCATTCTTATAGACTCTAATCACGCAACCGGGGTAAAAGTTTCATCAAAATCTATGCCCTCATTTGCGAGTATCCTTGCGCAACAAGTCTAGCTTTGTTTCTCACAACATTCTCAGATTTATTGGACTTGTTTTTTAATATCCATTTGGTTCCAATGATATTTGTGTGTTGTGGTCTCGGGACTAGCTCCCACACCTCATTCCCCTCAAATTGTTGCGGCTCCTCTTGCATTGCAACTATCCAAAATTCACCTTATAGAGCTTCTGCAACATTTTTTCGGTTCTATTTTTTAGGTGAAACAAAGATGACTATTTATCACCTCAAGTTGTCGTCGGGTTTTCACCCCGATACTCAGATCTCAAATTATTTGATTGAGAGGATGATCCTTAATAACCGGAATGTCTCCCAAAGGTTGAGACGTGCATGAAGAAGTCGATTTATCATCTGATTTACCTATTATGCACATATACACATCTCCATCCACATAAATAGTAGGACCAACTTTGTCATGTGGTTGGTCATCAACAACCACATTAACAATTTCTTGAATTATAGGTGTCCTTAGATTATAAACCATGTAAGCATGACTATTCAAGGAGTATCCCAATAAACCACCTTCATCGCATTTAGGGTTGAATTTCCCTAAGTTTTCCTGATCTCTACGTATATAACATTTACTACCAAATACCCGTAAATACTTAACACTTGGTGGCTTTCCATTTCACAACTCATAGGGTGTTTTGTTTATGCTTGCTCTAAGATAGACGCAGTTAATAATATAACAAGTTGTATTTACAGCTTCGGCCCATAATGTTTTAGCTACATCTTTACTATTTATCATGACTGAGCCCATCTCTTGTAACACCCGATTCTTTCTTTCGGCTACTCTATTTTATTGTGGAGTTTTAAGTACCAAGAACTCATGTCAAATTTTAGTTTCTTCAAAAAATTTATGGAATCGATCATTTTCAAATTCACCACTGTGATCACTCTGAATATGATCAATCATATAACATTTTTAATTTTGGAGTCGCTTTGCAAGTTTCTTGAACTCGTCAAATGTATCATATTTTTCTCTCAAAAAAGCGACCCAAGTGAATTTGAGTGATTACTAACCACTACCAAGAAGTGTCACTTTCCACTATGACTTTGAACTCTTATGCGACCAAGTAGGTCCATGTGTAAAAGTTCAAGTGGTTTTGAGGTGCCTAGGGTGGTTGTCTTTTTGTGTGCGACCTTAATTTGTTTTCCTTTTAGGAAATCGCCACACATAACCTTTTCCTTTTTCCCAATCTTGGGAAGCCCTCTTACATATTTTAGGAGCTTAGGTGAGCCAATTTTAGTAGTGAATATGCCCAAGTTTATGGTGTCAAAGTTCAGACTCGTTACTCCAGGCCATGTGGCATCTAGTCGACGAGACAGTTTCTCTACTGCTTTTGATCAGATAGTAGTTATCACTAGTGTGAAGACCTCTCATAATTAATTTTCCTATCTGATCTGAGATCTTGCACTCATCTTTGGAGGATTTAACAAAGTGTTCTTTATTATAAATATGTGAAATGCTTAAGAGGTTATGTTTCAAATCTTCAATACAGAGAACATCCTCTATTTCAGGAATGTCTGGCCCAATAACTGTCCTTTTTCCAATAATCCTAGCAGAACTACCATCACCAAAGGTGACCGACCCACCATCAAAGTCGGTGTAGTAGCAAAAATGGGTCCTATCACTAGTCATATGCCTTGAGCATTCGCTATCTAAGTACCACTTTGTACTACTACCTACTTTAAAAGTGATATGTATTACTAGGAAGTTAGTGTAACATCCCGAATTTTCACAGTCAGAGTTCATACTCGTGCCCGAGAAAACTGGGTGTTAATAATGTATAAACTTGAATGCTTTAAAAATCGCACCATATATATATATATATATATATATTTATTTATTTATTTATTTCATTTAGATCACATCCAGTTACATTCATGAATGTATCCATTCACGAGAATAAAATCGACTGTATTGATTATTTCATTAGAGTAAGAGAATCCAGTAAATAATCAAATGCCTTCTCAGGGGAAGCTTAATTACAATGTCAGAGTTTGTAGCCAAAGTATAAAACTAAATTAGTAAACTATCTTTGAAATCTTTAGGTATAGCCTTCCATAGGGAGACGGTCTTTTAGGTCTTCAATCTATACATCACCTGCATCATCTGTACGGTTGGAGAGGGTCAATGCCCAACTCATAGTGATGGTTATCCTTTACGATTAACAATAATTCAAGAGATTCATAAAAGTAATGTAAGGGTTCTGATATGTCTCATACTCTACAAATATGGGGTATCAGCATGAGAAAACAATCTACATGAGACGCATGTCTAGCAAAGTGTATGCAGCTCATTATACGTAGTGATCATCACAACGTGAAATATAATTCATAGAAAATTCAACTCGACCCCATGACTACGGATATTCACAGGCATAGCCAACACTATTGTGGATTGTTGAGGGTCAAATATTACATATTAGACCCCAATTATGACTTGGTTTTACAAACATGAAAATGTTTAACATCCTATTTTAATCATTTTTTTGTTGCAAGGTGAATTTAAGAGCTTGGACTGAAAAGGGTACTAAAAGCATGGATTTAATGCTCAAAAATCACCACGGTAAGAGATGAATCTCAGGAGACTGAGATCGAAGAATTCACACGCCAGAGATCCAAGAAAATCAAGTGATTGAAGATAAAGAGGCCTGAAAATTGTCCTGAATGCAAGATCATAGGGTTCCCACTATCCGTTTAGCTCAAAACTTTATATCTGACCTGAGGACCCTAAATTAACCGTATACGCAAAATTTCAGCCATTAGATCCATGTGGAAGTGGTCCAATAGACAAGATCAACCATAAATCACTGATCTGGGGCTCACATGATCTTTGGATGTGATTTAATTTTGGTCTCAATGCCTTAAATTAGATGGAAAAAAGGATGAATGGAGCAGATTTCTCATGAACATTACAGTGGACCCCACTTTAGGTTGCGTGCCTAACCAGACTCCTGGTCAAAGTCAGTTGACCCGATTAATCTCGCCAGCAAACAGATGTTCGTTAGCTGTGGTGGGTTGTGCCATCGATCATCTTGACGATATGAACCATCCATTCGATCCAGAGCGTGGGATCGAACATGGCCATGGTGACCTTCTAAATCCATGAACACAATCGCACGAATACCTCTTTAAACGCAGGATGAACGGTAAAAAGATTTGATCCCTCAAGCCGCACCAAACTTGAGCAAAAGTGTTCATTCCTGACTGAAATTTTGCACGAATCAATGAATGGGGTGGATTTCTCCGAAAAAATCACTGTGGGGCCCACCAAGCGTCCTAGCACAATATGTGCGTCAATTACACACATCCGAGACCTAAACGATCCGGGCCATTCAGTGTCCATGGCCAGGATTAGTCTAATGATCGTGGCCATTCAAAACTTTCCCATGGAGCAACCAACCACCACCAAGGAGCCTGAATAGGACAGATCACTTGATTAGATCCCCTTGATGCTAAACACAGGTCAAAACGCAAGACCCTTTGCATTTTTGCTGTAAAAGGTTGTTGCTGCGCAAAGGCTATGCACGTCACCGACTTCCACCACCCAGCCGACCTCCATTGGCTATAAAAGGAGAAGAGAAGAGAAGAGAGAGATCATCTTTCGACGTGGAGAACGAGCAGAGCAAGAGAGAGAGAGAAGGATGCGCGACCGGCCATTGGAGGAGTTTTTCTTCTCCTTCTTTTTTCTTCTTTTCCTTTCCTTTCTTTCTTGATGTCTTTCCTTTAAGAGATCTTAGTGTCATCATAACTATGATGAGATAAACCTCTTAACTAGGGCTAAGAGGTGAAGCTTGTAGCGGGATGGAATCCTTTTTATGGCTTTGATTCATGTTTACATTAAACTGACTTATGTACAACCAAAATACGACAAAATATTCAAAAGAAAATATTTTTTAACTGAAAAAGTGAGTTCCATCGTAAAGAAAGATGTGTCACAGAAATTCAAAGATCTCGGTAGCCCAACCATACCTTGTTTAATCGGGAACTACTGAATTGAGCACGCACTTCTTGACTTAGGAGTGAGTATAAATCTGATTCCCTACTCAGTGTGCAAACAGTTAGGTTTGGGTGAATTAAAACCCACCCAAATCACTTTATAACTTGTTGATCACTCTGTTCGTGTACCGAGAGGAATAATTGAGGATGTGTTGGTCCAGGTTGATAGATTCTACTACCCCATAGATTTTATTGTCCTGGATACTAAACCCATCAGTAACATGAGCACTCAGATTCCCGTCATTCTTGGTCACCCATTCCTTACCACTTCAAACATAATTATCAATTGTTATAATAGTGTCATGAGTATGTCTTTCGAGAAAATGACATTGGAGTTAAATATCTTTTTCAATACAGGCAAATAGTTAGAGGATGATGACAATTTCCACGACATTAACATGATTGACTCTTTCGTGTAAGATAAAACACCTTTGACCTTATCTTTTAATCTTCTAGAGACGTGGTTGGCTCACTTCCATGATTTTGATGATAACATGATTAGGGAGATGGGTGTCATGCTTGATACTGTGTTGATACTTAAAGTTAACTGGTGGAGGCCACAATTTGAAGAGTTTTCCCAAACTAATGAAGTGCCTCTACCGTCTAACCTCAAGGCACCGAAGATTAACCTAAAACCTTTTCCCTCTGATTTTAAATATGTCTATTTAGGTCAAGATGAGACATACCCGATGGTGATTTCTTTCCAACTTGAGTAAGAATAGGAGAGTATGCTCGTATCTACTCTCATTGAGCATAAGGGATCCCATGGATGGATAATTGCAGACCTTAAGGGAATTGACCCTTCGATTTGTACTTGCCACATTTATCTCAAGGATAATGTGCAGAACTCTCGGCAATCACAACATAGAATAAATCCAAACATGAAGGAAGTGGTTAAGGTTGAGGTTCTTAAGCTATTGGCTATGGGTATCATATACCCTATATCCGATAGTCAATGAGTGAGCCCAACTTAGGTGGTTCTTAAGAAGTCCAAAATCACCATCGTAGCCAATGCTAATAATGAACTCATGCCAACTAGAGTTACTATTGGTTAGAGAATGTGCATTGACTACAAGAAGTTGAATACCATCATGAGGAAGGACCACTTTCCTCTCCCCTTCATTGATCAAATTTTGGAAAGGCTAGCTAGTCACTCATATTGTTTCCTTGACGGATATTCGGGCTACAACCAAATAGAGATAGCAATTGGAGATCAGGAAAAGACCAGTTTACATGTCTCTGATGTCCCTAAGGCACCTTTGCTTACCGAAATATGCCATTCAGACTATGTAATGCCCATGCCACCTTTCAGCGATGTATGATGAGTATTTTTTCTGATATAATGGGCAATATCTAGAGGTCTTCATAGATGATTTCTCTGTCTTTGGTCCATCTTTCAGCGATTGCTTAAAGAATCTTAAATGTGAGCTAAAAAGATGTGAAGAAAAGAATTTGGTACTCAATTGGAAAGTATCATTTCATGGTTCGTAAGGGAATTGTCCTTGGACATATCATCTTATCCAAAGGAATCGATGTAGATAAGGCAAAAATTAAACTTATCTCTAACTTGCCTCCACCTAAGAACATATGAGACGTGCGATCCTTCTTAGGACATGGTGATTTTAACAGACGGTTCATAAAGGACTTTAGTCTCCTCTATCGTCTTCTATCTAATCTACTTCAAAAGGATGCACCATACGAGTGGATTGAGCAATGACAGGAAGCTTTCACTAAGCTCAAGGGCATGTTGACTGTTGAGGTTGAAATCTGGTCGGCCCTCTCTCCGCGTTGCCTTCTACGTATCTTCCCTGAAACCTACACCAAGAAAATGGGCAAAGGTGACCCTGACTAAGCCGGGGGACCCTCCGATGCCTAAGTCAGGACAAGGAAACTAGGGTCTAAGTAGTGAGTAGGGCCGAGAGTGCTTGCTATTACGTACCTGCAGATATGGCGTTGTGTTCTATTTATACTTGCCTGTGGGGTGGTCTGGACCCGATAATCTCGGCACGATCAAGGGGGATTCCCGGATCGTGGAGATATCGTCCACAATCTGTTGATAGTGCAACGTATCCGATGAATAGTGCATATCTGCGAGCGAAGTTATCGGCCACGTTCCATTATGGAGGTTTCCATGTTTAGCAAATGGGGTACACGCCTCGGAATATCTACTCGGCTCGGCTCGGCTTGGTTTGTCCTACCATAGCCTAAAGGACAATCTCCAAGTCAAACGGCATCTGGCCCGATCCTTCAAGTCGGATCCGAAGTGGCCGGCTTTATGTATACCGTGATTGGCAGATAATAATCTGTCCGATCGGATTGTGCCTCCTCCGAGCTGAGCCTCACCCATAGACGCTCGCGTGTCGTTGTTGTGATGTTGGAATCGGGTCAGATGGGTCATGCCTCGGGCGCCCCAGACATATTGGCACTGAGTCGACTCAGACTTACAGTTGGATTGATGTTCTGTCATGGGCTTGGATCTCCCCATAACAGATGCCACTTACTCTTCAAGTTTTCTTGTAGGCTTTGAGAGTACTCATGTGAGAGATCTCCTGCCCATACAGTAATGATGACGGATTTTGAATTACGCGCGTGCCAATCACTTCGGTCAACGCGTGGTGACGGTTACGATTTCGAATCTCCTTCCGACCTATGAGAGATTGCCACGTAGGTCTGAGGAGACATGTGCTTGACGGTTCCTGCTACTCGGGCATCGCTTCGCATATCAAGGCACACTGCCCAACGCCAGAACCATACTGGCGATTGAGTATCCCTCCAACGCGGTGCGACCACGTGTGCTTGGAGATCGGCTCACGCCGATTCGGCTGCGGCCATTATGGCTTGTCATTAATGCCAAATCCCCTCGTAACCTATATAAGGGGTTTTGAATTTTCTTTCCTCACTTTACATTCTGAATCAGAAGAACATACCGGAGGAGGCAATTTTCGGCAGGGCGATTCTGTCCAAATCCAAAGTTTTCGGAAGAAGGCAATTTTCGGTAGTCACCCGGTGAGTCCCGTTGATCTTCATCCTTCTTTCTATCATGTCTTCCGACCTCAAGGTGGTACATGAGTATGCCGATGACTCCGAGTCAGGGAGTTCTGGAAGTGGAAGTGGGGCTTCCAAGGGCCCTTTCGAAACCACACCCCTATATCCCCCGCCTTAGAGATAAAAAACGTTGGGTACTAAGACCAAGCACCCCGCCAAGAAGAAAGTTATCCGAGCCGGCCAAGTCAGCACTGCTGGTGCCACCGAAATGCCCGCGAGTTTGCGCATCGCGGAAGTAGTCCCAGGAGGTTCTGTTATGTCGGAATCTCAGATGGACTGGATCCGTTTAGAGTTCCAAATCCCTAACTCCGTTCGGATAAGGGCCCCTGGGCCTATGGATGTAGCTGGTGCTGCCACCGAGGGGGAAGTCGCTATCTTCCTTTGCGAGCTGCAGTGCGGGGTCCGGCTCCCACTTCACCCCTTCATCAGGAAGGTTGTTGCTTACCTCGGGCTGGCTCCCAGGCAATTTACTCTGAATGCTTAGAGGGTGATGATTTTCACCTTCATTATCTGGCGTCAAGTCGGGACCTCGAGCTGACCCCAGAGGAACTGCTGAGTCTGTACCTGGTCAAGCATGACAGCAACGATCCATGGTACTATTTTGCCACTCGAGGGAGCAAGGGGTCAGGGCTGGTGGTGAACCCGCCATCCTCCAATAAAGACTGAAAAATAAGTGGTTTTAGGTGGCAGGCGAGTGGGAGGGGCCAATAGCAGAGCTTGGGACTTCAACGGCTCAGATTCTGACCCATTTTACGAAACCAGGTTAGACTTCCTCTAGTATTTTAATTACTACCTTGGTTTTTACCTGCTTCAATTGAAGTGAAGTATCTTCTTTTCCTTTTGCAGCTTTCCCGAAGGGATTGCTGCTTCTCGACCCAGCCTAGAAGAATCGTATTGCAAAGGCTAGAGCACAATCATAGACCCTTCGCTCTTGGGCCGATCTGATCACCGCTGCCAATCTTCACTGGTCCGGGCTTTGCAAGTCCCAGCCTTTGCCCACGTCCTTCAGTAAGCTGTCCTGATCTCTCTGATGAACCTCGTTTCAGTTAGTAGTTGATACTGTCTTTTCTTTCGCAGGCATGGCTGAGGCGTCCGGTGCTCTGACGAGGAAGGCGACTCCGTCTGTGGCGGAGTTGTTGAAGGAAGCCCCCCGAGTGAAGATTACTAGGAGAAAGTAGGTCCCTCCTCGTGGGGGGGATCCTCTGCCGTGCCGACCTTTGTAGCCCCAGCTCCGAGACTAGCCAGCTCTGCTCCTGCGATGTCGGCTTATCCAAAGGCTTCGAGTGCGACACTGACCCCGATGCGCCCTAGTGCCGCCAAGGTTCCTCTGACAGTTCCGCGCTCAGGGGTAGCTCCTCCCCCAGAACTTGTCCGAGCGACTGTGGCTGGCACCTCAGTCATTCTAAGCTCTGTTGCTTCTCATACCCCAGCCATTTCGAGCTTGGCGCCTTCCACCGCGGAAGTTCCTATCGCAGCCCCCGAGCCCCCCATTGTTATTCCTTCTTCCTCCAAATAGGAGGAGGCCATCAGGATAACTGACAACATGCTTCCCCCCTAGGTTGGGGGAGATGTCCACGCCGAGGGACAGAACTTGGCCTGTAGCGGGGTAGGGGCTCAGGAGGCTGTAGTCTCGCCCCAGGTGGGGACGAGCGGTGAAAGGTTCGAGCCGGGCTTCATATGACCTGCTTGGCTCCGTGGGCCACCGAGCATCCCCCTGAGGAAGATATTGCTCGGAACATTGGCAGGTCAGAAGGCGGCTTCCTGAACGACTTAGCCGCCGTGTGCTACACGGTACGTCTCCGAGAGGATTTTCTCTTTCTGGTGCATTATTTTTGTATGTGTTTTTTCAAATTCTGATCCTTGTTTCCTATTTAGTCCATCTCGGTGTTTCTTTCAATCCGGGAGAGAGTGAGGGAGCATCGGAGGAGGGAGATTGAGTTTGAGGCTCTTAAGGCTGAGACGGTGGCCTTACGAGATGAATCTGCCCTCTTGAAGTCCGAGCAGAGCGAACTGTGCCGGTAGCTTTCGGGCGAGAGGGCCAGGGTGACCCGACTGTAGGGAGTCATCGTCAACCTGGAGGCCAGGGAGCTGCAGCTGCAGGAGAGGGCAGATAATCTTAAGGCTAGTGGCGATGCAGCGACCGCCGAGCTGTCCCTCATCAGGGCTCACTCGGATTCTTTGGCCATGGAGACTACTTGACTAGGTGAAGCCCTGAAATGCACCAAGGCTGAGACAGCTGAAGAGCGGACCTGAGTTGTGGATTAGGCCGTGGAGGCACAGTGGGCCAAAGACGAGGCCTCTCTAGCCGTAGTGGTTGTCGCCGCGGTTGAAGATTTCAAGACCTCTAAGGAGAGGGACAACAAAGCTGTGACATTCTACAACTGTGGCTTCGATGCTTGTCTTGAGGTAGTCCTGAGTTTATACCCAGACCTCGATCTTGACCCTCTTCTGCCTGAAGACTCCGAAGACGCCCCTGCTGAAGTTGTCCGCTCGGATCAAGCCCCTGATGCCCAGGCTCCTCCTCCAGCGTGAAGACATATTTTATCATTTTTTTAACTGTTAATGTATTTTTTGCCCCTCTGTAGGGATTTAATGAGAAACATTTCTTTGGAATCGTGTTGACTCGTTGTGGGATGTTATCGAGCCGACCTCTTTATGGGTCTGGCCCCTTCATTGCCGCTTAGTCGGTTCTCCGAGCTCCCTCGGCCCAAGTCTTAGTTGGGTCCAATCTTTTAGGATACTCAGCTTGTCGCTTGTCTGGCGAGAACCTTTCATGCTGTCATATGTCGAGTCGAGTACTCCAATGGAGGCTTGGGTCATTATTAGGCTTTTTCCCTCGAGGGGATGCCTTGTCGATCTTTCGTAGGATTAAGTTCCAATCCCTTAAAGGATCGGATCATTTAATTCATGCTTGTATTGATAAGATAATTGGACAAGCATCTAAAGTAGAATTGAATTTTTATTAAAAGCCTTAGAGGCTTGTCGCTCGGAGGTGTACATTTTATTATGAGCCTTAAAGGCTAGTTCCTCATTGGTAGTAGACCTTCAGGTGTTCAGCGTTCCAAGGATGAGGGAGCTGACGGCCTTCGAGGTCTTCCAGGTGATACGAGCCCGGTTTGGCAGATCTGACCACACGATATGGCTCTTCCCAGTTAGGTCTGAGTGCTCCTGCTCCTGGCTCAGCTGTGTTCTGGAAGACCTGTCAGAGGACTAAGTCCCCTAGGCGGAAGCGCCTGACTTTGACCTTTGAATTATAGAATCATGCTACCTGCTGATGCCGAGCCACCGTTCGGAGCTTGGAAACATCTCTGAGTTCTTTGAGCAAATCCAGATTAGTAGCGATTTGCTCAGAGTTTTAATTTTCTTTGAAGCTCCTTACCCGAGCCGTAGGGAGTCCGATTTCTACTGGCACCACTGCCTACGAGCCATAGGATAATGAAAACTAGGTTTCACCCGTTGAAGTCTGGGTTATGGTCCTGTAAGCCCAGAGGATGAAAGGGAGCTCCTCGATCCAATTTCCCTTTGCTTTTTCCAGCTTTGTCTTGAGATGATGTTTAATGACTTTGTTGACCGCTTCCACCTGTCCATTTGACTGCGAGTGCCGAGGCGATGAGTAAGCATTGGTTATACCGAGTCCATGACACATGCCACGGAACTTTTCGTTATCTTACTGTCGGCCGTTATTGGATACGATGGTTCGTGGGACTCCAAACTGACAGATGATATTTTTTCACACAAACTCAATTACTTTCTGCTCAATAATCTTCGCGACTGGCTCGGCCTCGGCCCACATAGTGAAGTAGTCGACTGCAACTTTCACAACCTTGACTTGTCCCTTCCCAGTGGGCAAAGGACCGATGATGTCGATCCCCCATTGGGCGAATGGTCATGGCTCACTCATGGGGGTCATCTCTTCTATAGGTTGCCTCGACATGGTTGCAAAACGCTGACACTTGTCGCACTTTCGAACAAAGTCCTTTGAGTCTTGTTTGAGAGTTGGCCAGAAATACCCTTGACGAAGTATCTTCATGGCCAGGGGGCGACTGTCAGAATGGTTCCCGCAGATTCCCTCGTGAATCTCTCGAATCACGTAGTCGACCTCATCCGGTAGGAGGCATCTAAGGTAAGGCTGAGATGCCCCTTCTTATACAGCACTCCCTCCAATATGATGTACCGGGCCGCTCTGACCCTAAGCCGCCTCGCCTTTAGCTTGTCCAAGGGGATTTTGTCGGACGATAGATAATTAAAAATTGGGTCCATCCAACTCGGAATGGACTGGACGGGATTGACCTTCTCTGACTGGCCAATACTCGGGTGCTCGATAAATTCAACTGGAATGAAGCATAGGATCTTTCCCTCGGAGGACAAGGTGAGTCTCGCTAAGGCATCGGCCCATGAGTTCTCGGCTCTGGGGATTTGCCGGATGGTGCAACTCTAAAATTTCTCAATCAATTTCCTCGCCTCTTCGAGGTAGGCGATCATTCTGACTTCTTTAGCCTCATACTCCGAAGAGATGTTGTTCAGTACCAGTTGTGAGTTGCAACGGACATGCAGGGTCTAAACACCTAGGCTCGCTGCGAGCCTGAGTCCAGCTAACAACACTTCATACTCGGCTTCATTGTTTGAAGCTTTGAATCCGAGTCTGATTGCATACTGGATTGTCGTTGAATCAGGTGCAACCAGGATAACATCGGCTCCTACTCCTTTAATGTTGGAAGACCCATCAACATAAAAAACTCATCCCGGATCCGACGCTGCCTCTTGGTCGCTCAATGGGACGGGTGGTGTCATTTCGACTTCCTTACTGATTTATTCCTCATTCGGAGTTGTGAACTCGGTGATGAAGTCGGCTACAGCTTGACCTTTGATTGTCGTCCTGGGGCAGAATTGAATGTCAAACTCTCCGAGCTCTACAGCCCATTTGGTCATTTGACCCGAAACTTTGGGTCTTTAGAGGACCTATCTTAGAGGAGAGTCGGTTAGCACAACTATGGAATGGGCCTGGAAGTACGGCCGCAGTCTTCTTGCCGAGACGACGAGGCAGAGCGCCAGTTTTTCCAAGGACTGGTATCTTGTTTCAGCCGACAGCATGGCTTTGCTTACATAGTACACGAGGTACTGCTTGCTTCCAACTTCTCTGATCAGAGCCGAACTGACAGCTAAAGACGAAACTGCGAGGTAGAGGAACAAGGGCTCCCCTTCTTCAGGCTTGGACAAGAGACCGGTGAACCCAAGTACTGTTTTAATTACTGGAAGGCTTGCTCATACTCTGGCATCCACTCCACCTTCTTCTGGCCCTTCAGCTGCTGGAAGAAGGATAGGCATTTATTTGTAGCCCTAGATATGAAGCGTCCGAGGGCGACAACTCTTCCCGTAAGACACTGTATCTCCTTAAGAGTCTGAGGTGAGTTCATGTCGAGGAGAGCCTTGATCTTATCCGGGTTAGCCTCGATACCTCGCTGACTGACTTGAAAGCCAAGAAACTTCCCTGATTCAACCCCGAATGCACACTTAGCGGGATTCAATTTCATCAGATATTTTCGGAGGACGCTGAATGTTTCTCCGAGGTCGACAAGGTGGTCGGAGGCTTGGGTACTTTTCACTAACATGTCGTCCATGTACACCTCCATGGTGTGCCCGATCTGACTGGCGAACATCTGATTCACCAGCCTCTGATATGTTACCCCAGCATTTTTCAGGCAAAATGGCATGACCCAGTAATAGTAGAGCCCTCTGTTCGTGACAAAGGTATTCTTCTGCCTGTCTGGGGGATAAATAACGATCTGATTATACCTGAAATAAGCCTCTAGAAATGAGAGTAGCTCATGCCCGGCTGTGCTGTCCATTAGTTGATCGATCCGAAGTAGCGGGAAGCTTTCTTTGGGGCATGCCTTATTTAGATCGGAGTAGTCTACACAGACCTGCCACTTCCCATTGGATTTCCTGATAAGCATGACATTCGCTATCCAATTGGGGTAATATACTTCTTCTATGAAACCCGCATCGAGCAGGATGGATACCTCCTCGGCAATGGCTTCATATCGTTCGGCGTCGAACGACTTTCTTTTTTGCTTAATCGGCCTATGATCTGGGTCCACATTCAACCTATGAATCAACACGTCAGGAGAGATCCCTGGCATATCTGCGTGTGACCACGTGAAGACGTCTCGGTGCTGCTTCAAGAAGGCCAACAAAGAATTCTTCTGCTCAGAATTCAATGATGACCCGAGCTGAACAGTTTTGCTCGAGTCTGATTCATCGAGTGACACTTTCTCCAGATCTTCGACTAAGGAACTCTCTGTCGGTCCTCGAGATCTAAGGCGTCCACAACGAGCGCCTGTTTGGTAACTCCCTTTCTCACGACTATCGCAGAACACCTCCGGGCCTCCGGTTTGTCACCCCGGAGGTAACCGATCCCTCCTTTAGCTGAAAACTTCATCATCAGATGGTAAGTTGAGACGACCGATCTCATTGCATTAAGAGAGGGTCGGCCCAGGATCACATTGACGACTAAAAAGTTTACTAGAAGTGTGACTTAATTTTGTCCTTCTCTCGCTATTATTGGGAGGGAGATGTCTCCTTCGTAGATTACTCTCTCTCTGGTAAAGCCATGCAAGGGAGTCTTCACGAGTCAGAGTTGAGACCATAGAATTCCTATCTTTTCAAATGCTTCGGAGTACATCACGTCTGCCGAGCTTCCAGTGTCAACCAGGATGTGATATACCTTATGGTTTGCTATGGTCATTGTGACCACTAGCGTGTCATCGTGCGGATACTGGATCCCACGCGTGTCATCCTCCGTGAATGTCAGGCTGCAAGGAGTGACTCGGAGTTCCTTGTTAGGACGTTCCACCAGGTGAATGTGATGTTCCGGATCGGATCTCTGAGAGTGGACTTTCCGAGTCCTGTTTGAATCCCCTCCCCCAGCAGAGCCCCCGAAGATGGTATGAATTTCAGCGGGTTTTTCTGGAGGGTTATTTGGCTGTTCCCACGGTCATTCTTCCCTCCGAGCGGACTTCTCTTTTTTAGTGTAACGACGTAGATGTCCCTTACGGATGAGGGACTTGATTTCGTCTTTCAGGTCCACGCCGTCGTCAGTGCTATGCTCGTGGTCCCGATGGAAGTGGGAGAATTTTTGCTTGACCCGGTGTTCTGGGTCAGCCCTCATGCAGACTGGCCAGTTAAGAAGCCTGTCTCCTTGGATATCCAGCAGAATCTGCTCGGCAGATGTGTTAAGAGGGGTATAGGAATGGAATTTCCCTTCCGGCCTGTGGCTCGGTCGATGATCGCGAGAAGTGCGGTTGTCCGCCCCTTTGCCAGTTGGCTGGGAGTCTTCGTTCCTAAGTCTCTTCCCTTTGTTCACCGAGTGGGGTACTTGCGTGCCTTTTCGAGCGTTGGTGAACTCTTCGGTGTTGGTATACTTTTAGACTTTCACCATGAAGTCTGCCAGCGTCTTTGGTGGATTCTTTCCGATAGAGAAGGCTAACTTTCCTTCCTTTAGTCTGCTCAGAATGGCAGCGAGAGCCATCTTATCATCGTAGTCCTCAACATGCAATGCTTCTTCGTTAAAGTGGGTGATGTAATCCTTCAACGACTCTTTCGAGGCCTGCTCGATGGTGAGCAGGTGAGTGTTGAATTTTCGACTTCTCTTACCGCTTATAAACTGCGTAAGGAATAGTCGACTTAGTTCTGCGAAAGAGCCCACGGAGTTGGGTTTGAGCTGGCGATACAAAATTCGAGCAGACCCTATAAGGGTGATAGAAAACCCCCTACACATCATTGCATCTGTTGCAGTCTAGATCTGCATTCATGATCGGTAGGACTCCAGATGTTCTCATGGGTCCCCAGATCCTGAATACTGGATGAAAGGAGGCATCTGAAACCTCTGCGGCATCACCTCAGCCATGATGGCTGGGGTGAAGGGAGGCTCGGTCTCTTCCATCATTACTTAGATCGTGGCTGAAACTGTCGATTGTTGCTACTTTTATTCTAATGTCAGGAACCGATATTTCAGCTCCGCAAATCGTGCCTCCCATAGATCCTTATTTTCCGCGACGACCTCTGGGGCGTCCTCGATCTCCGGCGTTCTCCTCTCTCTCCTTTGTTCTAACTGATGACGGAGGTCCGTGGGCGGCAGGGCGGATGTGGCTGAATGAAAGGTTGTGGGGGCCCGAGCGGTGACATTCCGTTTGGATCCCTCGGCGTGTACCGCTGGAGAATTTTAACTTGAACACGGCACCCCTGAGTGCTGGGGGGTTCGGGTCTCACACTCCTTGGTACAGAGCGAGTCTCCACGAACAACTCCACCGGCTTGAGAATTGGTTGTTCCTGAACCGGGCGTGACTCTGGCCCCCTCTGCTGCTTCATTTAGTTTATCTCGTCGCGCAGGGGGCTGGATCTCATTCTGCATGGCGTGGTACTTACTCAACCGATTGCGCGAATGTTGGGAAGGTCCAGGTGCGGACTCATCATGAAGCGGTGATGACGACCGAGTCTGCTCATTCGGTTGTGGTTGCACAACTGTAGCTTTCTTCTTCCTCGTCATTGCTTAAGAAAATGAGAACCTGACTTTTTGTTTCAGTTTCCCACAGACGGCGCCAAAAAATGTTTAGGTCGAAATCTGGTCGGCCTTCTCTCCGCGTCGCCTTATACGTATCTTCTCTGAAACCTGCACTAAGAAAATGGGCAAAGGTGACCCTGACTAAGCCAGGGGACCCTCCGATGCCTAAGTCAGGACAAGGGAACCAGGGTCTAAGTAGTGAGTAGGGCCGAGAGCGCTTGCTATTGTGTACCTGCAGATATGGCGTTGTGTTTTATTTATACTTTCCTGTGGGGAGGTCTAGACCCGATAATCTCGGCATGATCAGGGGGATTCCCAGATCGTGGAGATATCATCCGCATTCTGTTGATAGTGCATCGTATCCGGTGAATAGTGTGTATCTGCAAGTGTAGTTATAAGCCACGTTCCGTTATGGTGGTTTCCATGTTTAGAAAATGGCGTACGCGCCTCGAAATATCTGCTCGGCTCAGCTCGGCTTATCTGACCATAGCGTAAAGGACAATCTCCAAGTCAAACGGCATCTGGCCCAACCCATCAAGTCGGATCCGAAGTGGCCGGCCTTGTGCATACCGTGATTGGCGGATAATAATTTGTCCGATCGGATGTGCCTCCTCCGAGCTGAGCCTCACCCATAGACGCTCGCGTGTCATTGTTGTGATGCTGGAATCGGGTCAGATGGGTCATGCCTCGGGCACCCCGGACGTATTGGCACTGAGTCGGCTCAGACTTACAGTTGGATTGATGTTCTATCATGGGCTTGGATCTCCCCATAACATTGACCACTACAGCTATCATGCAGCCACCTGACTAAAACCTTTCTTTTGAACTTATGTGCGACGCATCTGAGTATGCTCTTGGGGTAGTTTTAGGCTAGAGAAAAGAAAAGAAGCCCTACGTTATTCATTACATAAGTAGAACTCTAAATCCTGCCCAAGTGAACTACTCGACTATGGAAAAGGAACTCTTACCTATAGTGTTAGCTTTGGACAAATTTAGGTCTTACTTGATCGGTTCCAAGATCATCATTTACACAGATCATGCAGCGCTCAAGTATCTTCTTTCTAAGAACAATGCTAAGCCCACCTGATAAGATATATCCTCCTACTCCAAGAATTTGAATTAGAAATAAAACATTAAAAAAAAGGAGTAGAGAACGTAGTGGCTGACCATCTTTCTCCTTCTGTCACTCTCAGGCATGTGGTGGTCACTTTTCTACTAAAAAGACCATAACCAAGATTTTACAATGTCTTTTATTGGCCCACCATGTTCATGGACACTCATGAGTTTTGCAAAGCTTGTGAGCATTGTCAGAAGTTAAGAACATTGTCCCATCGAAATATGATGCCTCTGAACCCTATCCTTATCATAGAAGCATTTGATTGCTGGGGCATCGATTTCATGGGACCAATCTCCCAATCCTTTGGAAATCTATATATTTTTCTTGCCATAGACTATGTCACAAAATGGATTAAAGTGATTCTATGTCGGAACAATGACCATCGAATGGTCATTAAATTCTTAAAAGAGAACATCTTTTCTCGGTTTAAAACACCTCGAGCTATCATTAGTGATGGGGGCTCACATTTTTGTAATAGATCATTTGAGAATTTAATAAAGAAATATGGTATCTCTCATAAGGTGAACACTCCATACCACCTACAAATAAGTGGGCAAGCTGAGATTTCCAATAGGGAGGTCAAACACATTTTGAAAAAGACTGTTAACCCTGACATTAAGGATTGGTCAATTCGATTGACCGATGCCTAATGGGATTACCGTACCGCATTTAAGACCCTTATTGGAATGCCTCCCTTTAGACTTGTTTATGGGAAAGCTTGTCACTTGCCTGTGGAGTTGGAACATATAGCCTACTAGGTGATCAAAAATATGAACTTCAATTTGGTTAACGCTGGTTATGCTACACAAACTTCAGTTGAATGAACTCGAAGAAATCCGGAATGATGCGTACGAAAACTCAAGAATTTTCAAGGACAGGATGAAGGCGTTTCATGACCAACACATTCTACAAAAATCATTCAGGCCAGGTAAAAAGGTCCTTTTGTATATTTCTTGATTACATATCTTTCCAGGCAAACTGTGATCTCATTAGACCGACCCTTTCACTGTTATCAATGTTTATCCTCATGGGACAGTAAGATTCAGAATCTAGACAATGGCAATGACTTTAAAGTAAATGGACATCGATTAAAGCCATTTGTTGAGAAATTTGATTTAGAGGATATGTTCATTCTTCTGAATGATTTTGTGTACCGGGATTGATCTCCTAGTCTAATGGAGGTATAGGTAGGTTACTGCTTTCATAGGACTAGGGTAGTTTTCTTTATGTCATCATAGGATAGTCGGCTTTATGCCGTTAGAATAGTTTGCTTTCCAGTTGTTCTAGGATATTTTGTTTTTGTGGTTTCACTCTTATGCTAACCCACTTTCACATTGAGATCTCTTTGGAAAAGTTGTACAATCTCCTCATCCAGTACTACCTTCGCATCACTTCTCTCTTACTTTTGTTGTCTCATGTGCATTACATGCTTATATTTTTTACATTGAAGACAATATAGATTTTAGGTTGGGGATGAGAGATTAGGTTACCTAATCAGTATTTTTTTGGTCTTAAGCAAAAATTGTGAAAATATTTTAATTTTTTTTTTAAATTCTTATGAATTCGAAGTAATTTTGAAGGTCATCTTTGATTTAGAAGTATAATATATATAATGTTAGTAATTTATAACTCTTGGATTCAGTTACCTGTTAGATTTCACAATTAACTTCGAATTAATAATCCATGATTAGAAGTTTTAAACATTGATTGAGTTATGATTTCACATGTCACACCTAGCTTACACATTAAAGCTTCAGTTCAATATTGAATTGTTAACCTGGTAATCACTAAGCATGAAAGGAACCAGCCTGGGGAATTTATCCATCACATTCTTTGAAAAAAAAAGAGAAGAATATCCAGGTAAAAAACAGTTGTCATCGAAAATGGCTACCCGTTAAAGATCTTTAAAAAAAAGTTGACACTGTGTGAAGCCATCAATGGAAAAATCAAAAGCTAAAAGAATATAAAGGCTGAACTGTAAGGCAAGTTTCAGTTTAGGTTTGGTTATCCGGAATGCTCTTTTTTATTATCAATATTATCATGAAAATTGAGAATTGGACCTTTAATTGTGAGAAGTTGAGGTTACACTATACACCCATGAAACTTAATGTTTTAGAATTGTTCTCATTGATGGATTAATACTTTAAACTTGACCATGAAGTTTACCGTGCACTTGAGTGTAGGAGAAGGTAATGCTCAACATTAATGCATCTTAGAATTCTAGTATCTAGATTGTCTTTCAAAAATCACTCGAGTTTGTAGAAATTGTCATGTAATTCTTAAATTATTTTTCGCATACTTTGCTTGGGACTAGTAAAATGTTGATTGGGGATTATGTTGAGGGTCAAATATTACATGTTAGACCCCAGTTATTACTTGGTTTTACAAACATGATAATTCTTAACATTCTATTTTAATCATATTTTTGTCGCAAGGTGAATATAAGAGCATGGACTAAAAAGGGTATTAAAAGCATGGATTTAATGCCAAAAAATCACCAAGGAAATGGATGGATCTTAGGAGACCGAGATAAAAAATTTCACCCACCAAAGATCTGAGAAAATTAACTGATTGAGGATAAAGAGGCCTGAAAATCGTCCTTAACGCAAGATCATAGGGTTTTCACTATCCATTTAGCTCAAAAATTTATATCTGGCCTGAGGACCCTAAATTAACCGTACACGTAAAATTTCAGTCATTGAATCCTTGTGGAAGTGGTCTAACAGACAAGATCAGCCATAAATTACTGATCCGGGGCCCACCTAATCTTTGAATATGCTTTAATTTTGGTCTCAACCCCTTAAATTAGATGGCAAAACGGATGACGAAGCAAATTTCTTATGAACAACACAGTGGACACCACCTTAGGTCACGTGCGCACACAACGCACCTCAATGCCTAATGCACCAAACCAGACTCCTGGTCAAAGTCGAGTTGACCTGACTAATCTCGCCAACGAGCAGACGTTCATCCGCTATGGTGGGTTGTGGCCCACCATCATTAATCATCTTGACGATCTGAACCGTCCATTCGATGCAGAGCGTGGGGCCGACCATGGCCATGGTGACCTTCTAAAACCATGCATGCAATCGCACGAATACCACTTCTAACGTAGGATGAATAGTAGGAAGATTTGATCCCTTGGGCTGCACCGAACTCAAGCAAAAGTGTTCATTCCTAACTAAAATTTTACCATGAATCTAATGAACTGGGTGGATTTCTTTGAAAAGATCATCCACTGAGCATCCCAGCGCGGGTACATGCATCAGTTACGCACATCCGAGACCCGGACGATCTGAGTTATTCTATGTCCATAGAAAGGATCGGTCCAATGATCCTGGCCATTCAAAACTTCCCCATGGAGCAACCGAATGCCACCAAGGAGCCTGAATGGGATAGATCACCCAATCAGATCCCCTTTATGCCAAACATGGGTCAAAACATAAGACCCTTTACGTTTTCACTGCGGAAGGTTGTTGCTACATAAAGGCTACGCACGTCACCGAATTCCACTGCCCAACCGACCTCCCTTGACTATAAAAGGAGAAGAGAACAGAGAGAGAGAGAGAGAGAGGAGAGAGAGAGAGAGAGAGAAAGAGAGAGAGATCATCTTTGGACGTGGAGAACGAGTAGAGCAAGAGAGAGAGGAGGACGTGCGGTTGGCCATTGGAGGAGTTTTTCTTCTCCTTTTTTCTTCTTTTCCTTTCCTTGCTTTGTTTATTTCTTCCCTTTAAGAGATGTTAGTGTCATCATAACTATGATGAGATAAACCTCTCAGCTAGGGCTGAGAGGTGAAGCTTGTAACGGGATGGGATCCTTTTTATGGCTTTGATTCATGTTTACATTGAACTGACTTTAATTCTAGTTTGATTAAAAGGAATATTCATAGTTTTTTATGGTTTGTTGTGACTTAAATTACAATAGATCTGCGATAGCTTTGAGTATGTTCTTTTCATTATTAGGATTGTGAACTAGAGAATCCCTATTGTTCTCCATCATCTCATGGAAATGATTGGATGACAGAACCCTTCCTAACATTCATAATTCTCTTAAATTGATTATGGATTAGTTAAATTTTATCATTTTCTTTATCTCATGGGCATGTTTTAGTGATGGAATTAATTCTAGTTTTCATACCTCTCGTCTATTAAAAACTGGATCCAAGGAAGTTCAGATTTGGATTTTAATGAATTATCTTCAAATTGGATGAAGATAAGACTCTGATTCCAGTTATTTTTTGAATCAAGCATAGATCTCCCTGATCTCTACAAGTGGATCCTTAGAAACCCTAGTTTCCCACCTTTGAATTTCACAAGTTTTAGTTAAATAATTTACAATTATTCTCTTAATTTTTCCTAGTTTAGATTAAATCTTCTTCTAATTCAAGTTCTAGTTACTTTCAAATTACATATAAGGTTCAGTCCTTCTGGATTCGACCTCTGTCTTACTGAGATTATTACTACATCACGACCCTATACTTGGGGTGGTGAACAAGGATTTACATAAACACCTCAAGGTGCATAACACGCAAGTTGAATGAATTATGTGACACAATTTGTTCATGGAGCGACTATTTGCGACATCCAATCCCTGAAGTGATGTAACACTACATTTGCTAATTACACACATCGATTTGTCACCACTACCCAAAAACCCATAGAATTACATGACGACTAAGAGGGTCATGTAACACCCTGAAATTCAGGGGTCGTGTAGAAACCCAACTCCCGAGTTCCAGACCATCACTTATGCAACAAATATTCTTATGAATCAATGTTATCTGAGTTAGAGCATTAATATGAGTAAGATTATACCAAAACTGCAATTCATACTCCAGATCCAGTGATAAATCGCAAGCGAAAGACTGAAGAGTATATCTATCACTGTATGAAAAACAAAATAAGCTCGAACTGTCTCCAAAGTATGAATACATCGCTGAGTCACATATACATATCATAAACAAAAATCAAATGTCATGTAATAGTCCAACTAGTAAAATTCTCACTGATCCAAGCCACCTATACGAAGCTGTCAGAGAACTGCATATACGAGAACTCGTCCTGGTCCTCGTAGAAGTCTGGCTCTAGCTCCTGGATCGCCTCACAACCTGCATCTAAAATAGAGTCTGGTAGGTGTTGCAAACACCGTCCCGTAATGTGGGAGTGAGTGATCAACTCAGTGGAATCATAAAACAAAGATTAGCATGTTATCAAATCAATCACGTGATAATAGTAAGGCAAACAATCAGACATTCCTAGATACTGCTGTTAATGCAAGCATGAAATGACATGATGGATGACCTCACCGACATACTCCCTCATGCGACACCATCTTACGTTTGCAGCATGATTTCTTCCCTCAATGCTCCACATCTTCCAGGCACATGCAGTGCGATATGGATATGATTATCGAGTTGTTATTAGTCCTTTCATACAGTAGTATTGGGAAACTAAGGTACCTTCCTTATATCAATCCCAACATAGATTCTGTCTAGGGTCGCCACTCCTAGTAATCTCATACGATGTTATATTTCTAGGTCGCTGCAAGGGCTGCCAGGGCTATTTCTCACACTCATTGCACCGCTCCCCCATCACCTTATCAATACAGGCCTAGTTGTACTCTTGTTGCTATAGAAGGGTCATCGCCTCACATAGACTCAGAATACGCTCGAGGTCACTACAAAGGGCTTGTCACCAATCAGAGTAGGCCAACAGCACGAATGTAGTGTCCCATACCACCACAATCGGCTCACGAGTCTAAGGTGCTCACTGGTCACTACGGGGAGGTTTGTGGCCCCAGCGTAGGCCGAAAGCTCGACCACGGTGTCCCATACCACCATGCCTGACTCATGAGTCTTTATGGATCAAGGTACCATGGTTATCAGGGTTTTCACTGGTAAGTTCAGTACCCTAGGTTCAAGCACTTATGACCAATATAAGGTGAACATACAATGGCCAGTTGGATTACTTGACAGGCTCAACTAGTACGAGCACACCTCAAGCTGAATGACATAAAGTGCATAAAACACCTCGTGTGGCCTAACCACTCCCGCCAACCCAAAGCACGACTCGCGTTCATCGATGCGTCCTTCATGGCAAATAAAAGCCAACCATGAATTTGAATCTATTACCGACTGTCTGGACTTGAAATCAACATCAGTGATCATATGTGAGTAACAGAAATGAAATATGAACAACCCAAGCATGTTAACAACATGTTATAACATACAACATAAGCAAATCAATCAAACACATGTATTCCATACATATAAGGAAATTAATTCAATAACAACATGGAGGAAAATCATGTACATCATCATATTAATTGAGAATTCAATCTCAAGACTAATCTACAACAACATTTACTCAATACATACTAATACAAACATTTATACAAACACTTAGTCTACACACTTTAGTCTACATAGCGTATGTCGACCCAAAGTCCGCATTAGGGCGAATCTCTTCGCCAAACAGATCATACATGCGTATCTTGTATAATAACATGACAAATAAACATGGCAATCATTTTGGTAAAATACGGACGTATATAATACTTCCTACAAATACCTAAAATACCCTAAATCTCATATTCTCCGTACGCAGTCAAAATGGAAAACAGACAGCATGTTCTTCATGTCAAATGGTGTTCTTGTCGATAATCTACTATTAAATGACATTAAAAGCTTTGAAATCAGTCAACCTAAGCATCTAAAATTCTCACCTTTCACCGTAGACGCGTATCGATTCGAATAGAAAGTCTACGCTTCGTCAACGTCGATATGACGACCTAATTCACAAGATAGGTCAGCTACTTCGCTACTTGTATTGCTAAAATCCCTAAAACAGGTTGAGGTTAGGGTTTCTTACCTAGAATGAAGTTGGAATCACCGAAAGAGTGATTAGAATGCGGTGGTTAAGCACGTGTAGAAGCCGGATTGAATGGCAGGAAGTTCCCCTCACAACTCTCACTGAATCTCTCTCTTTTCTCTCTTCTCTTTTCTAGGTTTGAGCAAATTCGTATGGGAGAGGTGTGAGAGGGTTTAAGGTCTTTAAATAGGTTAGAAACTCACCTATTTAGACTTGGAACAAAGGTATACTTGGGTTATAACCAAATCTGGTCTTTCCAGATCTAAAAGAACATTTCTGGAGGTCCCCTGACCAAATGCGGTCGGACTTAAGCTCATGGATATTGGATCCTGATCACATTAAGTTTTTAGTCTGATAGTATTCCCAGATCACACGTGACGGACCAGTTTCAGTTCAGCGGTCACGGAGATTCAATCAAGGATTCCAAGTGCACTGACCTGAGTGGGAAATGTTCCCTGATCTGAGGGTGTATTTGGGTCAAATTTCGACGGTTTGAATGCTTATACTTAACCCGCAAGCGAAACGTGCCAGATTCATTTAAATGGCATTTAATTTATAAGAAATTTCACTCTTTCTCACACTCCTTGCTCCAAGCTCAATGAAATAGCCTCATAACATCAATTGGGCTTAATTTTTGAAGCGATTGTCAAGTCCAACCAAGCGGTCATAATGGTATAAGATTGTAGCTATCGGACTCTCGACGCGCGGTCTAGATCCAATACAAAGTTTCGAAGGGTCCCTGAGAGCAAATGGTTTTAGAGTTTGATCATAGGTTTCAGGACGTTATAGCGTTAATAGTTCCATAAGTTTTGGGTCTTACAGTTCCACAAGTTTTGGGTCTTATAGAATGTATTTAAAGCGAACAGTACTAATTTCACAGCTAATCTAACATGGCATTAGTTAACTTACGCTTATTTTCTAAAGGAATTAATCCTAAGTGATCTCTGATCGAGTTGGTACCCGGGTCTCTGTATGGATTTTTCTGAGACGTTACAGGTCTCCACCCAGAGTACATTACGTTCATGATAAAATATTTAAATCACTAGTTGTGATACCTCTTAACACATCACTTGGACTTGTAGAGAGATAAATTGAATTATGAGGGTTTTGAAATATCAAGACACTTACCCAAGATTTAAAAATAAATATCACAAGGCCAATAACATAAAGAGAAGACTGAGAATGGTCAACTCAAAAAAGAAAAATCATGGCGATGGCCAACTTAATAAAGAGGAGAGTGACAATGGTTAACTCATGAAAAGAAGAGTAGTAATAGCTAACTCAATAAATAGACGAGTCGTAATGACCAACTCAATAAAGAGGAGAGTGATAAGGGCCAACTCAATAAATTTATACAGGTAAGGGCAAGGCTTGTATCCATGGCCCCACATAAATTCATAAAGTTCACTTGTAATTAGCATCATGCCATAATACCAAATAGGCCAATAATTATTGATGGTAAATTAAACAAAACAAAGAGAAAGTCATTATAACATGAGAATAGGTAAAAGACAGGATAATTCATATCAACTTAAATTACCGTAAGCTTAAAGGATAAAACCCACATAAATTCAAAAAGGTCATGTAATATCAATCTCAACTCTAAGCATTATTCCTAAACGATAGAGGATTGGTAGCAGTAAGTTAAGTATTTGTAAGGGGAGAAATTCAAAGCATGTGAGGGAACCAAGTAAATTATACTAACTTGAATTAATGTAAGCTTTGAAAGAAATCCCTCACCTTAAGCTTGACTCAAATCTGACTCGATCTTAATCCTAGCACTCAACGAGTCAACTTAGCTTCCTTCTCTCTCTCTTCCTCCTTTTCTTTTTCTTTCCTTGCTTTCTTCCTTCTTTCTTCCTTTGTTGATATGTCCAGCAGGGCTTGTCGTTACTCTCTCTCTCTCTCTCTCTCTCTCTCTCTCTCTCTCTCTCTCTCTCTCTCTCTCTCTCTCTCTCTCTCTTCTTTTCTTTTCCTCTACTTTTCCTCACCCTCTGTCAGACGAGTGCCTTTTATAGGAGGAGAGAGTCTCCATGCACTTCTACGTAAATCCTAGCATAGATCTGTTTACATAGCATTGTGCTAAATTTCCTCATTACGCAGTATCATTTCCACGCAGAAGGATTTGGGACTAGCCTATGATCATTTCTGATCCGTTCAGTCGACGTGGGAGGGGTTGAAACTTCCTCCCCAATAGTTTGGATGGTTCATATCAGGGTTTTAATCTGAGTTCAGGTCTCCCAACTTGTCGCAGATGCCCTATTTCAACATGTTTTCTCTATCATTTGCGTTTACTTCGGAAGGTCTTCTTGCATAACTGATGGGGTCCATAATCATGAGCATATGGGAAATCTACTCTATACACTAGTTTTGGCGTAGATTTTTGGCCTAGGAGGAGGTGTTTTTGGTGTGGCCTATCGAATTATCTCGTTGTGGAGATCCGAGTGCAATGGAACATTGGGAATGATCCCTAGTCCATTTCCAATGCTATTTGGCCAAGTTTTGGTCGGAGATCCCCTCTGCTCCCAACGGACGGTTCTGATCAATCTTCAAGACATGAATGATCGCAACAATGTTTTTTAAATCTCCCTATGGTGGGAAAAATAGGAGAAGTATGTTTCATGTTTGTGTGTGCACGCACCACTTGAAGTGAGGTCCACTTAGGAAATCTTAACGGATCTAATCCGTTGACTTGCTTCATCAGTTTATGTTTTGGCCTAAAGATTTGGGACATGTTTATGACTTCCGGTGGGTCATGACCCAAAGTAGAGAAATTGTCTTTTGACCTGTGAAGCTAGAATGGTCTGATGGCCTAATCTATTGGTGGGGATTGTTTCTAATGGGTAGATTCATGTAAGTGTATAGATGTAAGGTTAGGATAGTTAGATTGGTATTGTACATATGTACATATCGTGTTTAATTTCCTGGTAACACTCGAGAACTTTTAATACTCGAGTATTGAAAAGTTCAGGGTGTTACAATTAGTCTTCGTCTTTACAACCCATTTGGACACAACTTTCTTCGGCCTTGCATTTGTTGTAGAAGATGTAGAATTTCTCTTTGGTTCTCCTCTAATAATGGGCCATAGTTCCTGGGTGATTTGGATTTAGGGTCCAACCAATCATTTTCCATATTTATCTAGTTCATCATTTCCTTAGTCTTTTGATTCAGTTCAGCGACTTTTCTTAGTAACTCCTCCATCCTTTTGATCATTTTGGGAGGAGTAGGAAACTTTCTCATTTCAAGTTCTTTTTTAGGCTTTCTAGGCGGAGTCCTCATAGTTTACAGGATTTTTCCAGTGGATTTGAATTTTCCTGTGTAGTTCGCATCGATCAAGGAGTGGGAGTGTGTAAAGGTTAGACATTCAAATTTTAAATGTCCCTCATCTCCACATGCATAACAAATTGGAGAAGATTTTTCTTGGCTACCTAAAGCCATCGTTTTTGTAGTCACAGGTGGTGCAAGAGTAGGGCTAGTTTTATTACTTTCATATCCTAATCCTCTTTTATCTTTAAATCTTTTTCTCAAACCCAATAGTCTCTCTAATTTATCCTCACTCTAGGTAAACCTATGACTAAATTCAACTTGATTTTTTTTCATTTTGTAGTCCTAGTTTCAGAGTCTGATTTTCAATTTTCTAGTCCTCTAAGGTAAATTCATAATCACCTGCTTCTCGTTCTAGCTTAATGTTGTCAATGTAGTATTCTTGTAACTCATTAGCTAGTCGTTCATTCTCAGCTTTGACTTCTTCTAATTCTTTATGCAACTGTTTGTTATCAGTTTTAGCTTGACCAAGCTTTTTATGAATTATCAAGTTATGGGTGTAAAGCCGGTCATATGCATTTTGAAGGCCAATATCATCATCTTGCTCATCTTCCTCTTCAGAGAAGGCATTTTCTTCTTCCATTTATTCACTTTGTCCTCAATGTCCCTTTCATCTAGATAACTAAAGTGGTGGAGGCCATGAGAATATTTAAAGACCTTTGGTGTCCATCACTTTATGACTCATGTGGATCTGAATCTAAGTCTTCAATGTCATCCCATGTTGCAGCCATTTCCTTTCCTTTTGATTTCTTTAAGGGACAATCAGTAGAAAGATGATCATACTTTCTACAACTATAACATTGGGGCTCTTTTGACCTTCTTGATGGTTTTCCTATTTGGCACTTTTGGTCAAAGTTGCTCCCCTTCTTATTGAAAGTCTTACCTTGGTTCTTGTTAAAGAATTTCTTGAAATTTTTGGCCAAAAATGCCCCTTCATCATCATCATCATTCTCATCACTATCCTCCTCTTACATGTTTTTTATAAGAAGTTTTTAGGACAATGTGTTTGGATTTCGTGGGTGTTTTGAAATGTAGTTCAAATGTTTGTAGGGAACCTAGAAGTTCTTCTACTTTCATTTCATCTATGTTTCTACGTTCCTTAATGGTGGTGACCTTTGAAGAAAATTTTTTCGGAATGGATCTCAAGATTTTTCTACATCTTTTTAGTACCAAGACTCTCTCCTAGCCTCCAAATGGAGTTGTAAATATCACTGAGTTTAGTATAGAACTCCATACAAGTCTCATATTCCTCCATCTTGATATTTTCAAATTAAGTGGTTAGGAACTAAAGTTTAAAATGTTTTACTATGTTGGTTCCTTCATGGGTGGTTTCCAACAAATCACATGCTTGTTTTGATGTTTCACACATGCATATGCGTTTGAATTCTTCTTGTGAAATAGCACAGTAAATAACATTCATTTCTTTGGCATCACAAGTGACCGTTTGTTTTTTTTATAGTCCATTTAAAAAGCCATATGCTTTATTCTAGATGTGGTGACACCATTTTCTGATACGATTTGTTCCATGGGTGGCTCATACCCATTTTCTACAATGTCCAAAATTGTATGATCCAATGATTTAAGAAATATGCGCATTCTGGCCTTCTAGTAGGCATAATTGGATCCATCAAAGTTTGGTGGTCGAGTGACCGAAGTTCCCTCTCCTTTAAACATATTTTCAACTTTAACAAGGCTCTCCCTTTAAGTTGTTAAACCCTTCAAGAGGAACCCACTTTGATACCAATTGAAATTGTAGCTAAACCGCTAAAAGTGAAGCTTGAAGATACATCTAATCATCATAGAATGGGTGAATAGGACTTTTCAAATTTTAACTAATCTAATTACATGCACTTGCTTCTAATAAACAAAGTACAAAGTTTTCAATGAGAAGAAGTGCATGAGTTAAGTTAAAACAATAACATACATCATTTGTGCATATTGACAAGCATGTTGAGTGTAGAAAATGAATAAAGTGTAGAGTTCAATCAATCAACACAATTAAAGCATTCAATCTATTGCACAGCGACGTATAGTGGTTCAGTTACGTGCCTATTCCACTCCCGACTGACCCACTCTCTTAGAGTACACCGGATTTCACTATTCAATGGTTTTAACAGATGTTCACCATAAACCTTCACAATTTATGAAATTACAGTGAAGACCGCTTTAGTTAAAGAGGGAATATGCCAATATGTCCTAGAGGGGGATGAATAGGACTTTTTAAAGTTTTTATGATATATTAAAAATCCTATCACACTAATCCTATCACAGAGTACAGATTAGGATTACTCAAAATTAACTCTACTGGCTTCCAAGCCTAGTAGAGGATCCAATCACAAAACTATTCAAATGATAAGCATGGAGTAGTTATAGTCTATGATGGATGTGACTGTGGGTGAAGTATGAGCAGATATGAATGCAGTTAACATAATCACACAAATGATCAAGCACAAGAATCAATCACAAACACAGTCATTTATAATGGTTCGGCCATACGTCTACTCCACTCCTAGTAACCGCACTCACTCTTGAGTGTACAGGATTTCACTAAGGAGGTTTCACAGCGGTTCACCTCAAACCTAAAGTTTTAAATCAGGTTCACCTTCAACCTTTACGACCTACACTGAGGCTGACTATTTATGCTCACACAAACAAGGGTCAACACAGAGCACCCACTTTTAGGCACACTGACCAAGGATCTTCCCTAAAACCCTAATTGAGGTTTCACTCAGTTCACCTCAAACCGAAGGTTTTACTCGATTCACCTCAAACCGAAGGTTTTACCCAGTTCACCTCAAACCGAAGGTTTTACCCGGTTCACCTCAAACCGAAGGTTTTACTGGTTAACCTCTAACCAGATGTTTATGCTCTCTACAAAGTAAGGGTCCACACAACGCACCCACTACGTACACTCCCACCGGAGGCCTCCCTGACGACTTCAAAGGGTGAGACACACCTTAGACCCAATCCTAAAAAAGAATGATCAAAGGGTCCTCTAGACTCTAGGTACTTACAGATAAGTTAATGAGTCTCATTCAACACGTCAGCGAAGATTTCCTCCTTGTTGATGAAGAGTCTTCTGTTCCCTTGATCCATAACAAAAAAGATGTACCAATATATGGTGAAGGGTTAGGTCAAGGTTATGATGGAATCCTACTCTCAAAAGGTTTTCCTATCAGGAAGATAGAGCGATTCCAATCATCTATGCATTCAAGGCATCTCAGCTTAATAATTTTTCATTAAGGTAGTAACTGAAGGATCCTTAAATGCGAAAGTTCATTACCCAATCCACTATATTGAATATCAATGATGAGGGTGGATTGGAAGATAAACTCCCTTGATAGAAAGGGCTTTGGGTATATGATCTAAGTTTAAACACTCAAAAGCATTCTCTTCTTTCTCTCACAGCAACTAGAGGCAAGTTCTCTTTAAATAGGCAAAAGGTTCCAACGGATATAAAACAGTCATATTTATGACAGAGTTCGATATCATCGAGCAGGTTCGATATCATCGAGTGTATACTCTCAATCATATCAATGGTCTGCTCGATGACACAAACTCAATGTCATACGCTTTTGAAAAACCTTCTGCCAACTGGTTGAGGAAATCGAGACTCTTGTCGAAGCCATCGAATTTCAAACTCCGATTATATCGATACAAGGATCGAGTCCTCGACATTTGAAAAATGAGAGAAACTTGCTTTGAAATTTTTAGGATAACAGATGTGATCGGAAGATACTCGATATCATCGGAATTTGAATGTTGATGATATCGGTGGTCGTGTCGATGCATCGATAAATCCAAGGATTTTATCAATGAGCTTGTTGGACAAGTTTTGTCCATTCTCGATGCAATCGAACCGACCCCGATATTATCGATATTTAGAATATCGATTCTATCGAGTGACCCCCGATCAGAATTAAAAAAACACCTGAAAAATGTTGCTAGAGAAATTCACACCCAAGATCGATATCATCGAGAGCCTACTGATATCATCGAGATTTGAACTCCGATGGTATCAAGGAGGACTCCTATATATCGAAGCATATATGATTTTCCTTAGTAAAAACAGAGGCGCCGGAATTGCCTGTCGATATTTTCGAGCCACCTTCGATGGGCTCGAGAATCAAATATCGATGATATCAATAAGTGTGTCGATACATCGATAATTCTATCCATATATGTATTTGATTGCTGGACACATTAAGTCCTCATTCGATTTAATCGATTGGTCTTCCGAGGACATCAACAGTGCAGATCGATTATATCGAGATGTATATCGATACAATCGACAGGGCAATAAAACTTAGAGATTTTCCTGTTTTGAAAAAAGTTTTCTTACCATTAAACCATATGGTGTCTAGCAAGTTTTTAAGGGTTTAAATACCTGGTGTTTTGGGACATGGAATGTGAGGCTCAGATTTACCTATGGTGAGCTTGTGCATGCTTCTGGTTGAGGCAGACGCTTGAATAGATCTTCCTATAAGGCTCAGAAGGCTAACTGACTCAACACTTATGCTAATTGACAAACCAGGGTACTTTCAACTTACACAAGGTTACTATTTGCCTACACAAGGCCTTATCAAATCCTACCAAAGAAATTAAGACGTCATACACAAGGACACAACACGTATTCTCCAGTCGAAGGCATACATAAGGACTTAGTGAGTTTGGGAATACAAACTCTAAATACTGATCCTACACAAGGAAGGGTTTTCAGATAAAACTAGACTCTTGTACTTTCCTACAAGTGAGTGAGCCCCATTAAACACATTTGATGAAGATCTTCTACATTGTTGAAGAATCTTCAACTCTCTTGTACCGCAACCATGTGATGATGCTCTAATGTTGAAGCTAAGGTTAATAAGTCAAGAGTTTTGGGTAAATATTATACATGTATTAGTGGTTCTTTAAGAACTAAAAGGGATCCCCAAAGCTAAGCATTCAATGCATCCAGCATATAGATTTTCCATTAAAGATAGTTGTTGGAACACCAATGAATGCCAGAGTTCATAGTTCAATCTAAGTTTTGAATGTCACAATGATTTCCTTTAAGAGAATGATTGAATGATGAACTTGAAAAGGCCGAGCTTAAAGTCCCAAAGTGGGGGGGTTGAATAGGACTATGCCAAATTAAAAAATAAATGCAGAATTACAAAGATAAATAAAGATAGATAGCACAATTATAAGCATCCTCGAATGCAAAAGTATTAAGAGGTTGATACAAACTGTGTTTTATAGACAACCTTACACCAAAAATCAAAGGCTTATGATAGGATAAACTTACTAGAACATTTGTAAGTATCAAAAACTCAAGCTTAAAAGGAGGCAAAGGAAATAATCTAAATTATTACAACATTCACCACAAGTGCATAAAAGGAAATTACACAATTCACCACAAGTGCATAAACTAAATTACAATATTCACATACATAAATAAATCCAATCATCCACCACAACTCTAAGAATTATAGTGGTTCGTTTGTGTGTACACCAACTGTTAGCAAATAGCCACATAACTACTCCACTCTAAATATCCACACCTACGGGATATTGGCTTTCACTATGAAATAAGGTTTTCTAAGGTTCACCTTAAAACCTTCATAATTGTGTCTTTCAAATGGGCTTACACAATTACAAAAACCCCACAATGAGTTTTTCGTGGTTGAATCTCAAAAACCAAAATGCAGAAAATTAAATTGTACTTATCTGAAGATTCTTCTTCTGATGAAGCACGGTAGAACCAATTTGATGTAGACGAAGATGTTCAATGTCCAGTCTCATAAGTGAAAGGGTTCTAGGTCTAAATTAAATTTAAATTAAATCAACCTGTGCTAGCTTGATTTGATTTTGATCTCAAAAGAGGGTAAATCACAATTCCCTTCTTTAATGAAATAGAGTTGAATGGAGATCATAAAATCAAATAACAAAAGCTATTAAAATGAATCTAAAATGACCATAATATAGCTTAAAAAATGCAGGAACTTATCTCTCAGAGTGATGTCTTGATTTAGCTTGGAATGAATGAAAAACTCTAAAATTTGTCCTCTATTTATAGGTGAAAATACTGTTCACTCGATTGGTCTAAGGGTCAATTCGACTGATCAAAGGACCAACCAATTTTTAAAAATTTTGACGTGATAAGATAAGATCGTTACTCGACTAGTCGAGTGGCTTTCTCAACTGGTCGAGTGGCCTACTCGACTGGTCGAGTAATGCACTTAACTGGTCAAGTGGGGCCAAAAAATCTTGCTAGACTTTGAGTCGAGCAGTCTCCACGAATGGTCGAGGGTCCAATTGAAAATTTTGAAAATTCACAACAAATCTTGAAATGGTCGAGAAACTCTTAGACTGGTCGAGCCAGAGCTTAGACTAGTCAAATAAAGACTACGACTAGTCGAGGAAATGACTTATAAACTTATGAAATGACCTAAATAAAATATGCAATGAATATGACTCGACCTATGATCAATCTAAAGTCATCCATACCTTGTTTGTGAGTTTGAACAATTGAAACATCATTCTCTCTACTAACTCATTCACTTGAAATACTTAAAGCCTGTCTTCAAAATCTTAAACTTGAGCTTGAATAAGGGCTTGAGTTTTTGAGTTTTTAAGGTACTAATTTAAAGATTAAACTTGAACTTGAGCCTTGATCTTGTATTTGTACTTGAGCTTGAAATCTTGAACTTCGACAATGCTCTTCAACTTGAATACGTAGAAAAGTTCGGCAAAGACGTGGACAAATTTAAAATGCATAAAGTTAATCTATTCATCTCATCAACACATGATACAAATTCTAAATGATTTGACACAACAAAATTTGACAACTCCGAGTGTTAGATTTACAATGTAGCATTCACAATCTCCCTCTTTGTCAAATTTTTGACAAAACCAAATAAAGAATCATGTACCAGTTACCAAATAAAGAACCATGCACCAAATGTGCAACAGTTATTCTCCCCCTCAATCCATTACTCCCCTTTAATCCAGGCGAGGTGATATGTGTAGAACCTGTATAAATTAAATACATGTCCAATCTAAATATATATATACCATATTTTCCACAATCACACATCCCTAACAATCATCATATCATATAGCATTCATATAGCATTAAAATCATTCCACATTTCTCCCCCTTTTTGTCACAATATGACAAAGGAAAGAAATACAATCTGTTGAAATAATCAAATAGATATGAGAAGAATAAGAAATAAGAGAGTAAATAACATAAACATGTTCATCAAAATATAATTATGAAGCTTAAAGTCATGTCCACATAAAGTAGCAAATAAAAACACATAAGTGCTGGAGTAAATGTTCCTTTTTTGATGTCATCGAAACTTAAGTTCAATGCCATTGAAACTTAAGTTCGATGGTTCGATGCCATCGAGGATATAATGATTTTCCTTGAAAGGTTTCTGAAGTATTTTGAGTTTGTTTTTCGATGTTATCGAAGCTTAAGTTTGATGTCATCGAACTTGGTTCGATGTCATTGACAATTTTCAGAATTTCTGAGTTTAGTTGCTGGACTGATTTAGCTCAATATTCGATGCCATTGATCATGACTATTTTTCAAATATATCTTTCAACTCAAACATTCAATTACTTAGCCATTTAGCATACTTAACAAAGGTTTTCCATGGATGTTTTTAATCAAGTATAGGCTATGTTTTGAAGGTTTTAAGTGTAGCCTTTGACTAGGTTTGTGAGGCTAGCTTACCTTATCTTGTACTTGAAGTTTCTAACCATTTGAGTCTTCAGTCTTGATTCTTCTTTGGGGCTCACTTGACTCTAAGACTCAAACTTAACACTAATTGACAAACAAGGACACTTTCAAGTCAACATGTACTTGAGTAGTACTATGGATTATACTAAGGAATATTAATGGCTTATAAAAGTAAGGATCACACTAAGGAATGTAAATGACTGATAATTGAAAAATAGATTTGGTTTGGTTGGTATGAGACGGCTTACTTTGCTAACTCCATTGGTATTTATAGCCTTGCACTGCTCCTTTGGATGCTTCTCATGTTCTGACGATTGTTATAATCATTTCAACACTACCGAACCCCTACAAAATTTCCCTTCTTAGCTTGCCACTGATACTGGCAATTGCTCCAAGTGTAACATCCCAAATTTTCACGGCTCAAGTACATACTCGTGCCCGAGAATTCCAGGTGTTAATAATTTAAAATTTTAAATGCTTTAAAATCTTATCTTGATTTTCTTTCCATTTAGATCACATCTAGTTACATTCACGAAGGTAAAAATTCACGAGAGAAAAATTAACTGTATTTATTATTCCATTAGATGAAAAGAATTCAACAAATTATCAAATGCCCTCTCAATGAGAGCTTATTACATTATCAAAGTTTGTAGTAGAAATAAATAAAACTAAACATAAAACTAACTCTTTATTTATTCAGAATAATCTTTCGTAGGAGGATTGTCATCTGTCTCTTCAATCTGCACATCACCTGCATCATCTATTCGGTTAGCGGGTCAATGCCCTACTCATAGTGATGGTTATCCTTTAAGATTAACAATAGTTCAAGAGATTCACAAGAGTAATGTAAGAGTTTTGATACATCTCATACTCCACTACAAGTGGTATTAGTATGCGCAACCAATATATATGAATGCATGCCTAGAAAAGTGTATGCGGATCATCATATGTAGTAATCATCACAATGTGGAATATAATTCATAGAAAACTCGACTTGCCCAGCATCCCATAACTATTGAGATTCGTCAGCGTGTCCAATGTTACCGTGAATTTACATGAATATCTCAAGGCAGCACAACACATGAATCAGATGAATTACATGACATGATTTATTCATGGAGCGACTATTTGCGACATCCAATCCTAGAAGTACCCAGAGCGCATTATGTCCATGATAAAATATATGAATCACTAGACGTGAAACTTCTAACACATCAATTGAATCAAAGGAAAAATAAATTGAACCATATGAGTTTTGGAATTCCAAGACACATGCCCAATCCATAAAGGGAGGTAGCACAAAGCTAACCTAATAAAGGAGAAAAGTAACATTAAGTTATCTTAATAAAAGAGAAGAGTATTAAATAGGCTAACTCAACAAGAATAAGGGGAGACGAGAAAAAGACCAACTCAATATATAGTGGAAGCACGTGTCGTTCTCAAAATTGACAAAGGGCAAGGCTTGTATCCATCACACCACATAAATTCATAAAAATCACGTTTATTTAAAAATATACCTTAACCATAATTCCCAAAAGGATAAATAATTGATAATGGTAAATCAATCAATTACATGAAAAATCACACTAATATGAAAGTATGCAAGAATAAGATAAATCATATCAACTCAAATTAGTGTAACTTAAAGAAATCCCTCACCTTAGCCTTAGATCTAAACTCTAAATATATATCGATGTAGGAAAGCTTCTACATGAATCACAACATCGCTTGAGCAAGATGGAGACATCACTGGTGTGGAGAAGGAAGATGATGATAGCGTCTGGCTTCCTCTTTCTCTCTCTCTTTCTCTTTCTCTGTCTTGGGCGTTGGGAGATTGGGCATGTGAGTGGAGTGGGGAACACACACCACTTTTATAAAAAGAGTGGGCGTGTGAGAGGGGTTATTCACAACCCTAAGTGTAGGGTCACGATATAGTAATAATCTCAGTGAGACCGAGGTCAAATCCACAGGGACTAATCTCGTACTTTTTTGAAAATAATTAGAACTAGAACTAGAAGATGTAAATCTAAATTTGAAAATTGAGAAGAGTAATTATGAATGATGTAATTGAAACTTGTGAATTTAAAGGTGGGAGCTAGGGTGCCAAGGACCCACTTATAGCTATCAAGATGTTACCTTACTTGATTCAAGTAACACAATTGGAATTGGAGTCTTATCCTATTCAATTGGAAAATATAGCAATTAAATCAAATCTGAACTTTCATTAACCAATTTCTCAATGGATGAGGATTATGAGAATTGTAAGGGATTCCATCACCCTACCATGCCCAGGAGATGATGATGAACAACGGGATTTACCAATTCCACAATATCAAATAAGAAAAGAAGATATTCTTAGTTTTCGTAGCGTCTATTGTAATTTGAATCACAACAAACCGCAGAGAACTGAAAATATTTCTTAAAATCAAACTAGAAATAAATGAAGTCTAATATAAATAAGAATCAAAGAGAAGTAAACATCTCAATTACACTCCAAGCTTCACCTCTTAGCCTTAGTTAAGAGATTTAGCCAACCATAGACATGATTGAACTAAGAACTCTTAAATAAAACAAAAAGACAACTAAGGAAGAAGAAAAATTCTTAGTGGCAGCTCTCCACCCTTTTTCTCCACTCCTCAAACTCTAGAAGATACTTTTGAGCATCTTAGGAACTCGTATTTATAGTTAGGGAACTCCCAGGAGACAATCGTAAATCTATGTAAATTTGAGGAGTCCATGCAAAATCTGTGTAACCTTTGACTAATCGAGAGCAATCTTCACTGGTCGAAGGTCATCTTCGACTAGTTGAGTGAAATCTTCTACTAGTTGAAGGTCACACAAATTTGAAAGACACTGTTGGTAGAGTTCAAGCCGAAGTTTCTTAGGTTAATCAAACCAGAACTTGGGCTAGTCAAACCAGAGCTTGGGCTAGTTAAATTTCTCACGAATTCTTTTTCTTCACTTTAAATCTTCGATTCTCTTCATTCCTCACTTGGTTTCCTTGGATCTTTAGAATGTGAATTTTTCAATCTTTGTATTGTAAGATCCATCCCTTGCCTTAGTGATTCTTGAGCATCAAATCCATGCTATTAACATTCTTTTCAGTCCAAGCTCTGAGATTCACCTTGCAACACAAACATGTATAAAATATACCATTAAGAATTATCATGTTTATAAAACCAAGATATCAATAGGGGAGAATATGCAATATTTAACACTCAACACACTCCCCAACCCACATTTTGTTAGTCCCAAGCAAATCATGCGTAAAGTGAACCTCAATTTCAATGTTCAAACCTTTTTTCAGAAAACAATCTTTTGTATAATTGAGTATGAATGAGTAAAATTAAGATGAGAAAGTGGGACTTTGAAAACGTAGAGCCAAATCATATAAGTAGTCAATCGAATCAGTTTTTTATCAATTTTTTTAGAGCACAAGTTTCTATAACATGTTTTTCAATGTGCTCAGTGAAAATCAAATTACTTCCTATGAGAGTACTATTATTTCATAATGTTAGACATGTTCATCATATTAAGAGTAGTTAAAAACTCAAGTGTTAATTCCAAACTTATCCCCTTCTCCTTCTTTTTCTAATTTTTGATTTTATATCAATAATCACTTTTTTTATTATTATTCATTCTTTTCAGATTCTTTTTAGAATTTTTCATTCTTTTTTAAACCTTTTTTAATTTTTTCATCATATATGACCCCTTTGTCGATTTCCTATTTTTTAAACCTTTTTTAGTTTATTATTATTCATTCTTTTCAGATTCTTTTTTAAACTCAAGTTCTTTTCATCTTTTAAGGTAGATAAAATTCTCCAAAATGAATTCTCAACATCTATCAATGATTTACATACTAACCATTAGAAATTCTAGTATAATCACAGAAAGCAAATTGAATGTGTCTTTGATTTAGATTAACATGATATTCAAACTTCCTCTTAATCAATTGAGTGCAAGAACTTAGGGGACAGGTTACTTAGTTAATCAAACTCTAACAATTCAAAGTTCAATCTCAATCTTATCATACTCAAAACATTCTTAAGTGCATAAACTATCATTTCCAAATAGGTTTTTGGTTTGAGAAATTAAAAAATTTTAAAATTTTTGCCCAAAAACTAAGAAAATACTGATTAGTTTACCTAATCGACACCCCCAACCTAAAATCTACATTATCTTCAATGTAAAAGATATAAGTATTTAATGTAAAAGAGGCAACGAAAAGAAAAGTGAAGTAATGGACAGGTAGTACCTGAAGAAGGAATTTTGAGGCTTTTTCCAAGGATCTCAATGTATAGATGGGTTAGCATAAAGACTAAACAAACAGAAAGCAAACTATCCTAATATTAAATTCTATGAAAGCAATAAACCTAACTACACCTCCATCAGACTAGGAGGTCAATCCTGGTAAACAGAATCAATCAAAGGTATGAACATGTCCTCTGAATCAAATTTCTCAACAAATGACTTTAAACGATGTCCATTCACTTTAAAAGCATTGTCATTGTTTGGATTCATTATCTCAACAGCCTCATGAGGATAGACATTAGTAACTGTGAAAGGGTCAGTCCAACGAGATCGGAGTTTATCCGAAAAAAGATATAACTGAGAGTCGTGCAAAAGGACTTTTTGACCACTAAAGAATGATTTTTGAAGGATGTTCTTGTCATGGAACACCTTCATCCTATCCTTGTAAATTCTCAAGTTCTCATATGCGTCATTCCGTATTTCCTCAAGTTCATTTAACTGAAGTTTCGCAACGAGCCAACATTGTCCAGGTTAAAATTTAGATTTTTGATGGCCACATAAGCTTTATGTTCTAACTCCACAGGTAAGTGACAAGCTTTTCCATAGATGAGTCTAAAGGGAGACATTCTGATTAATCATTTCTATGGATTAATCATTTCTCTAAAATATGCTTAATCTCCCTGATGGAAATCTCAGTTTTCCCACTTGTCTGTGGGTGGTATGAAGTGCTTACTATATGAGAGATGTCATATTTCTTCATTAAGTTCACAAATGGCCTATTGTAAAAATGTGAACCTCCATCACTAATTATGGTCCGAGGCATTCGGAACCGAAAAATGATGTTTTCTTTTAAGAATCTAATGACCATTCAATGGTCATTATTCCGGAACGAAATCACTTCAACCCATTTAGTGACATAGTCTAATGCTTGTAAAATGTATAAATTTTCAAAGGATTAGGGGAATTGCCCCATGAAATCAATGCCCCAACAGTCAAATGCATCAATGATCAGTATGGGATTCAGAGGCATCATACTTCGATGGGATAACGCTCTCAATTTCTGACAACACTCACAAGCTTGTCAGAACTCATGAGTGTCCTTGAACATAGTGGGCTAATAGAAGACGCACTGCAGAATTTTGGTCGTGGTCTTTTTATCAGAAAAGTGACCATCATAGGCTTGAAAGTGACAGAAGGAGACGACACTTTAGTGTTCATTATCTGGAACACATCTCCTTGAAATTTGGTCTAGGCAATATTTAAATAAATATAGGTCATCCCAAAAGAACTTACAAACTTCGGTGAAGAATTTTTTTTTTATCTTGTGCAATCTAATGTGTTGGTGTGAAACCTGTGGCAAGATAATTAGCAATATCAGCAAACAAAGGCAAGTGGGAGAGTTTAAACAGTTGTTCATCAGGGAACATGTCATTTATAAGTGTCATCTCAAGGGAATCAAGAAGGTCATGTCTTAAAAGATGGTCAGCCACTACGTTCTCTACTCCCATTTTATCTTGTATTTCTAAATCAATTTCCTGGAGTAGGAGGATCCATCTTATCAAGCAAGCCTTAGAATCATTCTTAGAAAGAAGGTACTTGAGCGATGTATGATCAGTGTAGATGATGATCTTAGATCCAATCAAGTAGGACCTAAATTTGTCCTAAGTGAATACTACGGCTAGGAGTTCTTTCTCCGTAGTAGATAATTCACTTGGGCAAGATTTAAAGTTCTACTTGCATAGTGAATAACATGGGGCTTCTTTTCTTTTCTCTAGCCTAACCCCGCCCCAATAGCATAGTCAAACGCATCACACATAATCTCAAAAGGAATGCTCTAGTCAAGTGGCTGCATGATATGGGAAGTGGTCAACATGCCCTTAAGCTTAGAAAAAGCTTCTTAGCATTCCTCGGTCCACACATATGTTACATCCTATTGAAGTAGATTGCATAAAGGACGAGAGAGGTGACTAAAGTCCTTTATGAATTGTCTGTAAATTCTGACATGTCCTAAGAAGGATCGCACGTCTCGTATGCTCTTGGGTGGAGGTAGGTTAGAGATAAGATCAATTTTAGCCTTATCTACCTCAATTCCCTTGGACGATGATGTGTCCAAGAACAATTCTCTTATGAACCATGAAATGGCACTTCTCCCAATTTAGTATCAAATTCTTTTCCTCACATCACTTCAGCACATTTTTCAAATTTTCCAAACATTCGCTGAAGGATGGACCAAAGATAGAGAAGTCATCCATGAAGACCTCTAAATATTACCCCATCATGTCAGAAAAAATACTCAAAATGCATCGTTGAAAAGTGGTAGGGGCATTACACAATCCGAATAGCATCCTTCGGTAATCAAATGTGTCATAAGGACATGTGAATGATGTCTTCTCTTGATCTTCAAGTGCTATCTCTATCTGATTGTATCCTGAATATCTTTCAAGGAACCAATAGTAAGAGTGACCAGCTAGCCTTACTAAGATTTGATCAGTGAAGGGCAAAGGAAAGTGATCCTTCCTCGTGACGGTATTCAACTTTCTATAGTCAATGCACTCTCTCTAACCAATAGTAACTCTAGTTGGCATAAGTTCGTTGTTGGCATTGGCTACGATGGTGATTATGGACTTCTTAGGAACCACCTGAGTTGGACTCACCCATTGGCTATCAAATATGAGGTATATATACCCACATCCAATAACTTAAGTACCTTGGCCTTAACCACTTCCTTCATATTTAGATTTAATCTACATTATGGTTGTTGGGAGGTCTTCGCATTATCCTTGAGATGAATGCGGTGGGTATAAATCAATGAGTCGATTCCCTTAAGGTGCTCAATCGACCATCCAAGGGATCCTTTGTGCTCAATGAGAGTAGAAATAAGCATACTCTCCTATTCTTGCTCAAGGTGGGAAGAAATCACCATCGGGTATGTCTCATCTTAACCTAAATAGACATATTTGATATTAGAGTGTAAAGGTTTTAGGTTAAGCTTCGATGCTTTGAGGCTGGACGGTAAAGGCATTACATCTGTTTGGGTTAATTCTTCAAATTGTGGCCTCCACCGGTTAACTTCAAGTAATGGCGTAACATCGAGCATGACATCTATCTCCCTAATTGTATCATCATCTAAATTAGGGGAGTGGGCCAAGCACTTCTCCAGAGGGTCAGAGGATAAGGTCATTAGAGTTCTATCCTCCACGAAAGAGTCTATCACATTAATGTCGTGGGCCTCGTCATCATCCTCTGTTTGTCCGCTCATGCTGAAAAGATATTGAGCTCTAATGTCATATTTTCAAAAGAAAAATTCATGACACCATTTCTACAATTAATGATAACATTAGATGTAATAAGGAATAGGCGGGCAAGTATGACAAGGATTTGAGTGCTCATATGTGCGATGAGCTGAGTATCCAGGACGATAGAATTTATCACGCCCCAAACCTGGAAATGGAGCTGATAAAATTTTTGATTACCAAATCCGGTGCTGACAACCTCCGTAGTACCCCTATTCTCGGCTCCCAGCGCCCATACGCCAGATTTCGATCTTGGGATCCTATAAGGAGGATTTTCTAACATACATTTATCTCATAAGAAGCATAACCACAAGTTTACCCAAATCACAAAGGTAACATCATCATCATATATCCACTAATATAAACAGTTGAATACAGTACTGGAAGGAAAATACATATATCGATAATCAAAGCTCCATAAGACGGCTACATGCTTCAAGCTCAACGCTGCTGCAACCTAATGCCACCTGCACGCATCTATCGTGCATAAGCTTATAGAAAGCTTGGAGGGTGGTATAAATGTGTGCGATGCACGTGCCAAGCATATAAGTATCAGAGTAAGTGGAAATACTAATGATCCATAAATCGTACAATACCAAAGTAATGCGGAAACATGCTGATAAGTCCATAAATATCATCAGCTCATTCAGGCTATGCGATGCAAAAACATAATAAGCCAATATCTTACTGAGGAAGCAATGTAGTATACAAATCCTGATGACTCCACAAATACCGTTAAGATCATCTAGGCCATATAAATGTAGAAATATAGCAACATGGAATACCATATGCCGTAAATATAATGCAATATGCAATGTGAATAAAATGACCAAGCTAGAGAGTGAAGTTAAGATGATAGTACGTAGTATCGAAAGCTATGGGATCCATCACAAGGGACATCTATCCAAACCAGTCCCAATATAAATTTAGATTGTCAAACTCAATGTGGTAGACTCTTGATCTCAGGTTAGTTGTGCCCCAAACTGAAATCCTGGCCATTGGGAATGTACACAACAATTAGTTGCGCACCACCAGCCTGAGTAGATAGTGAATGAATGAATGAATGAGTAAAATGCTAAGTATACAACTCCTGCTCAATAAGTCCATATATCAGTACTATACATCTCTGGGATCATTACTGGGATCTAGTACACTCTACATACAATCGTCGTCCACTGGATGCGCGACCATGCAAGTGAAAGAGACCTCATTATCCTCCTGGCCAGTAGTCAGCCAATATCTACCCGGCACGTATATAGCAGACCTAATCACGAGCTGGTTAAACTCAGCCTAGCTATGCCCCCTACCCTCGGGTGGGTAAGGCCACCACCCCTTCCCAACCGACCATGACATAATGGGAGATGCATCTTACTGGTATTCGATACTTGGGTGCTTATATATCCACTTAGTCTATACGTTAGGGCGTCTCCTGGCCACGGAGGTTTCATGGATTTTCACCCAGGGACATCTATGGTGCCCTGATGCTAGTAACATATTTTGGTGTCTCATCTAGCCATCCAATACATGCCTGTGGAAGCTACGGCCCTAATGTCACTAAGGCATACAGTAATCACAACACATAATATAAGTGCATGAGTCATACAATCCAATCATGCATCAATCCTGCGTATACCGTGTGCTATCAGGGAGTCTCATAACAATCTACCCAATGACATATGCAATGGTCAATCACATCTCATAATAAGCATGCGGATGCTGTGTATGGGCATGTATCATGATGCTATGTTGTCACATACTCATAATCGGTATCGATAACTAGCTTCGACAATCGGCCTAAGGGAAGGTCATAATGTGGACATTTAACCATCATTGCCCATCAATGTGGATATTTAACCAACATCTCTCCCAAGGAGTGACCCTCAGAGGACCAAACGTATAATAGGCCCATGGCCTCACACAAGGGCCTCATACAAGGGCTACATATACATTACAATGGGCCTCATTACATGGGCCAAATACACATCACAATGGGCCACATTACATAGGCCACATATACATCAAGTGAGTCGCATCTCATGGGTCTAATATACATTACAATGGGCCGCTCACATGGGACTAATATACATCAAGTCGGGCCTTATCATATGGGCCGAAAATATATCATAATGGGCCACATCTCATGGGCCTTGAATACATCACAATGGGCCATAACCCATGGGCCTCAATATATCACAATAAGCCACAACCCATGAATCTCAATACATCATAATAGGCCAAAACCCATAGGCCTCAAATACATCACTTCAGGCCTTGCCATATGGGCCATAAATACACAACAATGGCCCTCAAATACATCACAATGGGCCACATCCATGGGCCTCATCATATGGGCTTCGTATACAATGCATTGGGCCACAACAATGGGTCTCACATATGTCAAGTGGGTCGCATCAGCGGGCCACACTAATGTGCTTTATATACATCAAGTGGGCCGCACCAATGACCCATATAAACATCAAGTGGGCCGCATTAACGAGCCACACCAATGAGCCTCATATTCATCAAGTGGGTCGCATCACATGGGCCTTATGTAAGATAGACGGCATTAATATAAAACATATGGATTGTGTGGATATAAAACAAATGGATGGCATTGATGAAACACATATATCACAGTGGAGTCCCATCGTCTAGGTGGACGGTGAGGATAAAATGCATATCATGGTGGGCCCACGATCCCATGGGCCTAATATACATAACAGCTGGACCCCACATACACAACAAATGGGCCCCACCAGATGGGCAACGTGGGTACAACACACATCGCGGTGGAGCCTTCAACACTGTCCAAACACGTCTATGTAAATCTGCATTGTCCAAACATTGTCCAACACTGTCAAGCATAATCTGGATGGTGTGGATAAAATAAATACATCATGGTGGTCCCATGCTGGAAAAACAGGTGGACAGCTTGGGATATACCCACATACATCACGGTGCATCCCTCACAGCACTGTCCAGAATGGACGGTGTGGAGACATGATACATACGTCAAGGTGGGTCCCACCCCCACACGTGTGGGGTAGGCGATGCCCTCTTAAACATATGGATGGCATGAATAATACACAAACATCATGGTGGGGATCCACCGTCCCAACCAGGGAATGAAATGACCATACATCACAGTGGGGGTCCACTTGTTGGCTACAATACAACAGCACCATCCAATCCATTTTTAAATCTAGGTGGGTCCCACATGGGGCCCACCATCATATCTATATTATTATATATTACATATATTATTAATATATTATTATATTTTCATTTTTTTAAATGTTCCAGCATCCAATGTCCCATCTGGACGGCCAACGTGGATAAAACACATGCAATACATGTGGGCCCCACATATGGACGGTGTTGATAAAACACTTATATCACGGAGGGCAGCACCACTACACCATCCAAACACTCCATATAACATCTTGGAAAAATCCATACATAGACCCGAGTATCACCTTTCGCAGAAATCATTTAGAACCAAATCCTTTAGAAATTTAACGTAAATTAACTAGCGCTAAACTAGATTACTTGTGAAATTAGTACCAACCACTTTAAATATGTTCTGTAAGACCCAAAACCTATAGAATTGTTAACGCTACATTACCCTGAAATTTAGGATCCAACTCTAAACCCAGTTGCCCTCGAGAAATTCAGAAACTTCGTATCGAACCTGGACCGCACGTCGAAAGTCCGATTGCGATGAACTTAGACAGTTATGACCGCCTAGTTGGACTTGACTATCACCTCAAAAATCAAGCTCAAACGATGTCCTGAGACCATTTCCTTGAGTCTGGAGTGAAGAGTGTGAGAAAGTGAAGATTTTTACGAAATTAAATATGAATTTAAGAAATCTGAGTCATGTCGCTTGCGTGCCATTTATAAGCATTCTGACTGTTGGTTTTTGACCCAAATTCACCTTCGGATCAGGGAAGGTGGCCCATACATGTCAAAGTACTTGTGGCCTTGATTGAGTTTCGGTGACCATTGAACTGAAGCTGGTCCACCACGGTCGATCTGGAACTCTGATTGGACTGAAAACTTAACTTGCTTAAGATCCTATACTAGTGAGCTTAAGTCCTACTGCATTAGAGGACCTCCAGAAGTGTTCCGTTGGATCAGAAAGAGCCCGATTTGGATATAACCTAAGTATACCTTGGCCCTAGGGCTATTTTCGTCAGTTTTGGGCTTATATAAAGGCCTTAAACCCCCTCTCATATATCCCATACGAATTTTCAACCCTAGCCAATATAAGAGAGAGAAAAAAGAGAGAGAAGAGAGAGAAAGTAAGTGAGAACTTAGTGTTTCATCTTGGGATTCTTCTCAGTTCTTCTACGCATCAATCCATCATATCTGAATCATTATTCCAGCGATTCTAATTTCATTTTTGGGTAAGTCAATCGAACCCTAACCTGTTTTAGAGCTTAGGATAGTTTAAGGGTTGTCTATCTGCCATTGACGAATAAACTTAGAATAAATCATGTCTTAGGTTGTCTATCCGCCGTTGACGAAGACTTATCATCTAAATCATATTCGTATTACGTTTTTTGACTAAGGTGCGGACTATATATGTTTAGGTTGTGGTTTTCAAGACTTTTCATGTTAGATAATGATTTATTCTTAATATGGACGCTATTACACATGCTAAATGCGCTATCTGTTTTGATTTGTATATATGTATAACCTATGATATAAATAGGGTATTTTATGTATATGTGGAAATAATTGTATGCGTAAGGAATTTGATGTTATGATTGCCATGATTATTTGTCATAGATATATGATTGATATGCATGCGACAACTCCTAGGTGAAGGAATTTGCCCTAATATGTAATGTGGTTAACATACGTGATGTATGTTGAATATAGTAGTCTAAGTGTTTGTATAACTTCCTGAATGAGATAGCATTTAGTAAAGTGTGATTTATAAGGTTATTGAGATATGAATCTCAATTACCCTGCTTGTGTGTATGATTTCCTCCATGAATTATTTAGTTTATTTTATTCATGTTAACCATGTGTATGATTTCCTCCATGTACTAAATTCATGTTTAAGTTATATTTCATAACATGTTCATATGAATGTAGAATCTGAATCAATTGCTTATTATTGAACTTGTACATGATTGAGACTATGTTATAGTCCAGGTAATCGGTATTGGTCCTTAAACTGGTGGTTGAGGTTGTTTTCACCACGCAGGATGTGTTCAACGAATGCGAGTCGTACTTGGAATGTTCGACAGTGGTTAGGCCACACAAAGTGTTTATGCATTCCATGTCGATCAACTTAACGTGCACTTGTCCTAGTTGAGCTCGTCAAAATAACTCGATTGATCGATGTATGTTCACCACGTTTGGTCGCTACTGTCTGAATCTAGGGTACCATCTAGGGTACCAAACTTACCAGTGAAATCCCATTAACCTTGGTACCTCGATCCCCTATGACTTATGAGCCGGACATGGTGGTATGGGACACCGTGGTCGTGTTGTCGGCCTACACTGGGGCGACGAGCCTCCTCGTAGTGACCAGTAAGCATCCTACACTCGTGTGCCGATTATGGTGGTATGACACACTATATTCGCGCTGTCGGCCTACATTGATTGGTGACGAGCCCTCTGTAGTGACCTTGAGTATATTTTGATACTGCGGACAGGCGATGAGCCTTTGTACAGCATCTAATGTATACTAGGCCTGTATTGATTAGTGACGAGCCCTTTACACCGACTTAGAACAGTAATATCGTATGAGATTTCTTAGGACTGACGATCCTAGAATGAATCATTGTTTGGAAATTAATATAAGGGAAGTGTTTTAGCTTCCTAATCTTGCTGTATGAAAAGGAATAATAAGAACTTAATAAACACGTTCATAACATTGCACTACATGTGTCGTTGGTGTTGGTGTAGAGCACAGTGTGTAGTGATTCATGTCGCGATCGTTAGATGATGTCGTAAGAGGGAGATTGTGGTGAGGGCATGCATCATTTTCTCATACCATTCTTGCATTAATAAGAGTATATAGGACATGTTTGATTGTACTACTTTATCATTACTGCTTGATTGAATTGATAACATGTTAACCTTCGCTATATAATTCCACTGAGTTGATCACTAACTCCCACGTTCTGGGACGGTGCTTAAACACCAACCAGACTCTGACTTAGTTGCAGGTGATAGTGATGCCTGCAAGGCGGAGCCGGAGTTCGATGAGGACGAGGAGGCTTTCTCGTTCATGCAGTTCTCAGGCGGGTTTATGTGAGCCGTGTCCTGGTTGGCAGGGATTCTAAGCTATGATTGTAGTGATGTATCACATTTTGTTATATGTATTTTGAGTCATGACTTATAACTATGACCTGGCAGAGCTTACATATCTTGGGGACTCATGTTGGTTCATATATGTAATTCAGTTTTTCGCTTGCGTTCTCAGATTATCCCTGAACTATGTTTGCTGATTTGGCTTAATCTACTTCATGTTTATGCACTAATACAGACAACACACATCCATCTCTAAATATGTTACATAAGTGATGTTTTGGAACTCGGGAGCTGAGTTATACTCGACCCTCAATTTTCAGGGCATTACACTCCAGCACCGTCTAGATCATCTGGATGGTGTGGATGGGACAATTACATCATAATGTGGCCCACATAACTTGGTGGCGTCAGTCCAGCAACTATTGCTACTGGCCCACTGTCCAGACGATGGACGGCTAGGATATAATACATACAGCACGGTGGTCCCATGCTGACCAAAATAGACGGATGATTTAGATGTCTGGACACATTAGGTGGGCCACACACCACTACGAGAGAGAGAGGGAGAAGGAGAAACGTGATGGAGTGGAGTGACCCCGCTACTATGGGCCCTCCCTTTTTTACAATGTATACATCAAATGGGTCCCATCGAATGTGGGCCTTAAATAATAATAATAATAATTAATTAAGCTCTAACATTATGATCACCCACCTAGAGTTCTTCTTGGACTCCCTAGCTCTAAAGCTTTAGCTTTAATGGAGGATGATGGACATTGGACGGTTGAATGGTGGAGATAGGAGGTAGGAAGATGGGTCACACCTAGCTTCATTCATGGAAACTTGGACGGTTCTCTCCCATGGGAGTTGCTTGGGAGATGGGTTTCAGAAAGAGAGAGAGAGAGAGAGAGAGAGAGAGAGAGAGAGAGAGAGAGATGATGATGATGATGATGATGTTGTAAGAGAGAGAGGGATGGGTGAGAGGTGATGGAGTGATGGGGAGTGATGGGTGAGTGATAGGTGTGTACTTCACATGTATGGGTGGAGAGAAAGAGTTGACTTTAGGGGTTAGTTTTAGGGATGGGACATATACTTGATTGATGGGATTGATGGGACATGTTCTCTTGAGTTTAACAAATACGCTGTGTTTTCTCGAACTAAACGCAGGCCCACATCTCCTAGCCCGAATATCGCCTCACCATGCGGGACTCGATGTCAGAACCGTAGCTACGGCACAGTCGCAAGGGTACAAATATCAGGTTGAGTCGACTCTGGAATATAGGATACGACTCATGGTCGTGCACAACTACTATCTACGAGTTGCGGGTAGCCGAAATTCAACTGAGAGGATCGTGGAAGCCTACAAAATGATACGGTCTAGGATACGGGCCTTACAGAATCTACCTGATAGTAGAATTTGTCAGCCTGGACCAACACATCATCAATCATCCCCCTCGGTACATGAACTGAGTGATCAGTAAGTTATAATGTGGTCCAGGTGGGTTTTAATTTACTTAGACCTAGTTGTTCGCATACCGAATAAGGGATCGAATTTATGCTCACCTAAGTCAAAAAGTGCATTTTCAATTTGGTGATTCCCAATTATACAAGTGATAGTTGGGCTACCTAGATCTTTATATTTTTGTGCCATATCTTATTTGAGGATGGCACTCCCTTTTTTTATCAGGAAAATTTTCTTTTTGATACTTTGTCGCCTCTTGGTTGTGCATAAGTCTTTCAGAAATTTGGCATATAAAAGAATTTATTTCACGGCATCTAGAAGAGGGATGTTGACCTTCACTTATTTCAACACCTCTAGAATATCCTGTGAGTTGGTTAGAGGTTTTGGTGCAATCAACCGCTGGCGGAATGGAGCAATCGGCTTGCTCAAAGGTTTTGATTCTAATCCATGTGGAGTAGTGCTAGGTCTATCATCTGTATCTTCTTCTGGGTCCTTAGAATTTTCAACCCTTATTAGAATAAATTTGTTAATTATTTTTCCACTCCTAAGAGTGGTGATAGACTTGACTTGCTCCATTGGATTTGAAGAGCTTGGGCTACTGATTTCACATTGTGATTTTCGATTAGGGATAGCTTGAGTTGAAAGCATCTTTTTTCTCCCCAATTGCTAAGTGTGACTCTATCCTTTAAATGGATGATGCAACTGTTCCTATTGTTGATTTGATATCCTGGAATGCTTGTGTTGTATTCTAGTTGAGTAGCTCTTAGTCTTGAATATGTTTTAGAACTGGGTCCTCTTGAGGTTTCCTTTAATCGAAAAATTGGTTAAGGATTCCTTGAGGAGTAGCAGTTTGTCCATTCCTCCAACTGAAATTTGAATGGTTTCTTCAGCTGGAGTTGTAAGTATTTAAGGTGGTTCCTTTGAATGGCCTCTCTAGTAGTTTTTTAGAGCATTCGATTGCTCATTCAATATTTCTTAAAAAGTAGGTATTGTTGGACAATTTTCAGTTATATAAACATTACAAGCACAAATACCACAAATAACTTCCTTAGCCTTATCCTTCTTAAGTTTCATGGCCTCGAGTTTCCTTGTGAGATTAGCCACTTCAGTATTTATATCATCTTCCTCTTTCAAAATATATATTCCGCCCTTCTCCTTTAATTGAATAAGCTTGGAAGTGGTGTTAGGTCTTGAGGAGATGTCCCATGATTGTGTGGTTTCAGCGAGTTTTTCAAAGTAATCCCACACATCATCGACATCTTTGCTCATGAACTCCCCATTGCATATTGTCTCGAAAAATTGGCACATGGAAGATGTCAGTCATTCATGGAAGAAATTTGTTATGCATCATATTTCAAAATCGTGTTGTAGGTATGAATTGACAAGATCCTTTAACTGCTCCTAACATTAGAAGAATGTTCATCTTCCTTTTGGACGAAGTTCGTGATCGACTTTCTAATGGTGTTCCTCTTATGATATTGGAAGAATTTCTTTATGAACTCTCTCGTCATGTCATTCCGTCTACCAATAGATAGTGAACGTAGTAAATGCAACACGTCTTAGCTTTTTCTTTTATGGAGAAAGAAAAGAGTTTCAGCCTAATCATGTCCTCAGACACAATAGGAAAATATAAAGTAGTCATTATCTCATCAAACTCTTTCAAGTGTAAATATAGACTTTTACATTCAAGTCCATGGAACTTCGGAAGGAGTTGGGTCACTCCTGGCTTGATATCTATATTTCCTGTATTTTCTAGAAAAATCATACAGGAAGGTGTGCTCACCCTTCCCGATTGTAAGAAATCTCGTAAGGTACAGGACGGGGGTGCATTGTGCACCTCATTCTCATCCTGAATTTTCTCAACTGGAGGTTGAGATTGATTTGTAGGTTGATTTGCAGCCATCACTTTTATCCACTCTGAGGATCTCAAGTGGTGTCTAATCCGATGATGGATAGGCAGCCTTTCGAATAATCCTCATTCACTTAAGAGACGTCGAGTGTTGTCACAAACCCACTTGCACATGAAACACTCGCAACCTTTAAGTAATTAAACCTAAACCTAAGAAATAAAACTACGAAAACTAAAAAAAATAAGAGATCTAAAAAAACAAAAAAAGAATTAAAAAGAGGTTACCGAATTGGAGATTGCTATGTTAGAATCCTACAAAATAGAAAACAAAGTTAGCTTTTAAAAACAAAGCAGAAAAATTCTTAAACTAAAAATAAAATAGAAAGTTAATCTTAATCTTAACTTAATTCCAAAACTAATTAAATTCAGTAAACCATAACCGTAGTCCTCGGCAACGGCACCAAAAACTTGTTCACAACCCCAAGTGTAGGGTCGCGATATAGTAATAATCTCGGTGAGACCGAGGTTGAATCCACAGGGACTAATCTCGTACTTTTTAAAAAGTAACTAGAACTAGAGCTAGAAGAAGATGTAAATCTAAATTTGAAAATTGGGAAGAGTAATTATGAATAATGTAATTGAAACTTGTGAATTTAAAGGTGGGAACTAGGGTGTCAAGGATTCACTTGTAGCTATCGAGATGCTACCTTACTTGATTCAAGTAACACAATTGGAATTGAAGTCATATCTTATCCAATTGGAAAATATAGCAATTAAATCAAATTTGAACTTTCATTGACTTAATTCTCAATGGATGAGGATTGTGAGGATTGAAAGAGATTTCATCACCTTACCATGCCCAGGAGACGATGGTGAACAACAGGATTTACCAATTCCATAATCTCAAATAATAAAAGAAGATATTCTCAGTTGTCGCAGCGTCTATTGTAATTTGAGTCACAACAAGCCGTAGAGAATTGAAAATATTTCTTAAAATGAAACTAAAAATAAATAAAGTTCAACATAAATAAGAATCAAAGTAAAGTAAACATCCAAATCACGCTACAAGCTTCACTTCTCAGCCCTAGCTAAGACATTTAGCTAACCATAAACATGATTGAACTAAGAACTCTTAAATAAAATATAAAAATAACTAAGGTAGAAGAAGAAAAACTCTTGCCGGCAGCTCTCCACCCTTTTTCTCAACTCTTCAAACCCTAGAAGATGCTTTAAAGCATCCTATGAACTCCTATTTATAGTTGGGGAACTCCGACTTTCGCATCGAGTTGGAAAAGTTTGGAAACTGCCTCAAATTTACGTAGTCCAGGCAAAATTTGCGTAACCTTCGACTAGTCGAGAGAAATCTTCGACTGGTTGAAGGTCATCTTCGACTGGTTGAAGGTCATCTTCAACTGGTCAAATGGAATCTTCGATTGGTCGAAGGTCACGTAAATCTGAAAGATAATGTTGTTAGAGTTCGAGCTGAAGTTTCCTAGGCTAGTTGAATTTCACGTGAATTCCTTTTCTTCACTTCAAATCTTCAATTCTCTTCATTCTTCACTTGGTTTCCTTGGATCTTTGGCATGTGAATTCTTCAATATTGGTCTTGTAAGATCCATCCCTTGCCTTGGTGATTCTTAAGCATAAAATCCATACTTTTAGCATTCTTTTCAATCTAATCTCTCAGATTGGTCGAAGGTCATGCAAATCTGAAAGATAATGTTGTTAGAGTTCGAGTCGAAGTTTCCTAGGCTAGTTGAATTTCACGTGAATTTCTTTTCTTCACTTCAAATCTTTAATTCTCTTCATTCTTCACTTGGTTTCCTTGGATCTTTGGCATGTGAATTCTTCAATATTGGTCTTGTAAGATCCATCCCTTGCCTTGGTGATTCTTAAGCATAAAATCCATACTTTTAGCATTCTTTTCAATCTAATCTCTCAGATTCACCTTGTAATACAAACATGTATAAAATATACCACTAAGCATTATCATATTCATAAAGCTAAGAAATCAATAGGGGAGAATATGCAATATTTAACACTGAACAAGGGTGTGTTTCACATTCCACTTGGATTGGGTTTCTCAAATTTATCCTTTTTTTATGATTTTTCTTTAAATTTAATTTGTCCATTGTGTCAGGGTCGTCGAATAGAGCCGAGGAATACGATTTTCTTGGTGATCTGAAATTTATATTGGTTTATCTTGAAAATTCTCCCAACGGGTGCCAAAACGAACTTGATCTCAATTAATAGTCCACACTTAATGATCAGGGCCCAATTTTTTGAGAAATGTGTAATCAAGATAGGAAAATGATTGGACAAAGTTTAATGGTTAATCAATGGTGGAAAAAGCATAAATCTAAAATTTCACCCATTATGCCAGAAAGGAAGGAATTGGCTTTAAGGCGGTCAACATTCAACGGTGTAGGATAATAGATTGAGTCTTAAATTTTTATATGATCTCATAATCGAATGAGGTTAAAGCATGGTCTAAATATGAGTTGTGATTGACAGTATAAAGTGGATCAATTGGAAGCACTATATTTAAGAATAGTTGATAAGCCTAAAACGGATAACTTCACGACTAAGTAAAAGCCTACTAAGGTGGGGTTCTTATATTTCACACTTGGTTTATATGATGAAAAATCTAAATCGTTCATACAAAGAGAAATATCCTACTACGACCACCCATAACCTTTCTTCACTCGATGAACACGAAAATCAATGGTTAAGATGCTGATTTGTTGATTGGGTCACTTTTACAATGATATAAAGGCTGAAATTCAACGTGAATGGTTAATTTATGGTAAATAGGTATAGTATAAAATTTCACACGAAACGGATCATGAGAATTATATGATCTAGAATTCGGGAGTATAGGTTAATGGCATTAGGTGTTTATGATTTTGTCATTTTTTATTTCTCTAACTTCCACCGTCCATAACATTGGACTATACCATCCAAATGCATTGAAATTTAACAGACATTATTTATTTTTAATTCTCTTTCCATCGCCCCATTTTTGACCTTGATCGCTTTATGTTTTTTTAATGGGTTATATCGCCCCGAGGTTTAAATCAATGCCTTTATATATCTAATAAAGAACTCAACTAGTAGTTGTGGTATATCCCTTATGATCTTAAAACTGAGTAGTTCATTTTGATATTTAGGCGGCCCATTTGGTGGATCCAAATATGATGGACGGTCAGATGACATGTTAAAAAAAAAAAAACTTGATGGTTAGTACTCTGATCATGTATATAGGTGGTTGTATAATCGGTTTTGTGAATGGATGAGCACAAATGGATTTTTGGAGTGAGCAAGAGGTAGAACATGTATACCGTTAGATTCAAGTGACTTGTTCACATGTATAAGTTTCTCATATTGTAATTCTAATGGTGTGTTAAGCATATTCATAAGTGATGAACAAGATGAACAGATTAAAATCTCAACTTGATATGTGTACGTGCGAATGTAGAAATCAAGTAGCTAGTTTACTACGATCGGGTGGTCCAAAATCAAAGTGGACAGTCAGATATCTCCATCTAGCAGTGCATATTTAATTGAGTGGTTAGTTATGATGAACAGGCGGAGATACTTAGATATATGATGGTCCTGTCTTAAAATCAATGGTCGGTTGGCTTGATCCATAGATGAAGATCATTTCCAACGGTCAAATTTATGTTGGAGAATAAGCGTAATGTTAGGATAATTAAATGGGTATCGTACACATGTATATACGAAGTTAGATTTCATGGTAATACTCGAAAACTTTCAATACTCGAGTATTGAAAAGTTCGGGGTATTACACCAAGTCTCCTTGCTAACTTGACCACATTCTACTCGGTCACTAGTGCTTTATAGATGACATGGCATTACTCAATACACGCCACCTGTATACCAATAAAATCTTCTTTGAGTGCCTCAACGAATTTTAGATACACTACGCATGTCATGCAACATTACACGTCTCTCTTTAATTGGCTCTCATAGGAATGGACAGAAATAGAATACAACATTACACCCATGCAGCTTCGCCTTTAGAAAAAAATGAAAGTGATGTGTGACTCCTCATAAATGTAGTCGTTCTGTAGGACACATGATGACACCTTAGTTACCACGCATGATTAAGATAATTTTAAATGGCGGTCGTACCTTCCTTTTTTGGATAGATAGCTATTTTCATGAAGACACATGTATGAACATCGTACCATACAAGACGATGATTACATCAAATTAGTACACCCGATTTCTGCCGATATATATTCCATTTCAACACATTTCTCGTTCCTCAAGCTTTCTTCCTCACTTCCTAACTCTTGAAACCCTAATGCCTTTTTATATTAGCGATGAATGCTTCATCATCCTTTGTTCTCCATCCTTCCAACAAGATGACTTGATATATGTATTAGAAGGTCTTTTTAAGAAATTCACCAACGAGATAATCTTTATATCAAAATTTGGTGATTATTTCTACCTTGGTCCTCCTTTCTCCTGAAATCAAAGTTGATGAAATCTACTCCATGGATCACTTCTTCCCAATTTGCCAAGGCGTGATCATGTTGATTCAATCTTAGTTGATCCCCGATCCTTCTAATGCCATGAAGACTCCGGGAACCTAGCTGAAACTTTTGTTAGATGGCATGACTAGTTCGAGCGTGTAGTTACACAACATAAGACTTCTTGGAGAGAATCTGACATTATGAGTGCATCAAGTTATCATTACACAATTACACACTGGATCCTCATCTTCTCTCCGCAACATCCACCTTCTAAAATTCATTCACCAACGCCTTATTATTCGGATGCCACCATATAAGTCCAACAATTTTAGATATGCGTGCCCTCACATAGCTTCTCCCTTTTAGCAAAGTAGTTTTCCCAACGAATTAGACATGTGCATCGGATGCCCATATATGCCGATGGACCATGCCCTCCCCATGATTGTCCCATAGTTGAAGATCCATTGATGGACCACTTTTAAGGGGTTTTGGCATATCTAATGCAATCGAGTGAATCCATTCTTCCGTGGTGCATAGGCTCCGGCTTCTATAGTCATCTAGCCGAGCAACTACTTTTTCTTTTTCTTTTTTTACACACGCACACACCCCACACACTCACGCTAGTGGAATTTCACCACGTATGGATACTCCATCCCTTGACCGGGTGTTGAAACTCCTGAGTCTGCCACCCGTGCAAGAATAAGGATCCAGCCGAGCCACCACTTGCGTGTGTAATTCATGGCAGATGCAGGTTGACCATAGTTGTAGTACGGATGGTACTATAGAGAAAATTCCAAGGACGGTCCATTCAGGTGGGCCCCAACTGATGGTCAAGATCACAGGTCCTATTATTCATACGGAAAACGCCATTACCCATCGCCCAATGCTAATATTTCAACTAAAAATGCAAGTCAATCCAAAGAAGCATTATTGGAAGGAATCATCAACCCATGGGCTCCACATGCTTGAAATCACGCGCGTCAGAAAACTTGGGCGAGGCCATGGTCATAAAAACTCAACGTTACATCCTTGACCAGCCTGACACTTGATTAGACCATTTATAAGGTACTTTGGCTATGCACTTATGCTGATATGCATGCACTCAAAACCTAAGTTCATGGCACACATTAGCTCAAAATAAACCCACTAAATTGCGGAATCCAATGTCACTAAATCACTGTCCCGTAATCGGATTGGATGAAAATATTCAACTTTTGATTCATAGATGCTGGTGGAAATTTATTAGATATTTTCATCCCTCGCCATCTAATAAATGTCCACCGATCCAATAGTCAGACAGCTAAATGAGTGTAAATTTTTTCAACATGGTAACTTAATCGAATGCACCCAAGCAATTTCTAAGTGAGTGCGCATCAACCATCGTACCGTGTCAGAGTATCAAAGTTTTTCTTTTATGAATGAATTTGCTCGTCTCTTAGGTTCAGTTGTACTTGAGCAATATCGTGACAGTGCTTATAGCTACAGTGCTCCTAGTCGCATTAGGGCAGTAGGTCAGTCCAACAAATGACACTGGCCGCTCATCAGGTCCAGGTCCAGCACATGTTTCAGGCCTACCATGCAAAAATCATGATAGGTGATCCGATCCATCAAAAGTTGCAATTAGTTTTTTGTTATCCATTTTTTCAAGCCATGGATGGATGGCTAGGATTATCAGATAAAAGCAATGGACAACGAACACATGAATAACCCCCAACAAATATAGATGGCTCAAGCCTTCCTTAAATGATCTAAACCGTCCATTTTATATGTGTCTCTTTCAAATGGCAGCAATGGTTCGTTAGGGTCGACCCTTGCATGTTAAATGTCTGTGGGACCTAATCGACAGCTGAGATCAACTTATTAAATCTTGGAAGATCCAAAGATCCGTCGATCTTGATTTATGTTTGTTGTATACGTGTTTGCGTTCCCTCGTAGGGAGGTCTTCCTCTCTCCCCTTTGGCATGTGTGAAGCCTAATTTCCTTAGGGCTCGTTTGTTTTCCGTTTACCACGGTAAAAAGTTTCGCAGAGACGGTAATTACATCTTCACCGACTCAAATTGCGATGAATTACTCTGACCTATTGTTAGTGCAAGATTCAAGTCCCTTGACAATTCCATAGAGCGTCATAATCCATCAGCGCATGTATTACGCCTGTTATTTTCATTACCGCACAGCAATCAACATCATGGTAAATTGTAATTATTTCATTTTTACCATTATTTATTGTGATAAATGCAAAACATGCCCATACGGTCTTGAATATGAGCTTTCTCTTAGGCATATTGTCTACGGAAAGGGAACACATGTAAAGATGCATATCTTTCGGAGATTTATGGGCGAGATTTCCGTTGTATAGTGGAAGACATGTAAGCCTTATCCTCTTCCTCTTGACTTCTCTTGTTTCGGTAAAGAATAAAGTTTTTTATTATTGTTCGGTATATGTAGGCACATTACCAATATACATAAATTCTTATGCATTTTGTATCTTATCTTTCTTTCTTTCTTTCTTTTTTTTTTTTTTTTTTTTTTTTTTTTTTTTTTTTTTTTGTAATTCTACTTCGCTTGCATTGACAATCCACCGGTGTTTTCTTGCAACAATTGATGCCAGAGCCAAAGATTGAGAGACTTTTAGCATAAGATTGATGTTGGTGCTATATTATAGTGGTATTTCAAGCGTCCAAGTTTGACAAATCCATTTGACTTGTGAAAATTGAAGATGAATTTCATGTTGCTGGAGGAAGGCTATACAATTGCGATTTAAAAAGGAAAAAAAAAAAAAAGCCCATGAAGATAAAAGTTCATGGTTTTTAAGGAGAAAAACCAATTCTTTATAATGGATCTTCTTACATTTAAGAATTAATGTATTCAATCGAAGTACGATCAAAGGTTTCTAAAACAAACCACTATAGACACTCCAACCCGAGATGGGAAACTACCTCGCAGGAACCGAGTTGAACAATGAAATAAGATACCTGATTACCTCAAAAAGGCCCCTAAAAACTCAATTAATTAATAGGAGAACTCTCTTCCAATCACCTGGAGAGTCCGATTATCGCCAGCCACCAACAACTAATCAAGGCATAATATGAAGGAATCTTCAACTGAACTCAGTGCAAGTAAAGGTAACTATCGGTGTGACTGAAATATAACATAAGTTTATAAATTCGAAGTCAGTGCAAACTTTTGCTATTAAAATAGGTGTTCTAAGTTGATCTAAATATGAATTAGGGATTGTGAAAGAGACCTAGGAGCAGTGGAGCTTCTTCAAAATCATCATTCCTTCTCAATCTTTCGGTTCTAGTTTGTTTATCGAGGTTTTTTTTTTTAAAATAAAGATATTAGCCATGCTTTGCCTATCTCTTAGCTAAGGAAAAGGGATGAATCTTTTAATTAATATTTGATAGTTAATTCATTTTATTTTTTTTTTTACTGAAAGTTAAGGTATTTATATTAAATTGTGATTCGATATGATTGAATTTCTAGATTGGGAAATGAATTAATGTTTAAAGTTTTTTAATCTATTGTCGCCTCCAGGTATAGTAAATGTTTTCAATTCTCTGCGATGTGATTACCTAGATTTTCATTAGAGAACAACCCTATCATGATTCCATTCTATGTTAGATTTTTTTTATTAATAGCATTGTATTTTCTTCTGATTAGAATGGATTGGAATCCAGTTCTAGTTGAATACAAATTAAATTCATAATTTATTGATTGGGGATTCCTAAATCCTTAGTCCTTTTTATAATTGTTTAACAACTCTTCTATTCCACTAGTTTAAAAACATATACCAACCATTTCTCTTAATTTAAGTTCTGAGTATATTCTCACCAAATTCTCCGTGGATCAACCTTGGTCTTACTAAGTTATTACTGTATCGCAACCCTATACTTGGGGTTGTCAACCTTTGGGTTCAATCAAGTTTTTGGCATAATTGCTGAAAAAATTGCGATGAGAATAATTATGGTTTTTTATTTTCAGTTTTAACTTAGGGTTCTTCTTTTAAAGTTTAATTTTATAAAGTTTAGTTTTAGTTAGGTATTTTTACATATTTTTTTGACTAACATCGTTTGGTTTTTATTTTTGTAACATCATTAATCCTAGTTCTTCTAAACTATTAATTATGTTTCCTTATCTTATTCTTATTTCATTTTAGTTGCTTCTAAGTGTTATAGGATTTTTAATTTTCTCTATACGATTTTTTTCTGTCTAGTTTTAGAACTTAGTTTCATGTACTTGGTTCATGCCCAAGTGGGTAAGGGATTATACACAACGACTTATAAGTGAATGAGGTCTAGTTGACGGGCTTTCCATCCACCGTCAAATTGGAAAATATACGTGTATGCCTGAATCGTCTCAAACCATAGCTGCAAACGCTCCAAACATGCCTAAGCAAGAGTCATACTTTGAGGAAAATATGGCTGAAACTAGAAAAAATTTCAATAACATTCCTATGAGGAACACACCATTAGCTAGGACGGTGCATGATAAGAAAGAGCCACACTACATTCCCTCGGTCAAAACTCTAAGAAATTACCTTCAACCGGTAAGAACAACACACCATCTTGTATGATTTTCTTAGTCAATGTAGGTAACCTGAATTTAAAACCGGGAGTCATACAACTTCTTCCTAAATTTCATGGACTTGACTTAGAAGCATGTATCTATATCTCAAGGAATTTGATGAGATTGTAACAAATTTGTACTACAACAATGTTTCTCAAGACGTTATTAGAATCAAGCTAGTTTTGTTCTCTCTAAAGGAGAGTCGAGTTCTAAGATTGCACTTAATAGGCACATGGGTTGAGATGACTCAAGAGTTCCTTAAAAAGTTCTTCCCGGTTTATAAAACCAACACCTTAAAGCGCACTATCATGAATTTCTCCCAAAAGGAAGATGAAACATTCTTCCAATATTAGGAGAGATTCAAGTATCTTTTACTCGCATGCCCACACCATGGTTATAATTAATCAATTTCTTCAATGATGGACTAAATTTAAATATTCATCAATTTGTTGAGATGATGAGCAATGGAGAATTCATTACAAAGGACTCAGATCCGGCATGAGATTACCTTGATAGGTTGGCTGAAAACGCACAATCATGGGACACCACCAACAAATCAAGTAATTCTAAGCCCAACGCTAAGGAAAAAGGGAGAATATATGCCCTCAAGGAGGACGATGTGAATCCAAAGATTCCAGGTCTCACTTGAAAAGTTGAGACTATGGAACTAAGGAAGGTGGAAGTGATCCAACCCACCAATGTGCCTAAGGAAAGTGTATGTGGCATATGCGAGAGTGATGCACACCTTACAAAGGATTACTTATAATATTAGCTTTTTAAGATGTGTTGCAAACTCAAGTGAATGTCATGAATGCTTACCAACGCCCATTTAGTGCACTAAACTCTAACACATATAGTCCTAACTGACATAATCATCCCAACTTCAGTTGAAGAAATGGGCCAACTGCTAATGTAAGCACACATCCTTAAGGACCCATCCCCCCCAAATCTCGATGTGCACCACAAGTGCAACCATAAAAGATAACCCTTGAGGACACGATGCAAGCATTTATACATGGGAAAATGTAATTCAATCAGACCACCATGCAGGCCATAAGTGATCTTAAGACATTGGTTTTAAGGATTGAATCACACTTAACTATTAGGGATAAATGAAGCTTTCTAGCCCAACCTCAGCCTAACCCAAAAGGACAATACGAAGTGAGTAATTCAAATCCTCTTAACTCATATGCGGAAAAGCCAAGTTCATCACTACTCTTAGAAGTGGAAAGAAAATAGATAAGACGATAACGATGAAGGCTGGCATGCCTAAGGATTCAGATAATTTTGATAGTAATGATGGATCAAGCCCTACCCCACATGACAAAGATTCGGTGCATGAGCATAAGCCTATGGCTTCATTTCCCCAATGTCTTTTCTTATCTAAACACCCATTATAGAATAAAGACATCTTGGAGATTTTCCAACAAGTAAAAAAACAACATTCCCTTGTTGGATGTGATTATATAAATTCCCTCATATGTCAAGTTGCTTAAGGACCTTTGTACGGTTAATTGCAAATTAAATGTAGAAAAGAAGGTTTGTTTGAAAGAACAAGTGAACGCGATTATTAAGAAAAATGCTCTCTCAAAATACAAAAACCCAAGTAATCCTTCGATCTCATGTATCATAGGAAAATTCAGGATTGAACAAGCCATGCTAGACTTGGTGGCAAATGTTAACCTCATACCCTACTTAGTATACGAATACTTGGGACTTGGTGAATTAAAACCCATCAAGACGACCTTACAGCTTGCTAAACGATCTATTCGTATATCGAGAGGAGTATTTGAGGGTGTGTTAGTCCATGTTGATAAGTTTTACTACCCCGTAAACTTTATCGTCTTAGACACACAACCAGTTATAAACACTAGAACTCAAATTTTGGTCATCCTAGGAGGCCTATTACCACTTCAACTGCAATCATCAATTGTTGGAATGGACCGACGAAGTTATCCTTCAAGAACATTACATTGAAGGTGAGTGTGTTCACTTTTTGCAAACAACTTGAGAATGCAGATGAGGCCCATGAGCTAAACATGACTAACACACTCATGGAGGAGGAGCTCATATTGACTACAATTTTCAACCCCTTGGAAGCCTGTCTTGCTCACTTTTATGAATTCTGACGATCACATGATATTAAATATAGTGAGTGCTTTATTAAATTTTGAACCGGTATTTGAAACTAAGAGGTGGAAGTCAAGCTTTGAAAAATTGCCCCTTATAGACTCAAAGCATCTACCATCTAACATCATGTCATTGAAGCTTGACCTAAAACCATTCCTATCTGAGCTAAAATACATTTATTTAGGTCAAGGAGACATATCTAGTGGTGATTTATTCCCACTTGGATGATGAGTAAGAGAGCAAATTGATTGCTACTCTTAAGAACCACAAGAGTGTCATAGGATGGACTATTGCTGATCTCAAGGGAATTGACCCCCTGATTTACACTCACCGAATACAACTAGAGGAGAGCGCTAAAACATTATGACAACCACAATGTCGATTAAATCCTAATATGAGGGATGTGGTTAAGATGCATGTGTTGAAATTATTGGATGTGGATATCATATATCCTATATTTGATAGTTAGTGAGTGAGCCTAACTTAGGTGGTGCCTAAGAAGTCTAAAATTATTATCGTAGCGAATGCCAACAATGAACTCATGCCACCTAGAGTTACCACTGTTTGGAGAATGTGTATTAACTACAGGAAGTTGAACACCATCATGAGGAAAGACTACTTTACTTTACCTTTTGTTGATCAAAATTTGGAAAGGTTAGTCAGCCCACTACCAAAAAAGTAGGGCAATGCCGATGACTAAAAATCATCGGCATTGACCTTCCGAGGGTGTTAGTGTTGATCGCCAACGGATTTAAACCGTCGGCATTTTTTACGGCTAAAACTGTAGGCGTTTCTGACGGCTAAAGGTGACAGTAAAAGCCGTCGGCTAAAAAACATTCATCGACGGCTAGGCATTTCTCATTAAATTTTATAAAAAAAAAAAATTAAAAAACAAAGAGAGAAGAAAAAGAAAATTGATTTCCTTGTCAATGCACACATCCAAAACTAGCTTAATACCCATTTCTCCATAACCCCAGACCAACCAACCTATTTGATAAGGTAAGTCTATATAAAAGAAAGGAAGAAATATAAATCAAATCTACCATCAAAATCCCAAATATATCATTTTTATTTTTATAAAAAAATTGATTGTCTATATGACACCCAATCCCAGGTTCTCACCTGGCTATGACAGATCATGACAACCGTATCCAAAAGAAATCTTGGTAAGAACATTGATACAATAATTAAATCTATGTTAACATAAAATATATATCACAATTCTCAAAAATCATATGACGTAAATCTTTCAAATTATAAGCCAATTCTCACCTTCTTAGTAAAGATAATGATTACATTCAAAGTAACATATAAACCAAAGTTTGATCAAGAAATAAACTTTGGGTAGTTTGGATTAAATCTACCTGAAATGATTACTGTAGTTGAATCCAAAGCTTCGAAACCAGCCAACAAACCTCTCAGCTCTTAATGAATTACTTGAAATAAGATACGGATTGTCTCTAAAAAAAATCAATGACAAGAGTTGAGAGGAAAGATAAAATCAAATCAATACAATTCAAAAAATCAAATACAACAAATAAAACGATTGATATGCAGGCACACAGAAAGTTTTGGACATATATCAACTATAGATCTCACCTAATACACATGTCATAAGTCCACATTTCCTGGAAAGTCCATCTGTCTACAAAGGTGCATGGGAACTAGCAAACTTCACTGTTAAATGTTGATTTTTTAAAGATTGAATATTTAAAAGATGAAAATTTTGATCTACAACTAGAAGTCCTAGTTGGGCTTCTGGGCTAAACCCAAACATAGCCTTGACTATCCTATCTCAGATGGGCCAGGGCCTAACCAGACATTTGCAACTTATGTATGCTATGTTCAACATAATAAACTTTTCTGTCAAGTGAGCTTTGTTATATAGCCTCACAAGCATGAAGAAACCATTTGAAAGCATCATACAACCACTATTATTGCGAGGAAGAGAGGAGAGTCACCAATCCATATTTAAACTGAGCATCTAATAATGGATTTGACATTCTAGCCATAATTTAGTAGATGAAACAAAAGGTTGTGGGATCAGTATCATTTTGAAGATCGCAATGAGATTTTAATAATCTAAAAATAACAGGGGAGATCTAGGTACTTACCTCTTCTTACCTGAAGGCCAGCTCTAGCCAAAAAGGTAATCCTTATTTCCTTCGTCTTGAAAACCTCCAAGCTGACTTGTAAACAAAGTTGAGGCAAAGGTCACCTAACAAGTAACAAAAAAACAAGCATATCTCTACGCACATTTAGCAAAACAATAGATTTTTCACAAGACCTCTTATCACAAATCACAAGAGCTTCTCTCGACAGACTAGGGGTGCATATCGAACCATTGGATCCGTGTAACCGGACCGGAACCATTGGATCAGTCTGGTTTGGTCCGATTCTAGGATCCTAACGGTCCGATTCGGGTTCCCAAATTTCCAAAACCGTTTATTACGGATCGGTTCCTGTTTAGGGCCCTGTAGAACCGAACTGAACGGTTGAGCTGAACTGTAGATCCAAATCGTTGAACTGAATTGTAGATCTGAACCGTGCTACGAACCGTAGATCCGAACCGTGGATCTGAACATTCATTTAAAAATAAAAAATAAAAAACCCTAAAGTTCCTTTGACTTTCTCTTTAGCACCCCCTGCCTCTGGCCCCTCTTGCCCCAACGAAAAGAAAAACACGCCTCCCTCAGTCCCTCTGCCCTCTCTCTCTCTCCCTCTCTCTCTCTCCCTCCCTCCCTTAGTCCCTCTCTCTCTCTCTCTCTCTCTCTCTCTCTCTCTCTCTCTCTCTCATCGTCCCAGACACTGGCAACCGTGCGGCGGCCTCCCTTGATGGTCCTCTCTCTCTCTCTCTTGTTGTCCCAATCATCGGCACTCTCTCTCTCTCTCTCATCGTCCTAGACTCCTAATCACCGGGAGGTTCTCTCTCTCTCTCTCTCTCTCTCTCTCTCTCTCTCTCTCTCTCTCTCTCTCTCGGTACCCCATTTCCTTTTCTAGGGTTTCTAAATTTCTCCCCCTTTTCAAAACCCTAGATAAAAGGTAGCATTTTCAGTGTTAATTTACTTATTTTCTCTTTGCGAGGTAAATTTCTCAAAAACATCACATCTAGCCATCCCTCTCTTGTTGGCCATCCCTCTCCGGTTGTCCATCGCTAGTTGTCCCTCTCTGGCCATCTTGAATCTCGATCAGAACTTCAACAACGGCTTTATCGTCAATCTCTGTGATGATAATTATTATCTACTAATTATCAATGTGATTTATTTTTTACAAATGTTTTATTGAATATGAACTATTGTTGCAATCAATAATAAAGTATAATGATGTGAGATTTTCACTACATTTACAGGATAAAATTTAAAACAGACCCTAAAGGGTATTTGATGGCTATATGTGAAAAGCCAAAGAGGATGGTATATATTAAAATTTCTAAAAAGAAATACCAGGATAGCAAGCCAGTGCGTTACTGTTTATGCATGTGTGTCACACACCAGATGATTGAACTAGCCTGATTTCTTGGCCAAGTCATCTATATGGTGCGGCCAACTTGATGCATAGCCAAAATTCCTCACAAACCATTCTCCATTGTAGTCATATATATATAATTTGAGTGAAATTATGGGGCCCATATGTACGAAAATTGCATTTGGATTCACCATCCAACTGAATTGCATTTGAAGTTTACTAATATGCAAATGACCAAATTGCAAGCATATCTTTCTTATTTTGAATGCTAGAGGTACGTTTGGCTTTGACTTAAAAGATCAACCAAATACCATTTTAACATTAATGACATTCAAAAAATTACATTATTTGGATGTCACAATGTTGTTTACTTGAGATATGGTACATATTGAGCAATCTAATTATCAATGTTTTATTGAATGTTAGGTGTTTTATTGATTTTTGTATCTTTTTTTTTTGTATATCATAATTCTTATTAGATGTCAAGTGCCGGAGAGACAAATAATCCTCAGGAGCTCTCTATTACTAATTCTTCATCTCATGCAAAGACATGTCATCCTAAAGACAAGGTTCGTAAATCTAACGTTTGGGATCATTTTACGAAAATTGTAAATGATAGGAATGGAAAAGCGAAAGGGGTAGATGTAACTGCTGTAATTCATCCTATGCATGGTTGAGTGAGAATGAGACTAGCACTTTGAGAAAACATGTATAAAAGTGTCCCAAGAATTCCCAAAATAAAGACAAGAAACAGAAACTTTTGTCAATGCATTCACTATCAGAAGATGGTGGTAGTACCCTTGGTATTTTAAAATTTGACCAAGATCTATGTAGAGAAGCACTTGAAAAAATAATAATCGTAGATGAGTTGCCTTTTAAGTTTGTTGATCATGAAGGGTTTTGTTACTTTTGTAGCATGATGCAGCCTAATTTCAAGTATTGTCATATACTACAATGGTAAGTGATTGTTTGACATTGTTTGTGAGTGAGAAAAAAAATTGAATAATTTATTAGGAGTTCTCCACAAAGAGAACAACGCTTCAAGATATGTGTAGAGAAAGAGAAGATGACATATAAAAGTTCTTTGTGCCTAGATGTTCAAACTAGGTGGAACTCCACATATCTCATGGTAGATGCTGCAACAAAGTTTAAAAAAGCATTTGAGAGATTAGAAGAGGAAGATCCACATTTCACCATAGAACTTCATGATGGACCTCCTACCACTAGTGATTAGGATGATGCTTGGGTTTTTATAAAATTTTTGCAGAAATTCTATGATGCGACTATTCACTTGTCTGTTTTTTTATATGTCACTTCTAATTCATATTTTCATGAAGTTTGTGCCATTGAAAGTTTCTTATCCGAATCGTCAATCAGTATGGATTCTACTTTAAATACCATGGCTAAGAAAATAAAGATTAAATTTGAAAAGTATTGAGAAAATATTGAAAAGGTGAATATGATGTTATTGATTGTTGTTGTGTTGGATCCCAGTTATAAATTAAAATATGTGAAGTTTTGTTATTCTGAAGTTTACGAACTTGCTATGGTGATTGAGCTCACTAAGAAGATAAGAGAGGCATTCAATCGTATTTTTGATGAGTATCAAAAGTTTAAGTCAGTTGATTATTCTTCAAGTCAAGTCATTTTCGACATGGATGTCGACCAATCAATTAGTTGTACAAGTAAGCAATTAATTTCTCTCAAATCAAAGTTTCAAAAACATTTGGAAGAAGAAGAGAGTAATGGAGATAAGTCTGAAGTGGACAAATATTTGGAGGAATCTTGTGAAAAGGATGATCCAAACTTTGAAATTTTGAATTGGTGGAAGGTGAATAGCTTGAAGTATAGAGTTCTTTCTCAAGTTGCAAGGGATATTTTAACTATTCCTATATCTATCGTTGCTTCTGAATCGGCTTTTAGTATTGGAGGTCGTGTTCTAGATCAATTCCGTAGTTTTCTTACCCGTAAGCTTGTGGAATACTTAATTTGTACACAAGATTGATTACGTGCTTCGCCTCTCCCAATTCAAGTTGAAGAAAATATGGCTGAAATTGAAGCCTTGAATCAGGTAAATGTTCATTTGATCAATATAATTTCTTCATATAATTTACTTCTAGCTATTGTGTTCTTCTTGAATTTAATAAATTATTATATTTTTGCAGACCTATCTTCTATTTGAGGACTTCCATATCAAGTTTACTTGGATAAGGTTCAATTGAATTAGGTAAATGTTCATTTAATCCAAACTTTGAAAGTTTCTTTCTTCTTTTAATGGTATATTAGAAAATTAGGGTAAGAATATGTTAGAAAATGGATCTACTTATGATGCTTATATCTAGGAAATAACAAGCTTTAAAGTTTTATGTGCTTGTGAATAATAATTGGATGGAAATGTAGCCTTATACCAATTCCGGTTTATGTTGTTGTTACTTAGAGGACGAAATATCTTTGTTGCTTGTCTTCTTTTTACCTATTCTTACATGTTTCATCTTTCTATAAACTTTGAATGAGGTGACCTTCTTTAACTCCACTCAAAATCCACCAACATCTGTGTGGATATCTGGCCTCTGTCATCAAGGATTTTCCAAGTGAGGGAACTTGACCATGGAAGAAATTTCTGTTTTGCTTCAATCACATGAAAGTAACCTGCTCTAAATTATTCATTTAGTTAACAATTAGACAGATCCACATTTACTTACAACTTAAAAGGAAGAATGCATCTCTTTGCATGGATAAGTCTATGGCTTGCTTCCATTTTACATGAGGCATGCATGTATGTCAATGAGAGCATCTAAGCTGCATGGTCTATTTTGGGTCGAACATGGATTATTTTTTTTTTTTCATTGCTTATGATTTCATTAGCTTCCAGACTTCATGAATAAGTTTTGGGAAGCAACAGTGACTTTACTAGTTGTTTGTAGCTCTATCCTTGCATTGAATTAGAAAGCCAATCTATAAAAGAATGTTTGAGTAGAGGTAGAAAGAGCTTGTATTTATTTTAAAATGCATGAAAAACATATTTGTTGTCTAACTGTTATGCTTGTTACAAGCAATTAAGGAGATTTTATTTGCTATACTTATGTTAAGGAATTGATCAGCCATTCCATTTACTATTTGGTTGTGGATCTCTCTATTAACCTTTTCTTCATACACACTTTGAAATTTACCGATGTCAAACAACTCCAATTTGCTGAGTTCAGTTGTAAGACCCGTATCCTAGCCCGTATCATTCCATAGGCTTCCACGGTCCTCCCGATTAAATTCTGAAGACCCGAGATCCTTTTCGACAGTTACGCGTGACCCCAAGTCGTATCCTGTATTCTAGAGTCGGCTCGACTCGAGACTTGTACCAATGTGACTGTGTCGTCACTGCGATTCCGATGTCGCGTCTCGCGCGCCGAAGTGATACCCAGGCCAGGAGATGTGGGACTGCGTTCAGTTCAAGGAAATGCCGTGCGTTTGTAATCCTAAGAGAATCTCTACTATATATCAAATCAATCCAATCAATCACCTCACATGTCAAGTACATGACCCATCCCCAAAAGAAACTCCAAAGTTAAAGCTACTCATCCCTTACATGTCAAGTACACATCACTCACCCATTACCCATCACTCACTCACCCATCCATCTCTCTTTACATCTCATCCTCTTTCTCTCATTTCTTTATTTTTCAAACAAACACCAAGCAACCCAACGTCCAAGCTATCTCCATGAGAGAAGCCATGTGTGGCTCACCTCCTATCTCCCATCTCCACCATCCAAGCCTCATCTCAACCGTTGGAGTTGTTTCCTTGGAGCTCTAGAACCTATAGGCGGAATAAGGAAAAAGAGATCAAAGGTGGGTGCTTTTATTTATTGATTTTGTGATTTGAGGCCCCACATATGTGGGACCCATCTTGTTGTATGCATATACAGAGGGCCCATAGTGGAGGTATCCCTCTCTCTCTCTCTCTCTCTCTCTCTCTCTCTCTCTCTCTCTCTCTCTCTCTCTCTCTCTTCTCTTGTTGATTGGCCCATGATGTATGCAATTCATCTAGGTTGTCCACCTTTGTCGGACTCGCTTAATGGACATGTTAGATCTACGCCGTCCAAGCCATGTGGGCCCTACCTTAGGGTGATGGGAAGACATAAATATCAAGTTGATCCAACCAAGTGGGCCACGTCCACGTGGGACCCACCTTAATGAAATGTACCCGCACCGTCCATCCAGTGTCACGTGATTTTGTGAAGCGTGATCATATAGTGGGGTGTGCTGTCTGGACGTGTTTTATAGGGAAATATATATATATATATATATATATAAATCAAGCTTCTGGGGTGGGTTGCTCATGCAGACCCCACCTTGATGTATGAATTCAATCCACGCCGTCCATTCCATTCCCTAGATCATTTTAGGCATTGAGCTGAAAAATGACACTAATATGATTATCAAGCGGGCCATACCATTGAAAACAGTAGTTTTTACCATTAAAACCCACTTTGATGTTTCTATATGCCAAAACACATTAAATATTGGGCTTGATGGGTCTTTCTTGAGCCGTAGAATCCAACGGCTGGGTCGGATTCTCTGGATGCAGGCCCCACCTATGAAAACAACAAGAAAACCTTTTTAAAAAAAAAAAAAACATAAAGCAGCTGACGCTGTTGTTGCTGCAGCAGCAGGACACTTCGTTGAGACGGATAGACAGGGACCATTGGGTCCCAGCCGTGGGCCCCACCATGATGTGTGTTGATCATCAACACCATGCATTTGTTAGGTCCCCCTTGGGACAATGAGCCCCCCAAAAATCATCTATATGAGGAGCTCAGGTGGCCCACGTTGCAAGAAACAGTGGGATTAAACGTCTATCCTTGAAACCTTCTTTTTTATTCCCAGAAGTCTTGGATAAATATGACATTTATTTCTTTTTTTAATTCAGGTCTCTGTGAACTTATAAACAGCTTGAATGGAAAATAAAATGTTATGGTGGGCCCACGTGGGACCCACCTGTGAAGAGGTTGGCTGGTGTCACGCCCCAAACTCGGTAACGGGAATCACAAGGGACCCGATGGCCGGTTCTCGGCTCCTGAGGCAGGTTCCGATCCTAGGATCCTACAAGGAGGATTTTCATAACAGTATAATCATTACCAATATGAGCATACCCAAGATCACAGCAAGTATATCTGAGAATAACAAGGCACACATCGTAAAATTCACTATAAATTTGAACTTTTACAATCATCCATAAGATCCAAAAGGACATCCACTAGATAAAAGGAAAAGAGGGAAAGGTCGGCAACACTGGAGTCCTCAAATGCTCAGCTCTACTCCACGCACTACTACTACAATGTCTGCGTAGAATCTCCTGCACGCATCAATCATGCATAAGCTTATAGAAGCTTAGAGGGTGGTGAAAGTGTGTGACAATGGTGCATAGAAGAATAGTAGGAGATGCAAGAAGGAAAATATACTCAATGGAAAAATCACTAGCCTTACCAAGGCTTATCATGAATATGATGCGATGAGTACTGGATGTCATACCAAGGCAATGTATGAAGGGGGCTTGTACAACCAATGCTAATGCGATGCAAGTAATGCCAGTGCTCATATCTAAACCATAAGTCAAGTACATTTTCAATAATAAGGAAATCACTAGGGTCCATTACACTGCTGAATGACTATCGCTCTACAGACCCCGCACAGTCAAACGAGCGTAAGAGACCTAACTACCTGCCTGTGGACAACCAATCACCAGTAAGGCTTGACGGTAGCAGACCCATTTACGAGCTGGTCAGACTCAGCCTAGCAATGCCCACTACACACCAGGCAGGTAAGGCCACACCCCTATCCAACCGACTACATGACAGTGGGAGTCACAGCCTAACGGTATAAGGCCCTCATGCACTCATGTATTCCACCCAGTCACGGCGTTGGAGCAGATCCTTGGTACCATGGAAGTTTTGAGAATTTCACCCATGGGCATCCTATGCACCCGGTATGCTCAACTGATATTTCTGGTGTCCACGCATACGGTCATCCACAAATACTCCGTAGAGGCAAGGCCCTGATGAAGTAAGGGAAAATATCTACAAGCTATGCAATGTCAGATGCATGAATCACACAATCACCCATGCATCAATCCCAAGCATCCATCTCTCAGAGAGATTCCAACATGTCCTACACAATGGCACAAATATGGCCAATCATACCTCAACCAAGCATACATATGATGTGTATGGGAGTAGGCCATGAAGATGAATAGAGGTGCTAATACGGTGAAGATGAACTCCCTACCTAACTATGAAAGGTTTAGGTACTTAACCAATTCCTTATAAGGAATACAACCTCTAGTGGGGGATCATATACTTGGGGTAGCCCACGAGACTAAGGAGAACAATGGTATGGGCCTAATTAGTGAAACAGCTTAACAAGGGTCTATGGTGGGTCTTTAACCACCCATAGAAGCCCATGGGCCTACCTTAGGGCCATCAATGTGGACATCTAACCACAATTGGTCCCTAAGAGGTAGCCCATCTCTAATTGATCATGAATCAAGGCCCAAGGCCCATGCAACATTAAAAATAAGAAATGAGCAGCGATAATTATTCCACAAACACTCATGTTGGGCTTCAGAAAGGGCGTCCTAAGGCCTACCCAAAATATGGGTCCAAGGGGAACACACATAACTTAACCCATATATACCACTATGGGTCTATAGGGGGAAAGGTTAGGGCCCAACATAAAGGCCACTAATCCCATATATTATGGTGGCCTGGTGGGCAGCCCATTGCTCAAACCACATGGGCAAATGTCATGCTCTTAGTCAAGTAAGTTGGGCCTACAACCCAGTCCAAGTATAAAGTTGATTTGGTAGGCAACCAAGGGCCCATCTACTTGTGTAATCCAGCCCACTAACCCAATACAATAGTATGGTAAAAAAGGCCCAAGAGTTCAATGGGCCTATCTGGAAAGTTTCAGCCCAATTGGGCTTAAAGAGTTCAACAACTATCTACATTCATGGATCCAATTAAATTTAACTGTGGTGGGCCTGAAAAGTACATTTTATTAAGTCCAACATTTAAGAAACTAAAGTATAAATTATTTCCTCTAAGACCTTTATAAATGTGGTGGGCCCCACTCCTCAAAATTTCAACCCAAGGCCAAGCATAATTATAACATATTGCTGTCCTAAATTTGGGCACTCCATTGGAGTGGGTCCAAGGCTTCTAAAACTCTAGAAATTGAGGGCCAAGGTCCCTCATCATGCATACAATGAGAGGAAACCCAAAAAGGTGGCCCACCATCAGAAGAAGTATTTTTGAATTATGATTTTTATCAAGGCATATTGCCGGACTGCACAGCAGAAAAATCTGGGAGTCCAGCCATCTTGGTCCATTCTTTTGGATGTCAAACTGGGGTCATTTGAGGCTGAAATTTTTTAGAGTGATACTTCCATAGGTGTTACACACCCAAAAAAAATTATAGAATTTTTAGATATTTCTAAGTATTTCAATTAATTTAAACAAAACAGACTCTCCAGAAAATCGGACAGACCTGGACGTCCCAACGTGGTGGGCCAGTCCGGCCCTCGTCAAGGTGTGTATAGGGGTCATTTGGCCATGAAAATTTGTAGGTGGGTCTTACCATGAGTGGACCACACTCCTAAAAAATTTCAGAATTTTTAGGCATCTATAAATATTTTACTTCATTTAAAGAAATCAATTTATCCTGAAAATCGGATTGATCTGGACACCATGTTATAATGGGCCGGTCCAGCCACCACCATGGTTTGTACAGGCGTCCATTGGCCCCAAAAGTTTTTAGGTGGGGCCTAACATGAGTGGGTCAACCTCCCATAAAATTTTAAAATTTTTAAATACCCAAAAATATTTTAATAAATTCTAGAAATCCAACCTATCCATGGTGGAATGTTGCTGGAACATTGCAGGAAATCCAGACTGTCCACCTCACTTGGACCACACCTTTGGGACCTCAATCAAGGTCAAATGGGGCTGAAATTTGGGGGACATCAAGATGAGATCCTCACCTTTCAGAAAAGTATATTTAATGGGTATGAATAGTCCCCCAAACAGTCTCCAAATCTGGTACAAAAACAACCAGAAACTGTCCAGAAATTTCTGGACAGCAACATGTACTTAGATAAAATTTATTATATAAGTTAAATAAAAAGGAAAATACATTAATGGAGGATGGTGTGGCCTTCCTTAGTGGGCCCCACAAATGTCCATGTCATAATCTAAAGCTGACACGCCTTGTATGCATCATTAAGGTAGCAAGTAGGATACCCAAAATCAAACAATGAGTAGTTTGGGCATTCCACCTTGTTGAAATTTCTGGATGTCCTAGGCCCACTAAATGGGCTACACACATCAGGAAATAAAATGAGAGAAAAGAGAGATAGAAGGACAATCCGGCGATAGGGAAAGGGCTCCACCACTATTGAGCCCTCCCAAGATCAATCACACCCTCGCATCATACATAGATTTACATTTATAACATGGATCTTGCACATGCATGGCGTATAATTAAAATGCATGGTGAGGATGCCATCCCCACTATGGTTATAAGGTCTAGATGACCCAAACATGATATGATATGAAAGAAAACAGCCATGATGGGGTCCATAGAGAAAGACCCCATGCATGGATCATGCATGCATAAGGTAGGCCATTAGGCCACAACCATGGGATTGTGTGGGATCTCCACCATTAATTGGTGGGTCCTACACTTCCCTCATGAAAGAAAGAAAACATCTAAGCTATAGAAATCAAATTTTTACATCTAGAGGAGCACCCACTTCAAAGATCTCCACCAAAACTCCAACTCTAGGCTTCTAAGGCTCCAAACAAGAAAGATTGATGGTTGAGATGAGATTGGGATAGATGGATTGACGGGAAATAGAGGAGAACGGGGCTAAAAAAAGGAGGAAAATGGGCTGATTTTTTTTTTTTTTTTTGCAAGAGAGAAAGAAGGAGAGAAGAGAGTAGAGAGAAATGAGAGGGAAAAAGAAAGAAGGAGATTTTTATTCAATGTAATCATTGCATTTGCTAGAAAAGAGGATATGGTGGTCTCTCTCTCTCCCTAGAGGAGAAATTTAAGAAATTTCAGATTGGGGAAGAGAAATTGCATGGGGAAGAAAAAAAATCTCATTATGACTTCTAGAAAAGAGAAAAAGGAAGAGCCATGATGAGTTTGGAGAAGGGAGTCCATCATTGCTAGACTAGGCGATTATGACATTATGGAAATGGTGATGTCATCACCATTGGTAAGCGTACACGTGGGAAAATGTGCAAATCATGTGGGTCCCACCAAAAATGAATGAAATGCATAATCACACACACACACATGCACACATGTGAACTTGGTTCGGGTCTCACAACCCTCCCCACCAACAAAAAAATTTCATCCTCGAAATTGACCAATACAAGACAAAAGAGAAGACAAAACTCCACCATCATGTAACAATCATCATACAAGGAAGGTAATACAAACAATCATATATCTATCAATCATCAAACAAATGGGGATAACGCTCTCTAATCTCGGCCTCGCGTTCCCAAGACGACTCAACCTTCGAATGATGACCTCATTGCACTTTCATCAAGGGAATGACCTTAGTCTTGAGGACCTGCTCCTTCCAATCAAGAATACGAATCGACTGCTTAATGTTAGAAGCATCCTCACAGACCTCAAGTAGCTGCCAATAAATCACAGAAATAGTGTCCGACCCACATTTGCCACTGTCGACCGAAATCAAAGTCAAACTCTGAAACATCCTCGAGCATCTGCCACTGTCGAATCATCATATGTGCCACCAGGCCTCGTGGCTGACGGCTGAGCTCATCCACCACCACATTCGCCTTATTTGGGTGGTACTGAAGATCAAAATCATAATCCTTTAGCAACTCCATCCATCGCCTCTGCCGCAGGTTTAACTTAGACTGCGAAAATAGATACTTCAAGCTCTTATGATCCAAGAAGAGCTCGAACCTGATCCCATATAAATAATGCCTCCACACCTTCAGTGCGAAGATAACTATTGCAAGCTCTAAATCATGAGTGGGGTAGTTTAGCTCATGGACCTTGAGCTGGGGCGAGGCATACGCTACTGGCTTCCCGTACTGCATCAGCACAGCACCCAAGCCAACTTTAGAGGCATCTGTAAAGATAATAAAACTCTCACTTCCATTAGGAAGAGTGAGGATAGGAGCGGACGTGAGGCGGTCCTTCAACTCTGAAAATGCCTTCTCGCAAGCGTCACTCCAGACAAACTCGACGTCCTTCCGCGTCAACCGGGTCAGCGATGCTGCAATACGGGAGAAACCCTCGATAAATTGTCTATAATATCCCGCTAGACTAAGGAAGCTGCGAATCTCGGACACATTCGTGGGCTGGCCCCACTGAAGCACTGCATCAACCTTCGAGGGGTCCACAGAGACACCCTCCCTCGTCACCACATGACCAAGGAACTTCATCTCCTCCTGCCAAAACTCACACTTCTCCAGCTTCGTATATAGATGGTGGGCACGGAGGGTCTCAAGTATAATCTGCAAGTGCTCGGCATGGTCCTCACGGCTCCTCGAATATACAAGAATGTCATCAATGAATACCACCATGAACTGATCGAGGAACGGCCAAAAAACCTCATTCATCAGCTGCATGAATACGGCGGGCACGTTGGTCAGTCTAAATGACATGACTAGGAACTCAAAGTGACCATAACGTGTTCGAAAAGCCGTCTTCGGAATGTCCTCCTCTCGGACCCGAATCTGATGGTAACCGGAACGCAAGTCTATCTTGGAAAAATACTGTGCACCCTGCAACTAATTGAACAGATCATCAATACGGGGAAGCGGGTATCGATTCTTGATGGTGACTCTATTGAGCTCACGATAATCTACACAGAGTCGCAACGAACCATCCTTCTTCTTCACAAACAATACCGGGGCTGCCTAAGGTGAACTGCTGGGATGAATGAAACCTAACTCCCGGAGCTCATCCAACTGCTCCTGCAGTTCTCACAACTCTAATGGTGCCATCCGGTAGGGGGCCTTTGAGATAGGCGCGGTACCAGGCACCAAATCTATCTGTAACTCCACCTGCCGACACGGTGGTAAACCCGGAATCTCCTGAAATACATCTGTGAACTCACAAACAACTGGCAGCTGCTCAATACTCTCAGCCACAGAATCCTCAATGACCGAAGCCAAGAAGCTAGATAACGGCTCTCCTCTGGGTTCGGTGATGAACTAGAACATTGACAAGCCTGGAATATGAAATGTAACTATCATCGCAGCACAGTCTAAGACGGCACGATACTCCGCAAGCCAGTCCATACCCAGAATCACATCAAATCCTGTCATCGGCATCACGAACAGATCGGTAGGAAGGAACATCTCTCCCATTATCACCGGGCAAGAAGGACAGCGACGGGTCAATATCACAGACTTCCCCATGGGAGTCGAAACGGTCAAGGCCTCGAACACGGACTCCGATGGAATACTAGTCGATCTGCAAAACTGCTTGGCCACAAATGAATGAGAAGCACCAGAATTAAACAAAACATGAGCAATGCAAGTAGAAATAAGAAGAATACCCTCAACGACTCCACCGGTCGATGACTGCGGGTCCTGGCCTGGCGCCTGCTGCACATAATAAAAATGGCCCTAAGCTAGTAGGGGAAGTAAACCGGAAGACTGAGGGTCCTGAGTCTGAGCCTGCTGGGCTGCTATACAACTGGACCTAAGGATCAAACAACATAGGAATATCCCCTTTACTGGTGTTGCGGCTGTTTTTGTCGCTGCTACTGTTGTCTCTGCTGAGGAGGTCTACCTAGTTGCCTCTGTTGTTGAGGAGGAGCCCTAGGAATGGCGGGTGGAAGCTGAGCTCTCTGCTGCAACTGAGGAGGACGAGGAGGAGGCAACTATGGTGGCCTCTGCTGCTGAATGGGGAGAGGGCACTCACACCTCCGATGCCTAATCTGTCCACAGCCGAAGCATACACTCGAAAAGGGACCAGAAGATAAGGTGGCTGGCGGTGATGAAGATGATGAAGAAGCCACTGAATGAACCGCAGGCTGTCGAAATCCTGATTTGCCCCTCCATCTCTGCTGACGGTGCTTCCTGGAACTGCCGGTTGGTGCTCTCCTCTTCTGGTCTCCACCAGAACTCTGCTCTCTCGACCTCTGGGTCATAGCCCAGTCCTCCTCATAAACTAGTGCTCGATGCACAACCTGGTCGAACGTCTCCAAGCAATGCCCTACAACACCCGCTGCGAAGGGCAGGGTGTAAACCAGTCACAAAACGACGGGCCCTAATCTTCTCATCGCTGGTCAGATGAGGAGTAAATCTAGACAAGGCCAAGAAACGGGCCTCATACTGAGATACAGTCATATCACGCTGCACTAGGGTCTCAAACTTAAACACCCGCTGGATCTGAACAAGCTTAGGGAAGAACTTCTGGTCGAAATGGACTACGAACTCCTCCCATGTCCACACGAACTGAGGTCCGACCATCCTGGATACAAATGACCACCAATGACAGGTCTCACCATAAAGGAGATAGGTTGTAAGGGATACTCTCTGATCCACAGGACACTGAATAGTGTCAAAAATCCTCGCAACCTCAGTGCGCCAAGCCTCGACGGAAGAAGGGTCAAGATCACCACTAAACCTCAAGGGATCATGCTGTCGAAACTCTCGGGCTATGGCACTAGCACGCAGTAATTCAGACTACCTGAAAACCTCAGCGGTAGCTGGCTGACGGGTCTGCAATGCGGTGGCAATAAGCTGCATCAACTACTGAAAATGCTCAGCTCCTATAGGTACTGTCGGAAAGGCAGGGGCGGCACTCGCCTCAGGCGGAGGCACGGGTGCAGCTGATACGGCAGGAACCACAGTAACTGGAACAGCAGGCTAAGGAGGGGGGATAGATGAGGGAACCGGAGCAACCGGAGGTACGGGCGCTACGGGCTCAACTGGAGGGACAGGATGGATCGGGACCTTTGGAACGGATCCTCAACAATGGGAGTAGGATGTGATCGAGTAGGATAGGTACCTCGGGTGCCTCGTCCACAGGCACCACGATCACAAGGGCCACGACCACGGGAACCACGACCTCGGGTGCCACGTCCACGTGGCATCGTCTACAAAATAATGACAATGCAAGGAATCAGGACAATTAAAGGCTCAATACAGAGCGAAAGGAAGGATCTCGGGACACTACTTGTCCCATGTTCGTAGCAGACATGTAATGTTCTCCTGAGTCATTTCAGAATTACTTGCTATGATCTGATACCAACTCCTGTCATGCCCCATACTCGGTAACCGGAATCACAAGGGACCCTATGGCCGGTTCTGGCAGTAACAGCCTCCATAGTACCCCATTCTCGATTCCTGAGGCGGGTTCCGATCCTGGGATCCTACAAAGAGGATTTTCATAATAGTATAATCATTACTAATATGAGCATACTAAAGATCACAACAAGTACATTTGAGAATAACAAAGGCACACATCGCAAAATCCACTGTAAATTTAAACTTCTACAATCATCCATAAGGTCCAAAAGGACATACATGAGATAAAAGGAAAAGAGGAAAAGGTCGACAACACTGGAGTCCTCAAATGCTCAGCTCTACTCCAGGCGCTGCTACTACGGTGCCTGCCTAAAATCTCCTGCACGCATCAATCGTGCATAACCTTATAGAAGCTTAGTGGGTGGTGAAAGTGTGTGACAATGGTGCACAAAAGAATAGTAGGAGATGCAAGAAGAAAAATATGCTCAATGGAAAAATCACTAGCCTTACCAAGGCTTATCATGAATATCATGCGATAAGTATTGAATGTCATACCAAGGCAATACATGAAGGGGGCTTGTACAACCAATGCTAATGCTGTCACGTCCCAAACCCGAAAATCGGATTCACATGAATCTTGATTGTCGAATCCGGTACCGACAGCCTCCGTAGTGCCACATTCTCGGCTCCTAACAATCAAATGCCAGATTTCGATCCTGGGATCCTACAAGGAGGATTTTTAAAATAATTTTTTTTTTGTAATGGAGCATAACCACAAGCATAACCAAGTCACAAAACAACATCACCACATATCCACTATATCAAAATCTTTTAAGTACAATGCGGGAAGGAAAATACAAGATGATCAAAAAGCTCCAAAATGGTCTATACGCGCTCCTGTCTCAGTGCTGCTACTGTCCAACGCTACCTGCACGTAACTATCGTGCATAAGCTTACAAAAGCTTAGAGGGTTGTGTAAGTGTATGAGCAAGGCAAACGCCAAGTGTATAATATCAGAGTAGTGTGAAAGTATGCGGTAAGTCCATGAATACAATCAACCATACCAAGGTTGCAAGGCATGATGCGAGATATGAATGTCATCGGCCACACCGATACAATGCAAGGCCTAAATAGCCGAATGTCATATGAGAAATGCAATCCAAGCAAGTCAGTACTCATCAAGTACATATATCAGTATAGTTCTTCTCTGGATATCACCGGGGTCTAATATACTTCGCAATGACTGCCACCTCCTTAGCTGCACAGTCAAGCAAGCGGAATAGACCTCACTATCCGCCTGACCAGTAGTCTGTCAATACCTACCCGGCTCGTCGATAGCAGACTCATTTGCGAACTGGTCAAACTCATACTAGCTTATAGCCCCCTCACTCAGGCGGATAAGGCCACACTCCCTTCCAACCGACCACGACACAGTGGGAGATGCGGCCTACTGGTATTCGGCACTCGGACGCTCGTGTATCCACTCGGTCTAGTCGTTGGAGCATCTCGTGGTACCAAAAAGGTTCTGGGACTTTCACCTAAGGACATCCTAAGTGCCCATAATGCTAGAACCAAATATTTTCGGTATCCGATACAACCATCTACGATATACCTATGGAGCCACGACCCTGATGTCGCTAGGGCGTGCAATGATCAAGTCAAACATATGCGAGATGCATGAATCACACCGTCAAATCATGCAGCAATCCAGCGCGTATTGTGCGATCATATGGGTCACTCCGTCTCATAAGGAGTCTCGTAAGTGTCTCAGCCCAACGGCTTATGCTATGATCAAACATTCCTCATATCAAGCATACATATGATGCGTATGAGTATGAATCATGCTGCTAAACTAAGCATGTTATAAAGTAATGAATTAGTAACAATTATGGGCCTATCAATCCTAGGGAGAGTTATAATGCGGACATCTATCCAACATTACTCTTACAATGTGGACGTCAAACCAACATTGCTCCCAAGGCATGGCCCGCCATAAAACCTCATTACACAAACCATGGAGGGATCACACATTGCAATGGATCCTAAGGACGTCCCATTGGGCCTCGGCCCATAGGCCTCGAATACATCAAATGCGTCGCCTCATATGGGCCTTATATAAATCAAGTGGGCCGCATCAACGGGCCTTATGTACATTGCAATGAGTCATAACCCATGGGCCTTAGAATACATCAAAATGGGACTAATTCATAGGCTCCAAACACATCACAACGGGCCTCATAGAATGGGCCTTACATTCATAGAAAAGTGGGTCTCAACAACGGCCTCATACACCTCAAGGCGGACCTCAACAATGAGCTATAAATATGGGCTACAAATGCATCAAGATGGGCCTCCACGGATGGCCACAAGTACATCCATGTGGGCACCACCACATGGCCTTATATATGTCGAATGGGCCTAATCCCACGGGCATTATATATGTCAAATGGGCTTGATCCCATGGGCATTATATATATCAAATGGTCCTAATCTCATGGGCCTAATCCCACGGGCATTATATATGTCAAATGGGCTTGATCCCATGGGCATTATATATATCAAATGGTCCTAATCTCATGGGCCTTATATGCGTCAAATGGGCCTAATCCCATGGGCCTTATATGTGTCAAATGGGCCTAATCCCATGGGTCTTATATGTGCACCAAGGTGGTCCTCAATGAATGGCCACAATTAAGTCAACATGGGCCCTATACACATACCAAGGTGGGCCCACTTGAACCATAAATCTGCCTTATTTTTAGCTCAAGTTAGTAAGACAAACTGGCCAACTGGTGGATGGTTTGGATGCAACACATGCATCAAGGGTGGGGGTCCACATAAAGGCCCACCATCATATATATATATATATATATATATATATATATATATATATATATATATATATATATATATATATATATATATATATATATATATATTATATGCAATATATAATCTATATAATATATATAATATTATATATAACATAATATATATATATATATATATATATATATATACACACACACACACACACACACAGCCACCGACCAGGCTACCACCGTCCACGGTCAGTGGACGGCAAAACACATACATCACTGTGGGTCCCACGTGGGGCCCACCATAACGTTTATTTTCCATCCAGCCTGTTGAGAAGGTCACAGAGACCTGGATGAAAAGGAAAAACAAATATTAGTTTAATTCAGAACTTCCGTGGGCCTTAGAAAGGGCTTCAATGGTAGAGTTCAACTCACACAGTTTCCTCTCACGTGGGCCACCTGAGCATTGGATGGGCCTGATTTTTGGAGGGTGGCCCACTGAGCTGAGGGCCCACCTTATGAATGGATTGGATGACAAATAAACACCAAGGTGGGGCCCGTCCAAAGGGTGGGCGGTGTGGATAGAACCATGCATAGGTGGGCTTGACCGTCAACTGACGGTGTGAATAAAACACTTCTTTTTTACTGTGGGTCCCAAGTGGGGCCCACCTTAGTGTTTCTAAGCCATCCAAACCATTGATAAGGTCACATAGACCTGGATTGAAGAGAAAAAAAAAAAATTAGCTTAATTCGTGGACCCAAAGAGGATTTAAATGATAGACATTCAATCAGACAGTTTCCTATGATGTGGGCCACCTGAATCTTGGATTTGACTAAAACTTGGAAGGGGCCCACTTCAATGAGTGGCCCACCTCATGAACGGGCTAGATGACAAATAACATCAAGATGGGGGCCACGGCTAGAGCCGTGGGAGCCCTGACGTCCGCCCGCCCGTCACGTGTGGGCGGTACCTGTGCTGGCAGCAGCAATAGCTGTTGCCTCTGTTGTTGTTGTTTTTTTTTTTTTTTGAAATCGCGTAATCCAGCGATTTTCCTGTTTAGGGCCAACTTCAAGTAGATCCAATCCAGCCATTAGATTTCACAGCTTAAAATAAATCCAACGACTCCAATATTGAATATATTTTGGAGGTATAGAAATATCAGAGTACATTTTAATGGCGAAAACCACCGTTTTCTATACTATGGCCCACCAGATACTCGGATCACCTTCATTTTTCAGTTCATCGACTAAAATAATCCGCAGAATGGAATGGATGGCGTGGATTGAATGCTTACATCAAGGTGGGTCCTATACCTGTGATCCTTTCCAAAGGCTTTGAACAAGCCAATATTTGTGTTTTTTTTCTTTTTTTTTTTCCACTTGACGTCCAGCGTCCAGACGCTGGACGTTTTTCTTTGTTTCTTTTTTCTTTCTTTTTGTTTAGGTGGGCCCCCATAAGATGGGTGGTGTAAATTCAATGCATATAAGATGGGCCCCCACTTTTATATGGCTAATGGTGGGGTCCATCCAAGTGGGCCATATGACCATTGCATCACACACAAGGAAATAAAATAAATGAAAAGAAAGGGAGAGAGAGATAGAGTGGGACACACGTGATGGAGGGCTCCGCTACTATGAGCCCTCCCTTGCATTCAATCGTACATCGAGTGGCCTTAATACAAGTGGGCCTACTAATCCAAAGATCAACGGTGGAGATCTTTCTCCATTAAAAATGGACGGTCTAGATGACCTCTTTAAAGCAAGGAAATAAACATCATGATGGGGTCCATGGAGAATGGCCCCATCATGGAATAATCATGATGATCAAAGTGGGCCATCGGCCATATCTTAGAGTCCCAAGTGAGATCCAAACCATTGATCGGTTGGCCTCACTTGGCCCATCTTAAAACATGAAAACTACTCTATCAAAGCACCCACCTTAGGATCTACTCGGTCCATTGGAACGCCTATCTCCTAGAGCTTCACTTTGATGGTGGAGATGGGAGATGGATGGCTAGGATAGAGGTTTTGGGTGGGAAGTGGGCCACCAAAATCACTTCTTTTCTCATGGGAAATCCTTGGACGTGGGAGTGCTCTTGGTTGCTTGAGAAGTGAGATGAGAAATGAGAAAGAGAGAGAGAGAGAGTTTGTAAGAGGGATGTGAGGTGAGTAATGGAGTGATGTGAGTGGTACTTGACATATAAGGTGGTGTAAGAGAGAGAGAGGGAGAGAGTTGACTTTAGGTAAGGGTGATGTAAGAGAGGTATGGTTGCTTGTACTTGACATAAAGTGATTGATGGGTGATTGATTGATGGGATTGATTTGACACTTTGTAGAGATTCTCTTGGGAATGTAAACGTACGACATTTTCTCGAAATAAACGCCGACTCACATCTATTAGTCAGGGTATCGGATCGGTACATGAGTCGCGGCGTTAGAACCGCGGCGACGGTGCTGTCGTAATGATACAAGTCTCGGATTAAGCTGACTCAAATGTATGGGATACGACTTACAGTCGTGCGCAACGTCGACTACAGGTCACGGACTGTCGGAATTTGATGAGAAGGATCGCGAGAAGCAACGGAACAGTACGGATTAGGATACGGGTCTTACAACTCTCCCCACCTAATAAAAATTTCATCCTCGAAATTTACACTTCCATCTAAACACAATTCATAAGGGGATAGGGAATTTAACATCATATATGATCAAAACACGGCATATCATCAAAATCAAACACCTTAGAGATGGGGATAATGCTCATGATTTTCGGGCTTTAACTCTCAGGATGCCTCATTAATGAGTAATCTAGCTAGAAGGTGTAGGGGCCAAGTCACATGAATCATCGACGACTGCTCCTGATGACTGAGGGTCCTACTGGACAGCATAAAATCCTCCCTGAGCCTGCTGGGGATGTGCAGGTCCCCTCTGAGGTCTCTGCTGCTGTGGGGGAGGTACAGGAGGCTAGTGCTGTAGTCGCTGCTTCTGTGGTGGTTGTCACGGAGGTGGATGTGGTACCCTCGGCTGCTGCTACTGCTGCGGATGGGGACACTCATGCCCACGATGTCCTATCTGACCGCATCCAAAGCAAGTACCTGTAAATGGTCCCGAAGATGGTGCTGGGGGTACTGCTGGTGCTCAGAATGCTGGGAGGGATGTGCGTCGCTGTTGTGAACGATGCTGCTGATGGGAACTACTAGAGGGTGCCTTCCTCTTCTGATCACGGGCTCTCAGCACACCGGCCCAATCTGTCTCATACATCAAGGCTCTCTCCACTATCTGCTCAAACTTCGGAAGCATGTATCCGATCACACGACCCCTAAGGGCAGGACGCAAACCGTTCTTAAAACGGCGGGCCTTCCGCCCCTCATCATCAACAAGATACGTCGTGAACCTAGATAGTGCGACGAACCGAGCCTCATACTGGGACACAGACATGTCCCCCTGGACCAGGTTCTCAAACTCTAGTGCGCGTTGCTGTCGCACATGCTCGGGAAAGAACTTTCAGTCAAACTGGTCTATAAAGTCCTCCCAGGTCCACTCAAAATCGGCGGCTACCGATCGGGCCACAGATGCCCACCAATACTGAGCCTCACCCTGCAGAAGGAATAAGACTAATGAGACTCGCTTCTAGGTCGTACATCTCATGGTGTCGAATATCTTCTCCACCTCGGAGCACCATATCTCTGTAGCAGTAGGTTCCGGCTCACCCCGAAAATGCGAAAGATTGTGCTGTCGAAAATCCTTGAGAAGAGCGCTCGCATGCTCCTGCTCAGCCTCGGCTGGTGTCACTGTGGGACACTTGCTCTGCCCCTAGAGAATAGCAGTCATCGCATGTAACATCTGCTGCAGCTGAGTAGCACTCACAGGTACGGTCGGATCCGCACCGGTCTTAGGTAAATAAGTGACATCCTCAGGCTCAAAGGTAGGAATATCAGGTGGTGGAGAAGGAGTAGCAAGTGGTAAAGCAGGAGCTGCGGGTGGTGGTGCGGGAGTCGTAGGTGGTGGAGCGAGATTCGCTCTGGTCATTCTTCTAGCCATAACGTCTCCTAAAGGAAGGAACAATGGCCTATCAGCCTTGAGAATTCTCAAAGGCACAAACGTTAACGGTTTATGTCGAAAAATCGCTTAGTCATTTAGACTCGAAACCTATTTATAGTATATATGTGATGTGATCCTCAAGTATTCCTAAGTTATGCTCTGATACCAACTTCTGTCATGCCCCAAACCCGAAAATCGGATTCACATGAATCCTGATTGCCGAATCCGGTGCCGACAGCCTCCGCAGTGCCACATTCTCGGCTCCTAACAATCAAATGCCAGATTTCGATCCTGGGATCCTACAAGGAGGATTTTCAGAACGATTTTTTTTTTGTAATGGAGTATAACCACAAGCATAACCAAGTCACAAAACAACATCACCACATATCCACTATATCAAAATCTTTTAAGTACAATGCGGGAAGGGAAATACAAGATGATCAAAAAGCTCCAAAATGGTCTGATACGTGCTCCTGCCTCAGCGCTGCTGCTGTCCAACGCTAATTGCACGCAACTATCGTGCATAAGCTTACAAAGCTTAGAGGGTGGTATAAGTGTGTACGCAAGGCAAACGCCAAGTGTACAATATCAGAGTAGTGCGAAAGTATGCGGTAAGTCCATGAATACAATCAACCATACCAAAGCTATGTAATGCAAGGCATGATGCGAGATATGAATGCCATCGGCCACACCAATGCAATACAAGGCCTAAATAGCCGAATGTCATATGCGAAATGTAATCCAAGCAAGTCGGTACTCATCAAGTACATATATCAGTATAGTTCTTCTCTGGATATCACCGGGGTCTAATATACTTCGCAGTGACTACCACCTCCCTAGCTGCACAATCAAGCAAGCGGAATAGACCTCACTATCCTCCTGACCAGTAGTCTGTCAATACCTACTCGGCTCGTCGATAGCGGAATCATTTGCGAGCTGGTCAAACTCATCCTAGCTTATAGCCCCCTCACTCAGGCGGATAAGGCCACACCCCCTTCCAACCGACCACGACAAAGTGGGAGACGCGGCCTACTGATATTCGGCACTCGGGCGCTTGTGTATCCACTCGGTTTAGACGTTGGAGCATCTCGTGGTACTAAAAAGGTTCTGGGACTTTCAACCAAGGACATCCTAAGTGCCCATAGTGCTAGAACTAAATATTTTTGGTATCCGATACAACCATCCATGATATACCTGTGGAGCCACGGCCCTGGTGTCGCTAGGGCGTGCAGTGATCAAGTCAAACATATGCCAGATGCATGAATCACACTGTCAAATCATGCAGCAATCCAGCGCGTACTGCACGATCATATGGGGCACTCCGTCTCATAAGGAGTCTCGTAAGTGTCTCAGCCCAACGGCTTATGCTATGATCAAACATTCCTCATATCAAGCATACATATGATGCGTATGAGCATGAATTATGGGGCTATACTAAGCATGTTATAAAGTGATGAATTAGTAACAAGTATAGGCCTATCAATAGGCCCTAGGGAGAGTTATAATGCAGACATCTTACCAACATTACTCTTACAATGTGGACGTCAAAACAACATTTTTCCCAAGGCATGGCCTGCCATAAAACCACCCAACGCATGGCCCACCCATTTATAGTAGATATGTGATGTGAACCTCAAGTATTCTCAAGTTATGATCAGATACCAACTTCAAGTGTAATCCGGCGATTTTTCCTGTGTAGGGCCCACTTCAAGTAGATCCAATCCAGCCATTAGATTCCACGGCTTAAAATAAATTCAACGACTCCAATATCGAATATATTTTGGAGGTATAGAAATATCAGAGTACATTTTAATGGTGAAAACCACCGTTTTCTGTACTATGGCCCACCGGATACTTAGATCACCTTCATTTTTCGGTTCATCGACTAAAATAATCTGAAGAATGGAATGGATGGCGTGGATTGAATGCTTACATCAAGGTGGGTCCTATACCTGTGGTCCTTTCCAAAGGCTTTGAACAAGCCAATATTTGTGTTTTTTTTCTTCTTTTTTTTCCACTTGACGTCCAGCGTCCAGACGCTGGACGTTTTTCTTTTTTTTTTTTTGTTTAGGCGGGCCACCACAAGATGGGTGGTGTAAATTCAATGCATATAAGATGGGCCCCCACTTTTATATGGCTAATGGTGGGGTCCTTCCAAGTGGGCCATATGACCATTGCATCACACACAAGGAAATAAAATAAATGAAAAGAAAGGGAGAGAGAGATAGAGTGGGACACGCATGATGGAGGGCTCCTCCACTATGAGCCCTCCCTTGCATTCAATCGTACATCGAGTGGCCTTAATACAAGTGGTCCCACTAATCTAAAGATCAACGGTGGAGATCTTTCTCCATTAAAAATGGACAGTCTAGATGACCTCTTTAAAGTAAGGAAATAAACATCATGATGGGGTCCATGGAGAATGGCCCCATCATGGAATGATCATGATGATCAAAGTGGGCCATCGGCCACATCTTAGAGTCCCAAGTGAGATCCAAACCATTGATCGGTTGGCCTCACTTGGCCCATCTTAAAACATGAAAACTACTCTATCAAAGCACCCACCTTATGATCTACTCGGTCCGTTGAAACACCTATTTCCTAGAGCTTCACTTTGATTGTGGAGATGAGAGATGGATGGCTAGGATAGAGGTTTTAGGATGGGAAGTGGGCCACCAAAATCACTTCTTTTCTCATGGGAAATCCTTGGACATGGGAGTGCTCTTGGTTGCTTGAGAAGTGAGATGAGAAATGAGAAAGAGAGAGAAAGAGAGTTTGTAAGAGGGATGTGAGGTGAGTGATGGAGTGATGTGAGTGGTACTTGACATGTAAGGTGGTGTAAGAGAGAGAGATGGAGAGAGTTGACTTTAGGTAAGGGTGATGTAAGAGAGGTATGGTTGCTTGTACTTAACATAAAGTGATTGATGGGTGATTGATTGATGTGATTGATTTGACACTTTGTAGAGATTCTCTTGAGAATGTAAACGCACGGCATTTTCTTGAAATAAACGCTGACCCACATCTCTTAGTTAGGGTATCGGATCGGTACATGAGTCGCGGCGTTAGAACCGCAGCGACGGTGCGGTCGCAATGATACAAGTCTCGGATTAAGCTGACTCAAATGTATGGGATACGACTTACAGTTGTGCGCAACGTCGACTACAGGTCTCGGACTATCGAAATTTGATGAGAAGGATCCCGAGAAACAACGGAACAGTACAGATTAGGATATAGGCCTCAAATGCTCAGCTCTACTCCAGGTGCTACTACTACGATGCCTGCCTAGAATCTCCTGCACGCATCAATCGTGCATAAGCTTATAGAAGCTTAATGGGTAGTGAAAGTGTGTGACAATGGTGCACAAAAGAATAGTAGGAGATGCAAGAAGGGAAATATGCTCAATGGAAAAATCACTAGCCTTACCAAGGCTTATCATGAATATCATGCGATGAGTATTGGATGCCATACCAAGGCAATACATGAAGGGGGCTTGTACAACCAATGCTAATGCGATGCAAGTAATGTCAGTGCTCATATCCAAACCATAAGTCAAGTACATTTCCAATCATAAGAAAATCACCGGGGTCCATTACACTATTGAATGACTGTCGCTCTACAGACCCCGCACAGTCAAACGAGCGTAAGGGACCTCACCACCCGCCTGTGGACAACCAATCACCAGCAAGACCTGATGGTAGCGGACCCATTTACGAGCTGGTCAGACTCAACCTAGCAATACCCACTACACACCAGGCATGTAAGGCCACACCCCTATCCAACTGACTACATGACAGTAGGAGTCGCAGCCTAACGGTATAAGGCTCTCGTGCGCTCATGTATTCCACCCGGTCACGGCATTGGAGCAGATCCTTGGTACCATGAAAGTTTTAGAAATTTCACTCATGGGCATCCTATGCACCCGGTATGCTTAACTGATATTTTCGGTGTCCACACATATGGCCATCCACGAATACCCCTGTGGAGGTAAGGCTCTGATGAAGTAAGGGCGAATATCCACAAGTTATGCAATGTCAGATGCATGAATCACACGATCACCCATGCATCAATTCCAAGCATCCATCTCTCAGGGAGATTCCAACATGTCCTACACAATGGCACAACCACGACCAATCATACCTCAACCAAGCATGCATATGATGTGTATGGGAGTGGGCCATGAAGATGAATAGGGGTGCCAATACGGTGAAGATGAACTCTCTACCTAACCATGAAGGGTCTAAGTACTTAACCAATTCCTTATAAGGAATACAACCTCTAGTAGGGGCTCATATACCTGGGGTAGCCCACAATACTAAGGAGAACAATGGTATGGGCCTAAATAGTGAAACGGCTTAGCAAGGGTCTATGGTGGGCCTTTAACCACCCATAGAAACCTATGGGCCTACCTTTGGGCCTCTAATGTGGACATCCAACCACAATTGGTCTCTAAGAGGTAGCTCATCTCTAATTGATCATGAATCAAGGCCCAAGGCCCATACAACATCAAAAATAAGAAATGAGCAGCCATAATTATACCATAAACACTCATGTTTGGCTTCAGAAAGGGCGGCCTAAGGCCTACCCAAAATATGAGTCCAAGGGGAACACAATTGACCCAACCCATATATACCACTATGGGTCCATAGGGAGAAAGGTTAGGGCCCAACATAAAGGCCACTAATCCCATATATTATGGTGGCCTAGTGGGCAGCTCATTGCTCAAACCACATGGGCAAATGTCATGCTCTTAGTCAAGTAAGTTGAGCCTATAACCCGACCCAATTATAAAGTTGATTTGGTGGGCAACCAAGGGTCCATATACTTTTGTAATCTGGCCAACTAACCCAGCATAATAGTATGGTAAAAATGACCCAAGAGTTCAAAGGGCTTATTTGGAAAGTTTCAGCCCAATTGGGCTTAAAGAGTTCAACAACTATCTACATTCATGGACCCAATTAAATTCAACTATGGTGGGCCTCAAAAGTACATTTATTAAGCCTAACATTTAAGGAACTAAAGGTATAAATTATTTCCTCTAAGACCTTCATATATTTGGTGGGCCCCACTCCTCAAAATTTCAGCCCAAGGCCAAGCATAATTATAACATGTTGCTGTCCTAAATTTGGGCACTCCATTGGAGTGGGTCCAAGGCCTCTAAAACTATGGAAATTGAGGGCTAAGGTTCCTCATCATGCATACAATGAGAGGAAACCCAAAAATGTAGCCCACCATCAGAAGAAGTATTTTTAAATTATGGTTTTTATCAAGGCATATTATTGGACTGCACAAGAGAAAAATCTGGGAGTCCAGTCATCTTGGTCGATTCTTTTGGATGCCCAAATGGGGTCATTTGAGGCTAAAATATTAAAGAGTGATACTTCCATAGGTTGGCTACACCCACACAAAATTATATAATTTTTAGATATTTCTAAGTATTTCAATTAATTTAAACAATATATACTGTTCAGAAAATCGAACAGACCTGAACGTCCCAACGTGATGGGCCAGTTCGACCCTCGCCACGGTGTGTATAGGGGTCCATTGGCCCTGAAATTTTGTAGGTGGGTCCTAACATGAGTATACCAAACCCGTAAAAAATTTTAAAGTTTTTTGACATCTATAAATATTTTAATTCATTTAAAGAAATTAATTTGTCCTGAAAATCAGACTGATCTAGACACCATGTTATAATGGGCCGGTCCAGCCACCACCATGGTGTGTACAGGCGTCCATTGGCCCCAAAATTTTGTAGGTGGGTCCTAACATGAGTGTTCCACCTTCCCATAATTTTTTATACTTTTTAAATACCAAAATATATTTTAATAAATTCCAGAAATCCAACCTATCCAGGGTGGAATGTTGCTGGAACATTGCAGGAAATCAAGATTGTCCACCTCACTTGGACCACACCTTTGGGACCTCAATCAAGGTCAGATGGGGCTGAAATTTGGGGGACATTAAGATGAGATCCCCACCTTTCAGAAAAGTATATTTAATGGGTATGAATAGTCCCCCAAACAGTCCTAAAATCTGGTCCAAAAACAAGCAGAAACTATCCAGAAAATTCTGGACAGCAACATGTACTTAGATAAAATTTATTATATAAGTTAAATAAAAATGGAAATACATTAATGGAAGATGGTATGGCCTTCCTTAGTGGGCCTCACAAATGTCTATGTCATAATCTAAAGCCAACACGCCTTGCATGCATCATTAAGGCAGCAAGTAAGACATCCAAAATCAAACAATGGGCAGTTTGGGCATCCCACCTTGCTAAAATTTCTGGATGTCCTAAGCCCACTAAATGGGCCACACACATTAGGAAATAAAATGAGGAAAAAGAGAGATAGAAGGACAATCCAGCCATAGGGAAAGGGCTCCGCCACTATTGAGCCCTCCCAAGATCAATCACACCCGCACATCATACATACATTTACATTTACAATATGGATCTTGCACATGCATGACATATAATTAAAATGCATGTTGAGGATGTCATCCCCACCATGGTTATAAAGTCTAGATGACTCAAACATGATATGATATGAAAGAAAACTTCCATAATGGGGCCTATAGAGAAAGGCCCCATGTATGGATCATGCATGCATAAGGTAGGCCATTAGGCCACAACCATGGGATTGTGTGGGATTTCCACCATTGATTGGTGGGTCCTACACTTCCCTCATGAAAGAAAGAAAACATCTAGGCTATAAAAATCAGATTTTTACCTCTAGAGGAGTTCTCACCTCAAAGATCTCCACCAAAACTCTAACTCTAGGCTTCTGAGGCTCCAAACAAGCAAGATTGATGGTTGAGATGAGATTGTCATGGATGGATTGAGGGGAAATAGAGGAGAAGGGGGCTAGAAAAAGGGGAAAAATATGCTGAATTTTATTCTTTTTTGCAAGAGAGAAAGAAGGAGAGAAGAGAGTAGAGAGAAATGAGAGGGAAAAAGAGAGAAGGGGATTTTTATTCAAGGTAATCATTGCATTTGCTAGAAAAGAGGATATGGGGGTCTCTCTCTCCCTAGAGAAGAGAAATTTCAAAAATTTCAGATTGGGGAAGAGAAATTGCATGGGGAAGAAAAAAAATCCCATTATGACTTCTAGAAAAGAGAAAAAGGAAGAGTCATGATGAGTTTGGAGAAGGGAGTCCATCATTGCTAGAGTAGGCCATTATGACATCATGGAAATGGTGATGTCATCACCATTGGTATGCGTGCACATGAGAAAATGTGCAAATCATGTGGGTCCCACCAAAAATGCGATCAATGGTCCAAATGATGCGCGGCCCATAATTTATGATCCACACGTCAAATTTTCACACGAGACGTGTCGTTGGAACCTCGACGACGATGCGGTCTCAATGGCGTAGGTCTCGGGTCAATCTAAGTCGGGTCTATATGACCAAACTCAAGGGTGACCACAAACATTATCCGAAGGTGGCGGGTCACCGAAATTTTACCGGGAGGACCGCGAGACCAAAATGAACGAAATGCATACTCACACACACACATGCACACATGTGAACTTTGATCGGGTCTCACAGTTGGTGTACATATACACCTGCTATATAGATGATTTATTAACGTCTGCATGATCAGTGGGTCTGATCATGTGGTACATGTTATATCCACACCGTGTAACCGTGGGCCACACTGTGAGATATGCTACATAGCAACGCGGGACCCACCTGGTAGGTGACGGATTGGCTGAGTGTCTCACCAGCTATGTAGCCACTGTGTGGATTCACATGTAAGGCATGTGTTGGATTCACACCGTCCATCTAAACGGTGGGTCTCATGCAGCAGGCAGCTGTTGCTGCCCTATGACGTCAATAGGCCTGACCATGCTGTGTGTGTTACATCACATCGTGCATTCACGGTGGCACACCACCTTAGTGTATGTGTTATAGCCGCACCCTCCATCCGCACTGTCCACTATGTGGAATGGTGTGAATATATATATATATATATATATATATATATATATATATATATATATATATATATATATATATATATATATATATATATATATGTATATGATGTGGTGGGCCCCACATGGGACCCACCTTGCATATATGCATTTTAACTAGGTCGTTCATCCATCTTTGGACAGTTGGACACTAGATGCACTTTATGAAATATATATATATATATAAATATATATATATATATATATAATATTATAATATAATGTAATATACATTATAATGTTATATTATGGTGGGTCCCACGTGAGACCCATTTGATGTAAAACATGACTAGCTGGTCTACCATACACCAGCTATATAGCTGCTGTGTGCGGCATGTGGGTTTGATCCACACCACCTATCTGTGCGGCCCACCTAAATGATGTATTGAATATCCTCACCGTCCAATCTCTCGACGGTGGGAAGAGGAACAGTTGGTGTACCTCACTCCATTTATATAGTTGCAGGATTAGCTGGGCCCGCCTAAACTGTCCGGGAACACCTTGAATTATGTGTTTTAGCCACGCTGTCCGATTCATTGGACATGTGACCCATAATGATGTATATATTGTAATTCCATGCCGTCCAGCCACGTGGATGTGAGACCACCTTGATGAATGTATTTTCCTCCACGTTGTCCACTCCCAGATATGAGTCTCATTATGATAGATAGATATATATATATATATATATATATATATATATATATATATATATATATATAGCCCATTAGTGAGGCCCGATATGGAGTTTGTGTGGCCCATATGTGAGGCCCATTGTGATGCATTTGAAGTCCATGTAATAGGGCCCATTGATGTAGCCCATTAGATGTATCAGGCCCATTAGTGCAGCTCATTGATGCAACTCATTTGTTGTGTATTAGGCCCATGTGATAGGGTTCACTTGCCTTATATTTAAGACTCATATGATGGGGCCCACCTGCTTGAATCTGAGGCCCATGGGCAAGGCCCATTGTGATGTATTAGGGCTCATGGGTTGAGGCCCATTGTGATGTATTAGGGCTCATGAGTTGAGGCACATTGTGATGTATTTAGAGCTCATGGGTAGAGGCCCATTGTGATATATTTCCAGCCCATTTGGTAAGGCCCATTATGATATATTCCCAACCCATATGATAAGGCCCATTGTGATGTATTTTCAACCATTTAGCAAGGCCCATTATGATATATTTGAGGCCCAGGTACAAGGCCCACCTGTTGTGTAGTTGAGGCCCGATGTGATGTATGTTGGCCCATGTGTCGAGGCCTATGTGATGAGGCCTATGTGATATAAATGAGACTCATCATTGTTGTGCATGAGGTCATGGGCCCATTATATGTTTGGCCCTATGTAGGCCACTCCTTGGGAGCAATGTTGGCTAGATGTCCACATTGATGGGCAATAATGGTTGAATGTCCACATTATGACCTTTCCTTAGGCCTTGTTAGGCTCATTCTCATCATTCTCTTAGTAGGTTAATCCAAATAAGTGGGCCCCATTCGCCATAGACGGATGACTCCATGTTATCGGATGTAATATAACCACAGCTGAGTACTGATCTTTATACTATGGTTAATCGGCTGATCATCTATGGACCCCACCTTGTTTATATATGCTGATTGTCAGTGCCGATTATCGATGCTGATTATCAGTGCCGATTATCAAGGCCAACGCCGATTATTGACCATGATTATCGATGCCGATTATTGAGGCTGACGCTGGTTATTAATACCGATTATGAGTATGTGAAAACATAACATCATGATACATGCCCATGCACATTATCTGTATACTTGTGATGAGATGAGTGACTGATCATAGCGCATGCCATTGGGCAAATTATTATGGTACTCCCTGATAGGAGGAGTTGCCTACATGAGGTGTGGTACGCGCAGGTTTGATGCATGACTGGATAGTATGACTCATGCATCTTCCATTTTATTTATATGACCACCGTATGCCCTAGAGACATCAAGGTCGTAGTCTCCACAGGAATATCATGGATGGCGCTAGATGGGACACTGAAAATCTGTTCTACATGGGGTGCTATAGACATCCTTGGGTGAAAGTCCCAAAACCCTCTTGGTTCCAGAGGTTGCTCCAATGTCTAAATCGAGTAGATGCATGAGCGCATGAGGGTCATATACCATTAGGCCGCGTCTCCCACTGTGTCATTGTCAGTTGGAAGGGGGTACCACCTTACCTGCCCAAGAGGGGGCAATGCTAGAATGGGTCCACTATCGACAAGCTGGGCCCGATATTAGCAGGCGGATAGTGAGATCTCTTCCACTCACCATGTTATGCGCGATGGGGTGACAATCTGGTTTGGAATGTAATAGACACTGGTGATTCCCCAGAGAGGAACCATATTGATATGTGGACTTATTGAGTAGGAGTTGCATACTCATTCATTCATTCATTCACTATCCACTCGAGTTGGTGGTACGTAACTATTTGTTACATGTACCTTTGTAATGGCTAGGATTTCAGTTGGGGCGCGCGACTAACCTGAGATAAGGAGTTTATCACATTGAGTCTGACTATCCAAATTTAGGTATGGGACTGGTTTGGATAGAAGTCTCTTATCATGGACCTCATAGCCTGCGATACTATGTACCATCATCCTGATTTCACACTCCAACATGATCATTTCATTCGCACCGCATATCGCATTACATCTGTAGTATATGGCATTTTGGGTTAATATATTTTTACATTTATACGGCCTAGATACGACTGACGGTATTTATAAAATCATCAAGATTTGCATATTACATTGCATCTTCAGCATCTGATATTTGGCTTGTTGTCGCCGTATTGCATAGTTAATCTACATTACTTCATCAGTATATGATATTATTTTATTATATTTTTGCATCGCATAGCCTGGATAAGGCTGATGGTATTTATACGCCTATCAATATATTTTCACATTACTCTGATATCGTATGATCTATGAGCTTGTCAGTACTTCTGCTTACTCTGATTTTTCTAATATTGCTTACTTAACACTTGCCTTGTGCACATACTTTCACCACCCACTAAGCTTTCTAAAAGCTTATGCACGATAGATGTGTGCAGGTGGCGTTAGGTTGTAGCAGCGTTAAGCATGAAACATGCAGCGGTCTTCTGGAGTTTTGATTTTGACATATGTATTTTCCTTTCAGCATTATATTCAAATGTTTATATTAGTGGATATGTGATGATGATGTTGCCTTTATGATTTGGGTATACTTGTAGTTATGTTTCTTATGAGACAAATGTATATTGGAAAATCTTCCTTGTAAGATCATACGATCAGAACCTGGCATATGGATGCTGGAAGCCGAGAATGGGGTACTACGGAGGTTGTCAGCATTAGATTTGGCAATCAGGAATTTTGTGAGTCTGATTTCTAGGTTTGGGGCATGACATCAGTTCAATGTCAATTCAATTCAGTGCACTAATTCTCTGTAGTTGTGTTTGGATATGCAAGTGATTTGAATTGAAAACACTCATATAATCAATAAAAGACTAAATTAACTAATTTTCTGAGTTCAGTTCACTGTAAGGATGTGTTTGGATGCACCATTTTTTAGTCGTTTGAATGCCTATATATGGGCTAAGTTGCAAGGATGGCCTATTTTTGCCTGTAATTTATAGGCTGTAAATGATTTACGACATTTACCCCCACCTTTTTTACAGGAAAAAAGTCCCAATTTCATTTACAGGCTCTCCATTTATAGCCTAATGGTTATAAATGGAAATATTGGCTCTCCATTTGGAGGACTTGAACAATTTACAGGCTATCCACTTGGTTGCATATCGGAAGTTCCAAATGCATTCTTAGAGAATTAGTGTGCCACATTGAATTAAGAGAAAACTCAACCCAACCAATTACTTAAATGTTTTATTATCTTCTCGTATTCTCTCTTCCTAGTAAAATTGATTCCTGTTTGTTCAGTAAAAGACCATGTTTTGACCCAACTTCCATGGTTGCTTCACATGTTTCCCTATGTGTAGTTGGTCATGGTGTTGTGTTTTCTGTGATATTTTCTCTTGGACAGGACCTGTATAATCTGTATTTAGTTCATCCACAACTTCAGGTCTCAAATTTCCATCAGGATGGTCGTGGTGAAATATCCAGTGAAAGATCTGCTACATATAATCTTTTCATGGAGCAAAGAAATTCAAAGGAAAAGGTGATTTGTTACCTTCATCTCTTAATGAATTTAGGGGTCGGGCTCATGGGAGAAGTGGACCTTCAACCTTTCTAAAAACTGTCGATTTGGTCTCAACATGGAAGAAAGTGTTGCAATCTTCATCATTTCTAAATAAGCCCCTGTCACCTTTTCAAGAATGGAAGCACTATTTTTCTTTTGAAACTTATATTATGCCTTCAAGAGAGCTGCAATCAATGAAACCTTTTCTACTTTTGTTTTGATTTCTCACATCATGCTGATATCAATAGCAATTGTATGGTACATTAAACTTATATTGTCTCCAGGAGAGCTATAATCAATGAAACTTTTCCTTTAGTTTGGTTTTTGTTGCTGATTTTGAGGAAGGCAGGTCAAATTGTATATGCTACTTGCTGATTTTCGTTTTTGTTGTTGATTTTGAGGAAGGCACATTTACTCAAGAATTTTAGATTTCATGTATACCTGATTACCTTCTTAGCTGTATATGCTACTTGGATGTTGCACTTTTACACTTTGCATACTTTCTTAGCTGTATATGCTACTTGGATGTTGCACTTTTACACTTTGCATACTTTCTTAGCTGTATATGTTACTCGGATGTTTGCTATATATGGTAAATCGTCCCTTGTTCCTTCATTTCACGATTGCAGTTCAATGATTCAAAACCTTTAAATGATGGGCCTCATAACTAATTGGATAACCCAAAAAGGAGAAAAAAAATAGAACATTATCTAAATGGGCTAGATTTTTAAAAGCCCAGAACTGTGGAACCGATCCGGAATTGAACCGTTTTTCACAGTCCGGTTCCGGTTCGGTTTTATGGTGCTAACGGTCCAGTTCCGATTCCAAAAACTGTGGAACCGTTAGGAACAGTTCGGTTCCAATTTCACCCCAGAACCAGACCAAACCGACCCATGTGCACCCCTACAACAGACATCATAGCTCAAAGAAATACTGCAAGAACACCATTTTTTCTTTTTGAAACGTAAGAACAAGATACATATGTCACAATTGTCAAAAAGAAAAGAGTGAAGGAAGCAACAGATACTAAGACTAGAAAAGAAAGATCTATAGACTACAAACCCCGTGGAAGCACCGGTGTCATAATCCTTTGGAGCTGAAATCCTTGTGATCTCCCCGCAGGAAAAAAAATGTTCTTCTAAACTGGTACGGATATGCAGCCAACATAAAGAAGTGAGAATCTAAACCATGATTACAAGATGAGGGAGCAGACAGGCAAAATAAGCTGGCTCAAGACCTCAAGGTCTACAACAGCTCATATAGAAAAAGTCTACTTTCAAGCACCCATCTATACGCACCGTCTCCATTTCATGTCAAACAAACACATTAGAACTTCATACATGGGTGGCTACACTTTACATATATTTGTAGGAGGCAGGGTATATACTTGAAGGTGGTGGTTGTATAACCATCTGATGTGATCACTGAGATGCAAAGACATTGAACCTGCAATTAGCATGTTTGGGACACTTTCGGTCATATTTTCAATCTCCAGATCACACAGCAGGGCCACTGAATCGAAGTACTCATTTGAACTAATTGATGCAATGCAGGTGCTTTTTGATAAGGAAGAAGGTGATAGAAGATGTTTAGTTCCAAATAATCTTCTGTCAAAAAATAGTAGCCTTCGGGAGGGATATATCAGTAATGCATGCATGATATGATAGCTTACTTTCATAAGAGAGCTATGTATCAACTCAATATCTTCGCATGATTTGCAACCACATAAATCATAAATAGATGCAAGTAAATTCATGAAACAAGGAATTTGTAGTGCCTAGAAATATTTAAATGCACAACCTCCAGATAGTATTTGATTGAGGCAAAAATCACCAAGTTCTTTACATAGCAAACTCCAATCACGATGGACCATGTCAAGACCGTTATGTTCAATGACCTGCATGCATGTAAAGGCTACAAGTCCATACCCTAGGACAGTAAAGAAGATCCACTTCCAGAATCACAAGAGGTAAAAGTATTTGACTCAGACCTCTCATATGGTTCCCTGTCTTTAAACTGCACTTTGACAGCTGCATATTTCTTTTTCTTGAGAAGCAACATTCTCTTGTATAATCCATCAAGATCAATATATAAACATCGATACTTCTTGTTGACCTAAACAGGAAACATGGAAGCTTACAATGCGGTAAAATAGGACCTCAAAATATTGAATCATCATAATCACCGTAGCCTTGTCCGAGATAGCTGGGGTTGGCTACCCCAAAAATATTGAGTGCACATACAAATAGAGAGACTTTACACTGCATTTTTTATAATACAATCCTTCACTTCTGATAATCATAGCGTGTCTACATTGTGCAGGATCAATATCCGATGCAACTGTCGTCTCCAATAAGAATACTGTAACCACAGTGCTACAAAACTTTCAACCATTGTCTTCTTAGTAGCTGATTAGCAACATATATTTTGCTCAAAACTAACTTTTAGTTAAAACATAAGCCACACCTCTTAAATGAACTTTCTCGCAATTTCTTTGGCTTTGGTGATATCAAGTCCACTATAAATCATAATTGAGTCGGTATCACCATAGATCACTTGCCATATGCAATAACATATGTATCTTTAACCAAATAACTAACATGTTTAATAAAGCTTCTAGAATATTATAGGGTGGAGAGATAGAGAAACTGCAAAAATAGATTTGTGGCCTTGTATAGAACAATTTTCTCTTGATCATAGGCCTCACTAACACCTTCTAGAAACAAATTTGTACAAGTACATGTTACACTAATACCTTCTTCAAGTTTCTGAAGGAAGGGTGTTCTTTTTTGGAGATTGGTCCTATAATGTGAAATAATCTTCCTACAGTATTTTTTTAGGCTCCACAACCTATATAAGGAGTTCAGTATTGATGGATAAGTACCACAATTAAAAAGATATAGAAATTTGGTATCCAAACATAAGCATTTCCATTGATAGCCTATTACATGTAGTCCTCGAATTCTCCATTACACATGTCAAAACAAAAAAGAAGCAAACTTCATACAACATGACTAAGTGCTGACATGTAGACAATGATAATGAATTTAAGGCGAACAAATTATAAAAAATAAATAAATAAATTTTTATTTAAAAAAAAAAAAAAAAAAAAGCTTGAGCAACAAAAGCAAATAGAAAATATGACATAATTTCTCAAGTATATTACACAACTGTAGCTCCAATGTCAGCTCTTTTTTTTCTTTTTCTTTTTCATTTTTATTTTTTATTTTTATTTTTTATTTTTTATTTTAAATATATAGTGGCCTATATGCTGGTTTCATGTTTTCGTTTAAGTGTAATAGAGGGAATTTTATTAAATAGAGTGATTTTTAATATGAGGGAAGGTAAGGAGTTAAAAAACTTCACATTCATTTGAACAAAATATATTAGACAGACTAAATAGACTTTAATAAGAGCATCATTAAAAATACACTAAATAACTGCAACAAAATTTCAATTAGAAAATAAGAGATATGCTTATTGCAGCAAATTATCTTAGCAAGAATAAAATTCATCTACTCAATTCGGTTTGCACTGGATAAACTAGGCTTAGAAACTCAGCCAACTTATTAATTAGATATGGAGAATTACAACTACTCAAAACCAAAGAAAATGACATAAATCAAATGAAATAACTCAAACCATCTCTCCTATAATGGTGTTTCAAGAAATTAAGTTCCTTTCAGGCATTTCATCGAACAACTGGCGGGCATCGATCATCATCCCACATTTTACATGCATCAACAACATCTTCCCACATAGAACACAGGGAAAAGCGATTTCCAGAAAGGGATTCCAATCAACAACCTCAAAAAGAAAAAAGAAAAAGAAAAAAAAATCATCTTCCCTACTCAAAATCGAACAAGATTCAAGTAACATTTGTAGCTAGAAGCTGTTGAAAGCACAAGATGTGAGAAATCGCGATTTTGAAAGGGGTTTTGAACAGAAAACATCAAAACGAGCCAAAAATTGCCTGCAAACACGAACAAAGGAAGAAATCGCAAGCATTTTAAAGAGAAATCGAGAAATGATATTAGGGCAAAAAGGACCTTGAAGACAATCTTCTTCCGCTCTCGCTTATTTCAGGAAGAGTGAGAGAATCGAAGAGATATCTTTGTGCCTGTGAACTGAAACGAGAGCGGATTGCTTGTGACCCCAGGCAAAGGGATCTCTTTGTAGTTGGGCCTATTGGGAGAGAGAGAGAGAGAGAGAGAGAGAGAGAGAGACAGAGAGAGAGAGAGAGAGAGAGAGAGTCGGACACCGTTTGGTTATTGATGCTGTTGGTCGGTGCTATGTGGGCCCCACCATGATCTATGTGTTTTATCTACACCTTCCATCCATTTTTATGCATAAATTTAATAACCTAACCTGAAAATAAATCATAAAAAAATATCAGGTGGATCACACCATTGTTAAATAGTAATCATTGAACATTTACCATTAAAAACCTCCTAGGGCCCTCTGTAATGTTTATTTCACACCCAACCTGTAGATTAGGTCAATCAGACCTAGATGTAGGATCAAGTTAGCTTATACAGATGTGGATGAAGGTTAAAAATTAAAAATAAAATCAACTTATCCAAAACTTTTGTAGCCTCAAGAAGTTTTTAATGGTGACTGTTGATGCAAAAAACTAGATCCGCCTCTTCCGATCTGCTTTCTCTGAAATACAAAGAATAGAGGACCCTGGCTAGAGCCGAGGAACCTCTGATGCTTAAGTCAGTGAGAGTTCAGGAAGAGGAGTTTCAGGGTTCTTTCTTGTGTACCTTTGCTTCCTGGAGAACCTCCTTTATATAAGCATGAAGAGTTCCGGCGGACGGGGATTCTCTCCCGTATTTTTGGGAGATTTAATTTAGTTTCTGATTGTGTATGGATATGTTCAGATCCTGAGTTTTTCGGGGTCGGATCCTCTCACAATATGCAAATACGGCATTTAATATTACACCGCAACTTCTTTGCTTGGCTCGACCTCAATATATATTGTTGTTTCGTCTAGCTTACAAAGGGGGAGCTTTGCCTACTTTCGGATGAAACAGAGTCAGATTAATACTGACGTCCCTTCTTATTCTGAGGCAGACACTAACTGCCCTTTCATGGGTTAGTCTTATAGTTGAACGGGTGGCTTTTAGCTTTTAGGACCTCACTCGGTCTCTTCAGACGTTGCTGACTCTTTGGCCGAGTCAACTTCATGTGTCTTTCATATCATGCTTATGGATCCTGACTTTCAGCTTCGGTCGGGATTCGAATCACTTTGATCTGAGCTAAGTCTCTCATTTGGCATTTTATTCTCAGCTTTGTCATTGCTTCGGACAATGTGAGCAAACTCAGTTCGCTTAGTACCGAGTTTCCAGACTTGTCATTTTTCCTTCCCAACAGTAAGCCTCCTACTCCTTGTGTTAGCTATGTCAACATGAAGGAGTAACGATTTTCTTAGTCGATTTGTCTTAGAAACTGCAGTTATGATGGAACATTTATTGCTTCTTGTCTCATCCTCAACATATGACGTTTCGTTACTTGAGGTCACACGAGCGGACAGCCATCAGGTCACTTCATCAACGTATGAGCATCAGACACGTAGCGAAGACGTTACCGATCGTTAGTTGGCGTGCGCCGCGTGTCAGGCGGGGGAGTCGATGCAGGCGTCGATTCGAATCCTCCTTAAATATGCCTTGCCACATGGCTCGCCTATAAAAAGTTGAACGGGCTCAAATTCTTCATTTTTACGCTCACGCCCAATCTCTCCCTCTCTTTTCTTCCTTCCTCTTCTTTTCTCCATCGATGTGCCTTTCCTGTGCCTGCAACCCACCGTTCCATTTCACCGTTTCATCCTTTTTCCTTCGTGTGCCTTTTCGGTGAGTCTTCTCCCTTCCCTCTCTCTTAATTTCTAGCGATAATGCAACCTTTGAACTCCCGAGAAGGGAATTCCGGTGACGAGGGTGAAACATGACACCTTTGGAATGTCTCTGAATCACCCTCCCTTCTGGAGGAGATGGCAATGAATGCCAATGAGGCCTTCCAACTTAATGTTAAGCTATTCAGTGGGGCTTCAGCGGAATGTTCTGCTCCGACAGGACCTTCTGGCTTGAAACACGCTCTTGGTAGACGTACCCCTTACTTTCTTGGGGATAATTCAGAAGATGAAGAGGAATCAGAAGGAATGGTTGAGTCGACCCCTCTTAGGAGACCGGTACAAGCTGAATGCAGGGGAACCAATAAGTCGGTTCTTCTATGGATGTTGGTTCGATTAGTAGAATTGTCAGTTGAAGAAGGAGCTACCGAAGAAGAGGCTGTGGAGAGTGAAGGGGCTGGAGATGAGCGAAAAGGGGCGATCCCCTCGGTCTTGAATGAGGCGGATCTGGATAGGATCAGAGTCGGTTATCATGTTCCCAACTCAGTAATTCTTTAAGTTTCACTCCCAAATGAAATGCCCGACCATCCCCCTCCTGGGATGGTCACAATTTTTCAAGTGGCCATGCAATGTGGCCTGTGTTTGCCCTTGCAACTTGTTGCTCGGGATTTCCTCTCCTGACTCTGAATTGCTCTCGGACAGATAGTTCCAAATGGATGGAGGAACTTGTTCGGACGCGCAGTTTTATGAGCCGAGGATGAACAGCCCCCGCTATCCATAGATGAGTTCCTTTATCTATACCAAGTATGGCCGCACGTCTCGCATCTAGGTTGGTTTTTTTTAAGCGCTTGACGAAACAAGGGCGGCTCTTTGATAACTGACCCTCCTACTTCTAACAAGCATTGGAAAGAGACGTAGTTCTGGGTCTGTGGCCGTTGGGAAACTGCTGAGCCTGGGCTCTTCGAGCCTCTTGTCCCTCGGGCCTTCTCTGAAGCAGGTGACTCGACATGCTTTTTTATGTATCCTTTTATTTTACAATCCTTCCGAGTCTGACTGAGTTCATTCTGCAGTGATCCCGAAAAGGCATTCGAAGCTAAGAGAGAACGCTTTAGCTCGAATCAAGGACTTGTGGAAGATAAGTTCCGAGGATCGGTCGTAGAAGTCTCTCTTACAGCCAGAACGTCTTCTTCTCTCGGGCTTATGTTCATCCGCAATAGGTACCCTCAGATTACTTTAGTTTCATCAGTCTTCCTCGAACCTTCCTGATCTTGTTCCGTCTGACGCAGAAATGGATTAAGCTCGTCCTCTTCTTAAGCCGACATCCAAATTGAAGGCTCCTCCTCGATCGGTACTTTTGTTGGAGCCTTGTCCTCCAAAGAAGGCGAAAATCGCTCCGGCCACAAGGCCATCTGTTCCGACCTCTTCAATTCCATCTGTCCCGACCGTCGTCGTTCTCTCTGACCCTGAAGAGAGGGCAGATGAGGCGAGCATTCCTGTCGAGTCCCGAGCCATTCTCAAGCCAGGACCTGTTGCAGAACAGGTCCCGGAGCGGAGAGAAGAGCAGAGGGGTGATACTTCAAGGGGGGAGTCGGATCCACAGGACCAGTCGTTCTTCCAAAGGACACTGACGGATATGGTCCCTTGGGCTATCTCTGATGGGAGCGAGAAAGAGTTTGACTCGCTCTTCGAAGCCCCAGGGAGTCGGGTACTAGCTCATGCAGTGAAGATTTTTCTTGAGGTGACACTTGAACTTATGTCTTGACTTTTCATCTTTTATATCTCTATCCTGACTTATCTTCTCTTTTCATTTAGCTTGCTCCTTGTTGAATGCTAGCGAAGATCTGTCTGAGGCTGAAAAGGCTCAGAGGGCAGTGGTGGAAGTTGAAGCGGGTCACAAACAAGCAACAGAGGTGAAAGCTCAACTGGAAATTGCCTCGGGTCAGGTCGGCCAATTAACTGGCGAGTTGAGCATCGCTAGAAAGGTTGTTAAAGATGGTAAGGCTGAGTGCGCTCGGATGGCTCTTCTGTTGAAAGAAGCACAGGTGAGAGTCTGCGGGATCGGCTTGCTCGCGAAGAGTCTGAGGGAAAGCTGACTCAGCTTAAAGCTGAGACAAGAGGGGTTCTCGAGATGGCTAAAAAAGAGGCCGGACAGAAGGCCATAAAAGACTTTCTCAAGTCTCCGGAGTTTGAGGATGAGAGGGACGTCTTATATCAGATCAGGTATTCTACTTGCATTCAAGTGATGAAGTAGTATTTCCCTAACCTCAATCTCTCGAGATATGAAGAAGGCCTTCCCGAGGATCCGACAGAATCTGTCGAGACTCCTGCTCTAGTGGTCGCCCCGAGTGATGCCTGATGAGTTCCGGTGCATGGTCTTTTTGGTACCATCATCGGCTCCATTTTAACGACGTATTTTTGGTTTAACGACGGATTTAATCTATTGGTTTAATGACGTATTTTTGATTTAATCATCAGCTGCATTTTTGGCACTCACACCAGCATCGTCTCGGCAAGTCCGTCGTAAAAATATCTTGGTTTAACGACAGATTTAATCCGTCACTAATAGAAAAAGTCCGTCGTTACGCTCGCCTTTCTTCAATATCTGTAGTTCGAACGTCGTGGAATTTAGCGACGGACTGAAATCCATCGCTAAAATGTGATTTCCAACGTATTTACGATGGATTTTTGTTCGTCGTAACAAAATCCGTCGCGAATTTTCATTTGGCGATGGAAAATGAACAATTACAAATTCCCGCCCAAAATACCAAATGGCACGCTTTTCAGTTACTTTTGCGACGGATCAAGTCCATCATAAAAAGATTTTTGCCTCAACATTAATTTTTTTTTCATTTTTTTAAGAATATGGTGGAAAATTAAGTTTTTTGGTAGTCTAATAATTATTTTTTAATAGAATTTCAGCGGTTCAATTGTACATATTTGTATCTAAGATTATTTTTTAACAATTGATTGAATGCAAAAAGAAAATATATTTTGTTTTTATATCAAATGAGTGGAATTTTTATTTTTATTTTTTAATTTAAAACTAATATTTAAATGATTTGTAATATTACATGAAAAAGAATATCGAGAAGTTTAAATAATTTAACAATGTTTGAGAAAAAAAATTAGATTTTGAAAAAAAATAAATCATGATTTAATAAAAATCTATTTTGTGGGAACAAAAAAGAATATTTAATGAAGTTGATAAATTTGAAAAAAAAAAAAACATTTGATTTTGAGAAAAAATAATAACCTAAAAATATTTTAAAAAATGTGAAAATTTTCACAATGTTGAAAAATGAAAACATTTTAAAAAGGAAAATGAGAGTTTGAAATTTGAAAAAAAAAAAAAACTAAATAAATTTGTGAAGTTCCATAAAAATTGACTAGCTCAAATAAAATGCTTTGAAAAAAATGGAGAAGTGAAAAAGAATCAAAAATTTTTAAAATAAAATGATATTAAAAAATCAATACTTAATCAAAAAACAAACATTTTGAAAGGAAAAATAAATAAGTTGAAAAATTTTGTGATTTTGAAAAATAATTGAAAATGTTCAAAATTCGAAATTAAAAGAAAAAGTTAGTTAACAAAACACTAAGATTTTGAAAAAATATATATAATTTTTTTAAAAAAAAAATTTGAAAAGTTGAAAACAACATGATGCTTTTGAAGAAAAAAATTGGCATTTTGGAATTTTTGGGAAAAAAAATTAAAAAATGTGAAAATTTAAGATATTTTGAAAAGAAAAATTTAGAATTTGTATTTTAATTTATTTTTTGAAATATTTTATAATAAAATGAAATTTTGTTAAAAGTTTTCAAAAAAAAATTAACAGTAAAAAAATGTACATTTTAAAAAAAATGTAATTTTTAAATGGAAATTGAAATTTATCTGTGAAAAAATTATGAATTTGAGATGTATTTTTGAAAAAAAAAAAAAAGGCATTTGATTTCAAGAAAAAAAATAATATCCTAAAAAAGAAAAATAAAAAGATTTCAAAAAATGTGAAAATTTTGACTATGTTATAAAATGAAAAATATTTTGCAAAAAGAAAATGAAAGTTTGTATTTTGAAAAATAAAATAAATGCTTTTTTTTTTTTAAATGGAGAAGTTAGAAAGAATTGAAAATTTTAAAATTTAAAATTAAACAATATTAAAGAATCGATACTGTAACAAAAAACAAACATTTTGAAATGAAAAATAAAGAAGTTGAAAAATTTTGTGATTTTAAAAAATAATTGAAAATGTTAAAAATTTGAAATTAAAAGAAAAAGTTATTTATAAAAACAAAAAGATTTTGAAAAAAAAATATCCTTTAAAAAAAATAATTGAAAAGTTGAAAAAAAAATGATGCTTTTGAAGAAAAAATCGACATTTTGGAATTTTTGAGAAAAAAATTAAAAGGTTACGAAATTTTTTGAGATTTTGAAAATAAAAATTTAGAATTTATATTTTATTTTTTTTTGAAATATTTTATAATTAAAATGATATTTTGTTAAAAAATTTCAAAGAGAACTTAAACCTGAAAAAAATATATGGGTCCTTACTCTTACCTAGGTGGTAGACTCCTTGGAGTTTCAACATCGGGTCAAGGGTTCGAGTACCCATGGTGGTGGAATCCCACGGCGTGCATGTGTAGGGTGTGTGTGCGTGTGGCGTGAGTGTGTGCGTGTGTGAAAAAAAAATAAAAATAAAAAGCCTAAAACAATATACATTTTGAAAAAAAAAATGTTATTTTTAAATGGAAATTGAAATTTATCTGTGAAAAAATAAAATGTAACCTGATCGGGGTGAGTAAATAGTGAAATTGAGGGTATTGATTCGTAAAATACAGTGAATGGACCAACATATAAAATGAGCCAAATATCCTGGTCAAAATTGTGACCCAACTTATTGACCTCGCGAGAACTTAAGAATTAATATTAGTAAATTTTGTGGGGCCCATCATGATGTGTGTCAAACATCAACACTGTGCGTTTGATGTGTCCCCTTTAGGTTATGATATATCTCAAAAATCATCCATATATGAAACTTAGGTGGGCCTTACCATCTAAAACCATGTGAAGACATCCTAAAAATTATAAGCACTTGGTGAGACCCACATGAGTTTTGGATGTGGCTGAACTTGGTCTGACCCTTCATCCAAGTGGGACACACATAATGAGTGGGTTGGATATGTGAATCACATTCAGGCAAGCCCAATATATGATTATGAAAGGAAACCCTTCTCCACTCCATTTAGGTGATTTACTAATTACTCTGATTAAGCTATGTGGGGTTTATCATCATTTATTTATTTTATCCACTCTGTTCATCCATGTTAACAAATAATTTGGGGTCTAAAAAATAAAAAGGAAGCATATCCAAACTCAAGTGGACCACACCATAGGAAATAGTGTGATTGAACCTCTACCATTGAAAAATTCTTAGAGGCCATAGAAGTTTTGGATCAAGCTGATGTTTGTGTTTTCTCTTCATTAGTATCTTTTTGATATTATGAATAGGTTGGATGACAAATAAACATTACTGTGGGCCAAAGGAAGGTATCAACGGAGGAAATCATTATTCCACATTGTTTTGTGGGCATGGTCCACTTGAGTATTAGATTTATCGAAAATTTTGGATCAACCCACACCGTTCATCCATTTTTCGAGATTATTTTAGAGAATTATCCAAAAAATGAATCATATCCAAAGATTAAATGGACCGCACCACAAATAAGGGAAACAAATTGGCTACTTCCCCTGACACTTGCCAATGGCTGGTGGTTGGTGCCCTGTGGGCCCCACCATGATGTATGTGTTTAATCCATGTCATCCATCTATTTTTAAAGATCATTTCACGACATGAGACAAAAAATGAGGTATATCCCAATCTGAAATGGACCACATTACAAGAAACAGTGTTGAATGAGCATCAACCGTTAAAAACATCTCAGGGGTAATAAAAGTTTTGGATCGAGATGATTTTTATTTTTCCCCTTCATCTAGGCCTGTATGACCTAATAAACAGATTGGATGTCAAATAAATAGTACAGTGGGCCTTAGGAGGATTTTGATGATGGATATCCAATCATTATTGTTTTCATGTGGTGTGGTCCACCTGAGATTTACATACTTCTCATTTTTGTAATAAATCTCTAAAATGATCTTTAAAAATGGATGAAAGCAATGGATGAAATACATACATAATGGTGGGGCCCACAGAGCACCAACCACCCCGTGGCTGGTGTCAGGGGAGTGATGCCGACCATTAAAAACTTCTATTGGCCACAAAAGTTTTAGATCAAGCTGTTATTTGTGTTTTCCTTAATTTATGTATTTTTTTTTAAAACCTTTAAATAGGTTGGATTTCAAATAAACATTATGATGGCCTTTAGGATAGTTCCAACGGTGGGAATCACTCTCCCCTCTGTTTTCTGTGGTGGGGTCCACTATAGATTTTTATTTGCCCCATTCTTTGGCTCGAGACTTAAAATGATATCTCAAAATGGAAGGACGGTGTGGATATAACAAATACATCATAGTGGAGCCCACAGAACTTGGTGACGTAACTTAGAGTGGGGAAGCGGATTGCGTAGTGAGTCACTCACTACGCTTAGCGTACTGAGTAAACTATGTGAGGTCCACCATGATTTGTGTATCTGATGCACTCCGTTCATCCATTTTACTAGATAATTTTAGTGGTTGATCCCAAAACTGAAGCACATATAATGTTTAAATGGACCACACCACAGGAAACATTTAAATTTGAATGTCTAATGTTAAAAAAATCTTGGGGGCCACAGAAAATTTGGATCAAGCTTATATTTGTGTTTTCCCTTTATCCATGTCTTTATGATCTTATGAACAGGTTGGATGATAAATAAACATCACCGTGGGACCTAGAAAAGTTTCAACGGTGGAAATCTTTATCCCCACTTTTTCCTATGATATGATCTACTTGATCTTTGGATATGCTTCAATTTTTGGTTCAACCCCTTAAATTAGATGGAAAAATGGATGGATGGTTTAGATAGACCACATACATTCAAGGTGGGCCCAATTGAATGTACAGCGTACGATAAGAGCGTACTGAAACTCAATATGCAATCCGATTTCGGTATTAGAGAGGGCGTCCAGAGAGACGCCCTAATCTCCTTCGTCTCTCTCACACCCTCCCTCCTATGTCTCTCGCACCCTCTCCCTTATCTCTCTCTCTCTCTCTCTCTCTCTCTCTCTCTCTCTCTCTCTCTCGCACCCTCTCCCTCCTCTCTCTCTGATCTATCCACCCTACCGTACGTTGCCGAACGCCTTACCCACGCACGCCCTCTCTCTCTATCTCTCTGAAGCTCAGTTGAAGGCTAGCATTCACAACCATGAGTATCTCTCTCTCAATCTCTCCCATTCTCTCCCAATCTCTCCCAATCTCAAAACCGATTTAGGGATTTAGGGATTTAGTGATTTAGGGATTTATTAATTTGTGGATTTTAGGGATTTGGGGATTTTAGGGCGCATTACTTCACATTGTTGAGGTGGTGCATCCAAACAGCCCTAAATCACTAGCCCAAAGTCAGGTTCCACAAGCAACACCCTAGGCCCTAAATCACATTGTTATCTCTCTAATAAAAATGCTACTAGTTATATGTGTTGTGTATGGTATTATGTGGATATATGAATAATGCATGATGTGGGTTTTTCTCATGTGTTGTATGTAGTAGTATGTGGATATATGAATAATACATGATGTGGGTTTTTCTTACGTATTTCAGAGAATTATAAACTCATTGACTGTGGGATGTGTTCTATTTCTTTCATTTATTCTGCTCTAATCACTAATAATCTGGGTACCCATGATTCTATTATAGATTTCCATTGAACCAAATAACTTCAGATCCAATAAAACAACTAAACACAATGTGAAGCGCACTTCATTGCCGGACAATGCACTCGAAAATAAGCAATTGTTGCTATTGAAACCTGAAAGCTCAAATTGAATTGGCTTGAATTGAGAGAGATTCAAGATAAAGAAGTCTAGAACAAAGAAACTTCATATGGCAGGCTTTCAGTTTACACAATTGTGCTAGCCCATGGTTCAGTGATCCAAGCCATTGATATTGTTTGGCTGACTGTCTGTGGCCAATGCATCTAAAATCTCTCACACAGGAAGATGAAATCATGATCCTTCAATAGGTTAAGGATGCTTTTGATGATATTTGGTGCAACTAAAGACCCTGTTAAGAAAGATAATACAACAATAATTCATGCTTCACATTGAAAAAAGGCCAAACAATTTACTTTTGATGATATTGTTGTTGTTCTCAATACTGACTAGCAGTGCCAAACTGGATTGGACTCTACCAAGTCTGAGTTGACTTGGACGAGTCATATATCCACATAATACCATACACAGCAACAGCCCTAAATCACTGGCCCGAATGAATTCAAGGAAATTCGAGGAAATCATGTTTGCCGCTGTTTGTTTGTTTATTTTTTTTATTTTTTTTAAAAATTTTAAGTGTGGGATAAAAAATAAGAAGAAGCTCTAGCAGATGAAATGTATTTGGGTCATTTCACCCTCTCAAGAAGGTCATTTAGGGACTTGAAATTAACTTGGAATTTTTTGACAAATCAGAATTTTCATATGCTGATAGTGTTCATAGACATGCAATAAAAAATAATGCATATGCTACAAATGGAAGTCAAATCAAACCATTGAAATTGTGGGGTCCACTTTATATGGATCCTTGATCAAATATTACATTAGATTGATGTCCTAACTAGTAGACTGAGAGACAGCTAAAGGACATTTGAAATGAAAAAATAAAAAATAAATTATTAATTGCTCTAATTCAACAAACAAATGTCCACAGTCAAAGGTTCTCATTATCAACCAATCTGATTTTAGGATTATGAATTATATAGAGCGGAGTTTGACAATTTAGGTGATTTAATTTGAGTTACATATGTGCTAAGGGTTCTCATTATCAACCAATCTAATTTTAGGATTATGAAATTGATTTTTTGCAATGATGACATGGTGTCGGAGTTTGTCTATAAATCCCATGGTTTATTGGATATGGTATGCCATGTTGGAATGTAAATTTTAAAAAGATAAATACTAGGATTTATTTAAAATCACGTTTAGATTGATTCATAAAATTAGCAAAAGCCACCATGGGATTTATATCTATCCTTTTAAAGAAAAAAGGCCAATGGCAGCTGCTGTACTTTCATATGTTTCCCTTTTTGCCTTCCATATACTGGGAATTGATGCACTTGTGCGCAATCAAAGTTTCATCTATAATCTGTCTACTATATACAAAAGCTCATTGCACCTTGGAGATACATTTCCTAGCACATTTTTTTACAGTTTTTTAAGCATAAGTTTAATGCATTGTATGGTTATTGACTGATTGTCCTTTGTGTTTCTCTCATTGTAATTGAGCTTTTATTATGTCATCATTGCAAGTGTCCATGCCTTTGATTTTATCACTTTGGGTTACAAAATAGATTGGCCAGTCAGCATTGTCTTGACTGCAGATGTACTTAAACTATATACTGACAGTTTCAGTTTTCTGACTCAAGTTAAGCTGGGTGATGATCTGTTATGATATCTAATGTTCTATTATGATCTCTGAAACTGTCATGCTTCTTGTTTTTGTTTTTATCCACAAATAACTATGATTTCTTTACTGATATATAGTTTTGGGCTTTTGGTTGGATGTCAGCACATAAGTGCTTGCTGAAATGTGTTTACATCTAAAATTTGTGGTTGACTAAACAAACTCTTCAAAAAAAATCTCCACCATCAAACCATAAGCTATAGATTGGATGGCTACAATGGTCTAATCAAGGTGAACCTTGTATGACAACCTTCGAATTAGGGGCAGATGCAACTAGAAGGTTTAGATTAATAGATTGAATTGCCAAGGTTACAGTGTAGAATTAGAAGCACTTGTGACTCATAATGGTCCTAAATATGTATGTTTGAATGTTTTGGCTTTGTGGTGGATGGATGCATTCTATCCCAATGTGTATAATGAGTATAACCAGCTGCACTAAGTAGCTGGGTACTATTAAGAGGTTATTTCTCTGATACAAATAGTGTTGTGGGAAATGATCCATTTCAAAACACAATAGAAGAAAAGCTAAAGATTTGCTATTAGTGTCCCGCAATGGAGATGGTAAGAATATTTACCTATAGCCATTTGCAATTGGACTTCCTTACTAAAGATGGAGTGACTAGAGCATCAGTCATTGCCTGCTCTTAGTATTCTATTTTCAATCTTTCTTCTAAACAAATATTGTTACTGTACCATCTCAGATTTGAAGCAAAACAAAGAGAAACTCATGTTAGAAAAAACTCTTAAAAAAAACATTTATGTTACAGGCTCATTATCTATCATTGTGCTTTCCCCATGCAGAGACCTCAGCTTTAATAGCCTAACTGGTGATATTCCAAGCTCCTTTGAAAGCCTTGCAAGAGTGGATTTCATGTAAGTCTAACATTATCAAATGAAAATTTGCTATGTGAGTCAATGCTTACCCTTGATAACAATGAAGTAGGGATTTTCTTTCTTTCTTTTTATTTTTCTTTTTTTTTCCTCCATTTAGGTATTTAACTAGGAATATGCTGACTGGGCCTATACCTGGATGGATCATAAAGAAATAATAATCTTACTCATGAAACTGATTTCCTTAAATGCAGGTGGTTTTGCACTAAAGAAGCAAATGCTGGATGACAGAAGATTCTCCAAAATGCATCTAAATTTGCAATGCCTCTTGCAGCTACTTTCTCAATGTCTATACACATTGCCTTGGATAAAAATATGTACAAAAGGTGCTTACCCAATCACAAGGGAAGCACAATAAATAGGAAAACTCTACAAACATCACTATTTGTGGCTGCACCTAGCACATGTGGGACATCTAAGCTAACTGTAAGGTATGACTGACTGTGTGGATGACCTAGTCCAGAAATCAGGTGGATCACTCATTAGGGAGCCACTTGTGTGTGTGAATGCAGACCATTAGGAAATTGTTTATGAATGTGAAAACTAAAGTAGCCCCTGTATTGTGAATGTTATCCATCCAAGTGGGGCCCAATAGAGCAATGATCACAGATTTATAAAAAAAAAAAAAAAAAGAAGAAGAAAAAGATGAAGAGAATGCCAATTATGTGTTAGATGCCCCATTTTTTTAGATATCAAACTTCAATAAGTATCTTTTAAGAAAAAGTAATTTATTTCAGCCAATTACCTTCTTTCGAGAGTAACTCGTAACTCTTCAATTGAAATGCTAGCATGCATAATTATCTTTGAGTTATCTTGATTTTCTCATTCCCTTTCTCTCAGGTTTTGCATTATGTGACCATCCTTCCATCTTGGACAGAGAAGAAACGCAGGGCTTGTTCAGCTACTATAATTATGTCCATGTTGTCCATATTCATACTAAAGGCATATAGTAGATTCAATTTCCCTTTAAAAAAGCAGCTTCCCATATGTTACCACTTAAATATGGTTGTGCAAGGTGCCTGTTTGATTAGATGGTTGAGAGAGGTGGTAGCATGGATGGCCATGATCTCAGGCTATGCTAAGAATGGGGAATTTGGTGAGGCAATTAAGCTTTTTCACATGATGCCGATTGATGTTGTGAAGCTAGATGAGGTGAGATATATGGACGATGCTTTTGAATTGATGTCTATTTTTATTTTTATTTTTGCTTTTTTTCTTTCTTTTGACCCAATATATTGATATGGTATCATGTTATCTGATTGTTCAATACTGCGACATAACAAACGGCTTCCATAGTGTTTGATTTGTATTTAGTGAATCAAATTTTGGATGTAATGTGAATATATTCAAAGCGAAAGAAATTACTTTAATGTGCATGTAAGGGTGATAGGAACTTAATTCTTATCCTGTTTTATACATGACTAGTTTTAATACACATATATGCTTTAAATTATGGATGTAATGTGAATATATTTGGATTTTGTTTTCAAATTATAGGATGAGGGTTTTAGTGTGCTGCTATTCTTTTGACATGGTGCCATGTTGTCACAGGAAGTTCATTCTCATGGGCGCCAAGTTGTCACAGGAAGTTCATCCTCATGGGCCTAAGTCACGGACTTGACTAAATTTATGGTAATATTGTACATTATAGAGATTTTGCACAAATAAATCAAATTCCATTTTAGGGCATTGTGGAATCATAGATAGAAGTTGGTCTTATCAACTTAACAGAGCTCGAGCTATTGATTCTTCTTCGTTCAGGGCACATTTCTACATGGCTGATGCACTTACACTGGTTTTTATTGTGTTGTAGTAAGCATTTTGATTCATGTCACTACACCAAAATCATGATTTTGGAACGGAGAGGGATTTGGTTTAAATACACGGAAGCATTCCCCCTAACCTAGGCCTTGTGTTTCCACACCTGCAACAGATTTCTGTAGCTATAAACCAATTCACTGGAAGGATGCCAATTTCATTGTCCAAAGCTTCAAGTCTCAAATTAGTTGATTTTAGCTCCAACAGTTTTAGTGGACATGTGCCTTTGAATCTAGGAAGTCTTTCGGGTCTCTACCATTTCAATATCAAGAAAAGTCAGCTTGGAAGCAGAGAAGGTGATGACCCGAGCTTCCTCATTTCGCTTACCAACCGTACCCGTCTAAAAGCTATAGGTGCAGCAACTAATAATCTGGAGGGTGAATTTTCAGCTCCATTGCTAATCTCTTGACACAGCTAAAGATTCTGTTTTTAGGAGGAAACAAGACTAGTTCACTATAAATACTATGAATTCTTTTCTATTATGCTAGTTTTATATTCGTCTTAACTGTCGTATTCAAGCCTCATTCCTAGCTCTTTACATAACCAGTTAGTTTGTCAATTTGCGTTGCTTATTTGACTTTTTTTTTATTTTTATTTTGTAATTTTCAAAGATGAGTTGAAATAAATCAAAGAAGAACCGATGTGTCAGTGGAGTTGCCAGGATGAAAAATTGGCAAAACATGTAGCTGTCATTTCAAACTCTGTATTTATTCAACTGTATTAGTAGTTTCTGCCATCCATTTTCAATTGTTGGGAGAAATCTGGTTAGCTGGGATTTCCTTTTCTTGTTCTCTAAATTACAAATAAGCTTCCTTTGTTTCTCATAGTGATGTTGCAACCATTAAATCCATCTTATGATACCTTGTGGTGACTAGGCTTTAGTAGCTATTGATGTATATTCCTACGAATTCTTTAATTTATCCATCCATCTCCTTCGGGGATTGCTTAGTCCGTTGAGCCTTTGACCAAAGCTTTTGTTTCCAATTGTCACAGAACAAAGTGAAGAGGTCAGAGATGCTTCCTGAAGAAACAATTTTGTAGTTGCATTATAATAGGACTAATGTTCAGAAATTTGGACAGTAAGCTTGTTGTCATTGCTTTATGCCTGCTTGCAAAGCATACAACTTCTTTGGGTGGGATAATAGATGGATGATATGAAGATGTGTCTTAATTCATCACTGTAAAGATGTGAATAATTCCTTCTGTCTGTATAGTTTATTTTCATTGAAAAGCTGGATTCTGTGCTGTTAAGATGTCTTAGTTCACCATTCATGAGTCTGAAGACATAATGCACTTGCTGCACTAGAAAGAAATTGTCAGATATTCACAGGCATGCCATTTTCCCTAAAGTTAAAAATTGTCAGATATTCATAGGCATGCCATTTGCCCTAAAGTTATCTCATTCCAGTAAAACATCAATTTTAAGTCCCTTCTATAATACATTAGATCATCTTCATTTGAATCAAGTTGGGGTTCCAAATGCAGTTCAAAATCCTAAAAATAATATAGAAGTGGTTTCCACTAACAGCATAGTCTCCAGTCTTTTTACTCAAAGAAACTTTTCTGATGAAGAAGTACGGTCATTATAAACATGGAACAATTTGAAATAGTTAATTAGTCAAGCTGAAGCTTTACCTCATGTTGTTGAGGCTATCAAAGAAGTTGGAGCTGCATGGGAAAGCCTTATGATTTCGGTTCAAGAGTAAAGACAGCTTGGTTCTGTGAATAGAAGCCTGAGTCACAAGAAGAAAGAGAAACAGTGCCCATATTCTCTTCATAAAAGGCTGCATCACAAGAAGAAAGACAACTCAGTTTTACTTTATTAGCATCTTGGACATAGTCTGAAGGTCAAATTCCAATGTCTTAAACTGCTTTAATCCGATTTACTACCTCTAAAGTTCTATTTTTGAAGTCTTTTTATTTGTATTCTAGCATCTTTTGCGGATTATTTTTTATTTTTCATACTTAAGGTCAGTTGGATTCTCCTCTATGTTCACAAACCATGTTTCAAAGTCCTTAAAATCTCTACTACGGCATTCTTTCTTCTTTGAAAATTTTTAGCTACCATGTGGCAACAAATGCATGCTAATCTCATACTCTCTTCTCCTTCCTATTTTGGAGCAGCATTCTTGATATAATCTTCACCAGCTTGCTAACTTTTCCTCTCTTGTCATTTCTTTTAATTGAAGTTGATAATGCTGGTAAAGCTTTTGCAAAGAAGCTCGACTCAGGCCTCAAAGTCACTTGTCCATGGAGAGGAAATGTGAGTTTGGACTGTTTCATTTTTTTTTAGTGTAATTACTTTTGTTCACGGTCTTAGTTTTGTGTTATTGAACAAATAATAGCACTAACCTACACCATAGCTTTATAACTCACAAACGCGACTCGGAGAGATTTTGAGCCGAGTTGCTGGGAAAATTTGTTCATAGTAGGAGGACAAGATGATTTGAACTTTCCACCTTTGTTACAAGGAGCAGAGTCTTCAGCTAGGAAATAATGCAATTTAAGCTGTCTATTGTTAGACATTTTGTATCACTTATATATATATATATATATATATATATATATATATATATATATATATATATATATATATATATATATATATATATATATATATATATATATATATATATATATATCGATGTTTTAAATATTACCAACTATTTTCCAGTTAAATACTTTAACTATTAAATAGTCAATTTTAAATATACAACATCAATTTTCTTTACTCTCTTTTTCTATGGAAGTTGCAGCATTCAGATTGATTTGGTTGTTTTAGTGACACTATAACCATTGGGTGCTCCTTGATATTCTTTAAATCTTCCTAGGATTGCTATTTACTACCCACTTTCAGTTTGCCAAACTCAGTGAATTTGGTTGTCTGAGAGATTGGCTATTTACTACCCACTTTCAGTTTGCCATCTTATTGTATATCAACTGTCTTTGCAAAATTCTGTCTGCCATCCCTGTAATCTAAATAGGAATTCTTTGTCATCCAACATTTATGCTATTATTTTCACGGAAAATTTATGTATTTTTGTCCGTCTTTTGTAGGACATTGATTGACAAATTAGGATTTGCAGTAGACCATATCCACTTGCATAGAATGCTAGCAGAAGAACACTTCAACCAAATGGATAGGAACTTATACTTCCTCCTACTTTATTATTGACTACTTTTAATGTAAGTAAATGCTTCAACTGATATTATAGTCCTTTTCCACAAACAAGCATCCATGAATCAGAAGATAGGATTGTGTTGCATTTTACAAGATTCATAGGGCTATCTTACAGACGCAAGTGAGGTTTTTGAGATAATGTATATTCATTCACCCTTCTGTAGGTGGTTTTGTTCATGTCTGACTGTCTTAAAACTAAAGCCTTCAAAACCATTTGAGTTTGGTTTGCTGTTAAATAATGGCTTGTTTTCCAGAGCTTTATATGCATTGTTTGGTTAAATTATAGAAATATCTGAGCAACTATGTTTGGATTGTTACTAATGTAGCTGGCGAGTATATTTCCTTTGTTTATGAATCCTTTGTTGCATCTACATTCTTGTATATCCAGCCAGGCAGGCTGACTTGTGTTTTAAAGCCCAATCTTTTTAGTAGTACATCTGAAAACCTTACCAACACTTGTGTTCAACAGCAATGGTAAGATGAAGATTCCAGCATGACCCCCCCCCAAAAAAAAAAAAAAAACAAAACAAGCAAGTCAATATCAGCGAGCTTCATATTCTTCTTTGGAATATGGATGACATCGATGTTGATTACGATTTGATTTTTATATGGATGCCTATTCAAAAAATGATGTATGTAGAGTTGTTGGTTGACATGAGCTAGTTTTTAGCTGCAGGTAGTTGATTAGGGAGTTCACGGGCTTGGGTTATTTCATCTATTACCTACCTTGTCAATTCCATGTTGAATTGCCTCATTTTTTCTTTGGAAGTGTTCATTTTCCTGTTATTTCTGTTTTGTGGCATGCCTTTCACGACATGAGAAGTGGTGTTCTGTCTAGTTTTTCTTTCTTTGCAAATTTGTTATGGTGATGTTATTGTTGTAGGGGATGACGCAACACATCCTCTAGTATTGTGCAGGAATGGCTTGAAACCTAAGTGCATATGATGTGTTTAACACAATGACATCCATAATTTAAGAGCAAGAGAAATCTCTTAGACATCCATAATACTGCATCATTGTCGGCTACCATGGGGATATGGAGACCAAAGCACACTTGATGCTGCATTGATTTAATTTTATTTTTTTTTATCTAACCACCTCGGAGTTTACAATATTTCATATCCTCGTATGCATACTTGTGTTTTATCTAATTTAATTTTTCTACTAGTCTTATACCATGGAATTGGAGGCTGAAGTTACAAAACTTAGAGGAGAACAATGAATTACAGAAGAAACATGTATCCATTATTCAATGCATTAGGATCTTTCCCGTTATTAAAATATAGAGCTGTGACCAACATGTACATGTACAACTATACACGCTATAAATAAGTATATGATGGTTATGGTCCCTTCAGAGCTCTAGCCTGTGCCACACTTAGGACAAATAAGGGCAATACCCAAGCACCCAAATTCTAATATTTTATTTTGTTAATTAGTTTCAGTTGATTAAACTATTCACTTTTCATGGATTTGAGCTGATTATTTGTAATATATGAAGGGTTGACTAAACTAGTCTTTTCTTGGATTGAAACTGGTTGTTTGTAATATATGCAGGAATGGCTCAAAAGAAGGTTGAACAAGAGAAGATACTAAGTAGCCAATTCAAGGCAAGGCATAGCGAACAGTTGAAGTTCCGGGTTATTTCTTTTGTATGGGTCCTAGTTTAGGGGGGGCAATGTTTAGTTAGGAGGGATAAGTCAATTTTTGGAGTGGGCCACTTGGGTCATTTCCTCTTTTATTGAATTGAGTTTTTACCAATTTTGTGAATAGGATTATTATCAAATAATAGTGTGAATTATTTTTGGAATGACTATCAGGTGCAAGATTAAAAAAATAATAATAATAATTTCTTGATTTTTTTTATTTACGGATATTTTAGCGATGGACCAAATCCATCGCTAATTTCTGAACGTAGAAAATCAACGACAAATTCGAGGTCCGTCGCTTACTCATATTAGCGACGGACTTTATCCGTCGCTAATGTTTTTAATGACGACATTTTTTGAATATTACTGACGGATTTTTATTTTTTAGGACGAATTTTATCCGTCGCTATAGGGTGATGGACCTTATTCATTGCAGATTAAACGATGGATTTTATCTGTCGAAAAAATAAAAATGACCCAGTAAACAGTGACGGACCATGCGACGGACGAAGTTCGTCGTTTATTTGGTTTTACGACGGATTTGGTCCGTCACAAAACAACGATTTTGGCGTAGTGATCGTGGGCTCCATTTTTGGCACTCACGCCAGCATCAGTCCAGCCCTGGGGCAGTTTTGGCCGAGGGAACACTTTACTCATCATGTTCGATCTTTCTTTTATTTATGACCCTTTCATGATCTGGTCTATATACTGCTGAAGCAAGATGTAACCTGATGTAACAAACAGTCTGATAAATGAATTCATCAAGTTTTCCTTTTATTCATTGGATTAGTTTACATGTTCATCATTTTTTAGTCTTTCTCATTGCTTTGCCATACCGACTTTAAGGGTAATAAATCTTTAGATGTTCGGCATTCCATGGATGAGGCAGCAGCTGTCCTATCAAGTCCTCCAATCAGTATGTCCCGGGCCAAATTATGCTTGAGACGACATAAGGTCCTTCCCAATTAAGGTCTAACGTGCCTGAACCGACTTCCTTGGTGTTCAGGAAAGATTTTCGGAGAACCATGTCTCTGACTCGAAAACGCCTAACCTTGACTCGAGCATTATAGAACCGAGCCACTTGTTGTTGCCGAGCCATCATATGCAGTCGAGCTTTTTCCCTTTGCTCGTCCACAAGGTCTAATCCGACTGCTAGAAGCTCTTCATTTTCCTCCTCATTGAACAAGTTGACTCGGGCCGTTGACATCCCGATTTCTACTGATGTGACGGCCTCAGCGCCATAAGTGAGGGAGAAAGGAGTTTCCCCTGTGGCGGTTTAGGCTGTAGCTCGATATGCCCATAATATTTTTGGGAGTTCCTCAGCCCATGTTCCCTTGACTCGGTTTAGCTTGGTTCTAAGATGTTGCTTAATGATCTTGTTGATTGCTTCAACTTGCCCATTTGTCTGAGGATGGTGCGACGATGAGTACACATTCCTTATTCTGAGATTGTCACACTTCTCGCGATAACTTCTGTTGTCGAACTGCTTTCCGTTGTCGGTTACAATAGTCTGAGGTATGCCGAACTGATAAATGATGTTTTTCCATATGAAGTTAGTAATCTTCTATTTGGTTATTTTTGCTAACGGCTCTACCTCGGCCCACTTTGTGAAGTAATTTACTGCCACGACTGCGAACTTAGTTTGACCCTTTCCCATAGGGAGAGGTCCAATGATGTCGACTTCCCCCTACACGAAGGACCAGGGATTGGTCATGGGAGTCAGTTGTTCAGGAGGTTGTCTCGGAATGACCGTGAATCACTGGCATTTATCGCATCGCTGAACGAATTTATGAGCGTCATGCTGGATTGTCGGCCAGTAGTATCCTTAATGCAAGACTTTGTGTGCAAGAGATCGTCCGCCTGAATGATTCCCGTAAATTCCTTCGTGGATCTCCCGTAATACATAGTCAGTTTCACTGAGGTTCAAACACCGTAATAACGAAGTATAGTAACCCTTTTTATATAGCATTCCATTGAGTATTGTATAATGGGAAGCTCAGATCTTCAATCACTGAGCCTCAGCATGGTCTTTAGGCACTTCTCCACAGTCGAGATATCGGACAATTGGCTCAAACTAAGTAGGTCCCGAATCAATAGCGAGCACGGTCAAATTATCTGATTCTGAGATGCTCGGTTTAGTAACGTATTCAATCGGGACTGACCTGGGTATGTCGTCTTCATCGGCGGAAGCAAGCTTCGTTAGTAGGTCGGCTTTGGCATTTTCTGTCCGAGGGATCCGAGTGATGATACAACGCTGAAAGCCGTCGATCAGTTTTTTAGCTTTCTCCATGTAGGCTTTCAACTACTCTTTTCGTGTTTGATATACACTGGTGACTTGATTGACAACTAACTGAGAATCACTGAAAACGTCAAGATGCGTCACACCTAGACTGGCCGCGAGTCAGAGGCCAAGTAAAAGTGCTTTGTACTCTGTTGTATTGTTCGAGGCTTGAAATTCAAGTTTTAAGGCACATTGCATGTAGGTTTGATCGGGAGTTTTCAGTACCACTCCTGCCCCGCTTGCCTTAGAGTTAGACGAGCCATCGACAAAGAGCTTCGAGGGGGTGGGTTCAAGTGCAGACTCGGGTACAGCAATCGTCGGCTTGTCAACCAGAGTGGCCAGACTTGTGTCGGTATGTGTCGTGACTTCAACATTAAAATCTACTACGGCCTGACCTTTGATTGCCACTCTCGGCTTGTATTGAATGTCAAACTCGCTAAGTTCGATCGCCCATTTTGTAAGTCAGTCAGACGTTTCTAGTTTCTGTGGAATCTGTCGTAGCGGAAGGTCTGTCATTACGATAATGGTATGGGCTTTGAAGTATAGCCGAAGTCGACGCGAGGAGACGACGAAGACTAGGGCCACTTTTTCCAAGAGCAGATACCTTGCTTCTGCTAGTAAGAGCGCCTTGCTGACATAGTAAACCAGTAATTATTTTCCTTCATATTCTCGTATCAAAGTTGAGCTAACCGCTGTCTTGAATACCACAAGGTATAACAACAAAGATTCTCCTAGTTCAGGCTTTGATAAGAGAGGTGGAGAGTTGAGGTACGACTTCAATTGATAGAACGCGACTTCACATTCTTCTGTCCAATCTAATGTTTGCCATCCCTTCAACTGTTTGAAGAATAGGAGACATTTATTAGTGGCTCGGGATAAGAAGCGATTAAGCGCCGCAGTCCGTCCAGTCAATCTTTGTACGTCTTTAATAGTCTTCGGCGATTCCATATCGAGCAATACTTTGATCTTTTTTGGTTTGCTTCGATCCCACTTTGGTTGACTAAGAATCTGAGGAATTTTCCCAAGCTTATACCAAAGGCACATTTACTCGGGTTCAACCTCATGCGAAACTTGCGCAAGGTCAGAAACATTTCTTCTAGGTCGGCTATATGGTCGGCCACATGTATACTTGTGATGAGCATGTCGTCTATGTATACTTTCATGGTGTGGCCGATTAGCCGAGCAAAGATTTTGTTTACTAATCTCTGGTAAGTTGCTCAGCATTTTTCAAACTAAAAGGCATCACTCGGTAACAATAAAGACCTTTGTCCGTGACAAATGTAGTTTTTAATTTATCAGACTCATTCATTATAATCTGATTATACCCTAAATATGTGTCTATGAAACTAAGTAACTCGTGCCCCGCAGTACTATCAACCAACTGATCTATCCTCGGTAGAGGAAAGATATCCTTCGGGTAGGCTTTGTTTAGGTCGGTATAGTCAATACAGACCCGCCACTTCCCGTTGGCCTTCTTCACAAGTACAACATTAGCTACCCATTCGGGGTAGTATATCTCTTCTATGAAGTTTGCCTTGAGGAGCTTGCCAACTTCTTCTTCAATGATGGAGTACCTCTCTGGGCCGAGAGGACGTCGCTTTTGTCGGACAGGTCGGTATGTCAGATTGATGTTAAGTCGATGAGTGATTACTGAAGGGTCGATCCTCGGCATATCTTTATGACTCCATGTAAATATGTCAACGTATCGTCAGAGCAGGGATATCAGACAGTCTTTCAATGGTGATTGCAGAGACGAGCCAATTTGTATCGTTTTCAATGTGTCAGTTTCGACCAAGGGCACCAAAATGAGATCTTCGACTGGATGTCCTCGCTCGTGAATCTCGACTCGAGGATCCAGTGATTCGATCGTCGATATCTCGGCATGAGCTTTCTCGGCAGGTACCTTTACAGTAATTGCATAGCATCGTCTCGCATCTTACTGATCTCCTTTGACAACTCCGATACTCGACTCAGTTGGGAATTTCATGGAGAGATGATATGTAGATACTACAGCTTGGAGTAGACTCAAAGAAGGTCGATCGAGTATTGCATTATAGACAGACGATTGATCAACTATCAGGAAGTCGACCATTATAGTCGTCTGGTGCGAAGGACTCCCGGCAGTGAGCGGCAGCGAGATGATTCCTTCAGGGAGTATTTTTCCTCCTGAGAATATGATCAATGGAGTACGAACTGGTTGTAGTACCGATCGTTCCACTCCCATTTTATCAAACACCTGGGTAAACAGTACATCAGCTGACGATCTTGTGTCGACTAATATATGGAATACCTTTCGGTTAGCAATCATCAAGGTGACGACTAGGGCATCGTCATGAGGATGATGGATGCCTCGAGCATCTTTATCGGTGAACGTGACACAGTACTTTTCTTTCTTTCTTTCCTTTGAATGTCGAGAGATGACTAAGAGTTCAGACTCGGGTCGGCTTATACTCCTAGCGTGATTCTTTTGGGCGTTATTTGAATCGCCTCCACCTCGGTGACTACCGACGATCGTTCGAATTTCTTCTATTGGTCGGTTGTCGACTGGGCGGAGCTCTGATGCCCCAGCCTTTTCGACATGCTCTGTGAGTCAGCCTTCGCAGATGAGTCACTCAATATCTTCCTTCAAATGAATACAGTCACTCGTGTTATGCCCATGATCACGATGATAGTGGCAGTACTTGTCTTTATTTCGTCGGTTGGGATTGGTCCGAAGGTTTCCTGGCCAATTAACGAATCCCTCACCCTTGATCTTAATCAACACTTGTTCCTGCGATTTGTTAAGTGGAGTATAAGTGGAAAACTTTCTGTTGGGACGTTTGCTAGATTTTCGCTCGTTGCGATTTTAGTCGTCCTTACGCTTCTTTCCCCCGGCCGAGTCAACTTCTTTTTTTGACTGACTCTTTGGCCGAGACTTTTACACTTTGAGCAACTTCTCGTAAGATCCTTGTTTCCTCGGCATCTGCATATTTATCCAACCGAGCCCTAAACTCGGCCGGGGTCATCGGTGGATTTTTGTCTAACGATGTCAGGAAAGGCTTGTCTCTCACACCCTGCATAAGCAAATTAAATGTTGTATCTTCCGAATGTTTCCGAACCTGTAATGATTCGAAGTTGAAATGCTTAATGTAGTCTTTTAATAACTCTCCCTCCTTCTGAATTATATTGTTCAGATGGGCTGGAGGTTTTAACTTCTTCTTTCCACCGATGAAGTTGGTGAGGAAGGCCTCTCTAAGTTCGGCGAATGAACTGATCGACTTTAGTTTTAACTGTTTGAACCGAAGGTGGGCCACATCTGCTAAGGTAAGAGAAAATGCTCGACACATGACGGCATCTGAAGCATCATGTAATTTCATGTATGTTCGAAAACATTCGATATGCTCTGTTGGGTCAGTTTTTCCGAAGAAAGGTGTAATTTGCAGTAGACGAAACCTTTCTGGTAACAAAGCTTGCATTACCTCATCCGTAAAAAGAGATGTTTTTGCTTCGAGCCGGGTTTGTCGTATATCCCGACCCTATTTCATATCCACCATCTCCTCTCGTACCTCTTTCTTGAAGCCGTGGATCCTAGCTTTTCATGGTTCGTCGCTCTCCGCCACATCAGCTTTGAATTATTTCACTTCCCGATCCAACCGTTCATTCTCTTGGTTGTCGGGTTGATTATGAGCCCCTTGGTTTGCACCAGCCGCATTTATCCCTGCTTGTCCAGGGGTGACTCTAACGGCGGGAGCGTCACTTGGCTCTTCAGGGCCCGTTCTTCTCGTAGTTCTCGCCATTAAAGATGATTTACACAGCCCTATGGGTAGAACGCGAAGAAATGACTTTTTGTATCGTTTTCCACAGACGGTGCCAAACTGTTGATGCAAAAAACTGGATCCGTCTCTTCCGATCTGCTTTCTCTGAAACATAAAGAATAGAGAACCCTGGCTAGAGCCGGGGAACCTCCGATGCTTAAGTCAGTAAGAATTCAGGAAGTGGAGTTTCAGGGTTCTTTCTTGCGTACCTTTGCTTCCTGGAGAACCTCCTTTATATAAGCATGAAGAGTTCCAGCGGACGGGGATTCTCTCCTATATTTTTGAGAGATTTGATTTAGTTTTTGATTGTGTATGGATATGTTCCGATCCTGAGTTTTTTGGGGTCAGATCCTCTCACAATATGCAAATACAGCATTTAATATTACACTACACCTTCTTTGCTTAGCTTGGCCTCAACATATATTGTTGTTTCGGCTGGCTTACAAAGGGAGAGCTTTGCCTACTTTCGGATGAAACAGAGTCAAATTAATACTAACATCCCTTCTTAATCTGAGGCCGACACTAACTGCTCTTTCATGGGTCAGTCTTATAGTCGATCAGGTGGCTTTTAGCTTTTAGGACCTCACTCGGTCTCTTCAGACGTTGCTAAGTCTTTGGCCGAGTCAACTTCGTGCGTCTTTCATATTATGCCTATGGATCCTGACTTTTCAGCTTCGGTCAGGATTCGAATCACTCTGATCCGAGCTAAGTCTCTCATTTGGCATTTTATTCTCAGCTTTGTTCATTGCTTCGGACAATGTGATCAAACTTGGTTCGCTTAATACCGAGTTTCCAGACTTGTCATTTTTCCTTCCCAACAGTGACAGTTCAATCAACATTATGTGGCCCACTTGAAATTTTGATCTACCTCAGTTTTAGGTTCATTTCATAAGATTACCTGGAAAAATGAATTGATGGCATGGATGAGACACATACATCATGTTAGGGTCCACAGAGCATCGACTAGGGGTAGTAGCCCGTTAGTTTTGGACGTCGATTAGATACTGACAGGTTAGGTAGCAAGACTGCTACTGAAGTAACGTCACCAAGTTCTATCAGCCCCACTATTTTATGTTTTGTATCCACGTCGTCCATCATCTGGAGAGATTATTTTAGAGTAAGATTCAAAGAATGAGTCACATCCAAAGCTCCAATGGACCCCACCACAGAAAACAGTGGGGAGAGTGACATGACTGTTAAAAACTTCTAAATGCCACAAAAGTTTTCGATCAAGATGATATTTTTGTTTTCCCTTCTTTAATATCTTTGTTAACTTTTGAACAGGTTGGATTTTTTTTTAAAAAAAAAAAAATATCATGGTGGGCCTTAAGTTCAACGGTGGGCATCAATCTTCCTGTTGTTTTCTGTGGTGGAGTCCACTAAAACTTTAGATTTTGCCTCATCGTGGATACAACACATACATCCTAGTGGGGTCCACAGAACTTGGTGATGTCACTTCAGTAGCCATTCTGGCCACTCAACCTATTAGTGAGTTCATCAATTTTGATAGCTCATTTTAGGACATGCAACAAAAAAATGATATGTATCCAAAACTTAAGCAGGTCACATGAGTAGAAGAAATGAGGTTTCAGTGTGAATCGTTAACACATTCTTGTGGCCGTAAATTTTTTGTGTCAGGTAATTTTTTGATATTTTCACTTCACAGCATTGATAATAACCTTATAAATGGTTTGGATGGAATATAAACATCAAGGTGGAGCTTAGAAAGGTTTGAACGGTATGAATTTCTTTTACCAAATTTCCTAATCATGTGACCCACTTGAGTTTTGGATCTATCTAATTTTCAGTTGCATATCCTAAAATGAGCTCTCAAAATGGATGGACGGGTAGATTTCTCACAAACATCTAGGTGGACCCCACCCAACATCCTTGCAAAAGCCTTTTGCAGGAAATCTGCGTATGTCTGTTTCCTCCTCGTTGATGCTCCTGGAGTTCCGAGTTACAAACGGTTCAAAGGAGATCAAAGTTATATGGCCCACAATGATGTATTTATCATATATACATCCTTCATCCATTTGGTGAGATCATTTTATATCTTGATCCCAAAAATGAGTAATTTCGGATTCAAGTGGACCACACCACAAATAGCATTGACTACAATGATTCTCATCATTAAAACATCCGAAGGGCCCACTGTAACGTTTACTTTCCATCCATTTTGTTCAAAAGGTCATATAAACCTGGATGAAGTGAAAAATCAAATATCATATTGATCCAAAATTTTCGTGACCCCAAAAGGGTTTCAATGGCAAGCATTCAATCCTCCATTTCTTTTTATAGTGTGGTCCATTTGATTTTTGGATCTGTCTTATTTTTCAGCTCAAGCCTTACGACTAAATCACTAAGTGGATGAACGGTTTGGATACAACTCATGCCTCATGATGGGACCCAAACAACTTAGTGACGTTACCACCGCACTTTTTGTGATACACTAGCCTATCCACTTCTGAAATGAGGAGCCAGAGATGGACGGTCCAAATAGGGCCTCGTGGACCACATCATGATGTATGTTATTTATCCACCTCGTCCATCCATTTCTATAGTTTATTTTACGGCATGATCCCAAAAAGTAAGCAAATCAAATCTTCGATTGGGACACACCGCTTATTAATGGTAGATGCTCAATATCATCGTTTCATGTGTTGTGGTCCACTTGGGCCTTCGATCTACCTTCGTTTTTGGATCATGCTCTAACATGAGCTTTCAAAATGGATGGACGGCTTAGATAAAAACACAAATATTGTGGTGGGCTTTATACTCCACTTTTTTTATTAATATACTCAAAATATTGAAATATTGGTTTATTATCCTTTTTGATTTCACCGACGGCTTATTATACTTCTTCGACGGATTTTAGCCATCAGGAAAAATCCTACACAATCATCGGCGTTGGTCTTTTTTTTTTAATAGTGATCATTCCTACTGTTTCTTCCTAGACAAGTACTCGAGCTATAATCAGATTGAGATAGCCCATGAAGATCAGGGAAAAACTACTTTTATATGCCCCTTTAGCACCTTTACTAATCGAAGGATGCCATTTGGGCTATATAACTCTCTTACGACATTCCAGAGATGCATGCTTGTTATCTTTTTTATACATGGTTAGGCATTTTCTTGAAGTGTTCATGGGCGACTTCTCCATTTTTGGAAGTACATTTGATAAGTGTCTAGAGTACTTAAATTTTGTTCTGACAAGGTTTAAAGAGAAGAACCTTGTCTTAAATTGGGAAAAGTGTCACTTCATGGGTCAGAAGGGAATTGTCCTTGAACACGTGATCTCGTCCAATGGAATTGAAGTTGAAAAGGTTAAAATAGATTTGATTGCTAATTTGTCAGTTTCCAAAAGCATATGTGACATTCGCTCTTTTCTAGGTCACGCATGTTTTTATAAGAGGTTCATTAAGAACTTTAGCCAAATCTCTAAACCTTTCTTTAAACTCCGTCAAAAGGATGTCCCATTTGAATGGACAGACTCATGCCAAGAAGCTTTTACAAAGCTAAAGGGTATGTTGACAACCAAACCAATTATGCAGCCACTCGATTGAAGCATTCCTTTTAAAATAATGTATGATGCTAGTAATTATGCTATTGGGGCTGTGTTAGGCCAAAGGAAAGACAAGAAACCATTTCTTATTTATAATGCAAGTACAATGCATTATGGTGCCCAGATAACTCTACCACAGAAAAGTAACTTTTTGTCATAGTCTTTACTTAGGATAAATTTAAGTCTTACTTGATTCAATTAAAAAATATAATTTTCATTAACCATATGGTGCTCAAGTATCTTCTCTCAAAAAAAGATTTTAAGCTTCATCTTTTGAGATGGATCTTCCAACTTGAAGAATTTGACTTAGAGATACGTGAGAAGAAAGAAGTAAATAATATAATAGTAGACTACTTTCTCGATTAGTTCTTTTAGATTCCATTTCAAGTTCGTCATTAAAGATACTTTCCCAGACGAACAATTATTTGTTGCCTCTTAATTACCTTCGTACACTAACATATCAATTTTCTCGTGATGGGTAAACTACTAATCAATTGGACATCACAAGATAAGAAAATATTTTGAACTGAGGTATGTAGCTTTTTCTGGGATGATTCTTATTTATTTAAATATTTTCCATACCAAATCATTAGGAAATGTGTTTCGAATAATGAACATTCTAGAGTCATCTCCTTTTGTCACTCATAAGCTTATGAACGCCATTTTTCGGCAAAGAAAACCATCACTAAGATTTTACAATATGGTTTCTATTGGCCGACGATGTTTAAAGATACCTATGAGTGTTATAAAGCATGTGACCAATGTTAGAAAATGGGAAGAATGTCATGAAGAAATATAATGCCCAGAAATTTGATTCTAATTGTAGAAATCTTTAATTGTCGGGGTATCAATTTCATGGGACCTTTCCCCCCATCTTTTAGACATCTCTACATCCTCCTAGTTGTGGGTTATGTTTCCAAATGGGTGGAAGTGATTCCTTGTTGAACTAATGACCACAAAGTAGTTCTACAGTTTTTAAAAGAAAAATATCTTGTTGAGATTTGGAGTGCCTAGATCTATAATCAGTGATGGTTCACACTTTTGTAATAGGCCATTTGAGAATTTAATGAGAAAATATGGTACTACACATTATCATCCACAAACAAGTGGCCAAGCCAAAGTTCCATTATAAAAAATAAATGGATATTAGAGAAAATTATGAATTCAGAACATAAGTATTGGTCTTTCAGACTAACCGACAAATTGTGGGCTTATAAGACTGCTTTTAATAACCAAATCTTCCAAATATGGTTTCACCCGTTGACCATTTACTTTGAAAACATTCTCATCCTTTAGATTTTAAATCTCAACTGCTCCATGAGGAAAGACTTTTACTACTAGATAAGGACCATACCATCACGAACATAATTTTCTAGGAAAGAGGCGCAAGTTGGAATTATACAATAATACTTTCTGGTCTAGTTTAAATGTCTTACGAAGAATTGATTTTTCATGAAAAAATTTTGTCCGTTCTTTATAAATTTTTTGCATTCTCATATGCCTCATTTCGAATTTCTTCTAACTCATTAAGTTGAAGTTTACAGTGTGACCTAGCCTTGTTTAAGTCAAATTTAAAGGCTGATAGCCCAATAAGTATGATGTTCCAATTCCACAAGTGACAAGCTTTCCTAAAAACATGCTTATAGGGAGACATTCCAATCAGGGTTTTGAAAGTTGTACGATACGCCCAAAGAACATTCAAACATTGTGACCAATCCTTATGATCAGGGTGAACCTATAACATCATGAATTTTCACAGCTAGAGTTTATGCTCATGCTCGAGAAAATCGGGTGTTAATAATGTATAAACTTGGATGCTTTATAAATCGTACCTTTTTTTTTCATTTAAATCACATCAAAATACATTCATGAGAATAAAATTAACTGTATTGATTATTTCATCAGAGTAAAAGAATTCAGCAAGTAATCAAATGCCCTCTCAATGGGAGCTTATTACATTAATCGATTTTGCAGCGGAAGTATAAAACTAAATAATAAAACTACCTTTGTATTCTTTTAATATAGTCTTTTAGAGGGAGATGGTCCTCTAGGTCTTCAATCTGTACATTACCCACATCATCTGTACGGTTGGGAGAGGGTCAACGCCCTACTCATAGTGATGGTTATCCTTTAAGATTAACAATAATTCAAGAGATTCATGAAAGTAATGTAAGGGTTTTGATACTCATATACTCCACTACTACGAGAGATATCAGTATGCTCAAACAATCTACATAAATGTATGCCTAGTAAAGTGTGTGCGGCTCATCATACATAGTGATCACTGTCACAATGTGGAAGATAATTCATAATATTCGGCTCGACCCACACTCTCATTATATGGATATTCACCGGCATGTACAACATTAACGTAGCTTTATGTGAACATCTCAAGCGACACAATGACGCGATTGAGGGATTTACCTAACACAATTTGTTCATGGAGTGACTTTTTGTAACATCCAATCTCGAGAAGTGATGTAACACGCATGGTGATTTTCTTACATCAATTGTGTACCACGTCAACCAACCCATGAAGTTTTGTGCCAACCAAGAGGGCCGCTACCCGTAATGCATTATGTTCATGATAAATATATGATTCACCAATTCTGATACCTTAAACACATCACTTGCAGTGACAAGGAATGTATACTGAATCGTGATTCCCAAAAGGGTAAATAAGTATTGATAAACCATATAATTGCAGGGAGAATTCACAATAGCATGAAGGCATGTAAAAGGGCAAGATAAATATAACAACTTAAATTAATGTAAGCTTAAAGGATAAAACCCTCACCCGAAGCTTGACTCAAATCTTATCTTGACTCATTCCATGACATAGCGAGTCAACTCGAAATCCAACTCTCTTTCTTTTTCTTCCTCTTTTCTTTTCTTTCCCTTTTCTTTTCCTTTCTTTTCTTTCTCTTTTCTTTTTCTTTCCTTTCTTTTCCTTTTCCTTTCTTTTCTTTCTTTCCCTTTTCTTGTTGTTGCCGGTCGGTTAGATCTCACCCTCGCTCTCGTGTTTCTTCTCTTCTCTCTTGTTATGTTTTTAAGACGGTGGGGTGGAGAGCCCTTTTATAGGTTGTCTACATGAAAGTCTCCTTTGCGCATATTTGTTTACGCGGCAGGGAGATTAGCGTAACATCTTACGCAACAGCTTCTGTGCAACCGGGAGAACATGGTCACATAATCTCACCTTCTTTCTTACACCAGGTCTCAGCGGCTGGGGATTTCCTTAGTTATGGCTTCTAAATGGAGGTTCCAGATGTTTCTAGATGGACGTGGATGGATGTCCTTAGCCCAACTGAAGATCCTGGGCTAATCGCAACTGCTCAAATACGCAGGCGGTTCCTTCCGCGACTTGTTTTCAAGCATGAAACACGGTGAAATTTCTCCTTCCTTGTTAATCTTCGTTGTGATCGGCAGAAGTCGAAAGAGGATCAATTTGCCTTATGTGTTAGATGGAACATAAAAGGGCCAGGGTTTAATCAATTTTTCCCCCTGATCATGATGGATGATGTTGATCATCCCTCTGATCATCGAAGTGGCCCATCGCGCCTCCAAACGGATGCTGATCGTTTACACTTCTAGTGTAGCCCGATTTTTAATCTTCCTGGAGTGATCTTTAGTTTTGATTAACAGTGGAGATCACATGGCTCTAGTCAAATTTTCCACCCGGAGATTCTGGACGGTTTAGATCATCCATGTAGATGTTGATCTTCGGCCAGGGACAGAAAACGGACAGCTATCCGTTTCTCCTACGAATGCGGGAGAGAAATCCTCCAAATTTTGAAATTTCGTTGGTGCACATGAGTGGTGCACACGCGTTGCAAGTGGGGCCCACTGTGATGTTTGCAAGTGAATCCACACCATCCATCTGAAAGGGAAGGTTCAACTATGACTACCTATGAGGTTATTTTACTTAATGTACATCAAAATAAATGGTTGTAGGAAGATTTATCAATTAAGCCACCTTTACAGTGATCTAGGGGCTGAGATTTGACGTGCATGGCTAATTTATGCTGCTTAATCATGATGTCGGATTTTGCATTAAGCGGATCGTGAAAAACGTGATTTGAAATTTTATGGTCTATGTTAATAGTATTTTCATAATTATTACTAATGTAAGAGTTTTGTGAAATCTAAGAGTTCTACATGGTTGTAGGCACGTTTCTAAGTAATTCTTAAAAAATGACTTATATCTAAATCATTATGAATAAAGAGTTATTCACTGGTTTAGTTAAGGAAAGGTTCGTGTATTAAATCACATTATCAACGGTTGGATGACTTGATTTATGAATGAAGATCCCAATGGTTAGGTTTGTGTCAGGGCAAGGATTTAAGGCTAGGATAGTTGGATTGATATCACACACACATATATATTACATTGAATCTTATGGTAATGCTCGAGAACTTTTAATGCTTGAGTATCGAAAAGTTCGGGGCATTACGGAACCGTTTTCTTAAAAATTTGTTTAATCTCCCCATTTGTAACCTCTACTTGACTACTTGTTTGTGGATGGTATAGCATAACAACTTTATGAGTGATGGAATGTTTCTTCATTAAAGATTCAAATGGTTTATTACAAAAATGAGTACCCTCATCATTTATAATTGCTCGAGGAGTACTAAAATGGGAAAAAAGATATTTTCTTTCAAGAAACATACAACGACCTTGTGATCATTCGTTTTACATGGCACTGCTTCGATCCACTTAGAGGTAGTCGACAGATATACATATAGTCGAATGACGGGAGAAATGGACCCATGAAGTTAATACCCCAAACATCAAATATCTCAACAACAAAAATACTAGAAAGTGACATCATGTTCCAGCAAGAAATATTACCCATACGTTGGTATTTATCACATATAGAATAAAAGACATTGAAAGTGCCCTTGTTTGACAACATACATAAGTGTTGAGTTTGTTAGTTAAGTGAGCCCTGAGATGAAGACATCAAGACTAAAACTCTTCAAAAGATAAAGGCATGTGATCATGCTTAATAGGTAAACTAAAGCCTCATCATCCCACAACAAACCCTGATAGGAATATGCCCCCATAAAAATCTAACTTACCCTAAAAACTATTTTAAAACATCTTTTGGTAAGTTTGAGTAAATTGCACCTTGAGTATTGTTGGTAGGAAGAATCAAAACTGGAAAACCATGTCCTTGTCCAGTGCATTGAGCTGTAATCAAGGACATCTTCGATGCCATCAAACAACGTTCGATTGCATCGAATACACGTCCATACTATCCAGTAACAAAATGAAAGAAATGCTGAAATTATTGATTGCATCGAATGTTGTTTGATGACATCGAAACCTATGTTTTGATGACATCGAATGGCATTTGATTGCATTAACCTTGGACTTACCTCTTCCAAAATCCAAAATACTCTAAGTGCTCCTTGATGCAATCAAACCCTTTTCAATGGCATTAAAGGATGATCGATTACATCGAAACTAACTCCAATTTGTCCAACAAGTTTTCAAAGAAAATCTTCTTTTCTTCGAGCTTCTTGATGACTGTTCGATTTCATCGAAATTCAAATCTTGATGGGTCAAAGGTATGTTCGATGGCATCGAACAAGGGACAAAACTGTCCAGCAACCTTTGTATATTTTTCAAAAGAAATCTCGATGGCATCGAGACATCCCTCGATGGCATCGAAGTGCATGTCAATGACCTCGAAGGATGCTTGATGGGAACGATGAAAATTTGTCCTACACCCATTTGAAAATTAAGTGTAGGAAGTTGATGTAATTGAAGAAGGTTTGATGGCATCGAAATTCAAATTTCGATGGCATCGACAATGTCAGATTTCTGCCCATTTTTTGACCGTTGAGATTTTAACTTTATAAATATACTAGTATTGCTTCTTATATAATGAGCTAAAATTTAAGAGAGTTTGAGAGAGTTGCTTCAAAGAGATTACACCCTCTTCCTCATTCCCTCTTTCCCATTAGATTTTATCATTCAATCTAGGCATAAGAATTAACTCATTATTTTCATTGCTTAGATTGAATTATAAACTCTAGAATTCATTGAGTTTCCAACTAACCTCATCATAGGTAAATCCTAGTGTTGGAACTCTTGAATGCATAGCTGATAGGAACCTTTTCTATGTATTTAAATCATATCATTTGAATAGAGAAGAACAAAACCCTAAATCTCACAACCTTAGAGCAATGATCGACGCATCAAAAGCAGTTGCGGTTCAAGGGAGATGAAGACTCTTCGCCATCATCAAAGATCTTCACACTGTGTGAGAAAGAAGCTCACTCACTTATTTATAAGTATATAAAGTCCGTCGAGTCTGAAGTCCTTTCCTTTTGTAGGATTGGGATTCAGTGTTCGAGTGACAAACTCACCAAGACCTCTTTGTAGGCCTCCGATGGGAGAATATGTAGTCCTTGTGTAGGATGTGTGGTCCTTGTGTAAGACAAGTTTCCTTGTGAAGGCATTTACCTTGTGTAGGCTTGGGTTGCCTTGTGAAGGCATTCGCCTTGTGTAGACTTGTGTTGCCTTGTGTAAGCTCCTAGTTGTGTCCTTGTATAGGTGTAACGCCCGTGAAAAATCCGTACTTGGGCTCGAGTACCAACTCGATCCGAAATTGTGTAGAATTTATTCCTTTAGAAAATATGACTAAGTTAGCTAGTGCAACGTTAGAATAGCTAGGAAATGGTCCCTGATCACTTTAAATTCGTTTTACAAGGCTCAAAGCGAGTGGAACCAATGGTGCTATAATGCTCTAAAGCCTCGGATCAAACTCTAAACCGGTTTATTCTCGGGACCTCCTTGAAACTTTGTATTGGATCTAGACCGCGCGTCGAAAGTCCGATACCTACCATCTTAGACCGTTATGACCACTTAGCTGGGCTTGGCAATCGTTTCAAAAATCAAGTCCAACTGACATTCAGAGGCTATTTCATTGAGCATGGAGTGAAGAGAGTGAGAATAGGGTTAGAATTGAAATTTGAAATTCAAATCTGGTACACGATTTGACGCATCAGTATTAAGCGTTCTGACCGTCAAAATTCAGCCAAATTACACCCTTGGATTAGGAAAAATTTTTATTACATATCACGAGACTTATAGGCCTGATCTTGGTGCGGTGACCGTTAAACTGAAACTAGACCGCCACGTGCGATCTGGGAACCCTACCGGACTGAAAACTGAATGTCTACTAGATCCAGTATGCATGAGCTTAAGTCCGACCGCATTTGGCCAGGGGACCTCCAGAAATACTCTTTTGGACCGAAACAGCCCCGATTTGTTAGGCACCAAGTATACATTGTTCCCAAGCCTATTTTGGGCATGTTTTAGGCTATAAAAGGGGTTGAAACCCTTACTCCTCTCTCCCATCCGAATTTGAGAGAAACCCTAACTTGGGAGAGAGAAAAAGGTGAGAGATTGTGAGAGAGAGTGGGAGAGTTCTTCCTACTACTTGTGCTACGTGTTGCACGTGCTTAAGCAACGCACCTCTATCGCTTTCCTGGCGATTTCACCGCGATTCTAGGTAAGTAAATACCCTAAATAGTTACTAATTTGAGGTTCCTTTGTTTCCATAGCGAAGTGGCTTATGGATCTTGTGTATTAGGTTCCCTATTCGCCGTAGACGAAGCCTATACGCTCCGTTCGAATTGTTACGCTTCTAGGAGAAAAAGGTGAGGATTTTAGACGCTTTGATTGACGGTTCCCAACGCTTTCAATGTCGTTTAATAGTATATTATTGACGGCATCGCCGTTTGACATGTACAATATGCTCTCCGTTTCCTGTTTCGTAAATTAACGAAGAATATGAGATTTAGGGCATTTTAATCATTTGTAGGAAGTACTGTTTACATTCATATTTTGCTGATGTGATTGACATGGTTTGTTGTCGCATTAGGAAGTTAGGAATACGTGCATAATTAGTTTGGCAAAGAGATTCGCCTAATTGCGCATTTCGGGTCGACATACTATATGTAGACTTAAGTGTGTAGTGTATGTGTTTGTATAAATGCTTGTATTAGTATGTATTGAATTAAATGATGTTATGAATTAGTTTGAGATGGATTTCTCAATTAATATGCTGACCTAAATGATTTCCTACATGTTGACTATATGCATGATTTCATTACATGCATGAAATATATGTGTTTAAAGATTTACTTAAGTTGAATGTTATAACATGTGTTAACATGCTCACATGACTGTATTCCAATTCTAATACTCTTACATAATTTGCTGATGTGATTCCATAAGTGTTTGGGACTAGACTTAGTCCAGGCAGTCGGTAACCGAGCGAATTCATGGCTGACTGGTCTTAGCCACGAACGACGCGTTGATGAACGCGAGTCGTGTTTGAAGTTGGCGGCAGTGGTTAGGCCACGCGAAGTATTTTACGCACTTCATGTCGTTCGACTTGAGATGCGATCGCGCTAGTCGAGCCCGTAAAGTAACCCGACTGGCCGATGTATGTTCACCTTGTATGAGTCATAACTGCTTGAACCTAGGGTACTGAACTTACCATTGTAAACCCTATTAACCATGGTACCTTGATCCACAAAGACTCATGAGCCGGGCATGGTGGTATGGGACACCGTGGTCGAGCTGTCGGCCTACGCTGGGGCCACAAACCTCCCCGTAGTGACCAGTGAGCACCTAGACTCATGAGCAGATTATGGTGGTATGGGACACTATATTCTAGCTGTCGGCCTACACAGATTAGGCGACGAGTCCTTTATAGTGACCGCGAGCGTATTCTGAGTCCATGGGAGGCAACGAACCTTCCGTTGCAGTAGAGTACAGTAGGCATGTATTGATAAGGTGATGGGGGAGCGGTGCAACGAGTGCGAGCAACAGCCCTGGCAGCCCTTGCAGTGACCTACGAAATATACATCGTATGAGATTACTAGGAGTGACGACCCTAGACAGGATCTGTGTTGGGATTGATACAAGGGAAGTACCTTAGTTTCCCAATCCTGTTGTTTGAATGGACTAATAACAACTTGGAGATCATATCACCATGCCATTGCATGTGCCTGGAAGATGTGGAGCACTTGAGGGTCGATTGCAGTCGCGGTCGTAAGATGTTGCCGTATGAGGGAGATCGTCGGTGAGGGCATACATCATGTCATATCATCTTGCATTAATAACAGTATTAGGATTGTCTGATTTACTGCTTTACTATTATCGCATGATTGATTTGTGAACATGTTAATCTTTGCTCTATGATTCCACTGAGTTGATCACTCACTCCCACATTACGGGATAGTATTTGCAACACCCACCAGACCCTGTTGTAGATGCAGGTGAGGCTGAGATCCAGGAGGCAGAGCCAGACTTCGACGAGGACCAGGACGAGTTCTCGTACATGTAGTATCATGATGGCTTTGCGTAGGCGACCTGGATTGACGGGACTTCAGTGGGACCATTTTGGACATTTACTTTTGTTCATGTATATGTATATGAGACTCAGAGATGTATTCATACTTTAGAGACAGATGAGATTTACTTTATTTTTTTCATACAGTGATATATATATTGTTTAGTCTTCCGCTTGCTTTTATCACTGGATCTGAAGTATGAATTGCAGTTTTGGTATACTTTTACTCATGTGAATGCTTTAAATCAGACAACATTGAATCATAATCATTTTTGTTACATAAGTGACGGTCTGGAACTCGGGAGTTGAGTTTATACACGACCCCCGATTTTCAGGGTGTTACAAGTTGGTATCAAAGCGTGAATAAAAGTATACTGGGCCTGGGTTATGGTCTCACGACGTACGCTGTCACTTCTTTTGACTTAGGTGGGTGCGAGAAGTGTCTAGAAACATTTCTAGGATCACAGATTCGCCGATAGGTGAAGTCTATTTGAATCGATCGCACGATCGAGTCTGTAACGCATCTCGGGTCGCGTAAAGCAACCCGAATAGCTTCTAAGCCGTAGGAAGTCGGGTTGAGACATCCTATGAATGATTTTAAACTCGTAAAAGTAAATTCTTGGGCCGTGGGATGACCACGACTCCTGTATTCAATCGTCAGGGCTTAAAAACCACGTTTCACCAAAAATCTTCAAAATTCTTCCTCTCACCACTCCAATCTTCATTTCTTTCTTATCCAATTCATGTTAGGCATCAAACCTATTGTGAAAATAACACAAAATAATACTTTCACAAAATTTTATAGTGAATAGTAAAATTTCATGAAAAATGGCCATAAGGCCATTCTAACTTCACTTTCTTTAGCTAATAAGAGTCTAGATGGATGTACTAGCTCCTTCTACCTCAAATTCATATGTTGCATCATAGGGTTTTGTATTCGGGATTGCGGAATGGTCCCGGAAAGCCCCGAACATATGTTTGGGCTCACATAGGCCAAAATACCATGAACCAGGGGACAAACCATACATATCTGGGGTCCTTGGACCATGGGGGACAGAACCCATCTCGCCCCACTGACCGGATGCATCACCGGTCGGCGATGCATCGCCGTACAGGTGAGCCAATTTGCTGTGATTTTTGGGCGCACGCCCTTAAATCTCATGTGTACCCTCCCCATATAGGTCCCGTCCAACGAAAACCCCCAAATCATACCCCTCCTTCACAAACAGCCCTCCCCATAGCCCTATTTTCATTTTTCATCAACCATCCCCAAATTTCATGGTTTCAAATCGCCTCTAGATCCCTCCTTGGCCAAAAACGACCATCATCCATCATTCCTTTGGAGTTGGAAGCCCTTCCTCTTGAAGATTTCATCATTTGGAGCTCCAAAAACTCCCAAATCGAGCTCAAATCGTGAGGTGCTCCATTCCACTTTTCCATTTCCATTTCTCCTTGAAAATACATCCTTAGGAAGCTTGAAGCATCCCTCTACGACGCCTAGATCTCCTTTTTCTAGATTGGACAGCCACTTCTCCCCATTTTCTCCATTTTCCATGGCTTTCGTGGAAGCCATTTTAGGCCTTTTATCACTCTCATCCATCATATCTTTGATGGGTAAAAGAAAAACTGTGACAGACGAGGCTAGACCAAGTCGCCCTGCTCAATCGAGGAGACCGCGGGGTGGTGCCGCAAGTTCAAGCACCGCCGCACGTCCAGCTACAGCCCTAGAGTGCCGTACAAAGTGGGATTTGGATCCCCATGCTCACCTTGGGCGAGTAATTCTATCAGAGATTGCTCATGGCCAATACACTGATCGCAAAGTGTTATTTGAGGCAGACATGGAAGGGCGACTGTTCGGTGAATTTTTATTGTTCGAGCGCATTGAAGCTGCGCATTGGGGTCCAATCTTTGAAGCTCATGATCGTGCTAATGTGAGCATCGTTCGTGCCTTCTACGCTAATATCCAGAATCCTACCTTGGAGCCATTGCAGTTTAAAATCCCTTTTGGTAGAGATCGGATGGCTACGATTGATGTGCGACTGATTGCGCGACTTCTGAACGTACCTCTTGGTGATGTTCATCCTAGTGAGAAGAATCTGTGGAGTAGACGTGAACGAGATCGCCGCACCAGGTTTCTGTGCGGTAAGTTGGTTCCATGGCAGCCTAATAATAGCCTTAAGGCGACGTATATGTCTGATGATTTGCGCCTGTTGCACCATATCTGCACGTTCAATGTTTATCCCAGGTCGACGAATCGCATTAAATGTACACGCCTTATGGTTGATTTCCTGTAGCTGGTGGCCCAGGGAGAGAACGTATGTATGGCTACTTTCATCTTACGACAGATGATCCTCATAGCCAAGTCAAGAAGAACATCCGAATCGCTTCCTTTTGGCCGACTGATTTGCAAGATTGCGCTTGAGTTTGCCTACAGACTTGGGCCGGAATTGCCAGTTTCGATTCATACCATTGATGAGTCGACTATGGTTAAGATGAAGATTGGGTCGCAGTACCGTGAAAATCAGCTTGAGGAGGACAGCGAGGATGACTTTGATGATGAGGAAGATCAAAGCGAAGAAGAACCTGGAGCAGAGGTTCAGGAAGAGGTTCAGGAAGAAGTTCAGGAAGAGGCAGAAGAGGAGGCTCAGGATACAGATGAGACCCCTCCTCCTTCTGCGCAGGCTACTAGCGACGATCGCATTGCTCGGATGGAGGAGAGTCAGATCGCTTTACGAAGGGAAGTTCAAGAACTTCGCGCAGAAGTCGAAGATGTCAAGGCCGTTACAAAGAAGAAATTAGGCAAGGTGACTCGCACCTTGAAGGCGATCCTGTGTTGCTTGCAGGATAAGGGTACTCCTTCTCCGTCCCCAGACTCAGATTAGCGATGCGACCTTTGATGTAGTTGTCAGTAGTTAGTCATTTTCTGCTTTATGTGTGTAAGCCTGTTAGGGCTAGTGCTTTGCTTATGTTGCTGTTGCAATTTTAACTATCTTAGTTCCTATGTATTTCTCGTCATGATGCTTGTAAGGATATATCCCTTGTATTGTGACAATTTTGATTAAATGAAATGCATGGAATGCCTTTGACTCCTTGTGTAAATGATTACGGTGTAATTGTGCTATTAAGACTGACAAGGTTGCGCCCTATTTTGAATATAGGGAATGCCGCCTAAGGCTACGTGGAGCACGGTTCGACTTGCATTGACTGAGCATATGGATCAGACTCCTTCGCAGTCTGACACTCATGCGGACCCTGCTTTGGGCCCGATTCCTGAGACAGTTCGTGCGTCTCAGCCTGCCGCTGGTCCTACAGTTGGACCACCGCCATTTACGCCGTCAATCAGAGAGCCTCATCGTGCATCTACTTCCACACAGCATCCGCCGCAGCCTGCTCCACCTCCTGACAGATTTGAGCAGATGTTGGCTATTATGCAGCAGCAGCAGCAGCTTCTGACTACCATCGTGGGGACATTAGCACAGGGTGGGGGTGTGACTCCACCTGCACCACCTGCGCATCCAGCTGGGGATGCTTATACATAAGCCCAGGATGAGGGCATGGCTCATCCTGTGCCGCCTGCTTACCCTGCGGTGACTGCCGCAGATACACGGGGCCTATTAGAGCGATTTCAGCACTTACGGCCTCCCACTTTCACGGGTTCTCACAGACCCGAGGAGGCTGAGTACTGGCTCGACCGTGTGTTAAAGATTTTACGAATGTTACATTGCACAGAGGCCGAGCAGGTAGAGCTGGCTACCTTCCTATTTGAGCGAGAGGCCAGCCTGTGGTGGGATAGCGTACTGCGGACCGTTACCGCCGACTTTGTATAGACATGGGCAGCGTTTGAGTTCCGCTTCCATGAGAAGTATTATCCCCAGACTTACAGACACGACAGGGAGAATGAGTTTCTCCGCCTCAGACAGGCAGCCATGACAGTTACAGAGTATGAGCATCGATTTACGGAGTTGGGCAGATACGTCCCGATGATTTTGGTTGATGAGAAGATGCGCATACGGCGCTTTTTGGAGGGTTTACGACCGGATATTCGGTCAAAGATGTGCTGTTTGAGCATTCCCTCTTATGCGGAGTTGATTCACATGTCTATGCGGGCAGAGCAGGATGTGGATCGACTTGCGCGATCTCGCGGCCCTGTTGCTTCTAGGCCGCAGCCAGACATGCAGGACAGGCCCTTCACGGGCAAGAGGCCTCGCGTCGACCCTCCTACTCGGGCCATAGCGCCAGCACCATCATTTCGGCGCCCTGAGTTATCGTGCACATACTGTAGGAGGTCAGGCCACTTAGCGCAGAGCTGTTTCTCTCGGATGCGGGACAGCGGGTTCTCACCGCCGCAGAAGATTGACCGTGCTCGTTCACAGGCGATATCAGCACCGCCTATACGGTTAGCTCCTGCGCACCCTTCTTTCAGACCTCCGGTATCGCAATTAGACAGCCTCCACGGCCCATGACACAGCGGCCGAACCGGCCACAGCAGGCTCGGGTTCATGCATTGACAGCTGAGGCAGCTGCGACATCGACTTTTCAGCATTCGGCCTTCGAGGTCACAGCCCATATTGGAGGTACTCCTATTCTTGTGATGGTGGACACTGGTTCCATGATTTCTTTGATATCGCGTGCTGTAGTCAGGCGTCTTAGGTTACCGACCATTACCATGGATAGGGTACGAGTCCTTGCAGCCCACGGAGATTATTCAGATGTCACCCAGATGTGTGAGGGGTGTTTGGTTGATTTGGGAGGCCGGACGATGGCTATTGATCTTGTCGTCGACCCCTCTCTTGTTTATCTCGACGTCATTCTTGGCATGGATTGGTTGACTGTAGCGCGGGCCGAGATTGACTGCGAGACTCGTATGGTGACGGTGTACGAGCCTGAGGGCACGCCTTTCACGTTTTCAGTGCGGGTAAATCTCCCTTTCCGCATACTTAGTTACACCACTTTATTGCGCAACGCTGGTGCCCAGGTACTCGAGCATGTGCCAGTCGTTTCCGAGTTCAGGGATCTATTCAGGAAGATCCCTGGTTTACCGCCCCGACGAGAGATCGATTTCACTATCAATCTGGTTCCTGGTTCTACGCCCGTCTCACTGCCGACGTATCGCATGGCACCATGTGAGATGGAGGAGTTGAGGACGCAGATTGATGGTCTGCTAGAGCTTGGCCTCATACGGCCTAGTGTGTCTCCTTGGGGAGCACCAGTCCTATTCGTGAGGAAGAAGGACGGTTCGATGCGATTGTGTATTGATTATCGCAGGCTGAACTAGGTCACGGTGAAGAACAAGTATCCCTTACCCAGGATCAATGACTTGTTTGATCAGTTGAGAGGAGCGCAGTACTTCTCGAAGATTGATCTTCAGTCGGGATATCATCAGTTGCGCGTCAGGGATGAGGACGTGCAGAAGACAGCATTCAGGACTAGTTTTGGCCACTCGAGTTCCTCGTGATGTCGTTCGGTCTCACGAACGCACCGGCCGTGTTCATGGATCTGATGAACCGGGTATTTCGGCCTTTCCTCTATCGATTCATCGTTGTATTCATTGACGACATTTTGGTGTACTCTAGGAGTCGAGAGGAGCATGAGGAGCACTTACGTTTGGTCCTGGATACGCTCAGACAGCATCAGTTGTTCGCACAGTACAAGAAGTGCAACTTCTGGAAGCAGGAGGTGAAGTTTCTGGGACACGTGGTGTCTAAGGATGGCATGGCAGTTGACCTGTCTAAGGTAACTGCGGTGCAGGACTGGGAGCAGCCTGGTTCTATCACTGAGGTGAGGAGTTTCTTGGGTCTCGCTGGCTACTATCGGCGCTTCATTCAGGACTTCTCGAAGATCGTGAGACCCTTATCTCAGTTGACACGGAAGGACGTGAAGTTTGCCTGGAATGACAAGGCGGAGTCAGCTTTTCATGAGCTGAAGGACAGACTTACGTCCGCCCCTATGCTAGTATTGCCAGAGCAAGGAGTTAAATACACTATATACACTGACGCGTCTAGCGTTGGTCTGGGTTGTGTCCTTATGCAGAGGGACAGGGTAATTTCGTATGCCTCGAGACAATTAAGGAAGCACGAGGAGAATTACCCTACACACGACCTAGAGTTGGCAGCCGTTATATTCGCACTCAGACTCTGGAGACATTACCTCTACGGAGAGGAGTTCAAGCTCTTTTTCGACCACAAGAACCTCAAGTACATATTCACGCAGCGAGATTTGAATATGAGGCAGCGGCAATGGATGGAGATGTTGAAGGACTTCAAGTTTAAAGTCTCTTACCATCCTGGGAAGGTGAACCTTATGGCTGATGCGTTGAGCCGCAAGAAGGTGATAGAGTTTGCGGCTCCGCTGATGGTTGCTGAGTGGGATATGGTTGAGTTTTTGTGAGACTTTGAGCAGAAACTCACCGTTGAGGAGCCGTTTGAGTTCATCGCACATGTACAGGTGCGATCCCAGATCGATGACCGAGTCATCGAGGCGCAGAGGGACGATGCGCATCTGACTGAGCTTCGAGAGCAGGCCAGTGATGATGCAGACGCCGACTGACGAGTTGGTATGGATGGGGGCTTATGTTACCGTGGCCGCCTATGCGTCCCAAATGTCCCTGACTTGAGACGAGAGATTCTCGAGGCTGCGCATTGTACCAGACTCGCGATGCATCCAGGCAGCACAAAGATGTATCGTGACGTGAAGAGGACGTATTGGTGGGAAGGTATGAAGACCCACATAGCTGAGTTCGTGTCCCGTTGTCTCACTTGTCAGCAGGTGAAGGCAGATCATCGCCGACCACCTGGACTTTTGCAGCCTATGCCGATCGCAGAGTGGAAGTGAGATTTCATTTCCATGGACTTCATTTCTGGGTTGCCGAAGACGAGGAAGGGACATGATTCCATTTGGGTGATCGTCGACCGTCTGATGAAGTCGGCGCAATTCCTACCGATCAGAGTTACGAACTCTGCAGACGAGCTGACTAGACTGTATATCAGAGAGATTGTGCGTCTGCATGGAGTTTCGCTGGAGATCGTGTCAGACAGAGACACGCGGTTCACTTCTATTTTCTGGACTCGCATTCAGGAGGCTATGGGTGTGAAGTTGAAATTCAGTACTGCCTTCCACCCACAGACAGACGGACAAACAGAGCGGGTGAACCAGATCTTAGAGGACATGTTGCGAGCTTGTGCATTGGACTTCAAGGACAGTTGGGATGATTTTCTTGCATATGCGGAGTTTGCGTACAACAATAGTTTTCAGGCGAGTATCGGTATGGCACCTTATGAGGCGCTGTATGGGCGACCTTGTCGCGCACCGCATTGTTGGTTAGAGGTCGGTGAGCATAGCTTGATTGGCCCAAAGTTAGTGCAGGCGACGTCAGAGAAGATTGATATTATTCGACGTCGGCTCCTTACAGCGCAGAGCAGATAGAAGAGCTACGCCGATACGAGACGGAGGCCACTAGAGTTCACAGTTGGGGATCATGTGTTTTTACGAGTTTCCCCTATGAAGGGAGTCCTTCGGTTCGGGAAGAAGGGGAAGCTGGCACCGCGATTCATTGGTCCATTCCAGATCCTCGATCGTGTGGGAGCGGTGGCTTACCGATTGGCTTTACCCACGCCTCTCGCGAGCGTTCACAACGTATTTCATGTTTCTATGGTGAAGAAGTACGTTGCTGATCCTTCCCATATCATCAGATGGGAGCAGGTGCAGTTAGGAGAGGATGTTACATATATCCTGCGACCGACACGTAGCCTAGACAGGAAGGAGCAGGTACTGCGTAGCAAGGTGATTCCCCTTGTGAAGGTATTATGGACGCATCACTCTAAGGAGGAGGCTACGAGGGAGACAGAAGCCGAGATCAGAAAGAACTACCCACAGCTTCTCGAGGAGTACGAAAAGGTACAAAATTTCGAGGACGAAATTATTTATTAAGGGGGGTAGATTGTAACGCCCTTGAAAAATCCGTACTTGGGCTCGAGTACCAACTCGACTCGAAATTGTGTAGAATTTACTCCTTTAGAAAATATGACTAAGTTAGCTAGTGCAACGTTAGAATAGCTAGGAAATGGTCCCTGATCACTTTAAATTTGTTCTACAAGGCTCAAAGCGAGTGGAACCAATGGTGCTATAATGCTCTAAAGCCTCGGATCAAACTCTAAACCGGTTTATTCTCGGGACCTCCTTGAAACTTTGTATTGGATCTAGACTGCGCGTCGAAAGTCCGATACCTACCATCTTAGACCGTTATGACCACTTAGCTGGGCTTGGCAATCGTTTCAAAAATCAAGTCCAACTGACATTCAGAGGCTATTTCATTGAGCATGGAGTGAAGAGAGTGAGAATAGGGTTAGAATTGGAATTTGAAATTCAAATCTGACACACGATTTGACACATCAGTATTAAGCGTTCTGACCGTCAGAATTCAGCCAAATTACACCCTTGGATCAGGAAAATTTTCTATTACATATCATGAGACTTATAGGCCTGATCTTGGTGCGGTGACCGTTAAACTGAAACTGGACCGCCACGTGCGATCTGGGAACCCTACCGGTCTGAAAAATGGATGTGTGATAGATCTAGTATGCATGAGCTTAAGTCCGACCGCATTTGGCCAGGGGACCTCCAGAAATACTCTTTTGGACCGAAACAGCCCCGATTTGGTTAGGCACCAAGTAAACATTGTTCCCAAGCCTATTTTGGGCATGTTTTAGGCTATAAAAGGGGTTGAAACCCTCACTCCTCTCTCCCATCCGAATTTGAGAGAAACCCTAACTTGGGAGAGAGAAAAAGGTGAGAGATTGTGAGAGAGAGTGGGAGAGTTCTTCCTGCTACTTGTGCTACGTGTTGCACGTGCTTAAGCAACGCACCTCTATCGCTTTCCCGGTGATTTCACCGCAATTCTAGGTAAGTAAATACCCTAAATAGTTGCTGATTTGAGGTTCCTTTATTTCCATAGCGAAGTGGCTTATGGATCTTGTGTATTAGGTTCCCTATTCGCCGTAGACAAAGCCTATACGCTCCGTTCGAATTGTTACGCTTCTAGGAGAAAAAGGTGAGGATTTTAGACGCTTTGATTGACGGTTCCCAACGCTTTCAATGTCGTTTAATAGTAGATTATTGACGGCATCGCCGTTTGACATGTACAATATGCTCTCCGTTTCCTGTTTCGTAAATTAACGAAGAATATGAGATTTAGGGCATTTTAGTCATTTGTAGAAAGTACTGTTTACATTCATATTTTGCTGATGTGATTGACATGGTTTGTTGTCGCATTAGGAAGTTAGGAATACGTGCATAATTAGTTTGGCAAAGAGATTCGCCTAATTGCGCACTTCGGGTCGACATACTATATGTAGACTTAAGTGTGTAGTGTATGTGTTTGTATAAATGCTTGTATTAGTATGTATTGAATTAAATGATGTTATGAATTAGTTTGAGATGGATTTCTCAATTAATATGCTGACCTAAATGATTTCCTACATGTTGACTATATGCATGATTTCATTACATGCATGAAATATATGTGTTTGAAGATTTACTTAAGTTGAATGTTATAACATGTGTTAACATGCTTACATGACTGTATTCCAATTCCAATACTCTTACATAATTTGCTGATGTGATTCCATAAGTGTTTGGGACTAGACTTAGTCTAGGCAGTCGGTAACCGAGCGAATTCGTGGCTGACTGGTCTTAGCCACGAACGACGCGTCGATGAACGCGAGTCGTGTTTGAAGTTGGCGGCAGTGGTTAGGTCACGCGAAGTGTTTTACCCACTTCATGTCGTTCGACTTGAGATGCGATCGCACTAGTCGAGCCCGTCAAGTAACCCGACTAGCCGATGTATGTTCACCTTGTATGAGTCATAACTGCTTGAACCTAGGGTACTGAACTTACCATTATAAACCCTGTTAACCATGGTACCTTGATCCACAAAGACTCATGAGCCGGGCATGGTGGTATGGGACACCGTGGTTGAGCTGTCGGCCTACGCTGGAGCCACGAACCTCCCTATAGTGACCAGTGAGCACCTATACTCGTGAGCAGATTATGGTGGTATGGGACACTATATTCTAGCTGTCGGCCTACACTGATCAGGCGACGAGTCCTTTGTAGTGACCGCGAGCGTATTCTGAGTCCACGGGAGGCGACGACCCTTCCGTTGCAGTAGAGTACAGTAGGCCTGTATTGATAAGGTGATGGGGAGCGGTGCAACGAGTGCGAGCAACAGCCCTTGCAGTGACCTACGAAATATACATCGTATGACATTACTAGGAGTGACGACCCTAGACAGGATCTGTGTTGGGATTGATACAAGGGAAGTACCTTAGTTTCCCAATCCTGCTATTTGAATGGACTAATAACAACTTGGAGATCATATCACCATGCCATTGCATGTGCCTGGAAGATGTGGAGCACTTGAGGGTCGATTGCATGCCGCGGTCGTAAGATGTTGCCGTATGAGGAAGATCGTCGGTGAGAGCATACATCACGTCATATCATCTTGCATTAATAACAGTATTAGGATTGTCTAATTTACTGCTTTACTATTATCGCATGATTGATTTGTGAACATGCTAATCTTTGCTCTATGATTCCACTGAGTTGATCACTCACTCCCACATTATCGGATGGTGTTTGCAACACCCACCAGACCCTGTTGTAGATGCAGGTGAGGCTGAGATCCAGGAGGCAGAGCCAGACTACGACGAGGACCAGGACGAGTTCTCGTACATGCAGTATCATGATGGCTTTGCGTAGGCGACCTGGATTGACGGGACTTCAGTGGGACCATTTTGGACGTTTACTTTTGTTCATGTATATGTATATGAGACTCAGAGATGTATTCATACTTTAGAGACAGATGAGATTTACTTTGTTTTTTCCATACAGTGATATATATATATTGTTTAGTCTTCCGCTTGCTTTTATCATTGGATCTGAAGTATGAATTGCAGTTTTGGTATACTTTTACTCATGTGAATGCTTTAAATCAGACAACATTGAATCATAATCATTTTTGTTGCATAAGTGACGGTCTGAAACTCGGGAGTTGAGTTTATACCCGACCCCCGATTTTCAGGGTGTTACAATAGGACTCGTCACCTTGTGTAGGCACTTTAAGGGAACCTTGTGTAGGTCCCTTAGTTAACCTTTTTTAGGTTGTGAAGGTTCGTGGTTAACCTAATTTAAAACCATTGGATAGTGAAATTTGATATACTCCAGGAGAGAATGCGTCGGCCGGGAGTGGAGTAGGCAAGTAGCCGAACCACTATAAATGATTGTGTTTGTGATTGCTTTTTGTGCATTGTTCTAATTATGCTTATGTTTATTAAATGACTTTTATGATGCATGATCTAGTTAATGCATACGTATTAATAGAGATCACATTCCACACACTATCATATACACTATCCTTAATAGGCTTGTTCTTTATATGTAAATCTTGTGTAAGCCTATGTGATTTAGACCCTTTATTGGCTTGGAAGCCATAGAGTTATTTTACCTTATTCTTTCATTAAAAGTTAGACATTGTTTGTTCTTATTAGAAAATAATTTTTAAAAAAGTCTTATTCACCCCCCTTTAGGACATTTGGACATATGTCATACTTCAGTAATAACGATTCTACTGCAATTTCAGGCATAGGTGTCTCTGAAAAGTGTAGACCAATAAAATCCACTTTGTAAAACTTTTGCAGTCATTTTCTTTGAACTAAAATGACCACCACATACATGGTTATGACAAAAGGAGATTATACCATGAAACTCATTCTTTGGCACACATCTCCTAATAACCTAGTCAGGACAAACTTTGAATAAATATGGGTCATTCCAAAAGAAATGTTTAACTCCAGTAAGAAATTTGTATTTATCTTGTTTAGTCCAATGAGAAGGAAGTTCACCTGTAATAAGATAATTTACAATATCTGTATGCTAATGTAATTGGGAAACAACTAAAAGTTGCTCATAAGGGAAAGACTCGTTCATTGGCAAAGGATCCTCTGTGGACTCTAAGACAAGTCTAGATAGGTGGTTGGCTATCACATTTTTGGAACCCTTTTTATCCCGAATTTCAATGTCGAATTCTTATACCAAGAGAACCCAACGAATCAATCAAGGTTTAACATCTTTTTAGAAAGAAGATATTTCAATACTACATGATCAGAGAATACTATAACATTTGATCCTATTAGATATGACCTGAATTTGTCTAGAACAAATACCATTGCCAATAATTCTTTTTTAGTGGTAAAGTAATTAAGTTGAGCATGATTTAGAGATCTACTAGCATAATAAATGACATGAAGCATTTTGTTCAATCTTTGTCCTAAGACGGCACCAACAACATAATCAGAAGCATGAAGCATCACACATGAGCTCAAAAGGTAAACTACAGTTAGATGGTTGGATGATTCAAGAAGAAGTTAATAAATGCTTTAGCTTATCAAAATCTTTTAGACAATCATCATCAACGATAAACATAACACCTTTAGCTAGTAAATTATATAAAGGTCAAGAAATTTTGCTAAAATCCTTAATGAATCTCCTATAGAATCTTGTATGTCCCAAGAAAGATCTAATCTCCTTCACTGTTCTGGGTGGACGAAGACTGGAAATTAAATCAATATTAGCTTGATCAACTTCAATGTCTTTAATTGAATAATATGTGCGAGTACAATCCCTTTTTGAACCATAAAATGACACTTTTCCCAATTCAATATGAAGTTCATTTTTTTACATCTTTCCAAGATGAGATAAATGGTATAAACATTCATCAAATGAAGAGCCAAAAATCGAAAAATCATCCATGAAAACCTCGAGCAAATACTCAACCATGTCAAAAAAAATACTCATCATGCATCACTGAAAAGTAGCAAGTGCATTACACAACCCAAATGGCATACATCGATAGGCATATGTACTAAAAAGACATGTAAATGTGGTTTTCTCTTGATCCTCGGGAGCAATGGGAATTAGGTTGTACCCAACATAGCCATCCAGGATACAATTGTAGCTGCCCCATCAATCTCTCATCCATCTGATCTATGAAAGGAAGAGGAAAGTGATCATTCCTTGTGACCAGGTTCAGTTTACGGAAATCAATACAAACTCGCCAGCCCATGGTCATGTGGAATGACACTAACTCATTATCGTCATTTTTTCTCACTATAATCCCAAAATTTTTGAGAACAACTTGAACTAGGCTAACCCACATGCTATCCAAAATGAAATAAATGATACCAACATCTAACAATTTAAGTACTTCTGCCTGGACGACCTCTTTCATGTTAGGGTTAAACATCTTTTACATATCACGCAACGTTTTTACATTTTCTTCAAGATGAATACGAGCATACACATAGTGGGGCTTATTACCTTTATGTTCACTATTGTTCACCCAATAGCTGTCTTATGTTCTCTAAGAACATAAAGCAACTTACCCTCCTATTCCTTATCAAGATCAGAAGGACCTAAAAATGCATACTTGAGAGTTTCGGGTAATTGTTTATGGTCAAGTTTGGGTGGTTTCTCAATACATGAGACCAATTGAAACTCAGATGGTGGAAGAAGTTCCACTTTGGCTTTCCATTTAGTAGTATCCACTGTAGGAGTAGAGTTAAGCAATGCATTGACTTCTCGGATGAAATTTCATATGTCAAAATCTATGCCAAAATGTGCAAAACAAGTTTCAAGAGCGTCGTCAGAAGATTGCAAGAAATAGTCATGCACCAAACTCTCAATCATGCTCACGTCAAATATGTCATTTGAGTCTGACGGTTATTGTCAAACATTGAAGACATTGATTTTAATCTTCATGTTGCCAAAAGAAAACTTCATAACCCCATTCTTACAATTTATGATAGCATTAGATGTCACACAAAATGGGCTCCTAGGATAACTAGGGTCTGACTAGTAGGATTTTGGACAGGCTGAGTATATAGAACAATGAAATCCATTAGAAAATAAAACTTATCAACGTTGATTAACACATCCTCAATAACACCACGGGGCACCTTGAGAGATCTATCAACTAGTTGTAGTATTATTTTAGTTGATTTCAGATCACCAAGTCTCAGTTGCTCATATATAGAATGTGGCAACAAATTAATGCTTGCCCTTAAATCAAGTAATGCCTTCTCAATTCGATCATCTCCTATAATGCAAGAAATGGTGGGGGATCCTGGGTCCCTAAACTTAGGTGGGGTGTTGTGTTGAATCATGGAGCTGAGTTGCTCCGCAAGGAAGACCTTCTTGTGAACATTCAACTTATGCTTCTGAGTTCATAGGTTGTCACGCCCCAAACTCGAAAACCGGGCTCACAAAATTCCCGATCGCTGAATCCGGCGTCGACAGCCTCCGTATAACCCCATTCTCGGCTCCTAGCTCCCATTCGCCAGGTTCCGATCCTGGGATGCTACAAGGAGGATTTTCAACATCAGTTTGATTCATAATAAGCATAACCAAAGGCATAACCCACAAACAACAACCAAGAACTCCATTACATTTCCACTATGATCAAAAACTTTACAAGTACAATGAGCATAAAGGGAAATACAATGGTAAATAACAAAAACTCCAAATGATCAGCAACGTGCTCCTGCCTCAGCGCTGCTGCGATCCAACGTCACCTGCATGCAACGGTCGTACATAAGCTTACAGAAAGCTTAGAGGGTGGTGAAAGTGTGTGCGCAAGGTAGTAATATAAACATGCAATGTCAGAGTAATGCGGAATATGTGGATAGAACCATAATACCATGAGCCGTACCAAGGCTATGTAATGCGAGACATGAATGGTATCGGCCATCCCAAGGCCATGCTATGTGCAATGCAACTCAAGCATACAGATCCTCATTTATATCCATACATCAATACAGTTCAAAATATGGAATATCACCGGGGTCTAGTACACTCTAAACCAGATTGCCACCACATCGCGCACAATAAGGTAAGTGAAAGAGACCACACTATCTGTCTGCCAATATTGGGTGCGACTCGTCGATAGCGGACCCATTCCTCGAGCTGGTCAAACTCAGCCTAGCATTGCCCCCTACTCTCAGGCGGGTAAGGCCGCACCCCCTTCCAACCGACCACGACGCAGTGGAGAGCGTAACCGTCTGGTAATCGGCACTCAACGCTCATCTACCCACTCGGTCTAGACGTTGGAGCAACCTCTTGGTACCATAAGGGTTTAGGGACTTTCACCCAGGGATATCTATAGTACCTCATGTAGAATAAGATTTTCGGTATCCAATCCTGCTAACCACGATGCGTCTGTGGAGGCTACGGCCCTGATGTCGCTAGGGCGTATAATAACCATGTCATACAAATGCGAAATGCATGATTCACGCTATCCAATCATGCAACAAATCCTGCGCATATCGTGCGCTCATGTAGGGAAACACCGCCTAACCGGAAGCCCATAAACAACCTGCCCGAAGGCAAATGCTATGATCAGACAATTCTCACGTCAAGCATACATATGATGCGTATAATCATGAGTCATGAAACTGTACTAAACATGTTATAATAAAATGAACTATCTTACAATGCAGATGGACCTGGACGGCCTAAACACGATAAGTACGGCCTAGTAATGGGCCCTAAGGAGAGTCGTAAAGTGGACATCCAACCAACATTACACTCGCAATGTGGACGTCAAACCAACATTGCATCTTAGGTACGATCTTCTTAAATATCGCTACATAATCGATATTGGGATTACACATTGCAATGGACCTTAGGTTCATCCCATTGGGCTTTTCATATATATGTCAAATGGGCCATATCCTATGGGCCTTTTAATCATCAGATGGGCCACATAAATGGGCCACAACAATGGGTCTTATGTGCATTGCAATGGGTCAAAATCCGTGGGCCTTGGATTGCATCAATTGGACCTAGTCATATGAGTCTAATATGTATCAAATGGGCCACACCAATTGGGCCCCCAAATGCATATCAAATGGGCCTCAACCCAGAGGCCTTATATGAATCGAATGGGCCTAAATCCCTAGGCCTTAAACAATTCAAATGAGCCTAATCCATGAGCTTGCATGCATATCAAAGTGGGCCTAATCCCATGAACCCTTTTATAATCAAATGGGTGTAGTCTCATGGGTCTTACAATATAACAAATGGGTCCACTTCCATGGGCTTTAAGAATGCAACAAATGGGTCCAATTTTATGGGCCTTGAAGTACATCAAATGGGCCTAGTCCCATGGACTTGCAACACATCAAATGGGCCTAAGCTCTTAGGCCAAAAATGAATCAAATGGGCCTAGCCCATAAGCATTTTATAAATCAAATGGGCCTAACCCATGGGCCTTAAATATCAAGTAAGCCTAAGCCCATAGGCTTTACATATCAAGTGGGCCCAAATTCTTAGGCCTTAAATGAATCAAATGGGCCCAGCCCATAAGCATTTTATAAATCAAATGGGCCTAGCCCATAGCCCTTTTAAAATTAAATGGGTCCCGACTCATGGGCCTTACAAAATATTTATTTCCATCTAAACTATTCATAGGGACAAATGGTCTAGGGCCCACTACAATTTTCATATTATAAAATATACATTTAAACTATATAACATACATAAATATATATAATATGGGTAGCTGGCAGTGGGCCCCATCATCAAAGACAGATGGATAGCGTGTGTAAAACACATGCAACAGGGTGAGTCGCACCGTCCACGGGCCGTGGACGGTGAAAATAAAATACATACATTAACGTGGGTCCTACAAATGTGGCCCACCGTAATATTTATTTGAAATTCAACCCGTTCATAAGGTTACCCAGACCTGTATGAAGTGAGGATATAAATTTCAGGTTGATCTGAAACTTCTGTGGGCCCAAAAATAGATTTCAATGGTAGTTGTCCATTCACACTGTTTCCTATAGTGTGGGCCACCAGAGCGTCGGATCGGCCTAATTTTTGGAGGGAGCCCACCTGAGGAGGGGACCCAACCAATGAACGGCGTGGATTAAACATATACATCATGTGGGGCCCACGGCAGCACCCGTGGCTAGCTGGCCGCCCGCCCGTCCGTGCGCTGGCAGCGCTGTCAGCGCTCCTTCATTGCTTCTCTTTTTTTTTTAGCCTGCGAAATCTCACAGGTGGGGCCCACTGCTCGAAAATCCGAACCGTTCAAAAGATTTTAGGGCCCACAACTGCCGTACAAGTAAAATTTTTGGGTTTAAATTGGCATGTAGAAACAATAAAATGGGCCTTAAAAGCCTTTGAAAGGTTAGAAATACCATTTTCTATGGTATGGCCCGCCTGATCATCAGATTGATCTCATCCTTTAGTTCAACGCCTAAAATGGCCTTGAAAACGGAATAGGTGGCGTGGATTGAATACCTTCATCAGGGTAGGGCCTATGAAGGGGGCTCACCCCAAAAGCCCCGTTTTTTTTTTTTTTGTTTACACAGGAACGTCCAGCGTCCCAGACGCTGGACGTGTAGGTCTTAAAAAAAAAAAACAAAAAAAAAAAGAAAAGAAGAAAAAGAGCATTTGTGGTGGGCCCTAATTAGGTGGGCCACCACTGTTTGATGATGTGGGTCTAACATTTAAGGTGGGCCCCACTTGAAGAAAACTTGGACTAAATAATTGCTTCAAGGTGGAGTACATTCAAGTGGGCCACACAACTTATCACATAAAATAAAATAAAATAAAATAAAATAAAAAGAAATAAAAGTGAGAGGGAGAGAGACATGGGGAGTGGGACACGGCTTGTGATGGAGGGACCCCGACATTATGGGCCCTCCCTTACATGAAATCATACATCAAGTGGGCCTTAAAGCATGTGGGACCACCGAAATTTAAAATCAACGGTGGGGATCCTTTCCCCACCAACATGGACGGTCTAGATGACCTTTGAAAAGAAAATAAACCTCATGATGGGGTCCATGGAGAATGGCTCCATCATGGAATGATCATGATGATCCAAGTGGTCCATCGGCCACATTTTAGGGTCCCAAGTGAGATCCACACCATTGATCGGTGGGCCTCACTTGGTCCACCACAAAAATAAGGAAAACTACCCTATAGAGGCACCAACCGTCCGATCTTCTCGCTCCTAGGGGTTCCTTGGCACCTTAGCTTCAACTTCAATGGTTAAGATGAAGAATGGATGGGTGATGTGGGAGATTTTGGGGTAGGAAGGTGGGCCACTTGGAGTTTAGGGAAGCTTGAGAATTTCCATACGTGGGATCTCATGGAATTTTTTGTTGCTTTGAAATTTTGAAATGAGAAAGAGAGAAAGAGAGAAAGTGATGTAAAGGGAGAGAGAGAGAGTGATGGATGGATAGGTGAGTGATGGTTGTGTAAGAAATCTTTGACTTTTGAGGCTTTTGTGTAAGATAGGTATGGGTGGTGAAGACTTTGGTGGCTTTTTGTGTAAGAGAGGTATGGGAGATGAAGACTTTTGTGGTTGCTTGGAAAAAGGGATGGAGTGATGTGTACTTGACATGTGATGGATTGATGGGTGATTGATTAATGGGATTGATGTGATTGATATGACACATCGTAGAGATTCCCTTGGTTTTCGCAACGCGTGGCATTTTCTCGCATCGAACGTCGGTCTACAACTCTTGATCAGGGTATCGCCTCGGCACGAGTCGCGGTATCGGAACCGCAACGACGGCGCGGTCGCTATGGTATTGGTGGGTTGAGTCGACTCGGGTTGTCGGTACATGAATCAGGGTCGCGCGTCGATATTGTTTAAGGGTCGAAAGTTGTCGGAATTCGACCGGTAAGACCGCGGAAGTGTACGAAAAGGTACGAACCAAGATACGGGTCTTACATAGGTCTTTAAGAAACTTAGCATAAGTAGAGACTTACTTGATAGCATCAAGCAACAAAATGTTGATTTACACAACAAAATGTTGATTTACACTTTTTTAAACATGACTAATATGTCATTTAAGTTGTTTCCTTTCTTAACTAGTGCCAGACATTGAGGAAAATGTGCTTTAGGCATATAGGAGGGCACATGAGTGGTTCCTGGAGAGTTGAAGTGCTTTTGGACTTTGGATGAACTAGTGTATTTCTTCGTTTCATTTTGGTCTTCTGATTTGGAATTCAGTTCTTTTCCTAGGCATCTCTACTTTGATCTCGATCTATTTGCAATAACTAAGGATAGTGATTGATTTGGCTTGCTATTGATATTGTTCCCGGTTTGAATTAGAGCAAATCTTATATTGTCCTTTTGGATTTGACACAGGTGGGCTAGGGAACTTTCCCTTTTCTTTCTCACTCAATGTGGTAGCAAGTTTACCAAGTTGTACTTCCAACTTGATAATGGATTGTGCATTTGCATGCAAGCTTTGTTGGTGAGCTTGTAAAGTTTATTGGGTGTCTTTTTGAAATTGAATGGAACTCTGCATGAAAAGATCGAGCATATTTTCAAGAGTTGGTTTCGTTGGTTGTGTGGGAAGTTGTTGATATTGTGAAAACCATTGAAGTTATTGACTACCAGCTTAAGGATAAGACATCATAGGGGGGTTATCAGATGATCCTCCCTATTGTGGTCCTTTTGCCCAAGAAAATTTTGGATGTCTAGCCCACCCTATGTTATAGGTGTCTAAGTAAGGATCGTGCTTAGATCTCCAAAAAGCGTTCATAGCATGGATATTGTGAAAACCGTTGAAGTTATTGACTACCAGCTTAAGGATAAGACATCATAGGGGGGTTATCAGATGATCCTCCCTATTGTGGTCCTTTTGTCCAGAAAAATTTTAGATGTCTAGCCCACCCTGTGTTATAGGTGTCTAAGTAAGGATCGTTCTTAGGTCTCCAAAAAGCGTTCATAGCATGGACTTGTTCAAAAAGAAATTTCAGAAATGACACACTAGATGGACAAGACTGCGTAGGATGGGTGGGACTTGAACATATGGCACATGACTCGATTAGATTTATTTTTGGAGGTCCATTATTTAACATCAAAGTATCAACTTTCTTTGTCAGGCTATCAATCTTGGCATAAAGATCTAAGGTGACTCCTATCTCATATATACTACCTTTTTCTATGGCTGGGGACTTCTTTCACATCTATTTGAATAGTCTCATTGCTAAGAGTTTTCACAGAAAGTTTCAAAGAAATTCCAAGCTTTAAGATCAATTTTGGTCATGAATGACCCTCAACTAGTGGCAGCATCTATGTGATGGTTTTGGGGTGTCAAACCATCATAGAAGTATTGAACCTATTGCTGCTTCTCAAAACCGTGGTGCAGACATTTAAGAAGTAAGTCCTTCCATCTTTCAAAATATTTGTGAAAGTGCTCTCCCTCTTTTTATGTGAAATTAGTAATTTCTCTATGAATAACATTAGTTTTGTGAACGGGGAAGAACTTGTTCAAGAACTTCTTAAAAAGTTGATCTCATGTAGTGATAGATCCAACGTTTAGAGAATTCAACCATGCTTTTGCCTTATCCTTTAGAGAAAAAGGTTAAAAAAAGGCACAAACGGATCGAATTATCTGAAAAGTTTTAGAACCTAAATGTAGAACAAATGTCTACGAATTCTTTCACACGATGACATGGGTCCTCCTTATTTAAACTGTAGAAGGAAGGCACCAATTATATGATCCCAAGTTTAAGTTGAAAGTGTGATGTCGTGGTGGCTGACAATACTATATATGAAGGCATATTAAATTTGACAGGAGTTGAATAGTCCCTAAGAGCTTTAATTCCATTCTCGTCCCCCATTTCAAATAGAATGTTTCTAAATCTTCTATGAAATGTTCTTTCTATTTCAGGATCAAAAGGTTCTAGTTCTATTTTTAGAGATCTACGTCCTAGCATAAACTGAGTTATTGCAATGTAGGAAGAAAGCTAAATTAAGATGCAACATAAGAGAAATAAAACTAGAACTAAAAATTCGTGCTAATATGCAAAAGCAAGATAGAACTATGTAAAGAAAAATTGGAAGAAAGAACCCGAAAAAAGTGATGATTGATTTTCAAAGACTTGGGAGCTCCTCTTTCACTTTAAAGACCTTTTTCTTCCGACTTCCTTCCCTAATTCTTATAGAAAACAAAGACAAAATATAAAGTTTCTTAAAAAGTGTGAAATGATGCAAGAAAAAAAAAAAAAACTAAAGTTACGAATTATGATAAGTGCGAATCGTAAAACCTATTGGACAGAAACAGTCCTCGGCAATTGTGCCAAAAACTTGTTGCTCTCTTTAAACTAACCTGATTTAAATTAATTTTAAACTCGCAAGTATACGAATTGGATGTAGACATGACACATATTATGAGATCGTTCCCACGAGGAATAGTCATCATAATTTAAATTTTAGGATTCTTCTTAACTAATTCGACAAAATAGTTTAGCTAATTATTAAGTAAAATAATAGAAATTAATGAAAAATAACTAAAAACGAAAAGAAAAATTTACTCCAGAAGAACACTATAACTTTTAAATCCACCCCTAATTATCCTAACCCATGTTTTACTTATTGATTCACCTTGATTCATATTTATATAAATTTATAAATAAATCACAACATATGTCCTTGTTTAGGCACACAGGATGTATACTTACTTGGAAGCACAAGTGAGTTTTCCCTTAGCACTAATTGACCCTAATGCATACACACCAATGATCATGTATATACAAATATTGAGAATCAATCAAACCACTTAAATCCACATCCACCATCTATTATCATGATCATGAATAACATACAATGAAATTTGAAAAAATCTTGAGGATTACATATTCCCATCCATGTTTAGGCATGAAAAGTTGTAAATCCTTATTTCTTTCTTCGTAGGGAAACCTCATCATCGTCAAACACAAGCACACCTAGTATAAGATTCCAAACAACATCCACTTCTAGAGTATAGTCAAGTTCATTGATGGGATAAATATGTAAATTGTAATTAAATATACTAGAAAAAGAAATAAATAAATCAATTTAAGATAAATCAACAATCAATAAGAATTATTCAAATTAGGGGGTTCATCTCAACCCTATTTAAGAAATTAAAAATTAATGGGATGTAACATAAATTCAAAGCAAAAAAAAATGACACAATTGATGGGAAACACATCCCTAACACAACTATCTAATCTTCTATATTTAGTCCATGGTGTATGCGTTTTATCTACGTAGGCAATGAAAGGCTCACTACTGAATCCGAGTCCAGAGATAAAAGGGTTAGAATCTTCCAAACGTGGACTTTTAATGTTATCTCCATTCACAGAGGGGACCATCAGATCGATGATCAGGATGACTGAACCATGGGTCCACATATGGCAAAATCATTGATCAGGACCTCATACCATACCAGAAAAGAATAGATCACAATTCAAATCGGATCCAGTGTATGATAAAGGATTTATTTTTTCTATTGTTTCTTATGGATTGAATTATTTTGAAAAAAAAAAAAAGAGAAAGAGGGAGGATCCAACACAAATATCTTACAAGCGCTTAAATCAGTAAATTCACTAAAATGTTTCGCTACATGCAGTATCTCATATACGAGTGACATATACAACCATTTGTAAGAAAAGCTTTTCTTACAAACGTTTGTGCTGTTTGAAAATGAGTCGTTGAGATAGAATTGAACTTTCGATTGAGGGAGGCACATGCAATCCCATCAGATGAAGAAATGGTCTAGTCGATCCCATTGAATATCACTTGAAAGAGGAACCTTGGTAATGCTGTTCAAACAGGAATAGGTCAAGTAAACGGTATTCCCGGAGCAATTGGGTTAATCACCCATTTGATGAGTATCGTTTGACTAGTATGAATTGCGATCATAGCCCTTTCGCGTTAAGGCCCACCTGATGAATAGATCATCTAAACTAATGGACAAAGGAGACCTAGACAAGAGAAGACTGGGTCGGGAGGGATTTCTTTTCCTCTAATTTCTTCCTCTAAGCTTGCCTACTAGCTCAATTTGGAATTAAGTGGTTTTGGGGAGTTTTGTCCTAATTGTGGATGTCAATGGGATCAGTGAACCGGGATTGTTCATTCGGTGGGCCCTATGATGGATGATACTAACTGTCTAATTAAAAGGCTTACCTCACCTCATCGGACTGCTGACTCTCTTTATTTATTTATTTTTTCTCTGGCACTCTGGTTGGTTTCAGAGAACTAAAACAGAGGATTAGAAAAACTAGTATTGTATTCCTAAGCTGGGTCATCCAAAATGTGGCCCAGCAGATAGAGCATCTAGATTTATCCATCTGGTTTAAAGCATTACCAATTGCAAAGATTCGCAACCGTCAAAATGTACTTTTTTAATCATTTTCTGTGAATACATTACAGATACACAAAATAAAAGGGAAAACAAAGTACTAAAGCAGTATCCTTTTACATTTCTGTCAATATACGAAAGCTCAATCAAAACTAAAAGGTCCAGATTTCCCTTTCAATCAGGTGTTGCTTCAGGAATTTGGCTCGGTGGAGAAGAAAAAGGCGGTGAAAGATCATAGCAAGAGCATTCCTTATGTATGACCCTCTCCCACCTAGCATCTACTTGTGTACAGAACACGCAGAATCGTTGGTGGCACTCCTTTTCCTCCCCCTCCAAATCTGTTGTGTTTTCCGTACAATCTTGATCGACTTGCTCTTCTGCCTCGATCCACGGCTCCTCACAATCAAGATCATAAAACACACTTGATGGGAAAATCCTTAACACAACTCGATCTATGTGTTTGTTGTACCATCTCCTCCCTTTCCTCCAAAAAATAAGTGGACCGGCAAACATTCCCACTCCTCCTCCGAATCCCAGTCCTATGAATATGAGTTCCCAATCGAATCTGCTTGCTGATGAGTCCCCGACTGCCAAGGGCGGTGGCACATTGGGAACTGCACATTTTCTTGACAATGGTGCCCCACATAACCCTAAGTTTCCAACAAAACACTCACTGGTAAATGTAGAGAATTGACGGTCTTGTGGAATGCTTCCGACAAGTTGGTTATGCGAGAGATTCAACACTGAGAGAAATGTTAGGCTTGACAGTTGCTGAGGAATCACCCCCAAGAGTTTGTTTTGAGAGAGATCTAATGACTCAAGCTGAGTCAAGTTCCCAAGCGATGCCGGGATTTGGCCTGTAAGCCCATTATGTGACAGGTTAAGCATGCGGAGCAAGTTGAGTTCTCCTATCACAGTTGGAATCTCACCTTCGAAATTGTTGTTCGAAAGATCTATTGATGTGAAGATGGTTAAAATCTTCACGAGCTCCATTTCTAGTCCTTTGCTTGTGACAGTCACAGTATCCTGGTAGTAGAGTGAGGATAGATTCAGGAATTTGTATCTGATGATCTGATGGTATCGACCTGGTTCTTCATCCTCCTCCCCAGATATCATCGCTCTCAAAGTTTGAAAGCAGTTCTGAGGCAAATTACCTGAAAAACTATTCAAAGAGAGGTCGATGATTTGTAGCTTTGGGAAAGACACATTAAGGAGCTGCAAAATAGAACCGCTGAATCTGTTGGACCGCAAAACAAGAACCCGCAATTTGGATAGAGTATCCAAATAGTAAGGGAAAGTGCCATTTAACTGATTGTTTCCAACGTCAAGAACCTCTAGCTCACTACAATTGGCCAAAGATTTTGGCAATTGTCCTTCTAGTCGATTTCCATTCAGGTTTAGCGTCCTTAGACTGCAGTTCACACTTGAAATATCAGGTATGATGCCCGTAAAGCTATTGTTCCGAAGATTCAGTATGCTGAGCACATTGCTAATCTCAATCAAACATTGTGGAATCGAGCCGTTCAAGTTGTTATTAGACAGATCAAGGACCTGCAAATAATTTGCATTGCAGATAGATGGAGGGATTTCACCGCTGATCCTGTTGCCTGCGATTGAAAAGAAAATGGTGAAATTGAGGGAGTTGGTGAAGTTAGACGGGATGCCTGATGTGAAGCTGTTGTTGGAGTAATCTAGGACAATGATAGATGGAGGTGGAGGCGGAATCGATCCTTGCAGCAGATTGGAGTGAAGGTCGAGGATGCCCAACATTTTGATAGATGATAGATTGTGAGGTTGTTCAAGACCAGTCAGCGAATTATGAGAGAGATTCAGAGAACTCAGAAACCCATTACCAATGTCCCACACCCACCTGGGTATTTCTCCATGAATGTTGTTGTTGGAAAGGTCCAGATACTGCATCTTCGATTGGTTTTTCAGGATTTCTGGGAATTCTGTTAGGTTGCATGAACCCAAATACAATCTCCCGAGCTGAGGAAAGGAATGGATAGGGGCATCAGTGTTGACTGACAGGCGGTTATCTGAAAGATCAAGGCGTGAGAGGTTCTTGAGGCTGCCGAGAATGGCAAGTTGCACGCTGCCATTGAACTTGTTGGACGAGAGATCAAGTACTTTAACACCCACGAGATTGAAGAGTGACTGTGGAATCTGACCTTGCAGCTGATTGCTGCTCAAATCAACCGTCTCCAATTTCGATGAAGGATTAGCAAACTCATCGAGTTGACCATTGAGTTGGTTTCGGCTGAGTAGTAATGCCTGCAAGGATGGGAGAGTAAACAGAGATGAGGGTATCGTCCCATATAGCGAATTTCTCTGTAGGTTAAGCAATTTTAGCTTCTGAAGTCCATCTCCAAAGGAGTTAGGGATCGTGCCATTTAAATTATTAGAAGAAAGGACTATCTCGGTGACGCTCCTCAACGATTTCAGAGGTGGAATCCGACCACTAAAAGCATTCGATGAAAGGTCCAATCGAACCAGCTCCGTAAGACTCTCCAGAGACGGGATCGTGCCACTGAAATTGTTCATTGAAAGGTCCAAATACGTGAGATTGGAAAGGTTATCCAGACTCGGAATTGAACCGTTAAATCCATTCGATGAAAGGTCCAAATGAACAATTCCCCCAATCATCCTCACAGAATACGGGATTTGACCGGAGAATTCGCAACCACCAATCTGTAATCTGATCAAGTGCCTGAGATTACCGAAGGAATATGGAAGCTCCCCGGAAAATCTGGTGTCGGAGAGTAACAACGTTTGTAAAGCATTTTCCGTGGGCAATTCAGTAGGGAAAGAACCATTCAGAAAAGTATTACCCGATACGTCGAGAACCTCCAACTTAGGCAATTGAAATATCTTTGCAGGGAATTCTCCCTGCAGCACGCAAGAACTGAGGCGGAGACATGTCAAATTAGTAAAATCCGACAAGAACTCAGGCAATGGAGAAGAGATGCGTACACCGTCGAGATGGAGTTTTGTCAATCCGGACAGGTTCCGAAGGAGCGTTTCGATGCTCGGATCTTCTAGTTTGAGAGAAGTAAGAGGGTTGCCGAGAAAAAAGGTAGATATATCGAGCGAGACCAGACTACGGATGTGAGCGATCTCGCGAGGGATTTGGCCAGTAAAACCTGAATTGGAGAGGTTGAGATGGTTGAGATTCGAGAGCGAATCGAGATTGGGTGGAATGGAAGAATTGAAATAATTGTAAGAGAGATTGAGAATTTGGAGGCTAGAGAGACTGGCAAGGTTGTTGGAATTGATGCGGCCGGAGATTGAGCGGTTGCTGACATCGAGGGAGATCACGAGACCGGTGGTGTTGTCGCACGTGATGCCATCCCAGAGGCAGCAATTGGAGTTGTTGTTGGATGTCCAAGATGGGAGGGCCGAGTTATTGGAGAAGACTTGTAGTAATGCATTCTTCTGGTCTTCGTGGCATTGAGCTGAAACAATAAAAGGAGAGGTGAAGATGAAAATGTGACAGAAGAGAAGGAAGAGAGTAGAGATTTGGAATCTCATTGGAAGATATTGATAGAAAGAAGGGTCATGAGAGAGAGGTCGGAAGAAGAGAGACGAGTTTTAGGCTGGTGAGGATGAGATCGTAGCGGTTCGGATTTGACTTGGACTTTCACCGACCCACCGGCGAGGAAGAGATGAAAGAACTAAGAATGGGTAGCGGGATGCTGACTCTGTCTCACCAACACGGTGCTACCGCGATGACTGTTGCGCCGACCTTGATGTATGTATTGTACATCCACGCCGTCCATAGATTTTTCCACCTTATTTTAAGGCATGATTCCAACACATGAAACAGATCGAAATCTCAAGTGGACCACATCACTTATTTTGGTCTACAAAAGCTTTGGAACAACCTTATTTTTGTTTTCCCTTCCACTGTCTGTGTGACCTTGCCAAAGGGTTGATGGGAAATAAAATTTAGGTGGGCCTAGGAAGTCTTTAATTGCGCCAGTTCAATCAGCACTGTTTCCTATCGTGCTGTCCACGTGAGATCTGGATCTACTTTATTTTTTGGCTTCTAATCTAAACTGAGCTGAATAAACAAATGAATGGTGTAGATATTAATGTAGAGTGGGTCGTGGACAGTTTTATGGCCAAGATGGATTAGAAAAGACCCAGCTGACAACCAAAGTAATCGAAACCGTCAAAACTTAAAACCGATGTATTTCGCAAATCAAAATGAACCATCAGACGTACCATATATGATTTTAGGGTAGGACGAGGTACTTTAGCCACCCAATCTGCCATACCTGGTTACCCATACCGATTTTGCAAAATACCAACGGAACGGCAATCAAATTTATGTTTTAATTTCGTTTTTACTATTTACAGTAAGTTCTAGTTAGAGTATAAATCTTCATCCGTTGGGCTTTAGGAGTTCCGCCCAACATGAAAAATTCTTAGAATAATTAGGAGAACAACATGGTTAAGCCAAATAAGACACTTATTATTTTTGGCCGAAAACCACGCGCACTAGTAGGAATCACGACCGTCTATAAATGGTAAGTTTACTGTTTATAGTAAGTTGTGAATTACAGGAGTTTTAGTTGTAGTTTGATTTCGAAACTTCTTCCATGACTTAGTATCCCTATTTAAAGGGGTGTAATCTAGTTTTTCATCATCAATCAAATTATTATAAATGTTTGGGAAATTAACCGCATTGGCCTCAATGTATGATCAAATTCCCTAAAGAGGTACTACCTTCCAAATATTCTGAGGGTGGCCTTCTGACAACTTTTATAAATTGTTTCAAACGAAAATGTCCTTGTCCTTGGATCAATAGTTGTTTGGTTTTAGAGTGCGGAAGAAGTTATGTGTTATTTCAATCCCGAGAATGTGACGTGGATGGAAGACTTTTTTAGCGTGTGCAAGGCCCAACTCGTAGGGCTCACACTGGTGTATGTGTATAATCCATGCTGCCCATCCTTCTTGTCATGTCATCTTAGGGCTAGGGCCCAAATATCAGCCTGATACAAAGATAGAGTGGGACACATAATAGAAAAAAAATGGTGATAGTGTCACCACTATTGGTACTTTCCACGTTTACTGCGATGTTTGTTAGAAGTGGATACTGCACAAGGCGGGACTTTTTGGCCCCACAGCGAGTTGGTCGACAAGGTGGATGGAACATATCACCTCGACTCCTATTATTTATAAATAAACAAGTTATTTAATTACATCAACCTAACAACCATAACCCCTGCCATGTTACACTGGGTCGTGGTTGTCATGTTGTATGGATCATGGTTATCATGTTATATGAGTCGTGGTTCTCATGGGTCGAGGTTGTCCTGCTATAGGGGTCGTGGTTTTCAAGCTATATGGATCGTGGTTATCATCCACAAAGGAATGGATCAACTATGACTCTTTATGGATGATAACAACGATCCATTCGTGGGTCATGGTTCACATGCAAAATGGATCGTAGTTGTCATCCACAAAGGGATGTCATTGACAACCACGACCCATATAACATGACAACCACAATCCATAGTGCATGACAACTACAACCCATCGGATAACTACGACCCATTTCATTCACCAATCCATTACAGACATTAGTATGGAAAAAATATTATCAACATCAATCCATTCAAAAAAAAAAAAAAAATCATCAGCAAGCCATTCTAAAAATAATACAACACCAATCCATTCAATATTCAATACTATATTAGTTTTGGATTTTTTTTCATTGGTCTAGTTGTTATTGTTGTTGTTTCTTTAAGAAAGCAGCATCAGATTCTTTCTTGTACTGTAGACAGTCGTACTCGATTGTCTTTCTGAATTTAGGTATTTCCTCTTACAAAAAAAGTTTGAAATAATATTAAAACAAAACACAAAGCAATCAAGATTTAATATAAATGAATAAAATATATACTTACAAGTTGAAAATCAGTTGCATTCATGCTACTTAGGAAGTCTATGAATTTTAGCATGAATATGCCGCAATCATCTCCGTTTTATTGCGTCGGTCTATTAGTTATCATCTCACTACAAGAAAAATGGTTATTAGGGGCGTTTTTAGCACAGGCGGTCACAAAAAACTGCCACTGTAGATGAAATGAGGGGCGTTTTTACGTGGCCGCCCGTGCACAAAACAGGCCACCGCTGCTGGTTTTTTTTTTTTTTTTTTTAACCCCGAATTAAAACCTATCTCGTGCAGCGCCCTATCCCCAAATATCCAAAACCCTTGCGCGCGCTCCATCCCGCCTCTTCTTCTCCCACCTCTTTTCTACCAAAACCATCTCCAAAACCCTTTTCTCCCTCTCACTCTCCACATCTCCCTCTCCTTCTGTCTCTCTCGATCTCCCTCTCCTTCCAAGTGCGCCCCAAAACCCTCCTCTCCCTCTATCTCTCTCGATCTGCATCTCTGTCTCCCTCTCGATCTCCTTATCTCTCTCGATTTATCTCTCCCTCTACAGCAACAACACATCTTCTCCAGCAATGGCGGATCTTCTCTAGCAACGGCGCATCCTCTCCAGCATCATCTTCACCACTCCAAGTGCGGCCAGTAGCCTCACCCTTCACCTCGTCCCCGACCATTTCTGGTAAACAATGGGACCAATGATCTAAATGGTCTGGGTTTTTATAGATGTATGCCATTTATACAATGGATGCAGATATAGAATAGTCTTGCCATTCATCATTTCCTGTGAATGTTTAAGGTGTGCACAACATGTGTTTGATGAAATGTCTCCGTTGGTTGTAAAGGATGCAGCAATCCTGATGTTGGCTGTAAAGGATGCAGGACCCTGTGCCAACTAGTTGCATCCATGGAGATGGATTTTAATGTTCTAACTCAATTCATATGCTGATCACAGAACCACTTCTTTGGCCCACTTTTCACATGGGTTGTGGCCCAACATAGCTAACCACCAAACCACCTTCATATTTAGAAAGGGAAAACCCTCATGTATCTGATAAAGCAGAGTAAAGAGTCTTTTAATCTCTCTCTCTCTCTCTCTCTCTCTCTCTCTCTCTCTCTCTCTCTCTCTCTCTTTTCTTTTTTTTTTTCTTTTTTTTTTTCTTTTTTTTTTTTTTTGCACTGACAACAAATTCCATATCAATACATTCTTGAATTTTAAGGTCTTCCATACTTGCGAATCCTCCACAACCATCAAGTGCCCTTAGACCTTTACAATCATATAATCGTAAACTGGTAGTTTGTGGTAAAAGCATTCTAACCCACTGAGGGATAGCATTACAACCACCCAGCAGCATCCATCTCAAGGAACTGGAGATGAACTTAGTTTCATACTCGGATGCAATTCCTTCATACCTTGATTGGTACACACAGAAACGAAATTTCTTCAACTTTGCCCAATGCTTAATCTGAGGATTGTGGGAAACGTTTCACATCCACAATCTGGAGGTCTAAATAAGATAACTCTTTCAAAGATGCCACCTCACCCAAAGTAGTGTTGTTGTTGTTGTTTCTTGCATCTTTTCCTTCAACTCCCCAGTTGCAGAAGCTGTCCCACATCCTCAATTCTTCCAAGCGAGTCAACTTTGATATAACACCCTTTGGAAAGATTACAAGACTCGGAGTCATAGTCAAGTCCAAGCTCTGCAGATTAACCAATTCTCCTATTTCAAATGGTAGCTCTTGTAAGTATTTGTTATATGATAGATCGAGGGATTCAAGCTGCTTTAGTCCCCTAAGTGCTGAAAGACAACTCCCTTCAAACATGCACTCTCTCAAGCAGAGAACCCTTAGATTGACTAGGTTTGACAGCGAGGGTGGTAACTTACTGATAGCCATTTGGCTTAGATCTAAAACCCTAAGGTCTTTTGTTGCTTTCAAAAACTGACCATGTATTTTAGTCAATTGCTTATTTTCTGGCATCATCAATGTAAGTAATTTGGGACAATGCATACCTTCTGGCAGTTTATCAATTCCACTTCGTATAAGAGAAATCCTCTTCTATTCTTCCCAGTTTTGTTCCAATGGCAAACCTTTCAGTCTCACTCCAGCTCTCACCAAAGATTTGCAGCCCTCATCTTCTTTTAACGAAATTGAAATGGCAACATCCCTAACAATGTCATGCATCTTCACATACCCTTTCCCTCTACCTTCTAATAACAAAGAAGAAGATTTGAGTTCTTCAACCCAAGAATGCCCTTTATTTATTGTTTCCTCCAAACTTCCAACGTCTTCCAAAAAGCCTTCACCCTTCCACAATCTGATCATCCTCTCTACATCAATATCATAGTCTTCAGGAAATAAGCTGCAGAATAAGAAGCCCGGTTTCAGCTCAGGTCGTAAATGGTCATAACCGACTTTAATAGACTGATACATCCTATCCTCCATACCTCTAATATCTCTTGGTGCAGACTTCTTCAGCTGTGACAATGCATTATCCCACACGTTAGAATTTCTCACACCTCTTAGTGCCCTTCCAAGTGTTATAATTGCAAGTGGAAGACCACCGCATTCCTTGAAAACCTCTCTTGCCTTTGTATGCAAGGAAGGGTCATCAACAACATCACCTACTTTCTCTTTGAATAGTTTCCAAGATTCATCATCTGAGAGCACATGTACTTTAATGTTAACTTGACTTTCCATTCCTCTACAAACATCTTCACTCCGTGTTGTAAATATGATCTTACTACCCTCAAAACTGTTAATAGAGGGAATCCCTACATCAGCCAAATCAATCTGCTCCCATAAATCATCCAAGAGTCTTTTAATTTGCATTCTATATATTTATTAACCATGAGGGCTGATGTATCAAATCTTGGTTGCCTATTTTACTTATTTTGGCAATAAAATAGGCAAACTCCTATCTCCCCTTGCCACAAATGATACTATCACATGCCCTAGTCATCAAAAGTTTGGTTCTCAAATTCATATTCTTTGGCTAACCAAGATAGCCCAACTGGCTCTTAAATTCTGTTCTTAAATGAAAGAGACCTGTTTTAAGTAGACCCTACCTTTATGATGAGGTGGTTGCTGACAGAAATAAGAACACCCCAAGACCCTCCACACATTCAATTAGCACATGACTATGCTTCTTAGAGACAAACATTAAAAAAAAGAAAAAGGTACACTTAAATGCGTTGTCTACCCGTCCAACTGTATATATACAAAAAAAAAAAAAAAAACTGTATATATACAGCTAAACACCTCCATTGCTTTCTACTCAACCCAGCAACATCTTTCACATTCTAACCTCTCTTATTTTATTTTATATTCACTGTCAAGCTGTTTCTTTGCTTCACAAAGAATCAACCATGATCAATCCCAAGAGGCTCGTTACAATTGCGAGGAAGTGGCATAAGTTAGCTACTAATGGTAAGAAAAGAATCTCCATCTCAAGAACAGATTTCACTGCAGACTGGGAAGAATGCAATACATCTACACCCAGTAAGGGACATTTTATCATCTACACTGCAGATGGAAACGGTTCGCAATTCCCTTGGTGTATCACAACAGCCCCATCTTTCAAGAGTTTTTTAAAATGTCCAACGATGAGTATGGATTACCAGGCAACAGTCCTATCAAAATGCCTTTCCATACGATCTTCGTGGATTAAATTGTTTCGTGGCTCCAAAGAAAGATCCCTAAAGATGTTGAGAAAGCTTTCCTTATGTCCATAGCCAACAGTCAATGTTCAACACAGTCCTGCTTACATCAGCCACATACCAATTAATCCATACCTGTCCATGCCCATTAAACGAAGCCATATGAGCTGTTCATCTTTCCAAATTGTCCATCTGTATATAGTCCTCACAGTTTTGATTCAATGCAAAATTTTGTTCTATGATTCAAGTGTTAATCACTGTCAATTTCAGAGCATTATTGGTAGCTGATTTTTGTTTTGCTGCTACTCAGCGGTTAATTGATTATATAGCTTCATGGTTGTTTGAGTAGTTTTGTTCTATGATTAACTCATCTGAACATTCTGGATTTATAGTTTTAACAGTTAATTGATTTGTGATGTGCATTTGTTTATTCATGTTTAGGAATGACTTTTATTGCAGAACAAAAATACTATTCAAAACTAGATAGCGACATGAACTTGTTGGGGTTATGATTCTATATGATGACTTCATGCTATCAATCTTTCTTTTGCCATTGCCAACTTCGCAATTGTTGAGTTTTCATCATTTTATATCGAGACTAATACTCCAGTCATTCATATTTGAATTAGTAATGTTCCATCAGTTTCTGTTCTTCATTGAAATGCCAATGTTTGTGTAAGAGAAACAAGAAGTTGTCATCAAAAAGGTTGTTCGAAATAAACACAAATGGATCACAATTGTGAAAGGCCTTGAACTCTTTGGTGAGCAATGTCCATTGTCCACTGCAATTCTTTTTCATTTTTAGTTCAAAAGTTTGATGGAATCCCTTTGTTTGCTAGAAGTTTCTAATTTTTTTTTTATAACTCCACATGATGCATGGCTTATTGTTTCAAGTGTTAAACTGAGCGAGGCTTCAAAGAAACTTGGGAAAAAATTCTCAAGAGTGGGTTTGTTGCAACCTTTCTGTGAAAAAAATAAAATCATTAACATTACCTGATGATGATGATTTGTGATTTCTCTCCATTTGCTCCTGTAATATAATGGATTGGATCTTGTACCAATTGTGCCATGCTGACACTTGTGCATGAGCTTTACTACACACACGTGTGGCTTAGCAAATCTATGTTTTTCAATTATTTTTTTTTTTGGCTTAGAATGACATGTTTAAAAACATCAATGTAGTAGTATCTATGCCTGTAACTGAGCTATTTTCTCTTTATGTGCTTTGCTCAGGTATTTGCACTTGACATTCTTACCTCCTATTGCATATGGTATCATAAAGGCCGAGGCCCCTCACTTACATTAAGGTAATTTTTTCTTATTCCCTAGTTTTAAGCTGTTTTTTTCCCTCTCGGGATTGCCAGGTTGGGAGAACACCTGACCATGGATTGTATTGCCTACCTGGAACTATCATTTACAATGAGAAAATTTCAGATTGTGATCTAATTTCTGTAGTAGTTGTTGTAAATGTTCTAGTTCAACTCTCTTGAACTGAAGTCGGCATTGCTGAGTTCAACAGCAGGAGCAGATGTGGGCAAGAGTGTAACTTTTGTAAGTGTAATTTGGTTAAAATGGACTAGGCAGGATGATTGATTTGTTTGGGATGTTTGGACAGCCCAATCAAAATCTGAGATTGCAGCCTGAGATATTTGTTCTATGTTCAAATCTCAAACTTTTGGAATTAAAGTTAGTTATTTATGTGCAAAAAAAAAAAAAAAAAAAAACCATCAGCAGAGGGTCCATCCTCCATGAGGCCCATCAGGTCAATGGATGGTCTAGCTCAACAAACATGGGCCCCACAGGAACAAAGTCATGCCTCAACCTCAATTGTACTATTCATATTTTCTCTGTAATTCCTTATAACTAATTGCATGCGGGAGTAAGATGCAGTAATGTGTATGTTTTAGGGAATGTGTTTGTTTGCATGAAGAAGTAAAATGCAGTAATGTTTATGTTTTAGGGAATGTTTCTGTGTACCTAATCAAGCATGTGTACTGTGTATATGTTGTTCTTCCTTTCCTTTTGTATTAGCCATTCATTTCTGTGTGAGATGAAGGGCCAGCTCTTGCAACTTCCTTGGGCTGCACTAGCTTCAGTCTCTCCTTGTACTCCTGCATCTCCCTCTTATATCTCTCCCTGTCCTTCAATCCATGGTCCTGATAGATCATCCTCTCTTCTTAGGAGAGCTTGTTCCAAGATTCCCATGAAGAGTTGTTGCTTTGCACAAAAGTATTTCCTTCATCGATTCCCATGAAGAGTTGTTACTCTGAGAAGAATCAAGAACTGCTTTATATGCAGGATTTGATACTGCAGTAGCAGCTAATACACTAACCGGTTCACTAGAAAGAGAACTTCCAGGACTATTTTCGTCCACCTGTCCATACTCAAATTGAATTATAGAATTGCTGCAGAGGTTTCTCACTGTCCCATCATAACAAATAACGACATCTCTAAGTGTGGCCATTAGATTTTTAAACAAAGTTCCTGGTTCAGTAAGTCCTCTGGAAGATGATGGCATGGTGAATGTAAAAACAACAGATCATGTGAACAAGCTCCCAAAAATAAAGCTTGGATGTAGGACTAAAGATGATGGCATGGTGAATGTAAAAACAACAGAACAATGTAATGAAGTGAGCAAAAATGAGACCCCATCAGAACCAGATGCGCTGGCTATTAGGTCAAATGCTCATCTTATGCCAGAATCTGATAATGCACTCTTAATAAAAAATGTGGAAAGAGCTAGAGTTACTGAGAGGGAGAACGTTGCAGATATTAATCGGCCGGATTCTCTTAATCATGTTTCAGTTCTGAAAAAGGTGTGTGCTGATGATGCATCTTATTTATGCGCAGGGAGTATTAGGTATGCAACACATCTTTTATATCCAATATTTCTTTTGCTCTCAATCTTTTCCTTGCGTTTTCCGTGCAGTTAATTGAGCAAGGAAAAGCTAATGCGAGTCATGTGGCATCAGAGATGGACATTTCCTCTGATTCGTTAGCATCTATACTTGCAGTACTCTCAAAATTAATGCAACTCATATACATTTATTTAGTTGATGTATCACATAAATCCTGTAGGAGTAAATATACATTTGTTTGTTCTATATTTCTTGTGATTACCATCGCAGTTATTTATTTATTTATTTATTTATTATCCAAGATGAACATGCTTCTGTCTCTGCTGAATTGCAATTGAAACTAGTCAAGTGGCTCCGAAGTTCTGCTCATATGGCTACGTCAATGCAATGTCTGAAATTTAGAAATAATTCTGCATTGCCAATTGGGGCTAAGGTAGCATTGAATGCTGGTCCAAATGCTGTTAAGGAAACAGGTCTTGATGGCTCAGTTACTGTGGGGATTGAATGCATCCAAAACTCTAATGGGCCACAAAACAGTGGGGATGGAAATACTCACCATTGACACTTCCTTGGGCCCACCATGATATTTATATGACATCCGAACTGTTCATACAGTTTCAATTATACCTGTAAGGATGAACAGAAAACGCAAATATTAGATTGATACAAAACTTCAGTGACCCTAGGGAAGGTTTCAATGATAAGCGTTCAATCATCACTTTTTCCTGTGGCATGGCCCACTTCAGCCTAGGGTCTGTCACATTTTTGGGTGAGCTGGCCAAATCTTGAAGGCCCACAAAGCTGCAATGGTGGAAGCATCATGGTGCCGAATACTTCAAGCAGCCAGGTTATTTTGATCTTGGGTTATTATCATAATTGAATTCAAATAGAGATTCAGAGAACTTTGCTTCTTTTTCACTCACATTTTCTTTTTTCATGAATTCATCAGGATTCCAAACAAAGAGGCAGAATCCCAGCTGATGAAAGCAGAAAAAAAGTGTGACAGAAACTTTTGAGGAGGCTGCAGCAGTGGGAGTGATAATGTATGACATCAAGACCAGGCAGTAATCATCAGCTTCCTGTTCCACCTTGTTTTGTTCATGAGCCTGCTATGTCGGCCATAAGTGCACCACATAGCGCTTTGAATATGCTAAGGTTTGCATTCCTCGTACAAGTGTCATGGACTTGATGCGATAAGCCTAGTTTTTATGCCAGGTCTTGTTTAGAGTGGGACCCACTTGATGAATGAGCTGAAACTTACACACAAATTCCAGGTCAGCACGTGTTAGTTGTAGACGGCCTTTCAAATCTTATCGTCGGGGAAAAGGTATTACGATTACTCTAATCAAATTAAAAATATAGAAGGGATCGCATCTTTCTAGATTAGCACGCAAAGAATACGAATTTGAAATGGGTATTGCTTGTAGTAGTTGGAGAATGACAGTGGCTTAATTCATAAAATGACTTTTGTGGTCCTGTCATTTTGGCATCAACACCGTTGATGAAAAAAATCTGGTTCACTCTCGCTGAACTGTTGGACCTCAAAGCCCCAATAATTTGGACTGGTGTTGCCTCACTGATTTCAATTTGGTTTATTCAATTGTATGGTGGGCAGTTAGTAGGTCAGCTGCTACGGAACTGGGCTCATGTCATGCACTTGCTTTCATTTAGGCTAGCCCATTATCAACACTTCCGATTCAAGTGGGTTCATTGCCTCAGATCTGCAACTGACGATACCGTTTGCAAATTATATCGATGTGCCTGGTTGCATGTGTGGAAGTGATCAAGGGTAAAGCGTAGAGTTTCAGTTATCAGGCCTTGAAACAGACCCAATATCCAACTGAGATTAGAAGATCTGCCACATCGGTAGAATATTGGACAACCCAAATTTAAACAAAATGAAGAGCTGTAGAAGAGATGCAGCAGCAACACTAGTAGTAGTTCTAATTGAGCAAGGCATGTGGCTAGCTCATTATAGAATTACATTTAGTACTTAGGAAAGCTCGATTTCTTATGCATCATCATTTGATCAGTTTCGCCATGCATTAATTAACAGATATCAATGGTTTCATCTCGTTGAAACTTTGGTTATGAAGGTTTTGGGCTGCAACTCAGTTGGGCTATATCCTAGGCTTAGTTTGAGCACACCATTGTAAGAAAGAAGACCATCTTTCTTATTTACATGAACAGATCAACTGAGTTATAAAACTGAGGTGATTGGGTAACTTTAAATAACACTGAGGTGATTGGGTAACTTTAAATAAAAAAGCTACTTATAATTGATCATAAATTAAACTTATCTCAAATAAGTTACTTATCTACTGCTGTAAGTAGAAAAAGTAACTTATTTGCTGGTATCCAAATGGGCCCCAAGTGATGTTCCAATGATTAGTTTATAAGCAAATTCCTTGCACAGTCTTCATTGGCAACAACAAAGAGTTTGCAATAAGATTCCAATCAGTTTATTTTCAATCGAGCATTCATCCATATGTATTTGTCTTGTACAGACAACAATTCACAAATAAATGTTGCCTCCATAAACACTTATGTTGTACCAAGCCATTATACTGATAGCTCTTGTGGTTATCATTTCTTTCACTGGATATTATACCAAGTTCTGAAGTATGAAGTTTTGGATATCCAACCATTACATTGATGGTTTTGGAATAGGAAATTTATCAAATCAGATCATTTTGTCTTCAATGGATGTTATTACTGGATTAATATGGAGAATGTTGTTCATTGATGAACTAAATTCTCGCACATATGCTCTTTTTCTCTCAAATTCTCTCCTGCTTCTTAACATGTTATTAGAGCCCAAGGGCTCCTAGGATTTCTTTTTCTTCTTATGCTTCTTAGCTGATTTTGCAGATTTTTTTTTTTTTCTTTACCATTTCTTCTGTAAAGTGCTTCTAAGTTATTTGAACTGATGCAGGTAAGAAGTTCTGGAATGTGTTTCATTTGCAGCCTATGCGTAATCAGAAGGTACAATTCCAAAAAAAATATCATCTAATTTCACATTATTTCCATTGCTTTATGATTATACAATTCCAAAAAAAAGAGAACCAGAGGTTAACAGTACACAGACTGCTGAAATTGATGTTGAAAAAATGAGAACCAGAGGTTACCAATAGATCACTACTATGATGCCTTAGGAGGGCCTGAATTGGATACTCTCAGGGTACATGGACTTTTGGTTTTTTTTTTTTTTTTGCTGCTACTATTGTTATGCTCCATTTGCTTCGTTCAGCTGACAAGATATCATCTCTATAATTATAAATGTTGTTTCAAAGCAAGTGTGGAGTGCTACTAATTTGGAGAGATCTGACATAAATAAAGTCTTCTATCGGTACGAGAGCATAATCAAGTTCTCAAATCTGCACTTGATTGAGAAAGATCTTAATGGCATTAGTGCTAACATGGAATGCAAAGTTAGTTATTTATGTGCAAAAAAAAAAGAAGAAGAGGAGAATGTGGTCCCGACCCAATTGAGGAAGTTCTGCTGTTTGTAGAAGAACTGCAAGCATGGCAGCTGAGACCACTTCTCATCACATTGTTGCTGAAGTGTGCAACATTCACAGGAAGACAAATAAATCTTCTTAAAAAAAGGTGAAAGAGCTTGCTTCTTTCTCCCAAAGAAATTTATAACCTCTTGACAAGAGTACAGGATCTCATCCATGCTCCGGTCGAGTCCTTTCAAGCGCATCTTATCAAGGTGAATGTGGCCAACAAGGCCTATATCCGCTTTTGAACTTTCAGGTATTCGTCGATGCCTTTGGTATTCAATGGAGAAGTCAAAAACAACATCCTTTAAAGTGACTTTTTTCAAATGATTCTGAACTAAATATGCTGCATTCTCCTTGCAATGCATTTTCACGCAGAAGCACTCATTCAAATATAGAATAACTCTCCGATCAATAATATCATTCTTGAAGTTAACTTTGCACAAAAGTATTTCCTTCATCGATTCCCATGAAGAGTTGTTGCTCTGAGAAGAATCAAGAACTGCTTTATATGTAGGATTTGATACTGTAGTAGCTGCTAATACACCAACCGGTTCACCAGCAAGAGAACTTCCAGGACTATTTTCGTCCACCTGTCCATACTCAAATTGAAATATAGAATTGCTGTAGAGGTTTCTCACTGTCCCATCATAACAGATAACGACATCTCTAAGTGTGGCCATTAGATTTTTAAACAAAGTTCCTGGTTCAGTAAGTCCTCTGGAAGAACGGATCAACACTTCCCTGGATGATATGGAATGGACCAACTCTTCATAGGGGGTCAGACCTTGAAAAAAGGAGCTCTTAACTAAACCCAAATGCCTCAGAAGGATAGTCAACACCATTAACAGAATACTTATTTTGGAAGTGGAAACTCATATCCTCAACCAAACGCCTTGAATAAAACTTCCCTCAGTCATAAAGTTGAAGCCCCAAAAAGGCAAGTTGTTGAACAACCTTACTGATAGCTGAATCATTTTTAGAGTCTATCAAATTACCCAAAGCAGATAACTTTAGAATACGAGTCACGATAGGTAGTTTTACAGTTTTCAGGTAGCTTTCCACTTGCAACTCTACAAATTCATTGTAATTTGATCTCAAGTGAAGCAGCAAAGGTGATATGTCCTGAATCTTCTTCTTTATATCTTCAGTAACAGTCTTGGGAATGTCAAAATCATTCAAGCCAACACTATATCCTTCTAAAAAGATAATCTCCATCAGCAATGGCTGCAACATATTAAAGAACTTAACAACCTCTTCTGTTCCCTTCTTGTCAAGAACAGAAGTAACAATCTCTGTGAATGATGACTGCAGTAAATCTCTATTGAAATCAATCCTCACCATTTCACTTTTACTGATTAAATGCCTCTCCCTAAAGCAGTCAAAAAATGCAGGTTAAGCACTCTGTACTATTTGACGAGCCTGAATTTTGAATGAGGTCATATAAATTGTAGAGCCCATCTGATGCATGGCTTGGATTTCCTATACAGTTTCCTTAGATTGGCATGTGTCCCTGCATCTTTAGAGGTGCATGTGGAGGCACGTCGATCTAGCAAAATTCTTAGCTAGATTAACATTGAGTAGAATTTCCTTTTAAGAGGTCTGCTTGGAATGAAAACCAATACTTTTTCACTGTTTGTTTAGGTTGTCGCATTTCTTGCAGCCATGGAATTCATGGCTGAGCAGTTTCCTAGAGCCTTTTCAGGCTATTCTCTTCAGGTCAGATTCTCAGCTCCTCAGAGTTCTTTTGAGAAGTATCTGCTTATCTTGTGTTTACTTAGTCCTTCCAAGATTTTAAAAGAAAGTACAGGTTTGATGTCTACTACAAGGAACATATGAAGTTGAATGCGGGGAATCCCACTTATGGATGGACGGAAGTTGTTGATTCAAAACTGATATTTAAGCTTCCAGGTAGATCTGTGCTACAAGTTTACAAGTCTAGCAACTCCAACAGATGTGATTTAATGATAACAACCACCAGCTGAAAATTGAGAGTATAGAGTACGAGATACGTTTTGAGGCTCACTACAGGGATTAGGAACCTCACTTCCAGATAGTTTCCAGTCACATAAAAATTTAGAAAGCAAACTTGTTGTATGAGTAATCATAGCATGTCTTCTGTTCCATATGAATGCACATATCTAGGCTATAATCCAAAATAAATCAAAGTAAGCCTAACAAGGACTTTACCAGACTTCTATTGATAAGAGCCCTATCCATTCCAACCACTTGTTGTCCAAAGAAAATAAAGAAACAAGATTTTTTATTTTATTTTTTTGAAATTGTAAGAAAAAAGTAACTCTTTATTCAACTGTATGACCTTTAGAAGCCTACATCAAGAAGCAGGGATGGAGTTCCCTATGAGAAGGGATATCTGGTTTACACCCTCCTTAGCATACATTCAGATGCCTGAAGATTCTTTCTTTTTTCTTTTTTAATTTGAAAGGTTACCAAAAGGTTGGAGGTTGAATAGAAGTCTGTCAAAATGGGATTTGTTTCTTTCCTTCTCAACAAAATCGAAGCTTTTTTCATTGCTCAAGTCCAATGTGGAATTTGGAAGAACGATTCAATGTTCAACTTTGAGTCTTCGAATCATTTTTATTCTTTTAGGTGTCACCAATTTGTTTTCTTCAGCTATCTTAACACAATCTCATTAAGGTCGTGTTTGGATATAGTATTGAATTCAATTAGAATAATTAGTTAAAGTGGAAATAACAGTATTTTAGCCTACCTTACTTGTCATTCGTATCAGGGGATTGGATGAAAATTGCATTATGTTACTTTCATGCTGGGCTTGAAGAAACATAATTGCTATTTGAGGGCCATTTCCTTAGTACGAATAGTAAGGTAGTCACAACTTAATAAATTTAATCTTCGCACTAATGTTTATGGATATTTAGTGCTGGCCCATTGTTCCTACTTGTAGATATTGTCCAAGTATAAATACTCATAGTTGATGTACTCTGATTTTTCACTTCTATGTTAGAATTCATGTTGAGTGGACTGTTCATGCAAATTTTTGTCATGTTAAGACAAGTTTGCTGGACTAAATGCTGATTTAACTATTTATGATTTGATTAGAAAAGAAAAGGAAAAAAAAAAATTACATTAGAGGGATGTTTCAGATCAAAAGGAGACATAAGGATCCATCAAAGGGATGTTTCAAATCATCAAAATATACAATCATGTGTGCTTGGCTTGTCCATAATTGCTTGAGTCAAGAAATGGACCTCAACCATTAATTATCCTTATATCGAATGCTTACACAGATGCATTGAGGTCGGAAAGCCTCGAGCTTGTGCAACCCAGCTCTCTTACAATCCAACACAAGCCTGGATAGAAGGTGTGCAATATCCAAGCTTTCCATCAGGTGGTTCCCCACTTCTTGATGCCACGGTCCAAAAATCAGGCAAGTCCACTCCATGTAAGGATCACCAAAAGCAAGGGCCCCACACCCTTGACTTATTATTATTATTTTTTTATTTTTTTTCTTACCAATCTTCATTGCTTCAATATAACGAAGGGTTTCCATAATGTTTGACTTGTATTATGTATTTATCTTTGGTTGTAAGATGCTTATTCAAAGTGGAAGTAACTATATAGAGTGTAGGCTCAGGGGTCCATAATGCGTACATGGATGCATGATCAAAGCTGCTCATCAGGTACAAGCCACTATATGGCTTTCCTTGTGCTGAATTCAGGTCCATCCATATTGAGTTGCATGTTAGTTTATGCTTCTGTAAAAAGGCTCATATTGAGTTACATGCTATGATGCTTATGATGTAGTTTTATCCTTGAAGAAAAAGGAAAGAAAAATCTATCCACATATTTATATAAAAAAATTCCATAGCTATTCTCCTCCATCTGCTACTTACAGGTATTTATTGGTTCCTTTTTTTTTATATCAAATTTATTTTTTGATTATTTTATTTTGTTTTATAAACTTTTGTCTTTGCATTGGTAACTAAAGGTGGAGCATTTGGGATGAAGCATTGGTAATAGAGGGGGGCTTTGTTGCTTCATATGGGGATGGATATGGACTTTATTCGGTATGGTTGTTTTTGCAGGAAATATTTATGACTGAAAATTTAATTTTAGATAGTGTAACTTAGATTATGAGTGTATATACTGTGTTATTATCTAACCTCTATGCATGGCAGGGTGGTGCTGACAAAGGTCCTCTATAAGGCATGAGTTCTAGTTCTTGGGGTGCATTTGAGAAGTCTCGCCTTGGGTGTCGTTGAAGTCCAATTGATTTTTTATTTTTATTTTTTCTTTTGCTTTTCCTTGTGTCTCAATCTGTAAATTTTTTGTCCATTATGTAACTTTTCATTATCAGGCCCCCCTATAAATGAAGCTGGTTGTAAATGATTTATAGGTTGTGTTTGAATGTTAATTTAATCTTGTAAAGGTCTTTTGATTTAGAAGATTCAGCTTAGTAGAATTTTTAATTGTTTATATTATTTTTTCTTTTACACTATAAATGATTTATCAGCATCTTAAAAAGATTTTACCAGCGTTTTTAATCTTTCATTAGCATTTGTTACAGGTTTTTAGCGGCGTTTGTTGCCAAATTTACCTCCATTCCTCAAATCTTTGGCGGCGTTTCGTACACATTATTCCGGCGCTTTATACTGTTTTTAGCGGCGCTTGTATAGTTTTTACCGGCAGTCAGAAGAGTCGGTGGTAAATGACAATAAGCGCCGCTAAAGTTAAATTTTAGCGGCGACCGCCAAAAGCGCCGCTAAAATAGACAAACGCCGCTAAAAGACACAGCAACGCCCCCCTTTTGCGGCAGCCGCCTGACCGTGGCTAATTCTTATACCGGTGGTTTTAAGACTTTTAGGGGCGGTTTTGGCCGCCGGTAATGCCTATTTTTCTTGTAGTGTCTTCACATTTCACGGCTTCTCCCAAAGCTTAGCACCACCATCAAGAATGTGAAATAACCACCTAACACCGTTCGTTATTTGTGCGATGACCAACTCATTTTCTTCCTTTCATTCAATATTCATGTTGTCATACAAAATGACATCTCTCTTCTTTGGATAAACAACACCCATGAACTAGTGTTTTTGGCTTGCATTCAGAATGAAGTATATCTGTCAAGCACAACAAATAAAACAACAGTTAAATGCATGCCTTTCTAAAATGAATAATATCATTTGAGTCTAAGTGTATGTGCAAGTAAGATCTTATTATGTCATATTTTCATAAAGGCTTTGGTTTACCAACACTTTCAGCTATAGTTATAAGATTTTTATTCACTTTTTCCAACTTCATTTGTTGTCGGTCCTTATGGTTCCCAGCTCCATAAGTACACAACAAGTCAAGTTGAACCTCCATGATTTTCTATTGCAATATTAGATAATGTTAGAAACATAAATAATTAATGATGTAATAAAGAAAACTATAGTCTGCAATTTCACATTACTGTAAATATAGACGGGACGAATGCGTAGTCCTATCTATGACGTGATCGGTTATCTTGACACTGTGATAAGTAGCTTATGTATAGATCCACGGCTTACGTAATGAGGAAAATATATCATATAATATTTATACAATGACACATATTAAATAAAGAAAGAGAAAGGATAGAAACTTACTTCAGAATCGACTCAAGAATTTAAGTCATAGATGCTATTCAACCATTGATATGCACCTGACTCCCTCACAAGTCTCAAATCATTATTTTCTGCATCAATTAGAGCTTAGTGTGGATCCACAAATCCCTGACAACTTTCCTTTAAAGTAGAAGAAGTTAGAGCCGTATATGGAGAAGACACCCATTTCGAGGCTTGTGCATTGCATTGGGGCCTTTGGACATCCGCAACTGGATTAGCATCCAGCTCACTCACATCTCCCGTACTCATAGGGTGTCCTCTCCCCTCCTCAATTGTGTCAGATTGATGGTGACCTGTATTAAAATCATATATTATCTATGTAATTCATAACATATTGTTTTGTTAAAGATTAAAACAAATGCAATTTCACATACCTTTTTTATTATTATTATTATTGAAACTCCTCCCTTAGTAGCTTTATCTCTTGCCTACATGAAGCATTGTCTTCCTTCAAATGCCTCATCTCTTCAGCTTGCATTGAAGTGATGATGACCGGTATTAAAATCATACATTATTTATGTAGTTTATAATGTCCCGTTAAAGATTAAAACAAATGCGATTTCACATACATTTTTTGTATTAACTTCATCCCTTAACAGCTTCATCTCTTGCCTTAGTGGAGCGTTATCCTTCTTTAACTGCTTCATTTTTTCTTCAACTTGCATTGAAGAGATTTTCCTACATTAAAATCATATATTATTTATGTATTTCAATATGTCTTTTTTAAGAAATACAACCACCACCCTTTGTGGGTATGAACCATGACCCAATGTTGACGACAACCACGATCCAAAATAAGGGTCGTGGTTATTATGAACAATGGCTCATGGTTGTCATCGAACCACGACCCTTCATCTGGATCGTGGTTGTTATCCACATTGGGCCATGGTTCAACCACGACCCATTGTTCATAATAACCATGACCTTTATTTTGGATCGTGGTTGTCATCCACAATGGGTCATGGTTCACAACCACGACCCACTGTGGATGACAACCACGATCCACTATGGATGATAACCATGACCCATTGTTCACAGTAACCACGACCCTTCGTCTGGATCGTGGTTATCATCCGTATTGGGTTGTGGATCAACCATGACCCAATGTGGATGACAACCATGATCCATTGTGCATAATAACCAAGAGTCATTATCTGGCTCGTGGTTGCTATCCACCTTGGGTCGTGGTTCATAACCACAAAACTATATGGATGAAAACCACGATCCACTGTGGATGATAACTATGATCCATTGTCTGGATCGTGGTTGTTCATTTTCTACTTCAATGCTCACTCTCTTCTCTCGAGCTTTCTTCTAGCGACATGTTTTATAACCATGTGTAATAACCTAAGTTTTAATAATTAGTTATATACATTTGTACAAACACACAACCTTTAAGGAAAAATAGTGAATGCTTAGAAGCATTGCAAATTAGATTGTCACCATTCCTATACACGACAGAAGTACTGAATTTTGGGGACAAAATTCTTATTAAGGGGGGTAGATTGTAATAACCCATACTTTTCAATACTCAGGTGTTATTATGTAACATAACTTATTATAAATTCAAACATAACTTATTCGAACGCTTACATTCATTCTAGTCTAAATCCGACTATTGAAAGAAATCCCCACCTATAGATCAAGTGATCCATTTGTTATTACTCAAGATGGAGCATCATGTCATTAGAGAAACCTATTTTAGGATTTCAATCACTTTGATGAATGAATCAAACGTCCACCTTAAATTCTAAGACCCGGATCAACAGACCCATTGATTTTCTAGCTTTCGAAACTCCTATAGATGATACATCACTTAATCACTATGATTAGGCCACTTCATCACTAAACTTACCATTGATTTTCACCTAAGCTAGGCTGAGAATCATAGGAGTCAACAATGATAACATTTAAAATTGATTTTAATGTCATATATTCATAAATTGTAAAATAACTTTGTGTTTAGAAAGTGTGGCCCACCTGAGCCTTAGATCTGCCTGATCTTCAATCAAGGGCCCTACTTAAGAAACCCGACGTGCAATGGAAGGTGTGGATTGTATGCAAACATCACATATGGGTCCCACCTTACAATACAAGTGCACGAAAGAAACGTGCACCCATTGCTCTCTGGACCAAGAACCCCGGTCAAAGTGGGTTTGACCAATGCTGCCCGAAGAGGAAAGATTCCTTCCTCCTTTTTCTTGCTCAGTCGGACTTAAAACAGTCATTGTTCATGTATTTGGTTTGTGACCCACCATCAGGACCCGATTGGATGATCGGAACCATCCATCGAGTGTGGCCCTCAGTTCCAGAAAAAAACTCATTAGAATCATCCGCCATTTCCCACATACGAGTGCACGATGTTGGACGCAAACAGGCAAGCGTGCGAGTGAAAGTGTGCTTCCTACCCCTCCAAAACCAAGCCACCATCACCAAGGCGGTCCACCTTGAGCTGATCCAAACTGTTCATTTGGTAGAGCATCCCTATCTGACCAAAACCATGCTAGGTGCAAGTAGGGTGCGGTTGGGAATTTTTAAAAATGGAAATCTTATTTCGTTTGTTGCCAGCTATTGCGATCCACGTGCTCTCCCTTCTTTTCATCCCAACCGTTTAATGTAGCTCAATCTCAGCACTTCAGACTAGGGCATCCTCGAGTATTGTTTGAGGTTTTCCCTCTGACACTGCTGTTGAAACTAAACCATTCGGAAACCTTAATAACCGTTCATTTAGTGGGTCCCACAGTGATCCTAGGATAAATCCAAACCGTCCATGTGTTATTGATCGTAACATCAGCCGCTCGGTGATGACTCGCCATTAATGGGTGGGTCATCTCCTCCGTCTGTTTGAAGAACCCATCACTTGATGAAGGAGCCCATTTGAGGATCTGAGTTGTCTGTTAGCTGGGCAAAGGTACCAAAAACTTGCTCCTAGTGTCAGACCATGCAAGCTCTTCAAAGCAGCTCGACTCAGATCAAAGAAATCTCACCGTATTAAGTCTGGGATTGAAACTAGCTTAGCATAGCTAATCCAATGCTAAGTTGTAGTTGGGATTTCAAGGATGAGATTAGTGTGGCTTATAAAAGTCACTTTTTAGGGCTCTATTCCAAAAACATAAAATGAGAGAGGAGCGCCATTTTTTCTTCTTCTTTCTTCTTACCGCTGGCTCGCTACCACACTTGGATCGACCCAATTGAGTTGTCGGGCAGAGTTACTAGCTATTACAACAGAAGAAAAGGAGAGAGGAAGCAGAAGAAGAGAGGACGTAGAAGAAAAGAGTGAGGGAAAGAGAGGGAGTCAGGGAAAGTAACAACCGAGTCGTGCGATCGAGCCAACTCATCGGGGCTACTGTGTTGTATTAAGTCAAGTTGACCCAGTTTGAGTTGTCCATCTGGTCTGGGTTGTTCTAAGGATAGTGAGAGGGAGAAAGAAGAGATAAAAGAGGGGAAAACAGATGGGAGAAAGAAGACACGAAAGAGAGGAAGTAGTGGGTGATGCACCACCTCGAGTCTAGGCGAGTTCAAGCTGAATCAAGCCTTGCACTACTTTGAGTCATGCTGAGTCAGGGACGTGCTTGAGTGTAGATGTTGCTGGTTGGGCTGAGAGAAGTAAGTAAAAAAAAGGGAGGAGAAAGGGGACGAGTGAGAGAGAGAGAGAGAGAGAGAGAGAGAGAGAGAGAGAGAGAAGGGAGAGTCATGCCACGGCAACTCAGCCTGGCTTAGTTGTGGGCTGGGTCGAAATGTTGGGCACATTTGGATGTGCCCTATCTGAGTTAGCAGTTGCTAGACTTCCAGGAAAAAAAAAAAAAAAGAAAGAAAGAGAGAAGAAAGTAGAGAAGAGAGAGAGAGAGAGAGAGAGAGAGAGAGACCAAGCGGTTCGCCGCACCAACTCGACTCGACTCACCCGAGTCGCAGGATGGGGCTGGTGTGTTTGAGCTGGGTCAGGATGGGTTTGACGACCATTATTGTACCTTTTACAGCTAGAAGGAAGATGAAGAGAGAGAGAGAGAGAGAGAGAGAGAGAGAGAGAGAGAGAGAGAGAGAAGGAGAGAGAAAGAGAGTCATTGGTCAATTGACTCAGGATTGAGTTAACTCACTGGATATTGAGTTGGGTCGCACTCAACTACTACTGAGGTACAAACTCTCTACCCTCTTGTGTTGTAATTTATCTATGATTATTTAACTAGACGTTATCACTACGAAGGTTATATTTCTCAAAACCCTAACCTTAAGTTAGAGTGCAGGTCAATGTCCACTAGATAACATAATCAAGAGCCTAACGTTGATCCTAGCCGTATGTAGTTTTTAAAACTTTGACCTAACCTTGCGATTTACAATTCATGGTAGGATACGATTTTAAGGGTGTGCGCTCCCTATCAACATCAGTTAATGATTCAACTCGTAAGGTGATGATTTCTTCCCCTTAAGCTTTCCACTTTCCTATTAGTTTAAGTGATAGTTTCTGTTGATAATTGATATCTTTATTACTTGTGCTAGTAGTTGGATTTGACTTCTAACTTACATGCTCAACATTTATCTTATACAAACATATGTATATTGCACTTGTATACCTTCTCATGCTTGTGGATTACTTGTGGATTGCTTATGGAACTTAAACTGGTACATTTATCAGTGGGAAACCCACTTATAAATGTACATCTAGACTTGGGATGTAACTTGATTGATTGTGACTATAATGGGCTCCCGACCTAGCATCATTTTATCTAAGTTTGTCGTAGACTTATCATCTTGCGGATCCTTGTGTCCTCTGTGGTTTGATACTATATTTTCCCTTTTGTGGATTTGATATGATATATGCCCTTTGCGGATTTGATATGATACTTGCCCTATGTGGCTTTGAGTTAATATTTGCCTCATGTGGCTTCCATCTGATATTTTCCCTAAGTGGTTTGATGGATTGTTTTTGTATATTTATTCGATAGTAAGATACACTTGTTGCGTTGTGATTGGCCACTTGTTGAGGCGGTTACCATTAAACATCGTACTGTTAGAGTCTCATGAGCAGGGGATGGTGGTATGAGACCTATGCCCGATCTGTCGGCATACTCTAGGTGATGAGTGTTACGCCTTAAACTCGAAAACCGGGCTCACAAAATTTTCGATATCCGAATCTGGTGCCGACAGCCTACATAGTACCCCATTCTCGGCTTCCAGCATCCATACGCCAAATTCCGATCCTAGGATCGTACAAGGAGGATTTTTTAATGTACATTTGCTCGTAATAAGTATAATCACAAGTTTACCCAAATCACAAAGGTAACATCATCATCACATATCCACTAATATAAAACATTTGAATACAATGCTGAAAGGGAAATACATATATGAAAATCAAAATTCCAGAAGTCAGCTGCATGCTCCAAGCTCCACGCTGCAGCAACCTTACACACATCTATTGTGCCTAAGCTTATAAAAAGCTTAGAGGGTGATATAAGTGTGTGCACAAGGTAAGTGTCAAGTATTCAATACAATGTTATAATCATACAATATCAAAAATACTAGTAAGATTGTGAATCATACGATATCAGAGTAAGCAATGCGAATCGACTATGTAAATGCGAAATCAAAGAGAGCTAAATATCAGATGCCGAGGATGCAATGCAATATACAATTCCTAATGAGTTTATGAATACCGTCAGCCATATCTAGACTATATAAATGCAGAAACATAGTAACCCAAAATGTCATATGCCGCGGATGTAACGCAATATGTGGTGCGAATGGAATGACCATATTAGAGTGTGATGTCGGGATAATAGTACATAGTATCACAGGCTATGGGGTCTATCACAAGGGACTTCTATCTAAACCAGTCTCATATCTAATTTAGATAGTCAGACTCAATGTGGTAAACTATTGATCTCAGGTTAGTCGCGCGCCCCAACTGAAATCCTGACCATTACGAAGGTATACGAAACAAATAGTTGCGCACCACCAGCTTGAGTGGATAGTGAATGAATGAATGAATGACTATGCAACCCCTGCTCAATAAGTACTCATATTAGTATTGTTCGTCTCTGGGATCATCACCGGGGTCTAGTACACTCTACACCAGTTTGCTGTCCCATCAAGAGCATAACTGGATAAGTGGAAGAAACTTCACTATTCGCCTGGCCAGTAGTCAGCCAATATCTACCCGGCACGTCGATAGCAGACCCATTCATGAGTTGGTCAAACTCAACCTAGTTATGCCTACTCCCTCAAGCAGATAAGGCCACACCCCATCTCAACCGACCACAACATAGTGGGAGACGCGACCTACTGGTATAAGGCTCTCATGCGCTCATATATAGCCACTCGATCTCGACGTTGGGGCGTCCTCTGGTACCAAGAAGGTTTAGAAATTTACCCACGACCATCTATAGAAACCCGATGTTAATAACATATTTTCGGTGTCCCATTTAGCCATCCACGATATGCCTGTGGAGGCTACGACCCTGATGTTGTTAAAGTGTACAATAATCACAACACACAATGCTAGATGCATGAGTCATACAATCTAGTCATTCATCAATCCTGCGCATACCGTGCGCTCATGTGAGACAATCTCCGCCTATTAGGGAGTCTCATAACAACCTGCCCAATGACATATGCTATGGTCAACCACATCTCATTAAAAATATGCTGATGATGCGTATGGGCATGTATCATGATGCTATGCCGTCACATACTCATAAGCGGTATCAATAACCGACATCGACAATCGGTCTCGACAATGTGGACATTTAACCAATATTGCCCCCAAGGAATGACCCACATAGAGTCTAACATATAGTGGACCTGTGGCTTCACACAAGGGCCTAATATACAACACCATGGGCCTCACTCAAGAGCTTAATACACATCACGATGGGCCTCTCATATGGGCCTAATATACATTACAACACGCTCCACCACTTGGCCCTCAAAGGCACCACAATGGGCCTCATGACATAGGCCTTATACGTCACATTGGGCTTAAACACAGGCTGAATACTCATCACAATGGGCCTAAAATACGAGCCGCATATACATCACAATCGGCCTCGACGATCGGAATCGGAATTAGCCTTAACAATCGGAATCGACCTCGATAATTGGAATCGGCGTTGACAATCGGAATCGAAATCAACCTTGACAATCGACTTCGACAATTGGAATCAGCCTCGACAATCGGAATCGGCCTCAACAATCGGAATCGGCCTCAACAATCTGACTCGACCTCGACAATCGAAATTGGAATTGGCCTCAACAATCGGACTCGACAATCGGAATCGAAATCAGCCTTGACACTCGGAATCGGTCTTGACAATCGGAATCAGCCTTGACAATCGAAAACAACCTCAAAAATCTGACTCGGCCTTGAAAATCGAAATTGGAATTAGCCTCGACAATCGGAATCGGCCTCGACAATCTGACTCGGCCTCGATAATCGGAATTGGAATCGACCTCGACAATCAGAGCCAATGATTAGTATCAACAATCAGCACCGATAATCAACATCAATAATCGGCGCCAATAATCAGCATAATTCATAGATGAACAACCAATTAACCATAATACAATGATCGACCCTCGGCCGTGGTTATATCAAATCTGATAGTGCGAAACCATCCGTCTATGGCGAATGGGGCCTACTGATTAGGGTTAACCCATAAGATAATGATAAAAATTAGACTATCAAGGCCTAAGGAAAGGTCACAATGTGGACATTCAACCATCATTGCCCATCAATATGGTCATTTAACCAACATTGCTCTCAAGGAGTGGCCCACATAAAGCCATACGTATAGTGGGCCCATGGCCTCACATATGGGTCTAATATACATCGTCATGGGCCTCACTCATGGGCCGCATATATATCACATTGGGCCATGCCCATGGGCCTTGAATACATCACAATGGGCCTCACCCATGGGTCTTGAATACATCATATGGATCGCATCCCTAAGCCGCACCAATGGGCCTCATATATATCGAGTTGGCCACATCAATGGGCCACACCATTGAGCCTCATTTCATCACATCGGGCCTCGCCATCTGGGCCTTAAATACATAACAGGTGGGCCTCATCATATGGGCCACGCATACATCACATCGGGCCCATTCAAGGGCCGAAAATACATCAAGATAGGGCCCACGTAGGTGTGGACCGCTCACACATCATAGCAGGCCCTACCATCTGATGGCCAGCGTGGATGGGACACATACATCAGGTCAGCCCACACCACCGTCCAGAAATGGACATTGCCGATATGAAATACGTACATCAAGGTAGGTCCCACCCACTACCAAAACAGATGGATGACGTGGAGAACAAATGCCTCATGAATAATCCCAAAACTTCCGTGACCCAAAAGGGATTTCAATGGTGGTCGTTCAATCTCCACTGTTTATGCAATGGGGTCTACTTGATACTTGGACGGTGTGGGTCACAAACGCATCACGGTGAGCCCCACATAGCCCACTAAATAGACGACATGGAACTAACACAAACATTATGGTAGCCCACGGAGCTTACTGGCGTCAACTAGTAGCTACATTTACTGGTGGGGCCCACGTAGATGGACGACATGGAACAGAACACATACATCAAGGTGGGGTTCCACGGAGCCGCTGAACGAACAGCGTTGATAATACATATGTCAAGGGGCCCCACGTCCAGATGGACGGTAATGATAAAACACGTATCATGGCGGGTTCCCACCATCCAGATGGAGGGTGAGGATAGAACACATCATCAAGGTGGTCCCGTACGTGGGAGATTTCCACCGTCCAGAACATTGGATGGTGTGGTTGTACAAATATACATCATGTTGGCGTCCACATGTACGTGGACTAGATGGTATGGATATAATGAATACATCGGGGTGGTGCCACGTGCCATCAAGGTGGATCCACGCTGATGGATGGCGTGGATAAATATATATCAAAGTGGGCCCCACCCCACACGTACAGCAAGTGTGGGCGGGTCCCACGTCCTGCCAAAAACGGACAGACAGGTTGGATTATAAATACATCACGGTTGGCCCCTCACAGCACTGTCCGTGGATGGACGGAGCAGCCAAAATACGTACAGCAAGGAGGGTCCCATCCCACACGTACAGCACGTGTGGGGTGGGCCCCATGCGTCTGCAAAAGAGGAATGGATGGGCGGTGTAGGATATACAGTACATACCTCGTGCCAGATCTACCGCTAACAAAGTAGCACTAGCTGCATGGTTCCCACCGTCCCTGGTTGGACGGTCTGGATGGAGTTAAGGTGGGTCCCACGTGTGCTCCACACACACATCATTGGAACTCCACTGTCCAGCCTATCTGGACGGTGAGGAATAAAACACATATATCATGGCTGGCCATGATCTGGACGGTCTGGATCTGGGCCTGATGCTGGACAACGGACTGCCCAGCAGGAGGCGGCCCGCCTACCTCAATCCCTGGGTAAACGAGGATGGATGGTGAATATAGAAACCCATACATCACAGTGAGGTCCATGCGGGGTCCACACGGCTAGTAATCAAGCCGATCTTGGTGTTTTCCATCATCCAAATGGCCCAAATGGACTGACAATCCAGTAGGGCCGACAACAAGGCCGTCCCACTTGTTGCACGGTCTAGATCAACATGCCATATCACAGGCGGGCCACACACCTCATCACAAATAGAGAGGGAAAGAGAGAGAGAAAGAGAGAGATCAATGAGAAGGGGAGGGCCCCGCCACTATGGGCCCCTCTTGCTTACAATCACATGCATCAAGATGGGTCTCACCACAAGTGGGCTATCAAATATAAAGAAAATCGACAGATGAACACCCACCATTTGCTTCATCTTGGACTTCTTCTCATCTTTAGCACCAATTGAACATTATTCAACGGTTGAGATTGATCATAGAGAGTGGGATTGGATGGTAGGAAGGTGGGCCAGACCTAGCTCTCTCATGGAGCTTGGATGTCCACCCTTGGGAGTTGAAGAGTGAAGTTAGAAATGAGAGAGAGAGAGAGAGAGAGAGAGAGAGAGAGAGAGAGAGAGAGAGAGAGAGAGAGAGAGAGAGAGAGAGAAGTGATGGATGGTTGGAGTGGGTGTTGTAAGAAATGGGAATGAGAAGTATGGGTTGGTTTGAATTTGGTGTAAAGGTGGATGGGTGGGGAGAGAGAGTGTTGACTTGGGGCGTTTCTTCGGAATGAATGCAGGCCCATATCTCTTGGCCCGGGTATTGCCTTGGCACGTAATACGCAGTGTTAGAATCACGGCGATGGTGTGGTCGCAATGGTACAAGTTTCGAGTCGAGCCGACTCAAATATACTGGAAACGACTCAGGATTGCGCGTAAACGCTGATAACAACTTGTGGGTCAATGGAATTCGCTGGTGAAATGCCCTTAAGCCTTAGTATAGTATCATTTCACTAGCTCTCAAACCATCGACTATCGACCCATGTACGTAATGTACGATGGCTTGGTCACTATGCTTGTACGTGATGTACGCACGTGATATACTTCGCTGGTGACTGGCCATATGTATCAATGACGAGCCCAAGTCCAAGTGGATGAGCATCCCCAGGTCGATGTGCATTCACACATCCACGCATTTAAATAAGATTGGATCATGTATTGTTTTGGATGTCTTATTCTTTAAAATATACTTGACTAATGGGGCAGTGTGTAATCTTGAGGGAAATTCACATTGAGCTGGCCACTCATTCATCGAATATATAACCGTATAGGTAGTGCAGGTGGTTTAAATAATATCTATGTCTAGATTGATGAAGGGCAGAGTACAATTATAAGAAAAGCATGATTGTATTTGCCAAGAGAAGCTGAGGGATCTTGCGGCTCAAGTTTATATACATTTTATTATTTCTCATGTGTTCAATTGTATAATTCTTTTATTTGTTAGCATAGAGACATTAGTTTGTATAAGTCATTAGGGTAGCCACTCATATATTCTGAATATAAATATAAATTTTTGTTTATGTTAGATTTGTCTATCTTTCGCTAAACTACTTACTGTGAAAGAAAAAGAAAAGAAAAAAATACCCGAATTTGACTATCTTTAAAGGTTAACACTTGGGTTTTTGGAGGAGTCATATAATCGGGTTCCAAGAACTCGGGGCATTACACCATGTCCTCAATCAATCTCTCCATCGTGGCTGCAGCCCGCAGAGCCTTGTCCTTCCTATATATGTCATCGGTTACACTCTTAACAACCTCGGTCTCTACTTCTTCGACCGTTGGTTGAAGCTCTGGAGCAAGCACCACCTGTAGGAGTAAAAGTGATTTATTAATTATACATATAATGCATTATTAAATTACATTAATAATTGAATCACTCTTACTGGCATAGCCTTGAAGATGACCGAGATTGAAGGATATCGGCCTATCTTAAAAGGATCCCAATTGAATATTCGAGGAATCCTTGTAGGTAGTCTTCTAGAGGCCCACCCCCTATCATCAGTGAGCATAGGGAATCATTCGTATGCCCATATCTGTTTAAAATCTATTATTATTCATTACATATCGGTTAACGTGTATGAAGCAAAAATTCAAACACAAACTATGATTGAGGACAAGAATAACTTACTTGTAACGCATATGCGCATCCGTAAATGTTATATGATTTAGGATAGTGACCATTCTTGCGAACACTGCCAATTGTAGTGTTAACCCCATCCATCAAGTACTTGTACCCCACGCTGCCCCAGGGAGTAATTATTAAAATAATCCAAGTTATTAACCATGTTAATAAACTTATCAACATAGTGATTCTTTTGTAGAGATCCGACTATTAGATTCTCCACGCAAATTATTAGTGTCAACTTTACCGCATCTATATATCATTTTTTTCCAGCAAGTGATAGATAGGCTTCTTTCAATTCATCCCTACTCACACTACCTGCTTTCAGGTAGCTCTCCCTAATTCATTTTCCTGACTTTACTCATCTTCTCTTCTCATCTTCATCACCAATTACCCTAACTGGTCCAAACCTAAGACCCATTATTAGTGCAGAGCCAAGCTCAGTAAACTTTATCATGATGCCCTGAACATCGATTGTCAGGTCACCAATATGCCTCTGCATTAGGCAATGCATGATCTAATAATGGGACTTCCACCCAGTTAGCGGAAAGTCAAGTAAAAATAAAAAATAGCTTTTCTTAAACAATTCCTTTCTACTAGGATTCTTGTCCAAATCTTTTATCATATACTCCTTCCAAAAACTGATGGAACACTTCGCAGAGACCTGTGCCTTCTTGAAGTCTAAGTAGATGGTCATCCTTGGCTGGTTTTCTAGATTATTAACCAATAAGAGTAGCAGATGGTCTTGCAATTATGGGAGGAGTTGAAATTTACTAAGGGTTGTAGTTATATTACATAGTGGATCGTGGTTGTAATCCACAAGGGTCATGGTTGATAGCAGATAGAGATGAATCGTGGTTGACAGACACAATGGATCGTGGTTATCATCCACATTGGGTGGTGGTTGACAATCATGACCCATATAACATGTGAGCCATGGTCCATTGTGCATGTCAACCACGATCCACTGGGCATGTCAACCACGAACATAACCACGACCCAATATACACAATAAGTCGTGGTTGTCATGTTATATGGGTCGTGGTTACTAGCAGACATAGAAGGGTCATGGTTCTCTTGCATGTGAACCACGGTCCACATTGGGTCGTGGTTGACAATCACGATCCATTGTACATGTGAACCACGATCCTTTGTACATGTGAACCTCGATCCACATTGGGTCGTGGTTGACAGCCACGATCCATTGTACATGTGAACCATAATCGATTATGCCTATTAACCATGATCCACTGGGCATGTCAACCACGACCAATGTACATAATGGGTCGTAGTTCACTTGCACATTGGGTCATGGTTGTCATCCACATCGGGTCATGGTTGATAACCACAATCCACTATGGATGATAACCACAATCCACTATACCTATCAACCATAACTCATTGTTCATCTAAACCATGACCCTTCTCAACAAGCTGTCGACCACGACCATTTTTGTATATCTGTCATCCACGACCCATTGGGTTTAAGTTTATTTTAACAATGGGACAATGTTGAATGGTAAGATAGGAATAACTGAGGGTCGTGGTTCTCAACCATGACCCATTGTTCATGTGAGTGGACTGAGGGTGGAGGTAGGCAACCATGACCCACTGTTCATGTGGTTCGACATTGGCATACACTGAGGCATGAACTGAGAGTGGAGTTTGGTATACATGAGGTCTTGTCCACATACCTTATTTTGCCATTTCTATGGAAAAATATTGGAGCTGGATTAAAGAAGTGATAAACACGCTAAGTGGCGGTGGAGGGTCCTAGAGAAGAATATTCAAAGGAAGGAAGTGGCAAGCATCCCAGAGAAGAAGCTTCAAATGTCAGTGGAAGAGTTGGTGTTCAGTATGGGGCCAAACGGTCGTTTTCCTTATGTACATTCCTTCGTACGACGTCTCTAAGTCCCATCGAATTGCATTTTTTCTAATTTGCTCTGTCCATTCTCTTAGTAAATTTAAGGAAGTCAAATTTCCATAGAATGATCAAAATATTCAAATTTGATGGACCACAATAGTTCAAAATAGTATGTACTATATAAGCAAAGCATTTGTCCTTTTTCCTCAATGTGGGCCACTGATACCTCAATACGGTGTCAAGATTACGCATTTGTAGGGAAATCATCAGCCTTGAATAATACTAACGAATTGGATTAGATTTATGATGGGCCCAGAGACCAGAATAAGAGGAACAATGCTTGGTTTTAGTCATTAGGAATTGTGAGTGAATCTATCTGCCTTCTCTCGCTAGTTTTTTTATACATATGTGCGATTAATTGAAATGGTACAAAGTAAGATTTGTGGGGCCCAAAGTGATGTGTATATGTCATCTAAACTATTCATCATGTGTAATATACGTATATAAAGGGATATCATAAATATCATGTTTATCAGAAAGGTGTATGGCCCACTTAGTTTTCAACGCTTTATCACTATTTATTATGGTGTAGTCCACTTCGTTTGTAAGTAACATTCATATTTTTGGATAAAGATTACAATGAACTCATACAACTTATAAACCATGTAGAATGAAAACTTATATCACTGTTGTCCCACAACCAGGATATAACCAAAGCTATATGAGACAGACAAGCAACCACCGCAAGGCTTCCTGCGCCAACCTCTCTTCTTCATCATTACCTCTTTTTACAAGTAAAGGACATTTTTGTCCAAAAAAATGACAACCATGACCCATATAACATGACAACCACGACCCATATAACATGACATCCATGACTCATAACAACTAACAACTATGACTAATATAACATGACAACCACGACTCATATAACATGACAACCATGACCCATAACAATTGACAATCACGACCTACGTAACATGACAACCACAACCCATATAACATGACAACCATGATGTATCAGTGTGGCCCCAACGAGTTGGGCCATGCATATGGCCCTGAAAAGCACGATTCATATAACATGACAACCACGACCCATATAACATGACAACCACGACCCATATAACATGACAACCACGACCCATAATAACTGACAACCACTACCTATGTAACATGACAACCGTGACCCATATAAAATGGAAACAACGACCCATAACAGCTAACAACCATGACCCATGTAATATGACAACCACGACCCATATAATATGACAACCATGATGCATCAGTGTGGGGCCCAACGAGTTAGGCCTTACACATAGCCTTGAAAAGCACGATCCATATAACATGACAACCATGACCCATAACAACTGACAACCACAACCCATGTAACATGACAATCACAACCTATATAACATTGTAAGTTCTATGTTGTAATTCTAGCGCCATGCATTGTCAAATTTATTGTGCCAAACCACTTGGAGTCTGTAACTTGTTTTGATAAGACGGATAAATCACCTTTACGTATTTTAAGTCATCTTCGTCATTGCCAACTCTTCTACAACTTCAAGTTGAAGAACATTTTCAAAGATCAAACATAAGAACAAGTACAAGAACAAAAATTCAAAGCTGAAAGTTAAAATTCAAGATCAATACCTTAAGTCTCAAGAACACAAGGTCTAGCTCATACTTGAGTTCAAGAATACAAGGTCAAGCTTCACGTACTTCACGATAATCGAATTTACCAAAGTGATCGATGTTTCGATGTTTCAAACTCACATTTAAGGTATGACGACCCTAGATTGACCATAGGTTAGGTCATATAGATTACATATTGAATTTGGGTCATTATATAAGTTTATAGGTTTTTCTTCGACTAGTCCTAGCCTTTGTTCGACTAGTCCAAGTACTGGCTTGACCAGTCTAGAGACTTTCTTGACTAGTCCCAGTTTTGTTGAAGATTTTTTTGATTTTTTGTTGAACGCTTAATCAGTCGTGCACACTGCTCGACCAGTTGAGTGAACAGTCCCGATCAGTCAAACAGTGCTCGACTCAAATTCCAACAACTTAATTTATATTCACTCGACCAATCGAGTGCTATTCTTAACCAGTCGAGCAGGCCACTCGACTAGTTGAGTAACGGGTCTATCTTATCGCGCTAGAAATTTTAAAAATTAGTTGGTACTTCGACCAGTTGAACGGACCCTTAGACCAGTTGAGGGAACATAATTTTTACCTATAAATAGAGGACGAATCTCAGAGTTTTTCATTCATTCCAAGTCTAATCAAGCCATCACTCTGAGAGATAAGTTCCTCCAATTGTGAAGCTATTACTTATTCATTTTACATTCCTTTTATAGCTTTTTATATTTAATTTTGTGATCTATTATTCAACTATATTGTATTGAAAAGGGAATTTATGATTTGCCCTTTTGACATTAAAATCAAATCAAGTTAGCCCCAGGTTGATTTAATTTAAAAATCATTTAGACTTAGAACCCTTTCATTTGTGAGATTAGAAATTGAACATCTTTATCTACATCGAATTGGTTCTACTGGGCTACATTGGAATCTTCAGATAAGTATATCTATTTTCTGCATTTTTTTTGGGTTTGTGAGATTCAGCCAGGAAAATGTCATCTTTTGGTTTTGTTTGAGATCAACCAAAAAATCTCAGAGTGTGGGGTTTTTATAATTGTGTGAGTCCATTTGAAAAATACAATTGTGAAGGTTTTATGGTAAACTTCAGAAAACCTTATTATATAGTGAAAGCCAAATATCCCGTGGGTGTAGATACTAAAAGTGGAGTAGTTGTGTGACTGTTTTTGAACCATTGGTGTACACACACGAGCCACTATAATTCTTGGAGTTTGGATGATTATGATGGTGCATGTGATTTGATGAATGTTGTAATGTGGTGAATGTTGTAATTTACTTTATGTACTTGTGGTGAATGTTGTAATAACTTAGTTTATTTCCTTTACCTCTTTTGGTTTGAGTTGTTGATACTTACCTATGTTCTAGTAAGGTTGTCCTACCATAAGCCTTTGGTTTTTGGTGTTAGGGTGTCCTTAAAACCAAGTTTGTATCAACCTCTCAAGATTAGGGCATTTGAGGTTACAATTTTCTTGTGTTATCTTATTATTTATTTGTGCTATTTGCCTTTACTTTTCACATTTATTTTGTATTTTGGCATAGTCCTATTCACCCCCCCCCCCCCTCTAAGACTTAGAGCTCGGCCTTTTCAAGTGGTATCAAAGCCTAATAGTTCATTCATTTAAATTCATTTTCTGAGCTAAGCGATCTCAAGCTTTTAATATGTTAAATTTTGATAGACTCTCTATTACTAGGCCTCTACCTTTTGATGGCTCCAATTATGCTTATTGGAAAGCTAGAATGAGGATCTTTTTTAGGTATATCGATGAGAGCGTGTGGTAAGCCACAATGACTAAATGGAACCCACCTACGTCTGAAGTTCTAGGAACTGATAGAATTAAAACTGTAAGAGAAATACCTTATTATACGTGGACCACTCTTCAGAAAAATGAGAGTAGTGTCAATGTCAAAGCTTTAAATGCAATCACTTGTGCACTATCACTAGATGAATTCAAAAGAATTATATCTTTTGATACTGCAAAAGCAAGCCTGAGATATCTTAGAAATGACACACGAGAGTACGACTATCGTAAAAAGGTCAAAACTTCAAATCCTCACTACTAGGTTTGAGGAAATATGTATGGAAGAAAGTAAAATATTCATGGACTTCTATACTAGATTGAATGACATAGTCAACTCAATGTGGGGTCTTGGAGATAGCATCCCAGAAAGTAAAGTTTATGCAAAGATACTACGCTCACTACCTGAAAGGTTTAATTCTAAGGTGTCATCCATTCAGGAAATTTGTGACACGGATAATATGAGGGTTGAAGAGCATGTTGGTTCTTTACAAACCTACGAGTTGAATTTCAAGGCTCCTAAAGGTAAGTCAATAGTCCTTAAGTCATCTAAATGTATTTATCAATATAATACTAGTAATTCTAATTGTGAAAATTCAGAGGATGATATGGCACTATTAGCCAAGAAGTTTTATAAAATTTTTAAAAGTAAAAAGAGAGTTGATTTTTAAAAACCTTCTGAGAAGACAAAAGGTAGATCTAAAAATTGGAAATCACTTAAAGATAGTTAATTCTTTAACTGCCATGAATACGGGCATCTGACAAACAATGTCCAAAGAGGGACAAGCCAAAGAGAAAAGGTATGTTGGCCACATGGGAAGAATCAGCTTGCTCTGAAGCCTCTTCTGAGTCAGATGATTCAGAACCCGAATCTACTAATGAGGTTAAGGCCTTAATGACTCTAGCCAGAGTACTTTCACAGATAGTTGTGATTCAACTTATGGTGAAAATATGAGGAGTGACCCTGAAAACGATGAAGATTTACAATATGCCTATAATGCCCTATACAGGAAAAGTTGTAAGATAGCTGTAAAACTTAAACTTCAAAAAGAAAAGTTTTTAAAGTTAAAAGAGAATTTTGAAAACTTAGTTTTAAAAAAATCACATCTTTCTGATTGTTTTGAAAAGACTAAATGTATGACCCTACCTCAAGTGTGCATTTGATTTCCCCAGGTCTCGCTGTCCTACCAGTCGAATCCCGACAACCCGCGACCTACGGATAGTGTTTGCAGTCATCCTCAAGTCCAGTCACGTAGACCCGACTCGGATCGACTCGAAAACTATCCCATTGCGACCGCATCGACACCACAGTTCCAACATCGTGTCTTATGTTCAAATCTACATGTACATCTCATGTTATTGCCCTGGTAATTATCGGGACCCATGTGCATGGGGCGCACACGTGTTCCCATGGTGGGCCACACCTAGGCTCTCATTCCTAGAAGCCTACACCCTACCCTACCTAGCTAGCTATGATTACTTTCTTAAAAAGAAAACCCAATGATGGATTTTCTCCCTACCCCATGCTAGTTCTCTTCCCAAGCAACCCTTCTACCAAAAAAAAATAATTACACTACTAGAAACCTCTCTCTCTCTCTCTCCCCCCTCCCTCATTTCTCTCCTTCTTTCTCTCTTGTAAGGGTGGGACATCCACCTCCCTCTCAAAAATCCAGCAACCTTCGCCTCTTCTCCCTTCCAATCTAACCTTCCTAACAGCACCTCCCACCTTCAAACCTCTTCTCCTTCAAGCCTAAACATAGTGGTGGAGTTTTGGTGGCCATCTGTACAAGTGGGTGCTCTCCTTTATTCATTCTCTTCTTCTTCTTTTTCCTCTCTTCTTCCTTTCTCTTTTGCTTCATGTATGGAAGCATGTAAGGCCCACCAATCTATGGTAGAGGCCCTACATGGCTCTTAGGTAGGGCTAATGGCCTAGATCTTGCATAACTCTAGCCATGGAGGGCCATTCTCCATGGACCCACCATAAGGCTTCTTCTTCTTCCCATTTCTTATACATCAAGGGTCATATAGGCCCTACATGCATGTGGGGAGAGGAATTCCCACCATCCAACACTTTATTTTCTATGAAATGTGTCATGCATGAAGTTCATAAGGATAGTAATGGTGTGGATGGTGTGTGGGTGGTCCATTAGTGGTGGGACCACCCACCTATGGCCGAATCTCACTCTTTCTCCTTTTCATTTTTCTATAATTTCCTTTCATGTTTGCTGATGAGGTGAGACCCATGAATGAAGGTCAGAAACCTCTGAGGCCTCAAGTAGGGTGGACGTTCAGGCCTAACCATACATGCATGGTTTGGGTGATCTTCAAACCTTCCTTTTTATGGAGGTTTGAATGAAATCAAGGGCCATAGATTTTTCTGGCATGTCAAGGTGGACCCCACAAGTTAAATCAGGGCCATGGGCCCTTTGATTTTTATGCATGGGCCAAAATATGGACATCATATGTTGCTGTCCAGATTTCAGCCTAATTAGAATACGTGTTTTGGGTTAATGATTAGACCCATTTCTAGATTCTTTTTCTCCAAATTTCTTTAAGGGATTTGTAGTGTAGGCCCATACCCTACCTCCCATGATTGAGGCCCATGGGTTGGGCCAAAGATGGTCCAGAATTTTCAGTACAGTTCAACAATGCAGTATGGCAGAAATCATCTTGCTCACCTAAATTTCTGGAAGAAGTGGGCCACCCCAGTGGACCCCACTTGTTGACCAGATGTAGGACCACCTTTCCCCCAAATTTCCAAGGGTTTGGGTGGGTTCAGGCCCACTCCATGTGGTCCCAAACATAATGACAACCAAAATTTGAGTAACAACCAGATTTTTGGATAGATTATGATTTCCTGATTCGTAAAAAATACTTACCATGCTTGGAAAATTCTAAAATTTTATCTGGAGGTGGCCCACCCATGCTGGGACTTAGCTATTAAGTTTCACGCCCAACAGGTCACCATAGAATTTATGCTAAGGACCGGACTAACCCACCTGGCTGGACGCCCATGGTAGGGACGTCTAGCATATGCTGGTCGTCCACCCAACCTTGTGGCCCACCATGATGTGTGTTTGATCCCAATGGCTATCCATTGTGTGGCCCACTTGTGTATGGCCCACCTTAGTGTGGAGTACCTAAGGCGGGGCCCACCTTTTAGCCATTGCATAGGGTTCGACATCTAGCCCATTAGGATGCCCAAGCCCATGTGGGACATCCCATGTGGACTGCTACTGGATCTTTAGTCCAGCAGTGTGGCCCACGTTTTTCTGATGATTTTGGTGTGCTCCCAATGTGGTGGGGCCCCTATATTTAGTGTTGGACCACCCTAAGTCCTTGTGTAAATCAGATAATTATCTTATTGGGCTCCAACAGGCCCAGAAACGGGTATAATAAAAATTCTTGCAACATATTGTAACTTTAAATTTCTTTTGGGCTGAGATTTTAAGGTGTGGGGGCCTAACATATTGTGAGAACCTTGTTGGGATAAAACATGTCTTAAACCCCTAAATTTTGGGCTTAATTAGTGTACTTTTCATGCCCACCATAGTTGGGTTTATTTAAGTCCATGAATGTAACTAGTTGTTGGACTCTTTAGGCTCAGGTGGGCTGGAACGTTTTAGATAGGCCCATTGGGTTCTTAGGCCATTTTTCTTCCATATTATTGTGTTGGGTTAACGGGATGGATTACGCAAGTGGTTGGGCCCTTGGTTGCCCACCAAATCAACTTCATACTTTGGCCGGGTTGTAGGCCCAACTCACTTGACTTATACATAAGCATTTCCCATGTGGTCTGAGGAACTGGGCTACCCACTAGGCCCACCACAATAGGTGGATTAGTGAAACTTATTATTTGGGCCCTAACCTTACTTATGGGCCCATAATATTAGATATAGGTTAGGCTATATGTGTTGCCCACTAAACCCATGTATTGAAATAGGCCTTGGGCCATTTATTAGAGGACCAACATGGTATGTATGTGGCTTAACGTGATTGCCCATTCTTATGTTGTTGTGTGGGCATTGTGCCTTGATCCACGATCGATTAGAGATAGGCTACCTCTTGGGGACCAATTATGGTTGGATGTCCATATTGGTGGCCCTAAGGTAGGTCCATGGGCTTTTATAGGTAGTTAAAGGCCCACCATATACCTTTGCTAGGCCCGTTTCATCTATTTAGGCCTATATCATTGTTCTCCTTAGATTTGTGGGTTACCCCAGACTATTAGGCCCCCACTAAAGGTTGATTCTGAAATAGCGGTGAAGACCGCTTGAGTTGAAGTAGGAATATGCCAATATGTCCTAGAGGAGGGTGAATAGGACTATTTAATGTTTTACAATGTATTTAAAAATCCTATTGCACTAATCCTATCAGATATACAATTATCAGGATTACTCAAATGTAACTCTACTGGCTTCTAAGCCTAGTAGAGGGTCCAATCACAAACTATTCAAAAGATAGCAATATAGAGCTTAGTTCATACTGGATATGACTGTGTATGTGTGTGAGGTGTGATCTCAAACATTCAGATATTGAAATAGAAAAGCAAATCACACAAACAAGGCAATCAAAAACACAGTCATTTTTATAGTGGTTCGACTACCTGTCTACTCCACTCCCGACTGCCGCACTCAACCCTTGAGTGTACCGAATTTTACTAAGGAGGTTTCCCAGGGTTCACCTCAAACCTAAGGTTTTAAATCAGGTTCACCTTCAACCTTTACACGGAGGTTTCTACTCGATTCACCTCTAACCCTGGAGTTTTGCCACACAGAGTAAGGGTCTACACAACGCACCTGAATATTTATGCTCTCCACAGAGAAAGGGTCCACACAATGCACCCACAGCATACACTCCTGCCGGAGGCCTCCTTTGAGGACTTCAAATGATGAGCAACACTTAAGACCCAAACCTAGAAAGGAATGATCACAAGTGTCCTCTAGACTCTAGGTACTTACAGATAAGTTGATGAGTCCCTTTTAGCACAGTGATAAAGATCTCCTTCTTGTTGATGAAGAGTCTTCAGCTCCCTTGAACCGTAACACAAAAGATGTACCAGTACTAGGCTTCGGGTCAGGTCAAGGTTAGGATGGAAATCCACTCTCTTGGAATTTTCCTATAAGGAGGATAGAGTGATTCCCATCATGTATTCATTCAAGGCATCCCAGCTTAATGATATGCTATTAAGATAGTTGCTGTAGGATCCTTGAATGCGAAAGTTCATTTTCCAATCCACTCTATTGAATGTCAATGGTAAGAGTGGATTGGAAGATGAACTCCTGTGAGAGAAAAGGCTTTGGGTATATGATCTGAGGGTAAGACACACAAAAGCACTCTCTTCTTTCTCTACCAGCAAAGTAGACAAGTCTCTTTTTATATAAGCAAAAGATTCCAACGGATATAAAACGGTCATATTTATGACAGAGTTTGATATCATCGAGCATGGTCGATATCATCGAGCGTATACTCTCGATGGGATTGACTGTTCGCTCGATAACACAAATTCAAATGTCATTCGATTTTGAAACCTTTTGCCAGCTGGTCGATGGGATCGATACTGGTGTCGATTATCGAATTTTGAACTTCGATACCATCGATACTAGGATCGATTTATCGACATTTGAAGAATGAAAGAGACTAGCTGAAATATTTTAGGTTTTATAGGATATGATCGAGGGTCAACCGATGTCATCAGAATTTGGATATCGATGATATCGAGATCGTGTCGATAGGATCGATAAATCATATAGATTTACCTATAAGCATGCTGGATAGTTAGTGTCCAGACTCGATCCAATCGACTAGGACTCGATATTATTGATATAAGAATATCGATTTCCTCGAGTGGCCCCCGATCAACTTTTAGAACATCCTGAAATATTTGCTGGAGGAAATATACGCCCACTGACAATATAATCAAATTACTGCCGACATGATCGATATTTAAATTTAGATTGAATCGGAACAGACATCGATATATCGAAGCTTATAGTAGATTTCTATAGAAAAACAGGAGCGCCGGAAAACTGTTTGTCGATATTATCGATCCACTTTCGATGGGCTCGATATTTGAATATCGATGATATCGATTGAAACTTTGATATATCGATAAATCATCCAGATGAATGTGCGGTTGCTGGACGCTTTTTGTCCTCACTCGATTGTATCGATTGAGATGTCGAGGACATTGACAAAGCAGGTCGATCATATCAAAAGGTGAATCGATATAATCGACAGGGTAAGAAAACTTGAAGATTTTCCTGTTTGATAAAAAGTTTTCTTACTTTAAAATCCTAAGATGTTCTACTTAGTTTTAAGGGTTTTAATCACCTTGTGTTTTGGGACATGGGATGTGAGGCTATGATTTACCTATGGCGAGCTTCCACACATCCAGTTGAGGCAAACACTTGAATTGATCTTCCTATTAGGCGCTATTGTTCGATTGACTCAACTTACACCTTAATTGACAAACAAGAGCACTAGTAGGTGCACTTACAGATTCCTTAGGGAAATTGTCTAAGTACCTGGACTTGGTCCCTTCTTGGTTAAGAGGAGTGTACTACATTGTATGTTGCCACATGGCGTATTTAAATTCATCTTCATGACCCATGTACATCATTATATGCTTAGTTGATATTGTGTGTGTGGTCATGGTTGTGCCATTGGGCATTATATGATAGCTTCCTAGAGAGATGGATTTCCCCTCTTAAGCACATTAGATACTTGGGGATGATGCATGATTGATATATAGATTCATGCATTTGGAATTACATTACATGATATTATTCACCCTTGCTTCATCGGGGCTAATGCCTCCACTAGTACATCATGGATGGCCATTATTAGATATCGAAAATACCTCTTGAGCATTTAGGTCATGTAGGATGTCCTTGGGTGAAAACTCCTAAACCTTCATGGTACCAGGAGACGCCTCAACGCCGAGACCGAGTGGAAAGCATGAGCACCTGAGTGCCTTATACCGTTAGGTCGCGTCTCCTACTATAGCGTGGTCGGTTGAGATAGGGTGTGGCCTTACCCACTTGAGTGAGGAGGCAATAGCTAGGCTGAGTTTGACCAACTTGTGAATGGGTCCATTACTATCGAGACTTGCTGGTAATTAGCTATCCATAAGTGGGTAGTGTGGTCTCTTACGCTCATTTGACTGTGCGAGTCTTGGAGAGTGGCAGTCAACCAAGTAGTGTACTTAACCCCGATGGTTTCCCTATAGTGGAACTGTATATGTTGTGTGGACTTAATATGAGGACTAGAATGTATTGCATTGCATTGGCATTGGCTATATTAGCCTTTTGTGCGTTACCTTGGGATGGCACCTATTACTCATGTATCGCATTGCATAGGTTTAGTACGACTTTTTGCATTCATGCTTGACATAGCTTAGCATTAGTATGGCTGGTGACATTGGTATTGTTCATGGCTCTTGCCAAGCTTCTGCATCCTCTAATATTTCTTCTCAGGACTGGTATCACACACCTACACCACCCTCTAAGCTTTCTATAAGCTTATACATGATTGATGTGTGTAGGTGATTCTAAGCAGTAGTAGTAGCTGAGGAGCTTGTTGGAGCGTGCTGAGGACTTCTTGTAGTTTATCCTTCTTTACAGCTTATGAATTTCCCTTTGAGCCTATGTATCTGTATAAAGTTTTAATTCCTAGTGGATTGCGTAATGCGTTCCTATGGTTACTTTTTGTGGTTACTATGTTATGATCTTAAGTATGCTCTATTGGATTAGATTTATGATATGAAAAATCCTCCTTGTAGAATCCCAGGATCGGAACCTGGTTTCAGGAGCCGAAAGTGGGGTTTTACGGAGACTGTTGCGGCCGGAACCTACTATCAGGTTCCTTGTGAATCCGGTCACCGAGTCTGGGGCATGACACTCAATGTGATTTAGATTTCAAAATGTCCCAAGTTAAAAACTTAAAATCAGAAAATGAAAAACTAAAATTGGAAGTCTATTCTCTCTTAAGTTCAAAGGATACTTGGAGATATGCCCATGATGATCCTAAACTAGAAAAATTGCTAATCGGATCAAGGAAATGTAGAGATAGATTTGGTTTGGGCTATGATAAAAATACACCTCCAAAAATTAAGATTACACCTCCTAAGTTTGTTAAAGGAGAGTCCTCTAACTCAAAAGGAAAAAGTCTGAATCAAAATGGTTTAAAAAATTCTAAAACTTTTTAAGGTATAAAACCTAAAAACAACCATGTCAATTTTAGAAATTAGAATTATAACCCCTTAGCTGAGAAAATTGCGGATCTACTCAAGGAGCTTCTAAAATCTAACTCTAATGATAGAATGTATAACAACTATAAGCACAGAAAAACCAACAGTGCTCCAAAACCCAAAATGGTAATGAAATGGGTCCCTAAAGTTAATTGTTTGGTTACCCACACTACTTTCAAGGCTTTGAGTCAATCAAAGTGGTACCTAGACAGTGGCTGCTCTAGACACATGACAGGTGATAAAGATTTGTTTACCAACTTCAAAGATATAACTAATAGTTCGGTTACATTTGGTGATGGTAGCAACCGCAGAATAATTGGCCAAGGTATGGTTCAACTCTTCAATCTTCCTCCTTTTGAGAATGTTTTATTTGTAGGTCTTAAACATAATCTCTTAAGCATTTCTCAAATATGCAATAATAAACATAGTGTAAAATTCACTAATCAAGGATGTGAGATTTCTAATGAGAAAGGTTTTGTAATATTGACTGGTCGCAGAACATCTGAGAATTACTATATAATTAGTGACTCTAGCTCGTCTAAATTATCGTGTTACATGGTCTAAACCAATGAGACTGAATTATGGCATAAACGCCTTGGGCATGTACACTACCGAAATCTATATAGACTAAGCAAAGTCGAGTTAATAAGTGTAAATGCTATTGTGTAAATCTAGCACCCGTAGAGTTGTCAAATTTTGTTGTGCCAAGTCATTTAGAATTTGTATCATGCTTTGAGTTGAATTGATCAGGTTTGTACATTGCAAAGTTGTCTGCATCTTCGTCAAACTTGCCTGCATTTTCAAGTTAAACAGAAGTTTGTTGAAGTTCATGATTTCAATTTCAAATTAAAGAACTAAGGTTCAAGAACTCAAGTTTAAGGTTAAAGTCCATACTGTATGCTAAAGACTTAAGAACTCACGCGTAACTCAAGCTCAAGTTGAAGAGATCGAATTCAAGCTTCTTGTATCACAAAGAATCAAGGTTCTGAAGCAAATGATTTTTCAATTGTTCCAACTCACAAACAAGGTATGGATGACCCTAGTTTACCATAGGTTATGTCATATTCATTGCATATTATATGTAGGTCATTTCATAAGTTTATAGGTCATTTTCTCGACTAGTCTTAGTCCTTGTTCGATTAGTCCAAGTACTGGCTCGACCAGTCTAAGAGTTTTCTCGACCAATCAAAGATTTATTGTGAATTTTTAGAATTTTCTATTGGACGCTCGACTAGTCCTGGAGACTGCTCGACCAGTCAAGTGAACAGTGCTCGACCAGTCGTGCAGGCTCGACTCAAAGTCCAGTAAGCTTTTTTGGTCTCACTCCACCAATCAAGTGCATTGCTTAACCTGTCGAGCAGGCCACTCGACCAGTTGAGCAAGCCACTCAACCAATCGAGTAACGACCTTATCTTATCGCGCAAGAAAATTTGAAATTTTATTGGTCCTTTGACCAGTTGAACCAACCCTTAGACTAGTCAAGTGAACAATATTTTCACCTATAAATAGATCACAAATTTCAGAGTTTTTTATTCATCGAAAGCTAAATCAGGACATCACTTTGAGAGATAAGTTTGTGATTTTATTAAGCTATATTGTGCTCATTTTAGATTCTCATTAATTAGCTTTTGGAATTTGATTTTGAGATCTTTATTCAAATCTTACTTTAAGAAGGGATTTGTATCTTCCCCTTTCTTGAGATCAAAATCAAATCAAGCTAGACCATGTTAATTTAATTAAAAATTATTTAAAACTAGAACCTTTTCATCTGTGAGACTGGACATTGAACATCTTCGTCTACATCGGATTGGTTATACCAAGCTTCTCCAAAAGGAGAAATTCCAAATAAGTACATTTACATTTTTTTTTTTATCATTTTTGGTTTTTGAGGTTGTGTTAGAAAAATCTCTTTTTGGTTTTGTCTGAGGTAATCTAGAAAATCTCAGAGTGCGGGATATTTGTAATTGTGTAAGCCCAACTAAAGATATAGTTGTAAAGGTTTTAAGGTGACCTTAGAAAAACTTTTTTATAGTGAACGCTAATATCCCGAGAGAGTGGATATTAGGAGTGGAGTAGTTGTGTGGTTATTTTCTAACAGTTGGTGTACACATAAGCGAACCACTATAATTCCTGGAGTTGTTGTAATTAATTAAATGTGTTTGTGTGTGAATGTTGTAATTTACTTTAAGCATTTGTGGTGAATGGTGTAATTTATTTTATGCACTTGTGGGAATGTTATAATAACTTATTTTATTTCCTTTGTTATTTCCTTTGCCTCTTTATTGGTTTGGGTTTTTGATACTTATAAACGTTCTAGTAAGGATGTCCTGGCATAAGCCTTTGATTTTTGGTGTTAGGTTGTCCTTAGAACTAAGTTTGTATCAACCTCTCAAGACTAGTACATTTGAGGTTACTATTTACTTGTGCTTCTTTATTATTTAATTGTGTTATCTTTCTTTCAATTCCGCATTTATTTTTTTAATTTGGTATAGTCTTATTCACCCCCCCTTCGGGACGTATAGCTTGGCCTTTTCAAATGGTATCAGAGCCTAATAGCTCTTTTAATTTGGATTTATTTCTTGAGCTAACCGATGTCAAATTTTGATAGCTTCTCAATCACTAGGCCTCCAACTTTTGATGACTCCGATTATGCCTATTGGAAAGCCAGAATGAGGATCTTTTTAAGGTCTATAGATGAGAGCGTGTGGCAAGCCACATTGACTAGATGGACCCCTCCTACCACTGAAGCGACTGGCACGGATGGATCCAAAACTATAAACGTTACACCATATTTTTCTTGGACCATACTTTAGAAAAATGAGAGTAGTGCCAATGCAAAGGCTTTAAATGTAATTATTTGTGTACTATCATCGGATGAATTCAAAAGAATTATATCCTGTGTTACTACAAAGAAAGCTTGAGACATTTTAGAAATGACACACAAGGGTACAACTATTGTCAAGGAATCTAAACTTTAAATCCTCACCACTCGGTTTGAGGAGATACATATGGAAGAAAGTAAAACTTTCATGGACTTCTATACTAAGTTAAATGACATAGTCAACTCTATGTGGGGTCTTGGTGATAATATCTCAGAAAGTAATGTCTGTGGGAAGACACTATGTTCATTGCCTGATAGATTCAATTCTAAGGTGACCGCGATCCAAAAACTTCGTGATACGAATAATATGAGGGTTGAAGAGCTGGTTTGTTCTTTACAAACCTACGAGTTAAAATTTAAGGCTCCTAAATGTAAGTCCATCGCCCTTAAGTCTTCTAAAAATATTTCTCATAATAAAGCTAGTAATTCTGATTGTGAAAATTTTAAAGATGATATGGAATTATTAGCCAAGAAGTTTTATAAAATTTTCAAAAGCAAAAAGAGGGTAGATTTTCAAAAAACCATCTGAAAAGAAAAGGACTAATCTAAAACTTGGAAATCTATTAAAGACAACCAATGTTTCAACTGCCATGAATATGGGCATCTGGCAAACAAATGTCCAAAGAGGGATAAATCTAAAAAGAAAGGCATGTTGGCTACATGGGATGAATTGTCTTGTTCTGAAGCCTCTTTTGAGTTAGAAGATTCTGAACCTGAGTCTGCTAATGGGGTTAAAGCCTTAATGACTCTAGCCAAAGTTACTTACTTAGATAGTTGTGATTCAATTTGTGATGAAAATCTGAGAAGTGATCCTGAAAATGATGAGGATTTACAAGATGCCTATGATGTCCTACACAAGAAAAGTTGCAAGATAGCTGTAAAACTAAAACTTCAAAAGGAAAAGTTTTTGAAACTAAAAGAAAATTTCGATAATCTAGTTTTACAAAAATCGTACCTTTCCGATTGTTTTAAAAAAGCTAAGTGTGATTTAGATTTTTAAACATCCCAAATTAAAAACCTAAAATCTGAAAATGAAAAACTGAAACTAGAAGTCTATTCTCTCTTGAGTATGAAGGATACTTAGAGGTATGCCCAGGGTGATCCTAAACTAGAAAGACTACTAACCGGATCAAGAAAATGTGGTTATAGATCTAGTCTGGGCTATGATAAGAATACACCTCCTAAAAATAAGTCCACTCCATACACCTCCTAAAAGTAAGTCCACTCTTCCTAAGTTTGCTAAAGGGGAGTCCTCTAACTTAAAAGGGAAAAGTCTGAATCAAAATAGTTTCAAAAATCCTAAAACTTTTCAGGCTATGAAAGCTAAAAACAACCATATTAATTATAAAAATCAGAATCATAACCCCTTAGCTGAGAAAATTATGAATTTACTCAAGGAGCTTCTAAAATCTAACTCGAATGGTAGAATATACAACAACTACAAATAAAGAAAAACCAACTATAATTCAAAACCCAAAACTGTAAAGAAATGAGTCCCTAAGGTTACTTGTCTGGTTGCCTACACTACTTTCCAGGCTACAAGTCAATCAAAGTGGTACTTAGACAGTGGTTGCTCTAGACACATGATAGGTGATAAAGATTTGTTCACCAATCTCAAAGATATGACTGATGGCTCTATCACATTTGGTGATGGTAACAATTGCAGAATTGTTAGCCAAGGTATGGTTCAACTCTTTAATCTTCCCCCATTTGAGAATGTTTTGTTTGAAGAGGGCTTTAAGCATAATCTCTTAAGCATTTCTCAAATTTGTGATAATAAACATAACATAAATTTCACCAACCTAGGGTGTGAAATTTCTAATGAGAATGGTTCTGTGATATTAACTGGTCGCAGAACTTATAAGAACTGACATATAGTCAGTGATTCAAGCTCATCTAAGTTATCATGTTACATGGACCAAAACGATGAGACCAAACTATGGCATAAACGCTTAGGACATGTACATTACCGCAGTTTTTATAGACTGAGCAAAGGTGAAGTAATAAGAGGTCTACCCAAGATTAAGAAATTGGATAAAATCCATGGCAAATGTCAAATTGAAAAACAAACTAGGAGTGCTCATAAGAAAGTGAACTCTGATGCCACATCTAAACCCCTCAAATTCCTCCATATGGATCTCGTTGGACCGACTAGAACGGAGAGTCGAGGTGGTAAGAAATATATTCTGGTTATAGTATATGACTTTACCTGATATACATGGGTAGTTTTCATGAGAGAGAAATCTTAAATTCTTGATGAAGTGAAAAGGGTACTCAAGTATATCCAAACTGAGAAGGAATCACATGTCTCTAACATCCGTAGTGATCATGGTTCTGAATTTAATAATAGCAGTTTTGAGAAGTTCTGTAGTGATCATGGAATATTGTATGAGTATTCTTCACCCAAGACACCTCAACAGAATGGGATAGTTGAAAGGAAAAATTGAGTACTTCAAGAAATGGCAAATGTGATGTTAAATAGTATGAAACTTTCTAAAAATCTTTAGGCTGAAGCAGTGAACACGGCTTGTTATATTATTAATTGTGTTTATACTAGAAAGTCTAATGATAAGACTTCTTATGAACTATGGTTCAATAAGAAGCCTATTGTAAAATACTTTCAAGTTTTTGGCAGCAAGTGCTACATTTTGCATGACCGGAAAAATCTGGGAAAATTCGACACTAAGAGTGACGAGGGTATTTTCCTAGTATATACTCTAAATAGTCGAGCGTATCGTGTTCTCAACAAGAGGAATGGTGTAATTCAAGAGTCCATTAGTGTGGTTATAGATGATCACTTGAATATCTCAAGTTCAAAAGATGATAAAGTCTCTTTATTTGATAACCCAACTCTTCATCTAGTCAAAATGACACTAAACTGCGATCAGTTAAAGACCATCCAACTGATCAAATTCTTGGGAACCCTCTCACTGGTGTGTACACTCGTAGATAATTAGAAAATATTTGTTACTAGGTGCGCTTCACATCCCAAATTGAGCCGACCAACGTAAAAGAAGCGCTTGCTGATGAAAATTGGATAGTAGCAATGTAAGAACTTAATTAATTTGTAAGGAATAATGTATGGTACTTAGTTCCTAGATGTAATGATAAACACATTATTAGAACTAAATGGATCTTTAAAAATAAGTCTGATGAACTTGATAATATTAACTGGTTGTACAAGGGTACACTTAAATAGAAGACATCGATTATGATTAAAACCTTTGCCCTAGTAGCTCGTCTTGAATCTATCGGATTGTTTATATTCATTTCTTGTTACAAAAAATTCAAAATCTATCAAATGGATGTTAAGAGTGCTTTCTTGAATGGTGATCTACATGAAGAAGTATATGTAGAACAGCCTTAGAGTTTTGAAGACCCTAAGCGTACTGATCATGTTTATCACTTAAAAAAGGCACTCTATGGATTAAAACAAGCTCCTGGGGCATGGTATGAGAAATTGACTAAGTTTTTACCAAGTCATAACTTTATAATGGGGAGTGTTGATAATTAGTACAAATATATGTTGATGACATTATCTATGGATCTACCTGTTCTAACATGACGGTTGAGTTTGTAGATTTAATTAAGTTGAAATTTGAAATGAGCATAGTTAGAGAACTAAACTATTTCTTAGGTTTGAAAGTAAAATAGCTTGCTGATGAGTTCTTTATCTCTCAAACCAAATAGCTCTAAACTTGGTGAAAAAGTTTAGTTTTGAGAGTGGTAAAAATTTTGATACTCCTATGAGTACGACACTGAAAATCTCTAAGGATTCGACAGGCAAAAGTGTAGATCTTAAATTGTTTCGCAGCATGATAGGTATTTTATTATATTTAACTTCGAGCGAACCTGATATTGCATTCAGCATAGGAATCTGTGCTAGATATCAATCGGACCCTAAAGAGTCCAACCTAATTGTTGTAAAGCGCATTTTAAGATATGTCGTAAGTTCGGCCAAACTCAGCCTTTAGTATCTTCGTGATACTAATGTTCAATTAGCCGATTATTTGGTTGTTGATTTGGCTGGTAATATTGATGACTGCAAGTCTACCATCTGTGGATGTTTTTATGTCAGGAACTGTCTAGTTTCATGACATGGTAAGAAACAAAGTTCTGTATCACTTTCCATAGCTGAGGCTGAATATATTGCAGCCGGTAATGCATGCACCCAGCTTGTGTGGATGAAAAGGATGTTAAGTGATTACGGATTTGAGTAAGATTCTATGGTGTTGTATTGCGACAATTCTAGCACAATTAACATTTCTAAAAATCCAATTTAGTATTCGCGAACTAAGCATATTGACATTAGATATCATTATATTCATGAATTAGTAGAAGATAAAGTTATTTGTTTTGATTATATTCAAACCGAAAATCAACTTGCAGACATCTTTACAAAACCACTTGAGAGAAACAGGTTTGATAAATTAAAATTAGATATGGGTATGTGCAATATGAACTGAACTGCTTGTGTTTATTTGTACTATATTGCATGTTTTTATTTTATTTATTTTTTATAAATTTTTAAATATAAAAATAGTGAAAATGCAAAATTTATGAGTTGCACAACTAGTTGAGTACATGCTCGACCAGTCGTGGCATGACGGGTCGAGTATATACTCGACCAGTTGAGCCACTCGGGTTTGAACCATTTTATTGTGCAAAAAGTAATTTTTCTTTCCTCAACCAGCCCTACCACGACCGGTTGAACCCACCTTTGATTCCTTCATGATTAGTGCATATTTTTCATTTTCCTTGTAGAGTTAGGTTCTTTGCACTTTCATTTCCTTGATTTTGTTGTTTATTTCAAGGTCTTTGGTGGTTTAATGGGGTTTCTACCATAAAATCTGATTTACTTGAAACCCATCTTACCTTTCTTACATTTCTTGTATTTATTGTATTGCTTGTTTCTATGGGAAATAGAAATAAGAAGAGATCCTCTCATGGTCCCTCTTCTTCTCGTTCCGTTTCAATCACGATGCGTCATCTTCGTTCACCCGAAGAAGATCTTTAATATGTGCGGAACATACATCATTTGGAACCATTTGGCATTGTTCCCCTCCAAACTATAGGATGAGCTAACATATTAAATTGGGGCGGTCCTTCATACCGTTCCATTGCGCAGGCCATGTTTGCATGCATAAGTGACTTTTCTACTGAGAATTTAACTTTTACTATTACAACAAGAGAAGGTCCTATTGATGTAGACTATCACTTAATATCTACCTTGATGGATCTTCCATTTAATGATGATGGAATTCCTATTTCTACTTTAGTGGTAAAACCATCTAAATCAGAAAAATGAATGCTCACTAGAGTGTTATGCAACATGAATGCGGAATGAAATTCTGGGAATGCACTCAGTTCCAAATTTATGTTATCCAGATACAAGATTCTTCATCATATTTTCATCTCTAATGTGTATCCTAGGTCTAGTAACAAAACTGAGCTAACTACTCTCATGGCTCGCATTCTTCACTCTATTGTTACTGGTGTTCTGTATGTCTTTCATTTCTTATCTGTTATATTATCATTCAGTTACGTCTCCATCTGGGTCATAGTGATATTTTATTTGCCTATCTTATGACTGCCTTAGCCACCCATAGTCTTGTGGTTATGCCTGTTGGAGAAGCTCTCATTAACCATCTTCCCTTCAACAACTCAAACATTAATAAGATGAATATGAGGTTGGCTCCTGGCCAAGTTGATGTGGGTGCTAGAGGAGCTACTAAAGCAACTGAAGAGGAGGATGCTTTGTCTCCTGATGATGTTAATATGGATGATTGTTTGATGAGATTGATGAGTCGGACTCTGCGACTGATCCAGACTTTCAGCCTTCTGACTTTGGTGAGTGCTTGCGATCCCTTAAGGAGAAAGTAGGGGTCTGCATGTGTCCCAGGAAAATCAATTCAAATACATGCACGAATATCTTAGGTGCATTAACAAGGGACTACATCAGATAGATCCTTCTATTCTTGCTCCATCATCTAGATCTAATTAGATTTTTATATTATTCTGGACATGTATTAACACTTTATACTCTTTGTGTGTTGGGATATTTCTTGGTCTTTTACTTCTTGATATGTGAACATGATATTATGCCTTAAGTTGATATTATGATTATAATGGTGATGCTCTTTCTTTTCTTATTTCATTTACTTCTCTTATCTTTATGTCTTTCCTTTGTCATCTTGTGACAAAAAGGAGGAGAAATTGTGTAGATGATTGTGTGATTGTGGAATATGGAGTATGGAGTATTGGATTTTTTTTTTTTATTTACAGGTTCTACAAATCACCTCTCCTAGATTATGGGGGAGTAATGGAATGAGGGGGAGTCAAGAATATTTGATCATTAATTGCTCAAATTGAAGTGCATGATTCTTTTCGTGTGTATAACTAGTGCATGATTCTTTATTTGGTTTTGTCACAAATTTGACGAAGGGAGAGATTGTAAATGTTATTGTGTAAATCTAACACCCGTAGAGTTATCAAATTTTGTTGTGGCAAACAATTTAGAATTTCTATCATGCTTTGAGTTGAATTGATCAGGTTTGTACATGCAAAGTTGTCAGCATCTTCGTCGAACTTGCCTGAATTTTCTAGTTGAAGAGAAGTTTGTTAAAGTTCATGGTTTCAATCTCAAATTTAAGAACTAAGGTTCAAGAACTCAAGTTCAAGGTTGAAGTCCATATTATATGCTAAAAACTCAAGAACTCAAGCGTAACTCAAATTCAAGTTGAAGAGATCGAATTCAAGCTTCTCGTATCACAAAGAATCAAGGTTTTAAAGCAAATGATGTTTCAATTGTTCCAACTCACAAACAAGGTATGGAAGACCCTAGATTGACCATAGGTTGTGTCATATTCATCGCATATTATATGTGGGTCATTTCATAAGTTTATAAGTCATTTTCTCGACTAGTCTTAGTCCTTATTCGACTAGTCTAAGTACTGGCTCGACTAGTCTAAGAGTTTTCTCGACCAGTCCAAAGTTTGTTGTGAATTTTTAGAATTTTTTGTTGGATGCTTGACCAATCCTGGAGACTGCTCGACCAGTCGAGTGAATAGTGCTTGACCAGTTGTGCAGGCTCAACTCAAAGTCCAGGAAGATTTTCTGGTCCCACTCGACCAATCGAGTGCATTGCTCGACTAGTCGAGCAGGCCACTTGACCAGTCGAGTAGTGACCTTATTTTATCATACCAGAAAATTTAAAATTTTGTTTGTCCTTCGACCAGTCGAACCGACCCTTAGACCAGTCGAGTGAATAGTATTTTCACCTATAAATAAAGTATGAATTTTAGAGTTTTTCATTCATTGAAAGCTAAATCAAGACACCACTCAGAGAGATAAGTTTATGATTTTATTAAGCTATATTGTGCTCATTTTAGATTATCTTTAATTAGCTTTTGTAATTTGATTTTGAGATCTTTATTCCAATCTTACTTTAAGAAAGGATTATGTTTTCCCGTCTTGAGATCAAAATCAAATCAAGCTGCCCCATGTTGATTTAATTAAAAATCATTAAGAACTAGAACCATTTCATCTGTGAGACTCGACATTGAACATCGTCGTCTACATCGGATTATTTCTACTGGGCTTCTTCAAAAGGAGAAATTTTGGATAAGAATATTTACATTTTGTTTATCCTTTTGGTTTTTAAGGTTGTGCTAGAAAAATCTCTTTTTAGTTTTGTCTGAGGTAATCCTGAAAATCTCAGAGTGTGGGGTTTTTGTAATTGTGTAAGCCCAACTAAAGATACAATTGTGAAGGTTTTAAGGTGAACCTTGGAAAACCTTTTTCATAGTGAACGTTAATATCCGAAGGGAGTGGATATTAGGAGTGGATATTAGGAGTGGAGTAGTTGTGTGGCTATTTTCTAATAGTTGGTGTACACAGAAGCGGACCACTATAATTTCTGGAGTTGTGGTGATTGATTGAATGTGCTTATGTGTGTGAATGTTGTGATTTACTTTAAGCATTTGTGGTGAATGGTGTAATTTATTTTATGCACTTGTGGGAAAGTTGTAATAACTTATGTTATTTCCTTTGCCTCTTTATTGGTTTGGATTTTTGATACTTACAAACATTCTAGTGAGGTTGTCCTACCATAAGCCTTTGGTTTTTAGTGTTAGGTTGTCCTTAAAACTAAGTTTGTATTAACATCTCAAGACTAGTGCATTTGAGATTGCTATTTACTTATGCTTCTTTATTATTTGATTGTGCTATCTTTCTTCTAATTCCACTTTTATTTTTTAATTTGGCATAATACTATTCACCCCCCCCCCCCTCTCTAGGATGTATAGCTTGGCCTTTTTAATAAGAGGTCTACCCAAATTAAAGAAAATTAATAAAATTTGTGGCAAATGTCAAATTGGGAAACAAACTAGGAGTAGTCACAAGAAAGTGAACTCCAATTCCACATCTAAACCCCTTGAACTCCTCCACATGGATCTCGTTGGACCTATTAGAATGAAGAGTCGAGGAAGAAAGACATATATTCTAGTAATTGTGGATGATTTTACCAGATATACACAGGTAGCTTTCATGAGAGAGGAGTCTAAAACTCTTGATGAAGTAAAAAGGCTACTCAAGCATATCCAAACTGAGAAGAAATCAAATGTTTTGAAATTTTGAAGTGACCATGGATTGGAATTTGATAATAGCAATTTTGAGAAGTTCTGTAGCGATAATGAGATATCACATGAATTTTTTATACCTAAGACACCTCGAAAAATGGGGTTATTGAAAGGAAAAATCATGTGCTTCAAGAAATGGCCAATGTTATGTTAAATAGCATGAAATTATCTAAAATTCTATGGTAGAAGCTGTGAACACTGTATGCTATATAATAAGCCGTGTTTATACCAGAAAATCAAATGATAAGACTACATATAAACTGTGGTTCAATAAGAAGCCCACAGTCAAATACTTTCGAGTTTTTGGCAGCAAGTGCTATATTTTGTGTGACAGTGAAAATTTAGGAAAGTTTGACACTAAGAGTGACGAAGGGATATTCCTAGGATATGCTCTAAACAGTCGAGCGTATCGTGTTCTTAATAAGAGAATCAGTGTAATTTAGGAGTCCATTAATGTAGTTATAGATAATCACCTGAACTCACCTATCTCTAGTTCAGAAATGATGAAGTCCCTATATTTGATAAACCAGACTCTTCATCTAGTCAAATTGAAACTGAACTTCGATTGGTTAATGCCCATCCTACTGATCAAATTCTGGGGAACCCTCTGTGAGACCCAACCCAAGTTCACATGTGTGCATGTGTGTATGTGAGTATGCATTCCATCCATTTTGGTTCCGTGGTCCTACCAGTCAAATTCCGGTGACCCGCAACCCTCGGATTGTGTTTGCGGTCATCCTTGCGTACGGACATGTAGACCTGACTCAGATTGACCCGAGACCTATGCCATTGTGACCGCATCATTACCGCGGTCCTAACGCCACGTCTCATGTGCTAATACGAGTTATAGATCAAAAGATGTAGGCCGAGCAATATTTGGACTGTTGATCACGATGAGGGACCCATCTAGTGCTTCTGCACGTTATCCTAGATGGGTGACATCACCCTAGATTTTCATAATTACCTATGGCTACCTAGCCTATTACTTATAGCCTTATCCTAATAATCTCATATGAATTTTCTTCCTAAGACCATCATTGGATTCTCTACCCCATGTGCTATGATGGGTTCTCTTACCAAAACTCATAATGACCTTACACCCTCATTATTCCACTTCTACAACACTCCTTATCCCTCTCTTTCTCCCTCATTTTCCTCCTCTCCCTCCATTGCTAGAGAGGTTGGGAGCCCTCCATTCTCCAGCCCCTTCTAAGTTAGATCTCTCCCAATTTAACCCTCAAAAATCCCATCCCAACCATTAAAACTTCACCAATGAAGCTATAGAACCCAAGTATGGAAGAAGGAGGATAAGCTTTGAGGTGGGTGCTTCCTCATGTGGTAAATCTAATTTCTATAGTGGAGATCTCTCTTTTTAAATAAAAAACTCATGAGGGGAGTGTAGGACCTACCAATCAATGGTGGAGATCCCACACGTCCCCATAGGTGTGGCCAAACGGCCCACCTCATGCATGCATGTCCCATGCATGGGGATTTTCTTTATGGACCCCATCATAGTGAATCCTTGATTTTCCTTTCATAATGAGGTCATCTAGACCTTAGGATCATGGTGGGAACGGCATCCTCACCATCCATTTTAATTTTTTGTCATGCATGTATGAGATTCATAGTGTAGATGTATATTGGTGTATGATGTATGATCAGATTTTCTTGGGAGGGCTCAATAGTGGCGGATCCCTTCCTTATGGCCAGATTTCCCTTCCTTCTCTTATTTTCCCTTATTTCCATCCTTGATCATGGTGTGTGGCCCACCTTGTGGGCCAACAAAAAAATCCAGCCACCCAAAAAGGAGAGGACGCCCATAGCATCCCATCTTATGACATGTAGCCCCAAAATCCAACTAATTAGGGCACATGCAAAGGTCTTTTGTATGGTAGGATGGTTTGGATATTTGTGGGGCCCACTAGGGTGGTCCATCCTCTAATTTTCTGGGATTAAATCCCATTTTAATTACAGATTAAAACTATTTTATTCCAATGTAATGTTGTTGTCTAGAAACTGTCTGGATAGATTTTTGGCCCACCTTGGGGCCTGATTTCTGGAAATTTTTTGAGAAGATTGATATAAATTAATATGTTATTCTTGTATATGCATGATCCACCTACAACCATACCAAATTTCAACCCCAATGGACCTCATTTGGGCATCCAAAAGGGTGGGCCAACATAATGGGTTGTCCAGCAGCATAGTTCCATAAAAATAAAAATTTAAAAATATTTTCTCAGAAGGTAAGCCATATTTCTGAGTCCCACCTTGTTGTAGGCTTGATGAGGTACCTTGGGCCCAAATTTTAAGAATTTTGGAGGCCCAAAACCCACCCATTTGGATGATCTAAATTCAGGTCAGTGGACAGCTATATTTCTAGCAACATTCCACCCTGGATAGGTTGGAATTCTGAAATTTATTAAAATACTTTTAGGAGTCTAAAAATTATAAAAATTTACAGAGAGATGACCCACTCATGGTAGGACTCATATACAAAATTTTGGAGCCAATGGATGCCTCTACACACCATGGTGGTTGTTGGACCGTCCCATTATAATATGGTGTCCAGATCAGTCCGATTTTGAAGATAGATTATTTTATTTAAATTAATTAAAATATTTCTAAGTGTCTGAGGTGTGTTTCACCCATGGTAGGACATACCTACAAAATTTTAGGTCCAATAAAGACCTGTGCACACCGTGGCAAGGGCCGGACTGGCCCACCACGTTGGGACATCCAGTCAGTCCGAGTTTCTGGATAGACTGTTTTATTTAAATTAATTAAAATACTTAAGAATATCTAAAACTTCTGAAATTTTTTAGGGGTGTGGCCCACCCATGGAAGTATCACCTTAAAAAATTTCAAACCCAATGGACATTTGAGTTGACCTTGGTGCTGTCTGGAGTGACCCATCAGTCAGGGACGCACAGGCTGGGGCGTCTAGCCTTAGCTGGCCCTCCAACCTACCTTGTGGGCTCACCTAGATGTGTTGTATATCCCACCATATTGTAAGAATTTTGTAAGGATAATTCATGCCTTTATACCCTTAATTTTAGGTTTAATTAATTGAGGCCCACTTTGGTTGAGCTATTTGGGTACTTATATGTAACCAGATTTTGGACTCCTTGTAAGCCCAAATGGGCTGGGACCCTTTTGTTAGGCCCAATGGATTCTTGGGCTATATTCTCCATTGTATTCTATTGGGCTAGTGGGCTGGAATGTATGAGTGGTTGGGCCCTTGTTTGCCCACCAAAATAACTAAATTCTTGGGCTAGGTTGTAAGGCCCAACTTGCTTATCTTGAATACGATTCTCGCCCCTGTGTTGCAGTAATGAGCTGCCCACTATGCCCACCACAATGTATGGACTTGGTGGCCCTTATTTTTGAGTCCTAACCTTTCTTTTGAGCCCATATTATTACATGTGGATTTGCCTATACATTGTCCTTATTGGACTTATGAATTGTGTGTAGCTTTGGGCCACTTTATCGAGGCCCAACATGTGATGTATCTATATGTATATAGCTGCCCATCTCTTTCTTATGGTGATGCTCAGGCCACAGGCCTTGATCCTTGGTGGATTATTATTAAGCCACCTTCAGGGGACAATGTTGGTTGAATGCCCACCTTGACGTACCCCTCTAAGCCCTTGATAGGCCCATCCTTACTTCCATGGGTGGTTAAAGGTCCACCATAGACCATTGCTAGGCCCATTCTTATTATTCAGGCCCATGCCATTATCTATCTAGTCTCGTGAGCTACCCCAGGCTATTGGGCCCCCACTTGAGGTTTTGTTTCTTTTGAAAAACTGTCTAAGTACCTAGACCCTACTGGTTATGAGGGAAGAACATCTTCAACGCATTGGCATTTCTTGTTCATCTTCATGGCCCACTCCCATACGCATCATATGCATGCTTAGCTAAGATGTGATTATTCATGGTTATGCCATTGAGCAAGACATCATGAGGGATGGAGTTTTTCCCTCTTGAGCACGTTGGATGTTTGAGTATGATGCATGACTGTTTGTGTGATTTATGCATCTGACATTACATAGTACGATCGACATTCGTCCTCGCTTCATTAGTGCCTTGCCTCCACAGGAATATTCGTGGATGGCTGGACGTGTGGACACCGAAAATGATGTTTAAGCATATCGGGTGCATAGGATGCCCATGGATGAAATTCTCAAAACTTCCATGGTACCAAGGATCTGCTCTAACACCATGACCGGGTGAAAACATGAGCGTACGAGGGCCTTACACCTATAGGACGTGACTCCCACTGTCATGTAGTTAGTTGGATAGGGATGTGGCCTTATCTGCCTGTGAGGAGGGCATTATTGGCTGAGTCTGACCAACTCGTGAAATGGGTCCACTACCGTCAGGCCTTGTTTGTGATTGGCTGTCCACAAGCAGGTAGTAAGGTCTTTTATGCTCGTTTGACTATGCGGGTCTGTAGAGTGGTAGTCATTCAGCAGTGTAATGGACCCCGATGATTTCCTTATGACTGAAAATGTATTTGATGTGTGGATTGGATATGAGCACTAGCATTACTTGCATCGCATTAGCATTGGCTGTGTAAGCCCCTTCTTGCATTGCCTTAGTATGGCGCCCAGTACTCATTGCATGGTATTCATGATAAGCCTTAGTAAGGATAATGATATTCTCATTGAGCATGTTTCTTTTCCTGTATCTCCTACTATTCATCTGTGCACCATTGTCATACACTTTCACTACCCTCTAAGCTTCAATAAGCTTATGCACGATTGATGTGTGCAGGGGATCCTAGATAGGCATCGTAGAGGCAGAGCGTGGGGTAAAGTTGAGCTTGGGGACTCCAATGTTGCTGACTCCTTTTCTCTCTTTTCCCATTATCTGATGTATGTCCTTTTGGGCCTGATGTAAACTTGTAAAAGTTTAAATTCATAGTAGATTTTGTGATGTGTGCCTTGGTTATTCTCAAATATACTTTTTGTGATTTTGAGTATGCTCGTATTGGAATGATTATATTACTGTGAAAATCCTCCTTGTAGGATCCCAGGATCGAAACCTGTCTCGGGAGCCGAGAATGGAGTACTACGGAGGCTGTTGCGGCCAGAACTGGCCATCGGGTTCCTTGTGAGTCCAGTTACCGATTTTAGGGCGTGACACCCCCTCAGTGGTGTGTGCACTCATAAACAATTAGAAAATATATATAATTATGTGTGCTTCGCTTCCCAAATTGAGCCAGCTAATGTAAAAGAAGCGCTTACTGATGAAAACTAGATAGTAGCTATATAAGATGAACTAAATCAATTTGTAAGGAATGATGTGTGGTATTTGGTTCCTAAACCTAATGATAAATATATAATTGGAACTAAGTGGATCTTTAAAAATAAATCTTATGAATTAGGAAATATTATAAGAAACAAGGCAAGACTGGTTGTATAAGAGTATACTCAGATAGAAGGCATCGATTATGATGAAACCTTTGCCTCAGTAGCTCGTCTTAAATCTATCAGATTATTCATATCCATTACTTGTTTCAAAAAGTTTAAAAATTTTCAATTGAATGTCAAGAGTGCTTTCTTAAATGGTGATTTACATGAAGAGATTTATGTTAAACAACCTAAGGGTTTTGAAGACCTCAAATACACTGATCATGTTTATTACTTGAAAAAGGCACTCTACAGTTTAAATCAAGCTCCCAGGGCATGGTATGAGAAGTTGACTAATTTTTTACTAAGTCAAATGAGGAGTGTTGATAAGACACTATTTATAAAGAAATACAATGATCATATACTCATAGTACAGATATATGTTGATGATATTATTTATGGTTCTACACGTTCTAACTTGACTACTGAGTTTGCAGAATTGTTGAAGTCCAAGTTTGAAATGAGCATGCTGGGAGAACTGAACTATTTTTTAGGTCTACAAGTGAAATAACTTGAAGATAGAATTTTTATTTCTCAAACTAAGTATGCTCTAAACTTGGTGAAGAAGTTTGGTTTTGAGAGTAACAAAAACTTCGATACTCCTATGAGTACAACTCTTAAGCTCTCTAAGGATGCAATAGGTAAAAGTGTAGATCATAGGTTGTATCGCAGTATGATTAGTAGCTTATTATATTTAACCGCAAGCCTACCTGATATAGTATTTAGCGTAGGTATCTGTGCTAGATATCAATCAGACCCTAATAAATCTCACCTGATTGTTGTCAAGCAAATTATGAGATATGTCATAAGTTCGACCAATCTACGCCCTTGGTATCCATATGATACTAATGTTCAATTAGCTAGTTATACGGATTGGGCTGGGAATATAGATGTTCGAAAGTCTACAAGCGGTGAATGTTTTTATGTTAGGAACTATTTAGTTTCATGGCATAGGAAGAAATAGAGTTCCATTTCGCTATCCACAGCTAAGGCTGAATATATTGCAGCTAGAAATGCATGCACTCAACTTGTGTGGATAAAAATGATGTTAAATGACTATGGATTTACACAAGATACTATGGTACTGTATTGCGATAACTCTAGGATAATCAATATCTCTAAGAATCCCATTCAACACTCATATACCAAGCATCTTGACATTAGATATCAATATATTCATGAATTAGTAGAAGATAAAATTATTTCATTAGATTATGTTCAAATTGAAAATCAACTTGTGGACATTTTCACCAAACCACTTGACAAAAATAGGTTCTCTAAATTAAAATTGGGCTTGTACTATTCTTTGCATATTTTTATTTTTACAAATTTTTGGATTTTAAAAATTAATAAAAAAGAGATTTTTTTTTGTCTACACAACCAATCGAGTACACACTCGACCAATCGTGGCACGACCAGTCGATTATGTACTCGACCAGTCGACATGCGCAGTTGAGTTGCTACTCTATAGGCATGTTTATGCTTGATGATGATTTATATGTGTCGATGATTGAACATGATATTCACTCTCTTAACTCATACTCTTCTCTTACATTTTTTACTTCAATCATCCATGAATTTCAGTTACTTTCCTTTGTCATATTGTGACAAAAATGGGGAGAAATGTGATTAGAATAGTATATGAGTGGTATATGATGATTGTTGGATGTGGGTTGTAGAGACATATGTGTATGGAATTGCATATATATATATATATATATATATATATATATATATATATATATATATATATATATATTGGATATGTATTTGGTTAATATAGGTATTCTACAGATCATCCATCTTAGATTGAGGGAGAGTTTTGAGGAGGAGTAGTAGTAACATTGCCTTGTGATGTGTATAAACTGGTGCATGATTCTTTAGTCGGTTTTGTCAAAAATTTGACAAAGGGGAGATTGTAAGTGCTATGTTGTAATTCTAGCACTCGGTATTGTCAAATTTTGTTGTGCCAAACCACTTGGAGTCTGTAACTTGTTTTGATAAGATGGATAAATCACCTTCACACATTTCAAGTTATCTTCGTCATCGTCAACTCTTCAACAACTTCAAGTTGAAGAACATTGTCAAAGATCGAACACAAGCTCAAGTACAAGAACATAAATTCAAAGCTCAAAGTTAAAATTCAAGATCACTACCTTAAGTCTCAAGAACACAAGGTCTAGCTCATACTCAAGTTCAAGACTACAAAGTCAAGCTTCATGTACTTCACGATGATCGAATTTACTGAAGTGATCAATGTTTCAATGTTTCAAACCTACATTTAAGGTATGGATGACCCTAGATTGTCTATAGGTTAGGTCATATTGATTGCATATTGAATTTGGGTCATTATATAAGTTTATAGGTTTCTCTTCAAGTAGTCATATCCTTTATTTGACTAGTCCAAGCACTGTCTTAACCAATCTAGGGATTTTCTTGACCATTCCAAGTTTTGTTGAAAATTTTTCAAATTTTCTGTTAGACGCTCGACCAATCGTGCACACTACTCGATCAGTTGAACAGTGCTCGACTCAAACTCCAGCGACTTAATTTTTATTCACTCGACCAGTCGAGTGCTGTTTTTGACCAGTCGAGCAGGCCACTCAACCAGTTGAGCAAGCCACTCGACTAGTCGAGTAACGAGTTTATCTTATCGTGACAGAAATTTTTAAAATTGGTTGGTACTTCGACCAGTCGAACCGACCCTTAAACCAGTCGAGGGAACAGATTTTTACCTATAAATAGAGGACGAATCTCAGAATTTTTTATTCATTCCAAGCCTAATCAAGTCATCACTCTGAGAGATAAGTTCCTGCAATTGTGAAGCTATTACTTATTCATTTTACAATCTTTTTATAGTTTTTTATATTTGATTTTGTGATATCTTTATTCAACTCTATTGCTGAGATTGAATATTGAACATCTTCGTCTACATCGAATTGGTTCTACAAGGTTACATTAGAATCTTTAGATAAGTATATATATTTTCTGTATTTTTTTGGTTTGTAAGATTTAGCCAGAAAAATATCATCTTTTGGTTTTGTCTGAGATCAACTAGAAAATCTCAGAGTGTGGGGTTTTTGTAATTGTGTGAGCCCGTCTGAAAAACACAATTGTGAAGGTTTTATGGTGAACCTTGGAATACCTTATTCTATAGTGAAAGCCAATATCCCATGGGTGTGGATATTGGGAGTGAAGTAGTTGTGTGGCTATTTTTGAATAGTTGGTGTACACATATGAACCATTATAATTCTTAGAGTTTGGATGATGATGATGGCGCATGTGATGTGATGAATGTTGTAATTTATTTTATGCAATTGTGATGAATGTTGTAATTTACTTTATGCACTTACGGTGAATGTTGTAATAACTTAGTTTATTTCCTTTGCCTCTTTTAATTTAAGTTTTTGATACTTACCTACGTTCTAGTAAGGTTTTCTTGCCATAAGCCTTTGATTTTTGGTGTTAGGTTGTCCTTAGAACCAAGTTTGTATCAACCTCTTAAGACTAGTGCATTTGAGGTTGCAATTTTCTTGTGTTATCTTATTATTTATTTCTTCTATCTGCCTTTACTTTTTACATTTATTTTTTATTTTAATATAGTCCTATTCACCCCCCCCCCCCCCTTCTAGGACTTAGAGCTCAGCCTTTTCAATAATAACCACGACCCATAACAACTGACAACCACGACACATGTAACATGACAACCATGACCCATATAACATGACAACCACGATGCATCAATGTGGGGCCCAACGAGTTGGGCCTTGTACACGGCCATGAAAAGCACAATCCATATAACATAACAACCACGACCCCTATAACATGACAACCATGACCCATAACAACTAACAATCACGAATCATGTAATGTAACCACAACCTATATAACATGACAACCATGACCCATAACATTTGATAACCACGACCCATGTAATATGACAACCATGACCCATACAACATGACAACCATGATGCATCAGTATGGGCCAAACGATTTGGGCCTTGCACACTGCCCTGAAAAGCACGATCCATATAACATGACAACCACGACACATATAACATGACAACCACGACCCATATAATCCATGCCGCCCATCCTTTTTTCCGTGTCATCTTAGGGCTAGGGCCCAAATATTAGCCTGATCCAGAGCTAGTGTGGGCCACATAATTACATAATATTATAATAATGTTATTAATATCAGGGCTAGGGCACATAATATCAGCCTGATCCTAATATTATAATAATGTTATTAATTACATTAACCTTGACAACCACAACCCTTACTACATTTCAAGCACGACCCTTACCACATTACAACCATAACTAATACCAAATAATTTTGGGTCATGGTTGTCATGTTATATTGGTCATGGTTGTCATCCACAATGGATCATGGTTGTAAACCACAATTCTTTATCATCCACATTGGGTCGTGGTTCACATGCACAATGAATCGTGATTATCATCCACATTGGGTCGTGGTTCACACATACATTGAATTATAATTGCCATCCACATTGGATCGTGGTTGTCATTCATGATCCTTTATTCATGAAAACCATGACCCAATGTGGATGACAATCATGATTCAATGTACGTGTGAACCATGACCCAATGTGGATGACAATCACGATTCAATGTGTGTAAACCACGACCCAATGTGGATGATAAAAGATCGTTGTTTACAACCATGATCCATTGTGGATGACAACCTTTATTCATGAAAACCATGATCCATTGTGCATGTGAACCATGACCCTTCGTACAAAACATGATTGTCATCCACACTGGGTTGTGGTTAATACACATGCATCATATACTTAAATGTCAGCATCAATAAGTATATTATAATTCAGAAGCCCAAATTCTCATTAGTGTGATTACATTACATTATGACCAAAAAAATTGGAAAGTAATAAGTCCTCATCAGCCTCAGCCTGTAGGGTTGAAGGTGCATTGACGCCGATTGTGACCTATTCGATTGCATCTCGAGCATTTGGGTGTTGGCCTATCTTCTCCTTGGGATGTAGTTTGAACCATTTTTGGCCTTCCAACAGATCTTCTCATTCGTGGAGGTTTCATATTCTCACATAAGATCTTCACTTCGTCTAGAATATTCCATTGTGTCTTGTCAAGTACTGGGTAAACTGACTCTTGGTTTGTTTTACATAATAATTCTTTTGAGTAGAATGGAGTGCAACACTTGTAAATATCAAGTTGATACTTATCACAAGTTGTTATCACTTGAACACAAGGCAACAACCTTAAACTAAACCCACTGCACGTACACTTCATTCCTCTTACCTTCACTACATCGATCATTCCCCACACTGTCACTTAGAACTTATCCACTGAAATCGCAATACATTTTATCCTTCACACTTTCGAGTGATAAAGTTCGCTTAATCATTTTTTTTGCCCAAGGAGTCAAAATTCCTTTGTAAGTCGAGGTCTCATCTCGTCTCCGGAGGAAGAAGTCTTAGATTTTACTCCTTATTTCTTCAAGAAGTTTTGTGATGAGGTACTCTCGTGCATCTACGAACAATGCATTCATGCTCTCGAAGATGTTGGTGGTTACAATGTTAAACCTCATGCCGGGAAAGAATATGGATGCCCATATGTCCTTTTCTATACCATTAAGGAACTGATATGCTATGGGGTTCACCATTTAAATGCATCGCATCATCTCCCAAAACGTGGATGTCCAACATGTTTTAACAATACCCCAAAAGTATTCTCTTACAGAATCATCTGAACACACCTTCTTCATATTTTTCATAATATAGTGAGCACAATATCCATGGATTGCATAGGGGAAGAGTTAAAGACTTCACTGAATAACCTTTTATGACATTCTGACACTACAACTAGTCCTGAAAAATTCCCGATTACTTTGGATAAATTCCTAAGGAAACACATCCAGCTATTATTATTCTTCGATTCTCCGATCCCATATGATATAGGGAGGATGTGATTATTTTCATCCAATGCAATGGCCATGAAAAGAACACCCTTGTACCTTCCTGTCAAATGTGCCACATCAACACACAAAACCCTTCAAGTATGTAGATGTAGGTTTTTGATGCAGTATCGAATTGTAATGAAGCATCTTTAAAAACTATTTATTTCTTCATTCACTTGTAACTCAACTCATGAAGATAGGTCGGAAGCTCATTATAAGAACCCTCGTAAGATTTCAAGAATTGTTCCGTTGCAATCACTTTACCTTCCATGCTTTGTTGTAGTTGATCTCAACCTCGTATGTCTCACTCATTCGATATTGAATTTCTTTTGGCGTACAAGTCAGTCTCGAACTCATATGACTAACGCTAAATTCACTACTTATTAGACTGGTGGCTTGGTGATGATCTCTTCACTTCCTCTTCAAGGTTACTATATCACATCCGTCCTCCACGATCGTTGACTCGAAGCGGCGTATCACCTCAAACGACATGCTACATGTATGCTTGGAGTTATAAGTCTTTATTTTGAACATCCTTGTATCATCAAATTTTGAAGCTTGCATCTTCCAACTACAATCTCCTATAATACACTTAATCGTATATCTCAGCTTATTAGACTTCAAGTCCTTATACTGAGAATTGTGGCACATTGCATATTTACTTAGAAAATGTTGTAATCGGCCTTTATCCTTAAACACTTGTCTGACATATATTTCAGTTGGATCTTCCACCAATTCCGAATATCCTTGATGATCTGAATTAACAAAAGCTTCATCAGATGGAGCGAAGAAAGTATACAGTGATCTAAGAATATCTCCATTTTCTTCATTGACTGGTATGAGTAAATTTATGTTTATAAGCTGTGGAGGATCAAAAGACGCATCATTAACGGAAGGGAATATGATATTGCAATCATCAGATGTTCCTTAAAATTAATCATTTCTTGAAGGGCCGAGTATATCGCAATTGTCGAGTCCTCGATCATGATATTTATCATTACTTGATGGGCCAGGTATATCACAGTCATCATGTCCTCGATCATGATATGTATCGTTATTTGAAGGGCCGAGTGTACGCAATCGTCAAGTCATCAATCATGATATCTATCATTAATTGAAGGGTCAGGTATATCGGAATCATCGACTCTCCAATCATTGCTTGAAGGCTCCAAGTCAAGGGACGATAGGTTCCAATGTAAAGTAGAATGTATGTTATTATCTTCTACAAGAGGTCTACGCCTCACTTGCTCTACATACAATGGCATTTGTGTTGGTGGAATCTGTCCACAGAATAACATATATGCTTCGAGATCGTCATCGTCTTTAATTCTATGTAGATGAGGGAATCCATTTAGTGCATCACTGTACGCAACTTTAATTATTAAATAAAATTCATCCAATGTAGTTTTCGTAATCTGATGCATTTTATTTAGGAGCTTTCGATACATAATATCATCTCTCACAACAAATCCTTTCAAGCCTCCACCGACGTATGTAAAAATTCCATTGTCATATACACTCTCTCCATCAAAATAGCATAGGATGGGCCTACGACCCATATTCTTCTAATATTGGTTAACTTGCAATAAAAATGAATGGGTATAGCTTGTCAGAAATGAAGGGTCATAGTTGTCATCTGTAAAGGGTCGTGGTTGTCTCCACAGTGGGTCGTGGTTATCATCTGTAAAGGGTCGTGGTTATCATTCACAGTGGGTCATGGTTGTCATCCATAGTAGGTCATGTTTGTCATCAACATTAGGTCGTGATTATTAACCATGATCCACTGTGGATGACAACCACAATCTAGACGAAGGGTCGTGGTTATTATGAACAATGGGTCGTGGTTTTCATGCACAATGGGTCATGAATGTCAACCACGACCATATGTGGATGACAGCGACGACGCATATAAGGGCTCATAGTTATGATTAACAATGGGTCGTAGTTATCATCCATCTACATTGGTGAAATGTGCTGAAGGATGGACTTGCAACTTTACACGTTCCCTATGCATATGGATTTGCAATTATCTTGCTCACTTCATGGTTAATGACACTTCTCATCTTGTTGAGAAATGAAAAATATACAATGTTTGGACTTCTTTTTTTAAAAAACTAATTTTGATATTGTAACTTTGAAAGTAGATAATTTTGTGATGTACATTTGGCTTAATTACAATTTTAAATTCATGTTTTCAGCTAAGAAAAGGTGTAGATGGGCTATTTGATAGTTTTGCTAGATTGGATTCATGTGTCTCTAACGTAGGACATATTGCTGCCAAAATTGGAGATCATCTGCAGGTAAAACTAATTCTTTACCAGCATGGTATTAAAAAATGGTCACATAATGATTGTTTAATGTCACACACAAAAAATATCATAATACATTAAGAAAGCCTTCTAAGGTTTCTTGCAGGAGTAGGATCACAAGTCCTACAGTCCTAAAGACAATGTACCCTACCTGGTGGAAAATTTTGATCAAGCACATGTGTGGCTAAGCGTGGATGGACAGGGACAGCAGTCTCCACATGTGTGGAATTAGCAAACCTCCTGAATGCATATAGTTTCATACTTCAGCTGATCAACCACATTTTAGCAGTCATTTTTTATTTTTTTAAAAAGGAATTTTCTTAATGCGATTCGAACAGTTAATTTGCAGCGACTCCAATCGGCCCTGCTGTTTTCCTTGTGATTGCATTCGGGAACTCGGCAGTGATTATAAGCTTGTGGCCATGCCATGTCGTTTGGACATATTACTGCATTGCAAAGTAATAATTTTAGATAAGTTTTAATTTTTTATTTTATTTATTTATTTCTTCCAAATTTATTTGGCTATTTTGGGTTGGAAAATGGTAAGGCGGGTTTTTGAATTTGGACAGAATGGAGAAGTTTGGTGTAATGCTGAAGTTTTCATACTAAATCACTAAATCAAGTATATAGTTTTTATACTACAGCTCTGGTTGCTAGTCTCTGATAATATTTACCAATGGCAGGGTTGTTCTCATGTTGATGGTTAGGTGTTCTTTTGCCCCCCATATAGTGACACTTGCTGCCAACAAGAGAGGAAGACAATGACTAAAACAACTAGCTGTATTCCAACCTAGGATGTAACCTGAACTTCCCACCAAAGCTAAACTGTATGGGGAAATCTGTCAATGGTGACCCTTGTGGGGAGGATTAGAAGGGAATATCATGCTCTGGAACTTCAGTTCAATCCATGTATTGTAACTATTACTTTCTTTTTTAATCCAAGGAGCCATTTGGACTGCACACTCTCCTCTTTGTAAGTACCTTCTTTCTGAACAGATCCACTAATATGTCAGTCTACCAGAATATTGAGGATAAAGATAATGAACCTGCAGTGTTGACGTTTACCAATCTCTTATTCATTTCATTCTCTACCAAACTTGTAAGTTTGTTCTTGATGAATCCTGGCTTGAGCCCTGCCAGGGATCTTACATTAATTTATGTGCCAAATAAATGTCCTGTGCTAGTATTTGCCATATCCATGTATCAATTTCACATGTAACTTTTAATGTTTCATGTGTTAGTGGTACCCCTGCAACTCAGTTTAATCGTACTTACTGGTTGCCTTCAATATAGGTCAATGATACAGTTGGAACACTAGCTGGAAGTAGATATTGCAATAATGACGTTGTTGCTGCTGTAATCTTGGGTACTGGAACAAATGTTACATATGTAGAGCGTGCACATGCAATTCCTAAGTGGCATGGTCTTCTACCTAGATCAGGAGAGATGGTGAGCTTTCTTATTGTGGCTATTGTTTTCTTTCTTTTGGATTGTTTATTATTCTTGTTTTGAGGAATAAAAGAGAGAACTCAATAATAAAAAAATGCCCATAGGCCTGAAAATACTGGAAAAAAAGGACTGTTTCATAAATTTGTGCCCTGACTAATGTAATCACTTCATAAGTGTAACAAAAAATGGATGTTCTGACAGCACCTTTCTTCTCGTATGTTCTGTCAGGTGAGTTCACTCTCTGTGCTTTTCTCAATGGACGCTTAGATCTTACTCAAGCTGAAAATGTTGAAAAACTCGTTTCAGCTAAATCTTTTGCTGCTGCAGATGCTGCATTGGCAGGGATCTAGGTATCTGCTTGATCTCGTACCCCAGTTCTGGTGTGCTATATTTTGGTTGGAAGAAGTTGAGCTTCGTACTCTGTTCTCACTCGTGAAATTTGTTTTTAGGAGACTCTTTTTACTAGCCAACTAACTGATATCTTCTCCCTGTCAACCGTTTCTGTTGTGCTTTTGATCTTTTGCTTATGTAATTCTTAGCAGAGTCTGATGAGCAGGCTTTGTATCATATTCTATGATAGGGTGGGTTTTCTACTTTAGTCAAATCATTGAGAACATAGTGCAACGAGTTGCTTGCAGAAAAATAGCTTCTTGTGGTTTTCAGTTATAATGATGACCTATGTGGAATAAAGGAACACATTCATGCAGGTTATGGGGCATATCTGTTCTCACATTCTAGCAATCGGTTTGAATGGTTACATGGCAACTGTAACCAACCTGAAAATTCATACTTTAGGTACATCGACATGATGATAATAACATGGAAAACATGGGAATTCATAGATTGTTGGCTACATTGAAGGCTTTTGGGTAAGTAGTTTCATACCTTTTCTATGTTGTTTTCTTGCTCATCTATGAAAAATGAGGGTTGGTTGTAAATGATTTACAGGTTGTGTTTGAATGATAATTTAAGCCCGTAAAGGTCTCTTGATCCAGAAGATTCAGCCTAGCTAAATTTTTAATTGTTTCTTTTTCTTTTTTATCCTTTTACATTGTATATAGTTTACCGGCGTTTGTTACCAAAAACTACCTACGTTTCTCATAAATATACCGGCGTTATGAAAGTTTTTAGTGGCGTTTCCATAGCTTTTCACAGGCGTTTTTACATTTTTTACTGGCAGTCAAAGAATCGCCGCTAAAGAATAATAAGCGCCGGTAGAGTTTGACTTTTAGTGGCAGCCATCAAAAACGCCGCTAAAAAGTGAGACCGCCGGTAAAAGATACAGCGACGCCTCCCTTTAGTGGCACGTGCCCAACCGCCAGTGATTCTTATACCGGCGGTTTTTTGCCCTTTTAGGGGCAATTTTGGCCGCCAGTAAAGGCTGTTTTTCTTATAGTGCTTGTTGTAGACGATTCTGGTCCTATTGTGTTAGCATTGCTTCATGTGCGCTATAAATCTGCTCCACTAGATTCTATACATCTCGACGGTCCATCGAAGGGACCCTCATGTGGTTGATGGGCAATGGCTTAAAGATCCATCATCAAATGTTTTTCCCATTTTGCCTTGATGGTTTCACTTTATTCCCTCACTCTTTGTAGCAGTAGGACAGTGATGGTAGACTTAGATTCTTTGGTGACCCCAGTGCAGAGGTCAATACTGGTCCGTGCCTTCCTGGGCACACCATGATGTGTGTGTTCTATCCCAGAGGTAGATCCAAATCCCAGGTGGACCACGGTGGAAGGAAAGAGTGGTGATTTGATGTAGAGCAGGTCGCGGATAGTTTCATAGCCAAGATGGATCAAAAAGGCCCGATCAAAAGTAGAGGTGATCCGGACCATCAGAACTTAAAACTGACATGTCTTATAAACCGAAATGAGCTATTGGATGTACTATATATGATTTTGAGGTAGGATGAGCTACTTTAGCCACCCAACCCTGATATTCCTGGTTGCGCATGCCGAATTTGCGAAATACCACCAAATCAATTGTCGTTTCCCTATTTTAATTCTGTTTTTACTATTTATAGTATTTTTAGTTTCATTATAACTCTTTTTTCGTTCTGCTTTAGGAGTTGCGCTCAACATGAAAAGTGCTTAGAATAATTAGGAGAAGAGTGTGGTTAGGCCAAATAGGACACTATTTTTGGCCAAAAACCTTACGCACTAGTAGACATCACAGTGGTTTATAAATAGTAAGTTTATTATTTATAGTAAGTCATAATTTTTAGGAGTTTTGGTTGTAGTTTAATTCCAAAACTTCTTCCATGGCTTAGTATCCTTATTTAAAGGGGTGTAAACTCGTTTATTCAGATATCAATAAAATTATGAATTTCTTTAGAATTTATTTCTATCTTTCTTGTTTTTCCTCGTGGATTCGTGAAGTCTCTGTGAGGAGTCTAGAGAAGCTTCGTGGATTCGAAGTAGTTATCCTTGAGGAAGACAGTGATCGACCTCATCATGTTCATCCCTATGTCATGATTGAACACCCACCATTAAAGATTTCTTGGGGGACATAATTTTTTGATCGAGTTGATATCTGAGGTTTATGCGACGCACAAAAGGAAGTTATGGGGTCGGTCACTGTCTTTTTGAGGATGAGTATGCGGAACTTCTTTATACTAGTCAGAGAGATTCTTTCAATCCACAAAGGAAGAAAATAGAAATAATTTCTAATAATTTGATTGATAGTTGTCTCTTCTATTTGTGTCCTCATTACACCATTAATAAAGTAAAAAACTAAATCAACAATTCATAATTATCAAAAGTATCAAAATTCTAACTCTAACAAAAATTATAATTCTAGTAAAACTCTTCTAAAGCCTAATTTTTAAAAATAAAAATTCAAAATAAACTTTTGTTAGAAGAGTCGTAGCATTATTAAAAGTTATTTATCAAAAATAGAAAAAAAAATCTAAAACTCTAAAAATAAGAAAATATTATAAAAATCTAAACTCTAAAAATAATAATTTTTTTCCTTACATTTTCATTTTTGAGCTAAAAGCACACATTTTCAGGAAAAACAAACAGATATAACCCCCCAGAATATGGGTTAGTTCACCTCGAATGGCTCATTACAGTAAAGATCGATAGGTTGTGTGTCCCGTAATGATACCCGGATAAAAAGTTATAGCCAATTTACGATTCACCTTCTTTTGGTCAAATCATGCTACGAATGTATCTGTGCTACATTCTACATCAGACCCCTCCACTTGGAAAAAACTCATCCTCGTGAGTTACTCAAGGGACTTCACTCATGATACTCAAATAATTTATGGTGCCAATGTTTATCAGTCTTTTCCTTGTACTTTGCATTAAGCTCTTGAACTGACATAATACATGTACTCATGCTCTCCTTGACTTGGCTAGTATGAATCAATTCCTTCACTTGTGCCTACAAGATCTCACATTCTTCCTGATAATGTCGGCAATTGGGCAGACTTGCCCCTGAAACAAGATCAATGTGGTTTTGTATATCTCGTATGAGAGACGATTTCTTAGGGAGTTCATCGAGCACAATCGCATTGAATTATTTTAACACTAGTTTCAAATCCTCTGGAATATTCACAGGCTCCATATATTTTTCCTTTTCGACTAATACATTTACATCCCCTGTCTCCTCAAATTGTTTAACGAAATTATGTTTGTTTGTGAGAAATTGTCCCTCCATTTTAGAAGTCTTGGGTTGGTTCTCCGTTCGCATAGGGACAATGATAATCTTTCTACTGTCTTTAATAAATAGAAATATGTTATCCCCGCCTCTATGCATAACATCAATATTATATTATCATGGTTGACCAAGTAACATGTGACAAGCTTCCATGTTGAATACGTTGCAAATTACTTTATCTTTATAATATTACCAATGGAAAAAGATATATGACATCGTTTAGTTACCTCTGTTTTGTTGACCTTCTTGATCCATCGAATCACATAAGAAGATGAGTGCTTTTCTGTTTTCAGTTGCATCTTTTCCACCATTATTTTCGACACGAGATTCTCACTACTCCTGACATCGATAATCATATTACAAACTTTTTGGCTTACAATGTACCTCATTCGAAAGATTTTGTGTCGCTGTAAATCTATCTATACCTTACGTATATACAATAGCTTCCTCGTGATCAAAGTGGTGGCTTGTGATTCACCATCATCGGATGGTGACCTATAATTCATTACTAGTGTTACACCATGAGCATGATGACCGTAAGCTCCATCACCAATCTCATTTTTCTTATTATTACAAATATGGATTTATCATATGGCTTCCAGTAAAAGATTGATCGCTTCCTATGCAGTCCTTGCATGGCTTGTCGATTCTCTCATTGTGTTGCATCAAAAGTCGTCGTTATTAAATGATAATTATCTAAAGCACCGTCCATAGGATTGTTACCCGCACCTTCGTTAGATGTCATCATCCTGAGGAAAATCCTCGCTTTGATACCAACTGACACAGGGAAGGACGTGATGAGGTCGATCACAGTCTTCCTCAAGGATAACTACTTTGAATCCACAAGCTTCTTTGGACTCCCCACAGAGATTCCTCGAATCCACGAGGAAAGAAAATAAAAATAATTTCTAATAATTCAAAATAAATTGATTGATAATTATCTCTTCTGTATGTGTCCCCATTACATCATTAATAAAGAAAAAAAAAAAAAACTAAACCAAAATTCGTAATTACAAAAAAAAAGTACAATTCCAACTTTAATAAAAATCCAAATTATAGAAAAACTCTTCTAAAGCTAAAATTTTAAAAATAAAAATTCCAAATAAACTTTCCCTAAAAGAGTCGTAGCATGATTAAAAATTATTTCTGAAAAAGTAGAAAATATAAAACTCTAAAAATAAAAAAATATTACAAAAATCATAATTGCTAAAAATAATAAAAAATTTCCTTAAATCTTCGTTTTTAAGTTGAAAGCGTGCATTTTTTGGTAAAACGGGTAGATACGACCCACATTATGGGTCAGTTCACGTCGGATGGCTCGTTATAGTAAAGATTAATAGGTTGTGCATCTCGTAACGTTACCTGGATCAAAAGTTATAGCTAATTTACGATTCACATTCTTTTGGTCTAGCCATGGTAGGAATGTATCTTTGCCACGTCCTACATCAGTGTGACTTAATCAACCAGTTGGATGTCAAATAAACATTATAGTGAGCCCTGGGAAGTTTTCAATGGTGGGTGTTCTATCACTACTGTTTCCTGTGGTGTGGTCCACCTGAGATTTGGTTTTGCCTCATTTTTGGGCTCATGCTAAAATGAGCCGAAAGATGGATGAATGGTGTAGATAAAGAACATATCATGGTGGGCGTATAGAGCTTTTCCAGAACTGATGTAACACTACTGAATCCGAGTCGAGACATAGAAGGGTCAAAATCTTCCAAACTTGGATATCTAAGGTCACCTCCATCCACGAAGTGGGCCATCAGATCAATCATTTATCTTTTCTATTGTTTCTTTGGACAATAGTATTAAATGGAACGAAATGTTGAAATGGAGAGCTAGAGGTGTCCTGAGGGGGGGGGGGGGGGTAAATAGGACAATGCCAAATAATTGAAATAAATGTGGAATATGTAGATATTATAAAAATCTCAATCGCTTGAGTATTAAAACCTTGATTCCAAATAATTCGTAGGACAATCTTTACATAAAATATTAGGTAGGACAACCTTATTTCACGAATGTCTTTAAAATTAATTTTTCAAACTAGCCAGAGAATATAAAATGATTACAACATTTACCATAAGAATGAAATAATAAATAACATTCAATCACTAAAAATAATAAAGCATTCACCACATGGCACAAGGAGTTATAGTAGTTCGGTGCTTAAAACAACCACACATACTCCATTCCCCAAATTACTACCCTCATAATTTTAATTTTCATTATAATAAGGTTTTCATAGGTTCACCTTAACAACCTGATACAGTTCCTTGTGATTTTGACGGGCTCACCACAATAAAACCCCTTTTGTGATTTTCACGGGCTATCACAAATAGAAACCCCACTAAGATGTTCACAGGTTATCTCAGACAATACCTCACTGAGATTTTCACAGGCTATCTCAGAAAAACCTAAATAAGAAAACAGAAAATGTACTTATCTTCAAATGTAGAAGACGTGGCAAAAGCTTGTAGCAGAAGGATTTCTTTCTTGAATGTAGATGTCGCAATGTTCAATCAGACAAAAAGAGTATACGGTTCTATAGATTTTAAAAATAGAAAACACAAATGCTACTTGATTCATTTCTCTTAGATCTCAAAGAATAGTATAGTTTACCCTCTTAGAAAAAGATTAAAACGATCTAGAGATAAGGGAATTGAATAAGTTGTAAAATAAATTTTATAAATACCACAACGATAACTTTGCCGAGGACTTGAGGTTCTATCTCTTGTAGAAGGATTATATTAATTTTCATTATTCTTTAGAATGAGAGAAAGCCTCAAGTTATAGGAAAAGAGGTTTTAACTTCGGCTAGCCTAAGATTAGCTTCGGCTAGCTAGAGTTCACCAGATTTGTTCTAACGACACTTGGATTGGGCTGGATAAGATTTATCCGAAATTCGGTTGGCCAGAGGACAAATTCGGCTGGCTGAATTTTTGCAAAATTCAAAGATTTGTGTTGCTAGAATATCACCCGAACTTTCTTGGGGTAGCTGAATTTCAAGCGTAGGGTAGCCGAACTAGAACTTAGGCTAACCAAATTTTCAATAGAAGTTGTTGATTTGCTTGGGCTTAAACTTGGGTTGGTTGATGAAGTTAGGTTGACCGAACCAGAAGTTAAGCCAGCCAAATTCCATACCAAAAATACTAATAAAAACCCATGATAGAGAATTTTTAAAAGCACCTATTCTTAAGGTCTTTCTAGGGTTATACCACCTATGTTTTAGCAAATATCTAAGTCACATTGTTTTAAACTTTGACTCGACTTTGCCTTAAATATGGGCGATGATTTCTTTGAGAAGATGTGCCGATCTTGAGCTGATCTTCAGGCATGTAGAGTAGTTGTGATTCCATACTTGTGTTTCTACCTCGAAGTGCTTTTGTCTTACGAAATTTGACAATCTATGTATGTTTAACATAATAGCACTTACAATCTCCCCCTTTGTCAATTTCATGACAAAACACACAGCACTACACAATAGTACGACCATTAATAAGATTAACCATACACAATCTTTAATAACCTTAAAGCTACCCTATGTGAGCATCCTTGTAATCTTCATAGCCAACTGTGCATAACACAACAGATGATGCTCAACTGATACTCTCCCTGAGAAATACAACATATAGCATGCACGAAAAAAAAAAAATGTGGCATTCCATTCTGCTAGCATCTACTAGCACATCTACTAACATTCATTCCATAGCATCTACTAACATTCATTCCATAGCATTCATTCCAAAATTTCTCCTCATTTTTGTCAAAAGTTGACAAAGGAAGAACAAATGATATGAGAGATTATGAAGCATAAGTTGAATATCAATAAGCAAGAATATCAGTAAGAATGAATATCAATAAACAGTAATATCAGGGAGAATATATCATCTAGTTAAATTACATTCTTTGAAATAGTGTATGAAGTTTTCAGCAAGCTAATTATCCAACATAATTAAAATATTAAAAATATCCAAATAAGCCATCAAATTAGTTTTGTACAGAACCAACATAAATAAGAAAGATAGATAAATCAAGCTCAGTCCAACCCAGAAGAAGATGATGCAGGCATCGAGGGATCATTATGCCGCAAACTGCGGTTGATGCGATGAAAATACTTTTTCATGCACTTCATTGTAGACTATTGGGTTTGGGCCAATGAATCATGTGATACATGCAGAGCCTCAACCTTCTCGTTTAGTGCAGATAACCTCTCATCAAATTGAGAGGGATGATAATTAGAATCAACTGGATCATCATAATCTTCTAACTCATTAAAAATGTCATCCATGGTTGTGTCTCCTGCTACCTGCGGTTCTTCTTCTCATTTTCTTTGCTCAGGAAGGGGAGTGAGGTTGATCATATTCAAGTTCGAGTTGTTGAAAGGGAGTTCGGCTTTCGGTGCCTCAAATGTAGGGACTTTGACATTATAATGAAAGGCCAGACTAGACAAAAGATGTCCAAACGAAATCGACCCATGCTAAGGATGCAAGTGAAATTGAATAATAATATAGAAAATCAAAGAAGGTAATCAAACGCGAATATCTTTAACCACGACATGGAAGACTCAAAGCATAAAGGGAGTAAGATCAGTCTTATTCCCAACTCTAGGATATACATTGGATGTAAAGATCCGATGTAAGATGCGGTATTTATTATAAGGCTCGTATCTTACTCCGTACCGTTCTTTAAACTCTCGCGATCCTCCCCGTCGAATTCTGGAGTCCCGCGATCTGTAGTCGGCATTTGTGTGCGACCCTAAGTTGCATTCCGTAGATCAGAGTCAACTCAACTCGAAACTTATACCCTAACGACCGTACCGTCGCCGTGGTTTCAACACCGCGATTTGTACACTAATGTGTTACCTAAGCCAGGAGTTGTGGGCCCACATATATTTTGAGGAAATGCCACTTGTTGCGAATCTCGAGAGAATATCTACTCACCTTTCACATCAATCAATCAAGTACTAGTCAAGTACACATCCCATCGTAACTCATACCTAGCCCATCTCTCTCTTACTAACAAAGCATGACACCCATCCCTATCTCACCCAAAAGTCAACAAAACCCATAACCTCCATATCACTCCTCTTACACACCCATTCATCTCATCCTATCCCTCTTATACTACACCACTCCTCTCTCATTTCACTCCATCCTATCTCATTTCTCTACCCAAATTCCAAGCAACCAAGAGAGAAAAAACTAAGGAGAGAAAAGAGAACCCAACATCAAAGCCCACTTCCTACCCCAAATCTCTCATCCCAACCCTTCAATCTTCATCATCCTCCATCAAAGAAGAAGCCAATGAGCTTAGCCGTTAGGCCCATGTCCTAGTGTCCATTCCATTCCGTAGGAACTCGCGGTCCTCTCAGTTGAATTTCGACGACCAGCGACCCTTAGATTGCATTTGTGCGCGACCCTAACTCATATCCTGTAAACTTGAGTCGACTCAGCCGAGACCTGCGCCATTGCGACTGCCCCGTCACCGTGATTCCAACACCGTGTCTCATGCGCCAATTCGACATCTAGATCATTAGATGTGGACCGCGCATTATTTGTGGGACCTACCTAACCCATGACACATTTTCCTAGGTCATTATGAGGGTGACATCACTCCTACACCTAGCCACCCTACTACCCTACTCCATAACCTCTTACATCTTATAAGAAATGATTATTTTTCTTCCCATGAGGCATGCCATCTTACAAATAAATCATGTATAACTAGGAGAGAGAGGCTAGCCACCATCATTACCCCCCTCTCTCTCCTTCATCTCTCTTTCCCTCCCTTTCTTCCTCATTTTCATCCTCCATTTCTAGAGAAAGATAGAGCTTCAAAAAAAACTAAAATCCAGCCACATCCCAAGCTCATTTCCTCCAATCCAACCCTCAAAAATCAATCTCACCCCTTGGAGCATTGGAAGCCATTGGTAGAAGAAGAACAAGAAGATTTGAAGGTAGGTACATCCTAGGTGTAGTTTCTTTCATTTTCTGCATGGATCTTCATTCTATTCTTACTTGAGGTTATGTAGGACCTACCAATCAATGGTGGAGATCCTATTTTATCCTCTGGGTGTGGCCAATGGCCCACCTTGGTTGCATGCACAAGCTATGATGGGACCATCCTCCACGGACCCCACTATGATGTATTATTTGATCTAGTTCATTGATGGGTCATCTAGACCCTTGAATTGCATGGTGGGGATGGCATCCCCACCTCAGATTTTATATTATAGGGCCCATGCATGTATGGGACCCTTATGATGATCATGATGTATGGTTTAGATCTTTTGAGGGGCCCATAGTGGCGGGGTCCCCTCCCTTTCGTCGATCTTCCTTCTTCTCTCTCTCTCTTTCTCATTTCTTTTGATGGTGAGGATGTGTGTGGTCCACCTAATGTTGCATGTATAGGACATCCACACTGTCTAGATTTTTTTAGACATTCAGATCCTCTGGGCTACCTTATTGTCCATTTCTAGGCCCATTTGGATGAAGGTAAAATGCTAATATCGGCCTGATCTCAGGGCCGTGTGGCCCACCCTATGGATCCCAACGTGATGTGTGTGTTTTATACCTATGCCGACCACCATGGGGCCCACTCTGTTGACCTCCAGTAGGTGGCTGGATGGTCCAGCATTGCTGGCACCGTCCAACAGCCTGGACTAATGAAAAATACAAGTATTAGCTTCATCCAAGACTGGTGAGTCCCACACGTGTGGACCCACCTCGTGCATGTGTTGCATCTAGGTCGTCCATCTGATGGACAGCTAGCAGCACCTAGCTGCTGTCAGCATCAGCAAGTTCTATGGGTTTGTTCACGAGGTATGTGTTATACTGGCACGTGTGGGATGTGACCCACCTTGATATATGTATTCTATATCCAGCCGTCCATTTGTTTCCCACGTGGGACAGATGGGACCCTCCTTGATGTATTTATTCTATATCCACTCCATCCATCTGTCTAGGACGGTGGACCCCACTGTAATGTATGTGTTTTACACACACTGTCCATTCACTTTGGACGGAGGCCCACCCCACATGTGTGGAACGTGTGGGGGTGCGACCCACCTTGATGTATGTATTTTGTATCCACACCGTCCATCCCTGGACGGTGTGTCGTGGGACGCACCATGTTGTATGCTTTGCAGCCACACTGTCCATATGTTTCCTGCCATGGGTGGGGCCCACCTTAAGGTATGTGTTGTATATGCATACCGTCCATCTATGGACGGTGATGGCCCCACGTGAAGTATGTGTTTAATCAGATCGCCCAGCAGCAGCTGGATGCTGCTGGACATAAGAGCTAAAATGCCCCGTTGTGATGTTTGTGAGGGCTCAACTCCTGGCCCATTGCTTGGTGGCCTACACACACCATTGGGACCCACTGTGCCATGTGTTTTATCTAGTCGTCTAATAGCTGAACTGTTCGGAAGGGTGGGACGCTGGCCCACCTTGTGACATGTATTATATTCACACTGTTCATGTGGTGGGTCCCACTATGATGTGCAAGGTCCATATGATGTGTGTGTTCTATTTTCCTGCTGCCCATTTATGTTCTGGGCTATATGGGCTGTCCCATTAGGCCCACCTTGATGTATGTATTGCAAGCACACTACCCATCCCTTGTGCCTAACCCATGGGCCCTTGTGTGAGGCCCAATATAAAGAATTTATGGCCCATTGATGAGGCCCAATGTGATGCTTATGTGGCCCACAAGTGAGGCTCATCGTGGTGTGCATTAGGCCCTTTGTGTGTGAGGCCCAATAGGATGTGTATTGGGCCCTTATGTGAGGCCATGGGCCCATTATATGTAGGCTCTATGTGGGCCACTCCTTGGGAGCAATGTTGGTTAAATGTCCACATTGTGACCTTCCCTCAGGCCTTGTTTGGCCCATTCTCATCATTCTTTTAGTGGGTTAACCCAAATCATTGGGCCCATTAATGTTGCATGGTCCTTCATCGCCATAGACGAATGGATCCATGATATCGGATTTAGTATATCCACAGTTGAGGGCCGATCCTTATGTTATGATTTATATCGGCTGTCCATCTATGGACCCTGCCTTGTATATAGGCCGGTTATCGATACCGATTATGAGTATGTGATAGTATAACATCATGATACATGTCCATACGCATCTTTTGCATTCTTGTAATGAGAAGTGGTTGATCATTGCATATGATATTGGACAAGTTATTTATGGGACTCCCTGATAGGCGAAGTTGTCCCACATGAGCGCACGATATGCTCATGACTGATGCATGATTGGAATGTGTGACTCATGTATCTTGCATTGTGTGGTTATGATTACTGTACGCCCCAGCGACATCAGGGCTATAGCCTCCATAGATATAGCATGGACGAAAAGATTGAATATCAAAAATTCTTGTTAAGCACGGGGGCACGAAGGATGTCCCAGAGTGAAAGTTCCTAAACCCTTATGGTACCATGGAGGATGCTGCAATGCCTAGACCAAGTGGATGTATGAGCATATGAGGGTCGAATACCAGGAGGTCGCGTCTCTCACTGTGTCGTGGTCAGTTGGAGGGGGGTGTGACTTTACCTGCCTGAGTGAGGGGGCAATATCTAGATTCAGTTTGACCAGATTGAGGAATGGGTTCACTATCGATGAGTCGGGCCTAATATTAGCAGGTGGATAGTGAGGTCTCTTCCACTTACCTAGTTGTGCGCTTAGATAGGGGCAGCAAGCTAGCGTAGAGTGTAATAGACCCCGATTATATCCTAGAGTTTAGTTGTATTGATATGTGGATTCAGATGAGGATTGGTAAGCTTGAATTGCATCTCGCATCGCATGGCCATGGTGCGGCCGATATCATTCATGCCTTGCATCGCATGGCCTTGGTATGGCCAATAGCATTCATGTCTAGCATCGCATCATAGACTTGGTATGGCTAATAGTATTCATGGTTTCACCAGCATATTCTGCATTACTCTAATATTGCATTCCAAGCATGCTTATTATTCACACCTAAAGTATAGGGTTGTAATGTAGTAATAAACTCGATAAGATCGAGGTCGAATCCACAGGGACTGAAACCTGTACGTAATCTGAAAATAACTCGAACTAGAACTAGGATAAAATGAAATCTAAATCAGGTGAAAGGAAGAAAAAAATTGTGATTAAAGTGAGTAAAACTAATGAAATTAAAGGTGAGAACTAGGGTACCAAGGATCCAGTTGTAGCAATTGGGAAGCTACCTTGCATTGATATAAGAACACAATTGGAATCAGAGTCTTATCCTATCCAATTGGTAAGAAGAGATTTTTTAGATCTCTGAACTTCTCATGGATCTAATCATCAACAGATACAAATGGTGAAGATTTGGAAGTGATTCCGTCACCTAACCATGCCCAAGAGACTATGAAAAACAATAACAATTTACCAATCTCACAGCCAATCATGAGAGAATTGAGAAAGTTAGGAAGGATTCCGTCAACCTACCATGCCCATGGGACGATGGTGAACAACGGGTCTTACTAATTTCACAATCTCAATAATGAGAAAAACATACTTAAAGCTATCGCACATCCATTGTAATTTGAGTCACAACAAACCATTAAAAACTAAAAATATACCTTCATAAATAACTAGAATCTATAAGAGTTCAACAAGATATGAATTAAAGTTAAGCAAATGTCCCAATCATGCGACAAGCTTCACCTCTTAGCTATAGCTAAGAGGTTTAGCCCAACATGATTAGACTAGATCTCTTAAAAATAAAAATAAGAAAAACAGAAATCAAAACAAATAAAAAAAACTCTAAAATACTCTCTCTTTAATTAGGCCTCCACGACTGCTTCACACCCAAATGGATCCAGTCTCCACAACTGCCTTCCCTTTTATAAAGCTTTGTTGTCGGTGAAACACTCTTCGCAAGTCAGTTTACGCAAGGCCTCCTACATAACCCTGTTTACGCAGGGATTTAGACGATGCAATCCATCCTTGCTGATCTTGCTGATCGGTGAAAGATCTTTTAGGGTTTGGTCTAGTTCCTCATCCCCACAAGATGGATAGTGCAGATCTTCAATCACCTTGAAGATAGGAGCCCACAACGATCTGTAACGTGGATCGTGCAACAGAGTCCACGAACGTTGCGGAGCGGATTGATTTTCGTCCGGTTAACATGATCGAAAAGATGCGCATTGTCTGGTCAGTTTTTAACCTTGATCAAGATGGGTGGACCGGATCATCAGGAAAGATCATGTACATGGCCCACAAGATTCGTCTGCAGGTTCTGTTTATGAAACAGAGCCTGCGCATTCACGCTGTGGTGGTTAGTGAACCCATGATTGATGTTGGGCAGGGAATCTATTCCGTACATTGGAATCCTCTTGAAAAACCCTTTGGAAATGTATTGATTCGGTTCAGATTAGGTGTGGCCCACAACACTTTCTATATCATAGTCCATTCTCTATTTGGTTACGATTTACTTGTGCGTGCGTACATGGGAACCAAAAGACACCTTGGCGAGGGTCTTGGCCACCCCACGGAGTAATTGGACGGCTTAGATCATCGAAACAGACGGTAAGTGGGGCCCATTATTCATATCAGCGTCCGGTTCTTGCCGACGCTGTTTCTTCTGCGGAGATAGAGTCGGTCAGCCTTCGCCAACCAACTTTGGCTGACTGTAATGCATGGCTAATGCACTATAATTTGTGCACATGCAGATCCCATGTGGGGTCCACACTGTTGTATATGAGGAATCCTCTTTGTCCATTCGTTTTTCCAGCTTATTTAAGGCGTTGAGAACAAAATTGAAGCATATCCAGATACCAACTGGGCCCCAATTCGCTGATTTATGTGATGATCTGTCCATTGGGCCATTTTCAGAGGGATCCAATGGCTGAAAATTGATGTGTATGGTTAATTTATGGCCCTCAGGCCATATATAAAGTTTGGAGCCGATCAGATGGTGGGAACCTTGTGATCTTGTATTATGGACGTCTTTCAAGCCTGTTTAAGGTGAGTGGCTAGAATTTCTCTGATCTCCAGCGTGTAAATCCTCGATCTTGGTCACATGGAATCTTTTCCAATGCCTTGGTGATGCCTGAGCATTAAATCTATGCTTTTAGCATCCTTTCCAGTCCATGCTCTTAGATTCACCTTGAATCACAAACATGATTAAAATGAACTATTAAACAGTACTATGTTCATAAATTTAGGCAATAACTGGGTCTGATATGCAATATTTAACCCTCAACACAACCCCCAACCAGCATCTTGCTAGTCCCGAGCAAAGTATGCCAAAAATAAGTTGAGAATTATAGGAAAATTTCTATGAACTCGAGTGATTTTTGAAAAACAAACTAGATACTAAAATTTTAAGATTCATGAATGTTGGGCATTATTCTCTCCTAGACTCAAACACTCGATAGACTTCATAATCAAGATCAAAATATTAATCCATCAATTAGAAAAAATTCTAAACATTCAGATCCATGAGTGTATAGTCTAATCTCGACTTATCAACATTAAAATTCACTTCTTTATTTTAGGATATCATGGGTAACCAACAAGAGAATTCGTGATAACCAAAAGTTGACTCACAAATCATCTTTTCATACTTCTACCTTTTGATTTTTCCATTAAAAGTAACTCCAAGAAGGGGAATCAAATCCTCACCTATAGGGAGAAAACCTATGGTGAAGATTGTACACCCAACCCTTTTCACATATCATCCATGGGGAATTAAATCTAAACCTATAGGGAGCAAACCCATGGTGAAGAGTATTCGCCCAACCCTTTCTAAAGGTATCTGTTTTTTTTTTTCTCCAATTGATCATGACGGACAAATTTTCCAAGTTAGTTCCTTACATGCTTAATGATTATCAAGTTAACCCTTCAATATTAAACTGAAACCTTTATGTGAAAGCGAGATGTGACACATGAAATCATGAATCAATCAATGTTTACAACTTCTAATTCTGGATTAACAATTCAAACTTAACTATGAAATCTAACAGATACTGAATCCAATAGTCATAAATTACCAATATCACGTATCTTGAAATTCTAAGTGCCCTAGATGACCGTCAAAATCACTTCTAATTCATAAGAAATTCCAGAAAAATTAAGAATTTAAAATTTTTTTTACAATTTTTTCTCTAGACCAAGAAAACACTGATTAGGTTACCTAATCTCTCACCCCCAACCTAAAGTCTACATTATCCTCAATGTAAAAGATATGAGCATGTAATGCACATGAGACAACGAAAGTAAAGGAAAAGTGAGGGAAAGATAGTACCTAGGTAACGAAATCAAGAGAAAGACTTTCCAAGAGGTCGCAGCATGAAAGCTGATCAGCACGAGAGTGGAGACATGAAAGCAAACTATCCTAAAACAATATATAAAACAAACTAACTTAATGGCATAAAACTTTCTATCCTAGAACAATATAAAGCAAACTACCCTAGTCCTATGGAAGCAAAGAAAAACTACTCGATCATGCTACAAGGTTCCTCTTCCGGCCAATATTTTGATAAGTTTCTCAGTAAGTTCCTCAACGGGATCATCCAAAAGCCCCTTTTACAATAGGCTTGGACGCCCTGGAGCATGACTTTCTAAAGAAACTTATGTACCTCATAAGAAATTTTTCGTTGAATTGCTTGAGGCATCCAGAGTATATACGATTCACCTGTGATAGAAGAAGTTTCAATGTTAGTATCCCTTGGTGAATCAGAGACTACAAGTAAATAAAGTTCAGAAAACTTCTTAAGAAGTGATGTAGTCTCAACATATTTTGAAGTTTCAAACTTTGGTTTAATTTTCATCTCCTCTTACTTTAATGGTAGACGTTTAGGACTATGGGAAGAAGGGGTTTCAGATAAGGGTTCTTTCAGTCAGTGATGACTACCAAGATGTTGTCTTGCAAGGCATCCACTTTATCTTTTGACATGGGGTCGTTTGAATCTAAAAAGTGTGCCAAGCAATCATCCCAAGAGTTGGGAAGTTCAGCTAAGTGTGACTTATTTTCTACATTGGAGCTCATGATGATATGCCCAAGGAATCCATCATCCATGAAAGTGGACGAATGTACGCTCTCTTGCTCTAGTCTTGCGCAGATAGATTGAAAATCAATAGGGGAAGCATCGATGTGATCACTTTGTTCATTGAAACTACTCAATCAAGGCATTGAATTGTCAAACATGTACAGCTCAAATGGTGGCTTCAACTGAGTGGTTTCAAATTCTAGGGTCGTAGCGAGCAACTCGTCCTTCTCCTGAATCACATCATCATTCAATTCAGAGGAGTGGTCCAAACATGTTTCGTAAGAGTTAGAAGGGTTGGTTGTAAGGGGCTCATCGTCCACCTTTAAATCATACATGTCAGGTGAGGGGAGTGGCTCATTATGACTGATCACTTCATGTACGTCTTGATCATTGACCTGGACCAAACTTGAGATTGATTCTAGGGGAATTTGGGCTGCGCATTCATGATCATCATCCCAATATGCATCAACGTCTAATTCCCTGTAGTGCACACTTCGGATGGGATCGTTTTCCTCACATTCCGTTCCTGAATTTGGTTGAGGTTCGAATAAATTAACCTTTACCTCATCATTGAAATCATGTGTGTCATGTGAGGGAGGTGTGTCATCATCACTATATTTGAAAGATACCCACGTCTCTTGACCATTCCTTTGGACCATCATCGAGATCGACTCATTAGGGAATTGAATCATATGCTCATTAACACAATTCAACTCTTCATTCCAAATTCCAGAATTCTTCAAAAGAGAGTTAGGATAACTTTCATTGCATTGTATTTCTGGAATGAATTGTGGCTGGGATGACCGAGCCTCCTCTACCTTATCAAGGCGCGAATTAAGTGCTTCCAACAATTTTCTAATTTCTGTGAGACAGGATATGCTATGCTGAATTGAATCTTGTTAGATTTCAAAGGTAGGGGATCCAAGAGAATAATTATTATAACATGTTATTGGTTTATTTCTCCAAATTTGATGTTTCCACTAATTATAATCATACGGATCATAGGTGGGAGAATCTGATGGTTGGTAATACATATTATCACTCATAATATAATCAGCCATTATTTTCTTCTTATCTGATGAGTGATAATAGTCCTCACGCCCATAATTATGATAACCCCAATACTCACGTACTATTTTATTAATCCGTGGAGTGTAATTATTCTCCCGCATATAATCGCATAATGACTTCTTAACCAGTGGATCATTATATTTTGATTGGTTCTTGATGATAGTTTTAGAAAAATTTTGAGACATAGGTTGATTTATACCATAGTCATCATCCCAATATAGATTATTCTTCTCAGCATACTGATGTTCACACTCGTGCATATACATGATGAGACCCAAACTCTAAATCTACTCCTAAGAAAAATAAAAGAAGAGATCCTATAGCAGTGTGGAAAGTAAGAGGGGGAGAAGTTAGAAAGAAGTTACCAAGTTAGAGATTCCTAAGTTAAAACCTGCGAAACAACCCAAGTTAGTGTCTAAGAGATAAGACTTAATCCAAAAATAGAGAAAGTAAAGAAATTAGGATGAAGTTACCAATTTAGACGATCTATCAGCGACCCTACAAAAAAGGAAAGTTAGTTCTAAAAGTCAAATAGAAAGAAAAATCTAAAACTAAAGTTAGTAAAATCCTAATCTTAAACTAATTTTAAAACTAATTAATTTCAGAGAAAGTAAAGAAATTAGGATGAAGTTACCAATTTAGACGATCTATCAATGACCCTACAAACAGGAAAGTTAGTTCTAAAAATCAAATAGAAAGAAAAATCTAAAACTAAAGTTAGTAAAATCCTAATCTAAAACTAATTCTAAAACCAATTAATTTGAGAGAATCGTAGTCGTCAGTCCTCGACAATGGTACCAAAAACTTGTTCACACCCTAAGTATAGGGTTGTGATGTAGTAATAAACTCAGTGAGACCAAGGTCGAATCCACAGGGGTTGAAACCTGTACGTAATCTGAAAATAACTCGAACTAGAACTAGGATAAGATGAAATCTAAATCAGGTAAAAGGAAGAAAATAATTATGATTAAAGTGAGTAAAACTAATGAAATTAAAGGCGAGAACTAGGGTGCCAAGGATCCACTAGTAGCAATTGGGAAGCTACCTTGCATTAATTCAAGAACACAACTGGAATCAGAGTCCTATCCTATCCAGTTGGTAAGAAGAGATTTGTTATATCTCTAAACTTCTCATGGATCTAATCATCAACAGATATGAATGGTGAAGATTTGAAAGTGATACCATCACCTAACCATGCCCAGGAAACTATGGCAAATAACAACAATTTACCAATCTCACAGCCAATCATGAGAGAATTGGGAAAGTTAGGAAGGATTCCGTCACCCTACCATACCCATGGGACGATGGTGAACAACAGGTCTTACTAATTTCACAATCTCAATAATGAGAAAAACATACTTAAAGCTGTCGCAGATCCATTGTAATTTGAGTCACAACAAACCATTAAAAACTAAAAATATACCTTCATAAATAACTAGAATCCATAAGAGTTCAATAAGACATGAATCAAAGTTAAGCAAATGTCCCAATCATGCTATAAGCTTCACCTCTTAGCCCTAGCTAAGAGGTTTAGCCCAACATGATTGGACTAGATCTCTTAAAAAAAATAATAAGAAAAATAGAAATCAAAACAAATAAATAAATAAAAACTCTAAAATACTCTTTCTCTTGAATTAGACCTCCACGGTTGCTCCACACCCAAATGGATCCAGTCTCCATAACTGCCTTCCCTTTTATAAAGCTTTGTTATCGGTGAAACACTTTCCGCAAGTCTATTTATGCAAGGCCTCTTGCATAACCCTGTTTACGCAGGGATTTAGACGATGCACTCCATCCTTGCTAATCAGTGAAAGACCTTCTAGGGTTTGGTCTAGTCCCTCATCCCCACAAGATGGATGGTGCAGATCTTCAATTACCTTGAAGATAGGAGCCCACAATGATCTGTAACGTGGATCGTGCAACAGAGTCCATGGATGTTGCGGAGCGAATTGAGTTTCGTCTGGTTAACATGGATCGAAAAGATGCGCATTGTCTAGTCAGTTTTTAACCCTGATCAAGATGGGTGGACCAGATCATCCGGAAAGATCATGTACGTGGCCCACAAGATTCGTCCATAGGCTCTATTTACGAAACAGAGCCTGCGCATTCGCGCTGTGGTGGTTGGTGGACACATAATTGATGCTGGACAGGGAATCTATTCCGTACATTGGAATCCTCTCGAAAAACCCTTTGGAAATGTATTGATTTGGTTTGGATTAGGTGTGGCCCACAACACTTTCTATATCACCGTCCATTCTCTGTTTGGTTGCGATTTACCTATGCGTGCGTGCATGGGAACCAAAAGAGACCTTGGCAAGGGTCTTGGCCACCCCACGGAGCAATTGGACGGCTTGGATCATCGAAATAGACGATAACTGGGGCCCACTATTCAAATCAACGTCCGATTCTTGTGGACGCTGTTTCTTCTGCGGAGATAGAGTCGGTCAGCCTTCGTAGACCGACTTTGGCTGACGTAGTGCACATCCAATGCACTATAATTTGTGCACATGCGGATCCCGCGTGGGGTCCACTTTGTTGTATATGAGGAATCTTCTCCGTCCATCCATTTTTCCAGCTTATTTAAGGCATTAGGAACAAAATTGAAGCATATCCAGATACCAGGTGAGCCCCAATCATTGATTTATGGGCTGATATGTCCTTTGGGCCACTTCTAGAGGGATCCAATAGCTGAAAATTGACGTGTACAGTTAATTTATGGCCCTCAGGCCATATATAAAGTTTGGAGCCTATCAAATGGTGGAGCCTGTTTAAGGTGAGTGGTTGGAATTTCTCTGATCTCAGGTGTGTAAATCCTCAATCTTAGTCCCATGGAATCCCATCCAATGCCTTGGTGATTCCTGAGCATTAAATCTATACTTTTAGCATCCTTTCCAGTCCATGTTCCTAGATTCACCGTACATCACAAACATTGTTAAAATGGACTATTAAACGGTACTATGTTCATAAATCTAGCAATAACTAGGTCTAATATATAATATTTGACCCTCAACACTTATATTGTGCATACACTTACACCAGCCTGTAAGCTTTCTATAAGCTTATGCAAGATTGATGCATGCAAGTGACGCTAGGCCGTAGCTGAGCAGGAGCAGGAGCAGTAGCGTGACGCGAAGCTTCAGGAGACTTTAGCTATTATCATCATTGTATTTCCTTTTATACACCTTATATCTAAAGTTTTTTTTTTTTTTTTTTTTTTTATCATAGTAGATTTATGATGGTGTTCTGCTATTGTTCGTGGGTTATGCTATGGTGATGCTTATGATGAAACAAATTCATGTTGAAAATCCTCCTTGTAGGATCTCAGGATTAGAACCTGGTATATATAGTGCCGGGAGCCGAGAATGGGATACTATGGAGGCTGTCGGCGCCGAATTAGGCCATCGAAAAATTTGTGAACCCGATTTTTGAGTTTTGGGCATGACATTAGCATCCCAAGGAACTAAGAAGAAGTGTAATCGGTTGTTGAATCTTCATTGTTGGTAGGGAAGGGATTTTCACCATTGATTTTGATGATTCGAGGGCCCACATGTGGTGGGACCATTTGATGTATGCATTGTATTGAGTAAAGGGAGGGCTCACAGTGGCGGAGTCCTTCCCCTCCACACATCTCTCTCTCTCTCTCTTGTGATGGCATGTGGCCCACCTATCCAGACAATCCACTTATGAGGCCCACCTAATCTAGACCGCCCGCTTGTGAGGCCCACCTTACTGCCTGTCCATTGGGACATGCCTGGATGAAGGAAAATACAAATTCCAGCTTGATCCAAACTATGGTGGACCACGTACACGTGGGACCCACCACTGCAAGTGTTTTATTTGGGCTGTCCGTCCAACCCCTGGACGTGAGGCACCTTGTTGATGTGTTCTATCCAGGCTGTCCGTCCATGGGATGTCCAGCACGCCTAGACAGTAGAGATAACACAAGTATCATCTTGATTCACATTAGTGGGCCACGATACGTGGGACCCACATGCTGTATATATTGTATTCATACCGATCGTCTGTAGGATCCACCTGATGCATGGCTCATCCTCACCGTCCAGCAGGCCTGGACTATGGGAAAACCATGTATATTAGCTTTGGTACAAAGAAGGTGGGCCACACGTGTGGACCCACCTAATGTATGTTTTTCATCCAAGCCGTCCATCCCTGGACGTGGCCCTGTTGTGGTGTGGGGAATCCACACCATCCAACACTCTGGACGGTGTGACCCACCTCTATGTATGTATTATATATTCACACTGCCCGTCCATTTGCTCAAGGTGGACCCACCCCACACGTGCTGCACGTGTGAGGGTGGGGCCCACCTTGTAGTATGTGTTGTATCCTCACTGTCCAGCAAAGCTGGGATGGTGGGACCACCTTGATGTATATGCTTTATCCACCTTGTCCGACCGTGGACCCCCCTCCCACCATAAGGTATGTGTGATATCCACACCGCCCACTACCTAGACATGAGGCCCACCTTGATGATATGTTTGGATGGTGGGACCAGCATGATGTATGTGTTGTATATCCAGCTGGTGGGGCCCACTTTGTGATGCAATAGGCCCTACCTTGATGTGTGTATTGTAAGCACTCGACCCATCTATTTTTTTGGACCATACAGGTTGTTTCATGAGGCCCAATGTGATATATGTGTGGCCCAATGTGATGTGTATGAGGCCCACATGGTGAGGCCCAATATGATGTATATGTGGCCCATTTGTTGAGGCCCATTATGATGAATATGAGGCCTTTAAGTGAAGCCCATTGTGATGTATTTGTGGCCCATTTGGTTAGGCCCGTTGTGATGTATATGTGGCCCATTTGGTGAGGCCCATTATAATGAATATGAGGCCTTTGTGTGAGGCCCAATGGGGTGTGTATGTTGTCCATATGGTGAGGCCCAATGTGATATATAAGAGGCCTATGTGGTGAGGCCATTATGATGTGTAAACCCACCATGATGTATATAGTAATGTTTATGATGCCCAACTATGGTCCTAGCTAGTATAAGGCCTTGGGCTCCCATCATAAGATAGATTCTAATGGGCCATGACTTAGAAGCAATGATGGTTAAATGTCCACATTGTAAGAGCAAAGGGGGTTAAATGCCCATATTGTAATCTCCCTAAGGCCCATTGTTAGGCCCATTCTCATCTCCCCTTGTTATGGGCTAACCCAAATTGATGGGCCCCTCACTAGTACAAGTATGATCCATCTCACCTTTTTGGGCTATCCCAAATTATTGGGCCCCCATTAATGCTAGTAGAGTACCCAAACCTAGAAGCCCACTCTTTGAGTAGGTCATGTAGGCCCACCCTTATTATGAGAAGGATGCATCATCACCTCTTGCCATAGATGAAAGAATCTGTGGTACTAGGTTTGGTATATCCACTGTTGAGGACCGATCTTTATGTTTAGATCTGCTATCCTTCTATGGACCCCGTCTTGTCTATAGGTCGATTGTCGATGCCGACTATGAGTATGTGATAGCATAACATCATGATACATGTCCATATGCATCATCTGCATGCTTGTTACAAGGAGTGACTGATCATAGCATTATGCCATTGGGCAGGTTGTTTATGGGACTCCTTAATAGGCGGAGTTGTCCCACATGAGTGCACAATATGTGCAAGATTGATGTATGACTAGATTATATGGCTCATGCATCTTACATTGTGTGATATGGTTGCTATATACCCCAACGACATCAGACTTATGACCTCCAAAATTATATCATGAATGGTAGGATTGGACACTTGAAATACTTGGTTCTAAGCACTAGGGCACAATGATGTCCTTGGATGAAAGTCTCCGAAATCTTATGGTACCAAGAGGATGCTCCAACGTCGAGACCGAGTGGATGCATGGGTGCATGAGGGCCGTATACCAGTAGCCCGTGTCTCCCAGTGTGTCGTGGTTGGTTGGAAGGGGATGTGACCTTACTTGCTCGAGTGAGGGGAAAACATCTAGGTTGAGTTTGACCAGCTTAGGGAATGGGTCCCCTATCGATGAGCCAAGCCCGATATTGGCAGGCAGATAGTGAGGTCTCTTCCACTTACCCAGTTGTGCACTCAGATAGGGGCGATAAGTTGGCGTAGAATGTACTAGACCCCGATGATTGTCCAGAGTGAGAACTGTATTGATATTTAATACTCTAAAGATGAGCTGGATTGATATGTCGATCCAGATGAAGATTGATACTGTATTCTTTGCATATATACCTTGCGCACACACTTACACCACACTTTAAGCTTTCTATAAGCTTATGCATGACTGTTGTGTGTAGGTGATGCTAGGACATAGCTGAGCAGGAGCAGGAGCGTGCAGCCGAGCTTTTGGAGTTCTGATATTATCTTGTATTTCCCTTTATGCATTGTACTCAAGTTTCTGACCTTCGTAGATTTTGTGATGGTGTTCTTGTTATTGTTCATGGGTTATACTTATAGTTATGCTTATGATGAAACAAATTTATGTTGAAAATCCTCCTTGTATGATCCTAGGATCGGAACCTTGCATATGGGTGCCATGAGCAGTAGGCTGTCGGCGTCGGATTCGGCGATTGGAAATTTTGTGAGCCCGATTTCTGAGTTTGGGGCGTGACATTTAGGAAATAGTTTGTTTAAGGGTAAGGCATTACCGGATCGCAATTCATCATTGAAACCACACAATGCTCTTGTAATCATTTTCTTTTCAGAGTTAAACATTTTCTCTGAAGGAGTGGTGATGGAATTCCATCATCTGCAACATCTATATCCATTAATATGAAAATGACGAAAGGCATAATGGTGATTATTTCTTCTACAAATTTAATAGAGAATGACAAATCCTCTAAAGAAATATCACAAATAGAGGTATACATGCCTTGCATAATGAACAGGTAAGCCAACCCACCCCAATGCAAAATACGTTCTCATCCAACCACAGATAGAATATCAACAAGACTAAAGCGAGCGATATGGACTAAATTCACAAAATTTTCTATAATAATGTTTCTAGTGCGGAAATCACGGACATTTTATGAATCCTCGTTCGATGTGCACAATGATTATACACCTAGAGGAATGGATCTAGAAGATGAACTAGTGCAAAATTTGCGTACAGAGCACTTTACTCGTGATTCCATTGTAAATGCACAAGAAAAGTTACAAGAAAAATGTAAAGAAGAAGGTAGATCAGATTTTGAGAAAAACCCACCAAGAAAAGGGTTTTAAATTGATGAAAAACTACTCAAACTTACAAATCTAGTGAAGGACAACCAAAATCTAGATGGAAATTGAAATAAAACCACTTACAAGAGAGTTTGGTTGATGAGTTAGTCGAATGGGGCACCGACTAGTCGAAGAAGATGAAGTGGAATAAAATAGAATTTTGGGTTTTTTCCCTTTTTGAGCAAGCCCGCACGATCTTCGGCTGGCTCGAGCATATGCTTGGCTGGCCGAATTCTTGATCAGCAACGAGCTGGCAGAAAAATTAAAAAAAAAAAATTGATTTTTAAATTTTTTTAATATTTTACTTTTCATGCATTTATAATTATGAATAAACATAAACTTAAATGCAAAGAAAAGAATAATTAATTAACAATACACAATCCAATATCATGCTTTAAATTTGAAAACTTAACATTGTTAAGCAGCTTAGTTAGTATATTTGTAAGCTGCTTCTCAGTTTGAACGTATTCCATCATGATAGTTTTGTCTTCAACTAATTCTCGAATGTAGTGATATTTTATGACAATATATTTTGTACAAGAATGTTGAATAAGATTTTTAGAGATATTTATTGTACTATAATTATTGCAATATAGTGTTATTATATCTTGCGTAATTTCGTAGTTAGCTAGTATTCTTTTCATCCACATTAATTGAGTGTAAGCATTCCCTGCAGCAATATATTCAACATCTATGGTAGAAAGAGATACAGAGTTTTTTTTTTCTTGCTAAGCTAAGATGTTAAGCAGTTTCCAATATAGAAACATCCACTGCTGGTAGAGTTTTTATCATCAACATTTTCTTCCCAGTCTGTGTCTGTATAACCTGCCCTTTATACAAACATATCATGTGAATACCATAAGCCTAAGTTCGCAGAACTTACGACATATCTGATTATCAGTTTGATAATAGATAAGTGAGATTATTTAGGATTAGATTGATACTTGGCACGGATTCCAATATTAAATGCAATATCAAGTCTACTAGTTGTTCAATACAGAAGACTACCGATCCTACGATATAATCGAGAGTCTACATTTTTACCTGATTCATCTTTTGAGAGTTTAAAAATCTCATTGGAGTATTGAAATTCTTACCATTTTCAAAGACAAACTTTTTACAAGGTTTAAAGCATATTTGGTCTTTGAGATGAACATACCATCTTTAAGTTATTTGACTCATAATCTAAGGAAATACTTTAATTCGCCGACCATACTTATTTCAAACTTAAATTTCATAAGATCTGCAAACTTGGTAGATAACTTAGTGCACGTAGATCCATAGATAATATCATCAATATAGATTTGTACAATTAGGATATTCTCATTATATTTTTTGACAAATAGTGTTTTGTCAACACTACTCATAACAAAATTATGACTAAGTAAGAATTTAGTCGACTTTTCATACCACGCTTTAGGAGCTTATTTTAAACCATAAATAGTCTTTTTAAGATGATAAACATGATTGGGAAGTTTGGGAATTTCAAAACCCTTTGCTTGTTCAACATAGAATTTCTCATTTAGATCACCATTTAGAAGAACACTTTTAACATCCATTTGATAAGTTTTAAATTTTTTTATGGCATGCAATGGATATAAGTAATTTGATTGATTCAAGGAACGCAACTGGTGCAAAGGTTTCATCATAATCAATACCTTCAATTCGAGTATAACCTTGTATAACCAATCAAGACTTATTTCTGATAATGTTTCCAATTTTATCAGATTTATTTTTAAAAATTCACTTGGTTCTAATCACATGTTTATCAGTAGGTCTAGAAACCTAATACCTTACATCATTTCTACTAAATTGATTTAATTCATCTTGCATGACATTTATCCAACTTTCATTAGCGAGCGCTTCATTTACATTACCCAATTCAATTTGAAAAGTAAAACAGACATGATTACATATATTTTCTAGTTGTCTTCTTGTCTGAACGCCAGTGTGAGGGTTACCAAGTATTTGATTAGTCAGATGGTCTTTGACTAACCTTAACATAGTATTGTCTAATTTAGATGAAGATTCAGGTAGATTAATTAAATTGATATCATCATTAAGACTGGGTGTGATCGATTGATCATCTGTCACAATATTTATAGATTCTTGTATAACCTCAGTTCTTTTTTTAAGAACACGGTATGCCCAACTATTTAGGGCATAACCTAGAAATATTTCCCTATCACTTTTGGTTTCAATTTTTTTTCAAGTTTTTACGGTCATGTAAAATAAAGCATTTGCTTCTAAAAGTTTGAAAATATTTAATGGTGGGCTTTTTGCTAAACCATAGTTCATAAGCTATTTTATTTTTAGCTTTTCTAATATAAACACGATTAATTATATAGCATACAGTACTAATAGCTTCAGCCCATAAATTTTTAAGTAGGTTCATGCTATTTAGCATTACACTAATAATTTCTTGTAGAATTCTATTTTTTCTTTCAGCAACCTCATTCTGTTGAGGTGTTTTTGGAGTAGAGAATTCATGCAATATACCATGATTATTGTAGTATTTCTCAAAATTGCTATTTTCGAATTCAGTTTTGTGATCACTTCTAATTGTGACCATAGATAACTCATTTTTAGTCTTGATCGTTTTATAATTTTTCTAACTTCATCAAGAGTATTTGATTTTTCTCTTAGAAAGGCTACCCAAGTATATCTAGTGTAGTCATCAACTACAATCAGAAAATATTTCTTTCTACCTCTACTCTCCATTCTAGTTGGTCCAACTAAATTCATATGGAGAAGTTCAAGAGTTCTAGTCGTGGCTAAGGAATTCACTTTCTTGTGACTACTCCTAACTTGCTTCCCTATTTGACATGCACCACAAACTTTTTATATCTTTTTTAGTTTGCATAGGACACGTAAGTGATCTCTTTTGCTCAATTTATATAATTTACATTTCCAAGACGTTGATGCCATAAATCACTCTCGTTTGTTTGGACCATGTAACACGAATGGTTTGTTGAGAAAGAGTTATCAATTACATAGAAATTTTCAGACGTTCTGCGACCATAATTCGCCGACCATGTAACATTTCCTTTCTCATTTATTATCTCACATCTGTGATCTGAAAATTTTACGCTATGTTTATTATCACATATTTGAGATATGATCAGAAGATTATGTTTTAATCCTTCAACATAGAAAACATTTTCAAAGAGAGGTAAGTAAAAATGTTGTACATTACCTTGGCCAATTATCTTGCAATTACTTCTATCTTCAAATGTAACTGAGCCACCATTTGTTTGGTTGATGTTTGAGAATATAGCCTCATGAGATCCCGATCTTTTGCAACATCGCTCGTGTGCACACATGTCCCAACTCGCACCATTGATAGACCATACACTGCACCCTAGTGCACCTAGAAAACTCATCAAAGTGATATGTTCTAGATGACCTTGAGACCTCTACCATGTGGACCGCGTTGTCATTGCGGTCACAATGGTGAAAACTGTGTCAATCCGACACTCCGTTACTAAGAAATGACCAATCAAATGTAAGGCCCAAATTATGTATCCAGTAACACAAGAAACCTTTATTATGCTAGGCCCATTGGACTTGAGCCCATGTGGGCTTAAAGCCCACTTTTAGAACATGAAAATCACCAACAAATAGGACAATTTCTACATGATAAAAATATGAGCTAGCACATATAAGATAAGCACTACAAAATAAAATTGGATTCTATCCCAAAACCCATCATTAGCTCTCTCCTCATGCCTTAGAAACTAATCATGTCTCATGTCCACCTCATCCTATACATGCATCCAATGCATGTCTTGATTTGTGTCACATTACTTCAAACAACCAATTGTAACACTTTACTTCATCATCCACCATGCTTCACATACAACCCATAACCCTTATTCATCCATTAGCTAATGCATGTCTAGATCTCTTCCACCTTACCCAATACATGCTTAGCACCATCCACTACCCATACTATACATCACATTCTACCTCATTTTTAGTACCAATAAGAACTCATAAATTTGCCACATCATCTTGCCACCTCAACCCCCAATTCCCTATATAAGAGTAGGAGCTCTTTAGCACTTATTCTTTTTCTATACTTAGAAAAATTCTGAGATTTTTAGAGCGAGTGAGAGAGAGTGGGGCCAATGTGTGGCCCACCATTAATCAAGAGGGATTGGACCACACATCATCATCAACCATCCATCCATTGAGGTGAGTCTACACCCATCCTCCCATCTTCCTCATCCTCCTCTTTCTTCCTCTTTTTATTTTCTTGACATGTGTGGGCCCCACTAGTGTGGAGTTCTTGTGTGCATGTATTTATATCTATGATGGTCAGTAAAGTGGCCCATGTCAGTATGGTCCACCATGATGAGCATCATATCCACACCCCTCTCATGTAATCCTGTTTTTGTATCTCGATAGTAAGTTCTAAAAATCATATAAAATCGACCATGCTAAGACAGGAGTTGAAACTTGGGAGTGATATGAAATACAGTATGAAATAACTATGGACCAAATTTTGTAGCCATCCAACGGTCCAATCATCCGTAACATTAGGTTTACTTGGCTGCTGTCCAACAACACATCCAGGATTCTGCCTTTCCTAAAATGGACCCATTTTTAACTTTTTTAATGAATGTATTAAAAATATAAGTTCCATTGGATTCATAGAAAATCAAACTAGCTTCCTAACGGTATATAATAAGCCTCAATTGGAGTTTGGACGGCTGAGATCTTGGCCTTATATAAAGATGTATTTGGGAACTTATTATGACCATTCTTGTTTGGGACATATCTGTGATTCCAGCAGTCAGATGTATTTGATATTTGCTCTTAACTTGCGTGAGATAGTTAATAATCATATGTATAGTCCCTATGGTCAGATTCTTTCATGATAAAATTTAAAAAATTTTGAACCGATAGATACCTCTCTAAGGCAAATCTTGAATTTCTGTGTGATCCAAATGGATCCAAGGCACTGTATGGTTGGAAACCTATAAGCAGCCTGAATGACTTGTTCCCAAATCATCCATTGGATCAGATCTTTCAATAGAGAATCTGATCATAGATATTTCATTAATATATATTTTATGTGCTACTTGATGAGTATGTTGGATCTATGTTATACATAACAATTATCCTCTCATTGACCCACTTGGGTGTGGAATCGCTTGTGATTTATGCATTTTATTACTTCATCCAATCTGAAAACCCATGTATATTTTTGTGTGTCTCTTATCTATGATTTGCTAGCATGTGGGTCTCACTTGCCATTAGATCTATTTCATTTCCTTTGCACTTTTTATTTGTTGAAATTTTCCAAGTACTTGACTGTATTGCATGTAGGTATCTTTGACACCTTGTATTGGTCCCCACACTCTGTAGTTAAGGGTCTCACTTTGGGGGATGTTTAATCCTTATATAAGTGAGGAATGATTCCCTAAGTGTTTGAAAATTGGGCCTTAAGTTGTGACAGACCCCATTTCAGAAAATTGTTTGATTATTTGTGTTTTGTACCAACTTTAGGCCTTTGTAGTAGACCACACGCTGGAGGTTTGAGTAGGCCACCATTTGGAACCTCTAACCTACACTAATAAATAGATAAATAATATTTTAGTAGGGCCAAATCAGACCTCACATGATCAGGGAGTGGATCCTAAAATGGGGCAAGGTATGGTTGCGCATAAAATTATGTGCAGAAAATTAAAGTATCTATGTTTGACCCTATACAAAATATTATGTGTGCACAACCAGTTGGTCCTAGCTTTTCATTTTTGAAGTAGATATATAGTACTATCAAAGGAACCCGACGGAATACTGAAAGGTGGTCCCTTGTGATAATGGGATATACTTAAAATTGGACCAAAACTAATTCTGCACTATATTTCCTACACAGTTTCTCCAAGTACCCAGGTTCGGGTCAGCACCATAAATTGTATACACCAAACCAATAAGGATCACCTTATACTTTTTAAAGCCTATGCATAGATCTAGCATATGGATCATTCCTTTCACCAAATGTAGGTCCCACATGATCATGAATATGAATTGAAAATGGCCAGAAACCAACATTTGCACCAAAAATCTGTTGACATGAAATTTATGTGAGGCCATGTCAGTATAGTCCATCACCTTCCCAAAGCATTTAATGCAGTGTCTAAACTCTGAAAAATAACTCTCGGGTGTTGTTGGGCTCAAAACCTTAAGTGGACCATCTACTTTGAGCTATTTTGTATGGGCCTTACCTTTCATGTGATGAGGCCCAATGTGATGTATGTGAGGCCCTTGTATGAGGCCCACTGTGATGTATATGAGCCCCATGTGATGAGGCCCAATGTGATATATGTGAGGCCCTTCTATGAGGCCCATTGTGATGTATATAGGCCTATGCGATGAGGCCTATTGTGATGTATATGAGGCCTATGGGATGAGGCCCATTGTGATGTGATGAGGCCCATGTGATGAGACCCATTGTGATGTGATGAAGCCCATTGTGATATATGAGACCCTTGTACAAAGCCCAATTGTAATGTTGATGCCACCATGATGTATATGATAATGTTTATGATGCTCATCCATTTTTCTAGCTATTTTAAGGGCCATGGGCCCCATTGTGAGATAATCTCTATAGAGGGCCATATTCTAGGAGTTAATTGTGGTTAAATGTCCACATTATAAACTTCATAAGGCCCATTGCTAAGCTCATTCCCTATTGTAAGTTAGAATCTAAGGCGGGCCCCACTTTAGGAGCAATAATGGTTTAATGTCCACGTTGCAAACTCTCTAGAGCCCATTGTTAAGCCCATTTCTATTTTTCCCTTATTGGGCCCTCATTGAGAATAATGTTTTCCACAATACCCTATAGTACTACTCAAACCTTGGAACTCATCTTATGGCCATGAAATGTAGGCCCATGTGGTTAGTAGGCCTATTGTGATATGTAGGACCGTTGTGATATGTAGGCCCATTGTGATTGTATGATGCCCATTGTGATTGTATGAGGTCCATTATGATTGTAAGAGGCCCATTGTGATTGTATGAGTCCCATTGTGTGAGGCCCGTTATGATTGTATGAGGCCCATTGTGACTAGATGAGGCCCATTGCAATGTGTGAGGCCCATTGTGATTGTGTGAGACCGATCATTTTTATGATTGATAATCATGAATGACATATACCATGATTCATGCCCATACACATCATTTGTATACTTGTTATGAGGAGTGATTGACCATAACATATGCCATTGGGCTGGTTGTTTTCGGGACTCCCTCAGAGATGGAATTGCCCCACATGAGCGTGCAGTACGTGTAGGACTGATTCATGACTAGATTATATGACTCATCCATCTTGCATTGTGTGATTATGATTACTATATGCCCTAGTGACGTCAGGGTGGTAGCCTCCGCAGATATAGCATGGATGGCAGGATTGGATACTAGAAATTCTTGTTAAGCACGGGAGCATGAAGGATGTCCCAGGGTGAAAGTCCCTAAACCCTTAGGGTACCATGGAAGATGATCTAATGTATAGACCGAGTGGATGTACGAGTGCATGAGGGCCGAATACCAGAAGGCTGCGTCTCCCACTGTGTCGTGGTCGGTTGGAAGGGGGTGTGGCCTTACCCGCCTGAGGGCAGGGGGCAATTGTTAGACTGAGTCTAACCAGCTCGTAAATGGGTCCGCTACCGACGTGTTAGGTAGATATTGACAGACTACTAGTTAGGCAGGTAGTGAGGTCTCTTCTGCTTACACTGCTTGCACAGTTGTGCGTCTAGTGTGGGGCAGTAATGTGGTGTATAGTGTATTAGACCCCAATGATTATCTAGAGAGAACTATACTGATATAATTGTTATGTGGATTGGGATACTTAAGCTGCATCTTGCATATGACATTGGCTATGTAGGCCTTGCATTGCATCGTATGGCCTTGGTGTGGCTGATAGTATTCATGCCTTGCATCACGTAGACTTGGTATGGTAGATAGAATTTATGCCTTACATCGCATAGCCTTGGTACAACAAATAACATTCATGCCTTGCATTGCATAGCCTTGGTATGACTGACAGCATTGTACTAGACCTTGGTAATGATCTTAGAGATGTACGGTACTGATATGTGGACTTACTGAGTAAGAGTTGTGTGCTTAGCATTTGACTCATTCATTCATTCATTCACTATCCGCTTGGGCTGGTGGTACACAAGTAAATCACTATGTGTACCTTTGCAATGGACAGGATTTCGGTTGGGCGCACAACCAACTTGAGATCAGGAATTTACCACATTGAGTCTAACTATCCAAATTTAGGTATGACACTAATTTGGATAGAAGTCCATTGTGATGTACCCCACAACTTGTGATACCACGTACTATCATCCTGATGTGGTCACATATGGGCGGACACTGATATGGGTGGGGCTTAATGGGCCCGGGCGAGCTACGGTTGGCTGGCCACCCTTAAAAAAAAAGGACAAAGACAACAAAACAAGAGACGGTATAGAGCAAAGACATAGAGAAGGATAGGAAGGGAGAGCCAAAGGCAAAGGCAGATGCGCCTAACTTGACTTAACCATCAGTAATTAGAAGCTCTATAGAATCCCTCAGTCTTTCCTCTCCTCTCCTTTTTAATAAACTCTTCTAAGATAGAGCTACTCCCTAACTTTATTTTTTTTTCAACCTAACCACTGCACTACAAAGGGCGGATTTGGCCACCCTAAAACAAAAAAGTGATGAGACTCTATCGCCTTATATTAGATTATGGAGAGCCATAACCACACATATGAAAATACCCATTGATGAGGAAGAACAGATTTCATGATCGTCCATTTGGATAATCCAAACATATCTGGATATCTGATCTCATATCCACACGTCAACTTCTCTCAGCTTATCTGCACAAGGGAATAAGTGAAAGTCAAAATCCAAGCTAGCACAATTTCATCATGGCCCCACTAGTCCGCCCCTATGCGAAAAGCTAAGAAAGAAGAGATGCCTAGCAAATATACCCCCAGAAATGGGGATAACTCTGCTCCTCATCCAATAGAAACCAACCATTTTATTGCAATAGTACAAGGGAGGTCGGTGCCTCCTCTGCCATAACAAAGACGACGACAATAATAACAACAACAACCACAAAAACATAAGTGGAATTCCCAATATTCCAATCAAAATAGGAAAATGGGTATGGTGCAGCCTCAGAAGCAGCTCGCTCCTTTAGCATAATCCTACATTGATACCTTGGATACGTTGGTTCAGAGACAACTTCTGACCTATATGCAGCCTAGGCCTCCACCAAACCCTTTACCTATAGTCTACAATGAAAATGAACATTGTAAGGCAGGGGGCACATTATATTTCTCTTTAAAGCATGAAATCCAAAACATGATCAGTCAAAAGAAAATTACAATCATGCTTCTTGGCCAAGTAGTTGCTGACAACAACAACAACATATTCCAGAATCCTATGCCACAATATTTGACAAGTACAGATACATCGATTAGGAACTCCAACAATTAATGTTGTTCAAAGGGATTATTCCCCTCAACCCAAGCAGTTCTAGAATTACAATTGAGGATTCACCTATCTTGTCTTATAAGGGGCATTCGCATCTTAGGAGAGGATTCTTACTCCCATCTACTAGTCCACATCCATTCAAAAACAATGGAACGAACCCTTCATCTTATAAGGGCATTCCCTTCCAATCAATTTAGGCTTGAATCAGGGTCCATCTTAGGACCAACAACCGATGGTGCTCATGGGAAGAGTATGAGATCCACCCAATTTTTCCAGCAATTTAGGGTACAATTAGGGTACATCTTGGGAACAACTAGTGATGCTCTTGGGAAGAGAACAAGAGCCACCCAATTCACCAACCAGTTTAGGTTATAATCAGGGTCCATTTTGGGACTAGAAACTAGTGGTACTTATGGGAAGAGCACTAAATCCACTTAACCCATCTTTCCATTTAGGTTACAACCAAGGTCCATCGTGGGACCAACAACCTGTGGTGCTTATGAGAAGAACACCATATTCACCATCTTATATCAACTCGTCAACAGTCACATTACAAGGCGGACGCTTCTCTGCATTCGACAAGCCACACAAATCAGCTCTAACAAATCTAATCCAATTAGATGACCCACAATAACTCTTATCTTGCTAGGGGCAATCCCAACATGACAACCAGATCATCAAGTGCTGGTTTCCTTCTAGCACACATCAACATTGCCACAACCTACTTTGCTTCTTCAAGGAAGGGCAATATTAGTCTATAGTAACAAGACAATCCCATGGAACTACCTGGAGTGCTCAAAAGCAGGAAACATGAATTTGAATGGGTGGTACATCCAGAGAGATATACCTAAAGGATCATTCATAGTATGGCTTCTAAAGCTGAAACCACTTCTAATGTGGCAACTTAGAAAACCATTCCAGCTTAAATATCCGCGTGGGAACTCCTCTTTATATCCTGGACAAATCGAGAGATATTTGTCAAAACACTCAATGATGCACACATCTCTTTGAATGCCCCGCTCGAAACTGTCACACACATAATAGGTCAACTCCTCACCCCAAGCCACCACCTTTACTAATGATGAGTTGCACTTAAAGGTCACAACCACGGGTGTTCCATGAACATAACCGTTACTCATAAGGATTGTAACATCCACTTGTCCTAATTGATAATGATTCAAATCTCAATGTTTTCTTACTTCGGATTATAATGTACTTAGGACTGGACACGTCAAATTTTAAACCAAGCAACATGAATGTCAAAGCCTTTAATAACTCTCGAAGGCAGGCTCAGGGAGAAATCGACCTAGAACTGTAGATCAATCCAGACACGTGTACCATCTCTTTACTAGTGTTAGAAATCCTATCATCATTCAACATTCTCCTTGGTAGACCATGGATACACAAGGTTCATGTTCCACCCTACATCAAAGAGTCAAATACATCTTCAACGATAAGGTATATCCATCCTAAAAGATCCTAAGTAACTCTTTTCCTTTAAGTTAGCCTATCAAGGAGAGCCTAGCATTCCACTAATTGACGTTTGGGCTCCAGAGAGACAATCCATGTCAAAGTTTTCTATTCTAGGTAGTGGACCATGTGCCAATGGCCTGTTCTCTCAAATCTAGTCCCACCTTTTCTTGTGCTAAATGCCAAATTGAAAACTATTGATGTGAGTACCAAGACACTACTAAAGTGATCTAAGTACAAGAAATGATGGGGAATGTGAGACATGTACCCTGATTTGTTAGTGCACTTATTTGCACCCATATTTGTCAATTACGTGACTAGTTGTGTCTTGTAGTTATATGAGTTCTTGGCAAGACCGACAACGCAACTGAATTAGAAGCATTAAAGCCACATTGAAGATGAAGAATTTCTTCTGCGATCTAGGCCTTGCAAATAGATGATCCCAACCCAAATAGGAACACCTACCTATGACATCTATTCTAAGCCAATCCCAAGTTCATATTTTATCCTATAGTATTGGCTTTTGCATGTCCCAAGTTGTTGAATGATAAAAAGGTTAAAAACAGGAAAATATGTCCACCTTCAGTAGGAAGAAGGTGTCACCGATTATCATCTTTAGTATCACCGAAGATACCTTTGGTGTTACCGAAGGTGCTCAAAACTATCTAGCAAGCTTACAATGTTAATTCGGTATCATTGACTAGATAATTTGGTGACACCAACTGCCACCAACGAACAATGTTCGGTGCCATCAAAATGGACATATTTTGAACAACAACTTGAGGGATTAATTTGGTAATACAAAATAATATTTTGGTACCACCGAAGTAAGTTGGGTGGTATTGAACTTCACTTTGGTAACACCTTAAACTAACCATTTTATACCCATTTTATATCCGTTGGAAACTTTTGTCTATTAAAGTGGCTTGTAGAAACTTGCAAAATCTATTGAAATAGTCACCATAGAGTCTCTAGTGTACCCTGAGCTTATCATAGCCCATTTAGACTCTATCTATACGAGTTCATGTTCTCTTCATTGTGATCTTTCACTTCTATGAGCATTCAAAGCTCCTATTCAATGAAGAACATGAACTCGTGCCTTCTCTAGAGTTCAAAAACCAAACCAATAGAAAAATCATTGGTTCTTTGATACTCTAGACCGTCCATAGGTTGAATCCCTTAGGAAATCCACTCATTATCCTAGATAGGAGATTCAATAAACTCTCATAACCTTGGTCACCTTCTAGGCACATCTTATGCAAGGTTTTTTATCATGACGCTAAGCCAACAGGTAAATCTAAGCTACGCGATTGGGGGAGCACCAAGAAGCTGATTCAAGCTCGAGAGCGTGAAGATCTAGCAACCCCAGATAAGCTACAAAAGAGAACTCAATCCCATAAGTAAGTGTCATTATAAGAGTTCAAAAGTTTAGTCTCTTTTCTCATGAAGGATTGAGGCTAAGAGTTTGCTATAAACAAACTTGATTAGGTTCCTTGTGTGGGACCTTGGCCGTTCGGCCTAAACTGTAGGTGCCTTTTGTGGGACCTTGGCCGGTGGGCATGTGGGTTCTAGGTGTAGGACCTTTACTCTTGTGGAGAGCATAAATTTATGTCCTTAGTGTAGGACTATAAAGGTTATAGGTGAACTTGTTTAAAACCTTTGATAGTGAAATTCGGTGCATTCTGAGATTGAGTACGAATGTCGAGAGTGGAGTAGGCACGTAGCCGAACCACTATAAATGCTTGTGTTTGGAATGATCATTTGTGCATCTGTTTAATCATGCTTATATATGCTTGAAAGTTTAATTTTGTATATATGATTGGATGAATGTTATTCATTGGTAGGAAACACATTCCACACACAAGCTCACAACACTAGGCTAGTTGTTATATTTTGTTTATCCCTTATAGCCTTTGTGATTAGATGCTCTAACTGGCTTGGAAGCCATTAGTTTATTTTGCCTAACTTGGTTTAAAATTGAGTGATTATTTAAGTTAGGCAATCATGACTTTAAATAGGTAAAAATAATTAAAAAGTCTTATTCAACCCCCTCTAGGACATTGCCTCATATTCACTCTTCAGTATTAGCAGTGTAAACCACAATTTCAATTGGTATCAAAGCGAGGTTCCTCTTAAAAGGGTTCACAACCTATAGGTAGATCTTGACTGAAGAAAGAATTATGGGCAAACGAGAGGGACCATCCATCTCACGACTACCCATTTTTAATGGAACAAACTATTCATAATGGAAGGCTAAAATGATATATTTTCTCTAGGCCTTAGATGATGATGTTTGGGAGATTGTCAAAAATGGATATGCCGCACTAACAGAACAAATTGTTCTCAAGGATGGCACAACAATCGCCAAACCAAACCAAAGGCTAAGTGGACCCAATATGACAAAGAGATGAGGATGTGTGAAACCAAAGCCATGAATGCAATCTGCTGCGGAGTTTCATAAGAAGTATTTCATTAGAAAAGCATGCGTGTAAACTCCAAGGTAGAATGGGAGTTACTGGAAACTACCCATGAAGGGACCAATACAGTGAAAATGTCAAGGCTTCAACTTCTTACATCTCAATTTGAACAAATAAAGATGGAAGAAGATGAGACATTCATGGATTTTTTCACAAAATTGAATAGCATATGCAAGTCCAGGGTGGACTTGGAGAAAGAATTCTGGTTCCTAAAATATGTAGAAAAATTGTGAGATCCCTACCGAAACTTTTTAACTCCAAGGTCACCACCATTGAAGAGTGTAGAAATATAGAAGAAATAAAAGTAGAAGAACTAGTAGGTTCCCTACATACCTTTGAACTACACTTCAAACCACCCATGAAATTCAAAAATACTATTCTCAAAACCTCTAATAACCTAAATACAATAGAGGAAGAAGATGGTGAGAACGAAGATGGAGATGAGGAAGTTTCCCTCCTAGCTAAAAATTTCAAAAGATTCTTTAATAGGAACCGTGGAAGACCATATAACCACAAGTGAGCTCAACTGGACCACAAGTGCCAAACTGGAAAGTTCAACAAATCCAAAGAGCTTCAATGCTACAATTGTAAAAAGTTTGGTTATATCTCCACGAAATGTCCTATAAAGAAATCCAAAGGAAAATCCATGGCAGCCACCTGGGATGACACTGATGACTCAAATTCAGATTCAGATGAGTCAAGTAGTGATGGAGACACAAAATCATTAAAGATTCTCATGGCCTCCACCACTACAGTCAGTCTTAACAATTCAGATGAGGAAGAAGAATTTGATCTTGAGGAAATTAAAAAGGGGAGTGAAATTAGAGTTGGAAGGATAACTTTTGATAATCTGATCAAGAAAATTAAACTTCTGTGATTAAAAGTTGAAAAAGAAAGAAGAAAAAACAAGAAACTAAAAATGGAAGTAAAATATTCTGATCAGACAACTGAACTAACCTGAAAGTTTACTCAAAGTAATGAAAAATTTGAGAAACTTCTAGGCATGGGAAGAAAATCCAAAAATATGATAGGCTTAGGATATGAATCGGAATCCTCCTCTACCTCATCACTGATGATAAATTCAACTACTCCAATTCAGAAAGATCCAGTTGATTGCCATCATTGTGGAAAGATAGGACATTACAAATGGGAATGTCCTATGGTCAAGAAATCTAATGTCACTTCCAACATAAATCACAAAGTTACATCTAAATCATTTGGAAGTCACTCAGAAAAATACTCCTCTAGCTCAAAGAATATAGGTACCAAATGGGTAACACAAAATAAACGCAAGCGCCCTGAAAATGACTCGGGCCCTTGTAACATCTAGTCCATGTAAATGACAAGTTTCCTTGACCCATCTTTTGATATATCCATCAATGGGTCAAGAACTTTAAAAATGGGAAGATGTTAATATATATATATATATATATATATATATATATATATATATATATATATATATATATATATATATATATAAAGAGGAAATTTTGATTAAGAAGTAAATCACAGTTACTAAACTTGATTCTAAACTCTTAAAAGGCATATTATTTTTAAATCAATTTACATATAAATTCTTGACCATCCATGGAGTTTGATAAAAAAAAAAAAGTACCTTTTTGATAAACAACTCCATATATAACAAGTATCATGCATATCTTTTGAAATGTCATGTATAATATGATACTTGCCTTGAACCAGAAAAGGTTGATACACACATTACAATACTCATCACTTATTGATCAACCATTTCCAACAAATGATTATTGGTTCATTTGGACTATATTGATATATCTGAGGATCATGCTCCCTATATATGCATTAGAGTCAAACCAAAGGATTAAGACTGATGCTTGATGTAATTGTTAAATTTGAGGATTCTTGGCCTTTTGATAATTTCATGTTAAATTTTCACTCTCAATCATACCATGGAATCCCATTTTAGAATTGTGCATAGTAGGAAATTCAATCCTAAAGATCTTATTGAGTACCAAGAAGACTTCGGTAACACCAAACTTACCTTCGGTGCTACCGAAATCGAGTCACGTCAAGTCATTTATATCCTTCATTGCCCAGTTCTGCTAGACCATGTCTTATTTCTCCAAAGTTCGTGTGAAGGACTGTACAACCAAAATCAGCAAAAACCAGGGTAAATCCTATTGCTCTCTCTTTACATCTCTAAACTAGGATCATGTGTCAGGTCATTTTCCATGTTACTTCACTTTGCATAAAGGAGTTATCCCCATCTAGAGAAAAGCCGATCCAAGAAGAAACATGTCATTGAAAGATTAACCGAAACTAGGCATAAAGCCTACTCCTTCCAGGCCCATTATTGCAAAAATATTTCTTATAAAAGATTGTGTGTGTTCAAAAATGTCAATGAAACTTGGCCCGATTAACCTTCTCCCATTAAACACCATCCGGGGGTAGTGACGTTGATTGCAATGGTAAAATAGTCAAACTGTTCCATACCGCATATCAACTCATAGAAGGATACCATTGTTGAGGGTCAAATATTGCATACTATCACCTATTTATTTCTTGATTTTACAAACATAATATGGCTTAATGATATATTTTACATGTATTTGTGTTGCAAGGTGAATTTAAGAGCTTGGATTGAAAAGAATGCTAAAAGCATGATTTTAGTGCTCAAAAGTCACCAAGGCAAAGAAGGGATCTTTGGAGACCAACATTGAAGATTCCAAGACTCCAAGATCCAAGAAAACAAAGTGAAGAAGGAAGGAAGTCGAAAGAACAAGCGTGGAAAACACAAAGACTGTGTCATCAAGAACTGTTCAATGACATCAAAGACCCGTTCGATGAAATCGAACACTGGTCGATGACATTGAATTTATGAGGGAAAATTGAGTTAGTTATTGGACATATTGGGTGTTTTTCTCGATCAATCGAAGACATGTTCGATGACTCGAAGGAAGGTGCTTGATGACATCCAAGACTTCTTGATGGCATCGAATTTATTGAAGAAATTGAAGCAACTCGCTAAACTATTTTGGACACGTTCTCGATGACTCGAAGACCTTTTCGATGAATTAAAGCTTCGCTTGATGACATTGAAGGACGGTTCTATGACACAAAGATTTGCGCAGCGTGAAAGAAGAAAAGGCGTGACTTTCAGATTCAAACCCCTTCGATGACATCGAATGGTGTTCGATGACATCGAAGGCGTTACGCAGTTTGCTTAAATTAGATTCAATTTTGCGATTTTGCACAATTTTGCCTATAAATAGGGGTTTCTAGGCACTTTCTAGGATATTAAGGGTTTGTAAGAGTAGAGCAAAAGGGCGGATCCACTTCCCAAGAGTTCTTCTATTCTCCTTAGTTTTTAATGCTTTCTTTTAGGGTTTTTAATCCAATCATGTCTATGGTTGGCTAGATCCCTTAGCTATGGCTAAGGGGTGAGGCTTGTAGCATGGTTGGGATGTTTTCCTTGTTTGATTTTTGTTATTGTTGAACTCCTTAAATTCTAGTTTGCAATTTAACGAATACTTTTAGTTTTTAATGATTTGTTGTGACTTAAATTATAATAGATCTGCAATAGCTTGAAGTATCTTCTTTTTTTGTTTGGAGTTTGTGAAAATAGGAAATCCTATTGTTCTCCATCATCCCTTGGGCATGACTGAGTGAAAAAATCTCTTCTATTCTTCACAATTCTCCTATATTGGTTGTTGGATTGCTATATCATATTGTCTGCCATAATCTCATGGGCATAGTTAGGTGATGGAATCACTTCCAATCTTCACAACTTTCATCCGTTGAGAATTTGGTCAATGGAAGTTCAAATATGAGTTTATTAATATCTTCCAATTGGATAGGATATGACTCTAATTCCAATTGAGTGTCTTGCATCAAATAAGAAAACATCCTAATAGCTACAAGTGGATCCTTGGAAACCCTAGTTCACACCTTTAAATTCTTAAGTTTCTAAATTCATCATCTCACCATTACTCCTTCCTCTCCTGATTTAGGTTAGATCTTCTCATAGTTTTGATCTTAATTTATTTTAGAATAGACACACAAGATTAGTCCCTGTGGATTCAACCTCAGTCTCATCGAGATTATTACTACATCGCGACCCTACACTTGGGTTGTGAATAAGTTTTTGGCGCCGTTGTCGGGGACTAACAATTGTATTTTTCTAAGATTGATTAGTTTTAGAAGTAGGTTAAGATTATGATTTATTTACTTTCCATTTTTAGGATTAGGGTTTGTTTAGATTTTTTTCTTTTTAGAAACTAAATTAACTTTCCTATTTTGTAAGATCCTAATATAAAAACTTCTAATTTGGTAATCTCTTTCTAAGTTTTATTTCTTTCTATTTCTAAATTAGGGTTTTTTTTTTTTTTTTTTTTTTTTTCTGTTTTTAGAAACCTTCTAATTCTAAGATTTTATTTTATTTTTTTAGAAATTAACTCATCTTTCTATTTCTGTTTTTAGAAACTTTCTAATTTTAGAATTTCTATTTATAGAAAGTGATTTCTTTCTTTTTTCTTTTGTAGGATCCTAACATAGATCTCCTCCAATCTGATAACTTCCTTCTAACTTATCCTCTACTTACTTTCCATATTGCTATAGGATTTTTCTTTTATTCTTTTTTTAGGATGAGATTCAGAGTTAGGGTTTCACCATACGAGAGTGGGAATGTCAGTATGCTGAGATAACTAAGAGACACTAGGAAGGGATGTCAGATGATTATGTTAGAAAACAACATGTCTCAAAATTTTTCTGAAAACATCATCGAGAACCAACCCGAATACAATGCTCCACCGGTTATGAAACCCTTACGCAATAATATGCGGGAGAATAATTACACCCCACGGATTAAGAAAATAGTACGTGAGTGTTTGAGTTATCATAACTATAGGAGTGAGAATTATTATCACCCATCAGACAAGAAGAAAACAATGAGAGATTATATTATGGGTGATAATATGTATCAACAACCATCAGATTCTCCCACCTATGACCTATATGACTATAGTCAGTGGAAACATCAATAATGGGAAGATGAACCAGCAATACATTATAATGACAATTCTCATGGGTCCTCTACCTTTGAAACCCAGTCAGAAACAATCCAAGAGGAGTCACTTCAAGGTTGCATAGATACTTTTGTTGGCATCAGAAGAAGGATAGAAGCACTCGATTCGTGCCTCGATAAGCTAATGGAGGCTAGTTCACCCCAGCCTTAACCCAATCTAATTCTTCATTCCTAACATTGGAAAGATGAATTGCCAATTGATTTTAATGACTACTCCCTTGGATTCCCTACTTATGAGATTCAACCAGAAATAATCCAAGAGGAGTTAATTCAGAAACACAGATGCTCAAGAACAATTCAACGAGTATATCGTATAAGCAATCGCAAGTATGACGCGATCATTAGAGGCGATTGAACCTGTCATTCAAGAACATCAGTCACATCTTAATGAGGAGGAAGAGGTTAGTTCATATCAGCTTCAACCCGATCCAAAAACACAATGCAAGGAAAGTGATCCTAACTCGTTTGTAAAGAGTACTGAGATTGAGAATGAAGAGTTGGATTGTGTTAATGAGCGCACAGTTTAGTTTCCTGAAGAGTTGATCGCGATGACTATCCGAAGGAATGATCAAGAGACATTGTTAGTTTTTCGATATAATAATACTGACATGCCTGATTTCAATGATGAGGAAGAGGTTAGTTTATTCAAACCTCAACCCAATCTAAAAAAACAGTGTGAGGTAAGTGATCTCATCCCACTCGTGAATTGTACTAAATTGGATGATGATAAGTATTGGGATGAGAATCATGAGAGTACAACCCAAGATTCACTAGAATCAGCTTCAATTATGGTTCAGGAAAGTGATCACAAGGTACAGGAAGTTTTACTCCACCCATATGACATGTTTGATTCAAATGTGGAGGAAGAGTCTCTTCCAGGTGAATCATAGGACTCTTTTGAGATATGTTTAGACCACTTATCACGCCCCAAACCCAGAAATCAGATTCACAGGAATCCCAATCACCGAATCTGGTGCCGACAGCCTCCATAGTACCCCATTCTTGGCTTCCAACGTCTATATGCCAGATTCCGATCCTGGGATCCTATAAGGAGGATTTTTTTTTTTACTTACATTTGTTTCATAACAAGCATAACCACAAGTTTACCCAAATCACAAAGACAACATCATCATCACATATACACTAATATAAACATTTGAATACAGTGCTAAAAGGGAAATACATATGTCAAAAATCAAAGCTCCAAAAGTCTGTTGTATGCTCTAAGCTCAACACTGCTACAACCTGATGCCACCTGCACGTATCTATTGTGCATAAGCTTATAGAAAGATTAGAGGGTGGTGAAAGTGTGTGCACAAGGTAAGTGCCAAGTATGCAATACAATGTCATAAATCATACAATGGAATAAATAGAAATACTAATAAGATACGATATCGGAGTAAGCGAAATTATACTGGTAAGTCCACGAGTCATATAGTATCAGAGTACGTAATACAAATTAGCTATACAAATGAGGAGTCAAAGAGAGCCAAATATCAGATGCCAAGGGTAAAATGAAATATGTAAATCCTGTTAAGTCTGTCTTGGTCATATAAGTGCAGAAACATAATAACCCAAAATGCTAAGTACTGCGGATGCAATGTAATATGTGGTGCAAATGAAATGATCATGCTAGAGTGTGAAGTCGAGATGTAGCACGTAGTATCGCAAGCTACGGGTCTCCACAAGGGACTTCTATCTAAACCAGTCTCATATCTAAATTTGGATAGTCAGAATCAATGTGGTAAACTCCTGATCTCAGGTTAGTCGTGCGCCCAATCGAAATCCTGGCCATATGAAGGTACATGTAACAAATAGTTACCACCAACCCAAGTAAATAGTGAATGAATGAATATGCAATTCTTGCTCATTAAGTCCACATATTAGTATGGTTACTCTCTGGAGAATCACCGGGGTCTATTACTTCTAAACCAGATTGTCACTCCATCGCGCACAACAAGGTGAGTGAATGAGACCTCACTATTCGCCTGCCAATATCGGGCCCGACTCATCGATAGCAGACCCATTCGTCGAGCTAGTCAGACTCAGCCTAACATTGCCCCCTCCTCTAGGATAAGTAAGGCCGTACCCCCTTCCAACCAACCACAACATAGTGGCAGATGCAGCCTAATGGTATACGACCCTCATGCACTCATGCATCCACTCAGTCTAGACGTTGGAGCAAACTCCGTAACTAAGAGGGTTCTAAGACTTTCACCCAAGGATATCTATAACACCCTATGTAGAATAAATTTTTGGTATCCCATCTGGCCATCCGCGATATGCTTGTGGAGGCTATGGCCCTGATGTCGCTAGGGCATACGGTGGTCATATCACAAAATGCGAGATGTATGAGTCATACCATCTAGTCATGCATCAAACCTGCGTGTACCACGCACTCATGTGGAAAACTCCTCCTATCAGGGAGTCCCATAATAACCTGTCCAATGACATGTTCTATGATTAACCATTTCTCATATTAGGTATACATATGATGCGCATGGGAATGAGTCGTGAAGCTATACTAAGCATGCTATATGATAACGGTGTACTTTCCTTATATCAAGGATAGGCTTGGACAACCTACTTATAACAAGAATAGGCCTCACAATGGGCCCAAGGGAATGTCACAATGTGGACATCTAACCATCATTACCTATCAATGTGGTCATTTAACCAAAATCGCTCCCAAGTGGTGGCCCACATAATTATCATTACATATATTATAGTGAAATCACACATTACATCGGTCTGCACCTTCATCGCATTGGGCCTCACTCAAGGGCCACATATACACCACATCGGTTCTCGTCATACGAGCCACAAATACATCATAATGGACCTTATCAAATGGGCCACAAATACATCACAACGAGCCACATACCTGAGCCTAATACACATCACTATGGGCTGCATGACATGGGTTTAATATGCATCACAATGGGCCGCATGACATGGGCCTAATACACATCACTATGGCCCTCGGCACATGGGCCATAAATGCATCACATCAGGCCTCACTCATAGGCCGCACATACATCATAATGAGCCTTGGCACATGGGTCATAAATACATCACATCGGGCCTCAAATATACATCACAGGTGGGCCTTGCACATAAAGCAAGTGGGCCCTGAAGACTGATGGACAACAAGGATAAAACATATATCACGATGGTCCCCTATCCCTGGACGGTGTGGATGAAATCACACATCAAGGTGGATCACACATCCCATGGACGGTGTGGATAAAACATACTTTGTGTGGGGTCCACGTCCCATATGCGGTCAGGATATAAGGCACATACATCACCTGTGTCTCACATGGACAGTAGGGATGAAACACGTACATCATAGTAGGCCCACCATCCCATGCTGAACGATGCGGCGGATACATCACCTAGGTGGGCCCCAAGGTGTAGGTATTATGATGCTATGCTATGACATACTCATAATCGGTATCGATAATCGACCTATACAATCGGCCTCAACAATCAGAATTGACCTCGACAATCAGAATCAGCCTTGACAATCAGCACCAATAATCGATATTGACAATTGGCACCGATAATCTACATCGATAATTGGCACCAATAATCAAAAATGATACTTGACACTGAAAATTAGCACATAAATAGGGCGGGGTCCATGGATGAACAGCCGATCAACCATAATATAAAGATCGGCCCTCGGCCGTGGTTATATCAAATCCGGTAGCACGGAGCCATCCGTCCATTGTGAATGGAGCCCACTTATTTGGGTTAACCCACTAAGAGAATAATAAGAATGGATCTAACAAGGCCTAAGGAAATGTCACAATGTGGACATTAAACCATCATTGCCCAACAATGTAGCCATTTAACCAACATTGCTCCTAAGGAGTGGCCCATACAAGGAATTCATACACAACTTAATGTGCCATACATACATCGCACTGGGCCTCAACCATGGGCCTTGAATACATCATAATGGGCCTCAACCCATGGGCCCTAATACATCATAGTGGGCCTCAACCTATGGGCCCCAAATACATCACAATGGGCCTCAACTCACGGGCCCTAATACATCACAATGGGCCTCAACCCATGGGCCTCAAATACATCACAATAGGCCTTACCAAATGGACTGAAAATATATCATAATGGGCCATGTCCCATGGGCCTCAAATATATCACGATGGGCCTCAACCCATGGGCCCTAATATATCACAATGGGCCTCAACCCATGAGCCCCTAATACATTACATCGGGCCTCATCAAGTGAGCCTTATATATATCAAGGTGGGCCTCAAGGGACGGGCACCAATACATCAAGATGGGCCTCATAAGGTATCTCATGATTTGGCAAAAATAGGTGGACAGTGGGTTAAACACACACATCACGGTCGATCCCACATGTTATGGCGGACGGCGTGGGTAGAACATATATCATGACGGGTCCACAACCGTCGGACGGTGTGGATATATACCACATAAATCAAGGCAAGCCCCATAGACCTTGGTAACGTCACTACAATAGTCATATAGCTGGATTGAGGTCCACCAACCATGCCACCTCCCGCACGGGGGGACGGAGTGGTTAAAACACTTACATCGGTGGGTCCCACGTGGAGCCCACCATAACGTTTATCCGCCATCCAATCTGTTGGTAAGGTCACACAGAATCAGAAGAAGAGGAAAAATAAATTTCATAATGATCTAAAACTTCTGGACCCAGAAAAGGGTTTCAATAGTAGATGTTCAACACAACTATTTCCTGCCGTGTGGGCCATTCCAAGTGAATAATCTAATCCGTTCACCGTCTTGGCCACCTCGAATGAGGTCAAATAGACTCTGACTAGGACTAGTTTGGATGACGAGGGACTCCAAAGAGGGCCTTAGAGTGTTTCAATAAATGGGTATTAATACCCTTAGTATGGCCCACTTGAGACTCATATTTGCCTTAAAATTTGGCACATGGCCTAAAATTATAAGGAGGAGATAGTGGACGGTGTGGATTAAACAAATTCATCATGGTGGGGTCCACATGTGATGGCAGCCCAGTAAGGTTTTCACCCTCACCGTCACTGGACAATAACATCCAAAGACTTAACTTTTTTTTTCTTCTCTCTTTCTTCTTTTATTTTTATTTTATTCTACTATGTGGGGCCCATTAGTGGATAATCCATTCCTTCTATTATATCGACCAGCTCTTTATGGACCAAAGGAGTCTAATGATGGATAAGTCCACCATTTATACATACAGCAGTAGGTATTAGAAAGTTCTAATAGTGAGACTTTGTTTCCCTCGGTGCAGCCCACTAAGAACTAAGATTTGTCTCATTTTTCGACTCATAGCCTAAAACTACATGGGGAAGGTGGTGGATGACATGGATTAAACAAATACATCAAGGTAAGGTCCATGTCCGCATGGTTGACGTGAGGGGTTACTCCCACTACCACCATCGGTTGTGGTGTGGTCCACTTGATGGTTAGATCGAGTAGATTTTTGGGCTCCATGGCTAAAATGTGCTAGAAAATGGATGTATTGTGTGAATCTAAGAAATACATCAATATCGGTCCTATGAGTGAAAACTCACTCCAAACCTCCCATGCAAAAAGTAAGAAATGACATTGGTAACCCAGCCCCTTAACATTTGTGGTATGGCCCACCTCGGATTCAGATTAGCTTCATTTTTCGCCTCAAAGCCTAAAATGATCTGGGAAATTGGATGGACGGCGTGGATTTAATTTATACATTAAGGTGGGGCCTACATGAGCAACCCACCCCAAGTTCGGAATCAAGCTGATATCTATTTTTGGTTATTGGATAGTACACCTCACTGTCAGTTCACACTTCACTATCTAGCCACGTCTAGTGTCCCTGGACACTGGATGGTTTGGGTAACACATATATATAAGGTGGGCCCCACCTACAGACGTGCTACAAGTGGGCCACAAAATGGCTGGATGGTGTAGATAAGACACACATCAAGGTGGGGTCCATCCGGGTGGGCCACACGGTCACATCATCACACCAAAAATATGAAAGAGAGAGAGAGTGTGTGTGAGAAAGACCGAGTGATGGAGGGACCCTAGCACTATGGGCCCTCCCTTCCATTCATCACAACATATATCAAGTGGGTCTCATTAGATGTGGGCCCACCAATCAAAATCAACGGTGGAGATCCTTTCTCCACCAAAATGCAAGGTCGAGATGACCTTATTCATATGAGGAAAATAAACATCATAATGGGGTCCATGGAAAATGGCCCCATCATGGAATGATCATGAGGATCAAGGTGGGCCATCGGCCACACCTAAGGTCTAAAGTGAGATCCATACCATTAATCGGTAGGCCTCACTTGGCCCATCATCAAAGCATTAAATCTTGGTATATGAAGCACCTTTGATCTTTTTTTCCTTCTTCTCCCACCGATGTGTCCTAGAGCTCCATGAAATGCATTTCAACAGCCAGAGATGAAGTTTGGATGGTGGAGATGGGAGGTAGGAAGGTGGGCCACACTAGCTCTCCTCTCTCTCATGGAAATGTTGGGCATTGGAGTTGCTTGGGGAGAATGGGAGAGATGAGGTAGATAAGAGAGATGAGAGAGAGTGTGATGTAGGAGAAGTGATGGGAGAGAGGGATGGTGAGTGATGGGTGATGTGTACTTGATATGTAAGGGATGGGTTGCTTGGACTTTGGGGATGTGGTGTGAAGTGATGTGTACTTGACATGTACTTGGCCCTTAATTGATTGATTCAGTGATTGATTGATAGGACATGTTGTAGAGATTCTCTTAGGATTGCAAATGCGCGGTGTTTTTCTTGAACTGAATGCGGGCCCACATTTCCTAGCCTTGGTATCGCCTTGGCGTGTGAGACACGGCATCGGAACCGCTGCGATGACACGGTTGCTAGGGTACAAGTCTCAGGTTGAGCCAACTCTGGAATATGGGACATGACTTAAGGTTGTGTGTAATTACCGATAACAGATTGCAGGTCGTTAGAATTCGACTGATAGGACCGCAGAAGTCTATAGAACAGTAAAGGCTAGGATACGGGTCTTACACCACTCTCCTAAATTGAATAATGATATGATTCGAGAGATGGACGAGTCACTCGATATGGCTTTGGAATTCGAAACCATGCAGTTGAGGCCACCATCTGAGTTGTTAACCCTTGACAATCCAATGCCTTTACTAAGTAGTACTGATGAACAGAGTCTTCATATCAATTCTTCACCTGTTGATCTTCAATCTACCTATGTAAGGCAAGACAAGATACATCCAGTGACGATTTATTCTCACCATGATGAAGAGCAAGAGATCATGCTTCCATCCGCTTCCAGAGACGATAAAATCCTTGGGTAGATCATTGCAAACTTTAATGTGTAAATTGAGTCAACTATTTCTTTTATTTCTTTTAGAGATTCAAATTATCCGATAATAAAAGAAATAGTTGATGCCTCGTAAGACAATACCTCGGTAGTTGTCATGGACGGATAAAACCCTTATTCTGAATCCCCTCCTTCCTTGGATCCTAAATGTTTACCATTAAAGGAGGAGGAGCTGAAAATTAAACCGGAGTCAGAAACTTCAGAATGTGACAAGACTACATCCCTTTCTAAGAATTTTTCTGAATCTTATTTACATCTAGTCTCTAATTCACCATGTTACGCTAACATTGAAACTTTTTCTATCACAGGTGAATCGTATATAATTTGGACACCTCAGGAGATTAAAAAGAAACTTTATGCTGAGGTCCATAAATTTCTCTGAAAATTCATGCTCCAGGGCATCCGAGCTTATTACAAAAAAAGGGCTTTTGGATGATCTTGTTGAAAAACCTACTAAGAAATTTATTAAGATATTGGTCGGAGGAGGAACCTTGTGGCATGACTGGGTAGCTTTTCCCCTGCTTTCCTAGTTTAGGATTAGTCTATTGCTTTTATAGGACTAGGATAATTTGCTTTATGTTATTTAGGATAGTTTTCTTATACTCTATTGAGTTTCATTTGGTGCTACCCCATTTTATGCTGAGATTCATAGAAAAGTTTTAAAATTCCTTCTTCCAGGTACTATCTTTCCAACACCATTCCCTTTATTTTTGTTGCCTCTTTTGCATTACATGCGTGTTTTCTCAATTTTGAGTAAAAATTTTAAAAAAATTTCAAGGTTTTGAGTTGAAATCTGTTTGAAAACTAAGAAATTGTGTATTTAAGAATGTTTTGAGTATGATGAGAAGGGAGATTAGATTTTAAATTATTGGACCTTGATCATCTAAGTAAAATATCACTCACAGTTCTTACATTCGAATTGATTAAGAAAAAGTTTAAATATCATGTTAATCTAAACCACAAGACACGTTCAATTTTCTTTCTTGGACTGTGCTTGAGTTTCTAATAATTAATATGTAGATCATTGTTAGATATTGAGAATTTAGTATGCAGAATCTTGTCCACTTTAAAAGATGAAAAATCAGTTAAAAAATAGGAGATCGACAAAAAGGTCATATAGAATGAAGAATGACAACATCTCTATGGGGAATGAAAAATGTGTTTGAAAAGGAAGTAATGTCTGAAAAAGACGAATAAATAATGGTGACCGTCGATATAAAATCAGAAACTAGAAAAAGAATGAAAAATGGAATAGGTTTAGAATCAGTACTTAAGTTTTCAACTAATCTTAATGTCACGCCCCAAACTCGAAAACCGGGCTCACAAAATTCCCGATCACCGAATCCGGCGCCGACAGCCTCCATAGAACCCCATTCTCGGCTCCTAGCTCCCATTCGCCAGGTTCCGATCCTGGGATGCTACGAGGAGGATTTTCAATGTCAGTTTGATTCGTAATAAGCATAACCAAAGGCATAACCCACAAATAACAACCAAGCACTCCATTACATTTCCACTATGATCAAAAACTTTACAAGTACAATGAGCATAAAGGAAAATATAATGGTAAAGAACAAAGACTCCAAAATGCTCTGCAACGTGCTCCTGCCTCAGCACTGTTGCCATCCAACGTCACCTGCACGCAACGATCGTGCATAAGCTTACAGAAAGCTAAGAGGGTGGTGAAAGTGTGTGCGTAAGGTAGTAATATGAACATGCAATGTCAGAGTAATGTGGAATATGCAGATAGAACTATAATACCATGAGCTATACCAAGGCTATACAATGCGAGTCATGAATGATATCGGTCATCCCAAGGCCATGCGATGTGCAATGCAACTCAAGCATACAGGTCCTCATCTATGTCCACACATCAATACAGCTCAAAATATGAAATATCAACGGGGTCTAGTACACTCTAAACTAGATTGCCGTCACATCACGCGCAATAAGGTAAGTGGAAGAGACCTCACTATCCGTCTGCCAATATCGGGCGCAACTCATTGATAGCGGACCCATTGCTCGAGCTGGTCGAACTCTGCCTAGCATTGCCCCCTACACTCGGGCGGGTAAGGCCGCACCCCCTTCCAACCGACCACGACACAGTGGAGAGCACAGCCAACTGGTATTCGGCACTCAGCGCTCATCTACCCACTCAGTCTAGACGTTGGAGCAACCTCTTGGTACCATAAGGGTTTAGGGACTTTCACCCAGGGATATCTATAGTATCCCATGTAAAACAAGATTTTCGGTATCCAATCCTGCCAACCACGATACATCTGTGGAGACTTCGGCCCTGATGTCGCTAGGACGTACAATAACCATGTCACACAAATGCGAAATGCATGATTCACGCTATCCAGTCATGCAACAAATTCTGCGCATATCGTGCGCTCATGTAGGACAACACCGCCTAACCGGGAGCCCATAAACAACCTGCCCAAAGGCAAATGCTATGATCAGACAATTCTCACGTCAAGCATACATATGATGCGTATGATCATGAGTCATGGAACTGTACTAAACATGTTATAATAAAATAAACTATCCTACAATGCAGATGGACCTGGGCGGCCTATACATAATAAATATGGGCCTAACAATGGGCCCTAAGGAGAGTCGTAATGTGGACATGCAACCAGCATTACACTCGCAATGTGGACGTCAAACCAACATTGCTCCCTAGGCACGATCTTCTTAAACGTCGCTACATAACCTGTATTGGGATTACACATTGCAATGGATCTTAGGTTCATCCCATTGGGCCTTACTTATATATCAAATGGGCCATATCTTATGGATCTTTTATTCATCAGATGGGCCATATAAATGGGCCACCCCAATGGGGTCTTATGTGCATTGCAATGGGTCAAAACTCGTGGGCCTAGGATTGCATCAAATGAGCTTAGTCTCATGAGTCTAATACATGACCAATGGGCCACACCAATTGAGCCCCACATGTAGATCAAGTGGGCCTCAACCCATAGACCTAATCATGAGTTCAATGGGCCTAAACCCCTAGGCCTTAATCAAATAAAATGGGCCTAACTCATGGGTCTCAAATAAGTCCAATGGGCCTAATCCCATGGACCCTTTTTATAATCAAATGGGTTTAGTCTCATGGGTCTTACAATATATCAACTGGGTCCACATCCATGGGCTTTAAGAATGCAACAAAGGGATCCAATTACATGGGCCTTGAAGTACATCAAATGGGCCTAGTCCCATGGACTTGCAACACATCCAATGGGCCTAGCCCATAAGCATTTCATAAACCAAATGGGCCTAGCCCATAGCCCTTTTGAAATCCAAATGGGCCTAACCCATAGGCCTAAAATGATCTTTTCAAGTGGATGGACGGTCTGGATGCATCGCCTGTGACAAAGGTGGGGCCCACAAGAAGGCGTACTATCGTGTATATTATATAATATATAAACTACATATAATATAATATATGTAATATATACAATATTATATGTAATATATATACAATATATATAATGCGGCACTCAGCACCCACACGTGGGGGTGGGCCCCACCGTCCAGTGGGGACGGTGTGGATACAACACCAAAGATCATAGTGGGCGTCACCGTCCACGGACCGTGGACGGTGTGAATAAAATACATAATTCACTGTGGGTCCCACGTATGTGGCCCACCGTGATGTTTATTTGAAATCCAACCTGTTCATAAGGTCACTCTGACCTGTATGAAGGAAAAACATAAATTTCAGCTTGATCCAGTACTTCTGTGGGCCCCAAGAAAATTTTCTATGGCAAACATTCAATTCTACTGTTCTCTGTGGTGTGGGCCACCAGAGCCTTGGATGGGCCTGAATTTTGGCAGGGGCCCACTGTAGAAGGTGGCCCACCACATGAATAGATTGGATCGTAAATAAACATCACAATGGGGCCCTGAGCAAGGCCATGGGTGGCCAGCGGCCGCCCGCCCGCCTGCCTTCACGCAGCAATGTGCAGCACTGCCCCTCTGACGAAACGAATGCAGAGGCTCTGCCTCTTTTCATTTTCTGGGAAAAACCGTTTTCCTGCGATTTTTCGCACTTGGGGCCCGCTGCACCAAAATTCGTCCCGACCATTACGATCAGTGGCTCAAGGCCATCCAAATGAGTCCAGAGTTTGAATTTTTTTGATGCTTGGAAGTGAAATAAAATAAGAAAATAGAGTTTGAATGGTGAGGGTGCGATCTTTGACGCTATGGCCCACCAGGTGCTCCGTTCAATCTCATTTTCTGGCTCAACGCCTAAAATGAGATGGTGAAAGGAATGGACGGCTTGGATTAGAGCAATACATCAGGGTGGGGCCTATGCAAGTGAGCCACCAAAAACCCTCTTTTTCTTTCTTCCTTTTTCTTCTTTCCTCTGAAACGTCCAGCGTCCTAGACGCTAGACGGTTTATTATATTTTTTTTTTTTAGAAATGGTGGGCCCTGATGAAGTGGGCCACCACTGATGGGTGGTATGAGAATAACGTCTAAGGTGGGCCCCACTTGAATAAAAATAAATGCATCAAGGTGGGATCCATTCAAGTGGGCCACACAACCTTATCACATGCCATAAAAATAATACAAAATAAAAAGAAATAAGAGAGAGAGAGAGAGAGAGAGATGGAGAGTGGGACACGCCTTGTGATAGAGGGACCCCGACATTATGGGCCCTCCCTTAAATGAAATTATACATCAAGTGGGCCTTAAAGCATGTGGGACCACCGAAATTTAAAATCAACGGTGGGAATCCTTTCCCCACCAACATGGACGGTCTAGATGACCTTTGAAGAGAAAATAAACATCATGATGGGGTCCATGGAGAATGGCCCCATCATGGAATGATCATGATGATCCAAGTGGTCCATCGGCCACATTTTAGGGTCCCAAGTGAGATCCACACCATTGATCGGTGGGCCTCACTTGGTCCACCATAAAAACAAGAAAAATTACCCTATAGAGGCACCCACCGTCCGATCTTCTCGCTCCTAGGGGTTCCTTGGCACCTTAGCTTCAACTTCAACGGTTAAGATGAGGAATTGAGGGTTAAGATGGGAGATCTTGGGATGAAGAGGTGGGCCACTTGGAGTTTAGGGAGCTTGGAGAAATTTCATACGTGGGGCTCTTTGTTGCTTGGGATTTTTGAAATGAGAAAGAGAGAAAGAGAGAGAGTGATGTAGAGAGAGATGGATGGATGGATGAATGATGGGAGGTGTAAGAAATCTTTGACTTTTGAGGCTTTTGTGTAAGAGAGGTATGGGTGGTGAACACTTTGGTGGCTTTTTGTGTAAGAGAGGTATGGGTTTGGGAGACTTTTGTGGTTGCTTGGGAAAAGGGATGGAAGTGATGTGTACTTGACATGTGATGGATTGATGGGTGATTGATTGATGGGATTGATGTGATTGATGTGACACATCGTAGAAATTTCCTTAGTTTTTGCAACGCGCGGCGTTTTCTCGCACCGAACGTTGGCCCATATCTCTTGACCAGGGTATTGCCTCGGCGCGCGAGTCGCGGCATCGGAACCGCAACGACGGCGCGGTCGTTATGGTATTGGTCTCGGGTTGAGTCGACTCGGGTTGTCGGCATATGAATCAGGGTCGCACGTCGATATCAGTTAAGGGTTGAAGGTCGCCGGAATTCGACCGGTAAGACCGCGGAAGTGTACGGAAAGGTACGGACCAAGATACGGGTTTTACACTTAATATGATGAATATGGCTAATATTATGAAACAAAAGTAGTCTTTTGAGAAGTAAATTGATTTTCACCAGGGACATTAGATAACTTGATATTTGAACTTCCATTCTGATTTAATTAATAAAGGACCTACTAGATTAATTGCATAGTTAATTTGGCTCTACGTTTCCAAGATCCCACTATATCACTTAATTCTACTCATTTATACTTGATTGCGCAAAAGATTGTTTTCTAAAGAAGGATTTTGAGCTTGAGATTGAAGATTATTTATCACATATTTTGCTCAGGACTAGCAAAATGATGGTTGGAGGTTGTGTTGAGGGTCAAATATTGCATATTATCCCCCATTTATTTCTTCGTTTTACAAACATAATATGGCTTAAAGGTATATTTTACATATGTTTATGTTGCATGGTGAATTTAAGAGCTTGGATTGAAAAAGAATGCTAAAAGCATGGATTTAGTGCTCAAAAGTCACCAAGGCAAAGAAGGGACCTTTGTAGACCAACATTAAAGATTTCAAGACTCCAAGATCCAAGAAAACTAAGTGAAGAAGGAATGAAGTCGAAAGAACAAACGCGGAAAACATAAAGACTGTGTCATTAAGAACTATTCGATGACATCAAACACTATTCGATGACATCGAATTTATGAGAAAAAATCGAGTTGGTTGCTGGACATATTGGGTGCTTTTCTCAATCAATCGAAGACATGTTTGATGACTCAAAGGGACATCGAAGACTTCTCGATGACATCGAATTTATTGAAGAAATTGAAGCAACTTGCTGGACTATTTTGGACACGTTCTCGATGACTCGAAGACCTTTTCGATGAATTGAAGCTTCGCTCGATGACATAGAAGGACGGTTCAATGACATAGAGACTTACACAATATGAAAGAAGAAAATGTGCGACTTTCGAATTCAACCCCCTTCGATGACATCGAATGGTTTTTAATGAAATCGAAGGCGTTATGCAGTCTACGTAAATTAGATTCGATTTTGCAATTTTACAGAACTTTGCTTATAAATAGGGGTTTCTAGGCACTTTCTAGGATATCTAGGGTTTGAAGGAGCAGAGCAAATGGGCAGAGCCGCTTCCCAAAAGTTCTTCTTCCCTTCTCCTTAGTTTTTAATGCTTTCTTCTAGGGTTTTTAATCCAATCATGTCTATGGTTGGCTAGATCCCTTAGCTAGGGCTAAGGGGTGAAGCTTGTAGCATGGTTGGGATGTTTTTCTTATTTAATTTTTATTATTGTTGAACTCCTTTGATTCTAGTTTGATATCTAAAAAATACTTTCAGTTTTTTAATGGTTTGTTGTGACTTAAATTACAATGGATCAGCAATAGCTTAAAGTATCTTCTTTTTCTATTTGGAGTTTGTGAAAATAAGAAATCCTATTGTTCTCCATCGTCCCTTAAGCATGGCTGAGTGACAAAATTCCTTATATTCTTCACAATTCTCCTATGTTGGTCGTTGGATTGCTATATCCTTTTGCCTAGCATAGTCTCCTGGGCATGGTTAGGTGATGAAATCACTTCCAATCCTCACAACTTTCATTCGTTGAAAATTAGGTCAATGGAAGTTCAGATCTGAGTCTATTGAATATCTTCCAATTGGATAGGATAGGACTCTAATTCCAATTGAATGTCTTGCATCAAATATGGAAACATTCTAATAGCTGCAAGTGGATCCCTGGAAACCCCAGTTCCCACCTTTAAATTCTTAAGTTTCTAAATTCATCATCTCACCATTACTTCATACTTTCCTGATTTAGGTTAAATCTTCTCATAGTTTTAATTCTAGTTTCTTTCAGAATAGACACACAAGATTAGTCTCTGTGGATTCAACCTCGGTCTCACCGAGATTATTACTACATCGCGACCCTACACTTGAGTTGTCTTCCAAAACAACCCACACAACTACAAATACACAAAATCAAAAGAGGCTGTTTTAAAAACAACTCATTATATAATCTATATGTGCGTATTTACTTATAAGATAGAAACATCATTTTCATATTAACTATTATTTTTACTTGTACTTGTTGATTTATCCTATGATTTCAGCATAACATGATCAATAACAAGGGAAAGGAAGATGCAAAAGGAGAAACCTCATCTAGAAAAATGAGACCCTATACTCCTTATCCACACTCTAATGCTAGGGCAAAAGAATTTACCTTTAATCGATTTATCATACCTAGTCTCATATAGTCATATGGGATAAATATCTATCTAAAATCCATGGGGTGGGACAACGTTCTTTATTAGGAGGGGAAATACAATATGACCTTGTTTATCAATTTCTGATTTTTTGTCATAATACTTGAGATGATCCTCCGCGGATCCGCATCAATTACATGAACCAAACTAAGGAGATCACTCCTTTGATGCTGGGCGAACTTCTGGATCTTCCAGTCATAGACATCTTACCAACTGATCGTTGCTTAAATGATCCAAGTATCTGGAAAGAAGTGACAAGAACACTATGTGATGAATCAATGATATCCAGAAACAGAAAAAATTACTTGTCTTCATTGCATCTGGAATCTACCACAAAAGTGATTCACCAAATATTGAGTACCAATGCATATCCATGTGAAGTTTCTGGAGATATACTCTCACCAGTTGCTCTGAATACCCTATGTGATATCTATCGGAGAACTGAAATATGTTTACCCACTATAATCGTGAGACAATTAATTCGAGTTGTCAAAGGTATTTGCCACACAAGTTTCCCTTCCCCAGTATCATCTGCAAACTCTCCAAGTTTCTTGCAATGCCCCTACTCATGATACAGTATATCCGGCAGTATATCTTACCAAGAAAATTTTACTCAAAATCGTCTAAACTCATCAAGAATGGAGTAGCGGTGAAGAAGCTCAAGACGCTCCTCTGGCCACTAGTTGGGACTCTTGTCGCACTCCAATGACTTCACCAAGTCCATTATCAGTCAACACCGGATGCCTCCTTCGCCAGAACGATCCAATGCATCAACTTCTTGAGGGTAGTCAAATATAGAAGCTTGCCTTCGGCAATGCGAAAATCGATTCTCCTGGATTGAACTACGTCTTGACACCCTTCAACATACTGGAAAACATATCATTGAACTGCTTCTGACTCGTCGTTCTTATATCCCTCTATATGAGGGTGGATCATCCAGATAATTTTTTTATTGTGTTGTTGCTGAATCATAGTACATTTTCTTTTTGGATATTTATGCCCTTATGGGCTTGTTATTTTTTGGATGGTGGTTTATTCTACCCAATCTTGGGGTAGTAATTTTGATAATTTTGATAACATTCTGTTAGATATTTCTCTTATGATTATTCTTGCTATCTAACATATGGTTTGATTGATCATGATGATATATTTCACTATTTGGATGATGATCTTTATGCCCATATCATTATATGATCTATTCTCTTACCCTTTGTAATATCAATTCTTATATGTTATTGGAATATTTCTTGATAAACTCTTTACCAATAAGTGACAAAAAGGGGGAGAAGAAACCTACCCACCAAAACAATGTGTGTTTCTTGCAGAAATTGTTTGTTTCCCTTATTACAGGTTATTCTTGGTAAACATTAAGAGGGAACAACATGATTTTGTATTACATGTCAAGTCTTGAATTGTAAATCTATATGTTTGGTATGTAATTCTTTTTATTTTGGTATGTCATTGGTATGAACTATGACACAGTCATAGATTAGATTGTTTTTGTCATGTAATAGACAAAGGGGGAGATTGTTAGTGCACTTATTTGCACCCATATTTGTCAATTATGCGACTAGTTATGTCTTGTAGTCCGATGAGTTCTTGGCAAGTGAAGACCAGCAACACAACTAGATCAGAAGCATCAAAGTCACATTGAAGATGAAAAACTGCTTTTGCGATCTTGACCTTGCAAATAGATGATCCCAACCCAAATAGGAGCACCTACTTAGGACATGTATTCTAAGCCAATCCCAAGTTCATATTTTATCATATAGTATTAGCTTTTGCATATCCCAAGTTGTTGAATGATTAAAAATTCAAAAATAAGAAAATCTGTCCACCTTCGGTACGAAGAAGGTGTCACCAATTGTCACCTTCGGTATCACCAATGGTGCACAAAACTATCCAGCAAACTTACAATGTTCGGTGACACCGACTGGATAATTCGGTGACACCGACTGCCACCAACGAACAATGTTCGGTGCCACCAACATGAACATATTTTGAAGAACAACTTAAGGGATTAATTAGGTACTACCGATGATATTTCAATACCACTGAAGCAAGTTCGTTGACACCGAACTTCACTTTGGTAGTACCATAAACTAGCCTTTTTATACCCATTTTACATCTATTGGAAGCTTTTATTTATAAAATCGGCTTGTAGAAACTTACAAAATCAATGGAAATAAGCACTATAGAGTCTCTAATGTACCCCAAGCTTATCCTAGCCCATTTAGACTATCCATACAAGTTCATGTTCTCTTCATTGTGATCTTTCACTTCTATGAGCATTCAAAGCTCATATTTAATGAAGAACATGAACTCATGCCTTCTCTAAAGTTCAAAGACCAAACCAATAGAAAAATCTTTTGTTCTTTGATACTCTAGAGCGTTCATAGGTTGAATCCCTTAGGAAATTCACTCATTATCCTAGATAGGAGATTCAACCAACTCTCATAACCTTGGTCACCTTTTAGGTACATCTTATGCAAGGTTTTTAATCGAGAAATTCTAGTTTTTTCCCCAATTTCTTGCAAAACAGTTTTGGTCCTGTTCAATTTGATTGAAGAGGCTCTCGATTCAATTAAGAAAATCCAAAAATGCAAGTTTTCTATCAGGATGATTTTGGGCACTTTTGATACGATCAAAAGTGTGGCTGATTCGATCAATGACCCTCAAATGGAGTCGATCCCATTGAAGGTCCTATCGACAGTTTGTGTAGTTGCATGGTTTTGTTTCTAATTCAGAATCTAGATTATATATACGGGTGTAATACATGATTAGGGTATTCTAGGAGTAATTGGAAACTTGTTCTAGAAAGAGCTAAGGTTTTTAACTCTAGGATTTGCATGTAAGTTGATTTTATGTCTTATAATTTCATTTTCATAGTAGATTGCTTGTTGCTTTGTGTTGTCATTTTTATTTTTTATTTTTCCCGTGTTATCTGTGCATGGTCAAATTTTATATCCCTATGCTTGTTTGATTCACTTCTGGTTCACGCCTGATGCTTCCACACTCAACACTGGGTTATGCTTCCACAACCAACATTTTTGCATTTGGCCCATTGATGAGCCATCTAGATAATCTAAACTAGATGGACAAAGGCAACCTAGACACGAGGAGACTAGCTCAGGAAGATTTCTTTTCGACTTTCAGTTTCTTCTTATAAGCTTGCTTACTATGCTTACTTTGGAATTAATATGTTGTCACGCCCCAAACTCGGAAACCGGGCTCACAAAATTCCCGATCGCCGAATCCGGCGCCGACAGCCTCCGTAGAACCCCATTCTCGGCTCCTAGCTCCCATTCGCCAGGTTCCGATCCTGGGATACTACGAGGAGGATTTTTTTTTTTTTTACATCAGTTTGATTCGTAATAAGCATAACCAAAGGCATAACCCACAAACAACAACCAAGCACTCCATTACATTTCCACTATGATCAAAATTTTTTTTACAAGTACAATGAGCATAAAGGGAAATACAATGGTAAATAACAGAAAACTCCAAAATGATCAGCGACGCGCTCCTGCCTCAACGCTGCTGCAGTCCAACGTCACCTGCACGCAACGGTCGTGCATAAGCTTACAGAAAGCTTAGAGGGTGGCGAAAGTGTGTGCGCAAGGTAGTAATATGAATGCAATGTCAGAGTAATGCGGAATATGCAGATGGAACCAAAACGTCATGAGCCGTACCAAGGCTATGCAATGCAAGAATGAATGGTATCGGCCATCCCAAGGCCATGCAATGTACAATGCAACTCAAGCATACAGATACTCATCAATGACCACATATCAGTACAGCTCAGAGTATGGAATATCACCGGGGTCTAGTACACTCTAAACCAGATTGCCGCCACATCGCGCGCAATAAGGTAAGTGGAAGAGACCTCACTATCCGTCTGCCAATATCGGGCGCGACTCGTCGATAGCGGACCCATTCCTCGAGCTGGTCAGACTCAGCCTAGCATTGCCCCCTACACTCGGGCGGGTAAGGCCGCACCCCCTTCCAACCGACCACGACACAGTGGAGAGCGTAACCGTCTGGTAATCGGCACTCAACGCTCATCTACCCACTCGGTCTAGACGTTGGAGCAACCTCTTGGTACCATAAGGGTTTAGGGACTTTCACCCAGGGATATCTATAGTACCCCATGTAGAACAAGATTTCCGGTATCCAATCCTGCCAACCACGATGCGTCTGTGGAGGCTACAGCCCTGATGTCGCTAGGGCGTACAACAACCATATCACACAAATGCGGAATGCATGAATCACGCTATCCAGTCATGCAACCAATCCTGCGCATACCGTGCGCTCATGTAGGGCAACACCGCCTAACCGGGAGCCCATAAACAACCTGCCCGAAGGCATATGCCATGATCAGTCAATCCTCATATCAAGCATGCATATGATGCGTATGATCATGGGTCATGAAACTATACTAAACATGTTATAATAAAATGCATTATCTTACAATGCAGATGAGCCTGAACGGCCTAAATACGATAAACATGGTCCAGTAATGGGCCCTAAGGAGAGTCGTAATGTGGACATCCAACCAACATTACACTCGCAATGTGGACATCAAACCAGCATTACTTCCCAGGCACAATCTTCTTAAAACACTGCTACATAATCGGTATTGGGCTTACACATTGCAATGGACCCTATGTTCCTCCCACTGGGCCTTACATATATATCAAATGGGCCATAGCTTATGGGCTCTTATTCATCAGATGGGCCACAGAAATGGGCCAAACCAATGGGCCTTAAGTGCATTACAATGGGTTAAACCCGTGGGCCTTGGATTGCACCAATTGGACCTAGTCACATGAGTCTAATATGTATCAAATGGGCCACACCAATTGGACCCTATAAGTAGATCAAGTGGCCTCAACCCATAGACCTAAACATGGGTTCAAATGGGCCTAACCCCTAGGCCTTATGGTTCATTAAATGGCCTAACCTGTAGGCCTTGTATACATATCAAAGTGGGCCTAACCCCTAGGCCTTACATATATCAAATGTCCTCCTTCCATGGGTTTTAAGAATGCAACAATGAGTCCAATTTCATGGGCCTTGAAGTACATCAAATGGGCCTAGTCCCATGGATTGGGAACATATCAAATGGGCCTAGTCCCATGGATTGGGAACATATCAAATGGGCCTAGTCCCATGGATTTGGAACATATCAAATGGGCCTAAGTTCTTAGGCCTAGAATGAAACCAATGGGCCTAGCCCATAAGAATTTCATAACCCAAATGGGCCTAGCCCATGGTCCTTTTGAAATTCGAATGGGCCTAGCCCATAGGCGTCCTATGAGCCAGATGGGTCTAAATCCCTAGGCCTCATATTTAATTCAAATGGGCCTAGACACATGGCCTTGGGACATATCAAGTGGGCCCAAGTTCTTGGGCCTTAAACGAATCAAATGGGCCTAGCCCATAAGTATTTCATAATTTAAATGGGATTAGCCCATAGACCTTTTATAATACAAATGGACCTAGCCCATAGGCCTATTGCAAACCACAAGGGCCTAACCCATATAATATAACAGGTAATATTATATTATACATTAATATAACAAGATATATTATTTAATTTTATTATTATTATTATTAAAAAAAAAAAATATAAAACGTCCAGGCCCTGGACGGCCTGGACGTGCGCCTGCATCAAAGGAGGGCCCCAGAAAATTTAATGGTAGGTGCTCCATCTCACTGTTTCGTGTGATGTGGCCCACCTGAGGTTTGGATCAACCTGAAATTTGGAGGGGGCCCACCTGAGAAGGGGGCCCACCTGATGGACGGTTTTGATGGAACATAAACATCAAGGTGGGGCCCACGGCTGGGGCCGTGGGTCCACGGTCGTCCGCCCGCCCGTCGCCTGGCAGCCGTGCAGGCGCTGCCAGCGCCTGACGCAGCTGCTGCTGCCACACCCCATCTCTCTCTCTCCCTTGGATTTTGATTTTGACAAAAAGCATGTGTGGGGCCTGCAATCGGGAAATCCACTCCAGCCATTACGTTCAGTGGCCCGCAACAGTCGGAACGGGTCCAGAGTTCGAATTTTTTGGATGCTTAGAAAGTAAAATAAAACCATATAATGATCTTGAATGGTAGTGATACATTCATTGATATTATGGTCCACCAGGTCTTTCAATCAGCCCCAAACTTGTACCCAACGGCTAAAACACCGTAGGTAAGAGGATGGACGGCTTGGATTACTCAAATACATCATGGTGGGGCCTATGTAAGGGAATACCCAAAAAGCTTCTTTTCTTCCATTTTCTTCTTTCAAAAAAAATAACGTCCAGCGTCCCAGACGCTGGACGATGTATTTTATTATATATTTTTTTTTGTTTGTGGGCCCTGATGAAGTGGACTCGCCACTGATGGGTGGTATGAGAGTAACGGCCAAGGTGGGCCCCACTTGAATAAAAATAAATATGTCAAAGTGGGATCCATCCAAGTGGGCCACACCATCCTTTTGCAATAAATAAAATAAAATAATATGAAATAAAATAGAGAGAGAGACATGGAGAGTGGGACACGGCTAGTGATGGAGGGACCCCGTCATTATGGGCCCTCCCTTGCAATGAAATATACAATAAATGGACCCCTTTGATCATGGGACCATCAAAATTATAAATCAACGGTGGAGATCCATTCTCCACCGTTATGGACGGTCTAGATGACCTTTTTGCAATGAAAATAACCATCATGATGGGGTCCATGGAGAATGGCCCCATCATGGAACGATCATGATGATCCAAGTGGTCCATCGGCCACATTTTGGGGTCCCAAGTGAGATCCACACCATTGATCGGTGGGCCTCACTTGGTCCACTATAAAAACAAGAAAATCTACCCTATAGAAGCACCCACCGTCCGATCTTCTCGCTCCTAGGGGTTCCTTGGCACCTTGGCTTCAACTTCAACGGTTAGGATGAAGAATGGAGGGTTGAGATGGGGGATTTTGGGGTAGGAAGGTGGGCCACTTGAAGTTTAGAGGGGCTTGGAAAATTCCATACGTATGGAATTCTTGGATCTCCTTTGTTGCTTTGAAATTTTGGAATGAGAAAGAGAGAAAGAGAGAGAGTGATGTAAAGGGAGAGAGAGAGAGTGATGGATGGATGGGTGAGTGATGGTTGTGTAAGAAAAGCTTGACTTTTGAGGCTTTGGTGTAAGAGAGGTATGGGTTGTGAAGACTTTTGAGGCTTTTTGTGTAAGAGAGGTATGGGATGTGAAGACTTTTGTGGTTGCTTGGGAAAATGGGTGAGAGTGATGTGTACTTGACATGTGATGGGTTGATGGGTGATTGATTGATGGGATTGATGTGATTGATGTGACACATCGTTGAGATTCCCTTGGTTTTCGCAACGCGCGACGTTTTCTCGCACCGAACGTTGGCTCATATCTCTTGATCAGGGTATCGCCTTGGCGCACGAGTCGCGGTATCGGAACCGCAACGTCGGCGCGGTCGCTATGGTATAGGTCTCGGGTTGAGTCGACTCGGGTTGTCGGTACATGAATCCAGGTCGCGCGTCGATATTGTTTAAGGGTCGAAAGTTGCCGGAATTCGACCGGTACGACCGCGGAAGTGTACGGAAAGGTACGGACCAAGATACGGGTCTTACAGCTCTTCCCTCCTTATAAAAATTTCGTCCTCGAAATTTACACAAGCATCGCAACTAAGCGTAACTCGCGAAAAATAATAAATATAACGTCATCATATAGAATCAGGGACAACGTACAAAATACAATACACGATCATCAACCATCAAAGAGATGAGGATATCGCTCTCGAATCTCAGCCTCACGCTCCCAAGAAGCCTCCTCTACAGAATGGTGACCCCACTGCACCTTCACCAACGGAATGACCTTGGTTCTGAGGACCTGCTCCTTCCGATCAAGGATACGGACTGGCTGCTCAATGTAAGAAGCGTCCTTACGAACCTCCAACGGCTGCCAATCAATAACGGGAACTATGTCTGACCCACACTTCCTCAACATGGAGACGTGAAACACGTTGTGGACGCCAGACAACTGTGATGGTAAGGCAAGCCGATAGGCCACGGCGCCAACGCGCCCAGTGATCTCAAAAGGTCCTATGAATCTCGGGGCAAGCTTGCCCTTCGCTCCAAATCGAACTACGCCCTTCATGGGCGAGACCTTGAGATACACATGGTCCCCTACATCAAACTCCAAGGGACGACGCCGACGATCAGCAGAACTCTTTTGTCGGCTCTGAGCTGTGCGCATCCTCTGCCTGATGATGTCAATAGCCTCTGAAGTCTCCTGCACAAGCTCGGGACCTAGGAGACGGCGCTCTCCAACCTCGGTCCAACAACTCGGTGATCTACATGGTCTGCCATATAGTGCCTCGAAAGGAGCCATGCCGATGGTCGCCTGATAGCTGTTATTGTACGCAAACTCAGCCAATCGCAGATGCTCATCCCAGCTACCCCCGAAGTCAATCGCGCAGGCCCGAAGCATATCCTCAAGTATCTGATTGACCCTCTCGGTCTGGCCATCGGTCTGCGGATGGTACGCGGTGCTGAGCTGCAAATCAGTCCCCATCGCACGCTGGAAGCTCCCCCAAAACTGAGATGTGAACCTCGAGTCTCGGTCAGAAACGATCGAGACTGGAACACCATGCAGTCTCACAATCTCCTCAATAAACAATCTCGCAAGCCGGTCCATAGACCAAGTCGCACGCATCGCAAGGAAATGTGCCGACTTCGTCAGACGATCCACAACAACCCAAATGGAGTCATGACCGCGCTGAGTCCTCGGCAAACCCATGATGAAATCAGTCGACACGTGCTCCCACTTCCACATCGGGACACTCAACGGCTGCAATAGACCAGGAGGTCTCTGATGATCGGCCTTGACACGCTGACACGTGTCACACTCGGCCACAAAACTCGCGATCTGGCGCTTCATCCCCGCCCAAAAATACTGTCGCCTCATGTCACGGTACATCTTCGTCGAGCCCGGGTGGATAGAAAACCGCGATCGATGTGTCTCGGTCATAAGCTCTCTGCGTAACTCTGGAATATCCGGGACACATAATCGGCCTCTGAAACGAAGTCCACCGTCTGTACCGATCTGCCAATCTGCCTGACCCTCAGATGCCGCCTCAGCCATATAACTCTGCAACGACTCATCAGCCTGCTGAGCCTCGATCACCCTAGCGACAAGAGAGGGTTGAATCGACAAGCTCGATAACTGTACAATGGAAGACTGCAGGCCGAACTCAAAGTCATATGCAGCAATATCCTCAAGCATCCGCCACTCCTGAATCATCATGTGCGCCACTAGGCCTCGTGGCTGACGGCTGAGGGCATCTGCCACCACGTTCGCCTTGCCCGGGTGGTACTGAAGGTCGAAATCATAGTCCTTTAGGAGCTCCATCCAGCGCCTCTGTCTCATATTCAACTCAGACTGCGAGAAGAGGTACTTCAAGCTCTTGTGATCAGAGAAGAGCTCGAACCTAATCCCGTAAAGGTAGTGCCTCCACACCTTCAGTGCGAAGACAACGGCAGCCAGCTCCAGATCATGTGTAGGGTAGTTCAGCTCATGGACCTTGAGCTGACGAGACGCAAAGGCCACTGGTCTCCCGTGCTGCATCAGGACAGCACCCAAACCGATATGCGAAGCATCGGTGAATACAATGAAGCCGTCACTCCCAGATGGGAGAGTGAGGACAGGAGCGGACGTCAGACGGTCCTTCAACTCCGTAAATGCTCGCTCGCAGGCGTCACTCCAAACAAACTCTGCGCCCTTCCGAGTCAACCTGGTCAGCGGGGCTGCAATACGAGAAAAACCCTCGATGAAACGTCGGTAATAGCCCGCTAGACCAAGGAAACTACGGATCTCTGTCGCAGTCGTGGGCTGGCCCCACTGACGCACTGCCTCGACCTTCGAGGGGTCCACTGCGACACCCTCCCTCGTCACCACGTGACCGAGGAACTTCACCTCCTCCTGCCAGAACTCGCACTTCTCCAGCTTCGCATACAGCTGGTGTGCGCGGAGGGTCTGTAGAGTAATCTCCAAGTGCTGCTCATGCTCCTCACGGGTCCTCGAATAGATTAGAATGTCGTCGATGAAGACTACGACAAACTGATCCAGATATGGGCGAAAAACCTCGTTCATCAGCTGCATGAAGACCGCTGGTGCATTGGTCAGTCCGAAGGACATGACCTGAAACTCGAAATGACCGTAACGCGTCCTGAATGCTGTCTTCGGAATGTCCTCATCTCGGACCCGAATCTGATGATAGCCGGAACGCAGGTCAATCTTCGAAAAGAACTGTGCACCCTGCAGCTGGTCAAATAAATCATCAATCCTAGGGAGCGGGTACTTGTTCTTGATCGTGACTTTGTTGAGCTCGCGGTAGTCAACGCAGAGCCTCAACGAGCCATCCTTCTTCTTCACGAAGAGTACCGGCGCTCCCCACGGCGAACTGCTCGGACGAATAAAACCCAACTCACGTAACTCGTCCAACTGCTTCTGCAGTTCCCGTAACTCCAACGGTGCCATACGATACGGGGCCTTCGAAATAGGCGCGGTACCGGGCACGAGATCGATCTGAAACTCGGTGAGTCGACGAGGCGGTAATCCCGGAATCTCCTGGAACACATCGGGAAAATCGCAAACTGTCGGTAAATGGTCGATGCAAACGGCGACATGCTCCTCTATGGCGCACGACATCAAACAAGACAACTGCTCTCCTCTGGCCTCTGCAACGAACTGGAACTGAGGTACGCCGGGTATACAAAATGTGACGGTCCTCGCGGCGCAGTCCAAAATGGCATAATACTCAGCGAGCCAATCCATGCCCAAGATAACGTCGAACTCGGACATCGGCAAAACAAACAAATCAGCAGGCAGGAAGGTATCCCCAACTAGAACGGGGCATGACGAGCAAAATCGTCCTAGCGCTGCAGTCCTCCCCAAGGGAGTCGACACTGATAGGCTCACATCAGCAGACTCTAACGGTAAGCCAGCCGATCGACAGAAGCTCTCGGCCACAAAAGAATGCGATGCACCAGAATCAAACAGTACACGTGCAATGCATGCAGAAACTGGCAATATACCCTCAACGACTCCCCCAGATGACTGCGGATCCTGCTGAGCCGCATAAAACCTAGCCTGAGCTGGCTGGGGAGGTGCCTGTCCCCTCTGAATGTGCTGCTGCTGCTGCTGGGGTCGCTGAGGCGGTCGAAACTGCTGCCTCTGCTGCTGTGGCCTCTGAGGCTGGTGCTGGTGCTGATGCTGCTGCTGAGGTGGCCTCGGTGGTAGAGGCTGCTGTCGCTGCTGCTGTCGCTGCTGCTGTGGGGGTCTCTGCTGCTGAGGTGGAGGTCTCTGCTGCTGTGGACCTCTCTGCTGCTGCTGGGGACTGGGACACTCCCATGAACGGTGTCCCGTCGCACCGCACCTGAAGCAAGTGCCGGTGAACTGCCTCTGAGGTGGTGGTGGAGGTGCTGCTGGTGCTGATGGTGCACGGAAAGCTGGGCGACCAGTACGCCTCTGCTGCTGTGGTCGACCCTGCTGGGAATGACTGGAAGGAGCCTGCCTCTTCCGGTCTCCCCTCTGACCACGATCAGACTGAGAACCGGCCCACTCAGTCTCATATATCTGAGCCTTCCGCACTACTGCCTGGAAGGTAGGAAGCTCATGCCCAATGACACGACCTCGAAGGCCGTAACGTAAACCGTGCTCGAAACGGCGGGCCTTCCGCCCCTCATCATCAACCATGTACGGCGCAAATCTCGATAGTGCCATGAAACGGGCCGCGTACTATGCCACGGTCATGTCTCCCTGCACCAGAGTCTCGAACTCTAAGGCTCGCTGACGACGGATGTGGTCAGGGAAGTACTGCTCCTCGAATCGCTCCACAAAGTCCTCCCATGTCCAGACATAGTCAGGTCCGGCGACACGGGCGACAGAGGTCCACCAATGCTCGGCCTCACCGTGGAAGAGAAATACTGCTAACCGGACGCGCTGCTCGGTCGTGCACAACATGGTATCGAATATCTTCTCCACATCGGAGCGCCATCTCTCGGCTGCAGTCGGATCCGGCTCGCCCTGGAAACGAGGGGGATCATGCCGTCTAAACTCACGAAGTACGGCGCTCGCGCGCTCCTGCTCCGCCTGAGCTGGTGAAACAGCTGGGCGTCTACCCTGTCCCTGTAGTGCAGCTGTCACAGCCTGCAACATCTGCTGTAACTGAGAGGCACTCACAGTCACAGTCGGCTCCTCATCAGTCTCGGGTGGAGGAATGTCATCCTCATGGGAGGAATCAGGGATCTCTGAGGGTGGGATGGGAGACGCAGGTGGTAGAGCTGGAGTCTCTGATGGTGAAGTGGAATCCTCAGGTGGTGGTGCGGGAGTCGATCGAGTAACAGGCGCCATACCCTACAGGAAAGAGCGAAAGCGCCTATCAACTTCAAAACTCTCGAATGTACGCACGTTAACGGTCTGAATCAGAAGGTCGTGAAGCCATCCGAACTTCAGAACTTAGTCATTCTTCACTCATAGTAAACATGTAATGTTGTTCTCGGTTATTCCCAAGTTATGCTCTGATACCAACTTCTGTCACGCCCCAAACTCGGAAACCGGGCTCACAAAATTCCCGATCGCCGAATCCGGCGCCGACAGCCTCCGTAGAACCCCATTCTCGGCTCCTAGCTCCCATTCGCCAGGTTCCGATCCTGGGATACTACGAGGAGGATTTTTTTTTTTTTTTACATCAGTTTGATTCGTAATAAGCATAACCAAAGGCATAACCCACAAACAACAACCAAGCACTCCATTACATTTCCACTATGATCAAAAATTTTTTTACAAGTACAATGAGCATAAAGGGAAATACAATGGTAAATAACAGAAAACTCCAAAATGATCAGCGACGCGCTCCTGCCTCAACGCTGCTGCAGTCCAACGTCACCTGCACGCAACGGTCGTGCATAAGCTTACAGAAAGCTTAGAGGGTGGTGAAAGTGTGTGCGCAAGGTAGTAATATGAATGCAATGTCAGAGTAATGCGGAATATGCAGATGGAACCAAAACGTCATGAGCCGTACCAAGGCTATGCAATGCAAGAATGAATGGTATCGGCCATCCCAAGGCCATGCAATGTACAATGCAACTCAAGCATACAGATACTCATCAATGACCACATATCAGTACAGCTCAGAGTATGGAATATCACCGGGGTCTAGTACACTCTAAACCAGATTGCCGCCACATCGCGCGCAATAAGGTAAGTGGAAGAGACCTCACTATCCGTCTGCCAATATCGGGCGCGACTCGTCGATAGCGGACCCATTCCTCGAGCTGGTCAGACTCAGCCTAGCATTGCCCCCTACACTCGGGCGGGTAAGGCCGCACCCCCTTCCAACCGACCACGACACAGTGGAGAGCGTAACCGTCTGGTAATCGGCACTCAACGCTCATCTACCCACTCGGTCTAGACGTTGGAGCAACCTCTTGGTACCATAAGGGTTTAGGGACTTTCACCCAGGGATATCTATAGTACCCCATGTAGAACAAGATTTCCGGTATCCAATCCTGCCAACCACGATGCGTCTGTGGAGGCTACAGCCCTGATGTCGCTAGGGCGTACAACAACCATATCACACAAATGCGGAATGCATGAATCACGCTATCCAGTCATGCAACCAATCCTGCGCATACCGTGCGCTCATGTAGGGCAACACCGCCTAACCGGGAGCCCATAAACAACCTGCCCGAAGGCATATGCCATGATCAGTCAATCCTCATATCAAGCATGCATATGATGCGTATGATCATGGGTCATGAAACTATACTAAACATGTTATAATAAAATGCATTATCTTACAATGCAGATGAGCCTGAACGGCCTAAATACGATAAACATGGTCCAGTAATGGGCCCTAAGGAGAGTCGTAATGTGGACATCCAACCAACATTACACTCGCAATGTGGACATCAAACCAGCATTACTTCCCAGGCACAATCTTCTTAAAACACTGCTACATAATCGGTATTGGGCTTACACATTGCAATGGACCCTATGTTCCTCCCACTGGGCCTTACATATATATCAAATGGGCCATAGCTTATGGGCTCTTATTCATCAGATGGGCCACAGAAATGGGCCAAACCAATGGGCCTTAAGTGCATTACAATGGGTTAAACCCGTGGGCCTTGGATTGCACCAATTGGACCTAGTCACATGAGTCTAATATGTATCAAATGGGCCACACCAATTGGACCCTATAAGTAGATCAAGTGGCCTCAACCCATAGACCTAAACATGGGTTCAAATGGGCCTAACCCCTAGGCCTTATGGTTCATTAAATGGCCTAACCTGTAGGCCTTGTATACATATCAAAGTGGGCCTAACCCCTAGGCCTTACATATATCAAATGTCCTCCTTCCATGGGTTTTAAGAATGCAACAATGAGTCCAATTTCATGGGCCTTGAAGTACATCAAATGGGCCTAGTCCCATGGATTGGGAACATATCAAATGGGCCTAGTCCCATGGATTGGGAACATATCAAATGGGCCTAGTCCCATGGATTTGGAACATATCAAATGGGCCTAAGTTCTTAGGCCTAGAATGAAACCAATGGGCCTAGCCCATAAGAATTTCATAACCCAAATGGGCCTAGCCCATGGTCCTTTTGAAATTCGAATGGGCCTAGCCCATAGGCGTCCTATGAGCCAGATGGGTCTAAATCCCTAGGCCTCATATTTAATTCAAATGGGCCTAGACACATGGCCTTGGGACATATCAAGTGGGCCCAAGTTCTTGGGCCTTAAACGAATCAAATGGGCCTAGCCCATAAGTATTTCATAATTTAAATGGGATTAGCCCATAGACCTTTTATAATACAAATGGACCTAGCCCATAGGCCTATTGCAAACCACAAGGGCCTAACCCATATAATATAACAGGTAATATTATATTATACATTAATATAACAAGATATATTATTTAATTTTATTATTATTATTATTAAAAAAAAAAAATATAAAACGTCCAGGCCCTGGACGGCCTGGACGTGCGCCTGCATCAAAGGAGGGCCCCAGAAAATTTAATGGTAGGTGCTCCATCTCACTGTTTCGTGTGATGTGGCCCACCTGAGGTTTGGATCAACCTGAAATTTGGAGGGGGCCCACCTGAGAAGGGGGCCCACCTGATGGACGGTTTTGATGGAACATAAACATCAAGGTGGGGCCCACGGCTGGGGCCGTGGGTCCACGGTCGTCCGCCCGCCCGTCGCCTGGCAGCCGTGCAGGCGCTGCCAGCGCCTGACGCAACTGCTGCTGCCACACCCCATCTCTCTCTCTCCCTTGGATTTTGATTTTGACAAAAAGCATGTGTGGGGCCTGCAATCGGGAAATCCACTCCAGCCATTACGTTCAGTGGCCCGCAACAGTCGGAACGGGTCCAGAGTTCGAATTTTTTGGATGCTTAGAAAGTAAAATAAAACCATATAATGATCTTGAATGGTAGTGATACATTCATTGATATTATGGTCCACCAGGTCTTTCAATCAGCCCCAAACTTGTACCCAACGGCTAAAACACCGTAGGTAAGAGGATGGACGGCTTGGATTACTCAAATACATCATGGTGGGGCCTATGTAAGGGAATACCCAAAAAGCTTCTTTTCTTCCATTTTCTTCTTTCAAAAAAAATAACGTCCAGCGTCCCAGACGCTGGACGATGTATTTTATTATATATTTTTTTTTGTTTGTGGGCCCTGATGAAGTGGACTCGCCACTGATGGGTGGTATGAGAGTAACGGCCAAGGTGGGCCCCACTTGAATAAAAATAAATATGTCAAAGTGGGATCCATCCAAGTGGGCCACACCATCCTTTTGCAATAAATAAAATAAAATAATATGAAATAAAATAGAGAGAGAGACATGGAGAGTGGGACACGGCTAGTGATGGAGGGACCCCGTCATTATGGGCCCTCCCTTGCAATGAAATATACAATAAATGGACCCCTTTGATCATGGGACCATCAAAATTATAAATCAACGGTGGAGATCCATTCTCCACCGTTATGGACGGTCTAGATGACCTTTTTGCAATGAAAATAACCATCATGATGGGGTCCATGGAGAATGGCCCCATCATGGAACGATCATGATGATCCAAGTGGTCCATCGGCCACATTTTGGGGTCCCAAGTGAGATCCACACCATTGATCGGTGGGCCTCACTTGGTCCACTATAAAAACAAGAAAATCTACCCTATAGAAGCACCCACCGTCCGATCTTCTCGCTCCTAGGGGTTCCTTGGCACCTTGGCTTCAACTTCAACGGTTAGGATGAAGAATGGAGGGTTGAGATGGGGGATTTTGGGGTAGGAAGGTGGGCCACTTGAAGTTTAGAGGGGCTTGGAAAATTCCATACGTATGGAATTCTTGGATCTCCTTTGTTGCTTTGAAATTTTGGAATGAGAAAGAGAGAAAGAGAGAGAGTGATGTAAAGGGAGAGAGAGAGAGTGATGGATGGATGGGTGAGTGATGGTTGTGTAAGAAAAGCTTGACTTTTGAGGCTTTGGTGTAAGAGAGGTATGGGTTGTGAAGACTTTTGAGGCTTTTTGTGTAAGAGAGGTATGGGATGTGAAGACTTTTGTGGTTGCTTGGGAAAATGGGTGAGAGTGATGTGTACTTGACATGTGATGGGTTGATGGGTGATTGATTGATGGGATTGATGTGATTGATGTGACACATCGTTGAGATTCCCTTGGTTTTCGCAACGCGCGGCGTTTTCTCGCACCGAACGTTGGCTCATATCTCTTGATCAGGGTATCGCCTTGGCGCACGAGTCGCGGTATCGGAACCGCAACGTCGGCGCGGTCGCTATGGTATAGGTCTCGGGTTGAGTCGACTCGGGTTGTCGGTACATGAATCCAGGTCGCGCGTCGATATTGTTTAAGGGTCGAAAGTTGCCGGAATTCGACCGGTACGACCGCGGAAGTGTACGGAAAGGTACGGACCAAGATACGGGTCTTACATATGTTTTGTGGGGTTTCTCCTAACCGTGGATGTCTATAGCGTGAGTGAATTTGGATTGTTCATTTGGTGGACTGACGCAGGGGAGGACGTAAGGTCGAGCACCATCTTCCTTAAGAAGATAACTATTCTGAATCCATGGAACTTCTCTGGACTCCTCATAGAGACTTCTCGAATCCACGAGGAAAGAAAGCAAGACAATAAAAATAAATTCTAATAAATTCGAAATTGATTGATGAATTAATATAAAAAAATGAGATCACAACCCTTTAAATAGGGATACCAAGCAATGGGAAAGAAATCAGAATATAACTACGACTACATCTCCTAGAGTTCGTGACTTACTATAAATAGTAAACTTACTATTTATAGATGGTCGTGATGTCTACTAGTGCGTAAGGTTTTTGGCCAAAAATAGTAAGTGTCTTATTTGACTTCACCAAGCTGTTCTCTTAATTTTTTTTAAAGAACTTTTCGCATTGGACGCAATTCCTAAAGCCTAATGGATGAATAGTTATAATCAAACTAAAGCTTACTCTTTATAGTAAAAATGAAATTAAAATAAGGAAACGATTGTCAATGTAGCGGTATTTCACAAATCCGGCTTGGGCAACCCAGCATAGATGGGTTGGCTAGCTAAAGTAGCCTGTTCTATCCTCAAATCATATGTTTTATGTCTGATAACTCATTCAAAATTGTGAGATATGTCTGATTTAAGGTCCAACGGTCCGGATCACTTCTGTTGCAGATCAGGCCTTGTCTGATCCATCTCGGCCATATAGCTGTATGTTACCCTCTCTATATCTTGGACTTCGAATGGATGATTCTAGCTGTCTAATCAACAGGCTTACCTCGTTGTACTGCTGACTTCTTGTCTTCTTCTTCTTTTTTTCTTTTTTTTTTTTCTATGGTTGGTTTCTGAGGACACAAACTGAGGGTTTAGTGAACCAGTATTGTATTCCTAAGATGGGTCATCTAAAGTGTGGCCCAGCAGATGGAGCATCTAGATTTACCCATCTAGTTTAAAGCATTACAATTGTAAAGATTCGCAACCATCAAAATATATATTTACTTTTATCCATTCCTGTGAATGCAGATGCACAAAATAAAAGGGATTAAAAAATAAAATTAAAAAAAATAAATAAATAAAGGAGAAAAAATAGTACCCTTTCTCATTTCGGTCAATATACAAAAGCCCAATCAAAACTACAAGGTCCTGAATTCTCTTTCAATCAGGTGTTGCTTCAGGTATCCGGCTCTGTGGAGAAGAAAAAGGCGGTGAAATATCCAAGCAAGAACATTCCTTATGTATGGCCCTTTCCCACCTTGCATCTACTTGTGTACAGAACACGCAGAATCGTTGATGGCACTCTTCTTCCTCTCCATCTGAATCCGTTGTGTTTTCTGTACAATCTTGATCGACTTGCTCCTCTGCCTCTATCCTCGGCTCATCACAATTAAGATGATCGAACACACCTGATGGGAAAATCATTAACACAACTCGATCAATGTGTTTGTTGTACCATCTCCTCCCTTTCGTCCAGAACACAAGTGGACCGGCAAACATTCCCAATCCTCCTCCGAATCCCAATCCTATGAATATGAGTTGCCAATCGAATCTGCTTGCTGATGAGTCTGCAGCTTTGACTACCATGGGCGGTGGCGCGCTGGGAGGTGCACATTTTCTTGTCAGTGGTGGCCCGCACAATCTTGGGTTTCCAACGTAGGTATCATTGTTAAATGTTGAGAATTGATTGGCAAATGGTATGCTTCCGACAAGTTGGTTATAGGAGAGATTCAACACTGAGAGAAATGTCAGGCTTAGCAGTTGCTGAGGAATCTCTCCTGAAAGATTGTTTTGAGAGAGATCTAATGACTCAAGCTGAGTCAAGTTCCCAAGCGACGCTGGAATTGGGCCTGTAAGCCCATTGTGTGACAGGTTAAGAATGTGGAGCAACTTGAGATCTCCTATCACATTCGGAATCTCGCCTTCAAAATGGTTGTTCGAAAGATCTATGGATGTAAAGATGGTCAAGATCTTCACGAGTTCCATATTTAGCCCTTTGATTGTGACCATCACGATGTCCTGGTAGTACAGCTTGGTTAGAATCAGGAATCCGTATCTGATGATCTCATGGCCCTGGTCTACATCCTTCTCCCCAGATATCATTGCATTCCAATTTTGGAAGCAGCCACTAGGCAAATTACCAGAAAAAAGATTTGAAGAGAAGTCGATGATTTGTAGCATTGGGAAGGACTGATGATTATCAGGCTGCGAAATAGAACCATTGAATCTGTTGGATCGTAAAACAAGAACCCGCAATTTGGATAGAGTATCCAAATAGTAAGGAAAAGGGCCATTTATTTGATTGTTTCCAACATCAAGAACCTCTAGATCTGTACATTTGGCCAAAGATCTTGGCAACTGCCCTTGTAGTCGATTTCCATGTAGGTCTAGCGTCCTTAGACTGCAGCTCACACTTGAAATCTCAGGTATTGTGCCGGTAAAGCGATTGTTCCTAAGATTCAGTATGCTGAGCACATTGCTGATCTGACCCAAACATTCTGGAATCAACCCGCTCAAGCTGTTATTAGACAGATCAATGACTCGCAAATAATTTGCATTGCAGATGGATGGAGGGATTTCACCGCTGATCTTGTTGCCTGATATTGAAAAGAAAATGGTGTAATTGAGGGAGTTGGTGAAGTTAGACGGGATGACTGCTGTGAAGTTGTTGTAGGAGTAATCCAGGACGATGATAGATGGAGGTGGAAGCGGAATCGATCCTCGCAGCCAATTGGAATGAACGTCGAGTATGGACAACGTATTGATCGATGATAGATTGCCAGGTTGCATGAGACTCATCAGCAAATTACGAGAAAGATTCAGAGAAGTCAAAGTCCCTTTTCCAATCTCCCACACCCACTGGGGCATTTCTCCATGAATATTGTTGTTGGAAAGGTCCAGATACTGCATCTTCGATTGGTTTGTCAAGAATCCTGGAAATTCTATTAGGTTGCAAGAACCCAAATACAATCTCCCAAGCTGAGGAAAGGAATGATTAGTCCCATGAGTGTTGACTGACAAGTAGTTATCTGAAAGATCGAGGCCTGAGAGGTTCTTGAGGTTCTGGAGCATGGCTAGCTGCACGGTGCCATTGAACTTGTTGGATGAGAGATCGAGTACCTTAAGTCCCACGAGATCGAAGAGTGAATGTGGAATCTGACCTTGCAGCTGATTGTCGCTCAAATCAACCGTCTGCAATGTTGGGGAAGCATTAGTGAACTCATCGAGTTGCCCTTCGAGTTGGTTTTGGCTGAGTTGTAATGCCTGCAGCGATGGGAGAGTAAACAGAGATGAGGGTATCTGCCCATTCAGCGAATTGCTCCGTAGGTCAAGCACTTTTAGCTTGTGAAGTCCATCTCCAAAGGAGTTGGGGATTTTTCCATTTAAATGATTAGAAGAAAGGACTATCCCGGCAACGCTCTTCAACGATTTCAGAGGTGGAATTGGACCGCTGAAAGCATTCCATGAAAGGTCCAACAGAACCAGCTCCGTAAGACTCTCCAGAGATGGGATCGTGCCACTGAAATTGTTCATCGAAAGGTCCAAATACGTGAGATTGGAAAGGTTTTCCAGACTCGGAATTGAACCGTTAAATCCATTCGATGAAAGGTCCAAATGAACGATTCCCCTAATATTCCTCACAGAATACGGGATTTGACCAGAGAATTTACAACCACCAATCTGTAATTTGTTCAAGCGCGTGAGATTCCCGAAGGAATGTGGAAGCTCCCCTGAAAATCTGGTTCCTGTGAGTACCAATGTTTGTAAAGCATTTTCCCGAGGAAATTCAGGGAAATAACCATTGAGAAATGGATTCTCCGATACATCAAGAAACTCCAACTTGGGCAATTGAAATATCTTTGCTGGGAAATTTCCCCGCAGCCGGCAAGAACTGAGACGGAGGCCTGTCAAATTAGTAAAATCCGACACGAACTCAGGCACTGCAGAAGAGATGTTTACACCGTCGAGATGGAGTTTTGTCAATCCCGACAAGTTCCGAAGGAGCTTTTCGATGCTTGGATCGTTTAGTTTGAGAGAAGTAAGAGGGTTGACGAGAAAAAAGGTAGATATATCGAGCGAGACCAGATTACGCATGTGAGCAATCGCGCGCGGGATTTGGCCGGTAAAACCCGAATTGGAGAGGTTGAGATGGGTGAGATTCGAGAGCGAATCGAGATTGGATGGGATGGAAGAATTGAAATAATTGTAAGAGAGATTGAGAATTTGGAGGGTAGAGAGTCTGGCAAGGTTGGTGAAATTGATGCGGCCGGAGATGGAGCAGTTGCTGACATCGAGGGAGATCACGAGACCGGTGGTGTTGTCGCACGTGATGCCATACCAGCGGCAGCAATCGGAGTTGTTGGATGTCCAAGATGGGAGGGCCGAGCGATTGGTGAAGATTTGTATTAATGCATTTTTCTGATCTTCGGGGCAGTGAGCTGAAACAATAAAAGGAGAGGTGAAGATGAAAGTGTGAAAAAGGAGAAGGAAGAGAGGAGAGAGTTGGAATCCCATTGGAAGAGATTGAGAGAAAGAAGGGTCATGAAGAGAGATGGGAAGCAGAGAGACGAATTTTAGGCCGGTAAGGATCAGATGGTAACAGTTCGAGTTTTGACTATGACTTTCCCCGACCCACGGGGAAGAGAAATGTAAGAAAGGAGAGCGGATTAGGTATGGCCCGGCCTCACCCAATACGGTGCTACGGCCCTGGCCGAGGCGCCGAGCTTCATGCATTTATTGTACATCCACTCCGTCATAAATTTGTTTAACCTCATTTTAGGCTATGCTTCCTAAAATTAAACAGAAAAAAAAAAAAAAAAAAATCTCAGTGGACCACATTGCAGGAGGAAACAATAGTGATTGACTATTAAAAACTTACAACGAGAAGTTGTGGATAAGCAGATTTTTGTTTTCTTCTTGTGGGTCCATGTAAGCTTATCAAAAGTGTGGCATTAGGTCTCTCACCGTCTTCCTAAGGATAACTACTCTTGAATCCAAGGAGCTTCTTTGGGAGATTTCTCGAATTCATGCGAGATGAAAATATAAAGATTTTCTAATAATTCAAAATAAATTGATTAAGGATTAAAAAAAAAAAAAAATTATAATCCTTTAAATAGTGAACTCAAACCTTGGATGAAGTTTTAATATTAAATTCCAACTCAAACTCCCTAAAAATATTACTTACTAATAAATAGTAAACCTACTATTTATAGACCGTATTGATTCCTATTAGAGTTCAAGGTTTTCGGCCAAAACAGTAAGTGTCCAATTTGGCCTTACCACATTATTCTCCTAATTTTCCTAAGCCTTTTTCATGTTGGGCATGACTCCCACAACTCAAAGGATCAAAAGTTATGATCAAATTAAAACTTACTATTTATAGTAAAAAATGAAAATAAAGTGGACTTTATAAGTGCTAATGTTTTAATAACACAAGTATATTGTCAAAATTTATAGACAATATATATAATGTATGGAACTTTAGCTCACTTCAACATTTCAAGACTAGAGCGCTACTCGACATCTCAAGATTAAAAGGCTCAGAAGAATTTCAAGAGAATAATCAATTGTATGCAAACCTACATGTAAAGAAGACCTCATGAAAGACCCTAGGTTAAAGTACATCTTAGTGGTTTTCTAAGTTGTAACTTATTGCACTTTTACATTAAAATTCAGGGGTGTTCGGCTAACTCAACCCTATTTTTTGTCAGTCGAATCATCTCGGGTTAGCCCGAGATCAACCTAAGTTAAGTTTTCATCAATGCATGATTTTGAATTTTATGAATCTTAAGCCAGCCGAACCTTGTCTCTGGCTAGCCAAAGGAATCTTAGCTAGCTGAATTCTGTCTCGGGCCAGTGTAAGTTTGGTTCAAATCAGATCACGCAAAATCTATAGCCGTTGAAACAGAGTCGTGAAAATTCGACCAATCGAAGGTATTCTTAGGCTAACCGAAGCTCTAATCTTTTTTATATAAATTGAGTTCATTTCTCACGATTTTAAGATAAGGAAAAAGATAGAAAATGAAACAAAAGTGAGAATCTTTTTATTTTTTTCTAAGCTATTTGCATTGTCTTTTATATTTTGTTTTTAACTTATTTGATTCTCTTCTCAAGTCTTTTTAAATTCGAATACATAGTGCCCTATACTCAACTTGAGAATAGAGGATTGAATCTGCAGCTTTTAGGGTTTTGTTTTTTGAAAAATCAGATATCCCTAGATCCTTCTTGGTTGTGAATACATTGGTTCATCTTCATCTGAGGAAAGAAAGGATCCTTGCATTCACTAAAGCTTTATATTCAAAGGCTTCATCGATATCTTTGCTTCGACTCACGTCTTCAAGAAGATAAGTTTTAATCTGGTAAATTAATTTTACTTTGGATTGATTGAGATTGGCCAAAAAATCTCATCGGGATGAGGAGTGATAAGCTGGTTAAAATCACATGAGGTTAGTTGTGATAGCCTGTGGAAATCATAAATTATAAGACGTTATTGAGGTTAACCTATGAAAACCTTGAATATAGTGGAAAGCTAAAACTACGTGGAGAAGTAATTTTGGGAGTGGAGTAGGCGTGTGTTAACACCGAACTACTATAACAATGTTTGTCTTGTGGTGATTAATAATCTTTTCCTTATATTTATTATCTTGAAATACTGAAATCAAGGAAGTCGCGAAATAAGGTTGCCCTACCTAAGATATTAAGCGAAGGTTGTCCTACGACTCAATTGAAATCAATATTTCAATATTAATTATTTTTTCAAATTTATTTTCTATAATTGATTTTCAAAAATTGGTTAAGTCATATTCATCATGTAACACCCCGTACCTTTCAGTACTCGGGTGCTACTATAAAGATTCAAATCGGCTTGCACGTGTGCGGAAACACACATGGCTCACCCCATGCATTATCATCCAATGGTCCTCAATCTATCCATCCTGACCATCTAGTATAATCTCATTTGGACATTAAGTTATCCTACCATTGACTCTTAGGGCGGACCATTATGTCATGCCTAAGATGGATTGCAGTTCACCAGAATCAAGACCAAACTCATAGATCCACAATATCTAACTTGAAGGCCTACTACCTTATTATTTCACTTAGAGCATCAGATCATTATTTCGACCATGGGCATTCATCTAGACAACCCTAGGACCCTTATGACTGTTGGAAGAAATCACTATCCTTAGACCAAGTGATCCATCCTTTAATGGACCATTGCACCTTAGTGGAATGGTGTCAAACCTCGAAGGGCTTAATTATAGGAAATTCGATCACAACGAAACTTCACCTAATGACCTATTAGAACAATTGAACCACACATGATCATTTTTCAGGACCTAACTTAGCAAATCCACCGTTCATTGGGCCGCATGTTGCACAAGTGGGCCGCACCATATCTAAATCAGGTGGGCCCCACCTTGTACAACAGGTGGGTCGTACCCCAGCTTGGGACTTGGTATTGGACGATTTTAGGCCCAGTCCAGGCCACCTTGTTGAGCCACAATTGATGGGCCTGATCACCTTGATGCGATCCCGATTTTCATGTCTATGGGCCCTTACAATCTCAAGCATTCACAATAAAATGCATAGCCATTAATAGTTATATATACTAATAATAGTTATTATAGACAATACTAATAATAATAATGTCATTATTAAATCCTAGTGCCTTATTTTTCCACTCTTAAATGTTATCATTAATAGTAGGTCATAATGTTAGTAATCATCATAACGATTGTTACTAGTACGTTAACCAATATAAATACTAACAATAATGCTAATCGTTACTTTGTAATTATATAATTTACATCATAGTTAATGGTACACCAGCTAGAGTTCAAAATCCTAAATCTAAGCCTAGAACTAAACCCAAGGATAAAACCCTATAACCTAGGTAATCTAAACCCTAGGTTAAAACCCTAACCCTAAATAGTGTGTAAGCTTGGACCAAACTGTATCACTTTACAATTCATGATAGGGTTTGATTTTAAGGAAACATGCACTCTAGCAACACTGGTAGGCAGTTCAAACTATAAGGTGATGATTTCTTCCTCTTGAGCTTTCCATTTTCTTATTAGCTTAAGTTATAATTTTATTTTAATTATAAATGATATTTCCATTCTGTAACCACATGTGTAAATTGTTGGAATTGAATTGTTACATTACATGCTTAATGTTTATCCTGTATATTTAATTCATGTTATTGGATTACTTGTGGATTGCTTCTGGGATTTAAATTAGTACATTAGTGGGAAACCTCCACTTATAAATGTACACTTATACTTGGGAAGTAACCCTATTGATGGTGGTTATAATGGACCTTCGATATAATGGTTATTAAGTGATGGTCTAGATGGATCATTGATGTGGACCTACCATCCAAGGTTGTTATGTCTTAGTGGTTTTCAATGATGGTCTTTTATTACATGGTTTTGATACTCACTCTATGTGGCTTATTTTGATATTTACCTTATGTGGCTTGTTTAATACCACCCTATATGGCTTTGTTTTGGGTATTTTTTCTATATGTGTTCAATATTTTATACCGTGCAACCATGCGATGGTAAGCCTCATATAATATCATATGATTGGTCATTAGTCGACGGGTTTCCATTAAACATCCTACGATGGTAGTCTCATGAGTCGGGGATAGTGGTATGGGACCTATGCCCGAACTATCGGCCTACGCTGGTGACAAGCCCCCATAGTGACCTTTGAACTTATTTAAATTGGCTAGTTGTAATTGGACTAATAACGGGTTGGCTAATCATGCATACATGGCGCAGACCAGTATATACTATTATCGTACGTGATGTACGTAAGGTAGTCGTTACGCCACACATAGCATGCTTTCGCTGATGACTAGTCTCTGTTCGACTGGATGCTTTTCGCAGGTTCGATGATTGCATGGGTGACGAGACCAACATCCACATGGATGTGCATCCTCGAGGCGATGACTGCATTCACGCAACCATACATCTAATAAGACCTGTATCATGTATTATTTTGTATGCTTTGTTTTATAATTATGCTTACCTAATGCGGCGATGTGTAATCTTGAGGAAAATTCACACTGAGTTGGCCACTCATCCATCAAATATATAACTGTACAGGTAGCATAAGTGACTTAAGTGATTTTTCAGGTTTAGACTGATGAGTCGGGAACAAGTGCCAAGGATGCACGGGCATATTGCTAAGAGGAGCTACGTGGTCTTGCGGCTTATGTTTACTTTCTTCTGTTATTTTTCATGTATTAAATTATGTGAATTCTTGTATTTATTATATTGAGACATTGGTTTGTATAAGTCATTATGAGCAACCTCTTGTACATTCTAAATGTAAATAAAATTTTTCATTATGTATGAATTGTCCATTCTACGCACATTTGCTTCCTTTGATAGTTGAAATATATATATATATATATATATATACTCGAATTTGACCATCCTTAAGGTTAACACTCGGGTATTTAGGAAACGAGTCAATATACTCGGGTTCTGAAAAGTCAGGGTGTTAAAGTTGGTATCAGAGCATAGTTTGGACAAACTAGGCATTGGGAAATATACTTATATAAACTTTAAATGTCTCCAATTAGGATGTTTGAAATTTAGAAATTGGACTTAGGTAAATTTCCCTTAGACTTGGAAAATTGATTGAGAATATATAGACCCAAAATTCTAGGTCCCCTAGAAAACTGGTTGAATGACTGTAGAACTAGAAATTGAATTTAGGCCCCTTTGAAGTTTTAGATTAGACCTTTGGATGTTAACCTATGTAGAAATTCCTTAGAACTAGGAAGAGATGAGAATGTAGAAACTTAAATGTTAAGTTCCCTAGAGAATTGTTTGGGTAATTGTAGAATTTAGAAATGAACTTAAGTCCCTTGAACATTTTAGGTTTGGTTATTTGAACTTAGAAATAAGACTTTAGTTTCCTTGAAAACTACCAGAATTATCGTTTGAACTTAGAAATTAAATTCACGTACCGTGGAAGGACAAATACCCACTATGATGCAATTGAGATGGAATAAGAGCATTCCTTGAACTTTACTTTTAATGAACAATTTTTTAAAAAAACATAGACTTGACAATTCTAAAAAAACCCTCTTAGCTAGAAATAACATTGTCGCAATGATTAGCAAATGAGATGAACATAGACATCATAGGAAATTCCTTATTCCCTAGATTGTACATAGGATCAAGCAAGAGCGCTCCCTAAACTTAAGAAATCATACTATGAATGTAACTTGAATCCCTTAATACATCTCTTTACTAAAAAATAATATTTCCTACAAATTCTAGCACATGAAATTAATTAGAGGTGAAGTTATGGGATTTTGGTTAAGTTCTCAACCCTAGGCTGTGCATATTAGGGTTAGATTTTGAAATCCTAAGTGAGTGTAGAAATTTCAAACTCAAACTTCATGTAGAAGTCTTGATCCTGAAATTATCAGTTAGTGCATTAAGGAATCAGAGTGCGCATTGGAAGCATAATGGGCCACGTGGTCTTATCCGTTATGGAGGTAAAAAATCACATGATATTCCCCAGGAGTCTAGAATAATCGGGATCATGGGTTGATGGAACCATACTTAAGCGAAGTTGCACTGTTTGATCCAAATCTCATATCCTAGCAAACTCTAATGATCTCAATGCCCTGATCAGGCAGAAGATCAAGATTTACCAGGATTAGGAAATGATACAGTAAGTCCTCTGTTCTACGTAGGCATAGGACCCATGTATCAGGTTCAAATCTACTATGACTGTCTATTCATGATGGCCCGAACGTTGGAAACGAAAAACTATTTTGTACCTTAGACAATGGGGAAAGGAACTTGTAATCTTAGGAAGTATTATAGGGGATTACAATGTCGATGAGAATGGAAATAAACTCCGAGTTGTGATAGTGATGTAGAACGTGTCACAGAGATATTCTCAGCATGGTTGAGCCAAAAGAACATGGACCATGAATTGACCATAACTCCGGGTGTATAACCTATCAATCTTTATTAAAACGGGCCATCTGAGGTGAACCGACCCGTAAAGAGGGTCGCATCTATTCATTTCATCAGAAAACGCGCACTTTCAGCTCAAAAATGAATTTTTAGAAAAATTTTACTATTTTTAATAATTTCAATTTTTTAATATTTTAGAGTTTTAGATTTTCTTTTCTTTTAGAAATAACTTTTAGTTATACTAGGACTCTTTTAGAGAAAGTTTATTTGCAATTTTTATTTTTAGAAATTAGGCCTTAGAAGAGTTTTACTAGAATTAGGATTTTTATTAGAGTTAGAATTTTGCTATTTTTGGTAATTACGAATTTTAGTTTATTTTTTTCTATATTAATGGTGTAAGGAGACACATTAAAAAATTATCAATGATTCATTAATTAATTTTAAATTTTATTAGAATTTATTTCTATTTTCCTGCTTTCTTTCCTCGTGGATTCGAGAAGTTTCTGTGAAGAGTCCAGAGAAGCTTCGTAGATTCAGAGTAGTTATCCTTGAGGAAGACGGTGATCGACCTCATCATGTTCATCCTTGCGTCAATTTGGTATCAGAGCGAGGTTTCCCCTCGGGCTGATGACAAACAATGAAGGTATGAATCAAAATCCTATGGACGATGATCCAGGGATTCGTTATCTTTCGAAAAGAATGAAAGCTTTCCATGGGGAGAGTCAATTGACCATGCAAGGGCTATAGGCAACCCTCAACCGTATTGCGGATGCGCTAATTCTGCCCCGAGCTCAAAGTGGTGCTCAACTACCTGTGGTCGCTGTACGACACAACCCCAATTTCTACAAAGCATCATGAGATGATGGTAAATCATAGGCCATAACTTCGATTATGAGGAAGCCGTTATACATGTCAAAGGTAGAAATAGAATTACAGTGAGACAACATCTTTCGAACAAGGTGCACTGCATACAAAAAGTCTGCAATGTGATCATCGATGTCAGGAGCGATGAGAATTTCGTGTCGAAAATAATGGTGGAAAAGCTACAACTAAAAATAAAAAGACACCCATCTCCATACACGATTGGATGGATCAAGGAGGTCAACAAAACAGAGGTAACTGAATGATGTTGTATATCCTTTTCCATTGGTAAATATTATAAGGATGAAGTAATGTGTAACGTGGTCGACATGGAAGCTTACCACATGTTACTTGGTCAACCCTGACAAAATAATATTAATGCTATACATAGGGATCGGGATAGCCTATTTATCTTTATTAAAGATGGTAAAAAGATTATCCTTGCCCCTATGGGAAGGGAGAACCAACTCAAGACTTCTAAAATTGAGGAACAGTCTCTCACAACTGAACAGGTTTTTGTTAAACAATCAAAAGAAACAAGATATATATATATATATATATATATATATATATATATATATATATATATATATATATATACATGTTACTTGGTCAACCCTGACAAAATAATATTAATGCTATACATAGGGATCGGGATAGCCTATTTATCTTTATTAAAGATGGTAAAAAGATTATCCTTGCCCCTATGGGAAGGGAGAACCAACTCAAGACTTCTAAAATTGAGGAACAGTCTCTCACAACTGAACAGGTTTTTGTTAAACAATCAAAAGAAACAAGATATATATATATATATATATATATATATATATATATATATATATATATATATATATATATATATATATATATATATATATATATATATATATATATATATCCATTAGTTGAAAAGAAAGAATATATGGAGCCTGTGAATATCTCAAAATATTTGAAGCCAATGTTGCAGGAGTTCAAGGAGATTGTGCTTGATGAACCCCCCAATAAATTGCCTCCCACACGAGATATGCAAAATCACGTTAATCTCGTCTCAGGGGCAAGTCCGCCTAATTGCCCACATTATTAGAAAAAATATGAGATCTTGAAGATAGATGGGAAGGAATTGATCAATATTAATCAAGTCAAGGAAAGCATGAGTACATGTATTGTGTCAGCTCAAGAGCTTAATGCCAAGTACAAAAAAAAGGGCTAATAAACATCGGCGTCAGAAATTATCTCAAAAGTTATCTCAGAATCATGAGTCAAGTACTTTGAATAACTCGAGGATGAGTTTTTTTTCAAGTGGAGGGGTCTGATGTAGAACGTATCATAGAGGTATTCCCAGCATGGTTGAGCCAAAAGAAGATGGACCATGAATTGACCATAGCTTTTAATTCGGGTATTGTTATGGGGCATACAACCTATCAATCTTTACTGAAACGGGCCATCCGAGGTGAATCAACCCACAAAGTGGGTCATATCTGTCCGTTTCATCAGAAAACGTGCGCTTTTAGCTCAAAAATGAATTTTTAGAAACATTTTACTATTTTTAGTAATTTTAATTTTTTAATATTTTAGAGTTTTAGATTTTTTTTTTCTTTTAGAAATAACTTTTAGTTATACTAGGACTCTTCTAGAGAAAATTTATTTGTAATTTTTATTTTTAGAAATTAGGCCTTAGAAGAATTTTACTAGAATTAAAATTTTTATTAGAGTTAGAATTTTGCTATTTTTGATAATTACGAATTTTAGTTTTTTTTTCTATATTAATGGTGTAAGGAGACACATTATACAATTATTAATTATTCATTAATTAATTTCAAATTTTTTTAGAATTTATTTCTATTTTCTCGCTTTCTTTCCTCGTGGATTCGAGAAGTCTTTGTGAGGAGTCCAGAGAGGATTTGTGGATTCAGAGTAGTTATCCTTGAGGAAGACAGTGATCGACCTCATCACGTTCATCCCTGCGTCAATTTGGTATCAGAGCGAGGTTTCCTGTAACATCCCGAAAATCGGGGGTCGAGCAGAAACTCAGCTCCTGAGTTTCATAACATCACTTATGCAACATATTTGATGATGGATGAATGTCGGCTATATGAGTGCATAAAACATGAGGTGAATTAAGCCAAAACGGCATATCATACTCCAGAGATAGTAAAATTTTGAAAGTGGAAGGCTGTGATAAATATATAAAATGTATAGGTTAGTGTAAGTCTCCAGAGTGTGAACATGTTACCAGGTTAACTAGATACATGTATACTCCAAAATGGAATAAAAAGAATATACATGGGTGTTTAAATAAAAGGCAAATACCAAGTGTATTAGCATCTAAATGTTAACCCTGTAACCCCGTCGATCAAAACTGCATAACATCATCAAGTCTGGATTTGCTTCGCAAGCATCGCCATCATCTGAAACTAAAATAGGGACTGGTTGGTGTGGCCAACACCATCCCGTAACGTGGGAGTGAGTAATTAACTCAGTGAAAACTATACAGTAAAGGTTAACATGTTATTAATTCAATCAAGCAGTAATGATAAAGCAGTACAATCAAAGGTCCTAGGTACTCTTGTTAATGCAAGGATTGTATGAAGAATGACGCATGCCCTCACCACAATCCCCTCTGCGACATCATCTAATGATCGCGGCATGACTCATTTCCTCAGTGCTCTATCACCAACGCCGTTAACACATGCAATGCGGTGTTATGAATATGCTTACTAAGTTCTTATTAGTCCTTTTCATACAGTAGGATTGGGAAGCTAAGACACCTCACTTATATCATTTCCCAATGTTGATCCATTCTAGGGTCATCAGTCCTAAGAATCTCATATGATGTTATGGTTCTAGGTCACTAACAGGGCTGCCAGGGCTGTTGCGCGTAATCATTGCTCCTCTCCCCCATCACCTTATCAATACAAGCCTATTTATATCCTTAATACTATATCAAGACTCATCGCCTTAATGCAGTGTAAGGATATACTCGAAGTCACTACAGAGGGCTGTCAGGGCTGTTGCGCGCAATCGTTGCTCCTCTCCCCCATCACCAAAACACTGTAGGCCGACAGCAAGAATATAGTGTCCCATACCACCATAATCTGTTCACGAGAGTAGGGTTCTCACTGGTCACTATGGGGAGGTTTATGGCCCCAGCGTAGGCCGACAGCTCGACCACGGTGCCGCAAACTATCATGTCCGGCTCATGAGTCTTAGGGGATCTTGGTACCATGGTTAACGGGAGTTTCACTGGTAAGCTCAGTGCCTTAGATTCAAATAGTAGCGACCAAACATGGTGAACAAGCATCGGTCAATCGGGTTAGTTGAAAAGCCCAACTAGGCCAAGTGCACGTTGAATTGAACGACATGGAATGCATAAGCACTCCGTGTGGCCTAACCACTGCCGGACATCCCAAGTACGACTTAGATTCATTAGACACATCCTGTATGGCAAAACAACCTCAACAACTATTTACAGAACGATTACCGATTACCTGGACTGGTAGCACAGCCCCAATCACATACAAATTCCATAATAGGCATATGAGGCATATCCTACAATCATGTGAACATTCATGAAGTATAACTTAAATGTAAATACAATACATGGAGGAAGTCGTACACATTGTGAACATGAATAATCTAGGTTGCACAATTCATGGAGGAGATCATACACATCATTGATGTAGTTGAGAACCATATCTCAACCTGCATACAGGTACATCTTACTAACTACTATCTCATTTAAGCATTTATACAAACACTTAGTTTACACATTATATCATACATATTTTGCATTCATTAGCATACGTATTAGGGCAAATCCTTTCGTCAAAGGGTAGTCGCCTATACAACAATCATATATCCACGACTGATTGTCGTGGCAAGCACAAATACAAAGTCTATACTCATTCAGTCATTTTCACAAACACTTAGACTACACATACTAAATACATATCATATGTTGGTATATCAGGTATTTGGGCTAAACCTTTAGCCTAGAAGTTATCATACAAACATCTAGCATACATAGACGGTAGTTAATCATGGCAAGCACAAATCTGAATTTTATACGTATACTGTATTGTCTACAATTACGAGGAATACAGTATATTCAACATAATTAATGTATAACTGAAAAATGAAACGGACAGCACTTTATACATGTGAAATAGCATCCTAGGCAAGAATAAATCATTACTTAACAATGAAAGTCTTGAAAACCATAACCTAAACGTATATAGTCCGCACCTTAAACCAGAAAATGCGAAACGGATATGATTCAGACGACAAGTCTTCATCAACGGCGGATATGCTACCTATGGCAAGAAATAGATTAGCTATAGCTTCAATTAAACTATTCTAGTTTTCAAAACAGGTTAGGTTTACAATTACTTACCTAAGAACGAAGTTGGAATCGCCGAAATAGCGATGCAGAAGGATGGATGAGGCACGTAGAGAGACTGGGAAGAATCTCAGGAAGCAACACCAACTTCTCCCTCACTTCCTATCTCTTTTCTCTCTTCTCTCACCTAGGTTTTATCATATTCGTATGGGATTTGTGAGAGAGAGCTTAAGGTCCTTATATAGGCCCAGAAGCGACGAAAATAGACTTGAGGCCAAGGTATACTTATGTTATAACCAAATTGGGTCTGTTCCGTCCCAACGGAGTACTTCTGGAGGTCCTGTTACTAAATGCAGTTTGACTTAAGCTCTCTAAATTGGATCTAAGTCAAGCTAACTTTTTAGTCCGTTCGGGTTTCCAGATCGACCGCAACAGACCAGTTTCAGTTCAACGGTTACGGAAACTCGATCAGAGCTACAAGTACAATGACATGTAAGGGCCACCTATCCTTATCCGAGGGTGAAATTTGGTCGAAATCTAACGGTCAGAATGCTTAAAAAAATGTCGCGCAAGTGACACATGCCAGATTACTTAAATCTTATTTAATTTCTTAAAAATTTACATTTTCTCACACTCTTCACTCCGGTCTCAAGGAAATGGTCTCAGGACATCGTTTGGCCATGATTTTCGAGGTGATAGTCAAGTCCAACTAGGCGGTCATATTCGTCGAAGTTCATTGCTATCGGACTTTCAACGTGTGGTCTAGATCCAATACGAAGTTTCCAAATGATCTTGAGAGCAACTGGGATTAGAGATTGATCCTAGATTTCAGGGTAAGATAGTGTCAATGATTCTATAGGTTTTGGGTCTTACAGATCGTATTGAAAGTGGTTGGTGCTAATTTCACAGGTAATCTAGTGTAGCGCTAGTTAAAACACGTTAAATTTCTAAAGAATTAGGTTTTAAATGATTTCTTTGGCTTTGGATTTGAATTTTGAGAGGTTACTAAGGTGCTATGGTTGACCCATTGCCTAAGGACGTCTAACTCCAAGTTGGCAAAAATTCGGGGTGTTACATTTTCTCTCGGGCCGATGGCTAACAATGAAGGTATAAATTAAGATCTTGTGGACGATGATCCAGGGATTCGTTATCTTTCAAAAAGAATGGAAGCTTTCCATCGGGAGAGTCAGTTGACCATGCAAGGGATGCAGACAACCTCAACCGTATTGTGGATGCACTAATTCTGCCCCGAGCTCAAAGTGATGCTCAACTGCCTGTGGTCGCTGTACGACACAACCCCAATTTCTACAAAGCACCATCAGATGATGGTAAATCACAGGCCACAACTTCGATTATGAGGAAGTCGTTATATATGTCAAAGGTAGAAATAGAATTACAGTGAGACAACATCTTTCGAACAAGGTGCACTGCATACAAAAAGTCTGCAATGTGATCATCGATGTCAGGAGCGATGAGAATTTCGTGTCGAAAATAATGGTGGAAAGGCTACAACTGAAAATAGAAAGACAGCCATCTCCATACACGATTGGATGGATCAAGGAGGTCAATAAAATAGATGTAATTGACCAATGTCGTATATATTTTTCCATTGGTAAATATTATAAGGATGAAGTAATGTGTGACGTGGTCGACATGGAAGCTTACCACATGTTACTTGGTCAACCCTGAAAAAATAATATTAATGCTACACATAGGGATCAGGATAGCCTATTTATCTTTATTAAAGATGGTAAAAATATTATCCTTGCCCCTATAGGAAGGGAGAACCAACCCAAGACTTCTAAAGTTGAGGAACAGTCTCTCACAACTAAATAGGCTTTTGTTAAACAATCTGAGGAAATAAGAGATAAATATCCATTAGTTGAAAAGAAAGAATATATGGAGCCCGTGAATATTCCAAAAGATTTGAAGCCAATGTTGCAGGAGTTTAAGGAGATTTTGCTCGATGAACCCCCCAATAAATTGCCTCCCATACGAGATATACAAAATCACATTGATCCCGTCTCAGAGGCAAGTCCGCCTAATTGCTCACATTATCAGAAAAAATATGAGATCTTGAAGACAGATGGGAAGGAATTGATCAATATTAGTCACGTTAAGAAAAACATGAGTATATGTATTGTGTCAGCTCAAGAGCTTAATGCCAAGTATAAAAAAAGGGCTAATAAACATCGGCGTCAGAAATTATCTTAAAAGTTATCTCAGAATCATGAGCCAAGTACTTTGAATAACTCGAGGACGAGTTTTTTTTCAAGTGGAGGGGTCTGATGTATAACGTGTCATAGAGATATTCCCAGCATGGTTGAGCCAAAAGAAGATGGACCATGAATTGAACATAACTTTTGATCCGGGTATTGTTATGGGGCGTACGACCTATCAATCTTTACTGAAACGGGCCATCCAAGGTGAACCGACCCACAAATCTGTCCGTTTCATCAGAAAACGTGTGCTTTCAGCTCAAAAATGGATTTTTAGAAAATTTTAACTACTTTTAGTAATTCTGATTTTTTAATATTTTAGAGTTTTAGATTTTCTTTCCTTTTAAAAATAACTTTTATTTATACTAGGAATCTTCTAGAGAAAGTTTATTTGCTATTTTTATTTTTAGAAATTAGGCCTTAGAAGAGTTTTACTAGAATTAGGATTTTTATTAGAGTTAAAATTTTGCTATTTTTTGTAATTACGAATTTTAGTTTATTTCTTTTTCTATATTAATGGTGTAAGGAGATACATTAGACAATTTTCAATGATTCATTAATTAATTTCAAATTTTATTAGAATTTATTTCTATTTTCCTGCTTTCTTTTCTCATGGATTCGAGAAGTCTCTATGAGGAGTCCAGAGAAGCTCTGTGGATTTGGAGTAGTTATCCTTGAGGAAGACAGTGATCAACCTCATCACGTTCATCCCTACGTCAGATAGATATGAAAAAAAATATCTTTAGGGGAACACGTTTACATTGGTCGATTTGGTATCCTAGAGACTTAAAGGTTGTGGGGAATTTTATATATATCTTACTAGGAATGGAAGTTGTGATTTCACACTCAGGAATATATGAGATAGCATACACCATGAGGATAACCTTTCTGCTTTCACCATTAACAATTAGGGTGAGTGTTAACGAAATCCCAATGGTTAAAACCTTCTTTAAGGGGGTAGGTGAAATGACTCGTGTTCTAGTAGTAAGTCATGGGAACTTACACACACAAATAAACCAAGTTGGAAAACTGGTGAATGCATAGAGACACCGTGAAATATATTATCACTCACAATCATAGTGAGGTACTGAATTTCGGGAGTGAAATTCTCTTTAAGGGGGGTAGTTTGTAACACCCCGTACCTTTCAGTACTCTTATGCTACTATAAAGATTCAAATCGGCTTGCACGTGTGCAGGAACAAACGTGGCTCACCTTATGCATCATCATCCAATGGTCCTCAATCTATCCATCCCGACCATCTAGTATAATCTCATTCGGACATTAAGTTATCCTACCATTGACTCTTAGGGGGGACCATCATGCCATGCCTAAGTTGGATTGTAGCTCACCAAAATTGAAACCAAACTCATAAATCCACAATATCTAACTTGAAGGCCTACTACCTGATTATTTCACTTAGAGCATCAGATCATTACTTCGACCATGGGCCTTCATCTAGACAACCCTAGGACCCTTATGACTATTGGAAGTAATCACTATCCTTAGACCAAGTGATCCATCCTTTAGTGGTCCATTGCGCCTTAGTGGAATGGTGTCAAACCTCGAAGGACTTAATTATGGAAAATTCGATCACGACGAAACTTCACCTAATGAACTATTAGAACAATTGAACCACACATGATCATTTTTCAGGACCTAACCCAGCAAATCTACTGTTCATTAGGCCGCACGCTGCACAGGTGGGCCGCACCATATGTAAATCAGGTAGGTCGCACCATGTAAATCAGGTAGGTCGCACCATGTGAATCTGGTGGGCCGTACCCCAGCTTAGGACTTGTTATTGGGTGGTTTTAGGCCCAGTCCATGCCACCTTGTTGAGCCACAATTGATGGGCCTTATCACCTTGATGCAGGCCGAATTTCCATGTCTATGGGCCCTTACAATATCAAGCATTCACAAAAAAATGCATAGCCATTAACAATTATCTATACTAATAATAGTTATTATACATAACAACAACAACAATAATAATAATCTGGTGGGCCGTACCCCAGTTCGGGACTTGTTATTGGGTGGTTTTAGGCCCAGTCCATGCCACCTTGTTGAGCCACAATTGATGGGCCTGATCACCTTGATGCAAGCCAGATTTCTATGTCTATGGGCCCTTACAATATCAAATATTCACAATAAAATGCATAGCCATTAGCAATTATCTATACTAATAATAGTTATTATACATAACAACAACAACAACAACAACAACAACAATAATAATAATGTCATTATTAAATCCTAATGCCTTCTTTTGCCACTCTTAAATGTTATCATTAATAGTAGGTTATAATGTTAGTAATCGTCATAACGATTATTATGACTACGTTAGCCAATATAAATAATAACAATAATGCTAATAGTAACTTTTTAATTATATACTTTACATCATAGTTAATGGTACATCAACTAGAGCTCAAAATCCTAAATTTAAGCCTAGAACTAAACCCAAGGATGAAACCCTAAAACCTAGGTAATCTAAACCCTAGGTTAAAACCCTAGCCCTAAATAGTGTGTAAGCTTGGACCTAACTGCATAACTTTACAATTCATGATAGGGTTTGATTCCAAGGAAACACACACTCTAGCAACACTGGTACGTGGTTCAAACTATAAGGTGATGATTTCTTCCTCTTGAGCTTTCCATTTTCCCATTAGCTTAAGTTATAGTTTTATTTTAATTTATAAATGATATCTCCATTTTGTACTCACATGTGTAAATTGTTGGAATTTAATTGCTACATCACATGCTTAATGTTTATCCTATATATTTAATTCATGTTATTGGATTACTTGTGGATTGCTTCTGGTATTTAAACTGATACATTAGTGGGAAACTCCCACTTATAAATGTACAACCATACTTGGGATGTAATTCGATTGATGGTGATTGCAATGGACCTTCGATCTAGTGGTTATTAAGTGGTGGTATAGATGGATCATTGATGTGGGCCTACCATTCAAGGTTGTTGTGTCTAAGTGGTTTTCAAGGATGATCTTTTATCCCATGGTTTTGATACTTGCCCTATGTGGCTTATTTTGATATTTGCCTTATGTAGCTTATTTGATATCGCCCTATGTTGCTTTATTTTGGGTATTTTTCGTATACGAGTTTGTATTTTATACCGTACAACTATGCGATGGTAAGCCCCATATATCGTAATATGATTGTCCATTAATCGACGGGTTTTCATTAAACATCCTAAGTGGTAGTCTCATGAGTAGGGGATGGTGGTATGGGACCTTTGCTAGTGAAAAGCCCCCGTAGTGACCTTTGGCTTATTTAAATTGGCTAGTTATAATTGGATTAATAACGGATTGACTAATCATGCATACATGTCACAGACAAGCATCTACTACTATCGTACATGATGTACGTAAGGCAGTCGTTACGCTGCTCATAGTATTCTTTTGCTAACGACTAGCTTCTGTCCAACTAGAAGTTTTTCCAAGGTTCGATGATTGCATGGGTGACGAGTCCAACTTTCTCACGGATGTGTATCCCTGGGGCGATGACTACATTCACACATCTATGCATCTAGTAAGACCTGCATCATGTATTATTTTATCTGCTTTGTTTTATAACTATGCTTACCTAATGTGGCGGTGTATAATCTTGAGAGGAATTGACACTGTGTTGACCACTTATCTATCAAATATATGACCGTACAGGTAGTACAAGTGGCTTAAGTGATTTTCAGGTTCAGATTGATGAGGAGCTGGGTATAATTCCCATGGATGTACGATCGTGTTGCTAAGAGGAGTTACGCGATCTTACGGCTTATGTTTACATTCTTCTATTTTTTTTTCATGTATTAATATATGTGAATTTTTGTATTTGTTATATCGAGACATTGGTTCGTATAATTCATTATGGGCAACCTCTTGTACATTCTAAACGTAAATGAAAATTTTCATTATGTATGAATTATCCATTCTACACTCATTTGCTTACTCTGATAGTTGAAATATATATACACACACACACACACATACACACACTCGAATTTGACCATCTTTTAAGGTTAACACTCAGGTTTTTGGGAAACGAGTCATATACTCGGGTTCTGAAAAGTTGGGGCGTTACACATCCCCCATCTAGGACATTCATAACTCAACTTACAATCGATATTAGAGCAAGGTTGCTCTTGATTAGATTTACCTCTTAAAGCTAAATCCAGAGTTATACGATGTTAAATTTTGAAAGCTTATCCATATCTAGGTCACCTCTTTTTGATGACTTAATTTATTCGTACTGTAAAGCCTGGATGAGGATCTTCCTCAAATCCATAGATGAAAGTGTGTAGCAAGCCATTGTAACTCAATGGTACCCTCCTATGATGGAAGTAGTAACTGAGGATAGAACTACATCAATAAAAAAAAAATAGCCTACAATCTATGGATAAATCCTCATAAAAGTGAAAGTAGTGTTAATGCAAAAGTCTTAAATGCTATAACTTATGCCCTATCATCGGATGAATTCAAAAGAATTATTTTGATTGAAACAACAAAACAAGTTTAGGATATTCTTAAAATGACCTATGAGAGAACTAATATTGTGAAAAAAAATCTAAGATTCAAATCCTCACAACCAAATTTGAGGAAATTCGTATGGAAGAAAATGAGACATTCATAGTGTCACGCCCCAAACATAGTAATCAGACTCTCATGATTTCGGATCACTGAATCTGGTGTCGATAGGCTCCGTAGTACCCCATTCTTGGCATCCACTGAATATACGCCAGATTCTGATCCTGGGATCCTATAAGGAGGATTTTCCAACCTACATTTGTCTCATAAGAAACATAACCACAAGTATACCCAAATACAAAGGTAACATCATCATCACATATCCACTAATATAATCATTTGAGTACGATGCTGAAAGGGAAATATAAAAATATAAATCGAAAATCAAGCTCCAGAAGACCGCTGCACGCTCCAAGCTCAACACTGTTGCAACCTAACATCACCTGCACGCATCTATTGTGCATAAGCTTATGGAAAGCTTAGAGGGTGGTGTAAGTATGTGCACAAGGTAAGTGCCAAGTATTCAATGCAATGTCATAATCATACAATGTCGAAATAGGCGCAAGGTCATGAATCATATGTTATCAGAGTAAGCAAAAATACTGACAAGTCCATGAGTCAAACAATATCAGAATAAGTAATATAGATCAACTATACAAATGAGGAGTTATAAAGAGTCAAATATCAGATGTCATATCTAAACCATATAAATGCAGAAACACAGGTAACCCAAAAAACCATATGATGCGGATGTAATGCAATATGCAGTGCGAATGGAATGACCATGCTGGGGTGTGAAGTCAGGATGATAGTACGTAGTATCACAGGCTATGGGGTCCATCATAAGAGACTTCTATCCAAACCAGTCTCATACCTAAATTTAGATAGTCAGACTCAATGTGGTAAACTCCTGATCTCAGGTTAGTTGTGTACTCCAACTGAAATCCTGGCCATTGCGAAGGTACACGTAACAAATAGTTACACACCACCATCCCGAGTGGATAGTGAATGAATGAGTATCCAAGTCCTGCTCAATAAGTCTACATATCAGTACGGTTCATCTCTGGGATCATCATCGGGGTTAGTACACTCCAAATGGCACTGCCGCTCTCCCAGCCGCACAGTCCAATTGAGCGTAAGAAACCTCACTATCCGCCTGACTAATAATCTGTCAATACCTATTCGGCACGTCGATAGCGAACCCATTCCTTGAGCTGGTCAGACTCAGCCTAGCAATGCCCCCTACGCTCGGGCGGGTAAGGCCACACCCCCTCCCCACCGACCATGACATAGTGGGAGACGTGGCCTCCTGGTATTCGGCACGCGGACGCTCATGTACCCACTCGGTCTCGAAGTTGGGGCATCCTATGGTACCAAGAGGGTTTAAGAATTTTCACCCAGGGCCATCTATGGCACCCCGATGCTAGAACAAATTTTCGGTGCCCCGTCTGGCCATCCACGATATTCCTGTGGAGGCTATGGCCCTGACGTCGCAAGGGCGTATAGTAATCATAATGCAAGATGCATGAGTCATACAATCCAGTAATGCATCAATCCTATGCATACTGTGGGCTCCTGTAAGATAACCTCTACCTATCAGGGAGTCTCATAATAACATGCTCAATAACATATACAATGATCAACCACATCTCATAACAAACATGCAGATGATGCATATGAGCATGTATCATGATGCTATGCTGTCACATACTCATAATTAGTATCAATAACCGGCACTGATAATCGACCTCGACAATGTGAACATTTAACTAACATTGCCCCCGAGGAATGACCCTCATAGATCCTAACATATAGTGGACCCATGACCTCACACAAGGGCCAAATATACAACAACATGGGCCTCACTCAAGAGCTTAATACACATCACGATGGGCCCTTCACATGGGCCTAACATACATCACAATGGGCCTCAACTACGAGTCGCATATACACCATATAGGTCTTGACAATCGGCCTTGACAATCAAAATCGACACTCAGACTCGGCCTCGACAATCGGAGTCGGCATTGACAATCGAAGTTGGCCTCGATACTTGGCCTCGATAATCGGGTTTGATCGATAATCAGGATCAACAAATCGATCACGTCAATCGAAATCGACAATTGGCTATGACAATCGGGATCGATCAATAATCAGAATCAACAAAGCGGTCACGTCAGTCGGAATCAATTGATAATCAGACTCGGTAAATCGGTCACGTCAATCGGAATCGGCAATCGGCCACAACAATCGGAATCGATCGATAATCAGAATTGACAAATTGGTCACGTCGATCAGAATTGGCAATCGGCCATGACAATTGGAATCGATCGAAAATCAGAATTGGTAAATCAGTCACGTCAATTAGAATCGGCAATCGACCATGATAATTGGAATTGATCGATAATCAGAATCGACAAATCGGTCATGACAATCGGGATCGATTGATAATCAGAATCAGTAAATCGGTCACGTCAATCAGAATCGGTAATCAGCTACGACAATTGGAATCAATCGATAATCAGAATTGACAAATCGGTCACATCGATCAGAATCTACAATCGTCCACGATAATTAGAATCGATCGATAATCAGAATCGGTAAATCGGTCATGTCAATCAGAATCAGAAATTGGCCACGAAAATTGGAATCGATCGATAATCAGAATAGGAAAATCGGTCACGTCAATCGGTCACAACAATCGGCTACGACAATCGAGATCGATTGATAATCAGAGTCAAAAAATCGGTCACGTTAAGAGGAATCGGTAAGAATGGGCCCAACAAGGTCTAAGGAAAGGTCACACTGAGGACATCTAACCATCATTGCCCATCAATGTGGACATCTAACCAACATTACTCCCAAGGAGTGGCCCACATAGAGGCAAACGTATCGTAGGTCCATGACCTCATACAAGGACCTAATATACATCAATATGGGTCTCATTCATGGGCCAAATACTCATCACAGTGGCCTCGGCACATCGGCCATGATTACATCACATCAAGCCTTGCCCATGGGTTTTGAATTCATCAAATCGGCCTCGCCCATGGGTCTCGAGTACATCACAATGGGCCACAACCCATAGGCTTCAAATACACAATAGGTGAGCCCTATGCATGGGCCTTGTACACAACAAGTGGACCGCATTAATGGGCCACACCAATGGACCTCATATACACAACAGGTGGGCCCTACTCATGGGTCAAAAATACAAACAGGTGGACCCCACACATGGGTCTCAAATACATAACATGTGGGCCCTGTACATGGGCCTCGCGTCATGAGTCTAATACATATCACCGTGGCCTTACCCATTGGCCACAAATGCATCACCATGGGTCTTGCCCATAGGCCTCAGATTCAGGGAGGCGGGTCCCATCATATGGGCCTCGAATATACATCATGATGGGCCGTACCAATGGGCCTTAAGTGGACTTGGACCACACCAAAATCCCTTTCACTAGTTGCAAGTGTAACATGTGTATCACTGTACACTATCATTTCATGGGTACACAACTCACCAATGATGATTAGCACTGTCTAAACATTGCCCCAGGTAAATTAGCACCATTCGAACATTGTTTATGTAAATCAGCGTCGTCCAAACATTGTCTAGCACTGTCCAGCACAATCTGGATGGTGTGGATTACAAAACATACAACATGGTGCATCCCACGCATACATCCCAAGGACGGACGGTGTAGATATAAAACATATACATTACAGTGGGGGCTACACCATCTGGACAGATGGCAGAGTAGATATACAATTCATACACCAAGGTGGGTCCCTTGCACACAGCCCACCTTCCTTACATATATATTATAATCTAATATAGTTCAAGATAATGTAATATAATATATCATATTATATTATATTATAATATAATATATATATACATTACAAGAAGCCACCGTCCAGACGCTTGAATGCTCTGGACAATGGAGATTTCATGCATATTTACAAGGTGGGTCCACACGTGTGGCCCACCTCATATCATATTAATTTAATTATATTAATATAAATATATAACATATATCATATATATACATATGTTCATGAAATGAACACCCACCTTTAGATCTCCACTTCCTTCTTTCGCCACTGCATTCTAGAGGTCCAATGGTTAAGATCCGACGGCCGAGATTAGTTTTAGAGGGTGGGATTGGGTGGTAGGGAGTGGGCCAAGCCAAGCTTCTCTCATGAAGCTTGGACGAGGGACTCCCATGGGTTGCTTGGGAGAATGAGAGAGAGATATGAGAGAGAGGTGTAAGAGAGAGAGAGATGGGTGTGAGTGAGTGATGTGTACTTGTGTAAGAGAGAGTTGACTTTAGGGGAGGGGTTGTTGTACTTGGGGATGAGTGAGTGATGGAGTGTGATGTGTACTTTGATTGATAGGTTGATGTGATGTGTCGTAGAGATTCCCTCATTATTTACAACGTGCGGCGTTTTCCTCAAACTGAACGTGGGCCCACATCTCCTGGCACAGGTATCACCTTCGCGCGCGAGATGCGGAGTCAGAACCGCGGTGACGGCACAGTCGCAAGGGTATAAGTCTCTAGTCGAGTCGACTCAGATACGTAGAACTCGGCTTAGGCTTATGCGCAAACGTCAGTAACAGATACTGGGTTACCGAAATTCAACTGGGAGGACCGTGGAGGCATATAAAACCATACGAGATAGGATACGGGCCTTACAGCTCTCCCAACCTAATAAAAATTTTATCCTCGAAATTTACACAACAGAAAAGGGAAGAGAAAATATCATCAAGTATATAAGTCAAGGCACATCCAATCTACAAAAGGATGGAGATACTGCTCTCTAATCTCAACCTTGCCCTCCCAAGACGCATCATCAATACTATGATGATCCAAATGAACCTCAAATCCTGGATAAAAAATGATCGAAATGAATACTATGCGGCCTTATAATCTCAACGGTAGGGAGCTATATTAGAAAATCTCTAAGTTATCTGAACTTAGGGATCTAACCCTTCTAAGTTCTCAACAATCACATAGTGTAGTGTAGCTATCAGCAGATATGTGATGTTATCCTCAGGTATTCTCAATTTATGCTCTGATATCAACTTCTGTCACTCCCCAAACCCGGTAATCTGACTCTCATGATTCTGAATAACTAAATCCAGTGTCGAAAGCCTCCGCAGTACTCCATTCTCTGCATCCAACGACCATACGATAGATTTCAATCCTGGGATCCTACAAGGAGGATTTTCCAATCTACATTTATCTTATAAGAAGTATAACCACAAGTATACCCAAATCACAAAGGTAACATCATCATCACATATCCACTAATATAATCATTTGAGTACAATGATGAAAGGGAAATACAAAAAAAAAATAATTGAAGATCAAGCTCCAGAAGACCGCTGCACACTCCAAGCTCAACACTGCTGCAACCTAACATCACCTGCACGCATCTATCGTGCATAAGCTTATGAAAAGCTTAGAGGGTGGTTTAAGTGTGTGCACAAGGTAAGTACCGAGTATTCAACGCAATGTCATAATCATACACTGTCAAAATAGTCGCAAGGTCATGAATCATATGTTATTAGAGTAAGCGAAAATACTGACAAGTCCATGAGTAAAGCAATATCAAAATAAGCAATATAGATCAACTCATATCATATTAATATATATTATATTAATATATATAAATATATAACATATATCATATATATACATATGTCCATACTCACTGTCCAGATGCATCTAGACGGTGTAAATATCATGTTTAAAGGTGGGTCCAACATAGGGTGGCCCGCTGACAGACGGTATAGACAAACACATTCATCATGTGGGTCCTACTCAGATGGACGGCACAGCCATAGTGGGACCCTCAGAGCTCGAAGATAAAACACATATATCATGGTGTGGTCCACTGCACGGATGGTGCAGATGGAGCGCATGCATCACGGCTGGCCCCACTAGCCAACGTCCATGTCAATGGACTGTACAGATGGCGGATGAGACTCACATAGCTTGGTGACGTCACTTACAGTACCTACGCTGGGATGAGGTACACCATCCAATCCACTCCCAACACGTCCAGAGGAATGTACAGTGGATAAACAAATACATCATTGTTGGGTTTCACGCAGGACAGTGTGGATTTAAGACACATACATTAAGGTGGGTCCCACCCCACACATGTCACACGTGTGGGATGGGCCTCACGCATCCAGATATGGACGGACGGAGTCTATATGAAACACATTCATCAGAGGTAAGGATCTCACGGACCTGGCCAATGGACGGTGTGGAGATGACGTCCAGTGGTGGACAGTCTTGATTGGAAATACATCACGGTGGCCCACTGTACTGCTGACGTCAATGCATCTAATAGCTGCTGACTGCATGGATGGTCCATATACACACATGCATGGGGTGGGTCCACACGTAGGTGGCCCGCCCAGCTTGGGACCTAGCTAATCTTTGTGGTTCCCTTCATCTAGGATCTGTCCAAAAACGTCCAGCAGCAAGGTGGGCCACCTGATCTGACGGTGTGGATCTAATCCATCCATCATAGTGGGCCGCAACATAAAGAGAGAGAGAGACGTGTGCGATGGAGAGCTCCGCCACTATGAGCCCTCCCTCTCATACAAAGCATACATCAAGTGGGTCCCAAATCATGCGGAACCTACATCAAAATCAAATGAAATGAACACCCACCTTTAGATCTCCACTTCCTTCTTTCTCCAATGCATTCTAGAGGTCTTATGGTTAGATCCGATGGTCGAGATTAGTTTTAGAGGGTGGGATTGGGTGGTAGGGTGTGGGCCATGCCAAGCTTCTCTCATGGAGCTTGGACGATGGACTCCCATGGGTTACTTGGGAGAATGAGACAGAGAGATGAGAGAGAGAGGTGTAAGAGAGAGAGATGGATGTGATAGGTGTGAGTGAGTGATGTGTACTTGTGTAAGAGAGAGTTGACTTTAGGGGAGGGGTTGTTGTACTTAGGGATGGGTGAGTGATGGAGTGTGATGTGTACTTTGATTGATAGGTTGATGTGATGTGTCGTAGAGATTCCCTCGTTATTTACAATGTGCGACGTTTTCCTCAAACTGAACGCGGGACCACATCTCCTGACACGGGTATCGCCTCGGCATGCGAGACGCGATGTCCAAACCGCGGCAACGGCGCGGTCGCAAGGGTATAAGTTTCTGGTCGAGTCGACTCAGATACGCAGAACTCGACTTAGGCTCACGGGCAAACGTCGGTAACAGATCGCGGGTTGCCACAATTTGACTGGGAGGACCATGGAGGCATACAAAACGATATGAGATAGGATACGGGCCTTACACATAGACTTCTATACAAAACTGTAGTTAATTCTATGTGGGGGTCTTAGAGAAAGTATCATTGAAAGCAAGGTTTGTGCAAAAATACTAAGATCACTTCCTGAATAGTTCAATTCCAAGGTTACTGCTATACAAGATTTGAGGGATACCGACCAAATGAAGGTTGAGGAATTGGTTGGATCTCTTTAAACTTATGAGCTGAATTTCAAAGCTCCATAGAATAAGTTCATAGCCATCAAATCCTCTAAGCCTAAGTTAAAGTTAATGAAATTTAGATAATGAAGAAAATGAGGATGATATATTGTTATTGGCAAAGAAATTTTATAAAAATTTTAAAAATAAAAAGAAAAATGATTTTCAAAAATTTTTGACAAGAGAGGGCAATTCTAACTATTGTAAAGCTAAATCCAATGACACCCAATGTTACAACTGCTCTGAGTTTGGGCATCTTTCTTCAAAATGTCCTAAAAAGGATAAATTAAAAAGAAATGGTATGATTGCCACTTGGGATAAATCATAAGAATTCGAATTCAATTCAGAATATGATGAATCAGATCAAGAAGAAGTAAAAGATCTAAATGCATTCATGACAATAGGTAGAGTCACTACTCTAGAAGATAGTGAAACATCTGGATATGAAACTCCCAAGAGTGATTCTAAAAATAAAGAAGACCTTCAAGAATTTTATGATGCTCTCTTCAGAGAAAGTTCCAAAATTGCATTAAAATTGAAAATGCAAAAGAAAAAAATGTAAGGAATTGCAATTAGAACTTGAAAAAGTTGTCTTGAAAAATTTTCATTTTTTATTATTATGAAAAATCCAAACTAGATTTAAGTTTGAAAAATGCGGAATTTGAAAATCTTAAGTCCGATTATGAGAAATTGAAAATTTAAATTTCTTTGCTTCAAAGTTCAAAGGATACTTAAAATTATATCCAAGGAGACAAAAAATTTGAAAATTTATTAACCTTATCTCGCCGGTGTGGTAATAAGTCTGGTCTTGGATATAACATATATAACAATCTAAAGCCTAAGACTTCTACTCATACTTTTGTGAAAGGAGAATCATCGAACTATAAAGTAGAAACTCAAAAATGGAATGAGTTTGATCGCAAGCAGACTATCTTCAAATTTTAAAAAGAAAAAAAAACCCTTCCAAGAATTTTCTAAAGTGAAAAGTTTTGCTAACAAACAGAGATATCAAATGAGAGAAATTAACAATCCTCCTTTTACTGATAAATTGTGGACTTGTTCAAGGAGTTGTTGAAATCTAACTCAAACAAGAAAAGGAGAAATCCTAACTCCTAAAGACAACAAAAGAAAAGAGACCCTCCAAAACCTAGAACCATCATGAAGTGAGTTCCTAAGGTTAAATGACTTGTCATCCACACAACTTTTAAAGCAAGTAGCCATTCAAGATAGTACCTGGACAGTAGATGTTCTAAATATATGATCGGTGAAAAATCCATTCTCTCAAATATCAACCAAATTGATGGTGACTCAGTTACATTCAAAGATGACAGCGACTGCATGATCATTGGTCAAGGTAATGTAGACCTTCCTAACTTATATTTGTAAATGTTTTATATGTTGAAGGATTGAAACATAACCTTCTTAGTATATCTCAAATCTGTGACAATAATCGTAATGTAAGATTTTATGATCGTGGATATGAGATAATTAGTAAGGAAGGAAATGTGATATTAAATGTTCGCAGAACTTCTGAAAAATTCTATATAATGATGACTTTTGCTCAACAAACCTTTCATGTTACACGGTCCAAAAAGACAAGACTAAATTATGGCACCAATGTCTTGGACATGCAAATTATTGAGATCTTTACAAGTTGAACAAAACAAATCACTTGCAAGGCTTACCTAAGTTGAGAAAGAAAGGAAATAAAGTATGTGGTGCTTGTCAAGTTGGCAAGCAAATTAGGTGTTGTGATGAGAAAGTGAACTCCTTATCCACTACTAGACCTCTTGAACTTCTCCACATATACTGGGTTAGACTAATAAGAATGAACAGTAAAGGAGGAAAGAAATATTTCTTAGTTGTACTTGATGACTACATAAGATATTCTTGGGTAGCATTCTTAAGAGAAAATTTGGATGCTTTTGACAATGTCAAAAGGCTTTTTAAATGCATCCCAACTAAAAAGGAGTTGTTTGTAATTAGAATAAAAAGTGATCATGTAACATAATTCAAAAATAATAATTTTGAAAAATACTACAATGACCATGGCATATTGCATGAATTTTCAGCTTCTAAAACACAACAAAATGGAGTTGTTAAAAGGAAGAATAAGGTGTTATAGAAAATGACAAGTGTTATGTTGAATAGTATAAAATTGCCTAAATATTTATGGGTTGAAGCTGTGAATACTACTTGTTATATAATCAATCGTATTTATATTAGAGCTGAAAAAAATAAAATAGCATATGAGATGTGGTTTGAGAAAAAGCCCACTATAAAATATCTTCATCTTTTTAAAGCAAGTGTTACATTTTGTGTGACCATGAAAATTTGAGAAAGTTGGATGCAAAAAGTGATGAAGGCATATTATTATGATATGCATTAAATAGTCATGCATATCGTGTTCTAAATAAGAGAACTGGGGTAATACAGGAATCTATAAATGTTGCAATTGATGATCATTCGATCATTCCCAGTCTTCACCAAAATGATGGTGATGGTGATATCATTCTTATTAATCAAAGTGAACCATAATCCAAATCAAATATTACTGATTTAATATTGGTTAAAAACCATCCAACAAATCAAATTATTGGTAACCCTCTTTCTGGTGTTCAAACCAGAAGACAACTAGAAAATATTTGCAATCATGTTTGCTTTACTTCCCAAATTGAACTGGCCAACATAAATGAAGGGTTGATTTATAAAAGTTGGATTTTGATAATGCAAGATGAATTGAATCAATTTATAAGAAATGATGTGTGGTATCTTGTTCCTAAACCATCTGATAAAAATGTTATTAGAATCAAGTTGATTTTTAAAAATAAATTAGATGAGCTTGAAAATATTATTAGAAATAAAGCACGACTGGTTATGCAAGGTTATACTCAAATAAAAGGAATTGATTATGATGAAACCTTTGCACCAATTGCTTGTCTTAAATCAATTAGACCGTTTATCTTTATTGCTTGTTATAAGAATTTTAAAATATATCAAATGAACGTCAAGAGTTATTTTCTAAATGGTGACTTGAATGAAGAAGTATATGTTGAACAACTTAAAGGTTTTGAAGATCCAAAACTTCTTGATCACATGTATTGTCTTAAGAAAGCTTTGTATGGTTTGAAACAAGCCCCTATAACATGGTATGAAAAGCTAATTTAATTTTTAATCAGCCATGATTTTCGGATGGTAAGTATAGACAAAACTTTCTTTGATTAAAAAAATCCAATAATGATATCTTAATTGTGCAAATCTATTATTTACGGATCTACATGTGCTAATTTATCGTCTAAGTTTACAAAACTTATGAAATATGAATTCCAAATGAGTATGGTTTGTAAGCTAACGTATTTTCTTAGACTTCAAGTAAAGCAGCCAGAAGATGAAATTTTCATTTCCCAAACCAATTATGCACAAGATTTGGTTAAAAGGTTTGGATTTGAAAATGAAAGAAATTTCAATACTCCCATGAGTACAACACTCGGACTGTCTAAGGAATAATCAAGTAAAAATATTGATTCTCGTATTTATCGAAGCATGATTGGTAGCTTGCTTTATCTAATTGCTAGTAGACCAGATATTCCATTTAGTGTTGATATTTGTGTAAGATATCAATCTAATCCTAAAGAATATCATCTATCAACTGTCAAACGCATAGTTAGATATGTTGCAATAATTGTTAATATTAGTTTATGGTAGCCTCAAGATACATCAATTCAAATAGTATGATATATTGATGCAGATTGGGCATGAAATATCAATGATAGAAAATCCACTAGAAGTGGATGTTTTTACATTGAAATTTGTCTAGTCTCCTGGATGAGTAAAAAGAAAAACTCAGCAAAACTGCAAAAGCAGAATACATTGCCATAGGAAATGCTTGTACGCAACTTATGTGGATGAAGAAAAATGTAGGCTGATTACAACATAAATCAAAATATAATGAACCTATATTGTGATAACACTAATGCAATCAATATATACAAAAATCCTATTCTACACTCTCGATCAAAATATATTAGCATCAAATATCATTATATATGAGAGTTAGTTGAAGAAAATACAATTGTATTGGAATACATTCAGACTGAAAAATAGCTTGTAGATATTTTAACTAAACCAATCGACAGTGTTAAATTTTCAAATTTAAGTTTTTATATAATCATCTTCTTAAAGCTAATATTTTTTTTCTTAATTATCTTTATTTTTAATTAAAAAAGTAAAAGTAAAAATTAAAAATATTTTTGACTAATTAAAGAGTGACTGGAATATCCGACCAGCCGAATGGGAAGTCCAGTCAGACGAAGATCGCATTGTCCCTCTTTTAAAGTGCGAAAATCACTTTTTCTCCCAAATTTATTCTTCTTTAGCTCGTTAGTGCCTCCTTCAGTCACCCTTCCTCCATTGTTTCCTAGTAACTATATTTTGGTCCATTTTCTTACTGATTTTGATTTCTCATTGCATTCTCATTGTGATTCAACTATTTTTCTTTAAATTTGAAACCCTTGTACTAGGTTCTTTCAATTAGAGTTGATTTCCTTAAGATTCTTGCATTTGTTTTCTTGATTAAGAGCAATGGAACATAAATCTAAACATGTTGTATGAAAAGTTCAAACCAATTCCTCATCTTGATATGTTACCCATGACATTCGGACCATCTGTCCACTAGAAGATGACCTCAAAAATCTATGGGATTTTAGATCCAGAAGTATTATCATTGAAAAATTGGTTAATCTTAATCATATTTCTAAGTATGGGTTGCATGAGCTTCTGTCTAAGGTTGGTTGGGAAATAGTTCTCTAATGGGGAGGAAATGCATACTAATTTATAGTCCAAGGGATGTATTCCTCTATCTCGGATATTTCATTGGAGAACGTTATCTTCTTTAAAATAAATTTTTTAATAAAGCTATTTCAATTACGCCCTCCACAATTATGTCTTTGAAAGATGAGTTATCAATGTCCTAGAGAGGGGGGGGGGGGGGGGGGGGGGGGGGGGGGGGGGGGGAATAGGACAATACCAAACTCTTGGAGATAATATGAAATAAATAAACAAATAATTTCAAATACACAGAATTGAAACCTTGATTCCAAATAATTCGTAGGATAACCATCACCTAGAATATTAGGCATGACAACCTTATTTCACGATGTCTTTGAAATCAAACTTTCAAACAAGAAAGAGACAAATAATCAAATAAAATAATCACAACCAATGCACAAGGGGTTATAATGGTTCGATGCTTAAACCCACACCTACTTCACTCCTAAAATTACTACCATCGTAATTTTCTCTTTCATTATTTCAAGGTTTTCACAGGTTCACCTTAACAACCTTATGCAGTTCTTGTGATTTTCAGGAGCTATCACAACAAAATCCCTTTTGTGATTTTCATGGGCTTATCACTAAACAACCCCCTTTGTGATTTTCATGAGATAACCACAAATCAACCCAATGAGATTTTCGGGCTATCTCAATCAAAACGTAAGTTATAAAAATAATTAAAAGGTATTTATCTTCAAATGTCAATTCAAAGATGTAACCGAAGCTTGATGCAGTGATCTTGTTTCTTGGGATTTGATGAAGCAGTATATGTTCAACTAGAAAGAATATAGGGATCTAATGTATTTTCAAAGAATAAAAGAAACCCTAACTATTGCATATTCAATTATCTATGTAATACCCTGAACTTTTCAATACTTGAGTATTGAAAGTTCTCGAGTGTTACCATGAAATTTAACATACTATGTACATGTGTATGAAACCCATCTAGCTATCTTAACCGGACACACATTCTCCAACACAAATCTAACCATTGGAAATAGTCTCCATTCGTAGATCAACCCATCCATCCGTTAATTTTCAAGATAGGCTGTCAGGTCCAACATAATTAATACATCCGATCCACTCCTTTCATCTAAATGATTTTAGTGCCTGACGCTAAAGATGAAGCATATAGAATGTTTAAATGGACCACACAATAAGAAATAGTTGAATTGAATATCTACCGTTGAAAAGTCTTGGGGGCTATAGAAGCTTTGGATCAAACCTATATTTGTGCTTTCCCTTTCATCTAGGGTTGTATGATCTTGGATGACAAATAAACATCACTGTAGGGCCTAGAAATGTTTCAACGATGGGAATCACAACACCCACTATTTTCATACGGTATGATCCACCTAATCGTTGGATATGCTTCAAACATTGGGCTCAACCCCTTAAATTAGATGGATAAATGAATAGACGATGTAGATTTATCTAGAACATCATGGTGGACCCCATAATAATCCAAATTGTACACAACGCGTGTGCATTGGCAATGCACCAAACGCGAAGTTGGGTCAAACTAACCCGACAAAATTCATGAAAAAGAGAAGGAAATCGACTCCTTACAGCTCGTCCGCTGTGATGATGCTGGCCCACCATCATCATCTGCATGGATGATCTGAGTCATCCATCATTTCCAAGAGGTGATTTTGACCAAAACCATGATGACCATGTACATTCATGCATACACAAGAGCTAACAACGACCGATGAATACCACAGTACGTTGACTAGTGGTGTGGCTCACTCAAAATGCGGGTCCAATTCAAAGCTTGACTCATGGCCTAACTCGACCCTACAAAATAAATAAACGACCCTGATCCATAAAAAGATCATTGTGAGTGGACCCTACCAAGGAAACCTAAACTATCTCTTCCGTAAATAGCAGAGAAAACCAGAAGCAATCCGCTTCCAAAACAATCAAACCTCCGATCTTGGAGCCCAAAACACCCCGGTAAAGTAATCTGAACCATCCACGCATTATTGATTGCAAGATCAACCACCCAAGGATGACCCTCCATTAATTTTTGGGTCATCTTCTTCGTTAAAACCAGAAAACCCACCTCTTGTGATGGGGCCCATTCATTGATCGAAGTCATCCAATAGGTGAGCCAGGGTCCTAAAAACTCACCCCTGATTTCTGATACGAACCATACTAGCCGTTCACTTCAGCCCGAAACGGATCAGCAAGATCTTAATCGCATCACGTTGGGGATGGGAATTGGCTAGTTTAACTAATCCAATCATTAGTAGTGACTGAAACCTCGCTTAGGGAGAAGGTGGGCCAGATTTCAATCCACCATCGAAACAAGATCTATTTTCCTAGATAACTAACCCGACTGCTTCTACGTTGCATAACAAATCCGCAGGACCGCATTCTGTTCTTGCTGCGTAATGATACATAGGAAAGGCCTGGAAGCCTCACTCCCATAAAAGGGACCTCTAGCGTCCACGAGAAGAAAAAAGTGAGAAAAGGGAAAGAAAGGAAGAAAGAAAGGAAGAAAGAAAGAAAGAAAGAAAGAAGGAAGGAAGGAAAGAAAGAAAGGAAGAGAGGAACAAGGAAAAGAAAGGGAAGGAAAGGAAAGGAAAAGAAAAGAAAAGAAAAGAAAAGAGAATGATAAAGAAAGAGAATAAAATAAACAGAGGAGGAGAGTCGAGTGCAGAGTCGACTCGCTGAGTCCTGGACTGAGTCAAGCCCAGCTTCGATCAGGTTAGAATTCTAGTCCAGCGATTTCAATCATAATTCAACTTTGGAAGCATAATTAAATCCTAGTCATATGGAAAGGTGAGTTGACCTTAAGGTGAGGGTTTTATTCTTTAAGCTTATGATAATTTAAGTTGATATGCTTTATCTTACCTATTATATACTATGTTTTCTTATTGCTATGATTTTTTCCTATAATTATTTAATTTATCATCAACAATTATCTACCCTTTTGGGAATTATGATTTGATGTCAATTTCAAGTGACCTTTATGAATTTATGTGGATTGATGGATATAAGTCTTGCCCTTGTCTTTATCTATTTGTTGAAGTGGCCCTTACTACTCTTCTCTTTATTGAGTTGGCCATTGCCACTTTCCTTATTATTGAGTTGGCCATTGTTACTCTTCTATTTGTTGAGTTAGCCAGTGCTACTCTCCTTTTATTAAGTTGGCCATTGCCACTCTTTTATTTGTTGAGTTAGCCATTGCGACTCTCCTTTTATTGAGTTGACCATTGTCACTCTCCTCTTCGTGAGTTAGCCATTGATACTCTCTTCCTTACTTTACTAGCCTTGTACTATTTTTCTTTGAGACTTGGGCATGTATCTTGATATTCCAGAACTCCCATGATTTGGCCTTTGTTCTCTATAAGTGCAAGTAATGTGTTAAGAGGTATCATAATTAGTGATTCAAATATCTTATCATGGACGTAATGCGCTCTAGGTAGAGACCCTCTTGGTCGTTACGTAATTCCATGAGTTTTTGGGTAGTGGTGCACAAATCGATGTAAGTAATTCACAATGCGTGTTACATCACTTCTGAGATTGGATGTCACAAATAATCACTCCAAGAACAAATCGTGTCATGTAATTCATCTAACTCATGTGTTGTGCATCTTGAGGTGTTCACGTAAATTCACGGTAACGTTGGACATGCCGGTGAATCTCTGTAGTGTGAGAATGTGGGGGTGATCCAGGTTTTATATGAATCATATTCCACATTGTAAAGATCACTATGTATGATGAGCCGTACACACTTTTTTAGGCATGCATCTCATGTAGGTTCTTTGCGCATGATGATATCCCTTGTAGTAGTGGAGTACAAGGAATATTAGAACCTTTACATTACTTTTATGAAACTCTTGAATCATTGTTAATCTTAAAAGATGACCATCACTATGAGTAGGGCGTTGACCCTCTCCAACCATATAGATGATGCAGATGATGTACATATTGAAGACCTAGAGGACCTTCTGCCCATAGAATACTATATTGAAAGAATATGAAGCTAGTTTTATGATTTAGTTTTATATTTTCACTCCGAACTCTGATATTGTAATATGCTTCCATTAAGAAGGTATTTGATTATTTACTAAATTCTTTTATTCTGATGAAATAATCAATACAATCGATTTTATTTTCGTGAATGTTACCTTCATAAATGTATCTGGATGTGATCTAAATAAATAAATAAAATGAGGTACGATTTTTAAGGCATCTAATTGTACATTATTAACACCCAATTTTCTCGGGCATGAGTATAAACTCTGGCCGTGAAAATTTTAGGATGTTACACTCTAAGTCTCAAGTAAAGTTTAGATTACTTTCTTAAATACGTTTAAAGCTAACTTGAGAAAGAGAATAGAATAAGCTAAATAAGAAAAAAAAATTAACACACAAATAGCTTGAGAAGGGCCTGAATTTCTCTCTAACTTTGAGAAGGATTTTCTTTAATTTTCATTAGTAAAATGAATGAGAAAATGCCTCTATTTATAACCAAAAGATTTGGAAATTCGGTCAGCCTAAAAATAAGTTCAGCTGGCTGGATTCCAACGATTCTATTCAAACAGATATCAAATGGTACGAGATAAAATTTATCAAAAATTCGGCTAGCCTGAACCAAATTTTGGTTGGCTGACTACAGGGTTCAGTTGGGTGAATCCCACTGAATTTCAAAGAAATCCATTGCTGGAAACTTGACCGAAAATACTTTGGGCTAGCCCAATGACAAGTTTGGCTAGCCAAACCCAAAATTAGGCTGGCCGAACCTACAACAGATTTTCCAAATGTTGTTGTAAACTTGGCCAAATTTCGTTAGGCAGTCCGAATCTGAAGTTAGGTTGGCCGAACTTCAGTGATTTTACGTTATACATATTATGTTTATGGCTATAATTCAAAAGCACCTAACCTAGGGTCTTTCTAGGGACATACCACCTAATGGTTGGCATATACAGAGATCTTAATCTTGAAATCATGCAATATCTTGAAGTCTTGAGATGTTGAGCCAATCTTAAGTCAATCTTCATGAGATGTTGTAGAAAACTGAAGTATACTTGTGATCTGACCGATATCTTTATCTATGAAATTCGACAACTCATATGTGCTACAAAGAAGAGCACTTACAAACTTTAACGAATATTGACTTGGCGGAGGAAGGAATTCCAATTCCTCCTCCGATGGAAAAGACGTCAAGCTCTAAAAGAGAATCTATTACCCAAGTACTGTGTGGTTTTGATGCGGACTAGAATCCGATAATGCCCTACCAATTGAGAATTTTTTTCCTAAGTATAGTGTTATTCATCGCATTTTTACATTCAATGTTTATCCTAAAGCTGGTAACAAATTAAATCTCACTCCATTTATGGTTTGTATCTTTCATACGATAGCTATTGTAGTCAAATTTTATCTTCTGACTCTTATTTGTTACTCCATTATTCATTATCAGATGCACCTTAAACATGATTCTCTTCCATTTGGTTATCTCATGACATCTCTCGCTTTATCTTTTTGAATCCAAATTTCTTCCCTTGAGGCATCAAAATCTAAGCTTCCTTGTAACTTTTCTAATCTACATATGATGAATTTAACTCTTCTACCTGAGCAACATGGTATACGTGACAATAGGTAGGGAGAGAAAGAAGATGTTAACATGGATAATACTTCCAATGAATTGGTAGAAGAATTGGCTGAAGATGAGGATGATTCTGATTATTTTCCTACTAATTTTGATGAACATTTATCTGCTTTGGAGCATTGGATGGATGTTTTGCATATTTCTCAGAAGTTCTTGTAACAACCCGTGCTTTTCAGTATTCGGGTGTTACCGTGTTACCCAACTTGGTATGAACACTAACCTATCTACTTGAATGTTCACCCTCATTCTAGGCTAAATCCGACCGTCGAAATCAATCCCCATCCACGTATCAAACTATCCATTTGATTGATTCTTAAAATGGTATATCACAACTTTAGAGACACCTAGTCTAGGACTTCAATCACTCAGACAGACTAATCAAACCGTTCATTTTGATATCGGTACTTGTATCATCCGATCCACCGTCCATCATGCTCATGACATCCCATATAGTGATTCACCGCTTGATCACCATGTATAGACCATCCTATCATTTTGAAAACAAACAATATACTATCAACCTTGGGTATTAAGTCGCAAGATCCACCGTTCATCAGATCTACAACTGGAATTAGGAGATTCAACCCTCAATTACTATAATTAGCTTATCCAATCAGTTAGTTGATCGATGATCTCCATCTGGACTGGACTATAAATCCCTAGAACCATCCTAAAATCAAGTATGGAAGGTAGGATGAAAAAATGTAGACCAACAAACTAAAACCAATATAACTGTAGGATTTCAAAATCCATTACTAAGAAATTTTATCAGGGCCATTTACCCAAGTAGTCCACCTTAAATTTAGAAGCTTGAGTTACCAGGTTCACTAATCGATCAATATATGGAAAAACATACCACTACAGTTACCTAGATGGTCATTACAATACTTAGGACAATAAAGGAGTAAATTTGTAATGATTAAACCATTGAATTTTAAAATTGACCATTGGATCGTCCGCAACCATTGACTAAACACAAAAACCCTTGTGTACGGTCCATTGAGCTATGGATCTAGCTCGTAGTCAGATTGGTGGCCTATCCTAAGCTATTGAAAATGATGGATGAACTAGATTTCTCATAAACATCACGGTGGACCCCACATTGCACCGAGTGAACACTAGCAGATGTACATCCATGATGTATTAGATTGCACTGCCAGTCAAAGTAGGGTTGACCCAACAATTCCAAACAAAGGAGATTCTTCCTCCTTTCTTGCTCTCGCCTACAGCCGTTTGAAATGGCTTATTTGATCTAGATGTGGCCTACCATCTCATCCTAGTTGGACAATCCAAACCATCCATCTGATGGAGCGTCCAAGCCTGATCAAAACCTCATCTGGTTCACATGATGATAAGTGCACGTGTGGGCACAAACCTAGGCGTAAACTAGTTGTGTGCTATAGGTTCTTTCCAAAAATGGAAAACTTCCGTTTCTCTTTCGGTTTGCCGAGGTGGAATTGCTCGATCTCAACCATTCATTTGGCACTATCCTAACCCTCCGTTCTTCCCATAGTTTAAGGTTTTTCGTCCGTAACAAAAAAAAAACAACTGCTGGTTTTACATTACCAGTTATATATGGAGTTGTTACAAAAAAAACCTTATCCAGACCGTTCATTATCATCCGACGGTTTAGCAACATTAGGGCAAGCCATAAAAGGGAGGTATCCTTGAGTGCTCTCCATTCCTTACAACATCTCGAAGTAAAAGAAACAGTTGTTTTCTTCTACATTCCAACCCATCGGCCTAGCCTCCTTTAAGCTTTAAAACCTCTGTTCCACAAGCTCCCTGGCAAGCATACAAACCTTCCCCAGTCGTTGGATCAAAGGAAGAGGCAATGAGTGGTGATCCACCATTATCATCGAAGTCTTTTTCCCCACCGCTAGTGTAACTATGCCGCATCATTGAAACCGATCCATCCACATTTCGGGGCAAGTTTGGGTGCGTCCAGACTCCACTAGTCATGTCGGAGGGGTCAAGGAAGAGAAAGTAAGAGAAAAGAGTGGGAAGGAGTGCAGTTTCATGCCGCACTAACTCACTGTCAAGTTGGGACTCGCTAGCTTGACTTAACCTGGTTAAGCCAGCCGAGTTGGGTTGGTTTGGGTCTAGTCCAAGCGTTACTGGAGTTTCAGCAAAAGAATAAGGGAAGGAAGAAATGAGAGAAAAAGAAGAAGAAAGTGAGTGGGAGAGAGTGTGACCTCATGCCACACTGAACCATTGCCGAGTCACAGTTTCAAGTCGAGGTCTCGACTCATCGTGGTTGCTGAGTCTGGACTAAGTCTAGAGCTCCATAAAGCCTCAAGGAGAGAAAAGTTATAAGAAGAAGATAGTGAAGAAGGGGAGAGTGGGGTCGCTATGCATTTAAGTTGTACCGAGTCAAGCTGACTCAGTTTGAGTCATGCATTTGGGAGAATCCAATCCTTGTCTGTTCATAAAAACATGGCAAGGAATGGAAGGAAAGAAAGAAAGAAAGGAAGGAAGGAGGAGAAGAAAGAGAAGAAGAGGGATTTCGGCTTTCCTTTTTACCGAGTTGTTGTGATTTGACTCAGTGAATTCAGGCCCAAGTCTGAATTGGTTCGGGTCTAACTCAGTCCAGCTAATGTTATAGCAGAAAAGGGAGAATGAAGAAGAAGAAGAAGAGAGAGAAGGAGAAGAGATGACAGCCGGTTTGAGCTGAGTTGACTTGTTGTGTAGGGTTGAAGTGGTAATTTGGGACTGATTTTGATTTGGTGGAACTAAGCATCATTACTAGACCTTGTTGATTCGACGCACCATGGAGAGCCCGGGTTGGAAACAAGTTAGGTCGATTCAAGTTGCGTTATGTCGAAATCAAGTTAAGCTAACTCGGTTAAGCAAGGTGAAAGAGTTTCAAAACCTATATTTTATTTTATCTATTATTAAAATAAAAGTGATTTGATGTTACTTCATATTTGAAAGGTAAGGAACTCTGGTTTCAAATTGCCACTCTCGGATCCTAGATCAGACCCAAGCTCGGGCTAAATGGTTGAGCCAAGTTAACCTAATAGCCTTGTTGAATTATATTATTGGGTAGCTGATAATAGTTGTTCGGGTACAATAATTCCAAGGATTTAAGCCATGCTAGATGGGTCCAATCAATGTTGCGCAACACGCTAACAACGCAGAGGGCCGGGATCCAATCTCAAGCCTTACCCACAAACGATAAACAGAAAAGGAATATAAACTAGAAACAGATCAAAGCAATCCAAACAAACCACAAGACAAGATATACGTGAAAAAACCCCAAACTAGGGTAAAAAACCACGGATGTAAACTTCCACTATGAAGAAACAAAGATTACAAGGCAAAATACTAACCTCTCCCTTGGAAGAATAGAAAACCCTGAGCCCACACCTTTAGAAATATTTCTCAATATTTTTCATTCCTTAGAATACCCTAGAAAAACCCTAGGAACCCCTATTTATAGTTCAGACAACTTCCCTTACGCATCCTAGTTGCGAAAGGACTTAAATCCGCAGTTTCACGGAACAAATTGCGTAACCTACGACCGGTCCTGGCTCCGCTACGACCGGTCCTATACCGCTACGACCAGTCGTAGCTCTCCTACGACTACTCCTAAGGCCCGGGAAAAAAACAGCACAACTCGTTGGACTTTGAGTCGTGCCAGGGCTCGAACCCACGACCGGTCGAGTGCCTCCCACGACCGGTCGTGACTCCCCCACAACCAGTCGAACACGCCCCACGACTACGACTGGTCGAAGATGGCCCAATTGTGGCTCCACATTCTCAACAATCTCTCACTTGGAGACACATTGTCATAAACCTTCGTCTTCTTCATCCGGAGTGCACCACCTCCCCGTCTTCAAGCCTGAAGACTAATTAAAGCTTAACAGAGCTTCAACTTCTCCCTTGTGACCGCCTTGGTCAACATATCTGCAGGATTCTCACTTGTATGAATCCTCTCCAGAACAATCGATCCATCTTCCAGTAACGAACATATGAAGTGATATCTGATGGCAATATACTTGTTCCTTGAAGAATGAAAGGCTGAATTCTTAGCTAAGTGTATTACACTCTGACTGTCACTGTACAGCTTGCAATCTACTTGCTTCTTACCCAACTCTTCCATAAAACCATGCATCCACACCATCTCCTTGCATGCTTCTGTAGCAGCAACATATTCTGCTTCTGTCATACTGATAGATACTTTCTTCTGTAACTGAGAGACCCAACTGACTGCAGCACTGCCCAGAGTAAAGACATAACCTGCAGTGCTTCTTCTGCTGTTGATATCTCCTGTCAAATCTGAATCCACGTAGCCTTGCAACTTGATTTTCGATCCACCATAACACAGCCCTACATCCTTAGTACCCACCAGGTATCTGAGGATCTACTTCACAGCTTTTCAATGTTCCTTCCCGGGGTTGTTCAAGAACCTGCTGACAACTCTCACTGCTTGAGCAATGTCTGGCCTCGTGCTCACCATAGCATACATGAGACTCCCAATCGCTGATGCGTATGGGACTTTGGCCATGTAGTCCCGTTCCTCCTGCGTCTTTGCACCTTGCTCCTTGGATAGCTTGAAGTGGTTGGCTAATGGAGTGCTAACCGGCTTAGCACCTCCCATATTGAATCGATCAAGTACCTTGGCTATGTACTTTTCCTGTAACAAAACCAGTTTCTTATTTTCCCTGTCACGCTTTATCCTCATGCCTAGGCTTTATTTTGCAGCTCCTAAATCCTTCATGACAAATTTTCTAGACAGTTATCTTTTGAGATCTGAGATGTCCTTCATGCTTGAACTGGCAACAAGCATATCATCAACATACAAAAGAAGGATGATGTATGACGTATCAAACTTTTTCAAGTAACAACAGTGGTCTGCATGACGTCTCCTAAAACCGTTTCCCGACATGAAACTATCAAACTTCTTGTACCACTACCTCGGGGCCTGCTTCAGGCCATATAGACTTTTCTTTAGTCTGCACACCTTGTTCTCATTACCTGGTGCCACGTATCTTGTCGGCTGATGCATATATATTTCTTCTTCAAGGTCCCCATGAAGAAAGGCTGTCTTAACATCTAGCTGCTCTAGATGTAAGTTCTCTATAGCCACTATACTCAAGACCATGCGAATCGTAGACATTTTCACTACCGGTGAAAATATTTTAGTGAAATCGATATCTGCCTTCTGTTGAAAACCTTTTACAACCAGTCTCGCCTTGTACCGTTTCGAACCATCATGCTCCTCCTTCAGTCTGTAAACCCACTTGTTATGAAGAGCTTTCTTACCCTTAGGTAAAGTGACTAGCTCCCATGTACGATTAGACTCAAGAGAATCCATTTTCTCATCCATGGCTTGCTCCCACTTAACCCGTGTATCTGACTGTAATGCCTCTTCAAAACATTCTGGCTCACCATTATCTGTCAGCAGTAGATAATATAAGGAGGGTGAGTATCGGACCGTGGGTCTCCTCTCCCGAGTAGACCTCCTCACAATCGGTGTCTGTGGCTCTGCCTCATAATGCTCCTGTGCACGATCATCCTGTGGCGCTGTAACACCCATGTCTGGTAACTCTTCCAACTCTATGAATTCCTTTTTCTCGGCCTTATTTTCCTGCACACTGTCCTTATGCATCACTTTTTCGTTGAAGACTATGTCCTTGCTTCTGATGATTTTCCTATTTTCTGCATCCCAAAACCTGTAGCCAAAATCATCCTGCCCATAGCCTATAAACGTGCACCTCCTAGACTTCGCATCCAGCTTGTTTCTGTGCTCTGCATCAATGCGAACATATGAAGTGCAACCGAACACTCTGAGATGTGTAAGGTTCACTTCTTTCTCAGTCCACGTTTCTTCTGGTAGCCCACCATCTAATGGTGCTGAGGGACTTCTATTGATGAGATATACGGCAGTATTTACAGCATCTGCCCAAAAGGTCTTGGGCAACCCTGCATGTAACATCATGCTCCTGGCGCGCTAAAGGATGGTCCTGTTAATGCGCTCAGCCACACCATTCTGCTGTGGTGTCTCTGGAATCATTTTCTGATGTTTGATTCCAATTGCTGCACAATACTCCTTAAACCTCTTATCACAATATTCTCCCCCATTATCAGATCTGAGACACTTTACTATTTTACCTGTCTCGTTTTCTACCATAACTTTCCACTTCTTAAACGCATTAAATAAATCAGATTTATGCTTTAAGAAATAAACCCACAGTTTTCTACTAGCATCATCAATAAAGGAAATAAAATAACGTGAGCCACCAAGAGATGATACCTGTGCCGGTCCCCACACGTCAGTGTGTACAAGCTCCAATAGATGTGTCTTTGGAGCGCGTCCTGTCTTCTTGAAGCTTACCCTCTTCTGCTTTCTATATACGCAGTCCTCGCAGAATTCTAAGTCAAGAGACTTCAGCCCTAGTAGCTTTCCTTTTGACAACAACACTTTCATCTCTTTCTCACTCATATGTCCCAACCTCTGATGCCATAACTGCCCATTCACTCCAGTTGATGCGACTGAGAGTGAACCATATGATCCTAAAGTCACGTACAAACTGCCTTCCTTTTTGCCTCGAGATATCACCAAGGCACCTTTTGTGATCTTCCAGGAATCATTGGTGAATGTCATCACATAACCGGTATCGGCCAACTGCCCCACTGAGATCAGATTCCTTCTCAAACTCGGTACATGTCTGACATCCTTCAGTTTCAAAACCGTTTCGTCTTTCTGATTGACGTGAACGTCCCCCTTTCCAACAATACTGCATGTCTCATCATCACCCAGGTAGACTCTCCCAAAGTCACCTGACACATAATCACGTAGAACTTCCTTACATAAAGTGGCATGAAACGAAGCACCCGAGTTTATAATCCTTGACTCATTCCTTGCATCAAGAGACAAGATCAACGCCTCTGTGTCATTCTCCTCAGACAGATTCACTGAATCCTTCCCACCTTGAGAGCTTCCTTCTTGTTTCTTGAGCGCCCTGCAATCACGTTTCATGTGCCCCTTCTTGCCGTAATGCCAACAACCGTCTTTGTCTTTCGATCCCTTGGACTTCTTCCTCGACTTAGAACGCCCATGTTTATTACCTCATTTGTTCTGCGATCTTCCTCTTCCTTCAACGTTTAGAGCATTCCCTGAATCCCCTGAAACTCCTGATGCCTTTCTTCTAGATTCTTCGCTGAGAATTAGACCGGCCACATTATCAAATTTCAGCTTTGTCGATCCTGAAGAATTGCTCACAGCAATCACCAAACCATCCCAACTGTCTGGCAGACTGGATAAGATTAATAATGCCCTGACCTCATTCTCAAAAATGATGCCAACGGATTCCAACTGGCTCGTGACTGTATTGAACTTGTTTAGATGTTCAGCCACGCTCCCACCATCTGACATCTTCATGTTGAATAGCTGTTTCATAAGATGAACCTTGTTGGATGCTGAGGGATTTTCATACATGGTGGCTAGGGCTTCCATCAATTCTTTTGTCGTTTTCATCTTGGATATATTAAAGGAGATGCTCTTAGACAAAGAGAGTCGGATCGTTCCTAAAGCCTTCCTATCCAGTAAAAATCATTCATCATCTGTCATCTTTTCTGGTTTCTTCTCTTTTCCTTCTAGAGGAATGTAGAGGTCCTTCTAATACAGATAATCCTCCATCTACATCTTCTATAAGGTAAAGTTTGAACCATCAAACTTCTCAATTCTAGTTTTTTCATCTTCCGCCATCGCTCCCAATAGAACTAAACCAATAGCTCTGATACCAGTTGTTACGCAGCACGCCAACAACGCAGTGGGCAGGGATCCAATCTCAGGCCTCACCCACAAACGATAAATAGAAAAGGAATATAAACTAAAAATAGATCAAAGCAATCTAAACAAACAACAAGACAAGATATACATGGAAAAACCTCAAACTAGGGTAAAAAACTACGGATGCAAACTTCCACTATGAAGAAACAAAGATTACAAGGCAAAATACTAACCTCTCGCTTGGAAGAATAGAAAACCCTGAGCCCACACCTTTAGAAATATTTTCTAATATTTTTCATTCCTTAGAATACCCTAGAAAAACCCTAGGAACCCCTATTTATAGTTTAGGCAACTTCCCTTCCGCATCCCAGTTGTGAAAGGACTCAAATCCGCAGTTTCGCAGAACAAACTACGTAACCTACGACCGGTCCTGGCTCCGCTACGACCGATCCTAGGCCCATACGACCAGTCGTAGCTCTCCTACGACCAGTCCTAGGCCCCAGGAAAAAAATAGCACAACTCGCTGGACTTTGAGTCGTGCTAGGGCTCGAACCCACGACCAGTCGAGCGCCTCCCACGACCGGTCGTGACTCCCCCACGACCGGTCGAACACGCCCCACGACCGGTCGTAGACGTCCTACGACCGGTCGAAGACGACCCAATTGTGGCTCCACATTCTCAACAATCAAGCCTAATCCGAAGACAAGGTTTGGTAACCAACTAGCTACTAAGTTGGTATCCGTACATACATTTCCTTATGAAGTAATGCGCACCTAGTTTAGTTATAACAATACCTTTAAATATCTTAATTGGAATGTAGGACTCAAAACCCCAAGTTTCATCCTCACCATATAAAAATTGTAATGTTGGGATTTAATTGTATAGATTGTGTTGATTTTGATCATCAAGTGTGCAACTAACTCTAGCAACATTGGAAGCGATTCGACTCATACGGTGATGATTTCTTCCCCATGAGCTTTCCACTTTCCTATTAGTTTAAGTAATAGTTATTATTTTAATTGCGACTAATAACCAATATCTCTAATTCATTATTACTTGTGCTAGTTGTTGAATCTGATTTTCAAATTATGTGCTCACATTTATCTTGAATGAACCTCCATATGTTGTATTTAAACTATCTTCTTATACCATGAATTTCTTGTGGAACTTAAATTGTTACATCTATCAATGAAAAATTCACGTATATATGTAAACCCATACTTAATATTTAATGGGATTGAATGTATTGGAATTGGACCCTCGACTTGGAGGTTACCTTGGGTGGTGGAATATTAATGTGGGTTCACCATCCATATGTTGTTGTGCTTATATGACTTTTGGGGATAACCTCTTTACTGCTTTGATTTAAATTTCCCTACATGACCTCTTTATCACTTCGATTCGGTATTTACTTCATGAAACCCTTTTATCACTTCGGTTTGGTATTTATCCTATATGGCCTCCCAATCATTTCAAATTAATATTTGTCATGTGTGGCTTTGACAGTTCATCCCTACATAACCATGCAGTGGTGAGTCTCACGTGTTGAAATATGATTGGTCACTAGTTGATGGGGTTCCATTAAACATTTTAATTTGAGAGTCTCATGAGCCGGGGATGGTGGTATGAGACAAGATGCCCGAGTTGTCGGCCTACGCTAGGTGATGAGCCCCCTATGGTGACCTTTGAGCTTTCTTAAATTGGCTAGTCATAATCAGAATAATAATGGTTAGGCTAATCATGCATTCATAACATGCGAGCGATGATGGGTAACTAATTCTAGATGTTGTAGCACGTGCCCTTAGGTCTTAGTTGTGGTATCATTTCTCTAGCTCCTAGACTATCGACTATTGACCCACGTACGTGATGTATAATGGCTTGGTCACTATGCATGTATGTGATGTATGCACGTGATGTGCTTCGCTGGTGACTGGCCATATACATGGGTGACGAGCCCAAGACCGAGTAGATGAGCATCCCTAGATCGATGTGCATTCACGCGTCCATGCATTTAAAAAAGATTGCATCACATATTATTTTGGATGCCTTATTTCTTTAAACTATGCTTGACTAATGCAGCGGTGTGTAATCTTGAGAGGAATTCACACTGAGTTAACCACTCATTCATCGAATATATAACCATAAAGGTAGTGCAAGTGGCTTAAATGATATTCATGTTCAGATTGATAAGGAGCAAGGTACAATTGCCATGGATGCATGACTATATCTGCCAAGTGAAGCTGTGCGATCTTGTGTCTCAAGTTTATATGCATCCCATTATTTCTCATGTGTTAAATTTTATATTTGTTATAATTATTAACATAGAGACATTGGTTTGTATAAAACATTTAGGCAACCGCTCATATTTTGAATGTATATGCAAATTTCCTTTATGCTTGATTGGTTTTTATTTCACCTAAATGCTCACTTTGAAGAAGAAAAGAAAAAAAATATATATGGAATTTGGCTATCTTTAAAGGTTAACACTTGGGTTTTTGGAAAATGAGTCATATACTTGGGTTTCGAAAACCCGGGGTGTTACAGTTCTTGTTTTAAATCAATGGCTTAATACGAAGTACATGAAAAAAATACTTTCATAGTATGTGCAAGAGCTTGAAAATACTAATCCTGAGATGCAAGATCCATCTTCTTTTGAATTTGAATGATGTTTATATTCTTGAGTTGTTGATTTGGATATCGTGTTAATATTTTCAAACTCACGAAACTCTTAAAATCTTTGTTTAATATTTGACCTTTGTTATGTTTAATGTTAATTTGCTTGTTATATCTTATTCCCACTTCCTATATGTTTAATGTACTTCATCTTCCTTTGTCAACTTATGATAAAAAGGAGGAGAGATAATCTCATATATCGAGATGACTCATCTTATGTGAAAACAAGTTCTTTTTAGTATATTTTTTAGGGGGAGCAGAAAACATATTCTTCATGTGAAATCTTGCACTAAAAGTTCATGATTCGAGGCCTTCATTATTCTGAATATGGTTATTGAGTTAATCTAATCTTAAGTATTTGTAATGTGATGAATATGTAATGTGTTATATTTTGTCACGAAATTAACAAAAGGGGAGATTATAAGTGCTAATGTTTTAAGCACCCTATCTTCGGCCAGCCAAACTATTTCGGGTCAGCACGAAATCAACTTAGGTAATTTTTACAATAATTCATGATTTTAAATTTCAGGAATCTTAGGCCAGCCCAACCTTATCTACGGCCAGTTGAAGGAATCTTAAGCCAGTCAAATTCTGTCTCGGGCCAGCCTAAGTTTGGTTCAAATTAGATCCTGCAAAATCTGTTAGCCGTTGAAACAGAATCATGAAAATTTGGCTAGTCGAAGGGATTCTTAGACTAATCAAAGCTTTAATCTCTTAGCTATAAATAGAGCTCATTTCTCATGATTTTAAGATAAGAAAAATAAGAAAAATACAGGGAAACAAAAGTGAGAAATCTTTTTATTATTATTTTTTAAGCCATTTTGTAACACCCCGGATTTTTTCCAACTTGGCACTGGACGTCCTTAGACATAGAACTTCCCTAGGACCTTATTTTATTGTAATTAGGGCATAATTTAGTTAAGTATTAATAGCTTGGATCACTTTTTATACAAACTACAAAGACCCAAGTACCACCCCGAGCAGAAATCTCTTAGGATCTAATCCTTTAGAAATTAGGTGAGTATTAACTAGTGCTAAACTAGTTTACTTGTAAAATTCGCTCTAATCACTTTAAATTCAATCTGCAAGACCCAAAACTTGTAGAATCATTGATGCTAGGTTACCCTAAAATCTAGGGTCAAACTCTATTCCCTGTTGCTCTCGGGAGCACACCGAAACTTTGTATCAGACCTGGACCACACGTCGAAAGTTCGATTGCTACCAGACTATACCATCATGATGGCTTAGCTAGACTTGGCAACCTCCTCAAAAATCAAGTTCAGATAGTATTCCACGACTATTTTCTTGAGTCCGGAGTGAAGTGTGTGAGAACTTGAAGGTTTTTATGAAATTAAATATAAATTTAAGTAATTTGAGTCGTGTCACTTGCGGATCGAGTATAAACATTCTGATCGTCAAAATCTGACCCAAATACACCCTCGAATCAAGGTAGGTTGCCAGTACATGGCAGTACACTAGTGGCCCTGATCGAGTTTCGATGACCGTTGAATTAAAATTGGTCCACCATGGTCGATCTGGAAACCCGATCAGACTGAAAACTTAGCTTGACCTAGATCTAATAGGACCTCCAGAAATGTTCTGTTGGATCGGAACAAACCCGTTTTGGTTATAACATAAGTATACCTTGGCCCTGGGTCTAATTTGGTGAGTCTTTAGCCTATATAAGGACCTTAAACCCCTTCTCTCATATCCCATACGAATTTCCTAAACCTAAGGGAGAGAGAAGAAAGAGAGAGAGAGAAAGAGAGAGAGAGTAGGAGATTCACCCAGGGATTCTACCCTGCCACTCCACGTGCTTCAACATCACATCCGTATCGCTATTACGGCGTTTCTGACTCCATTCCTAGGTAAGAAATCCTAACCCTAACCTGTTTTAGGGCTTAGTATAGTTTAAGTGTTGATGTAACTAATCTATTTCATGTTCTAGGTTGTCAATCCACCGTTGACGAAGACTTGTGGTCTAAATCATATCCGTTATGCGTTTTCTGGTTTAAGGTGTGGACTATAGATGTTTAGGTTATCATTTCTCAACGCTTTCAATGCCGGATAATGATAGATTCATGATCTGAATGCTATTTCACATGTAGAATGCGAAGTCTGTTTTGTGTTTCAGTTATGTATGTATTATGTAGAGTTTATCGTATTCTTGGTATTTGTATAAAATTCGGTATACGCATAAAATATGAAATTGTGTTTGCCATGATTAACTGTCGTATGTATATGCTAGTCATATGTATGACGACTCCTTGCGAAAGGGCTCGCCCTAATGCATGTCTTGGTCAATATACGTTATGTATGTTAGTATGTGTAGTCTAAGTGTTTGTGATAATGACCAAATGAGTATAAAAACTGCATTCGTACTCGCCACGATTAACTATCGTGAATATATGATTATTGTTTAGGCAACATCCCTTTAACGAAAGGATTTGCCCTAATATGTATGTTACCTGATATATAACTTGTATGATGAATTGTGTAAGCTAAGTGTTGGTAAAAATGTCTAAATGAGTTGTAGTTAGTAAGGTGTACCTGTATGCGGATTGAGACATGATTCTCAATCTCCTTAGTAATGTATATGATTTCCTCCATGTATGTCATATGCTGATGACCATTTGTTTATGAATTGAATATGTGAGAATTCATGTTTACATTGCTTTTTAGAACATGCTCAAATGATAGTATAATTTGAATTATTGTTCCACTACTGCTTTGAGTATTTCATATGAATATTTGATGTAATAGAATGTGGTTGGGGCTATTGAATAGTCCAGACAATCCGTAACCGGACTTGAGTTCGTGGTTGAGTTATATTCGCCAGGTAGAACGTGTTTGACGAACCTGAGCCGTGCGTTGCTTATCGAAAGTGGTTAGGCTATACGAGGTGCTTATGCACTTCATGTCGATCAACTCAACGGGCGCTCGTACTAGTCAAACTCGTCAAGTAACCCGATTAGCCCGATGTATGTTAACCATGTATGAATGCTACTGCTTGAATCTAAAGTACCAAACTTACCAGTGAAAATTCCATTAACCATGGTACCTCAATCCGTTAAGACTCATGAGCTGGGCATGGTGGTATGGGACACTGTGGTCGAGCTGTCGGCCTACGCTGGGGCCACGAGCCTCCCTATAGTGACCAGTGAGCAACCCAGACTCGTGATCCAAATATGGTAGTATGAGACACTATATTCGAGCTGTCGGCCTACACTGATTTGGTGATGGGGGAGTGGTGTAGCGATTGTGAGTAACATCCCTTGTAGTGACCTCGAGTGTACTCTGAGTCTATGTGGAGGCGACGACCCTTTCGTAACAACAAGAATACAAACTAGGCCTGTATTGATTTGGTGATGGGGGAGTGGTGTAATGATTGCGTGTAACAGCCCTGACAGCCCTTGCAGTGACATAGAACTGCACTTCCTATGAGATATGCTAGGACTGATGACCCTAGACTAGATCATTGTTGGGAATTGATATAGGGGAGGTACCTTAACTTCTCAATCTGGCTGCATGAAAAAGACTAATAACAACTAGATAATCATATTCATATCGCACTGCATGTGCCTGGAAGATGTAGAGTACTGAGGGATGAAAGCATGCCGTGAACGTAAGATGGTATCGCATGAGGAAGTACGTAGGCAAGGGCATGCATCATGATTGCATCTCATCCTTGCATTAAGAAGAGTATCTAGAAATATTTGATTGTACTGCTTTATCATTACCGCTTGACTGATTTGATAACATGTTAATCTTTACTCTATTATTCCACTGAGTTAGCTACTCACTCCCACGTTATGGGACGGTGTTGTACACACCAACCAGACCCTGTCTTAGTTTCAGGTGAGGGCAATGCTTGTGAAGCGGAGCTGAACGTTGCTTTTTGATGATGAGTTCTCCTACATGCAACTCTCTGGCGGGTCTATTTGACCTGGAGTTGCATCGAAGGGGCTTAGCTATAAGACCCATATCTTAGTCCGTACCGTTCCTTAGACTTCCACGGTCCTACCGATCGAATTCTAGCAACCTTTGAACCTTAACCGATATTTACGTGCGACCCTGATTCGTATGCCTTCAACCCGAGTCGACTCAACCCAAGACCAATACCATAGCGACCGCCCCGTCGATGCAGTTCAGATGGCGCGACTCGCGCGCTGAGGTGATACCCAGGTCAAGAGATGTGGCCAACGTTCGGTGAGAGAAAAATACTGCGCGTTGCGAAACCCAAGAGAATCTCTACGATATGTCACATCAATCCATTAATCCATCAATCCATCAAAATGTCAAGTACACATCACCTTTCACCCATTCCCAAGCAACCACAAAAGTTAAGAATCTCTTACAAAGCTCATACCTTTCTTACACCAAAAACCCTCAACGTCAAAAAGTTCTTACACCACCCATGCTTTTCTTACACAAATGGCCACAAAAGTCAAGAATTTCGTACACACCCATCACTCACCACATCCATCACCCATCTATCTTTGTCTCCCTTTTACAACTCTCTCTCTCATTTTCAAAAAAAAAAATCCAAGCAAGAATCCCATACGTATGAGCTCTCCAAGCCTCTCCCTCTCTTTCAAAAACTTCAAGTGTGGCCCACCTCTCCATCCTAAGATCTCTCATCCTAGTCATCCATTCCTCATCTCCTCCATTGGAATCAAAGCTAAGGTGCTAAGGAACCCATATGATCAAGAAGATCGAATGGTGGGTGCTAGATAATAGTAGTTTTTCATGTTTTCAAGATGGGCCAAGTGAGGCCAACCGATAAATGGTTTGGATCTCATTTGGGACCCTAAGTTGTGGCCGATGACCCACTTTGATCATCATGATCATCCATGATGGGGCCATTCTCCATGGACCCCATCACGATGTTTATTTCATTACATTAGGAAGGTCATCTAGACCGTCCATATTGGTGGGGAGAGGATCTCCACCGTTGACTTTTGATTTTCATAAATCCATGTGTAGAGGGATCCATTGATGTATGATTTCATATAAGAGAGGGCTCATAGTGGCGGAGCCCTCCATCACACGCATGTCCCACTCTCCATCTCTCTCTCTCTCTCCCCTTTTATTTCATTTTTTATTATTTTATGAGATTATAATAGGATTGTGTGGCCTATTTGAATGGACCCCACCATGAGGCTTATATCCTATCCAATCATCAAGTGTGGCCCACTTTGTGTGTGATGCATCCACACTATTTTCTATGAGGTGGCCCACCTAATCAGGGCCCACCTCAATGCATATTTCTTCAATGTCCAAACCGTCCAGCGTCTAGGACGCTGGACATCTCTGTAGAAGGAAAACATAAATATAAGCTTGGTTAAAAGCTTTGGGGTGGACCATTGTGTAGGCCCCACCTTGTTGTATGTAATAAATCCATGTCGTTCATCCATTTTTCCAACTCATTTTGGGTGTTGAGCTGAAAAATGAGGCTAATTTGTTAATCAGGCGGGCCATACCATAGAAAACTATATTTTTTACCATTCAAAGCTGTTAGGACCCACCTTGTTGTATTTTCACGTCAAAAATTCTGAGCATTGGACTCATTTAGTGTATTTCGAGCCCCTAAATCCATTAGACGGTATAGATTTTCGAAAAGTGGGCCTCACATGTGATTTTTCTCAAGAATACAAAAAAAAATCAGCATTAGAGGCAGCGCCTGCTGCCTCTTACACAGCAGCAGCAGCAGCACGCTGCTGCATGCAGCGGGCTAGCGGGCAGTGTCCCACGGCTGCTGTCGTGGGCCCCACCATGATGTATATGTGAAATCCATGCCGTTCATGTGGTGGGCCCCCTCCAAGTTTCAACCGAATCCAAAACTCAGGTGGCCCACACCACACGAAACAGTGGTGATTGAACTCTACCAATGAAATCCTTTTGTGGGCCCCAAAAGTTCTGGATCAAGATGAAATTTATTTTTTCCCTTCATTCAGGTCCGCGTGACCTCTTGAAATAGTTTGGATGAAAAATAAACATTACAGTGGGCCCCACCCCCAACCCTTGGTCCACATGGCCTTATCAATAGGTTGGATGATAAATAGATATTACGCTGGGTCCCCTACCCTGACCGTGTGACCTGGTAAACAGGTTAGATGACATATAAATATTATGGTGGGCCCCATGTGGGACCCACTTGTAAGTGGATGACTCGTACACGTACACATCAGTAAAATAGTTATTGTGTTGACGTGCTCATGCCTCCCAAGCTATGTGGGCCACATGCACAAGGTATGTGCCATATCTAACCGTCTATCCACTTTGATAGCTCATTTACCACATTAGCTAAGGAATTAGGTCATTGGATAGGTCATTGGGGCCGATCCATAGTTCGAGTGGACCCCACCTTGACATGTTTTGAGGTCCATCTTAATGTATTTGTGATAGGTCATTGGGGGCCCACTTTGAGGTGAATCTAAGGCCCATGGAATTAGGCCATTAATGTATTCTAAGGCCCATGGGATTAGGCCCATTTGATGTTTTAGGGGCCCATGAGTTAAGGCCCATTGAGATGTATTAGGGCCTATGGGTTGAGGCCCATTTGATGTACATATGGGGCCCAATTGGTGTGGCCCATTTGTTGCATATAAGACCCATAAGATTAGGCCCATTTGATGCAATTTAAGGCCCATGGGTTATGACCCATTGCAATGTACCTAAGGCCTATTGGTGAAGCCCAGTAATGCGTCCCATTTGATGAACATAAGGCCCACTAATGTAGCCCATTTAATGTAATGAAGGCCCAATAGGATGTACCTAAGGTCCATTGCAATGTGTGAACCCAACATGGTTTGTGTAATGATGTTTACTACGGGCTAAGGCTTGAGAGCAATGGTGGTTTGACGTCCACATTGCAAGTATAGTGTTAGTTAAATGTCCGCATTATGACTCTCCCTAGGGCCATTGATAGGCTATAAATTGTTGTGTGCAGGCCATCTAGGCCCATCTGTCTTGTAAGGATAGTTCATTACTTTATAAACATTCTTAGTATAATTCCATTACTCATGCCCATACGCATCATATGTATGCTCGATATGAGGAATGTTTGATCATCGCATAAGCCATTGGGCTGAGACATTTACGGGACTCCTTATGAGACGGAGTGTCCCACATGAGCGCATGGTGCGCACGGGATTGTTGCATGATTATATAGTGAGACTCATGCATCTCGCATTTACATGACGTGTGACATCAGGACCATGGCCTCCACAGGTATATCATGGTTGGTAGGATTGGATATAGAAAATCTTGTTCTATATGGGGTGTTATAGATATCCCTGGGTGAAGGTCCCTAAACCCTTATGGTAGCAAGAGGTTGCTCCAACGTCTAAACTGTGTGGGTAGATGAGCGTCGTGTGCCGATTACCAGATGGTTGCACTCTCCACTGTGTCGTGGTCGGTTGGAAGGGGGTGCAGCCTTACCAACCCGAGTGTAGGGGACAATGCTAGGCTAAGTTTGACCAGCTCAAGGAATGGGTTCACTATCGACGAGCCGAGCCCGATATTGCCAGGCGGATAGTGAGGTCTCTTCTACTTACCTCATTGCGCGCAATAGGTGGTAATCTGGTTTAGAGTGCACTAGACCCCGGTGATATCCCAGAGTTGAGTTGTATTGACATGTGGACTTAGATGAGGATTGTATGCTTGACTTGCATCTTGCATTGTATAGCCTTGGTACGGCTCATGATATCTATGGATCTATCTGCATATTCCACATTACTCTGATATTGCATGATCATATTACTACCTTGCGCACATACTTTCACCACCCTCTAAGCTTTCTATAAGCTTATGCACGACCGTTGCATGCAGGTGACGTTGGGACGCATCAGCGCTGAGGCAGGAGCGCTTTGCAGATCTCTTTAGAGATTTTGTTCATCATCATTGTATTTCCTTTTATGCTCATTGTACTTGTAAAGTTTTTGATCATAGTGGAAATGTAATGGAGTTTTTGGTTATTGTTTATGGGTTATGCCTTTGGTTATGCTTATCACGATTCAAACTGATGTTGAAAATCCTCCTCGTAGCATCCCAGGATCGGAACCTGGCGAATGGGAGTTGGGAGCTGAGAATGGGATTCTATGGAGGCTGTCGGCCCCAGATTCGGGGATCAGAAATTTTGTAAGCCCGGTTTCTGAGTTTGGGGCGTGACAGAAGTTGGTATCTGAGCATAACTTGGGAATGACCGAGAATAACATTACATGTTTTCTATGAATTTAGAGTGATTAAGTTCTGAAGTTTGGATAGTTTAGCGATCTTCCGTTACAGACCTTTAACGTGCGTGCCTTCGAGAGTTTTCAAGTTGATAGGTGCCTTCACTCTTTCCTGTAAGACATGCCGCCCAGGAGAGTGACCCGATCGACTCCCGCACCACCACCTAAGGATCCCGCACCACCACCTGCGGCTCCCGCACTACCACCTACGATGCCCGTTCCACCACTAGAGATTCCTACTACCCATCCTGAGTATGTTGCTCCTCTGCCAGAGACCGGTGCGGACTCGACCGTATCCGTGAGTGCCTCTCAGTTACAGCAGATGTTACAGGCTATGACGGCTGCACTTCAGAGGCAGGGCAGGCAGCCAGTTGTTTCACCGGCACAGGTAGAGCAATATCGTATGAGTGCCCTCCTTCGAGAGTTTCGACGGCTCGATCCCCTGCATTTCCAGGGTGAGCCAGACCCGACTATAGCTGAGAGATGGCATGCCGATGTGGAGAAGATATTTGAGACGATGGGATGTACGACTGAGCGACGAGTTCGACTAGCCGTATTTCTTCTCCATGGTGAGGCTGAGCACTGGTGGGCATCAGTTTCCTGAGTAGCGGGCGCCGACTTTGTATGGACATGGGAGGATTTTATGGATCGGTTTTATCGACAGTACTTCCCTGATCACATCCGACGACAGCGAGCGTTGGAGTTCGAGGCCCTAATGCAGGGTGATATGACAGTGGCTCAGTATGCAGCTCACTTCGTAGCACTGTCTAGATTTACACCATATCTGGTTGATGATGAGGAGTGGAGAGCCCACCGCTTCGAGGACGGCTTACTTTACTGTCTTTGCAGCGGTGTTATGGGCATGAGCTCCCGACTTTTGAGGAGGTGGTACGGAAGGCCCAGATTTTTTAGGCTGAGTGGGCCGGTTCTTAGTCTAATAGCAGTCAGAAGAGAGACCGGAGAAGGCAGGCTTCTTCCAGCGACTCTCAGCAGCATCGACCACAAAAGCAGAGGCATACAAGTTGCCCAGCCTTCCGAGCACCAGCACCACCTCCAGCACCACCTCTGAGGCAGTTCACCGGCACTTGTTTTAGGTGCAGTGCGACGGGACACTGTTCTTGGGAGTGTCCCAGCCCCCAGCAGCAGTAGAAAGATCCACAGCAATAGAGGACTCCACAGTAGCTTCCACCACATCCGCAACAGAGACCCCCACAGCAGCAGCGACATCAGCCCCCACCAATGAGGCCACCTCAGCAGCAGCATCAGCATCAGCCTCAGAGGCCGCAGCAGCAGAGACAACAGTTTCGACCGCCTCAGCGACCCCAGCATCAGCAGCACCACGCTCAGAGGGGACAGACACCTCCCCAGTCGGCTCAGGCTAGGTTCTATACGGCTCAGCAGGACCCGCAATCATCTGGAGGAGTTGTTGAGGGTATACTTTCAGTCTCTGCATGCATTACACGTGTGTTATTCGATTCCGGTGCATCGCATTCTTTTGTGGCCGAGAGCTTCTGCCGATCGACTGGCTTACCGTTGGAATCTTCTTGTGAGAGCCTATCAGTATCGACTCCTTTGGGGAGGACTGCAGTGTTGGGCTGATTTTTCTCGTCTTACCCCGTTCTAGTTGGAGATACCTTTCTGCCTGCCGATCTGTTTACATTGTCGATGTCCGAGTTTGATGTCATCCTGGGTATGGATTGGCTCACCGAGTACTATGCCATATTAGACTGCGCACTGAGGACAGTTACGTTTTGTATACCCGGCGTGCCGCAGTTCCAGTTCGTTGCAGAGCCCAGAGGAGAGCGGTTGTCTTGCTTGATGTCATGTGCCATTGTAACACCCCGAATTTTGGCCAACCTGGGATTAAACGTCCTTAGGCAATAGGTCGACTAAAACACCTGAAAAATCGCTTAGAACCCAATTCCATAGCCAAAGAAATCACTTAGGGTTAATTCCTTTAGAAACTAAGCATAAGTTAGCTAGCGCGACGCTAGAGTAGCTGGGAAACAGTCCCTGATCACTTTAAATACGTTCTACAAGACCCAAATCGAGTAGAACCAACGACTTTATAATACTCTATAACCTTGGATCAAACTCTAAGCAGGTTTATTCTCTGGACCACTTTGAAACTTTGTATTGGATCTAGACCGCATGTCGAAAGTCCGATATCTCCTATCTTAGACCGTTAGAACTGCCCAGCTGGACTTGACAATCATTTCGAAAATCAAGTCCAACCGATAATCACAGGCTATTTCATTGAGCCCGGACTGAAGAGAGTGCGAATAGGGACAGATTTGGAATTTGAAATTCAAATCTGGTACACGACTTGACGTGTCAGTATTAAGCGTTCTGACCGTCAGAATTCAGCCAGATTACACCCTCGGATCAGAAAAAATTTCTATTTCATATCATGAGACTTGCAGGCCTGATTTACGTGCGGTGACCGCTGAACTGAAACTGGACCGCCACGTGCGATCTGCGAACCCGGTCGGACTGAAAACTTAATATATGCTAGATCCAGTATGCATGAGCTTAAGTCCGATCGCATTCGGTCAGGGGACCACCAGAAATGGTCTTTTGGACCGAAACAGCCCTGAATTGGATATACATCAAGTAAACATTGTTCCCGAGCCTATTTCGGGCAAGTTTGGGCTTATAAAAGGGATTGAAACCCTCACTCCTCTCTCCCATCTGAATTTGCAAAAAGCCCTAGATTGGGAGAGAGAAAAGGTGAGAGTTTGTGAGAGAAGGTGGAAGGGATTTTCCTGCCACCTGCTGCTGCTGCTGCACGTGCTTAGGCGACGCACTCCAATCACTTTTTCGATGATTCCAACGCACTTCTAGGTGAGGAACACCTTCAACACTTGCTGATTTAAGCTTCCGTCAATTCCATTAGCGATGTAGCTTATGTAGCTTCTGTATTATGTCGCCTGATCGCCGTAGATGAAGCGTATACGCTCTGTTCGAAACGATATATATACAAAGTGAAAGGTGCGGATATTAGATGCTTTGATTGAATGTTTTCAACGCTTTCAATGTCATTTAATAGTAGATTATCGACGGCATCACCGTTTGACATGTACAACATGCTGTCCGTTTCCTGTTTCGTAAACTAACGAAGAATATGAGATTTAGGGCATTTTAGTCATTTGTAGGAAGTACTGTTTTCATTCATATTTTGCTGATGTGATTAACATGGCTTATTGTCGCATTAGAATGTTAGGAATACGTGCATAATTAGTTTGGTGAAGAGATTCGCCTAAATGTGCACTTCGGGTCGACATACTATATGTAGACTTAAGTGTGTAGTGTAAGTGTTTATATAAATGCTTGTATTAGTATGTATTGAATTAAATGGTGTTATAAATTAGTTTGAGATTGATTTCTTAATGAATATGCTGGTGTAAATGGTTTCCTACATGTTAGCCACATGTACGATTTCATTATATGTATGAAATGCATATGCTTGATGTTGCACTTAAGTGGTATGCTACAACATTGTAACGCCCGTGAAAAATCCATACTTGGGCTCGAGTACCAACTCGACCCGAAATTGCGTAGAATTCATTCCTTTAGAAAATATGACTAGGTTAGCTAGTGCAACGTTGGAATAGCTGGGAAATGGTCCCTGATCACTTTAAATACGTTCTACAAGGCCCGAAGCGAGTGGAACCAAGGGTGCTATAATGCTCTAAAGCCTCGGATCAAACTCTAAACCGGTTTGTTCTCTGGACCACTTTGAATCTTTGTATTGGATCTAGACCGCACGTTGAAAGTCCGATACCTCCTATCTTAGACCGTTAGAACCGTCTAGCTGGACTTGACACTCATTCCAAAAATCAAGTCAAACCGATACTCACAGGCTATTTCATTGAGCCCGGACCGAAGAGAGTGTGAATAGGGACATAGTTGGAATTTCAAATTCAAATCTGGCACACAAATTTGATGCATCAGTATTAAGCATTCTGACCGTCAGAATACAGCCAAATTACACCCTTGGATCAGGAAAAATATCTATTATATATCACGAGACTTATAGGCCTGATCTTGGTGCGGTGACCGTTAAACTGAAACTGGGCCGCCACGTGCGATCTGGGAACCCAACCGGTCTGAAAACTGGATGTGTGCTAGATCCAGTATGCATGAGCTTAAGTCCGACCGCATTTGGCCTGGGGACCTCCAGAAATGCCCTTTTGGACCGAAACGGCCCCGATTTGGTTAGGCACCAAGTAAACATTGTTCCCAAGCCTATTTTGGGAATGTTTTAGGCTATAAAAGGGGTTGAAACCCTCACTCCTCTCTCCCATCCGAATTTGAGAGAAGCCCTAGCTTGGGAGAGAGAAAAAGAGTGAGAGATTGTGAGAGAGTGGGAGAGTTCTTCCTGCCACTTGTGCTACGTGTTGCACGTGCTTAAGCAACACTCCTCTACCGCTTTCCCGACGATTCCACCGCGATCCTAGGTAAGTAAAAATCCTAAATAGTTGTTGATTTGAGTTTTCCTTATTTCCATAGCGATGTAGCTTATGGATCTTATGTATTAGGCTCCTTACTCGCCGTAGACGAAGCATATACACTCCGCTTCAATTCCCGAGTCTACAAGACACTAGGTGAGGATTTTAGACGCTTTGATTGACGGTTCCCAATGCTTTCAATATCGTTTAATAGTAGATTCTTGACGGCATCGCCGTTTGACATGTACAAAATGCTCTCCGTTTCCCGTTTCGTAAGCTAACGAAGAATATGAGATTTAGGGCATTTTAGTCATTTGTAGGAAGTACTGTTTACATTCATATTTTGCTGATGTGATTGACATGGTTTGTTGTCGCATTAGGAAGTTAGGAATGCGTGCATAATTAGTTTGGCGAAGAGATTCGCCTAGTTGCACACTTTGGGTCGACATACTATATGTAGACTTAAGTGTGTAGTGCATGTGTTTGTATAAATGCTTGTATTAGTATGTATTGAATTAAATGATGTTATTTGATAGTTTGTGATTGATTTTTCAATTATTATGCTGACCTAAATGATTTTCTACATGTTGACAAAATGCATGATTTCATTACATGCATGGAATGTATGTGCTTGAGGAGTTGCTTAAGTTGAATATGCATGGGAAGTATGCCTTGAAGATTTACTTAAGTTGAATGTTATAACATGTGCTAACATGCTCACATGATGTATTTCAATTCCAATACCTTTTTATAGTGTTAATGTAATTCCATAGATGTGTGGGACTTGACTTAGTCCAGGCAGTCGGTAACCGAGCGAATTCGTGGCTGACTGGTCATAGCCACGAACGACGCGTCGATGAATGTGATTCGTGTTGAGAGTTGGCTGCAGTGGTTAGGCCACGCGAAGTGTTTTACGCACTTCATGTCGTTCAATTCGAGATGCGATCGCGCTAGTCGAGCCCGTCAAGTAACCCGACTGGCCGATGTTTGTTCACCTTGTATGTATCATAACTGCTTGAACCTAGGGTACTGAACTTACCATTGTAAACCCTATTAACCGTGGTACCTTGATCCACGAAGACTCATGAGCCGGGCATGGTGGTATGGGACACCGTGGTCGAGCTGCCGGCCTACGCTGGGGCCACAAACCTCCCCGTAGTGACCAATGAGTACCTTGACTCGTGAGCAGATTATGGTGGTATGGGACACTATATTCTAGCTGTCGGCCTACACTGACCAGGCGACGAGCCCTTTGTAGTGACCGCGAGCGTATTCTGAGTTCACGGGAGGCGACGACCCTTCCGTGCAGTAGAGTACAGTAGGCCTGTATTGATAAGGTGATGGGGGAGCGGTGCAACGAGTGCGAGCAACAGCCCTGGCAGCCCTTGCAGTGACCTACGAAATGTACATCGTATGAGATTACTAGGAGTGACGACCCTAGACAGGATCCGTGTTGGGATTGATACAAGGGAAGTACCTTAGTTTCCCAATCCTGCTGTTTGAATGGACTAATAACAACTTGGTAATCATATCACCTAGCATTGCATGTGCCTGGAAGATGTGGAGCACTCTAGGGAGTGTGGCATGCCGCGGTCGTAAGATGTTGCCGTATGAGGGTGATCGTCGGTGAGGGCATACATCACGTCATATCATCTTGCATTAACAACAGTATTAGGATTTGTCTGATTTACTGCTTTACTATTATCGCGTGATTGAATTGTGAACATGCTAATCTTTGCTCTATGATTCCACTGAGTTGATCACTCATTCCCACGTTACGGGATGGTGTTTGCAACACCCACCAGACCCTGTTGTAGTTGCAGGTGACGACGAGATCCAGGAGGTGGAGCCGGAGATTGACGAGGACCAGGATGAGTTCTCGTATATGCAGTATCACGACGGCTTCCCGTAGGTGACCTGGATCGAGGGGGACTTCAGTGGGACTATTTTGAACTTATTCTTTTGTCTATTTACATGTATATGAGACTCAGAGATGTAGTCATACTTTGGAGACAGTTGAGATTACTTTGTTTTTCCATACAGTGATATATATATTGTTTAGTCTTCCGCTTGCTTTTATCACTGGATCTGAAGTATGAATTGCAGTTTTGGTATACTTTTACTCATGTGAATGCTTTAAATCAGACAACATTGAATCATAACCATTTTTGTTGCATAAGTGACGGTATGGAACTCGGGAGTTGAGTTTATACACGACCCCCGATTTTCAGGGTGTTACAAGTTGGTATCAGAGCATGAATGAGAGTATACTGGGCCTGGGTTATGGTATTGCGACGTACGCTGTCGCTTCCTTTAACTTAGGTGGGTACGAGAAGGGTCTAGAAACACTTCTAGGATCACAGATTCGCCGATAGGCGAAGTCTATAAGAATCGTTCGCAAGATCGAGTCTGTAACGTATCTCGGGTCGCGTAAAGCAACCCGAATCACTTCTAAGCTATAGGAAGTCGGGTTGAGGCATCCTATGAGTGGTTTTAAACCGCAAAAGTGAATCCATGGGCCGTGGAATGACCACGACTCCTGTAATCAATCGCCGGGGCTTAAAAACCCCGTTTCACCAAAAATCTTCAAAATTCCTTCTCTAAACACTTCAACCTTCAGTTATTTCTTATCCATTTCATGTTAGGCATCAAACCTAATGTGAAAATAACACAAATTAATATATTCACCAAATTTTACAGTGAATAGTAAAATTTCATGAAAAATGGCCATAAGGCCATTATAACTTCACTTTATTTAGCAACTAAGGAGCTAGAAAGATGTACTGGATCCTTCTACCCCAAATTCATATGCTGCATAATATGGTTTGGTATTCGGGATTGTGATGTGGACCTGGAAAGCCCCAAACACATGTTTGGGCTCATACAGACCAAAATACTATGAACCAAGGGGTGGGACCTAACTTTTTGGGACCCTGGGACCATGGGGGACCAGATCCATGGGGTCCCACTGGCCAACCTGAAGGTTGGCCGGCGATGCCATCGCCGGCCGGGCGATGCATCGCCGGCCGGCGAACTCGGATGGTGCTGTCCTTCGGGCGCACCCTCCTAAATAGGGTCCACATCACCCCTAGCTACCTCCCATCGCACGAAAACCCCTAAAACCCACCTCTCCTTCACAAACAGCCCCCTTGCATACCCTAGATTCGATTTTCAGCACTCCATTCCAAACCCCGGTGACCCAAACCACTCTTAAACCCCTCCTTGGCCAAAACCGACCACCACCCATCAGTTATTGGGTGTTGGCAGCCCCTTCCTTGAAGATTTCCCCATTTGGAGCTCCAAAATCTCCCAAATAGTGCTGAAATCGTGAGCTGCTCCATCCCATCTATTTGTTCTTATTTTTTCCTGAAAGTACAGCCTTGGGAAGCTTGAAGCGTCCCTCTACGACGCCTAGATTTCCTTTTGTCAGATTGGGCAGCCATTTCTCCGCATTTTCAGCGTTTTTCATGGCTTTCGTGGAAGCCATTTTGGGCCTTTTGTCCCTCTCATCCATCCTGTCTTTGATGGGTAAGAGGAAAACTACGACAGACGAGGCTGGGCCGAGCCGCCCTGCTCGATTGAGAAGACCGCGGGGTGGTGCCACAAGTTCAAGCGCCGCCGCAGGTCCAGCTGCAGTCCTGGAGTGCCGTACAAAGCGGGATTTGGATCCCCATGCACATCTTGGACGAACCATCCTATCAGAGATGCCTCATGGTGAGTACACTGATCGTAGAGTGTTATTTGAGGCGGACGTAGATGGGCGATTGTTCGGCGAATATCTGTTGTTCGAACGCATTGAAGCTGCGCACTGGGGACCGATCTTTGAAGCTCGCGCTCGTGCTAATGTGAGCACTGTTCGTGCCTTCTATGCTAGCATCCAGAATCCTACCTTGGATCCTTTGCAGTTCAAAATCCCTTTTGGTAGAGATCGGATGGCTACGATCGACGTCCGGTTGATTGCGCGACTTCTCAATGTGCCTCTAGGTGATGTGCATCCAAGTGAGAAGAATTTGAGGACTAGACGTGAACGAGATCGCCGCACCAGGTTTCTGTGCGGTAAGTTGGTTCCATGGCAGCCTAATAATAGCCTCAAGGCGACGTACATGTCTGAGGATTTGCGTCTGCTGCATCATATCTGCACGTTCAATGTTTATCCTAGGTCGACGAACCGCATTGAATGTACACGTCTTATGGTCGATTTCTTATTTCTGGTGGCCCAGGGAGAGAACGTATGTATGGCCACTTTCATCTTACGGCAGATAGTTCTCATAGCCAGGTCGAGGAGAACATCCGAATCCCTTCCCTTTGGCTGACTCATTTGCAAGATTGCGCTTGAGTTTGCCTATAGACTTGAACCCGAATTGCCGGTATCGATTCACACCATCGATGAGTCGACAATGGTTAAGATGAAGATTGGGTCGCAATACCGTGAAAATCAACTTGAAAGGGATAGTGGGGATGACTTTGATGAAGAGGAAGATCAAAGCGAAGAAGAACCTAGAGCAGAGGTTCAGGAAGAGGTTCAGGAAGAAGCAGAAGAGGAGGCTCAGGATACTGATGAGAGCACTCCTCCTTCTGCGCAGACTACTATCGACGACCGCATTGCTCGGATGGAGGAGAGTCAGACCGCTTTGCGAAGAGAAGTCCAAGAACTTCGAGCGGAAGTCGCTGATGCCAAGGCTGTTACAAAGAAGAAGTTTGGCAAGGTGACTCGCACCTTGAAGGCAATCCTGTGTTGCTTACAGGATAAGGGTGCTCCTCCTCCGTCGCCAGACTCCGACTAGCGACGCGATCTTTGATGTTGTTATGAGTAGTTAGCCATTTTCTGTTTTATGTGTGTAAAGCCTATTAGGGCTAGTGCTTTGCTTATGTTGCTGTTGCTTAACTGTCTTAATTTCCATGTCATTCTAGTCATGATGCTTGTAAGGATATATCCCTTGTATTGTGACAATTTTGATCAATTGAAATGCATGGAATGCCTTTGACTCTTTAGTGAATGATTGTGGTGTATTTGAGCAATTGAGACTGACAAGGTTGCGCCCTATTTTGAATATAGGGAATGCCACCTAAGACTACGAGGAGCGCGGTTCGGCTTTCATTGTCAGAGCAGATGGATCAGGCTCCCTCTCAGTCTGGCACTCGTCCGGACCCTGCTGTGGGCCCGATTCCTGAGGCGGTTCGGTCGTCTCAGCCTGCTGTTGGTCCTACAGATGGACCACCGCCATTTACACCATCAGTTAGAGAGCCACAGCGCGCATCTACTTCCGCACCTCATCCGCCACAGCCTGCTCCACCACCTGATAGATTCGAGCAGATGATGGCTATGATGCTACAGCAGCAGCAGCTATTGACTACTATAGTCGGGACTTTAGCCCAGGGTGGGGGTGCGACTGCATCTACTCCGCCAGCACCACCTGCGCATCCAGCTGAGGATGCCTATGCTTACGCCCAGGATGAGGGCATAGCACATCCTGCGCAGCCTGCTTTCCCTGCAGGGAATCCTGCCGACACACGGGGCCTTCTGGAGCGATTTCAGCGCTTGCGGCCTCCTACTTTCACGGGTTCTCACAGACCCGAGGAGGCCGAGTTCTGGCTCGACCGAGTGTCGAAGATTCTACGCATGTTGCACTGTACCGAGGCTGAGCAGGTAGAGCTGGCTACCTTCCAGTTTGAGAGAGAGGCCAGTATGTGGTGGGATAGTATATTGCGGACTGTTACCGCCGATTTCGTATGGACATGGGCAGCATTCGAGTTCCGCTTCCATGAGAAGTATTATCCTCAGACCTACAGGCACGAGAGGGAGAATGAGTTTCTCCGTCTCAGGCAGGCAGCGATGACGGTTACCGAGTATGAGCATCGGTTCACAGAGTTGGGCAGGTACGTCCCGACGATTCTAGCTGATGAGCAGATGCGCATATGGCACTTTTTGGAGGGCTTGCGACCGGATATTCGGTCGAAGATGTGCCATATCAGTTTCCCCTCCTATGCGGAGTTGGTTCACATGTCCATGCGGGCAGAGCAGGACGTGGATCGACTTGCGCGATCACGAGGCCCGACTACTTCCAGGCTGCGACCGGAGTTGCCAGATAGGCCCTTCGCGGGTAAGAGGCCTCGCATTGATCCTCCTACCAGGACCACGGTGCCAGTAGGACCGTTTCGGCGCCCTGATTTATCATGCACATACTGTGGGAGGACGGGCCACCTAGCGCAGAGTTGCTTTTCGAGGATGCGGGACAGTGGGTTCTCGCCGCCGCAGAAGATTGATCGTGTACGTCCACAGGCGATATCAGCACCGCCTATACGGTCAGCTCCTGCGCATTCCTCTTTCAGACCCACAGTATCGCAGATTCGACAGCCCCCACAGCCCTTGACACAGCGACCGAACCGGCCACAGCAGGCTCGAGTTCATGTACTGACCGCTGAGGCAGCTACGACTCCGACTTTCCAGCATTCAGCCTTCGAGGTCACGGGCCATATCGGAGGTACTCCCGTTCTTGTCATGGTGGACACTGGTTCCACGATTTCTTTGATATCGCGTGCCGTAGTCAGACGTCTTGGGTTGCAGACTATCACTATGGATAGCGTGCGAGTCCTTGCGGCTCATGGAGGTTATTTGGATGTCACCCAGATGTGTGAGGGTTGTTTAGTTGATCTGGGAGGCAGGACGATGACTCTTGATCTGGTCGTCGATCCCTCGCTCGTATATCTCGACGTCATTCTTGGCATGGACTGGTTGACTGCAGCGAGAGCCGAGATTGACTGCGAGGCTCGTGTGGTGACGGTGTACGAGCCTGAGGGCACGCCTTTCACATTTTCAGTGCGGGTAATCTTCCTTTCCGCATTCTTAGCTACGCCACTCTTTTGCGCGACGCTGGTGCCCAGGTACTTGAGCAGACGCCAGTTGTTTCTGAGTTCGGGGATCTGTTCAGGAAGATCCCTGGTTTGCCGCCCCGACGTGAGATCGATTTCACTATCGATCTGGTTCCTGGTTCTACACCCGTCTCACTGCCGACGTATCGCATGACACCAGTGAGATGGAGGAGTTGAGGACGCAGATTGATGGCCTGCTAGAGCTTGGCTTTATACGGCCTAGCGTGTCTCCTTGGGGAGCACCGGTCTTGTTCGTGAAGAAGAAGGATGGTTCGCTGCGATTGTGTATTGATTATCGCAGGCTGAACCAGCTCACGGTGAAGAACAAGTACCCTTTGCCCAGGATCGATGACTTGTTTGATCAGTTGAGAGGAGCACAGTACTTCTCGAAGATTGATCTTCAGTCAGGATATCATCAGCTGCGCGTCAGAGATGAGGACGTGCAGAAGACAGCATTCAGGACCAGTTTTGGTCATTACGAGTTCCTTGTGATGTCGTTCGGTCTCACGAACGCACCGGCCGTGTTCATGGATCTGATGAACCGGGTATTGCGGCCTTTCCTCTATCGATTCGTCGTTGTCTTCATCGACGACATTTTGGTATACTCTAGGAGTCGAGAGGAGCATGAGGAGCACTTGCGTTTGGTCCTTGATACGCTCAGACAGCATCAGTTGTTCGCACAGTATAAGAAGTGCGACTTCTGGAAGCAGGAGGTGAAGTTTCTGGGACACGTGGTGTCCAAGGATGGCATGGCAGTTGACCTGTATAAGGTAGCTGCGGTGCAGGACTGGGAGCAGCCTGGTTCTGTCACTGAGGTGAGGAGTTTCTTGGGTCTCGCTGGCTACTATCGGCGCTTCATTCAGGATTTCTCGAAGATCGCGAGACCCTTATCTCAGTTGACACGGAAGGACGTGAAGTTCGCCTGGAATGATAAGGCGGAGTCAGCTTTTCAGGAGCTGAAGGACAGACTTACGTCCGCCCCTGTGCTAGTATTGCCAGAGCAGGGGGTTAAATACACTATATACACTGACGCGTCTAGCGTTGGTTTGGGTTGTGTCCTTATGCAGAGGGACAGGGTAATTTCGTATGCCTCGAGACAATTGAGGAAGCACGAGGAGAATTACCCTACACACGACTTGGAGTTGGCAGCCGTTATATTCGCACTGAGACTCTGGAGACATTACCTCTACGGAGAGGAGTTCGAGCTCTTTTGCGACCACAAGAGCCTCAAGTACATATTCACGCAGCGGGACTTGAATATGAGGCAGCGGCGATGGATGGAGACGCTGAAGGACTTCAAGTTTGAAGTCTCTTACCATCCTGGGAAGGCGAACCTTGTGGCTGATGCGTTGAGCCGCAAGAAGGCGATAGAGTTTGCGGCTCCGCTGATGGTTGCCGAGTGGGATATGGTGGAGTTTTTGCGAGACTTTGAGCAGAAACTCACTGTAGAGGAGCCATTTGAGTTCATCGCACATGTACAGGTGCGATCTCAGATCGATGACCGTGTCATGGAGGCGCAGAGGGACGACGCGCATCTTACTGAGCTTCGAGAGCAGGCCAGTGATGATGCTGACTCCGACTGGCGAGTTGGTATGGATGGGGGCTTACGTTACCGTGGCCGCCTATGCGTTCCTGATGTCCCTGACTTGAGACGAGAGATTCTCGAGGCTGCGCATTCTACTAGACTCGCGATGCATCCAGGCAGTACGAAGATGTATCGTGACGTGAAGAGGACGTATTGGTGGGAAGGTATGAAGACCCACATTGCTGAGTTCGTGTCCCGTTGTCTCACTTGTCAGCAGGTGAAGGCAGAGCATCGCCGACCACCTGGACTTTTGCAGCCTATGCCGATTGCAGAGTGGAAGTGGGATTTCATTTCCATGGACTTCATTTCTGGGTTGCCGAAGACGAGGAAGGGGCATGATTCCATTTGGGTGATCGTCGACCGATTGACGAAGTCCGCGCACTTCCTACCGATCAGAGTTACGAACTCTGCAGACGAGCTGGCTAGATTGTATATTAGAGAGATCGTGCGTCTGCATGGAGTTCCGTTGGAGATCGTGTCGGACAGAGACACGCGGTTCACTTCTATTTTCTGGACTCGCATTCAGGAGGCCATGGGTGTGAAGTTGAAGTTCAGTACTGCCTTCCACCCACAGACGGACGGACAGACGGAGCGAGTGAACCAGATCCTGGAGGACATGTTGCGAGCTTGCGCATTGGACTTCAAGGACAGTTGGGATGACTGTCTTGCGTATGCGGAGTTTGCGTACAACAATAGCTTCTAGGCGAGTATCGGCATGGCACCTTATGAGGCGCTGTATGGGCGACCTTGTCGCGCACCGCATTGCTGGTTAGAGGTCGGTGAGCGCAGCTTGATTGGCCCAGAGTTGGTGCAGGCGACGTCAGAGAAGATTGATATTATTCGACGTCGGCTTCTTACAGCGCAGAGCAGACAGAAGAGCTACGCCGATACGAGACGGAGACCACTAGAGTTCACAGTCGGGATCATGTGTTTTTGCGAGTTTCCCCTATGAAGGGAGTCCTTCGGTTCGGGAAGAAGGGGAAGCTGGCACCGCGATTCATTGGTCCATTTCAGATCCTCGATCGTGTGGGAGCAGTGGCTTACCGATTGGCGTTACCCACGCCCCTCGCGAGCGTCCACAACGTATTTCATGTTTCTATGCTGAAGAAGTACGTTGCTGATCCTTCTCATATCATCAGATGGGAGCAGGTGCAGTTAGGAGAGGATGTTACTTATATCCTGCGACCGACACGCATCTTAGACCGGAAGGAGCAGGTACTGCGTAGCAAGGTGATTCCCCTTGTGAAGGTACTATGGACGCATCATACTGAGGAGGAGGCTACTTGGGAGACAGAAGCCGAGATCAGAAAGAACTACCCACAGCTTCTCGAGGAGTACGAAAAGGTACAAAATTTCGAGGACGAAATTATTTGTTAAGGGGGGTAGATTGTAACGCCCGTGAAAAATCCATACTTGGGCTCGAGTACCAACTCGACCCGAAATTGCGTAGAATTCATTCCTTTAGAAAATATGACTAGGTTAGCTAGTGCAACGTTGGAATAGCTGGGAAATGGTCCCTGATCACTTTAAATACGTTCTACAAGGCCCGAAGCGAGTGGAACCAAGGGTGCTATAATGCTCTAAAGCCTCGGATCAAACTCTAAACCGGTTTGTTCTCTGGACCACTTTGAATCTTTGTATTGGATCTAGACCGCACGTTGAAAGTCCGATACCTCCTATCTTAGACCGTTAGAACCGTCTAGCTGGACTTGACACTCATTCCAAAAATCAAGTCAAACCGATACTCACAGGCTATTTCATTGAGCCCGGACCGAAGAGAGTGTGAATAGGGACATAGTTGGAATTTCAAATTCAAATCTGGCACACAAATTTGATGCATCAGTATTAAGCATTCTGACCGTCAGAATACAGCCAAATTACACCCTTGGATCAGGAAAAATATCTATTATATATCACGAGACTTATAGGCCTGATCTTGGTGCGGTGACCGTTAAACTGAAACTGGGCCGCCACGTGCGATCTGGGAACCCAACCGGTCTGAAAACTGGATGTGTGCTAGATCCAGTATGCATGAGCTTAAGTCCGACCGCATTTGGCCTGGGGACCTCCAGAAATGCCCTTTTGGACCGAAACGGCCCCGATTTGGTTAGGCACCAAGTAAACATTGTTCCCAAGCCTATTTTGGGAATGTTTTAGGCTATAAAAGGGGTTGAAACCCTCACTCCTCTCTCCCATCCGAATTTGAGAGAAGCCCTAGCTTGGGAGAGAGAAAAAGAGTGAGAGATTGTGAGAGAGTGGGAGAGTTCTTCCTGCCACTTGTGCTACGTGTTGCACGTGCTTAAGCAACACTCCTCTACCGCTTTCCCGGCGATTCCACCGCGATCCTAGGTAAGTAAAAATCCTAAATAGTTGTTGATTTGAGTTTTCCTTATTTCCATAGCGATGTAGCTTATGGATCTTATGTATTAGGCTCCTTACTCGCCGTAGACGAAGCATATACACTCCGCTTCAATTCCCGAGTCTACAAGACACTAGGTGAGGATTTTAGACGCTTTGATTGACGGTTCCCAATGCTTTCAATATCGTTTAATAGTAGATTCTTGACGGCATCGCCATTTGACATGTACAAAATGCTCTCCGTTTCCCGTTTCGTAAGCTAACGAAGAATATGAGATTTAGGGCATTTTAGTCATTTGTAGGAAGTACTGTTTACATTCATATTTTGCTGATGTGATTGACATGGTTTGTTGTCGCATTAGGAAGTTAGGAATGCGTGCATAATTAGTTTGGCGAAGAGATTCGCCTAGTTGCACACTTTGGGTCGACATACTATATGTAGACTTAAGTGTGTAGTGCATGTGTTTGTATAAATGCTTGTATTAGTATGTATTGAATTAAATGATGTTATTTGATAGTTTGTGATTGATTTTTCAATTATTATGCTGACCTAAATGATTTTCTACATGTTGACAAAATGCATGATTTCATTACATGCATGGAATGTATGTGCTTGAGGAGTTGCTTAAGTTGAATATGCATGGGAAGTATGCCTTGAAGATTTACTTAAGTTGAATGTTATAACATGTGCTAACATGCTCACATGATGTATTTCAATTCCAATACCTTTTTATAGTGTTAATGTAATTCCATAGATGTGTGGGACTTGACTTAGTCCAGGCAGTCGGTAACCGAGCGAATTCGTGGCTGACTGGTCATAGCCACGAACGACGCGTCGATGAATGTGATTCGTGTTGAGAGTTGGCGGCAGTGGTTAGGCCACGCGAAGTGTTTTACGCACTTCATGTCGTTCAATTCGAGATGCGATCGCGCTAGTCGAGCCCGTCAAGTAACCCGACTGGCCGATGTTTGTTCACCTTGTATGTATCATAACTGCTTGAACCTAGGGTACTGAACTTACCATTGTAAACCCTATTAACCGTGGTACCTTGATCCACGAAGACTCATGAGCCGGGCATGGTGGTATGGGACACCGTGGTCGAGCTTCCGGCCTACGCTGGGGCCACAAACCTCCCCGTAGTGACCAATGAGCACCTTGACTCGTGAGCAGATTATGGTGGTATGGGACACTATATTCTAGCTGTCGGCCTACACTGACCAGGCGACGAGCCCTTTGTAGTGACCGCGAGCGTATTCTGAGTTCACGGGAGGCGACGACCCTTCCGTGCAGTAGAGTACAGTAGGCCTGTATTGATAAGGTGATGGGGGAGCGGTGCAACGAGTGCGAGCAACAGCCCTGGCAGCCCTTGCAGTGACCTACGAAATGTACATCGTATGAGATTACTAGGAGTGACGACCCTAGACAGGATCCGTGTTGGGATTGATACAAGGGAAGTACCTTAGTTTCCCAATCCTGCTGTTTGAATGGACTAATAACAACTTGGTAATCATATCACCATAGCATTGCATGTGCCTGGAAGATGTGGAGCACTCTAGGGAGTGTGGCATGCCGCGGTCGTAAGATGTTACCGTATGAGGGTGATCGTCGGTGAGGGCATACATCACGTCATATCATCTTGCATTAACAACAGTATTAGGATTTGTCTGATTTACTGCTTTACTATTATCGCGTGATTGAATTGTGAATATGCTAATCTTTGCTCTATGATTCCACTGAGTTGATCACTCATTCCCACGTTACGGGATGGTGTTTGCAACACCCACCAGACCCTGTTGTAGTTGCAGGTGACGACGAGATCCAGGAGGTGGAGCCGGAGATTGACGAGGACCAGGATGAGTTCTCGTATATGCAGTATCACGACGGCTTCCCGTAGGTGACCTGGATCGAGGGGGACTTCAGTGGGACTATTTTGAACTTATTCTTTTATCTATTTACATGTATATGAGACTCAGAGATGTAGTCATACTTTGGAGACAGTTGAGATTACTTTGTTTTTCCATACAGTGATATATATATTGTTTAGTCTTCCGCTTGCTTTTATCACTGGATCTGAAGTATGAATTGCAGTTTTGGTATACTTTTACTCATGTGAATGCTTTAAATCAGACAACATTGAATCATAACCATTTTTGTTGCATAAGTGACGGTCTGGAACTCGGGAGTTGAGTTTATACACGACCCCCGATTTTCAGGGTGTTACAAACATGTACTTGACGATTTCCTTATGATTTAGTTTGAGATCGAATTCTCAATTAATATGCTGATGGAACTGATTTCCTATATGTTGGCGATATGCATAATTTCATTCTATGCATGAAAGGCATGCGTTGGAATGTATGTTATAACATGTGTTAACATACTCACATGGTTGAATTTCATTTCTAATACTCTCACATGATTTGCTGATGTGATTCCATAATTATTTGGGACTATACTTAGTCCAGGCAGTCGGTAACCGAGCGAATTCATGGTTGGCTTATCTTGGCCACGAACGACGCGTCGATGAACGCGAGCCGTGTTCTGGAGTTAGCGGCAGTGGTTAGGCCACACGAAGTGTTTTACGCACTTCATTTCGTTCGACTTGAGATGCGATCGTGCTAGTCGAGCCCATCAAGTAACCCGACTGGCCGTTGTATGTTCACCCTGCATGAGTCATAACTGCTTGAACCTAGGGTACTGAACTTACCATTGTAAACCCTGTCAACCATGGTACCTTGATCCACGAAGACTCATGAGCCGGACATGGTGGTATGGGACACCGTGGTCGAGCTGTTGGCCTACGCTCGAGCCACAAACCTCCCCGTAGTGACCAGTGAGCACTTGTCTCGTGAGCAGATTATAGTGGTATGAGACACTATATTCTTGCTGTCGGCCTACACTGATCAGGCGACGAGTCCTTTGTAGTGACCGCGATCGTATTCTGAGTCTACGGGAGGCGACGACCCTTCAGTAGCAGTAGAGTACCGTAGGCCTGTATTGATAAGGTGATGGGGGAGCGGTGCAACGAGTGCGTACAACAGCCCTGGCAGCCCTTGCAGCGACCTACAAAATATACCTCGTATGAGATTACTAGGAGTGACGATACTAGACAGGATCTTTGTTGGGATTGATATAAGGAAAGTACCTTAGTTTCCCAATCCTGCTGTTTGAATGGACTAATAACAACTCGAAAATCATATCACCATACCATTGCATGTGCCTGAAAGATGTGGAGCACTTGAGGGTCGAGTGCATGCCGCGGTCGTAAGATGGTGCCGTATGAGGGAGATCGTCGGTGAAGACATACATCACGTCATGTCATATTGCATTAACAACAGTATTAGGATTGTTTGATTTACTGCTTTACTATTATCGCATGATTGATTTGATAACATGCTAATCTCTGCTCTCTTATCCCACTGAGTTGATCACTCACTCCCACGTTACGGGATGGTGTTTTCGGACACCCACCAGTCCCTTTTTGTGATTGCAGATGATGGCGCTGCTTGAGAAGCGGAGCTGGACTTGATGATGAGGAGGAGGATTCCTCCTTTATACGTGTTCTGATTGACGGGATTACAGGGAAGTTGATTAGATACCTTGACACTTGTCATTTTATATTTTTAGAATACTCATGTATATCCTTTTGGTTTACTTTTGGAGTATACATGTATGTATATAACCGGATAATATATTCACACTCTGGAGACATACAACAGTTTATATACGTTATACATACTATCACAGTCTTTCGCTTGTTAATTTAACTGTCTCTAGAGTATGATATGCTGTTCTAGCTTAATCTCACTCATGTTTAATACATTATCATAGACAACATTCAATCATACATATCTATGTTGCATAAATAATATTTTGGAACTCGGGAGTTGGGTTTTTGCTCGACCCCCCGATTTTCGGGATGTTACAGCCATAGAGGAGCCTATAGTTGTGAGCATCGACCAGTTGTCCGTGGTGTACGATTTTCCCGATGTGTTCTAAGAGATTTCGGGATTACCACCTTTTCGACTCATAAAGTTTCAGATTGATCTCATGCCTGGTACTGCGCATGGATTTTGAAGGCCCCTATCGCATGACACTGTTGGAGTTGTGGGAACTGCAGAAGCAGTTGGACAAGTTGTGAGAGTTTGGTTTTATCCATTTGAACAGTTCGTTGTGGGGAGCACCGGTACTCTTCATGAAGAAGAAGGATGGCTCGTTGAGGCTCTGCGTAGATTACCGCGAGCTTAACAAAGTCACGATCAAGAACAAGTACCCGCTCCTGAGGATTGATGATTTGTTCGATCAGCTGCAGGGTGCACAGTTCTTTTCGAAGATCGACCTGCATTCCGGTTATCATTATATTCGGGTCCAAGATGAGGACAATCTGAAGATGGCATTCGGGACGCATTACGGTCATTTTGAGTTTCAGGTCATGTCCTTCGGGCTGACTAATGCACCTGTGGTCTTCATGCAACTGATGAACAAGGTCTTCCGCCCATATCTTGATCAGTTTGTTGTAGTCTTCATCGACGACATTCTGATCTATTCAAGGACCCGTGAGGAGCATGAGTAGCATTTAGAGATCACTTTGCAGACCCTCCGCGCACACCAGCTGTATGCGAAGCTGGAGAAGTGCAAGTTCTGGTAGGAGGAGGTGAAGTTCCTTGGTCACGTGGTGACGAGGGAGGGCGTCGCAGTGGATCCCTTGAAGGTTGAGGCAGTGCGTCAGTGGGGCCAGCTCATGACTGCGACAGAGATCCGTAGTTTCCTTGGTTTAGCGAGCTACTACCGGCGTCTCATTGAGGGCTTTTCTCATATTACAGCCCCACTGACCAGGTTGACTCGGAAGGGCGCAGAGTTTATTTGGAGTGATGCCTGCGAGCGAGCATTTACGGAGTTGACGGACCGTCTGACGTCCACTCCTACCTCACTCTTCCCTCTGGGAGTGATAGATTTATTGTATTTATTGATGCCTCACATATTAGTTTGGGTGCTATCCTCATGCAGCACGGGAGACCAGTGGCCTTCGCGTCTCGTCAGCTTAAGGTCCATGAGCTGAACTATCCTACGCATGATCTGGAGCTGGCTGCAGTTGTCTTCGCATTGAAGGTGTGGAGGCACTATCTTTATGGGGTCAGGTTCGAGCTCTTCTCCGACCACAAGAGCTTGAAGTACCTCTTCTCGCAGTCTGAGTTGAATATGAGGCAGAGGCGCTGGATGGAACTCCTGAAAGACTATGATTTTGACCTTTAGTACCACCCAGGCAAGGCGTACGTGGTGGCAGATGCCCTCAGCCATCAGCCACCAGGCCTAGTGGCGCATATGATGATTCAGGAGTGGCGGATGCTTGAGGATATCGCAGTATATGATTTTGAGTTCGGCCTGCAGTCTTCCATCGTACAATTATCGAGCCTGTAGATTCAACCCTCTCTTGTCGCTAGGGTGATCAAGGCTCAACAGGCTGATGGGTCGTTGCAGGGTTATTGACTGAGGCTACATCTGAGAGTCAGGCAGATTGGCAGATTAGTGCAGAGGGTGGACTTCGCTACAGAGGCCGATTATATGTCCCGAATATTCCAGAGTTGCGTAGAGATCTTATGACTGAGGCACATAGATCGTGATTTTCTATCCACCCGAGCTCGACGAAGATGTACCGTGACATGAGGCGACAGTATTTTTGAGCGGGGATGAAGAGCCAGATCGCCAATTTTGTGGGCGAGTGTGACACGTGCTAGCGTGTCAAGGCCGATCATCAGAGACCCCCTGGTCTATTGCAACCATTTAGCGTCCCAATGTGGAAGTGGGAGCACGTGTCGACTAATTTTATTATGGGTTTGCTGAGGACTCAGCGCGGTCATGACGCCATTTGGGTTGTTGTGGATCATCTAACGAAGTCGGTAAATTTCCTTGCGATGCGTGCAACTTGGTCTATGGACCGGCTTGCGAGGTTATTCATCGAGGAGATTGTGAGACTGCATGGGGTTCTAGTCTCGATAGTTTCTGACCAAGACTCGAGGTTCACATCTCAGTTTTGAGAGAGCTTCTAGCGAGCGATGGGGACTGATTTGCAGCTCAGCACCGCGTACCATCCGCAGACCGATGGCCAGACTAAGAGGGTCAACCAGATCCTTGAGGATATGCTTCGGGCTTGCGCGATTGATTTCACGGGTAGCTGGGATTAGCATCTGCGATTGGCTGAGTTCGTGTACAATAACAGCTATCAGGAGACCATCGGTATGGCTCCTTTTGAGGCACTATATGGCAGACTATGCAGATCACCGAGTTGTTGGACCGAGGTTAGAGAGCGTCAACTCTTAGGTCCCGAGCTTGTGCAGGAGACGTTAGAGGCTATTGATATCATCAGGCAGAGGATGTACACAGCTCAGAACCGGCAGAAGAGTTTTGCTGATCGTCGGCGTCGTCCCTTGGAGTTTGACGTAGGGGACCATGTGTATCTCAAGGTCTCGCCCATGAAGTGCGTAGTTCGATTCAGAGCGAAGGGCAAGCTTGCCCTAAGATTCATAGGATCTTTTGAGATCACTGGGTGCTTTGGCGCCGTGGCCTATCGGCTTGCCTTACCATCTCAGTTGTCTGGAGTCCACAACGTTTTTCATGTCTCTATGTTGAAGAAGTGTGGGTCAGACATTGTTCCTATTATTGATTGGCAGCCGTTAGAGGTTCGTGAAGATGCTTCTTACATTGAGCAGCCAGTTCGTATCCTTGATCGGAATGAGCAGGTCCTCAGAACCAAGGTCATTCCATTGGTGAAGGTTCAGTGGGGTTACCATTCTTTAGAGGAGGCTTCTTGGGAGCGTGAGGCCAAGATTCGAGAGCATTATCCTCATCTCTTTGATGGTTGATTATGTGATGTATTTTGTATGCTATCTCTGATTCTATATGATGATGTTATGTCTCTTATTCCTTGTGAGTTATGCCTAGTTGCGATGATTGTGTAAATTTCAAGGATGAAATTTTTATAAGGAGGGGAGAGCTGTAAGACCCGTATCTTAGTCCGTACCGTTCCGTAGACCTCCATGGTCCTACCGATCGAATTCCGATAACCTTCGAACCTTAACCGATATTTGTGTGTGACCCTGATTCGTATGCCATCAACCCGAGTCGACTTAATCCAAGACCAATACCATAGCGACCGCGCAGTTGATGCAGTTCCGATGCCGCGACTCGCGTACCAAGGGGATACCCAGGTCAAGAGATGTGGGCCAACGTTTGATGTGAGAAAAACGCCGCGCGTTGCGAAACCCAAGAGAATCTCTACAATATGTCACATCAATCCATCAATCCATCAACATGTCAAGTACATGTCAAGTACACATCACCTTTCACCCATTCCCAAGAAACCACAAAAGTCAAGAATCTCTTACAAAGCCCATACCTTTCTTACACCAAAAACCCTCAAAGTCAAAAAGTTCTTACACCACGCATGCTTTTCTTTCACAAATGGCCACAAAAGTCAAGATTTTCTCACACACCCATCACTCACCACACCTATCACCCATCTATCTCTCTCTCCCTTTTACAACTCTCTCTCTCATTTTTTTTTTAAAAATCCAAGCAAGAATCCCACACGTATGAGCTCTCCAAGCCTTTCCCTCTCTTTCAAAAACTTAAAGTGTGGCCCACCTCTCCATCCTAAGATCTCCCATCCTAGCCATCCATTCGTCATCTCCTCCATTGGAATCAAAGCTAAGGTGCTAAGGAACCCATACGAGCAAGAAGATCGAACGGTGGGTGCTAGATAATAGTAGTTTTTCATGTTTTCAAGATGGGCCAAGTGAGGCCAACCGATCAATGGTTTGGATCTCATTTGGGACCCTAAGTTGTGGCCGATGGCCACTTTGATCATCATGATCATCCATGATGGGGCCATTCTCCATGGACCCCATCATGATGTTTATTTCATTACATTAGGAAGGTCATCTAGACCGTCCATATTGGTGGGGAGAGGATCTCCACCGTTGACTTTCGATTTTCATAAATCCATGTGTAGAGGGATCTATTGATGTATGATTTCATATAAGAGAGGGCTCATAGTGGCGGAGCCCTCCATCACACGCGTGTCCCACTCTCCATCTCTCTCTCTCCCTTTTTATTTCATTTTTTATTATTTTATGAGATTATAATAGTGTTGTGTGGCCTATTTGAATGGACCCCACCATGAGGCTTATATCCTATCCAATCATCAAGTGTGGCCCACTTTGTGTGTGATGTATCCACACTATTCTCTATGAGGTGGCCCACCTAATCAGGGCTCACCTCAATGCATATTTCTTCAATGTCCAAACCGTCCAGCGTTTGGGACGCTAGACGTCTCTGTAGAAGGAAAACACAATCATAAGCTTGGTTCAAAGCTTTGGGGTGGACCATTGTGTAGGGCCCACCTTGTTGTATGTAATAAATCCATGTCATTCATCCCTTTTTCCAACTCATTTTAGGCGTTGAGCCAAAAAATGGGGCTGATCTGTTAATCAAGCAGGCCATACTATAGAAAATTGTATTTTTTACCATTCAAAGCTGTTAGGACCCACCTTGTTGTATTTTCACGTCAAAAATGCTGAACATTGGACTCGTTTAGTGTATTTTGAGCCCTTAAATCCATTGGACGGTATAGATTTTTGAGAAGTGGGCCCCATATGTGATTTTTCTCAAGAAAATAAAAAAAAAATTGGCATTAGAGGCAGCGCCTGCTGCCTCTTACACAGCAGCAGCAGCAGCACGCTGCTGCGTGCAGCGGGCGAGCGGGCAGTGTCCCATGGCTGCTGTCGTGGGCCCCACCATGATGTATATGTGAAATCCATGCCGTTCATGTGGTGGGCCCCCTCCTCACGTGGGCCCCCTCCAAGTTTCAACCAAATCCAAAACTCAGGTGGCCCACACCACACGAAACAGTGGTGATTGAACTCTACCAATGAAATCCTTTTGTGGGCCCCAAAAGTTCTGGATCAAGATGAAATTTGTGCTTTCCCTTCATTCAGGTCCGCGTGACCTCTTGAAATAGTTTGGATGGAAAATAAACATTACAGTGGGCCCCACCCCCAACCCTTGGTCCACATGGCCTTATCAATAGGTGGACGACAAATAGATATTACGGTGGGTCCCCTACCCTGACCGTGTGACCTGGTAAATAGGTTGGACGGCATATAAATATTGTGGTGGGCCCCATGTGGGTCCCACTTGTAAGTGGATTGACTGGTACACGTACACAGTATCAAAATCGCTGCTATGTTGACATGCTCATGCCTCCCAGGTGATGTGGGCTGCATGCACAAGGTATGTGCCATATCTAACCGTCTATCCACTTTGATAGCTCATTTACGACATGATCTAAGGAATGAGCCAGATCCATAGTCCGAGTGGACCCCACCTTAGCATGTTTTGAGGTCCATCTTAATGTATTTGTGGTAGGTCATTGGGGGCCCACTTTGAGGTGAATTTAAGGCCCATGGAATTAGGCCATTAATGTATTCTAAGGCCCATGGGATTAGGCCCATTTGATGTTTTAGGGGCCCATGAGTTAAGGACCATTGAGATGTACTAGGGCCTATGGGTTGAGGCCCATTTGATGTACATATGGGGCCCAATTGGTGTGGCCCATTTGTTGCATATAAGACCCATAAGATTAGGCCCATTTGATGCAATCTAAGGCCCACGGGTTATGAACCATTGCAATGTACCTAAGGCCCATTGGTGAAGCCTAGTAATGCGGCCCATTTGATGAACGTAAGGCCCACTAATGTAGCCCATTTGATGTAATGAAGGCCTAATAGGATATACCTAAGGTCCATTGCAATGTGTGAACCCAACATGCTTTGTGTAATGATGTATACTACGGGCTAGGGCTTGGTTGCAATGGGGGTTTGACGTCCACATTGCAAGTATAGTGTTGGTTAAATGTCCGCATTATGACTCTCCTTAGGGCCATTGACAAGCCGTAAATTGTTATGTGTAGGCCGTCTAGGCCCATCTATGTTGTAAGGATAGTTCATTACTTTATAAAGATGCTTAGTATAATTCCATTTCTCATGCCCATATGCATCATATGTATGCTCGATATGAGGAATGTTTGATCATCGCATAAGCCATTGGGCTGAGACATTTACGGGACTCCTTATGAGACGGAGTGTCCCACATGAGCGCATGGTGCCCACGGGATTGTTGCATGATTGTATAGTGAGACTCATGCATCTCGCAGTTACATGACGTGTGACATCAAGACCATGGCCTCCACAGGCATATCTTTGTTGATAGGATTGGATATCAAAAATCTTGTTCTATATGGGGTGCTATAGATATTCCTGAGTGAAAGTCCCTAAACCCTTATGGTACTAAGAGGTTGCTCCAACATCTAGACCGAGTGGGTAGATGAGCGTCGTGTGCTGATTATCAGATGGTCGCGCTCTCCATTGTGTCGTGGTCGGTTAGAAGGGGGTGCGTCCTTACTCGCCCGAGTGTAGGGGGCAATGCTAGGCTGAGTTTGACCAGCTCGAGGAATGGGTCAGCTTATCGACGAGTCGAGCCCGATAATGGCAGGCGGATAGTGAGGTCTCTTCCACTTACCTCATCGTGCGTAATGGGCGACGATCTGGTTTAGAGTGTACTAGACCCCGGTGATATCCTAGAGTTGAGCTGTATTGATATGTGGACTTAGATGAGAATTGTATGCTTGACTTGCATCTTGCATCGTATAACCTTGGTACATCTCATGATATCTATGGATCCATCTGCATATTCCGCATTACTCTGATATTGCATGATCATATTACTACCTTGCGCACACACTTTCACCAACCTCTAAGCTTTCTATAAGCTTATGCACGACCGTTGCTTGCAGGTGACGTTGGGTCGCAGCAACGCTGAGGCAGGAGCGCTTTGCAGATCGCTTTAGAGATTTTGTTCATCATCATTTTATTTCCTTTTATGCTCATTGTACTTGTAAAGTTTTTGATCATAGTGGAAATGTAATGGAGTTTTTGGTTATTGTTTGTGGGTTATGCCTTTGGTTATGCTTATCACGATTCAAACTGATGTTGAAAATCCTCCTCGTAGCATCCTAGGATTGGAACCCGGCGAATGGGAGCTGGGAGCTGAGAATGGGATTCTATGGAGGCTGTCGGCCCCAGATTCGGGGATCGAAAATTTTGTAAGCCCGATTTCTGAGTTTGGGGCGTGACATTCAGTATTTGAGATAGAAGACATTACATTTTTTTCATTTTGTGCATTTTGTAATCAAACTTGTAATTGTTAACCTAGTGACATTCATACTCTGAGGGCTTACTATCACTCTTATCTAGTTTATATACTTATCACAGTCTTCCGCTTGCATAATTTGAACGCCTGTGGAGTATGATATGCTGTTTTTGGTGTAATCCCAATCATGTTTAATACCCTTCTACAGACAACATTCAATCACCATTATCTATATTGCATAAGTGATGTTTTGGAACTCGAGAGTTGGGTTTCTACTCGACCCCCGATTTTTAGGATGTTACACATTTGCATTATCTTTTATATATTATTTTTAGGTTATTCAATTCTCTTCTCAAATCTTGTTAAATTCAAATAGAGAGTTCCCTTTACTCAACTTGAGAATAGAGGATTGAATCTACAACTTTTAGGGTTTTTTCTTTGAAAAATAATATATCCCTACATCTTTCCTGGTTGTGCATACATTGGTTCATCTTCATCTAAAGAAAGAAAGGATCACTGCATTCACTAAAGCTTTATCTTCAAAGGCTGAATCGATATCTTCACTTCGACTCACATCTTCAAAAGGATAAGTTTTCATCTAGTAAATTACTTTTACTTTGGGTTGATTGAGATTGCCCAAAAAATATCATTAGGTTGATAAGTAATAAGCCCGTTAAAATCACTTGTTGTTAGTTATGATAGCCTGTGAAAATCACAAACTGTAAGAGGTTGTTGAGGTTAGCTTGTGAAAACCTTGAATATAGTGGAAAGCTAAAATTACTTGAAGATGTAATTTTGGGAGTAGAGTAGGTGTGTGTTAACACTAAACCACTATAACTATGTTTGTCTTACAGTGATTAATAATATTTTCCTTATATTTATTATCTTAAAATACTGAAATTAAGGAAGTCAAAAAATAAGATTGTCTTACCTAAGATATTAGGCGAAGGTTTTTTATGAGTAAATTAAAATCAATATTTCAATATTAAATGTTGTTTTGAATTTATTTTCTGAGATTGATTATTAAAAATTGGTTAAGCCATATTTACCCCCCTCTAGGACATCGATAGCTTAACTTTCAGACTTTCGACTGTCAATCTGATGGAATCTCGCAAATTCGGCGTGGGAAACCCGGCGTAGATGGTTGGTTGGCTAAAGTAGCTTCTCCTACCTCAAAATTATATATGATACATTGAAAAACTCATTCTAATTTATGAGATACGATTATTTTGAGGTTCTGATAGTCCTGATCACCTCCGCCCCCAATCGGGCCTTCTCTAGTCCATCTTGGCCACGAAACTGTCTGCGACCCACTCTACATCACATTATGCCCTAGGAAGTTTTTAATCATGGGATTTCAATCAGCATTGTTTCATATGGTACGATCCACCTAAGATTAGGATCTACTTCATTTTTTTTTCTCTTGACCTAAAATGAACTTAATAAATGGATAGATAACATGGATATATAATAGATGCACAAAGTGGGCCTCACAGTCGGGGTCATACTATGTTGGGTGAGTCCTGGGCGCACCAAATCTGTTCCCATAAGGAATAGGAGTTCTTACTCGTGTGAGTAACTAAGTTGAGCTAGATTGGCACATGTGGGTGATTTGATCGACTCACCTAGACAAGCCCACCATTTTTTCGATCATGTCATCAGTGCTAAGACACGACTTATTAGTAGAGGTGGGTATCATGTCGAGTTGAGTCAAACTGAGCTGGGGTTGACCCGACCTGATTTTTACATAAACTTGACCTGAACTCGACCCGACTCGGTACCGAGTCCAACATGCCTTACCTAATATGATTGTGAGTTTAGCTTGGACCAACCCGAACCAAGTCTGACCAGGTAACGAGGATCGATTTGGGTCGAGTTAACATTTTTATTTAGGGTTTAGGGTTTAGAAATGGCTCAGCCCGAGCTAGCCCGAACGCACCTGAGCTAACCCGAACAAAATAAAAGCATCCAACCGATTCCAATTTGTCAATTCTAACTATATTTAACCCTGTAACGCCCTGGATTTCAAGGGTCGAGCAAAGCTCAACTCCCGAGATCCAACGCATCACTTATGTAACATGGATAATGATGTTTAAATATTGTTCATATCAATGCATTAGACATGGGTGGGATTATACTAAAACATCATATCATACTCCAGAGATAAATAAGATGTAGCAAGCGGAAGACTAAAACACACACACACACACACACACACATAAGTATGTAAGGGTGTCGCAACCTCCAAAGTATAAGTATGATACCGAGCTGAATATAAACATGTATTGTTTCAAAATTTAGATGTCCAACTAATCCATGTATCCCTGTAATCCCGTCGAATCAGCACGAGGTCTATATAGACCCACCTGATTACTAAACATAGGAGAATTCCTCCTCCTCATCTATGAAGCCCAGATCAGCTGTATAGACTCCGGCATCACTTGCATCTAAACCAGAGTCTGGTTATGTTTTAAAATACCATCCTAGAGTGGGAGTGAGTGATCAACTCAGTGGTACTATAAGGCAAAGGTTAACATACTATTAATTCAATCAAGCAGTAATGATAAAGCAATTCAACAATCACTTCCTAGCTATTCTTGTTAATGCAGGGATGGTGTGCAGTAATAATGCATGCCCTCGCACAAAGCTCCCTCAAAAGTGACTCCATCAACCATTCGTACATGAAAACTCCCTAAACATGCAACTTCCTCACCAAAACACATGCAATGCGGTGCATGGTCGTGTTAGCCAAGTAATTAATTAGGCTTATTCATACAGCAGATTCGGAAAGCTAAGGTACCTCCCTTTATATCATTAACCCAAACCGAAGGATCCATATAGGATCATCAATCCTAATTAATCACATACGATAGGCAAGTTGTAGGGCATCACCCCTAATAAAAAAAAGTGGATGGGCAAATTCAAGAGTTTATACTTGAGGTCACTATGGGGAGGCTCATCACCTCAGCGTAAGCTGACAGCTCGAGTATAGTGTCCCATACCACTATATTCGGCTCACGAGTTTGGGTTGTTCACTGGTCACTACGGAGAAGTTTGTCACCCCAGCATAGGCCGATAGCTCGACCACGGTATCCCATACCACCATGTCTGGCTGATGAGTCTTAGCAGATCGTGGTACCATGGTCGAAATGTCCCTTTACATTGGTAAGTGGTACCTTAGATTCAAGCAGTGTTGTCCATACATGGTAAACACACAATAAACCCATTAGTTTATTAAACAAGTTCAATTGGTACAGGCGCATGCCGAATTAATCGACATGGAGCACATAAGCACTCCCCATAGCCTAACCACTATCGCCAATCATCGTACGACCTGGATTCACCGAACGTCTCCAATGTGGCGAGACTAATTTTTTCACTCAACGGAAATCATTACCGATTGCCTGGACTACGTTGCAGTCCCAATCTTACTTAGATGTAGCATGTAAATACATGTGAAAGTCATATCAACAATTAACAAACAATTCAAATCAATATCTCATTTGAGTATTTCATCAAACATATTGAACATATTAACAAACATTGCATTTCATCTATAAATTTGCGTAGTCGAAATTAAGATTACATGAAGGAAACTATACATATAGATAAGATAATTGAGAATCCTATCTCAACAACCTTATTAAATACAATTCATTAACAATTTCTCATTTGGACATTTTATCAAACACTTGGACTACACATAACTAAATACATAGACTAGATTAGTTACGACATGAACTATAACAATTGATTACACAAAGAGATCGTGATACACACGGCAAACATGAATCTTAGATTTATAGTCATGACAAGCACAAATCACAATTTCATATTCATTCAAACATTTCAACAAGCACATGAAATGGATCATATATTCAACATAGTTAACACATGTATAATATATCAAAAACGTCGTAATCAAAATCATATGGCAGCAATCAAGTCAGACATAAATCATTAGCTGACATTGAAAGCCTTGAAAACCATAACTTAAATGTTTATAGTCTGCACCTTTTGTCGGAATACTCGATTCAGACGCGATTCGAATCCTACATTCTTGAAAACGGAACAACGGGCACTTAAGGAATGAAATAGGTTAGCTATTTCATCGATTACTCTATTTAGATTCCTAAATCAAGATTAGGGTTAGGATTTCTTATCCAAATCGTAGTTGGAATGGTTCGTGTAGCGATGGTGGGGAAGTGAAACAACAAGTGGAGTCGTGGAAAAGAATTCCAGCAACGATTTCCCTATTTCTCTCTTCTCTCCTTACTCTTTTCTCTTCTTTTCTCTCTTCTCTCTCCTAGGGTTAGAGAAATTCGTATGAAATGGAAATGGAGTGGTTTAAGGGCTTTATATAGGCCCAGAACTGATGTAAATGGCCTGGGGCCATGGTATACTTAGTTTATAACTAAAGGGCGTCTGTTTTAGGTGGACGAGGCTCATCTGGAGGTCCACTACTCACTTACGGTGTAGGGTAAGTCCATTGACAATGGATCTAGTCCAGGATATGATTTTAAGGCGATTGGATAGGTCGATCGATCGTGGAGGACCTGTATCAGATCAATGGTCGTTATCACTCGATCGGGGCCACAAATATACAGATACGTGCAGGAAAATTTCCCTGATCGATGGGTGAACTTCGGTTAGAAACTGATAGTCAGAAATCTTCAATTTCACCAACAAGCCAATGGCCCAATTTACTTAAGTTTTGGTTCCTTTTCTAAAGGTATTCGTATTTCTCACACACTTTACTCAGGCTCAAGTTGTGCGTTTCTAGACACTATTTAGGCTCAATTCCTGTGATGGTTTTCAAGCCCAATAGGACGGTCATAACCTTATAGTTTCGCGGTCATCGGACTTTCGACGTGCGGTCAAGGTCCGATACAGAGTTTCAATGTGCTCCTGTGAGCAACAGGCTTTTGGGATTTCTCCTAGGTTTTCAAGCAGAGTTAGCGATTTTGATGGTTTTGGGTCTTGTCATTTGTATAAATAGTGGTTCAAGATAAATCCACTGATTAATCTAGTTCAGTATTTAATTAATTTTTGCCTAAATTTCTAACGGATACAATCCTTAGGGTTTTCTGCCTGAGGTGGTACTCGGGTCTTTGTACGAATTTTTTCGAGACGTTATAGACCCCAATTTCATAAAATCCATCAAATTAGAATATCCTAGCATAATGTATTTCACAAGTATATATGAAAATCATGAAATAAAAGTTTTACGGAGCCCAAAATTATCTTGATTAGTTGATTTAGAGAGTTGGGTGGCTATCAAGAGTAAAAAAATAGCAGGGTGGACCGGTTGTGTGCGAATGATCTGCTAAGTCAAGATGAGCTGTAACACCCCGAACTTCTTAATACCTGCGCATTGAAAGTTCTCGAGTGTAAACATTAGATCTAACTTATTAAGTACACACGTACAATACCAATTTATCCATCCTAACCTTACATCTATTCCCCAACACGAATCGGACCGTTGGGAATAACCTTTATCCATATATTAAGTCATGCATCCGTTGATGTTCTAAATGAACCATCATCTCATCAGCAAAACCCACCTTAGGGCTTCGACCATCTTGTAGACAAATAGAATCATGCAGTCACGTTTTAGGACTCGAGTCATAAAATCTACTGCTCTTTAGGATTATAACGTCACGTTGGATGACCCATCCTTCGAAAACACAAATCAGATTATTTAGTCTTATAATTAACCTCTAGAATACACCTAAACACTATGTAGGATCCCATGGTCATTGATAATTAGACACAAACTTACCTAACCGTTAGATTGGTGGAATGGTCAGAATGTCAATCCAAACATCCATGTAGTGTGTCCCACTTAACACTTAGAGTTAGTTAAATACTATGTACATGACTCATAAGGATCGATCTACTGTAAGTCACATTCCAAAGAGCCTAATAGTAAATCAACTCCTAAACTATAATATGCAACTAATCTAGTTGGAACCTGTCATAACCCAAGAGCTGTTAGGGACATATAAATCGGTAAATGATCGACCGAGGTGAAATCTAATCATTAAACTACATGTGATTATCAGTTTATTGAACAAATAGGGGGTTACAGCTCACCTAAGTCTTAGATCAACCCCTATATCACACCCAAACATTCCTCCGAGTCCTTAGGACCCTTTTAACCGTTGATGTTCAAATTCGGAATGATCCGGCCACCAGATCAACAGCCACCCACAAATAAGACTCAAAAGTTAAAAGTATGGCCCACCTAAGCGCTAGAATTAGCTGATAAATGGACAGATGTCCTAATAGGTTGAGTAAAATAAAATGGATGGTACAGATTGTACCATGCATCACTATGGACCCCACCATGGGTGGTCTGCGTACACGGGATGTGTACAACCGCGGTGCACATAGGTTAAGTGTCGGGTCAAACTAACTTTGAGCCGATGGATTTCTAGAAAAGAGAAATCCCTCTCTTTCTTTAAGTTCCCACTAGCAACGGTGTTTGAAAAATGCCATTCCATATTCTGATTGTGGGCCACCATCTAAGGTCAAGTGACCAGACTCGAGCCGTCCATTTAGTAGAGAGACCACCACCGATCAATCCCTACCCATTTCCAACCACTGGATCGCACATGAGTGCACACCTACTAGCGTGGAAACCGGTGGCGTGCAGCTTCTTCTCCTCTGAAAATAGAAAGAATTTTGATTCTTCCTCTTCTTGCATTCACACATGCAATTACTACTCTTCATTCCCATGGACTCTAGCATGAATCGGGATCCAATCCCATCCCGTCTTCTGCATTCCTTCCATAAACGACAGCAAACGTGGATGAATCAATGCACTCGTAAATTCTCCCATGGAGGGCGTTTGAACTAAGATACCTAGCTCCAATCTAAGTCGTCCAAGCCTTATATAAGGGACTTTCGACTCTTTTCAAGCCGATAGAAAAAGGGGGAAAACACCAAGAGAATAGCATTCTGCCATCTTCCACGGAAACAAATTGTAGCCTACAGAAACTATTGTTCCAAGAAGCCACCAGACAAATCGAGTCTGATCCTTCATTTTGGTGGGCCAACGACATTGGTTTATCAATCTAAACTAACCAGAGAAGCCCCTTTGAAGGTCAGATGGCGGTGGCTAGATCCACCATTGATATAGACCACCCTCTACACCAGGAAGTTGATGGCCAGGGAAGACCGTCGGATCATAATCTCCCAATCACACCCGATCAAGATGAGGTCTGAAGATCTAAGGTAGGTGTCTGAAAACACAAGGAAGAAAGAGATCCTATCGCAGACCGAAAAAAACTGACCAAACGGTCAGGTGCTACGATCCTTCGTGTGCAAGAACGTTGCACGTTGTTCAGTTAGATTCAGAAACCCCCTCACATGCAGAAGTGCCGTCCAAAAATAGTATATAAGAGAACATGCTTATAGGTTCCCAGCACGACAAAACGAAGAGAGAAAGAGGGAGAGAAGACGTCCGTTCGAAAGAAAAGAAGAGAGAGAAGAAGCTGATTTTTAGATCTCAACTCGCTGCCGAGTCAATTATAGTGACGAGTCAGAGACTCAGTGAGTCATTTGGGCTACCGTTTCTCAACTCTGGGCTTGATTTCAGCTTGCTGGGCGAGCCTTTCAGAGAAAGAAGAAAAGAAAGAAAGGGAGAGAGAGAAACAAGAAAGAGAGAAAGAGAGAGAGTCGGGTGTTGAGTCGACTCACTGAGTCCTAGACTGAGTCAGGGCCAGGTTCGAGTCAGTTTTGGGTCCTATAGTGCTTGGAACACTGGTGGAGAGCAGTCATCAAGGGGAGTTATGATATTAGTGCTGAGGGTCAAATATTACATATTAGACCTCTGTTATTACCTAAATTTACGAACATAATACTGTTTAATGGCCTATTTAAATCGTGTTCGTGTTGTAAGGGACTTTAGGAGCTTAGATTGAAAAATAATATTAAAATCATGGATTTAACATTCAAAAATCACCAAGGAAAGGGATGGACCCCAAGAGACTGAGACTAAAGAATTTACAAGCCAAAGATCTGACAAAATCAAGCCACTCACGTTAAACGGGCCTGAAAATCATCCAGAATGCAAGATCACAGAGTTTTCACAATCCGTTTAGCTCAAAACTTTATATTTAGCTTGAGGACCCTAAATTAACTGTACACGTCGAATTTTAGCTCTTGGATTCCTGTGGAAGTAGCCAAACGAATGGATCAGCCCATAAATCGTCAATCTAGGGCCCACTTGATATCTGGATACACTTCAATTTTGGTTTCAACCTCTTGAATAAGGTGGAAAAATGAATGGACTGAACGGATGTCTCATATAAATCAAGGGGGAACCCACTTTACATGGTGCGTGTGCATATAACACCCTGAAAATCGAGGGTCGTGTATAAACTTAACTCCCGAGTTCCAGACCGTCACTTATGCAACAAAAATGATTATGATTCAATGTTGTCTGATTTAAAGCATTCATATGAGTAAAAGTATATTAAAACTGCAATTCATACTTCAGATCCAGTGATAAAAGTAAGCAGAAGACTAAACAATATATATATCACTGTATGGAAAAACAAAGTAAACCTCATCTGTCTCTAAAGTATGAATACATCTCAGAGTCTCATATACATATATATGAACAAAAATAAATATCCAAAATGGTCCCACTGAAGTCCCATCGATCCAGGTCGCCTACGCAAAGCCATCGTGATACTGCATGTACGAGAACTCGTCCTGGTCCTCGTCGAAGTCTGGCTCTGCCTCCTGGATCTCAGCCTCACCTGCATCTACAACAGGGTCTGGTGGGTGTTGCAAACACCATCCCGTAACGTGGGAGTGAGTGATCAACTCAGTGGAATCATAGAGCAAAGATTAGCATGTTCAAAAATCAATCACGTGATAATAGTAAAGCAGTAAATCAGACAATCCTAGTACTGTTGTTAATGCAAGATGATATGACGTGATGTATACCCTCACCGACGATCTCCCTCATACGACAACATCTTACGACCGCCGCATGCCACACTCCCTAGAGTGCTCCACATCTTCCAGGCACATGCAATGTTATGGTGATATGATTTTCGAGTTGTTATTAGTCCATTCAAACAGCAGGATTGGGAAACTAAGGTACTTCCCTTGTATCAATCCCAACACAGATCCTGTCTAGGGTCGTCACTCCTAGTAATCTCATACGATGTATATTTCGTAGGTCACTACAAGGGCTGCCAGGGCTGTTGCTCGCACTCGTTGCACCGCTCCCCCATCACCTTATCAATACAGGCCTACCGTACTCTACTGCAACGGAAGGGTCGTCGCCTCCCGTAGACTCAGAATACGCTCGCGGTCACTACAAAGGACTCGTCGCCTGATCAGTATAGGCCGACAGCTAGAATATAGTGTCCCATACCACCATAATCTACTCACGAGTCTAAGTGCTCACTGGTCACTACGGGGAGGTTTATGGCCCCAGCGTAGGCCGATAGCTCGACCACGGTGTCCCATACCACCATGCCCGGCTCATGAGTCTTTGTGGATCAAGGTACCATGGTTAACAGGGTTTACAATGGTAAGTTCAGTACCCTAAGTTCAAGCAGTTATGACTCATACAAGGTGAACATACATCGGCCAGTCGGGTTACTTGACGGGCTCGAATAGCGCTATTGCATCTCAAGTCGAACGACATGAAGTGCGTAAAACACTTCGCGTGGCCTAACCACTGCCGCCAACTTCAAACACGACTCACGTTCATCGACGCGTCGTTCGTGGCTAAGACCAGTCAGCCACGAATTCGCTCGGTTACCGACTACCTGGACTAAGTCTAGTCCCAAACACTTATGGAAACACATTAGCAAATTATGTAAGAGTATTGGAATTGAAATACAATCATGTGAGCATGTTAACACAAGTTATAACATTCAACTTAGGCAAATCTTCAAGCACATACATGTCATGCATAGTATGGAATCATGCATATAGTCAACATGTAGGAAATCATTTAGGTCAGCATATTAATTGAGAAATCCATCTCAAACTAATTCATAGCATCATTTAGTTCAATACATACTAATATAAACATTTATACAAACACATACACTACACACTTAAGTCTACATATAACATGTCGACCCGAAGTGTGCAATTAGGCGAATCTCTTCGCCAAACTAATTATGCACGTATTCCTAACTTCCTAATGGGACAACAAACCATGTGAATCACATCAACAAAATATGAATGTAAACAGTGCTTCCTACAAATGACTAAAATGCCCTAAATCTCATATTCTTCGTTAATTTACGAAACAGGAAACGAAGAGCATATTGTACATGTCAAACGGCGATGCCGTCAATAATCTACTATTAAACGACATTGAAAGCGTTGAGAACCATCAATCTAAGCGTCTAAAATCCTCACCTTATGTCTTGTAGACTCGTGAATTGAAACGGAGCATATACGCTTCGTCTACGGCTAATAGGGAACCTAATACACAAGATCCATGAGCTACATCTCTATGGAAATAAAGGAACCTCAAATCAGCAACTATTTAGGGTATTTACTTACCTAGAATCGCGGTGAAATCGTCAGGAAAGCGATAGAGGTGCGTTGCTTAAGCACGTGCAACACGTAGCACAAGTAGCAGGAAGAACTCTCCCACTCTCTCTCACAATCTCTCACCTTTTCTCTCTCCCAAGTTAGGGTTTCTCTCAAATTCGGATGGGAGAGAGGAGTGAGGGTTTCAACCCCTTTTATAGCCTAAAACATGCCCAAAATAGGCTTGGGAACAATGTTTACTTGGTGCCTAACCAAATCGGGGCCGTTTCGGTCCAAAAGAGCATTTCTGAAGGTCCCCTGGCCAAATGCGATCGGACTTAAGCTCATGCATACTGGATCTAGCACACATCCAGTTTTCAGACCAGTAGGGTTCCCAGATCGCACGTGGCAGTCCAGTTTCAGTTCAACGGTCACCGCACTAAGATCAGGCTTATAAGTCTCGTGATATGTAATAGAAATTTTTCCTGATCTAAGGGTGTAATTTGGCTGAATTCCAACGGTCAGAACGCTTAATACTGATGCGTCAATTCGTGTGCCAGATTTGAATTTCAAATTCCAATTCTAACCCTATTCTCACTCTCTTCACTCCAGGCTCAATGAAATAGCCTCTGAATGTCAGTTGGACTTGTTTTTCGAAACGATTGCCAAGCCGAGCTAAGTGGTCATAACGGTCTAAGATGGTAGGTATCGGACTTTCGACGTGCGGTCTAGATCTAATACAAAGTTTCAAGGAGGTCCCGAGAATAAACCGGTTTAGAGTTTGATCCGAGGATTTAGAGCATTATAGCACCATTGGTTCCACTCGCTTTGGGCCTTGTAGAACGTATTTAAAGTGATCAGGGACCATTTCCTAGCTATTCTAACATTGCACTAGCTAACTTAGTCATATTTTCTAAAGGAATAAATTCTACACAATTTCGGGTCGAGTTGGTACTCGAGCCCAAGTACGAATTTTTCACAGGCGTTACAATCTACCCCCCTTAACAAATAATTTCGTCCTCAAAATTTTGTACCTTTTCGTACTCCTCGAGGAGCTGTGGGTAGTTCTTTCTGATCTCCGCTTCTGTCTCCCAGGTAGCCTCCTCCTCAGAGTGATGCGTCCATAATACCTTCACAAGGGGAATCACCTTGCTACGCAGTACCTGCTCCTTCCTGTCTAGGATACGTGTCGGTCGCAGGATATATGTAACATCCTCTCCTAACTACACCTGCTCCCATCTGATGATATGGGAAGGATCAGCAACGTACTTCTTCAGCATAGAAACATGAAATACGTTGTGAACGCTCGCGAGAGGCGTGGGTAAAGCCAATCGGTAAGCCACCGCTCCCACACGATCGAGGATCTGGAATGGACCAATGAATCGCGGTGCCAGCTTCCCCTTCTTTCCGAACCGAAGGACTCCCTTCATAGGGGAAACTCGCAAAAACACATGATCCCCAACTGTGAACTCTAGTGGCCTCCGTCTCGTATCGGCGTAGCTCTTCTGTCTGCTCTGCGCTGTAAGGAGCCGACGTCGAATAATATCAATCTTCTCTGACATCGCCTGCACTAACTCTGGGCCAATCAAGCTACGCTCACCGACCTCTAACCAGCAATGCGGTACGCGACAAGGTCGCCCATATAGCGCCTCATAAGGTGCCATACCGATACTCGCCTGAAAACTGCTGTTGTACGCAAACTCCGCATATGCAAGACAATCATTCCAACTGTCCTTGAAGTCCAATGCGCAAGCTCGCAACATGTCCTCCAAGATCTGGTTCTCCCGCTCTGTCTGTCCGTCTGTCTATGGGTGGAAGGCAGTACTGAACTTCAACTTCACACCCATAGCCTCCTGAATGCGAGTCCAGAAAATGGAAGTGAACCACGTGTCTCTGTCTGACACGATCTCCAGCGAAACTCCATGCAGACACACAATTTCTCTGATGTACAATCTAGCCAGCTTATTTGCAGAGTTCGTAACTCTGATCGGTAGGAAGTGCGCCGACTTCGTCAGACGGTCGACGATCACCCAAATGGAATCATGTCCCTTCCTCGTCTTCGGCAACCCAGAAATGAAGTCCATGGAAATGAAATCCCACTTCCACTCTGCAATCGGCATAGGCTGAAAAAGTCCAGGTGGTCGGCGATGCTCTGCCTTCACCTGCTGACAAGTGAGACAACGGGACATGAACTCAGCTATGTGGTTCTTCATACCTTCCCACCAATACGTCCTCTTCACGTCACGATACATCTTTGTGCTACCTGGATGCATCGCGAGTCTAGTAGAATGCGCAGCCTCGAGAATCTCTCGTCTCAAGTCAGGGACATCTGGGACGCATAGGCGGCCACGATAACGTAAGCCCCCATCCATACCAACTCGCCAGTCGGCGTCAGCATCATCACTGGCCTGCTCTCGAAGCTCAGTAAGATGCGCATCGTCCCTCTACGCCTCGATGACTCGGTCATTGATCTGAGATCGCACCAGTACATGTGCGATGAACTCAAACGGCTCCTCTACGGTGAGTTTCTGCTCAAAGTCTCGCAAAAACTCAACCATATCCCACTCGGCAACCATCAGCGGAGCCGCAAACTCTATTGCCTTCTTGCGGCTCAACGCATCAGCCACGAGGTTCGCCTTCTTAGGATGGTAAGAGACTTCAAACTTGAAGTCCTTCAACGTCTCCATCCATCGCCGCTGCCTCATATTCAAGTCTCACTGCGTGAATATATACTTGAGGCTCTTGTGGTCGTAAAAGAGCTCGAACTCCTCTCCGTAGAGGTAAGGTCTCTAGAGTCTCAGTGCGAATATAACGGCTGCCAACTCTAGGTCGTGTGTAGGATAATTTTCCTTGTGCTTCCTTAATTGTCTCGAGGCATACTAAATTACCCTGTCCCTCTGCATAAGGACACAACCCAGACCAACGCTAGACGCATCAGTGTATATAGTGTATTTAACCCCTTGCTCTGGCAATACTAGCACAGGGGCGGACGTAAGTCTGTCCTTCAGCTCCTAAAAAGCTGACTCCACCTTGTCATTCCAGGCGAACTTCACGTCCTTGCGTGTCAACTGAGATAAGGGTCTCACGATCTTCGAGAAGTCCTGAATGAAGCGCCGATAGTAGCCAGCGAGACCTAAGAAACTCCTCACCTCAGTGACAGAACCAGGCTGCTCCCAGTCCTGCACCGCAGCTACCTTAGACAGGTCAACTGCCATGCCATCTTTGGACACCACGTGTCCCAGGAATTTCACCTCCTGCTTCCAGAAGTCATACTTCTTGTACTGTGCAAACAACTGATGCTGTCTGAGCGTATCCAGGACCAATCGTAAGTGCTCCTCATGCTCCTCTCGACTCCTAGAGTACACCAAAATATCGTCAATGAATACCACGACGAATCGATAGAGGAAAGGTCGAAATACCCGGTTCATCAGATCCATGAACACGGCTGGTGCGTTCGTGAGACCGAACGACATCACGAGGAACTCGTAGTGGCCAAAACTGGTCCTGAATGCTGTCTTCTGCACGTCCTCATCCCTGACGCACAACTGATGATATCCAGACTGAAGATCAATCTTCGAGAAGTACTGCGCTCCTCTCAACTGATTAAACAAGTCATCGATCCTGGGTAAAGGATACTTGTTCTTCACCGTGACCTGGTTCAGCCTGCGAACCGTCCTTCTTCCTCACGAATAGGACCGGTGCTCCCCAAGGAGACACACTAGGCCGTATAAGGCCAAGCTCTAGCAGACCATCAATCTGCGTCCTCAACTCCTCCATCTCACATGGTGTCATGCGATACGTCGGCAGTGAGACGGGCGTAGAACCAGGAACCAGATCGATAGTGAAATTGATCTCACGTCGGGGCGGCAAACCAGAGATCTTCCTGAATAGATCCCCGAACTCAAAAACGACTGGCACATGCTCGAGTACCTGGGCACCAGCGTCGCGCAATAAAGTGGCGTAACTAAGTATGCGAAAAGGAAGATTTACCCGCACTGGAAATGTGAAGGATGTACCCTCTAGCTCGTACACAGTCACTATACGAGTCTCGCAGTCAATCTCGGCCCTCGCTGCAGTCAACCAATCCATGCCAAGAATGACGTCGAGATAAACAAGAGAGGGGTCGACGACAAGATCAATAGCCATCGTCCTGCCTCCCAGATCTACTAAGCAACCCTCACACATCTGGGTAACATCCGAATAATCCCCATGAGCTGCAAAGACTCGCACGCTATCCATAGTGATAGTCTGTAACCCAAGACGCCTGACTACAGCACGTGATATCAGAGAAATCGTGGAACCAGTGTCCACCATCACAAGAATAGGAGTACCTCTAATATGGGCTGTGACCTCGAAGGCCGAATGCTGAAAAGTCAGTATCGCAGCTGCCTCAGCTGTCAATGCATGAACCCGAGCCTGTTGTGGCCGGTTCGGCCGCTGTGTCAAGGGCCGTGGAGGCTGTCTGATCTGTGATACCGGAGGTCTGAATGTAGGGTGCACAGGAGCTGACCGTATAGGCGGTGCTGATATCGCCTGTGGAAGTGCACGGTCAATCTTCTGCGGCGGCGAGAACCCACTGTCCCGCATCCGAGAGAAGCAGCTCTGCGCCAAGTGGCCTGTCCTCCCACAGTATGTACATGTCAAATCAGGGCACCGAAACGGTGGTACAGGCGCTGTAGTCCTAGTAGGAGGATCAATGCGAGGCCTCTTGCCCGCGAGAGGCCTGTCCTGCATGTCTGGTCGCGGCCTAGAACCAACAGGGTCACGAGATCACGCAAATCGGTCTACATCCTGCTCTGCCCGCATAGACATGTGAATCAACTCCGCATAAGAGGGAATGCTCAAACAGCACATCTTCGACCTAATATCCGGTCGCAAACCCTCTAAAAAATGCCGTATGCGCATCTGCTCATCAGCCAAAATCATCGGGACGTATCTGCCCAACTCCGTGAACCGATGCTCATACTCTGTAACTGTCATAGCTGCCTGTCTGAGGCGGAGAAACTCATTCTCCCTGTCGTGCCTGTAAGTCTGGGGATAATACTTCTCATGGAAGCGGAACTCAAACGCTGCCTACGTCCATACATAGTCGGCGGCAACGGTCCGCAGTACGCTATCCCACCACAGGCTAGCCTCTCTCTCAAACAGGAATGTAACCAGCTCTACCTGCTCGGCCTCTGTGCAATGAAGCATCCACAATATCTTCGACACATGGTCGAGCCAGTACTCAGCCTCCTCGGGTCTGTGAGAACCCGTGAAAGTGGGAGGCCGCAAGCGCTGAAATCGCTCTAATAGGCCCTGTGTATCACCAGCATTCCCCGCAGGGTAAGCAGGCGGCGAAGGATGAGCCATGCCCTCATCCTAGGCGTATGTATAAGCATCCTCAGCTGGATGCGCAGGTGGTGCAGGTGGTGTAGATGGAGCCGCACCCCCACCCTGGGCTAATGTCCCCACGATGGTAGTCAGAAGCTGCTACTGCTGCAGCATCATAGCCATCATCTGCTCGAATCTGTCAGGAGGTGGAGCAGGCTGTGGCGGATGCTGTGTGGAAGTAGATGCCCGATGAGGCTCTTGGACTGATGGCATAAATGGCGGTGGTCCAACTGTAGGACCAGCGGCAGGCTAAGACGATCGAACTGCCTCAGGAATCGGGCCCACAGCGGGGTTCGCATGAGTGTCAGACTGCGAAGGAGTCTGATCCATGTGCTCAGTCAGTGCAAGCCGAACCGTGCTCCGCGTAGCCTTAGGCGGCATTCCCTATATTTAAAATAGGGCGCAACCTTGTCAGTCTTATTAGCACAAATACACCGCAATCATTCACACAAGGAGTCAAAGGCATTCCATGCATTTCATTTAATCAAAATTGTCACAATACAAGGGATATATCCTTACAAGCATCATGATGAGAAATACATGGGAACTAAGACAGTTAAGATTACAACAGCAACATAAACAAAGCACTAGCCCTAACAGGCTTACACAACAAAAGCAGGAAATGACTAACTACAAATAACAACATCAAAATCGCATCGCTAGTCTGAGTCGGGTGACGGAGGAGGAGCACCCTTATTCTGTAAGCAACAAAGGATCGCCTTTAAGGTGCGAGTCACCTTGCCGAATTTCTTCTTTGTAACGGCCTTGGCATCCTTGACTTCAGCGCGAAGTTCCTGAACTTCCCTTCGCAAGGCGATCTGACTCTCCTCGATCCGAGCAATGCGATCATCGCTAGTAGCCTGCGCAGAAGGAGGAGGGCTCTCATCTGTATCCTGAGCCTCCTCTTCTGCCTCTTCCTGAACTTCTTCCTGAACCTCTGCTCCAGGTTCTTCTTCGCTTTGATCTTCCTCATCATCAAAGTCATCCTCGCTGTCCTCCTCAAGCTGATTTTCACGGTACTGCGACCCAATCTTCATCTTAACCATAGTCGACTCATCAATTGTATGAATCGAAACTAGCAATTTCGGCCTAAGTCTGTAAGCAAACTCAAGCACAATCTTACAAATCAGTCGGCCAAAAGGAAGCGATTCGAATGTTCTTCTTGACTTGGCTATGAGGATTATTTGTCATAAGATGAAAGTAGTCATACATACGTTCTCTCCCTGGGCCACCCGATACAGGAAATCAACCATAAGACGTGTACATTCAATGCGATTCGTCGACCTGGGATAAACATTGAACGTGCAGATATGGTGCAGCAGGCGCAAATCATCAGACATATACGTCGCTTTAAGGCTATTATTAGGCTGCCATGGAACCAACTTACCGCACAGAAACCTGGTGCGGCGATCTCGTTCACGTCTACTCCTCAGATTCTTCTCACTAGGATGAACATCACTAAGAGGTACGTTCAGAAGTCGCGCAATCAGTCGCACATCAATCGTAGCCATCAGATCTCTACCGAAAGGGATTTTGAACGGTGCTCACATTAGCACGAGCGGTGTGCCAAAAGGCTCCAAGGTAGGATTCTGGATACTAGCGTAGAAGGCACGAATGGTGCTCACATTAGCACAAGCGCGAGCTTCAAAGATCGGACCCCAATACGCAACTTCAATGCGTTCGAACAACAAATATTTGCCGAATAGTCATCCATCCACGTCCACCTCAAATAACACTTTACGATCAGTGTATTGACCATGAGGCATCTCTGATAGAATTACTCGCCCAAGGTGAGCATGAGGATCCAAATCCCGCTTTGTACGACGCTCTAGGGCTGTAGCTGAACCTGTGACGGCGCTTGAACTTGCGGCACCACCCCGCGGTCTTCTCAATTGAGCAGGGCGGCTTGGCCCAGCCTCGTCCGTTGCGGTTTTCCTTTTACCCATCAAAGATATGATGGATGAGAGTGATAAAAGGCCTAAAATGGCTTCCACGAAGGCCATGAAAAACGGTAAAAATGCGCAGAAGTGGCTGTCCAATCTGGAAAAAGGAGATCTAGGCATCGTAGAGGGATGCTTCAAGCTTTCCAAGGATATATTTTCAAGGAGAAATGGAAATGGAAAAGTGGAATGGAGCACCTCACGATTTCAGCTCGATTTGGGGGTTTTTGGAGCTCCAAATGATGAAATCTTCAAGAGGAATGGCTGCCAACCCCAAAGAAGTGATGGATGATGGTCGTTTTTGGCCAAGGAGGGATCTAGAGGTGATTTAGAACCATGAAATTTGGGGATGGTTGCTGAAAAATGAAAATAGGGCTATGGGGAGGGCTGTTTGTGAAGGAGGGGTGTGTTTTGGGGGTTTTCGTGGGACGGGACCTATATGGGGAGGGTGTACTTGGGATTTAAGGGCGTCCGCCCGAAAACCACATCCAACTAGCCCACCTGTACGGCGATGCATCGCCGACCGGTGACGCATCCGGCCGGTGGGGCTAGATGGGTTTGGTCCCCCATGGTCCAAGGGCCCCAGATATATACGGTTTGACCCCTGGTTCATTGTACTTTGACCTACATAGGCCCAAACATGTGTTCGGGGATTTCCGAGACCATTTCACAATCCTGAATACAAAACCCTATGATTCAGCATATGAATTTGGGGTAGAAGGATCTAGTACATTCATATAGATCCTTAGTTGCTAATGAAAGTGAAGTTAGAATGGCTTTATGGCCATTTTTCATGAAATTTTACTATTCACTATAAAATTTTATGAAAGTATTAATTTGTATTATTTTCACATTAGGTTTGATTCCTAACATGAAATGGATAAGAAAGAAATGAAGATCAGATTGTTTAGAGGAAGAATTTTGAAGATTTTTGGTGAAACGGGGTTTTTAGGCATGGCGATTGAATACAGGAGTCGTGGTCATCCCACGGCCCAAGAATTTACTCTTACGGGTTTAAAATTGTTCAAAGAACGTCTCAACCAAATTTCCTACGACCTAGGAGCTATTCGGGTTTCTTTACGCGACCCGAGTTGCGTTACAAACTCGATCGTGCGATCGATTCAAATAAACTTCGCCTATCGGCGAATCTGCGATCCTAAAAGTGTTTTTAGACCCTTCTCGCACCCACCTAAGTCAAAGGAAGCGACAGCGTACGTCGTGAGACCATAACCCAGGCCCAGTATACTTTTATTCACGCTCTGATACCAACTTGTAACACCCTGAAAATCGGGGGTCGTGTATAAACTCAACTCCCGAGTTCCAGACCGTCACTCATGAAAAAAAAATGATTATGATTCAATGTTGTCTGATTTAAAGCATTCATATGAGTAAAAGTATACCAAAACTGCAATTCATACTTCAGATCCAGTGATAAAAGCAAGCGGAAGACTAAACAATATATATATCACTGTATGGAAAAACAAAGTAAACCTCATCTGTCTCTAAAGTATGAATACATCTCTGAGTCTCATACACATATACATGAACAAAAATAAATATCCAAAATGGTGCCACTGAAGTCTCATCGATCCAAGTCGCCTACGCAAAGCCATCGTGATACTTCATGTACGAGAACTCGTCCTGGTCCTCGTCGAAGTCTGGCTCTGCCTCCTGGATCTCAGCCTCACCTGCATCTACAACAGGGTCTGGTGGGTGTTGCAAACACCATCCCGTAACGTGGGAGTGAGTGATCAACTCAGTGGAATCATAGAGCAAAGATTAGCATGTTCACAAATCAATCATGCGATAATAGTAAAGCAGTAAATCAGACAATCCTAGTACTGTTGTTAATGCAAGATGATATGACGTGATGTATGCCCTCACCGACGATCTCCCTCATACGGCAACATCTTACGACCGCAGCATGCCACACTCCCTAGAGTGCTTCACATCTTCCAGGCACATGCAATGTTATGGTGATATGATTTCTGAGTTGTTATTAGTCCATTCAAACAGCATGATTGGGAAACTAAGGTACTTCCCTTGTATCAATCCCAACACAGATCCTGTCTAGGGTCGTCACTCCTAGTAATCTCATACGATGTATATTTCATAGGTCACTGCAAGGGCTGTCAGGGCTGTTGCTCGCACTCGTTGCACCGCTCCCCCATCACCTTATCAATACAGGCCTACCGTACTCTACTGCAACGGAAGGGTCGTCGCCTCCCGTGGACTCAGAATACGCTCGCGGTCACTACAAAGGACTCGTCACCTGATCAGTATAGGCCGACAGCTAGAATATAGTGTCCCATACCACCATAATCTGCTCACGAGTCTAGGTGCTCACTGGTCACTACGGGGAGGTTTGTGGCCCCAGCGTAGGCCGACAGCTCAACCACGGTGTCCCATACCACCATGCCCGGCTCATGAGTCTTTGTGGATCAAGGTACCATGGTTAACAGGGTTTATAATGGTAAGTTCAGTATCCTAAGTTCAAGCAGTTATGACTCATACAAGGTGAACATACATCGGCCAGTCGGGTTACTTGACGGGCTCGAATAGCGCTATCGCATCTCAAGTCGAACGACATGAAGTGCGTAAAACACTTCGCGTGGCCTAACCACTGCCGCCAACTTCAAACACGACTCGCGTTCATCGACGCGTCGTTCGTGGCTAAGCCCAGTCAGCCACGAATTCGCTCGGTTACCGACTGCCTGGACTAAGTCTAGTCCCAAACACTTATGGAATCACATCAGCAAATTATGTAAGAGTATTGGAATTGAAATACAATCATGTGAGCATGTTAACACAAGTTATAACATTCAACTTAGGAAAATCTTCAAGCACATACATGTCATGCATAGTATGGAATCATGCATATAGTCGACATGTAGGAAATCATTTAGGTTAGCATATTAATTGAGAAATCCATCTCAAACTAATTCATAGCATCATTTAGTTCAATACATACTAATACAAACATTTATACAAACACATACACTACACACTTAAGTCTACATATAGCATGTCGACCCGAAGTGTGCAATTAGGCGAATCTCTTCGCCAAACTAATTATGCACGTATTCCTAACTTCCTAATGCGACAACAAACTATGTCAATCACATCAGCAAAATATGAATGTAAACAGTACTTCCTACAAATGACTAAAATGCCCTAAATCTCATATTCTTCGTTAATTTACGAAACAGGAAACGGAGAGCATATTGTACATGTCAAACGGCGATGCCGTCAATAATCTACTATTAAACGACATTGAAAGTGTTGGGAACCGTCAATCTAAGCGTCTAAAATCCTCACCTTATGTCTTGTAGACTCGTGAATTGAAACGGAGCGTATACGCTTCGTCTACGGCGAATAGGGAACCAAATACACAAGATCCATGAGCTACATCGCTATGGAAATAAAGGAACCTCAAATCAGCAACTATTTAGGGTATTTACTTACCTAGAATCGCGGTGAAATCGTCAGGAAAGCGATAGAGGTGCGTTGCTTAAGCACGTGCAACACGTAGCACAAGTAGCAGGAAGAACTCTCCCACTCTCTCTCACAATCTCTCACCTTTTCTCTCTCCCAAGTTAGGGTTTCTCTCAAATTCGGATGGGAGAGAGGAGTGAGGGTTTCAACCCCTTTTATAGCCTAAAACATGCCCAAAATAGGCTTGGGAACAATGTTTACTTGGTGCCTAACCAAATCGGGGCCGTTTCGGTCCAAAAGAGCATTTCTGAAGGTCCCCTAGCCAAATGCAGTCGGACTTAAGCTCATGCATACTGGATCTAGCACACATCCAGTTTTCAGACCGGTAGGGTTCCCAGATCGCACGTGGCTGTCTAGTTTCAGTTTAACGGTCACCGTACTAAGATCAGGCCTAAAAGTCTCGTGATATGTAATAGAAATTTTTTCTGATCCAAGGGTGTAATTTGGCTGAATTCTGACGGTCAGAACGCTTAATACTGATGCGTCAATTCGTGTGCCAGATTTGAATTTCAAATTCCAATTCTAACCCTATTCTCACTCTCTTCACTTCAGGCTCAATGAAATAGCCTCTGAATGTCAGTTGGACTTGATTTTCGAAACGATTGCCAAGCCCAGCTAAGTGGTTATAACGGTCTAAGATGGTAGGTATCGGACTTTCGACGCGCAGTCTAGATCTAATACAAAGTTTCAAGGAGGTCCCGAGAATAAACCGGTTTAGAGTTTGATCCGAGGCTTTAGAGCATTATAGCACCATTGGTTCCACTCGATTTGGGCCTTGTAGAACGTATTTAAAGTGATCAGGGATCATTTTCCAGCTATTCTAACATTGCACTAGCTAACTTAGTCATATTTTCTAAAGGAATAAATTCTACACAATTTCGGGTCGAGTTGGTACTCGAGCCTAAGTACGAATTTTTCACGGGCGTTACAGTGCACAATATGCTTGCACTGGATGTGCACCGAACCGGTTGAATCGGTCAACAGAGCTTTAATCGATCTTTCTTTTGAAAGGATTTTAAATCCTTCTTCCCACTGTGCAACAAGAACAGGGACTTGAGATTGGATCTTGTGGGCCACCATCGTGGCCCAGACAATTAATCCGGACCGTCCATAAAACCCTATGGTCTGTCTTACCAAGACCTAGGTAATAGAATTTCAAAAGACAGCGAGGATGGGTTCCCAGCCATTCAAATGCAGGTCAGACGGCCATAAGATCGAGCAAGTGGGCCATATTAAAAGCACTCTAAAACCATCCATTTCCACCCAAAATCTCGTCACAAAGATAATGGACATAGTATATTTCTTCACCGACGCTGATCATGGGCCCCACGATCAGCCCGGCACAGGGCTTACGTAGGCCGTGCATCTGAGCAGAGCTCGGATGTTGCCGTCATCCATAGGCCCTTATGTGATCTTAATCATGATCGGATCAATGATCCAGACAGTTCAAATGATGGAAAAGGGGGTCTTTGTCACGCCCCAAACTCAGAAACCGGGCTCACAAAATTTCTAATCGCCGAATCTGGAGCTGACGGCCTCCATAGAACCCCATTCTTGGCTTCCAGTGCCCATTCGCCAGGTTCCGATCTTGCGATACTACAAGGAGGATTTTCACCATCAGTTTGATTCATAATAAGCATAACCAAAGGCATAACCCACAAACAACAACCAAAAACTCCATTACATTTTCACTATGATAAAAAACTTTACAAGTACAATGAGCATAAAGGGAAATACAATGATAGTAGACGATAACTCCAAAATGATCTGTAAAGTTCTCCTGCCTCAGCACTGCTTTGCTCTAACGTCACCTGCACGCAACGATCGTGCATAAGCTTATAGGAATCTTAGAGGGTGGTGAAAGTGTCTGCGCAAGATAGTAATATGATCATGCATTATCAGAGTAATGCAGAATATGTAGATGGATCCACGAATACCATTAGCTGTACCAAGGCTATGCGATGAAAGACATGAATGATATTGGCCATACCAAGGCCATGCGATGTGAAATGTAACTCGAGCATACAAATCCTCATCTAAGTCCACATATCAATACAACTCAAATCTGGGATATCACCGGGGTCTAATACACTCTAAACCAGATCGCCGCCCTATCACGTGCAATAAGGTAAGTGGAAGAGACCTTAGTATCCGTCTGCCAATATCGAGCTCGACTTGTCGATAGCGGACCCATTCCTTGAGCTGGTCAAACTCAGCCTAGCTTTGTCCCCTACTCTCGGGCGGGTAAGGCAATATCCCCTTCCAACTGACCACGACACAGTGGAAAGCTCGAGCATCTGGTAATCGGCAGTCGACACTCCTGTACCCACTCGGTATAGACGTTGGAGCAACCTCTTGGTATCATAAGGGTTTAGGGACTTTCACCCAGGGATATCTATAGCACCCCATGTAGAACGAGATTTTTGGTATCCAATCCTGCCAACCACGATACGCCTGTGGAGGCTACGACCCTGATGTCGCTAGGACGTATAGTACCATATCACACAATACGAATTCATGAATCACACTATCCAGTTATGCAGCAATCCTGCGCGTAACGTGCGTTCATGTAGGGCAACACTGCCTATCCGGGAGCCCCTAAACAATCTTCCTGAAGGCATATGCTATGATTAGTCACTTCTCATATCAAGCATACATATGATGCGTATGATCATGAATCATGGAACTATACTATTCATGTTATGAAATAACGCACTATCCTTACAATGCAGATGGCCTAGACGGCCTACACACAACAAGTACGAGCCTAACGATGGGCCCTAGGGAGAGTCGTAATGCGGACATTTAACCAACATTATACTTACAATGTGGACGTTAAACCAACATTGCTCCCAAGGCATAGCCTGTCATGAAACATCCTTACACAAACCATGTTGGGATCATATATTGCAATGGACCTTAGGTACATCCCATTGGGCCTTAAATACATCAAATGGGCCATATCATATGAGCCTTTTATTCATCAACTGGGCTGCACCAATGGGCCGCACCAATGGGCCTTATGTGCATTGCAATGGCCATAACCCGTTGGGTCTTAAATACTTCAAATGGGTCTAATCACATGGGTCTTATGTGTATTAAATGGGCCACACCAATTGGGCCCCATATGTACATCAAATGGGCCTTAACCCATAGGCCCTAACACATCTCAATGGGCCTTAACCCATGGGCCCCTACTACAACAAATGGGCCTCAATCCATGGGTCCTTCATATAACAAGGTGGGCCTCATACATATATCAATGTGGGGTCTCAATGGATGGCCACAAATAACTTAAAATGGGCCCCATACATATATCAAAGTGGGGTCCATTTGAAGTATAGATCTGACTCATTCTTTTAGCTCAAACCATAAAATGAGCTTTCCAAGTGGATGGGCGGATTGGATGCAGCACATGCATCATGGAGGGTCCCACCGTCTAGGTGTGGACGGTGTGGATCAAACACATAAATCAGGGTGGTTTCCACTGTCCCATGCTGTGGACGGTGGAATGAAACAAATACATTACAGTGGGTTCCACCGTCCGCTTGACGGTGGTAATACAACACATACACCACTGTGGGCTCCACGTGGGGCCCACCATAATGTTTATACACCATCTAATCTACTGATAAGGTCATACAGACCTAGATGAAGAGGAAAAATAAATTTTATCTTGATCCAAAACTTCTATGGCCCATAAAAGGATTCCAATGGTAGACATTCAATCACACTGTTTCCTATGATGTGGGCCACCTGAGCGTTGGATGTGGCTCGTTTTTGGAGGGGGCCCACCTGAGGAGGGGGTCCACCGTATGAATGGATTAGATGGAAAATAAACATCAAGGTGGGGCCCACATGTAGGGCCGTGACCCTTGGCCCGTCCGCCCATACGCAGCACGCTACTGCTGCTATTGTCAGGAGCAGCAGGCGTTGCCCCCTAATGTATGTATGTATTTTTTTAAACACGTTTTCTTGAGGTTTTTCGGGTGTGCGGCCCACATCATGTAAATCCAACCCAGCCATTGGTCTCTACGGACTATGAAAAGTCCATCAAGCCCAATATTGGACATGTCTTGGTGCGTAGGAAATTTTAAGCAAATTTGAAAGGTGAAAATCACCATTTTTAATGCTATGTCCCACCAGATACTCAGATCAACCTCATTTTTTGGCTCAACGCCTAAAATAAGGTGGGGAAAGGAATGGACGGCATGGATTAAGTCCTTACATCAAGGTGGGGCCTACATGAGTGGGCCACCCATAAGCTTGGAAAGAAGCTGATATTTGTGTTTTCCAAACCCCGTCTAACATCCCTGGACGCTGGACGTTGCGACTAACAAATACATTAGAGGTGGGTCCTGCTTAGGTGGGCCACCTCATGGAGGATGGTGTGGATACAACACACACAAAGTGGGCCCCACTTGTAGATGGTTTGGATAGAATACATGCCTCATGGTGGGGTCCATTCATGTGGGCCACACAACCTTATCATGATCTCATAAAAGAAAATGAAATAGAGAGGGAGAGAGAGAGATAGAGAGTGGGACACGCATGATGGAGGGACCCCGAAACTATGGGCCCCCCTTGCAACCAAACATACATCAAGTGGGTCCCATTACACATGGGCCCATTAAATTCAAAATCTAACGGTGGAGATCCCTTCTCCACTAAAATAGACGGTCTAGATGACCCTAGGTATATAAGAAAAATAAATATCATGATGGGGTCCATGGAGAATGGCCCCATTATGGAATGATCATGATGATCAAAGTGGGCCATCGGCCACATCTTAGGGTCCCAAGTGAGATCCAAACCATTGATCGGTTGGCCTCACTTGGCCCATCTTAAAAATATGAAAAACTACTCTTATCAAGCACCCACCGTTCGATCTTCTTGCTCCCTTAGGTTCCTTAGCTCCTTAGCTTTGATTCTAACGGAGGAGATGAGGTTTGGATGGTTGAGATGGGATATCTTGGGATGGAAAGGTGAGCCACACTTGGAGCTTGGAAGAGAGGGAGAGGCTTGGACGTATGGTGTTTCTCTTGCTTGGGAATGATTTGAAAAAAATGAGAAAGAGAGTTGTAAAGAGAGAGGAGTGTGGGTGATGGATGTGTTGATGTGGTGAGTGATGGGTGTAAGAACCTTTTTTACTTTTGTGGCCATTTGTGTAAGAAAGGCATGGGTGTGTAAGAGACTTTTTGACTTTGAGGCTTGCTTGGGAAAGGGTGAAAAGTGATGTGTACTTGACATGATGGGATTGATTAATGTGACAAGTCGTAAAGATTCTCTTGAGTTTTGCAACGGGTGGCATTTTTCTCGCACCAAACGCTGGCCCACATCTCCTGACCAGGGTATCGCCTCAGCGCGTGAGTCGCGGCATCGGAACCGCCCCGACGGCGCGGTTCCTATGATAAGGTCTTGGGTTGAGTCGACTTGGGTTGATGGTGTGTGAATCTGGGTCACGCGCAAATACCGGTTAAGGGTTGAAGGTTACTGAAATTTGACCGAAAAGACCGCAGAAGTCTATGGAATGGTACAGACTAAGATACGGGTCTGACAGTCTTAAACCAAACCATGAAGTTAGATCCCAAAGATAGGCCATGCATCCACCGCAAACACCATCCAAACGCAAGTCAGTTGCATTTTTCAATGCGCATGCTGTGTAAGGAGTTTCTCCACTGACTCCAGCCTCTTATGCAAGACTCCACAGTCACATCACCGACTCTCCTATGCCTATAAAAGGAGAGAAGAGAGATAGCATAGGATCATCAATCTTAGGACGTGAAGAGAGCAAGGGAGAGAGAGAAGGTGTGGACGGCTCGGGCTTGGGTTCTTTCTTCCTTTTCTTCTTTCTTTATGTGTTTATGTCTTTCTTTTTCAGAGATGTTAGCATGACTATGTCAGGCTAATCCTCTTATCTAGGGCTAAGAGGTGAAGCTTGTAGTGAGATGAGAGACTTTTTTTTTATCCCTTTTGTTTCATGTTTAAACTGAACAGATTTGATTCTAGTTTGATTATAAGGAATGCCTTTAGTTTTTAATGGTTTGTTGTAAATTCAATTACAATAGATCTGTGATAACTTTAAGTATTTTCTTTTCATTATTTTGATTATGAAGTTAGGAAGCCCTGTTGTTCACTATCGCCCCATGGACATGGTTGGATGATGGAACCCTTCCTAATATTCATATATCTCTCAGAATGGTTGTGGATTGGTTAATTTCTGTTGTTTACTTTGTCTCATGGGCATGTTCTTGTGATGGAATCCATTCTAATTCACATCCTTCTCATCTCTTAAAAACTAGATCAGAGGAAGTTCATAGTTGTTTTTAACGTATTATCTTTCAATTGGATGAGGATGAGACTTTAAATCCAGTTGTGTTTATGAATCAAGCATAAATCTACATGATATCTACAAGTGGATCCTTGGCACCCTAGTTTCCCACCATTGAATTTTATAAATTTTATTTTAATATTTCACCATCATTCTCTTAAATTTCTTGATTTAAATTACATCTTTGCCAAGTTCTAGTTCAAGTTACTTTCAAATTACATACAAGGTTCAGTCCCTATGGATTCGACATTGGTCTTACCGAGATTATTACTACATCGCAACCCTATACTTGGGGTGCAAATAAGTTTTTGGCGCCGTTGTCGGGGATTGACGGTTACGTTTTTCTAAGATTAGCTAGTTTTAGAATTAGGTGAAGATTAGGGTTTTTTCTAGATTTAGGTTTTTCTATTTGATTTTTAGAAACTAACCTAACTTTCCTGTTTTGTAGGACCCTGATATAGGCTTTCTGATTTCATAATCTCTTCCTGATTTTACTTCCTTTCTATTTATAGATTAGGATTTTTTTATATTTTTAGAAATTTTCTTGATTTGTTTTATATTACAGGACTTCTTTTATTTTTAGAAACTAACTTCCTAATTCTAGGTTAGAACTTTCTTGATTAACTTTTAGAAACTAAGTTAGTTATTTCCCTTTTTAGAAACTCATTCTAATTTTAGAAACTAACTCATCTTTCTTTTATTTTATTTTTAGAAACTTTCTAATTCTAGGTTTTCTTTTAGAAACTTTCTTAATTTCTATTTTAGCTTTTTAGAAGTTTTTCCTTTTTTAGAAACTAGTATTTTCTATTTTAGGAACTTTGTAATTTTAGAATTTTTGTTTCTAGAAACTAACTTATTTTGGTTTGTTTTGCAGGTTTTTAACTTAGAGACTCCAATTTGGTAACTTCTTTCCAACCCTCTCTTTCTTACTAGATTTTTATTTCCTTTCTTTCTTTTAGGTTTAGGTTTAGAATCTGAATTGAGGGCTGCGAGTGTTTCATGCCCAAGTGGGTTCGTGACAACACTCGACATCGCTTGACTGAAGGAGGATTGGTTGAGGGGTTGACTATCCATCGCAGGACTAGACACGGCTCGAGATCTCCTGAGTTAATTGAAGTGATGGCTACAAAACAATCTCTTCTACCTCAACCTAGGTTGGAAGACATCCAAGATGAGAATGAGGTGCATCAAGCACCCCCACCTCGTACTTTATGAGGTTATTTACAACTGGCGTGGGTGAGCATGCCCTCATACATAGTTTTTCTTGAGAATAGGGGACACATGGATATCAAGCTAGGAGTAATCCAACTCCTTCCTAAATTTCATGGGCTTGAGTCAGAAAATTCATATTTACACCTGAAATAGTTTAATGAGATCATAGCCACTTTATATTTTCCAAACATGTCTGAGGACACAGTCAAGCTGAAACTCTTTCCCTTTTCTTTGATAGAGAAAGCTAAGACATGGTTGCATTCACTACGTCTTAGATCTATTGACACATGAAATGATATGCAAAGGGAGTTCATAAAAAAATTCTTTCCACATCATAAAATGAATACCCTTAGAAAATCAATCATGAACTTCGCTCAAAAGGAGGATGAAACATTCTTCCAATGTTCGGAAAGGTTCAAGGATCTTGTTAGTTCATGCCCACAACACAGTTTTGAAACGTGACGCATTCCACACTTTTTCTATGATGGACTGACATCTTCCATGCGCCAATTGGTTGAGACGATGTGCAATGGGGAATTCATGAATAAAAATGTCGATGATGTGTGGGACTACTTGGATAGACTTACTAAAAACGCACAATCATGAGATACATACCCAAAATCAAGCACCATGTCTAGGCCGACTCAATCTAAGGAGAGGGGTGGATTGTCTCCTGAAAGAGGACGATGATATCAATTCTAAAGTGATTAATCTCATAAGAAAATTCGAGGCCATGGAATTAAAGAAGGATAAGGTTAATGAAACTGTTTGCGGTATTTGTGATGGCAACATTCACGTAACTGAAAATTGTTCAAAAATACCTGCCTTCCGAGGGTTGTTGAATGAGGAATCCAATGCTGTGAACAATTATCAAAGGCCTTTCAATGAACCTACCTCCAATACATACAATCTTAGTTGGAGAAATCATCCAAACTTCAGTTGGAGAAATCATCCAAACTTCAGTTGGAGGAATGGACAAACGGCTACCCCTCAAGGTTTCTTCAATCAAATTCCAAATCAAGTGAAACCTTAAGAGATCTGGTTCAAAAAAATATTCGAGACCAAGAGCTACTCAACCAGGGCATCGGAGAGGCTAGCTCTAGGATCACTTTTAACATCTATTCAAAGAATAGAGTCGCAATTAACAAATGGGGGAAAGGGGATGCTTCCTGCTCAACCTCTCTCCAATCTTAAACCATAATATGAGATAAGTGATCCAATCTCATCAAATCAGATGAAGCAAGCTAAGTCTATCACCACTCTTAGGAGTGGGAAGATAATTGACAAATCTATTGTGGTAAGGGATGAAAAACCTAAGGACCCGAAAGAGGATAATGATGATAGACCTATCACTGCACGACAAGAGTTGGACCCGGAACCTCAAGGGAAGCCAGTTGCTCCATTTCTCCAACAGTCGGTTGCACCAAAATCTCTCTCTAACTCTCAAGATATTTTAGAGGTGTTGAAACAAGTGAAAGTCAACATTCCTCTACTTGATGCCGTGAAGCAAATACCTTCATATGCAAAATTCCTGAAAGATTTGTGTACGACCAAAAGACAACAAAATATTCAAAAGAAAATCTTCTTGACTGAGAAAGTGAGTGCCATCCTAAAGCAACATGTGCCGTAAAAATTTAAATATTCCGGTAGCCCAACTATATCATGTGTAATCAGGAACTATCGAATTGAGCACACACTTCTTGACTTAGGAGCAAGCTTCAATCTGATTCCCCACTCAGTGTACAAGTAGTTAGAATTGGGTAAATTAAAACCCACCTTAACCACATTACAACTTGCTGATCACTCTATTCGTATACCGAGAGGGATAATTAAGGATGTGTTAGTCCAGGTTGACAGATTCTACTACCCTGTAGATTTTATCGTCCTAAATACCAAACCCATTAGTAACATAAGCACTCAGATTTCCGTCATTCTTGGTCGCCCATTCCTTGCCACTTTAAACGCAATTATCAATTATAGGAATGATGTCATGAGTATGAATTTTGGGAATATGACATTGGCGTTAAACATCTTTTTCAACACAGGCAGACGATTAGAGGATGATTATGATTTCCACGACATTAACATTATTGACTCTTTCATAGAAGATAGGACACCTTTAACCTTATCCTCTGACCCTCTAGAGATGTGTCTAGCCCACTCCCATGATTCGATGATGACATGATTAGGGAGATAGTTTTCATGTTTGATACTGCACCGGTACTTGAAGTTAACCGGTGGAGGCCACAATTTGAAAAATTACCCCAAACTGAAGAAGTGCCTCTACCGTCTAACATTAAGGCACCGAAGCTTGACCTAAAACCTTTGCCCTCTGATTTGAAATATGTCTATTTAGGTCAAGATGAGACATACACGGTGGTGATCTCTGCCCACTCAGAGAAAGAATCAGAGAGTATACTCATATCCACTCTCATTGAGCAAAAGGGAGCCTTTCGATGGACGATTGCGGACCTTAAGGGAATTTACCCTTCGATTTGTACTCACCACGTTTATCTTGAGGATAATGCACAGACTTCTCAGCAACCACAATGAATACTAAATCCAAACATGAAGAAAGTGGTTAAGGCCGAGGTTCTTAAATTGTTGAATGTGGGTATCATATACCCTATATCCGATAGTCAGTGGGTGAGTCCAACTCAAGTGGTTCCTAAGAAGTCCGGAATCACTATCGTAGCCAATGCTAATAATGAACTCGTGACAACTAGAGTTAATTACTAGTTGGAGAATGTGCATTGACTGTAGGAAGTTGAATACCGTCACGACGAAGGACCATTTTCCTTTGTCCTTCATTGATCAGATCTTGGAAAGGTTAGCTGGTCATTCCTACTACTGTTTCCTTAATGGGTATTCGGGCTACAATTAGATAGAGATAGCCCCTGAATATTAAGAAAAGACTACATTTACATGTCTTTACAGCACCTTTGCTTATCGAAGGATGTCATTTAAAACTATGTAATGCCCCTACCACCTTTCAGTGATGTGTGATGAGTATCTTGTCTAATATGGTGGGGCAATATCTGAAGGTCTTCGTGGATAATTTCTCTATCTTCGATCCATCTTTCAGCGAGTTCTTAGAGAGTCTTAAATGTGTGCTGAAAAGATGTGAAGAATAGAATTTAGTACTTAATTGGGAGAAGTATCATTTCATGGTTCGTAAGGAAATTGTCCTTTGGCATATCATCTTGTCCAAAGGAATCGAGGTAGATAAGGCTAAACTCGATCGTGTCTCTAACCTACCTCCACCCAAGAACATACGGGACGTGCGATCCTTCCTAAGATACACCGGGTTTTATAGACAATTCATACAGGACTTTAGTCTCATCTCTTATCCTCTATGTAATCTACTTCAAAAGGATGCACCATATGAATGGATTGAACCATGTCAGGAAGCTTTCACTAAGCTTAAGGGCATGTTAACTACTACACATAGCATACAGCCACCTAACTGGAGTCTTCCTTTTAAATTTATGTACGATGCATCTGATTATGCTCTTGGGATGGTTTTAGGCCAGAGAAAAGAAAAGAATCCCTACGTTATTCATTATGCAAGTAAGACTCTAAATCCTTCCCAAGTGAACTACTCGACCACGGAAAAGGAACTCTTAGCCGTAGTGTTCGCCTTGGACAATTTTAGGTCCTACTTGATTGGATCCAAGATCATCATTTATACAGATCATGTGACGCCTAGCTCATCTAAGTCATGACAAGCCACGAATACCATCAACCTCATCTAAGTCATATAAATGCAGAAACATAGTAACCCAAAATGTTAAATGTTGCGAATGTAATGCAATATGCGGTGTGAATGAAATGACTAAGCTGGAGTGAAGTCGGGATGATAGTACGTAGTATCGCAGGCTATGGGGTTCATCATAAGGGACTTCTATCCAAACTAGTCCCATACCTAAATTTGGATAGCCAGACTTAATGTGGTAAACCCCTAACCTCAGGTCAGTCGTGCGGCCTAACCGAAATCCTTCCCATTGCGAAGGTACATAATAATTAGTTGCGCACCAACAACCCGAGTGGATATTGAATGAATGAATGAATGAGTATACAACTCCTGCTCAATAAATCTACATATCAGTACTGTACATCCCTGGGATCATCATCAGGGTTTATTACACTCTACACCAACTTTCCACCCTTATCCGAGCTCATAACTGGGTAAGTAGAAGAGACCTCACTATCCGCCTGCCAATATCGGGCCCGCTTGTCTATAGCGGACTCATTCCTCAAGTTAGTCAAACTCAACCTAGATATTGCCCTCTCACTCAGGCAAGCAAGGTCACACCCCTTCCCAACCGACCACGACATAGAAGGAGACGCGGCTTACTGGTACACAGCCCTCATGCCCTCATATACATTTTCTCGGTCTCGACATTAAGGCGTCTCCTGGCCACAACAATTTAGGGACTTTCACCCATGGACATCCAAAGTACCTAGATGCTCGAACCAAATATTTTCGGTGTCCCATATGGCCATCCATGACATGCTTATGGAGATCATAACCTTAATGTCGCTAGGGCGTACAATAATCACAATCACACAATGCAAGATGCAAGAGGCACATAGTCTAATCATGCATCAATCCTATACATACCATGCGCTCATGTGGAATAACTCCACCTATCAGGGAGTCTCATAACAACTTGCCTAATGACATATACAATGGTCAACTACATCCATAACAAACATGCAGATGATGCGTATGGGCATGTACATGATGTTATGTTGTCACAAACTAATAATCGGTATCGATAATCGACCTAGACAATCGGCCTCGACATTCGGCCTCGATAATCAGCCTCGGCAATCAGAATCGGCCTCGATAATTGAAATCAGCCTCGACAATCAGAATCAGCCTAGATAATTAGCCTCGACAAGTAGAATCGGCCTCGACAATTAGAATTGACCTCGATAATTGGAATCGGTCTCGGCAATCAGAATCAACCTCAACAATCGAAATCAGCCTCGGTAATCAAAATCAGTCTCGATAATTAGCCTTTGTAATCGAAATCGGCCTCAATAATCAGCTTTGACAATCAGAATCGGTCTCAATAATCAGCTTCGACAATCGGAATTGACCTCAATAATCAGTTAACAAAGGGCCTAAGGAAAGGTCACAATGTGAACATTTAACCATCATTGCCCATCAATGTGGACATTTAACCAACATTGCTCACGAGGAGTGGCCCTCATAGAGTCAAACATATAACGGGCCCGTGACACATTGTAATGGGCCTTATGTACATCCCATTGGGCCTCAACCCAAGGGTTTCAAATACATCAAATGGGCTGCATCACATGGGCCTCATATATATCCAGGTGGGCCTCAACATTGGGCCTAATCAAATGAACTGAATCAACTGGGCTAAGTCAAATGGGTCGAGTTCAAATAGGCCAAACCCAACTCATCTATTTTTAGAAATCAATATATATATATATATAAGATGAATCATATCAAAAGATCAACTGGAAGATACAATAACTATCAGTGGAGTAATGATTTTCCATGATTAAATTCCAATGGGCCCCATCATAGGGTTTATTTCTCATCCAACATATTCATAAGGTCACAAAGGCCTGGATCTAGAGGAAAAACAAATATCATTTTGGTCCAAACCCTGTAGCCCAAGGGTTTAAATGGTGGATGTTTAAACCCACTATTTTCTGTAATGTGATCCACCTGATCCTAGATCTGTCTTAATTTTCTTCCAACACAAGCCTAAGACGAGCTTGCAAAAAGGAGTGGACGGTTTGGATGCAACACATGCATCATGGTGGGTCCCACCATCCAATGATGTGGGCGGTGTGGATAGAACACATACATCATTGGTGGGTCCAACCATCCAAAAGTGTGGATATACATACATACATCAGTGGGTCCCACGTGGGGCCCACCATAACGTTTATCACCCATCCAATCTGCTTAATAAGGTCACACAGACCCAGATGTAGAGGAAAAAAAAATAAATTTCATAATGATTCAAAACTTCTCTAACCCAAAAGGGTTTCAATGGTAGACGTTCAATTCACCACTATTTCCTGTGATGTTAACCACCCGAGTTCCTGCACGGATAATTTTTTGGAGGGGATCCACTGCCCTAAGGGACCCATCAAATGCACGATGTTGAAGTTCAACACACATCACGGTGGGGCCCATGACTGTGGGTCCCAACCCACCTCTAAACAAAGTAGGACGCTACTGCAGCGTCCTCTAGATGCCAGAAGTAGCAGCATTGCTACTTATTTTTAAAAAAAAATTTGTGGGGTTTTTCATAGGTGGGGCCCACATCTGAAAGATCTAACCCACTAGTTGGGTTCTATGGCTCATGACGGACCAAACGAGCCAATATGCAGTATGTTTTGGCGGGTAGAAACTTCAAGGTGATTTGAATGGTAGAAATCCCTATTTCTATGCTATGGCCCGCCAGAAAAATTGGATTAGCTTTGTTTTTCGGTGCAACACCTAAAATGGGCTGAGAAACAGGATGGACGGCGTGGATTATATTCATACTTCATGGGGGGGCCTGCATGAGCAGTCCACACTTCACTGTTAGCCACCCACCCATGTCAATTCACACCTCATTATTAGCCATGTCCAGCGTCCCTGGACGATGGATGTTGTGGAAACAACACATGCATCATGGTGAGTCCCACATAGAGGTGGCCCACCTGACAACATAATATATAAATAATATATTTATTATATTATATTTAAAAGAAAGGAGAAGGGGGTGGCTGGGTGGTAGACTCATCGTCAGTTCTCACTTCATTATTAACTACACCCCACTATCAGTTTACACTGCACTATTAGCCACCTCCACTGACGGATGGTGTGGCATATACCTCATCAAGGTGGGTCTCACATGGATGTGGCCCACCTATTTGGATCGATCTGATATTTGTGTTTTCCTCCCGTCCAGGCCCATTAATGGGCTGGATGGTGCAGATCTAACACATCCGTCAGGTGAGTCCCATGAAGGTGACTGACATACATAAAATATACACTTCGTGGTGGGCCACACACACAACCACACTATCATCCATACAAGAGACAAAAAGAGTGAGAGAGAGAGAAGGAGGGGGAGAGAGAGATCAGTGAGAAGGGGAGGGACCCCGACACTATGGGCCCTCCCTAAATACAAAGTATACATCAACATGGGTCCCACCATATGTGGGCCCTTAATTAATAAAATTGACGGTTAGATCACCCACCTATCGACCTTCTTGTTGGTCCATTAGCCTCCTTAAGTCTTCATCTTCAATTTTGATGGAGGTAGATGATGAATGAATGGTTGAGATGAAAGGTGAGAGGGTGGGCCACACTTGTTATTTTGGGAGAGCTTAGGGAGGCTTGAACATGGGATGTTGTTGTTGCTTGGGAGTGAAGAGAGGGAATGGGAGAGAGAGAGAGAAGTGATGGGTGAAAAGGGATGGGATGATGGGTGATGGGTGATGGGTGGAGTGATGGGGTTGTAAGAAAGGGATGGGTGGAGAGAGAGAGAGTTGACTTTGAGAATGGGAAGGGATGGGTTGTTTGTACTTAAGGTATGAAATGTACTTGACTTAATTGATTGATTGATTGATGGGACATGTCGTAGAGATTCTCTCGAAATTCACAACGCGGGGCGTTTCTTGGGAATGAATGCGGGCTCACATCTCCTGGCTTGGGTATGACTTCGGTGTGTGAGTCATGGCATTGGAACCGCGGCGACGGCGCAATCGCTAGGGAACAAGTTTCGGGCCAAGCTAACTCTGGTATGCAAGACTTATCTTAGGATCGCGAGTAAACATCGGATACGGGTTAAGGATTGCCAGAATTCAACTAGAAAGACCACGGAAGCCTATGGAACTGTATGGACTATGATACGGGTCTTACAACTCTCCCCTCTAAATAAAAATTTCATCCTCAAAATTCATCACTATCATTACAAGTAATCAAGACTCAAAAAGAAGAGGAAACATAGCATCATCATATAAAATTAGAGACAACATACATGATACAATATATAATTAATCGTCAAAGAGATGAGGATAACACTCTCGAATTTTGGCCTCGTGCTCCAAGATGCCTCATCAACAGAATGGTGACCCTACTGAACTTTCACCAAAGGAATGACCTTGGTCCGGAGGACCTGCTCCTTCCGATCAAGGGTACGAACTGGCTGCTCAATGTAAGAGGCGTCCTCAAGAACATCCAATGACTGTCAATTAGTAATAAGAACGATGTCTGACCCACACTTCCTCAACATAAAGACATGGTAAATGTTGTGGAAGCCAGACAACTGAGATGACAAGGCAAGCCGATAGGCCATGTCGCCAATGCGCCTAATGATCTTGAAAGGTCCTATGAATCTCAGGGCAAGCATTTCCTTCGCTCTGAATCGAACTACACCCTTCATAGGTGAGACCTTGACATGCACTCTGTCCCCTATTGCGAACTCTAAGGAATGACGTCGGCGATCAGTAAAACTCTTTTGTTGGCTCTGAGTTGTGTGCATCCTATGCCTGATGATACAGATGACATCTGATATCGGTTGCACAAGCTCAGAACCTAGGAAACGCCACTCTCCAATCTCGGTCCATCAACTCAGAGATTTATTCGGTCTGCCATATAATGCCTCAAAAGGAGTCATGTCAATGGTCGCCTGACAGGTGTTGTTATATGTGAACTCAGCCAATCGCAGATGCTCATCCCATCTATCCATGAAGTAAATTGCAGATGCCTGAAGCATATTCTTAAGGATCTGGTTAACCCTCTCGGTCTGGCCATCGGTCTGCAAAAGATACGCGGTGTTGAGCTACAAATTAGTGCCCATCGCTCTCTGAAAGCTCCCCTAAAACTGAGACGTAAACTTCTGGTCTCAGTCTGAAATGATCGAGACAGGAATACTATGCAATCTCATGATCTCATCAACAAATAGCCTGTCAAGCCGGTCTGAATGACAAGTCTCACGGATCGCAAGAAAATATGCTGACTTCGTCAGACGGTCCACGATAACCCAGATGGCGTATGATTATGCTAAGTCCTTGGCAAGCCCAAAATAAAGTCTTTCGATACGTGCTCCCACTTCCACATCAGAATGCTTAATGGCTGTAATGGACCAGGGGGTCTCTGATGATCGGCCTTGACACACTGGCATGTGTCACACTCAGCCAAAAACTGGGGATCTGGTGCTTTATCCCCGTCTAAAAATAATGTCTCCTCATATCACAATATATCTTCGTCGATCTAGGGTGGATAGAAAACTGCGATCGATGTGTCTCAGTCATAAGATCTTTGCGCAACTCAGGAATATCCGAGATACACAATCAGCTTCTGAAACGAAGTCCACCATCAGAACTAATCTGCTAATCTGTCTAACTCTCAGATACTACCTCTACTAGGTAATCCTGTAACAACTCATTTGTCTGCTGAGCCTCGATCACCCTTGCGACAAGAGAGGGTTGAATCGACAAGCTCGATAGATGAATGATAGAAGAATGCAGACCAAAATTAAAGTTATACTCTTCTATATCCTTGAGCATCCTCCACTCCTGAATCATCATGTGTACCACTAGGCCTCATGGCTACGGCTGAGGGCATCTATCACCACATTCACCTTGCATGGGTGGTATTAGAGGTCAAAATTATAGTCCTTCAGAAGCTCCATCCAATGTCTCTGTCTCATGTTTAGCTCAGACTAAGAGAATAGATACTTCAAGCTCTTATAGTTGGAGAAGAGCTCGAACCTGACCTCATAGAGATAGTGTCTCCACACCTTCAGTGCGAAGATGAATAGTGCCAGCTCCAAATTTTGCATGGCGTAGTTCACTTCATGAACCTTGAGTTGGTGAGATGCATAGGCCACTAGTCTCCTGTGCTACATTAAGACAACACCTAGGCTAATACGTGAAGCATCGATTAATACAACAAATCCATCACTCCCAAAAGGAAGAGTGAGAACAGAAGTGGACGTGAGGCGGTCCTTCAGTTCCATAAATGCTCGTTCACAGGCGTCACTCCAAACAAACTCTGTGCCCTTCCAAGTCAACCTGGTCAATGGGGTCATGATATGGGAGAAACCCTCAATGAAACGTTGATAGTAGCCCGCTAAACCAAGAAAACTGCGAATCTCGGATGCAGTTGTGGGCTGGTCCCACTAACGCACTGCCTCAACCTTCGAGGAGTTTCGTACGACACCCTCCCTCGTCACCAAGTGACCGAGGAACTTCACCTCTTCCTGTTAAGACTCGTACTTCTCCAGCTTAACATATACCTAGTCGGCATGAAGGGTTTGCAAAGCGATCTCTAGATATTGCATATGTTCCTCACGGGTCCTCGAATATATTAGAATGTCGTCGATGAAGACTATAACAAACTGATCAAGATATGGATGGAAGACCTCGTTCATCAACTGTATGAAGACTGCGAGTGCATTGGTCAATCCGAAGGATATGACCTGAAACTCAAAATGACCATAACATGTCCTGAAAGCCGTCTTCAGGATGTCCTCCTCTCAGACCTGAATCTGATGATAACCAGAATGCAGGTCAATCTTCGAAAAGAACTGTGCACCCTACAGCTGATTAAACAAATTATCTATCCTCAGGAACAGGTACTTATTCTTAATCGTGACCCAGTTGAGCTCGCGGTAATCCATGCAGAGCTTCAACTAGGCATCCTTCTTCCTGACGAAGCTCCAAGGCAAATTGCTCGGACGAATGAATTCCAACTCATGCAACTCATGCAACTCCATTGGTGCTATACGGTGCAAGGCCTTCTAGATAGGCACGATACCAGATGCAAGATCGATCTGGAACTCAATATGCTGATGAGGCAGCAACCCTGGAATCTCCTCGAACACGTTGGGGAAATCACAAACAATCAACAACTGGTCAATACATACTTCAATAGGCTCCTCAATGACACAGGACATCAAATAAGACCACGGTTCTCCTCCGAGCTTGGCAACGAACTGAAACTACAGCAAGCATAGTATGCAGAATGTGACTGTTCTTGCAGAACAGTCCAAGATGGCATAACAGTCCAAGATGGCATAGTACTTGGTAAGCCAATCCATGCCTAAGATATCGTTAAAATTTGATATTAGGAACATGTACAAGTCGGCGGGCAAGGAAATCTCACCCACTAACACGGGACAAGACGAATAGAAGCAGCCCAATACTATGGTCTTCCCCAAGGGTGTCGATACGGTCAATGCCTCACTAGCAGACTCTGTAGGCAATCTAGTCGATCAGTAAAAATCCTTAAACATGAATGAGTGCGAAGCACCGGAATCAAATAGTACTCAGGCGATGCATGTAAAGACTGGAAGTATACCTTCAACGACTCCTTTGGATGACTCCGAGTCCTACTAAGCCTCATAGAATCTATCTTGATCTGACTGGGGAGGTGTCTGTCCCCTCGGAGGATGCTGCTGCTGATGTCGCTGAGGCCCTCGAAACTGCTGCCTTTGTTACTGCGTCTCGCAGCTGGTGCTAATGTTACTGAAGAGGGGGCCTCGGTGGTGGGATCTGTTATCGCTGCTGCTACGAAGGTTGTTGTGGTGTTCTCAATTGCTGCTGTAGAGGCTGTTGTGGTGCTCTCGGCTACTGCTGCTAAGGTCGGGGACACTCTCACCTATGGTGTTCTATCTCTCCGCATTCATAGCAGGAATCAGAAAGCTACTTCTGAGGTGGTGTGGCTGCAGGTGTCAATGGTGTTACTGGTGCTCTGGCCGATGGGTGGCTCCTATATCTCTGTGATCGTCGATGCTACTGGGAACTACTAGAGGGGGCCTTCCTCTTCCGACCTCTCCTCTGATCTCGATCCCTCTATGTGTTGGCCCACTTTGTCTCATAAATCTGAGCCCTCTGAACTACCGCCTAAAAATTTGGAAGTTCATGCCCAATAACATAGCCTCAAAGACCGTAACATAAGCCGTTCTTGAAACAACAGGCCTTCCGCCCCTCGTCATCGACCAAATATAGTACAAACCTCGATAGAGCCACAAAATGAGCCACGTACTATACCACTGACATGTTTCCCTACACCAGGTCGAACTCCAGTGCACTCTGATGACGAATGTGGTTAGGGAAGTACTGTTGCCCAAATTGATCAATGAAATCCTCCCATGTCCAGACATTATCAGGTCTTGCAATAAAGGTAACAGAGGTCCACTAATGCTCAACCTCACTCTAGAGAAGAAATATTGTCAACCGGACTTGTTGTTGGGTCATACATGCCATCGTATCAAAAATCTTCTCCACATCAGAGCGCCACCTCACAGCTGCAGTCAGATTTGGCTCACCCAGGAAACACGGAGGATTAAGCTGTCTGAACTCTCGAAGAAGGGCACTCGTATGCTCTTACTTTGCTTGAGCTAGTGAAATAATTGGGTGCCTGCCTTGTCCCTGAAGGGCAGCCATCACAGCCTGCAACATCTACTGTAACTGAGAGGCACTCACAGGTATGGTCAGAACCGCACCGATCTTAGGTGGAGGAATGACATCCTCAGGCTGGAGAATAGGGATCTCAAGGGGTGGTATGAGAGTCGCAGGTAGTAAAGCTAGAGCCTCAAGTGTTGAAGAAGGGTTTGTTAGGATCACTCTCTTGAGCGGCATGTCCTATGGGAAGAATAAGGACGCCAATCAACCTTGAGAATTTCATGTTAGGGAACTCAATCGGAAGGTTACGCACCCGGAGCCTGATCGTCCTAAACTCATAACAAACATGTGATGTTGTTCTCAGTTATTCCCAAGTTATGCTTTGATACCAACTTCTGTCATGCCCCAAACTCAAAAACTGGGCTCACAAAATTCTTAATCACCGAATTCGGCTCTAACAGCCTCCATAGTACCCCATTCTCGGCTCCCGGCACCCATACACCAGATTCCAATCCTGGGATCCCACAAGAAGAATTTCAAACATAATTTGATTCGTAATGAGCATAACCATAAGCATAACCCATGAACAATAGCCACAAGAACACCATTACAAAATCCACTATGATAAAAAAAACTTTAAGTACAATGCGTATGAAAGGAAAATATAAGATAATGAAAATAACTGAAACTCCAGAAGCTCGATTGCACACACCAACTACAGCGAGGCTATGGCTCCGTCCTGGCGTTAGTTGCATGCATTAATCATGCATAAGCTTATAGAAAGCTTAGAGGGTGGTGTAAGTGTGTGAGTAGTATGAAGGTGCTCAGAATGTAATGCCAGAGTAATGCGGAATCATACTGAAGGGTACATGAATGTAATCAGCCGTACCAAGACTATGCGATGCAAGATATGACGGCCATATCAAGATCATGCGATGCGACATATAATTCAAGCATGCCAATCCTGATCCAAATCCTCATACAACTCATTAAATATCAATACAGTTCTTATTCTGGATAATCACCGGAGTCTAGTACACTCTACGCCATCTTGCTACCCTTATTCAAATGCACAACTGGATGAGTGGAAGAGACCTCACTATTCAACAACCAATATCGAGCCTGGCTCATTGATGACAGACCAATTCCTTAAGTTGGTTAAACTCAACCTAGAAATTACCCCCTCACTCAGGCGGGTAAGGTCACACCCCTTTCCAACCGACCGTGACACAGTAGGAGACGCAACCTACTGGTATACGGCCCTCGTGCGCTCATGTATCCACTCGGTTTCGACGTTGGAGTCATCCTCTAGTACCATCGGGTTTAAGAATTTTCATTTCCTACATCCATATGAACAATCATGAAGTATAGCTCGAAATGTAAGTAGTACATGCAGAAATTTATACACACATTTAACATGATTCAAACAAGTACCTAATCCATGGAGGAAATCATACACTCATTTAGCATAGATATTCTAAGTCACATGATTCATGAAGGAAATCATTCACACAAACATTATGGTTGAAATCCATGTCTCAACCATCTTAGCAAACACATTTTCTAACCATTATCTCATTTAGACATTTAAACAAACACTTAGCTTACACTATTCAACATACATCAAGTATGTCGACACCGTTCCAAATTAGGGCAAGTCCTCTCACCAAGGAGTTTCCGCATACATATTAGGCATATCACAATGAGAATTTATCATGGAAAACAAATCAGCAGATTTCAGACGCATATGTGTATTCTAACATATACATAAAATACAGTATTTACAATACAAAGTATACGTATGCGGAAGACAAAATGAATAGCATATTTGGCATGTGTAACGGCAAACACAACATGAATAAATCATTATCTAACATTGAAAGGGTTGAAAACCATAACCTGAGCGTATATAGTCCGCACCTTAAACTAGAAAAGACGTATTCAAGGTGATTCAGACGATGTGTCTTCATCAACGACGGATACGCTACCTATGGCAAGAAATAGGTTAGCTAGAACATCATTGGAACTATCCTAGGCTTCAAAACAGGTTAGGGTTAGCTTCACTTATCCAAGAACGGAGTCATAAACGCCGTAATAGCGATACGGTAGAGGTGTTGAAGCACGTGGAGTGGCAGGGTAGAATCCCTAGGACAAACTCCAACTCTCTCTCACTCTCTCTTTTCTCTCTTCTCTCTCCTAGGGTTTTCCCGAAATTCATATGGGAGGAGAGAGTGAGGGCTTAAGACCTTTTTATAAGCCCAAAAATGACAGAAATATACTTGGGGCCAAGGTATACTTAGGTTATAACCAAATCGGGTCTGTTCCGATCCAACGGAGCACTTCTGAAGGTCCTGTTACTAAATGCGGTCAGACTTAAGCTCTCTAATATCATATCTAGGTCAAGCTAAGTTTTCAATCCGGTCGGGTTTCCAGATCGACCGTGGCGGACCAGTTTCAATTCAGCGGTTACGGGAACTTGATCAGAGCTACAAGCACTATGACATGTAAGGGCCACATATCTTGATCCGAGGGTGAATTTGGGTCAAATTCTAATGGTCAGAATGCTTAAAAATAACGCGCAAGTGAAACGTTCCAGATCCTTAAAAATATAATTAATTTTCTAAAAATCTTCATTTTCCTACTCTCTTTACTCCGAGCTCAATAAAATGGTCTCAGGACATCGGTTGGGCTTGATTTTCGAGATGATAGTCAAGTCCAACTAGGCAGTCCTAATGGTCTAAGTTCATCACTATCAGACTTTCGACGTGCGGTCTAGATCCGATATGAAGTTTCAAAGTCTTCCCGGGAGCAACTGGGTTTAGAATCTAGTTTAGCGCTAGCTAATACACGTTAAATTTCTAAAGAATTTGGTTATAAATGATCTCTTTGGCTTTGGAATCGAATTTTGAGAAGCTACCAAGGTGCTATGGTTGACCCATTGTCTAAGGACATCTAATTCCAGGTTGGCAAAAATCCAGGGTGTTACATGCGTGCTCATGAAGGGAAACTCCGCCTATCAAGGAACCCGTAAACAATCTACCCGAGACATATGCTATGATCAGTCACTCTTCATATCAAGCATACATATGATGCGTATGAGCATGAATCATAGAACTATACTAAACATGTTATATGGTGATGGACTCTGTTCATAATGAAGATGGGCCTAGACGGCCTATACACTGCAAGTATGGGCCTATTAATGGGCCCTAGGGAGAGTGACAATGTGGACATTTAACCAACATCATCCTTAAAATGTGGGCATCAAACCATCATTGCTCCCAAGGCATAGCCTACCATGAACATCATTAAATAAACCATGGTGGTATCACACAATGCAATGGGCCTTATGTACATCTGTTGGGCCCAACCCAAGGGCTCCAAATACATCAAATGGGCCGCACCACACGGGCCTCATATATTTCCAGGTGGGCCTCAACGTTGGACCTCATATATCACATTGGGCCTAATCAAATGGACTGAATCAACTGGGCTCAGTCGAATGGGCTGAGTTCAAATACGCCGAACCCAACTCATCTATTTTTAGAAATCAATATATATATATATATATATATATATATATATATAATGATTCATATCAAAAGATCAACTGGACCATACAATAACTATCAGTGGAGATAATGATTTTCCACAGTTAAATTCAAGTGGGCCCCATCATAGGGTTTATTTCCCATCCAACCTATTCATAAGGTCACAAAGGCCTGGATCTAGAGGAAAAACAAATATCATTTTGATCTAAACCTTGTAGTCCAGGGGTTCAAATGGTGGACGTTCAAACCCACTGTTTCCTATAATGTGATCCACCTTATCCTAGATCCGCCTCATTTTTCTTCTAACACAAGCCTAAGACGAGCTTGCAAAAAGGAGTGGACGGTTTGGATGCAACACATGCATCATGGTGGGTCCCACCATCCACTAATGTGGACGGTGTGGATAGAACACATACATCATTGGTGGGTCCCACCGTCCAAAAGTGTGGATATACATACATACATCAGTGGGTCCCACCATAACGTTTATCTCCCATCCAATCTGTTTAATAAGGTCACACAGACCCAGATGCAGAGGAAAAGTAAATAAATTTCATAATGATTCAAAACTTCTCTAACCCAAAAGGGTTTCAATGGCAAACGTTTAATTGACCACTGTTTCTTGTGACGTGGGCCACCTAAGTTCTTACACGGTTGATTTTTGGGAGGGGGCTTACTGCCCTAAGGGGCCCATTAAATGCACTGCATTGATGTTCAATGCACATCATGTTGGGGGCCACGGCTGTGGGTCCCAGCCCACCTCTAAATGTAGCAGGATGTTGTTGCAGCGTCCTTCGGACACCAGAAGCAGCAGTATTGCTGCTTATTTTTTTATTTTTTAAAATTTTATGGGGTTTTACAGAGGTAGGACCTGCAACCGAAAGATCTAACCCACTGGTTGGGTTCTATGGATCATGATGGACCAAACGAGCCCGATATGCAGTATGTTTTGGCAGGTAAAAACATCAAGGTAATTTGAACGGTAAAAATCCCTGTTTTTATGCTACGACCTGCCAAAAAAATTAGATTATCTTCATTTTTCAGCTCAATGCCTAAAATGGTTTGAGAAATAATATGGAAGATGTGGATTATATTCATGCCTCATGGTGGGGCCTGCTGAGCAGTTCACACTTCACTATTAGCCTCCCACCCATGTCAACTCACACCTCACTGTTAGTCATGTCCAGTGTCCCTGGACGCTGGACGATGTGGAAACAACTTAGGCATTATGGTGGGTCCCACATAGAAGTGGCCCACCTGATGACATAATATATTTATTATATTATATTTTAAAGAAAGGAAAAGGGGGTGGCTGGGTGGTATACTCCACCGTCAGTTCTCACTTCACTATTAGCTACACCCCACTATCAGTTTACATTGCACTATTAGCCACCTCCACTGATGGGCGGTGTGGAATATACCTCATCGAGGTGGGTCCCACATGGACGTGGCCCACCTATTTGGATCGATTTGATATTTGTGTTTTCCTCCCATCCAGGCCCGGTAATGGGCTGGATGGTGTAGATCCAACACATCCATCAGGTGGGTCCCATGAAGGTGAATGACATACATAAAATATTCACTTCGTGGTGGGACACACACACAACCACACCATCATCCATATAAGAGAGAAAGAGAGAGAGAGAGAGGGAGAGAAAGAGAGAGAGAGAGAGAGGGAGAGAGAAAGAGAGAGAGATCGGTGAGAAGACGAGGGACCCCACCACTATGGGCCCTCCCTAAATACAAAGCATACATCAAGATGGGTCCCACCATATGTGGGCCCTTAATTAACAAAATTGACGGTTAGATCACCCACCTATCAGCCTTCTTCTTGGTCCATTAGCCTCCTTATCTTGTTGTCTTCAATTTTAATGGAGGTAGATGATGAATGAATGGTTGAGTTGGAAGGTGAGAGGGTGGGCCACACTTTTTGTTTTAGGAGAGCTTAGGGAGGCTTGGACGTGGAATGTTTTTGTTGCTTGGGAGTGAAGAGAGGGAATGAGAGAGAGAAAGAAGAGATGGGTGAAAAGGGATGAGATGATGGGTGATGGGTGATGGGTGGAGTGATGGGGTTATAAGAAAGGGATGGATGAAGAGAGAGAGAGAGAGAGAGAGAATTGAGTTTGGGAATGGGAAGGGATGGGTTGCTTGTACTTGAAGTATGGAGTGTACTTGACTTAATTGAATGATTGATTGATTGATGGGACATGTTGTAGAGATTCCCTTAAAATTCGTAATGCACTGCTTTTCTACGGAATGAACGCAGGCCCATTTCTCCTGACCCAGGTATCGGTTCGATTCGCGAGTTGCGGCATTGGAACCATGGCAACGGCACGGTCGCTAGGGTACAAGTTTTGGGTCAAGCTAACTTTGGTATGCAGGACTCGGCTTATGATGGAACACAAACATCGGATACAGGTAAAGGATTGCCGACATTTGACCGGAAGGACCAGGGAAGCCTATGGAATGGTACGGACTAGGATACGTGTCTTACAGCTCTCCCCTCCAAATAAAAATTTCATCCTCAAAATTCACATTATCATTGCAAGTAATCAACACTCAAAAAGAAGAGGAAACATAACATCATTGTATAAAATTGGAGACTGCATACATGATACAACATATAATCAATCGTCAAAGAGATGGGGATAACATTCTCGAATTTCGGCCTTGCGATCCCAAGATTCCTCATCAACAGAATGGTGACCCCACTAAACTTTTACCAAGGGAATGACCTTGGTCCGGAGGACCTGCTCCTTCCAATCAAGGATATGAACTGGCTGCTCAATATAAGAAGCATCCTCACGAACCTCCAATGGTTGTCAATCAATAACAGAAACGATGTCTGACCCACACTTACTCAGTATAGAGACATGAAAAACGTTGTGGACGCCAGACAACTGAGATGGCATGGTAAGCTAATAGGCCACAGTGCCAACGTGCCCACTTATCTCGAAGGTCCTATGAATCTCGGGGCAAGAATGCCCTTCGTTACGAATCGAAATACGCCCTTCAAAGGCGAGACCTTGAGATACACTCTGTACCTTACTACGAACTCCTAGGGACAACGTCGGCGACCAGCTAAACTCTTCTACCGGCTCTGAGTTATGCGCATCTTTTACATGATGATATTGATAGCCTCTAACGTCTGCTGTACAAGCTCGGGACCTAGGAAATGCCACTTTTCAACCTCGATCCAACAACTCGGAGATCTGCATGGTCTTCCATATAATGCCTCAAAATGAGTCATGCCAATGGTCGCCTAATAGCTGTTGTTGTATGTAAACTCAGCCAATTGCAGATGCTCATCCCAGCTATCCACGAAGTCAATAGCGCATGCCTGAAACATATCCTCAAGGATCTGGTTGACCCTCTCGATCTAGCCATCGATTTGCGGATGATACGCGGTACTAAGTTGCAAATCAATACCCATCGCTCTCTGAAAGCTCTCCCAAAACTGAGACGTGAACTTCGGGTCTCGGTTTGAAACGATCGAGATAGGAACACCATGTAGTCTCACGATCTCACCAACGAACAACCTGGTGAGCCGGTCCGAATGGCAAGTCTCACAGATCACAAGAAAATGTGCTGACTTCATCAGACGGTCCACGATAACCCAAATGGTGTCATAACCACGCTGAGTCCTGGGCAAGCCCAAAATAAAGTCTGTCGATACGTGCTCTTACTTCCACGTTGGGACGCTCAACAGCCGCAATGGACCAAAGGGTCTCTGATGATTAGCCTTGACACGCTGGCATGTCCCACTTGGCCACAAAACTGGAGATCTGGTGCTTCATCCCTGCCTAAAAATATTGTCTCCTTATATCACGATACATCTTCGTCGAGCCAAGGTGGATAGAAAACCACGATTGATGTTCCTCAGTCATAAGATCTCTACACACCTCAGGAATATCCGGGACACATAATCGGCTTCTAAAATAAAGTCCACCATCAGAACTAATCTGCCAATCTGTCTGACTCTTAGATACTACTTATGCTCGGTAATCCTGTAACGATTCGTTTGTTTGTTGAGTCTCGATCACCCTTGCGACAAGATAGGGTTGAATCGATAAGCTCGATAACTGAACGATAGAAGACTGTAAACCAAAATCGAAGTCATACTCTGGTATATACTCGAGTATCCTCCACTTGTAATCATCATGTGTGCCACTAAGCCTCGTGGCTGATGGCTGAGGGCTTCTGCCACCACATTCGCCTTGGCTGGGTGGTACTAGAGGTTAACATCATAGTCCTTCAGAATCTCTATCCAGTATCTCTGTCTCATGTTCAGCTCAGACTGAGAGAATAGATACTTCAAGATCTTATGGTAGAAGAAAAGCTCGAACCTGACCCAATAGAGATAGTGTCTTGACACCTTCGATGCGAAGACGACTGCTGCCAGCTCCAAATCGTGCATGGTGTAGTTCAGCTAATGGACCTTGAGGTGGTGAGACGCATAGGCCACTGGTCTCCCATGCTGCATTAGGACAGTACCTAGGCCAATATGTAAAGCATCAGTAAATACAATAAATCCATCACTCCTAGAGGGAAGAATGATGACAGGAGCAGACGTGAGGCGGTCCTTCAGCTCCATAAATGCTCGCTCACAGGTGTCGCTCCAAGAAAACTCTACGCCCTTCCAAGTCAGCCTGGTCAATGGGGTTGTGATACGGGAGAAGCCCTCAATGAAACGTCAATAGTAGCCCGCTAAAATAAGAATACTGCGGATCTCGAATGTAGTTGTGAGATGGTCCCACTGACGCATTACCTCAACCTTCGAGGGGTCCACTGCAATGCCGTCCCTCATCACCATGTGACCAAGGAACTTCACCTCCTCCTACCAAAACTCGTACTTATCTAGCTTCGCATACAGCTAGTGGGCAATAAGGGTCTGCAAAGCAATCTCCAAATGTTACATATGGTCCTCATGGGTCCTCGAATATATCAGAATGTCGTCAATGAAGACCACAAAAAAATGATCAAGATATGGATGGAAGACCTCGTTCATTAACTGCATGAAGACAGCGGGTGCATTGGTCAATTCGAAGGATATGACCTAAAATTCAAAATGACCATAACGCATCCTGAAAGCCATCTTCGAAATGTCCTCCTCTCGGACCTGAATCTGATCAAACAAATCATCTATCCTCGAGAGTGGGTACTTGTTCTTATTGTGACCTGGTTGAGCTCACGGTAATCCACACAGAGCCTCAACGAGCCATCCTTCTTCCTGATGAAGAGTACTAGCGCTCCCAAGGTGAACTGCTTAGACGAATGAATCCCAACTCATGCAACTCGTCCAATTATCACTGAAGCTCATGCAATTCCATCGGTGTTATACGGTACGGGGCCTTCGAGATAGGTGCAGTACCAGGCACAAGATCGATCTGGAACTCAATATGTCAATAAGCTGCAACCCTGGAATCTCCTGAAATACGTCGGGGAAATTGCAAACAATCAACAACTGGTCAATACAACTGAATTATCTCCTCAACAGCGCAGGACATCAAACAAGATAACGGCTCTCCTCTGGGCTCTGTAATGAACCGAAACTGTGGCAATCCTAGTATGTAGAATGTGACTGTCCTTGCGAAATAGTCCAAGATGGTGTAGTACTTAGCAAGTCAATCCATGCCCAAGATAATGTCAAAATCTGACATCGGCAGTACATACAAATTGGCGGGCAAGAAAATCTCTTCAACTAACACGGGGTAAGACGAACAGAAACGGCCTAATACTGTGATCTTCTCCAAGGGTGTCGATACGATTAATCCCTCACTAGCAGACTTTGTCGGCAATCCATTCGATCAACAAAAATCCTTAGACATGAATGAGTGCGAAGCACTGGAATCAAATAGTACTTAGGTGATGCATGCAGAGACTGGAAGTATACCCTCAACGACTCCTCCGAATGACTACGGGTTCTGCTGAGCTGCATAGAATCTAACTTGATCTGGTAGGGGAGGTGCCTGTCCTCTCAGAGGATGCTGTTGTTGCAGATGTCGCTGAGGTGATCGAAACTGTTGCCTCTGTTGTTGCGGTCTCGCAGGCTGTTGCTAATGCTGCTGCTGAGGGGACCTCGGTGGTGGGATCTGCTGTCGTTGATACTGCAAAGACTATTGGGGTGTTCTCAACTGCTACTATGGAGGCTGATGTGGTGCTCTCGGCAGCTGCTGTTAAGGTCGGGGACACTCCCACCTAAGGTGTCTTATCCCAACGCATCCATAGCAGGTATCAGGAAGCTACCTCGATAATCAGCTTCAATAACCGAAATTGGCTTCAATAATCGGTCTAACAAAGGGCCTAAGGGAAGTTCACAATGTGGACATTTAACCATCATTACCCATCAATGTGGACATTTAACCAACATTGCTCACAAAGAGTGGCCCTCATAGAGCCAAACATATAGTGGGCCCATGACCTCACATAATGTGTCACACCCCATACTCAAAAATCGGGCTTAAAAAATTCTCGATCACCGAATCAGGCACTGATAGCCTCCATAGTACCCCATTCTTGGTTCCCAGTACCCATACACTAGGTTCCAATCCTGAGATCCTACAAGAAGGATTTCAAACATGATTTGATTTGTAATGAGCATAACCATAAGCATAACCCATGAAGAATAACCACAAGAACACCAACACAAAATCCACTATGATTAAAAACTTTGAGTACAATGCGTCTGAAAGGGAAATACAAGATAATGAAAATAACTGAAACTCCGGAAGCTCGACTGCACACTCCAACTGTGGTAAGGCTATGGTTGCATCCTAGCATCACCTGCACGCATCAATCGTGCATAACCTTATCGAAGCTTAGAGGGTGGTGTAAGTGTCTGTGTGTGTAGTATGAACGAGCTCAGAATGCAATGCTAGAGTAATGCGAAATCATGCTGATGGGTGCATGAATGCAATCAGCCGTACCAAGACTATGCGGTGTAAGATATGAATGCTATCAGCCATATCAAGATCATGCGATGTGAGATACAATTTAAGCATGTCAATCCTCATCCAAATCCTCATACAGCTCATCAAATATCAGTACAGTTCTCATTCTGGAGAATTACCGGGGTCTAGTATACTCTGCGCCATCTTGTCACCCCTAACCGAATACACAACTATGAGAGTAGAAGAGACCCCACTATCCACCTGCCAATATCAGGCCCGGCTCGTTGATAGCGGACCCATTCCTAAAGTTTTTCAAACTTAACCTAAAAATTGTCCCCTCACACAGGCGGGTCAGGTCACACCCCTTTCCAACCAACCACAACATAGTGGGAGACGCGGCCTACTGGTATACGGCCCTTGTGCTCTCATATATCCACTCGGTCTCGATATTGGAGTCATCCTCTAGTAACATCGGGTTTATGGATTTTCACCAAGGTACATCTATGGGCCGCAATGCTAGAAACAATATTTTTGGTATCCAATCCAGACATCCATGATGTTTCTGTAGAAGCTATGACCCTGATGTCGCTAGGGCATACAATAATCACAATCACACAAATGCAAGTGCATGAATCACTCTACCATACATGCAACAATCCTGCGTGTACTGCGCATTCGTAAATAATTTACCCAAAGACAGTCACTCTTCATATCAAGCATACATATGATGCATATGAGCACGAATCATGGATCTATACTAAACATATTATATGGTGATGTACTTTGTTTATAATGAAGATGGGCCTAGATGGCTTACACACTACAAGTATGGGCCTATCAATGGGCCTTAGGGAGAGTGACAATGCAAACATTTAACCAACATCATCCTTACAATATGGGTATCAAACCATCATTACTCCTAAGGCACGGCCTGCCATGAACATCATTACATAAACCATGGTGGAATCAGACATTGCAATGGGCCTTATATACATCCTGTTGGGCCTCGACCCAAGGGCTCCGAATACATCAAATAGGTCGCACCACATGTGCCTCATATATGTCCAGGTGGGCCTTAACATCGAGTCTCATATATCACATCGGGCCTAATCAAATGGACTGAATCAACTAGGCCGAGTTGAATGGGCCGAGTTCAATTAGGCCAAACCCAACTCATCTACTTTTAGAAATCAATATATATATATATATATATATATATATATATATATATATATATATATATATATATATTAAATGGACCATATAAAAATTATCAGTGGGGATAATGATTTTTCACGGTTAAATTCCAGTGGGACCCATCATAGGGTTTATTTCCCATCCAGTCTATTCATAAGGTCACAAAGGCCTAGATTTAGAGGAAAAACAAATATCATTTTGATCTAAACCCTGTAGTCTAAGGGTTCAAATGGTGGACGTTCAAACCCACTGTTTTCTGTAATGTGATCCACCTGATCCTAGATCTGTCTCATTTTTCTTCTAACACAAGCCTAAGATGAGCTTACAAAAAGGAGTGGATGGTTTGGATGCAACACATGCATCATGGTGGGTCCCACCATCTAATGATGTGGACAGTGTGGATAGAACACATACATCATTGGTCGGTCCCACCATCCAAAAGTGTGGTTAGTGTGGATATACATATATACATCAGTGGGTCCCACGTGGGGCCCACCATAATGTTTATCTCCCATCCAATCTGTTTAATAAGGTCATACAGGCCTGAATGCAAAGGGAAAAAAAGTAAATTTCATAATGATTCAAAACTTCTCTAACCCAAAAGGGTTTCAATGGTAGATGTTCAATTCACCACTATTTCCTATGACGTGGGCCACCTGAGTTCTTGCATGGCTGATTTTAGAGAGGGGGGCTATAAGTGCTATAGTTTATAGCCCCTTGTGATTGTCAAATAGGTGGTGACAAAGACACTGCTTTGAAGCAGTATATATGATGAACAAAAGTCTTCAAAAAGCCTTCAAGTTCAAGAAGCTTTTAAGTTCAAGAAGCTTTCAAGTTCGAGATCTCAGGCTTAATTATACTCAAAGGTCACTTGTCTTCAAGTTTCAATGTCCTTGCTTCACTATTAAGGTATGACTGACCTTAGGTTGACCTTTAAAGTAGGCCATTTTGGATACATAATCCATATATGTTGTATAAGTGAATTTGGTCTGTTCTAAGACTAGTCCTGGACCTTGTTCGACTAGTCCTAGCACTAGTTCGACCAGTCTAAGAAATTTCAGGACCAGTCCTAAGTTGTTGAAGATTTTTAAAAAATTTTGGTTACTCTATGACCAGTCGTAGGAACAATGTCGACTAGTTGTTTGACCAGTCGTAGACCTTCAACTCAAAGTCCAGCATTGAAAACTTCAGTCTACGACCAGTTGTATGCAACCTATGACTAGTTATGAAATCGTCAGATCTTATCGCGCCTAAAAATTCAAATTTCTGTTGGTTCTTTGACCAGTTGTAGAGGTCCTAAGACCAGTCGAAGATGTGGTTTGTTCAGCTATAAATAGATCACGAATCTCAGAATAATTTATAAAATTCAAGCTAATTAATTCGGCCTTCTGAAAGATAAGTCTGTGTTCTATTTTAAGCTAAATGTGCGTATTTAATATTCTCTTTCTTTAGCTTTATTAATTGATTTTGTTTCTTGTATTCCAATCTAATCTGAAAAGAGGAATTGATATTTTCCTTTCTTTGGAATCAAAATCAATTAAAGCTAGCCCATTTTAATTTAATTTAAAATCAATTAGAACTAAAGCCATTGTAATGTGAGTTTGGACATTGAACTTGGACATTCGATCATCTTCATTGACTTGGTTCAACGGGGCTGCGACAACAAAGGAGAAAGTCAGGTATTTTACATTTAATTGTAAATTCCTTTCTGTTTTGGTTTCTTTTGGGATTTGCAAGAAAAATCTCATTGTATTGGTAATCTGAGGAGAGCCAGGAAAACTCAGAAGTGGTTTTTTTAATTGTGTAAGCCCACAGAGAAAGACACAATTGTAAAGGTTTTGGGTGAACCTGTGAAAACCTAATTTGATAGTGAACGCTAATATCCCTTATGTGAGGATATTAGGAGTGGAGAAGCATTCTTTGTGGCTGTTGTTTAACAGTTGGTGAACACACAGGTGAACCACTATAATCCCTTGTGTTTGGTGGTTGAATGGTTTATATTTCATATCTTTAATTATTCATTTGTGGGGTGTATATATGGATGTGAATGATGTAATCATTTATTTCAAGCATTGTGGGAATGTTGTAATAAATTAGCATTTATTTCTTGCTATTCCTTTATTAGCTTCCTCAATTGTTCTAGTAAGGTTGCCCTGCCATTTCTATAGTGTATGGTTGTCCCTAGAACAAAATATATTTGGAATTGTAATTTATTCTTCAGTGCAGGTTGTATTTAATTTTTTATCATTCTTCTTCGATTTGAGATTTGATACAAAGACCTTTCTAGAAATAAGGTTGTCCTACCATAAACTCTGGTTTTTGGTGTAAGGTTGTCCTTAAAACAACATTTGTATCAACCTCTCAAGATCTGAATTTTGAGGTTGCTTTATGTTCTTGTATTGTGGTTTATTTATTTTATTTGTTGGCTATCATATTTATTTAATTTCTGTTCTTATAAGTTTTATTTGGCATAGTCCTATTCACCCCCCCTCCCCCCGCTTTAGGACATATAGCTAGGCTTTTTCATGTGGTATCAGAGCCTAATAGCTCTTTTTAATTCTTAATTCTTAGATTTATTTCCTGAGCTAACAATTTAAACTATTTAAGATGTCAAATTTTGATAGCTTATCAATCACTAGACCACCACCCTTTGATGGCTCCAACTATGCTTATTGGAAAGCCAGGATGAGAATATTCTTAAATTCCATGGATGAAAGTGTGTGGCTAGCCACTATGAATGGTTGGAATCCTCCTACCACTAAAGTAACTGGAGTTAATGGATCAAAATCTATGAGAGTAACACCTTATTTCTCGTGGACCACACTTCAGAAAAGTGAAAGTAGTGAAATACTAAAGCACTAAATGCAATCACTTGCGCACTATCATCGGATGAATTCAAAAGAATTATATCATGTGATTCTGTAAAGCAAGCTTGGGATATATTAGAAATGACACACAAGGGTACATCAATTGTCAAGAAATCGAAAGCCTAACTCCTTACAACTAAATTTGAAGAAATTCATGTGGAGGAAAATGAAACATTTATGGACTTTTATACACGATTAAATGACATTGTAAACTCTATGTGGGGTCTTGGTGATAAAATCCTAAAAAGTAAAGTGTGTGCAAAAATACTACGCTCACTTCCTGAACGGTTCAACTCTAAAGTAACCGCGATCCAAGAACTTCGTGATACGGATAATATGAGGGTTGAGGAATTAGTTGGTTCTTTACAAACCTACGAGTTAACTTTTAAAGCTCCAAAAGGAAAATCGATTGCTCTTAAAACTTCTAAAAATAATTTTCAAGAAATTTTTGATTTAGAAAACTCTGAAGATGATATGGCCCTTTTGGCGAAAAAGTTTTATAAAATATTTAAAAATAAAAAAGAGAGTTGATTTTCAAAAAGGAAATGATAAGAAAAGATCTAAACCTAAATCTAAAACTTCGAAATCTTTGAAAGATAGTCAATGTTACAACTACCAAGAATATGGGCATTTGGCTAACAAGTGTCCTAAAAAGGACAAACCCAAGAAGAGGGGTATGTTGGCTACTTGGGATGAATCCTCTGATTCTGAAGCTTCTTCTGAATCTGAAGATTCTGAAACTGAGTCGGGCAATGAAGTGAAAGCCCTTATAACTCTAGCTAAATTCACATTTTTAGATAATGATTCAACAAGTGAAGAAAATCTGAACAGTGAATGTGAAAATAAAGATAATCTTCAACATGATTACAATGCCCTATACAAGGAGAGTTGTAAGAACGTTGTGAAATTGAAACTTTAAAAAGAAAAATTTTCTAAGCTCAAAGAAATTTATGAATATCTTATTTTAGAAAAGTCTCATATTTCAGACTGTTTTGAAAAGACAAAATGCGATTTGAATTTTAAAACAGCCCAAGTTGAAAATCTTAAATCTGAAAATGACCAATTAAAATATAAAGTCTCTTCTCTCTTGAGTTTAAAGAAAACTTGAAAATATGCCCAAGGTGATTCTAAATTAGAAAAACTCTTATCAGGATCGAGAAAATGTGGCGATCGATCCGGTCTGGGTTATGATAAGAATGATTGTCTTAAGCTGAAAAATACACCTCCTAAGTTTGTAAAAGGAGAGACCTTAAACTCAAAAGGGAAAGGATAAGTGTTTTCTAAAGACCCTACATCTGTTCAAAAACCTAAAGGAAGTTATTTCAACTATAAGAAGCATAACCAAAATCTTTTGGCTGAAAAGATAGTTGATTTACTTAAGGAGCTTCTAAAGTCTAACTCAATAGGTCATACTTATAATTCTTACAATCAAAAGAAGAAAAACTATCCACCTAAACCCAAAATGGTTATGAAATGGATTCCAAAGGTCACTTGTTTGGTTGCCCATACCGCTTTCAAAGCTACAAGTCATTCAAAGTGGTACCTAGATAGTGGATGCTCTAGGCATATGACAGGAGACAAGGCGTTATTCACCAATCTAAAAGGTATGACTAATGGTTCAGTCACATTTGGTGATGGCAGTAACTGCAAAATTATGGGCCAAGGTATGGTTCAACTTTATAACCTTCCGTTGTTTAAGAATGTCTTATATGTTGAAGGACTAAAACATAATTTTCTAAGCATATATCAATTATGTGATAATAACCATAGTATTCGGTTTTCTAATCAAAGTTATAAGATTCTAAATAACAAGGGTTCTGTAATACTAGCTGGATGTAGAACGTCTGAAAACTGCTATATTCTTAACGAATCTAGCTCATCTAATCAAACATGTTACATGGTCCATACAGACGAGACTAAATTGTGACACAAACGTCTAGGACATGTACACTACCGAAATTTATTTATATTGAGAAAAAAGGAACTTATAAGAGGTTTACCCAAACTTTAAAAATTAGATAAGATATGTGGTGAATGCCAGTTTGGCAAACAAACAAGGAACTCATACAAAAAGGTGAATTCCAATACCACATCAAGACCACTCGAACTTCTCCACATGGATCTGATAGGACCTACCCGAATAGAGAGTCGAGGTGGCAAAAGGTATATCTTAGTAATTGTAAATGACTTTACCAGATATACATGGGTAGTCTTCTTAAGGAACAAATCAGAAACCCTTAAAGAAGTAAGAAATTTTTTTAAAAGGATTCAAACTGAAAAAGGTTCTCAAATCAGTAAGATTTGTAGTGATCATGGATCTGAATTTGAGAATAGCAATTTTGAGAAGTTCTGTAGCGACCAAGGAATATTACATGAATTTTCAGCGCCCAAAACTCCACAACAAAATGGGACAGTGGAAAGGAAAAATAGAGTGCTATAAGAAATGGCTAATGTCATGTTGAATTGCATGAAGCTCTCTAAGAATCTTTAGGTTGAAGCAGTCAATACAGCTTGCTATATTATTAACCGATTTTACACTAGTAAAGGTAAATAATAAAACGGCTTACCAAATGTGGTTGGATAAAAAGCCTACTATCAAATACTTTCTATTTTTTGGCAACAAGTGCTATATTTTACGAGATCGTGAAAATCTGGGAAAATTTGATATGAAAAGTGATGAAGGGATCTTTCTAGGGTATTCTTTAAATAGTCGTGCTTACAGGGTTCTGAACAAAAGGACCGATGTGATTTAAGAGTCTATCAATGTGGTCATTGATGATCACTTAAACACACCGGTCTCAAGTTCAGATAATGATGAAGTTCTTATAGTTGATAAACCTGATACTTCATCTAATCAAATTAATTCTGAACTAAGGACTGTTAAAGATCATCCAACTACTCAAATTCTTGAAAACCCTCTCACTGGTGTTCGTACTCGTAGACAACTTGAGGATATATGTAATTACATATGTTTTACATCCCAGATAGAACCATCTAGCGTAAAAGAAGCTCTTGCAGATGAAAACTGGATTGTTGCGATGCAAGAAGAACTTAACCAATTTGTAAGAAATGATGTTTGGTGTCCCGTACCTAAACCCAAAGATAAACACATCATTAGAACAAAATGGATTTTTAAAAATAAGTCTGAAGAGCTTGGAAATATAATTAGGAATAAGGTTAGGCTAGTGGTATAAGGTTACACTCAAATCGAAGGTATTGATTTTGATGAAACCTTTGCACCAGTAGCACGTCTTAAAAGTGCACCTACTAGTGCCCTGGTTTGTCAATTACGGTGTGAGTTGAGTCAATCGGACTACAGAGCCTAACAGGAAGAACAATTCAAGCGTCTGCCTCAACTAGATATGTGGAAGCTCGCCATAGGTAAATCATAGCCTCACATCTCATGTCCCAAAACACTAGGTGATTAAAACCATTAAAAACAACTTAGAACATATGAGGGTTTTTGGGTAAGTGAACATTTTCAAACATAAGAAAATCTCTAAGTTTGCTTGCCCTGTCGATTATATCGATACATATGTCGATATGATCGACCTGCTCTGTCAATGTCCTCGACACTTAATCGATACTATCGATAAGAGGACTAAAAGTATCCAGTAACTGCATACTCATTTGGAAGGATTTATCGATATATCGATACACCTATCGATATCATCAATATTCAATCATTGAGTCCATCAGAAGTGGCTCGATAATATCGATAGGCAGATTTTTGATGACCCTGTTTTTTTAAGAGAACTACTATGTGCTTCGATATATTGATGCCTTTTTTGATTTAATCTGAATTCAAATATCGATCATATGGAAGGTCGTCAATCATATCGACAATGGACACGAATTTCTTCCAGCAAATATTTCAGGATGTTTTTAACTTTGATCGGGGGCCACTCGAGGAAATCGATATTCTTATGTCGATGTTATCGAGCCCTGGTCGATTGGATCGAAAAGTTGGACACAAACTGTCTAGCGTGCTTATAAGTAAATCTATATGATTTATCGATCCCATCGACACGGCCTCGATATCATCGATATTTAAATTCCGATGACATCGGTTGACCCTCGATCATATCCTAAAAAACTTGAAATATTTTAGGCTAGTCTCTCTCATTTTTAAAATGTCAATCAATCGATCCCAGTATCGATGGAATCGGAGTTCAAAATCTGATGACATCGACACCAGTATCAATCCCATCAACCAGCTGACAAAAGGTTTCAAAAGAATATGGCATTTGAGTTTGTATTATCGAGCGGACAGTCGATCTCATCGAGAGTATACGCTCGATGATATCGACCCTGCTCGATATCGAACTCTGTCATAAATATGACTATTTTATATCCGTTGGAACTTTTTACCTATATATAGAGAGAGACCTGTCCATATTACTGGTAGAGAAAGAAGAGAGTGCTTTTGTGTGTTTTACCTTTAGATCATATACTTCTCTCACGGGAGTTCATCTTTCAATCCACTCTCATTCATTGACATTCAATAGAGTGGATTGGGAAATGAACTTCCGTATTCAAGGATCCTACAGCAACTATCTTAATAACATATCATTAAGCTAGGATGCCTTGAATGAATAGATGACGAGAATTACTCTATCTTCCTTATAGGAAAATTATAAGAGAGTAGATTTCCATCCTAACCTTAACCCAACTCGAAGCCAAGTACCGATATATATTTTTTATTATGGATCAAGGGAACTGAAGACTCTTCAACAATAAGAAGGAGATTTTCATCACTGCGCTAAAAGGTACTCATTAACTTATCTGTAAGTACCTAGAGTCCAGAGGACACTTGTGATCATTCCTTTCTAGGATTGGGTCTTAAGTGTTGCTCACCCTTTGAAGTCCTCATAGGAGGCCTCTGGTAGGAGTGTATGCTATGGGTGTGTTGTGTGGACCCTTGCTCTGTGGAGAGTATAAACATCCGAGTGCGTTGTGTGGACCCTTGCTCTGTGTGGGCATAAACATCTGGTTAGGAGTGCACCAGTAAAACTCCAGGGTTAGAGGTGAACCGAGTAGAAACCTCCTTGTAAAGGTTGAAGGTGAACCTGATTTAAAGTCTTAAGTTTGAGGTGAACCCTGGAAAACCTCCATAGTGAAATCCAGTACACTCAAGGGTTGAGTGCGACAGCCGGGAGTGGAGTAGACAAGTAGTCGAACCACTATAAAAATGACTATATTTGAGTTTGTTATTATTTTTCATTATGTGATATTCCTTAGATGTTTTTATATTTGATTGTCTAAGATCACACCTCATATACACACACAGTCTTATCCATCACAATCTTGTATGCAACTTGTTTATCTTTCAAACAGTTTGTGATTGGATCCTCTACAAGGCTTGGAAGCCAGTAGAGTTACATTTGAGTAATCTTGTTAATTGTATATCTGATAGGATTAGTGTAATAGGATTTTAAATACATCATAAAACTTTAAAAAGTCCTATTCACCCCCCTCTAGGATATATTGGCAGATTCCTACATTGACTCAAGCGGTCTTCACCGCTATTTCAATTGGTATCAGAGTGGGTCTCTCTTTAAGGACTTCACCACATAGAGAGTGATCTTGACTAAAGAAGGAATCATATTTAAGAAGGTCACAGAGGATGTGATAGATCATAACAATTGTCTTGTAATCCATACTGCTCTAAAAGCTGGCAATAGTTTAAAATGGTATCTTGATAGTGGATGCTCCAAACACATAACTGGTGATCAAACTCATTTTTGTGAGTACTCAAATTTTGATGGAGGTCAGTCACATTTTAAGTTGGTAGTTCAGCCAAAATTATTGGACAAGGGACAATAGCTATACCTGATCTTCCAAAAATCAAACATGTCCTCTGTGTAGAAGGTTTGAAACATAATCTCCTTAGCATTTCTCAAATCTTCTCAAAAGATTTGTGTAGAATTTTAGATCACATAGGAAAATCCCTCATAAATGGACTGCGCACTAGTGATAACTCTTATATCATAGAAAGTGCAAATGAGGATGTGATGAATACAAAGTGTAACATGGCTGTGAAAAATGAATCCAAATTATGGCATCAAAGTTGGGACATGTTCACTACCGAAATTTAGCTAAGCTCAGCTTAAAAAATTTGGTTAGAGGTCTTCCAAAGATTAGAAAAGAAGAAAAAGTTGTGTGTGGAGAATGTCTTAAAGGAAAAAAGATAAAAACTGGACATAAAAAGACAACCACCATAGCAACAATAAAACCATTAGATCTGCTGCATATGGACCTGGTTGGCCCAACAAAAGTGGAAAGCCATGGAAGGAAAAGGTACTTCCTTGTTATAGTTGATGACTACACCAGATTCACTTGGGTCGCATTTCTTCAGGAAAAATTGGATGCTTTTGACGAATTTGCAATCCTGGCCAAATGACTTCAAAATGAAAGAGGATATGGCATTAATCGTATTAAAAGTGATCATGGTGGAGAATTTGAAAATGAAAATTTTGAAAAGTACTGCAATGAGAAAGGAATTCATCATGAATTCTCAGCCTCAAAAACCCCACAGCAAAATGGAATTGCTAAAAGGAAAAACTGTGTGCTGCAAGAGATGGGGTCAGTCATGCTAAATGGAAAAGATATGGAAAAAATTTTCTAGGCAAGAACCTGTCAATACTGCCTGCTACACCGTAAATAGAGTATATCGTAGAGCAGGTCTGAACAAAACTCCATATGAACTATGGTATGGAAAGGCACCTAGTGTGAAATATTTTCGAGTTTTTGGGAGTAAATGTTATATTTTAAGAGACAGAGATCACCTAGGAAAATTTGATCCTAAAAGTGATGAAGGTATTTTTTTGGGGTATGCCATGAATAGTCGTGTGTATGGAGTATACAATCTAAGAACCCTGACTATTTAAGAGACAGTCAATGTGGTAATTGATGATCATCTTAATGATGAGGAGAACCCTACAAATGAATTAGAAGATGATGTAGACTCATGCATTCTAAAAAAATCAGAGAACAAAACCCCAGCACCAAATGAACCTAAACTGTCCTCTGAAATACCCATCGTAAAGGATCACCCACGGGAACAAATCATTGGTGATCCAAATGGTGTAAGAACTCGACGACAGATAGAGAATATCTACAGTCATTTCTACTTTACCTCAAAAATTGAACCTAAAAATGTTATGGAAGCTCTTCAAGATGAACACTAGATAAATGCCATGCAAAAAGAACTTTAACAATTCTAAAGAAATGAGGTATGGAAATTGGTTCCTAGACCAACCGATACAAATGTCATTGAAACCAAATGGGTCTTCAAGAACAAATCCGATGAGTCAGGAAATGTGATCAGAAATAAAGCAAGGTTAGTCACCCAAGGATACTCACAGATAGAAGGGATTAATTTTGATGAAACATTTGCCCCTGTTGCACGTCTTGAATTTATTAGAATTCTCATGTCCGTTGCTTACACATTAAAATTTAAATTATTTTAGATGGATGTTAAAAGTGTATTTCTTAATAGGGATCTTACTAAAGAAGTTTATATAGAACAACCTAAAGGATTTTCAGATCATAAGTTCCCTCATTATGTTTATCGTCTGGATAAAGCTCTGTATGGTCTCAAATAAGCACCCCGTGCATGATATGAACGGCTAACAAAATTTCTGTTAAATCATGATTTCTGCAGAGGAAGTGTAGATAAGACACTGTTTACTCAAAAAACAAAGAACTCCTTGCTTATTGCGCAAATCTATATGGATGACATAGTGTTTGGACCAACATGTGGAGACGAGGCACACAAATTCACCAATCTAATGAAATCAGAGTTTGAAATGAGTATGGTTGGCGAATTAAACTTCTTTTTAGGGCTGCAAGTCAAGCAACTATCTGATGACATTTTCATAAACCAGACCAAGTATGTAAGAGATTTGGTGAAAAGATTTGGACTTGAGTCAGATTGTACCTATCACACGCGTATGAGTACCACCCTTAAACTCTCCAAAGATATTAATGGCAAAAGTGTGGACCAACATCTTTATCGAAGCATGATTGGAAGCTTACTGTATCTCACAGCTAGTCATCCAGATATATCCTTTAGTGTGGGAGTATGTGTTCGATATCAGGCAGATCCTAAGGAATCCCACCTAATAGTTGTTAAAAGGATTATCAAATATGTAGCTGGGACTACCACTTTTGGTCTATGGTATCCATATGAAACATCCACCATCATTGATGGTTATTCTGATGCAGATTGGGCTAGAAATTTAGACGATCGAAAATCAACAAGTGGAGGATGTTTTTATATTGGTAACTGTTTGGTCTCCTGGCAGAGAAAAAGAAAAATTTAATCTCATTATCCACTGCAGAAGCTGAATATATAGCTGTAGGTAGCTGTTGTACACAACTCCCATGGATGAAACAAATGTTGTTGGACTACGGAATTACACAGCCTACAATGAGTCTTTTTCGTGACAATACAAGTGCTATAAACAGTCAAAAAATCCTGTTCAGCACTCTCGGACTAAGCATATTGACATCCGTCATCACTTCATCCGAGAACTTGTTGAAGAAAAGATCATTGCATTGGATTATGTAACTACCGAAAAACAGCTTGCCGATATTCTCACAAAGCCTCTTGATACCAATAGGTTCTGTGATCTTCAAACATCCATTGGTATATGCTCTCATTGATAAATATCTCAGGAATAATGGCTCACATAGGTACATTTAAAGTCTGAGATATTCCTGGCCACACTGCTAAGTGAGCAAATGTCTAAATTTTCATAGCAGCGATACTATCCATACTACGTTCAATTTCATCATCGATGCCATCGAAATAGTATATCGATCCAATCAACAGTTGTGGGAAATACGATGCTTCAACTATCAATTCCTTCCCACAGTCAGACTACATTCAATTGTCTTACTAATTTCCAATGACCATCAGTGCAACTCTTGATGGAAGACATAATGATGTTATCGATAGCTAATCGATATGATCGATAAGGGTGTTATATTAAGAGAAGAATTCATGTGAATTCCTACTTTTCCCTCCTTTCTCTGAATACTTCCTTTCCAATATTTCATCTCTTCAAACCATGATCAAGGGAAAAGGAAAGTCGTCTCTCCATCCTCTGAAATTTAAGAATGTACCATCGGAATCCAGCAAGCATCAACCTATGAAAGGACATCCATATTCTATTGTTGAACATATTGTGCTTAATAGTGTCATAGAATCATTTGGTGTGGATCTACTTCTGAAAGTAATCGGTTGGCAGAATATCCTTAATCTTGGAGGATCATATTAACTAGGGGTGATTTGTGTATTTTCAATCACTGTCATATCATTAGCGATGACCCCCCTAGCATTCAGTTTAACCTCACGCACTACTCAAAACTGATCACTCCAATCACCTTGGCTCATCTTCTTGATCTAGAGGTCACTCGAATTCCAGTGACTAACAGAAATCTCAATGGTTTGGGTGTATGGGGAGAAGTAACTCGTGCACTCTATCAAGGCACGACCGTTCCACGGAATGATGAAAATCTGCTTCATGTCAACTATCCAGGCCCCACGTTCAAAATTCTTCATAGCATTCTTGGGTCTAATGTATATCCCTGCGATATCAAAGGGGATCATCTTCCTCCTTTTGTGATCAATGTACTCTATGATATATATCAAGAAAATCAAGTTTGTCTGCCAACTCTTCTCATCAAGCAAATCATTCGTGTAATCTAAGGCAATCATAGGGAGACACTATTCTTCCCTGTGCTCATATGCAAACTAGCACATCATGCAGGCCTACCTGCCACCTCTGATAAAGTATATCCTGAAGAATGGTTTGATGATGATGCAACACTGGTGGCACAATAGTTGTGTCCTTCTTTATCTAGGCCAAGTGCTTCCATTCCAAGGGCTGTTCCACATGCTTCACCGTCCAAATACATGCAGGGTCAAATCCCACGCCATTGCTAAGCCCCAACTCAATTACAAATCGTCAATCTTATCACCTCAAATGTCATCTGCTAAATAGGATCGCAGGGCTGGAAAATCGATTGTACCTCTGCGAACGGCGTCTTACTGCGATTGAAGATAAATTTGACGTTCTCCAGCAAACCACTCAGCAAGTGGTGGATTTGCTCACACATCACTCTTCTCAGGGACATTAAGCAAGTGCAGTCCTTCTCTGATTATCAAGTGCATCTGATGTTGTGTTATTTTTTTGATAATGGATTAACTACTGTTGTCTGGGGCAGTTCGTGTTTTTGAATGACGCATGTTTTTTTGCATATGGCTGCACATAATTCTATTCTTACTGCCATATGATGTCCCCTAGTTAAATGGAATTTCTTCTATGGAATGCATGTGATTTTCATGATTATCTTACCTAACCTGTTTAATATGCATTCATATTCTCTCAAGATGTTGTATGGTTTACAATGATCTCATCTTTACATATCTCTATCTGAGGCTCTCCCATATTCCTTAACTTCAATCAAATCTCACTTGTTATGCCTTTGCCAAAGACTGACAAAAACGGGGAGAAGAAGTTAAAACACCCCGTGTGGAAAATTGGATATTTTTATCTTTCTTTGTTGCAGGTGTAAGGGGGAACAACTGCACCAAGAAAGGGGGTTTACAATAAGGGGGAGAAAATACTGATTATGTACATGAATATGTTAGAATTTATAAAATTGTGTAAACACATGTCCACACAATTTAGGATGTGTCTGTCTAGATATTATCCCAGGGTTTTTTGGGTATTTTGTCACGTAATTGACAAAGGGGGAGATTGAAAGTGCACCTACTAGTGCCCTGGTTTGTCAATTACGGTGTGAGTTGAGTCAGTCAAACTACAAAGCCTAACAGGAAGAACAATTCAAGCATCTGCCTCAACTGGATGTGTGGAAGCTTGCCATAGGTAAATCATAGCCTCACATCCCATGTCCCAAAACACCAGGTGATTAAAACTCTTTAAAAAACTTAGAACATATGAGGGTTTTTGGGTAAGTGAACATTTTCAAACATAAGAAAATCTTTAAGTTTACTTGCCCTGTCGATTGTATCGATACATATTTCGATATGATCGACCTGCTCTATCGATGTCCTCAACACTTAATCGATACTATCAATAAGACGACTAAAAGTGTCCAGCAACTGCATACTCAACTAGACGGATTTATCGATATATCGATACACCTATCGATATGATCGATATTCAATCATCGAGTCCATCGGAAGTGGCTCGATAATATCGACAGGAAGATTTTCACTGCCCCTATTTTTCTTAAGAGAATTACTATGTGCTTTGATATATCGATGCCTTTTCTGATTTAATCTAAATTTAAATATTGATCATATTGGAAGGCCGTCGATCATATCGACAGTGGGCGTGAATTTCTTCTAGCAAATATTTCAAGATGTTTTTAACTTTGATCGGGGGCCACTTGGGGAAATCGATATTCTTATGTCAATGTTATCAAGCCCTGGTCGATTGGATCAAAAACTAGACACAAACTGTCCAGCGTGCTTATAGGTAAATCTGTACGATTTATCTATCCCATCGACACGGCCTCGATATCATCGATATTCAAATTTTGATAACATCAGTTGACCCTCGATCATATCCTAAAAAACCTGAAATATTTTAGGCTAGTCTCTCTCATTTTTCAAATGTCGATAGATCGATCCCAGTATCGATGGAATCGGAGTTCAAAATCCGATGACATCGACACCAGTATCGATCCCATCAACCAGCTGGTAAAAGGTTTCAAAAGCGTATGACATTTGAGTTTGTGTTATCGAGCGAACAATCAATCCCATCGAGAGTATACGCTCGATGATATCGACCCTGCTCGATGATATCGAACTCTGTCATAAATATGACCATTTTATATCCATTGGAACTTTTTGCTTATATATAGAGAGACCTATCCATATTTCTGGTAGAGAAAGAAGAGAGTGCTTTTGTGTATTTTACCTTTAGATCATATACCCAAAGCCCTTTCTCTCACGGGAGTTCATCTTCCAATCCACTCTCATTCATTGACATTCAATAAAGTGAATTGGAAAATGAACTTCTACATTCCAGGATCCTTCAGAAACTATCTTAATAGCATATCATTAAGCTGGGATGCCTTGAATGAATAGATGACGGGAATTACTCTATCTTCCTTATAGGAAAATTCTAAGAGAGTAGATTTTCGTCCTAACCTTGACCCAACTCGAAGCTAAGTACCGGTATATCTTTTATGTTACAGATCAAGGGAGCTAAAGACTCTTTAACAATAAGAAGGTGATCTTCATCACTGCGCTAAAAGGGACTCATCAACTTATCTGTAAGTACCTAGAGTCCAAAGGACACTTGTGATCATTCCTTTCTAGGATTGGGTCTTAAGTGTTGCTCACCATTTGAAGTCCTCATAGGAGGCCTCATAGCAGGCCTCTGTGGGTACGTTGTTTGGACCCTTGCTCTATGGAGAGCATAAACATCCGGGTGCGTTGTGTGAACCCTTGTTCTTTGTGGGCGTAAACATCTGGTTAGGAGTGCACCAGTAAAACTACAGGGTTAGAGGTAAACTGAGTAGAAACCTCCGTACAAAGGTTGAAGGTGAACTTGATTTAAAACCTTAGGTTTGAGGTGAACCCTAAGAAACCTCCTTAGTGAAATCTAGTACACTCAAGGGTTGAGTGTGACAACTGGGAGTGGAGTAGACATGTAGTTGAACCACTGTAAAAATGACTATGTTTGAGTTTGTTATTATTTTTCATTGTGTGATATTCTTTACATGTTTTTATATTTGATTGTCTAAGATCACACCTCATATACACACATAGTCTTATCCATCACAATCTTATATGCAACTTGTTTATCTTTCAAATAGTTTGTGATTGGATCCTCTACAAGGCATGGAAGCCAGTAGAGTTACATTTGAGTAATCTTGATAATTGTATATCTGATAGGATTAGTGCAATAGGATTTTAAATACATCATAAAACTTTAAAAAGTCCTATTCACCCCCCTCTAGGACATATTGGCAAATTCCTACTTCGACTCAAGCGGTCTTCACCGCTATTTCACGTCTTGAATCAATCAGACTGTTTATATCCATTACATATTTTAGAAAGATCAAGATTTATTAAATGGATGTGAAAAGTGCTTTCTTAAATGGTGATTTGCATAAGGAAGTCTATGTTGAACAACCGATGGGTTTTGAAGATCTCAAAAATGTTGATCATGTGTATCGCCTTAAAAAGGCACTTTACGGATTAAAACAAGCTCCTATGGCATGGTATGAGAAACTAATAACGTGTCTGTTAAGCCATAATTTTCAAATGAAATCTGTTGATAAAACTCTGTTTGTTAAAAAACATAATGATCATATTTTAATAGTACAGATTTATGTTGATGATATCATTTACGGATCTACTTATAATGACATGACTACTGAGTTTACAGATTTGATGAAATCACAGTTTGAAATGAGTATGGTTGGGGAATTGAATTATTTCTTAGGATTACAAGTAAAGCAAGAACCTGATGGAATATTCATTTCTCAATCTAAATATGCTTTGAATTTAATTAAGAGATTTGGATTTGAGAATGGTAAGAACTTCGATACTCATATGAGTACTACCTTGAAACTCTCAAAAGATTTTGCAGGTAAAAATGTTGATCCGAAATTATATCGAAGCATGATTGGTAGCCTATTGTATTTAACTGCTAGTAGACCTAATATCGCACTAAGTGTTGGTATTTGTGCTAGATATCAGTCTAATCCTAAAGAATCACACTTGATTGCTATCAAGCGAATTGTGCAATATATCATAAGTACTGTTAATCTCGGTCTTTGGTATCCACATGAGACTAGTGCTCAATTAACTAGGTACTCGGATGCTAATTGGGCTGGTAATCTTGATGATAGAAAATCAACCAGTGGTGGTTGCTTTTATATCGAAAACTGTTTAGTTTCTTAGGTTAGCAAGAAACAAAGTTCCATATCACTTTCAATAGCTGAAGCTGAATACATCGCAGCTGGTAATGCATGTACGTAGCTTGTTTGGATGAATCGAACGCTAAGTGATTATGGAATTAAACAAGATTCTATGTTATTATATTGTGATAATTCCAGTGCCATAAATATTACAAAAAATCATATTCAGCATTCTTGTACTAAGCACATTGACATTAGATTTCATTATATCCATGAATTAGTAGAAGAAAAGGTTATATCTTTGGAATATATACCTATCAAGAATCAACGTGCTGACATTTTCACTAAACCTCTCCACAAAAGCAGGTTTAACCAAATGAAATTTGATCTTGGCATGTGCATTTTAAGATGATAATTTATGCCTTTTTGTATCATATTGTATATTCTTACTAGTTTAAATTTTAATTTTTGCAAATCATGCTGAAAATTTCGTAAAACTTATAGAAAAATTAAATTTTTAGCTGGTCCTCGACTGATCGTGAATATACACGACTAGTCGTGGTACGACCGGTCATGTACATCCACGACCAGTCGTGAAACTCATGAATCACTTTATTTGGGGAAAACGTTTCATCTTCCTCATTTCATTTTCACTCACCAATGAGCCGACGTCTGACTAGTCGAAGCCAACCTTTGAAATCTCCATGGTTAGTGCTTCATTTATATTTTTCTTGTAGATTTGTGTCTAGATTACTTCTGTTTATCTCTTGAAGTTATCTATTTTGAATTTCGTTGTGATTTGGGGTTTTTCTTTTGAGAAATCTTATTTGTGAAAACCCTCTTCTCAATCCTTTGTAACTCCTTGTCTTTTTGAAATCTTTGTTGCAAATGGCATCTAGAAAGAGAAAAACAACATCCCGTAGTCCATCTTCCTCCAGATCGGCCTCTATCACTATGCGTCATCTTAGGGCTCCCGAGGATGATCCATCCTTTGTTCAGGACATCAGACTGCGTAATGTTATTTTTGAACATCTTGTTGATATTAATCATGCTACTCCTTTTGATATCCTTTCAATGCTCCAAGTTGTAGGTTGGGATAACTTATTACATTGGGGTGGGCCAGCATATCGGTCCATTACCTAATCCATGTTTACTTGCATATGTGATTTTTCACTAGAAAATCTAACGTTTAAAATTGCCACAAGAGAAGGATCATTTGACGTTGATCGTCACTTGATTTAAGCTCGTATGAAAATTTCTGTGAATGATGAGGGAGTTCCCATTCATACACTATTTGAAAAACCCTCACAGACTGAAAAATGCATGCTAACTAAGGATTTATGCAATCTGGATGTTCAATGGACGCATAAAGGAATGCGTTTCCTTCAAGATTTTTGTTACCCAAATACAGAGTTCTTCATAGGATATTTGTGTCCAACTTGTATCCTCGATCGGGTAAAAAATCTGAGTTAACGGCTTTCATGGTTCGTGTTATTCATAATATTTCCAGAGGTGCTAATATTTGCTTACATTCCTTGATTTGTCACTCTATCATTCAATTTAGATTCCATCCTAGTCATAGTGATATCCCTTTTGGTTATTTGATGACTATATTAGCTTCGTATATGTTAGTTGATATACCAGTTGGTGAAGCCCTTATTCATCATATGATATTTAACAACTCTAATATCAATAAGATAAAGGTGAAATTTCTTCCTGACCAAATAGATGGTGTTAATATGGCTAAAGCTGAACATGAGTAAGAAGTTGGTGATCTTTCTAATGATGATATTAACATGGATGATATTTTTGAAGAACTTGATTCTGACTCTACAAATGATCCAGATTTTGAACCTTCTGCTTTTGATGCACGTTTGCATGCATTGGAAACTAAGGTTAAGAATATCAATGCTAGGATGGAAAACATGTCTATTGCCCATGATTTACAATTCAAGTATATGTGCAAGTATCTTAGCCGCTTGAATAAGGGCTTGATCCTTCCATCCCTACTCCTTCATCTGGATCATATTAGTTTCTTTTTATTTTCTGGTCTGTAATAACTATTTTACTATTGTGCTCACTTAACTTGACTTGTTATTGTTTTAGTTGAGTTTGCTCTATTTATGAATTATGTGTGTTTCTTATACTATGTTCTCATATCATGTCTTACCTCTTATTTGTCTCCTTACTTATTACAACTTAGTTATCTCTTCTATGCTTCCTTTGTCATATTGTGACAAAAAGGGGGGAGAATGGATAAATGATTTGCCTATGTGGAGTGAGGAATGAGTAGCATTGTGTGTTGTGTGCATATTTTTTGTGTGCATATTTTTTTGTGATATATGTTACTCAGGGAGAGTATGTAGAGTATGTGATAGTATGTGCAGAGGTGGACTGTATGCAAGTTCATGATTCTTTAATCAAATATTCTGTATTATGTATCATATTTTGGAAATGTGTTTTGTCACTAATTTGACAAAGGCGGAGATTGTAAGTGCTATAGTTTATAGCCCCTTATAATTGTCAAATTGGTGGTGACAAAGACACTTCTTTGAAGATGTATATGTGATAAACAAAAGTCTTCAAGAAGCCTTCAAGTTCAAGAAGCTTTAAAGTTCAAGAAGCCTTCAAGTTCAAGAAGCTTTCAAGTTCAAGATCTCAGGCTTAATTATACTCAAAGGTCACTTGTCTTCAAGTTTCAATGTCGTTGCTTCACTATTGAGGTATGACTAACCTTAGGTTGACCTTTAGAGTAGTCATTTTGGATATATAATCCATATATGTTGTATAAGTGAATTTGGTCTGTTCTAAGACTAGTCCTAGACCTTGTTTGACTAGTCCTAGCACTGGTTCGACTAGTCCAAGAAATTTCATGACCAGTCCTAAGTTATTGAAGATTTTCAAAAAAATTTGGTTACTCTACGACCAGTCCTGGAGACTGTTCAACCAGTCGTAGGAACAGTGTCGACTGGTTGTTCGACCAGTCATAGACCTTCAACTCAAAGTCTAGTGTTGAAAAACTTTGGTCTACAACTAGTCGTATGCAACTTACGACCAATCATGAAACCGTCAGATCTTATCGCCTGAAAATTTAAATTTATATTGGTTCTTCGACCAGTCGAAGACATGGTTTTCTCAGCTATAAATAGATCACGAATCTCAGAATAATTTACATAATTTAAGCTAATTAATTCGGCCTTCTGAGAGATAAGTCTGTGCTATATTTTAAGCTAAGTGCGCGTATTTAATATTCTCTTTCTTTAGCTTTATTAATTGATTTTGTTCCTTGTATTCTAATCTAATCCAAAAAGAGGAATTGTTATTTCCCTTTCTTTGGAATCAAAATCAATTAAAGCTAGCCCATTTTGATTTAATTTAAAATTAATTAGAACTAAAACCATTGTAATGTGAGTTTGGACATTGAACTTGGATATTTGATCATCTTCATTGACTTGGTTCTACGGGGCCGCTACAATGAAGGAGAAAGTCAGGTATTTTACATTTAATTATAAATTTCTTTTTGTTTTGGTTTCTTTTGGGATTTGTCAGAAAAATCTCATTATATTAGTTATCATAGGAGAGCAAGGAAAACTCAGAAGTGGTTTTTTTAATTGTGTAAGCCCACAGAGAAAGACACAATTGTGAAGGTTTTGGGTGAACCTGTGAAAACCTAATTTGATAGTGAACGCTAATATCCCTTGTGTGAGGATATTAGGAGTGGAGTAGCATTCTATGTGGTTATTGTTTAATAGTTGGTGAACACACAGGCGAACCACTATAATCCCTTATGTTTGGTGGTTGAATGGTTTATATTTCATATCTTTAATTATTCATTTATGGGTTGTACATGTGGATGTGAATGTTGTAATCATTTATTTCAAGCATTGTAGGAATGTTGTAATAATTTAGCATTTATTTCTTGTTATTCCTTTATTAGCTTCCTTAATTGTCCTAATAAGGTTGCCCTGCCATTTTTATGGTGTATAGTTATCCCTAGAACAAAATATATTTGTAATTGCAATTTATTCTTCAGTACAGTTTGTATTTAATTTTTTATCATTCCTCTTCGATTTGAGATTTGATATAAAGACCTTTCTAGAAATAAGGTTGTCCTACCATAAACTCTGGTTTTTTGTGTAAGGTTGTCCTTAGAACAACATTTGTATCAACCTCTCAAGATCCGAATTTTGAGGTTGCTTTATGTTCTTGCATTGTAGTTTATTTATTTTATTTGTTAGCTTTCATATTTATTTAATTTCCGCTGTTATAAGTTTTATTTGGCATAGTCCTATTCACACCCTCCCCCCCCCCCCCTCTCTCCCCTCTAGGACATATAGCTAGGCCTTTTCAGGGGCCAACTGCCCTAAGGGGCCCATCAAATACATGACGTTGATGTTTAATGCACATCACAGTGGGGGCCACGGCTGTGGGTCCTAGCCCACCTCTAAAGGCAGCAGGACGTGCTGCAGTGTCCTCTGGACACTAGCAGCAGCAGCGTTACAGCTTATATTTTTATTTTTAAAATTTTTGTGGGGTTTTTCATAGGTGGGGCCCGCATCCGGAAGATCTAACCCACTAGTTGGGTTCTATGACTCATGACGGACCAAACGAGCCCAATATGCAGTATGTTTTGGCAGGTAGAAACATCAAGGTGATTTGAACAATAAAAATCCTTGTTTCTATATTATGGGCTGCCAAAAAAATCAAATTAGCTTCGTTTTTCGGCTCAATGCCTAAAATGGGTTGAGAAATAAGATGGACGGCATGGATTATATTCATACCTCATGGTGGGGCTTGCATGAGTAGTCCACACTTCATTGTTAACCACCTACCCATGTCAGTTCACACCTCACTGTTAGCCATGTCTCACGTCCCTGGACGCTGGACAGTGTGGAAACAACACACGCATCATGGTGGGTCCCACATAGATGTGGTCCACCTGATGGCATATTATATAAATAATATATTTATTATATTATATTTAAAAGAAAGGAAAAGGAGGTGGTTGGGTGGTACACTCCACTGTCAATTCTCACTTCACTATTAGCTACACCCCACTGTTAGTTTACACTGAACTATTAGCCACCTCCACTGACAGATGGTGTGGCATATACCTCATCAAGGTGGGTCCCACATGGATGTGTCCCACCTATTTGGATCAATCTGATATTTTTGTTTTCCTCCCGTCCAGGCCCGGTAACAGGCTGGATGGTGTAGATCCAACACATCCGTCAGATGGGTCCCATGAAGGTGAATGGCATGGATAAAATATACACTTCGTGGTGGGCCACACACACAACCACACTATCATCCATACAAGAGAGATAGAGAGAAAGAGAGAGAGAGAGAGAGAGAGAGAGAGAGAGAGAGAGAGAGAGAGAGAGGGAGAGAGAGAGAGAAAGAGATCGGTGAGAAAGGGAGGAACCCCGCCACTATGGACCCTCCCTAAATAAAACGCATACATCAAGATGGGTCCCACCATATGTGGGCCCTCAATTAATAATATTAATGGTCAGATCACCCACTTATCGGCCTTCTTCTTGGTCCCTTACCCTCCTTAGCTCCTCACCTTCAATTTTGATGGAGGTAGATGATGAATGAATGATTGAGATGGAAGGTGAGAGGGTGAGCCACACTTGTTGTTTTAAGAGAGCTTGGGGAGGCTTGGATGTGGGATGTTTTTGTTGCTTGGGAGTGAAGAGAGGAAATGAGAGAGAGAGAGAGAGAGAGAGAGAGAGAAGTGATGGGTGAAAAGGGATGGGATGATGGGTGATGGGTGGAGTGATGGGGTTGTAAGAAAGGGATGGGTGGAGAGAGAGAGAGAGAGAGAGAGAGAGAGAGAGAGAGAGAGAGAGAGAGAGAGAGAAGTGATGGGTGAAAAGGGATGGGATGATGGGTGATGGGTGGAGTGATGGGGTTGTAAGAAAGGGATGGGTGGAGAGAGAGAGAGAGAGAGAGAGAGAGAGAGTTGACTTTGGGAATGGTAAGGGATGGGTTGCTTGTACTTAAGGTATGGAGTGTACTTGACTTAATTAATTGATTGATTGATGGGACATGTTGTAGAGATTACCTCGAAATTTGTAACGCATGGTGTTTCTTCAGAATGAACGTGGGCCCACATCTCCTAGCTTGGGTATCGGTTTAGTGCGTGAGTCACGACGTTGGAACCTTGGTGACGGTGTGATCGCTAAGGTACAAGTTTTGGGTCAAGTCGACTTTGGTATGTAGGACTCAGCTTAGGATCGCATGCAAACATTGGATACGAGTGGAGGATTGCCGGAATTCGGCTGGAAGGACCGCGGAAGCCTACAGAATGGTACGAACTAGGATACGGGTCTTACATAATGTCCCAATATGCATCACCATGGGCCTCACTCAAGGGCCATAAATACATCACATCAGGCCTCACTCATGGGCCGCATATACATCACAATGGGCCTCGGCACATGGGCCATGAATACATCACATCGGGCCTCACTCATGGGCCACATATACATCACAAAGGGCCTCGACACATGGGCCATAAATACATCACAATGGGTTTCATTATCTGGGCCTCATATACATCAAGTGGGCCATATCAATAGCCACACCAATGGGCCAAATATACGGCACGTGGACCGCATCACATGGGCCGTATATACATCACAATAGGCCACATCTATAGGTCACAAATACATTACAATGGGCCACAAATACATCATGGTGGGCCTCATGGATGGGCCATAAATACATCAAGGTGGGCCTCATGGATGGACCATAAATACATCAAGGCGGCCCTACACATATAGCAGGTGGGTCTGCACCTCCAAATGGGCCCACCAGATAAACATCATGGATATATAACACATATATTAAGGTGGGCCTGCACGAGTCAGATGGACCCCACTAGATGGACAACATGGATATACAACACATACATCAAAATGGGCTGCCTTCCCTGGACGGCATAGATAAAATACATCATGGTGGACCGCAGCCCATGAATAACGTCCATACAAAACGTACCTCAAATGGGACCCATCTCGGCTGGATGGTGCCGATAAAATACATACACCACATTGGGGCTCACATAGCTAGATGGTCCAGATGAAAAATAGATGGACAACGCTGATATAAAATAGATGGGAGGCGTTCATATAAAATAGATGGACGACGTGGAGTCCGCAATACATGGAGGTGGGTTCCTCCATCTGATGGACGTCTTGGACCAACAGATGCATCACGGTGTGTCCCACAACAGGGATGAATCACATACATTCAAGGTGGATCCCACTGTCTAGAGCAGTGGACGGTGTGGATAAGACCCATACATCACGGTATGGCCCACACATCATAGTGGCTTCCACCATCCGGACAACTGGACCATGTGGATATTACACATACCTCGTGATTAGACCCACTGAACTTAGGACGTCAACACAGTAGCTATATTAGCTGGTGTAAACGTACACTAGCCAATCCTCCTCACAGGTGGGTCCCACGTGGGGCCCACCATAACATTTATTTTCCATCCAATCTGCTATAAGGTCACAAAGACATAAATAAAAGGGAAAAATAAATTTCATATAGATCTAAAACTTTTGTGACCCTAAAAGAGTTTCAATGGTAGACATTCAATCCTTGTTGTTTGGTGGTGTGGGCCACTTGACTGCCGTGAATGGCTGATTTTTAGGGGATCTCAATTCCCAAAGGGGACCCACCAAATGTACGGTGTATATGTACATCATGGTGGGGCCTTTGGTGGGGCCCATCGGCCCACCCATCAAACACAACAACGACGCTGCTTGCTGCAGCATCCCAGTATATATATATATATATATATATATATATATATATATATATATATATATTAATTTTGCAGTTCTTCGTGGGTGGGGCCCACATCAGGATGATCCAGACCATCTGTTGCACTCTCTGGCTCGTGATAGATCTAATGAGACAAATATTAAATATATTTTGAGGCACAGAAACATCATAGAAATCCATAACAGCATATTACCATTAAAATAATCTTTCCAACGGTGTGGCTTACTAAAGATTTGATTGGCTTCATTTTTCGGTTCAATGCCTAAAATGAGCTGGTAAATTGAATGGACGATATGGATACGTTACATACATCAAGGTGGGTCCACATCCAGTGGACCAGACTGCTTGGATAAAACACTTACGTCATGGTGGAGTCCACGTCCCCTGGACTAGACGGCATGTATAACACGTATACATCAGGTGAGCCCATATGCACGCGCACCTGGTTTTAAATCAAACTAATATGTGTTTCTCCCCACCTGGGCCTATCCAGACAAGCAGACAGTGGGCCTGGCACTAGATGGGCAGCAAGGTGGGCCCCATCATGTAGATGGCATGGATATAGAATACATACATCACAATGAGGTCCACAAAATAGGGGAAAGAGGGAGAGAGAGAGAGAGAGAGAGAGAGAGAGAGAGAGAGAGAGAGAGAGAGAGAGAGAGAGAGAGAGAGAGAGAGAGAGAGAGAGCATGTGTGATGGAGGATCTCCGCCACTATGAGCTCTCCTAGGTGGGCCAAGAAATACAATACATACATCAAGCTGAGCCCCAAAACATGGGCCCTAAATTATAAAAAAATCAACCGTGGAGATCCCTTCCACTATAAAATGCAAGATCTAGATGACCCTTTTTTTAAATAGGGAAATAAACATCTTGATGGGTTCATGGAAAATGGCCCCATCATGGAATGAACATATGAATCATGGTGGGCCAAAGGCTACACCTATGGTCTAAAGTGAGATTTATACCATCAATCGGTAGGCCTCACTTGGTCCATCATAAAAAAACACCATCTAATCCTACAAATCACCTACCTTTCCTTCTTCTTCCTCCCTAGTGCTCCAAGGCTCCTAAGAAGCTCCTTCAATGGTGAAGATGATAATCTAAGGGTTAGATTGGGTGGTAGGAAGGTGGGACACACCTAGTTTTCTCCTCTCCCTTAGACGTTTTCTCTCATGGTGCTTAGGATGGAGTGAGAAAAAAATGAGAGAGAGAGAGAGGAGTGGTGATGGATGGAGTGATGGGATGAGAGATATGGTGGTGTAAGGAAGGGATGGGTGGAGAGAAAGAGTTGACTTTGGGAATGGGAGAGAGATGGGTTGCTTGGACTTGACTTGTACTTGTAATAGGATGTGTACTTTAATTGATTGATGTGACGTGTAGTAGAAATTCTCTTGGAATTAGCATACGAGGCGTTTTCCTAGAAATGAACGTGTGCCCACATCTACTGGCCCGAGTATCGCCTCAGGGCACGAGATGCAGCATCTGAACCATGGCAATGACATGGTCGCAAGGATATAAGTCTTGGATTGGGATAACTCTTGAATATGGGATATGACTCAGGATAGCGCAAAAATGCCGGTTACAGATCGCGGGTCGTCGAAATTCGACCGGGAGGACCGCGGAAGGCTACGAAACTGTACGAGCTAGGATACGGATCTTACAGCTCTCCCCACCTAATAAAAATTTCACCCTCAAAATTTACTATCATAATACAACCAATACAGAGCTCACCATGGGAGGGAAATCTTATCGCTAAAGATATAATCAGAACATAACATACGAACATCATCAAACACCCAATAGATAGGGATAATGCCCACGAATCTCAGCCTCACACTCTTAAGACCCCTCATAAACAAAATGGTGACCCATTGATCTTCGGATCCTTATCAGAAATGATTGAAGCTAAAATACTATGCAGCCTCACAATCTCAATGGTAGAGAGATATATCAGAAGATTTCTAAGTTATCTGAACTCGGGGATCTAACCATTCTAAGTTTTCAACAATTATAAAGTGTATGGTAACTATCAACAAATATTTGATCTTATCCTCAGGAATCATCAATTTATGCTCTGATACCATCTTCTGTTACGCCCTAAACTCAGAAACTAGGCTCACAAAATTTTTTATCACTGAATCCAGTGTCAACAGTCTCTATAGTGCCCCATTCTCAGCTCCCAGCGCACATATGCCAAATTGCAATCCTAGAATCCTATAATGAGGATTTTTCAATGTACATTTATCTCATAAAAAGCATAACCACAAGTTTACCCAAATCACAAAAGCAACATCATCATCACATATCCACTAATATAAACTTTGAATACAATGCTGAAAGGAAATACATATGTCAAATAAAATCAAAGCTCTAGAAGACAACTGCACACTCCAAGCTCAACGCTGCTGTGACCTAACGTCACTAGCATGCATTTATCATGTATATGCTTATAGAAAGCTTAGAGGGTGGTGAAAGTGTGTGTGCAAGATAATTACCAAGCACATAAATACAACGCCATAATCATACAATGTCGAAAATACTAGCAAGATCATAAATCATACGATATCAGAGTAAGTGAAAATACTAATAAGTCCATGAGTCATACAATATCAGAGTATGAAATGTAGATCATAATGAACTAAATATCAGATATCGAGGATGTAATATAATATGCAAATTCTGACGAGCCACAAATACCATCAACTTCATCTAAGCCATATAAATGCAGAAACATAGTAACCCAAAATGTTAAATGTTGCGGATGTAATATAATATGCTATGTGAATGAAATGACTGTGTAAGGCCTGTATCCTAGACCGTATAATTCCGCAGGCTTCCGCGGTCCTCTCGGTCAAATTTCGGTGACCCGCGATCTGTTACCGGCATTTTCGCATGATCCTAAGTTGTGTCCCGTATATCTGAGTCAACTCAACTTGAGACTTGTACCAGTGTAACCGCACCATCACCAGGGTTCCAATGCCCCGTCTCGCACCCCGAGGTAATACCCAATCCAGGAGATATGGGCCCGGGTTTAGTTCAAGGAAAATGTCGTGCATTGCAAAATCTAGGAGAATCTCTACCGAGTGTCACATCTATTAATCAATCAATCCTATCAAGGGTCAAGTACATGTCAAGTACACATCACCTCACACTCATCCCTAAACAACCCCAAAAGTCAAAAGTTCTTACACAAGCTCATACTTTTCTTACACCATCTACCCCTAAAGTCAAAAGTTTCTTACACGCCTATCACTCACCACATCCATCACCCATCTCTCTCTCTCTCTCTCTCTCTCTCTCTCTCTCTCTCTCTCTCTCTCTCTCTCTCTTTACAACCCTCTCTCTCATTCTCAAACCACTTTCCAAGCAACCCAAAAACACTACACGTCTAAACATTTCTAACCTCCATGAGAGCTTTTTGTGTGTGGCCCATTTCCTACCCTCTCATCTCCCATCTAAACCATCCACACTCCACATCTTCTATTAGGATCGAAGCTAAGGATCAAAGGAAGCCAAGGGAGCAAGAAGAAGTGGACGGTGGGTGATCTTGGACCCACATTTTCTTGTTTGTTGTTTATTTATTTTGTGATTTAAGGGCCACATATGGTGAGACCCACTTTGATGTATGCTTGTATCCAAGAGGGGCCCATAGTGGCAGGACCCCTTTGTTGTCTCTGATCTCTCTCTCTCTCTCTCTCTCTCTCTCTCTCTCTCTCTCTCTCTCTCTCTCTCTCTCTCTCTCTCTCTCTTTCTATGATCATGGCCCACCTATGATGTGTGTATTTTACCCATGCCATCCAAATAGTGGGCCACCTTGATCCTTTTTGGGGCCTGCATGACCAGGCGGTCATACAAGTCTGGATGAAAGGGAAACACAAATATTAGACTGACCCAAAACAGGTGGGCCATGTGGGACCCACCTTGATAAGGTGCATACCCACACCATCCGTCCAGGCACCAGTGGAGGGTGCAATGACAGTGAGGTGTAACTAGTAGTGAAGTGGAAACTGATGTTGAGGTGTACTATCTAGATACCTGGTTAGTAATTTTTTATATAATATAATATTATATATTATATAATGAAATGGCCAAGCAATATGTCCTAGAGGGGGGGGGGAGGGGGGGGGGGGGGTGAATAAGACTATGCCAAATTAAGATTAAATACAGGGGAATTAAATTAAATAGATAGCCAAACTAAAATAATTCAATTAACAATGCAACCTCAAAATTCAGATCTTGAGAGATTGATACAAACGTTGTTCTAAGGACAACCTTACACCAAAAACCAAAGGTTTATGGTAGGACAACCTGATTTCTAGAAAGATCTTGGTATCAAGAACTTAAACCGAAAGAGGAAAATATAAATTCAAAAAAGAATAAATTACAATCTTAAGAATTGATTATTCTAAGGACAACCATGCACCATAAAAATGGCAGGGCAACCTTACTAGAATAATTACATAAATTGAAGCTCAAATTGATAAAGGAATAGCAAGAGATAAATTGTTGAAATAAAACTCTAAACTATTACACCATTCTCCACACTTGCTTGAAATGTAAATTGTTACATCATTCACATCCACATATACATTCCACAAAACTGAATGATAAAAGATAAAGAATTAAGAAAGCATTCAATCCACAAGACAAGGATTATAGTGGTTCGCCTGTATGTTCACCAACTATTAAATAACAGCCACACAGAATACTACTCCACTCCTAATATCCTCGCACAGGGATATTAGCGTTCACTATCAAAATAGGTTTCACAAGTTCACCTAAATCCTTCATAATTATGTCTTTTTCACTTAGGCTTACACAAAAAAAAAACCTCCTCTTTTTTGAGTTTTCTGGCTCTCCTCAGACAACCACACAAATTGAGATTTTTCTGGAAAATCCCAAACAAAAACCAAAATAGAATGAAATTTATAAAATTGTAAAACATCCAGATTTCTCCTCTTGTAGCAGCCCAGAAGAACCAATTGGAGTAGATGTTCGAATATGAAAGTTCAATGTCCAATACTCACTTTCCAATGGTCTTGAGTTCTAATTGATTTTAAATTAAATCAGATTGGGCTAACTTTATTTGATTTTAATTCTAAGAAGAAGGAAAATAATAATTCCTCTTTTCAAATCAGATTGAAATATAGAATAAAATAATATAGTAAAAAGCTAACAAAAGGAAGTAGAATTATGCACAATATAGCTTAAAAACAAACACAAACTTATCTCAGAGTAGAGCTTCAAATTTACTTATATTTCTAATAAATAACTCTGAAATTCGTGTGTTATTTATAGTTGTAAAAATTTATCTTCGACTGGTCCTAGGGTCACCATGACTGGTCGAAGAAGAAACAGATTTTTGAATTTTTGAGCGCGATCGGATAAAACCGTTTTACAACAAGTCGAAGACAGTTCATGACTGGTCGAAGCCAGTCCACGACCAGTCAAGACCCCTCTATGACTGGTCGTGACACACTTGATTTAGTCGCTGGAGTTTAAGTTGTAGCTCCACAACTGGTCGAAGGTCGAGTCGAGACCATCCTACAACCGGTCAAGCAGACTCCAAGACTAGTCATGGCTGAACAGAAAAAATTCAATAATTCACAACAAAACTACGACTAGTCTTGGAATTTCTTGGACTGGTCGAACCAGTGCTAGGATTAGTCGAACTAGATCCAGGACTAGTCTTAGGACAGACCAGAATCATGCATAATTATAAAAATTGGATTATGTATCCAAAATGACCTACCCTAAGGTCAAACTATCAAACCTGGGACACGAAGTATGGACATTAAAAACTTCACTTTTAAGTTGATGTAGCTTGAACACATCACAAGCTTCAGTATCACTTTAAGTTGCACTTGTCTCCCGGTCTATCTTGAGTCTCGAACTTGAACTCTTTATTGTAGCTTGAAGTAGCTTGAGCTTGAACTAACTTGAACTTAACTAGCTTGAACTTGAAGTGTTGATGAAGTGTCTCGAACATAGTTATCAAGAAACAAACACAACAAACACAAGACATATATAGAGGTTTTGACACAAAATTTGACAACCAAAGGAGCATGAGACCATAACACTTACAATCTCTCCCTTTGTCAAATTTGTGACAAAACATGCTCTTATAAAAAAAAATAGCACTATCAATAATCAGCAAGAGAAGCATAAGCACAAGTTGTTATAAACCAGGTGCAACAAAGAATCATGCACCAGTTGTCATAAGAAGATAAGCAATATACAACTTCTTAACTCCCCCTGAATTATACAACTTCTTAACTCCCCCTGAGTAGTGTACCCCATCATAATCCATAATGTCATCATAATCCATAATGTCATTCACAAATTCTCTCCCTTTTTGTCAAAATATGACAAAGGAAGAAGCAAAGATAAAATATGATAGATAGTATATATATATCAAGATAGAAAGTTCAAAGTACAGAACATATCATCAGGAGTTAACAAGTTAAGTCAGATAAAGTTTCACACACAAACACAAAATATAATAGTTATTACAGACCAAAAAAAAATTTCAATCCGATTCAGAGGAAGAAGCTAGTATGTTAGGATCACTTTGATGAAGGCACTTCTGTAAGTGCCTAAAATACTTGCGCATATTTTTAAATTGATCATTGTGGCCAACATTCATCTGTTTTACCTTCTCCTCTAATGCACTCAAACGTGCATTGAAATCAGATGGTTCAAAGTCTGGATCATTTCCAGAGTCTGAATCAATTTCATTAAAGATATCATCCATGTCTATATCATCTGGCAGCAAATCATCACCCTCGACACCAATTTCAGCTTCAGTAGTAGCTCCACCCGCACCAACATCAACTTGGCCTGGAGCCAATTTCAACTTCATTTTGTTTATGTTGGAGTTGTTCAATATGAGGTGTTGGATAGGAGCCTCTCCGACGGGCATAGCGACTAATATGTGAGTGGCTAACACATTCATCAGATACCCAAATGGAATATCACTATGACCAGGATGGATACAGAATTGAATAATAGAGGAACAAATCAAAGAGGGTAAATAGACATTAGCGCCAGTAATGATTGAGTACATAATACGAACCATAAGCAAAGTCAACTCAGTTTTATTTTCAAAGTGGGGATACAGATTAGAGGTAAAGATACGATGTAAAACTCTGTATCTGGATAACAAGTATCTGGATGCGAGGGCATTCCCATTTTGAGTCAATGGTGCATCCATGTTACACAATGCTCTAGTAAAAACACATTTTTCTAATTCAGTTACTTTTTCAGCCAGTGTACTAGGATGAATACCTTCATCATTTACTGATATGTCCATAAGGCCTGAAATTAAATGTCGATCAATAGGAAAAGGCCCTTCTCTAGTAGCAATAGTAAAATTCAGTTGCTCAGTAGAAAATTCAGTTATGCAAGCTATCATGGCCTGCACTATGGACTGGTATGCCGGCCCACCCCAGTGTAAAATATTTTCCCAACCTATAGATTGAAGGAGAGGAAGAAGACTAAAAGGAGCAATATGATTTAAATCAACAGCCTTTTCAACTATCACATTGCGCAGACGCAAATCACATACATATGGTGGATCATCTTCGGGAGCCCTAAGATGGCGTCTAGTGATAATATTTGATCTAGAAGAAGAAGCACCTATAGGATTTTTCTTTTTACCTTTAGAATCCATTTTCTTGAAGAAATACTAAAAATTTTAAGAAAATAAAGATGGGTTTCTCTAGATTTAACAAGACAGAAAGAAAACCCTAATATCTAGAAGAATGAGTTGAAATAGAGAGCTACAATCAAGAAATCTAAGAGAAAAGACTATGATTCTTCAAGAAAATAAGTAAAAATACTATAACCTGAAGGAATCGAACAGAAGGTTTCGACGAGTCGTAACTCAGCTCGTTGGAGAAGAGAAATAGAATGAAGAAGATGAGATTTTTCCCCCAAATAAAGTAAAACGCGCACTCCACGACTAGTCGGCGAAGGTCCTCGACCGATCGTACATGACTGGTTGAGCTCGTTCTCGACTAGTCGTGTACCAGAAAAAAAATGCAATGCTCTACAAATTTTAAAATTTAATGTATTAAAGTATTTAATATATATACACTATGATACAGAGATGCATGATCAATCATTTTAAATTGCACATACCAAGATCAAATTTCAATTTATTAAACCTGCTTTTGTCGAGCAGTTTAGTGAATATGTCAGCAAGCTGAGTCTCAGTAGGTATGTATTCTAAGGATATTACTTTTTCTTCCACTAATTCATGAATATAATGAAATCTAATGTCAATGTGCTTACTACGCGAATGCTGGATTGGGTTTTTCGAAATATTTATCGCATTGCAATTATCACAGTATAAAACCATTGAATCCTGTGCGATACCATAATCACTCAACATACGTTTCATCCAAACCAGTTGTGTACATGTATTTCCAGCTGCAATATATTCAACCTTAGCAGTTGAGAGTAATATGAAACTTTGCTTCTTAGTAAAATAAGAAACCAAGCAGTTTTCAATGTAAAAACAACCACCACTGGTTGATTTTCTATCATCGATATTACCAACCCAATCAGCATCTGAATACCCAGTCAATTGAACACTAGTATCATAAGGATACTAAAGACCCAAATTAACTGAACTTGCGACATATCTAATAATTTGCTTAACGGCGGTTAAGTGAGATTTTTTAGGATTAGACTGATATCTAGCGCAAATTCCAACACTTAAATCAATATCAGGTCTACTAGTAGTTAAGTAAAGCAAACTACCAATCATGCTACGATATAATTTAGGATCTACATCTTTACCTGTAGAGTCTTTTGACAGTCTGAGAGTTGTACTCATAGGTGTATCAAAATTCTTACCATTCTCAAATCCAAACCTCTTAATCAAGTTCAAAGCATACTTGGTTTGAGAAATTAAAATTCTATCAGGTTGTTGTTTTACTTGCAACCCTAGGAAATAATTTAATTCTCCAACCATGCTCATTTTGAATTTAGATTTCATTAACTCTGTAAACTCAATAGTCATGTTAGTACACGTTGATCCATAAATAATATCATCTACATAAATCTGAACCATTATAATATCATCGTTATGCTTCTTAACAAAGAGCGTCTTATCGGCACTACTCATTTGAAACTTGTGACTCAATAAAAACTTAGTCAATTTTTCGTACCATGCCCTGGGAGCTTGTTTCAGACCATAGAGAGCTTTTTTAAGATGATATACATGATTAGTAAACTTAGGGTCTTTAAACCCTGTAGGTTGTTCCACATATACCTCTTCATGTGAATCACCATTCAAAAAGGTACTCTTCACATCCATTTGAAAAATTTTAAACTTCCTAACACATGTGATGGATATAAAAAGTCTTATAGATTCAAGATGGGCTATAGGGGCAAAGGCTTCATCATAGTCAATACCTTCAATCTATGTGTACCCCTATACAACTAGTCTTACTTTATTTCGAATAATATTTTCAAGTTCATCAGACTTATTTTTGAAAATCCATTTTGTTCCAATTATGTGTTTATCTTTAAGTCTAGGAACAAAATACCAGACATCATTACGAACAAATTGATTAAGTTCTTCCTTCATGGCAGCTATCCATTTTTCATCAGAAAGTGCTTCTTTTACGTTTACCGGTTCAATCTGGGATGTAAAACATACGTAATTACATATGTCTTCTAATTGTCTACGAGTGCGCACACCAGTGAGAGGGTTTTCAAGAATTTGAGTAGTTGGATGATCTTTAACAGTCCTTAATTTAGAATTAATTTCACTTGATGAAGTATTTGGTTTTTCAATTACAAGAAGTTCATCATTATCTGAACTAGGGGCAGGTGTATTCAAGTGATCATTAATGACCACATTAATTGACCTTGAATCACACCGATCATTTTGTTCAATACATGATAAGCACGACTGTTTAAAGAATATCCTAAAAAGGTCCCTTCATCACTTTTAATGTCAAACTTTCCCAAGTTTTCATGGGCACGCAAAATGTAGCACTTGCTGTCAAAAACATGAAAGTATTTGACAGTAGGCTTTTTGTCAAACCACATTTCATAAGCCATTTTATTATTAGATTTACAGGTATAAACATAGTTAATAATGTAGCAGGCAGTATTCACTGCTTCAGCCCATAGATTTCTAGGGAGCTTCATTCTATTCAACATAACATTTTTTATTTCTTGAAGCACTCTATTTTTTCTTTCCACAATACCATTTTGTTGTGGTGTTTTGGGTGCAGAGAATTCATGCGATATTCCCTGATCGCTATAAAATTTCTCAAAGCTGTTATTTTCAAATTTGGATTCATGATCACTACGGATCTTACTGACTTGAGAATATTTTTCAGTTTGGATCCGTTTGATGATCTTTTTCACTTCATCAAGGGTTTCTAATTTGTCTCTTAAAAAAGAAACCCAAGTGTATCTTGTATAATCATCTACGATAACTAAGATGTATTTTTTTTCACCTCGACTTTCCATTCTATTTGGTCCTATAAGATCCATGTGGAGAAGCTCGAGTGGTCTTGATGTGGCATTGGAGTTCACCTTTTTGTGAGAGCTCCTAGTTTTTTTATCGTACTGGCATTCACCACATATTTTGTCTACTTTTTGCAATTTAGGTAGACCTTTAATTAGTTCTCCTTTGCTTAATCTGTATAAATTTCGATAGTGTACATGTCCAAGTCGTTTATGTTAAAGTTCTGTCTCATCAGTATGGACCATGTAGCACTTTTGGTTAGATGAGCTACCATCACTTACTATATAGCAGTTTTCAGAAGTTCTGTGACCAGTTAATATTACAGAACTCTTTTTGTTTATGATCTCACAACCTTGATTGGAAATTTTCACACTATGGTTGTTATCGCATATTTGAGATATGCTTAATAGGTTGTGTTTTAGCCCCTCAACATATAAAACATCTTTAAATAAAGGGAGGTTGTAAAGTTGAACCGTACCTTTGCCAATAATCTTACAATTGCTTCCATCACCAAATGTGACTGACCCATCAGTCATATCTTTAAGATCGGTGAATAAAGCTTTGTCTCCTGTCATATGCCTGGAGCATCCACTATTTAGGTACCACTTTGAACGACTTGTTACTTTAAAAGCAGTGTGGGCAACCAAGCAGACAACTTTAGGAACCCATTTCAGAACAGTTTTGGGTTTAGGAGTATAGTTGGTCTTTTTTTTATTGTAGTTGTAAGAATGACCTATTGAGTTAGATTTTAAGAGCTCCTTAAGTAAATCATCTATCTTTTTAGCTTGTGGATTTTTTATCTGATTTTTGAAATAGCTACTTTTAGGTTTTTGAAAAGTTTTTGTATTTTTAGAAAAACCTTGACAAGTACCTTTTCCTTTTGAGTTTGAGACCTCTCCTTTTACAAAATTGGGAGGAGTATTCTTTTGTTTAGGAGATGTATTTTTATCATAGCCCAACCCAGATCCATCACCACATTTTCTTGATCCGAATAATAGTTTTTCTAATTTTGGATCACCTTGGGCATATCTCCATGTGTCCTTCAAACTTAGAAGAGAAGATACTTCATTTTTAAATTTCTCATATTCAGATTTCAAATCTTTAATCAGGGAGGTTTTCAATTTCAAATCACATTTTGATTTTTCAAAATAATCTGAAATTTATGATTTTTCTAAAACAAGAGTCTCAAAATATTCTTTGAGTTTAGAAAACTTTTCTTTTTGAAGTTTAAGTTTGACAGCAATTTTACAACTTTCCTTATATAAGGCATTATAAGCATCTTGAAGATCTTCTTCATTTTCATGATCACTGTACAAATTTTCTTCACTAGTTGAATCATCGTGATCTGAAAATGTTAACTTAGCTAGAGTCATAAGGGCTTTTAGTTCATTACCCAACTCGGTTTCAGAATCTTCTGATTCAGAAGAGGCTTCAGAATCAGATGATTCTTCTGAATCAGAAGATTCATCCCAAGTAGCCAACATACCCTTCTTCTTGTGTTTGTCCTTTTTAGGACATTTGTTTGTTAAATGCCCATATTCTTGACAGTTGTAACATTGACTATCTTTTAAAGACTTTCAAGTTCTAGACTTAGGTTTAGATCGTTTCTTTTCGTTTGTCTTTTGAAAATCGACCCTTTTCTTACGTTTGAAATCTTGTAAAACTTTTTTGCTAAAAACGCCATATCATCTTCTGAATTTTCTAAATCCGAGTTTTCTTGAGAAATACCTTTAGAAGATTTTAAAGTGATAGATTTACCTTTAGGAGCTTTAAAATTTAATTCATAGGTTTGTAAAGAACCAACTAGTTCTTCTACCCTTATATTATTCGTATCACGAAGTTCCTGAATCGCGGTTACTGTAGAGTTGAACCGTTCAGGAAGTGAGCGTAGTATCTTTGCACACACTTTACTTTTTGGAATTTTATTGCCAAGACCCCACATTGAGTTTATAATGTCATTCAATCTAGTGTAAAAGTCCATAAACATTTCATTTTCCTCCATATGAATTTCTTCAAATTTAGTTGTGAGGAGTTAGACTTTAGATTTCTTGACAATTGATGTACCCTCATGTGTCATTTCTAATATATCCCAGGCTTGCTTTGCAGTATCAAAGGATATGATTCTTTTGAACTCATCCGGTGATAGTGCGCAAGTGATAGCATTTAGTGCTTTAGCATTGGCACTACTCTCACTTTTCTGAAGTGTAGTCCATGGAAAATAAGGAGACACTCTCATTGTTTTTGAACCGTTGGTTCCAGTCACTTCAGTGGTAGGGGGTTTCCATTCGGTCACAGTGGCTTGCCACACACTCTCATCCATTGATTTGAGGAAGATCCTCATTCTGGCTTTTTCCAATAGGCATAGTTGGAGCCATCAAATGGTGGATGCCTAGTGATTGAAAGGCTATCGAAATTTGACATCTTTTTATATAGCTTATATCGTTACCTCAAGAAATAAATCCAAATAAAAAGTAATAAGAACGAGCTATTAGGCTCTGATGCCACTTGAAATGGCCAAGCTATATCTCCTAGAGGGGGGGGGGGGGGGGGGGGGGGGGTGAATCGGACTATGCCAAATTAAAATTAAATACGGTAAAATTAAATTAAATAGATAGCCAAACTAAAATAAATCAATTAACAATGCAACCTCAAAATTCAGATCTTGAGAGATTAATATAAACGTTGTTCTAAGGACAACCTTACACCAAAAACCAATGGTTTATGGTAGGACAACCTGAATTCTAGAAAGATCTTTGTATCAAGAACTCAAACCGAAAGAGGAAAATATAAATTCAAAAAAGAATAAATTACAATCTTAAGAATTGATTATTCTAAGGACAACCATGCACCATAAAAATGGCAGGGCAACCTTACTAGAATAATTACAGAAATTGAAGCTCAAATTAATAAAGGAATAGCAAGAGATAAATTACTGAAATAAAACTCTAAACTATTACACCATTCTCCACACTTGTTTGAAATGTAAATTGTTACAACATTCACATCCACATATACATTCCACAAAACTGAATGATAAAAGATAAAGAATTAAGCAAGCATTCAATCCACAAGACAAGGAGTTATAGTGGTTCGCATGTGTGTTCAACAACTGTTAAACAACAGCCACACAGAATGCTACTCCACTCCTAAAATCCTCACATAGGGATATTAGCATTCACTATCAAAATAGATTTCACAGGTTCACCTAAAACCTTCACAATTGTGTCTTTTTCACTTGGGCTTACATAAGAAAAAACCCCTATTTTCTGAGTTTTCTGGCTCTCCTCAGACAACCACACAAATTGAGATTTTTCTGGCGAATCCCAAACAAAAACCAAAATAGAATGAAATTTACAAAATTGTAAAATACCTGGATTTCTCCTCTTGTAGCAGCCCGGAAGAAGCAATTAGAGTAGATGTTCGAATATGAAAGTTCAATGTCCAATACTCACTTTACAATGGTCCTAAGTTCTAATTGATTTTAAATTAAATTAGATTGGGCTAGCTCTATTTTATATTAATTCCATTAAGAAGGAAAATAATAATTCTCTTTTCAAATCAGATTGGAATATTGAATAAAATCAAATAGTAAAAAGCTAACAAAAGGAAGTAGAATTATGCACAATATAGCTTAAAAACAAATACAAACTTATCTTAGAATAGAGCTTCAAATTTACTTATATTTTCAATAAATGACTCTGAAATTTGTGTGTTATTTATAGCTGTAGAAATTCATCTTCGACTAGTCCTAGGGTCACCATGACTGGTCGAAGAAGAAACGAATTTTTAAATTTTTGAGTGCGATCGGATAAAACCGTTTTACGACCGGTCGAAGACAGTCCACGACTGGTCGAAGGCAGTCCACGACCGGTCAAGACCCCTCTACGACTAGTCGTGTGACACTTGATTTAGTTACTGGAGTTTGAGTCATAGCTCCACGACTAGTCGAAGGTCGAGTCGAGACCATCCTATGACCGGTCGAGCAGACTCTAGGACTGGTCGTAGCTGAACAGAAAAAATTCAATAATTCACAACAAAACTACGACTGGTCTTGAAATTTCTTGGACTGGTCGAACCAGTGCTATGACAAGTCGAACTAGATCTAGGATAGTCTTAGGACATACCAGAATCATGCATAATTATAAAAATTGGATTATGTATCCAAAATGACCTACCCTAAGGTCAAACTAAGGTCTATCAAACCTGGGACATGAAGTATGGACATTGAAAACTTCACTTTTAAGTTGATGTATCTCGAACACATCACAAGCTTCAGTATCACTTTAAGTTGCACTTGTCTCCCGGTCTATCTTGAGTCCCGAACTTGAACTCTTTATTGTAGCTTGAACTAGCTTGAGCTTGAACTAACTTGAACTTAACTAGCTTGAACTTGAAGTGTTGATGAAGTGTCTCAAACACAGTTATCAAGACACAAACACAAGACATATATAGAGGTTTTGACACAAAAAATTTGACAACCAAAGGAGCATGTGACCATAGCGCTTACATATAATATGTTATATGTGTGCACCATGTGTGGTGGCCCACGTGTGGGGGCCACACCTTAATGTACATAACCGTCCAGGCCATCCAGGCTGTCCAGGCCTGGACGTTTGCATATATATAAATATTATATATTATATATTATATTATATTATATTATATTATATATATATATACATATGGTGGTGGGCCCTACGTGGGACCCACCTGCTCTGTTGAAGCAGCAGCTTCTAGCTGTCGTGTTGATGTTCGCAATTCTGTGGGACCCACATGAGATCCAGACCGTCCGAATAATAGGACCCATCCATAGCTCACGTGGTAGACTGAGTGAAAGATACCTCGTTTCAACGTGAGGTCTTAGTACGACTCCCTAGTGAAGGTGGCTAACAGAGAAGTGTGAGTTGACAATGGGGTCCATGGGACCCACCCCCATCCTCCATCCTCCAGATGGGCCACGCCATCATGTATGTGTTTTATCCAAACCATCCACCGTCCTTGGATGGTGGGACACACCTCATGTGTGGGGCCCTCCTTGATGTATGTGACCGTCCAAGCCATCAAAGGTCATGGACGTTATATGGAGATAATATATATATATATATATATATATATATATATATATATATATATTATATTTATATATATATGATATGTGAGGGTGAGCCCTACATGGGACCCACCTCTGCCCTCTCTTTAATGCATAAAAGCTATTGTGCAGCAGTATATTATATATATATATATATATATATATATATATATATATATATATATATATATATATATATATATTATAGATATGTGAGGGTGGGTCCTACTTGGGACCCACCTCTGTCTTTTAATGTATTAAGGTTGCACGTGTACTATCCACCTCTACCTACGTCGGACCCATCCAAAATAGGTAGGTCATCCACTAATGGGCTACACGTCAGTGAGCTCAGCAGGCCCCCACAGGGATGTATGTCTTTTATCTACACAGCCTGCTATTTGGGTGGTGGGACCCACCATGATGCATGTGTTGTATCCATGTCGTTCAACCATTTGTGAGATCACTTTTACAGCATGGGAAAAAGAATGAGTTAGATCTAAAGTTCAGGTGGACCCCACCATTCAAATAGTGGACAGCAACATCCACCATTCAAACTTTTAAGGACCATGGTAGTTTCCAATTAAGCTGATACTATTTTCACTTCATTTATCTCTATGTTAGCTTATGAATAGGTTGGATCTCAAATATACATAAGGTTGGGTCCAATTTAATATAAATGAGGCCCATCGGTGCGGCCTATTTGATATACATGAAGCCCGTTGGTGTGGCCCATATAATGGGCCCATGTGATGTGGCCTGCTTGACATAAGAGGCCCATTGTGATATATTTGAGGCCCAGGTACGAGGCCCACCTATTGTGTATCATGGCCTGATAAGATGTATGGTGGCCCATATGACGGGGCCTATGTGATGTAAATGAGGCCCATCGTGGTTGTACGTGAGGTCATGGGCCCATTATATGTTTGGCCCTATGTAGGCCACTCCTTGGGAGTAATGTTAGTTAGACGTTCACATTAATGGGCAATGATGGTTGGATGTCCACATTGTGACCTTTCCTTAGACCTTGTTAGGCTCATCCTCATCGTTCCCTTAGTGGGTTAACCCAAATAAGTGGGCCCCATTCGCCATAGACGGATAACTCCATGTTATCGAATTGGATATAACCACGGCCGACGCCGATTATCGATCCTGGTTATCGGTGCCGATAATCGATGTTGTTTATCGCTGCTGATTATCGAGACTGATTCCGATTGTATAGGCCAATTCTGATTGTCGAGGCCAATTTCGATTTGTCGAGGCTGATTACATAGGCCGATTCTGATTATCAAGGCTAATTCTAATTTGTCGAGAACGATTGTATAGGCCGATTCTGATTGTCGAGGTCGAGTATCGAGGGCAATTTCGATTGTCGAGGCTGATTATATAGGTCGATTCTGATTGTCGAGGCTGAGAATCGAGGCCAATTCTAATTGTTGAGACCGATTCCGATTGTCGAGGCTGATTGTATAGGCCGATTCTGATTATTGAGGCCAATTATATAAGTCAATTCCGATTTGTCAAGGCCGATTGTATAAGCCGATTCTGATTGTCGAGGCCGAGTCCGATTTGTCGAGGCCGATTATATAGGCCAATTCTGATTGTCAAGGCCGAGTATCGAGGTCGATTCTGATTTATCGAGGCCAATTGTATAGGCTAATTCCGATTGTCCCGGCTAATTGTAGAGGCCAATTCCAATTTGTTGAGGCTGACTGCATAGGCCGATTCCCATTGTCTAGGCTGAGTATCAAGGCCGATTCTGAGTGTCGATTCCGATTGTTGAGACCAATTTCGATTGCTGAGGCCGATTGTCAAGACCTATATGATATATATGCGACTCGTAGTTGAGACCCCATTGTGATGTATTTAAGGCCCATGGGCAAGGCCTTTTGTGATGTATTCATGGCCCATGGGCAAGGCCATTGTGATGTATTCGTGGCCTATGGGAAAGGCCCATTGTGATATGTATTAAGCTCACGATGCATGACCCATTTGATGTATTCGAGACCCATGTGTAGCGTCCACATGTCAAGTATTTGAGGCCCATGAGTAGGGCCCACCTGTTGTGTATATGTGGCCCTTGAGTAAGGCCCATTATGTTGTATATTAGGCCCTTGTGTGAGCCGTGGGCCCATTTATGTTTGGCTTTATGTGGGTCATTCCTTAGGAGTAATGTTGGTAAAATGTTCACATTGTCGAAGCTGATTGCTGATGCTAATTATGAGTATGTGATAGCATAGCATCATGACACATGCCCATATGCATCATCTGCATGTTTGTTATGAGATATGATTGACCATTGCATATGTCATAGTGCCGGTTGTTTGTGGAACTCTCTGATAGGCAGAGTTACCCCACATGAGCGCGTGGTATATGCAGGTTTGATGCATGACTAGATTGTATGACTCATACATCTTACATTGTGATTACTGTACGCCCTAACGACATGAGGGTTGCAGCCTCCACAGGTATATCATAGATGGCCAGATGGGACACCAAAAATTTATTCTACATGGGGTGCTATAGATATCCTTGGGTGAAAGTTTCAGAACCCTCTTGGTTCCAGAGGTTGCTCCAACGTATAGACCGAGTGGATGCATGAGCCCATGAGGGTCGTATACCATTCGGCCGCGTCTCCCACTGTGTCGTAGTCAGTTGGAAAGGGGTACGGCCTTACCTTCCTGAGAGGAGGGGGCAATGCTAGTCTGAGTCTAACCAGCTCGAGGAATGAGTCCACTATCGACGAGCCTATTCCAATACTGGCAGCTAGATAGTGAGGTCTCTTCCATTCACCTTGTTACGCGCGATGGGGCGGCAATCTGGTTTGGAGTGTAATAGACCCCAGTGATTACCAAGAGAGTAACCATACTAATATGTGGACTTATTGAGTAGGAATTGTATATTCATTCATTCATTCACTATTGTAAGCCCCATATCCTAGACCGTACCATTCCGTAGACTTCCACGATCTTTCTGGTTGAATTCTGGCAACCTTCAACCCTTAACCGGTATTTACGTACGACCCTGATTCACACACCGTCAACCCGAGTCGACTCAACCCAAGACCTTTACCATAGCGACCATGCCTTTACTGCAGTTCCGATGTCACGACTCGCACACCGAGGCGATACCCTGGTCAGGAGATGTGGGCCATCGTTCGGTGCGAGGATAACGTCGCGCGTTGTAAAACTCAAGAGAATCTCTATGACTTGTCACATCAATCCATCAATCCATCAATCTCAACATGTCAAGTACACATCACATTTCACCCTTTCCCAAATAAGCCCCGAAAGTCAAAAAGTTCTTACACAAGCCATACCTTTCTTACACCAAAAGCCACAAAAGTCAAAAAAGTATCTTACACACCTATCACCACCACATCCATCACTCCATCACCCATCACTCCATCACCCATCACTCCTTCTCTCCCTTTACAACTCTTTCTCCCTTCATTTTCAAAAATCACTTTCTCAAGCTAGAGAAAAACCACACATATGAGCCTCTCCAAGCTCCAAGTGTGGCCCACCTTTCCATCCCAAGATCTTCCATCTCAACCATCCAAACCTCATCTCCTCTGTTGAAATCGAAGCTAAGGAGTTAAGGAACCCAAGGGATCAAGAAGATCGAACGGTGGATGCTTTGATAGAGTAGTTTTTATGTTTTTAAGATGGGCTAAGTGAGGCCAACCGATCAATGGTTTGGATCTCACTTGGGACCCTAAGATGTGGCCGATGGCCCACTTTGATCATCATGATCATTCCATGATGGGGCCATTCTCCATGGACCCCATCATGATGTTTATTTTTCTTGTATACCTAGGGTCATCTAGACCGTTTATTTTAGTGGACAAGGGATCTCCACCGTTAGACTTTTGATTTAATGGGCCCATATGTAATGGGACCCACTTGATGTATGATTGGTGGTAAGGGAGGGCCCATAGTGTCGGGGTCCCTCCATCACGCGTGTCCCACTCTCTATCTCTCTCTCTCTCCCTCTCTATTTCATTTTCTTTTTTGAAATCATGATATGATTGTGTGGCCCACTTGAATGGACCCCATCATGAGGCATGTATGTTATCCAAACCATCTACAAGTGGGGCCCACTTTATGTGTTGTATCCACACCATCCTCCATGAGGTGGCCCACCTAAGTAGGGTTCACCTCTAATGTATTTGTTTCATGCAACGTCCAGCATCCAGGGACGCTGGACATGGGTTGAAAAATACAAATATTAGCTTGTTTCCAAGCTTATGGGTGGCCCACTCATGTAGGCCCCACCTTGATGTATGTATTCAATCCACGCCGTCCACCTCATTCCCTGAATCATTTTAGGTGTTGAGCTGAAGAACGAGGCTGATCTGAGCATCTAGTGGGCCATAGCATAGGAAACTTCGGTGGTTACCATTGAAAAATCGTCTGATGTTTCTATACACCCAAAAATCTCAAACTTTGGACTCATTTCGCCTGTTATAAGCCGTAGAATCTCATGGCTGGGATGAATTTTTTGAATATGGGCCCCACCTGTGAAAAATCACAGGGAAGTGAGTTTTCAAAAAAAAAAAGAGAAGGAAGAAGGGTGTCAGCGCAGGCGCTACTGCCAGCGCCGTGGGCGAAAACGGACAAGGACCCACGATCCCTGCCGTGGGCCCCACCATGATGTATGTTTGTCATCCAACCCGTTCATATGGTGGGCCCCTTTTTGAAGTGAGCCCCCTCCAAAGATCAGCTGCATCCAAAGCTCAGGTAGCCCACATCACAGAAAATAGCGGTGATTGTACGTCAGCCATTGGGACCCCTTTTGGGTTGATCTAGAGGTTTTGGATCGGTTTGAAATTTATTTTTCTTCTTCATCTGGGTAAATGTGACCCTATCAATAGATTGGATGGAAAATTTATATTATGGTGGGCCCCACATGGGACCCTCATTGATGCATGTGTTTAGATCACACCGTCCACGGTAGTGGACGGTGGAACCCCCATATATGTCTGGGCATGCCATCCAGGCACTTGCTGGACTCCAGTAGGCCGCACCTTTGGTGTGTGTTGTATCCACACCTTCCATCTAATTGGTGGGCCATGCTTATCAACCCCACCATAATGCGTGTGCTGCATCCAAACCGTCCATCCATTTGGAAAGCCCATCTTATGGCATGGGCATAAAGATTAAGCCAAATCCATAGTCCAAGTGGACCCCACCTTGGCATATTTTCAGGCCCATCTTAATGTATTTGTGGTAGTCCATTGGGGCCCACTTTGATGTGGATGTAAGGCCCATGTTATGAGGCCATTCGATGTATTTGTGGCACATGGTTGAGACCCACTTTGATATACGTGTAAGGCCATGGGTCGAGGCCCATTTGATGTATTCAAGGCGTAAGGGTTATAGCCCATTGCAATGTAGATAAGGCCCATTGGTGCGGCCCATTGATGTAGCCCACTTGATGAATATAGGGCCCATATGATATGGCCCATTTAATGTATTTAAGGCCCAATAGGATGTATCTAAGGTCCATTGCAATGTGTGATCCCAACATGGTTTATGTAATGATGTCTACGACGAGCTATGCCTTGGGAGCAATGATGATTTGACGTCTACATTGCGAGTATAATGTTGGTTAGATGTCCACATTACGACTCTCCCTAAGGCCCATCATTAGGCCCGTACTTGTTATGTGTAAGCCGTTTAGGCCATCTGCATTGTAAGGATAGTATGTTATTTTATAACATGAATAACATAGTTCCATGATTCATGATCATACGCATCATATATATGCTTAATATGAGAAGTGACTAATCATAGTATATGCCTTCGGACAGATTGTTTAGGGGCTCCCGGCTAGGCGGTGTTGCCCTACATGAGCGCACATTACGCGCAGGATTGCTGCATGACTAGATAGTGTGATTCATGCATTCACATTGTGTGATATGGTACTGTACACCCTAGCGACATCAGGGTTGTAGCCTTCACAGGCGTATCGTGGTTGGCAGGATTGGATACTAAAAATTTTATTCTATATGGGGTGCTATAGATATCCCTGGGCAAAAGTCCCTAAACCCTTATAGTATCAAAAGGTTGCTCTAACGCCTAGATGGACGCGCATTCCACTATGTCGTAGTCAGTTAGAAGGGGGTGCGGCCTTACCCGCCCAAGTGGAGGGGGAAAAGCTAGGTTGAGTTTGACCAGCTCAAGAAATGGGTCCGCTATCGACGAGCCGAGCCCGATATTGGCAGGCGGATAGTGAGGTCTCTTCCACTTACCTTATTTCACGCGATGGGACGGCGATCTGGTTTAGAGTGTACTAGACCCCGGTGATATCCTAGAGTTGAGCTGTATTGACATGTGGACTTAGATGAGGATTTATATGCTTGAGTCGCATTTCGCATCACATGGCCTTGGTATGGCCGATATCATTCATGTATTGCATCACATAGCCTTGGTACGGCTAATGGTATTCATGGATCCCTCTGCATATTCCGCATTACTCTGATATCTCATGATCATATTACTACCTTGCGCACATACTTTTACCACCCTCTAAGCTTTCTATAAGCTTATGCACGACTGTTGCGTACAGGTGATGTTGGAGCATAGCAATGCTAAGGCAGGAGCGCTTTGCAGATCATTTTGGAGTTATCATCCACTATCATTGTATTTTCCTTTATGCTTATTGTACTTGTAAAGTTTTTGATCATAGTGAAAATGTAATGGAGTTTTTGGTTGTTGTTTGTGAGTTATGCCTTTGGTTATACTTATTATGAATCAAACTGATGTTGAAAATCCTCCTCGTAGCATCCCAGGATCGGAACCTATCGAATGGGCCCTAAAAGCCGAGAATGGGGTTCTACAAAGGCTGTCGGTGCCAGATTCGGTGATCGAGAATTTTGTGAGCCTGGTTTCCAGATTTGGGGCATGAAAACTATCCACTCGGGCTGGTGGTGCATAACTATTTGTTACGTGTACCTTCGCATGGCAAGGATTTCGATGGACGCACGACTAACCTGAGATCAGGAGTTTACCACATTGAGTCTGACTATCCAAATTTAGATATAGGACTAGTTTGGATAGAAGTCCCTTGTGGTGGACACCGTAGCCTATGATACTATGTACTATTATCTCGACTTCATACTCCGGCATGGTCATTTCATTCGCACCGCATATTACATTACATCCGCAGTACTTAGCATTTTGGGTTACTATGTTTCAGCACTTATATGGCCTAGACAGACTTAGCAACATTTACATATTGCATTGTACCCTCGGTATCGAATATTTGGCTCTCTTTGACTCCTCATTTATATAGTTGATCTAAATCGCGTACTCTAATATTGTATGACTCGTGGACTTACCAATATAATTCCACTTACTCTGATATTATATCTTGTCAATATTTCCGTTTATTCCATTGTATGATTTATGGCATTGTATTGCATACTTGGCACTTACCTTGTGCACACACTTTCACCATCCTTTAAGCTTTCTATAAGCTCATGCATGATAAATGCGGGCAGGTGGCGTCAAGTTGTAGTAGTGTTGAGCTTGGAGCGTACAGCAGACTTTTGGAGCTTTGATTTTTCACATATGTATTTTCCTTTCACGACTATATTCAAATGTTTATTTAGTGAACATGTGATGATGATGTTACCTTTGTGAATTGGGTGAACTTGTAGTTATGCTTGTTATGAACAAATGTATGGGGTCCATCACAAGTGACTTCTATCTAAACTAGTTCCATACCTAAATTTGGATGGCCAGACTCAATCTGGTAAACCCCTGACCTTAGGTTAATCGCGCACCCCAATCAAAATTATTACCATTATGAAGGTACACAACAATTAGTTGTACACCACCAGCCCGAGTGGATAGTGAATGAATGAATGAGTATGCAACTTCTGCTTAATAAGTCCACGTATCAATACTATACATCTTTAGGATTATTACTGAGGTCTATTACACTCTATGTTAGCTTATCGTCCTTATCCGAGCTCACAACTGGGTAAGTGGAAGAGACCTCATTATCCGCCTGCCAATATCAGTCCCGGCTCATCGATAGCGGACCTATTCCTCAAGCTGGTCAAACTTAACCTAGATATTACCCCCTCACTTAGTCAGGTAAGGTCACACCCCTTCTCAACTGACCACGACACATTGGGAGACGCGCCTGCTAGTATACGGCCCTCATGCGCTCATATACATCCACTTGGTCTCGATGTCGGGGTGTCTCTTGGCCATGGAGGTTTAGGGACTTTCACCCATGGACATCCAAAGTGCCCAGATGCTCGAACCAAATATTTTTGGTGTCCCATCTGGCCATCCACGACATGCCTGTGGAGGTCATAGCCCTGATGTTGTTAGGGCGTACAGCAATCACAATCACACAATGCAAGATGAAGGAGGCACGCAGTCTAATCATGTATCAATCCTGTGCATACCGTGTGCTTATGTGGAATAACTCCACCTATCAGGGATTCTCATAACAATCCGCCCAATGACATACGCAATGGTCAACCATATCTCATAACAAACATGCAGATGATGCGTATAGGCATGTACATGATGTTATGTTATCACATAGGCATAATCGGTATCGATAATCAGCCTTGACAATCGACCTCGATATTCGGCCTCGACATTCGACATCAATAATCGGCCTCGGCAGTCAGAATCGGCCTTGGTAATCGAAATCTGCCTCGGTAATCAGAATTGGTCTCGATAATCTGCCTCAGTAATTGGAATCGGCCTCGATAATCCGCTTTGATAATCGAAATTGGCCTCGATAATCGGCTTCAACAATCGTAATTAGCATCGATAATCGGCATAACAAATGGCCTAAGGGAAGGTCATAATGTGAACATTTAACCATCATTGCCCATCAATGTGGACATTTAACCAACATTGCTCCCAAGAAGTGGCCCTCATAGAGCCAAACATATAATGGCCCATGACCCCACATAATGGCCCAATATATATCACCATTGGCCTCACTCAAGGGCCATAGATACATCACATCAGGCCTCACTCATGGGCCACATATACATCCCAATGGGCCTTGGCACATGGGCCATAAATACAATACATCGGGCCTCACTCATGGGCTGCAAATACAACACAATGGGTCTTGACACATGGGCCATAAATACATCACAATGTGCTTCATTATCTGGGCCTCATATACATCAAGTGCGCCGTATCAATGGGCACACCAATAGGCCTGATATACAGCACGTGAGCCGCATCAGATAGGTCGTATATACATCACAATGGGCCACATCTATGGGCCACAAATACATTACAATAGGCCACATCTATAGGCCACAAATACATCATGGTGGGCCTCATGGATGGGCCATAAATACATCAAGGTGGGTCTCATGGATGGGCCATAAAGAAATTAAGGTGGCCCTACACATATAGCAGGTGGGCCTGCACCTCGAAATGGGCCCACCAGATAAACAACATGGATATATAACACATATATCTAGTGGGCCTGCACGAGTCAGATGGACCCCACTAGATGGACAGCATGGATATACAACACATACATCGCAATGGGCTACCTACCCTAGATAGCATAGATAAAATACATCATGGTGGACTGCAACCCATGAACGGCGTGCATACAAAACATACTTCAGATGGGTCCCGTCCCAGCGGACGGTGCTGATAAAATACATATACCACATTGGGGCTCACATAGCTAGATGGTCCAGATGAAAAATGGGTGGACGGTGCAGGTATAAAACAGATGCACAATATGGATTATAAAACCGATGCACAGCGTTGACATAAAATAGATGGGTGGCGTTCATATAAAATAAATGGACGGCGTGGAGTACGCAAAACATGGAGGTGGGTTCTTCCATCCGATGGACGACTTGGATCAACAGATATATCACAGTGTGTCACATATATTCAAGGTGGGTCCCACCATCTAGAGCACTGGACAGTGTGGATAGGACCCATACATCACTGTATGGCCCACACATCACAGTGGCTTCCACCATCCGGACAATTGGACCGTGTGGATATTATACATACCTCGTGATTAGACCCACTGAACTTGGGATGTCAACACAACAGCTATATTAGCAGGTGTAAATGTACACCAGCCAATCCTCTTCATAGGTGGGTCCCATGTGGGGCCCACCTTAACGTTTATTTTCCATCCAATCTGCTCATAAGTTCACAAAGACCTAAATAAGAAGGGAAAAACAAATTTCATACAGATCCAAAACTTCTGTGACCCAAAAAGGGTTTTAATGGTAGACGTTCAATCCCTACTGTTTGGTGGTGTGGGACACCTAAGTGCCCTGAACGGCTAATTTTTGGGGGATCTCAATTCCCAAAGGGGACCCATCAAATGCACGGTGTAGATGTACAACATACATCATGGTGGGGCCTGTGGTGAGGCCCATCGTCCCACCCGTCAAAGGTAGCAAGGATGCTGCTTGCTGTAGCGTCCTCTAGACGCTGGAAGCAACAATGCCCCAGTGTGTGTGTGTGTGTGTGTATGTGTGTGTGTGTATATATATTATTTTACAGTTCTTCGTGGGTGGGGCCCACATCAGGATATATATATATATATATATATATATATATATATATATATATATATATATATATTATTTTGCAGTTCTTCGTGGGTGGAGCCCACATCAGGATGATCCAGCCCATCTGTTGCACTCTTTGACTCGTGACAAATCTAACAAGACTAATATTTAATATGTTTTGAGGTACAAAAACATCACAGCAATCCCTAACAGCATATTACTATTAAAATAGTCTTTCCAATGGTGTGGCCTACCAGAGATTTCGATTGGCTTCATTTTTTGGCTTAACGCCTAAAATGAGCTGGTAAATTGGATGGACAGTATAGATATGTTACATACATCAAGGTGGGTCCACGTCCAGTGGACTGGACTGCTTGGATAAAACACTTGCGTCGTGGTGGAGTCCACATCCCCTAGACTGGACGGCGTGTATAACATACATACATCAAGTGGGTCCATGTGTACGCCCACCTGGTTTGAAATCAAACTAATATTTGTGTTCTAACCACCTGGGCCTGTCGAGACGGGTAAGAAGTGGGCCTGTCGTTGGATGGGTAGCAAGGTTGGCCTCATCATGTAGAAGGCATGGATATAAAATACATGTATCACAGTGAGGTTCACAGAATATGGGAAAGAGAGAGAGAGAGTGTAACACCCCAGATTTTTGCCAACCTGGGATTAGACGTCCTTAGGCAATGGGTCAACCAAAACACCTTGGTAACCGCTCAGAACCCAATTCCATAGCCAAAGAAATCACTTAGGATTAATTCCTTTAGAAACTAAGCATAAGTTAGCTAGCGCTACGCTGGAGTAGCTGTGAAATTATCCCGGATCGCTTTAAATAGGATCTACAAGATCCAAAACTTGTAGAACTAATGATGCTATAATATCCTAAAACCTTGGATCAAACTCTAAACCCGTTTGCTCTCATGAACTCTTTGAAACTTTATATTGGATCTAGACCGCGCGTCGAAAGTCCGATACCTACAATCTTAGACCGTTATGACCGCTTAGCTGGACTTGACAACCATTTCAAAAATCAAGGCCAACCGACGTTCAGAGGCTATTTCATTGAGCCTGGAGTGAAGAGAGTGAGAATAGGGTTAGATTTAGAAATTTTAATTCAAATCTGGCACGTGACTTGGCGCATTATTATTAAGCGTTCTGACCGTCAGAATTCAGCCAAATTTCACCCTCAGATCAGGAAAAATTTCTCTTTCATATCATAAGACTTGTAGACCTGATTTAGGTGCGATGACCGCTGAACTGAAATTAGACTGCCACGTGCGATCTGTGAACTCTTTCGGTCTGAAAACTTGATGTGTGCTAGATCCAATATGCATGAGCTTAAGTCCGACCGTGTTAGGCCAGGGGACCTCCAAAAATGCTCTTTTGGACCAGAACACCCCCGATTTGGTTATAACCCAAGTAAACATTGTTCCCAAGCTTAATTTGGGAAGGTTTTAGGCTATAAAAGGGCTTGAAACCCTCTCATTTCTCTCCCATCCGAATTTGGTTAAAACCCTAGATTGAGAGAGAGAAAAAGTGAGAGTTTGTGAGAGAAGGTGGGAGAGATTTTCCTGCCACCTGCTGCTGCTGCTGCACGTGCTTAAGCGATGTATTCTAACCACTTTGTTGGTGATTCCGACACTTTTCTAGGTAAGGAAAACCCTCAACACTTGCTGTAACACCCTAAAAATTGGGGGTCATGTATAAACTCAACTCCCGAGATCCAGACCGTCACTTATGCAACAAAAATGATTATGATTCAATGTTGTCTGATTTAAAGCATTCACATGAGTAAAAGTATACTAAAACTGCAATTCATACTTCAGATCCAGTGATAAAAGCAAGCGGAAGACTAAACAATATATATATCACTGTATGGTAAAACAAAGTAAATCTCATCTGTCTCTAAAGTATGAATACGTCTCTGAGTCTCATATACATATACATGAACAACAATAAATGTCCAAAATAGTCTCACTGAAATCCCCTCGATCCAGGTCGCCTACGCGAAGCCATCGTGATACTGCATGTACGAGAACTCGTCCTGGTCCTCGTCGAAGTCGGGCTCAGCCTCCTGGATCTCAGCCTCACCTGCAACTACAACAGGGTCTGGTGGGTGTTGCAAACACCATCCCGTAACGTGGGAGTGAGTGATCAACTCAGTGGAATCATAGAGCAAGGATTAACATGTTCACAATTCAATCATGCGATAATAGTAAAGCAGTAAATCAGACAATCCTAATACTTTTGTTAATGCAAGATGACATGACGTGATGTATGCCCTCACCGACGATCTCCCTCATACGGCAACATCTTACGACCGCGGCATGCCACACTCCCTAGAGTGCTCCACATCTTCCAGGCACATGCAATGCTATGGTGATATGATTTCCAAGTTGTTATTAGTCCATTCAAACAGCAGGATTGGAAAACTAAGGTACTTCCCTTGTATCAATCCCAACACAGATCCTGTCTAGGGTCGTCACTCCTAGTAATCTCATACGAGGTATATTTATGTAGGTCGCTGCAAGGGCTGCCAGGGCTGTTGCTCGCACTCGTTGCACCGCTCCCCCATCACCTTATCAATACAGGCCTACCGTACTCTACTGCAACGGAAGGGTCGTCGCCTCCCGTGGACTCAGAATACGCTCGTGGTCACTACAAAGGACTCGTCGCCTGATCAGTGTAGGCTGACAGCTAGAATATAGTGTCCCATACCACCATAATCTGCTCACGAGTCTAGGTGCTCACTGGTCACTACGGGGAGGTTTGTGGCCCCAGCGTAGGCCGACAGCTCGACCACGGTGTCCCATACCACCATGCCCGGCTCATGAGTCTTCGTGGATCAAGGTACCATGGTTAACAGGGTTTACAGTGGTAAGTTCAGTACCCTAGGTTCAAGCAGTTATGACTCATACAAGGTGAACATACATCGGCCAGTCGGGTTACTTGACGGGCTCGACTAGCGCGATCGCATCTCAAGTCGAACGACATGAAGTGCGTAAAACACTTCGCGTGGCGTAACCACTGCCGCCAACTCTAAACATGAATCGCGTTCATCGACACGTCGTTCGTGGCTATGACCAGTCAGCCACGAATTCGCTTGGTTACTGACTGCCTGGACTAAGTCTAGTCCCAAGCACTGATGGAATCACATCAGCAATATATGTAAAAGTATTGGAATTGAAATACAATCATGTGAGCATGTTAACACATGTTATAACATTCAACTTAAGCAAATCTTCAAGCACATATATTCCATGCATGTAATGAAATCATGCATTTAGTCAACATGTAGAAAATCATTTAGGTCAGCATATTAATTGAGAAATCAATCTCAAACTATCACATAACATCATTTAATTCAATACATACTAATACAAGCATTTATACAAACACATACACTACACACTTAAGTCTACATATAGTATGTCGACCCAAAGTGCGCAACTAGGCGAATCTCTTCGCCAAACTAATTATGCACGCATTCCTAACTCCCTAATGCGACAACAAGCCATGTCAATCACATCAGCAAAATATGAATGTAGACAGTACTTCCTACAAATGACTAAAATGCCCTATATCTCATATTCTTCGTTAATTTACAAAATAGGAAACGGAGAGCATGTTGTACATGTCAAACGGCGATGCCGTCGATAATCTACTATTAAACGACATTGAAAGCGTTGTAAACCGTCAATCAAAGCGTCTAAAATCCTCACCTTACGTCTTGTAGACTCGCGAATCGAAACGGAGCGTATACGCTTTGTCTACGGTAGTAGGAGAACCTATTATACAAGTTACGTCAGCTAACATGCCCTGAATCTAAGTAAACCCTAAATCAGTAAGTTCTAAGGTTGTTTCATACCTCAAAAAGTGGAGAAATCACCAGCCAGGTGATTGGGAAGAGTTGCTAAAGCACTAGCAGCCGGTGGCTCGGAGACGAGAAAAATCCCTTCCACTCTCTCTCTCAAACTCTCTCATTTTCTCTCTCCCAAAGCTAGGGTTTGTAATTTTCGGATGGGAGAGAGAAATGAGGGTTTCAACCCCTTTTATAAGCTTAAAAACGCCGGAAACAGGCTCCGGTACGAAGTTTACTTGGTGCCTATCCATTTCGGGGCTGTTTCGGTCCAAAAGTTACTTTCAGGTGGTCCCATGGTCGATTGCGATCGGACTTAAGCTCATGCGTACAAGATATAGCACGTATTAAGTTTTCAGTTCGGCAGGGTTCGCAGATCGCACGTAGCGGACCAGTCTCAGTTCAGCGGTCACCGCACATAGATCAGGGCTGAAAGTCTCATGATAATAAATAGAAATTTTTCCTGATCCGAGGGTGTAATCTGGCTGAATTCTGACGGTCAGAATGCTTAATACTGACGCGTCAAGTCGTGTGCCAGATTTGAATTTGAAATTTCAATTCTGTCCCTATTCGCGGTCTCTTCAGTCCGGACTCAATGAAATAGTCTGTGATTATCGGTTGGACTTGATTTTTGAAATGAGCGTCAAGTCCAATAAGGCAGTTCTAACGGTCTAAGATAGGAAGTATCGGACTTTCGACGTGCGGTCTAGATCCAATACAAAAGTTCAAAGCGGTCCAGAGACCAAACCTGCTTAGAGTTTGATCCGAGGTTATAGAGTATTATAGAGTCGATTGTTCTACTCGATTTGGATCTTGTAGAACGTATTTAAAGTGATTAGGGACTATTTCTCAGCTATTCTAGCGTTGCGCTAGCTAACTTACGCTTAATTTCCATAGAAATTAATTCTACGCGATTTCGGATCGAGTTGGTACTCGAGCCCAAGTATGAATTTTTCACGGGCGTTACACTTGCTGATTTAAGGTTCCATCAATTCCAATAGTAAAGTAGCTTACGAATCTTGTGTATTAGGTTGTCTGATCGCCGTAGACGAAGCATATACGCTCCGTTCGGAACGATACACATCTAAAGTGAAAGGTGCAGATTTTAGATGCTTTGATTGGCTGATTTCAACGCTTTCAATGTCGTTTAATAGTAGATTATCGACGGCAACGCCGTTTGACATGTACAACATGCTGTCCGTTTCCTGTTTCGTAAGCAGACGAAAAATATGAGATTTAGGGCATTTTAGTCATTTGTAGAAAATACTGTTTGCATCCATATTTTGCTGATATGATTGACATGGCTTTTTGTCACCTTAGGATATTAGGAATGCGTGCATAATCAGTTTGGCGAAGAGATTCACCCAAATGCGCACTTTGAGTCGACATACTATATGTAGACTTAAGTGTGTAGACTAAGTGTTTGTATAAATGTTTGTATTAGTATGTATTGAATTAAATGGTGTTATGAATTAGTTTGAGATTGAATTCCTAAATAATATGCTTATGTAAATGATTTCCTACATGTTGGCTATATGCATGATTTCATTATATGTATGAAATGCATGTGTTAGATGATTTACTTAAGTTGTATGTTATAACATGTGTTAACATGCTCACATTGTTGTATTTCATTTCCATTACTCTTATATGATTGCTGATGTGGATTCATAAATGTTTGGGACTATACCTTGTCTAGGCAGTCGGTAACTGAATAAATTCGTGGTTGGCTTATCTTTGCCACAAACGACGCGTCGATGAACGCGAGTCGTGTTTTGGAGTTGGCGGCAGTGGTTAGGCCACGCGAAGTGTTTTATGCACTTCATGTCGCTCAGCTTGAGATGCGCTCGTGCTAGTCGAGCCTGTCAAGTAACCCGACTGGCCATTGTATGTTCACCATGTATGAGTCATAACTGCTTGAACCTAAGGTACTGAACTTACCATTGAAAACCTTGTCAACCATGGTACCTTGATCCACAAAGACTCATGAGCCGAGCATGGTGGTATGGGACACCGTGGTCGAGCTGTCGGCCTACGCTGGGGCCACAAACCTCCCCGTAGTGACCAGTGAACACCCTACTCTGAGCAGATTATGGTGGTATGGGACACTATATTCTTGCTGTCGGCCTACACTGATCAGGTGACGAGCCCTTTGTAGTGACCTTGAGTTTATCCTGACACCGCATGGGGGCAACGAGTCCTGATGTAGTCTTAAGGATATAATAGGCCTGTATTGATAAGGTGATGGGGGAGCGGTGCAACGAGTGCGAGCAACAGCCCTGGCAGCCCTTGCAGCGACCTACAAATATAACATCGTATGAGATTACTAGGAGTGACGACCCTAGACAGGATCTATGTTGGGATTGATATAAGTAAGGTACCTTAGTTTTCCAATCCTACTGTATGAAAAGGACTAATAATAACTCGGTAATCATATCACCATCACATTGCATGTGCCTGGAAGATGTGGAGCACTGTGGGAAGAAAGCATACTGCAGGCGTAAGATGGTGCCGTATGAGGGAGATCGTCGGTGAGGGCATCCATCATATCACGTCATATTGCATTAACAACAGTATTTAGGAATGTTTGAGTTATTACTTTACTATTATCGCATGATTGATTTGAGAACATGCTAATCTTTGCTCTCTTATCACACTAAGTTGATCACTCACTCCCATGTTACGGGACGGTGTTTCCGGACACCCACCAGTCCCTATTGTGATTGCAGATGATGGCGCGGCCTGCGAGGCAGAGCCGGACTTGATGTTGATGAGGAGGATCCCTACTTTATGCGTGTTCTGAACGACGGGGTTACAGGGAGATTCATTAGATGCCATGACACTTGTCATTTTATATTTTCAGAGCACTCATGTATATTCTTTCTTTCTATTTTGAGGTATACATGTATATGTTTAACCTGGTAACATGTTTACAATCTGGAGACTTCCCATCAATTATATATTATATGTATGTATCATAGTTTTTTGCTTACTAATTTAACTGTCTCTGGAGTATGACATGTTGTTCTGGCGTAATCCCAGTCATGTTTAATACATTAACATAGACAACATTCAATCATACACATTTATGTTGCATAAGTGATGCTCTGGAACTTGAGAGTGGAGTTTTTACTCGACTCCCAATTTTCGGGATGTTACAGAGAGAGAGAGAGACAGCGTGTGTGATGGAGGAGCTCCCCCATTATGAGCTCTCCTAGGTGATCCATGCAATACAATACATACATCAAGATGGGCCCCAAAACATGGGCCCTAAACCATAAAAAAAATCAACGGAGGAGATCCCTTCCACCATAAAACGCAAGGTCTAGATGACCCTTTTTTTAATGGGAAAATAAACATCATGATGGGGTCCATGGAAAATGGATCCATCATGGAATGAACATATGAATCATGGTGGGCCACCGGCCACACCTATGGTCCAAAGTGAGATCCATACCATCAATCGGTAGGCTTCACTTGGTTCATCATAAAAAATACCATCTAATCCTACAAATCACCCACCTTTCCTTCTTCTTCCTCCCTAGTGTTCAAAGGCTCCTAAGAAGCTCCTTCAATGGTGGAGATGATAATCTAAAGGTTGAATTGGGTGGTAGGAAGGTGGGCCACACCTAGTTTTCTCCTCTCCCTTCGACTTTCTCTCTCATGGTGCTTGGGATAGAGAGAAAAAAATGAGAGAGAAAGAGGATTGGTGATGGATGGAGTGATGGGATGAGAGGTATGGTGGTGTAAGGAAGGGATGGGTGGAGAGAGAGAGTTGACTTTGGGAATGGGAGAGAGATGGGTTGCTTATACTTGACTTATACTAGTGATAAGATGTGTACTTTGATTGATTGATGTGACGTGTCATAGAGATTCTCTCAGAATTTGCACGTGTGGCGTTTTCCTTGAAATGAATGTGAGCCCACATCTACTGGCATGGGTATCGCCTCAGCACGCGAGACGTGGTGTCAGAACTGTGCCAACAGCATGGTCACAAGGATATAAGTCTTGGGTTAGGCCGAATCTGAAATATGGGATACGACTCAGGATCACGTGCAAACGCCTGTTACAGATCGCGGGTCGTCGGAATTCGACCGGGAGGACCACGGAAGGCTACGAAACGGACGGGCTAGGATATGGGTCTTACAACACCTGTGACTTAGACGAGTCAACCTGATGCGGCTAGACTCGGGTTCCCTTTATCTCCTTGTCTCATTTTCTCTTCTCTTTCTCTTCTTCTTCTACCTTCTTTCTCTTTTCAGGCTTGCTTCTTCTTTCCTTCTCTATGTGGATGGCCCACAGAAATTTATATTTAGGCCAAATTTATAAACAAACGACTCAGTGAGTCATTATAACCTAGATCATTTGAACTCGACTCCAGAGTGGTGCAACACATCATGGATTTCTGGCTTTCTTTGATCTTCTTCTTTTCTCTCTTTTTTGCCTAATGAGACATTGGACTTGGCCTGATTCACAGCGACTCAAACCCGTCTCACCCAAACTCGATCCAGACTTGATACAATAACAACCGAGTCAGATCCTCTCTTCTCTCATTCTTCTCTTCCTGTTTCTCTTCTTCTCCTTCTTCTTTCTCTGTCAAAATGACCAGGTGAAGCCTTGGACTCGGCCCGAACTTGTAGCGACTTGGACCGAGTTAGCTCAACTCAGTGTGGCAACAGACAGGCGACACTCTCTCTTTCTCTCCCACTTTCTATTATTGGCAAGTGATTTCCCTAAGAGGAGGCTTAAATAGGGCTCTATTATCTTATTTATAGAAGCCTTTATCCCAACTAATCAACAGATTAATTACACTCGATCTGGTGTAACTCGTTATTCTTTTTACTAATGTGGTAGTCGACATGGCTCGATCTAATTGCATGGCTCTAAATAACTTACGGGGATTATCTTTCGGTGTTATGGGCCAATCGATTATCATTGTAGATCAACAAACGAGGTCCACCATGTGGTGATGGATTCTCCTAGCTAATGGAGAAGATGACGGCCATGATCATGGTGGAATAATGATGGAGGGATTATCATCTACTTATAAGTCACCCGGAGGATTTGGATCAAACCATAGAACATTGCAGGACCCACCAAATGGAGGAATGTTGAAAGGGCCTAGCTATATGCCCTAGAGGGGGGGTGAATAGGGCAATGCCAAATAAAACTTATAACAGCGGAATAATAAGAGAAATAAAGTGCAATGCTGAATTTAAAGTAATCTCAATAACCTAAAATAAAGAGAATGATACTTTATCAGTTCTAAGGACAACCTTACACCAAAAACCAAAGGTTTAAGGTAGGACAACCTTATTTCTAGAACGTCCTTTGTATCACAAACCAATGAGGAATAGAAAGAAAGGAAATCAAAATAACTTGTAGAAAATAAATCCTAAGTTATTACAACATTCATCCACACTTGCTTGAAGTGATTACAACATTCATCCACAAACACTCTCCACAAAACAGAATGAATAAAAGAATGAAAGAGAAAAACACATCCACAACACAACGATATATAGTGGTTCGTCTGTGTGTACACCAACTGTTATCCAACAGCCACACAGATTGCTACTCCACTCCTAATATCCTCACACAGGGGATATTAGCATGCACTATCAAAATAGGTTTCACAGGTTCACCTAAAACCTTCACAATTGTGTCTTTGATCTCGGGCTTACACAATCCAAAAACCCCACAATTTGAGTTTTCTGGCTCTCCTCAGATAACCAATATAATGAGATTTTTCTGGCGAATCTCAAACAAAAACCAGAGAAAGTAAATTATAAAAAATATAAAATACCTGAATCACCTTTTGAAGAAGCCTGGTAGAACCAATCGGAGTAGAAGTTTGATTCAACGTTCAAAGTCCAATACTCACTTTAAGAATGGTTTTAAGTCTAATTGATTTTAAATCAAAAGGGCTAGTTCTATTTGATTTTGAATCCAAGAAGAAGGAATATCATAAATTTCCCTTTTTTAATAAGATTGGAATGTAGATCAAAATCAAATAAAAATAAGCTAGCAAAAGGAATATTAAATAAGCACAAAGTAGCTTAAAACAAACACAAACTTATCTCAAAGAATAGCCTAAAGATTGCTTGAAAAGAGTTAAATTGAATTGCTAAAACTCTGAAGTTCGTGCACTATTTATAGCCTGAAATCCCATCTACGACTGGTCTTAGGATCCTAGGACTGGTCATAGCTTCAAAGATTTTCAAAGATTTCCGCAGGATTAGATTTTTTATTCCACGACCGGTCCTGGGCGGTCTACGACCTGTCGTGGGCCACCTGACTGGTCGTGGGTCACCTACGACCGGTCGTAGGACCCCTAAAATGGTTGCTGGAGTTTGAGTCGTAGGGCTACGACCGGTCGAAGGATGAGTCGTAGAACTCACAGGACTGGTCGTAGGATGTCCAGGACTGGTCGTAGGACAGCTAGAAAGATCCAAAAATCTTCAACAACCTAGGACTGGTCCTGAAAAACTTAAGACTGGTCGTAGCAGAGCTAGGACTGGTCTTGAAGTCCCTAAGACTGGTCTTAGAACACCCAAAACAAGCATATTAAAATATATGAGTTATGTATCCAGAATGACCTACTGTAAAACTCATCCTAAGGTCAATCTAAGGTCAAACAAACCTTAAAAGTGAGTTGGACTTGAAAGTCTGAACACTCAGATGACCCTTAAGAGAAGCTTGAGAATATACAAAACTTGTAGTAGGCCTTCTTGAACTTGATCTTGACTTGACAAATTCTTCTAATACACTTGAACTTGATTGAATCTTGAACATGAAAAATTGAAGAATTCAATTCTTGAATTCTTCATTCGTATCTTGAAAACTTTCTTCATTTAAGATCTTATCTTGAAATACGATGTAATGAATAGTCTTCAAACATAAAACACAAGATATACAAGACATAAATATAGGTTTTGGCACCACAAAATTTGACAACCAAAGGGATATGAAATCATAGCACTTACAAATGTCACTAACATTTCGGTGGTGAATGAGCTACTCGAGTGTGGCATCTCTTGTGAGATGGTAAAACCCTAAACAAACGGAGAGAATGGAGGGCAGGGATATTTCTGCACGAATGGCTATGATGGAGAGGGAATCCTGCATGCGAATTGCCATGTTAGCAGCTAGAAGTGACGTGGTTTCTATTTTTGGAATCGAGCCGCACGCACGTTTCGATTGCAATACAGTTAGTGTGCATGCACACACACGTAAACATGTGAAATTTTTGGGGTTGGGTCAGATTTGAGTCCTCTATAGGATTTGAGTCCTCTATAGGATGAATAGTTTGGATCTCTTCGATGACCACAAATTGTGGGCCAGGTTTAGTTCAAATGAACATTGTCCACTCGCATGCCAACCATTTGCATTCAACCATGCACACTCATTCACAAGTAACAACATGCGTAAGTATTGGGTTTTGATCAAATTTTCTTGGGCTACATGATGGATGGTTCAAATCTTGGGCATGGTCGCCGATGGTGGGCCATACTAACCCTAAATGGACTTCATCTGTTTAGACTGCGAACGGCGGGGAAAACAGGAGGAGAGAGAAAATCTCTATTCTTTTGGAGTGTATCGAGTCAACTCCCAATTAACCTAGTTCTTGGTCTGGTGCACCGCGGGTGCATGCATAGGTTGTGTACACACACCCTAATCATGGGGCCCACAGAGATGGTTTGACAAATCCACTCTGTCCACTCCCTTTGGAGGCCCCAATCAGGGCCTTTAACCCAAGGTCAGGGAGATCAAAAGATCAGGTGGCCCATACCTCAAAATGTTTATCTTTAATTGTGGATTCCTATTGATTTGCTGGTCAGATCATTCCAATTTTGAATATTAACAGTTAAAGACTCCTAATTGGATATTTGTCCAGTTCTAAGGGAGATCCATGGATCGGGTGGCGCACAACTCTTACTTAATTATACTATTTTTAATAACAATTTCTGACCATCTAGTGGTCAGATTATCATCTGGATTCGGACGAATTGTTTGACTCATTCAAGTGGATGATCATGGTGGATCTACTTTTAAACGAATGAGTCATGTTCATTGTTGGAGGAAAGCTTGTAAAGAAAAGAGGAGGATCTCCTCTTTTCAGAAATCATCGGGTCAACGTCTGGTTAACTCGATACATGGTTTGGCGAGCAATGGGTGGACACTTAATGTGCACCCACACTACCCAAAAGTGGGGTCCACTGAAATGTGCGATCAAATCTACCCTGCCCACTTGTTTTATCCAATTTCAATTTTGACCCTAGATCAAAGATGAGGTTAATCCACAATTCAGGTGAGTTATACTACTTTATTAATTTATTTACTTCTTTAATTCACTTATTTCCTTTGATCTGAGGGTCGTACTGACACTGAATCTGAAGTTCAACTGTCTAAAGAGACCTATGACTTGTTTAGGTGAGATTTCAATAGTAGATTTGGTGACCAGATGACATAATGGGGTTGACCAAGGGTTGAGTTTGTTAGATTAAGGGTTATGGGTTTGATAAACGGTGAATCCAACAATTCAGGTCACAAGTTTGATCATGGACAATTAGATTTATTTATCGTAGGAAATTAAAATTTGAAATTGAGTTTTTCTAATGATGTGATGGTCTATCTTGTAAATAAATGGATGGATAACTCGATCTATGGATGGGGATTACTTTCCATGGTCAGATTTAGAATAAAGGTGAATTTTCAAATAGGCCAAGTTTGTATTTATACTAAGTTAGGTTACACTACAACACTTGAGTACTGAAAAGTATAGTGTTACATGATGTGTATTTGATAAATTAAATTATTATTATGTGAGATCGAGCCTTGCTAATCATTGGAGCAAGGGATGGCCATCGTGGTTGGTCATTCCCAACTTATATGGTCAATGTAGGTGGAACACGAATGATCAACAGTAGTCGGAACTATGTGAGATTCTTTGAACCTAATGCCAATTTGTTCAAGGCTTCCCCTTAGTTAATAAAATTAGTTAAATGTTTGGCTCAATCATTCTTATGTTTGGTGATTTTTTGGCAGACTAAAGAATCAGGGATACCCTCTTAATAGTGAATGAGGTCCATTCATAATCATTAGTGTGATACAATCTAACAAGACTCAAGGGGCGAGCATGATGGTATGAGACAATGTGTCCTAATTATCGGCCTGCGTTGGGGTGACATGGCAACTATATTGGCAAAATATTAGGTGATAAGCCTCCCCTTAATGATCATTGAGCACTGATGAAGGCTGCAAGCCTTCCATATTGTTGATAGAATTGGATGGGGAGCCTTCACCACGTATGGGGCATGGATGACAACCCTTACCCTAGTTGCGATTGTCCTTAAGTGATGAGCCCTATTATTATTTGATTAAGTTATGTGTATTATTGGGTCATGAAGTCTAACTTTGATTAAGGGACACTCATAAGAAGTTGCCTCATACCACAATGAGCCATGTGATTTAGGTAGAGACTCTCGATACGACGATGATATCCTAGCTTTGCGAAACTACTGTTTCAACTAGGAATAATAATTACTTGGCTAATCATGTATATCATGGAAAATATTTGTCAGTTGTGCTGCGGGCCAATCATTGACGAATGAATAAATATTTTGCTGGTGACAATGTTCATGTGGTTGTAATTTTTGTTGTTCCCGAGCCATACACATGTGCATATCATGTCATCAATGCATTTAAAGAACTAACTTAAGAATTGTTTGTTTCGTGATGTTGTCATTACTTATGTTTGAATGTGTTGATAATATGTGTAACTTATAAAATTGTACCACTGAATTAGCTACTCACTCCCACTTGGGATGGCGGTTTAAAACACTAAATAGACAATATTATTAATGCAGGTATTACTGAGATCGAACTGTGTGGGCCCCACCATGATGTGTGTCCAACATCTACCCCATCAGTCAAATGCACCATTCCATGGTGGGCCACGGGCTTAAAAATCAAGTCAATCCATGACTTGGCTAGGCCACACCACATACAACAGTTGAGAGGGATTACCCTCCCATTAAAACATTCATAATCATTTATTGGGCCCACCGAGATGTGGTTCACAAATCCAACTCATCCATTGTGTGTATCCCACTTGGATGGGGGGTCAACTACATCCAAAACTCAGGAGGGCCTCACTAAGTTCCTTTATATGTTTTATGAATGTCTTCACACGGTTTTAGATGGTATGCCCCCCTTGAGTTCCATATACAACTGATTATTTGGATATCTCATAATGTAAAGAGGACCCATCAAATGCACGGTGTTGATGTTCAACATACATTACAATGGGTCCATAGCTGGATCTTATGGGAAGTTCCCATGAGGTCGACCTCATAATACCATTTCCATACACACACACATATTGGAGTCCCTAGTTGGGTGGACTATATGGTTTGATCTTGTTTAATGTATATTGTAGCTTGTGTAATTCTGATATGAGCGAACACTATTTTTGGAGTTGTATATTTTGAATATTAATCATATATTTCAAAGTTTAGTTATTTATACTTAACTTTTGATAATAATGATTTAAAACTATTTCAATTATTGATTAAGAGTGAATGTTAAGTGAATCATGCTCGCACATGGAAACTTGCACACACACATTTTTGATAGGTTCATACACATGAACTCATGATCAGAGTCTTTATACTCGGGTGCCGAATTTTTGAGGTGTAAAATACACAAATGAACAACATAGATATATAATACATACATCAAGATGGGCCCAGTGTCAAAGCCACTCTAATTTGGGTGAGGCTAGGTCCACACCTAATCCCCTCAATTTTATAATGAAGGAAGCAGTTTGCCTTTGACCCCGGGTACAAAGATATTCATGTGACCAGGGCTGTGTGGGGTGCACAGACATGTCACTGATAAATCCAGTCCCTTGTTTGCAAGACCACAATAGAATAAAAGTCTAAAACATCCGGCATATAAAAATCTCATGTGGGCCATACCACACGAAAAACTGAAGATTGAACGCCTGGAGATGGCAAAAGTTTTATATCAGAATGATATTTGCACCTACAGCCTATCTGGGTAATAATAATCCCTTGAACAGATTGAATGGCATGTAAACATGCTAGTCAACTTCAGGAAGCTCTATTCCCATTATTTCATTTAGTGTGGCTCATCTGAGCTTTGAGTCTGCCTTATGTTTAGAATCGTATTCTATTTTTGGCAGGGTGCGAACGGAATGCATGTCCCAAATATCTCTATACCTGGGGTAGGTCGGTGGATGCGTCCCTGACAAATCGACTCCATTTTGAAAAGCTACGGGACTCTAAATTTAAGCACCGTAATATCTGCGTGCCCGGGGCTCTCGGAGGCCTGTAAAGGTACCCGTGACGAATCCAATCTATTTTGAAAGACCAAAACTCATGTGAGCCGTTCCACACGAAACACCGCCTGGTGGTGACAAAAGTTTTGTATTAGGACGATATTTATTCCTACACTTTATCTTAGTGATAATAATTATATGAATGGTTGGGATTGCATATAAACTCCATAGTTAACTTTGGAACGTTGTTTCCACTGTCTTGTTGGTGTTGCCCACCTGAGTTTTGGGTCTGCCTGATTTTTAAAATCCTATCATATGTGATCTTTCAAAACAGTTGGACAGAGTGGATTTGTCAAGGACGTCTATGTGGCCTCACGCGCCCCGGGCACATAGATATCTTTATGCCCTGGTAACACGCAATCCACCCTCCCGACGGAGTGGCTTTGTCACTCACATCTATGTGGCCCTCTACAGTCCCGGGCAGAGAAATATCTGCGGGCAAGCAGTCCGGTTCAGATAACGAAGAAATTTCGTCCATAAATGCAATTATCTATACGTGTATGGTCATATGATTCACATGCATCGGATGTATAGCCGTTCTTCCACTGGCCCCGATAGATTCTTCAAGATCCGAATATTAGCCCAATGAAAACTGGTTCTTGCCAGACGCAAACTTTTCCCACTTGATAACAAGGCCCACGCATGTGAGATCCAGACGGTTCATCAGGCGTGTTCATGGTGAGCGTGCCATATCTAGAATCAATCCAGTCCACTGATCAGGTTGGCTCCTAGTGTGAGGGGAATGCGATCCACTGGGTATCCTTTTCTAACACGCATACCAAAAGAGTGTATGGACCCTGATTTTTGTGCTAGGATGAAGTTGTGGTGGGACCTACTTGATGAACGACCTGGATATCACACAGGCATGCCATGTTGGCACATGGGAGGCCTTGCGTTGGTATACGCAACTGTGCGTCTGCAAGTGCGTTCCTCAGTCCATGCCGTGCTCAGTAAGAAAGTATTAATGGCATGATCAGTGGGCTGGCCCCACACGGCGACTTTTGTGAATAAAATAGGAGATGATCCATTAGCCGTCCACATCGCTGACTAACGGTCTAATTAATGCCGATTTTTTAACCGTTGTAAAATCTTTCCAGGGCACATCAATTAGGACGGAAGCGATTGGGTTTGGCCCGGGCCTCAAACAAGACGGTTCAGATCTTGCCATGGCCCACCAAGTTTGGTCCTAAATTACATGGGGGCTGCAACTGATATCAAACACGCTAATTTTCCAAAACTTCTCACGAGTTCTCATGGTTATAAACACACTAGTTGGACTAATCAAATTAGTCCAACTAGGTGTACGTTAAATATGAAAAATACTTCTCCTTATTCAGGTGTATATGTGACATCTAAGTATTACATAAGTACGATGGAAATATGTGTCATAAATCCAGTTTGCTCAACAAATAAAGTTCACTAATTAAATTTTATGCTTAAAAATTTAATAAATGAATCTCATCATTAAAGCCACACATGCTAGTTGAATTTGGTCAGATGAAATGAATTTCTAACGTCTCATGTTTCTTATAAAAGAAATAGTAAAGAAAATCCTACTATTGATTAAAAAGAAAAGTAATAATAACATTTTATATTATTTACATACTTACAAAGTAACCAACTTAATTAACGGACCAAATTTCTTACACAAGTGATTCATCTTATAAATACATCGCACGTGTGTATGACATGTCCAATTATTTCATTTTATTCGAAAACAAACCTCCTTCTAGTCTAGCGCTTCGTTTAATAACTTCTCTCACATATAATTAGTTGGACTATTCAAATTGGTACAACTAGTTGGTCATTAAATATGAAAAATACCTCTCTGTTCACGTGTACATGTGACATTTAGTATTACATAAGTACTATGAAAATGCGTCATAGATCCAATTTGTTCATCAAATAGAGTTTATCAATTAAATTTTATGTTAAAAAAATTAATAAATGAATCCAATCATTACAGCCACACATGCTATTTAAATTTGGACAGATGGAATAAATTTCTAACAGCTCAAGTTTCTTGTAAAAGAATATCCTACTGTTGATTACAAAAAAATAACATTTGATATTATTTACATATTTCCAAAGTAATCTATCTTACTAATGGACCAGATTTCTTACACGTTTGGTTCATTGTAGTATAAATACACTGCACGTTTATGACATGTCCAGTTATCTCATTTTATTTGAAAACAAACCTCCCTCTCCTCCGGCGCTTCATTTAATAACTCCACTCTCCTTATTTAATAATCTCTTTCCCTATTATATTGGAAACAGGGGAATTGCCTCCAAAAGCTAGGTGGGCCTTATGTGATGCTCGTGCTAAATCTGAGTCCTTTATCAATTTTTATAAGTTAGGACATGGATAAAAAAAATGAGTTAGCTCCAAAACTCAAGTGGGTCACATAAGAAAAGGTAAGGATTGAACGATTATGTTGAAACATTCGTGAGGCCGTGAAGCTCTTAATTAGGTTAGCATATTTGTATTTTCCTAGGGGACGCGTATTTCCTGTGGAAGCCTTTTGTTGGGAGTTTTTACGTAAGAATTCTGGTGGGGCCTATTGTGATGTTTGTTAGAAATTCAACCTATCCATCCATTTTTCAAGTTCATTTTCAGACATGAGACCGGAAATAAGGAGGATTAATAACTCACGTGGGTTATACCAGATGAAACAGTAAGGAAAGGAATTCCTACTGTTGGAACCTTCCAAGGTTCCATCTTGATGTTTATATACCATTCAAACTGCTTATAAGGTCATTTTCACTAAGATGAAGTGAAAAAGCTAAGATATTAAATCGATACAAAACTTTTGTAGTCATATAAATATTTTAACGGTGGTCACTAAATCCCCAGTGTTTCCTCTCATGTGGCCCACTTGAGTTTTTGATTCTCCTTATTTTTGGTCGTATGTCCTGAAATAAAATAAAAAATGAATGGACGAAGTAACTTTCTCACGGGCCCCACACAGAATCTTGGGTAGGAACTTGCTGGGAAAGGCTTTCGCAGAAAATCTGCGTCTCATCCTAAGTTGGAAGGACCTCATGAGCGGTATGGATGGTATATAAACATCACATACGTAGAGCCCAGGGAGGTTTAAATATTAGCATTACCACTTTTTTTCATCTTGCGGCATATATGATTTTCGGAAACGCTCACCTGTGAACTAGTTGGTACGTACTACGTATGAATTTTTATCTAAAATCTGAACCGTTCATGTCAAGCACCACCTGGTGAAACCACTGGGCCCAAGTTTTACTATGATCTAAAACTTTGATGGGCCATGAAAAATGAAAACAGTTTCCTCCTTGATTTGCATTTCTCTTTGCTATGGCCCATTTGAATTTTAGATCAAAGTAAAAATTTGTCACACAAGGTTTCATGGGATCCCGCATCACATGGACTGTTCAGATTAGAGACCCATGGCACGTGTGCAAAGGTGCACACGTGCGTAGGTGCGCAGGGAGCATGACTACGATTTTTGGATCTGCCTCATTGTTTTGTCCATTTCCTAGCATGATCGGTGAAAACATGTTGTATGCATTTGTCGTAGACATCACCGAGGTCCCTCTTAACTTGCTGTCTCTGAAAATTCCAGCCAAAAGCGATCACCGGCATTCCGCATCCACTGGATACGGATGGAGTTTTAGCTCAAATGGGGGAGTCAGGCTCGACAATGACTCATCTGCTACCGACGTAGGTGTTTTTGGGTGATCTACGGGCATCACCATGATGCAAGTGTTTTATCCACGCGGTTCATTAATTTTTATATCTCATATTATAGCTTGTGCCCAAAATCGAGATAGATCAAAATCCCAGGTGGACTACACCACAAGAAATAATGGTGATTGAATGCTTACCATTCAGAACTTCATATGGCCTACTGTAATGTTTAATTTCCATCCAACCTGCTCATTAGGTCACACAGACCTGGATGAAACGAAAACACAAATATGGGACCAGAACTTATTTTCTATTTATCACTGTTTGAATGCTGTTTTAAAGGGTGTGGCGCATTTGATGTGTAGATATTAATGATAATTTAAAAATACCATCCAAATTATGGGGCCAAAATTTTGAAAGGGCTGGATTTGATATAAACATCATACTTTATAGTTATCATATGATGGGCGTAACGTTCAGTCCAACCAGTTGAACTTAAAAGTTTCCTGGGAATGTAACCACACATGTGAGTTGTTACGCAATCTGAGTAGGAAAAGGATTAGCGTGTAACCCGTGTAACACAGAACTTGGTGTTCCCTGGCCGTGGGATCCACCCAACCTGTGCTGATATTCGAGTTTTCCTTTCGTACAGATTTGTGTTACCTTATCAATAGGTTAGATGGCAAATAAACATAAAAGTGGGCCTTAGGAGCTTTTAATGGTGAGCATTTAACGTCCACTGTTTCCTATAACGTGGTTCACTTGATATTTGGATCTACTTCACTTTTAGAATCATGGACTAAAATGATATGTGAAAAAATAATGGATAGTATGGATATACAATATATGCTTTAAGGTGGGCCCCATGGTCAAGGAGTCACCTCTGGTAGGAGTAACACCAAATACAGTCTCCACCGTTCTTTGTAAGGTTATTAAGAGGGATTAGCACGCGGTGGAAGCATTAACTTTCATTAATTAAGTGGGATTGCTTTCATTAAATGCATGGCTAGTTGGACGAAATTGCAATGTCCAACTAGTTGTGTGTGAGCATTACTCTATCTCTATGTGTGTGTGAAAATTGTAGTACGAGGTCCACACATCAAGGGAACTTTTCATGAGTTCAAGTTGTGTGGGACAAAAATGCAATGTCCAACTAGTTGTGTGTGAGCATTACTCTCTCTCTCTCTCTCTCTCTCTCTCTCTCTCTCTCTCTCTCTCTCTATATATATATATATATATATATATATATATATATATATATGTGTGTGTGTGTGTGTATGTATGTGAAAATGGTACTATGAGGTCCACATCTGGGGAACTTTCCATGAAGTCAAGTTGTGTGAGCCTATCATGATGTATGTCGATCATCTACCCAGTAGTTAGATGCATCATTCCATTATAGGTCACATGCTTAAAAATCAAATCAATCGATGACTTGGGTGGGCCACACCACATACAACAGTTGAGAGGGGTTACCTTCCCATTAAAACATTCATAATCATTTATTTGGCCCACCAAGATGTGGTTCACAAATCCAGCCCATCCATTGTGTGTCCCACTTGGATGAGAGGTTATACTAAGTTTTAACTGCATCCAAAACTCAGGTGGGCCCCACCAAGTGCTTTTATATGTTTTAGGCATGTCTTTACATAGTTTTCAATGATAATGCCCACTCGAGTTCCATGTACGGCTGATTTTTGGGATATCCCAGAACCTTAAGGGGACCTATCAAATGCACCGTGTTGATTTTCGACACACATCACAATGGGGCCCACATAGCTCGATCGCATGGGAAGTGCCCATGAGGTCGACCTTATTGTACCATTTCCCACACACATGTTGTAACGTCCTGAAAAAATCCGTACAAAGACCCGAGTGCAACCTCAGGTGGAACAACCCAATGACTGTACCCGATTGTATAATTTAGACGGGATTTAGTTAAATGTTAAGTAATCGGTGGATTAAGCTTGGGTCACCATTTTCACAAATGGTGAGGCCTAAAACCATGAGTACCACTGACCCAATGTCGTCTTAAGACCTACGAGAAATCCCAAGGGCCTATCGCTCTCGGGGGTACACTGAAACTCTGTAACGGACCTATACCGCACATCGGAGGTCCAATGACCTTGAAATTATAGAACGATGTCCGTCCTGCTAGGCTTGACAACCATCACAAGAATCAAGCCCAAATAGTGTCCAGAAACGCCCCAACTTGAGCCATGAGTTAAGGAGATGAGGAATGCGAATATCCTTAGAAAATGAACTGAAACTTAAGTGAATTGGGTCATTTGCTCTTACGCAAAATTGAGGATTTCAGACTGTTAGTTTATGACTAAACTTAACCCATGGAGAAAGAAAATTTTCCTGCACATATCCATATAACCATGGCCCCGATTGGTTATGTATGACCGTTGATTTGACATAGGCTCTCCACCATCGATCGGCTTATCTAATCGCACCGAAATCATGTTCTAGCGTGGATCCAGGGTCAGGGAGCGTACCCTATGACGTAGATGAGCCGTGGGCTTCCCTAAGAGCCCTGTTCGTCAGAAACGGCCGCCCACAGGGTATAAACATAGTATGAGGTGGCCCTGGGGCCATTTACACCCCATCTTAGGCAATAAATAACTTCCAACTCACCGTCTCTCACCCATATAGGAATTTCATAAACCCTAGAGAGAGAGAGAAGAGAAAAGAGAGAATAGAGAGGAAAACTTGGGGAAATTTACTGTAACTGTAGGAGATCTTCCCCCACGCCTCCACGGGCCTAATCACCGCCGTGTTTCATGATTGAGACGCTTCCGGCTACGACTTAGGGTAAGAAATACCAACCCTAACACTAATGTAGATCTCCCGTATGGTTTTTCTCCAACCTGGCTAACCCGGTTAATCGTTTAGGTGCCCAACGTTTTATTTTTGGAAACGTAATCTTAGGACCATGTTCGAATTGACCGTGTTACCGAAAGGTGCGGACTATAAATGCTTAGGTTACAATTTATTAATGCTCTCAGTATAACTAATGATTTATGTTTACTATGATTGCTACCGTATTATCTTAAATATGTTGATTTCTATATGAGATACACCTATGAATTGTGATAAGCAAATGGTGTAACCCATGTATTTGATGAAATGTCTAAATGAGAAATAGAAAATGACTAGTACTTGCCATGATTGTTAATTTAAGATTCATCATTGTCATATGCATATAGACTTCTCTGTGTAATGAATTGATAAAACGTATGTTGTAACTAACGTAGACTATATGTTTGATAAATTGTCTAAATGAGAAATTGTTAATGATTTGTACTTACTATGAGTATTAAGGTTGGATTCTTTATTTTCTTATGCATATGTATATTTTCCTTTATGTAACTAAATGATAAAATGCGAGTTGTATTTAACATGGACTATGTGTTTGATGAAATGCCCAAATGAGAAATTCACTAGGATAGCTTGTGAAATACTGAATTACACGTGGGTGTTACTAGCTTGTGGATAGGAATTGGTAAACGCCCATGTTTGGGGTGGTTGAACTAGTCTGCCATCTCGGGTAAACTCGAAAGATCTGAGTCGTATGTTGACTGTCGACAGTGGCTAGGCCACGAGGGGCGCTTATGCACTCTATGCCGATTAGGTCGCCATACGCTTGTACCAATCGAGCTTTCCTAACAAACTGGTTGACCTATTGTGTGTTCACCATGTATGGACGCGATTGTTTGAATCTAAGGTACCCCTTACCAATGTAAAGACCCATTCTTAACCATGATAGCATGATCCTTAAGACTCGTGAGCCAGGCATTGTGCTATAAGACACTGTGTTCATGCTGTCGGCATACGCTGGGGTGATGAGCCTCCCCGTAGTGACCATGAGCACCACTTCTTGTAACTTACATACCGTATTGTTTATCTTGGAGTGACGAACCTAGATGAATCCAAAACACAGGAAGAGGACCGTTGCGGTTGTCTGATCCCTAACGTTCGATTTGAGGTCAATATTTAAAAAGGGAGGTACCATAGCTTCTCAAACCTACTAAACGAATGGGCATAAATAATCATTTGGCTAACATGACCATGCATCACACCGCATTAGTTAGAACGTGGCAAAAAGGTTTTGGAGTTGCACAATTGAGGAAGTGTTGTCATATGCGAAACAGGAAGTCGGAGTCGTGTGTTGAGGGAGTGTCGATTGGTGAGGGCATGCATCATTACTTGCACTTCATTCCTGCATTAAAGAGAATAGTTAGGAAGTGATTGTTTATGATTGTCTTATCAGTACTGCTTTAATTAACTTGATAACATGTGTAACTTTTACCTTATAGAACCACTGAGTTGATCACTCACTCCTGCTCTAGGATGGTGATTTAAACTACCAACCAGACGCTAATTTAGATGCAGGTACAGACAACGTCTATGCTCTGGAGTAGGACTTCTTAGATGAGGAGGAGGAATTCTCCTACTTCCAATTCTCAGGCGGGCCGATGTAGGCCACATACCGTTACACAGGGAATACTGGGCATCTGAGCTTACTTAAACACATTTACATTGTCACAATTTGTACATTTTGAAATTATACATGTATATATTGAACCCGGTCACGTACTCATACTCTGAAAGAAATTTTGTGAAACATCTGCACACTTACATGGATATGTTTTAGAATTTCGCACTTGTTTAACTTCATTAAATATAGAGTATGATACGCCATCTAGTAAAATTTCATGCATGCTTAATCAATCAACATGGAAGAAATTAGAAAACTATCTTCTACGGGACATGTGATGTTCGGAATCTCGAGAGTCGAGTCTTGCTCAACCCTCGAAGTTCAGGGCGTTACAAGTTGGTATCAGAGCATGAATTGGATTAAACTGGACCTAGAGTAATAGGTTATCACGACGCACTCTGACACACTCTGACTTAGGAAGGAGGTGATGGAACTTAGAGATGATACTAGGGTCCCAAGGTTTCGCCGACAGGCGATACCAAACACTGTAGTTTAGTCGAAGGTTTACAACTGAGGGACTCAAATCATGTGCAGTGACCTAAGTCATCTATGACCAAAGATAACAAATCAAGTCGACTTGAGGTCGACTCGACCGTAGTACAGTGGGACATGGTGCAAATAGTTAGTAAGGCCAAGACGACCTAAACCTTGTACTTTGTAATTCAAACTGATTATGGATCCATGTTAAGGAAAGAGGATCCAAGTGACGTGACGAAACACCCTTGGTACCGCGACAGGTGGACCCGACCCATCGGGGATCCAAACCAGAGTATTTGGTGGGGCTTGGGGGCCGACAGACCATAAACAAGGACCCAAGGGGGGTGACCACCGCTGGATGGCGGGGGCGTTAACAAAACACCCAGACGGGCCCGGGGGCACCGCCTGATCAGTGGCCCACTACCGATAGCTCCAGAGGAGCGCGGCAGCACCGCCTAATCAGCAACGCACCACCGATATCTCCAAACGGGCGCGACGACACTGCCAGATCGGCGGCGCACTGCCACTGGCCAGAGCATGTGGGCCCCTCCCACGTGTGGGGGTCCACTTATACATCCCCACCTCTCCTTTTACCTCACTTCTACCCTTTTCAAATCCCCTTTAGCCCTCCAAACTCTCCAAAAACCCTTCTCCTCTCTCAAATCTCCATTTCTATACTTCTAAATCCACCTTTTTCTTTACATTCTACACCCCTCCTCCCCAATCTCTCCTAATTTTCCTTTTCTTTTCTTCCCTCTTGCTCATTTGAGCACAAATTCATCACCTAGGGCTCCCAAAACACTTATTTTCTTAAAATCCCTCCTTTCCACACTCCTTTCCATGTCCATGGCCCTTTTTGAGATAGTAGCCGCCATTTTCTCCATTTCGATGCTCCTTTCCCTTATGTGGAAGAAACGAGTGGCCCCGGACGAGGCTGGGTCAAGTCGTCCGAGTCGTTCCAAGAAGAAGAGAACTACTGGGGCAAGTTCGAGCATCGAGCGGAGGTCAAAACGAGACCTTGACCCCCAAATCCCGATAGAGAGGTCTCTACTAGTGAGCATCGAACTCGGTAAGTTTCGCCATCGAAAAATTATCTTTGAATCTCATGTGGATGAGAAGTTGTTTGGGATATACCCGATGATCGACCACCTTCCTGAGAATGGGTGGGGCCCCATATTTGAAGGAAAATCGCACACTAGTGAGGGCTTTGTGCGGGCTTTCTATGCGCACATAAGGGAGCCGACCCTTGATCCTCTCCAGTTTACTATTCCCTTGGGAAGAATTGAAACTAGAGTTGATGTGAACATTATAGCCTGCATTATGGGAGTAAAGTGCGGCGTTGTGCATGCTAGTGAGACTAACCTTACTAAGGGACAAGAGAGATTATCGCACACGCTTCATTTGCGGCCGACTCGTCGAGTGGAAGTGGGAGAACAACCTTAAAATGACGCGCATGACCGATGATTATCACGCTTCACCATATATGCACGTACAACGTGTATCCCAAATGGAGAAACCGCATGGAATGCACTATATTTATAGTAGATTTCCTGTACCAAGTTGGATAGGAAGAGAAGGTGTGCCTACCCACTCTTGTCTTGACCCAGATTGTGAAGGCGACGAAATCTGCTTAAGGGGATTTATTCCTCCCATTCGGCCGATTGATTTACATGATTTCCCGTGACTTTAGGTTTAGACTCCACATGGACAATCTCGCCCCTATCCATTTCATCAATGAGACTACTCTCAACAACATGAATATAGGCCCTAGACAGCGCCAGGCCCAACTTGAGGAACACGAGGACGAATATAGGAGGAGACAGAAGGAGAGGAAGAAAGTGAGGAGGAGGAACAGGAAGAAGAACTCCATGATCGGGCCGCTTATGTCGCCTGCCTGGCTAAGATTGAGGAAAATTAAGAATATCTGAAGAAGAAATCTATGAGGATGTCCCACATGTTGAAGGCCCTCATGTGCTGCATGTAGGATAAGGAAGCACCTCCACCTTTGTCAAAATCGGAGGATTAGTAGTCTAGTTAGTAGTTACTTCTTTTGTAATAGCCTTAGATAGGCTTAGTTTACTGGTTGGGGTTGTAAATGATGAAATCCTTTTGTTTTAGTTAGCCATCGTGCATTCTTTATTATAGTACATGTAATGATATACCATATGTATTTGTGACAAATTTTGTTTAATGAAATGCATGGAGCTCCTTTTATTGTAGTACTGCATGGAATGTTTGAAAAAGTTGATTATGTATGTGCGATAGCACTCTAATTTCATGAATATTGTACCCTATGTTGTATATACGGAATGCCTCCCCAAACCAATCGGAACATGGCACGTCTCCCACTTGGCAGGTTGGTTGACGGAACCCCTCTCCCGAATGATAGCCAGCAGGGCCCTAGTTTGGGTCCAGGCAGCGAGATAATCCTAGACTCACAACCGGCCACCGACCCTATAGATGGGCCATGGCCAAGTGTGCCACCGGTTCTAGGTCAGAACCATGCTTCTTCGTCGGTGCCACCCATACCACAGGAAGCCCCTCCCCCAGATAGATTGGAGTAGACGTTGTTCTTGATGTAATAGTAGCAACAGGTCCTAACAACTATAGCGGGGGCCATCACACAGAATATGAATGTGGCCTCACTGATGCAACACATGCAGGCCACCGGGGCAACGGCTACATGCGGGCTTTTTTAGTGTTTTCAATGCCTCCGTCCTCCCACGTTCACGAGTACCCATAGACCCAAGGAGGCCGAGTATTGGTTGGATCGAATATCTAAGATGATAAAGCCATTACACTACTCTGAGGCAGAACAAGTCGAGCTTGTTACATACATGTTCGAGAAGGAGGCTAGCTTATGGTGGGACAGTGTCCTACGAACTGTTCCTGTAGGATTTTTGTGGACATGGGACGAGTACAGGACATGTTTCCATGAAAAATATTTTCCCCTCACCTATCGCAATGAAAAAGAGGACGAATTCCTCTGCCTCAAGCTGGGGGGAATGACAGTAGTGGAATATGAGAACCACTTCACGGAGCTAACTAGATATGCTCCCTTGATTTTGGCTAATGAGCCGATGAGAATGTGGTGATTCTCGGAAGGGCTGCGAGCTGACATCTGCACCAAGATGTGTTGTGCTATCATCCATACATATGGTGAATTAGTGAACATGTCCCTGCGGGCTGAGCAGTATGATGAGTGGGTGTCCTGAGCACGCTTGCCAATGGGGCCAAGGCCTAGGCCTGAATTTCAGGCCCAACCGCTTCTAAGAAAGAGGCCACATGTGAACTCACCTCCCAGATTGATGGCTCCGCTAGCCTAGCAAAGGCATTCTGATCGCTTGTGCTCTTACTGCGGCAGAGCTGGACATATGAACCCTTTCTACTTTACCAAGATGAGAGATAACGGCTACACGCTGCCTCAAAGGGTCAACCGCCAGCCCCTCCTCTACGATATGTGGCATCGGCACAACCATACAATCGACCTCCTATATCTTGAAATAGGCCACCTCAACGGCCTTTGACAGTGCTGCTTAACTGCCCGCAACAGGCTCGTGTACATGCACTCGTCGTCGAAGCACCTGAATTAGCGGTTACAGTACCTCTGGCATTTGAAGTCACTACCCACATCCAAGGTACCCCTTTATTCCTTTTGGTGGACACCAGATCCACTATTTCTATGATATCATGTTCTGTAGTCAAACAATTAGGGTTGGACACTGCCCCTATGATTGGGGTGAGAGTCATCGCCGCAATAGGAACCTTCTCAGACGTCATTAAACTCTGTAAGAGTTGCCCGATAGACTTAGGGAGCAGAGTGGTACACATTGACGAGATTGTAACCAAGATTTATCATTACGACATCATTCTCGGCATGGATTAGCTCACCAAAACGAAAGCAGAAATCGACTGTGAGGATAGATTGGTGACCGCCCATGGGCCCGAGGGCATGCCCTTCTGTCACGCCCTAAACTCAAAAATCAGGCTCACAAAATTTTTGATCGCCGAATCCGGCGCCGACAACCTCCGTAGAACCCCATTCTCGGCTCCTAGCTCCCATTCGCCAGGTTCCGATCCTGGGATGCTACGAGGAGGATTTTTAACGTCAGTTTGATTCGTAATAAGCATAACCAAAGGCATAACCCACAAACAACAACCAAGAACTCCATTACATTTTCATTATGATTAAAAACTTTACAAGTACAATGAGCATAAAGGAAAATATAATGGTAAAGAATAAAAACTCCAAAACGATCTGCAACGTACTCCTGCCTCAGTGCTGCTGCGAGCCAACGTCACCTGCACGCAACGGTCGTGCATAAGCTTATAGAAAGCTTAGAGGGTGTTGAAAGTGTGTACGTAAGGTAGTAATATGAATATGCAATGTCAGAGTAATACGGAACATGCAGATGGATCCATAATATCATGAGTCGTACCAAGGCTATGCGATGCAAGACATGAATGGTATCGGCCATCCCAAGGCCATGCGATGTGCAATGCAACTCAAGCATACAGATCCTCATCTATGTCCACACATTAATACAGCTCAAATATGGGATATCACCGGGGTCTAGTACACTCTAAACCAGATTGCCGCCACATCGCGCGCAATAAGGTAAGTGGAAGAGACCTCACTATCTGTCTGCCAATATCGTGCGCAACTCGTCGATAGCGGACCTATTCCTCGAGCTAGTTAAAGTCAGCCTAGCATTGCCCCCTACACTCGGGCGTATAAGGCCGTACCCCCTTCCAACCGACCACGATATAGTGGAGAGCGCAACCATCTGGTAATCGGCACTCAACGCTCATCTACCCACTCGGTCTAAACGTTGGAGCAACCTCTTGGTACCATAAGGATTTAGGGACTTTCACCCAGGGATATCTATGGCACCCCATGTACAATAAAATTTTCAGTATCCAATCCTGCCAACCACGATCTGTCTGTGGAGGCTACGGCCCCGATGTCGCTAGGGCGTACAGTAACCATATCACACAATGCGAGATGCATGAATCACACTATCCAATCATGCAGCAAATCCTTGTACGTATCGTGCACTCATGCAGGGCAACACCGCCTAATCGGGTCCCATAAACAATCTATCCAAAGGCATATGTTATGATTAGTCACTTCTCATATCAAGCATACATATGATGCGTATGATCATGAGTCATGGAACTATACTAAACATGTTATAATGAAATGAGATATTCTTATAAAGCAGATGGACCTGGACGACCGATACACAATAAGTACGGCCTAGCAATGGGCCCTAAGGAGAGTCGTAATGTGGACATCCAACCAACATTACACTCACAATGTGGACGTCAAACCAACATTGTTCCCAAGGCACGATCTTCTTAAACATCGGTACATAATCTGTGTTGGGATTACACATTGCAATGGACCTTAGGTTCATCCCATTGGGCCTTATATATATATATATATCAAATGGGCCATATCTTATGGGCCTTTTATTCATCAGATGGGCCATATAAATGGGCCACACCAGTGGGTCTTATGTGCATTGCAATGGGTCATAACCCGTGGGCCTTAGATTACATCAAATGGGCCTAATCTCATGAGCCATATACATATCAAATGGGCCTAATTTTGTAGGCCTTATATAAATCAAATGGGCCTAAACCCCTAGGCCTTAAATAAATCAAATGGGCCTAAATTTATAGGCTTTATATAATTCAAGTGGGCCTGGTCTCACAGGCCTTGGGATATATCAAATGGTCCAATCCCATGGGCCTTACATCCAAATCAAAGTGGGCCCCAATAACTGTCACAATTACATTAAGATGAGCCTCAAATCATACCAAGATGGGGTCCACTTGGACTGTGGCTCTGGCTCATTCTTAGACTCATTCCACAAAATTATCTTTAAAAATGGGTAGACAGATTAGATGCAGCACCTGCATCAATGGTGGGGGCCCACATGAAGGCCCACCATCGTGAACATTATATATTGTAGAATATATAAACGATATATATAGTATGTATACAATATTATATATATATACAATAATATATATATATATATATATATATATATATATATATATATATATATATATATAATACAATATAGTATATATATGTATATATATATACACATACACGCTGCACACACTCACGCTGCATGCACACACACACACACACCCACACGCACGCACGCACGCTCATCCAGCACCACTATCCGCTGGACGGTGAGAGAACACGTAATCATGGTGGGCTTCCACCGTCCGCCTGGACGGTGGATATTAAATGCATACATCAATGTGGGTCCCATGTGGGGCCCACCTAAATGTTTAAGTGGCATCCAAGCTGATCATAAGGTCATTCTGACCTGGATGAAGAGAAACCACAAATATCATCTTGATCCAAAACTTCTGTGGACCCCAGAAGGAGTCCCAATGGTAGATGTTCCATTCACTGTTTCCTGTGATGCGGGCCACCTGAGCGTTGGATCAACCTCATTTTTGGAGGGGGCCCACCTCAGGGGGGGGGGGGGGGGGGGGGGGGCACCATATGAACAGCATGGATAAAACATATAAATCATGGTGGGGCCCACGGCAGCAGCCGTGGGTGGCTGGCTGACCGCCCGCCCGCCTGCTGCAGCTACTGCTGCAGCGCCTGCAGCGTCAGAGGCTCTGCCTCTTTAATATAAAAAATAAATAGAAAACCCATTTTTCTGGGGTTTTTCACGCCTGGAGGCCGCATCTCATAGATCCACTCCGCCCATTGTGTTCAGTGGCTTGAGACCGTCCTAATGAGTCTAGAGTTTGTGATTTTTGGATGTACAGAAATGTCAAAAAATCCTTCAATGGTAACCACCAATGTTCCCAATGCTATGGCCCACCAAAAGCTCAAATCAGCCCCATTCTTCTACCCAACGGCTAAAATGATATTGGTGAGAGGATGGACGGCTTGGATTGAACACATACAACAAGGTGGGGCCTATGAGAGTGAGTCACCTTTAAACTTTAAAAGAACAAGCTTATATTTGTTTTTAACCCACGTCCAGGGAACGTCCAGCGTCCCTGGACATAATTCATGCATTTAGGTGGGCCCCAACTAGGGATGTGGGCCACCAGGGTAGGGATTGGAGAGCATGGGAGGCATATATCAAGGTGGGGCCCATCCAAGTGGGGCCACTAGGCTACATCCTCACAAAAGAAAGAAAAAGAAAAGAAGGAAGAGAGAGAGAGAGAGAGAGAGAGATAGTGGGACCCGCTTGTGATGGAGGGACCCCAACATTATGGGCCCTCCCTTAAAGAAATCATACAATCGAATAGGTTCTTTAACACATGGGACCACCAAAATTTAAAATCAACGGTGGGGATCCTTTCCCCACCAATATGGACTGTCTAGATGACCTTTTCTAAGAAATAAACATCATGATGGGGTCCATGGAGAATGACCCCATCATGAAATGATCATAATGATCCTAGTGGGCCATCGGCCACATCTTAGGGTCCCAAGTGAGATCCAAACCATTGATCGGTTGGCCTCACTTGGCCCATCTCAAAAACAGAAAAAACTAGTATGATTAAACACCCACTGTCCGATCTTCTTGCTCCTAGGGGTTCCTTAACACCTTAGCTTCAACTTCAATGGATGAGATGAGGAATGGAGGGTTGAGATGGGAGATGGTGGGGTAGGAAAGTGGGGCACCTTGGAGTTTTTGGAAGAGAGGGAGAGACTTAGAGATTGCTCATACGTATGGAGGTGTTGCTTGGATTTTTTTACAAATGAGAAAGAGAGAGAGTGTTGTAGAGAGAGATGGAATGATGGGTGATGGAGTGATGGATGTGGTGGTGATGGGTGTAAGAACTTTTGTTGACTTTATTGGCCTGTTGTATAAGAAAGGTATGGGCATGGAAGACTTTTGTGGCTTGCTTGGGAAAAGGGGTGAAAGTGATATGTACTTGACATGTACTTGACATGTGATGGATTGATGGGATTGATGTGATTGATGTTACACATCGTAGAGATTTCCTTCGGTTTCGCAACGCGCGGCGTTTTCTCACACCGAACGTCGGCCTACAACTCTCGACCAGGGTATCGCCTTGGCCCACGAGTTGCGACATTGGAACCGCGGCGACGGCGCAGTCGTTAGGGTACAGATCTTGGGTTGAGTCGACTCAGGTTGACGGCGAATGAATTAGGGTCGTGCGTGACTATCAGTTAAGGGTCGAAGGTTGCCGAAATTTGACCGGTAAGACCGCGAAAGTCTATGGAATGGTATGGACTAAGATACGGGTCTTACACCTTCACTTTTCCAATTTAGGTCAGTCATCCTTTTTGGATTCATTGTTATGCTTCCTTATTAGAAGATTATGATAGTCCGTCACTTAGGGACACACCAGTGGCCCAAGATTTCACGGACGTGTTTAAAACGATCCCTGAACTACCTCCTTAGTGCGAGCTCGACTTGACCATCAACCTGGTGCCAGGCATAACACTTGTCTCCTTGTTGATGTACCGCATGCCTCTACGTGAGATGGAGGAATTGAGGAAATAAATAGATGATTTATTAGAATTGGGTTTTATACAGCCGAGCGGATCTCCTTAGGGAGCTTCCATATTATTCGTGAAAAAGAAAGATAGATCGCTACGATTGTGTATAGACTATCATAAGCTGAACCATGTTACCATAAAGAACAAGTATCCTTTGCCCAGGATACATGACCTGTTTGACCAATTGAAGGGGGGCTCAGTACTTCTCCAAGATAGACTTATAGTCTGGGTATCATCAGTTGCGCGTTAGGAATGAAGACGTGCAGAAAACAGCTTTCAAGACTAGCTTCGGGCACTACGAATTCCTTGTGATGCCGTTTAGACATATGAATGCACCGGCCGTATTCATGGATCTCATGAATTGGGTATTTTGGCTGTATTTTTACCGATTCGTCATCATATTCAAAGAGTTGGAAAGATCACAAAGAACACCTGCGAGTAGTCCTTGATACTCTTAGTCAGAATCATTTGTATGCACAGTATCGAAAATGCGACTTCTGGAAGGAATAAGTTAAGTTTTTAGGACACGTAATTTATAAGGAAGGAATCACCGTGGACCTTGCCAAGGTGACCACGATGCACGGCTGGGAGTAGCCCTGCTCAGTTATGGAAGTGAGGAGTTTTTTCGGGCTTGCTAGTTATTATAGCCGATTCATTAAAAATTTCTCCAAGATAGCCCAACCATTTCCCAACTTACTCGGAAAGATCTTAAATTTTCTTGGAATGAGAAGGCAGACGTAGCCTTTTGAGAATTAAAGGACAAGCTGACGTCTGTGCCCGTACTAGTGCTGTAAGAGCAAGGGATCAAATATACTATTTACATCGATACCTCTCGAGTCGGTTTGGGGTGTGTGCTTATGCAGAAGGATAGGGTGATCTCTCATGCCTCTCGACAGTTGAGAAAACACGAATAAAGCTATCCCACTCACGATCTGAAGTGGGCGGCAGTCTTTTTCACATTAAAGCTTTGGAGACATTACCTCTGTAGCGAGGAGTTCGAGCTCTTTTACGACCATGAGAGCCTCAAGTACATCTTTACACAGAGGGAACTGAATATGAGGCAACGCCGTTAGATGGAGACATTGAAAGACTTTAAATTTGAAGTCTCCTACCATCTTGGAAAGTCCAACCTTATGGTTGATCCGTTGAGCCGCAAGAAAATCATGGAATTTACAACCTGACTAATGGTTAGAGAGTGGAATATGGTGGAGTTCGTGCGAGATTTTGAACAAAGACTGACAGTGGAGGAGCCGATCGAGAGTGTCGCACACTTCTGCATACAACCACTTATTAATGATCGAATCATTGGGGCTCAAAAAGAAGATGAGCTATTGTTGAAGATGAGAGAGCGTGCAAGCGACGGTGAAGAATCAGAATGGAAGTTTGCAGTATCGTGGCCGCCTATGCGTCCCAAACCTTCACAATCTGAGGAGAGAAGTTCTAGAAGCTGCTCACAGTTCAAAGTTGGTAAAACATCCGGGTAGTACGAAGATATATCTAAACGTGAAGCTTTCGTACTGGTGGGACAACATGAAGGCCCAAATAGTAGATTTTGTATCCCGATGCCTCACGTGCTGAGCACCACCAACCTCCGGGTCTGCTTCAGCCCATGCCCATAGCCGAGTGAAAGTAGGATTTCATATCTATGGATTTTATTTCCAAGTTACCAAAGATGAGAAAGGGGCATGATTTCATTTGGGTGATTGTGGTCCGGTTGACAAAGTTTGCCCATTTCCTCTTGATTCAGGTTTCTAATTCAGCGGATGACCTGACCAAGCTGTACATTAAGGAGATAGTATGACCGCATGGAATTCCTTTAGAGATTGTGTCAGACCAAGACACATGATTCACATCTATGTTCTGGACTCGAATCTAAGAGGCGATGGGACTGAAGCTGAAGTTTTGTACAACGTTACACCCTCAAATCGACAGGTAAATGGAGCAGGTGAATCAGATACTCAAGCACATGTTACGAGCATTTATACTTGACTTCAAGGACAGTTAGGATGACTGTCTCTCTTATGCCAAATTTGCCTATAACAACAATTTTCAAGCAAGCATTGACATGGCTCCTTATGAAGCATTGTATGGATGCCCATGTCAGGCTCCGTATTGTTGGGCAGAAGTTGACGAGAAGAGCTTGGTTGACCTAGATTTGGTTCAGGCGACCTCGAAAAAGATCGATATTATCAGACATCAACTCCTTACGGCCCAGAGTAGGCAAAATACCTACGCCGATAAGAGATGGACGCAGTTGGAATTTGAAGTTGGGGACCATGTATTCCTTGAAGTTTCTCCAATGAAGGGAGTACTCAGTTTTGGCAGAAAAGGAAAACTCATGCCGAGGTTCATTGAGTCTTTCCAGATTTTAGGCTGAGTGGGTGTGCTGGCGTACCGTTTTGCCTTGCCCACACTACTCACAGGTGTACACAATGTGTTTCATGTATCAATGCTCAAAAAGTATGTTCTTGACCCACCTCATATCATCAGGTGGGAGCAAGTACAACTAAGGGAAGACACAACCTATGTATTGCAACCAATGCGTGTTCTAGATAGGAAAGAACAAGTGTTGCGCAGCAAGGTCATCCCACTCGTGAAAGTGTTATGGATACACCACACCGAGGAGAAGGCTACTTGGGAGACAAAAGATGAGGTCCGTAAGAACTACCCATAAATCCTCGAGGAGTATGAAAAGGTACAAATTTTGAAGATAAAATTTTCTTTAAGGGGGTAGATTGTCACATCTCGAAAAAATCCATACAAAGACCCGACTGCAACCTCAAGCAGAACAACCCAGGGACCGCACCCGGTTGTATAATTTAGACAGGATTTAGTTAAATGCTAAGTAATCAGTGGATTAAGCTTGGGCCACCATTTTCACAAATGGGGAGGCCTAAAACCATGAGTACCACTGACTCAATGCCGTCTTAAGACCTATGAGAAATCCCAAGGGCTTGTCGCTCTCAGGAGTACACTGAAACTATGTAATGGACCTAGACCGCACATCGAAGGTTCGATGACCTTGAAATTATAGGATGATGTCCATCCTGCTGGGTTTGACAACCATCACGGGGATCAAGCCTAGATAGAATCCAAAAATGCCCCAACTTGAGCCATGAGTTAAGGGCGTGAGAAATGCGAATATCCTTAGAAAATAAACTGAAACTTGAGTGAATTAGCCCGTTTGCTCTTACGCAAAGTTGAGGATTTCAGACCGTTAGTTTATAACCCAACTTCACCCATGGTGAAAGGAAATTTTCCTGCACATATCTATATAACCATGGCCCCAATTGGATATGTATGACCATTGATCTAACATAGGCTCTCCACGGTCAATCGACTTATCAGATCGCACCGAAATTGTGTCCTAGCATGGATCCATGGTCAAGGAGTGTACCCTATGACGTAGATGAGCCGTGTGCCTCCCTAAGAGCCCTATTCGTCAGAAATGGCCGCCCATATGGTATAAACATAGTATGCCTTGGGGCCATTAGCACCCCATCTGGGGCTATAAATAGCTCCCAACTCAGCCCCTCTCTCCCATATACGAATTTCATAAACCCTAGAGAGAGAGAGAAGAGAAAAGAGAGAATAGAGAAAGGAAAACTTGGGGAAATTTGCTGCAAATGTAGGAGATCTTCCCCCACGCCTCCACGGGCGAGACACTTCCAGCTACGACTTAGGGTAAGAAATACCAACCCTAATAGTGATATAGATCTCTCGTATGATTTTTCTCCAACCTGGTTTACCTAGTTAATCATTTAGGTGCCCGACATTTCATTTTTGGAAACATAATCTTAGGACCGTTTCTAAATCGACTGTATTACTGAAAGGTGCAGACTATAAACGCTTAGGTTACAGTTTATCAATGCTTTCAGTACAGCTAATGATTTAGGTTTGCCGTGATTGCTACTGTATTATCTTAACTATGTCGATTTTTATATGAGATACACCTATGAATTGTGATAAGAAAATGGTGTAAGCCATGTATTTGATGAAATGTCTAAATGAGAAATAGAAAATGACTAGTACGCCATGATTGTTAATTTAAGATTCATCATTTTCATATGCATATAGACTTCTCTGTGTAATGAATTAATAAAACGTATGTTGTAACTAACGTAGACTATGTGTTTGATAAATTGTCTAAATGAGAAATTGTTGATGATTTGTACTTACTACGAGTATTAAGGTTGGATTCTTTATTATCTTATGCATATGTATATTTTTCTCTATGTAACTAATTGATAAAATGCAAGTTGTAGTTAACATGGACTATGTGTTAGATGAAATGCCAAAATGAGAAATTTATTAGGATGGCTTGTCAAATACTAATATGAATTACACGTGGGTGTTACTAGCATGTGGATAGGAATGGGGCTTCAATCATAGTCCAGGCAATCGGTAAATGCTCATGTTTGGGGTGGCCAAACGAGTCTGCCATCTTGGGTAAACTCGAAAGATCCGAGTCGTATGTCGACTGCCGATAGTGGCTAAGCCATGAGGGGCGCTTATGCGCTCCATGTGGGTTAGGTCGGCATACACTCATACCAATCGATCTTGCTTAACAAACCGGTTGACCTTTTATATGTTCACCATGTATAGACGTGACTGCTTGAATCCAAGGTACCCCTCACCAATGTAAAGACTCATCTTTAACCATGGTACCATGATCCTTAAGACTCGTGAGCCGGACATGGTGGTATGGGACACCGTGTTCGTGCCTAGGGTGATGAGCCTCCCTGTAGTGACCACGAGCACCACTTCTTACAACTTGCCTGTCATATGTGTTTATCTAGGAATGACGAACCTAGATGGATCCAGAACACAGGAAGAGGACTGGTATAGTTGTTTGATCTCTATTGTTCGATTTGAGGTCAATATTTAATAAGGGAGGTACCTTAGCTTCTCAAACCTACTGAACGAATGAGCATAATTAATCACTTGGCTAACATGACCATGCATCACACAGCATTAGTTAGAACATGGTAAAAAGGCATTGGAGTTGCACAATTGAGGAAGTGTTGTCATATGCGAAACAGGCGATCGGAGTCACGTGTTGACGGAGTGTTAATGGGTGAGGGCACGCATCATTAGTTGCACTCCATTCCCACATTAGAGGGAATACCTAGGAAGTGATTGTTTATGATTGCCTTATTATTACTGCTTTGATTGACTTAATAACATGTGTAACTTTTGCCTTATAGAACCACTAAGTTGATCACTCACTCCCGCTTTAGGATAGTGTTTGAAAAAACCAACTAGAGGCTGATTTAGATGTAGGTACAGACAACATTTATGCTTGGGAGGACTTCTTGGATGAGGAAGAGGAATTCTCCTACTTTCAACTCTCGGGCGGGCCGATGTAGGCCACGTACCGTTATGCAGGGAACATTGGCATCTGGGCTTAGTTGAACACATTTACATTATCACATTTTGTACATTTTAAAATTATACATATATAGATTGAACCCGGTCACGTACTCATACTCTGGAAGAAATTTTGTGAGACATATGCATCCTTACATGGACATGTTTTAGAATTCCACACTTGATTAAGTTCATTATATCTGGAGTATGATACACCGTTTAGTAAAATTTCATGCATGTTTAATCAATCAACATGGAAGAAATAAAAAAACTATCTTCTATAGGACATAAGTGATGTTCAGAATCTCGGGAGTCAAGCCTTGCTCGACCCTCAAAATTTAGGGCGTTACACACACGCACACACAAATATATATATATATATATATATATATATATATATATATATATATATATATATATATATATATATATATATATTGGAAAAGGTTCTATGTGGTCGAGCTCATGGGAACTTCCCATGAAGTTGAGTTGCGTGGGCCCGACCATGATGTATGTCGAACATCAACACCGTTCATTTGATGGCTCTCCTTTAAATTATGGGATATCCCAAAAATCAGTCGTATACGAAACTTAGATGGGCCATACCATCTAAAATCATGTGAATACATGCTTAAAACACATAAAAGCACTTGGTGGGGCCCACCTAAAATTTGGATGCGTTTGAAACTTGGTCTGACCCCTCATCCAAGTGGGACACACATAATGGATGGGCTGGATTTGTGAACCACATCTCATTGGGCCTAACATATGATTATTGATTTTTAAGTCCAAGACCCACCATGGAATGGTGCATTTGACTGATGGTGTTGATGTTCGACACCCATCATGGTGGGGCCCACACAGCTCAACCTCAGGGGAAGCTCACATGAGCTCGACCACATGGAACGTTTTCACTATATGTGTGTGTGTGCGTGTGTGTGTGTGTGTGTGGAAGAATACTTACCTGTACCCTTTCTTACATGAGCACCCGTCCCCACCTTTGCACACGTGTCTTAGGCACAAAATTTGAATGGTGAAGGTGATGTGGCACCACTTGAAACCTCACAAGCCCAAATTTCACCCTGATATATAACTCTGGTGGGCCATGGCAAATGGAAAAAGTTTCATCCCTTGATTTTCATCTTTTGCTATGTCCTACTGGAGTTTTGGATCAAGCTGAAAATTGGGCCAATAGAGTTTCAAGGGGTACCGCATCATGTGGACCATTCAGATTCTATGTCCATGACACACATGCAAAGGTGCTTACACACACACACACACACACACACACACACACACACACACACACACACACACACAGAGTCCCTCTCTCCTACGAGCGAGACCATATACCCTTCTATTCACAACCCTAGTGTAGAGTCACGATGTAATAATAATCTCAGTGAGACCGAGGTCGAATCTACAGGGACTAAACGTGTATGACTTCTGAATTTAACTAGAACTAGAGCTAGATGAAGAACTAAAGAAGAAATCTGAATTTTAATGAGTAATTTTGAGTAATGAGTAAAGTATCAATTAAAAGAGGGAACTAGGGTGCCAAGAATCCACTTGTAGCAATTGAGATGCTACCTTTCTTAATTTAAGAGATCCAACTAGAATCAGAGTCCTATCGTATCTAGTTGAAAGAAAAGACGGTCAAATCTCTGAACTTCTCATTGATCTAGCCTTAATATAGGAGAATTGTGGTGAATTGGAAGGGAGTACATCACCCTGCCATGCCCAGGAGACGATGACAAACAACAGGATTTACCAAATCCACAATCTCATATAGAAAAGAAGATATTTAAAGCTATTGCAGATCTATTGCAATTTGAGTCACAAAAAACCATTAAAAACTGAAATTATTCCTTAGAATCAACTAGAATTCAATGAAGTTCAAATATAAAAATGAATTAAAGCAAAGTAAATATCCCAATCATGCTACAAGCTTCACCTCTTAGTCCTAGCTAAGAGGTTTAGCCAACCATAGACATGATTGAACTAAAGTCTCTCGAACAAACCATAAAAACCAACTAAAGAACAAAGAAGAAAGCTCTTAGACGGTGGATCCACCCTTTTTCTCCACTCCTTGAACCCTAGAAGATGATTAGGAATGTCCTAGGGACTCCTATGTATAGTTGTGAAGCTCCACCTTTTGCATCGACTTGAAATTTCTGCAAACCGCCTCAAATTACGCAATCTGCGTTGGCCCCGCATTATAACTCTGCTCGATTTTGGTAGCACTGAAGTTGGTTCGGTGGCACCAAAATCGTATCTGAAATTTATCGCATCTAAAATTATATGTGTAGAGTACTTAGGTGGCACCAAAATGACGTTAGGTGGCACCGAAATGGCATTAGGTGGCACCGAAATTCTGAATTAAGCTTAGGTGGCACCGAATTAAGTTGTTTTCTTACTGGACTGTGCACTTTCGATAGCACCAAAGTTGACTTAGGTGGCACCGAAGTGTCCTGTTTTTTTATCATTTAACTTGTGCTTTCGTCGATCTTTTCTCCATCCTTTGTACTTGGTTTCCTTGGATCTTAAGCATGAGAATTCTCTGTTCTTGGTCTCCTAAGATCCCTCCTTTGTCTTTGTGATTCTTGAGCACTAATTCTATGCTTTTAGCATTCTTTTCAATCCAAGCTCTTAAATTCACCTTGCAACATAAACATGCATAAAACATAACATTAAGTAGTATCATATTCATAAAACCAATATATAAATGAGGAAAAATATGTAATATTTAAGTCTCAACACACTCCCCAACCAGCATTTTGCTAGTCCCGAGCAAAACATGCGTGAAATAATCTTCAATCCTTAATGTTCAAAACCTCTTTTAGAAAATAATCTTTTGTGCAATCAAGTATGAATGAGTAGAATGAAGGTGAGAAAAGTGAAAATTTGAAAACCTAAAGCCAAATCACATAAGCAATCATCAAGTAGGTTCTTTATCATTTAACTTAGAATATAAGTTCATATACCAATTTTTCCAATGTGCTCAGTGCAAATCAACGTATTTCTTATAAAAATACTATCTTTTCATAATGTTAGCCATGCTCATCACTTCAAGATTGGTTGAAAATTCAAGTACTGATTCCGAACTTATCCCATTTTCCTTCTTTTTTTCAGTTTTTTATTTTATATCGACGATCATTTATATTCATTCAGTTTTTTCATTTTTTTCATCGTTTCAAATTTTACATTCGTTTGCAAACTTTTTCAGTCTTTTCACCATACATGACCTTTTTGTCGATCTTACTGTTTTTTAACTAGTTCTTTTCATATTTTAAGGTGAATAAATTTCTCCATACTCGATTCTCAATATCTTTTAATGATCATCATACTAACAATCAGAAATTCTAATACTATTCATAGAAAGTCAAATGAATATGTCTTGTGATTTAGATTATTATGATATTCAAACTTCCTCTTAATCAATTGAGTACAAGAACTTAGGTGATAGGTTACTTAGTTGATCAAACTCCAATAATTAAAAATTCAATCTCTGGCTCATCATCATACTCAAAGCATTCTTAAGTACATAAATTATCATTTTTCAACAAGTTTTTATCTTGAAAATTTACACAATTTTTGCTCAAAACTAAGAAAACACTTAATTAGTTTATCTAATCCACACCCCCAACCTAAAATCAACATTGTCCTTAATGTAAAAGATATAAGCATGCAATGTATATGAGGCAACGAAAATAGAGGAGAAGTGAAGGAAAGGTAGTACCTGAAGAAGGCGAATTACAACTTTTTCAAGTATCTAAATGCGAGGATGGGCTAGCACACAAATTAAACAATGGAAAGCAAACTATCCTAGTCCTAAATCATACGAAAGCAATAAAACCTAACTACACCTCTATCAGACTAAGAGGTTAATGCTGGTAAACAGGATCAATCAAAGCTATGGACATATCCTCTAAATCAAATTTCTCAACAAATGGCTTTAAATGATGTCCATTCACTTTAAAAGCATTGTCATTGTTCGGATTCTTTATCTTAACGGCCCTATGAGGATAGATATTAGTAACTGCGAAAGGGCCGGTCCAACGAGATTAGAGTTTATCCAGAAAAAGATGTAATCAAGAATTATACAAAAGGACCTTTCGACTAGTCAAGAATGATTTTCAAAGGATGTTCTTGTCATGAAACACCTTCGTCCTGTCCTTGTAAATTCTTGAGTTCTCATATGCGTTATAACGCCCCAGATTCAGGAACCAGGCTTATAAAATTTTCAATTACTAAAATTCTATGCCAACATCCTCCGTAGTACCCCACTCTTGGTTCCTAATGCCCATACGCCATATTCTAATCCTGGGGTCCTATAAGAAGGATTTTAAGTATATATTTTTTTTAATAAAGAAGCATAACCATGAGTATACCCGAATCACAAGAAAAACATCATCATCACATATCCACTAATATAAATATTAGATTACAGAGTCGAAAGGGAAATACATAAATAAAAAAATCTCTACAATGATATGCCGCAAACTCCTACCTCAACGCTGTTGCGACCTAACGTCAGCTGCACGCAATGCCCGTGCATAAGCTTACTAGGAAGCTCAGAGGGTGGTGCATGTGTGCGCAATGCATGTTCCAAGTAAACAAATATCAGGGTAAACAGAAATACTGACAAGTCCATGAATACAATTAGTCACACCCAATCTTTCTAATGTAAAAAAATGACAAGGCTGGTGTGTGTAGTCAGGATGATAGTACATGATATCACAAGCTGTGGGGTTCATCATAAGGGGCTTCTATCCAAACTAGTCCCATACCTGAATTTGGATAGTTAGACTCAATGTAGTAAACTCCTGATCTCAGGTTAGTTGCACACCTAACAGAAATCATGACCATGATGAAGGTATACATAATGTTTAGTTGTGCACCACCAGCCCGAGTGGATAGTGAACGAATGAATGAATGAGTCAAATGTTGAACGTGCAACCTTATACTCAATACGTATACATTTTAGCAAAGCTCATCTCTAGGATATCATCGGGCTCTAATACACTCCACACTGGCTACCGCCTCCCTAGTCGCACAACCAGCGAGTTGAAAAGACCTCACTATCTACCTGGTTAGTAGTCTACCAATACCTACCCGGCTCATCGATAGAGGACCTATCTACGAGCTGGTCAGACTCAGCCTAGCTTACAACCCCCTCACTCGGGTGGATAAGGCCACACTCCCTTTGTAACTAACCATGACACAGTAGAAGATGTGGCCTACTAGTATTCGGCACTTGTGCGCTCATATATTCTCTCGATTCAAATATTGGAGCATCTCCTAGTATCAAAAGAGTTTTGAGACTTTCACCCAAGGACATCCTAAGCGTCCACAGTGCTAGAACCAAATATTTTTGGTATCCAATCTGACCATCCATGACATGCCTGTGGAGGCCATAACCCTGATATCGCTAGGGCGCCAAGTGATCATGTCACACAAAATGCGAGATGCATGAGTCATACCATCTAGTCATGCATCAAACCTGTGCATACCGCATGATCATGTGGGCCAACTCCGTCTCACAAGGAGTCCCCTAAATAACTCAACCTAATGACAAATGCTATGATTAATCATTCTTTACAATAGGCATACAAATGATGCGAATGGGCATGTATCATGATGTAATACTAAGCCTGTTTTTAGTGTGTCCTACTAGACTAAGTATACTAGCATGATTATCAAATATAAACAATAATCAACCTAAATACATGGTGGGGCTCACAGAGGGATGGCGGATCTAGCCCAAACATCCAGATAGGCTCTAAACAGTAGATATACCAAACCTGATACTGTATATTCTTCCATCTACGGTAAGGGGTGATGTTGTACTCTCCTATAGACAATGGATGGCCTAGGCGTCATACTTACATCAAGAATGGGCCTCATGGGTGAGTCTAATGGTTATACAACCAAGTGAGTTGAGAGGGTGAAACTATGTACAACAAGTGGGCTTTCTCTACCCTCTCTTATCATGTAATAAATTGGGCCTTCCTATGGGGCCTGATCCATACATAAGGTGGGCTCTAAGGTTTGGATAATTCCTTCAAGGTATGGTGGAAAGCACCATCATCCAAGGGGGTCCAACAATTTGGGATAGCCCAAACATGGTGGGGTCTAAACCTTACCACAGAGGTGGGACCTTGCCCATAGTTAAGTAAAAGAAAGGGGAAATGGGAAATGAGCTACAAAGGCTGTGGGCCTTAGGGTGATTTCCAACGGTGGGCATTTAACCACCACTATCCTATGGTGTCATCCATTTGGGACTTGAATCTGACTCATAACAGGGTCCACGGCCCTTACACTAATTTAGAAAATGGATGGATAGCGTGTATAGCACATACATTAAGGCGGGCCTCACAAGGCTGCCCCATGGTGGGACGCCCTAGCCCAGCTATTCCTTGGTAGGCATCCACCTTAGATTTGGATCTGATTCATCCACTTTGGGCCCCTACCCTTGTGTGGGACCCTAAGAAAGTTTGGTGGAGGATGTGGGGGCCCTACACATCATTAATGGGCCCCACGACAATGGGTAACAAGGATATATAATGCATACAACATGATGGGCTGCTTGCAGGATGACAAGCCCACCAGCGGCTGGGCTTGCTTGGGGTCTTACTGATGGATGGCTTGGGTAAAACACATATATACGGTGGGCCCCATCTGGGGATGGTCCACCAGAGGTATGGGCTTCATCCAAATGGGCCACACAATGGGAGAGCAAAGTGGAGCAGGCCCACAGTCTGCTGGTCGCTAGTCCAGTAGAACTGGGGTCTGCCTAAGCTATGGGTTAGCCTCAAGGGCTGTGTGAACACAATCCATACATCATGATGGGTCCCCTCTTAGGTGTGGGCCGTCTAGGAGGTGGGCCGATCCCACACTTCCACCCAAAATAGCTGGACAGGGTGGATAAAAACAGTGCATCACAGTGGGCTATTGGCCGTTGGGTCTGTCTAGTTTGGACTCGGGCTTGAGATGATCCCACAAGCTAGACGGTATTGATACAGTACATATATCAAGGTGAGGTCCACGTGAGTGGCCCACTCCACTTCCAATCAAGCTGATATTTGGGCTTTCCCTTCCTCCAGGCCTGTTTGGTTATACAAGCCCTGGAGATGAGCAGTAGTTGGGCCTATTCGCGGGACAACATGGATAAAATGCATGCCTCGAAGGGAGTCCATGCAGGTCAGCCACACAGCTAGGAAACCAAGCCGATCAGTGGGTCCTTCCCTTTCCACTTGGGCCTGTGTGACCGCCCAGTCATGCAGGCCTAAAGTGGACAGCATGTGGCTGCCATTATGGACAACAATGTCGTGTCTCACTTAGGTGGACAATGTGGATGAAACTCATGCATCAATGTGGGGTCCAAACAGGGAAGGGAGAAAGAGAGAGAGAGAGAGAATCGTGTGGTGGAGGGAGCTCTGCCACTAGGAACTCCCACACAATACAATGCATACATCAAGATGGGCCCCAAAATTGTGTGGGCCCTCAAATAAGCAAATCAAGGTAGGGATACCATCCCCACCATAAAATCAAGGGTTGATCCTCTTGTAAATAGATAATAAATAATCATCATGATGGGGTTTATGGAGAATGACCCAATCATGGAATACACATAAGTATCATGGTGGGCCATTGGCCATGCCTTAGGTCCAAAATGGGATCCTAACCATTAATCGGTAGGCCCCACTTGTCCTATGTATCAAAATCAAGATCTAGACCTATGAACACCTACCTATTTCTCCTCTTCTTAGCTCCATGAACTCCTTAGATCTTAGGCTTTCTCTTTAATGGTGGAAGATTGAATTTGGATGGTTGGATGGTGAGATTTGGGGTAGAAAAATGAGTCTTGAGCTTGAGTTCTTCTTTTCTCTCCTAGGGATTTCTTCTCTTGGTTGCTACGGAATGGAGAGAGAAATAAGATGGGATGAAATGAAATGAGTGTCCTTGAACATAGTGGGCCAATAGAAGATGCACTGCAGAATTTTGGTCGTGGTATTTTTAGCAGAAAAGTGACCACCACAGGCTTAAGATTGACAGAAGGAGATGACACTTTGGTGTTCATTGTCTAACACACATCTCCTTAGAATTTGGTCTATGCGGTACTTAAACAAGTATCGATCATCCCAAAAGAACTTACATACCTTGGCAAAGAACTTTTTCTTATCTTGCGCAGTCCAATCTGTCGACGCGAAACCTGTAGCAAGATAATTTGTAATGTCAACAAACCAAGGTAGGTGGGAGAGTTTAAACAGTTGTTCATCAGGGAACATATCATTTATGAGTTCCGTCTCTAGGGAATTAAGAAGATCAAGTCTCGAGAGATGGCCAGCCACTACATTCTCTATTCCCTTTTTATCTTTTATTTTTAGATCAAATTCCTGGAGGAGGATCCATCATATCAGGCAGGGCTTAGCATCATTCTTAGAAAGAAGATACTTCAGACCACATGGTTAGTGTAAATAACAATATTAGACCTGATAATGTAGGACCTAAATTTGGCCAAGGCGAACACTACGGCTAGGAGTTCCTTCTGCGTAGTCGAGTAATTCACTTGGGCAGAATTTAGAATTTTACTTGGATAATGGATGAAGTAGGGTTTCTTCTCTTTTCTCTGGCCTAATACTGCCCCAATAGCATAGTCAGATACATCGCATATAATTTCAAAAGGGATATTCCAATCGAGTTGCTGCATGATAGGTGTGGTAGTCAACATGTCATGCTCCAAACCTGGAAATCGGGCTTATAAAATTCCTAATTGTTGAATCTGGTGCCGACAGCCTCCATAGTACCCCATTCTCAACTCCCAGCATCCATATGTCAGATTTTAATCCTGGGATCCTACAAGGAGAATTTTTCAACATACATTTGTCTTATAAGAAGCATAACCACAAGTTACCCAAATCACAAAGACAACATCATCATCACATACCACTAATACAAATATTTGAATACAATGTTGAAAGGGAAATACATATATCGAAAATCAAAGCTCTAGAAGACCGTTGTGCGCTTCAAGCTCAATGTTGCTGCAACCTAATATCACCTGCATGCATCTATCGTGCATAAGCTTATAGAAATCTTAGAAGTTGGTGTAAGTGTGTGCACAATGTAAGTTTCAAGTATTCAATATAATGCCATAATCATACAATATCGAAAATACTAGCAAGATCATGAATCATACGATATTAGAGTAAATAATGCAAATTGATTATGCAATGCGAAAATATAGGGAGCCAAATATTAGATGCTAAGGATGCAATGCAATATGTGGTGCGAATAACCATGCAGGAGTGTGAAGTCAGGTTTATAGTACGTAGTATCGCAGGATATGGGGTCCATCACAAGGGACTTCTATCCAAACCAGTTCCATACCTAATTTGAATAGTCAAACTCAATGTGGTAAACTCTTAATCTCAGGTTGGTCACGTGCCCCAACTGAAATTCTGGTCATTGAGAAGGTACACATATCAAATTAGTTATGCACCACCAGCCCAAGTAGATAGTGAATGAATGAATTAATAAGTAAGATGTTGAATATACAATTCTTTCTCAATAAGTCCACATATCAACACCGTAAATCTCTGGAATCATCACTGGGGTCTAGCACACTCTATATGCAATTGTCGGCCACTGGATGCTCAACCATGTAAGTGGAAGAGACCTCACTATCCGCTTGGCTAGTAGTCAGCCAATATCTACCCAGCATGTCAATAGTAGACCCATTTATGAGCTAGTTAAACTCAACCTAGCTATGCCCCCTACCCTCGGGCGGATAAGGCTTCACCTCCTCCCAATCGACCATGACACAATAGGAGACACGGCCAACTGATATTTGTTACTCGGGTGCTCATATATCCACTCGGTCTCGATGTTGGGGCGTCTCTTAGCCTCGGAGATTTAATGATTTTCACCCAAGGACATATATGGCGCCCCGATGCTAGTAATAAATTTTCAGTATCCCATCTAGACATCCACAACATGCCAGTGAAGGCTACAACCCTGATGTCACTAGGGCGTATATTAATCACAACACACAATGTAAGATATATGAGTCATACAATCCAGTCATGCATCAATCCTGCGCATACCGTGCACTCGTGTGAGACAATCTCTGCTTATCAGGGAGTCTCATAACTTGCCCAATGACATATGCAACGGTTAACCGCATCTCATAATAAACATGCAGATGATGCGTATGGGCATGTATCATGATGTTATGCTGTCACATACTCATAATCGGTATCTACAACTGGCACCGATAATTGACATTGATAATCGGCCTCGATAATCGATCCATACAATCGGCCTCGACAATCGGAATCAGCCTCGACAATTGAAATCATCCTCGATAATCGAAATTGGCCTCAACAATCAAAATCGGCCTCGACGATCAGAATCGGCCTTGACGATCAGAATCGGCCTTGATAATCAGAATTAGCCTTGACAATCGGAATTGACCTCAACAATCGAAATGAACCTCGACAATCAAAATTGACCTCGATAATCAGCCTTGACAATTAGAATCAACCTCGACAATCGAAATTAGCCTCGACAATCAGAATCGGCCTCGATAATTAGCCTCGACCGACAATCGAAATCGATAATCGGCCTAACAAAGGGCCTAAGGGAAGGTCACAATGTGGACATTTAAGAATTATTACCCATCAATGTGGACATTTAACCAACATCGCTCCTAAGGAGTGGCCCACATAAACATCATTACATATATTATAGTAAAATCACACATTACATTGGTTTGTACATTCATCGCATTGGGCCTCACTCGAGGGCCACACATGCACCACATCGGGCCTCACCATATGGGCCACAAATACAACACAATGGGCCTTACACAAGAGTCTCATACATCACATGAGCCTAATACACATCATATGGGTCGCGTCACATGAGACTAATACACATCACATGGGTCACATGACATGGGCCTAACATATATCACCATGGGCCACATGACATGGGCCTAATACACATCACTTGGGTAGCATGACATGGGCCACATGACATGGGCCGCATGATAGGGACCTAATACACATCACATGGGCCACATGGCATGGGCTTAACATGCATCAAAATGGGCTGCACTAATGAGCCTCATATAAATCAAGTGTGTCGCATCAATGGGCCGCACCAATGGGCCTAAAAAAGTAGATGAACCATGTGCTTGCAACTCACACAACATGGTAGGCCACACAAATGAACAATATAGATATACAATACATGCATCAATGGTAGGCCCCACGTGGCACGGTCCAATGGTGGATGGCGTGAATATAGAATACGTACACTAGGGTGAGCCCCATCACATGGGCCTAATATATATAACAGGTGGGCCCCGCATACATAGAAAATGGGCCCCACCAAATGGGCATCATGGGTACAACATATATCGTGGTGGAGCCTACGGCACCGTCCAAACATTGTCCATGTAAATCAGCACTTCCCAAACATTGTCTGTGTAAATCAGCACTGTCTGAACATTGTCCATATAAATCAACACTATCCAAACATTGGACATGTAAATCAGCACTTTCTAAACATTGTCCAGCACTGTCCACACAATCTGGATGGTGTGGATGAAATAAATACATTATGGTGGTGTCCACCATCCAGATTACTGGACAGTAGAGATAAGACACAAATATTATAGTGGGTCACACCACCCCACACAGTGAACAGTGTGGATTAAACCCATACATCACATGGTAGGCCCCACACGTGTGGTCCTCACACGTGTGGATGGATGGATATAACACATAACTCATGCAGGGACCCACAGAGCTTACTGCATCAAAGTAGCAGCTATAGCTGCTGACTGCTTGCAAATGGCCCACCAAAAATTAGATCTGCTTCATTCTTGGATGGTGTGGATCACCACACATGCTAAACAAGTGGGTCCCATGTGATGGATGGCCCTGATGGTGCTGCTTTTCATACGGGTGGTGTAGATAAATAGTTACATCAGGGTGGTTTCCACCTGAGATTTGAATTTACTTCATTTGATGGATGCTATGGATACACACACCCATCAAGTGGGTCCACGTCCGATGTATGGACGGCGTGGATACACACATACATCATGTCGTGGCCCACCCTTCAACCATCTGAATGGTGGATGCAAAACAGGTGGATGGCGTGGGTGTAAAATGAATGGACAATGTTGATAAAACACATGTGCCATGTGGTTTCCACGTGTGTGTGGATCCCATGGCTACTGTGCTGCATTGATAAAATACATATATCATGGTGTGGCCCACGGATGCACGGTGTGGATATAACACATACCACATGATCAGATCCACAGAACTTCAACGTCAATATAACAGATATATAACGGGAGTGAGGTACACTAGCTGTCCGATCCTCACCGTCCAAGGTCTAGACAGTGTAGATGAAATACATACATTATACGTGGGCCATACACACACACGCTAGGTGGGCCACACACCTCATCATCAATATAAAAAATGAAAGAGAGAGAAAGAAGGAGAGAGGAAGAAACGTGTGAAGGGAAGGGACCCTGCCACAATGGGCCCTCCCTATACAATGCATACATCAAGATGGGTCCCACCATATGTGGGCCCTCAAATCATCAAAATCAAAATGATGAATACCCACCTTTAATCATGAACTTCTCCTTTCACTGATGTGTTTTAGAGCTCCAAGGGATCCATTTCAACAGTTGGGATGATCTTTGGATGGTGGGATTGGATGCTAGGAAGGTGGGCCACACCTAGCTTCTTTCATGGAAGCTTAGACGGTTCTCTCCCATGGGAGCTTGCTTGAAAATGGGGAAATGAGAGAGAGAGAGAGAGAGAGAGAGAGAGAGAAAGAGAGAGAGAGAGAGAGAGAGAGAGAGAGAGAGAGAGAGAGTGGATGTGATGTAAAAAGAGAGAGGGGGATGGGTGTGAGTGATGGAGTGATAGGGAGTGATGGGTGAGTGATAGGTGTGTACTTGACATGTAAGGGTGGAGAGAGAGAGGGAGTTGACTTTAAGGGTTACTTTTGGAGATGTGACATGTACTTGATTGATGGAATTGATGGGACATGTTCTCTTGGGTTTAGCAAATGCGTGGTGTTTTCTTGAGCTGAACAAGGGCTTACATCTCCTGGCCTAGGTATCACATCTGTGTACGAGACGCGGCGTAGGAACCACGGCGACGGCGCGGTCGGAAGGGTATAAGTCTTGGGTTGAGCCAACTCTGGAATACAGGATACAACTTAAGGTCATCGTAGCTGCTATCTACGCATCGTGGGTCACCAGAATTTGACCGAGAGGACCACAGAAGCCTATGGAACGGTATGGGTTAGCATACGGGTCTCACACAACATGCCTTTGAACTTGGTGAAAGTTTCCTGGCATTGCTTAGTTCACTTATATTGTACATCCTCCTAAAGTAGATTGCATAAAAGATGAGAGACATGACTAAAGTCCTTTATGAATCTTCTGTAAAATCCAACGTGTCCTAAAAAGGAGCGTACGTCTCGTATGCTCTTAGGTGGAGGTTGAAGATAAGATCAATTTTAGCTTGTCCACCTCAATTCGCTTAAACAAAATTATGTGTCCAAGGAAAATTTCCTTAGGAACTATGAAATGACACTTCTCCCAATTTAGCACCAAATTCTTTTCCTCACATCACTTCAGCACATTTTTCAGTTATTTCAGATACTCACTGAAGGATGGACCAAAGACAGAGAAGTCGTCCATGAATACCTCTAAATATTGCCCCACCATATCAGAAAAAGTACTCAACATGCATCGCTGAAAAGTAGCAGGGACATTACATAGCTCAGATGGCATCCTTTGGTAAGTAAAGGTACCATAAGGGCATGTGAATATAGTTTTCTCTTGATCTTCAAGGGCTATCTCTATCTGATTGTAGCTTGAATACCTATCAATGAAGCAGTGGTAAGAGTGACTAGCTAGCTTTTCCAAGATTTGATCGATGAAGGGCAAAGGAAAGTGGTCCTTCCTTGTGACGGTATTCAACTTTCTTTAGTCAATGCACATTCTCCAATCAGTAATGACTCTAGTTGGCACGAGTTCATTCTCGATTGGCTATAATGATGATTCTTGACTTCTTAAGAACCACCTCAGTTGGACTCACCCATTGAGTATCAGATATAGGGTATATGATACCCACATCTAATAGCTTAAGGACCTCAGCCTTAACCACTTCCTTCATGTTTGGATTTAATTGGCATTATGGTTGTCAAAAAGTATTAGCATTATCTTCCAGATGAATGCGATGGGTACAAATTAAAGGGTCGATTCCCTAGAGATCCACAATCGACCATCCAAGGGCTCCTTTATGCTCAATGAGAGTAAAAATAAGCATACTCTCGTGTTCTTTCTCAAGGTGGAAAGAAATCACCACCAGGTATGTCTCATCTTGACCTAAATAGACATATTTAAGATTTGCGAGTAAAGGTTTTAGGTCAAACTCCAGTGCTTTGAAGGTAGACGGTAGAGGTAATACATCGGTTCAGAGAAATTTCTCAAATTATGACCTCCACCGGTTAACTTCAAGTATCGGTGTAATATCAAGTAAGACATCCATCTCCCCAATCATATCATTGTCTAAATCAGGGGGGTGGCCCAAGCACGTCTCTAGAGGGTCAAAGTATAGAGTTAGGAGTGTTCTATCTTCCACGAAAGAATCGATCATGTTAATATTGTGGTAATCATCATCATCCTCTGACTGTTTGCCCATATTGAAAAATATATTCATCTCCAATATCATATTCCTAAAAGATAAGTTCATGACCCCATTCGTACAATTAATGATTACATTTGATGTAGCAAGGAATGGACAACCATGTATGACAAGGATTTAAGTGCTCATATCCATGATGGGTTGAGTACCCAGGATGATAAAATCTACTAGAAAGTAGATTTCGTTAACTTGGACTAACACATCTTCTATTATCCCTCTTGGTACACGAACTGAGCAATTAGCGAGTTACAATGTAGTCTTGGTGGGTTTTATTTCACCAAGGCCTAGTTGTTCGTAGATCGAATAAAGAATCAAGTTTATGCTCGCTCTCAAATCAAGAATTGCATGCTCAATCTGGTAGTTCCCAATTACACAAGCGATGGTTGGGCTACTAGGATCCTTGTATTTTTGTAGTACATCTTGCTTTAGGATGACACTCACTTTTTCTATTAAAAAGATCTTCTTTTGTATGTTTTGTCGTATTTTGGTAATGCATAGATCTTTCAGGAATTTGGCATATGAAGGAATTTGTTTAACGACATCCAGTAGAGGCATGTTGACCTTCATTTGGTTTAGCACCTCTATAATATCCTAGGAGTTAGACGGAGGTTTTGGTACAACCAGCTGTTGGAGGAATGAAGCAATTGGTTTGCCTTGAGGTTCTAGTTCTAAATCTTGTTGAGCAGTGCTCGATCTATCATTATTGTCCTCTTCTGGGTCCTTAGGCTTTTTAGCCCTAACCGGAAAGGTTTTATCAATGGTCCTCCCACTCTTAAGAGTGGTGATAGACTTGGCTTGCTCCATTTGATTTGAAGAGCTTGAGTCACTAACTTCATTTATGGTTTAGGATTGGAGAGAGGTTAGGCTAGAAGTATCCCTTTCTCTCCAATTGTTAAATGTGACTCAATTCGTTGCATAACCTTGGTAAGATCTTGAAAGGCTTGTAGTATGCCTTGATTAAAAAGCTCTTGATTTTGAATATGTTTCAAAACCAGATCCTCCTGAGGCTTCTTTTGATCCAAAAACTAGTTAAGGATCCCCTGTGGAGTAGCAGTTTGCCTATTCCTCTAACTAAAGTTTAGATGGTTTCTCCAACCAGAGTTATATGTGTTTGACGTGGTTCCCTTGAAAAGCCTCTGATAGTTGTTTACGACATTCGACTGCACATTTAATATTTCTTGAAAGGCAGGTATTGTTGGACAATTTTCAATTGTATGAACGTTACAAGCACATCCTTAACCTTGTCCTTCTTAAGTTCAATGGCCTCAAGTTTCCTTATAAGATTGGTCACTTTAGCACTTATATCATCTTCTTTTCTCAGAGCATACATTCCACCCCTCATATGTTTGAGTTGGCTTAGAAGTGGTATTGGGTCTGGGGGGGATGTCCCATGATTGTGTGTTTTCAGTGAGCTTGTCAAAATAATCACACACATTATTAACATCTTTGTTCATGAATTCCCCAGTCCACACTATCTTGACCATTTGGTGCATGGAAGATGTCAGTCCTGTCAGGCTTGTGTCCTAGTATCTCACTGTTCCTTAGGATCCCGTGGTCCTCCTGATCAAATTCCAGCGACCTGCGACCCGTAGATATCATTTGCGCACGACCTTAAGTCGCAGCTTGTAAATCCGAGCTACCTCAAACCGAGACCCATGCCATTGCGACCCCATCGTCGCCGCAGTTCTGACGCCGCGTCTCGTGCGCCAATCCGACTCTTAGATCATGAGATATGGCCTGCACATTATTATGGTCGTGGACCGCACATTGTGAAACCCACCTATTTCAGTTATTACTTTTTCCTAAGAAATCCATCATTAAGATGATGTCACCCTAAGGGTGATATCACCCTACCCTGGCCCCTAGCCCCATGCCTCTTACAAGCACTCATTGCTAGCCCCCTATGCCTCTTACAATCCACTCATTACCAAGGAAAGACCACCCCCCCTCTCTCTCTTATCTCTCTCCCTCTCTCTTTCCTTTCTCATTCCCATAGTAAGAGAAGTCATGGGCATCCCATCCTAGTGAGAAAGTTCAGCAACTCCCACTCTCTATTCCCCCAAATCTAGCCCTCCAAACCCCATCTTAACCATTGAATCTCATCCTTTTGGAGCATTGAAACCTAGTAGTGGAAGAAGTTCAAGATCTAAGGTGGGTGCTTGTTTAGGACTAGATCTTGCTTTTCTTTCTTAGATCTTTGTCTTTTATTGCTTAGGATCATGTATGACCTACTAATCAATGGTGGAGATCCTATTTGACCCTTTGGATGTGGCCAATGGCCCATCCTTGATGCATGTATGATCCATGATAGGGCCATTCTCCATGAACCTCATTGAGTTAATCCATACTATTGATGGGTCATCTAGACTCTTGATTTATGGTGGGGATGGCATCCCCACCTTGATTCACTAATTTGAGGGCCATGTAATGCATGTGACCCATCTTAATGAATGTATGATGTAAAATGTAGATCCTAAAGGGATTAATAGTGGCATGGCCCCTCCATCTCTCGTTCCTACCCCCCCTCTCCCTCTCTCTCTCTCTCTCTCTCTCTCTCTCTCTCTCTCTCTCTCTCTTGGTCCTTTGCATGATGGCCCACCTAATGCATATTGTTGTCCATACATGGGATGACCACATATCCTAATTTTTTTTGGGACACCTTGCTGCCCATTTTCAGGCCAATCTGGATGAAGGAAAATGCATGGATCAACTTGATTTTTTGGATGTGTGGCCCACCCACGTGGACCCCTTACTCGATGAATGTACTTTATCCATGCCGACCACCCGTGGTGCCCACCTTGCTGACGTTTAGCAATTAGCTGGATGGTCCAGTGCTACTGGCACCGTCTAGCAACCTGGATGAAGTAAAGAAACAAATATCAGCTTGATATAGCTGGTGGACCACACGTGTGGACCCACTAGATGTATGTATTGTATATTCATATCGTCCATCCATTTGCTCGACGGTGGGACCCACCCTGGACATGTGGATCTCCACCATCCAGCTGGGAGGTCAGATCCCACCTTTCATGTATTGTACATCCACGCTGTCTGTTCATCCTTTTCAGGACGTGGGACCCACCCTGCGCATGTTTCACGTGTGGGGTGGGGCCTACCTTAAATGTATGTATTGTATATCCAGCTGTTTGTTCGTCCAGACGGTGAGACTCACCTTGATGTGACATCATATATACACCGTCCATTCCTAGACAGTGAGGCCCACTTGATGGATGTGTTGTACATCCATCGTCCACATGGGATGGTGGGACCCACATGACATATATGTTTCATATCCAGCAGGACCACTTTGTTACATGTATTCCATCCACACTGACCATTTAGAGGGGCCCATCTGCACTGTTCAGGGCCACCTTGATGTGTGTTGCAAGCACACTATCCATCTACTTTTCTGGACCACAGGGCTGACTTGTGAGTCCCACCTTGTTATGTACATTGAGCATGTTATCCATTTATTTTCTAGAGTATATGGGTTATCCCATCAAGCCCACTATGGTGTATATGATGCACTCACTATCCATCCCTTGTGCCTAGCCCATGGGCCCTTGTGTGAGGCCCAATATGATGTATTTGTGGCCCTTATGTGAGGCCCAACATGATGTATATGTGGCCCATTTAGTGAGGCCCAATGAGATGTATAAGAGGCCTTTGTGTGAGGCCCAATGGGATGTATATGAGGCCCTTGAGTGAGGCCCATTGTGATGTATATAAGGCCCTTAAGTGAGGTCCAATTTAATGTATGAGAGGCCCATATGATGAGGCCCACTGTGATATATGAGAGGCACATGTGGTAAGGCCATTATGATGTGTGAGCCCACCATGATATATATAGTAATGTTATGATGTCCAACTATTCTCTTAGCTAGTATAAGGCCTATGGGCCCCCATCATAAGATAAATTCTAATGGGCCATATCTTGGGAGTAATGATAGTTAAATGTCCACATTGTAAAAGCAATGGTGGTTAAATGTCCACCTTGTAATCCTCCCTAGGCCCATCCTTAGGCCCATTCTCATCTCACCATATTAGGCTATCACAATTCTTTGGGCCTCCATTGAAGCTAGTAGAAGTACCCAAACCTGGAAGCCCACTCTTGTTCCTAAGCCCATGAATAGGCCATCTAGGCCCATCCTTATTATGAAAAGGACGCATCATCTCCTCTTGCTATAGATGGAAGAATCTGTGGTATCAGATTTGGTATATCCACTGTTGAGGACCGATCTTCACATTATAGATCAGATCCGTTGTCCTTTTGTGGACCCCGCCTTGTCTATAGGCCGATTATCGATGCCAATTATGAGTATGTGATACCATAGCATCATGATACATGCACATACGCATCATCTGCATACTTGTTAAAAGAAGTGACTGGTCATAGCATTATGCCATTGGGCAGGTTATTTATGGGACTCCTTGATAGGAGGAGTTATCCCACATGAGCGCATGATTGATGCATGACTAGATTGTATGACTCATACATCTTGTATTGTTTGATATGGTTAGTATTTGTCCTAACAACATCAGGGTCATGGCCTCCACAAGCATATCATGGATGACAGTATTGGATATCGAAAATACTTGGTTTTAAGCACTAGGGCACAATGATGTCCTTGAGCAAAAGTCTCCGAACCCTTATGGTACTAGGAAAATGCTCCAACGTCGAGACCGAGTAGATGTATTAATGCACGAGGGTCGTATACCAGTAGGCTGCGTCTTCCACTGTGTCGTGGTCAGTTGGAAGGGAGTGTGACCTTACCCGCCTGAGTGAGGGGGAAATGATTAGGTTGAGTTTGACCAACCTAAGGAATGGGTCCGCTATCGATGAGTGAGGCCTGATATTGGCAGGTGGATAGTGAGGTCTCTTCCACTTACACAGTTGTGCACTCAGATAAGGGCGACAAGCTGGCGCAGAGTATACTAGACCCCGATGATATTGTCTAGAGTGAGAACTGTACTGATATATGATGCTCCAGAAATGAGCTGGATTGATATGTGGATTAAGATGAGGATTGGTATGCTTGAGCTGCATCTTACATATGACATTAGCTATGTAGGCCTTGCATTGCATTGCATAACCTTGGTATGACTGATATCATTTATGGACTTACCAACTTCTTCCTCATTACTCTGATATTGCATACTTGCATTTCTACCTTGCACACACACTTACACCACCCTCTAAGCTTTCTGTAAGCTTATGCATGACTGTTGCGTGCAGATAACACTAGGACGTTGCTGAGCAGGAGCATGAGCGTGCAGCTGACCTTCTAGACCCTTTTGTTATCCATTGTGTTTCCCTTTGTGCATTGTACTGAAAGTTTTTTATCATAGTGGAATTTTTGTTATTGTTTATGGGTTATACTTATGGTTATGCTTATTATGAAACAAATTCATGTTGAAAATCCTCCTTGTAGGATCCTAAGATTAGAACCTGGTATATAGGTGCCACGAGTCGAGAATGGAGTACTACGGAGGCTGTCGGTGCCAGATTCGATGATCGAGAATTTTGTGAGTCTGGTTTCCTAGTTTGGGACATGACAAGTCCATCATAGAAGAAACTTGTTATGCGCCATGTTTCAAAACCGTGTTGTGGACATGAACTGACAAGATCCTTGAACTGCTCCCAACATTGGACGAATGTTTCATCTTCCTTTTGAGAGAAGTTCATGATCGACTTTCTAAGGGTGTTCGCTTTATGATATGGGAAGAATTTCTTTATGAACTCCCTTGCTATGTTCCATCTACCAATGGATCGTGGATGTAGTGAGAGCAACCACGTCTTAGCTTTTTCTTTTAGGGAGAAGGGAAAGAGTTTCAGCCTGACTGTGTCCTCAGACACATTAGGAAAGTATAAAGTAGTTATTATCTCATCGAACTATTTCTTGTGTAAATATAGACTTTCAGATTCAAGTCCATGGAACTTTGGAAGGAGTTGGATCACTCTTGGCTTGATATTAATGTTTCCTGTATTTTCTGAAAAAACCATACAAGAAGGTGTACTCACCCCCATCGGTTGTAAATAATCTCGTAAAGTACAAAGCGAGGGTGCTTGATGCACCTCATTCTTATCCTAGGCTTCCTTAACTAGAGGTAGAGGAGGATTTGGAGATTTGCAGGTTGATTTACAACCATAACTTCAGTTAACTCTGAGGATTTTGAGTGGTGTCTAATTCAATGATGGATAGGCAAGCCTTCGACTAATTCTCCTTCACTCAAAAGACATAAAGTGTTATCACGAACCCACCTGGGCATGAAACACTCTTTGCCCTCAAGTAATTAAGCTAACCTAAACCTAAGAGAGAAAGAAAACTAAATCAATTAAGAAATCTAGAAAAGAAAAGAGAAAGAATTGGAAAGAGGTTATTGGGTTGGAGATCTTTTTGTTAGAACCCTACAAAACAGAAAATTCAGTTAGTTTCTAAAAACAAAGTAGAAAAATTCTTATCTAGAAACCAAAAATCACTCATATATTAACTTAATTCTAAAACTAATTAAATTCAGAAACACGTAACCGTTAGTACCCAGCAACGGCGCCAAAAACTTGTTCACAACCTCAATTGTAGGGTCACGATATAGTAATAATCTCAGTGAGACCAAAGTTGAATCCACAGGGACTAAACTTGTATGTCTTTTGAATTTAACTAGAAGTAGATGAAGAATTAAAGCAGAAATCTGAATTTAAATGAGTAATTGTGAATAAAGTTTAAACTATTAATTGAAAGTGGAAATTAGGGTGCCAAGAATCCACTTGTAGCAATTGCGATGTTACCTTGCTTAATTCAAGAGATCCAACTAGAATCAGAGTCCAATCCTATCTAGTAGGAAGAAGAGATGGTCAAATATCTGAACTTCTCATTGATCTAGCCTCAATAGAGGAGAATTGTGATGAATTGGAAGAGATTCCATCACTCAACCATGCCCAGGAGACAATGGCAAACAACAGGATTTACCAAATCCACATCTCAAATAGAAAAGAAGATATTTAAAGTTATTACAGATTTATTGTAATTTGAGCCACAACAAACCTTAAAAGCTAAAAATATTGCTTAGAATCAACTAGAATTCAATGAAGTTCAAAGATAAACATGAATCAAAGCAAAGTAAAAATCCCAATCACGCTACAAGCTTCACCTATTAGCCCTAAAATATATTCACAACCCCAAGTGTAGGGTCACGATATAATAATAATGTCGATGAGATTGAGGTTGAATCCACAAGGACTAAACTTGTATATCTTCTAAATTTAACTATAACTAGAACTAGATGAAGAACTAAAGCATAAATCTAAATTTAAAGGAGTAATTGTGAATAAGGTTTAAACTATCAATTGAAAGTGGGAACTAGGGTTCCAAGGATCCACTTGTAGCAATTGAGATGCTACCTTGCTTAATTCAAGAGATCCAACTAGAATCAAAGTCATATCCTATCTAGTTAGAAGAATAGACGGTCAATTCCTTAAACTTCTCATTGATCTAGCTTCAATAGAGGAGAATTGTGGTGAATTAGAAGAGATTCCATCACCCAACCATGCTCAGGAGATGATGGCAAATAATGGGATCTACCAAATCCATAATCTTAAATAGAATTTAAAGCTATTATAGATCTATTGTAATTTGAGTCACAATAAATCATTAAAAACTAAAAATATTCCTTAAAATCAACTAGAATTCAATTAAGTTCAAACATAAACATGAATCAAAGTAAAGTAAACATCTCAATCACATTACAAGCTTCACTTTTTAGCTTTAGCTAAGAGGTTTAGCCAACTATAGACATGATTGAACTAAAGTCTCTCAAACAAAACATAAAAACCAACTAAAGAACGAAGAAGAAAGCTCATGGACGGTGGCTCCACCCTTTTACTCCACTCTTTGAACCCTAAAAGATACTTAGGAACATCTTAGAGACTTCTATATATAGTTGTGAAGCTCCACCTTTCGCATTGACTTGGAATTTTCGCAAACCGTCACAAATTATGCAATCCACGTTGGTGCCGCGTTACAACTCTGCTCAATTTCGGTGGCACCGAAGTTGGTTCGATTACACTGAAATTATATCTGAAATTTATTGTATCTAAAATTGTATGTGCAAAGTACTTAGGTGGCACCGAAATGGCATTAGGTGGCACCGAAATTGTATTACGTGGCACCGAATTAAGATATTTTCTTACTGGACTGTTTCTTGCACTTTCGGTGGCACCAAAGTTGGCTTAAGTGGCACCGAAGTGTCTTGTTTTTTTATTGTTTAACTTGTGCTTTTGCCAATCTTTTCTCCGTCCTTTGTACTTGGTTTCCTTAGATCTTAAGTGTGAGAATTCTCTGTTCTTGGTCTCCTAAGATTTCTCCCTTACCTTGGTGATTCTTGAGCACAAAATTCATGCTTTTAACATTCTTTTCAATCCGAGCTCTCAGATTCACCTTGCAACACAAACATGCATAAAACATAACATTAAGTAGTATCATATTTATAAAACCAAGATATAAATAAGAAAAAATATACAATATTTGAGTCCTAACACCTTTTGTGTATACCGAGTTACACTACCGTTAGATCCTTTGGATAGTCGTGATATAGCCTACAACCAAGAACTTAAGGAAAAGAGTCTTTTGGAGACTTTCAATTTAAAAAGCCTCCACATGTGGGTCTTCAGCCCACCATGAATGTGTATGACTTATCTATGCCGTCCATTTGTTTTTTCAACTCATTTTATGAGTTGAGCTCAAAATTAAAGCATATCCAAAGCTCAAGTGGGGCAAACCACAGGAAAAAGTGTTAATTGAATGTCCACCTTTGAAAATTTCTCCTGGGCATAGAAGTTTTGGCTCAAGCTGATATTTTTGTTTTACATTCATCCATTTCTATGTAATCTTATTAGTAAAATGGATGGACGGAGTGGGTAACATAGGTAAATCATGGTGGGATCCATAGAGTTTACTTAGTATGGTAAGTAGTTGCTCAATACGTATTCCGCTTCCGGTCCTGAGGGGAAGCAGATTGGTTGGTGTACCACACACCATCAATGTGGTTGGTGTGTTGATGTCACCAAGTTCTATGCATCCCATCATGAGGTATGAGTTATATCCAAACCATCCGCCCACTTGGTGAGCTCATCGAAATACCTAGAGCCAAAAAATAAGACAGATCCAAAAATTAAGTGGACCACACTATAAAAAGCAGTGGGGGATTAAACAGTTGCCATTGAAACTTGTTGGGGGTCATAAAATTTTTGGATTAATATGATATTTGGTTTTTCTCTTCATCCAAGGCTGTGTGACCTGATTAACATATTAGATGTAAAATAAACGTTATGGTGAGCCCTACGAATGTTTTAACGGTGATAATCATTAGCCCCACTACTGTTTGTGGTGTGGTCCACTTGAGCCTTGGAAATTACTCATTTTTGGGAGAAAGATCTAAAATGATCTCGCCAAATGGATGATGAACAGTGTAGATATGATAAATACATCATTGTGAGGCCCATGCAACTTTGATCTCCTTTGAATCGTTCGTACAACTTGGGGTACCCACACAAGTTAGATCGGTGGTCTGTGCTACACCAGCCAGTCCGCTTCCATTCTTATTAGCGTGGTACCGGATACGGGTTTCCTGCAAAAGCCTTTGGTAGGAAGTTATTGCTATAGGATGCTATGTGGGGCCCAACATGATGTTTATGTGAAATCCACACTGTCCATTCATGATTAGAACAAAAATTAGGCGAATCCAAACCTTAACTGGGCCACACAAGAGGAAACTATGGAGATTCTGTGACCACCATTTAAACATTTGTATGGCTACAAAAGTTTCTAACAGTTTTGTGTTTTCACTTCAGCCCAGTGGGAACGAACTTATAAACAGTTTGGGTGCATATAAGCATCAAGATGAAGCTCAGTAAGGTTTCAACAGTGGAAAACTCTTTCTTCAGTTTTTCCTCTTCGTATGGATGCCTTTAGCCTTGGATCCACATGATTTTTAGTATCATCTCCTAAAATAATTTGAACAAAGGATGAACGAGGGGATTTTTTTTTTTTTTAGAAACATCATGGTGGGCCCCATGTAGCATCCCAGCACAGGAGCTTCCCGTGAAAGCCTTTAGTAGGAAATCCTTGTCCGAGTGGTGGTACCCATGCATCCAGGAGATGCGGATTGCCTTCCGGCACTGCCAGTCACCGGGTGGCTACTGGAAGGTACTCTGTGGACCCAGCATGATGTATTTGTTTAATCCAATCTATCTATCCATTTTGAATGATTATTTTAAGGCATAACCTAAAAATAAGGTATATCCAAATCTCAAATGGACCACATCACAAGAAACAATGGTGATTCAATGCCCACCATTAAAAACTTATTAAGGGACACAAGTTTGGGATAAATTAGATATTTTTGTTTTCTCATCATCCAAGTTTGTGTGACCTAACGAACAGGTTGGATAGCAAATAAACATTACAGTGGACCCTTGGAAGTTTTTAACAATGGGTGTTCAATCATCATTGTTTTCCTGCGGTGTGGTTTATTTGACATTTGGATCTATATTGTTTTGGGACTGAAAAGTTAGATGTACGACATGGATAGAAAACATACATCACCGTTGGCAAGTATAATTTATCAGCTCATATGAAAGCCCACTTAAAAGCTCCTTACGGTACACACACACAGCCGCAAGGAGCTTTTAAGTGGGCTTTCATATGAGCTGGTAAATTATACTCGCCAACGGTGATGTTATATATATATATATATATATATATATATATATATATATATATATATATATATATATATATATATATATATATATATATATAGTACTATGAGGTTGACCACATGGGAGTTTATCATAAGGTTGAGCTGTGTGGGCCCCACCATGATGTGTGTGGAACATAAAGATGGTGCATTTGATGGGTCCCCTTTAGGTTATGGGATATCCCAAAAATCACTTGTAGATGGAACTAAAATGGGTCATATCATCTAAAACCATGTGAAGACATGCCTAGAACATATAAAAGTACTTGGTGAGGCCCACCTAAGTTTTAGATGCAGCTGAAACAGGATTTGACCCCTATCCAAGTGGTACACACACAATGGATGGGCTGGATTTGTGAATCACATCTCGGTAGACCTAATAAATAATCATGAATATTTTAATGGAAGGGTAACCCCTCTCAACTGTAGTATGTGGCGTGGCACACCAAGTCATGGATTAACTTGATTTTTAACCCCGTGGCCCACAATGGAATGGTGCATCGGATTAATGGGGTAGATGTTGGGCCCACACTACTCAACCTCATGGGAAGCTCTCATGAGGTCGAACTCATAGTACCATTTGTATACATCCATGTTGTTCATCCAATTTGTGAGAACATTGCATAGCATAGAACCCAAAAATAAAGCGGATCCAAATCTTAGGTGGACCGTGAGAAACGATGGCGATTCACCATCCGCAACTTTCTCTGTTTGTGGATCAAGTTTTTTTTTTTTTTCCTTCAAACTAGGTTTGTATGACTTTATCAATGGGTTGGATGGCAAATAAACACTACAATTGGCCCTAGAAAGTTTTTAATGGCCATATGTAATGTATTAATTAAAGTAGGCCCACGGTAAGGGCTGCACAATCTTAGGCGAGGCTTGGGCTGCACCAATGGGCTCCCTTGAAGGACAACGGTGCATGGGGCGTGGCCTGCTTATTATTATTATTTTTTGCACACGCACACACACCTCCCACACACTCACGCGCCTATTACCGGGCAAGAGTAAGGACGGGGCGCATTGCATGTGCACCCGCACAGAGATATTCTTATGCCTCTTTTTGTTGGAAGTTGTGTGGGGTCTACAGAATCCGCTCAGTCCATTAACTTTGCAAGACCACAATAGAACGGCAATGTAAAAATCAGATGGATCCAAAACTCAGGTGGGCCACACCAAACAAGACAGCAGGAACCGAAACATCCACCGTGGAAACCTTCTTGGAGCTGACCATGATAATTATATGCCATCCAAACTGTTCAATCTGCATTTTGACTGTGATTAGATTCTAAGATTTACCGTGATTCTTATATGGCTAATCTTATATTAGAGATTGCTAAATAAAGGCTGTATTTTTATTTTCTATAAGACTTTTCGTCTTCCAAAATAATATACACGCTAAATTTCTTAACTTTACAATTATTAGTGAAATAAATTAAATGCACAAATATCATTTTGATACGAAACTTCTATGGCCTCACAAAAATTCCAATGGTCATTCAATCCCCATTGTTTCATGGGGTATGGCCCCCATGAGTTTTGGGTCTCCCTGATTTCTAGATTCCTGTTCTTTTGTTGTATTGCAAAATCGATGGTCGGAATGAATTTTTGAGCTCCACACACCTACCTGCACAAGAATACCCACGGAAATTGAGGATGTGGATGGGTTATCATCCTACCATCACGCAGCAGGAGACGGATGCCCGCCCGCCTTATGTCATGATGGGCGCGCTACTTGACTGAACAAATTTCCAAGATGCTTTGTGTGGGCCCATTTCTGTAAGCTGCCCGTGGACCGACCAAAATCCTGCTCACTGCGTGTGTAATTTCCCGCTGCGTCTCCTTGAGGGGTCGTACACAGTCCGCGTCCAAAAATTTGAGGGTACGTATGGAAAGAAACTGGCATTCCTATACTTTTCTGCATATGCTTTTGGTACTTAGCATACTCGACATGAACCAAATAATCTGTCTGGTCAATTGAACATGGCCCCATTTGAGCTATCTTAGCCGTCCAATCAATTAACTTCCACCGTTGAATATGGACTTCGGTTAAGATAGTCGCCTTGGTGTGTTTATTTTGGAACTGGCAGTCAGAGGTCAACTGGATGGACAATCCAGACACGCAACCAGGTGTGCGGTCTTGATTGTAAAAAGTTCAAGAATAATCCATTTATACTCGGGCAGAGAGTGATTATCCATACGCGCGCACCAAGCTTATACGTGCTTCATGATGTAAGATGTACCTCAATCCCTCTAAATCATGCATAGCAGTAAGATGGATCGTGATCCAAAAATCACGCCTAAGAGACGATGGTAATTGTCCGTTAGTAGGAATCAAATGGATGGTCACAGTGAACAGAAGTCTCCGGGCAACCTTCAAAAAATTTAATATTTATTTATTAGAAGCTAGGGCCATCTCGAGTAATTTACAAGAGATCTATGCCCCATCCATAGTGGATATCACCATTTTCTATGGGTCAGGTGAACAATTGCTGTATTCATGCCTATGGATCTGTTGCGTGGTTCTGATTTCAGTTTTACACGTTTGCGGGCATGTAGAATTGAAATTATCAGTTTCAACTAGACCAACTATGACCCCAGGCACCGAAATAAGCAGGCAGACACATATTACATGACCGACGTCGGATAAGATCGGTCGCCTATTCAACCATTCACTAAATGTGTAAATAGGATCAGGTGATATTTAAAAGGAAGGTTTCGTCATTGACAAGGGATTATACTTTCGTGTGAAAGGACTCTTTGGTATAAATGAAGTAAATTGAGAAAGGGATTCTTATAATCGAGTCCTTACTCTTACCCGGGTGGTAGACTCCTTAAGAGTTTCAACACCGGGTCAAGGGTTCGAGTACCCATGGTGGTGAAATCCCAGAGTGTGTGCGTGCGAGTGTGTGGGGGTGTGTGTGCGTGTGTATAAAAAAAAAAAAAAAAGGTATTCTTATAATCAGTTGCGAAGAACCGTTACAAAGAACTTTTTTGAGTGAAGAATTACATCCAGCGTACGAGCATATACTCAAATTATAACTAAAATTACCATCTACTTGATTAACGCTACAGATTACACTACATAAAGTAAACAACAGGTTGAAAATAAATGATTATACTAAGAAATGTAATTTGCTTAGAAGGAAAAGTAAATGATTATACTACGTAATGTAAATTGACTAATAATTGAAAGGATAATTGAAATGTATTGTTTCGTTTGATTGGGTTGGTATGAATGATCTTTTCCTACTGAATTCCTCTTCTATTTTATAACTCTAATATGATAATATGAATCATTCTCAGTTCTAAGAGTTTCCATAACCATTCGCCACTCCCTAACTTCCTCTGTTTTAACCTTTGTCATGTCTTATAATCATTTTCTTCGCAATTGCTTCTTCATCAGCCGCTTATAAATTGAAGTGGTACTATTTGAAATGTCTCAACTGTTATTTGCTAAGAAATCTATTCAAATCTCCAAATACACAATGTGGATTTGTATAAATCACACATGATTTGCTCTGATTGGATCTTAAGAGGAACGACGATAATGGGGATGAACATGGGATGAACATCCACCCCATATCGCTTCACCTTTGGAAAAGGTGAAAGCCACGTATGACCCTTCATTAATGAGACATTTATTGCCTACACGTGGCAGCGAGCCGATAACCGTATTCGGTCGATTCACCATAACATGTCAACGATGCTTGCACTTTATCGAAGTAAGGGTCAAACCCTGTGTCGACACTTGCTCTTACATCATTTCTCACACAATTGTAATGATGCCTTAATAAATGCTCTTTTCTTTAGGCCGATATAAGTGTCATTTCTATTTCTTTTCATTTTACGCCTTCATTCCTTATTTTCTTCTACGCAACTCTAAATTCCAATTTTCTCTTGAGCAATGGCTGCCGCCTTATCTTCCACTCGGTCATTCCAGCAAAATGATATTGTTATAGTGATGGATGCTCTTGCTGATAAGTGCATCGATAAGACAGTCTTTCAATCGTCCATCGACGATTACTATTGCTTAGGTCCAGCATTCGCTCCGACAACAGGAGTTAAAGAAGTTAGTATGACGGATCCTTATTTCCCATCTGTCTTGGTGAAACTTCATTGATCCAATTCAAGTTTATCCTTGATTCCGCCAATGCCTTGAAGAATCCTCGATCATGGCCAAAGCCCCTTCCGAAATGGGATGCTTAGTTCGCCCACGTCATATCTTAATAAGAGATAACATGGAGAACATCGGGTATTTATGAGTGTATTAAGCTCCCTATGTATATGATTATCCATCAGATCCATCTCTCCTCCTTACAGCTTCAGCATTTGGAGTTCATCAACCAATACATTTTTCTTCAACTGCGGTCCTATGAGTTCGACCATCTTTTATATCACCACTTTAACCCAACTTCTCCCATTTGGTGAAGTTGTTTATCCAGGTTTTGCACATAAAGATCCTAAGCGCTTCTCAAATAAGGCTAGCAAGACATATTCCCGCTTCATGTAGGCTTACCATATTCATAGTGGACCGGTTAATTACAAGGAACACATGACTTTCCTGCTGCTTTGGATTTGTCGACATATGCTATGTGTGAACGCTCTACAAATAACTGCTGAATACGTCTCTCTAGCCGATGCCCTTACCCATGGTCGAAAACTCACCCTAACCCCTTATGTACTCGGCCACCTGTACAGAGGATTTTACGAAGTCACCAATAAACGTCTATTTCTTGGAGGAGGACCACTATGACTTCTTCATATGTGGATCTATGCGTACTTCTATCTTTCTCTTGTGCATCATTTCATCAATTCTTAAGCCAATTGTTTTTAGCTTTGGGCAGAAGCAGACGAAATCAGTCATTCACTCCATTCCACGATGGAGAGTATGGTCCCAGTTGGTTTACTGGCCGATATGCGTAGGAGAACGATCATGAGGCATCCTAAACGCATCTAACTTGGGAAAGCTACCTCATTAACCAAGACCTTTCATATGAAGGTTTAATTGAGTTTGGCAAGAATGCTAAGGCCGGGATCGAATAGTACTACCCGAATTTGCTTCCTTGGCCATTCGATTTAGTTCAATGTATCCCATATCCATTTACTCAAAAGACTTGCAACCAACCCCCTTTCAATCAGCCGGTCGCTGACAAAGCCAAGCTCTATCGATCTCTCCATTCTTCTTTTCAAGAAGTTAGTTTAGCTCTTAATCTTTCCTACTATCCAAATCAACCACATGCAATGGATACTTTCACTCTCTGGTGGGAAAACCATTAGTAGAGGTTATTGAAAAAACTTCAGAAGAGATTATAACTCAACTTTCCTCAAAGCTTGAGCCTAAGGTAAAGAAGAGGACAACACCCTCATTGGCCAGTATACTAAGTCGAAAAACAAATAAGGTGAAGACATGATCAACCACAACATCTTCTCTTCAAACTTCACTAAATGAAGTAACAACTGCTCCTCCCAAGTGCCGAAAAGTTGTGGCAAGGATTTTTGTTGTTCCAGCACCTCCACCAATCTGTGAATCTCCATCGACTCCAAAGAAAATTCTTTACTTGGGTGCTCCTCTTGGCCCACTTCTAAAGACTCCGGTCTTGATTATTCATCATATCAACCCATCTCCCTAGTCAACAAATATGGATCGACCGTTGCTAGCTTTATCAAAGCTGCGATGAACATCAGGTACTTCCTCGACCGACTCTGTATCTTCCTTTGAAAAATATTTTAAAATTAAGTACTGGCTAGGTCTCTCCATCATTGATTACTCAAAAGAAATTGAGGAAGGCTTGAAACGTCACCATGAAGCTCATTATAATAAATGCTAGAATAAATGGTGCAGGATCGAGAGAGATTAAATAACCCTGATCTTGCCTTTGATGAAAAGTAAATTACTCCATATCATCCCAATTCGCCACCATTCCCTACTTCAAGGCAAGCAGTTGTGGTGATTATAAAAAATTCTCAGGTCGTGGACACACGATCCATCACTTACGTCGTTCGTTTTGATTTAGGTGAAAATTACTTACCTATATATAATTATCTTGAATTTTTTCAATTTTCATACTGACTGATTATACCTTATCTTTGTTGTTACTTGGGAGTTATCGATCGTTAACAAATAGATCATTATGGCACAACCATTACAACGGTGCTCATCAGCGACCGATATCCCTGAGATCATTATTGAGGGTCAAATATTGCATATTATTCTCCAGTTATATCTTGGTTTTATGAACATGATACTGCTTAATATCCTATTTTACTCATGTTTGTGTTGCAAGGTGAATTTAAGAGCTTGGATTGGAAAAGGTGCTAAAAGCATGGATTTGTAGCTTAAAGATCACCAAAGCAAAGAACGGAATGTAAGAGATAAAGATCGAAGATTTCAAGTTCCCAAGATTCAAGAAAACCAAGTAGAGAATGAATGAAGTCGAAAGAATAAGTACATAATTCAGATTGACTGTGTCATCGATCACTGCTGTCAGGCCTCAAACTCGAAAACCGGACTCACAAAATTTTCGATCACCGAATCTAGTGTTGACAGCCTCCGTAGTACCCTATTCTCGGCTCCCAGTGCCTATACACCAGATTTCGATCTTGGGATCCCATAAGGAGGATTTTCCAATGTATATTTATCCCATAAGAAGTATAACACAAGTTTACCCAAATCACAAAGACAACATCATCATCACATATCCACTAATATAAACATTTGAATACAATGATGAAAGGGAAATACATAAATTGAAAATCAAAGCTTCAAAAGACCGTTGTGCGCTCCAAGCTCAATGTTGCTGCAACGTAAGATCACCTGCATGCATCTATCATGCATAAGCTTATAGAGAGCTTAGAGGATGGTGTAAGTGTGTGAGCAGTATATGCGTGCTCAGAACGTAATATTATAATAAACGAAAATACTAGTAAGTCCACGAACCATACAATATTAGAGTAAGAAAAAATATTGACAAGTCTGTAAAGATATCATTAACCTCATCCAGGATATGCGATAAAAAATATAGCAAGCCAATGTCATGTACTAAGAAAATAATGTAAATCGGCTATGTAATGCGGAAACATAATGAACGATATATCAAATATATAGGATGCAATACAATATACAATTTGGAAGAACTACGAATACCATCAACCTCATCTAGGTCATATAAATGCAGAAACATAGCAACCCAGAATGCCATATGCCGAAGATGTAATGCAATATGCAATATGTGGTGTGAATGAAATGACCAAGCTGCAGTGTGAATTCAGGATGATAGTACATAGTATTGCAGGCTATGGGGCCTATTACAAAAGACTTCTATCCAAACCAGTCCCATACCTAAATTTGGATAGATAAACTTAATGTGATAAGCTCCTGATCTCAGGTTAGTCGCGTGCCCCAACCGAAATCCTGACCATTGTGAAAGTACACATAACAATTAGTTGCACACCAAGAGCCCGAGTGGATAGTGAATGAATGAATATAATGCTAAGTATGCAACTCTTACTCCACAAATCAGTATTGTACATCTCTGGGATCATCACTAGGGTCTAGTACACTCTACATGCAAATCACCACCCACTGACGCGCGACCATATAAGTAAAAGAGACCTCACTATCCGCCTGACCAGAAGTCAATCAATATCTACCCGGCACGTCAATAGTAGACCCATTCACGAGCTAGTCAAACTTAGCCTAACTATGCTCCCTACCCTCGGGCAGGTAAGGCCACACCCCCTCCCAACCGACCATGACACAGTGGGAGACGCGACCTCCTGGTATTCGGCACTCGGGTGCTCATGTGTCCACTTGGCCTCGACATTGGGGTGTCCTCTAGTGTTAAGAGGGTTTAAAAATTTTCACCCAAAGCCATCTATGACGGCACAATGCTAGTAACAGATTTTTGGTGTCCCATCTGTCCATCCATGACATGACTGTGGAGGTTACGACCATGATGTCGCTAGGGCATATAGTAATCACAACACACAATGGAAGATGCATGAATTATACAATCCAGTTATGCATCAATCTCGCGCATATCGTGCGCTCATGTTCAACGATCTCCGTCTATTAGGGAGTCTCATAAATCACCAGCATTATGGCATATGCAATGGTCAATCATATCTCATAACAAACATACAGATGATGCATATGGGTATGTATCATGATGCTATGCTGTCACATACTCATAATCGGTATTAATAACTAGCATCGACAATCGACCTCGATAATGTGAGCATTTAACCAACATTGTCCCCAAGGAATGGCCCACATAGAGCCTAACATATAGTGGATGCATGGCCTCACACAAGGGCCAAATATATAACACCATGGGTCTCACTCAAGAGCTGAATACACATCACAATGGGCCTTTCACATGGGCCTAACATACATCACATTGGGCTCCATCGCCTGGCCCTCAAATGCATCACAATGGGTCTCATCACATAGGCCTCATATACATCACGTTAGGCCTTAAACATGGGTTGAATACACATCACAACAGGCCTCAAATATGTGCCACATATACATCACATTGGGCCTCAAACACGGACTGAATGCACATCACAATGAGACTCAAATACGAGTCGTATAACATCACATTGGGCCTTGTCAATCAGCCTTAACAATCGGAATCAGCCTCGATAATTGACCTCGACAATTGACCTATATAATCGGCCTCAACAATCAGAATCGGCTTCGACAATCAGAATCAGAATCGGCCTCAACAATCGGCCTTGACAATCAGAATTAGAATCAGCCTCGACAATTGGAATCGGCCCCAACAATCAAAATCGGTATCGACAATCAGAATTGGCCTCGATAATTGGAATTGGTCTCGACAATTGGAATCGGTATCGAAAATCGGAATCGGCCTCAATAATCAGAATTGGAATTGGTCTCGACAATCGGCCTTGACAATTGAAATCGGAATCGGCCTCCACAATCAGAATCAGAATCGGCCTTAACAATCGAAAGCGGCCTCGACAATCGGAATCAGAATCGACCTCGACAATCTGAATCGGAATCGGCCTTGACAATCAGAATTGGCCTTGACATTCGAAATCTGTATTAACAATCGGAATCGGCCTCGATAATCGAAATTGACCTCAACAATCGGAATCGGTTTCGACAATTGGAATTGGCCTCGATAATCAAAATCGGTATCGACAAATGAAATTGGCCTCGATAATCGAAATCGGACTCGGCAATCAGAATCGGTATCAGCCTCGATAATCAAAATCGTAATCGGTCTCGACAATTGGAATCGCCCGCGACAATCGGAATCGGTATCGACAATCGGAATTAACCTTGATAATCAGAATCAGAATCGACCTCAATAATTGGCCTTGACAATTGACATCAGAATCGGCCTTAATAATCGGCCTCGACAATCAGAATTAGCCTCGTCAATTGGAATCGCCCTTGACAATCAGAATCGATAATCGGCCTAACAAAGGGCTTAAGGGAAGGTCACAATGTGGACATTTAACTATTATCACTAATTAATGTAGACATTTAACCAACATCGCTCCCAAGTAGTGGCCGTCATAAACATCATTACATACATCATGGCAGAATCTCACATAACAATGAGCCTCATATACATCACATTCGGCCCACACAAAGGCCTCATATACGTCTCATTGGCCCACTCATTGTCCTTATATACATTACATTGGACCTTGAGCCATGGGCCTCAAATACATCTCAATGGGCCTCATATACATCAAGTGAGCCGCTCCAATAGGCCAACATGCATCAAATGGGCCACATCATATGAGCCGCACCAATGGGCCCATATACATCAAGTGGGCTGCATCGATGTGGGCCTAATACATATCACAATGGGCCTTGCCCATAGGCCACGAATACATCACAATGGGCCTTGCCCATAGGCCTCAAATACATCACAATGGGCCTTGCCTATAAGCCTCGAATACATCATAATGGGCCTTGCCCATGGGCCTTGAATATACATCATGATGGGCCTCATGGATGGGCTGCACCAATGGGCCTCAAGTGGGTTTGGGGTACACCAAAAATCATTTCAATAGTTGTAGGTGTAACATGTGTAACTGTACACTATCATTCCATGGGGCATATGGCCCACTAATGATGATCAACACTGTCCAAACATTATCCAGGTAAATCAGCACCAACCAAACATTTTCCATGTAAATCATCACCATCCAAACATTGTCTATGTAAATCAGCACCCTCCAAACAAAGTCTGTGTAAATCAGCATCATGTGGACACTGTCTAGCTCATCAGCACCATCCAAAATTGTCCAGCTCATCAACACCGTCCAAATATTGTTTAGTAAATTAGTACCGTCCAAACATTGGACATGTAAATCAACACCATCCAAACATTGTCCAGCACTGTCCAAATATGTGGACGGTGTGGATGAAATATATATAACATGGTGTGGTCCACGATCACGTCCAGATGACTAGACGGATCAGATTAAACAGATGGACGGATTGGGCATAACACATACATCAAGAGCAGACCCGCAGGGCTTGGTGACGTCAATACAACAACGATATAGCTGCTATAAAGTACTCAAGTCAATACGAATTCCACATAAGGTGGGTCCCACGTGGGGCCCACCACACATATTATATATATATAATATTATATTATATTATATTATATTTTATGTATATATCATTATTTAATCGGTAGCCCTGGGCGTCCATTGACGGATGGTCTAGATGAAGCCCATCATCAATCAAGGTGGCCTCTCGTCCTAGTATTGGATGGACGACTTGGATAAGGCCTGCATCTGGTGGGTCCCATGTGGTGCACATGTGGATGGATGGTGCAGATACACACATACCACATGATCAGATCCACAGAACTACAACGTCAATGCAGTAGCTATATAACTGGAGTGAGTACACTAGCCGTTCGATCCCCACTGTCCTAGGTCTGGATGATGGGGACAAAATAAATACATTAAGTGGTAGCCCCTGTACAGCAGATGAACGGTGTGGATGCTGCACACGTACAACAAGTGGGGCCACAAATGGACAGACATTGTGGATTTTATTTTATTTTTTTCCACATACAGTATCAACATAGCTAGCGTATGGTAGCTAGCCAATCTACTTATATTCAAAGCAGGCCCACGTGTAGAATGGGCTCCCACCGTGGATGGGAGGAATGGAATATATACATCATGTGTGGGGTCCACGGCCAGTCCACTGGACGGTGTGGACTGCCACACATGCAGCAGGCCCCACCGTCATATCCTTCAGATGGTGTGGATACAAATCACATAACATCACAGTGGGATTTTCACCATCCACGGTGTGGATCAAATCCAATCTTCAAGGTGGCCTGCAATAGGAAAAAAATAAAGAGAGAGAGAGAGAGAAATGGTGTAGCGGAGGGGCCTCTTTACTATCGGCCCCTCTTGATACAAATCATAATCAAGATGGGTTCCACCATATGTGGACCCTCAAATCACAAAATCCATTCATAAAATCACCCACCTCAAATTCCTTCCTTCCTCCTTCCACCTATAGGCTTTAGAGCTTCAAGGAGGTTAATCTAATGGTTAAGATCAGTTTTGAAGGGTTGGGTTGAGTGGTAGGGAGTGGGCCACACCAAGCCTCTCTCTTAGAAAGCTAGGACGGTGGACTCTCCTGGAGTTGCTTAAAAATGGAGAGAGAGAATGAGAGAGGGAGAGAAGCGATGGGATAGAAGTGATGGGAGAGAGGGATGGTGAGTGATGGAAGTACTTGTGTAAGGGAGAGAGTTGACTTTGGGGAGGGTGGTTGTACTTGGGAATGGGTGTGAGTGATGGGAGTGATGGGATGTGTACTTGACATTTGATGTGAGGGATTCTCTCGAGATTGCAATGTGCAGTGTTTTCCTCGAATTGAACGCGCACCCACATCTCCTAGCCCGGGTATCACCTCAGCGCACGAGATACGACGTCAGAACCGCGCCAACAGCGCAGTCGCAATGATACAAGTCTCAGGCCAAGCTGACTCAAATCAACAGGATGCAACTCAGGGTAGCGCGTAAACACTGATTACAGATTGTGGGTTGCCTGAATTCGATCGGAAAGACCCCGAAAGCCTACGGAATGGTACGGGCTAGGATATGGGTCTTACAACTGTTCGATGACATCGAGGACACATTCGATGACCTCAAACACGAGTTGATGACATTGAATTTATGAAAGAAAATTGAGTTGGTCGCTGGATAAGTTAAAGACGTTTTTCTATGATTCAAGGAATTGTTCGATGACTTGAAGCCTTGTCGATGACATCGAAGCCAGTTCGATGACATTAAATTTTTTGACAAAATCGTTGGACTATTTTGGACGCATTATCGATTCCTCGAATAATGCTCGATAACATCGAAGACACGTTTGATGACATCGAACGTAGATTCGATGATATAGAAGATTACGCATTCTAAACGAAGTTACGTAGTGGGAAAAAAGCACATATAAAGGTCACCTTCGATGACATCATTGGAAGTTCGATGTCATCGAACCACTTACACAAAGTTGCACAGAATTACGCGGAGTGCGTAAATTTGAGGCAGTTTTCAGATTTTTCCAAGGAGGTGCCAAAGGAGCTGTTACACAAATATAAATGGGAGTCCCCAGGGCATCCCTGGGCACCTATTTAGGGTTTAAAGGAGCAAAGCACAATGGCGGAGCACCATCGCCAAGCATTTTTCTTCTTTCTTCCTTAGTTTTTCATGCTTTCTTCCAGGGTTTTAGATCTAATCATGTCTATGGTTGGCTAAACCTCTCAGCTAGGGCTAAGAGGTGAAGCTTGTAGCGTGATGGGAAATTTCTATTACTTTGATTCATGTTTATGTTGTACTCTCTTTGATTCTAGTTTGATATTTAAGGAATACTTTTAGTTTTTAATGGTTTATTGTGACTCAAATTATAGTAGATCTGCAATAGCTTTGAGTATCTTCTTTTCATGCATTAAGATTATGAAATTAGGAAATCCTGTTGTTCACTATTATCCCTTGGGTATGGTTGGGTGATGGAATCCCTTCTAACCTTCAAAATTCTCCTATGTTTGATTGTGGAATTGGTATATCTTGTTGTTTGACATTATCTCCTGGGCATGGCTAGGTGATGGAATCACTTCCACTTCTAATCCTCACAACTCTCATCCATTAAGAAATAGATCAAAGGAAGTTCAAATTTGATTTTATTGAGATATCTTCCAATTGGATAGGATATGACTCTGATTCTAGTTGTCCTTGAATCAAGTAATAGATCCCCTTGATTGCTACAAGTGGATCCTTGGAAACCCTAGTTCCCACCTTTAAATTCACTAGTTTGAATTACTTCATTCATAATTACTCCCTCTACATTTTCAGATTTAGGTTTACATCTTCTTCTAGTTCTACTTCTAGTTTCTTTCAGAATACGCACGAGATTAGTCCCTGTGGATTTGACTTCGGTCTCACTGAGATTATTACTGCATCGCGACCCTACACTTGGAGTTGTGAACAATCACTGATGTCTAGACCGTTGATTCAGAGAACACAGTTAGCGCTGAGGCCTTCCCATCCTAGAATTCTCTTGAGTTTACAACTCTTCCCTCGGCCTCTAAATATATGACCGAGAGACATTTGACACCTCCTACTATGGTTACTCAGGAAGAAGAATAGGAAGAGGCACCACTCCTTCACAATTTGGGTTTAAAACCATCTTTCCAACCAATAATTCCTTCACTCGATGAACAAATTCCTTCAACAGTTGAAAAATCTTTAACTTATGATGGAATTGTCATTGTGGCTATGGAAGTTGTAGCAATCAATGTCCCAGAGCCTGACTTACATCTATCACCTGCTCCCATACTGACAATGGCAGGTGATGCTCCAACTCTCATTGCTTCTAATAAAGATGAGCTTTAAGTCGATGACATCCTTTCTTTTCTTAAGTGAGTTCTAGCCAAAGACTTTGTTAGCCGAGTCACCCTCTCTGTCTCTCTCTCTCACTAGTCTACAAAGCCTTAAAGAAGAATTCCATATTCTCCTGGAAATAGTGTTGTCTAGGACCTTGACAATCAACATAATAAACAAACTCGACCAACTGGTCGGGTTATATAGTGTCTTTTGTTGCTCATATCCTAGTCTCATGGTCGAATCATTAACCCTCCATGAGTTTTTGGGTTTTTTTAAAGAAAAACATATCATATGCACTATCATCGGCTATATTAAAGAAGACCAAGCTGTAACAACATCTCAATTGGCTTCTTTTAGGGATGTTACAAACCAATTCTTGACAAGCACTGCAAAAATTAAATTATCTGAGGCTGAGCTAGAGGAGATGGAGATCAAAATAGTATCTTTGGAGGCAGAACTACTAACTCTGAAGAGAAGTTATGTAGAGAAACATATCGAGCTGGACCATCAGAAGAAATTGGTCAAGCACTTAGCGATGGCCGCTAAGGCTCAAACAACAACAATCAGTCAACTCCATAAGGTTGTTGTCAAACATGAAGCCATTTTACTTGCATTGAGGAGTTGATTAAAGGAGAAGAGGGCATCGATTCAACAATTTTCTTCTTTGAAGGTGTAACCGATTTCTTGTAATGATTAAGCCTTTTCAATGTAATCGGCCATGACCCTCTTTTGTGTAACACCCTGAAAATCGGGGGTCATGTATAAACTCAACTCCCGAGTTCCAGACTGTCACTTATGCAACAAAAATGGTTATGATTCAATGTTGTCTGATTTAAAGCATTCACATGAGTAAAAGTATACCAAAACTGCAATTCATACTTCAGATCCAGTGATAAAAGCAAGCGGAAGACTAAACAATATATATATCACTGTATGGAAAAACAAATTAAATCTCATCTGTCTCCAAAGTATGACTACATCTCTGAGTCTTATATACATATACATAAATAAAAAATAATGTTCAAAATAGTCCCACTGATGTGCCCGCGATCCAGGTCGCCTACGGGAAGCCGTCGTGATACTGCATATACGAGAACTCGTCCTGGTCCTCGTCGATCTCTGGCTCCACCTCCTGGATCTCGGCCTCACCTGCATCTACAACAGGGTCTGGTGGGTGTTGCAAACACCATCCCGTAACGTGGGAGTGAGTGATCAACTCAGTGGAATCATAGAGCAAAGATTAGCATGTTCACAATTCAATCACGCGATAATAGTAAAACAGTAAATCACACAATCCTAATACTGTTGTTAATGCAAGATGACATGACGTGATGTATGCCCTCACCGACGATCTCCCTCATACGGTAATATCTTACGACCGCGGCATGCCACACTCCCTAAAGTGCTCCACATCTTCCAGGCACATGCAATGCTATGGTGATATGATTTCCAAGTTGTTATTAGTCCATTCAAACAGCAGGATTGGGAAACTAAGGTACTTCCCTTATATCAATCCCAACACAGATCCTGTCTAGGGTCGTCACTCCTAGTAATCTCATACGATGTATATTTCGTAGGTCACTGCAAGGGCTGCCAGGGCTGTTGCTCGCACTCGTTGCACCGCTCCCCCATCACCTTATCAATACAGGCCTACTGTACTCTACTGCAATGGAAGGGTCGTCGCCTCCCATGGACTCAGAATACGCTCGCGGTCACTACAAAGGGCTCGTCGCCTGATCAGTGTAGGCCGACAGCTAGAATATAGTGTCTCATACCACCATAATCTGCTCACGAGTCTAGGTGCTCACTGGTCACTACGGGGAGGTTTGTGGCCCCAGCGTAGGCCGACAGCTCGACCACGGTGTCCCATACCACCATGCCCGGCTCATGAGTCTTCGTGGATCAAGGTACCATGGTTAACAGGATTTTCAGTGGTAAGTTCAGTACCCTAGGTTCAAGCAGTTATGACACATACAAGGTGATTCGTGTTTAGAGTTGGCGGCAGTGATTAGGCCACGCGAAGTGTTTTACGCACTTCATGTCGTTCGTGGCTATGACCAGTCAGCCACGAATTCACTCGGTTACTGACTGCCTGGGCTAAGTCTAGTCCCAAACATTTATGAAATCACATCAGCAATCTAAGTGAGAGTATTAAAATTGAAATACAATCATGTGAGCATGTTAACACATGTTATAACATTCAACTTAAGCAAATCTTCCAACACACATATTCCATGCATGTAATGAAATCATGCATATAGTCAACATGTAGAAAATCATTTAGGTCAGCATATTAATTGAAGAATCAATCAAAAACTATCTCATAACATCATTCAATTCAATACATACTAATACAAACATTTATAGAAACACATACACTACACACTTAAGTCTACATATAGTATGTCGACCCAAAGTGCGCAACTAGGCAAATCTCTTCGCCAAACTAATTATGCAAGCATTCCTAACTCCCTAATGCGACAACAAACCATGTCAATCACGTCAGCAAAATATGAATGTAGACCGTACTTCCTACAAATGACTAAAATGCCCTAAATCTCATATTCTTCGTTAATTTACGAAACAGGAAACGGAGAGCATGTTGTACATGTCAAACGGTGGTGCCGTCGATAATCTACTATTAAACGACATTGAAAGCGTTGTAAACCGTCAATTAAAGCGTCTAAAATCCTCACCTAGTCTCTTACGGATGCGGGATTTTGAACGGAGCGTGTACGCTTCGTCTACGGCAGTAGGAGAACCTGATTTACGAAATACGTTAGCTAACACGCTACGAATCCAAGTAATCCCTAAATCAGCAAGTTTTAGGGTCGTTTCATACCTAAAAAAGTAGAGAAATCACCGTCCAGGTGATTGGGAAGAGTTGCTGAAGCAGCAGCAATCGGTGGCTCGGAAGCGGGAAAAATCCCTTCCAATCTCTCTCTCATACTCTCTCTCCTTTTCTCTAGGGTTTGCAATTTTCGGATGGGAGAGAGAAATGAGGGTTTCAACCCCTTTTATAAGCTTAAAAACGCCGGAAACAGGCTCCGGAACGAAGTTTACTTGGTGTCTATCCATTTCGGGGATGTTTCGGTCCAAAAGCTGCTTTCTGGTGGCCCCCTGGTCGATTGCGATCGGACTTAAGCTCATGCGTACCAGATGTAGCACGTATTAAGTTTTCAGTCTGGCAGGATTCGCAGATCGCACATGGCGGACCAGTTTCAGTTCAGCGGTCACCGCACGTAGATCAGGGCTGAAAGTCTCATGATAATAAATAGAAATTTTTCCTGATCCGAGGGTGTAATCTGGATGAATTCTGACGGTCAGAACGCTTAATACTGACGCGTCAAGTCGTGTGCCAGATTTGAATTTGAAATTCCAATTCTGTCCCTATTCGCAGTCGCTTCAGTCCGGGTTCAACGAAATAGTCTGTGATTATCGGTTTGACTTGATTTTTGAAATGATTGTCAAGTCCAGCTGGGCGGTTCTAACGGTCTAAGATAGGAAGTATCGGACCTTCGACGCGCGGTCTAAATCCAATACAAAAATTCAATGTGGTCCAGAGAACAGACCTGCTTAGAGTTTGATCCGAGGTTATAGAGTATTGTAGAGGCATTTGTTCTACTCGATTTGGGTCTTGTAGAACGTATTTAAAGTGATCAGGGACTATTTTCCAGCTACTCTAGCATTGCGCTAGCTAACTTACGCTTAATTTCCATGGAAATTAATTTTACGCGATTTCGGGTCGAGTTGGTACTCGAGCCCAAGTACGAATTTTTCACGGGCGTTACAATCTACCCCCCTTAACAAATAATTTCGTCCTCGAAATTTGTACCTTTTCGTACTCCTCGAGAAGCTGTGGGTAGTTCTTTCTGATCTCAGCTTCTGTCTCCCAAGTAGCCTCCTCCTCAGAGTGATGCGTCCATAGTACCTTCACAAGGGGAATCACCTTGCTACGCAGTACCTGCTCCTTCCTGTTTAGGATGCGTGTCGGTCGCAGGATATAAGTAACATCCTCTCCTAACTGCACCTGCTCCCATCTGATGATATGGGAAGGATCAACAACGTACTTCTTCAGTATAGAAACATGAAATACGTTGTGGACGCTCGCGAGGGGCGTGGGTAAAGCCAATCGGTAAGCAACTGCTCCCACACGATCGAGGATCTGGAACGGACCAATGAATCGCGGTGCCAGCTTCCCCTTCTTCCCGAACCGAAGGACTCCCTTCATAGGGGAAACTCGTAAAAACACATGATCCCCAACTGTGAACTCTAGTGGCCTCCGTCTCGTATCGGCGTAGCTCTTCTGTCTGCTCTGCGCTGTAAGAAGCCGACGTCGAATAGTATCGATCTTCTCTGACGTCGCCTGCACCAACTCTGGGCCAATCAAGCTATGCTCACCGACCTCTAACCAGTAATGCGGTGCGCGACAAGGTCGCCCATATAGCGCCTCATAAGGTGCCATACCGATACTCGCCTGGAAGCTATTGTTGTACGTAAACTCCGCATATGCAAGACAGTCATCCCAACTGTCCTTGAAGTCCAATGCGCAAGCTCGCAACATGTCCTCCAGGATCTGGTTCACTCGCTCCGTCTGTCCATCCGTCTGTGGGTGGAAGGCAGTACTGAACTTCAACTTCACACCCATAGCCTCCTGAATGCGAGTCCAGAAAATAGAAGTGAACCGCGTGTCTCTGTCCGACACGATCTCCAATAGAACTCCATGCAGACGCACAATCTCTCAGATGTACAATCTAGCCAGCTTGTCTGCGGAGTTCGTAACTCTGATCGGTAGAAAGTGGGCCGACTTCGTCAATCGGTCGACGATCACCCAAATGGAATCATGTCCCTTCCTCGTCTTCGGCAACCCAGAAATGAAGTCCATGAAAATGAAATCCCACTTCCACTCTGCAATCGGCATAGGCTGCAAAAGTCCAGGTGGTCGGCGATGCTCTGCCTTCACCTGCTGACAAGTGAGACAACGGGACACGAACTCAGCTATGTGGGTCTTCATACCTTTCCACCAATACGTCCTCTTCATGTCACGATACATCTTTGTACTGTATGGATGCATCGCGAGTCTAGTAGAATGCGCAGCCTCGAGAATCTCTCGCCTCAAGTCAGGGACATCTGGGACGCATAGGCGGCCACGGTAACGTAAGCCCCCATCTATACCAACTCGCCAGTCGGCGTCAGCATCATCACTGGCCTGCTGTCGAAGCTCAGTAAGATGCGCATCGTCCCTCTGCGCCTCGATGACTCGGTCATCGATCTGAGATCGCACCTGTACATGTGCGATGAACTCAAATGGCTCCTCTACGGTGAGTTTCTGCTCAAAGTCTCGCAAAAACTCAACCATATCCCACTCGGCAACCATCAGCGGAACCGCAAACTCTATCGCCTTCTTGCAGCTCAACGCATCAGCCACAAGGTTCGCCTTCCCAGGATGGTAAGAGACTTCAAACTTGAAGTCCTTCAACGTCTCCATCCATCGCCGCTGCCTCATATTCAAGTCTCGCTGCGTGAATATGTACTTGAGGCTCTTGTGGTCGCAAAAGAGCTCGAACTCCTCTCCGTAGAGGTAATGTCTCCAGAGTCTCAGTGCGAATATAACGGCTGCCAACTCTAGGTCGTGTGTAGGGTAATTCTCCTCGTGCTTCCTTAATTGTCTCGAGGCATACGAAATTACCCTGTCCCTCTGCATAAGGACACAACCTAAACCAACGCTAGACGCGTCAGTGTATATAGTGTATCTAACCCCTTGCTCTGGCAATACTAGCACAGGGGCAGATGTAAGTCTGTCCTTCAGCTCCTGAAAAGCTGACTCCGCCTTATCATTCCAGGCGAACTTCATGTCCTTCCGTGTCAACTGAGATAAGGGTCTCGCGATCTTCGAGAAGTCCTGAACGAAGCGCCGATAGTAGCCAGCGAGACCCAAGAAGCTCCTCACCTCAGTGACAGAACCAGGCTGCTCCTAGTCCTGCACCGCAGCTACCTTAGACAGGTCAACTTCCATGCCATCCTTGGACACCACGTGTCCCAGAAACTTCACCTCCTGCTTCCAGAAGTCGCACTTCTTGTACTGTGAGAACAACTGATGCCGTCTGAGCGTATCAAGGACCAAACGCAAGTGCTCCTCATGCTCCTCTCGACTCCTAGAGTACACCAAAATGTCGTCAATGAAGACAACGACGAATCGATAGAGGAAAGGTCGAAATACCCGGTTCATCAGATCCATGAATACGGCCGGTGCGTTCGTGAGACCGAACGACATCACGAGGAACTCGTAGTGGCCAAAATTGGTCCTGAATGCTATCTTCTGCACGTCCTCATCCCTGACGCGCAGCTGATGATATCCCGACTGATGATCAATCTTCGAGAAGTACTGCGCTCCTCTCAACTGATCAAACAAGTCATCGATCTTGGGCAAAGGGTACTTGTTCTTCACCGTGAGCTGGTTCAGCCTGCGATAATCAATACACAATCGCATCGAACCATCCTTCTTCCTCACGAATAAGACCGGTGCTCCCCAAGGAGACATGCTAGGCCGTATAAGGCCAAGCTCTAGCAGACCATCAATCTGCGTCCTCAACTCCTCCATCTCACATGGCGCCATGTGATACATCGGCAGTGAGATGGGTGTAGATCCAGGAACCAGATCGATAGTGAAATCGATCTCACGTCGGGGCGGCAACCCAGGGATCTTCCTGAACAGATCCCCGAACTCAGAAACGACTGGCACATGTTCGAGTACCTGGGCACCAGCGTCGCGCAATAAAGTGGCGTAGCTAAGTATGCGAAAGGAAGATTTACCCGCACTGAAAACGTGAAAGGCGTGCCCTCAGGCTCGTACACCGTCACCATACGAGCCTCGCAGTCAATCCCGGCTCTCGCTGCAGTCAACCAGTCCATACCATGAATGACGTCGAGATAAACGAGCGAGGGATCGACGACAAGATCCAGAGTCATCGTCCTGCCTCCCAGATCAACTAAACAACCCTCACACATCTGGGTGACATCCGAATAATCCCCATGAGCTGCAAAGACTCGCACGCTATCCATAGTGATAGTCTGTAACCCAAGACGCCTGACTACTGCACGTGATATCAAAGAAATCGTGGAACCAGTGTCCACCATGACAAGAACGGGAGTACCTCCAATATGAGCCGTGACCTCGAAGGCTGAATGCTGGAAAGTCAGCGTCGCAGCTGCCTCAGCTTTCAATGCATGAACCCGAGCCTGCTGTGGCTGGTTCGGCCGCTGTGTCAAGGGCCGTGGAGGCTGTCTAATCTGCGATACCGGAGGTCTGAAAGAAGGATGCGGAGGAGCTGACCGTATAGGCGGTGCTGATATCGCCTGTGGACGTACACGGTCAATCTTCTGCGGCGGCGAGAACCCATTGTCCCGCATCCTCGAAAAGCAGCTCTGTGCCAAGTGGCCTGTCCTCCCACAGTATGTACATGTCAAATCAGGGCGCCGAAATGGTGGTACAGGCGCCGTAGTCCTAGAAGGAGGATCAATGCGAGGCCTCTTGCCCGCGAAGGGCCTGTCTGGCAAGTCTGGTCGTGGCCTAGAAGCAGCCGGGCCACGAAATCGCGCAAGTCGATCCACGTCCTGCTCTGCCCGCATGGACATGTGAATCAACTCCGCATAGGAGGGAATGCTAATACAGCACATCTTCGACCGAATATCCGGTCGTAAACCCTCCAAAAAGCGCCGTATGCGCATCTGCTCATCAGCCAAGATCATCGGGATGTACCTGCCCAACTCCGTGAACCGATGCTCATACTCTGTAACTGTCATCGCTGCCTGTCTGAGACGGAGAAACTCATTCTCCCTGTCGTTCCTGTAAGTCTGGGGATAATACTTCTCATGGAAGCGGAACTCAAATGCTGCCGACGTCCATACAAAATCTGCGGTAACGGTCCGCGGTACGCTATCCCACCACATGCTGGCCTCTCTCTCAAACAGGAAGGTAGCCAGCTCTACCTGCTCGGCCTCGGTGCAATGCAACATCCGCAAGATCTTCGACACCCGGTCGAGCCAGTACTCAGCCTCCTCGGGTCTGTGAGAACCCGTGAAAGTGGGAGGCCGCAAGCGCTGAAATCGCTCCAATAGGCCCCGTGTGTCGGCAGGATTCCCCGCAGGGAAAGCAGGCGGCGCAGGATGAGCCATGCCCTCATCCTGGGCGTATGTATAGGCATCCTCAGCTGGATGCGCAGGTGGTACAGGTGGAGTAGATGTAGCCGCACCCCCACCCTGGGCTAATGTCCCCACTATGGTGGTCAGAAGCTGCTGCTGCAGCAGCATCATAGCCATCATCTGCTCGAATCTGTCAGGGGGTGGAGCAGGCTGTGGCGGATGCTGTGTGGAAGTAGATGCGCGATGTGGCTCTCTGACTGATGGCGTAAATGGCGGTGGTCCATCTGTAGGACCAGCGACAGGCTGAGACGATCGAACCGTCTCAGGAATGGGGCCCACAGTAGGGTCCGTATAGGTGCCAGACTGAAAGGGAGTCTGATCCATATGCTCGGTCAGTGCAAGACGAGCCGTGCTCCGCGTAGTCTTAGGTGGCATTCCCTATATTCAAAATAAGGCGCAACCTTGTCAGTCTCAATTGCACAAATACACCACAATCATTCATATAATGAGTCAAAGGCATTCCATGCATTTCAATTAACCAAAATTGTGACAATACAAGGGATATATCCTTACAAGCATCATGACGAGAAATACATGGGAATTAAGACAGTTAAGCAACAGCAACATAAACAAAGCACTAGCCCTAACAGGCTTACACACATAAGCAGGAAATGACTAACTAATGATAATAACATCAAAGATCGCATCGCTAGTCGAAGTCTGGTGACGGAGGAGGAGCACCCTTATCCTGTAAGCAACACAGGATCGTCTTCAAGGTGCGAGTCACCTTGCCAAATTTCTTCTTTGTAACGGCCTTGGCATCAGCGACTTCTGCGCGAAGTTCTTGGACTTCCCTTCGCAAAGCGGTCTGACTCTCCTCCATCTGAGCAATGCGATCGTCGATAGTAGCCTGCGCAAAAGGAGGAGGGCTCTCATCAGTATCCTGAGCCTCCTCTTCTGCTTCTTCCTGAGCTTCTTCCTGAACCTTTGCTCTAAGTTCTTCTTCGCTTTGATTTTCCTCATCATCAAAGTCATCCTCACTATCCCTTTCAAGTTGATTTTCACGGTATTGTGACCCAATCTTCATCTTGACCATTGTTGACTCATCAATGGTATGAATCGATACCGGCAATTCCGGCCCAAGTCTATAGGCAAACTCAAGCGCAATCTTGCAAATAAGTCGGCCAAAGGGAAGCGATTCGGATGTTCTTCTTGACCTGGCTATGAGAAATATCTGCTGTAAGATGAAAGTGGCCATACATACGTTCTCTCCCTGGGCCACCAGATATAAGAAATCGACCATAAGACGTGTACATTCAATGCGGTTCGTCGACCTGGGATAAACATTGAACGTGCAGATATGGTGCAGTAGGCGTAAATCCTCAGACATATACGTCGCCTTGAGGCTATTATTAGGCTGCCATGGAACCAACTTACAGCACAGAAACCTGGTGCAGCGATCTCGTTCACGTCTAGTCCTCAGATTCTTCTCACTAGGATGCACATCACCTAGAGGCACGTTGAGAAGTCGCGCAATCAACCGAACGTCGATCGTAGCCATCCGATCTCTACCAAAAGGGATTTTGAACTGCAAAGGCTCCAAGGTAGGATTCTGGATACTTTCGTAGAAGGCACGAACGGTGGTCACATTAGCACGAGCGTGAGCTTCAAAGATCGGACCCCAATGAGCAGCTTCAATGCGTTCGAACAACAGATACTCGCCGAACAATCGTCCATCTACGTCCGCCTCAAATAACACTTTGCGATCAGTGTATTGGCCATGAGGCATCTCTGATAAAATTGCTCGCCCAAGGTGTGCATGGGGATTCAAATCCCGCTTTGTACGGCACTCCAGGACTGCAGCTGGACCTGCGGCGGCGCTTGAACTTGCGGCACCACCCCGCGGTCTTCTCGATTGAGCAGGGCGGCTCGGCCCAGCCTCGTCTGTTGCGGTTTTCCTCTTACCCATCAAAGATATGATGGATGAGAGTGATAAAAGGCCCAAAATGGCTTCCACGAAAGCCATGAAAAATGATGAAAATGCGGAGAAGTGGCTGCCCAATCTGGAAAAGAGAAATCTAGGCATCGTAGAGGGATGCTTCAAGCTTCCCAAGGCTATAATTTTAAGAAGAAATGCAAACAAAAAAGTAGAATGGAGCACCTCACGATTTCAGCTCTATTTGAGGATTTTTGGAGCTCCAAATGGTGAGATCTTCAAGAGGAGGGGCTGCCAACTCCCAATAAGTGATGGGTGGTGGTCGGTTTTGGCCAAGGAGGGACCTAGGAGTGATTTGGGATGCCGGAGTTTGGAAATGGGTGCTGGAAAATGAGAATAGGGCTTAGGGGAGGGCTGTTTGTGAAGGAGGGGAACGTTTTAGGGATTTTTGTGGGATGAGAGGTGTATGGGGAGGATGTACAACCCATTTAAGGGCGTGCGCCCAAGTTTCATGGCAAATGGGCCCCACCGGTCGGCGATGCATCGCCGGACCGGCGATGGCATCGCCGGCCAACCCCCAAGTTAGCCGGTGGGACCACATGGGTCTGGTCCCACATGATCCAAGGAGTCCAAAAATATATGGCCCATCCCCTGGTTCATTGTATTTTGATCTGTATGAGCCCAAATATGTGTTCAGAGATTTTCAGGAACACATCGCAATCTCAAATACCAAACCCTATGATGCAACATATGAATTTAGGGTATAAGGAGCCAGTACATCTATCTAAATCCTTAGTTTCTAAAGAAAATGAAGTTAGATTGGCCTTATGACCATTTTTCATGAAATTTTACTATTCACTGTAAAATTTTGTGAAAGTATTAATTTATGTTATTTTCACATTAGGTTTGATGCCTAACATGAAATGGATAAGAAGGAAATGAAGATTGGAGTGTTTAGAGGAGGAATTTTGAAGATTTTTGATGAAACGGGGTTTTTAAGCCCTGGCGATTGATTACAGGAGTCATGGTCATCCCACGGCCCAAGGATTTACTTTTGCAGTTTAAAACTGCTCATAGGACGTCTCAACCCGACTTCCTACAGCTTAGAAGCGATTCGGGTTGCCTTACGCGACCCGAGATGCGTTACAGACTCGATCTTACGATCGATTCTAATAGACTTCGCCGATCGGCGAACCTGCGACCCTAGAAGTGTTTCTAGACCCTTCTCGCACCCACCTATGTCAAAGGAAGCGACAGCGTACGTCGCGAGACCATAACCCAGGCCCAGTATACTCTTATTCATGCTCTGATACCAACTTGTAACACCCTGAAAATCGGGGGTCGTGTATAAACTCAACTCCTGAGTTCCAGACCGTCACTTATGCAACAAAAATGGTTATGATTCAATGTTGTTTGATTTAAAGCATTCACATGAGTAAAAGTATACCAAAACTGCAATTCATACTTCAGATCCAGTGATAAAAGCAAGCGGAAGACTAAACAATATATATATCACTGTATGGAAAAACAAAGTAAATCTCATCTGTCTCCAAAGTATGACTACATCTCTGAGTCTCATATACATATACATAAACAAAAAATAATGTTTAAAATAGTCCCACTGATGTCCCCTCGATCCAGGTCTCCGACGGGAAGCCGTCGTGATACTACAAATGCGAGAACTAGTCCTGGTCCTCGTCGATCTCTGGCTCCACCTCCTGGATCTCGGCCTCACCTGCATCTACAATAGGGTCTGGTGGGTGTTGCAAACACCATCCCGTAACGTGGGAGTGAGTGATCAACTCAGTGGAATCATAGAGCAAAGATTAGCATGTTCACAATTCAATCACGCGATAATAGTAAAGCAGTAAATCAGACAATCCTAATACTGTTGTTAATGCAAGATGACATGACGTGATGTATGCCCTCACCGACGATCTCCCTCATGCGGCAACATCTTACGACCGCGGCATGCCACACTCCCTAGAGTGCTCCACATCTTCCAGGCACATGCAATGCTATGGTGATATGATTTCCAAGTTATTATTAGTCCATTCAAACAGCAGGATTGGGAAACTAAGGTACTTCCCTTATATCAATCCCAACACAGATCCTGTCTAGGGTCGTCACTCCTAGTAATCTCATACGATGTATATTTCGTAGGTCACTGCAAGGGCTGTCAGGGCTGTTGCTCGCACTCGTTGCACCGCTCCCCCATCACCTTATCAATACAGGCCTACTGTACTCTACTGCAACAGAAGGGTCGTCGCCTCCCGTGGACTCAGAATATGCTCGCGGTCACTACAAAGGGCTCGTCGCCTGATCAGTGTAGGCCGACAGCTAGAATATAGTGTCCCATACCACCATAATCTGCTCACGAGTCTAGGTGCTCACTGGTCACTACGGGGAGGTTTGTGGCCCCAGCGTAGGCCGACAGCTCGACCACGGTGTCCCATACCACCATGCCCGGCTCATGAGTCTTCGTGGATCAAGGTACCATGGTTAACAGGATTTTCAGTGGTAAGTTCAGTACCCTAGGTTCAAGCAGTTATGACACATACAAGGTGAACATACATCGGCCAGTCGGGTTACTTGACGGGCTCGACTAGCGCGATCGCATCTCAAGTCGAACGACATGAAGTGCGTAAAACACTTCGCGTGGCCTAACCACTGCCGCCAACTCTAAACACAAATCACGTTCATCGATGCGTCGTTCGTGGCTATGACCAGTCAGCCACGAATTCGCTCGGTTACTGACTGCCTGGGCTAAGTCTAGTCCCAAACATTTATGGAATCACATCAGCAATCTAAGTGAGAGTATTGAAATTGAAATACAATCATGTGAGCATGTTAACACATGTTATAACATTCAACTTAAGCAAATCTTCCAACACACATATTCCATGCATGTAATGAAATCATGCATATAGTCAACATGTAGAAAATCATTTAGGTCAGCATATTAATTGAAGAATCAATCAAAAACTATCTCATAACATCATTCAATTCAATACATACTAATACAAACATTTATACAAACACATACACTACACACTTAAGTCTACATATAGTATGTCGACCCAAAGTGCTCAACTAGGCGAATCTCTTCGCCAAACTAATTATGCAAGCATTCCTAACTCCCTAATGTGACAACAAACCATGTCAATCACGTCAGAAAAATATGAATGTAGACCGTACTTCCTACAAATGACTAAAATGCCCTAAATCTCATATTCTTCGTTAATTTACGAAACAGGAAACGGAGAGCATGTTGTACATGTCAAACGGCGGTGCCGTCGATAATCTACTATTAAACGACATTGAAAGCGTTGTAAACCATCAATCAAAGCGTCTAAAATCCTCACCTAGTCTCTTACGGATGCGGGATTTTGAACGGATCGTGTACGCTTTGTCTACGGCAGTAGGAGAACCTGATTTACGAAATACGTTAGCTAACACGCTACGAATCCAAGTAATCCCTAAATCAGCAAGTTTTAGGGTCATTTCATACCTAAAAAAGTAGAGAAATCACCGTCCAGGTGATTGGGAAGAGTTGCTGAAGCAGCAGCAATCGGTGGCTCGGAAGCAGGAAAAATCCCTTCCAATCTCTCTCTCATACTCTCTCTCCTTTTCTCTAGGGTTTGCAATTTTCGGATGGGAGAGAGAAATGAGGGTTTCAACCCCTTTTATAAGCTTAAAAACGCCGAAAACAGGCTCCGGAACGAAGTTTACTTGGTGTCTATCCATTTCGGGGCTATTTCGGTCCAAAAGCTGCTTTCTGGTGGTCCCCTGGTCGATTGCGATCGGACTTAAGCTCATGCGTACCAGATGTAGCATGTATTAAGTTTTCAGTCTGGCAGGGTTCGCAGATCGCACGTGGCGGACCAGTTTCAGTTCAGCGGTCACCGCACGTAGATCAGGGCTGAAAGTCTCATGATAATAAATAGAAATTTTTCCTGATCCGAGGGTGTAATCTGGATGAATTCTGACGGTCAGAATGCTTAATACTGACGCGTCAAGTCGTGTGCCAGATTTGAATTTGAAATTCCAATTCTGTCCCTATTCGCGGTCGCTTCAGTCCAGGTTCAACGAAATAGTCTGTGATTATCGGTTTGACTTGATTTTCGAAATGATTGTCAAGTCCAGCTGGGCGGTTCTAACGGTCTAAGATAGGAAGTATCGGACCTTCGACGCGCGGTCTAAATCCAATACAAAAATTCAATGTGGTCCAGAGAACAGACCTGCTTAGAGTTTGATCCGAGGTTATAGAGTATTGTAGAGTCATTTGTTCTACTCGATTTGGGTCTTGTAGAATGTATTTAAAGTGATCAGGGACTATTTCCCAGCTACTCTAGCGTTGCGCTAGCTAACTTACGCTTAATTTCCATGGAAATTAATTTTACGCGATTTCGGGTCGAGTTGGTACTCGAGCCCAAGTACGGATTTTTCACGGGCATTACATTTTGTTTTCTCATTACTTAGCTTTTCTATTCTTTTATGTTTATAACTAACTACTAACTAGGCCCTTTAAACCTGGGACATCGTGGGCTTATCCCGAATCTAAAGCCTTTACCACTACACGTTCCTGGTTTCTTGGAACATGTGGCAATTTAGTAGCTATAACCACTACGAATCGTGGGTGCCAAAAATTATCTATTTAAACTGATCTAGACCTCATTCAAATTCACACTAACCTCATCTTTATACATTTGCCTTACTTCCATGGCTTCCAACCATTCTTCTTTCATTATTGGTGTCAAAAGTTATTTGAAGGAAATCTTTGAATGGGGCTTAGCAGAGTTCTGTCAATCCTCATTACTCTTTGATGCCAACTATTTTGTTAAAGAGGCTTCAACGGAGGTTGCGCTCGGGGAACTCTTTCAAAAGTTGACTCGTCTGTATTCTATGGGATGTCGTTATCTCGAGCTTACCTTCGATTTTGAATTTCTCTATGGATATCTCCTCCAGCAAACGTTGACCAAGGAAGACTTTGTAGAGGTGAGCATGGCTCATAAACTGGCTTGACATGATTGATTATGCTAGGTTCAGACGCACTAGTTCAATCACACCATGCTTTATGCATTGTAAGCTTACCATACTGGATTGATGGAAGAACTCAAGGAAGGGGAGCTTTCCTTTTTTACCAAGGACGTCCTCCAAGAAGACCTCTCAATTCTGGATGAGCAGATCGCCATCTACTAGATGCGGTAGAAAATTAATCTCACCACAAAGAAAGAACCCGAGAACAGGGTTTCTTCAAACCACATTCGCACAACCAGCTACTTCATCTTTTACTGATCATTATCGAAAAGGGAGCCGATTGGGCACCAAAATAAAAGTAGAATGAGGCCAAGATGCAGCGTCTCCTCGAGGAGTCCGAAGGCATGAATATTTAAATCACTCGTTCATCTTAAGTTTCCCTTTCTATTTCTCTTTCTTGCACATGGAATGTGGTTGATGACCAGCAATGTTATTAAATAAGTCATTATTTTAATCAATAAAACTGATATTCTAGAAAGGTATGAGATGTTTGTTTTTAGGTAGTAAATCTTTTACCATTGGTTATGGCTAGAGATGTTCAAAAAATATAACTGGTTCGAACAATGTTCCCATTGCCGACCAAGTTTCTTTATCACAAATTGATCACTCAACACTTAGCCATTTTTGATTCACATATGCTTTATCATACGCTAACTTAACAATAGTAAATATGCCACGTTGCTCGAGGAACTTCATTTATTCTATTGCATCCCCCCAAATTCTCGTAAATGAATCTCTAACCCAGTCATCTGCTTTGGTTTCCCAACTGTCAAACCCTATCCAATGCACACACTTATTACTCCTGATATATATAAAAAATACTCGCCATTGGATTTGTAGCATACCATAAACAAGAAACCTCAACAACTAGCCTTGACGCCATGACTTCTAATTTCTTCTCTCAATCCTTAAGAGTTTTAGATGAAATCTTCTAGGAAGGGACTGGCTCCTTCTCCCATTCCTTATTTCTCTAAGATGCTCATCCCTTCCTTAGGGATGTTACTGAAGTAGCCAAGATCAATGAATCTCTTCCAGAGGTTCGTAAGGTCATTTTAGAACTCCAATGGCTTAGAGAGGCGTACTCCAAGGCCGACTTTGAACTCGAATGATTGCTGCCCAACTGATGGAACTCTTGGACCTTTATGTTGATTCCACAACTCTTTCATCTTGCTATGATGCAGCTTAGAAGAATCGATTGCACAGGACCTGTCAACGTCGCTTCGACAAAGAGATGTTACGATCCATCGAAGTTATACTTGGAAACCTCTTCACTGACCTCTCTAAGGCCCAATGGTTCTATCTAGACCGTGATCGATCGGACAATCAGGACATGAGAAACTGCATGTCCCACATATAACTCTATTGGACTTGCGAAGAGTCTAACAAGTCCAAAAGATAATGAATAGGGATATTTAACAAACTTTAGAGAAAATGGTTAACTTGGATTGTAAGGATTAGTCATTTCGACTAACCAATGTAGTGTGGGCTTACCATACAGCCTATAAAACTATTGAGTATGAACTATTGCATATTTTTCCTTATTGTTCATTGGTTTATAAGAATAAGTATGTTTAATTGATCTACTTACGTATGTTTTCCTATGTGAGGTGATTTGGAGAGCTAAGATGAAAAGAATAACTAAAGAGAAGACTTAATGCTTAAAGAATGACTAAGTGAAGAATTGGAGATTTGGAGGTCATTAATAAAGAATTTACATGCCGAAGATCTACGAAAACCAAGTGCAAATGAGAGAGAAAAGACTGAAAAATCACACAGTGCAATAACAAAAATAATAGACTTTTCGATCCCGCTTAAGGTTGGTTCGGTCCAACCGAATGTACACAGAAAGGTCTAATAAGAAATTGAGATTTTTAAACTTAATTCAGTTCGAAACTTAGGTTTGACTGAAGCCATGTTCGATACCATTGAAGGGAGGTTCAGCACGACTTAAGAGAGATAAAGACTTCAAACCTATTTTGGAGAAATTCAGCTACTGTTGAAGGAATATTCGGGTGGACTCAGTGTAACTCCAGTGCAACTGAAGGTGATTGTTGGTTCGACCAAAGCATATAAAAAGTGCCTAAATTCAAAGTCAGTGCGGGTTTTTCTATTTAATGGGGTGTTTTAGGCTATTATAACTATGAATTAGAGCTTAATCCTTTGGTTCTACTTCAATTTTTATATTTTTGTTTGAGTTTAGTTTAATCATATCTATGGTTGGTTAAATCTCTTAGCCAGGGCTAAGAGGTGAAGCTTGTAGTTATTTTTAATGTTCTAATTTACATTGATTCAAGTATTTTGTTTAATTGTTGAACAATTCATTAATATTGGTTTGAATGAAGCTTTATTTTAATTTACTTTGATCCATTGTCGACTCTTAGCACTTTGGATACTTAATAAGGCTAAGATTAATTTCTTATCTATTTTATAAGGGATTGATCCATAGAATCCATTGATCTATTGTAGAATATGGGCATGATAGATACTTTGAATTCCCTGCGATCAATACTTTAGTGCTTGAAAAGGAGAGGTAAAGAAGTCTTAGATGGGGGATGAATAGGATTATGCTAAATAATTGAATAAAGTGCTGAATAATAAATAAAACTGAGATCTTAATTGCCTAAGTATTGAAACGTTGATTTCAATTACTCGTAGGACAACCTTCACCTAAAAAGTTTAGGCAGGACAACCTTATTTCACGAACACTTTTTAAATCAAAATTCCAAACTTTGCAAGAGTAAAAAAAAATAAATATTACAATCATTCACCACTTAAACTGAAATATAAATACAACCATTCACCACATAAAAGATAAAAACATTCAGCATATAACATAGAGAATTATAGTGCTTTAGTGTGCCAACAACTATTCTAAAATAGCTACACCTACTCCACTCTCAAAATTACTCTCCACCTACACTATGAATAAGGCTTTCTCAGGGTCACCTTAAAACCTGATACAGTTGTGATTTTATTAGGCCATCATAAACAAAAACCTTACTGATATTTTCTGGCTATCTCAGACAAAACATACATTGAGATTTTTTAGCTATCTCAGAAAAAAGAAAATAAGAATTGAAGCTATACTTATCTTCACCGTAGAAGAAGATGTAGCCGAAGAACCACTTTTCTTGAATGTTGAATATTCAATGTTTAGTCATATAGAAAAGGTCTAGGGTTCTATTGATTTTAATTAAGTTTAAACCAATGGATACTTAAGTTAATTCTCTTATATCTCAAAAAAAGAAGAGTATTCACTCTCTTTAGAATTAGAATGACAGAGTCTGAGATTAAGAGAATTAAACAAAAGTTATAAAAATAATTTATAAATACCGTTCAATAGCTTGTGAAAAACTAGAGCTTCTCTCTCTCTTACAGAAGAATTTAATGATAATAATTGATATTTTGGATTGAGAGGGAACTTCAATTTATAAGCAAAGAAGTTGAATCTTCGACTGACCCAAGACGGTCTTTAACTATCCCAAGCACTGGATTCTGTTCAACAGATTTTCAAATTTGAGTGGGATAAGATTTATCTGATCTTCAACTGATTGGAGGCCCAGTTTGACGAGTCGAAGAGCTCTGTTCGGCTAGTTGAAGATGGTCTTCGACTGATCAAAGATGCTAAAATCTAAACCGATTTAGTTGCTGGACTTCAAGCAAAAATTCCATGGGCTGGACGAAGGTCCTCCTTTGACTAGTCGAACCTAAAATTTGACTGGTCGAATTTGCAACAAAAGGTCCGTTTTGCTTCGATTTAAACTAGGACTAGACGAAAAAACTTAGACTAGTTGAACCAAACCTTAGGCTGGTTGAATTCCAAGCAATCACAAGTACAATGATTTAACTGCTCTATTAGGTTTTTTGAGTGGTTCATGCCCAAGTGGGTTTGTGATAACACTCACCATCTCTCAAGTGAAGGACAACTGGTTGAAGGATTGCCTATCTATCGTTAGATTAGACAACAACTAAGGTCATCTGAATTGGCCGAGAATATGGTTGAGAATTAACCCCATTGTCATGTCGATGAACAAGATAAGAACGATGTGCAGAATGGTCCTCCAACTAAAATCCTACGTGATTGTTTACAACCAGTTAGGACAAGCATACTTTCTTCCATGATTTTTCATCCTAACACCGAAAATGAATTATAAACTGGGAGTGATCGAATTAATTTTGAAATTTCATGGACTAGACTCTAAGAGTACATATCTACATCTCAAAGAGTTTGATGAGACTGTAGCCACCCTTGACTTTAACAATGTGTCGAATGATACCTTGTGACTAAAATTGTTTCCTTTTTCATTAAGGGAAAAGGCCAAGTCATGGCTTCACTCTTTAAGATCGAGATCTATTGGGACATGGGCTAAGATGACCTAGGAGTTCTTTAAAAAGTTCTTCTTGGTTCATTAGACTAACACTATTAGAAGGGCCATAACGAACTTCTTACAAAAAGAGGAAGAAACCTTCTTCCAATGTTGGGAGAGGTTTAAGTATATTGTAAATGCTTGCCTACATCATGGCTATGAAATTTAGCGGGACTTAAGTTTTTTTTTAATGATGGACTAACTTCGCCCATGCGCCAATTCATAAAGATGATATGCAATAGGAAATTCATGAATAAAGATCATAATGATGTGTGGGACTATATTGATATGCTAGTTAAAAACATGTAATCTTAGGGTACCCCATCCAAATCAACCAATCCCAAGTCAACTCAGTTGAAAGAAAAGGGATGAATGTATATCTTAAGGGAAGAAGATGACGTTAATGCTTGGGTGGCCAACCTCACAAGAAAGGTCGAAGCCTTGGAATTAAAGAAAGTAGAAGCGGTCAAACCCAAGAATACCCATAAGATGATTTATGGTATTTATGCAAGTAACATACACTTGATGGAAGAGTGACCTACAATTCCTACATTCCAAGAGTTGTTACATGAGCAATCTAATGCCATGAACAATTATCAAAGGCCTTTCAGTGCTAAAACACATACAATTTTAGTTGGTGGAATCAGCTGAACCTCAGTTGGGGGAATGGACAATGGCTAATATGATTAAAATCCACAAGGGCCTCTTCCTTGAATCCTTATCTCGTTGTTAATGCAGAAAAGGACCCAAGAGGACCCAGTTCAAAAATCCAAGCCCGATTAAGAACAGTTCAATCAAAATATTATGCAAGCATTCCAGGATATTAAAATATCTTTAGGAGTGTTTGCATTGTATATTTAAATATTGGAGTCACAATTTACTATTAGCGAGAAGGGGACTCTACCAGCCCAACCTCTACCTAACTCAAAACTACAATGCGAGATAAGTGACCCGAGCTCTTCGAATGAACATGTTGAGCAAGCAAAGTCCATCACCACTCGTAGAGGTGGAAAAACAATTGATAAAATCATCCCAGTGAGGGCTGAGAAGCCTACGGACTCGAAAGAATCTAAGAGAGATGATCGGCCTAGCGACACTATACATGGGAATGAACTAGAAAAACAATATAAGCCGATTGTTGCATTCCTACAAAAGATTGATCTCACCAAAACCTCTACCTAACACTCGGGTTATGTTAGAGGTTCCAAAACATGTGAAAATTAACATCCCTTGTTAGATGCTATAAAATAGATCTTGTCATATGCCAAATGCTTGAAAGATCTTTGTACGACAAGAGATGACACAATGTCTAGAAAAAGATATTTTTAATAGAAAAATGGAGTGCTATCATAAAAAAGATATGCCCTAAAAATATAAAAGACTTCGGTAGTCCAACCATCTCATGTGTGATTGGGGACCACCGGATTGAGCATGCACTACTTAATGTGGGGGAGACTGTGAATTTGATCCCCTACTTGGTCTACGAATAGCTTGGCCTAGGTGAATTCAAAACCACCAAGACCATACTCTAACTCGCTGATCGTTCAATTCATATATCAAAAGGGATGATAGAGTATGTTCTTGTCTAAGTCGATAAATTCTACTATCTAGTATATTTTATTATTTTGGATACATAGCCTATCATTAATGCTAATACTCAGATTCCTATCATCCTTGATCGACCATCCTAGCTACATTAAATGTCACATTCAATTGTAGGAATGAAATTACGAAACTATCCTTTAGGAATATGACACTCGAGCTGAACGTTTTGAATATGTGTAAATAACAAGAGGATGGTGATGACATCTATGAAATTAACTTGATAGATTCATTCGTGGAAGATAAGTCACTTTTGACTTTATACTCTGACAATTTAGAGACGTGCTTGGCCCACTTCACTAATTTGGATGATGACATGATTAGGGAGATGAATGCTTTACTTGATGTTACGCTGATACTTGAAACTAATTGGTGAAGGCCTGAATTTGAAAGATTACCTCAAACTAACTCAAAGCCTCTACCATCTAGTATCAAGGAACCGAAGCTTGACCTGAAACCTTTTCCTGTGGATGTTAAATATGCTTATTTGGCTCAAGATGAGACATTTCCTATGGTGATTTCTTACCACTTAGATGAGGAAAAAGAGAGTATGCTAATTTCTACTCTCAGATAACATAAAGGAGCCCTTGGATTTGCTGTAAAAATACAAAGATCTCGATAGCCCAAGTTTCTTAAGTGAGATTGGAAACCTTTAGATTGAACATGTTGTACTTGATTTGGGGGCAAGTATGAATTTAATCCCCTACTTAGTCTATGAACAACTTCGTCTAAGTGAATTAGAACCCACCAAGACCACACTTCAACTCACTATCATTTGATTCGTATACTGAGAGGGATGATAGAGGACGTGCTTTTCTAAGTCGATACATTCTACTATCTACTAGATTTTATTGTTTTGGATACGTAGCTCATCATTAAGTTGACACTCAGATTCCTATCATCCTTGGCCACCCATTCCTAGCCACATCAAACACCATTATCAATTATAAGAATGGAATTATGACATTGTCCTTTGAGAATATAACATTTGTGCTGAATGTGTTCAATATGTGAAAACAACAAGAGGATGGTGATGATGCCTATAAAATTTACATGATAGATGCATTCGTGGAAGACAAGTCACTTTTGACTTTGTACTTTGACAGTTTAGAGATGTGCATGGCCCAGTCCACTGATTTGGATGATGACATGATTAAGGAGATGGATACCTTGCTTGATGCGATGCCAATACTTGAAACTAATTGGTGGAGGCCTACTTTTGAATGATTACCACTGACTGACTTAAAGCCTCTACCGTCTAGTGTTAAGGTATCGAAGATTGACCTAAAACCTTTGCCTGCTGATCTTAAATATGCTTACTTGGGTCAAGGTGAGACATATCCAGTGGTGATTTCCTCCCACTTGAATAAGGAACAAGTGAGTGTTGATTTTTACTCTTAAAAAACATAAATGAGCCCTTGGAAGGACTATTACAGACCTTAATCGAATTGACCCCTGATTTGTACTCACTACATTCACCTTGAAGATAATGCAAAAATATTCAGACAACCACAACTCCATGTAAATCCATATATGAAGGAAGTGGTTAAGGATGAGGTGTTAAAGCTATTGGACGTGGGTATCATATACCTTATATCTGATAGCCAATGGGTGAGTCCAACTCAGGTGGTGCTTGAGAAGTCTAGAATTACCATCGTAGCCAACCCGGATAATTAACTCATACCGATTAGAGTCAGTATTGGTCGAAGAATGCGCATTGACTAGTGGAAGTTGAATACCGTCATGAGGAATGACCACTTTCCTTTGCCTTTTGCTGACCATATTTTGGAAATGTTAGTAGGTCACTCCTACTATTGCCTCCTAGACAGGTATTCAGGCTTCAACCAAATAGAGATAGCCCTAGAGGACCGGGAAAGGACTACATTCACATGTCCCTTTGACACTTTTGCTAATCGAAGGATGCCATTTGGATTGCATAATGCCCCCACCACATTTCAGCGATGTATGTTGATTTTTTATTTTTATTTTTGACATGGTGGGGAAGGTTTTAGAGGTCTTTATGAAGGACTTCTCCATCTTTCTTTCTTCCTCTAACGAGTTCCTTGAGCACTTGAAATTGGTGCTGAAGAGATGTGAAGAAAAGAAGTGGTATGGCTTTAAGATCCTTAGTTTCGAATCTCCTAGATTGACATAACCGATTTTCTTAAAGTCTATCTTCTTAATACATAGAAATAGTGTGGAAACCATTTTTGTTATTCAAAATCTCTTTTATAGATCAAAACAATAAACATAGAATGAAATCACTATGCCAAAATCACAAATTTACGACGGTTGCGACAGATTTCGTCTGTTGTAAAAAGGCTTGGTTTAACGACGAGCTTATTCCGTTGCTAACATAAAATGTCCATCCTACACAACATTTTTCTGAAACTTTTGGAAGTCAGAAGTGGAGTGATTTAGTGATGGATTTTGATCGTCTCAATTTATCAAAAAAAATAATTTAGTGATGGATTTTAGTTGCTTTTACGACGATTCATGGTCTATCGAAAATTTATTTTTACCCTAACCAAATGTTCTTTTTTGTTGTTTTGTTTTTTTAGAATATGGCAGAAAATTGTGTTTTATTGTAATCTAAGAATTGTTTTTTAAAATATAATTTCAGTGGTTTCATTGTATTTAAGATTATTTAAGATTATTTTTGTATCAATTGATTGAACGCAATGATTTTTTATTATTTTATTTTTATATTAATTAACTATAAATTATTATTATTATTATTATTATTTTCTTTAAAACTAATATTTAAATGTTTTACAATATCACATGAAAAGAAAATTGAGAAGTTTACAAAATGATTAAAAAAATCGTTAAGAATTTTTATTTTTTAAAAAAAACAATTAACAATGTCTGAGAAAATTTAAGATTTTGAAAAAAAAAAAAACCATGATTTAATAAAAAATTGAAAATGAAAATATTTGAAAAAGAAATTTGAAAAGATTAAAAAAATTGTTAAAAATTTGACAACTTTGTAAAATGAAAATATTTGAAAAGGAAATTAAGATTTTGTATTTGAAAAGAAAAATTGAGAAGTTTGATAAGAATTCACAAGTTCAAGAAAAAAACATTTTAAAAAAAAATTGACAAGTTTGAAAGAATTGAAATTTTGAAGATGAAATGAGATTAAAAAAATCAAAACTTTGACATAAAACTGAAATTTTGAAAAGGTAAATTGAGAAGTTAAAATAATTGTGATTCTAAAAATAAAAATGAAAATGTTCATGAAAAATTGAGACTAAAAATAAAAAGTGATTTAGTAAAAAAATAGAGATTTCGACAAAAAGTATCATTTTGAAAAAGAAAATTGAAAAGTTGAAAACCAAATGGTGCTTTTGAAAAAAATAAATAAAAATCGGCATCTTGAAATTTTTGAGAAGTTTGAATAAATTGTGGAGTTTTACAAAAAAAAAAAAAAAAAAAAAAAGATTTTGGGAAAAAATTTAGATTTTGAAAAAAATAATTCAGAATTTGTATTTTGAAAAAACAAATTGAAAAGTTTGATAACAAAAGTGAGATTTTGTTAAAAGTTTTGAAAGAAAAATTAAGATTAAAAAACTTTACATTTTGAAAAAAAAAGAAGAGTTTTTTAAAAGGAATTTGAGATTTATCCTTGAAAAAAATTAATATTTTTTACTAAATTACTAAGCACATCCACTAATTGAACCTCTAACCGTTTATGCACAAAAAGATTCGCTTGTGAAAAAATGATAGGCCAGGTATAATGAAGTGTAATTGCAAGAATAACTTATAATGATGAGATTGATCAAATTCTATGATCACGCCATCCTAAGGTTGAACAAACGTTTAAATTAAATTTCACTCAAATCTAACCATTGGATCGCAAGATATGGCCTATCATGTTGTTGATCAATCTTGTCTGGCCAATATCTTTCTCATTCATTGCCTGATCGAGGCAAGTAACTAGTCAAATCAAAGTTCTTGATTAGTAAAATAAAGTGAATGGATCAAATTTCTAAATTGGGCCAAATATTCAGGTCAAAATTATGCCACAACTTACTGACCTCCTGAAAACCCGATAAAAGACATCATCAAGTTCTGTGAGCCTCACCATGATGTATGTGTTGTATCCACAACATTCTTCCATTTGGAGAGATCATTTTAGGGCATGAGCCAAAGAATGAGGGGGATCCAAAGGTCCAATGGACCCCACCAGAAAAAAATAAGTGGGGATTAAACGCCTTCCATTGAAAATTTATAATGGGATGCAGAAGTTTTTGATTAAGCTAATATCTGTGTTTTCCCTTCATCCATGTATTTGTTAACTTATGAATAGATTAGATTTAAAATAAATATCGTAGTGGGCAATAGGAGGGTTTTAACGGTGTGTGTCACTGTCCCCATTATTTTAAGTGGTGGGGTCCACTTAAGCTTTAGATTTGTATCATTCTTTGGCTCATGCCCTAAAATGATCCCTCCAAATGGATGGATGGTGTGGATATAACACAAACATCAAGGTGGGCCGTACACAGGAAGTGTAATGTTCACAACCCAAAGTGTAGGGAGATCGAGGTCGAATCCATAAGGACTAAACTCGTGTGTTTCTGTAAGTAACTAGAAACAGAACTAGAAGAAGATGTAAAAATAAATCTGAAATCCTTGAGAGAGTAGTTCTGAATAAGGTAATTGAAACTTGTAAATTTAATGGTGGGAACCAGGGTGAAAAGGATCCACTTATAGCTCTTCGAATGCTACCTTACTTGATTCGAGAGATCCAATTGGAATCAAAGTCCTATCTTATCCAATTGGAAAGAGAGATGATCAAATCTTTGGACTTCTCATTGATTTAGCCTCAATGGAAGAGAATTGTGGAGATTGGAAGGGATTCCATTACCCAACCATGCCCTGGAGATGATGGTGAACGACAGGATTTACCAATTCATAAATCTCAAATAGGAAAAGAAGATATTCAAAGCTATCATAGGCTCTATTGTAATTTGAGTCATAATAAACCATTGAAAACTAAAAATATTCCTTATAATCAACTAGAAATCAATGAAGTTCAATGTAAATATGAATCTAAGTAAGGTAAACATCTCAATCACATTACAAGCTTCACCTCTTAGCCCTAGTTAAGAGGTTCAGCCAACCATAGACATGATTAAACTAAGAACTCTTAAACAAAGCATAAAAATAATTAAGGAAAAAGAATAAAGACTCTTGACAGAAGCTCTCCACCCTTTTGATCCAATCCTTAAACCTTAGATAATCCTTAGGAATGCCCTAGGGACTCCTATTTATAGTTGTAAAGCTCTACCTTACGCACCGTCTTGGAATTTTTGCAATCCGATCTCAAAACCGCCTCAATTTATGCAACCACAACTTTTCCGCGTTACGCTTTGGTTGAACCAAAGTCAAATATGAAGTCAAGTCTTATTTTGGAAAGGATTCTATTTCAATAGTTGCCCAATTTTGGTCGTACTGAACTTAAGTCATCGGTCGGACCAAATTAATCTTCAGTTGAACAGAATTAACTCCTTTCATCGCTGAAGCTTTTTATGCACATTCAATCGAACCAAATCCTCTCTTCGGTCAGACCAAATTGTGTTTCGGTCGGATTGAATTGTTCATTAGTTGTGCCGAGTTAGCTCTAAATTCCATTGTTCGTTGCGGGACTATTTTGTGCAAGTTTGATCGGACCGAACCTGTCTGTTTTCTGTTACATATTCTGTGATCTTTTAAGTCCTTTCTTTAGTTTTTGTACTTGGCTTCCTTAGATCTTTGACATGTGAATTCTTCATTATTGGTTTTCTAAGATCCAACCTTTAGCTTGATGATTCTTGAGCATCAAATCCATGCTTTTCAATCCAAGCTCTCAGATTCACCTTGCAACACAAATATGCATAAAATAAACCTTTAAGCAGTATCATGTTCATAAAACCAAGATATAAATAGGAAAGAATATGCAATATTTGACACTCAACACACTCCCCAACTAACATTTTTCTAGTCCCGAACAAAACATGCGTGAAGGAATTCTCAATTCTCAATGTTCAAGCCTTTTTCAAAAAATAATCTTTTGTGTAGTCAAGTATGAATGAGCAGAATTAAGATGAGGAAGTGAGATTTTGAAAATATAGAGCTGAATCATATAAGCAGTCAACACTACAAGAAGCAAGGTTTTAGCGACGAAAAAATTTTTGTCGGGAATAAATTTTTTACCAACGAAAATTTACGTCAGTAAAAGTAATTTTCCTTCTATTTTGAAAATTTTCCCGCTAAGAGTTACCGACGAATATTTTCATCGGTAAAAAGTAGAGAACCCCTTTAGTGACGAAAAGTGTTTTGAAATTTTGAAAAAATAAAAAAATAAAAAAGTTTCCTTTTACCAACGGAATTAATTTCGTATCTAAAAGCCTCCTTTAGCAACAAAAATTTTCGTCGTTAAAGGATGTTTTAAATTTTTGAAAAGACAAAAAAGTTGAAAAGTTTTGTTTTACCAACGAAATTAATTTCGTAGCTAAAAGCCACCTTTAGCGACGATAATTTTCGTCGCTAAAGGGTGTTTTGAATTTTTGAAAAGACAAAAAAGTCGAGAAGTTTCCTTTTAGTGACGAAATTAATTTTGTAGCTAAAATCCACCTTTAGTAATGAAAATTTTCATCGCTAAAGGGTGTTTTGAATTTTTTAAAAGTCAAAAAAGTCGAGAAGTTTCCTTTTAGTGATGAAATTAATTTTGTAACTAAAAGCCACCTTTAGGGACAAATTTTCGTCACTAAAGGTGTTTTGAATTTTTGAAAAGACAAAAAAATCAAGAAGTTTCCTTTTAGTGACGAAATTAATTTCGTAGCTAAAAGCCACCTTTAGCGACGAAAATTTTCATCGCTAAAGGATGTTTTGCATCTTTTGACAAACAAGTCGAGAAGTTTCCTTTTAGTGATGAAATTAATTTTGTAGCTAAAACCTACCTTTAGCGAGTGTTTTGAATTTTTGAAAAGATAAAATTTTTGCTGTCTTGGAAATGTTCATCAGTAAAAGTGTTTTTCCTATATCTTTTTCCCAACGGCTGAAAACCGTTGGTAATAGTATAAAAATGTTTTAATTTTTTTAAAATTTTTGTCGATATATATATATAATTAAAAGGTAATATTTAAATGATTTGTAATATCACATGAAAAGAATATTGAGAAGCTTAGAAATTTGAACAATGTTTGAGAAAAATTTTGAAAATAAATTGATGTTTTTGAAGAAAAAAATCAGCAATTTGAAAATTTTGAGAAAAATTAAAATATGAGAAATTTTTTAAGAATTTGAAAATAAAAATTCAGAATTTGTTTTTAAAATTTTTTATATTTTTTATAATAAAAATGATATTTTGTTAAAAGAGTAAAAAAATATACATTTTGAAAAAAAATGTTATTTTAAGTGGAAATTGAAATTTATCGATGAAAAATAAAATTACTAAATTATTCGGCACCATCCACTAATTGAACCATTAATCATTTTTGGACAATCTAATCAGTTCAGATCAAAGAGTAAATAACTTCAGATGTTTAAATCAAAATTCATTGAAATTATTGATCAATCTTGTATGCCGAATATCTTTCTCATATGTAGCCTGATTGAGATGAGTAACTAGTCAAATTGAGAGTATTGATCAGTAAAATAGAGTGAATGGACTAGACATGTAAAATGGGCCAAATATTCTGGTCAAAATTGTGACCCAACTTACTAACCTCGTGAGAACCTAAGAATTGATGTTAGTAAGTTTTGTGGGCCCCATCATGATGTGTGTCAAACATCAACACCGTGGATTTGATGTGTCCCCTTTAGCTTATGAGATATCTCAAAATCATCTGTATATGAAACTCAAGTGGGCCATACCATCTAAAACTATGTGAAGGCATCATAAAAAATATAAAAGCACTTGGTGGGGCCCACATGAGTTTTGGATGCGGCTGAAAATTGGTCTGACCCCTCATCCAAGTGGTACACACATAATGAGTGGGTTGGATATGTGAATCACATTTAGGCAAGCCCATAAATAAGTTTTTAACTGTAGGCGTTTAATCCCTACTATTTTCTGTGGTGGGTCCACTCGAAGTTTGGATCTACTTCATACTTTGGCTAATGATCTAAAATTATCTGGTAAAATGGATGGACAGAGTGGATAAAAAATACGTATTCACGTAGAGCCCCATAGTTTACTAAGTGCGCTAAGCGTACTGAGTTACTCGGTAAGCAATCGGTATGCAAGGGGAACAGATTGGCTACTCCCCCTGACACCATCCAATGGCTGGTGGTCAGTGCTTTGTGGGCCCCACCATGATGTATGAATTTCATCCATGCCATCCATCTATTTTTAAAGATCATCTTACAGCATGAGACCAAAAATGAAGTATATCCCAATCTGAAATGGACCACATTATAGGAAACAATGTTGAATGAGCGTTGACCATTAAAAACATTTTGGGGGCCATAAAAGTATTGGATCGAGATGATTTTTGTTTTTTCCCTTCATCTAGGCCTGTATGACCTAATAAATAGATTGGATGTCAAATAAACAGTACAGTGGGCCGTAGGAGGATTTTAATGATGGATATCTAATCATTATTGTTTTCATATGGTGTGGTCCACCTGAGATTTATATACCTCTCATTTTTGGAATAAATCCTTAAAATGATATTTAAAAATGGATGAACATAATGGATGAAATACATACATCATGGTGGGGCCCATAGAGCTTGGACAGGTTGGATTTCAAATAAACATTATGAGGGCCCTTAAGATAGTTTCAACGGTGGGAATCACTCTCCCCATTGTTTTCTTTGGTGGGGTCCACTGCATATTTTTATTTTGCCTCATTCTTTGGTTCAAACCCTAAAATGATATCTAAAAATGGATGGACGGTGTAGATATAACACATACATCATAGTGGGGCCGACAGAACTTGGTGGCGTCGTTATCTAAGCCGCTTCCAGAGATGCTCTCGGTCGTCTCTCGCACCCTCTTCTCTCTCTCTCTCTCAACCTCTCCTCTCTCGCATCCTCTCTCTCTCTCTGTCTCTCTCGCCCTAATCTGACCGTCTCTCTCGCACCCTCTCTCTCGCACCATCTCCCTCCCCTTTCTCTCTGTGTTTTCTCTTTTTCCTCTCTCTCTCTCTCTCTCTCTCTCTCTCTCTCTCTCTCTCTCTCTCTCTTTCCCTCTGATGCAAAATCCATTCTACGAAGATGGTGTTGCATCTGTAGGAATAAATGATTTGCATGAAGGCAAAGGCAGGGAAAAACCCAAACCCTACATCATCCATCGTTGTCGTCGACTTCTATCCATGAAATCCGATGATAGATCGCCAGAATCGATGGCTTCCAGTAGGTTATCAACGAACTTCAAAACCAATCAATCGATGTTGTAATACGGTGGCAAGGCTGAAGGAAATGAATGGAAGGGAAAGACGTCGGACATGGATTCCGATGACTAAGTGCTGGAAGGTCTCCATGATTTTTGGCAATTAGGACGGAAATCATCATCACAAGTAGGAGTCCTCACTCTCTATCTCCATGATCTTCCCTTTATTAACATCTAAAATCCTTCATGCCTAAATTTGGGAATCGAAATTCCTAATCCATAATTTTATGATTTGGGAAATTCAAAATTTCAATTGTTGCATTTGGGAATAAAAAAATCCTCAATTTTTGGTATTTGGAAATCGAAATCCCTATTGGATTGATTCTAGAATCGAATCCCTGATTTCTGGATTTGGGATTCAGCCTCCTAATTTTTTAAATTTGGATTCGAATTTGAAATCCCTAATCTTCTATCTGGATTTGGGGTTCTAATATGGACAATGATTTAGGGATTTGGGGATTTAACAATTTGTGGATTCCTGATTCGATGTGGACCATCATTTAGGGATTTGGGGATTTTAGGGCTTATAGATTTGAATGTGGACCCCGAATAAGAGATTTTTTGATATTACAAATTAGGGATTTGGGGATTTTAGAATTTTAGGGATTTCAGATGTTCCAAGAATTGTTGTTTTATCAGGAATAGGTGGGAATTCATGTATCACAAGATTTGAGGGTTTTAAAATGAAAATGTAGTGTAGTAGTCAGTGTTTTATTTTATTTTATTCTTGGTATTTTTGACATCTGAAAATTATTTTTTAGTTTTTTGCCTTTCAATGAGTAGGTGTTCTCTGAGTTTATACTTTCTTCTGCCTTTCTATATCTATGGTCTGAAGATGGAGAATTTTGTTGAGAATAGGGATGGTATGTGGGCCATACTAAGGGAAGTAATTGGATTGGCTGAGACTGTGATTCAGGTGGGCCATACTAAGGGAAATATTTTTGTGAATTATGTTTTCTGATTTTATTTTATTTTTATAAATGAAAATGGTCCAGCATCTAAGATAATGACACTTATTTTTAAGTTCATTATCATTCATTTCATCTATAAATATTTGTGGCACATGTATGGGATACCAGCTGGTCATACATTGTGCCCTCTAGTCTAGCATTCACCCCAAAATTTGTAGAAGTTTGATGATTTCAGCTGCCAATTCATAGTTTTTTTGCCTGTTGATTGATAATAAGTGGCTTGGATAACTTGGATACAAGCAACATCAGATGAGTCACCATTCTCATGGCTCCACAAGTGTGGTGATAGCATGCCTGATAACTTAGATTCATGCACTATACCCTGATACTTTCATAATTTTAATCCTAAAGTCCTATTTATTTTTTATTTTCACTGTAAATGAAATGCAATGAGCATTTATTATTTACAATGTAAATGTCAGACTTCATCAGATGAAGTTTAAGGGTACAACTTTGTTAAATTATAGGATCTAATAAAGTGGGTTTATCTCATCTCTTTGGGCCCATTGTCATTTCTGTATCATAAATCTGCACTGTTCATCTATCTTTCATAGCTAATCTGATGACATGAATCCGATTATGTAGTCCACCTGAGATCGTTCAAAGGACCACAACAAATGAAAGTCGATGTGAATCTGCCTGGTCATTTGATTTTGCTTTAAAATAATGAATGGTGTGGATCTGTCACATAGGCCTTAGATCTGGTATCCTAACACGATCTGGAAAATTAGATTGACGGTGTGAATCTTCCTCATACATCAAGATGAGGCCCACAGACATTTTACATGTCAACACTGCTGTTTATATTTATCCCAGAATATGGTTGTAAAACTGATGCTTTGCAATTATATGTGAACAGATGCAGTGGGTCTCTTGGAACATGTAGCAAACCCGGAGCCTTTCTTTCTGGCTATATGTATATTGGTTTTCGTTGCTTTATTTTCTAACTTTGGCATTTGAATTAACTTCTTATAGGCAGTAAAAGGTATTAACTATGATGTTGATCCATTGTTATGGGCGTGTGGTGTTACAATCAACACACACTTCAATCAAGTAGTAGGACGTGTACTAACTGCACCAAAGGTCTTTTTATTTGTTTGTTTGCAAAAATTTCTTACATATACAAAGTCTTTGTCATGATCTTAGCAGATGTGGCAAGTAAAAAGGAATTGTATGTTCTTTCATACCCTGTATTCTTCTTACTATGAATTTAGTTATTTCGGTTGTTTTATTTGGACCCTTACAATTTGTTATATTTCAGTTCATTGATCAGCCATTTGATTACTTTGAAGAGAGTCCTTAGTGGAGGCGTTCTCCATCTACTGTTAGAGTGGAGCAGATGTAATGAATACTCCTATGTTTGTTCTACTTTACATTTAATGTATGAGTTTGTGTCATTTTTAAAGGTCCATGGAAGAAAAAGAACTCGCCAGAATTTGGTATTTTCACTCAATACATTGTGCCTTAAAGAATCAATGACCAATGCCTGATAAATGTTCTTTTAAAGATAAATTCCAAGGTGAGCTGTCACTGAAATATCAAGTTCCTTTCCTATGGTTCCCCAGGCCAGTTCGACATGCCGTCAATTGTGGCGGTAAGATAAGATGCATGATTTTCCTTTTCAACTGTTAGTCATAGAGTGACAGTACTTGTTTCAATTTTCTTGGATGGATGATGCACGTATTTGCGAATGTAAATGAAAATAAAGAACTTGTAATATATATATATATATGTGTGTGTGTGTGTGTGTGTGTGTGTTATCAATGGAAGATACTTTATTTTGGGGGACATGAAATTCTTGTAGCTTATGGTATGGTGCCCCAATATTGGTTGTGTGTTACCAGTATGTAGTAGATAATAGTAGGTTCAATAGTAGATAATATTAGAGAATACCTAAACCTGATCCGAACCCGAAATCGAAACTGATTCCCTAAACCTATAACTAAAACTAAACCTATAATCTAAACCTAAACCTATGACCTAAACCTATAACCTAAACCTAAACCTATGACCTAAACTTAAACCTAAACCTATGACCTAAACCTAAACCAATGACCTAAACCTAAACCTATACTTATAACTTATAACCTATAACCCAAACCTAAACCTAAACCTTAACCTTAAACTATAACCTAAACCTTAACCTATAACCTAAAACCTAAAACCTAAACCTGATCCCGAACCTGATTTCCTAAACTTAAACCTTTACCTATTCTCAATTCCATAAAACTATAACCTATAAACTAAACCTAAACCTATAACCTTAACTTAAACCTATAACCTAAACCTAAAACTAAAACCTACATGTATTCTTAAATCCCTAAACCTATAACCTTAACCTAAACCTATTCTCAAATCTCAAAAAATATACTTATAACTTAAAACTAAACCTTAACCTATAACCTAAACCTATAATAATAACTTTAACCTAAAACTTATAACCTTAACTAAAAACTATTCTCAAAATCCCAAAACTTATACTTATAACCTAAACCTAAACCTTAACCTAAACCTATAACCTATACTTACAACCTTAATCGAAACTTATCACCTTAACCTAAACCTATTCTCAAATCCCAAAACCTATACTTTTAACCTAAACCTAAACCTTAACCCAAAACCTAAACCTATACTTATAACCTTAATCTAAACCTATAACCTTAAACTAAACTTATTCTCAAATCCAAAAACCTATACTTATAAACTAAACCTAAACCATAACCTATAACCTAAACCTATACTTATAACCATAACCTAAAATTATAACCATAACCTAACCTAGTCTCAAATCCCAAAACCTATACTTATAACCTAAACCTAAACCTTAACCTATAACCCAAACCTTAACCTATAACCTAAACCTAAAACCTAAAACCTAAAACCCGAACCCAAACCTAAACCCGATCACGAACCCGAACCTGATTTCTTAAACCTAAACCTTAACCTATTCTCAATTACCTAAAGCTATAACCTATAACCTAAACCTAAACCTATAACCTTAACCTAAACCTATAAACTAAACCTATAACTAAAACCTAAATGTATTCTCAAATCCCTAAACCTATAACCTTAACCTAAACCTATTTACAAATCCCAAAAAATATACTTATAACCTAAACCTAAACCTTAACCTATAACCTAAACCTATACTTATAACCTTAACCTAAACTTATAACCTTAACCTAAGCCTATTCTCAAATCCCAAAACCTATACTAATAACCAAAACCAAAACCTTAACCTAAACCTATAACCTATACTTACAAACTTAACCTAAACTTATAACCTTAACCTTAACCTATTATCAAATCCCAAAACCTATACTTATAACCTAAAGCTAAACCTTAACCTATAACCTAAACCTATACTTATAACCTTAACCTAAACCTATAACCTTAACCTAAACCTATTCTCAAATCTCAAAACCTATACTTATAACCTAAACCTAAACCTTAACCTATAACATAAACCTATACTTATAACCTCAACCTAAACTTATAACCTTAACCTAAACCTATTCTCAAATCCCAAAACCTATACTTATAACCTAAACCTAAACCTTAACCTAAACCTATAACCTAAACTTACAACCTTAACCTAAACTTATAACCTTAACCTAATCCTATTCTCACATTCCAAAACCTTTACTTATAACCTAAACCTAAAACTTAAAATATAGCCTAAACCTATACTTATAACCTATAACATATAACCTAAACCCTAAACCTAAACTTTAACCTATAACCTAAACCCGATCCCAACCTGATTTCCTAAACCTAATCCTTAGCCTATTCTCAATTCCCTAAAGCTATAACCTATAATCTAAACCTAAACCTATAACCTAAACCTAAACCTATAACCTAAACCTAAACATAAAACCTAAATGTATTGTCAAATCCCTAAACCTATAACCTTAAAATAAACCTATTCTCAAATCTCAAAAAATATACTTATAACCTAAAACTAAACCTTAACCTATAACCTAAACCTATACTTATAACGTTAACCTAAACTTATAATCTTAACCTAAACCTATTCATAAATCCCAAAACCTATACTTATAACCAAAACCTAAACCTTAACCAAAACCTATAGTTACAACCTTAACCTAAACTTATAACCTTAACCTAAACCTATTCTTAAATCCCAAAACCTATACTGAAAACGTAAACCTAAACCTTATCCCATAACCTAAACCTATAATTATAACCCTAACCTAAACCTATTCTCAAATCCAAAAACCTATACTTATAACCTAAACCTAAACCTTAACATATAACCTAAACCTATGCTTATAACCTTAACCTAAACTTATAACCTTAACCTAAACCTATTCTCAAATTCCAAAACATATACTTATAACCGAAACCTAAACCTTAACCTAAAACTATAACTTATACATACAACCTTAACCTAAACTTATAACCTTAACCTAAACCTATTCTCAAATCACAAAACCTATACTTATAACCTTAACCTAAACCTATTCTCAAATCACAAAGCCTATACTTATAACCTTAACCTAAACCTATAACTTATACTTACAACTTTAACATAAACTTATAACCTTAACCTAAACCTATTCTCATATCCCAAAACCTATACTTATAACCTTAATTAACGTAAACCTATTTTCATATCCCAAAACCTATACTTATAACCTTAACCTTAAACTAAACCTATTGTAAAATACCAAAACCTATACTTATAACCTAAACCTAAACCTTAACCTATAACCTAAACCTAAACTTATAACCTTAACCTAAACCTATTCTCAATTCTAAAAACCTATACTTATAACCTAAACCTAAACCTTAACGTAAACCTAAACCTATACTTATAACCTATAACCTATAAGCTAAACCTAAACCTAAACCTTCACCTATAACCCAAACCTTAACCTATAACCTAAACCTATAACCTAAAACCTAAAACCTAAACCCAAACCTGAACCCGATCCCAAACCCAAACCCGATTTCCTAAACCGAAGCCTTAACCTATTTTCAATTCCCTAAAGTTATAACCTATAACCTAAACCTAAACCTATAACCTTAACCTAAACCTATAACGTAAATCTATACATAAAACCTAAATGTGTTCCCAAATCCCTTAACCTATAACCTTAACTTAAACCTGTTCTCAAATCCCAAAAAATAAACTTATAACCTAAACCTAAACCTTAACCTATAAACTAAACCTATATTTATAACCTTAACCTAAACCTATTCTCAAATCCCAAAACCTATACTTATAACTTAAACCTAAACCTTAACCCATAACATAAACCTATACTTATAACCTTAACCTAAACTTATAACCTTAACCTAAACCTATTCTCAAATGCCAAAACCTATACTTATAACCTAAACATATAACCTATACTTACAACCTTAACCCAAACTTATAACCTTAACCTAAACCTATTCTCAAATCCCAAAACCTATACTTATAACATAAACCTTAACCTATAACCTAAACCAATAACCTATAACCTAAACCAATAACCTATAACCTAAAACATAAACCCAAATCTAAAACTGATCCCGAACCCGAATCCAATTTCCTAAACCGAAACCTTAACCTATTCCCAATTCCCTAAAGCTATAACCTATAACCTAAACCTAATCCTATAACGTAAACCTATACGTAAAACCTAAATGTATTCTCAAATCCCTAAACCTATAACCTTAACCTAAACCTATTCTCAAATCCCAAAAAATATATTTATAACCTAAACCTAAACCTTAACCTGTAACATAAACGTATACTTATAACCTAAACCTAAACTTATAACCTGAACCTAAACCTATTCTCAAATCCCAAAACTTATACTTATAACCTAAACCTAAACCTTAACCCATAACCTAAACTTATACATATAACCTTAACCTAAACTTATAACCTTAAACTAAACCTATTCCCAAATCCCAAAACTTATACTTATAGCCTAAACCTATAACCTATACTTACAACCTTAACCTAAACTTGTAACCTTAACCTAAACTTCTTCTTAAATCCCAAAACCTATACTTATAACCTAAACTTAAACCTTAACCTATAACCTAAACCTAAACTTATAACCTTAACCTAAACCTATTCTCAATTCCCAAAACCTACACTTTTAACCTAAACCTAAAATCTATACTTACAACCTTAACGTAAACTTATAACCTTAACCTAAACCTATTCTTAAATCACAAAACCTATACTTATAACCTAAACCTAAACCTACAACTAAACCTAAACCTATATTTATAACCTATAACCTATAACTTAAACCTAAACTTAAACCTTAACCCAAACCTTAACCTATAACCTTAACCTAAACCTATAACCTATAACCTAAACCTAAACCTAAACCCTATCCCGAACCCAAACCCGATTTCCTAAACCTATACCTTAACCTATTCTCAATTCCCTAAAGCTATAACCTATCACCTAAACCTAAACCTATAACGTAAACCTATAACCATAACCTAAACCTATAACCTAAACCTCTACCTAAAACCTAAATGTATTCTCAAATCCTTAAACCTAAACCGACACCTAATGCTAATCTCAACTCCTTAACTTAAACCTAAACTTGAAAATCCAAACCTAAACCCAAACCCGAACTCGATTTCCTAAACCTAAACCTTAACCTATGATTAGTTCCATAAACCTTAACCTATAACATAACTTATAACCTAAACCTTAACCTAAAACCTAAATGTATTCTCAAATCCCTAAACCAAAACCTACACCTAATCCTAATCTCAACTCCTTAACTTAAAGATAAACTTGAAAACTCAAACCTAAACCCGAACTCAAACCCGACTTCCTGAACCTAAACCTTAACCTATTCTTGAAAGTGTTATAGTTTATAGCCCCTTGTTATTATCAAATTTGTGGTGATAAAGTCACTGCTTTGAAGTTGTATATGTAATGAACAAAAGATTCATTCAAGATCTCAGAAGCTTTTAAGTTCAAGATCTTAGAAGCTTTCAAGTTTAAAATCAAGATCTCAGAAGCCTTCAAGTTCAAGATCTTAGAAGCTTTCAAGTTTGTGATCTTAGGCTTTATTATACTCAAAGATCACTTGTCTTCAAGTTTCAATGACCTTGCTTCATTATTGAAGTATGACTGACCTTAGGTTGACCTTTAGAGTAGGCCATTTTGGATACATAATTCATATATGTTTTATAAGTGAATTTGGTCTGTTCTAAGACTAGTCCTAGACCTTGTTCAACTAGTCCTAGCACTGGTTCGACCAGTCTAAGAAATTCCACGACCAGTCTTAAGTTGTTGAAGATTTTTAGAATTTTTTGGTTACTCTACGACCAGTCCTAGAGGGTGTTCGACCAGTCGTGTGAACAGTGTCGACTGGTTGTTCGATCAGTTGTAGACCTTCAACTCAAAGTCTAGCATTGAAAAACATCTGTCTAGGACCAATCATATGCAACCTACGACCAGTCGAAGGTGACCTACGACCAGTCGTGAGACCGACAGATCTTATCGGTCCTGAAAATTAAATTTCTGTTGGTTCTTCGACTAGTCGTAGAGGTCCTAAGACCAGTCGAAGACGTGTTTTTCTCAGCTATAAATAAAGCACGAATTTCAGAATAAGAGAGACAATTTAAGCTAATTAATTTGGCCTTCTGAGAGATAAGTATGTGCTTTATTTTAAGCTAAGTGTGCATATTTAATCTTCTCTTTCTTTAGCTTTATTAATTGATTTTATTTCTTGTATTCCAATCTAATCTTAAAAGAGGAATTACTATTTTCCTTTCTTTGAAATTAAAATCAATTAAAGCTAGCCCATTTTGGTTTAATTTAAAATTAATTAGAACTAGAACCATTATAATGTGAGTTTTGGACATTGAACTTGGACATTCAATCATCTACTCTGACTTGGTTCTTTGGGGCAGTTACAACGAAAGAGAAAATCAGGTATTTTACATTTAATTGTAAATTCCTTTCTATTTTGGTTTCTTTCAGGATTTGTCAGAAAAATCTCATTGTATTGGTTATCTGAGGAGAGCCAAGAAAACTAAAAAATGGGAGTTTTTTTTTTTAATTGTGTAAGCCCACAGAGAAAGACACAATTGTGAAGGTTTTGGATGAACCTGTGAAAACCTAATTTGATAGTAAATACTAATATCCCCTGTGTGAGGATATTAGGAGTGGAGTAACATTCTGTGTGGCTATTATTTAACAGTTGGTGAACACACAGGCGAACCACTATAATCCCTTGTGTTTGGTGGTTAAATGGTTTATATTTCATATCTTTAATTATTCATTTGTGGGATGTATAAGTGGATGTGAATGTTGTAATCATTTATTTCAAGCATTGTGAGAATGTTATAATAGTTTAGCATTTATTTCTTACTATTTCTTTATCAATTTCTTTATTTGTTCTAGTAAGGATGCCCTGCCATTTTTATGGTGCATGGTTGTCCCTAGAACAATATATATTTGAGATTGCATTTTAATCTTCAGTGCAGTTTGTATTTATTTTTCTTTTCCTCTTCAATTTGAGATTTAATACAAAGACCTTTCTAGAAATAAGGTTGTCTTACTATAAACTCTAGTTTTTTGTGTAAGGTTGTCCTTAGAACAAAATTTGTATCAACCTTTTAAGATCTGAATTTTGAGGTTTCTTTACATTCTTGCATTGTGGTTTATTTATATTATTTCTTGGCTATTATATTTATTTAATTTCCACTGTTATAAGTTTTATTTGGCATAGTCCTATTCACCCTCCCCCCCCCCCGCCTAGGACATATAACTAGGCCTTTTCAAGTGGTATCAAAGCCTAATAGCTCATCTTTAATTCTTAATTCTTGGATTTATTTCTTGAGCTAAAGATTTAAGCTGTTTAAGATGTCAAATTTTGATAGCCTATCAGTCACTAGGCCACCACCCTTTGATGGTTCCAACTATGCTTATTGGAAAGCCGGGATGAGAATATTCTTAAAATCCATGGATGAAAGTGTGTGGCTGGCCACCTACCACTGAAGAATTGGAGTTGATAGTTCAAAATCTATGAGAGTAACACCTTATTTCTCGTGGACCACACTTCAGAAAAATGAGAGTAGTGTAAATGTTAAAGCACTAAATGCAATCACTTGCGCACTATCACCGGATGAATTTAAAAGAATTATATCCTATGATTTTGCAAAGCAAGCTTGGGATATATTAGAAATGACACACAAGGGTACATCAATTGTTAAAAAATTGAAATTCCAACTCCTTACAATGAAATTTGAAGAAATTCATATGGAGGAAAATGAAACATTTATAGACTTTTACATACGGTTAAATGACATTGTCAACTCTATGTGGGGTCTTGGTGATAAAATCCCAGAAAGTAAAGTGTGTGCAAAAATACTACGCTCACTTCTTAAATGGTTCAACTCTAAAGTAACCACGATCCAGGAACTTCGTGATACGGATAATATGAGGGTTGAGGAATTAGTTGGTTCTTTACAAACCTACGAGTTAACTTTTAAAGCTCCAAAAGGAATATAGATTTCTCTTAAAACTTCTAAAAATAATTTTCAAGAAAATTTTGGTTTATATAACTCTGAAGATGATATGGCCCTTTTGGCAAAAACGTTTTATAAAATCTTCAAAAGTAAAAAGAGAGTTGATTTTCAAAAAGAAAATGATAAGAAAAGATCTAAACCTAAATCTAAAACTTAGAAATCTTTGAAAGATAGTCAATGTTACAACTGTCAAGAATATGGGCATTTGGCTAACAAGTGTCCTAAAAAGGACAAACCAAAGAAGAAGGGAATGTTGGCTACTTGGGATGAATCCTCTGATTCTGAAGCTTCTTCTGAATTTGAAGATTCTGAAACTGAGTCGGGCAATGAAGTGAAAGCCCTTATGACTCTAGCCAAATTCACATTTTCAGATAATGATTTAACAAGTGAAGAAAATCTGAACAGTGAATGTGAAAATGAAGATGATCTTCAAGATGCCTATAATGCCTTATACAAGGAGAGTTGTAAAATTGCGGTAAAACTGAAACTTCAAAAAGAAAAATTTTCTAAACTCAAAGAAATTTATGAATCTCTTGTTTTAGAAAAGTCTCATATTTAAGACTATTTTAAAAAGACTAAATGCGATTTGAATTTTAAAACTTTCCAAGTTGAAAATCTTAAATTTGAAAATGACCAACTAAAACATGAAGTCTCTTCTCTCTTGAGTTTAAAGGAAACTTGGAAATATGCCCAAGGTGATTCTAAATTAGAAAAACTCATATCAGGATTGAGAAAATGTGGTGATCGATCTGGTCTGGGTTATGATAAGAATGTTTCTCCTAAACTAAAAAATACACCTCCTAAGTTTGTAAAGGGAGAGACCTTAAACTCAAAAGGGAAAGGACAAGTATTTTCTGAAGATCTTAAATCTATTCAAAAACCTAAAGGAAATTATTTCAACTATAAGAAGCATAACCAAAATCCTTTGGCTAAAAAAATAGTTGATTTACTTAAGGAGCTTCTAAAGTCTAACTCAATGGGGTCATACTTATAATTCTTACAATCAAAAGAAGACCAACTATCCACCTAAACCCAAAATGGTTATGAAATGGATTCAAAAGGTCACTTGCTTGGTTGTCCATACTGCTTTCAAAGCTACAAGCCATTCAAAGTGGTACATAAATAGTGGATGCTCCAGGCATATGACAGGCGATAAGGCTTTATTCACCGATCTAAAAGATATGACTAATGGTTCAGTCACATTTGGTGATGGCAGTAACTATAAAATTATGGGCCAAGGTACGGTTCAACTTTATAACCTTCCGTTATTTAAGAATGTTTATATGTTGAAGGACTAAAACATAATTTGCTAAGCATATCTCAAATATGTAATAATAATCATAGTGTTCAGTTTTCTAATCAAAGTTGTGAGATTCTAAACAACAAGGGTTTTGTAATACTAACTGGACGTAGAACATCTAAAAACTGCTATATTGTTAGAAAATCCAGCTCATCTAATCAAACATGTTACATGTCCATACAGAAGAGACTGAATTGTGGCACAAACGTCTTGGACATGTACACTACTAAAATTTATATAGATTGAGAAAATGGGAACTTATAAAAGGTTTACCTAAACTTTAAAAATTAGATAAGATATGTGGTGAATGCTAGTTTGACAAACAAATAAAGAACTCACACAAAAAGGTGAATTCCAACACCACATCAAGACCACTCGAACTTCTCCACATGGATCTGATAGGACCTAACAGAACAAAAAATCGAGGTGACAAAAGGTATATCTTGGTAATAGTAGATGACTTTACCAGATATACATGGGTAGTCTTTTTAAGGGACAAATCAGAAACCCTTGAAGAAGTAAGAAAAGTTCTCAAACTCAAATCAGTAAGATTCATAGTGATCATGGATCTGAATTTGAGAATAGCAGTTTCGAGAAGTTCTGTAGCGACCAAGGAACATTACATGAATTATCAGCGTCCAAAACTCCACAACAAAATGGTGTAGTGGAAAAGGAAAAATAGAGTGCTTTAAGAAATGGCTAATGTCATGTTGAATAGCATGAAGCTCTCTAAGAATCTTTGGGTTAAAGCAGTCAATACAGCTTGCTATATTATTAACTGAGTTTACACTAGTAAAGGTAATAATAAAATGGCTTAAGAAATGTGGTTCGATAAAAAGCCTACTATCAAATACTTTCGATTTTTTGACAGCAAGTGTTATATTTTACGAGATCGTGAAAATCTAAGAAAATTTGATATGAAAAGTGATGAAGGGATCTTTCTAGGGTATTCTTTAAACAGTCATGCTTATAGGGTTCTGAACAAAAGGACCAGTGTGATTTAAGAGTCCATCAATGTACTCATTAATGATCACTTAAACACACCAGTCTCAAGTTCAGATAATGATGAAGTTCTTGTAATTGATAAACCCAATACTTTATCTAATCAGACTGATTCTGAACTAAGGACTGTTAAAGATCATCTAACTACTCAAATTCTTGAAAACCCTCTCACTGGTGTTCGTACTCGTAGACAACTTGAGGATATATGTAATTACGTATGTTTTACATCCCAGATAGAACCATTTAGCGTAAAAGAAGCTCTTTCTGATGAAAACTGGATTGTTGCGATGCAAAAAGAACTTAACCAATTTGTAAGAAATGATGTTTGGTATCTCGTACCTAGACCCAAAGATAAACACATCATTGGAACAAAATGGATTTTCAAAAATAAGTCTGACGAACTTGGAAATATAATTAGGAACAAGGCTAGGCTAGTGGTACAAGGTTACACTCAAATTGAAGGTAATGATTTTGATGAAACCTTTATACCAGTATCATGCCTTGAATCAATTAGACTATTTATATCCATTGCATGTTTTAGAAAGATTAAGATTTATCAAATGGATGTGAAAAGTGCTCTCTTAAATGGTGATTTATATGAGGAAGTCTATGTTGAACAACCGATGGGTTTTAAAGATTTCAAAAATGCTGATAATGTGTATCACCTTAAAATGGCACTTTACGGATTAAAATAAGCTCCTAGGGCATGGTATGAGAAACTAACAAAGTTTTTGTTAAGCCATAGTTTTCAAATGGAATCTGTTGATAAAACTCTATTTGTTAAAAAATATAATCATCATATTTTAATGGTTCAGATTTATGTTGATGATATCATTTATGGATCTACTTGTACTGACATAACTACTGAGTTTACAAATTTGATGAAATCACAGTTTGAAATGAGCATGGTTGGGGAATTGAATTATTTTCTAGGGTTGCAGGTAAAGCAACAACCTGATGGAATATTTATTTTTCAATCTAAATATGCTTTGAATCTAATTAAGAGATTTGAATTTGAGAATGGTAAGAACTTTGATACTCCTATGAGTACTACCTTAAAACTCTCAAAAGATTCTGCAGGTAAAAATATTTATCCAAAATTATATTGGAGCATAATTGGAAGAGTATTATATTTAACTGTTAGTAGACCTGATATTGCACTGAGTGTTGGTATTTGTGTTAGATATCAGTCTAATCCTAAAGAATCACACTTGATTGCTATCAAGCGGATTGTGCGATATGTTGCAAGTACTATTAATCTCGGTCTCTGGTATCCACATGAGACTAGTGTTCAATTAGCTGGGTACTTGGATGTTGATTAGGCTGGTAATCTTGATGATAGAAAATTAACTAGTGGTGGTTGCTTTTACATTGGAAACTACTTAGTTTCTTTGTTTAAGAAGAAACAAAGTTCTATATCACTTTCAATAACTGAAGTTGAATACATCGCGACTGGTAATGCGTATACACAACTTGTTTAGATGAATCGAATGCTAAGTGATTATGGAATTAAATAGGATTTTATGTTATTGTATTGTGATAATTTCAGTACCATTAATATTTTAAAAAATTCTATTCAACATTCTCGTACTAAGCACATTGACATTAGATTTCATTATATCCGTGAATTAGTAGAAGAAAAGGGTATATCTTTGGAATATATACTTACCGAGAATCAACGTGCTAATATTTTCACTAAACCTCTCGACAAAAGAAAGTTTAACCAAATGAAATTTGATCTTGGCATGTGCATTTTAAGATGATAATTTATACCTTTTTGTATCATATTGTATATTCTTGTTAGTTTAGATTTTAATTTTTGCAAATCATGTAGAAAATTTTTCTAAAACTCAAAGGAAAATTATATTTTTGGCTGGTCTTCGATCGATCGAGAATATACACAACCAGTCGTGGTACGACCGATCGTGTACATCCACGACCAGTCGAGAAACTCGTGAAATCACTTTATTTGGGGAAAACACTTCATCTTCCTCATTTCATTTTCATTCACCAACGAACCGACGTCCGACTAGTTAAAGCCAACCTTCGAAATCTTCATGGTTAGTGATCTATTCACATTTTTCGTATGGATTTGTGTCTAGATTACTTCCCTTTATCTCTTAAAGTTATCTATTTTGAATTTTGTTGTGATTTGGGGTTTTTTTAAAAAAAAATTGATTTGAGAAAACCCTCTTCTCAATCCTTTGTAACTCCTTGTCTACTTGAAATCTTTGTTGCAAATGACATCTAAGAGGAGAAAAATAACTTCCCATGGTCCATCTTCTTCCAGATCGGCCTCTATCACTACACGTCATCTTAGGGCTCCCGAGGATGATCCATCCTTTGTTCGGGACATTAGATTATGTAATGTTATTGTTAAACATCCTGTTGATATTAATCATACTGCTCCTTTTGATATCCTTCCTATGCTCCAAGCTGTAGATTGGGATAACTTATTACATTGGGGTGGGCCAGTATACCGGTCCATTGTCCAGTCCATATTTGCTTGCATATGTGAATTTTTATTGAAAAATATAACATTTAAAATTGCCACAAGAGAAGGACCATTTGACGTTGATCATCACTTGATTTCAGCTCTTATGGAAATTCCTGTGAATGATGAGGGAGTTCTCATTCATACATTGTCTAAAAAACCCTCAGACTGAAAAATGCATGCTAACTAAGGACTTATGCAATCTAGATGTTCAATGGACGCATAAAGGAAATGCGCTCTCCTCAGGATTTTCGTTTCCCATATATAGAGTTCTTCAAAGGATCTTTGTGTCCAACTTGTATCCTCGATCGGGTAATAAAACTGAGTTAACGGATTTCATGATTCGTGTTCTTCATAATATCGCCAAAGGTGCTCACCTTTGCTTACCATCCTTGATTTGTCACTCTATCATTCAGTTTAGACTCTATCCTGGTCATAATGATATCCCTTTTGGTTATTTGATGACTTATTGGCGACGCATATGTTAGTCGATATGCCGGTTGGTGAAACCCCTATCCATCATCTGATATTTAACAACTCTAATATCAATAAGATGAAGATGGAATTTCTTCTTAGCCAAAGAGATGGTGTTGGTGTGGCTGAAGCTGAACATGAGGAAGATGTTGGTGATCTTCCTCTTGATGATATTAACATGGATGATATTTTTAAAGAACTTGATTTAACTCTGCAAATGATCCAGATTTTGAGCCTTCTACTTTTGATGCATGTTTGCATGCATTGGAAACTAAAGTTGAGAATATCAATGTTAGGATGGAAAACATGTCTGTTGCCCATGATTTACAATTCAAGTATATGCGCAAGTATCTTAGGCGCTTGAATAAGGGCATGCATCAACTTGATCCTTCCATCCCTGCTCCTTCATCTGGTTCAGATTAGTTTTTTTTTATTTCCTACTATGTAATAACTATCTTTCTATTGTGCACACTTTACCTGATTTATTACTGTAGCTTTAGTTGACTTGGCTCAGTTTATGAATTATGTGTGTTGCTTATGTTATGTTCTCATATATTGTCTTACCTCTTATTTATCTCCTTACTTGTTACTCTTTAGTCATCTGTTCTTTGCATCCTTTATCATATTGTGACAAAAAGGGGGAGAATGGATTCTTATACTTCTCTCATGTTGGATTGGATTGGATTGCCTATAAGGAGTGAGTAGCATTGTGTGCGCATAGCACATATTTTTTTTATATGTTACTCAGGGGGAGTATGTGGAGTATGTGACTGTATGTGCAGAGGTGGACTGTATGTTGAATATTGTTTTGCAGGTTCATGTATGTGTGTCAGTTGATAACAACTAATGCATGATTCTTTAATTAGATAGTTTGTGTTATGTTTCATACCTTGGAAATGTGTTTTGTCACTAATTTGACAAAGGGGGAGATTGTAAATGCTATAGTTTATAGCCCCTTGTTATTGTCAACTTTGTGGTGATAAAGATAATGCTTTGAAGCTGTATATGTGATGAACAAAAGATTCATTCAAGATCTCAAAAGATTTCAAGTTCATGATCTCAGAAGCTTTCAAGTTCAAGATTAAGATCTCAGTAGCCTTCAATTTCAAGATCTCAGAAGCTTTCAAGTTCGAGATCTCAGGTTTTATTATACTCAAAGGTCACTTGTCTTCAAGTTTCAATATCCTTGCTTCACTATTGAGGTATGACTAACCTTAGGTTGACCTTTAGAGTAGGCCATTTTGGATACATAATCCATATATGTTTTATAAGTGAATTTGGTCTGTTCTAAGACTAGTCGTGGACCTTGTTCGACTAGTCTTAGCACTGGTTCGACCAGTTCAAGAAATTCCATAACTAGTCCTAAGTTGTTGAAGATTTTAAAAATTTTTTAGTTACTCTACGACCTGTCCTGGAGGGTGTTCGACCAGTCGTGTGAACAGTGTCGACTGGTTATTCGACCAGTCGTAGACCTTCGACTCAATGTCCAGCATTGAAAAATATCTGTCTATGACCAGTCGTATGCAACCTTCGACCAGTCGAAGGTGACCTACGACCAGTCGTAGGGTACCTATGACCAGTCTTGAGACCGACAGATCTTATCGCGCCCTGAAAATTCAAATTTCTGTTGGTTCTTCGACCAGTCGTAGAGGTCTTAAGACCAGTCGAAGACGTGTTTTGCTCAGCTCTAAATAGAGCACGAATCTCAGAATAAGAGAGACAATTTAAGCTAATTAATTCGACCTTCTGAGAGATAAGTCTGTGTTTTATTTTAAGCTAACTGTGCATATTTAATATTCTCTTTCTTTAGCTTTATTAATTGATTTTATTTCTTGTATTCCAATCTAATATGAAAAGATTAATTTCTATTTCCTTTTCTTTGAAATCAAAATTAATTAAAGCTAGCCCATTTTGGTTTAATTTAAAATCAATTAGAATTAAAACCATTGTAATGTGAGTTTTGGACATTGAACTTGGACATTCAATCATATACTCTGACTTAGTTCTTCGGGGTTGCTACAACGAAGGAGAAAATCAGGCATTTTACATTTAATTATAAATTCCTTTCTGTTTTGGTTTCTTTTGAGATTTGTCAGAAAAATCTCATTGTATTAGTTATTTGAGGAGAGCCAGGAAAACTCAAAAGTGGAGTTTTTTAAAATTGTGTAAGCCCACAGAGAAAGATACAATTGTGAAGGTTTTGGGTGAACTTGTGAAAACTTAATTTGATAGTAAATGCTAATATCCCCTGTGTGAGGATATTAGGAGTGGAGTAACATTCTATATGGCTGTTGTTTAATAGTTGGTGAACACACAGGCGAACCACTATAATCCCTTGTGTTTGGTGGTTGAATGGTTTATATTTCATATCTTTAATTATTCATTTGTGGGATGTATAAGTAGATGTGAATGTTGTAATCATTTATTTCAAGCATTGTGGGAATGTTGTAATAGTTTAGCATTTATTTTTTGCTATTTCTTTATCAATTTATTTATTTGTTCTAGTAAGGTTGCCCTGCCATTTGTATGGTGCATGGTTGTCCCTAGAACAATATATATTTGAGATTGCATTTTAATCTTCAGTGCAGTTTGTATTTATTTTTCTTTTCCTCTTCGATTTGAGATTTAATACAAAGACCTTTCTAGAAATAAGGTTGTCCTACTATAAACTCTAGTTTTTAGTTTAAGATTGTCCTTAGAACAACATTTGTATCAACCTCTCAAGATCTGAATTTTGAGGTTGCTTTACATTCTTTCATTGTGGTTTGTTTATATTATTTCTTGGCTATCATATTTATTTAATTCGTCCCCCCCCCTCCCCCCTCTAGGACATATAGCAATTCCCTAAACCTAAACCTATAACCTAACCTAAACCTAAACCTATAACCTACACTTATAACCTAAACCTAAACTTGCAACTTAAACCTATATCCTTAACATAAACGTAAAACCTAAACCTAAACGTAAACCTAATACCTAAATGTATTCTTAGATCCCTAAACCTAAACCTATACCTATAACCTATAACTTAAAACCTAAACCCGATCCTCAACTCAAACTCGATTTCCTAAACCTTAACCTTAACACTCTCAATTCCCTAAAGCTATAACCTATAACCATAACCTAAACTTATAACCATAACCTAAACACATAACCTAAACCTATACCTAAAACGTAAATGTATTCTCAAATTCCTAAACCTAAACCTACACTTAATCCTAATCTCAACTCCTTAACCTAAACCTAAACTTGAAAACACAAACCTAAACCCGAACCTGAACCTAATTTCCTAAACCTAAACCTTAACCTATTCTCAATTCCACAAACCTTAACCTATAACCTAACCTATAACCTAAACCTAAACCTAAAACCTAAATGTATTCTCAAATCCCTAAAACTAAACCTACACCTAATCCTAATCTCAACTCCTTAACCTAAACCTAAACTTGAAAACCCAAACCTAAACCCAAACCTAAACCCGATTTCCTAAACCTAAACCTTAACCTATTCTCAATTCCCTAAACTTTAACCTATAACGTAACCTAAACCTAAACCTATAACCTACACTTATAACCTGTAGTCTTAACGTAAATGTAAAACCTAAACCTAAACCTAAAACCTAAATGTATTCTCAAATCCCTAAACGTAAACCTATAACCTAAAACTAAAACCTAAACCTAAACCTAAACCTACACTTATAATCTATAACCTAAACCTATAACCTAAACATAAACCTAAAACCCAAACGTAAACCCGATCTCGAACCTAAACCCAATTTCCTAAACCTAAACCTTAACGTATTCTCAAATCCCTAAACCTAAACCTACACCTAATCCTAATCTCAACTCCCTAACCTAAACCTAAACCTAAACTTGAAAACCCAAACCCAAACCCAAACCCGATTTCCTAAACCTAAACTTATAACCTTAACCTAAACCTATTGTCAAATCCCAAAACCTATAACCTAAACCTAAACCTAAACCTAAACCTTAACCTATAACCTTAACTTATAACCTAAACCTATAACCTAAACTCAATTCCCTAAACATTAACCTATAACCTAAACTAAACCTAAACCTATAACCTACACATATAACCTAAATCTAAACCTATAACATAAACCTATAACTTTAACCAAAAAATAAAACCTAAACCTAAACCTATACTTATAACCTAAACCTATTCTCAAATTTCAAAACCTATAACCTAAACCTATAACCTAAATCTAAAACCTAAATTTAAACCTACACTTATAACCTATAACCAAAACCTATTGCCTAAACCTAAACCTAAACCTAAAACCCAAACGTAAACCCGATCTCGAATCCGAACCCGATTTCCTAAACCTAAACCTTAATGTATTCTCAAATCCCTAAACCTAAACCTACACCTAATCCTAATCTCAACTCCCTAACTTAAACCTAAACCTAAACTTGAAAACCCAAACCTAAACCTAATCCCAAACCCAAACCCGATTTCCTAAAACTAAACCTAACCTAAACTTGAAAACCCAAACCTAAACTCGAACCTGAACCCGATTTCCTAAACCTATACCTTATCCTATTCTCAATTCCCTAAACCTTAACCTATAACCTAACCTATAACCTAAACCTATAACCTAATCCTAAACCTAAAACCTAAATGTATTCTCAAATCCTTAAACCTAAACCTACACCTAATCCTAATCTCAACTCCTTAAACGAAACTTGAAAAACCAAACCTAAACCTGATCCCAAACCCAATTTCCTAAACCTAAACCTTAACCTATTCTTAATTCCCAAAAGCTATAACATATAACCTATAACCTATAACGTAAACCTAAACCTATAACCTATACTTATAACCTAAACCTAAACTGAAACCTGTACCCTTAACCTAAATGTAAAACCTAAACCTAAACCTAAAATGTAAATGTATTCTCAGATCCCTAAATTTAAACCTAAACCTAAGCCTATAACCTAAAACTATAACCTACAACATTAACATGAACTTATAACCTAAAACTATAACCTACAACATTAACCTAAACCTATACTTATAACCTAAACTTATTCTCAAAACCCAAAACCTATAACCTAAACCTTAACCTATAACCTAAACTCAATTCCCTAAACCTATAACCTACACTTATAACCTAAACCTAAACCCAAACCTAAAACCTAAATGTATTCTCAAATCCCTAAACCTAAACCTACACCTAATCTTAATCTCAACTCCCTAACCTAAACTTAAACCTAAACTTGAAAACCCAAACCTAAACCCGATCCCGAACCCGATTTGGACTTAGTATGCACTAGAGTAGGCACCAGGCTCCTTTTTATTTATTTATTCTTTATTTCAATGTACACAAGCAAAAACATTTTTTAAAAGAGAAAGAGAGAGGGAGGGAGAGAGAGAGAGAGAGAGAGAGAGAGAGAGAGAGAGAGGATGCATGATTCGATAGGATCATAGGAGTGGGTGAGGGAGTGGGTCTTCTCTAAGCCGAGCCGTGTCGGTATTGAGGTGTTGGATAGTTACCCCTCCGACAGTGATATCTCTGAAATATGGAACCAAAGAAACGACAACTTTCTCAGTGGCTTCAGCATTAATATCTTCCAGCAAGTTGGTGATCCCTAACTTGAGATCGGCTCCGTGGCTCTTTCTCCCAACTTTATCTTTGACATGGTGGGGCACATGATGGAAGTAGCTGGCCAACTCCCCAAGGTCGGGGCCTGCCATATCATCTCCATAGGGCTTACTGACATAGACATCGAACTTGGACAAACCATTTGCTGGAACCTGAATGTCGGAGATGACCAACACCTATACGGCTTCCTCCTTCTCAGACTTGGTTCGAGACTTCTTAGGCATAGAGAAAATGACTCGAATGGTGGTGGTGAGGGACTTTGACGTGGATTCGAATTCGGTGATTGGGACCAAAGCCAAATATGCACTCTTCTTTTTGGCCTTATAAGATTGTTTATGTTTGAATGAATGTAGTTTATGTTTAGATGGATTTACGTAGTTTGGGTTTAGATGGATGTGAACGTGAATATGATGAAATATATTATATAATAGGTTTATATCAGGATGAATATGATGAAATATATTGTAACAGGTGTATATCAGGAATTTTGTGTTGGAATATTTTATTTTTATTTTTTTAAAAAGAGATTTTTACCTATGAAAATTTTTGTCGATAAAAGTCTTTTACATATTTTTTAGCGACGAAAATGTTCGTCATTAAAAGTTTTGCAATTATTTTTAGCGATGGCAACTATCGTCGCTAAAAGTTTAACATTTATTTTTTATTGATGAAAATATTCATCACTAAAAGTTGTGTAATAATTTTTAGCGACGAAAACTATCGCCACTAAAAGTTTTTTTACGTATTTTTTAGCGACGAAAATGTTTGTCACTAATAGTTTTATAAATATTTGTAGCGACGAAAACTATTGTCATTAAAAGTTTAACATTTATTTTTTACCGACGAAAATATTTGTCGCTAAAAGTTTTGTAATTATTTTTAGTGATGAAAACTATCACTGCTAAAAGTTTTTTATGTATTTTTTAGCGACGAAAATGTTCGTCCCTAAAAGTTGTGTAAATTTTTTTACCTACGAATAAATTTTCATTGGTAGAAGTTTTTTAATGATGAAACAATTCGTTGATAAGATTTTTTTAGCGATGAAACAATTCGTCACTAAAAAGCTTGCCTTTGCCGACGATTCAAGTTTTTCGTCGATACAAACCTTTGCTTCAGTCTTTTAGCGATAAAAATTTTCATCGTTAAAACTCTTTAACTACGAAAATTTGGCTTTTAGCGACGAAAATTTTCATCGCTAAAGGTGGGATTTCTTGTAGTGCAATCAAATAGGTTATTTATTAATTTCCTCAGAGTATAAGTTTCTATATCGTGTTTTTCAATATGCTTGGTGAAAATTAACTTCTTATAAGAATACTATTATTTCATAATGTTAGCCATGCTCAGCATATCAAGATTAATTGAAAACTCGAGTACTGATTTTGAACTTATCCCCTTTTCATTCTTTTGCAAGTTTTTGATTTTATATCAATGGTCTCATTTCATTCATTCTTTTTTTAGACTGTACATTCTTTCATTCTTTTCCAGTCATATATGACATTTTTGTCAATCTCCTATTTTTTAGCTTGTTCTTTTCAATTTTTTTTAAGGTAGATAAATTTCTCCAGACTCAATTCTCAACATCTTTTAATGATTTGCATACTAACCATTGGAAATTCTAGCATCCTTGCAAAAAGAAAATTTAATTTATCTTGTGATTTAGATCAGCATGATATTTAGACTTTCTCTTAATCAATTAAGTGCAAGAACCGTAAGTGATAGGCTACTGAGTTGATCAAACTCCAACAATTCAAAATTCAATCTCAATCTTATTATACTCAAAATATTCTTAAGTGCATAAATTATTGCCTTCCAAATAGGTTTTTGGTTTGAGAAATTGAAAATTTTTCAAAATTTTGCTCAAAGACTACGAAAATACTGATTAGTTTACCTAATCCACACCCTAGCCTAAAATCTACATTGTCCTCAATGTAAAATATGTAAGTACGCAAAACAAATGAGACAACGAAAAAAATGGAGAAGTGTAAGAAAGGTAGTACCTGAAAAAGGTGAGTTGCACTCTTCCAAAGTTCTCAATGTGAAGATTGATTAGCACAACGACTAAACAATTTAAAGCAAATTATCCTAGTCCTAAGTCTTATAAAAGTAATAGACTTAACTACACCTCTATCAGACTAGAGGTCAATCCTGGTAAAAAAGGTTAATAAGAGGTATGGACATGTCCTCTTACTCAAATTTCTCAACAAATGGCTTTAAACGATGTCCATTCACTTTAAAGGCATTGTCATTTATTAGATTCTGAATCTCAACGGCCCCGTGAGGATAGACATTAGTAACAATGAAAGGGCCGGTCCAACGAGATTAGAGTTTACCTGAAAAAAGATGTAACCGAGAATTGTACAAAAGGACTTTTTGAACAGTTAAGAATGATTTCCTAAGGATGTTCCTTTCATGAAACACCTTCATCCTATCCTTATAAATTCTTGAGTTCTCATATGCATCATTCTAAATTTCCTCGAGTTCATTTAACTGAAGTTAACACAACGAGTTAGCGTTGTCCAGGTTAAAATTTAGGTTTTTGATAGCCAAGTAGGCTCTATGTTCCAATTCCACGGGTAAGTGGCAAGCTTTTCCATAGACGAGTCTTAAGGGAGATATTCCAATTGGGTCTCAAAGGCAGTATAGTAGGCCCATAAAGCATCGGTCAAGGGGATTGACCAATCCTTGCGATCAGGGTTAACCGTTTTCTCCACAATGTGTTTAATTTTTCTGTTGGAAATCTCAGCTTACCCACTTGTCTATGGGTGGTATGGAGTACTCACCTTATGAGATATGTCATATTTCTTCATTAAGCTTTCAAATGACCTATTACTGAAATGTGAACCTCCATCATTGATGATGGCCCAAGGCGTTCCGAACCAAAAAAGGATGTTTTCTTTTAAGAATCTAATGACTGTCTGATGGTCATTGTTCTGGCATGGGATTGCTTCGACCCATTTAGTGACATAGTCTACTGCTAGTAGAATGTATAAATTTCTAAAGGATTAGGGGAATGACCCCATGAAATCGATGCCTTAGCAGTCAAATGCTTTTATGATCAGTATGTGATTCAGAGGCATCATATTTTGATGGGACAACGCTCCCAATTTTTAACAACACTCACAAGCTTTGCAGACCTCATGAGTGTCCTTGAATATTGTGGGCTAATAGAAGTCGTGATGCAGAATTTTGGCCGTGGTCCTTTTAGCAGAAAAGTGACCACCATGGGCTTGAGGGTGACAAAAGGAGATGACACTTTGGTGTTTATTGTCTAGCATACATCTCTTTACAATTTAGTCTGGGCAATATTTAAATAAATATGCACCATCCTAGAAGAACTTATGAACCTTAGCGAAGAATTTTTTCATATCTTGCGCAATCCAATATGTTGGCGTGAAACATTTGGCAAGATAATTAACAATATTAGAAAACCAAGGTAAGTGGGAGAGTTTAAATGGTTATTTATTAGGAAACATGTCATTTATGGGTGTCGTCTCAAGGGAATCAGGGAGGTCAAGTCTTGAAAGATGGTTAGCCATTATGTTCTCTACTCCTTTTTTATCTTATATTTTCAAATCAAATTCCTAGAGTAGGAGAATCTATCTTATCAAGCGGGACTTAACATCATTCTCAAAAAGAAGTTACTTGAGCACCACATGATCAGTGTAAATGATGATCTTTGATCCAATTAAGAAGGACCTAAATTTGTCCAAAGTGAATACTACAACTAAAAGTTCCTTCTCCGTAATAGAGTAATTCACTTGAGTAAGATTTAATGTTCTACTTGCATAATGAATAACATAGGGCTTCTTTTCTTTTCTCTGGCCTAACACCACCCCAATAGCATAATCAGATGTATCACACATAATTTTAAAAGGAATGCTCCAGTCGAGTGGCTACATAATAGGTGAAGTGGTCAACATGCCATTGAGTTTAGAAAAAGCTTCCTGACATTGTTCAGTCCACTCGTATAGTACATCCTTCTGAAGTAGATTGCATAAAAGACGAGAGAGGTGACTAAAGTCCTTTATGACTCGGCTGTAAAATCTAGTGTATCTTAAGAAGGATTGCATGTCTCGTATGCTCTTAGGTGGAGGTAGGTTAGAGGTAAATCAATTTTAGCCTTATATACCTCAATTCCCTTGGATGAGATGATATGTCCAAGAACAATTCCATTATGAACCATGAAGTGACACTTTTCTCAATTTAGTACCAAATTCTTTTCCTCACATTGCTTCAGCACATTTTTCAGATTTTTCAAATATTCGTTGAAGGATGAACCAAAGACAAAGAAGTTGTCCATGAATACCTCTAAATCTTACCCTACCATGTTAGAAAAAATACTTAACATGCATCACTAAAAAGTGGCAGGGGCATTACACAGTCCAAATGACATCTTTATGTAAGTAGAGATGCCATTGGGACATGTGATCGTTGTCTTTTCCTAATCTTCAAGGACTATCTCTATCTGTTTGTAGCCCAAATACCCATCAAGGAAGCAATAGTAAGAGTGACCAACTAGTCTTTCCAATATTTAATCAATGAAGGGCAAAGGAAAGTGGTCCTTCTTCGTGATGGTATTCAATTTCCTGTAGTCAATGCACACTCTCTAGCCACTAGTAACTTTAGTTGGCACGAGTTCATTTTTAGCATTGGCTACATGTGAGACCCGACCTGAGTTTACATATGTGCATGTGTGTGTATGAGTGTGCATTTCATTTCTTATGGTCCCGCGGTCCTACCAATCGAATTTCTACGACCCGCGACTCTCAGATTTTGTTTGCGGTCATCTTTGAGTCCGGTTATGTAGACCCGACTCGGATCGAGCTGAGACCTATGCTATCTTCTCCGCTTCTTTGTTGTGGTTCCAACGCCGTGTCTTACGCATAAATTCAATATGTAGATCAAAAGTTGTGTACATTTTATTATATGACCATTAACCATATGGCCCACTTAGGTGGGATGCATGTGGACCATCATCACCCATGGCACAAGTCTCCATACAAATTACACACACACTACACAAATCTTATGGAAACACCACCCATCTTAACAAACATCACCCAAGCCTAGTCTAAAGGCCTAAACATTGTAATCTCCTCCCTATGTCATGATGGCTTTTCTTAAAAAATAATTATGACATTTTTCTCTCTTTATTCTCTCCCTCCCTATCATTTCCCTCCATTGCTAAAATTTCAAGAAACTTCCCATCTATCTCCCTCTCTTCTCCAACCCCTTCTTTCCCTAATCTCTTTAAATCCATCCATTTCAAGATCATCTCATCCATTGATTTCCCTTCCTTGGAGCTAGAGGAGCAAGGAGACTTAGATTTTTATAAGGATTAAGGTGGGTGCTCTCCGTATCGTGTAGATTTCTTCTTCATAATGTATATCCTTCCCTCCTTCTCATTTTGGATGTGTAAGACCCACCAATCAATGGTGGAGATCCTACATAACCATCTAGATGTGGCCATGAGGCCCACATTGTACATGCATGACCATGCATGGGATTCTTCCCTTGATGGACCCATTGCATGTGGATTTTCACTATTTTTCTAGGTATGATGGGTCATCTAGACCCTTTCATGTGGCTGGGATGGAATCTCAATCATTTATCTCAGAGATCTAGGCCATGCATCATAATATCTATGTTGTACAATGTCTTCTAATTGATGTTTGTGGTTGTGATTGTGTGGGGACGGCTTAATAGTGGTGGAGCCCTCCCATGATAATCGAATTCTCTTCCTTATCCTTCCTTCTTTCATAATCTGATGATATTATTTGTGGTCAACTTAGTGGGCCTGGATTGCCTAGAAAAACCCAGTAAAGAAGGGACATTTATACTCAACTTATACCATGGTTTAGATGCCCTTTTTTTTTCTCCACCTTAAATGTTCTTGCAAGGGTAGAAATTTGGGGGTTTGTTCTGAAAAATTATGGGGCCCACTAGAGTGGGCATGGCACCCAACTTATGGGTCAATCCCTTTCTTAATAGGCCCAAACATTCATTTTATTTCATGCATGTATTGTTGTCTAGAAATTTCTGGACAGATTTTTGTTGGACTTTGGGCTTGAATTTAGGAATGATTAAGGGACCTTTTATACCCATCAAATATATCTCTCTGAAAGGCAGGGATCTCATATTGATGTCCCCCAAATTTCAATCCCAACTGACCTTCATTGGGGTCCCAAAGGTGTGGTATAAGTGAGGTGGATAGTCTGGATTTTCTGCACTTTTCCAGCAACATTCCACCCTAGACAGATTGGAATTTCGAAATTTATTAAAATAACTTTAGGCTTCTAAAAAATTCTAAAAATTTACAGGGGATGTCCCACCCATGTTAGAACCCACCTACAAACTTTTAGGGCCAATGGATGCCTGTACACACCATGGGGGTGGCTGGACCAGCCCACTATAATATGGTATCTAGATCAGTCCGATTTTCAAGATAGATTAATTTTTTAAAATAAATTAAAATATTTATAGATGTCTAAAAAATTTTAAAATTTGTATGAATGTGTTCCACTCATTGTAGGACCCACCTACCAAATCCTAGGGCCAATGGACCCCTGTACACATCATGGCAAGGGCCGGACTGGCCCACCACACTGGGACGTATAGGTCTGTCCAATTTTCTAGATAGACTATTTTATTTAAATTAATTAAAATACTTTTGAATATATAAAAATTCTAAAATTTTGTGAGAGTGTGGCCCACCTATGAAAGTATCAATCTATAAAATTTTAGCCCTAAAGGACCCCATTTGGGCATCCAAAAGAATGGACTAAGATGATTAGACTGCCAGATTTTTCTGCTGTGCAGTCTAGCAATATACCTTGATAAAAACTATAATTCAAAAATATTTCCTCTGATGGTGGGCTATATTTTTGGATTTTCTCTTATTCTATTCATGATTAGGGACCTTGGCCCTTAATTTCTAGAATTTTAGAGGCCCTGACCCACTCTAATGGAGTGCCCAAATTTAGAACAGCAACATGCATTGCAAAAATTTTCTGTACATTATTGTCCCTTGTTATTTTAGAACTTTTGAGCCCTAGCCCATTGGGCTGTATGTATGATTATTTGGGGACCCATCCCTGATGTTCTAGGGCCCATTGGGGCCATGATTGTGGAGCCCACCATATTGAGAAAATTGGGTATTTATTGCTCCCTTATATTTAAGAATATTCTTAGACTTAATTAATGCCTTTTTGGGTCTCCATTGATGATCATTTGTGGGACTCAAATATAAACTAGATTTTGGAACTTCCTAGCGGGTCCAGATTAGGCTGGAACATCCTAGCTTGGCCTAGCCATATGATTGGCTGACTTCCACCATTTTGATGGACTTATGATCTGAGATAAAGGTGGTATTAGGCCCTTGGTTACCCACTTAGATTGCTAGTTGTTGGGCTGATGTAGTGGGGCCTATTTCACCCAACTTAAACTTATGTTTAAGCCATGTTTTTATGCTCATGGGCTGCTCATTAAGTTCAACTAAATGTATGAGTCCTATGGCCATTGGGGCTTGGGCCTTGGGCCTTGATTCCTTTCCTTGGGCCTATGTTGTTGAAGGTAGTATTGGACCCTTTTTCTCATGCCTTTTTGTGGGGCTTATGTATGTGGTTTGAATGTGAACCTTGGGCCTTGTAGCTATATGGATTGTGGTTGGTTATGCCTTGAGAAAATGGTGGTTGAATGTCCCCATTATGGACCCCTCTAAGTGTGGTTAAAGGCCCACCATAGACCCTTGCTAGGCCCGTTTCATCTATTTAGGCCCATATCATTGTTCTCCTTAGTCTCATGGGCTAACCTAGTTAAATGGGCCCCCACCAGAGGTTGTATTCTTTATAAGGAATTGGTTAAGTACCTAGACCCTTCTTGGTTAGGTAGAGAGTTCATCTTCACCCTATTGGTACCCCTATTCATTTCATGGCCCACTCTCATACACATCATATGTATGCTTGGTTGATATATGATTGGCCATGGTTGTGTGATTAAGTAGGACATGTTCGTATCTCCCCGAGGGGTGGAGTTTTCCCCTCTAGAGCACGATGGGTACTTGGGATTGATGCATAGCTAATTGTGTGATTCATGCATCTGGCATTGCATAGCATGTGGATATCTACCCTTGCTTCGTCAGGGTCTTGCCTCCACAGGGATATTCGTGGATGGCCGTTGTGTGGACATTGGAAATATTAGTTGATCATACCGGGTGTATAAGATGCCCATAGGTGTAATTCTCAAAACTTATATGGTACCAAGGATCTGCTCCAACGTCATGACCGGGTGGAATACATGAGCGCACGAGGGCCTTATACCGTTGGGCCATGACTCCCACTGTCGTATAGTCGGTTAGATAGGGGTGTGGCCTTACCTTCCTAGTTGTAGGGGACATTGCTAGGCTGAGTCTGACCATCTCATAAATGGGTCCGTTATCATCAGGCCTTGCTGGTAATTGGTTGTCCACAAGCGGATAGTGATGTCTCTTATGTTCGTTTAACTGTACGGGGTCTGTAGAGCGGTAATCATTTAGCAGTGTAACGGACCCCAGTGATTTCCGTATGATTGAAAATGTACTTGACTTATGGTTTGGATATGAGTACTGGCATTACTTGCATCACATTAGCATTGGCTATACAAGCCCCTTCATGCATTTCCTTGATATGGCATCCAGTACTCATCGCATCATATTCATGATAAGCCTTGGTAAGGCTAGTGATTTTCTCATTAAGCATGTTTCCCTTCTTGCACCTCCTACTATTCTTCTGTGTACCATTGTCATGCACTTACACCACCCTCTAAGCTTCTATAAGCTTATGCATGATTGATGCGTGCAGGAGATTCTAGGCAGGCGTCGAAGCAGTAGAGCGTGGAGTAGAGCTGAGCATTTAAGGACTCTAGTGTTGCTGACCTTTCTCTCTTTTCCTTTTATCTCAAATATGTCCTTTTAGACCTTGTGGATGGTTGTAAAAGTTAAAATTCTTAGTGAATTTTGTGATGTGTGTCATTTGTTATTCTTAGATGTACTTGCTGTGATCTTGCGTATGCTCGTATTGGTAATGATTATACTGTTATGGAAATCTTCCTTGTAGGATCCCAGGATCGGAACCTACCTCAGGAGCCGAGAATGAGATACTATGGAGGCTGTTACGGCCAGAACCGGCCATCGGGTTCCTTGTGATTCTGGTTACTGAGTCTAGGGCGTGACACTACGATGGCGATTTCAAACTTCTTAGGAACCACTTGAGTTGAACTCACCCATTGGCTATCAGATATGGGGTATATGATACCTACATCCAACATTTTAATTACCTCAACCTTAACTACTTCCTTCATATTTGGATTTAATCTATGTTGTGATTGTTAAGAAGCCTTTACATTATCCTCTAGATGAATGCAGTGAGTACAAATCAAAGGGTTAATTCCCTTAAGGTCCATAATCGACCATCCAAGGGCTCCTTTGTGTTTAATGAGAGTAGAAATAAGCATACTCTCTTGTTCTTGCTCAAGGTGAGAAGAAATCACCACCGGGTATGTCTCATCTTGACCTAAATAGAAATATTTGAGATCAGAGGGTAAAGGTTTTAGGTTAAGTTTCGCTGCTTTGAGGCTAAACGATAGAGGCACAATATCAGTTGGGATAATTTTTCAAATTATGGCCTCCATTGGTTAACTTCCAGTACCGGCACAGCATCAAGCAAGACATTCATCTCAGTAATCATGTCATCATCCAAATTAGGGGAGTGGGCCAAGCATATCTCTAAAGGGTCAGAGGATAAGGTCATCAGAGCTTTATCTTTCACGAAAGAGTCTATCATATTAATTTTGTGGGCCTCGTCATCATCATTTACTTGTCTGCTCATGTTGAAAAAGATTTGAGCTCCAATGTCACATTTCTAAAGACAAATTCATGACCTCATCTCTACAACTAATGATAACATTGGATGTAGCAAGGAACGGGCGGCCAAGTATGACAAAGATTTGAGTGCTCATATATGTGATGGGTGTTGAGGGTCAAATATTGCATATTAAACCCCATTTATTACTTGGTTTTATAAACATGATAATGCTTAATGTTTTAATTTAATCATGTTTGTGTTGCAAAATGAATTTAAGAGCTTGGATTGAAAAGGATGCTAAAAGCATGGATTTAATGCTCAAGAATCACCAAGCCAAGGATTGGATCTTAGATGACTAAGAATGAAGAATTCACATACCAAAGATCGTAGAAAACCAAGTCAAGAATGAAGAGAATTGAAGTTTTGAAGTAAATTTCAGTGATCCTCGACTAGTCCTGGCTATTGCTCGATTAGTCTTGGCTTTCGCAGGACTAGTTGAGGCTCTTACTCGACTAGTCAAGGTAACTTCGACTCAAATTCCAGTAACATCAGATTCTAAATTCGTACGATCTTCGACCAGTCAAGGGTGGTCTACAACCAGTAGAAGGTGGGTCTTAACCAGTCGAGGATGGTCCACGACTAGTCGAGGGTTACGTAGATTTTGTGCGAACTGCGTAAATTTGAGACAATTTTCAAAAATTTTAACTCGGTACGAAAGGAGATGATGCACAACTATAAATAGGAGTGCCCAGGGCATCCCTATGCATCTTCTAGGGTTTGAGGAGAGAAGTAAAAGGGTGGAGCTGCCGTCCGGGAGTTTTTCTTCTTCTTCCTTAATTGACCTTTTTTTTTGTTAAGAGTTCTTAGTTTAATCATATCTATGGTTGGTTAAACCTCTTATCTAGGGCTAAGAGGTGAAGCTTATAGTGTGATTGGAATGTTTTCTTTGTTTTGATTCATGTTTTGTTGAACTCTCTTGGATTCTAGTTTGATTATGAAGGAATATTTTTAGTTTTTAATGGTTCATTGTGACAAATTACAATAGATCTGCGATAGCTTGAGATATCTTCTTTTCCTAAATTGAGATTATGAAATTAGGAAATCCTATTGTTTACCATCGTCCCTTAGACATGGTAGGAAGATGGAATCCTTCCTTACCTTCGCAATTCTCTCATGACTGGTTATGTGATTGGTAGATCCTAGTGTTTGCCTTGTCTCCTGGGCATGGTTAAGTGATGGAATCACTTCCAAATCCTCACAACTCTCATCCATTGATGATTAGATCCATGAGAAGTTTAGAGATCTGATAAATCCCTTCGTCCTTAAATCAAGCAAGGTAGCATCCCAAGAACTTACAAGTGGATCCTTGGAAACCCTAGTTTTTCACATTTGAAATTCTTAAGTTTTTCATTAAATCTCTCACAATTACTCCCAAATATTCTAAATTTAGGTTTTCATCTTCTTCTAGTTCTAGTTCTAGTTAAATTCATAATACACACAAGATTAGTCTATGTGGATTTGACCTTAGTCTCACCGAGATTATTACTGCATGCTGGGGACTAACAATTGCATTTTTTTTAGATTAACTAGTTTTGAAATTAGTTTAAGATTAGGATTTTTCTAGTTTTTATTTTTAGGATTAGGGTTTTTTGAATTATTTTAAAAACTAATTTTTTTAGAAACTTTCCTTTTCTCTTTTTAAAAGCTTTCTATTTTTTATTTTTAGAAACTTTTTAATTTTAGAATTTCAGTTTTAGAAACTGAGTTGTTTTGTTTTGTTTTGTAGGATCTTAATTTAGGAACTTCTAATTTGGTAACTTCTTTCTAATTCGCTCTATCTTTCTATTTCTATATTGTTATTTCCTTCTTATTCTCTTTTAGGTTTAGGTTAAATTTTGAAATTAAGGGCTGAGAGTGTTTCGTGCCTAAGTGTGTCTGTGATAGCATTCAACATCTTTTGAGTGGAGGATTGATTGATGGGTTATTTATCTGTCACAGGATTAGACACCACTCGAGATCATCATAGTTAATTGAAGTGATGGCTGCCAATCAACGGTCAATCAACCGAGAAGACAACCTCAACTTAGGGTTGAGGAAGTCCAGGATGAGAATGAGGTGCATCAAGCACCCCCACCTCATACCTTGTGAGATTATTTATAACTGACAAGGGTGAGCATGCCCACATGTATGGTTTTTTCAGAAAATATGGGACACATGGATATTAAGCCAGGGGTGATCCAACTCCTTCCAAAATTCCATAGACTTGAATATGAAAGTCCATATCTGCACTTAAAAGAGTTTGACAAGATTATAGCTACTTTATATTTTCCTAACATATCTGAGGACACGGTCCGACTAAAACTCTTTCCCTTTTCTTTGAAAGAGAAAGCTAAGACGTAGTTACATTTACTATGTCCCCGATCCATTGGCACATGGAATGACATGATAAGGGAGTCTATAAAGAAATTTTTTTCTCATCATAAAACGAACACCCTTAGAAAATCAATCATGAACTTCGCCCAGAAGGAGGATGAAACATTCTTCCAATATCAGGAGCGGTTCAAGGATCTTGTCAGTTCATGTTCACAATACAGTTTTGAAATGTGGCACATTATATACTTTTTCTATGATGGTTTGACATCTTCTATGCACGAATTGGTCGAGACAATGTGCAATGGGGAATTCATAAATAAAAATGTCATGATGTGTGGGACTACTTGGACAAACTTGCTGAAAATGCACAATCATGGGACACCTACCAAAACTCAAGCACCACTTCTAGGCCCACTAAATTAAAAGAAAGAGGCAGATTATACCTTTTGAAAGTGGATGATGATATCAATGCCAAAGTGGCTAATCTCATAAGGAAATTCAAGTTCATGGAATTAATGAAGGATCAGATTGAGGAAACTATTTGCAGTATTTGTGCTTGCAATGTTCACACAACTGAAAATTGTCTAACAATACCTACCTTTCAAGAGGTGCTGAGTGAGAAATCTAATACCGTGAACAATTAACAAAGACCTTTCAATGGACCTACCTCTAATACATACAATCCTAATTGGAGAAATATCCAAACTTTAATTGGAGGAATGGACAAACTGATACCTCTCAAGGTTTTTTCAATCAAATTCCAAATCAAGGAAAACATGAAGAAGAACCAGTTCAAAATTTCACAAAAACTGAGGAGCTTACTCAAGCAATAAGAGAACTTACAAAATTTATGCAAAAGATGGATTCACGTGTTACAGTTATAGAAATGGGAATGCTTCCTGCTCAACCTTTCCTCAATCCTAAACCACAATATGAAATAAGTGATCGAAGCTCTTCAAATAAGATGGAGAAAGTTAAATCTATCACCACTCTTAGGAGTGGAAAGACCATTGATAAAACCATTCCAGTTAGGGCTGAAAAACCTAAGGACTTTGAAGAGGACAACAATGATGGACCTAACACTACTCCAAAAGAATTGAAACCGGAACTTCAAGGCAAGTCAATTGTCTCATTCCCCTAACGGTTGGTTGCACCAAAACCTCTCTCTAACTCTTAGGACATTTTAGAGGTGTTGAAATAAGTGAAGGTCAACATCCCTCTATTGGATGCAGTTAAACAAATACCTTCATATACCAAAATTTTAAAAGACTTGTGTACGACAAAAGATGATAAAATATTCAAAAGAAAATCTTTTTAAATGAAAAAGTGAGTGTCATCCTAAGCAATATGTGCCATAGAAATACAAAGATCCTAGTAGCCCAACCGTCGCATATGTAATTGGAAACTACTGGATTGAGCATGCATTTCTTGACTTAGGAGCGAGTGTAAATCTGATTCCTTACTCGGTATATGAAAAATTAGTTTTTGGTGAATTGAAACCCACCCGAACTACATTACAACTAGCCGACCACTCAGTTCGTGTACCAAGAGGGATAATCAAGGATGTGTTGGTACAGGATGATCGATTCTATTACCTGATAAATTTTATCGTTCTAGATACTTAACCCATCATTGACATGAGCACTCAAATTCCCGTCATTCTTGGTCGTCCATTCCTTGCCACTTCAAACACAATCATTAATTACAAGAATGGAGTCATGAGTATGTCTTTAAGGAATATGACATTGGAGTTGAATAATTTTTCAACACAGGAAAATAGTTAAAAGATGAAGATGAGCTCCATGATATTAATCTAATTGATTCTTTCGTAGAAAATAGAGCACTTCTGACCTTATCCTTTGACCCCTAAGAGATGTGCTTGGCCCACTCCCATAATTTAGATAATGATATGATTAGGGAGATGGGTGAAATGCTTGATATTGTGCCGATACTTAAAGTTAACCGATGGAGGCTACAATTTGAAAAAATGCCCCAAACTGATGTAATGCCTCTACCGTCTAACCTCAAGGCACCGAAGCTTGAGCTAAAACCTTTGCCCTCTGATTTGAAATATGTCTATTTAGGTCAAGATGAGACATATCCAGTGGTAATTTTTTTCCACCATGAGCAAGAACAGGAGAGTATGCTCATCTCTACTCTTATTGAGCATAAAGGAGCCCCTGGATAGTCGATTGCGGACCTCAAGGGACTTGACCCTTTGATTTATACTCACTACATTCATTTAGAGGATAATTCGAAGACCTCTCAACAACCACAACGTAGATTAAATTCAAACATGAAGGAAGTGGTTAAGGTTGAGGTTCTTAACTTATTAGATGTGGGTATCATATACCATATATCCAATAGCCAATGGGTGAGTCTAACTCAGGTGGTTCCCAAGAAGTCTGGAATCACCATTGTATCCAATGCCAATAATGAACTCGTGTCAACTAGAATCACTACTGGTTGGAGAATGAGCATTGACTACAGGAAGTTGAATATTGTCACGAGGAAGGACCACTTCCCTTTACCTTTCATCGATCAAATTTTGGAAAGGCTAGCTGGTCATTCCTATTATTATTTTCTTGACGAATATTTAGGCTGCAATTAGATCGCGATAGCCCTTGAAGACCAAGAAAATACCACGTTCACATTTTCTTTTTACACCTTTGCTTACCAAAGGATGTCATTCAGACCGTATAATGCCCCCGCCACATTTCAGCGATGCATGATGAGTATTTTTTCTGACATGGTGGGGTAATATTTAGAAGTCTTCATGGATGACTTATTGTTCTTTGGTCCATCCTTCAGCGAATGCTTGGAAATTTGAAAAATGTGCTAAATTGATGTGAGGAAGAGAACTTGGTACTGAATTGGGAGAAGTGCCACTTCATGGTTCGTAAGAGAATTGTCCTTAGACATATCATCTCGTCCAACGGAATTGAGGTAGATAGAGCTAAAATTGATCTTATCTCTAACCTACCTTCACCTAAGAACATATGAGACGTGTAACCCTTTCTAGAACATGTCAGGTTTTACAAAAGATTCATAAAGAACTTTAGTCACCTCTCTCATCCTCTATGTAATCTAATTCAAAAAGATGCACCATACGAGTGGACTGAGCAATGCCATGAAGCTTTTACTAAGCTCAAGGACATGTTAACCACGACACCTATCATGGAACCACCTAACTGGAGCCTTCATTATTCACTTTGAACTTATGTACGACATGTCTGACTATACTCTTGGGGTGATTTTAGGTCAGAGAAAAGAAAAGAAGCCCTACATTATTCATTACGCAAGTAGAACTCTAAATTCTGCCCAAGTGAACTACTCTACTATGGAAAAGGAACTCGTATCCATAGTATTCGCTTTGGACAAATTTAGGTCCTACTTGATCGGATCCAAGATCGTCATTTACATAGATCATGGGGCACTCAAGTATATTGTTTCTAAGAATGATGCTAAGCCCCGCTCGATTAGATGGATCCTCATACTCCAAGAATTTGATTTGGAAATAAAAGATAAATATTGTTAATTATCTTACACTAGGTTTCATGCCGTCACATTGGACTGTGCAAGATAAGAAAAAATTCTTTGTCGAGGTTCGTAAGTTCTTTTGGGATGATTTATATTTGTTTAAATATTGCCTAAACAAAATCTTAAGGAGATATGTACCAGATAATGAATACCAAAGTGTCATCTCCTTTTGTCACTCTCAGGCCTGTGGTGGTCACATTTCTTCTAAAAAGATCACGGCCAAGATTCTGCAGTATGGTTTTTACTAGCCCACTATGTTCAGGGACACTCATGAGTTTTGTAAAGCTTGTGAGCATTATCAGTTGGGAGCATTATTCCATCAAAATATGATGCCTTTAAACCTCATTCTGATCATTGAAGCATTTGATTTTTCGAACATTGATTTCATGGGACCATTCTCCCAATCGTTTATATATTTTGCTTGCTGCAGACTATGTCGCTAAATGGGTTGAAGCGATTCCATGCCGGAACAATGACCATTAAACACTCATTAAGTTTTTAAAAGAGAACATCCTTTTTCGGTTCAGAATGCCTCGAGCCATCATTAGTGATGGGGGCTCACATTTTTGTAATAGGCCATTAGTGAACTTAATGAAAAAATATGATATCTCTCACAAGGTGAGCACTCCATACCACCCACAAACAAGTGGGTAAGCTGAGATTTCCAATAGGGAGATCAAACACATTTTGAAGAAAATAGTTAACCCTGATCGAAAGGATTGGTCAATCCGAATGACCGATGCTTTATAGGCTTACCGTATTGTATTAAAAACCTCTATTGGAACGTCTTCTTTTAGACTTGTTCATGGGAAGGCTTGCCACTTACTTGTGGAGTTGGAACATAAGGGCTACTAGGCAATTAAAAATCTGAATTTCATTCTGGACAATACTAGCTCGCTACACAAACTGCAATTGAATGAACTCGAAGAAATCTAGAATGATGCTTATGAGAAAGTGATAATTTACAAGGACAGGATGAAGGTGTTTTATGACCAATACATTCTTTGAAAATCATTCACACCAAGTCAGAAAGTTCTCTTGTATAATTCTCAGTTATATCTCTTTCCAGGTAAACTCCGATCTCGTTGGACTGATCCTTTCACTGTTACTAATATCTATCCTCATGGGGCCATCGAGATAAAAGATCCGAACAATGAAAATGAATTCAAAGTAAATGAAAATTGATTAAAGCCATTTATTGAGAAATTTCATTCAGAGGACGTATTTTTACCTCTGATTGATCTTGTTTACCAGGATTGACCTCCTAGTCTAATGGAGGTGTGGTTAGGTTTACTGCTTTCTGTTGTTTAGGATAGTTTTCTTTTGCTATTTTAGGATAGTTTGCTTTTTGCTTTTTTAGGATAGTTTGCTTTTTGTTAGTTTAACTCTTGAACTAGCCTATCTTCATATTGAGATCATTAGAAAAGCCTCAAAATTTCTTCATCGGGTACTATCTTTCTATCACTTCTCCTTTAATTACATTGTCTTTTTCACAATTCATGCTTATTTCTTTTACATTAACAACAATGTATATTTTAGGTTGGGGATGGGAGATTAGGTAAATTAATTAGTGTTTTCTCGATTTTGAAGAAAATTTGAAAAATTTTGAAAAATTTTCAAATGTTTATTATCGAGGGTCGAATATTGCATATTAAACCACAGTTATTACCTATTGTTATGAACATGATACTGTTTAATGACTTATTTTAATCGTGTTTGTGGTGCAAGGTGAATTTAGGAAAGCTTGGACGGAAAATGATGCTAAATGCATGGAATTGACACTCTGAAGTCACCAAGGCAAGGAACAAACTCCAAGAGACCAAGATCGATGGATTTATATGCCAGATATCCGAGAAAATCAAGAAATTGATGCTCAAGTGGCCTGAAAGTCGGCTAGAATGCAAGATCATAGGGTTCCCACCATCCATTCGGCTTGAAACTTCACATATAGCCTGAGGGCCATAAATTAACTGTACACATCGAATTTCAGCTCTTGGATCCCTGTAGAAGTGGCCCAACAGACAGATCAAGCCATAAACCAACAATTTTGGGCCCACTTGATCTCTAGATTTACGTCAATCATGGACTCAACCCTTTAAATAAGGTGGAAAAATGGATGGACGGAGCATATTTCTGACATGCATCAAGGTTGGACACAGTTCACGTGAGTGAGAGTGCACACTGGCAGTCCACTCACATTGCACCGAGTCAAGAAAGCAATCAAACTGCGTGTTACCGAAATTTCTGCCTAATCCCATGTTTGTTGCTGCGAATGAAGAATAGAGGATCATTGCATGATCCCAGTGGGCCACTAGGTGGACCTATCAGCTCAATTAGAGCCATCCATTTATTTTTCCACCTTATTTAAAGGGTTGAGTTCAAGTTTGACGTAAATCCAGAGATCAAGTGGGCCCAAAATTGTCGGTTTATGGGTTAATCTATCCATTGGGCCACTTCCACAGGGATCTAAGAGCTAAAATTTGAATTGTATGGTTAATTTATGGTCTTCAGGCCATATCTGAAGTTTCAAGCCGAACGGATGGTGGGAACCCTACGATCTTGCATTCTGGCTTCAGGCCAATTGAGCTTCAGTTTCTCAATTTTCTTGAATCTCTAGCATGTAAATCTGTCGATCTTGGTCCCCTGGAGTCTGTCCCTTGCCTTGGTGACTTCGGAGCTTCAATTCCATGCATTTAGCATCATTTTCAGTCCAAGCTTTCCTAAATTCACCTTACACCACAAACACGATTAAAATAAGGCATTAAACAGTATCATGTTCATAACAGCAAGTAATAACTAAGGTCTAATATGCAATATTCGACCCTCAACATTTATCTGTTTGGAAAGTGATAAGTTATCTATTTAAGAATGTTTTGAGTATGATGATAACATAGAGATTGAATTTGAATTGTTGGAATTTGGTCATCCTAGTAATATATCAATTATAGTTCTTGCGCTCAATTAATTAAGAGGAAGTTTGAATATCATTTTAATTCAAGTCACAAGACATGTTTAAATTATTTTCTATGAATAATGCTAGAATTTCTGATTGTTAGTATGTGAATCATTGATAGATGGTAAGAATCAAGTCTGGAGAATTTTATCCACCTTAAAAGATGAAAAGAACTAGTTAAAAAATAGTGAGATCAACAAAAAGGTCATGTATGGTGAAAAGACTGAAAAAGACTAAAAAAGAATGCAAAAACAATGCAAGGTCTGTAAAAGAATGAATAAAAAAATTGACTGTCGATATGAAATAAAAATCTGGAGAAAGAAGAAAAAGGGGATAAATTCGAAATCAATACTTAAGTTCTCAATTAATCTCGATATAGTAAGCATAGCTAACATTATGTAATGATGGTATCCTTATAGAAAGTAAGTTGATCTTCACTACGCACATTGAAAAACTTGATATACAAATTATGCTCTAATTTAATGGATAAAGAACTTATTTAATTGATTGCCTATATGATCCGACTCTAGGTTTTCAAAATCTCACGTTCTCATCTTGAGTATACTCATTCATATTTGATTACACAAAAGACTGTTTTCTAAAAAAGGTTTAAACATTGCACATTAAAGTTCATTTTTTGTATACTTTGCCAGAGACTAGTAAAATGCTAGTTAGGGATTGTGTTGAGGGTCAAATATTGCATATTAGACCATTTATTACTTAGTTTTATGAACATGATAATGCTTAATGTTCTATTTTAATCATATTTGTGTTGTAAGGTGATTTAAGAGCTTAGAATGAAAAGGATGCTAAAAGCATGGATTTAACGCTCAAGAATCACCAGGCTAAGGATTGAATCTTAGACGACCAAGAATGAAGAATTCATATGCTAAAGATCCAAGAAAACCAAGTCAAGAATGAAGAGAGTTGAAATTTTGAAGTAAATTTCTATGATCCTCGACTAGTCCTGGTTACTGCTCGATTAGTCCCGGCTTTTGCAGGACTAGTCGAGGCTCCTACTCAACTAGTCGAGGAAACTTCAACTCAAACTCCAGCAACATCAGATTCTAAATTCGCGCGATCTTCGACCAGTAGAGGGTGGTCCATGACCAGTCGAAGGTGGCCCTGGCCAATCGAGGATGATCCACTACTAGTAGAGGATTACGCAGATTTTGTGTGGTACGAAAGGAGGTGATGCACAACTATAAATAGGAGTACCCAGGGCATCCCTAGGCATCTTCTAGGGTTTAAGGAGTGGAGAAAACGGGTGGAGACACCGTCCGGGGTTTTTCTTCTTCTTCCTTAGTTGATTTTTTTATTTTGTTAAAAGTTCTTTGTTCAATCATGTCTATGGTTGGCTAAACCTCTTAGCTAGGGCTAAGAGGTGAAGCTTGTAACATGATTGGGATGTTTGCTTTGTTTTGATTCATGTTTTTTGAACTCTCTTGGATTCTAGTTTGATTATGAAGGAATACTTTTAGTTTTTAATGGTTTGCTGTGACAAATTACAATAGTTTAAGATATCTTCTTTTCCTGAATTGAGATTGTGAAATTAGGAAATCCTGTTTTCACCATAGCCCCTTGGGCATGGTAGGATGATGGAATCCTTCCTTACCTTCACAATTATCTCATGGCTAGTTGTGTGATTGGTAGATCCCGTTGTTTGCCTTGTCTCCTGGGCATGGTTAAGTGATGGAATCACTTCCAAATCCTCACAACTCTCATCCATTAATGATTAGATCTGTGAGAAGTTCAGAGATTTGAGAAATCTGTTTATCCTTAAATCAAGTAAGGTAGCATCCTGAGAACCTACAAGTGGATCCTTGGAAACCCTAGTTTCCCACCTTTGAATTTCTTAAGTTTTTCATTAAATTTCTCACAATTACTCCCAAATATTCTAGATTTAGGTTTTCATTTTCTTCTAGTTCTAGTTCTAGTTAAATTTATAATACACACGAGATTAGTCCATGTGGATTCGACCTCGGTCTCACCGAGATTATTACTACATCGTGACCTTAGACTTGTGGTTGTAAACAATGGGCTGAGTATCCTGGATGATAAAGTCTACTGGGTAGTAGAATTTATCAACTTGAACTAATACATCCTCAATCATCCTTCTTGGTACATGAACTATGTGATTATCAAGTTGTAATGTGGTCTGGGTGTGTTTTAATCCACCTAGACCCAATTGTTCATAGACCGAGTTAGGGATCAAATTTAAGCTCGCCCCCAAGTCAATAAATGCATTCTCAATTTGGTTATTCCCAATTATACAAGTGATAGTTGGGCTACCTAGATCTTTATATTTTGTGACACACTTTGCTTGAGGATAGCACTCACTTTCCTTGTCAGGAAAATTTTCTTTTTGATACTTTACCGACTCTTGGTTATGCATAAGTATTTCAAAAATTTAGCATATGAAGTAATTTATTTCACAGCATCTAGAAAAGGGATGTTGACCTTCATTTGTTTTAATACCTCTAAAATATCCTGTGAGTTGGCTAAATGTTTTGGTGCAATCAACCGCTGGGGTAATGGATCAATCGACTTGCTCAGTGGTTTCGGTTCTAATCCATGTAAAGTAGTGTTAGGTCTATCATCTATGTCCTCTTCTGGGTCCTTAGACTTTTCAGCTCTTACCGAAATAGATTTGTCAATTGTTTTTCCACTCCTAACAGTGGTGATAAACTTGACTTGCTCCATTGGGTTTGAAGAGCTTTGTTCACGAACTTCATATTACGGTTTAGGATTGGGGATAGGTTGAGCTGGAAGGATCCCTTTCCCCATAACTGTAACATGTGAGTCTATCTTTTATATAGCCTTAGTGAGTTCTTTTAAGGCTTGGAGAGTACTTTGCTGGATAAGCTCCTGAATTTTCATGGGATTTTAAATCGATTCCTCTTGATGTTTCCCTTGATTCAAGAATTGGTTAGGGATTCCTTAAGGAGTAGTGGTTTATCCATTCCTCCAACTGAAGTTTGGATGATTTCTCCAACTTAAATTGTATGTGTTTGAAGTGAGTCCTTTGAAAGGCCTTTGGTAGTTGTTCATGACATTCGATTACTCATTTAATATTTTTTAAAAAGCAGGTATTGTTGGACAATTTTCAGTTGTATGAACGTTACAAGTACAAATACCGCAAACAACTTCCTTAGCCTTATCCTTCTTAAGTTTCATGGCCTCCAGTTTCCTTATGAGACTGGCCACTTTAGCATTTAGATCGTCTTCCTCTTTTAATAAGTATATTCCACCCTTCTCCTTAGATTGAGTAGGCTTAGAAGTAGTGTTAGGTCTTGGGGAGATCTCCCATGATTGTGCAGTTTCAACGAGTTTGTCAAAGTAATCCCACACATCATTGACATCTTTGTTCATGAATTTCCCATTGCACATCGTCTCAACAAATTAGCACATGGAAGATGTCAGTCCTACATAGAAGAAATTTGTTATGTGCCATGTCTCAAAATCATTTTTTGGGCATGAACTGACAAGATCCTTGAACTGGTCCTAACATTGGAAGAATGTGAAAAGGCAGAGCAATACGTCCTCGAGGGGGGGTAAATAGGACTATGCCAAATAAAAAAATAAATGAGGAATTGAAAGAAAGATAGCACAATCAGGCAATAAAGAAGCACAAGTAAATAGCAACCTCAAATGTACTAGTCTTGAGAGGTTGATACAAACTTAGTTCTAAGGACAACCTAATACCAAAAACCAAAGGCTTATGGTAGGACAACCATACTAGAACGTTTGTAAGTATCAAAAACCTAAACCAATAAAGAGGTAAAAGAAATAGTAAAGTAAACTAAGTTATTACAACATTTCCACAAGTGCATAAAATAAATTACACCATTCACCACAAATACTTAAAGTAAATTATAACATCACACACATAGGCACATTCAATCATCCACCACAACTTCAGGAATTATAGTGGGTTGCTTATATGTACACTAACTGTTAGCAAACAGCCACACAACTACTCCACTCATAATATCCACTCTCTCGGGATATTAGCGTTCACTATGTAAAAAGGTTTTTCAAGGTTCACCTTAAAACCTTCACAATTGTGTCTTTGAACGGGCTTACACAATTACAAAAAACCTCACACTTTGAGATTTTCTGGATTACCTCAGACAAAACCAAACAAAGATTTTTCTGGCACAACCCCAAAAACCAAAAAGGATATCCATAATTATAAATAATACTTATATAGAAATTTTACTTTGAAGAAACCCCGTAGAACCAATCCGATGTAGACGAAGATGTTCAATGTCCAGTCTCATAGATGAAAAGGTTCTAGCTCTAAATGATTTTTAATTAAATCAATCTGGGCTAGCTTGATTTGATTTTGATTTTAAGAAAGGGTAAAACTCAAATCCCTTCTTAATATAAGATTGGAATAAAGATCACAAAATTAAATTACAAAAACTAATTAAAGAGAATCTAAAATGTGTACAATATAGCTTAATAAATTCACAAACTTATCGCTCAGAGTAGTGTCTTGATTTTGCTTTAATGAATGAATAAACTTTCAAAATTGTGCTCTATTTATAGGTGAAAATACTGTTTACTCGACTGGTTTAAGGGTTGGTTCAACTGGTTAAAGGACCAATAAAATTTCAAATTTTCTAGCGCGATAAGATAAAGTCGTTACTCGACTGGTCGAGTGGCCTGCTCGACTGGTAGAGTAACGCACTCGACAGTCAAGTGGGACTAGAATATGTTGTTGGACATCAAGTTGAGCCTGCACAACTGGTCGAGCACTATTCACTCAACTGGTTGAGAAGTCTCCATGACTGGTCGAGAGTTCAATGGAAAATTCTAAAAAATAGAAACAGACCTTGGACTGGTAGAGAAAACTCTTAGACTGGTTGAGCCAGTACTTGGACTAGTCGAATAAGGTCTAAGACTAGTCGAGAAAATGACCTATAAATAAATGAAATGACCCACATTAAATATGCAATGAATACGACACAACCTAAGGTCAATCTAGGGTCATCCAAACCTGTTTGAGAGTTGGAACACTTGAAACATCATTTGCTTAAGAATCTTAATTACTTATGATACGTGAAGCTTGAGTTTGATCTCTTAAACTTAAGCTTGAGTTACGCTTGAGTTCTTAAATCTTTAGAATACAGTAGTTAAACTTCCAACTTGAACTTGAGTTCTTGAATTTGAGCTTGAAACCATGAACTTCAATACAGAGAACTTTAAAATGCATGAACCTGATCACTTCAACTCAAAGCATGATACAAAAACTAAATGGTTTGGCACAACAAAATTTGACAACACTATGGGTGCAAGATTTACACGATAGCATTTACAATCTTCCCCTTTGTCAAATTTGTGACAAAACCAAATAAAGAATCATGCACCAGTTATAAGCACAATACCTAATCATGCACTATATGAGCAGCAATGATCAACAGACACGTCTCCCCCTGATTCCATTACTCCCCCTCAATCCATGAGAGGTGATTTGCAGAAAAAATATACATCTACATTCTACATTCATAATCACACATCATTTCTCCACATTTTTCTCTCCCTTTTTGTCAAAATATGACAAAGGAAAGACATATAAAGATAAGAGAAGTAAATGAAATAAGATAGGAAATAACATTACCATAATAACACATCCACATACAAAGAAGTAAAAGTAAGTCCAAGAAATATCCCAACACACAAAGAATAGAAAGTATTAGTACATGTTTAGAATAAAATAAAAACTAATTAGAGCCAGATGAAGGAGCGAGAATAGATGGATCTATTTGATGTAGTCCCTTGTTAATGCGCCTAAGATATTTGCACATGTATTTAAATTGATTATCCTGGGACACAAGAAGACCTTCCACCTTTTCCTCAAGGGATCGTAATTGCTCATCAAAGTTAGAAGGCTGAAAGTCTTGATCAGTCGCAGAATCTGACTTTATCTCATCAAATAAGTCATCCATATTAAGATCATTAGGAGGCAAAGCATTCTCTTCTTCGGTTACTTCAGCAGCTCCACCCACGTCCACATCAACTTGGCTAGGAGTCAACCTCATATTCATGTTATTTATGTTTGAGTTATTGAAGGGAAGATGGTTAATGGGAGCTTCTCCAACAGGTATAGCCACAAAACTATGGGTGGCTAAAGCAATCATAAGATAGGCAAATGAAATATCACTATGACCCGAATGAAGACAAAACTGAATGATAATTTAACAGATAAGAGATGGATGACATACAGGAACACCAATAACAATAAAGTGGATGCAAGCTATGAAAAAAGTGAGCTCGGTCTTCTTATCGGACTTAGGATACAGATTAGATAAGAAAATACGATGGAGAATCCTATATCTGGGTAATATATATTTGGAACTGAGCGCCACACCAAAGTTCCAATCAGCATCCATGTTGTACAACACTCTAGTTAGCATTCTTTTTTCAGACTCAGAAGGTCTTACCACTAAAGTAGAAATAGAAATTCTGTCATCATTAACTGGAAGATCCATCAATCTAGATATTAAATGATAGTCTACATCAATAGGACCTTCTCTAGTTGTAATAGTAAAATTAGATTCTTAGAAGAGAAGTCACTTATGCAAGAAAACATGGCTTGTACAATGGAACGGTATGCCCAACCGCTCCAACTTAAAATGTTAGCCCAACCTATAGTTTGAAGGAGGGTAACAATGTCGAAAGGTTCCAAATTATTAGAGTTGACCATCCGCTGAACAATCACATTGCGGAGACGTATATCCCGCACATATTCGGGATCTTCTTCAGGTGAACAAAGATGACACACTGTGATGGAAGCGGAACAAGAAGAAGAGGGACCACAATAGGCTCTCTTCTTATTTTGTACCTTCCATAGTACAAGGAATACAAGAAATACAAGTAATTTAAGAAAGGAAAAATGGATTTTAAGAAAATCATATTTTTAGCAAGAAAACTTAATAAACCACCATAAAACTTGAAATAAACTATAAAAACAAGGAAATGGAAGTACAAAGAACTTAAATCCATAAGAAAAATGAAAAAGACACACTAACTATGAAAGAATTGAAGGTGGGTTTGACCAGTTGTGGTAGGGCTGGTCAGGAAAGATGAAAAAAATGAAGAAAAAGTGCTTTTTGAACAATAAAAATCCCCAAACCCGAGCAGTTCAACTGGTCATGCACCTCATAAAATTTGCATTTTTTCATATATTTGATATTTAAAAAATTATAAAAATAAAAATAAAAATATGTAAATAGTACAAATAAACACAAATAATTCAGATCATATTGCACATACACATATCCAATTTTAACTTAGCAAACCTGTTTCTATCAAGCGGTTTTGTAAAAATGTCTGCAAGTTGATTTTCAGTTTAAATATAATCCAAAGAAATAATCTTATCTTCTACTAATTCACGAATATAATGATATCTAATGTCAATATGCTTAGTTTGTGAATGCTAAATTGGATTTTTAGAAATGTTAATTATGCTAGAATTATCACAATATAATACCATAGAATCTTGCACAAAATCTATAATCACTTAACATTCTCTTCATCCACACAAGCTGGGTACATGTATTACCGACTGCAATATATTTAGCCTTAGCTGTGGAAAGTGATATGGAATTCTGTTTCTTACTATGCTATGAAACCAGACAGTTCCGACATAAAAACATCCACCGTTGGTAGACTTACGGTCATCAATATTACCAGCCCAATCAGCATCCGTATAACCAGCTAATTGAACATAAGTATCATAAGGATACCAAAGGCCGAGTTTGGCCGAACTTGCAACATTTCTCAAAATGCACTTTATAGCAATCAAGTGGGACTCTTTAGGGTCTGATTAATATCTAGCACAGATTCCTACGATGAATGCAATATCAGGTCGGCTCGCAGTTAAATATAATAAACTACCTATCATACTGCGATACAACTTAGGATCTACACTTTTACTTGTTAAATGCTTAGAGAGTTTAGTGTCGTACTCATAAGAGTATTAAAAATTTTATCGCTCTCAAAGCCAAACTTTTTAACTAAATTTAGAGCGTATTTGGTTTAAGAAATAAAGAACCCATCAGGAAGCTATTTTACTTGCAAACCTAAGAAATAGTTCAGCTCTTCAACCATGCTCATTTCAAATTTGGACTTCATTAAATTTACAAACTCAACAATCATGTTAGAACAGGTAGATCCATAGATAATGTCATCAACATATATCTATACTATCAGTATGTGATCATTGTGTTTCTTTACAAAAAGTATCTTATCAACACTCCCCATTATAAAGTTATGACTTAGTAAAAACTTAGTCAATTTCTCGTACCATACCCTGAGAGCTTATTTTAATCCATACAGTGCCTTTTTAAGGTGATAAACATGATCAGTATATTTAGGGTCTTCAAAACCCTTTGGTCGTTCAACATATACTTCCTCATGCAGATCACCGTATAAGAAAGCACTCTTAACATCCATTTGATAAAATTTAAATTTTTTATAACAAACAATGAATATAAATAGTCTAATAGATTCAAGACGAGCTACTAGGGAAAAGGTTTCATCATAATCGATGCCTTCAATCTGAGTGTATCCTTGTACAACCAATCTAGCCTTGTTTCTTATAATATTACCAAGTTCATCAGACTTATTTTTAAAGATCCATTTAGTTCTAATAATGTGTTTATTATTAGCTCTAGGAACTATGTACTATACATCATTTCTTATGAATTGATTAATTTCATCTTGCATAGTTACTATCCAGTTTTTATCTGCAAGTGTTTCTTTACATTGGCCAGGTCAATCTGGGATGTGAAGCACACATAATTAAAAACATTTTTTAATTTTCTACGAGTGCGCACACCAGTGAGAGGATTTTTAAGAATTTGATCAGTTGGATGATATTTAACTGACCGCAGTTCAGTGTCATTTTGACTAGATGAAGAGTCTGGTTTATCAAATAAAGAGACCTCATCATCTTCTGAACTTGAGACAAGTATATTCAAGTGATCATCTATAACCATATTAATGGATTCTTGAATAACACCAGTCCTCTTGTTAAGAACACGATACACTCGACTATTTAGTGCATATCTTGAAAAAATACCTTCATCACTTTTAGTGTTGAATTTTCTAAGATTTTTTCGATCACGTAAAATAGAGCATTTGCTGCTAAAAAATTGAAAGTATTTAACAGTAGGCTTCTTATTGAACCATAGTTCATATGCAATCTTATTATTAGATTTTCTATTATAAACACAGTTAGTGATATAACACGCCGTGTTTACTGCTTCAGCGCAAAGATTTTTAGGAAGTTTCATACTATTTAACATCACATTAGTCATTTCTTGAAGTACCTAATTTTTTCTTTCAACAACCCCATTCTGATGAGGTGTCTTGGGTGTAGAATACTCATGCAATATTTCATGATCACTACTGAACTTTTCAAAACTGCTATCATCAAATTCAAAACCATGATTACTATGGATTTTAGAGACATGTGATTCCTTCTCAGTTTGGATACGTTTGAGTACTCTTTTCACTTCATCGAGAGTCTCAGATTTCTTTCTCATGAAAACTACCCATGTATACCTAGTAAAATCATCTACAATTATCAGAATATATTTCTTACAGCCTCGACTCTCCGTTCTCGTCGATCCAACGAGATCCATGTGGAGGAATTCAAGGGGTTAGGATGTGGCAATGAAGTTCACTTTCTTGTGAGCACTCCTAGTTTGTTTTCCAATCTGACACTCGTCACAAATTTTATCCATTTTCTTTAACTTGGGTAGACCTCTTATTAATTCACCTTTACTCAGTCTATAAAAATTATGATAGTGTACATGTCCTAGGCGTTTATGTCACAGTTCGGTCTTATTGGTTTGGACCATGTAACATGATAACTTAGACGAGCTTGAATCATTGACTATATAGTAGTTCTCAGATGTTCTGTGACCAATTAATATCACAGAACCTTTCTTATTAAAAATCTCATAACCTTGGTTGGTGAATTTGACGCTATGTTTATTATCATAATTTTAAGAAATGCTTAAGAGATTATGCTTAAGGCCCTCTACAAACAACACATTCTCAAATGGAGGAAGATTAAAGAGTTGAACCGTACCTTGGCCGATAATCTTGTAATTGCTACCATCATCAAATGTGACTGAGCCTTCAGTCATATATTTAAGATTGGTGAACAAATCTTTATCACCTATCATGTATCTAGAACAACCACTGTCTAGGTATCACTTTAATTAACTCGAAGCCTTGAAAGCGGTGTGGGCAACTAGATAAGCAACCTTAGGAACCCATTTCATTACAATTTTAGGTTTTGGAGGATAGTTTTTCTATGCTTGTAGTTATTGTATATTCTACCATTTGAGTTAGATTTTAGAAGCTCCTTGAGTAGATCCACAATTTTCTCAGCTAAGGGGTTATGATTCTGATTTCTATAATTGATATGGTAGATTTTAAGTTTCATAGCCTGAAAAGTTTTAGGATTTTTTAAACTATTTTGATTCAGACTTTTTCCTTTTAAGTTAGAGGACTCCCCTTTAACAAACTTAGGAGGAGTGGACTTGCTTTTAGGAGGTGTATTTTTATCGTAGCCTAGACCAAATCTATCACCGCATTTCCTTAATCCGAATAATAGTCCTTTTAGTTTAGGATCACCCTAAGCATACCTCCAAGTGTCCTTCAAACTCAATAGAGAAGAGACTTCTAATTTTAATTTTTCATTTTTAGATTTTAGGTTTTCAATATGGGTAGTTTTGAAATCTAAATCACACTTAGCTTTTTCAAAATAATTTGAAAAATGTGATTTTTATAAGATAAGATTATCAAAATTTTCTTTTAATTTTAAAAACTTTTCTTTTTGAAGTTTTAATTTTACTGCTATCTTACAACTTTTCCTATATAGGGCATCATAGGCATCTTGTAAATCTTCATCATTTTCAGGATCACTTCTCAAATTTTCTTCACTAGTTGAATCACAACTGTCTAAGAAAGTGAATTTGGCTGGAGTCATTAAGGCTTTGACCTTATTAATAGACTCAGGATCAGAATCATCTGATCAGAAGAAGCTTCAGAGCAAAATGATTCATCCCATGTGGTTAATATGCCTTTCTTTTTAAATTTGTCCCTCTTTGGACATTTGTTTGCCAAATGCCCGTATTCATGGCAGTTGAAACATTGGCTGTCTTTAACAGATTTTGATTTTTAGATCTAGTACTTTTCTTTTCAAAAGGTTTTTAAAAATCTACCCTTTTTTTACTTTTAAAATTTTTATAAAACTTCTTACCTAATAGTGTCATATCATCTTCAGTGTCTTCAAAATCAGAATTACAAGCATTTTCATGAGAAATATTTTTAGAAGACTTAAGGGCGATGGACTTTCTTTTAGGAGCCTTAAAGTTTAACTCGTAGGTTTGTAAAGAACTAACTAACTCTTTAACCCTCATATTATCCATATCACGAAGTTCCTAAATGGTAGTGACCTTTGAATTAAACCTTTTAGGCAATGAGAGTAATATCTTTGAAGATACTTTACTTTCTGAGATGCTATCGCCAAGACCCTACATTGAGTTAACTATGTCATTTAACTTAGTATAGAAGTCCATGAAATTTTCACTTTCTTCCATACGTATCTCATCAAACCGGTGGTGAGGATTTGAAGTTTAGATTTCTTAACAATAGTCATACCCTCATGTGTCATTTCTAGAATGTCTCAGGCTTGCTTTGCAATATCATAAGATATAATTCTTTTGAATTCATCTGGTGATAGTGCACAAGTGATTGCATTTAAAGCCTTTGCATTGACACTACTCTCATTTTTCTGAAGTGTGGTTCAAGAAAAATAAGGTGTAACTTTCATAGATTTTGTTCCATCAGTGCCTAGAACTTCAGTAGTAGGAGGGGTCTATCTAGTCACTGTGGCTTGCTACACGCTCTCATCTATGGACCTTAAAAACATCCTCATTTTGGCTTTCCAATAGGCATAATTGAAGTCATCAAAAGGTGGAGGCCTAGCGATTAAAAGGCTATCAAAATTTGACATCATATAAGCTCAGATCGGTTAGCTCAGGAAATGAATCCAAATAAAAAGAGTTATTAGGCTCTGATATCACTTGAAAAGGTCGAACAATACGTCCTAGAGGAGGGGGGTGGGGGGTGAATAGGACAATGCCAAATTAAAAATTAAATGCAAAATTGAAAGAAAGATAGCACATTCAAATAATAAAGAAGCACAAGTAAATAGTAATCTCAAATGTACTAGTATTGAGAGGTTAATACAAACTTAGTTTTAAGGACAACCTAACACTAAAAACTAAAGGCTTATGGAAGAACAACTTTACTAGAACGTTTATAAGTATCAAAAACCTAAACCAATAAAAAAGCAAAGGAAATAGTAAAGGAAGTAAACGAAGTTATTACAACATTCCCACAAGTGCATAAAATAACCATTCACCACAAATGCTTAAAGTAAATTACAACAACCACACACATAGGCACATTCAATCATCCACCACAACTCCAGGAATTATAGTGGTATGCGTGTGTGTACACCAACTATTAGAAAATAGCCACACAACTACTTCACTCCTAATATCTACTCCCTCGGGATAGTAGCATTCACTACGTAAAAAGTTTTCCACGATTCACCTTAAAACCTTCACAATTGTCTTTAAATGGGCTTACACAATTACAAAGAACCCCACACCCTGAGATTTTCAGAATTACCACAGATAAAACAAAACAAAGATTAGGATATACAAAATTATAAATGATACTTATCTGAAAATTCTCATTTGAAGAAGCCCGGTAGAACCAATTTGATGTAAACGAAGATGCTTAATGTCTAGTCTCACAGATGAAAAAGTTCTAGTTCTAAATGATTTTTAACTAAATGAACCTGGGCTAGCTTGATTTGATTTTGATCTCAAGAAAGGGTAAAACTTAAATCCCTTCTTAATATAAGATTGGAATAAAGATCACAAAATCAAATTACATGAGCTAATTAAAGAGAATCTAAAACGAGCACAATATAGCTTAATAAATTCACAAACTTATCTCTCAGAGTGGTGTCTTGATTTTTCTTTAATGAATGAATAAACTCTAAAAATCATGCTTTATTTATAGGTGAAAATACTTTTCACTCGACTAGTCTAAGAGTCGGTTCGACTGGTCGAAGGATCAATAAAATTTTAAATTTTCTGGCGTAATAAGATAAAGTCGTTACTTGACTGGTCGAGTGGCCTACTCGACTGATCGAGCAATGCACTCGACTGGTCTAGTGGGACCAAAATATGTTGTTGGATTTTGAGTTGTGCCTGCACGACCGGTTGAGTACTGTTCACTTGACTGGTCAAGCAGTCTCCAGGACTGGTCGAGAGTCCAACGGAAAATTTCAAAAAATAGAAATAAACCTTGAACTAGTCGAGAAAACTCCTAGACTAGTCGAGTTAATACTTGGACTAGTCGAACAAGGTCTAAGACTAGTCGAGAAAATGACCTATAAACAAATGAAATGACCCACATTAAATATGCAATGAACATGACACAACCTAAGGTCAATCTAGAGTCATCCAAACTTGTTTGTGAGTTAGAACACTTGAAACATCATTTGCTTAAGAATCTTGATTACTTGTGATACATGAAGCTTGAGTTTGATCTCTTGAACTTGAGCTTGAGTTAAGCTTGAGTTCTTGAATCTGTAGAATACAGTAGTTAAACTTCCAACTTGAACTTGAGTTCTTGAATTTGAGCTTGAAACCATGAACTTCAATACTCTTCACTTCAATTTGAAAATGTAAGCAAGTTCGACGAAGATTTAGAGAACTTTAAAATGCATGAACCTAATCACTTCAACTCAAAGCATGATATAAAAACTAAATGGTTTGGCAGAACAAAATTTGACAACACTACGGGTGCTAGATTTACACAATAGCATTTACAGAATGTTTCATCTTCCTTTTGGACAAAGTTCATGATTGACTTTCTGATGGTGTTTGTCTTATGATATGGGAAGAATTTCTTTATGAACTCCCTTATCATGTCATTCCATCTTCTAATAGATCGTGGACATAATGAATGCAACCACATCTTAGCTTTTTCTTTTAAGGAGAAAGAAAAGAGTTTAATCCTGATCGTATCCTCATACACATTAGAAAAATATAAAGTGGCTATTATCTCATCAAACTCTTTCAAGTGTAGATATGAATGTTCAGATTCAAGTCCATGGAACTTTAGAAGGAGTTGGATCACTCCTAGCTTGATATCTATATTTAGTTTATTTTTCAAAAAAATCATACATGAATGTGTGCTCACCCCCACTAGTTGCAAATAGTCTTGAAAAGTACAAGGCGAGGGTGCATGATTCACCTCATTCTCATCTTGGGCCTCTTCAACTGGAGGTTGAGGTTGAATTGTAGGTTAATTAACAACCATTACTTCTACGACTTTGAGGATCTCAAGTGGTGTCAAATCCTATGATGGATAGGCAACCCTTCGACTAATCCAACTTCACTCAAAAGAAGTAGAGTGTTATCACAGACCCACTTAGGCATGAAACACTCTCAGCCTTCAAGTACAAAATTTAACCTAAAATCCAAGAATTGAAAACTATAACAATTAAGAAGTAAGAGAGAGAGAGAGAGAGAGAGAGAGAGAGAGAGAGAGAGAGAGAGAGTTAGAACGAAGTTACAAGATAGAAGATGCTAGGTTATGATCCTGAAAAATCGAGAACAAAGTTATATTCTAAAAATAAAGCAGAAAAATTCCTAACCAAGGAATAACACAAAAAGTTAATCCTAATCTTAACCTAATTTTAAAACTAATTAAATTTAGAAAAATGTAATTGTAATCCCCGACAATGGCGCCAAAAACTTTTTCACAACCCCAAGTGTAGGGTCGTAATGTAGCAATAATCACAGTAAGACATAGGTTGAATCCACAAGGACTAAACTCGTACGTTTCTGTAAGTAACTAGAAACAAAACTAGAAGAAGATGTAAAACTAAATCTGAAATCCTTGAGAGAGTGATTTTTAATAAGGTAATTGAAACTTATAAATTTAAAGGTGGAAGTAGTGTGCCAAGGATCCACGTGTAGCTCTTGGGATGCTACATTACTTGATTTAAGAGATCCAATTGGAATCAGAATCCTATCTTATCCAATTGGAAAGAGAGATGATCAAATTTCTGGACTTCTCATTGATCTAGCCTCAATAGAAGAGAACAGTAGAGATTGGAAGAGATTTCATCACTCAACCATACCCTGGAGGTGATGATGAACAATAGGATTTACCAATCCATAAATCTTGAATAGGAAAAGAAGATATTCAAAGCTATTGCAGGCTCTACTGTAATTTGAGTCACAATAAACAATTGAAAACTGAAAATATTCCTTGCAATCAACTAGAAATTAATGAAGTTAAACGTAAACATGAATCAAATTAAGATAAACATCTCAATCACGCTACAAGCTTCACCTTTTAGCCCTAGTTATGAGGTTTAGCCAACCACAGACATGATTGAACTAAGAACTCTTAAACAAAGCATAAAAATAACTAAGGAAGAAGAAGAAAGATTCTTGACAGCAGCTCTCCATCCTTTTGCTCTACTCCTTAAACCCTGAAAGATTTATAGGAATGCCCTAAGGACTCCTATTTATAGTTTTGAAGCTCCACCTTACGCACCGACTTGGAATTTTCACAATTCTATCGCAAACTGCCTTAATTTACATAGCTGCAGCTTTTCTGAGTTACACTTCAGTCGGACTGAAGTTGAATATGAAGTCAAGTCTGATTTTGAAAAGGATTCTGTTTCAGCAGTTGTCCAATTTCAGTTGGATCGAGCTGGGTTCGGTCGGACTGAACTTAAGTCATCAATTGGACCGAATTAATCTTCGGTCGAATTGAATTAACTCCTTTCATCGCTGGAGCTTTTTATGCATTTTCAGTCACACCAAATCCTTTCTTTGGTTGGACCAAATTTTTCATCGGTTGTGTCAAATTAGCTCTAAATTCCATTATTTGTTATTGGACTATTTTGTGCAAGTTTAGTCGGACTGAACCTGTCTGTTTTCTGTTAAAGATTCTACGATCTTTTAAGTCCTTTCTTTAGCTTTTGTACTTAGTTTACTTGGATCTTTGGCATGTGAATTCTTCATTTTTGGCCTTCTAAGATTCAATCTTTGGCTTGGTGATTCTTGAGCATCAAATCCATACTTTTAACATTCTTTTCAATCAAAGCTCTCAGATTCACCTTGCAACACAAACATTCATAAAATATACCTTTAAACCATATCATGTTCATAAAACTAACATATAAATAAGGGAGAATATGTAATATTTGACACTCAACATGCAACACCCATGGAGTTACTTAAATAAGGAAATGGTACTATAAGGTCGACCTCATAAGAACTTCCCGTGAGGTCAAGCTGTGTGGGCCCCATCATGATGTGTGTAGAACATCAACACTATGCATTTGATGTGTCCCCTTTAGGTTATGGAATATCTCAAAAATTAGCCGTATATGAAACATAAGTGGACCATAACATCTAAAATTATATGAAGACATCCTAAAAGATATAAAAGCATTTGGTGGGGCCCACATGAGTTTTGGATGCGGCTAAAACTTGGTCTGACCCCTCATCCAAGTGGGACATACATAATGAATGGGGATGGATATGTGAATCACATCTAAGTGGGCCCAATATATGATTATGAATGTTTTAAGGCGTGGGAAACCCTTCTCAACTATAGTATGTGGTGTGGGTTTCTTATTAAACAAATTAACCAGTTCATCCTATGACAAAAAGGGAAACATTTGTGAATATACAAAACATATTGAAGTAGTATCTAAAATCCGCTCTTTGGGCCTGAAAATTATAGATGACTAACTAGTTCACTTGGCCATGAACAAATTACCTTCTCAATACGGTATGTTCCTAGTGAAATATAATACTCTAAAGGATAAATGAATGTTGGACGAACTGATTTCTCAGCGTGTCCAAGAGGAGGATATGATTAAGACACTAGGAAAAGCACAAAATATTAATCTTGTAAACTCATAACATAGACATGGACATGGACATGGACATGGACATAAAGGAAAGATAAAAAGAAAACAAGGTTCTAAGGGATCCACAAGTCCTCTAGTTGGAAATCATGAAAATTAACCTGCTAATGGATCGAGCAACAAGTGGGCTAAAAATAACAATTTCTTCTTTTACAATAAGTTGGGCCATCAAAAGAAAGACTATATAAAGAACAAGTATTGGCTTGTAAAGAATGGTTATAATTTTATTCTGATCTGTATTAAATCAAATATAATTGTTATGTCGATTGATTCTTGGTGGATAGATTCGGGAACAACTATTCACATATGTACTTTTGTGCTTGACTTGCTACAGAGCTGGCCACTAGCTAATGTAGAACGCTCAATATATGTAGGCAAGGCGTTAAAGTAGACATGGAGGCAATGTAAGTCTGTCGACATATGTTAGGGTCAGGTCATTTATTGAAACTAGTAGATACATTTGGTGCACCTTTTATAAGGCGTAATTTGATCTCTAATTCTTGTTTGGATAAATTAGGTTATTCTTTTCAATTTGAGGATAAAAGATTGAGTATTTACTTTAATTAAATTAAAATTAACATCAACTCTATGATGAATGATCTATACCAACTAGACTTAAATGTCTCACACGTTTATTATGTGAATGCCTTGCATAGAATTAAAGTAGTATCTAAGAGAATACTAGACAATGAAAATTCCTCCATGTTGTGGGATACATGATTATGCTATATCTCTCATGAGAGATTGGATAAACTTATGTGAAAAGAAATTTTCATTCTCTAGACTTCTCCGACTATAAAGTATGTGTTGATTGTGTTAAAGGTAAGCAAACCAGAACAGGAAATAATGGTAAAACAAGGAGTTTATGACTCATGTAGATTATACACACGAACATTTGTGGGCCATCCCTACAACATCCTAGAGTGAACATAAATACTTTATTACATTCATAAATGACTACACTCGTTTTGAGTACCTTTATCTTATCAATGAAAAATCAGATGCCCTGAATGCTTTTAAAATTTATAAGGCTGAAGTTGAAAATCAGCTCAACAAGAAAATTAAGGTCGTCAGGTCTAACCATAGTGGTGAATAATATGGCAGAAATGACGAATTAGGTCGCAATCCAGGGCCATTTACTAGATGCCTTCAAGATTGTGACATTGTCGCCCAATACATCATGCTTAGGAATCTAGAGCAGAGTGGTTTAGTTGAAAGACGCAATCGTACCCTTATGGACATGGTGTGAAACATGATAAGCAATTCGACATTGTCAGAATCTCTGTGGGGTGATGTGATCAAAACTGTAATCCATATCCTTAACAGGGTCCCTAGTAAGGCGGTAAGTAAAATCCCTCTTGAGTTGTAAAATGGGAGAAAGCCAAGTCTCCAATATTTTCATATTTAGGGATGTCCTGCTGAGGCCAAAGTTTATAACCCATATGAATGAAAGCTCAATCCCAGAACCATAAGTTGTTTCTTTATAAGATATCCAAAATGTTCAAAATGTTATTGATTCTACTGTCCTTCCCACTCTATCAAGATTGTTAAGAATGTGAATGTCAGATTCATTGAGGAGATTAAAAACAGTGGGAGCATGAACATTAGGAATTTTGTATTCAAGGAACAAAGGACTGTAACTCCCACCATAGTCATTTCAAATCATATATATATATATATATATAAAATCCTGCAATTGAGCCTATACTCATTGCAGATCATCACGATGAACCTCCCACACAACTCATTGATGAAGGAAATCAAAATCACATATAAGAGGGTGAGCCATTAGGAAGATCTGAAAGAGAGGAGAAATGTGAATTGAGATGATTACATCGTATATTTGCAAGAACATGAGTTTGACATAAGGGTGAAAAATGATCTTGAATCCTTTACACAAGTCAAAAAGAGTGTTGACCCTTCTCGTTCGATTGATGCTATGAAGGATGAGTTGAGATCCATAAGAGACAATAAAGTATGGAATATTATTTAGTTAACCCCATGAATAAATTCGATTGGTTGTAAATGGGTATTTAAAACCAAATGGGACTCCAAGGTTAATATCAAAAGATATAAAGCCAGACTTATTGTCAAGGGTTTTAACCAGTGTGAATGCATTAATTTTAAGGAGACTTTCTCACCAGTTTCTAAGAAAGACTTATTCAGGATCATAATGGCTCTTGTGGATTATATGAATTTGGAGCTACATCAGATGGATGTAAAGATTGCGTTTCTCAATAAGGGTCTAAATGAGAATATATATATATATATATATATATATATATATATATATATATATATATAGTTATGTGCACTTGTGCATCTATGCACATGCGCATCTTTGCACACGTGTCATGGGTGTCTAATCTAAACGGTCCATGTGATGCGGAATCCCATAAAACCCTAAGTGACAAATTTTCACCCTTATCTAAAATTTTGATCGGCCATAGCAAAGAGAAATGCAAATCAAGGGAGGAAACTGTTTTCATTTTTCATGGCCCACCAAAGTTTTGGATCAAAGTAAAACTTGGGCCCTGGGGGTTTCATGAGGTGCTGCTTGAAAGTACACCTACAAGAGCCCTGGTTTGTCAATTACGGTGTAAGTTGAGTCAGTCGGACAACAGCACCTAACAGGAAGATCAATTCAAGTGTCTGCCTCAACTAGATGTCTGGAAGCTCGCCATAGGTAAATCATAGTCTCACATCCCATGTCTCAAAACACTAGGTGATTAAAACCCTTAAAACTAAGTAGAACACCTTAGGGTTTTATTGTAAGAAAACTTTTTACCAAACAGGAAAATCTTCAAGTTTTCTTACCCTGTCGATTGTATCGATTCACATTTCGATATGATCGACCTGCTCTGTCGATGTCCTCAGCATCTATCACGCCCTAGACTCGGTAACCGGACCTTATAAGAAACCCGATGACCGGTTTTGACCGCAACAGCCTCCGTAGTACCCCATTCTCAGCTCCCGAGACAGGTTCCAATCTTGTATCTTATAAGGAGGATTTTCATAACAATGTAATCATCTCCAATACGAGCATACCCAAGATCACAGCAAGTAAAATCTGAGAATAAAAAAGGCACACATCACAAAATCCACTATGAATTTAAATTTTTACAAGCTTACATCAGGTCCAAAAGGACATATATAAGATAGCCGAAGAAAGAAGGAAGAGAATCTGCAACACTGGGTCCTCGGCTCGCACACCTATCCAAGCACCGCTGCTAAGACGCCAACTTACGATCTCCTGCACGCATCAATCGTGCATAAGCTTATAGAGAGCTTAAAGGGTAGTGAAAGTGTGTGACAATGGTGTTCAGAAGAAGATAGAGAATGCAGAAGGGGGTCATGATCAATACCAATACCACTAGCCTTATCAAGACTATCATGAACATAAGAAGTTACACCAAGGCAGTATGATAATGTTGGAATCCATACCAAGGCTATATAGTGCAATGAGTAATGTAATGCAATAAGTACTGGGCGTCATGATAAGGCGATGCATTATGAGGCTTACACAGCCGATGCAAATGCAATGTGAAGTAATGCCAGTGCTCAAATCCAATCCATATTTCATGTACATTTCCATCATAAGGAAATCACCGGGGTCCATTACACTATTAGATGACTGCCGCTCTACAGACCCCACACAATCAAACAAGCATAAGAGACTTCACTACCCGTATGTGGACAGCCAATCACCACCAAGGCCTGAAGGTATCGGACCCATTCACGAACTGGTCAGACTCAGCCTAGCAATGCCCTCTTACATCAGGAAAGTAAGGCCACACCCCTATCCAACCGACTCCACGACAGTGGGAGTCACGGCATAACGGTATAAGGCCCTCATGCGCTCATATATTTCACCCGGTCACGGCGCTGGAGCAGATCCTTGGTACTATGAAAGTTTTTAGAATTTCACCCATGGGCATCCTATGCACCCGGTATGCTCAAGTAACATTTTCGGTGTCCAAACATGGCCATCCACGATGTATCTGTGGAGGCTATAGCCCTGATGAAGTAAGGGCAATAATGCTCATATGCTATGTAATGTCAGATGCATGAATCACACAAAATCAACCATGCATCAATCCCAAGCATCCAACGTGCTCAAGAGGGGATACTATGTCCCTCAGGGAAAGTATCATGTAATGCCCAACGACACAATATGACCACACATACATAGTGTCAACCAAGCATACAATGATGTACATTGCCCATGAAGATGGGTCTAGACGCATTATGCGGTGATATATAAAGTAGTACACTCCTCCTATCCAAGAAGGGACCAAGACTATATATTTAAACAATATCCATAAGGAATCTCACCTCTAGTGGGGGTCCATTTACCTGGGATAACCCACGAGACTAAGTATATAAATTACGGGTCTAAGTGATATAGAAATGAGCCTAACAAGAGTCTAAGATGATCATCTAATCACTCTTAAATACAACAAGGCCTAGAGGGGTCCATAATGGGGATATTTAACCACCATTTTTTAAAAAGGCATATCAACCATGAATGATGTGGATAGAAGGCCCAAGGCCTACATTAAAGATTAAAATAAATGTAACCAACCATATACATATATATTCCTCATAATAGGCCATAAAAAGATAAAATACCACTTTTAACAACATGGGCCCCAAGAAGGGAATTAAGGCCCAAGGCTCAATTTTCCAATGGCCATAGAATCCATGCATTGAGTCAGACTTGGTGGGTAGCCCGCGTACACAATATACGACTAAATAAGTTTAAGTTTTAATGAAATGGGCCCAACTACATCAGCCAAATAACTTAGCAATTTAAGTGGGCAACCAAGGGCCCAATACTATCATTGTCTTAGCCCAAAAGTCCATCAAAATGGTGGAAGTTGGCCCAATATATGGTTGGGCCAAGCTGGGACGACCCTGCCCACTCTGGGCCCATGAGATGCCGCAAAGATTATAAGAAAATATAAGCATGTAACACGTACACAAGTTCTTAATATTGTAGGCCCCACGGCCAAATAAAGTTTTAACCATAAAATTTTACATTTAAGGCCCTTGGATAAACTTTTGGCCAGTTTAACTTCCTAGACCTGGTAAGGTCCAGAAATCAGTTAACTATGTGGAGATAATCTCATAAAAGCCAACTATATTCGCTGGGGCACCCCACCAGATGGAGAGTGCGTATGTATCATGAAAAGATCAAGTGGGCCTGTTACTGGAATGTGAGTCCAGCAGTAACTTAAGGCAGAGAATACATCCATAATCGGGTGATCCAAGGCTTGGATGGCCTGGACCAAGCATGTGTTAAGGTAGGTTCCGCATACATATACATTAAACCCTAAACAAATGGCCTAGGGTTTATAGTGGGCCTTTAGCCATCCATAGAGAAACCCATGAGCCTACCTTAGGATCACCCAGGAGGACGTTCAACCTCGACTGGCTTCCAAGAGATAGCCTGCCACTACTCATATAGTATAAGGTCTAAAGCCCACGCAATGCATGGCCTAATAGACCATACACCAAGCTCGACTTATGGGCCAAATAGTGGACCCTCAAGTAAGGTTTGAGCCCAACTACAAAGGTCATAATTCCACATATTGTGGTGGGCTTCATGGGCAGCCCAGTAATTCATTTACATGGGCAAGTTTTACATTTAACATAAGTGAGTTGGGCCTCACTTTTAGCCCAAGTACAGGGTCAATTTAGTGGGCAGCCAAGAGCCCAACTTCTTGCATATTAGTGCCCTTAAGCCCATCACAATAAATGGGAGAGTATAACCTCAAGATCAATGGGTCTATCCAAAAGAAGTGAGTCCAAAAGGCCTAATCACTACCACAAAAGGGGTGGCCATGCATATACTATATTACATAATGGGCCTTAAGTAAATGGCCCAAAACAAAAGTTATCCTATTCATACATTATGATGGATTAAAGGGCAGTCCATAAGTCCAAGAATACACAAGGGCGAGACCTATACCGACAGGGTGAGCCTTGCCTCATCAGACAAACACTTTACAAGGCCCTCCACAATATGCATTTATGTGGCTTTGCAAGTCATCCCACAATTAAACATTTCATGAGGGCATCAAGGCCCATTAATACACATGATCAGCTTATAGACAGCCCATTAGGATCATAAATCAATAAGGTCAGCCCTTGCACAATCTTAGGCTCAAGAAAGAAGTTCTCAGCCAATTGAGCCTATAAAACTATTAAAAATTCTGGTTAAGGCTAACCCACAAAACCACTACAAAGGTTGGCCTCAAGGGGGTACTCATTAAGCTCAAAATTTCTAAGGAAGGAAAGCAAGGAGTGTGTGCAATACTCTCTCAAATCTGTTGTACCACAATAGTTCCTAAACAATCAACCATGTAACAAATTTTGGGCCCCTTGCTGGAATTCTAACCCACCCATTCCCTGGGCCTGCTGGAGTCCAGAAATTTATTTAATTTAGATGGGTTACTGATCCATGGTGATCCACATATATCATAGTGGGCCCCACCAGATAAGAAGGGAGATATATAACACTTACTTCAAGTGGGCCATGCCATTAGAATGCAACCATAGCAACCCAAAGTAGGGGCGTGCCTGGGTATTTGGCCTAAAACTGATACAAATTGCAGATCACACCACGGTCAGTACAGAGGCCCGATGGCCCTAAAAATTTATACGGTGGTCCGGGTTGAACTATTGCTGGAATATAACTTTCCTGAATTTGGGTCATCCAATGGGTGGGTTCTGGGCCTCCTAAATTCATGAAATTTGGACCCAAGATCCCTCATCAAGCCTACATCAATATGAGACTCAAAAAGATGACCCACCATTTGAGAAAAATATTTTTAAAATTTTATTTTTATGGAACAATACTGCTGGTCTGCACAGCAGAATTTTTCTGGCAGTCCACTATGTTGGCCCACCCGTTTGGATGCCCAAATGAGGTCCATTAACCCTAAAATTTTACAGGTAGGTCCTACCATGGGTGGGCCACCTCACTGCAAAATTTTAGTATTTTTGAGGTAGTATAAATATTTTATTTATTTCATACAAATTATGGACAGTAAAGTCCAGATTTTATTTTCCTTCTGCAGTAATGCTGCTGTCCCTAGCTTGTGTACCCCATTAGAGTGGGCTCAGGTCTGCCAAAATTTGGAGAAATGCAAGGCCAACATCCCTATACAAGTATACAATAAGGTGGGGTCCACAAAGGTGGCCCACCATTTCAAAAACCTGCTGACATTTATGTTTTTCCAGCAAGCAGAGTGGCTGGACAGTCTAGAAAATCTGGAACGTCCACCCTCCTTAGCCCACCCTTTTGAGTGATCAAACAGGGATGGATGAGGGTGAGTTTTACCATACTCTTAGGTAGGATCCACACCTCAAGGAAAATTCTAAAAAGTCAAGAAAAAAGAAGCCACAAACAATGCCTACAACTCATACATTACAACATAAAAGAAACAATTCCAGTAATTTGGACAACAACATGTAATAGAAAGAATTAAAATATAAACATTATTTTTCATGGGATTTAACCCCAGGAATTTGTATGGTGGACTGCCCCAATGGGCCCCATAGATATCCAGACCTTCCCCATCATCAAATACCCCTTTCATGTGCCCCATTTATGTAGATTTTGGGGCCACGTGTCTAAGGATGGATCGCTATAGGCGTCCAAGCTCGATGGTTAGTCTGGATTTTTGTTGGCCTACAAGGTGGGCCACACATACAAGATCAGAATTCTATCATAAATAAAAATAAAGAATCAACCACAAGAGGAGGGGCTCCGTCACATTGAGGCCCTCCCCTTCATCAATCACTCCATGTATTCCTTCTATTCATATGCTACAACAAAGATCTACCACATACATGTCCTAGATTAAAGATCAATGGTTTAGATGTCATCCCACCCATGATTCTAAGGTCTAGATGATCTATCATGCCATGGAATCCAAGTAATCCTCCATGATCGGGGCACATAGAGGGAAAACCTCATGCATAGGCATGCATGCATCAAATAGGTCATTTGGCCACAACTAATGGATGATGTAGGATCTCCACCACTGATTGGTGGGTCCTAAACATCCCATATAAAAAGAAAAGAGATCTAAGAACATGAAAATATAAATCCTAAATCCTAGGATACACCCACCTCAAAGCTTATCATTCTTCTTCTACACTTAGATTTTATAGCTCTAAGGGAGATGGATCAATGGTTGGGATGGGTTTTTGAGGGTTAAATGAGGAAGGAGAGGGAAGAAATGTGGTTGAAATTTTCAGCAAGGTAGGATGTTTTGGAGGTTCTAGCAATGGAAGAAGAGAAAATGAAAAGAAAAAGAGAGAAGGGAGAGAGATGTAGCATGAGAGTGATGATGAATTTCTAGAAAGATGGAGGCATGCTTGCCTTGGTTAAAGAAGAATGATGATTTCTATAGGAAGATACAACCAAAGTTATATGGTTAGTAGGTTTTATAGGCTTGTGGGTAGTATTTAGAGGTAGGTGGTGTAGGAATAGGGCTTAGGTAGTGTGTGTGTGTGTGTGGTGTGTGTTGGAAATAGTGCTAAGAGATGGAACTTACCCAGAAATCCATACACACTATCCCTAGGTGGACCACATGACCATGATTAAGGGTCAAAAATTGCTCAGCCTACATCTCTTAATGGACACGTCGGATTTACACATGAGACGTGACGTTGGAACTGTGGCGACAATGCGGTCACAATGGCATAAGTCTCAAATTGATCTGAGTCGGGTCTTAATGACTGGACTTACGGATGACCACAAACACTATCCAAGGGTCACGGGTCGCCTGGATTCGACTGGTAGGACCGCGGGACCAAGATGGGCAGAATGCATACTCACACACACATGCACACATGTTAACTCGGGTCGAGTCTCACAGCATCTCATTCGATATAATCGAGTAAGGATAAAAAGCGTCCAGCAATCAAACATTCATCAGGACGATTTATCGATATCTCGAAGTTATAATCAATATCATCGATATTCAAATATTGATCCCATCGAAAGTGGATCGTCGATGGCAGTTTTTACGACGCCCCTGTTTTTTATAAAAAATTTATCAGGTGTTTCGGTATATCGACACCATTCTGATATGATCTGAAATCAAATATAGATTCGATCGGAAGTCAGTCGATGATATCGACCTTGGGCGGGCATTTCTTCCAGCAAATATTTCAGGTTGTTTTTAACTTTGATCGGGGGGCCATTCGAGAAATCGATATTCATATGTCAATCATATCAAGGCCTGGTCAATTGGATCGAAACCGGACACAAACTGTCCACCAAACTTATAGGTAAATCTATACGATTTATCGATCCCATTGACACGGACTCCGATATCATTGATATACAAATTCCAATGACATCGGCTGTTCCCCGATCATATCTTAGAAACCTGAAATATTTATAAGCTAATCTCTCTCATGCTTCAAATGTCGATAGCTCGATCCCAGAATCGATGGAATCGGAGTTCGAAATCCGATAACATCGACACATGTATTGATCCACTCGATAAGCCGGCAAAAGGTTTCAAAAGCGAATGACATGAAGATTGTGCCATCGAGCGGATCATCGATACAATCGAGAGTATACGCTCGATCATATTGAATCTTGCTCGATGATATCGAACTCTGTCATAAATATGACCATTTTATATCTGTTGAAACCTTTTGTCTATTTAAAAAGAGGCTTGTCTTTATTGCTGGTAGAGAAAGAAAAGAGTGCTTCTGAGTGTTTTAAACTTCATATCATTTATCTTAAGCCCTTTCTCTCAGGGAGTTCATCCTTCAATCCACCCTCATCATTGATATTCAATAGAGTGGATTGGGGAATGGACTTCCGCATTCAAAGATCCTTCAGCTACTACCTTAATGGCAAATCATTAAGCTGGGATGCCTTGAATGCATAGATGATTAGAATTACTCTATCTTCCTAATAGAAAAATCTTTAGAGAGTGGAATTCCATCATAATCTTGACCCGACCTGAAGCCTAGTACTGGTACATCTTTTGTATTGCGGATCAAGGGAGCAGAAGACTCTTCATCAATAAGAAGGAGATCTTCATCACTGCGCTAAAAGGGACTCATCAACTTATCTGTAAGTACCTAGATTCCAGAGGACACTTGTGATCATTCCTTTCTAGGATTGGGTCTTAAGTGTTGCTCACCCTTTGAAGTCCTCAAAGGAGGCCTCCGGCGGGAGTGTACGTGTGGGTGCGTTATGTGGACCCTTGCTCTGTGTGGACATAAACATCTGGGTGCGTTGTGTGGACCCTTGCTCTGTGTGTGAATAAACATCTGGTTAGGAGTGCGCCAGCAAAACTCCAGGGTTAGAGTGAACCGAGTAGAAACCTCCATGTAAAGGTTGAAGGTGAACCTGATTTAAAACCTTAGGTTTGAGGTGAACCATGGGAAACCTCCTTAATGAAATCCGGTACACTCAAGGGTTGAGTGTGGCAGCCGGGAGTGAAGTAGACAGGTAGTCGAACCACTATAAAAATGACTGTGTCTGTGATTGATTCTTATGCTTAATCATTTGTGTGATTATGTTAATTGCATTCTTATCCGCTCACACATCACACACACAGTCACATCCATCATAGACTATAACTGCTTCATGCTTATTAATTGAATAGTTCTGTGATTGGATCCTCTACTGGGCTTGGAAGCAAGTAGAGTTATATTTGAGTAATCCTGAAAATTGCATACCTGTTAGGATTAGAGTGATAGGATTTTTAATATAACTCATAAATCTTTTAAAAAATTCGCTCTAATCACTTTAAATTCGATCTGCAAGACCCAAAACTTGTACAATCATTGACGCTAGGTTACCCTAAAATCTAGGGTCAAACTCTATTCCCTGTTGCTCTCGGGAGCACAACGAAACTTCGTATCGGACCTGGACCGCACGTTGAAAGTTCGATTGGTACCAGACTATACCATCATGAGGGCTTAGCTGGACTTGGTAACCTCCTCAAAAATCAAGTTCAGATAGTATTCCACAACTATTTTCTTGAGTCCGGAGTGAAGTGTGTGAGAACGTGAAGGTTTTTATGAAATTAAATATAAATTTAATTAATTTGAGTCGTGTCACTTGCGGATCGAGTATAAGCATTCTGACCGTCAAAATCTGACCCAAATACACCCTCGGATCAGGGTAGGTTGCCAGTACATGGCGGTACACTAGTGGCCCTGATCGAGTTTCGATGACCGTTGAATTGAAATTGGTCCACCATGGTCGATCTGGAAACCCGATCGGACTGAAAACTTAGCTTGACCTAGATCTAATATTAGAGAGCTTAAGTCTGACCGCATTTAGTAATAGGACCTCCAGAAATGTTCTGTTGGATCGGAATAGACCCGTTTTGGTTATAACATAAGTACACCTTGGCCTTGGGTCTAATTTGGTGAGTCTTTAGCCTATATAAGGACCTTAAACCCCCTCTCTCATATCCCATATGAATTTCCTAAACCTAAGGGAGAGAGAAGAAAGAAAGAGAGAGAAAGAGAGAGAGAGTAGGAGATTCACCCAGGGATTCTACCCTGCCACTCCACGTGCTTCAACATCACATCCGTATCGCTATTACAGCGTTTCTGACTCCATTCCTAGGTAAGAAATCCTAACCCTAACCTGTTTTAGGGCTTAGTATAGTTTAAGTGTTTATGTAGCTAATCTATTTCATGTTCTAGGTTGTCAATCCGCCGTTAACGAAGACTTGTCGTCTAAATCATATCTGTTACTCGTTTTCTAGTTTAAGGTGCGGACTATAGATGTTTAGGTTATCATTTCTCAATGCTTTCAATGCCGGATAATGATAGATTCATAATCTGAATGCTATTTCACATGTAGAATGCGAAGTCTGTTTTGTGTTTTAGTTATGTACGTATTATGTAGAGTTTATCGTATTCTTGGTATTTGTATAAAATATGGTATACGTATAAAATCTGAAATTTTGTTTGCCATGATTAACTGTCGTATGTATATGCTAGTCATATGTGTGACGACTCCTTGCGAAAGGGCTCGCCCTAATGCATGTCTTGGTCAATATACGTTATGTATGTTAGTATGTGTAGTCTAAGTGTTTGTGATAATGACCAAATGAGTATAAAAACTGCATTCGTGCTCGCCACGACTAACTATCGTGAATATATGATTATTATTTAGGCAACACCCCTTTAACGAAAGGATTTGCCCTAATATGTATGTTACCTGATATATAACTTGTATGATGAATTGTGTAGGCTAAGTGTTGGTAAAAATGTCTGAATGAGTTGTAGTTAGTAAGGTGTACCTATATGCGGATTGAGACATGATTCTCAATCTCCTTAGTAATGCGTATAATTTTCTCCATGTATGTCATATGCTGATGACTATTTGTTTATGAATTGAATATGTGAGAATTCATGTTTACATTGCTTTTCAGAACATGCTCAAATAATAGTATAATTTGAATTATTGTTCCGCTACTGCTTTGAGTATTTCAAATGAATATTTGATGTAATGGAATGTGGTTGGGGTTATTGAATAGTCCAGACAATCCGTAACCGGACTTGAGTTCGTGGTTGAGTTGTATTCGCCAGGCAGAACGTGTTTGACGAACCCGAGCCGTGCGTTGCTTGTTGACAGTGGTTAGGCCACACGAGGTGCTTATGCACTTCATGTCGATCAACTCAATGGGCGCTCGTACTAGTCAAACTCATCAAGTAACCCGATTAGCCCGATGTATGCTAACCATGTATGGATGTTACTGCTTGAATCTAAAGTACCAAACTTACCAGTGAAAATCCCGTTAACCATGGTACCTCAATCCGCTAAGACTCATGAGCTAGGCATGGCGGTATGGGACACCGTGGTCGAGCTGTCGGCCGACGCTGGGGCCACGAGCCTCCCCATAGTGACCAGTGAGCAACCCAGACTCGTGAGACGAATACAGTGGTATGAAACACTATATTCGAGTTGTTGGCCTACACTGATTTGGTGATGGGGAAGTGGTGTAGCGATTGTGAGTAACATCTCTTGTAGTGACCTCGAGTGTACTTTGAGTCTACGTGGAGGCGAAGACCCTTTCGTAGCAACAAGAGTACAAACTAGGCCTGTATTGATTTGATGATGGGGGAGTGGTGTAACGATTGCCTGTAACAGCCCTGACAGCCCTTGCAGCGACCTAGAACCGTACTTCCTATGAGATATACTAGGACTGACGACCTTAGACTGGATCATTGTTGGGAATTGATATAAGGGAGGTACCTTAACTTCCTAATCTGGCTGTATGAAAAAGACTAATAACAACTAGATAATCATGTTCATATCGCATTGCATGTGCCTGGAAGATGTAGAGCACTGAGGGATGAAAGCATGCCGTGAACGTAAGATGGTGTCGCATGAGGGAGTACGTAGGCAAGGGCATGTATCGTGATTGCATCTCATCCTTGCATTAACAAGCGTATCTATAAATGTTTGATTGTACTGCTTTATCATTACCGCTTGACTGATTTGATAATATGTTAATCTTTACTCTATTATTCCACTGAGTTAGCTACTCACTCCCACGTTATGGGACGGTGTTGTACACACCAACCAGACCCTGTCTTAGTTTCAGGTGAGGGCGATGCTTGTGAAGCGGAGCCGAACTTTACTTTTTGATGATGAGTTCTCCTACATGTAACTCTTTGGCGGGTCTATTTGACCTGGAGTTGCACCGAAGGGGCTTAGCTATAAGACCCATATCTTAGTCCGTACCGTTCTTTAGACTTCTGCGGTCCTACCGATCGAATTCTAGCAACCTTTGAACCTTAACCGATATTTACATGCAACCCTGATTCGTATGCCTTCAACCCGAGTCGACTCAACCCAAGACCAATACCATAGCGACCGCCCCGTCGATGCAGTTCCGATTCTGCGACTCGCGCGTTGAGGCGATACCCAGGTCAAGAGATGTGGGCCAACGTTCGGTGCGAGAAAAATACCACGCGTTGCGAAACCCAAGAGAATCTCTACGATATGTCACATCAATCCATTAATCCATCAATCCATCAATCCATCAACATGTCAAGTACACATCACCTTTCACCCATTCCCAAGCAACCACAAAAGTTAAGAATCTCTTACAAAGACCATACCTTTCTTACACCAAAAACCCTCAAAGTCAAAAAATTCTTACACCACCCATGCTTTTCTTACACAAATGGCCACAAAAGTCAAGATTTTCTTACACACCCATCACTCACCACATCCATCACCCATCTATCTCTCTCTCCCTTTTACAACTCTCTCTCTCATTTTCAAAAAAAAATCTAAGCAAGAATCCCATACGTATGAGCTCTCCAAGTCTCTCCCTCTCTTTCAAAAACTTCAAGTGTGGCCCACCTCTCCATCCCAAGATCTCCCATCCTAACCATCCATTCGTCATCTCCTCCATTGAAATCAAAGCTAAGGTGTTAAGGAACCCATACGAGCAAGAAGATCAAACGGTGGGTGCTAGATAATAGTAGTTTTTCATGTTTTCAAGATGGGCCCAATGAGGCTAACCGATCAATGGTTTGGATCTCATTTGGGACCCTAAGTTCCTAGCCCACCTCAATGCATATTTCTTCAATGTCCAAATTGTCTAGCGTCTGGGACGCTGGACGTCTCTGTAGAAGGAAAACATAAATATAAGCTTGGTTCAAAGCTTTGGGGTGGACCATTGTGTAGGCCCCACCTTGTTGTATGTAATAAATCCATGTCCTTCATCCCTTTTTCCAACTCATTTTGGGCGTTGAACTGAAAAATGAGGCTAATTTGTTAATCAAGCGGGCCATACCATAGAAAACTATATTTTTTACCATTCAAAGCTGTTAGGACCCACCTTGTTGTATTTTTACGTCAAAAATTCTGAGCATTGGACTCGTTTAGTGTATTTCGAGCCCCTAAATCCATTGGACGGTATAGATTTTTGAGAAGTGGGCCCCACATGTGATTTTTCTTAAGAATACAAAAAAATCAGCATCAGAGGTAGCGCCTGCTGCCTCTGACACAGCAGCAGTAGCAGCACGCTGCTGCGTTCAGCGGGTGGGCTGGCAGCGTCCCACTACTGCTGCTGTGGGCCCCACCATGATGTATATGTGAAATCCATGTCATTCATGTAGTGGGCCCCCTCCAAGTTTCAACCGAATCCAAAACTCAGGTGGCCCACACCACACGAAATAGTGGTGATTGAACTCTACCAATGAAATCCTTTTGTGGGCCCCAAAAGTTCTGGATCAAGATGAAATTTGTGTTTTCCCTTCATTCAGGTCCGCGTGACCTCTTGAAACAGTTTGGATGGAAAATAAACATTACAGTGGGCCCCACCCCCAACCCTTGGTCCACGTGGCCTTATCAATAGGTTGGACGACAAATAGATATTACGGTGGGTCCCCTAGCGAATAGGAGCTGGGAGCCGAGAATGGGGTTCTATGGAGGCTGTCGGCCCCAGATTCAGTGATCGAAAATTTTGTGAGCCCGGTTTCTGAGTTTGGGGCGTGACAGAAGTTGGTATCAGAGCATAACTTGGGAATAACAGAGAATAACATTACATGTCTGCTATGAGTTTAGAGTGATTAAGTTCTTAAGTTTGCATAGTTTAGCGATCTTCCATTACAGACCTTTAACGTGCGTGCCTTCGAGAGTTTTCAAGTTGATAGGTGCCTTCACTCTTTCCTGTAGGACATGCCGCCTAGGAGAGTGGCCCGATCGACTCCTGTACCATCACCTGAGGATCCCGCACCACCACCTGCGGCTCCCGCACTACCACCTATGATGCCCGTTCCACCACTAGAGATTCCTGCTGCCCATCCTGAGTATGTGGCCCACCTCTCCATCCCAAGATCTCCCATCTTAGCCATCCATTCGTCATCTCCTCCATTGGAATCAAAGCTAACGTGCTAAGGAACCCATACGAGCAAGAAGATCAAACGGTGGGTGCTAGATAATAGTAGTTTTTCATGTTTTCAAGATGGGCCAAGTGAGGCCAACCGATCAATGGTTTGGATCTCATTTGGGACCCTAAGTTGTGGCCGATGGCCCACTTTGATCATCATGATCATCCATGATGGGGCCATTCTCCATGGACCCCATCATGATGTTTATTTCATTACATTAGGAAGGTCATCTAGACCGTCCATATTGGTGGGGAGAGGATCTCCACCGTTGACTTTTGATTTTCATAAATCCATGTGTAGAGGGATCCATTGATGTATGATTTCATATAAGAGAGGGCTCATAGTGGCGGAGCCATCCATCACACGCGTGTCCCACTCTCTATCTCTCTCTCTCCCTTTTTATTTGATTTTTTATTATTTTATGAGATTATAATAGTGTTGTATGGCCTATTTGAATGGACCCCACCATGAGGCTTATATCCTATCCAATCATCGAGTGTGGCCCACTTTGTATGTGATGTATCCACACTATTCTCTATGAGGTGGCCCACCTAATCAGGGCCCACCTCAATGCATATTTCTTCAATGTCCAAACCGTCCAGCGTCTAGGACGCTGGACGTCTCTGTAGAAGGAAAACACAATTATAAGCTTCGTTCAAAGCTTTGGGGTGGACCATTGTGTAGGGCCCACCTTGTTGTATGTAATAAATCCATGTCATTCATCCCATTTTCCAACTCATTTTAGGCGTTGAGCCGAAAAATGGGGCTGATCTGTTAATCAGGCAGGCCATATTATAAAAAACTATATTTTTTACCATTCAAAGCTGTTAGGACCCACCTTATTGTATTTTCACGTCAAAAATGCTGAACATTGGACTCGTTTAGTGTATTTTCAGCCCCTAAATCCATTGGACGGTATAGATTTTCGAGAAGTGGGCCCCATATGTGATTTTTCTCAAGAAAATAAAAAAAAAAATCAGCATCAGAGGCAGCGCCTGCTGCCTTTTACACAGCAGCAGCAGCAGTATGCTGCTGCGTACAATGGGCGAGCGAGCAGTGTCCCACGGCTGCTGTCGTGGGCCCCACCATGATGTATATGTGAAATCCATGCCGTTCATGTGGTGGAACCCCTCCTCAGGTGGGCCCCCTCCAAGTTTCAACGAATCCAAAACTCAGGTGGCCCACACCACACGAAACAGTGGTGATTGAACTCTACCAATGAAATCCTTTTGTGGGCCCCAAAAGTTCTGGATCAAGATGAAATTTGTGTTTTCCCTTCATTCAGGTCCGCGTGACCTATTGAAACAGTTTGGATAGAAAATAAACATTACAGTGGGCCCCACTCCCAACCCTTGGTCCACGTGGCCTTATCAATAGGTTGGACGACAAATAGATATTACGGTGGGTCCCCTACCCTGACCGTGTGACCTGGTAAACAGGTTGGACGGCATATAAATATTGTGGTGGGCCCCATGTGGGACCCACTTGTAAGTGGATTGACTCATACACGTACACAGTAGCAAAATAGCTGCTGTGTTGACGTGCTCATGCCTCCCAGGCTATGCGGGCTGCATGCACAAGGTATGTGCCATATCTAACCATCTATCCACTTTGATAGCTCATTTACGACATGATCTAAAGAATGAGCCAGATCCATAGTCCGAGTGGACCCCACCTTAGCATGTTTTGAGGTCCATCTTAATGTATTTGTGGTAGGTCATTGGGGGCCCACTTTGAGGTGAATTTAAGGCCCATGGAATTAGGCCATTAATGTATTCTAAGGCCCATGGGATTAGGCCCATTTGATGTTTTAGGGGCCCATGAGTTAAGGCCCATTGAGATGTACTAGGGCCTATGGGTTGAGGCCCATTTGATGTACATATGGGGCCCAATTGGTGTGGTCCATTTGTTGCATATAAGACCCATAAGATTAGACCCATTTGATGCAATCTAAGGCCCACGGGTTATAAACCATTGCAATGTACCTAAGGCTCACTGTTGAAGCCCAGTAATGCGGCCCATTTGATGAACGTAAGGCCCACTAATGTAGCCCATTTGATGTAATGAAGGCCCAATAGGATATACTTAAGGTCCATTGCAATGTGTGAACCCAATATGGTTTGTATAATGATGTTTACTATGGGCTAAGGCTTGGGAGCAATGGTGGTTTGACGTCCACATTGCAAGTATAGTGTTGGTTAAATGTCCGCATTATGACTCTCTCTAGGGCCATTGATAGGCCGTAAATTATTATGCGTAGGCCGTCTAGGCCCATCTATGTTGTAAGGATAGTTCATTACTTTATAAACATTCTTAGTATAATTCCATTTCTCATGCCCATACGCATCATATGTATGCTCGATATGAGGAATGTTTGATCATCACATAAGCCATTGGGCTGAGACATTTACGGGACTCCTTATGAGACGGAGTGTCCCACATGAGCACATGGTGCGCACGGGATTGTTACATGATTGTATAGTGAGACTCATGCATCTCGCATTTACATGACGTGTGACATCAGGACCATGGCCTCCACAGGCATATCTTGGTTGATAGGATTGGATACCGAAAATCTTGTTCTATATGGGGTACTATAGATATTCCTGGGTGAAAGTCCCTAAACCCTTATGGTACTAAGAGGTTTCTCCAACGTCTAGACCGAGTGGGTAGATGAGCATCTTTTGCCGATTACTAGATGGCTGCGCTCTCCACTGTGTCGTGGTCGGTTAGAAGGGGGTGCGGCCTTACTCATCCGAGTGTAGGGGGCAATGCTAGGCTGAGTTTGACCAGCTCGAGGAATGGGTCCGTTATCGACGAGCCGAGCCCGATATTGGCAGGTGGATAGTGAGGTCTCTTCCACTTACCTCATCGTGTGTGATGGGCGACGATCTGGTTTAGAGTGTACTAGACCCCGGTGATATCCTCGAGTTGAGCTGTATTGACATGTGGATTTAGATGAGGATTGTATGCTTGACTTGCATCTTGCATCGTATAGCCTTGGTACGGCTCATGATATCTATGGATCCATCTGCATATTCTGCATTACTCTGATATTGCATGATCATATTACTACCTTGCGCACACACTTTCACCAACCTCTAAGCTTGCTATAAGCTTATACACGACCGTTGCTTGCAGGTGACGTTGGGACGCAGCAACGCTGAGGCAGGAGCGCTTTGCAGATCGCTTTAGAGATTTTGTTCATCATCATTATATTTCCTTTTATGCACATTGTACTTGTAAAGTTTTTTATCATAGTGGAAATGTAATGGAGTTTTTGGTTATTGTTTGTGGGTTATACCTTTGGTTATGCTTATCACGATTCAAACTGATGTTGAAAATCCTCCTCGTAGCATCCCAGGATCGGAACCTGGCGAATGGGAGCTGGGAACCGAGAATGGGGTTCTATGGAGTCTGTCGGCGCCAGATTCGGTAATCAAAAATTTTATGAGCCCGATTTTCGAGTTTGAGGCATGACATTCAGTATTTGAGATAGAAAACATTACATTTTTTTCATTTTGTACATTTTATAATCAAACTTGTAATTGTTAACTTAGTGACATTCATACTCTGAGGGCTTACTATCACTCTTATCTAGTTTATATACTTATCACAGTCTTCCACTTGCATAATTTAAACGCCTGTGGAGTATGATATGCTTTTTTGGTGTAATCCCAATCATGTTTAATACCCTTCTACAGACAACATTCAATCACCATTATCTATATTGCATAAGTGATGTTTTGGAACTCGGGAGTTGGGTTTTTACTCGACCCCCAATTTTTAGGATGTTACACATTTGCATTATCTTTTATATATCGTTTTTATCTTATTCAATTCTCTTCTCAAATCTTATTAAATTCAAATAGAGAGTGCCCTTTACTTAACTTGAGAATAGAGGATTGAATCTACAACTTTTAGGGTTTTTTCTTTGAAAAATAATATATCCCTACATCTTTCCTGGTTGTGCATACATTGGTTCATCTTCATCTAAAGAAAGAAAGGATCACTGCATTCACTAAAGCTTTATCTTCAAAAGCTTCATCGATATCTTCACTTCGACTCACATCTTCAAAAAGATAAGTTTTCATCTAGTAAATTACTTTTACTTTGGGTTGATTGAGATTTCTTAAAAAATATCATTAGGTTGATAAGTAATAAGCCCGTTAAAATCACTTGTTGTTAGTTATGATAGCCTGTGAAAATCACAAACTGTAAGAGGTTGTTGAGGTTAGCTTGTGAAAACCTTGAATATCGTGGAAAGCGAAAATTACTTGAAGATGTAATTTTGGGAGTAGAGTAGGTGTGTGTTAACACTAAACCACTATAACTATGTTTGTCTTGCAGTGATTAATAATATTTTCCTTATATTTATTATCTTACAATACAGAAATTAAGGAAGTCAAAATATAAGATTGTCTTACCTAAGATATTAGGCGAAGGTTTTTTTATGAGTAAATTAAAATCAATATTTCAATATTAAATGTTGTTTTGAATTTATTTTCTGAGATTGATTATTAAAAATTGGTTAAGCCATATTTACCCCCCTCTAGGACATCGATAGCTCAACTTTCAGACTTTCGACTGTCAATCTGATGGAATCTCACAAATTCGGCGTGGGAAACCCGGCGTAAATGGTTGGTTGGCTAAAGTAGCTTCTCCTACCTCAAAATTATATATGATACATTGAAAAACTCATTCTAATTTGTGAGATACGATTATTTTGAGGTTCTGATAGTCCTGATCACCTCCGCCCCCAATCGGGCCTTCTCTGGTCCATCTTGGCCACGAAACTATCTGCGACCCACTCTACATCACATTATGCCCTAGGAAGTTTTTAATCATGGGATTTCAATCAGCATTGTTTCATATGGTACGATCCACCTAAGATTAGGATCTACTTCATTTTTTTTACTCTTGACCTAAAATGAGCTTAATAAATGGATAAATAACGTAGATATATAATAGATGCACAAAGTGGGCCTCACAGTCGGGGTCATACTATGTTGGGTGAGTCCTGGGCGCACCAAATCTTCTCCCATAAAGAATAGGAGTTCTTACTCGTGTGAGTAACTAAGTTGAGCTAGATTAGCACGTGTGGGTGATTTGATCGGCTCACCTAGACAACCCCACCATTTTTTTGATCATGTCATCAGTGCTAAGACACGACTTATCAGTAGAGGTGGGCATCGTGTCGAGTTAAGTCAAACTGAGCTGGGGTTGACCCGACCTGATTTTTACATAAACTTGACCTGAACTCGACCCAACTTGGTACCGAGTCCAACATGCCTTACCTAATATGATTGTGAGTTTAGCTTGGACCAACCCGAACCAAGTCTGACCAGGTAACGAGGATCGATTTGGGTCGAGTTAACATTTTTATTTAGGGTTTAGGGTTTACGGTTTAGAAATGGCTCAGCCCGAGCTAGCCCGAACGCACCTGAGCTAACCCTAACAAAATAAAAGCATCCAACCGATTCCAATTTGTCAATTCTAACTATATTTAACCCTGTAACGCCCTGGATTTCAAGGGTCGAGCAAAGCTCAACTCCCGAGATCCAACGCATCACTTATGCAACATGGATAATGATGTTTAAATATTGTTCATATCAATGCATTAGACATGGGTGGGATTATACTAAAACATCATATCATACTCCAGAGATAAATAAGATGTAGCAAGCGGAAGACTGAAACACACACACACACACACACACACACACACACACACACACATATATATATATATAAGTATGTAAGGGTGTCGCAACCTCCAAAGTATAAGTATGATACCGAGCTGAATATAAACATGTATTGTTTCAAAATTTAGATGTCCAACTAATCCATGTATCCCTGTAATCTCGTCGAATCAGCACGAGGTCTATATAGACCCGCCTGATAGCTAAACATAGGAGAATTTCTCCTCCTCATCTATGAAGCCCAGATCAGCTGTATAGACTCCGGCATCACCTGCATCTAAACCAGAGTCTGGTCATGTTTTAAAATACCATCCTAGAGTGGGAGTGAGTGATCAACTCAGTGGTACTATAAGGCAAAGGTTAACATATTATTAATTCAATCAAGCAGTAATGATAAAGCAATTCAACAATCACTTCCTAGCTACTCTTGTTAATGCAGGGATGGTGTGCAGTAATAATGCATGCCCTCGCACAAAGCTCCCTCAAAAGTGACTCCATCAACCGTTCGTGCATGAAAACTCCCTAAACATGCAACTTCCTCGCCAAAACACATGCAATGCAGTGCATGATCGTGTTAGCCAAGTAATTAATTAGGCTTATTCATACAACAGATTCAGGAAGCTAAGGTACCTCCCTTTATATCATTAACTCAAACCGAAGGATCCATATAGGATCATCAATCCTAATTAATCACATACGATAGGCAAGTTATAGGGCATCACCCCTAATAAAAAACAGTGGATGGGCAAATTCAAGAGTTTATACTTGAGGTCACTATGGGGAGGCTCATCACCTCAGCGTAGGCTGACAGCTCGAGTACAGTGTCCCATACCACTATATTCGGCTCACGAGTTTGGGTTGCTCACTGGTCACTACGAAGAGGTTTGTCACCCCAGTATAGGCCGATAGCTCGACCACGGTGTCCCATACCACTATGTCTGGCTCATGAGTCTTAGCAGATCATGGTACCATGGTTGAAATGTCCCTTTACATTGGTAAGTGGTACCTTAGATTCAAGCAGTGTTATCCATACATGGTAAACACACAATAAACCCATTAGTTTATTAAACAAGTTCAATTGGTACAGGCGCATGCCGAATTAATCGACATGGAGCACGTAAGCACTCCCCATAGCCTAACCACTATCGCCAATCGTCGTACGACCCGGATTCACCGAACGTATCCAATGTGGCGAGACTAATTTGGCCACTCAACGGAAATTATTACCGATTGCCTGGACTACGTTGTAGTCCCAATCTTACTTAGATGTAGCATGTAAATACATGTGAAAGTCATATCAACAATTAACAAACAATTCAAATCAATATCTCATTTGAGTATTTCATCGAACATATTGAACATGTTAACAAACATTACATTTCATCCATAAATTTGCATAGTCGAAATTAAGATTACAGGAAGGAAACTATACATATAGATAAGATAATTGAGAATCCTATCTCAACACCCTTATTAAATACAATTCATTAACAATTTCTCATTTGGACATTTTATCAAACACTTGGACTACACATAACTAAATACATAGACTAGATTAGTTACGACATGAACTATAACAATTCATTACACAAAGAGATCGTGATACACATGACAAACATGAATCTTAGATTTATAGTCATGACAAGCACAAATCACAATTTCATATTCATTCAAATATTTCAACAAACACATGGAATGCATCATATATTCAACATAGTTCACACATGTATAATATATAAAAAACGTCGTAATCAAAATCATATGGCAGCATTCAAGTCAAACATAAATCATTAGCTGACATTGAAAGCCTTGAAAACCATAACCTAAATGTTTATAGTCTGCACCTTTCGTCGGAATACTCGATTCAGACGTGATTTGAATCCTACATTCTTGAAAACGGAACAATGGGCACTTAAGGAATGAAATAGGTTAGCTATTTCATCGATTACTCTATTTGGATTCCTAAATCAAGATTAGAGTTAGGATTTCTTATCCAAATCGTAGTTGGAATGGTTCGTGTAGCGATGGTGGGGAAGTGAAACAACAAGTGGAGTCGTGAAAAACAATTCCAACAACGATTTCCCTATTTCTCTCTTCTCTCCTTACTCTTTTCTCTTCTTTTCTCTCTTCTCTCTCCTAGGGTTAGAGAAATTCGTATGAAATGGAAATAGAGTGGTTTAAGGGCTTTATATAGGCCTAGAACTGATGTAAATGGCCTAGGGCCATGGTATACTTAGTTTATAACTAAAGGGCGTCTGTTTTAGGCGGACGAGGCTCATCTGGAGGTCCACTACTCACTTACGGTGTAGGGTAAGTCCGTTGACAATGGATCTAGTCCAGGAAATGATTTCAAGGCGATTAGATAGTTCGATCGATCGTGGAGGACCTGTATCAGATCAATGGTCATTATCACTCGATCGGGGCCATAAATATACAGATATGTGCAGGGAAATTTCCCTGATCGATGGGTGAACTTCGGTCAGAAACTGATAGTCAGAAATCTTCAATTTCACCGGCAAGCCAATGGCCCAAATTACTTAAGTTTTGGTTCCTTTTCTAAAGATATTCGTATTTCTCACACACTTTACTCAGGCTCAAGTTGTGCATTTCTAGACACTATTTAGGCTCAATTCCTGTGATGGTTTTCAAGCCCAATAGGACGGTCATAACCTTATAGTTTCACGGTCATCGAACTTTCCACGTGCGGTCAAGGTCCGATACGGAGTTTCAATGTGCTCCTGTGAGCAACAGGCTTTTGGGATTTCTCCTAGGTTTTTAAGCAATGTTGAGTTAGCGATTTTGATGGTTTTGGGTCTTGCCATTTGTATAAATAGTGGTTTAACCTAAATCCACCGATTAATCTAGTTCAGTATTTAATTAATTTTTGCCTAAATTTCTAACGGATACGATCCTTAGGGTTTTCTGCCTGAGGTGGTACTCGGGTCTTTGTACGAATTTTTTCGAGACGTTATAGACCCCAATTTCATAAAATCCATCAAATTAGAATATCCTAGCATAATGTATTTCACAAGAATATATGAAAATCATGAAATAAAAGTTTTACGGAGCTCAAAATTATCTTGATTAGTTGATTTAGAGAGTTGGGTGGCTATCAAGAGTAAAAAAATAGCAGGGTGGACCGGTTGTGTGCGAATGATCTGCTAAGTCAAGATGAGCTGTAACACCCCAAACTTCTTAATACCCGCGCATTGAAAGTTCTCGAGTGTAAACATTAGATCTAACTTATTAAGTACACACGTATAATACCAATTTAGCCATCCTAACCTTACATCTATTCCCCAACACGAATCGGACCGTTGGGAATAACCTTTATCCATATATTAAGTCATGCATCCATTGATGTTCTAAATGAACCATCATCTCATCAGCAAAACCCACCTTAGGGCTTCGACCACCTTGTAGACAAATAGAATCATGCAGTCACGTTTTAGGACTCGAGTCATAAAATCTACCGCTCTTTAGGATTATAACGTCACGTCGGATGACCCATCCTTCGAAAACACAAATCAGATTATTTAGTCTTATAATTAACCTCTAGAATACACCTAAACACTATGTAGGATCCCATGGTCTTTGATAATTAGACACAAACTTACCTAACCGTTAGATTGGTGGAATGGTCAGGATGTCAATCCAAACATCCATGTAGTGTGTCCCACTTAACACTTAGAGTTAGTTAAATACTATGTACATGACTCATAAGGATCGATCTACCGTAAGTCACATTCCAAAGAGCCTAATAGTAAATCAACTCCTAAACTATAATATGCAACTAATCTAGTTGGAACCTGTCATTTAGATCAACCCAAGAGCTGTTAGGGACATATAAATCGGTAAATGATCGACCGAGGTGAAATCTAATCATTAAACTACATGTGATTATCAGTTTATTGAACAAATAGGGGGTTACGGCTCACCTAAGTCTTAGATCAACCCCTATATCACACCCAAACATTCCTCTGAGTCCTTAGGACCCTTTTAACCGTTGATGTTCAAATTCGGAATGATCCGGCCACCAGATCAACAACCACCCACAAATAAGACTCGAAAGTTAAAAGTATGGCCCACCTAAGCGCTAGAATTAGCTGATAAATGGACAAATGTCCTAATAGGTTGAGTAAAATAAAATTGATGGTACAGATTGTACCATACATCACTATGGACCCCACCATGGGTGGTGTGCATACACGGGATGTGTCCAACCACGGTGCACATAGGTTAAGTGTCGGGTCAAACTAACTTTGAGCCGATGGATTTCTAGAAAAGAGAAATCCCTCTCTTTCTTTAAGTTCCCACTAGCAACGGTGTTTGAAAAATGCCATTCCATATTCTGATTGTGGGCCACCATCTGAGGTCAAGTGACCAGATTCGAGCCGTCCATCTAGTAGAGAGACCACCACCGATCAATCCCTACCCATTTCCAACCACTGGATCGCACATGAGTGCACACCTACTAGCGTGGAAACCGGTGGCGTGCGGCTTCTTCTCCTCCGAAAATAGAAAGAATTTTGATTCTTCCTCTTCTTGCATTCACACATGCAATTACTACTCTTCATTCCCATGGACTCTAGCATGAATCGGGATCCAATCCCATCCCGTCTTCCGCATTCCTTCCATAAACGACAGCAAACGTGGATGAATTAATGCACTCGTAAATTCTCCCATGGAGGGCGTTTGAACTAAGATACCTAGCTCCAATCCAAGTCGTCCAAGCCTTATATAAGGGACTTTCGACTCTTTTCAAGCCGATAGAAAAAGGAGGAAAACACCAAGAGAATAGCGTTCTACCGTCTTCCACGGAAACAAATTGTAGCCTACAGAAACTATTGTTCCAAGAAGCCACCAGACAAATCGAGTCTGATCCTTTGTTTATCAATCTAAACTAACCAGAGAAGCCACTTTTAAGGTCAAATGGCGGTGGCCAGATCCACCATTGATATAGACCACCCTCTACACCAGGAAGTTGATGGCCAGGGAAGACCGTCGAATCATAATCTGCAAATCACACCCGATCAAGATGAGGTCTGAAGATCTAAGGTAGGTGTCTGAAAACACAAGGAAGAAAGAGATCCTATCGTAGACCGAAAAAAACTGACCAAACGGTCAGGTGCTACGATCCTTCGTGTGCAAGAACGTTGCATGTTGTTGAGTTAGATTCAGAAACCCCCTCACATGCAGAAGTGCCATCCAAAAATAGTATATAAGAGAACATCCTTACAGGTTCTCGGCACGACAAAATGAAGAGAGAAAGAGGGAGAGAAGACGTCCGTTCGAAAGAAAAGAAGAGAGAGAAGAAGCTGATTTTTAGAACTCAACTCGCTGCCGAGTCAATTATAGCGACGAGTCAGAGACTCAGTGAGTCATTTGGGCTATCGTTTCTCAACTCTGGGCTTGAGTTCAGCTTGCTGGGCGAGCCTTTCAGAGAAAGAAGAAAAGAAAGAAAGGGAGAGAGAGAAACAAGAAAGAGAGAAAGAGAGAGAGTCGGGTGTTGAGTCGACTCACTGAGTCCTAGACTAAGTCAGGGCCAGGTTCGAGTCAGTTTTGGGTCCTATAGTGCTTGGAACACTGGTGGAGAGCAGTCATCAAGGGGAGTTATGAGATTAGTGCTGAGGGTCAAATATTGCATATTAGACCTCTGTTATTACCTAAATTTACGAACATAATACTGTTTAATGGCCTATTTAAATCGTGTTCGTGTTGTAAGGGACTTTAGGAGCTTGGATTGGAAAATAGTATTAAAATCATGGATTTAACATTCAAAAATCACCAAGGCAAGGGATGGACCCTAGGAGACTGAGACTAAAGAATTTACAAGCCAGAGATCTGAGAAAATCAAGCCACTCACGTTAAACGGGCCTGAAAATCGTCTAGAAGGCAAGATTACAAGGTTCCCACAATCCGTTTGGCTCAAAACTTTATATCTAGCCTGAGGACCCTAAATTAACTATACACGTCGAATTTTAGCTCTTAGATCCCTGTGGAAGTAGCCGAACGAATGGATCAGCCCATAAATCGTGAATCTGGGGCCCACCTAATATCTGGATACACTTCAATTTTGGTTTCAACCTCTTGAATAAGGTGGAAAAATGAATGGTCTGAACGGATGTCTCATATAAATCAAGGGGGAACCCACTTTACATGGTGTGTGTGCACAATATGCTTGCACTGGATAAGCACCGAACCGGTTGAATCGGTCAACAGAGCTTTGATCGATCTTTCTTTTTAAAGGATTTTAAATCCTTCTTCCCACCGTGCAACAAGAACAGAGACTTGCGGTTGGATCTTGTGGGCCACCATCGTGGTCCAGACAACTAATCCGGACCGTCCATAAAACCCTATGGTCTGTCTTACCAAGACCTAGGTAATAGAATTTCAAAAGACAACGAGGATGGGTTCCCAGCCGTTCAAATGCAGGTCAGACGGCCATAAGATCGAGCAAGTGGGCCATATTAAAAGCACTTCAAAACCATCCATTTCCACCCAAAATCTCGTCACAAAGATAATGGACAGAGTATATTTCCTCACCGACGCTGATCATGGGCCCCACGATCAGCCCGGCACAGGGTTTACGTAGGCCGTGCATCTAAGCAGAGCTCGGATGTTGCCGTCATCCATAGGCCCTTATGTGATCTTAAACATGATCGGATCAATGATCCAGACAGTTTAAATGATGGAAAAGGGGGTCTTTGTCAAGCTCCAAACTCAGAAACCGGGCTCACAAAATTTTTGATCGCCGAATCTGGAGTCGACAGCCTCCATAGAACCCCATTCTCGGCTTGCAACGCCCATTCGCCAGGTTCCGCTCTTGGGATACTACGAGGAGAATTTTCACCATCAGTTTGATTCATAATAAGCATAACCAAAGGCATAACCCACAAACAACAACCAAAAACTCCATTACATTTTCACTATGATAAAAAACTTACAAGTACAATGAGCATAAAGGGAAATACAATGATAGTGGACGATAACTCCAAAATGATCTGTAAAGTTCTCCTGCCTCAGCACTGCTTTGCTCCAACGTCACCTGCACGCAACGGTCGTGCATAAGCTTATAGAAATCTTAGAGGGTGGTGAAAGTGTGTGCGCAAGGTAGTAATATGATCATGCATTATCAGAGTAATGCAGAATATGCAGATGGATCCACGAATACCATTAGCCGTACCAAGGCTATGCGATGCAAGACATGAATGATATTGGCCATAACAAGGCCATGCGATGTGAAATGCAACTCAAGCATATAAATCCTCATCTAAGTCCACATATCAATACAACTCAAATATGGGATATCACTGGGGTCTAATACACTCTAAACCAGATCGCCGCCCCATTGCGTGCAATAAGGTAAGTGGAAGAGACCTCAGTATCCGTCTGCCAATATCGAGCTCGACTTGTCGATAGCGGACCCATTCCTTGAGCTGGTCAAACTCAACATAGCTTTGTCCCCTACTCTCGGGCGGGTAAGGAAACATCCCCTTCCAACCGACCACGACACAGTGGAAAGCTAGAGCATCTAGTAATCGGCAGTCGACACTCCTGTACCCACTCAGTATAGACGTTAGAGCAACCTCTTGGTACCATAAGGGTTTAGGGACTTTCACCCAAGGATATCTATAGCACCCCATGTAGAATGAGATTTCTGGTATCCAATCCTGCCAACCACGATACGCCTGTGGAGGCTACGGCCCTGATGTCACTAGGACGTATAGTACCATATCACACAATGCGAATACATGAATCACACTATCCAGTCATGCAGCAATCCTGCACGTAACGTGCGCTCATGTAGGGCAACACCGCCTATCCGGGAGCCCCTAAACAATCTGCCCGAAGGCATATGCTATGATCAGTCACTTCTCATATCAAGCATACATATGATGCGTATGATCATGAATCATGGAACTATACTATTCATGTTATGAAATAATGCACTATCCTTACAATGTAGATGGCCTAGACGGCCTACACACAACAAGTACGGGCCTAACGATGGGCCTTAGGGAGAGTCGTAATGCGGACATTTAACCAACATTATACTTACAATGTGGACGTCAAACCAACATTGCTCCCAAGGCGTAGCCCGTCGTGAAACATCCTTACACAAACCGTGTTGGGATCATATATTGCAATGGACCTTAGGTACATCCCATTGGGCCTTAAATACATCAAATGGGCCATATCATATGAGCCTTTTATTCATCAACTGGGCTACATCAATGGGCCGCACCAATGGGCCTTATGTGCATTGCAATGGCCATAACCCGTTGGGTCTTGAATACATCAAATGGGCCTAATCACATGGGTCTTATGTGTATTAAATAGGCCACACAAATTGGGCCCCATATGTACATCAAATGGGCCTTCACCCCTAGGCCCTAACACATCTCAATGGGCCTTAACCCATGGGCCCCTACTACAACAAATGGGCCTCAATCCATGGGCCCTTCATATAACAAGGTGGGCCTCATACATATATCAATGTGGGGTCTCAATGGACGGCCACAAATAACTCAAAATGGGCCCCATACATATACCGAAGTGGGGTCCATTTGAAGTATAGATCTGACTCATTCTTTTAGCTCAAGCCATAAAATGAGCTTTCCAAGTGGATAGGCGGATTGGATGTAGCACATGCATCATGGAGGGTCCCACCATCCAGGTGTGGACGGTGTGGATCAAACACATAAATCAGGGTGGTTTCCACTATCCCACGCTGTGGACGGTGGAATGAAATAAATACATTGCAGTGGGTTCCATCGTCCGCTTGACGGTGGTAATACAACACACACATCACTGTGGGCTCCACGTGGGGCCCACCATAATGTTTATACACCATCCAATCTGCTGATAAGGTCATACAGACCTAGATGAAGAGGAAAAATAAATTTCATATTGATCCAAAACTTCTATGGCCCATAAAAGGATTCTAATGGTAGACATTCAATCACAGTGTTTCCTATGATGTGGGCCACCTGAGCGTTGGATGTGGCTCGTTTTTGGAGGGGGCCCACCTGAGGAGGGGGTCCACCGTATGAATGGATTAGATGAAAAATAAACATCAAGGTGGGGCCCACATGTAGGGCCGTGGCCCCTGGCCCGTCCGCCCATACGCAGCACGCTGCTGCTGCTCCTGTTGCCAGGAGCAGCAAGCGCTGCCCCCTAATGTATGTTTGTATTTTTCTTTAAACACGTTTTCTTGAGGTTTTTCGGGTGTGCGGCCCACATTATGTAAATCCAACCCAGCCATTGGTCTCTACAGACTATGACAAGTCCATCAAGCCCAATATTGGACATGTCTTGGTGCGTAGGAAATTTTAAACAAATTTGAAAGGTGAAAATTACCATTTTTAATGCTATGTCCCACCAGATACTCAGATCAACCTCATTTTTTGGCTCAACGCCTAAAATAAGGTGGGGAAAGGAATGGACGGCTTGGATTAAGTCCTTACATCAAGGTGGGGCCTACATGAGTGGGCCACCCATAAGCTTGGAAACAAGCTGATATTTGTGTTTTCCAAACCCCGTCCAACGTCCCTGGATGCTGGACGTTGCGACTAACAAATACATTAGAGGTGGGTCCTGCTTAGGTGGGCCACCTCATGGAGGATGGTGTGGATACAACACACACAAAGTGGGCCCCACTTGTAGATGGTTTGGATAGAATACATGCCTCATGGTGGGGTCCATTCAAGTGGGCTACACAACCTTATCATGATCTCATAAAAGAAAATGAAATAGAGAGGGAGAGAGAGAGATAGAGAGTGGGACACGTGTGATGGAGGGACCCCGACACTATGGGCCCCCCCTTGCAACCAAACATACATCAAGTGGGTCCCATTACACATGGGCCCATTAAATCCAAAATCTAACGGTGGAGATCCCTTCTCCACTAAAATAGACGGTCTAGATGACCCTAGGTATACAAGAAAAATAAACATCATGATGAGGTCCATGGAGAATGGCCCCATTATGGAATGATCATGATGATCATCGGCCACATCTTAGGGTCCTAAATGAGATCCAAACCATTGATCGGTTGGCCTCACTTCTCCCATCTTAAAAATATGAAAAACCACTCTTATCAAGCACCCACCTTTCGATCTTCTTGCCCCCTTAGGTTCCTTAGCTCCTTAGCTTTGATTCTAACGGAGGAGATGAGGTTTGGATGGTTGAGATGGGATATCTTGGGATGGAAAGGTGGGCCACACTTGGAGATTGGAAGAGAGGGAGAGGCTTGGACGTATGGTGTTTCTCTTGCTTGGGAATGATTTGAAAAAAATGAGAAAGAGAGTTGTAAAGAGAGAGGAGTGTGGGTGATGGATGTGTTGATGTGGTGAGTGATGGGTGTAAGAACCTTTTTGACTTTTGTGGCCATTTGTGTAAGAAAGGCATGGGTGTGTAAGAGACTTTTTGACTTTGAGGCTTGCTTGGAAAAGGGTGAAAAGTGATGTGTACTTGACATGATGGATTGATTGATGTGATAAGTCGTAGAGATTCTCTTGAGTTTTGCAACGCGTGGCGTTTTCCTCGCACCGAACGCTGGCCCACATCTCCTGATCAGGGTATCGCCTCAGCGCGTGAGTCGCGGCATCGGAACCGCACCGACGGCGCGGTCCCTATGGTAAGGTCTTGGGTTGAGTCGACTCGGGTTGATGGCGTGTGAATCTGGGTCACGCGCAAATACCGGTTAAGGATCGAAGGTTACTAGAATTTGACTGAAAAGACCGCAGAAGTCTACGGAATGGTACAGACTAAGATACGGGTCTTACAGTCTTAAACCAAACTATGAAGTTAGATCCCAAAGATAGGCCATGCATCCACCGCAAACACCATCCAAACGCAAGTCAATTGCATTTTTCAATGCGCATGCTGCGTAAGGAGTTTCTCCACTGACTCCAACCTCTTATACATGACTTCACAGTCACATCACCGACTCTCCTATGCCTATAAAAGGAGAGAAGAGAGATAGCATAGGATCATCAATCTTAGGACATGAAGAGAGCAAGGGAGAGAGAGAAGGTGTGGACGGCTCGGGCTTGGGTTCTTTCTTCCTTTTCTTCTTTCTTTATGTGTTTATGTCTTTCTTTTTCAGAGATGTTAGCATACTCTTTCTTCCTTTTCTTCTTTCTTTATGTGTTTGCTCGGGCTAAGCCTCTTATCTAGGGCTAAGATGTGAAGCTTGTAGTGAGATGAGAGACTTTTTATTTATCCCTTTTGTTTCATGTTTAAACTGAACAGATTTGATTCTAGTTTGATTATAAGGAATGCCTTTAGTTTTTAATGGTTTGTAGTAAATTCAATTACAATAGATCTATGATAACTTTAAGTATTTTTTTTTCATTATTTTGATTATGAAGTTAGGAAGCCCTGTTGTTCACCATCGCCCCATGGACAAGGTTGGATGATGGAACCCTTCCAAATATTCATATATCTCTCAGAATGGTTGTGGATTAGTTAATTTCTGTTGTTTACTTTGTCTCATGGGCATGTTCTTGTGATGGATCCATTCTAATTCACATCCTTCTCATCGCATAAAACTAGATCAGAGGAAGTTCATAGTTGTTTTTAACGTATTATCTTTCAATTGGATGAGGATGAGACTTTAAATCCAGTTGTGTTTATAAATCAAGCATAGATCTACATGATATCTACAAGTGGATCCTTGGCACCCTAGTTTCCCACCATTGAATTTTATAAATTTTATTTTAATATTTCACCATCATTCTCTTAAATTTCTTGATTTAAATTACATCTTTGCCAAGTTCTAGTTCAAGTTACTTTCAAATTACGTACAAGGTTCAGTCCCTGTGGATTCGACATTGGTCTTACCGAGATTATTACTACATCGCAACCCTATACTTGGGGTGCAAACAAGTTTTTGGCGCCGTTGTCGGGGATTGACGGTTACGTTTTTCTAAGATTAGCTAGTTTAGGGTTTTTTCTAGATTTAGGTTTTTCTATTTGATTTTTAGAAACTAACCTAACTTTCCTGTTTTGTAGGACCCTGATATAGGCTTTCTGATTTCTTAATCTCTTCCTGATTTTACTTCCTTTCTATTTCTAGATTAGGATTTGTTTTATATTTTTAGAAATTTTCTTGATTTGTTTTATATTACAGGACTTCTTTTATTTTTAGAAACTAACTTCCTAATTTTAGGTTAGAACTTTCCTGATTAACTTTTAGAAACTAAGTTAGTTATTTCCCTTTTTAGAAACTCATTCTAATTTTAGAAACTAACTCATCTTTCCTTTATTTTATTTTTAGAAACTTTCTAATTCTAGGTTTTCTTTTAGAAACTTTCTTAATTTCTATTTTAGCTTTTTAGAAGTTTTTCCTTTTTTAGAAACTAGTATTTTCTATTTTAGGAACTTTGTAATTTTAGAATTTTTGTTTCTAGAAACTAACTTATTTTGGTTTGTTTTGCAGGTTTTTAACTTAGGGACTCCAATTTGGTAACTTCTTTCCAACCCTCTCTTTCTTACTAGATTTTTATTTCCTTTCTTTCTTTTAGGTTTAGGTTTAGAATCTGAATTGAGGGCTGCGAGTGTTTCATGCCCAAGTGGGTTCGTGACAACACTCAACATCGCTTGACTGAAGGAGGATTGGTTGAGGGGTTGACTATCCATCGCAGGACTAGACACGGCTCAAGATCTCCTGAGTTAATTGAAGTGATGGCTACAAAACAACCTCTTCTACCTCAACCTAGGGTGGAAGACATCCAAGATGAGAATGAGGTGCATCAAGCACCCCCACCTCATACTTTATGAGGTTATTTACAACTGGCGGGGGTGAGCATGCCCTCATACATAGTTTTTCCTGAGAATAGGGGACACATGGATATCATGCTAGGAGTAATCTAACTCCTTCCTAAATTTCATGGGCTTGAGTCAGAAAATCCATATTTACACCTGAAATAGTTTAATGAGATCATAGCCACTTTATATTTTCCAAACATGTCTGAGGACACAGTCAAGCTGAAACTCTTTCCCTTTTCTTTGAAAGAGAAAGCTAAGACGTGGTTGCATTCACTATGTCCTAGATCTATTGACACATGAAATGATATGCAAAGGGAGTTCATAAAAAAATTCTTTCCACATCATAAAATGAACACCCTTAGAAAATCAATCATGAACTTCGCCCAAAAGGAGGATGAAACATTCTTCCAATGTTGGGAAAGGTTCAAGGATCTTATTAGTTCATGCCCACGACACATTTTTGAAACGTGACGCATTACACACTTTTTCTATAATGGACTGACATCTTCCATGCGCCAATTGGTTGAGACGATGTGCAATGGGGAATTCATGAATAAAAATGTCGATGATGTGTGGGACTACTTGGATAGACTTACTGAAAACGCATAATCATGGGATACATACCCAAAATCAAGCGCCATGTCTAGGCCGACTCAATCTAAGGAGAGGGGTGGATTGTCTCCTGAAAGAGGACGATGATATCAATTCTAAAGTGACTAATCTCATAAGGAAATTCGAGGTCATGGAATTAAAGAAGGATAAGGTTAATGAAATTATTTGCGGTATTTGTGATGGCAACGTTCACGTAACTGAAATTTGTCCAAAAATACCTGCCTTCCGAGGGTTGTTAAATGAGGAATCCAATGTCGTGAACAATTATCAAAGACCTTTCAATGGACCTACCTCCAATACATACAATCTTAGTTGGAGAAATCATCCAAACTTCAGTTGGAGGAATGAACAAACGGCTACCCCACAAGGTTTCTTCAATCAAATTCCATATCAAGTGAAACCTTAAGAGGATCCGGTTCAAAAAAATATTCGAGACCAAGAGCTACTCAACCAGGGCATCGGAGAGGCTAGCTCTAGGATCACTTTCGACATCTATTCAAAGAATAGAGTCACAATTAACAAATGGGGGAAAGGAGATGCTTCCTGCTCAACCTCTCTCCAATCTTAAACCATAATATGAGATAAGTGATCCAATATCATCAAATCAGATGAAGCAAGCTAAGTCTATCACCACTCTTAGGAGTGGGAAGATAATTGACAAATCTATTGTGGTAAGGGATGAAAAACCTAAGGACCCGAAAGAGGATAATGATGATAGACCTAGCACTGCACTACAAGAGTTGGACCCGGAACCTCAAGGGAAGCCAGTTGCTCCATTTCTCCAACAGTCGGTTGCACCAAAACCTCTCTCTAACTCTCAAGATATTCTAGAGGTGTTGAAACAAGTGAAAGTCAACATTCTTCTACTTGATGCCGTGAAGCAAATACCTTCATATGCAAAATTTCTGAAAGATTTGTGTACGACCAAAAGACAACAAAATATTCAAAAGAAAATCTTCTTGACTGAGAAAGTGAGTGTCATCCTAAAGCAACATGTGCCGTAAAAATTCAAATATCCCGGTAGCCCAACTATATCATGTGTAATCAGGAACTATCGAATTGAGAACACACTTCTTGACTTAGGAACAAGCTTCAATCTGATTCCTCACTCAGTGTACAAGTAGTTAGAACTGGGTAAATTAAAACCCACCTTAACCACATTACAACTTGCTAATCACTCTATTCGTGTACCGAGAGGGATAATTGAGGATGTAATAGTCCAAGTTGACAGATTGTACTACCCTGTAGATTTTATCGTCCTAAATACCGAACCCATTAGTAACATAAGCACTCAGATTCCCGTCATTCTTGGTCGCCCATTCCTTGCCACTTTAAACGTAATTATCAATTGTAGGAATTGTGTCATGAGTATGTGTAACGCCCGTGAAAAATCCATACTTGGGCTCGAGTACCAACTCGACCCGATGTTGCGTAGAATTCATTCCTTTAGAAAATATGACTAGGTTAGCTAGTGCAACGTTAGAATAGCTGGGAAATGGTCCCTGATCACTTTAAATACGTTCTACAAGGCCCAAAGCGAGTGGAACCAATGGTGCTATAACGCTCTAAAACCTCGGACCAAACTCTAAGCAGGTTTGTTCTCTGGACCACGTTGAATCTTTGTATTGGATCTAGACCGCACGTCGAAAGTCTGATACCTCCTATCTTAGACCGTTAGAACCGTCTAGCTGGACTTGACACTCATTCCAAAAATCAAGTCAAACAGATAATCACAGGCTATTTCATTGAGCCCGGACCGAAGAGAGTGAGAATAGGGTTAGAATTGGAATTTGAAATTCAAATCTGGCACACAATTTGACGCATCAGTATTGAGCGTTCTGACCGTCAGAATACAGCCAAATTACACCATTGGATCAGGAAAAATATCTATTATATATCACGAGACTTATAGGCCTGATCTTGGTGCGATGACCGTTAAACTGAAACTGGACCGCCACGTGCGATCTGGGAGCCCTACCGATCTGAAAACTGGATGTGTGCTAGATCCAGTATGCATGAGCTTAAGTCCGACCGCATTTGGCCAGGGGACCTTCAGAAATGCCCTTTTGGACCGAAACGGCCCTGATTTGGTTAGGCACCAAGTAAACATTGTTCCCAAGCCTATTTTGGGCATGTTGTAGGTTAAAAGGGGTTGAAACCCTCACTCCTCTCTCCCATCCGAATTTGAGAGAAGCCCTAGCTTGGGAGAGAGAAAAAGGTGGGAGATTGTGAGAGTGTGGGAGAGTTCTTCCTGCCACTTGTACTACGCGTTGCACGTGCTTAAGCAACACACCTCTACCGCTTTCCCGGCGATTCCACCGCGATTCTAGGTAAGTAAATACCCTAAATAGTTGTTGATTTGAGTTTCCCTTGTTTCCATAGCGATGTAGCTTATGGATCTCGTGTATTAGGTTCCTTATTCGCCGTAGACGAAGCGTATACGCTCCGTTTCAATTTCCGAGTCTACAAGACACTAGGTGAGGATTTTAGACGCTTTGATTGACGGTTCACAACGCTTTCAATGTCGTTTAATAGTAGATTCTTGACGGCATCGCCCTTTGACATGTACAAAATGCTCTCCGTTTCCCGTTTCGTAAATTAACGAAGAATATGAGATTTAGGGCATTTTAGTCATTTGTAGGAAGTACTGTTTACATTCATATTTTGCTGATGTGATTGACATGGTTTGTTGTCGCATTAGGAAGTTAGGAAGGCGTGTATAATTAGTTTGGCGAAGATATTCGCCTAGTTGCGCACTTTGGGTCGACATACTATATGTGGACTTAAGTGTGTAGTGTATGTGTTTGTATAAATGCTTGTACTAGTATGTATTGTATTGAATGATGTTATGTAGTAGTTTGATATTGATTTCATGATTAAAATGCTGACCTAAATGATTTCCTACATGTTGACCTTATGCATGATTGCATTACATGCATAGGAAGTATGCCTTGAAGATTTGCTTAAGTTGAATATGCATGGAAGGTATGCCTTGAAGATTTGCTTAAGTTGAATGTTATAACATGTGTTAACATGCTCACATGATGTATTTCAATTCCAATACCCTGGTATATAGTGTTAATGTAATTCCATAGATGTGTGGGACTTGACTTAGTCCAGGCAGTCGGTAACCGAGCGAATTCGTGGCTGACTGGTCATAGCCACGAACGACGCGTCGATGAACGTGATTCGGGTTGAGAGTTGGCGGCAGTGGTTAGGCCACGCGAAGTGTTTTACGCACTTCATGTCGTTCAACTTGAGATGCGATCGCGCTAGTCGAGCCCGTCAAGTAACCCGACTGGCCGATGTTTGTTCACCTTGTATGTATCATAACTGCTTGAACCTAGGGTACTGAACTTACCATTGTAAACCCTATTAACCGTGGTACCTTGATCCACGAAGACTCATGAGCCGGGCATGGTGGTATGGGACACCGTGGTCGAGCTGTCGGCCTACGCTGGGGCCACAAACCTCCCCATAGTGACCAATGAGCACCTTGACTCGTGAGCAGATTATGGTGGTATGGGACACTATATTCTAGCTGTCGGCCTACACTGATCAGGCGACGAGCCCTTTGTAGTGACCGCGATCGTATTTTGAGTCCACGGGAGGCGACGACCCTTCCGTGCAGTAGAGTACAGTAGGCCTGTATTGATAAGGTGATGGGGGAGCGGTGCAACGAGTGCGAGCAACAGCCCTGGCAGCCCTTGCAGTGACCTACGAAATATACATCGTATGAGATTACTAGGAGTGACGACCCTAGACAGGATCCGTGTTGGGATTGATACAAGGGAAGTACCTTAGTTTCCCAATCCTGCTGTTTGAATGGACTAATAACAACTTGGTAATCATATCACCATAGCATTGCATGTGCCTGGAAGATGTGGAGCACTCTAGGGAGTGTGGCATGCCGCGGTTGTAAGATGTTGCCGCATGAGGGTGATCGTCGGTGAGGGCATACATCACGTCATCTCATCTTGCATTAACAACAGTATTAGGATTTGTCTGATTTACTGCTTTACTATTATCGCGTGATTGAATTGTGAACATGCTAATCTTTGCTCTATGATTCCACTGAGTTGATCACTCATTCCCACGTTACGGGATGGTGTTTGCAACACCCACCAGACCCTGTTGTAGTTGCAGGTGAGGACGAGATCCAGGAGGTGGAGCTAGATGTTGAAGAGGACCAGGATGAGTTCTCGTATATGCAGTATCATGACGGCTTCCCGTAGGTGACCTGGATCGAGGGGACATCAGTGGGACTTTTCTTTTTGAACATTATTCTTTTGTTATGTATATGTACATGAGACTCAGTGATGTAGTCATACTTTGGAGACAGATGAGATTACTTTGTTTTTCCATACAGTGATATATACATTGTTTAGTCTTCCGCTTGCTTTTATCACTGGATCTGAAGTATGAATTGTAGTTTTGGTAAACTTTTACTCATGTGAATGCTCTAAATCAGACAACATTGAATCATAACCATTTTTGTTGCATAAGTGACGGTCTGGAACTCGGGAGTTGAGTTTATACACGACCCCCGATTTTCAGGGTGTTACAAGTTGGTATCAGAGCATGAATGAGAGTATACTGGGCCTGGGTTATGGTCTTGCGATGTACGCTGTCACTTCCTTTGACATAGGTGGGTGCGAGAAGGGTCTAGAAACACTTCTAGGATCGCAGATTCGCCGATAGGCGAAGTCTATTAGGATCGATCGCAAGATCGAATCTGTAACGTATCTCGGGTCGCGTAATGCAACCCGAATCACTTCTAAGCTGTTGGAAGTCGGGTTGAGACGTCCTATGAGCGGTTTTAAACCGAAAAAGTGAATCCTTGGGCCGTGGAATGACCACGACTCCAGTAATCAATCGCCAAGGCTTAAAAACCCCGTTTTGCCAAAAATTCTCAAAATTCCTCCTCTAAACACTTCAACCTTCAGTTTTTTCTTATCCATTTCATGTTAGGCATCAAACCTAATGTGAAAATAACACAAATTAGTACATTCACCAAATTTTACAGTGAATAGTAAAATCTCATGAAAAATGGCCATAAGGCCATTCTAACTTCACTTTCTTTAGCAACTAAGGAGCTAGATAGGTGTACTGGCTCCTTCTACCCCAAATTCATATTCTGCATCATATAGTTTGGTATTCGGGATTTCGATGTGGACCCAGAAATCCCCGAACACATGTTTGGGCTCATAGAGACCAAATTAGTATGAACCAGGGGGTGGGACCTAACTTTTTGGGACCCTGGGACCATGGGGGACCAGACCCATGGGGTCCCACCAGTCAACTTGAGAGTTGACCGGCGATGCCATCGCCGGCCGGGAGATGCATCGCCGGCCGGCGAGCTCCGATGGGGCCGTCCTTCGGGCGCACCCCCTTAAACAGGCTCCACATCACCCCTAGGTACCTCCCACCGCACGAAAACCTTCAAAACCCACCTCTCCTTCACAAACAGCCCCCTTACATAGCCCTAGATTCGATTTTCAGCAACAAATTCCAAACCCCGGCGTCCCAAACCACCTCTACAACCTTCCTTGGCTAAAACCGACCACCACCCATCATTTATTGGGTGTTGGCAGCCTCTTTCCTTGAAGACATCATCATTTGGAGCTCCAAAATCCCCCAAATATAGCTGAAATCGTGAGGAGCTCCATCCCATCTTTTTGTTTGTATTTTTCCCTGAAAGTACAGCCTTGGGAAGCTTGAAGCATCCCTCTACGATGCCTAGATTTCCTTTTGTCAGATTGGGCAGCCATTTCTCCACATTTTTGACATTTTTCATGGCTTTTGTGGAAGCCATTTTGGGCCTTTTGTCACTCTCATCCATCCTGTCTTTGATGGGTAAGAGGAAAACTACAACAGACGAGGCTGGGCCGAGCCGCCCTGCTCGATTGAGAAGACCGCGGGGTGGTGCCGCAAGTTCAAGCACCGCCGCAGGTCCAACTGCAGTCCTGGAGTGCCGTACAAAGCGGGATTTGGATCCCCATGCACATCTGGGACGAACCATTCTATCAGAGATGCCTCATGGTGAATACACTGATCGTAGAGTGTTATTTGAGGCGGACGTAGATGGGCGATTGTTCGGCGAATATCTGTTGTTCGAACGCATTGAAGCTGCGCACTGGGGACCGATCTTTGAAGCTCGCGCTCGTGCTAATGTGAGCACCGTTCGTGCCTTCTATGCTAGCATCCAGAATCCTACCTTGGATCCTTTGCAGTTCAAAATCCCTTTTGGTAGAGATCGGATGGCTACGATCGACGTCCGGTTGGTTGCGCGACTTCTCAATGTGCCTCTAGGTGATGTGCATCCAAGTGAGAAGAATTTGAGGACTAGACGTGAACGAGATCGTCGCACCAGGTTTCTGTGCGGTAAGTTGGTTCCATGGCAGCCTAATAATAGCCTCAAGGCGACGTACATGTCGGAGGATTTGCGTCTGCTGCATCATATCTGCACGTTCAATGTTTATCCTAGGTCGACAAACCGCATTGAATGTACACGTCTTATGGTCGATTTCTTATTTCTGGTGGCCCAGGGAGAGAACGTATGTATGGCCACTTTCATCTTACGGCAGATAGTTCTCATAGCCAGGTCGAGGAGAACATCCGAATCCCTTCCCTTTGGCCGACTCATTTGCAAGATTGCGCTCGAGTTTGCCTATAGACTTGGACCCGAATTGCCGGTATCGATTCACACCATCGATGAGTCGACAATGATTAAGATGAAGATTGGGTCGCAATACCGTGAAAATTAACTTGAAAGGGATAGTGGGGATGACTTTGATGAAGAGGAAGATCAAAGCGAAGAAGAACCTAGAGAAGAGGTTCAGGAAGAGGTTCAGGAAGAAGCAGAAGAGGAGGCTCAGGATACTGATGAGAGCCCTCCTCCTTCTGCGCAGACTACTATCGACGATCGCATTGCTCGGATGGAGGAGAGTCAGACCATTTTGCGAAGAGAAGTCCAAGAACTTCGAGCGAAAGTCGCTGATGCCAAGGCTGTTACAAAGAAGAAGTTTGGCAAGGTGACTCACACCTTGAAGACAATCCTGTGTTGCTTATAGGATAAGGGTGCTCCTCCTCCGTCACCAGATTCTGACTAGCGACGCGATCTTTGATGTTGTTATTAGTAGTTAGCCATTTCCCGTTTTTATGTGTGTAAGCCTGTTGAGGCTAGTGCTTTGCTTATGTTGCTGTTGCTTAACTGTCTTAATTTCCATGTCATTCTAGTCATGATGCTTGTAAGGATATATCCCTTATATTGTGACAATTTTGATTAATTGAAACGCATGGAATGACTTTGACTCTTTAGTGAATGATTGTGGTGTATTTGTGCAATTGAGACTGACAAGGTTACGCCCTATTTTGAATATAGGGAATGCCACCTAAGACTACGAGGAGTGCGGTTCGGCTTTCATTGTCAGATCAGATGGATCAGACTCCCTCTCAGTCTGGCACTCGTCCGGACCCTGCTGTGGGCCCGATTCCTGAGACGGTTCGGTCGTCTCAGCCTGCTGTTGGTCCTACAGATGGACCACCGCCATTTACACCATCAGTTAGAGAGCCACAGCGCGCATCTACTTCCGCACCTCATCCGCCATAGCCTGCTCCACCACCTGATAGATTCGAACAGATGATGGCTATGATGCTACAGCAGCAGCAGCTTCTGACCACCATAGTTGGGACTTTAGCCCAGGGTGGGGGTGCGACTGCATCTACTCTGCCTGCACCACCTGCGCATCCAACTGAGGATGCCTATACTTACGCCCAGGATGAGGGCATAGCACACCCTGCGCAGCCTGCTTTCCCTGCGGGGGATCCTGCCGACACACGGGGCCTTCTGGAGCGATTTCAGCGCTTGCGGCCTCCTACTTTCACGGGTTCTCACAGACCCGAAGAGGCTGAGTTCTGGCTCGACCGAGTGTCGAAGATCCTACGCATGTTGCACTGTACCGAGGCTGAGCAGGTAGAGCTGGCTACCTTCTTATTTGAGAGAGAGGCCAGTATGTGGTGGGATAGTATATTGCGGACTATTGCCGCAGATTTCGTATGGACGTGGGCAGCATTCGAGTTCCGCTTCCATGAGAAGTATTATCCTCAGACCTACAGGCACGAGAGGGAGAATGAGTTTCTCCGTCTCAGGCAGGCAGCGATGACGGTTACCGAGTATGAGCATCGGTTCACAGAGTTGGGCAGGTACGTCCCGACGATTCTAGCTGATGAGCAGATGCGCATACGGCGCTTTTTGGAGGGCTTGCGACCGGATATTCGGTCGAAGATGTGCTGTGTCAGTTTCCCCTCCTATGCGGAGTTGGTTCACATGTCCATGCGGGCAGAGCAGGACGTGGATCGACTTGCGCGATCTCGAGGCCCGACTACTTCTAGGCCGCGACCGGATTTGTCAGACAGGCCCTTCGCGGGCAAGAGGCCTCGCATTGATCCTCCTACCAGGACCACGGCGCCAGTAGGACCGTTTCGGCGCCCTGATTTATCATGCACATACTGTGGGAGGACGGGCCATTTAGCGCAGAGTTACTTTTCCAGGATGCGGGACAGTGGGTTCTCGCCGCCGCAGAAGATTGATCGTATACGTCCGCAGGCGATATCAGCCCCGCCTATACGGTCAGCTCCTGCGCATCCTTCTTTCCGACCTACGGTATCGCAGATTCGACAGCCTCCACGGCCCTTGACACAGCGGCCGAACCGGGCACAGCAGGCACGAGTTCATGCACTGACCGCTGAGGCAGCTACGACGCCGACTTTTCAGCATTCAGCCTTCGAGGTCACGGGCCATATCGGAGGTACTCCCGTTCTTGTCATGGTGGACACTGGTTCCACGCTTTCTTTGATATCGCGTGCCATAGTCAGACGTCTTGGGTTGCAGACTATCACTATGGATAGCGTGCGAGTCCTTGCAGCTCATGGGGATTATTCGGATGTCACCCAGATGTGTGAGGGTTGTTTAGTTGATCTGGGAGGCAGGACGATGACTCTTGATCTGGTCTTCGATCCCTCGCTCGTTTATCTCGACGTCATTCTTGGCATGGACTGGTTGACTGCAGCAAGAGCTGAGATTGACTGCGAGGCTCGTGTGGTGACGGTGTACGAGCCTGAGGGCACGCCTTTCACATTTTCAGTGCGGGTAAATCTTCCTTTCCGCATTCTTAGCTACGCCACTCTATTGCACGACGCGGGTGCCCAGGTGCTTGAGCAGACGCCAGTTGTTTCTGAGTTCGGGGATCTGTTCAGGAAGATCCCTGGTTTGCCGCCCCGACGTGAGATCGATTTCACTATCGATCTGGTTCCTGGTTCTACACCCGTCTCACTGCCGACGTATCGCATGGCACCATGTGAGATGGAGGAGTTGAGGACGCAGATTGATGGCCTACTAGAGCTTGGCTTTATACGGCCTAACGTGTCTCCTTGGGGAGCACCGGTCTTATTTGTGAAGAAGAAGGATGGTTCGCTGCGATTGTGTATTGATTATCGCAAGATGAACCAGCTCACGGTGAAGAACAAGTACCCTTTGCCCAGGATCGATGACTTGTTTGATCAGTTGAGAGGAGCGTAGTACTTCTCGAAGATTGATCTTCAGTCAGGTTATCATCAGCTGCGCGTCAGAGATGAGGACGTGCAGAAGACAGCATTCAGGACCAGTTTTGGTCACTACGAGTTCCTCGTGATGTCGTTCGGTCTCACGAACGCACCGGCCGTGTTCATGGATCTGATGAACCGCGTATTGCGGCCTTTCCTCTATCGATTCGTCGTTGTCTTCATCGACGACATTTTGGTATACTCTAGGAGTCGAGAGGAGCATGAGGAGCACTTGCGTTTGGTCCTTGATACGCTCAGACGACATCAGTTGTTCGCACAGTACAAGAAGTGCGACTTCTGGAAGCAGGAGGTGAAGTTCCTAGGACACGTGGTGTCCAAGGATGGCATGGCAGTTGACCTGTCTAAGGTAGCTGCGGTGCAGGACTGGGAGCAGCCTGGTTCTGTCACTGAGGTGAGGAGTTTCTTGGGTCTCGCTGGCTATTATCGGCGCTTCATTCAGGATTTCTCGAAGATCGCGAGACCCTTATCTCAGTTGACACGGAAGGACGTGAAGTTTGCCTGGAATGATAAGGCGGAGTCAGCTTTTCAGGAGCTGAAGGACAGGCTTACGTCCGCCCCTGTGCTAGTATTGCCAGAGCAAGGGGTTAAATACACTATATACACTGACGCGTCTAGCGTTGGTTTGGGTTGTGTCCTTATGCAGAGGGACAGGGTAATTTCATATACCTCGAGACAATTAAGGAAGCACAAGGAGAATTACCCTACACACGATCTAGAGTTGGCAGCCGTTATATTCGCACTGAGACTCTGGAGACATTACCTCTACGGAGAGGAGTTCGAGCTCTTTTGCGACCACAAGAGCCTCAAGTACATATTCACGCAGCGAGACTTGAATATGAGGCAGCGGCGATGGATGGAGACGCTGAAGGACTTCAAGTTTGAAGTCTCTTACCATCCTGGGAAGGCGAACCTTGTGGCTGATGCGTTGAGCCGCAAGAAGGCGATAGAGTTTGCGGCTCCGCTGATGGTTGCCGAGTGGGATATGGTTGAGTTTTTGCGAGACTTTGAGCAGAAACTCACCGTAGAGGAGCCATTTGAGTTCATCGCACACGTACAGGTGCGATCCCAGATCGATGACCGTGTCATCGAGGCGCAGAGGGACGACGCGCATCTTACTGAGCTTCGAGAGCAGGCCAGTGATGATGCTGACGCCGACTGGCGAGTTGGTATGGATGGGGGCTTACGTTACCGTGGCCGCCTATGCGTCCCAGATGTCCCTGACTTGAGACGAGAGATTCTCGAGGCTGCGCATTCTACTAGACTCGCGATGCATCCAGGCAGTACGAAGATGTATCGTGACGTGAAAAGGACGTATTGGTGGGAAGGTATGAAGACCCACATTGCTGAGTTCGTGTCCCGTTGTCTCACTTGTCAGCAGGTGAAGGCAGAGCATCGCCGACCACCTGGACTTTTGCAGCCTATGCCGATTGCAGAGTGGAAGTGGGATTTCATTTCCATGGACTTCATTTCTGGGTTGCCGAAGACGAGGAAGGGGCATGATTCCATTTGGGTGATCGTCGACCGATTGACGAAGTCTGCAGACGAGCTGGCTAGATTGTATATTAGAGAGATCGTGCGTCTGCATGGAGTTCCGTTGGAGATCGTGTCGGACAGAGACACGCGGTTCACTTCTATTTTCTGGACTCGCATTCAGGAGGCTATGGGTGTGAAGTTGAAGTTCAGTACTGCCTTCCACCCACAGACGGACGGACAGACGGACCGAGTGAACCAGATCCTGGAGGACATGTTGCGGGCTTACGCATTGGACTTCAAGGACAGTTGGGATGACTGTCTTGCATATGCGGAGTTTGCGTACAACAATAGCTTCCAGGCGAGTATCGGCATGGCACCTTATGAGGCGCTGTATGGGCGACCTTGTCGTGCACCGCATTGCTGGTTAGAGGTCGGTGAGCGCAGCTTGATTGGCCCAGAGTTGGTGCAGGCGACGTCAGAGAAGATCGATATTATTCAGCGTCGGCTTCTTACAGCGCAGAGCAGACAGAAGAGCTACGCCGATACGAGACGACGGCCACTAGAGTTCACAGTCGGGGATCACGTGTTTTTGCGAGTTTCCCCTATGAAGGGAGTCCTTCGGTTCGGGAAGAAGGGGAAGCTGGCACCGCGATTCATTGGTCCATTTCAGATCCTCGATCGTGTGGGAGCAGGGGCTTACCGATTGGCTTTACCCACGCCCCTCGCGAGCGTCCACAACGTATTTCATGTTTCTATGCTGAAGAAGTACGTTGCTGATCCTTCTCATATCATCAGATTGGAGCAGGTGCAGTTAGGAGAAGATGTTACTTATATCCTGCGACCGACACGCATCTTAGACCGGAAGGAGCAGGTACTGCGTAGCAAGGTGATTCCCCTTGTGAAGGTACTATGGACGCATCACACTGAGGAGGAGGCTACTTGGGAGACAGAAGCCGAGATCAGAAAGAACTACCCACAGCTTCTCGAGGAGTACGAAAAGGTATAAAATTTCGGGGATGAAATTATTTGTTAAGGGGGGTAGATTGTAACGCCCGTGAAAAATCCATACTTGGGCTCGAGTACCAACTCGACCCGATGTTGCGTAGAATTCATTCCTTTAGAAAATATGACTAGGTTAGCTAGTGCAACGTTAGAATAGCTGGGAAATGGTCCCTGATCACTTTAAATACGTTCTACAAGGCCCAAAGCGAGTGGAACCAATGGTGCTATAACGCTCTAAAACCTCGGACCAAACTCTAAGCAGGTTTGTTCTCTGGACCACGTTGAATCTTTGTATTGGATCTAGACCGCACGTCGAAAGTCCGATACCTCCTATCTTAGACCGTTAGAACCGTCTAGCTGGACTTGACACTCATTCCAAAAATCAAGTCAAACAGATAATCACAGGCTATTTCATTGAGCCCGGACCGAAGAGAGTGAGAATAGGGTTAGAATTGGAATTTGAAATTCAAATCTGGCACACAATTTGACGCATCAGTATTGAGCGTTCTGACCGTCAGAATACAGCCAAATTACACCCTTGGATCAGGAAAAATATCTATTATATATCACGAGACTTATAGGCCTGATCTTGGTGTGATGACCGTTAAACTGAAACTGGACCGCCACGTGCGATCTGGGAGCCCTACCGGTCTGAAAACTGGATGTGTGCTAGATCCAGTATGCATGAGCTTAAGTCCGACCGCATTTGGCCAGGGGACCTTCAGAAATGCCCTTTTGGACCGAAACGGCCCCGATTTGGTTAGGCACCAAGTAAACATTGTTCCCAAGCCTATTTTGGGCATGTTGTAGGCTATAAAAGGGGTTGAAACCCTCACTCCTCTCTCCCATCCGAATTTGAGAGAAGCCCTAGCTTGGGAGAGAGAAAAAGGTGGGAGATTGTGAGAGTGTGGGAGAGTTCTTCCTGCCACTTGTACTACGCATTGCACGTGCTTAAGCAACACACCTCTACCGCTTTTCCGGCGATTCCACCGCGATTCTAGGTAAGTAAATACCCTAAATAGTTGTTGATTTGAGTTTCCCTTGTTTCCATAGCGATGTAGCTTATGGATCTCGTGTATTAGGTTCCTTATTCGCCGTAGACGAAGCGTATACGCTCCGTTTCAATTTCCGAGTCTACAAGACACTAGGTGAGGATTTTAGACGCTTTGATTGACGGTTCCCAACGCTTTCAATGTCGTTTAATAGTAGATTCTTGACGGCATCGCCGTTTGACATGTACAAAATGCTCTCCGTTTCCCGTTTCGTAAATTAACGAAGAATATGAGATTTAGGGCATTTTAGTCATTTGTAGGAAGTACTGTTTACATTCATATTTTGCTGATGTGATTGACATGGTTTGTTGTCGCATTAGGAAGTTAGGAAGGCGTGTATAATTAGTTTGGCGAAGAGATTCGCCTAGTTGCGCACTTTGGGTCGACATACTATATGTGGACTTAAGTGTGTAGTGTATGTGTTTGTATAAATGCTTGTACTAGTATGTATTGTATTGAATGATGTTATGTAGTAGTTTGAGATTGATTTCATGATTAAAATGCTGACCTAAATGATTTCCTACATGTTGACCTTATGCATGATTGCATTACATGCATAGGAAGTATGCCTTGAAGATTTGCTTAAGTTGAATATGCATGGAAGGTATGCCTTGAAGATTTGCTTAAGTTGAATGTTATAACATGTGTTAACATGCTCACATGATGTATTTCAATTCCAATACCCTGGTATATAGTGTTAATGTAATTCCATAGATGTGTGGGACTTGACTTAGTCCAGGCAGTCGGTAACCGAGCGAATTCGTGGCTGACTGGTCATAGCCACGAACGACGCGTCGATGAACGTGATTCGGGTTGAGAGTTGGCGGCAGTGGTTAGGCCACGCGAAGTGTTTTACGCACTTCATGTCGTTCAACTTGAGATGCGATCGCGCTAGTCGAGCCCGTCAAGTAACCCGACTGGCCGATGTTTGTTCACCTTGTATGTATCATAACTGCTTGAACCTAGGGTACTGAACTTACCATTGTAAACCCTATTAACCGTGGTACCTTGATCCACGAAGACTCATGAGCCGGGCATGGTGGTATGGGACACCGTGGTCGAGCTGTCGGCCTACGCTGGGGCCACAAACCTCCCCGTAGTGACCAATGAGCACCTTGACTCGTGAGCAGATTATGGTGGTATGGGACACTATATTCTAGCTGTCGGCCTACACTGATCAGGCGACGAGCCCTTTGTAGTGACCGCGATCGTATTCTGAGTCCACGGGAGGCGACGACCCTTCCGTGCAGTAGAGTACAGTAGGCCTGTATTGATAAGGTGATGGGGGAGCGGTGCAACGAGTGCGAGCAACAGCCCTGGCAGCCCTTGCAGTGACCTACGAAATATACATCGTATGAGATTACTAGGAGTGACGACCCTAGACAGGATCCGTGTTGGGATTGATACAAGGGAAGTACCTTAGTTTCCCAATCCTGCTGTTTGAATGGACTAATAACAACTTGGTAATCATATCACCATAGCATTGCATGTGCCTGGAAGATGTGGAGCACTCTAGGGAGTGTGGCATGCCGCGGTTGTAAGATGTTGCCGCATGAGGGTGATCGTCGGTGAGGGCATACATCACGTCATATCATCTTGCATTAACAACAGTATTAGGATTTGTCTGATTTACTGCTTTACTATTATCGCGTGATTGAATTGTGAACATGCTAATCTTTGCTCTATGATTCCACTGAGTTGATCACTCATTCCCACGTTACGGGATGGTGTTTGCAACACCCACCAGACCCTGTTGTAGTTGCAGGTGAGGACGAGATCCAGGAGGGGAGGTGGAGCTAGATGTTGACGAGGACCAGGATGAGTTCTCGTATATGCAGTATCATGACGGCTTCCCGGAGGTGACCTGGATCGAGGGGACATCAGTGGGACTTTTCTTTTTGAACATTATTCTTTTGTTATGTATATGTACATGAGACTCAGTGATGTAGTCATACTTTGGAGACAGATGAGATTACTTTGTTTTTCCATACAGTGATATATACATTGTTTAGTCTTCCACTTGCTTTTATCACTGGATCTGAAGTATGAATTGCAGTTTTGGTATACTTTTACTCATGTGAATGCTCTAAATCAGACAACATTGAATCATAACCATTTTTGTTGCATAAGTGACAGTCTGGAACTCGGGAGTTGAGTTTATACACGACCCCCAATTTTCAGGGTGTTACAGTATGACTTTTAGAAATATGACATTGGCGTTAAACATCTTTTCAACACAGGAAGACGATTAGAGGATGATTACGATTTTCACGACATTAACATTATTGACTCTTTCGTAGAAGATAGGACACCTTTAACCTTATCCTCTGACCCTTTAGAGATGTGTCTAGCCCACTCCCATGACTCGATGATGACATGATTAGGGAGATAGTTGTCATGCTTGATACTGCACCGGTACTTGAAGTTAACCGGTGGAGGCCAGAATTTGAAAAATTACCCCAAACTGAAGAAGTGCCTCTACCGTTTAACATTAAGGCACCGAAGCTTGACCTAAAACCTTTGCCCTCTGATTTGAAATATGTCTATTAAGGTCAAGATAAGACATACACGGTGGTGATCTCTGCCCAACCAGAGAAAGAATCAGAGAGTATACTCATATCCACTCTCATTGAGCAAAAGGGAGCCTTTCGATGGACGATTGCGGACCTTAAGGGAATTTACCCTTCGATTTGTACTCACCACATTTATCTTGAGGATAATGCACAAACTTCTCAGCAACCACAATGAATATTAAATCCAAACATGAAGAAAGTGGTTAAGGTCGAGGTTCTTAAATTGTTGAATGTGGGTATCATATACCCTATATCCGATAGTCAGTGGGTGAGTCCAACTCAAGTGGTTCCTAAGAAGTCCAGAATCACTATCGTAGCCAATGCTAATAATGAACTCGTGAGAACTAGAGTTAATTACTAGTTGGAGAATGTGCATTGATTACAGGAAGTTGAATACCGTCACGACGAAGGACCATTTTCCTTTACCCTTCATTGATCAAATCTTGGAAAGGTTAGCTGGTCATTCCTACTACTGTTTCCTTAATGGGTATTCAGGCTACAATTAGATAGAGATAGCCCCTGAATATTAAGAAAAGACTACATTTACATGTCTTTACATCACCTTTGCTTACCGAAGGATGTCATTTAAAACTATGTAATGCCCCTACCACCTTTCAGTGATGTGCGATGAGTATCTTTTCTGATATGGTGGGGCAATATCTGGAGGTCTTCATAGATGATTTCTCTCTCTTCAGTCCATCTTTCAGCGAGTGCTTAGAGAGTCTTAAATGTGTGCTGAAAAGATGTGAAGAATAGAATTTGGTACTTAATTGGGAGAAGTGTCATTACATGGTTCGTAAGGAAATTGTCCTTTGATATATCATCTTGTCCAAAGGAATCGAGGTAGATAAGGCTAAACTCGATCGTGTCTCTAACCTACCTTCACCCAAGAACATATGGGACGTGCGATCCTTCTTAGGATACGCCAGGTTTTACAGACAATTCATAAAGGACTTTAGTTTCATCTCTTATCCTTTATGTAATCTACTTCAAAAGGATGCACCATATGAATGGATTGAACCATGTCAGGAAGCTTTCACTAAGCTTAAGGGCATGTTAACTACTACACCTAGCATACAGCCACCTGACTGGAGTCTTCCTTTTGAATTTATATACGATGCATCTGATTATGCTCTTGGGGTGGTTTTAGGCCAGAGAAAAGAAAAGAATCCCTACGTTATTCATTACGCAAGTAAGACTCTAAATCCTTCCCAAGTGAACTACTTGACCAAAAGAAAAGGAACTCTTAGTCGTAGTGTTCGCCTTGGACAATTTTAGGTCCTACTTGATTGGATCCAAGATCATCATTTACACAGATCATGTGACGCTCAAGTAGCTTCTTACTAAAAATGATGCTAAGCTCCGCTTGATAAGATGGATCCTTCTACTCTAAGAATTTGATTTAGAACTTTAAGATAAAAAGGGAGTAGAGAACGTAGTGGCTGACAATTTTTTTTGCCTTAATCTCTCTGATTCCCTTGAGACAACACATATCAATGACATGTTCCCTGACAAACAATTGTTCAGAGTTTCCCATTCACCTTGGTTCGCTGATATTGCTAATTATCTTGCCACGGGTTTCATACCAACACATTGGACTGCGCAAGATAAGAAGAAAATTTTCACCGAGGTGCATAAATTTTTCTGAGATGATCCGTATTTGTTTAAATATTGCCCAAACCAAATCTTAAGGATATGTGTGCTAGACGATGAGCATTAGAGTGTCATCTCCTTGTGTCACTCACAAGTCCGTGGTGGTCACTTTTTTTCTAAAAAGACCACGGCCAAGATTATGCAGTGTGGCTTTTACTGGCCCACTATGTTCAGGGATACTCATGAGTTTTATAAGGCTTGTGAGCAAATATGATACCCTTAAACCCCATCCTTATCATAGAGGCATTTGATTGTTGGGGCATCAATTTCATGGGCCCATTCTCCTAATCATTTGAAAATCTATACATTTTGCTCGCCGTAGACTATGTCACTAAATGGGTCGAAGCGATTCCATGCCGGAATAATGACCATCGCACGGTCACTAAATTCTTAAAAGAGAACATCCATTCCCGATTCATAACACCTCGCGCCATCATTAGTGATGGGGGCTCACACTTTTGTAATAGACCATTCGAGAGTTTAATGAAGAAATATGGTATCTCTCATAAGATGAGTACCCAATACCACCCACAGACAAGTGAGTAAGCTGAGATTTTCAACAGGAAAATCAAACACATCTTGGAGAAAATGGATAACCGTGACCATAAGAATTGGTCAATCCAATTGACTAATGCCTTATGGGCTTACCGTACTGCATTTAAGACCCCCCCTATTGTAATGTCTCCCTTTAGACTTGTCTATGGGGAGGCTTGTCACTTGCTTGTGGAGTTGGAACATAGAGCTTACTAAGCGATCAAAATTTTTAATTTCAATCTGGACAACACTGGCTCCCTACGCAAACTTCAGCAGAATGAACTTGAAGAAATCCGGAACGATGTGTACGAGAACTCGAGAATCTATAAGGACAGGATGAAGGCTTTTCATGACCAACACATTCTGCGAAAATCATTCACACCATGTCAGAAAGTCCTTTTGTATAATTCTTAGTTATATCTCTTTCTAAGTAAGCTCAGATCTCGTTAGACCGGCCCTTTCACCGTTATCAATGTCTATCCTCATGGGGCTATTGAGATTCAGAATCTAAACAATGGCCATGACTTTAAAGTAAATGGATATCGATTAAAGCCATTTGTCAAGAAATTTGATTCAGAGGACATGTTCATGCCTCTGAATGATCATATTTATCAGGATTGATCTCCTAGTCTGATAAAGGTATAGGTAGGTTTATTGCTTTCATAGGACTAGGGTAGTTTGCTTTTTGTCATTCTAGGTTTGTAGGCTTTATGCCGTTAGGTTAGTTTATTTTTTCGTTGTTTTAGGATAGTTTTCTTTTGTTGGATTAACTCTTGTGCCGAGCCACCTTCACACTGAAATCTCTTTGGGAAAAAGCCGCTTAACTCCATCATCAGATACTATCTTTCCATCACTTCTCCTGTACTTTCGTTGTCTCTTGTGCATTGCACGCGTATATCTTTTACATTGAGGACAATGTAGATTTTATGTTGGGGATAGAAAATTAGGTTACTTAATCAGTTTTTCTCAGTCTTGAGAAAAAAATTACAAAAATCGTGAACATTTTTGAAAATTTTTTCAGAAATTCTTATGAATTCGAAGCGATTTTGATGACCATCTTAATTTTAGAAGTATAAGATATCTGTTAGATTTTACAGTTAAGTTGAATTGTTAATCCATGATTAGAAGTTTTAAACATTGATTAAGTCATGATTTCACATGTCACACCTAGCTCACACATTAAGGCTTCAGATCGATATTGAATTGTCAACCTGGTAGTCACTAGACATGGAAGGAGCCAACCTGAAAAAATTTTCCATCATGTTCAAAGAAAAAATAGTACTTAGCTAAAAAAAATAGTTATCTTCGAAACGGGTTGGGCGAATGGTCTTCACCATGGGTTTTCTCCCTATAGGTGAGGGTTCAATTCCCCTCTTTGGCTTTACCTTTAGAAGGTTGACATAGCGTGAAAGCCATCAATGGAAAAATTCAAAGCTGGAAGAATGAAAACTTGAACTATAAGGAAAGTTTTGGTTTAGGTTATGGTTATCCTGAATGCTCTTATGATTATCAATGTTATTATGAAAATAAAGAATTGAGCCTCTGATTGTGATAAGTTTAGGTTTCACTATACACCCATGGAACTCAATGTTTAAAAATTTTCTAATCGATGGATTAATACCTTAAACTTGACCATAAAGTTTACTGTGTGCTTGAGTCCATGAGAAAGTAATGCGTAACATTGATGTATCTTGGAATTCTATGATATAAATTGCTTTAAAAAAAAAAAAACTACTTGAATTTATAAAAATTTATCCTGTAATTCTCAACTTATTTTTTGCATAATTTGCTCGGGACTAGCAAAATGCTAGTTGGGGATTCTGTTGCAGGTCAAATATTGCATATTAGACCCTAATTATTACCTCAATTTATGAAAATGATATTGTTTAACAGCCTATTTTAATCATGTTTGTGTTGCAAGGTGACTTTAGGAGCTTGGACTAGAAAAGGGCATTAAAAGCATGGATTTAACACTAAAAAATCACCAAAGGGACGGATCCCAGGAGACTGATACCGAAAAATTTACACGCCAAAAATCTAAGAAAATCAAGCCACTCACGTTAAACGAGCCTAAAAATCTACCAGAATGCAAGATCACAGGGTTTCCGCCATTCGTTCAGCTTGAAAATTTATATCTGGCCTGAGGACCCTAAATTAACCGTACACGTCGAATTTTAGCTCTTGGATCCCTATAGAAGTGGCCCAACGGACGGATCAGCCCATAAATCATCAATCAGGGGCCCACTTGATATCTGGATACACTTTAATTTTAGTTTCAACCTCTTGAATAAGGTGGAAAAACAAATGGTTAGAGCGGATGTCTCATATAAATCAAGGGGGGACCCACTTTACATGGTGTGTGTGCACAGCACGAGTTCACTGGATGAGCACCGAACCGGTGGATTCGGTCAACAAAGCTTTGATCGATCTTTCTTTTTAAAGGATTTTGAATCCTTCTTCCTGTTGTGCAACAAGAACAGGACTTGCGGTTGGATCTTGTGGGCCACCATCATGGCCCAGACAACTAATCTGGATCGTCCATTAAAACCCTATGATCCGTCTTACCAAGACTTAGGTAATAAAATTTCAAAAGACAGCGATGATGGGTTCCCAGCCGTTCAAATGCAGGTCAGACGGCCATAAGATCGAGCGGGTGGGTCATATTAAAAGCACTCCAAAACCATCCATTTCCACCCGAAATCTCATCACGAAGGTAATGGAAGGAGTAGATTTCCTCACCAACGCTGATCATGGGCCCCACCATCAACCCAGCGCAGGTCTTACGCAGGCCGTGCATCTAAGTAGAGCCCGGACACTACTGTCTTCCGTAGGCCCTTATGTGATCTCAATCATGATCAGATCAATGATCCAGACCGTTTAAATGATGGAGAAGGGGGTCTTGAACCACACCATGAAGTTAAATCCCAAAGATAGGCCATGCATCCGCCGCAAACACCATCCAAATGCAAGTCAATTGCATTTTTCACTGCGCATGCTGCGTAAGGAGTTTCTCCACTGACTCTAGCCTCTTACGCACAACTCTACAGCCACATCACCGACTCTCCTATGCCTATAAAAGGGGAGAAGAGAGAGAGCATGGGATCATCAATCATGGGACGTGAAGAGAGCAAGGGAGAGAGAGAGAAGGGATGGATGGCTTGGGCTCAGGTTCTTTCTTCCTTTTCTTCTTTATTTATGTGTTTATGTCTTTCCTTTTCAGAGATGTTAGCATAACTAGGTCAGGCTAAGCCTCTTAGCTAGGGCTAAGATGTGAAGCTTGTAGTGAGATGAGAGATTTTTTGTTTATGCCTTTTGTTTCATATTTAAACTGAACAAATGATTCTAGTTTGATTATAAGGAATGCCTTTAGTTTTTAATGGTTTGTTGTGACTTCGATTACAATAGATCTGTGATAACTTTGAGTATTTTCTTTTCATTATTTTGATTATGAAGTTAGGAAGCCCTGTTGTTCACCATTGCCCCATAGACATGGTTGGATGATGGAATTCTTCATAACATTCATATACCTCTCAGAATGGTTGTGGATTGGTTAATTTATGTTGTTTACTTTGTCTCATGGGCATGGTCTTATGATGGAATCCATTCTAATTCACATCCTTATCATCTCTTGAAAACTAGATCAAAGGAAGTTCATAGTTGTTTTTAACATATTATCTTCCAACTAGATGAGGATGGGACTCTAAATTCTGTTGTGTTTATGAATCAAGCATAGATCTACCTAATCTCTACAAGTGGATCCTTGGCACCCTAGTTTCCCACCTTTGAATTTTACAAATTTTATTTTAATATTTCACCATCATTCTCTTAAACTTCCTAATTTAGATTACATCTTCGCCTAGTTCTAGTTCAAGTTACTTTCAGATTACGTACAAGGTTCAGTCCCTGTGGATTCAACCTCGGTCGTACCAAGATTATTACTACATTGCAACCCTATACTTGGGGTGTGAACAATTAGCGAACTGACGATAAACATTAAATGAGGTAAATTGTTTATTTACCTAAATTCTTGATTCAAGTTTTACTTAAATAGTTAATTAGTTAAGCCCTATACCTAGGCTATAAACGTAACCCTAGATTTGATCCTAACCTTATAAATTTTGTGACATAGGATAAGGTTGGATTTGAAGGAGTGTGTATAAACACCTAACATCGGATGAGAACGATTTGTCTGTAGAAGAGAGTTTTTTTCTTTTAAGCTTATCTTGATTTAAGTTGGTATGATTTAATTACCTTTTTACATATTTTTATGTTATTATGATTCTCTCCCTGCGATCGTATAATTTTACCACCATCAATTGTTTATCCTTTGGAAAATTATAATATGACTTTAATTACATGTGATCTTTATGAATTTATGTGGGGTAATGGATATAAGTCTTCCATTTTCCTTTACAATTTTGTTGAGTTAGCACTTGCTACTCTTCTTCTATTGAGTTGGTCATTGTCACTCTCTTTTTTGTTGAGTTAGTCATTGCTACTCTCCTTATTATTGAGTTGGCCATTGTCACTCTCCTCTTTGTTGAGTTAGCCATTGCTACTCATTTTCTTTATTATGTTAGCCTTCTGCTATTTACCTTTAGGGCTTGGGCATGTGTCTTAATATTTCAGAACTCTCATAATTCAATGGATTTCTCACTTTGATGTAAGTACTATGTTGGGAATCTCCCTTCTAGCGATCGAATAACGTAATGTGTTTTCAGTAACGGCTCCTGGGGTGACACGTAATTCCATGTATCATGGGTAGTGGTGTACAAATCGATGTAAGTAATTCATAATGCGTGTTATATCAACTTTAGGCTTAAATGTCGCAAATAGTCGCTCCATGAACAAATCGTGTCACGTAATTCATCCAGTCATGTGTTGTGTTCGTCTTGGGATAATCGCGTAAATTCATGTTAAACATGAAACACGCCGACGAATCTCCGTAGAATGGGATGCAGGGCAAGATGGATAACTCTAAATCATTTTCCACACTATGGCGATCATTAAGTATGATGAATCGCATATACTTTGCTAGGCATGCATCTCATGTAGATTGTTTCTGCATATTGATACCTCTTGTAGTTGTGGAGTATAGGACGTATCAGAACCCTCTAAACCTCTTGAATTATTGTGAATCTTAAACGATAACCATTACTATGAGTAGGGCGTTGACCCTCTCCAACCATACAGATGATGCAGGTGATATACAGATTGAAGACTTAGAGGACCATCTCTCTATGGAAGATTTTACTGAAAGAATAAGAAAATGGTTTTATGATTTAGCTTTATACTTCCACTGCAAACTCAGATAAATGTAATAAGCTCTCATTAAGAGAGCATTTGATTATTTACTGAATTCTTTTACTCTGATGAAATAATCGTGAATTTTATTCTCGTGAATGTTACCTTCATGAATGTATCTGAATGTAATCTAAATAAAAATAATAATAATGATAATAATAATAAGGTACGATTTTTTTAAGCATCTAATTTATACATTAGCAACACCCAATTTTCTCGGGCACGAGTATAAACTCAAATTCAATATGTTACACGAGCAGCCGAGTTGGTGGTTGTCGGGTCAAGACCATCGGGTGCGGGAGATGAGTGAGGGAGTGGAGGAGGGAACGAGGGGGAGAGAGAGAGAGAGAGAGAGAGAGAGAGAGAGAGAGAGAGAGAGAGGGTGGGTGGCCTGGTGGTGGTGAGTGGCTATTAGGATCGGGAGATGAGGAAAGAGGGAAGGAGAGAAGTCAGGTCAGGTGCGACGGATAGTTTAAAGTAGATTTAAGTATATATAGATACACACACGTGGAAATGGTACTATAAGAGGTCGAGTTGTGTGGGTCCCACCGTGATGTGTGTCAAACATCAACATTGTGCATTTGATGGGTCCCCTTTAGGCTATGGGATATCCTAAAAATCAGTCGTATCTAGAACTTAGGTGGGCCATATCATCTAAAACCATCTGAAGACATGATTAAAGCAAATAAAAGCACTTGGTGGGGCCCATCTGAGTGTTGGATGTGGCTAGAACTTGGTGAGGCCCCTCTTCCAAGTTGGACACACATAGTGGATGGGGCTGAATTTGTGAATCACATCTCGATGGGCCTAATAAACAACCATGAAGGTTTTAATGAGCGGATAACCCTCTCAATTGTTGTTTGTAGTGTGGCCACCCAAGTCATGGATTTGACCTGACTTTTAAGCCCGTGGCTCACCATGGAGTGGTGCATCTGACTGATGGGATAGATGTTCGACGCACATAATGGAGGGGCCCACACAGCTCAACACGTTATAGTACCATATATATAGAGAGAGAGAGAGAGAGTGAGAGAGAGAGAGAGTACCTAAACTAGAATTAGTATGAGTAGGATTTCGGGTCAAGTCGAGTAGAATTATTCGGTGACCTGGACTCTAACTTAGTTTGAATTCGGATCGGACAAAGTCTACTGTATTTGGCCGAGTCGAGTTTGAATGAAATGGATAAGTGAAGTTTGCCCAGTCGACTCATCCCATGACAGCTGTATTTGGCAAATCCTCAATCCTCATCACGTATATTCCAACCCACTCATCAGGTTCACCCCACCTGGATAAATCTAGCCATCTAAAAGTTCAGCGGGTGATAACAAGTGAACATATAGGTTATGATTATTGAGATGTACGGTGCCCACGAAAGGGTGCGCTTTGTGAACGGTTTCGAATCCAGATAAACATCATTGCTGGGCCCCAAAGAGCTCAAACATACGGTAATTACCATAACACGTGGCCGTCCCCTTTGGGCATCCACAGATGGGAAGGCCTGACCAGCGGACCTGGTCTTGCACACGTCTGCCACCTTGCAAGGATGATGTTACCCTAGTTTCAACCGTGTCAATTAGCATCTCTGTCTTGGGCAATACGTTTACATTACTGTCCATTTTTTTAATATATGGGTGGCCCATATGCTGACCTGACTTTCCTGATGTTTGGCCAGTCGCATTGACACGTCGAGCCCACGTTGTTTGGCCGGTTGTTTATACACTCCGGGCTCACCAGACACGCATATTTCGAACAATGGAGGGACTATGATGGCTACTCTCTCATGTATCCATGCGCATGCCGTCCCTCCTGACACACGAAAAAGGTTGAAATAATACGAGACGCGCTCTGTACTCGGAAAGAGTAACACTAGTTTCTCCAAAGAGATCGAAGAAACGAATCACGTCACATGTGCGAACTCAGCACTCATTTGCGAAGTCTGAGCAGTTGATCAGGTCGCCGACTGTGGATATGTTACGAACCAAGATGGATGGGCCACACTCTTATAAAGAAAATGGAAGGTATCAAAAAGGAAATACTGTCCCAGTTTATATTCAACGATACGCTTACGTCCCACCAGATGAGTGGACCAGCATTCATTTGAGGAAAGAGAATTAACTTTCGAGTCCCGGCTTGTACATGTCTCGGATCTGTCACACGTGTTCCATGTTGGCACGTGTTCTGAGACTACATTTTCAATTTCTACACCCGCGGGTGCATTAGTATTGCCTCGTTTTAAATGGAAAACGCGTTTGGTGGGCCATTTTATGTTGTTGTCGTCATGCGGCTGGCTGTGAAGACTTTTGAAGGTTTCACATGCTTCTTAATTTTGGAAATAATACCGACTTTTCCTTTTTTTAAATAAAGAGAGGTGGTCATTTGATATCCATTCGAGAACGGGAGCGGATTGGGTGCGGCCTGGCTTCACCCAACACTGTACGGCCCTGAACATGGGGCCCACCTTGATGTATGTATTGTATATCTCAACTGTTCATCCGTTTTTCTAGTTTATTTTCAGTCGTGAGCCCAAAAGTCAAGAAGATCCAAAATTCAAGTAGATCATGCCATGGGAAATAATAATGATTCGCCGTTAAAAACTTTGTAGGCCACAAAAGTTTTAGAGCAAGCTGATATTTATTTATTTATTAATAACTTCGTCCAAGTTTTAGTAACCTTATCAACTGGTTGGATGGCAAGTAAACCTTAAGGAACCATAAAGATCAGCCTAATGAAATTTCTAATCGCAGGCATTGAATTACCACTCTTTCTCATGGCATGATGCACCTAAATTTCCATTGAATTACCACTCTTTCTCACGGTATGATGCACCTAAATTTAAATCTGCTTCATTTTTTAGTTAGCATTAAAATGAGCTAGCAAAACTATAACAGATAGAATTGTTGCTAATTTGGATTTATATAAAAACAATTGATTTTTTTCACTAGAATTAGGTTGCTTTACTATGTAGTGACCTTTAACACTTGATTTTTATCCGGGACATAGGTATTACTAGTAAAGAATCACATAAATTCGATTAATTAACTATAGGAAGCTAACAAATATGTTTGATCACCAAAATTATGAGTCTAATTTTATGATTTATTCATATAAGGCATAGGTCTAGGTGACCCACAGTTGATAAATTAGAAGTAGTCGTAGTTTAATAAAGATATACCTAATATCAAATTAATTATGGATCAGATCTTGATTATTCAACGTACATAAACCAAATCAATTTAATTACCCTTTTTACCTAAGAATCGAAGAACTAAGGTGATTAGGACCAAACTATTATTCCCTCTACGTGCAAATAGGTCACACTATGAATTTAGTTAATTTAAACCGTAATAATTGCACACAAGAAATCTTACTATCCAATTTATTTTAAAAACATCCTGATTAACCAAACTAACTCTAGATCACCCGTTAGTAGTCCGCTAAACCTGAAACTAGAAAAAGACTATCTTGTTGGGCTTAAAGTTCATCGTAGAAGAAACCATGGATATCGTGCATCAAATCATTCAAGTTGAGCTCGGAAGGTGAGCACATGAGATAAACAAATGCCCTTATAAACTGCCAAGAACTTAAGTTATTTGTCTACACTCGATTTTTGTCAATATTATGGCTTTTGGACCATTAGATTAAATGTAAAGCATTAATTCTAATTCTAATTCTACAATCATCCTATAGTCGCGACCCCGATTAACAATTAGTGACCATCAAATTGACTTCTAATCATACATGTCGATCAACACATCCAAATGGCGGGCCGATCGTATTTATACGAAGATCATCATTAAGAATATCTATGTTACGACTTAGATCAACCTATACACTCCATAGTAGACCCCAAAAAATAGAGACAACCTCCCATAGGATTATAATAGTAAGTATCTAGGTATTAAGGCCATTTACACCACATTTATAAATATCCATTTATTTCAATCCCCTTCTCCCCATATGAATTTTCCCTAACAAATGAGAGAAAGAGAGAAAGAGAAAGCGAGGAAGAGAGAAAAATGAAGAGATTATGAGAGAGAGAAGCGGTTCTTGGTATTGCTTTCGTCTGATTCCTCTCGATGAAAACCCTTAGAGCCACCGAATCATTCGTCAAATCCATTCTTATTTGCGATTGGAGGAAAATTTTGCATTCAACCTTATGATTTCACAATCTAATTATATATTTCTAGTTATTAATGAGTTTTTCTTGATTTTGGTTTAGGATTTGGTGTTTTGCCAAAAAAAAAAAAAAAAACAATCTAATCCTAAGCACGATTAGGTCATGTGAGACCCTCTTAAGGTGCAAATTATTCTCGTATGTTTTCTTTTATCAACCTTTAAGGGGGATATACCATGAATCTTAGTTGATTAAGTAGAAATTCATATGATAATAATGATTAAATTGCTTTACAATGGTAACTCTAAATATGGATGATGTTATTAGTTAATATATTTGATGAAAATGCTTGTTCAATATGATGTTTCCTTTGTTGGAACCCTATTATGGCTAATGATAAGAATTGTTGACGCCAATTGGCATTTAGTGATATACATTAGGTTGACATGTTTTATCAACTTGCACTATTGATACCTGTGGGTTCGAGTTGATGTACCTTGGATTGTATTGTTTTGTATTGTCATAAAGTTGATATAATTGTTGGAGTTAGTACATTGCTATACTACTATTGATATGTAACACCCCAATTCTCGAAACCTGAGTATACTACTCGTTTTCCAAGAATCCGAGTGTTAACCTTTAAAGATAGCGAAAATTAAGTGTATGTTTTTTTCTTTATTAGATTTAGCAATTTAACATAATAGAAACAAATCAAGCATAAGAGGGAGTCCAAATATACATAATCAAATATTCGAGTGGTTGCCTGAAAGCTTATACAAACTAATATCTTAAGTCTTTATAAATACAAATTAAACATGAGTCAAATCTATAAATTAGAGTCGCAAGATCATCTAGCTCATCATGCTCCCCACAAGCATCATTATGCGCATCAGCTACATCTCCTGCACACCAAGTATGGTTTGATAGCAACAATGGTTATCCAGTGAGATATAACCCACAAGATTTATAATAATAAAAAAAAACCATGATAATTAAGCATAGTAATATGACAGAGTTCATCAGATACACACACATTAAATAAATCTCACAAATATATTCTTGTTTAAATGCATAAATGCATGCACATGCTCATAGACCTGTGGATGCACATCCAGCTGGCAAAAAGGTCTTCCATGGAGAACTATCACCCAAAAAAGTGCATAAGGTATATCCTAAGGAGAACTAGCTAGCTAGAAAAGACCACACAATAAGGACACCCAAGGAGAACTAATCTCCTGAAAAAGTACTCAAAGGTATACCCTAAGGAGGACTAGGAACTCGAAAAAGTCCATACGACAAGGACAACCCATAGTGATTCGAATGCACAAGATAATAACTTAAGATCACCTGGTAAAATACTCTATGGTACAACCCATAATAACCTAATAAAAAGTCTACATCTTATATCGACCACTCGATAAAGTTCGCATACCATGAAATGTATGATTAGCCCAGCCATTATTATTCTAGTTGCAGATAGTCATTTTAAAAAAGCTAAAAGGTCACTATAGGGGGCTTGCCACTCAGTATAGGCCAACAGCTTGGGCATAATGTCCCATACCACCATCCCCGGCTCTTGAGACTCCAACACTAGGATGTTTAATAGTAATCTCCTCAACTAGCAGCCAATTGCAGTATGATAATTGGAACTTACCATCGTGAGATTATACTAAAATAATTCGTCTAACCACACAGGGCAAATATTCCATCAAATCCACAAAGGGAAAATATTCTATTAAAACCAAAAAGGGTAAACATACAATCAAGCCATATAAGGCAACTAGCCAATCGAAGCCATATAGGGTAAATAGTCCATTCCAGGATACGGTGAGAGAGATTGACACCAAAAGCCACAAAGGCGCAACGATCCATTAGATGGTAAGTCCACAACAAAATTTTATTTAATCTATTAGACAAAATGACCACTAGTTTGAGGACCTTCATAAACACCATCAAGTCATCACAAGTAGTAAAACAAGACACGTACAATGTCAATAGTATTTACATATATAAAACGTACGTTTAAAACCAAAGTAGGGATATTTACGATCTATAACATGTTTAATCAAAGAATTTAATCCAATCATCGATTATTTATAAACAATTACTCAATTAGAACTAACATTTATCATCATTTCTATATAATATTGTATTAAGAAATCAATAAGATAATGCATGAATATAAATAAACAATGCTAATTATCATGATGTAGAAAAGCTTGAAGGTTGATCCTCACCTTTTAAGTTGAATTTATGTCTAAAAGTGAGTTTTAGGATGTGAATACTTGATCAAGATCGAATCCAACCCTGATGAGTTCAACTGAAGAGCCAGTTCTGCAAAGTAGGACGAAGAACCAACTCAGTTCATTAATAACCTTAAATGCTTTCATCTTATTGAGTTAGCAACTCGGTGGTTTCGTTATTCGCGAATCGCTAAGCTTAGTGCCAACTGAGTTCAGCCCATGGATTTGATCAGAGATTCATGCTAGACATAGGAATCCATACCAGGAAAATTGCAATAAACAGATCAGAGCCCCGATCCCTAGCTGACTTGGTGAGTTGACTCAGATGAGTCACTCGGTCTTCCTTCCCTCTTCTTTCTTCCTCCTTTCTTCTTCCTTTCTTATCTAGTAGCTATAGCACCATCTAGACTCGGCAAAGATCCGACAGACTTGTATAGAATCACACATGTAATGCCCCAAACATGGAAACCAGACTCATAAAATTCCTGATCACCGAATTCGGTGCCGACAGCCTCCGTAGTACCCCATTCTCGGCTCCTAGCGCACATACGCCAGATTCCGATCTTGGGATCCTACAAGGAGGATTTTCTAACGTACATTTATCTCGTAAGAAGCATAACCACAAGTTTACCCAAGTCACAAAAGTAACATCATCATCACATATCTACTAATATAAACTTTGAATACAATGCCGAAAGGGAAATACATATGTCCAATAAAATCAAAGCTCTAGAAGACAGCTGCACTCTCTAAGCTCAACGCTGCTGCGACTTAACACTACCTGCACGCATCTATCGTGCATAAGCTTATAGAAAGCTTAGAGGGTGGTGAAAGTGTGTGCGCAAGATAAATTCTAAGCACACAAATACAACGCCATAATCATACAATGTCAAAAATAATGGCAAGATCATGAATCATGTGATATCAGAGTAAGCGAAAATACTGACAAGTCCATGAGTCATATAATATCAGAGTATGAAATGTAAATCATAATGAACCAAATATCAGAGGTCGAGGATGTAATACAATATACAAAGCCTGACAAGCCACGAATACCATCAACCTTATCTAAGTCATATAAATGCAGAAACATAGTAACCCAAAATGTTAAATGTTACGAATGTAATGCAATATGCGGTGCGAATGAAATGACTAAGCTGGAGTGAAGTCGGGATAATAGTACGTAGTATCGCAGGCTATGGGGTTCATCACAAGGGACTTCTATCCAAACTAGTCCCATACCTAAATTTGGATAGCCAGACTTAATGTGGTAAACCCCTAACCTCAGGTTAGTCGCGCGGCCTAACCGAAATCCTTCCCATTGCGAAGGTACATAACAATTAGTTGCACACCAACAACCCGAGTGGATATTGAATGAATGAATGAATGAGTATACAACTACTGCTCAATAAATCTACATATCAGTACTGTACATCTTTAGGATCATCATCAGGGTTTATTACACTCTACGCCAACTTGCCACCCTTATCCGAGCTCACAACTGGATAAGTAGAAGAGACCTCACTATCCGCCTGCCAATATCGGGCCCGCTTGTCTATAGCGGACTCATTCCTCAAGTTAATCAAACTCAACCTAGATATTACCCTCTCACTCAGGCAAGCAAGGTCACACCCCTTCCCAACCGACCACGACACAAAAGGAGACACGGCTTACTGGTATATAGCCCTCATGCGCTCATATACATCCACTCGGTCTAGACATTAAGGCGTCTCCTGGCCACAATAATTTAGAGACTTTCACCCATGGACATCCAAAGTACCTAGATGCACGAACCAAATATTTTCGGTGTCCCATCTGGTCATCCATGACATGCTTATGGAGATCATAACCTTAATGTCACTAGGGCGTACAATAATCACAATCACACAATGTAAGATGCAAGAGGCACATAGTCTAATCATGCATCAATCCTATACATACCATGCGCTCATGTGGAATAACTTCACCTATTAGGGAGTCTCATAACAACTTGCCTAATGACATATGCAATGGTCAACTACATCCATAACAAACATGCAGATGATGCGTATGGGCATGTACATGATGTTATGCTGTCACATACTAATAATCGGTATCGATAATCGACCTAGACAATCGACCTCGACATTCGGCCTCGATAATCAGCCTCGGCAATCAGAATTGGCCTCGATAATCGAAATCGGCCTTGATAATCGGAATCAGCCTAGATAATTAGCCTCGACAAGTAAAATCGGCCTCGACAATTAGAATTAACCTCGATAATTGGAATCGGCCTCTGCAATCAAAATCGGCCTCAACAATCGGAATCAGCCTCGGTAATCAAAATCAGTCTCGATAATCAGCCTCAGTAATCGAAATCGGCCTCGATAATCGGCTTTGACAATCAGAATCGGTCTCAATAATCAGCTTCGACAATCAGAATCAGCCTCGATAATCGGTTAACAAAGGGCCTAAGGAAAGGTCACAATGTGAACATTTAACCATCATTGCCCATCAATGTGGACATTTAACCAACATTGCTCACGAGGAGTGGCCCTCATAGAGTCAAACATATAGCGGGCCCATAACACATTGTAATAGGCCTTATGTACATCCCATTGGGCCTCAACCCAAGGGTTTCAAATACATCAAATGGGCCACATCACATGGGCCTCATATATATCCAGGTGGGCCTCAACATTGGGCCTAATCAAATGAACTGAATCAACTGGGCTAAGTCAAATGGGTCGAGTTCAAATAGGCCGAACCCAACTCATCTAGTTTTTAGAAATCAATATATATATAAGATGAATCATATCAAAAGATCAACTGGACCATACAATAACTATCAGTGGATTAATGATTTTCCATGATTAAATTCCAGTGGGCCCCATCATAGGGTTTATTTCCCATCCAGCCTATTCATAAGGTCACAAAGGCCTGGATCTAGAGGAAAAACAAATATCATTTTGGTCCAAACCCTGTAGCCCAAGGGTTTAAATGGTGGATGTTTAAACCCACTGTTTTCTGTAATGTGATCCACCTGATCCTAGATCTGTCTTAATTTTCTTCCAACACAAGCCTAAGACGATCTTGCAAAAAGGAGTGGACGGTTTGGATGCAACACATGCATCATGGTGGCTCCCACCATCCAGTGATGTGGGCGGTGTGGATAGAACACATACATCATTGGTGGGTCCAACCATCCAAAAGTGTGGATATACATACATACATCAGTGGGTCCCACGTGGGGCCCACCATAATGTTTATCACCCATCCAATCTGCTTAATAAGGTCACACAGACCCATATGTAGAGGAAAAAAAACAAATTTCATAATGATTCAAAACTTCTCTGACCCAAAAGGGTTTCAATGGTAGACGTTTAATTCACCACTGTTTCCTGTGATGTCGACCACCCGAGTTCCTGCACGGCTAATTTTTAGGAGGGGGCCCACTGCCCTAAGGGACCCATCAAATGCACGACGTTGAAGTTCAACGCACATCACGGTGGGGCCCATGGCTGTGGGTCCCAACCCACCTCTAAACACAACAGGACGCTACTGCAGCATCCTCTGGATGCCAGAAGTAGCAACGTTGCTTTTTGTGGGGTTTTTCATAGGTGGGGCCCACATCTGAAAGATCTAACCCACTAGTTGGGTTCTATGGCTCATGACGGACCAAACGAGCCTAATATGCAGTATGTTTTGGCGGGTAGAAACTTCAAGGTGATTTGAATGGTAGAAATCCCTATTTCTATGCTATGGCCCGCCAGAAAAATCGGATTAGCTTTGTTTTTTAGTGCAACACCTAAAATGGGCTGAGAAACAGGATGGACGGCATGGATTATATTCATACTTCATGGGGGGGCCTGCATGAGCAGTCCACACTTCACTGTTAGCCACCCACCCATGTCAGTTCACACCTCATTATTAGCCATGTCCAGCGTCCCTGGACGATGGATGTTGTGGAAACAACACATGCATCATGGTGAGTCCCACATAGAGTTGGCCCACCTGACAACATAATATATAAATAATATATTTATTATATTATATTTAAAAGAAAGGAAAAGGGGGTGGCTAGGTGGTAGACTCCATCCCCACTATCAGTTTACACTGCACTATTAGCCACCTCCACTGACGGATGGTGTGGCATATACCTCATCAAGGTGGGTCTCACATGGATGTGGCCCACCTGTTTGGATCGATTTGATATTTGTGTTTTCCTCCCGTCCAGGCCCATTAATGGGCTGGATGGTGTAGATCTAACACATCCGTCAGGTGGTTCCCATGAAGGTGACTGACATACATAAAATATACACTTCGTGGTGGGCCACACACACAACCACACTATCATCCATACAAGAGACAAAGAGAGTGAGAGAGAGAGAAGGAGGGGGAGAGAGAGATCAGTGAGAAGGGGAGGGACCCCGACACTATGGGCCCTCCCTAAATACAAAGCATACATCAACATGGGTCCCACCATATGTGGGCCCTTAATTAATAAAATTGACGGTTAGATCACCCACCTATCGACCTTCTTGTTGGTCCATTAGCCTCCTTAGGTCGTCATCTTCAATTTTGATGGAGGTAGATGAATGAATGAATGGTTGAGATGGAAGGTGAGAGGGTGGGCCACACTTGTTGTTTTGGGAGAGCTTGGGAAGGCTTGAACATGAGATGTTGTTGTTGCTTGGGAGTGAAGAGAGGGAATGAGAGAGAGAGAGAGAAGTGATGGCTGAAAAGGGATGGGATGATGGGTGATGGGTGATGGGTGGAGTGATGGGGTTGTAAGAAAGGGATGGGTGGAGAGAGAGAGAGTTGACTTTGGGAATGGGAAGGGATGGGTTGCTTGTACTTAAGGTATGGAATGTACTTGACTTAATTGATTGATTGATTGATTGATGGGACATGTTGTAGAGATTCCCTCGAAATTCACAACGCGGGGCGTTTCTTAGGAATGAACGCGGGCTCACATCTCCTGACTTGGGTATCACTTCGGTGTGTGAGTCATGGCATTGGAACCGTGGCGACGACGCAATCGTTAGGGTACAAGTTTCAGGCCAAGCTAACTCTGGTATGCAAGACTTATCTTAGGATCGCGCGTAAATATCGATTACGGGTTAAGGATTGCCAGAATTCAACTAGAAAGACCACGGAAGCCTGTGGAACTGTATGGACTATGATACAAGTCTTACAACTCTCCCCTCCAAATAAAAATTTCATCTTCAAAATTCACACTATCATTACAAATAATCAAGACTCAAAAAGAAGAGGAAACATAGCATCATCATATAAAATTAGAGAAAATATACAGGATACAACATATAATTAATCGTCAAAGAGATGAGGATAGCACTCTCAAATTTCGGCCTCGTGCTCCAAGATGCCTCACCAACAGAATGGTGACCCTACTGAACTTTCACCAAAGGAATGACCTTGGTCCGGAGGACCTGCTCCTTCCGATCAAGGGTACGAACTGGCTGCTCAATGTAAAAAGCGTCCTCAAGAACATCCAATGACTGTCAATCAGTAACAAGAACAATATCTGACCCACACTTCCTCAACATAGAGACATGGTAAATGTTGTGGAAGCCAGACAACTGAGATGACAAGGCAAGCCGATAGGCCATGCCGCCAACGCGCCTAGTGATCTTGAAAGGTCATATGAATCTCAGGGAAAGCATGCCCTTCGCTCTGAATCGAACTACACCCTTCATAGGTGAGACCTTGACATGCACTCTGTCCCCTATTGCGAACTCTAAGGAATGACATTGGCGATCAGTAAAACTCTTTTGTTGGCTCTGAGTTGTGCGCATCCTATGCCTGATGATACAAATAGCATCTGACGTCGGTTGCACAAGCTCAGAACCTAGGAGACGCCGCTCTCCAATCTCGGTCCATCAACTCAGAGATTTGTTCGGTCTGCCATATAATGCCTCAAAAGGAGTCATGTCAATGGTCGCCTGACAAGTGTTGTTATATGCGAACTCAACCAATCGCAGATGCTCATCCCATCTATCCTTAAAGTAAATTGCGGATGCCTGAAGCATATTCTTAAGGATCTGGTTAACCCTCTCGGTCTGGCCATCGATCTGCGAAAGATACGCGGTGTTGAGCTACAAATTAGTGCCCATCGCTCTCTGAAAGCTCCCCTAAAACTGAGACGTGAACTTCTGGTCTCAGTCTGAAATGATCGAGACAGGAACACTATGCAATCTCACGATCTCATCAACAAACAGCCTGCCAAGCTAGTCTGAATGCCAAGTCTCACGGATCGCAAGAAAATATGCTGACTTCATCAGACGGTCCATGATAACCCAGATAGCGTATGATTATGCTAAGTCTTTAGCAAGCCCAAAATAAAGTCTTTCGATACGTGCTCCCACTTCCACATCGGAATGCTTAATGGCTGTAATGGACCAGGGGGTCTCTGATGATCGGCCTTGACACACTGGCATGTGTCACACTCAGCCAAAAACTGGGGATCTGGTGCTTCATCCCCGTCTAAAAATAATGTCTCCTCATATCACAATATATCTTCATTGATCTAGGGTGGATAGAAAACCGCGATCGATGTGCCTCAGTCATAAGATCTCTGCGTAACTCAGGAATATCCGAGATACACAGTCAGCTTCTGAAACGAAGTCCACCATCAGAACTGATCTGCTAATCTGTCTAACTCTCAGATACTGCCTCAACTAAGTAATCCTGTAACAACTCGTCTGTCTGCTGAGCCTCGATCACCCTTGCGACAAGAGAGGGTTGAATCGACAAGCTCAATAGCTGAATGATAGAAGAATGCAGACCAAAATCAAAGTCATACTCTTCTATATCCTTGAGCATCCACCATGCCTGAATCATCATGTGTGCCACTAGGCCTCATGGCTGACGGCTGAGGGCATCTATCACCACATTCGCCTTGTATGGGTGGTATTAGAGGTCAAAATTATAGTCCTTCAGAAGCTCCATCCAACGTCTCTGTCTCATGTTCAGCTCAGACTAAGAGAATAGATACTTCAAGCTCTTATAGTTGGAGAAGAGCTCGAACCTGACCTCATAGAGATAGTGTCTCCACACCTTCAGTGCGAAGACGAATAGTGCCAGCTCCAAATCGTGCATAGCGTAGTTCACTTCATGAACCTTGAGTTGGTGAGATGCATAGGCCACTGGTCTCCTGTGCTACATCAAGACAACACCTAGGCTAATACGCGAAGCATCGATTAATACAACAAATCCATCACTCCCAAAAGGAAGAGTGAGAACAGAAACGGACACGAGGCGGTCCTTCAGCTCCATAAATGCTCGTTCACAGGCGTCACTCCAAACAAACTTTGTGCCCTTCCAAGTTAACCTGGTCAATGGGGTCATGATATGGGAGAAACCCTCAATGAAACGTCGATAGTAGCCCACTAAACCAAGAAAACTGCGAATCTCGGATGCAGTTGTGGGCTGGTCCCACTAACGCACTACCTCAACCTTCGAGGGGTTCAGTGCGACACCCTCCCTCGTCACTACGTGACCGAGGAACTTCACCTCTTCCTGTTAAGACTCGTACTTCTCCAGCTTAACATATACCTAGTCTGCATGAAGGGTTTGCAAAGCGATCTCTAGATATTGCATATGTTCCTCATGGGTCCTCAAATATATTAGAATGTCGTCAATGAAGACCATAACAAACTGATCAAGATATGGATGGAAGACCTCGTTCATCAACTGCATGAAGACTGCGAGTGCATTGGTTAATCCGAAGGATACGACCCGAAACTCAAAATGACCATAACATGTCCTGAAAGCCGTCTTCGGAATGTCCTCCTCTCAGACCTGAATCTGATGATAACCAGAATGCAGGTCAATCTTCGAAAAGAACTGTGCACCCTAAAGCTGATTAAACAAATAATCTATCCTCAGGAACAGGTACTTATTCTTAATCGTGACCCAGTTGAGCTCGCGGTAATCCACGCAGAGCTTCAACTAGGCATCCTTCTTCCTGACGAAGCTCCAAGGCAAACTGCTCGGACGAATGAATTCTAACTCATGCAACTCCATCGGTGCTATACGGTGCAAGGCCTTCTAGATAGGCACAATACCAGATGCAAGATCGATCTGGAACTTAATATGCTGATGAGGCAGCAACCCTAGAATCTCCTCGAACACGTTGGGGAAATCGCAAACAATCGACAACTGGTCAATACATACTTCAATAGGCTCCTCAATGACGCAGGACATCAAATAAGACCACAACTCTCCTCTGAGCTTGGCAACGAACTGAAACTACAGCAAGCATAGTATGCACAATGTGACTGTCCTCGCAGAACAGTCCAAGATGGCATAGTACTTGGTAAGCCAATCCATGCCTAAGATATCGTTAAAATTTGATATTAGCAACATGTACAAGTCGGCGGGCAAGGAAATCTCACCCACTAACACGGGGCAAGACGAATAGAAGCAGCCCAATACTATGGTCTTCCCCAAGGGCGTCGATACGGTCAATGCCACACTAGCCGACTCTGTAGGCAATCTAGTCGATCAGCAAAAATCCTTAAACATGAATGAGTGCGAAGCACCGGAATCAAATAGTACTCAGTCGATGCATGTAAAGACTGGAAGTATACTGCTTCACATGGACAGTTCAGATTTTGGATCGACATCACGTATGATGGGTTCTCAAAAAATGTTCGCACCAATTCCATGCGAACTGGTGCAAAGGTGAGCATGTCCCTACACACACACACACTACAACTTAAAGGTTTTGTAACGATGACTCAAAACATATAGTTTGTAAACTAAAGAAATACATCTATAGGTTGAAACAAGAATCATAGTAGTGATACCTGAAGTTTCATGAAGTGATTTCCTCATTTGGTTTTATAGAAAGCACTATAGATGAATGTATCTATATTAAAATAAATGGGAGTAAGTTTATCATATTTTCTTTGTATGTTGATGACATTTCGTTTGGTAATAGTGATATTAGGATGTTGAGCAATATCAAGGAATTCGTATTTCAAATATTTAAGATAAAGGACTTTGGTAACACCTCTTATGTGATCAGTAATGAGATACGTTGTGTCAGATCATGCGGATTACTTCCTGCCACAGATGACCTATATTAATAAGGTACTTGAAAGGTATGACATGCAAAACTATGCTCCTAGACAGTCACCCATTGTAAATGATGATAAATTTTACCAATTCAAGTGTCCTAAGAATGATTTGGAAAACAATCAAATGAAGAATTTTTCATATGCATCAATATTAGGAAGCTTAGTGTATGCTCAAGTCTGCACACGACCAGATACTGCATTTTGCAGTTGAAATTTTGAGCAAGTATCTATCTAATTCAGAAATATAATAATGGATAGCTGCAAAGAAAGTGTAGTGCCTACCCACAAAGAACAAAGGACTTCAAACTCACATACAGAAGATCTGATCATTTATAATTAGTTGGTTACTCAAACGCAGATTATGCTAGCTGTGTTAGTACAAAGAAGCCCACCTTAGGCAACATCTTTATAATGGTTAGTGGGACCATGTATCGGAAAAGCATGAAATAGTCAACTACAACCTCATCCACCATGGAAGTTAGGTTTATTGCGTGTCATGAGGCATCTAAGCAAGCATTATGGTTACATCATTTCTTCTTAGGTTTGTGGGTACTGAAGATTATCCTAAAACCATTAAGAATATTTTATAATAATTCAGCTGCAATTTCCTTTTCTAGCAACAATAAGTATTTATCCAGGTCAATACATGTACATCAAATATCTTGTTGTAAAGAAAAGAGTTCAGAATCATCAAGTGTCTATGAAATTCATAAGAACTAAGTAAATGATTGTGGATTCGCTCACTAAAAGGCTCTTATCATGCCATTTCAAGAGCATTAACATCCATGTGAGTCATTGATCGCACAGATGTTTTCAGTTAGTGGGAATTTAGCGTATTTTATTTTCATAAATATTGAACAAATCTCATTTGATAAAGTTTTGATAATTCTAATATAAAGTTTATTTCTACTTCTCTATATATATGCTCAATTTATTTAAAGTAAGTAGAACTAAAGTCATGTCTCGTCAGAGACATTTAAAAGCTCTGGGACCTCTTAAGAATCGACACATATTATCACACTATGTATGCAATTCTTATATTGCACTTTCCAGTTTCTGATTTATGTCATTAAAACCGATAGTATTTGTAACTGCGTTTAGTCTTACTTCACTTAGATTAAATGTTATGATGGCTACTATGATATAATACTAATGGTCTTAATAGACCAGATTGTTATAGCATTGCTTGTATTATCAAACAGTTGCATTGATTAACCATTTGGATGTTTTTCCAAATTAAAATATGTTTTTTAAAGTTTAATCAATGACATTGATCATCGTGGCCCAAGTGGGAGAATGTAAGAATTTTATACAATGGGCCTTTATGATCAATGGTCTAAATTGTCTTAAGGGTTGGATGGTATGATCAACTATACCATTGGACACCACTAAGTTGTGATGCATCTACAATTATATAAGATGTGGTGTGATACAATTATGATAAACACACCATTTTTTAGTTGAACTGGAATTATCAAATTCATGTGAAACCTTAATGATAGTAGTTTCAATGGGTTTCAAACTCCTCAACCTTCTAAAACTATAAAATAAGGCTGGTCCCAGTCCTACACATGACAGAAGCAAGAATTCCCATCAAATGGCTTCTCTAAAGGTGTAAGGGGCGGAAAGCTAAGACATTAAGTCTCAAGTGATGGCGTCTTAACAAGGTATACTATTTAGTTTGTATTTTAAATGTATAGCATGGTCTTTTGCAATTACACATGGTTTTGACAATGACTTGGATGATCTAACAACGGCAATACATGTCAATATTGAAAATTCGTGTATTCGGTGTAGAATTGGGGCTTACTGGTAGAATGATCAGCATCTTCTTAGTTGGTCCATGTGTGACGCGTAAGAGACTTCGAATAAGTAGTGATTTTCCCAGTATAATCATTGAAGGGTAGATTAGAAAACAGGAAAAGAAGAAGAAGAATCAATGATGACATTGCTTGTACATACGCGAAATGAATAAGTTGGATTTTTCTTACGTTTGTGGCTTTTAACGAAAGTCGTGAAGAGACGCCTATTGGGTTTTCACCTAAAGTGTGTTGTCAGTCATCGCCGTGGTTTGTCCCCACAAAGGCATTATCGTAAGTTGATTAGAGATATTTTCCCTCCAATTTTAGTATTTCACGTGTGGCATTCATGGACCACATCGAAATGAAACAGTCTTATGGGTTGAATAGGAAATGGGTCATAATTCAGAAATCATATTCTCTGTACAATCCTAACCCTTTGATTGGTGGCATATAAATGGACGCTAGAGAATGAACATCACGAGGGATCACAATCATTGAGAAAGGTCTATTTATAATTTATAAGTTGGTTAGGATTTTGTATAAAATAAATTGTTACTGACGTATCAATGGCAGAACTGTCCTATGAATGGCTGAGACAGTAAAATGCCTATTTCAGATCGGACTACGGTTGTGTGCTACCCCAGCCTGTCTATCCACGTCCTCCCGCTCGGAATGTGCAGTAACTTTGAGTGGCCACGGTGATGCATGGGTCTTATCTATACTGCCCATCCATTTCTTCATATCATTTTAAGGAATCAGCCCAAAAATGAAGCAAATTGAAGGATGGAGTGGACTATATCACGGGGATTAAACTTTTACCCTTGAAAACTTTTTAAGAACCGTAGAAGGAGCCGACATTACTTTATTTAGAAGGCATATAAATATTACTATGAGGCTAAAAAAGTTTCACCCATGAGAATCTCTATCACTGCTGCTTCATGTGGTGAGGCACATCCAAGGCTCAAGTGAACCACACCAAAAGACGCGGTCATGAAGATTCTCACTACTGAAACTTTGCTAGGGCCCTTAGTGATGTTTATTTGCCATTCAACTTATTTATAAAGTTACATAAACTAGGATGAAGAGAAAATACAAATATCAGCTCCATTCAAAACTTCTATGGGCCTCAAGAAGTTTGCAACCCTGAGAGTTTAATCCCCATTGGATGGTCTACTTGAGCCTTGGATCTGTCTCATTTTTTGAGCTTATCCCCTGAAATGATAGGAAAGAAATGGATGGATGGTGTGGAAAGACCCATACTTCACGGTGGCCACTCAAAGTTACCCGTTCCCATTGGAGACCAGCGGGGTAGGATGCAATCCACTTCCTTTCAGATCACCGCACTAATTTGACATGTACAAAAATGCCGTGTTACGAGATGTGGACCGTTCACCAATTGCCATGATTTACAATAAGTGAGTGGTCTGTGACGTCTGCTATTATTTGATTCCTCTTTCTTCAATTTAAATTGAACAAAGGATATCTTTGACTTTTGGACCTCCATTTAGCATTATAATGAGTGTCTTCCTGCAATGTTTTCTGGAGGTGTTAATGGGCAGGGTTGGATGGGTCAAGCTCTCCTGTTGGCCCCGAGTTTTTATATGGAGTCCGGCCTAAGCCTTGGCCTTGCTGCGCAAAAACGAATTTTAAAAAAATAATAGGAGGCAGTCCCTTGATTTTTTTTAATGGGCCATTGTCATATGCGAGAAAAATCTACTCTGACCATTATATGCGTAGTCCCATGCTACACTAATGGTCAAAATATTAGTCTTAACTGTGATATAGGCGGCACACACCAAAATAAACAGTTGAAAGACAAACATCCATCCTTGATTATTACAGGACCTGTTGTGATGATTATATAAAATTCATTTCAACCATTATATGCCGCCTAAACCTTTAGGTATTCGGCCTTAAAATTCAGGTCCATCTGTGATTTAGGTAGGCCAAATTAAGGAAAACCGTTTGGAGCATAAGCTTACCTTGGCCTATTCTAATTAATAAAGGGGTTATTTTTGAGCCATACGCCTGATATAGTGTAAAATAACTGATGTATGGAGTGGATTTTACATCAACATCTGCCGTCCCCATTTTCTAAGACTTCTGCAGCAACTCATTTGTGCCTGACATGTGTACATGAAGTCAATCTCTTTGCCACACTCACCCTATATTTTCTTAGGCTTACTTTGATTTGATTTGTCCATGAAAACTCATGATCATTGGATGTGTAACATTGCCAAAAATTCAGAGTGACTTGTGATTCAGGCAGCACCCGCACCAAGGGAAATAGTTTAGAAAGAGACACAAACCGATACTTACAAAGCCCATATGAAATTCACTTCAACCATTACATAGCACACCAGAACTTAGCTTCGGGATACAAACATCAGTCCCTTCGGTTATCAAGGTAGGCTATACGAAGGAAAACAATTCGGAGGGTGAACATTTTCCTCTACATTGTTTCCAATGTGGTTTAGTGGAAAGATGAATGGGGCTGAATTTTGGACCGTAAGCCTAACATGGGGTGACACGTCTGATGGTTGGAGTGAATTTTATAGAAATTCTTTTCTGAGGTCCACTCAAGTCAGCAACCTCTTCTATCTTTTTTATTTATTAATATTAAATAATGCCCGGTGAGTCCAACCGATTAGAATGGTATGCGGATTAGGTGAGGCAGGGTGACGGCCTACTGGGTGAGGCCCTGTAGGGCTTCCCTTGATTTATGTGGTGTATATCCGCCCGTCCATCTGTTTTACCAGCTCATTTTAGGGCATGGTCTCAAAAATAATGTAGATCCAAACCTCATTGGACCACCCAGTGGGGATTGAATTCCCATCATTAAAAATCCTCTCAGTTGCTACAAAAGTTTTGGATCAAGCTTCTATATTTTTTTTCTTCCCTTCATCTAGGTCGGTGAGACCTTATCAACAAGAGGGATGGCAAAGAAACATTATAGCGGGCATTACGAAGTTTTTAGCAGTGGCGTTCAATCACCACTATTCTGCTGTGATGTGGTCCACCTGAGATTTGTGTCTGCTTCATTTTTCGGACCATGCCATAAAATGAGCTGGCCAAACAGACGGATGATGTCGATATACAACACATACATCAAGGTGGGCCCCATGATAAGGGCTTCATGCATTAAGATAAACCCCTGCCCCACCTAAAACCTCTTAGAAGGGACATTTTATAAACCCCAACAGACGGAGGCCTTAAAATTCAGGTCCATCTGTGATTCACGTGGGGCAGACCAAGCCAAAGTGCTTGGAGGGTGAGCTTGTCTTGTATATTGTTTGGAATCGTATGGCCTACTCTAATTACGAATGGGGCTGGATTTTGAGCATTGTGCCTAGCATAGTGTGACACAACTAATGGATGGGGTGGACTTTACATCGACACCCACCAACACCATTTTCCAAGACTATGCAACAACTCGTCCAATTCTTGATGCCTGACATGTGTACGGCAAGTACTCTCCTCGGAACACTTTCCCTTTTGTTTTTAGGCCCACCTTGATGTGTAGCTGAGAACTCTGACCATTAGATGTGTATCATTGCCAAAAATCGTGACCCCGCAATTCTAGCACGCCACACAAGGGAAATAGTTTAGAGAGAAACGAAAACTCTTAATATTTACGGGCCAACTGTGATGGTCATATGAAATCCACTCCAATCATTATATACCTAACTAGAACTCAGCTTTGGGACCTAAAAATCAGCTTAAGGTGGGTTACATGAAGGGAAACAATTTAGAGGATGAACATTGCCTCCAATCATGCGGTGGTAGAAAAATGTGTTGTTGCTATTTCAATTTAGGTCACGTGATTAGTTTGGGCATGTTAGAGTTGAATTTGTGGCTCAATTCAAACCGAACAATTCACGACTCCAAATGCCAAGATAAATAAATACATTGAAAATCAACTGTATATGACCAAGTTCTAATAAGATCAATTGTCTATTTTGCTACTTGCACATTGTTGCGTAATATGATCAAGTGATAGTCAGATGATATGGTTCATTATCTGAAAATGGGTCACACCACTACTTTCCATACATAAGGAACTTTTCTCTTCAGTACAGAAAAAACAAAAGGAAAATTCTTACATTCGGCTGAAGTGAACAACCACAAAACGCCTCTCTTGATGAAGAATTTCGCTTGATATTCAAATTAAATCTAGCGTATGATCGTATACTCGAACTACAGCTGAAGTTAATAACTACTTGACTACTGTATGGATTATATTAATGAATATAAATATCAGGTAAAGATAAAGATTACACTAGGAAATGTAAATAACCAATAAAGATAATGATTACACTAAAAAATGTAAATAACTGATAAGGATTGTAGGGGAAATAAAGATAGGTCTAGGGACCAGGATATGGAATGGACCAACTCTATTGACTCTACTCGTGATTCTAAGGCAATGAGCCTGACTGTGGTAAAAAAATCAAATGCCTAAGGAGAGACTTAGCTTGGATCGCAAAAAATAAACTTCGACCGAGGTCTGTAGAGTCATGAGTCATAGGTGAAACACATGAGACGCATAAAGTTGACTTGGATACCGAGCCAGCAACGACTATAAGGACCGATTAGAGTCCGAACACTAGAAGCCACTAGGCCGATCATAAAACCGCCCCATAATAGGTTGGTTATGGACGACTATCGGATTAAGAATGGATATCGGCTACAAGCCGATTCTATTTCATCCGACAGAAAGCAAAAAGCTTATTCTTGCAATCAGTTAAGACTCGGTTATTAGTAGAGTTGGTTAAAGCCGAGCCAAGCAAGAGAAACAGTGTAAATACAAATACCGTCCCGAAAATCTTATAAAAGGATTCCCGACTCCAAAGATCTCGGGATCAGGCAGAATCCATGAATAGATTGCAACTAAATCGTATCTCCAAGATATGTGGAAGAGAATCCCTGCACGTCAAGATCCTCCCATTCCTATAAATACAAGAGGACTCCAAGCTTAAAGGTACACAAAAAATTCTTCTTAAAGACCCTTCTCGTAATCCTGTCGCTGACTTAAGCATCTGAGGGTCCACGACTCTAGTCAGGGTCTCCTTTATTTCATTCTTGTGGAGGTGGTAGGACGAAGAGGAGGGCGCACCAGCTTTTCGCATCAACAGATTGGCACCGTTTGTGGGAAACGGTACAAAAAGTCATTTCTCAGGCTCTACTCAGAAGCTTCAAGCGAGTTTTAGTAACAAGGACCAGAAGAATTGTTCAAGAGGAACCGAATGAGGCTGATGTCACTAGACCACTAGGTCCGGACGGGGCCCAGGGGGCTCAAAATCAGCCTGATAATCGACAGGTTTCCACGGCTAATCTAGCAGCCTCTGTCGCAACTCGGAACACCCAGTGGAATTGGGGTAATGGACGGTTGGACTGGGAGGTCCAACAACTCAAATCCGACATAAATGTCATGAAACAAATGTTGGAATAGATGCATCATCAACAAGTTTAACAACCCCATCACAGCCAGACAACGAACGTCCTGCAGCAGTATGTCGACCCTCAGCCTGTTGTTCTGCGGTCTGTCCCTCTACAAAGTCAGCAACACGATCCGTCCGAGCCGGCTCCCGCTCATTCTGTGACTACCCCACTACCTGACACCAATCTTCGACACGAAATAGATCGGAGAAGGCGTAGCAGGCCTCCAGTTGAGGGAATGGAAGAAAGCGGCGAACCCTAGAAAGCTGACATATAAGACTTTAGGAGAGAAGTGTATGAAGAAATTATAGACATGAAGCAGAGTCGGGATGTACGCCAAACCAGGCCCAAAACGAAGGCATCCCCATTCGCGAAAGAAATAATGCACTTTCGGTTACCGAAGCGGTTTCTTCTTCCGCAGATTACGCCCTTCAATGAAAAAACTGACCCAACCGAGCACATCGAGTACTTTCGAACATATATGGAGTTGCATGATGCCTTGGATGTTGTGATGTGCCGCACTTTTTCCCTCACTTTAGCCGATGTAGCTCGACTTTGGTTCAAGCAGTTGAAACCGAAGTTCATCAGCTCTTTCGCAGAACTCAGCGATGCTTTCCTTACCAATTTTATTGGTGGAAAGAAAAAGTTGAAGCCGCCCGCGCATCCGAATAACATAGTTCAGAAGGAGGGAGTGTTACTGAAAGATTATATTAAGCGCTTCAATTTTGAATCTCTCCAAGTTCGAAAACATTTGGAGGAGAGCTCTCAACTCAATCATGCAAGGCGTTAGGGACAAACCATTTTTGGCATCCTTGGACAAGAATCCGCTTATGACTCTGGCTGAGTTTATGGATCGGTCGAAAAAATACACAGATGCCGAGGAAACACGGATCATGCGAGAAGCCGCCCAAAACGCGAAAGTTCTGACTAAAGAGTCAGCCAAAAAGGAAGTTGACTCGGCCAGAGGGAAAAAGAGTAAGGACGACCGAACACATGATGAACGGAAGTCAAGTAAGCGACCCGTTCGAAAGTTTTCAACATATACCCCACTCAATAAGCCTTAAGAGCAGGTTCTAATGGAGATCAAGGAAGAAGGGTTCATTAACTGGCCGGATAGGCTCCGAAGCAATCCCAACCAATGGAGAAAAAATATGTATTGTCATTACCATTGCGATTATGGATACAACATGAGTGATTACTATCATCTGAAGGAAGAGATCGAAAGACTCATCCGAGAAGGCCGTCTCGAAGAACACATCGAGAGAATCAGGACAACGAAAGAATGTCCAAGAGACAACCGACTGACAGAGGAAATCCGAACCATTGTCGGTGGTCCTCGAAGCAAGGGCAACTCAAACAATGCTCGGAAGAATTACTCCAGGAGCATCAGTCGACTCGAGTCCGAAATCCTGATCTTACCTTAGCCTTTGAAGGAAAAGAAAAGAGAGAAGTACCGTATCTCTTTCACTGACGAAGATGCTCGGGGCATTCACTGTAACATCCTGAAAGTTGGGGGTCGAGCATAAACTCCACTCCCGAGTTCCAGAACATCACTTATGCAACATTTTCAATGATGGATGAATGTCGGTTGTCATAGTGCATGAAACATGAAGTGGATTAAGCCAAAACAGCATATCATACTCCAGAGACAGTTAAATTAGCAAGCGAAAGAATGTGATAGATATATAGAATATATGAACTGTTGTAGGTCTCCAGAGTGTGAACATGTTACCAAGTTAACCAAATACATGTATACTCTAAAACAAAAAGAAAAAATATACATGAGTGTGTAAATAAAAGGTAAAATACCAAGTGTATTGGCATCTAATCAGTAACCCTGTAAACCCTGTCAATCAGAACACGCATATAGGAGAAATCCTTCTTGTCATCATACAAGTCCGACTCCATTTCACAAGCAGCGCCATCATCTGTAACTAAAACAAGAACTGGTTGGTGTGCGCGACACCGTCCCGTAACGTGGGAGTGAGTGATCAACTCAGTGGAATCATAGAGCAAAGATTAGCATGTTATCAAATTAATTACTCGATAATAATAATGCAAGCAATCAAACATTCCTAGATACTATTGTTAATGCAAGCATGAAATGACATGATGGATACCCTCACCGACATACTCCCTCATGCGGCACCATCTTATGCCCGCGGCATGCTTGCTTTCCTCAGTGCTCCACATCTTCCAGGCACATGCAGTGCGATATGGATAATGATTACCGGGTTGTTATTAGTCCTTTCATACAGCAGTATTGGGAAAGTAAGGTACCTTCCTTATATCAATCCCAACACAGATTCTGTCTAGGGTCGTCACTCCTAGTAATCTCATACGATGTTATATTTATAGGTCGCTGCAAGGGCTGTCAGGGCTGTTGCACGCACTCGTTGCTCCTCTCCCCCATCACCTTATCAATACAGGCCTATTTATATCCTTAAGACCGCATCAGGACTTGTCGCCCCCATGCGGTGTCAGGATAAACTCAAGGTCACTACAAAGGGCTCGTCACCAATCAGTGTAGGCCGATAGCAAGAATATAGTGTCCCATGCCACCATAATCTGCTCAGAGTAGGGTGCTCACTGGTCACTACGGGAAGGTTTGTGGCCCCAGCGTAGGCCGACAGCTCGACCACGGTGTCCCTTACCACCATGCCTGGCTCATGAGTCTTTATGGATCAAGGTACCATGGTTAACAGGGTTTTCAATGGTAAGTTCAGTACCCTAGGTTCAAGCAGTTAAGATAAGGTGAACATACAATGGCCAGTCAGGTTACTTGACGGGCTTGACTAGTACGAGCGCATCTCAAGCTGAGCGACATGAAGTGCATGAAACACTTCGTGTGGCCTAACCACTGTCGCCTGCCCAAAACACAACTCGCGTTTATCGACGCGTCCTTGGTGGCAAATAGAAGCCAACCACGAATTTAAATCTATTACCGACTGCCTGGACTAACGTATAGCCCCAAGCATTTGTAAACAACATCAATGATCATATGAGAGTACTATAATTGAAGTTCAAACAATACAAGCATGTTGACACATGTTATAACATACAACGTAAACAAATCAACCAACACATATATTCCATATATATGAGGAAATCAATTCATATAGAAAACATGGAGGAAATCATATACATCATCGTGTTGATTGAGAATTCAATCTCAAAACTAATCTACAACAACATTGGCTCAATATATACTAATACAAACACTTAGTCTACACACTTTAGTCTACATAGCGTATGTCGACCCAAAGTGCGCATAAGGGCGGATCTCTTCGCCAAACAGATTATACACACATGTCTAATATCATAACATGACAAAATCACATGACAATCATTTCAACAAAATATAGACGTATATAGTATTTCGTATAAATGACTAAAATATCATAAATCTCATATTTCTTATACGCAGTCGAAATGGAAAACGGACAGCATGTTCTACATGTCAAACAGCGTTCTCGTCGATAATCTACTATTAAACGACATTGAAAGCTTTGAAATCAGTTAATCTAAGCGTATAAAATCCTCACCTTTCGCCATAGACGTGTATGGATTCGAATAGAAAGTCTACGCTTCGTCAACGGCGATATGACGACCTATATTACAAGTTACATCAGCTACTTCGCTATTTGAATTGAAGAAATCCCTAAAACAGGTAGAGGTTAGGGTTTTCTTACCTAGAAATGCGTTGGAATCACCGAGAAAGTGATTTGAAGGTAGTGCTTTGGTACGTGCAAAAGCTAGAGCAGGTGGCAGGAATTCTCTCCCACAACTCACAATCTCTCTCTTTCTCTCTCTCTCTCTCTTTCTAGGGTTTAATGCATATTTGGATGGGAGATATATCAGAGGGTTTAAAGCCCTTATATAGGCTAAAACCTCACCTAAATAGACTTGGGACAAGGGTATACTTGGGTTATAACCAAATCGGGTCTTTTCCGATCCAAAAGAGCGTTTCGGGAGGTCTCCTGGCCGAACGCAGTCAGACTTAAGCTCATGGACACTAGATTTAGCACATATCAAGTTTTCAGTCTGGTAGAGTTCCCAGATCGCACGTGGCGGACCAGTTTCAGTTCAGCGGTGACCGAACCTAGATCAGGACTATAAGTTTCATGACATGAAGGAGAAATTTTTCCTGATCCGAGGGTGAAATTTGGCTGAATTCTGACGGTCATAATGCTTAAAAATAATGCGCAACGACCCGTGCCAGATTTTGAATTATTTTTTCAAATCTTTACCTTTTCTCACTCTCTTCACTCCGAACGCAAGGAAATGGTCTCAGGACATTGTATGGACTTGATTTTCGAAACGATTGTCAAGTCTAGCTAAGCGGTCCTAACGGTCTGAGGTTATAGATATTGGACTTTCGACGCGCTGTCTAAATCCAATACGAAGTTTCAAAGGGTTCCCGAGAGCAAACGGGTTTAGAGTTTGATCCTAGATTTCAGGGTATTATAGCGTCATTGATTCTACAAGTTTTAAGTCTTTCAGATCGTATTTAAAGTGGTTGGAGCTAATTTTATAGGAAATCTAGTGTAGCACTAGCTAATTCACGTTAAATTTCTAAAGAATTTGATTTTAAATGATTTATTTGGCTTTGGAATTGGGTTTTGTAACACCCTGAAAATCGGAGGTCGTGTATAAACTCAACTCCCGAGTTCCAGACCGTCACTTATGCAAAAAAAATGATTATGATTCAATGTTGTCTGATTTAAAGCATTCACATGAGTAAAAGTATACCAAAACTGCAATTCATACTTCAGATCCAGTGATAAAGGTAAGCGAAAGACTCAACAATATATATATCACTGTATGGAAAAAATAAAGTAAATCTCATCTGTCTCCAAAGTATGACTACATCTCTAAGTCTCATATAACATACATGAACAAAATAAATATCCAAAATGGTCCCACTGAAATCCCATCGATCCAGGTCGCCTATGCGAAGCCATCGTGATACTGCATATACGAGAACTCGTCCTGGTCCTCGTCGAAGTCTGGCTCCACCTCCTGGATCTCAGCCTTACCTACATCTACAACAGGGTCTGGTGGGTGTTGCAAACACCATCCCGTAACGTGGGAGTGAGTGATCAACTCAGTGGAATCATAGAGCAAAGATTAGCATGTTCACAATTCAATCATGCGATAATAGTAAAGCAGTAAATCAAACAATCCTAATACTGTTGTTAATGCAAGATGATATGACGTGATGTATGCCCTCACCGACGATCTCCCTCATACGGCAACATCTTACGACCGCGGTATGCCACACTCCCTAGAGTGCTCCACATCTTCCAGGCACATGCAATGCTATGGTGATATGATTTCCAAGTTGTTATTAGTCCATTCAAACAGCAGGATTGGGAAACTAAGGTACTTCCCCTGTATCAATCCCAACACAGATCCTATCTAGGGTCGTCACTCCTAGTAATCTCATACGATGTATATTTCGTAGGTCACTGCAAGGGCTGCCAGGGCTGTTGCTCGCACTCATTGCACCGCTCCCCCATCACCTTATCAATACAGGCCTACCGTACTCTACTGCAACGGAAGGGTCGTCGCCTCCCGTGGACTCAGAATACGCTCGCGGTCACTACAAAGGACTCGTCGCCTGATCAGTGTAGGCTGACAGCTGGAATATAGTGTCCCATACCACCATAATCTGCTCACGAGTCTAGGTACTCACTGGTCACTACGGGGAGGTTTGTGGCCCCAGCGTAGGCCGACAGCTCGACCACGGTGTCCCATACCACCATGCCCGGCTCATGAGTCTTCGTGGATCAAGGTACCATGGTTAACAGGGTTTACAATGGTAAGTTCAGTACCCTAGGTTCAAGCAGTTATGACTCATATAAGGTGAACACACATCGGCCAGTCGGGTTACTTGACGGGCTCGACTAGCGCGATCGCATCTCAAGTCGAACGACATGAAGTGCGTAAAACACTTCGCGTGGCCTAACCACTGCCGCCAACTTCAAACACGAATCGCGTTCATCGACGCGTCGTTCGTGGCTATGACCAGTCAGCCACGAATTCGCTCGGTTACCGACTGCCTGGACTAAGTCTAGTCCCAAGCACTTATGGAATCACTTTAACAATATATGTAAAAGTATTGGAATTGAAATACAATCATGTGAGCATGTTAACACATGTTATAACATTCAACTTAAGCAAATCTTCAAGCACATATATTCCATGCATGTAATGAAATCATGCATTTAGTCAACATGTAGAAAATCATTTAGGTCAGCATATTAATTGAAAAATCAATCATAAACTATCACATAACATCATTTAATTCAATACATACTAATACAAGCATTTATACAAACACATACACTTCACACTTAAGTCTACATATAGTATGTCGACCCAAAGTGTGCAACTAGGCGAATCTCTTCGGCAAAATAATTATGCACGCATTCCTAACTTCCTAATGTGACAACAAACCATGTCAATCACATCAGCAAAATATGAATGTAAACAGTACTTCCTACAAATGACTAAAATGCCCTAAATCTCATATTCTTCGTTAATTTACGAAACGGGAAACGGAGAGCATTTTGTACATGTCAAACGGCGATGCCGTCAAGAATCTACTATTAAACGACATTGAAAGCGTTGGGAACCGTCAATCAAAGCGTCTAAAATCCTCACCTTATGTCTTGTAGACTCGGGAATTGAAACGGAGCGTATACGCTTCGTCTACGGCGAATAAGGAACCTGATACACGAGATCCATAAGCTACATCGCTACGGAAACAAAGGAAACTCAAATCAGCAACTATTTAGGGTATTTACTTACCTAGAATCGAGGTGAAATCGCCGGAAAAGCAGTAGAGGTGTGTTGCTTGAGCACGTGTAACACGTAGCACAAGTGGCAGGAAGAACTCTCCCACTCTCTCACAATCTCTCACCTTTTTCTCTCTCCCAAGCTAGGGTTTCTCTCAAATTCGGATGGGAGAGAGAAGTGAGGTTTCAACCCCTTTTATAACCTAAAACATGCCCAAAATAGGCTTGGGAACAATGTTTACTTGGTGCCTAACCAAATCGGGGTCGTTTCGGTCCAAAAGAGCATTTCTGATGGTCTCCTGGCCAAATGCGGTCGGACTTAAGCTCATGCATACTGGATCTAGCACACATCCAGTTTTCAGACCGGTAGGGTTCCCAGATCGCACGTGGCAGTCCAGTTTCGGTTTAACGGTCATCACACCAAGATCAAGCCTATAAGTCTCGTGATATGTAATAGATATTTTTCCTGATCCAAGGGTGTAATTTGGCTGTATTCTGACGGTCAGAACACTTAATACTGATGCGTCAAATCGTGTGCCAGATTTAAATTTCAAATTCCAATTCTAACCCTATTCTCACTCTCTTCGGTCCGAGCTCAATGAAATAGCCTGTGATTATCGGTTTAACTTGATTTTCGGAATGAGTGTCAAGTCCAGCTAGGCGGTTCTAACGGTCTAAGATAGGAGGTAATGGACTTTCGACGTGCGGTCTAGATCCAATACAAAGATTCAAAGTGGTCCAGAGAACAAACCGGCTTAGAGTTTGATCCGAGGCTTTAGAGCATTATAGCACCATTGGTTCTACTCGTTTTGGGCCTTGTAGAACGTATTTAAAGTGATCAGGGACCATTTCCCAACTATTCTAACGTTGCACTAGCTAACCTAGTCATATTTTCTAAAGGAATGAATTCTACGCAATTTCGGGTCGAGTTGGTACTCGAGCCCAAGTATGGATTTTTCACGGGCGTTACAGGTTCTAAGAGGTTATGAAGGTGTTATAGTTGACCCATTGCCTAAGGACATCTAACCCCAGGTTGGCAAAAATTCGGGGTGTTACATTCACCATCCTCATGATGATGCATTAGTTGTCACCCTCGCTATTGCCAACTATAAGGTATTTCGCATCCTCGTTGACACGGGATCATCTGCAGATGTGCTGTTTACCCAACCATTCGACAAAATGGGTGTTGAACGGTCAGCATTACGTTGGTCCGTACCCCGTTGATCGGATTTTCAGGTGGACAAACACTCTCAGAAGGAACGATATCGTTACCGTTAACTGCTGGAAACCCTCCACATCAGGCAACAGTGATGGTCGACTTTTTGATAGTCATACAGTCATCATTCTATAACGCTATACTCGTCCAACCTTCTCTTTGTCTTCTTCAAGCCGTGATATTGACATACCACCTCTACATGAAATTCTCAAATGAGTCGAGAGTTGGAGTCATCAAAGGAGACCAACAAGATGCAAGACGTTGCTACGCGACAGCCGTGAAAGCTCCTGTCGAGGTATTCATGATCGTTGTCTTGAGCTGAGACTCACGAACATGGACAACCGGTAGAGGACCTTATCTTGGTACCCTTGGCCGAGATAGATTAGTCCAAAACAGTGCAGATCGGCTCGTCTCTACAATCACCCCTGAAGGACGGGTTGATAGCTCTACTCCGACGATACGCTGATGTGTTTGCATAGAGCCATGAAGACATGCCAAGAATCGATCCCTCGGTGATGACTCACCGACTCAACATCGATCTGACCTACTGTTCGATCCGACAGAAGCGATGATCACTCGGCCCCGAGAGATACGCTATCATTGAAGAAGAGGTGAGCAAGCTCCTTAAAGTGAAATTCAATGAGGAGATATACAACCCAGAGTGGGTAGCTAATGTTGTACTCGTAAAAAAGCCAATGGGAAGTGACGAGTCTGTATTAACTATACCAACCTAAATAAAGCCTGCCCAAAGGATAGCTTCCCTCTTCCAAGTATCAATCAGTTAGTAAGCACGCCAGGGCATGAACTCCTTAGTTTTATGGATGCTTATTCCGGATACAATCTAATTGTAATGCATTAATCTGATAAATCTAAGACTACCTTTGTCACTAACAAAGGACTTTATTGCTACCGTGTGATGCCGTTTGATCTAAAGAATGCTGGAGGAACTTATCAACGATTAGTGAACAAAATTTTCACTCGAAAGATATTAGACCCTAGTTATTACCTGGATTTATGACCATGAAAATGTTTAAAGGCCCATTTAAATCATGTTTGTGCTGCAGGGTGAATTTACGATCATGTGACTAAAAAGGATATTAAAAGCATGGAATTAACGCTCAAAATGCACCAAGGCAAGGGGCGGACCCTAGGATGCTAAGATTGACGGAATTAAACGCTAGGGATCTAAGAAAATCGAGAAACTGAAGCTCAAGTAGCCTGAAAGACGTCCAGAGTGCAAGATCACAGGGTTTCCACCATTTTCTTGCCTTGAAACTTCATACATGGCCAAGGGACCACAAATTAACCGTACACGTTGAATTTCGACCATTGGATCCTGGTGGAAGTGGCCCAACAGATAAATTAGCCCACAGATCATCAATCTGGGGCCCACCTGATCTCTGGATACACTTCAATTTTGGTATCAACCGTTAAAATGATGTGATAAGATGAATGGACGGAGTAAATTTCTCAAGAACATCAAAGTGGACCCCACATAGGGCTGTGCTTGCACAAAGTGCACGCACACCAACCATGCACCGCAAAAGTCCAAGTCGGTCAACGTTAGGCTGACCGATGCTTCTCCTTCTCCTTCTCGGTTTCAAACAGCGGACGCACTAGTGTCCGCTATTTTCGTGTAGTGGGATCCACACATCTCAAATTTTAGAAATTTGAACCGTTCATAGCATCTAAAGGAGGGGTTTAACCTACGCCTAGGTGTCATTTTGACCCCATGCATGCACTCAGGCAATCTCCACCGTCAAACGCCAGATGGACGACGGAATAGAAGATCACGTGGGCCACACTGAATCTAATCTAAAAGTAGTCATTTCCAATTAGTTTTTCGAGGAGATTGTAATGGACAGTGTGGATTCTCCAACCGCCAATGATCATGGCCCCACTACATGTCACAGCGCATGGGTGCGCGATCTCTGTTTCACAACAAAGGTTGCGGTCCTCTCTTGTGGGCCACCATCAGGGCCCATCGGTCTAATCTAGACCGTCCATCAGAAGTATACAGTCCATATTACTAGGATCTAGGTGTCAGAACTTCAAAAAGACAGGAAGAATGGGTTTTCTACCATTCAAATGCAAGATGGACGACTGCGTGGAAGAACTTGTGGGTCATGCTCAAATCAATCCAATCTCGTCAGTTCCAAATGTTTTTCATTACGAATCTAATGAACGGTGTGAATTTCTTCATCACTGTCAGTATTGGGCCCCACCAAGAACCAGCGCAAGATGACTCGTCTCTTCTTACATACATGTACTTGCTGCGTAAATTTTTCTGCGTAACTGACTTACGCACTACCGACGTTCGGCCACTGACTTTGATTGGCTCTTATAAAAGAGCAGGGAGAAGAAAGAAAAGGGGCAGATCCACGGCTAAGAAGGGAACGGCAGTGAGAGAGAGAGACAGGGAGAGTTGTTTTAGTTTCCTAATTGTTGTTTTTTTTCTTATTTTTCATTAATTTTGTGATTAGCCTAATCATGTCAGGCAAAACCACTTAGCTAGGGCTAAGAGGTGAAGCTTTTAGCGTGATGGGAGAATTATTTGCCTATGCCTTTTGTTTAGACTGAACGAATGTTGAATTTAGTTTCATTGTGAGAATGTTTTTAATTTTTAATGGTCTGTTGTGACTGAAATTACAATGAGTCTGCAATAGCTTTGAGCATCTTCCCTTCCCTTTATGTTTATGACATCAGGAAGCCCTGTTGTTCACCATAATCTCCTGGGCATGGTTGGATGACAATACCCTTCCTAACCTTCATAGCATGTTTATTGGTTGGTAATTAGTTTAATTCTGTTGTTTGCTTTGTCTCCTTGGCATGGTTTGGTGATGGAATCCATTCTAATTCATATACCTTTCATCTCTTGAAAACTATATCAAAAGCAGTTCAGTTGAGTTCTTGATGCAGGCATAAGATCTCCCTGATCTCTATAAGTGGATCCTCTGAATTCTCTTAAGTTTTAGATAATTATTTCACAATTATTCATTAAATTCTACTCGATTTAGATTTCATCTCATTCTAGTCCTAGTTCTACTTAGTTTCAGATAACGTACAGATTTCGGTCCCTTGGGATTCGACCTCGGTCTTACCGAGTTTATTACTACATCACAACCCTGCACTTGAGGAGTGAACAAGTTTTTGGCGCCGTTGCCGAGGACTGACGGCTACGATTCTCTGAAATTAATTAGTTTTGGGATTAGTTTAAGATTAGGATTTTTTAACTTAGATTTTAGGTTTAGTTTTCCTGATTGTTAGAAACTAACCTGTTTTCTTGTTTCGTAGGCTTCTGAGATAGTTTCTAAATTGGTAATTTCTTTCTTGACTTCTTCCTTTCTATTTATAGATTAGGGTTGTTTCTTTTTTAGCAAGTTTTAATTCTAATTCTTTTAAGAATCCTAACTTTGTTTTGTATTCTATTTTTAGAATTTTTCTATAGACTTTTTTTTTAGGAACTAGCCTATTTATTTTGTAGGTTTTGAAGATATAAACTTCTAATTTAGTAAGCTCTTTCTAATTTTTACTTTCTATTTTTCATATCCCTTCTATTAACTTACTTTCTAGTTTAAGACTTTCCTAATTTATTATCTACTTTCTTTTTTTAGGAAATTCTTCTTGTTATTAGTTTACTTCTAATTAGGAATTTTCTACCCTTAAACTTTCTATTTTTAGAAACTAACTTATTTTGTTTTGTTTTACAGGTTGTTAACCTAGGACTTCAAAATTGGTAACTTCTTTCCATCTTTCCTATTTATTTTCTAGAATTCTACTTCTTCCTTTCTCTTAGGTCTAGGTTTAGAATTTCAATCAAGGGCTACGAGTGTTTCATGCCCAAGTGAACCCGTGACAACATTCGACGTCTCTTAATCGAAGGAGGATTAGTTGAGGGGCAGACTGTCCATCGCAGGACTAGACACCACTTGAATTCCTCTGAGTTAATTGAGGTTATGGCTGAAGATCAACCTCAAGCACTACCCCAACCTAGGGTTGAGGAAGTACAAGCTGAAAATGAGGTGCATCAAGCACCCCCGCCTAGTACTTTACGAGATTATTTACAACCGGCGGGGGTGAGTACGCCCTCATGCATGATTTTTCCTGAGAATACAGGACAGATGGACATCAAGCCAGGGGTTATCCAACTACTTCCTAAGTTTCATGGGCTTGAGTCTGAAGAATCGTATCTATATCTGAAAGAGTTCGACGAGATTATAACCACCTTATACTTTCCTAATGTATCTGAGAATAAAATTAGGCTGAAACTTTTTTCATTTTTCTTGAAGGAGAAGGCCAAGACGTGGTTGCATTCACTACGTCCTAGATCCATTGGCACATGGAATGACATGCAGAGGGAATTCATAAAGAAAATTTTCCGACATTATAAAACGATTACCCTCAGAAAAGCAATCATGAACTTTGTCCAAAAGGAAGATGAAACATTCTTCCAATGTTGGGAAAGGTTCAAGGATTTGGTCAGTTCATGCCCACAATATGGCTTTAAAACGTGGCGCATTACGAATTTTTTCTACGATAGACTGACATCTTCCATGCGCCAAATGGTTGAGACAATGTGTAATGAAGAATTCATTAATAAAAATGTTGACGAGGTGTGAGATTACCTCGATAGTCTTGTTGAAAAAACTCAATCATGGGACTATTATCCAAGTTCGAACACCACGTCTTGGCCGACTCAATCTAAGGAGAAGGGTGGATTGTATCTCTTAAAAGAATATGATGATCTCAAGTATAAAGTATCTACGCTCATAAGAAAATTTGAGGCCATGGAAAGAAGGAAGGATAAGGTTAATGAAAGTGTTTATGGCATCTGTGATTGCAACATTCATACAACAGAAAATTATCCTACAATACCTGCCTTTCGAGAAGTGTTGAATGAACAATCCAATGCCGTAAATAACTATCAAAGACCTTTCAATAGACCGACCTCTAACACGTATAATCCTGGTTGGAAAAATCATCCTAATTTTAGTTGGAGGAATAGACAAACCACTACACCTCAAGGTTTCCTAAATCAAGTTCCAACTCAAGAGAAACCTCAAGAGGATTTGGTTCTAAAACACTTCCAAAAGTAAGAGCTTTTCAATCAGGGTATGCTACAAGCCTTTCAAGACCTTACAAAAGTGATACAATGACTTAAGGCTGAAAATATGATTGGGAGCAAGGGGAGCTTCCCAGCTCAACTTCTTCCCAATCCTAAACCGCAATATGAAGTTAGTGACCCAAGTTCTTCAAATCAAATGGAGCAAGCTAAATCCATTACCACTTTTAAGAGTGGGAAGGTCATTGATAAAACCCTTTCGGTTAGGCCCGAAAAGCCTCAAGAACCAGAAGAGGACAACAATGATGGATTAGTGATGCCCCATAAAAATTAGAACCAAAATTTCTAGAGAAGCCAGTTGCTCCGTTCCCCCAATGGTTGGTTGCACCAAAACACTCTCTAACTCTCAGGATATCCTAGAGGTGTTAAAACAAGTAAAAGTCAACATTCCTCTACTTGATGTCGTAAAATAGATACCTTCATATGCCAAATTTCTAAAGGACTTATGCATGACCAAACGACGGTAAAGTCTTCAAAAGAAAATTTCCTTGACTGAGAAAGTGAGTGTCATCCTAAAACAAGATGTGCTGTAGAAATTCAAAGATCCCGATAGCCCAACCATATCATGTGTAATCAGGAACTATCGAATTGATCACACACTTCTTGACTTAGGAATAAGCGTCAACCTGATCCTTACTCGGTATACAAACAGTTAGGTTTGGGTGAATTAAAACTCATTCGGACCATACTACAACTTGCTGATCGCACTATTCAGGTACTAAGAGGGATAATCGAGGATGTGTTGGTCCAAGTTGATAGATTTTACTACCCTATAGATTTTATTATCTTAGATACTGAACCCATCAATAACATGAGCACTCAGATTCCCGTCATTCTTGGTCGCTCATTCCTTTCCACTTCAAATGCAATTATCAATTGCAGGAATGGTGTCATGACTGTCTTTTGAAAATTTGACATTGGAGTCAAATATCTTTTTCAATAACGGCAGCAACTCAGAGGATGAGGACGATTTCCATGACATTAACATGATTGATTCTTTCGTGGAAGATAGAACGCCTCTTACCTTATCCTCTTATCCTCTATAGACGTGCCTAGCCCACTCCCATGATCTTGATGATGATACAATTAGAAAGATGTATGCCATGGTTGATACTGCACTGGTACTTGAAGTTAACCGGTAGAGGCCATAATTTGAAGAGTTACCCCAAACCGATGTAGTGCCTCTTCCGTCTAACCTCAAGCCACCGAAGCTTGACCTAAAACCTTTGCCCTCTGATTTAAAATATGTCTATTTAGCTCAAGATGAGACATACCTGGTAGTGATCTCTGTCCACCTGGAGAAAGAGTAGGAGAGTATGCTCATAGGTACTCTCCTTGAGCATAAGGGAGCTCTTGAACAATAGTGGACCTCAAGGGAATCGACCCATCGATTTGTACTCATCGCATATATCTTGAGGATAATGCAAAGGTTGTTCGGCAACCACAACGTAGACTAAATCCAAACATGAAGGAAGTGGTTAAGGCCGAGGTTCTTAAACTATTGGATGTGGGTATCATATACCCCATATCCGATAGTCAATGGGTGAGTCCAACTCAGGTGGTTCCTAAGAAGTCCAGGATCACCATCGTAGCCAATACCAATAATGAACTCATGCCAACTAGAGTTACTACTGGTTGGAGAATGTGCATTGACTACAAGAAGTTGAATACCATCACAAGGAAGGACCACTTTCCTTTGCCCTTCATTAATCAAATCTTATAAAGGCTAGCTGGTCATTCCTATTATTATTTTCTTGACGGGTATTTGAGCTATAATCAGATTGAAATCACCCCTGAGGACTAGGAAAAGATGACATTTACATGCCCCTATGGCACCTTTGCTTACAGAAGGATGTCATTCGAGTTATGTAATGCCCCTGCCACCTTTCAGCGATGTATGATGAGTATCTTTTCTGACATTGTGGAAAAATATTTAGAGGCCTTTATGGATAATTTCTCTATTTTTGATTCATCTTTCAGCGAATGTTTAGAGAGTCTTAAATGTGTGCTAAAAAGATGTGAAGAAAAGAATTTGATACTTAATTGGGAGAAGTGTCATTTCATGGTTCAAAAGGGAATTATCCTTGGGCATATCATCTCGTCCAAGGGAATCGAGGTAGATAAGGCAAAAATCGATCTTATCTCTAACCTACCTCCACCCAAGAACATCAGAGACGTGCGATCCTTCTTAGGACATGCAGGGTTTTACAGACGATGCATAAAAGACTTTAGTCTCCTCTCTCGTCCTTTATGTAACCTTCTGTAAAAGGATGCACCATATGAGTGGACTGAGCTATGCCAGAAAGCTTTCACCAAGCTTAAGGGCATGTTAACCACTGCACCTATCATGCAGCCACCCAATTGGAGCCTACCTTTTGAGCTTTATATGCGAGGCTTCTGATTATGCTCTTAGAGCAGTTCTAGGCCAGAGAAAAGATAAGAGGCCCTACGTCATTCATTACACAAGTAGGACTCTAAATCCTACCCATGTGAACTACTTAACTACGGAAAAGGAACTCTTAGCCGTAGTGTTCGCATTGGACAAATTTATGTCCTACCTGATCAGATCCACGATCATTATCTACACAAATCATGCGACACTTAAGTATCTTCTTTCTAAGAATGATTCTAAGCCCCGTTTGATACAATGGATCCTTCTACTCCAAGAATTTGATTTGAAAATTAAAGATAAAAAGGGAGTAGAGAACGTAGTGGCTGATCATCTTTCTTGCCTTAATACCTCTGATTCCCTTGAGACGACCCATTTCAATGACATATTCTCTGATAAACAATTATTCTAAGTCTCTCATTCACCTTAGTTTGCTGATATTGCTAATTATCTTGCCACAGGTTCCATACCGACGCATTGGACTGCATAAGATAAGAAGAAATTCTTTACCAAGGTGCACAACTTTTTCTGGGATGATCCATATTTGTTTAAATATTGCCCAGACTAAATCTTAAGGAGATGTGTGCCAGACAATGAACATTAAAGTGTCATCTCTTTCTGTCACTCACAGGCCTATGGTGGTCACTTTTCTGCTAAAAAGACCACGGCCAAGATTTTACAATGTAGCTTTTATTTGCCAACCATGTTCAAGGACACTCATGAGTTTTACAAGGCTTGTGAGCGTTGTCAAGAATTGGGAGCATTATCCCATTGAAATATGATGTCCTTGAATCTCATCCTTATCATAGAAGCATTTGATTGTTGGGGCATTGATTTCATGGGACCTTTCCCCTAATCTTTTGAAAATTTATATAATTTACTCGTTATAGACTACATCACTAAATGGGTCAAAGCAATTTCGTGCCGCAACAATGACCATCGCACAGTCATTAAATTTTTAAAAGAAAACATCTTGTCACGATTCGGGACGCCTCGAGCCATCATTAGTGACGGGGCCTCACATTTTGTAATAGACCATTCGAGAGCTTAATGAAAAAATACGATATCACTCATAAGGTGAGCACCTCATACCATCCACAGACAAGTGGACAAGCTAAGATTTTCAATAAAGATATCAAACATATCCTGGAGAAAACGGTTAACCCTGATCGTAAGGATTGGTCAACCCGATTGACCGATGCCTTATGGGCATACCGTACTACATTTAAAACCCCAATTGGAACATCTTCCTTTAGACTTGCATGTCACTTACCTGTGGAGTTGGAACATAAAGTGTACTGGGCGATCAAAAATCTGAATTTCAATCTGGACAATGCTGGCTCGTTACACAAACTTCAATTAAATGAACTTGAAGAAATCCAGAACGATGTGTATGAGAACTCGAGAATTTATAAGGACAGGATGAAGGCATTTCATGATCAACATATTCTCCGAAAATCATTCATGCTAGGTCAGAAAGTCCTTTTGTACGACTCTCGACTACATCTCTTTCCGGGTAAGCTTCGATCTCGTTGGACCGGCCCTTACATTGTTGTTACTGCTTATCCTCGTGGGGCCATCGAGATAAGAGATCCCGACAATGGCAATGAGTTTAAAGTAAATGGACATCGATTAAAATCATTTCTCGAGAAATTTGATTCAGAGGACATGTCCATGCCTCTAACTGCTCTTGTTTATCAGGATTGATCTCCTAGTCTAATGGAGGTATAAGTTTATCGCTTTCATAGGACTAGGATAGCTGCTTTATTTGTCTGGCTAAAGACGGTAAACTTAGCACTCCTAGGAGGCAACCCAGCTTTTCATTTTATTTTCCTAGTTAGTTAATTCAATGTTTATGGGTAACATTGTTGCAAACCCTCACGAGACTACAACTCGTCCACTAGGGGCAACCTAGGGGTTTAAAGGCTTGTTGCATATACTAAATGTAATCAACAGCACCCGCGAAAGTGGTATAGGTAGGATTTTATTTTTATTATTTTTGTTTTGCTTTCTCTCTCGTGCTGACCGACTTCCATGCTGCGATCTCTTGGAAAGTCTCTCTCGATTCGTTATCCAGGTACTATCTTCTCATCACTTTACTTTCGTTGTCCCATGTGCATTACGTGTCATATCTTTTACATTGAGGACAATGTAGATTTTTGGTTAGGGGTGGGAGATTGAGTTTCCTAATCAATGTTTTCTTAGTCTTGAGCAAAAATGGTGAAAAGTTTTAAATTTTTCTGAAAATTCTTGTGAATTCGAAGTGATTTTGACATCTATCTTTGATTTAGAAGTGTAAGATACGTAATGTTGGATTTATGACTCTTAGATTCAATATCTGTTAGATTTCACAATTAAGTTTGAATTGATAATCCATGATTAGAAGTTCAAACATTGATTGAGCCATGATTTCACATGTCACATCTCACTTTCACATTAAGATTTTAGTCTGATATTGAAGGGTTAATTTGTTAATCATTAAAATATGAAAGGAACTAGCCTGAAACATTTACCTAACAGGATCGATATGAAAAAATAAAAAAGAAGAAGAAACAAGATACCTTTGGAAAAATTTGGGCGAATAATCCTCACCATAGTTTTACTCCCTATAGGTGTAGATTTAATACCCCTTTAATGATATCTAAAAAGAGTCAGGTGTACGGTCTTCAACATAGGTTTGCTCCCTATAGGTGAGGATTTGATTCCCCTTCTTGATATTACTATTAATAAAATAAATAAATCAAAAGTTAAAAAAATGATAAGAATGATCTGTGAGGAAAGTTTTGGTTATCATGAATTCTCTTGTTGATTACCAATGATATCCTGAAATAGAAAATTGAATCTTAGTGTTGATAAGCCGAGATTACACTATACACTCATGGATCTTAATGTTTAGAATTATTCTAATTGATGGATTAATACTTTGAACTTGATTATGAAGTTTACTGTATGCTTGAGTCTAGGAGAAAATAATTTCCAGCATTCATGAATCTTAAATTTCTCGTATCTAATTCATTTTTCAAAATATCACCAGGTTACATAGAAAATTCTCTTATAATTCTTAACTTATTTTTTGCATATTTTGCTTGGGACTAGCAAAATGCTGGTTGGGGGTTGTGTTGCGGGTCAAATATTGCATATTAGACCCTAGTTATTACCTGGATTTATGACCATGAAAATGTTTAAAGGGCCATTTAAATTGTGTTTGTGCTGCAGGGTGAATTTACGATTATGTGACTAAAAAGGATGTTAAAAGCATGAAAATAACGCTCAAAATGCACCAAGGCAAGGGACAGACCCCAGGATGACAAGATTGACAGAATTACATGCCAGGGATCTAAGAAAATTGAGAAACTGAAGCTCAAGTGGCCCAAAAGACGTCCAGAGTGAAAGATCGCAGGGTTTCCACCATCTGCTCACCTCGAAACTTCATACATGGCCCAGGGACCACAAATTAACCATACATGTTGAATTTCGGTTGTCGGATCCTAGTGGAAGTGCCCAACAGATAAATCAACCCACAAATTGTCAATCTGGGGCCCACCTGATCTCTGGATACACTTCAATTTTAGTATCAACCGTTAAAATGATGTGATAAAATGAATGGATGGAGCAGATTTCTCAAGAACATCAAAGTGGACCCCACATGGGGCTGTGCGCACACCAGCCATGCACCGCAAAAGTCTAAGTCGGTCAGCGTTGGGCTGACCGATGCTTCTCCTTCTCCTTCTCGGTTTCAAACAGCAGACGCACCAGCATCTGCTGTTTTTGTGTAGTGGGACTCACACATCTCAAATTTCAGAAATCTAGACCATTCATAGCATCTAAAGGAGGGGTTTAACCTACGCCTAGGTGTCATTTTGACCCCATGCATGCACTCAGGCAATCTTCACCGTCAAACGCCAGATGGATGACGGAATAGAAGATCACGTGGGCCACACCGAATGTAATCTAAAAGTAGCCGTTTCCAATTAGTTTTTCAAAGAAATTGAAATGGACAGTGTGGATTCTCCAACCACCAATGATCATGGCCCCACCAAACGTCACAGCGCACGGGTGCGCGATCTCTATTTCATAATAGAGGTTGCGGTCTTCTCTTATGGGCCACCATCAGGGCCCATCGATCTAATCTAGACCATCCATCAGAAGTATACAGTCCATATTACTAGGACCTAGGTGTCAGAACTTCAAAAAGACAGGAAGAATGGGTTTTCTACCGTTCAAATGCAAGATGGACGACTGCGTGGAAGAACTTGTGGGCCATGCTGAAATCAATCCAATCTCGTCAGTTCCAAATAGTTTTTCATTATGAATCTAATGAACGGTGTGGATTTCTTCATCACCGTTAGTATTGGGCCCCACCAAGAACCAACGCAAGATGACTCGTCTCTTCTTGCGTATATGTACTTGCTACGTAAATTTTTCTGTGTAACTGACTTACGCACTACCGACGCTCGGCCACTGACTTTGATTGGCTCTTATAAAAGAGCAGGGAGAAGAAAGAAAAGGGGCAGATCCACAGCTGAGAAGGGAACGGCAGTAAGAAAGAGACAGGCAGAGTTGTTGTTTTAGTTTCCTAATTGCTGTTTTTTGTTCTTATTTTTCATTAATTTTGTGATTAGCCTAATCATGTCGAGTTAAACCTCTTAGCTAGGGCTAAGAGGTGAAGCTTGTAGCGTGATGGGAGAATTATTTGCTTGTGCCTTTTGTTTAGACTGAATGAATGTTGAATTTAGTTTCATTGTGGGAATGTTTTAAATTTTTAATGGTCTGTTGTGACTGAAATTACAATGGGTCTACATTAGCTTTGGGCATCTTCCTTTCCCTTTATGTTTATGACGTCAGGAAGCCCTGTTGTTCACCATAGTCTCCTGGGCATGGTTAGATGACGGTACCCTTCCTAATCTTCATATCATGTTGATTGGTTGGTAATTAGTTTAATTCTATTGTTTGCTTTGTCTCCTGGGCATGTTTTGGTGATGGAATCCATTCTAATTCATATACCTTTCATCTCTTGGAAACTATATCAAAAGCAGTTCAGTTGAGTTCTTGATGCAGGCATAAGATCTCCCTGATCTCTACAAGTGAATCCTCTGAATCCCTAGTTTCTCTCCTTTGAATTCTCTTAAGCTTTAGATAATTATTTCACAATTATTCATTAAATTCTACTCGATTTAGATTTCATCTCATTCTAGTCCTAGTTCTACTTAGTTTCAGATAACGTACAGATTTCAGTCCCTTGGGATTCGACCTCGGTCTTACCGAGTTTATTACTACATCACAACCCTGCACTTGGGGAGTGAACAACAAATCAGCCAAATCATGGAAGTATACATTGACAACATGCTTGTCAAAAATATACATGCATCCAACCGTATAACTGACCTAGAAGAGATGTTTCTTATCCTTCAAAAATATCAGATGAAGTTAAATCCGAACAAGTGTGCCTTTGGCATAGGCTCGGGTAAGCTTTTCAGATTCTTGGTCAGCCAATGAGGAATTGAGGCGAACCCAGAGAAAATCAAAGCATTGCTCAACATGGAGTCCCCGAAAATAATCAAAAACATACAAAGGCTGACCGGACGAGTATCCGCACTCAACCTCTTCCTCTCCCGAGTTACCAACAAATGCTTCCCATTTTTCAAGCAATTGAAGGGACGACAAACGGTGGATTAGACAGACGAGTGCAAAGCAGCGTTCCAGTCATTGAAGTCTTATCTCGGATCTCCACCCCTCCTGTCGAAACCCGAGCCTGAGAAGGTTTTGCTTTTGTATCTCACAGTGTCTGATGCAGCGATCAACTCAGCCTAATATGCGAGCACAAAGGAAAATAACTGCTAGTTTATTACGTAAGAAAAGAACTGTTACCAGCAGAGACAAGATATCCACCTCTCAAAAAGGTGACCCTAGTCCTAGTTGTCTCATCGTGACGACTTCTGCCATACTTTCTGGCTCATACTATCGTCGTTATGACCGACTTCCTACTGCGTTAGATTCCACAGAAACCGGAGGCATCCGGCCAACTAACGAAGTGGGCGATTGAGCTTAGTGAATTCGACATCCAATATAAGCCAAGAGTAGCTATTAAAGAACAGATTGTGGCTGACATCTTAGTTGAAGTAACACCACAAGTCGATCTACCTACCGAGCTTGGCAATGAACCAATAGAAAAATCGACGACCGCTTCTCCCGAGTCATCACCCGATCCCATACCCTGGAAGCTGTATGTCGATGGCTCCTTCAACTCTAAGGCAAGCGGGGCAAGAGTCGTCTTGGAAACTCCTGATCAAACTTGTATGCAATATGCCTTAAGACTTGGATTTCAAGCCTCGAACAATACAGTGAAATATAAAGCTTTATTGCTCGGCCTCCAACTCGCAGCTAGTTTGGGTGTTACCCATCTCAACTCTTTGGCGACTCACAGTTGGTTGTTAATTAGGTCACCAGTGTGTATCAGACACGAAAAGAGTAACTGAAAGCATACATGGAGAAAGCTAAGGAATTGATCGGTGGTTTTCAGCTTTGTGTTGTGACTCGGATCCCTCGAACGGAAAACGCTAAGGCCGATATATTAGCAAAACTTGCCTCTGTCGATGAAGATGATATACCCAAGTCCGTTCCAATCGAGTACGATGCTAAGCCGAGTGTCAATGACCCAGTTAGCTCAACCGTACACACAATCGATACGGAACCCACTTGGCTTGACCCAATCATTCAGTACCTTGACACTGAAAAATTGTCTGAGGATTGTACCGAGGCCTGACGATTAAAGATTCAAGCCTCCCGTTACACCATACTCAATGGGATATTATATAAGAAAGTTTTTTATACTCCCTTGTTACGATGCCTAAATCCCAATTAAGCCAACTATGTACTACACGAGATCCACAAAGGAATCTGTGGAAATCACTCAGGAAGACGGTCACTCGCGCATAAGGTCCTACAGCAGCTATAACAGCCCACGCCCACACTGTATGATATTGTCCGCTCTGGGCACAGCCCGCACGATTTTGTTCTCGGAGTTTTCCCCAAAAGGCCTCATGTGGGGGAAGGCATACTGGTAGCTCGCACACAGACCCGGTGCTCCCGTGGTCACGCCCACACAGCACCTATCCCACAAGATATTGTCCACACCTATACTGTACAAGCCAGCGGTGGGTTTTGTTCCCCTCGGGGAGGCCTCATGACGCGTTTTAAAGCCGTGAGCCCACCGGTCAAAGCGGACAATATCATGTGCTGTGGGGGTGGTCCTTACAAATAATGTGACGCCCCGGTCACTGCTTCATGTGGGCGGGCACATGTGGGCGAGCGCACATGTGGGCGGGCCCCAAGGAAGGCTGGCAGGCTACTGTGTGGCTGGCAGGCTACTGTACTGGGCGAGCTACTATTGCAGTTGACTGTAGCGTAACTTGTCCTACATCGAAAGAGTTGTCTGGAGTTGTGGTGGTTATATGTTGGGTTCCTCCCTTAACAGACATGACGCGTTGGCCTTGTGCACCAGGCAAAACCTCCGCTGTGCACTCTGATGACGGTTGGGTTGGACAATATCATGGACGGGTAGGTGCTGATGTAGGCGAGACCATGGGAGCACCGGGTCTGGGCGAGCTACCAGTATCCTTACCCCAAATGACGCATTTTAAAGTCGTGATCCCACCAGGCAAAGCGAACAATATCATGTGCTATGGGGGTGGTCCTTACAAATGGTATCAGAGCCGAGGACGGCTCTGCCCTCGGTGGGGGATAATGTGACGCCCCGGTCACTACTTCATGTGGGCGGGCACATGTGGGCTCGCACATGTGGGTGGGCCCCAAGGAAGGCTGGAAGGCTACTGTGTGGCTGGCAGGCTACTGTACTGGGCGAGCTACTATTGCAGTTGACTGTAGCGTAACTTGTCCCACATCGAAAGAGTTGTCTGGAGTTGTGGTGGTTATATGTTGGGTTCCTCCCTTAATAGACATGACGCGTTTTAAAGCCGTGAGCCCACCGAGCAAAGCGGACAATATCATGTGCTGTGGGGGTGGTCCTTACAGCAGCGATATTACTGGCCGACTGTCTAGCACGATGCTTGAAAGCTCGTCCAGAGATGCAACAAGTGTCAACGATTCGCAGTCATTCCAGGGCAACCCCCTGAGGAGTTGACTCCAATGACTGGTCCATGGCCCTTCGCGCAATAGGGCATCGACATCATCAGAGCACTCCCTTTGGGGAAAGGTCAGACCAAATTTGCTATCATGTCGATCGACTACTTTACGAAGTGGGTTGAAGCCAAACCATTGGTGAAGATAACCGAACAAAAGATCATATACTTTGTCTGGAAAAATATTGTCTACCGATTCGGGATACCTCGGACCATTATCACCGATAATGGGAAGCAATTCGACAATAGGCGATACCGAGAGATGTGTAGCTATCTCAGGATCAGAAATGTTTATTCCTCCCCTCATCATCCTCAGAAGAACAGACAGATTGAGGTAGTCAACATGATCATTAAACAACATCTCTGAACCAAACTCGACCGAGCTAAAGGAGCATGGGCTGAAGAGCTTCCAAAGATTTTATGGGCATACCGAACTACTATTCAAACAGCTACAGGTGAAACTCTCTTCTCCCTCGCATATGGCTCAGAGGTCATTACCCCGATCGAGATTGGATTGCCTTCAGCCCGAGTCAGTTCGTTTAATGAAGAAGATAATGAAGAACTCCTCGCTCTTAGACTCTAGTGGAAGAATAAAGAGAAAAAGCTCGACAAAGGATGATGGCTTGTCAACGCCATGTAGCTCGGTTCTACAATACCTGAGTCAAGGTTCGGCGTTTCCGAGTTAGAGACATGGTCCTCCAAAAAATGTTCCTAAGCAAGAAGGAAGTTGGTGCGAGCACACTGGGTCCCAATTGAGAGGGACCCTATGTTGTCTCGAGCACCATCCAACCCGAAACATATTGGTCGGAAGACGTAACCGGACAAATATTGCCCCTTCCTTGGAATGTCGAGCATCTAAAGTTCTATTATCCTTAGGTCGGCCGCAGAAGCTTTAAAAAAAATGAATGATGAAAAGTTTGCAAGTTGATTCAAATAAGCAAGAAGACTGTATATTCATTCATCAAATGATTTTTACATCGGGTTACATAATTATCTCTTGAGGAATTACATCAATGGCTAAAAGCAGAAAGAGTCAACCGAAGTATAGTGAATTACCACTCAGTTGCAAATGCTCTTGGGCCCGCTTGGTGTGCTTAATGTGTTTAAAGCTTAGTGTGCTTGGAGTGCTTGACATCATACTAAGCCGCAAGGTTCACTAGGAGCTAACACAGGTGGTGGCTCGGATTCAACTGCTGCCCCCGCTTGGAGTGACCTCTGGTGCCGTCTCAGGAGCCGATTCATGCTCGACCTCGATACCAACCGCCACGTCAGTTGGCCCAGTTGGCTCAGCCTCCAGACCTTCAGACCCTGAGGCACATTTGTCGAATCCCAAGAGATCAAGATCGGGGAAGACTTCCTTCATTAGTACGACACACTTGGAGTAGCCGTTCTGGAACAAGTGATCCCGTTCCTCTAGATACTCTTGGGACTCGAAAAAGGCCTTTACAGCCTTGTCCCCATCCTCTTTCTTGGCCACCTCAAGGACGCCACGAGTCTAGGCCTTAAGTCGAGCCAACTTCTCCTCAGAAGAGTTGCGGGCCAGGCGGTGCAGCCGACTCTCTTCTTAGGCCTCTTTCAATAGCGAGGCCACGTAAGCACACTCGGCCTTGGTGTCCTAAGCGACCTTTTGAGCAAGCCCCAACTCACCAGTTAGCCGGCCAACCCTAGCCGTGGTGACTTCGAGTCGTGCTTCTGCCTTTGCTACCCGTTTTTGAGCTGCTTCAACATCCACTACTGGACCCTGGGACTCAGCCAGATCTACACTGGCCCCAAGTAGGCAAGGGGCGAACTGCAAGAAAAAGATAAAGTTAGACTAAGACAAGAGGAGGCAACAAGATGAAAGAGAAAATTCAAGTCGTACCTCGAGCAGGATTTTCGTAGCATGGGAGAGAATTCGACTCCCAGGAGCTTCGAAGAGGGAAGAGAACTTTTTCTTGTTCCCATGAGAAGTGGCCCAAGGGACCATGTTGGACACAGTCCGCTGGAAGATTGATGTCTCCTGTTGAGTCATCTCCCCTTCGAAAGACTCCCCTCTCTGCATCTCCCTCTATTCTGCGATCTTCTCGACAACAGGTCCTATCTCAGGAGCCACCTGAGCCTGGGAGTCGGAAGCGGACACTTCCGTCAGCGCGTCTGCCACTTCCGTCCCTACCTCCAAATTTATGGTCGGGACCTCGGTCGAGACAGCCGGTGTGGCTTGCCCCTTAACCTTCAAGACCGTTTTCAGTCTCTTTGGAGGGCGAGCCTCAGGACGAGTCTTCGACCTCGGAGGAGCCTTCATTTTGGAAGGCAGACGGAGAATAGGCCTTGCCTCCACCATATCTGCATCAGGAAAAGCAAGATGAGTTAGAAACAGTTCGAAGAAAATGTACTGGGATTTTCAAAAGTTACCTGTTACAGCCGAGTCTAAACCTATAAGAAGAAGACGCTCCGGCTAAAGAAACGTCTTCCAAGACCGATCCTCTGGACTTAGTGCCCTCAAATCCTTAATCTGCTCTAGGGCGTTGGTTCCTAGTTTCAGCCTTTTCTTGGGGATATCTACAAGATGCATTTAGTCAGACTAAAAAATATCCACAACACTGAGTCACCTGCTTCCGAGAACACCCGAGGAACGCGTGGTTCGAAGAGTCCTGGCTCGGTAGTATCCCAGCAGCCACATGCCCAGAACCATCTCTCTCCAATGTTTGTTGGAAGAAGGAGACTCGGTTATCAAAGAACGGCCCTTATTCTGCCAAGCACATAGAAAATACCAGCTAGGCTGCTATGTATTGGGCCGTACTTGATACAGATGGAGAAACTCATCGATAGTCAGTGGGGGTTGCTCTGTTTTAACCTACTACATCGAGCATCTGAATAAGTTCCTCCATCCATTCAGAACTATCTGCCCTGGCGCAATCTGGAGTCGAGAAAGTAAATCCTAAGCGATGCCTTGGAGGGGCAAACGTAAGCCACATTATAAAGCGACTTGAAAAATTGCGACCATCCTAGCAGGAGGATGGTCAGGTAATTTACTCGGCAGAGGAAGATGAATAATAACTGAGTCTGGGACATGATACCTGACCTGAATTCTGTTCATGTCCGCCTCAGTTAAGACCGAAGGGACCGGACCCCTCTGCAAGTCTCCAACCTCTCCCCCCTTGGCAGCCTCTCCTCCTTCGGCAGCCGAGTCAACAGTTCGGGTCAATCTACTAGCGGGAATCGACCTAGTGGTTCCCTCAATTTCCTCATCCTCCTCCTCCATATCTTCCCCAAGGGGGTTAGGTCTCCTAGGGGTGGTCACCAGTGACATACCTCCATGAAGAGGATTTGCTGAAGCAGGACGCTCCGCTAAAGTCCCAGACATTCTTTTAGAAAACTGAAAAGCTTCATTAGCACTAATCGCCATCTCCGCTAGCAAGGAGAGCGATTACGAGACATTCTAAAAATGTCTCGCTTCACCCTCGTCACCAAAGGTTCCCTCTCGGGGGCTCTGAGAACCTTACATTACTGAGAAAATTAAAAATGAAGGGGAGGGAAAGAGTTAAAATTCACTGGAGAGGCGAAGAGAACATGAATGTAAACGCAAAACAAAAATGGAGGCGAAAATGACAAAGGAAATCAGAACGAGGAAACAGGGATTGAGAGAGAAGGAAGCGGACGCACGAAAGTGGGGAATGGGCGTCTCGCTCCCCCTTAAATAGCCCGGTCACATGGCAAGGGCATTTAAGGAGGAGTCATATCGACGCACATTTCGACTCCCCCGCTCGACACGTGATGCATGCCAACTGACGAAGGAACTGCTCCTGCCACGCGTCAAGCACTCATAAGTCAGAAAAACATTCTGACGGTTGTCCGCTCATGCGACCTCGATTAACGAACCGACGCGCATTACGGATGACGTAAGAAGCATTAAATGCTCCATCACAACCTCGATCTCCAAATCACGCTGACCCAAAAAATTCTTTACTCCTCTGCATCAACACGGTTGACACAAGGAGTAAGGGGGCTTCCTGTTGGGGAAAAACAAGATAAGTCTAGAGACCCGGATATGGAATGGACCAACTCTATTGACTCTACCCGTGATTCCGAGGCAATGAGCCCGACCGAGGTAAAAGAGTCAAATGCCTAAGGAGAGACTTAGCTCAGATCGCAAGAAATAAATTCCGACCAAAGCTGTAGAGTCATGAGCCATATGCGAAACACATGAGACGCATAAAGTTGACTCGGATACCGAGCCAGCAACGTCTATAAGGACCGATTAGAGTTCGAATGCTAGAAGCCACTAGGATGATTATAAAATCGTCCCATATTAGGTCGATTATGGACGACTATCAGATGAAGAAAGGATATCGGCTACGAGCCGACTCTATCTCATCCAATGGAAGACAAAAAACTTATTATTATAACCAGTAGAGACTCAGTTATTAACAGAGTCGGTTAAAGCCGAGCCAAGCAATAGAGACGGTGTAAAGACAAATATCATTCCAAAAATCTTGTAAAAGGATTCCCGACCCGAAGATCTTGGGATCAGGCAGAATCCATGAATAGATTGCAACTAAATCGTATCTCCAAGATATGCGGAAGAGAATCCCTGCACTCTGAGATCCTCTCATTCCTACAATTACAAGAGGACTCTAAGCTTAAAGGTACACAAAAAATTCTTCTCAAAGACCCTTCTCGTAATCATATCGCTGACTTAAGCATCGGAGGGTCCCCGGCTCTAGCCAGGGTCTCCTTTGTTTTATTCTTGTGTAGGTTGTAGGATGAAGGGGAGGGCGCACCAATTTTTCACATCAATAAGGATAATTGAAATATAGATTTGATTTGGTTTAGTTAGTATGAGATGACTTGCTTTGCTAAAATCAATTGATATTTATAGCCTTAGTTGATCCTCTAGATGCTTTTCACGTTCTGACGGTCACTATAATTATTTTGCCACTACTTTCTCCTCGGAGCATTTTACTTTTTACGTTGCCACCGATTTGGATAACCAATCCAAGTCTCCTTGCTAACTGCTCGTCCACTTTCACTTTATGAATGTCATGGCCTAGCTTAATAGACGTCAATTGTATACCTGCAAAATTCTCTCGAGGCATCTCAACTGATTTTAGATAAACTATGCATCTCACAACCTTGTACATGTTGTCTCTCTCATGGGAGCGGAATAAAAGAGGGTACAACAAATGGATAGGGCTGAAATTTAGGCCGTATGCCTAGCATGGGGTGACATGATCACTTATGGTTGGAATGAATTTTACAAAAATAATTTCCCCAAGTCCACTCAAGTCAGTTACCTCTTCTGTTATTCATATCTATTAATATTAAATAATGCCCCATGAGTCCATCAGCTTGGAATGGGATGCGGATTAGGTGAGGCAGGGTGACAGCCAAGTGGGTGAGGCCTTGTTGGGCTCACCTAATTATGTCGTGTATATCTGCACTGTCTATCCGTTTTACCAGCCTATTTTAAGGCATGGCCCTAAAAATGAGGTAGGTTCAAACATCAGGTGGACCACCCAGTAGGGATTGAACTCCCATCATTAAAATCTTCTCAGGTGCCACAAAAGTTTTGGATCAAGCTGTTATTTTTTCCTTCTCTTCATACAGGTCAGTGAGACATTATCAATGAGTTAGATGGAAAATAAACATTATAGTGGGCCTTAGGAAGTTTTCAGTGGTGGGCATTCAATCACCCCTATTTTCCTCTAGTGTGGGCCACCTGAGATTTGGATCTGCCTTATTTTTTGGACCATGCCCTTAAATAAGCTGATGAAATGAATGGATGATGTCGATATACAACACATACATCAAGGTGGGCCATGATTAAGGCTTCGCGCATTAAGATATACCCCTGCTGCACCCAATCAATCCTTGGAAGTGACATTTTGTAAACCCTAACGGGATCGGCAGGCCGTCGGGCTTCTGGACTTTCTAGTCTAAGCCAGCCTGTATATAATCAGGCTTAAAATTTAAGCCCAAGCCCAGCCTAGAATCCTGGCGGCTAACCCAGCCTATTGACACCCCTATTTTCAGGGGACTCAATTTCGGTAGTGACCCCTTCAGTGCTCAGGTCGATATTGGTTGGTGCTATGGGCCACCATGATGCATGTGTTTTATACATGCCATCTATCCATTTCCAGCTCATTTTAGGTTACTAGCCCATAAATAAGGCAGATCCAAATCTCAGGTGGACTACCCCACAGGAAAGAGTGGCGATTGAACTCGATCCACCATTAAAAACTTCTCGAGCCACTTCTTTTTCATTTCGAGAGTTTCCTAAAAATTATGGAAATAATAAAGAATCAAATTCTACACTCCCATCTTCGTTTTCAAGCTTCTTTTATTGCAGTTCTTTTTCATCTCTAGAATGCCATTGAATATTATGAAAATAGGGAAGAATCAAATTCATGAAGTCCACATCAAAGATACATCAGTAGGTGTCAAGCTTCGGCCCTTCTAGCCTTCAAAATCCTATGATTTGGATGCACCGATGATCTTGAGAAATCTACAGTCCTTTTACATGGTATTTGCTACGATCCAATCACGATAATTTTCAGCTGATTTTGGCCATATCTCATGTAATCATTGGGGATAAGAAATTAAAAACAGCGCCTCTTATATGGCAGCCGTGGAATGGCCTTGCATACATCAAGCTTTGAAGACAATGGCAGTGCTCCCAGTTGCTACTTTTGGACCTGGATAGGTCTAGGTCCGATTTTAAAAATATCTGATTAGCAATGGATGGTTACCGTTATCAAGATGTCTTATATGGATCAGCATACACAACGTACGTTTCCACGGCAGTCTTATACAATCTATTTTGGTAGCTATAGTAAGATCAACCTTGATTAGAGCTATTAAAGCAATCAACGGTTGTTATTGAATGTTATTGATCACTGCAGAAAGATAGGTTGATGAATGACGGGTCGTTTTACTGTTTCCAGCCAATATGGGGTGATACAACTGGTCTTGAGGATGACTGGCCTTTTCTAGTCATTAAAGATATAATCATCAAAATTGTAACCCAGGTCATTATATTGGGATCTTAATCTGTCCAAGTGTACGGTCAAATCCTAGAACATATATATAAATTCATTCTTAATGGTTTTGATCATTATTGGACCCGGCTTCAGGCTGTAGATCTCATTGAACCCTATGGGGCGAAATCTAGACCGTTCTTTGGTCTTACATCTGGGCCATATTTAGGCTATAAGTATTTAAGTGTCCTTGGGAGTATAAATTCGGCCAGGTATAGTAGTTGCGCCCGTTTGGTACTTGAGCCTGGTTATTGGATTTGGCATATTCATTGAAAAGTTCTGGCTATTCGTCTGGCCCATTCAGCACTTGGGCTTAGCCCGGTGTTTGGGCCCTATTATCCTTGAGGCATGGGCATGATTGAGGCCTAATTAATCCGGTGTAATTCTATTAATTTAGTCCAAGTCCTTAAATTAATGACCAATTTTGGATAGAGATCTAGACCATTACTGGCCATGATCTATTATGCATAAATCTGGTTGATCTTGCCTCACCTCCTGCTAGCCGGAGTACCTATGATTTAATAAAAAACAAAAGACATTGGGGACGCCGGTTAAGGCCGAGGACTCTCCGATGCCTAAGTCATGATATAGATTTGCAGGAATAGTAGAAGAATCGGGTGTTGTATGTATACCTTTATCCGTAAGCGGAGTCTTTATTTATAGCCTTTTAGGGGTGGTATCGTATATTACAATGACTCTTTTTGGTCGATGCGTATTGCAGAAGATATCTTCCTCTGAACATGTCGTGATTGATTTCCCGAGATCCCCGGGGAACATCTCGAAGGATAATCCTATCCTATCTTAACATACTGCAAGTGAGTTTCTATCCCGAGGCTGAGGTCGATATCTGAGGTAGCCTTTCAAAGTTGGTTCCCGAGATCAAGGTTGAGGCCGACCTCCGAGGCCCATGTTGTTACTAGTGTTGAGAATGTGGAGCCACAATTGGGCCGCCTTCGACCGGTCGTAGGACGTCTACGACCGGTCGTGGGGCGTGTTCGACCGGTCGTGGGGGAGCCACGACCGGTCGTGGGGCGTGTTCGACCGGTCGTGGGGGAGCCACGACCGGTCGTGGGTTCGAGCCCTGACACGACTCAAAGTCCAGTGAATTGTGCTATTTTTTTCCCGAGGCATAGGACTGGTCGTAGGAGAGCTACGACTGGTCGTAGCGGGCCTAGGACCGGTCGTAGCGGAGCCAGGACCGGTCGTAGGTTACGCAGTTTGTTCCGTGAAACTGCGGATTTGAGTCCTTTCGCAACCGGGATGCGGAAGGAAAGTTGTCTAAACTATAAATAGGGGTTCCTAGGGTTTTTCTAGGGTATGCATGAGATGAGGAATATTGAGAAATATTTCTAAAGGTATGGGCTAAGGGTTTTCTATATTCTTCCAAAGGAGAGGTTAGTATTTTGCCTTGTAATCTTTGTTTCTTCATAGTGAAAGTTTGCATCCGTGGTTTTTTACTCTAGTTTGGAGTTTTTTCACGTATATCTTGTCTTGTGGTTTGTTTGGATTTCTTTGATCTATTTCTAGTTTATATTTCTTTCCGTTTATCGTTTGTGGGGGAGGCCTGAGATTGGATCTCAGTCCACTGCGTTGTTGGCGTGCTGCGCAACAATTGGTATCAAAGCTATTGGTTTAGTTCTATTGGGAGCGATGGCGGAAGATGGAAAAATAAGAATTGAAAAGTTTGATGGTTCAAACTTTGCCTTCTGGAAGATGCAGATGGAAGATTATCTGTATCAGAAGGACCTCTACATTCCTCTAGAAGGAAAAGAGAAGAAACCAGAAAAGATGATAGATGATGAATGGTTTTTACTGGATGTGAAGGCTTTAGAAACGATCCGATTCTCTTTGTCTAAGAGCATCGCTTTCAACATATCCAAGATGAAAACGACAAAAGAATTAATGGAAGCCCTAGCCACCATGTTTGAAAAACCCTCAGCATCTAACAAGGTTCATCTTATGAAACAGCTATTCAATATGAAGATGTCAGATGGTGGGAGCGTGGCTGAACATCTAAACGAGTTCAATACAGTCACGAGCCAGTTGGAATCCGTTTGCATCATTTTTTACGATGAGGTTAGGGTGCTATTGATCTTATCCAGTCTGCCAGACAGTTGGGATGGTTTGGTGATTGCTGTGAGCAATTCTTCAGGGTCGACAAAGCTGAAATTTGATGATGTGGCTGGTCTAATTCTCAGCGAAGAATCTAAAAGGAAGGCATCAGGAGTTTCAAGGGATTCAGGGAATACTCTAAACGTTGAAGGAAGAGGAAGATAGCAGAATAGAGGAGGCAATAAACACGGGCGTTCTAAGTCAAGGAAGAAGTCTAAGGGACCAAAAGACAAATACGGGTGTTGGCATTGCGGCAAGAAGGGGCACATGAAACGTGATTGCAGGGCACTCAAGAAACAAGAAGAAAGCTCTCAATGCGGGAAGGATTCAGTGAATCTGTCTAAGGAGAGCGACACAGAGGCATTGATCTTGTCTCTTGATACAAGGAATGAGTCATGGGTTATACACTCGGGTGCTTCGTTTCATGCCACTTCATGTAAGGAAGTTCTGCGTGATTATGTGTCAGGTGACTTTGGGAGATTCTACCTGGGTGATGATGAGCCGTGCAGTATTATTGGAAAGGGGGACGTTCAGGTCAATCAGAAAGACGGAACGGTTTTAAAACTGAACGATGTCAGACATGTACCGAGTTTGAGAAGGAATCTGATCTCAGTGTGGCAGTTGGCCGATACCGGTTATGTGATGACATTTATCAGTGATTCCTGAAAGATCACAAAAGGTGCCTTGGTGGTATCTCGAGGCAAAAAGGAAGGCACCTTGTACGTTACTTCAGGATCATATGGTTCACTCTCAGTCGCATCAACTGGAGTGAATGGGCAGTTATGGCATCAGAGGTTGGGACATATGAGTGAGAAAGGGATGAAAGTGCTGTTGTCAAAAGGGAAGCTACCAGGGCTGAAGTCTCTTGACTTGGAATTCTGCAAGGACTGCATATATGGCAAGCAGAAGAGGGTAAGCTTCAAGAAGACAGGACGCGCTCAAAAGACACATCTATTGGAGCTTGTACACACTGATGTATGGGGACCGGCACAGGTATCATCCCTTGGTGGCTCACGTTATTTTGTTTCCTTTATTGATGATGCTAATAGAAAACTGTGGGTTTATTTCTTAAAGCATAAATCTGATGTATTTGATGCGTTTAAGAAGTGAAAAGTTATGGTAAAAAACAAGACAGGTAAAACAGTAAAGTGTCTCAGATCTGATAATGGGGAAGAATATTGTGATAAGAGGTTTGAGGAGTATTGTGCAGCAAGTGGAATCAAACATCAGAAAATTATTCCAGGGACACCACAGCAGAATGGTGTGGCTGAGCGCATTAACAGGACCATCCTTGAGCGCGCCAGGAGCATGAGGTTACATGCAAGGTTGCCCAAGACCTTTTGGGCAGATGCTGTAAATACTGTCGTATATCTTATCAATAGAAGTCCCTCAGCACCATTGGATGGTGGGCTACTAGAAGAAACGTGGACTGGGAAAGAAGTGAACCTTACACATCTCAGAGTGTTCGGTTGTACTTCATATGTTCACATTGATGCAGAGCACAGAAACAAGCTGGATGCGAAGTCCAGGAGGTGCACGTTTATAGGCTACGGGCAGGATGATTTTGGCTACAGGTTTTGGGATGCAGAAAATAGAAAAATCATCAGAAGCAAGGACGTAGTCTTCAACGAAAAAGTGATGCATAAGGACAGTGTGCAGGAAAATAAGGCCGAGAAAAAGGAATTCGTAGAGTTGGAAGAGTTACCGGACATGGGTGTTACAGCGCCACAGGATGATCATGCACATGAGCATCATGAGGCAGAGTCACAGACACCGGTTGTGAGGAGGTCTACTCGGGAGAGGAGACCCACGGTCCGATACTCACCCTCCTTACATTATCTATTACTGACAGATAATGGTGAGCCAAAATATTTTGAAGAGGCATTACAGTCAGATACACGGGTTAAGTGGGAGCAAGCCATGGATGAGGAGATGGACTCTCTTGAGTCTAATCGTACATGGGAGCTAGTCACTTTACCTAAGGGTAAGAAAGCTCTTCATAACAAGTGGGTTTACAGACTGAAGGAGGAGCATGATGGTTCGAAACGGTACAAGGCGAGACTGATAGTAAAAGGTTTTCAACAGAAGGCAGGTATCGATTTCATTGAAATATTTTCACCGGTAGTGAAAATGTCTACGATTCGCGTGGTCTTGAGTGTAGTGGCTACAGAGAACTTACATCTAGAGCAGCTAGATGTTGAGACAGTCTTTCTTCATGGAGATCTTAAAGAAGAAATATATATGCATCAGCCGACAGGATACGTGGCACAGGTAATGAGAAAAAGGTGTGCAGACTGAAGAAAAGTTTATATGACCTGAAGAAGGCCCCGAGGCAGTGGTACAAGAAGTTTGATAGTTTTATGTCGGAAAACGGTTTTAGGAGATGTCATGCAGACCACAGTTGTTACTTGAAGAAGTTTGATACGTCGTACATCATTCTTCTTCTGTATGTTGATGATATGCTTGTGGCCGGTTCAAGCATGAAGGACATCTCAGATTTCAAAAGACAACTGTCTAGAGAATTTGTCATAAAGGATTTAGGAGCTGCAAAAAAAATCCTAGGCATGAGGATAAAGCATGACAGGAAAAATAAGAAACTGGTTTTATCACAGCAGAGTACATAGCCAAGGTACTTGATCGATTCAATATGGGAGGTGCTAAGCCGGTTAGCACTCCATTAGCCAACCACTTCAAGCTATCTAAGGAGTAAGGTGCAAAGACGCAGGAGGAACGGGACTACATGGCCAAAGTCCCATATGCGTCAACGATTGGGAGTCTCATGTATGCTATGGTGAGCACGAGGCCAAACATTGCTCAAGCGGTGGGAGTTGTTAGCAGGTTCATGAACAACCCCGGGAAGGAACATTGGGAAGCTGTGAAGTGGATCCTCAGATACCTTGTGGGTACTAAGGATGTAAGGTTGTGTTATGGTAGATCGGAAATCAAGCTGCAAGGCTACGTGGATTTAGATTTGGCAGGAGATATCGACAGCAGAAGAAGCACTACAGGTTATGTCTTTACTCTGGGCAGTGCTGCAGTCAGTTGGGTCTCTCAGTTACAGAAGATAGTATCTATCAGTACGACAGAAGCAGAATATGTTGCAGCTACAGAAGCATGCAAGGAGCTGGTATGGATGCAAGGTTTTATGGAAGAGTTGGGTAAGAAACAAGTAGATTGCAATCTATATAGTGACAGTCAGAGTGCAATACACTTGGTTAAGAATTCAGCCTTTCATTCAAGGACCAAGCATATTGTCATCAGATATCACTTCATACGTTTGTTACTAGAAGATGGATCGATTATTCTGCAGAAGATTCATACAAGTGAGAATCCTACAGATATGTTGACCAAGGTGGTCACAAGAGAGAAGCTGAAGCTCTGTTCAGCTTTGATTGGTCTTCAGGTTTGAAGACGGGGAGGTGGTGTACTTTGGATGAAGAAGACGAAGGTTTATGGCAATGTGTATCCAAGTGAGAGATTGTTGAGAATGTGGAGCCATAATTGGGCCGCCTTCGACCGGTCGTAGGACGTCTACGACCGGTCGTGGGGCGTGTTCGACCAGTCGTGGGGGAGCCACGACCAGTCATGGGAGGCGCTCGACCAGTCGTGGGTTCGAGCCCTAGCACGACTCAAAGTCCAGCGAATTGTGCTATTTTTTTCCCGGGGCCTAGGACTGGTCGTAGGAGAGCTACAACTAGTCGTAGGGGCCTAGGACCGGTCGTAGTGGAGCTAGGACCGGTCGTAGTGGAGCTAGGACCGGTCGTAGGTTACGCAGTTTGTTCCGCGAAACTGTAGATTTGAGTCCTTTCGCAACCGGAATGAGGAAGGGAAGTTGCCTAAACTATAAATAGGGGTTCCTAGGATTTTTCTAGGGTATGAATGAGATGAGGAATATTGAGAAATATTTCTAAAGGTATGGGCTAAGGGTTTTCTATATTCTTCCAAGGAAGAGGTTAGTATTTTGCCTTGTAATCTTTGTTTCTTCATAGTGAAAGTTTGCATCCGTGGTTTTTTACCCTAGTTTGGAGTTTTTCCACGTATATCTTGTCTTGTTGTTTGTTTGGATTTCTTTGATATGTTTCTAGTTTATATTTCTTTCCATTTATCGTTTGTGGGTGAGGCCTGAGATTGGATCTCGGCCCACTGCGTTGTTGGCGTTCTGCGCAACAACTAGGGTGAGGTTGGGGTGATTTTTTGGCACTCAAGCAATCCATAGTCTTCGAGTCTATTCATCTGGTTAGTCTATTTTTACCCATAGCAGTAGCCTCGTACTTCCGAGCATTCTTTAGGAACTTGGGAAGTAAGTTAGTGTGGACTGACACTGTGTGATGACTTGCACCGAAGATGTAGGGAGGTCGAGAGGTCGAACGGAGTGAGGATAAGATTGATAAGTCGATTGTTTAGTGATAGATCACGTACGGTAGAATTAATAGGATGAACTTTTCTTTCCTTCAACTAATAGAAATCTCAGTCGTTCCCATAGTAGTAGGCCGAGCACTCAGTAGTAGGACTTTCTTCCCTTATAATAAGGGAAGTCCTCATAGTCAATCGTAAGGTCAGATAATAGAGAATTAAAAGAAATTCTCCTCCCCTAACCTGGGGAGGTTCTTTCATAGTAGAATTCATAGTGGATGACTTTCTTCCCTTGCACTAAGGGAAGCCCTCGTAATCAGTCGCGTAGTCTGAGTAGCGTTGCGAATTAATGGTCCGACCTCTTCTCTAAAGGTCAGACGACTTGTTGAGGACTATTTTTTCCTTGTATTAAATAAAGTTCTCAGTACACTGTATAGTCTGAATAGTCGAGAAATCATTTAAAAGAATTTTCTTCCTCTAACCTAGTTCTTTTTTTATATAAACCCATAAAGCAGTAGAAAACATAATAGTAGAATCAAGGGCACATTTTTTCCTTTTAAAAAGAGAAGTCGCTCTTAGTCGAGTAGGTCAATCAGTCGACACACTTCTTAATATCTAATGTCAAGGTACGCTAGCCTCGATCTTGATCGTTTTATGTCTTTCTTTTGGCGTTAATGGTAGAGCGCTCTCCTTCCTTCCATCCTTAGCTAAATTGTTTCCTTCTCGAGCAACTCTTTGTGAATTAATGAACTCCTTGACATTGAAATATTTTTTAGCTCTGTTAAGTAGGTTGGCGAGGGTAGTTGGGGGTTTTAACCAATAGAGAAGATGATCTTTCCTCATTTAAGGCCAGCCACCATGGCAACTAAAGCTATCTAGTCGAAATAATCATCGACCTAAATAACGTCAGCATTGAAACGGATGACATAGTCTTTTAGAAGCTTATCCTCCCTCTGAGTGATTGTAAGGAGGTAGGTCGATGGTTTTCTCATGTCTTTCCCACCGATAAACTTAGTGATGAAAGCTTTGTCGAGCTATGTGAAGGAATTTATGGATCTCAGCTTTAGCTACCTATACTACTTTCACGTAGTCCCCGTCAAAGTCAGAGAGAAGGCTCGACACATAACTGAGCTCGACGCATCGTAGAGCTACATCTATGCCCTGAACGATTCCAAATGCTCGGTCAGGTCCCCAAACCCGGAGTATGGGGCGATTTGGAATTTTAGCAGGAGTCGGGTTCCCATAATGTTGTCAATAAACGGCGACTTCGTCTCCTCTAGCATAGCCTCGATGGAGGTTGGTATTTGGGCGCGGTAGGCTTGGTAGATATCTTCGACCTGACCTCACAGTTCCTTGAGTTTTGTCTTCTAGGGGACCTCATTCTTAGCTACCACCTTGGGTGTCTTTCAATGCTTCTTCTGCTCCAATGTGTGACGTAAGTTAGAGTTGATGGGTGTGACAATTCTCGAGATGTAGGAGACTGCATGGCTTGGCTGCCCAGGATGTTGCTTAGTTCTTTGTGAGTCAACTGGTGCTTGGGGTTGTGTAAAGACCTCGGTGACTGCCTGTGCATCTATCCCCAGGCCGAGAAGTAGGTTTTGTCTCTCCAAAAATTGCATTATCCGATTAATGTTATCGATCAATGCTTTGACTTGATATTTCAGAGAGATGAACCGACCTCCTCGATTTCGAGACCATTACGTAGGGCCTGGAGGCGTAGAATCAACCTAGAGTTGGGAAGGTGGATCAACCTTGGTTTACGGAAAGGTTGATCTACATGTATATGTATTTGGTTGGATGATACCATCTATGTTTCATTATTTTAAAGACCTAAAAAACATCTATAGGAGTATCAGAGTTGTTCTCATTTTATTCAGGATTGAGGCTGGAAAGGGTAATTTGACCATGTACAAGGTTTGAAGTGGAATTTTCAATTTTTGAGGATTTAAGAGAGAAAGTGCCTCACATCGTCATGGTCCATCAGTTTTGACAGCTCATTTTAGGGCATGATCTCATCCAAACACCATTAAAAACTCCATGTGGGCCACAAATTTATTGGATCAAGCTAATATTTTTGTGGTCCCTGCATCCAAGTCCTTGTGACTTTATAAACAGGTTGCATGGCAAATAAACGTTCTGGTGGCCCTAAGAAGTTTTTAATAGTACGTATGCAAAGGGTCCAAGAGAGTGGATTGCATTGTGATAGGTCCCTAGTGATTCGATCAGGCCATATGCCTCTGCAACGAGTGGGCCTGATTGAATATGTACTTGACCAAAAAAAACTTTCAAAATAAACTGTTCACATTACCGAGAGCTTTGAATATTCTTAATGTTCAAAGTTAAAACACCATGGATCATAGGTGGGCCACAACATAGTTAAATATGGAAAGTACGCTTAAATATTGTTCTTAAAGTAATTAAACATAAAACTTTATGTGCTCAGAATATTTTTTTAGTGAACGGACGGTTAGAATGTTTTCCAGTCATTCATTTGTTTTAATATGCAGTGAGATGTGCATTTACACACACTGTTGTATGTTACATAAAAGTAACATACAATACATTTTACATACGTCACCAAGCAAACACAAGGGTGGGTTGGTTGATGAAGTATACCCACACTAAGACGTGACATTGGAATGTAGTTTTTCAAGTGCAGTGTACAAATATATCAATACATATATACATTAATAGGACTGCTTTCAAACACTAATTTGCTGAGGAAAAGAAACTCAAGGACTCAATTGGATTCACTGTAAACATACTCAGAGGCACAGCATCCTCCAGATGCATGATCTTGCATTTGGAACTACCAATCAGGCAGCCACACTGGTTACAAGCTCTGCTTCTAAAGGCACACACTGCTGAAAGTACCATGCAAGTAGACAAGGGGAGGTTTTCAGATTATGTTAGTTGCAGAAACTAACCTTCACCCATTTTGCTGTGGATCCTATCTGCAAGCATGAGGAAATGAACACCATGAGGAGAAATCCATAGAATGGAAGCACAACTCAACATGACAAACCAAATGTAAAGGGAAAGTTTTAGCGGAGTCTTGTTGCTTACCATTAGTGGCGGCAGGCTGAAAAGAGTATTTATCATTTTAAGAGGGAAATCTGAATCTGACCAATTCAAACCTGTGTATCAGTAAAATCTCCAACAGCGACCACAACCATATTGTTTGACCGTTTCAGAAGAAACCGTTCAAATCACCTTTTCCAACCCAATAGGAATCTGCTCAGCATACTGCAACCAACTAGAAAATTTATAATAATTTACCATTATGCTTACTACTTCAAGATAGATCTTCAAAAAAGCATTAATTTAGAGCAGTGGAACTTACAAGCAATTCATATTAATCTACACTATCTTTATCCTAAGAAATGCAATATGCTCTAAAGATGGAACCAGTTATATCAACGCCTACATGTTGAGAATACCAAGCAGCAGCTTATTTATGATTCCTAGTACCAAAGAAACATGCCATCATTCCATACCTGCAAATTTCTACCTTTTTTAGAATTTGAAACGCCTACATGCGCTTGTGCTGAATTTATAAAAAATGAATTCTCAATATTCCCATTTCAGCGCTTGTCAAGCAGAAAATTTCAGGTTTTGAATTATTTGTATGGTTTTGAATTAACAAGATTTGGTAATTTGATGCAAGGAATGAAGAAAAATGCAATTTCTAGAGAGAGAGAGAGAGAGAGAGATGTTGTTTTGATTTTTGTGAGAGTTTCTATTGATGAGCTAAAAAGCTGTCCTAAAACTCTACCAAATGGAAGTCCCCACACCTTCAATATCTCATTTTAGACCGTGAGCAACTGATATCATTGTTGAAGCTGCTCAACCATCAGTTGGGCATCTAGTGCTTCTGCTTGCCGTTGATTGATTTCCTCAATCCAGCTACAAAAACAGAGCGCCCATATGTGATATGCTACATTTCAAAAGGTATTGTTTACAGGCAAGTACAACCCAATACAAAATACACATTAATATACTCATAACTGTGCATATATCTTTTTTTTCTTTCTTTCTTTTTAATGGTACAGAAATCAGAAAACCCAAAGCCAATTTACCTTTGCCTTTTCTGAACAGATCGAAACCAAACATGTCATTTGCGGCAAAGCTGTTTCCTGGGAGGATACTTGAAAAGAATCTACAATGACAAAAAAAAATAAATAAATAAACAAACAAACAAACAAACATGTCAGTTGTGGCAAGGACAGTTTTGGAGAAATGTAAGTAAAAATTCAGATCCACAAATAACCACTCTCAACTCGAAACCATGATAAACCAATAAGCATTAAAGAAAAGTGAATGCATCATTCTGAGGGGAAAATCTGAAAGAAGTGTCATTTGAAGAATAAACCACATCTGTAAAATATGAAAACATAGTGCTCACAAAAGAAAAAAGAAAAAAAACAACAGTGCTCACCCAAAGCTAAAACTGATATGACTCAGACCAAACCAAATTGTGTTGTATGGAAAATTTTTAAAACCTTCCCATAAGCACAAACATTTGAAATAGAAATGATTGAAAATCCTCGTCAGAGTCATATCAATGCATGGAGAAGCCACTTGTACAAGAATTCAATGTAGTTGTGTGTGTGTGTGTGTGTGTGTGTGTGTGTACCCAACTATGTACTGATGCAATAAGATTAAACAAAGATGATCCAATATTTCACATGGAAAAAATAGCAAAGAGTACCCAAAATGAACCAATGAAAGCTCATATAGTGGGACCCAGAATGGAAAGGAGATGCTTAAAATGCTCACAGAGTGTAGGAGATCACAATACTTTAAAATTTGGACCCTTTTCAGTGTCAATGGACTGTTTTTGCATTTTTTTAATCTTAAGCATCTATTTATACATCTTCCAAGAAATTTTTAATTTGCAAAACTAATTAACCCATTTAGGCTATTTCATGTTGTGAAGAACACAAAAAGAATGCAGGTTAAACAAACCAAGAGCCAAATGCAAATTATCTAATCCCCTTAAAATCTTGAATAGTACAGGTATCTGAAGTAGATGTTTTCACATCGAAACTCACAAGCATCTGATGCAGATGGATTTATAACCACAATGGTGCATTTGGATGCTCAATTATATTGTATTGAGATAAATAAAGAGTGAATTTCCAAACTAGCCATGACACCATTCCAAGAAGCCCAAGTTGCAATTCCATGCATTTCAAGCTGTGTTCGAAATAAATTTAAAGGTTATAGCAGCAGATATGGGGCCCAATTCCACATTGTTCAGTTCCTTCTTTATCAGCTTGAGTTATTGCAATGCAGTTATATATATATATATATATATATATATATATATATATATATATATATATATAGAGAGAGAGAGAGAGAGAGAGAGAGAGAGAGAGACACTAGCCATTCCTCTGACAAACATCATACATATTCTACTATGAAATGGTTAGTTTTTCTGAGTAACAACATTCTCTGGGCAATTAAGTTTACAATGTTAGGATAGTAGGCATTGCACATCGTTATGTAAGGCTATATGATGATCAAACAATGGGTGGGCCTTAACAAATCTTATTGATGTTAAGTCAGACCATTAACAAAGTGGGACGTATTATCTGCAAACACGGGTTGCAGCAGATGCAATAAAATTCAATGTGGATAACTCTGTTCTCAAGGAAAAGGCTAAGGCAATGGATGATAATCTTGAAGCCAAAAGGGCTCTGGTGGTTTACTCCTTGGAAAATCGAGAGGAATGTATGGCCTGTGGAAGTTAAATAATATTTCTCTGAGTAGTATTTGTAATATTGTCCATTATTAATCAATCTTTATGCTGAGGCTAATGGCAGTAATTGTGAAAAGTCCATTATGGTGGGAAGTGGGTTTGGTTGAATAGTTCATGCGAAAGATCTTGCAGAGGATTTGTACAAATGAGCCCTGTTTGCAGCGTGGGCAGATTTGGTTGATCAAATGTGAAGGCCAACCTGCCTCGATTTATCATAACTTTCTTGTAAATTTATTTCAATATTATAGCACTATAACAAGTATTGTTGTTTTATGCAACAAAAGAAAACAAAAACAATAAAAACAATACAAGTTTTTTAAAAAAATAAAGTAATAAAAAAGAGGGGTGAAAAGGAAAAATAGAGACAATCATAGATCCAGAAAACATCAAGTACCGTGATTATATCTCCTAGCTAAAAAATGTAGGCTCTTTTACTCCTTAAAGGCCTTTTTGTAGACTTTCCATGCCTGAGGAGCAGAACAACCTAATTTTCAGGGTAGAATCATGGGCCCTGGAATACGATCTAATCAGTGTGGTCCACTGGATGCAGAATCCGGACCTCGCATGCATGTGCCCACGTGCAGATGTGTAGGGCTCTGTGTGCATATGGAGAATGCAAATTCAAATGAAAAATGTAAAAATTAAAATTTAAAAAAAAAAAAAAAAAAAAAAAAAAAAAAAAAAAAAAAAAAAAAAAAACATTTTCTCATTCTAATCTTTCCAAATGCAGACCCTATCTCTAAATCTAGCAAATCTCCATGAAAAATGGAAAAAATATCCAAAGAAATGAATTCAAACGCCTCGAGTCAATGAGCTTATTGATCAAACGCATAGTTCAAAAATGCATATAAACATGGAATAGAATCATGTGGAGCAGTTCTCGTAAGCCTATAACACAAAGGTCAGCAGGTATTAAAAGATTATGAATGGCCCTTTCTGCCAAACATTTGTGTGCTTGCAACATCACAAGAAGAAAATAGAAAAAGCAATGACAGATGGAAGGGATTCTAGAATAAAACCAGCAAGAAGAGGAACAATCGGCGAGGAAAATAGGGGATTTCGGGAGAAGCTCACCTAGTTGAGATGAATCTGCATGGCACGAGGAAATTCTTCAAGGATTCAGGGCTCTGGCAAGGAAGATTGCGCCGTTCGGAAGAGGGAAGAGCTCTAGCGATGAAGATCGCCCGTTCGAAAGAGGGAAGAGCTGTGCGTTTGGAAATCCTCATCTGAAATGAGGAGATACTTCCAAGTCTAATACTTGTGTGTTTACTATCATTTATAGCATACACCATATTACCAACCATACATGTAAGGGACCATTTGGATGGTTAAGATAGTTTTATGTAATAAAGTGTATACATATTAACCATCTACAACTAGACCCATTATTTAGTTGGTCTGGATTAACCCTATATCATTACCACTATTGAGATAAACGAGTCACCACATTTTTACAAAAAATGAAAAACTCACACACATTTATGGTAAAAAAGTACCTTGAGTGTTGAATCTGGTAGGGCTCTATGGGCCCCACCATGATGTTTTTGTTTTATCCACGCCGTACATCAATATCTAAACATTCTTAAAAGAATGATGTTAAAAAATGGTCACTAAATAAATCCCGGTTGAACCACAACACATGCTTAAATTAGAGATTGAACGTCCACCGTTAAAAAGGATTCTTTAGCTATAGATTACTTGGTTTCAGCTACGGCTTTTATCCGTAGCCAAAACGACCCCAAGTAAACTATACCCTATTTTCGGTAGTGATTTAACTCATTCTTTAGATATTGCCCTAAAATGATCTATCCAAATGGAAGAAAGGTGTGGATATAAAACATACATCATGGTGGGGCCCAAAAATGAGAGGTATATAAATATTAGGTTGATCACACTACATGAAAACAATAGTGATTGGATATCCATCATTTAAATCTTCGTAAGGCCCACTGTACCATTTATTTGGCATCCAATCTATTTATTAGGTCATACAGGCCTAGATGAAGGGGAAAAACAAAAATCATCTTGATCCAAAACTTTTATGGCCCCCAAAATGTTTTAAATTGTTGCACTCATTCAACGCTATTACTTGTAATGTGGTCCATTTCAAATTAGGATACGCCTCATATTTGGTCTCATGTCATAAGATGATCTTTAAAAATAGATGGATGGCATGGATTAAACACATACATCATGGTGTGGCCCGGCCACAGAGCACAAACCACTAGCCATTGGATGATGTCAGGGGGAGTAGCCAATCTGTTCCCCTTATTTGTGGTGTGGTTCATTTAATCTTTGGATATAATTCATTTTTTGGATAATTCTCTAAAATGATCTCAAAAAATAGATGAACAGTGTGGGTTGATCCCAAATTTATAGGTAAATCCAAAACTCAAGTGTACCATGCCACATGAAACAATGTGGAATAATAATTTCCACCGTTGATATATTATTTCCTTGGGCCCACAGTAATGTTTATTTGACATCCAACATATTTAGAATATCAAAAAGATATGAATGAAGAGAGAACACAAACATCAGCTTGATCCAAAACTTCTATGAATGTTATTTTTAATGGTAGACGTTCACCTACTTTGTCGGGACTTTTTTTTTATCCATCTTGGCTTTGAAAGTGTCCGCAACCCATGATCCATTCGGTCCATCAGACAATAAATCATATCTTCACCTTGTATCTTAAATTTCATTCAAATATAATAGTTATGTAGATCAAATCACAGTAAAAAGTATGAAATCACGTATAAAACATCTAAATTCACATTTTTGCACACATGAACATTTGAATATAATTGATTTCAGGAAACTCAATCTTCGTTTTGTCTAGGATCGGATGAATAGATTGGATTGTGTGTATATAGTAAGGTGATCCTACACACAATTAAGAAGATTTTAACAGATTTCTAATCTCATTTTTTTCTCATTGTGTAGAGAATCGGAACATTGAATCCCATTGTGTAGCGAATCGCAGTATAAATACATAGTGGACCACCTTATAGATGGGTTAGATCTTATCTATATGAATCTATCCTGAACAAACTAGCAAATGTAACGTGTTCATCAATATGAAAGCAACGCCAAAAATTTTTGTATATTTAATTACTATTTATTGATCCATGATTAGCGAATGCAGGCTTTTTAAGCGAGCGGATTAGATGTTGCCTCAATCTCATCCAACATGGTGTCATCCTAACTGTGGGGCCCATATCAACAAATGTATTTTGTATCCACACCGTCCATCTATGTTTTCAGCTCATTAATTCTAGAGCTATATCCCAAAACTAAAGCATATCCAAATCTCAAGCGAACCACACCATAGGAAAAGTAGGAATTTAAATCAAGCTGATATCTTCATTTTTCCTTCATCAACATCTTTCTGACATTATCAACATGTTGGTTGAAAAACAAACATCACTGTAGGACCTAGTAAGGTTTCAACTATGAACATTATTATTCCCACAATTTTCTATTGTATTGTCTATTATAAGCTTGGATATACTTCATTTTTTTTTTCTTTTAACCTAAAATGAGCTGAAAAAACAGATGAATGGCATCAATAAAACACATAAATTAAGTTGGCCCACAAATTATCCATACGCGTGGTGAGAACGGAAACATTAGCCATTGAAATCTTCTTTAGGATCGCCATGATGTTTTATTATAAAATATTTCAAAATTTTTTTTAATACAAATTCTAAATTTTTATTTTCAAAATCTTAAAAATTTTCTCATATTTTATTTTATTTTTTCCTCAAAAATTTCAAAACGCCAATTTTTTTATTTTTTTTCCAAAAGAATAATTTTGTTTTTAAAATTTTTCTCAAACATTGTTAAAATTTTTGAACTTCTCAATATTCTTTTTCATGTAATATTACAAATCATTTAAATATTACTTTTTAATTATATAAAAAAATTCCACTCATATAATATAAAAACTATATCTATAAAGGATTATTACCGACGGGTTTTAGCCATCGGAAAAAAATTTTCATATTTATTTTTAGCAACGAAATTAATCGTCGGTAAAAGTGAGACTCTTCGCGTGAATTTTTGGTCCGTGGCGGGAACCTTTTCCCAATGATTTTCATTCGTCGGGAAAAACGCTTTTACTAATGAAGATAGGTTTCGTCGGTAAAAACATTGTACCAGATTTTAGTTGACGATTTAGGTCCGTCAGGAAAAACACTTGTACCAACGAAAGTTTTCGTTGGTAATAACATTTTATTGGATTTTTACTGACAATTTTTATCCGTTGGGAAAAACACTTAATACCAATGAAAGTAGTTTTTGTCGATAATAACATTATATCGGATTTTTGCCGACAGTTTAGTCGGGAAATAGTTTTACTTATGAAATAAAAGTTTTGTCGGTAAAAGTAAATTTTTCAATTTTTTTTTTCAAAAATTCATAACAGCCATTGCCGACGAAAATTTTCATTGGTAAAAAGAACTTTTGCCTACGCAATTACAATTTCGTTGGTAAAAGTAAACTTTTACCGACGAAAATAATTTTTGTTGGTAAAAGTCCTTTTTAAATCATATTTCTTGTAGTGGAGATGTCTGGCCTATGCAAACCATTTCATACATTAGACTCTCCACTGCACTAGCATATGGCAGTTGTGACATTTATGAAATATCTTCTTTTATAATTGGACATGACCTGACTGACAACTTAAAATGACTTGCTGGAGGTGTGCTAACTAGCTTATCACTTTTTATGTAAAATCTCTCTAGCACCTTCTACACATAACCCTTCTAAGAAAATCATAGTTTCTTAAACTCTTTATCTCTACTAATCTCCATGCATAGGATCTTTGTAGCATCCAGATCATGTCAAGCTTCTTACTTAACAAAGATTTAAGCAAGTGTATCCACATCTTGTCCTTTGTAGCAATTGTAACATCCCAAAATTTCACAGCTAGAGTTTATACTCATGCCCGAGAAGACCAGGAGTTAATAATGTACAAATTGGATGCTTTAAAAATTGCACCTCATTTTTTTTCGTTTAGATCACATATAGATACATTCATGAGAATAAAATTGATTGTATTGATTATTTCATTAGGGTAAAAGAATTCAGTAAATAATCAAATGCCCTCTCAGTGGGAGCTTATTACATTTATCGAGTTCGCAGCGGAAGTATGAAACTATATTATAAAACTATCTTCTTATTCTTTTAGCATAATCTTTTATAGGGAGATTATTTTCTAGGTCTTCAATCTGTACGTCACCTGCATCATCTGTATTATTAGAGAGGGTCAACGCCCTACTCATAGTTATGGTTATCCTTTAAGATTAATAATAATTCAAGAGATTCACAGAAGTAATGTAAAGGTTTTGATACATTTCATATTCCACTACTAAAAGGAGTATTAGTATGTGCAAATAACCTACATGAGATGCATGCTTAGCAAAGTGTGTGCGGCTCATCATACATAGTGATCATCACAATATGAAATACGATTCATAGAAAACCCGACTCAACCCGCATCTCATAATTATGAATATTCGCCGGCATGGCCAATGCTATTGTGGATTTTCATGAACACCTCGAGGTGGCACAACACATGATGATTTGTTCATGAAGAGACTATGTACGACATCCAATCCCTGAAGTAATGTGACGTTGCATTTACGAATTACATACATTGATTTGTGCACTACAACTCAAAACCCATAAAAGTACGTGACGACCAAGAGGGTCTCTACCCAGAGCGTATTACGTCCATGATAAAATATTCGAATTACTAGTTGTGATACCTCTTAACATATCACTTGCACTTATAGAGAATATAAACTGAATCACAAGAGTTCTAGAATATCAAGACACATGCGCAAGCCTTAAAGATAAATACAAAAGGCTTAAAAAAGGAGAGTAGCAATGGTTAACTCAATATTAAGGAGACTGGCAAGAGAAAGGCCTGTATCCATCGCTCCACATAAATTCATGAAGGCCACTTGTATTTGACGTCATATCATAATTCCCAAAGAGGTAGATAACTGTTAATGATAAAATAATTGAAGGAAGGAACTCATAGCAACATGAAAACATGATATGTAACAAGTAAGCTAAAGCATATCAACTTAAATTACTGTAAGCTTAAAGGATAAAAACCCTCACCTTTGATGTTTATTCCTTCCTTGGCATGAGTCGGTGTCACGGTTAGGTTATGAATAGGTATTTTAATTGGTCTTGGTTTAGGATGAGTCTTATTAGTGTGATTGTTCAGCTAGGAGTTTAAAGAACGAGTCTACACTTAGTTTTCCTGGTCGAGTCGACTTGATTCGACTTAGTCCTAGTTGTCCTAAATTGAATGGTAGAGGAGAAAGAAAAAGGAAGAAGAAGGGAGGAGGGAGATGATCTAAAAGGAAGGAAGGACAAAGTTCGGTTTACCTTGGTCTGGCCTAAATCGATGCTCGGCTAGCTCGAGACCGGCTGTCTTTTCTTCTTCCTGTTGCCACCGAGACTTTGGTAGGATTTTCTCCCTTTCTCTCTCTTTATTTCCCCTTCTTTATCTCGTTTCTCTCCTTCTGTGTGGGTTTTATAGTGTTCGACCCCTGCGAACCATGGATCCCAGATCAGACGGAACTCTGTGCCTTCATTCTTTGTTTATCCAGGATTCTTGAAAACGGAAGGTGAATGGGTTTGGATCAATGCTCCCATTGTTATTGTTGATCCGGTCGGTCCGTTGGGGAGATTCCTCTGATGCAGGTCCAACCAATGGACGTCTCTGATTCCTCCTTGGTGTTTGCCCCTGTTTCTCATTATCATGTGTTTGGTCAAACACACAACCACTGCACCACTGGGGGTTTGTTTCTCGAACGATCCTTCCTTGAAATCTTGGCTTTGGATGGTTAAGAGGTATTGTCCGATGGTCCCCTGACCCATTGGATTCTTGTTCAGGCCGTGTGGTTTCCTTGCGAACGAAAGTTGCAGAGGTTTTTTCGTCAGTGGAGTTGCGTAAGAAAAGTGGTGAAGTGTAGCTTTCTTTCTCCTTTTCGTACCTTTCAGCCATCATGGCTTGGGCGGAATTCCCATGCCAAGATTTTGAACGGTCCAGATTGAGGCCAGGTTCGACTTCCTGCTGTGAAAAGTCTTGTGAACCAACCCGAATTAATTTCTATTTTTGAATTTCTCCTTCTTGCACAATACAGTTGTGACTGGATATGTGCCTGCGTGGGAACTCGATTTAGTGTGGAACAAATCAGGGTCTGTTCGAAATTGGCCCATATTCAAGATGGATGGCTTGGACTGTGCAAATGGATGGTCATGGTGGGCCACAACCAATTATAACGGACGTTGTTCATTCATTTGGTGTGGGCGAGTATCAACACATTGACCCCTTGTACCTATCGTTGTGGCCATGCGTGTATGCATGGACACACATGGGCCACATGGTTTTGATCAAAATTTCCTGGGCCACATGATGGTCGATTCAAATTGTCCAGATGGACGATCATGGTGGGCCACAAGTCGTCCTAGCAGATGGTGTTTGTCTCGCCTGTAAACGGAGATCTCTCCTCTCTTTTTGAAATTCGTCGGGTCAAACTAGGTTTGACCTGACTTCCCATTCAATGCACCACTGGTGCATGTGTACCATGCATTTGCACTGCAAATGGGGTCTACTTGTGATGTGTGTGAGCGAATCCACTCCGTTCATATGAAAGGAAATGTCCAACTACGACTATTTACGAGGTTTCTTCACTCGATGGACACCAAAATCAACAGTTACAGGCTGATTTGTCAAATATGTCACTTTTACAATGATCTAAAGGCTGAAATTCAACGTGTATGGCTAATTTTTGATGCATAGGCATGGTGTAAAATTTCTCATTAAACGGATCGTAGGAACCATGTGATCTAGAATTCAGGAGCTTAGGTTAATGGCATTTCATAATTATGGTTGATTTAAGAGTTTTGTAAAATCTGATGGTTCTACGTGGTTGCATGTGCATTTTTAAATGATTCTTACAAATTGACTTTCATCTAGATCATTATAGACATGCAGTTATTCGTCAATTCATTCAAGGGAAGGTACTTCCGTCGAATCACATTATAGGTGGTCCTGTCTTAAATTCAAAAGTCAGATGGCTTTGATCTAGGCATGAAGATTATTTCTTACGGTCAGATCGGTGTTGAAGAATATGTGTAAGGTTATGATAGTTAGATTGGTATCGTACACATGTACATATTAAGTTAATTTCTTAATGACACTTAAAAACTTTCAATACTCGAGTATTAAAATGTTCATAGTGTTACAGCAATCAATATATCATATATGTAAAGAATCGGTAGAATGTATCACCCATCCTCAAGTACCTTGTAGTATATGTAATAATCATACTCCCACCTGTTATACCTAATCTCAACCATGTAGGAATCGAACAGCTTACACCACTGCCATGAAGGTTGCTTAAGCCCATACAATGACTTCTTCAGCCTACATACATGGCCTTCCTTACCAAACTCTCGAAACATTCACGTTGCCTCATGTAAATGACTTCTTACAAGTTTCCATGAAGGAATGTTGTCTTCACATCAAGTTGTTCCAATTCCAAATTGGATTCCTCTATGATCGCCAATAGCATCATGATTGAGGTATGTTTCACAATCGGAGAGAAAAATTCATTGTAATCCACTCATTCCCTTTGCAAGTACCCTTTCCCTACGAGTCTTGCCTTGTACTTTTCACCCTCCTTTTTTGTTAATGCATCTTTCTTCAAGTAGACTCATTTGCACCCTATAGCTCGTTGATCTTCAAGAAGTTCCACCAATTCCCATGTTTGATTCCCGTAGAGCGATTCCATCTCCTTTGCCATGGCCGACAACCACTCGTCACCATCATTTCCAAAATTTGCTTCTTGAAATATTAAGGGATCTCCACTTCCTATGAAGAATGTAAAGGAGACTATGTCCTTGAATCCATATCAAACTAGGGCTCTAATGGTTCTTTTTTTCCCTCTTCCTAGCTAAGAAGTTTAATTATGCTTATGAGTTTGAATGTTTACATTGTACATGCATGATTAGATGAATGTTTAGTAATTGATAGGTAGCACATACCATCTATTGGCTTGGAAGCCCTAGAGTTATGTTGTCTTACTTAGTTTAATTGTTAATTAGTTCAAGTTAGGCAATTTGATTTTAAATTACTACCAGAAAATGTGGCAGAACTACAGATAAAAGCTGTAGCTATGGTTATCGTGCGTAGCACAATTGTAGTCATAGGTAGCATAGCCATAGGTCTAAAGATGTGGCTATGGATTGAAGCTGTAGTGATGGTACAAATAGATACGGTTTAAATCCGTAGCCATACTTTCTGAAACTCTAATACTTATACAGCTACGGATTATTTTGTAGCAAAATCTAAAAAGAGAGCCCTAGCAATAGGCTGAAGTTAGCAACAGCTACGGTTTCAGATAAAGAGCTACGATTAATAGCTGTAGCAACCTCCTATTTCTTTTTTTATAAATTAATTAAATTAATTATAATAATGATATCTCACCACCAATCATTCTCATCTAGCTTGACATCTACACACATCACAATGAGCCCCACACAACTCGAACGTATCATTCCACATGTATGTATGCATGTATGAGTATAGAAGGTTACCTGCCAAGGGAAAGGTCCCTTGCTTGGACCACTGTATTTGCAGCGAGACCTATGTCATCCCAATAAGCTGTAACACATGTAACATGGAAACTCCGATTCACTCAAAGGACAACCATCAGATTGCCCCTGAGTGGACCCGCCCAAATCTGTAACCATTACATGATTTAGTGGCAATTTCTACTTCAAAGACAGTAAAAGCTAAAATATGCACTACAAGAAAACCAGCCTCTACTGGCAGTCGACTCAGGGGGAAGAAAAAAGAGAGCAAAAGCTAATCATCACGCTTCACATTTTAAACTACGAAGATAACTATAAACGACATGTCATTATTTGGCAACTGAGAATCATGGCCCCAATAGTTCCACAATCAGTGCAATACATCACTACCTTCACTTAAGGGGATCCATGATGATCATCGTATGACCATCAGGCATACTTTTGGCATAACATACCTCCCATGAACACAACAGGGAGCAGAGCACATACATGGGACAGGGCAATGGCAACAGAGGTACCTGGGAGAGTTGCATTGACGGAGAACAAATAAAATATTGCGTGCAACCGTAGGCTGATAGTAGAGCAGAAAATATAAGTGGCAGAGATCACTTCCCTGGATAGATGGTTGGAATGAGCACATGGACAGCTGCAGTTCTTGATGTTCATCTAAGTTATCTAACATCAGATGAAAAACGAATGTAAAACAGGGTTGTCTTGGCATTCATCTAAGAAATCTAACGTCAGTCTTTGACTTACATTTTTCCCACTAAATTCTTTCCCCACATCATCTTAATCCATAATCATGGTCATTCGATGTGCCAATAACCTACAACATCCAATAAATATCCAGTATCAAAAGTCAAATTAAACAGATAGAGAACAAGAACAAATGATCAAACAAACAAAAAGGAACATGTAATAGCTTAATCAACACTTGATAGCCGCATGATCATTGCAATAGCGTAATCATTGCAACTGACCCCATCATTTTTTCTTAGATTGAGAGAAGGGAACAACTCATTCGGAATCCATACATGCACATGCTACTGCAATAACATCCCTCCAACATAGGGAGACCCGAATCTCAAAAGCCAAACACAACTCCAGGAAATGAAATTTCCAAAACCCAAAACCAAATCGCTGGTAATAAAATTCCAAAAACTCAATATAAAGGAGAAAAACAAGAACCTCACCACCAATCATTCTCATCTCATCTCTTACTCATCATACATTGGAAAGAAAAAAACCGAAAATCTCGTCTCCTATTCATCATATATTGAAAAGAAAAAACAAAAAGGCCAACAGACAAAAACAAATTTGAAGGCAGTTGGTATCATTCTCATCAAATATTCCATCATTGCAACAAGTTGACTCATTAACTATCCTAATATCTAAATGTTCTTCCTCTCCAACATTCCATCCTTGTGTTCAGTTCTAGTCCAACTGCAAGAGATTTATGAGAGCAACAACCCACATATGTTCAATTCTAGTCCAACTGCAAGAGATTTCTGAGAGAAACAACCCACATACTACAATTCTTACTTCTTAGTTTGGCTGCAACTACTTGAGAAATTCACCCACAACAATTCATCTCTAGTTAAGAGAATGCATTTGTAAAAGATAGAATTCCAACTCAGCTAATAAGATCATGGATGCATGTAAATGATATATGTATTATTATTTGGGGAGAAAAAACATCATCAGATATTGGATGATCCTGATTACTAAATGATATTCTTGACATAATCAGTAGATCCAGACACATGCCATGCATCATTCATTCATACATACATGGAGGGAAAGATTGTCATTCCACAAAATATTATATGCATATATTCATATTTGTGCTTTCTCTGAATAGTTTTTTAAAATTTTTTTTTAAAAGAAACTGCAAACACACGGATGTCACTTCCTAGTGTTGGATGAAGTGGTAACCAGTTGTTGGCATTCAAGTTCAGAGAGGACATGCAGAAGATAGTGGATTATGTGCTTGGGTTGTTGAATGTGTTTACTTGTAGAAATGGAAACTTGGACTAAAGTGAAAGCCAGCAAAAGGTGGAAAAGGCTTACTGCACCAGCAGGGTGCAGTTGACATGTGATAGGTTGGGATGCTCTACATAGAGAGTGAGAGTGCGGCTATGTCTGGCTACCAGGATAATCAAAGTGCAGCCACCATGCATGCCATTCTCAGGTTGAACAGGGCTATGACCTTCATCAAATTCTTACCTAGAAGTCATTGCAGGAAAGTCAACATTCAAGGGGAGCGCATATCAACGGTATTCAACACAACCATCAACAGTATTCAAAAGTTTTGAAATTAAGCAAAAAAAAAGAAAAAAAAAAATCCCTCAATGCACAAAGGGAGCAAAAATGGGTACCTCAGGCAGTTCTCAAAAATCCACTAATCAGCTCACATGGCTCTCCAATTCCATACTTAAGTTAAATGATCGGTCCGTCTTGAGTTAATTCCACTAGGTCCACCTAACGTTGGGTCAGCCTGATTTTTATGCCACGTGATCTTCAAAGTGGGTTTTACCGTTTTGATAGTAGTGATGTGGCATGTGTTGTGTATAACGAAACTCTGAAGTGGGAAATTCAAAATTGACATTACAGATTGGTGAAACTTACAAATATGAGTCCACTCAGAATAACATATTCCAACCAAATAAATTCCAAATAACATATTCCCACAGCGTCACCATCGAAGTAACATATGAACCTATATATTTCTGCATCATCTTCCAGTAACTATCTCGATCCTGCAAGAGACAGAAGATTCTAAACAAAAAAGCACGAGACATTTCCACACCACAAGAAAAATGATCAGGTCATACTCAAAAAGCCAGGGGATTGGACTAACACAACCATTTGATAAGTTAGAGCAGCAGTCCACATCCAACCACCAAACTTGCACCAGTCCACATCTAGCCCAGTAGAAGTGGATCTCCAATGTATGATCAGTCACATTTGCCACTGCCTCTGCCTTGTCCTAACTAATTGGAGTCAGCTACATGAATTCTATTCCCTCATTTGGTACAAAAACAAAAGATCAGTATGGAGGCTCAACAAAATCATTGAGAAATAAAATCCATGCAAACACCCAAATGCATGCAACATAGATGAACACATGCATCAAATTAGTACAAAGGATTCAGGTACCAGAAACAGTGTTACAGCCTAAGGATGGATGCAGTGTTGAATAAATTATTGATAGATCCTAATTGTTTTTTAGTAAGGGGAATACTAATATGACAATGAGTCCCATGAATATGGAAACATCTCTATTGTCAGGTAACACTTGCATATGCCTATACAATGATTGCTGACCACTGTGCTAGCCACATGTATGGGCCATGTCCCAAAAGGCAATGCCATAAGACTATGCTAGCCATCTGATCTGATTAGTGGCCTAAAGGGGGATGATTAACTTAAAAAAAGAGCTGTAATAGAGCTCTTTCCCTGTGCTACTGTAAGCCCATCTATCAGTAGAAGAGAATGTCTGAGGGTCCCATTTCTGATGATTCACCTTCATATTCTTGCTTCGCAACAATCATTGTACTGCCTCCACAATTTATGAATAAGGAATAATCTGCAAATATGATAGCACCAATATATGAATGTTATCCATACAAATCATTTTTCAAGATCAACTGGTGGTTCCATGGGCTAAAAATTATGATATTGGAGTTCCCAGATGAGAAATGTGGCATATGCCATTGCAGCACGTGTGCATGTCTGGCCCACCAGATGACCATATAGCCTAATTTTCAGATCATGGCACATAAACAGTGATGCCGAACTGCTGAATTGCCTGGACCTTGTGATATGTACTGCATTGTCACGTGTGAGGAGAGTAGGATTCTATATTGCCACTCATATCCTACTCTGCCAAATAGCCATAGCAGAGCTCTTCCCACATAGTTAAGCTACATCGTGTATACTTACATTGTGCTTTTTTAGAGCAGGGGAGGTTCTTCTTGAAGCATGAAGCAATACTACAAAAAAAGAGAAGTAGGATGATACTGATCAGTTTTAAATCAAAATAAGAAAAGTCAGAGGCAATTCTTGGCAGCTGAAATGCAATCAGAAGTAAAGTTAGGGGAGGGTTTTACGAGCTGTTTTCAATAGACGAATAACTGGAAACCAAATTCCTGCAAAGTGTTTTCAATAGATACAGCGAACAGCCCACAACATATGAAAGAGAGTTAAATACAAGAAAATGCAAGAAAGGTGATTTGGAAAAAACTAGGATTTTCTTCGACAATATTGCTGAAAATTCCATTAAATGGTATCTACTTTTCCAGTACATGGTATCTAATCACACTTGGATCACATCCAATATTTAGCTTATGTAGGAAACTTAAACAACCATGAATTCCAATTCCAATTTAACCCACAAACATTACTGGAAATCCAAACACCATATTTTTTTTTTCACCATTTCTCAAGGAAATTAAACATCCAACTTGATAAATTCTCCTACTGTAATGTTCAAATACATGACATCTCCAACATTTTATAAATGTGATATTCAAATTCAACAACTCAGCAAAATTCAGATTCTTTGCCATTGGAAACTCAAAGTTTTTCCCCTTCCTCAAAAGGCCATTGGCATTCAGATATTAGCTTCGACATTTTGGCAATTGGTTAGTCCGCCATGTGGTATTAAGATATTCTACTTAGGCATGAATGTACATTGTTCCCTTGTGGCCCACCATGTTTTGGATAGGCTTGATTTTGGTTTCTATGGTAAGTAAGAAAAGAAGAACACCTATAATTCACGCATAACAATACAACATGAAGGAACATAATAGTTTCATAGTACAGTTCCCTATAATGTCTAAATAATTACCACCTACATATCTAGAAAGTATCATATATAATGAAAGAAGCTGGAATGTTTTACAACCACAAAACACAACTAATTATGGAGAAAAGCCCGCATCAACGAGTCTCTTGTCTTCAATTCTATACTCGTGCATTACCCAATCCATTCTCGTACAATTTGGTGCCTTTCCTTCATAGAATATCAATGTCTTTCTCATCCCTACAGTTTTGGAGTTTTGACAAATAGCCTTATCGTGTTCCCTGTGGTTTTCCAATATCCATTTTCAGTGGCACGATTTGCTCACAACCCACTTGCATATGTCCTATCTCGAGGGTAAAAGAAATACCACTTGAGGTCCCTACTTGGCAACAATGATTTGGCTACACCAAGAAGAAAATGGTACATGACAAATACTTAAGAAACAAGCACAACATGATCACATTAACAAAAATGTAGAAGTTTCTTTTGCAAATAAGACGAACAAAAAGAACCAAATGGATTAACAAAAATCCATTAATGTAAAAGAAATCAGATTAAACTGTTACAAAAGAAAAGACATCATGAAAACTAAAAAATTCTCATAAAATTACAAGGCAAAAATAATAAAGCTAATATGCTACAATTCAAACAAGGGAACAAGCTTCAATTTTAACATATAAAAACATTCTACAAAAAGATACTGCAAATGAAATCAAGAGGGGGTGAGCGATACCTTGAAGACCCCAAGGCTCAAACTTGTAAATCTCAACCACCGCATTAACATTGACAAGTGGCTTCCAATTGATCTGTCTTTTAAGGTAGTACATAACCAGCTCAACTTCAGTTGGATCAAAACTGCAAACCCAGTGCAGAGTAAAATCTCGCCATAAAAACAAATCAGCTAGTTTAAAAACTTCGCACTTACTTTAAACACAAAAAATGAGAACCAAAATTCTTAATACACTCTGAAACCCAACTGTTTTCTAAATAGATATCTCCCACAGATCGTGTGGGCCCAGAATAATCACAGAAACCCAAGACAAATCCCTTTTAAATCCTCTAGAAACAATCATGTGTCAAGTCCTATGCTGAAATAGGTGCAAACACCATAACTAATCACAATACGTGTAACAGAATTTTAGACCAGATAGGTAGGAATATTTGCTGATGAGATTAATAGACATTTGATGTGGGATCCGCAACTATAATGGACTGTATGAGCACAACACCTAAAAAAAAGTGGACCATAACATAAGAAACAATGCAAATTAATGCCTAAGACCCTTAAATTCACACGGTGCAGCTCCTTTTTTTGTTACTCGGAGTCGTTTTAGTTTGGTTTGATTGGATGTGAAGGCTAGTATATGTCTTGCGGTTGAGGTGAGCACCCTATTTTTGTATACTTTCTTTGTTTTTTTGGAAAGAAATACAGTTCATCTGTTCCTGGAATTGACAAGCAAGTGCAAATGAATAACCACTCTTGCCAATATGAGAATCCCACCACAATTAGATGAAAGGGATCACACACGAGCATAAGAATTCAATGATTAATAACAGAAACCCTATTGAAAAATCACAAATAAAGAAGAACGGAGTATGCATGGACAACATCAAAGAGGGGGATTGCGCGTACCATAGCTTTCCATGGTCTGTTCATCCTTCAAAATCCCACCCTTGTAAATTAGACGTTGTTGCTCAGCCGGGACATCGCAATTCTCGGCTAGGATGGCCTTAAAAACCCTAATGGTCACATCGAGGCCCGTCTGAATGGAGAACTTAGAGTTGTTCGAGCATCGTATGTGGACAGTGACCGTGTTGTTGCTGCTGACGCTCGAATCACCCTCATTGACGAAATCACCATCAACACCCATACTTTCCCTCTTGAGTAGAAAAGAGAGGGAGAAAATGTAAAAAATGAGAAATAAAAATCCTAACCCTAGAAGAATAAAAGGGGATGATCAGAAATTTAAAAGGAAATAGAAGGGGGGAAATCAGAGAGAGAGAGAGAGAGAGAGGTGGGGCTAGGGTGTGGGGGTAAGGTGGAGGCAGGGAAGGGCATGGGAGGGATATTGAGAGAGAGGAATAGGTACAAGTACCCGTGAGATTGAAATACCTCGCGGGATTTTTTTCACTGAAATTATGAGGATTTTAGCTACGGACTGACTACAGCTTTAAACCGCAGCGCAAAGTCCCCATAGTCTGTAGCTTTGTACGATTTTTTGATAGGCATAATTTTAAATAGGTCTTAATCCCCCCTGTTAAGACATAATCTCCATTCCTTAGCTCGACCAAGCTTTCGCAAAGCGCAGCCATAATAATCCTATTACACCACGGGCTAACATTTTCAATACAAAAAAGAAATAAATAAATAAATAATATATGAAAATGTGGGCAATATTTAAACTGTTTTAGATATTTGAACTGGGCATTGCTGCTTGTGTAGCTTGACATGCTTCTTATATTCATTGCAAGGAATCAAAATGACACCATCTGAGTTGAGTGACTCTACTAGGGAAATTAAAACCTAACCGAAAAGAATTTGAATTGAAAATTTATGCACTAGATCTGAAGTAATTTTTTGTAGCAATCCTTCCTACACTAGCAAATTTGGGAAATTAAAAAAGGCTTGGTTTAACGACAGACACCATTTTTTGGGAAAATTCGCTGGTCGAAAGTCATAGAATTTAGTGACCGATTTATTCAGTCATCGATTTTGATTTGGCAACAGGTTCACAAATAACCGCCCAAAATAGTTCTAGTGATGGATTTTAGTTGCTTTTGCGACGGTTCTTGGTCCATCATAAAATGATTTTTACCCCATTTGTTTTTTTCTTACTTTTTTAGAATATGGTGGAAAATTATGTTTTATTGTAGTCTAAGAATTTTTTTAATAGAATTTTAGTGGTTTAATTGTATATATTTGTATCTAAGATTATTTTTTATCAATTGATTGAATACAAAGAATTTTTTATTTTGTTTTTATATCAAATGAATAGAAATTATTATTAAATTTTTTCTTTAAAACTAATATTTAAATGATTTGTAATATCATATGAAAAAGAATTTAAAAAATTAAACAATGTTTGAGAAAAATTGAGATTTTGAAAAAGAAAAGCCGTGATTTATTAAAAATCTATTTTTTGGTAAAAAAAAAAAAGAATATTGAATAAAGTTGATAATTTTGGAAAAAAAAAAGAATTTAATTTTGAGAAAAAAAAATGATATCCTAAAAAAGAAGATTAAAAAGATTTAAAAAAAAAAAATCTGAAAATTTTGACAACTTTGAAAAAATGAAAATATTTTGAAAAAGAAAATGAGAGTTGTATTTTGAAAAAAAATAAAATTGAGAAGTTCAAAAGAATTAAAATTTTCAAGATAAAATGATATTAAAAAAAATTGATACTTCAACAAAAAACTAACATTTTGAAAAGGAAAATAAAGTAGTTGAAAAGATTTCTGATATTGAAAAATAATTGAAAATGTTCAAAAATTGAAATTAAAAGAAAGTGATTTATAAAAACATTGAGATTTTGAAATATATATATATATATATATATATATATATATATATATATATATATATATATATATATATATATATATCATTTTGAAAAATAAAATTGAAAAGTTGAAAATAAAATCTTGCTTTTGAAGAAAAAAAAATCCCCATCTTGAAAGTTTTGAGGAAAAAAAATAGATTTTGGTGAAAAATTTAAGATTTTGAAAATAAAAATTCAGAATTTGTATTTTAAATTTGTTTTGAAAAGTTTGATAATAAAAATGAGATTTTGTTAAAAGTTTTAAAAGAAAAATTAAGATTAAAAAAATATACATTTTGAAAAAAAAAATGTGATTTTTAAAAGGAAATCGAGATTTTTCTGTGGGAAAAAACTAAATTTTTTTAATAAATTACTAGGCACATCCACTAATTGAACCTTTAACCATTTATGCATACAAAGATTCACTTGTCAAAAAATAATAGCCCAAGTATAATGAAGTGTAATTGTGATGTGCTGAGGTTGATCTAAACGGTCAAGTATGTTCGAAAAACTCAATATGACTTGAAATAAATCAGATCCATCCAAAACACTCTTTAAATGGGCATGATCAGTTTGTCTAGATCTAGACTAATTTTGGACAATCTAAACTAACCTTATACTTAAATCTGATCATTGGATCGCAAGATATGGCTCATCATATTGTTGATCAATTTTGTTTACCCAATATCTTTCTCATCCAAAACCCGATCATGGCGAGTGACTAGTTAAATCGAAGTTTGAATAATAAAAAATTGAGAAGTTTCAATAAAATTAACAAGTTTGAAAATTTTTAAGAATTTTATATAGAAATTGAGATTTTGTATTTTGAAATAAATTAAGAAGTTTTATAAAAGAAAATGAGGTTTGAAAAAAAATGTTATTTTGTAAATATGAAATTTGAGAATTTTGAAAACAATGATAGATTTTGAAGAAAAAAAAATGATAATGATTGAGAAAGATTCAAATTTTGAAAAAGAAAAAGAGATTTAAAAAAGACCGAGATTTTTGGCAAAAAAATTACATTTTGAAAATGAAAATTGGGAAGTTTTGAAAATGAAATTGTGATTATTGAAAAAAAGTTCAAATTTTTTATTTTAATTTGACAATGTTTGAGAAAATATGAGATATTTTTAATAAAAAAAAATTAAGATAAAAAATGAAGTGATTTTGAAAATAAAAATGATTTGTATTTTTAAGATAATTGAAAAGTTTGAGTGTAGAGAGAGAGAGAGAGAGAGAGAGAGAGAGATTTTGCAAGAATAAGTTATAATGAATTGTAATGGCAAGAGTAACTTATAATGACGAGATTGAGCTAATTATATGATAAAGCCATTTTAAAGTTGATCTGAACGGAACAGTCAAATGTATTCATAACATGCTAATTAGGATATATTACAGAATTCAGCCTATTACGACCTGGTGTGCAAGTCCAAGGTAACACATGGAAAATATAGAGGATGTGGATATATAGAAAAAATATATAAAGGTGGGCCCTACAAATAAGGGTAACAACCCAGGAGGAGTTAACTAAATAAGAAAATGGTGGAGTTAACTAAATAGGAAAATGATACTATAAGGTGACTTCATGGAACTTCCAGTGAGGTTTAGTTGTGTGGGCCCTATCATGACGTGTGTAGAACATCAACACCATGCATTTGATGTGTCCCCTTTAAGTCTTACAATATCTCAAAAATCAGCTGTATATGAAACTCAGGCAGGCCATAGTATCTAAAACTATGTGAAGGCATCCTAAATTATATAAAATTATTTGGTGGGGCCCACATGAGTTTTGAATGCGGCTGAAACTTGGTCTAACCCCTCATCTAAGTGGGAAAAACATAAATAATGGGCTGGATCTATGACTTACATCTAGGTGGAACCAATATATGATTATGAATGTCTTATTGGGAGGGGAACCTCTCTTAGCTATAATATATGGTGGCCTACCTAATTCTTGGATTGACTTTATTTTTAAGCCCATTGCCCACCATGAAATGATACATCTGACTGATGGGGTAGATCCAAATTTCAAGTGGACCCCACCATAGAAAAGAGTTGGATAGTGATAAAAAAAACTTCTATGGCCCAAAGAAGTTTTTAATGGATGGGGTCTACTTGAACATTGGATATGCCTCATATTTTGACTCATGTCATGAAATTATTTGGTTAAATGGATGGATAGAGTGGATAAACCCGAAGCATTTATGACGGGCCTCACAGAGTTTACTTAGTAGGCTATGCCTACTTAGTAGCTCGGTTGCGAGCCAAAATGCTGCAATGCGCCAGAGCAGATTGTCGTAGTAACTCGTTTGGCTTATGGTACTGAGTAAACTCTTTGAAGTCCACCATGATATATGTATTCTATCCACTTCGTTCATTCATTTTACTGAATATTTTTAGTACTTGAGCCCAAAAATGAAGCATATTCAATCTTCAAATGGACCACACCAGAGGTAATGGATGAATTGAATGTTTACCATTGAAAATTTCTTGGGGGCCAAATGAGGTTTTAGTTCAAGCTTATTTTGTGTTTTCCCTTCATCCATTTTTGTATGATCTTATGAACAGGTTGGATAACAAATAACATCACTGCCGGGCCTAGCGAGGTTTCAACGGTGGAAATCATTACCCCACTTTTTCATGTGGTTTGATCCACTTGATCATTGGATATGCTTCAATTTGGGGCTCAACCCCTTAAATTAAATGGAAAAATGGATGGACGGCATGGATAGATGACATACATTGAAGGTGGGCCCAACTAAGTTTACTCAGTACGATAAGAGCGTACTGAGTAACACAATATGCAATCCGGTGCCGTCCACAATGGCTGTAACTCTCCTCTCTCTCTCTCTCTCTCTCTCTCTCTCTCTCTTATGAGCTAGGGAGTGCGCCGGCCCTAACTCTCCTCTCTCTCATACCGTCCTACCTCCTCCCATTCTTCCATTCTCCTTCCATTCACCTTCCATTCTTCCAGGGAGAGACGTGGAGAGGAGCTCAACGAGAAGAGGCCAGCCCATCCGCCCATCCAACCTTCCACCAGCCGAAGTGAGTTCACGCCCCTTGTTCCCTTCTTCCTTCTCTTCAATTCTTTTTATTTTTATTTGATTTAATGTGAGTGAGCCTGATGTGTGGGGCCCCTGTTTATGTGCATTGTTGGCCAATTGGACCAATTTGATTGAGTGTGAGCCTCATGGGATTCCTCCAAGTCTTAAAACCATGAGGACCAAAGGTCCAGATGTAAACACCCATCCATTCTCATAGTAAATTCTCTCACCTAGAGAAAAAGGCAAAGATCAGAGTGCTAGACCTTCTAATATGAAAGAATTTTTGGCACCTGCCCCATGGAGAGTTGTGGGCTCATCAGATCAATGGTCTAGATAACTGAATCACAGCCAAATCATACTCATAAAGGCAAAGACGAATTGTCTAAGTAGTGTTTAACAACTCACAGCTGAAAATTTCTATAGAACACAATGGAATGTGGCTAAATCATTTTGTTTTAGGCTGCAGTTGGACATCCTAAAAGTCAGATGGCAGATTAAATTTCCACCGTAGTCCAGATTCATCTAGTCCAGCTGCACATTTCCAAATATTGATGACTTGGGGTTAAGAATGTCAGAAAAAGGCATCCCACGATGCAACTCCATTTTCCGCACCACCCAGAGGCATCCAAATCTTTGATCTAATGGGCCTCAATGTGGATTGTGATGCCCCTAAAGTAACCAGATTGGAAGATTTAAGTACTTGAATTGTTAGCCTATTTCCATTAAATGTAGACTATGTTGTAGCTTAAACGTTTATTTTCTAGGCCAGTATTCAAATAGTTTGGATTTTATAATCTGGGAAATTTTATAGGAGAATCAAGTATGCTTAAAATGCATGTGAATGATATGAGAATGAATATGCTTAAATGCCTGAAGAATGCTTTTGGAATGGAATGTATGGAATGTTGTATATACAGGGAAAGAACAAATTAAGGGGGAGTAGTAAATTTTTGCAATCTGCAACAACTCGTTTACAACATGAGTACAATGATACAAAACTTCATTCAGATTTTTGTAATATTAAGTGTTTTGTCACAAAATTGACAAAGGAGGAGATTGTAAGTGTTATAAGAATATTTTACACATTGTTTGTCAAATTTCATTTTGTCAAAAACATCTTAGCAATTGATCTTCAAATCAAGCTCAAGATCAAAGTTCAAGTCAAGCTCATGTTGAAGTTCAAGTCAAACTTAAGTTGAAGTTCAAGTTAAACTTAAGTTGAAGTTCATGTCAAGCTCAAGCTCTACCTTAAGATTAAGCTTGATCTACTAAAGTTCTAGTAGAAGATCAAGCTCCTTTGGCTCGACCAGTCCAAGAATTTCTCAACCAATCCTAACACCAGCCGAAGTGTAACAAAATTTATGTTACTTCTTCGACCAGTTGAAGGGTCTCTTCGACCAATCGAGCGTTCCTCGACTTGAAGTCCAGCAATGAAAAATCAATTCGGATTTGGCTCCTTCGACCAGTCGAGTAGGACCCTCGACTAGTCGAGCAGGGCCTTCGACCAGTCGAGAATTGCCTTCGACAATTTGAATATTTGTTAGATCTTACCTCGCTCAAAATTGAAATTTGTTGGAATTGAATCCAGTGCTTAGACGAATCGAAGACTGTCTTAGAGGAGTCGAAGCAACAACTTTTGTGCATATAAATTGAGGTTTTTTTTCAATCCGAAAATACAATTCAAGCTTATCAAAGTCCTTATTTAAGAGAGAAAAAAACCTTACTTATTGTCAAGCTATCAAGTGGTATTTATAAATATTTTTATAGCTTTTTGTTTAATTTCTTAATCTCTTATTCTATCATTTTGATTCTAAAAAGAGAGAATACTTTTCTTTTTTAGATTTAATGGAATTTATACAAGTAGCCATTATTTTAAATCTAATTAAAAATAATAGAACCCTTAATATTTTCTATTGAACTGAACATTGAACATTCGTCATTCAAGAAAAGTGATTCTACGGCTACAGCTTCTTCTACGGTGAAGATAAGTATACATTTACATTTTGTATTTAGTTTTTCTAAGATAGGCAGAAAATCTTAGAGTTGATTTTTCTGAGATAAGACAGAAAATCTCAATAAGGGGTTTCTTTGTTTTGATAGCCCGATAAAATCACAACTGTATCAGGTTTTGAGGTACCCTATGAAAACCTTATTCATAGTGAAAATCGAGATTACGTGGTTAGTAATCTTGGGAGAGGAGTAGGTGTGGCTGTTTGAGAATAATTGTTGATACACCAAACCACTATAATTCTTGGTGTTGTGGTGAATGCTTTTATTACTTTTGTGGTGAATGGTTGTAATTTCTTTCATGTAAGAGTGATGAATGTTTATAATAGATAGTTTTATTTACTCATACTTATTTTAGAATTTTTATTCTTATCGCATTCGTGAAATAAGGTTGTTTTGCTTGAACTTGTTTAGGTGAAGGTTGTCCTACGAATCAGTTTGAATCAACGTTTCAATACTAGTGCGATTGAGATCTCTGATTTATTTATTATTCAGCACTTTATTCGATTATTTGGCATAGTCCTATTCACCCTCTCTCTAGGACTTCTTAAGCTCACTTTTTCAAGTGGTATCAAAGATAAGTTGCTCATTTTTTTGGATTAATTTCTTTGAGTTAAAGATCTAGAGCTTTATTATGTCAAATTTTGATGGTTTATCTATTACTAGACCACCACCTTTTGATGACTCTAACTATTCATACTAGAAGGACAGAATGAGTATTTTTCTAAAATACTTAGATAAAAGTGTGTGGCAAGTTATTGTGATTAAATGGAAACCTCCGATGATTGAAGTATTAGGTAGTGATGGAACTAAATCTATAAGAGAAACTGCATTCTATTTATGGACTGCAGCTCAGAAAAGTGAAAGCAGTGCTAATACTAAAGCCTTAAATGCCATAACTTGTGCTCTATCACCTGATGAATTTAAAAGAATTATTTTATATGATACAACTTAGCAAGCATGAGATATTCTCAAAATGACACATAAATGAACTTATATAGTTAAGAAATCAAAAGTTCAAATCCTCACTACTAGATTTGAGGAAATTCATAAGGAAGAAAATGAGCCTTTCATAGACTTCTATATAAAACTAAATGACATAGTAAATTCTATGTGGGGTCTAGGATATAAAATCTCAGAAAGTAAGGTTTACGCAAAGATACTATGATCTCTTCTTAAGAGATTCAATTCTAAAATTACTGCCATTCAGGAATTGAGAGATACTGATTTTATGAAGGTTGAAGAGTTAATTGGATCTCTATAAACATATAAGTTGATTTTAAAGCTCCTAAAGCTAAGTTTATTGCTCTTAAATCTTATAAATCTATTTCAAAAGAAAACAGTTCTAATTTTGATATTGAAAAAGAAGATGATATGGCAATGTTAGCTAAGAAATTTTATAGAATTTTCAAAAGCAAAAAAATATTTGATTTTCAAAAATCAACTAATAAAAGAAAATGAAAATCTAATTCTTGGAAATCTAAAACGAGGATAGTCGATGTTTCAATTATCATGAATATGGGCATTTGGCTAATAAATGTCCTAACAAGGATAGGTAAAAAAGAAAGGGCATGATAGCTACTTGAGATGAATCATCTGACTCTGAAAGCACTTCTAAGTCTGATGAATCAGAACAAGAAAATGCAAACACAAATGATGTGAAAGCTCTTATGACTATATCCAGAGTCACTTCCTCAAATGACTGTAATATATCTGACTTTGAAAATCTCAGGAGTAACCATGCAAATGAAAATGAAGACGACCTTCAAGATGCCTACAATGCCCTATATAGATAAAGTTGTAAAATTGTTGTTAAATTAAAAATTCAAAAAGAGAAATATGTTAAACTAAAAGAAGAACTTGAAAACACAGTTTAAAAAAAAAAATAATTTTCATATTGTCTTGAAAAAACAAAATTAGATTTAAATTTTAAATCTTCTGAATTGTAAAATCTTAAAACTGAAAATGAGAAACTAAAACTTGAAGTTTCTTCCCTTTTGAGTTATAAGGATACTTGGAAATATGCCCAAGGTGACCAAAAACTGAAAAAATTGTTAACCTCATGTAGAAAATGTGGTGACAAATCTGGTCTAGGTTATATTAAAGAAAATTCTTCTAAATCTAAGGATTTTACTCCTATCTTTGTATGAGGAGAATCCTCGAACTCTAAAGGTAAGACTTTAAGAGATTTTATGCCATACCCTAAACTCGGAAACCGAGCTCACCAAAACTCCTGATCGCTAAATTCGGTGCCAACAGCCTCTACCCCATTCTCGGCTCCCAGCGCGTTTGCGCTAGATTTCGATCCTGAGATCCTAAAAGGAGGATTTTCCAACGTACAATTATCTCGTAAGAAGCATAACCACTAGTATATCCAAATCAAAGGGCAACATCATCATCATATATCCACCAATATAAACATTTGAATACAATGCTAAAAGAGAAATACATTTGTCAAAAATCAAAGCTCCAGAAGACCGTTGCACACTCCAAGCTCAACGCTACTGCAACCTAACGCTACCTGCACGCATCTATTGTGCATAAGCTTATAGAAATCTTAGAGGGTGGTGTAAGTGTGTGCGATGCACGTGACAAGTATCCAATACAATGCCATAATCATACAATATCGAGAATACAGGCAAGATCATGAATCATATGATATCAGAGTATGCAGAAATACTGACAAGGTCATGAATCATACGATATCAGAGTATGCAATGCGGATCGGCTATACAAATGCGAAATCATAGAGAACTAAATATCAGATGCCAGATAATGCAATGTAATATGTAAATCCTGCTAAGTCCGTTTAGGCCATATAAGTGCAGAAACATAACTACCCAAAATGTCATATGCCTGTGGACGTATTGTAATATGCGATGTGAATGAAATGACCAAGTTGGAGTGTGAAGTCGGGATGATAGTACATTATATTACACGCTACGAGGTCCATTACAAGGAAATTTTATCCAAACTAGTCTCATACCTAAATTTGGATAGTCAAACACAATGTGGTAAACTCCTGATCTTAGGTTAGTCGCGCGCCCCAACTGAAATCCTAGCCATTGTGAAGGTACATATATCAAATAGTTGCGCACCACCAGCCTGAGTAGATAGCAAATGGATGAATGAATGAGTATGCAACTCCTGCTCAATAAGTCCACATATCAATACGGTTCCTCTCTGATATTATCACCGGGGTGTAGTGCACTCCACAATGGTTATCGCCTCCCTAGCCGCATAACCAGCGAGTGAAAAAGACCTCACTATTTACTTAGCCAGCAGTCTACCAATACCTACCCGCCTCATCGATAGCGGACTCATTTATGAGCTGGTCATACTCAGCCTAGCTTACAGCCCCCTCACTCGGGTGGATAAGACCATACCCCCTCCTAACCGACCATGACACAGTGGGAGATGTGGCCTACTGGTATTTAACACTCGAGCCCTCATGTATCCACTTGGTATAGACGTTGGGGTGTCTCTTGGCCTCGGAGGTTTAGGGACTTTCACCCACGGACATCCAAAGTACCCAGATGCTCATACCAAACATTTTCGGTGTCCCATCTAGCCATCCACGACATGCCTGTGGAGGCCACGACCCTGATGTCGCTAGGGCGTACAATGATTATGTCACACATATGCGAGATGCATGAGTCACACCGTCCAATCATGCAGCAATCCTACGCGTATCGCACGCTCATGTGGGTAACTCCTATCAGTGAGTCCCATAAATAATCTGCCCAATGGCATATGCTATAATCAGTCACTCCTCATATCAAGTATACATATGATGTGTATGAGCATGAATCATTGAGTTATACTAAGCATGTTAAATGGTGATGAACTATTCTTTCAACGAGGATGGGCCTAGATGGCCTACACACAACAAGTATAGGCCTACCAATGGGCCTTAGGAAGAGTTGCAATACGGACATTTAACCAACATTATCCTTACAATGTGGATGTCAAACCATCATTGCTCCCAAGGCACGACCCGTTATAAACATCATAACACAAACTATGGTGGAACCACGCATTGCAATGGATCTTATATACATCCCATTGGGCCTTAATCCACGGACCTCATATATCACATCGGGCCTAATCAAATGGGTTGAATCAATGGGCCAAGTCGAATGGGCCGAGTTGAATGGGCTGAACACAATTCATCTATTTTTAGAGATCAACATAGAGTATTATATAAAAATGAACCATATCAAAAGATCAACTGGACCATACCATATCTAACCGTGGTGATAATGAATTCCATGGTTAAATTACAGTGGGCCCATCATAGGGTTTATTTCCCATCTAGCCTATTCATAAGGTCACAAATACCTAGATTTAGAGGGAAAAACAAATATCATACAGGTCCAAACTTGGTAGCCCAAGAGTTTTACTGGTGGACATTCAAACCCACTGTTTTCTATAATGTGGTCCACTTGATCTTAGATCAATCTTATTTTTAATCTCAAGCCTTAAAATTATCTTTCAAAAAGGTTGGGTGGTATGGATATAACACATGCATTATGGTGGGTCCCATAGATGGACGACGTGGATGAAATAGGTGGACCCACAGAACTTGGTGATGCCACTACCACAACTATGTAGCTGGAGTAAGGCACACCAACTGTCCCAATCCCATGCGTAGGGACGGGTGGGCTAAACATAACATCAGTGGGTCCCATGTGGGGCCCACCATAACGTTAATCTTCCATCCACTCAGTTAATAAGGTCACACAGACCTAGATAAGGAGGAAAAATAAATTTCATAGCGATCTAAAACTTCTTTGACCCCAAACAGGGTTTAAATGGTATACGTTAAATCCCACTGTTCCCTGCCGTGTGGGCCACCTGAGCTGCATATACGGCTGATTTTTTGGGGTGTCCCACAATAAAAGGGGCCTTATCAATGCACAGTGTTGATGTCAACACACATCACAGTGGGGGCCTGCGGCTGGGACCCACAGTCCCTGCCCGTCCATCCACAACATAGCAGGATGTTGCTTCACGTCCTCTGGATGACAGCAGCAACAACGCCTGCTGCTTGATGTATTTTTATATATATAAAAAAATAAATTTTCGGAGGTTTTTCGTAGGTGGGGCCCGCTTCAGGAGAATCCAACCGAACCATTGCATTCTAGGATTCAAGACGGACAAAACAAGCCTAATATTCGATATGTTTCGGTGTATAGAAACATCAGAGTGGGTCCTAACAACATTTAACGGTCAATATCATTGTTTTCTATGGTATGGCCCGCTTGATTATCGGATTAGCTTCATTTTTCAGCTCAATGCCTAAAATGAGCTGGGGAATGGAATGGACGGCGTGGATTAGACCCATATATCAAGGTGGGGCCTATATGAGTGGTCCACCCAAAGTTTTGAATCAAACTGACATTTTATTTTGCCATCAGTACACCACACTGTCCGTTCACACTCCATTGTGAAGCCATGTCCAGTGTCCTTGGACGCTGGATGGTTTGCATACAACACATATCTCAGGTGGGCCCCACCTACAGATGTGCTACCTAGGTGGGTCACCAAAAGGTTGGATGGTGTGGGTAAGACATACATCAAGGTGGGGTCCATCCGAGTGGGCCACACAGCCACATCATCCTAAAAAAATAAAAAAGAGAGGGAGAGAGAGAAAAAGGGACACGTGTGATGGAGGGCTCCGCCACTATGAGCCCTCCCTTTCGTGCATTTCAACCATACATCAAGTGGGTCCCGATACATGTGGGCCCACTAAATCAAAAATCAACAGTAGAGATTCCTTCTCCACCAAAATGGAAGGTCTACATGAACTCTTTCAAACTTAGAAAAGTAAACATCATGATGGGGTCCATGCAGAATGGCCCCATCATGGAATGATCATGAGAATTATAGTTGACTATTGGCCACATCTAGGGTCCAAAGTGAGATCCATACCATCAATCGGTAGGCCCCACTTGGCCCATCATCAAAACATAAAATCTTGGTCTATAAAACACCCGCCGTTTAATCTTCTTAGCCCGATGGAATGTCAATCTTCTTGTATGTCACTTTGATGGAAGGTGATGAGAATTGAAGGGCTAGGATGATGGATCTTGGGATAGGAAGTGGGCCACACAACACACTCTTTTCTCTCTTGGTAGTGCTTGGACGTGTACCTCCTTGGTTACTTGGAAAATGTGAAGAGAGAGTGAGAGAGAGAGGATGGTTATAAGAGAGGTGTTGGGTGTGAGTGATGGATGTGAGTTGATAGATGTACTCGACATGTATGGGTGTGTAATAGAGAGAGGGAGATAGTGGATTTTGGGGTTGCTCTTGTACTTGACATGAGGTAATTGAATGATTGATTGATTGCTTGATTGATGAGATATTTTGTAGAGATTCTCTTGAGATTACAAACGCGCGGTGTTTTCTCGAACTGAATGCAGGCTCGCATCTCCTGGCTAGGGTATCAAATCGGTATGTAAGATGCGGTGTGAAACTGCGGCAATGGTGCGGTCATAATAGTATAAGTCTCGGATTAAGCTGACTCAAATATACGGGATACGACTTACGATCGCGCGCAAACGTCGACTATAGGTTGCATGTTGCCGGAATTCGTCGGGAAGGATCGTGAAAATCTATGGAATAGTACGAATTACGATAGGGCCGTACATTTTAATTGTAATGATTTCAAAAACTTAAAACCCTTTCAAATTTCTAAAAATAATAATGCCATCAGCTATAAAAATCAAAGGAATAATAAATCTCCCTTAGCTGAAAATATTGTAGACCAGTTTAAAGAGCTTCTAAAATCCAACTCAAATGTATATGGAGATTATAGAGAAAGGAGAAATCTTAACTCTCAAATGCAGTGAAAATCAAGAGTCACTTCTAAACCTAGAACCCTAATTCAATGGGTTCCAAAGGTTAAGTGTCCTATTGTCGACATAACTTTCAAAGCCATTAGCCACTCAAAATGGTACATGGATAGTGGATGCTCAAGACATGACAGGAGATAAGGTAATATTCTTGAATATCAAAGAAGTTAATGGCGGCTCAGTTACCTTTGGTGATGAAAGCAACTGTAAAATAATAGGTCAAGGTACTGTACAACTTTCTAACCTACCTTCTTTTAAAAATGTGCTTTATGTTGAAGGTTTAAAATATAACCTCTTAAGCATTTCTCAAACTTGTGATAATAAACACAGTGTGAAATTTTCTGATCACAGATGTGAGATAATAAATACGAAGGGTAATGTAGTATTAATCTATATTATCATTAACTCTTGCTCTTTTAATCATTCATGTTACATGGTCTAAACAGACGAAACTGAACTATGGCATAAACGTCTTCGACATGTTAATTATAGAGACTATATAAATTAAGCAAAAGAGATCACTTATGTGGCTTATCCAAGCTCAAAAAGATAGAAAAATGTGGCGCATGTCAAATTGAAAAACAGATTAGGAGTGGTCACAAGAAAGTGAACTCCTTAGTAACTGCCAAACCTCTAGAACTACACATGGATCTAGTAGGATCAACTAGAACGGAGAGTAGAGGTGAAAAGAAGTATTTTTTGGTCATTATTGATGATTTTACCAGATATACAGGAGTAGCCTTTTTAAGAGAGAAATCAAATACTCTTGATGAAGTCAAATTTTTTTTTAAGCATATTTAAACTGAAAAAGAGATATCCGTGATCAAAATTAAAAGTAATCATAGTACTGAATTTAAGAATAATAATTTTGAGAAGTACTGTAATGATCATGGTATATCGCATGAGTTCTCTGCTCCCAAAACACCTCAACAAAATGGAATTGTTGAAAGGAAAAATAGAATTTTACAGGAAATGGCTAGTGTAATAATAAATAGCATGAAACTACTAAAACTTTTATGGGCCGAGGCTATCAATACTGCTTGTTATATTATAAATCGTGTTTACACTACCAAAAAACATGACCAACACCGACAATCGTGTAGTGGTTTCCCCGACAGATTTTTACCGTCGGCATCTCCAATGGCTAAAAGCCGTCAACAAATCATAATAAGCCGTCAGTGCACACAGCAGGTTAATAATCATGTATTACATGTGCACTAGAAAAAAAGTAGACTGACGTTCACCACAATGCTTGTGTTTGATCTAAGCCATTCATCCATTTTGAAAGCTCATTTTAAGGAATGTGCTAAAAAAGGATGTAGATCGAAGGCCCAAGTGGACCACACCGTAGGAAACAGTAAAGATTAAGCATTTACCATTGTACGTAGTGTCTTCCACTCAAAGCTTCTAATTATCTCTTTTTTGGGATCATATCCTAAAATAAACTGTAGAAATGAATGGCTGGAGTGGATAAACAACATACATTATGGTGGGCTCCACGAACCATTTACTGGACCATCCATCTCTGGCTCTGTCCCGCACCCAGTTTGGTAGTGGATGGGCTGGTGTACCACACACTAGTAACATATTTGGTTTGTTGATGTCACTAAGTTCTATAGGTCCCATTAGAAGGTATGAGTTATATCCAAACCGTTCGTCCACTCGGTTAGTTAGTCGTAAGGCTTGAGCTAAAAAATAAGATGGATCCAAAAATCATGTGAACCACATTGTAAAAAGAAGTAGAAGAATGGATGTCTGCCATTGAAACCCTTTTGGGGTCACTGAAATTTTGGATCAATATGATATTGGGAAATTAACCATGCTAACCTCAAAGTTTGGACAAATTACCAAGAAAGCTATGACATTCCATATATCCTAAGAGTGATCTTCTGACAACTTTTGAAGATTGTTTCAGATGAAAATGCCCTTGTCCTTGGTTCAGGAGTTATACGGTCTTTGAGTGGAGTAGAAGTTACCTGCAGTTCCAACGCCTGAGAAAGCGACAGATCGGCTACTCTCCCTGCCGCCAGCTAATGGTTGGTTCTCGGGGATCACTGGGACCCACCACCAGTATGTGTTTCATCCATGTCGTCCATATATTTTGCCAGATCATTTTATGGTATGAGACTAAAACTGATCTATATCCCAATCGTAAGTGGACCACATTACAGGAAACAGTGTTGAATGAGCGTCGTAGACCATTAAAATGATCCCTCTCGTTTTTGGGATCAAGCACTAAAACGATCTGTCAAAACAAATGAACGATCATGCCTTCCACTGTAAATAGATGAACAGAATGGATGAAACACATGTCATGGTTGGGCCCATGGCTGGAGATAGGGGGAGTAGCCAATCCATTCTCCCCGGAGAATATGAAAGAATATATGAGCTTAGAAGGACTGAATGTCACCTTTCACATGCACCTTTTACAAGCTTTCTTTTTCTTCTTTCATTTTCATGTAAAACTGAAGATCCAGTGACCAACTGCTAGAGAGGGACATTGTTTGTCCTCGTCTAAAATTCTCTTCCACTACAAGGTCCCTTTATATATATATAAGAATTTTGATAAGGTAAAGGAAGATTAGAGTTGAGAAGGTTCTTGTCACGTGAAGGGAGCCTACTGTAGGGCACACCTTAATCAAACCTCCACCATTGATAGTAGAAAATCACAACTTTACATTTTCAAACCTTCCACTCTCCAAGAAATTAAATCTCGACTACTGACAGTGATAACCACAACCTAGACGAAGGATCGTAGTTCTCATGTACATTGGTTCTTGGGTGTCATGTTATAAGGATCGTGCTTTTCACATGCACATGAGTCGTGGTCATCATGTTACATGGGTCATGGTTGACAGATGTTATAAGGATTGTGCCTTTCACTGCCCTCTGAACCACGACCCATTTTGGTTGAAAACCACGACCCTTCGAGTGGTTCATGGTTGTCAATCACGACACCTATATAACTGTGAACCACAACCCATATAACATGTCAACTATGACCCATATAACGTGTCAACCATGGTCCATATAACATGTCAACCATGATGCAACATAGTGGGGCCAATGAGTTAGGACTTTAAAGTGGCCCTTACAACCACGACCCTTTCCACATGACAATCACGATCCTCACTACGACCCTATATGACATTCTATTGCACCCAAAAATTATATTATATGTGAACTCCGCAAGATGACTATAAAATCAATAAGTGAATTTCATTTAATTACAAGAATAACAGGATAAGGAAGAAGAAGAGTGACTGGATGGGAGCCACATGTGGGCCAATTTGAGGTCTTCAAATCTTTTAGCGGCCTGAGCTTTTGCTTCCTTTACCGCGTTATACCTCTCGATCCAGTGCAGCCTTTTCTTATTAAAGTCTTGCTCGCATGACCAAGTGGAACAACATCGCTCGATTTCTTTGTTTACCTCAGAGAAATTATCTTCGAGTTGTCAGAGTTCTGAAATTGTCTTTAGAATTTCCTGTGGAGGTCGTTGATCTTCATAAAGATCGAAAACATCCCTGAGGAAAGAGAAGGGATCACCTATAAAGGAAGAATGCGAGAAGGATTTAATGCCTTCCTCTAATATCTTCTTCATTATTTTGATTGAAAGAGCAAAGAAATCCATGAATGCTTAAGGAATTGCAATAAGGATTCTAGTTCGGATTGGATTGTGAAAGTAATTTGAAACCCAAGTACCACTTTTATATGCTAGTAAACGAGTGGTTAATGTGATTAGGATGTCGTGCAACTATTAGTTTTTCGATGTTAGGAATACCATTTTTTAGGATTACGGGGAAATAACGAAATGAATGCGATTTCCTAAAAAAGAATGTGATGCTATTACCAAATGGGTCATGGATATGACGAACAATGGGTTGTTGTTGTCATCCACAATGGATCGTGGTTGGGAATCACCACCTAGTGTGTATGATAACCACGACCCTGTTGTGTGATCATGGTTCACATGTACATTGGATTATGGTTGTCATCCACGTTGGATGGTGGTTTTGATGAACAATAGATCGTTGTTTTATGTGGGTCGTAGAACGTGGTTGCTAACCACGATCCATATTCCGCGACAACCATGACCCATGTAACATGAGAACCACGACCCACATCAGCAGAAAACCACAACCCGTCCAACATAAAAACCATGCCCATATAACATGACAACCACGACCCAAATGAGTTGGGCCTTGCAATAAGGATTCTAGGTCGGATTAGCTTATAAAAGTAATTTGAAATCCAAGTACCACTTTTAAGGGCTGGTGAACGAGTGGTTAATGTGATTAGGATGTCGTGCAACTAATGGTTTTTTGATGTTAGGAATATCGTTTTTCAAGATTATGGAGAAATAGCGAAATGAATGCGATTTCCTGAAAAAGAATGTGACGCTATTGCTGAATAGGTCGTGGATATGATGAACAATGGGTCATTGTTATATTCTATAATGGATCGCAGTTGGGAAGCATCACCCAGTGTATATGACAACTATGACCCTATCGTGTGATCATGGTTCACATGCACATTGGATCATGGTTGTCATCCACGTTGGATCGTGGTTTTGATGAACAATGGATTGTTGCTGTATGTGGGTCGTAGAACGTGGTTGCCAACCACGATCCATATTCCGTGACAACCACGACCCATGTAACATAAGAACCATAACCCATATAAGTTGACAACCACGACCCAATGTGGATGACAACCACGAACCAATGTGGATGATAACCACGACCCATTTAAGATGATAACTACTATCCTGCATTCCTGAAAAGTTGTACCCATTCAATTTTTTCCGCAGATTATCTAATATTGGAAGAGTATGGGTTGTAGGCTTATATTATGTTATTATGATGGAGAGAGTGTATATGACAAGGGAGTATTTTACCTACGATGGTGGAGACTCAAAGGTATTTGTTATGAGTGATGATATTACATATCGACAACTCCTAGATAAAATGCATTGGATTACGAAGACTGCATTGGATGAATTCGATTTGATAATTAAAGTTGTGTATGGTGATGCACTACATGGATTCCTCCACCCACATATAATCAGGATGATGAAGATCTCAAAGCATATATGTTATTCTGCGCGTCTATTTCAAGAAAAATACCATTGTATGTAGAGAAAGTGAGGCGTTGTCCTTTCATCGATGATAACAACATGGATTATACTTTACATTCGAACCTATTGTCTCTTCATTCGCAACCTTCAAGCAATGATCGGATAGTTGATGATTCCGATATACTTGGCCCTTCGTAATGATAGATATCACATTTGAGGAGTCAACGATTGCGATATAAGCGGCCCTTCATGTAACGATACACATCATGGTCCAGGGAGTGATGACAGCGATATACCTGGCCCTTCAAGTAATGATAGATATTACGATTGAGGAGTCGATGAATGCGATATAAGCGGCCGTTCATGTAATGATACATATCATGATCTAGGGAATGATGACTGCAATATTCCTGGCCCATCAAGTAATGATAGATATCATGATCGAGGACTCGATGATTGCGATATTTGTGACCCTTCAAGTAATGATCAATTTCAAGGAGTTGACCAATGTGATCTTCAAATCTCATCCGTCAATGATGCGCCTGTTAATCATCCCTGCAGGTCAATCTGTAGCCTATAAACTTAAATTTACTCGTACCAGTGTATGAAGTAAATGGAGATATTCCTATATCATTGTATACTATCTTTGCTCCATCGGATGAAGCTTTTGTCAATTCAGATCATCAAGGATATCCAGAATTTATGGAAGATCTAATCAAAATATCTGTCGGGCAAGTGTTCAAGGACAAAGGTCGATTATAACATTTTCTATTTAAATATCCGATGCACCACAAGTTCCAGTATAAGGTCTTGAAGTCTACTAAGTTGAGATATATAATTAGGTGCATTATAGAAAATTATAGTTGGAGAATGCATACTTTAAAGTTACATGCACAGGGATGTTCAAGATAAAGACTTACAACTCGAAGCATACATGTAGTATGTTGTTTGAGGTGATACGCCACCCTCAGTCAATGATCGTAGATGACAGTCCTGATATAGTAACCTCGAAGAGGAAAGGAAGAGATCATCGCCAAGCCACCAGTTTGATAAGTAGTAAATTTGGCGTTGGTCATATGAGTTCGGGACTGACTTGCACGCCAAAAGAAATTCAATATCCTGTGAGTGAGATGTACGAGGTTGAGATTAGCTACAAGAAAGCATGGAAAGGTAAAGAGATTACAACGGAACAAGTCTTGAAATCTTACGAGGATTCTTATAATGAGCTTCCGGCCTATCTTCACGAGTTGAGAAAGGCCAATTTAGGGACTATGAGGAAGTTATAGGTGAATGACTAAACAAAAAGTTTTGAATGATACTTTATTGTAATTGGACAGTGCATCAGAAGCCTACATTTGCATATTCAGAGGGTCTTGTGTGTTGATGCGGCACATTTGACAGGAAGGTACAAGGGTGTTCTTTTCATGGTTACTTCATTGGATGGAAATAATCACATCCTTCTTGTGGCATATAGGATTCGAGAATACGAGAACAATAGTAGTTAGAGGTGGTCCCTTGGGATTTTATCCAAAGCAATTGGGATTCTTCCATGACTAGTTATAGTGTCAGATCATCACAAAAGGTTGGTCAGTGAAGTCCCTAACAATTTTTCATATGTGATCCATGAATATTGTGCTCATCATATTCTTGGAAACATGAAGAAGACATGTTCAGATGATTCTATGAGGGAATACTTTTGGGGTACTATTAAGACATACTGGATGTCATGCTCTAAACTCGAAAACTGGGCTCACAAAATTCTCGATCTCCAAATTTGGTGCCGACAGCCTCCGTAGTACCCCATTCTTGGCTTCTAACGTCTATACGCTAGATTTCGATCCTAAGATCTTACAAGGAGAATTTTTAATATATATTTATTTCATAACAAGCATAACTACAAGTTTACTCAAATCATAAAGACAACATCATCATCACATATCCACTAATATAAACATTTGAATACAATGCTAAGGGGAAATACATATGTTAAAAATCAAAGCTTCAGAAGACTGCTGCACACTTCAAGGTCAATGCTGATGCAACCTAATGTCACCTGCATGTATTTATCGTGCATAAGCTTATAGAAAGTTTAGAGGGTGGTGAAAGTGTGTGCACAAGTAAGTGCCAAGTATGTAATACAATGTCATAAATCATACAATATCAGGGTAAGCGAAAATACTGGCAATCCATAAATCATACAATAACAAAATAATACAGAAACATACTAGTAAGTCAATGAATGCTATCAACCATATCAAGGATATGCGATGCAAAAACATAATAAGCTAATATCATATATTGAGGAAGCAATGTAGATCAGCTATGCAAATGAGGAGTCATAAAGAGCCATATATCAGATATCAAGTATTCAATGTAATATGTAATTCCTGATGAGTTCAGGAATATCATCAGCCGTATCTAGGCCATGCAGAAATATAGTAACCTAATGCCATGGATGTAATGCAATATGCGATGCGAATGGAATGACCATGCTGGAGTGTGAAGTCAGGATGATAGTAGTAGTATAGTAGGCTACGGGATCTACTACAAAAGACTTTTATCCAAACCAGTCTTATACCTAAATTTGGATAATCAGACTTAATGTGGTAAACTCCTAATCTCAGTTTAGTCGTGCGCCCCAATCAAAATCCTTACCATTGCGAAGGTACACACAATAAATAGTTGCACACCACCAGCCTGAGTGAATAGTGAATGGATGAATGAATATGCAACTCCTGCTCAATAAGTCCACGTATCAGTAGTGTACATCTCTAGGATCACATTGGGGTCTAGTACACTCTACACTAGATTGCCGCACCATCAAATGCACAATACAACTGGGTAAGTAGAAGAGACCTCATTAACCGCCTACCAATATCGGCCTGGCTTGTTGATAGTGGACCCATTTAGGAGCTGGTCAAACTCAACTTATCTATGACTACTCCCTTAGGTGGGTAAGGTCACACCCCCTCCTAACCAACCATGACACAGTGGGAGACATGACCTACTGGTATATGGCCCTCACGCGCTCATACATATCCACTCGGTCTCAATGTTGGGACATCCTCTGGTACCAAGAGGGTTTAGAGATTTTCACCTAGGGCCATCTATGACGGCTCTATGCTAGTAGCAGATTTTCGGTGTCCCATCTAGCTATCCACGACATGTGTGTATGTACACGACATCGAGCACAATCGGCTGTGTGTGACAATTTTTAAAAATGGAAATCTGCCTTTTTGCCGCCAGCTTGGCAGTCCTAAGCAAAATTCTCCCAACCATCTCAATTGTCCATTTCAGCTAGTCCTAGCCCTCTATGCATCCCGCATTTTAAGGCTTCAAAACTACAATACGGCAGAAAGAATCTCTACTGTTCATGGGCTGACACAATCTCAGCCCTCGGTTTGCTTTTAAAATCCCATCCAAATCAATCCAGATCATGTAAAATAAGATATTTTATCGGTGGGAATCCCAAAAACCCTAGTTCCTAGGAGCGAAACCGCAGTTGCGATAGTCCCTCCTAGTTTTTTCAAAATCAAGTTGTTTTCTTCTGATCTCGAACCCACCATTCAAATGATGCCCAAGCTTCATTCCTTTCATCCTCTAAGCTTATAAGGACCCTATGGACCTACCGAAAGAGTTAGATTAGCGGATGAGACAGTGATAGTGAAGACGCCATTAATGGCTACCTTCTTCCCCGCCGTTCTTATTCATTGGTTTGATCATTTCGGGCCGTGCGGTGAAGTCTGAGTCTAGACTCCTCTTGTATGGTCATGCAGAGAGTGAAAATGGGAGAAGGAAGAGGGAGAAAGAAAGGCGGAGAAAGAAAGTAAGAAGAAAGAAGAGAGAGGGAATGAGAGAGAGAGAGAGCGAGAGTCGGGTCCGGGGCTGCTATTGTCATTCTACATTGGGTCTGGTTTGGTCCAGGTTTCTTACAGGGTATTCCCAGCAGTGAAAGTAGAAGGAAGAAAAGGGAGAGAGGGAGGAAGAGAAACGAGAGGAGATGAAGGTTGAGGCTATGATTACTGTCGAGTTGGGTTGACTCACTCGCTCTACTCAGGGCTGAGCTATGGCCTGGTCGACGCGAACCAAGCAAAAGAAAAGAAAGGAGAAGAAAGAACAGAAATGAAGATGGAAAGAAAAGGAAGAAGCACAAAGAAAGAATGATAAAAGGAAGACCATTAAGGTGCAGGCGAGCTTGACTCAGTTTAGGTTGTTGTTTGCTGGATCAACCTGTGTTCAACAAGTCGAGCTGAGTTGAGTCTGGTTTGGTCTAGCCACCATGCTAGTCATGGGATTGAAAAAGAAAGACAAGAAGAGAAAAGGAAAAAGAGTCGAACCGCTGCTGGTTTTGCTGCACTGAGTTGACCCGAACTGAGTCGACTCAGTCAGATAGAGACCTACGTTCTATTGACTTTGGGTTGTTGGTTAGAAAGAAGAAGAGGCGAGGACATGAAGAAAGAAGAACAAAAGGAAGGAAAATGAAAGGAAGAAGAAGTAGCTTGAAGAAGGGAGGAAAGGAAAGAGAGAAGGTGCTGTCGAGTTGGGTTGAGTCAACTCATTAAAGTTGAGTTGTACCATGACTTATCTAAGTAAGTTAATTTCGAAGTTTTAGTTTAAATCCCAATATAGAAATCCTTTAAATTCCAATATAGTTTTAGTTTAACTATGTTGATCTGATATTAGAATTTGAATCATCCTCTCTAGGTCATAGACTCATACTTAAATTCTACACTATTTAAATCTTTAAGTGTAATCTTAGGGAATGGGGTGACGATCTAACTGAACAAATAGTCTAAATTGCAGTAGGATTAGACTCATGAACATGTGCAACCAATTCCGACAACACGGGAAGTCAATTCAACTCTTGAAAGGTGAGGATCACCCTTCATGCTTTTCTATATCTTGATAGTTAAGGTAGCCTATTTATTTCATCTCTTGCCTAAAATAATACTTAGTGAAGTTTATAATAAATGTTATTTTGTATTTGAGTAATTCCTTATAATGACTGATGGTTAGATTTATATTCACACATGAACATGCGATAAGTCTCAAATATTCCACTTTACATATGTAATTACTTTTGACATTGTGCTCAACTTGTTTTGCCACTTGCAGTTATTTAATGGTGTTTGTGGGAATCCTTGAACTAGTGGCCTATTTTCTGAATAGATTAAATGGAGTTTTCCCATCGTGGACTTACCATCTTGTGGACCATTTATTGCCTATGTGGCCTGTGTGAAAACCCTTTTTATCACATCCTTGAATGGACTGATTACCTTATATGGCTTTGATTGACTATTTGCCCTCTTGCGACTTTAACGAATTATTCTATATGCACATGTGATGGTAAGTTCCACTTGTTGGACTACAATTGGCTACTAGTTGAAGGGGTTACCCTTAAAATATCATATTTATTAGTCTCATGAGCCAGGGTGGTAGAATGGGACACTATGCTTGAGTTATCGGCATATGTTGGGTAACCAACACCCCATAGTGACTATTGAGCTTTCCTAAATTGATTGTTTAAAATTAGAATAATAATGGTTGGGCTAATCATATATTTTTATAGCATGCGATCTTTTTCGGGTGACTAGTTCTCCTTGGGTGTACTTTGAGTATTTTTTTGGATGACTAGATCTCCTTGGGTGATCTATATATTATTACGGTCTTTTCTGGATGACTAGTTCTCCTTGGGCATACCTTGTGTACTTTTTCGAGTGGCTAGATCTCCTTGGGCGATCTATTTGTTATGGTATTTTCCGAGTGGTTAGTTCTCCTTAGGCGTGCCTGTGTACTTTTTCGAGTAACTAGTCCTCCTTGGGCATCTATATATCATAGTATTTTTCAGGTGGTTGGTTCTCCTTAGACGTACCTTTGAGTACTTTTTCGGGTGGCTAGTTCTCCTTGGGTATTTTTTACCAGCTGGATGTGCATCCCCAAACCTGTGAGCATGTGTATGCATCCATGCATTTAAATAAGATTATCTTATGTGATTTATTAATGAATGTGTATTTGATGAACCTTATTTGATTTCTATGATAATCATTGTGTAATATTTGTTATATACTGTCTCTGATAACTATGCTTAATTATCTTGATGTTTTGATAAATATTGGGGGTTATACTTCACTGGATAGCCATTGACGTTATCAAACCGTATGCAATGTGCAGGAGACATAGTGAGGTACATACTAGTGTTCATGTGGATTAGGAGGAGCAAGAGGACCTTGCGACTCTCTTTCCTAATTTCATCTCATTTTAATTTGTACTGTATGTTTTGTAATAAGTTAAGTCATTAGTTTGTATAAGTTTTAGGTAACCACTTGAAACTTTGGTTATGTATATTTGGACTCCCTCTTATACTTGATTTGCTTTTGTCCCGCTAGTTTATTAACTCTAATAATGAAAAGAAAAGAAAAAAAATATACGTGAAACTTAAGACATTTCATAGGTTAACACTCGGGTTGTTGGAAACCGAGTAGTGTACTCGGGTTTCAAGAATCGGGGTGTTACACCGCATTACAACAATGACCCTTGCCGCATTACACTAACTTGGTGACGTGGCCATCCGCACGACTATGGCGTAACTTGCACATAAGATCCTTACTATCCATCAAAGTTAGAAATGTAATGTACCCATTCGTACCAAAACTATCTAGACATTTTTCAAATATGAGATGACTATTGATAAACTACATGAGCAGGAATTGCAGACTATATGTGTCGTGGTTGTCATGTTATAAGGGTCATGGTTGTCATACTATATGTGTTGTGGTTGCCATGTGATATGGGTCGTGGTTGTCATGTGATATGTGTCATGGTTCTCGTTTCCTGCTCCCAACCACGACAATTACTTCATGTTAACCACGACCTGACAGCTACGATCTATATTCCATGACAACCACGACCCATGCTCAAGGGGCCATGTTGTAGCCTAACTCTTTGTCCCACAACTTTGTATCGAGTTTATTATGTTACATGGGTAGTGGTGTTAATGTTCAATGGGTCATAGTTGACATGATGATATAGATCGTGGTTTTCATTGTATATGGATCGTTGTAGTCATGATATATGGATCGTGGTTGTCGAGTTTTACGGACCAATATGCCCTTGACATGTAAAAAGAAGTAATGATGAAAAGGTAGGTCGGCGCTGGATTTATTGTGTTGTGCTGGTATGTCTCATACGACTCTGGTTATCTCTCTGTTGTGGAACAGATCTTAAGTAATTTTTCAATCTACACTAATTGTTAGTTGTTTGAGTATGTACTAATCTTTATCCTAAAATATGAAATTTTCTTATAGATGTAGTTAACCACACAGAAATAAACAGTTATAAGGCGCTGAGAACTACGTGGGTCATACATCTATCTGATAAACCTTATTTTTATGTTATGCCTATATATATGTACATTACATATGATGATTAGCTTAGGTGACATTAACATATCACTATGGACCCCACATATCTTAGTTTGTACTGAATCAATATGTTGCATGGACATACATTAAAAATTAGCGTGCAAAGGGAAATGTTTGCTTACGATTCCCAACGCATAACGTCAATCGTCGATCATCTTGTTCTAGTCTTTGAGCCCATCTTAAATCGGATCTAATTCGTTAGAATTGTTCATGGATGATGAATTCTTTTTAAAATTTTAATAACCACAGGTATCGAAGCATCAGTGATCCACACTGAGTAAAAATGACAAATTATGGGCTTTTGTGAAACCTATTAGTTTAAATTGTTGTGGTCCAATGGATATGAATATTTTAATCATTCTCTGGGAAATTCTGTTTCTTGATTTTACAAATTGAATGGACAGAGCGGATCAGAGAAAAGGTAATTCGATGTGACTTAGAAACGTTTGAGGTTGGAGGATATATAATGTAAAGCAACTGCCTGTCCCTATACGGAACACCAACTTTATCTTGGAGCTTCTTCTCTGGGACCTCTTCCCTTTGCTTTTCTTGGTTTTAAATCTCCTTCACTGGGCCCCTCCATCACCACACAGCGAGTACATCTACAAGTTCAGTGCAACTCAATCATTATAAATGGCAAAGCAAGGTAATAATTGATAGGCACAGTATATCGTGGCTCACATGTTATGTGGGTCGTGGCTGTGAACCACGACCCAATGTATATGACAACAATATTCTGTATAGCATGATAATCACCATCGTGGTTGTGTTCGTGGTTAATATGCCCAATGAATCTTGGTTGACTGGCACAGTGTATCAAGGCTCACATATTATGTGGGTCATGGCTGTGAACCACGATCCAATGTAGATGACAATAATGATTTGTATAGTATGACAACCACGATCGTAGTTGTGATCATGGTTGGTTTGCCGAATGGTTCATGGTTGACAGACTGTATCGTGGCTCACATGTTATGTGTGCCGTGGCTGTAAACCACGACCCAGAATATAAGACAACAACAAACCGTGTAGCATGACAACCACAATCATGGTTGTAATCGTGGTTGATATGCTCATTGGATCGTGGTTGATAGGCACAGTGGATCGTGACTCACAAGTTATGTGGGTCGTTGCTGTGAACCACAACCCAATATAAATGACAACAACGAACCGTGTAGCATGACAACTACGACCGTGGTTGTGATCGTGGTTGATATGCCCAATGGATCGTGGTTGACAGGCACAATGGATCATAGATCACATGTTAGGTGGCCGTGACTGTCAACCACAACCCAATATAGATGACAATAACAAACCATATAGCATACAACCACGATCCTTTAGAACTCGTGATAACCACGACCCTTCATGGATTACAACAACGATCCACTATGTAGTACAATTGCGACCCATGTTAAATTTTGCACAACCATTTTATTATTGATTAATAATTCACGATCATATTGGAATGCAGGTCGAAACAAGCCAACGATGAGCACATGCTTAGTCTTTGTAAAGGCATAAGTCTCTCCTAAGTGCTCCATCAGTTTTTTGGAGTACATGATTGAAGATATGGAGAAGAAACCTGATAGAAAGAAAGTATTTAGAGACAATTGTTTTGGATTTCTACTTGACTTTCCACTGACTAGGTGGATGACACACTCTCATACATGCATTGCCTAACGTAGAGGCATGTTGGTGATCTGACATTCGATGTTTGATGGAGGGAAGGATGTGAGGTCGAGCACTGTCTTCCTCAAGAGGATAATTATTCTGAATCCATGGAACTTCTCTAGACTCCTCACAGAGACTTCTCGAATCCACTAGAAAAGAAATCAGAAAATAGAAAGAATTTCTAATAAATTTGAAATTGATTAATGAATGAATAAAAATGAGTTCACAAACCTTTAAATAAGGGTACCAAGCAATAGGAAAGAAATCAGAAGCAAACTACAACTAAAACTCCTAGAATCCACGACTTACTATAAATAGTAAACTTACTATTAATAGACGGTCGTGATGTCTACTAGTGCACAAGGTTTTCGGCCAAAAATAGTAAGTATCCTATTTGGCTTCACCAAACCGTTCTCCTAATTATTCTAAGCACTTTTTATGTTGGACCCAACTCCTAAAGCCCAACGGATGAAGAACTCTAATCAAACTAAAACTTACTATTTATAGTAAAAATGAAAATAAAACAGGGAAACGACCGTTAATCAGGGGTTTTTTTACAAATTTGGGCTGTGCAACCTGGAATAGTAGGATTGGTAGGCTAAAGTAGCTCGTTCTACCCCAAAATCATATATTTTACGTCAGATAACTCATTCCGGATTGCGAGATACGCCTGATCTAAGGTCTGATGGTCCGGATCACTTCTGTAATTGACTGTGCCTTTTCTGATCCATCTTGACCATGAAACTGTGTGCGACCCACTCTACATCGGTCCCCTCCACTTGAAAAGAACTCGTCCTTGAGTTCTCCTCCTGCTCTGGTTCATGACACTCGGTTAGGTCCTCGATATTGAAAGTCCGTGAGATCGCCATGTCATCAGGAAGATCAACAACATAAGTGTTGTCATTGATCTTTCAGATGATTGGTACTGGTCCAATCTTTTTATTCTTCAACTTGTTATATGTTCAGGTCGAAAATCTTTCTTTTCACAGATGGACCATTACCTGGTCGCCCACCTCGAACTCCTTTTGTCACCGATGCTTGTTCACTTGCTCATTGTACTTTTCGTTCGAGGCATGTAGCTTAGTCTGCACCTCCGCATGAATACTCATGATCCTGTCTTCCATATGTTCTATGGCAATGCTCATGCCTGGGATCTTGGGTAAAGGGACCAAGCCAGTGTGTGGCGAGGTGCTTGTCCATAGATAACATGGAACAGAGATTTTCCCATCGAGCGGTTCACCATATTATTGAATTCAAACTCCGCTTGAGACAAGGCCAAATCTCACTGCTTCGGTTTTTCTCCTGAAATACATCGAAGGAGGTTTCCCAACGTGTGATTCACAACCTCAGTTTGACAGTCAGTCTGTGGGTGGTAAGCGCTGCTGAATTAAAGTTGTGTATCAAATTGAGTCCATAAAGTCTGCCAAAAGTGGCTTATGAACTTTGTGTCACGGTCAGAAGTAGAAGTAATAGTCTTGGAAACCCCGTGTAGCCGCACAATTTCTCTGAAGAATAGATTCACTACGTGTGTTGCATCGAGAGTCTTCTTGCATGGAATAAAGTACGCTATCTTGGAGAAATGATCTACTACCACGAACATCGAATCATTGCTGCGTTGTGTTCGTAGGAGACCAAATACGAAGTCCATAGATAAATCCCCCCAAGGGCCTCTAGGCACGAGCAACAGGAGTATAGAGGCCCGTATTATGAGATTGCCCCTTGGAGGTCTGACAAATATAACAACGTTGGACTGCCTTTCTCACATCATGTACCAATTGCTGCCAGTAATACTGTTCTTCCACAAGAGTTCGCGTCTTGTCTCGCCCAAGGTGTCCACTAAGGCCACCTCCATATACCTCTTGAATTATTTGTTCCCTTAGCGAACTGTTCAGGATGCATAATCGATTTTCCTTAAAAAAGAACCCGTCTTACATATGTAAGTCTCTGGAGTGACCTTTTTGGCATCTAACCCATACGTCCTTGAAGTCGTCGTCATCAGCATATATGTCTTTGAGGCACTCGAACCTGACAACTTCATTACTCATAGTGACTAGCAAAGTCGCATGGCGATTCAGTGCATCGGCTACCTTGTTCTGTTGTCTTGATTTATGTTTTAGCACGAACGTGAATTCCTGTAAAAATGAGATCCATCTAACATGCACACAGTTAATGTTAGCTTGACTATTAATGAATTTGAAAGCTTGATGGTCCGTGTAAAGTATGAATTCCCTTTGAATCAAATAATGTCTTCAGTGTCACAGTGCCTGGACCACCGCGTATAAGTCGATCTCATATGTAGACCACTTCTTGCGTGCATCGCTAAGTTTCTCACTCTAGAAGGCTACTGACCTACCTTCTTGAGATAAAACTCTCCTAATTTTGACAGATGAGGCATCACATTCAACTCCAAACAGTTTGTCAAAGTTGGGAAGAACAAGAACAGAGGTCGTGGATAATCTGCGCTTGATTTTGGCAAAGCTCCTGTCGACTTCGTTGGTCCATTGAAACTGTCATTTCTTCATGCAATCTGTGATTGGTGACACAATAGTATTGAAATTTCTCACGAACCGACGATAAATTATCGTTAGTCCATGAAAACTTCGCACTTCATGAATATTTGTGGGAACTGATGTAACACCTTAGTTCTTAAACCTCGGGAACGAATGCTCAAATATGAGAACCCGAGTATTACACTACGAAGTAAACAACTTTACATCTAATTACTAGAAAATTTCATGACATGCAACAAGGCAATAACCATGTAAAATTAGAAATATCAGGAGTAGAAAAAGGAAGTTCAATACATGTAAATGCGAGCAAAATGAAATCCCACAATAGGAGAAATATTTTATTACAATTCAAACAAAATATAAAATCTAAATTATGAAAGCAAGTAGATCTTAAAATGTCAGTCGAGCTCTAACGGCTCAACTGCAATGGCATAGAGGTCTTCCTTGTCGATCTTCCACTCAGCCGTCCCTGAAATTCCGTCATAGGGGTCTCCACCTATCATCAATCCTGCATCTATTTGGTGCAACCACACTATGGGTGAGTGAAAACTCTGTGGGAACTTCCCGCAAGGATTCATGCATATCATATCATTCCAAAACAATTTAAATCAACATATTCAAATTATAAGGAGACTAATCATGAAATTATAAATGAATGTATGGGTGTATGAATGTATGTACAAGTCACAGATCTGGGGATGCACATCCAGCTGTGTAATGACTTAGAAAAATCCGTACTTAGACCGGAGTATCACCTTTAGCAGAAATCATTTAGGCCTTAATCCCTTAGAAATTGAATGTGTTTTAGCTAGCGTTAAACTAAATTGCATGTGGAATTAGCACCACTAACTTTCAATATGATTTGTAAGATCCAAAACCTATAGAATCACTAACGCTATATTACCCTGAAATCTAGGATCCAACTCTAAACCCAGTTGCTCCCGAGAATACTTTGTAATTTTGTATTAGATCTAGACCACACGTCGAAGGTCTGATATCGATGAACTTAGACCATTATGACCACTTAGATGGACTTGACAATCACCTCGAAAATCAAGCCCAAACGATGTCTTGAGACCAGTTTATTAAGTCCGGAGTAAAGAGAGTGAGAAAGCGAAGTTTTTAAAGAAATTAAATATAATTTTAAGTAATTTGGATCGTTTCACTTGCGTGTTATTTCTAAACATTCTGACCATTAGATTTCGATCCAAATTCACCATCGGATCAGGGAAGGTGGCCCATACATGTCAAAGTACTTGTGGCCCTGATCAAATTTCGGTAACCGTTGAATTGAAGCTGGTCCACCACGAACAATCTAGAAATCTGATCGGACTAAAAACTTAACTTACTAAAGATCCAATACTAGTGAGCTTAAGTCCGACCGCATTTGATAAGAGGATCTCCAGAAGTGCTCCACTGGATTAGAAAGAGCCCGATTTGGTTATAACTTAAGTATACCTTGGCCTTAAGACTATTTTCATCAAATTTAGGCTTATAAAAAGGGCTTAAATCCTCATTCCCAAACTCCATACGAATTCCCTAAACCCTAGCTACTCAAGAGAGAAGAGAGAGAGGAAGTGAGAGAGAACCTGTTGATTCTCCATGAGATTATTCCCAGTTCATCTACACATCGAACCTGCGTATCTGAATCGTTCTTCCGGCGATTCTGATTCCATTCTTGGATAATTTAAGCAAACCTTAACCTATTTTGGAGCTTAGAATAGCTATAGTAAAGTTGTAGCTAACCTATTTCATGCTTTAGGTAGCGTATCCGCCGTTAACGAAGACATCGTCTGAATCACATCTTATACGTGTTTTCTGGTTTAAGGTGCGGACTATATACGTTTAGGTTATGGTTTTCAAGACTTTCAATGTTAGATAATGATTTATTCATGTTGTGATTGCCATTACACATGCCAAATGCGCTATCCATTTCGATTTACGTATATGTATACTTTATGTTATAAATAGCATATTTCATGTATATGTTATAATAACCGTATACGTATAGAAATTGTTGTTATGATTGCCATGATTATTTATCGTTGATATATGCATGATATGTATGCGGCAACTCCTTGGCAAAAGGACTTGCCCTAATATGTAATGGAGTCGACATACGTGATGTATGTTAAATAGTGTAATCTAAGTGTTTGTATAAATGCCTAAATGAGTTAGTAGTTAGTAAAATGTGATTGTTAAAGTTGTTGAGATATGAATCCCGATCATGTTAACTGTGTGTATGATTTCCTCCATGGATTGATTAACCTAGATGAATCATGTTAAATGTGTGTATGATTTTCTCCATGTACTGTATTTACATTTAAGTTATACTTCATGAATGTTCATATGAATATAGGATATGAATCATATACCTGTTATTGAGCTTGTATGTGAATGGGGCTGTGCTACAGTCCAGGTAATTGGTAATCGTACTCCAAATGGTGGTTGAGGTTATTTTCGCCACACAAGATGAGTTTAACGAATCTGAGTCATGCTTGGGATGTTCAACAGTGGTTAGGCCACACGGAGTGCTTATGCATTCCATGTCATCCAACTCAATGTGCGCTTGGCCTAGTTGAGCTTATCAACTAACCCGATTGACCGATGTTTGTTCACCATGTTTAGTCGCTATTGTTTGAATCTAAGGCACTGAACTCACCAGTGAAACTCTCATTAACCTTGGTACCGTGATCCCCTGAGACTCATGAGCCGGACATGGTGGTATGGGACACCGTGGTTGAGCTGTCGGCCTATGCTGGGGCGACGAGCCTCCCCATAATGACCAGTGAGCACCCTACTCTCGTGAGTAGATTTTGGTGGTATGGGACACTATATTCTTGTTGTCGGCCTACATTGATTGGTGATGAGCCCTCTGTAGTGATCTCAAGTATATCCTGACACTGCATAAGGGCGACGAGTCATGTTGCAATATTGAGGATATAACTAGGCCTGTATTGATTTGGTGATGGGGGAGTGGTGTAACGATTCCGTGCAACAGCCCTTGCAGCGACCTAGAACCGTAACATCGTTTGAGATTTTCTAGGACTGACGACCCTAGAATGGATCAATGTTTGAGAATTGATATAAGGGAGGTGTCTTAGCTTCCCAATCCTGCTGTATGAAAGGGACTAATAAGAACTTGGTAATCATACTGATGACATCGCACTGCATGTGCCATTGGCATTGGTGTGAGAGCACAATGGTAGTTATTTATGCCGCGATCGTTAGATGATGTCGCATGAGGGAGTTTGTGGTGAGAACATGTATCATTCTCTCATATCATTCTTAACAAGAGTATCTAAGATTTGTTTGATTATACTAATTTATCATTACTACTTGATTGAATTGATAACATGTTAACCTTTGCTGTATAATACTGCTGAGTTGATCACTCACTCCCACATTCTGGGATAGTGCTTAAACACCAACCATACTTTGACTTAGCTGCAGGTGACAGTGATGCTTACGAGGCGGAGCCAGATTTTGACGAGGACGAGGAGGCGTTCTCATTTATGCAGTTCTTAGGCGGGTTCATGTGAGCCTCGTCCTGACCAGTGGGGAATTCTGGGATATGTATATGGTGATTTTGCATAGTTGATACATGTATTTTGAGACACAGTTGTATATATTGCCTTGGGCAGAGCACGCATCTTTTGGGGATTCTTTTTGAATTATATATGTATTTAAGTCTTCCGCTTGCATTTTCTCAATATCCCTGAATTATGTCTGCTGATCTAGCTTGATCTATTTTATGTTTTATGCACTAATACAGACAACATACATCCATCATTGTTTATGTTGCATAAGTAATGTTTTGGAACTTGGGAGCTGAGTTATGCTCGACCCCCGAATTTCAGGGCGTTACAAGCTGTCAAAATAAAGGGTCGCCCGCGGTAGTAGACTACCTGAAAAAGACCATGCAGACCACCCACAGTAGATTAACTACCTGGAAAAGGCCATTTAAACGAGTGTGCCTAAGGATATCTCCTGGAAAAATACATGGGGTACGCCCAAGGAGAGTCTAATCCCAGAAAAGCCTCATGTAAAGAAAGAGTGCCCAAAGTAGCACGAATGCACATGCTCTGTGAGTTTAACTGAAGTGTTAGATCCTTCAGGAATTCAATCAGAGTGTGACTTACATCGAGCACTCGAAAAAGCTCATATGTCATGCATGAATGTCATGTACCATGATACACATGTACACTTCCTACGAGTAATAAGAATGCTTTCATAAACGTGGTCAAGGCTCAGAGTCTTTTAATAGGATATCAAATATTCAAGTATGAACACAACATAAATACATTTACTTTCCGAAGGTCCAAAGGAAGGCTTAAAAGTGACATTTCGACTACATTAGGATAGTAATAGGATTACTACAAATCTTAAGAAAAGAGATATTCATTTGTATCAAACTATAACAATTCTAACCTATAAAATGAGAAATGGAGCAAGCTTATTATTGTAGTGGAAGCAAGAACTCTTACATTTAATTCAACTAGAAGGTGTATATATGTATTTAAGTGATTTCAAATGTGACATGGTGATCTTACAACAATTCTCATAAGATATGTTGGGGTAACATAAATTGAGGCATTCCCACATGTTTATTCATGTCAATTCAAAGTTAAAGGAACATAACTACTATTTGCACAAACATAATATATTTCTACAATTATTTGAGAATTCCATGAAGTGATGAAGCCATGTGGGATATCCTTCACCTTGGATGAGTGTTCCACCTAATTCGATTCTTCTTGTAATGGGGATTTTGACTTCCTGACCGGGGCAGTTGAGAATCAATTTCTATACCTGTAATGGTTATGGGGTCATCATTACTTAGTTGATTTGAAATCAATTGAAAGTGAGTATTTTATAAGGTTTACACTTGTAAACAACCCTGGATGGGAGGTTACAAAGGTCTAGTGAGTCATGGCTGAGTTGAATCGGTTGGACTCCCAATCTGAAACTAGTTGAGTGAGGGCCCAAGGCAGTTAGCTTGGTGTAAGATTATCAGTCCCCTTGGGTCTGATGAACTGACATTGTCTCCAAATGACTTCTGGCATCAGCAAGTCATAACTGGAATGAATCAGTGGGGAAGCTTGGGTGAGTTAACTCGTCACAGGGTTAGGTGAGTTTTGAAAATCAAACGGTCGGGATCCACAGGTAGATAGGTGTGGAATAGCTGAGATAACAGAGCCACCTGAGATTTGTTCCAAGCGCTGATTGGAGCTCAAGGCAGACCGGCCACAACTGCTAATCCAAATCGAAGTTTTCACCCAGACATGTGGTTCTGAGTCACGCCAACTTGTGATCGAGTTGGAAGTGACTGAGGACACAGTTGACCGAGTGAGTGGAACCGGCAATAACAAAGGATTCGGTTAGTTTATTGGTTCGCTGGAAATAAGCCGAGATAGGGGTGGGTTTTTTATTTCATCACCTGAACTGCGGATAGGGGATAGAGCTTGTTTGCAACAGGGCCAGCGGTGAGACTGAGGTGTCTCAGAAGACCGATTGTGAGCTCGATCCAGCGGCTGCAATCACTCCATCTCTCTCTCTCTCTCTCTCTCTCTCTCTCTCTCTCTCTCTCTCTCTCTCTTTCCATTTCCTTTCTTTTTAGTTTTCTCTTTTCTCTCTTCATGAATCTGATGCCCTAAAAGGAAAGAGGCTATTTATAGCCTTATGAACGCCTAGAAACATCAGCCCTTAGTCGGTCGATTAGCTACAACTGCACCCGCTAATCCAGATTAACAAAGAGATGTTGTAAATGATCTCTTTATAGATCAATGGCTTGGTCAAAATCTGTTATCATTGATGGATTTTTGACACCATGGCCCACCGAATGGGCTGCCTTAATCACGAAACAGGACCCACGGTAAGATGATGGGTATAGACAGATAACGGGGAAGATGATCTGGCCATCAATGGCGGATCGTCCGTTTGTGGTTGATCTTTCAGTTAGCAATGTGCGAATGGAGTGGATTCGATCTCCGATTGTTGTGAGACCCGTATTTTGAATGGTCACTTGGGTTTTCTAACGAGATTAGATTACTAAGTGCGGCGGCGATGAAGTCTCTTGTAAAAAGAGCGATACGAGCGCCCTAAAATGAAGGGCTTGGATTCTCCTAATGTGCGGCTAGGATGGAAGGATTTCTCCCACATGGATCGCCAGCTCATTGGCAGCAGGATGGGATTTCTATTTTTAGAAGTCCCATGCGCACCAGGCACCACTTGCTGATGGAGGTGTTCATAGGTGTGTCTGAAAATCGTGTGGAAACACTTATAATCTTGGTAGGATTGGTCTGCTGATCATGATGGACGATCCGGATCGTTGATTGGGATTCAATCGTGGGCCCATTTTCAAATTCTCAGACGGTGGGAAAATGAAGGAGAGAAATTCCTCCTTTTTCTCGTTTCTAATGGGTCAACACGGTCAAACCTTGTTGACGGTTACGGTGTGCTACGTGTGCACACGTACCCTGTGTATACTCCTCCAAGGTCGGACCCACACGGTGACAAATGAGAGATTTACACTGACTATCTATCTTGGCCAGTTATTCTAGGGTATTGGACTGAAAATGGGGTAGATTAAAATCTCAGGTGGCCTACACGTATCAATTTATGTGTCTAATTGATCGTTTTGGTCAATTTAACAGTCAGATTAACTCAAGTCTGGACTTCAACGGTCTTGGAGATTGTTTGGATTGATTGGGACCACTCATTCTATGAACTTTTAGTTCTAATGTCTTTATTATAGCATCACCCATAATATAAGTTATTATTATTATTTTCAAAATTTAAATTTGTAGGGTCTGCTTCTAAACAGAGCTACCCCTGCAGTAGATCATCATTAATGAGCCATGGGCTTAATTCTTAAAGTATTTTAACTGATTAACGGGCCACAACACGTTTAGTTACCAAATCTTGATTTCTTGACAATTTAAATGATCCAACGGTTGAATTTTCTAAAAAGTGTACTAACGATAACATCTAATGATTGACTTGTCCAATGGGGTTATGTAGACGGATCTCGTCTTAAAACTAACGAGGTATGGTCAACTTGATATAATAGGTCATTATGTGAAACTTCAGTGTGATTTAATTGTCATCGTTCAGTCCTTTGATGGTTTAGTGTTGTCTACTTTGCAAATTGGGTAGGTGGATGGAAAATTGTGAGGTCGATTGTGTGCATGGTCTCATTTTATGGTCAAGATGGATATATTATGAATCATTGGATGGTGGTGTGTAGTGTATGCTTAGTACGTTCCCACACATGTGCAACTAATTTAGATTTACACGATAACACCTGAGTAAAGAAAAATACGGGGTGTTACAATCTACCCCCCTTAAAGAAAATCTCATCCTCGAGATTCAACGGTCTTATCATACCGTGGACGAGGATATTTCTTTTACAGTGTTTGTAATCATTCATTACTTTCTTCAGGAGGCATATTTGTAGGTACCGACGTATGTAACCACCATTAAAATTTGGGTTGTTACAACCGGCCATTCTTTGATTGCCTTCACCTTTTCTTCATCCACTCGAATGCCCGTGGATGTTACGACAAAACTCAAAAATAATAGGCTATTAGTCATAAAGCTGCATTTCTTTAAATTGAGATACAGTTTATTTTCAGTAAGCACTTGAAGGACCTTCTTAAGGTGTTCCATATGGGTAGTTTCGTCTTAACTGTATATCAAAATATCATCGAAATAAACCACAACGAACCACCTAATGAAAGGTTTCAAAACTTGGTTCATCAATCTTATGAATGTGCTAGGCGCATTCGAAAGATCGAAGGGCATGACCATCCATTCGTACAATCCTTCCTTGGTCTTAAAGGCCATTTTCCACTCATCACCCGGCCGTATTCGAATCTGATGGTAGCCGCTCCTTAGATCTAATTTAGAGAATATTTTGGCATCCTCTAGCATGTCCAGCATATCGTCCAACCATAGTATAGGAAGCCTATATTTTATGATGATTTTGTTAGTGGCTTAGTTGTCAATACACATGCGCCAACTCCCATCTTTCTTAGTTAATGGAGCTGATATAACACATGGACTCATGCTTTCTCGAATAAGACCCTTATGGATCAACTCCTCCACTTGCCCTTGAAGAATCTCACACTCATTCGGACTCATTCGATAATAAGGCCGATTGGGTAGACTAGACCCGGGGACAAAGTCGATATGGTGTTGGATATCCTGCATGGGGGGTAACCCATCGGGAAGGTCATCGGGCCAGATTTCTTTGAATTCATGTAGCAAAGGCTTTAGTCTTTAGGGATGATGGTAGGCTCGAGTTATTCTCCTTTTACAATTAATGTATAAGCCTGTCCTGTTTCTTTAGATTCTTCCACGAAGTCACGTATGGTTAAGAGAAAATGACCCTCCACTTTAGAAGTTTCAGGTGGTCCCTCTGGATCCATAGGGACCAATATGGTCTTCCGGCCGTCCTTGACGAAGATATATATATTATCTCGCCCTTTATGAGTGGCATCACGGTCAGATTGCCAAGGTCGTTTGAGTAGTATGTGACATGCTTTCATGTCAACCACATCTCATACTACTTCATCCGTATAATGTTTACCAATTGAAAAGGATATGGTGCACCGTTCAATTACCTTTATTTCGCTGACCTTCTTAATCCAACTGATTTGTAACGCCCTGAAAATTGGGGGTCAAGCATAGCTCAACTTTCGAGTTCCAAAACAGTACTTATGTAACATATTTAATGATGGATGTATGTTGTCTGTATTAGTGCATAAAACATGAAGTAGATTAAGCCAAATCAACAAACATAATCCAGGGACAGTTAGAATATGTAAGCGGAAGTCTGAAATAAATATATAAACCAGCATAAATCCTCAAAATATGAGTGCTTTGCCAAGTCAATAAATATATGTATTGTCTTAAAATACAAATATCATAATGTGATAGACCACTACAAACATAGCCCTGAATCCCCGTCAATCAGGACATGGCTCACATGAAATTGCTTGAGAACTGTATGAACGAGAATACCTCCTCGTCATCATCAAACTCCGGCTTCACCCAGAGTCTGGTTGGTGTTTAAGTACCGTCCTAGAACGTGGAAGTGAGTGATCAACTCAGTGGAACTATACAACAAAGGTTAACATGTTATCAATTTAATCAAGAAGTAATGATAAAGTAATACAATAAAACATCCCTAATTACTCTGATTAATGCAAGTATGTATGAAGTAATGATGCATGCCCTTGCCTACACTCCCTCTGCAATCTTCATCTTACGATCACGTATGTCAATCACTTCCTCAGTGCTCTGCCCAATGCCAAATGGCACATGCAGTGTGGTGCATGTACATGATTACCAAGTTCTTATTAGTCCTTTTCATACAACAGGATTGGAAAGCTATGGTACCTCCCTTATATCAATACCTAAACAATGATCCATTCTAGGGTCGTCAGTCCTAGACAATCTCATATGATATTATAGTTTTAGATCACTGTAAAGGGCTCGTCACCAATCAATACAGGTCTAGTTATATCTTAAATACTACAATAAGGCTTGTCGCCCCAATGTAGTTTCAGGATATACTCGAGGTCGCTACAAAGGGCTCGTCACCAATCAGAGTAGGCCGACAGCTCGAATATAGTGTCCCATACCACCATTATCGGTTCACGAGTCTAGGTTGCTCACTGGTCACTACAGGGAGGCTCGTCGTCCCAGCGTAGGCCGACAACTCGACCCATGGTGTCCCATACCACCATGTCCAGCTCATGAGTCTTAGCGGATCGAGGTACCAAGGTTAACAGGGTTTCACTGGTGAGATTGGTACCTTAATTCAAATAATAGCGTCTAAACATGGTGAACATATATCGGTCAATCGGGTTAATTGACGAGCTCAACTAGGATGATCGCACGTTGAGTTGATCGACATGAAATGCATAAGCACTTCGTGTGGCCTAAGCACTGTCGAACATCCCAAGTATGGCTTGGATTCGTCGAACACATCCTACATGGTGAAAATAACCTAGCCACCAGTTTAAGGACTGTTACTAATTACCTAGACTATGATACGGTCCCAACTACGTACAATCACTATAATAAACATGTAAGTTAAATCCTACAGTCATATGAACATGTTATGACATATAACTTAAATATGAATACACCATACATGGAGGAAATCATATACACAATTAACATGAATAAGTAAGCTAAGCAGTTCATGGATGAAATCATACACACAAGCAAGGTAGTTGGGATTTGTATCTCAACTCCCTTATAAATCACACTTTACTAACTACTAACTCATTCAGACATTTTCACAAACACAGACTACACTTTTCAACATACATCATGTATGTCGGCCATATTACGTATTAGGACAAATCCTTGTGCCGAGGAGTTTTCGCATACATAACAATCATATACCTATGACGAATAATCATGGCAATCATAACATCAAATTCCGTATGCATACAAACATTTCAACAAACACATGAAATACCCTATTTACAACATAGGTTAGACATATACGTAATGCAAAACAGATAGCGTATTTAGCATGTGTAATAGCATCCACGTCAATAATAAATCATTATCAGACATTAAAAGTCTTGAAAACCATAACCTATATGTATATAGTCCGCACCTTAAACTGGAAAATGCATAACGAATATGATTTAGTCGATAAGTCTTCGTCAATGGCGGATAGGCAACCTAAGGCATGAATTAGGTTAGTTATATCGACACTTAGACTATTCTAACCTCCAAAATAGGTTAGGGTTTGATTGTCTTACCCAAAAATGAAATTAGAATCGTTGAAATAACGATTCAGATGCGATGGATTAGGCACGTAGAGTAGCTTGGAAGAATCCTAAGATGAATCACCAACTTCTCTCTCACTTTCTCTCTCTTTACTCTCTCTTTCTTAGCTAGGGTTTGAAAATTTGTATGAATTATGTGAGAGAGGGTTTAAGACCCTTATATAGGCACAGAACTGACGAAAACAGTCCCAGGGCCATGGTATACTTAGGTTATAACCAAATTGGGCTTATTCCGATCCAACGGAGCATTTCTGGAGGTCCCTTTACTGAATGCGATCAGACTTAAGCTCATAATTATTGGATCTTGATCAAGTTAAGTTTTCAGTCCGTTCGGGTTTCTAGATTGACCGTGGTGGACCAGTTTCAGTTCAACGATCACTGAAACTCGATCAGGGCCACAAATACATAGGCATGTGTGGGACATTTTCCCTAATCTGAGGATAACTTTGGGTTAAATTCCATCGGTCTGAATGCTTATAATTATTCTACAAGTGACACGACTCATATTACTTAAATTCATATTTAATTTTCCAAAAACCTTCATGTTCTCGCACTCTTCACTCCGGACTTAAGAAAATAGTCTCATGACCTCATCTGGACTTAATTTTCGAGGTGATTGTCAAGTCCAATCAAGCGATCATAATTGTCTAAGTTCATCGCTATCGGACTTTCGACGCGCGGTACAGGTCCGATATGGAGTTTCTGAATGTTCCCGAGAGCAACTGGGTTTAGAATTGGATCCTAGATTTCAGGGTAATGTAGCGTTACTAATTCTATGAGTTTTGGGTCTTACAGATCGTATTTAAAGTGGTTGGTGCTAATTTCACAGGTAATCTAGTTTAGCGCTAGTTAACTCTCACTTAATTTCTAAAGGATTAGGTTCTAAGGAATTTCTGCATGAGGTGGTACTCGGGTCTTTGTACGGATTTTTTCAGGACGTTATATGATTGTATATGGAGAGGGATGACGCTTCATTTTAAATTGTAATTTCTCCACCATGACCTTGGAGACGATGTTCTTGCTGCTGCCACTATTAATAATCACGTCACAAACCTTTCGATTCACTGCACACCTAGTGCAGAAGATGTTATGCCTGTGGATGCACTTCTTTTCTTGGTGCATATAATAGCCACCTCATGACGAGTGACTCACCGTGATCTTGCTGAACCCAACTTGATTCATCTGCCTCATCCTCTGTGGTATGCTCCTGTTCTTCAACATCTGGATCTTCATCAGCGCTATCAGCACTACCATCATTGATGGTGAGGTTCGACACCTTTCGCTGGGGACAAGTATTTGATAGGTGGCCCAGTTGGTCACAACGATAGCAGTTATCGGGCCGGGGTCGAGCATAGGGATTTAAGATTCTACTTGGACCAGCAGTAGTCGATACACCCCTTTGGGGTCTAGCTTGTTCACTTCCCTAATCTCGACTCTCAGACATAGGAGGTTGAGTGCGTGCTCCTATGAGTTCCTTCCCCTTAGACTGTGGAGCTTCTTCCGGTGGACCCACCACAGTGATCCTTATGGTAGAATAGGGTCGTGTGGTAGGATGTTCAAGTTTCACTTCTACCCGAGTAGCCAACTTGATCGCATCATTCATCGTCTAGACGGCCTGCATTTAGACCCAATCTTGGATCGCCATACGCAGCCCACCGTTGAATCGGGCGACTTACTATGATTCAGTCTTGACTAAATCGTTATGCGTCGTCAGGCGGTAAAATTCTTCTGTGTATTCTATCACCGATCGATTATCATGTCAAAAATTTTAGTATTGTTGGAATAATACCTAATCGTAATCACTAGGGAGGAATCGGGCACGTAGTAGTTGCTTCATCCGCTGCCATGTGCGGATTGGTGCTTTCATCTGTCTGGTTCGTGTGAGTTGCAGTTGTTCCCACCAAGCTAAAGCTCCTCCTTTCAACTTGTAGGCTACAAGCTTGACTTTCTTTACTTTAGGGATGTCCATATAGTCAAAAAATTGCTCAACTTCAGAAAGCTAATCGAGGAAATCCTCAATGTGTAGTTGGGCATTGAAGTTAGGAATATCAACCCGCATCTTAAATTCTCATCTATTTGATCTACTTGATCGTCGCTTTGTCTGGGGTGTTGGAAGATTATGTTGTCGATTTCTTCCTCATTGGAGCCCCGTTCCTCAGGAATGACCTGTGGATGCATTGTCGATACTATCTTGCGATAGGGCGATTGTGAGTTTCAACAATCGACAGTGGAGGATTACCACCAAGAACACAGAGTTACCCTAGGATTTTTGCCAAGAGATTAGCTATGTGGTCCATGAAAGCCTACTGCCCTTGCATGGCTTGTTGATTCTCTTGCTGCGCTGCTTCGAAAGTTACCACTGTTAAAGGTAAATTCTAAATCCACGGAACTTCTCTAGACTCCTCACAGAGTCTTCTTGAATCCACCAGAAATCTCGCTCTGATACCAAACTGACGCAGGGAAGGACATGAGGTCAAGCACAGTCTTCCTCAAGAGGATAATTATTTCAAATCCACGGAACTTCTCTAGACTCCTCACAGAGACTTCTCGAATCCGCGAGGAACGAAAGCATAAAATAGAAAGAATTTCTAATAAATTCAAAATTGATTAATGAATGAATAAAAATGAGTTCACAACCCTTTAAATAAGGGTACCAAGTAATAGGAAAGATATCAGAAGCAAACTACAACTAAAACTCCTAGAATCTGCAACTTACTATAAATAGTAAACTTACCATTTATAAACGGTCGTGATGTCTACTAATGCGCAAGGTTTTCGGTCAAAAATAGTAAGTGTCCTATTTAGCTTCACCAAACTATTCTCTTAATTATTCTAAGAACTTTTTATGTTGGACATAACTCCTAAAGCCCAACGGATGAAGAGCTATAATCAAACTAAAACTTACTATTTATAGTAAAAATAAAAATAAAATAGGGAAACGACCATCGATCAGGGGATTTTTTACAAATTCAAGCTACACAACTTGACATAATAGGGTTGGTAGGCTAAAGTAGCTCGTTCTACCCTAAAATCATATATTTTACGTCAGATAACTTATCCTGAATCACGAGATACGCCCGATCTAAGGTCTGATGGTCCAGATCACTTATGTCATCGACCGCGCCTTTTCTGATCCATCTTGGCCATGAAACTGTCTGCGACCTGCTCTACATTAATGTTTAGGGCACCATAATAAAATTTACTGAGCTCAATTTTACGTTAATAATGAGTCTTAAATTTGGACCAATTAGGATAGATGGTGGCCGTCGTGCCGAGGCTAGAAGAGTAGAGGTAAGAAAAGGTATTAGGGAGACCTACCTGAGACCAGTTGGTGTGACTAAATAAGAATTGAAAGAAGCCTATTTGTCACTCGCCGATAAAGAAGAGCATATGGACGCGGTGAATCTAGATCTAATAATTTGCGTTGAGAGTTTATTAGTTAGATTTTCGCAAAAGAATTACTGTGTTGATAAGTTTATTGACATGGTTGATGACTTGGATTATTTTAATAACTACCCCTGGGGCAATGTGGGATATGATTATTTGATGGATGAGGTTAACACTGCATCTGGCATTGTTTGGGCGACTGGCCAGTACCTCAATTCATACAACATATGTGGATCCACGTTTGCCCTACAGGTACGTTATTCTTGCCCTGATTCATACTTTGAGTTTGAATTTTTATTAATTACATGTCAACCAATATGTAATGCATGATAATTGATCTTAAATAGATTTGGGGTTACGAACGGTTCCCCAAACTCACTGGTGATAGTGAGTGGGCCGTTAGAATGCCTGTAAGGATTCCTCGAATACTAAATTAGGATCCCAAGAAAGTAGGCAGATATTCCTCCATATCCATCATCTTCAGATTTGTATCGGTGAGAGTTATTTAATTAGTAGTGTAATTTAATTATGTAGTATGTTTATAATTAATAAATCAATTTTGTTCCTGCAGGTGGTGCTAGATCTAGTACTTCAACCAGTGGTCGAAGAAGCAGAGACTGAGGTTGTCAGGAGTATAACTGATGACACATATATGAAGGACAAGGCTCTATGGGTAGCACCCACGGTAGAGACAATGGTGGGGGACGTGGAGGAAATAAGAAATAAAGTTGAGGCTGACCTTATAGCTTCCCTCTTGGAAATCAGAAATAAAATTGAGGTTGATGTTAAAGCCTCCCTCGAGGAACTTCTTAACAAGGAATTGAAAGATAATAAAAAATCAGTAATGAAGAAATTTAATAAGCGGATTAAAACCATTGCCACTGAAGTGGAAAGAATAAAGGATGAAGTGAAGCGGATTGATGAGTTAGGAGGAGAAATAAAGCAACTCAAGGAGGATATTAATACAAAATACATACATGAAATTACTTTGCTTTATTTGTTAATAGCTCACTGTGAGTGTACTGTCCTCTAATATAATGATTTTAATATACATCAATAGCACAACAACAATAACAACTATTGATGATGGGATGAGCCATCTCAAACATTTTGAAGATGGGATGGGATATCTCAATGATGACAATGCTTCACTGCGGGAGCAGATGAAACAGCTAAAAGATGAGTTTCAGGCAATGAAGGTGAATGAGAAATGGATCATGGTTATCATCCACAAAGGACCGTTGTTATCATCTAGGAAGGGTCATGGTTGTCATACACATTAGGTCGTGGTTGATACATGATCTAATATTGATAGTCGAGGGTTGTAGTTTCTGTGTAAAATGGGTTGTGGCTTATATGAACTATGGATTGTGGTTATCATACATAGTGGATCATGGTTTTCATCCACGATGATTCGTGGGTGTTGTTGAACCACGACCTAACATGTATGACAACCATGCCCTATTGGTCATAATAACCACGACCTTATTCTTGATCATAGTTGTCATCCACAATTAGTCATTGATGTTTTTCGTTTGGGTCATAGTTCAACCACGACCTGATACGGTCGACAAACACGATCCAGTGTTCATAATAACCACATCCCTTTACTTCATCATAGTTGGCATGCACAGTGGGTCGTGGTTCACATCTAGGAAGGGACGTGGTTGAGTTTCTTAAAAAAGGACATATTGAAATACATAATATTATATGATTTTATTATAGGACATGGTCCCTTCGATCAGCCCTCTCAAAGGAGAGAATACTTCACTGAGGGAGCAGGTGAAACAACTTAGAGAGGAGATCAATGCTTTACTACAGGAGCAGGTGAAGCAATTTAGAGAGGAGATCAATGCTTCACTACAGGAGCAGGTGAAGCAACTTAGAGAGGAGATCAATGCTTCACTGCATGAGCATGTGAAGTAACTTAGAGAAGAGATCCAGGCAATGAAGGTATATGAAATTGAATTGTAACACCTTGAATTTTTGCCAACCTGGAGTTAGACGTCCTTAGGCAATAGGTCAACCATAACACTCTCAAAGATCAATCCCAAAGTCTAAAAATCAATTTTCAACCCATTTCCTTCAAAATCTCACCTTTCACCACCTTATTCTTCAAATTTCTCCAAGTACTTTCATATTAGACATAAATCCTAAAGTTTAAATGGTGAAGAACTATACTTAAACTAAAACTTAGTATAAATGGTATATACATGAATAAAATGGAATTTTGACTGTTGAATTTTTGAAATCTCAAGATTTAGATAGGTTATTTGAATATATTAGCTTCTCCTACCCCAAAATCATATATTGTAAGTCACATAACTCATTCCACTTTGCAAATGAGACTCGATAAATGCCTCGACAGACTCGTGTGCCCAAACGGCTCAATTCGGAGGGACCCAAGGTGGGTCCCACATGTTTCCAACATCCCCCCCCCCCCCCCCCCCCCGGGGCAGGCCCTCGCCAAAAAGTCAAGTGATCGGAGAGGGGCTCGTCGGTTTGGCGAGGCCTTGTCTGTACAACGGATTAGGCAGCTGATTTTCTGCATTTTTCTATGCATTTTGTCTAACTTTGAAAAATTATTTCTTCCTAGTTATAACTCCAATTTAGGTGAATTAAAAACTAGATTGAAGCTAAATGAGTATATTATTATATAAAAATATTAAAAATATAATAAAATATTTAATATAGTTTAAAGTAGGTCGTTGTGACAACTATCCGAAAATCACTTATTGGACTGCTTCTGAAATTTTTAGAATTTTTCTACAATACGAAATCTCATGAAATTTTTTAGAGACTGGGTAAACTTGATGATGAACTACTATAAAAATAATAAAAATAATATAATAACTAAAAGTACCAAAAATAAGGCATAGAATGACCCTAGGATCGTATTCTGCCATAATTAGGGTAGAATTTGGTTAAGTACTAAACTGAATACTCAATAGAATTAGCTTGAACCACTTTAAATATGAACTAAAACACCCAAAATGAGTAGGACCACTAGTGCTATGTTACCTAGAAACCTAGGATCAATCTCTAAAGCCAGTTGCTCTTAGGAGCATCGTGAAACTTCGTATCGGACCTGAACCGCACGTTGAATGTCCGATAGTGATGAACATAGACAATTAAGACCGCCTAGTTGGACTTGAAAATCACCTCAAAAATTAAGTTCAGACGATGTTCTGAGGCTATTATCTTGAGTTCAGAGTGAAGAGTGTGAGAAAGTGAAGATTTTTATAAAATTAAATATGAATTTAAGTAATCTGAGTCGTGTCGCTTGCGTGCCTTTTATAAGCATTCTAACCATCAGAATCTGACCCAAATTCACCCTCGGATCAGGGAAGGTGGCCCATACATGTCAAAGTACTTGTGGCCCTGATCGAGTTTCAGTGACCGTTGAACTGAAACTGGTCCGCCATGGACGATCTGAGAACCCGATCGGACTGAAAACTTAACTTGCTTAAGATCCAATACTAGTGAGCTTAAGTCCAACTGAATTTGATAAGAGGACCTCTAGAAGTGTTCCATTGGATCAGAAAGAACCCAATTTGGTTATAACCTAAGTATACCTTGGCCTTGGGGCTATTTTCGTCGCTTTTGGGCTTATAAAAAGGGCTTAAACCCTATTTCTCAAATCCCATACGAATTCTAAACCCTAGCCACTTCAAGAGAGAGAAAAGAGAGAGAAAATAAGAGAGAACCTATTGTTCCTTCTTGGGATTCTTCCCAGTTCTTCTATACATCAAATCCATCATCTCTGAATCGTTAATCTGGCGATTTTAATTCTATTCTTAGATAAGTTAATCAAACCCTAACCTGTTTTGAAGTTTAAGATAGTTGAAGTGAAGTTGTAGCTAACCTATTTCGTGCCTTAGGTTGCCTATCCGCCGTTGACGAAGATTTATCATTTGAATCATATCTATTACGCATTTTCTAGTTTAAGGCGCGGACTATATATGTTTAGGTTATGGTTTTCAAGAATTTCAATGTTAGATATTGATTTATTACTGACGTGGATGCTATTTTACATGCAAATTGCGATGTCCGTTTCACCTTTCAGTTATACATGAACTATGTTGAATATAATGTATTTCATGTATTTGTAGAATAGCTCGTATACGTATGGAATATGAATTTGAGTTTGCCATGATTAACTGCCGTCTATGTATGCTAGATGTATATGTAATAACTCCTGGGCTAAAGGTTTAGCTCAAATACATGATATATCAACATACGATATGTATGTAGTATGTGTAGCCTAAGTGTGTGAAAATGACTGAATGAGTATAGACCTTGTATTTGTGCTTGCCATGATAAACTGTCGTGGATATATGATTGTTTTATGGGTGATAACCCTTTGACGAAAGGATTTGCCCTAATACGTATGCTAATTAATACACAATATGTATGATGTAATGTGTAGACTAAGTATTTGTAAAGGTGTCTAAATGAATTAGTAGTTAGTAAGATGTACCTATATGCGGGTTGAGGTATGATTCTTAACTACATCAATGATGTGTATGATTTCCTCCATGTATATCTTATTCTGATGTTTGCTTGATTATGAATTGAGTGTGTGTGAATTCATGTTTACAATGCACTTCAGAACTTGTTCATTTGATTACATAATTTGTAATATTGATCCATTACTGCTTTGACCATCTTATAGGACATCATGTTATATTTGAATGTGTTTGGGGCTATGACATAGTCCAGATAATCGGTAACAGCCCTTGAACTTGTGGTTGAGGTTAGTTACGCCATGTAGGATAAGTCCGACGAATCCGAGTCATACTTGGGAGGTTCGATAGTGGTTAGGCCACACGGAGTGCTTATGCATTCCGTGTCGATTAACTCAATGTGCGATTGGCCTAGTTGAGCTTATCAACTAACCCGATTATCCGATGTATGTTCACCATGTTTGGTCGCTACTGTTTGAATATAAGGCACCGAACTCACTAGTGAAAACCCTTTTAACCTTAGTACCGTGATCCCTTAAGACTCATGAGCCAGACATGGTGGTATGGGACACCGTGGTCGAGCTGTCGACATACGCTGGGGCGATGAGCCTCCTCGTAGTGACCAATGAGCACCCTACTCTCGTGAGTCAATTATGGTAGTATAGGATACTATATTCATGCTGTCGGCCTACATTGATTGGTGACGAGCCCTCTGTAGTGTAACATCTAAAAAAAAATCGTACAGAGACCCGAGTACCACCTCGATCAGAAATCACTTAGGATTAATTTCTTTAGAAATTAAGCGTAAGATAACTAGCGCTATGCTAGATTAGCTGTGAAATTAGCACTGATCACTTTAAATACGTTCTGCAAGACCCAAAACTTATAGAATCGTTAACGCTATAACATCCTGAAACCTAGGATCAAACTCTAAACCCGTTTGCTCTCAGGAACCCTTTGAAACCTTGTAATGGATTCAGACCGCGCGTAATAAGTCCGGTAGCAATGAACTTAGACCATTATGACCGCGTAGTTGGACTTGACTACCACCCCAGAAATCAAGCTCAACTGATGTTCTGAGTCTATTTCATTGAGCCTGGAGCAAGGAGTGTGAGAAAGAGTGAAATTCTTTATAAATTAAATGTGATTTAAATAAATCTGGCACGTGTCGCTTACGGGTTAAGTATAAGCATTCAGATCGTCGGAATCTAACCCAAATATACCCTCGGATCAGGAGACATTTCCCACTCAGGTCAGTGTACTTGGAATCCTCGATCGAGTTTTAGTGACCGCTGAACTGAAATTAGTCTGACACGTGCGATCTGGAAACCCGATCGAACTGAAAACTTAATGTGATCAGGATCCAACATCCATGAGCTTAAGTCCGACCGCATTTAGTCAAGGGACCTCCAGAAACGTTCTTTTAGATCGGAAAGGACCCGATTTGGTTATAACCTAAGTATACCTTGGTTTAAAGTCTAAATAGGTGACTTTCTAACCTATTTAAGGACCTTAAACCCTCTCACACCCCTCTCATACGAATTTGTAAAAATCCTAGAAAAGAGAAGAGAGAAAAGAGAGATTCTGTGAGAGTTGTGAGGAAAGGTTCCTGTCACTCGATCCTGCGACTACACGTGCTTAGCCATCGTGTTCTAATCACTCCTCCGGTGATTCTGACTTCATTTTAAGTAAGAAAACCCAAACCTTAGCCTGTTTTAGGAATTCTATCAATACAAGTAGCGAAGTAGCTGACTTATCTTATGATATAGGTCGTCATATTGACATTGACGAAGCGTAGAGTTTCTATTCGATTCGATACTCTCCTACGGCGTAAGGTGAGGATTTTAGATGCTTAGGTTACCTTTTTTCAAAGCTTTCAATGTCGTTTAATAGTAGATTATCGATAAGGATGTTGTTTGACATGTAGAACATGCTGTCTGTTTTCCATTTCGATTATGTACGGAGAATATGAGATTTAGGGTATTTTAAGTATTTGTAGGAAATACTATATACGTCCGTATTTTTTCGATATGATTGCCATGAGTAATTGCCATGTTATTATACAAGTTATGCGTGTATGATCTGTTTGGCGAAGAGATTCGCCCTAATGCACACTTTGGGTCGACATACGCTATGTAGACAAATGTGTGTAGACTAAGTGTTTGTATAAAAGTATGTATTAGTAAGTATTGAGTAAATGTTGTTGTAGATTAGTTTTGAGATTGGATTCTCAACCAATATGATGATGCACATGATTTCCTCCATGTTTGTTATATTGAATTGATTTCCTTATACATATGAAATGCTTATGTTTGGTTGATTTGCTTATATTGTATGTTATAACATGTTGTTAACATGCTTGGATTATTTGTGCTTCATTTTTGTCACTCTCATATGATTACTGAATTCGATTACAAGTGCTTGGGGCTATACTCTAGTCCAGGCAGTCGGTAACAAATTCGAAATCATGGTTGGATTCTATTCATCACGAAGGACGTGTCGACGAACTCGAGTCGTGCTTGGGTTGACGACAGTGGTTAGGCCACACGAGGTGCTTATGTACTTCATGTCGTTTAGCTTGAGGTGCGCTCGTACTAGTCGAGCTCGTCAAGTAACCCGACTGACCATTGTATGTTCACCTTGTATTGGTCATAACTGCTTGAACTTAGGGTACTGAACTTACCAGTAAAAACCCTTATAACCATGGTACCTTGATCCATTAAGACTCATGAGCCGGGCATGGTGGTATGGGACACCGTGGTCGAGCTGTCGACCTACGCTGGGGCTACAAACCTCTCCGTAGTGACCAGTGAGCACCTTAGACTAGTGAGTCGATTGTGGTGGTATGGGACACTACATTCGAGCTGTCAACCTACTCTGATTGGTGACGAGCCCTTTGTAGTGACCTCGAGCGTATTCTGAGTCTACGTGAGGTGACGAGCCTTCCATAGCAACAAGAATACAACTAGGGCTGTATTGATAAGGTGATGGGGGAGCGGTGCAACGAGTGCGAGCAACAGCCCCGACAGCCCTTGCAGTGACCTAGAAATATATCATCGTATGAGATTACTAGGAGTGACGACCCTAGACAGGATCTGTGTTGAGATTGATATAAGGAAAGTACCTTAGTTTTCCAATCTTGCTATTTGAAAGGACTAATAACAACTCGGTAATCATATCCATATCACACTGCATGTGCCTGGAAGATGTGGAGCACTGAAGAAGAAAGCGTGCCACGGACGTAAGATGGTGTTGCATGAGGGAGTATGTCAGCGATGGCATGCATTATTACTGCATCTCATCCTTGCATTAATAATAGTATCTAGGAATGTCTAATTGTTTGCTTTATTATTATCCCGTGATTGATTTGATAACATGCTAATCTTTGCTCTATGATTCCATTGAGTTGATTACTCACTCCCACATTACGGGACGGTGTTTATAACACCTACCAGACTCTGTCTTAGATGCAGATAGTGAGGCGATTTAGGAGCTGGAGCCGGACTACTACGAGGACCAGGACGAGTTCTCGTACATGCAGTTTTCTGACGACTTCGCATAGGTGGCCTGGATCAGCAGGATTTTGCTAGCTGGACTATTGCATGACTTTTGATTTTTGGTTTGGTATATGATATGTGACTCAGAGATACATTCATACTTTGGACACAGTTCGATATTGTTTTGTTTACATACAGTGATATATATATCTTTCAGTCTTCCGCTTGCGTTTTATCACTGGATCTGGAGTATGAATTGCAGTTTGGTAAAATCTCACTCATGTTAATCCACAAACTCAGAAAACCTTGAATCATAAGCATATTTGTTGTATAAGTGATGGTCTGGAACTCGGGAGTTGGGTTTCTACACGACTCCCGATTTTCAGGGTGTTATATGTAGTGACCTCGAGTATATCCTGACACTGCATATGGGCGACGAGCCTTATTGTAGTATCTAAGATATAACTAGACCTGTATTTATTGGTGACGAGCCCTTTACAGCAATCTAGAACAGTAATATCGTATGAGATTTCCTAGGACTGACAACCCTAAAATGGATTATTGTTTGGGAATTGATATAAGGGAGGTGTCTTAGCTTCCCAATCCTGCTGTATGAAAAGGATTAATAAGAACTAGATAATATGCTCATAACATTGTATTGCATATGCTGTTGTCCTTGGTTTAGAGCACTGAGGAAGTGACTTACATGCGCGACCGTAAGATGAAGATCGCAGAGGGAGATTGTGGTGAGGGCATACATCATTCCCTCATATCATTCTTGCATTAACAAGATTATCTAGGACATGTTTGATTGTACTGCTTTATCATTACTGCACGATTGAATTGATAACATGTTAACCTTTGCTGTATAGTTCCATTGAGTTGATCAGTCACTCCCACGTTACGGGACAGTGTTTGAAACACCAACCAGTCCCTGTTTTAGTTTCAGATAATGGCGATGCTTGCGAAGTAGAGCCGGACTTTATGATGTTGAGGAGAATTTATCCTATATGTAGGTTCTGATCGACGGGGTTACAGGGTTACTGTTTAGATGCCAATACACTTGGTATTTTACATTTTATTCAAGCACCCATGTATATATATATTTTTTCATTTTTATAGTATACATGTATATAATTAACCTGATAACATGTTCACACTCCGAAGACTTATAATAAATTATACATTTTATATATTTATCACAGTCTTTCGCTTGCGAAATTTAACTGTCTCTGGAGCATGATATTCTGTTTTGGTCTAGTCCCACTCATGTTTACTGCACTAATATGAACAACATTCAATCATCATTATCTATGTTGCATAAGTGATGCGTTGGAACTCGGGAGCTGAGTTTCTGCTCAACCCCTGATTTTCAGGACGTTACATGAATTTATGCTTAATCTTATTTAGTCGTTATTGTATCCCGATTTGGATCATTGTTATCATACAAAAGGGGTTGTTGTTGTCGTGCACACTAGGTTGTTGATGAGTCGTGATCCATATATCATGAGAACCATGATCTAGACAAGTGTCATTTTTTTACGAAATGTGGATTGTGATTTTCATCAAAGGGATCGTGGTTATTATCCATAGTGGATCGTGGTAACAACCACGACCCTCCCTGGATGTGAACCATGACCCAATATGGATGACAACCACCCTCCATTGCTCGCAATAACTAAGACCTTTTTCGTAATCGTGGGTGTCATCCACAGTGGGTCGTGGTTCACAATCATGAAGGGTTGTGGTGGAGTTCTTTGAAAAGACATTCAATTTCATTTCTGATACACAATTTTATTGCAGGACAATGTTCCTTTGACCAGCCCTCCGAGCACAGAGAATGCTTCACTACTGGAGCAGATGAAGCAGCTGGGGAAGGAAATCCAAGGAATAAAGGTATATGAAATTGAATTTTTCCTGAATCTTATTTGGTTGTTGTTGTGTTCCTTTTTGGGTTGTGGTTATGATCTAGTGAGGGTCGTTGTTACAGGCCCATGTCCATTCAATGAGCCCTCTCAGGGAAGAGAATGCTTACCTGAATGAGCATATGAAGCAGCTTGGAGAGGAGGTACAAGTAATAAAGGTATATGAAATTGAAATTTGGTCGTAGCTGTGTTCAACCTTGGATCATGGTTCTTGTCAAGATTGAATCGTTGTTATTATATGTGATTCATCGTGGTTATCATCCACCATGGGTCGTGGTTGACGCACGACCCAATGTGGACGAGATAGGATATATATACAAAATATGTACGTGAATTACCTTTGGTTCAATAGTTAACAAGTCATTATGAATGTAATGTCTTCTAATATACGATTTTATAACAGGTCAACTGCTCCACTGTTGAGGCTGGGATGAGCTAGCTCGCTAGTTTTGAAGCTAGGATGACCCATCTTAAAGATAAGAATGTTGCACTACAGGTTTATATGAAGCAGGAGATGAACCTGCTAAATGATAAAGTTAATAAGAAAATTGTACGTGAAATTACATTTAGATCGTGGTTTTAATTGGACATTATGTTATGAATTCCATAAATAATATGTCATTTTATTACAGCTCAACATCATTACTTCGCAATTGAGCGAGGAAGGGAGACTACATCGTGATACAACGGATCCCTAACTGTAAAAGAGACTTGTCAGGGTCTCAATGATCCCCACCGAGCTCTAACTGACGCCAAAGAGGACGAGTTGAGAGTTATCAGAGAATCAAGTTTACTTATCTGGTTAAAAAGTATCTATGACCTAAATTCGTGGGTTGACTCTGAGGTAAGTTTCTATCCTTTTTCTTTCTTTGTTTCATATCAATGTATGAATATTATAGTTATATCACACATTTTCCTCATTACATAGGCCATAGATATATACCTAAGCTACCTATCAGCGCGTCAGGAAACTCAACCACGAGGTAGACAGGACTGTGCATTCATCTCGTGTTATTTACGATCATGTGAATTTGAGGACCGTAGTTATCTTTAAAACTTCATTAATTAATTATGTTTCTAACATTATCCAATATATCAATAGTAATACATGGAACATCAAATTGCCGAGTTGAGAACTTATGGAGCTAGGAACCATAAGGATCGATAGGCCATGAAGTTTGACAAGTTGAATGAAATGATTATACAAATAGTCGACTGTAAACCAAAGCCTCTATGGAAGTATGAAGTGATAAGATCTTAGTTTCTTGCACATGTACATGGACTTAAATGATTATATTCATTTTGGAAAGGCAAGGCTTTAACTATTGTCGTATTTCCTGTGCTTGATAGTTATACATCCCTCTCAATGCGAGGCAACAACACTGGTTGATGGCTATTGTTTATCTGAAGAAGAGAGATGTCACTTTGTACGATAACTTGAGTACCGAATGGAAAGTGAAAAATGAGCTGGTCATCGTGCGGATAACAGATGGACTGAGGTGGTTATTTTATGTTCTTGATGGTAGATCTAAGCAATGGGAGAAGCCATGGAATGTGAGGATAACCGCTTACAGGCCTGCGCAACACAACTCGGACGATTGTGGCGTATTCATGCTAAAATATATAGACTTTTTGTGAAGCATGCATGCAATTGAGTTTACACTTGTAAGTATATATTTATTCACATATATTTAATCTTGATTGCTTTGTCCTTTGTTTTAATATTAGTTCCTTCTTTTTCTATAGGAGGAAATTTCAAAATTTATAAAGACAATTGCATATGATTGTCTGCAGCACACGAAAGAAAATGATACAGCGTTCATAAAAAAATAATAAGAAGAGGCCTCAGGTAGACCACCGAAGAGAGTCAAACACTTATTTGATATTGAACGCTGAATGGATTGGTGTATTTGATGTTTCTTCTTATTATTATCTATAATGGGTTGGTGAACGAGATGAGTCATAATTGTCTGTGAACAAGTCATAGTTGTCTTGCCCTTAGGCTTGTGGCTGTAATGTTATATGGGTTGTGGTTTAAATGCACATTGGATCATGGTTGTTAGCTACATTGGTTGAAATGCACAATGGATCGTTGTTGTATATGGGTCGTGGTTTGTAGATGCCAACTACGATCCATATATCATGAAAATCACGACCCCTGTAACATTAGAACCATGACACATATTAGCTTACAACTATGATCTGTCTAACATCATAACCATGATCCGTTTAAAATGAAAACCACGGTCCATAACAACAACGACTCATATAACCTGAAAACTACGATACAAGATCATGGGCAAAACGAGTTGGGCATTGCACAAGACAGTGGAAGGCACGATCCTTTTAACTTTACAAGTACGACCCACCTGGCATGAAAACCACAACCCCTAACAAATGCCAACAAAGACCCACTCGATAGGTCGTGGATATGACAAACAATGGGTCGTGGTTGTCATCCAAAATGGATCATGGTTAGGAATAACCACCTAGTGTGTATGACAACCATGAAACTTTCGTGTGATCTAATCTCATAGTTCACATGCATATTAGATCGTGGTTGTCATCGACGTTGGATCGTGGTTGTCATCCACGTTGGTTCGTGGTTCTCAACCACGATCTTAATCCTTTTCCTTAAAAAGCCTGTATGATATATATACCTTATGATAAGTCATGGGATTGCAGTACCACGACCCCTATGCATGAAAATCACGACCTATATAATATGAAAACCATGATCCGTAATATCCCTCAAGCCATGATCCATATATCATCACAACCACGACCCATGTAACCGAATAACAACAGATTATGTACACAACATGGCTTATGGATGGCTCGGTGCTTATGTGTTTCATCCATGCCATACATAATCCATGCCATGCTGTAAATGTTGAAACAACAACCATGATCCATGCAACAAGACAAACACGATCCATATAACATGGCAGGTACAACCCATATAACATTACAATCATGACCATATAACAGGACAACCACAGCCTATGCAACATGGGACTATGACCCATGCAATCCATGACCCATATAACATGAAAATCACGAGACTTATAACATAAAAACTACGATCCATGACAACTACAATCCATATAACATGACAACCATGACCAATATAACACAATCACTACCAGAAGAGAAACATCCTCCTCAATGTCATTATCACTTAGTAAAAACTACGACTCCTCCCTTCGAATTCAAGGAAACCATTTGGAATCAACGCGCCACATGATAGTAACTAGGATCCATGACAACCATGACCCATATAAAATGAGAACCAGAGATATCCTGTATTATGTTCCATTACTAGTTTGGATAAGTGAGCATGGGTCGTAGTTATAATGTTATATGGGTCATAGTTGTCATGTGATATGGGTCGTGGTTGAATGTGATAGGTTGTGGTTCTGATATCCTGCTCCCAGATTACATGATAACCACGAAACTTACCTCATGTCAACGACGACCTAACAACCACGACTCATATAACACAGTCACTGCGAGAAGAGAAACTCAGTGATGTACAAGACTCTGCAAGTTTCTTCCACTTAAGTTTGTAAATGGAGATATTATCATCCTCGTCACTCTCATTATCAATGTGTAATAACTATGACCATTCCCTTTAGATTTAGCGCAACCCTTTGGAATCAGTGCGCCACATGATAGTAACTACGATCCATGACAACTATGACCCATATAACATGACAACCACGACCTATGCGACATGGGACTACTTCCCATACAACATGACAACCATCACCATAATCACATTTACAGTACGAAGAATATTTATCTTCAATAGGAAACCCGCTAGTGGAAAAACTCTGTCGAGAATGTCTTGTTTTAGCCTGATCAAAAACTCTATTGAGAAGGTCAAGCTTAAACAAGACATTCTCGCTAGTGTTTTTCAGTTCGCTGGGTCCTATTGAAGAGAACTGTTCTTCCTATTATGTTGTGATTATGGTCATGGTTGTCATGATTTAGCGGTTGTGGTTATCATGTTGTATGGGAAGTAGTTATTGTCATATGGTGTGCTGATTTTGAAGGGTCACACTACTGCCAAAGAGAAGTTGGTCGAAGAGAAGAGTAGTCCCATGTCATTCAAGAGAACTGTTCTTCAACAACGTTTTTTCTGCTAGCTAGGTGCTTGTTGAAATTGTCAAGTTGCCAGAGTTTGAAAATTGTTATCAGAACTTTTTGTGGAGGCTGTTAAGCTTCTGAAAGATCGTCAACATCTCTAAGAAAAGAGAAGGGATCAACAATAAAGGAAGAACACAATTCTGAAGGCAAGTAGTCCCATGTCATTCGATGGCTTCTTCGAATATCTCCTCCATTATTTTGAATGAAAGAGGAAAGAAATCCATGAATGCGTAAGGTGTTGCAATAAGGATTCTGGTTCAGATTAGCTTGTGTATGTAATTTGAAACCTAAGTACCACTTTTATAGGTTGTTCATTCAATGGTCAAGGTACTGATTCTGAAGGTTTGTGCTTATTCTAAATGGTCGCATGGATTTCGAAGGGTCGCACTGATTCCCAAAGGATTACAGGAAAGTAGCGACCCATCTAGCATGAGAACCACGGCCCGTATAACACGAGAACCATGACCCATGTTATATGGACCTTTTCAACAGAGTTTTTTACCTCCCTAGGTGCCTATTGAAGAGAAATGTTCTTCATATTGTATTGTAATCATGGTCATGATTGTTATATTACATGGGTTGTGGTTGTTACCTTATATGGGTCATTGTTGCTATGTAATATGGATTGTGGTTGTCATGTTATGTGGGTTGTGATTGTTACGTTATATGGGTCATGGTTGTCATTCTATTTTCTTCCAATCCACGATCCAGCATTGGATGACAACCAAGATCTAATGTGGATTAAAACAACGATCCAATGTGCATGTGAACCACGATCACACGACAGGGTCGTTGTTGTGCTACACACTTGGTCGTGTTCCCAACCACGATTCATTATGAAAGACAACCATGACCGATTGTTCGTCATATCCATGAACATTCCATTAGGATTTAGTGCGACCCTTCGGAATCAGTGCCACATTCTTCTTCTTTTCAGAAAATTACATTAATGTCGCTTCTACCACATAATCCCTTGGGAAACAGCGCAATCCTTCAGAATCCGCGCGACCCTTCAGAATTAGTGCCTTGATCGTTGAAGGACTAGAGAAGTGAAAGAGTAGCCTGGGTCTAGCCTTAAAATGATCTACAAAAAATAGATGAACAGTTGTCCTGTTATATGGGTCGTAGTTCTTGTGGTATGTGGGTCGTAGTTCTTGTGTTATATGGGTCATGGTTCTTGTGTTATATGGGTTATGGTTCTCATGTTATATGGATCGTGGTTACCATTCTATTTTCCTCTGAACCACGATCCAGCGTTGGATGACAACCATGATCTAACGTGGATTAAAACATTGATCCAATGTGCATGTAAACCACGATCACAAGGCAGGGTCGTGATTGTCATACACACTCGGTCATGGTTACCAACCACAATCGATTTTTTATGACAACCATGACCCATTGTTTGTCATATCCGTGACCATTCCCTTCGGATTTAGCGCGACCCTTCAAAATTAATACCACAGGCTTTTTCAGGAAATCTCATTAATGTCGCCACTTTCCCATAATCCCTTGGGAAACAGCGTGACCCTTTGGAATTCACGCGATCGTTTAGAATCAACGCGACCCTTCGGAATCAGCGCCTTGACCATTGAATGACCAGCCTATAAAAAGTGATACTTGGGTTTCAATTTACTTACACAAGCCAATCCGAATGAGAATCCTTATTTATTGCAACACCTTATGTATTCATGAATTTCTTTGCTCTTTCAATCAAAATATTGTTAGAGATATTCAAAGAAGCCATCGATTACCTCTCGCATTCTTCCTTCATTGGTGATCCCTTCTCTTTTCTCAAGGTTGTTAATGATCTTCCTAAAGCTCAATGGCCTCCATTGGAAGTTCTGAAGGCATTTTCTGAACTCCACCAACTAGAGAATTTCAACGAGCACCCAGCCAGCGGAGAAACTATTTCCTATGAGTCATGGTTGACCTAATTTCCTGGTCCCAGATTGCACAACCACGACCAATTTAACATTACAATCATGACCCTTATAACATGACAACCATGACCCATATAACATGACAATCATGACCATAGTTACAGTACATATAGAGAGAAGCTCGGTTCAAGGGACACCAAGTGAGTAGGTGGAGAACATTTTATTTAAGCCTGACTTTCTCAACGGAGTTTTTGATCAGTCTAAAACAGGACATTCTCCACAGACTCACTGGGTGCCCCTTGAACCGAGCTTCTCTCTATATTGTACTATAATTATGGTTGTGATTGTCATGTTATAAGGGTCATGGTTGGATGGGTTGTGGTTGTAGAGTTTGAGAGATTTGCAAAAAGAACACCTGGAATTAAGCGAAAGATAGTGTGGGATGGAGACGTTTATCTTGAATATCAATGAGTGAGGCAAAATAGAAATTGAGTGGGGCAAACTCGAGAGATTTACAAAAAGAACATATGGGTCATGGTTGCCATGTTATATCGGTTGTAGTTGTCATAGATCGTTGTTGTCATGTTATAGGGGTCATGGTTGTCATGTTATATGGGTCGTGGTTGTCAGTTATTTTCCTACCTTACTATCGTAAGGATGAGTAGTGTAATATACAAAATTTTCCTGCGTTACTGTCATATGGATGAGCACGTTACTTTTGCTGATTTGTATAATATGGATTCATGTGCATAAGTTCTATTATATTTAAGTGAATTTAGAGTTTTTATAAGTGATGTCACTCATTTATGTGGTTCAAATCATGCCATCATTGTGCGTATGATATATGTACCATATGGCAAGTCACGAGAGTGCAGTACCATGATATATGTACCATCTGGACACTAGAGCAATCAAATGCATCAATGCTACAGAGGAAGGCTGATTAACTATGCACACAGATATTCCTGTACCCCTTGTTATACAAAGCTACTGGGGCCCACAGATATGACTGTAACAAATCCAATCCATCTGGATAACAACCACGATCCACTATGCATGTGAACCATGAACTGTTGCCTGGGTCGTGGTTTTACAACGCCAGGGGTTGTGGATGTCACTGTCAATGGTTGAGGTTTGATTTCTTAAAGGGTGGACCATGCATTGAGGCCAGTACAAAGGGTCATTACGAAGTGCAAATAATCCTGGTTGTCATGGACAATGGGGCGTGGTTTAAATGCACAATGGATCATGGTTGTCATGGATATGGGTCATAGTTATGATGAATAATGGATCGTTGTTGTATCCTGCGTAAAACGTGGTTGCCAACGACGATCCATATTCCGTGACAACCATGGCCCACATCAGCTGACAACTATGACCTGTGTAGCATGAAAACCATGAACCATATAACATGAAAACCACGATCCGTAAGAGCCTTTAAGCTACGATCCATATACCACCACAACCATGATCCATGTAACTGGACAACCATGATACAAGGTTATTAGCCAAACGAGTTGGGCCCTGCACAGGGCAGTACACGACATGGATTATGGATGGCTCAGTGCTTATGTGTTTCATCCATGCTATCCATAATCCATGCCTTGCCATGTCATTCTAGGTGTAAGGCATCCATGTCGTCCATAATCCATGCCATGACATTTTAGTAACAAGGTATCCACGCCGTCCATAATCCATGCCTTTCATAATCCACGTCGGCCATCCTTTTTGCCATGTCATTTTAGGGGTAAGGCCTAAATATCAATCGACAAGGTAAATAAAAGTGTATACTGCCCAAGTCAGGACTTTTTGGTCCCACAACGAGCTAGCCGACAGGGTGGATGGATCGGATCACCCCATTGTGGGCCTGAAGTTATGGTACCAATGGTTTGGTAGAAAAGGAAGTGAACACATTGAAAAAAACAACCACGATTCAGGCAACATGACAACCAAGATCCATGTAACATGACAACTACAGCCCATATGACATTACAATCACGACCCATATAACATGACAACTACGACCTATGCAACATGGGACTACGAAAAATGCAAACCACAACCCATATAACATGAAAATCATGATGTTTTTAACATTAAAACCATGATAAATGACAACTACAACCCATATAACAGTCATTGCCAGAAGAAAAGCTCAGTGGTGCACAAGATTCTACAAGTTTCTTCCACTTAAGTTGGCAAATGGAGATATTATCATCTTCCTCACTCTCATCATCACTGGGTAATAACTACCACCATTCCCTTCGAATTCAGCATGACCCATCGGAATCAGTGAACTACATGATAATAATTACAATCCATATAACATGACAACCATGACTTATGCGACACGGGACTACTTCCCTTCCAATATGACAACCACGACCAATTTAACATGACAACCATGACCATAATCACATTTCTCTTCAAGGGGCAACTAGCTAGCAGAAAAACTCTATCGAGAATGTCTTGTTTTAGCCTGATCAAAAACTCTGTTGAGAAAGTCAGGCTTAAACAAGACATTCTCACCAGTGTTTTTCAGCTCGTTGGGTCTTGTTGAAGAGATCTATTCTTCTTATTGTGCTGTGATTATGGTCTTGGTTGTCATATTGTAGCGGTTGTGGTTGTTATGTTATATGGGAAGTAGTTATTATCATGTGGAGCACTGATTTCGAAGGGTTGCACTGAAGCCAAAATGAAGTAGAAGAGAAGGTAAGTAGTCCAATGTCATTGATGAGAACTATTCTTCAACAACATTTTTCAGCTGGCTAGGTGCCCATTGAAATTGTTGAGTTGGTAGAGTTGGGAAATTGTCTTCAAAACTTCCTGTGGAGGCCATTGAGCTTTATGAAGATCTTCAACATCCTTGAGGAAAGAGAAGAGATCACCAATAAAGAAAGAACGTGATAGGGAATCAATGGCTTCTTCAAATATCTCTCCCATTTTTTGAATGAAATAGCAGAGAAATCAATGAATGCGTAAGGTGTTGTAATAAATAAGGATTCTGGATTGGATTGGCTTATGGAAGTAATTTGAAACCCAAGTACCACTTGTATAGGCCGGTCATTTAGTGGTCAAGGTGCTGATTCCGAAGGGTTACACTGATTCTGAACGGTCACATGGATTCTGAGTAGTCACGCTGATTCCCAACGGATTACGTGGAAGAAGCGACATTAATGTGATTTCCTGTCACGCCCCAAACCTGAAAATCGGATTCACAGGAATCCCGATCGTTGAATCCGGTGCTGACAGCCTCCGTAGTACTCCATTCCCGGCTACTAGCATTCATATGCCAGATTCCGATCGTGGGATCCCACAAGGAGGATTTTTTTATACATTTAACTTGTAATAAGCATAACCACAAGATTATCTAATTCACAAAGGCAACATCATCATCACATATCCACTAATATAATCATTTGAGTATGTAAGACCCGTATCCTAATCCGTACTGTTCTGTCACTTTCCGCGATCCTTCTCGTCAAATTCCAGCAACTCGCGACCTGTAGTCGACGTTGCGCACGACCGTAAGTCGCATCCTATACATTTGAGTCAGCTTAATCCGAGACTTGTATCATTGCGACCGCACCGTCGCCGCGGTTCTAACACCGCGACTCACGCATCGATCCGATACCCTGACTAAGAGATGTGGGTCGGTGTTTATTTCGAGAAAATGCCGCGCGTTTGCAATCACAAAAGAATCTCTACGAAGTGTTAAATCAATCTCATCAATCAATCACCCATCAATCACTTTATGTCAAGTACAAGCAATTATACCTCTCTTATATCACCCTTACCTAAAGTCAACTCTCTCCCTCTCTCTCTCTCTCTTACACCACCTTACATGTCAAGTACCACTCACATCACTCCATCACTCACCTCACATCCCTCTTACAAACTCTCTCCCTTTCTCATTTCTCATCTCACTTCTCAAGCAACTAAGAAGCCCACACGTCCATGCATTTCTAAGAGAGAATAGTGATTTTGGTGGCCCACTTTCCCATCTCAAAACCCATCATCCTAGCCATCCATTTCCCATCTCCACCATCAAAGTGAAGCTCTAGGAGACCGGCATCCCGACGGACCAAGAAGATCAATGGTTTGGATCTCACTTGGGTCCCTAAGATGTGGCCGATGGCCCATCTTGATCATCAAATCATTCCATGATAGGGCCATTCTCCATGGACCCCATCATGATGTTTACTTTTCTTTCATTAAGAGGTCATATAGACCGTTCATTTTGGATGGAGAGGGATCTCCACCGTTGATCTTTTGTTTGGATAGCCCATATGCAATGGGCCCTTTGATGTATGATTGGATGATTGAAATGGAGGGCCCATAGTGCCGGGGCCCCTCCATCACGCGTGTCCCACTCCTTTACTCTCTCTCTCCCTCTCATTTTTATTCATCTTCTTGTATGTTGATGAGGTCATGTGGCCCACTTGAATGAGCCCCACCATGAAATATGTATTTTATCCAAGCCGTCCATGGGTGGGGCCCATCTTAAATATACATCCATTTGTCATGGCCCACCTAAACAAAACAAAAAAAAAAAAAAAGAAAAGAAGAAGAAGACGTCCAGCGTCTGGACGCTGGAAGGAAAACTCAAATATGGCTTGTTTCAAAAGCCCTTTGGAAAGGGCTGCTTGTATAGGCCCCATCTCGATGTATGTATCCAATCCCAACCGTCCATCCTCTTCCCTGACTCATTTTAGGCGTTGAGCCGAAAAATGAGGTCGATCAAAGTATCTGGTGGGCCATAACATCAAGAACTATACCATTACCATTGAAATCTATCTAGAATTATTTTTACACGCTGAAAAATGGCCGATATTGGTCTTGATGGATGAGTTATGGGTCGTAGAATCTAACGGCTGGAGTGGATTCTTCATATGCGGGCCCCACATGAGTGAAACCCCATAAAGATGGGTTTCTTTTAAAAAAAAATCATAAAATGTAAGCAGCAGAGGTTGCTGCCTCTGACCTGTCAGACGTGCAGGCATCTTGCGTCTCAGCGGGCGGACGGGCAGCAGCCCACGGCCCTAGCCGTGGGCCCCACCTTAATGTTTATTTGTCATCCAATCCATTCATGTGCTGGGCCCTCAGCACAGTGGGCCACCCTCCAAAAATCAGGCCCATCCAATGTTCAGGTGGCCCACGTGAGAGGAAACAGTGTGAATTGAACTCTACCATTGAAACCCCTTCTAAGGCCCACGTAAGTTTTGAATCAACCTGATATTTGTTTTCCCTGTTCATCCAGGTCTTTGTGACCTTATCAACGGGTTGGATGGCTTATAAGCATTATGGTGGGCCCCACATGGGACCCACAGTGATGTGTGCTTTATTCAAGCCGTCTAGGCTGTGGGACCCCCCCCCCCCCCCCCCCCCCCTTGTGACGCATGTGTTTTACCTACGCCGTCCAGCAGGGCTGCTGGACGGTGGGACCTAACCTCCACGTGTGGGGCCCTCTGTGTGTGTATATATATAAATATTATATTATATATATAATATTGTATACATATTTTATATATATTTTACTATATATAATATATCTAATTATAGGCCTTCATGTGGGCCCCCACTATGATGCATGAGATGCATCCAAACTGTCCACCTATTTTGAGAGCTCATTTCATGACATGAGCTAAAAGAAAATGAGCCAGATCTATGGTTCAAATGGGCCCACTTTGGTATGTATATAGGGCCCATGTTGATCCATTTATAGCCATTCATTTAGGCCCACCTTGGTGCACATCTAAGCCCATGGGATTAAGCCCATTTGGCATATGTAATGCTCATGGGTTTGGGCCCATTTGACATATGCAATGCTCATGGGATCCAGCCCATTTATTTTATATAAGGCCCACGGGATTCAAGCCCATTTGATGTATATTAAAGCCCATGGGATCAAGCCCATGTGATGTGCATGGGGCGCAAATAGAGTGGCCCATTTGATATATTTAAAGCTCATGTGTGTAGGCCCATCTGATATATTTAAGGCCCAAGTTGTGAGGCCACTTTGATGTATTTCAAGGCCTATGGATCATGGACCATTGCAATGTACATAAGGCTCATTGATGAGGCCCATTAATGCAACCCATTAGATGAATGTAAGGCCCATGTAATACGACCCATTTGATGTATCTAAGGCCTATGGGTCGAGGCCCAACGGGATGATCTTAGGGTCCATTGCAATGTGTGACTTTCAAATTTTCATGTAATGATATTTATGGCAGGTCGTGCCTTGGGAACAATGTTGGTTTGACGTCCACATTGTATGTACAATGTTGGTTAAATGTCCGCATTGTAACTCTCCTTAGGGCCCATTGATAGGCCCATACTCGTTACTATTCATCGCTTTATAACATACTTAGTATGATTTCATGACTCATGCACATATGCATCATATGTATGCTTGATTTGAGTAGTGACTGATCATAACATATGCCATTGGGCAGACCACTTATGACACCCGTTATGAGACGGAGTGCCCCACATGATCGCGCAGTACGCGATGGATTTCTGCATGATTTGACGGCGTGATTCATGCACTCACATATGTGTAACTTAATCACTGCACGCCCTAGCGACATCAGGGTCATGGCTCCACAGGTACATCGTGGATGGCCATATCGGATACCAAAAATACTTGATTCTAGCACTGTGGGCACTTAGGATGTCCTTGGGTGAAAGTCTCAGAACTTTTTTGGTACCAGGAGATGCTCCAACGTCTAGATCGAGTGGATACACGAGTACCCAAGTGCCGAATACCAATAGGCCGCGTCTCCCACTATGTCATGGTCGGTTGGAAGGGGGTGTGGCCTTATCCGCCTGAATGAGGGGGCTATTAGCTAGGCTGAGTTTGACCAGCTCACAAATGAGTTCGCTATCGACGAGCCGGGTAGGTATTGGCAGACTACTGGTCAGGCAGATAATGAGGTCTATTCCGCTTGCTTGACTGTGCAGCTAGGGAGGTGGCAGTCTCTGCGAAGTGTATTAGACCCCGGTGATATCCAAAGAGGAACTGTACTGATATGTGTACCGACTTGATTGGATTACATTTTGCATATGACATTTGACTATGTAGGCCTTGCATTGCATCGGTGTGGCCGATGACACTCATATCTCACATTGCATGGCCTTGGTATGGCTGATAGCATTCATGCCTTGCATTACATAGCCTTGGTATGGTTGATTTTATTCATAAACTTACTGCATACTTCCGCATTGCCCTGATACTGTATACTTGGCGTTTGCCTTACGCACACACTTACAACACCCTCTAAGCTTTTGTAAGCTTATGCACGATGGTTGCGTGCAAGTAGCGTTGGACAGCAGCAGCGCCGAGGCAAGAGCGCGTATCAGGACCTTTTGGAGCTTTTTGATTACTTGTATTTCCCTTTCCGCATTGTACTTAAAGTTTTCGATATAGTGGATATGAGGTGATGTTGTTTTGTGACTTGGTTATGCTTGTGGTTATGCTCCATTACAAAAAAAATTCATTCTGAAAATCCTCCTTGTAGGATCCCAGGATCGAAATCTGGCATTTGATTGTCAGGAGCCGAGAATGGGGCACTACAGAGGCTATCGGCACTGGATTCGGCAATCGAAATTCATGTGAATCCAATTTTCGGGTTTGGGGCGTGACAGAGTACAACACTGAAAGGGAAATACATAAATAGAAAATCAAGCTCCAAAAGACCACTGCACGCTCCAAGCTCAACACGGCTGCAACCTAACATCACCTGCACTCATCTATCGTGCATAAGCTTATAGAAAGCTTAGAGGGTGGTGTAAGTGTGTGCACAAGATAAGTGTCAAGTATTCAATATAATGTCATAATCCTATAATACCAGAAAAATTGGTAATCCATAAATCATACAATGTCTGAGTAAGCAGAAGTACTGATAAGATCATGAATCACATGATAACAGAGTAAGCGAAAATACTGACAAGTGCATGAGACATACAATATCAGGGTACACAATGCAAGTCAGTTATGCAAATGAGGAGTCAGAGCAAGCCAAATATTAAATGCCAAGGATACAATACCATAAATCATACAATATCGAAATGAGCAGAAATATACTGACAAGTCTATGAATCTCATTAGCCGTACCAAGACTATGCGATACAAGGCATGAGTACTAACGACCATATCAATGCAGAAACATGGTAACCCAAAATACCAAGTACTGTAGATGCAATGTAATATGCGGTGCAATGAAATGACCAAGCTGGAGTGAAGTCAGGATGATAGTACGTAGTATCGTAGGCTATGGGGTCCATCATAAAGGACTTATATCCAAACCAGTCCCATACCTAAATTTGGATAGTCAGACTCAATGTGGTAAACTCCTGATCTCAGGTTAGTCGCGCACCCAACTGAAATCCTGGCCATGCGAAGATACACAACAATGAGTTGCGCACCACCACCCCGAGTGGATAGTGAATGAAACAAATGCATGAGTATACAACTCCTACTCAATAAGTCCACATATCAGTACGGTTCCTCTCTAGAAAATCACTGGGGTCTATTACACTCCAAATCAGATTGTCGCCCCATCGTACGCAATAAGGTGAGTGGAATCACTATCCACCTGCCAATATCAGGCCCGACTCATCAATAACGGACCCATTCCTCTAACTGGTCAGACTCAGCCTAGCATTTTCCCCTCCTCTCGGGCAGGTAAGGCTGCACCCCCTTCCAACAGACCATGACACAGTGAGAGATGCCGCCTAACGGTATATGGCTCACATGCGCTCATACATCCACTTGGTCTAAACGTTGAAGCAACCTCTGGAACCAAGAGGGTTTAGGGACTTTCACCTAGGGATATATGTAGCACCCCTTGTAGAACAGATTTTTAGTGTCTCATCTGGCCATCCACGAAATACCTGCGGAGGCTACGACCCTGATGTCGCTAGGCCGTAAGGTAGTCATGTTAAACAAATGTGAGATGCATGAGTCACACAGTCCAATCATGCATCAATTCTATGCATGTCGTGCTCTCATGTGGGGCAACTCCGCCTATCAGGGAGCCCTATGAACAACCTGCCCTATGACATATGCAATGGTCAATCATATCTCATAACAGATATGCAGATGATGCGTATGGGCATGTATCATGATGTTATGTAGTCACATACTCATAATTGTATTAATAACCGGCATCAACAAAAGGCCTCGACAATGTGGACATCTAACCAACATTGCCCCAAGGAATGACCCTCACAGGGCCAAACACATAATGGACCGACGGCCTCACACAAAGGCCTAATATACAACACAGTGGGCCTTGCCCAACGGCCACAGATACATCACAATGGGCCTCAACTACAGGTCTCATATACATCATATAGGTCTCGACAATCGGCCTTGGCAATTGAAATCAGAATCAGAGTAGGCCTCAATAATCAGAATCGGTCACGACTATCAGAATCGTCAATCGGCCACGATAATCGGAATTGATTGATAATCGGCCTCAATACTCGAGCTAGGTAATCGGTCACGATAATCGGCCTTGATCGCTAATCGATCAATCGACCATGATAATCAGAATCAGCAATCGGCCACGACAATCGGAATCGATCGATAATCAGCCTTGATAATCGGAATCGACAATCGGTCATGATAATCGGAATTAATTGGTAATAAGAATCAGCAATTCGGTCAGGTCAATCAGAATCGGTAATCGATCACGATAATCGAGGTCAGCAATCGATCACGTCAATTAGAATCGATCGGTAATCAGAGTCGGCAAATCAGTCACGTCGATCAGAATCGACAATCGATCACAACAATCGGAATAAGCAATCGGTCACGTTGATCGAAATTGATCGGTAATCAGAGTCAGTAAATCGGTCACGACAATCAGAATAAGCAATCAGTCAGGTCGATCGAAATCGACAATCGGTCACGACAATCGGAATAAGTAATCGGTCACATCGATCGGAATCGACAATCGGAATAAGTAATCGGTCACGTCGATCGGAATCGACAATCGGTCACGACAATCGGAATAAGCAATCGGTCACGTCAATCGATAATCAGAGTCGGCAAATTGGTCACATCGATCGAAATCGACAATCGGTCACGACAATGGAATAAGCAATCGGTCACGACGATCGAAATCGATCGGTAATCAAAGTCGGCAAATCGGTCACATCGATCGGAATCGACAATCGGTCACGACAATCAGAATAAGCAATCGGTCACGTCAATCGTACCGATAATCAGCAGATAAATAAAATGGGATCCATAGATGATTAACCGATCAACTATAGTATAAAGATCAACATTCGGCTGTGATTATATCAATTCTGGTAACACGAAATCATCCGTCTACGGCGAATGGGGTCCACTTATTTAGGTTAACCCACTGAGGGTATGATGAAAATGGGCCTAACAAGGCTCAAGGGAAGGTCACGATGTGGACATCCAACCATCATTACCCATCAATGTGGACATCTAACCAACATTGCTCCCAAGGAGTGGCCTACATAAGGTCAAACACATAGTGGGCCTATGACCTCATGTACAATCATGATGGGCCTCATTTACGTCACATAGGCTTCGTCATATGGGTCAAAAGTATATTACAATGGGCCTCACTTATGGCCTTAAATACATAACAAGTGGGCCTAGCACATGACCCCAAATACACAGCATGTGGGCTACATCCATGGGCCGCAGTAATGGCCTCATACACCTCAAGTGGGCTACATCAATGGCCGCACTAATGGGCCAACATACATCAAATGGGTTGCATCAACAAGCCACACTAATGGGCCTCATACACATCAGGCAGGCCCTTCTCATGGGCCTCAGATTCAAGCAGGTGGGCTCCATCATATGGGCCTCAAATACACAACATGTGTGGTCCATGGGTTGGACGGCACCGATAAAACACTCACATCATGCTGGGGCCACGTGGATGGATGGTGTGAATATTCAACACGTCTCAAGGTGAAACTCACATCTAAGGGACGAACGTCGAGGGTATAGAGTACATACATCATGAAGGAGTCCGCCACCATCCCAACCCGATGGATGGTGTGAATAAACAATACATCAAGGTGGCCCCACGTATCAGAAAATAGATGGGCGGCATGAATATACAATGCATACAGGAGGTGGGGTCCAGTAGTTTGGACGATCGTGATACAACACATACATCAGGTGCGTCCCACCATCTAGACAGATACATTACAATAACCCCCGCACATCACCGTCCAATCCAGATGGACGGTGAGAATAGAATACATACATCAAGGTTGGGACCCACCGTCCATGGTCTGGACAGTGGATCAACACATCATCAAGGTGGTCCCCACCCTCACACGTGCAAGGTGGGTCCCACAAAAATTACTGCCATCAATCATAGCAGTTGCTGTGAGAGGTACACGAGCTAGTCCGTATCCATGCCAGGTCCCACGTGTAGGGTGGGTCCCACCATCCAAGGTTTGGACGGTGTGGATGCATCACACAAGTAGGGCCCCACACAATGGACTGATGGTGTGGATAATCACATACATCACGGTGGGACATGTCAGCTTGGTTTAAACAGTCCAGCACCATCCAAATTGTCTGGACGGCGTGGATGGAGCAAATACATCACAGTGGACACCACCTCTGGGTTGTACACGTTCATCAGGGTGGAATCCATGTGCTGAATAGCGGAGCAATACAACACATACTTCATGGTGGGTCCCCACTACCTGGATCGTCTATCAAAATGGACAGACGGCGTGGATTCAGAACATGTACACACCGTCCAGACCGTTGGACGGTGTACATATACAATACATACATCAAGTGCGGCCCCAGTTCATGGACGGTGTGAATAAGACATACATCAGTGGGTCCCACCAAATGAACGGTCTGAATAGAACATAGACCCCATAATCAGATCCAGAGAGCTCCTGGCGTCAATCCAGTAGTTGCATGCTACTGGGGTCCACATCAGCGTCCTGACGATGGATGGCTGAGATGGAACGCCTACATCATGGTGAGATCCATAGATGGATGGCATGGACATAAGATACATACCTCATGCGGGACCCACATGGATGCTGACGTCGATACAACAACTGTATAGCTGTTGTAAACGTACACAGCCAATCGTCGTCCACAGAGGTGGGTCCCACGTGTGAGTGGCCCATCATTGAAATATAAAATATTAAATTATAATATAATACATATCATATACATATATATAATATTATTTATATTTCTCATAAATCCAACGTCTAAGAGTGTTGGACGGCTGGGATTTGCAATACATCCAAGTGGACGATGTTGATAGAAGACCCATCACGGTGGCCCGTGGTCCAGAGACAGGCGGTTCAGATACACCACGTACCTTGTGGTTGGACTCATAGAACTTGTTACTCCAGCAGCTACGGCATGCAGTGTGGGACCCACTGTCCTTGCTTGGACGGTGTGAATCCGATACATCATCAAGATGGGCACACGCGTGGCGTGCTGCTTTGGAGAAAGCCATTATTTGTTTTCCCCTTTAATTGCTACTGGACATCCAGTACTCGGATGGTTAGGCTCAGATTGGTTGGGTCCATGATCTGGCCAAACAGGATGGACGGTGTGCATGTAGTACATATATCAATTGGGCCCCACATACCCTGCTGACGTTATAGCAATGGGTCCCACAGAGCTTGGTGGTTTCAATACACCAACTATATGACTGGTATAGGGTACCCAGCCAGTCCATTTTCAAGGGGGGGGGGGGGGGGGGGGGGGGTTCTACGTGATGTGGCCCTATTAGCTTGAATCAAGGTGATATTTATAATTTCCCTACATCAGGGTCTGTCCAAGCCGGCAGCAAGGGTGGGCACTTAATTCATAAAAATCAATAAGTAAAAGCACCCACCTTAAGATCTCTTCTTCCTTCTTCCACCAACACGTTGTAGAGCTTCAAGGGAACAAGATTCAATGGTTGAGATCGATTTTAGAGGTTGGAATTGGGTGATAGGAATGTGGGCCACACATGGCTTCTCCATGGAAGCTATGGACGATTGCTTGGAGAGAATGAGGGAGAGGGAGATGTGAGAGAGAGAGAGAGAGAGAGAGAGAGAGAGAGAGAGAGAGAGAGAGAGAGAGATAGGTGAGTGATGTGGTGGGTGTACTTTTTGTAAGAGAGAGTTTGACTTTGGGGTTGCTTGGGGATAGGGTTGTACTTTGACATATGAGGTGATGGGAGTACTTGACATTTGACATAATTGATGAGATTGATTTGAAAGGTTGTAGAGATTCTCTTGAGGATTTTACAAATGCGCGACATTTTCTCAAACTGAACGCCGGCCCATTTCTTCTGGCCTGGGTATCGCCTCGGCGGCGAGACGCGGCATCGGAACCACGGCGATGGCGCGGTCGCTAGGGTATAAGTCTCAGGTCAAGTCGACACTGGAATACGGGATATGACTTAGGGTTACACGCAAATGCAGGTTACAGATCGCGGGCCGTAGGAATTCGACCGGGACGACTGCGGAAGCCTAAGGAATAGTACGGGTTAGGATACGGGTCTTACATTTCCTGAAAAAGAATAAGAATGTGGCACTGATTCCAAAGGGTCACGCTGAATACAAAGGGAATGGTCATGGATATGACGAACAATGGGTCATTGTTGTCATCAACAATGGACCGCGTTTGGGAACCACGACCTAGTGTGTATGACAACAATGACCCTGTTGTGTGATCGTGATTCACATGCATATTGGATCGTGGTTTTATCCATGTTGGATCGTGATTGTCATCTAACGCTGGATCATGGATCGAAGGAAAATGGAATGACAACTACAACCCATATAATACAAGAACCACGACCCATATAACATGACAACTACAAGCCATGTCAACTGACAACGACAATGCTACATGTCAAGCATGACTCATATAAGACGTTAACCACGATTCATAAGACACGACAACCACGACCCATATATCATTCCATTTAGGATCCATATTTCATGACAACCATGACCTAAACAACATTACAACCACGATCCATATATCATTCCATTCAGGATCCATATTTCATGACAACCACGACTTATACAACATTATAACCACGAGCCATATAATGACAGTCGCGACCCATGTATCATGTCAACCCGACCCAATGTGGATGATAATCATGAACCGCTATGCATTTAAACCATGTCTCAAGGTTGAAAATAGTATACACAACAATAGCTCGTGGTTTTAATAATACATAGATCGTGGTTGTCATGTTAATGGGTCATGCTTTCACTCATGGTCGTGGTTGTCAACAACGATCCAATACGGATGATATCCATGATCCATTATAAACATGGCAGTCTATAATCCATGCATTTCATAATCCACACAGGCCATCCTTTTTGTCGTGTCATATTAGATGTATGGCCCAAATATTAGCCGACATCTAGGTCGTGGTTCTCATGTTATATGGGTCGTGGTTGCCATTATGTTTTCCTCCAATCCACCATCCAGCGTTGGATGGTAACCACGATCCAACGTGGATTAAAATCATGATCAAATGTGCATGTGAACCACGATCACACGACAAGGTTGTTGTTATCATTCACACTGGGTTGTGGTTCACAACCACGATCCATTGTGGAAGACAACCACGACCCATTGTTTGTCATATCTACGACTATTCCCTTCGGATTCAGCACGACCCTTCAGAATCAATGCCACATTCTTATTATTTTTTAGGAAATCACATTAATGTCGCTTCTTCCACGTAATCCGTTGGGAATCAGCGCGACCCTTTGTAATCCACACAACCATTTAGAATCAGCACGACACTTTGGAATTAACACCTCGACCATTAAATGACCAAAGAAGTGAGAATGAAGCATGGGTCAAGCCTTAAAATGATCTACAAAAAATAGATGAATGGTTGTCATGTTATATGGGTCATGGTTCTCATGTTATATGAGTCGTGGTTCTCATGTTATATAGGTCGTGGTTGCCATTTTGTTTTCCTCCGATCCCCCATCCAGCGTTGGATGACAACCACGATCCAATGTAGATTAAAACCACGATCCAATGTGCATGTGAACCACAATCACACGATAGGGTCGTTGTTGTCATTCACACTAGGTCATTGTTTACAACCACGATCCATTATAGAAGACGACCACGACCCATTGTTCATCATATCCATGACCATTCCCTTCGGATTTAGCATGACCCTTTGGAATTAGTGCCACATTCTTATTCTTTTTTAGGAAACACATTAATGTCGCTTCTTCCACGTAATCTGTTAGGAATCAGCGTGACCCTTCGGAAGCCGCGCGACCATCAGAATCACGTGACCCTTCGGAATCAGCACCTTGACCATTGAATAACCTGTCTATAAAAGTGGCACTTGGGCTTTATATTACTTCCACACCAATCCGAACCAGAATCCTTATTTATTGCAACACCTTATGCATGCATGGATTTCTTTGCTCTTAAAATCAAAATAATGAAGGAGATATTTGAAGAAGCCGTCGAATCTCTCTCGCATTCTTCCTTTATTAGTGATCCCTTCTCTTTCTTTAACAATGTTGACGATCTTCCCGAAGCTCAGCGTCCTTCACAGGAAGTTCTGAAGATAATTTCCGAACTCTATCAACTCAACAATTTCAACAGGTACCCAGCCAGCATAAAAACTATTGCCTATGGGTCATGCTTGACCTGATTTCCTTCTCCTCCCAGAATGCATCACAACCACGACTTATACCTCATGACAAACTGGCATGAACCCATATAATGTAACAACCACGATCCAAACAACATTACAACTATGACCATAATTACCAACCGGCACCCAGCGAGCTGAACAGGTCTATAGAAAATGTCATGTTTAAGCCTGACCTCCTTAACAGAATTTTTAATCAGGCTCAAACAAAAAATTCTCTACAGAGTTGTTCAGCTCCTTAGGTCATGGTTATCATGTTTGTATGGGTCGTGGTTGTCATGTAATATGTGTCGTGACTGTCATGTAAATTTTATCACGGTGCCCTGAACATCAAATGGGTCGTGGCTTGCATGTTACATGTAGTACTGATTCCAAAGGGTGGCGCTGATTCCGAAGGGTCACGCTGAATCCGAAGTGGAAGGAATAAAGTATGATAATATCCCCATTTGCAAACTTAAGTGGAAGAAACTTGTAGAGTTTTTTACATCACTAAGCTTCTCTTCTGGCAGTTACTGTATTATATAGGTCATGGTTATAATGTTATAAGGGTCGTAGTTTTCAGTGCGACCCTTCAGAATCAGCGCCACATGCAACATGCAAACCACAAAGTTTTTTATCAGGCTAAGACAAGACATTCTCCATCGACTTGCTGGGTGCCCCTTGAATCGAGTTGCTCTACATATTGTACTATAAATATGGTCATGATTGTCATGTTATGTGGGTTGTGGTTGTCATGTTATAAGAGTTATGGTTGTATGGTCATGGTTGTCATGTTGTATGGCTCGTGGTTATGCCGTTTTATGGATCTCGGTTGTGATGTTAGACAACCCATCAAAGTCCGGATATGACATATGTAGATATGGAAAATCCCATATATATATGTCATACAGTTTGAGAGAATTGCAAAAAAAAACACTTGGAATTAAGCCAAAGATAATGTGGGATGGAATGACCCATACATCATAACAACTATGACCTAAACAACATGACAACCACGACCATAATTGCAATACAATATGAAGAACAATTCTCTTCAATGGGTACCTAGGGAGCTGAACAGGTCTGTGGAGAATGTCTTGTTTAAGCCTGACCTCCTCAACAGAGTTTTTGATCAGGCTAAAACAAGACATTCTCCACAGAGTTGTTCAGCTCCTTAGGTCTTCACAGAGCTGTTCAGCTCTTTGGGTACCCATTGAAGAGAACTTTTATTCATATTATGTTGTAATTATGGTCGTGGTTGTCATGTTATTTAGGTCGTGGGTCATGTAATATGGGTCGTGTTTGTCATATAAATTTTATCATGGTGCCTTGAACATCGAATGAGTCATGGCTTGCATGTTGCATGTGGCGCTAATTCCGAAGGGTTGCACTGAATCCGAAGTGGAAGGAATAAAGTATGATAATATCTCCATAAGCAAACTTAAGTGGAAGAAACTTACAGAGTCTTGCGTATCACTGAGCTTCTCTTCTAACAGTTACTATGCTATATGAGTCATTGTTGTAATGTTATATGGGTCGTAGTTGTCATGTAATATGGGTCATGATTGTAATGTTAAATGGGTTGTAGTTGCCATGTTATATGGATCGTGGTTGTCATGTTGCCGTGATCGTGGTTGTGGTTTTCAATGTGTTCTCTTCCTTTTTTACCAAACCGTTTGTACCGATTCATCCACCCTATCGGCTATCTTGTTGTGCCTCCAAAAAGTCATGATTTGGGTAGTATCCACTTCTATCCACCTTGTCGGCTAATATTTGGGCCTTACCCCTAAAATGACACGCCAAAAAGGATGGCCGGCGTGGATTATGAAAGGTAAAGATTATGGATTATGGACGGCATGGATGAAACACATAAGCACCGAGCCTTCCATAATCCACGCCGTGTACTGCCCTATAGAAGGCTCAACTCGTTTGGCCCATAACCTTGTTTCGTGGTTGTCTGGTTACATGGTTCGTGGTTGTGACTTATATGGATCGTGGCCTGAATGTTGTTACGGATTGTGGTTGTCATGGATCTTACTTGTCAACCACGTTCACGCAGTATACAACAACGATTCATTATGCGCTTGAACCTCTCATGCCCCCATTGTCTATGACAACCAAGGGTCGTGGTTGTCACAATAGATGGATCATGGTTGGCATCCACGTCCAACGACCCATATACAATGTGGGCCCATATGGGTTGTGGTTCTTATGTTATATGGGTTGCGATTGTTACATGTTCTACAACGGATCATTTTAGTGCTTGATCCCAAAAATGAGAGGGATCATTTTAATGGTCTACAATTCTCATTCAACACTGTTTCTTATAATGTGGTCCACTTGTGATTGGGATATAGCTCATTTTTGGTCTCAAACCATAAAATGATCTGGAAAAATGTATGGACGACATGGATGAAACACATACATGGTGGTGGGTCCCAGCGACCCCCGAGAACCGGCCATTGGTTGACGGTAGGGGGAGTAGCCAATCCGTCACTTTCTCAGGCATTGGAGCGGTGGGTGACTTTTACTTCACTCCAGGATCGTATAATTCCCGAACTAAGGATAAAGGCATTTTCGTCCGAAACAATCTTCAAAAGTTGTGAGAAGGTCACTCTTAAGATATATGGAATGTCATAGCTTTTTAGGTAATTCGCCCAAACTTCGAGGTCAATACAATAGATTTCCCTATGATATTTTGTATTTCTCTTCATCTAGGCCCGTGTGACCTTATGAAATGAATGCATGAAAATTATACATTACAATGGGCCTGTTTTAATAGTTAAAATCATTATCCCTATTTATAGGTGGTCCACTTGAACTTTAGAAATTACTCATTTTTGAGACCAACATCTAAAATGATCTCACTGATGGATGAATGGTTTTGGGACAAAGTAACTTTGATTTCCTTTGAATCGCGTGTAAGGTCGGAATTCAAGGAGCATCTCCAGGAGGAAACAAATGGCTACTCCCCTGCCACCAGCGAATGTCTAGTGGTCAGTGCTCCGTGGACCTCGTCATGAAGTATGTGTCTCATCTATATCGTCCATTCATTTTTTTAAGATAATTTTATGGTATGAACCAAAACTCGAGGCAGATAAAAATCTCAAGTGGGCCACCCAGTGTTGATTGGACTCTCATCATTAAAAACTTCTCAAGGCTACAAAAGTTTTGGATCAATATGATATTTGTTTTTTGCCTTCATCCAAGTGTGTATGACAGTCTACAAGTTGGATGTCAAATAAACATTACAGTGGGCCCAAGGAGGATTTTAATGGTAGATGTTTAATTACTACTGTTTTCCAATGGTGTGGTCCACCTGAGATTTTTGTATGACTCATTTTTTATATAAGTTATTAAATGATTTTTTTTTAATCGTTGGCTGGTGTAGATAAAACACATAGATCATGATGGGCCCACATAGCACCGACTAGGTGGCAGCGTCACTAGCCAAACCGCGTCCGCTTGAGGATGCAGGTTGTGTTCTAACCTATCCCTCTTCAGCTGGGAACCTCCTGGAGCTTTGAGTAGCCACCTTGATGTATGGGTATTATCCTCACCTGCCAAATCATTTTAGGATTTAAGCCCAAAATTGAGCCATATCTAAGCCAGATGTATACTAAAATGGGATTAAACTGTTACCGTCCAAAACTTCTTGGAGCCCAGTGAAGTTTTCGATGGAGCTGATATTTGTTTTTTCTCGTCTTTGTAACTTTACGAATACGTTGGATGATAAATAAACATCACGGTGGGCCTTATAAAATTTCCAATGGTTAGAATCATTATCATCGTTGCTTCCTGTGGTGTGGTGCACTTGAACCTTCGATCCGTCTAAATTTCTTTTTATCTCATGAAATGATATGTAAAAATGGATGGACGGTGTAGATAAAACCCATACATCATGGTGGCCATTGAAAGCTCTTACCCGTTCCTAGCTGGAGGCGGACGGGGTAGGACGCAATCCGTATTACTTCTGCCAAATTCGCAGACACGCTCTCTCTCTCTGGTCCCTGCTCCCTCTTTGTCGACCCCATCTCTCCTGTTTCCTCACTGCTCTCTCTCTCTCTCGCTCTCTCTCCAACAACCCACACCATCTCCCTCTGCCTCTCCCTCCTACTTAGGGTTTTGGTAAACCCCTTACCTAGGGTTTTATAGTTCTAGCTCGCACGTTGCAGGGGAGTCTCCACAAGATCTCAGTTCATTTGAGGTAAGTCCTTCTCCTCAAAACCCTAAACATTATTTTGATTGATTTTGTTATTGCTTTCATTTTGTTGTTTCCCCCTATTGAATATAGAGTGAGATGGCAACTGACCATGAGATAGTCTGGGTCTTTAAGAACTAAATCCAGGACTGGCAAGCCCAGACGCTAATTAGACTAGGAACGGGTACTATAGGTTCCGACTCATTGACAGCCCTAGCTTTCGGTTTGTAGAAATGGGGCTTATGGTCCATTATCCAAACCATTGATATTTCCTGGCTGCAGTGTGCATGGCCGATGGACCAAAAATACCCCAAATACAAAAATACTAACCCTTCAATAGGCGTCCCAGAAAAAAATATGGTTGAGAAAGAAAATCCGGCGCTATTCACATCCAACAGGTAAAAACCCAAAAATTCTACATCTAAGATATTTCAATCTAGATGATGTTCAGTACATGGGCATTTGAGTGATTGACACATGTATTTAAAACTTGGTTTGTTCATGTTTTGATTTTTTAAACATTGTTATTGTGTGATTGTGGAAAGGGAAATGCTAACTATAATCAAGGAGAAATCCAGTGAAAGTTTGTTTGCTTTTATGATTCCTATTCTTGCTTCCTCATTTTTAAATAGTCTGAAAGATATTTGGATGATGTTTCAAATTGTAGCATGAGGATGTTTGTATTTTTTTTTCCCTACCAATCTTCAGTGCTTCAATATTACAAAGAGTTTCCATAATGTTTTACTTGTATTAGTGATTTGGATGTAAGATGCCTATTCAAAGTTGAAGTAACTATTAAGAGTGTAGGCTCAGGGTTCCACAATGCTTACATGGATGCATGATATAATCTGCTTATCAGGTGCAAGCTACTATATGGTTTGCCTTGTGCAAAATTCACGACAGTGCATAGATCTGATTGGCCATACATGTACATTAAATGCTTATTGTCCATTTCTTTTGCATATGTTTGCTCGCCAGATTTGTGACTGACCTGATTCTTAGACCGAAGGCATGAGTTTTAGGTCAGGTTAGCTAGAACCACATGTGTGGAGCCTTGCCAACAACATGCGCCAAAATAGCATGTACAAGGCAAGAACTTTCCATCAGGTGGACCATTGTGTGCAAAATAAATGGATGTCCAAAAAAATTAAAATAATAATAATAATAACTGTATTACCCATCCATTTCTTTTGGATATTGTCTCCAACTTGAAATGAAGAACTGCTTAAATTTTGCACAAGAAGATCCAATCAATCTGGCACATCTAATAGAATTGTGGAAAGTTGGGATCTCACTCGCATCTTTCATATTAGCATGTGTAACTACATGTGGACAGGCTTGGCTCCAACTTGAAAAGTAGAACTTCCAAGATGCTCACGAGGTGCAGTATAGGACATCTTTTGTTGTATGATTATGACAATCTAGTTAGCTAACATGAATTGGCTCTTCTTTCGTCCAGAGCAGGCATGCATTCTTCCACATCTTGTCAATTTTCTCCGTTTGGATGCATTGTGCTTGAGGGCACAATAGTTTAACTATAACTTGCATAAGTAGTGAATCCTTGGAACAATCTACGATTTGTAATAATGGAAGATATATGAACACATCTAACACTGAAAATGATTTTGATGGAGAATCTACTTGTATGACCCTTAACATCTATGTACCTTATTTCTTTTCCATCTCAGGTTGGCATGACCAAGACAGATGCTGCTGTTCAGACCCTTTTAGAAATTAATCCCGATCTGTGCTTGAGGTAAGAATTCAACTAGGAATCTATTTGTTTAAGGTCCTCTGCTTTTTCTTCACTGGATTGTTCCAGATCTTTGCGTATTGCTTGGTGGTCATGTGTTGTTTATGCAGTCACAGGTCCCAGATCATGTTAGGATGTGTGCTTATGTTATTAATTATGTTCCTATATAATGTGCATGCGTGTTTAGTTTCATGTGGATGCAGTGTAGCAATACTGAGGAATGTAGTGTGGTGCCCATGGAAGGATGTTGGGAAGCAATCTTTAAGTGCTCACATTTAACAAAATGCACATTTAAGTTATTGATTATTGTGCTTACTGAAACATTAAAGATTTAAACTGAAGATACAATGGTAGTTCAACAGCATTTAGCTATCAAATTGGCATTCAACAAATAAAATGGTTAGAGGCCCAAATTCAATGAGCAATATCAGATTGTTAAGATCGCAGAATCAAGTGTGGATTTGGGCTAAATTCAACAATGGGGCCTCAATTTGTTATTTTGTATGCTCTTTGTTTTTTTAATGGTAATTCGTATTGTCTGGGTTGCCAACTTGCCATTCATTTATGCCATATGGTGGATAAGTACTAGACATTAAGAATTGTTTACTATTTGAATTCTAGCTCATGTTTTAATGGTAGCTACATTTTAGACAACAAATGCTACAAATGTCACACATTTGCTGGCTAAATGTGACTCAACAAATTTTATTTATTTTTATTTGTAAATTATTCATTTATAAAAGGAAAGGGTGAACTTGTGAACACATGGTAGTGACGTAGCATTAGCTGGCAGCTAGAGCCAGAATAGATTTTGGCATGAGTGTGGGAATGCTGAACGAGTGGCACAATTGGTGATATGTACCATATGCATATACTATTTTCCCCTGAAAACCGAAGCAAAACCTGTTCAATCATAATTCTTTGCAAGGAATGAGCTATCTATACCAACTTTCATTTTTTTTTTTGTCCCACTTCATATCTTTGTACAGACTGGATAAACTAGAAAGCTGAGTTGAAATGGATAAAGTCCAATATGTCAGAAAAATGTGCCTAAAACTGGACCCTTGTTACATTTTTTTCACTCTAGGCTACCTAGCCTTGAGAAATTCTAGAAATTCTATACTCTCATAAGTTCTTATTTAAAAACAGGTAGAAGACAGGTGGAGTTAATATGTCCATCTCATCTTTAAATCCAAATTGCATTTTTTTTTTTAATATTTGTTTGACATTTCATATTTCAGAAATAGGAAAATATTTATTCTTTGGCTATTTTAGGAAGATTGGCTAAAAATGGGTTGGTTTCTAGGAAGCGGCCCGTCAGGCTTTCGAGTTGGAACAAGAAGCAAGCAGAACCAGAACCGGAAAGACCTTTTCGAGTCCGGCCGAACACCAGCCGTCAAGCTGTTCGTGTCTTTTCTAATACTTTTAGGTGCTTTCTTGCACTAGCCAAGAAATCAAGTGTGTGAAGATTCAAGTACTAGAAATCAAGTGATGCTAGCAATGATCTACAGATTTTCAATGCTGAGAGTTTACAGAATAACATTAAAATCTAGTACAGGTTTGTTTTCACAACCAAATATGGGTGGATGCCCTTTTTTGTTGGTGGATTGGTGGTGGCCTTTATCACCAAGTTGGTGTCTACTTTGAGGCTGAATCATTTTTTGAGTTTTGCAATACGGAGTAATCTGAGAAAAGCTGAAGTTTTTGACATAAGTTTCTGATGTAGAGTTTGAGAACCAAAAATGTTAGAAATATGAAGAACTTCCATGTCCACATTAAGATATTCTGTGGAAATGAACTGAATTTTGAATATTCACTTCAACTGAGGAAAAAATGACAACAAATAGTAAATCTTTCCTATTAATCAAATTATGTATTTCAGGTTTATTTCTCCATCGACATAAGGCAGAGATGATAGATTCCCTGAGGTCAGCATTTTCATACAAAATTAAAGAGCAATGATGTACAAATGCATTTATGAAGAATGTTTCTTATTGCTTGCTTTTTGCAGGTTCATATGTATGTAGATTCTCAGGAAAAGGTTATAGCTCGGTATCAGGTAACACCATTTTAAGCCAGGTTTTTTGTTTTCGTTTCTTTTTCTTTTTCTTGCCAAACACAAGAAAGGAACCCATCAGAACAAGATGAACTCAATCCTCGTGTACTGTGGCATTGGACACCCACATTATGACTCATCAGATGTATAGTTCTGGATCACCATCCATAAAAACGTGTACAGTTGAGTGACCAAGCTTCATCCTGGTCATGGATAGATCACCCAGGTTCGGGTCCATAAGAAGTGACAATTGCCCTATGAAGACTCGCTTTTGCTACGACTCCGGTGGGTTCCCTTAACCAAGCCACTGCCTATGAGTCGCCGTCTCATTCTTCAACAGGCACGTGGTCAGAGATTTCTCCTCATAAGACTGAATCCATTCAATTTCTAAAAAGGATTACTAATCCTTAACTTTTCGAGGAATCCTTCATCAGTGGTTGTGAATGACTGACTTTTTCAATCTTTGAGTGGGAATGAAGGGACTAATTAAGTCTTGCAATAATGTGAAGGCTCATGTAACTTAAACTTTGCATTCTATTCTTGGTTGTCATTGTCATAAGGCCATAAGATCTAAACATTTTAGCCTTATCTACTAGTTGTTGCATGCTAAGGGTGTCTTCATGTGCAAATTTTTGCACTTTGCTATATACCAATATGTGAAGACTTTAGCTTTTGTTTATGGATTTCAGGCCTGTGATTGATTTCAATGAAATTGCTTTCCACTTCATGGAGTGTATGCATGTTTGTAGATCACTTAGAGCATTCTACATGTTCCTTTCATTTTGATGGAAGCATGAGGTTTGTAGTAACAATAGGCTTCTTGCAATTTTCAGCATTGCAGGGAATGCAATTTTGGAGAAATCATGAGCCTATCCTCTGAAGGATTTTTTAAAAAAAGTGGTATGTTTATGCATCCAGTATATAAATATCTATTTTATTGGTGTATATTTAGCCTGTTTAAAGTAATTCATAAATGGAGTGTATGAATCCAAAGGAAATTGCAATTTGTTCATGTTTGCACTTTATGAGACCAACAATTTCTATTGCAACTTGGATACCCATCTTGAACTCAAGAGGACCCAACCCACAACCCAATCTGACTGGAATTCCAACCCCAGGTGCCCAACCTACGCCCAACCTAAATGTTACATGCCATGAAGTGAAAAACAGGTTCAGAAATGAAAAGGATATTAGCTCACCCCAACTTGCAAATTGGATTTCAATATGCTGCAATCCATGCACTAGAGTGCTTAAAAGGATGTTTTTTGGTAAGATTTTCATTTGATCTTGGGTAATGTAATTGTGGTCAAGTAAATTCCAGTTGTTGTCAATAAGAAGGGTCCTTGTAGCCTTTGGGGTTATTCTAAATATGATCATGGGGGCATCTTTTTTATTTTCTCTACTTATTTAATTGGCTACTTTATTTCTCTTCTCTAAAGGATCCCTTGGCAGGTGGAATCTCATTTCTTCTCTTTAATGACAGTTTTTGTTTTATTTGTTGTATTTGATTTTTTGAAGTTTATAGATTTGATTTTACCTTTCCTCTCAACTTTTGTCACTGATTTTTTTGGAGACTAAATCCAAATCTTATTTCAGGTAATTCGTTGAGAACTCGGAGGTTTGCTAGTTGGTTTCAAAGCTTCGGATTCAACTATAGTAATCATTGTAAGCAATTTAATCCAAATTGCCCAAAATTTAATTCTTGATCAAACTTCGGTTTATACATTTGTTTAAATGTAATCATTTTCTTCACTAAGAAAGGTGAGAATTAGCTTATAGTATGAAAGATTTACCTCATATGATTTGTGAGAATTGAGATACATTTTTTGTTATCATAGATTTAATTATTGTATCAATGTTCCTTCTAAGATTGCTTTTAGACAGAGTTGTCATGACATACAATCAATTTTTTTTATGGAAATACAGATGGTAGATCTGATTTTGATTTATTTCTTTTGATTTGTGTTGACTAGTGTTTTCAAATAGGCTTTGGTTTGGGGCTTTGGAGAATGTTTTTGAAATTGGTATTAAGCTAGTTTTGGATGTGTGCACTGATTATGTAATCCCCTCTCAAAATTTTCTTTTGACGTCGACGGCTAAAAGCCAAATGGCTATATAGCCCGATGGTTTGTCCACGTCCCCTTTCTCGACGATTAGTCTGACGGGGAAGATCAATGTCGATGGTTTTTAGCTGTCGATGTCACCCTATTTTTAGTGGTGTAATTATATTAGAAAAATAAAAAATAAAATAACTTATGAACTTTTGTTTAATAAAAAGCTTACTGTCAATTTTTTTCGGACTTTTGGAAGTAAATGTTTTATTTTACGTGACCGAGAAGAACTAGGAAAGTTTGAAGCAAAGAGTGATGAAAGAATATTCCTAAGCTATGTACTAAATAGCCATGCTTATAGGTTTCTTAATAAAAGAACTAGGGTGATTCATGAATCAATAAATGTAGTAATTGATGATCAACAAATCTCACCCACTCCAAGTCAAGATAATGATGAAGTTAATATAATTGATATATCTGATTCTTCATTCAAATCAATTGATACTGAAATAAGATCAGTCAAAGACCATCCGACTGATCAAATACTTGGTAACCCTAGTACTGGTGCACAGATAAGAAGACAATTGGAAAATATTGTAATTATATTTGTTTCACTTCCCAAATTGAACAGACCAATGTAAATGAATCACTTGCTGATGAAAGTTGGATAATTGTCATGGAAGAAGAACTAAATCAATTTATTAGAAATAATGTGTAGTACTTGGTTCCTAAACTTTCTGATAAACATATAATTGGAACTAAATGGATTTTTAAGAATAAAACTGATGAATTAAGTAATATTATCAAACATAAGGCTCGAATGGTTGTATAAGGGTACACTCAAATAGAAAGAATTGATTATGATGAAACATTTGCACTAGTTGCACACCTTGAATCCATAAGATTAATTATTTTAATTACATGTTATAAGAAATTTAAAATATATCAAATGGATGTTAAAAGTGCATTTAGAAATGGTGACTTACAAGAAGAGGTTTATGTTGAACAACCTAAAGGTTTTGAGGATCCCAAATCTCTAAATCATTATATCGTCTTAAAAAGGCACTTTATGGTTTAAAACAAACTCTTAGGGTATGGTATAAAAAATTGACTAAATTTTTTACTTACTCATAACTTCATTATGGGTAGCGTCGATAAAATTTTATTCGTCAAAAAATATAACGATCATATATTGGTAGCTCAGATCTATGTTGACGATATAATTTAAGGATCTACATGTATTAACTTATCTATTGGGTTTGCAAATATGATGAAATCCAAGTTTCAAATGAGCATGGTTGATGAACTAAACTACTTTATTGGATTACAAGTTAAGCAACATCAAGATGGTATATTCATACCATAAACCAAATACACCTTGAACCTTGTAAAAAGGTTTGAGTTTGTGTAACACCCCGGATTTTTACCAACTTGGAGGTAGGGTCTTTAGGCAATGGGTCAACCATAACACCTTGGTAACCTCTTAGAACTCAATTCCAAAGTCAGAGAAATCGTTTAAAACCTAATTCTTTAGAAATTTAATGTGAATTAGCCAGCGCTACACTAGATTTCCTACAAAATTAGCACCAATCACTTTAAATACGATCTGTAAGATCCAAAACCTCTAGAATTGTTAACGCTACGTTACCCTGAAATCTAGGATCCAACTCTAAACCCAGTTGCTCTCGGGAATGCTTTGTAACTTTGTATTGGTTCTAGACTGCGCATCTAGAGTCAGGTAGTTATGAACTTAGACCATTACGACTGCCTAGTTGGACTTGACAATCACCTAAAAAATCAAGCCCAAACGATGTCCTGAGACCATTTTATGGAGCCCGGAGTGAAGAGAGTAAGAAAATGAAGATTTTTAGAAAATTAATTATATTTTTTAAGAAATTTGGAACGGTTCACTTGCGCGTTATTTTTAAGCGTTCTGACTGTTAGAATTCGATCCAAATTCACCCTCGGATCAGGATAGGTGGCCCTTACATGTCATAACATTTGTGACCCTGATCGAGTTCCCGTAACCGCTAAACTGAAACTGGTCCGCCACGGTTGATCTTGAAACCCGACCGGACTGAAAACTTAGCTTGACCTCTATCTGATATTAGAGAGCTTAAGTCCGACCGCATTTAGTAACAGGACCTCCAGAAATGCTCCATTGGATCGGAACAGACCCGATCTGGACATAACCTAAGTATACCTTGGCCCCAAGTCTATTTCCGTCGCATTTGGGCTTATAAAAAGGGCTTAAACCCTCTCTCACAAATCCCATACGAATTTCAAACCCTAACCAAAATCAAGAGAGAAAAGAGAGAAAGTGAGGGAGAAGTTGGAGTTTTCTTCCAGGGATTCCTTCCAGTCTCTCTGCTTGCCTCATCCATCCTTCTGCATCGCTATTCTCTCGATTCCAATTCCGTTCTTAGGTAAGAAATCCTAACCCTAATCTGTTTTGAAGCGTAGAATAGTTCCAATGATATTATAGCTAATCTATTTCATGCCTTAGGTTGTCTATCTGCCGTTGACGAAGACTTATCGTCTGAATCACATCTTATACGCATTTTTTGGTTTAAGGTGCGGACTATATACCTTTAGGTTATGGTTTTCAAGACTTTCAATGTTAAGTAATGATTTATTCTTGCCTAGGATGCTATTTCACATGTATAAAGTGCTGTCCGTTTTATTTTTCAGTTATACGTTAACTATGTTGAATATACTGTATTCCTCGTATTTGTAGAAAATACTGTATACGTATAAAATTTGAATTTGTGTTTGCCATGATTAACTGCCGTCTATGTATGCTACATGTATGTTTAACAACTCCTGGGCTAAAGGTTTAGTCCAAATACATGATATGCCAACATATGATATGTATTTAGTATGTGTAGCCTAAGTGTATATGAAAATGACTGAATGAGTATAGACTTTGTATTCGTGCTTGCCATGACAATCTGTCGTGGATATATGATTGTTGTATGGGCTGCTACCCTTTAACGAAAGGATTTGCTTTAATACGTATGCTAATGAATACATAATATGTATGATGTAATGTGTAGACTAAGTGTATGTAAAAGTGTCTGAATGAGTCAGTAGTTAGTAAGATGTTCCTGTATGCGAGTTGAGATATGATTCTCAACTACATCAATGATGTGTATGAATTCCTCCATGACTTATGTAACCTAGGTTATTCATGATAATTATGCGTATGATTTCCTCCATGACTTGTGTAACTTAGATTATCCATGTCCACTACGTGTATGATTTCCTTCATGTATTGTATTTACATTTAAGTTATATTTTCATAGCTGTCCATATGATTGTAGGATATGAATCACATGCCTGTTATTGAATTGTACGTGCTTGGGGCTGTACTACAGTCCAGGTAATCGGTAACCATTCTGTAATTAGTGGTTGAGGTTGTTGTCGCCACTCAGGATGAGTTTAACGAATCTGAGTCGTGCTTGGGATGTTCGGCAGTGGTTAGGCCACACAGATTGCGTATGCATTCCATGTCGTTCAACTCAACGTATGCTTGACCTAGTTAAGCTTATTAAATAAACCGATTGACTGATGTTTGTTCACCATGTTTGGTCGCTACTGTTTGAACCTAAGGTACCAAACTTACCAATGAAAAGCCCATCTAACCTTGGTACCTCGATCCCCTAAGACTCATGAGCCGATTATAGTGGTATGGGACACTATATTCGTGCTGTCGGCCTACATTGATTGGTGACGAGCCCTTTGTAGTGACCAGTGTGCACCTATACTCGTGATCAGATTATGGTGGTATGAGACATTATATTCTTGTTGTCGGCCTACATTGATTGGTGACGAGCCTTCTATAGTGACCTCGAGTATATCCTGATAGTGCATTAGGACGACAAGTCTTGTTGCAGTATGTGGGATATAAGTAGGCCTGTATTGATAAGGTGATGGGGGAGAGGAGCAACGATTGCTCGCAACAGCCCTGACAGCCCTTGCAGTGACCTAGAACTGTAACACCGTATTAGATTATCTCGGACTGACGACCTGAGAATGGATCACCGTTTGGGTAATGATACAAAGGAGGTACCTTAGCTTCCCAATCCTGTTGTATGAAAAGGACTAATAAGAACTTGGTAAGCATATTCATAACACCGCATTGCATGTGCTAACGGCGTTGGTGATAGAGCACCGAGGAAGTGAGTCATGCCGCGATCGTTAGATGATGTTGCAGAGGGGATTGTGGTGAGGTCATGCATCATTCTTCATATCATCTTTACATTAACAAGAGTATCTAGGACCTTTTTGATTGTACTGCCTTATCATTACCGCTTGATTGGATTGATAATATGTTAACCTTTGCTGTAGATAGCTTCCACTGAGTTGATCACTCACTCCCACGTTACGGGATGGTGTTGGCCACACCAACTAGTCCCTATTTTAGTTTCAGGTGGCGGCGTTGCCTGCGAAGCAAAGCCGGACTTTATGATGATGAGGAGGATTTCTCCTATATGCAGGTTCTGATCGACGGGGTTACAGGGTTATTGATTAGATGTCAATACACTTGGTATTTTACCTTTTATTTGAACACGCATGTATATTCTCCTCTTTTCATTTTTGGAGTATACATGTATTTAGTTAACCTGGTAACATGTTCACACTCTGGAGACTTACAATCAATAATGCATTTTATATATTTATCATAGTCTTCCGCTTGACAAACTTAACTGTCTTTGGAGTATGATATGCTGTTTTGCTCTAATCTCACTCATGTTTTCTATACTAATATGAACAACATTCATCCATCATTGAAAATGTTGCATAATTGATGTTCTGGAACTCGGGAGTGGAGTTTATATTCGACCCCCAATTTTCAGGATATTACAGATGGTATTAGAGCATGATTTGGATTTAACTGGAATTGGGTTATGGTCACACACCGTACGCTGACGCCAATTTAACGTAGGAGGGTGCGAGAACAATCTAGAAACAAGTTTAGGACCCCCAGTTTGTTTGTTGGCGAAAGTTTACTGAAACGATCGCTGAGATAGAGTCCATACACACTCCTGATCACACACAAGGACCCCAAATCAGTTTTAGACCGTCAATTGATGGGTATAGACCGCATTCCACCCCATTCCAGCAGTTAGAAATCGCAAATTTTGAACAGAGATCAGATTAGTTCCGAAATGACCCAAAATGGCTCAAATCGGAAGAGGGGGCCAAACGAACATGTTTTAGAAGGTTCTAAGGTGGGAACCAGACGTTTTTGGGGCCTAGGGGGCAGGAGGTCCTCGCCCATTTGGCGAGGCCTCGCCAAATTGTCCAGAGAGCGGCGAGGCCTCGCCGGTCGGCGGGCTATTCGGGTCGGGCCGCCCGGGCTGATGCACTTTGGGGTTAAATGGGACCCTTTGGTCCAGGGTTCGGCTACCCATTCATTTGAAACCTCATACTTCCTTCACAAAATGGCCCTCCAAGCTCTCCTTTCCCTTTAAAACTGCTGTTTTCTCTCTCCAACCTTCCTTCCAATCGTCCCTTCTTTTATTTTCTGTTATTTCCTTCATCCCTCTACCGTTCTCAATCAGATCCAGCAGCTACTTCATCCATTCTCCTCGATTAGAGCTCCCATAACTCCCATTTGAGCTCCAAAATCGTGCCAGCCCCAAACATCTCCTATTTTGGTCTTTTCTTTCTTTTATTTTTCCTTTCTTTAACCCATTACACTCCTCTTTCAGACCTAGATCCGTGGAGACCCAAAGATCTCAGCCCTTCCCTTCATTTTCTTCATTTTCCATGGTTCTTTATGAACTAGTTATAGTCATCTTCTCGGTCTTTATGCATTACCGTGGGGCGAGACCAAACACAGTAGCTTAGTCCATAAACAGTTACCATCTAGTGCTAGGACATCTAGAGTTTTGGACCTAGAGTTAGTACTCCTAGATTTTGAAAGATCTGACAATATAGGAAATCTAAGTCCAATTAGATAATCTTGACCCTAAGCGATAGAACAATTCCTGGTATTAGAAATGGTATAAAACCATCTAGCGTATAAGCTTAGACTTTGGATTTTAGCTAGTGAGTTACAGACTAGACTACTAGTTGTATTAAGCCGTGTAAAGACTAAATATGCTAAGGAATTGTTGGTTAGATTTGGTTGGAGTATAACTTCATTCCTTCGATAGATCCCCGTAATACTCAGAGGCGTCTTTAGTCACTCTTAGGAAAGCTGTTCGATTTAGAGACTATTCATGCATAGGGAAACTTGTATATTCTTCGGATTGAACTTAGGTCAAACCAGCACACCCTTTATAATTACCCTCCCAAGGACTTAGTACAACCCGGAACACGAAGTAAAAGAATTGTTTATAAGCGAAGTATTCGTGGTTTGAATCGACTTCTCAATCCTGATAGTTACTAATAGATCCAATGCTCTGATCAAGCAGAAGATCGACATCGACTAAGATTAAGAACTGATACGACAAATTTTCTGTCCTAGCTAGACAGAAAGTCTATGTATCCGGCTCAGACCTACTATACAACTTTTCTTCCGTGTTGGCCCGACTACCTACAACCAAAAGTTATTGCTTTGCCTTTGGGAATTGTTGAGAACATATAGCCAATAGAGATTAGACATCTTGCGGCAAGCTCACACCTGCTCCTAAACTCAACCACAATAGAGATTAGGCCCCTTTCTACAACTATAGGTACCAATGTCATAGAACGCATCATTAGCAAAGGGAGACCAATGTATTGAGAGGTTGTTTCCCCATTTCATGTCTATGATTCCGACATACGGATCGAGACATAGGTTCTTGACCCTTAAGAGTAGACATAAATTTTTAAGGGGGGTAGAACCTTATGAGCCTAATCAGAGTTGCGCAGCGGAAGCGTGGTTGACCCTTTCCCCACTGGCCCAGGATCGAAGGAAATTAAGGGAAACAATTAGGGCTCAAGTGTTGAACCCATTCATATTAAATTATAGGCCTAGTAGCGGGAGCGGGCGAAGGTCAGTGTATCCACAAACCCACTCGTTAAATACGAGCATAATAGAAGCCTTGGACGATTTTATACGATTAAAAACCCCTTAGGATACTCTATTAGAGTGTTTATTAATCCCTACCTTGGACATAGATTCAGACGAGGACTCTCCTAGATAGGATAATCAAGACCCAAAGCTCAACCCTATTAATAGGACTTTGAACCTTTTAGTAATTAGCTTTCCCTAAGTTTCTAGAGTGATCGGATTACGGAGTTACTGAAACGCACAAGTGCGAGACATTCGCGGCTTGACCCAATTCTCAATCCTGGCAGACTACTAATGGACTCACTGCTTGACCAGGAAGAAACTCAGGATCCACCAGAATTAGGAAGGGATATAACGCTATCTACCCTGGTCAGGCGAACATTCGACGTATCGGGATGAATCTCACTACAATCGTTTCTCCGTATTGGTCGACCTAGATTTGATATTAGAGAGCTTAAGTCCGACCGCATTTAGTAACAGGACCTCTAGAAATGCTCCGTTGGATCGGAACAAACCCGATTTGGACATAACCTAAGTATACCTTGGCCCCAAGTTTATTTTCGTCGCTTTTGAGCTTATAAAAAGGACTTAAACCCTCTCTCACAAATTCCATACGAATTTCAAACCCTAGCCAAAATTAAGAGAGAAAAGAGAGAGAAAGTGAGGGAGAAGTTGGAGTTTTCTTCCAGAGATTCCTTCTAGTCTCTCTGCGTGCCTCATCCATCCTTTTGCATCGCTATTCTCGCGATTCCAACTCCGTTCTTAGGTAAGAAATCCTAACCCTAACCTGTTTTGAAGCGTAGAATAGTTCTAATGATGTTATAGCTAATATATTTTATGCCTTAGGTTGTCTATCTGCCGTTGACGAAGACTTATCGTCTGAATCACATCTTATACGCGTTTTCTGGTTTAAGGTGCGGACTATATACGTTTAGGTTATGGTTTTCAAGACTTTCAATGTTAAGTAATGATTTATTCTTGCCTAGGATGCTATTTCACATGTATAAAGTGCTGTCCGTTTTGTTTTTCAGTTATACGTTAACTATATTGAATATATTGTATTCTTCGTATTTGTAGAAAATACCGTATACGTATAAAATTTGGATTTGTGTTTGCCATGATTAACTGCCGTCTATGTATGCTACATGTATGTGTAACAACTCTTGGGCTAAAGGTTTAGTCCAAATACATGATATGCTAACATATGATATGTATTTAGTATGTGTAGCCTAAGTGTATGTGAAAATGACTGAATGAGTATAGATTTTGTATTCATGCTTGCCATGACAATCTGTCGTGGATATATGATTGTTGTATGGGCGGCTACCCTTTGACGAAAGGATTTGCCCTAATACGTATGCTAATGAATACATAATATGTATGATGTAATATGTAGGCTAAGTGTATCTAAAAGTATCTGAATGAGTCAGTAGTTAGTAAGATGTCCCTATATGCGGGTTGAGATATGATTCTCAACTACATCAATGATGTGTATGAATTCCTCCATGACTTATGTAACCTAGGTTATTCATGATAATTATGTGTATGATTCCTTCCATGACTTGTGTAACTTAGATTATCCATGTCCACTTCGTGTATGATTTCCTTCATGTATTGTATTTACATTCAAGTTATATTTTCATAACTGTCCATATGATTGTAGGATATGAATCACATGCCTGTTATTGAAATTGTACGTGCTTGGGGCTGTACTACAGTTCAGGTAATCGGTAACCGTTCTGTAATTAGTGGTTGAGGTTGTTGTCGTCACTCAGGATGAGTTTAACGAATCTGAGTCGTGCTTGGGATGTTCGGCAGTGGTTAGGCCACACGGAGTGCTTATGCATTCCATATCGTTCAACTCAACGTGCGCTTGACCTAGTTGAGCTTATTAAATAAACCGATTGACTGATGTTTGTTCACCATGTTTGGTCGCTACTGTTTGAGCCTAAAGTACCAAACTTACCAATGAAAAGCCCCTCTAACTTTGGTATCTCGATCCGCTAAGACTCATGAGCCGATTTGGTGGTATGGGACACTATATTCGTGCTGTCGGCCTACATTGATTGGTGACGAGCCCTTTGTAGTGACCAGTGAGCATCTATACTCGTGAGCAGATTATGGTGGTATGAGACACTATAATCTTGTTGTTGGTCTACATTGATTGGTAACGAGCCCTTTGTAGTGACCTCGAGTATATCCTGATAGTCCATAAGGACGACGAGTCTTGTTGCAGTATGTGGGATATAACTAGGCCTGTATTGATAAGGTGATGGGGGAGAGGAGCAACGATTGCGCGCAGCAGCCTTGCAGTGACCTAGAATCGTAACATCGTATGAGATTATCTCGGACTGACGACTCGAGAATGGATCACCGTTTGGGTAATGATACAAGGGAGGTACCTTAGCTTCCCAATCCTGTTGTATGAAAAGGACTAATAAGAACTTGGTAAGCATATTCATAACACCGCATTACATGTGCTAACGGCGTTGGTGATAGAGCACTGAGAAAGTGAGTCATACCACGATCATTAGATGATATCGCAGAGGGGATTGTGGTGAGGGCACGCATCATTCTTCATATCATCTTTGCATTAACAAAAGTATCTAAGACCTGTTTGATTGTACTGATTTATCATTACTGCTTGATTGGATTGATAACATGTTAACCTTTGCTGTATATAGTTTCTACTGAGTTGATCACTCACTCCCACGTTACGGGACGGTGTTGGCCACGCCAACCAGTCCCTATTTTAGTTTCAGGTGGCGGCGTTGCCTGCGAAGCAGAGCCGGACTTTATGATGATGAGGAGGATTTCTCTTATATGCAGGTTCTGATCGACGGGGTTACAGGGTTATTGATTAGATGCCAATACACTTGGTATTTTACCTTTTATTTGAACACGCATGTATATTCTTCTCTTTCCATTTTTGGAGTATACATGTATTTAGTTAACCTGGTAACATGTTCACACTTTGGAAACTTACAATCAATGATGCATTTTATATATTTATCACATTCTTTCGCTTGACAAACTTAACTGTCTCTGGAGTATGATATGCTGTTTTGGTCTAATCCCACTCATGTTTTCTGCACTAATATGAACTACATTCATCCATCATTGGAAATGTTGCATAAGTGATGTTCTGGAACTCGGGAGTGGAGTTTATGCTTGACCCCCGATTTTCGGGATGTTACAGTTTGAGAATGGAATAAAGTTTGATACTTCAATGAGTACAACTCTTAAGCTCTTAAAACATGAATCAGGTAAAAGTGTAGACTCCCATCTATATAGAAGCATGATTGGTAGTCTCTTATACCTAACTCCTAGTAGACCTGATATTGCTTTTAGTGTTGGAATATATGTTAGATATCGATATAATCCTAAAGAATCACATCTAATTACTCTTAAATGGATAATCAGATATGTTGCATATATTTCTAACTTAGGACTTTGGTATCCGCATGATACATCCATACAAATTTTCAGATATACTAATGTAGACTAGACAGGTAATATTGATGATAAAAAATCTACCAGTGGTGGATGTTTCTATGTAGGAAACTGTTTAGTATCATGGCTTAGTTAGAAATAGAACTCTGTATCTCTTTCAACAGATGAAGCTGAATATATCGCAATTGGTAATGCCTGTACTCAACTTATTTAGATGAAAAGAATGTTAGTTGATTATGGTATTGCATAAGATACTATGACATTATATTTCAATAATTTGAGCATAATTAATATTTTAAAAAATCCAAACCAACATTCTCGTACTAAACATATAGATATTTAATACCATTATATTTGAGAATTAGATGAAGAGAAGAGTATTAGGCTAGAATATATTCAAACTGAGAAGCAACTTGTAGACATATTGACCAAATCACTCGATAAGAATAGATTTTCTAAATTAAAGCATGATATTGGTTTGTGTAATTTTAATTAATCATAGTGGTTATGCATTTATTTATTTTATGTGTATATTTAATGCATAATATGATAAAAAAAAAATATATATATATATACTAATGAAAATGTCAAAAAATTCAGTTTATTTTTTTTTCTCGACATGTCGAATACATGCTTGACTAGTCGAATCATCGACGAGTTGAGTACATGCTTGATCGGTCAAGGATTGCGCTATTTCACCTGAAAGGGGGAAAAATCACTTCTTTCATTTCATTTCCACCTTCTTTGATTAGCTGGTGCTCCTCTCGATGAACCCAACTTCTAATCTTACTTGTAAGTGGTTATTTTTTTATTTCTTTTAAGATTTGGGTATTTCGCTAGTTAATCTCTTATTTATGTTTTATTCTTGATTTCAAACCCTTTTTGTTGTCAGATTTGTGGAAAATTGATCTATCCACAATCCATCTATTCTCATTAGTTATTTCTTGAGCAATCATTATATGCAACATCGTAATAAAAGAACGACATCACGTAAAGCTCGTGGTAGCTCGTCATCTAGGCCGACTCCATCTAATGTAACAACCCTAAGGGGCCCCAAAGAAGATTCAGAGCATGTTAGGGATTTTCGCTCAAAAGACATAATTATTGAGCATAGTGTTAATCTAGCTCACATTGCTCCATTTGAACTTGTTCCTCTTCTTTCAAATATCAGATGGAGAGGCATTTTTGGTTGGGGTGGAACAACTTATAGTTCCATACCGCAAGTGATGTATGCATCAATTTGTGATGTGTCTCTCGAAAACCTTTCTTTTATGATTAAATTTGCAGAAGACACATTCACTATAAATTGTTATACCATCTCATCATTGACTGAGATTACCGTTGCAGATGATGCGATTCCAATCAATAGTCTAACTAAAAAAATGAAGCATACTGAACGACAAACGATTACTTATAAGCTATGTCGTTTCAATGCTGATTGGAAATCCGGTAATGTGCTACGTGCCAACCAGATGCTCCCCAAATATTGAGTCCTACATCAGTTCTTTACATCTAATGTCTATCATAGATCTGGGAACAAGTCAAAACTTACTCCCTTCATGACTCGTGTCTACCATTCAGTTGTATCTAGTATACAAGTTTACCTTCCTTCTCTAATATGTTATCTCATTATCCAGTTTTGTCTTCATCCTGGTCATGGTTCTATTCCATTTGCCTATCTCATGACGTGTATTGCTTTACACCATAATGTCACAATTATTCCATTCGAGGCACTGGAATTTGTTTTACCATTTAGCAACACCAATCTCAATAAGATGAATTTTGAATTTTTTCCTGGTCAATGTGATGAAGAAGAAGAGGAAGAACCCGCACTAGAAGACACTTCGATGGACGACATATTTGATGAGCTCGATGAGTCGATGATCCAAAATATTCAGACTATCAACCTTCTCAGGTTGATGATTGGCTTAAATCATTGTAGGAGAAGGTTGAGGCTCTACGAGTCTCACAGGACAGTATGGTTCAAAATCAGACATCATTAGTGAAGTTCATGAAAAAGTACTTCTACCGTATTGTGAAGAGTTTCCACCAGCTTGATCCCTCCATGTCTGCTCCTTCATCGTTTGGAACCGACTGAGTTTATTACATTTTCATTTTTTTTTTAGGTTGTATACTTTAATTTTTCTTAGTTTGCTTGATGACTACTTTACACTCTCCTTGGTTGTTTATTTTCGTATTTTGACAATCTAATATGCTACTCTCCTTGACATATTCATATGTTTTCTTTCTTTTAATTATTTCTGTGGTTATTCATATGGTTTACTTGATGGTTAACCTATTTTCTTCTCTTGTCAACTTGTGACAAAAGGGGGGAGAGATTTGAAAAATGGGCATGCATGTTTTGAAATCTTTTGATTTATAATGCATGTGAATGATAGGAGAATCAAGTATACTTAAAATGCATGTGAATGATAGGAGAATCAAGTATGCTTAAATGCTTAGAGAATGCTTTGGAATGGAATATGCTTAGAGAATGCTTTGGAATGGAATGTATGGACTGTTGTATATACAGGGAAAGTACAAATTGAGGGGGAGTAGTAAATTTTTGCATTCTTCAACAACTCATTTACAACATGAGTACAAGGATGTAGAGCTTCATTCAGATTTTTATAATACTTAGTGTTTTGTCACAAAATTGATAAAGGAGGAGATTGTAAGTGCTGTAAGTACATTTTACACCTTGTTTGTCAAATTTCATCTTGTTAAAAACATCTTAGCAAATGATCTTCAAGTCAAGCTTAAGATTAAAGTTCAAGTCAAGCTCATGTTGAAGTTCAAGTCAAACTCATGTTGAAGTTCAAGTCAAGCTCAAGTTAAAAATCAAGCTTAAGCTCTACTTGAAGACTAAGCTCGATCTACTAAATTTCTAGTAGAAGATTAAGCTCCTTTGAGATATTCAAGTCTCTAACATACTTCAAGGTAATGAAGTTTAGTCCACACAGGTATTATAAACCTTGGAAAGACCTTAGGTTTAGGTGCTGTTAAAACATATTTAAAATTGGGTTTTTATAGTCTTGTTTCGGTGGTAAACTCTCAGGAGTTTCAAAACCCGGTCAAAGGTTCGAGTATCCATAGGTGGTGAAATCCCACTATAGCGTGAGTATGTGTGGGTGTGTATGCGTATGATAAAAAAAATTAGGTTTTTATGCTTATAATTGATTGAGTTTCAACTAACCTTAAGTTTTGACTCGACCGGTCTAAGAATTTCTCGACAAGTCCTAACACTAGCTGAAGTGTAACAGAATTTCTATTACTTCTTTGACCAGTTGAAGGGTCTCTTCGATCAGTTGAAGGACCTCCTTTGACCAGTCGAGCGTTCATCGACTCGAAGTCCAGCAATGAAAAAATAGTTTGGATTTGGCTCCTTCGACCAGTCGAGCAAGACCCTCAACTAGTTGAGCAGGGCCTTCGACTAGTTGAGAATTACCTTCAATGAGTCGAAGATCCGTTAGATCTTATCCCGCTTAAAATTGAAAATTTGTTAGAACTGAATCTAGTGCTTAGACGAGTCGAAGCAACAACTTCTGTGCTTATAAATTAAGGTTCTTTCTCAATCTGAAAATACAATTCAAGCCTATCAAAGTTCTTATTCAAGAGAAAAAGAAGCCTCACTTATTATCAAGCTATCAAGCGGTATTTATAAATATTTTTATAGCTTTTTATTTAATTCATTACTCTTTTATTCTATCATTTTAATTCTAGAAAAAGAGAGAATACTCTTCTTTTTTAGATTTCAAGGAATTAATACAAGTAGCCATTGTTTTAGATCTAATTAAAAACAATAGAATCCTGAATCTTTTCTAGTAGACTAAACATTGAACATTTGTCATTCATGAAAAGCGGCTCTACAACTACAATTTTTACGGTGAAGATAAGTATACATTTACATTTTGTATTTAGTTTTTTTGAGATAGCCAGAAAATCACATAGTTGGTTTTTCTGAGATAAGCCAGAAAATCTCAATGAGGGATTTCTTTGTTTGTAATAGCCCGATAAAATCACAACTGTATCAGGTTTTAAGGTGACCTTGTGAAAACCTTATTCATAGTGAAAGTTGAGATTACATGGTTAGTAATCTTGGGAGTGAAGTAGGTGTTGAGGGTCAAATATTGCATATTATCCCCCAATTATATTTTGGTTTTATGAACGTGATACTTCTTAATGTCTTATTTTACTCGTGCTTGTGTTACAAGGTGAATTTAAGAGCTTGGATTGAAAAATGTGCTAAAAACATTGATTTGATGCTCAAAGATCACCAAGGCAAGGGATGGATCTTAGAAGACAAAGATTGAAGAATTCACATGCTAAAGATCCAAGGAAACCAAATGATGAAGAAAGAGAATCGAAGACTTGAAGTGAAAAAAATGAATCCTGAAAATTATCCTGAAAACAGATTCCGGGGCTAGAAAAGTCTAATTCTAGAAAATTGTCAAAATCACCTTCGATCATATCGAAGGTACTTAGATGCATCGAAGTTCATATCGTAGGTACTTAGATGTATCGAAGGTGGAATTGAAAATTACAGGATTTTAAAACCAAACTCGCTGGATAGTTTTGGACCACTTTCGATGATATTAAAAGACCTTCGATGCATCAAAGCTTATATCGAAGATCATATCGAAAGACATTCAATACATCGAAACTATTACGCAGATTTTACGTGGTTGTGTAAATTTGAGGTGATTTCTAGATTCTTCCAAGTCAATGCGAAAGGAGGTGTTGCTCAACTATAAATAGGACTCCCTTAGGCATCCCTGGTATTAGGCCTGTGTCCTTATGACCATTCCATTCCTTAGGATCTCTTGATCCTCTCGGTTGAATTCCGGTGACCCGCAACATATAGATATTGTTTGCGCGCCACCTTAAGTCGCATCCGGTAAATCCGTGTCGATTCAACCTGAGATCTGTATCATTGTAACCGTGTCGTCGCCGCCGTTCCAATGCTACGTCTCATGCATCAATTGGATACTTAGATTCGGCTTGCGCATTATCTCGGCCGTTGATCGTATGTTGCGGGACCCAAGGTGTCTAGGTAGAGAAATATCTCTACAATGATGACATCACCCCTACCTCTAGCCACCCTATCCTAGCCTTTAGCCTCATGCTTCTTATAAAGCAATGATGGCTAGCTAGCCATGCTTATCATTATTACCTTACAACCATCATTACCTAGCTGAGAGAGAGAGAGAGAGCTATCTACCTCTCTCTCTTATCTCTCTCCCTCCCTCTTTCTTCTTCATTTTGCTCCAATGTTGCAAGCTTGGACGTCCTAACCATCCCAAAATCTAGCAACCTCCACTCATTATACCTCCCAATCCAACTATCAAAAGTCAATCTCCACCATAAAAAGAGCTTCCTAGGAGCATTAGAGCATAGGAGGAAGGAGTAGAAGATCTTAAGGTGGGTGCTTTTCTAAGATCTAATTTATGGTAGAAAGGAAATTTCCACCCTTGATTTTGTTTATGGGCCCACACTTGGTTGGGACACACCTTGATGTATGCATGCATGTTCATAAAGGGGCTCACAGCGGCGAAGCCCCTCCATTACTCATCCTCTCTTAGTCGTCTCTCTCTCTCTCTCTCTCTCTCTCTCTCTCTCTCTCTCTCTCTCTCTCTCTATTTCTTTCCCATATTTCGTGGCCCACTTTATGTGCTCAACTGACCCAGACCATCCAATAGGTGGGACGGTCTAGCTGTCCAAATGGTTGGACGGCCGGCCACCCCACCTTGTTGCCCAGACACTCTAGGCCCCAAAAGATGGGGAAAATGCATATATCAGCTTGATCCGGGGTTGTGTGGCCCATACGGGTGGACCTTACCATGATGTATGAAGGATATCCTCAGTGTCCAGCTAGTGGGCCAGCCTTGCTACCCAATCTGGGCCCTGCATGACTGGATGGTCATACAGGGCTAGATGGAGGGAAAATACAAATTCCAGCTTGTCTTTTTATTGGGATGGCCCATTGGCATGGACCCCACCTTGATGAATGTGATCTATATCCTCGCTGTCCATCCCCTAGTCATTTAGAATGGGTAACATGGGCCATTTTCTGCTAGACAGATTGTTGTCCAGCAATAGGCCTAAATGCATGAACACATAAGATATATATATATATATATATATATATATATATATATATATATATATATATATATATATATATATATATATCGAGCCATTTTTTTTTGGAGCGGGGTGGCCCACTGATATGTGTGGCCCCACCTTGATGCATGTTTGTATCCACACCGTTCTTGGAGGGGGAAGGGAAACCCGCCTGGGGTGGGCCCACGGTCTGGACAATCTGCCAGTGGCATCATCTAGCCAGTTAGCAGGCCTGGACGGGCCAGCTACTGGCACCGTCCAGTAGGCCTGGGTGAAAGGAAAATGCAGATATCGGGCCTGATTTTCTTGAGGGTGGCCACCCACGTGGACCTCACCTTGCTGGACATACAAGAAATGCCTACCATCCATCCATTTCTCCCATATACACCAGGCCATGGGCCCAACCATGCAACAGATCCCACGCCCAACCTTGGAACTTTCTAGGGCCCGCTGAGATGTTTGTGGAAGGCCAGCAGCCCGCCCATCTTCCTGGGTGGCCCACGCTCCTGCAGGACCCACCATGCATGTGCTTTATCCAGGCTGTTCATTTGTGGGAACGCCCAAGTGGGGCCAGCGGTCCAGCAACCTGCTGGACCTACCATAATGTATATGTTTATCCATGCTGTTCAGCCATTGGGTGGCCCACCGAGGCTCGGTCCACATCCCAGCTAGACCAGGCCACTGATGAGGCCACCTTATGTATGTGTTTTATTAAGCCATAAGCCCACCGTGCTATATATATGTTGTATAATCATGCTGTCCATCCATTGTTGGGCCCACTAGTGAGGTGTGGAGCTCCCCCACACTCTCTATCATTTTCCCAGGGCCCACTCTGTTGTATGGGCCCAAATTATGAGTAGCAGATCCAAATCTCAGGTAAACTTACTATAGGGAACAGTTTGGGCTGGGCGTCCCATGTTGGGGCTGCCTTGTGAGGCCCACCATGATGTGTGTGCTGTACACACGCTGTCCATCCATTTTTCTAGATATTTTAAGGGCCATGGGCCACATCGAGAGGTAGGACCAAATCCCAAGTGGACCACACTAGGGGATAGTGATGATTGAGCGCCCACCATGGGCTGCCTTGTTGTAACACCTCGGATTTTGGCCAATCTAGGATTTGACATCCTTAGGCAGTGGGTCAATTAAAACACCTGGAAAATCGTTCAGAACCCAATTCCATAGCCAAAGAAACCACTTAGGATTAATTTCTTTAGAAATTAAGCGTAAGTTAGCTAGCGCAACGCTGGAGTAGCTGGGAAATAGTCCCTGATCACTTTAAATACGTTCTACAAGACCCAAATCGAGTAGAACCAGTGACTCTATAATAATCTATAACCTCGGACCGAACTCTAAGCAGGTTTGTTTTCTGGACCACTTTGAATCTTTGTATTGGATCTAGACTGCGCGTCGAAAGTCCGATACCTCCTATCTTAGAACGTTAGAACCGCCTAGCTGGACTTGACACTCATTTCGAAAATCAAGTCAAACCGATAATCACAAGCCATTTCATTGAGCCCGGACCGAAGAGAGTGCGAATAGGGACAGAATTGAAATTTCAAATTCAAATCTGGCACACGACTTGACGCGTCAGTATTGAGCATTCTGGCCGTCAGAATTCAGCCAGATTACACCCTCGGATCAGGAGAAATTTCTATTTTATATCATGAGACTTTCAGCCTTGATCTATGTGCGATGACCGCTGAACTGAAACTGATCCGCCACGTGCGATCTGCGAACCCTGTCGGACTGAAAACTTGATGTGTGCTAGATCCAGTGTGCATGAGCTTAAGTCCGATCGCGTTCGGCCAGGGGACCACCAGAAATGATCTTTTAGACCGAAACAGTCCCGATTTGGATATACCCTAAGTAAACTTTGTTCCTGAGCCTATTTTGGGCAAGATTGGGCTTATAAAAAGGGTTGAAACCCTCACTCCTCTCTCCTATCCGAATTTGCAAAAATTCCTAGATTGGGAGAGAGAAAAGGTGAGAGTTTGTGAGAGAGTAGGAGAGAATTTCTTGCTGCTCGTGCCACCTGCTGTAAGTGCTTAGGCGACGCACTCCGATCACTTTCCCGGCGATTCCAACGCACTTCTAGGTAAGAAAAACCCTAACCACTTGCTGATTTGGGGATTTCTTTGATTCAAATAGAATAGTAGCTGATGTACATGTGTATCAGGTTGTCTGATCGCCGTAGACAAAGCGTATACACCCCGTTCGAATCAATACCGTTATAAAGTGAAAGGTGCGGATTTTAGACGCTTTGATTGACTGTTTCCAAAGCTTTCAATGTCGTTTAATAGTAGATTATCGACGGCATCGCCGTTTGACATGTACAACATGCTGTCCGTTTCCTGTTTCGTAAACCGGAGAAGAATATGAGATTTAGGGCATTTTAGTCATTTGTAGGAAATACTGTTTTCATCCATAATTTGCTGATGTGATTGACATGGCTTCTTGTCGCATTAGAATCTTAGGAATGCGTACATAATTAGTTTGGCGAAGAGATTCGCCTAAATGCGCACTTCGGGTCGACATACTATATGTAGACTTAAGTGTGTAGTGTAAGTGTTTGTATAAATGCTTGTATTAGTATGTATTGAATTAAATGATGTTATGGATTAGTTTGAGATTGGTTTCTCAATTAATATGCTGGTGTAAATGGTTTCCTACATGTTAGCCATATGCATGATTTCATTATATGAATGAAATGCATGTGCTTGATGATTCACGTAAGTTGTATGTTATAACATGTACTTGGGGATTTCATTATGATTTAGTTTGGGATTGAATTCTCAATTAATTTGCTGATGAAAATAATTTCCTATATGTTGGCGATGTGCATAATTTCATTATATGTATGAAAGGCATGTATCAGGTAATTTGCTTAAGTTGTATGTTACAACATGTGTTAACATGCTCATATGGTTGTATTTCATTTTCAATACTTTCACATGCTTTGCTGATGTGATTCCACATGTTTGGGACTATACTTAGTCCAGACAGTCGGTAACCGAGCGAATTCGTGGTTAGCTTATCTTCGCCACGAACGACGCGTCGATGAATGCGAGCCGTGTTTTGGAGTTGGCGGCAGTGGTTAAGCCACACAAAGTGTTTTACACACTTCATGTCATTCAACTTGAGATGCGATCGTGCTAGTCGAGCCCGTCAAGTAACCCGACTGGCCATTGTATGTTTACCCTGCATGAGTCATAACTGCTTGAACCTAGGGTACTAAACTTACCATTGTAAACCCTGTTAACCATGGTACCTTGATCCACAAAGACTCATGAGCCGGGCATGGTGGTATGAGACACCGTAGTCGAGCTATCGGCCTACGCTGGGGCCACAAACCTCCCCGTAGTGACCAGTGAGCACCTAGTCTTGTGAGCAGATTATGGTGGTATGAGACACTATATTCTAGCTGTCAGCCTACACTGATCAGGCGACGAGTCCTTTGTAGTGATCGCGAGCGTATTATGAGTCCACGGGAGGCGACGACCCTTCAGTAGCAGTAGAGTACAGTAGGCCTGTATTGATAAGGTGATGGGGGAGCGGAGCAACGAGTGCGTGCAACAGTCCTGGCAGCCCTTGCAGCGACCTACAAAATATACATCGTATGAGATTACTAGGAGTGACGACCCTAGACAGGATCTGTGTTGTGATTGATATAAGGGAGGTACCTTAGTTTCCCAATCCTGCTGTTTGAATGGACTAATAATAACTCGAAAATCATATCACCATACCATTGCATGTGCCTGGAAGATGTGGAGCACTTGAGGGTCGATTGCATGCCGCGGTCGTAAGATGGTGCCGTATGAGGGAGATCGTCGGTGAGGGCATACATCACGTCATGTCATAATTGCATTAACAATAGTATTAGGAATGTTTGAATTACTGCTTTACTATTATCGCATGATTGATTTGATAACATGCTAATCTCTGCTCTATTATTCCACCGAGTTAGCTACTCACTCCCACGTTACGGGACGGTGTTCCTGGACACCCACCAGACCCTTTTGTGATTGCAGATGATGGCGCGGCCTGTGAGGCGGAGCCGGACTTGATTATAATGAGGAGGATCCCTCCTTTATGCGCGTTCTGATTGACGGGATTGCAGGGAGGTTGATTAGATACCTTAACACTTGTCATTTTATATTTTCAGAGTACTCATGTATATTCTTTTTGTTTACTTTTGAAGTATACATGTATGTATATAACCTGGTAACATGTTCACACTTAAGAGACACACAACAGTTTATATATGTTATACATACTATCACAGACTTCCGCTGGTAAATTTAACTGTCTTTGGAGTATGATATGCTGTTCTGGATTAATCTCACTCATGTTTAATACATTATCACAGACAACATTCAATCATACATATCTATGTTGCATAAATAACATTTTGGAACTCGGGAGTTGGGTTTTTACTCGACCCCCCAATTTTCAGGATGTTACACTTGTATAAGGCCCATATGATGAGGCCATTGTGTTGTATGTGAGGCTCTTGTGATGAGGCCCATTGTGGTGTGCGTGAGACCCATGTGATGAGGCCATTGTGATGTACATGAGGCCCTTATGTGAGGCCCATTGTAATGTATATGAGGCCCAAGTGACGAGGCCCAATGTTATGTATGTGAGGCTCTTGTATGAGACCCAATTTGATGTATATAAGGCCTATGTGATGAGGCTTAATGTGATGTATGTGAGGCCCTTGTATGAGGCCCATAGTGATGTATATGAGGCCCATGTGTGAGGCCCATTGTGATGTGTATAAGGCCCTTGTAGTGAGGCCCATTGTGGTGCATATGAGGCCTATGTGATGAGGCCCAATTGTGATGTTGATCCCACCATGATGTATATGATAATGTTTATGATGCCCATATATTTTCTAGCTAGTATAAGGACCATGGACCCCTCATTATAGGATAGATTCTAATGGGTCGCTCTCTAGGGAACAATGGTGGTTAAATGTCCACGTTGTGAACTTCCCTAGGGCCCATTGTTAAGCCTATTATCCTCGGAGCAATGATGGTTAAATGTCCACATTGTAAACTCCCTAAGGCTAGTTGTTAGGCCCATTCTCATCTTCCTTTATTGGGCTAACCCAAATTATTGGGCCCTCATTAGTATTAGTATGACCCATCTTATTCATATGGGGCTAACCCCAAAAATGTTGGGCCCCCATCGATGCTAGCCCACCTTGTGGTTATTGGGCCCTATAGGAAGCCCGACTTATTATGTGATGAAGCGGGTGAGGAAGCCCACTCCTTGTTCTTAGGTCCATTCTTGATATAATTAGGCTATCTACGCACATTCTTGATATGAATAAGCCATCTAGGCCCATTCTTGATGTGGGTAGGCCATCTAGGCCCATCCTTGATTTGATGAGAGTACATCATTACCATAGGTGGAGGGATCTGTGGTATCAGATTTAGTATATCCATTGTTGAGGACTGATCTTCATGTTATGGATTAGATCCGCTGTCCTTCTATGGACCCTCCTTATATATAGGCTGATTATCGATTTCAACTATATTAGTATATGCGCTGAGTATGTGGAAGCATAACATCATGATTCATACCCACGCGCATCATATGTATGCTTGATATGAGAAGTGATTGATCATAACTTATGCCATTGGGTGAATTGTTTATGGGACTCCCTAAGAGATAGAGTTACCCCTCATAAGCGTGTGACACACGCGGGATTGATGCATGATTGGATAGTGTGATTCATGCATCTTGCATTTGTGTGAAATGATTACTATACGCCCTAGTGATACCATGACCATGACCTCAACGGGCATAGCGTGGATGACAGGATTGGACACCAGAAATTTTTTGAGACATGAGGTGCCATAGATATCCCTAGGTGAAATTTCCTAAACCTTTATAGTACCAGGAGGATGCTCCAATGTTGAGATCGAGTGGATGCGTGAGCGTAAGAGGGCCGGATATCAGTAGACCATGTCTCCCATTGTATCATACTCATTTGGAAGGGAGTGTGGCCTTATCCACCCGAGGGAAGGGAAAAATACTAGGTTGAGTTTGACCAGCTCATAAGTGGGTCCGTTATCGACATGTCGGACTAGATATTTGTAGGCGGATAGTGAGGTCTCTTACTGTAACGTCTTAGAAAAATCTATACTTAGACTTAAGTACTACCTCTAGTAGAAATCATTTAGAACCAAATGCTTTAGAAATTTAACATGTATTAGCTAGCGCTAAACTATATTACTTGTGAAATTAGCACCAACCACTTTAAATGCGATCTAGAAGACCTAAAACCTATAGAATTGTTAACGCTATATTACCCTGAAATCTAGGATTCAGCTCTAAACCTAGTTGCTCTCTTGAGTACTTTGAAACTTCGTATCGGACCTGGACCGCATGTCGAAAGTCTGATAGTGATGAACTTAGACCATTATGACCGCCTGGTTAGACTTGACTATCACCTCAAAAATCAAGCCTAAATGATGTCCTGAGACCATTTTCTTGAGTCCAGAGTGAAGAGAGTGAGAAAGTGAAGATTTTTAGGAAATTAAATATGATTTTAAGTAATCTGAGTCGTGTCGCTTGCGCGTCATTTATAAGCGTTCTGACCATTGGTTTTTACCCCAAATTTACCCTCGGATCAGAGAAGGTGGCCCATACATGTCATAGTACCTGTGGTTCTGATCGAGTTTCGGTGACCGTTGAACTGAAACTGGTCCATCACGGATGATCTGGGAACCTGATCAGATTGAAAACTTAACTTACTTAAGATCCAAACTAGTGAGCTTATTCCGACCGCATTTGATAAGAGGACCTCCGGAAGTGTTCCGTTGGATCAGGAAGAGCCCGATTTGGTTATAACCTAAGTATACCTTGGTTTTAGGGCTATTTTCGTCGATTTTAGGCTTATAAAAAGGCCTTAAACCCTATTTCTCAAATCCCATACGAATTCTAAACCCTAGCCAATTCAAGAGAGAAAAAAGAGAGAGAAAGTAAGAGAGAACCTGGTATTTCTTCGTGGGATTCTTCCCAGTTCTTCTACAAATCAAATCCATTGTATCTGAATCGTTTATCCGGTGATTCTAATTCCACTTTTGGGTAAGTCAATCAAACCCTAACCTGTTTTGAAGTTTGGAATCGTTTGAGCGAAGTTGTAGCTAACCTATTTCGTACCTTAGGTTGCCTATCCGCCGTTGACGAAGACTTATCGTCTAAATCATATTTATTACACATTTTCTAGTTTAAGGTGTGGACTATATATGTTTAGGTTATGGTTTTCAAGACTTTCAATGTTAGATAATGATTTATTCGTGCCTAAGATGCTATTACACATGCTAAATGTGCTACCCGTTTTGATTTACGTATATGTATAACCTATGTTATAAATAGGGTATTTCATGTATATGTTAGAATACAAGTATACGTATGGAATTTGCTATTATGATTGCCATGATTATTTGATGTAGATATATGATTGTTATGTATGTGACAACTCCTTAACGAAAGGATTTGTCGTAATATGTAATGTGGTCGACATACGTGATGTATGTTGAATAGTGTATTTAAGTGTTTGTAAAAATGCTTGAATGAGTTAGTATTTAGTAAAGGCATGATTTTTAGGGTATTGAGATATGAATCTCAATCACCCTACTTGTGTGTATGATTTCCTCCATGAATTGTTTAGCCTGAATTATTCATGTTAGTTATGTATATAATTCCCTCTATGTACTGCATTTATATTTGAGTTATATTTCATAATATGTTCATTGAATGGACAATATGAATCAAATGTCTGTTATTGAGATTGTATGTGTTTGGGACTATATTACAGTCCAGGTAGTCGGTAACAGTCTTTAAACTGGTGGTTGAGGTTGATTTGCCACGCAAGATGTGTTCGACGAAACCAAGTCGTGCTTGGGATGTTCGATAGTGGTTAGGCCACTCATAGTGCTTCTGCATTCCATGTCGATCAACTCAATGTGTGATTGGCCTAACCCGATTGACCGATGTATGTTCACCATGTTTCGTCGCTACTGTTTGAATCTAGGGTACTAAACTTACCAGTGAAAATCCTGTTAACCTTGGTACCGCGTTCCCCTAAGACTCACGAGCCGGACATGATCGTATGGGACACCGTGATCGAGTTGTTGGCCTACACTGGGGCGACGAGCCTCCCCATAGTGACCAGTGAGCACCCTACTCTCGTGAGCTGATTATGGTGGTATGGGATACTATATTCGTATTGTTGGCCTACACTGATTGGTGACGAGCCCTCTATAGTGATCTTGAGTATATCTTGACACTGCGTATGGGCACCGAGCCTTATTGTAGTATCCGGGATGTAACTAGACCTATATTGATTGGTGACGAGCCCTTTATAGCGATCTAGAATAGCAATATCATATGAGATTTTCTAAGACTGATGACCCTAGAATGGATTATTATTTGAAAATTGATATAAGGGAGGTGCCTTAACTTTCCAATCCTGCTGTATGAAATGGACTAATAAGAACTTGGTAATCATGCTCATAACATCGCACTACATGTGCCATTGGTGTTGGTGTGAGAGCACAGTGGTAGTGATTCATGCTGCGATCGTTAGACGTTGTCGCAAGAGGGAGTTTATGATGAGGGCATGCATCATTATTTCATATCATTCTTGCATTAATAAGAGTATCTAGGACATGTTTGATTGTACTGCTTTATCATTACTGCTTGATTGAATTGATAACATGTTAACTTTTTCTGTATAGTTCCACTTAGTTGATCACTCACTCCTACATTCTGGGATGGTGCTGAAACACCAACCAGACTCTAATTTAGCTGCAGATGATCCTGTGTTGTTTGAGGTGGAGCCGAAATTCGATGAGGATAAGGAGGCGTTCTCATTTATGCAGTTCTCAGGCGGGTTCATGTGAGCCACGTCCTGATTGGCGGAGATTCTGGGATATGATTGTAGCGACGTATCACATTCTATTATATGTATTTTGAGAAAGTTTGTATTTATTATCCAGGCAGAGCACGCATATTTTGGGGATTGTTTTGGTTTACATATTTATTTAAGACTTCCGCTTACATTTTCTCGCTATCCTTGAATTATATCTGCTGATTTGGCTTAATCTACTGCATGTTTTATGCACTAATACAGACAACATACATCCATCATTAAATATGTTGCATAAGTGATGTTTTGGAACTCAGGAGCTGAGTTGTGCTCGACCTCCGAAATTCAGGGCATTACACTTACACTCATTTGATTGCACGTAAGGGGAGGAGCAATCCATGTGGAGTTATACTAGACCTCGGTGATTGTCCAGAGATGAGATGTACTGATATGTGGTCCCTGAAGGGGACTAGTGTGCTTGCGTTGCATCTTACATATAACATTGGCCATATAGGCCTTACATCGTATATCCTTGGTATGGCTGATAGCATTCATACCTTGCATCGTATAACCTTGTTATGGCCAATAACATTCATACCTTGCATCGTATAGCCTTGGTATAGTCGACAGTATCATGCCTTGCATAGCATAGCCTTGATATGGTCGACAACATTCACGCCTTACATCACATAACCTTGGTACGACTGATAGCATTCATAGACTTGCCAGCATTATTGCTTAGCATTCATGAACTTGATAGTATTTTCGCATTACTCTGATATTGTATTATGAGCACGATTATATTACGCACGCACTTACACCACCCTCTAAGCTTTCTATAAGCTTATGCATGATAGATGCGTGTAAGTGATGATAGGACGTAGCCGAGCTGAGGCAGGAGCATGTGGTGAGCTTGTGGCGATATTTCTGGAGACTTATTATTTATATTGTATTTTCCTTTATGTATTGTACTCAGATTTTTTGTTATAGTGGATATGTGGTGATGTTGTGGTTATTGTTTGTGAGTTATGCTTATGGTTGTTCTTTTTATGGAACAAATTTATACTAAAAACCCAAGATCAAAATTTGGCATATGGGCACTGGGAGCCAAATATGGGGTACTAAGGAGGCTGTTAGCACCGGATTCGGTGATCAGGTATATTGTGAGCCCAGTTTTTGAGTTCGGGGTGTGACACTTAGGGATCATTTAGGGTTTAGAGGAGCAAAATACAAGGATGGAGTGCCATTGCCAAGCAATTTTCTTTCTTTCTTTCTTAATTTTCATTTTTTCTTTTAGGGTTTTAGATCTAATCATGTCTATGGTAGGCTAAACCTTTTAGTAAGAGCTAAGAGGTGAAGCTTGTAGCATGATGGGATGTTTTTATTGCTTTGATTCATGTTTATGTTGAACTTACTTTGATTCTAGCTTGATATTGAAGGAATACTTTCAGTTTTTAATGATTTATTATGACTTAAATTATAGTAGATCTATAATAACTTTGAGTATCTTCTTTTTCTGTTTTGAGATTATGAGATTGGTAAATCCTATTGTTTGCCATTATCTCATGAGCATGGTTTGGTTATGGAATCCCTGCAAATTATCATAATTCTTCTCTTCTGAGAATTAGTTTAAAGGAAGTTCAGATTTGATCTTAATTACTATATCTTCAAATTAGATAAGATAGGACTCCAATTCCAATTGTGTTACTTGAATCAAGTAAGAAATTACCCTGATTGCTACAAGTGGATCCTTGGAAACCCTAATTTCCACCTTTGAATTCTTAAGTTTCTAATTAAACACTTCACAATTACTTCCTTTTTATTCCCAATTTAGATTTAGATATTCTTATAGTTTTGATTATATTTTCTTTCAAAATACACACGAGATTAGTCCCTGTGGATTCGACCTTAATTTTACTGAGATTATTACTACATCACAACGCTACACATGGGGTTGTGAACAATAGGTGTGGTTGTTTCAGAATAGTTGTTGACACACCGAACCACTATAATTCTTGGTGTTGTGGTGAATGCTTTTATTACTTTTGTGGTGAATGGTTTTAATTTCTTTTATGCAAAAGTGGTAAATGTTTGTAATAATTAGTTTTATTTACTCTTGCTTAGTTTAGAATTTTGTTTCTTATCACATTCGTGAAATAAGGTTGTCCTGCTTAAACTTATTTGGATGAAAGTTATCCTACGAATCAGTTTGAATCAATGTTTCAATACTAGTGCGATTAAGATCTTTGATTTATTTATTATTCAGTACTTTATTTGATTATTTGGCATAATCCTATTCACATCCCCTCTAGGACTTCTTAAGCTCACCTTTTCACACTCCTCTGTATATTAGATGCATCGTGACCAGGTAGGCCAAAATTAGAAGGTTGGTACAAATGAGATGAAATAACATTGACAGATTTAGAGAAATGAAATTTATTCGAAGTCTGTAGTTGCGTACCTTTAAAGTGATTACAGATTTCATCGCCAATTTACTTCAATTTCCTTGAGTGCTAACGAAAACATGAATATTTAAGGGTTTACTTAAAACTTTTATTCAGTTAAGAACATATTTTTTAAATTTGTAATAAATGTGGATTGTGTTTAACTTTATTTTTAATATTATTTAACTAAAACTTTATCTTGAATTATTTAGTAGTTTTGTCTGACTAAGCTACATAGATTTCTTCTGTGATTTGTTTCAACTTTTTATATTCTTATGCGTAACATAAGACACACATATTTCTATTATGATTTGTTTGGAGTTTTTCTTTGCTTATGCGTAAAATGTTTTAATTGAAATATTAAGAACTATGTAGTGGCTTGATCCCAATCTTCCAAACATTGGGTACGTAGACAACCGTTCATACTAGACTGTATCGGTGTAGTTATAAATTCTTTTTTTTTTTCCTTCTTGTAGTGTGGATGCATTTTCATTAGGACTACTTGATAGTAAGACTGGGGTGGAGTGCAACTTGTTTATCAAGAGTTCAATCTGCCTGTGCATATTCACTTGGCTTAAGTTAAGAATAGATTTTTTTAATTTGCTGTAAATGTGGATTGTGTGCATTTTTCTAATAAGAATGTGTGCTTCTTTAAGTAGGTTATTGCTATAAAACAATTAGATGGAGATGGGCTCCAAAGAAATAGAGATTTTTTTGTGGAGGTTCTTATTGGAAGACTATCTTCATGGTAAGATGGTAATGTTGCTACACTTCATTTAGGCTATTTACTTTATATTTAGTTCAATTTTCTATTCACACCAACTGAGCATCCAAACACACCCAAAATGATATTTAATCATGTTTATGTTCAGGTCTAATTCATTCCTCTTTAGTGAACTTATAAATCTACACGGAATTATAAGTTCTCGAAACCTTAAATTAATCTTGAATAATTTATATATTTATCACTTCATTTATATTTTTTCGAAAAGGTCAACTTGTAACTCCTTAGAACCTGCTCTGCCATAAGACATTATGGTGCGTGACAGCTCCCAGTAGGTTAAGTTGCAAATTATTATAAAGAGTTAGTTGAATATCTTTTATTTTTATTAATGTTTTTAATAGTTGGTTGGATGATGAATGTATTTGTGAATGTGAATGAATATGAACAATGTACACACACACACACACACACACACACACACACACACACACACACATATATATATATATATATATATATATATATATATGTTATCAATGGAGGATAACTTGTTTAGGGGGACATGAAAATCTTGTAGCTTATGGTATGGTGCCCCAATATTGGTTGTACATTACTAGTATGTAGCAAATAATACTAGGTTCAATATTTTTTGTATGTGGCTAAAAATGTAGTATATATCACTAGGTCAATTACTTTGACTCTACATGGTCAAATTTTGAGTTGTGTTTCTTTTACACAAGGGCAAATGTTTTTGTCTGTATGGTTATTTTCTGCATTAAGGGATTTTTGTGGCTAAGCTTTGTATTATTAGAGTTCTAATTTTTTAGGAATCTTAAGTCTATGTAGGAACTTTGGAACTATCAAATTAGCTTGAGTGTGGATTTGTCTTTGTTTTATTAGAGGAGTGTTAGTTCTCTGTCATTAGAACAAATCAAGAGCTATGATTAAAGGAGTTTTTTGTGTTAGCAAGCCACACATATATAAAGGGCTATTTTACCAACCATAAGGGGAAGATCTTGAAAGTTGGGCCTATGCTTTTTGAAAGAGACATACAAACATGTTTGCTACATGTTGATCTGGTATCTATTATAGTTTCTAATTGTTGGGATTTTTGGTGATTGCTGGAATTTTGATTGAGGTTGATGTAAATCTCTTCCTAGTTGTTGGAATTTGTTTAATAGCTGTTGGGATTTGTAGTAAGGTCTGAAAACTACTATTTGCCAAAATAAAATAAAATCACATATCGTTGTTGATTTTGTGGGATAGGTTGTGGAGAGGTTGAAAAGAAGTTCGTTAATGGAAAATCTCAATACCTTTCTTTAGGTGGATTGGCGCATCACTCTTAATAAAGCAACTTTATCAAATCTCCCATTGTACTTCATGTCCAAATTTAGGTGTCCGAAATTGGTGTTGGACAGGTTGGAAAAGAGGAGGCATAATTTCTTATGGTGGGGAGTAGACAATAAAAAGAGATTTATGGAAAAAAGCCAAGGGTGTGTTTGGCGCACGATATTAGATAGAATTAGGTGGGATGGAATTGCATTTAGTCCCATGCAAATTCCATATGGTTTTTGGGAAGGTTGAGATTAGGTGGGATGGAATTGCCTTTGGTCCCATTGAATTGCATTTGGTCCATGTGGGATTTCCGTGGATTTTGAAATCCACTACATGTTGGCCACACATTGTTGCATGTGTTTATACATGCCAGCCATCCATACACACTCTTTACAAGTGATATTTTGATTATGTGTACAAGTGACAGACATTCGTTGTGAATTTGATTCATTGATTACAATTCCATAGTCCATCGAGCAAAATTATGCTAAATCCAATGTTTTTCCCATAGCAAGAATTTTCTCTTAAACATGGGATTGGATTGCCAATATACCATGGAATTTCTAGACGTGCAACATCAATTGAAGCAACACTTGTATAAAAATTGAGAATAAAAGTATCTCTTGGATTTGTATGTAACGCCCTGAAAATCGGGGGTCGAGGATAAACTCCACTCCCGAGTTCCAGAACATCACTTATGCAACATTTTCAATGATGAATGAATGTCGGCTGTAATAGTGCATAAAACATGAAGTGGATTAAGCCAAAACACCATATCATACTCCAGAGACAGTTAAATTAGCAAGCGGAAGAATGTAATAGATACATAAAATATACGAACTGTTGTAAGTCTCCAGAGTGTGAACATGTTACCAGGTTAACTAAATATATTTATACTCCAAAATAGAAAGAAGAGAATATACATGGGTGTGTAAAAAAAAGGTAAAATACCAAGTGTATTGGCATCTAATCTGTAATCCTGTAACCCCGTAAATCAGAACCTGCATATAGGAGGGATCCTCATCATCATCAAGTCCGGCTCTGCTTCGCAAGTATCGCCACCATCTGAAAGTAAAATAGGGACTGGTTGGTGTGCGCAACACCGTCCCGTAACGTGAGAGTGAGTAGCTAACTCAGTGGAATCATAGAGCAAAGATTAACATGTTATCAAATCAATCATGCGATAATGGTAAAACAAGCAATCAAATAGGTCCTAGATACTGTGATTAATGAAAGAATAAAATGACATGATGGATGCCCTCGCCAACATACTCCCTCATGCGACACCATCTTACGTCCGCGACATGCTTTCTTCCCTTAGTGCTCCACATCTTTCAGGTACATGCAGTGCGATATGAATATGATTATCGAGTTGTTATTAGTCTTTTTCATACAGTAGGATTGGGAAACTAGGGTATTTCCCTTATATCATTCCCAACAAGGATCCTATCTAGGGTCGTCACTCCTAGTAGTCTCATACGATGATATATTTCTAGGTCGCTGCAAGGGCTGTTGCATGCACTTGTTGCTCCACTCCCCCATGACCTTATCAATACAGGCCTAGTTGTACTCTTGTTGCTACGGAAGGGTCGTCGCCTCACGTAGACTCAGAGTACGCTCGAGGTCACTACAAAAGACTGCCAGGGCTGTTACTCGCACTCGTTGCACCGTTCCCCCATTACCTTATCAGTATAGGCCGACAGTAAGAATATAGTGTCCCATACCACCATAATCTGCTCACGAGTTTGGGTTGCTCACTGGTCACTACGGGGAGGTTTGTGGCCCTAGCGTAGGCCGACAGATCGACCATGGTGTCCCATACCACATGCCTGGCTCATGAGTCTTAGTGGATCAAGATACCACGGTTATCAGGATTATCACTGGTAAGTTCAGTACCCTAGGTTCAAACAGTTATGATGAATACAAGGTGAACATACAATGGTCAATCGGGTTACTTGATGACTCCGACTAGCACGATCGCACGTTGAATCGACCAGCATGAAGTGCACAAGCACTTCGTGTGGCCTAACCACTGCCGACAACTCTAATACGACTCGGGTTCGTCATACACATCCTTCGTGGCAAATAGAATCCAACCACGAATCCTAATCTGTTACCGACTGCCTGGACAAGAGTATAGCCCCAAACACTTGTAATCTAAATCAATTATCATATGAGAGAGACAGAATTGAAATACAAGAAATTCTCGCATGTTATCAGCATGTTATAACATACATCATAAGTAGTTAACCATACACGAGTACTTCACACATAAGGTAAGCAATTGAAATACAACAAGCATGGAGGAAATCATGTACATCATCAAATTAGTTGAGAATCCAGTCTCAACGCTAATCTACAACACCATTTACTCAGTACTTACTAATACATACATTTAAACAAACACTTAGACTACTCAACTCCAACGTACTTGACGTAAGTTGATTTCAACATATAATATGATAGATCCTTATATCAAGGAGTTGTCTAATACACAACAATCATGTTCTTACATTCAAAACATATGACAGGCATAAATCATATTGATTTAGGCATTTTAACAAACACTTAGTCTACACACATTAGTTTACACAGCATATGTCGGCCAATATGTGCATTAGGGCGAATCTCTTCGCCAAACAGATCATACACGTATAACTAGTATAGGTACATGGTAAATACTCATGACAATTATATCAGTAAAATACGTACGTATACAGTATTTTCTACAAATACCTAAAATATCCTAAATCTCATATTCTTCGTACATATTCGAAATGAAAAACAGACAACATGTTCTACATGTCAAACAGCATTCTTGTCAATAATCTACCATTAAACGGCATTGAAAGCTTCGAAAACAGATAATCTAAGCATCTAAAATCCGCACCTTAAACCAGAAATTACGAAACGGAGTTGATTCAGACGATGAGTCTTCGTCAACGGCTCAACGGCAACCTATACCATGAAATAGGTTAGCTACATCATCACTTATGATATTGGAACTCTAGAACAGGTTAGGGTTAGACTTTCTTACCTAAGAACGAAGTTGGAATCGCCAGAATAGCAATGCAGGCGGATGACTTTGGCACGTGGAGCAGCAGGAAAGAATCCCTGGGAGAAACTCCAACTCTCTCTCACTTTCTCTCTCTTTTCGCTCCTCTCTCTCCTAGGATTTTCCTCAAATTCGTATGGGTTAGAAGGCTAAGGGTTTAAGGCCCTTTTATAAGCCCAAACATAACCAAAATAGACTTTAAGTCAAGGTATACTTAGGTTATGTCCAAATATGGACTGTTCCATCTCAACGGAGCACTTCTAGAGGTCCTGTTACTAAATGCGGTCGGACTTAAGATCATGGATGCTGGATCCTGATCAAGTTAAGTTTTCAGTTCGATCGGGTTTCCAGATCGCACGTGGCAGACCAGTTTCAGTTCAGCGGTCACTGAGACTCGATCAGGGATTCCAAGTATATTGACCTGAGTGAGAAAAGTTCCTTGATCCGAGGGTGTATTTGGGTCAGATTCCAACGGTCAGAACGCTTAAAAATAACGCGCAAGTGAACCGTTCTAGATTTCATAAAAATGTATTTAATTTTCAAAATATTTTCCTTTTTCTCACTCTCTTCACTCCGGACTCAGTAAAATGGTGTCAGGACATCAGTTGGGCTTGATTTTTGAAATGATTGTCAAGTCCAACTAGGCGGTCATATTCGTCTAAGATTATAGATATCGGACTTTTGACGTGCGGTATAGATCCAATACAAAGTTTCAAAGGGTTCCTGAGAACAAACAGGTTTAGAGTTTGATCCTAGGTTTTAGGGTAACGTAGCATCAATGATTCTATAGGTTTTGGGTCTTATAGATCGTATTTAAAGTGGTTAGTGCTTATTTCACAGGTAATCTAGTGTAGCGCTAGTTAATTCACGTTAAATTTCTAAAGAATTTCGCCCTAAATGATTTCTTTGGCTTTGGAATTGGGTTCTGAGAAATTACCAAGGTGTTATGGTTGACCCATTGCCTAAGGACGTCTAATTCCAGGTAGGCAAAAATTCGGGGTGTTATATTATATTTTAATTTATAGGGCATAATTATGATGATCATTTGTTTAGTTTTTAAGGTAAATGTATTCTTTACATTATTTTATTTCATCAATAATTGACCTAATTTTAGCTATTTAATATATGCTTAGTTTAGTTTCTTAGTCAGGCCTACTGAGAATCCAAACACAAATTGATATTTAGTTTAGTTTCATATTCAGCCTAATCTTTTTGAATTTTGTGCATGAGATTCTTATTAAAAAATCATGAATTATTTTTTGAATAACTATTAGCTGTAAGATTTTTTTTTTTTTTTTTAAAAATAAATCTAACGTTTTTTTTTTTTAAATTTTTTATATTCGCAAATATTTTAGTGATGGACCGAATCTGTCGATAATTTTTGAACAAGTTGAAACTCAACAACGGATTTGAGGTCCATCGCCAATATTTTTAATGACGAATAATTCAGGTGGCTTTCTTTGAATTTTAGCAATGGATAATATCCGATTCGTCACAGATTACCAACGGATCTTATTTAAGCAGCAGACGAAATCTATGGTTTATTTGGTTTTGCGATGGATCTGGTCCGTCGCAATTTCATGATTTTGGCACAGTGCTTTAAACTACATAAATGTAGAAGCTCAAAATAGTTAAATGGACTAATTGTTGCTTTGACTTCTTTCTGTAGCTAACTATGAATTTTCCAGCTACATTCTTGTTATTGTTGTTATTCTGGAGATGTCAAATGCTTTGACCTAGGAGATGATCCTCAAGTAGAATGTTGTCTTTCTTGGATATTTTGTATTTAGGTTATTGAGTTGAAATGCTTGTGTTAGTTGTCTATTTTGGAGTGTTTAAGCTGATATAATAGTTTTCTTTTTTGGTAAATGGGTAAATGGGTTTTAACTTGAAATGCTATTTTTATTCAGTTTGTTCCAAATTTGGGGTTTTTGAGTTGGATTTTGGGATACGAAGTGATATTCTCTTTATTTGAATAATTGGGAAATCAGGACAAAAATCATTAATTGTTTAATTATGAATAAAGTAGACTAGACCTCAAATTGAAGTTATATTTCTTTCAAGTTTAACTTGAAATCAATGTAGTGATGGCTTTGTGGTGAGGGCTTTTTAAAACAAGGAGTTTTGATTGCGTTTTTTTACTTATCAAGTCAGAAGTAATTTATTCATTTTTTACCTCTAAATGTAGCAATAATTGTTGGGTGTATGATCAATATGTTTTGTGTCTACTTTAAATTTCTAATGTTGAAATTATTTTTAGCTTAGTTCAACATTTAAAAATTGCAATTACTCCAAGCTACTCGGTCTATTTTTGCTAGTTTCTTTTCATGCTAATTTTTTTCTGATTTCTTCTCATGCTAGGGTTAATATTAGATTTGCTACTTAGATTTATACATTTAATGGACTTTTCTATGTTTGAAATCCTAACTAGGTAGTGAAGTAGATTGCAAAGATATGGACCTAGACAAGCACATGCATGAAGTGGCTTGATGAGAGAGCAACCAATTCAGTCCTTTACATTTTGTTTGGCAATGTGGCTAAGCTAAGACTGGACCAAATGGATGATTTAATTTTTATTTTTTATATATTCACACTATTTTCAACTTATTGTAGTAAATATTTTTTTATTATTATAAAGTAATAAAATTTTTGTTTAATATTCACTTTTAATTGTATTGTAACATTTTTTAGGTTTCAAATATTAAAAAAAAATACAGGTTCCAATTGAAAAAAAAATTGTTGGTCTGGCCGTAGTTTAGATAGATTTTTGCCGACGCTTGGCCAGACTTTTGCCAACACTTTTTGATCTTCCTTGACAATTTTTCATGATTAATGGTGGCCATAAACTGTGCTTTGGAATACTTTTATTAGTGCATGGAAAAAATTTTGTTGGCACATTTTCAACTTTTCTTGACGCTTTTTTCAAAGATAATTGGCAACCATGAGAGGCACAAGTAAAAGGAGAATGGGCGCTTGAAAAGTATACTCAATCACCACAACCAACAAAAGCGCTGGTAAACGATGACAAGCATTGGTAACTCATTTGCCCATGCAACCCTTTTTCGACGCTTGTCTGAGTGCCAGTAAAGGTCTTTCTAGTGTTTTTTTTTGACATTTACTAGCTGTAAGACCCGACCCAAGATTTCTTATGTGTGCATGTGTGTATGTAGGTATGCATTTCATCTCTCTTGGTCCCGTGGTCTTACTGGTCGAATTCCAGTGACACGTGACCCTCGGATTATGTTTGTAGTCATCCTTGAGTCTGGTCACGTAGCCCAACTCGGATCGATCCGAAACATATGCCATCTTGTTCGCATTTTTGTTGTAGTTCTAACGATGTTTCTTGTACATCTATCCAATATATGGTTCAAAAGTTACGAACATTATATAGTATGACCCTTAATCATGTGGCCCACTTTTGTGCAATGTATGTGGACCACCTCCTTGGCACAAGTTCTTATACACACTACACACACACCAAACAAATTCTATAGAAAACACTACCCACCTCAACACACACTACACAAGCCTAACTTAAAGCCTAAATATTTTAAACTCCTCCCTATGCAATGATGACCTCTCTTACAAACTCATCATAACATCTTTCTCTCTCTCTCTCTCTCTCTCTCTCTCTCTCTCTCTCTCTTTATCTTTCTCATTTCCCTCTATTTTCCTCCATTTGTTAGCAACCTCTCCCTCTCCCAACGTTCATTTCTCCCTCTTTTCTCCAACCCTCTAATCCCTAACATACTTCCAATTCCACCATTAAAGATAGATCATCACCATTAAAACCTCTTATTAGGCTCGAGATCTCCTTAATATGGAAGTTTGGAGGCTAGCTTTGCATGTGAGTGAATATAAATTTTTAATTTCTTTATTGACCTTTAATCTTCTCTTTTCTTCATAAGGTGATCATATGGGACCCACCAATCCATGGTGGGGATCCCATTTGATCCCATGGATGTGGCCCTTTGGCCCATCCTACATGCATGTGTCATGATACATAATGGGCTCATTCTCCATGGACCCCATCATGATGTATTGTATTATCTACTTCATTCCAAGGAAATTTATACCCTAGAATTCATGTCGAAATGGCATTCCAACCACCTATTTTAGTTATGGATCAGGCATGCATTGGTTTATTGTTACATGTGCAATCTACATAGTTGTATGAATGAGATTGAATCTTGGGAGGGCCCATTAGTGGCGGGGCCCCTACCCCCATGGCCAGGTTGTATTTCTTCTTCTCCTTTCTCTTATTATTGTGGATGATGATGTGTATGGCCCACTTGGTGGGCCTAGGACATCCTAAAAATTCAGTAAGGGTGGGACACCCCTACCACCTCATTCTATGGTTTTTGGACAGCCTAAATTAATGCATGAAAGTGACCTGACCTTATTTCATGATCTGGACATGTGTAGGGCCCACTAAGGAAGACCACATACCCTTTTAATAGCTGAGATTATTGAGATATAGCCTGATATGTCCAACCATGTATTGCTGTCCAAAAATCTAGACCGTTTACATGGACTGCTATAGCTGATGTTTGGTATGGATTTAGTCTATGATTCTATTTTTTTCTTGATGATTGTGGGTTGTAATATGAAGGTGTGGACCCTACCTTGAAGTTTGGTGGATCACAACTCAGATGGGCTATGAAATGGTACCCAAAAGGGGGCCCAAAGAGGGGTGGGCGGTCCACCTTGCTGGACCGTCCAACCCAAAAGAATGAGGAGAAAACCCAAAATTTATCTTTTTTTTCTAAGTGTTGAGCCACTTTTGTGGAACCCATCTTGCTGTACTTTATGGAAAAAATACTAAATATCCATCCCTCCCCTCCTCTATGAAGTTTGGGCCCACCTTATTGGATAAACATTGCATGGACAACAACTTTTTACTCTGTACGAATTGTAATCCCAAATTTAATTAAAATATTTTTGAGTATCCAAACATCATGAAATTTTGTGGAGGTGTGGATCACCCATGGAAGGATTACCCTGTAAAATTTTAGGGCCATTGGGCCCCTGTACCAACTGTGGTGCGGCTTGGAGTGGCGCACTAGGCTGCGATGCCCAGGCTGGGGCATCCAGCCATGGCTGGCCGTCCTGGCCACTTTGTGGGCCCACCTTAGTGTATTTTATATCCCACCATTTATCCTTGTGGTGTCCATAGGGGGCGTGTTCATTCTCTCCTTCAATAACATCTATTTGGGTCACATTTAGATGAGTTTTGGGCCCATTTACTTAAGCCCATAGGACTGCTCACCATGGGACGCCCAGCCCATTGGGCTGCTGCTAGACATCCAGTCCACCAGCATGGCCCATTTGATTTATGTGTTTAATCTACTCCCTTCATTTGGTGGACCCCCTATGACATGTATGCGTCACTAAGAACTAAAATAAATATATAAATTAATTAATTTTTGAATTTTCAGCAAGCCAGATTGAGGGTGGGCTGGAATTTCAGCAATAGGCCCAAAGTTGCTGTCCATAAATGAATGTTTTGGGGTAGCGTGGTCCACCAAATTTGGGGACAATATTACACATAACTTACCCTATTTTGAATTATATTTTGGGCATGATTAGTGCATGCTTGAGGCCCACCCCAGTTGGATTTTTATTGGGTCCACACTTCTGGTTAATTGTTGGATCATATAGCCTTGGTTGGGTTGGAACTTTTGATAAGCCCATTGGACCCTTGGGGCTTATATTTATCATGTCATGGTGATGAGTTTTGTAGGCCAAATACTCAAGTAGTTAGGCCCTTACTTACCCAACTTACTTGTTTTAAATATAATGATTACCCATATGGTTGGAATAATGGGCTGCCCATTAAGCCCACCACAATGAGTGGACTCATGATCTTTATGGTTAGGCCCAAACCTTCCTTAAGGGCCCACCATATTGCCTAAGCGTTGGGCCTTGTGTATAGCCCACTAAGCTATGGATTGCTTAGGCCTTGGGCCTTGCCTTACAAGCGTGTAGTTAGCGAGCTACCTTTTAGAACCCATTTTGAGGTTGGATGTCCTCCTTGGTGGCCTAAGGTAGGCCCATAGGGCCCTTTCATGTGGTTGAAGGCCCACCTTGGACCTTGGTAGGACCACTTCTTCCTCTGGCCTATATGACTCTCTTAGCTTGTGGGTCATCCCAAAGTATTGGGCCCCCACTAGAGGACTTATCTTCTCCTTAGAGTACATGTCTATGTGTCTAGACCTTGTCCCTCTTTGGGTAGGAGGAGTATGATCCCCGTCATCATCGCCAAGTAGAGTACTTACACCATTATGACTCATATGCATCATCTATGTGAATGGATTACATTGTGTGTGGTCATTGTGTTGACATGATAGAGGGATGGAGTTTCTCCCCTTGTACACGTCGAGTGCTTGAAGCTAGTACATGATTTATGTGCGTGACTCATGCATTGGCATCACATTTCATGATGATCCGCCCTTACTTTATTAGGGCCTTACCTCCCCAGGGACATTCGTGGATGACCGTATGTATAGACATCGAAAATGTTACTTGAGCATACAGGGTGCATAGGATGCACATGGGTGAAATTTTTAAAACTTTCATGGTACCAAGGATCTACCCCAACTCCGTGACCAAGTGAAAACTATGAGCACATGAGGGCCTTATACAGTTAGGCTGCAACTCTCACTGTTGTGTAGTCGGTTGGGTAGGGGTGTCTCCTTACTCGCCTGATGTATGGAGGCATTACTAGGCTGAGTCTGATCAGCTCGTAAATGGGTCCCCTACCATCATGCCTTGCTAGTGATTGGCTGTCCGTAGGTGGGTAATGATGTCTCCTACACTCGTTTGACTGTGCGGGTCTGTACAGCGGCAGTCATCCAATAGTGTACTAGACCCCGGTGATTTCTTTATGATTGGAAATGCACTTGATATGTGGATTGGATATGAGCACTGACATTACTTCACATTGCATTCACAGCGGCTACTTAAGCTCCCTTTTGCATTGCCTTAGTAAGGCATCCAGTACTCATTGCATTATATTCATGTTAAGCCTCGGTAAGGCTAATAATGTTCTTATTGATCATGTTTCCCCTCCTGTATCTCCTATTATTCTTCTATGCACCATTGTCACACACCTTCACCACCCTCTAAGCTTCTATAAGCCTATACACGATTAATGCGTGCAGGTGATCCTATGTCAACATCGTAGCGGCAGAGCTTGGACTAGAGTTGAGCTTGAGGACCCTAGTGTTGCAGACTTTTCCCTCCTCCTTTCATTATCTTATGTATATCCTTTTGAACCTTTTGTACTTGTAATAGTTCAAATTTATAGTGGATTTTTTAATGTGTCCCTTTCTTATTTTTGAGATGTTACTTGCTGTGATCTTGGGTATACTCATATTGAAAATGGTTATATGGTTATGAAAATCCTCCTTGTAGGATCCCAGGATCAGAACCTTCCTTATGAGCCGAGAATGGGGCACTATGGAGGCTATTATGGTCGGAACCGGCTATGGGGTTCCTTATGAGTCCGCTTACTGAGTCTGTAATGTGACGGGAGTTGGTATCAAAGCATAACAAGTAATTCTGAAATAATTCAGGATAACGACGCATGTCTGCTGAGAGCATAGGAAAAGTAGTGTCCCAAGACCCTTCCTTTCACTCCGTATTGAGCCTGTAATTGTCCTGATTCCTTAAGTCATTATTATTTTGTAGATAATGCCGCATAGATGTGGCACCCATGGTCGTGACGCACGAGGCCGAGGTGCCCGTGGTAAAGGCACTCATGATACACGTTCTACTCGAGCGCATCTTGCTCCCATTTTAAAGGATTCGATTCTCGAGGTCCCGATTCAGCCTTTTCCTCTCGTAGTGCTTGTTGAGCCTATAGCGCCTGTTCCTTCAATTCCCCCAGTTCCCCACCGGTCCCCCCTTCTCAGCTTGCTATTCTAGTTATAGGGGCTCCTGCTCCGTCAGTCGCACCCATGCCTCCGCCTGAGGTGAGTGCCGCTCCTATTTTTTCGACGGTGCCTATAGGTGCCGAGCATTTTTAGCAGCTGATGTAGCTTGTTGCTACTGCATTGCAAACTCGTTAGCCTGCAGTCGCTTTAGTTTCTAATCAAAGGGATTTTTCGCGCGCTAGCACTATTTTTAGAGAGTTTTGACAGCATGAACCTCCAAAATTTAGGGGTGAGCCTGACCCATCTATCGCTGAGGCATGACGCACTGAGATCGTAAGGATTTTCGACACTATGCAGTGTCTAGTCGATCAGAAGGTATCCCTTGCGACCTATCTTCTTCAGGGTGAGGCTTGTCATTGGTGGTCCTCCGTATTCAGGATGGCCGGGCCAGATTTTGTTTGGACGTAGGAGGAGTTTGTGGTCCATTTCGACCATAAATTCTTCCTCGAGCATGTTCAGATACAGAGGGTGATCGAGTTTGAGACCCTAGTTCAGGGTGATTTTTCAGTATCATAGTATGAGGCTCGTTTCTTGGCCTTGTCCAGATTTGCTCCTCATCTCACCAGTAATGAGAAGATGAGGGCTCGTCGTTTTGTGACTGGCTTGCATCCTGCCCTTTGTAGCCATGTGGTGGGACATGGTTTGGAGACATTTGATCAGGTTATCCATCGGGCATTGGTTTATGAGGAGGACTGGGCTATGACCCAAAGATCGAGAGAGCAGAGTTCCGATGGAGATCGGAAGAGGAGAACACCAGCCGGTAGTTTCAAGAAGCACCGTCAATAGAGATGGAGGGGTAGATCAAAGTTTAGACAGCTTGTGGTACAGACAGTAGCTTCATCATCATCATTAGCACTGCCAGCCGCTTCATCATCCGGCCTCTTTTCTGGCGTTTGCTTCAGTTGTGGACCGGCCAGGCATCGGAGGCGTGACTGCCCTCTCCCCATACAACAGTAGATGCCACTACAGTTGCCTCCTCCTCGTCCTCCTCCTTAGCAGCAGAAGCAGTGAGCATAGCCTCTAGTTGCCACTCCTAGGGCTCATCCTCAGCAGCAGAGGCAGCTAGGTAGACCTTTCCAGCAGAGACAGCAGCAGCCGCAGAGGGGATATTCATAGGTCCAGTCACTAGGTCGAGTGTGTATTGCAGCTTAGCAGGCATAGACTCAGGATTCGCAGTCTTTCGGTTTGTTTCCCTTACTATCTAAGGGCCGATTTTATCCCACACAGCAGGCGACAGCCCAGGACTCGCAGTATTTGACTAAAGTAGTCATTGAGGGTATTCTTCTTATTTCTGCTTGCGTCACTCACATTTTGTTTGATTCTGGTGCCTCCCATTCTTCCATGGTCAAGTAGTTTTTTTGATCAACCAGTATTTCCTAGGAGCCCGTGTCTGAGGCCTTGAAAGTTTCGACTCTCATGGGGAAGTCTGTTGTATTGACTCGTCGCTGCCTTTCTTTCCCAGTGTTAGTGGGTGAGATGTTTCTTCCCGCCAATCTATTCGTGATGCCGATGATAGGTTTTAACGTTATTTTAGGTATAGAATGTCTTGCAGAGTATTGTACCATCTTGGACTATGCCGAGAGGATAGTTACGTTCCACATTCCCGGCTTACCAGTATTCCAGTTCATCACCAAGCCTAGAGGAGACCTGTTATCTAGTTTTTTGGCTTATGTCATCAAGGAATCTGTGGCAGGGTATATTGAGTAGCTATCAGTTGTCTTTGAGTACCCGGATGTGTTCCAGGAGATCCTGGGTTTGCCACCGCATCGACAGGTGGAGTTTTAGATTGATTTGGTGCCCGGTACTGCGCCTATCTCGAAGGCCCCTTACCAGATGCACCGTTGGAGTTGAGGAAACTGCATGAGCAGTTGGATGAGCTCCTCGAGTTAAGTTTTATTCATCCCAGCAGTTCGCCTTGGAGAGCCCTTTTATTGTTTGTGAAGAAGAAGGATGGATTGTTGCGGCTCTATGTGGACTATCGTGACCTCAACAGAGTCACCATCAAGAACTAATACCCACTTCCTTGTATTTATGATCAGTTCAACTAGTTATAGGGTGCACAAAATTTTTTCAAGATAGACTTACGCTCCAGTTACTATCAGATTTGGGTCCGAGAGGTGGACATTCTGAAGACGACTTTCTGGACACACTATGGTCACTTCGAGTTTCTGGTCATGTCGTTCGAATTGACTAATGCGCCCGCTGTATTCATGCAGCTGATGAACGAGGACTTCCGGCCGTTCCTCGATCAGTTCGTGGTGGTATTCATTAATGATATTCTTGTATATTTAAGGACCCGGGAGGACCATGTTGAGTACTTACAGATTATGCTGGAGACCCTCCATGCCCACCAGCTGTATGAGAAGCTGGAGAACTGCGAGTTTTGGCAGGAGGAGGTGAAGTTCCTCAATTACGTGGTGATAAGGGAGGATGTCATTGTGGACCCCTTGAAGGTTGATGTAGTGCATCAGTGGGGCCTGCCTACGAATGTCCAAGATCCGTAGCTTCCTTGGTCTAGTGGGATATTATCGACGATTTATCGAGGGTTTCTCCCGTATTGTGGAACTGCTGACCTGGTTGACAAGGAAGGGCGTCGAGTTCATCTGGAGTAACGCTTTCGAGGAGGCACTTACAGAGTTGAAGGACCGCCTCACGTCCACTCATGTTCTCACTCTTCCTCAGGGGAGTAAGGGTTTTATTGTTTTCACTGATGCCTCTAGAGTTAGCTTGGGTGTTGTACTGATGTAGCATGGGAAGCCAGTGACAAATGCCTCATGCTAGCTCAAGATCTATGTGATAAATTACCCCACCCATGATTTGGAGCTTGCAGCGGTTGTCTTCACATTGAAGGTGTGGAAGCATTGTTTATATGGGGTTAGGTTCGAGCTCTTTTCAGATTACAAGAGCTTGAAGTATCTATTTTCTCTGTCCGAGTTGAACCTGCGTCGGAGGCGATGGATGGAGCTATTGAAGGATTATGATTTTGATCTTTAATACTACCTGGGCAAGGCAAACGTGGTGGTAGATGCGCTCAATCGTCAGCCACGAGGCCTGGTGGCTCAGATGATGGTGCGGGAGTGATAAATACTCGAGGATGTTTCAGAGTATGACTTTGAGTTAGGTTTGCATTCTTCTATCGTTCAGCTTTCGATCTTGCGATTGAACCCTCTCTGGTGGCTAGGGTGATCGAGGCTCAGCAGATAGATGAGTTACTTCAGCAGTACCAAGCAAAGGCTACATCCATGGAGCAGTCAGATTGGTAGATTGGTTTTGATGGTGGATTATGCTTTAGAGCCCGTTGTGTGTCCCAGATGTGCCAGAGTTGCGTCATGATTTGATGAGCGAAGCACACTGATCGAGACTTACTATTCACCCGAGCTTCACAAACATGTATCGTAATATGAGGAGGTAGTACTTGTGGTAGGGGATGAAGCACCAGATTGTAAATTTTGTTATCGAGTGTGACACATGCTAGTGTGTCAAGGCCGATCACTAGAGACCCCTTGGCCCCTTGCCACCGTTGAGCGTTCCAGTGTAGAAGTGGGAGTACGTGTCGATGGACTTCATCGCTGGTTTGTTGAGGACTCAGCGCAGACACAATATCATCCAGGTTATCATCGATCGTCTGACGAAGTCGGCTCATTTTATTTCGGTGTGTGCTTCCTGGTCTATGGACTGACTTGTAAAGGTGTTTATTAAGGAGATTGTAAGATTGCACGACATCCTAGTTTTAATCGTTTCCGACTGAGACTCCAAATTTATGTCTCAGTTTTGGAAGAGTTTCTAGCAGGCGATGGGGACCACCTTGCATCTCAGCACTACTTATCATCTGTAGACGGATGAGCAGACCGAAATAGTTAACCAGATCCATGAGGATATACTTAGAGCTCGTGTGATTAACTTTGCAGGCAGTTGGGATGAGCATTTGTGCCTTGTTGAGTTCACATACAACAACAGCTATCAGGAGACTATCGGCATGGCTCCTTTTGAGGTACTTTTTGGCAGACCGTGTAAATCTCCGAGTTGTTGGACTGAGGTTAGAGAGCGTCGTCTCTTAGGTCCCGAGCTTATGCAGCAGGCGTCGAAGGCTATTGATATTATCAGGCAGAGGATGCACACAACTTAGAGCTTGCAGAAGAGTTTTGCCAATCGTCGGCATCGACCCCTCGAGTTTGCAGTTGGGGACATGGTATATCTCAAGGTCCCACCTCTGAAAGATATGGTTCACTTGGGTGTGAAGGGCAAGCTCGCCCCTAGATTTATTGGACCCTTCAAGATTATCGAACGCGTGGGCGTTGTGGACTATAGGCTTGCCTTACCTCTTGAGTTGTTCGCGATCCACGATGTGTTCCATGTTTCTATGTTACAGAAATGTGAGTCAGACATTATTCCTGTGATTGATTTGTAGCCACTCGAGGTCCGTGAGGGTGCTTCCTACATTGAGCAGCTGATTCGCATTCTTGATCGGAAGGAACAGGTCTTCAATACCAAGGTCATCCTGTAACGTCTTGAAAAAAATCCGTACAAAGGACCGAGTACCACCTCAAGCAGAAATCTTTAATGAGCGAATCCTTTAAAAATTAGACAAAAATTTATTAAGTAATAAACTAAATTAATCGATGAATTATCTTGAATCACTATCTATACGAACTGCAAGACCCAAAACCATTAGAAATGCTAACTTAACGTTACCTAAAGACCTAAGAGTAATCTTAAAACCCAAATACTCTTGGGAGTGCATTGAAACTCCGTATCAGACCTGGACCGTGCATTGAAAGTTCAATTACTGCGAAACTATAAGGTTATGATCGCCTTACTAGTCTTGACAACCATCGCGGGGATCAAGCCTGAATAATATCCAGAAATGCAAACTAGAGCCCTGAGTAAAGTGTGTGAGAAACACAACTATCTTTAAGAAATGAACTCAAACTTAAGTGATTTGGACCATTTTCTTACAGGAAAAATTGAAGGTTTCAGACCATTAGAATTTGACCAAATGATACCCTTAGATCATGGGAAATTTCCCTGTACAACTCAGTATACTTGTCGCCCTGATCGAGGAACGACGACCATTGATTTGATTAAGGTCCTTCACGACTGATCTGTTTGTCAGATCACACCATAAACACAGTCCTGTCGTAGATCTATTGTTAGGGAATTTACTCCATGACTTGGGTAAGAAATGGGCCTCCAGATGAGTCCTGTTTGCCCGAAACGGACACCTTTTGGCTATAACTTAAGTATACCGTGGCACTAGGGCCATTAACATTAATTCTGAGCCTATATAAGGACCTTAAACCACCCAATTCCTATCACATACGAATTTTTTCTAACCCTAGGACAGAGAAGAGAGAAAAGGAGAGAAAAGAGTGTAGATCGAAGGGAGATCCTTGGAGTTTGTTGCAGTACTTCTGTTCTGCTACTTCATACATCGAATCGCCTTTACGTCTAGCTACTCAACTCGTTCCAACTTCGTTTTGGGTAAGAAATCCTAACCCTAATCTTGTTTTAGGAATCCTAGTAGAGGAATCGACGAAATAGCTAACCAATTTAGTGATTTAGGTAGCCGTTGTGCTGTAGACGGAAACGTAGTGTATGAATCGAGTTTGTAACGGAAGTATTGATGAAAGGTGCAGACTATAAATATTTAGGTTATGGTTTTCAAGGCTTTCAATGTCAACAATGATTTATGCTTGACTTGATTGCTATCATATGATATTAGCTACGATGTTGTGTTTGATAAACTATACATGTCTGAAATATGTGAGTATAAAATGCATTCTATGCATTTGTTGAAATGTTTGAATGAAAGTGAAATTATAATTTATGTTGGCCATGCCTATTAACCTAAAATATATGTTCGTTGTATGTAAGATAACCCCTTTATGAAAGAATTTATCATAATATATGCTATAACTAGATTGGTTCATGTATGTGGTATTATGTAGTCTAAGTGTTTGTTAAAATGTCTGAATGAGATCTTGTTGATGGATTGTACTTATTAAGTGTATTAAGACAGGATTCTTAGTCTCCTTAGTCATATGAATAGTTTCCTTCATGTATTGTAAATTGTCACTCTATGATTTATGGGTGAAATGCATATGTATGTCAATTTATCAAATGTGTTTGATAACATGCTCAAATGAGATTTATATTTGCATTATTTGTTAAATGCTGATATGAGTAACATATGTGATTCCCTATTGCATTTAGGTATGTTTGGGACTATCACCTAGTCTAAGCAATCGGTAATAGCTCCTGATTGAGTGGCTGAACTAGTTTCACCACATTAGATACGTTTAGTGAATCTAAGTCGTACAGTGATTATCGACAGTGGTTAGGTCATGAGGAGTGTGTATGTGCTCCATGTCGATTAATTTAGGGTGCGCTCATACCAATCGAGCTTGTCAACTAACTCGATTGACCTAATGTGTATTTACCATGTATGGACACTACTGCTTGAATCTAAGGTATCACTTAGCAATGTAAAGCCCATTTCAACCTTAGTACCACAATCCACTAAGACTTATGAGTAAGGCATGGCGGTATAAGACATCGTGGTTGAGCTGTCAGCCTACGCTGGAGTGACGAGCCTCCTTATAGTGACCAGTGAGCAACCCAAACTCATGAGCCGAATACGGTAGTATGGGAAACTGTATTTGAGTTGTGGGGCTATGAACATGTGATGAGCCTCTTGTAGTGACCTTGAGTATAAATCAGGCCTACGCTACGGTAACGAGCCTTCCGTAGTGACCGAGAGTGTAAACTTACAAACTTGCCTATCCACGGCTTTTCAAATCTGGGGTGATGTAGCCCTATAACCTACCTATCGTATGTGATTAACTAGGATTGACGACCTTAGATGGATCATCGTTTGGGTAAATGATATAAAGGGAGGTACCTTAGCTTCTTGAATTTGCTGTATGAATAAGCCTAACTAAGTACTTGGCTAACACTATCATACACCGCACTACATGTGCTTTGGCAAGGAAGTGCACAGTGGGAGTTACCATGCACGACCATGAGATGGTGTTGCTAAGGGAGTGCAGGAGAGGGCATGCATCATTACAACATACCATTGCTGCATTAATAAGAGTACTTAGGACATGATTGTTGTATTGCTTTATTATTACTGTTTGACTGAATTGATAACTTGTTAACCTTTACTTTATAGTACCACTAAGTTGATCACTCACTCCCACTCTTGTAACGTCTCAAAAAAATCCATACAAAGTCCCGAGTACCACCTCAGGCATAAATCACTAAAGAGAAAATATTTTAGGAATTAGATGAAAATTAATTGAGTACTAAAATGATTTAGTTAGAAAATTAGTTTGAACAGCTTTCTATACGAACCGCAAGACCCAAAACTAGTAGAATCGATGATGCTACATCGCCTAAAAACGTAGGATCAATCCCAAAACCTAGTTGCTCTCGAAAGCATTACGAAACTCTGTATCAGACCTGGACGTGCGTCGAAAGTCCGATTACTGCAAAATAATACACTTATGACTGCCTTACTGGGCTTGACAACCATCTCAAAAATTAAATTCAGATAGTGTCCCGAAATGCACAACTTGAGCTCGGAGTGAAGTGTGAGAGAAACGCGAATATCTTTAGAAAATAAACTAAAGCTTAAGTGAATTGAGCCATTCACTTGTAGGCTAAATTTAAGGTTTCAAACTGTCAGATTCTAACCCAACTACACCCTTAGATCAAGGAAAATTTTCAACACATGTCAGTGTACCTATGACCCTAATCGAGTACCAGTGACCGTTGAACTAAAACTAGTCCTCCGCGGTCGATCCACTGATCCGATCGGACTGAGATCTTAACCTGACTTAGATCCAATGTTAGGAAACTTTTCCCAGACTGTATGCAGGAAAGGGGCTTTTAGATGAGCTCCATTGGACCGAAACATCCACTCTTTGGCTATAACCTATGTATACCATGGCCCTGGGGCCATTTACACTAGTTCTGGGCCTATACAAGGACCTAAACCCACCCTTCTCTCATTCCATACGAATTTCAAACCCTAGGAGAGGGAAGAGAGGAAAAAGAGAATGAAAGATTAAGGAGAAGAGAGAGAATGTAGGAGATAGTCCCTAGGATTCAATCCTACCACTCTACATGCTGAATCAGCCTGTCTATATCGCTATTCCAATGATTTTGATTTTGTTCTTGGGTAAGGAATCCTAACCCTAATCTATTCTAGGGATTGAAATAGAGTAGATGGTGAAATAACTAACATATTTCATGCTATAGGTTACCGTTGTGACATAGACTAAAGCATAGTGGTAAAACTGAGTACGATACGAGTCTACCGGCGAAAGGTGCAAACTATAAATGTTTAGGTTATGATTGTCAAGGCTTTCAATGTTAGTAATGATTTATGAATGACTTGATTACTCTCACATGTGCCTAGTTTTGATGTTTTCTGTATATTACATACATATGTATACTATGTTAATTTTAATGCATTCCATGTGTTTGTTGAAATGTTTGAATAAGTATGGAATTATGATTTATGCTTGCCATGTCTATTGATTGAGAATACATGATTGTTGTACGTATGGTGAATCTTTTGTGAAGGAATTTACTATAATACCTGTTAAAATTACTTTATTACATGCATGTGATATGTGTAGTATAAGTGTTTGATAAAATGCCTGAATGAGAAAATGCTCGTTCAAACGTAATTAATTAGGGTGCTGAGATATGATTCTCAATTACCTTATCTATAGTTACAATTTCCTTCACGTAACCTATCTTACTACTACGTGCTTTATAGATGAATGCCTACGTATGTTAACATGTACTCTATGTGTTCGTTCAAATGTTTATATGAGATTTATATTTGAATTGGTTGCTACATGCTATTTTGACTATTAAACATGAATGACTATTGTGTTTGATTATGATTGGGACTACTGCATAGTCCAGGCAATCGGTAATGATTTTCGAGTTAGTGGCTTAGGTCGTTTCGCCACACGAGACATGTTTAAGGAATTCAAGTCGTACGCTACTTGTCGACAGTGGTTAGGCCACGTGGAGTGCTTACACGCTCCATGTTGACTAATTCAATGTGCGCTTGTACCAGTCGAGCTTGTCAAGCAACCCGATTGGCCTAATGTATGTTCACCATGTATGGACGTTACTGCTTAAATCTAAGGTACTAACTTACCAGTGTAAAGCCCGTTTAACCTTGGTACCTCAATCCGCTAAGACTCATGAGCTAGGCATGGTGGTATGGGACATCGTGGTCGAGCTGTTGGCTTACGCTGGGGTGACAAGCCTCCTTGCAATGTCCATTGAGCAAACCAAACTCATGATCCGAATACAGTGGTATGGGACACTTTATTCAAGCTGTCGGCTTACGATCAGGTGATGAGCCTCTCGTAGTGACCTCGAGTATACACTGGGACTACGCTAAGGTGACGAGCCTTTCCGTAGTGACTTCAAGTATAAACTAGGCATGCGCTGAGGTGACGAGCTTCTCTGTAGCGACCTAGAACCGCTTCGTATGAGATTAACTAGGATTGACGACCCTAGATGGATCATTGTTTGGTGAAATGATATAAAGGGAGGTGCCTTAGCTTCCCAATTAGCAGTATGAACAAACCTAAATAAGAACCTGGCTAACACGAGCATGCACCACATTGCATGTACTTTTATGAGGAAGCACACGTTTACCGGGAGTGTTGTATACACTATCGTGAGATGATATCACTGAGGGAGTGCAGGCGAGGGCATACATCATTAATACATATCATCCTTGCATTAACCAGAGTACTTAGGAATGCTTGTTGTATTACTTTTATCATTACTGCTTGACTGAATTGATAACATGTTAACCTTTGCCTTATAACTTCATTGAGTTGATTACTCACTCTCACTTTGGGATGGTGTTTCAAAATATCAACCAGACTCTGTTTTAGCTATAGATGATGGCGATGCTTATGAAGCAGAGCCGAACTTTTATGATGACGAGGAGGAGTTCTTCTAGTTGTAACTCTCAGGCGGGTTTATGTAGACCGAGAGTTACATCACCAGGGCTACAGGGATATGATTGGATGACATTACACTTTTCCATTTTGAATATTTTTGAATTGAACATGTTATTATTTAACTTGGTGACGTTCGTACTCTGGGGACTTACAACCACTTATATACTTTACATATCTATCACAGTCTTTTGCTTGCATAATTTAACTGTCTCTGGAGTATGATATGTTGATTTTGTATAATCCCACTCATGTTTAATGCACTAATACAGATAACATTTAATCATCATTATCTATGTTGAATGGAACTCGGGAGTTAGGCTCCTGCTCGACCCTTGATTTTCAGGGCGTTACAAGTTACTATCAGAGCATGATTTGGATTAGATTGGACTTGTGTTATGGTAATACGATGCACACTAATGTACTTTGACTTAGGAGGGTGCGATAAAAATGTAGAAATGATCTTAGGATCCCAAGTTTCGCCTTTCGGTGACCATACGACTATTACAGTGAAACTGATCATTGGGTTTCACCCGTATGCATATAAGATCATGTAAAGATGATCCCAATCCCATTTTAAACCATTAATTGACGACTTTGGGCAGTAATTCAGTGAGTCCCACGCTCAAAACACACCAAAAGCATGGATATGTGTGAGTTGAAGTCCGAAAGCACCTCAAACCATTGTGGGGGCCACACCATAATTTGTAGAGGGACCCAAGATGGGTCCCACATGTTTTCAGCACCTCAGTGAAGGGTGGACACCGCCCTTAGGTGGATCCACTGTGGTCGGACCTGAGTCCGGGCGGTTGCACCGCCTGGTCGGCGGCCCACTGCCCGAATTCACAGTGCCTGGGCGGCAGCACCACCCAATTGGCGGCGTGCCACCCACCGCCCAGCCAGGTGGGCCCGTGCACATGTTGGGACCACCCCACCACCCCTTAAACCCTCTTTTAGATTGTTTTATCCCATTTCATGCCCCTCTCAACTCCATTTCCACTTTTAAATCCCTCAAACCTTCCTTTCCTCTCAAATCCTTGCATCCATACATTTCAAACCTTAAAGAGCTTCTTCCGTATTCATCATTACTCCACTATTTCATGTTTTACAAACCCTCTAAACCACTCAAACCTCTATTTCCCTCTTAAATTCCTTGTTACACACATCGCCATCTTCCAAATCTTCTACCCATTATATATACCCACTTTCATTGCTTTGAACTACCATTTTTATTCTTCTACTTTCCCTTTTTGCATCTATTGAGCACAAAGGCCCTCCTTTTGTGCCTCAAAACCCTCTAAGAACCCACCAATCCCTCTCATCCTTCAAGCATTTCCACTTCTAATGGTTTTCCTTGAAGTTGTCACCACTATCTTCTTGATCTCCACTCTCTTTTCTCCCATGGGGAAGAAGAGAGCAACCCTAGATGAAGATGGGCTGAGTCGACCACGCCGTACTACAAGGAGGGCGGACACTAGAGCCAGTATGAGTGCCAAGCGTGAACAGAGGTCTAAGCGAGACCTCGATCCTCACATTTTGTTGGAGAGATCGTTACTGCCAAACATCGACCTGGGTAAGTTCCGCAACTGCAAGGTCATTTTTGAGGCACATGTTGATGAGAAGATGTTTGGGACGTATCCAGTCATCGACTTTCTCCTGGACCATGGATGGTGTCCCATATTTAAAACAAACACTCATGTGAGTAAAGGCATTGTGCGCACCTTCTACGCCCTCATTTCAAATCCACTGTTGAAGCCCCTCCAATTTACTATCCCTCTGGGGAGGTAGGAGATCATAATTGGTGTGGATGAGATTGCCCACCTTATAGCAGTTGAAAGAGGTGTGGTGCACACTAGTGAGAAGAACCTTACTAGTGAGCGAGAAAAGAGACTCTGCACATGTTTCCTATGTGGTCGACTCAAACATTGGAGGCGAGGAAATAATCTTGCTTCATCCAAGATGATGGCCGACTTCCATCTGCTCCACCACATATGCACGTATAATGTGTATCTTAGGTGGAGTAATTGCACCGAATGCATGAGATTCATGGTGGACTTCTTATTTAGAGTTGGACAAGGAGAGAAAGTGTTATTGCCTACACTTATCTTATCCTAGATCATCTGCACTGTGCAGTCTACTAGGGAGAGCTCCTCTCTGCCGTTTGGTCGACTTGTTTACAAGATAGCCCACCACTTATATTTTTGACTCCATATGGAGGACGTCGCCCCAATCCACATTATCAGTGAAAACACGCTCGACAACATGGGCATTAGCCAAAGGCGACGCCAAGCCCGCCTTGAAGAGCAGAGTGATGATATAGAAGAAGAAAGTGATGATGATGAAGGAATCGATGGTGAGGAAGGGAGTGGCGACGAAGAAGAGGGAAGTGGTGGTGATGGCAGTGAAGATGAGGGCAGTGGCTCAGGGGGAGATAAGGAGGAAGAAGAGGAGGCCCAAGAACCTGATGAGGGACCTCTTCCTGCTACTCATGAGCCCCACCGTGATCGAGCTGCTTTAGAAGCCCACTTGGTTCGACTTGAGGAGGGCCAGGTCACCTTGCGACAGGGGCTTAAAGAGAATAAGGCCTTCATGAAATAGAAATTCAAGAAGGTGTTTCACACCTTGAGGGCCATCCTGTGTTGTCTGCAGGATAAGAGTGCTCCACCATCGTCAGATTCTAACGACTAGTCATATGTTGTAGTCGTCCTTGAGTTTTTGTTGCTTTCTTATTTCTTATCTTTAGCCTTGATGGGCTTAGTAGTAGAGTAGGTTGGTGGTGTGTTTGTATTTAAAGCTTGATTAGATTAGCTCACACGTTTTTTCCTGTCATGATTCATGTAAAATTATAACTCATATATTGTGATAAATTTTGTTAAACGAAATGCATGCACTCCTTTTGTTATGAAATGTGTAGAATGCTTAACAAATTGAGTATTTCTAAGCTAAATCTTACATGGGTTGCACCCTATTTTTATATAGGGAATGCCACCTAAGGCCACATGGAGTACGACACGTCTTACACTTAGCCATTCGATTGACGAGGCACCTCCCCTAAGCAATAGCCATACAGACCCTAGTTCAAGCCCGAATCACAATACTATGCTAGATTCTCAGCCGACCACTCGCCTCATAAATGGGCCAACACCTGTTGCACCATCGGTTCCTAAGCAGAACTGTGCATCTACCTCCAAGCCTCACATGCACTAGGCTCCTCCTTCAGATAGGTTGGAGCAGATGATGCTTCTTATGCAGTAGTAGCAGCAGATATGGACCACCATAGCTGGGGCCCTTACCCAGAATATGATTGTGACTCCACCTACACTACCTGTGCACCTTGCTAGAAACCTGGGTGCTAGTGGATTATTTGAGCGATTTCAGTGCTTTCAACCTGCTACATTTGTGGGTACTCACAGACTCGAGGAGGCCAGCCTATGGTGGGTTAGCATCCTGCGGATAGTTCTCATAGGGTATGTATGGACATGGGAAGCCTTTGAGATGCACTTCCACAGGAAGTATTTCCCTCTCACCTACCGTAATGAGGAGGGAGAGTTCCTACCTCCTCTAGGGAGGGATGATAGTGGAAGAATATGAGAATAAGTTCATAGAGCTGGCCAGATATGCTCCTTTGATCCTAGCCAACGAGTCGATGCGAATGCGGCGATTTTCTGAGGTCTGTGACCTGAGATACGCTTAACGATGTATTGCACTAGCATACTCAATTTTGTTAAGCTAGTGGACATGTCTCTGCAAGATGAACAAGATGGGGATAGGCTACCCCGTACGCACATACCTATGGTCCTTAGGCCTTGACTAGACTTACCGAGTAGACCGTTCCTCAGCAAGAGGCCGCGAGCAGATTCTCCTCCTCGGCTTACGGTTGCACCGACACAGCTAAGGCGACCTGATATATGGTGCACTTACTGTAAGAGGTCGGGTCATGCTGACACGTATTGCTTTACCAGGATGAGGGACAACGACTTTATTCCCCCTCAGAGGATCAGCTGTCAGATGCAACTAACCGTCTTAGCTCCACCTCTACGTCCACTACTACCTACACAGCCTTCCTACAGGCCACTTACAACTCGATTTAGGCTGCCTCAACAGCCCATGGTACCATAACCGAACCATTATCAATAAGCTCATGTGCACTCACTTTCAGCTGAGGCATCCGAGATGGCAATTGAAGCACCAATGGCGTTCGAAGTTACTGCGCATATCCAAGGCATACCTATCTTCTTACTGGTGGACACTGGATTTACTATCATTATTATATCATACGCAACATTCAAGGGACTAGGATTGGGTACAACTCCTACAAAGATGGTGAGGATCCTTACCACCATAGGAACCTATTTAAACTTTACAAAGATTCGTAAGGATTGCTCGATAGACTTAGGAAGCAAGACAGTACTCGTCGACTTGATTGTCCCCCCATTATGGCATTATGACGTTATCCTCAGTATGGATTGGCTCATCGAGATGAAGGCAGAGATCGATTGCGATACTAGAGTAGTGACAGCCGTCCACTTGAGGGAACGACCTTTACTTTTTCAGTTCACGTCAGTTGGCTCTGCCATGTTAGTTGTTATGCTACCTTGCTAGAGAATGTAGATGGACCGGCACTTGGGAACATACCAGTAGTTCAGGATTTTGAGGACATGTTCAGGACGATACCTAAATTACCTCCCCTGCATGAGATTGATTTTACTATTAACCTTGTGCCTGGTGCGACTCCCATTTCATTACCCACATATCACATGCCCCCATGCGAAATGGAGGAATTGAGGAGACAGATTGACGACCTGTTGGATTCAGGTTTCATACGACCGAGTGTATCTCCTTGGAGAGCACCTGTGTTGTTTGTGAAGAAGAAGGATGAATCAATAGGATTGTGTATTGATTATCACAGGTTGAATCAAGTGATGGTGAAGAACAAGTATCCTTTGCCCAGGATAGATGATCTGCTTGATCAGTTGAAGGGGGCATAATATTTTTCAAAGATTGATTTACAGTCAGGTATCACCAGCTGCGCGTAAGGGATGAGGACGTGTAGAAGACAACTTTCAGGACCATTTTTGGGCACTACGAGTTCCTTATGATGTCGTTTGGACTCACAAACGCACTGATTGTGTTCATGGACTTGATAAACTGGGTGTTTCAGCCATATCTATTTCGATTCATCATCATGTTTATAGATGACATCCTAATATACTCCAAGAGTCAGAAGGAGCATGAGGAACACTTGCGGCAGTCTTTAATACTCTTAGGAAGAACCATTTGTTTGCACAGTACAAGAATTGCCACTTGAAGTCAAGTTCCTAGGGCATATGATGTCTAAGGAAGGGATAGCTGTGGACCTTGTTAAGGTAGCCATAGTTCAGGACTGGGAGCAGCTCGGTTCGGTTACAAAAGTGAGAAACTTCCTAGGACTTGCTGGCTACTATCGTCGATTCATTAGAGACTTTTCTAAAATGGTTAGACCGTTGTCTCAGCTCACTCGGAAGAACCTTAAGTTTTCTTGGATTGAGAAGGCAGAGGCAGCATTTCAGGAATTGAAGGACAAGTTGACGTCTGCCCCTGTGCTAGTATTATCAGAGCAAGGGGTCAAATATATGATATAAACCAACGCATCTCGTGTTGGTTTGGGCTGTGTTCTGATCCAGAAGGATAAAGTTATTGCCTATACATCGTGACAATTGAGGAAACACGAGGAAAAATACCGTACGCACGACCTGGAGTTAGCAGCCATCATCTTTGCATTGAAGCTCTGGAGATATTACCTCTACGGAGAGGAGTTTGAGTTATTTTACTACCACAAGAGCCTCAGGTATATATTCACGCAGAGGGACTTGAATTTAAGGCATCGGCGATGGATGGAAACCTTGATGGACTTCAAGTTTGAGGTCTCCTACCATCCTGATAAGGCTAACTTTTTGGCAGACGTGTTGAGCCGCAAGAAGATAATAGCATTTGCGGTCCACGGATGATAGCAGAATGGGATATGGTAGAGTTTGTGAGAGTCTTTGAGCAGAAACTTACGGTAGAGGAGCCATTCGAAAGCATTGCGCATATTCGTGTTCAGCCACTTATTGATGATAAGATTATTGCGGCTTAGAGAGACGATGAACTACTAGTAAAGATGAGAGAGCAGGTAAGCGACAGTGAAGACTCAGAATGGAGAGTTGGTACGGATGGGGATTTACATTATCGTGGTTGCCTGTGTGTCCCAAACCTTCATGACTTGAGGAAGTTCTAGAAGCCGCTCACAATTCGAAGATGGTGATGCATCCAGGTTGTACGAAGATGTATCGAGACATGAAGAGATCGTACTAGTGGGACAATATGAAGGCCCAGAGAGCAGATTATGTGTCCCGTTATCTCACGTCTCAGCAGGTCAAGGCAGAGCATCGCTGACCCCCTGGATTGCTTCAGCCCATGCCCATAGCTGAATAGAAATGAGATTTCATCTCTATGGATTTTATCTCAGGGCTACCGAAGACAAGGAAGGGACATGACTCCATATAGGTGATCGTGGACCGGTTGATGAAATTGGTTCATTTTCTTCCAATTAGAATTTTGAACTCAGCAGACAATTTGGCTAGGCTGTACATTAAGGAGATAATACGTTTACATGGAGTTCCTATGGAGATCGTGTTGGACCGAGACACGCGATTCACATCTATCTTCTGGACTTGTATCTTGAAAGCAATGAGTGTAAAACTGAAGTTCAGTACCGCATTCCACCCACAGACTGACGGGTAGATGGAACAGGTGAATCAAGTGCTAGAGAACATGTTGCGAGCTTGTGTACTAGATTTCAAGGACAGTTAGGATGACTGTCTTCCTTATGCAGAGTTCGCTTATAATAACAGCTTCCAGGAGAGTATTAGCATGGCTCCCTATGAGGCCTATATGGGTGTCCTTGTCGAGCACTGTATTGCTGGGAAGAGGTTGGCGAGAAGAGTTTAAATGGCCGAGAGTTAGCGCAGGAGACCTTAGAGAAGATCAACATTATTCGGCGTCGACTTCTAGTAACACAAAGCAGACAGAAGAGTTATACCGATACGAGGAGACGATAACTAGAGTTCGAGGTTGGGGAGCACATATTCTTGAAATTTTTTTTAATAAAGGGAGTCCTCCAGTTTGGAAAGAAAGGGAAACTCACACCAAGATTCATTGGCCCATTCTAGATACTAGATTGAGTGGGTGTGGTAGCGTGCCGCCTTGCTTTGCCCACACCACTCGTCGGTGTGCACAACGTATCTCATGTGTCAAGTTGAAGAAATACTTTCCTAACCCTTCCCACATTATCAGATGAGAGTAGGTACAGTTGAGTGAAGATGCTACTTATATACTACGACCGACACGAATTTTAGATAGGAAGGAGCAGGTGTTGTGCAGTAAAGTGATTCCACTTGTGAAGGTACTGTGGATGCACCACACTGAAGAGGACGCTACTTGGGAAACAGAGACCGAGGTTCGAAAGAACTACCCTCAGATTCTTGAGGAGTACGAAAATGTACTAATTTTGATGATAAAATTTTTTCTTAAGGGGGGTAGATTGTAACGTCTCGGAAAAATCCGTACAAAGACTCGAGTACCATCTCAGGTAGAAATCACTAAGGACTAAATCTTTTAGGAATTAGATAAAAATTAATTGAGTATTAAACTAATTTAGTTGGCGAATTAGCTTGAACAACTTTCTATACGAATTGCAAGACTTAAAACCAGTAGAATCGCTGACGATACATTGCCTAAAAATATAGGATCAATCTCAAAACCCAGTTGCTCTCGGGAGAATCACGAAACTTCGTATCGGACTTAGACGGTGTGTCGAAAGTCTGATTACTGCAAAACTATATGCTTATGACTACCTTCCTGGGGTTGACAACCATCTCAGAAATCAAATTTAGATGGTGTCTCGAAACGCACAACTTGAGCCCGGAGTGAAGTGTGTGAGAAATGTGAATATCTTTAGGAAATAAACTGAAACTTAAGTGAATTGAGCAGTTCCCTTTTAGGATAAATTTAAAGTTTCTGACCATTAGATTCTATCCCAACTACACTCTCAGATCAGAAAAAATTTCTAACACATGTCAGTGTACCTGTGGCCCTGATCAAGTACAGGTGACCGTGAATTGAAACTGGTCCTTCGCGGTCGATCCAATGATCTGATTAGACTGAGATCTTAACCTAGCTTATATCCAATGTCAGGAAACTTTTCCCCAACCGTATGCGAGAAAGGGGCCTCCAGATGAGCTCCGTTAGACTGAAACATCCACTCTTTGGCTATAACCTAAGTATACGATGGCCTTGGGGCCATTTACACTAGTTCTGGGCTTATATAAGGGCCTAAACCCACCCTTCTCTCATTCCATATGAATTTCAAACCCTAGGAGGGGGAAGAGAGGAAAAAGAGAAGGAAAGAGTGAGGAGAAGAGAGAGAAAGTGAGAGATAGTTCCTGAAATTCAATCCCACCACTCCACGTGCTGAATCAGCCTATCTGTATCGCTATTCTGGCGATTTCGATTCCATTCTTGGGTAAGGAATCCTAACCCTAATCTATTCTAGGGATTGAAATAGAATAGATGGTGAAATATCTAACCTATTTCATGTTATAGGTTGCCATTGTGCCGTAGACTAAAGTATAGTGTTCAAACTGAGTGCGATACGAGTCTACCGGTGAAAGGTATATATTACATACATATGTAAACTATGTTGATTTTAATGCATTACATGTATTTGTTGAAATGTTTGAATGAGTATAGAATTATGATTTATGCTTGCTATGTCTATTGACTGAGAATACATAATTGTTGTAAGTATGGTGAATCCTTTGGGAAGAGATTTGCTATAATACCTATTATAACTACTTTATTACATGTATGTGATATGTGTAGTCTAAGTGTTTGATAAAATGCCTAAATAAGAAAATGCTTGTTGAAATGTATTTAATTAGGGTGTTGAGATATGATTCTCAATCACCTTATCTATAGTTACAGTTTCCTTCATATACCCTATCTTACTACTACGTGCTTTACGGATGAATGCCTACGCATGTTAACTTGTACTCTATGTGTTCGTTAAAATGCTTATCTGAGATTTATATTTGAATTGGTTGCTACAAGCTATTTTGACTATCAAACATGAATGCCTATTGTGTTTGAGTATGATTGAGACTACTGCATAGTTCAGGCAATTAGTAATGATTTCTAAGTTAGTGGCTGAGGTTATTTTACCACACGAGACATGTTCGAGGAATTCGAGTCGTACGTTGCTTGTCGACAGTGGTTAGGCCACGTAGAGTGTTTACTCACTCCATGTCGACGTGCGCTCGTACCAGTCAAGCTTGTCAAGCAACCCGATTGGCTTAATGTATGTTCACCATGTATGGACGCTACTGCTTGAGTATAAGGTACCAAATTACTAGTGCAAAGCCCGTTTAACTTTGGTACCTCGATCAGTTAAAACTCATAAGTTGGGCATGGTGGTGTGGGACATAGTGGTCGAGCTGTCGGCTTATGCTGAGGTGATGAGTCTCCCCGTAGTGTCCAGTGAGCAAACCAAACTTGTGAGCTGAATATGGTGGTATGAGACACTGTATTCGAGCTGTCGGCCTACGATAGTGACGAGCCTCTCATAATGACCTCGGGTATACACTGGGACTACGCTAAGGTGACGAGCCTTTCCGTAGTGACTTCAAGTGTAAACTAGGCATGCGCTGAGGTGACGAGCCTCTCTGTAGCGACCTAAAATCGTTATTATATGCGATTAACTAGGATTGACGACCCTAGATGGATCATTATTTGAAAAAATGATATAAAGGGAGGTGCCTTAGCTTCCCAACCTACTGCATGAACATACCTAAATAAGAACTTAGTTAACACGAGCATGCACCACATTGCATGTGCTTTAGCGAGGAAACACACGTTTACCGGGAGTGTTGCATGCGCAATCGTGAGATAATGTCGCTGAAGGAGTGTAGGCAAGGGCATACATCATTAATACATATCATCCTTGCATTAACCAGAGTACTTAGGAATACTTGTTGTATTGCTTTATCATTACTGCTTGACTGAATTGATAACATGTTAACCTTTGCCTTATAGCTTCACTGAGTTGATCACTCACTCCTACTTTGGGATGGTGTTTTAAAACATCAACCAGACTCTATTTTAGCTGCAGATGATGGCGATGCTTACGAAGCGGAGCCGAACTTTTATGATGATGAGGAGTTCTCCTAGTTGCAACTCTTTGGAGGGTCTATGTAGACCTAGAGTTACATCACCGGTGTTACAGGGATATGATTAGATGATATTACACTTTTCCATTTTAAATATTTTGAAATTGAACATGTACTTATTTAACCTGGTAACGTTCGTACTCTGAGGACTTACAACCACTTATATGCTTTACATATTTATCACAGTCTTCCGCTTGCGTAATTTAACTGTCTCTGGAGTATAATATGCTGATTTGGTATAATCCCGCTCATGTTTAATGTACTAATACGGACAACATTTAATCATCATTATCTATATTGCATAAGTGATGTCTACGCTGCTGATTGAGATTTCATAGATGAGGAGGAGGAATTCTCCTATGTTCAGCTATCAGGTGGGTCTATGTAGACCATGTACTGATTGACAGGAATACAGGGACTATAAGGATTAGTTGGGCACTTACATTTAAAATTTTATAAATTTTAGAATAATACATGTATATATTCAGCCTAATAACATACTCATACTTTGGGGATTGAGAAACACATATTTACTTTATATACCTATCTCAGTCTTCCGCTTGCTTAACTTAATTATCCTTGGAGTATGATATGCTGATTTAGTATAATCCCATTCATGTTTAATGCACGAATATGGACAACATTTAAACATCATTATCTATGTTGCGTAAGTGATGCGTTGGAACTCGAGAGTTGAGCATTGCTTGACCTCCAATTTTTGGGGCGTTACACATTCCCTTGGTGAAGGTGCAATGAGGTCATCATTTTGAGGCCAAGGCATCTTGGGAGTATGAGGTTGAGATTAGAGAATGCTATCCCCATTTGTTCGTTGATTGATTACTTGCATTGCCTGTATTGCCTTTTCTTATGATTGATGATTGATATATATATATATATATATATATATATATATATATATATATATATATATATATAGTGTTTATACATTTTTGTTGTTTCAGTTTTGTCAATTTCGAGGATAAAATTTCTTTATTGGTGGGGGAGGATTGTAAGACCTGACCCAAGATTTCTTGTGTGTATATGTATGTGTAGGTATGCATTTTATCTCTCTTAGTCCTACGGTCTTACCGGTAGAATTCCGGTGACCCGCGACCTTCGGATTGTGTTTGCGATCATCCTTGAGTCCGGTCACATAGACCCGACTGGGATAAATCCGAGACCTACGCCATCTTATTTGCATCATCGTTGCAGTTCCAATGACGTGTCTTGTACGCCCATTCAATATATGGATCAAAAGTTATGAACATCACATAGTATGACCCTTAATCATGTGGCCCACTTTTATGCAATGCATGTGGCCACCTCCTTGGCACAAGTCCCTATACACACCACACACATACTGCACAAATTCTATGGAAAAAACCACCCACCTCAACACACACTACACAAGCCTAGCCTAAAGCCTAAACATTATAAACTCCTCCCTATGTAATGATGACCTCTCTTACAAGCTCATCATAACATCTTTCTCTCTCTTTATCTTTCCCATTTTCCTCTATTTTCCTCCATTTTCTAGCAACCTCTCCCTCTCCCAACATCCATTTCTCCCTCTTTTCTCTAGCCCTCCAATACCCAACATACTTCTAATCCCACCATTAAAGATAGATCTCTACCATTAAAACCTCTTCTTAGGCTCAAATCTCCTTTGTGTAGAAGTTTGGAGGCTTGCTTTGCATGTGGGTGAATATAAATTTTTAATTTTTTTCCTGACCTTTAATCTTCACTTTTCTTCATAAATGGATCATATACGACCCACCAATCCATGGTGGGGATCTCATTTGATCCCATGGATGTGGCCCTTTGGCCCATCCTACATGCATGTCATGATACATGATGGGGCCATTACCCATGGACCACATCATGATGTATTGTATTATCTACTTCATTCTAAGGGTATCTAGACCCTAGAAGTCATGTTGGGATGGCATCCCACCTTCCTATTTTAGTTATAGATCATGCAAGCATTGGTTTATTGTTGCTTGTACAATTCACATAGTTGTATGGATGAGACTGAATCTTGGGAGGGCCCATTAGTGAAGGGGCCCTACCCCATAGCCAAGTTGTATTTCTTCTTCTCCTTTCTCTTATTATTGTGGATGATGATGTGTGTGACCCACTTGGTGGGCCTAGGACGTCCCAAAAATTCAACAAGGGTGGGACGCCCCTACCACCTTATTCCATGATTTTTGGACACCTTAAATTAATGCATGCAAGTGTCCTGACCTTGGGTCATGATCTGGATATGTATGGGGCCCACTAAGGAAGGCCACACACCCTTTTAATTGTTGAGATTATTGAGATATAAGCTGATATGTCCAGCCATGTATTGCTGTCTAAAAACTGGATTGTTTACATGGACTGCTTTATCTGATGTTTGGTATGGATTTAGTTTATGATTTTATTTTTTTCTTGATGATTGTGGGGTGTAATATGAAGATGTGGACCCCACCTTGAAGTTTGGTGGATCACACCTTAGATGGACCATGGAATGGTACCCAAAAGGAGGCCCAAAGAGGGGTGGGTGGTCCACCTTACTGGACTGTCCAACCCAAAAGAATGAGGGGAAAACCCAAACTCTAACTTATTTCTCTGAGTGGTGGGTCACTTTTTTAGACCCCACCCTATTGTATTTTATGGAAAAAATACTAATCATCCATCCCTCCCCTCCTATATGAAGTTTAGGCCCACCTTATTGAATAAACATTGCATGGACAACAACATTTTATTATAGATAGATTGTAATCCTGAATTTAATTAAAATATTTTTGAGTATCCAAAAATCATAAAAATTTATGGAGGTGTGGCCCACCCATGGAAGGATCACCTTGTAAATTTTCAGGACCATCGGGCCCCTGCACTGACCGTGGTGTGACCTAGAGTGGCCCACCAGGCTGAGACGCCTAGGCTGGGGCGTCCAGCCTTGGCTGGCCATCCAGGCCACTTTGTGGGCCCACCTTAATGTATTTTATATCCCAACATTTATCCATGTGGGGTCCATAGGGGGAGTGATCATTCCCTCCTTCAGTAGCAAATATTTGGGGCATATTTAGATGAGTTTTGGGCCCATTTACCTAGGCCCATAGGACTGCCCACCATGGGACGCCTAGCCCATTGGGCTGTTGCTGGACGTCCAGTCCAGTAACATGGACCATCTGATTTATGTGTTTAATACACTCTCTTCACCTGGTGGACCCCCTATGACATGTATGGCTCACTATGAACTAAAATAAACATATTAATTAATTAATTTTTGAATTTCCAACAAGATAGATTGAGGGTGGGCTGAAATTTCAGCAATAGGCCCAAAGTTGCTGCCTATAAAAGAATGCTTTGGGGACATTATTACACATAACTTATACTATTTTTAATTATATTTTGGGCTTAATTAGTGCATGCTTGAGGCCCACCCCAGTTAGGTTTTGTTGGGTCCACACTTCTAGCTAATTGTTGGTGCATGCTTGAGGCCCACCCCAGTTAGGTTTTGTTGGGTCCACACTTCTAGCTAATTGTTGGACCATATAGCCTTGGTTAGGCTGGAACTTTTGATAGGCCCATTGGACCCTTGGGGCCTATATTTCTTATGCTATTGTGATGGGTTTTGTGGGACAAATACTCAAGTAGTTGGGCCCTTACTTGCCTATTAAAATAAACCCATACTTGGGCCGAGATGTGAGGCCCAATTTACTTGTTTTAAATATAATGATTACCCATATAGTTGGAAATATGGGCTGCCCATTAGGCCCACCACAATGAGTGGACTCACGATCTTTATGGTTGGGCCCAAACCTTGATTAAGGGCCCACCATGTTGCCTAAGTGTTGAGCCTTGTGTATGGCCCACTAAACCATGAATTGCTTAGGCCTTACGCCTTTCCTAACATGTTTGTAGTTAGCGGGTTACCTTTTGAGACCTAGTTGAGGTTGAATGTCCTCCTTGATAGCCCAAGGTAGGACCATAGGGCCCTTACAGGTGGTTGAAGGCCCACCTTGGACCTCAATAGGACTACTTCTTCCTTTGGCCTTTATGACTCTCTTAGCTTGTGGGTGGTCATCCCAAAGTATTGGGCCCCCACTAGAGGACTTCTCTTCTCCTTAGAGTACATGTTTATGTGTTTAGACCTTGTCCCTCCTTGGGTAGGAGGAGTATAATCCCCGTCTTCATTGCCGAGTTCCGCACTTATACCATTATGATCCATATGCATCATTTGCGTGAATGGATTACATTGTATGTGGTCATTGGGTTAACATGATAGAGGGATGGAGTTTCTCCCCTTATGCAAGTCGAGTGCTTGAAGCTAATGCATGATCTGTGTGCGTGACTCATACATTGACATCGCATTTCATAATGATCCTCCATTACTTCATCAGGGCCTTACCTCCACAGGGACATTCCTGGATGGTCGTATGTGTGGACACTGAAAATGTTACTTGAGCATATAGGGTGCATAGGATGCCCATGGGTGAAATTCTCAAAACTTTCATGGTACCAAGGATCTGTCCCAACGTCGTGACCGAGTGAAAACTTTGAGCGCATGAGAGCCTTATACTGTTAGGCTATAACTCCCACTGTTGTGTAGTCAGTTAGAAAGGGGTGTGACCTTACTTGCCTGATGTAAGGAGGCATTACTAGGCTGAGTCTGACTATTTTGTAAATGGGCCAACTATCATTAGGCCTTGATGGAGATTGACTGTCCACAGGTAGGTAGTGAGATCTCCTATGCTCGTTTGACTGTGTGGGTTTGTAGAGTGGCAGTCATCCAGCAGTGTATTGAACCCCGGTGATTTCCTTATGATTGGAAATGCAGTTGATATGTGGATTGGATATGAGCACTGGCATCACTTTACATTGCATTCACATCTGCTACTTAAGCCCCCTTATGCATCGCCTTAGTAAGGCACCAAGTACTCATTACATTGTATTTATGTTAAGCCTCGGTAAGGCTAATGATTTTATCATTGATCATGTTTTCCCTCCTGTATCTCCTATTATTCTTCGGTACACCATTGTCACACACCTTCACCACCCTCTAAGCTTCTATAAGCTTATGCACGATTGATGCGTGCAAGTGATCCTAGGTCAACATCGTAGCGACAGAGCTTGTACTGGAGTTGAGCTTAAGGACCAGAGTGTTGCAGACTTTTCCCTCCTTCTTTCATTATCTTATGCATGCCCTTTTGAACTTTTGTACTTGTAAAAGTTTAAATTTATAGTGGATTTTATGATGTGTCCCTTTCTTATTTTCGAGATATTACTTGCTGTGATCTTGGGTATGCTCATATTGGAAATGGTTATACGGTTATGAAAATCCTCCTTGTGGGATCCTAGGATCGGAACCTGCCTCAAGAGCCGAGAATGGAGTACTTCGGAGGCTGTTGCAGCCAGAACCGGCTATTGGGTTCCTTGTGAGTCCGGTTACTAAGTCTGGAGCATAACATCAGCACTTTTGACCATTTGTAAAGGTCATTTTTCTTGTAGTGATGATGCAATATATATATGTGTGTGAGTGTGTGTGTGTGTGTGTGTGTGTGTATTTATCAAAGCTGATGAGATAGGCCAATCATCTCCCTAAATGATCTAATTGAAAACCCTATAATTTGGCAAGTAATAACACACTAGATTGACATGATATTTTCATTGTTCTTTATATTTATATTCCGATGGTAATGCATGTCGATAATGAGAATTTTGCTTAGGCTCTTTCTCAATCCCAACACTTTCATACATGTGTTTTGTCCTTTGTCCTTTATGTTTTTAATTATGATAAGTGGAAAGAATCCATTAGAATCATTCTTGAGGCAAGAATTAGGATATTGCATTACAACGTAGTTATGTCAATAGAACTTTCTGGAACTGGTTCAACAGGTTGAAGGGCTATGTCTCGTGACAAAGAACACTCCATTTCTAACTCATTCTTCGAGTAATGCCCTAAAAAGGAGTATGTTTAGTTGTTCATTTCTAAAATATTATGTTAACTCTCCAAATTTTGAAGTAGAGTGGGTCGCACACACTTTTAAGGCAAAGATGGACCAGAGAACGTCCAATCGGAGCAGAAATCATTCAAATTATCAGAACCTTAAAACAGTTGTATCTCACAAATTAGAATGAGTTTTTTTAACATATCATATATGGTTTTGGGATAGGAGAAGTTAATTTAACCAAACCACTATGCCAGGTTGCCCACACAAGATTTGTGAGATTCTATCATATTTGGTCAAAAGTCCATTTTATTTTTATTATTAAGTTTTAGTTCGATGATAGCTTTTAATCCTTTGAGCTTTAGGAATTGTGGCCAACGTTAAAAGGGCTTAGAAAAATTAGGAGAATAACGTGGTTAGGCCAAATTGGACACTAACTATTTTTGGCTAAAAACCATGAAGTCTAGTAGGAATCATGATTGTCTATAAATGGTAAGTTTACTATTTATAGTAAGTCATGTTTTTAGGGAATTTAAGTTTAAAGCTTTGTCCTAGGTTTGAGCTCATTATTTAAATGATTGAAATTTTATTTTTTATCAATTAATTTAATTTTAAAATTATTTGAAATTATTTCTATTTTATCCCTTATGGATTCAAGGAAACTTTGTGAGGAATCTAGAGAGCATTGTGGAATTGGAGTAGTTATTCTTGAGGAACATGGTGATTAACATCATCACATCCTTCCCTACACATTACAAACAATGGAGTCATTAGTGTCTTATGGAGAGAAGCATGTGTGTGTAGGAGAAATGCTCTAATGCCCCTCATTGCATATGTGATGTAGAGCAGGTCGTTGACACTTTAATGGCAAAGATGGACTAGAGAGGGCTGGATCAGAGGCGGAAGTAAGGGCTGTTAAAACCTTAAAGCAGTCGTATCTCACAAAATAGAATGAGTTTTTGGCATATCATGTATGATTTTATGGTAGGAGAAGCTACTTTAGCCAACCAACCCCGTTACATCGAGTTACCCACACTAGATTTGCGAGATTCCATCCGATGGATGGTCAAAAGTACATTTTATTGTCATTTTTAATATAAATAATAAGTTTTAAATCGATGATTACTTTTGATCCTTTGAGTTTTAAGAGTCATGCCCAACATGAAAATGGCTTAGAAAAATTAGGAGAATAAAGGCCAAATTGGACACTTACTATTTTTGGTCAAAAATCATGAAGTCTTGTAGGAATCATGACCATCTATAAATAGTAAGTTTACTATTTATAGTAAGTCATGTTTTAGGGAGTTTGAGTGTAAAACTCCGCCCTAAGTTTGAGCTCATTATTTAAAAGATTGTAATTTCAATTTTTATCAATTGATTTATTTTCAAATTTATTAGAAATTATTTCTATTTTATCCCTTGTGGATTCTGTAAGTGCTATGGTTTCTAGCTTTTATAATTGTCAATTTTTGTAGTGCCAGAACATCTTGGAATCTGTGTCTTGTGTAGCACATTGATATATTTAAGATAGTACAAGAACAATGGTCCTTACTTCAAGAACTTTAAAAACAAGATTACATGTTCATGTTCGAGTACAACATTAAGTGTGAATTTAGTATTTCAAGATTCATAGTTCAAGTTTCAAGTCAAGACAAAGTTCCTATACTTTGAACATCAAGGTCAAGCTTCAATGTTAGTCAAATTTAAGCTTTAAAATGTCTCAAGTTCAAGCTTCTATATAGGTCAAGATCTCAAGCTTTGTGAACTTCAAAGATCACCTATCAACTGAAGAAAAAGAAGTTTCAATGCTCATACATTATGTATAAGGTATGAATGACCTTAGATTGACCATATGGTAGGTAATTTTGAATATATAATTTAAATTGGATCATTTTATATGTGCATAAACTGTTTCTCGACTAGTCTTGGACTATGTTCGACTAGTCCTAACACTGGCTCGACCGGTCCAAGAATTCCTTGACCAATCTTAGGTCTGTTAATGATTTTTGAGAATTTTTGTTAAATCCTCGACCAGTCCTGAAGACTGCACGACCGGTTGTATGAACAGTGCTCGACCTATGCTTGACCAGTCCTACAGGCTCGGCTCAAAGTCAAGCAACTAAATTGGGTTCCACAAGACCAGTTGTGGATAGGACTTGATCGATTGTGGGGGCCACTCGACCGGTCGAGCAGACCCTATGACCATTCATGGAACGACCTTATCTTATCGTACCCAAAATTTAAAAGTTTTTTTTATCCTACGACCAGTCGTACGGACCTTAGGACCAGTCGAGAGTGTGATTTCTTCACCTATAAATAGAGCATAATTTTCAGAGTTTGATATTCAATTCAAGTTAAATCAATACACCACTCTGAGAGATAAGTTAGTAATATTCTTAGGCTATTTAGTATTCATTTTATATTCTCTTTAATTAATTTTCTTTATATTTTATTTTGTATTTTAAATTCTAATTTTATTTGAAAGAGGAATTGAAGTATTCCCATTTCTTGGAATCAAAATCAAATCTAGCTAGCCCAAGGTGATTTAATGTAAAATCAATCTAGAACCTAAAACTATTTCATAAGTAAGTGTGGACATTGAACTTCTACATTGAACTTCTACTTCGATTTGGTTCTTCCGGGCTGCATCGAAAGGAGAATATCTAGGTATTTTACAGCTTTGTAAATTCTTTATTTTAGTTTTATAGAGATTGTGCTAGAAAAATCTCTTTGTTTTGTTTTGTCTGAGTTGATCCTGAAAATTCAGATGTGGGGTTTTTGAATTGTGTAAGTTCACTTGAAAGACACAATTGTGAGGGTTTTAGGTGAACCTTGAAAAACCTATTTTCATAGTGAACGCTAATATCCACTGTGTGAGGATATTAGGAGTGGAGTAGTTTTGTGGTTGTTGTTTAACAGTTGGTGTACACACAAGTGAACCACTATAATTCTGTGTTTGGAGGATTTATGGTTTATTTTCTTTATCTTTTGTGATTTAAGATTGTGGGATGTATTTGTGGATGTGAATGTTATAATCTTTACATTTCAACATTGTATAGTGAATGTTGTAATAATTAGTTTTTATTTCTTTCTTATCCTCTTCAGTTTGAATTTTTTATACTCACCCACGTTCTAGCAAGGTTGTCCTGCCATAAACCATTGGTTTTTGGTGTCAAGTTGTCCTTAGAACCAAGTTTGTATTAACCTCTTAATACTAGATTTTTGAGGTTGTTTTACATTTCCACATTGTAGATTGTTTAAGTGTTTTCCTTATTTAATTGTGTAAATTTCACTGTTAATTTTTTAAATTTGGCATCATCCTATTCAACCCCCCCCCTCTAGGACTTAATAGCTTGGCCTTTTCAGATTCAAGGAAACTTTGTGAGGAATCTAGAGAGCTCCATAGATTCGGAGTAGTTATCCCTGAGGAAGGTGGTGATCGACCTCGTCATGTCCTTCCTTGCACACTACTAGCAGTGGTGTTATTGGTGCCATTTGGAGAATATCATGTGTGTGTGGGAGAAATCTTTTAATGCCCTTGGTTGCATATATGATGTAGAGTGAGTTATAGACACTTTCATGTTAAGAGATGGACCAGAGAAAGCCAGATCGGAGGCAAAAGTGATCAGGACTGTCAAAACTTTAAAAACATTATATCTCATAAACTAGAATGAGTTTTTTGACATATCATATACAACTTTTAGGTAGGGGAGGCTACTTTAGCCAACCAACCCAGCTACACCAGGTTACCCACACCAGATTTGTGAGATTCACTGTAACGCCCTGAAAATCGAGGGTCGAGCAAAGGCTCGACTCTTGAGATCCGTCGCATCACTTATGCAACATAGATAATGATAATTAAATGTTGTCCGTATTAGCACATTAAACATGAATGAGATTATACTAAATTAGCATATCATACTCCAGAGATGATTAAATTAAGAAAGTAGAAGACTGTGATAGATATATAAAGTATATAAGTGGTTATGAACCTTCAGAGTATGATCATGTCACTAGGCTGAATATATACATGTTTGTTCCAAAATATACAAAATCACCAAGTGTAATGTCCAACTAATTTGTATCCCTGTAATCTCGTCGATCAGTACATGGTCTACCTAGACCCACCTGATAGCTGCATATAGGAGAACTCCTCATCATCATAGAAGTCAGGCTCCGCTTCGCAAGCTTTGTCATCATCTGCAACTGAAACAAAGTCTGGTTGGTGTTTTAAAACACCGTCCTAGAGTGGGAGTGAGTGATCAACTCAGTGGTACAATAAAGCAAAGGTTAACATGTTATCAATTCAGCCAAGCAGTAATTATAAAACAATACAACAAACTTTCCCTAATTACTCTAGTTAATGCAAGGATGATATGTGGTAATGATGTATGCCCTTGCTTGCACTCCCTCAGCGACATCATCTCACGATCGCGCATGACAAACTCTCTAAACGAGCGCTTCCTCGCCAAAGCACATTTACCCAAGTAATTTATTTAGGCTTATTCATACAGCAGATTTGGAAAGCTAAGGTACTTCCATTTATATCATTTACTCAAACGATGATCCATCTAGGGTCGTCCATTTAAGTAAATTACATACGATAGGAAAGTTAAAGGGCAACATCATCCCTGATTTAAAAGAAGTGGATAGGCAAGTTCAGGTCACTACGGAAGGCTCGTCACCTCAACGTAGGCCTACTAAATACTCGAGGTCACTACGGGAAGACTCGTCACCTTAACACAGGCCGACAACTTGAATACAGTGTCCCATACTACTGTATTCGGCTCACGAGTCTGCGTTGCTCACTGGACACTAAGGGGAGACTCATCACCCCAGCGTAGGCTGACAGATCGACCACAGTGTCCCATACTATCATGCTCGACTCATGAGTCTTAGTGGATTGTGGTACCAAGGTTAAACAGGTTTTTCATTGGTAAGTGGTACCTTAGATTCAAGCAGTAACATTCATACATGGTAAACATACATTAGGCCAATCGGGTTATTTGACAAGTTCGATTGGTACGAGTGTACGCTAAATCAATCAACATGGAGCACATATGCACTGCTCGTGGCCCAACCACTGTCGATAATCATCGTACAACTCAAATTCATCGAACGCGTCCGTTGTTGCGAAACTAATTCGACCACTCGATCGGAAACTATTACCGATTACCTAGACTATGCATTAGTCCCAATCATGCTCAAATACAATAGGCATTCATATGTGATAGTCAAACAACATTTAACAATCAATTCAAATATAAATCTTATTTGAGCATTTTAAAAAAGACATAGTGCACATGTTGTCATACATAGGCATTTCATCCATAAACCACGTAGTAGCAAAATAGGTTACATGAAGAAAACTGTAACTATAGTTAAGGTAATTGAGAATCCTATCTCAACACCCTCATTAAATACATTTCAACAAGCAATTTCTTATTCAGACATTTTGTCAAACACTTAGACTACACATTTCAACATACATGTAATAAATTAGTTATAATATATATTATGACAATTCCTTTCACTAAGGAGTTGTCATATATATAACAGTCATGTATTCTTAATTAATAATTATGACAAGCATGAATCATAATTTCATATTCATTCAAACATTTCAATAAACACATAGAATACATTATCTATTCACATAGTTCACACACATATATAATCTATCAAATACGTTGTAACTAAGATCATATAACAGCAATCAAGTCAGACACAAATCGTTGTCGAAATTGAAAGCCTTAAAAACCATAACCTAAATATTTATATTCTACACCTTTCGTCAGTACTCTTGTTATAAACTCGGTTCATACATCACGTCTTTGTCTACGGCACAATGGCTACCTACATATTGAAATAGGTTAGCTATTATACCGATTTCTCTATTTGGATTCCTTAAACATATTAGGGTTAGGATTTCTTACCCAAACACAAAGTTAGATTTGACGGTGTAGCGACATGGGAGAGATGATTCGGTACGTGGAGTGGTGGGAGTGAATCCCAGCAACAATCTCTTAATCTCTCACACTTCTCCTCACTCTTTTCTCCTCTTTTCTTTTTTCTCTCTCCTAGGATTAGAGAATTCGTATAAAATGAGAGAGAGGTGGGTTAAGGCCCTTATATAGGCTCGAAAGTGATGTAAATGGCCCCAGGGCCATGGTATACTTAGGGTATAGCCAAAGGGTGACTGTTTCGGGCCAACGGAGCTCATCTGGAGGTTCATTGCTTGCATACTATCTGAATGAAGTTTCTTGACAATGGATCTATGCCAGATTAAGATTTTGATCTGATCGGATCAGTTGATAGATCATGGAGGGCCCGTTTCAGTACAACAGTCATCGTCACTCAATCAGGGCCACAAGTATATCAATGGGTGCAGGGAAAATTCCTTGATCCAAGGGTGTAGTTGGGTTAAAATCTGACGGTTTGAAATTTTAAATTTGTCCTGCAAGAGACCGGCCCAATTCACTGAAGTTTGAGTTCATTTTCTAAAGATATTCACGTTTCTCACACACTTCGTTCCAGGCTCAAGTTATGTGTTTTTTGATACTATTTGGACTCGATTCCCGTGATGGCTGTCAAGCCTAGTAAGGCAGTCATAACCTTATAGTTTTGCAGTCATCGGACTTTCGATGCACCTTCTAGGTCCGATATGGAGTTTAATGTGCTCCCGAGAGCAACTGGATTTTGAGATTGATCCTAGGTTTCTAGGTAATGTTGGGTTGTCGATTCTATTAGTTTTGGGTCTTGTGGTTCATATAGATAGTGGTTCAAGATAATTTACTAATTAATTTAGCTTAGTACTTAACTAATTTTCATATAATTTTTAAAGAATTTGATCCTTAGTGATTTTTGCTTGAGGTGGTACTCGGATCTTTGTGTGAATTTTTTTCGAGACGTTACAATCTACCCCCCTTAAAGAAAAATTTTATCCTCAAACTAGTACTTTTTCGTACTCCTCGAGAATTTGAGGGTAGTTCTTTTGGACCTTGGCTTCTGTTTCCTAAATAGCCTCTTCCTCAGTATGATGCATCCACAGTACCTTCACAAGTGGGATAACTTTACTGCGCAACACCTGCTCCTTCCTGTATAGGATACGTGTCAGTCGCAGTACACAAGTAGCATCTTCACTCAACTATACTTACTCCCATTTAATAATGTGGGACAGATCAGGATCGTATTTCTTCAGCATCTATACGTGAAATATGTTATGCACGCTGGCGAGTGGAGTGGGCAAAGCGAGGCGGTATGCTGCCATACCCACTCGGTCTACAGTCTGGAACTGGCCAATAAATCATGGCGTAAGCTTTCCCTTCTTGCCAAATCAAAGGACTCCCTCATTGGGGAAACCTTCAAGAATACATGGTCCCCAACCTCAAACTATAGCTATCGTCGCCTCGTATCAGTGTAACTCTTCTGTCTACTTTGTACTGTAAGAAGTCGATGCTCGATAATGTTGATCTTCTCTGAGGTCACCTATACTAAATCTAGGCTAATCAAACTCTTCTCACCAACTTTCGCCCAACAATGTGGTTCTCGACATGGGCGCTCATACAGTGCTTCGTAGGGAGCCATGCCATTGCTCACTTGAAAGCTGTTGTTATAAGAAAACTCAGCATAGGGAAGATAGTCATCCCAACTATCCTTGAAGTCAAGCACACATGCTTGCAACATGTCTTTTAACACTTGATTTACCCATTCCGTCTGCCCATTAGTTTATGGGTGGAACGTGGTACTGAACTTCATTTTCACCCCATTACTTCCTGGATGCGAGTCCAGAAGATAGACGTGAATCACATGTCTCAATCCAAGACAATCTCCATAGGTACTCCATGCAGACGTACTATCTCCTTAATGTACAACCTGGCCAAATCGTCTGCTGAGTTTGAGACTCTAATCGGGAGGAAATGAGCCGATTTTGTCAACTAGTACATAATCACCCAATTGGAGTCATGTCCCTTCCTTGTCTTCGAGAACCCTAAAATGAAATCCATAGAGATAAAATCCCATTTCCATTCAGCTATAGGCATGGGCTGAAGTAGACCAGGAGGTCGGTGATGTTCAGCCTTGACCTGTTGGCTTGTGAGACAACGAGACACAAAGTCTACTATGTGGGCCTTCATGTTGTCCCACCAGTATGAACACTTCATATCCCGATACATTTTTGTACTACCAGGATGCATCGCCATCTTTGAATTATGCGCGGCTCCAAGAACTTCCTTTCTTAAGTCGTGAAAGTTTGGGACGCATAGGCGGCCACGATAACGTAAACCCCTATTTAACCCAAATCTCCATTCATACTCTTTGTTGCCAATTACTTGCTCTCTCATTTTCATCAACCATTCATCTTCTCTCTGAGCCACAATAATTTGGTCATCAATAAGTGGCTACAAGCGGATGTGTGCGACGCTCTCGAACGGCTCCTCTACTGTAAGTTTCTGTTCAAAGTCTCGCACAAACTTGACCATGTTCCATTCTTGTACAATCAGCGAAGCTACAAATGCTATCATCTTCTTATAGCTCAACACGTCTGCTACAAGGTTGGTCTTACCAGGATGGTAAGAAACCTCAAACTTGAAGTCTTTTAAGGTTTCCATCCATCGTCACTGCCTCATATTCAAGTCTCTCTGTGTGAATATGTAACTGAGGCTTTTGTAGTAGCAAAAGAGCTCGAACTCCTCTCCATAAAGGTAATGTCTCCAGAGCTTTAATGCAAAGATGACGCCCGCCAACTCCAGGTCGTGTGTAGGGTAGTTCTCCTCGTATTTCCTCAACTATTGTGAGGCATAAGCAATCACTCTGTCCTTCTATATAAGAACATAACTCAAACCAACACGAAAGGCATCAATGTAAATGGTATATCTGACCCCCTACTCTAGCAATACTAGTATGGGTGCGGACGTCAACTTGTCCTTCAGTTCTTGAAAGGCCGCTTCTGCCTTTTCATTCCAGGCAAACTTGAGATCCTTCTGAGTGAGTTGAGACAATGGTCTGGATATCTTGGAAAAGTTCCTAATAAACCGACGGTAGTAACCAATAAGTCCCAGGTAGCTCCTCACTTTAGTAATTGAATCGGGCTACTCCCAGTCTTGAATTGTGGTCACCTTAGCACGGTCCACAGTTATCCCTTCCTTGGACCCCACATGTCCCAGGAACTAGAAGTCACACTTCTTTCTAGAAGTCACACTTCTTGTACTGAGCAAAAAAATGGTTCTTCTTGAGAGTATCAAAGACTACTCGCAGGTGCTCCTCGTGATCCTTTCGACTCTTGGAGTATATTAAGATGTCATCTATAAATACGATAAGGAATCGGTATAGGTATGTCTGAAATTCCCTGTTCCTCAGGCCTATGAACACGTCCGGTGTGTTTGTGAGTCTAAATGACATCACAAGGAACTCGTAGTGCCCAAAGCTGGTTCTGGATGTTGTTTACTTCATGTCTTCATTCCTGACATGTAACTGGTGATACCCTAACTGTAAGTTGATCTTTAAAAAATATTGTGCCCCTTTCAACTGGTTGAAAGATCATCAATCCTGGACAAAGGATACTTGTTCTTTACTGTCACTTGGTTCAACCTGTGATAATCAATACACAATCGAAGTGATCCATCCTTCTTCTTCACGAACAACACGGGTGCTCCCCAAGGAGATACACTCGGTCATATGAAACCCGATTCTAACAGAGCGTCGATCTGTCTCCTCAATTCCTCCACTTCACATGGAGGCATGCGATACGTTGGTAGTGAAATGGGTGTCGCATTAGGCATAAGGTCAATAGTAAAGTCGATCTTGCACCGAGGAGGTAGTCCAGGTATCATCCTGAACACGTCCACGAAATCTCGGACTACATGCGTGGTCCCAAGTGTCTGACCATCAACATTCTCTAGCAAGGTAGCATAATAACTAATACGGTAGTACCAACTAACCTAAATAGGAAAAGTTCGTGCCCTTAGGTCCATGGGTTGTCACCAATTTGGTATTGTAATCAATTTCTGCCTTCACCTCGGTGGGCCAGTCCATACCAAGAATGACATCATAATGACATAATGGGGCGACCATCAGGTCAACGAGCACTGTTCTACTTCCTAAGTCTATCGACAACCTCTACAAGTCTTGATGGAGTCTAAGAAGGTCCCAATGGCAGTAAGGAGTCTCACCCCAACCATAGGAGTAGTTTTCAGCACTAGTCGCTTGACTGCTACGCATGATATGATCGAAATAGTGGACCCGGTGTCCACCAACAGAAATACGGGTGTACCTTGGATGTGTGTTGTGACTTTGAAAGCTAATGGTACTGCAGTTGCTGTCTCAGAAGCCTCAGCTGCAAGTGAATGCACTCGGGCTTATTGAGGACGATTCGGCTGCACTGTCATAGGTTGTTGAGGTGGCTTAAATCAAGGTGTGGGTAGCCAGTAAGATGGCTATGCAGGAGGTGTTAATCATAGAGGTGGAGCTGAAATAGCCTGAGGTAATTGACGGTTAATCTTCTAAGGAGGTGTAAAGTCGTTGTCCCTCATCCTGGTAAAGCAGTAAGTGTCAGTATGACCTAACCTCTTGCAGTAGGTACACCACAGATCTGATCACCTACGCTGTGTTGGTGGAGTTATAAGCCTGGGAGGCGAATCTACACGTGGTCTCTTGGCGAGGAACGGTCTGTTCGGTAAATCAGGTCGAGGCCTAGGACCCATGGGTACACGTGTACGGGATAGTCTATCCCCGTCCTGCTCAGCTCGCAGGGACATGTTCACTAGTTCAGCATAGTTGAGAATGCTAGTTAACACATCTTCGTGCGGATCTTATGCTGCTGACCCTCAAAAAATTACCACATCTTCATCAGTTCATTCGCAAATATCACAGGAGCGTATCTGGCTAGCTCTGTGAAACGGTTCTCATACTCTGCCACGGTCATCCCTCCCTGTTAGAGGTGAAGAAACTCTCCCTCCTTTTCATTGCGGTAAGTGAGGGGAAACTACTTCCTATGGAAGCGGGTCTCAAATGCTTCCCACGTCCATATATATATAGCAGCCACTGTCTGTAAGATGCTATCCCACCATAGGCTAGCCTCCTTCTCGAACATGTATGTAACCAACTCAACCTTCTCTACCTTAGTATAGTGCAGCGGTTTCAGCATCTTAGAGTTGGGGTCAACCCAGTACTCGGCCTCCTCAGGTCTGTGAGTACTCGTAAAAGTGGGAGGTCAGAAGCGCTAGAATCACTCCAATAAACCGCTGACATTCATGTTCCCAGCCGAGTGTATAGGTGGTGCAGGCGGGACCATGAGCATTTCTGGGAAAGAACCCTACTAGTGCCCTGGTTTGTCAATTACCGTGTGTGTTGAGTTAGTCGATCTGCAGAGCCTCACAGGAAGAACAATTCAAGCGCCTGCCTCAACCGGATGGGTGGAAGCTCGCCATAGGTAAATCATAACCTCACATCCCATGTCCCAAAACACCAAGTGATTAAAACCCTTAAAAATAACTTAGAACATATGAGGGTTTTTAGGTAAGTGAACTTTTTCAAACATTATAAAATCTCTAAGTTTACTTCCCATGTCGATTATATCAATACACATTTCGATATGATCGACCTGCGCTGTCGATGTCCACGACACTTTATCAATACTATCGATAAGAGGACTAAAAGTGTCCAGCAACCGCATACTCATCTGGACGAATTTATCGATATACCGATACACTCATCAATATGATCGATATTCAAAAAATCGAGCCCATCGAAAGTGGCTCGATAATATCGATAAGCAAATTTCTGGCGCCCCTATTTTTTTAAGAAAATCATTATGTGCTTCGATATATCGATGTCTTTCCCGATTCAATCTGAATTCAAATATCGATCATATCAGAAGGCCATCGATCATATCGATAGTGGACGCACATTTCTTCCAGTAAATATTTTAGGTTATTTTTAACTTTGATCGGGGGCCCTTCAGGGAAATCGATATTCTCATGTCGATGTTATCGAGGTCTAGTCGATTGGATCGAGACTGGACACAAACTATCCTGCGTGCTTATAGGTAAATCTATACGATTTATCGATCCCATCGACATGGCCTTCGATATCATTGATATTCAAATTCCGATGACATCGGTTGTTCCCCGATCATATCCTAAAAACCTAAAATATTTCATGGTCAGTCTCTCTCATTTTTTAAATGTCGATAGATGGATCCCAGTATTGATGGAATCGGAGTTCAAAATCCAATGACATCGACACTAGTATCGATCCCATCGACCAGCTGAAAAAAGGTTTCAAAAGCGTATGACATTTGAGTTTATGTTATCAAGTAGACAATCGATCCCATCGAGAGTATATGCTCGATGATATCGACACTGCCTGATGATATCGAACTCTGTCATAAATATGACCGTTTTATATCCATTGGAACCTTTTGCCTATATAAAGAGAGACTTGTCCATATTGCTGGTAGAGAAAGAAGAGAGTGGTTTTGTGTGTTTTACCTTTAGATCATATACCCAAAGCCCTTTCTCTCATGGGAGTTCATCCTCCAATCCACCCATGTCATTGACATCTAATAGAGTTGATTGGGGAATGAACTTTCGCATTCAAGAATCCTCCAACAACTATCTTAATAGCATATCATTAAGCTGGGATGCCTTGAATGAATAAGACGAAGGGAATCACTCTATCTTCCTTATAGAAAAATTTTAAGAGAGTGGATTTCTGTCCTAACCTTGACCCAATCCGAAGCCAAGTACTGGTACATCTTTTGTGTTGCGGATCAAGGGAGCTGAAGACTCTTCAACAATAAGAAGGAGATCTTCATCATTACATTGAAAGAGACTCATCAACTTATCTGTAAGTATCTAGAGTCCAGAGGACACTTGTGATCATTCCTTTATAGGATTGGGTCATGAGTGTTGCTGACCCTTTGAAGTCCTCATAGGAGGCCTCCGGCGGGAGTGTACGTAGTGGGTGTATTGGGTGACCCTTGCTCTACGGAGAGCATAAACATCCGGGTGCATTATGTGGACCCTTGCTCTATGGAGAGCATAAACATCTGGTTAGGAGTAAACGAGTAAAACTCCACGGTTAGAGGTGAACCGAGTAGAAACCTCCGTATAAAGATTGAAGGTGAACCTGATTTAAAATTGTAAAACCTGTATCCTAATTCGTACTGTCCCTGAGGCTTTCACGGTCATTCCGATCAATTTCCGGCGACTCGCGATCTGCAACCGACGTTGCGCGCAATCCTGAGTCGGATCCTGTCGGTCTGAGTCAGTTTGACCCGAGACTTGTACCAGTACGACCGCGCTGTCGCCGCGGTTCCGATGCCGCGTCTCACGCGCCGAGGCGATACCCAGGCCAGGAGATGGGGGCCTGCGTTCAATTCAAGGAAAAATGCCGCGCGTTGCAAATATCGAGGGAATCTCTACGACCCGTCACATCAATCAATCAATGTACAAGTCAAATACATATCCCATCACACCCATCCCTCTCTCACCCTCAAGTCAACAACACCCATACCTTTCCCATCCCATTCTTACCAAAAAGTCAAGGTAACCCATACCTTCCCATGCCATATCCCTTACACAACTCCTCTCTCTCTCATTTCTCATTTTCATTCCAAGCAAACCCACACCTCACGTCCAAGCTTTCCCTCCTCTCCAAGAAAGCCACAAGTGTGGCCCACTTTCCTTACCCTTCCATCTCCCATCTCAACCATTCAAACCTCATCTCTACCGTTGGAATCGAAGCTAAGGAGCCTTAGAGCACTAGGGAGGAAGAAGGAAAGGTGGGTGCTTCTTTCTTTCTTTCTCTCTCTCTTTTCTTTTATTTTGTGGGTGATTTCATTTTTATTTTTGTTGTTTGCATTTGTTGATTAGAGGGCCCGTATATGTGAGACTCATCTTAATACATTATCCTCACCGTCAGATCATGAGGCCCACCATGTTGCTGCCCATTTTGGGACAGATCTGATAAAAAAATAATAATAATAATAATAATAATAATATACAAATATCAATCTGATCCAACCCACGGTGGGCCGTTACACGGGACCCACTTGACGCGTGTGTCGTATCCATGCCATCCGTCTCTGGCCAGACGTGGGCCCACCTTGATGATGCCTTCCATCCAGACCGTCCGTCCTCTGGACGTCCAGGACGTCTGGATGGAGTGGAAATACAAATATCATCTTGATAAATATCAGGGCCACACGTGTGAGACCTACCTGATATATATATTCCATCCACACGTGTGGGACCCACTGCTGTATTGATGTCAGCAGCTTTGTGGGCCTGATCACCATGAAGTATGCGTTCATTCGCACCGTCCAGCAGGTCTGGACGGTGGGACCACCTTGATACATGTTTGATCCACGCCGTCCATACATGAGACGTGTGGACCCACCTTGATTTTTACCATGTGTGACTCCATCGTCCAGCAGCAAGACGTTGGGTCCCACATGGTTTTCATGTACATCTATCCGTCCATCAACAGACGTCCAGTCCCTGGACGTTGCAACGTTGCAACAAAATAAATAAAATAAATAAAAATATAAAAATGCATAAATATAACATGATATTATTATATTCTATATATAATATATATATTAGATGCATATCTGGTGGGCCCCACGTGGGACCCACCTGTTGACTGGAAGCAGATTGGCTGACGTACTTCACACCAGCAGGCAGCCGGTCATATGATTGACGTCAGCAAGTTCTGGTGGGCCACACCTCGATGTACGTGCTGTATTTTCACCATCCAGCGGATCTGGATGGGTGGGACCCCACCCACGAAGGATGTGTTTCATCCAACCGTCCGTCTGGGACCCATTCCACACGTGCTGCACGTGTGGAGGTGGGGTCCACTAAATGTATGCGTTACATCCACCAGTCCACCATCCTGATACGAATGGTGGGACCCGTACAACATGTGTGTTTATCACACCGTCCACCGCCTTTCAGCATATAAAAATATATATATATAATAATGATGATGATAATATAATATTTTAATATGTATAATATATTAGTATTCTGTGGTGGGCCACTCCTACGTGGGACCCACTTTTAATATGCTATTTGCACCGTCCAGATGTATCTGGACGGTGAGTATGGGTAGTGTGGTATAAATATAATAATAATATATTATATATAATATTATGGTGGCCCCACATGGGACCCACCTTTACTGTATATGTTACTTCCATCCGTGGGTCCCATCCACGTGGCCCACCATCCCGTTGTAGATGACCCAAACCATCCATTCATGTATGGGCCTACTGTGATGCACGTGTGGCATTCACCTGCCACGTGTATGTGGAAACCCACCCTGGTGAATGTATTGTATATCCACTGCAGTCCACCTGTCCTTTGGTGCAGACCCACATTAATGTATGTGTTTATACACACCGTCCAGCCATATTTTTAAGATTTTGTGGGGTCCACCCCACACGTGCTGCACGTGTGGGATGGGACCCACCTTGATGTATTTATTTGATATCCACACGGTCATTTGGACGGTGCTTGTAACACCCCGGATTTTGGCCAATCTGGGATTTGACGTCCTTAGGCAATGGGTCAATTAAAACACCTGAAAATTCGCTTAGAACCCAATTCCATAGCCAAAGGAATCACTTAGGATTAATTCCTTTAGAAAATATGACTAGGTTAGCTAGTGCAACGTTAGAATAGCTGGGAAATGGTCCCTGATCGCTTTAAATACGTTCTACAAGGCCCAAAGCGAGTGGAACCAAGGGTGCTATAATGCTCTAAAGCCTCGGATCAAACTCTAAGCCGGTTTGTCCTCGGGACCTCCTTGAAACTTTGTATTGGATCTAGACCGCGCGTCGAAAGTCCGATACCTCCTATCTTAGACCGTTAGAACCGTCTAGCTGGACTTGACACTCATTCCGAAAATCAAGTCAAACCGATAATCACAGGCTATTTCATTGAGCCCGGACTGAAGAGAGTGTGAATAGGGACATAGTTGGAATTTCAAATTCAAATCTGGCACACAAATTTGACGCATCAGTATTAAGCATTCTGACCGTCAGAATACAGTCAAATTACACCCTTGGATCAGGAAAAATATCTATTATATATCACGAGACTTATAGGCCTGATCTTGGTGCGGTGACCGTTAAACTGAAACTGGGCCGCCACGTGCGATCTGGGAACCCAACCGGTCTGAAAACTGGATGTGTGCTAGATCCAGTATGCATGAGCTTAAGTCCGACCGCATTTGGCCTGGGGACCTCCAGAAATGCCCTTTTGGACCGAAACGGCCCCGATTTGGTTAGGCACCAAGTAAACATTGTTCCCAAGCCTATTTTGGGAATGTTTTAGGCTATAAAAGGGGTTGAAACCCCCACTCCTCTCTCCCATCCGAATTTGAGAGAAGCTCTAGCTTGGGAGAGAGAAAAAGAGTGAGAGATTGTGAGAGAGTGGGAGAGTTCTTCCCGCCACTTGTGCTACGTGTTGCACATGCTTAAGCAACACTCCTCTACCGCTTTCCCGGCGATTCCACCGCAATCCTAGGTAAGTAAAAACCCTAAATAGTTGGTGATTTGAGTTTTCCTTGTTTCCATAGCGATGTAGCTTATGGATCTTATGTATTAGGTTCCTTATTCGCCGTAGACGAAGCGTATACGCTCCGTTTCAATTTCCGACTCTACAAGACATAAGGTGCGGATATTAGACGCTTTGATTGACTGTTTCCAACGCTTTCAATGTCGTTTAATAGTAGATTCTTGACGGCATCGCCGTTTGACATGTACAAAATGCTCTCCGTTTCCCGTTTCGTAAGCTAACGAAGAATATGAGATTTAGGGCATTTTAGTCATTTGTAGGAAGTACTGTTTACATTCATATTTTGCTGATGTGATTGACATGGTTTGTTGTCGCATTAGGAAGTTAGGAATGCGTGCATAATTAGTTTGGCGAAGAGATTCGCCTAGTTGCGCACTTTGGGTCGACATACTATTTGTAGACTTAAGTGTGTAGTGTATGTGTTTGTATAAATGCTTGTATTAGTATGTATTGAATTAAATGATGTTATTTGATAGTTTGTGATTGATTTTTCGATTATTATGCTGACCTAAATGATTTTCTACATGTTGACAAAAGGCATGATTTCATTACATGCATGGAATGTATGTGCTTGAGGATTTGCTTAAGTTGAATATGCATGGGAAGTATGCCTTGAAGATTTGCTTAAGTTGAATGTTATAACATGTGCTAACATGCTCACATGATGTATTTCAATTCCAATACCTTTTTATAGTGTTAATGTAATTCCATAGATGTGTGGGACTTGACTTAGTCCAGGCAGTCGGTAACCGAGCGAATTCGTGGCTGACTGGTCATAGCCACGAACGACGCGTCGATGAATGTGATTCGGGTTGAGAGTTGGCGGCAGTGGTTAGGCCACGCGAAGTGTTTTACGCACTTCATGTCGTTCAATTCGAGATGCGATCGCGCTAGTCGAGCCCGTCAAGTAACCCGACTGGCCAATGTTTGTTCACCTTGTATGTATCATAACTGCTTGAACCTAGGGTACTGAACTTACCATTGTAAACCCTGTTAACCATGGTACCTTGATCCACGAAGACTCATGAGCCGAGCATGGTGGTATGGGACACCGTGGTCGAGCTGTCGGCCTACGCTGGGGCCACAAACCTCCCCGTAGTGACCAGTGAGCACCTATGACTCGTGAGCAGATTATGGTGGTATGGGACACTATATTCTTGCTGTCGGCCTACACTGATAAGGTGATGGGGGAGCGGTGCAACGAGTGCGAGCAACAGCCCTGGCAGCCCTTTGTAGTGACCGCGAGCGTATTCTGAGTCTACGGGAGGCGACGACCCTTCCGTAGCAGTAGAGTACAGTAGGCCTGTATTGATAAGGTGATGGGGGAGCGGAGCAACGAGTGCGTGCAACAGCCCTGGCAGCCCTTGCAGCGACCTACAAAATATACATCGTATGAGACTACTAGGAGTGACGACCCTAGACAGGATCTGTGTTGGGATTGATATAAGGGAGGTACCTTAGTTTCCCAATATTGCTGTATGAAAAGGACTAATAACAACTCGGTAATCATATCACCATAGCATTGCATGTGCCTGGAAGATGTGGAGCACTCTAGGGAGTGTGGCATGCCGCGGTCGTAAGATGTTGCCGCATGAGGGTGATCGTCGGTGAGGGCATACATCACGTCATATCATAATTGCATTAACAACAGTATTAGGATTGTTTGATTTACTGCGTTACTATTATCGCATGATTGATTTGATAACATGTTAATCTTTGCTCTATTATTCCACTGAGTTAGCTACTCACTCCCACGTTACGGGACGGTGTTCCTGGACACCCACCAGACCTTTTGTGATTGCAGATGATGGCGCGGCCTGCGAGGCGGAGCTGGACTTGATGATGAGGAGGAGGATCCCTCCTTTATGCATGTTCTGATCGACGGGATTACAGGGAGGTTGATTAGATACTTTGACATTTGTCATTTTATATTTTGTAGCGCACTCATGTATATTCGTTTCATCTACTTTTGGAGTATACATGTATGTATATAACCTGGTAACATGTTCACACTCTGGAGACATACAACAGTTTATATATGTTATACATACTATTACAGACTTCCGCTGGTTAATTTAACTGTCTCTGGAGTAGGATATGCTGTTCTGGCTTAATTTCACTCATGTTTAATACATTATCACAGACAACATTCAATCATACATATCTATGTTGCATAAATAACATTTTGGAACTCGGGAGTTGGGTTTTTGCTCGACCCCCCGATTTTCGGGATGTTACAGATGGTATCAGAGCATGATTTGGATTAAACCGGGCCTGGGTTATGGTCACGCGACGTACGCTGTCGCTTCCCTTGACTTAGGTGGGTGCGAGAAGGGTCTAGAAACACTTCTAGGAGCGCAGATTCGCCGATAGGCGGAGTCTATTAGGATTGATCGCAAGATCGAGTCTGTAACGTATCTCGGGTCGCGTAAAGCAAACCGAATCACTTCTAAGCTGTAGGGAGTCAGGTTGAGATGACCTATGAGCAGTTTTAAACCCGTTAATGTGAATCCTTGGGCCGTGGGACAACCACGACCCATGTATTCAATCGCCAGGGCTTAAAAAAAAACCCCGTTTCACCAAAAATCTTCAAAATTCCTCCTCTAAGCACTCCAATCTTCATTTCTTTCTTATCCATTTCATATTAGGCATCAAACCTAATGTGAAAATAACACAAATTAGTACTTTCACAAAATTTTACAGTGAATAGTAAAATTTCATGAAAAATGGCCATAAAGCCATTCTAACTTCACTTTCTTTAGTAACTAAGGATCTAGATAGATGTACTGGCTCCTTCTACCCCAAATTCATATGCTGCATCATATGGTTTGGTATTCGGGATTGCGATGTGGACCCGGAGAGCCCCGAACACATATTTGGGCCCATACAGATTAAAGTACAATGAACCAGGGGGTGGGCCATATATTTTTGGACCCCTAGGATCATGGGGGACCAGACCCATGTGGTCCCACCGGCCAACTTGGAAGTTGGCCGGCGATGCCATCGCCGGTCGGGCGATGCATCGCCGACCGGTGGGGCCCACTTGCAGTGATTTTTGGGCGCACGCCCTATTTTGGGTCGTGTACCCCTCCCATGTAGGTCCCGTCCATAGAAAACCCCAAATAGGGGTACTTCCTTCACAAACAGCCCCTTTCCTAGCCCCATTTTCGTTTTCCAGCAACTATCTCCAAAAATCCGTGATTCCAAACCACCCCAGATCCATCCTTGGCCAAAAACGACCACCCTCCATCAATATATTTCAGTTGGCAGCCCTCCCTCTTGAAGATTTCATCTTTTGGAGCTCCTAAAACCCCCAAATCGAGCCGAATTCGTGAGGTGCTCCATTCCCCTTTTTCGTTTTCATTTCTTTCTGAAAATACATCCTAGGGGAGCTTGAAGCATCCCTCTACAACGCCTAGATCTCCCTTTTCTATTTTGGTTAGCCATTTCCTTGCATTTCTCCCATTTTTCATTGCTATTGTTAAGCTATTTTAGCCTTTTTCTCCTTTTCCACCATCCTCCTTCTCATGTCCCTTTTATTGGAGACTTTACCCTCTTTTGGGGTCTTAGAATCGTGCTAACCTCAAATCCCATTTCTCAACTTTCTCCGTGTGAGAAGTAGTGAAAATACTTGGCCGATAGAGCTCGAATGGGCAACAGACAGTACTGAACTTGATAGTATTCAAGAAGGTCAGTTGGGACCCTGGTAGAAGTCCTTTGGTAGAATTAGGCATCTATGTCGTTGCCCTTTTTCTTGTTTGATTACTGTTTGAAATTTCTAGGTTGTTTTGTTTTTAGGTAGAAAAATGTGTTTGTGTTGTGGTTTGGGCTTAATATAGCCAAAATTTGTTGAATGGAATGCATGTTGTTTCATTTCGTTATAAGATATTGTTTCTAGATTGGGAGTATTATAACTCCCTGAGATCCGGCCTACAAATTAGTTTTTATCCCACCCCACCCTCCTACCAAGCATGCCACTTCCGATCCCACTATGGGACTAAGAATGCGGTTCTATTTAATACAACTGAATGCTACTGGCCACATAGGCCCTTGGCGTTTTGGTCCTAGAGTTAGTACTTCTAGAGTTGAAGAGTCTGACGACATAAGGAATCCAATTCCATTTAGACAATCTTGACCCTAAGCGATAGAACAACTCTCTGTAGTAGAAATGGTATGGAAAGCCATTTACCGTATAATCTTAAGCTATAGATTATAGCTACTGGGTTACAGACTAGCGTACTAGCTACCTAGAGTAGGGTAAAGTCTGTATATGTTAAGGAATGATAGATTAGATTTGATTGGAATGAGACTCCCTTCCTTGGATAGATCCCCTTATGACTTATAGACTCCTGTTGTTGCCCATAGGAAGGAACCATACACTCTCAGGGAACATTTATAACTCCCTCAGATTGAACTTAGAATGTACTAGCACGCCCCCTAGAATTGCCTTCCCCAAGGGCTTATTGCATTCGAGAATGCGGAATAAAGGAACTACATGTAAGCGATGTATTCGCGGTCTGAATCGACTTCTTAATCCTAGTGGTTACCAATAAATCCAATGCTCTGATCAAGCAGAAGATCGGAATCGACTCGGATTAAGAATTGATACAATAAATCTTCTGTCCTAGCTAGACAGAAAGTCTATGTATCCGGCTCAGACCCATTACACAACCTTTCTTCCGTGTTGGCTCGACCATCTACAACTAAACAGGATCATAGTGTCTTTGGGAAATGGCGAGGACTTAAAGCCAGTAGGGAATTAGGCGTCTTGCCACCAACTCATACCTGCCCCTGAACCTATCCACAATAGAGCTTAGGCTCATCTCTATCGCCATAGATACCAATGCCATAGAACGCATCATTAGCATGGAAAGCCACTGTAATGAGAGGTTGTTCCCTAATTCATGTCAAAGATAGCCCCTAAGTTGCACCTTGTTCCGATATATAGAGCGATGCATAGATTCTTGAATTTAAGAAAAACCAAGTTTTAAGGGGGGTAGAACGAATTTAGTCCAATCCAGATAGGTTAGTCAACGCTACCGTTCGATCAGAGTGGCGTAGCGGAAGCGTGGTTAGGCTTTTCCCCACTGGCCCAAGATCGAAACCTTTGATTTAGGTTATGCGTAAAGGTTAGGTCACTAAATAAGATTTGAACCTTCCTTAGAATGTCAATACTAAAGTCTCTCTAGGTACTCCTTGCCCTTTGCCAATGTCGGGGACGACATTGTGTTTTAAGGGGGGTAGATTGTAACACCCCGGATTTTGGCCAATCTGGGATTTGACGTCCTTAGGCAATGGGTCAATTAAAACACCTGAAAATTCGCTTAGAACCCAATTCCATAGCCAAAGGAATCACTTAGGATTAATTCCTTTAGAAAATATGACTAGGTTAGCTAGTGCAACGTTAGAATAGCTGGGAAATGGTCCCTGATCGCTTTAAATACGTTCTACAAGGCCCAAAGCGAGTGGAACCAAGGGTGCTATAATGCTCTAAAGCCTCGGATCAAACTCTAAGCCGGTTTGTCCTCGGGACCTCCTTGAAACTTTGTATTGGATCTAGACCGCGCGTCGAAAGTCCGATACCTCCTATCTTAGACCGTTAGAACCGTCTAGCTGGACTTGACACTCATTCCGAAAATCAAGTCAAACCGATAATCACAGGCTATTTCATTGAGCCCGGACTGAAGAGAGTGTGAATAGGGACATAGTTGGAATTTCAAATTCAAATCTGGCACACAAATTTGACGCATCAGTATTAAGCATTCTGACCGTCAGAATACAGTCAAATTACACCCTTGGATCAGGAAAAATATCTATTATATATCACGAGACTTATAGGCCTGATCTTGGTGCGGTGACCGTTAAACTGAAACTGGGCCGCCACGTGCGATCTGGGAACCCAACCGGTCTGAAAACTGGATGTGTGCTAGATCCAGTATGCATGAGCTTAAGTCCGACCGCATTTGGCCTGGGGACCTCCAGAAATGCCCTTTTGGACCGAAACGGCCCCGATTTGGTTAGGCACCAAGTAAACATTGTTCCCAAGCCTATTTTGGGAATGTTTTAGGCTATAAAAGGGGTTGAAACCCCCACTCCTCTCTCCCATCCGAATTTGAGAGAAGCTCTAGCTTGGGAGAGAGAAAAAGAGTGAGAGATTGTGAGAGAGTGGGAGAGTTCTTCCCGCCACTTGTGCTACGTGTTGCACATGCTTAAGCAACACTCCTCTACCGCTTTCCCGGCGATTCCACCGCAATCCTAGGTAAGTAAAAACCCTAAATAGTTGGTGATTTGAGTTTTCCTTGTTTCCATAGCGATGTAGCTTATGGATCTTATGTATTAGGTTCCTTATTCGCCGTAGACGAAGCGTATACGCTCCGTTTCAATTTCCGACTCTACAAGACATAAGGTGCGGATATTAGACGCTTTGATTGACTGTTTCCAACGCTTTCAATGTCGTTTAATAGTAGATTCTTGACGGCATCGCCGTTTGACATGTACAAAATGCTCTCCGTTTCCCGTTTCGTAAGCTAACGAAGAATATGAGATTTAGGGCATTTTAGTCATTTGTAGGAAGTACTGTTTACATTCATATTTTGCTGATGTGATTGACATGGTTTGTTGTCGCATTAGGAAGTTAGGAATGCGTGCATAATTAGTTTGGCGAAGAGATTCGCCTAGTTGCGCACTTTGGGTCGACATACTATTTGTAGACTTAAGTGTGTAGTGTATGTGTTTGTATAAATGCTTGTATTAGTATGTATTGAATTAAATGATGTTATTTGATAGTTTGTGATTGATTTTTCGATTATTATGCTGACCTAAATGATTTTCTACATGTTGACAAAAGGCATGATTTCATTACATGCATGGAATGTATGTGCTTGAGGATTTGCTTAAGTTGAATATGCATGGGAAGTATGCCTTGAAGATTTGCTTAAGTTGAATGTTATAACATGTGCTAACATGCTCACATGATGTATTTCAATTCCAATACCTTTTTATAGTGTTAATGTAATTCCATAGATGTGTGGGACTTGACTTAGTCCAGGCAGTCGGTAACCGAGCGAATTCGTGGCTGACTGGTCATAGCCACGAACGACGCGTCGATGAATGTGATTCGGGTTGAGAGTTGGCGGCAGTGGTTAGGCCACGCGAAGTGTTTTACGCACTTCATGTCGTTCAATTCGAGATGCGATCGCGCTAGTCGAGCCCGTCAAGTAACCCGACTGGCCAATGTTTGTTCACCTTGTATGTATCATAACTGCTTGAACCTAGGGTACTGAACTTACCATTGTAAACCCTGTTAACCATGGTACCTTGATCCACGAAGACTCATGAGCCGAGCATGGTGGTATGGGACACCGTGGTCGAGCTGTCGGCCTACGCTGGGGCCACAAACCTCCCCGTAGTGACCAGTGAGCACCTATGACTCGTGAGCAGATTATGGTGGTATGGGACACTATATTCTTGCTGTCGGCCTACACTGATAAGGTGATGGGGGAGCGGTGCAACGAGTGCGAGCAACAGCCCTGGCAGCCCTTTGTAGTGACCGCGAGCGTATTCTGAGTCTACGGGAGGCGACGACCCTTCCGTAGCAGTAGAGTACAGTAGGCCTGTATTGATAAGGTGATGGGGGAGCGGAGCAACGAGTGCGTGCAACAGCCCTGGCAGCCCTTGCAGCGACCTACAAAATATACATCGTATGAGACTACTAGGAGTGACGACCCTAGACAGGATCTGTGTTGGGATTGATATAAGGGAGGTACCTTAGTTTCCCAATATTGCTGTATGAAAAGGACTAATAACAACTCGGTAATCATATCACCATAGCATTGCATGTGCCTGGAAGATGTGGAGCACTCTAGGGAGTGTGGCATGCCGCGGTCGTAAGATGTTGCCGCATGAGGGTGATCGTCGGTGAGGGCATACATCACGTCATATCATAATTGCATTAACAACAGTATTAGGATTGTTTGATTTACTGCGTTACTATTATCGCATGATTGATTTGATAACATGTTAATCTTTGCTCTATTATTCCACTGAGTTAGCTACTCACTCCCACGTTACGGGACGGTGTTCCTGGACACCCACCAGACCTTTTGTGATTGCAGATGATGGCGCGGCCTGCGAGGCGGAGCTGGACTTGATGATGAGGAGGAGGATCCCTCCTTTATGCATGTTCTGATCGACGGGATTACAGGGAGGTTGATTAGATACTTTGACATTTGTCATTTTATATTTTGTAGCGCACTCATGTATATTCGTTTCATCTACTTTTGGAGTATACATGTATGTATATAACCTGGTAACATGTTCACACTCTGGAGACATACAACAGTTTATATATGTTATACATACTATTACAGACTTCCGCTGGTTAATTTAACTGTCTCTGGAGTAGGATATGCTGTTCTGGCTTAATTTCACTCATGTTTAATACATTATCACAGACAACATTCAATCATACATATCTATGTTGCATAAATAACATTTTGGAACTCGGGAGTTGGGTTTTTGCTCGACCCCCCGATTTTCGGGATGTTACAGTGCTGCTGTGGTACCCACTTGGTCCAGCGCTACCCCCAGCACGTGGGCCTAGTATGATGAATGTGTTGTGTCCACGCGTCCAGCAGGACGGTGGACCACCTTATTACATGTATTCTCTTAGCACCTTCCATTTTTTTCTGGACCGCAGACCCTACTATGATGTATGTTTTGGTCCCTCACCATCCATCTGGACGTGGGGATGGTGGGACACCATTGTGATGTATGTGTTTCACCTGCACCGTCCAGTGGTGTCATGTGAGCCACACCTTGATGTATTTAATGTGTATCCACATCGCCCATCCCTGGACATGGAAACCCACCTTGGTGAGGTATCCGCCGCACCATCCAGCATGGGACAGTGGGCCTGCCATGATGTATGTGTTCTATTCCACGTTGCCTGTCTGGTGGGGGCCATCTGTTGCGTATACGGGGCCCACCTGGGTGTATGTATTCTATATTCGCACCGTCCAAGGGCCCACCATTGATGCATGTATTACATATCTACATCGTCTATTTGTGCGGCCCGCCATGATGAATGTACTGTATATCTATGTCGTCCATTAATGCAGCCCACGTGATGTATGAGGCCCATGGTGCAGCCCATTGATATAGCCCATCATGATGTATTTTTGGCCCATGTGCAGGGCCCACCTGTTTGTATTTCTAGCCCATGTGATGGGGCCCACCTATTGTGTTTATGGCCCATTTGGTAAGGCCCACTGGGATGTATTTTCAGCCCATGGGTCGAGACCCATTGTGACGTATTTCTGGCCCGTATGTCATGACCTATTGTGATATGTTTCCGACCCATTTATTGAGGCCCGACTTGATGTGAATAAGGCCCATTAATGTGGCCCATTGATGTGGCCCACTTATTGGATATGAGGCCTATTGGTGTGGCCCAATGTATCCACCCATCGTGATGTGTACGCCCACATGCTACATTTGTAAGGCCTACTTATAACGACTATTGAGGCCCACCTGTTGGATATTTGGGCCCACTTTATGTTTGACTCTATGTGGACCACTGCTTGGGAGCAGTGTTAGTTGAATGTCCACATTCATGGACAATGATGATTAGATGTTCACATTGTGACCTTCCCTTAGGCCTTGTTAGGCCCATTCTCACCATTCCCTCAGTGGGTTAACCCAAATAAGTGGGCCCCATTCGTTGTAGATGGATGACTCCGAGTTATCGGATTTGATATAACCACGATCGAGTGCTGATCTTTATATTATGGTTGATCGGGTGATCATCTACGGGCCCGTTTTGTTTATTTACTGATTACCGATGCGATTATCATGACTGATTACCGATTTCGATTGACGTGACCGAATTTTTGATTCTTATTATCGATCGGTTCCGATTGTCATGACTGATTACTGATTCTTATTACCGATCGATTCCGATTGTCATGACTGATTTGCCGATTCTAATTATCGATCGATCCTGATTGTTGCGACCGATTCCCAATTCCGATTGACGTGATCGATTTGCCGATTCTGATTATCGATCGATCCCGATTATCGTGACCGATTGCCGATCCCGATTGTCGTGACCGATTACCGATTCTGATTTGTCATGACCCATTGCCATTTATCGATCGAGGCTGATTACCGATTTTGATGACCGATTGCCGTTTATCAATCGAGGCTAATTATCGATCGAGACCGATTACCGATTCTGATGGCCGACTGTCATTTATCATTCGAGGCCGATTACCGATTCTGATGGCCAATTTACCATTTATCGATCGAGGCCGATTATCCTGACCGATTGTCGATTAGCGATCGAGGCCGAGTATCATGATCGATTTCCGATTAGCGATCGAGGCCGATTACCATGACCGATTACTGATTAGCAATCGAAGCCGATTATCCTGACCGATTACCGATTAACGATCGAGGCCGATTATCCTGACCGATTGTCGATTAGCGATCGAGGCCGTTTATCATGACCGATTACCGATCGTGGTCGATTGTCGATTGATGTGGCCAATTTCCGATTCTGATTCGTCGTGGCCGATTATCGATTCCGATTGTCATGGCTGATCGCCGATTCCGATTGTCGAGGCCCAATGTGATGTACATGCGGCTCGTTGTGATGTGTATCCAGCCCGTGTCTAAGGCCCAATGTGATGTATATTGAGGCCTAGGTGATGAGGCCTATTGTGATTCATTTGAGGGTCGGGCAAAGGAGCCCATTGTGATGTATGTTAGGCCCATGAGCAGGGCCCACCTATTGTGTACATGTAACCCTTGAGTAAGGCCCATTGTGTTGTATATTAGGCCTTTGTGTGAGGTTGTCAGCCCATTATGTGTTTGGCCCAGTAAGGGCATTCCTTGGGGCAATGTTGGTTAGATATCCACATTGTCGAGGCCGATTATTGATGGTGGTTATTGATACCGATTATGAGTACGTGACTGCATAGCATCATGATACATGTCCATACACATCATCTGCATGTTTGCTATGAGATATGATTGACCATTGCATACGTCATAATGCCGGTTATTATGAGACTCCCTGATATGAGGTAATTGTCTCACATGAGCGCACGGTATGCGTAGGATTGATGCATGACTGGATTGTATGACTCATGCATTTTGCATTGTGTGCTGTGATTACTGTATGCCCTAGCGACATCAGGGTCGTAGCCTCCACAGGCATATCGTGGATGGCCAGATGGGACACCGGAAATCTGTTCTACATGGGGTGCTATAGATATCCCTGGGTGAAAGTCCCTAAACCCTCTTGGTTTCAGAGGTTGCTCCAACGTCTAGACCGAGTGGGTAGATGAGCGTTGAGTGCCGATTACCAGATGACTGCGCTCTCCACTGTGTCGTGGTCGGTTGGAAGGGGGTGTGGCCTTACCTGCCCGAGAGGAGGGGGCAATGCTAGGCTGAGTCTGACCAGCTCGAGGAATGGGTCCGCTATTGACGAGCCGGGCCCGATATTGGCAGGCGGATAGTGAGGTCTCTTCCACTCACCTTGTTGCGCGCGATGGGGCGGTAATCTGGTTTGGAGTGCAATAGACCCCGGTGATTTTCCAGAGAGGAACCGTACTGATATGTGGACTTATTGAGTAAGAGTTGCATACTCATTCATTCATTCATTCACTATACACTCGGGCTGGTGGTGCGCAACTAATTATTGTGTACCTTCGTTATGGCAAGGATTTCGGTTGGGCGCGCGACTAACCTGAGATCAGGAGTTTACCACGATGAGTCTGACTATCCAAATTTAGGTATGGGACTGGTTTGGATAGAAGTCCCTTGTGGTGGGCCCCGTAGCCTGCGATACTACGTACTATCATCCCGACTTCACAATCCAGCATGGTTATTTCATTCGCATCGCATAATACATTACGTCCGCAGGCATATGACATCTTGGGTTGCTATTTCTTCACTTATATGGCTTGGATAGACTTAGCAGGATTTGTATATTGCATTGCATTCTCGACATATGATATTTAACTCTTTATGACTCCTTATCGCATAGTTGTTCTATATTGCGTATTCTGATATTGATTAACTTATAGACTTTCCCATACTTCCACTTACTCTGTTATCGTATGATTTACATCTTGTCAGTATTTCCGCTTACTCTGATAATCCCTGCTCTTGTTAGTGTTTCTACTTATTTAGACATTGTATGGTTTATGGATTACAAATTCTTTTTGGTATTGTATGATTATAGCATTGTATTGAATACTTGACACTTACCTTGTGCACACACTTACACCACCCTCTAAGCTTTCTATAAGCTTATGCACAATAGATGCGTGCAGGTGATGTTAGGTTGCAGCAGTGTTGAGCTTGGAGCGTGCAGTGGCCTTCTGGAGCTTGACTTTTATTTATGTATTTCCCTTTCAGTATTGTACTCAAACGATTATACTAGTGGATATGTGATGATGATGTTGTCTTTGTGAATTGGGTAATCTTGTGGTTATGCTTATTACTAGTTATATGTACAAAAAAAAAATCCTCCTTGTAGGATCCCAGGATCGGAATCTGGCATATGAATGCTAAGAGCCGAGAATGGGGTACTACGGAGGCTGTCGGCACCACATTCGGTAATCGGGATTCTTATGAATCCGATTCCCGGGTTTGGGGCGTGACAAAAACCTTAGGTTTGAAGCAAACCCTAGGAAACCTCCTTAGTGAAATATGGTACACTCAAAGGATGAATGCATCAGCCGGGAGTGGAGTAGACAAGTAGTTGAACCACTATAAAAATGACTGTGTTTGAGATTGTTATTATGTTTTATTTGTGTGATATTCCTTATATGCTTTTATATCTAATTATCTGAGATCACACCTCTTACACACACAGTCATATCCATCACAATCTTGTTCGCAATTTGTTTATCTTTCAAAAAGTACGTGATTGGATCCTCTACAAGGCTTAGAAGCCAGTAGAGTTACATTTGAGTAATCCAGATAATTGTATATCTGATAGGATTAGTGCAATAGGATTTTTAAAAAATATTGTAAAACTTTAAAAAGTCCTATTCACCCCCCTCTAGGACATATTGGCATATTCCTACTTCAACTCTAGCGGTCTTCACCGCTATTTGAATTGGTATCGGAGCGGGTCTCTCTTTAAGGGCTTCACTGCCTAGAGAGTGATCTTGACTGATGTTTATGAATATGGCCAAAGGAGATGGCTCATCAGTCACTAGACCTCCAGTATTTAATGGTTCAAATTATGCATACTGGAAGACAAGGATGCACTACTTTCTGAGATCTTTGGATCATGATGTTTGGGATGTAGTTGAAAAGGGATATGTGTTACCATCAGAACAGATCATACCTGAAGATGAGACTACCATCACTAAACCCAAACCAAAAGAAAAGTGGACGACGTTCGACAAAGAAAAATGAACAGCTGAAGCAAAAGCAATGAACGCCATCTACTGTATCGTGTCTTAAGATATATTCAATCAGATAAGTATGTGTGAGACATCTAAAGAAGCATGAGATCTATTGGAAACAACCCATGATGGCACAAGTACTGTGAAGAGGTCTAAACTATAACTTCTGACTTCACAGTTCAAAAATCTTAGGATGGAAGAGCATGAGACATTTATGAAGTTTTTTACCAAGTTGAATATTATTTGTAACTCCATGCGTGGATTAGGAGAAAAAGTTCTGGTAGCAAAAATATGTAGGAAAATCTTAAGATCTCTACGGGAATAGTTTAATCCCAAAGTAACAACAATTGAGGAATGTAGAAACATTGATGAGATGAAAGTAGAAGAACTGGTACGTTCCCTACAAACTTTTAAACTACATTTTACATAATCCCAAAAATATAAAAACACTGCCTTAAAAAATTCTAAGAAAATAAAACATGAGGACAATGAGAGTGAAAATGAAGATGAAGATGAGGAAGTGACTTTGCTAGCACAAATATTCAGAATATTCTTTTAAAAGAATCCGAGCTGTCCCTCCAAAGTAAGAAAGGCGTACAACAAACCCTCTACAGGAAAATTTGGTAAAAGAACTAAAGAACCACAATGTTATGCCTGTCATGAGTATGGACAACTATCGTCTAAATGCCCAAACAGAAAAAGTAAGGGCAAGGCAATGACTGTCACGTGGGATGACACAGATGAGTGGAACCTAGAATCTAATGACTCGGAGAGTGATTGAGACCAGAAATCATTGAAAATTCTTATGGTCTCCACTATTCTAACCATTCCCAGTGAATCTGAGAATGAAAAGGAACAACAAGCCATCGAATTAACTCCGTTTGTAAATGAGAAAACTTAAGAAGAAGAAGAAATTGAAAAGGATAAATTGCAAGATGCTTATAATCAACTATACATCCACAACATTAAAGTTGTTAAAAGACTAGGTATATCTGAGAATAAAAAGCAAATTCTGTAAAAAGATTTGGATAAAACTCTAGAAATTAATACTCATCTAATCAATGACTTGCAACAACATCACTCAGATAATGATAGACTTAAGAGAATTAATTCCTTTTCTTAAATCTGAATCCAAAAAACTAAACAAACAGGTTGAGCAGTTAAAAAATGAAAATATGCTCCTTCAAAATGAAAATCACACACTCCTGTTTGATTTGAAAGAATCTAGAAGAATTGCCAAGATAAACTGTAAGTTTTCCCAAAGTGGAGAGAAGCTAGAAAAACTGTTGGGACTGGGAAAATGTGGGAAGGATAAAGGTGGGCTAGGATATGAAAAATATAAATCAAAGACAAGATGTACAACTCCTAGAAATGAAAAATTTGATGCATCTGGAAGCAAAACCAGAAAGACTCCAGTATGTCGTGTGTGTGGTGATGTAGGTCATTATGAGTTTGAATGCTTAACACGTAGACGGACTTTACATAACTCTGATCAAAACCACACGGGTATATTCAAATCAATCAGAGAAACTCAGAATGTTAAAAGTCCACCTAGGAGAAACACTTATCCATCACCACCTAAAGAAAAAGATAGAGTAAAAAAGTCTGCCTCAAAATTGGTAATTAAAGAAAAGAAAAATTCGCTTGTTACTCACTCAAATCAGTTATCAGGCAATGATACCAAGTGGTACCTAGATAGTGGTTGCTCAAGGAATGTCACAGGCGATAAATCCCTTCTGTCAAATTATCAGAATCTGCACAAAGGGTTAGTTACCTATGGAGATGGAACCATTGCTAAAGTAATTGGACAAGGTATCATAAAAGGGATTAATCTACTTACAAATGAGAATGCTTTTTGCATAAAAGGTTTGACAAATAATCTCCTAAGCATATCTCAGATCTGTGATAATGGGCATGTGGTCAAATTCAACAAACGAGAATACGAAATCCTAAATCAATCAGGAAAATCAGTAATGAAGGGTCATCGCACAAACAACCACTGCTACATTATCAGGGGCAAAGAACAGACTAAAGCCTAGAAGGAGTGGTTATAGAAAAATTTGTCTAGATTGCGCATCTAGATCTAGATAATGGTTGAAAAATGCAATTTAGCTGAGCTCTAAATGAAATATCTAAAGTTCTAGACCTCCTGTTGTATGTAAACAGTCAAATGTTTATACTTTTGTGTGTGTACAGAGATTGTACATTATTTTTCTAAGTATATCATTGTCTCATAAAAATTATTGGAGTATGCTTAAAAAATTGTCTAAATTTTGAATCCAGAAAATCATTCACCTTGGATATGACTTTCCGATTACATCGAACAATGGTCGATATGATTAACGGCTCCTTAGATGGTGAACAGGCACATGATCGAGGATGATTTCAAAAAAAGAATCGATGAGATCGATCCAGAGTTCATCGATGTAGTTAAAATACGTATTGATAAAATTGATGATTACCGCCAAATAAAAGGGCTATTGAGAAAAAAAAACATTACTTTTTATAGTAGCCAGTCCTGTCTCATTGCCTAATTTTTCAGTTGGTCTATTTGCTCGAAGCCTTGATGAGAAAATCTCAACATCTAAATGAAGCAAGGAAGATGGATAAAGGAAAAGGTAAGGCTCTCTCAATAAAATCTTCCAAGATTAAGAAAGAAAAAAATACTAGACCGCCTCAAAACCAATCTGATTGGGAACAAATTACGATCGTCGACCGTACCATTCTCCCTAATGCTATCAAGCCTAATGGGGTGGATCTCATGATGAAAACTATTGGATGGAAGAATAAGCTTACTATGGGTGGTCCATATCAGTTTGAAATGATCCAATAGTTCTTCATTTGTTGCCATGTTGTCCAAGTTTATCCATCATGTATATGTCTAGAATTCATGCAACACACCAAGAAGATTACTCCAACAGTTCTTGGTCATGTTCTAAACATTGAGCTTACGCAAATCCATGTCACTAATAAAAATCTAAATGAATTGAGTAAATGGGAGGAAATTACTCGAGCACTGTGCCAAGATCTGACTATTCCTAGAAATGATGACAATATTCTTTTGGTTAAACATCTAGGAATCTTCTTTAGACTCCTTCACAGTATCTTCAGCACGAATGTGTACCCATGTGACGCTAATGACACATACCTGAGCCCTTTTGAGCTAAATGTCCTGTATGATGTCTATCAAGAAGTCCCTCTATTTCTACCAACTCTCATTCTAGATCAGCTAATTAAGGTAGTCAAAAGTGACTATCTTGAAATATTACCTTTTTCGTCCCCTGTCTGTAAGCTCGCACACTGGGCAGGACTACCGAAAATGACAGATAAGGTATATCCTGAAGTATGGTTCAACCATGATATAGCCCAATAGGTGTATGTCTCTGTCTCATCTTATACTAAGAACTCTTCATCTGTTGAAGACAATGATCTCGTGCCTAATGAAGAAACTCTCTGGAGATCCAACCGAACTCCTGTATATAGCCCTGCTTCTGTCACTAATCTTCAACGTCATATACTCGAGTGCTAGTTTTTAAACGGTCTCACTGGAATTGATGAGTGGCTCCATCACTGCGATCAATGACTGTCAGGAACAAAAAATAGGATAGAAGCTCTCCAACATTCTATACAACAGATACTTGAGCTACTAATGACTGGCGGGCCTTCTATGTGTTAAAAAAAGACAGTTGTTTTGGATGGGAAGTGTGTCTAGCTATGAATACTAATTTTTGCACTCATTCCAGTTTATTCATTTTGGGTATCCCTACATGGGTTTGATATCTCTGTCTGATGGTTAATAGTGTACTGCGGTATGGGGCAGTACGTGTTTTTGAATGATGAAAGTTTTATTGAAAATAGCCACATATAATTCTCCTCTTACTGCCATAGTGATATATGATGTTCCCGTGGTTAAATGGAGTATTTGATATGGATTGCATATGTTTTTCCTGAATATCTTATCTGATTTTGTCAAGTTTTATTTCATGCATTCATACTACCTGCCAATGAAGTATGCTTAACACTGTTGAAAATCTATATACAACTATCTGTAAGTATGTTCTCCCATATGCTTCCTTCATAACTTCAGTCAATATCTACTGCTTTATCTTTGTCAATGACTGACAAAAAGGGGGAGAAAAGTTAAAACACCCCGTGTGGAAAATTAGATATTGCTATTATATGTTGTAGGTGTTAGGGGGAGCAACTGCACTAAGAAAGGGAAAGTTTTAGAGAAAGGGGGAGAAAATACTTGTTATGTACATGAATGTATTAGAATTTGTAAAATTGTGTAAAATCATGTACACACAATTTAGGATGTGTCTGTCTAGATATTATCCTAGGGTGTTTTGGTATTTTGTCACGTAATTGACAAAGGGGGAGATTGAAATTACACCTGGTAGTGCCCTAGTTTGTTAATTACCATGTGTGTTGAGTCAGTCGGTCTGCAAAGCCTCATAGGAAGAACAATTCAAGCACCTGCCTCAACCGAATGTGTGGATGCTCACCATAGATAAATCATAGACTCACATCACATGTCGCAAAACACCAGGTGATTAAAACCCTTAAAAATAACTTAGAACATATGAGAGTTTTTGGATAAGTGAACTTTTTCAAACATCAGAAAATCTTTAAGTTTACTTGCCCTGTCGATTGTATCGATACACATTTCGATATGATCGACCTGTGCTGTCAATGTCCTCGACACTTGATTGAAATTATCCATAAGATGACTAAAAGTGTTCAGCAACCTCCTACTCATTCGCATGGATTTATCGATATATCAATAAACTCATCGATATGATCAATATTCAAAAAATCGAGCCCATCGAAAGTGGCTCAATAATATCGACAGGCAGATTTTCGGCGCCCCTTTTTTTCAAGAAAATCACTATGGGCTTTGATATAACGATGTCTTTTCTGATTCAATCTGAATTCAAATATCGATCTTATCGGAAGGCCATCGATCATATTGATAGTGGGCGCACATTTCTTCTCGCAAATAATTCAGGTTGTTTTTAACTTTGATCGGGGGCCATTCGAGGAAATCAATATTCTTAGGTCGATGCTATCGAGGTCTAGTCGATTGGATCGAGACTGGACACAAACTGTCCAGCATGCTTATAGGTAAATCTATACGATTTGTTGATCTCATCGACATGGCCTCCGATATCATCGATATTCAAATTTCGATGACATCGGTTGATCCCTGATCATATCATAAAAACTTAAAATATTTCATGGCTAGTCTCTCTCAATTTTCAAATGTCAATAGATCGATCCCAATATCGATGGAATTGGAGTTCGAAATCCGATGACATCGACACCAGTATCGATCCCATTGACCAGCTGGCAAAAGGTTTTAAAAGCGTAAGACATTTTAGTTTGTGTTATCGAGCAGATAGTCGATCCCATCAAGAGTATACGCTCGATGATATCGACACTGCCTGATGATATCGAACTCTGTCATAAATATGATCGTTTTATATCCATTGGAACCTTTTACCTATATAAAGAGAGACTTGTCCATATTGTTGGTAGAGAAAGAAGAGAGTGGTTTTGTGTGTTTTTACCTTTCGATCACATACCCAAAGCCCTTTCTCTCACAAGAGTTTATCCTCCAATCCACTCTCATCATTGACATCTAATAGAGTGGATTGGGGAATGAACTTCCACATTCAAGGATCCTCCAGCAACTATCTTAATAGTATATCATTAAGCTGGGATGCCTTGAATGAATTAGATGACGAGAATCACTCTATCTTCCTTATCGAAAAATTATAAGAGAGTGGATTTTCGTCCTAACCTTGACCCAACCCGAAGCCAAGTACTGGTACATATTTCGTGTTGCAGATCAAGGGAGGCGAAGACTCTTCAACAACAAGAAGGAGATCATCGTCATTGCGTTAAAAGGGACTCGTCAACTTATCTGTAAGTATCTAGAGTCCAGAGGACACTTGTGATCATTCCTTTCTAGGATTGAGTCTTGAGTGTTGCTCACCCTTTGAAGTCCTCATAGGAGGCCTCCAGCGGGAGTGTGAGGATAAATATCTGGGTGCGTTGTGTGGACCCTTGCTCTATGGAGAGCATAAACATCTAATTAGGAGTGAATGAGTAAAACTCCAGGGTTAGAGGTGAACCGAGTAGAAACCTCCGTGTAAAGGTTGAAGGTGAACCTGATTTAAAACCTTAGGTTTGAAGTGAACCTTGGAAAACCTCCTTAGTGAAATCCAGTACACTCATGGGATGAGTGCAGCAGCAGGGAGTGGAGTAGACAAGTAGTTAAACCACTATAAAAATGAGTGATATTCCTTACATGCCTTTATATCATATTGTTATTATTTTTCATTTGTGTGATATTCCTTACATGCTTTTATATTTGATTGTCCGAGATCACACCTCATACACACACACAGTCATATCCATCACAATCTTGTTTGTAATTTGTTTATCTTTCAAAAATTACGTGATTGGATCCTCTACAAGGCTTGGAAGCCAGTAGAGTTACATTTGAGTAATCCTAATAATTGTATATTTCATAGGATTAGTGCAATAGGATTTTTAAAAAATATAGTAAAACTTTAAAAAGTCCTATTCACCCCCCTCTAGGACATATTAGCATATTCTTATTTCAACTCTAGCGGTCTTCACCACTATTTCAATTGGTATCAGAGCGGGTCTCTCTTTAAGGGCTTCATCGCCTAGAGAGTGATCTTGACTGAAGTTTAGGAATATGGCCAAAGGAGAGGGCACATCAGTCACTAGACCTCCAGTATTTGATGGTTCAAATTATACATACTGGAAGGCTAGGATACACTACTTTGTGAGATCTTTGAATCATGATGTTTGGAATATAGTTGAAATGAGATATGTGTTACCATCTGAACAGATCGCACTTGAAGAAGAAACTACCATCACTAAATCCAAACCCAAAGAAAAGTGGACGACGTTCGATAAAAAAAAAATAGCTGAAACAAAAGTAATGAACGCCATCTACTGTATCATGTTTCAAGATATATTCAATCAAATAAGTTTGTGTGAGACATCTAAGGAAGCATGGGATCTACTGGAAACAACCCATGAAGCCACAAGCACTGTGAAGAAGTCTAAACTATAACTTCTGACTTCATAGTTCAAAAATCTCTAGGTGGAAGAGCATGAGACATTTATGGAGTTTTTCACCAAGTTGAATATTATTTGTAGCACCATGGGTGGATTGGGAGAAAAAGTTCCGGTACCAAAAATATGTAGAAAAATCTTAAGATCTCTACCGGAATGGTTTAATCCCAAAGTAACAACAATTGAAGAATGTAGAAACATTGATGAGATGAAAGTAGAAGAACTGGTAGGTTCCTTACAAACTTTTTAACTACACTTCACTCAATCCAAAAATTCAAAAATAGTGTCTTAAAAACTTCTAAGAAAACAAAACATGTGGACAGTGAGAGTGAAAAGGAAGATGAAGATGAGGAAGTGGCTTTGCTGGCACAAAAATTTAGAATATTCTTTCAAAAGAATCACAGCCATCCCTCTAAAGTAAGAAAGGTGTACAACAAATCCTTTACAAGCAAATTTGGTAAAAGAACCAAAGAACCACAATGTTATGCCGGTCATGAGTATGGACACCTATCGTCTAAATGCCCAAACAAAAACATGAGTATGGACACCTATCGTCTAAATGCCCAAATAAAAAAACTAAGGGCAAGGCAATGGCTGCCACGTGGGATGACACAGATGAGTCAAACCTTGAATCAAGTGACTCAGAGAGTGATGGAGACCAGAAATCATTGAAATTTCTTATGGACTCTACTACTCTAATAATTCCCAGTGAATCTGAGAATGAAAAGGAACAACAAGACATCAAATTAACTCCGTCTGAAAATGAGAAAACTGAAGCAGTAGAAGAAATTGAAAAGGATAAATTGCAAGATGCTCATAATCAACTATACATCCACAACATCAAAGTTGTTAAAAGACTGGGTATATCTGAGAATAAAAAGGAATTACTGCAAAAAGATTAGGGTAAAACTCTAGAAATTAATACTCATCTAATTAATGACTTGCAGCAACATCACTCAGATAATGATAGACTTAAGAGAATTAATTCCTCTCTTAAATTCGAATCCAAAAAACTAAACAAACAGGTTAAGCAGTTAAAAAATGAAAATATGCTCCCTTAAAATGAAAATCACACACTCCTGTTTAGTTTGGAAGAATTTAGAAGAATTGCCAAGATAAACTATAAGTTTTCCCAAAGTGAAGAGAAGCTAGAAAAACTGTTGGGACTTGGAAAACCTGGGAAGGATAAAGGTGGGCTAGGATATGAAAAATATAAATCAAAGACAGGATGTGTAGCTCCTAGAACTGAAAAGTTTGTTGCTTCTGGAAGCAAAAGCAAAAAAGACTCCAGTATGTCATGTGTGTGGTGATGTAGGTTATTATGAGTTTAAATGCTTTACACCTAGACGGACTTTATATAACTCTGATCAAAACCACACGGGTATATTCAAATCAATCAAAGAAACTCAGAATGCTAAAAGTCCACCTAGGAGAAACACTTATCCATCACCACCTAAAGAAAAAGACAGAGTAAAGAAGTCTGCCTCAAAATTGGTAATTAAAGAAAAGAAAAATTATCTTGTTACTCACTCAAATCAATTATCAGGCAATGATACCAAGTGGTACCTAGATAGTAGTTGCTCAAGGCATGTCACAGGTGATAAATCCCTTCTGTCAAAATATCAGAATCTGCACAAAGGGTTAGTCACCTATGGAGATGGAACCATTGCTAAAGTAATTGGACAGGGTATCATAAAAGGGATTAATCTGCTTACAAATGAGAATGCTTTCTGCATAAAAGGAATGGCACATAATCTCCTAAGCATATCTCAGATCTGTGATAGTGGGCATGTGGTCAAATTCAACAAAAGAGAATGCAAAATCCTAAATTAATTAGGAAAATCAGTAATGAAGGGTCATTGCACAAATAACCACTGCTACATTATCAAGGGCAAAGAACAGACTAATACCTAGAAGGACTAGGCATAGAAAAATTTCTCTAGATTGCTTATCTAGATCTAGATAATGGCTAAAATGATGCAATTCTGCTGAGCTCTAAATGAAATATCTAAAGTTCCAGACCTCCTGTTGTATATAAACAGTCAAATGTTTATACTTTTGTGTGTACAGAGATTGTACATTATTTTGCTAAGTATATCATTGTCTCATAGAAATTCTAGGAGTATGCTTGAAAAATTGTCTGAATTTTAAAACCAGAAAATCATTCACCTTGGAAATGACTTTCCGATTACATTGAACAATGGTCGATATGATCGATGGCTCCTTAGAAGGTGAACAGGCTCATGATCGAGGATGATATCAAAAAGAGAATCGATGAGATTAATCCAGAGTTCATCGATGCAATTGAAATACGTATTGATAATATCAATGATCACCACAAAATAAAAGGCCTGTTGACCAAAAAAAAAAATTTACTTTTTACAGTAGCCAGTCCTGTCTCGTTGCCCGATTTTTCGTTTGTTATATTTGCTCAAAGCCTTGATGAGAAAATCTCCGCATCCAAATGAAGCTAGGAAGATGTATAAAGGAAAAGGTAAGGATCTCTCAGCTAAATCTTTCAAGATTAAGAAAGAGAAAAATCGAGACCACCTCAAAATTAATCTGATTGGGAATAAGTTACGATCGTCGACCGTACCGTTCTCCCTTGTGCTATTAAGCCCTATGGGGTGGATCTCATGATGGAAACTATTGGATGGAATAATATGCTTATTATGGGTGGTCCATATCAGTTTAAAATGATCCAACAGTTCTTCAACTATTTCCATGTTGTCCCAGTTTATACACCATGTTTGCGTCTGGAATTCATGCAACACACCAATTAGATTACTCCAACAGTTCTTTGTCGTGTTATAAACATTGAGGAGACACAAATCCCTGTTACTAATAGAAATCTAAATGAATTGAGTAAATGGGGGAAATTACTCAAGCACTGTGCCAAGATCTGACTATTCCTAGAAATGATGACAACATTCTTCAAGTTAAACATCTAGGAATCTTGTTTAGATTCCTTCACAGTATCTTCAGCACGAATGTGCACCCATGTGATGCCAATGACACATAACTGAGTCCTTTTGAGCTAAATGTCCTTTATGATGTCTATTAAGAAGTCCCTCTTTGTCCGCCAATTCTCATTCTAGATCAGTTAATTAAGGTAGTCAAAAGTGACCATCTTGAAATTCTTCCTTTTCCGTCCCTTTTCTTCAAGCTCGCACACTGGGCAGGAATACCGAAAATGACAGATAAGGTATATCCTGAAGTATAGTTTGACCATGATACAACCCAATAGGTGTATGTCTCTGTCTCATCTCATACTAAGAACCCTTCACCTGTTGAAGACAGTGGTCCCGTGCCTAATGAAGAAACTCTCTGGGGATCCAACCGAACTCTTGAATATAGCCTTACTTCTGTCACTAATCTTCAACGTCATATACTCGAGCGCCAGTTTTTAAATAGTCACACTGGAATTGATGAGCGGCTCCATCACTGGAGCAACGACTATTAGGAATAGAAAATAGGATGAAAGCTCTCCAACATTCTATGCAACAGATTCTTGAGCTACTAACAACTGGCGGGCCTTATATGTGTTAAAAGAAGACAGTTGTTTTGGAGGGGAAGTGTGTCTAGCTATGAACACTAGTTTTTTCACTCATTCTTGTTTATTCATTTTGTGTATCCCTACATGGTTTTGATATCTCTGTCTGATGGCTGATAGTCTACTACTGTTTGGGCCAGTACGTGTTTTTGAATGATGAAAGTTTTGTTGAAAATGGCCACATATAATTCTCCTCTTACTGCTATAGTGATATATGATGTTCCCATGGTTAAATGGAGTATTTTATATGGATTGCATAAGTTTTTCCTGAATATCTTATCTAATTTTATCAAGTTTGATTTCATGCATTCATACTACCTGCCAATGATGTATGCTTAATACTGTTGAAAATCTATATACATCTATCTGTAAGTATGTTCTCCCATATGCTTCCTTCACAACTTCAGTCAATATCTACTGCTTTATCTTTTTCAATGACTGACAAAAAGGGGGAGAAAAATTAAAACACCCTGTGTGGAAAATTAGATATTTGCTCTTATATGTTGCAGGTGTTAGGGGGAGCAGCTGCTCTAAGGAAGGGGGATTTTTACAGAAAGGAGGAGCAAATACTGGTTGTGTACATGGATGTATTAGAATTTATAAAATTGTGTAAAATCATGTACACACAATTTAGGATGTTTCTGTCTAGATATTATCTTAGGGAGTTTTGGTATTTTGTCACGTAATTAACAAAGAGGGAGATTCAAAGTGCACCTGCTAGTGCCCTGGTTTGTCAATTACCATGTGTGTTGAGTCAATCTGTCTGCAGAGTCTCACAGGAAGAACAATTCAAGCGTCTGCCTCAACCAGATGTGTGGAAGCTCGCCATAGGTAAATCGTAGCCTCACATCCCATGTCCCAAAACATCACGTGATTAAAATCCTTAAAAATAACTTACAACATATGAGGGTTTTTGGGTAAGTGAACATTTTCAAACATCAGAAAATCTCTAAGTTTACTTTCCCTGTCGATTGTATCGATACACATTTCGATATGATCGACCTGCGCTATCGATGTCCTTGACACTTGATCGATACTATCGATAAGCGGATTAAAAGTGTCCAGCAACCGCATACTCATCTAGACGGATTTATCGATATATTGATACACTCATCGATATGATCGATATTCAAAAAATCGAGCCCATCAAAAGTGACACGATAATATCTACAGGCAGATTTTCAACGCCCCTATTTTTTCAAGAAAATAAATATGTGCTTTGATATATTGATGTCTTTCCTGATTCAATCTGAATTCAAATATCGATCATATCGATAGTGGGCGTGCATTTCTTCTAGCAAATATTTCAGGTTATTTTTAACTTTGATCGGGGGCCATTCGAGGAAATCGATATTCTTATGTCGATGCTATCGAGGTCTAGTTGATTGGATCGAGATTGGACACAAACTATCCAACGTGCTTATAGGTAAATTTATACGATTTATCGATCCCATTGACATGGCCTTTGATATCATCAATATTCAAATTCAGATGACATCGGTTGTTCCCCAATCATATCATAAAAACCTGAAATATTTCATCACTAGTCTCTCTCATTTTTCAAATGTCGATAGATCAATCCCAGTATCGATGGAATCAGAGTTCGAAATCTAATGACATTGACACCAGTATCGATCCCATCGATCAACTAGCAAAAGGTTTTAAAAGCGTATGACATTTGAGTTTGTGATATCGAGCAGATAGTCGATCCCATTAAGAGTATACGCTTGATGATATCGACACTGCTTGATGATAAATCTATCATAAATATGGTCGTTTTATATTTGTTGGAACCTTTTGCCTTTATAAAGAGAGACTTGTCCATATTGCCAGTAGAGAAAGAAGAGAGTGGTTTTGTGTGTTTTACCTTTAGATCATATACCCAAAGCCATTTCTCTCACAGGAGTTCATCCTCCAATCCACCCTCATCATTGACATCTAATAGAGAGGATTGGGGAATGAACTTCCACATTCAAGGATCCTCCAGCAACTATCTTAATAACATGTCATTAAGTTGGGATGCCTTGAATGGAAACAATGACGGGAATCACTCTATCTTCCCTATTGGAAAATTCTAAGAGAGTGGATTTTCGTCCTAATCTTGACCCAACACGAAGCCAAGTACTAGTACATTGTTTGTGTTGTGGATCAAGGGAGCCGAAGACTCTTCAACAACCAGAAGGAGATCTTCATCATTGCGCTGAAAGGGACTCATCAACATATCTATAAGTATTTATAGTCTAGAGGATACTTATGATCATTCCTTTCTAGGATTGGGTCTTGAGTGTTGCTCACCCTTTGAAGTCCTTATAGGAGGCTTCTGGCGGGAGTGTACGTAGTGGGTGCATTATGTGGACCCTTGCTCTATGGAGAGCATAAACATCCGGATGTGTTGTGTGGACCCTTTCTCTATGAAGAGCGTAAACATCTGATTAGGAGTGAACGAGTAAAACTCCAGGGTTAGAGGTGAACCGAGTAGAAACTTCCATATAAAGGTTGAAGTTGAACCTGTTTAAAAACATAGGTTTGAGGTGAACCCTGAGAAACCTCCTTAGTGAAATTCAATACACTTAAGGGATAAGTGCGGCAGCCGGTAGTGGAGTGGGCAAGTAGTCAAACCAATATAAAAATGACTGTGTTTGAGATTGTTATTGTTTTTCATTTGTGTGATATACCTTACATGCTTTTATATATGATTGTCTGAGATCACACCTCATACACACACATAGTCATATCCATCACAATCTTATTTGTAATTTGTTTTTCTTTCAAAACATATGTGATTAGATCCTCTACAATGCTTGAAAACCAGTAGAGTTACATTTGAGTAATTCTGATAATTGTATATCTGATAGTATTAGTACAATAAGATTTTTAAACAACATTGTAAAACTTTAAAAAGTCCTCTAGGACATATTAGCATATTCGTACTTCAACTCTAGTGGTCTTCACCGCAATTTCAATTGGTATCAGAGCGGGTCTCTCTTTAAGGGCTTCATCGCCTAGAAAGTGATCTTGACTGAAGTTTAGGAATATGGCCAAAGAAGATGGCTCATCAGTCACTAGACCTCCAGTATTTGATGGTTCAAATTATGCATACTGGAAGGCTAAGATGCACTACTTCATGAGATCTTTGGATCATAATGTTTGGGATGTAGTTGAAAAGGGATATGTGTTACCATCTGAACAGATCGTACTTGAAGATGAAACTACCATCACTAAACCCAAACCAAAAGAAAAGTAGACGACGTTCAACAAAGAAAAATGAACAACTAAAGCAAAAGCAATGAACGCCATCTACTGTGCCGTGTCTTAAGATATATTCAATTAGATAAGTATGTGTGAGACATCTAAGGAAGCATGAGATCTACTAGAAACAACCCATGAAGCCACAAGCACTGTGAAGAGGTCTAAACTATAACTTCTGACTTCACAATTCAAATATCTCAGGATGGAAGAGCATGAGACATTTATGGAGTTTTTCACCAAGTTGAATATTATTTATAACTCCATGGGTGGATTGGGAGAAAAAGTTCCGGTACCAAAAATATTTAGGAAAATCTTAAGATCTCTTCTGGAACGGTTTAATCCCAAAGTAACAACAATTGATGAATGTAGAAACATATATAAGATGAAAGTAGAAGAACTGGTAGGTTCCTTACAAACTTTTGAACTACACTTCACTCAATCCCGAAAGTCCAAAAACACTATCTTAAACACTTTTTTAAAAAAAACTATGAGGATAATGAGAGTGAAATGGAAGATGAAGAGTAGGAAGTGGCTTTGCTGGCACAAAAATTCAGAAGATTCTTTCAAAAGAATCACAGCCATCCCTCCAAAGCAAGAAAAGTGTACAACAAACCCTGTACAGGAAAATTTAGTAAAAGAACCAAAGAACCACAGTGTTATGCATGTCATGAGTACGGACACCTATCGTCTGAATGCCCAAACAAAAAAACTAAGGGCAAGGTAATGGCTGCCACGTGGGATGAAACAGACGAGTCAAACCTAGAATCTAGTGACTCAAAGAGTGATGGAGGCTAGAAATCATTGAAAATTCTTATGGTCTCCACTACTCTAATCATTCCCATTGAATCTGAGAATGAAAAGGAACAACAAGCCACCGAATCAACCCTATCTGAAAATGAGAAAACTGAAGAAGAAGAATAAATTGAAAAGGATAAATTGTAAGATGCAATAATCAACTATACATCCATAACATCAAAGTTGTTAAAAGACTGGGTATATCTGAGAATAAACAGGAATTTCTGCAAAAGATTTGGATAAAACTCTAGAAATTAATACTCATCTAATCAATGACTTACAGCAACATCACTAAGATAATGGTAGACTTGAGAGAATTAATTCCTTTCTTAAATCCAAATTTGAAAAACTAAAGAAACAGGTTGAACAGTTAAAAGATGAAATTATGCTCCTTCAAAATGAAAATCACACACTCCTGTTTGATTTGAAAGAATCCATCAGACTGTAAGTTTTCCCAAAGTCGAGAGAAAACCAAGGAAGGATAAAGGTGGGCTAGGATATGAAAAATATAAATCAAAGACTGGATGTGCAGCTCCTAGAACTAAAAAATTTATTGTATCTAAAAGCAAAACCAGAAGGACTCCAGTAGTCGGTGTGAGGTGATGTAGGTCATTATGAGTTTGAATGCTTAACACGTAGATGGAATTTACATAACTCTGATCAAAACCACACGGGTATATTCAAATCAATCAGAGAAACTCAGAATGTTCAAAGTCCACCTAGGAGAAATACTTATCCATCACCACCTAAAGAAAAAGATAGAGTAAAGAAGTCTGCCTCAAAATTGATAATTAAAGAATAGAAAATTTATCTTGTTACTCACTCAAATCAGTTATCAGGCAATGATACCAAGTGGTACCTAGATAGTGGTTGCTCAAGGCATGTCATAGGTGATAAATTCCTTCTGTCAAACTATCAAAATCTGCACAAAGGGTTAGTCACCTACAGAGATAGAACCACCGCTAAAGTAATTGGATAGGGTATCATAAAAGGGATTAATCTGCTTACAAATGAGAATGATTTCTGCATAAAAGGTTTGACATATAATCTCCTAAGCATATCTTAGATCTGTGATAATGGGCATGTGGTCAAATTCAACAAACGAGAATGCGAAATCCGAAATCAATCAGGAAAATCAGTAATGAATGGTCATCACACAAACAACCACTGCTACATTATGAGGGGCAAAGAACAGATTAATGCCTAGAAGGACTGGGCATAGAAAAATTTATCTAGATTGCGTACCTAGATCTAGATAATGGCTGAAAAGATGCAATTCTGCTAAGCTCTAAATGAAATATCTAAAGTTCCAGACCTCCTGTTGTATATAAATAGTCAAATGTTTATACTTTTGTGTGTGTACAGATATTGTACATTATTTTGCTAAGTATATCATTGTCTCATAGAAATTCTAGGAGTATGCTTGAAAAATCGTCTGAATTTTGAAACCAGAAAATCATTCACCTTGGATATGACTTTCTGATTACATCGAACAATAGTCGATATGATCGACAACTCCTTAGAAGGTGAACAAGAACATGATCGACGATGATATCAAAAAGAGAATCGATGAGATCGATCCAGAGTTCATTATTGTAATCGAAATACGTATCGATAATATCGATGATTACCGCCAAATAAAAGGGCCATTAAGCAAAAAAAAACTTTTCTTTTTACAGTAGCCAGTCCTAGCTTGCTGCCTCGATTTTTCATTTAATCATTTTGCTCGAAGCCTTGATGAGAAAATCTTAACATCCAAATGAAGCAAGGAAGATGGATAATGCAAAAGGTAAGGATCTCTCAGCAAAACCTTTCAAGATTAAGAAAGGAAAAAATACTTGACCACCTCAAAACCAATCTGATTGGGAACAAGTTATGATCGTTGACTGTACCATTCTCCCTAGTGCTATTAAGCCCTATGGGGTGGATCTCATGATGGAAACTATTGGATGAAAGAATATGCTTACTATGGGTGGTCCATATCAGTTTCAAATGATCCAACAGTTCTTCAACTGTTGCCATGTTGTCCAAGTTTATCCACCATGTATGCATCTGAAATTCATGCAACACACTAAGTAGATTACTCCAATAGTTCTTGGTCGTGTTCTAAACATTGAGGTGACATAAATCCTTATCACTAATAGAAATCTAAATGAATTGAGTAAATGGGGGGAAATTACTCGAGCACTGTGCCAAGATCTGACTATTCCTAGAAATGATGATAATATTCTTCAAGTTAAACATCTAGGAATCTTGTTTAGACTCCTTCATAGTATCCTCAGCACGAATGTGTACCCATGTGATGCCAATGACACATACCTGAGTCCTTTTGAGCTAAATGTCCTGTATGATGTATATCAAGAAGTCCCTTTACGTCTACCAACTCTCATTATAGATCAGCTAATTAAGGTAGTCAAAAGTGACCATCATGAAATATTACCTTTTCCATCCCTTTTCTGTAAGCTCGCACACTCGGCAGGACTGCTAGAAATGACAGATAAGGTATATCCTGAAGTATGGTTTAACCATGATATAGCCCAATAGGTGTATGTCTCTATCTCATCTCATACTAAGAACCCTTCACCTGTTGAAGACAATGGTCCCGTTCCTAATGAAGAAACTCTCTGGGGATCCAACCGAACTCCTGAATATAGCCGTGCTTCTGTCACTAATCTTCAACGTCATATACTCGAGCGACGGTTTTTAAACGGTCTCAATGGAATTGATGAGTGGCTCCATCACTGCAAGCAACGACTGTCAGGAATAGAAAATAGGATGGAAGTTCTCTAACATTCCATGCAACAGATTCTTGATCTACTAACGACTGACGGGCCTTTTATGTGTTAAAAGAAGACAGTTGTTTTGGAGGGGAAGTGTGTCTAGCTATGAACACTAGTTTTTGCACTCATTCCTATTTATTCATTTTGTGTATCCCTACATGGGTTTGATATCTCTGTCTATTGGTTGATAGTCTACTGCTGTCTGGGGCAATACATGTTTTTGAATGATGAAAGTTTTGTTGAAAATGGCCACATATAATTCTCCTCTTACTGCCATAGTGATGTATGATGTTCCCGTGGTTAAATGGAGTATTTGATATGGATTGCATATGTTTTTCCTGAATATCTTATCTGATTTTGTCAATTTTTATTTCATGCATTTATACTACCTGCCAATGATGTATGCTTAACACTGTTGAAAATCTTTATACATCTATATGTAAGTATGTTCTCCCATATGCTTCCTTCACAATTTCTGTCAATATCTACTGCTTTATCTTTGTCAATGACTGACAAATAGGGGGGGAAAGTTAAAACACCCCGTGTGAAAAATTGGATATTTGCTCTTATATATTGCAGGTGTTAGGGGGAGTAGCTGCACTAAGAAAAGGAAAGTTTTACAGAAAGGTGGAGCAAATACTGGTTTTGTACATGGATCTTTTAGAATTTGTAAAATTGTGTAAAAGCATGTACACACAATTTAGAATGTGTCTATCTAGATATTATCCTAGGGTGTTATTTTGTCATGTAATTGACAAAGGGGGAGATTGAAAGTGCACCTGCTAGTGCCCTAGTTTGTCAATTAATGTGTGTGTTGAGTCAATCGGTCTGCAGAGCCTCATAGGAAGAAAAATTCAAGCGCCTACCTCAACCGGATGTGCGGAAGCTCACCATTGGTAAATCATAGCGTCACATCCTATGTCCCAAAACACCGGGTGATTAAAACCCTTAAAAACAACTTAGAACATACGAGGCTTTTTGGGTAAGTGAACTTTTTCAAACATTAAAAAATCTCTAAGTTTACTTGCCCTGTCGATTGTATCGATACACATTTTGATATGATCGACCTCCCCTGTCGATGTCCTCGACACTTGATTGATACTATCGGTAAGAGGGCTAAAAGTGTCCAGCAACCGCATACTCATTTGGACGGATTTATCGATATATCGATACACTCATCGATATCGTTGATATTTAAAAAATCGAGCCCATCAAAAGTGGCTTGATAATATCGACAGGAAGATTTTCAGTGCCCCTATTTTTTCAAGAAAATCATTATGTGCTTCGATATATCGATATTTTTTCCGATTCAATCTGAATTCAAATATCGTTCATATCAGAAGGCCATCGATCATATTGATAGTGGGCGTGCATTTCTTCCTGCAAATATTTCAGGTTGTTTTTAACTTTGATTGGGGGCCATTCGAGAAAATTGATATTCTTATGTCGATGCTATCGAGGTCTAGTTAATTGGATCGAGACTGGACAAAAATTGTCCAGCGTGCTTATATGTAAATTTATACGAATTATACATCCCATCCATACGGCCTCCAATATCATCGATATTTAAATTTCGATGACATCGGTTGTTCCCCGTTCATATCCTAAAAACTTAAAATATTTCATTGTTAGTCTCTCTCAATTTTTAAATGTTGATAGATCGATCCCAGTATCGATAGAATCGAAGTTCAAAATTCGATGACATCGACACCAGTATCGATCCCATCGACCAGCTGGCAAAAGGTTTCAAAAGCATATGACATTTGAGTTTGTGTTTGTTGGAGCATAAAATAAGGAAAGTGGATAGATATAAGTGTTGTGCGAGTAAGAGAAATCATTGTGCGGATTAAGAGCACCTTTGTGCGGAAAAAGATAGTGTTGTGTAGAATAAAGCCTTGTGCATAGAAAGTTAGAAGCTCACAACAGAATCCGCACAATGACTGGTGCACAACAGAATTCGCATAATGACTGGCGCACAAAAGAATCCACAGCAAGGATGCTGCACAACAAGAGTCACACAAAGCTTACGTAGTCTAACTCCCACGTGTGAGAGGGCTATAAATACCCCTTGATCCCTCTGATAAAATAGTAATCTCTTTGATTAAGGCGAGAGCAGAAGAGTAGAAGTTGAAAGAAAAAGAAGAGAAGGTAAAGTCCGCAGCTAATGTGCGGGTAGGGTGTTGTGCGGCCCACAACACCCCTAGCGCACAATGCTACTTGTGCACATCAGAAGCCAGCGCACAAAGACAGATTCCGACGCATCATGGAGGCTAGCACACAACAGTGGCCTGAGCATAATAATATCCGCCTGCGCACAATGACATCCGCCTGTGCACAATGACCCCTGCTCGTGCTCAATGATTTCCTACATTGCATAATGACTTCTGAGATAACATCCAAGATTATGTTTAATATCTCCTTGTATTTGTATATAGTATGAAAGATAAATCCTTATGTGTATATTCTATTTTGGAATCAAAGGAGAAAGGGATGTAAAGAACTTAGAATGAATGGACAAAGTGATTATCATCCATGTTTCCCTTTGTAATTTGTTCAAATGAATGAAAGTTTCCCATCTGAAATACATTTCTTTTCTTGTCGAAGCAGTGTTATCGAGCGGACAATCAATCCCATCGAGAGTATACACTTGATGATATCGACACTGCTCAATGATATTAAACTCTGTCATAAATATGACCACTTTATATCTGTTGGAACCTTTTGCCTATATAAAGAAAGACTTGTCCATATTGCTGGTAGAGAAAGAAGAGAGTGGTTTTGTGTGTTTTACCTTTAGATCATATACCCAAGGTCCTTTCTCTCACGGGAGTTCATCTTTCAATCCACCCTCATCATTGACATCTAATAGAGTGGATTAGGGAGTGAACTTCCGCATTCAAGGATCCTCCTGCAACTATCTTAATAGCATATCATTAAGCTGGAATGCCTTAAATGAATAAGATGACGGGAATCACTCTATCTTCTTTATAAGAAAATTCTAAGAGAGTGGATTTCTATCCTAACCTTGACCCAACCTGAAGCCAAGTACTAGTACATCTTTTGCGTTGTGGATCAAGGGAGCCGAAGACTCTTCAACAACAAGAAGGAGATCTTCATCATTGCACTGAAAGACACTTATCAACTTATTTGTAAGTATCTAGAGTACAGAGGACACTTGTGATCATTCCTTTCTAGGATTAGGTCTTGAGTGTTGCTCACCCTTTGAAGTCCTCATAGGAGGCCTCTGACGGGAGTGTACATAGTGGGTACGTTGTGTGGACCCTTGCTCTGTGGAGAGCATAAACATTCGGGTGTATTGTGTGGACCCTTGCTCTATGGAGAGCATAAACATCTAGTTAGGAGTGAACGAGTAAAACTCCAGGGTTAGAGGTGAGTCGAGTAGAAACCTCCGTGTAAAGGTTGAATGTGAACCTGATTTAAAATCTTAGGTTTGAGGTGAACCCTGGGAAATCTCCTTAGTGAAATCTGGTACACTCAAGGGATGAGTGCGGCAGCCGGGAGTGGAGTAGACAAGTAGTCGAACCACTATAAAAGTGACTGTGTTTGAGATTGTTATTGTTTTTCATTTATGTGATATTTCTTACATACTTTTATATCTGATTGTCTGAGATCACACCTCATACACACAAACACTCATATCCATCACAATCTTTTTTGCAATTTGTTTATCTTTCAAAAACTACGTGATTGGATCCTCTACAAGGCTTGAAAGCCAGTAGAGTCACATTTTAGTAATCCTTATAATTGTATATCTGATAGGATTAGTGCAATAGGATTTTTAAAAAATATTGTAAAACTTTAAAAAGTCCTATTCACCCCTCTCTAGGACATATTGGCATATTCCTACTTCAACTCTAGTGGTCTTCACCACTATTTCAAGATCTACTACTGCTGCTGCATAAGGAGCATCATTTGCTCCAACCTATCAGGAGGAGAAGTCGCCTGAGGCATGCGTGGCGTCGAGATAGAAGCGCGGTTCTGTTCTAGAACCGGTGGTGCAAAATGTGTTGGCCCATTGGTGGGGCCAGTGGCCGACTATGAATTTGGCATAGTCTCGTGATTCTAGCCCAAACTGGGGTTCATATGGCTATCTCTTAGGGGAGGTACCCCGTCACTTGATTCGCCAAGTGTAAGACGTGTCGTACTCTGAGTGGCCTTAGGTAGTATTCCTTATACACAACATAGGGTGCAACATGTGTAAGATTTAGCATAACAACAGTCAATTCCTCAAGAATTCTACACATTCCATAGTAAAAGGAGATTCATGCATTTCATTTAACTAAAATTTTCACAACACATGAGATATAGTCTTACATGGATCATAATAGAAGATGCATGTGAGCACTAAGCAAACCAACAACTCTACCAAACTGCTAAGCCTATCAAGGCTATAACATAGAAAGTAAGGGAAACAAGGAAAACATAAGGATGACTACAACATATGACTAGTCATCTGACTCTGGTGATGGAGGAGGAGTACCCTTGTCCTTCATACAATACGGGAGAGCCTTCAAGGTGCGAGACACTTTCTTAAGTTTCTGTTTCATGTCGGCCCTATTCTCTCCATGTTCGGCCCAGGTCTCTCTGACCTCCTGTCTTAGGGTGATTTGGCTCTCCTCAATTGAGCCAAGCGGGTTTCTAAAGCAGCCTGATCACAGTGGTGCTCATGTGTAGCAGGGTGAGGGCCCCCATCAGAGTCTTGGGCCTCCACTTCTTCTTCTTCGTGATCTTCCTCCTCACTACTGCCCTCCTCATCACTTCCTTCCTCACCTTCTTCATTTTCACTCCCCTCATCCTCTTCACTTTTTTCCTCATCTCATCATCGTACTTATTAAGATGGGCATTGCATTGTCATGGCCCAATACCCATGTTGTTCAGAGTGGTTTCATCTATGAGATGGATCGGTGCAAGCTCATCTGGGCCAAGTTTGTAGCCAAATTCACGAGCAAGCTTGCATATAAGTTGGCCAAATGAGAGTGAAATATCTATCATAGGAGAGCGTGTGGTCTAAACTATCTAAAGCAGGATGTACGTAGGAAAACACAACTTGTCTCCTTGCCCAACTTTGTATAGGAAATCCACCATCAACTGCATGCATTCGCTACGATTGTTCCACCTATGATACACATTTCACGTGAATATATATTGGAGTAGGAAAAAGTCATGAGTCATCTTGGTCGTTGGGAGGCAATTGCCTTAATTCTAGGAAACTAGACGACCACAAAGAAATTGCATGTGGCGATCTCTTTCACACATACTGTAACACCCGGGATTTTGGCCAACCTGGGATTAGACGTCCTTAGGCAATGGTCAACTAAAACACCTGGAAAATCGCTCAGAACCCAATTTCATAGCCAAAGAAATCACTTAGGATTAATTCCTTTAGAAACTAAGCATAAGTTAGCTAGCGTAACACTAGAGTAGCTGGGAAATAGTCCCTGATCACTTTAAATATGTTCTACAAGATCCAAAACTTGTAGAATCTATGGTGCGATAATACTCTAAAACCTCGGATCAAACTCTAAGTCGGTTTGTTCTCTGGACCACTTTGAAACTTTGTATTGGATCTAGACCGCGCGTAGAAAGTCCGATACCTGCTATCTTAGACCATTAGAATTGCCTAGCTGGACTTGACAATCATTTCGAAAATCAAGTCCAACCGATAATCACAGGCTATTTCATTGAGCCCGGACTGAAGAGAGTGCGAATAGGGACAGATTTGGAATTTAAAATTTAAATCTGGCACACGACTTGACATGTCAGTATTAAGCGTTCTGACCGTCAGAATTCAGCCAAATTACACCCTCGGATCAGGAAAAATTTCTATTTCATATCATGAGATTTGCAGGCCTGATCTACGTGCGGTGACTGCTGAACTGAAACTGGATCGCCATGCGCAATCTACGAACCCTGCTGGACTGAAAACGGGATGAGAACAACATCCAACAAGTACGAACTTAAGTCCGATCGCGTTTGGCCAGGGGACCACCAGAAATGATCTTTTGGACCAAAACAGCCCCGATTTGGATATACCTCAAGTATATTTTGTTCCTGAGCCTATTTTGGGCACTTTTGGGCTTATAAAAGGGGTTGAAACCCTCATTCCTCTCTCCCATCCGAATTTGAGAAAAGTCCTGGATTGGGAGAGAGAAAAGGTGAGAGTTTGTGAGAGAAGGTGAGAGGGATTTTCCTGCCACCTACTGCTGCTGCTGCACGTGCTTAGGCGACGCACTCCAATCACTTTTCCAGTGATTTCTCCGCATTTTCAGGTAAGAAAATACCCTAGAAGTTGCTGATTTGAGGTTCACTAGGATTCATAGCATGTTAGCTGATAGAACTTGTGTATTAGGTCGCTTGATCGCCGTAGACGAAGCGTATACGCTCCGTTCGAATTCACACATCTATAAGGGATAAGGTGTGAATTTTAGACGCTTTGATTGACTGTTTTCAATGCTTTCAATGTCGTTTAATAGTAGATTATTGACGGCAACACTATTTGACATGTACAACATGCTGTCCGTTTCCTGTTTCGTAAACCAACGAAGAATATGAGATTTAGGGCATTTTAGTCATTTGTAGGAAGTACTGTTTTCATTCATATTTTTCTGATGTGATTAACATGGCTTCTTGTCGCATTAGCATTCTAGGAATGCGTGCATAATTATTTTGACGAAGAGATTCGCCAAAATGTGCACTTTGAGTCGACATACTATATGTAGACTTAAGTGTGTAGTGTAAGTGTTTGTATAAATGCTTGTATTAGTATGTATTGAATTAAATGTTGTTATGAATTAGTTTGAGATTGATTTCTCAATTTATATGCTGATGTAAATGATTTCCTATAAGTTAGTTATATGCATGATTTCATTATATGTATGAAATGCATGTGCTTGATGATTTACTTAAGTTGTATGTTATAACATGTGTTAACATGCTCACATGGTTGTATTTTATTTTCAATACTTTCATATGATTGCTGATGTGATTCCATAATTGTTTGGGACTATACCTAGTCCAGGCAGTCGGTAACCGAGCAAATTCGTGGTTGGCTTATCTTTGCCACGAAGGACGCGTCGATGAACGCGAGTCGTGTTTGGAGTTGGCGGCAGTGGTTAGGCCACGCGAAGTGTTTCATGCACTTCATGTTATTCAACTTGAGATGCGATCATGCTAGTCGAGCCCGTCAAGTAACCCGACTAGCCATTGTATGTTCACCCTGCATGAGTCATAACTGCTTGAACCTAGGGTACTGAACTTACTATTGTAAACCCTGTCAACCATGGTACCTTGATCCACGAAGACTCATGAGCCGGGCATGGTGGTATGGGACACCGTGGTCAAGCTGTCGGCCTACGCTGGGGCCACAAACCTCCCCGTAGTGACCAGTGAGCACCTAGTCTCGTGAGAAGATTATGGTGGTATGGGACACTATATTCTTGCTGTCGGCCTACACTGATCAGGCGACGAGTCCTTTGTAGTGACCGCGAGCGTATTCTGAGTCTACGGGAGGCGACGACCCTTCAGTAGCAGTAGAGTACAGTAGGCCTGTATTGATAAGGTGATGGGGGAGCGAAGCAACGAGTGCGTGCAATAGCCCTGGCAGCCCTTGCAGCAACCTACAAAATATACCTCATATGAGATTTCTAGGAGTGACGACCCTAGACGGGATCTGTGTTGGGATTGATATAAGGGAAGTACCTTAGTTTTCCAATCCTGCTGTTTGAATGGACTAATAACAACTCAAAAATCATATCACCATAACATTGCATGTGCTTGGAAGATGTGGAGCACTTGAGGGTCGATTGCATGCCGCGGTCGTAAGATGGTGCCGTATGAGGGAGATCGTCGGTGAGGGCATACATCACGTCATGTCATAATTGCATTAATAACAGTATTAGGAATGTTTGATTTACTACTTTACTATTATCGCATGATTGATTTGAGAACATGTTAATCTTTGCTCTCTTATCCCACTGAGTTGATCACTCACTCCCACGTTATGGGATGGTGTTTTCGGACATCCACCAGTCCCTTTTTGTGATTGCAGATGATGGTACTGCTTGAGAAGCAGAGCTGGACTTGACGATGATGAGGAGGATTCCTCCTTTATGCATGTTCTAATTGACGGGATTACAGAGAAGTTGATTAGATACCTTGACACTTTTCAGTTTATATTTTTAGAACACTCATGTATATTCTTTTGGTTTACTTTTGGAGTATACATGTATGTATATAACCTGGTAACATATTCACACTCTGGAGACATACAACAGTTTATATATGTTATACATACTATCACAGTCTTCCGCTTGTAAATTTAACCGTCTCTGGAGCGTGATATGCTGTTTAGCTTAATCTCACTCATGTTTAATACATTATCACAGACAACATTCAATCATACACATTTATGTTACATTAGTGATGTTCTGGAACTCGGGAGTTGGGTTTTTGCTCGACCCCCCGATTTTCGAGATGTTACACATACTCCTGAGATTCTTCTCGCTAGCATGTACCTCTGCATGTTGCATTCCCATAATCCGTGCCATCATGTCTACATTGATAATAGTCTCCTGTCTTCTCATGAGAATAATGAACTGAAGATGCTCTAGTAGTGGATCTCATATGAGGGCATAGAAGGTTCGGACAGTGCTCTCATTCACATGTGACTTGCCCTCAAATATAGGACCCCACTCGGCGTCCAACAAGAGTTTCATCGCTGGATAAAGCCTAAATAGTTTTTCATCTACGTGTGCTTCAAAGAAAACTCTATGGCTTTGAAGCCTACCATGTCCGATGTCCGCCGACAGGGCTCTTTCGAGAGGAATTTGGGGATCAAGATCCCGTTTCATCCTTCGTTCCCACTCAACGCTAGTGCCAGCCTTTGTGCCTTTCTACTTCTTAGGTCGGGTAGGGAGGCTAGGCCCGGCTTCATCCGTGGGTGCCCTCTTCTTTTCCATGAGGGAAAGAAATGTTGAAAGGGAGAAAATCATGACAACTAGCTCGAAAAGAGCCATGAAGTTAAGAGATCTTGTAAGATGAGATGGGTTGGAGGATTTAGAGATTTATGAGATACAAAGGTGGGTTTGTGTGCTCAAATGGGAGGAATTAAGGGGGATAGAAGATGGGTTTTGATGAAAATGGTGGAGGTGAGTATGTAATGAAGGAGAAGAAGAAAATATGAGAATGGAGGGGGGATTTGAGGTGAAAATCAAGTTTTTGGAGGGGTTGGAAGGGTTTAGAAGATAGGTGGGTGAGTGAAATGAGCTAAAAGGGAAATATAGGGGGTCTTACATGATTTTCATGGGCCCCACATGTGTTGGAGGGGTGGCGAGCCACCGGAACTGTGAGCTTGCTATGGTGCGCTAGACCCGACCGTGAGGCCTTGCGGTAGGCACGATGGCATCACGGTCCTCTGGACTAAGGGCGATGGCCTCGCCCTGGGGAGGATGACATCCCCCTCTAAGGGTGCCAAAAATGTACAGGGGCCACTTTGATCCCCCTATTTTGTGTCGTTTGGGCCCCTGAGTCCTTTTAAGGAATTTTCGGAGTCCATCTCGCACATATTCACATTTTTTGGGTCATTTGAGTGTGGAATACACTGAACTATCATCTAAACCCGTCGATTGACGGTCTAGAAGGGAACTGTGATCATCTCACATGATCACAGATGCATACGGGTATATTTCAACGGTCAGCTTTGCCCGTCAGTGAAACTTGATATCCTACAAATATTTCTACTTTTTAATGCTCCTTCCTAAGTCAAAGTGCATCAGCGTGCATCATGTTACCATAATCCATGTCCATTTTAATCTAAATCATGCTCTGAAACCAACTTGTAACGCCCTAAAAATTGAGGGTCGAGCAAAGGCTCAACTCCCGAGATCCGTTACATCACTTATGCAACATAGATAATGATAATTAAATGTTGTCTGTATTAACACATTAAACATGACTGAGATTATACTAAATCAGCATATCATACTCCAAAGATGATTAAATTAAACAAGTGGAAGACTATGATATTTATATAAAGTATATAAGTGGTTATGAACCCCCAGAGTATGATCATGTCACCAGGCTGAATATATACATGTTTGTTCCAAAATATACAAAATGACCAAGTATAATGTCCAACTAATTCGTATTCCTGTAATCCCGTGGATCAGTACATGGTCTACCTAGACCCTCCTGATAGCTGCATAGAGGAGAACTCCTCCTCATCATCGTAGAAGTCAAGCTCCGTTTCGTAAGCCTCACCATCATCTGCAGCTAAAATAGAGTCTAGTAGTTGTACAAGAATGAGCTGAGTGAATGTAACGTCTCAGAAAAATCCGTACAAGAATGTTAACGATGCAAGACACAAATAATTAATACACATATAGTGGGCAAGGCCCTCATCCCCCCCATTGGGCAGGCTTCCACATATAGTAGGCTTCTAGTGGGTACAATGAGCTATCCCCTAAGTAGTTATATAAGAATGTTAACAATGCAAGACATAAATATTTAATACATTAGAAATCATAATACAATTAATCATATCAACACAATAGTTTATTTTAATCATATAGAGAGGAAATATGTTGGTATTACTGACCCAATGATTTAGGAAGAAATCCGATGGTGCAGATCAGAGAATACCTATAAATAATCCATATGCAGTACACCATAATATTTTAAAAATATTAAGTTCATAAAGTATTTGATTTGTTTTGATTACTAATTAAGGTTATACATATGAGTGATACTTAGGTTTTACAAGGTAACATTCCTAGTAGATAGGGTTTATCTTATCTATCTCAGCCAAAAAGGACAGGCTAGATATCTTATAAGATGACTCACTACATGAATGACCTGGATCTTGTAATCACATGCCATGATGATACATAAATTAGCTTATGTATATTTTGTCCTAAACATGCATGTACCTTACATAAGTTTTACCGTGCATCCGAATGCTGAAATATATTAAATTATATATATTTAACACACTTTTTTTATGTGGGTTCTTCTTAAAAGGATCTGGACTAATTATATGGTTACCAACACTATATTGACCATTGGAAAGAAATTTCAATCCAATCTGAAATCTATGGGACCTGTTATAACCTAAACAATTATTGTATGACTACCATCATTTTCTTTTTGTATGGGTTATTTTGGGATATGTCCTAAATTTACACTTTTAACCCATAGTAACTGTTTCGAACAAGAAACAAATGCATTTGATTTGGGGATTTCGTTATTCACTTAATGATAAACAAAAGAAGATAAAGAAGACAGTCACATTATTATTCTCCTTTAATTACAAAAAAGAATATTCATGACTTGTAATGGAAAATAAATAAAGACATCACGCGCTAAGATAATATGTGCTGGAAGTGTTGTATATTACAAACAGTTGTGCACTGAACACTGCTGTGCACTAAGTTTTATAGTGCATTTGACTGTTGTGAAGTCAGCAGCAGCGTTGCATGCCCACCTTGCTATACACTCGGCAGCAATGTTATGCGCTCGCCTTATGCGCTCGGCAGTGTTGTGTGCCTACTAGTATTGTGCGCTAACTTTTGTTGTGCGCCAATAGCGTTGTGCGCAAATTGTGTTGTGCGCCGCACAACACCTGTTTTGCATAATGGATGCGGACTCTACCTCTCTCTCTCGTCGGGATTGTAAGTGCTATATTTTTTAGCTCCTATAATTGTCAAATTTTCTAGTGTCAAAACCTCTTGGAATCTGTGTCTTGTGTGGCTCATCTACATATTCCAGAATGTGCATCTCATGTACAAGAACAAAGGTCTTTACCTCAAGAACTTCAGATACAAGATCAAGAGATACATGTTCAAGTACAACACCATGTGATAGTTCACTCTTTCAAGCTTTAATAGTTCATGGTTTCAAAACTTCATCTAAGTTAACACACTAGTCTTTACTTTGAATCTCAAAGCTCAAAATGAAATACAAGTCTAGTACTTCAATTTCAAGCTTAAAAAATGATTCAAGTTCAAGCTTCATCATTCTTCAAGATATTAAGCTTCATGAACATCAAAGATCAATTATCAACCAAAGCAAAAGATGTTTCAATGTTCATACATCACTTATAAGGTATAAACGACCCTAAATTGACCATAGGTTAGGTCATTTTGAATACATAATTTAATTAGATCACTTTATAAGTGTATAGATTGTTTCTCGACTAGTCTTAGACTATGTTCAACTAGTCCTAGTACTGGTTCGACTAATCTAATAAATTCCTTAACCAGTCCTAAGTTTGTTACTAATTTTTGAGATTTTTTGTTATTACCTTGACTAGTCCTAGAGACTACTCGACCGGTTGAGTGAACAGTGCTCAACCAGTCCAGCAGGCTCGATTCAATGTCCAGTAACTAAATTAGGTCCCACATGACCAGTCGTGGATAAGACTCGACCGGTCGAGCAGGCCCTTCGACCAGTCGTGGAATGGCCTTATCTTATCGCGCCTAAATTTTTTAAAGTTTGTTGATCCTTCGACAGTCGAGCTGTCCTCTAGGCCAGTTGAAGGAGCAATTTCTACACTTATAAATAGAGCACTATTTTCAGAGTTTCGTATCTAATTTAAGAAAAATTAAGACACCTCTCTGATATATAAGTTTGTGATATTCTTAAGAGATTTAATACTCATTTCATATTCTCTTTAATTAGCTTTGTTTGCATTTGATTTTGTATTGTACATTCCAATCTTATTTAAAGAAGGGATTGAAGTTTTTTCATTTCTCGGAATCAAAATCAAATTAAGCTAGCCTAACGTGATTTAATCTAAAAATCATTTAGAACTTATAACCTTTTCATAAGTGAGTGTGGACATTGAACATCTATGTTGAACTTCTTCTTCGAATTGGTTCTACTGGGCTGCATCAAAGGAGAATATCCAGAAAAGTATTTTACTATTTTGTAAATTAATTATTCTTTTGATTTCTTTGAGATTATGCCAGAAAAATCTCTTTCTTTTAATTTTTCTGAGGTGATCCAGAAAACTCAGTGTGGGATTTTTGAATTGTGTAAGCCCACTTGAAAGACACAATTGTGAGGGTTTTAGGTGAACTTTGAAAAACCTATTTCATAGTGAACGCCGAAATCCACTGTGTGAGGATATTAGGAGTGGAGTAGTTGTGTGGCTGTTTTTCTAAACAGTTGGTGTATACACAAGTGAACCACTATAATTTTCGGCCTTGTGGTGGATGGTTGATTGTGGATTTGTGTGAATGTTATTATTTTCCTTTATGCATTTGTGGAGAATGTTGTAATCCAATTTATGCAAGTGTGGGAATGCTGTAATAGCTTAGTTATTTTCTTTGCTATTTTATTTTTATTCCTTTATATCTGTTTGGGATTTTGATACACAAACCGTTCTAGGAATCAGGTTGTCTTTCCATAAGCCATTAGTTTTTGGTGTAAGGTTGTCCTTAGAACAACATTTGTATTAACCTCTCAATACTTGTACATTTGAGGTTGTTATTCATTTCTACATTATGGGATTGTTTAAGTGCTATTAAATTCTACATTTAATTTTTAATTTGACATAGTCTTATTCACCCCCCTTTAGGACTCTTAGCTTGGCCTTTTCAGGGATCTTCTTCTTCTCCTTGATTGGATGCTAATTCTGAGGGGTCAGGGGGTATTTATAGCCCTTTCACATGTGTGAACATGCCACGTCGACATTGTGCGGTATCCCTTGTGCGTCAATTCCTCTCTATGCGGACTCCTTTTTGTGGACACATTTGTGCTGACTCCTTTGTGCGTATGGCTTCGTGCGAAATCCTTTGTGTGGAATCCTTTGCGCCGAATCCTTTATGCAGACATTCGGCGCATAATGCTTCATTGTACACAATGATCATCACTGCACAATGATCGATGCTCCATTGTGCACCATACCTCTCTGCATATAATGACTTCTTATTATCTTTGTCTCTCTTTTTTTTATGCCTTAACAAGTGCCCCCTTGATCCTGCATTTTTTGTTTTTATATCTACAAAATAAACAATGTTGGATCAATATAAAAATTCATTCTAACCATTTTTTATTTCCTTTCCTTCATTGTGCGCATCATTAAACCCTTTGGTGCATAGTCATTTTCTTTGTTGTGCGCTCACTGAACTGCACACAACATGTTCCGCACAACATTTATCATACAATGTTTTCGCACAACAGGCTAGACCTCACCTATAAATACATGACTTCTACTCTTTTCCCTCCATTTTTCGCCCGTTGCACACTCTTTCCACCTCAAGTTATTCTTCACACCAACACCGTTGTGTGCCAACACCGTTGTGCACTGCACAACACCTATCCCACATAATAGGACTTTGCACACAACACTTCTTTGCTCTTAACTAGTTTTTAGTACAAGGACAGGTAGCGCACAATGATATTACGCACAATGAACTAGCGCACAATGTCTGCACACACTGTTTCGCACACAATGTTTTACACACACTATCTCGCGCACAATGTTTTGCGCACACTCTCTTGCACACAATGTTCTACGCACACTGACTTATGCTTAAATGTAGACTTGGACTTCAAATTTATTTTCCTCCTCATTTTAGCAATCTTTTATACTTCTCTTTCACTTAATGAACTTCTCTTCCTGATTTTAATTTTTTCACTAACTCCTGTATAGATATCCGATGGCTAGCTCAAAAAGACCTCTCGCCTCCCTAAGTAGTACTGGGCCTTCTGACTTGCAATCAACTAAGGCCTATAGTTAGAAAAGACCCCGATCTTCTGAAACCACACTTCCTTCTTCAAAGAGCCGACTCCTGTCATTATTAACTTTACTGATCGTATCCAATGCCTATCTGAACATATCTGCATGGCCGTATTGATGAAGGAGATAGAGGGGTGCCTTACTTCAGGACAAGAGTCTGATTAGGATGATTGGTTGAAATGCACAGCCAATTTTTGCACAAATGACACTCGTCCTTCTACTGCTGAGGCTTCTCCTGCTCCAACTATTTTGAAGCGAATAAGAGAAAAGAGTAAAGATGAAGCTTTTCAAGAAAAGATTCGGGAACATAATCGAAGCCATTTTCAGAATTCCTGGGATTCAATTAAGTTAAATGCCAAGGCGATTAAATTTTGTAACCCTTATAAAGATGATACTATTACTCTTCCCTTGCAACTTTAGTGCCACCAGTCCATACTTCAAAGTGAACCAATTGACTACATGACACAAAATAGGCTCTTGTATGCGTTGAATTTGGTCATCAAAGAGCCACAAATCCTTAAATGTTATCTCACAGAGAAAAGGCTTAACTCGAAAGACTGGGAAAATAAGATATATGTGCTTCCTCACACAATGTTACAATCCTCATTCCTTATACTTCACTCATTTTTTTGAAACGATTCAATAGTGCTTTCATCATCGCGACTCCTTGTGGGGTAAGGAAAAATTTAGGACACGGGGCCTTTTGACTAATCATCCATATTACAGTGCATGGGCCAAAGCAATCTTGAAGTAGTACGAAGACGTCCTTATTCCAGGAAAGATTTATCATGCTATAGAAGCCACTTTAGAGTTCTTACAAAAAGACAATGATTTATAAGGGCTTTCTGAAGTACTAGTTTTCCACTACAAATTCTTTCCATCTTCCGTTTGGAGAAGTAAGCATCACCTTGTGGAATCTATACAGGATGGCTGGCCTTCTTATCTTCGAATCTTTCCTTGATGAATACGTTCCTTCAAACGAGGAATTTTCTTATGTTGCTCCCAAAAGAACACCTAAGATTACGGCATCAACAATCGTACTTTTCTGTGAAACATCTTACTTTGTTGACGTCCATAAGATATCCCCTCTTCAGTGGCTTGCACATTTTTCCCGATACTTAGTATAAGTGTTTTAACATTTTTCTTACCTTTCAGACAACACTTACTTATAGATATAAATTACTCACTCCCTCCCTTTTCAGGTTTCCCGGTAGCCATTGTGCCAAACTAGAAGCCAATCACAAAAAGATAAGGGGCCCGACTGAATTCACCATTCAAACTAAATTAGTCGCTTTCTTAGCTTATTGGTTGAGTTTAGTCATGCTTCCTAGCTCAAAAAGCTCAGACTCTATTCGACCAACTTTATTTGTGGTAGCAGGCGTGATGGTAGAAGGTAGAAAAAGATATTCTCTAGTCTCTCCTGTCTTATGCTCATTATATAGAGCTTTCAGTCATGCTGTAGTGCACTGCTCAAGCCCGACACTAGGAATTATATCTTCTTTTACTCCATGAAACTATTTCTCTAGATGGCTTGACATTTATTTCCCCTGGACTTACAATGACCCAAAGAAGGCTTATGTCCATCCCAATCATCTACCCCTATGGCATTTCTTGAAGCGAAAGATGATAAAGAAGGGGTATAAATGGATAGTGGATAAAATTGACAACATGGAATCTATTGACTTCTTCCCTTTTTATCTGGATTACCAAGGTGAAGATAGAGATGTTGAGGATAACAATGACTTGAAACCTATTGAGAGAACTTCTTTCTTTGTATTCGTTCTTACAGTCTTCCCTTGCGAGAAGGAGTAGAGTTCTGGGGAGAACCATATTATCCAAGTCGATTTGCCAGACAATTTAGAAATGATCAAGCTATGCCCCAGGTAAGCGAGGAGGTCACACGGACAATGAGGTGCTATGGAGCTGACCCTTACAATTGGGCCTTAATATGGAAGCAGCTCTTAACAAGAAATTTTGGCTCTCGATTTCTTCTTCTATGATATAATCATCGAGTGATGGCTTCATATTCATGGATGCGGTGTTGGGCGCATCGTTACTACTTGGTGTGCAATTATTTTCCTGTGGATTAACCTATTTGGGTTCCTCCACGCTTGAGGAATTATAGGCCAGAGCAAGGGATTGGATATTTTTATGAGAAGGATCAGATTGTCATTCCAAGACAGCTTCGTCGTAAATTTTTTGTAGAAGATCCAATTAGAGAAATAAAGCCTCTAAATACTCTGGAAGGATGGATTGCTTTTGGTTCTCCTCTTGATTTGATAAAGTGGGGAGAAGATCGACCACTCCTTGCAATGAATGTGAAACTACAGGTGATATCCTGCCTTCTCTTACTCCTAAAGGAGGAGATCAGCCTACACACCCTACTCTAGTCATTCCTCCTACTACAGAGCCCACCACTTCTATAATTTCTCCTACTGTTGAACATACAACCACCGCAGTCATTCCTATCGTGGACCTTACAACAACCACAACAAATCGTGCTACAACAATAACTTCTCCTTCCGCGCGTCGGATTGTTATTACTACATCTCCCATGACTCATTCGCGTTCTAAATCATTATCTCCTGAAGTTTTGGCACAACAGGTCCTTTCTCCTACTCAAAGTGTACGTCTTTTCCCTGTGAAGACTACTTTTAAGGGAAAACAAACCACATCGGAGGAAGACAACTCATTAGAATATTTAGCAAATACTGCAAGCGATGATACATCTTCTCCTATGAGCTTAACTGACGAAGGAGATGCCTTGAATGTAGATACTGATGTTGAAGTGGATATTGGAGAAGAAGATGATGTTAGTGTCGAGTCTCCACTTCCTGATGCTCCAATCACTCATCCAGATGCCTCTCATCTGATTCCAGTAACCTCCCTAGATGAAGAGCAACTTGATTATGGAGAATATTCTCTTGGTGTAAATATCTTTCTTTCTTTTGATGCCTCATATTCTCCCTATATCATGGAAACTGCTGATGTGGTTGCTCGTGAAACAACAACATTAAGGGATATAGAGGCTCAATCATCTGAAGTCCAAGCAACAATGGAAAATGTACTTCTTCGTAGCACAGAAGAAACCTTGCCAATAGTCCCCACAACATCTGATGCCCCCATTCTGACTGATAAGTCTCTTACTGTGTGTCCTTCTCCTATTCAGTCAGTAGCTCAAAGTTTAGAATTTTTTTCTGATCCGATTGACATCCCAACTCCGGCTATTCTTAACTCGAGTACCGTAGGGGCTCAAGAGTTTTCTTTTAATGCTACTATAATTACGGAAGCCCCCAGTTCTATAGCACCCACAACCCATTCTATTCAGGCTACTTTTACTATTGCCTCCGCACTAGGTACATATTTTCTTTTCTTATTTCATATCATTATATACATACATATCTTCTTTTGAACTTATAATAATTTTTTTTCTTCTTTTCCTTTTAACTTCGGTCGTGCTAGCTCCTAGTGGATCTGAAGCGTCTAACTCGGTAACCACAATTTTTGATAAACTCTCATTAGAAAAGGTGTTTCCTCTTATGCTGGGACTTTTTAAGAACGCAATTTCTGTTATCATCAACGCTTTTAAAGATCTAGCCCAGTGGCCTTTTTTGGATAGTGCCTTAGCAGTCCTCACTCATTCAACTCGTCTGGTGCATGTTGATGTTCAATCTCTTCACGAATCTTTACCACAGTTTTATGACTCTATTAAAAACTTAGAAGCAGTACGAAGCATAGTCATCGCTCCAGAAATTCTGAATCGTCAGAAAGAATTGACATTTATTAAGGAGAAACTATCTCGTTCAGATGACATTCTTGCTAATTGTAGTGTTGTTCACCAATTTCTTCACGAGAAGTTGAAAGTTTCTGATAGGAATAAGGTGACCATTGATGATCAAATTGCAATTCTTAAGAGAGAGATTCTGCTTCTCAAGTGTAAAAAAGAAGCGGAAGATTTGACTATTCATCAAATTAAAGAAGAGCTTGAAACAAATTCTCAAGTTATTGATATCGAGCAAGCTGAGCAAACGAAGAGTAGGGAAGTTGCTTCCTTTTTAGAATATGAACTAGTTGATGTTCTTGATCAAGCCAGGCTCATTCTTGTGGTTGAATGCACGACTGTTGTGACACAATCTCAGTTAAAAGAAGAATTATAGCATTACGTAGTAGTATTGACATAGTTGAAGATCTATAAGGATTGTATTTTCATATAAGTCCCTTTTGTATTGTAATACACAAACAAATTGTGGTGTTTTATTCAAAATAAGATGCATTCTTGATTATGCAATTATTGATTTTAAGATACATGTTGATGCAACACTTTCATACTTATGCTTTGTTATTAACTACTAATTATATTTGTGCATTATATGATGACCCTATGTGATGTTTTATTTCGATGGGCGGAACTATTTTATTTTAAAGTTAGTTTTGCACGTAGTTTAAGCTCTTGAGTAGTAGAGCAATCACAGTTTTTTAGATTCATAAATAATTGGAGTCGAGTCTCACGTGATAGTCTCAGTAACTCTCATGAGTTCATTGAACTTCTCATAGCTTGGTGAGTTCATAAACCACAATCCATCAGAGGGGCCCAACGAAGCTACCTGGGCTGTGAACTCAATTGTATTTACACACGGGGTTGGCCACAGTAACTCTCTAGAGTTCATGAGGCACACGAGGCGACCTTCGGGGTACCAAATCCAGGGCCACTAGTCTATCAATGAGTATGTTTAAGCCATTCCTCATGAGTTACTACTAAAATCAAGCTAAGAATCTAGGGAGTCTTATACATGGTTGGCCTATCTATGGTCAATAACCAAAGAGCGCAAACTGCAGCCCATATTTTCTTCGTCTATAAGGTCGGACCCATTTACGGGAGGGCACTTTCATCCATTCCCCGTAACGCTATCAGAAAGCTATACAGACGGCATGGGTGTTACGCGTGATTGGCCTTTGAGAACCTTTTGGCCCTTTAGGGCTTTTAGTTGCTGGCTTCATCCGTTGCCCATATGGGTATGCGTATGATAGCCTTCCTGGGCTTTTTAAGGCCACTGGCTTCTCACCGCTGCCCGAATGGTGATGAAGATAGGCTTTATACATAGTTGGCCATATAGGGTTGGCTATGTTGCCTTAAATGATGATAAGTTGCCATAATTATTGTAATAATAATAGGTGTCTTGATCAATATATCACCACTACTGATAATGTTGACGATATTCGCACTATGCTCATAATAATATATAGCTTGGTGATGATAACAATTTCGATGAATTTCAACGAACGATGGTTACTTTCTTTTTAATAAACCACTGATATGTAATCTTTGGCGATATATTTGAAATTCCTCCTTTATTTGATCATCTGACAAAGAATATATATGAACATGACTTTGCTTGTGTTTACCCCCTTTTGATGTAGAAGCATTATGGCGATAATCTTCTAGATCAAAATCAGAACCATCTTTAGGGATGATATTTCTTGATGAAGTGTGCATTGACTGGTATATTAATACCCCGTCCATCTTGATCAATCACTCTATATACTCCGTTTGAATATACTTCTCTTATGATGTACGACCCATCCCATTTAGGCTTAAACTTGCCCCTTGTTCTGTAGGTCACCACTATTGGTCTTTTCAACATTAGTATCGTACCCCCTTTCTTTAAAAAGTGATATTTCACTTGTTTATCAAAGGTAGTTGATATTCTTGCTTGATATGTCTGTAATCGCTGCTGGGCTGCCAGACGCTTCTCATCGAGTAGGTCCAGTTCTTTCAGACTTATCTTTATATTTTCATCATTTGTGATTGACTGATGCACTATATCTCTAAGCGACGTGACTTATGCTTTAATCGGAGTGACCGCGTCTACGCCATAAACTAGTGAATATGGTGTTCCATTTGTTGTCGTTTGGTGAGTGGTCCTGTACACCCATAGTGCCTCCTGTAACTTTTTGTTCTAGTCACGCTTATTTCCAATCACCATCTTCTTCAGTATTTTCACAATCATTTTGTTAAATGCCTCTGCTAATCCATTTGTCGGTGGATAGTAAGGTGTTGAAAATGAATGGTGGATACTAAACTTTTGACACATCTTCTCCATGCCTCTGTTCTTAGAAGGGGTACCATTATCAATAACAATCTTCTTCGGGATGTCGTGGCAATATATTATCACATGTTTAATGAAATTGACCACATCTTTCTCTCTGACATTGCGCAATGCAATCGCTTCTGTCTACTTGGAGAAATAGTCTGTCGCTGCCAGAATATACTATTTTCCTTTAGATGAAGGTAGATTTATGGGCCTGATAACATCGAGTCCCCAGGCGGCAAAAGGCCAAGAAGTTACCATTTGATGGAGATCTTTAGGGGGAACATGCACAACATCTCCATGAATCTGACATGCGTGGCATCTTTTTGCATAATCTATTGCATCTTTGAACATTGCATGCCAGTAATACCTCATTAGATGTATTCGATGAAATAAATTTCATCCATCTCGGTGTTGCTCGCATTCTCTAGAATGAGCTTCTCGAAACATTTGACCCGCTTCTTGTTCATCGAGACAACATAGTAGCATCCCGTTATAAGATTTTCTGTAGAGCACTTCACTACAAATGATGAATCTTCTTGATCTCTGTCTGATTTGCTGCCTTTGTGCTGGATCTTCTGGCAAGATATCATATTTGAGGTAATCTATGAATGATTACCTTTAATCATCCGTTGTCCCCTCTAAACATAATATAGGAAGTGCTTCGATGACCTCTTCGACAACTTCGAGAGAGGGCAAGAATCTTCTTTCTTCTATAGTCACTTGAAGAGGACTCCGGTTTGAATAGGACAGGGCTGCTGCCAGACTAGCCAGAGTGTCTACCCTAGCATATTCAAATCGAGGTACATGCTTGATTTCAACATGGCAGAATTGCTCCAGTAATTGTTGGGCTTTTCAACAATACAACAAGAGTTCTTGCTTTCTTATTTCAAACTCAGTCATTAGCTAATTTATAATCAACTTGGAATCCCCAAAAATATGCAACGTCTTTATTTTCATCTCATGAGCGATTTCCATTCCAATGATGAGAGCTTAATATTCAACTTCATTGTTCATACAAGCAGTGCCTAATGTGAAAGAATATGGTAATAAATCACCTTGAGGTGTGATGAAAATAACTCCTGCCCCCGCTCCTGACGCTCGAGAATCGCCATCGAAGTACATCTGTCATTGACCTTGTGACTCAATCATCATTACCCGCTCATCAGGAAAATCATCACAGAGTGTCTCACTTTTCGTTATGGGATACGCCGCCAAGAAATCTGCCACTACACTACCTTCACTGGTTCATAGGTGATTGTACATTTTGAAAGTAACAACATCCATTTGGCCAATCTTTCTGATAACATCGGCCTAGTCATTAAAAACTTTATCGGATCTACTCTTGAGATCAAAGTTATGTCATGGGAGAGATAATAATGTCTCAATTTTTGTACTGCAAATATCAGTGCCAAACATTCTTTTTCGATCGGAGAATAGTTACATTCCGCGTCTATCAAAGTTCGGCTCAGATAATAAATAGTAGTTTCTTTTCCATCTTCATTTACCTGTGTTAACAAAGCTCCCAGCGAGTTTTTAGCTACAGATATGTACAAGAAAAGTGGTTTACCTTTTATAGGAGTTGGCAATACCGGAGACTGTCTTAGCAATTCTTTTATTGAATTGAACACATTCTAATAGGCTTTGTCCCACACTAATTCTGTTCCTTTCTTTATCAAATGGGAAAATGGCTGACATCTTCTTGCCAAATTTGAAATAAAACAATGAATATTCGTCAGTTTCCCTTGCAAGCTCTTCAGTTCCTTCAATATTTTCGGAGGTAGCATATCTTGGATGGCCTTAATTTTACTTGGGTCAATTTCGATACTCTTGTGCCTAATGACAAAGCTGAGAAAATTTCCTGAGAACACTCCAAAAGCACATTTAGCCAGGTTCATCTTTAGCTGCTTCTTTCTGAGTCAACGAAAGACCGATACTAAATGCTTGCGATGTTCCTGATGATTACCTGACCTAACCACCAGGTCATCAACATAACATTCAACATGGTTGTGCATCATATCTTGAAAGATACTTTGCATCACCCTTTGATATGTCGCCCTAACATTCTTGAGATCGAACGGCATAACCTTGTAGTAGTAAATTCCCAATGAGGTCCTGAACGCTGTTGCTTCTTCATCCTCAGGAGCCATCCTAACTTGACTGTAACCAGTGTAGCCATCTATGAAAGACATGACAGTGTATTGCGTTGTACTGTCAATCATTAGTTCCGTTATTGGGAGGGAAAAGTCATCTTTTGGGTAAGCCTCATTCAGGTCCTTGAAATCTACGCACACCCTGATTTATCTGCTTTTCTGTTTTACTGGGACAATATTTAATATCTACTTGGGATATTTGACCTCTTTGATGAATTCGACTTTGATCAGCTTGCTCACTTCTTCCTCTATCAGAGGGACCAAATCTGGATGAAATCGCCTTTGGGCTTGCTTGATCGGTCTTTTGTCCTTAGAAATATTTAATCAATGCACTGCTATCGAAGGTTCCAAACCTGGAATTTCAGCATATATCCATGCAAAAACATCTTTATTTTGTTTCAACAGTCAGGTGTATTCTTTGGCTTCTTGTTCAGGAAGACTAATACTTATGAATGTATTTCTCAGTTCTTCTTCTGTGCCTAAATTTACCTCTTGTAAACTATTGATCGTCGGCTGCCCCCTGTCTTTTATTTGCTTCATAGTTGTCTCAAGGTGTTTGATTACTTCGAGATCTGCCTCTAATACCTGATCGACTGTGACCATATTTACTGAAGACTCTGCTCTCAATCCTTAAAATTTTTTTCTCTTCTTCTGCCCTACTCCAATAGGGACCTGAATTCCTGTCCCATGATTTAAGTTGGTCAGTTCATCATCATCGAAGCTCATTTTTTTCATCATATTTCTACTTGCCGAACTGTATTTCTTGAGATTGCGAGATGTCAACTTTTAGTGATACATATTACTCTCAGCCCTTGCTTCCATCTTTTCTTCTGAAGAGGCGTAAAATTCAATTGGCTCCGGATATTTTGCATTAGCTACGACATGAAACTTTCCTGGAACAACTGGGAATGACTTGTTTCTTTCTGCATATGGCAATGGTACTGTATAGTTTGACTGTAGGATTTTAAACTATTCAGGAAGCAGTAATGATAAGGGCGATTGTCCTGGCTGTCTCAGATGTTTTGGCACAAAATAGAACTTCTTCTTTTCCTCTAAAGTTTTAGATGATCATGCCTTTTCAGATTTTCCTTTTATTGCTTTCACATGAGAAATTTTCATTTTTTTGCCTTCATCATTCTTTTTCTTTACCCCTCTGGCAAATTCTTCATATAACTGACATCTACGAAGAAAGCTTCAGCTTTCGTTTATGGTCTTGCATGGGCCATTACCTTATACTATATCCCATCTCTACAGTATTTGAAGCATTGATGAAGGGTAGAAGTATAATATCATACTGATGTATCCACGATCTTCCCAAGAGAAGATTCTATGTCGTGACCACACTGATCACATGACAAACAACATTAGTAGTTAAGCCTCCTATTTGTCTTTTCCGTCCTGAAGCCAACTCTGTGATGCTGACATCGCGTTCTGGAGAGAAGAAGTTTGACATAAAGGCATCCTGCATCTGCTCCCATGTGTGTATCGATCTTGGTGCCAGACTAGAATACCATTGGAACGCTTTACTTGTTAGGGATGATCTGAATAAATGTAGGATGGTATCGTGGAGAAATTCCCCATATAGTAATAAAATGCATCAGATGTTCCTTTGACGATCCATCCCCGTTGAACTTTTGAAAATCTGGATGCTTGAAATTATTTGGGAACGAGATATCTTCGACTCACTCAAATATGGTGTCTGATATCTGAATCTTCCTGTACTCTCATGTTCCTTTTCTGATTGATTGCTTCTTCGACAACCTGCCATACCTCTTCTTGTGTTAACACTTTCATCATAGGGGCAGACCCGTGTGACCCAGTCCGCGGTGGCTGTGACCCTTCAGGATGTTGTTCTCATTCGTTTATGTTATTGGTCATTGGGGGTGTTTTCATTCATGCCACATTATGCACTAGAGTTCCCAAGGCTTCCCGGAGGTTCCTACATTCCTCCATTAACGTTTTTTACGCTTCTGCCATCTCAGCGATGCAATCCTATATAGTTGGAGAAGACCCTCGGTTTGTTCTGACCATGTGAACGGAAGCCTCTCCATTCCTTGACGAGGAAGTAGTCGATGTTGAATGGGAGCGTATTGATGTTATAGGAGTTGTCGAAAGGGGAGACTCATATGATCTTCGTGTATTTCTGGAGTAACCGGCCGATTGGGAGGACCTGGAGATTGGTGACGCGGATCTTGGTAGACTTGTTAGTAAAGCCTTACCTTTTTACTCTCTTGTCTACAGGGAGCTCTTAACAGGAAAGGCAGGGAAGTTTTATGTGGCTGGAGAAATCATCGCATGTACAGGATAGATTTCCAGTGGAGCAAGTTCAGGATGTTTCCTAGCTGTATTTCACGTTATCGGTCCCCTATCTCTTCTCAATGGTACATTCGTTCCCGTCACAGTGATATTCCGGGTCCTTGTCCTTTTAATAGTGATGACAATCTAGTCATCTCTTTCTTCCTGTGTAATTGGTGAAACAATTATAGCTGTAGCAGCTGCCCATGGGTCCATACACTTGGTTGATGCCACTTTCTCAGCATATTCTACGACGAAACCCGTCGCAGTGAAGTAAAAAACTGTATTCTTCTGAACAATTGTCATTGATTGGCTGGTTGGTTGGCTGCAATATCTTTTCTCCTAAATCCTCCATATTGCAAGACAACATAAATTAGTAAAATCAAGTTATATTCTAATTTGGAGACGAAAGGTAGGATGTTCCCACTAAGAGTAGCCATTTTGGTGCCAAACAGTTGTGATTATCTTTCGTATAATTCTTAAGTTAATAATTAAATGAATATCAGAAAGTCCCCAATAGAGTCACCATTTTGTTTTGAATAAGAAACAAATGCATTTGATTTGAGAATTTCATTATTCACTTAATGATAAACAAAAGAAGATAAAGAAGACAGTCACATTATTATTTTATTCCAAGTTCTTTTACATCCTTTTCTCCTTTGATTCCAAAACAGAATATTCATGACTTATAATGGAAAACAAATAAAGACATCGTGCGGTAAGACAATATGTGCTAGAAGCACCATATATTACAAACTGTTGTGCACTGAACACTGCTGTGCACTAAGTATTATCATGCATTTGGGCTGTTGTGTGGTCAGCAGCAGTGTTGTGTGCCCGCCTTGCTATGCGCTCGACAGCAGCATTGTGCACTCTCCTTGTGTGGTCAACAGTGTTGTGCGCCTGCTAGTATTGTGCGCTTTCTTTTGTTGTGCACCAATAACGTTGTGCGCAAACAGTGTTGTGCACCGCACAACACCTGTTTCGCACAATGGATGCGGACTCTACCTCTTTCTTTCATTGGGATCTTCTTCTTCTCCTTGATTGGTTGCTAATGACCCCCTACTGAGGGGTCAAGGGGTATTTATAGCCGTTTCACACGTGTGAACATCTCACGTCGACATTACGTGGTATCCCTTGTGCCCCAATTCCTCTCTGTCCGGACTCCTTTGTGCGAACGCCTTTGTGCAGACTCCTTTGTGAGGAATCCTTTTGCGGAATCCTTTGTGCTGAATCCTTTGTGCAGACATTCGACGCACAATGCTCCACTACACACAATGATCATCAGTGCACAATGATTAATGCTCCATTGTGTACAATGATCATTAGCGCACCATGCCCCTCTGCGCACAATGACTTCTTACTGTCTTTCTCTCTCTCTTTTTTATGCCTCAACAATAACCTTCCAAATCAAATGGATGGAGTAGATACAATACATATATCACTGTGAGTCCACAATCTGATGACCCAAGATGGTTTCAAATGTTAGAAACTGCACTTGGTTTCAATGCTGGAACCAAACTTTATTTTTTTGTACTTATTTATTTATTTATTTATTTTAATAGGTCTCATGATAATCTAAACTATGGATAAGATGGGTAATCTCCTCATAAAGGATGAGCCCAAAAATATCCTTGAAATAACACTTGTGGCCCACACGAATACTTAATGGTGACAATTTAATTTTCATTGTTTAAGGTGCTGAGGTCCACGTGAGTTTTCTTTTGAATAAATTTTTTAATCATATGTCTCTTATTAAGTAACAAGATTATTAGATGATACGGATTTGATACTTACATCAAGAAAGCCCTGCATAAAAGGCCCATCAATCCGGACTAATTCTGGTACTGTGAATAGATCAACTTTACTTTTGTACGTTGGAGTGTTTTTACACCCATTTTATATTATTATATTTTTTTTATGATGGTCCCTACATAATATATGTGCATAAGATCTATCCCATTCATCTATCCCATTCATCATTTTACCAACATCGTTTTAGGACATTGGTAAAAAAAATGAGGTAGATTTATTATTCTGATGGGCCATATCACCATGAATAACACTGACCGTTCTTCCACCATTAAAACATATACATTTTTTATTTCAAACCCTCGTGACTATCTATGTAAGATCCGAGTTATTCATTGGTGCACCCAATTATTTTTTAATGGTTAAAATAATTAGTATTTCCATCAGAACTCCCAGCGGTCCCGATGGATATTCTAACGACGAATGCATCATGAATTCTATTTTGCATATTATGGCTTACCAAAATGTTAATTTAGCCTAATTTTTGAAGGTTTTTCATATTTTTGTCCTTAGAACTTAATGGACTGAATTGATCGGGCTACATATGCAATATAAGTCAAATATGTAATTCAAGTAAAATAAACAAAAAGAACGTATGTGTTTTCTTTTATTTTTTGTTACATGCGTAAGGTGCTCCAAGGTGCATCTTGCATAGGCACACATATTGATACACGTGCACATGCATTGCACCCATGGTAGATCCACACCGTTCATCATGCAAATCCAAAGCATAATAACATATTTAAAATAAAAATCTAAAATAAAATAAAATAAGTACTAACCTTTGCAAGTTGTTCTTCTACGAATCTCTCTCTTTTTTTCTTTTCTCTTATTTTTTATTTTCTCTTTATGAACGATGAGAAATGTCTGTCCATATAAAGAAAAGAGAGTTACTTGGATAAGATAGATAAGATAATAATGAGGGAGGTTGCAACCAATTTGATCCCCTTTTTTAAAAAATTTAAAATTTAAGGAACCGAAAAATTTAGAGTTGTTACAGATTTATTTTCCATTGATATATGGGTTCCATCCTGTTGTTTATGAGAAATCTACTTTTCCCACCGACTTCATTATATCATGTTGCATTATGGGATGAAGGATGAGACAGATCTAAAATTCCGGTGATCTGCATGATAGGATAGGAAACCCTCAAGATTAAATATGGATTGTTGACGGCTTCTTGGCTAGTAGGTGAATGGCCTAGATCATGCATATGTTGGCTTAATAGATGGTGGATGGTGAAGGATGGATGGTGTAGTTTAGTTAGCTGACAATTTGATGTGTGGTTGGGATTTTGGGATGGCTAGTGTTGGAAGATTGTTTTTGAGCACATCAACAGGTCCACCTATTGGACAATTTGGATCATTGGTCCAGATGATGAATAGTTTAGATCCACCAAAACAAAAAAAACATATAGATGATGGGTAGTTTAGATTCACCGTAAAAATAACATTAAAAAGAAAGAAAGAGTTATAGATAGTATTAACGTATGTGGAAATGCATCCAATATGAATCCTGTTTTATTTAAATTTAAATTTCATTTATCATTTTATTAGTTTTTTTTTTAAAAAAAAATATATGAAAGAGGACGTAATTCAATGGAAAAGTAATAGTGTCCAGAGACTTTGGGTTCCTTAAGCCTCACATATACTCAATTTTTTTTATCGTAAATGGCCATAGTTTGAACTATCAGATTTGGGTGAAACTTGATGTCCCACTTTAGTTTGTCGTACTTTAGTTTGTCGTGCTCTATCTAATGAGCTCAATATTGACCAATGATTTTCAATGATGACCAAGATTTATTTTAATAAATCTCACTTAATCATGGTCATTAACGAAGTGTGCAAGTCCTATGTATCAACTAAACTAGTGAGTTTGAAGTGTACACTATGAGCTTTAAATTAAATAGTTTGTTTTGGTAATTAGGTGAGCCACTTGACGAATATGAGTCTGAATTGAATTATTAGAACTCCAATCGGTATATAAGGTGATGCATGGTCAGTTTTTATGAACACACACGTAAAAGGTGGGTTTTGAGATGGATTTCCACATGTATGCCGAAGCTAATGTAAGTGTACATATTCACCTATGTGTGTACATGCACCCAAAATCTCGGGCTGTTACATTCTACCCCCCTAGAAGGGAATCTCGTCCTTGTGATTCAGAAGTGCTTTCATTTAAGATTTCAATTATAATTATAATTATGTTAAATTAACTAGGGGTAATTGTTAAAATGAAAAAAAAAATAATAAAAATAAATAAACCTTGGTTGTTGAATGGACAGTGCACCAGTTTGGGCTTTCTATCATATTTTCCCATACCTTAAGATTTCAGATTAGGTTCAATTTTATTTTTATTTTTATTTATTATTATTTTTTAAAATCCTATTATAAGTTTACTGTCTTGGTAAAATTTTACCTTATTCCGCTAATTATAAATAATTAAAAAAGTCTTACGGTCAAATATGCCTAAAACAAACAATTCAGCCTAGAATGCACTAACTCCTCAAATCAGTATAGTTAATATCAAATTCAGATTTTTCTAAATATTTTCTTTTTCTTCATTAACCTAGACTTAAAATAAATAAATAAATAAATAAATAAATTTACAAGTTGGCTTTAAAAAAAAAAAAAAAAAAAAAAAAAAAAAAAAAAAAAAAACCTACAAGTAGGTTTTTGAATCACCTTGATCAAAATTATATTTATAATTACGAATTTTATAATTAGAGTGACTACTAATGTCCATGTTTGTCCAGTAGGACTTTGGAAAATTTAATGTTTTAATATAACTTTACACTTCAAATATTATTAAATCAGAGTACATGGAAACATCCTAACATAGTTTTGTACATTTTTTTTATAAAATTATAGTAATACATCAATGAACAAGGATTTTTATTATTATTTTTTATTATTTTTTTTATCGTCTCCTTAATACACAATATTCAAATAGGGAATCCTAAGTGTACAATTTCTAATTAAAGGGGATATACCAATTATGTATATATCTGGTAACATAACCTACAGGTCACAACAAGTTTAAAATGAGCCTCTCTCTGATACCATTCTGTCACGTCCCGAAATTCAGGTACTGAGTATGCGCCCTCAGACTTAATTTACGGTCCATGACTCGTACACTTAGTGTACTTAAACCATTGAGTCACATTATTTAATAGAGGCACAATATAATCTGAATTCTATGTTCCCATTAACCTCTATCAATACATTCATATCAACTTAATCCATTCACAAACATTCATCACCACACATAAAAAAAATAAAAACTATAGAAACTAAATTAAGACTTTTTTTAAGTCATTAAAATCATCAAGTTATTTAAAAATAAAAATAAAATATAAATTTAAAGTCATTTTAAAATAGAAATAAAATAATAATAAGAAACACATGTCCCATTTAATTATTCTACTAATCCAATGAAGTAAGATTGTATTCGATTAAAAATAGCCACTGATCTTTTGAATCATCCACTGGTTTGGCTTCATTTTCTTGCTCTTAAGTCGTTATATCTGCTTCAATTCCATCTGTACAGTTTTTTATCAATAAACCGTTAGCTGGCTAGGCCCAGTGAGTGAACACATCATGGTTCGTGGACGATGCAATTAATATAATACATGCAAGGAAAGCATTAAAATCAGAAATACAATGTAAATAATGTAATTAAAGCGAATATTGTGAAAGATATTAATGATGTATCAAGTGGGCATAAATAAAAACCATCCACATCAACATAACAGTTTATTTTAATCATATAGAGAGAAAACATGTTGGGATTACTCACCTGATGATTTAGGGAGAAATCCGATGGTGAAGATCAGAGAATACCTATAAATAATCCATATGCAATACACCATAATATTAAAAAATATTAAGTTCATAAAGCATTTGATTTGTTTTGATTACTAATTAAGGTCATACATGGGAGTGATACTTGGGTTTTACACGGTAACAAACATAATAGATAGGGTTTATCTTATCTATCTTAGCCAAAAAGAGCAGGCTTGATATCTTATAAGATTACCTATGACATGGATGATTTGGATCTTTTAATAGCATACCATGATGATACATAATTTAACCTATATATGTTTTGTCCTAAACATGCATGTACCTTATATAAGTTTTACCGTGCATCCAAATGTTGAAATATATTAAATTATATATATTTAACACGCTTTTTTATGTGGGTCCTACTTACAGGGATTTGGATTGATTATATGGTTACTAACACTATATTGACCATTGGGAAGAAATTTCAATCTAATCTGAAATCTATGGGACATGTAGTAACCTAAACGATTATTGTACAACTACCATCATTTTCTTTTTGTATGGGTCATTTTGGATATGTCCTAATTTTACACTCTTAACCCACAGTAACCTTCCAAATCAAATGTATGGAGTAGATATAATACATATATCACTGTGGGTCCACAATTTGATGACCCAAGATGGTTTCTAATGTTAGAAACTGCACCTGGTTTCAACATTGGAAACCAAACTTTATTTTTTTGTACTTATTTATTTATATAATTTTTTGATAGGTCCCAGGATAGTTTAGACCATGGACAAGATGAGTAATCTCCTTATAAAGAACGAGCCTAAAAATCTCCTTGAAATAACACTTTTGTGGCCCACACAAATACTTAATGGTAACAATTTAATTTTAGTTGTTTAAGGTGCTGTGGTCCACGTGAGTTTTCTTTCGAATAAATTTTTCAACCACATGTCTCTTATTAAGTGACAAGATTATTAAACGATACGGATTTGATACTTACATCAAGAAGGCCCTGCATAAAAGGCCCATTAATTTGAACTAATTCTGGTACCGTGAATAGATCAACTTTATTTTTGCCATTTGGAGTATTTTTACACCGATTTTATATTATTATATTTTTTTTTATGATGGTCCATATATAATATATGTACATAAGATCTATCACATTCATTGTTTTACCAACATCGTTTTAGGACATTGGTAAAAAAAATGAGGTAGATTCAATATTCTGATGGGCCATATCACCATGAACAACACCGACTGTTCTTCCACCATTAAAACATATACATTTCTTATTTCAAATCCTCGTAACTGTCTATGTAAGATATGAGTTGTTCATTGGTGCACCCAATTATTTTTTAATGGTTAAAATAATTGGTATCTCCGTCGGAACTCCCTACGGTCCTGATGGATATTCCAACGACGAATGCATCATGAATTCTATTTTGCATATTATGGCTTACCAAAATATTAATTTAGCCTAATTTTTGGAGGTTTTTCATATTTTGATCTTTAGAACCTAATGGATTGAATTGATTGAGTCCCATATGCAAAATAAGTCAAATACATAATTTAAGTAAAATAAACAAAAAGAACTAAGTGTTTCCTTTTATTTCTTGTTACATGCATAAGGTGCTCCAAGGTACATTGTGCATATGCACACATATTGATTTACGTGCACATGCGTTGCACCCATGGTAGATCCACACCATCCATCACGTAAACCCAAAGCATAATAACATATTTAAAATAAAAATTTAAAATAAAATAAAATAAATACTAACCTTTGCAAGTTGTTCTTCCACTAGTCTCTCTCCGTTTTTTTTTTCCTCTTATTTTTGTTTTTCTCTTTATTATCGGCGAGAAATGTCTATCCTTATAAAGAAAAGAGAGTTAGTCGGATACGCTGGATAAGATAATGATGAAGGAGGTTGCAACCAATTTGATGCCCTTTTAAAAAAAAAAATTAAAATTTAAGGAATCAGAAAATTTGGAGTTGTTATAGATTTATTTTCCATTGATATGTGGGATCCATCCTGTTGCTTATGAAAAATCTACTCGGCCCATCCACTTCATTATATCATGTTATGTTATGGGCTAAAGGATGAGACAGATCTAAAATCTGGTGAACTGCATGATAGGACAGGAAACCCTCAAGATTAAATATGGATTGTTGACGACTTCTTGGCTAGTAGCTGAATGGCCTAGATCATGCATATGTTGGCTCAACAGATGGCGGACGGTGAAGGATGTATAGTGTAGTTTAGTAAGCTGACAATTTGATGTGTGGTTGGGACTTTGGGATAGCTAGTGTTAGAAGATTGTCTTTGAGCACATCAATGGGTCCACCTATTAGATAGTTTGGATTGCTGGTCTGAATGATGGATAGTTTAGATCCACAAAAAAATAAAAATAAATGTCTAGAGGATGGGTAGTTTAGATTCACCACAAAAACAACATTGCAAAAAAGTGTTATAAATAGTATTAATGTGTGTGGCAATGCATCCAAATATGAATCCTGTTTTATTTAAATTTAAATTTCTTTTATCATTTTATTAGTTTTTTTTTTTTTTTTTTTTTTTTTTGTACGAAAGAGAATCTGGAAAAGTAATAGTGTCCAAACACTTTGTGTTCCTTAAACCTCATATATACTGAAAATTTTAGTTCGTAGATGGCCATAGTAGGAACTGTTGGATTTGGGTGAAACTTGACGTCCCACTTCAGTTTGACGTGCTCTATCTAATAAGCTTAATATTGACTAATGATTTTCAATGATGACTAAGATTTATTTTAATGACTCTTACTTAATCATGGTCCTTAATGAAGTGTGCAAGTCCTCTATATTAAGTAAACTAGTGAATTTGAAGTGTACACTATGAGCTTTAAATTGAATAGTTTGTTTTGGTAATTAGGTGATTTACTTGATGAATACGAGTGTGAATCGAATTATTAGGACTCTAATCTGTATATAAGGTGATGCACAGTCAATTTTTATGAACACACACGTAAAAGGTGGGTTTTGAGATGGATTTCCACATGTCTGCCGAAGCTAATGTAAGTGTACATTTTCGCTTATGTGTGTACATGCACCCAAAATCTCAGGTTGTTAAATTATGACCATTTATAAATAGTAAATTTATTATTTATAATAAGTCACATTTTTAGGGAGTTTTGAGTTGGACATTGAGTCTAAAACTCCGTCCTAGGTTTGAACTCATTATTTAAAGGATTGTAATTTCATTTTTATCATCAATCAATTTATTTTCAAATTTATTAGAAATTATTTCTATTTTATACCTCGTGGATTTGAGGAAACTCCGTGAGTAATCAAGAGAGCTTCGTTGATTTGGGGTAGTTATCCTTGAGAAAGACGGTGATAGACCTCATCACATTCTTGTATGTTTACTAGGTTAATTAGTCCTATGAACCGCTCTGAATTGTCAATTAAGCTTAGAACACATTTCACAGCCTGTCATATAAAAATATATGCTGGCAGGAAGATCCCATCGATCCATGATTTGGCCTTATTTTCAACCTCCATCCTTTTTCCAAGCCATGGATGGTATGGTTAAAATTGCCTAAAAAATGCAATTCTGCGTAATAATAAGCAACTCAAAATGTGCTCTAACAAATATATAAATCAAATTGTTGATTAGACCTAATTATGCCTAAACGATCTTGACCATCCAATAGTATGCTTTTTGAACTATGGGAAACAGTTTGAAAAAGCATACCATAGGTTAATCCTAAACATGGTAGTTGGGTGACCTACATATGAAGCCAAATATATATATATATATATATATATATATATATATATATATATATATATATATATATATATATATATATATATATATATATATATATATATATATATGAGTCATGCTCCCCTATGCACCTACGCAAGTGCGCACCTTTGCACACGTGCCATGGGTGTCTAATCTGAACGGTCCATGTGATGCGAAATCCCATGAAACCCCACGTAACAAATTTTCACCCTGGTTTAAAATTCTGGTGGGCCATAGAAAAGAGAAATGCAAATCAAGGGAGAAAAATGTTTTCATTTTTCATGGCCCATAAAAGTTTTAGATCAAATAAAACTTGGGCCAAAGGGTTTCACGAGATGCTGCTTCACATGAACGGTTCAGATTTTGGATCCACATCACGTAAGATGGGTTCTCAAAAAAGTTCGTACGTACGAACTGGTTCGCAGGTGAGCGTTTCCGTGTGTGTATATATATATATAGAGAGAGAGCGAGTCATGCTCCCCTACGCACCTACGCATGTGCACACCTTTGCACATGTGTCATGGGTGTCTAATCTGAACGGTTCATGGGATGCGGAATCCCATGAAACCTCATGTGAAAAATTTTCACTCCAATCTAAAATTCTAGTAGGCCACAGTAAAGAATAATGCAAATCAAGTGAGAAAACTGTTTTCATTTTTCATGGCCCATCAAGTTTTAGATCAAAGTAAAACTTTGGCCTGGGGGGTTTCATGAGGTGCTGCTTCGTTTGAACGGTTCAAATTATTGATCCACATCACGTATGATGGTTTTCAAAAAAGTTCGTACTACGTACGAACCGGTTCGCAGGTGAGCGTTCCGAGATATATATATATATATAGAGAGAGAGAGAGTCATGCTCCCTTGCGCACCTAAGCACGTGCGCACCTTTGCACACGTGCCATTGCGCACGTGCCATGGGTGTCTAATCTGAACGGTTCATGTGATGCGGAATTCCATGAAACCCCTTGTGACAAATTTTCACCCCAATCTAAAATTCTGGTGGGCCAGAGCAAAGAGAAATGCAAATCAAGGGAGGAAACTGTTTTCATTTTTCATGGCCCATCAAGTCTTAAATCAAAGTAAAACTTCGGCCTGGGGTTTCACGAGGTGCTGTTTCACATGAACGGTTCAGATTTTGGATCCAAATAACGTATGATAGGTTTTCAAAAAAGTTGGTAAGTAGTACGTACGAACCGGTTGGCAGGTGAGCGTTCTGCTATATATATATATATATATATATATATATATATATATATATATATATATATATATATATATAAACAATGATACTGACGTTCGTTTTTCATTAGAAAAAAAAGTGATCGGCATGATCATTTAATGAGTGAGCATTCTAAAACAATGCTCATATATGCTAAGGGCCACTAGATGTACAGTTACCATCCACTATCTCACTCTAAGCGCCTGCAGGAGTTTCAGTTATGTAGGAATTTTAGTAGGGATGACTAAAAAAATAATAAAAATATAAATATAAATAAAAAGCTGCCCTTATCCCTAGTGTAAACAGCACCATCCATTGATATAATGACAATGAATGGTGGGCCATCAACGTGGCTAGCAAGCAGCGGGCTGAGTGGGAGCCCATCAGTCAGCGATGGCAATCAAGAGGCAATGGAGACGGAAAAAAAAAGAAGAAAAGGAATGAGAGAGATGAGAGGGAGAGTAGAATTGCAAACAACGTGGAGTTTGGATTGAAACCCTAAGCCACTCTTTTTACAATAATCAATTATATGTGCAAATCATGTCCCATGTTCAGCCATCCAACATGGGCTTCCAACATGGGCCTAGCCCAATACAATTCAATTATTCAACTTCCTTCTTATAGCTAATTATATTCATCTTCTTTACAGTGCCTATTCAACTTACACTCCTTTTAGCACTCATAAAAGCTAGAGCATTCTAATAATGCCCAGCTTGGTAAAAGGCTCATATAATCAAATTTAAGAAAGAAATACTATAACAGAAAGAAATACTTTAATATTTACAAAACGTTATACCTGTCGTGGTAATATGCCAATGTCATATCCACTTGTTTGAAGTACCATCTTCTCCAGTTCCTACATAAAATGAGTGGTCCAAAGAAAGCTCCAATTCCCACAATGTAGCCCAATTCAATTGATATGAGCTGCCAATTGATGTGTCTTGTTGATCGAGAATCCACATTGTTAGGTGCAAATGGCTGTTGTGCCTTGGTATTTCCACATTTTCTTGTCAGTGGTGGCCCGCATAATCTTGGGTTTCCAATGTAGGTATCATTGTTAAATGTTGAGAATTGATTGGCAAATGGTATGCTTCCGACAAGTTGGTTATAGGAGAGATTCAACACTGAGAGAAATGTCAGGCTTAGCAGTTGCTGAGGAATCTCTCCTGAAAGATTGTTTTGAGAGAGATCTAATGACTCAAGCTGAGTCAAGTTCCCAAGCGACGCTGGAATTGGGCCTATAAGCCCATTGCGTGACAGGTTAAGAATGTGGAGCAACTTGAGAACTCCTATTACCTTCGGAATCTCTCCTTCAAAATGGTTGTTCGAAAGATCTATGGATGTAAAGATGGTCAAGATCTTCACGAGCTCCATATCTAGCCCTTTGCTTGTGACCGTCACTGTGTCCTGGTAGTACAGCGCGGTTAGATCCAATCTGGATTTGCTGATCTGATCGTGGAGGCCTGGGTCTTCATCCTCCCCTGATATCATGGCATGCAAATTTTTGAAGAAGTGCTGAGGTAGATTACCTGAAAAACCGTTTGCAGAGAGGTCTATAATTTGTAGCTTTTGGAAGGAGCCATTACGGGGCGGGAGAATAGCCCCACTGAATCTGTTGGACCGTAAAACAAGAACCCGCAATTTGTATAGAGTATCCAAATAGCAAGGGAAAGGGCCATTTATCTGATTGTTTCCAACGTTAAGAACCTCTAGCTGTCTACAATTAGCCAAGGAACTTGGCAATTGCCCTTGTAGTCGATTTCCATTCAGGTCCAGCGTCCTAAGACCGCAGCTCACACCTGAAATCTCAGGTATGATGCCCGTAAAGTCATTCTTCCGAAGATTCAGTACGCTGAGCACACTGCTAATCTCACCCAAACATTCTGGAATCGAGCCGCTCAAGTTATTATCAGACAGATCAAGGACCTGCAAATAATTTGCATTGCAGATGGATGGAGGGATTTCACCGCTGATCTTGTTGCCTGAGATTGAAAAGAAAATGGTGTACTTGAGGGAGTTGGTGAAGTTAGACGGGATGACTGATGTGAAGAGGTTGTTGGAGTAATCGAGGAAAATGATAGATGGAGGTGGAAGAAGAATCGCTCCTTGCAGCCTATTGGAATGAAGGTCGAGGATGATCAGCATATTCAACCATATTGATATATTGTGCGGTTGTTCGACACCCGTCAGTGAATTATAAGAAAGATTGAGAGAAGTTAAAGACCCATTTCCAATCTCCCATAGCCACTTGGGAATTTCTCCGTAGATGTTGTTGTTGGAAAGGTCCAGAAACCCCATCTTTGATTGTTTTTTCAACAATTCTGGGAATTCTGTTAGGTTACAGGAACCCAAATACAATCTCCCAAGCTGGGGAAAGGAATGATCAGTCGCATGAGTGTCGACTGACAAGCTGTTATCAGAAAGATCAAGGCACGAGAGATTATTGAGATTCTGAAGCATGCTTAGCTGCACGGTGCCGTTGAACTTGTTGGATGAGAGATCGAGTACTTTAAGACCAACGAGTTTGAAGAGTGACTGTGGAATCTGACCTTGCAGCTGATTGTTGCTCAAATCAACCGTCTCCAATGTCAATGAAGCATTAGAAAACTCATCGAGCTGGCCATTGAGTTGGTTTTGTCTGAGTTGCAACTTCTGCAATGATGGAAGAGTAAACATAGATGAGGGTATCTTCCCATGTAGTGAGTTGCTCCGCAGGTCCAGCAATGTTAGCTTGTGAAGTCCAACTCCAAAGGAGTTCGGGATTGTGCCCGTTAAATTATTAGAAGAAAGGACTATATCCGTGATGCTCCTCAACGAATCCAGAGGTGGAATCGGACCACTGAGAGAATTCCATGAAAGGTCCAACCGAACCAGCTGGGTAAGATTCTTGAGCGACGGGATCTTGCCAGTGAAATTGTTCTTTGAAAGGTCCAAATGAATGAGTTTGGTCAGGTTTCCCAGACTCGGAATTGAACCAGTAAATCCATTGGATGAAAGGCCGAAATGAACAATTTCGCTCATGTAGCTCACCGTAGATGGGATTGGACCAGAGAATTTGCAAGAACCAATCTGTAATTTGTTCAAATGCCTGAGATTACCGAAGGAATGTGGAAGCTCCCCGGAAAATCCGGTGCCCGTGACTATCAATGTTCGTAAAGCATTTTCCCGAGGCAATTCAGGGAGAAAACCATTGAGAGATGGATTGGTTGATACGTCGAGAATCTCCAACTTGGGCAAATGAAATATCTTTGCAGGGAATTCTCCCTGCAGCCGGCAATAACTGAGACTGAGGCTTGTCAAATTAGTAAAATCCAATAAGAACTCGGGCACTGCAGAAGAGATGTTTACACCATCGAGATGGAGTTTTCTCAATCCAGACAGGTTCCGAATGAGCGTTTGGATGTTCGGTTCTTCTAGTTTGAGAGAAGTAGGAGGGCTGAAAAGATAAGGGGTAGAGATATCGACCGAGACCAGATTGCTCAAGCGAGCAATTGCAGTTGGGATTTGGCCGGTAAAACCCGAATTGAAGAGGTTGAGATGAGTGAGATTTGAGAGCAAGTCTAGGTCGGGTGGGATGGGAGAATTGAAATTATTGTGAGAGAGATTGAGAAATCGGAGGCTAGAGAGGCTGGAAAGGGTAGAGGAATTGATGGCGCCGGAGATGGAGCGGTTGGTGACGTCAAGCGAGATCACGTGACCGGTGGCATTGTCGCACGTGATGCCATCCCAGTAGCAGCAATCGGAGCCCTTGGATGTCCAAGATGGGAGGGCCGAGTAACTGGAGAAGATTAGTAGTAATGCATTTTTCTGGTATTCGAGGCATTGAGCTGAAACAATACCAGGAGAGGTGAAGAGGGAAATGTGAGAGAAGAGAAGGAAGAGATGAGAGAGCTGGAATCTCATTGGAAAAGATTGAGAGAGAAGGGTCATAGAGAGATGAAGACATTGAGAGAAGGGTCATGAGAGGGATGGAACGAAGAGAGGAGCTTTAAAATGACCGACTCGGGTTACGTAGTGCAGCTAGCATGAGGAACCCACGACCGTACTGTGGTGTAGCGTATACTGTGGTGTTGCGTATGCTCTGTGGACTCACCATGATGTATATGCTTTATCCAGCCTGTCCATCCATTTTTCCAGCTGATTTTAAGGCTGAGCCAAAATTTGAGGCAGATCCTAATCTTAGGTGGACCACACCATATGAAATAGCAGTGGTTGAATGCTTAATGCTCACCATTGAAACTTTCATGCGGCTGCACACCCACAAGGACCGCACATTGCGGGCGTCGCTTCAGTTCCACAATTATCGGTGGATCCCTGACTGTGGGGCCCACTGTGAAGTATGTGTCTTATATCCACGTAGTTATGTGTTTTGCCCGCATTATTTTTCTTCAGTTGACCACCCCCACAGGAAATGGGAATCAGTGGTGATTGAACACTCACTATTCCAAACCTCTTCGCTTACGGGAATGTTTATTTGCTCCCACTTGTTATAAGGTCACAAAGACCGCATGAGAGGCCCACATAAATATTAACTTGACCCAAAACTTTCGTAGCTTTCAAGTAGTTTTTAACAGCCAATCACCACCGTTTCCTTAGATTTACTGCACCATTTAGCTCATATCTTAAAATGACCTGACCGAAAAGATGAACATAATAGATATAAGTCATATACATCAAGGTAGACCCAACGGTCAGGGATCCACTGAAGCGCCGTCCGTGCATTGAGCGCGGATTGCCTGGTATGTGTTATATTGTTCCAGGACGTGGATTGGCTTTGGCATGAAGTTCATGTGCAAGGATGATGTGTGGTGCCCACCGCCATATTTGTGATAAATATGACCCGTTCATCCGTTTGGAGATATCACTTTAGGTTATTCGACCAAAAATCAGGTGGATCCAAGACACAATTGGGCCACACGAGATGAAACAGTCGGATTCTCAGTGAGGACTGTTGAAATATTTTTATGGCCATAAAAACTTTGTTTCAAGTATTTTATTATTATTATTTTATTTTGTGTAATTTCACTTCATCCCCGTGGTAATGACCTTATAAAAGGGTTTGAATGGCATATAAACATCGAGGTGGAGCTCAGGAAGTTTTCAACGGTAGGTATTTCTTTCCTCAGTCTCCCCTCTCTTGTGTGCCCTACTTGAGTTTTGGATCCAACTGATCTCTCTCTCTCTCTCTCTCTCTCTCTCTCTCTCTCTCTCTCTCATCCTGAAATGATCTCTCCAAACGGATGAACAAGTAGATTTCCCACAAAATTGTGGTGGGCCCCACTCAGCATCCTTGCGCAGGAATGATGCAGAGAGGGTCGCAGACAGTTACATAGCTAGGATGGATCAGAAAAGGCTCCGTCAATGACCGAAGTGATCCAGACTATTATACCTTAAATCAGGCGTATCTCGCAATCCAGAATGAGTTATCAGTCGTAAAATATATGATTTTGGGGTAAAACTAGCTACTTTAGCCAACCAACCCTGCTATGCTGGGTTGCCCAAGCCGGATTTGTGAAATATTACCAGATCGTTGGTAGGTTTCCCATTTTAATTTCGTTTTTACTATAAATAGTAAGTTTTAGTTCGATTATAACTCTTAATCCGTTGGGCTTTAGGAGTTGCGTCCAACATGAAAAGATCTTAGAAAAATTAGGAGAACAGCTTGGTGAAGCCAAATAGGACACTTACTATTTTTGGCTGAAAACCTTGTGCACTAGTAGACATCATGACAGCCTATAAATAGTAAGTTTACTATTTATAGTAAGTCACGAATTCTAGGAGTTTTAGTTGTAGTTTGATTCTGATTTCTTTGCCATTGCTTGGTACCTCTATTTAAAGGGTTGTGTAGTCATTTTTATTCATTCAACAATCAATTTTGAATTTATTAGAACTTATTTCCATTTTCTTGCTTTCTTTTCTCGGGGATTCGAGAAGTCTCTGTGACGAGCCCAGAGAAGTTCCGTGGATTCGGAATAATTATCCTCTTAAGGAAGATGGTGCTCGACCTCACGTGCTTTTGCAGGAAATATTCCATGTCCACTATTCTATCCACATTGTCCATTAGTTTTAGTAGCTCATTTTAGGGAATGTGCCCAGAATTGAAGCTAAACTGGACTACACCACAAGAAACATAGGATATAATGATACCCACTATTGAAACTTTTCCGGGGCCTACAATGATGTTTATTTGTCATCCAACCTGTTCTCATGGTCACAAAGACATGGAAGAATGGAAAACACATACGTGGGATCCAAAACTTATGAAGTCCCAAAGAAGTTTTCAACGAAGAGTGAACTTCCCATTGTGGTGTCCTCGACTTGAGTTTTGGAGGAAGTTTAGGCTCATCCCCTAAACTGAGCCACTAAAATGGATGGATGCATGGTGTGAATAAAACACATCATGATGGAATCCATAGAGTTTACGAGTTTACCTACCATAGTATATTATAGTTGAAAGCCCACCATTAAAAATGTAACACACTCACCAATACGTGGATATTGGAAGTCGTCAAGTGTTACCTAGATTTAAAAAATAAAAAATAAAAAAAATCAAACAATCATGTGTGCACACACACGTTTAAAACTCGAAATTTAAAGATAGTAGGTGAAATCTTAATTCTGAAAACTCAAAAAATTACTTGAAATAGAAAAAATATTAGAAATGATAAGTCCTAATTTAAATTTGACTAATAATTCTTGACATGATAAGAAGCAAATCTTGAGAAGACACCACCTACTAAAACCAAAATATGAAATAGATTCGCCAAACTTAGAACTTACGGAAAAAATAAAAAAAAAAGTAACAAGTTTTTTGTGAAACTACGTTTTTGAAGAGAAAATGGAGCAACACAACCTACATACGGGGCTTGATTGACATTAGTTGCCCTGCTCTGGTCAAAATTCAAAAGTCATGCATCCCATAACTCATCTCAGAATAAAAGTTATGGCCAATTCATGATTCAAGCTTCGAGCGGCCAGTTCTCCTTGTTCGGAGCAAATTTCCTTAATTCAGACGAGACTGGTTGCACTATTCCCTATGTAGGATTGGGGCCGTATTTATTGGATTAGATTTTCTTTCATATGGGCTTCTTTCGGTTCATCTGTGCTAGGAATAGGTTTGCAGCACGCTCTACATCAGTTATTCAGTAAAGGTGCTTAATCACTTCCTGTGACCCTGAAATAGTGAAAAGGATCCAAATAGGTGGGCAATAAGGGCTTTGTTGGTTCAATTGACCCATTTGTAATTTCAACCAACCTTAATAGTAAAAAACATAGGAAGGAACCATGTTCTGTCTGTTTGACCAACACTAGTCATCAGTTTGACTGATAGGCCATGTTAAGTTGTAGAAATCTCACTTGTGAAGTACTCAAATTGGGGAAAACCTTGAGGTATAAATGCCCATTTCTTCCATTTGAGAAAACCCATTAAAGCCTAGGGATTAAGAGAGAAAAACAAGAGAGAAGAAGACAATGGGTAGTTAATCCAATAATCTAGGTAACTCGTCTTCATGTTTAGGTAGTGTGAGGTATCCAGAGCCTTTCTCTAGGGTGAAAACCTTCGATCTAGGGCTAGATTCGTCCTCGTTTGTTAGGTAGGAGATCTCCTTGGCATATTTATGTATATTTCCCTAATTTCCTAGTTCTTTATGTTATTAGGGTTAGAAACCCTTCGTATTCCTCCTATCTCCTTCAATGGACTCAATGTCCCAAATAGGCAAAAGATTGGAATTCACAAGGATTAGGAAATTATGCAATGAACTTTCTACACTGGCTAGGAAGAATATCCATGTATCAAGCTCAGACCTACCACAACCATCCTTTTGTACTAGACGAACACTGATAACTGAAATTTTTCCCCTATATATGCGGAACTACCATTGTGAATTCCTATAAGAGATTATATATATGTTTGTGTGTGTGTGTGTAATATTAGTAACCAAATTCTCTATATTACACATCAATCACCATGGAAGATTTTGTTATTATTATTATTATTATTTTTATTTTATTTTATTTTATTTTTATTTATTTTTTTATTTTTATTTATTATTATTATTATTATTATTATTATTTTTTTTTGGGGGGGGGGGGGGGGGTGGTTGGCATTAAAATAAACCCCTAGTTTAGGTCCCACATTCCAGCTCATTGCGATTTATGGATTGAACATGAAAATCTTACTAGCGATTGTCTGTCCGCCAATCCAATTTATATGGAAATTTCCCTCGTGTCATGAAAATGGGACGATTTTCTTGTAGTATTAATCCTGAAACATTTTGAAGGTCATTGGGATGAAACATGATAGAAGTATTTTCTCTTGACAGGAGATTATGGCTCCTAAGAGGCATTGTCGATCTTTGGTTCCTTTGTTGCATGCACCCCCACCCAAGGATTCTTCCTAGAGTGAGACTTCAGTTCACTCTTCTATGACATTAGTTAGGTAGGGAGGTCCCGAGCTTGAGCTAGAGTTAGGATCAATGTCACCATAGCTTGCGGGCCCTGCTGACACTACTCCTAGTGCCCAGGTAGGTCCATCGGCATTCAATGTATTTGAGGACATGGTTGCCTTAATGCAGAGCAGCTGACAACATTCATTGCCACACTAGAGGCACTGCACTGTTTCTCTCAGGCGCTAGCTCTGAGTTCTGAGGATGGGCACGAGGCCAATACCTTTAAGGAATTTCATAAACTGCAACCCCTAACCTTCCTGAGAGCACCCAACCTTGTTTAAGCCGAGCACTAGATGGAGCGTATAGTTAAGTTGGTGAAGCCTCTTAGATGCTCGGATGAGAAGATGGTGACCCGCACCACATTTGCACTAGAGTCCGAAGCTGATAATTAGTGGGATTCTATTCAAAGAATGGTGCCACCCGAAAATTGTTGGACCTGGGCAAAATTCTAAGAGAGGTTTTACTAGAAGACTTTTCGAAGTCATTCAAATATGATAAAGTGTTGTAGTTCTTTAAGTTAGAACAAGGAACTATGATTGTTGATGCAAAAATTTGGTTCACCCTCGCTGAGTTCCAAACACTCACGCTGAGCCCTGTAAGCCTGCACGGGATAAGGACAACAAAGACCCTGGCTAGAGCAGGGGACCCTCTGCGATAATGATGTAAGAATGGAATGCGATAATGATGTATGCCCTTTCCTGATCACCCTCTGCGACATCATCTCATGGTCGCGCATGTAACACTCTCGTTGTGCTCAACTCTAATGCCAAAGGCACATGGAATGCGGTGCATATGCGTGATTAGCCAAGTTCTTAATTAGACTTATTCATGCAACAGGTTTGGAAAGATAAGGTACCTCCCTTTATCTCATTTGTCCAAACAAAGATCCATCTAGGGTCATCAATCGTAGCTAGTTGCATACGATGGGCAGTTTCAGGTCACTGCGGAGAGGCTCGTCACCTCAGCGCAGGCCTAGTTTATACTAGAGGTCACTAGAGAAAGGCTCGTCACTTTAGTGTAGTCCTAGTGTATACACTAGGTCACTACGAGAGGCTCATCATCTGATTGTTGGCCGACAGCTCGAATACAGTGTCCCATACACCACCATATTCAGCTCATGAGTTTTGGGTTGCTCACTGGTCATTACGGGGATTCTCATCACCCCAACGTAGGTTGACAGCTCGACCACGTGTCCCATACACCACCATGCCCGGCTCATGAGTCTTAGCGGATCGTGGTACTAAGGTTAAACGAGATTTTTATTGGTAAGTGGTACCCTAGATCCAGGTGGTAGTGTCCATACATAGTGAACATACATTAGGCCAACCGAGTAACTTGACAAGATCGACTGGTACAAGCATATGTTGAATTAATCGACATGGAGTGCATAAACATTCCGCATGGCCTAACCACTGTCGATAAGAAACATACGACTTGGATTCATTGAACGTGTCTTGTGTGGTAAAACGACCTTATCCACTAATTCGGGAATCATTACTGATTGCCTGGACTATGCAGTAGTCCCAATCATATTCAAACATAATAGGCATTCTTCTGTGATAGTCAAACAACATGTGATAAACAATTTAAATATAAATCTCATTTGAGCATTGTAACAAACACAACACATGTATTGTTACACATAGGTATTTCATCCATAAAGCATGTAGTAGTTAAGGTAATTGAGAATCCTATCTCAATGCCCTCATTAAATACATTTCAACAAGCATTTTCTCATTCAGGCATTTTATCAAACACTTAGACTACACATAACAACATACATATAATAAAGTAGTTATAACATATACTATAGCAAATCCTTTCACAAAGGATTTTCCACATATACAACAATCATATATTCTCAATCAATAGTCATGGCAAGTATAAATTATAATTTTATATCAATTCAAACATTTCAACAAACACATGGAATGCATTAAAAATTAATATAGTTCATATATATGTGCAATACATGGAAAACATTGCATCTAAGAACATGTGATGACAATCAAGTCAGTCATAAATCATTACTAACATTGAAAGCCTTGAAAACCATAACCTAAACATTTATAGTCTGCACCTTTTGTTGGTAGACTCATATCGAACTCAGTTCGAATATTACGTATTTAACTATGACACAATGACAACCTATAGCATGAAATAAGTTAACTACTATACCATTTAGTCTATTTGGATACCTAACACAGATTAGGGTTAGGATTTCTTACCCAAGAACGGAGTCAAAATCACCGGTATAGCGATACAGGTAGGATGATATGGCACGTGGAGCAGTGGGATCGAATCCCAACAACTATCTCTCACTCTCTCTCTCTCTCTCTTCTCCTCACTCTTTCCTTCTCTTTTCTCTCTTCTCTCTCTTAGGGTTTTAAAATTCGTATGGAATAAGAGAGGGGTGGGTTAAGGCCCTTATATAGGCCTAAAACTGATGTCAATGGCCCCAGGGCCATGGTATACTTAGGATATATCCAAAGGGTGGTTGTTTCGATCCAACAGAGCTCATCTGAAGGCCCATTTCCTGTATACGGTCTAGGAAAAGTTTCCTGACATTGGATCTAGGCTAGGTTAAGATTTTGGTCCAATTAAATTTGTGGATTGACCGTGGAGGACCTGTTTCAGTTCAACGGGTATCGTCACTCGATCAGGGCCACAAGTACACTAACCCGTGTAGGAGAATTTCTCTGATCCAAGGGTGTAGTTGGGTCAGAATCTGACGGTCTGAAACTTTAAATTTGGCCTGCAAGTGAATGACCCAATTCACTTAAATTTGAGTTCATTTTCTAAAGATATTCGCGTTTCTTACACACTTTTCTCTATACTCAAGTTGTGCATTTCTGGATACTATTTGGACTTGATTCTCGAAATGGTTGTCGAGCCTAGAAAGACGGTCATAACCGTATAGTTTCGAGTTAATCGGACTTTCTACGCGTGTTCAAGGTCCGATACAGAGTTTCAATGTGCTCCCGAGAGCAACTAGGTTTCGAGATTGATCTTAGGTTTCTAGGTAATGTTGCGGTAGTGATTCTAATGGTTTTAGGTCTTACAGTTCGTATAGAAAGTGATTCGAGCTAATTCGTCGATTAATTCAATTTAGTACTTAATTAATTTTTATTTAATCTCTAAAGGATTCGGTCCTTAGTGATTTCTACCTGAGGTGGTACTCAGGTCTTTGTACAGATTTTTTCGAGACATTATAATTTACCCCCCTTAAAGAAAATTTTTTTTCTCGAAATTAGTTCCTTTTCGTACTCCTCAAAAATTTGAGGGTAGTTCTTACAAACATTAGCTTCTGTTTCCCAAATAGCCTCTTCCTCAGTGTGATGCGTCCATAGTACCTTCACAAGTGGGATAACCTTGCTGCGCAATACTTGCTCCTTCCTGTTTAGGATACGCGTCGGTCGCAGTACATAAGTAACATCTTCACTCAACTGTACTTGCTCCCATTTGATAATGTGAGAAGGGTCAAGAACGTATTTCTTCTGCATCAAAACATGAAATACGTTATGCACACCTGCGAGTAGTGTGGGCAAAGCAAGGCGGTACGCTATCACACCCACTCGATCTAGTATCTATAATGGGCCGATGAATCGTGATGTAGCTTCCGTTTCCTTCCAAACTGGAGGACTCCCTTCATGGGGAAAACCTTACGAAATACATGGTCTCCAACCTCAAACTCTAGTGGTCGCCGTCTCGTATCGGCGTAGCTCTTCTATCTGCTCTGTGCTGAGAGAAGTCAATGCCTGATAATGTCGATCTTCTCTGAGGTCGCCTGTACTAACTCTGGGCCAATCAAACTCTTCTCACCAACATCTGCCCAGCAATGCGGTGTTCTACACGGATGACCATACAGTGCTTCGTAGGGGGTCATGCCAATACTCGTCTGGAAGTTGTATATATAAGCGAACTTAGCATAAGGAAGACAGTCATCCCAACTGTCCTTGAAATCAAGCGGATAAGCTCGTAACATATCCTTTAACACCTGATTCACCTATTTTGTCTGCCCATCAGTCTGTGGGTGGAATGCGGTACTGAACTTCAGTTTCACACCCATTACTTCCTAGATACGAGTTCAGAAGATAGATGTGAATCGCGTGTCTCGATCCGATACGATCTCCACTGGCACTCCATGTAGACGTACTATCTCCTTGATGTACAGCCTGACCAACTCATCTGCTGAGTTTAAGACTCTGATCAGGAGGAAATGAGTCGATTTCGTCAATCGGTCCATGATCACCCAAATGGAGTTATGCCCCATCCTCATCTTAGGTAACCCTGAGATGAAATCCATAGAAATAAAATCTCATTTCCATTCAGCTATGGGCATGGGTTGAAGTAAGTCAAGAGGTCGGCGATATTCGGCCTTGACCTGCTGGCACGTGAGATAACAGGACACATAATCTGCTATGTGGGCCTTCATGTTGTCTCACCAGTACGACCTTTTCATGTCACGATACATCTTTATACTACCAGGATGCATAGTCATCCTTGAATTGTGAGCAGCTTCGAGAACTTCCTTTCTCAAGTCATGAAGACTTGGGATGCATAGGCGACCACGATAACGTAAACCCCCATCCAAACCAATTCTTCATTCAGAGTCTTCCTCGTCACTAGCTCATTTCCTCATCTTCACTAACCATTTATCCTCCCCTTGGGCCACTATGATTCGATCATCGATGAGTGGGTGTACCCGAATGTGTGCGACGCTCTCGAACGACTCCTCTACCGTAAGCTTCTGCTCAAAGTCTCACACAAATTCTACCATATTCCACTCCTCTATCATCAGTGGAGCCACAAATGCTATTGTCTTCTTGCGGCTCAACGCGTCTGCCACAAGGTTGGCCTTGCCAAGATAGTAGGAGACCTCGAACTTGAAGTCTTTCAAGGTTTCCATCCATCGTCGCTGCCTCATATTCAAGTCTCTTTATGTGAATATGTATCTGAGATTCTTGTGGTCGCAAAAGAGCTTGAACTCCTCTCCGTAAAGATAATATCTCCAAAGCTTTAATGCAAATATGACGGCCGCTAACTTTAGGTCATGTGTAGGGTAGTTTTCCTCATGTTTCCTCAACTGCTGCAATGCATAGGCGATCACTTTGTCTTTTTGCATAAGGACACAACCCAAACCAACACGAGATGCATTGGTGTATATCGTATACTTGACCCCTTACTTTGCAATACTAGCACAGGGGTGGACACTAACTTATCCTTCAGTTCCTTAAAAACTGCTTCTACCTTCTCATTCTAGGCAAACTTAAGATCCTTCCGAGTCAGCTGAGACAACAGTCTGACTATCTTGGAAAAGTCCCTAATGAATCGACGATAGTAGCCAACAAGTCCCAGAGAACTCCTCACCTCTGTAATCGATCCATGCTTCTCCCAGTCCTACATTGCGGTCACCTTAGGTCTACCGCTATTCCTTCCTTGGACACCACATTATAGGTGCTATGGTTTCCTTCTCCTTTATGTTGTTAGATTTTGTGGTGCCAAAAATACTATCTGTGTCTTGTGTAGTATGAAAATATATATATATATATATATATATATATATATATATATATATATATATATATATATATATATATATATATATATATATATATATATATATATATGTTCAAGACACTGCATCACAGTGTTTTAAGTTAAGAACGGTGATCTACTTTAAGACATGCAATGTCAAGTATATTGTCCACTCTTGTAAACTTCAAAGATCAGAGTCTTTTAAAGAACTACAACAAAAGACAAGTTCTTGCTCAAGACTCAAGTACAGTTCAAGATTCAAGAAAGTGTGCAACTCAAGATGAAGTTCCAAATTTTAGAAGATCTCAAGTTCAAGCTACATCATGTAGAGAACTTCAAAGGTCAACTATCATCTGAAGAAATGAAGTTTTATTGTTCATACTTCATGTCCTAGGTATGAAAGACCTTAGATTGACCTTAGGGTAGGTCATTTTATATACATAAGTCAAATTGAATCACTTTGTAAGTGTTTGGACTATTCTAAGACTAGTCTTGGACCCTGTTCGACTAGTCTTAGAACTGGCTCGACTAGTCCAATAAATTCTAAGACCAGTCTTAAGGTTGTTGTAATTTTTAAAAAATTTTTGTTCATCTACGACCAGTCCTGGACACTACTCGACCGGTCGTGTGAACAGTGCACGACTTGTCCAAGACAAGTCCTGAAACTTTGACTCAAACTCCAGCGATGAAATCTGGTGCCTCACAACCAGTCGTGGGTTGGTCACGACCAGTCGTGGACACCCTACGACCAGTCATGGAACGGTTTTATCCGATCGCGCTTAAAATTTTAAAAATTCGTTTCTTCTAAGACTATCCGTAGTGTCCACAAGACCAATCATAGACGAGTTTCTGCAACTATAAATAGACGACGAATTTCAGAGTTTAGTAATCCAATTCAAGAAAATTAAGGCATCATTCTGAGACAAGTTTGTGTTCATTTTAAGCTACTTTTTGCATATTTAAAATTCTCTTTTGTTAGCTTTATTAATTTGATTTTTTTCTATATTACAATCTGAATTGAAAAGAGGAATTACTATATTCCATCTTCTTGGAATCAAAATCAATATATAACTAACCCATTTGGTTTAATTTAAAATCAATTAGAACCTAGAACCATTTTAAAGTGAATTTTGGACATTGAACGTCTATTCAAACTTCTACTCCGACTTAGTTCTTCCGAGCTGCTACAAAAGGAGAAATTCAGGTATTTTACGTTTGTGTAAATTTCCTTTATTTTGGTTTCTTTTGAGATTAAGCCAGAAAAATCTCATTGTGTTGGTTATCTGAGGAGAGACAGAAAAACTCAGAAGTGGGTTTTTGAATTGTGTAAGCCCATTTGAAAGACACAATTATGAAGATTTTGGGTGAACCTGTGAAAACCTATTTTGATAGTGAACGCTAATATCCCCTGTGTGAGGATATTAGGAGTGGAGTAGCAAGCTGTGTGGTTGTTGTTTAATAGTTGGTGAACACACAGGAGAACCACTATAACTCTTTGTGTTTTGTGGATGTGTGATTTTTTTCCTATCTTTTATCATTTAGAATTGTGGGATGTATGTGTGGATGTGAATGTTGTATATTTACATTTCAAGCATTGTGGGGAATGTTGAAATAATTTAGATTTAAATTCTTGTAATTCATTTCTTTTTATTTTCCTCTTCAGTTTGAGATTTTGATACTCATCGTTCTAGTAAGGTTGTCCTGCCATAAACCCTTGGTTTTTATGGTGTAAGGTTATCTTTAGAACAACATTTGTATCAACCTCTCAAGACTTGAATTTCGAGGCTACTTTACTTTCCTGCACTGTGAATTGGTTTTCTTTATTTGGGTATCATATTCTTTTATTCCACTGTTAAAGTTTTAAATTTGGCATAGTCCTATTCACCCCGCCCTCGAGGACATATAGCTTGGCCTTTTCACACATGTCTCAGGAACTTGACTTCTTCCTTCCAGAAGTCACACTTCTTGTACTGAGCAAACAACTTGTTCTTTCTAAGCATATCAAAGACTGCTCATAGGTGCTCCTTGTGATCTGCCCAACTCATAAAGTATATCAGGATGTCATCTATAAATACGATGATGAATTGGAACAGATACGGCTGAAACACCCGGTTCATCGGGTCTATAAACACTGTCGGTGCGCTTGTGAGTCCATCCAGGACAGTGATATTCCATTTGCCTATCTTATGATTGTGTTACCTACTCACATGCTAGTTGCTACGCCTATTGGAGAGGCTCCTATCCATCATCTTATTTTCAACAACTCTAATGTAAACAAGATGAAATTGGAATCAGCTCCTGGTCAAGTATATGTAATGGATATGATTGTGGGGGTAGTTACATAATTTTTTTTGGATTATGTGTGCTACTCAGGGGGAGTAAGTAACTGGTGCATGATTCTTTAACTAGACTGTAACTGATTTTTTCTCTTATAACTGGTACATGATTCTTGTGTACAAGTATGTTTGGTCACAAATTTGACAAAGGGGGAGATTGTAAGTGTTATGGCTGATAGCTCCTTTGTTTGTCAAATTTTGAGGTGTCAAAAACACTATCTGTGTCTTGTGTAGCATAAGGATATATATATATATATTCAAGGCGCTGCATCATAATGTTTTAAGTTGAGAATGAAGCTCTACTTCAAGACATGTAAGGTCAAGTACATTGTCCACTCCTGTAAACTTCAAAGATCAGAGTCTTTCAAGAGCTACATCAAAAGACAAGTTCTTGTTCAAGACTCAAGTACAACTCAAGACTCAAGTATAACTCAAGTATAACTCAAGATGAAGTATAATTCAAATCCAAGCTTTAAAAGATCTCAAGTTCAAGCTACATCAAGTATAGAGATCTCAAGTTTCATAATCTTCAAGGTCAACCATCATTCGAAGAAATGAAAGCTCAATGTTCATACTTTACTTTCAAGGTATGAATGACCTTAGACTGACCTTAGGGTAGGTCATTTTAGATACATAATTCAATTACTTATTTTATAAGTATTTTGGTCTGTTCTAAGACTAGTCCTGAACCCTGTTCGACTAGTCCTAACACGGGCTCGACCAGTCCAAGAAATTCCAAGACCAGTCCTAAGCTTGTTGCAATTTTTTGGAGTTTCTAGTTCTTCCACGACCAGTACTGGACTCTGTTTAACCGGTCATGTGAACAATGCATGACTCGTCCTATGACCAGTTCAGGATCTACAACTCAAACTACAGCGACTAAATCAGGATTTGTTTGACTAGTTGTAGGCAGGTCACGACCAGTCGTGGAGGACTCACGACTAGTCGTGGACAGTCTTTGACCAGTCGTAGAACGGTTTTATCTGATCACGCTTAAAATTTTAAAATTCCATTCCTCCTACGACCAGTCATAATGTCCTCAAGACCAGTCATAGACGAGTTTCTGCAACTATAAATAGAGCATTAATTTTAGAGTTTAATAATTCAATTCAAGTAAAATCAAGGCATCACTCTGAGAGATAAGTTAGTATTTTTTTAAAGCTACATTGTGCATATTTAATATTCTCTTTTTCTAGCTTTGTCGATTTGATTTTTTTTCTATATTCCAATCTAATTTGAAAGAGGAATTGTTGAATTCCTTCTTCTTGGAATCAAAATTAAATAGAGCTATCCCAACTTGATTTAATTTAAAATCAATTAGAACCTAGAATCATTTTAAAGTGAGTATTGGACATTGAACTTCTATATTCTAACTTCTACTCCGACTTGGTTCTTTCGGACTACAACCAAAGGAGAAATCCATGTATTTTACATTATTGTAAATTTCCTTCTTTTAGTTTTATTTGAGATTAAGCTAGAAAAATATCAACTATTGGTTATCTGAGGAAAGCCAGAAAACTCAGAAGTGGGGTTTTTTTAATTGTGTAAGCCCACTCAAAGACACAATTATGAGGCTTTTAGGTGAACCTGAGAAAAACCTATTTGATTAGTGAACGCTAATATCTCATGTGTGAGGATATTAGGAGTGGAGTAGTAAGCCATGTGGCTATTGTTTAACAGTTGGTGAAAACACAGGCGAACCACTATAACTCTTTGTATTTTGTGGATGTGTGATTTATTTTTCATATCTTTTATCATTCAAAATTGTGGGATGTATGTGTAAATGTGAATGTTGGGATATTTATATTTCAAGCGTTGTGTGAATGTTGTAATAGTGTAGATTTCAATTCTTGCTATTTCCTTTTATTTTTCTCTTCAGTTTGAGAATTTGATAGTCATCGTTCTAGTAAGGTTGTCCTGCTATAAACCCTTGGTTTTTATGATGTAAGGTTGTCCTTAAAAAATCATTTGTATCAACCTCTCAATGCTTGATTGTTGAGGATGCTTTTCGTTCCTGCATTATAAATTTCTTGCCTTTATTTGGCTGCGTATTTATTTTTTTTAAATTTGGCATTGTCCTATTCACCCCCCCCCCCCCCCCCCCCCTCCAAAGGACATATAACTTGGCCTTTTCAGCATGCGATAAGTCGGAAGAGATATAGGCGTCGCACCAGGCACTAGATCAATGGTAAAATCAATCTCACACTGAGGAGGTAACCCAAGTATCTTCCTAAACACGTCCATAAAATCCTTAACTATTGACATGTTTCCCAAAGTCAGACCATCAACATGCTCTAACAAGGTCATGTAGTAACTAGTGGTAGTACCAACTGACCTGAACCGGGAATGTAAAGTTCATGCCCTCAAGTCAATGGGTTATCACCACCCTAGTATCGCAATTGATCTATGCCTTCATCTCAGTGAGCCAATCCATACCAAGGATCGCATTATAATGACATAGTAGGGTAATAATCAAGTCGACGAATACTGTTCTGCTCCCTAAGTCTATTGAACAACCCTTACACATCTTGGTAGTATCTGAGAAGGTCCCATGACGGTAAGGAGTCTCATCCCAATCATAGGACTAGTTTTCAACCCTAGTCGCTTGACTATTACGCATGATATAATAGAGATAGTGGACCCAGTGTCCACCAATAAGAAGACTGGTGTACCTTGAACCAGTGTCGTGACTTCAAAGGCCAGTGGTGCTGTGGTTGCTGTCTCGGATGCCTCAGCTACAAGTGAGTGCACCTAAGCCTGTTGAGAACGGTTCGGTTGCGATACCATAGGCCATTGAGGCAGCCTAAATCGAGGTTCAAGTGGCCTGTAAGAAGGTTGTGCAGGTAGTACAAAACGTAGAGGTGGAGTTGAGATAGCTAGTGGCATCTGCCGATTGATCTTCTAAGAAGGCATAAAGTCATTGTCCCTCATACTGGTGAAATAGTAGGTGTCAAAAGCTCAGCTCCTGAGTTCCAACGCATCATTTATGCAACATAGATAATGATGATTAAATGTTGTCTGTATTAACACATTAAACATGAATGAGATTACACTAAATCAACATATCATACTCCAGAGACAATTAGATTACACAAGCGGAAGACTGTGATAGATATATAAAGCATATAAGTGGTAAGTCCCCAGAGTATCAACATGTCGCTAGGTTAAATAATTACATATATAGTTTCAAAATATACGAAATGATAAAGTGTAATGTCATCTAATCCATATCCATGTAGCCCCGGTGACGCAACTCCAGATCTACATAGAAACCCCAGAGAGTTGCAGATAGGAGAACTCCTCGTCATCATAGAAGGCAGGCTCCGTCTCGTAAGCCTTGCCGCCATCTGAAACTACAACAGAGTCTGGTTGTTATTTTAAAACACCATCCCAAAGTGGGAGTGAGTGATAAACTCAGTAAAGTTATAAGGCAAAGGTTAACTTGTTGTCAATTCAATCAAGTAGTAATGATAAGGAAGTACAACAATCATGTCCAAAGTACTCTTGTTAATGCAAGAATGGAATGCGATAATGATGTATGCCCTTATCTACTCTCCCTCTACGACATCATCTCACCGTCGCGCATGAAATACTCCCGCTGTGCTCAACTCTAACGCCAAAGGCACATGGAATGCGGTGCATATGCGTAATTAGCCAAGTTCTTAATTAGACTTATTCATGCAACAGGTATGGGAAGCTAAGGTACCTCCCTTTGTCTCATTTGTCCAAACAATGATCCATCTAGGCTCGTCAATCCTAGCTACTCGCATACGATGGACAGTTTCAGGTCACTACGGAGAGGCACATCACCTCAGCGCAAGCCTAGTTTATACTAGAGGTTACTAGAGAAAGGCTCGTCACCTTAGTGTAGTCCTAGTGTATACACAAGGTCACTATGAGAGGCTCGTCATCTGATCATTGGCCGACAGCTCTAATACAGTATCCCATACACCACCATATTCAGCTCATGAGTTTTTGGTTGCTCACTGGTTACTATGGGGAGGCTCGTCACCCCAACATAAGTCGACTGCTCGACCACATGTCCCATACACCACCATGCCCGGCTAATGAGTCTTAGCAGATCGTGGTACTAAGGTTAAACAAGCTTTGCATTGGTAAGTGGTACCTTAGATTCAGGCAGTAGTGCCCATACATGGTGAACATACATTAGGTCAATCGGGTTACTTGACAAACTTGACTGGTACAAGCATATGTTGAATTAATCGACATGGAGTGCGTAAGCATTCCACGTGGCCTAACCACTGTCGACAAGCAACATACGACTCGGATTCATCGAACGTGTCTTGTGTGGTAAAACGACCTCGGTCAATAATTCGAGAATCATTACCAATTGTCTGGACTATGCAGTAGTCCCAATCATATTCAAACACAATAGGCATTCATCTGTGATAGTCAAACAACATGTGATAAATAATTTAAATATAAATCTCATTTGAGCATTGTAACAAACACAACACATGTATTGTTATACATAGGCCACAAAAATTTTCTCATTTAGGCATTTTATCAAACACTCAGACTACACATAACAACATACATGTAAAGCCTTTCACAAAGGATTTGCCACACATATAACAATCATATATTCTCAATCAATAGTCATGGCAAGTATAAATTATGATTCCATATTCATTCAAACATTTCAACAAACACATGGAATGCATTAAAAATTAACATAGTTCATATATATGTGCAATACACGAAAAATATCGCATCTAAGAACATGTGACGACAATCAAGTCAGTCATAAATCATTACTGACATTGAAAGCCTTGAAAAGCATAACCTAAACATTTATAGTCCGCACCTTCCGTCGATACACTCATATCGACACTACGTCTTTAACTACGACACAACGACAACTTATAGCATGAAATAGGTTAGCTATTTCACCATTTACTCTATTTAGATACCTAACATAGATCAGGGTTAGGATTTCTTACCCAAGAATGGAGTCAGAATCGTCGGTATAGCGATACATATAGGATGATATGGCACGTGGAGTGGTGGGATCGAATCTCAGCAACTATCTCTCACTCTCTCTCTTCTCCTCTCTCTTTCCTTCTCTTTTCTCTCTTCTCTCTCTTAGGATTTTTAAATTTGTATGGAATGAGAGAGAGGTGGGTTAAGGCCCTTATATAAGCCCAGAATTGATGTCAATGGCCCCAGGGTATGGTATATTTAGGATATAGCCAAAGGGTGGCTGTTTCAGTCCAACGGAGCTCATCTAGTGGCCCATTTCTTGTATACGGTATAGGAAAAGTTCTCAGACATTAGATCTAGGCCAAGTTAAGATTTTTGTCCGAAAATATTTGTGGATCGACCATGGAGGACCTGTTTTAGTTCAACAGCTATCGTCACTCGATCAGGGCCATAAGTACACTGACCTGTGTAGGGAAATTTTCTTAATCTGATGGTGTAGTTGAGTCAGAATCTAACGGTATGAAACCTTAAATTTGGCCTGTAAGTGAATGACCCAATTCACTTAAATTTGAGTTCATTTTCTAAAGATATTCGTGTTTCTCACACACTTTGCTCCAGGCTCAAGTTGTGCGTTTCTGGATACTATTTGGACTTGATTCCCGAGATAGTTGTCAAGCCCAGTAAGGTGGTCATAACCGTATAGTTTCATGTTAATCATACTTTTGACATATGGTCCAGGTCTGATACAGAGTTTCAATGTGCTCCCGAGACCAACTAGATTTTGAGATTGATCCTAGGTTTTTAGGTAATATTGGGGTAGCGATTCTAATAGTTTTGGGTCTTACAGTTCGTATAGAAAGTGATTCGATCTAATTCACCAATTAATTCAGTTTAGTACTTAATTAATTTTCGTCTAATCTCTAAAGGATTCAGTCCTTAGTGATTTCTGACTGAGGTGGCACTCGGGTCTTTGTACTAATTTTTCCTAGACATTACACGATGTTCCCCAGAGTAGGCGATTTTCGGTGAGTTTTCCTTCTTCGGGCCTTCTTTCAGTTTTTCCTTTTCCTTTCATTTTGTAACGTTGTACGGATCAAGTAAGATTAGGGAAGGATACGCATACGAGGATGAATTTGGGTCGGGGAGCTCAGACTCAAGGCTTGAGGCCTCGGAGGGCCCTTTGGAAGTGATAACCCTCCATCTCCGACCCCAAAAGGGAAAGGGCCCTAAAGCTAGTGCTCACTCCAAGGGCACAAAAAGAATACCTCAAGACCCGATGGGAAGGGCTATTGCTGGGCCATCTAGTGGATGACATATGGAGCTCATCCCTGCGGGTTCAGTGATCATCGAGTCTTAGATAGCTCAGATTCATGAGGAGTTTCAGATCCTTGACTTCGTACATATACGAGCACCTGCCCCCCATGATGCCCCTGGTGATCTTGCTGAGGGTGACGTCGCCATCTTCATCTGTGCTTTACAATGTGGGCTTTAGCTTTCGCTACACCCATTCTTGCGTGTTGTTATGGCGTGCTTAAAGTTAGCCCCGGGCCAGCTTGTTCTGAATGCTTGCAGGATTTTGATGGGGTCATATATGATATGGCACCAAGCCAAGAACCAGGACTTGACGCCTGACGAGTTCATGTCCCTTTTCCAAGCCAAACATGATCGTAACGAGCCATGTTGGTATTACTTCACTACCAAGGCCCATCAAGGTTCAGGCCTCATTCTTAGACTTCCTTCTTCTAACAAAGACTAGAAGAACAAATGGTTCTGGATTGCAGGAGAATGGGAAGTGCCCGCATCTGAAATTAAAAATCTGTAGGTCCAAATACCCACCAGATTCTTGACCCCAGGTCAGATTTCGAGAGATGCCCCTTCCCTCTTTAGATCCCCGACCTGTAACATTCTAACCGATTTTTATTCTTCTTTGTAGAATACCAAAAGGGAGCCCCCAACTCTCCTCTCTTATCAAGACTGAATTGGTCAGAGCGAGATTGTCCATGGAAGAACAACGCGTCTGGCACTACGTGATCACCCCGGATAATCTTCACCAGTCTGGGCTCTACCAACTAAAGCCCCTCCCTTACTCTTTAAGTCAGTATCATTTCGTTACATTGAAACTTTATAGACTTAGAGGTCTTCTCAACTTTTACTACTTGTGTAGGTATGGCCGTGGCTTCTGGACTAGAAAAAGGAAGCCTCCACCTCTTTAGGAGATGCTACTCTCCAAAACCTAGGTGAAAGTCACTGTTCAAAAGAGGAAGGAGACTCCCCAAGCTGAGGTCTCTGTCGCTGCAGTTCCTGACGTCGTTATGGAGGTCGAGACTGTGGCTGCTCTGGGGTTGGAGTCGCTCTTACCCCAACAGTCCGACCTGATGCTATCTCCACCCGAGCTCCCAAGGTGCCTCAGACTACCTCAAGACATCTTCCCACGGCTGAGGGAGAGAGGGTCAGAGGGGTTGCGATTGCAATCCATTCTTCTACCGAGCATGAGGGGGGCGATTGAGTTGTAGGAGGGATGCTCTCCCCACCAGGGGAAGGAGGTGCTGCAATGGATGAGGCTCAGGTCTAGGCTGCTAGTGGCGTTGGTGAGGCAGTGGGGTCTGCTCCTCACGCTGAAACTGAAAGACTTCCACCGAGCTGTCATATGTCTGGCCTAGTCAATTGGACCGCAAAACACGCCCCTGAGGAGGAGATCACTGAACTCCTCAGTCACTAGCATGAGTCTTTTATCAACGACATCGCATCTGTCTGCTACAAGGTAACTCTCATATGCGATTTTTATCGTATTTAGTTTTGGATTGTTCCTAACTTATACTCTCGACTCATTCACTACCCATATTCCTGTTGACTTGGGAGAGACTACGGGAAGTGACCAGGAAGGATGAGGAGATGAGACTCTCCGGGGCAAAGTCAGAGCACTTCGGGAGGAGGGAGAGGAGCTTCATGACTTGCTAGCTGAGGAGAAGGTGAGGGTGCTATTATACCAAGGGGACATTAACGAGCTCCAATCCCACTTCAATGCTGCTGAGTCTGAGCTTGTGAAGTTCAAGACTTATCTTGGCTCAGTGGAAGAGGATAACACTTAGTTGGCGGCTAAATTGGGGCAAGCTAAGATCGTGATGCTACAGAGTCAGAGCTCTTGGTCGAGAAAGCTAAGGTGGCCCAGCGCACTAAGTTTGAGGCCTTGGTTACCACATTGATTGCTGATGCCGTTGAAGAATACAAGTCTTCAGCAGAGAGAACCGTCGAGGCCAACAAGTTTTACTACTGCGGCTATAATGCCTGCATAAATGATGTCCGGGATCTATATCCGGACCTCGGCCTTGATGCCTTAACCACCGACAACGTTGGGGAGAAACCGGCCGAAGATGCCCCCTCCAGCCGAGTTCTTGACTCCAAGGCTCCTCCTGCTACTCGACCCCTCGGTGATGATCTTCATCCTGCCAATTAGCCTCTACTCCTTTTTTTACTTTTAATATTTCTTGGTTGAATTTAGAGGATATTACGATGCCTCGGGGTTATTCTTGGATATTTTGGATGATGATTTTTTGAATGATGCTTGTTAGTTGATGATTACGTTTAATATAACTTATTAAGTGATGAGCTGACCTCTTCTATAAGAGTTTAACCGTCAAAGGGTTTCGTCTTTGCACATGAGACATGGTCCTTCACAGTATCCTCAAATAATAAGTTGACCGTTTCTTTCTAATGGTCAACTTATCCATATGGCCTTATTCCTTGCGGAGGACCCGTGTAGACTGATTAGAAAAGAACTGGGGTAATTTGTAGAAAAACGCGCCTTTTATTAAAACAGTAGATTTCTAACGAAATGGGCCGACCCTTACATCGTATCCTTCGGGAGTAGTAAGTCTCCAGATGCTCAGCATTCCACAGGTGCGGCAAGGGATGCCCTTCTAGGTTCTCGAGTCGATAAGAGTCGGGCTTTGCTGAGCTGGCGACTCGGTAAGGACCTTCCCAATTAGGCCCTAAGGACCCTACTCCTAGTTCTGATGTGTTTTGGAACATACGACGTAGGACTAGGTCACCTGGTTGGAAACACCTAGTTTTAGTCTTGGAGTTGTAGATGCGGGTGACCTGTTGATGCCAAGCTACGATTCACAACCTAGTAGTATCTCTCAACTCTTCGATTAGGTCGAGGCTCATCGCCATCTGGTCGGCATTCTTCCTGTCGTGATACGATTACGCTCAGGCAGTGGGGAGTCCTATCTCGATCGGAATGATTTCTTCAACACCATAGGAAAGGGAGAACAGTGTTTCCCCTATTGTCGTTCGAGTTGTAGTCTTATATGCCCATAACACAACTGGGAGCTTGTCGGTCCACACGCTTTTCACTTTTCCAACTTTGTCTTAAGATGAATTTTGTTATTTTATTCACTGCCTCCACTTGACCATTTGACTGAGGATGCCGAGGTGAAGAGTAGGTGTTCCTGATGCCGAGCCTTTGACACATGCTTCTGAACCTATTGTTATCAAACTACTTCTTATTGTCTGATACAATGGTGTGTGGGACGCCAAATCGACATACAATATTCTTCCAGACAAAGTTTGTTACCTTTTACTTGGTGATCTTGGCAACTGGTTTGGCCTCGGTCCACTTAGTAAAGTAATCTACTCCCACAATTACGTACTTGGTTTGTCCCTTGCCCTGGGGAAATGGGCCAATGATATTGATTCTCCATTGAGCGAACGGCCAAGGTCTACTCATAGGGCTCAGTTATTTTGCCGGCTGCCTAGGGATAGTAATGAATCTTTAACAATTGTCACACTTCCGAGTAAAGTCCCTAGAGTTAGCTTGAATCGTTGGCCAGAAGTATCCCTAGTGAATGATCTTTTGTGCCAAGGATCTACCCCTGGAGTGATTTCTGCATATTCCTTCATGAATCTCTTTAATCAAATACTCAGCCTCGTCCGGTTGCAAGCACCTCAGATACAGTTGGGAAAATCTCTTCTTGTATAAGATGTCTCCGATGATAGTATATTGTGCCGATCTAATCCTTTGGCGTCAAGCTTCTAATCTGTCCTCAGGAACCTTACCATCCTAGAGGAACTCGACTATCAGCTCCATCCAACTCGGGGTAGTTTACACAGGTTGGACGACCTCTGAAGCATGGTCATCGAGACTCAGCTTGCTCAAGAACTCCACTGGAATGAATCATAGGATTCTCCCCTCAGTTGTTAAAGCAAACTTGGCAAGCGCATCGGCCCATGAATTCTCGGCCCTTGGTATCTGGCTGATGTTGCATTCTTGGAACTTTCCTATTAGCTTCCGAGCTTCGCTTAGGTAAGCTATCATTCTGGCCTCTTTGGCCTCATACTCTGAAGTCACCTAATTTACAATGAGCTGAGAGTCACACTTGACTTTTAGGGCTCAGATCTGAGCCCGGCCAACAGAGCATCATACTCTACTTCATTGTTTGATGCTCAAAATTCAAGTCTTATCGCATATTGAACTGTCGTCGCATCAGGTGCGACTAGAACGATCCCGGCTCCTCCTTACTTTGAGTTCGATGAACCGTCCATGAACTGTGTCCATTTATCCTCTAGGCTAAGGAATCGGAGGAATCGCAGGGTCTCCCATCGAGTCAGTAGATGTGTCTAAAATGGATGAATTGTCTTCACTATTCTGAGTGATGAATTCTGCTATAAAATTGGCCACAAACTAGCCTTTGATAGTTGTCCTCAGTCGATATTCGATATCAAATTCCCCAAGCTCTGCTGCCCACTTAATTAATCATCCAGACACCTCGGGTTTTTTGTAGCACCTGTCGAAGGGGTTGATCCGTGAGGACAATTATGGAGTGTGCCTGGAAATATGAGCGTAGTTGACACGCCAAAACAATCAGGGCTAAGGCGAGTTTTTTCATATCTGAATATTTATTTCTGCTGGGATTTACGCCTTATTGACATAGTAGACTGGGTACTATTTTCCTCTAGACTCTCTGATGAGTGCTGAGCTGACTGCTGAAGAAGACAGCTGAATAGAGGAGCAACACTTCCCCTTTCTTTGGTTTGGACAACAGTGGGGGCGATCCTAAACACTGCTTCAGTTGGTGGAAAACTTGCTCGCATTTGGGAATCCACTCTGCCTTCTTATTATCCTTTAACTGCTGAAAAAATGGGGAGGCACTTGTCTGTGGCTCTGGAGATGACGTGGTTGAGAGCGACTATTCTTCCCATGAGGCATTGGATCTCCTTTAGATTCCAATGTGAGCTCATATCCAAGAGAGCCCTTATCTTTTCGGGATTGGCCTTGACTCCCCTCTGGTTGACTTGAAAACTGAGGAACTTATTCAAACTCACACCGAACGTGCATTTGGCAGGGTTCAGTCTCATCTAATACTTTCGAAGGATGGAGAAAGCCTCAAACAAATCTGAGGTGTGGTCAGCCGAACTTAAGCTTTTCATCAGCATGTCATCGACATAAACTTCTATGGTCCTACCAATTTTCTAGGAAAACATCTTGTTCATCATTCATTGATAGGTTTCCCCTGCACTCTTCAACTGAATGGCATGACCCAATAGCAATAGAGTCTTTTGTCTGTGACAAATGCTGTCTTCTGTTTGTCTGAGGAGTGCATGGCTATTTGGTTGTAGCTAGAGTATGCATCCATGAACATTAGGAGCTCGTTCCCAGCTGTGTTGTTGACCAACTAGTCGATCCTCGGGAGCGGGAAGCTATCATTGGGATAAGCTTTGTTGAGGTCGGAGTACTCTATACAGACTCACCACTTCCCGTTGGCTTTTTTGACGAGCACAACGTTGGCGATCCAGTTAGGGTAGTAGACCTCTTTTATGAAGCCAGCGTTGAGGAGTTTTGTGGCTTCCTCACCAATCGTCGTGTACCTTTCGAGCTCTAAAGCCCTCATCTTCTGCTTGACTAGCTTGTGTTCTGGATCCACATTCAATATGTGAACCATGACTTCAGAGGCGATGCCCGGCATGTCCTGGTGGGACCATGTGAAGACATCTTTGTGATATCGCAGAAAATTCAGCATCCGGTCCCGTTGCTTTGTACTCGCACTCAATGATGATCCGAGCTGGACTGTTTTGGTCAAATCAGCATCATTGAGTGGGAAGGTTAAGAGATCCTCCATAGGGGAACTCCCCATTGAGGTATTTTCTTTGGGGTCGAGCATACGAATTATAATAGCTTACTTTGCTGAGCCCTTCCTAATTGTTATAGAATAACACCGTCGAGCCTCCCGCTGGTCACCCTAACATAACTGACTCCCCATACAGCAGGGAACTTCATCATTAGGTGGTACGTGGATACCACCTCCTTCATGACATTAAGAGATGGTCGTCCGATTATAGCATTGTGCATCGATGGTGCATTTACGACTAAGAAGTCCACCAACAGGGTGACCTGGTTCCATCCTTCTCCCGTTGTGACTGGGAGAGATATCGCCCCTTTCAAAATAACTTTATCGCAAGCGAAACCTGCAACGGAGTTCGGATAGGTAGGAGGCGTGACCTGTCGATGCCCATCTTGTCAAATGCCTCGGAGTATAAGATGTCAGCTGAGCTTCTGATATCAACCAGGATGCGTTACACCTTATGATTAGCTATCAACATTGCAACCACTAAGGCGTCGTCATGAGGGTGCTGAATCCCACGTGCATCATCCTCTATAAATGTAAGACTGCACGGGCCCACTCGGAGCTCCTTTCTTGGTCTATCAACCAAATGGACATAGAGCCTGGGGTCAGTGCGACAGGCATGAGCTTTACAGGCCTGATTCAGGTCTCCACCTCTGGACGGACCACCGTATATCGTCCGGATCTCAATACCATCGTCCTCAGCTCTTCTTAGTTGCTTGACCTTCCGAGCCTATTTTTCTTCTTTTAAGTACCGACACAAGTGACCCTTGCAGATGAGGATCTCAATTTCCTCCTTCAAATCGACGCGATCACTAGTGGTATGCTCGTGGTCGCGATGAAAGCGAAAATATTTACGCTTGTCTCGCTGACCTACTTCCATCTTCATGCAACTTGGCTAATGTAACAACCTTCTGTCTCAGATCTCCAACAGGATCTACTCTGGAGATGTGTTGCGAGGAGTATATGAGTTGAATCGGCTTTTGAGATTTTTACTCGGCCATTGGCTACGAGACAAATCCTCATCTGCTCTCTTTCGGATAGTACTAGGTTGAGACAGGACATCCTTACACTTCTTATCCTTGGATGGGTGCTCCGAGCTTTAGGCACTTTTCCATGAGCTAAAGAACTCTTCGGCGTTAATATATTTCTGAGCTCGGCTTATGAGTTCGCTCAGAGTGGTCGGTGGATTCTTTCCTATTGAGAAGAGGAATCACCCGCCTTTGTGTCCGCTGATCATTGTGGTCAGAGCCATCTTTTCAGAGTAACAATCCACCTGCAATGCCTCCTTGTTGAATTGAGAAATATAGTCTTTCAGTGATTCTCCGCTCTTTTGCTTGAGGGTGAGAAGGTGAGTCGACGACTTCCGACTCTTCTTCCCGACAATGAACTGTGTCAAGAAGGCTCTGCTGAGTTCAGTGAATGTACTGATCAACTTCGGCTTGAGCTGTCAATACTAACTTTTCACAGCACCCGTGAGGGTTATGGAGAATGCTCTACACATCATCTCCTCCAATGCCAACTGAATCTGCATCCAAGACCGATAACACTCCATGTATTCTGTTGGATCTCCAAAACCTGAATATTGAATAATGGATGGCATCCTGAACCTCGGAGGCATTGTTGCGCTCATGATTTCACTAGTAAATGGAGGCTTGATCTCCTCCATCATTACTTCTACTGTGGTCAGAGTCTGCGTCTAGCAATCACGGTACATGCTCTTAATCTGGTTTCGGAGCTCATCAAGCTGGGCTTCCCATGGATCTTTGTTCTTAGCGATGGTTTCACGAAGAACCTCAACCTCGAGTGTCCTGTCCCTTCTCCTCCTTTCCAATTTACGGTGAAGGTCAGCTGGGGCTAAGGCCGAGGTCTCAGACACATAAGTCGAGTCCCAAGTTGCTACATCCGGATGTGAGTTGGGGCCTGAGCTGACATACTCCGGGATGCTCCCGCTTGTGATCTTATAAGGATAGGTTGCTTTGATGCGACTCGGACAACCTCCCCCTGGTCAGGGGGTGAGTGCTGTCCTACTGCCTACTGCTATTTCATTTGGTTGATTTCCTTAACTAATGCTTGCACTTGGTTTTGCAGTGCTCGGTACTTGCCTCCTCAGCTCCGAGTCAGCTAAGATGGTCTCGTTAGGGCTGACTCAACATGGAGTACTAAAGATGAGTGTCGTTGCCCAATGGGCTCGCGCTTCACCGCTGGTACCAGAAGTGCTTTCTGCTTTCCCTTATCCATTGTTGGCAGAGTCATAAAGACTTTTTGTCAGATATTCCCACAGACGGTGCCAAAATGTTGATGCAAAAATCTGGTTCACCCTCGCTGAGTTCCAAACACTTACGCTGAGTCCTGTAAGCCTACACAGGAGGACAAAGGAGACCCTGACTAGAGTAGGGGACCCTCCGATGCCAAAGTCAGGCTAGGAATATGGGTCTAAGTAGTGTAACTTGGCTTAGGGTGTAAGATATTACATACCAATTCTTATGTATTGGATAACTATTTATACCTTTCAATTGGAGCGGACGTGCTCATCATTCTCGGTACGATCGTAGCCTCTGGCCATGAATAATGATCATGCAGATACTGGCGGTTATACAATTATTCTGAGATCATGAGTTATTGGGGATGATCTGCAGGTCACGTCTCCATACTGACTGAATTGTCGGTTCATGCATCCATACTCTTACTGCTCAACTTGGTGAGTGATATATACGCTGTGCTTCAGGAATGAGTCTGAGCTGACTTCAAGCGGAAGGGATGAAGTCGATTTGAGTATCATCTCGTCAGACCTTGTTACTCGGAGATCACTATGACTCAACTACACATCCCTCAAATGAAACATGCTCAAGATTTTCCCATAACAATGATCATCTTTCAATACGAGGTGTGATTTATTAAATTGTTGCACTATGTCCCATCCGTGGTTGAGAATGAGTGGTGTAAGTTTTGGAAATACAAGAGCGAGTTGTGACCAGGCACAAAGATGAAGCTATATTGTGCGGATCTTATGCGATATGCAGAGGTTGTGGATAAGGCATTAAGGGTGGAAAATGATTACGAGCAGCTGGCATAGGCACTCTTCCAATTAAAAAAAAGTCTAGAAGAAAAATCAAGTCTGCACCTACCACCTCCCAGATGATGGAGAAGGAAGTGAAGCTCACACCCCAAGCAGTCCCCAGCTCAAGAAAAACTAAATGGTGCAGTTATTATGGAAAATTGGACCATTACACTAGGAGTGAATATAAAAAGATACAAATTGAAGGCGTTCTCCCACCACAATGTGGGAACTGGCCCCTAAAAGTTTGAGCCTAAGAAAGTGAGAGGTATGATCTTTACTAACTCTCTTAGTAGTAATTAAGTGAATTAATGATGCTTTGATATAATAAAAGTCTAGGGATTAATTATAGGATGACATACATCTTGAATATGGAGAGTGAAATTATTTTAAGGGGGATAGGCCATAATAACCTGAGTTTCTTGAGTTTAACATATACACCCACTCACATAAACTTACTGTGATGAGCATTGTGAAAAGTTAGATGCTGCGAATTAGAATATTCTTGTTTACATAATAAAAATATTTAAAAAATTTCAAGAATCAAATTGTTTTAAGGGGGGTAGGTTGATCGATCCAAACGGATGACAATCCCAAGTGCACGAAATTGCCTCAACCCATTTGGAAGCATAGTTAATGGTAAGGAGAATATAAAGCTTTTCAAATGATGGAGTGAATGATCCTATGAAATCAGTACCCCAACAATCGAATGCTTCAATAATTAGAATGGTATTCAGTGAGATCATATTTCGACGGGATAGTCTACCCAATTTCTGACATCTCTCACATGCTTTATAAAATTCGTTCGCTTCTTCGAACATAGTGGGCCAATAAAAGTCACACCGTAGAATTTTCACGGTGGACTTTTTAGCTGAAAAATGGTTACCATAAGCATATGAGTAAAAAAATGAGATGACACTATGTTATTGATGGTCGAGAACATATCTCCTTATGATTTAATCTGGGCAATATTTGAAGAGATATGGATAATCTCATAAGAACTTGTGTACCTCAGTGAAGAATTTCTTCTTATCTTGCATAGTCCAATGAGTAAGAATTGTGCATGTAGTAAGATAATTGGAAATATCAACATACCATGGTAATTGAGAGACTTTAAACAGTTGTTCATCAGGGAACATGTCATTAGTCGGTGTCATCTTCGTGGAATATAGAACAAGCCATGAGAGATGGTCAGCCATTGCATTTTCTACTCCTTCTTGTCTCAGATTTCAAATTGAACCTTGGAGTAGAAGGATCCATCTCAGCAAATGGGCTTAGCATCCTTTTTAGAAAGAAGACACTTCAATGTCATATGGTCTGTAAAAATAATTACTTTGGATACGATCAAGTAGGACCTAAACTTATCCAAGGTAAACATTACGACTAAGAATTCCTTTTTTGTAGTGTAGTGGTTTACTTGAACAAGGTTTAGATTTCTACTTGCGTAGTAAATAACAAAGGACTTATTTTCTTTTCTCTGACCAAGTACCGTCCTAATTGTATAATCGCTTGTGTCGCACATGATCTCAAAAGGGATACTCCAATCAGGTGGTTACATGATGGGGGTGCTTGTCAACATACCTCTGTGCTTGGTGAAAGCTTATTAGCATTCCTTGCTCCACTCGAAGGGAGTTTTCTTTTGAAGAAGGTTACACAAAGGATGAGAGTTGAGGCTAAAGTCTTTTATGAACCTTCGGTATAACCTGGCGTGTCCTAAGAAGGATTAAAAGTCATGTATGCTCTAAGGTGATGGTAGGTTAGAGATTAAGTCGATTTTAGCTCCAACTCAATTCCATTAGACGATATGATGAGTCTAAGGACTATTCCCTTCTAAATCAAAAAGTTGTATATTTTCAATTCAGCACAAGGTTCTTTTCTTCACATCTCTTTAACACCAATTTTAAGTGCTTAAGGCACTCATTAAAGGAACAACCAAAGATGGAGAAGTCATAAATGAAGACCTCTAAAAACTACCCCATTGTGTCAGAAAAAATACTCAACATGCATTGATGAAATGTGATGGGGGCATTACATTATCTGAATGGCATCCTTCAATAGGAGAAAGTGCCGAAGGGACATGTAAACGTATTCTTTTCATGGTCCTTAAGGGCTATCTCTATCTGGTTGTAGCTTGAATACCCATCCAAAATGTAATAGTAGGAATGACGTGCTAACCTTTCCAAAATTTGATCAACAAAGGGCAAAGGAAGTGGTCCTTCCTCATGACAATATTCAGCTTCCAGTAGTCAATGCATATTCTCTAACAAGTTGTGATTCTAGTTGGCATGAGTTAATTATTTGCATTGGTTACCATCATTTGCATTGGTTACGATGGTAATTAAAGACTTCTTGGGCACCACCTGAGTTAGACTCACCTATTGGCTATCGGATATAGGGTATATAATGCCCAAATCCAAAAGCTTTAACACCTCAGCCTTAACTACCTCTTTCATATTTGGATTTAGACGGTATTGTGGTTGTCTTGATGTTTTTGTATAATCTATCCAAGAGCTCCCTTATGCTCTTTGAGAGTAGAAATCAACTTACTCTCTTACTCCCTATCCAAGTGGGAAGAAATCACTACTGGATATGTCTCATCTTGACCAAAATGAACATATTTAAAATAAGTAGGCAAAGGTTTTAGGTCACGTGTCGATGCCTTGACACTAGATGGTAGAGGCTTTGATATAGTCAAGGGTAATGGTTCAAATTTAGGGCTCCACCGATCAGTCTTAAGTACCGACAACACATCATGCAAGGCATATATCTCTTGAATCATATTATCATCAAGGTCAGTGGAGTGGCTAGGCATGCCTCTAGAGTGTTAGAGTACAAAGTCAAAAGAGACTTGTCTTCCACAAATGAGTCGATCAAGTTAATTTCATAAACATCATCACCATCCACTTGTTGATTGCATATGTTAAACAAATTCAGCTCAAGTGTCATATTCCTAAAGGACAACTTTATAATCCTGTTCCTACAATTAATTATGGCGTTTGATGTGGCTAGGAATGGGCAGCCAAGGATGATAGGAATTTGAGTCCTAGCATCAACAACCACTTGCGTGTCTAAAATAATTAAGTCTAATAGATAATAGAATATATCTACTCAGACAAGCACATCCTCTATCATCCCTCTTGGTATATGAATCAAACAATCAACTAGTTAGAGTGTGGTCTTGGTGGGTTTTAATTCACCTAGAGTAAGTTATTCGTAAACCAAGTAGGGGATCAGATTTACACTCGCCCCCAAATCAAAGCATACTCAATCCAATGGTTCCCAATCACACATGAGAGGGTTGGGCTACTGGGTTATTTTTTATATTTGGGGCACATCCTATTTAATGATAGAGTTCACTTTTTCTGTCAAGAATATCTTTTTATGAATGTTGTGTCGTCTCTTGACCGTACAAAGGTCCGTAAGGAATTTGGCATATGATGGGATTTGTTTTATGGCATTCAACAAAGAGATATTGATCTTCACCTGTTTGAGAACATCTAAGATATCCTAAGTGTTGGGTGAGATCAACCTTTGTGGGAATAGAGCCACCTGCTTACACTCTTTTTTTTTCTTCTTCAGTTCTTTCTCATGTGGAGTGTTGCTAGACACATCATCTCCCTTAGATTCTTCCAAGTCCTTGGGCTTCTTAGCCTTCGTTGGGATGCTTTTATCACTTTTTTTTTCACTTCTAAGGGTGATGCAAGCCTTTGCTTGTTCCAATTATTGGGTGGAAGAGCTAGGGTCGTTTATCTCACGTTGCGGTGTTGGGTTAGGTAGGGGTTTTAGCTGGAAAAGTCCCCTCCTTAACAATTAATTATGACCACAATCTTTGAATGGATGATGCAAATACCCCTAAGGATGTTTTAATATCCTAGAATGCTTGCATAACATTTTGATTAAGTTCCTCTTGATAGTTCCACCTTCAGTCTAGATCTTCTTGGGTCCTTTTCTATGTTAAAAGCAGAATAGGGATTGAAGGAAGAGGCCCTTGAGGATTTTTACCAGTATTAGTCGCTGGTTTGTTTCTCTAACTGATATTTGGGTTGTTCTGTCAACTAGAATTATACGTGTTTGAAATTAGAGCACTAAAAGGTCGTTGATAATTATTTATGGCGTTGGATTGCTTATGTAACAACACTTGGAATACAAGAATTGTAGGACACTCCTACATCAAGTGTATCTTACTTGTGCAAATACTGTAAACAGTTTTAATTGTCTCTTTGGATTTAACCATTTCTACTTTTTTTAATTCCATGGCCTTGACTTTTCTTGTGAGGCTGGGTACCTTGGCATTGACATCGTCTTCTTCCCTTAAGATGTGAATTCGTCCCTTTTCCTTAGGCCGAGTCAACTTGGATGGGTCAATTTGGTTGCAGTATCTCAGGATTGCACTTTTTTAGCTAACGTGTCAAAATAGTCCTATGTGTCATCAGGATCCTTATTCATGAACTCCCCACTGCAGACTATCTCTACAAATTAACGCAAGAGTGAATTTAGTACATCATAGAAAAAGCTTATGACCCGCCACATTTCATAGCCATGATATGAGTAGGCACTTAGAAGTTTCTTAAACCTTTCCCAACATTGAAAGAATGTTTTTTCCTTTTTTATTAAAACCTCATGATGACCCTTCTAAGGGTGTTAGTCTTGTGAACCGAGAAGAACTTTTTAAGGAACTCTCGAGTCATCTTAGCCCACGTCCCAATCGAGCTCGACCTTAAGGAGTGAAGTGATTACTTAGCCTTCTCATTTAATGAAAAAGGGGACAATTTTAGTCCTAGGGTATCATCCGACACATTGATGAAGTATAGGGTGGCTACAATCTCATCAAACTCCTTTAAATATAGGTGGGGACTTTCAGAATCTAGTCCATAGAATTTTGGAAGTAGTTGGATCACACTTGGTTTAAAATCCACGTTTCTAGCATTATGTGAAAAGTCATGTAGGAAGGTGCTCGTCCTAGCTAGTTATAAATAATCACATACGGTTTTAGCTGGAAGACAATTATGCACATCATTCTCAGCTTATTTTTCTTCAGCACGCTGATTAAGTTGATTCTTAGCCATGTTCTCAGCCAATGTAGAAGATCTCAAGTGTTTTCTAACACAGCGATGGATGGACAATCCTTCAATTAGTCATCCTTCACTTAAAAGATGAAGAGTGATATCACGAATCCACTTTAGAATGAACCACTCAAAGCCTAATTCTAAACCTAAACCTACTTTTACAGAAAAAAAAAAAAAAAAAAACTTCTATAGTGAAATAAAAATTAGAGATAATCTAAAGCTAGAGGGTTAGAAGGAAAGTAACCGATTGACGATTCTAAGTTAGATTGCATGAAATAATAAAATAAAATGATGTTAGTATCTAGAATTCTAAGAAAACCCTAACCTAAAAACATAGAGAAAACTAATCATACTCCTAAACAAATTCCAACCCTAAAGTATTTCATAAAAACCTAGCCGAAGTCCTCAGTAACGACACTAAAAACTTGATCAATCCAAATGCATTACAACCCCAAGTGCAGGGCTACGATGTAGTTTTAACTCGGTGAGACCGAGATCGAATATTTCAAATAATCAAGTATTTGTGCATGTATACATACATTTGAAACTAAGAGATTGTGGGTGAAACCTTAATTCTGAAAACCCAAACCTTGCCCAAACTAGAAAAGCTTATTAGAAATAGTAAACCCTATTATAAATTTTCCTGATAATTCCTGACATGATAAGAAGCAAATCCTAAAAATACATAGCCTATTAAAACCATAAGATGAAAGAGATTTTTCCAACCTAAAACTTATAAAAAAAAAAAGCTTTTTATAAAACTACGATGTTGAAGAGGAAAGAGTCATTTTCTCACGAAATAGAGCAATGCGACCAGCTTTGGAGGGTAGGTTGACCCTAGATGGCCTATTCCAGTCAAAATTCATAGGTCTTGCATCCTATAACTCATCTCGGATAAATATATAAATATATATATGGTTGATTTCCGATACGCACTTTAAGCGGCCAATTCTCCTTATCCGAAACAATTTTCTTTGATTCGAGTGCTTTGAGGTCCAGTTGCGTAATGCCCTATGTAGGATTGGGCTTAGATTTTTCAGACTAGGTACACTTCCATTCAGGCATCTTTTGGTCCATATATGTTAGGAATAGGTTTGTAGCCCACTCTACATTAGTTACTTAGTAGAGTTGCTTGATCACTCCCTGGGACCCTAAACTAGTAAAAACAATCCAAGTAGGTCTGGAATCAGGGCTCTGTTTGTTGGAATGACCCATTTGTCAGTTTGATCGACTTGATCTATGAAAAAATAGGAAGGAACCATGTCAGTCTCTGTTGATCCGACCAATGGCAATTGCTGGTCCAATTGATGGGCCATGTTAAGTTGTAGAAATCTCACTCATGAACCATTCGAATTAGGGGAAACCTTGGAGTATAAATGTCTATTTCTCCCATTTGAGAAAACCCACCAATGCATAGGGATTAAGAGAGAAAGAGAGACAAAGAAGGAGAAATCAAGAGAGAATGAGAGGAGGGGGAGTTAATCCACCAATTCAGGTGGCTTGTCTTCATGTTTGGGTAGTGTGAGCTATCCAGAGTCTTTCTCTATGGCTGAAACCCTTGATCTAGGGTAGGATTCATCCTCATTTTCTAGGTAAGAAATCTCCTACCCATGTTTATGTATCTTTCCCTAATTTTCTAATTGTTTGAAGCTACTAGAGTAAGAAACCCTTCCTATTCCTCCATATTTTGAAAGTTCTAATGCTAAAATTTGTGCATGTTAGGTTTTGAGGCCCCGATAGTCGATTGGGGTGATCCATTCTCCTGTGGGAGCAGTAGTTGGGGAGGGGCTTTGTGAGGGCTTCAGTTTTGTAACAATCATGGGCCACCATTTGTCAAATCATTAGAAGTCATTCTAATCAATGTTGGTAAACCCTTAAACCATTGTTGAATGTTTAATTATGATCAAATTTAAGTTATTAACGATAGATTTATACTATAACTTAGGGTTTGGACCTTTATCCCAGATTCTTTGTGCTTAGTCCACTTCTGAATTGAGGAATCTCGACCCTAGGTGATGAAATTCTACTCAAGCTTTTTTATGACATGGTTAGTCTAGTGATAGTCTATATATTTAAATAATGTATTATTTAATTTCTGAATCATGTGATAACTCTCGTACTCCATACTACATGTATTAGTTTTAAGATGAATTAGTAGAATCATCAACTTTAGAATCCTGTATATGAACCCATAACATGTTTATCTCTTTTGTGTATAGGCCAATTCATTTATGTGAAATTCGTATGATGCTCTAAATCACTTGAATATAACCCTTACCTTGTATGATTCACGTGAACATGAATTATAACATGATTTGGTGTAAGTCATATTTATTTGAATGCCAAAATATTTGGATTCATAAATATATGAAGTTGTACATCAAACTAATGGCTATCGTGTGCAATGGATTAAATAAAATTGGTTATAGACTTACCATCTTTACGGATTATTATGCCCTATGTGGCTTTATTGGGTGGAATCCCTTTGGTCATGTTCCCAATTGAACTTAGTACCTTGTTGGGAGGAACCCTTTATTCAAATTATGTATCATTTGGTGGTGGTAAGGTTTACTTTTTGGATTAAGGTTAGTCACTAGTTATAGATGTTTTGCTGGAATGGGTTGTTTGCGAATCGGACCAATAAAGGTTGGATTAATAATGTCTTCATGGCATGCGTGCCTTATCGAGTGGCTAGATATTGTGGTAGCATGTATCATTCTTAAATACTTATATTAGTTCTTAGTCCATTGTTTGAATGACCCTTTGGTGTGCTAGTCGTTGTGAGCACATATATTGTTTACTTTCTCTAGCGACTAACCACTCTTATTTGTGAGCTAGTCATTGTGAGCATGTACTTGTTTGTATTTTCACTAGTAGCTAGTCCTCATTAGATTGCATGGTGGGTTTTCATTTGTTAACACTTGTCGGGTGGCTCATTTGAGTCATCATTTGGCCATTCATTTGTTAGAACTACTCGTTGGGTGGCTCATTCGAGTAATCGTCTGGTCGTTCATTTGTTAGAACTTGACGAGTGGCTCATTCAAGTCATCGTGTAGTCGTTCAGTTGTTTGAACTCACCAAGTGGCTCATTTGATTCATCGTCCAACAATTTATTTCTTAGAACTTATCAAGTGGCTCATTAGAGTCATTATTTGGCAGTTCATTTTCATAATAGGTCCTACCCACATTTGTTAGCTGGATGAGCATCCAAAGGTCTAAGTGCATGTCATACATCCATTCATTTATTATAAGACTTATTTTCTTAAATACCCATTATGTGTTGAATTCCATGCGTAGATGAGATTAAAGAGTACGATTTACATGTTGTAAATTTTTGCTCTACTAGAAACTATGCTTAGCTAGTATGTCATATGTGTAATCTTGGTGGGATTTCATCATCATGTTGAGCACTAACACCTTCCATTTGATAGATATGAATGGCTAAGGCATAGATCAAGATGGTGGTGCATTTGGGGGCACTCCTGTAAGGCTTGGTGAGGAGATAGGAGAGGAGGAGACTTTGTTAGTATGGTTTAGCTAGATGAGCTCACCAATGGATTTCTAATTCTTCCCTTTTGTTATTTTTACATCCTATATATTTGTCTATGTCTGATTTGTATAGTCTCAATGGGTACTTTTTGGACATGTAGATTGTGGATATTATCCCTATTACATCAGTTATGGTTGTCTTTACTTATACTTTGATGACGTTGCATGAATGAAAGGTACTTTGATTTTGGTTGAATGTGTAGGTGCTATAATGTATAAAGCACACTCTTGTTTGTCAAATTTTAATGGAACAAAATAACTTATGATGTGGTTCACACAATATGATGGAAAGTTCACCTTCAAGTGAATCAAGATGGAAAGCTCAAGTTTCAAGTCTCAAGTTCATCATCTACTATGGAAACCAAGTTTCAAGTACTAGTCATGAAGTTGGAAAGTGCAAGCATAAGCACAAGTCATGAAATTGGAAAGTTCAAGCTAAAATGAATTCAAGTTTTACTACGTTTCAAGTAAAAGATCAACTATGCATAAAAGATCGACTATGCACTATTAAAGATTCAAGCTTTACACTTCAATGTCCAGTTTTCTCAGGTATAATTGACCATAGAAACACCTTAGACTTAAGTGCTTTCAAATGATAAACTTATATGGGTTTTTATAATTTGGTTTGGCCGAAATTACTCATCCAAGGTAAGAAAAGACTCCACGTAAAAAGAGAGAAATCCCCACTATCTTCAACCTATTACACAGTATTTAATATTTTCTTTATATAGCTTTTATTTTGATTCCTTGATCTCTTTTTTTATGAATCTTACTTTTTAAAAGAGAGTAATCACTCTTTTTGAGATCTTAAGGAATTCAAACAAGTAGCCCTTAGTTTAAATTAATTTAAAATCAATCTAGAACCTATAACCTTTATTTTTGTTACTGGACATTGAACGATCTACTTCAAGCAACACGGTTCTCCATGCTACTTCAAGAGATTCTTCTTCAAGAAGAAGATAGGTACATTTCTATATTCTGTATTTTTGGTTTCATTGAGATAGCCAAAATATCTCATATTTGGTTTTGACTGTGATAGGTAGAAAATCTCAGCGTGGGGTTTCTGTTTCAATAACCCTTCTAAAATCACAGTTGTGTAAGGTTTTAAGGTGAACTTATGAAAACCTTATTTTTTAGTAAACGCCAATATCATGTGTGTTGTGATTATTATGAGTGGAGTAGGTGTAGCTGTTTGAGAACAGTTGGTGTACACACTGAACCACTATAACTCCTGGTGTTTGTGGTGAATGTTTAGTTTTTCATATGTGGTGAATGATTGTAATTTATTTATGTAAATGTGGTGAATGTTTGTAATAGAGAGCTCTTTTGTCTCTTAATTGGTTTGAGATCTTGATCCTTACAAATGTTCATGAAATCAGGTTGTCCTACATAAAACTTTATTTTTGGTGCAAGGTTGTCATACAAACTAAGTTTGAATCAATTTTTCAATATAGATGCTATTAAGGTTTCTGATTTATTCTGATTTTTTTATTATTTTAGTACTTTAAGTTTTTACCTCCCCCCCCCCCCCCCCCCCCTTTAGAATTGTTAACTCGCCTTTTTCAAGTGGTATTAGAGCTAAGTTGCTCATATTTTTGGATCAAGTTCCTTAAGTTTAAAGATCTAGAGCTTTCATTATATCAAATTTCGATAGTTTGTCTATTACCAAGCCACCACCTTTTGATGGTTCTAACTATGCATACTGGAAAATCAGAATTAGGATTTTTCTAAAATCCTTAGATGAAAGCATGTGGCAAGCCACGATAACCAAATGGAAACCACCTATATCTGAAGTTCTAGGCAGTGATGGAACCAAATCTTTTAAAGAAACTCTATTTTATTTATAGACTACACCTCAGAAAAGTGAAAGCAGTGCAAATGCTTAAGGCCTTAAATGTCATAATTTGTGCTCTATCACTTGATGAATTCAAAAGAATTATTTCATGTGATACAAATAAACAAGCGTGAGATATTTTTGAAATGACATATGAAGGAACTACTATAGTAAAAAAAATCTAAAGTTCAAATCCTCACTACAAAATTTGAGAAAATACATATGGAATAAAATGAAACTTTCATGGACTTCTATATGAAATTAAATATAGTAAATTTCATGTGGGGTCTAGGTGATGGAATCCCAGAAAGCAAGGTCCGTGCTAAAATATAGCAATCTCCTCATGAGAGATTTAATTCCAAAGTAATTGTCATTCATGAACTAAGAGACATTGATTTAATGAAGGTTAAGGAGTTAGTTGGTTCTCTCCAAATATATGAGTTAAATTTTAAAGCTCCTAAAGGTAAGTCCATTGCTCTTAAATAATCTAAATCTGTTTTAAAAGATAACTATGATAATTATGATGTTGAAGATACAAAAGATGATATGGCTTTACTTGCTAAGAAGTTTTTCAGAATTTTTAAAAACAAGAAAAGAACTTATTTTCAAAACCCATCTGAGAAAAGAAAAGAAAAATCTAAATCTTGAAAATCTATAAAAGATAGTTAATGTTTCAACTACCATGAATATAAGCATTTAGCGAATGTCCTAAAAGGGATAAATAAAAAAGAAAGGGTATGATAGCTACTTGGGATGAATCATTTGGGTTTGAAAGTTCTTCTGAGTCAGATGAATCAGAACAAGAAAACTCAAATGAAGTAAAAGCCTTGATGACTATGGCCAGAGTTACCTCCTCAAATAGTTGTAACTTATCTAATTATGATAATCTCAGGAGTGACTCTGAAAATGAGAATGAAGATAATCTTCAAGATGCTTATAATGCCCTATATAGGGAAAGTTGTAAAATTGTTGTCAAACTGAAAATTCAAAAGGAAAATATCTTAAACTAAAAAAAGAACTTGAAAAAAATATTTTGAAAAAATCTCATCTTTCTGATTGTTTTAAAAAAATAAAACTTGATTTAAATTTCAAAACCTTAGAGTTAGAAAAACTTAGAATTGAAAATGAGAATCTAAAACTTGAAGTTTCTTCTCTTTTGAGTTCTAAGGATACTTAGAGATATGCCCATGGAGACTATAAGCTGGAAAAACTATTAACTGCATCCAGAAAATGTAGCGATAAATCGAGTCTGGGCTATATCAAAGATAGTTCACTAAAAAATAAAAATGCAACTCCTATATTTGTTAAAGGTGAATCCTCAAACTCAAAAGGAAAGAATTTAAAAAATTATAGACAAAATGGTTTCAAAAATTCAAAATCTTTTCAAGCTTCTAAAATTAATTTTAATGTCATCAACTATAGAAATCAAAGATATAATAAACATCCTTTAGCTGAAAAAATAGTGGACTTACTTAAATAGCATCTTAAATGTAATCGGAGTTAAATAGACAATGGAGAAATTCCAACTTCCAAAAGCAGAGAAAAACCAATGGAACTCTTAAACTTGGAAACATAATGAAATGGGTTCCAAAAGTTACGTCTTATTACCCATATAGCCTTCAAAGCTTCTAGCCATTCAAAATGGTACTTGGATAGTGGATGTTTAAGACATATGACAGGTGATAAAGCAATATTCACTGACTTCAAAGAAATGAATGACGGTTCGGTTACTTTTGCTGATGGAAGTAACTGTAGAATTATAAGCTAAGGTATTGTTCAACTGTCTAATCTTTCTCCTTTTGAAAATGTTTTATATGTTGAAAGTCTTAAGCACAATCTCCTAAGTATTTCTCAAATCTGTAATAATAAACACAACATAAAATTTATTAATCACGGATGTGAGATTACAAATGAGAAGGGTTGTGTGATATTAAATGCTCGTAGGCTTCTGAAAATTATTATATCATCAATGAGTCATGCTCTTCTAACTTTTCATGTTACATGGTCCAAATAGATGAAATAGAACTATGACATAAACGTCTTGGACATGTTAACTACTGAAATCTTTTCAGATTGATCAATAGAGACCAAATTCATGGTCTACCCAAATTAAAAAAGATAGAAAAAATTTATGACGCATGCCAAATTGGCAAGCAAACTAGTAGTAGTCACAAGAAAATGAACTCCTTAGCTACAACCAAACCTCTTGAACTTCTCCATATGGATTTAGTTGGACCAACGAGAATGGAGATTAGAGGTGGAAAGAAGTATTTTATGGTTATCGTTAATGATTTTACCAGATATACTTGGGTAGCTTTCTTGAAGGAGAAATCTGAGACTCTCGATGAAGTCAAAAGAATTCCAAGATGAATTCAGATTGAAAAAGAAGTAAATGTAATTAGGATTAAAAGTGATCATGGCACTGAGTTTGAAAATAACAATTTTAAGAAGTATTGTACAGATCATCAGATCATGGTATATCTAGTGAGTTCTTTGCTCCTAAAACACCTCAACAAAATGGGGTTATTGAAAGAAAGAATAAAGTGCTTCAAGAAATGGTCAATGTTATACTAAATAGCATGAATTTACCAAAAAACTTATGGGCTGAATCTGCTAATACTGCATGCTACATTATAAATCGTGTGTATGTTAGAAAATCAAAAGATAAAATAACCTATGAGTTGTGGTTCAATAAGAAATCAACTGTCAAATACTTTCAAATTTTTAGAAATAAGTGTTTTGTATTATGTGACCGAGAAATTTTGGGGAGGTTTAAAGCCAAGAGTGATGAAGGAATATTCTTAGGTTATGCTCTAAATAGCCGAGCATATCGTGTCCTCAACAAAAGAACAGGAGTGATTCAGGAATCTATTAATGTTGTAATTGATGATCACCTGATCACACCATCATCAAGTCTAGATGATGATGAAGTCAAATTTATTGAGAAACCTGACTCTTCATCTAATTCAATTAATGTCAAACTAAGATTAGTCAAAGACCATCCTACTGATCTGATATTAGGTAACCCTTTTACTGGTGTTCGAATAAGAAAATAGTTAGAAAATATCTGTAACTACATTTTCTTCACTTCCCAAATTGAACTGACTAATGTAATAGAAGCACTTACCGATGAAAATTGAATAGTGGCCATGCAAGAAGAGTTAAATCAAGTTGTAAGAAAATGATGTTTGGTATTTAGTTCCGAGACTATCTGATAAACATATAATTGGAACCAAATGAATTTTTAATAATAAATCCGATGAAATGGGAAATATTATTAGAAATAAGGCACAACTAGTTATACAAGGTTACACTCAGATAGAAAGAATTGATTATGATGAAACCTTCGCACCAGTTGCACGTATTGACTCCATTAGATTATTTATTTCTATTGCCTATTATAAAAAATTCAAAATATATCAAATGGATGTCGACAGTGCATTTTTAAACGGTGATCTACATGAAGAAGTTTATGTTGAACAACCTACGAGTTTTGAAGACCCTAAATTTTTAAATCATGTATATCTTCCTAAAAAGGCGCTTTATGGCCTAAAACAAGCTCTCAGGGCATGGTATGAAAAGCTGACTAAGTTCTTACTCACTCACAACTTTATCATGGGAAGCATTGATAAAATATTATTTATCAAAAAATATAATGAACACATATTGATTGTATAGATATACATAAATGATATTATTTATGGATCTACAAGAACTAACTTGTCCATTGAGTTTGCAGAGCTTATGAAATCCAAGTTTGAAATGAGTATGGTTGGAGAATTAAATTACTTTCTTGGTTTACAAGTAAAATAATAGGAAGATGGTATTTTCATTTTTCAAACCAAATATGCTTTAAATTTGGTAAAGAAATTTGGATTCAAGAACAGTAAAAAGTTTGATACTCCTATGAGTACAATTCTCCAACTTTCAAAGGATGAAACAGGTAAAAGTATAGACTCTCGCTTATATTGAAGCATGATTGGTAGTCTCTTATACTTAACTGCTAATAGACCAGATATTACTTTTAATATTGGAATCTGTGCTAGATAACAGTCTGATCTAAAAGAATCTCATCTCATTTCTGTTAAACGTATAATTAGATATGTCTCAAGTTTTGCTAATTTTGGTCTATGTTATCCTCATGATACAACTGTAGAACTAGTTGGATATACTGATGCTGACTGGGTAAGAAACATTGACAATAGAAAATCTACCAGTGGTGGATGTTTCTATGTAAGAAATTGCTTAGTTTCTTGGCACAACAAGAAATAGAGTTTTGTATCTTTATCTACAGTTGAATCTGAATACATTATAGCTGGTAATGCTGGTACCTAGCTGGTTTTGATGAAAAGAATGTTAGTTGATTACAGTATTGCACATGATACAATGATTTTATACTATGATAATTCTAGCACAATCAATATTTCAAAGAATCCTATTCAACATTCTCACACGAAACATATAGACATTAGATATCATTATATTTGAGAATTTGTTAAGGATAAAAGCATTTCATTAGAATATATCTAGACTCAAAATCAGCTTGTTGACATTATGACTAAACCGCTTGACATAAATAGATATTTCAAATTAAAACATGATATTGTTATGTGTGTCTATAATTAATAAAATCATGTTGTTTATTTTTTTTATTTTTTTTTTACATTTCAAATCATATATATATATATATATATATATATGATTTTTTTCAGATGCTCAATGGGTCGAGTATGTCCTTGACCAGTCAATCCTTAACGAGTCGAGGACCACACTCGACCCGTTGTGGATCTTGGGCTTGCTCATTAAAAGAGGGAAAAATATAATTTTCACCCCATTTCTCTCTTCTTCATCGACCAGTCGTGGCTCCACTCGTCAAACGCACTTTCATTTCCTCCATGTAAGTGGTTCATTTCTTTTTTTCTTTTAGATTTAGGTTTATTCTTGTTAGTTAATCATTCCTTTGTGGTTTATTTTGAGTTTTACACCTTCTTGATGGTGGGTTTTGTGTAAAAATCTGATCCTTGCCAAACCCATCTTTTATTTATAATTTTCTCTATTGCAATCTCTAAATGGAGCATCACACTAAGAGGAAAGCTACTCGTGGCTCTTCCTCCAGGTCAACTCCCGTTAGGGTGAGAACCCTAAGATCTCCCCAAGAAGATTTAAAGCATGTTAGGGATCTCCATAATTGGAAAATTATCATAGAGAAGACGGTGAACATTGATAACATTGCTTCATTCCAGCTCCTTCCTATCCTTACCTCAGTTTTTTGGGAAAACATTCTTAATTGGGGTGGAACGGCATAGTGCTTTATAATGTAAGGAATGTATGCGTTAATACGTGAAATGTCCCTAAATAATCTGACATTCTCTATTAATTTTAGAGAAAGGACATTCCCTGTTGATAGGCATCTTATTTCATGATTGATGGACATTAATGTCAATGATAAAGGTATTCCCATACCTACTCTTGTTGAAAGGATGAATAAAACTGAATTTTGGGAAATTATCTGTAAATTGTGTTAGTTTAATGCCGAATGGAGTTTGGGTAATGCCCTACGTGCCAATAAGAAGCTACCCAAATATAGAGTTCTTCATTGTATTTTCACTTCTAATGTTTATCCTAAGTTCGGGAATAAATCCGAGATTACTCCCTTCATGTCCCGTGTTCTTCATACTGATGTGTTCGGTATTCCTATATGTCTTCCCTCTCTAATTTGCTACTTAATTATTCAATTTTGTATCCATTCTAGCCATGGGTCTGTTTCGTTTGCTTATCTTATGACTAGCCTTGTCATTCATTGTAATGTTTTCATTCCTCCTACTAAGGCACCTAAGGCAGCCCTTCCATTTGATAACACAAACATTCACAAGATGAATCTGGACTACCTACCTAGCCAATGGGATGAGGATGAAGTATAAGAAGAGGAAGCGCCTTTGCCTGAAGACACGTTCATGGATGGCATTTTTGCTTAGCTATAATCAGATGATGAAGCTGATCCTGATTATCAGCCTTCCCAGGTTGATGATCGGCTTCGATGTTTAGAAGAGAAAGTTGTTAAGTTGAAGCTATCTCGGGATACTTTGGCTGAAAGTCACAAAGCTTTCATGAAATACATGCGCAAATATTTTCATCGCATTACCAAAGGACTTCACCAAATTAATCCTTTCATACCTCCTCCATCTTCCTCTAGGTCCGATTAGTTTAATTTCTATGCATTTTTCTAGATGACTTGAGTTGTATTAATTTTCTCTATGTGGTTGGTTAACTTATTAACTCTTGGAATATACTCTCTCTATGCTCTCACTATACTTTCTAAACTCCTTTTCTGAACTTAATTATATTGATTATCTCTTGGTTCAGTTATGCATTTTCTTGTTCTTATTTCTTAATTATATTGTGTTCACATGATCGCTCTTTCCTTTGTCAATTTGTGACAAAAGGGAGAAAGAATATTTAGATTGATATGATTGGATTGATGAATATATTCGTTGTTCTGAATGAATGAATAGACAATGTTGTTGGAGTTGTATATTGGAGGTATGTGATATGATTCAGGTATTGATCAAAGTAACGAGAAGCCCATATTGAGGGGGAGTAGTAGCAATTTCAATGATATTTTATTTCTAATTGTACTAAGTGTTTTAACAAGAATTTGACAAGTGAGATTCTAGGTGCTATAATGTATAAAGCACACTCTTGTTTGTCATATTTTGATGGGACAAAACAACTTATAATGTGTTTCACACAATATGATGGAAAGTTCACCTTCAAGTGAATCAAGATGGAAAGTTCAAGTTTCAAGTTTCAAGGTTCATCATCTACTATGGAAACTAAGTTTCAAGTAGTAGTCATGAAGTTGGAAAGTGCAAGCATAAGCACAAGTCATGAAGTTGGAAAGTTCAAGTTAAAATGAATTTAAGTTGTACGACCACTACCAGAAAACTGGGCAAAGGCTATGGATAAAAACCGTAGCTAAAGGCCTATGGCTACGGTTCGAGTCTGTAGTACGACCGTAGCCATTGGTATCGTAGCCATAGGTCTTATAGATATAGCTACGGCTTTAATCCGTAACCATATAAACGATATGTACGGATTAAGTCCGTAGCCATAGGCTTTCATAGCTCTAAAGTATCTACAACTATGAATTATATTTGTAGCTAAAAGTAGAGCGAAAACCATAGCAATAGGTTAAAATTAGCAACAGCTATGGTTTCCAGATAAAGGGCTATGGTTAATAGTCATAGTTATTGCATATTTTTTTAAAAAAAATTTAAAGAAAATATAATAATGGCATCTCTTACCATTATAGTACAAGCCTTGATAGATTAACTCATGAGTTTCTTCATCAGGTGTTTTCTTCCATGAACTGCTAGGAATAAGAATGTAATCCACTTCCTCTTAGGAAATAGAATTCTCAACCATAACACCCCATCTGCTATATATCCTGAGATAATCACTATCACCCAATTCCAGAAGGCTCTCACATTCATTTATTCCAACAAAGCCTAACAAAAAAAAAACTACATTTCCAACCAACTCAGACCCAATTCTTAAATTCCTTAAACAGGATCCGTCATTGGTAAATACATTCAGAAACTCCATAGGCTTCTATATCAACATGAAAAATGAAAAAAAAAAATGAAAAAAAAAAACACCAAAAATAAATCACAAAGCTCAATCTAAATCTGCTTTCACCCAATTCCATAGATCCATGAACAAACCTCATTTCACAACATCCATTTAAAGACACGTATATATTCCACTATCTGCAAACGAATCCCAACTAAGTCATGAGACAGAAGGAGTTTGATTTGAATCAAACAAAAAATTCCAGTAACAAATTCCACATTTCCATTTTTAAAATGGGGAAGATGTTATATGCATGGCTAGTATCGTAATGTGCACGGGCTGTCAATTACGGGATACCCCATCCACAATGACCATGCCTGCATGCAATTTGTGAATAGATATATCGTCACCATCTAAGGTGGAAAATACACGAAACAATCAAAACCCAGTAAAATTTGAAGCTTGGGAACAACTTACCTCCAAAAATCTCGACATGCTTTGCAAAGTAGATATGATTTTCAGCTAAACCAGCTGCAACCAGCAAACCAAGCAAATGCATTTCTTTTTACAATGCAACAAAAAGGAGAGGGAGTTACCATTATTGATCTAACTTCATATACAACAAACCCACAACCTACCAAGAAAAAACCACAACCAGTTAAACTAGCAATCAAGTAAGCAACTAAAAGAATTCTTTAATCATATACAACAAACCCAAATTACTCTTAGACAAGATTGCAAAAAAAAATCATTATCAAGTAGTTACATATAGTGGATTTTCTTTCTTATGCAACATCGGACCCTGTAGGAATTTTTTAGTGTGGTATGTCCTGGTTGCTGAGAAAGCAATAGAGGGAGGGAGGGAGGGATGCTGACACTGCTAAAAAATCTTACAATTTTTTCTTTGCTCATGTGAATTTGTTTGAATAGAGGGTGATGTCAATATGATTAAACACAACTATCATTGTTGGCTTTTGGAAACATGGAGCCTCTGCTGTAAATTGAATTATTCTTCTGCCAATCCTAGTTGTTCACCTGCATTATAATTGCATTTATGGAATCATTTCTGCTATATAGCTGAAACCTCTATAAATGTAAATGAAACAGCTCTGCATTCATATATGCATTTGCAGTATTTCTATTGATTGATAACATTGTTCTGGCTAGTCGGGGTATGGATCTCCCTTGCTTCCTGAAGTTTCATTTGCTTCTTTTTCTAGCTGGAGGAATTCCGCAAGAAGAAGGCTGGAGGACGAACTAAAAAGGCTGCATCCACTAGACAATTGCGGTCAGCTGATGTTAGCCAAAATGAGAAATTACCACAAGAAAGTGAAATTTTGAAACTTAAGGATTTAGATGGAGCTACATCTGAGAGAGACGGTGTTACTGCTGGCCAACCTTCTTACCCTATCATGATACATGATAGTAAAGCAAATAATTCATCCCTGAGCACCGAGCTAGATTCTTTAAATACGACAAATTGCATATCTCCAGCTTTGCCTAAGGACAATAGTGCATTTTATAAGGATCAAGCGGAGAGACTTGTAAGCTATCATGAGTTAAAATGGCATGATGGTTTAGGATTCTCAGGACAAGAGCATGGTTATTATGATCGCTTGAGGGAAGAGAAGAATGTTGAACTTGGTATTTCCTCAGGCAAAGAAAGAGAACTCACATACGGGGTTACAGCAGATCATCCCATTGCTCCCAATACTGTTCATAGATACCCAAACTATGATGGAAACATTCATCAATTTAGTTTCCATTCATTGCATGAAGATCAGTCAAAAAAAAAAAAAAGATCGCTACCTTAATAACTAAAACCACAAGCTTTACATACATATCAATAATAGCAAATGAGAGATACTGGACTTATTATGGCGTTTGTAGGGACAATGAGCTTGGATTAATCATGTTAGTGGCCAAACAATTTGCTACAGAAATTTCCTGAAATTATAGGTAGAAAGAGAAGGAAAACTCTTAACAACTGTGAGGGTCCGGAGGATTCTCATGGAAACATAATAAAAACCATGGAAAAAGTTTACCATGAGGATTCGAAAAAGCAATCCATGAGATCATCCCCTTTAAGCAACCCACTTTGTAGTAACTGTGAGATATAATGGGTATAAGCTACATCAGTATAATTAGTTTCACAATGCATAAGATCAACTTGAAAGGAAATCATAAGTACAAAACAGTAGTTTTCCAAGAAATTACGGACACTGAAATTTCGGCAGTCTAAAATGGCGTATATTCTCCATTGTACAACTTAACATAGTCCACCATCTACAGTTTTTAGTTTCCGTACTAGAAAAAAAAAACTATACAAGTATGAAGCATTCTAACCTGTGTGTGATTTGGAGACAATTAGATTGTCATATCACCTCCCAGTTCATCAATAACCATATCTACTCTAGTCATAAAATCTGGTAAGAATTGAACAGAAGTAGCATCATAAAAAGGAGTAAGAACAGAATTCTGACCAATATGAATATTGGGTCGTTCGTCTAATCCATGTTTCACTCCTGATCCATAGCAATTGGACCAACTGAATGAAGAGTCTAGATCTCACTGACAACTAATTACAATATGGGAGGACAGTGACTTCCATGCTACTGGGAGCTGATTAATGGAGCCCATATATGTTACGAGGAAGAGCTCATTTTTTGTTCTTTTTGTTTTCTTTTTTTCTTTTTTTTCTTTTTTTTTCTTTTTTTTTTTGCATTTTTTTTTTTCCTTTTTTGAAGTAAATAGTGAGGAAGAGCTTTACTAAGCCCATAGACGAGCACAGTCAACTCATGTTCACACCAGCCAAAACAGAGGGCATCTAGGCACAACCTTCATATTAGAAGCTGAGAACTAGTAATGGAAGAAATTCACATACCATGAAAAGAAGAATCCGATATGCATCTCTGCAACTAAAACAGTTCAAAATTATAAAACTACAAAAATAGAGAGAATGTCATACTAAAGAAACTAGTAATGTTTTTAAAAAATACCATGACTTGGTACATCATATCAATTTCTTCAAACACCTGTGGTGGTTCTGTGTAACACCCTGGATTTTTCCCAACTTGGCAATAGACATCCTTAGACGTAGAATTGCCCTAGGACGTTATTGTGTCGTAATTAGGGCGTAATTTTAGTTAAGTATTAATTGCCTGAATCACTTTCTAGATAAACTACAAAGACCCAAGTACCACCTTAGGCAAAAATCCCTCAGGACCAAATCCTTTAGGCAAGTATTATCTAGTGTTGAACCAGTTTACTTGTAAAATTCACTCTAATCACTTTAAATTCGATCTCCAAGATCCAAAATTTGTAGAATCATTGACGCTAGGTTACCCAAAAATCTAGATTTAAACTCTATTCCTGGACCGAACGTCGAAAGTCCGATAGCGATGAACTTCGTAATGGACCTGGACCGAACGTCGAAAGTCCGATAGCGTTGAACTTAGACAATTATGACCGCCTAGTTTGACTTGACTATTAGCTCGAAAATTAAGGCCAAACGATGTCCTAAGACTATTTCCTTGAGCCCGGAGCAAGGAGTGTGAGAAAGCATAGATTTCTTTATAAATTAAATATAATTTAAGTAATCTGGCACATGTCGCTTGCGGGCCAAGTATAAGCAATCAGACCATCGGAATCTAACCCAAATACACCCTCGGATCAGGGAACATTTTCCACTCAAATCAGTGTACTTGGAATCCCTGATCGAGTCTCAGTGACTGCTGAACTGAAACTGGTCCGCCACGGTCGATCTAAAAACCCGACCGGACTGAAAACTTAACTCGAGCAAGATCCAGTATCTATGAGCTTAAGTCTGACCACATTTAGTAACAGGACCTCTAGAAGTGCTCCGTTGAGACGGAACAGTCCGTATTTGGACATAACCTAAGTATACCATGACCTAGAGTCTAAATTAATGAGTTCTGGGCCTATATAAGGACTTTAAACCCTCTCTCATTCCTCCCATACTAATTTGAGAGAACCTAGGAGAGAGAAGAGAGTAAATAGAGAGAAAGTACAAGAGAAGTGGGAGAGGTTTCCTGTTACTCTATCCTACCATTTTACGTGCTTAACCATCACTCTCTGATCACTTTTCCGACGATTCTGGCATCGTTCTTAGGTAATAAAATCTAATCCTAATCTATTGTAGGGTTTCATGTAGTGTAAGTTATGAAATAGCTAACCTAAATCATACTATAGGTTGCCAATCAGTCGTTGACGAAGACTTAGAGTCTCTATTGAATTTGTTACACTTTTACGGCGTAAGGTGCAGATTTTAAATGCTTAGCTTACCTGATTTCAAAGATTTCAATGTTATTTAATGGTAGATTATTGACGAGGATGCTATTTCACATGTAGAACATGCTGTCCGTTTTCTGTTTCGGTTAAATACCAAGAATATGGAATTTTGTGTATTCTATGTATTTGTAGAAAATTCCGTATCCATATAAATTTTGCAGATATGATTGCCATGAGTATTTTCCGTGTATGCATGCTAGTTATCGATGTATGACCTGCTTGGCGAAAGGATTCGCCCTAATACACATTTTGGCCAACATAGCTCATGTAGGCTAATGTGTGTAGTCTAAGTGTTTGTTGGAATGACTAAATAATTATGGATTTATGACTTATGCCTGCCCTATGTATGGAATGTAAGAATATGATTGTGTGTATGAGACAACCCCTTGATATAAGGATTCGTCATATTCTATGTTGAAATCAACATACGTCATGTATGTTGGAGTTGTGTAGTCTAAGTGTTTGATAAAGTGCCTGTGTGAGAAATTGTGTGACGAACTAAATTTAATTGTGGTGTTGAGATAGGATTCTCAACAACCTGAATGATGTTTATGATTTCCTTCGTGCAAGTTGTTTGATTTAATCACTTTACTTATGAAATGTTTGTGAATGGTTTCATATACATGTTGTATCTTCTAACCTGTTCGATAACATGCTTGGATTACTTTATTTCAATTCTGTCTATCTCATATGCTAATGGGTTCAGATTGCAAGTGTTTGGGGCTATGCTATAGTCCAGGCAGTCGGTAACAGACTTGAACTCGTGGTTGAATTCTATTCACCACACAGGACGTGTTTGACAAACCCGAGCCGTGCGTTGCTTGTCGATAGTGGTTAGGCCACACGAGGTACTTATGCACTTCATATTGATTGACTCAACGGGAGCCCATACTAGTCAAACTCGTCAAGTAACCCGATTAGCCCGATGTATATTAACCATATATGGATGCTACTGCTTGAATCTAAAGTACCAAACTTACCAGTGGAAATCCCGTTAACCATGGTACCTTGATCCGCTAAGACTTATGAGCCGGGCATGGTGGTATGGGACACCGTGGTTGAGCTGTCGGCCTACGCTGGGGCCACGACCCTCCCCGTATTAACCAGTGAGCAACTCAGACTCGTGAGCCGAATACGGTGGTATGGGACACTATTTTCGAGCTGTCAGCCTACACTGATAAGGTGATGGGGGAGCGGTGCAACGAGTGCTTGCAACAGCCCTGACAGCCCTTTGTAGTGACCTTAAGCGTACTTTGAGTCTACGTGGAGGCGACGACCCTTCCGTAGCAACAAGAGTACAAAGTAGGCCTGTATTGATAAGGTGATTGGGGAGCGGTGCAACGAGTACGTGCAACAGCCCTGACAGCCCTTGCAGTGACCTAGAACCGCACTTCGTATGAGATATGCTAGGACTGACGACCCTAGACTGGATCATTGTTGGGAATTGATATACGGGAGGTACTTTAGCTTCCCAATCCTGTTGTATGAAAATGACTAATAACAACTTGGTAATCATGTTTATATCACACTGCATGTTCCTGGAAGATGTGGAGCACTGAGGGAAGAAAGCATGCCGCGGACGTAAGATGGTGTTGCATGAGGGAGTATGTTGGCGAGGGCATACATCATGTCATTTTATCCTTGCATTAATTACAGTATTTAGAAATGTTTGATTTGCTTGCTTTATCATTATCGCTTGATTGATTTGATAACATGTTAATCTTTGCTCTATGATTCCACTGGGTTAGCTACTCACTCTCACATTACGGGACGGTGTTGTACACACCAACCAAACCCTATTATAGTTTCAGATGATAGCACAGCCTGCGAAGCGGAGCCAGACTTCGAGGATGATGAGAAGGCATTCTCCTATATACAGTATTCAGGCGGGTCTTCTTAGACCTTGTCCTGATTCGACGGAGTTGTCGGGCTATATGAGTTAGTTGAACACTTTATCTCCTGGTAATTGGTATAATTTGACACAAAACATGTATCTACTCAGCCCTGTTACATATTCATATTTTGGGGATTTGAAACTACTTATGTACTTTATATATTTATCACAGTCTTCTTCTTGCTTAATTTAGTCATCCCTGGGGTATGATATGCTGTTTTTGGTATAATTTCAATCTTGTTTAATGCCCTTCTACTGACAACTTGCATTCATCATTATCTATCTTGCATAAGTGATGTTTTGGAACTCGGGAGTTGGGTTTCTACTCGACCCCCAATTTTCGAGATGTTACAGATGGTATCAGAGCATGATTTGGATTAAACTGGACCTGGGTTATGGTCTCACGACATACGCTGTCCCCTTTCGACTTAGGTGGGTGCGAGAAAAATGTAGAAACATTCGTAGGAGTCCCGGTTTCGCCAATTGGCGAACTTCATCGGAAACGGTCGCCGAGATCGGGTCCATACTCATCCATGATCGCATGAGTCGGCCCCAAACCACTTTTAGACCATCAAGCGATGAGTGTAGATCACATAATATCCCATCCTAGCCTTCAAAAATGGCTATGTGTAGCTGTACATCAGAAAATACCCGAAATGACCCGAAACGGTGCAAATCGGAGTCGGGGGCCAAACGGAGCACATATAGGGGGGCCCAGAGTGGGCCCCACACATTTTTGGGACCTAGGGGACAGGAGGGCCTCGCCCAAATGGCCAGCCCAAGCCGATCACTCCAGGGAGTGGCGAGGACCTCGCCGGTCTGCAGGCTCGTCCGGGCGGGCCAGGCAGGCCGACCGAGTTTAGGGACTAGTGTGACCCCCTGATGTGTGGTGTTTTATTTTTAAACACTCCAAACCCACCCTTCCTTCACAAACTACCCCTCCAAGCTCTCCTTTCTCTTCCAAACTTCTGATTTTTGGCAAAAATCGTCCCACCAATCGTTCCCTCTTCCATCTTCGTCCACCCTCTCCATTACCCTGTTGTAAACCCTTCACTATTGCTGCCTACCCTCTCTATTCTCTCTTATTTGAGCTCTTACATTCCCCATTTGAGGCTCAAATCGTGTAAGCCCTCTAACCCATCCCATCGCTTCATTTTCCTGCTTCAATCCTTGTCATTTGAGCCTTGACACACCCTTTAGGGGCTCAAATCCATGGAGAACCACAGAACCCTATCCTTTCTCCCCTTTCCTTCACTTTTTCTTCATGTCTCCATGGCCTTATTCATGCTTGTTACGGCCGTTTTCTCATTTTCCACCATTCTCTGTCATGAGAAAGAGAAAGGGTGCCCCTCCTCCTTCGCCAGACTCGGACCCCTAGTCTTCCATGCCCTTGTCTTGCAGTTTGTTTTGGTTACTACTTTAAGATATGTTGTGTTTTCAGTTGGTAGTATATTTTAGTGTTTGAAGCCTTACTTGTATTAGCTCACATGCATCTTCTGTCATGGTCCATGTACGACTACATTTTATGTAATTGTGACGATTTTGGGTTAAATGAAATGCATGAAGCTCCTTTTGTTATAGAATGTGTAGAATGCTTGACAAGTTGAGTAAGGCTATGCTACATCTCACGCTTTCCAACACAAGGTCCATTTTTTATTTTTTATTTTTTAAGCCTATGAATTGATTTTTAATCCCACCCCACCCTCCTACCAAATATGCCACTCTCACTCCCGAAGTGGGATCAGCAATGTAGTTTCATTTAATACAACTTAATACCACTGGCCATATAGCCCTTAGCATTTTGGACCTAGAGTGGTGTTCCTAGATTTCGAAAGACCTGACAGTATGGGAAATCCAATAAATCGATAACGTGAACCCTAGGACCTCCTTAGCTGGTATGAACATATGTCAAGTGCTCGAGCATAGTTAAATTTAAGTCGAGCAACTCAATTTCCACTCAAGAAATTTCTTGTATTAGAAAAGGTATGAAATCATATAGTGCATGAGCGTAGACCTTGGGTTACAACTATTGGATTACCACTACTCCTAAATAAAGACTAGCCTATTGGTTCTACTAAGCCATGTAAGAGACCGACTATGCTAAGATGATTGAAACATAGACTTAATTTGTAGGCTTAATTAGGTTGGAGTCAGACCCCACTCATTCGTTGAATCCCCTAATACTTATAGGCTTCGTTAATCTTTAAGAAGTGTTGAGAATCCATAGCCAATAAAGATTTGTCTTTTTAGGCCGAAGAAATCTCTTTAGTTTTTCATAGACGCACACTCGTCCTTGTGAATCAACCATAACGCCCATCATTTTAACTCTTTTCTATAACTATAGGTACCAATGCCATAGATCCTACAGTATACCTGGTTTCAACATATGGGTCGGGACATAGAGTCTTGAGTCTTGAGAGTAGAATTATTTTTAAGGGGGGTAGAGTATTATGAGCCTCATCTAGTTAGGTCAGTTTATTCATCCCTTGGATCAGTGTGGCGTAGCAGAAGCATGGTGTACCCCTACCCCACTGTCCCCGGATCGAAGGAAGTTGATCTAGGTTGTGCGTAAGGATAGGTCCTGAATCTTCCTTAGAATGTCAACAATGAAGTACTGGAATAACAACAATTAAGGTTTAAGTATTAAACCAATTCGTAATAATAGGTATGAGTTGAAGTACAATAGCCGAGGTCAGTGTATTTACAAATCCGCTCGTTACGTACGAACCTAATAGAAGTCTTAGCACATGATGCGATTAGAAACCTTTTAGGACGATCTAGTAAGATATTTGTAAGCCCCTACCTCGGACAAAGGTTAAAATGAGGACTCTCTTAGACTAAGACCCAAAGGATAACCTTATACATAGGAAATTTGAACAATTTCGTGATGGGCATTCCGTAAGCTTTTAGAGTGATCGGACTACGGAGTTATTGAAATATACAATTGCGAAGCATTCGCGGCTTGACCCAATTCTCAATCTTGGACGATTACCAATGGACTCACTGCTTAGCCAAGCAAAAGACCCAGATCCACCAGGGTTAGAAAGGGATACATTGAGCCTTCTCCCCTGGCTAGGTAGATAATCAATGTATAAGGATCAAGCCCACTACAACTGTCTCTCCGTATTAGTCAACCATTGAAAATGAGTATCTTACTCTATATAGTTGGGAATTGTTGTCAATACTCCAAATAGGTAAAGAAATAAATTGTAGCAAACCATCAGGGTGTAAGAAATGGATAAAGAAGTAAGTTTTTAAGGAGGGTAGACCAAAAGGAACCAGACTAATATAGATCGTATACACCCTACCACGTATAGAAATTTGAAATCAACAAAATTTAGGCAAAAGAAATAATTAATCTTTCCTTATTACCCTTAGGCAATTTTGGGGACGAAATTTAGTTTTAAGGGGGGGTAGATTGTTACTGTAACACCCTGAATTTTTGCCTACCTAGAGTTAGACGTCCTTAGGCAATGGGTCTACCATAGCACCTTGGGAGCTTCTCAAAATTCAATTCCAAAGCCAGAGAAATCATTTAGAACCAAATTCTTTAGAATTTAACGTGAATTAGCTAGTGCTACACTAGATTACCTGTGAAATAAGCGCCAACTACTTTAAATACGATCTGTAAGACCCAAAACCTCTAGAATCGTTGACGCTACATTACCTTAAAATCCAGGATTAAACGCTAAACTAGTTTGTTCTCAGGAACCCTTTGAAACTTTATATTGGATCCAAACCGTATGTCGAAAGTCCGATATCCGTAATCTCAGACCGTTATGACCGCTTAGCTGGACTTGACAATCATTTCAAAAATCAAGCCTAACCGATGCTCTGAGGCTATTTCATTGAGCCTGGAGAAGAGAGTGTGAGAAAGAGTGAAATTCATTTAAAATTAAATGGGATTTAAATAAATCTGGCACGTTTCGATTGCGGAATCAGTATAAGCATTCAGACCGTCGGAATCTGACCCAAATACACCCTCGAATCAAGGAACATTTCTCACCCAGGTCAGTGTACTTGAAATCCTCGATCGAGTCTCCGTGATCGCTGAACTGAAACTGGTCCGCCACGTGCGATCTGGGAACTCTACCGGTCTGAAAACTTGATGTGAGCAGGATCCAATGTGCATGAGCTTAAGTCCGACCGCGTTTGGCTAGGGGACCTCCCGAAACGCTCTTTTGGATCGTAAGAGACCCGATTTGGTTATAACCCAAGTATACCCTTGTCCCAAATCTATTTAGGTGAGGTTTTAGCTTATATAAGGGCTTTAAACCCTCTCATATCTCTCCCATCCGAATTTTCTATAAACCCTAGAAAGAGAGAGAGAGAGAAAGAGAGAGATTGTGAGTGAGTTGTGGGAGAGATTTCCTACCACTTGCTACAGCTTCTGCCCATGCTTAAGCACCGCATTCAAATCACTTTTTCGGTAATTCCAACTCACTTATAGGTAAGAAAATCCTAACCACAATTTGTTTTAGGGATTCCTTTGTTACAAGTAGTGATGTAGCTTATGTATCTTGTGATATAGGTCGCCAAAATGCCATTGACGAAGCGTAGACATTCTATTCGAATCGATACACGTCTAAGGTAAAATGTGAGGATTTTAGATGCTTAATTGACTGATTTCAAAGCTTTCAATGTCGTTTAATAGTAGCTTATCGACGAGAACGCCGTTTGACATGTAGAACATGCTGACCGTTTTCCATTTCGATTGCGTACGGAAAATATGAGATTTAGGGTATTTTAGTCATTTATAGGAAATACTGTTTACGTCCATAATTTGCTGAAATGATTACCATGGGTATTTATCGTGATATGATATTAGAAATGCGTGCATGATCTATTTGGCGAAGAGATTCGCCCTAATGCGCACTTTGAGTCGACATACGCTTTGTGGAGTAAAGTGTGTAGACTAAGTGTTTGTATAAATGTTTGTATTAGTATGAATTGAGTAAATGGTGTTGTGAATTAGTTTTGAGATTGAATTCTCAATTAATATGCTGATGTATATGATTTCCACCATGTTAGATATATGAATTGATTTCATTATATATATGGAATGCATGTGTTGGTTGATTTGCTTACGTTGTATGTTATAACATGTGTCAACATGCTTGTATTGTTAATATTCATTCCTGTTACTCTCATATGATTACTGATGTTGATTTACAAATGCTTGGGGCTATAACTTAGTCCAGGCAGTAGGTAATGGATTGAATTCGTGGTTGGCTTCTATTTTTCATGAAGGACGCATCGATGAACACGAGTGGTGTTTTGGGTTGGCGGCAGTGGTTAGGCTACACGAAGTGTTTCATGCACTTCATGTCGCTCAGCTTGAGATGCGCTCGTACTAGTCGAGCCCGTCAAGTAACCCGACTGGCCATTATATGTTCACCCTTTATGAGTCATATCTGCTTGAACCTAGGGTACTGAACTTACCATTGAAAACCCTGTTAACCATGGTACCTTGATCCATAAAGACTCATGAGCCGGGCATGGTGGTATGGGACACCGTGGTTGAGCTGTCGGCCTACGTTGGGGCCACAAACCTCCCCGTAGTGACCAGTGAGCACCTTTGACTCGTGAGCCGATTGTGGTGGTATGGGACACTAAATTCGAGCTGTCGGCCTATACTGATTGGTGACGAGCCCTTTGTAGTGACCTCGAGCGTATTCTGAGTCTACGGGAGGCGACGACCCTTCTGTAGCAACAAGAGTACATTGGGCATGTATTGATAAGGTGATGGAGGACCGGTGCAACGAGTGCGACAACAGCCCTGACAGCCCTTGCAGTGACCTATAAATATAACATCGTATGAGATTACTAGGAGTGACGACCCTAGACAGGATTTTTGTTGGGATTGATATAAGGAAGGTACCTTAGTTTCCCAATACTGTTGTATGAATGGACTAATAACAACTCGGTAATCATTATCCATATCGCACTGCATGTGCATGAAAGATGTGGAGCACTGAGGAACGCAAGCATGCCGCGGGTGTAAAATGGTGCCACATGAGGGAGTATGTCGGTGAGGGCATCCATCATGTCATTTCATGCTTACATTAACAACAGAATTTAGGAATGTTTGATTGTTTGCTTTACTATTATCGCGTGGTTGATTTGATAACATGTTAATCTTTGCTCAATGATTCCACTGAGTTGATCACTCACTCCCACGTTACGGGATGGTGTTTCGGACACTCACCAGTCCCTATTTTAGTTTCAGATGATGGCGATGCTTGCAAAGCAGAGCCGGACTTGATGATGAGGAGGAGGATCCCTCCTATATGCAGGTTCTGATTGACGGGGTTACAGGGTTACTGATTAGATGCCAGTACACTTGTTATTTTTCCTTTTATCTTCACATCCATGTATATTCTCTTCTTTCTATTTTGGAGTATACATGTATTTAGTTAACCTGGTAACATGTTCACACTCTGGAGACTTATAACAGTTCATATATTTTATATATCTATCACATTCTTCCGCTTGCTAATTTAACTGTCTCTGGAGTATGATATGTTGTTTTGGCTTAATCCACTTCATGTTTTATGTACTATTATGGCCAACATTCATCCATCATTGAAAATGTTGCATAAGTGATGTTCTGGAACTCGGGAGTTGGGTTTCTACCCGACCCTCGATTTTTGGGGTGTTACAGTTACACCCCGGATTTTTTTCAACTTGGCAATAGACATCTGTCACGCCCCAAACTCGAAAATCGAGCTCATAAAATTTTCGATCGCCGAATCCGGCGCCGACAGCCTCCGTAGAACCCCATTCTCGGCTCCTAGCTCCCATTCGCCAGGTTCCGATCCTGGGATGCTACGAGGAGGGTTTTTAATGTCAGTTTGATTGGTAATAAGCATAACCAATGGCATAACCCACAAACAACAACCAAGAACTCCATAACATTTCCACTATGATAACAAACTTTACAAGTACAATGAGCATAAAGGGAAATACAATGGTAAAGAATAAAAACTCCAAAACGATCAGCAATGTACTCCTGCCTCAGCGCTGCTGCGAACCAACGTCACCTGCACGCAACGGTCGTGCATAAGCTTATAGAAAGCTTAGAGGGTGGTGAAAGTGTGTGCGCAAGGTAGTAATATGATCATGCAATATCAGAGTAATACGGAATATGCAGATGAATCCATAATATCATGAGCCATACTAAGGCTTATGCGATGCAAGACATGAATGGTATCGGTCACCCCAAGGCCATGCGATGTGTAATGCAACTCAAGCATACAGATCCTCATTTATGCCCACACATCAATACAACTCAATTATGGGATATCACCGGGGTCTAGAACACTTTAAACCAGATTGCCGCCACATCGCGCGCAATAAGGTAAGTGGAAGAGACCTCACTATCCGTTTGCCAATATCAGGCGCAACTCGTCGATAACGGACCCATTCCTCGAGCTGGTCAGACTCAGCCTAGGATTGCCCCATACACTCGGGCGGGTAAGGCCGCACCCCCTTTCAACCGACCACGATACAGTGGAGAGTACAGCCAACTGGTATTCGACACTCAGCGCTCATCTACCCACTCGGTCTAGACGTTAGAGCAACCTCTTGGTACCATAAGGGTTTAGGGACTTTCACCCAGGGATATCTGTAGTACCCCATGTAGAATAAGATTTTCGATATCCAATCCTGTCAACCACGATGCGTCTGTGGAGGCTACGGCCCTGATGTCGCTAGGGCGTACAATAACCATGTCACATAAATGCGAAATGCATGATCCACGCTATCCAGTCATGCAACAAATCCTGCACATATCGTGCGCTCATGTAGGGAAACACCGCCTAATCGGGAGCCCATAAACAACCTGCCCGAAGGCATATGCTATGATCAGACAATTCTCACATCAAGCATACATATGATGCGTATGATCATGAGTCATGGAACTGTACTAACATGTTATAATGAAATGAACTATTTTACAATGCAGATGGACGTGGACAGCCTATACACAATAAGTACGGGCCTAACAATGGGCCCTAAGGAGAGTCGTAATGTGGACATCCAACCAGCATTACACTCACAATGTGGACGTCAAACCAACATTGCTCCCAAGGCACGATCGTCGTGAACATCGTTACATACTTTGTGTTGGGGTCACGCATTGCAAGGGACCTTAGGCACATCCCATTGGGCCTTAATTATATCAAATAGGTCACATTCAATGGGCCTTATATACATCAAGTGGGCCTTACGTTTATCAAATGGGCCGCATTACTGGGCTTCACCGATGGGCCGTAGGTACATTGCAATGGATCACAATCCAGGGGGCCTCAGAGTATGTCAATATGGGCCTAATCACATGGGTCCGATGCATATCAGATGGGCCTAAACCCATAGGCCTTAAATTACATCAAAAGGGGCCTGATCCCATGGGCTTTAAATTACATCAAATGGACCTAATCCCATGGGCTTGGAACACATCAAATGGTCCAATCCCCTGGGCCTTGGGATATATTAAATGGGCCTAGTCCCATGGATGTGAAACATATCAAGTGGGCCTAAACCTATAGGCCTTAAATATCAAGTGGGCCTAAGCCCATAGGCTTTACATATCAAGTGGGCCCAAGTTCATAGGCCTTATATGAATCAAATGGGCCTAACCCATAAGCATTTCATAAATCAAATGGGCCTAACCCATAGGCCTTTTGTAATTCAAATGGGCCTAGCCCATATGCCTGTTATAAATCAAATGGGCCTAACCCATATATGAGTGGCCCACCCAACCAACAGCTCATGTTTTTTTTTTCTTTTTTTAAAAATGATTTCACCAAGGGCCCCACCGTCCGCTGGACGGTGGGAGTATGAATACATTAAGGTGGGTGCCACCGTCCGCCTGGACGGTGGACTTATCAATCATAAATCATTGTGGGTCCCATGTGGGGCCCACTGTAATGCTCAGATGCCATCCAACCCGTTTATAAGGTCACTCGGGCCTGGATGAAGGGAAAACATAAATTTCAGCTTGATCCAACACTTCTGTGGGCCCCAAAAAGATTTCAATGGTAGATATTCCATTTCACTGTTTCATGTGGTGTGGGCCACCTGAGTTTTCGATCTGTCTCATTTTTGGAGGGGGACCCACTACTGGGGTGGCCCACCTCATGAGCAGGTTGGATAATAAATAAACATTATGGTGGGGCCCACACGCAGGGCCGTGGGCCCCTGAGTCCGTCCGCCCGTCGCCTGCAACAGCGCAGGCGCTGCCTGCACTGTCCTGACACAAGCAGCAGCTTGCTGCCCCATCCTCCCTCTCTCTCCTTTAATTTTCATTTTTACCAAAAATCATGCGTGGGGCCCGCTACCTGGAAATCCACTCCAGCCATAGTGTTCTACAGCTTGCAACAGATAAAAAGAGTCCGAAGTTCGAATTTTTTGGGTGCATAGAAACACCAGAAAATTTCTCAATGGTAATCACCAATGTTTCCCATACTATGGCCCACAAGATATTCAGATCAGCCCCATTCTTTTACTCGACGGTTAAAACGATGTTGGTAAGGGGATGGACGGCTTGGATCGAATATATACATCAAGGTGGGGCCTATACAAGGGGACCACCCTAAAAGCTTCTCTTTTTTTTTCTTTTTTTTTTTGGTACAGGGACGTCCAGCGTCCCAGACGCTGGACGGTGTGGTTCTCTTAAAATATATTGTGGTGGGCCCTGATGAAGTGGGCCACCACTGATGTTTTTCATGGGTACAACATATAAGGTGGGCCCCACTTGAATAAAAATTTAAACAAAATAAATCTCAAGGTGGGGTCCATTCAAGTGGGCCACACAACCTTATCACATAAAATAAAATAAATAAAATAAAGAGAAATAAAAGAGAGAGAGAGAGAGAGAGAGAGAGAGAGAGAGAGAGAGAGAGACATGGAGAGTGGGACACGCTTTGTGATGGAGGGACCCCGACATTATGGGCCCTCCCTTACAATGAATCATACATCAAGTGGGCCTTAAAGCATGTGGGACCACTGAAATTTAAAATCAACGGTGGAGATCCTTTTCCCACCAACATGAATGGTCTAGATGACCTTTGAAAAGAAAATAAACATCATAATGGGGTCCATGGAGAATGGCCCCATCATGGAATGATCATGATGATCCTAGTGGGCCATCGGCCACATCATAGGGTCCCAAGTGAGATCCAAACCATTGATCGGTTGGCCTCACTTGGCCTATCTCAAAAACAGAAAAAACTAGTATGATCTAATACCTATCGTCCAATCTTCTTGCTCCTAGGGGTTCCTTGGCACCTTAGCTTTAACTTCAATGGATGAGATGAGGAATGGAGGGTTGAGATGAGAGATCTTGAGATGAAGAGGTGGGCCACACTTGGAGTTTAGAAAGAGAGGGAGAGGCTCATACGTAGGAGGGGTTTGTTGCTTGGAATTGAGATGAGAAAATGAGAAAGAGAGAGAGTATTGTAGAGAGAGATAGATGGATGGATGAATGATGGTTGTATAAGAAGGTCTTGACTTTGGTGGCCTTTTGTGTAAGAGAGGTATGGGAGGTGTAAGAAAAGCTTAACTTTTGAGGCCTTTTGTGTAAGAGAGGTATGAGAGGTGAAGACTTTTGTGGTTGCTTGGGAAAAGGGGTGAAAGTGATGTGTACTTGACATGTACTTGACATGTGATGGATTGATGAATTGATTGATTGATGGGATTGATGTGATGGATGTGACACATCGTAGAGATTTCCTTGGGTTTCGCAACGCGCGGCGTTTCCTCGCACCGAACGTCGATCTACAACTCTTGACTAGGGTATCGCCTCGACGCGCGAGTCGCGGCATCGGAACCGCAATGACGGTGCGGTCGTTATGGTTTTGGTCTTGGGTTGAGTCGACTCGGGTTGTCGACATATAAATCAGGGTCGCGCGTCGATATCGGTTAAGGGTCGAAGGTTACCGGAATTCGACTGGTAAGACCGCGGAAGTCTACGAAAAGGTACGGACCAAGATACGGGTCTTACAACATCCTTGGACGTAGAATTGCCCTAGAACGTTATTCTGTCGTAATTAGTGCGTAATTTTAGTTAAGTATTAATAGCCTGAATCACTTTCTATACAAACTACAAAGACCCAAGTACCACCTCAGGCAGAAATCCCTCAAGACCAAATCCTTTAGAAATTAGGCGAGTATTATCTAGTGTTGAACCAGTTTACTTATAAAATTCGCTCTAATCACTTTAAATTCTATCTGCAAGACTCAAAACTTGTAGAATCATTGGCGCTAGGTTACCCTAAAATTTAGATTCAAAATCTATTCCTGGTTGCTCTCGGGAGCACACCGAAACTCCGTAATGGACTTGGACCGCACGTCGAAAGTCCGATAGCGATGAACTTAGACAATTATGACCGCCTAGTTGGACTTGACTATCACCTCAAAAATTAAGGCCAAACGATGTCCTAAGACTATTTCCTTGAGCCCGGAGCAAGGAGTGTGAGAAAGCATAGATTTCTTTATAAATTAAATATAATTTAAGTAATCTGGCACGTGTCGCTTACGGGCCAAGTATAAGCAATCAGACCGTCGAAATCTGACCCAAATACACCCTCGGATCAGGGAACATTTTCCACTCAGATCAGTGTACTGGGAATCCCTGATCGAGTCTCAGTGACCGCTGAACTGAAACTGGTTCACCACGGTTGATCTAAAAACCCGACCGGACTGAAAACTTAACTCGAGCAAGATCCAGCATCTATGAGCTTAAGTCCGACCGCATTTAGTAACAGGACCAGAAGTGCTCCATTGAGACGGAACAGTCCGTATTTGGACATAACCTAAGTATACCATGACCCTGAGTCTAAATTAGTGAGTTCTGGGCCTATATAAGGACCTTAAACCCTCTCTCATTCCTCCCATACGAATTTGAGAGAACCTAGGAGAGAGAAGAGAGTAAAGAGAGAGAAAGTGTGAGAGAAGTGGGAGAGGTTTCTTGTTACTCTATCCTGCCATTCTACGTGCTTAACCATCACTCTCTGATCACTTTTTCGACGATTCCGGCGTCGTTCTTAGGTAAGAAAACCTAATCCTAATCTGTTGTAGGGTTTCATGTAGTGTAAGTTATGAAATAACTAACCTAAATCATACTGTATGTTACCAATCAGTCGTTAACGAAGACTTAGAGTCTCTATTGAATTCGTTACACTTCTACGGCGTAAGGTGCTAATTTTAGACGCTTAGGTTACCTATTTTCAAAGCTTTCAATGTCGTTTAATGGTAGATTATTGACGATGATGCTGTTTCACATGTAAAACATGCTGTCTGTTTTCTGTTTCGGTTCAATAGGAAGAATATGGAATTTTGTATTCTATGTATTTGTAGAAAATACTGTATCCATATAAATTTTGCTGATATGATTGCCATGAGTATTTGCCTGTATGCATGCTAGTTATCGATGTATGACCTACTTGGCGAAAGGATTCGCCCTAATACACATTTTGGCCAACATAGCTCATATAGGCTAATGTGTGTAGTCTAAGTGTTTGTTGGAATGACTAAATAATTATGGATTTATGACTTATGCCTGCCCTATGTATGGAATGTAAGAATATGATTGTGTGTATGAGACAACCCCTTGATATAAGGATTCATCATATTCTATGTTGAAATCAACATACGTCATGTATGTTGGAGTTGTGTAGTCTAAGTGTTTGATAAAATGCCTGTGTGAGAAATTGTGTGACGAACTAAATTTAATTGTGGTGTTGATATAGGATTCTCAACAACCTGAATGATGTTTATGATTTCCTCCGTGCAAGTTTTTTAATTTAATCGCTTTACTTATGAAATTTTTGTGTATGGTTTCATATACATGTTGTATCTTCTAACATGTTCGATAACATGCTTGGATTACTTTATTTCAATTCTGTCTATCTCATATGCTTATGGGTTCAGATTGTAAGTGTTTGGGGCTATGCTATAGTCCAGGCAGTCGGTAACAAACTTGAACTCGTGGTTGAATTCTATTCGCCACGCAGGACGTGTTTAATGAACCCGAGCCGTGCATTGCTTGTCGAAAGTGGTTAGGCCACACGAGGTTCTTATGCACTTCATGTCGATCAACTCAACGGCCGCTCGTACTAGTCGAACTCATCAAGTAACCCAATTGGCTCGATGTATGTTAACCGTGTATGGACGCTACTGCTTGAATCTAAAGTACCAAACTTACCAGTGGAAATCTCGTTAACCATGATACCTCGATCCGCTAAGACTCATGAGCCGGGCATGGTGGTATGGGACACCGTGGTCAAGCTGTCGGCCTACGCTGGGGCCATGAGCCTCCCCGTAGTGACCAGTGAGTAACTCAGACTCGTGAGCCGAATATGGTGGTATGGGACACTGTATTCGAGCTGTCGGCCTACACTGATAAGGTTATGGGGGAGCGGTGCAATGAGTACGTGCAACAGCCCTGGCAGCCCTTTGTAGTGACCTCGAGCGTACTTTGAGTCTACGTGGAGGCGACAACCCTTTCATAGTAACAAGAGTACAAACTAGGCCTGTATTGATAAGGTGATTGGGGAGCGGTGCAACGAGTGTGTGCAACAGCCCTGACACCCTTGCAGCAACCTACAACCACACTTCGTATGAGATATGCTAGGACTGACGACCCTAGACTGGATCATTGTTGGAAATTAATATAGGAGAGGTACTTTAGCTTTCCAATCTTGCAGTATGAAAAGTACTAATAACAACTCGGTAATCATGTTCATATCGCACTACATGTACCTGGAAGATGTGGAGCACTGAGGGAAGAAAGCATGTCGCGGACATAAGATGGTGTCGCATGAGGGAGTATGTTGGCGAGGGCATACATCATGTCATTTCATCCTTGCATTAATTATAGTATTTAGAAATGTTTAATTTGCTTACTTTACCATTATCGCTTGATTGATTTGAAAACATGTTAATCTTTTCTTTATGATTCCACTGAGTTAGCTACTCACTCCCACGTTACGAGACGGTGTTGTACACACCAACCAGACCCTGTTGTAATTTCAGATGATAGAGCAGCCTGTGAGGTGAGCCAGACTTCGAGGATGATGAGAAGGAATTCTCCTATATGCAGTATTCAAGCGGGTCTTCTAAGACCTTGTCTTGATTCGACGGGGTTGTCGGGCTATATGAGTTAGTTGAACACTTTATCTCCCGGTAATTGGTATAATTTGACACAAGACATGTATCTACTCAGCCCTGTTACATTTTCATATTCTGAGGATTTGAAACCACTTATGTACTTTATATATTTATCACAGTCTTCCGCTTGCTTAATTTAGTCATCCTTGGAGTATGATCTGTTGTTTTTGGTATAATCTCAATCTTGTTTAATGCCCTTCTATAGACAACATGCATTCATCATTATCTATGTTGCATAAGTGACGTTTTGGAACTCGGGAGTTGGGTTTCTACTCGACCCCCGATTTTCGGGATGTTACACTCTGCAATATTCGTAAATCTCAATTCAAGAAATTATTGATGGGAAGTCTTCCAAAAGAATTACCCAGAAGAGAATGTTGTTTAATTTCAATATCAAAATTATTCAAATGAAGGTTTTCCATGGACTGTTGTTAATGCAAAACATGCAGATGTATTTGGAACATGACTAAGTCAGCTCGGTATTGCTAGGCTCCAAGTGTACCAACAACAACGGTTAACTTGGTCCAGTTACAAGTCAAGCCATGATGAGTTATTGAACACTATGTACACATATAGATTTAGAATGCCAAATTCTAACATGTAAATATAGTTTACATATCTTACAATCGTTCTCATGTTCAGTCAAACAGCCAGTCAATAGTTTATCGAAGCTAGGAGGCAAAGCTGAGAAAACAGTTCCGAAGTTGTTGTCAAGTAATGGCTACTGAGAACACTAAAGCTACTCACTATCAACTCTCGAAACAGACATCTCGATATGATAACTAACATCAGGTTTTACAAAGCTCGACTCCTCATCAGTTCTGCAAGACTAAAGAATTTGTATGACTAATGCTCTTTCTTTTTACGTTTTACAGAAACTCAAATTAATCAGCCAAATGGAGTATAAAGAAAACAAAGATGCATTAAATCCTTTGAAAAAAGCCAAATGGACTGTTGGTTAGTTTTTTTAACCAGACACTTCCTTTCTACGCATATGGCCTACCTCATGAGCTGATTCACCAAATTTGTAGGTCAGGCGCCTGGCCCCAATTAATGAGCACCTTGGATTTGTCATAGGTGTGCCACAATGGCATGTGTGAACCATGTGTTGTTATAGCAAGGTTCTTGTGGAAATGTAGTGAGACTGTAAAACCTTTTACTGATGCTTTAAGAGAGATGCAGTTAGATATGCAGATTGAACCATTGAAGGGCCTTTGGTCGAGAACATGGGTGAACTTATTAGACCCTGTGAAACTACCTGGAAAAAAAAAAGATCATGAAGAAATCAAACCCATCAGTGGACCCAAATGAGAAAATGATGCAAAAGAGAAGGGAAGAATTCCAAGATTGATTTCGAGTCTCAATATATACCTCAATAAGAACATCAGGATCCAACCCTACTTTCTCACTAAGAAGAATCCCTTCAGAAAAAGAAGCCATCGTGCTGCAGGTTGTAGAGAAGCAACAACGGAAGGATGATTTGCAAGACATGCAAGAAACCCAATTAAAAATAATCTTGATTTATAAAAAATGAATGAAAAAGGGAATTTGCACAAACCTTCCCATGATCATGTTAACAACGAGCTTCATGGAAGCACCATTACTAATGTCCCCAAGGTAAAATCTTGACTGCAAGGACACATAAGAACATTAAATTGGAAAGAGGAAAAAAGTTTACATGGAAAAAAAGGCATTAAAGGGAAACGATAAGCTAACCTTCCCCATGATGTCTAAGGATGGTGCGACCCTTCATATAGAGATTTATCGCCTATAAAATAGAGTCATAGCTTCAGGTAAATGAGCCCCTAAACCTGTTTATGCTTCAGGTAAATAGAATCATAGCTTCAGGAATATCCGTATTCAATGCATTTCGCAATCACACGGTCTAATTAGATTGGAACAACCACAATTTTCTTGCTAAACGCAAACGGAGGATCCGTATTCTTGCATAACTAAAATGAATATTCAAAAGAGAAAAAAAAAATTATTCTTGCATACCTAAATTGGATGCAGATTATGGCGTCAGATAGGGAAATCTTCGTGAGATTGAGAGAGAGGGGATGGTTAGGGAGAGAAGAGGGGTTCGTGAGAGGGGAGATTGAGAGAGAGAAAAGGGGCGCGGGAGAGAGAGAGAGAGAGAGAGAGAGAGAGAGAGAGAGATGGAGCAGAATGGGTTTTTTTTCCTGGGAGTGAAAGATGAAAGGTTTCATATAAGGGGGGAAAAGAAAAAAGGCAGCATGGGATGAGTTTCTACATTTGAACCTATTATGGCCCTGCTACAGATTAAAACCATAGCTAAAAGCCCTATGGACCATAGTTGTTCACCACACATCCACTTTCGATTTTAACGATCAGGGACGAACGACCCTCTCAAGGGCCATTTTGTGGGATCCATCATGATACATTTAACATATCCACTCCGTTCGTTAATTTTTTAAAATTTTTTTTTATAGGGAATGACCCCAAAATATAGGCAATTTCAAGGTCAACTTGAAACACACCATTGATCAATGGTAGATATTTAATCTCTATTGTTTCCTACTGTGTGGTCCACTTGAGCCTTCGATCTACTTCCTTTTTTGGGCTCTTGCACAAAAATACTCTTTCCAAATGAATAGACGTATTAGATAGAGCACAAACATTTTAATGTTCATCGTAGAGTCCCTTATGGGGACGTTAGGTACAAGTGGTGGTGTTAGCTTTTAGTTACATTTCGATTATTTGTAGCTACGGATTTTAGCCATAGTAAGGTAGCTACAGTCTATATCCGTAGCCAAAAACTATCATAGTACGTAGCCTTTGAAAATTCAAGCTTTAAACTTCAATGTCCAGTTTTCTCAAGTATAATTGACCCTAGAAAGACCTTAAACTTAGGTGCTTTTAAATGATAAACTTATATGGAATTTTATACTTTGGTCAGGCTTTTGTTCGACTGGTATAATTCTTGGTTCGACTAGTCTAAGATATGGCTCGACCAGTTTAAGATAGTCTTCGACCAGTCCAAGTTTGAAATCCAAAAAAATGGATATTTCTGGTGATTTCTCGACCAGTCGAAGAGGCACCTTCAACTAGTCGATGGTTGCTCAACTCGAAGTCCAACAACTATTTTTGGCACCTTCGACCAGTCGAAGCTTGTGCTTGACCAGTTGAAGAGGGCCCTCGACCAGTCGAGCAAGGCCTTCGACCAGTCGAAAGACTGTTTTCTTGAAATTTGCTTAGAGCTTAGACAAGTCGAAGCAACAACTTTTCAGCGTATAAATAGAGGCTTTCACTCAATCCGAAATTACTCATCCATGCTAAGAAAGGCCTTTTCTTAGAAAGAGAGAAGTCTCCACTATCTTCAAGCTATTACACGGTATTTTAAAATTTTCTTTATATAGCTTTTGTTTTGATTCCTTAATCTCTTTTTTATGAATCTTAGTTTTTAAAAGAGAGTAATCACTCTTTTTGAGATCTTAAGAAATTCAAACAAGTAGTCTTTGGTTTGAATTAATTTAAAATCAATCTAGAACCTATAACCTTTGTTTTTGCTACTAGACATTGAACGATCTACTTTAAGTAAAGCAGTTCTACAAGCTACTTCAAAAGATTCGTCTTCAAGAAGAAGATAAGTACATTTTTATATTCTATATTTTTGGTTTCATTGAGATAACCAGAAAATCTCATATTTGGTTTTGATTGAGATAGCTAGAAAATCTCGACGTGGGGTTTCCGTTTGTGATAGCCCCTCTAAAATCATAATTGTGTAATATTTTAAAGTGAACCTGTTAAAACCTTATTTTTTTAGTGAACGCCAATATCACGTGGGTTGTGATTATTGAGAGTGGAGTAGGTGTGGCTGTTTGACAACAGTTGGTATACACACCGAACCACTATAACTCCTGGTGTTTGTGGTGAATGTTTGGTTTTTGCATATATGGTGAATGATTATAATTTATTTATATAAATGTGGTGAATGCTTATAATAGATAGCTCTCTTGTCTCTTGCTTGGTTTGAGATTTTGATCTTTACAAATGTTCATGAAACCAAGTTGTCCTACCTAAGACTTTGTTTTTGGTGTAAGGTTGTCATACGAACTAAGTTTGAATCAATTTTTCAATACTCATGCTATTGATATTTTTGATTTATTTTGATTTATTTATTATTTTAGTACTTTAAGTTTTTATTTGGCATAATCGTATACCCCCCACTCAGGACTGTTCGCTTGCCTTTTTAAGAATGTAAATATGACTATGCGCAATGTAGGAGACACACCCAAGTTTGGTTCTTGCTTAAGTGTGACACTCGACTTTTCATTGTACTTGGGTGGCAAAAACTGGGGCATTACAAAAAATCTCATAAGGTTCCCGTCGTCTAAAGCTAGGTGGGCCTGTGGCAAAGTTTGTGAGAAATCAATCCCGTCCATTCATCTTTTTTGGTTAGAAATCCACTCGGTCCATCTATTTTCTTCTAGCTTAAGTTAGGATGTGTACCAAAAAATGAGGTCCATTCAAAATTCAAATGGGCCATAGGGAGAGAAATGCCTACAGTTGAAATTTTCCTGGGGTTCCACCTTGATGTTCATTGCCATCCAAGACCTTCATGAGATCATTCCCACGATGATGAACTAAAAATGGAAAGTTATTAGCTTCATACAAAAATTCTATAGACCCAAGAGTGCTCCAATGGTAGGCATTTCTCTCCCCACTTTTTCCTGCCAAGTGGTTCGCTTGAGTTTTGAATCTACCTCATTCTTAGACATAGTCCTAACATGAGCTTAAAAATATAGGTGGATAGAGTGGATTTTTTACAAACATCATGGTGGCTTTCACGAGCAGAAAGGATGTCCCGGCCAACCTGCCAATAACTCCGTACGTTATGGTAAGCTCCTATGGGGCCGACCATGATGTTTGTAGAAACCCACCGACCAGGCCTCGACTTTAACTGATCCCTGGATCCACCGAGGTCAGTGGATCCATGACTCTGGCCTATTGATGCATACACCTTACATCCACAGCATCCATCCGCTTTGAACGGTATTATATCACAAAAATGAAGTAAATCCGAATCCTAGGTAGACCACACCACATAACAGTAAAGATTAAATATTCACCGTTAAAAACTTCCTGGGAGCCACTTGAATGTTTATTTTACATCCAAACTGTTAATAATGTCCTAAAGATCAGGATGAAGGGACCGCACAAATATAAGCTTGATTTAAAAAAAATATATTGCCCACCAAAAAGTTTTTAATTGTCAATCACCACTGTTTCCTGTTGTGTGTCCATATGATAATTGTATATGCTCCATTTTTTAGATCATTCTATAAAATAAGCTATTAAAATATATAAACGGCGCAGATGTAAGGTAAATACACTATGGTGGACCCACATGAGCCGCGCCCCACCCACTGGGGGAAGAGAGATATAGGCAAGAGTTGTGTTACTCGGGTGAGAAGATAAGTTGGGCGAATGGATCGGCCCACTCAGTGAGCCTCACTATTTTTCCAGATCCCATTATCAGTTTTAATACAAGGCTTGCCAAACAAAATCGTCACCATGTAGATTCCATGCATCTAAAATCGGACGAATATGATCATGTGGTGGGCCATAGGTATGACGCCCACTGTTGGAACCTTCTTGGGTCGTACCATGATGTTTATTTTCCATCTAATCTGTTCATAAGGTTACAGGTACCTGAATGGAGGTACAATACAAATATATATTAGCTTGATCCAAAACTTTTGTGGCACGTTTTCAATGGTATGCGTTCAACGCCGACTACTTTCTATGGTGTAGCCCACTTGAGCATTAGGTCTACCTCATTTTTGAGTTCATGCCTTAAAATGATCTCGTAGAATGGATGGATGTGTGGATATAACACATACATCATGGTGGGGCCCACAAAACATTGCCATGTAAACACACCACCAAAGTCCACATCCACTTTCAAGCGAGTAAAAATAGTATATATTCGAGTAATATGTGTACATTAACCATCTTTCTTAGCCGTTCATTTTTTCAGGCATGTGTGACACATTTGCTGACCTGACCGGCGTAATGTTTAGTTGGCCAGTAGCATGGACACGTGGACCCATGATGCTTTTCCAGTAGTTTATATACATCAAGCCCACTGTGCACATATTCTCTACAGTGAACTATGATGGCTACTCTTGCCACCAGCCATGCCATTTGGATCCCAGAAAGATGAAAGTGTGGAAAAATATCAAGTAGGCTTTTTCTTGAAAAAAAAAGGAAGAAGAAGAAGAAAACATTAGTGATGTCTCTAGGAGATTAAAGTGACTACTTGCATCACAAGTGCCAGATCAGTGTACATTTGTGAGGTCGGCGTAGTTGATTAAGTGGCAACTGTGAACATGTTACCAACCTACTAAATGGATGGGCCCCATGGTCAAATGTGGAAAAGTTTGAAATAGTTGCAGTTCAATCAAATATGATGCCATGCGTTAACGAAATGCCGTATTTGGTAAAATGTGTGATTAGGATAGTGAAGGGCGTGCTAAAGTCATACTCGACTAGAGTTCGATTGAACACTTGCAAACCTAAGTGTCAAATCAGTCCTGGGATTAGCCGCTAATGTTGTAGTGATTAGGTGATTTAGAAGGGGAGGGTTAGTCTATTTGAATAGGATCCTTTTTCCTTGTACTAAGAACTTTTCTTTTAATGGTGATTGTAATTCATAGGTTTCTTAGTAATGCAAAAAATGAATTATTAAAATTAAAAATAAAGGTTGATCATGAATTTTATTAAATTATAATGAAAATTAGCATAATCAGTAAATACAAATTATGCAAAGAAAAATAAATAAAGATAAATACATATGATCGCCTATGTGGTCAAATAATAAAGTTGGACGGTCAATAAGATGTGATTGGTGTGATCTTCCAAGTATGGACTTGGCTAATCGGGTTCGATGGAGGTAAGTCATGGATTTTACATTACTCTTAGGTGAACTGCAGTAAAGGGGTTGGATAACAACGATTTAAGTTATGCTGAACTCCAGACTTTCTGCAATGGGGTTGGACAGAAGTGGATGAACTGAAGTTAAAACTAAGCACTGTGAGAGGTTATGTGATGCCTCAGTTAATGCCCTAAGCCCTTTGTTGGGAGCTCCTTATATAGATTAGGAGGGCGGAAATATATTGAATTTCATTACCAACTTGGGATCCTTAAAGATTATGGGATCAAACTATATCTCATTTGAACTCAAATTCCTCATCGCATTCCTTGATTTCCTTCTAATTTAAGAAAAATCATTCTCTCAAACCTTCATAGTCACGGTGAATGTACTGATCGTCTTTGGAATGTTTTCTATTTAGGCATGATTATGTGAGATGACCTTGCCGAGTGTATCTAGATTATGATATATTTATGATCTTAGCCAGTCTTTATAGGTTTGTCGAGCATGCTACTGAAATACACATGCCACTCGTGCGAAGGCTGCGTATCTTTCTTGCTATCTTTCTTTTCTTGATTATAGATGCGCGTACGACTCTGAGTTATTTTTCTTTTGCGAGGTGATGTGCCAGCAAAGGTAGTTGGGTTAGAAGATATCCTTTAAACACAAGTAAGATTTCATCCGTCACTCATAAGTAGTGCCGACACATGATGCCATCTCCTTGGTCCGCACAAATGCGCCATGACAGGTGTAAACAAAAGTATAGTTTATTCTCCATACATGTAAAGAGAAGTTTATGACAAAAAAATGTCTAAATTTAAGAGATATAGAATGATACAAAGATATATACATAAAAAGTATAGCTAGAAATGTGTTGATTTATTCTCAACAATGTCATACTCGAGCCGTAACTCTAATTTTCTCCCTCAAGTTGGTGCCTGGAGGTTAATCAAGCCTAACTTGGACATTAGATATCGAAACTAATGATGACCATAGCTTTGGTGATGGCATCAAAAAGTTGTTAAGAAGTAGGAATGTGGATAATTTTTAAAAACCTACTCTGATACCGAACGATGGGGTCTAAGCCCTGTCAAAGTCATTCGAAAGAGGGTAAGTGCTTCCTCTTGTATAAAACATGATTGAAAGTAATATATATATATATATATATATATATATATATATATATATATATATATATATATATATATATATATATATTAAGCCATCTCCTTTTTCCTCTTTCTCCTTCTTCTTCACCTCTCCTCTACCCACAACAAATTTAACTCCATCCTTTAGCGATGAAGTGATGGTACTAACACTTAAGGCTGATCAAGTTGTCATTTTCTCGAATCCGATTGAATCCTCATCCCTTCTCCTCTTAGCCCTCTCGACGATCTTGAAGCTTGGATCCTCATTTGTCTCTTCATCTTTGTTACTCAAATATCTCAATGGGTTTGATTTTTTGCAATCCTCCTTCCCCAATTGCCTAAGTTTTCATTTTATTTACCATTTCTAGGAGAGGTAAAAACTCAAATTTGGAAACCTAAAACTCTAAATCCCTTGATTGCGCTACTTTTTTGAATTTGTGACATTCGATTCATCGATACTTGAGTGCTCTTCATCAGTGGTGGGAAAATTCTGCAAGAGGAGGCACTCCGGTGTTTTTTGGATCAATATGAAGCTCTAAGAGCTCCACACTTTTCTCCATTAGAATTGGTTATTTCTATTGCTTCTTAATCTTCTTAGGCATGCTCCAGGAAGGGTTGCTCTGATATTAAATCATAGGGTCCTAGCCCTATCAAACCCACGTGAAAGAGGGAAAGAGCATCCTCTTACATAAAACATGGTTAAATGTAAAAATTATCTGATGTTTTATTATTTTTAAAAAGGACTACATAAATAGAGTTATGAAATCCTACCTATCTAGCAAGATAAACACAAATTCCAACAATTAAGCAAATCACTTATTTAAACGCAAATACTAATAACATATAAAAACACAAATACTAACAACTAAGTAAATCTCCTATTTTAGAGGAGTAAAAACAACAATTACTAGCCACATCAACATGCAGGGCTTGCGTGAATAGGTTAGGTATATACAAGAGCTGCCTTTGATTTTTTTTCTCAAGCAATGTAATGTCAATGTGTTTTGTTCTTTCACGGTAACCAAGATTGACAATAAGGTGTTGTGTTATTTGATTATCATAAAAGACTATAGTTGGCTGGCTTGGAGAAACAAACAAGTCTTTGAGTGGGAAATGAAGTTAAGTGATTATGTAAGTTGCAATTTTTCAGGCCTATGTCCTAGTGACCATTTCATTTCTTAGGATCTCACGATCCACCCCTTCAAATTTTGGCAACCAGCGACCCGTAGATTTCATTTGCGTTCGACCCTAAGATATATCTTGTAAACCCGAGTTGACTCAACCCAAGACCTATGCCATTGCGATCGCGTCGTCGCCGCGTTTTCGACACTACGTCTCGTGCATCAATCTGATGCTTAGATCATAAGATGTGGCTCACACATTATTATGGTCATGGACAACGCGTTGTGGGGCCCACCTATCCCATATGGCACCATTCACTAGGTAATCGCGAGGGTGATGACATCACCCTTGCTATAGCCACCCTACCCTAGCCCATAGCCCTAAGCATGCTAGTAATGATACCCTTTCTCTCCCATGCTTCTTACACATCTAATGATTGCCTAGCTAAGAGAGCTAGCATCATTACTCTTTTCTCTCTCTTTTCTCCCTCTCTTTCTCTCATTCTCTCTCACTTCCTCCATTACAAGAGCTTGGGACGTCCAAGAAACCCCTAAAAATCCAGCCCCTTTCACCTATATTCCTCACTAATCCAACCATCAATACCTCATCTCAACCATTTAATCTCATCCCTTGGAGCTCTATAACATAGTGGTGGAAGAAGGAGATCAAGATCTAAGGTGGGTGCCATGTTTAGGGTAGATATTTCATTCTTTCTTTGATTTTCTTGCTTAGGGACATGTAGGACCCACCAATCCTACTTGACCCTTTGGATGTGGCCAACGACCCATCCATAATGCATGCATGATCCATGATGGGGTCATTCTCCATGGACCCCATCATGATGTTTTGAGTTAATCAATAGCCATGATGGGTCATCTAGACCTTGATTTCATGGTGGGGATGGCATCCCCACCTTAGAGTTTTTTTGTATGGCCATGCAATGCATGGGACCCATACGATGATCATGATGTATGGTTTGGAGTTTTTGAGGGGCCCATAATGGTGGGGTCCCCTCCCTTGGCCAGTATTTCTTCTTCTCTCTTTTTCACTCTCCCTCTTTCTTATTTTTTTATGGTGATGATGTGTGTGGCCCATCCGATGTGTTCAACAATCTGGACTATCTACATTTTCTGGATATCCAGCAAATGAAGCCCACTTGCTGCACGTTTTCGGGCCAACCTGGATGAAGGAAATCACAAATATTAACTTGATCCAAGCCATGGTGGGCCACTCACGTGGGGCCCACCTTGAATGTCGTCCGTCTTGGGCTAGATTGTGGTCACGCCTTGATGATTTAATCCATCCAGGCGGTCCATCCACTAGACATTCAGAATGACAGGATGGGGGTCGTGAGAACACAAATATCAACTTATTTAAAGCTAAGGTGGGCCACACGTGTGGACCCACATCAATGCATGTATTTTATATCTATACCATCCATTTGTTGGACGCTGGGCTAGTAGCCCAGTATTCCAACAACATTTACCTGCTGTATTGATGTTAACAAGCCCTATGGTCTGATCATGATCCATTTGGCAGCACGTGGGGCCCACCCCACACTTGTTGCACGTGTCGGGGTGGGGCCCACTTTAATGTATGTATTCTGTATTCACATTGTCCATCTCTAGATGGTGAGCTGCATGGGACACACCATGATGTATGGGTCTTATGCACACCGTCCGTTTGTTGGACGAGTGGGTCCCACCTTGTAGTATGTGTTGTATATCTGCACCATTCGTCCAAACAGGCTGGACGTGGGCCCAATATGTTATACGTATTTCATCTACGCCGTCTAGTCCAACTGGACATGGACCCTACCTTGATGTATATCCACACTGTCCATGGGATGTGGGGTCTGAAAGTGCCTTGGTTTATCAATTAGCGTGAGTGTTGAGTCAGCAAGACAAGTGAGCCCCATAAGAAGATTTTTCAAGCGTCTATCTCAATAGGATGTGTGCCCGAACTCGTCAAAAGTAAACTTAGCCTCACATCCCATGTCCCAAAACACAAGGTATATAAAACCCTTAAAAATGGATAGAACATCTTAGGGTTTAAGGTGAGAAAACTATTTTGCAAAATCAAGAAAATCTCTAAGTTTTCTGCCTTTGTCGATTTATTGATACATGGTTCGATGAAATCGAGCCCTACTATTGATGTCCTCGAAACTCACTCGATATTATCGAATTGAGGACTTCAGATGTCCAACAACTACAAAGAATTCTGGACTAAATTATCGATGAAATGTTCAATATCATCGAATTTTGAACTTCGTGTTCATCAAGATGACTCGATAAAATTGACATCTGGTCAGTTGTGTCCAATATGCTGTTAAGGAAAATCATGTGATTTTTGATATCTCGAAGAGAGCCTCGATATCCTTGAAATTCAAACCTCGATGATATTGACAGACCTTTGATGATATCGGATTGGGACACAAAACTATCCAACAAGCTTTCCGGTGAAATCTTTCAAATATCAAGGATCACTCGATAAAATAGGACACAAACTGCCCAGTAAGCTTATAGGAAAATTCCTTGAAAATATTGATGAATTGACACCGTCATCGATATCATCGATATTCAAATTTTGATGATATTGAGGGATGTTCGATCATATTAAATACCTATTATATTTCAAAGGTAACTGATATCATTTTATCAAATGTCAAGGAATCGAACCTTATTTCGATGAAATCGAAGTTTCAAATCCAATGACATCGAAGAGTGTTCAATTTCCTAGACCAGTTGGTAAAAAGGTTCAAAAGTGTTTGACAGATTGAGTTCATGTCATCGAACGGCCATTCGATGTTATCGAGAGTATACGCTCGATGATATCAAACCCTGCTCGATGATATCGAACTCTATCAAAAATATGACTGTTTTATTTCCATTAAAACTTTTTGCCTATTTAATAAGAGCTTGTCTTTAGTTGTTGGTAGAGAAAATAGATAGAGCTTTTGAGTGTTAAATCCAAATCATATACCCTAAGCCTTTTTTCTCTCATATGAGTTCACCCTCTAATTCACCCTCATCATTGATATTCAATAAAGTGGATTGGAGAATGAACTTCCGCATTCAAGGATCCTGCAGCTACCATCTTAATGGAAAATCATTGAGCTAGAATAACTTGAATGCATAGATAATTGGAATCACTTATTTCTAATATAGGAAAACATTTCATAGAGTAGAATTTCATCATAACCTTGACCCAACTTGTTGCCTTACATTGGAGCATCATTTGTGTTGCGGTTCAAGGGATCTGACGATTCTTCGTCATCAAAGGAGGAGATCTTCATCAACGTGCCAAATGGGGCTCATCCACTTATCTGTAAGTCATTAGAATCCAGCGACCCTTTCGATCATTCCTTTTGCAGGATTGGGCCAAAGGTGCTTCTCACCCCTTTCAAGCCCTCATAGGAGGCCTCCAATGGGAGTGTACGTGGGGGTATTGTGTGTTGACCCTTGCTCTATGGAGAGCATAAACTTAGGTCCTTGTGTAAGTCCTTAACCTGTGTGGTCTAAAACTTGGGTGTTGTGTGTTGACCCTTGCTCATTGGAGCATAAAGTGTTAGGTTCCTTATGTGGATCCTTGAACTATGTGGCCTAAAATCTGAGTGTTGTGTGTTGATCCTTGCTCCTGTGTGGGGCATAAACTTGGGTAATGGAGCCACGTTAGAGTCATCCTGATGTAGCTTGTACTAGTTTGAGGTGAACCTGATTTGAAACCTTCGTTAGTGAGATCCGATACACTCAAGGGTTGAGTGCGTCCATTGGAAGTGGAGTAGACACGTAGTCGAACCACTATAAAAATGACTGTGTTTCTGATTTCCATTTACTTCTACTGCTTGTGTGATTTCTCTGAATGTTCTCATATTACATGTGTACATGATTATCTGGAACTAAGTAGAATTACACCTCACACACAGTCACATCCATCATGAAGTACTATGTTGTACATCTTGTTTATCTTTTGAATAGTCTTATGATTGAATCCTTTATCTGGCTTGGAAGTCAGTAGAGTTACATTGAAGAAATCTTGTTATTTGAATATTAGGCAAGGATAGGGTCGATAGGTTTTAAATCATCATAAAATTTTAAAAGTCCTATTCACCCCTCTCTAGAACATCTTGGCATATTCCTACTTCAACTAAAGTGGTCATTACCGCAATTTCAATTAGTATCAAAGAGGGTCTGTCTTAAGGGCTTCACCGCCTAGAGAGTGATCTTAACTAAAGTTGGTAATATGGCCAAAGAAGAGGGATCATCTATAACTAGACCTCCTGTATTTGATGGATCAAATTATTCATACTGGAAGGCTAGGATGTATTATTTTCTGAGATCTTTGGATCATGATGTTTAGGATATTGTTGAAAAAGGATATGTGCCACCAACCGAACAAATAGTACTTGAAAATGACACAACTATCAATAAACCGAAATCCAAAGAAATGTGGACAACATTCGATAAATAAATAAAAAAATAAAAGTCTAAAGCTAAAGCAATGAATGTTAACTATTGTGTTGTGTCCCAAGAAGTCTTCAATCAAATTAGTTTGTGTGGAACTGATAAAGAAGCATGACACTTATTGGAAACAACCCATGAGGGAACAAGTACAATGAAAAGATCCAAACTGCAGCTCCTAACATCACAGTTTGAAAGTCTCAAAATAGAAGAGCATGAGACCTTCATGGAGTTTTTCACAAAACTAAATATCATCTACAACTCCAAGGGTGGATTAGGAGAAAAGGTTCCAGTTCTAAAAATCTATAGAAAAATTCTGAGATCCTTACCAGAACGATTCAACTCAAAAGATACAACTATTGAAGAATGTAGAAACATGGATGAAATGAAAATAGAAGAACTCGTAGGTTCCCTACAAATATTTGAACTACACTTCAAGCAAACTCCTAAACCTAAAAATATTGTCCTCAAAACTTCAAAGAACACTACAAATGAGGAAGATGAAAGTGAAAGTGAGAATGAAGATGAGGAAGTGGCACTGTTGGCTCAATGGTTCAGAAATTTCTTCCATAGAAACCATGGTCGACCATTTAAAGGAAGACAGTTGATCAACAAACATTTATAGGTAAAACTGGTAAAAAGTCCAAAGAACCATAGTGCTACACTTGCCGAAAGTTTGGACACCTATCCACTGAATGCCCAAATAAGAAAATCAAAGGAAAGGCAATGGCAACCACATGGGATGATGCTGAAAAGTCAAATTCAGAATGTATTGACTCAGAGAGTGATGGAGACCATAAATCCCTAAAAATTCTTATAATCTCTACAACCTCCAACATTCCCATAGAAACTAGAAACATCAAATAACCTCAAGCCACTGAATCATTTCCATCTGATGATGAGGAAATAGAGAAAGAAGAATAAGAAAAGGATAAACTGCAGGATGCCTATAATCAACTTTATATCCATAGCATCAATATCTTTAAAAGACTTGGGATAAATGAAAACAAAAATAAATTGCTGCAAAAAGATCTAGACAAAACATTGGAATTCAATATGCACTTGATTAATAATCTGCAGCAATACTACTTACTAAACAAATTGATCTATTGAAAGAAGAAAATGAGCATCTAAAGAATGAAAATCACACGCTTAGGTTTGATGCAGAACAATCCAGGAAGTCAGTTGAACTAAATTTCAAATTCTCCCAGAGTAGTGAAAATTAGAAAAACTCTTAGGGATAGGAAGACCTGAAAAAGACAAGAGTGGTTTAGGATATGACAAATTCAAAACAAAATCCGAATATGCAGCACCAATGTTTGAAAAATCAGCTGCATCAGGAAGTAAAACAAAAACTACTCCTGTTTGTCATTTATGTGGAGATTCTGGCTATTATAAATTTGAATGCATGTCCCTCAGGAAGACTTAACTCAATTTTGGTCAAAATCATACTGGTAAATACAGACCAACCAGAAGAACAATACAAAATATCAAGAGTTCACCTAGGAATATGGCTAGAGGTAATACACATCCATCACCAACCAAAAGAATGAAGGAGCTATTAAGCCAGGTGGTTAAATTAAATCAGAAAACTAATGAATTTTTGAAACAAGGAAACATGGTTCAGTTACCCAACATTCCTACCAAAATCCGAAATGAAACTACCATAACAAGAAATCCTATCTCAAACTAGGTAGTGAAAGAAAAGAAAAATTGTCTTGTTATTCACTCAAATCTTTCAACAAACAATAATACTAAATGGTATCTAGACAGTGGGTGCTCAAGACATGTCATAGGTGACAAATCCCTTCTCTCAAATTATTCAGATCTTAATGATGGGATTATCACTTATGGTGATGGAAGCATTACTAAGGTAGTAGGGTGTGGAACAATAGAAGGAATAGAGATGCTCAAAAATGAAAATGTATTTTGCATAAAAGGATTGACTCACAATCTGATGAGCATCTCTCAAATATGTGACAACAAACATGTGGTTACCATTGACAAACTAAAGTGCAAGATCCTGGACTTATCGGGAGAATCGGTTATGGAGGGTCTTCACACCAGTGACCATTATTATGTCATTAAAGGAAATGGAAAGTCTGATCCATATGCTTAGTAATAATTAAGCATGAAAAACATGTCCAGGTCATGCATCTAGATCTAGATGGTTGTTGAAATGATGCAATTTCGATGATTTTCTTGATATATCCGAGGTCTCTACACCTCATTTTTTGTTTGTGTATAAACATTCTGATGTTTATAATTTTGGATGGCACAACTTTTGTACAAATTTTGATGTTCTTACAGACTGATATGAAAATATACTTAGTTATACATATATGGAAGATTATTGAAAACTGGAGATAACTTGTCTCATCCTTCTCCTCGATAAGTGAATCGTTGAATCAAACGAGTCGTCGATTTCATCAGAATAGAATCGATCCCATCGACGACCTCTTGAGAATCTGAAACGTCGGGTCGATTGGTCTACCTTCAAACTCATCATCGATAACATCGATTAGGGTATTTCGATATCATCGAAATCATGTTTGATGATATCGAAGCTTGTCATTCGATAAAAGGCAGATGAGTGGGAAAATTTTCATTTCATTACTCAAAGATCATTCTTCTCTCTGTTGTTTGTCCTCCTCGGCCATTTTACATGTTTTTCCATCTATAAGTCCTCCAAGATCACCAAAATCCGGTAATTCCTTGTCTATTCCCTTAATCTCTCAAGATTGCATCTTGTGTCTTTGGGTATTTCTAGATTATAGAGAGAAGTTTTGTCTAAAAGATCATCAATTTATTTTTAAAATCCTTCAATCGTTTATCAGATCCCATTCTCAATCATCCCATTCTAAGTGGTAATTGTTCAATGGGGAAGGATGAAGGAAAAACTTCTGCTTCTGGGGAATCCTTAAGATCCTCCAGACATAAAGTCCTTGCACCTAAAGAAAGGGTAAAGGCGTCTGATCAAGGGACCCCAACACACCAGCGAAGTACCAGACAAACATCGCGTGGTGAGTCTCAACATGACGCACCTGTCTCTCCTCCTACTAGGGTAGATTCTATACTAGCAAAATATACTGGAAGGAAGTTAGTCCATGAACAAAAAATTGACAGGATTGTCTAAAGCTCTACAATCTAGAACCTCTGTTGGCTGTAATAGATTGGCTGCCTCTTCTCAATTTTGGCAGCCCATGTCACTATGAAAGAACCTATAGCTTCTTTACTTCCATCCATTCTCTTGTCGTAGAATCTCCTTCCATCACTGTCTCGGTTAGGGATACCAGCATAGAAATTACCTTTGAATCTATTACAAGCATCTTTGGTCTCACTCTGTCTCCATTTGGTCTCTTTGATCTGGATCTTGAAAATTCAGAGACTCGATCTAAGATCACGACATTTCTTTGCCATGGTAGGGATATTCCTTGGCACCGGGGTAATGCGTTAAAGGCAAAATTTATGGAACCTAAGTATCCAGTTTTCCATGGCATCTTTGCCACAAACGTGTACCCTCGGGGTACAAACCGAGCTAACCTTACAGGATTTATAGTCATGATAGTATATTTTGTGGCAACTGGGATCAAGATATGTCTTCCCAGACTAATAGTTCACCAGTTGGTGTACGCAATTCACACTTCTAGAGATGTCCATTTACCCTTCCGTCGGATTATTCACGTGTTATGTGATAAGATCGGTCTTCCATTGACAAACGATCGGGAACTACCTCTCCAACATTTCAACAAAATCAATATTAAAAAGATGAATTTGAAGTTTTATTGATATCCTGAAGATCAACCCGAGGAAGGATTCATGAAGAAGGTGGAATGGGTGAAGGGGCTGCACAAGCTGAAGGAGCAGTACAGGCTGAAGGAGACCCACTCGAATCACAGCAAGCTCCTCCTCCATCCGACCCTTTGCAGGACAAAAGATTCAAACTACATCAAGATTAGGGACGACGTTACAAGAAGTCACTCAGATGAAGGACACAATGAATGAATGATTCATTATCCTGGAAAGATTGGTGGTTGGGGTGCAGCAATCGGTGCAACAACTGGTTGATCTGATAACATGCTAATGAGACGATATAGCACTGTCTTCATCACCCCTCCACCGTAGTATCGATAGTCTTCATGTTGTCACATACACCAAATACTCATCTCAACGTATGGGCATGGATATCGTTTTTTGAATGCCTTGCGATCTTATGAGTGAAAGTGCCCTAGTTTGTCAATTAGCATGAGTGTTGAGTCAACTCGACAGAAAAGCTCCATTGGAAGATCAATCGGCTATATGCCTCAACCGGATGTTTGCTTGAACTCGCCATAGGTAAATCTAACCCTCACATCCCATGTCCCAAAACACCAGGTAAATAAAACCCTTAAAATTGGTTAAGATATCAGAGGGTTTTTTGAGTTAGAAAACTTTTTTACAAATTTAAAAAATCTCTAAGTTTTCTACCTCTATCGATTTATTAATAGATTGATCAATGAAATCGAGTAGCAATATTGATGTCCTCGATGATCAATCGATACCATTAAGATGAGGACCAAAGATGTCCAGTAACCACATATTCATCTAGACGAAATTATCGATGTATCGATACCCTTATCGATATCATCGATATTTGAAACTCAAGTTTATTGAAGTAGACTCGATATATCGACAGCAGAGTATTTGTGTCCCTATTTTTTATAAGAAAATCATATAGACCTTTGATATATCGATGTACCCCTCGATATCCTCGGAATTCAAAAACTGATGTATCGGAAGGCCATCGATGATATCGATCTTGGACACAGTTTTTCTAGCAACATTTTTCAGGTGGTTTTTATCTTGGATCGAGGGTCACTCAATAGAATCAATTTCAAATATCGATGATATCGAGGACGGATCAATTGCATTGAGAAAGGACATAAACTGTCCAACAAGCTCACTGATAAAATCTTTAGATTTATCGATGCATCGACACGACCTTCGATATCATCGACATTCAAATTCCAATGATATCGAGTGTACCTAGATCATATCCAAGAACTGAAAATTTTCAAAGGCTTATCTCTCTCACTTTTAAATGTTGAGGAATCGATCCTCATTCGATGAAATCCAAGTTTGAAATCTGATGCCATCGACACATGTTTCGATCTCCTCGACCAGCTGGCAAAAGGTTTCAAAAGTGTATGACATTTGAGTTTGTGTTATCGAGCGGTCAGTCGATGCAATCGAGAGTATACGCTCGATTATATCGACCCTGCTTGATGATATCGAACACTATCATAAATGCGACCATTTTATATTCATTTAAAATTTTTACCTATATATAGAGAGCTTGTCTTTAATTGTTGTGAGAGAAAGAAGAGAGTGCTTTTGAGTGTTTAACCTTAGATCATTTACCCAAAGCCCTTTCTCTTAAGGGAGTTCATCCTCCAATCCACCCTCATCATTGATATTCAATAGAGTGGATTGGGGAATGAACTTTCACATTCAAGGATCCTCCAGCTACCACCTTAATAGAAAATCATTAAGCTAGGATGCCTTGAATGCATAAATGATTGGAATCACTCTATCTCCTTTATAAGAAAATATTTGAGAGTAGGATTCCATCATAACCTTGACCCAACCCGTCACCATGCATCGATATATCTTCTGAGTTGCGGTTCAAGGAAGCAGAAGACTCTTCATCAACAAAGGAGGAGATCTTCATCAACGAGCTAAAAGGGACCCATCTGCTTATCTGTAAGTTATCAAAGTTCAGAGGACCCTTGTGATCATTCCTTTGTATGATTAGGTCTAAGGTATTTCTCACCTCTTACAAAACCTCTAGGAGGCCTCCGGTGGGAGTGTATGTAGTAGGTGCATTGTGTTGACCCTTGCTCTATGGAGAGCATAAACAGTTAGGGTCTTGTGGAAGATCCTTGGCCAGTGTGCCTAAAAATGGGTGTGTTGTGTTGACCCTTGCTTGCGAGAGCATAAACAGTCAGCCTAGGTGTAGGTTGTAAAGGTTAAAGGTGAACCTAATTTAAAACCTTAGGTTTGGGGTGAACCATGGGAAACCTGCTTAGTGAAATCCGGTACACTCAAGGGTTAAGTGCGGTTACCGGGAGTGGAGTAGACAAGTAGTCGAACCACTATAAAAATGACTGTGTTTGAGATTGCTATTTTCTTTCACTTGTTTATGTGATTTCCTTAAATACCTTCATATTTGATTATCTGAGATCACACCTCACACACACTCATAGTCATATCCATCATATATTAGTTTGCATATTGTTCATCTCTTAAATAGTTTGTGATTGGATCCTCTACCGGGCTTGGAAGCCAGTAGAGTTACTCTTAAGTAATCCTAATATATGCTTGTTGTTAGGATTAGAGTGATAGGATTTTAAACCGTTATAAAATTATTAAAAAGTCCTATTCACCCCCCTCTAGGACATATTTACATATTCCTACTTCAACTAAAGTGGTCTTCACCGTAATTTCAATTGGTATCAGAGCGGGTCTCTCTTAAAGGGCTTCACCGCCTAGAGAGTGATCTCGACTGAAGTTGGAATCGTGATCAAAAGTGCCTCATAGGATGTGGCAAATCAAAACAATTATTTTATAATTCATACTACTCTGAAAGTTGGAAATAGTTTGAAATGGTACCTTGATAGTGGATGCTCCAGACACATGACTGGTGATCAAACTCACTTCTGTGAATATTCAAACTTTGATGGAGGATCAATCACATTTGAAGATGGTAGCTCAGCCAAAATTGTTGGACAAGGAACAATAGCTGTGTCAGGCTTTCTAAAAATCAAACATGTCCTTTGTGTAGAAGGTTTGAAACGTAATCTCCTTAGCATCACCCAAATATGTGACAAAGAACATCTAGTCACTTTCTCAAAGGATGTGTGTAGGATCTTAGATCAGAAAGGAAAATCTCTAATAAAAGGTTTACATACTAATGACAACTATTATGTCATCGAAAGTACAAATGAGAGTGTGTTATCCACAAAGTGTAATATGGCTATCAAGAATAAATCCAAATTATGGGACAAGAGGTTGGGACATGTCCACTATCAAAATTTAGCAAAGCTCAGTTCAAAAAATTTAGTTAGAGGACTTCCTAAGATTGGAAAAGAAGAAAAAGTTGTCTGTGGAGAATGTCTAAAAGGAAAACAGATAAAAGTCGGCCACAAAAAGACAGCCACCATCGCAACAACAAAACCTTTAGATTTGTTGCATTTGGATCTGCTTGGTCCAACCAAAGTGGAAAGCCATGGCAAGAAAAGATACTTCCTGGTTGTGGTTGATGACTACACCAAATTTACATGGGTCGCATTTCTTCAAGAAAAATTGGATGCCTTTAAGGAATTTGTGACCTTGGCAAAGCGACTTCAAAATGAAAAAGGATATTGCATCAATTACATTAAAAGTGATCATGGTGGGGAATTTGAGAATGAGCCATTTGAAAAATATTATAACGAGAAAGGAATTTATCATGAATTCTCAGCCCTAAAAACCCCACAACAAAATGGAGTCGTTGAGAGAAAAAATCGAGTATTGCCGGAAATAGGATCAATTATGCTAAATGAGAAAGATATGGTAAAAAGTTTTTAGACGGAAGCTGTTAATACTGTCTACTACATCATAAATAGAGTATATCTTAGAGCGGGTTTGAACAAAACTCCATATGAATTATGGTATGAGAAACAATCTAGCGTGAAATATTTTTGAGTTTTTGGAAGTAAATGTTATATCTTAAGAGACAGAGATCACCTAAGAAAATTTGAGTCTAAAAGTGATGAAGGTATCTTTGTGGGGTATGCCATGAATAGTCGTACTTATAGAGTATACAACCTAAGAACCCTCACTATTCAAGAATTAGTAAATGTGGTAGTCGATGACCAACCTCATGAAGAAGATACTCCTGTGAATAAATTAGAAGATGATGTAGATTCATGCAAACTAGATAAATCAAATAACAAATCTCCATCATCCAATGAACCCTAACCATCATCAAACATACCCATCATTAAGGATCACCCTCGAGAACAAATTATTGGAGATCCTAATGATGGTGTAAGAACTCGACGACGGATAGAAAATATCTATAATCACTTCTGCTTTACCTCAAAGATTGAACATAAGAATATTGTAGAAGCTCTTCAAGATGAACACTGGATTAATGCTGTGCAAGAAGAACTTCAACAATTTTAGAGAAATGAGGTATGGCAATTGGTTTCCAGGCCACTTGATACTAATGTCATTGGAACCAAATGGTTCTTCAAGAATAAATCGGATGAATTAGGAAATGTGATCAAGAACAAAGCAAGGCTAGTAACTCAAGGGTACTCACAGATAGAAGGCATTGATTTTGATGAGACATTTACCCTTTAGCCCGTCTTGAGTCCATTAGAATTCTTATGTCTGTGGCATATGCATTAAAGTTTAAATTATTTCAGATGGACGTAAAAAGTGTGTTTCTTAATGGGGATCTTGCTGAAGAAGTTTATGTAGAACAACCAAAGGGATTCTCAAATCCTAAGTATCCCCATTATTTTTATCGTCTGAACAAAGCTCTTTATGGTCTCAAGCAAGCACCTTGTGCCTGGTATGAATGATTGACAAAATTTCTTTTGGACCATAAATTCTGCAGAAGAAGTGTAGATAAAACATTGTTTACTCAAACGGCAAAGAACTCACTTCTTATTGCACAAATTTATGTTGATGATATAGTCTTTGGTTCAACATGTGAAGATGTTGCTCTCAAATTTATCAATCTCATGAAATCAGAATTTGAAATGAGTATGGTTGGTGAATTAAACTTCTTCCTAGGATTACAGGTCAAGCAACTAAATGATGAAATTTTCATTTGTCAAACCAAGTATGCAAACGATTTGGTGAAAAGGTTTGGTCTTGAATCTGGTCGTTCTTATCACATTCCTATAAGACCACACTCAAACTTTCCAAAGATGTAAATGGCAAGAGTGTGAATCAACATCTTTACCAAAGTATGATAGGGAGCCTACTATATCTCACAGCTAGTCATCGTGATATATCTTTTAGTGTGGGAGTATGTGCTCGATATCAGGCAGATCCTAGGGAATCTCATTTGACTACTGTTAGGAGAATCATTAAATACATTGCAGGAACTACCTCTTTCAAACTGTGGTATCCGTTTGAAACATCCACCATCATCGTTGGATACTCTGATGCTGATTGGGCTAAAAATATGGATGATCGAAAATCAACAAGCGGAGGATGCTTCTATGTGGGAAACTGTCTAGTCTCTTGGCAGAGTAAGAAGTAAAACTCAATATCATTATCTACTATCGAGGCTAAATACATTGCCGCTGGAAGTTACTGTGCACAACTCTTTTGGATGAAGCAGATGTTGTTGGACTACGGGATTGAACAACCCACGATGAGTCTTTTCTCTGATAATACTAGCACAATCAACATTTCAAAAAATCTTGTTCAACATTCTCAAACCAAGCATATTAACATCCATCATCATTTTATCCAAAAACTTGTTGAAGACAAGATTATTACATTGGATTATGTTTTCACAGAAAAGCAACTTGCAGATATCCTCACTAAACCACTTAATACAAATAGGTTTAGTGACCTTCAAAAGTCCGTTAGAGTATGCACTCATTGAAAATATCCCAGTGACCATAAGCCACATAGGTAAATCTTCACACTGGGACATTCATGGTTAAGTGTTAGCCATAAATCTAAACCTCATGTATTAACCGTGTTAGTTTTCGGATGCCAGATTATAGCATTCTTTATGATATCTGAACTTTGTTGATATCATCAAAATTTACAGTTCGATGATATCGATATTCAACATCGATGAAATCGAAGAATCTCGGGAATGCAAGATAATAACCAACGGTCATTCCTAACGATTGGATTGAACTAATTTCCACTGGATATTGACATTTTTTCAATGGTCATCCGCACAGTCTTTAATTTCATTGTGAGCGTGAGATTGATGCCATCAATGATGGATCGATATGATTGACAGTGCTGCTATAAGAACGTGGGTGTATTCGATTTCAAGTTCTCATATTCCCTCCCTTCTCTAATTGCTTCTTCTTCCCTTTACCTGTTCCACACACTGAAAAATCATGATCAAAGGAAAAGGTAAGTCTCTCCTTCAATCTCTTTAAAATCAAAGACCAAGCAACCCAATAAGCACCAACTCATTCCAGCGGAAAGACATCCAGCCACTGTTGTTGAACGTCTGGTTCTTAACAGTTCCATCGAGCCTTTTGGTGTGGACCTCCTTTTAGAAGTGATAGGATGGTGGAATATTCTGAATCATGGTGGTTTTTATCAACTAGGGTTAATCCATGAATTCTTCAGTAATGTCAGGTCATTCGTGATGATCCCCCGTGCATTCAACTCAAATTTTTGCACTACTCGAAACTCATCACTCCCATCACTTTGGGTCATCTTCTAGATATCGAGGTCACTCGAATTCCAGTAACCAATAGGAATCTCAATGGTCTGGGTGTTTGGGGAGAAGTAACTCGTGCACTATGTCAGGGGACTATTGTCCCTCGAAATGATGATAATTCACTTCACATTAATCATCTTGGGCCCATTTTAAAAATTCTCCATAGCATTTTTGGGTCCAACGTATATCCATGTGATGTGAATGGTCACCATCTTCCTCCCTTTGTGCTGAATGTGCTTTACGATGTGTATCAAGAGATTCAGGTGTGCCTCCTAACGATTCTTCTCAAGTAGTTAATTTGTATCATCCAAGGCAACCATCAAAATACACTAGCCTTTCCTGTATTAATCTGTAAACTCGCTCATCATGTTGGTCTCCCTGTCACATCTGATACTATTTATCCAGAAGCATGGTTTGATAGTGATGCGGCTCAGGTAGCTCAATAGTTATGTCTCACTTCATCTCTTCCTAAGAGTAGTGCTCTCATGCAGTCGGCCGATCAACATGCTCAACCTTCTTGTCCTTCTACGCCTTGGGGGTCAAATCGAATGCCACTGTTAAGTCCAGAATCTATCACAAATCACCAAGCTCATCACCTCGAACGTCACCTAGTGAATGGGATGGCTAGGATAGAGGAACGCCTTTACAACTATGAAAGGTGACTCACTACGATTGAAGAGAAAGTTGACGTTCTCCAACAAACCATCCAGTAAGTGGTAGAATTGCTCACACATGGTGATCCTCGGGGATGATAAGAGCTGACTAGGAAACTTCTATATCGTTGCGGTTTTTCAACATTATGTTTTGGGTGTGCTCATTTTATTAGGGGCTAAGAGTGGATTTTTGTTAACTGTTATACTACTGTCAAAGTGGGGTTGTATATGCGTTTTGGATATGTTTTGGATATGGCTGGGTATAATTCACATATTTACTGTCATGATTATCTTCCCTGTTTTATCTAATGTGTGATGCATGTGCTATTTTTTTATTTATCTATTATCTGCTATGCATACGTGGTTTGCTAAAATGCATGTGCTATTTTTGGTTAATATATATGTATGCTCTCTAAATGTTGGTTCTCTCAAATACTTCAAACTTCAGTCAATATCAACTGCTATAAATATCTTTGTCAATGACTGACAAAAAGGGGGAGAACAATCCCAACACCCCGAAAGGAAAATTGTATGTGTCACACCTCGAACTCGAAAACTGGGCTCACAAAATTCCCGATCACTGAATCCGACGCCGACAGCCTCCGTAAAACCCCATTCTCGGCTCCCAGCACCCATTTACCAGGTTCCGATCTTGAGATCCCACAAGGAGGATTTTTAATATTCATATGATTCATAATGAGCACAACCACAAGCATAACCCACGAACAATAACCACAAGAACACCATCACAAAATCCACTATGATCAAAAACTTTTGAATACAATGCGTCTGAAGGGAAATACAAGATAATGCAAAGAACGAAAACTCCACAAGCTCGACTATGTGCTCCAAACTGTGGGTTGTATGCTCCAACTACGGCTGCGTCCTGGTGTCACCTGCACGCATCAATCGTGCATAAGCTTATAGAAACCTTAGAGGGTGGTGTAAGTACGTGTATAATATAAACGTGCTCAGAAAGTAAGCTCAGAGTAATGCGGAATCATGCTGATGAATACATGAATGCAATCAGCCGTACCAAGGCTATGCGATGCAAGATATGAATGTTATTAGTCATGTCATGACCATACAATGCGTAGTGCAACTCAAGCATACCGATCCTCATACAAGTCATCAATATCAGTACAATTCTCAGTCTGAATAATCACCGGGGTCAAGTACACTCTACGCCAGCTTGCCGCCCCTATCCGAACGCACAACTGGGAGAGTGGAAGAGACCTGACTATTCACCTGCCAATATTGGGTCTGGCTCGTCGATAGCGGATCCATTCCTCAAGCTGGTCAAACTCAACCTAGAAATTGTCCCCTCACTCAGGTGGGTAAGGTCACACCCCTTTTCAATTGACCATGACACAGTGGGAGACGCGGCCTACTGGTATACGGCCATATCGCACTCGTGTATCCACTCGGTCCTGACGTTGAAGACATCCTCTAGTGCCATCGGGTTTAGGAATTTTCACTCAGGGACATCTATGGCACCCGTATGGTAGAAGCAATCATTTTCGGTATCCAATCCAGCTACCCACGATGCATCTGTGGAGGCTATGGCCCTGATGTCGCTAGGGCATACAATAATCACAATCACACAAATGCAAGTGCATGAACCACCCTACCAGACATGCAACAATCCTACGCGTACCATGCGCTCATGTAGGGCAACTCCGTCTATCAGGGAGCCAATAAAATATCCACCCGAAGGCATATGTTATGATCAGTCACTCCTCATATTAAGCACACATATGATGCGTATGATCATGAATCATGGATCTATACTAAACATATTATATGATAATGGGTTCTGTTCATAAGGAAGATGGGCCTAGATGGCCTACATACTATAAGTATGGGCCTACCAATGGGCCTCAGTGAGAGTGACAATGCGGACATGTAACCGACATCATCCTTACAATGTGGGCATCTAACCATCATTGTTCCCAAGGCACATCTCATTATAAACATCATTATATATACCACGGAGAAATCGTACATTGCAATGGACCTAAATTCATCTCACTAGGCCTTAAGTACATCAAATGGGCCCATATCACATGAGCCTTATATTTATCAAGTGGGCCGTATCAATGGGCCACACCAATGGTTTTTATGTACATTGCAATGGGCCATAACCCATGGGCCTTATACAATTTAAGGTGGGCTTTAACAATGGTCTTAAAATAATCTCAAAATGGTTGGGTGGTTGGGATGAAACTCATGCGTCATAGTAGGTCCCATAGGGATGGAAGGCATAGATAAATCACATACTCCATAGTGGAGGTCTACACTGATGAAAGGTGTGGACACAATACATACATAAGTGGGTCCTAAGTAGGACCCACCAAAATGTTTATTTTTCACCCAACTTAAGGCCCAACATAATGTTTATTTTCCCTCCAAACTGTTCATAGGGCCACATGGGCCTAGGGCCCACTGTAATATTTATTTACAATCCAATCTATTCATAAGGTCACGTGGACCTTGGGCCCACCGTAATATTTATTTATCATCCAACCTGTACCTAAGGTCACGTGGACCAGGGGGCCCACGGGGATGTTTATTTGCCATACAACCTATTCATATGGTCACGCAGTCAAGGGGCCCACTGTGATGTTTGTTTGCCATGCAACGTATTCATAAGGTCACGTGGTCAGGGCCCACTGTAATGTTTATTTTTCTCCCAAACCTGTTGATTGGGTCAGGGAGCCCACAGTGATGTGGTCCACAAATCCAGTCCACTCATTATGTGTGTCCCACCTGGCTGAGGGTTCAGACCAAGTTTCAGCCACATCCAAATTTCAGGTAGGCCCCACCAAGTGATTTTATATGTTTTAGGCATGTCTTCACATGATTTTAGATGGTATGGCCCACCTGAGTTCCGCATATGGCTGATTTTTGGCAGGGGACCACTGCCCTATGGGCCCACCCAATGCACGGTGTTGATGTTCGAATCGCATCATGGTGGGGCCCACAGTTAGGGCCGTGAGGCCCAGCCGGTCTGTCCGCCCGCCAGTGTCCTGCGGTCTTGGGGTGTTAGTGGCAGTAGCTTCTGCTGCTTCCTAATAATTTTTTAAAAAAATTTTGCAATCCTGTGGTTTTTCCCATGTAGGGCCCGCATTAGAAAATTCCAACCCTGCCACTAGATTCTACAGCCCCTGATCGACCGAATGAGACCAATATGCGACATATTTTTTACGAATAGAACAATCAATGTGGATTTTAATGGTAATACTACTATTTCCTATGGTGTGGCCCACCAAAAAAATGGGATCAGCATCATTTTTCGGCTCAACGGTTAAAATGAGCTGGGTAATGGAATGGGCAGCTTGGATTGTATACATACATCAAGGTGGGGCCTGCACGAGCAACCCACCCTAAACTTTTTAAAACCCTTTTTTTTGTTAGCTGTTAGTACACACCCCTGTCAGTACACGCACTCCATGTTAGCTACACCCCACTCTCATCACGTCCAGCGTCCAGAGACACTTGACGATATGGATATAACACAAGCATTATGGTGGGTCCCACATGGTCGTGGCCCACCTGTTTGGATCATTGATATTTGTGTTTTTCCTTCCATCCAGGCCGCTAACGGGCTGGACGGCGTAAATCAACACATCCTATAGGTGGGTTTCACAATGATGGATGGCATGGATGAGTTACATACTTTGTGGGATCTATCCGGGTGGGCCACACCATCATATTAACACAAAGAAAGTAAGGAAAGAGGGAGAAAGAAAGGTGAGAGAGAAGTGATGGAGGGGCCCTGCCACTATGGGCCCCACATGATACAACTCATACATCAAAATGGCTCCCACCAAATAGTGGGCCCTAAAAATAAGAATTTAACGGTGGATCACCCACCTCTTGTACTCCTCTTTGTTCCCTTAGCCTTTTATGCTCCTTGCCTTCACTTTTGACGGTGGATAATGGACCTTTGAGGGTGGTAGATGATGTGTCACACCCCGAACCTGAAAATCGGATTCACATGAATCCCGATCGTCGAATCCGATGCAGACAGCCTCCGTAGTGCCCCATTCTTGGCTCCTGACAATCATATGCCAGATTTCGATCTTAGGATCCTATAAGGAGGATTTTCAGAATGAAATTTTTTTTTGTAATGGAGCATAACCACAAGCATAACCAAGTCACAAAGCAATAACACCACATATCCACTATACCAAAAACTTTAAGTACAATGCGGAAGAGAAAATACCAAATGATCAGAAAGCTCTAAAATGGTCTGATATGCGCTCCTGCCTCAGCGCTGCTGCTTTCCAACGACACCTGCATGCAACGGTCGTGCATAAGCTTACAAAAGCTTAGAGGGTGGTGTAAGTGTGTACGCAAGGCAAGTGTCAATTATATAATATCAGAGTAATGCGAAAACATGTGGTAAGTCCATGAATGCTATCAGCTGTACCAAAGCTATGTGATGCAAAGAATGAATGTTATTGGCCATATCAGGGCCATGCGATGCGAAACATGAATGCCATCGGCCACCCCGATGCAATGCGAGGCCTATATAGCTGAATGTCATATGCAAAATGTAATCCAAGCAAGTCGGTAATCATTAAGTACACATATCAGTACAGTTCCTCTCTGGATATCACCAGGGTCTAATACACTTCGAGTGACTGTCACCTCCCTAGCTGCATAGTCAAGCTAGCGGAATAGACCTCACTATCTGCCTAACCAATAGTCTGCCAATACCTACCCGGCTCGTCGATAGCGGACTCATTTGTGAGCTGGTCAAACTCAGCCTAGCTTATAGCCCCCTCACTCAGGAAGATAAGGTCACACCCCCTTCCAACCGACCACGACAAAGTGGGAGACGCAGCCTACTGGTATTCGGTACTCGGGCGCTCGTGTATCCACTCGGTCTAGACGTTGAAGCAACTCCTGGTACTAAAAAGGTTCTGGGACTTTCACCCAAGGACATCCTAAGTGCCCACATTGCTAAAATAAAGTATTTTTGATATCCAATACTGCCATCCACGATGTACCTGTGGAGCCACAACCCTGATGTCACTAGGGCGTGCAGTGATCAAGTCACACATGCGAGGTGCATGAATCACACCGTCAAATCATGCAGCAATCCAGCGCGTACTGCGCGATCATGTGGGGCACTCTGTCTCATAACGAGTCACGTAAATGGTCTGCCTAATGGCGTATGCTATGATCAGTCACTACTCATATCAAGCATACATATGATGCGTATGGGCATGAGACATGAGATTATACTAAGAATGTTATAAAGCAATGGACTACTCAAACGATGCGGATAAGTCTAGATGGCCTCTACACAACTAGTATGGGCTTACCAATGGGCCCTAAGGAGAGATACAATGTGGACATTTAACCAACATTGTACTTATAATGTGGGCGTCAAACCATCATTGCTCCTAAGGCATGGCCCGCCATAAATATCATTAGATGAACCATGGGAGATCACACATTGCAATGGACTCTAAGGACACCCCGTTGGTCCTCGACCCATGGGCCTTGGATACATTAAATGGGTCGTATCACATGGGCTTTCTGGTTATTAAGTAAGTGGGCCACATTAATGGGCGTAATGTACATTGCAATGGGATATAACCTGCGAGCCTTAGAGTACGTCACAATGGGCCTTAACCCACGGCCTTGGAATACATCATAATGGGCCTAATCCCATGATCCTTATATATGTTAAATGGGCCTAATCCCATGGGCCTTATATATGTCGAATGGGCCTAATCCCATGGGCCTTATATATGTTAAATGGGCTTGATCCCATGGGCCTTATATATGTCAAATGGGCCTAATCCCATGGGCATTATACGTACACCAAGGTAGGCCTTAATGAATGGCCACAATTAAATCAATATGGGCCTTATACACATACCAAGGTGGGCCCACTTGAACCATAGATCTGACCATAAAATGAATTTACAAAATAAATGGACGGTTTGGATATAACACATACGTCATGGTGGGGGTGCACATAAGGGTTGGACGGTGTGGATGCAACACATGCATCAAGGGTGGGGTTCACTGACGGTCCAGTAGCCCAAGAAAATGGCTGGATGGTGTGGATAATACATACATCAGAGGGCTCCACCATCCGCGCACATACATCATTGTGGGTCCCACGTGGGGGGCCCACCATAATGTTTAATTACCATCCAACCTTTTGATAAGGTCACAGAGACCTGGGTGGGGAGGAAAAACAAATTTCAGCTTGATCCAAAACTTCTATGGGCCCCAAAAAGGTTTCAATGGTAGAGTTCAATCACCGCTGTTTCTTGTGGTGTGGGCCACCTGAGGTCTGGATGCGGCTGAAATTTGGAGGGGACCCACCTCAGAGGGTGGTCCACCTCATGGATGGTGTGGATACAAAATATACATCATGATGGGGCCCACATACAGGGTTGTGGGTCCCTGCTGGGACGTCGCCCGCATGCGCAGGCGCTGCCTGCGCCTCTGGCAGCAGCAGGCCTGCTGCATGTCTTATATTTTTTTATTTTTTTAAAAAAACTATGATTTCGTGGTTTTCCACGTATAGAGCCCGCATCGGACAGATCCATCCCAGCCATTAGATTCGACTGCCCATGGCCATTCAATCAAGACCAATATTGGGCCTTTTTCAACGTGTAAAAAAAATCTGGATAGATTTCAATGGTAATGATGTTGTTTTCAACACTATGGCCCAGTAAATACTCCGATCAGCCTCATTTTTCGGCTCAACACCTAAAATGAGCCTGGGAGTGAGGTGGATGGTTTGGATTAGAAACATTCATCAGGGTGGGGCCTACACAAGTGGTTCACCCCAATGGCTTGTAGAACCAAGCCAATATTTGTGTTTTCCTTCCATGTCCAGGAACATCCAGACGCTGGACGTTTTTTTGAGTTTTTCAACATATTCAAGGTGGGCCCTATTTAGGTGGACCACCACAAGATGGATGGTGTAAGTATAATACATAGAAGATGGGTCCCACACATGGATGGCCTGGATAAAATACTCACTCCATGGTGGGGTCCATTCAAGTGGACCACACAAACTCATCATCATCGCACAAAAAAAATATAAAAGAGTGGGATAGAGAGAAAAGAGTGGGACACGCGTGATGGAGGGACCCTGACACTATGGGCCCTCCATTTCAAGCATCTAATCATACATCAATGGGTCCCGTTACATATGGGCCCTCCAAATAAAAGATCAACGGTGGAGATCCCTCTCCATCCAATAAGAACGGTCTATATGACCTCTTTAATGTAAGGAAAGTAAACATCATGATGGGGTCTATGGAGAATGGCCCCATCATGGAATGATATTGATGATCAAGATGAGCCATCGGCCACATCCTAGGGTCCAAAGTGAAATCCATACCATTGATCGGTAGGCTTCACTTGGCCTATCTTAAAAATATGAAAAACTCCTATCTTAAAAATATGAAAAACTAAGTCATGGAAGCACCCACCACTTGATCTTCTTAGTCCGTTGGGATGCCTATCTCCTCGTGCTTCTTTTTTATGGTGGAAGATGGAAGATGGATGGCTAGGATGAGAGATCTTGGGGAGGAAAAGTGAGCCACACAAACTCTCTCTTCTCTCACTTGGAAGCTTGGACGTGGGAGCCTCTTGCATGCTTGGAATTGTTGAGAAAATAGAGAGAGAGATGGGATGTAAGGAGTGATGGAGTGATGGAAAGTGAGTGATGGGGTGATGGACATATACTTGACATGTATGGGTGTGTAAGAGAGAGAGAGGGAGAGAGTTGACTTTGGTGGTTGCTTGGGGATGGGGTGAAAGGTGATGTGTACTTGACATGAAGTTATTGATGGATTGATGGGTTGATTGATTAATTGATGGATTGATGGGACATGTTGTAGAGATTCTCTTGGGATTGCAACGCACGACATTTTCTTCAAAATAAACACCGACCGACATCTCTTAGTCAGGGTATCGGATCGGTATACGAGTCGCGGCGTTGGAACCGCGGTGACGGTGCGATCACAATGATATAAGTCTCGGATTAACCCGACTCAATTCTATAGGATACAACTTAGGTTTGTATGCAAACATCGATTATTGATCGCAGGTTGCCAGAATACGATAGGATGGATCGTAGGAGTTGACGGAACAGTACGAACTAGGATACAGGTCTTACAGCTCTCCCCACCTAATAAAAATTTTATCCTCAAAATTTACACAACCATCGCAGCTACGACATAACTCATATAGGAATAGAAAACATAACATTATATATAATCGAGACATAATACATCATACAATCAAACATCGAAAAGATGGGGATAACGCTCACGAATCTCCGCCTCGTGCTCTCAAGACGCCTCATCCACACTATGATGGCTCCACTACACCTTCACTAAGGGAATGAACTTGGTTCTAAGGACCTGCTCCTTCCAATCGAGGATACGAACTGGCTGCTCAGTATAAGAAGCGTCCTCACGAACCTCCAATGGCTGCCAATCAATAACAGGCACGATTTCTGACCCACACTTCCTCAACATAGAGACATGAAAGATGTTGTGGACGCTAGACAACTACGATGGCAAGGCAAGCCGATAGGCCACAGCGCCAATGCGCCCAGTGATCTCGAAAGGTCTAATGAATCTCGGGGCAAGCTTGCCCATCGCTCCAAAATGAACCACACCCTTCATGGGTGAGACCTTATGATACATATGGTCCCCAACTGTAAACTCCAAGGGACGACGCCAACGATCAACAAAACTCTTCTGCCGGCTCTGAGTTGTGCGCATCATCTGCCTGATGATGTCAATAGCCTCTAACATCTACAGCATAAGCTCGGGACCTAGGAGACGTCGCTCTCCAACCTCTGTCCAACAACTCAGAGATCTACACGGTCTGCCGTATAATGCCTCAAAAGGAGTCATACCAATGGTCGCCTGATAGTTTTTGTTGTACGCGAACTCAGTCAATCACAGGTGCTCATCCCAGCTATCTGAGAAATCAATCGCGCAGGCCCGAAGCATATCCACAAGGATCTGGTTGACCCTTTCGGTCTGCCCATCAGTCTGCGGATGATACGCGGTGCTGAGCTGCAAATCAATGCTCATCGCTCTCTGAAAGCTCCTCCAAAACTGAGAAGTGAACTCAAATCTCAGTCTGAAACAATCGAGACAGAAATACCGTGCAATCTCACTATCTCATCAACAAATATCTTGGCGAGCTGATCCGTATGCCAAGTCTCACGAATCGTAAGAAAATGTGCCGACTTCGTCAGACGGTCCACAGCAACCCAGATGGCGTCATGACCGTGCTGAGTCCTCGGTAAACCCATGACAAAATCGGTAGATATGTGCTCCCACTTCTACACCAGGACGCTCAGCGGCTGCAATAGACCAGAGGGTCTCTGATGATCGGCCTTGACATGCTGGTAGGTGTCACACTCCCCCACAAAACTGGCTATCTGGCTCTTCATCCCTGCCCAAAAATACTGACGCCTCATATCGCGATACATCTTCGTCGAGCCAGGGTGGATAGAGAACCGCGATCGATGTGCCTCGGTCATAAGATCTCGACGTAACTCAGGAATATTCGGGACACATAATCGCCCTCTAAATCGAAGTCCACCGTCAGAACTAATCTGACAATCCTTCTGACTCTCAGATGATGCCTCTACTCGGTAATCATGTAATGACTCGTCTGTCTGCTGAGCCTCGATCACCCTTGCGATAAGAGAGGGTTGAATCGACAAGCTCGATAGCTGAACGATAGATGAATGCAGACCAAACTCAAAGTCGTACTTTGCTATATCCTCGAGCATCCTCTACTCCTGAATCATCATATGTGCCACTAGGCCTCGTGGCTGACGGCTGAGGGCATCCTCCACCACGTTCAACTTGCCCAGGTGGTACTGAAGATCAAAATCGTAGTCCTTCAGGAGGTCCATCCAACACCTCTGCCTCATGTTCAGCTCAGACTAAGAGAATAAATACTTAAATGTGCTCGGAGAAGAGCTCAAATCTCACCTCATAAAGATAGTGCCTCCACACTTTCATTGTAAAGACAACTGCTGCCAGCTCCAGATCGTGCGTGGGGCAGTTCAGCTCATAGACCTTGAGCTGACGGGACACATAAGCCACTAGCTTCTCGTACTGCATCAGGACAGCACCCAAGTCAACTCGTGAGGCATCAGTAAATACAACAAATCCATCACTCCCAAAGGGAAGAGTGAGGACAGGAGCGAACGTGAGGCGGTCCTTCAACTCCATAAATGTCTGCTCACAAGCGTCGCTCCAAATGAACTCGGCACCCTTCCGGGTCAACCTGGTCAACGGGGCTGCGATGCAAAAGAATCCCTCAATGAAACGTCGGTAGTAGCCCGCCTGACCAAGAAAACTGAGGATCTCTGATGCGTTGGTGGACTGGTCCCACTGACGCACGGCATCAATCTTCGAGGGGTCTACAGCGACACCCTGCCTCGTCACTACATGGCCAAGGAACTTCACCTCCTCCCGCCAGAACTTGCACTTCTCCAGCTTCGCATGAAGCTGGTGTGCACGGAGGGTCTGTAATGTAATCTCAAGATGCCGATCATGCTCCTCACGGGTCCTCGAATATATCAAAATGTCATCAATGAACCACAACAAACTGATTGAGATACGGACGGAAGACCTCGTTCATCAACTGCATGAATACTGCGGGCGCATTGGTCAATCTGAAGGATATGACCTGGAACTCAAAATGACCGTAGCGCATCCTGACGGCTGTCTTAGGGATGTCCTTATCTCGAACCCAAACCTGATGATAACTAGACCGCAAGTCTATCTTCAAAAAGAACTGCGCCTCATGCAGCTGATCAAACAAGTCATCGATCCTCGAAAGCGGATACTTTTTCTTGATCATGACCTTATTGAGCTCGCAGTAATCCACGCAAAGCCTCAACGAGCCATCCTTCTTCTTCACGAAGAGTACCGGCATTCCCCACGGTGAACTGCTCGGACGAATAAATCCTAGCTCGAGCAACTCGTCCAACTGCTTCTGCAGTTCCCGTAACTCCAATGGTGCCATACGATACAGGGCCTTCGAGATAAGTGCAGTACCGAGCACGAGATCAACCTGGAACTTAGTGTGCCAACGAGGTGGTAATCTCGAAATCTCCTAGAACACATCAGAAAAACCACAAACAACAGGCAGCTGGTCGATACTCAAAGCAGCTGACTCCTCAACGGCACACGATAACAGGTAAAAAAGCTGCCCTTCTCTGGGCTCGGCAACAAACTGAAATTCTGGCACGCCGGGTATGCAGAACGTGACTGTCCTCACAGAGCAGTCTAATATGGTGTAGTACTCGGCGAGCCAATCCATGCCCAAGATGACATCAAACTCGGACATCGACAAAGAAAAAAGATCAGCCAGCAAAAAGATATCCCCAATCAGAACGAGGCAAGATGTGTAAAATCGGCCCAACACTGCGGTCTTCCCTAAGGGCGTCGATACTACCAAACCCTCATGGGAAAACTCCAACGGTAAACCGATCGATCGGCAAAAATCATCAGCGACAAATGAATGCGAGGTACCAAAATCAAATAATACACGTGCAATGTATGCAGAAATAGGAAGAGTACCCTCAAAAACTCCTCCTGATGACTGAGGGTCCTGCTGAGCGGCGTAAAATCTACCCTGGGCCTACTGGGGAGGTGCAGGTCCCCTCTGAGGTCTCTACTGCTGTTGTGGTCACTGTGGGGGCCTAACCTTCTGCCTCTACTGTTGTGGGGGAGGTATAGGAGGTTGGTGCTATGGTTGTTGCTGCTGTAGTGGCTGTCGCGGAGGTGGATGCGGTGCCCTCGGCGGCTGCTGCTGCGGATGGGGACACTTGTGTCCTATCCAGACGCATCCAAAGAAAGTACCTGTAAATGGTCCCGAAGATGGTGCTGGGGGTACTGCTAGTGCTCGAAATGTTGGGCGGGTCGTGCACCGTTGCTGTGAATGATGCTGCCGGTGGGAACTACTAGAGGGTGCCTTCCTCTTCTGATCTCCCCTCTGAACACGGGCTCTCTACACACCGCCCCCATTTGTCTCATATATCAAGGATCTCTCCACTATCTGCTCAAATGTCAGAAGCATGTGTCCAATCACAAGGCTCCTGAGGGCAGGACGTAAGCCGTTCTCAAAATGACGTGCCTTCCGCCCCTCATCGTCAACAAGATATGTCACAAATCTCGATAGTGCGACGAACCGAGCCTCGTACTACGACACTGTCATGTCTCCCTGGACCAGAGTCTCAAACTCTAGTGCGCGCTGCTGTCACACATGCTCGAGAAAGAACTTCCAGTCAAACCGGTCTACAAAGTCCTCTCAGGTCCACTCGAAATCAGCCGCAATCGATCGGGCCATAGATGCCCACCAATACTGAGCCTCACCCTGCAGAAGAAATACAGCTAATGGAACTCGCTGCTGGGTCATACATCTCATAGTGTCGAATATCTTCTCCACCTCGGAGCACCATATCTTTGCAGTAGTAGGGTCTGGCTCACCCCAGAAATGTGGAGGATCGTGCTATCGAAAATCCTTAAGAAGGGTGCTCGGACGCTCCTGCTCAGCCTCAGCTGGTGTAACAGTGGGACGCCTGCTCTGCCCCTGAAGAATAGTAGTCATTTCCTGTAACATCTGTTGCAGCAGAGCAACACTCACAGGTACGGTCGGATCTGCACCAGTCTTAAGTAAAGGAGTGGCATCCTTTGGCTGGAAGGCAGGAATATCTGGTGGTGGAGCAAGAGTAATAGGTGGTAAAGCGGGGGCCGCAAGTGGTGGTGCGGAAGTCGCAGGTGGTGGAGCGGGATTCGCTTGAGTCACTCTTCTAGCCATAATGTCCTACAAAAAGGAACAATGACTTATTAGCCTTGAGAATTCTCGAAGGCATAAACGTTAAGGATCCATGTTGAAAAATTGCTAAGTCACTCGGACTCAGAACCTATTTATAGTAGATCCTCAGATATTTCCAAGTTATGCTCTGATACCAACTTCTATCACGCTCCGAACCTGAAAAATGGATTCACATGAATCCCGATCGCGGAATCCGGTGCCGACAGCCTCCGTAGTGTCCCATTCTCAGCTCCTGACAATCATATGGCAGATTCTGATCCTATGATCCTACAAGGAGGATTTTCAGAATAAAAATTTTTTTGTAATGGAGTATAACCACAAGCATAACTAAGTTACAAAGCCATAACACCACATATCCACTATACCAAAAACTTTAAGTACAATGCAGAAGGGGAAATACAAGATGATCAAAAAGCTCCAAAATGGTCTGATATGCGCTCCTACCTCAGCGCTGCTGCTGTCCAACGATACCTGCACGCAACGGTCGTGCATAAGCTTACAAAAGCTTAGAGGGTGGAGTGTGTGTGCAAGGCAAGTGCCAAGTATATAATATCAGAGTAATGCAGAAACCTGCAGTAAGCCCATGAATGCTATCAACTGTACCAAAGCTATTTGATGCAAAGAATGAATGTTATCGGCCATACCAAGGCCATGCGATGCGAAACATGAATGTCATCGGCCACACCGATGCAATGCGAGGCCTACATAGGTGAATGTCATATGTGAAATGTAATCCAAGAAAGTCGGTACTCATCAAGTACACATCAGTACAATTTCACTCTAGATATCACCGGGGTCTAATACACTTTGCAATGATTGTCACCTCCCTAGCTGCACAGTCAAGCAAGCGAAATAGACCTCACTATCCGCCTGAGTAGTAGTCTGTCAATACCTACCCGACTCGTCGATAGTGGACTCATTTGCGAGCGGGTCAAACTCAGCCTACCTAATAGCCACCTCACTAAGGCGGATAAGGCCACACCCCCTTCCAACCGACCACGACACAGTGGGAGACGCAGCCTACTAGTATTCGGCACTCGGGCGCTCGTATATCCACTCGGTCTAGACGTTGGAACAACTTCTGGTACCAAAAAGATTCTGGAACTTTCACCCAAGGACATCCTAAGTGTTCACAGTGCTAGAACAAAGTATTTTCGGTATCTAATATAGCCATACATGATGTATCTTTGGAGCCACAGCCCTGATGTCACTAGGGTGTACAGTGATCAAGTCACACATATGCGAGGTGCATGAATCACACCGTCAAATCATGCAGCAATCCAACGCGTACTACGCTATCATGTGGGGCACTCTGTCTCATAACGAATCCCGTAAATGGTCCACCCAATGGCGTATGCTATGATCAGTCACTACTCATATCAAGCATACATATGATGCGTATGGGCGTGAGTCATGGGATTATACTAAGAATGTTATAAAGCAATGGACTACTCATACGATGCGGATGAGTCTAAACGGCCTATACACAACAGTATGGGCTTACCAATGGGCCCTAAGGAGAGATACAATGCAGACATTTAACCAACATTGTACTTATAATGTGGGCATCAAACCATCATTGCTCCTAAGGCACAGCCCGCAATAAATATCATTAGATGAACCATGGGAGATCACACATTGCAATGGACTCTAAGGACACCCCGTTGGGCCTCAATCCATGGGCCTTGGATACATTAAATGGGCCGTATCACATGGGCTTTCTGGTTATTAAGTAAGTGGGCCACATTAATGGGCCTAATGTACATTACAATGGGCTATAACCTGCGGGCCTTAGAGTACGTCACATTGGGCCTTAACCCACAGCCTTGGAATACATCATAATGGGCCTAATCCCATGAGCCTTATATATGTTAAATGGGCCTAATCCCATGGGCCTTATATATGTCAATTGGGCCTAATCCCATGGGCCTTATAAATGTTAAATGGGCTTGATCCCATGGGCCTTATATATGTCAAATGGGCCTAATCTCATGGGCATTATACGTACACCAAGGTAGGCCTCAATGAATGGCCACAATTAAATCAATATGGGCCTTATACACATACCAAGGTGGGCCCACTTGAACAATATATGTGACCATAAAATGAATTTACAAAATAAATGGACGGTTTGGATATAACACATACATCATGGTGGGGGTCCACATAAGGGTTGGACGGTGTGGATGCAACACATGCATCAAGGGTGGGGTTCACTGATCGTCCAGCAGCCCAAGAAAATAGCTGGACAGTATAGATAATACATACATCAGAGTGCTCCACCGTCCGGGCGGACGGTGGAAATAAGGCACATACATCATTGTGGGTCCCACGTGGGGGGCCCACCATAATGTTTAATTACCATCCAACCTGTTGATAAGGTCACAGAGACCTGGGTGGGGAGCAAAAAAAAAATTTCAGCTTGATCCAAAACTTCTATGAGCCCCAAAAAGGTTTCAATGGTAGAGTTCAATCATCGCTATTTCTTGTGGTGTGGGCCACCTGAGGTTTGGATGCAGCTGAAATTTGGAGGGGACCCACCTCAGAGGGTGGTCCACCTCGTGGATGGCGTGGATATAAAATATACATCATGATGGGGCCCACATACAGGGCCGTGGGTCCCTGCTGGGACGTCGCTTGCATGCACAGGCGTTGCCTGCACCTCTAGCAGCAGTAGGCCTACTGCGTGTCTTATATTTTTATTTTTTAAAAAAAACCTATGATTTCGTGGTTTTCCATGTATAGGGCCCGCATCGAACAGATCCATCCCAGCCATTAGATTCCACTGCCCATGACCATTCAATCAAGACCAATATTGGGCCTTTTTCAACGTGTAAGAAAAATCTTGATAGATTCAATGGTAATGATACTGTTTTCAACACTATGGCCCACTAAATACTCCGATCAACCTCATTTTTCGGCTCAACGCCTAAAATGAGTCTGGGAATGAGGTGGATGGTATGGATTAGAAATATTCATCAGGGTGGGGCCTACACAAGTAGTTCACCCCAATGGCTTGTAGAACCAAGCTAATATTTGTGTTTTCCTTCCACGTCCAGCAATGTCTAGACGCTGGACATTTTTTTGAGTTTTTCAACATATTCAAGGTGGGCCCTATTTAGGTGGGCCACCACAAGATGGATGGTGTAAGTACAATACATAGAAGATGGGCCCCACACATTGATGGCCTGGATAAAATACTCACTCCATAGTGGGGTCCATTCAAGTGGACCACACAAACTCATCATCATTACATAAAAAAATATAAACGAGAGGGAGTGAGAGAAAAGAGTGGGACACACGTGATGGAGGGACCCCGACACTATAGGCCCTCTGTTTCAAGCATCCAATCATACATCGATGGGTCCCATTACATATGGGCCCTCCAAATAAAAGATCAACGGTGGAGATCCCTATCCATCCAATATGAACGGTCTATAGGACCTCTTTAATGCAAGGAAAGTAAACATCATGATGGGGTCGATGGAGAATGACCCCATCATGGAATGATATTGATTATCAAGATGGGCCATCGGCCACATCCTAGGGTCCAAAGTGAGATCCTTACCATTGATCGGTAGGCCTCACTTGGCCCATCTTAAAAATATGAAAAACTAAGCCATGGAAGCACCCACCACTTGATCTTCTTGGTCCATTGGGATGCCTATCTCCTTGTGCTTCTTTTTTATGGTGGAAGATGGAAGATGGATTGCTAGGATGAGAGATCATGGGGAGGGAAAGTGGGCCACACAAACTCTCTCTTCTCTCACTTGGAAGCTTGGACGTGGGAGCCTCTTGCTTGATTGGAATTGTTAAGAAATTAGAGAGAGAGATGGGATGTAAGGAGTGATGGAGTGATGGGAAGTGAGTGATGGGGTGATGGACATGTACTTGACATGTATGGGTGTGTAAGAGAGAGAGAGGGAGAGAGTTGACTTTGGTGGTTGCTTGGGGATGGGGTGAAAGGTGATGTGTACTTGACATGAAGTGATAGATGGATTGATGGGTTGATTGATTGATTGATGGATTGATGGGACATGTTGTAGAGATTCTCTTCGGATTACAACGCGCGGCGTTTTCTTCGAAATAAACGTCGACCGACATCTCTTAGTCAGGGTATCGGATCGGTACACGAGTCACGACATTGAAACCGCGGCGACTGTACGGTCGTAATGATATAAGTCTCGGATCAAGATGACTCAATTCTATAGGATACGGCTTAAGTTCGTACGCAAACATCGATTATCGGTCGTAAGTTACTAGAATTCGATAGGAAGGATCGCAGGAGTTAACGGAATAGTACGGACTAGGATACGGGTCTTACATGATGGATCAACTATTGAGATGGGAGATGAGAGAGTAGGTAAAGTGGGCCACACTTGGTATTTTGGGAGGCTTGAAAATGCTTGGACGTGGGGTGGTGTGTTGCTTGGGAGATTGTTTGAGAATGAATGAGAAAGAGAGGGAAGTGATGGGTGAAAAGGTGATGGAGTGATGGGTTGAGTAATGGATGAAGTGATGTGAGGGTTGACTTTGAGTAGCTTGTGTAAGAGAGAGGTAAGGATAGGCATTGGGTCATTGTACTTGACATTGATTGATTGATTGATGGGATGGGTCGTAAAGATTATCTCAGAATTCACATGCGTGGTGTTTTCCTTGAAATAAATGTGGGCCTATATCTTCTAGCTTGGGTACCAATTCGGTGCGTGAGTCACGACATTGGAATTGCGGCGACGACGCGCTCGTCAGGGTACAGGTTTCGGTTCGAGTCGACTTAGGCATACAGGTCTCAACTTAGGATCGCATACAAACGTTGGATACGGGCTGAGGATTATTAAAATTCGACTGGTAGGATTGCGGAAGCCTACGGAACGGTACGGACTAAGGCACGGGTCTTACAGTATATCTACTTGAATTGTGATACAGGTGTTAGGTGGAGCAGCTGCATCAAGATAGGGGGAGCAGTTACTGAGTGTGTGTATGATTTTACTAGACATTGTAAAATTATGTAAAATACATGTACACATAATTTAGGATGTGTTTGTCTAGATGCTATTCTAGGGTGTTTTGGTATTTTGTCACGTAATTGACAAAGGGGGAGATTGAAAGTTCCCTAGTTTGTCAATTAGCGTGAGTGTTGAGTCAACTTGACAGAAAAGCTCCATTGGAAGATCAATCGGCAGTCTGCCTCAACCGGATGTGTTCCCAGACTCGCCATAGGTAAATCTAATCCTCACATGTCATATCCCAAAACACCAGGTATATAAAACTCTTAAAATTGGTTAAGATATCATAGGGTTTTTTGGGATAGAAAACTTTTTCACAAATTCAAAAAATCTTTAAGTTTTCTACCTCTGTCGAGTTATTGATAGACTGATCGATGAAATTGAGTAGCACTGTCAATGTCCTCGATGATCAATCGATACCATCAAAATGAGGACCAAAGATGTCCAACAACCACATATTCATCTGGACGAAATTATCAATGCATCGATACCCCTATCGACATCATCGATATTTGAAACTCGAGTTTATCGAAGTATACTCGATATAATCGACAGAAGAGTATTTGTGTCCTTATTTTTTATAAGAAAATCATATAGACCTTTAATATATCGATGAACCCCTCGATATCCTCAGAATTCAAAAACCGATGATATCGAAAGGCCACCGATGATATCGATCTAAGACATAGTTTTTTCAGCAAAATTTTTCTGGTAATTTTTATCTTGGATCAAGGGTCACTCGATAGAATTGATATTCAAATATCAATGATATCAAGGCCGGATCGATTGCATCGAGAAAGGACATAAACTGTCCAGTGAGCTCACTGATAAAATCTTTGAATTTATCAATACATCGACACGACCATTGATATCATTGACATTCAAATTCAAATGATATCAAGTGTACCTCGATTATATCCTTGACCTAAAAAATTTTAAAGGCTTGTCTCTCTCATTTTCAAATATCCAGGAATCAATCTTCGTGTCGATGAAATCGAAGTTCGAAATCCGATGACATCGATGCATGTTTCAATCTCCTCGACCAGCTGGCAAAAGGTTTCAAAAGCGTATGACATTTGAGTTTGTGTTATCGAGCGGCCAGTCGATGCAATCGAGAGTATACGCTCGATGATATCGACCCTGCTCGATGATATCAAACTCTGTCATAAATACGACCGTTTTATATCTGTTGGAACTTTTTGCCTATATGTAGAGAGCTTGCCTTTAGTTGCTGTGAGAGAAAGAAGAGAGTGCTTCTGAGTGTTGAACCTTAGATCATTTACCTAAAGCCCTTTCTCTCAAGGGAGTTCATCCTCCAATTCACCCTCATCATTGATATTCAATAGAGTAGATTAGGGAATGAACTTCCGCATTCAAGGATCCTCCAGCTACTACCTTAATGGAAAATCATTAAGCTAGGATGCCTTGAATGCATAGATGATTGGAATCACTCTATCTCCTTTATAGAAAAATATTTAAGAGTAGGATTCCATCATAACCTTGACCCAACCCGTCGCCATGCATCGGTATATCTTCTGAGTTACAGTTCAAGGAAGCAGAAGACTCTTCATCAACAAAGGAGGAAATCTTCATCAACGAGCTAAAAGGGACTTATCTACTTATCTGTAAGTTATTAGAGTTCAGAGGACCCTTGTGATCATTCCTTTGTAGGATTGGGTCTAAGGTGTTTCTCACCCCTTGCAAGTCCTTTAAGAGGCCTCCAGTGAGAGTGTACGTGGTGGTTGCATTGTATTGACCCTTGATCTATGGAGAGGATAAACAGTTAGGGTCTTGTGAAAGATCCATGGCCAGTGTGCTTAAAAGTGGGTGCATTGTGTTGACCCTTGCTCGGGAGAGCATAAACAGTCAGCCTAGGTGTAGGTTGTAAAGGTTAAAGGTCAACCTGATTTAAAACCTTGGGTTTGGGGTGAACCATGGGAAACCTCCTTAGTGAAATCTGGTACACTCAAGGGTTAAGTGCGGTTATAGGGAGTGGAGTAGACAAGTAGTCGAACCACTATAAAAATGATTATGTTTGATATTACTATTGTCTTTCATTTGTTTATGTGATTTCCTTAAATACCTTCATATCTGATTATCTGAGATCACACCTCACACACACTCACAGTCATATCCATCATAAACTAGCTTGCATATTGTTCATCTCTCAAATAGTTTGTAATTGAATCCTCTACCAGACTTGGAATCCAGTAGAGTTACTCTTAAGTAATCCTAATATATGCTTGTTGTTAGGATTAAAGTGATAGAATTTTAAATCATTATAAAAAATTTTAAAAATCCTATTCACCCCCCTCTAAGACATATTGGCATATTCCTACTTCAACTAAAACAGTCTTCACCGCAATTTCAATGAGTGTATGTGATGGCTACCTATCATGAAAGATCTAATAGTGTTTTTTTTTTTTTTTGGTGGGCAGTTTTTATTTTGGATATTTTTGTTAATGACTGATTTATAATTCATATATCTTTATTGCCATATATCTCTGTTCTCGAGTATGCGTGAACTTCTAATAAATGCTAGTATAAATTGTGATTTCTTTCTCTTACATATTCCTTAATAATTGAGAATTATTTTGTGATTAATGCCCTTTATCTCTATATTGCTATTTTTTGTTAACATCATAGCTCTCCTTTGACTTGGTATGCATAAATGGCTTGCATGAAAATAGAGATGTCGTTATCTGTTATGCATTGCACTATCTGAATCTCTATTAGTTCTCCCATATCTTTACGCTTCAACTTTAGTCAACTTGTTTTGCTATATTACCCTTTGCCAATGATTGACAAAAAGGGGGAGAACAAATCTCACCACAGAGAAAAATTGTGTGGATCTAAGTATGAATAGTGGTACAGGTGTTAGGGGGAGCAGCTGCAAGAAGACGAGGGGATCAATTACTACTGAATGATACGGTCGTGTGTGTGAACTCAATAGCATTGTAAAATTGTGTAAAGTTCATGTACACACAATTTAGGGTGTTCTTCTAGATGTTATTCTAAGACTTCACGGTGTTTTTTCATGTAATTGACAAAGGGAGAGATTGAAAGTGCCCTAGTTTGTTAATTAGTGTGAGTGTTAAGTCAGCAAGACAAGTGAACCCCATAGGAAGATTGTTCAAGCGTCTGTCTCAACAGGATATGTGCTTGAACTCGTTAAAGGTAAACTTAGCCTCACATCCCATGTCCTAAAACACCAGGTATATAAAACCCTTAAAAAAGAATAAAGAATCTTAGGGTTTAAGGTAAGAAAACTATTTTGCAAAATCAGGAAAATCTTTAAGTTTTCTGCCATTGTCAATTTATTGATACGTGGTTCAATAAAATCAAGCCCTGTTATTGATGTCCTCGAAACTCACTCGATATTATCGAATTGAGGACTTCAAATGTCGAGCAACTATAAAGAATTCTGGACTAAATTATCGATGAATCGATGGAATGTTTGATATCATCGAATTTTGAACCTCGAATTCATCGAGATGACTTGATAAAATCAACATCTGATCAGTTGTGTTCAATATGCTGTTAAGGCAAATCATGTGATTTTGGATATCTCAAAGGGAGCCTTGGTATCCTCAAAATTCAAACCTTGATGATATCAACAGACCTTCAATGATATCGGATTGGGACACAAAACTATCCAGCAAGCTTTCAGGAAAAATCTTTCAGGTATCGAGGATCACTTAATAAAATCGATATTCAAATATCGATCATATCGAAACCAGGTCGATGTCATCAAAATAGGACATAAATTGTCCAGCAAGCTTATAGGAAAATTCCTTTAAAATATCGATGAATCGACATCGTCATCAATATCATCGATATTCAAATTTTGATGATATCGAGGGATGCTCGATCATATCAAATACCTGTTATGTTTCAAAGGCAACTGCTCTCATATTTTTAAATGTCGAGGAATCGAACCTTGTTTCAATAAAATCGAAGTTCGAAATTCGATAGCTTTGAAGAGTGTTCGATTTTCTTGACTAGTTGGCAAAAAGGTTCAAAAGCATTTGACAGATTGAGTTCGTGTCATCGAGCAATCATTCGATGCTATTGAGAGTATACGCTCGATGATATTAAACCCTGCTCGATGATATCAAACTTTGTCAAAAATATGACTGTTTTATTTTCGTTGAAGCTTTTTGCCTATTTAATGAGAGCTTGTCTTTGGTTATTGGTATGAAAAATAGTAAAGTGTTTGAGTGTTTAAATCTAGATCATATACCCTAAGCCTTTTTCTCTCATGGAAGTTCATCCTCCAATCCACCCTCATCATTGATATTTAATAGAGTGGATTGGATAATGAACTTCCATATTCAAGGATCCTTCAGCTACCATCTTAATGGTAAATCATTGAGGTGAGATACCTTGAATGCATAGATGATTGGAATCACTCTATTTCTAATATAGGAAAACATTTAATAGAGTAGATTTTCATCATAACCTTGACCCAACCTGTCGCCTTACATTAAAGCATCATCTGTGTTGCAGTTTAAGCGAGCTGAAGATTCTTCGTCATCAAAGGAGGAGATCTTCATCAATGTGCTGAATGGGGCTCATCTACTTATCTATAAGTCATTAGAGTCCAAAGACCCTTTCGATCATTCCTTTTGTAGGATTGGGTCAAAGGTGCTTCTCACCCCTTTCAAGCCCTTATAGGAGGCCCTCCGATGGGAGTGTATGTGGGGGTGTTGTGTGTTGACCCTTGCTCTGTGGAGAGAATAAACCTAGGTCCTTGTGTAGGTCTTTGACCTGTGTGGTCTAAAACATTGGTGTTGTGTGTTGACCCTTGCTCATGGGAGCATAAATTGTTAGGTTCCTTGTGTCGATCTTTGGCTTATATGGCCTAAAATTTGGATGTTGTGTGTTGACCCTTGCTCCTGTGTGGGGCATACACTTGTGTCGTGTAGACACATTAGAGTCATCCTGGTGTAGCTTGTACTGGTTTGAGGTGAACCGGATTTGAAACCTCCGTTAGTGAGATCTAGTATACTCAAGGGTTAAGTGCGTCCACCTCAAGTGGAGTAGACACGTAGTCGAACCACTATAAAAATGATTGTGTTTATGATTGCATTTACTTCTACTACTTGTGTGATTTTTCTGAATGTTCTCATATTGCATGTGTACATGATTATCTGGAACTAAGTAGAATCACACCTCACACAGTCACATCCATCATGAACCATGTTGTACATCTTGTTTATCTTTTAAATAGTCATATGATTAGATCCTCTATCTAGCTTGGAAGCTAGTAGAGTTACATTGAAGAAATCATGTTATTTGTATATTTGGCAAGGATAGGGTTGATAGGTTTTAAATCATCATAAAATTTTAAAAGTCCTATTCACCCCCTTCTAGGACATCTTGGCATATTCCTACTTCAACTAAAGCGGTCATTATTGCAATTTCAGGATCCACCATGATGTGTATTGTGTATGGAGGTCATCCAATTAAGGCCCATTATGCAGGGCCCCTTTGATGTATTTACATTATTGGCCATCTATTTTGGTTGGACCATGGGCTGCCTCATGAGGCCCATTTTGTGGTGCAACAGGCCCACCTCGATGTATGTATTGTAAGCAATCTGTTCATCTATTTTTTTAGACCTTTGGGGTTAACTTGTGAGGCCCACCTTAATGTGTATATTGTGCATGTTATCCACTCATTTTAGGACTATATGGGTTACCCCATCAAGCCCACTATGATGTATGTGATGCACTCACTATCCATCCCTAGTGCCTATCCCATGGGCCCTTGTGTGAGGCCTAATAAGATGTAATTGTGGCCCTTGTGTAAGGCCCAATATGATGTATTTGTGGCCCTTGTGTGAGGCCCAGTGCGATATATATGAGGCCCATTTGGTGAGGCCCAAAGTAATGTATATGAGACCTTTGTATAAGGCCCAATGGGATGTATATGAAGCCTTTGAGTGAGGCCCATTTTGATGTATATTGGGCCCTTGTGCGAGACCCATTATGTCGTCATGAAGCCCGAGTGTAAGGACATGGGCCCCACTATATGTTTGGCTCTATGTGGGCCACTCCTTGGGAGAAATGTTGGTTGAATGTCCACATTGAATGGGCAATAATGGTTAAATGTCCACATTGTGACCTTCCCTTAGGCCTTTATTAGACCCATTCTCATCCTTCTCTAAGTGGGTTAACCCAAATCATTAGGCCCCATTATATTTGCATGATCCATCTACTCATATTGGGTTAACACAAGATGTTAGGCCTCCATTGGTTGCTAGTAGGATTACTTTAACTTGGAATCCACATAAGACTTATTTAAGCCTTATAGGGCATCTACCAAGTTATATGATTATATGGAGAAGGAAGTCCATTTCGGATCCTTAGGAATATAGGTAGGCCATCTAGGCCCAACCTTAATATAAGGAGAGTTCATCACCACCATAGACAGGGGGGATCCATGCTATCAGGTTTGGTATATTCACAGTTGAGGACTGACCCTCATGTTATGGATCTACTATCCATCCATGAACTCCGCCTTGTATATAGGCCGATTATCGATATCGATTATGAGTATGTGATAACATAGCATCATGATACATACCCATACGCATCATCTGTATGCTTGATGTGAGATGTGGTTGACCATTGCATATGTCATTCGGTAGGTTGTTTATGGGACTGCCTGATAGGCGGAGTTGTCCCACATGAGCGCACGGTTCATGCAGGATTAGTGCATGACTGGATTGTGTGACTCATGCATCTTGCATTGTGTGTTATGATTATTATATGCCCTAGTGACATCAGGGTTGTGGCCCCCACAGGTATAGCAAGGATGACAGGGTTGAATACTGAAAATACTTAATAAAGCATGGGGGCACTATAGATGTCTCGGGGTAAAAGTCCCCAAACCCTTATGATACTATGGAGGATGCTTCAATGCCTAAACTGAGTGGATGTATGAGCACATAAGGGTTGAATACCAGGAGACTATGTCTCCCACTGTGTCGTGGTGGGTTAGAAAGGGTGTGACCTTACCCACTCGGAGAGAAGGGGGTTACTACTAGGTTGAGTATGACCATCTCGTAAATGGATCCGCCACCGATGTGCCAGGTAGATATGGGCAGACTGCTAGTCAGGCGGGTAGTGAGGTCTCTTCCTCTTGCATGGTTGTGCTTCCAGTGCTAGGCGACAATCTGGTGTATAGTGTACTAGACCTCGGTGATTATCCAGAGAGAACTGTACTGATATATGATGCTTCATAGATGAGTTAGATTAGTATGCTTAAGCTGCATCTCGCATATGATATTGGCTATGTAGGCCTTTCATCGCATCACATGGCCTTGGTATGGCCGATAACATTCATGACTTGTACCGCATAGCCTTGGTATGGCTGATAGCATTCATGGACTTACTAGCATGTTTCTGCATTAATCAGATGTTACATACTTGCATTCCTACCTTACGCACACATTTTCACTACCCTCTAAGCTTTCTATAAGCTTATGCATGATTAATGTGCGCAGGTGATACTAAGTCATAGCTGAGCAGGAGTAGAAGTGTGTGTAGCCAAGCTTCTAGAGCCTTTTGTTATATATTGTATTTCCCTTTACGCGTATTGTACCTTTAAAGTTTTGATCATAGTGGATTTTGTGATGGCATTCTTGTTATTGTTCGTGGGTTATACTTTTGGTTATGCTTATTGTGAAATGAACTTATGTTGAAATCCTCCTTATGGCATCCCAAAATTGGAACCTAGTATATGGGTACCAAGAGGCAAGAACGAGGTATTACGGAGGCTGTCGGCGCTGAATTTGACAATCAAGAACTCTGTGAGCCTGATTTTCAAGTTTGGGGCGTGATAGGAGTTGGTATCAAAGCATAACTTGGAAATAACTTAGGGCGACATCGCATATCTACTACGAGCTTAGGACAATCAGGTCCCAAGTGCGTATCTTCTAATTTGGTTCCCTAATGTCTGAGCCTTCGAGGTTTCTCAAGGCCGATAGGTGCCTCTGTTCTTTTCCGTAGACCATGCCACCTAGACGAGGCACGCGAGGCACCCGAGCAACCTGATTGACCTAAGCGACTCCCACTCCACCTCTCGTAGTTCCTGTTCCTCTACAAGAGCTCTTGCAGATCCTACACCTCCGTCCGAGACCAACGCAGCCCCTACTGTATCAGTTAGCGTTGACCAGTTGCAGAAGATGCTTCAGGCTGTGACAGCAGCCCTCTATGGGCAGGGCAGGAGCCCCATGGAGACCTCATAGTAGGCGGAGCAGGAGTGCACGAGTGCCTTGTTGCAAGACTTCCTTTGGCTCGATCCTCCATAATTCCAAGGAGATCTCAATCCGACCGTGACAGAGAGATGGAGCTCCTAAGTGGAGGACATGTTCGAGACTATGAGATGTATGACCCAGCAGCGGGTCCCTTTAGTTGTGTATTTGCTCGAGGGTGAGGTCGATCATTGGTGGACCACCATTGCCCATGTTGCAGGGCCTAACTTCATCTATACATGAGAGGATTTCATGGAACGATTTTACCGGTAGTACTTCCCTGACCACATTTGACAACAGCAAGCAATAGAGTTCGAGACCCTTGTGTTGGGAGACATGTCCATGGCTCAGTACGCGGCTCATTTCGTGGAGCTATCAAGGTTCCCTCTGTACTTGATTGATGATAAGGGGTGAAAGGCCTGCCGTTTCGAGAACAGCTTACGTTACATTCTCTAAGGCCATGTTGTTGGGCACGAGCTCTCGACTTTCAAGGAGGTAGTATGGAGGGCCCAGATCTACGAGGCTAACTAAGCTGGCATGTAGAGTGATCAAGATCAGAGGAGAGACCAGAAGAGGCCAACCCCCTTTTGTAGCTCTAAGCAGCAGCAGCGTTGTCAGCAGCAAAGGTGGACTATTCCCCGAGCCCCAGCGGCACCTTCAGCGCCACCCCAGAGGCCATTTACTGGGACTTATTTTGGATGTGGTGGGATAGGGTACCGCAGGCATGAGTGCCCTCGCCCCCAACAGCAGCAACAACAGAGAGGGCCACATCAACCTCCACCACAGCAGCAGCGATAGCAGATCCTACCCCTAAGGCTCCCACAGCAGTAATAGTAGCATCAACCCCAGAGACCACAGCAGCCGAGGGAGTATTTCTGGCGGCAACAGCAGCATTGGAGACCTCATAAGGGACAGACACCTCCCCATCTGACTCAAGCTAACTTCTATGTGACTCGGTAGGATTGGAAGTCCTCAAGAGGAGTCGTTGAGGGTATACTCCTAGTCTTTGCATGTCTTGCCTAAGTGTTGTTTGATTCTGGTCCTTCGCACTTGTTCATATCCAAGGATTTTAATCGATCATCTAGATTTTTGTCAGAGTCTGCCCATGAGGGGTTGACCGTATTGATGCCCTTGAGGAATTCCACAGTTTTGGGTCGATTCTATCCGTTTTGCCCTATTTTGGAGGGAGAGACTTTCTTGCCTGCCGACTTGTTTGTGTTGCCGATGTAAGAGTTCGACATCATCCTGAGTATGGTTTGGATCGTCGAGTACCACGCCGTTTTGAATTGCTACGTAAGGATAGTCACGTTCTATATACATGGCTTGCCTCAGTTCCAGTTCGTTGTCGAACCCAAAGGAGAATGTTGTCTTGTTTGATGTCGTGTGCCTTAGAGGAGTTCACAGCAGTGAGCGTCAATCAATTGACAGTGGTCTGTGATTTCCCTGATGTATTCCAGGAGATTCCATGATTGTCACCACGCCGGCATATTAAGTTCCAGATTGATGTTGTGCCTGGTACCGCACCTATTTCGAAGGCCCCGTATCATAATTCACCGATGGAGTTGTGAGAGCTATAGCAACATTTGGACGAGTTGCGTGAGTTGGGTTTCATTCTTTCGAGCAGTTCATCGTGGGGAGCACCGGTACGATTCGTCAGAAAGAAGGATGGCTCGTTGAGGCTCTGCGTGGATTATCGCGAACTCAATTGTGTCACGATCAAGAACAAGTATCCGTTCTCGAGGATTGATGATTTGTTTGATCAGTTACAGGGTGCACAGTTATCATCAGATTCGAGTCTGAGAGGAGGACATCCCAAAGACGGCTTTCAGGATGCGCTATGGTCACTTTGAGTTTCAGGCCATGTCCTTCAGACTGACCAATGCGCCCATTGTCTTCATGCAATTGATGAATGAGGTCTTCCATCCTTATCTCGATCAGTTTGTTGTAGTCTTCATCGATGACATTCTAATCTATTCGAGGACTCGTGAGGACCATGAGCAGCATTTGGAGATTACTTTACAGACCTCTATGCCCACCAGCTGTATGCGAAGCTGGAGAAGTGTGAGTTTTAGCAGGATGAGGTGAAGTTCCTCAGTCACGTAGTGACGAAGGAGGGTGCTGCATTGGACCCCTCAAAAATTGATGCAGTGGTCAGTGGGGCCAGCCCACGAACACGTCCAAGATCTGCGGTTTTGTTGGTTTAGCAGGATATTATCGATGATTTATCGAGAAATTTTCCTGTATTGTAGCACCGTTGACCAGGTTAACCTAGAAGGGCACAGAGTTTGTGTGGAGTGATGCCTGTGAACGAGCATTTGTGGAGCTGAAGGACCACCTCACGTCCGCTCCTATTCTCACTCTTCCATCTGGGAGTGAAGGCTTGTTGTATTTACCGATGCTTCGCGTATTGGTTTGGGTGTTGTTTTGATGCAACACGGGAAGTCAATGGCTTATGCATCTCGCCAGCTCAAGGTCCATGAGTTGAACTACCCCACACATGATCTGGTGCTAGTAGCAGTTGTCTTAGCACTGAAGGTGTGGAGGCACTATCTTTATGAGGTCAGGTTCAAGCTCTTCTCCTACCATAAGAACCCGAAGTATCTCTTCTCACAGTGTGAGTTGAACATGAGGAAAATATGTTGGATGGAACTCCTGAAGAATTATGATTTTGATCTTCAGTACCACCCAGGTAAGGCGAACATGATGGTGGATGCAGATACGAGGCCTGATGGCGCACATGATAATTTATGAGTGGAAGATGCTTGAGGATGTGTCAATATTCGACTTTGAGATCGGCTTACAGTCTTCTATTGTGCAGTTATCGAGCCTATATATTCAACCCTCTCTTGTTGAAAGGGTGATCAAGGCTCAGTAAGCAGATGAATCATTGTAGAGTTATCGGGTAGAGGCAGCATCTGAGAATCGGTTAGATTGGTAAGATGGTCCTGATGGTGGATTTCACAGAGGTCGATTATGTGTCCCAGATGTTACAGAGTTGCGTAGAGATCTTATGACTGAGGCACATCGATCGCAGTTTTTTATCCACCCTGGCTCGACGAAGATGTATCATGATATGAAGAGATAGTATTTTTGGGTAGGGATGAAGCGCCAGATAGTTTTTTGGCCAAGTGTGACACTTGCTAGCAAGTTAAGGCTGATCTCAGAGACCCCCAGGTCCATTGTAGCTATCAAACCCGTGTCTTAGTGTCCATTTCGTTCCGTACGATCCCACGGTCCTCCCCATCAAATTTCAGTGACTGCAACCTGTAGACTGCATTTATACACGACCCTGAGTCACACCCTATCAACCTGAGTCAACTTAACCTGAGACCTATGCCATTGCAATTACACCGTCACCGCAGTTCCGACGTCGTGTCTCATGTGTCAATCTGACGCTTAGATCATAAGTTGTGGACCGCGCATGATAACGATAGTGAATCACTCGTTGCGGGACCCACTTATCCAGATTGTACATTTTCCTAACAACTATCATCATGAGGATGATGTCACCCTAAGGGTGACATCAACCTATCTATAGCCCCTAGCCTATAGCCCTAGGCATGCTCTTACAACTCATAATGACCCTAGCCCATACCTCCCTTACAACTCATGATTGCCTAGCTAGAAAAGCAATCATTTCTCCTTTCTCTCTCCCTTATCTCTCTCCCTCCCTCTTTCTTTCTCATTTTCTAGCAAGAAAGAGCTCCCAACATCCATGAGTGCTCTCCATTTTCAGCCCTTTGCAAGCTCTCCCCCTCAAAATCTAACCCTATAAAATCAATTCTAACCATTGAATCTTGTCCCCTTGGAGCTTTAGAACATAGTGATGGAAGAAGGAGGTCTAGATCTAAGGTAGGTGCTCTCTAGAACTAGATTTCATCCTCTCTCTTAGATTTCATTCTTACATCTACATAGGGACTTGAAGGGCCCACCAATCCATGGTGGAGATCCTCTCTGATCCCCTAATGTGGCCTTTAGCCCATCTTCTTGCATGCATGAGCCATGGAGGGTCTATTGTCCATGGACCCCACCATGATGGGTTTTTCTTTAATCCATGCCTTCTTAGGATCATCTAGACCCCTCATTTGCATGGTGGGCATGTCATCCCCACCTCAGATTTTTATTTTATTATGATGGGCCCATGCATGATGGGACCTATTTTGATGTATGTATTGATGCATGTAATAGAGGGGCCCATAGTGGTGGGGCCCCTCCATTACTCGTCTCTCTCTCTCTCTCTCTCTCTCTCTCTCTCTCTCTCTCTCTCTCCCTCCTCATTTCATTTTCTTTCTTTTATGATGATGATGATATGTGTGTGTGTGTGGCCCACCTAAAGTGATCAACAATCTGGACTGTCCAGATTTTCTGGATGTCCAGCAAATGGGGCCCGCCTTACTGCCCATTTTTGGGCCAACTGGGATGGAGGGAAATAAACAAATATCAACTGATCCAAGGCGTTGGTGGGCCACCCATGTGAACCCCATCCACCGTCCACGTGGCCCACTTAATGCATGTACCAGATCCACACCATCCAGACCCTGGACGGTGGGTCCCAGTAGCTGTTGCTGCTATGTTGACATCAGCAAGTTCTGGAGGCTTGATCATGAGGCATGTGTCATATCCCAACCGTCCATCCATGTGGGACGTGTAGACCCCACGTGATGTATGGGTCTTATCCACTCCGTCCATTTTTTCTAGGGTGGGACCCACCCCACACGTGTTGCATGTGTGGGGGTAGGGCCCACCAGATGTATGTATTCTATATCCGCACTGTCCATCTATCAGGGATAGTGGGCCCCTTTGATGCATGTTTTCTATATCCATCCATCCATCAAGTTGGACGTGTGGCCCACCTCGAGATATGTATTGAATATCTAAGCCATCCGTTTGTTTTGGGCAGGACGTGGGACCCACCCCACATGTGTTGCACGTGTGGGGGTCGAGCCCACATTGATGTATGTATTTTATATCTACACCGTTTATTCCTGGATAGTGCACGTGGTTTGACCGTGATGTGTGGGTCGTATCCACACCATCCAGCACTCCGGACGATGGAACCCACCTCATGTATGTATTGTATGTTCACGTCATCCATCGATTTTCTGGTGCGTGGGCCCACCGTGTTGTGCATGTTTCATCCACACCGTCCATTTGCTGGACGTGGGTCATGTAACCCACCTCGATGTATGTTTTCCCACACCATTCAGGGTTGGGATGTGGGGCCCATATGATGTATATCTGCACCGTCCAGCCTAGAATGGTGGGTCCAACATGATGTATGTGTTGTATACCCCACTGGTCATCAGTGGTGAGGCCCACTTTATGATGCAATAAGCCCACCTTGATGTATATATTACACATGATGACCATCCATTTTTACCAAATTATGGGCTGCCCCCTTAAGGCCCAATGTGATGTATATATGGCCCACATGATGAAGCCCAATATGATATATATAAGACCTTTGAATGCGGCCCAATGTGATGTATTTGAGGCCCATATGATGAGGCCCGATATGATGTATATGTAGCCCATGGGATGTGGCCATTATGATGTATATGTGGCCCATGAGTGAGGCCCATATGTGTGGCCCAATATGATATTTGTGTGGCCCATATGTACGGCCCATTGTAATGTATGAGAGACCCATTTGGTGAGAACCAATGTGATGTATATGAGGCCTTTATGTGAGGCCCAATGGGATGCATATTAGGCCCTTATGTGAGGTCATGGGCCCACTATATGTTTGGCTCTATGTGGGCCACTCCTTGGGAGCAATGTTAGTTAAATGTCCACACTAATAGGCAATGATGGTTAAATGTTCACATTGTGACCTTCCCTTAGGCCTTTGTTAGGCCTATTCTCATCTTTCTCTAATTGGGTTGACCCTAATCATTAGGCCCCATTGATGTTTGCATGACCCATCTATTCATATTGGGCTAACCCAAGATGTTGGGCCTCCATTGGTTATTAGTAGAATTTTTTTTTATCTTGGAGTCCATCTAGAACTTATTTGGGCCTCATAGGGCATCTAACAGGCCCTATGATAGTATGGTGAAGGAAGCCCATTCAGGATCCTGAGGATTATAGGTAAGTCATTTAAGCCCAACCTTGATATGAGGAGAGTTCATCATCACCATACACGGAGGGATCCGTTCAATCATATTTGGTATATCCACAGTTGAGGACCGATCTTTATGTTATGATTTAGATCGCCTGTCCTTCTATGGACCCCACCTTGTATATAGGCCAATTATCGGTACCGATTATGAGTATATGCTAGCATAGCATTATGATACATGCCCATAAGAATCATCTGCATGCTTAATATGAGATGTGCTTAAACATTACATATGTCATTGGGTAGGTTATTTATGGGACTCCCTGATAGGCGGAGTTGTCCCACACGAGCGCATGGTATGCACAAGATTGGTGCATGATTTTTACTCTATGACTCATGCATCTTACATTGTGCGATTATGATTATTATACTCCCTAGCGACATCATGGTTGTAGCCTCTGCAGATATAGCGTGAATGGTAGGATTGAATACCAAAAATTCTTGTTAAGCACGGGAGCGCGAAGAATGTCCCAGGGTGAAAGTCCCAAAACCCTTATGGTACCATGGAGGATGATCAAATGCCTAGACCGAGTGGATGTATGAGAGCAGAAGGACCGAATACCAAGAGGCCGCATCTCCCACTATGTCGTGGTCAATTGGAAGGAGGTGTGACCTTACTCGCCCGAGGGTAGGTGCAATTGTTAGGCTGAGTATTACCAGCTCATAATGGGTCCACTATCGATGTGCCTGATAGATATTGTCTGACTATTGGCCAGGCAGATAGTGAGGTCTCTTCTGCTTTCACGGTTGTGTGTCCAATGTAGGGCAGCAATGTGGTGTATAGTGTATTAGACCCCGGTGATTATCTAGAGAGAACTATACTGAGATATGATGCTCCAGAGATGAGCTGGATTAATATGTGGATTGATATGCTTGAGCTGCATCTTACACATGACATTGGCTATGTAGACCTTGCATCATATGGTCTTAGTGTGCCCGATAGCATTCATGCCTTACATCGCATAGCCTCGGTATGGCTGTTAGCATTTATGGACTTATCATCATGTTTTTGTATTACTCTAATATTACATACTTACATTGTTACCTTACGTACACACGTTCCCCACCCTCTAAGCTTTCTATAAGCTTATGCACAATAGATGCATATAGGTGACTCCAGGAAGCAGTCGCAGTTGAACAGGAGCAGCAGCCTGCAGCCGAGCTTTTGGAGTTCCAATATTGTTATTGTATTTCCCTTTATGCACATTGTACTTAAAGTTTTTAATCATAGTGAATTTTGTGATGGTGTTTTAGTTATTGTTTATGGATTATGCTTTTGGTTATGCTTATTGTGAGAGAAATTCATGTTGAAAATCCTCCTTTTAGGATCCCAAGATCGGAACCTAATATATGGGTGCTGAGAGCCGAGAATGGGGTACTATAGAGGCTATCGACACCGGATTCGGTGATCAAAAATTTTATGAACCTATTTTTTGAGTTCAGGGCATGACAATAGCCATTGAGCATCCTGACGTGGAAGTAGGAGCATGTATCCACCAATTTTATTAGGGGCTTTCCAAGGACTCAGCATGGTCATGACGTCATTTGGGTTGTCATAGATTGTCTGACGAAGTTGGCACATTTTCTTACAATTTGTGTGACTTATCCTTTAGACCGGCTTACCAGGCTGTTTGTTGATGAGATCATGAGACTGTATGGTGTTCCGGTTTCGATCATTTCTAACCGAGACCCGAGGTTCATGTCTCAATTTTAGAGGAGCTTCTAGAAGGCGATGAGATCTGCCTTACAGTTCAGCACCGCGTATCATTCACAGACCGAGACGGTCAACCAGATTCTCGAGGATATGCTCAGAGCTTGCGTGATCGACTTCTCGGGTGGCTGGAATGAGCGTTTGCGCCTACCTAAGTTTGCATATAATAACAGCTATCAGATGACTATTGGTATGACTCCCTTCGAGACCTTGTATGGCAGGCCATGTAGATCTCCCAGTTGTTGCACCGAGATTGGAGAGCACTGTCTCCTAAGCCCCTAACTTGTGCAGTAGACATCAAAGGTTATCAATATCATCAGGCAGAGGATGCTCACAACTAAGAGCCGGCAAAAGAGTTTTGCTGATCGTTAACGTCATCCCTTGGAATTCACTATTGGGGATAGAGTGTATCTCAAGGTCTCACCCATGAAGGGCATGAAGGGCATGGTTCTATTTGGAGTGAAGGGCAAGCTTGCCTCGAGATTTATTGGACCTTTCAAGATCAGGAGGCGAGTTGGCGTCGTGGCCTTTAGGCTTGCCTTACCTTCTCAGTTGTCTGGCATCCACAATGTTTCCATGTTTCGATGTTATGAAAGTGTGGGTCAGACACCATTCCCGTTATTGATTGGCAGCCTCTTGAGGTCCGTGAGGATGCTTCATATATTGAGCAGCCGATTCGCATCCTTAATCGGAAGGAGCAGCTCCTCCGGACGAAGGTCATCCCTTTAGTGAAGGTTCAGTGGGTCATCATAGTGCTGATGAGGCATCTTTGGAACGCGAGGCTAAGATTAGAGAGAGCTATCCCCATATTTTTGTAGTTTGATTGTGCTTATATCGTGCTTTGTATTGCATTGATTATTATATATATATATATATATGTGTGTGTGTGTGTGTGTGTGTGTGTGTGTGTGATGATGCTTTCTCTCCCCTTGCTTAGTTCTACGTGATAGTAAATTATGAGGATGAAATTTTTATTAGGAGGGGAGAGCTATCAGCTCATATCCCAGTGACCATTTCATTTCTTAGGATCTCGCGATCCACCCTGTCAAATTTCGACAACCCACGACCCATAGATTGCATTTGCGCATGACCATAAGCCACATCCTGTAAACCCGATGTGACTCAACCCGAGACCTGTGCCATTGTGACTGCGGTAGGCGTCGTAGTTTCGACGCCACATCTCGTGTGCTCATTTGATGCTTAGATCATAAGATATGGCCCGTGCATTATTATGGTCATGGATCACATGTTGCAGGGCCCACCTATCCCATATGGCACCATTCCCTAGGTAATCATGAGAGTGATGACATCACCCTAGCAATAGCTACCCTACCCTAGCCCATAACCCTCGGCATGCTAGTAGTGATACCCTTTCTCTCCCATATTTCTTAAATATCTAATGATTGCCTAGTTAAGAGAGCTAGCAATCATTACTCTTTTCTCTCTCTTTTCTCCCTCTCTCTCTCCCATTCTCTCTCACTTCCTCCATTGCAAGAGGTTGGGACGTCCAAGCAACCCTAAAAAATCAAGCCCCTTTCACCTATATTCCCCACTAATCCAACCATCAAGACCCCATCTCAACCATTTAATCTCATCCCTTAGACCTCTAGAACATAGTGGTGGAAGAAGGAGATCAAGATCCAAGGTGGGTGTCATGTTTATGGTAGATCTTCAATTCTTTCTTTGATTTTCTTACTTAGGAACATGTAGGGCCCACAACCAATCAATGGTGGAGATCCTACTTGACCCTTTGGATGTGGCCAACGGCCTGTCTATGATGCATGCATGATCCATGATGGGTCCATTCTCCATGGACCCCATCATGATGTTTTGAATTAATCAATGGCCATGATGGGTCATCTAGACCTTGATTTCATGGTGGGGATGCTCAGATTTTTTTGTACGGCCATGCAATGCATGGGACCCATATGATGATCATGATGTAGGGTTTGGAACTTTTGAGGGGCCCATAGTGGAGGGGTCTCTTCCCTTGGCCGGTCTTTCTTCTTCTTCTCTCTCTCTCTCCCTCTTTCTCATTTTTTTTTTATGGTGATGATGTGTGTGGCCCATCCGATGTGTACAACAATCTGGACTGTCCAGATTTTCTAGACGTCCAATAAATGAAGCCCACTTGCTGCCCATTTTTAGGTCAGCCTGGATGAAGGAAATCACAAATATTAGCTTGATCCAAGCCATGGTGGCCCACTCACGTGGGACCCACCTTGAATGCCAACCGTCCTAGGCTAGATTACGGGCCCACCTTGATGATGTAATCCATCCAGGTCGTCCGTTCGCTGGATGTCCAGGACGCCTAGATGGGGGTCGTGAGAACACAAATATCAGCTTATTCAAAGCTGAGGTGGGTCCACACGTGTGACCCCACCTCAATGCATGTATTTTATATCTATACCGTCCATCTGCTGGACGTTGGGCCAATAGCCCAGCACTCCATCAACATTTAGTTGTTGTATTGATGTCAGTAAGTTCCATGATCTGATCATGAGGTATGTGTTATATTCAAATTTTCCGTCCATTTGGCAACGTGTGGGGCCCACCCCACACGTGCTGTACATGTGGGGGTGGGGCCCATCTTAATGTATGTATTCTGTATTCACACCATCCACATCTGGACGGTGTGTTGCATGGGACGCACCGTGGTGTATGGGTCTTATCCACACCATCCATTTACTGAATAGGTGGGGCCCACCTTGTAATATGTGTTGTATATCTGCACCGTCTGTCCAGATGGGCTAGACGTGGGCCCACCATGTTGACGTCATCCAGTCCTACTGGACGTGGACCCTACCTTGATGTATATCTACATCATCCTGGGACGTGGGGACCACCATGATGTGTATTGTGTATCCAGGCCATCCAATCAAGAACCATTGTGCAGGGCCACTTTGATGTATTTACATTGCTGCCCATCTATTTTGATTGGACCATGGGCTGGCTCATGAGGCCCATTTTGTGGTGCAACAGGCCCACCTTGATGTATGTATTGTAGGAAATCTGTCCATCTATTTTTATTTTTTATTTTTTGGACCTTTGGGGCTGACCTGTGAGGCCCACATTAATGTGTATATTGTGCATGATGTCCACTCATTTCAGGACTATATGGGTTGCCCCATCAAGCCCACTAAGATGTATGTGATGCACTCACTATCCATCCCTTGTGCCTATCCTATGGGCCCTTGTGTGAGGCCCAATATGATGTAATTTTGGCACTTATGTGAGGCCTAATATGATGTATTTATGGCCCTTGTGTAAGGCCCAATGTGATATGTATGAGGCCCATTTGGTGAGGCCCAAAGTGATGTATATGAAGCCTTTATGTGAGGCCCAATGGGATGTGTATGAGGCCCTTGAGTGAGGCCCATTGTGATGTATATTAGGCCCTTGTGTGAGGCCTATTATGTTGTACATGAGTCCTTTGTATGCGGCCATGGGTCCCACTATATATTTTGCTCTATGTGGGCTACCCCTTTGGAGCAATGTTGGTTGAATGTCCACATTGAATGGGCAATAATGGTTAAATGTCCACATTGTGACCTTCCCTTAGGCCTTTGTTAGGCCCATTCTCATCCTTCTCTAAGTGGGTTGACCCAAATCATTGGGCCCATTGATATTTGCATGATCCATCTACTCATATTGGGCTAACCCAAGATGTTGGGCCCCCATTGGTTGCTAGTAGGATTACTTTAATCTTGGAGTCCACTTAGGACTTATTTGGGCCCCCTAGGGCATCTAGCAGGGTATATAACAGTACGGAGAAGGAAGCCCATTCTGAATCCTTAGGGATATAGGTAGGCCACCTAGGCCCAACCTTGATATAAGGAGAGTTCATCACCACCATAGATGGAGGGATCCGTTCTATCAGATTTGGTATATCCACAGTTGAGAACTGACCCTCATGTTATAGATCTATTGTCCATCGATGGACCCCTCCTTGTATATAAGTTGATTATCGATACCGATTATGAGTATGTGATAACATAGCATTATGATACATGCTCATACGCATCATCTGTATGCTTGATATAAGATGTGGTTGACCATTGCATATGCCATTGGGCAGGTTATTTATGAGACTCCTTGATAGGCAAAGTTATCCCACATGAGTGCATGGTTCATGGAGGATTGGTGCATAACTGGATTGTGTGACTTATGCATCTTGCATTATGTGTTATGATTACTATACGCCCTAGTGACATCAGGGTTGTAGCCTCCGTAAGTATAGCGCAGATGGTAGGATTAGATACTGGAAATACTTGATAAAGCATGGGGGCGCTATAGATGTCCCAGGGTGAAAATCCGCAAACCCTTATGGTACCATAGAGGATGCACCAATGCCTAGACCGAGTGGATGTATGAGCGCATGAGGGCCAAATACCAGGAGACCGCATCTCTAATTATGTCGTGGTCGGTTAGAAGGGGGTTACTGCTAGGTTGAGTATGACCAGCTCGTAAATGGATCCGCTACCGATGTGCCAGGTAAATATTATCAGACTGTTAGTCAGGCGGGTAGTAAGGTCCTTCCACTTGCATGGTTGTGCGTCCAGTGTGGGGTGACAATCTAGTGTATAGTGTATTAGACCCCGGTAATTTTTCAGAGAGATTTGTACTGATATATAATGCTCCAAAGATGAGCTGGATTGGTATGCTTGAGCTGCATCTCGCATATGACATTGGCTATGTAGGCCTTGCATCGCATTGCATGGCCTTAGTGTGGCCAATAGCATTCATGCCTTGTATCGCATAGCCTTGTTATGGTTGATAGCATTCATGGACTTACTAACATGTTTCCGCATTATTCTAATGTTGCATACTTGCATTCCTACCTTGCATACACACTTTCACCACCCTCTAAGCTTTCTATAAGCTTATGCACGATTGATGCGTACAGGTGACGCTATGCCGTAGCTGAGTAGGAGCAGGAGTGTGCGGAGCCGAGCTTCCAGAGCCTTTTGTTATCTATTGTATTTCCCTTTACGCGCATTGTACCTTTAAAGATTTTGATTATAGTGGATTTGTGATGGCATTCTTGTTATTGTTCATGGGTTAAGCTTATTGTAAAATGAACTTATGTTAAAATCCTCCTTGTGGCATCCCAAAATCGGAACCTGGTATATGGGTACCACGAGCCGAGAATGGGGTACTACGGAGGCTGTCGGCGCCGGATTCAGCAATTGAGAATTCTGTGAGCCTGATTTTCGAGTTTGGGGCGTGACACATTTGGCCTCGAATGATACTAGACTTCAACAGATTATCATGATACAGTTTATTTATTCTTTGTTCTCCAAGAGATTGGACTATCACCTAAAAAATATATAGTAACTAGACATAGATCACCTTGTTGCGGGACAACTAGCCTAATCGGAGTCACACTAACTATATAATTGCAAATCACAATTGGAGGGAGGAAAAATACCTTGACTAAGCATGCATTTAAGATAACAAAGAACCCTATGAACTACATCCATTTATGGGTTCATGTATAAATTGACTAAAGAGAATGACCAGGAATACATTGTCTTATAAGGTGATATTGTGAGATATATTCATTTAATTTGCATATAAGCTAGCTATAGATGGAGGGTTTAGGTAATAAGTCAACATCGTTGGGTGTGGGCTTTCAAGTACTATTCCATTGAAGAAGTGGAAGTCTTAGCCTTAAGATAATCTGCGTATTTAAAAATTCTAATGTATTTACAAAAAAAAAAAAAAAAAAATAGCATATGATGAGAAGGTGTCACCTTGTTTCTTAGAAAATATTTGAGATTGCCTGATATGTAGGAATGTCTTCAATTTAGAAATAGCATGTGTCCTACAACCATACCCTAAACAAATGTTAAGTGTCAAATATTGCATATTCCCCCCTGTTTATATCTTGGTTTTATAAACATAATAATGTTTAATGGGTATATTTTATACATGTTTGTATTGCAAGGTGAATCTAGAAGCTTAGATTGAAAAGAATGATAAAAGCATGGATTTGATGCTCAATAATTATCAAGAAAAAATATAGATCTTACGAAACCAAGAATGAAGAATTCACATACAAAAGATCTAAGGAAACTAACTACAAAGGCTGAAGAAAAGACTGGAGAAGATTGTTTAATCTGCAACAGAAAACAGATAGGTTCGGTCTGACTGAAATCGCACAAAACAATCGAGAGACCAACAATGGAATTCAGAACTAATTCGGTTCGACTGAAGAATAATTCGGTCCACCGAATCCAAGTTCAGTCCGACCAAATGAAGGATTCGGTGTGATCGAAAGTACACAAAAAGCTCTAGTGAAGAATGATGAATTTCAGAGTTAATTCGATTCAATCGAGGATTAATTCGGTCCAATTGAACCCAAGCTCGGTATGACAGAAATCGGACAACTGCTGATAGAATCATGTCATGATTTGAACTCTACTTCGATTCGACCGACGCGTAGTGCGGCTGCGTAAATTTGAAACGGTTTCAAGCTCGATTTATGAAAAGTCCAAAGTGATGCGAAAGATAATATTTCACAACTATAAATAGGAGTCCCTGGGATGTCCCAAAGTATCTTCTACGGTTTAAGGAGCAGAGCCAAAGGGCGGAGCAGCCTCCCAAGATTTTTAATTACTCTTCTTTAGTTTATTTTTATGTTTTATTTAAGAGTTTTTAGTTCAATCATGTCTATGGTTAACTAAACCTCTTAGCTAGAGTTAAGAGGTAAAACTTGTAGCGTGTTGGGATGTTTATTTTGCTTTGATTCTTGTTTAAGTTGAACTTCATTAATTTCTAGTTTGAATTTAAGGAATATTTTCAGTTTTCTATGGTTTATTGTGACTCAAATTACAATAGATGTTGTGATAGCTTTGAATATCTTCTTTTTCATTATGAGATAGTGAGATCGGTAAATCTTGTTGTTCACCATCGTCTCCTGGGCATGGTAGGATGATGGAATCTCTTCCAATCATTACAATACTTCTTCATGTGTGAATTAATTCAATGCAAAGTTCAGATTGTGCTTCAATTATTTCATCTTCCAATTGGATAAGCTAGGACTCCAATTCCAGTTGTGTTTCTTGAATCAAATAAGGTAGCATCTTGATAGATAAAAGTGGATCCTTGGCACTTTAGTTTCCTTTTGATATTTGACAAATCCTTCACAATTGCTATCTTTTATTCCAAATTTAGGTTTAAATCTTTTTCTAGTTGTACTTCTAATTATTTTTAGAATACGTACAAGTTTAGTCCTGTGGATTCGACCTCAGCCTCACTGAGTTATTACTACATCGCAACCCTGCACTTGGGGTTGTGAACAATAATCATATACTTACATCTCTACAAAATGTAAACAGAAGTTGTAACTTGCTAAACCCAACTCGTCATTTTCACGTAATACTCCAAAACTTATGTAGTGATTAAAGGAATCCAAGAACTTCCAAGAAGGGGACAATGATCTTGGTCCAAGTGGTGGATGTCTTCTTCGGGATCTTATGGTACCTACCACATGGATTCTCCAGGAGATTGAAGTAGAAGATCATGTGCCCACCTAGAGCGTAATGCAGAGCAATTGATGTGGGTCCCACTACCACCACCCCTGGTCTTGCGCTTGCCACCTGCCATTCATTCAAATAATTGTTTAAGAATTCTTTAGCAATGAACTGTAACCTCTTTATCAAAAAGGGATTTTCATCAATGTAGTTGTATTTTTTACACCCCAAGAAAATGGGGTAGTGGAAGGATCCAAACAAATTTGCCCTTATCTATTGGGAGAGAGTGTGTCCTACCCGCTCCTCCACTAATCAACTTGCTTCCAACCCCATTTTGCAAAATACAAATTCTCGTAAGATCTTATTTAAAGTCCAACCAACTTACAATTATTAGCATGTTTTCGGCTGCTTATGTTATGAATGTGATATAGACCATAAACTTAAGTTTGATGGAGAAGCATATGTAAGAATAGTATAAGGTGGGCCTTATTGATCAAGAGTGTAGATTTGCCTAAAGGTTGGATAATGTGATTGGATGCACCAGTAAGCCCTACTAAGTTGTTATACATTCTGAAATTCATGTAAGAGGTGGAGTGCTACAACTGTGATATGCACACAATGTTTCAACAAAACTGGGATTACCAATTCATGTGGAGCCTTGGGGAGAGGAGTTTTGATGGGTTTCAAACTCCTCACCCCTCTAACCTATATTAACAGGGCTAGGTCCCCAATCAAACACCATCGATAGAAGTTATAGTCCCATCACAGCTTCTCTAAAGGATGTAAGGAGAGGAAGATCTCGACAATCTTATTTCACAGCAATGGCGACATAATAAGGTACGCCCTATAGTTTTTCAAATTTCCATATCCGATGCACAGCAGAGTCTGTTCAATTACGCATAGAGATTTTCAGCATATCGTTGCATTTCATTAGCTACCCACATGTCCAACATGGGTTACTAGGTTTATGACTTAGAAAGAAAATAGGTTTTTACCAGCCCATATTTCATATTTTATGTATCTATTTTTCGTCGTTCCATGACTTTTCAAACGAGCTTACCCATCATGTTATCTTTTTCTTTCTTTCATTTCTTTTTGTCCATTAGAAATAGTCAGAGGACTAGAGTTGTTTGCCAAATTTTGTTCCAACCAAAGGAATAAAAACAGACACAAATTTCTGTAATTCTTGCAAAAATAAAAAATAAAAAATCAGAGAAGAGAAGATCTATCAGACCTTGGTCTCTGGTAATGTAAAATGCCAAAAGTTCAAAGAATATTTTATTGTCCGTGAAGTATGCACAGGCAAACGGAAGTTTAGAATAAAAGTCGCGAGATATATGAAGCTACAAGGATATATACTGGAAAAGCATGGTTAGAAATGCATTGGCTTGTTCTCAGCCGTGTCATACTCGAGCTGTAACTCCAATACACGCTCTTGTAAAGAAAATGGACGGTAACAAAAACGAATTATACCACAGCATATATTCAGCACACTTACGTCCCACCAGATGAGTGGACCAGATTTCATTTGGGAACAGAGAATGTTAACTTTTGAGTCCCAGCTTGTACGTGTCTTGGATCCAACACACGCTTGCCATTTTGCAATGTGAGCTGAGACGAACATCTTCAATTTCTACACACGCGGATGCGTTAGCATTTCTACAAGAATGAGAAACGCGTTCGGTGGGCCATTTTGGACGCGGATTGCGTCCTACCCCCGCCTGTACAGTAATCCGTCCGTGCAGGGCTCTGTGGGTCCCACTGTGATGTAAGTATTTTATCCACGCCGTTAATAGATTTTATCAGATCATTTTAATGTATGAGTCAAAAAATGAGGCAGGTACATGGCTTATGTGGACCACAAAGTGGGGATTGAACGTCCACCATTAAAAACTTCTTGGAAGCTGGAGAAGTTTCAGATCAAGCTGATATTTTTATTTTTATTTTCAATTCATCGACGTCTACATGACCTTATTAATAGGTTGGATGGTAAAAATACATCACGGTGTTCCTCAGAAAGGTTCAACGGCGCGTGTTATTATCACTGCAGCTTCCTTTAGTGTGGTCCAATGGAGCTGTAGACCTACTTCAACTTTAAGATAATACCTTAAAATAATCCTAGAAAATCGATGAACGGCGTAGATAAAACAATTACATCACGGGGGTAGGACGCAATCCGCTTCCGGGCCATTTTATATTGTCGCCTTCATTCATTAGGCTGCGAAGATTTTCGAAGCTGTCATGTAATTTAAAATTTGGAAAGGAAAAATGTCCATCCGAAAATGAAGTAACTCCCATTAGTAAGCAATTATCTCCGTGACCGTGGCTATGTGTCACATCTATTGTTTGTATGGCCGGTCTTGCGGTGGGCCCAGTTTGCTAAAATGGCCATGCATGTGAGATCCAGACGGTTCATCAGGCGTGGTCCATGGGGAATGTGCCATATGCCAGAAATCAGTCTAGTCCACTGATCAGGTTGGCCTCCCGCATACGTTGAATTTGGGCCATCAGTCATCCTTTTTTTTTAACACGCGTACCAAAAGAGTGGATGGAGCCTGACTTTTGTGCTAGGATGAATTTTGTGATGGGACTCATTTGATGAACAACCTGGATATGACACATGCATGCCATGTTCGTGCTCAATTGGACAGTATTAATGGCCTGATCAGTGCGCTAGCCCTACAGACGGGCTTTTGTTAAGGAAAATAGGAGATGATCCATCAGCGGTCCACATTGCTCACTGAAGGTCTATTTGTGGCTGATTTTTGAGCCGTTCAAAAATATCATAGGTCCCATGAAGGACACACCAAATCATCGTAAACCCATCCAGAGCGAGGGAATTGAGTCTATGTATGGAAAGAAACTGGTCTGCCTATTCTTTTCAATATATGCTCCTGGTACCGCGTCCCCAGCCGCATGTTGAGGTTGTCAGTCTGGTTAGTCGATTTTGTTTATTATTTTGACTGTGAGAGGGCCAATATCACCCTCACCCTCCTAGTACCTCTCCTTGATTACTTGGGCTGAGATCGACCTTCAAATGCAGATAATTTCTTAGCTTAGCAATAATCATGTCGACATCAGGACTGGAAGGGAACGGGTTTGCATGGATTATCATGGCTTCCTCACCTTTTTTTAGTAAACTTCAGCAATCCATGGTTGATGTGATCCTGGATAATGTTTCTAAACACAACGGATTTATTAGTCGAATGAGACCAAGTCTTATGCCATTTGTAGTATTCGATCTTTTGTATTTCGTCGGCCGATGGTATCTTATTATTCATATAAATTTTAATAATTTTTCCAACCAAAAGAATGTCAAATATTTTCTCAGATCTTGTGATGCCAAAAATGTATATCTGTTGATCTTTCAACGTAGTTGATGTGGTTGATTCTTCTTTGACCAATGCCAAACACACCAGTGGTTTCTTAGTCACCACTTCGGCAATTGCAACCTCGTGATTCGAGTCATGGTAATACGTCCCTAATAGCGAGTTCTTTTGTCTAGTTCCTTTTTGTGGGAGTTCCTCATTCCAAGAGACCTTTGTTAGCTCATATAAGTCTATGAACTCCATGCGTATGAACTTCTTACAAAGTTTATACTCAAGCCTGTTCACAACCCCAAGTGCAGGGTCGTAATGTAGTAATAACTCGGTGAGACCGAGGTCAAATCTACGAGGACTAAACTTATGCGTATTCTGAAAATAACTAGAACTAGAACTAGAACAAGATTTAACTTAAATCTAGAATAGTTGAAAGTAATAAAAAGGAAACTAGAGCATCAAGGATTCACTCATAGCTATTAAAATGCTACCTTACTTGATTCAAGAAACACAACTGGAATTGGAGTCCTATCATATCCAATTGGAAAATGAAACAGTTAAATCAAATCACTGAACTTTTCATTGATCTAGTCCATGTATAAAGAAGTATTGTGATGATTGGAAGGAAATTCATGCATCCATCATGCCCAAGAGACGATGATAAATTACGAGTTTTACCAATTTCATAATTTCAAAATATAAAAGAAGATATTCAAAGCTATCACAACATTTATTGTAATTTTAGTCATAATAAATCATAGAAAACTGAAATTATTCCTTAAATTCAAACCAGAAATCAATGAAGTTTAATATAAACAAGAATCAAAGCAAGATAAATATCCCAACACACTATAAGCTTCACCTCTTAGCCCTAGCTAAGAGGTTTAGTTAACCATAAACATGATTGAAACTAAAACCCTTAAAGAAAATATTAAAAATAAATAAGAAAATAAGAAAAATTCTTGGGAGACTGCTCCACCCTTTAGTTCTTCTCTTTGAAACCTAATTTATGTTTATAACTCCCTAAACAATCCATATTTATAGCCTTAGTCCAACCGGCTTTGCAAATTGCTTCAAATTTACGTACTCCGCATAACGTCTTCGATGTCATCGAACAACCTTCAATATCATTGCACATAAGTCGAATCTGAAAGTCGCGTCTTCTCGCACTACGTAACTTTTCATGCCATCGAACATACTTTCGATGTCATCGAAGTATATTTGATTAATCAAGAATATGTCCAAAGTGTTCCAGCGAGTTGCTCCAGAAATCTGTAAAAATCTCGATGTCATCGAACTGCCTTCGATGTCATCGAATAGCTCTTCGATCAATGTCATTGATGTCATCGAGAAATGCATCCAATTTGTCTAGTAACCAAACTCGATTTTCATGTGATTCTTCAATGTTATCGACCCGTGTTCAATGTCATCGAACACTTTCTTTGATGTCATTGACTGGTGGTCCATGACATAGACAGTGAAGTTCAGATTTTCATGAATTTCTGCACTTTGTACTTTTGATTTCCTTCCTTCTCTACTTAGTTTTCTTGAATCTTGGGGTCTTGAAATCTTCATTCTTAGTCTCCTAAGATCCTTACCTTGGTGATTCTTGAGCATTAAATCAATGTTTTTAACATTTTTTTCAATCCAAGGTCTCAGATTTACCTCGCAATACAAACATGTATAAAATATACCTATTAAGTATTATCATGTTCATAAACCCAAGATATAAACTGTGTGAAATATACAATAATTGATACTCAACAAAGCCTATCTTGTACAAGTTGCACAAATTTGGCTTTAGTCAAGCTTAGTTAAACCACGTGATATACTCAAGCCCGCTTCAACCATGCGATATAACTCTCACACGTCTCTTTGGAAAACTGCCGAAAGCGGTTGAGATCAGCCATAATTATTTATCTGTTCTCGAAGAAAAGTTGAGCGTAGAACTTTTCTTCCATTTCTTGCCAAGTGTGCATTGAATCTGGCAATAGGTTTAAATACATGTGAAGGCCGCTTCCATTATTAAATAACCAAATAACTTCAATTTGTGATAATCATTATTGGTTAATTCTCCACATTGCATTGTAAATCGGCTAATGTGTTCAATAGTTGATTGAATAGGTTCGCCTTAAAATAAGGCAAAATCTGGTTGATAGTTCCTTGGCTATGGGTGTTGTTAATCTATCCATTTGGGGTGTGGTTTATGATACACTGGGATTTTGTTGTTGTTGAGTACTTAATAGACAACTTCTTGAATGATTTGCAGAATCTGGCCATGATCCATTCACTAAGGTTCTAAGATTAGCGATGGGTCGGGGCTAAATTGGTTCAAATTATCCTGAAATATGAGGAATAGTTGGGGATTGAATCCTCTTAGAAACCCCTGATTCTGATTCTTAGGTTTCAAATTCCTAGCATCTCACTCTCATTGCCTAGCCTCCACAAGAGGAGGAATAATTCTTATTTCTTAGACTAGGACCGGTGGTGGATTCCATTACAGAGGTGGTATGGATGGTAGTAGAGCTGCATTGCCAATAGAACTTACATCAACGTTGTATTCCATTATCGATGACGTTCGCTTGGTCATCACAGTCATCAATCGATGCACGGCTTTAGTCTGGCTGACCATATATTGATTAATATTTTCAGCTTGAATATGGAATTGCTCTCATTAAGCCCTTCCATATTCCTGTACAAAGCTAAATGCCCAACCGTACATCTCGAAGCACGACATAAATCTCATATAGAAGAACATTCCTAGAGGTCGATGCTCCTCCCTGGTCCTCGGTATCACGCACTGGACTATTGTTCAAATTCAACGCCTCAGGGGCCGCTAGAACTGGTACGTCCCTGACTGGAGGTGGTGCAGTTAGCATAGAGGGGTCAATCCCAGTAATTCGAGCACTTCTTTATTCATAATGGACAATATTGCACTAGTAAATTAGAGACGAGGTACCACTGGGCATGCTAAAAAGTGGTGTGGTATTCTGTTTTTGCTTTACATTTACAAGCTGCCAGAATTAAAATTGCGGCTCAATTCAAACCGAACAACTATGACCCTAAGCGCCAAGATAGGCAGACACATAGTGTATGACCGAGATCTGATGAGATCGGTCACCTATTCAGCCACTCACGCAATGTGTAAAAATAAGATCAAGCGATATTCAAATGATGAGGTTCATCATCTGATGATGGGTTGCACATTTGCCTTCCGTATAAAAGCACTTTTCAATACAGATAAAATGAATTGAGAAAGAGATCCTTATAGTCGATCACGAGGAACAACTGAAAAATACCTTTCTGAATAGAGAATTGAATCCAACATGCGAGCGTAAACTCAAATTATAGTTAAAATTACTAGCTACTCAATTATCGCTACGGATTACACAACAGAATATAAACAGCAAGCTGAAAGTAAAGAATTACACTGAGAAATGAAATTTACTTAACAGGAAAAGTAAAGTATTATTACACTATGGAATGTAAATTAACTAATTATTTGAATAGATAATTGAAAGATAGATTTAATTTTCTTGTGTTCGTATGAGACGAATTTTCTTATTGAATTTCTTTACTATTTATAGCTTTAATCCAATCATATGGATCCTTCTCACTCTCTGACAGTTGTCATAACTTTTTGGCACTATTTCACTTCATCTGTTTCTCTCTTTGCCATGCTTCTTATAATCGTTTCTTCACAATTGCTTTTTCATTGAGTTTTTAGACATTGACGTGATAGTGTATAAAACGTTCTAGATATTGTTACATAAGAAATCTTCAAATACACTATGCGGATTTTGTATAAATCATACGTAATCTACCCTAATGGGCTCTTAAGAGGAATGACAATAATGAGGATAAACAATATAATTTATTTTTTCCTTAAAATTTGGACTGATCAATATTTGACTTTTAACCGTCCACTCGGCAGCCACCCTAATGGGCTCTCGAGAGGAATGACAATAATGAGGATAAACAATATAATTTATTTTTTCCTTAAAATTTGGACTGATCAATATTTGACTTTTAATCATCCACTCGGCAGCCATTAATTAGAAGGTTAAAGTTTCATGATTTAGATATATTCACTATACTCCATTGAATCTATATATTTTGGATGGTTTGAATTACCTATTATTAGAAGAACCGCCACCAGTTTTTAATTTGGTACAAAACTGTTTTGCCAGTCTAGCCCGGGAAAGGCGACCAGATGGAGAAAAGTATCCCAATTCAAACGTTCATAATGGTCCTGTGGATGCGACGGATCCCCGTCACCAGGTTGTGGACACTTCTAACCTATGTGTGGAAGATTCCTTTGTGAGGGCCTACAATGATGTGCGTGCAGCGTTGATTCCATTCATCGTTTACGCCAGTACGTTTTAAGACAGTCCAAAAAGATGCATATATTCAAAACTCAAGGATTAGCCAGAGATGGACGGTCCTGATAGGGGATCCGTGGGGCCCACCATGATGTATATGTTTAATCTATGTCATCCATCCATTTTCACAGATGCCTTTAGGAAATGAGCCCAAAAAGGAGTTAGCTCTTAAATTCATGTGGACCACACTATTGGAATCAGCAGGGATCGAAAGTATACTGTTGAAAACTTCTCTGGAGCTACAGAAGTTTTGGATATATTTACGTTTTCCCTTCATCCATGTCCATGTGACCTTGTGAATAGGTTGGATGGAAAATAAAGATCACGGTCAGCCCTATGAAATTTTCAACGGTAGGAATTCAATCCCCACTGATTCCTGTGGTGTGGTGACTGAGTTTTGATATCATTTTTATTTTTTAGGCTCATGCCCTTAAATGATGTGACAAAGTAGATGGAAAAGATGGATAAAACATATATGTCACAGTGGCCCAAACAGAGCCCCTGACTGGACCGCTCATCCCTAGCTAGTTCCTGGTGTGGGTAGTACCTATCGAAGTCTGGAGGGCGACCTATTCCACGTCTGAAGGGCGACACCCAACACTGTGAAATCTTCCTAGGTCTACAGTAATGTTTGCTGGAAAACTTACTAGGTCCACTGTGAAATCTTCCTAGGTCTACAGTAATGTTTGTTGGAAAACTTCCTAGGCCCACTGCAGGCACCATGAAGGTTTGGATTGTAGGGATCCCAATTCCCACTATTTCATATAAGTAATGGGCCTATTTTTGGACTCAGGCTCTAACATGAGCTGTCTCCAAGATCCCACACAAGTACATCCCGGACACCAATCCTACACCTCTATTCCAAATATTGCAGATGGTAGACTGCATTTTTCTCGCCAATGGTCTGTTCTCAAGCCACGAATTGGAAACACATGATTTTCCCGTTGAGGATTTCCGGGCATCAACTGCAGTGGGAACGTACATGATTTGGTAAACAGTGTGTTGCATCAACGTGACTTGCCATTAAACCCAAGCTCTCTGGGGCCCACCCAAATGTGTCTGCATTATATCTGCTTTGTCTATCGGTTGCACCAGCACATTTTATGATATGAGCCAAAAAATGAGAGAGGTCCAACAATCAACTGAGCCACACTGCTGGAAACAGTCCGTACAGAAAGAACGTCGTAGCAATTTTCTGGGCTTGTTTAAATGCAAGTGGTGGTCCTTTTGCACATGAGATTTCTAAATTTTATTGGCGCCGATTGGTCCATATCACGACTGACTAATTGTCTGGGTAGATCAATTGAGGACTAATTATAGATGACTTGAGAGAGGATGAAGACAAAAAATTAGTCTCCATGATGAGCGTTAAGAGGACCTGAGCACCCATTGAAAAGAGGAAAAAAAAAATACTACTTGCCCCATGAAGACCAGAGACCTAAAGAGAAAAGGACTTAACTCCCATAGGTTGAGGTCAGGGGTATATGGATTCAAAGTAGGTGTAATTAGAATTTGAATAATGTTATTTACATTATCTTCAAATGGGGTGATGTATTTTGTATTGTTAGACAACTTACGTATCTAAGTAAATTTATAAGATACGATGGAAGGGCTCGTATTAAAATTGGAATATGTTTTTGAATAATATTTCTTATATTATGCCTCAATTGGTGTGATCATTGGTTGAGATATCGTTGGACAGTCCTGCTCATATAATGCATGAGATTCTCTTCGGATGTTTGCATTTTGAGCACAAGGTCAGCATCCGAGGTTGATTTTGACATATAAGATCAATGTCATGATACGAAGTCGAGATCGGCATCCCGGACGTAGTCTATTAATGAGCCATATCTCTGAGCCAGGTTAACTATTTCTGCTAGATCATCAAGTCTCCTTGCTTGGCTCATCTTTTCCAACCCTCTGGTAGTTTAGAGAGTTTGCTCCTATAGTCTTTGTGTCACGTGTCTCATGTGTCAAGTCAGCTTAAATTTTCTCATAATGCTATAGTTGTATTGCATTTTATAAGATCTAAATTCCTATCCAAGCATAAAAATAAAAATAAAAAGATTGTACTAGAAAGTTAGTAGTAAATATATAATTTTTTATCTTTAAACTTTGGACCATTCAACATTTTACTTTAAATTGTCCATTTAAAAGCCAATAATTAAAAGGTTAAGATTTCTTGATTTAGATGTATGCTGCATCGGCAATTGGATCCATATCTCCGATGGTTTGAAGCACCTTTGGTGAGAAGCATCACCACCATTTTTTAATTGGTACAAAACTGATATAGAAGTCTAGCCTGTGAAGTGGGAAACTCATGTAGAGAAGTATGCCAATTCAAACGTTTCTAATCATGGCCCTATTGATGGGATACATCACCATCATCAGGTTGCGGACAATCATAACCTGAGATTAGAAATACATCTATGGAGTTTGGACAGTTGATCTTGTTAAGATATGGAGCCACATCTGGGACCGTCCTCGACCGGTCGTGGGCTGTGCACCGGTTCGACTCAAAGTCTAGTAAGCATCGTTTTTTGGTCCCAAGGTGCTCGACCGGTCGTGACCCATTCACGACCAGTCGTGGGACCTGCTCGACCGGTCGTGTAGACTGCACAACCAATCATAGTTACGCAGATTCATTTCTGAATCCGATGCGGACTGCGAATTTTGGTGTCACCTTTCGTAAGGGTGCGGAAGGGAAGTTGCCTAAAATATATATAAGTGTTCCTATGGTTATTTTAGGTGTATTGGAATATTGAGAAATAATTCTAAGGTGTGGCTAAGGGTTTTCTATGTTCTTTCAAGGGAGATGTTAGTATTTTGCCTTGTAATCTTTGTTTTTCTTCATAGTAGAAGTTTGCGTCCGTGATTTTTTCCCTAGTTTGGAATTTTTCCACATATATCTTGTCTTGTGGTTTGTTTAGGTTGTTTTGATCTATTTCTAGTTTACATTGCTTCCTATTTATCGTTTGTGGGTGAAGCCTGAGATTGGATCTAGGCTCACTGCGTTGTTGGCGTGCTACACAACAACTGGTATCAAAGCTATTGGTTTAATTCTATTGGGAGCGATGGCGGAAGAAGGAAAAACTAGAATTGAGAAGTTTGATGGTTCAAACTTTGCCTTCTAGAAGATGCAGATGGAGGATTATCTGTATCAGAAGGACCTCTATATTCCTCTAGGAAGAAAAGAAAAAATACCAGAAAAGATGACAGATGATGAATGGTTTTTAGTGGACAAGAAGGCTTTAGGAACGATCCGACTCTCTTTGTCTAAGAGTGTCGCCTTCAATATATCCAAGATGAAAAAGACAAAAGAATTGATAGAAGCCCTAGCCACCATGTATGAAAAACTCTCAGCATCCAACAAGGTTCATCTTATGAAACAGCTATTAAACATGAAGATGTCAGATGGTGGAAGCGTGGCTGAACATCTAAACGATTTCAATACAGTCACGAGCCAGTTGGAATCCGTTGGCATCATTTTTTATGATGAGGTCAGGGCGTTATTGATCTTATCCAATCTGCCAGATAGTTGGGATGGTTTGGTGATTGCTATAAGCAATTCTTCAGGGTCAACAAAGCTGAAATTTGATGATGTGGTCGGTCTAATTCTCACCAAAAAATCTTGAAGGAAGGCATCAAGAGTTTCAGGGGATTCAGGGAATGCTCTAAACGTTGAAAGAAGAGGAAGATCGCTGAACAAATGAGGCAATAAACACGAGTGTTCTAAGTCAAGAAAGAAGTCCAAGGGACCGAAAGATAAAGACGGGTGTTGGCATTGTGGTAAGAAGGGGCACATGAAACGTGATTGTAAGGCGCTTAAGAAACAGGAAGGAAGCTCTCAAGGTAGGAAGGATTCAGTGAATCTGTCTGAGGAGAGCGACACAGAGGCGTTGATCTTGTCTCTTGATGCGAGGAATGAGTCTTAGGTTATAGACTCGGGTGCTTCGTTTCATGTCACTTCGTGTAAGGAAGTTCTGCGTGATTATGTGTCAAGTGACTTTGGGAGAGTCTACCTGGGTGATGATGAGCCGTGCAGTATAGTTGAAAGGGGAATGTTCAGGTCAATTAGAAAGACGGAATGGTTTTGAAATTGAAGGATGTCAGACATGTACCGAGTTTGAGAAGAAATCTGATCTCAGTGGGGCAGTTGGCCGATACCGGTTATGTGACGACATTCACCAGTGATTCCTGGAAGATCACAAAAGGTGCCTTAGGGATATCTCGAGGTAAAAAGGAAGGTACTTTGCATGTGACTTTAGGATCGTATAGTTCACTCTCAGTCGCATCAGCTGGAGTGAATGGGCAGTTATGGCATCAGAGGTTGGGACATATGAGTGAGAAGGGGATGAAAGTGTTATTGTTAAAGGAGAAGCTACTAGGGCTGAAGTCTATTGACTTGGAATTCTGTGAGGACTGCGTGTATGGCAAGCAGAAGAGGGTAAGCTTCAAGAAGACAGGACGTGCTCTAAAGATACATTTGTTGGAGCTAGTACACACTGACGTGTAGGGACCGGCACAGGTATCATCTCTTGGTGGCTCACGTTATTTTGTTTCTTTTATTGATGATGCTAGTAGAAAACTATGGGTTTACTTCTTAAAGTATAAATCTGATGTATTTGATGCATTTAAGAAGTGAAAAGTTATGATAGAAAACGAGATAGGTAAAATAGTAAAGTGTCTCAAATCTGATAATGGGAGAGAGTATTGTGATAAGAGGTTTAACGAGTATTGTATAGCAAGTGGAATCAAACATCAGAAAATGATTCCAGGGACACCGCAACACAATGGTGTGGCTGAGCGCATTATCAGGACCATCCTTAAGCGTGCCACGAGCATGAGGTTACATGCAGGGTTGTCCAAGACCTTTTGGGCAGATGCTGTGAATACTGACATATATCTTATCAATAGAAGTCCCTCAGCACCATTGGATGGTGGGCTACCAGAAGAAACGTGGACTAGGAAAGAAGTGAACCTTACACATCTCAAAGTCTTCGGTTGCACTTCATATGTTCACATTGGTATAGAGCACAGAAACAAGCTGGATGCGAAGTCTAGGAGGTACACGTTTATCGGCTACGGACAGCATGATTTTGGCTATAGGTTTTGGGATGCAGAAAATAAGAAAATCATCAAAAGTAAGGACGTAGTCTTCAATGAAAAAGTGATGCATAAGGATAGTGTGTAAGAAAATAAGGCCGATGAAAAAAAATTCGTAGCATTGGAAGAGTTACCGGACACGGGTGTTACAGCGCCACAGGATGATCATGCACAGGAGCATTATGAGGCAGAACTGCATACACCAGTTGTGAAGAAGTCTACTCGAGAGAGGAGACCCACGGTCCGATACTCACCCTCCTTACATTATCTACTGCTGACAGATAATGGTGAGCCAAAGTGTTTTGAAGAGGCGTTACAGTTAGATACACGGGTTAAGTGGGAGCAGGCCATGGATGAGGAGAGGGACTCTCTTGAGTCTAATCGTACATGGGAGCTAGTCACTCTACCTAAGGGTAAGAAAGCTCTTCATAACAAGTAGGTTTAAAGACTGAAGAAGGAGCACGATGGTTTGAAACAGTACAAGGCTAGATTAGTTGTAAAAGGGTTTCAACAAAAGGCAAGTATCGATTTCACTGAAATATTTTCACCTGTGGTGAAAATGTCTACGATCCATATGGCCTTGAGTATAGTGGTTACAGAAGACTTACATATAGAGCAGCTAGATATTAACACAGTCTTTCTTCATGGGGCCCTTAAAGAAGAGATATATATGCTTCAGCCGACAGGATACGTGGCACCAGGAAAGGAGAACAAAGTGTGTAGACTGAACAAGAGTCTATATGGCCTGAAGCAGGCCCCGAGGTAGTGGTACAAGAAGTTCGACAGTTTCATGTTAGGAAATGGTTTTAGGAGATGTCATGCAGGATACGTCGTATATCATCCTTCTTCTATACATTGATGATATGCTTTTGGCCAGTTCAAGCATGAAGGACATCTCAGATCTAAAAAGACAACCATCTAGAGAATTTGTCATGAAGGATTTAGGAGCTGCAAAACAAATCCTAGGCATGAGGATAAAACGTGACAGGAAAAATAAGAAATTGATTTTGTCACGGGCAGAGTACATAGCCAAAGTACTTGATCGATTCAATTATGCGAGGTGCTAAGCCGGTTAACACTCCATTATCCAACCACTTCAAGCTATCTAAGGAGCAAGGTGCAAAGACGCAGGAGGAACAGGACTACATGGCTAAGTCCCATATGCGTCAGCTATTGGGAGTCTCAAATATGCTATGGTGAGCACGAAGCCAGACATTGCTCAAGCAGTGGGAGTTGTTAGCAGGTTCATGAATAATCCTAGGAAGGAACATTGAGAAGTTGTTAAGTGGATCCTCAGATACCTGGTAGGTACTAAGAATATAGGGCTGTGTTATAGTGGATCGAAAATCAAGCTGCAAGGCTACGTGGATTCAGATTTGGCAGGAGATATCGACAGTAGAAGGAGCACTACAGGTTATGTGTTTACTCTAGGTAGTGCTGCAGTCAGTTGGGTCTCTCAGTTACAGAAGATAGTATCTATCAGTACGACAGAAGCAGAATATGTTGCGGCTACAGAAGCATGCAAGGAGATGGTGTGGATGCGAGGTTTTATGGAAGAGTTGGGTAAGAAGCAAGTAAATTGTAAGTTGTACAGTGACAGTCAGAGTGCAATAACTTGGGTAAGAATTCAGTCTTTCATTCAAGAACCAAGCATATTGCCATCAGATATCACTTCATACATTCGTTAATGGAAGATGGATCAATTGCTCTAGAGAAGATTCGTATAGATGAGAATCCTGTGGATATGCTGACCAAGGCGGTCATACAGGAGAAGCTGAAGCTCTGTTCAACTTTGATTGGTCTTCAAGATTGAAGACGAGGAGGTGGTGCACTCCGGATGAAGAAGACAAAGGTTTATGGCGATGTGTCTCCAAGTGGGAGATTGTTGAGATATGGAGCCACATCTGGGACCGTTTTCGACCGGTCGTGGGTTGTGCACAAACGGTCATAAAAGCCCGCTCGACCGGTCGTGGACCAGTTCGACTCAAAGTCCAGCGAGCATTATTTTTTGGTCCTGAGGTGCTCGATCGGTTGTGACCCATTCACGACCAGTGGTGGGACCCGCTCGACCGGTCGTGCAGACTGCACGACCAGTTATAGTTGCGCAGATTCGTTTTTGAATTCAATGCGGACTGCGGATTTTGGTGTCGCCTTTTCCAAGGGTGTGGAAGGGAAGTTGCCTAAACTATATATAAGTGTTCCTTGGGTTATTCTAGGTGTATTGGAATATTGAGAAATAATTCTAAGGTGTGGCTAAGGGTTTTCTATGTTCTTTCAAGGGAGAGGTTAGTATTTTGCCTTGTAATCTTTATTTTTCTTCATAATGGAAGTTTACATCCATGGTTTTTTACCCTAGTTTGAGATTTTTTCATGTATATCTTGTTTGTGGTTTGTTTGGATTGCTTTAATCTATTTCTAGTTTATATTTCTTCCTATTTATCGTTTGTGGGTGAGGCATGAGATTGGATCTAGGCTCACTGCATTGTTGGCGTGCTGCGTAATAGATCTTCCTCTGTAGTAAATATCCAGTCAGTGTCCACAAATTCGGGAATTCAAAATTATGACTCATAAGATTTGAACAGATTATATCGAATTACTTGTCTTCCATGTCTTCCATGAGAAGGTTTGTGCCTGTTAATGGATCATCGTAGTTCATTGAGCTTAGTTTCTTTACACTTTTAACGATTATCGAGTTATCACATTTAATATCAAAATTATCTTTTGTTAAAGAAAAATAAATTATGCAGTGTGGAATTCATGATTCTTCAATGTCTAAAACATTTATTAGAAAATTACTTAAAAAGAACTCAATTTTAATTTCTCCAAATACACTAGTTTCTAGATTTCTATTTTCACAAAAATCATTACCTTATCATTCCAATCATACAAACTACTTCAATTCAACATGAATACAAAATTAATCTTCTAAAAATTATTTTTTTAAATCAGCCCAAAATCCTCAAAAATTTAGCACAATTGAAGAATTTTCCAACAGAAATCCCACCCTAACCTAATTGATGCATTGTTATCAACATTAGAAATATATGCAATGAAAATAATATGATAGCAATAAAAGCGTAACATGTAGATGATCGAGAATACCTACAACGTCCCGTGTTTTTAGGACCCAAGTATATGACTCGTTTTCCAAAAACTCAAGTGTTAACCTTAAAGGATGGTCATATTTGAGTATTTTTTTTTTCCTTTATCAGAGTAGTCAGATGAGCGTAGAGTGAACAAATCAACATAAGAAAAATTTCACTATCTTTCAAATATACAAGCTACCCATAATGACTTATACAAACCAATGTCTTAACATTAACGATTACAAGATTTGCATACATAAGAAATAATAGAAAACATATAAATGTAAGCCGCATAACCACGCAGCTCATCTTAGCAATACGGTCGTGCATCCATGGCACCTGCACAGTTCCTCATCAAGTCTGATTATATACATCATCTAGGCTACCTGTCCTACCTGTACGGTTGTATATTTGATGGATGAGTGGCCAACTCAGTGTAAATTCTCCTCAAGATTACACACTGCCGCTTAGGCAAGCATAGTTATAAAACAACAAGGTAATCAAAACAACACATGATGCAGTCTTATTAGATGCATGAATGCACATCAGCTTGGGGATGCACATCCAGCCAGACTTGGGCTCGTCACCCATGCAAATCATCGATCTGAAAAAATCATTCAGTCGGACAGGGGTCGATAGTCGGTGGTCTGGGAGCTAGCGAAACGATACCCCGAAGATCCTAAGGGCATATGCTACAACATCCAGAATTAACCATCCGTCATCGCCAATATGCTATGGATGCATGATTAGTCAAACCGTTATTAGTCCAGTTATAACCAGCCAATTTAAATAAGCTCAAGGTCACTACGGGGGCTTGTCACCAGCGTAAGCCGACAGCTCGAGCATAGTGTCTCATTACCACCATCCCCGGCCCATGAGACTACCATCTTAGGATGTTTAATGAAAACCCATCGACTAGTGGCCAATCATATTACAACATATGGGGCTTACCATCGCGTAGTTGCACAGTATAAAACATCGAACCCATATAGAAAAAATATCAAAACAAAACCGAGTAAGGCGAGTATCAAAATATGCCACATAGGGCCGATATTAAAACCATACGATAAAGACCATCCTTAAAAACCATTAGACACAGCAACCCTGGATGGTAGGCCCACATCAATGATTCATCTAGACCATCATTCAATAACCACTAGATCGAAGGTCCATTACAATCACCATCAATCGAGTTACATCCCAAGTATGGGTGTACATTTATAGGTGGGAGTTTCCCACTGATGTACCAGTTTAAGTTCCATAAGCAATCCACAAATAATTCATGAACAAATATACGGGATGAACATTAAGTAAGCAATATAGCAATTCAATTCCCACCAGCTAACACATGTGATTATAAGAGAGATATCAATTGTAAGTTTAAATAAAAACTATTACTTAAGCTAATGAGAAGATGGAAAGCTCAAGGGGAAGAATTATCACCTTATATTTTGAACCGCCTACCCGTCTTGCTAAAGAATGTATGTTTCCTTAGATCAAACCCTACTATGAATTGTAAAGTTATACCGTTAGATTCAAGCTTTATTCTTGGTCAAGGTCTTAACCTAGGGTTTGGATTACCTTGATTTTAGGGTTTCTCCCAAGAGTCTAGGTCTAGACTTGGACCTTGGGGTTTGGACCCTAATTAGTTGTATGATTAATTAAAGGGTTAATTTAATAGTTACGAGGTGCTTATTAACATTGATGATTCAATTAATATTAGCCAATCATAATCGTCATGATAATGACAACTAATATAAGTCATTACCATTGGTAATATTTAAGGATGGTAATTAAAATATTTTTATTTAATAATTGTAATTATGTTTATAGTATTTACCATTAATGTAAATAGTCTACCAATGGCCTATCATGTCTATATCAAAAATTATTATGATAATAGTAATAAGGGTGGTAGTTGTAAAGGCCTAGAGTTTGTCCATAGCTAAGGCCTGAATCGGGCCTCACACATGGGCCTATAGTCACCACAATGGGCCTAATACAACATAATGGGCCTTGCATGTACAACAAATGGGCTTCTCAAAGCAATGAGGCTCACAGTCCAAAAATAAATGGGCAGTGTGTGTAACACACCTACATCATGGTAGACTAGTCACAAAAATAATCAGGTCAATATGTGACTTATGTGGGCCGTACCATGCACAACAGTTAGGAGGTTTATCCTCCATTAAAGCATTCAACATCATTTGTTAGGCCCACCAAGTCGTGGTTCACAAATCCAACCCATCCATTATGTGTGTCCCACCAGGTTAATGGGTCAAACCAAGTTTCAGGTGCATCCAAATCTCAGATGGACCCCTGCAAATATTTTTATATAGTTTAACATGTCTTCACAAGATTGCAGATGGTGTGGGCCACCTGAGCTCTGTGTATGGCTGATTTTTAGAGGCACCCCATATACAAAGGGGACCCATCAAATGGGCGGTGCTGATGTTCAACACACGTCATGGTAAGGCCTGTGGTGGGGGCCATGGTCCTAGTCAAAATTTTCATCACAAGAGAACGCTCTCTGAACGTTTTCGTGCATGTTCCTTGTATATATTTTTTATTTTTGATAAGTGGGGCCCGCCTTAGGAGGATCTACTTCGTCGGTTGGGTTCCAGGCTTAGGACAGGTCTAATGGGTCCAATATGGATATGTCTTAACACACCGAAATATCGCAACGGGCCTTAATGATTTACTACTATTAAATTAGTCTTTCTGCTGGCGTGGCCTGCCGGAGAGTTGGGTTGGCTTCATTTTTCGGGTCAACGCTTAAAATGAGGTAGGAAATGGGATGGACGGTGGAGACATAACATACATCTAGGTGAGGTCCTACTTTAAGCAAAATGGATGGAAAGTGTTGAATAACACATACCGAAGTCGGACTCACAGACCCACGGAACTTGGCAACATCAATACAGCAACAATATAGCTGCTGTACAGACTCCAGCCAATCGGCTTTGCACATCAGGTGGGTCCCACATGGGGCCCACCATTACATAACATAATATCATTATTATATAGTATCATAACACACACATATATATATATATATATATATATATATATATTTTTATTTAAGAGAAGGCTCCAGCGTCCAGAGGGCTAGACGGCCTGGATGGGACACCACCGAGGTGGGGTCCACGCGCTGGATGACCCAGATGAGAGGCACACATCAGGTGAGCCACACACGATTAAATAGAAAGAGAGAGAGAGAGAGAGAGAGAGAGAGAGAGAGAGAGAGAGAGAGAGAGATCACCTGACTTGGCTAGGCTTGGAGCTAGGACGAGGAAGAAGATGACGCCATTAATGGCGGATCTCGAATGAAGGCTCCTTCCTCCAATCCGACAGCATGGGATGGTTCATATGGACTCTAGGAAACTTAAGGATGGGCTTTTCAAAGCTCTAGGATCGTTTGGATGGTGGGTTCGGAAGGAGGAAGAAAACAGCCATTCTTCTAAAGTTTTGAAAGAGGCAGGTGGAGAGGTGTTTTCTCTCCATTTTTATGGGAAAAACCTAGCTTCCCTAGGCCGTTGGATTGACAATGGATGCTCCAGGTTTTATCTGGTTGAACCCACCTCTAAAACGGTGGGTAGGAACCGAAACCGTTCTTTGTTTCTCTTTACTGTGGGTAGAAAAGAAAAACCCAGGGCGGTTTGGGATGGACGGCTAGGATCTCTATGGTTTGAACAGTGGAGATGCAGAGATGGGGTGTTACACGCATCCCAACCTGGCAACAACAGTAGACAGTTTCCGTTTCTGAAAACTTAGTATTTTTAGGTCCTTTTTGTGTCGGCATTTGTGTGCCCGTGTGGTTGCATGAATGCATATGGAAGACATGGTTTTGGCTAGCATAAATTTCTAGGCATGATGAATGGTTTGGATCATGAAGGTGAGGCCAAATGGTGGGCCATGGACGGTCCAAACGGACATCCGTCCGCCCGCTGCGTAAACCAGAGAGAGAGAGAGAGAGAGAGAGAGAGAGAGAGAGAAATCTCTCTGTTCGAGAGAGGCGCGGGTCAGCGCTGGTCTGCCAGCATGCCATGTCACGTGCACTTCGTGCACGGGTGGCCTTGGTGCACGCCCACCTCACGTGGGGCCCATTGTGCTATTTACGAGAAATCCACACCGTCCATTCTATTTGGTGGGTCCTTCCATAGCTCTTTACCAAGGGTGCGATGTCTCTAAGGTCTAGGTGGGCCATGCGGTTTGATTCCTAGATCCAACGATGGTTTACCATTGACCTGGGGTCGGATCATTCTGAAACTGAATTTCAACGGTTAAAAGGCCTAAATGGGCCATTTGTAAGGCTTTCATCCTATGTTTCTAACTAATGCTAATGTTAATGTAATTTTTATTATTTTGGTATATTACTTATAATTAGATGGTTTAAAGCTTCATACATGTACATAAATATAATTTTAATATTAACATACTATTAATTACATGGTGTTTTTCATACATTCATTAGTATACATTATCATATTATACATATAAATGAATTGAAAATTGTACAATATCATCTTTAATAAAAATTATATTTGTATTTGGTAATATTGTCAAATAATATGCAATTCCATTAAAGTATCTAATGATTTTTCTATACATACTTATAAAAGATATTCAATACTACATCATTATTTGAAATTTATTTTATTTATTTATTTAGTTTTATGTTGTGAAATTATTATTTCTTATATTTATTTAATATAAGATTATTTTCATAGTATTTATATACGTTAAATATGTACATATCATTTTAGCGTGAAACTTTAAATCCTTACAAAGTACATACATTTCATAGTGTATATATTTAGGTCACATTATTTATATATTTATGGTAAGACTTGAGTACTGGAAAGTACGGGGTGTTATAATACCTGAGATGGTGAATGTGCGAAAGCTCTTGAATTCCTCTAAGTTGGTGCAATAAGTAAAAATGAAATTGTTATACTAACTAAAGCATTCTATCCAATGAAAGAACTAAGCAAATCTAAACAAATCTCCATCAGACTAGGAGATCAATCCTAAAATGGATTCTTCATCTTGAGGAAAATATCTTAAAATTTTCCCAAAAAAATTTTCAAGAGAATCTGCCAAAGGCATGTTCTGCAGTGATACTCAGACCGCAAAATTTCGACAGTAGTCTTAGAAAAATTTCCACCACATGCATCACAAAAGTATTGAATTGGTTTGTTCATAGTCCAGAACATCTCCTTATACTTTTATCTAGGCAATCGTTAGACAAATATGGATCTTCGCAGGAACAATAGTTCACTTTGGTTTTGTCAAAACCAAAGTGGATGGGAGATATCAATAAATTATTCCTCTAGTAATCGTATCATCTCCATAGAATCCGAAGGTTTAAGCTTTGGATCAATCTTTGGTTCCTCCACTTTTGAGTTTAGCAATTCAACACAGTGGAAAGAAACTTTTCAAAAAAAATTTCCCCGGTATGTATTAGGCACCAGGATGGAATCTCGCAAGGCATCTTTATTTCTCTAATCATGTCATCATTCGAATCCACGAAATGTGCCAACAAAATCTCCAAGGGTTCAAAGAATTCGGTTGAAAGGGGCTCTTCTTCCATAAGCGTGTCAATCAAGTTAACCTCATAGATCCCATCCTCAACCTCTTATTTTTTACACAACTTAAACATATTCAACTTCAATGTCATGTTCCCAAATGATAACTGCATGACTCCACTTTAGTAATTGATTAAGGCATTTGAAGTGGCCAGGAATGCGCGTCCTAAGATAATAAGAATTTAACTGCTAGATTTCATGACCAATTGTGTGTCCAAGCTGTTGAAGTCCATCAGAAAGTAGAATTTGTCAATTTGGACTAACATTGCTTCCACCATCCCTCTCGATATTCTAACTAAGTGATCAGCAAGCTATAAGGTTGTCTTGGTGGGTTTCAACTCACCAAGACCGAGTTACTCATATACGAGTATTGTATCAAATTAACCCTTCTCCCAAGATTGAGAAGAACTTTTTCGATCTGAAAGTTACCTGTGATGCAAGAGATAGTAGGACTACCAAGATCCTTATATTTTAGGAAAGTGTTTTGTTTAATGATTGCACTCACCTGCTCTACAAAGAAGGCTTTATTTTGTATGTTCAACTTACACTTTACTATACTTAAATCCTTTAAGAATTTTGCATAGGACGGAATTTGTTTAATGACATCTAACAAGGGAATGTTAATTTTAGCTTATTGGAAAACTTTTAATATATTATAATTACAATCAGCTATTATAACACACTTATTGAATTTACTGTAGATATTTTAAAGCATCTACCATGCCCGTACTCAATGGTAGATTAAAGAATTATATAGATCAAATAATCATATAATAAAAGAGAAAGCATTCATGAAGTTCCCAAGCATCTACTGTACCCATAGTTGACGATAAATTAAAGTAAATCCAAAAAATACATCTTTAATTCAAACCATAAACTATAAAATATCCAACATAAAGAGCATAACTTGAATCAAAGAAAGAAAGACATTAAAATAAACTACAAGCTTCTCCAGCTAAGAGATTAGCCAACCAAAGACATGAGTAAGCTAAAAACTCTTAAGAAAAACATAGAGACCTGACTAGAGAAGAAGCAAGAACTCCTTGAAAGTTTCTACACCCTTTGCTCTACTGTTCTAACCATAATTCATGTCTAGAATGCCTCAGAGAACTCCATTATATAAGATTTTTTCGACCGACTTTGTAAACTGCCTCAAATTTACACACTCTGCGCAGCTTCGATGGAACTTTCAATGGGACTTCAATGCCATCGAAGGATCAAAGCCTAGTTAGATTTGAATTTGGAAACTGCGAGCCTTTCGCATTGCTTAAGCCTTCGATGTCATCGCCCCTCCTTCAATGGCATCAAACTGACTTTGATGTCATCGAACACCTACTCGATGTATTACAAAATTATCCAGAAGTGTCTAGCGAGTTTAGTCGAAATTCCTGAAATTATCGATGCCATCGAACTGGCATCGATGGCATCGAACTATTCTTCGATGGAATCGAGAATTGCACCCAATTTTTTAGTGACCAAACTTGATTTTTCTTTGAAATATAAATGGGATCGAGCCTCCTTTGATGGCATCAAACACTTACTTCGATGGCATCGAAGCTGTGTTCGATGTCATCGAACAGCCAAGTTCAGCGGCTCCTAAATTCGATACTTTGTAAACTCGATTTTCTTCCTTCTTCACTTAGTTTTCTTGGATCTTGGACTCTTGAAATCTTCAATTTTGGCCTCTAAAGATCCATTCTTTCCTTAATAATTTTTTAGCATCAATTTCTATGCTTTTAGTATTCTTTTCACCTTAAGCTCTCGAAATCACCTTGCAAGACAAAACATGCATAAATAAATCGATTAAACGTTATCATGTTCATAAAACCAAGGTATAAACAGGTGGAAATATGTAATATTTCACACTCAATACACCCTACAACCAACATTTTGCTAGTCCGAGCAAAACATGCATAAAGAAAATTTCCAAATTTTCAAAATTCAAATCTTTTTCAAAAAATAGAAGTTTGTGTATTCATGCATGAATAAGTAAAAGTTCTTGATGAAAGAATTTTACTGTAACAACCCAAAGCTAAATCTCAAGAGTAAACAAATGAATTAAGTCTTTCTTTATCAATTAATCAATAGAATGTGTTCAAACATTAAATTCCTAGTTTGCTTAATGAATCTCAACTCACTTTCCATAGACAATAACTATTAATTCATAATATTACCATGCTCATCACCTTAAGGTGGACAAATCAACACAAGTACTGATTTTGAACCTATCCCCTTTTCACTTCTTTTTTCAACTTCTGGATTTTATATTAACAGCCTTTTTTTATATTATTTCTAGTCTTTTCCTTCTTTTTCAATAAAATGTCATGTAACCCATATATGTATAGCCTTTTTGTCTATCTCACTATTTTCAAGCGAGTTTTTCTTCTTTTTCATTGTTTTTAAGGTAGATAAAGATGTCCAGACTTGGTCCATAGCACATTTTAGTTATAAATATGCTGAAATTAGAAATTCTACTATTCTTCATAGAATATGAGTCAAGTGTGAATGGTGAACTGGATTCAATTGATGTTTAAACTTTATTTTAATCAAATAACTAGGAGAACTTAGCCAATAGTTTACTTAGTTGATTAAACTCTAAATTTTCAAAAACCCAACTTTATATCTTATTGTAGTACTCAAAGCATGCTTAATTACATAGATTTTTACTTTCCAAACGAGTTTTGAAATTGAAAATTTTGAAAATTTTCAATGATTTTTTCTTAAAACTAAGAAAACACATATTAGTCTAGCTAATCTCACACCCCCAACCTAAAATCTATATTGTTCTCAATGTAAAAGATGCAAACAATAAATTCATCATGAGACAACGAAAATAAAAGAGGAGTGATAGGAAGATATACCTGAAGAAGAAGTTCCAAAGTCATGTAAAGGGAGTTAACACAAAGACTAAAAAAAATAAACAATCTTAATTCTCAATCCTAGGAAAGCAATAAACCTAACTATACCTCCATCATAATAGGAGGTCAATCGTGATACACATGATCTATCAGAGGGATTGATGTAGCATCTAAATCAAACTTCTCAATGAATAGCTTGAGACGATGTCCATTTACTTTAAAAACATTACCATTCATTGGATTTTCAATCTACACAGCCCCACGAGGATAAACCGTTTTGACAATGAAAGGGTCGGTCTAATGAGATTGAGTTTTCCCGAAAATAAATGAAGTCGAGAATTGTTCAAGAGGATTTTTCGGTTTGTCATGAACGTTTTCCGAAGAATGTTTCGATCATAGAACTTCTTCATCTTGACCTTGTAAATTCTTGAGCTTTTATAAGCATCATTCCAAATTTTTTCAAGTTCATTGATTAGTAATTTACGTAGCAAGCCAGCGTTGTATAAATGAAAGTTTAGATTTTTTATTGCCCAGTAGGCTTTATATTCCAACTTCACAGGAAAATGGCAAGCTTTCCTGTAGACATGTCTAAATGGAGACATCCCAATAGGTGTTTTATATGCACTACAATATGCCAACAAAGCATCAATCAATCAAATTGACCAATCCTTATGGTTGGGATTTACCATTTTTTACAATATTTGTCTGATTTTCCTATTTGAGATCTTAACCTGGCCACTAGTTTATGGGTGATAAGGGGTACTCACCTTGCGTGTAATGTCATATTTCTTCATTAAGCTTCTGAATAGCCTATTACAAAAGTGCAACCCTCCATCACTGAAAATGACTCAAAGTGTACCAAACTAAGAAATGATTTTTTCTTTTAAAAAATTGATGACTATGTGATGGCCATTATTTCGGCATGGGATCACTTCGACCCATTTGGTAGCATAGTCTATTGTAAGAAAAATGTAAAGATTTCCAAAAGATTAGGGGAATGGTCTCATTAAATCGATGCCCTAGCAATCGAATGCATCAATGGTCATAATGGGGTTCAATGGTATCATGTTTTGAAGGGACAATCCTCCCAACTTTTGATAGCGCTCATTTTCTTTACAAATTCATTAGTGTCCTTGAATAAAGTGGGACAATAAAAGTCACACTGAAGAATTTTTGTTGTGATTTTCTTGGCCAAAAAGTGGCCACCATAGGCATGAGTGTGACAAAAGGGGATGACACTTTGATGTTCATTGTCAAGAGCACATCTCCTTATAATCTGATCTGGCCAATACTTGAATAAGTACGGATCGTCCCAGATGTACTTGCGCACCTAAGTGTAGAACTTTTTCTTATCCTACTTAGTCCAATATGTCGGCGTGATACATGTAGTAAGTTCACAATATCAGCAAACCAGGGTAAATGGGAGACAACGAAAACTTTTTCATCAGGGAACATGTCATTAATATGCATCGTCTCAATAAAATTAGAGATAACAAACCTTGATATGTGATCAACTACTATGTTGTCTTCTCCTTTCTTATCTCTAATTTATATATTAAATTCCTGGAGTAGGAGGATACATCTCAACAATGGGGGTTTAGCATCCTTCTTTGAAAGAAGGTATTTCAGCACTGAGTGGTCCATGAATACTCTGATCTTGGATCCTATCGAGTAAGACCTAAACTCGTCCAATGTAAAGACTATGGGTAGGAATTCCTTCTCCATAGTAGAATAATACATTTGAGAAAAGTTTAGAGTTCTACTCGCATAGTAGATGACATATGGTTTTTTTATCTTTTCTCTGGCATAATACCGCCCCAATAGCATAGTCGCTCGCGTCGCACATGATCTCAAAAGGAAGGCTCCATTCGAGTGGTTGCATGATCGAAGTGTTAATCAACATGCCCTTAAGCTTGGAAAAAGATTTATGGCATTCTTCATACCACTCGAATGGGATATCCTTTTGAAGAATATTGCACAAAGGACGAGATATGTGGTTGAAATCTCTTATGAATCTTCCATAAAAAGCTGATTTGTCTTAAGAAGGAACGCACATTGCATATGCTTTTGGGTGAAGGTGGGCCTAAGATAAGATCAATTTTGTCTTTATCCACCTCGATTCCATTGGATGATATGATATGTCCAAGTACAATTCCCTTGTGAATTATGAAATGACATTTCTCCCAGTTAATCACAAGGTTCTTTTCCTCTCATATTTTCAACACATGTTTTAGATTTTTAATGAAATTGTTGAAAGATGAACCAAATACAGAGAAGTCATCCATTAAGACCTCTAAAAATTGCCCTACCATGTCTAAGAAGATACTCAACAAGCATAGCTCAATTGTGTGAGGGCGTTACATAATTTGAATGACATCCTTCTGTATGTAAAAGTGTCAAAGGGACATATAAACGTTATCTTTTCTTAGTCTTCAGGGGCTATATCTATTTGGCTATAGCCCGAATAACCATCCAGAAAATAGTAGTAAGAATGACCAGTTAGCCTTTCTAGAATTTGATCAACAAAAGGAAAAAGGAAAGTGGTCTTTCTTAGTGACTGTATTTAATTTTCGATAGGCAATGCAAATTCTCCAACCAGTTGTAACTCTAGTTAGCACGAGTTCATTATCGGCATTGGCTACGATAGTAATCACGGATATCTTGGGAACCACCTAAGTTGGACTCACACATTAGTTATCGGATATTGGGTATATGATACCCACATCCAATAGCTTAAGCACCCCATCTATAACTACCTTTTTCATGTTTGGATTTAATCGGCATTGTGGTTTTCTAGACATATTTACATCATTCTCAAGGTGAATGTGGTGATTGCAAATCAAAGGATTTATTCCCTTGAGGTCCACGATGGTCCATTCAAGAGCTCATTTGTGTTCTTTCAGAGAAGCTAGAAGCATACTCTCTTATTTTTCATCTCGGTGGGTAGAAATTACGACCAAACATGTCTCATCTTGACATAAGTAAGCATATTTAAGATCAACCGGCAACGATTTTAGGTCAAGCTTCGGTGCCTTGATGTTTAAGGTTTTGTCATATTGAGGAGAAACTTTTCAAATTGGGGCCTCCACCAGTCAGTGTCAAGTACCGGTGTCGCATCAAGCAAGCCATCCATCTCCCTAATCATGTCATTATCCAAATCAGGGAGTGGGCCAAGCACGTCTCTATTTTCCACGAATGAGTCGATCAAATTAATTTCGTGGGCATCGTTAACTTTCTCGGGTTGTTTGCACATATTGAAAATATTAAGCTCTAATGTCATGTTCCCGAAACATAATTTCATGATCTCATTCTTACAATTAATAATGGAGTTTGATGTGGCTAGGAATAGATGGCCTAAGATAACCAGAATTTAAGTGCTCGCATCTATGATGAGTTGTGTATCCAAGACGATAAAATCTAATGTGTAGTATAATTTGTTGACTTGGACTAACACGTCCTCTATCATTTCTCTTGATATACAAACTAAACGATCTGCTAGTTGAAGTATGATCATGGTGGGTTTTAATTCACCAAGACCAAGTTGCTCATAAACCGAGTAAGGAAACAAATTTACACTCACTCCTAAGTCAAGAAGTGCGTGTTCGATCTAGTGGTCCCCGATCACACACGAGATAGTTGGGCTACTTGGATCTTTGTGCTTTTACGGCACATCTTTCTTTAGGATGACACTTACTTTTTTAGTCAAAAATATTTTCTTTTAAATGCTTTTCCATCTTTTGGTCGTACAAGGGTCTTTTAGGAACTTGGCATATGAGGGTATTTATTTAATGGCATCCAAGCGTTAAATGTTGACCTTCACCTATTTTAGAACCTCTAAAATATCCTAAGAATTAGGTAGAGGTTTGGGTGCAATCAATCATTCGGGGAATGTTGAAATCGGCTTGTATGCTTTTTCTGGTTCTTTCTCTTGTGAAGCAATGCTAAGTCTATCACTCTCAACTTCTTCTAAGTCCTTAGGCTTTTCATCCCTTATCGGAATAATTTTGTCAATTGTCTTTCCACTTCTAAGAGCGGTGATAGACTTGGCTTGGTCCATTTGATTTGAAAAGCTTGGGTCATTTATTTCATATTGCAACTTTGGATTGGGTAGAGGTTGGGCTAGAAAAGTCCATTTCTCCCCAATCGGTAAATGTGACTCAATCCTTTGAATAGATGCGCAAATATTCCCATACTTATTTTGAGATCCTAGAATGCTTGCACTGTATTATGGTTGAATAGCTCTTGGTTTTGCATGAATTTTTAAACCATATTCTCTTAAGGCTTCCTTTGATTAAGAAGTTGAGTAAGCGCCTCATGAAGGGTAGTCGTTTGTCCGTTCCTCCAAATGAAGTTCGGATGGTTCCTCCAGCTAGAATTGTATGTATTTGAGGTAGGTCTAGTGAATGGGCTTTAGTAGTTGTTTACGGCATTTGATTGCTCATTCAACAACTCTTGAAATGCAGGAATTGTAGGACAATCATGTGTTAAGTGTATGTTTCTAGCACAAATACCACAAGCGACTTCCATAACGTCATCGAACTTGATTGTTTTCACCTTCTTAAGTTTCATGGCCTCGACTTTCCTTATGAGATTAGCCACCCTTGCACTCATATCATCTTATTCTCTTAAGACATATAACCCTCCCCTCTCTCTTGATTGAGTTAACTTAGAAGTGGTGGGCCATGGGGAGGTGTCCCATGATTACGCATTTTCAGCAGGTAGATCAAAATAATCTCACGCATCACCGGCTTCTTTGTTCATGAATTCGCCGTTACATATCAACTCTACAAACATGCACATGGGCAAAGTAAATCCATTATAGAAAAAGATTATTACGTGTTATATTTCATAGCCATGATGTGGACACGAATTTATGAGATCCTTAAATCTCTCCTAACTTTGAAGAAGGTCTCTTCCTCCTTTTGGGTGAAATTTATTGCCCTTCTTAAAATATTTTTTTATGAACCAAGAATAACTTTTTAAGGAACTCCTAGGTCATCTAAGCCCATGTGTCAATAGATCATGGCTTTAAGGAGTGCATCCACGACTTAGCCTTCTCCTTCAATGAGAAGGAAAATAACTTCAGTCTTACAGTGTCATCAAACACATTTGGAAAGTGGAATGTGGCGACTATTTCGTCGAATTCTTTTAAGTGAAAGTATCGACTTTCAGAGTGTAGTCCATGAAATTTAGGAAGGAGTTGCGTCATTCCCAGTTTGAAATCCACATTTCCTGCATTGAGTGGGAACACCATCCATGTAACACCCCGTCTTTTCAATACCCGAATTTCATTTAAAATATACAAGAGATTGCCCATAATGACTTATACAAACCAATGTCTCAGGATTTAACAAGTATAAGATTTACACGATTTAATACATGAAGAATAACAGAAAGTATATAAATATAAGCCGCATGATTACGCAACCCCTTTAGGAAAATACAGTCATGCATCCCTGGCGATCGTACCCTGCTCCTCATCAAGTCTGAACATGCATATCACTTAAGCCACCTTTACTACCTGTATGGCTGGTATTTGATGGATGAGTGGCCAACTCAATGTGAATTCCCCTCAAGATTACACACCGCTGCATTAGGTAAGCATAGTTATAAAACAAAGTAAGAAAAATAATACATGATGCAGGTATTATTAGATACATGGATGCGTGAATGCAATCATCACCCTGGGGATGCTCATCCGTGAGGACAGTGGGCCGTCACCCATGCAATCATCGAACTTGAAAAACATCATCCAATCAAAATCATCGAACCTGAGAAACATCATCCAGTTGGAACAATACGTATATCATGTACTATAGCAATAGATGTTGGCTATGCCATGTATGCATGATTAGTCAATCCATTATTAATATAATTACAACCAGCCAATTTAAATAAGCCCACGGTCATTATGGGGAGCACATGGCCCAGCATAGAACAACGTCTCGGGCATAGTGTCTCATTACTACCATCCTCAGCCCATGAGGCTACCATCTTAGGATGTTTAATAGAAACCTGTCGACTAGTGGCCAATCATATTACAGTATATAGGGCTTACCATCGCATGGTTGCACGGTATAAAATACTAAACCCATATAGGGAAAATACTAGAATAAAGACACATAGGGCAATTATCAAAATACGCCACATGGGGCGAGTGTCAAAACTATGCGATAAAAGACCATCCTTGAAAATCATTGGACACAACAACCCTAGATGGTAGGCCCACATCAATGGTCAATTTAAACCACCCTTCAATAACCTCTAAGCTGAAGGTCCATTTCAATCACAACCAGTTGGGTTACATCCCAAGTATAGGTGTACATTTATAGGTGGGAGTTTTTCACTAATGTATCAGTTTAAAGTCCATAAGCAATCTACAAATAATCCATAAGCATGAACAATTATATATGATGAACGTTAGGCATGGAATATATCAATTCCATTTCAAAAATTAACACATGTGCTTATAGAATGGAGATATCATTTATAAATTAAGATAAAACTAAAACTTAAGTTAACGAGAAGATGAAAAGCTCAAGGGGAAGAATCATCACCTTATAGATCGCCACTAATGTTGCTAAGAAGCACGTGTACCTTAGAATTCATCCTACCATGAATTGTAAAATTGTATGGTCAGATACAGGTTTTATACGTTCCATATGGTTAAGACCATGACCTAGGGTTCGGATTACTTTTAGGGTTTTAGTATAGAATTAGAGCCTCGTTCTAGAGTTTAGCCAGAGGCCTTAGATTCTGGGACTTGAATCCTAAATTATTATTTATTTATTTTTTGTACGATGGGCCAATTAATATTCATGATAGGAGTATTAACCCATCCGGATTAATGATGATGGTCCATAAGTTTATATGTAAACGCACTGACATCATCTAATACTTTTATAATTACTGGTAGTCCCTTAAATAATACAAGTAATAATAATAGAATATTTACTTAATACTAATAATTATGTGAAGAATATTTACTTAATACTAATAATTATGTAAACAAGTATTTCACTAATCCCATAAGGACAATGATAAATGTTTTCAAATGCTAATATTCATAACTATAATGAATCTAGCCATGATAATAGCTACCATGAGCTACCATGAATTTTGAGTTTCTACACTTTGGTCAAACCTAACCCACCATCTATGTTTAGGGTATTGACCAAGAGCTTAGGTTACTCAAATCCAGGACTTTATCCTAGAATTTAGGTCTACGATAAATTTTTGGATTTGAGCTTTAGTCGGTGTACCATATAGATTTAATAATTTACAAGATAATCACTATCATTAGTGCTATAATTTATATTAGCTAACATAGTAATGAGAATTGTTATGATGATAGCTAACATTGTGATCTATTCATATAACATTTAAGAGTGGTAAAACAAAACACTAGAAGTTAATAATGATATTATAATTATTATTATTATCCCTTTGCCTATAATAACTATTATTAGTATAAATATCTACTAATGGTCATCCATATTTACAACTAATAATCCTAACAATGATCTTAATAATGCTAATGGTAATCAAAAGAATCTCAAAATGGAGGAAGACGTGGACTCACCTTAGTTGACTCGGTTCGAGTCGAGTTGAGCTAGTGCGGCTATGCTCCAGCTCACTCGTTCTTTTCTTTCTTCCTTTCTCTTTCTTCTCTCACTTTCCCTTTCTCTCTTTTTTTCTTTTCTTTTCTTTCCCCCTAGTCTAACCCAAATCAGGCCAGATCCCACCTGACCCAACTGTAGTCGGCCTCAACCGAGTAGATTCAGTTCCAGCCAAGTCAACTCGGCCCAATAGCTTCACCCACCTATTCTCACTCTCTCTCTCTCTCTCTCTCTCTCTCTCTCTCTCTCTCTCTCTCTCTCTCTCTCTCTCTCTCTCACTCTTCTTCTTATCCTTTTCCCATTCTTTTCTCCCTTGCTAGTATGTCCAACAACAAGTCTGGACAGACCAACCCAGCTCAACTCGCTCAGATTCGATGAGTTGACTCAGTTTGGGTCAGATATCCAATCTTCTTCTCCTTCGTTTTCTCTCTTCTCTCTCTTTTTTGTTTCTTCTCTCTCACTCTGCCTAGCTCCTTTCTTTCTTTCTTATCTGCTGGCCGTCCAACAGTGTTAACTACGGACAGGGCTTAAGCAGCTAGTCGAGTTGAGATGGTGCGATGCAACATCCACACCTCTCCACCTTCATTTTCCCTTCTTCTTCTTCTTCTCTTTTCTTTCCTTCCTCTCCCTCTTCCATGTCCTTCCTCCTCGATCTAGGGACATCACCAGATGAACCCACATTCCCGAACCGATTTTGACTCGGTTTGAGTGATGGAGAAGATAACAGCCATTAATGGCGTATTTGAAAACAGTGCTTCTCCCTTCAATCTGCTTCTTGAAGATGGTCCTAATGGACCCTAGGAAGCTCCCAGAAGAGGTTTCTCAGAGCTTGGGGAAGATTTAGGTGGTGGGTTCGGAGTTAGGAAGAAACGGTTGATTTTTCAGTCATGGCTGATAGAAATGGAGGGAGACCTGATGCCGACTAATGATCTGATTTAAATGGATCCCTAAGTTCACTCAGAGACGTCGGATGGGATTAGAAGGCCAGGATTGAATCCTGCAGTTGTTCGATTTTCTCAAAACTGTGGGAAGGAACTGAAACCGGATGTGGTTTTACTTGGAAAAGCCCTAAGCGAATGGGACGGCCGATATCTTTCTAGGATGGACAGTTAAGATGGCATAGGAGTAGCTTACGCGGTTTGCTGAGCTGGGAGAAAAGAAGGGAGCAGACAGTTTCTATTTTCAGAAACTAGTGTTCGTAGCGCCTCCTTGCGTCGAGGATTGTGTGCCCAAACGCACCGAAAAATTTATCATAGCAGTTGGGTTTTGGTCAGCTCCACCCTCTGAAGCTGATGGACGGATCGGATCCCCCAGGTGGGTGATCTTGGTGGGCCACGGTCGGACGAAAATGGATGTTATCTGTCCCTGTCTCAAACGAAGAGAGAGAGAGAGAGAGAGAGAGAGAGAGAGAGAGAGAGAGAGAGAGAACCTCTCTTCTTAAGGAAATTTCGGTCAAAGGAGCTCTGACCGCTCTGCTGGTACGATGCACTCTAGCACATTGGCTAAGGTGCACACTCACCCTATCAAGTGGGGTCCACCGTGATGTTTGTGATAAATTCACTCCGTCTATCCCACTTGTAAGGCCTAATCAGAGCCCTTGACCGGACATCAGATGGCTCCAAGGCTCAGGTGGCCCATAGAACTTGAATTTTGAGTCCTACTTGTGGATTCTCATCGATCCAATGATTGGATCATCCCAGAATCGAACATCAACGGTTAAAAAGGGGTCCTATTGGCTGTTTGTATGTCTTTTGTAATGAGTGACTAACCAGAGACTAATATTAATATAATTTTTATTATTTTGGTATATTACTTATACTTACAATATTTAAAATCTCATATATATATATATATATATATATATATATATATATATATATATATATATATATATATATATATATATATATATATAATTTTAACATTAGCATATTACTAATTACATGTTGTTGTTCACACATTCATCAATATACATAATTTATAATATACAATATCATATTATACGTATAAATGAATTGAAGATTGTACAATATTATTTTAATTAAAATTATATTTGTAGTTGATGATATTGTTAAATAATATACAATTCCATAAAAAAATATCCAATGCTACATTTTAATTTGACTTTATGTTATGAAATTATTATTCATTATGTTCATTTAATATAATATTATTTTCATAATGTCTTATATACATTAAGTACACCTGTATCATTTTAGCATGAAATTTTAAATCTTTACAAAGTATATACATTTCATAGTGTATATATATTTAGGTTGTATTGTTTTTTATATTTATATTAAATTAAATTACATAGTAACACTTGAGTACTGGAAAGTACGGGGTGTTACAATCCAGGAAGGTGTCCTCGCCCTTGACGGTTGCAAATAGTTTCGTAAAGTTCATGGTAGGGGAACAAGATGGACCTCATTCTCATCTTGAACTTCCTCAACTAGATGTTGAGGTTGATTTGCAGCCATTACTTCAGCTAACTCAAAGGATTTTAAGTGATGTCTAATCTAGTGATGGATAGGCAGCTCTTTGACTAGTCATCCTTTGCTCAATAGACACAGAGTGTTGTCACGAACCCACTTGGGCATGAAACACTGATAGCCTCAAAGTTCTAAAAGACACTCCTACCAATAGAAATTCAGAAACTAGGAATTCTAAAAGAGAAAAAATTAGAAGGATATTACCAAAGAGAGCTTATTAAGTTGGATGCTACAAGACAAAAGACCAAGTTAGTACCTAAAACAAATTCAGAAAACCTAAGAAAAATAGGCAAAAAGTTAGTCCTAATTCTAAAACTTGAATAATTCAGAAAAATATAGCGCAAAGCAATCCTTGACAACGGTAGCAAAAACTTATTCACTTGTACCCCAAGTGCAAAGTTGCGATGTATCGATAATCTTGGCGAGACGAAGGTCATACCTACAGGGACTGAATATGTGTAATCTTTTAAACTAATTAAGAATCAGAACTAGAGCTTATCTTAAATATAAAAATTGAAAGCAAGCAATTGAAATGAAGTAAAATTATTAATAAAATAAACACTAGAGTGTCAATGACCTACTTGTAGTCATCTTAATGTCATCAATACTTCAATTGGAATCAAAATCTTAATCTATCCATTTGGATGATACAGTAGTTAAAATATCATAGACAATTCCAACATAAATCTAGACATTCATAGTAATGATCCATGTATAACTGTCTTATTGAATTTATTGTAGATAGTTCAAAGCATCTATAATACTCGTAGTCAATGGTAGAATAAAAATTCTACAGATCAAACAATCATATAATATAAGAGAGAGCATTTATGAAGTTCCCAAGCATCTATCATGCCCATAGTCAATGATAGACAAAAGTAAATCCAAGAAAATACATCTTTAATTCAAACCATAAACTACGAAATATCCAACATAAAGAGTATAACTTGAATTAAAACAAGAAAAATATTAAAATAAACTGCAAGCTTCACCTCTTAGCTCCAGCTAATAGATTAGTCAACCAAAGACATGATTAAGCTAAAAACTCTTATAAAAAAACATGAAAAACTAACTAAAGAAGAAGAAAGAAGTCCTTAGAAGTTACTTCACACTTTTCTCACTCCTCTAGCCCTAATTTGTGTCTAGAATGCCTCAAAGAACTCCATTATATAGGCTTTTTTCGACCAACTTTGGAAATCGCCTCAAATTTACATACTTTACGCAGCTTCGATGGCAAATTTGATGGGACTTCAATGCCATCAAAGGATCGAAGCCTAGTTTCATTCATCTTTGGAAATTACGCGCCTTTTGCACAATGTAAGCCTTCGATGTCATCGCTCGTCCTTCAATGGCATCGAATTGGCTTTGATGTCATCGAACACCTCCTCAATGGAATCAAAAATCATCTAGAAGTGTCTAATGAGTTTAGTCTAAAATTACCGATGCCATCAAACTGGCTTTATTGGCATCGAACTGTTCTTCGATAGAATAGAGAATTGCACCCAATTGTCTAGTGACCAAACATGATTTTTCTTTGAAAATTTGATGGGATCGAGCCTCCTTCAATGGCATCGAAGTTATGTTCGATGTTATCAAACAGTCAAGTTCAGCAGTTCATGAATTATGCACTTTGTAAACTCAATTTTCTTCCTTCTTCACTTGATTTTCTTAGACTCTTGGACTCGTGAAATCTTAAATCTTGACCTCCAAAGATCCATCCTTGCCTTGGTAATTCTTTAACATCAATTTCTATGCTTTTAGCATCCTTTTCACCTTAAGCTCTTAAAATCACATTGCAAGACAAAACATGCATAAATAGATCAATTAAACGCTATCATGTTCATAGAATCAAGGTATAAATAAGGAAAATATATAATATTTTACACTCAACACCTCACCTAATAGAAATTAAATAATTAAGACCATTTTGGCTTAACATATATGATCAAACTAGTGCAAAATTGGAGATCTATATGCAATATTTAACTCTTAACATCCCTCCAGGCTATTTGGTGCCTAGGAAGAATCGTCCCCAAAGGGCTTTATAATTTGATGCCTCTTGGTTGTATTGATTGTAAGGTTAGCGGTTGTGGTCGTTTCTCCTATTGTTGACCAAAGGTGGCAAATTTTGATTGAAATGATGTTTGCAAAACTGATTGATCCTTGACTAAAGAGGTATCATTTGATACTTTAGAAGATTTAGTTCAGAATAGAGGATGCTACTAGGAAGACCCTCGAGAAACCTCTCGAGCAAAAGATGTATAAGACTTTTGAGATTCTCGGCTTGAATATTTGCTTGCTCGACCTGAAGCCGTCCTTATTCAGTTTGGATCCTTCCCTGTTCAAAAAGTTGTTGTAGGTTTACCTGTACATTGTACAAAGTGCCTATAATGCTCTTGCATGTATTACAAAATGATGATAATCCAACCTTTATGGGAGATGAATATGAAGGACCAGGAAGTTAAGGCTCAATCTTCTATGAAAATTCTTCTTATAAATGTGGCATCTCTGGGTCTTCTGGATTAACAAAATGTCTGATAGATCTCCTACTCATTTCGTTGTAACTTCAAATTAAGCATTGCATACAAGTCCCACAGGGCATGCCAAACAAGGTGTTTGGCTCAAAATTTAGTGGTTAGTATGTGTCTGATGTTGGGCATGCCAAAGTCTAATATGGCTCAATTTAAACCAAATGCATATGATCCCAAGTGTTGAGATAAATAGAGAGACCATGAGCAGTTGTTTATGATGAGACCTTGGCAGTTCGATCATCTACTCAACCACCTATAAAAGAAACTAGGTGATTTGTGAAGGGGAGTATTCATCCTTCTAATGGGTTATTTTTACTTTTTAAGCAAAAAGACTTATCTTAACCGTAACAAAGATAAACCAATGTATGCAACAAGAAAGTAGAAAGAGCGAAATTGTATTAATAATGATAGAAACCAAAGCTATCAGATCCTGTTACTGGAAATGAGAGCTTCTTAGGGCAGGATCGATCAATGGTGGAGCCCATCAGAACAATAGCATGGATGACCAAATCATGGCCCATTTGTACAAATTCATGACATGGTCTTATACCACCAAATCATGGAATCATAGTTCCCATGATGTACAATCTTCTCGGTTCTGGGAGGGGGCCTGCAGGCAAAAAATGAAGAGCAAGTGTGATGCCCCAGTCACTGCTTCAATGTGGGCGAGCGCGATATAGGCGAGGCTAGATGCCTGGGCGAGCTACTGTTGCAGTTGACTGTAGCGTAACTGATCCTACAACAGAAAAGTTATCTGAAGTAATGGTGGTTATATGTGGAGTTTTCACCCTATACTGTATGAGGCCTCCCTACGGGAAACAAAACCACCACTGCATACTCTGATGGGTTATTAGTTAGGTTGGACAATATTTGTGGGATAGGTATTGATGTGGTATCATGCCCCAAACTCGGAATCCAGGCTCACAAAATTCTCAATCACCGAATTCGGTGCCGACAGCCTTCGTAGTATCCCATTCTCGGCTCCCAGCGTCGATACGCCAGGTTTCGATCCTAAGATCCTACATGGAGGATTTTTCAACATACATTTATCTCGTAAGAAGCATAACTGCAATTTACCCAAATCACAAAGGCAACATCATCATCACATATCCACTAATATAAACATTTGAATACAATACTAAAAGGGAAATACAATGCCAAAAATTAAAGCTCCAGAAGACCCCTATATGCTCCAAGCTCAACGCTGTTGCAACCTAACGCCACCTGCACGCATCTATCGTGGATAAGCTTAAAGAAAGCTTAGGGGGTGGTGAAAGTATGTGTAAGGTTAGTACCAAGTATATAATAAAACCTATAAATCATAAATCAATGGAAAAAGCAGAAATACTGACAAAATCATGAATCATATGATATCAGAGTAAGCAAAAATATGCTGGTAAGTCCATGAGTCATATAATATCAGAGTATACAATGCAGATCATAATGAGCCAAATATCATACACTGTGGATGTAATGGAATATGCAGACCCTGCTAAGCCCGTCTAAGCCATATAAGTGCAGAAACGTAGCAATCCAAAATACCATATGTCGTTGATGAAAGGCAATATGCGATGCGAATGAAATGACCAAGCTGAAGTGAAGTTGGGATGATAGTATAAAGTATCGCAAGCTATGGGGTCCCTTACAAGGGAATTCTAACCAAACTAGTCTCATACCTAAATTTGGATAGTCAAACACAATGTGGTAAACTCTTAATCTCAGGTTAGTCACACGCCCCAACTGAAATCCTAGCCATTACGAAGGTACACGTAACAAATATTTGTGCACCACTAGCCTGAGTGGATAGTGAATAGATAAATAAATGAGTATGCAACTCCTACTCAGTAGCTTGCCAACCACTGGTAGCTCGCCCAGTGTGGTAGCTCACCCAGGCCTCAGCCCCGCCCACATCACACCCACCCACATCAACGTCCGCCCACGTGCTCCTGCCCACATGTGTAACAGTGACGGAGTGTCATAATATCATATCAGTCCTCATATCAAGTCCACATATCAGTACAGTTCCTCTTTGGGGTATCACCGGGGTCTATTACACTCCACACCGACTGTCGCCTCCCTAACTGCACAGCCCAATGAGTGGAAGAGACCTCACTATCCACCTAGCCAGCAGTCTGTCAATACCTACCCGGCTCGTTGATAGCGGATCCATTCACAAGCTGGTCATACTCAGCCTATCTAATAGCCCCCTCACTTGGGCGGATAAGGCCAAACCCCCTCCCAACCGACTACGACACAGTGGGAGACGAGGCCTACTGGTATTCGGAACTCATGCGCTCATGTATCCACTCAATCTAGGCATTAGGGCATCTCCTGGCCTCAAAGGTTTAGGGACTTTCACCCATGGACATCTTAATGCCCAGATGCTCGAACCAAATATTTTCGGTGGCCCATCTAGTTACCCACGACATGCCTGTGGAGGCTACAGCCCTGATGTCACTAGGGAGTGCAATGATCATGTCACACATATATGAGATGCATGAGTCACACCGTCTAGCCATGCAGTAATCCTGCGCGTACCGCGCGCTCATGTGGGTAACTCCTATCAATGAGTCCCATAAATAGTCTACCCAATGGCATATGCTATGATCAGTCACTACTCATATCAAGCATATATATGATGCGTATGGGAATAAGTCATGGAATTATACTAAGCTTGTTATATGGTGATGAACTATCCTCACAATGAAGATGGGCTTAAATGACCTACACACAACAAGTATGGGCCTATCCATGGGCCCCAGGGAGAGTTATAATGCAGACATTTAACCAACATTATTATTACAATGTGGACGTCAAACCATCATTGCTCCCAAGGTATGGCCTACCATAAACATCATTACATACATTATAGTGAAATCACACATTACATCGGTGCACATTCATCGCATTGGGCCACATATACACCACATCGAGCCTAGCCATGCGGGTCACAAATACATCACAATGGCCTTATTAACTGGGCGATAAATACATTACAACGGGCCTTATCAACTAGGCCACAAATACAACATAATGGGCCTCTTGCACGGGACAAAATACATCACAATAGGCCGCACCAATGGGCCTTATATATATCGAGTCAGCCATATCACATGGGTCGCACCAGTGGGCCTCATATACATCAAGTGGAATGCATTGCATGGGTCTTACACATCGCAATGGGCCACATTAATGGGCCTGATATAACACATTGGGCCTCATCATATGGGTCAAATATACATCACATCGGGCCGGCTGGATCAAACATATACATCACGTGGGGGCCACGTGGATGGACAGTGTGAATAAACAACACATCTCAAGGTGGGCCCTACCAGTCCTACGACAAAACAAATGGACGGCTGGGTATAGAACGCATGCATCAAGGGGCCTACCGTCCTACAAAAAGATGGACGGCGTTGCTGCAAAGCACATACATCATGGTCGGCCCATACAGCATAGTCCAAATGGACGGCGTGTATATAAAATACATATATCAAGGTGGGCCATAACGACGGACCTCGCTCATGGGACTCACATACATCAAGTGGGCCCTGCATACAGTGGGTGGGACTAAAAAAGGGTAGACGGCATGGGAAAGCCCATACATCATGATGGACCATAAGTATATCAAGGTGGGCCTGACGGATGGGCCACAAAGTACATCAAGGTGGGCCTCATAGATGGCCACAAAATACAACAAGCTGGGCGTCACAGATGGTCACAACATACATCAAGGTGGGCCTAATAGATGGGCCACAAAATACATCGAGGTGAGCCTCACAGATGGGCCACAAAATACATCAAGGTGGGCCTCACAGTTGGGCCACAAAATACATCATGGTGGGCCTCACAGATAGGAGCTTGGATTACATCTAAAACATTTCAATAGTTGTAGGTGTAACATGTATATCACTGTACACTATCATTTTATGGGGCACATGGCCCACTAATGATGATCAGCATTGTCCAAACATTGTCCAGGTAAATCAGCATCATCCAAACATTGCCTATGCAAATCAGTACCATCTAAACATTGTCTAGCACCATCCAAACCATGTCCAGCACCGTCCAATATAATCTGGACGGTGTGGATAAACAGATGAATGGTTTAGATGTAACACATACATCATATGGGACCCACATCAGCTAGGAGGGTTGCTGGTCCACACCGTTCAACAGATGAACAATTTGGATATAAGACATACCACATGTGGGTTGGGTCCCACCGTCCAGTGGTGTGGGCAGTGGAATAAAACACATACATCATGGTACGACCCACCGTCCCTGGACGGTGTGGAATATAGTACATACATCAGTGGGTCCCACGTGGGGCCCACCATAACGTTTCCTTTCTATCCAATCTGTTAATAACGTCACACGGACCTGCATAAAGAGGAAAAATAAATCTCATAATGATCCAAAACTCCTATGACAACCCAAAAGGGTTTCAATGGCAGTCGTTCAATCCCACTGTTCCCTGTGATATGGGCCACCTGAGCACCACATACGGCTGATTTTTAGGGTAGGGCTCACAGCAAAAAGGGGCCCACCATATGCACAGTGTGATGTTCAATACACATCATGTGGGGCCCATGGCTGAGACCACGTCCATGCCCGTCCGCCTATGTAGCAGTGTAGGACGCTGCTGCGCGTCCTATGTCAGCAGCAACAGCCTCTGTTGCTGTTGTTTTTTGTTTTTTTTTGAAAAAATGAATTTTTAAAGTTTTTCCTAGGTGGGGTCCACATCAAGGGAATCCGACCCAGCCATTGGTTTTCAGGGCTCAAGACAGACCCATCAAGCCCAATATTCAATATATTTCGGTGTGTAAAAATATCAAGTGGATTTCAACTGTAAAAGAACATTATTTTCTATGTTATGGCCCGCCAAATAGTTGGATTGGCTTCATTTTTTGGCCCAACGCCTAAAATGATCTGGAGAATGGGATGGACAGTGTGGATTAAATTCATACATCAAGGTGGGGCCTACATGAGAAACCCACCCCAAAGCTTTGAATCAACATGATATTTATATTTTTTTTACAAAGCACCTCCAGACGCTAGAGTGCATCCCACTGCCCATTCACACTTCATTGTGTAGCAACGTCCAACGTCCCTAGACGCTGGATGGTTTGCATACAACACATATATAAAGTGGGCCCCACCTACAGATGGTTTGGATAAAATACATGCTTCATGGTGGGGTCCATCTGGGTGGGCCACATGGCCAATCATCACACACAACAACAACAAAAATGAAAGAGAGAGGGAGAGAGAGAAAGAAGGAGACACGTGCGATGGAGGGACCCCGACACTATGGGCCCCCCGTTCCATGCATTCAACCATACATCAAGTGGGTCCCAATACATGTAGACCCACCAAATCAAAAATCAACGGTGAAGATTCCTTCTCCACCAAAATGGAAGGTCTAGATGACCTCTTCAACTTATAAAAGTAAACATCATGATGAGGTCCATGGAAAATGGCCCCATCATGGATGATCATGAGAATCATAGTGGGCCATCGGCCACATCTAGGGTCTAAAGTGAGATCCATACCATCAATCGGTAGGCCTCACTTGGTCCATCATCAAAATAAATAAAATCTAGGCCTATAGAAGCACCCACCGTTCGATCTTCTTGGTCCGATGGAACGTCAATCTCCTTGTGCCTTTCTTTGATGGAAGATAATGAGAAAGGAATGGCTAGGATGAAGGATTTTGGGGTGAAAAGTGGGCCACACATAACATTTTTTTCTCTTGGGAAAGCTTAGACGTCCACCATTTTTCCTTGCTTGGAAAATATGAAGAGAGAGAGAGAGAGAGAGAGAGAGAGAGAGAAAGGGTTGTAAGGAGAGAGAGAGAGTGATGGGTGATGGATGTGAGGTGAGTGATGGATGTGAGGCGAGTGAAGGGTGAGGTGAGAGACTTGTTGACTTTTGGGTAGATTGATTGACTTGTGGAGAAAGAAAGCATGGTTTGCTCTTGTACTTAACATGAGGTGTTGACTGATTGATTTGAGTGATTGATTGATGGGACATGTTATAGAGATTCTCTTGGGATTGTAAACGCGCAATGTTTCTTCAAAATAAATGTGGGCCCACATCTTTTGTCTTGGGTATCGGATCGGTATGCAAGACGCGGCGTGGAACCGCAGCGACGGTGCAGTCACAATGGTACAAGTCTCGGATTAAGCCGAATCAAATCTATAGGATACGACTTAGGGTCGCGTACAAACGTCGACCATAGGTCACGATTTGTCGAAATTCATCGGGAATGATCGCAGAAATTGACGAAACAGTACGAACTAGGATACGGGCCTTACAACAGGTCTAAGGAGATACAGGGCAATAAGGCCCCTTACAACTCATGCAAATATCTTAAACCTACTTGGTTCAAAACGAGAAGCCCTCTAATAACAGGAGGAAGATCATCCGAGTGACAGAAGAGGTGGTGAGATTAGCTACTATTACCCCTCTTAGCGAGCCCATCAGCCACTGCATTGGCTTCCCTCGGGGAGTACGAAATAGAAATGTCCATGGAGGTTTTGAGGGTTCTAATCCTGACCCACCAATGCCACAAGCCCCAGGATGGGGTATTCCAATTATTCAAGGTTGTCACCAAAGCCTTAGAGTCATTCGCCAAATCTACTTTAGTGGAACCCAACTCCTTGCAGAAAGAAAGCCCTTCCCAAATCGCTTTAACTTCAGCCCTCCCGTTAGAACCGAATTCATAACCAGAGGAGAAAGCAAAGATGAATGCCCCATCACACCCTCTAGCTACCCCACCACCTCCGAAACTTCCCAGGTTACCCAGGGCCGATCTATCAACATTGATCTTGATCCAGCCTTGGGGGGAGGGATCCATTTCACCAAGAGAGCCTGCTTTGGGAACACTACCTTTCTAGGGATCCCCAAACATTCCAAGGTGAAGGAAGAAGGGGTGTGCTGAGCCGAGGCTGAAGGAGGAAAGAGGGTGATCATTTTCCTCATCCAATAAAACACCATGGAAATGACTCTTTGAGGAAAAATCACTGCCACATCCATGCGAGCTGCATTCCTGACTAGCCACAGTTCCCAAAGAATGATCGACGAGGTCAATCCTCTAAGGGCAAGGAGAGGGTTCGAAGCAGAAGTCACAGTCCACCAACCGATTGCACGCCCAATCGTAGAGCCACGGTTTCGAGGAGGAACACTAAAACAGGACCTAAAGAACTCTCAAACCTTATCTTCCAGTTCACCTGAAGAGAAGACATGATCAATGGATTCTGTAGAAGGGCCTTGGGAATGGCAACAGATGTACATGGATGCAAGGGGAATCCCTTTGGCTTGAATCCTGTCATCAACCAGGAACACCTTCATAAGGATTTTTCAAGTTAACACAGAGATTTTGAGGGGCAGATTTGGGTGTCAAACCCACTACGACCAGGCTGCATTAGATCCTCTTGGATGGGCCGCACTCCAAGTAGATTTAATGGAAAATTCACCTGAAGAAGACAATGACCAAACTTGGCGATCCAGCGAAGGAGAGGTGCAAAGGCCTTCATCTGAGATGTGATCAATTATCAATTGAGGGAGAAAATGCTGGGCAAAAACCTGATCATGTCAGCCCTCAGGGCCTAACCAATCACCCACCCGCAGTAGGTGTGGGGGAGGGGGCTAAAAAGTCTACTCTTTCAGTGGCCCAAACCCAGACCAGTTATCCTCCCAAAAAAGACAATTACTGGTCCCAACCATCCAGCGGGAATTAGCCACAATGAATGGGAGGAGACAACTAATTTTCCTCCAGAGAGGGGACGCCGTAGTCAGCCTACTAACAGTCCCCTGATCCATTACCACTGCACTCTACTTGTTGTGCATGAAGTCCACCCATCAGCTGCCTGATTTTCTATAAAGAACCGCCCACACCATCTTAGCATGAAGGGCCTTGATGATAGACCTGAGATCTTTCATTCCTAGCCCACCTTCAGCCTTTGGAGAAGAAATTTTCTACCAATTAATCTAGTGGCAGCGTTTTTGAGAGCCATCCCAGCCCCAGAAGAATTCGACCATCAATTTCTGAAGCTCCCCTAGGATATTTAGCAGAACATCAGTTGCTTTCATGAACTGGATAGGAATACTGGTCAGGACATGGTTGATAAGGGTGAGCTGACCCACCTGGGATAATATTCGGGATATCCAACCAGAAATTCTGGTGGAAAATTTCCCAATGATGCGCTGAAAGTAGATCTTGCGCTCTCTCCCTTTGAAGATGGGAACTCCCAAATACGTGAAGAGGGAGGAACCTAAACTAAAGACGAGGATGTGGTTGATGGAATGAGCGTGAGCTGCAGGTCTGCTAGTCAAAACCAAGAAAATAGACTTTTGGGCGTTGATTTTTAGGCCCGAAGCGTGCTGGAACAGGGTGAGGAATTCAACAATCCTACGAAGCGAGTTGGAACTGTTGGCCAGTAGAATAGTGTCATCAGCAAACTGAAGGTGGGAGACTGTGGGGTAATTTCTGGAGGTCTGGAATGGATGACATGTCCACGATGTAATCAAGTGCTTATATCCACAACCTAAGGCTTCTGCTGCGATGATAAAGAGAGCTAGAGAGATCGGGTCCCCTTGGCGAAGCCCGCGAGAGGATTTGAAGAAGCCCACGGGTTCCCTGTTAACGAGGATGGAAAATCATGAGTTGTTCCAACACTTCTCGACCAATTCAATCCAGAGGGAGCTGAAACTAAATTTACCCAATACCACTTTGAGGAAGGCCCAATCCAACCTGTCATAAGATTTCTCCATATCAAGCTTGATGAGGATGTTTTCGCCCCTGACTTTCCTGTCAATATCCCAAAAGATCTCCTAAGCTAGCGTACAATTTTCCACAATAGATCTTCCTTTGACGAACGCACCCTATTCAGGCGAAATGATATGTGGAAGAACACTACCAAGCCTGTTAGCAATCACTTTGGCAAAGATCTTATATATACACGTATATAGACTAATAGGACGAAAATTAGAAAAATGCTTGGGTACAGGAGATTTAGGAATTAAACATATAAGAGTTGAGGAAAAAGCCTTGAGAAGTCATCTGGCTCTGGGGGCACTATCAGCTGGGATAGCTTAATCCGTAACTTGGACTTCCTCCATAGAAGGATCACGCAGGAGAATTATTATCATTGTCGAATGTTGTAGGAAGAATTACCTCCAATAAGGAATCAGATGGGAAAGATGGCCCAGCTTGGATGAGGGACTCGAAAAAGACCACGGCGGCCTATTTGATGGCCTGATGGTCTGATAGGACTGTTCCATCTTCTAACTGGATGTTGAAAATGGTAGCTCTTCTAGCACGGTATGAGGCAATGGAGTGGAAAATTTTGGTGTTACGGTCACCCTCCTTGATCCATTGATTCCTACCCTTTTGTTTCTAGAATATCTCTTTGCAAAGTTCGGTGTGGGCAAGCCTAACTCTGGCTTGTTGGAGGGCATCCATGGATAGAGGGTCATTGTTGTCCTAGGTAGCAGCTTCAGCAGCCACAAGCTCATTTTCAGCACGCTTGACATTCTGGAAGATGTTCCCAAACATTTGGGAATTTCAGACTTTCAAGGCTGACTTCACATTCCTGAATTTACTAGCTAGGACAGCATCAGGTCGCCCAAAACATCTGATATCTAAGCATCCAAAATCAGTTTGTCAAAGGACTCGTGCAGACACCACATGCGTTGTAGCCTGAACTGTTTCGGTCTTGAACCATTGAGCTGAGGAAATGAAACCAGGAGGGGAGCATGGTCGGAGTTATGCTTGGGAAGATGCGTCACTTGGAAGGATTGGAAGGAGGCCATCCAAGCATCATTACCACATACTCTGTCTAGCCTCGCCCACACTCTAACCAGATCACGCTGATTGTTGCACCAAGTAAATCGGCTACCGGTAAAACCATCATCTCTCAGCCTCGCTCTATTCAGCCCATCACTGAACTCCATAGTGCTGATGGCATCGAAATTGGCAAAACTTCTCTCCGCGAATTGAAGGACTACGTTAAATTTACCGGTAACCAGCCACGACATGGGGTAGTTGTTAGCAAGGACATGAAGCTGTTGTTAAAGGGATCTACAAAGCATCCTGGAGCATTTGGTGTATACAATGGATACGAGGCATTCATCCACCCTGCCTTGGACATGAATAAGAAAGGACAGCATCTGGTCGGAAGCAGAAATGAGGTCCACGACAATGGAGGAGTTATGGAACACCCAGATTTTACCTCCTTCGAATACATTAGAGAGGGAAGAATGGAACCCAAGTTTCAGACCGGCTCTAACCCACTTAGAGTCTCTAAGCATGGGTTCAAGAATAGCAACAATAGTAGGATTTTTCTAGCGGATGAGGCGCTTCTGTGAGGAAATGGTGGCAGAATTGCCCACTCCTCGTGCATTCCAAATCATCCAGCTATCCATGGGAAACTTTAACAGGTCTAAAACCGCAGCGCTTCAACTGTCTCAGCCTCTCTTCCATCCACCATCCAACCCCAATGTCACAGGAGGGTGTTTGCGTGGTTGTCTGCCAGCAGTTTTCTTGCAATTAGAAGGAAGAAGGGCAGGGATATTCAGGTCCAGAGGGTTTAAAGGCACTCCCCCATCAGGAACATTGTTGGGATAGCAGGAAGAGGCCTGGGCGAGTTTTGCAACAGGGGACAGTGGCTCCTTCCTGAGGTGGAGAGATCCTAGGCCTGGGAGGGCTGGACAGTCTTGAAGAAAAGGCTGTATGGGGTTGACTGGCCTGCAGCAAATCTGGATCTTCCAAGCCCCGATGGAAAAATGGGAAAAGGTCAATAGCCAGTTGAATGTCTTCAATAGCTTTCGTAGAGTGGCCTCCTCCATGAGGGATAGAGTTTCATGCTTTCATGGCGGCATCTACAGAGGATTCCTTAAATGTGGTATCCACCCGAAGAGGGTTGTGCCCCTCGGATAAGCAACCTCAATTACTAGCCAGAACACAGATGCCTCTGCTAGGATGGGGAGTCCGCAGGAAGATGCAGTTGGTGATCTGGTTCTGCAGGTCAGGTGGCAGAGGAGAGATGGATGAGGGTTGCACCTGGTTCTGCAGGTCAGGTGGCAGGGTAGTAGCCTGTCCCAAGGGAGGGGAAGGTCCAGTGGGAGGGGTGAGGGCAACACTCAAAGGCAAATTGGGTTGATTTGGAACTATGGGGGGTGATGAGGAGGCAGGACCAACCCCTACCAGATGCGGGTTCAGTATTAGGACATGGTCTAATGTAGGTATCGAGAGAGAGGTAGTGGGATGAGGATTAGGCACTAGGGCGTTTGCATGAACAGGTAGCGGGTGCTGAGATGTGGACCTAAGATTCCGCAATGGGGCATTAGCACAACCTGGTAGCTGGAGCTGGTTAATGGACTGATTGTTCAGTATAGGGGCATTGGCTCGAACAAGTAATGAGGGCGAAATTGAGGACTGGGGGTAAGGTAGAGTTACTGCATCTAGCTCATTGGTATGAGGAACCTGTTGAGAGGCATTATGACAAGCACATGTAGGGGGAGGGGTAATGATACCTGTTGCAGGACGATCATCCAAATCCATCTACTGTGGGGGATTTGGAGGCCGAGTAGGGTGATGAAAGACCCGTTCCACTCACTGTTTCGTAGAGATAGCTGGAGCTAGCGGCTTCTAACTGTTTCGTAGAGATAGCTAGAGCCAGCAGAATCGTTTAGAAGCCATCTCCTAGAAGATTCGACAGTGCATCGAATGTTGCCCAGATAAGATAATCGGTGTCATCCACAGATAGAATCCTAGCTCTGTGGGTGTCTACTCCAGGATGGAGGTTGACTCTGACCCTAGTTTCAACTTGGACAAAACCCAGAGAAGATGATCTGGCCACTTCCACGACTTTCCCCAAGGTGCTGCCCAATCTAATGAAAACCGAGTCAAACCAAGCATGCACTGGAATGCTGAACAGGGAGATCCAAACGCTGTCAGGAGCTGCTTTGGCTAGGGACCATGGTTTAACCTTGGAGATCCTCATAGTTGAATGTAGAGAAACATTTGCCATGAAAGACAGGACCTCCATTCTTGACTTGAAAATTAGAAGAAAGTGGTCATTGGCAAAGCGGGATAAGTCGATTGCGAATGCCACATACCTGGAATCCCTAATCCCTTGAAGGAGGTGAATAATCGGGTTCGTTTCTGCCGAGTAGAAGAAACGAACGAAGCCGTACCCTCTGTGGCACTGAAGCTTCTCGTCCCAAGCAGTGTAGCGGTCTTCAACCCTCCCGTATTTGCTAAAGATCCGATACAGATTCTCTTCCGAAGTGTCAAAAGTTTTGTTGCTGATGAAGAGGTTGGATCCACCATTTTTCTGCATCTCCCTAATTGTCGATGAAAGTTACGAATCTTCGACTGTCACTCTCCTTCTCATGAATTTTTCAGCTCCATTTTTTTATAAGATTTTTTTTTTTTTAATTTAGTTTTTGATCTTTTTGCTGAGATATTTAAAAAATAATAATCTTGCTAAAACTTGAACAAAATTGAAAAATATTTATTATAAATTTAAAATTTTCAACATATAATTATGTAATACTATAAATACCTCTTACTACCATTCCAGGATAATTTGGACAAAAAATAGTCAGAAACTCAAATTTGCTGATTTTTTTCAAATCTCACAATATCATTGCAATAATACTTCTCAACTTACTTATAATGAATATATCATGAGATTTACAAGTTTTCAGCAATATTTGTCACGTCTGGTGGAGCTTCAGCTTCCCTGACCCAAGATTTAGAGCTTTGCTAATTCGGTGTGTTGTATGGATAGCATAATTCCAGACAGAGCACGTGTCACAATGTGAAAAGTGAGTGAGAAGCGAGCTTTTCATTGTGTGAGGGATACTGTTGAGATGTTCTAGCATAAAACGGTCATTTTAAACATCAGGTGGGCCACAGCATATCAAAAGAAATGAATGGCCCGGAAAAAAAAAAAATTAAATAAGCTTTTGGCTGTCAATTTAATTTTTATGCTGTGGCAGCCTAAAAAGGAATGGGATGAAATTGAACAGGGGTGAAATTTTCTGAACCGGGTTACATGAAAGTGGTTATCCTGTTGTATTCAAGGATTTTTAAAACCGTGGCTAATGAAAAAAATATCATCTTGTCCAAATCATGGCCGACCAATTGTTTGGGTTAGTCCAAGAGGACTGACTTTAAATAACTCGAGAGAAAACTAATATAGAAAAATTGGTGTCAAGTATGAACATTAAAACGACGTGTGCAACCCTTCAGCAATGACGCGTGGCTAATGAAAAAAAATAATACTATTTGGGCCCTGCAGGAATGCGGCCCAAAGAAAATGGGGCTTGACTCCCTATGTTCCGGCTGCACTTATTAAAAAATGGTAACGACTCTTTCACTTTAAATATGGACCATTCAATAATTTACTTTTAATGGTCCATTTGATAGCCGGTAATTAGAAGTTTAAAATTTCATGATTTAGATATATGTTCTATCCCCAATTGAATTCATATTTTAGATGGTTTGAATCACCTATCATGAGAAGTGTCCCTACTATATTTTAATTGGTACAAATTAAACTGATATACATACGAGTATGGCCCAGGGAAATGGAAACTGATACCTACGAGAAAAGTATGATAATTCAAACGTTGGACAGATTCCCGTCATCAGTTTCTGGACAATTCTAATCTATGTGAGGATGACTTATTTGTGGGGCATCTAATGATATATGTACAACATTCATTCCATTCATCGTTTATGCCTGCACTTTTCAAGACAGCCCAAAAATATGCATCTTCAAACTCAAGTAGTCAACATAGAAATAGTAGAGAGGGGGATGCCTAATATTGAAATCTTTCTTGAGCCCACTGTGATGTTTTAATGTCATTTAACCCATTCAAAAAGCGAACCCCTATCTTTTGCTTCCTTCAAAAGGCGGTAGATATATTTCTTGGAGGAACTTGACGATATTTAGGGCCCTCAATGGGTACCCCAAAACCCTTTTTCAAAAATGAGGTATTGTGGGTCAAACAATTGTTTAAATGGAGTTCAAGGCCGTTTTCAGCATGACCAAACCAGCCCTTTTCTTTTTGAAAATGACATATACGGAATTAATTTATAGAATTTGGATTTATGTGGTGGTAAGTTTAATTATAAAAGGTTCATTATTCAGTGATGGGCCACTGATGCGAAGAGGCAAACGTGTTATGGATTCAGGCTCCTGGAGCATGTGTCTGAGATTCCCGGCAATTCCTTTTCTAAGAGCACGCTGTTGACTGTTGACAAAAACGATGTCTGTTCACACCAGAACGGTCGAACTTCTATGAGAAAAATGGGCCGCCAAAGTAAAAATCCAACAGTGCACACCACCTAGGGAATGGCCTGAATCTCTAGCGTGTTTTTTTAAACCCGTGAATGAGCAGCCTTCATGAGCAAGACCCATCTTGTCTGCACTTGAAATAACACATCAACTCTCCAAATTCCAAAAACCAATGTCTATCAATCAATAGCTATGATCGTCCGAAATCGGATTTTGGGGCTGTGCGCCCAATGGGCTACGATTAAGAGCCTTTGATTCACGTACATGCTTTTCTTCCTACTTCCCTCTTTTCGGAAACCGATTGGCCCAAGCTCCAAGTTGCACGAATGTTTCAAAGAAGATCAAAGTTACATGGACCTCAAAAAAATATAATTTTTATTTCTAAATCCTTCATTTATTTGGAGAGACCATTTTATATTATGAGCACAAAACCAAATCATATAAAAAATTTCAAGTGTACCACACAACAAATAGAAGCAGGACAATGATCCTCACCATTAAAACATTCATTAATATTGATCAAAGAAAGCTTTTTACGGAAAAACCAGAGCAGAGGTGGAAACTGATGCCAGAAACATCCTCACTAGATAACTAGCAGGCAATAAAACCCTAACCGAACATATTCATACTAGCCGGTTAATGTCTGTAAATGGATGTTGGTACTCGTGGGCTTTAAAAGAAAGCCTTGCTAAAGCGAAGTTATTCAAGCATTTTACTAAAACAAGAGCTAGTTACTGGAGCTGGTGGAGAAGAGAGAGGGCTTACGACAATGTTTATTTTCCATCTAATCTGTTCATGAGGTCACAAAGACTGGGATGAAGAGAAAAATCAAATATCATATTGATCCAAAACTTATGTGACCCACAAAAGGAATTCAATGGTAGACATTCAATCTCCCGCTCCTTTTTCCAGTGTGGTCCACTTGATCTCTGAATCTATCTTAATTTTCATTTCAATTCTTACGACTAGCTCGCCAAATGTACGGACGGTTTGGATATAACACATACCTCATTATGGGACCCACATAACTTGGTGACATTAACACACCAGCGAGGTAAGTGGTGTGTGTTACAGCAGCCAATCGGCTTCCCCTTCTTTTCGGAAACGGATTGGCTACTTCCCTACCACCAGCTACGCGGGACTGGTGGTCGGTGCTCTGTGGGCTCCGCCAAGATGTATGTATTTAATCCATTCCGTTCATCCATTTTTATAGATAATTTTAGGCTTGATCACAAAAATGATAGGTATATAATTCTCATGTGGACCACGCTATAGGAAAACAATAATGATTGGATATCCACCATTAAAATCCTCCTAAGGCCCGTTGCACTGTTTATTTTACATCCAATTTATTGATTTGGTCATACAGACCTAGATGAAGGGAAAAAACAAAGATCAACTTGATCCAAAACTTTTATGCCCCCAAAAAGTTAAATGGTCTATGCTCATTTAATACTATTTTCTGTAATGTAGTTCACTTAGATTAGGATATACCTCATTTTTTGTCTCATATCATAAAATGATATAGAAAATTAGATATATGGAATGGATGAAACGAATACATCATGGTAGGCCCACAGAGCACCGACCACTAGGCATTGGCCGATGGCAGGGGAGTAGCCAATCCTTTTACCTTTTATGGGGAAGCGGATTGGCTACTCCCCCTGCCACCAGCCAATGGCTGGTGGTCGGTGCTATGTGGGTCCCACCATGATATATGTGTTTCATCCATTCTATTCATCCATTTTTTGAAATCAATTTACTTTATGAAACCAAAAATTAGGTATATCCTAATCTCAAGTGGAGCACATCATAGGAAACATTGTTGAATGAATCTAGACCATTAAAAAAAATTTGGGGGTCATAAAAGTTTTAGATCAAGCTGATCTTTGTTTTTTTCCCTTCATCTAGGTTTGTATGACCTTATCGACATATTGGATGTCAAATAAACAGTACAGTGGGCCTTAGGAGGATTTTAATGATGGATATCCAATCACTATTGTTTTACTGTGGTGTGGTCCAGCCGAGGTTTATGTCCCTCTCATTTTTGAGATAAATTCTAAATTGATCTGTAAAAATAGATAAACGGCATAGATGAAACACATACATCATGGTAGAGCCCACAGAGCACTTATTACCAGCCACGGGGCTAGTGGCTACAGAGCACGATCACCAGCCAATCCGTTTTCCTTTGCTGCCTTCTTCTAACGTGGATTTACTGTGAATTTCTTGCGCTGGAAACCAAAGTGGGCCACAATGATGTTTGTGTGTAATCCACTCCATCAATCCATTTTATGAGCTCATATTATGACATGAGACCAAATGTGATTAGGATCCAAGACTCAAGTAGGCTGTACTAAAGGAAAAGGTGGTTAGGAAAATTCTTACCATTGAAACCTCCCTATGTTGAACGGTGATGTTTACATTTAATCCATACGGTTCATAACGTCCTTCATATGGGGATTAACTTCAAATAAAAATATTAGAATGATTCAGAACTTTTATAGCCCCATGAATATTTCAACCGTGAACGTTCAATCATCATGTTTTTGGCTCACTTGAGTAGTGGATACCGTTCATTTTTATTATAATATTCTAAAATGAACTCAGAATCCTAAGGACAGGGTGAACTTCTCGTAAACATCACAGGAACTTGCGAAAGGCTTTTAGTAGGAAATCTGCGTCCGGCTTCCTCCATCAAGTCAGACGTAAGTTGTCGTTGACTTGTCTAGATAAAGGGGGATTTGCTACTCCCCCAAGGCAACAGCCAATGGCTGATGTGATGTACTCTGTCTCCTGACATGATTTAAGTGTTTCATCAATGCCGTTTATCTATTTTTACATATAATTTTAAGTTATGAGACAAAATTTACATATAATTTTAAGTTATGAGACAAAAAATGAGATACATTTCGATCTTAATTAGACCACATTATAGAAAAGATTATTGAATGACATCGTCCATTAAAAAACATTTTGGGCCATAAAATTTTTGGATCAAGCTGATTTTTGTTTTTTCATCTGTGCCTGCATGACCTGATCAACCTATTGGATGTAAAATAAACAGTACAATAGGCCTTAGGAGGATTTTAATGGTGAATATCCAATCACTATTGTTTTCATGTGGTGTGGTCAACCTGAGATTTATATACCTATATTTTTTGGGATAAAGTCATAAAATGACCTGTACAAATGGAAGAACGGAATGGATGAAACAAATACATCATGGTGGGGCCGCATAGCAGGGACCATCAGCCATGGGGTTCGTGTCAGGGGAGTAGTCGGACGCGGATTTCCTGCCAAAGCCTCTCGAAGGAAGTTCCTGTGCAAGGAATTGGGGTGGGGCCCATTGCAATGTTTGTGAGACAGCCACTCCGTCCATCCATTTTTAGGGATCATTTTAGGACATGCGGTAAAAAATAAGGTGTATTTAAAGCTCGAATAGGCTACACGAGAGGAAACTGTAGGGATTTAGCAACCACCGTTGAAACATTTATATGGCAACACAAGTTTTGAATCGGTCTAATTTTTTGTATTTTCACTTCATCCCAGTGAAAATACCTTGCAAACGGTTTGGATGGAATAGAAACATCAGACATTCCTTTCCCGTTGTTTCATCTCGTATGACCTGCTTGAATCTCGTGTCCTTCTCATTTTCTGTCATATTTACTAAAATGAGCTCGAAAAATGAATGGATAGGCTAGATTTCTCGTAAACATCATGATGCCCCCACTTTGAATCCCAACACAAAAACTTGCGGTGAAAGACTTTCGTAGGAAATCCTTGTCCAGAGTAGCCGATCCGTTTCCGTCTGCCACGGCCTTTCGCCGGAAATCCACGTCTGGATTCCTCTGTCAAGTCAGCCGTCGTTGACCTATCTAGATAAACAAGTCTGCCACGAGGTAGACCAGCCAGAAGATTCATAATCTTCTACGAATGCGAAATGCATGGTTTTTTCCCTGTGGATTGGCTTTTAGGTCCCACTGCTGAGGGTGGGTCATGCTTAAGAATCCCTATATGCTAATCCTCCTCCAATTCTTAGCCCAATAATAGGCCGTCAAGTGCAGAAGTACAACAACTGCCTACATTCAATTGGAGAGACCATAGCCCCAAATCTACATTTGGGGAATTTCTCAGCTTGGAATTTTTTATAATATCTTTAAAATTTGATGTTTTGTTAGGGGTAATAAGAAAATATTTGGCTAAAAATTGAAAAAATATTTATTATAATCGATAAATAAATTTTAAATTTTAATATTTATATAATTGTGTAATGAGTTTGAGCTATAAATAACTTTACTTCTATCTTAGGATAAATTTTACAAAAAGAAAAAAAGAAAAAAAAAATGGCTTATTTTTAAAAATCTCACTGGATTATCACACTAGTACCATTCAACTTATAATGAAAATATCATGAGATGATTTCAAAATTTTGGCAATATTTGTCATGTTTGGTGTTTGGACTGATTCTAATCGTGTGACATGTGTATTGTGCTAAGCATGTCCGAGCCTAACGCGGCTTAGTCTAAACTAAACATCTTTGACCCTAAGCATTGAGATAGATCGAGAGACTGAAAACTTGATAATTCAACCATCTAACTAACCACTTGTAATAGAAATCAGGCGATTTGTAAAGGGAAAGTTTTATTCTTCAATGAGCTTCTTCTTTTTTTGTGCCTTTCAACCAAAAATAACAAAATTCCCACCATTTTAAAAGGGATTGATTAATAATAATGCAGCAGAGAGTAAGTCCAACCTGATAGCATAAACAGATAGGTTTACACTAAAATTAAGATAAACTCGGTCCAACGTAATAGCATAGACGGACTGGAGAAAGATATTCATAGCCACTTTCTACATTTGTTGATATGTAAAAAATTGGCTTGGCCAGTAAATAGTCGTGACCTACTATGTATCACCATGTGTGTAAATTGTTTATCATGGGTTGGCCATTGGTCATGCACAAGTCTTTAGTCTAATACATGGGTGAGAATTCTCCGTCTACTGTCACATGTGAACAATTTTTATTCTTTCTTTTGCTTAAAAGTGTGTTGTGCACCGTAAAACCAACTTGGCATTGTTGTTATTGAAATTACATGTGGTGGGCCAACAGGCTATGTGTGGAAGCTTAGCGGACCTATCCGTCGTAAAACCAAATAAACGACGGATTTCGTCCATCGCTTGGTCCGTCGTTGTTTACTGGGTCGTTTTTTCTTTCCATGGATAAAATCCGTTGTTTAATATGTGACGGATAAGGTTCGTTGCAAATTACGTGACAAATACGATCCGTCACAAAAATAAAAAATCCGTTACTAAAATTCGAAAAAACCCATCTTTATAATTCGTCATTAAAATATTAGCGACGAATAAGGTCCGTCGCTAATATTAGGAAGCAACGGACCCAAATCCGTCATTGATTTTCCGCTTGTTCAGAAATTAGAGACGGCTTTGGTCCGTCGTTAAAATATCTGTAAATTTTTAAAAAGATATCGGTAGATTTATTTATTTTTTTTGAAATCTTACCCCTGATAGTCATTCAAAAAATAATTCATATGATTGTTTAATAAGAATTCTATTCACAAAATAAATCCTATTCACATGATTGTTTGATAAGAATCCTTTTTATCAAACTAAAAAGTTCAATCATACTGAAAATCAAAACTCCTTGCCAAAGCATTATGTGATACCTCATATGATAAATACATGCACCTAAATGGAATCCACTAAACATGATACCTCATGTAACAACATATAACTTTTGACTTGCAAAAGCCTGCAACTAAATAATGAAATCTAATATATACTCGCATACTTCTAGGAGACGGGAGCTTTTGATGGGACACTTCATTCTTCCAGCTTGAATCCATAGCTCGTCTACCATGGGAACATATTCATCAAACTCAGAACCCTGCCCTTCCAAATTAAAGAAGCATGGCAAAAAACTACTACTAGACACATTGTTACAGTATTTTTAGAAGACGGAACATTAATTAATTAAATACAAATAGAAGAAAAGCCTCATTGAGAGTACATGAATCTTTGAAGTGGTTTTTGTATCGATAAAAGAGATCATTGTACTCCACAATAGCCTAAAACCAGGGCCAACATTGATAATAAACATTCGGCACAATATCTATACAAGAGCAAGTCTAATGTTATAGGCAAGCAATATCTAGATGCACATTTCCATTAATGACTCAAATTCCTATTTAATTTTTGATTTGAACCAAATTATGATTACAAGTGACAACAGGACTATACTCAATTAAGACTGCAATTTCTAATACAATTCTGTTTTATAAAACAACATATATGGAAAGATGTTGGGTGAATCAAGATAGATTTCTTTTCTTGGCAATATCTGTTGGTGACTTCCTGAAAGCGTGCCAAGGCCTACACAAATATCAGGAGTCGGAATAATCTGATTATATTCATATATTTGTTTCAAATAAGTAGATAAATAATGAAATCATTAGCACCGCCTATCTAGTCAACATCCACATACCTGGAAATGCAATGGATTTATTTGGCAGGAGAGGATCCACCTGCACTGCCTATCTAGTTGAGATCCACATACCTGTTAGCCCAATATCTTCATTTAAAACTATCATGCAACTTTTTCTTTTTGTAGAATGAGAACCAAATAATTGCAACAAATTCGATATACTTAATGTAAAAAATTACCATCAACCCATAGATCTGTAATAAGAATCTTGCCATCACCTCGAGTAGTAACACGAATCTTGCCATCACCTTGAGTAGTAACACAAACAGGATCATCCTGTAGCAGCCATAAAGCAAAACAAAGTAAATCAGCTGCATTAAGCAATAAATAAATAAGATAGTGCTAGAGCTTCAAGCACAATGAGTTGAATTTGGACATGCGGTCAGTCCTGATTATTATCATCAACTTAGCCTTGATGAGGACATCGTGCACACGTACGCCCGCACACCACCACCCCTACGCACGTACGTACGCAGGAGGACCTCACCGTCGATCTGGCTCGATGACAACGTTTAGGGAGGGCCTCCTAGCTAGAAGATAAGTTTTGGTTCAGAAAAGTGGACCCGATAGTTAAGAAAAGCCCATCATGGAATCTCGTTATCGTGGCTCGCTAGTCGGATTGATTTCATATTTTAGGTTTTGCTTATTTTTATTATTTAGAACATTGTGAACGCTTTAGATTTCTTTGTTTGATTTTTATTTTAGTTTACTTTATCACCAAGTAATAGGTTACGCACATGGTGCAAGTTTTTGGGATATATGATTTTCCTTATAAATATGCACCTCTTATAGTTCTTTTATTCATTCAAGTTAATAAAAAAAAAATCTTGCTTTATTTTTCTGCTCTCTTCGTGAGTTGTGGAAGAATTCAAAAGTGAGTGCAAAGCCCTCCTTTTTCGAAGGACTAACTACCGTAGTGCGAAGCCACATTGATCTCGATTCACCCCTATCCTCCATCTTTTTTTTTTCATCTTCCCCCACCATCCGTACTTCGAATTCGTCCTTTTGTTGCATCAGATTTCTTCATTACAGCAAGTTTTTATATTTCAGCCCGCAGGCGAGCTGAAACTTCGGCGGAGCACCACGCACAAGCTGTAGCTCGGATCGACTCGAAACTTCGAGGTTTTGGAGCCTCCCCCTGGCCGACTAGGGCCAAGGAGAGTTTTTCTGCAAACGACGCCCCCTCGCACGTGCGGCCAGGTACCTGCGCACATGCGAGCGCTCCACGCCCGTTATCCACATGAGAGATCGTCTTTTGGCTCAGGTTTTTATCCTCTCATAGCCCTTTTTTTTTATGAATCATAACCCTAGATTACGTTTTTCTTAAGTTATTTGCCAATTTTCTCACCCTAGGGCTCCTTGAATTGAGATTGGGGAATCTCTTAGATTAAGGGCTGATTCTTATGCATGTGTGGTTGATTTCTATTTCCCTTTGAGTATTGTTTGGCTCATAATTTTCATTGATCCAGCCCTAACATGTGTAGGCCTGGACCCGCATAGATTCCCCTTTAATTGAATGTTTGGATTTTCATGTGGGATGTAGAATTTGTGTGATTGTTTCTAAATTGGTATGATCTAAGCCTGAAATCTTACATATCATATTTAAATTCATGTCCTGCATCAAATTTGATATCAGAGCCTAAGGTTCTTGTAGGGAAATTCACCACATATTTAGGGTTTAGTTTGTTTGAGTCCTTCATGCATCCAATCCATATATAGCTGCTAGAAAACCGTAGTTCCTGATATATATAGCTGAATTTTCGTACCGGTGTGTAGTCTTTCATATAGAGTCTCGTAGGGTCATTTAGTTTTTAGACGCATATAGTCGTCATAGCATATCTTTAGGTTGAGTTCGCCTGTGTATGCCCACACGTCTTGCACCCTACTCTAAACATGGAGCAACTATAAGAATCAATGGCCAAGTTAACCCAACAGGTTGAGTCTATGTCTAAGCGCTTGGAACAACGCATAGATCAACGCCTTAACCAATTTGATGATCGCGTTACTCAAATAGAGGCCTCCCTCAGGGCAAACTCCACCATTGGGGAAGATACCCATTCTCAAGTAGGTGGTCAGGAGATTAGACGAAGGAATGAAGGCGGCCAAAGAGTTGGTCATGGGCACGCACCCGTGCACCCACCCCGTGAGGGACATCATGACTATTATGACCCAGATGCGCAACTCCTCAAGGGAGTTAGAGTATATGCCCCTACTTTTGATGGCCACTTAGACCCTAAAACTTTTTTAGATTGGTTGGCATATATAGACCACTATTTTGAGTGGTATGATATGTCGGATGCTCGACGAGTCCGATTCGCCAAGATGAAGCTTGTGAGTCAAACAAAGAGGTTTTGGGCGACAATTGAGCGAAAAAAAGAAAGAGCGAGGGAACTCCCAATAGTCCATTGGGGAAAAATGAAAGAAACGCTGAAAGAGAAGTACCTTCCTTTCTCGTATCGCCTGCGGTTGATTGAGTGGCAGTCTCTTCGACAGGGTTCCATGAGTGTTGCTGACTATATTGAGAAATTCAAAGAATACATGACCCGTTGTGAGGTTGATGAGGACCCCATACTCACCCTTTCTCGTTTTAAAACGGGCCTCCGTCCTGACATTAGGAGAGAATTGCTCGCCAAAGACATAGACATTATTGAATAGTTGTACCAAGTAGTGTTAGATGTCGAGCAATACCTTAAAGCATCTGTGGGAAGGCGGTTTGACTTTCGCGAATCCGATGCTAAGGTCAACCTCTGGGGCTAGACCTAACACGGGATTCCAAAACAAACATTTCCATAATGTTCAGCCCAGACCTAAGGATGATAAGGGTAAAGAGATTGTCGGGTCTAGTTCACGTTGAAGTGGGGTCACTAGGTGTTTTAGGTATCAGAGGTTTAGTCATTTTTCTCACTAGTGCGGCACGAGAGAGGGCACCAAAGTACTCTTTATTGATGGGTAAGTAGAAACAGTGCCACCAGAGAATGATAGTGAGGAGGAATATGAGCCAGTCGGAACCCCTAGTGATGAGGAAGAGGGAGCACAAGAGTCTGTGACCCTCGCAATTGTGCGTTGCACCCAGGCTTAAGCTAAGAACACTGATGACTGACGCCGCAACACAATCTTCTACACTTATGCAAAATGTGGGAAAAAGAGCTGTAAGATGATCATGGATAGTGGTAGTTGTGCCAACGTGGCATCGACTTGCACTGTGAGTCGTTTAGGCTTGAAGCTGGAAGCCCATCCTCAGCCCTATAGAGTCTCCTAGGTTGATGAAACATCCATTCCAGTCTCGCACCGCTGTCTTGTCCCTATTCAGTTCGGATCTTATAAAGACACAATTTGGTGTGATATTGTTCCTATGGATGTGGGTCATATCATTCTGAGTTGGTTGTGGCTCTATGACAGGGATGTTACCATATTTGGTCATTCAAATGTGTGTACATTCTGGTTTGAGGGCAAGAAGGTCAAGCTAAATCCTTTGCCACCCAAGAATACAACTGGAAAAGAGTTCACCACACAGAGTGGTGTGAGCGGCCCAAAAGAAGTGAAGGAGTCGAAGTCCAAATCTAAACCACTCCATATTTTGAATGTCAAAGACTTTGAGCGAGAGACGGAGGCGGACTCGATGATATACGCCCTTGTGGCTAGAGAGAGTGTACCAGAGACTAACGTAGAGTTATCCACTGAGGCCATTCAGGTAGTACATTAGTTTCGTGATGTCTTTCCTGATGATTTACCGAATGAGCTTCCCCCTATGAGGGATATACAGCATGCCATTGATTTAATCCCTGAGGCAACTCTACTAAACCTCCCGCATTACAGAATGAACCCAAAGGAGCACGCTGAGTTGAAAAGGTAGATTTATGAACTCCTAGAGAAGGGTTTCATTCGAGAGAGCATGAGTTCGTGTTCCGTGCCCGCCCTTCTTACGCCTAAGAAGGATGACACATGGAGGATGTGTGTTGATAGTAGGGTCATCAACAAAATCACAGTCAAGTATCGGTTTCTCATACCGCGTCTTGATGACATGCTAGATATGATGGTTAATGCTACTATCTTCTCAAAAGTGGGTATCACCAAATCCATATACGCCCTGGTGATGAGTGGAAGACGGCCTTCAAGTCGAAGGATGGGCTATATGAGTGGTTAGTTATGCATTTTGGGTTAACTAATGCTCCAAGCACTTTCATGTGTGTGATGAACCAAGTGTTGAGACCCTTCATGGGAAAGTTCCTAGTTGTATACTTTGATGATATCTTGATTTATAGCATGACTAAGGAGCAACATCTCAACCATTTGAGGCAGGTTTGTGGGATTCTTAAGGCCGAGAAGTTATACGCCAACCTAAAGAAGTGCGCGTTCTTGTCTAGTAGTGTGATCTTCTTAGGTTTTATTGTGTCAGCTGAGGGCGTGTCGGCGGATCCCGAGAAGGTCAAGGCCATCGTTAATTGGCCTGAACCCCGCAATATTCATGAGGTGCGCAGCTTTCATGGCTTAGCTACTTTTTATAGACGGTTCATTTGAGGCTTAAGTTTCATTGTGGCTCTCATCACGGACTGCATAAAAAAAAAAAAAGAGTTTCAATGGACAAAGGCCGCCTCAAAAGCCTTCAAGGAGATAAAGGTTAAGATGATCGAAGCTCCAGTCACGAGACTTCCAGATTTTTTAAAAGTTTTTGAAGTCGCATGTGACGCGTCAAGAGTCGGCATAGGAGGAGTACTTAGCCAGGAAGGGCACCCTATTGCCTCTTTTAGTGAGAAACTGAATGAGGCGAAGCAAAGATATTTCACCTATGACAAGGAATTCTACGCGGTAGTGCAATCATTACGCCACTGGCGACATTACCTGTTATAGCAAGAATTCGTCTTGTTCTCAGATCACGAAGCCTTGAGATACTTGAACTCTCAGAAGAAATTAAGCCCCAAGCACGCTAAGTGGGTTCAATTCCTTCAAGAGTACACTTTTGTGCTTAAGCACAAGGCGGGTGTAGAGAATAAGCCTGCCGACGCGTTGAGTCGTCGAGTCGCATTACTCAACTCCATGAGCGTTGAAGTTACGGGCCTTGAGCGCATCAAAGAAGAGTATTCTGAGTGTCCAGATTTTGGAGTTGTGTATACATCTTTATTAGAGAGTCCATCAGGAGTTAACAGTGAGTATTTGATTTTGGACGGATATTTGTTTAGGAGTGACCGCTTGTGCATACCACACACCTCCCTTCGCGATTTTCTTGTCTGTGAGTTACATGCTGGGGGGTCCCGGGTCATTTCGGTCGTGACAAGACCATTGCCCTAGTGGAGGATAGATTTCATTGGCCAAGCCTCAAACGGGACGTGACCAAAATTATAAGACAATGCCGTACTTGTCAACTGGCAAAGCAGAGAAAACTGAATACAGGATTATATACACCTTTGTCAATCTCATTCATCCATTGGCAAGCTATCAGTATGGACTTCGTGCTTGGACTTCCCAAGACTATTCAAAAGCATGACTCCATATTTGTTGTCGTGAACCGTTTCTCTAAAATGGCTCACTTTATTCCTTGTTCTAAGACCTCCGACACATCACATGTTGCCAAGTTGTTCTTTAGTAAGGTCGTCAAACTGCATGGGTTACCAAAAACCATAGTGTCTGACCGTGACGTGAGATTCATGAGTTACTTTTGAAAGACATTGTGGCACATGATGAATACTAGGCTCCAATTTTCTTCTGCCTACCACCCTCAGACCGATGGTCAGACTGAGGTGGTTAATAAGAGCCTAGGGAATTTACTTCGATGTTTAGTGGGGGAGCATACCAAAACATAGGACGCCGTACTACCCATAGCCGAGTTTGCATACAATAGTTCTATCAATAAGTCCACAGGTCTCAGTTCTTTTGAAGTCGTTACTGGTTACAAGCCTAGGAAGCCTATTGATCTTATCCCCATGTCATTGTCTCATAGGTCATCAGAGTCTGCAGAGTCTTTTGTGCATCACATACATTCATTGCATCAAGAAATCAAGCGAAAGATCATTTACTAATAATGAGCATTACAAACTTTCTACAGACCAACATAGACGTTTCAAAGAGTTCAATATTGGGGACTCTGTGTGGTCCGCATCAGGCCCGAGCAGTACCCTCCAGGGGTCGTTCCTAAGTTACACGAGCGTAGCGTTGGGCCCTTCTAAATTATAAAGCGAAACGGTCTCAATGCGTATGAAGTAGATCTTCCAACTTCCATAGGAATTAGTTCCACATTTAATGTGGAGGATCTAGTTGCTTCTCAGGGACCCACTGATACTTTGTCCGGCCCTTCGCCCACCCATCTTAATTCCCCAAACTTACCCTTTGATCCATGTCCTCTTTTCGACCTTTCATCTCAGTCTCTACCTCTCATACCTAGCCTTCACACACCCAGAGAGGAAATAGAGGATATCCTGGACTATGAGATTATTTCCACGTCAGATAGTGGGTTTCAGATATACCTAATTAAATGGAAGTCACGCCCAGCTTCAGACAACACGTGGCTCACTAAGGAGGAGCTTCGACAACTTGATCCTGACATTCTAGAGCGATTCAGGAGTTTTATTTCGCCAGTGGCGGAATCTTCGCAGCCAAGAAGAGTTGATGAGGACATCGTGCACACGCACGCCCGCGCACCACCACCCCTTAAGCACGTACGTACGCAGAAGGAGGACCTCACCATCGATCTGGCTCGATAACAACGTCCAGGGAGGGCCTCCTAGCTAGAAGATAAGTTTTGGTTCAGAAAAGTAGGCCCGATAGTCAAGAAAAATGCATCATGAGATCTCATTATCGTGGCCCGCTAGTCAAATTGATTTCATATTTTAAGTTTTGTTTATTATTATTATTTAAAACATCATGAACGCTTTAGATTTCTTTGTTTGGTTTTTATTTTAGTTTACTTCATCGCCAAGTAATAAATTACGCACATGCTACGAGTTTTTAGGGTATATGATTTTTCCTATAAATAAGCACCCCTTGTAGTTCTTTTATTCATTCAAGTTAATAAAAAAAAAAAATCTGCTTTATTTTTCTGCTCTTTTCGTGAGTTGTGAAAGAATTCAAAAGTGGATACGAAGCCCTCCCTTTTCGAATGGCTAATTACCGTGGTGCGAAGCAACATCGATACCGATTCACCCTCATCCTCCATTTTTTTTTTGCATCTTCCCCCACCATCCGTACTTCGAATTCGTCCTTTTGTTACATTAGATTTCTTCATTACAGCAGGTTTCCAGATTTCGGCACGCAGGCGAGCTGAAACTTCGGCGAAACACCACGCACAAGTTGCAGCTCGAATCAACCCGAAACTTCGAGGTTTTGGAGCCTCCCCCTAGCCGACTAGGGCCAAGGAGAGCTTTTCTGCAAACGACGCTCCCTCGCATGTGCGGCCAAGTACCTGCGCACGTGCAAGCGCCCCACGCCCGTTGTCCACACGCGGGATCGTCTTTTGACTCAGATTTTTATCCTCTTTTATTCTCTCATAGCCCTTTTTTTTTTATGAATCTTAGCCCTAGATTACGTTTTTCTTAAGTTATTTCCCAATTTTCTCACTCTATGGCTCCTTGAATTAAGATTGAAAAATTCCTTGGATTAGGGGCTGATTCTTATGCATGTGTGGTTGAGTTCTATTTCCCTTTGAGTATTGTTTGGTTCATAATTTTCATTAATCCAACCCTAACGTGTGTAGGCCTAGACCCGCATAAATTTCCCTTTAATTAAATGTTTGAATTTTCAAGTGGGATGTGGAATTTGTGTAATTGTTTCTGAATTGGTATGATCTAAGCCTGAAATCTTGCATATTATATTTAAATTCATATTCTGCATCAAGCCTTGTCACAGATATTTGGTGTTGGCTTCACCCACCAATGCACATATTTTGGCTTCTAATAATAAATGAAAAAAATATCAAAATTTTCCCACGTCCCATCAAGTCTCACCGCACTAGTTTACATTTTAATTATCGACTTTTTCCAACTTTTCAGCATTTCCTACTGCACTATACACTTTTCACCATTTCAACAGATTCACCGAATTGCGATGTTTCTGGAATGTCTGGTGAACAGACCTCTGCTTCAGGCCATTTCAGAGCAATTGACTAATCCAGCCACCTCATGAGTTCGATTGCCAGTCTGATTTGTGAAATCTTTTATAACAAATACCAACTTATAATTAGAACACGGACTGTACCTTGAATGAAACAAAGATTTCCATCTCTCAATTGTTGGGGTTTATTCATGACAAGAATATGATGCTCCTTTGCATATAACTCTAAAACCTGAATTGTTGTTGTGGTTGATGATTTGCATATAAATGTATTCAAGCTAGATCATCCCACTCTCAGCCCCCAGTCTAGTTTGAGCATTGAGAAATTAGAAGGAACGATCACATACACCCGCAATCAACAGAATGGTACCATCAACCTTGACACAAATGCCAGGTGTTAAGTGTGTACAACATCCAAGCCATGAAAGGTGTGCCAAGAAGATCACCTGTCATAAAAATTAGATGAGTTCACTCACAGGCAAGACACAATATGTTGAATTGGATCATCAGCAGATACGAGTTAAATAGTCCACTGTTTTCCCTATGGTGCACTGACCTGATTTGAATGACATAATCTTCATAGTTGGGGCCCATTTTTTCAATGCTTTGATTTGACCCACATTTGACATGGTATGCATGTCCTGCATGGACAATAACTTACCAACCATTGAGGCATATGTTATCACTAGTAACATAACAATGCCCAAGAACTCAGACAAATAGTATCCAACATATGCTAGAAAATGTGAGACAAATACCATATGACTGGAACTCTCCCCACCAATCATTTCCTCCAGGGACACACCAAAATGGATCTGCGGTTTTAAGAATCTTTCCCAAGATAAAATGTTTTCTTCGTTGTTGCAATCCGCATATCCTGTAGCAATAATACATGCAATCCATTGGATTAGCTTCCATAAAGTAGAATGCTAATCAGTAAAGCAATGACACATTATAATATAAACTGCACCAGGAACAGTTGAGTGTAGAATGTGTGATTTCACAAGATCTCGAGCACGCTTGAGATTTATCTGCCAAAATAGAAGTAGAAATTCAATGCAATTGAAAACGAACAGTTGAGTGTAGAATGTGTGATTTCACAAGGTCTCGAGCACGCTTGAGATTTATCTGCCAAAATAGAAGTAGAAATTCAATGCAATTGAAAACTAATACACATGAAGCGCGCGCGCACACACACAAAAGAAAAGAAAAAAAAAATTAGAAAAAGGAGAAAAACATAAAGAGTAAAACCAAGGAGAGTATTAACATGTGCATCGACAACAAACATGTCTTGACTAATAAGACAGCATGCCCACTTATTTTATATACATACATATATGGGAATACAACATATTTGTATTTGTGGTCACATGTACTTCATGTGAACCAAGCAAAGCTCCTGGGATTAACATCATGCCAAACTCTTCAATGCAAGTTCCAGCTCATAGATAAGCAAACATGTATTGGAAAAACAAGTCAAAATAAACTAACATTGCCCTCCAATGAACAAGAATTTTCCGTATTAAACATAATGGAGTAATCATGATGGAGATTTGATAAATCCGGTCAGATACTAGCAAACTAACATTTGCAACAAGTAAACGATCACCTATAAGAACAGCAGTGGAGGCCGTTAAACCAGCATCTCTGTTTTGATTGTTTTCCGACTTGAGAAATTCGGAGTCTGTGTGGTTGTACGCATCTGCTGCAGACACATGAAGCAAACAAATACAATCTCAATGCCAATGTGTAAAATGAATATCAAATGGAACTCAAGTCGAGCATATACAAGTGTAATGGGGAAAAAATGAATGATACCTATAGCTGATTTGTTCAAACTAAAATTTTTAGTTTCAAATACAGGTGGTGATTTGGACTGTTTAAATTGTCACAGACCTGACAATGAGTCACCGCCTTTGTACAATTCAGGGCCATCATTCAGTGAACTAGAACAATGATCTGATGTGCCACTGTCGATGGACCATGTCCACAAATTTTATAGATCAAACAATCTGGGTAATCACTTTTTGTACAAGTTAGGGCCATCGGTCGGTGGTAGAAAAGATTGATGTAATGTGCCCACTGTGATGGACCATATCTGCAAAATTGAACAGATCAGACAATCTAGGCCACTAGAATGATCTGGACCATTATTCAGTGAACCAGATTGATCTGACCTGGGCCACCAAATTGACCAGGGCTATCATTTAGTGACTCAAAACATTGATCTAGTCTGCCCACTGTGAATGGACCATGTATGCAAAAATCGAACAGTACAGATAATCTGGGTCACCAGATTGGTCAAATATTGGCCATCATTCGCTGATTTGGAACACTGATTTGTTCTGCCCAGTGTGGTTAGACCATGTCCCAAAATATCTAATAGATTTGGATGGCTCCACTCTACAGACGGACCACCTGCGTATACTGCAATGGTGGCTTTCAGTTGAAGTAGATTTATCATTTATGATTTGGTTGGTCCATCCATTGTGGGCAACAAAAAAATAAAAATAAATCAATGCACCTAAGAGAGATTGAAATAGACAGTGGATGATGAGGGAGGGAGAGAGTTTCACAAGCATTTTGTTTCTTGCCCCCATTGTATCTTGATTCTTATTTGTCTGCTCTTGTTTAGCTGTGGGTTGTTGAGTCCTTGTCTTCACCCTTTGATTTTTAATAAAGTTGTGTCACCTTTTAAAAAAATTAAACATGTACATTGCTATGTGAATGAGTATGGATGGACCACACCTCAACCTCTGTCATATGTACACTGCTAGATTGAATAATAATAACAATAATAATCTCTGTCACATGCCCACTGCTAGATTGAATAATAATAACAATAATGATCTCTGTCACATGCCCACTGCTAAGTGAACGAGCATGGATGGTCATATCTTGCCAGACTATCCAAGACTCCTGATATTCATGTTAGAGGTCTGATTTGGTTTGGTACTTCATGGGCATGCAATGAATCAGGTGCTGGCGTGCTGCACATGTTTTCACCCGTTTTCAGTTGGGAACTCGTGTAATGCATCCGTTGGCTGGGTGCAATTATTTCAACCAATATGAGCTGCTGATGCCTTCCTTTTCATCTTTAAGGCAAGATGTCCTTGTGGATATCTAAAGTTTGTTTCCCTGCTCTTTGGTTCAACAGTATATTGACCGGATCAGAGATGATTTTATCATATTTACGAATGACTAGAACATAGTGATTAGCGACCACCACTTGATTGAATTGAATTATAATTCATTCAATTCATTATCAGAGGAAATTATTGAAGTGGGGTAGTGCCTTTTTTAACCTATAATGACAATCAAAATTTCAATTTTGTGCGTTTCATGTTGGACTCGATAGTAGTTGCAATTTGGGAGCTAGTCCCTCATCATGAACAGAGCTGACTGGGGCTATCTTATTAAATTGGTATTATTGCAGTTCAATTCAATGGAACATATCAACACAACTTCAGCATGAGGGTGACCTGAAAATTCGTGGCTTGGACCATAAATACATGTTGGAGAAGGTGGTGCACCTTGCTGCTTCAACCTCGAACTTGAGACGGGGGAGTCACTGGTCCACATGGCGGCTACTCCTACCTTGCTTGAGAAAAATCATGCTTGGTAAAGTGCTATTCTCTGTATCCATACTACCACTTTCATGCATGTGTGGCGTAAGTTAACATACTCTGCAGCTCGAGCACCCCCGTGGCCTGAAGATACAATATATGCATAAGATTAACAAAAGAAAGGCAAATACACAGCAATCTAGAGTACAAAATAAAATATCCTTCGGAACAGTTGCAAGCACAAACTAATATCAGCTTCAACTAATTTTATAGACTCTCCAGCAACAGTTAGTAATGCAAAGCAAAAGAAAGTAGCCTGCAATTTCGAGTCAGAATGCCTGACAACGAAGAGGATTTTCCATATTAGAAAACATTCAAAAAAGGAATTAGGTGTGCCAAGGTATTAGAGCACCCCATTTGGGGCCTTTGATCCACACCATTCATCTCCATCATTCTCATCACAAGCACCACCACGTTACCACATCACCACCGCAACCTCACCAGCCGTCACCTGCAAATCCGGCAAAACCTTGTCTCAGACACTGCTCTGTTAGACCAACACTTAGATCCGCCATCATTTCTGTCTCTGAGATCCCATTCGCAGCCCACAATCTCGCTAGCTGCATTTTCTTCAGCCATAGCCGCCTTTGCTGAAGCCCATATCCATCGGAACCCTTGTGAGCACACCACCAGGCATCCCTGCTACTATTGCTGACAGGAAACAACAACACAGATTCGCCACTGCAATTACTTTCACCCACAACAGTCTTAGATCCAGCGACTTCTCTAAACTCAGGCACAGAGAGAGAGAGAAAGGAGAGAAGGAGAGATGAAGGTAGAGGGAGAGGGAGAGGCGCAGAGGGAGAGAGAGAGACGGATGAGGGGGGTTGATTAGGGCCGGCGCCCTAACCAGTACTCAAAACTTATAAGTTTTTAACGGTAGTGTCACTCTCCCCACTGTGTTCTCTGGTGGGGTCACTGGAGCTTTGGATGTGACTCATTCTTTGGATCTTACCCAAAAATGATCACTCCAGATGGATGGACGGCGTGGATACAAAACATACATACATCATGGTGAGCCCACGGAACCTGGTGACGTCACTTCAATAGCAGTCTCCCTACTCAACTTGTCAGTAGCCAATCCGCCCCCACAGAGAGGAGGCTGGGTGACGTCAGAAAGTTATGTGGGTCCTAGCATGAGGTATGTGTTATATCAAATCGTCCATTTGTATGGTGTGCTTATGATAAGGCTCGAGACTAAAAATAAGATAGATCTAACTTTCAAGTGGACTGCACGATCGAAAGCATGTAGGGGATTGAAAGTCTACCATTAAAACCCTTTTGGGAGCCATGGAAGTTTTGGATCAATATGAAATTTGTTTTTCCTCTTCATCCAGGTCTTTGTGACCTTATGAACAGATTGGATGGAAAATAAACTTTATGGTGGGCCTTACAAATTTTTTTAAGGTAAAAATCATCACCTCTGTTGGTATTTGTGGTGCGGTCCATTTAATCTTTGGATATAATTCATTTTTTGAATAATTCTCTGAAATGATCTTGAAAAATGGATGAACAGTGTGGGTTGATTTCAAATTTTTGGTAAATCCAAAACTCAAGTGGACCATACCACATGAAACAATGTGGAATAATGATTTCTACCATTGATACCTTCCTTAGGCCCACAATAACGTTATTTGCCATCCAACCTATTTATAATATCAAATACATATGAATGAAGAGAAAACACAAACATCAGCTTGATCCAAAACTTCTATGGCCTCTAAGAATTTTTTAATGGTAGAGGTTCAATCACACTATTTCCTGTGGTGTGATCCACTTGAGCTTTGGATATGCTTCATTTTTATTCTTTAGATCTCAATTTATCTGTTAACATGGATAAACGGAGTGGAAAAAATAAATAAATAACGGTTGACCCTACATAGTTTACTCTAGTAAGGCTAATGACTGACTAACTTAAATGTAGATGGGTTTCCTTAAAACATTCATAATGATATATTGGGCTTGCCTTAATGTAATTCATATATCCAATCCAGTCATTATGTGTATCCCACTTGGATGAGGGGTCAGACTAAGTTTTAGCCACATCCAAAACTCATGTGGGTCCCAACAAGTGCTTTTATATATTTTTAAAGATGTCTTGACATGGTTTTAGATGGTATGACCCACTTGAGTTTCGTTTACGTATGATTTTTGAGATATCTCATAACCTAAAGGGGACACATTAAATGCACAGTGTGATGTTCGACACACATCATGATGGGGCCCACAAAACTTATTAAGATAGATTCGTAGGTTCTAGCGAGGTTAATAAGCTGGGTGTCACGCACCAAATCCGAAAATCGGATTCATAGGAATTCCGACTGCCGAATCCGATACCGACAGCCTCCGTAGTACCCTATTCTCGGCTCCTAGTGTCCATACGCCAGATTCTGATCCTGAGATCCTACAAGGAAAATTTTTCAATGTTCGTTTAACTCATAATAAGCATAACCATAAGTATACCCAAATCACAAAGGCAACATCATCATCACATATCCACTAATATAAACATTTGAATACAATGCTGAAAGAGAAATACATATGTCAAAAATCAAAGCTCCAAATAATCGTTACACGCTCCATGCTCAACGCTACTGTAACCTAACACCATCTGCACGCATCTATCGTGCATAAGCTTATAGAAAGCTTAGTGGGTGGTGAAAGTGTGTGCACAAGGTAAGTGTCAAGTAAGCAATATCAGAGTAAGCTGAAAATACTAATCAGTCCATAAATTATACCATGTCAGAGTACAATATCAGAAATACTGGTAAGATCATAAATCACACAATATTCATGTAATGCGAAAACATGCTGATAAGGTCATTAGTCATATGATATTAAAGTAAGCAAGGCAAATCATAATGAGGCAAATACTAAGGAAGTAATGTAGATCAGTTATGTAATGCGGAGACATAGTAAGTCAAGTATTTAATACAATGCCATAAAGAGTCAAGTATCAAATGCCGATGATGCAATGCAATATGTGGTGCAAATGAAATAACCAAACTGGAATGAGGTCAGGATGATAGTACGTAGTGTCGCAGGCTGTGGGGGTCCATCACAAGGAAATTTTATCCAAACCAGTCTCATACTTAAATTTGGATAGTCAAACTCAATGTGGTAAACTCCTAATCTCAGGTTAGTTGCGCGCCCAACCGAAATCCTGGCCATGCGAAGGTACACGTAACAAATAATTACCAACCACCAGTCCGAGTGGATAGTGAATGAATAAATGAGTATGCACATCCTGCTCAATAAGTCCACATATCAGTATGATTCTTCTCTAGGATCATCTCTGGGGTTTAGTACACTCTAAATAACACTGCCCCTCTCCCAGCGGCACAGTCCAAGTGAGCATAAGAAACCTCATTATCCACCTGACCAATAGTCTGCCGATACTTATCTGCCATATCGATAGCGGACCCATTCACGAGCTGGTCAAACTCAGTCTAACTACGCCTCCTAGCCTCGGGCGGGTAAGGCCACACCTCCTCCCAACCAACCACGACACAGTGGGAGACGCGGCCTCCTGGTATTCGATACTCGGGCGCTCATGTATCCACTCAGTCCCGACGTTGGGGTATCCTCTGGTACCAAGAGGGTTTAGAGATTTTCACCTAAGGCCATCTATGGTAGCTCGATGCTAGTAACAGATTTTTGGTGTCCCATCTGGCCATCCAGGATATGCCTGTGGAGGCTACTGCCCTGATGTCGCTAGGGTATACAGTAATCACAGTGCAAGATGCATGAGTCATACAATCCAGTCATGCATCAATCCTGCGCATACCGGGCGCTCATGTGAGTTAATATCCGCTTATCAAAGAGTCTCATAACAACCTACCCAATAACATATGCAATGGTCAACCATATCTCATAACAAACATGCAGATGATGCGTATGAGCATGTATCATGATGTCATGCAGTCACATACTCATAATCTATATCAATAACTGGCATCAACAATCGACCTCGACAATGTGGACATTTAACCAACATTGCCCCCACGGAATAGCCCACATAGAGCCAAACATATAATGGGGTTATGACCTCACACAAAGGCCTAATATATAATGGGCCTTACTCAAGGGCGACATATACACAACAGGTGGGCCTTACTTACGGGTCTCAAATACATGACACGTGGGCCCTACACATGGGTCTCGAATACATCAAATGGGTCATGCATCATGGATGTAATGCCCTTAAAATCGGGGGTCGAGCAGAAGCTCAGCTCTCGAGTTCCAACGCATCACTTATGCAAAATAGATAATGATAATTGAATGTTGTTCATATTCCAGCAGTAAACATGAGTTGTATTAGACCAAAACAGCATATTATACTCCAAAGACAGTTAAATTTCACAAGTGGAAGACCGTAATAAATATATATAATGTATAAACTATTGTAAGTGTCCAGAGTGTGAAATGTTACCAGGTTAACTATATACATGTATACTCCAAAATGAATAAAATGAATATACATAGGTGTTCCCAACAGTGCAAAATAACAAGTGTATGGCGTCTAATCAACAATCTTGTGACCCCGTTGATCAAAATATGGTATATATAGACCCGCTTGATAGCCGCATATAGGAGAAACCCTCCTCATCATCATACAAATCTGGCTCCGCTTCGCAAGCATCGCCATCATCTGAAACTAAAATAGGGACTGATTGGCATTGCAAACATCATTCCGTAACATGGGAGTAAGTGATCAACTTAGTGGAATCATAGAGTAAGATTAACATGTTATCAATTCAGTCAAGCAGTAATGATAAAGCAAACATATCAAACATTCATAGATACTCTTGATAATAAAAGGATGGAATATTTTCATTATGCATGCCCTCGCCTACACTCCCTCGCGCGACACCATCGTACGTCCGCTGCATGCTTTCTTCCCTCTGTGCACTTCAACCACGGCACATGCAGTGTGATGTTATGAACGTGATTACCGAGTTATTATTAGTCCTTTTCATATAATAGTATTGGGAAGCTAAGGTACCTCCTTATATCAATACCCAAATGATGATTCATTCTAGGGTCGTCAGTCCTAGACAATCTCATACGATATTGCGGTTCTAGGTCGCCACAAAAGGTCTCGTCACCAAATCAGTATTTTCAACACCTCGAAAATTGGGGGTCGGGTAGAAACCCAACTCCCGAATTCTAAAATGTTATTTATGCAACATAGATAATGTTAAATGCATGTTGTCTGTAAAAAGGCATTAAACAAGATTGGGATTAAGCCAAAACAGCATATCATACTCCAGAGACAGTTAAATTAGCAAGCGGAAGAATGTGATAGATATATAAAATATATAATTGATTGTAAGTCTCCAGAATGTGAACATGTTACCAGGTTAATTAAATAAATGTATTCCCCAAAAATGGAAAGAAAGAATATACATCAGTGTTCTAAAAATATAAAATGATAAGTGTCAAGGCATCTAATTAACCTCCCTGTAATCCCGTCGATCCAAACACGGAGGAGAAGTCCTCATCATCATACAAGTCCAGCTCCGCTTCATAAGCAGCGCCATCATCTGCAACTAAAATAGAGACTGGTGGGTGTTCGGAACACCATCCCGTAATGTGGGAGTGAGTAGCTAACTCAGTGGAATAATAGAGCAAAGATTAGCATGTTATCAAATCAATCACGCGTTAATAGTAAAGCACACAATCAACCATTCCTAGATACTGTTGTTAATGCATGCATGAAATGACATGATGGATGCCCTCACCGACATACTCCCTCATGCGGCACCATCTGCGTATCCGGAATGCTTTCTTCCCGCAGTGCTCCTCATCTTCCAGGCACATGCAATGCGATATGGATAATGATTACCAAGTTATTATTAATCCTTTTCATACAGTAGGATTGGAAAACTAGGGTACCTTGCTTATATCAATTCCAACACAGATCCTGTCTAGGGTCGTCACTCTTAGTAATCTCATGCGATATTATATTTGCATGTCGCTGCAAGGGCTGTCAGGGCTGTTGCTCGCACTCGTTGCACCTCTCCCCCATCACCTTATCAATACAGGCCTAATTATCCTTAAGACTGCATCAGGACTCGTCGCCCCCATGTGGTGTCAGGATAAACTCAAGGTTACTACAAAGGGCTCGTCACCTGATCAGTGTAGGTCGACAGCGAGAATATAGTGTCTCATACCACCATAATCTGCTCAAAATAGGGTGCTCACTGGTCACTAAAGGGAGGTTTGTGGCCCCAGCGTAGGCCGACAGCTCGACCACGGTGTCCCATACCACCATGCCCGGCTCATGAGTCTTTATGGATCAAGGTATTATGGTTAACAGGGTTTCCAATGGTAAGTTCAGTACCCTAGGTTCAAGCAGTTATGTCTCATACAGGGTGAACATACAATGGCCAGTCGGGTTACTTGATGGGCTCGACTAGCACGAGCGCATCTCAAGTTGAACGACATGAAGTGCATAAAACACTTCGTTTGGTGTAACCACTGCTGCCAACCCAAAACACGACTCGCGTTCATCGACGCGTCCTTTGTGATACATAGAAACCAACTACGAATTTGATCCATTACCAACTGCCTGGACTAGGTCATAGCCCCAAGCATTTGTGCATCAACATCAATAAGCATATGTGAGTAACATAAATGAAATACAACATTGTAAGATGTTGACACATGTTATAACAAACAACTTAAGCAAATCATCCCACACATGCATTTCATGTATAAAATGAAATCAATACATATAGCCAACATGATGGAAATCATTTACATCAGCATATTACTTGAGAATTCAATCTCAAAACTCATACACAACACTATTTACTCAATACATACTAATACAAACATTTATACAAACACTTAGACTACACACTTTAGTCTACATAGCGTATGTCGACTCAAAGTGCGCTTAAGGGCGAATCTCTTCGCCAAACCAATCATGCATGCATTCCTAATATTCTAACACGATAAATAGTCATGGCAAACATTTTATCAAAATATGGACGTAAGCGGTATTTCCTACAAATGACTAAAATACCCTAAATCTCATATTTACCGTACGTTTACGAAACGGAAAACGGACAACATGTTGTACATGTCAAACGGTGTTGTCATCGACAATCTACTATTAAACGACATTGAAAGGTTTGAAATCAGTCAATCAAAGCGTCTAAAATCCTCACCTTGTGTCGTAGAAGTGTATCGATTCGAATCGAACGTATACGCTTTGTCAACGGCGTAAAGGCGACCTAATGCACAAGATACATAAGCTACATCATTAATGAATCAAAAAAAATCTCAAAACAGCAAGTAGTTAGGGTTTTTCTTACCTAGGAGTGCGTTGGAATCGCCGGGAAAGTGATTGGAGTGCGTTGCTTTAGCACGTGTAGCAGCAGCAACAAGTGGCGGGAAGATCTCTCCCACACTCTCTCACAATCTCTCACTTTCTCTCTCTCTTTTCCTAGGGTTTCAAGCAAATTCGGATGGGAGGGTTGTGAGAGGGTTTAAAGCCCTTATATAGGCTAAAACCTTCCCAGATTAGGCTTGGGAACAAAGTTCACTTCAGGTATAACCAAATCTGGACTGTTTCGATCTAAAAGAGTATTTCTGGAGGTCCCCTGGCCGAATGCGGTCGGACTTAAGCTCATGGATACTGGATCTAGCACACATCAAGTTTTCAGACCGGAAGAATTCGCAGATCGCATGTAGCGGTCCAATTTCAGTTCAGCGGTCATCGCACCTAGATCAGGTCTATAAGTCTCATGATATGAAAGAAAAAATTTTTCCTGATCCATGGGTGTAATTTGGCTAAATTTTGACGGTCAGAACGCTTAATAATAACGCGCCAAGTCACGTGCCAGATTTGGATTAAAATTTTTAAATCTAACCCCTTTCTCACTCTCTTCACTCCAGGCTCAATGAAATAGCCTCTGAACATCAGTTGGGCTTGATTTTCGAAATGATTGTCAAGTCCAGCTAAGCGGTCATAACGGTCTAAGATTGTAGGTATCAGACTTTCGACGTGCGGTTTAGATCCAATACAAAGTTTCAAAGGGTTCCTGGGAACAAACTGGTTTAGAGTTTGATCCTGAATTTTAGGATAACGTAGCGTCAATGATTCTAGAGGTTTTGGGTCTTATAGTTTATATTTAAAGTGATCCAAGTTAATTTTACTGAGTATTCAGTTTGGTACTTAACCAAATTCTACCTTAATAGGGCAGAATACAGTCCTAGGGCCATTATATGCCCCATTTTGGGCACTTTTAGTTATCATATTATTTTTATTATTTTTCTGGAGTTCATCATCAAGTTTACCCTGACTCCACCAAATTTCATAAGATTTTGAGTTGTAGAAAAATTCTAAAAATTCCAGAAGCAGCAGCTATCCAACAAGTAATTATCGGAAAGTTTCTCATAATGACCTACTTTAAATTATATTAAATATTTTATTATATTTTTCACATATTTTTATATAAAACTAGACTCATTTATCTTCAAACTAGTTTTTGAATCACCTAAATCGGAATTATAACGAAGGAAATATGATTTTTCAAAGTTGGAAGTAACGCGAAGGAAAAAGTGCAGAAACCGGCCTGCCAGACCGTTGTACGGACGGGTTCGGCGATCCCATCGCTGCTCGCTGACCTGTTTGGGGTGATTTCACCATCTGATATTTGAAATGGGTGTATTTTAGAATCTGGGATGAGTTATTTGACATGCAATATATAATTTTGGGGTAAGAGAAGCTAATTTATCCAAATAGCCTACTTATTTCATGAGATTACAAAATGTTAATGGTTAAAAACCCTTTTTATTTATTTATTTACTATTCATAGTACTTTTTATTTTAAGTATTGATTAACATCACCTAAACTTTAAAATTTGTGTCTAATATGAAAGCTCCTAGAAAATTTTGAAGGATAAAGTAGTGAAAGGTGAGATTTTCGAAGGAAATAGGGATTTGAGACTTTTGGATCAAGTTTTGAGAAGTTAATCAGGTGTTAGGATTGACCCATTGCCTAAGGACGTCTAATCCCAGGTTAGCAAAAATTCGGGGTGTTACAATCTACCCTCCTTAAAACACAATTTCATTCTCGAAATTGGCTAAGGGTAATGAGTACTTAGAGAGACCTTCGTATTGACATTCTAAGGAAGGTTCAAATCTTAATCGATACGTAACCTTACGTATAACCTAAATCAATTTTTTCGATTCTGGGCCAGTGGGGAAGGGGCTAACCACGCTTCCGCTACGCCACTCTGATCTAACGGTTGCATTGGCTGATCCTATCAAGATTGGGCTCAATACGTTCTACCCCCCTTAAAACTTGGTTCTACTTGAGGTTCAAGATTCTATGTCCCGATCCGTATATCGGAACGAGGTGTAACTTAGGACCTATCCTTGACATAAAATGGGAAACAACCTCTCACTACATTGGTCTTCCTTTGATAATGATGTGTTCTATGGCATTGGTACCTATGGTTGTAGAAAGGAGCTGAAATGATGGGTGTTGTGGTTGATTTCAAGGACGGATGTGAGTTCGTGGCAAGAGGTCTAACCTCTATTGGCTATATGTCCTCAACATTTCCTAAAGGTAAAGCAATAATTTTTGGTTGTAGGTGGTCGGGCCAACATGGAAGAAAAGTTGTATAATGGGTCTGAGCCGGATACATAGACCTTTTGTCTAATCAGGACAGAAAACTCGTTGTATCAGTTCGTAATTCGAGTCAATACCGATCTTCTGCTTGATCAGAGCATTGGATTTATTGGTAACCACTAGGATTAAGAAGTCGATTCAAACCGCGAATACATCGCTTACATACCGTTCCTTTACTTCGCATTCCCGAATACAATAAGCCCTTTGGAAAGGCAATTCAAAGGGGCGTGCTAGTTTATTCTAAGTTCATTTTGAGGGATTTATAAGTTTTCCCTCAGGGTGAATGGTTCTAAGATACATAAGCTTCCTGAGAGTTACTAAAGGAGTCTATCGATGTTATGAGGATCTATCCAAGGAAGGGAGTCCCATTCCAACCAAATCTAACTTACTATTCCTTAGCATCTACAGCCTTTACTCTACTCAAGGTAACTAGTAGACTAGTCTGTAATCTACAGCCTAAGCTTATACGCTAAATGGTTTCATACCATTACTAGTACAGGGAATTGCTCTATCGCTTAGGGTCACGATTGTGTAAATGGAATTAGATTTCCTATATCGTTAGATCCTTCAAATCTAGGAGTGCTAACTCTAGGTCCAAAACGCCAAGGGCCTATATGGCCAGTAGCCTTAAGTTGTATTAATTGGAACTGCATTCCTAATCCCATGTTGGGATTGGGAGTGGCATGCTTAGTAGGAGGGTGGGTTGGGATAAAAACTAATTCGTAAGCTTAATCCCGGGATTTACAACATGGTAGTGGAAACCGTAAGATACACCCAATATAGGGACAATACCTTACAGCGAACGAAACGGCATGCGCTTCTTTTAACAAAATTTGTCACAATACATGTAATAAAGTTCTACATGAATTATGACAGGAACACATTCGGCTATGCTAAGCCCAAAATAATACACAAACACATTTTCTACCTATGACATCACTAGACCCAGCAACAACAAAATACAGAAATCCTTACACAACAACGGCATAGATGCCTAATTCTACTAAAAGACTTTTACCACGGTCCCGACTTACCTTCTCTAATACTGTCTGTTGCCCATTAGAGCTCTATCGGCCATGTATTCTCACCACTCCTGAGACCCAAAAGAGTGTAAAGGCTCAAATAAAAGGGACATGAGAGGGAGGATGGTGATAAGGGAGAAAAAGGCTAAAATAGCCTTAACAATAGCCATGGAAAATGAGGAAAATGAGAAGAAATGGCTGCCCTAATGGACTAAAATGACTCTAGACCCTGTAGAGGGGTGAATTAAGCTCCCAAAGGCTGGATTTTCAAAGGAAAAAGAGAACAATAAGTGGGAATAGAGCTCACCCGACTTTCAGCCACAAATGGAGGTTGTGGGAGCTTCCACGGACGAGATTGGAGAGAGAGGGGACTGCCTACTGCTGTGGACGATGGAGTGGGATCGGTTTTAGTAGAAAATGAGATTGGGAGTGGTTTTGAGACGTGATTTGAGAGGTAGGCAGCAAGAAAATCGAAAAGGGAGAGCTTGGGGGCTTGGATTGTGAAGGAGGTAGGACGTATAGGGGGTTTTAAGGTGTGAATCGCACATGAGAGGGGTGCCCTACCCCTAAAAGGGCATGCGCCTGAGTTTCAGCGCACGTGGGGCCCATTGTACGGCGATGCATCGCCGGATCCAGCCATCTTCAAATCTGGTCGGTCCGGCCATATGGGTCAGGTTCCCCCTGCCCTAGGGACTCCAAATATATGTGGGTTCCACCCTAGTTCATTGTAGTTTGGCCTAGAGAGGCCCAAAAACTCCATTTAGGGTGTTCCAGGGCCCGTCTATAAACCAGAATGAACTTATACATCATGTGACATATGTTTTTGGGGTAGGAGGAGCTAATCCATCCAATTAACCCATTTGTTTTAAGAAATTCCATAATTGGAATGACCAAAAGTCTGATTCTTACGTATTTTTATTATTCATAGTAAAATTTTTGTCTAGGTATGATTTCATGTCATTTACACGTTAGGATTTATGCCTAATGTGAAAAGACTGAGAAAAATTTGAAGAATGGGGTGGTGAGAGGAAGGATTTGGAAGGAATTGGGTGAAACGGGGTTTTTAAGCCCTGAGATCTAGTGTAAGGGTTATGGCTGCCGCACAACCCATGAATTTGCATTCTAGGGTTTGAAATTCTCCTAGGATCATCTCAAACCCGCCTACTAACAACTTACTGGCTACTTAGGTCACCTTACACGACCAGAGATACATGATGGACTCGATCGAAACGAACGAGTTGAGTAAACTTCGCCTATTGGTGAAACTGAAGTCTTACGTGTGTTTCTAGATCCTTCTCGCACCCACGTAAGTCAGAGTGCGTCAGTGTGCGTTGTGTTACCATAACCCAGGTCCGGTTTAATCCAAATCATGCTCTGATACCAACTTTAACACCCCGAAAATCGGAGGTTGGGTGGAAACCCAACTCCCGAATTCCAAAATGTTATTTATGCAACATAGATAATGTTAAATGCATGTTGTTTGTAAAAAGGCATTAAACAAGATTGGGATTAAGCCAAAACAGCATATCATACTCCAAAGACAGTTAAATTAACAAGCGAAAGAATGTGATAGATATATAAAATATATAATTGATTGAAAGTCTCCAGAGTGTGAACATGTTACCAGGTTAATTAAATACATATATACTCCAAAAATGGAAAGAAAGAATATACATCAGTGTTCTAAAAATATAAAATGACAAGTGTCAAGACATCTAATCAACCTCCCTGTAATCCCGTCGATCCAAACACGGAGGAGAAGTCCTCTTCATCATCATACAAGTCCAGCTCTGCTTCACAAGCAGCGCCATCATCTACAACTAAAATAGGGACTGGTGGGTGTTCGGAACATCATCCCATAATGTGGGAGTGAGTAGCTAACTCAGTGGAATAATAGAGCAAAGATTAGCATGTTATCAAATCAATCACGCGTTAATAGTAAAGCACACAATCAACCATTCCTAGATACTACAGTTAATGCATGCATGAAATGACATGATGGATGCCCTCACCGACATACTCCCTCATGCGGCACCATCTGCGTCCTCGGCATGCTTTCTTCCCGCAGTGCTCCACATCTTCCAGGCACATGCAATGCGATATGGATAATGATTACCAAGTTATTATTAGTCCTTTTCATACAGCAGGATTGGGAAACTAGGGTACCTTGCTTATATCAATCCCAACACAGATCCTGTCTAGGGTCGTCACTCCTAGTAATCTCATACGATGTTATATTTGTAGGTCGCTACAAGGGCTGCCAGGATTGTTGCTCGCACTCGTTGCACCTCTCCCCCATCACCTTATCAATACAGGCCTAATTATCCTTAAGACTACATCAGGACTCGTCGCCCGCATGCGGTGTCAGGATAAACTCAAGGTCACTACAAAGGGCTCGTCACCTGATCAGTGTAGGCCGACAGCGAGAATATAGTATCTCATACCACCATAATCTGCTCAGAATAGGGTGTTCACTGGTCACTACGGGGAGGTTTGTGGCCCCAGCGTAGGCCGACAGCTTGACCACGGTGTCCCATACCACCATGCCCGACTCATGGGTCTTTATGGATCAAGGTACTATGGTTAACAGGGTTTCCAATGGTAAGTTCAGTACCCTAGGTTCAAGCAGTTATATCTCATACAGGGTGAACATACAATGGCCAGTCGGGTTACTTGATGGGCTCAACTAGCACGAGCGCATCTCAAGTTGAACGACATGAAGTGCATAAAACACTTCGTGTGGCTTAACCACTACCGCCAACCCAAAACACGACTCGCGTTCATCGACGCGTCCTTTATGTTACATAGAAACCAACCATGAATTCGATCCATTACCGACTGTCTGGACTAGGTCATAGCCTCAAGCATTTGTGCATCAACATCAATAAGCATATGTGAGTAACATAAATGAAATACAACATTGTAAGCATGTTGACACATGTTATAACAAACAACTTAAGCAAATCATCCCACACTTGCATTTCATGTATACAATGAAATTAATACATATAGCCAACATGGTGGAAATCATTTACATCAGCATATTACTTGAGAATTCAATCTCAAAACTCATACACAACACCATTTACTCAATACATACTAATACAAACATTTATACAAACACTTAGACTACACACTTTAGTCTACATAGCGTATGTCGACTCAAAGTGCGCTTAAGGGCGAATTTCTTCGCCAAACCAATCATGCACGCATTCCTAATATTCTAACACGATAAATAGCCATAGCAAACATTTTATCAAAATATGGACGTAAGCGGTATTTCCTACAAATGACTAAAATACCCTAAATCTCATATTTACCGTACGTTTACGAAACGGAAAACGGACAGCATGTTGTACATGTCAAACGGCGTTGCTGTCGACAATCTACTATTAAACGACATTGAAAGCTTTGAAATCAGTCAATCAAAGCGTCTAAAATCCTCACCTTGTGCCGTAGAAGTGTATCGATTCGAATCGAACGTATACGCTTCGTCAATGGCGTAAAGGCGACCTAATGTACAAGATACATAAGCTACATCGTTAATGAATTAAAGAAAATCTCAAAACAACAAGTAGTTAGGGTTTTTCTTACCTAGGAGTGCGTTGGAATCGCCGGGAAAGTGATTGGAGTGCGTTGCTTTAGCACGTGTAGCAGCAGCGGCAAGTGGCGGGAAGATCTCTCCCACACTCTCTCACAATCTCTCACTTTCTCTCTCTCTTTTCCTAGGGTTTCAAGCAAATTCGGATGGGAGGGTTGTGAGAGGGTTTAAAGCTCTTATATAGGCTAAAACCTTTTCAGATTAGGCTTGGGAACAAAGTTCACTTAAGGTATAACCAAATCTTGACTATTTCGATCCAAAAGAGTATTTCTGGAAGTCCCCTGGCCGAATGCTGTCGGACTTAAGCTCATGGATACTGGATCTAGCACACATCAAGTTTTCAGACCGGAAGAGTTCGCAGATCGCACGTGGCAGTCCAATTTCAGTTCAGTGGTCATCACACCTAGATCAGGTCTACAAGTCTCATGATATGAAAGAGAAATTTTTCCTGATCTGAGGGTGTAATTTGGCTGAATTCTGACGGTCAGAACGCTTAATAATAACGCGCCAAGTCACATGCCAGATTTGGATTAAAATTTCCAAATCTAACCCCTTTCTCACTCTCTTCACTCCAGGCTCAATGAAATAGCCTCTGAACGTCGGTTGGGCTTGATTTTTAAAATGATTGTCAAGTCCAGCTAAGCGGTCATAACGGTCTAAGATTGTAGGTATCGGACTTTCGACGCGTGGTCTAGATCCAATATAAAGTTTCAAAGGATTCTTGGGAACAAACCGGTTTAGAGTTTGATCCTGAATTTTAGGGTAACGTAGCGTCAACGATTCTAGAGGTTTTGGGTCTTATAGTTTATATTTAAAGTGATCCAAGTTAATTTTACTAAGTATTCAGTTTGGTACTTAACCAAATTCTACTTTAATAAGGCAGAATACGGTCCTAGGGCCATTATATGCCCCATTTTGGGCACTTCTAGTTATCATATTATTTTTATTATTTTTCTGGAGTTCATCATCAAGTTTACCCTGACTCCACCAAATTTTATAAGATTTCGAGTTGTAGAAAAATTCTAAAAATTTCAGAAGCAGCAGCTGTCCAACAAGTGATTATCGGACAGTTGCTCACAATGACCTACTTTAAACCATATTAAATATTTTATTATATTTTTTACATATTTTTATATAAAACTAGACTCATTTAATTTCAATCTGGTTTTTGAATCACCTAAATTGGAGTTATAACAAAGGAGATATAATTTTTCAAAGTTAAAAGAAATACGCAGGAAAAAGTGCAGAAATCGGCCTGCCAGACCGTTGTACGGACGGGTTCGGCGATCCCATCGCCGCTCGCTGACCTGTTTGGGGTGATTTCACCGTCTGATATTTGAAATGGGTGTATTTTAGAACTTAGGATGAGTTATTTGACATGCAATATATGATTTTGGGGTAGGAGAAGCTAATCTATCCAAATAGTCTACTTTTTTTGTGAGATTACAAAAGGTTAATGGTTAAAAACCCTTTTTATTTATTTATTTACTATTCATAGTACTTTTTATTTTAAGTATTGATTAACATCACCTAAATTTTAAGATTTATGTCTAATATGAAAGCTCATAGAAAATTTTGAAGGATAAAGTAGTGAAAGGTGAGATTTTCGAAGGAAATTGGGATTTGAGACTTTTGGATTAAGTTTTGAGAAGTTAATCAGGTGTTAAGATTGACCCATTGCCTAAGGATGTCTAATTCCAAGTTGGCAAAAATTTGGGGTGTTACTGTGTTGCTTCTGCGGGAAATACATCACACGCATAAGACGCGACAACTGATAGTGTAGGCCTAGTTATATTCTAATGCTACGGAAAGACTCGTCGCCTCAACGCAGACTCAGAGTATGCTCGAGGTCACTACAAATGGCTCGTCACCAATCAATATAGGTCGACAGCACGAATATAGTGTCTCATACCACCATAATCGGCTCACGAGTCTAGGTTACTCACTGGTCACTACGGGGAGGCTCGTCGCCCCAGCGTAGGCCGACAGCTCGACCACGGTGTCCCATACCACCATGCCCTGCTCATGAGTCTTAGTGGATTGAGGTACCAAGGTTAGAGGGGCTTTGCACTGGTAAGTTTGGTACCTTAGGTTTAAACAGTAGCATCCAAACATGGTAAACATACATCAGGTCAATCGGGTTACTTGATGAGCTTGACTAGCACGAGCGCACGTTGAGTTGATTGACATGAAGTGTGTAAATACTTCGCGTGGCCAAACCACTGCCGACAACTCTAGTACGGCTCAGGTTCTTTAAACACGTCGTACGTGGCAAATAAAGCTCTGCCACGAACTCAAGCCTGTTACCGAATGCCTGAACCATAATATGGCCCCAATCACATACAACCTTAATAATAAACATATGATTCAACTTCCACATTCATATAAGCATGATATAAAATATAACTTAAACATGAATACTATACATGGAGGAAATCATATCCACAATTAGCAGGAATGAAATAAGCTAAACATAACATGAAGGAAATCATACACACAGTTAGCATGAACAAAAAAAAAAAGAGTGACTAAATATAACATAGAGAAAATCATACACACAAGTAAGGTGATTGAGATTCATATCTCAATTCCCTTAAAATTCATACTTTACCTATTTCTAACTCATTCAGGCATTTACACAAACACTTAGAGTACACTATTTAACATACATCATGTATGTTGGCATATTGCATATTTAGGCAAATCCTTTTGCTAAGGAGTTGTTGCATATATAACAAGCATGTATTAATAATGATTTATTATGGCAATTATAGATCCAAAATTTATACCTATACAAGTATTTCAGTAAATACATAGAATACACTATGGTATACATATTTCATACGTATTCGTAACGCAAAACAAACAACACATTTTGTATGTGAAATAGCATCCAAGTCAATAATAAATCATTATCTGACATTGAAAGTTTTGAAAACCATAACCTATACGTCTATAATCCGCACCTTAAATCGAAAAATGCGTAACGAATATGATTAAGACGTTAAGTCTTCGTCAACAACGGATAGGCAACCTAAGGCATGAAATAGGTTAGCTACGACATCACTTTAACTACTCTAAGCTTCAAAATAGGTTAGGGTTAGAATTTCTTACCTTTGCATGGTATTAGAATCGCCGGAATAACGATTCAGATATGTGGATTAGGCACGTAGCAAGACTGGGAAGAATCCTTGGAAGAAACTCCAACTCTCTCTCACTTTCTCTCTCTTTTCTCTCTTTTCTTCTCTTCCTTAGCTAGGGTTTGGAAATTTGTATGGGATATGCGAGTGAGGGTTTGAGGCCTTTTTATAAGTCTAAAATCGACGAAAATAGCCCTAAGGCCAAAGTATACTTAGGTTATAACCAAATCGGGCTCTTTCTGATCCAACAGAATACTTCTGGAGGTCCTCTTATCAAATGCGGTCAGACTTAAGCTCACTAGTATTGGATCTTAAGCAAGTTAATTTTTCAGTCCGATCGGATTCCCAGATCGTCCATGACGGACAAGTTTCAATTCAACGGTCACCGAAACTCGATCAGGGCCACAGGCACTTTGACATGTGTGGGCTACCTTCCCTGATCCGAGGGTGAATTTGGGTTAAAAACCAACGGTCAAAATGCTTAGAAAAGGCGCGCAAGCGACACGACCCAGATTACTTAAATTCCTATTTAATTTCTTAAAATTCTTCACTTTCTTACTCTCTTCACTTCAGACTCAAGGAAACAATCTCAGGACATCGTTTAGATGTGATTTTCGAGGTGATTGTCAAGTCCAACTAGGCGGTCATAACTGTCTAAGTTTATCGCTATCGGACTTTCGACGTGCGGTGCAGGTATGATATGAAGTTTCTGAAAGCTCCCGAGAGCAACTGGGTTTAGAGATTGATCCTAGGTTTCTAGGTAACGTAGCATTAGCAGTCCTACTCATTTTGAATTTTTTAGTTCGTATTTAAAGTGTTTCAAGCTAATTCTACTGAGTATTCAGTTTAGTACTTAACCAAATTCTACCATAATTATAGTAGGATACGGTCCTAGGGCCATTCTATGCTCCGTTTTTAGCACTTCTAGTTATTATATTATTTTAATTATTTTTTTAGTATTTTATCATCAAGTTTACCCTGTCTCCACTAAATTTCATGAGATTTCGTGTTGTAGAAAAATTCTAAAAATTCCCAAAGCAGCGGCTGTCCAACAAGTAATTTTCAGATAGTTGTTACAACGACCTACTTTAAACTATATTAAATTATTCTATTATATTTTTTACATATTTTTATATAAAACTAGACTCATTTATCTTCAATTTGGTTTTTAAATCACCTAAATCGAAGGTATAATGAGGGAGATATGATTTTTCAAAGTCAAATGAAAAGTTGTAGAAAAATCATAGAAAACGGCCCGCCCGGCCCTAACGAGCTGCGGTGCCGCCGCGGTCCGCTGGACTACCTGGTGGTGGTTTCGCCACCCAATATTTGAAACGGGCATATTTTATAACTCAGAATGAGTTACGTGATGTGCAATATATGATTTTGGGGTAGGAGAAACTGATCTATCCAAATAACTAATTTATTTCGTAAGATTAGAAAATTTTAATGGTCCAAAATCTATTTTATTCATAAAGTTTCTATTTATAATAACTTTTAGTTTAAGCATTATTCTTCATCATTTAAACTTTAAGGTTCATATTTAATATGAAAGTACTTAGAAAAAATTGAAGAATAAGGTGGTGAAAGGTGAGATTTTGAAGGAAATGTGAGCATTTTGAAAGAAATGGGTTAAAAAGAGGATCTTAGGCTTTAGTATTGAATTCTGAAAAGTTAATAAGGTGTTATGATCGCCCCACTACCTAAGGACGCCTATTTCTAGGTTGAAAAAAATCCGAGCTGTTACAATGGGCTTAATACATATCACAATGGCCTTGCCCATAGGCCACGAATACATCACAATGGGCCTTAACTACGGGTCACATATACATCATATAGGTCTCGACAATCACCCTTGGCAATCGAAATCGGCCTCGATAATCAAAATCGGCCTCGATACTCGGTCTCGACAATTGGAATGGCCTATACAATCGGCCTCAATAATCAAAGTCAGAATCGACAATCGAAATCAGCCTTGATAATCAGAACCGGAGTCGGCCTCAAGAATCGGCCTCGATAATAGGAATCGGCTGAATAAGGCCTAAGGGAAGGTCACAATGTGGACATTTAGCCATCATTGTTTATCAATGTGGCCATTCAACCAACATCGCTCCCAAGGAGTGGCCCACGTAAACATCCTTTCATACAGTATAGTGAAATCATACCTTACATCGGTCTACACATTTATCGCATTGGGCCTCACCCATGGACCTCATGTACACCACAATGGGCCGCAATACATGGGCCCTATATACATCACTATAGGATGCATCACATGGTCAGAAATACATCATAGCGGGCCTTACCAAATGGGCTGGAAATACATCATAACGAGCCTCATCATATGGGTCAAAAGTATATCACAATAGGCCTCACTCGTAGGCCTTAAATACATAACAGGTGGGCCAACACATGGGCCCCAAATACACAGCTTGTGGGCTACATAAATGGGCCGTAGTAATGGCCTCGTACACATCAAGTGGGCTACATCAATGGGTCGCACTAATGGGCCAACGTACATCAAATGGGCCACATCAAATGGGCTAGACCAATGGGCCAATACATCAAGTGGGCCGCATCAATAGGCCTCATTTCATCACATCGGGCCTCGCCCTCTAGGCCTTAAATACATACATCACGTGGGGGCCATATGAATGGATGGTGTGAATATACAACATATACATCACGGTGGGTCCCACTATGATGTGGGTCTCCCGAGGAGGTGGAAGGTTTGTAGATCATGATGAGAGCTAGGATTACATCTAAAATCATTTCAATAGTTGCGGGCGCAACATGTGCATCACTGTACACAATCACTCTATGGGGGTACATGGCTCACTAATGGTAATCAGCATTGTCCAAATATTGTCCATGTGAATCAACACCTTCCAGACATTGCCCAGCACCATCTAAACACTCCGGACGGTGTGGATACGAAATATACATCGAGGTGGGGTCCACAGCACCACCCAAACACTATCTGACACCGTCCAAGCATTTTAGACGATAGGGTTGAAACAAATACATTAGGTGCGTCCTATAGCACCAACACCGTCCTATGCACAGACGGTTCAGATAAAATCTATATGCATCTTGATGTGTCCCATCCTATCTGAATGAAAGACGACTAGGATATACATCACATGCATCAATGGTGGGCTACAGAACTTGATGGCGTCAACTGTCGAGTGGGCAATTGGATAAACACATACTTCATGATCGGGCTCAGAGGATTTGCTGGTGTTCCAACAGATGGACGGTAGGGATATAATACATACCCATGATCAGACCCACATCTTACTGACGTCCATACAATGGACAGTTGGATATAACACCTACATTATGTGGGACCCACAGAACTTGTTGATGTCTGTCCAGCTGTAACACCCTGAAAATCGGGGGTCGTGTAGAAACCCGACTCCCGAATTCCAGACCATCACTTATGCAACAAATATACTTATGATTCAATGTTTTCTGAGTTAGTGCATTAACATGAGTGAGATTATACCAAAACTGCAATTCATACTCCAGATCCAGTGATAAAACGCAAGCGAAAGACTAAAATATATATATATATCACTGTATGTAAAACAAAACAATCTCGGTCTGTCTCCAAAGTATGAATACATCTCTGAGTCACATATACATATATCAAACCAAAAATCAAAATATTGTATGATAGTCCAACTAGCAAAATCCCACAGATCCGGGCCACCTAGGCGAAACCGTCAGAGAACTGCATGTAGGAGAACTCGTCCTGGTCCTCGAAATAGTCCAGCTTCAGATCCTGGATCGCCTCACAACCTGCATCTAAGACAGAGTCTGGTAGGTGTTGCAAACACCGTCCCGTAACGTGGGAGTGAGTGATCAACTGTAAGACCCGTATCCTAATCCGTACTGTTCTGTCACTTCCCGCGATCCTTCTCGTCAAATTTCGGCGACCTGCGACCTGTAATCAACTTTGTGCATGACCGTAAGTCGTATCTTATACATTTAAGTCGGTTTAATCCGAGACTTGTACCATTGCGACCGCACTGTAGCCGCGGTTCCAACATCGCGACTCACGCACCGATCTAATACCCAGACGAGGTGATGTGGACCCACGTTCAGTTCGAGCAAAAATACCGCGCTTTATAAATCTCAAGGAAATATTTACAACATGTCCCATCAATCCCATCAATCACCTCTCATGTCAAGTACAAAGCACCCATGCTTCCTTTCTCCACAAGTCAAGCAACCACCAAAGTCAACTAATACATCACCTCACCCATCACTCACATCCATCACCCATCTCCCATCACTTCTCCTTACATCCCATGTCCCTCTCTTTTCTCACACCAAACCCAAGCAAGAGAGCACTCTCACGTCCAAGCTCTTCCCATGAGAGAAAATGTGATTTTGGTGGCCCACTTTTTCATCCCAAAACCTCTCATCTTAACCATCCATTTTTCATCTCCACCATCAAAGTGAAGCTCTAGGAGACCGGCTTTCCAACGGACCGAGAAGATCAAGTGGTGGGTGCTTCCATAGCCTAGTTTTTCATGTTTTTAAGATGGGCCAAGTGAGGCCTACCGATCAATGGTATGGATCTCACTTGGGACCCTAAGATGTGGCCGATGACCCACTTTGATCATCATGATCATTCCATGATGGGGCCAATCTCCATGGACCCCATCATGATGTTTACTTTCTTGCATTATAGAGGTCATATAGACCGTTCATTTTGGATGGAGAGGGATCTCCACTGTTGACTTTTATTTGGAAGAACCATATGCAATGAGACCCATTGATGTATGATTGGATGGTTGAAACGGAGGGCCCATAATGTCGGGGTCCCTCCATTACGCATGTCTCACTCTCTTTCTCTCTCTCTCTCTCTCTCTCTCTCTCTCTCTCTCTCTCCCTCTCTTGTTCATTTTTTTAATTATTTATTTGATGTGTGATCGTGCGGCCATGTGGCCCACTTGGATGGACCCCACCATGAAGCATGTAAGGGACCCAAGTCCTTTGTAGGTGGAGCCCACTTTGTATGTGTTGACCCGCACCACCCAGCCATGAGGTGGCCCGCCTGAGTAGGGCCCACCTTGGACGTTCGTGTGAGCCAGAACGTCCAGCGTCCAGGGACGCTGGAACGTTGGACGTGAAAACACAAATGTAAGCTTGGTTTCAAGCTTCTTGGGGTGGGCCACTTGTATAGGCCCCACCTTGAGGTATGTATTCAATCCAAGCCGTCCATTCCCCATCCCATTTTAGGCGTTGAGCCAAAAAATGTGGATGATCGGAGCATCCGCTGGGCCATAGCATTGAAAACAGTACTACTACCATTGAAATACACTTTGGCCATTTTATACGCCAATAAAAAAATTAGATATGGGGCTCATTCAGACTGTTTCGAGCCGTAGAATCCAATGAATGGAGTGGATTCACTTGGAGCGGGCCCCGCATACAACAAAGCCTCAAGAAAACAAGTTTTCTTTAAAAAAAATAGAAAATGAGGCAGCAGACGCTGCTGCTGCAGAGGCGCAGGCGCAGGACGGGCGGGCGGACGAAGGGGGTCCCACGGCTGACCGTGTGGGCCCCACCTTGATGTTTATTTACCATCCGATCTGTCCATAAGGTGGCCCACCCTCTGAGGAGGGCCCTCCCCAAAAATGAGGCACATCCAAAGCTTAGGTGGCCCATACTGCAAGAAACAGCGGCGATTGAATTCTACCATTGAAACCTCTTTGGGTCCACAGAAGTTTTGAATCAAGCTGAAATTTGTTTTTACCCTTCATTCAGGTCTGCGTGACCTAATGGATGGATTGGATGGCATGTAAACATGATAGTGGGCCCCACATGGGACCCACAGTGATGTATGTGTTTCTTTCCCACCGTCTAGGTGGACGGTGGAGCCAATCTTGATGTAGGTGTTCTCTGCACACCGTCCAGCGGACGGTGTGGAAGCCCACCGTGGTATATGTGCTTTATTCACACCCTCTAGGTGTGGATGGTGGGACCCACCATGATGCATGAGTTGTATCCTAACCGTCGATCCATTTTGAGGGCTAAAGAATGAGCCAGATCCTTAGCTCGTGTGGACCCCCACCATGATGCATATGTTGCACCCAAACCATCTATCCATTTTGGAAAGATCATTGTTTTGGCATGAGCTTAAGAATAAGGCAGATTTATGGTTCAAGTGGGCCCACCTTGGTATGCGTATACGGCCCATGTTGACTTAATTGTGGCCATTCATTAAGGCCCACCTTGGTGCACATATAAGGCCCATGGGATTAGGCCCATTTGACATATATAAGGCCCATGGGATCAGGCCCATTTGACATACATAAGGCCCATAGGATTAGGCCCATTTGACACATATAAGGCCCATGGGATTAGGCCCATTGTGACGTATTCAAAGGCCAGGGGCTATGGCCCACTGCAATGTACATAAGGCCCATTGATGTGGCCCACTGGATTTATATAAGGCCCATATGACGCGGCCCATTTGATGTATCTAAGGCCCATGGGTCGAGGCCCAAAGGGATGTCCTTAAAGTTCATTGCGATGTGTGATTTCCCATGGTGCATGTAATGATATTTATGGTGGGTTGTGCCTACAGAACAATGTGTGATTTCTCATGGTTCATGTAATGATATTTATGACGGGCTGTGCCTAGGGAACAATGATGGTTTGACACTCACATTGTAAGTATAATGTTGGTTAAATGTCCGCATTGTATCTCTCCTTAGGGCCTATTGATAAGTCCATACTAATTGTATATAGGCCGTCTAGGTCCATCTGCATCGTGAGAGTAGTTCATTACTTTTTAACATGCTTAGTATAATCCCATGACTCATGCCCATACGCATCATATATATGCTTGATATGAGTAGTGACTGATCATAGCATACGCCATTGGGCAGACCATTTACGGGGCTCTTTATGAGACGGATTGCCCCACATGATCGCGTAGTACGCGCTGGATTGCTGCATGATTTGACGGTGTGATTCATGCATCTCGCATATGTGTGACTTGATCACTGCACGCCCTAGCGACATCAGGGTTGTGGCTCCACAGGTACATCGTGGATGGCCGTATCGGATACCGAAAATACTTGGTTCTAGCACTGTGGGCACTTAGGATGTCCTTGGGTGAAAGTCTCAGAACTTTTTTAGTACCAGGAGATGCTCCAACGTTTAGTCCGAGTGGATACACGAGCGCCCGAGTGCCGAATACCAGTAGGTCGCGTCTCCCACTGTGCCGTGGTCGGTTGGAAGGGGGTGTGGCCTTATCCGCCTGAGTGAGGGGGCTATAAGCTAGGTTGAGTTTAACCAGCTCGCAAATGAGTCCGCTATCGACGAGCTGGGTAGGTATTGACAAATTACTGGTCAGGCGGATAGTGAGGTCTATTCCGCTTGCTTGGCTGTGCAGCTAGGGAAGAGGCAGTCAGTGTGAGTGTATTAGACCCCGGTGATATCCAGAGGAGAACTGTACTGATATGTGTACTTGATGAGTACCGACTTGCTTGGATTGCATTTTGCATATGACATTCGGCTATGTAAGCCTCGCATTGCATCGGTGTGACCGATAGCATTCATGTCTCACATCGCATGGCCTTGGTATGACCGATAGCATTCATGCCTTGCATCACATAGCATTGGTATTGGTTAATTGTATTCATGGACTTACCACATACTTCCGTATTACTCTGATATTATATACTTGGCACTTGCCTTACGCACACACTTACACCACCCTCTAAGCTTTTGTAAGCTTATGCACGACAGTTGCGTATAGGTAGCGTTGGACAGCAGCAACGCTGAGGCAGGAGCACATATCAGGCCATTTTAGAGCTCTTTAATCACCTTGTATTTCTCTTTCCGCATTGTACTTAAACTTTTTGATATAGTGGATATGTGGTGATGTTGTTTTGTGACTTGGTTATGCTTGTGGTTATGCTCCATTACAAAAAAAAAATCATTCTGAAAATCCACCTTGTAGGATCTCAGGATCGGAATCTGACATATGTTTGCCAGGAGCTGAGAATGGGGCACTACGGAGGCTGTCGGCACTGAATTCGGCGATCAGGATTCCTGTGAATCCGATTTTCGGGTTTGCGGCGTGACATCAACTCAGTGGAATCATAGAGCAAAGATTAGCATGTTATCAAATCAATCAGACATTCCTAGATGCTGTTGTTAATGTAAGGATGAAATGACATGATGGATGCCCTCACCGACATACTCCCTCATGCGACACCATCTTACGTCCGCGACATACTTTCTTCCCTCAGTGCTCATATCTTCCAGGCACATGCAGTGCTATATGGATATGATTACCGAGTTATTATTAGTCCTTTCATACAGCAGGATTGGGAAACTAAGGTACTTTCCTTAGATCAATCCCAACACAGATCTCGTCTAGGGTCGTCACTCCTAGTAATCTCATACGATGGTATATTTCTAGGTCGCTGCAAGGGCTGCCAGGGCTATTGCTCACACTCGTTGCACATCTCCCCCATCACCTTTTCAATACAGGCCTAGTTGTTCTCTTGTCGCTATGGAAGGGTCGTCGCCTCTCGTAGACTTAGAATACGCTCGAGGTCACTACAAAGGGCTCGTCACCAATTAGAGTAGGCCGACAGCTCGAATGTAGTGTCTCATACCACCACAATCGGCTCACGAGTCTAAGGTGCTCAGTGGTCACTACGGGGAGGTTTGTGGCCCCAACGTATGCCGACAGCTCGACCACGGTATCCCATACCACCATGCCCAGCTCATGAGTCTTAATGGATCAAAGTACCATGGTTATCAGGGTTATCACTGGTAAGTTTAGTACCCTAGATTCAAGCAGTTATGACCAATACAAGGTGAACATACAATGGTCAGTCAGGTTACTTGATGAGCTCAACTAATACGATCGCACCTCAAGCTGAACGACGTGAAGTGCATGAGCACCACGTGTGGCCTAACCACTGCCGTCAACCAAAGCACGACTCGTGTTCATCGACACGTCCTTCATGGTAAATAGAAGCCAACCATGAATTTAAATTTATTACCGACTGCCTGAATTAGAATGTAGCCCCAAGCACTTGTAATCTGAATCAATCATCATATGAGAATAACAGGAATGAAGCACAGATAATCCAAGCATGTTAACAGCATGTTATAACATACAACATAAGAAAATCAACCCAACATGAGCATTTCATATGTATAAGGAAATCCATTCGATAAAATAAACATGGAAAAAATCATGTGCATCATCATATTAGTTGAGGATCCAACCTCAAAACTAATCTACAACAACATTTACTCAATACTTACTAATACAAAATTTTATACAAACACTTAGTCTACACACATTTTCCTACATAGCGTATGTCGACCCAAAGTGTGCATTAAGGCGAATCTCTTTGCCAAACAGATCATACAAGCATAACTAGCATAATAACACAACAGATTTACATGGCAATCATTTTAGCAAAATACGTACGTATCTATCTAAAATACCCTAAATCTCATATTCTCCATACGTAATCGAAATGGAAAACAGACAGCATGTTCTACATGTCAAACAGCGTTCTTGTCGATAATTTACTATTAAACGACATTAAAAACTTTGAAAACAGTCAACCTAAGAATCTACAATCCTCACCTTACGCCGTAGAAGCGTAACGAATCGAACAGAAACTCAACGCTTCGTCAATGCCTATATGACGACCTATATCGTAAGATAAGTCAGCTACTTCATTACTTGTATTGATAGAATCCCTAAAACAGGTTAGGGTTAGGGTTTCCTTACCTAGAATGAAGTCAGAATCACCGGAAGAGTGATTTGACTGCGATGGCTAAGCATGTGTGGTAGAAGGATCGATCGACAGGAACCTTTCCTCACAATCTCTCTATTTTTCTCTCCTCTTTCTAGGGTTTCTTACAAATTCGTAGGTGAGAGATATGAGAGGGTTTAAGGTCCTTATATAGGCTAAAAAGTCACCTACTTAGACTTCAAACCAAGGTATACTTGGGTTATAACCAAATCGGGTCTTTTTCGATCCAAAAGGACGCTTCTGGAGGTCCCCTGACCGAATGCGGTCGGACTTAAGCTCATAGATGCCGGATGTTGATTACATTAAGTTTTCAATTCGATCGGACTTTCAGATCACACGTGGCAGACCAGTATCAACTCAACGGTTACCGAAGCTAAATCAGGACTACAAGTTTCATGACATGAAAGAGTAATTTTTCCTGGAATCTGGACCCACACGATAAGCCACTGCACGCACACAGTCAAGAATCTGGAATGGACCAATAAATCGCGGTGCCAACTTTCCCTTCTTCCTGAACCGAAGAACTCCCTTCATAGGAAAAACTCGAAAAAATACGTGATCTCCAACCGCGAACTCTAGCGGGCACCGTCTCGTATTGGCATAACTCTTCTGTCTGCTCTGCGCTGTAAGAAGGCAGCGTCTGATGATGTCAATCTTCTTCGAGGTCGCCTGCACTATCTCTAGACCAATCAATCTGCGCTCACCGACCTCTGCCTAGCAATGCGGTGCTCAGCAAGGACACCCATACAAGGCCTCATAAGGTGCCATATTGATACTAGTCTGGAAACTGTTGTTGTACGCGAACTTCGCATATGGAAGACAATCATCCCAACTATCTTTGAAATCCAACACGCAAGCCCACAACATGTCCTCTAGAATCTGGTTCACCCGCTCTGTCTGTGGGTGGAATGCAGTACTGAACATCAACTTCACACCCATAGCTTCCTGGATGCGAGTCCAGAAAATAGAAGTAAAGCATGTGTCTCTGTCCGACATGATCTCTAAGGGAACTCCATGCAGACGCACTATCTCCCTGATATACAATCTAGCCAGCTCGTCTGCAAAGTTCGTAACTCTGATCGGTAGGAAGTGCGCTGACTTCGTCAAACGGTCGACGATCACCCAAATAGAATCATGTCCCTTCCTCGTCTTCGGCAGTCCCGAAATGAAGTCCATAGAAATAAAGTCTCACTTCCACTTAGCTATGGGCATAGGCTGAAGGAGACCAGGAGGTCGGCGGTGCTCTGCCTTCACCTACTGGCAAGTGAGACAACGGGACACGAAATCTACGATGTGGGTCGTCAAGTGTAAAACCCGTATCCTAATTCGTACTGTTCCTGAGGCTTTCGCGGTCATTCCGATCAATTTTCGGCGACTCGCGATCTGCAACCGGCGTTGCGCGCAATCCTGAGTCAGATCCTGTCGGTCTGAGTCAGCTTGACCCGAGACTTGTACCAGTGCGACCGCGCTGTCGCCGCGGTTCCGATGCCGCATCTCACGCGCCGAGGCGATACCCAGGCCAGGAGATGTGGGCCTGCGTTCAGTTCAAGAAAAATACCGCGCGTTGCTAATCCCAAGAAAATCCATCACATCAATCAAATCATTTATCCCAAGTACACCCATCCCTAAGTACAACTACCCATCCCCAAAAGTCAACTTTCCCATCACCTCACCCATCACTCTCCCCATCACTCCATCACTCTCTTATCCATCCCTCTCGCTCTCTCTTCACATCACATCTTTCATTTCTCTCTCTTTCATTCTCTCTCACATTTTCCTCCCAAGCCACCCACGTCCAAGCTCCCCATGAGAGAGCTAGTGTGGCCCACCTTCCTACCATCTAATCCCACCCTCTAAAATCGATCTCCACCGTTGGAATTGTACCTTTGGAGCTCTATCATGCATTGGCGAAAGAAGGAAGGGAAGATCAAAGGTGGGTGCATCTATAGGTTAGATTTCTACATTTTTTATAGTGTGGGTGATTATTTTGTATTTAACTTTGATGATTTGGGGGCCCAGTTATGGTGAGACCCATCTTGATGAATGTATTGTATCGAGGGGTCCATAGTGGCGGGGCCCCTCCTCCATCCGTTTTTCCCTCTCTCTCTCTCTGTTTCCTTTCTTTTTTTTTATTGTTGTTTGGTGATGATATTGATGAGATGTGTGGCTCATCATGTTGAGTTTGATCCACAAGATCCGATTACGGGACCCACCATTGCTGCCTATCATTTGCACAGGCCTGGATGAAGGGAAAATATAAATATCAAGTTGATCCAAAGCTTTGGTGGGCCACTGTGTGGACCCACCTTGATGTGCGGGTGTTGGATGCCCACATCCACACGTCCATCCATTTTGTCCAGGCCATAGGCTCACCTGATCCTGATAGACTAGGTTTAGGCGTCCAACAGCATTTATGAAATGGAAACATAAATATCAGCTTGATACCAAAATGGGTGGGCCATTGGTGTGGCACCACGCTGATGTATGTGTACCTTCACACCGTCCATCTGCTGGACGTGTGGGGTCCACCTTGAGGTATGTATCCACCGTCCATCAGGGGCGGTGGGATCCATCATGATTTATGTGTTTTATGTTTACCGATCAGAGGTTTTCTGGACGGTGGGATTCCACCGTAATGTAAGTGTTTTGTTTCTTCCACCCACCCTGTTCGTGTGCTGCATCCATGCAGCGTGGGATCCACTTGATGGTGTGTAACCCATCCTAGCCATACATCCATTTTCTAGACGGTGGGCCCATTGCAGAGACGTCAGCAATGCTCTGTGGACATCGTGATATATGTATTATATTCATGCTACCTAGCAGCGTGGCCACTGATGTAGGTGTTCTAGATCCATCCCGTCCATGCAGGGGATGTGGGTCCACATTGTTGCTGCCACGTGTGGCTCGTGTGGGGGTGGGGCCCTCCTGTAAGTTTGCATTTCATCCATCTGTCCATCAGTGGACACTGGACGTTGTTGCCCTATTGACCAAAAATATAAAATAAAAAAATAAAGATATATGCGTGTATAGTATTTTATTATATTATTATATTAGATAACACATACATATATGGCAGGTTCCACATGGGACCCACCTTTATTGCACGTACATGTGCTGTGTCCAGCCGTTCATCGGGGACGGTGATACACACCTATGATTTATTTGTCTTATATTCTACACCGACCATCCTGTTTGACTAGATCATGGGCCCACCTGATCTGATCCTGACCATGCAAGTATTGGAATTCCTGCAGCCGTTTAAAGGGAAAAACACATATCTGCTTTATCAAAGCTTTAGTGGGCCACGCTGGCATGGGACCTACCAGATGAGAACGTGATCCAGCCTGTCCATCTATGTGGGACGTAGGACGTGGGACCGACCGATTTCATCCAGGATGTCTAGTCCCTGGACATGTTAGTGGCCAACATGACATTTCACACAAGCCGCGCAGAGCCTGGAAGTTGTGTTTTTTTTTATAATATAATATAATATATATATATATACACACACGTGTATAATGATATATATATATATATATATATACCCACCATGCCTCATGTAATTCATATCCACCGTCCATGTGCTCTGGATGGTGGAGCCTTTGCATCTGGACGTGGGGAATCCAAATCATCCGTCCATTTCATTTGGGGGGGGGCACACGTGTTGTGTTGACCCCACCATGATGTATGTGTTTTATCTATGTTATCCATCGCTGTGTATGGCCCACGTGATGTATATGTTGCATCCATACTGTCCATCTGACTTTCAAGATAATGGGTCCCTCTATTGATTGATGTCAGCAAGTTTTGTGTGGGCCCACTTTGTAGTATGCGTTGTACCCACATCGTCCCTCCATGGGACCCTGAGGATGTATATTTTGTAATCCACATCATCCAGAGTGTTTGGACGGTGCTGGACCACCTCTGGACGGTGCTGTGGACCCCACCTATATGTATGTTTTTTATCTACATCGTTTCGAGTGTTTGGACAGTGGTGAAATTTGTTTGGCAGGTGCTGGTTTTCATGGAAATGTTTGAACGGTACTGATTTACCTGGACAATGTTTGGACAGTGCTGATCATCATACGTGGGCCATGTGTGTAGGGATACGCATGTTACACCTACACTATTGAAATGATTTTTGGTGAGGCCTATTGAGCGGTCCGATGCGATGATTTTGTGGCCCATTCGAGATGCCCACTTTGATATATTTGTAGCCATCGATGAGGCCCATTAGTGCGGCCCATTGATGTAGCCCACTTGATGTATATGAGACCCGTTGGTGCGGCCCACGAGACATGGCCCATTACGATGTATATGTGGCCCATGCGATGCGGCTCACCTGATGTACATGGAGCCTAGGTGATGCGACCCATTATGATGTATTAGAGGACCATAGGTAGTGGCCCATGGTGATGTATATTAGGCCCATGTATTCGGCCCATTGTGATGTACATTAGACCCTTGTATGAGGCTGTGAGCCCACTGTATGCTCGGCCCTATGTGGGCCACTCCTTGGGAGTAATGTTGGTTAAATGTCCACATTGATGGGTAATGATGGTTGGATGTCCACATTGTGACCTTCCCTTAAGCCTGGTTAGGCCCATTCTCATAATTATCTAGTGGGTTAACCCAAACGAATGGGCCTCATTGATACTGCTTGGACCATCATCGGCCGTCCATCTATGGACCTCGCCTTGCGTCGATTATCGATTACCGATTCTGATTTGTCATGTCCGATTGTCGATTATCGATCAAGGCTGATTATCGATCAAGGTCGATTATCGATTCTGATTTGCATGGTCGATTGCCGATTATCGATCATACCTAATTATCGATCAAGGTTGATTATCTTGACCGATTGCCGATTAGCGATCGAGGCCGTTTATCATGACCGATTGTCGATTAGCGATCGAGGTAGATTATCATGACCGATTGTCGATTGACGGTCGAGGCCGATTATCATGACTGATTACCGATTAGCGGTCGAGGCCAATTATCATGACTGATTACCGATTAGCGATCGAGGCCGATTATCCTAACCGATTGTCGATTAGCGATCGAGGCCGTTTATCATGACCGATTACCGATTAGCGATCGAGGCCGATTATCCTGACCGATTGCCGATTAGCGATCGAGGCCGTTTATCATGACCGATTACCAATTATGATGGCCGATTGCTGATTTCGATTGTAGGGGCCCAATGTGATGTACATGCGACCCATATTTGAGGCCTGACGTGATGTATATTCAGCCGTGTCTAAGGCCCAATGTGATGTATATTGAGGCCTAGGTGATGAGGCCCATTGTGATGCATTTGAGGGCCGGGTGAAAAAGCCCATTGTGATGTATGTTAGGCCCATGAACAGGGCCCACCTGTTGTGTACATGTAACCCTTGAGTAAGTCCCATTGTGTTGTATATTAGGCCGTTGTGTAAGGTCGTGGGCCCATTATATGTTTGGATTTATGTGGGTCATTCCTTAGGGCAATGTTGGTTAAATGTCCACATTATCGAGGCCGATTGTTGATACTGATTATGAGTATGTGTCAGCATAGCATCATGATACATGCCCATACGCATCATCTGCATGTTTGTTATGAGATGTGATTGACCATTGCATATGTCATTGTGTAGGATGATATGAGACTCCCTGATAGGCGGAGGTTGTCTCGCATGAGTGCACGGTATGCGTAGGACTGATGCATGACTGGATTGTATGACTCATGCATCTTGCATTGTGTGTTGTGATTACTGTATGCCCTAGCGACATCAGGGCCGTAGCCTCCACAGGCATATCGTGGATGGCCAGATGAGACACCGGAAATCTGTTTTACATGGGGTGCTATAGATATCCCTGGGTGAAAGTCCCTAAACCCTCTTGGTTCCAGAGGTTGCTCCAATGTCTAGACCGAGTGGGTAGATGAGCGCCGTGTGCCGATTACCAGATGGCTGCGCTCTCCACTGTTTCGTGGTCGGTTGGAAGGGGGTGCGGCCTTACCTGCCCGAGAGGAGGGGGCAATGCTAGGCTGAGTCTAACCAGCTCGAGGAATGGGTCCGCTATCGACGAGTCGAGCCCGATATTGGCAGACGGATAGTGAGGTCTCTTCCACTTACCTTATTGCGCGCGATGTGGCGGCGATCTGGTTTAGAGTGTACTAGACCCCGGTGATTTCTCAGAGAGGAACCGTACTGACATGTGGACTTATTGAGTAGGGGATGCATGCTCATTCATTCATTCACTATCCACTCGGGCTGGTGGTGCGCAACTAATTGTTGTGTACCTTCGTTATGGCAAGGATTTCGGTTGGGCGCGCGACTAGCCTGAGATCAGGAGTTTATCACAATGAGTCTGACTATCCAAATTTAGGTATGGGACTGGTTTGGATAGAAGTCCCTTGTGGTGGACCCCATAGCCTGCGATACTACGTACTATCATCCCGACTTCACACTCCAGCATGGTTATTTCATTCGCATCGCATATTACATTACGTCCGCAGGCATATGGCATCTTGGGTTGTTATTTCTGCACTTATATGGCCTGGATAGATTTAGCAGGATTTGTACATTGCATTGCATTCTCGACATCTGCTATTTAGCTCTTTATGACTCCTTATCGCATAGTTGTTCTATATTGCGTATTCTGATATTGATTAACTTATAGACTTGTCCATACTTCCACTTACCCTGTTATCGTATGACTTACATCTTGTCAGTATTTTCGCTTACTCTGATAATTTCTGCTCTTGTTAGTGTTCCTGCTTATTTAGACATTGTATGGTTTATGGATTACCAATTTTTCCGGTATCGTATGATTATAGCATTGTATTGAATACTTGGCACTTACCTTGTGCACACACTTACACCACCCTCTGAGCTTTCTATAAGCTTATGCACGATAGATGCGTGCAGGTGATGTTAGGCTGCACCAGTGTTGAGCTTGGAGCGTGCGGTGGTCTTCTGAAGCTTGATTATCTATTTATGTATTTCCCTTTTTGTATTGTATTCAAATGATTATATTAGTGAATATGTGATGACAATGTTGCTGTTGTGAATTGGGTAATCTTGTGGTTATGCTTGTTACTAGTTATATGTACAAAGAAAAATCCTCCTTGTAGGATCCCAGGATCGGAACCTGGCATATGAATGCTAGGAGCCGAGAATGGGGTACTACGGAGGCTGTCGGCACCGGATTCGGCGATCGGGATTCCTATGAATCCGATTTCCGGGTTTGGGGCGTGACATCAAGCCCTCCCACCAATAAGTCCTCTTCACGTCATGATATATCTTCATGCTGCCCGGATGCATCGCAAGCCTAGAACTGTGCGCAGCCTCGAGAATCTCTCTTCTCAAGTCAGGGATATCTAGGACGCATAGGCGGCCACGATAAGGTAAGCCCCCATCTGTACCAACTCGCCACTCAGTGTTTGCATCATCACTGGCCTGCTCTCGAAGCTCAGTTGGACACTCGTCCCTCTGTGCCGCGATGACCCTGTCATCGATAAGAGGTCACACCGGAACATGTGCGATAAACTCAAAGGGCTCCTCCACAGTGAGTTTCTGCTCAAAGTCTCGTAAAAACTCAACCATGTCCCACTCAGCTACCATCAATGGAGCCGCAAACTCCATTATCTTCTTGCGGCTCAAGGCGTCAGCCACCAGACTGGCCTTGCCAGGATGGTAGGAAACCTCGAACTTAAAGTCCTTCAAGGTCTCTGTCACGCCCCAAACCCAAAAATCGGATTCACATGAATCCCGATTGCCGAATCCGGTGGCGACAGCCTCCGTAGTGCCCCATTCTCGGCTTCTGATAATCGAATGCCAGATTCCAATCCTAGGATCCTATAAGGAGGATTTTCAAAATGAATTTTTTTTTGTAATGGAGCATAACCACAGACATAACCAAGTCACAAAACAACATCACCACGTATCCACTATAACAAAAATTTTAAGTACAATATAGAAAGGAAAATACAAGGTGATCAAAAAGCTCCAAAAAGTCCTGATATGCACTCCTGTCTCAGTGCTGCTGCTGTCCAACGCTACCTACACGCAACTATCGTGCATAAGCTTACAAAAGCTTAGAGGGTGGTGTAAGTGTGTGCGTAAGGCAAACGCCAAGTGTACAGTATCAGAACAATGCGGAAGTATGTGGTAAGTCCATAGAATCAACCATGCCAAAGCTATGCGATGAGATATGAATGTCATCGGCCACACCGATACAATGCAAGGCCTATATAGCCGAATGTCATATGCGAAATGCAATCCAAGCAAGTCGGTACTCCTCAAGTAAGTATATCAGTACAGTTCCTCTCTGGATATTACCGGGCTCTAATACACTTCGCAGAGACTGCCACCTCCCTAGCTGCACAGTCAAGCAAGCGAATAAGACCTCACTATCCGCCTGACCAGTAGTATGCCAACACCTACCCGGCTCGTCGATAGCGGACTCATTTATGAGCTAGTCAAACTCAGCCTAGCTTATAGCCCTCTCACTCAGGCGGATAAGGCCACACCCCCTTCCAACCGACCACGACATATTGGGAGACGCGGCCTACTGGTATTCGGCACTCGGGCGCTCGTGTATCCACTCGGTCTAGACGTTGGAGCATCTCCTGGTACCAAAAAGGTTCTGGGACTTTTACCCAAGGACATCCTAAGTGCCCATAGTGCTAGAATAAGTATTTTCGGTATCCAATACGGCCATCCACGATGTACCTGTGGAGCCACGACCCTGATGTCGCTAGGGCGTGTAGTGATCAAGTCACACGTATGCGAGATGCATGAATCACACTGTCAAAACATGTAATAATCTAGCGCGTACTGCGCGATCATGTAGGGCACTCAGTCAGATAACGAACCCCGTAAATGGTCTGCCCAATGGCGTATGCTATGATCAGTCATTACTCATATCAAGCATACATATGATGCGTATGGGCATGAGTCATGAGATTATTCTAAGCATATTATAAGGCAATGAATAGCAACGGGTATGGACCTATCAATGGGCCCTAAAGATAGTTACAATGCGGACATTTAACCAACATTGTACATACAATGTGAACGTCAAACCAACATTGTTTCCTAGGCACGGCTTGCCATAAATATCATTTCACAAACCATGAGAAACGTACATTGCAATGGACCCTAAGGACATCCGTTAGGCCTCGATCCCTGGGACTTAGATATATCAAATGGATCGTATTACATGGGCCTCACATTCACCAAATGGGTTGCATTAATGGACCTCACCAATGAGCCTTATGTACATTGCAATGGTCCATGATCCATGGGCCTTGAAATACATCAAAGTGGCCTCACAACTTGGGCCTTAAATATGTTAAATGGGCCCATACACATAAATATATCAGCTAGGCCACTCCATTTGTGCCCCATGCACATCAAATGGGCTTGTTTCCATGGGCTTTAATATGTATCACATGGGCTTGAATCCCGTGGGCCTTATATAGAATAAGTGGACCGAATCCCCTGGGCATTGCATATGTCAAATGGGTCCAAACCCATGGGCATTATACATGCCAGATGAGCTTAATCCCATAGCCCTTATATGTATCAAATGGGCCTGATCATTTGGGCCTCAGATATATACCAAGGTAGGCCTCAATGAATGGCCAAAGTTAAATCAATAAGGGGCCCTATACACATGCCATGGTGGCCCATTTGAACCATAGATCTGGCTCATTTTGGCTCAAGCCATAAAATAATTTTTACAAAAACAAATAAATGGATGGTTTAGATGCAACACATGCATCATGGCGGGGGTCACATGAAGGCTCACTATCATAATCATATTATGTTTAATATACTATATAATTTATATACAGTATGTATATATATATATACAATATTATATTTAGTATAATATTATATATACATATTTATATATATATCTACACACACACGTACACACACATGTGCACTCACACATGCATACACACACACGCACTCACACATGCATACACACAAACGCACTCACACACGCACACACATAGCAACAGTGGGCTCCACCGTCCGTGCGGACGGTGGACTAGCCACATACATCACTGTGGGTCCCATGTGGGGCCCACCATAATGTTTATAATCCATCCAACCCGTTCATCAGGTCACAGAGACCTGGGTGAGGATGGAGAACCAATCTCAGCTTGATCCAAAACTTCTGTGGGGCCAAAAATGGCTTTCAATGGTAGGATTCAATTCCCACTATTTCATACGGTGTGGGCCACCTGAGCTTTGGATGTATCTCATTTTTGGGGAGGGCCCACCTCAGAGGATGGGTCACCTTATGGACGGCATGGATACAACATATACATCATGTGGGGCCCACGGCAGGAGCTGTGGTCGGCCTCGTCCGCCCGCTAGCGTGAGCGCAGGCGCTGCCTGCACTGCCTGCGGCAGCAGCCTTGCATATATATATATTTTTTCTTTTTTTAAAAAAGCGATTTTTCCTCAGTTTTTCACCTGTGGGGCCCACCTATGATGGATCCACCCCGCTCAATGGCCTCTATGACTCAAGACAAGCCAAACGAGTCCGATATTGCATATTTTTTTTGGCGAATCAAATTGTCAGGGTGAATTTCAATGGCAAACACACTATTTGCTATCCTATGGCCCACCTGAGAGTCAGATTATCCTCATTTTTTGGCTCAACGCCTAAAATGAGTTGGGGAAGAGGATGGGCGGCTCGGATTGTATACATACATTAAGGTGGGTCCTATACAAATGGCCCACCCCAATGGCTTGAAACAAGCCTTTTTTTCTTTTGGTTTTCATTCCAGTGACGTCTGGACGTCACTGGACTCTTTTCCTCCCTTTTTTTTTGTTGGGCTGTAGCAAATACATTCAAGGTGGGCCCTGATTAGGTGGGCCACCCCAAATGGATGTACATTTAAGATGGGCCCCACCCATGGACGGCTTGGATAAAATACATATTTCATGGTGGGGCTAATTCAAGTGGGCCACATAGCTACATTAACATACAAGAAAAATAAATAAAGAAGAGAGGGAGAGAGAGAGAGTGAAAGAGTGGGACACGCGTGATGGAGGGACCCCGGCACTATGGGCCCTCCGTTTCAACTAGCCAATCATACATCAATGGGTCTCATTGCATATGAACCTTCCAAATAAAAGATCAACGGTGGAGATCCCACTCCACTAAAAATGGACGGTCTAGATGACCCCCTTTATGCAAGAAGGTAAACATCATGATGGGGTCCATGGAGAGTGACCCCATCATGGAATAGTTTTGATGATCAAGATGGACCATTGGCCACATCTTAGGGTCCCAAGTGAGATCCAAACCATTGATCGGTTGGCCTCACTTGGCCTATCTTAAAAACATAAAAAGTAGTCTAAAGAAACACCCACCACTTGATCTTCTTGGTCCGTTGAGATGCCGGTCTCCTAAAGCTTCACTTTGATGGTGGAGATGGAAAATGGATGGCTAAGATGATGGGATTTGGAGATGGGAAGTGGGCCACCAAAATGCACATTTTCTCTCCATGGAAGGCTTGGACGTGGGAGAGCTTTCTTGCTTGGGTTTGGAGTGTTGAGAAATGAGAGGGAGAGAGAGAGTTGTAAGAGTGATGGAGTGATGTGAGGTGAGTGATGGGTGAGGTGAGTGATGGGTGAAGTGAGTGATGGGTGAAGTGAGAGGTTAGTTGACTTAGGTGGTTGCTTGACTTGTGGAGAAAGGAAGCATGGGTGCTTGTACTTGACATGAGAGGTAATTGATGGGATTGATTGATGGGATTGATGGGACATATTGTAGAGATTCTCTTGGGATTTGCAACGTGCGGTGTTTTTCCTCGAACTGAACGCGGGTCCGCATCTCATTGTCTAGGTATCGGATCGATGCGTGAGTTGCGGCGTTGGAACCGCGGCGACGGTGCGGTCGCAACGATACAAGTCTCGGATTAAGCTGGCTCAAATGAATAGGATACGTCTTACGGTCGTGCGCAACGTCAACTATAGGTCGTGGATTGCCGAAATTTGACGAGAAGGATCGCGGGAAACAACGGAACAGTACGGATTAGGATACAGGTCTTACAGCTCTCCCCACCTAATAAAATTTCATCCTCGAAATTTATACTACCATCGTAACTGTCCATAACTCAAAGAGGAAATAGGGAACATAACATCATATATAATCAAGCACCATAATACATCATACAATCAATCATCGAAAAGATGGGGATAACGCTCGCGGATCTCTGCCTCGCGCTCCCAAGACGCCTCATCCATACTATGATGGCCCCACTGCACCTTCACCAAGGAAATGACCTTGGTCCTGAGGACCTGCTCCTTCCGATCGAGGATACGAACTGGTTGCTCAATATAAGAAGCGTCCTCACGAACCTCCAACGGCTGCCAATCAATAACAAGAACGACGTCTGACCCACACTTTCTCAATATAGAGACATGGAAGACATTGTGGACACCAGACAACTGCGATGGCAAGGCAAGCTGGTAGGCCACAGTGCCAATGCGCCCAGTGATCTCGAAAGGTCCTATGAATCTCGGGACAAGCTTGCCCTTCGTCCCAAAACGAACTACACCCTTCATGGGTGAGACCTTGAGATACACATAGTCCCCAACGACAAACTCCAAGGGACGACGCCGACGGTCAGCAAAACTCTTCTGCCGGCTCTGAGCTGTGAGCATCCTCTGTCTGATGATGTCGATAGCCTCTGACGTCTGCAGCACAAGCTCGGGACCTAGGAGACGTCGCTCTCCAACCTCGGTCCAACAACTCGGAGATCTGCACGGTTTGCCATATAATGCCTCAAAAGGAGCCATGCCAATGGTCGCCTGATAGCTGTTGTTGTACGCAAACTCAGCCAATCACAGGTACTCGTCCCAACTACCCGCGAAATCAATCGCGCAAGCCCGAAGCATATCCTCAAGGATCTGGTTGACCCTCTCGGTCTGACCGTCGGTCTGCGGATGATACGCGGTGCTGAGCTGCAAATCAGTGTCCATCGCTCTCTGGAAGCTCTTCCAAAACTGAGACGTGAACCTCAGATCTCGGTCTGAAACAATCGAGACGGGAACACCATGAAATCTCACGATCTCATCAATAAACATCCTGGCGAGCCGATCTGTATGTCAAGTCTCACGAATCGTAAGAAAATGTGATGACTTCGTCAGACGGTCCACAACAACCCAGATGGTGTCATGACCGTGCTGAGTCCTCGGCAAACCCAAGAAAAAATCGGTAGATATATGCTCCCACTTCCACATCGGGACGCTCAGCGGCTGCAATAGGCCAGGGGGTCTCTGATGATCGGCCTTAACATGCTGGCAAGTGTCACATTCGGCCACAAAACTGGCTATCTGGCGCTTCATCCCTGACCAAAAATACTGGCGTCTCATATCGCGATACATCTTTGTCGAGCCAGGGTGGATAGAGAAACGCGATCGATGTGCCTCGGTCATAAGATCTCGACATAAATCAGGAATATCCGGGACACATAATCGGCCTCTGAAGCGAAGTCCACCGTCAGAACCAATCTGTCAATCCATCTGACTCTCAGATGCTGCCTCTGCTCGGTAATCCTGTAACGACTCATCTGTCTGCTGAGCCTCGATCACCCTTGCGACAAGAGAGGGTTGAATCGACAAGCTCGATAGCTGAACGATAGATGATTGCAGACCAAACTCAAAGTCGTACTCTGCTATATCCTCGAGCATCCTCCACTCCTAAATCATCATATGCGCCACCAGGCCTCGTGGCTGACGACTGAGGGCATCCGCCACCACGTTCGCCTTGCCCGGGTGGTACTGAAGATCAAAATCGTAGTCCTTCAAGAGTTCCATCAAACGCCTCTGTCTCATATTCAGCTCGGACTGAGAGAACAAATACTTCAAGCTCTTATGATCAGAAAAGAGCTCGAATCTCACCCCATAGAGATAGTGTCTCCATACTTTCAGTGCAAAGAGAACCGCTGCCAGCTCCAGATCGTGCGTAGGATAGTTCAGCTCATGGACCTTGAGCTGTCGGGACGCATAAGCCACCGGCTTCCCGTGCTGCATCAGGACAGCACCTAAGCCAACTCGTGAGGCATCAGTAAATACAACAAATCCATCACTCCCAGAGGGAAGAGTGAGGACAGGAGCGGACGTGAGGCGGTCCTTCAACTCCATAAACGCCTGCTCACAAGCGTCGCTCCAAATGAACTCGGCACCCTTCCGGGTCAATCTGGTCAACGGGGCTGCAATGCGAGAGAATCCCTCAATAAAACGTCGGTAGTAGCTCGCCAAACCAAGAAAACTGCGGATCTCGGATGCGTTCGTGGGCTGATCCCACTGACGCACGGCATCTATCTTCGAGGGGTCAACAGCGACACCCTGCCTCGTCACCACATGGCCGAGGAACTTCACCTCCTCCTGCCAGAACTCGCACTTCTCCAGCTTCGCGTAAAGCTGGTGTGCACGGAGGGTCTGCAATGTAATCTCACGATGCCGCTCATGCTCCTCACGAGTCCTCGAATATATCAGAATGTCGTCAATAAACACCACGACAAACTGATCAAGATACGGAAGAAAGACCTCGTTCATCAACTGCATGAATACTGCGGGCACATTGGTCAGCCCGAAGGACATGACCTGGAACTCAAAATGACCATATCGCATCCTTAAGGCTGTCTTCGGGATATCCTCATCTCGAACCCGAACCTGATGATAACTGGATCGCAAGTCTATCTTTGAAAAAAACTGCGCCTCCTGCAGCTGATCAAACAAGTCATCGATCCTCGGAAGCGGGTACTTGTTCTTGATCGTGACCTTGTTGAGCTCGCGGTAGTCTGCGCAAAGCCTCAACGAGCCATCCTTCTTCTTTACGAAGAGTACCGGCGCTCCCCACGGCAAACTGCTCGGACGAATAAAGCCTAGCTCTCGCAACTCGTCCAACTGCTTCTGCAGTTCCCGTAACTCCAACGGTGCCATACGATACGGGGCTTTCGAAATAGGTGCAGTACTATGCACAAGATCAATCTGAAACTCGGTATGCCGACGAGATGGTAATCCCGGAATCTCTTGGAACACATCAGGAAAACCACAAACAACCGACAGCTGGTCGATACTCAAAATAGCTGGCTCCTCAACGGCACACGATAACAAGCAAGAAAGCTGCCCTCCTCTGGGCTCGGCAACAAACTGAAACTCTGGCACGCCGGGTATGCAGAACGTGACTGTCCTTGCAGAGCAGTCTAATATGGCGTAGTACTCGGCAAGCCAGTCCATGCCCAGGATAACATCAAAATCGGACATCGATAATACAAATAGGTCGGCAGGCAAGAAGATATCCCCAATCAAAATAGGACAAGACGCGCAAAATTGGCCCCTGAAGAATGGCGATCATCGCCTGCACATCTGCTGCAGCTGAGTAGCACTCACAGGTACGGTCGGATCCACACCGGTCTCAGAAAAATGAGTGGCATCCTCAGGCTCAAAGGCAGGACTATCTGGTGGTGGAGTAGGAGTAGCAGGTGGTAAAGCAAGAGCTGCGGGTGGTGGTGCGGGAGTCGCAGGTGGTAAAGCAGGAGCTGCGGGTGGTGGTGCGGGAGTCGCAGGTGGTGGAGCAGGATTCACTCGGTTCATTCTTCTAGCCATAGTGTCTCCTACAGGAAGGAACAATGGCCTATCAGTCTTGAGAATTCTCGAAGGCACTTATATTAAGGGTCTATGTCAGAAAATTGCTAAATCATTTAGACTTAAAACCTATTTATAGTAGATATGTTATGTGATCCTCAGGTATTCCCAAGTTATGCTCTGATACCAACTTCTGTCACGCCCCAAACTCGAAAATCGGATTCACATGAATTCCGATTGCCGAATCCGGTGGCGACAGCCTCCGTAGTGCCCCATTCTCGGCTTCTGATAATCGAATGCCAGATTCCGATCCTGGGATCCTACAAGGAGGATTTTCAGAATGAATTTTTTTTTGTAATGGAGCATAACCACAGACATAACCAAGTCACAAAACAACATCACCACGTATCCACTATAACAAAAATTTTAAGTAAAATGTAGAAAGGAAAATACAAGGTGATCAAAAAGCTCCAAAAGGTCCTAATATGCACTCCTGTCTCAGCGCTGCTGCCGTCCAACGCTACCTGCACGCAACTATTGTGCATAAGCTTACAAAAACTTAGAGGGTGATGTAAGTGTGTGCGTAAGGCAAACGCCAAGTGTACAGTATCAGAACAATGCGGAAGTATGTGGTAAGTCCATAGAATCAACCATGCCAAAGCTATGCGATGAGATATGAATGTCATCGGCCACACCGATACAATGCAAGGCCTATATAGCCGAATATCATATGCGAAATGCAATCCAAGCAAGTCGGTACTCCTCAAGTAAGTATATCAGTACAGTTCCTCTTTGGATATTACCGGGCTCTAATACACTTCGCAGAGACTGCCACCTCCCTAGCTGCACAGTCAAGCAAGCGAATAAGACCTCACTATCTGCCTGACCAGTAGTATGCTAACACCTACCCGGCTCATCGATAGTGGACTCATTTGCGAGCTAGTCAAACTCAGCCTAGCTTATAGCCCTCTCACTCAGGCGGATAAGGCCACACCCCCTTCCAACCGACCATGACACAGTGGGAGATGCGGCCTACTGGTATTCGGCACTCGGACGCTCGTGTATCCACTCGATCTAGACGTTGGAGCATCTCTTGGTACCAAAAAGGTTCTGGGACTTTCACCCAAGGACATCCTAAGTGCCCATAGTGCTAGAATAAGTATTTTCGGTATCCAATACGGTCATCCACGATGTACCAGTGGAGCCACGACCCTGATGTCGCTAGGGCGTGTAGTGATCAAGTCACATGTATGTGAGATGCATGAATCACGCTGTCAAAACATGTAATAATCTAGCGCGTACTGCGCGATCATGTGGGGCACTCAGTCAGATAACGAGCCCCGTAAATGGTCTGCGCAATGGCGTATGCTATGATCAGTCATTACTCATATCAAGCATACATATGATGCGTATGGGCATGAGTCATGAGATTATTCTAAGCATATTATAAGGCAATGAATAACAACGGGTATGGACCTATCAATGGGCCCTAAAGATAGTTACAATGCGGACATTTAACCAACATTGTACATACAATGTGGACGTCAAACCAACATTATTTCCTAGGCACGGCTTGCCATAAATATCATTTCACGAACCATGAGAAACGTACATTGCAATGGACCCTAAGGACATCCGTTAGGCCTCGATCCCTGAGACTTAGATATATCAAATGGATTGTATTACATGGGCCTCACATTCACCAAATGGGTTGCATTAATGGGCCTCACCAATGAGCCTTATGTACATTGCAATGGTCCATGATCCATGGGCCTTGAAATACATCAAAGTGGCCTCACAACTTGGGCCTTAAATATGTTAGATGGGCCCATACACATAAATATATCAGCTAGGCCACTCCATTTGTGCCCCATGCACATCAAATGGGCTTGTTTCCATGGGCTTTAATATGTATCACATGGGCCTGATCATTTGGGCCTCAGATATATACCAAGGTAGGCCTCAATGAATGGCCAAAGTTAAATCAATAAAGGGCCCCTATACACATGCCATGGTGGCCCATTTGAACCATAGATCTGGCTCATTTTGGCTCAAGCCATAAAATAATTTTTACAAAAACAAATAAATGGATGGTTTAGATGCAACACATGCATCATGGCGGGGGTCACATGAAGGCTCACCATCATAATCATATTATGTTTAATATACTATATAATTTATATACAGTATGTATATATATATATATATTTATATATATATATATATATACAATATTATATTTAGTATAATATTATATATACATATTTATATATATATCTACACACACACGCACACACACATGTGCACTCACACATGCATACACTCACACACGCACTCACACATGCATACACACAAACGCACTCACACACGTACACACATAGCAACAGTGGGTTCCACCATCCGTGCGGACGGATGACCCCATCATGGAATAGTTTTGATGATCAAGATTGACCATTGGCCACATCTTAGGGTCCCAAGTGAGATCCAAACCATTGATAGGTTGGCCTCACTTGGCCCATCTTAAAAACATAAAAAGTAGTCTAAAGAAACACCCACCACTTGATCTTCTTAGTCCGTTGAGATGCCGGTCTCCTAAAGCTTCACTTTGATGGTGGAGATGGGAAATGGATGGCTAAGATGATGGGATTTGGAGATGGGAAGTGGCCACCAAAATGCACATTTTCTCTCCATGGAAGGCTTGGACGTGGGAGAGCTTTCTTGCTTGGGTTTGGAGTGTTGAGAAATGAGAGGGAGAGAGAGAGTTGTAAGAGTGATGGAGTGATGTGAGGTGAGTGATGGGTGAGGTGAGTGATGGGTGAAGTGAGTGATGGGTGAAGTGAGAGGTTAGTTGACTTAGGTGGTTGCTTGACTTGTGGAGAAAGGAAGCATGGGTGCTTGTACTTGACATGAGAGGTAATTGATGGGATTGATTGATGGGATTGATGGGACATATTGTAGAGATTCTCTTGGGATTCGGAACGTGCGGTGTTTTTTCTCGAACTGAACGCGGGTCCGCATCTCATTGTCTGGGTATCGGATCGATGCGTGAGTTGCGTTGTTGGAACAGCGGCGACGGTGCGGTCGCAACGATACAAGTCTCGGATTAAGCCAGATCAAATGAATAGGATACGTCTTACGGTCGTGCGCAATGTCAACTATAGGTCGAGGATTGCCAGAATTTGATGAGAAGGATCGCGGGAAACAACGGAACAGTACGGATTAGGATACGGGTCTTACAGTCTCCATCCATCGTCGCTGCCTCATATTCAAGTTTCGCTGTGTGAATATATATCTGAGGCTCTTGTGATCACAAAAGAGCTCGAACTCCTCTCCGTAGAGGTAATGTCTCCAGAGCTTCAATGCGAAAATGACAGCAGCCAACTCAAGGTCGTGCGTAGGGTAATTCTCCTTGTGCTTCCTTAATTATCTCGAGGCATATGAAATCACCCTGTCTTTCTGCATAAGGACACAACCCAGACCAACGCTAGACGCATCGGTGTATATCGTATATCTGACCCCTTGCTCTGGCAATACTAGCACAGGGGCAGACGTAAGCCTGTCCTTCAGCTCTTGAAAAGCTGCCTCCACCTTTTCATTCCAGGCGAACTTCAAATCCTTCCGTGTCAACTGAGATAAAGGTCTAGTGATCTTCGAGAAATCTCTAATGAAACGTCGATAGTAGCCTGCCAAACCCACAAAACTCCTCACCTAAGTGACTGAACCAGGCTACTCCTAGTCCTGTACAACAGCTACCTTAGCGAGGTCAACTGCTATCCCGTCCTTAGACACTACGTGCCCCAAGAACTTGACTTCTTCTTTCTAGAAGTCGTACTTCTTATACTGTGCGAACAACTGATGTTGTCTCAAAGTATCCAGGACCAATCACAAGTGCTCCTCTCGACTCATGGAGTATATCAAAATGTCGTCAATAAATACGATGATGAATCGATAGAGGAATGGCCGAAATACCCGGTTCATTAGGTCCATGAACACGGCTGGTGCGTTCGTAAGACCGAACGACATCACGAGGAACTCATAGTGGCCAAAGCTAGTCCTGAAAGTCATCTTTTGCACTTCCTCGCTACTGACGCACAGCTGGTGATACCCTGACTGTAGATCAATCTTCGAGAAGTACTGCGCTCCTCTCAACTGATCAAACATGTCATCTATCTTGGACAATGGGTACTTGTTCTTTACTGTAATCTGATTCAGCTTGCGATAATCAATACACAATCACAGCGAGCCATCCTTCTTTGTCACAAATAGAACTGGTGCTCCCCAAGGATACACACTCGGCCGTATGAAACCAGCCTCCAACAACTCATCGATCTGTTTCCTCAACTCCTCCATCTCACATGGGGCCATGCGATACGTCGGAAGTGAGATGGGCTTCGAACCGGGTACATGTCGATAGTAAAATCGATCTCGCGCTGAGGTGGCAACCCAGGAATCTTCTTGAACAGATCCTCATAATCATGGACTACTAGCGTGCCCTCAAGTGTCGGGACATTAACATCCCTCAATAAGGAAGCGTAGTAAAGTACTTGGAAGGGGCAACTGACCTGCACCGAAAATATAAAGGATGTGCCCTCCGGCTCGTAAACTGTCACTATGCGGGTCTCGCAGTCAATCTCGGCCCTGCCTGCAGTCAGTCAATCCATACCAAGAATGACGTCGAAATGATAGAGGGAGGGGTCGACGACAAGGTCAATGGCCATCATCCTGCTCCCTAAGTCTAGCGAACAACCCTTACACATCATAGTGGCATCGGTAAAAGTCCCATGTGCCGAAAGGACTCGCACTCCAACCATCCAAGCAATCTGTAGCCCAAGGCGCTTGACTACTGAATAAGATATTAATGAAATCATGGATCCTGTATCCACCAACAGGAATATAGGAGTACTTGCAATGTGGGTTGTGACCTCAAAGGGCAAGGGTGGTGCAGTCTCTGTCCCGGATGCCTCTACTGTCAATGCATGTACCCGAGCCTGCTGTGGACAGTTTGACCGCAGTACCATGGGCGGTTGAGGTGGCCGGAACTGAGGTACAGGAGGTCTGAAAGAAGGATGCATAGGAGCTGACCGTAACGGTGGAGCGGATAATGCATGTGGGCGAGGACGATCGATCTTCTGCTGTGGTGAAAACTCGCTATCTCTCATCCGAGCCAAACAGCTCTCTGCAGTGTGACCAGGTCTCCCACAGTAAGTACAGGTCACACCTGGGCACCTCATCGGAAGTACTGGCACTGTAGCCATAGGAGGAGAATCGATGCGAGGCCTCTTGTCGAGGAATGGCCTGCTCTGAGCATCTGGTCATGGCCTAGTAACCATAGGACCACGAGAACGTGCCAATCGATCTACATCCTGCTCTTCCGGCATTGACATATGTATCAGCTCGACATAAGAGGGTATGCTGACACAACACATCTTCGACCTAATATCAGGTCGCAAGCCCTCAAAAAATCGTCGTATCCGCATCTACTCATCTGCGAGTATCATCGAGACATATCTGCCCAACTCTGTAAATCAATGCTCATATTCTGTAATTGACATCCTCCCTGCCTGAGGCATAAAAACTCATTCTCCCTCTCGTGTCGGTAGGTCTGCGGATAGTATTTCTCATGGAATCGGAACTCGAATGCTGTCCAAGTCCATATGTAGTCAACTGCAACTGTCCGTAATACGCTATCCCACCATAAATTGGCCTCTCTGTCGAACATGAAAGTGGCCAACTCAACCTGCTCAGACTCCGAGCAGTGCAGCATCCTCAATATCTTCGAGACACGGTCGAGCCAATACTCGGCCTCCTCGGGTCTGTGAGAATCCACAAACGTAGGAGGCCGCAAGCACTGGAATCGCTCAAGTAGGCCTCGGGTATCAGCAATATTCCCCGTGGGGTAAGCAGATGGTGCAGGATAAACCATACCCTCATCCTGAGTCGAAGTCCCAGCATCCTCAGCTGGATGCACAGGTGGCACAGGTGGAGTTGCACTCTTACCCTGGGCTAAGGCCCCTGCAATGGTAGTCAAAAGCTGCTGATGCTACTAGTGCATCATGATCATCAACTGCTCAAACCTATCAGGAGGTGGAGCAGGCTGAGGTACATACTGCGTTGAGGAAGACGCGCGATACTGCTCTCTAACTGGCGGTGTGAAAGGTGGTGGTCCGACTGTATGACCTACAGAAGACTGAGGCTCAGGTGCAGTCTCATGAATCAAGCCCACAACAGGGTCCATATGATCATCACTCTGGGGTGGGACCCAATCCATCGGCTCACCCAGCGTAAGACGTGCTGAACTCTGAGTCACCTTACGTGGCATTCCCTATATTCAAAATAGGGTGCAACCCAGTCAGTTTCAACAATAGCACAAACACACCACACAATCATTCTCATAACATCCAAAGAAACTCCATGCATTTCATTTAATCAAAATTTGTCACAATACAAGAGACATATCTTTACATGCATCATGACAAGAAACACATGGAAAACTAAACTAGTGAACCTACAACTGCAACACAAACCAACTACTAGGCCTTCTCAAGCTCACACATAAAAAGAAAACACAAAACAACCTACATAATACCAACAAACATCTACAATCTAATCACTCGTCCGAGTCTGGCGATGGAGGAGGGGCACCCTTATCCTTCAAGTAACACAAGATGGCCTTCAAGGTGCTAGTCACCTTGCCAAACTTCCGCTTCATGATGGCCTTGGTATCCTCAAGCTCTTGTTTCACCTCGGCCCGGAGTTATTGGACTTCCTGTCGTAAAGTAACCTGACTCTCCTCAAGTCAGGCTATGTGAACATCCCTAACAGTCCGAGTCACAGGAGGAGGACTCTCATCAGTATCTTGAGCCTCCTCTTCCTCTTCTTCTTAGACTTCTTCCTCTATTTCTGCCCCACCATCTTCTTTACTTTCATCCTCTTCATTATCATACTCCCCCTCACTGTCATCATCAAGATGGGCCTCCCGCTGCTGAGGCCCCACCTTCATTTTGTTCATAGTAGCCTCATTGATGTCATGAATCGGTACAGGCAACTCCGACCCAAGTCTATAGCCAAACTCGAGCGCAATCTTACATATGAGCCGGCCAAAAGGAAGTGACTCAGACGTCCTTCTCGAGTGCGCTACGAGGATGATCTGCCACAGCACAAATGTGGGCATGCACACGTTCTCTCCCTGGCCCACTTGATACAGGAAATCAACCATGAGACGCGTACATTCACTGCGGTTGCTGAACCTGGGATACACATTGAACATGCACATGTGGTGCAACAGGCGAAAGTCATCCGACATGTGGGTCGCTAGGAGGCTCTTGTTACGCTGCCACTCAACTAAACCACCACATAGAAACCTAGTGCGGCGATCTCGCTCACGAACACTCTTCAGATTCTTAGCACTGGGATGCACCTCTCCAAGAGGCACATTCAGGAGTCGAGCTATCAACCTAACATCGATCGTAACTTGTCGATCTCTGCCAAAGGGGATCCTGAACTACAGCGGCTCCAGCGTAGGGTCTCGAATATGAGCATAAAAGGCACGAACAGTGCTCGCATTAGCACGAGACTGGCCTTTAAAGAGCGGACCTCACCCGGCAGCTTCGATGCCTTGAACAACAAAAATTCACCAAAAAGTCGCCCATCCACCTAAGCCTAAAAAAGAACCCTGCGATCCGTATACACGCCATGCACCAAGTCTGCCAACAGTGCTCTTCCTATCTGAGCATGGGGATCATATCCCGCTTCGTATGTAACTCTCTCCCAATACTTGGACTAGCGGCGGCGCTTGAACTAGCGGTGCCACCCCTTGGCTTCCTTGAACGTGAAGGGCGACTAGGTCCAGCTTCATCAGCGACGGTCTTCCTCTTTCCCATGAGAGAGAGGATGGTGGAAAGGGAGAAAAAAGATAAAATAGCCTCTATAAAGGCCATGAAAAATAAAGGAAAGGGAGAGATAGGGCTGAGGTTTTTGATTCCCCATGAGTTTGAGACCCAACAGGGGTTGTAAAGGCCCCAAACTACGAGTTTTGAAGAAAGGAAAAGGAAGAGATGGGTTGGGTTAGAGGTTTACACGATTTGAGCTTCAAATGGAGGATGAGAGAGCTCCAACGGAAGAGAATGGAGAGAGAGGGGAGTGTGTACCACAGCAACCAATGAAGGGGCGTCAGTTGTAGCAGAAAACGGCAATGACAGTGATTGGAAACGAGATTTGAGAGGGAAGACAGCAAAAACGTGAAAAAGGGAGAGCTTGGGGGTATGGTTTGTGAAGGAGGCAAGGATTTGGGGTGTTTTTAATGGATGGCCCACACCTATGGGGGTTACCCTAACCCCCAGACAGCATCGACCCGAAGGCCCGCCCGAATGGGGCCCACTGTACGGGGAGGCCTCGCCGAACCGGTGATGTCCTCGCCGACCATTTTGGTTTTTGGCGAAGCCTCGCCCATTGGGCGAGGTCCCCCTGCCCTAAGGGCCCAAAATTCATATGGGTCCCACCTTGGATCATGCTAGCTCAGCGTGGGTAGGCCCATGACTCCGTTTCACACTATTTCGGATCATTTCGGGTACTACCTGATGTATATTCGCATTTAGCGACTTCTAACAGCTGGGATTGGGTCCAGAGAGGTCTAGACCCATCCACCCATGAACTAGAGGTGGTCCAGGGTCATTTCATGCGACCATGGATGCACACGGACTCGATCAAAATGATCGATTTGGGTGAACTTCGCCAATTGTCGAGACTGAGACCCTATGAGTGTTTCTATGTTTTTCTCATACCCACCTAAGTCAAAGGGCCGACAGCGTACGTCGCGTGACCATAACCCAGGTCCGGTTTAATCCAAATCATGCTCTGATACCAACTTGTAACACCCTGAAAATTGGGGGTAGTGTAGAAACCCGACTCCCGAATTTCAGACTATCACTTATGCAACAAATATGCTTATGATTCAATGTTGTCTGAGTTAGTGCATTAACGTGAGTGAGATTTTACTAAAACTGTAATTCATACTCCAAATCCAGTGATAAAACGGAAGCGGAAGACTGAAAAATATATATATATATCACTGTATATAAAACAAAACAATCTCGGTCTGTCTCCAAAGTATGAATACATCTCTGAGTCACATATAAATATATCAAACCAAAAATTAAAATGTCATATGATAGTCCAACTAGTAAAATCCCACCGATCTAAGCCACCTAGGCGAAGCCGTCAGAGAACTGCATGTACGAGAACTCGTCCTGGTCCTCGAAATAGTCTGGCTCCAACTCCTGAATCGCCTCACAACCTACATCTAAGACAGAGTCTGGTAGGTGTTGCAAACATCGTCCCATAACGTGGGAGTGAGTGATCAACTCAGTGGAATCATAGAGCAAAGATTAACATGTTATCAAATCAATCATGCGATAATAGTAAAGCAAATAATCAGATATTCCTAGATACTGTTGTTAATGTAAGGATGAAATGACATAATGGATGCCCTCACCGACATACTCCCTCATGCGACACCATCTTACATCCGCGGCATGCTTTCTTCCCTCAGTGCTCCACATCTTTCAGGCACATGCAGTGCGATATGGATATGATTACCGAGTTGTTATTAGTCCTTTCATACAGAAGGATTGGGAAACTAAGGTACTTCCCTTATATCAATCCCAACACAGATCCCGTCTAGGGTCGTCACTCCTAGTAATCTCATACGATGGTATATTTCTAGGTCGCTGCAAGAGCTGCCAAGGCTGTTGCTCCCATTCGTTACACCGCTCCCCCATCACCTTATCAATACAGGCCTAGTTGTACTCTTGTCGCTACGGAAGGGTCGTCGCCTCTCGTAGACTTAGAATATGCTCGAGGTCACTACAAAGGGCTCGTCACCAATCAGAGTAGGCCGACAGCTCGAATGTAGTGTCTCATACCACCACAATCGGCTCACGAGTCTAAAGTGCTCACTGGTCACTACGGGGAGGTTTGTGGCCCCAGCGTAAGCCGACAGCTCGACCACGGTGTCCCATACCACCATGCCTGGCTCATGAGTATTATTGGATCAAGGTACCATGGTTATCAGGGTTATTACTGGTAAGTTCAGTACCCTAGGTTTAAGCAGTTATGACCAATACAAGGTGAACATACAATGGTCAGTCGGGTTACTTGACGAGCTCGATTAGTACGATCGCACCTCAAGCTGAACGACATGAAGTGCATGAGCACCTCGTGTGGGCTAACCACTGCCGTCAACCAAAGCACGAGTCGCGTTCATCGACATGTCCTTCGTGGTGAATAGAAGCCAACCATGAATTTAAATCTGTTACCGACTGCCTGGATTAGAATGTAGCCCCAAGCACTTGTAATCTGAATCAATCATCATATGAGAATAACAGGAATGAAGCACAGATAATCCAAGCATGTTAACAGCATGTTAAACACACAACGTAAGCAAATCAACCCAACATGAGCATTTCATATGTATAAGGAAATCCATTCAATAAAACAAACATAAAAGAAATCATGTGCATCATCATATTAGTTGAGGATCCAACCTCAAAACTAATCTACAACAGCATTTACTCAATACTTACTAATACATACTTTTATACAAACACTTAGTCTACACACATTTGCCTACATAGCGTATGTCGATCCAAAGTGTGCATTAGGGCGAATCTCTTCGCCAAACAGATCATACACGCATAACTAGCATAATAACACGACAGATTTACATGGCAATCATTTTAGTAAAATATGTACATATACAGTATTTCCTACAAATATCTAAAATACCCTAAATCTCATATTCTCCGTATGTAATCGAAATGGAAAACAGACAGCATGTTCTACATGTCAAACAGCGTTCTTGTATATAATCTACTATTAAACGACATTGAAAGCTTTGAAAACAGTCAACTTAAGCATCTACAATCCTCACCTTACGCCGTAGAAGCGTAACGAATCGAATAGAAACTCAACGCTTCGTCAACGCCTATATGATGACCTATATCGTAAGATAAGTCAGCTACTTCGCTACTTGTATTGATAGAATCCCTAAAACAAGTTAGGGTTAGGGTTTCCTTACCTAGAATGAAGTCAGAATCACCGGAAGAGTGATTTGACTGCGATGGCTAAGCACATGTGGTAAAAGGATCGATCGATAGGAACCTTTCCTTACAACTCTCTCACAATCTCTCTTTTTCTTTCTCCTCTTTCTAGGGTTTCTTACAAATTCGTAGGTGAGAGATATGAGAGGGTTTAAGGTCCTTATATAGGCTAAAAAGTCACCTACCTAGACTTCAAACCAAGGTATACTTGGGTTATAACTAAATCGGGTCTTTTTCGATCCAAAAGGATGCTTCTGGAGGTCCCCTGACCGAATGCGGTCGGACTTAAGCTCATGGATGCCGGATGTTGATTACATTAAGTTTTCAATTCGATTGGACTTTCAGATCGCACGTGGCGGACCAGTTTCAACTCAACGGTTACCGAAGCTAAATCAGGACTACAAGTTTCATGACACGAAAGAGTAATTTTTCCTGATCCGAGGGTGAAACTAGCTGAATTTTGACGGTCAGAATGCTTAAAAATAATGCGCAATGACACGTGCCAGATTTGAATTATTTTTTTAAATCTTTTCCCTTTTCTCATTCTCTTCACTCCGAACTCAGTAAAATAGCGTCAATACATCAGTTGGGCTTGATTTTCAAAACGATTGTCAAGTCCAACCAAGCGGTCATAATGGTCTGAAATTGTAGATATCGGACCTTCGACGCGCGGTCTAGATCCAATACCAAGTTACTAAACATGTCCCAGAACAACCGGGTTTAGAGTTGGATCCTAGGTTTCAGGGTATTATAGCGTCATGAGTTCTACAAGTTTTAGGTCTTGCAGAACGAATTTAAAGCGATCAGGGAAATTTCACAGCTACTCTAACATAGTGCTAGTTAACTTACACTTAATTTCTAAAGGAATTAATCCTAAGTGATTTCTGATCAAGGTGCTACTCGGGTCTCTGTACAGATTTTTCCGAGACGTTACACCAGCAACTATCTGTTGCTGGATGGACGGTCTTGATAAAACACATATATCATGTGGGCCCTACACCATGTGTGAGACTGGATGGGCTGGATCACCACCGTCCAGCCAATCCATTCCACAACAGGTGGTTCCCACGTGGGCCACCATAATACCTGTCAGCCTTATATAATATAATATATTATAATATAAATATATATTATAATATATTAAAATGCAGCCTTATGTTAAAATAATATAATATATTATACTATAAATATATATTGTAATATGTTAAAATGCACATGTGAGATTCTGGTGTCCAGCGTCTGGTCTGAATGGATGGTCTAGATGTTGGAATGCAGACATCGATGTGGGGCCATCTCCACACGTGCAGTATGTGTGGGGTGGACCCCACATGCCTGCCGAGTGTATGGATGACATGTATAAATCCCGTACATTAAATGGGACCCACAAAACTTGTTGACATCTATCACATAAGTCATATAGCTGGTGTATTCGTACACCAGCCAATTCTCATGCAGGTGGATCCCACGTGAGGCCCACCATAACGTTTATCTTTCATCCCATCCATTGATAAGGTCACACAAACCTAAATAAAGAGGAAAAATAAATTTCATATTTATCTAAAACTTCTGGTACCCAGAAAGGGTTTCAATGGTAGAAATTCAATCTCTGTTGTTTGGTGGTGTGGACCACCAGAGTGCTATGAACGGTTAAATTTTGGAGTGTCCAAATAATAAAAGGGGGCCCATCAAATGGGCAGTGTCGATGTTTAAAATGCATCATGGTGGGGCCCACAGCTGGGGTCATGGGTCTCCGCCCACCCAGCGTCCATGGAGACGTTGCTGTGTCTCTAGTCAACGGCCTGCTGCTGCCTCACGTATTATTTTATTTTATTGTTTGTTTTTTTAAATTTTTCTATGGATTTTACTAGGTGGGGCCCACATCCGAAGAATTTGACCCAGCCATTGCATCCCATGGCTCAAGACCGACCAAACAAGCCCAATATTGGGCATGTTTCGGTGTGTAGAATCATCAGATGGGTTTTAACGGTAGGAAACACTATTTCTTAGGGTATGGCCCACCAAATAGTCGGATTCAGTTCATTTTTTGGCTCAACGTCTAAAATGATCTGAAGAACTGGATGGACGGTATGGATTGAATTCATACATCAAGGTGGGGCCTGCATGAGCAGTCCATCCCAAACACCATTTATAAATTTTATATATATATATATATATATATATATATATATATATATATATATATATATATATATATATATATATATATGTTAGCTTGTTACTATACGCACTCCATGTTAGCTATACCTTGCTTTACGTCCAGCGTCCAGGGACCCTGGACGACATGGATAAACACAACATCATGGTGGGTCCCACATATGCGTGGCCCACTTTTCATCATGGTGGGTCCCACATGAACGTGGCCCACCTGATGGGTCTGATATTTGTGTTTTCTCATCATCCATAAGGTAGGGTCCACATGACTTGGACAGTTTGGATAAGACATACATCCAGGTGGGGTCCATCTGAGTGGACCACACATCACACAAAAATGAAAAAGAGAGAGAGAAGCACCCATGTCTAGATCTTCTCCTTCATCAATCCCTCGGGTTCTCAAGCCTTCTAGGATCCTTTTCAACGGTAGAGATGGGCTTCTAATGGCAGGATTGAAGGGGACATAAGGTGAAAGAGGGCTAGCCATGGAGATGGGTTGGGACGTCCATGGCTCTTGCAAAGGTTGGAGAATAAGGAAGAGGGAGGGAGATGGAGATAAGAGAGAAAGAGAGAGAGAGAGAGAGAGAGAGAGAGAGAAGTTACGGCTTGTCATAATGGTGTAAGGCCATCATTAATGCCTAGGTGAGGGTAGATGTTGACTTTTGGAAAAAGGAAAGGAAATGATTACCTAGCACTTCACCCCATGATGGCTTAAAAAATTGTGTCATTGCAATAGGTGGGTCCCGCAACATGTAATCAACAGTCATTACAATGCACATGCCACAACTAGTGATCTGAGCGTCGCATTGACACACGAGACGCGACATTGGAACCGCGGCGACAATGCGGTCATAACAGTACAAGTTTCGACTCGAGCCGACACAGATATACTGGACACGACTCGGGGTTATGCGAAAACACCGATAACAGATCGCGGGTCACCGAAATTCGATCGATAAGACCACGAAAGCCTATAGAACGGTACGGGCTAGGATACGGGCCTTACAGTTCTCCTCACCTAATAAAAATTTCATCATCAAAATTTAAAACACACTATAACCAATACAGAGCTCACAAAGGGAGGGAAACCCTATCACTATAGATATAATCAAAACACAGCATACCAAAATAATCAAACACTTAAGAGATAGGGATAATGCCCAAAAATCTCAACCTCGCGCTCCCAAGGCACCTCATCAACAGAATGGTGACCCCACTGATCTACGGATCCCGGATAAAAAATGATCGAAACAGGAATACTATGCAACCTGATAATCTCAATGGTAGGGAACTATATCAAAAGTCTCTAAGTTATTCGAACTCGGGGATCTAATCATTCTAAGTTCTCAACAATCATAGAGTGTAGGGTACCTATCAGCAGATATGTGATGTTATCTTCAGGTATTCCTAAGTTATGCTCAGATACCATCTTCTGTCACTCCCCAAATTCAAAAATCAGATTCACAAAAATCCTGACCACTGAATCCGGTGCCGACTGCCTCCATAGTACCCCATTCTCGGCTACTAGCATCCATACGCCAGATTCTGATCCATCCTGAGATCCTACAAGGAGAATTTTTCAATGTTCATTTAACTCATAATAAGCATAACCACAAGTATACCCAAATCACAAAGGCAACATCATCATCACATATCCACTAATATAAACATTTGAATACAATGCTGAAAGGGAAATACATATGTCAAAAATCAAAGCTCCAAATAACCACTGCACGCTCCATGCTCAACGCTGCTGCAACCTAACGCCATCTGCACACATCTATCGTGTATAAGCTTATATAAAGCTTAGTGGGTGGTGAAAGCGTGTGCACAAGGTAAGTGTCAAGTAAGCAATATCAGAGTAAGAGAAAAATACAGATAAGCCCATAAATTATACAATGTCAGAGTACAATATCAGAAATACTGGTAAGATCATAAATCATACGATATCAGTGTAATGCAAAAATATGTTGATAAGGTCATGAGTTATATGATATCAAAGTAAGCAAGGTAAATCATAATGAGGAAAATAATGAGGAAGTAATGTAGATCAGCTATGTAATACGGAGACATAGTAAGTCAAGTATTCAATACAATGTCATAAAGAGTTAAGTATTAGATGCCGAGGATGCAATGCAATATGCGGTGCAAATGAAATGACCAAACTGGAGTGAGGTCGGGATGATAGTACGTAATGTCGTAAGCTGTGGGGGTCCATCACAAGGGAATTCTATCCAAACCATTCTCATAACTAAATTTGGATAGTCGAACTCAATGTGGTAAAATCCTAATCTCAGGTTAGTCACGCGCCCAACCGAAATCCTTGTCATTCAAAGGTACATGTAACAAATAGTTACGCACCACCAGCCCGAGTGGATAGTAAATGAATGAATAAGTATGCAACTCCTATTCAATAAGTCCACATATCAGAACGGTTCTTCTCTTGGATCATCACCGGGGTTTAGTATACTCCAAATGACATTGTCCCTCCCCAGCGGCATAGTCCAAGTGAGCATAAAAAACCTCACTATCCACCTGACCAATAGTCTGCCAATACCTATCTGCCATATCGATAGCGGACCCATTCATGAGCTAGTCAAACTCAGCCTAACTATGCCCCCTATCCTCGGGCGGGTAAGGCCACACCCCCTCCCAACCAACCACTACACAGTGGGAGATGTGGCCTCCTGGTATTCGGTACTCAGGCGCTCATGTATCCACTCGGTCCCGACGTTGGGGCGTCCTCTGGTACCAAGAGGGTTTAGAGATTTTCACCTAAGGCCATCTATGGTAGCCCGATGCTGGTAACAGATTTTTGGTGTCCCATCTGGCCATCCAAGATATACCTGTGGAGGCTACTGCCCTGATGTCGCTAGGGCATACAGTAATCACAGTGCAAGATGCATAAGTCATAAAATCTAGTCATGCATCAATCCTGCGCATACCGTGCGCTCATATGAGATAATATCCGCCTATCAAAGAGTCTCATAACAACCTCCTCAATGACATATGCAATGGTCAACCACATCTCATAACAAACATGTAGATGATGCATATGAGCATGTATCATGATGCTATGCAATCGCATACTCATAATCTATATCAATAACTGGCATCAATAATCGGCCTCGGTAATGTGGACATTTAATCAACATTGCGCCCAAGGAATGGCCCATATAGAGCCAAACATATAATGGGGTCATGACCTCACACAAAGGCCTAATATACAATGGGCCTTACTCAGGGGCCACATATACACAACAAGTGGGCCCTGCTCACGGGTCTCAAATACATGACATGTAGGCCCTACACATGGGTCTCGAATACATCAAATGGGTCATGCATCATGGGCCTAATACATATCACAATGGCCTTGCCCATAGGCCACAAATACATCACAATGGGCCTTAACTACAAGTCGCATATACATCATATAGGTCTCGATAATCGGCCTTGGCAATCGAAATCGGCCTCGACAATCAAAATCGGCCTCGATACTCTGTCTCGACAATCGGAATGACCTATACAATCGGCCTCGGCAATCAAAGTCAGAATCGACAATCGAAATCAGCCTTGATAATCAGAACTGGAGTCAGCCTCAAGAATCGGCCTCGATAATAGGAATCAGCCGAATAAGGCCTAAGGGAAGGTCACAATGTGGACATTTAGCCATCATTATTTATCAATGTGGCCATTTAACCAACATCGCTCCCAAGGAGTGGCCCACGTAAACATCATTTCATATAGTATAGTGAAATCACACCTTACATCGGTCCACACATTCATCGCATTGGGCCTCACCCATGGACCTCATGTACACCACAATGGGCCGCAATACATGGGCCCTATATACATCACTATGGGCTGCATCACATGGTCAGAAATACATCATAGTGGGCCTTACCAAATGGGCTGGAAATACATCATAACGAGCCTCATCATATGGGTCAAAAGTATATCACAATAGGCCTCACTCGTAGGCCTTAAATACATAACAGGTGGGCCCAACACATGGGACCCAAATACACAGCTTGTGGGCTACATAAATGGGCCATAGTAATGGCCTCATACACATCAAGTGGGCTACATCAATGGGTCACACTAATGGGCCAACGTACATCAAATGGGCCACATCGAATGGGCTAGACCAATGGGCCAATACATCAAGTGGGCCGCATCAATAGGCCTCATTTCATCACATCGGGCCTTGCCCTCTAGGCCTTAAATACGTACATCACGTGGGGGCCACATGAATGGATGGTGTGAATATACAACATATACATCACGATGGGTCCCACTATGATATGGGTCTCCCGGGGAGGTAGAGGGTTTGCAGATCACGATGAGAGCTAGGATTACATCTAAAATCATTTCAATAGTTGTGGGTGCAACATGTGCATCACTGTACACAATCACTCTATGGGGGTACATGGCTCACTAATGGTAATCGGCATTGTCCAAATATTGCCCATGTGAATCAGCACCTTCCAGACATTGCCCAGAACCATCTAAAAACTCTGTACGGTGTTGTAACACCCCGGATTTTGGCCAACCTGGGATTAGACATCCTTCGGCAATGGGTTAATTAAAACACCTGAAAAATCGCTTAGAACCTAATTCCATAGCCAAAGAAACCACTTAGGATTATTTCCTTTAGAAACTAAGCATAAGTTAGCTAGCGCAACGCTAGAGTAGCTGGGAAATAGTCCCTGATCACTTTAAATACGTTCTACAAGACCCAAAACTTATAGAATCCATGGTGCTATAATACTCTATAACCTCGGATCAAACTCTAAGCAGGTTTGTTCTCTGGACCACTTTGAAAATCTGTATTGGATCTAGACCGCACGTCGAAAGTCCGATACCTACTATCTTAGACCGTTAGAACCGCCTAGATGGACTTGACAATCATTTTGAAAATCAAGTCCAACCGACGTTCGCAGGCTATTTCATTGAGCCTGGACTAAAGAGAGTAAGAATAGGGACAGAATTGAAATTTGAAATTCAAATCTGGCACACGACTTGACGCGTCAGTATTAAGCGTTCTGACCATCAGAATTCAGCCAAATTACACCCTCGGATCAGAAAAAATTTCTATTTCATATCATGAGATTTGCAGACCTGATCTACGTGCGGTGACCGCTGAACTGAAACTGGACCGCTACTTGCGATCTGCGAACCTTGCCGGACTGAAAACTTGATGTATGCTAGATCCAGTATGCATGAGCTTAAGTCCGACCGCATTCGGCCAGGGGACCACTAGAAATCATCTTTTGGACCGAAACAGTCCCGATTTGGATATACCCTAAGTGAACTTTGTTCCCGAGCCTATTCCGGACATTTTTGAGCTTATAAAAGGGGTTGAAACCCTCATCCTCTCTCCCATCCGAATTTGAGAAAAACCCTAGATTAGGAGAGAGAAAAGGTGAGAGTTTGTGGGAGAAGGTGGGAGAGAATTTTCTCGCCGTTGCACCACCTGTTGCAAGTGCTTTCGCAACACACCTCAATCACCTGGCCGGTGATTTCTCCACATTTTCAGGTAAGAAAATACCCTAGAAGTTGCTGATTTGAGGTTACCTTGGATTCATAGCATGTTAGCTGATAAATCTCGTAAAACAGGTTCTCTAGTCGCCGTAGACGAAGCGTATACGTTCCGTTCGAAACGACATGTTTATAAGAGATAAGGTGTGAATTTTAGACGCTTTGATTGACTGTTTCCAAAGCTTTCAATGTCGTTTAATAGTAGATTATCGACGGCAACGCCGTTTGACATGTACAACATGCTGTCCGTTTCCTGTTTCGTAAACCGGCGAAGAATATGAGATTTAGGGCATTTTAGTCATTTGTAGGAAGTACTGATTTCATTCATATTTTGCTGATGTGATTGACATGGTTTATTATCGCATTAGAATGTTAGGAATACATGCATAATTAGTTTGGCGAAGAGATTTGCCTAAATGCACACTTCGGGTCGACATACTATATGTAGACTTAAGTGTGTAGTGTAAGTGTTTGTATAAATGCTTGTATTAGTATGTATTGAATTAAATGGTGTTATGAATTAGTTTGAGATTGATTTTTCAATTAATATGCTGGTGTAAATGGTTTCCTACATGTTAGCCATATGCATGATTTCATTATATGAATGAAATGCATGTGCTTGATGATTCACTTAAGTTGTATGTTATAACATGTGCTTGATGATTTCATTATGATTTAGTTTGAGATTGAATTCTCAATTAATATGCTGATGGAACTGATTTCCTATATGTTGGCGATATGCATACTTTCATTATATGTATGAAAGGCATGTGTCAGATGATTTACTTAAGTTGTACGATATAACATGTGTTAACATGCTCACATGGTTGTATTTCATTTCCAATACTCTTACCTAATTGTTGATATGATTTCATAATTGTTTGGGACTATACTTAGTCCAGGCAGTCGGTAACAGAGAAAATTCGTGGCTAGCTGGTATTTTTCACGAAGGACGTATCGATGAACGCAAGTCGTGTTTGGAGTTGGCGGCAGTGGTTAGGCCACGCGAAGTATTTCACGCACTTCATGTCGTTCGACTTGCGATGCGCTCGTGCTAGTCGAGCCCGTCAAGTAACCCGACTGGCCGTTGTATGTTCACCCTGCATGAGTCATAACTACTTGAACCTAGGGTACTGAACTTACCATTGTAAACCCTGTTAACCATGGTACCTTGATCCACGAAGACTCATAAGCCGGGCATGGTGGTATGGGACACCGTGGTCGAGCTATCGGCCTACGCTGGAGCCACAAATCTTCCCGTAGTGACCAGTGAGTACCTAGTCTCGTGATCAGATTATGGTGGTATGGGACACTCTATTCTTGCTGTCGGCCTATACTAATCAGGGACGAGTCCTTTGTAGTGACCGCGAGCGTATTCTGAGTCTACGGGAGGCGACGACCCTTCCGTAGCAGTAGAGTACAGTAGGCCTGTATTGATAAGGTGATGGGGGAGCGGAGCAACGAGTGCGTGCAACAGTCCTGGCAGCCCTTGCAGCGACCTACAAAAATATACATCGTATGAGATTACTAGGAGTGACGACCCTAGACAGGATCTGTGTTGGGATTGATATAAGGGAGGTACCTTAGTTTCCCAATCCTGCTGTTTGAATGGACTAATAACAACTCGAAAATCATATCACCATTACATTGCATGTGCCTGGAAGATGTGGAGCACTTAAGGGAGTATGGCATGCCGCGGTCGTAAGATGGTACCGTATGAGGGAGATCGTCGGTGAGGGCATATATCACGTCATGTCATATTGCATTAACAACAGTTTTAGAAATGTTTGATTTACTGCTTTACTATTATCGCATGATTGAGTTGATAACATGCTAATCTCTGCTCTCTTATCCCACTGAGTTGATCACTCACTCCCACGTTACGGGATGGTGTTTCCGGACACCCACCAGTCCCTATTGTGATTGCAGATGATGGCGCGGCCTGCGAGGCGGAGATGGACTCGATGATGATGAGGAGGATTCCTCCTTTATGCGTGTTCTGATTGACGGGATTACAGGGAGGTTGATTAGATACCTTGACACTTGTCATTTTATATTTTTAGAACACTCATGTATATCGTTTTGTTTACTTTTGGAGTATACATGTATGTATATAACCTGGTAACATATTCACACTCTGAAGACATACAACAGTTTATATATGTTATACATACTATCACAGTCTTCCGCTTGCTAATTTAACGGTCTCTAGAGTATGATATGATGTTTTGGATTAATCCTACTCATGTTTAATGCATTAACACAGACAACATTTAATCATGCACATGTTGCATAAATAATATTTTGGAACTCGGGAGTTGGGTTTTTGCTCGACCCCCCGATTTTTGGGATGTTACAGGTGTGGATATGAAACATACATCGAGTTGGGGTCCGTAGCACCGCCCAAACACTATCCAGCACCGTCCAAGCATTTTGGATGGTATGGTTGAAACAAATACATTAGGTGCGTCCTACAACACCAGCACCGTCCTATGCAAAGATGGTGCAGATAAAATCTATATGCATCTAGGTGGGTCCCATCCTATCTGAATGAAGGACGGCTAGGATATACATCACATGCATTAATGGTGGGCTACAAAACTTGATGGTGTCAACTGCTGGGTAGGAGATTGGATAAACACATACTTCATGATCGAGCCTAGAGGATTTGTTGATGTCCCAACAGATGGATGGTAGGGATATAATACATACCCATGATTAGACCCACATCTTACTGACGTCCATACAATGGACAGTTGGATATAACATCTACATTATGTGGGACCCACAGAACTTGCTGTCGTCAGTCTAGCAGCTATCTGCTGCTGGATGGACGGTCTTGATAAAACACATATAGCATGTGGGCCCTACACCACGTGTGAGACTGGACGGGCTGGATCACCACTGTCCAGCCAATCCATTCCACAACAGGTGGTTCCCACGTCGGCCAACATAATACCTGTCAGCCTTATATAATATAACATATTATATTATAAATATATATTATAATATATTAAAATGCAGCCTTATGTTAAAATAATATAATATATTATACCATAAATATATATTATAATATGTTAAAATGCACATGTGAGATTCTGGCGTCCAACGTCCGATCTGGATGTTGGAATGCATACATTGATGTGGGGCCATCTCCACACGTGCAGCACGTGTGGGGTGGGCCCCACACGCCTGCCAAGTGTATGGACGACATGTATAAATCACGTACATCAAATGGGACCCACAAAACTTGCTGACGTCTTCCAAAGAAGTCATATAGCTGGTGTATTCATACACCAGCCAATCCTCATGCAGGTGGGTCCCACGTGGGGCCCACCATAACGTTTATCTTTCATCTCATCCATTGATAAGGTCACACAGACCTAAATAAAGAGGAAAAACAAATTTCATATTTATCCAAAACTTCTGGTAAAGGGTTTCAATGGTAGAAGTTCAATCTCCGCTGTTTGGTGGTGTGGACCACCTGAGTGCTATGAATGGCTGATTTTTGGAGTGTCCAAATAATAAAAGGGGGCCCATCAAATGGGCGGTGTCGATGTTTAAAACGCATCATGGTGGGGCCCAGAGCTGGGGCCGTGGGTCTTTGCCCGCCCAGCATCCACAGAGACGTTGTTGCGTCTGCTGCTACCTCACGTATTATTTTATTTTATTTTTTATTTTTCTTTGGATTTTACTAGGTGGGGCCCACATCCGAAGAATCTGACCCTTCCATTGCATCCCATGGCTCAAGACCGACCAAACAAGCCTAATCTTGGGCATGTTTCGGTGTGTAGAATCATCAGATGGGTTTTAACGGTAGGAAACACTATTTCTTATGGTATGGCCTGCCAGATAGTCGGATTGGGTTCATTTTCGGCTCAACGTCTAAAATGATCTGAGAAACTGGATGGACGATATGGATTGAATTCATACTTCAAGGTGGGGCCTGCATGAGCAGCCCATCCCAAACACCAATTATAAATTATATATATATATATATATTTGTTAGCTTGTTACTACACACCCCTGTTAGTACACGCACTCCATGTTAGTTATACCCCGGCATGGATAAACACAATATCATGGTGGGTCCCACATGAACGTGGCTCACCTGATGGGTCTGATATTTGTGTTTTCTCATCATCCTTAAGGTAAGGTCCACATGACTTGGACGGTTTGGATAAGACATACATCAAGGCGGGGTCCATCCGAGTGGGCCACACACCACACAAAAATGAAAGAGAGTGAGAGAGAGAGAGTGAGAGAGAGAGAGAGAAGCACACACGTCTAGATCTTCTCCTTCATTAATCCCTTGGGTCGTCAAGTCTTCTAGCATCCTTTTCAACAATGGAGATGGGCTTCTAATGACATGATTGAAGGGGATCTAAGGTGAAAGAGGGCTGGCCATGGATATGGGGTTGGGACGTCCATGGCTCTTGCAAAGGTTGGAGAATAAGGAAGAAAGAGGAAGGGAGAGAGAGATAGAGAAGTTATGGCTTGTCATAATGGTGTAAGGCCATCATTAATGCCTAGGTGAGGGTAGATGTTGACTTTTAAAAAAAGGAAAAGGAATGATTACCTAGCACATCATCCCATGATGGCTTAGAAAATTATATCATTGCAATAGGTGGGTCCTACAACGTACAGTCAACAATCATTACAATGCGCGGGCCACAACTAGTGATCTAAGCATCGCATTGATTCGCAAGACGCAGCATTAGAACCACGTCGACAATGCGGTCATGACGGTACAAGTTTCGACTCGAGCCGACTCAGATATACTGGGCACGACTCATGGTTGCGTAAAAACGCCAATAACAGATTGCGAGTCTCTGAAATTCAACCGGTAGGACCGCGGAAGCCTATATAACGGCACTGGCTAGGATACAGGTCTTACATTGGGTCATAATTTTGACAATAATATTTAGCCTATTTTATATGTATAGTCCATTCACTCTATTTTATTGATCAATACCCTCAATTTGACTAGTTACTTGCCCCAATCAGGCTAACTACATGTGACAATGGTATTGGGAATATAAGATTGATCAACAATTTGAGTGAAATTTGATTTAAACATATGAAGTTATTTACTCTTCAATCTGGACTAATTCGATTGTCCAAAAATGGTTAAATGTTCAATTAGTGGATGTGCCTAATAATTTATTTAAAAATATTTTTTTTCACAGATAAATTTCAATTTTCATTTAAAAATTACATTTTTTTACTCTTAATTTTTCTTTGAAAACTTTTAACAAAATATCATTTTTATTATAAAATATTTTAAAAAATAAATTTAAGTACAAATTCTGAATTTTTATTTTCAAAATATCTTAAATTTTCACAATTTTTTTTTTCCCAAAAATTCCAAAATGCCGATTTTTTTTCTTCAAAAGCATCATGTTGTTTTCAACTTTTCAATTTTTTTAAAAAATTATATATATTTTCTCAAAATCTTAGTGTTTTTATAAATAACTTTTTCTTTTAATTTTGAATTTTGAACATTTTCGATTATTTTTCAAAATCACAAAAAATTTCAACTTATTTATTTTTCATTTTAAAATGTTTATTTTTTGAAAAAGTATCAATTTTTTAATATCGTTTTATTTTAAAACTTTCATTCTTTTTCATTTCTTCATTTTTTTTAAAAAGCATTTTATTTGAACTTGTCAATTTTTATTGAACTTCACAATTTTATTTTATTTTCAAATTTTAAACTCTCATTTTCTTTTTTAAAATATTTTCATTTTTCAACATTGTGAAAATTTTCACATTTTTAAAAATATTTTTAATTTTCTTTTTCAGGATATTATTTTTTCTAAAAATCAAATGCTTTTTTTTTTTCAAATTTATCAACTTTTTAAAATATTCTTTTTTGTTTCCACAAAATAGATTTTTATTAAATCAAGATTTTTATTTTTTCAAAATCTAATTTTTTTCTCAAACATTGTTAAATTTTTTAGACTTCTCAATTTTCTTTTTCATGTGATATTACAAATCATTTAAATATTAGTTTTAAATTAAAAAATAAAAATAAAAATTCTACTCATTTGATATAAATCAATTATTAAAAAATAATCTTAGATACAAATATGTACAATTAAACCACTGAAATTCTATTAAAAAACAATTATTAAACTACAAAAAAAATTAATTTTCCACCATATTCTAAAAAAAAATGAAAAAAAAAATAATGTTTAGGCAAAAGTCCTTTTATGACGGACCATGATCCGTCGCAAAAGCAACTGAAAAGCACGCCATTTGGTATTTTGGGCGGGAATTTACAACTGTTCATTTTCCATCGCCAAATCAAAAATCGCGAGGGATTTCGTCCGTTGCCTAGTTACGACGGACAAAAATCCATTGTAAATCAGATTTTAGCGACGAATTTTGGTCCGTCGCTAAATTCCGCGATGTTCGGACTACGGATATTCGGGAAAGACGTGCTTAGCAACGGACTTTTTCCATTAGCGATGGATTAAATCCGTAGATAAACTAAGATATTTTTGCGACGGACAAAAATATGTCGCAAATTCGCCATTTTGGCGTAGTGTTAGTCAACTACGTGGACCTCACAAATGTACACTGATTTGGCACTTGTGATGCAATTAGTCACTTTAATCTCCTAGAGACATCACTAATGTTTTCTTCTTCTTCCTTTTTTTTTAAAGAACCAAGCCTACTTAATAATTTTCCACACTTTCATCTTTCTGGGATCCAAATGGCATGGCTGATGGCAAGAGTAGCCATCATAGTTCACTGGAGAGAATATGTGCAAAGTGGGCTTGATGTATATAAACAACTGGAAAAACATCATGGGGTCCACGCGTCCATGCTTTTGGCCAACCAAACATTACGTCAGTTAGGTCAGCAAATGTGTCACACATGCCTGAAAAAATGAACGGCTAAGAAAGATGGTTAATGTACACATTACTCGTATATATACTATTTTTACTCGCTTGAAAGTGGATGCGGATTTTGGTGGTGTGTTTACATCGCAATGTTTTGTGGGCCCCACCATGATGTATGCATTATATCCGCACATCCATCCATTATATCCACCATGATGGATGCGGATTTTAAGGCATGAACACTTAAATGAGGTAGATCTAATGCTCAAGTGGGCTGCACTGTAGAAAGTAGTTGGCATTGAACGCATACCATTGAAAACCTCTTATGGGCCACAAAATTTTTGGATCAAGCTAATATAATTGTATTTTACCTTCATCCAGGTATCTGTAACCTTATGAACAGATTAGATGAAAAATAAACATCATGGTACGACCCAATAAGGTTCCAATAATGGGCGTCATACCTATGGCCCACCAAATGATCATATTCGTCCGATTTTAGATGCATGGAATCTACATAGTGACAATTTTGTTTGGCAAGCCATGTCTTAAAACTGATAATGGGATCTGCAAAAATAGTGAGGCTCACCGAGTGGGCCGATGCATTCGCCCAACTTATCTTCTCACTCGAGTAACACAACTCTTTCTTATATCTCTCTTCCTCCCTGGTGGGTGGGGAAGTTGGGTGGGTGGGGCGCAGCTCATGGGGTTGTGCGCCCAATGGGCTACGATTAAGAGCCTTTGATTCACGTACATGCTTTTCTTCCTACTTCCCTCTTTTCGGAAGCCGATTGGCTCAAGCTCCAAGTTGTACGAATGTTTCAAAGAAGATCAAAGTTACATGGACCTCAAAATAATATAATTTTTATTTCTAAATCCTTCATTTATTTGGAGAGACCATTTTATATTATGAGCACAAAACCAAATCATATAAAAAATTTCAAGTGTACCACAACAAATAGAAGCGGGACAATGATTCTCACCATTAAAACATTCATTAATATTGATCAAAGAAAGCTTTTTATGGCAAAACCAGAGTAGAGGTGGAAACCGATGCCAGAAACATCCACACCAAATAACTCACAGGGCAATAAAACCCTAACCTAACATATTCATACTAGCCTGTTAATGTCTGTAAATGGATGTTAGTACTCGAGGGCTTTAAAAGAAAGCCTTGTTAAAGCGAAGTTATTTAGGCATTTTACTAAAACAAGAGCTAGTTACTGGAGCTAGTGGAGAAAAGAGAGGGCCCACCACAATGTTTATTTTCCATTTAATCTGTTCATGAGGTCACAAATGTAAGACCCGTGTCCTAGTCCGTACCGTTCCGTTGGCCTCCGCGGTCCTTTCGGTCAAAATCTGGCAATCCTCGACCCGTTTCTGACGTTTGCACGCAGTCGTAAGCCGAAACCTGCATGCTAAAGTTGGCTCGAACTGAAACCTGTACCCTGGCGACCGCGCTGTCGCCGTGATTTCAACGCCGCGATACTCAGGCCAGAAGATGTAGGCCTGTGTTCATTTCGAAGAAAATGCCGCGCGTTGCAAACTTTGAGGGAATCTTTACGAAATATCACATCAAATCAAGTCAAGTACACTACCTTACCTCCATGCCACCTCACCCAACAACAAGTACAAGTGGCCTCTCTCTCTTTTCCCACAATTCGAACCTCTCTTTCCCATCACCACTCCTCTTTTACAAGTTTTCAAACAAACTCATCCTTCTTTTTACAATTTTCAACCACACCCATGCCTCCACATCACCCTTCCTTACAACCACCATGTATCTTTTTTTCTCTCTCTCCCATTCTATCTCTACTCTTCCAAGCTCCATACGTCCAAGCTCCTTCTCGCAAATGCCAAGTGTGGCCCACTTTCCTTACTCTCTCATCTCCCATCTCAACCGTTGATCCATCATCTGCCACCCTCAAAGATCTATCATCCACCGTCAAAAGTGAAGATAAGGAGCCTATAAGACTAAGGAAGCAAGGTGAAGGCCTAGAGGTGGGTGATCCACCGTTGAAATCTTATCTTTAGGGCCCACTTGTTGGTGGGACCCATTTTGATGTATGAGATTTAACTGAGAGGGGCCCATAGTGGCGAGGTCCCTTTATCTTACCGTCTCTCTCTCTCTCTCTCTCTCTCTCTCTCTCTCTCTCTCTCTCTCTCTCTCTATCTCTCTCTCTTTCTTTGAATGGTTATGATGATGAAGGGGTGAGTGAGGCCCACCATGAATCATGTATTTCATGTGGGACCCATTGGATGAACATATTAGATCTACGCCATCCAGCCCATTAGTGAGCCCGAATGGAAGGAAAACACAAATATCAGGTGGGCCACGATTATGTGGGACCCACCTTGGTTAGAATGGTGGGCCACGTCCATGTGGGACCCACCACATTAATGCATGTGTGTATCTATACCGTCCAGCGTCCATGAGGGAAGGCTAACATGGAGTGCATATACTGACATGGTAGTGTACTAACAAGCTAACAAAAAAAAAAAGAAAAAGAAGGAAAAGTGCTTTCGGGTGGGCCGCTCATGCAGGCCCCACCTTGTTGTATGTAGATGATCCACGTCGTTCATTCCATTCTCCAACCCACTTTAGGCGTTGACTCGAAAAATGAAGCTAATCCCATCTTTTGGCGGGTCATACCATAGGAAATAGTGGTGTTTACCATTGAAACCCACCTTGATCTTCTTACTTGCCCAAAACAGGCCACATATTGGGCTCATTTGAACGGTCTTGAGCCATGGAGTCCAATGGCTGGAGCAGATCCTTCTTATGCGGGACCCACCTACCAAAAATCACAGGATTTGTGATTTTTAAAAAAATAAAAAAATAAAAGGTAGCAACATCTGCTGCTTCCGCTGTTAGTGGGCGGGCGGACAGACGGGCGGGCTGGGCCTCACGGCCCTAGCTGTGGGCCCCAACGTGATACGTTTCGAACATCAACGTCGTGCATTGGGTGGGCCCTTAGGGCAGTGGTCCCCTACCAAAAATCAGCCGTATACGGAACTCAGGTTGGCAATACCATCTAAAATCATGTGAAGACATGCCTAAAATATATAAAATCACTTGGTAGGGCCTACCTGAAATTTGGATGTGGCTGAAACTTGGTCTGAACCTTCAGCCAGGTGGGACACACATAATGGGTGGACTGGATTTGTGGACCACATCACGGTGGGCTCCCTTTCCACGTAACCCAATCAACAGGTTGGGTGAAAAATAAACATTACAATGGGCCCCCTGGTCCACGTGACCTCATTAATAGGTTGGCTAGCAATAAACATCACCGTGAGCCCCCCGGTCCACGTGACCTTATGAATAGATTGGATGCAAATAAACAGTACAGTGGGCCCAAGGTCTAAGTGACCTTATGAACAGTTTGGATGGCGCATAAATATTATGGTGGGCCCAAGGTTGGATAGAAAATAAATATTTTAGTGGGCCCTGGGTCCTTGTGACCTCATCAACAGGTTGGGTGAAAATTAAACATTATGGTGGGCCCCACTTATGTATGTGTTGTGTCCACACCTTTCATCAGTGTGGACCTCCACCATGAAGTATGTGAATTATCTATGCCTTCCATCCCTATGGGACCTACCATGATGCATGAGTTTCATCCAAACTGTCCAACCATTTTGGAGATTATTTTAAGGCCATGTGTTGAGGCCCATCTTGGTGAATTTGTGGGCCATCCATTAAGGCCCACTTTGATTTGTATAAGGCCATTTGTTGAGGCCATCTTAATGTATTTATGGCCGCCCACTAAGGCCCCACTTTGATATATATGAAACCATGGTTTGGGGCCCATTTGATGTATTGAGGGCCCATGGGTCGAGGCCAATGGGATGTACATGAGGCCTATTATAACGTGATTTTACCATGGTTTATGTGTTGATTATTATAGTGGGCTATGCCTTGGGAGCAATGATGGTTTAACGCCCACATTGTAGGGATAATGTTGGTTAAATGTCCGCATTGTCACTCTCCCTAAGGCCCACTGATAGGCCCATACTTGTAATAAGTAGGCCGACTAGGCCCATCTTTATTTTACACAAAGCCCATCTCTATATACATGTTTAGTATAGATCCATGATTCATGATCATGCGCATCATATGTATGATTGATATGAGGAGTGACTGATCATAGTATATGCCTTCGGCGGACTGTTTATGGGCTCCCTGATAGGCGGAGTTGCCTTACATGAGCGCATGGTACATGCAGGACTATTGCATGACTGGTAGTGTGACTCATGCACTTGCATTTGTGTGATTGTAGTTATTGTATGCCCTAACCACATCAAGGCCAAAGCCTCCACAGACGCATCGTGGGTGGCTGGATTGGATACCGAAAATGTTTGGTTTTAGCATACGGGTGCCATAGATGTCCCTGGGTGAAAATCCCTAAACTCGATGGTACCAGAGGATGACTCCAACGTCGGGACCGAGTGGGTACACGAGCTCGCGATGGCCGTATACCAGTAGGCCGCTTCTCCCACTGTGTCGTGGTCGGTTGGAAAGGGGTGTGACCTTACCCGCCTGAGTGAGGGGGTAATTTCTAGGTTGAGTTTGATCAGCTTGAGGAATTGGTTCGCTATCGACGAGCCGGGCCCGATATTGGCAGGCGGATAGTGAGGTCTCTTCCACTCTCTCAGTTGTGCATTCGGATAGGGACGACAAGCTGGCATAGAGTGTACTTGACCCTGGTGATTATCCAGACTGAGAACCGTACTGATTTGATGCTCTAGTGAGGAGCTGCATTGATATGTGGATGAGGATTGACATGCTTGACTTGCATTCTGCATCGCATGGCCTTGATGTGGCTGATCACATTCATGTTTTGCACTGCATGGGCTTGGTACAACTGATTGCATACATGTGTTCATCAGCATGATTCCGCATTACTCTAATCTTGCATCCTGAGCACGCTCATATTGCGCACACACTTACACCACCCTCTAAGCTTTTTATAAGCTTATGCACGATTGATACGTGCATGAGACATTAGGACGCAGCCGTAGCATAATAGCGTGCGGCCGAGATTCAGGAGCTTCGATTATTTACATTATCTTGTATTTCCCTTCAGACGCATTGTACTCAAAGATTTATTTTTTTTATCATAGTGAATTTTGTGGTGGTGTTCTTATGGTTATTGTTCATGGGTTATGCTTTTATTATGCTTATTACAAATCAAATGGATATTAGAAATCCTCCTTGTGGGATCCCAGGATCGGAACCGGGTAAATGGGTGCCGGGAGCTGAGAATGGGGTTCTACGGAGGCTGTCGGTGCTGAATTCGGTGATCCGAAATTTTGTGAGCCCAGTTTTCGAGTTCGGGGCATGACAACAAAGACCTAGATGAAAAGGAAAATCAAATATCATATTGATGCAAAACTTATGTGACCCACAAAAGGATTTCAATGGTAGACGTTCAATCTCCCGCTTCTTTTTCCAGTGTAGTCCACTTGATCTTTGAATCTATCTTAATTTTCAGTTCAATTCTTACGACGAGCTCGCAAAATGTACAGACGGTTTGGATATAACACATACCTCATTATGGGACCCACATAACTTGGTGACGTCAACACACCAGCCAGGTAAGAGGTGTGTGGTACAGCAGCCAATCGGCTTCCCCTTGTTTTCAGAAACGGATTGGCTACTTCCCTACCACTAGCTACGGGACTGGTGGTAGGTGCTCTGTGGGCTCCACCATGATGTATGTATTTAATCCATTTCGTTCATCCATTTTTATAGATAATTTTAAGCTTGATCACAAAAATGATAGGTATATAATTCTCATGTGGACCACGGTATAGGAAAACAATAATGATTGGATATCCACCATTAAAATCCTCCTAAGGCCCACTGCACTGTTTATTTTACATCCAATCAGTTGATTAGGTCATACATATATAGATGAAAGGAAAAAACAAAGATCAGCTTGATCCAAAACTTTTATGTCCCCAGAAAGTTTTTAATGGTCTATGCTCATTTAATACTGTTTTCTGTAATGTGGTTCACTTAGATTGGGATATACTTCATTTTTTGTCTCATACCATAAAATGATCTGGAAAAATAGATAAACGGAATTGATGAAACAAATACATCATGGTAGGCCCACAGAGCACCGACCACTAGGCATTGGCTGGTGGTAGGGGAGTAGCCAATCCTTTTACCTTTTCTGGGGAAGCAGATTGGCTACTCCCCCTGCCACCAGCCAATGGCTGGTGGTCGGTGCTATGTGGCTCCCACCATGATGTATGTGTTTCATCCATTCTATTCATCTATTTTTTAAAATCAATTTACCGTATGAAACCAAAAATTAGGTATATCCTAATCTCAAGTGGAGCACATCACAGGAAACATTGTTGAATGAACCTAGACCATTAAAAAAAATTTGGGGGTCATAAAAGTTTTAGATCAAGCTGATCTTTGTTTTTTTCCCTTCATCTAGGTTTGTATGACCTAATCGACATATTGGATGTCAAATAAACAGTACAGTGGGCCTTAGGAGGATTTTAATGATGGATATCCAATCACTATTGTTTTCCTGTGGTGTGGTCCAACCGAGGTTTATGTCCCTCTCATTTTTGGGATAAATCCTAAATTGATCTGTAAAAATGGATGAACGGCATAGATGAAACACATACATCATGGTGGGGCCCACAGAGCACTTATTACCAGTCACTGGGCTAGTGGCCACAGAGCACGATCACCGGCCAATTCATTTTCCTTTGCTGCCTTCCTCTAATATGGATTTATTGTGAAATTCCTGCGCTGGAAACCAAAGTGGGCCACAATGATGTTTGTGTGTAATCCACTCCATCCATTCATTTTATGAGCTCATATTATGACATGAGACCAAATGTGATTAGGATCCAAGACTCAAGTAGGCCGTACTAAAGGAAAAGGTGGTTAGGAAAATTCCCACCGTTGAAACCTCTATGGGTTGAACGGTAATGTTTACATTTAATCCATACCGTTCATAACGTCTTTCATACGGGGATTAACTTTAAACAAAAATATTAGATTGATTCAAGACTTTTATAGCCCCATGAATATTTCAACTGTGAATGTTCAAGTATCATGTTTTCGACTCACCTGAGCATTGTATACGGTTCATTTTTATTATAATATTTTAAAATGAACTCAAAAAACGGATGGACTGGGTGAACTTCTCATAAACATCACAGTAGCCCCACCTGTGTTCCCGGCGCATGAAGTTGCGAAAGGCTTTGGAAGGAAATCCACGTCCGGCTTCCTCTATCAAGTCAGACGTCAGTTGTCGTTGACTTGTCTAGATAAACGGGGATTTGCTAGTCTCCCAAGGCACCAGCCAATGGCTGATGTTATGTACTCTGTGGGCCCTAACATGATTTTTGTGTTTCATCCATGCCGTCCATCTATTTTTACATATAATTTTAAGCCATGAGACAAAAAATGAGATATATTCCAATCTTAATTGGACCACATTATAGGAAAGAGTATTGAATGACATTGACCATTAAAAAACATTTTGGGCCATAAAAGTTTTGGATCAAGCTGATTTTTGTTTTTTCCCTTCATCTGTGCCTGTATGACCTAATCAACCTATTGGATGTAAAATAAACAGTATAGTAGGCCTTAGGAGGATTTTAATGGTGGATATCCAATCACTATTGTTTTCATGTGGTGTGGTCCACCTGAGATTTATATACCTATCTTTTTTAGGGTAAAGCCATAAAATGACCTGTAAAAATGGATGAACGGAATGGATGAAACAAATACATCATGGTGGGGCTGCAGAGCACGGACCATCAGCCATGGGGCTGGAGTCAAGGGAGTAGCCGAACGCAGATTTCCTGCAAAAGCCTCTCGAAGGAAGTTCCTGCTCAAGGAATTGGGGTGGGGCCCAGTGCAATGTTTGTGAGACAGCCACTCCATCCATCCATTTTTAGAGATCATTTTAGGACATGCGGCAAAAAATAAGGTGTAATTAAAACTCGAATAGGCCAAACGAGAGGAAACAGTGGGGATTTAGTGACCACCGTTGAAACATTCATATGGTAACAAAAGTTTTGTATCAGTCTAACTTTTTGTATTTTCACTTCATCCCAGTGAAAATACCTTGTAAACGGTTTGGATGGAATAGAAACATCAGACATTCCTTTCCCGTTGTTTCATCTCGTATGACCCACTTGAATCTCGTGTCCTTCTCATTTTTTGTCATATTTACTAAAATGACCTTGAAAAATGAATGGATAGGCTAGATTTCTCGTAAACGTCATGATGCCCCCACCTTGCATCCCAACACAGGAACTTGCGGCAAAAGACTTTCGCAGGAAATCCTCGTCCGGAGTAGCCAATCCGTTTCCGTCTGCCACGACCTTTCGCCGAAAATCCGCATCCGGCTTCCTCTGTCAAGTTAGTCGTCGTTGACCTATCTAGATAAACAGGTCTGCCACGAGGTAGACCAGCCAGAAGATTCATAATCTTCCACGATTGCGAAATGCGTGGTTTTTTCCTTGTGGATTGGCTTTCAGGTCCCACTGCTGAGGGTGGGTCATGCTTAAGAATCCCTATATGCTAATCCTCCAATTCTTGGCCCAATAATAGGCTGTCAAGTGCAGAAGTACAACAACTGCCTGCATTCAATTGGAGAGACCATAGCCCCAAATCTACATTTGGGGAATTTCTTAGCTTGGAATTTGTTATAATATTTTTAAAATTTGATGTTTTGTTGGGGGTACTAAGAAAATATTTGGATAAAAATTGAAAAAATATTTATTATAATCGATAAATAAATTTTAAATTTTAATATATATAATTATGTAATGAGTTTGAGCTATAAATAACTCTACTTCTTAGGATAAATTTTACAAAAAGAAAAAAAAGAAGAAAAAAAAGGGCTTGAGATTTAAAATGGCCTATTTTTAAAAATCTGACTGGATTATCACACTAGTACCATTCAACTTATTTATAATGAAAATATCATGAGATGATTTTAAAATTTTGGCAATATCTGCCATGTTTGGTGTTTGGACTGAATCTGATCATGTGACGTGTGTATTGTGCTAGGCATGTCCGAGCCTAACACGGCTTAATCTAAACTAAACATCTTTGACCCTAAGCATTGAGATAGATCAAGAGACTGAAAACTTGATAATTCAACCATCTAACCAACCACTTGTAATAGAAATCAGGCGATTTGCGATGGGAAAGTTTTATTCTTCAATGAACTTTTTTTTTTTTTTTTTTTTTTTTTTTTTTTTTTTTTTTTTTTTTTTTTTTTGGTGCCTTTCAGCCAAAAATAACAAAATTCCCACCATTTTTATAGCGATTGATTAATAATAATGCAGCAGAGAGTAAGTCCAACCTGATAGCGTAAACAGATAGGTTTACACTAAAATTAAGATAAATTCAGTCCAACGTAATAGCATAGACGGACTAGAGAAAGATATTAAAAAATTGGCTTGGCCAGTAAATATTCGGGACCTACTATGCGTCACCATGTGTGTAAATTGTTTATCATGGGTTAGCCAATGGTCATGCACACGTCTTTAGTCTAATACATGGGTGAGAATTCTCCTTCTACTGTCACACGTGAATAATTTTTATCCTTTATTTTGCTAAAAAGTGTGTTGTGCACCATAAAACCAACTCGACATTGTTGTTATTGAAATTACATGTGGTGGGCCCACAGGCTATGTGGAAGCTTAATGGACTATCCGTCATAAAACCAAATAAATGAAGGATTTTATCAGTCACTGTTTACTGGATCGTTTTTTTTTTTAACGGAAAAAATCCATCGTTTAATATGCGACGGATAAGGACCGTCGCAGATTACCGACATAAAACCAAATAAACGAAGGATTTTGTCCGTCACTGTTTACTGGATCCTTTTTTTTTTTCAAAGGAAAAAATCCATCGTTTAATATGCGACGAATAAGGACCGTCGCAGATTACCCACAGATAACATTCATCGCAAAAATAAAAAATTCGTCAGCTAAAATTCGAAAAAACCCACCTTTATAATTCGTCATCCGTCGCTAATATGAGGAAGCGACGGACCCAAATCCGTCGTTGATTTTCCACTCGTTCAGAAATTAGCGACGGATTTGGTTCATCGTTAAAATATCTGTAAATTAAAAAAAAAAAATCGTTAGATTTTTATTTATTTATTTTTTGAATCTTACACCTGATAAGCATTCAAAAAATAATTCATACGATTGTTTAATAAAAATTCTATTCACAAAATAAATCCTATTCACATGATTGTTTGATAAGAATCCTATTCATCAAACTAAAGTTCAATCATACTGAAAGTCAGAACTCCCTGCCAAAGCATTATGTGATACCTCATATGACAAATACATGTACATAAATGGAATCCACTAAATATGATACCTCATATAACAATATATAACTTTTGACTTGCAAAAGCCTGCAACTCCCTAATGAAATCTAATATACACTTGCATACTCCTAGGAGACGGGAGCTTTTGATGGGACACTTCTTTCTTCCAGCTTGAATCCATAGCTTTTGTCTACCATGGGAACATATTCATCAACTCTGAGAACCCTGCCCTTCCAAATTAGAGAAGCATGTCAAAAACTACTGCTAGACACATTGTCGCAGTATTTTTAGAAGACACAACATTAATTAGTTAAATACAAATAGAAGAAAAGCCTCATTGAGAGTACATGAATCTTTGAAGTGGTTTTTGTATCCATAAAAGAGATCACTGTGCTCCACAACAGCCTAAAACCAGGGCCAGCATTGATGATAAACATTCGGCACAATGTCTGTACAAGAGCAAGTCCAATGTTATAGGCAAGCAATATCTAGATGCACATTTCCATTAACAACTCAAATTCCTATTTAATTTCTGGTCTGAACCAAATTATGATTACAAGTGACATCAGGACTCCATACTCAATTAAGACTGCAATTTCTAATACAATTCTGCTTTATAAAACAATGTATATGGAAAGATGTTGGGTGAATCAAGACATGCAAATTTCTTTTCTTGGCAATATCTGTTGGTGACTTCCTGAAAGCATGCCAAGGCCTACACAAATATCAGGAGTCGGAATAATCTGATTATATTCATATATTTGTTTCAAATAAGTAGATAAATAATGAAATCATTAGCACCGCCTATCTAGTCAACATCCACATACCTGGAAATGCAATGGATTTATTTGGTGGGAGAGGATCCACCTGCACTGCCTATCTAGTTGAGATCCACATACCTGTTAGCCCAATATCTTCATTTGAAACTATCATGCAACTTTTTCTTTTTGTAGAATGAGAACCAAATAATTGCAACAAATTCGATATACTTAATGTAAAAACTTACCATCAACCCATAGATCTGTAATAAGAATCTTGCCATCACCTTGAGCAGTAACACAAACAGGATCATCCTGTAGCAGCCATAAAGCAAAACAAAGTAAATCAGCTGCAATTAAGCAATAAATAAATAAGATAGTGCTAGAGCATCAAGCACAATGAGTTGAATTTGGACACGTGGTCAGTCCTAATGATTATCATCAGCTTAGCCTTGTCCCAGATATTTGGTGTTGGCTTCACCCACCAATGCACATATTTTGGCTTTTAATAATAAACGAAAAAAAATCAAAAATTTCCCCCGTCTCATCAAGTCTCACCGCACTAGTTTACATTTTAATTATCGACTTTTTCCAACTTTTCAGCATTTCCTACTGCACTATACATTTTTCACCATTTCAACAGATTCACCAAATTGCGATTTTTCTGGAATGTCTGGTGAACAGACCTCTGCTTCAGGCCATTTCAGGGCAATTGACTAATCCAGCGACCTCATGAGTTCGATTGCCAGTATGATTTGTGAAATATTTTATAACAAATACCAACTTGTAATTAGAACACAGACTGTACCTTGAATGAAACAAAGATTTCCATCTCTCAATTGTTGGGGTTTATTCATGACAAGAATATGATGCTCCTTTGCATAAAACTCAAGAAGATCCTTGACCTGTTTGGAAAACAACGCATTAATAGTGAACCTGAATTGTTGTTGTGGTTGATGGTTTGCATATAAATGTATTCGAGCTAGATCATCCCACTCTCAGCCCCCAATCTAGTTTGAACATTGAGAAATTAGAAGGAACGATCACATACACCCGCAATCAACAGAATGGTACTATCAACCTTGACACAAATGCCAGGTGTTAAGTGTGTACAACATCCAAGCCATGAAAGGTGTGCCAAGAAACCTGTCGTAAAAATTAGATGAGTTCACTCACAGGCAAGCCACAATATGTTGAATTGGATCATCAGCAGATACGAGTTAAATAGTCCACTGTTTTCCCTATGGTGCACTGACCTGATTTGAATGACATAATCTTCATAGTTGGGGCCCATTTTTTCAATGCTTTGATTTGACCCACATTTGACATGGTATGCATGTCCTGCATGGACAATAACTTACCAACCATTGAGGCATATGTTATCACTAGTAACATAACAATGCCCAAGAACTCAGACAAATAGTATCCAACATATGCTAGCAAATGTGAGACAAATACCATATGACTGGAACTCTCCCCACCAATCATTTCCTCCAGGGATACACCAAAATGGATCCGCGGTTTTAAGAATCTTTCCCAAGATAAAATGTTTTCTTCCTTGTTGCAATCCACATATCATGTAGCAATAATACATACAATCCATTGGATTAGCTTCCATAAAGTAGAATGCTAATCAGTAAAGCAATGACACTTTATAATATAAACTGCACCAGGAACAGTTGAGTGTAGAATGTGTGATTTCACAAGATCTCGAGCACGCATGAGATTTATCTGCCAAAATAGAAGTAGAAATTCAATGCAATTGAAAACGAACAGTTGAGTGTAGAATGTGTGATTTCACAAGATCTCGAGCACGCTTGAGATTTATCTGCCAAAATAGAAGTAGAAATTCAATGCAATTGAAAACTAATACACATGAAGCGCGTGCGCACACACAAAAGAAAAGAAAAGAAAAATTAGAAAAAGAAGAAAAACATAGAGTAAAACCAAGGAGAGTATTAACATGTGCATCGACAACAAACATGTCTTGACTAATAAGACAGCATGCCCACTTATTTTATATACATATATGGGAATACAACATATTTGTATTTGTGGTCACATGTACTTCATGTGAACCAAGCAAAGCTCCTGGGATTAACATCATGCCAAACTCTTCAATGCAAGTTCCAGCTCATAGATAAGCAAACATGTATTGGAAAAACAAGTCAAAATAAACTAACATTGCCCTCCAATGAACAAGAATTTTCCATATTAAACATAATGGAGTAATCATGATGGAGATTTGATAAATCCGGTCAGATACTAGCAAACTAACATTTGCAACAAGTAAACAATCACCTATAAGAACAGCAGTGGAGGCTGTTGAGCCAGCATCTCTGTTTTGATTGTTTTCCGACTTGAGAAATTTGGAGTCTGTGTGGTTGTACGCATCAGCTGCAGACACATGAAGCAAACAAATACAATCTCAATGCCAATGTGTAAAATGAATATCAAATGGAACCTTAAGTCGAGCATATACAAGTGTAATGGGGAAAAAATGAATGATACCTATAGTTGATTTGTTCAAACTAAAATTTTTAGTTTCAAATACAGGTGGTGATTTGGACTGTTTAAATTGTCACAGACCTGACAATGAGTCACTGCCTTTGTACAATTCAGGGCCATCATTCAGTGAACTAGAACAATGATCTGATGTGCCACTGTCGATGGACCATGTCCACAAATTTTATAGATCAAACTATCTGGGTAATCACTTTTTGTACAAGTTAGGGCCATCGGTCAGTGGTAGAAAAGATTGATGTAATGTGCCCACTGATATGGACCATATCTGCAAAATCGAACAAATCAGACAATCTGGGGCACTAGAATGATCTGGACCATTATTCAGTGAACCAGATTGATCTGACCTGGGCCACCAAATTGACCAGGGCTATCATTTAGTGACTCAAAACATTGATCTAGTCTGCCCACTGTGAATGGACCATGTATGCAAAAATCGAACAGTACAGATAATCTGGGTCACCAGATTGGTCAAATATTGGCCATCATTTGGTGATTTGGAACACTGATTTGTTCTGCCCAGTGTGGTTAGACCATGTCCCAAAATATCTAATAGATTTGGATGGCTCCACTCTACAGACGGACCACCTGCGTATACCGCAATGGTGGCTTTCAGTTGCAGTAGATTTATCATTTATGATTTGGTTGGTCCATCCATTGTGGGCAACAAAAAAATAAAAATAAATCAATGCACCTAAGAGAGATTGAAATAGACAGTGGATGATGAGGGAGGGAGAGAGTTTCAGAAGCATTTTGTTTCTTGCCCCCATTGTATCTTGATTCTTATTTGTCTGCTCTTGTTTAGCTGTGGGTTGTTGAGTCCTTGTCTTCACCCTTTGATTTTTAATAAAGTTGTGTCACCTTTGAAAAAAATTAAACATGTACACTGCTATGTGAATGAGTATGGATGGACCACACCTCAACCTCTGTCATATGTACACTGCTAGATTGAATAATAATAACAATAATAATCTCTGTCACATGCCCACTGCTAAGTGAATGAGCATGGATGGTCATATCTTGCCAGACTATCCAAGACTTGATATTCATGTTGGAGGTCTGATTTGGTTTGGTACTTCATGGGCATGCACTGAATCAGGTGCTGGCGTGCTGCACATGTTTTCACCCGTTTTCAGTTGGGAACCCGTGTAATGCATCCGTTGGCTGGGTGCAATTATTTCAACCAATATGAGCTGCTGATGCCTTCCTTTTCATCTTTAAGGCAAGATGTCCTCGTGGATATCTAAAGTTTGTTTCCCTGCTCTTTGGTTCAACAGTATATTGACCAGATCAGAGATGATTTTATCATAGTTAGGAATGACTGAAACATAGTGATTAGTGACCACCACTTGATTGTAATTCATTCAATTCATTATCAGAGAAAATTATTGAAGTGGGGTAGTGCCTTTTTTAACCTATAATGACAATCAAAATTTCAATTGTGTGTTTCATGTTGGACTCGATAGTAGTTGCAATTTGGGGGCTAGTCCCTCATCATGAACAGAGCTAACTGGGGCTATCTTATTAAATTGGTATTATTGCAGTTCAATTCAATGGAACATATCAACACAACTTCAGCATGAGGGTGACCTGAAAATTCGTGGATTGGACCATAAATACATGTTGGAGAAGGTGGTGCACCTTGCTGCTTCAACCTCGAACTTGAGAGACGGTGGAGTGACTGGTCCACATGGCGGCTACTCCTACCTTGCTTGAGAAAAATCATGCTTGGTAAAGTGCTATTCTCTGTATCCATACCACCACTTTCATGCATGCGTGGCGTAAGATAATGTTGTTTAACATACTCTGCAGCTCGAGCACCCCCGTGGCCTGAAGATACAATATATGCATAAGATTAACAAAAGAAAGGCAAATACACAGCAATCTAGAGTACAATATAAAATATCCTTCGGAACAGTTGCAAGCACAAACTAATATCAGCTTCAACTAATTTTATAGACTCTCTAGCAACAGTTAGTAATGCAAAGCAAAAGAAAGTAGCCTGCAATTTCGAATCAGAATGCCTGACAACGAAGAGGATTTTCCATATTAGAAAACATTCAAAAAAGGAATTAGGTGTGCCAAGGTATTAGAGCACCCGATTTGGGGCCTTTGATCCACACCATTCATCTCCATCATTCTCATCACAAGCACCACCACGTTGCCAAATCACCACCGCAACCACACCAGCCGTCACCTGCAAATCCGGCAAAACCTTGTCTGAGACACTGCTCTGCTAGACCAACACTCAGATCCGCCATCATTTCCGTCTCTGAGATCCCATTCGCAGCCCACAATCTCGCTAGCTGCATTTTCTTCAGCCATAGCCGCCTTTGCTGAAGCCCATATCCATCGGAACCCTTGTGAGCACACCACCAGGCATCCCTGCTACTATTGTTGACAGGAAACAACAACACAGATTCGCCACTGCAATTACTTTCACCCACAACAGTCTTAGATCTATCGACTTCTCTAAACTCAGGCGCAGTGAGAGAGAGAGAGAGAGAGAGAGAGAGAGAGAGAGAGAGAGAAGGAGAGATGGAGGGAGAGGGAGAGGCCCAGAGGGAGAGGCCCAGAGGGAGAGGGAGAGGCGGATGAGAGGGGTTGATTAGGGCCGGCGCCTTAAGTAGTCCTCAAAACTTATAAGTTTTTAACGGTGGTGTCACTCTCCCCACTGTGTTCTCTGGTGGGGTCCACTGGAGCTTTGGATGTGACTCATTCTTTGGATCTTACCCTAAAATGATCACTCCAGATGGATGGACGGCGTGGATACAAAACATACATCATGGTGGGGCCCACAGAACTTAGTGACGTCACATCGGAAGCAGTCTCCCTACTCAACTTGTCAGTAGTCAATCCGCCCCTTAGAGAGGGGGCTGGGTGACGTCAGCAAGTCTTGTGGGTCCTATCATGAGGGATGTGTTATACCCAAACCGTCCATCCATATGGTGTGCTCGTGGTAAGGCTTGAGACAAAAAATAAGATAGATCTAACTATCAAGTGGACCGCACAATTGAAAGCATGTGGGGGATTGAAAGTCTACCATTGAAACCCTTTTGGGGGTCATGGAAGTTTTAGATCAATATGAAATTTATTTTTCCTCTTCATCTAGGTCTTTGTGACCTTATGAACAGATTGGATGGAAAATAAACATTATGGTGGGCCCTACAAATTTTTTAACAGTGAAAATCATCACCTCCGTTGGTATTTGTGGTGCGGTCCATTTAATCTTTGGATATGATTCATTTTTTGAATAATTCTCTGAAACGATCTCGAAAAATGGATGAACAGTGTGGGTTGATTCCAAATTTTCGATAAATCCAAAACTCAAGTGGACCATGCTACACGAAACAATGTGGAATAATGATTTCCACTATTGATACCTTCCTTGGGCCCACAGTAACGTTATTTTCCATCCAACCTATTCATAATATCAAATATATATGAATGAAGAGAAAACACAAACATAAGCTTGATCCAAAACTTCTATGGCCTTCAAGAATTTTTCAGTGGTAGAGGTTCAATCACACTATTTTCTGTGGCGTGGTCCACTTAAGCTTTGGATATGCTTCATTTTTGTTCTTTAGACTTCAAATTATCTGTTAACATGGATAAACGGAGTGGATAAAATAAATAAAAAATGGTGGACCTCACAGAGTTTACTCTGATAAGGGTAATGACTAACTCACCTAAATGTAGATGGGTTTCCTTAAAACATTCATAATCATATATTGGGCTTGCCTTAATGTGATTCATATATCCAACCCACTCATTATGTGTGTCCCACTTGGATGAGGGGTTAGACTAAGTTTTAACCGCATCCAAAACTCATGTGGGACCCAACAAGTGCTTTTATATTTTTAAAGATGTCTTGACATGGTTTTAGATGGTATGGCCCACGTGAGTTTCGTTTACGGATGATTTTTGAGATATCTCATAACCTAAAGGGGACACATTAAATGCACCGTGTTGATGTTTGACACACATCATGATGGGGCCCACAAAACTTATTAAGATAGATTCGTAAGTTCTAGCGAGGTTAATAAGCTGGGTGTCACGCCCTAAATCCAAAAATCAGATTCATACTAAATCCAAAAATCAGATTCATAAGAATCCCATTCGCCGAATCCTGTGCCGACTGCCTCCGTAGTATCCCATTCTCGGCTCTTAGCGTCCATACGCCATATTCCGATCCTGAGATTGTACAAGGAAGATTTTTCAATGTTCATTTAACTCATAATAAGCATAACTGCAAGTATACCCAAATCACAAAGGCAACATCATCATCACATATCCACTAATATAAACATTTGAATACAGTGCTGAAAGAGAAATACATATGTCAAAAATCAAAGCTCTAAATAACCGTTGCACACTCCATGCTCAACGCTGCTGCAACCTAACGTCATCTGCATGCATCTATCGTGCATAAGCTTATAGAAAGCTTAGTGAGTGGTGAAAGCGTGTGCACAAGGTAGGTGCCAAGTAAGCAATATTAGAGTAAGCAGAAAATACTGATAAGCCCATAAATTATACAATGTCAAATTACAATATCAGAAATACTGGTAAGATCATAAATCATACGATATTCGTGTAATGCGAAAACATGCTAATAAGGTCATGAGTCATATGATATCAAAGTAAGCAAGACAAATCATAATGAGGCAAATACTGAAGAAGTAATGTAGATCAGCTATGTAATGCAGAGACATAGTAAGTCAAGTATTCAATACAATGCCATAAAGAGTCAAGTATCAGATGCCGAAGATGTAATGCAATATGCGGTGCAAATGAAATGACCAAACTGGAATAAGGTCGGGATGATAATACGTAGTGTCGCAGGTTGTGGGGGTCCATCACAAGAGAATTTTATCCAAACCAGTCTCATACCTAAATTTGGATAGTCAAACTCAATGTGGTAAAATCCTAATCTCAGGTTAGTCACGCGCCCAACCGAAATCCTGGCCATATGAAGGTACACGTAACAAATAGTTACGCACCACCAGCCAGAGTGGATAGTGAATGAATGAATGAGTATGCAGCTCTTGCTCAATAAGTCCGCATATCAGTATGATTCTTGTCTGGGATCATCACCGGGGTTTAGTATACTTCAAATGACACTTTCCCTCCCCAGCAGCATAGTCCAAGTGAGCATAAGAAACCTCACTATCCGCCTGGTCAATAGTCTGCCAATATCTATCGGGCACATCGATAGCGGATCCATTCACGAGCTAGTCAAACTCAACCTAGCTCTACCCCCTACCCTCGGGTGGGTAAGGCCACACCCCCTCCCAACCGACCACGACATAGTGCGAGATGAGGCCTCCTGGTATTCGGCACTCAAGCGCTCATCTATCCACTCGGTCCCGACGTTGGGGCGTCCTCTGGTACCAAGAGGGTTTAAGGATTTTTACCCAGGGCCATCTATGGTAGCCCGATGCTAGTAACAGATTTTCGATGTCCCATCTGGCCATTCACGATATGCCTGTGGAGGCTACTGCCCTGATGTTGTTAGGACGTACAGTAATCACAATGCAAGATGCATGAGTCATACAATCCAGTCATGCATCAATCCTGCGCATACCGTGCGCTCATGTGAAATAATATCCGCCTATCAAAGAGTCTCATAACAACCTGCCCAATGACATATGAAATGACAAACACATCTCATAGTAAACATGCAGATGATGCGTACGAGCATGTATCATGATGCTATGCAGTCACATACTCATAATCTATATAAATAATTGACATCAGCAATCGGCCTCGACAATGTGAACATTTAACCAACATTGCCCCTAAGGAATGGCTCACATAGAGCTAAACATATAATGGGCTCACAAGCTCACACAAAGGTTTAATATACAATGGGCCTTACTTAAGGGCCACATATACACAACAGGTGGGCCCTGCTCACGGGCCTCAAATACATGACATGTGGGCCCTACACATGGGTCTCGAATACATCAAATGGGTCATGCATCATGAGCCTAATACATATCACAATGGCCTTACCCATAGGCCACGAATACATCACAATGGGCCTTAACTACGGGTCGCATATACATCATATAGGTCTCGACAATCAGCCATGGCAATCGAAATCGGCCTCGACAATCAAAATCGACCTCGATACTTGGTCTCGACAATCGGAATGGCTAATACAGTCGGCCTCGGCAATCAGAGTCGGAATCGATAATCGGAATCGGCCTTGATAATCAGAACCGGAGTCGGCCTCAAGAATCGGCCTTGATAATAGGAATCAGCCAAATAAGGCCTAAGGGAAGGTCACAATGTGGACATTAAGTCATCATTGTTTATCAATGTGGCCATTTAACTAACATCACTCCCAAGGAGTGGCCCACGTAAACATCGTTTCATACATTATAGTGAAATCACACCTTAAATCGGTCCACACATTCATCGCATTGGGCCTCACCCATGGACCTTATGTACACCATAATGGGCCGCAATACATGGGCCTTATATACATCACTATGGGCTGCATCATATGGTCAGAAATACATCATAGCGGGCCTTACCAAATGGGCTGGAAATACATCATAACGAGCCTCATCATATGGGTCGAAAGTATATCACAATAGGCCTCACTCGTGGGCCTTAAATACAAAACAGGTGGGCCCAACACATGGGCCCCAAATACACAGCATGTGGGCTACATCAATGGGCCGAAATAATGGCCTCGTACACATTAAGTGGGCTACATCAATGGGCCACACTAATGGGCCAACATACATCAAATGGGCTAGACCAATGGGCCAATACATCAAGTGGGCCGCATCAATAGGCCTCATTTCATTACATCAGGCCTCGCTGTCATGCCCCAGACTCAGTAACCGGACTCGCAAGGAACCTAATGGCCGGTTCTGGCCGCAACAGCCTCGTAGTACCCCATTCTCGGCTTCTGAGGCAGGTTCCGATCCTGGGATCCTACAAGGAGGATTTTCATAACCGTATAATCATTACCATTATGGGCATACCCAAGATCACAACAAGTACATCTGAGAATAAAAAAGGCACACATCACAAAATCCACTATGAATTTGAACTTTTACAAGCTTAATCAGGTTCAAAAGGACATACATAAGATAATGGGAAAAGAGAGAAAAGATCGGCAATATTGGAGTCCACGCTCTATTGCTACGATGCCTGTTTAGGATCTCCTACACGCATCAATTGTGCATAAGCTTATAGAAGCTTAGAGGGTGGTGAAGGTGTGTGATAATAGTGCACAGAAGAATAATAGGGGATACAGGAAGAAAACATGATCAAAGCTAACACCATCAGCCTTACCAGGGCTATCATGAACGCAAGAAGCTATACCAAGGAAGTACGATAATGCAGGAAGCCATACCAAGACTATATAGTGCAATGAGTACTGTAATGCGATGAGTACTACACGCCATGCCAAGGCTTAACATGAATACTATGCAATATGAGGCTTACACAGCCGATGCAAATGCAATACGAAGTAATGTCAGTGCTCATATCCAATCCACATATCAGTACATTTCCATCGTAAGGAAATCACTAGGGTCCATTACATTGCTGGATGACCGCCGCTCTACAGACCCCGCACAGTTAAACGAGCGTAAGAGACCTCACTACCTGCCTGTGGACAGTCAATCACCAGCAAGGCCTGACGGTAGCGGACCCATTCACGAGCTGGTCAGACTCAGCCTAGCAATGCCCTCTTACATCAGGCGAGTAAGGCCACACCCCTATCCAACCGACTACACGACAGTGGGAGTCATGGCCTAACAGTATAAGGCCCTCGTGCGCTCATATATTCCACTCGGTCACGGCGCTGGAGCAGATCCTTAGTACCATGAAATTTTTGAGAATTTCACCCATGGGCATCCTATGCACCCAATATGCTCAAGTAACATTTTCGGTGTCCAATCCTAGCCATCCACGATGTAACTGTGGAGGCTTCAGCCCCGATAAAGTAAGGGCGACAATTGTTCATATGTTATACAATGCCAGATGCATGAATCACACAATCAACTATGCATCAATTCCAAGCATCCAACGTGCTCAAGAGGGGATACTACGTCCCTCGGAAAGCATCATGCAATGCCCAATGACACAATCATAACCACACACACACAGTATCATCCAAGTAGACAATGATGCACATGGGCCATGAAGATGAGTCTAGACGCATTATGCGACGATATACAAAGTAGCACACTCCTCCTATCCAAGAAAGGACTAAGACTAGGTACTTAAAACAATATCCTTAAGGAATCCAACCTCCAGTAGGGGCCCATTTACCTGGGGTAGCCCACGAGACTAAGCATACAAACTACGTGTCTAAGTAATATAGAAGTGAGTCTAGCAAGAGTTTAAGATGAGCATCTAATCACATTTAGATACAAACGGGCCTAGAGGGGTCCATAATGGGGACATTTAACCGCCATTCCCCTAAGAAGCATCTTAACCACGAACCATATGGATACAAGGCCCAAGGCCCACATTCAAGATAAGAACACAGGTAACCACATACATATATCCCTCATAATAGGCCATAAGAAAAGGATATAATACCACCTTTAACAACATGGGCCCTAAGAGGGAAGTTAATGCCCAAGGCTCAATTTCCAATGGCCTTAGAATCCATGCATTTAGTTGGACCTGGTGGGCAGCCCGCGTGCACAATATACGGCCCAAAAAGTAAGTTTAATTTTGAATGAAATGGGCCCCACTACATCAGCCTAATAACTAGCAATTTAAGTGGGCTAACAAGGGCCCAATATTATCCTTATATCAGCCCAAAAGTCCATCAAAATGGTTGAAGTTGGCCTAATGTATGGTTAGAACAAGCTAGGACGTTCTGACCCACTCTGGGTCCATGGGATGCCCTAAAAATCTGATCTAAGATGCGATCGGGTCCTCATGTGATCACTAAAGGTGATCCAAAAGAATGCATTGATTAAGTCCAAAGATTATAAGAAAACATAAGCATGTAACACGTACACAAGTTCTTAATATGGTGGGCCCCACAGCCTAATAAAGTTTTAACCATACAATTTTTACATTTAAGGCCCTTTGATAAACTTTTGGCCTGTTTAACTTCCTGGACTTGCTAAGGTTCAAAAATTAGTTAACTATGTGGAAATAATCTCATGAAGACCAACTATACTCGCTGGGAGACCCCACCAGATGGAAAGTGCGTATATATATCATGAAAAGATCAAGTGGGCCTGCTACTGGATTGTGAGTCCAGCGGCAATCCCAAGGCAGAGAGTGCTTCCGTGATCGGGCGATCCAAGGCTTGGATGGCCTGGACCAACAAACATTGAGGTAGGTTCCACAAACATCCATATTTAGCCTCAAATAAACGGTCCAGAGTCTATGGTGGGCCTTTAACCATCCATAGAAAAATCTATGGGCCTACCTTAGGATCACCCAGGAGGACGTCCAACCTCGACTGGGTCCCGAAAGGTAGCCCGCTACGCATATACTGCAAGGTTTAAGGCCTAAGCAATGTATGGTCTAATGGGCCATACACCAAGCCCAACTCATAGGCCATATAGTGGGCCCTCAAGTGAAGTTTGGGCCTAACTATAAGGGTCATAACTCATGTATTGTGGTGGGCTTTATGGGCAGCCCGGTAGTTCATCTACATGGGCGATTTTCACATTTACCGCAAGTGAGTTGGGCCTCACTTTTTAGCCTAAATATAGGGTCAATTTCTATGGACGTCCAAGAGCCCAACTTCTTGCATAATATTGCCCCTAATCCCATCACAATATATGGGGGAGTAGAGGTTTTGAGGCCCAAGATTAATGGGCCTATCCAAAGGACTTAGTCCACAAGGCCTACTCACTAACTCAAAAAGGGCGGCCATGCCTATACTATATCACATAATGGGCCCCATGGAAATGGCCCAAAAAAAAAGTCATCCAATTCCTACATTATGATGGGTTTAAGGGCAGCCCATAAGTCAAAGAATACACATGAGCAAGACTTATACCGATAGGGTGGGCCTTGCCTCATCAGACAAAGACTTAGCAAGGCCCTCCACAATATACATTTATGTGGGCTTTACACGTCAGCCCACAATTAAGCATTTCATGAGGGCATCGAGGCTAATGGATGCATATGATCAGCTTGTAAATGGCCCATTGGGCCCGTAAAACAATAAGGTTAGACCTTGCACAATTTTGGGCTCAAGGAATAGATTTCCAGCCCAAATGTCCCATAAAACTACCAAAAATTTAGTTAAGGCTAGCTCATATTATCACCTCAAGGATAGGCCTTAAGAGGCACTAATTATACCCAAAAATGTCTAAGGAAGGATAGCAAGGAGTGTGTACAACACTCTCTCAAATTTGGTGTGTTACAATAGTTCCTAAACAATCAACCATGTAGCAAATTTTGGGACCCTTGCTGGAATTCCAACCCACCCATTTTCTAGGCCTGCTGAAGTCCAGAAATTTATTTAATTTAGATGGGTTACTGACCCATGTTGATCCACATATATCACAGTGGGCTCCACCAGATAAGAAGAGAGATATACAACACTTACTTCAAGTGGGCCATGCCATTAGAATGCAGGCCCAGCAACCCAAGGTAGGGGCGTCCCATGGTGGTTAGTCCTACGGGCCTGAGTATTTGGCCCAAAACGGATCTAAATTGCAGGCCACACCACGATCGGTACAGAGGCCCGATGGTCCTAAAAATTTACAGGGTGGTCCTTCCATGGGTGGGCCATACCCCTACAAAATTTCATAATTTTTAGACATATGAAAATATTTTAATTAATTTGAATAAAATAATCTGTCCGGAAAATCGGACTGGCCTAAACGTCCCAACGTGGTGGGCCAGTCCGACCCTTGCCACGGTGTGCACAGGGGTCCATTGGCCTCAAAAATTTGTAGGTGGGTCCTACCATGGGTGGAACACGCCCCCACAAAAGTTTAGAATTTTTAGACTTGGATAAATATTTTAATTCATTTAAAGAAATCAATTTATCCTGAAAATCGGACTGATCTGGACACCACATTATAGTGGGCTGGTCCAGCCACCACTATGGTGCGTACAGGTGTCCATTGTCCCCAAAATTTGGTAGGTAGGTCCTACCATGGGTTGGAAAACTTTCTATAAATTTTTATAATTTTTAGACACCCAAAAGTATTTTAATAAATTTCATAATTCCAACCTGTCTAGAGTGGAATGTTGCTGGAACAGTGCATAAAATCCAGACTGTCCACCTCACTTGGACTACACCTTTGGGATCCCAATGAAGGTCAGATGGGGCTGAAATTTAGTATGATTGTAGGTGGGTCATGACGCTATAAGAATAACATATTAGTTTATTTTAGTATTCCCACTAAAGATCCAAAAATCAGGCCCCAAGGTGGCCCAAAAATTTGTCCAGACAGATTTGGACAGCAACATGTTGCTGTCCAAACTACCCCAAAAGATAATTAAAAGGAAAATAAATCACCATTTTATCAGGGTGGGGTCCACCTAGATGGGTCACACAATTCTCAGACCCAAACCCCTTCCAAGATCATCCATAAAATCAAGCCTAAAGGTTGTCCAAAACATGCCAACAATATGGGGCAACAAGATGGGCCTGGATGTCTAACCACTTGGGCTTAGTTGCATGGCACATCAAGTGGGCCACACATACATCAGATTTACTATAAAGACAGGAAAGAAAAGATGGAGAAGAAACACAATCTGGCTATGGGGTAGGGCCCCGTCACTAATTAATGGGCCCTCCCAAGAATGAATCATACCCATACGACTACATTGATTGTACATGCAATATAAAATCACTACATGCATGATATATAATTGCTATGGATGGTTGAGATGCCATCCCAACAAGATCCTTAAGGTCCGGATGACCTTGAGATGAAGTGGATCATTAAATACATCATGATGGGGTCCATGGAGAATGACCCCATCATAGATCATGACATGCATGTAGGATGGGCCAAAGGGCCACATCCATCGGATCAAATGGGATCCCCACCATAGATTGGTGGGTCCCATGTGATCCATCCATGAAGAAATAATGAGACTAAAGAAAGAAAGGAATTCAGCAAAAGAATAGTCACCCACAAAAATTCATCTCTCAAACTTCTATATCATGAAGATCTTGGAGCAAAGATAAGATTTTGATGGTTGAGATGTGTTTTCAAGGATTGGATTTGAGGGGTTTTGGGGTTTTAGGGGCTGGAGAATTTGAGAATTTTTGGGGGAAGGTTGATAGCTATGGAGGGAAGAAATGAGGAGGGAGAGATAAGGAGAGAGAGAGAGACCATGATGGTTTTGTAAGAGAATCCATCATTACCATAGGGAGGAGTTTACAAAGTTGTAGGTTAGACTAGGTCTCTTGGTGGTGTTTGTGGTTGGTGGTGTTAGTTATGGATCTGTGTAATGTGTGGGTAGTGTACCTTGGAACTTGAGCCAAGAATGATGGTGGTCCACATGCATTCCACATAAGTGGGCCACATGATCTATAGTCATATAATGAAATGTACACAACTTTTGAACTACATATCGGATGGACATACAGGAGGCGTCATTGGAACCGCAACGACGATGCGAACAAGATAGCATAGGTCTCGGGCCGATCTGAGTTGGGTCAATGTGACCAGACTTAAGGATGACTGCAAACACTAGCCAAGGGTCACGGGTCACCGGGGTTCGACCAGCAAGACCACGGGACCATGAGAAATGAAATGCATACCTACACACACACATGCACATGCAAGAATTCGAGTCGGGTCATACACTCGCCCTCTAGGCCTTAAATACGTACATCACGTGGGGGCCACATGAATGGATGGTGTGAATATACAACATATACATCACGGTGGGTCCCACTATGATGTGGGTCTCCCAAGGAGGTGGAAGGTTTGCAGATCACGATGAGAGCTAGGATTACATCTAAAATCGTTTCAATAGTTGCGGGCGCAACATGTGCATCACTGTACACAATCACTCTATGGGGGTACATGGCTCACTAATGGTAATCAGCATTGTCCAAATATTGCCCATGTGAATCAGCACCTTCCAGACATTGCCCAGCATCATCTAAACACTCTGGACAATGTGAATACGAAACATACATCAAGGTGGGGTCCGCAGCACCGCCCAAACACTATCCGTCACCGTCCAAGCATTTTGGATGGTAGGGTTGAAACAAATACATTAGGTGCATTTTACAGCACCAGAACCGTCCTATGCACAGACGGTGCAGATAAAATCTATATGCATCTAGGGGGGTCCCATCCTATCTGAATGAAGGACGGCTAGGATATACATCACATGCATCAATGGTGGGCTACAGAACTTGATGGCGTCAACTATCGGGTGGGCGATTGGATAAACACATACTTCATGATCGGGCCTAAAGGATTTGCTAATGTCCGAACAAATGGACGGTAGGGATATAATACATACCCATGATCAGACCCACATCTTACTGATGTCCATACAATGGACAGTTGGATATAACACGTACATTATGTGGGACCCACAAAACTTGCTGATGTCAGTCCAGCAACTATCTGCTGCTGGATGGACGGTCTTGATAAAACACATATCATGTGGGCCCTACACCACGTGTGAGACTGGATGGGCTGGATCACCACCGTCCAGCCAATCTGTTCCACAACAGGTGGTTCCCACGTGGGCCAACATAATATGCTAAAATGCACATGTGAGATTCTGGCGTCCAGCGTCCAGTCTGAATGGACGGTCTGGATGTTGGAACGCATACATTGATGTGGGACCACCTCCACACGTGCAGCACGTGTGGGGTGGGCCCCACACACCTGCCAAGTGTATGGACGACATGTATAAATCACGTACATCAAATGGGACCCACAAAACTTGCTGACGTCTTTCACAGAAGTCATATAGCTGGTGTATTCGTACACCAGCCAATCCTCATGTAAGTAGGCCCCACGTGGGGCCCACCATAACGTTTATCTTTTATCCCAACCGTTGATAAGGTCACACAGACCTAAATAAAGAGAAAAAAACAAATTTCATATTTATCCAAAACTTATGGTACCCAGAAAGGGTTTCAATGGTAAAAGTTCAATCTTTGTTGTTTGGTGGTGTGGACCACCTGAGTGCTGTGAACGGCTAATTTTTGGAGTGTCCAAATAATAAAAGGGGGCCCATCAAATGGGCAGTGTCGATGTTTAAAACGCATCATGGTGGGGCCCACAGCTGGGGTTGTGGGTCTCTGCCCACCCAACGTCCACGCAGACGCTGCTATGTCTCTGGTCAGCGCCTGCTGCTGCCTCATGTATTATTTTATTTTTTTATTTTTTTAATTTTTCTATGGATTTTACTAGGTGGGACCCACATCCGAAGGATCTGACCCAACCATTGCATCCCATGGCTCAAGACCGACCAAACAAGCCCAATATTGGGCATGTTTCGATGTGTAAAATCATCAGATGGGTTTTAACGGTATGAAACACTATTTCTTATGGTATGCCCCGCCATATAGTTGGATTGGGTTCACTTTTCGGCTCAACAACCAAAATGATCTGAGGAACTGGATAGATGGTATGGATTGAATTCATACTTCAAGGTGGGGCCTACATGAGTAGCCCATCCTAAACACCAATTATAAATTTTATATATATATATATATATATATATATATATTTATTTATTTATTTATTGTTAGCTTGTTACTACACACCCCTATCAGTACACGCACTCCATGTTAGCTATACCCTGCTTCACGTCCAGCGTCTAGGGACGCTGGACGGCATGGATAAACACAATATCATGGTGGGTCTCACGTATCGTGGCCCACGTTTCATCAAGGTGGGTCCCACATGAACGTGGCCCACCTGATGGGTCTGATATTTGTATTTTCTCATCATTCATAAGGTAGGGTCCACATGACTTGGACGGTTTGGATAAGACATACATCAAGGTAAGGTCCATCCGAGTGGGCCACACATCACACAAAAATGAAAAAGAGAGAGAGAGAAGCACCCACGTCTAGATCTTCTCCTTCATCAATCCCTCGGGTCCTCAAACCTTCTAGGATCCGTTTCAACGGTGGGGATGAGCTTCTAATGGCAGGATTGAAGGGGATATAAGGTGAAAGAGGACTGGCCATGGAGATGGGTTGGGACATCCATGGCTCTTGCAAAGGTTGGAGAATAAGGAAGAAAGAGGGAGGGAGAGAGAGAGAGAGAAGTTATGGCTCGTTATAATGGTGTAAGGCCATCATTAGTGCCTAGGTGAGGGTAGATGTTGACTTTTGGAAAAAGGAGAGGGAATAATTACCTAGCACATCACCCCATGATGACTTAGAAAATTGTGTCATTACAATAAGTGGGTCCCGTAACATGCAGTCAACAGTCATTATAATGCATGGGCCACAACTAGTGATTTGAGCGTCGCATTGAGGCACGAGACGCGGCATTGGAACTGCGGCGACAATGAGTCATGACGGTACAAGTTTCGACTCGAGCCGACTCAGATATATTGGACATGACTCAAGGTTGTGCGCAAACACCGATAACAGATCGTGGGTCGTCGAAATTCGACCGGTTGGACGCGGAAGCCTATAGAACGGCATGGGCTAGGATACGGACCTTACAGCTCTCCCCACCTAATAAAAATTTCATCCTCGAAATTTAAAACACATTACATCCAATACAGAGCTCACAAAGGGAGGGAAACCCTATCACTATAGATATAATCAAAACACAGCATACCAAAATAATCAAACACTTAAGAGATGGGGATAACGCCCATGAATCTCAACCTCGCGCTCCCAAGGCACCTCATCAACAGAATAGTGACCCCACTGATCTACGCATCCTGGATCAGAAACGATCAAAACGGGAATACTATGCAGCCTGATAATCTCAATGATAGGGAACTATATCAAAAGTCTCTAAGTTATTTGAACTCGGGGATCTAATCATTCTAAATTCTCAACAATCATAGAGTGTAGGATACCTATCAACAGATATGTGATATCTTCAGGTATTCCCAAGTTATGATCAGATACCATCTTTTGTCACACCCCAAACCAAAAATCGGATTCACAGGAATCTCGATCACCGAATCCGGTGCCGACTGCCTCCGTAGTACCCCATTCTCAGCTCCTAGCGTCCATACGTTAAATTCTGATCCTGAGATCCTACAAGGAGGATTTTTCAATGTTCATTTAACTCATAATAAGCATAACTACAAGTATACCCAAATCAAAAAGACAACATCATCATCACATATCTACTAATATAAACATTTAAATATAATGCTGAAAGGAAAATATGTATGTCAAAAATCAAAGTCCAAATAACCGCTGCACGCTTCATGCTCAACGCTGCTTCAACTTAACACCATCTGCACGCATCTATCATGCATAAGCTTATAGAAAGCTTATTGAGTGGTGAAAGTATGTGCATAAGGTAAGTGCCAAGTAAGCAATATCAAAGTAAGGGGAAAATACTGATAAGCCCATAAATTATATAATGTCAGAGTAAAATATCAGAAATACTGGTAAGATCATAAATCATATGATTTCAGTGTAATGCGAAAACATGCTGATAAGGTCATGAGTCATATGATATCAAAGTAAGCAAGGAAAATCATAATGAGGTAAAATTGAGGAAGTAATGTAGATCAACTATGTAATGCGGAGACATCGTAAGTCAAGTATTCAATACAATGCCATAAAGAGTCAAGTATCAGATGTCGAGGATGCAATGTAATATGCGGTGCAAATGACATGACCAAACTGGAGTGAGGTTGGGATGATAATACGTAGTGTCGCAGGCTGTGGGGGTCCATCACAAGGAAATTCTATCCAGACCAGTCCCATACCTAAATTTGGACAGTCAAAATCAATGTGGTAAACTCCTGATCTCAGGTTAGTGGCGTGCCCAACCGAAATCCTGGCCATGCGAAGGTACACGTAATAAATAGTTATGCACCACCAGCCCGAGTGAATAGTGAATGACTGAATGAGTATGCAACTCCTACTCAATAAGTCCGCATATCAGTACGGTTCTTGTCTGGGATCATCACCGGGGTTTAGTATACTCCAAATGACACTTTCCCTCCCCAGCGGCATAGTCCAAGTGAGCGTAAGAAACCTCACTATCCGCCTGGCAAATAGTCTGTCAATACCTATTGGGCACATTGATAGTGGACCCATTCATGAGCTGGTCAAACTCAGCCTAGCTATGCCCCCTACCCTCGGGCGGGTAAGGCCACACCCCCTCCCAACTGACCACGACACAGTATGAGACGCGGCTTCCTGGTATTCGGTACTCAGGCGCTCATCTATCCACTCGGTCCCGACGTTGAGGCATCCTATTGTACCAAGAGGGTTTAAAAATTTTCACCCAGGGCCATCTATGGTAGCCCGATGCTAGTAACAGATTTTTGGTGTCCCATCTGGCTATCCAGGATATGCCTGTGGAGGCTACTGCCCTGATGTCGCTAGGACATACAGTAATCATAATGCAAGATGCATGAGTCATACAATCCAGTCATGCTTCAATCCTGCGCATACCGTGCACTCATGTGAGATAATATCCTCCTATCAAAGAGTCTCATAACAACCTGCCAATGACTCATGCAATGGTTAACCACATCTCATAACAAACATGCAGATGATGCGTATAAGCATATATCATAATGTTATGCAGTCACATACTCATAATCTATATCAATAACTGACATCAACAATCAGCCTCGGTAATGTGGATATTTAACCAACATTGCCCCCAAGGAATGGCCCACATAGAGCCAAACATATAATGGGCTCACGACCTCACACAAATGCCTAATATACAATGGGCTTTACTCAAGGGCCACATATACACAACAGGTGGGCCCTGCTCACGGGTCTCAAATACATGACATGTGGGCCCTACAAATGGGTCTCGAATACATCAAATGGGTCATACATCATGGGCCTAATACATATCACAATGGCCTTGCCCATAGGCCACGAATACATCACAATGGACCTTAACTATGGGTCGCATATACATCATATAGGCCTCGATAATCGGCCTTAGCAATCGAAATCGGCCTCGACATTCAAAATCGACCTCGATACTCGGTCTCGACAATCAGAATGGATTATACAATCGGACTCGGCAATCAAAGTCGGAATCGACAATCGGAATCGGCCTTGATAATCAGGACCGGAGTCGGCCTCAAGAATCGGCCTCGATAAAAGGAATTGGTCGAATAAGGCCTAAAGGTAAGTCACAATGTGGACATTAAGCCATCATTGTTTATCAATATGGCCATTTAACCAACATCGCTCCCAAGGAGTGGCCCATGTAAACATTGTTTCATACATTATAGTGAAATCACACCTAACATCGGTCCACACATTCATCGCATTGGGCCTCACCCATGGACCTCATGTACACCACAATTGGCCACAATACTTGGGCCCTGTATATATCACTATGGGCTGCATCACATGGTCAGAAATACATCATAGCGGGCCTTACCAAATGGGTTGGAAATACATCATAACGAGCCTCATCATATGGGTCAAAAGTATATAACAATTGGCCTCATTTGTTCACTCCCCAAGTGCAGGGTTGTGATGTAGTAATAACTCGGTAAGACCGAGGTCGAATCCCAAGGGACTGAAACTTGTACGTTATCTAAAACTAAGTAGAATTAGTATTAGATTAAGATGAATTCTAAATCAAATCAATTTAAGGAATAATAATGAAAGTATTAATCTAAAGTTTATAGAAATCAGAGGAAAGGAGACTAGGGATTCAGAGGATCCACTTGTAGAGATCAGGGAGATCTTATGCCTGTTTCATGAATCATAGAAATTAACTGAACTGTCATTGATCTAGTTTTCAAGAGATGAAAGGTATATGAATTAGAATGGATTCTATCACCAAACCATGCCCAAGAGACTATGACAAACAATAGAATTAAACTAATTACCAACCAATCACATGTATGAAGGTTAGGAAGGGTACTGACATCCGACCATGCCCAGGAGACTATGGTGAACAACAGGGCTTCCTGGCGTCATAAACATAAAAGAAAAGGGACATGATCAAAGCCATTGCAGACCCATTGTAATTTTAGTCACAACAGACCATTAAAAACTAAAAATATGCCATTAATTAAACTAAAATCATCATCCATTCAGTTTAAAAAGTACAAGCATAGAGTTCTCCCATCACGCTACAGGCTTCACCTCTTAGCCCTAGCTAAGAGGTTTAGCCCATCATCATGATAAGGCTGAGTATCTAATAAAACAAAAAAATAAAAGTAAAAAAAATCAAATCTACTTCTCTGCTCCACATCCAGCCGATGGCCTCCAATCCTCCCCCCTCGGCCGTGAATGCTCTCTCCCTTTTATAGGCTGATGGAAAGAAGTTTCCTTTTCTGCTGCAGTCGGTGGAGGTTTCCGCACTCCCTCCAAAACTTCAGTCGAAGTTTTTCTTTACGCATTACGTAGAAACGCAAACCGACTTGCGCTGGTGTTGGTGGGGCCCACTTCCGTTGACGTTTGGAAAATCCCCTCCGTCCATTGTGTGACCCTCAAAATTTCAACCAGAGAAGAGTGGTTTCGATTGCCTGTAAGCGCGACCAAAGGTAGAATCACGCTGAAATCGCTGCAGGGCTGTCCATTTATGACCGTTGAATCCAGCACGTGTACGAGCATGAATGCATATGGTCAACATGGGTTCTACCAGAAATCGGCCCTCTGCATGATGAGCGGTTCGGATTAGACGTTTGGACCATGAGGATGGCCCACTCAGATCGTCCGAAGCCTCTGTTTGCGAACAGAGCTTCTGCGTCAACTCTGTGAAAGTCGGTGGGGTCCACAGTGATGTTTTTGATGCAATCTACCCCGTCCATTGTAATCACGACGAAAATCCATCCGGGAAAGGGCAATTACGGTTTGATTTCAGTATGTCCCACAAGTTGTTTCAGTCCACCGTCCATCTTACTTTTAAGGGGCTAAAAACTCATATTTGTAGTCTTTTGCAATTCTTCCACCTAGGCATGCATTGTTGCTACCCCATAGGACAACTGAACAGTTCAGATCATCAATTAATATGGTGGGTGGGACCCACAACTGAGAAACAAACGGCTCTTTCCGGACGCTGTTCAAAAACAGCAGTTTCTGTTTTTGTTGCTGGAGTTGCGGGTCACAGTCGGTTTGAGCCGACTTTGACTTACGATGCACGGCGAGCGTGTGTACACTATGTACACACGCCGTATATATGGAGTCCACTATGATGCTTCTCAGAAATCCAATCCATCCATCCTGTTTCTAATCTTATTTAAACCGTCGAGTCCAAAATTGAGGCACATCCAGAAATCAGGTGGGCCCCACGTCAGAATTTAAGGGGCTGATCTGCCCATTGGGCCACTTGCACAAGGATCCGGGAGCTAAAATTCAATGTGTACGGTTCATTTATGGTCCTCAGGCCATGTATGAAGTTTCAAGCTGATCGGATGGTGAGAACCTTGTGATCTTGCATTCTGAGCCAATTTCGGGCCACTTGAGCCTCAGTTTTTCAATTTTCTCGAATCTCTGGCGTATAATTCCATCGATCTTGGTCCCCTGGGGTCCGTCCCTTGCCTTGGTGCCTTTGGAGCATCAAATCAGTACTTTTAATACTTTTTTTCAGTTAACTCTCCTAATCACACCCTGCAACAAAACACGATTAAAATCAGGCGTTAAACGGTATTATGCTCATAAATCCGAGTAATAAATGGGGTCTAATATGCAATATTTGACCCTCAACACAACCTCCAACTAGCATTTTGCTAGTCCCGAGCAAAATATGCGAAAAATAAGTTGAGACTTATATGAAAATTTCTGTAAAGCCGAATGATTTTTGAGAAATAATCCAGGCATTAGAATTCTACGATTCATGAATGTTGGGCATTACTTGCTCTTGGACTCAAGCGCACGGTAAACTGCCTAATGAAGTTCAAAGTATTAATCCATAAATCAGACAAATTCTGAACATTATGATCTATGAGTGTATAGTGGAATCTCAGCTAATCACATTAAGAGTGAATTTGTTATTTCACGATCTCATTGGTAACCAGCAAGAGAATTCATGATAACCAAACTTGCCTCATAAATTCCATCTTTTGATCTTTTCAACTTTTTATTTTTCCATTAATAGTCATGCCAAAAAGAGGAATAAAATCCATACCACTAGGGAGCAAACCTATGGTGAAGACTGTACTCCTAGACCTTTTTCACATATCATTCATGGGGAATTAACTCTACGCCTATAGGGAGCAAACCTATGGTGAAGATTAATTATCCAACCTTTTCAATTTTTATACCATGATGGCAAGATATTTCAGGCTAGTTCCTTTCATGCTCAGTGATTACCAAGTTAATCCTTCGATATGGAACTGAAATCTAAATGTGTATGCGAGACGTGACATGTGAAATCAGGACTCAATCAATGTTCACAACTTCTAATCATAGATTAATAATTCGATCTTAATTGTGAAATCTAATAAATAACTGAATTCAAGAGTCATGCATTACCAACATCACGTATCTTGAAAATCTGAATTAGGGATAATTGCCAAAATCACTTCGAATTCACAAGAGTTTTCAGAAAAAATTTTCACAATTTTCTCACAAATTTTTTTTTTTTTTTTTTGCTCAAGACTAAGAAAATACTGATTAGGAAACCTAATCTCCCACCCCCAACCTAACATCTACATTGTCCTCAATGTAAAAGATATGAGCATGCAATGCACATGGAACAACAAAAGTAAATGAGAAGTGATGGGAGGATAGTACCTGGATAACGAATCAAGAGAGATTTTCCAAGAGATCATAGCATGAAAGCTGGTTAGCCAAGAGAGGAAACAAAAAAATAACAACAAATAAAATCATACCTATACCACTTTCGCAGGTGCTCTCGATTGCATTTAGCGTATGCAACAAGCCTTTAAACCCCTAGGTTACCCCTAGTGGACGAGTTGTAGTCTCGTGAGGGTTTACAGTAATGTTACCCACAAACATTGAATCGATCATAGAACTTGATCATGCCACAAGGTTCTCCTTCCGGCCAATATCTTGATAAGTTTCTCAGTAAGTTTCTCAACAGGATCATCTAAAAGCCCTTTTTGCAATAGGCATGGTTGCCCTGGAGCTTAACTTTCCAGAGAAACTTATTTACCTCATTAAAAATTTGTTGTTGATTCGCCTGAGGTATCCAAAGTATAAATGATTCACCTGGTGAATCAGAGAAAGTTTCAGAGTTAGTATCCTATGGTGAATCAGAGACTACAGATAGATCAAGTTGAGAAAAATTTTCAGGAAGTGTTGTAGTCTCAACACTTTCCGAAGTATCAGATTTCGGTTCAATTTTCAGCTCCTCCTCCCCTAATGGTAAACATTCAGGATATGTGGAAGAAGAAGCTTCAGAGTAAGGGTTCTCTCGGTCAGTGCTGACTGCCGAGATGTTGTCTTGCAAGGCATTCACTATGTCTCTTATCATGGGATCATTTAAATCTGCAAAGTATGCCAAGCAATCATCAAAAGAGTTGGGACATTCTTCTGAGAGTGACTTATTTTCCACCTTGGAGCTCGTGATGATCTGCTCAAGGAATCCATCATCCTTGAAAGTGGACGGATGTATGCTCTCTTGCTCCAGCCCTGCACAGACAGATTGAGGGTCAGTATGCGAAGCATTGATATGATCACTCTGTTCATTGAAATTACTCAAAAGAGGCATTGAATCGTCCACATTCAATAGTTTAGATGGTGGCCTCAACTGGGTGGTTTCAAATTCCAGAGTCGTAGCGCGCAACTCCTCTTTCTCCCGAATCATATCATCATTCAATTCAGGGGAGTGGTCCAAATATGTTTCACAAGAGTTATAAGGGTCGGTCATAAGGGGCTCCTCCACTTTTAGATCAGACATGTCAGGTGAGTGAAGTATCTCATTATGACCATTCTCTTCGCGTACTTCTTGATCATTAACTTGGACCAAACTTAAGATTAGTTCCAGGGGAATTGTGGTTATACATTCAGGATTGTCATCCCAATACTCATCATATTTTGGTTCAGTGCAGTGCACACTTGGGATGAAATCACTTTCCTCATATTCTTCACCTAGAATGGGTAGAGATTCGCATAAACTAACATCTTCATCATCATTAGAATCTAGTGTGTCATGTGATTGAAGTGTGTCATTATATTTGAAAGACAACCATGTCTCTTCCCCATTCTTTTGAATAGTCATAGAAATCGACTCATCGGTAAATTGGACCGTATGCTCGTTAATGGAATTCAACTCCTCATTCCAAATTCTAGAGTTCTTCAAAGGCGAGTTAGGATCACTTTCCTCGCATTGTATTTTTGGAATGAGTCGTGGCTGGGATGACCAAGCCTCTTCTATTCTATCAAGGCGCGAATTGAGTCCTTCCATTGCTTTTCTGAATTCCGCAAACCACTCCATGTTATGCTGAATTGAATTTTCCTGGTTTGTTTCTGGTTGAATCTCAAAGGTAGAGGGTCCAAGAGAATAATCACTTGAAATAAGTGCTTCCAAAGTTTTTATACTTTCTTCACAACGTGCCAAGTGATACTGAAATGAATCCTCTTGGATCGTTTCTGGTTGGATTTCAATGTTAGGGTATCCAAGAGGATAATCTTTATAACATGTTATTGGTTCATCTTCACAGCTTTGATATTTCCACTGGTTATAGTCATACTGATCATACATGGGAGAATATGATGGCTGATAATAATCCTCATTCCTATAATTACGATCGTATACAGCCCTATTAATCGATGGAAGATAACGTTCTAGTCGGTTCTCAATGTCTGTTTGTGATGGAGAAAAATCTTGAGGTATACGTTGAATTCCACAACCCTCGGGCATTCCCCAGTATCTCCTATCCATCTCAGCATATGCACGTACCCACGATTCCATGGTAGAACCCTGACTCTGAGTTTAATCCTAGAACAAAAGAAAAGTCCTATAGTAATATAGAAAGTAAGAGAAGAAGTTAGAAGGGTGTTACCAAATAAGAAGTTCCTATGTTAAGATCCTGCAGAAGAAAACAAAATAAGTTAGTTTCTAAAACAGTTAGTCTAAGATTATAAAATTTTTAAAAACCCTAATAGAGAAAAAATAAAGAAATTAGAAAAGATATCACCAAATTAGAAGTTTCTATCTCAGAATCCTACAAAACAGGAAAGACAAGTTAGTTCTAAAAAAATCAGGAAAATCTAAACCTAAAACTGAAGTTAGTAAAAATCCTAACCTTAAACTAATCCTTAAACTAATTAATTTCAGAAAAATGTAGCCGACAGTCCCCGGCAACGGCGCCAAAAACTTGTTCACTCCCCAAGTGCAGGGTTGTGATGTAGTAATAACTCGGTAAGACCGAGGTCGAATCCCAAGGGACTGAAACTTGTACGTTATCTAAAACTAAGTAGAATTAGTATTAGATTAAGATGAATTCTAAATCAAATCAATTTAAGGAATAATAATGAAAGTATTAATCTAAAGTTTATAAAAATCAGAGGAAAGGAGACTAGGGATTCAGAGGATCCACTTGTAGAGATCAGGGAGATCTTATGCCTGTTTCATGAATCATAGAAATTAACTGAACTGTCATTGATCTAGTTTTCAAGAGATGAAAGGTATATGAATTAGAATGGATTCTATCACCAAACCATGCCCAAGAGACTATGGCAAACAATAGAATTAAACTAATTACCAACCAATCACATGTATGAAGGTTAGGAAGGGTACTGACATCCGACCATGCCCAGGAGACTATGGTGAACAACAGGGCTTCCTGGCGTCATAAACATAAAAGAAAAGGGACATGATCAAAGCCATTGCAGACCCATTGTAATTTTAGTCACAACAGACCATTAAAAACTAAAAACATGCCATTAATTAAACTAAAATCATCATCCATTCAGTTTAAAAAGTACAAGCATAGAGTTCTCCCATCACGCTACAGGCTTCACCTCTTAGCCCTAGCTAAGAGGTTTAGCCCATCATCATGATAAGGCTGAGTATCTAATAAAACAAAAAAATAAAAGAAAAAAAAATCAAATCTACTTCTCTGCTCCACGTCCAGCCGATGGCCTCCAATCCTCCCCCCTCAGCCGCGAATGCTCTCTCCCTTTTATAGGCTGATGGAAAGAAGTTTCCTTTTCTGCTGCAGTCGGTGGAGGTTTCCGCACTCCCTCCAAAACTTCAGTCGAAGTTTTTCTTTACGTATTACGTAGAAACGCAAACCGACTTGCGCTGGTGTTGGTGGGGCTCACTTCCGTTGACGTTTGGAAAATCCCCTCCGTCCATTGTCTGACCCTCAAAATTTCAACCAGAGAAGAGTGGTTTCGATTGCCTGTAAGCGCGACCAAAGGTAGAATCACGCTGAAATCACTGCAGGGCTGTCCATTTATGACCGTTGAATCCAGCACGTGTACGAGCATGAATGCATATGGTCAACATGGGTTCTACCAGAAATCGGCCCTCTGCATGATGAGCGGTTCGGATTAGACGTTTGGACCATGAGGATGGCCCACTCAGATCGTCTGAAGCCTCTGTTTACGAACAGAGCTTCTGCGTCAACTCTGTGAAAGTCGGTGGGGTCCGCAGTGATGTTTTTGATGCAATCTACCCCGTCCATTGTAATCACGACGAAAATCCATCCGGGAAAGGGCAATTACGGTTTGATTTCAGTATGTCCCACAAGTTGTTTCAGTCCACCGTCCATCTTACTTTTAATGGGCTAAAAACTCATATTTGTAGTCTTTTGCAATTCTGCCACCTAGGCATGCATTGTTGCTACCCCATAGGACAACTGAACAGTTCAGATCATCAATTAATATGGTGGGTGGGACCCACAACTGAGAAACAAACGGCTCTTTCCGGACGCTGTTCAAAAACAGCAGTTTCTGTTTTTGTTGCTGGAGTTGCGGGTCACAGTCGGTTTGAGCCAACTTTGACTTACGGTGCACGGCGAGCGTGTGTACACTATGTACACACGCTGTATATATGGAGTCCACTATGATGCTTCTCAGAAATCCAATCCATCCATCCTGTTTCTAATCTTATTTAAACCGTCGAGTCCAAAATTGAGGCGCATCCAGAAATCAGGTGGGCCCCACGTCAGAATTTAAGGGGCTGATCTGCCCATTGGGCTACTTGCACAAGGATCCGGGAGCTGAAATTCAACGTGTACGGTTCATTTATGGTCCTCAGGCCATGTATGAAGTTTCAAGCTGATCGGATGGTGAGAACCTTGTGATCTTGCATTCTGAGCCAATTTCGGGCCACTTGAGCCTCAGTTTTTCAATTTTCTCGAATCTCTGGCGTGTAATTCCATCGATCTTGGTCCCCTAGGGTCCGTCCCTTGCCTTGGTGCCTTTGGAGCATCAAATCAGTACTTTTAATACTCTTTTTCAGTCAACTCTCCTAATCACACCCTGCAACAAAACACGATTAAAACCAGGCGTTAAACGGTATTATGCTCATAAATCCGAGTAATAAATGGGGTCTAATATGCAATATTTGACCCTCAACATCATTCATGGGCCTTAAATACATAACAGGTGGGCCCAACACATGGGCCCCAAATACACAGCATGTGGGCTGCATCAATGGGCCGCGGTAATGGCCTCGTACACATCAAGTGGGCTACATCAATGGGCTGCACTAATGGGCCAACAAACATCAAATGGGCCACATTAAATGGGCTAGATCAATGGGCCAATACATCAAGTGAGCCACATCAATAGGCCTCATTTCATCACATCGGGCTTCGCCCTCTAGGCCTTAAATACGTACATCACGTGGGGGCCACATGAATGGATGGTGTGAATATACAACATATACATCACGGTGGGTCCCACTATGATGTGGGTCTCCCAAGGAGGTGGAAGGTTTGCAGATCACGATGAGAGCTAGGATTACATCTAAAATCGTTTCAATAGTTGCGGGCGCAACATGTGCATCACTGTACACAATCACTCTATGGGGGTACATGGCTCACTAATAGTAATCAGCATTGTCCAAATATTGCCCATGTGAATCAGCACCTTCCAGACATTGCCCAACACCATCTAAACACTTTGGACGGTGTGGATATGAAACATACATCGAGGTGGGGTCCGCAGCACTGCCCAAACACTATCCGGCACCGTCCAAGCATTTTGGATGGTAGGGTTGAAACAAATACATTAGGTGCATCCTACTGCACCAGCACCATCCTATGCACAGACGGTGCAGATAAAATCTATATGCATCTAGGTGGGTCCCATCCTATCTGAATGAAGGACGGCTAGGATATACATCACATGCATCAATGGTGGGCTACAGAACTTGATGGCGTTAACTGCCGAGTGGGTGATTGGATAAACACATACTTCATGATTGGGCCCAGAGGATTTGCTGATGTCCGAATAGATGGACGGTAGGGATATAATACATACCCATGAACAGACCCACATCTTACTGACATCCATTCAATGGATAGTTGGATATAACACCTACATTATGTGGGACCCATAGAACTTGCTGATGTAAGTCCAACAACTATCTGCTGCTGGATGGATGGTTTGGATAAAACACATATATCATGTGGGCACACCACGTGTGAGACTAGATGGGCTGGATCACCACCGTCCAGCCAATCCGTTCCACAACAGGTGGTTCCCACGTGGGCCACCATAATACCTGTCAGCCTTATATAATATAATATATTATATTATAAATATATATTATAATATATTAAAATGCAACCTTATGTTAAAATAATATAATATATTATACTATAAATATATATTATAATATGTTAAAATGCACATGTGAGATTCTGGCATCTGGCGTCTAGTCTGAACGGATGGTCTGGATGTTGGAACACATACATTGATGTGGGGCCATCTCCACACGTGCAGCACGTGTGGGGTGGGCCCCACACACCTGCCAAGTGTATGGACTACATGTATAAATCACGTACATGAAATGGGACCCACAAAACTTGCTGACGTCTTCCACAGAAGTCGTATAGGTGGTGTATTCGTACACCAGCCAATCCTCATGCAGGTGGGTCCCACGTGGGGCCTACCCTAACGTTTATCTTTCATCCCATCTGCTGATAAGGTCACAAAGACCTAAATAAAGAGGAAAAACAAATTTCATATTTATCCAAAACTTCTGGTACCTAGAAAGGGTTTTAATGGTAAAAGTTCAATATCTGTTGTTTGGTGGTGTGGACCACCTGAGTGCTGTGAACGGCTGATTTTTGGAGTGTCCAAATAATAAAAGGGAGCCCATAAAATGGGCGGTGTCGATGTTTAAAACACATCATGGTGGGGTCCACAGCTGGGGATGTGGGTCTCTGCCTGCCCAGCGTCCATGCAGACGCTGTTACGTCTCTGGTCACCTACTGCTGCCTCACGTATTATTTTATTTTATTTTATTTTTGTTTTTCTATGGATTTTACTAGGTGGGGCCCACATCCGAAGAATCTGACCCATCCATTACATCCCATGGCTCAAGACTAAGCAAACAAGCTCAATATTGGGCATGTTTCAGTGTGTAGAATCATTAGATGAGTTTTAAAGGTAGGAAACACTATTTCTTATGGTATGGCCCGCCAGATAGTTGGATTGAGTTCATTTTTCGGCTCAACGTCTAAAATGATCTAAGGAACTAGATGGAGGGTATGGATTGAATTCATACTTTAAGGTGGGGCCTGCATGAGCAGCCCATCCCAAACACCAATTATAAATATTATATATATATATATATATATATATATATATATATATATATATATATATATATATATATATATATATATATATATATATTTGTTAGCTTGTTACTACACACCCTTGTTAGTACACGCACTCCATGTTAGCTATACCCCAACATGGATAAACACAGCATCATGGTGGGTCCCACGTATGCGTGGCCCACATTTCATCAAGGTGGGTCCCACATGAATGTGGCCCACCTGATGAGTCTGATATTTGTGTTTTCTCATCATCCATAAGGTAAGGTCCACATGACTTGGACGGTTTTGATAAGACATACATCAAGGTGGGGTCCATCCGAGTGGGCCACACATCACACAAAAATGAGAGAGAGAGAGAGAGAGAGAGAGAGAGAGAGAGAGAGAGAGAGAGAGAGAGAGAGAGAGAGAGAGAGAAGCACCCACGTCTAGATCTTCTCCTTCATCAATCCCTTGGGTCCTCAAGCCTTCTAGGATCCTTTTTAATGGTGGAGATGGGCTTCTAATGGTAGGATTGAAGGAGATCTAAGGTGAAAGAGGGTTGGCCATGGATATGGGTTGGGACGTCCATGGCTCTTGCAAAGGTTAGAGAATAAGGAAGAAAGAGGGAGGGAGAGAGATGAGAGAGAGAGAGAGAGAGAGAGAGAGAGAGAGAGAGAGAGAGAGAGAGAGAGAGAGAGAAGTTATGGCTTGTCATAATGGTATAAGGCCATCATTAATGCCTAGGTGAGGGTAGATGTTGACTTTTGAGAAAAGGGGAGAGAATGATTACCTAACACGTCACCCCATGATGACTTAAAAAATTATGCCATTGCAATAGGTGGGTCCTGCGACGTGCAGTCAATAATCATTACAATGTGCGGGCCACAACTAGTGATCTGAGCATTGCATTGATGCACGAGACGCGACATTGGAACCGCGGCGACAATGCGGTCATGACGGTACAAGTTTCGACTCGAGCTGACTCAGATATATTGAACATGACTCAGGGTTGCGCACAAACACAGGTAAAGGATCGCGGGTCGCCGTGACCGGAAGGATCGCGGAAGCCTATAGAACGACACGGTTTAGGATACGGGCCTTACATTGGGTCACAATTTTGACAATAATATTTAGCCCATTTTATATGTATAGTCCATTCACTCTATTTTATTGTTCAATACCCTCAATTTGACTAGTTACTCACCCCAATTAGGCTAGCTACATGTGAGAAAGGTATTGAGAATACAAGATTGATCAGTAATTTGAGTGAAATTTGATTTAAACATATGAAGTTATTTACTCTTCAATATGGACTAATTCGATTGTCCAAAAATGGTTAAATGTTCAATTAGTGGATGTGCCTAATAATTTATTTAAAAATTTTTTTTTCACAGATACATTTCAATTTCCATTTAAAAATTATATTTTTTTTCAAAATGTATATTTTTTTACTCTTAAATTTTCTTTGAAAATTTTTAACAAAATATCATTTTTATTATAAAATATTTCAAAAAATAAATTTAAATACAAATTCTAAATTTTTATTTTCAAAATATCTTAAATTTTCACAATTTTTTATTTTTTTCCCAAAAATTCCAAAGTGCCGATTTTTTTTCTTCAAAAGCATCATATTGTTTTCAACTTTTCAATTTTTATAAAAATTATATATATTTTCTCAAAATCTTAGTGTTTTTATAAATAACTTTTTCTTTTAATTTCGAATTTTGAACATTTTCAATTAATTTTTAAAATCACAAAAAATTTCAACTTATTTATTTTTCGTTTTAAAATGTTTGTTTTTGGATGAAGTATCGATTTTTTAATATCGTTTTATTTTAAAACTTTCAATTGTTTTTCACTTCTTCATTTTTTTTAAAAGCATTTTATTCGAACTTGTCAATTTTTATTGAACTTCACAATTTTATTTTATTTTTTCAAAATTTACACTCGCATTTTCTTTTTAAAAATATTTTCATTTTTCAACATTTTGAAAATTTTCACATTTTTTAAAATATTTTTAATTTTCTTTTTCAGGATATTATTTTTTCTCAAAATCAAAAGCTTTTTTATTTTTTTTCAAATTTATCGACTTTTTAAATATTCTTTTTTGTTCCCACAAAATAGATTTTTATTAAATCACGATTTTTATTTTTTCAAAATCTAATTTTTTTTCTCAAACATTGTTAAAATTTTTAAACTTCTCAATTTTCTTTTTCATGTGATATTGCAAATCATTTAAATATTAGTTTTAAATTAAAAAATAAAAATAAAAATTCCACTCATTTGATATAAAGACAAAATAAATTTTCTTTTTGCATTCGATTAATTATTAAAAAATAATCTTAGATTCAAATATGTACAATTAAACCATTGAAATTGTATTAAAAAACAATTATTTTACTATAAAAAAATTTAATTTTCCACCATATTCTAAACAAAAATGAAAAAAAAAATAATGTCAAGGCAACAATCCTTTTACGACGGACCATGATCCGTCACAAAAGCAACTACAAAGCGCGCCATTTGGTATTTTGGGCGGGAATTTGCAACTGTTCATTTTCCATCGCCAAATCAAAAATCATGAGTCGTCCGTCGCCTAGTTACGACCGACAAAAATCTATCGTAAATCAGATTTTAGCGATAGATTTTGGTCCGTCGCTAAATTCCGCGACATTCGGACTACGGATATTCGAGAAAGACGAGCTTAGCGTCGGACTTTTTCCATTAGCGGCGGATTAAATCCGTAGTTAAACTAAGAGATTTGACTATGTACACTGATTTGTCACTTGTGATGCAATTAGTCACTTTAGTCTCCTAGAGACATCACTAATGTTTTCTTCTTCCTTTTTGTTTTTTTTTTTCTAAGAACCAAGCCTACTTAATATTTTTCCACACTTTCATCTTTATGGGATCCAAATGGCATGGCTGGTGGCAAGAGTAGCCATCATAGTTCACTGGAGAGAATGTGCAGTGGGCTTATTGATGTATATAAACAACTGGAAAAACATCATGCAGTCCACGCGTCCATGCTACTGGCCAACCAAACATTATGCCAGTCAAGTCAGCAAATGTGTCACACATGCCTGAAAAAATGAACGGCTAAGAAAGATGGTTAATGTGCCCATTACTCGTATATATACTATTTTTACTCGCTTGAAAGTGGATGTGGATTTTGGTGGTGTGTTTACATGGCAATGTTTTGTGGGCCCCACCATGATGTATGTATTATATCCGCACATCCATCCTTTCTATGAGATCATTTTAAGGCATGAACACATAAATGAGGTAGATCTAATGCTCAAGTGGGCTGCACCATTGAAAGTAGTTGGCGTTGAACGCAAACCATTGAAAACCTCTCATGGGCCACAAAAGTTTTGGATCAAGCTGATATATATTTGTATTTTACCTTCATCTAGCTATCTGTAACCTTATGAACAGATTAGATGGAAAATAAACATCATGGTACGACCCAACAAGGTTCCAACAATGGGCGTCATACCTATGGCCCACCAAATGATCATATTCGTCCAATTTTAGATGCACGGAATTTACATAGTGACGATTTTGTTTGGCAAGCCATGTCTTAAAACTGATAATGGGATCTGCAAAAATAGTGAGGCTCACCGAGTGGGCCGATCCATTCGCCCAACTTATCTTCTCACCCGAGTAACACAACTCTTCCTTATATCTCTCTTCCTCCCCGGTGGGTGGGGAAGTTGGGTGGGTGGGGTGCGGCTCATGTGGGTCCACCACAATGTATTTGCCTTACATCTAGCCGTTCATATATTTTAATAGCTTATTTTATAGCATGATCTAAAAAATGGAGCATATACAAATATCATATGGACACACTACGGGAAACAGTGGTGATTGTCCATTAAAAACTTTTTTGTGGGCCATATATATATATATTAAATCAAGCTGATATTTGTGTGGTCCCTTCATCCTGATCTTTAGGACATTATTAACAGTTTGGATGTCAAATAAACATTCAAGTGGCCCCCAGGAAGTTTTTAACGGTGAATATTTAATCTTTACTGTTATGTGGTGTGGTCTACCTAGGATATGGATTTACTCTATTTTTGTGATATAATACCCTTCATAGCGGATGGATGTTGTGGATGTAAGGTGAATGCATCAATAAGCCCAGAGTCATGGATCCACCGACCTCGGTGGATCCGGGGATCAGTTAAAGTCGAGCCCTGGTAGGTGGATTTCTACGAACATCATGGTCGGCCCCATAAGAGTTTACCATAACATACGAAGTTATCGGCAGGTTGCCCGGGACACCCTTTCTGCCCGTGAAAGCTAGGTGGGGTCCACCATGATGTTTGTAAAAAATTCCACTCTATCCATCTATATATTTAAGCTAATGTTAGGCCTATGTCTAAGAATGAGGTAGATTCAAAACTCAAGCCAACCACATGGCAGGAAAAAGTGGGATAAATGCCTACCATTGGAGCACTCTTGGGTGTATAGAATTTTTGTATGAAGCTAATAACTTTCCATTTTCAGTTCATCATTGTGGGAATGATCTTATGAAGGTCTTGGATGGCGATGAACATCAAGGTGGAACCCCAGGAAAATTTCAACTGTAGGCATCTCTCCCTATGGCCCATTTGAATTTTGAATGGACCTCATTTTTTTTGGTACACATCCTAACTTAAGCTAGAAGAAAATAGATGGACCGAGTGGATTTCTAACCAGAAAAGATGAATGGATGGGATTGATTTCTCACAAACTTTGCCATAGGCCCACTTAGCTTTAGACGACAGGACCTAATGAGATTTTTTGTAACACTCCAATTTTTGCCACCCAAGTACAATGCTCTTGCAATGTAAAGTCGAGTGTCACACTTAAGTAAGAACCAAACATGGGTGTGGCTCCTACATTGCACATAGTCATATTTACATACTTAAAAAGGCGAGCTAAGATTTCTTGTGCCAGATAAAAACTTAAAGTACTAAAATAATAAACAAATCAGAATAAATCAGAAATCCCAATAGCATTAGTATTGAAAAATTGATTCAAATTTAGTTCGTATGATAACTTTACACCAAAAATAAAGTTTTAAGTAGGACAACCTGATTTCACGAACATTTGTAAAGATCAAAATCTCAAACCAAGTAAGAGATAAGAGAGCTATCTATTACAAGCATTCACCGTATTTACATAAATAAATTACAATCATTCACCACATATGTAAAAACTAAACATTCACCACAAATATTATGAGTTATAGTAGTTCGGTGTGTATACCAACTGTTCTCAAACAACCACACCTACTCCACTCTTAGTACTCAATAATCACAACTCACGTGATATTGGCGTTCACTAAAAAACATGATTTTCACAGGTTTACCTTAAAATCTTATACAGTTGTGATTTTAGAAGGGCTATCACAAACAGAAACCCCACGTCGAGATTTTCTGGCTATCTCAGTCAAAACCAAATATGAGATTTTCTAGCTATCTCAATGAAACCAAAAATATAGAATATAAAAATGTCCTTATCTTCTTCTTAAAGACGAATCTTTTGAAGTAGCCTGTAGAACCGCTTTACTTGAAGTAGATCATTCAATGTGTCTGATGTTGGGCATGCCTAAGTCTAATATGGCTCAATTTGAACCAAATGCATATGATCCCAAGTGCTGAGATAAGTAGCGAGACATGAGCGGTTGTTTATGATGAGACCTTAGCAGTCATCTGCTCAAACCACCTATAAAAGGAGTATTCATCATTCTAATGAGTTATTTTTACTTTTCAAGCAAAATGACTTATCTTAACCGTAACAAAGATAAACCAATTTATGCAACATGAAAGTAAAAAGAGCGAAATTGTTTTAATAATGATAGAAACCGAAGCTATCAGATCCTGCTACTGGAGATGAGAGCTTCTCAGGGTAGGATCGATCATTGGTGGAGCCCATCAGAACAATAGCATGGATGACCAAATCATGGCCCATTTGTACAAATTCATGACATGGTCTTATACCACCAAATCTTGGAATCATAGTTCCCATGACGTACAATCTTCTCCCTTTTTGTTTCCGTGGGAGAAGACTATATAGACAAATCTCCTTCTCATGAATTTCTTAGATCCATTTTTTTATAAGAAATTTTTTTTTTAAATTAAATTTAGTTTTTAATGTTTTTACTGAGATATACTTGCTAAAACTTGAAAAAAATTGAAAAATATTTATTATAAATTTTAAATTTTCAATATAAAATTATGTAATACTATAAGTACCTCTTATTTCTATTCCAGGATAATTTCGACAAAAAATAGTGAGAAACTAAAATTTGCTGATTTTTTAAAATCTCTCAGTATCATCGCAATAATACTTCTCAACTTATTTACAATGAATATATCATGAGATTTACAAGTTTTCCGCAATATTTGTCACATCTGGTGGAGCTTCATCTTCCCTGACCCAAGATTTAGAGCTTTGCTAATTTGGTGTGTTGTATGGATAGCATAATTCCAGACACAGCACGTGTCACAATGTGAAAAGTGAGTGAGATACGAGCTTTTCATTGTGTGAGGGATACTGTTGAGATGTTCTAGCATAAAACGGTCATTTTAAACATCAGGTGGGCCACAACATATCAAGAGAAATGAATGGCCCGGAAAAAAAAAGAAGCTTTTGACTGTCAATTTAATTTTTACGCTGTGGCAGCCTAAAAAGGAATGGGATGAAATTGAACAGGGGTGAAATTTTCTGAACCGGGTTACATGAAAGTGGTTATCCTGTTGTATTGGAGGATTTTTAAAACCATGGCTAATGAAAAAAATATCATGTTGTCCAAATCATGGCCGACCAATTGTTTGGTTAGTCCAAGAGGACTGACTTTAAATGACTCGAGCTAAAATTTCAACTCCCGGTCAAGGGTTCGAGTACCCATAGGTGGTGAAATTCCACCAGCGCGGCTGTGTGGGGTGTGTGCGCGTGTGTTCTTTTTTTTTTTTTAAAAAAAAACATAGAAAAATTGGTGTCAAGTATGAACATTAAAACGACGTGTGTGCCCCTTCAGCAATGACGTGTGGCTAATGAAAAAAAAAATTAAAACTATTTGGGCCCTGCAGGAATGCGACCCAAAGAAAATGGGGCTTGACTCCCTATGTTCGGGCTGCACTTATTAAAAAATGGTAACGACTCTTTCGCTTTAAATATGCACCATTCAATAATTTACTTTTAATGATCTATTTGATAGCCAGTAATTAGAAGTTTAAAATTTCATGATTTAGATATACGTTCCATCCCCAATTGAATTCATATTTTAGATGGTTTGAATCACCTATCATGAGAAGTGTCCCTACTATATTTTAATTGGTACAAATTAAACTGATATACATACGAGTATGGCCCAGGGAAATGGAAACTGATACCTACGAGAAAAGTATGATAATTCAAACGTTGGACAGATTCCTGTCATCAGTTTCTGGACAATTCTAATCTATGTGAGGAAGACTTATTTGTGGGGCCTCTAATGATACGTGTACAACATTCATTCCATTCATCCTTTATGCCTGCACGTTTCAAGACAGCCCAAAAATATGCATCTTCAAACTCAAGTAGTCATCATGGGAATAGTAGAGAGGGGGATGCCTAATACTGAAATCTTTCTAGAGCCCCCTGTGATGTTTTTATATGTCATTTAACCCATTCAAAAAGCGTACCCTATCTTTTGCTGGCTTCAATAAGGTTTGGATTGTAGCCTCCATTCCCACTATTTCATATAGTGTGGCCTACTAGTGTTGAATGGGCCTCAGTTTTGGACTCAGGCCCTAACAAGAGCCAGCTAGAAGCTCCTAAATTAGCACATCCTAGCCACCAATCCTACACTTCGATTCCATGTATTGAAGTGCATGATTTTTGCATTTGAAGATTTCAGGGTATCAACTGCAGTGGGAACATATATGATTTCATAAACAATGAGCTCTCTTGTACAAACTAACAAACTGAGAGTGTTGGATGGACCCGACTAGCCAGTAACCCCAAATTCTCTGGGGCCCACCCAAATGTGCCTGTTTTATATCTGCTAGGTCTGTCAGTTGCACCGCACATTTTAAGGCATGAGCCAAAAAATAAGAGAGGTCCGAGGATCAATTGAGGTTAAGATTTATTGACTTAGATATATGATGCATAGGCAATTGGATCCATATCTTGGATTGTTTGAATCACCATTAGTAGGAAGATTCACCAACATTTTTAAATTGGTACAAAATTGATATAGAAGTCTAGCTTGTGAATTGGGAAATTGATGGGGAAAAGTATGCCAATTCAAATATTCCTAATCATGGCACTGTATATGGGATACGTTCCATCATCAAGTTCTGGACAATCCTAACCTAAGATTAGAAGACATTCATCTGTGAGTTTGGACAGTCGGTGTTTCTCTGCTTTAAAATTTTAGTCAGTGTCCACAAACTCGGTAATTCAAATTATGACTAATCTGCATTGGGCCATAGGATTTGAAATCAGATTGCATACTAAGTTACTCTGACGCAGGGGAGGACAGGAGGTCGAGCACCATTTTCCTCAAGAGGATAACTATTCCAAATCCACGAAACTTCTCTGGACTCCTCATAGAGACTTCTCGAATCCACGAGGAAAGAAAGCAGAAAATAGAAATAAATTCTAATAAATTCGAAATTGATTAATGAATTTCTAAAAACAAGTTCACAATCCTTTAAATAGGAGTACCAAGCAATGAGAAAGAAATCTAAATCAAACTACAACTAAAACTCCTAGAATTCGCGACTTACTATAAATAGTAAACTTACTATTTATATACAATCGTGATGTCTACTAGTGCGCAAGGTTTTCGGTCCTATTTGGCATCACCAAACCGTTCTCCTAATTATTCTAAGCTTTTTTCACGTTGGACACAACTCCTAAAACCCGACGGATGAAGAGTTATAATCAAACTAAAACTTACTATTTATAGTAAAAACGAAATTAAAATAGGGAAACGACCGTCAATCCAGGGGTTTTTTGCAAATCCGGCTTGCGCAACCCGGCATAGCGGGGTTGGTTGGCTAAAGTAGCTCGTTCTACCCAAAAATCATATATTTTACGTCAGATAACTCATTTCGGATTGCGAGATACACCCGATCTAAGGTCTGACGGTCCGGATCACTTCTGTCATCGACCGGGCCTTTTCTGATCCATCTTGGCTATGAAATTGTCCGCGACCCGCTCTACATCATACTCATATTGCTCTAATCGTACTGAGTAAACTCAGTTGGGCCCACCTTGAATGTATGTAGTCTATCCTCAACATCCATCCATTTTTTCATCTAATTTAAGGGGTTGATCTGAAAATTGAAGCATATCCAAAAATCAAGTGGATCATACCACTGGAAAAGTGGGAAAATGATGTCCACAGTTGAAACCTTTCTAGGCCCCACAGTGATGTTTATTTGTCATCCAACCTATTCATAAGATCATACAGACATGGATGAAGGGAAAACACAAATATAAGATTGATCCAAAACTTCTGTGGCTCCCGAAAATTTGTCAACAGTAGATGTTCAATTCAACTGTTTCATGTGATTTGGTCCATTTTAACATTAGATATGCTTCATTTTTGGACTCAAGCACTAAAATTATTTGATAAAATGAATAGGCGGAGTGGATAAAATACATAAATCATGGTAGACCTCGCAGAGTTTACTCCATACCCTGAGCGTAGTGAGTAACGCAGTCCGCTTCCATAAGATTTGAACGGATAAGAACGAGTTACTGTCTTCCACGAGCAGATTTACGCCTGCCTACGAATCATCACAGTTCACCATCACATAAAGTAATTACCCAAGACAAGGTGGAAGAAGATAAATTCTGACTGCATTATTGCCAGCCAAAACAAAGGCGGTAGATATATTTCTTGGAGGAACTTGACTATATTTAGGGCCCTCAATGGGTACCCCGAAACTTTTTTTCAAAAATGAGGTATTGTCGGTCAAACAATTGTTTAAATGAGTTCAAGGCCGTTTTCAGCATGACCAAACCGCCTTTTTTTTTTTTTTTGAAAATGACATATACGGAATTAATTTATAGAATTTGGATTTATGTGGTGGTAAGTTTAATTATAAAAGGTTCATTATTCAGTGATGGGCCACTGATGTGAAGAGGCAAACGTGTTATGGATTCAGGCTCCTGGAGCATGCGTCTGAGATTCCCGGCAATTCCTTTTCTAAGTGCACGCTGTTGACAAAAACGATGTCTGTTCACACCAGAGCGGTCGAACTTGTATGAGAAAAATGGGCAGCCAAAGTAAAAATCCAACAGTGCACACTACCTAGTGAATGGCCTAAATCTCTAGCGTGTTTTTTTTCAACCCGAGAATGAGCAGCCCTCATTGGAACAAGACCCACCTTTCTGCACTTGAAATAACACATCAACTGTCCAAATTCCAAAAACAAATGTCCATCAATCAATAGCTACGATTGTCCAAAATCGGATTTTGGGGCTGTGTGCCCAATGGGCTACGGTTCAGAGGGTTTGATTCACGTACATGCTTTTCTTCCTAGTTCCCTCTATTCGGCAGCCGATTGGCCCGATCTCCAAGTTGTACGAATGTTTCAAAGATGATCAAAGTTACATGGACCTCAAAATAATATAATTTTTATATCCAACTCGTTCATTCATTTGAAGAGACCATTTTACATTATGACCACAAAAACAAATCATATAAAAAATTTCAAGTGTACCACACAACAAATAGAAGTGGGACAATGATTCTCACCATTAAAACATTCATTAATATTGAACAAAGAAAGCTTTTCATGGCAAAACCAGAGCAGAGGTGGAAACTGATGCTAGAAACATCCTCACTAGATAACTCAAAGGGCAATAAAACCCTAACACAACATATTCATACTAGCCTGATAATATCTGTAAATGGATGCTGGTACTCGGGGGCTTTAAAAGAAAGCCTTGCTAAAGCAATGCTTTTCAAGCATTTTACTAAAACAAGCGCTAGTCACTGGAGTAGGTGGAAAAGAGAGAGGGCCCACCACAATGTTTATTTTCCATCTAATCTGTTCATGAGGTCATAAAGACCTGGATGAAGAGGAAAATCAAATATCATATTGATCCAAAACTTATGTGACCCACAAAAGGATTTCAATGGTAGACGTTCAATCTCCGCTTCTTTTTCCAGTGTGGTCCACTTGATCTTTGAATCTATCTTAATTTTTAGTTGAATTCTTACGACAAGCTCACCAAATGTACGGACGGTTTGGATGTAACACATACCTTATTATGGGACCCACATAACCTGGTGACGTCAACACACCAGCCAGGTAAGTGGTGTGTGGTACAACAGCCAATCGGCTTCCCCTTTTTTTAGGAAACGGATTGGCTACTCCCTGCCACCAACCACGAGACTGGTGGTCGGTGCTCTATGTGAGACTCGACCCGAGTTCACATGTGTGAGTATGTAAGTATGCATTTCGTTTATTTTAGTCCCGCGGTCCTACTAGTCGAATTTTAGCGACCCGCGACCCTCTGATAGTGTTTGTGGTCATCCTTAAGTTCGGTCACATAGACCCTACTTAGATTGACCGAGACCTATGCCATTATGACCGCATCGCCGCCACGGTTCCAACGCCGCGTCTCGTGCATAAATCCGATATGTCCATCAAAAGTTGTAAGCTGCGCATTATTTGGGTCGTTGGTTGCATGATTGATGAACTCCACCATGAGTTGCACGTTTTCTCATACATGACATCATCCTATGTTTCATAATTACCTTGCTAGCCTAGCTAGCCTAAGCCATAGGTCCATAGCTAGCATTTTATGATGAGTTCTCTTCTCTAGGCTACCACTTTTTCCTCTCTTCCATGACAATCATGCCTTTTTCTCTATCCTAAGCTAGAAAAATCTGAAATTTCCTCTTCTCAATGAGAGAAGATCCATCATTGCTTTTAGTTTCTAGCAATTTCATGATTGCTTTCATAAAAACCCTCTATCCTAGCAACTCCCTTCTCATTTCTTCCCATCTTTTTTCCTTCTCTCTTGTAAAAAAAAATTGAGCCTCTTTTTCCCTCTTCTCCAGCCCCTTCTCTTCCTTTTTCCCCTCAATCCCTCCATTGAAAACCCATCTCAACCCTTCATCTTGCTTCCTTGGACTATTAGAAGCTTGGAGCGGAGTTTTGATAGAGATCTTAAGGTGGGTGACTATTCTTTTGCTGAATTCCTTTCTTTCTTTAATCTCATTATTTCTTCATGGATGGATCACATGGGACCCACCAATCCATGGTGGGGATCCCATTTGATCCCATGGATGTGGCCCTTTTGGCCCATCCTACATACATGTCATGATCCATGATGGGGCCATTCTCCATGGACCCCATCATGATGTATTTAATGATCCACACCATATCAAGGTCATCTAGACTTTAAGGATCATATTGGGATGACATCCCAACCATCTATAGCAATTATAGATTATGCATGTAGTGATTTTATGTTGCATGTACAATCAATGTAGTTGTATAGGTATGATTCATTCTTGGGAGGGCCCATTAGTGGTGGGGCCCTATCCCATGGCCGGATTGTGTTTCTTCTCCATCTTTTCTTTCCTGTCTTTATAGTAAATCTGATGTATGTGTGACTCACTTGATGTGCCATGCAACTAGGCCCAAGTGGTTAGACATTCAGGCCCACTTTGTTGCCCCATATTATTGGTATGTTTTGGATAGCCTTTGGGCTTGATTTTATAGATAATCTTGAAAGGGGCTTGGGTCTGAGAGTTGTGTGACCCATCTAAGTGGACCCCACCCTGAGAAAATGGTGATTTATTTCCCTTTTAATTATCTTTTGTGGTGGTTTGGACAACAACATGTTGCTGTCCAAATCTGCCTGGACAGATTTTTGGGCTACCTTGGGGCCTGATTTCTGGATCTTTAGTGGGAATAATGAAATAAAATAATATGTGATTCTTGTAGCCTCATGACCTACCTACAACCATACAAAATTTCAGTCCCATCTGACCTTCATTGAGGTCTCAAAGGTGTGGTCCAAGTGAGGTGGACAGTCTGGATTTTCTGCACTGTTCTAGCAACATTCCATCCTGGATAGATTAGAGTTTCGAAATTTATTAAAATATTTTTGGGTGTCTAAAAATTTTAAAAATTTTTAGAGATGTGACCCACCCATGGTAGGACCTACCTACTAAATTTTGGGGCCAATGGACACCTATACGCACCATGGTGGTGGCTGGACCGGCCCACTATAATGTGATGTCCAGATCAGTCCGATTTTTAGGATAAATTTATTTCTTTAAATGAATTAAAATATTTATCTATGTCCAAAATTTCTAAAATTTGTTGGGGGTGTGGTCTACCCATGGTAAGACCCACCTATGAAATTTCAGGGCTAATGGACCCCTGTGTACACCGTGCCAAGGGCCGGACTGGCCCACCACGTTGGGACATCCAGGCCAATTCGATTTTCTGAATAGATTATTTTATTCAAATTAATTAAAATATTTAAAGATGTTCAAAAATTTTGAAATTTTGTAGGGGTGTGTCCCACCCATGGAAGGACCACCCTGCAAATTTTTAGGGCCATCGGGCCTCTGTACCAACCGTGGTGTGGCCTACAACTTAGATCAGTTTTGGGCCAAATACCCAGGCCCGTAGCACTAACCACCATGAGACGCCCCTACCTTGGGTTGCTGAGCCTGCATTCTAATGGCATGGCCTACTTGAAGTAAGTATTGTATATCTTCCTTTTTATCTGGTGGAGTCCACTATGATATATGTGGATCACCATGGGTCAATAACCCATCTAAATAAAATAAATTTCTGGACTTCAGCAGGCCCAAGAAATGGGTGGGCTGGAATTCCAGCAAGGGGCCCAAAATTTACTACATGGTTGATTATTTAGGAACTATTGTGGCACACCAGATTTGAGAGAGTATTGCACACACTCCTTACTATCCTTCCTTAGACATTTTTTGGTGTAATTAGTGCCTCTTAAGGCCCATCCTTGAGGTGATAATATGGGCTAGCCTTAACCAGATTTTTAGTAGTTTTATGGGACATTTGGGCTGAAAATCTATTCCTTGAGCCCAAGATTGTGTAGGGCCTAACCTTATTATTTTACAGGCCCAATGGCCGTCTACAAGTTGATCATGTGCATCCATTAGCCTCGATGCCCTTATGAAATGCTAAATTGTGGGCTGACTTGCAAAGCCCACATAAATGCATATTGTGGAGGACCTTGCTAAGTCTTTGTCTGATGAGGCAAGGCCCACCCTATCGGTATAGGTCTTGCTCGTGTGTATTCTTTGACTTATGGGCTGCCCTTAAACCCATCATAATATAAGAATTGGATGACTTTTATTTTGGGCCATTTCCATGGGGCCCATTATGTGATATAGTATAGGCATGACCGCCCCTTTTGTGTTAGTGAGTAGGCCTTGTGGACTAAGTCCTTTTGGATAGGCCCATTAATCTTGGGCCTCGAAGCCTCTACTCCCCCATCTATTGTGATGGGCTTAGGGGCAATATTACGCAAGAAGTTATGCCCTTGGCCGTCCATAGAAATTGACCCTATACTTGGGCTAAAAAGTGAGGCCCAACTCACTTACGTTAAATGTGAAAATCGCCCATGTAGATGAACTACCGGGCTGCCCATAAAGCCCACCACAATACATGAGTTATGACCCTTATTGGCCTATGAGTTGGGCTTAGAGTATGGCCTATTAGACCATACATTGCTTAGGCCTTAAACCTTGCAGTATATGCGTAGCGGGCTACCTTTTGGGACCTAGTCGAGGTTGGACGTCCTCCTGGGTAATCCTAAAGTAGGCCCATAGTTTTTTTATATGGATGGTTAAAAGCCCACCATAGACTCTGGACCGTTTATTTGAGGCTAAATATGGATGTATGTGGAACCTACCTCAACGTTTGTTGGTCCAGGCCATCCAAGCCTTGGATCGCCCGATCACGGAAGCACTCCCTGCCTTGGGATTGCTGCTGGACTCACAATCCAGTAGCAGGCCCATTTGATCTTTTCATGATATATATACGCACTTTCCATCTGGTGGGGTCCCCTAGCGAGTATAGTTAGCTTTCATGAGATTATTTTCACATAGTTAACTAATTTTTTGGACCTTAGCAAGTCCAGGAAGTTAAACAGGCAAAAAGTTTATCAAATGGCCTTAAATGTAAAAATTCTATGGTTAAAACTTTATTAGGCTATGGGGCCCACCATATTGAGAACTTGTGTACGTGTTACATGCTTATGTTTTCTTATAATCTTTGGGCTTAATCAATGCATTCTTTTGGGTCAACTTTAGTGATCACATGAGGACTCGACCCCATCTTAGGTCAAATTTTTGGGGCATCCCATGGGCCTAGAGTGGGTTGGAACGTCCTAGCTTTGCCCAACCATACATTGGGCCGACTTCCACCATTTTGATGGGCTTGTGGGCTGAGATAAGAATAGTATTGGGCCCTTGGTTGCCCACTTAAATTGTTAAGTTATTGGGCTGATGTAGTTGGGCCCATTTCATCCAAACTAAAACTTATTTAGTCGTATATTGTGTATGCGAGCTGCCCACCAAGTCCAACTCAATGCATGGATTCTATGGTCATTGGGAATTAAGCCTTGGGCCTTAATTCCCCTCTTGGGGCCCATGTTGTTAAAAGTAATATTTTATCTTTTTATGGCCTATTATGATGAATATATATGTCTATGGTTACCTTTATTTTTATCTTAAATATAGGCCTTAGGCCTTCTATCCACATTATTCATGGTTGATATGCCTTTTTGGGGAATAGTGGTTAAATGTCCCCATTATGTACCCCTCTAGACCCGCTTGTATCTAAATGTGATTAGATGCTCATCTTAAACTCTTGCTAGACTCTCTTCTGTATTACTTAGACACGTAGTTTGTATGCTTAGTCACGTGGGCTACCCCAAGTAAATGGGCCCCCACTGGAGGTTGGATTCCTTAAGGATATTGTCTAAGTACCTAGTCTCAGTCCCTTCTTGGATAGGAGTAGTGTGCTACTTTGTATATCGCCACATAATGCGTCTAGACCCATCTTCATGGCCCATGTGCATCATTGTATGCTTGGATGACACTGTGTGTGTGTGTGGTTATGATTGTGTCATTGGGCATTGCATGATGCTTTCTAAGGGATGTAGTATCCCCTCTTGAGCACGTTGAATGCTTGGAATTGATGCATAGTTGATTATATGATTCATGCATCTGGCATTGCATAACATATAGACAATTGTCGCCCTTGCTTTATCAGGGTTGAAGCCTCCACAGTTACATTATGGATGCCCAGGATTGGACATCGGAAATGTTACTTGAGCATACCGAGTGCATAGGATGCCCATGGGTGAAATTTTTAAAACCTCCATGGTACCAAGGATCTGCTCTAGCGTTGTGACCGAGTGGAATATATGAGCGCACGAGGGCCTTATACCGTTAGGCCGCGATCCCACTGTCGTGTAGTCGGTTGGATAGGGGTGTGGCCTTACTCGCCTGATGTAAGGAGGCATTGCTAGGCTGAGTCTGACCAGCTCATGAATGGGTCCGCTACTGTTAGGCCTTGCTGGTGATTGGCTGTCCACAGGTTGGTAATGAGGTCTCTTACGCTCGTTTGACTATACGGGGTCTGTAGAGCAGTAGTCATCCAGCAGTATAATGGACCCCGGTGATTTTCTTATAATGGAAATGTACATGATATGTGGATTGGATATGAGCACTGACATTACTTCGCATTGCATTTGCATCGGTTGTGTAAGCCTCATATTGCATCGCCTTGGCATGGCGCCCAGTACTCATTGCATTACATTACTCATTGCACTATATAGCCTTGGTATGGCTTCCTACTTAGTATAGCTTCTTGTGTTCATGATAGCCTTGGTAGGCTTAGTGATATTAGTATTGATCATGACTCCCTTCTACATTCTCTATCTTCTTCTAAGCACCATTGTCACATACTTTCACCACCCTCTAAGCTTTCTATAAGCTTATGCACGATTGATGCGTGCAGGAGATCCTAAGTTGGTGTCTTAGCAGTGGAGCTTGGATAGGTGTGTTAGCCGAGGACCCAGTGTTGCAGATACTCTTCCTCCTTTCTTCTATTATCTTATGTATGTCCTTTTGGACCTGATGTAAGCTTATAAAAGTTTAAATTTATAGTGGATTTTGTGATGTGTGTCTTTGTTATTCTCACATTTACTTGTTGTGATCTTGGGTATGCTCATATTGGAAATGATTATATTGTTATGGAAATCCTCCTTGTAAGATCCCAGGATCGGAACCTGCCTCAGGAGCCAAGAATGGGGTACTACGGAGGCTGTTACGGCCAGAACCGGCCATCGGGTTCCTTGTGAGTCTAGTTACCGAGTCTGGGGCGTGACACTCTGTGGGCCCCATCATGATGTATGTATTTCATCCATTCCGCTCATCCATTTTTATAGATAATTTTAGGCTTGATCACAAAAATGATAGGTATATAATTCTCATGTGGACCACGCTATAGGAAAACAATAATGATTGGATATCCACTATTAAAATTCTCCCAAGGCCCACTGTACTATTTATTTTACATCCAATCTGTTGATTAGGTCATACAGACATAGATGAAGGGAAAAAACAAAGATCAGCTTGATCCAAAACTTTTATGCCCCCAAAAAATTTTTAATGGTCTAAGCTCATTTAATACTGTTTTCTGTAATGTGGTTCACTTAAATTGGAATATACCTCATTTTTTATTTCATACCATAAAATGATCTAAAAAAATAGATGTATGGAATGGATGAAAGGGCAGGTGGTCGGTGCTTTGTGGGCCCCACCATGATGTATGTGTTTCATCCATTCCGTCCATCTATTTTTCGAAATCATTTTACAGTATGAAACCAAAAATTAGGTATATCCTAATCTCAAGTGGAGCACATCACTGGAAACATTGTTGAATGAACCTAGACCATTAAAAAAATTTTGGGGGCCATAAAAGTTTTAGATCAAGCTGATCTTTGTTTTTTTCCCTTCATCTAGGTTTGTTTGACCTAATCAACATATTGGATGTTAAATAAACAGTACAATGGGCCTTAGGAGGATTTTAATGATGAATATCCAATCACTATTGTTTTCCTGTGGTGTGGTCCAACCGAGGTTTATGTTCCTCTCTTTTTTGGGGTAAAGCCCAAAATTGATCTGTAAAAATGGATGAACAACATAGATGAAACACATACATCATGGTGGGGCCCACAGAGCACCGATCACCAGCCACCGGGCTAGTGGCGGGGGAGTAGCCAATCCGTTTCCCTTTTCTTACTTCCTCTTACGCGGATTTACTGTGAAATTCCTGCGCTGGAAACCAAAGTGAGCCATGGTGAAGTTTGTGTGTAATCCACTCCATCCATTCGTATTATGAGCTCATATTATGACGTGAGGCCAAATGTGATTAGGATCCAAGACTCAAGTAGGCTGTACTAAAGGAAAAGGTGGTTAGGAAAATTACCACCGTTGAAACCACCCTGGGTTGAACAGTGATATTTACATTTAATCCATACCATTCATAACGTCTTTCCTATGGGGATTAACTTAAAATAAAAATATTAGAATGATTCAAAAATTTTGTAGCCCCATGAATATTTCAACTGTGAATAATCAATTATCATGTTTTCGGCCCTCTTAAGCATTGGATACCGTTTATTTTTATCATAATATTCTAAAATGAACTCAAAAAACTGTTGGACAGGGTGAACTTCTCGTAAACATTACAGTGGTTCCACATGTGTTCCCACCCACGAACTTGCGAAAGGCTTTGGATGGAAATCAGCGTCCGGCTTCCTCTATCAATTCAGACGTCAGTCGTCGTTGACCTGTCGGATAAACGGGTCTGTCACGGCAATGGATTTGCTACTCCCCCAAGACACCAGCTAATGGCTGATGTTCTGTACTCTATGGGCCCTAGCATGATTTATGTGTTTCATCCATGCTGTTCACCTATTTTTACAGATCATTTTAAGATATGAGACAAAAAATGAGGTATATTTCAATCTTAATAGGACCGCATTATAGGAAAGGGTATTGAATGACATCGACCATTAAAAAACATTTAGGGCCATAAAAGTTTTGGATCAAGTGATTTTTATTTTTCCCTTCATCTGCCTGTATGACCTAATCAACCTATTAGATGTCAAATAAATAGTACAATGGGCCTTAGTAGGATTTTAATGGTGGATATCCAATCACTATTGTTTTCATGTGGTGTGGTCCACCTGAGATTTATATACCATGAAATGTATATAAATGGATGAACGGAATGGATGAAACAAATACATCATGGTGTGGCCACAGAGCACCGACCATCAGCTATGCGGCTGGAGTGTGGGGAGTAGCCGGACGTGGATTTCCTGCAAAAGCCTCTCGAAGGATGTTCTTGCGCAAGGAATTTGGGTGGGGCCCACTGTGATGTTTGTGAGAAAGCCACTCAGTCTATCCACTTTTAGAGATCATTTTAGGACATGCGGAAAAAAATAAGGTGTATTCAAAACTCGAATAGGCAACACGAGAGGAAATAGTGGGGATTTAGTGACCACCGTTGAAACATTTATATGGCCACGAAAGTTTTGTATTGGTCTAACTTTTCGTATTTTCATTTCATCCCAGTGAAAATACCTTGTAAATGGTTTGGATGGAATAGAAACATCAGACATTCCTTTCCCGTTGTTTCATCTGGTATGACCCACTTGGGTCTCGTGTCCTCCTCATTTTTTGTCATATTTATTAAAATGAGCTCAAAAAATGAATGAATAGGTTAGATTTCTCGTAAAAATCACAGTGTTCCCACCTTCCATCCCATCATAGCATCTTGCGGCCAAAGCCTTTCGCAGGAAATCCACGTCCCGAGTAGCCAATCCATTTTCGTCTGCCACGGCCTTTCGCGGGAAATCCACGTCCGACTTCCTCTGTCAAGTCAGTCGTCGTTGACCTGTGTAGATAAACGGGTCTGCCACGAGGTAGACCAGCCCAGTAGATTCACAATCCTCTACGAATGCGAAATGCATGGTTTTTTTCCTTGTGGATTGGCTTTTAGGTCCCACTGCTGAGGGTGGGTCATGCTTAAGAATCCCTGTAGGCTAATCCTCCTCCTATTCTTGGCCCAATAATAGGCCGTCAAGGGCAGAACTACAACAACGACCTGCATTCAACTGGAGAGACCATAGTCGCAAATCTACATCTGGGGAATTTCTCAGCTTGGAATTTTTTATAATATTTTAAAATTTTGATGTTTTGTTGGGGGTACTAAGAAAATATCTGGCTAAAAATTGGAAAAATATCTATTATAATCGATAAATAAATTTTAAATTTAAATATATATAATTGTGTAATGAGTTTGAGCTATAAATAACTTTACTCCTATCTTAGGATAAATTTTACAAAAAGAAAAAAAGAAAAATGGGCCAGAGATTTAAAATGGCCTATTTTAAAAAATCTCAATGGATTATCACACTAGTACCATTCAACTTATTTATAATGAAAATATCATGAGATGATTTCAAAATTTTGGCAATATTTGTCATGTTGGGTGTTTGGACTGATTCTGATCGTGTGACTTGTGTATTGTGCTAGGCATGTCCGAGCCTAATGCGGCTTAATCTAAACTAAACATCTTTGACCCTAAGCATTGATATAGATCGAGAGACTGAGAACTTGATAATTCAACCATCTAACCAACCACTTGTAATAGAAATCAAGCGATTTGTGAAGAGAAAGTTTTATTCTTCAATGAGCTTTTTTATTTTTTTTATTTTGTGTGCCTTTCAGCCAAAAATAACAAAATTCCCACCATTTTAATAGCAATTGATTAATAATAATGTAGCAGAGAGTAAGTCCAACATGATACCGTAAACAAATAGGTTTACACTAAAACTAAGATAAAGTCAGTCCAACATAATAGCATAGACGGATTGGAGAAAGATATTCATAGCCACTTTCTACATTCGTTGATATGTAAATACTTGGCTTGGCCAGTAAATGGTCATGACCTACTATGTGTCACCATATGCATAAATTGTTTGTCATGGGTTGGCCATTGGTCATGCACACGTCTTTAGTCTAATACATGGGTGAGAATTCTCTGTATACTGCCACATGTGAACAATTTTTATCCTTTCTTTTGCTTAAAAATGTGTTGTGCACCGTAAAACCAACTTGGCATTGTCGTTATTGAAATTACATGTGGTGGGCCCACAGGCTATGTGTGGAAGCTTAGCGGACCTATCGAATGATGGCTATGTACTAGAGCAGGGTGATTAGGACCAAATAAAAGTTATTCTTTTAAACATAATGGCCAACCCCAGCATTGTATATGTGTGTGTGTGGGATGTGTTATTTATCAAATCCTAGCATTCATCTAATTATGCATACATATAATTGAACATTCATTCACATAAAAATAATTAAACAGGTGTTTAAAGATAATTCCAAACACAGGTATGCATAGTGGTTCGATTTCCTACTCCACTTCTAGTGGACACACTTAATTAATGAGTACACCAGATTTCATTATCAGAGGTTTTAAATCAGGTTGACCTCTAACATTTATAATCCTACATAAGGAATTGCTCCCATAAGAGACTGTACGTGGTTTTCTATATGCTCGCCACGAACCTCGGTACTACATAAGAACCTACTAAAGTACATTTCTGCCGGAGGCTTCTACATGAGACTTGATTTAGTTTTCTATCGGCTAACCAACAACCTCGGTTCTAGTCCACAGACCTACATTTACTCCTGCTGGAGGCTCCCATAAAGCTTAACATGTACACACACATGTCCGGTGGCGTTTAGAAGGATTCGAATTTTAGTTCCACATAAGAACCAAGGTCCTACACAAGAACATAATCAATTTTGAAAACTCAAAATCTTACACTCAATCCTATACAATGAATGATTGTATAAAGACTCTTAGAAATGATAACTTACTTGTCAAATTAAGACCATTTTGTAGTGCCATCTCGGGTTGCTTGATCGATGCTCTCCTATACTTCAATCATCTCCCATTTTCTCCCTCGATCATGATGTCGATGCGTTACTGATGTATAAGATTCAAGATCAAATACCTTATATGTGATACCCCTTTGAGGTGACCAATATAATGTAGGTTAGTAGAATCTCTTATAACTAATGAGAAGTTATAATTCGTAGGGAATTCACTTAGATGGGTCTTCTAGAGGGTTTAGATAAAGGCGTGACTATACGTTCAAGTCTAATTTCTAAAAAAATATGTAATTCAAGCTTATCTTCAAAGTGGAGGTTGGAATCCTCATTTAGAGTGTTAATTTAAAGGAAGATGACTTAGAACTCATGCACTAAGAGGCTTGGGATGAGGGATATGATCATACAATCACTTAAGCTGCTATTGCTTAGGAGATTCTCAGTCATATCCCACATCCCTACCATCTAAATCCATAACATCTAAGTGATCTTCCTTGTGATTTATCACTTAAAAGAGGATTCCAACCTCAATAAAGAAGATGAACTTAATCACCACATTGTTCTGACGATTAGACTTGAACCCATTGTAAAATTCTTTTTTAAATCCTCTAGAACACCGATATTGATGAATCCCCTATGAATTACAACATTTCCATGTTGTTTAGGAGATTTACCCATTCTCCCATCACTTGGTCACCTCAGTGGAGCATTGCATTTAAGGTGTTTGATCTTAGGGCTGAAGCGCTGACAAGCATTGGCATCAACGATTGGGGGAGTATTCGAGGAGCGAATTCAAACACGAGAGAGCTTTGAAGAAGTGACTCAAAAATGGCACATCAATTGGGGGCTTAATTCGACAAATAAGTGTCATATAAGGGTCAATACTCTCTCTCCTTTTGGAGGATCAAGGATAAGTGTTTGTAACCAAAACTCGATAGGTTCTTGTGTAGGACTTAAGCTCTTGTATAGGGATGAATTCATTGGATACAGGTGTGTATGTGTTAGTCCCCATTAGAGCCTCTAACAAGAGTAAGCGTAGATCCTTGGATTAGGACTAGGTTTATTGGTTATCCGATGGAAAACCAACTAAAATCCCTTGCGAGAGCTGCCGACGAGAGTGTACGTTAGATAGGTTCGTCCTTGCATTAGTGGTTGGCACAATCCTCCAACTGAAGTTGGGATGATTCTACCAATTAGGACTATATGTGTTAGAGTTCGGTGTACTGAATGGGCGTTGGTAAGCATTCATGGCATTCACTTAAGCTTTCAATATATCTTAAAAAGCGAGAATTGTAGAGCAATCTTTTGTAAGGCATGCATCACTCTCACATATGCCACATATACTTTCCATAGCTGCAGTAATGGGTTGGATCACTTCCACCTTCCTTCCTTTTATGGCCTCAACTTTTCAAGTGAGACCCACAATTTTTGCATTCACATCGTCCTCCTCCTTAAGGATGTAGATTCTCTCTTTCTCTTTAAGAATATGTTTAGAATTACTTAATTTGTTAGTAATGTCTCATGATTGTGCATTTTCAGCTAACCTATCAAGGTAATCCCATGCCTCCTTTAGATCATTTATCATGAACTCACCATTGACACTATCTCAACAAATTAGAGCATATTTGAATTCAATTCATTATTGAATAAACTAATTACTCGACAAATTTCATATCCATGGTGTGGCCATGCTAGTAACAGGTCTTTGAATCTTTCCCAACATTGGAAGAATGTCTTGCCTTCCTTTTAGGAGAAATTCATGATGGTGCGTCTTAAAGTGTTGGTTTTATTAACCAGGAAGAACTTTTTAAGGAACTCCCGGGTCATCTCAGCCCATGTGCTTATTGAGCCCGGTCTTAGCAAATGGAGCCATGACTTGGCTCTCTCCTTTAGAGATAAGGGAAATAGCTTGAGTCTAATGACATTTTGAGAGGTGTTGTTGTAATGCAAAGATGATACAATCTCATCGAATTCCTTGAGATGTAGATATAGGCTTTCTAAGTCAAGTCCGTGAAATTTGGGAAGGAGTTGAATCACATACAATTTGAAATCCATATTGCCTACATGAACCAGGAAAATCATACAAACGACATGGTTGTTCTTGCCAGTTGTAGGTAATCTTTTAAAGTTCTGACTGGGGGTATGTAGTATGTCTCGTTCTCATCATGCACTATCCTAACCGATGACGTATTCTGCACAAGAACTCATTCAAATTATGCCTAGTTTGATCCATGTTATCTTCAAACTATAGCTCTTGTTCAGGCATATATGGAGAATTCACGCCCATGAATGGGAATGATTCAAGCGTACTCATATATTTTTTTAACTCAATGGTGAATAGAAAGCATGTTGACTCAACCTCCTTTGCTTATAAGTCATTGTGTATGGTCTCTTACCCACTAGGGCATGAACCAAGCACAAGAAACTAAGTTCCAATTCTAAAAATTAAATCCTACATTGGAAAAACTATTCTAAGACAATTGATCTAACTCGAAAGTAATAAAGAGATCTAAAAAGAAATAAGATGTGGGCAACAAGGTTACCAATTTAGAAGACTAGGGCTAGAGAGTTTTACAAAATTGAAACAAAGAAAACCATTAGTATCTTAAAAAACAATTCAACGAAAAACCTAGCCTAACAATTTATTAATCAAAACCCTAAAAATAAAGCCTTAGGTTATAACTAAAAACTAAATATAATCTAATTGTAAGTATTCTTAACATAATTGTCCCCAACAATGGCGTCAAAAATTTGATCGAACCCAAGGGTTGACAACTCTAAGCATAGGGTCGTAATGTAGTAATAACTTGGTAAGACCGAGGTCGATCCACAATGATTTTGGTGAGAATACATTAAGAACTTAATCTAAGGATAATGGTTGGTCTGAGTTTTTAATCCTGTGGAATAAAAGGGTTTTAAAACAATTAAAAAATGACTATGGATTTAGGAATCCCAAACTAATAGACTTGAACTTAATTTATCTTTTCGAATTGATAGCTCAACTAGAACTAGATTTCAATAAGTTCTAATCAGAAGATAAGACAGTAATATTAATTATAAACATCCAACATAGATTAGAATCATGATAGGCTTTATCTCTCATAAACATCTAGGTAATCGCATCGCAGGGAATTAAAAGCATTTAATGTACCTAGATGCGACAATAGATCAATCAACTTTACAAATTGATTCCGTCTCTAATCTAGGAATTCAATCACATCCAATCACAATTCAACATAAAAATCTTAACTTTTATTAAAAAATAAATTAACTATCAAATATCCAAAAAAAAGGTTCATCATTTAGATTTAGTTAAGAGATTAGACGAGAATGACTAACATCTTAAATAAAAATAAAAAAGAAAAACTAGAAAAATAAACTATACCCAAAGGATATAAAATGAAGAATGATTCCAAAGAAGCTCCACTACTCCTAGGTATCTCCCAAGCCCTAATTTGTACTTAGAATAACTTAGAACACTCCATTAAATAGGAAAAATCTCCACTGACTTGGAACTTCCTTTAAATTTATGCACTTTTGTTACGATTTAGTCACACCGAACATCACTTTGATCGCACCTTCTAGGTCTATTGGTAGCAATCAAATTTCTTCTGAAGCCTCTGTGTCCCTTAGGTCAGTGACACCAAACCCAACTTTGGTCACACCGAATGTTGAGCTGAATTAACTCTGAAAATCACAATTTCTTACTAGATTGTTCAGTGCACATTCGATCAAACTAAACCAACCTCAGGTGGGACTGGACAATATGTTATTTCTGTTGATGGACTATATGATTTTTCAGTAATTTTCTCCATCCATTATACTTGGTTTCCTTGGATCTTTAGCGCTTGAAATCTTCAATAATGACTTCCAAACATTCAAGTCTTCACTTTATTAGTCTTTGATCTTTAATCCTCCTTCTTAAGCATGATTTCATCTTTGTTTTCTGAATTACCTTGCATATACAAAATATATGTTAATTAATCAATTTAGCACTTTGTGTGCATGTAAACTAATTCAGTAGAGAGTATAAATATAAACTATTTAGACGTTATCATAAACCATCCAAGGAGATCCCCTATTGACTTAAGCACGAGGTGTGCATGCAATCTTCTAGAGTGTGCCTCTAGAAATCAACATAGGGATGATATGGATGCATGATCAATGCCTATGCATCAACCTACTTAGTCAGTATATATATATATATATATATATATATGGGAGGAAATGATGGATTTATGATTGTAATGACTTACATGTTCATGTATTGAAATCACATCAATAATTGTCAGAGCATGAATCAATATAACAAGGATCATCTTGGCATGTTCTCACAACATAATACTTAGATCAATCATAACGACCATATCATTTATCTTAACCATGCAAGTATGAGGCACGTTGGGATTCACTCACATATTCTTAGTAGACTCAAATTTGTTAGATGGTCATACGCTTGGAAATCTATACTCTAAATCCCTATTAAGATGATTTAACACATTCAATATTTAATTTAAGCTATTCCATCAAGTGAGATCCACCTTTGATGAAACCAAGATGACCCACCATTCATCCTTTCAATTAAATTTGAAATCGAAGGGGGATTGTCGATCAATCGATCCAACTTGAGGACCCTCGGTCAATCTTTCGATCAACTAATTATAAATCGATGAAATTTGGACTTTAATATCTTAATTCTCTAGAAAAAAATTGGTCACCTTCGATCGATCGAACCATCGATAGATTGAAACAAGGCGAACCATCAATCGATTGAAACAATGAAGATTTAATTCAATCATCTCGCTAGGCATGTTTTGTTATTCTCAATTAGTACCCTTGATCGATCGAGATTGTATGAGGAGATCCACGATCGATTAAGCTAGGACTTCGATCAATTGAATCACGTTATGATTTTTCTACTTTAGTTGCTGGACAAATTTTGACATGTTCGATCAATCGAACATCAACTTCAATCGATCGAACATCAACTTCAATCGAATGACTAAAGTCGACTAGGTTTTGTTACACCATTTGATTTTAAAAAATCTTAGGATTTCTTCTCTTTCTCTTTGCCTTTCATGAGCCCAATCAATACAAGGGTTTGGGTCCAATACCATCCAATAATTTCTCCTTTAGTAATTGAAAAAACAACAGATCACTCAGATCCGAATTACTTGGGATCTAAATTGTTGGTTGAAACCATTTTATAGCATAATTTGTCATCATCCCAATTAGCTATAGATCATTGTTGGAAATCCACCAGTCAAATCACTCTAGGATTTGAGGGCCTAATACGTTTTGGCCTTTGGATCTTCTGATTCATATTGATCTATCCCAACATGGTTGGATTGCTCAAAGTTGATCTCTAAGAGACTAATTCTGCGCAAAGCCTTCTTCCTTCCCCATTAGACCTTTCCACAGATCAGAACAATGGACGTTAGGTTGATCCGCCTCATTCATTGTTTAGATCCAAGGTTTTGGAACCAACATATAGAAAAAGATAAAAATGAAAGCGATGAAAACTTACTGATAGGGTTTCTCCTTCACAAGCCATCTTTCTCCCGCTCGACTACTCATAAGTTTTAAGGTTTTCTACAATGTTAAGAGTTAATTTCGTAACTTATCCTTCCACCAATAGTTCCTCTACCAATTAGGCTAAGTGCTTATTTTATTATTAATTATAAAATTAAGTTATTAATTCTAATTATTTCGGTCTTACGTAGTTAAAAAATTAGGGTCGTTACAATTAAACTCTTTAGGATGGATTATATAAAATCAGGTTCGTTAGAGTTAGACTCTTTAGGATGGATCATACAATTAAACAAATCTTAACAACAATTTTTACTGAAGAAGAACATGCTTAGTTGAGTGATAAGAGAGGTTGCTTGTAAATGGGTGGTCTAAGGATTGAATTCTCGTAAGCCCTTGATTCAAGGAGGTTATAGGCATTAAGACACACTACCAAAAAACTAGGCAAAGGCTACAAATAAAAACCGAAGCTAAAGGCCTATGGCTACGGCTAAAGTCTGTAGCACAGCCGTAGCCATAGGTCTAAAAGAAACAATGGGTACGGATTAAGTCCGTAGCCGTAGCTTCCGTAGCGCTAAGGTATTTAGAGCTACGGATTATATTTGTAGCTAAAAGTAGAGTGAGAACCGTAGCAATAGGCTGAAATCAGTAACAACTACGGTTTTTAGATAAAGGGCTACGGTTAATAGACGTAACTATGGAAACCATAGGTACAGATTAAATCCGTAGCAATATTTTCTGTAGCTTTAAATTATATATAGCTACAGATTATATTTGTAGCTAAAAGTAGAATGAGAACCGTATCAATAGGCTAAAATTAGCAAGAGCTATGATTTTCAGATAAATGGCTACGGTTAATAGCCATAGCTAATGCCTATTTTTTAAAATAAAAAATTTAAATAATAATGGCAGTTCTTACCATTATAGTACACCCTAATAACTCATATAAGCTAATATAGATAAATACTTCATGGCTAAATCATTCATTCATTCAATTAAACACAATCATTCATTCATTCAATCATATACAATTATTCATTTCCATTCACAAAAGTACATTGCCAACATAATAGTTATGTCTATTTAAAGTTCTCATTAACAGCAAGATCCAATGCCTTCTCGTAGCCAAATAACTTCTCAACAATCGCAAGCAAAAATTCCATGGATGTGCCTCTACTGGTTATCAATTTGCCATCAACTAACACCCTATTCTTAGCTTCGCTTTGATTCGAAAGCTTATTGCACATGGCTGAAAATCAATTTCATCATACAAAATGGAAGAAATTGCATGTTATGACATTATACGTAAGAGGCTGTAAATGTGTTTATGTGTGTTTTGAAGATTGAGATGAAAATGCAATGGACCCACTTGAACAATGGACACTCTGAGGATTGTGCCTCTGAGGCCAACCCCAACAGATGCGATCGCCATGACAACTAGGCCAGCGAGGAACCTCGTAACCAATCCGTATGCAGCGAGTTTAGTCCCACAGGCTATGATTCTTGGCTGCAAGGCCATGAACAGTCCTGAAAATTAGAAAAATTCAAAGGTAATTCAAGTTAATTCAAAACACTTGAAAAACAAAGACTAAGAATCCTGATGAACATATCAATGGTCTTACCGAGACTGAGGCCATCCCAAGACCTACATTCAACAAGATCGTGAAAGAATTTTTCATGATTTGAGGCTTCTTAACACCCCATCTATGGTAAGAAAGATGTTAGAAGAAAATCAGATTTAAGAGATAGAGATTGAAAGAAATTTGAAATTCAAGACTAGTGAAAATCACCTACAAGATACAGCCCATCTCAAACCCAACAAGCTTGCATATGAATTCAAGTTCCTGACAAGCTTATACCAGAGCATATTCAAAATTTGCCTCATCATCTTCGATGAAACCGAAGATGGATTCTCCTTTGGCTTCTGGCCTTCTATTTTCTCATTGCTATTTGCCTTTTCTGCAACAGTATCTTCTTCTCTGCTGCATACTTGCATTGACTGCTCATAAAATCCTGTAATTCCAAACACCCATTTTAAAATTCATGAGAAGAGAGTGAAAGAATGCATCCCAACTCAAATCACTCTCCATAAAAACCTGTAATTCTAGACACCTATGTTCAAATTCGTGAAGAAAGAGCAAAAGAACATATCGAAATTTAAATCCCCCTCTAGAAGAACATGTAATTCTAAGCTTCCATCTTTGTTTTCGTGAAAAAAGAGTAAAAGAACATATAGAGTAAAAGAACATATTGAAACTAAACTCTATTTCCATATAGAAAACTTGCATGGCATGCTCCGTGAGAATGAACAACTCGTCACCCACTTTGTCTGAACTATAAAGACTAGACAAATTTACTAATCTCAAATTCACTTCGACATCAACAGAAATACCATGATGTGTCACCTTTACCCAATCACACTTAAATAGGACGGGCTTATACCCTATATGGTACTCCAATTGGATAATTCTATGAAGGACCCCAAGTAAGGTTGATTTTCATCCATTGTATTTATATCCTTAGCACTAGATCGGAAAGTGGTCATACCCTCTGTCATAACCCAACTATTTTAGTTCATTTTATTCTCCTCATATTCCTTAATGACGAAGAGAAAACCATTAATACAATACTTATTGTATTGCGTAGCAAAAGCTAGAGGTCCTCTTACTATATCTTTGAATTCTTCTTCGTTAGATTCGTTGAACTTTATTTGTCTCTTCAAACAAGGTATGAATTCATCCTCGCTAGGCACCCTGTTGGTCCTTCTGTAGCATCGCTGTAAGAAATCTTTATACTTCCTGTGGTTTATTCGATACCACTGTTATATTAAAATTACATAAAGTAAAGAAGATATATACATATGAGCTAAAAGTACATACCCTTCCCACGCATTATAGTTGGGATGACTCTTCATGACCCAAGTACGAGCTTGTTCATATTCGATACCCATTACGATGACACTTTAACTCGAACCTACTGGACCAACATTGTCATCATTAGAATCATCGTCAACAATATCTTTCAACTTTTATGGTCCTAAAATGACTCCGTCAAAACATTTTTCCAGCTTTTCCAAGAGGCTTATTTTATGTTTTCCTCTGTATTGGTTGTAGTATATAACTGTCTCCTCTTGGATGTATTGTTCTGCAATGCAACTCTCAAGTCGCGTCTTGTTTTGGACATAAGCCTTGAATGTCTTCATGAACTCGATAGAAATAATGATGCATTACATATACATGCAACTTTAGATGTTTCACCGATTTATATTTACTAAGCTCATAGCGTACCTTTCTAATGAATACATCCATCGATAGTGTACAGGACAACATATGCGAGCCTTGTAGGCCAAGTGGATGGTAAGATGCATCATCATGACAAATATCGATGGAGGGCATATAATCTCAAGCTGACATAACATCCTAGCCATGCCCCTCTAGAGAGTAATGAGCGTTTGAAGGTCTATGGTTGACGAAGAGTAACGAGGAATAAATGAACAAGATATTCAAGCTAGTAAATCCATGAACAAGCATTGTTCAAGCATGATCAATGATGTTCAACCCAGAAAATAAAAGAAATCCAAGTATCTTAAAAGTTATTACAAACCACTTAATCAAATACTAATCAGAACTCGAAGAAGGAGCAGGTATGATAGGATTAAGTTGATGAATTCCCTTATTAAGGCTTCTAAGATATTTGTGCATATATTTGAATTGCAAATCATGGGACACATTCATGTTTTCTACCTTTTCCTTAAGTAAGCTCAACCGCGCATCAAAGTCAGATGGCTGATAATCAGGATCATCTGCTGAATCAGATTCGATCTCATAAAAAATAGCATCCAAATTGATGTCATTTGGAGGTAAATCACCTTCTTCTTCATTTGCGGCATCAGCTCCACCAACATCCACATTAACTTGCCCTGGGGCCAACTTTAAATTCACCTTATTAATATTGGAGTTGTTGAATGGTAGGTGATGAATGAGAGCTTCTCCTAATAAACTATGTGTGACCAAAATAGTCATAAGATACACGAAGGGAATGTCACTGTGTCCTGGATGAAGACGGAACTGAATGATGCAATGACAAATCAAGGAAGGAAGATATATAGATGTACCAGAGATGATGAAATGAAGAATACGAACCATGAACGTAGTGAGTTCAGTTTTGTTACCAGAACGAGAATAGACATTCGAAATGAATATCCTATGAAGGACTCTGTATCTGGGTAACAAATACTTTGAGGCAAGTGCATTTCCATTAGTATTCCATTCCGCATCTATATTGTATAAATCTCTAGTAAGCATACGTTTCTCAGTTTCAGATGGTGTTGCTACTAGAGTGTGAATGAGAATACCTTCATCATTGATAGATAAATCCATTAAGCTAGAGATAAGATGACAATCCACATCAATTGGACCTTCTCTGGTTGAGATAGTGAATGTCAAATTTTCAGAAGAAAAATCAATAATACAAGTATACATAGCCTGTGCAATGGAGCGGTATGCCGGCCCACCCCAATGTAGTATGTTATCCCATCTTACAGACTGAAGGAGAGGAAGGATATCAAATGGAGCTAGATGATCAATATTAACAGGTTGTTTAACTAAAACATTGCACAACCTAATATCCCGCACATATGAGGGATCAACTTCGGGTGGCCGAAGGTGACGCATTGTTATAGGAGTTGATCGAGATGTAGAAGGACCACGAGATCCTTTCTTCTTGGTTCTACCTTCCATTTGCACCAAAGATAGCAAGGAACAAAGAGATTATAAAAGAAGTAGAGAGGGTTTTCACTAGATCAAATTTTTGAGAAGAAAACCCCAAAAACAACTATGAATTAAGAAATAAACCACACCAATGATGAAAAGTACGTGCAAAGAACTTGATTATATAAGGAAAATGAAAACAATGCATTAACCTTGAAGAAATAGGAGATGAATTCAATCGGTCGATATAGGAGCTATTGGAGAAGACACCCAAAATGAGGAAAAAGTGATTTTTTCCTCCAAATAAAACACCAAACTCGTGCTCATGGCTGGTCGAGTACATGCTCGACCAGTCATGCCACGACTGATCGAGTATGTACTCGACTGGTCGTGCACAGCCCAAAATATGCAATTTTCATAAAATTAAAATTTTAAACATTTAAAATAACAAATATATACATTATGATACAGAAATGCATGAATAATCAATTCAAATTGCACATACCAAGATCAAATTTTAATTTAACAAACCTGCTTTTGTCGAGTGATTTTATAAATATGTCAGCAAGTTGAGTATCGGTCGGAATATATTCCAAAGAAATTGTCTTTTCTTTTACTAATTCACGAATGTAGTGATATCTAATGTCAATATGCTTGATTCATGAATGCTGGATTGGATTTTTGGATATATTAATTACACTTGAATTATCACAATATAAAACCATAGTATCTTGTGCAATTCCGTAATCGTTTAACATTCTTTTCATCCACACAAGCTGAGTACATACATTATCTGCTGCAATGTATTTAGCCTCAGCAGTTGAGAGCGATACGGAACTTTATTTCTCACTTTGCCAAGAGACTAAACAGTTCCCTACATAGAAACAACCACCACTGGTTGATTTTCAGTCATCAATGTTACCGACCCAATCTGCATCCATGTAACCAGCTAATTGCACACTAGTATCATATGGATACTAGAGACCAAGATTAGCTGAACTAGCGACATATCGTAAAATGCGGTTAACAGCAATTAAATGTAACTCTTTAGGGTCAGATTGATATCTAACGCAAATTTCTACGCTAAATGCAATATCAGGTCGACTCACAGTTAAATAAAGTAAACTTCCTATCATACTGCGATATAAATTAGGATCCACACTCTTACTTGTAGAGCCTTTTGAGAGTTTTAAAGAAGTACTCATAGGAGTATCAAAAAATTTTACATTCTCAAATTCGAACTTTTTAAATAAGTTCAGAGCATATATGGTTTAAGAGATAAAGAAATCAGCAGGTTGTTGTTTAACTTACAACCCTAAAAAATAATTCAATTTTTCAACCATGTGTTCACTCCCCAAGTGCAGGGTTGTGATGTAGTAATAACTCGGTAAGACCGAGGTCGAATCCCAAGGGACTGAAACTCATACGTTATCCGAAACTAACTAGAACTAGAACTAGACTAAGATAAAATCTAAATCGAAGGAAATTAAGGAAATAATGGTGAAAATATTATCTAAAATTTAGAGAATTCAGAGGTAGGGAAACGAGGGATTCAGAGGATCCACTTGTAGAGATCAGGGAGATCTTACGCCTGCTTCATGAGTAATGGAGATTTACTGAACTGCCGTTGATATAATTTCAAAGAGATGAAAGGTATATGGATTAGAATGGATTCCATCACCAACCATGCCCAAGAGACTATGGCAAACAACAAAATTAAACTAATTACCAACCAATCAACATGTTATGAAGGTCAGGAAGGGTACCGTCATCCGACCATGCCCAAGAGACTATGGTGAACAACAGGGCTTCCTGGTGTCATAAACATAAAAGAAAAAGGACATGCTCAAAGCCATTGCAGACCCATTATAATTTTAGTCACAACAGACCATTAAAAACCTAAAAGCATTCCCTTAAAATCAAATTAAAATCAACATCATTCAGTATAAATAAGAAACATAAGCAAAATAGTCCCCCATCATGCTACAAGCTTCACCTCTTAGCCCTAGCTAAGAGGTTCAGCCAAACATGGTGTGGCTTAATCTCATGAATTAATAAGAAAGAAAGGAGAAAAAAAACTAAAAAATTTCCCTATCGCTCTCTCTAAGTCGACCCACGTCCAAGCCTAAGCCTTCCTCAACTCCAGTCGTGTATGATTTTTCTCTCTCTCTCTCGTGTCTCTCCTTTTATATAGCACCAAGTCGGTGCTGGGAGTGCGTAAGTCGGTGCGGAGCAGCTTACACAGCAAGTTTTAATGCGCAACACGTTCCGCAACCGGAACTCACAATAACGCAAGACAACCTGCGGTTGGCTCGAGATTTCGAAGTAGTGAACACGTTTCATCTTGGAATTCCTCCATGGTTAGTGTCATCTGGAGCCTGGGCGTCAACTGGATGGTTCAGATCATCAAAACGAGTCATGATAGTGGCCCACGACTCCCTCAAAATTTTAAATTTTTCGGACGCTGAAACAGGGTTGCGGATCATCGTTCGCTGCGGCATTGTTGGGCCCACACCCTTCGGTGTCTGAGAAATCCAGTCCGTCCACCGAATTTCTATCAGAATTTTGGTCGGAAAGGGTTATTTTTGGAGCGCTGATCACACAACCCACTTGATTTATAAACCGGCCGTCCATATTACATTTAATGAGCTGAAAATTCATCTTTGCGGTCTTTTGAAGTTATGCCACCTAGGCAACGGTCACGTCCCTCCTCTGGAGTGAATGAACGACTCAGATCAGTCGTACACCTGATGATCGTGGCCCACTGCACCCAGCCGCACATCTCTGTTTGCGTAAACGAAGGAAAATCGAATTTCTTCCGCTGTGCTGCTGGCGGGACCCATGATCAGCATCTAATGAGAAATCCACACCGTTCATTATATTCGTGTCGAAAAACCGTCATGGAAAGAATCTTTTGGAAATGAAACAGGTATGGCCCATACAATCTTTCGTTCTACCGTCCATTTGACGTTTAACGGCTAGGATTTTACACTTGCTTGCATGGTCTCAAAAGGTCACCTAGGTGAGGTTACTAACCCCCCTCTGTACACAGCAGACGGTTCAGATCTTCAAGATACATGATGTGTGATCCCCACTACTAAAAAAATAGCCAGCGCGTTGCGGACGCTGTTTGAAACAGGGAAGAAGAAGGAGAGACGGGTCATCCCGTCTTTTGACCGGGCTGACCGTCCGGTGCACAGCGAGTGCACCCTTTCAGTGCACTCCACTTTGAAAAGTGGGTCCCACCATGATGTCTATGTACGATCTTCTCCGTCCATACATTCTGTCATATCATTTAAACCGTAGATACCGAAGATGAAGCAGATCCAAATAGCAGGTGGGCCTGGAATCATGATTCTGAGGGCTGATCTGTCCGTTAAGCCACTTTCATCAGGATCCAATGGCTGAAATTCGATGTTTATGGTTAATTTCTTGTCTTCAGGCCACGTATGAAGTTTCGAACCGAATAGATGGTAGGAAACATGTGATCTTACATTCTGGATGAGTTTTAGGCCATTTGAGCTTCAGTTCTTTGATTTTTGCTGATCCCTGGCATTGATCTTGGTCCTCAGGAGTCGATCCCTTGCCTTTGGTGTCATCAGAACTTCAAATTCATGCTTTTAGTACCTATTTCAGTCCAAGCTTGTAAATATACCTTGCATCACAAACACAATTAAAACGACCCATTAAACGGTATCTTATTCGTAAATCTAGGCAATAAATGGGGTCTGATATGCAATATTTGACCCTCAACACCATGCTCATTTCGAACTTAGATTTCATAATATCTGCAAACTCAACAGTCATGTTAGTACAGGTAGATCCATAAATAATATCATTAACATAAATTTGTACTATTAAAATGTGATCATTATGTTTCTTTATAAACAATGTCTTATCAACACTTCCCATTATAAAGTTATGACTTAGTAGAAGCTTAGTCAACTTTTTACACCATGCCCTGGGAGCTTATTTTAAACTGTAAAGGGCCTTTTTTAGGCGGTATACATGATTAGCATTCTTAGAGTCTTCAAAACCCGTTGGTTGTTCAACATACACTTCTTCACGCAAATCACCATTTAAGAAAGCACTTTTTACATCAATTTGGTATATTTTGAACTTTCTAAAGCATGCAATGGATATAAATTGTCACCCCCCAAACTCAGAAACCGAGCTCTTAAAATTTTTGATCACCGAATCCGGTGCCGACAGCCTCCGTAGTACCCCATTCTCGGCTCATAGCGTCTATATGCCAGATTTCGATCCTGGGATCCTTCAAGGAGGATTTTTTAACGTACATTTCTCATAATAAGCATAACCACAAGTTTACTCAAATCACAAAGGCAATATCATCATCACATATCCACTAATATAAACATTTGAATATAATGCTGAAAGGAAAATACATATGAAAATATCAAAGAAAACTCTGGAAGCTCAACCGCATGCTCCTACCTTAGCTCAACTGCATCATAATGTCACCTGCACGCATCTATCATGCATAAGCTTATAGAAAGCTTAGAGGGTGGTGTAAGTGTGTGAACAGTATATGCGTGCTCAGGATGTAATATCAGAGTAAACAGAGATACTGATAAGTCCATGAGCCATACAATATCAGAGTAAGCAGAAATACTGACAAGTCCATGAGTCAGACAATATCAGAGTACGCAATACAAATCAGCTATACAAATGAGGAGTTAAAGGGAGCCAAATATCATATGCCGAGGGTACAATGTAATATGTAAATCCCGCTAAGTCCGTCTAAGCCATATAAGTTTAGAAACATAGCAACCCAAAATACCATATGCCTGCGGATGTAAAGTAATATGCAATGCGAATGAAATGACCAAGATGGAGTGTGAAGTCGGGATGATAGTACGTAGTATCGTAGGCTACGGGGTCCATCACAAGGAACTTCTATCTAAACTAGTCCCATACCTAAATTCGGATAGTCAGACTCAATGTGGTAAACTCCTGATCTCAGGTTAGTCGCGCTCCCTAAGCGAAATCCTAGCCATTGTGAAGGTACACGTAACGAATAGTTGCTCACCACCAGCCCGAGTGGATAATGAATGAATGAATGAATGAGTATACAACTCCTGCTCAATAAGTCCACAAATCAGTACCGTACATCTCTGAGATCATCACCAGGGTCTAGTACACTCTAAGCTGTCCCCAGCCAGCTGCGTAGCCCAGCGAATGGAAAAGACCTCACTACCTACCTGCTAGTAGTATACCAATGCCTACCTAGCTCGTCGATAGCGGACTCATTCATGAGCTGGTCAAACTCAGCCTAGCTTATAACCCCCTCACTCGGGTGGATAAGGCCACACCCCCTCCCAACAGACCACAATACAGTGGGAGACGCGGCCTACTGGTATTCGGTACTCAGGCGCTCATGTATCCACTCAGTCTAGACGTTGGGGAGTCCTTTGGTACCAAGAGGGTTTAGGAATTTTCACCCAGGGCCATCTATGGCGGCCCGATGCTAATAACAGATTTTCGGTGTCCCATCTAGCTATCTACGATATGCCTATAAAGGTTATGACCCTAATGTCGTTAGAGCATACAGTAATCACAACACACAATGCAGGATGCATGAGTAATACAATCCAGTTATGCATCAATCCTGTGCATACCGTGTGCTCACATGAGATAACCTCCGCCTATCAAGGAGTCTCATAACCTGTCCAATGACATATGCAATGGTCAACCACATCTCATAACAAATATGCAGATGATGCGTATGGACATGTATCATGATGCTATGCTGTCACATACTTATAATCGGTATCAATAACCGGTATCAACAATCGGCTTCGATAATGTGGACATTTAACCAACATTGCCCCAAGGAATGACTCACATAGAGCCTAACATATAATGGACCCATGACCTCACATAAGGGCCAAATATACAATACCACGAGCCTCACTCAAGAGCTTAATACACATCATGATGGGCCTTTCACATGGGCCTAACATACATCACAATGGGCTCCATCACTTGGCCCTCAAATGCATCATAATGGGCCTCATCACATAGGCCTCATATACATCACATTGGGCCTTAATCATGCGCTAAATACACATCACAACTGGTCTCAAATATAGGCCAAATGCACATCGCAATGGGCCTCAAATACGGGCCGCATATATATCACATCGGGCCTCGACAATCGGCCTCGACAATCGGAATCAGTCTCGATAATCGAAGTCAAAATCAGAATCGGCTTCAACAATCGAAATCAACCTCAATGATCAGCATAACCAAAAAGGGCCTAAGAGAAGGTCACAATGTGGACGTTTAACCATCATTGCCCATCAATGTGGACATTCAACCAACATTGCTCCCAAGGAGTGGCCCACATAGAGCCAAACGTACAGTGGGCCCACGGCCATACACAAGGGCCTAACATACATTATCATGGGCCTCGCTTATGAGGCATATATGCATCACATTGGGTCTCACTCATGGGCTAATATATATATCACATCGGGCCATATTAAATGGGCCAAATCAAATGGATCGAATCATATGGGCCGAATCAATGGGCCAAATCGAATGGGCTGGAAATACATATCAATGGGCCATAAACACATTACATCAGGCCTTTCGCATGGGCCACAAATACATCACAACGGGCCACAACCCATGGGCTTCAAATATACAATAGGTGGGCCCTACACATGGGCATAATATACATCACAGATGGGCCCTGTACATGGGCCTCATACACATCAAGTGAGTTACATCAATGGGCCACACTAATGGGCCTCATACACATCAAGTGGGTTGCATCAATGGGCCGCACTAATGGGCCGATTCAATGGGCCGAATTAAATGGGCCGAATCAATTAGGCCTATCAAATGGGCCGAGTCCAATACTCCATGCATCCATTGTTAGGGATCATTATAGAGCATTAAAAAAATTCATATCCAAAGGATCATATAGACCATACCACAAATGGCAGTGGTGATAATGATTTCCGCAATTAAATTCCAATGAGCCCCACCGTAGTATTATTTCCCATCCAGCCTTTTCATAAGGTCATAAAGGCCTGGATATGGAGTAAAAACAAATGTCATATTGCTCCAAAATTCCTGTAACCCAAGGGGTTTCAATGGTGGACGTTCATCCTATTGTTTTCCACAGTGTGGTCCACTTGATATAGATTTGTCTTATTTTTAGTCTCAGGCCCAAGGACGAGCTCACCAAATGTGTAGACAGTTTGGATAAAACACATGCGGCATGGTGGGCCCACGTCCAATCTGATGGACGGCTAAATAGAGAATACATGCATCAAAAGGGGGCCCACTGTCCCACCATATGGACAGTGTGGATAAGACCCATACATCACGTGTGGCCCCTCAAAATTGGATGGATGGTAAGGATACAGTACACGCAATATGGTGGGACCGTGCATGACACGTCGGATGGATGAACAGTGGGGATACAACACACGCATCATGGTGGGGCCGCTCCAATGGATGAACGGTGTGGACGTCAAGCTTGCTGCACCGTCCAGCAACTGGACGGTGCAGATGCAACCATACATCATGGTGCGATCCACGTAGTGGCCCACTATACACTACACCAAAATCGTGTATCTGGTACGGCTAGATGTTTGGTTCAAAAACGGCTTAGAGCCGTTTCTGATCTGAAACGGTAGTGAACCGTACTCGGCTAGTTGCTGTTATACTTTGTTGTTTCCATTTTTTTTTGGTGTGTCCTAATTGAGTGTTTGATGTTCATATTTATTATTATTATGCTTTATTGTTTTATTTTGAAATAGATGGACGGAATGGATTCTATTAGTAACCTCTGAGTAGACCCCACATAGCCCGAGAGCCACATTACTGTATATACCGCAGACTATCGAATATTTTTCTTCATTTCCTTACTCCAAAATGCCCTAAATCCCTCATTTCCTTGCGCCATCGCCATATCCGTCTCCCTCTCCCTCTCCCTCTTTCAATCTCCCTCGATCTCCCTCTCCCGATCTCCCTTTCCCGATCTCAAGCCTCTCTCCCTCAATCTCCCCTCTCCCTCGATCTCCCTCTCCCTCTTCCGATCTCAACCCTCTCTCTCTCTCGATCTCCCTCTCACTCTCCCTCCCTCTCTCGATCTCCCTCTCCCGATCTTCCTCTCCCCGCAACATCCCTCTCCCTGTATTTCCTCTCATATGAAAGATGCAGTCGTGCATTTGAATCTGTGGAAGAAGGTAATGTGACGTATGCTTACTCCATGAAATTGAAATGACGTCTTCTAGAATCTCTCATCATGAATGTGCATGTTATAATCTTCTGATAGATATTTGTTTTGGTGTATTTATAAATTTTTATGAACATGTAGTTTTGCATATTGTGGGGTTTTCATACTGTTTTTATCCAATCTGGAAATCTACTCCGGTTAGAAGAGAGTAACTAAAAGGATAACGAATAATACATATCTGCCATTGGCTTGGCAATTATTTTTGAATTAGAGGTTGTTGGATCGAACTCTACCTGATAGAGTTTTTTTTCTTTTTAAAAGAAAGTAAATGAACACCTTAGTTGCTTGGGATTTCCCAATTGGTCTCGACTGGGACTCTCTGGTCCAGTTTGGGTTCCAAACACTGCATTAAACTGGATTTTTTTAATTTTTTTAATTTTTTAATTTATTTTTGTTCCATTACTAATACATACTGTAGACTATAGTAGTTAATTTGCCACAACAAGGAGAATGTAGACTTGGAATTGGTAAAAGAAAAATGAAGTGGTAGACTGGGATGATAGTTTAGACCTCGAGCATGTTAATTTAAACCGCAACCCTGCTGGCTGTTGTGACTAACTGATGAGGCAGGCACTATACTTTTCTTCAATCATGTTTGGGGAGAGGTAGGAAATTTAGTTGTGGTCCTCTTAGACAATCATGATGCATTTGGTTGTCATCTAAATTGCAAATCGATGGGAATTTTTGGCTTAAAAGATGGCTATTTATTCCATCTGACACTAGGAGTGGTGCAAGTTTTTGAAACTGCATTATCGAAAGTCCCATTTTTCAGCCTTGTGTGCGCCAAATCAGTATCCAGATTCAGGTTGGACGTGAAACAGTGGGGATGTTGATTTGGGGAGAAAAGCATCCCGCCTGGGCAGAAAAATCAGGACATGAAAATGCAACCATTAAGTGCATGGGGCTGATATTTCTTGTAATTAGGAGTTTGATTTCATTATTCACTTCACTTGATCCCTTTTTAATTAAAAACAGGATATAAAGCTTAGACCACCGTTCTGGTTGGATAAGTAGGTCCAAATATCCTTTAGATAAAATAGTAGAGACCTCATTGTTCTCTTAGAATTTTTCTACAAAGGCCTTTGAATATATCAATTCCTGGCATTTTTTATTGCACAGTTCAAAAACTCACTGACTTGACTTGAAACTCGAGGGAGTAAACTCTGACTTGCTGAGATTTTTAGCTACATCACTGGGAAACTTGGTTGTGGCCGTGACTCGACCTCACTGAGATTGTATCCTGTTGTTGTTTGATAGATTTTGACAAATTTTTATTTTTCAGAGAAATCAACAGTAGAGAATGCAGGACAAAGTCAGCATTGACCCATGATACTCCAGGTTCAATTCTCTCTACCTTGTTAGGCATCTGTATACTTGGGTTTATTTTCATCGTATTTTGATTATTTACAATGGCACGTTCTTTATTATTATTTTTTTCCCCTCGTCTTTTCTAGTCGCAATAAAGCAAACATGTTCTACATGATAAATGCAATTACTAACTAGACAATGTATTGTGCTTGTATTCCATTTATCTGAAAATGGCTTCCAGTTTTCCCATTCCCATCTACATTTGGCTGGTATTTCTCATCTTTGCTTGGGCACTTGAATGGATTATAGGTGGTTGCTTTTGAAAAAGAGAAACTTTAGATACTCTGGCAGTGTGATGGATAATGTACAGGCACTTAGAAATTACTTAGAAATTGCATACATGGCATACAAGTCAAATTATGCCGTCCAAATTATGGCGTTCCCAGTAGATGTATCATGAATAAAATTTAAGCTTGTTTGATTATTAGACTATTGGATTGGTGGACATTTATTGGATGGTTAACAATGGGGGGAAAATCCAACAGTCCTATTTCAACAAACAAGTGTTCACAAATGGAATAATCCAATATATGGGAAGTTCCCATGCAGTTGAGCTTCCATGGGGGCCCACTGTGATGTTTGTGTAGCAACCACTCTGTCCATCAGTTGTGCCATGGGCTGACCCAAAACTCAGGTGAGTCGCACGGCAGGAAAAAAATGTAAAATGGGTTGATGGCACACATATATCAATGGCTCGGACACGGCTCAAATGTATGAGAACTTCCCATACTATCAACTACATTGAATGAGAGATACTTTAAACTCTGGCAAAGTGTGATGGATGATATGCAGGCAGTTCTAAATTATCGAGAAATTGCAAACTTGGAACACAAATAATTCAAAATAAACTGGTCCAAATTATAAGTACCATTTTAGATGAAACCAAAAATTACTCTCACTCGCTCGTCCAACTATTGTATTTCCTGACATTTATGATAGGGTTAAATAAATAACATCCAATAGTCTTATTTTAAAAAACAAGCGTCCACTTTGTACTATTCAACCCATCTGGTTTTTAGCCTGTAACTTTGCCACAACTGTTCTTGCACAATCTCATAGTTTTTTTTTAATTTAATATTTGCCACATGTATCATTTCTAAGTGTCTGCATATCAAATGTTATATCCAGCCAGAGTATCAAATAACATTCCCCATTGGATAAAGGCTTTTTTTTTTTTGAACAGGAAAACAAGTAAATATAGCTGGAAGGGTAGCTATATCATCAATTGATAGGAGTGCCAGAACCTATACAAAGAGATATTACAATGGGTTTATGTTGTTCTGCACATCACAAGATTTAAATAATTCGGGGGCTTCAAATGACAGGGTTGCATGGAGGACACTAATCTTGGCAAGTACAAGAGAAAATTTCCATCACAACTCCTTTAACTTTGAAACCTGAGCTTTCACCTTTGCAAGCTTGCTGGTCTCCTCTAGATGGTCCACACAATACTGCATGTGCTCTTTCAGTTTGGACCCAGACTCCTTGTTGAGGCTGTTAGCAACAGCAGTATCCATTTAATGTTCTAACTATTACACCCATCTCTTTATATCACATGACATCATCAACATGATTAAATATATTTCAGTGTATTACTTACCAAAAAAAAAAACATTTTTTGCCTACTTTTGAGGGTTTTATGCTTCTAATGGCATATTATTTCTATTCTCAGTCAGGACTGTGTAATTATGGATGATAGGTTATGCTTTAAACTTCATTGATCTAGTGAAAAATGAGAGTTTCATTGATGTAGGTCATACTTGTCCATAGGACCAATTTGGCGATTGTCCATTGTTTTTTGTGGTCCACATGATGAGGGGATTGGTTTGATTTTTGCATCTTTGTGGTGGGGCCAAGCAATGAGTCAATCATCACAGTTTTTGCATTTATGTATTTCTATTTTGTTCATGAATTACTTTACTATGAATAATTGCACATCATTTTTAGGCTTTAACCAGAGATTTAATTTGTACTCTCTAGATTTTATAGGTGATGCTTCTTGCACATTTCAAGCGATTGATGAGAGAGTTTACACATATGCATGACCAAGCTGTTCATCCAACCTGATTCTTGGACCAAGCATAAGTTGTGGATAAGTTTTACTAACATGTGTGTGAAGCATTGCTCAACCAAATGCAGCCACATGTACCAATGTAGCATAAGGTTGTGAGATAAAAGCTTTCCATTAAGTGGGTCACACTTTTTAGAACTTTTAGCTTTAAAATCAAGTGTTTCCTTAATTGGCTATTTGCAGCCCACCAACCCAAGGATTCAAAGGAAACCTCAAGGATTCATCCATTTTGGACTCATCATGCGTTGTTAGTTGTTACTGATAAAGGTCCTAGAAGGGGTCCTATTGGTGCTACAACTTCCATTTGAAACATCCCTGAGGTCCTAGAAGGGAATTGATGCAAATGGATAAATTATGGGCATTTTGAAGGAATGGGTTTTCACTTAATCCATCACATTAGGGCATTGGTTTCTTTTAACAGAAATGTTTATGTAGGTGGAGGAAGTTGACGGTTGGATTTGTCTGGCCTTACATGCGTCAGATTTTGGGTTGTCCTTCTGTTCGACGCTCACCTTGAAAATCAAGTTGCAACACTCATCAAGTAAGTGCATGTGTACATCTTAACATGGATCAGTGGTCAGCCTTTCTCTCTCACGCTTGTGGCCCATATGTATTATCAATCTTTTTTTAATGTATTATTGATCTTAATTAATAAATTATCAGGCTAAAATCCGGCAATCCGACTCATTTTTTACACACAAGTGCTGCTCGCTAATCCCTAATTACAATCATGTGAGCCATGATAAACTCTAATTACAGATCCTTGAGGTTATGCTTTGAATATTTTAATAGTTCCCTCATGATGCTGGAACAAGCCAGTATGAAATAAGGATGGATCAACATGTGGGGCCCACCTTGACATTTTATGGCATCTAGTTCATCCATTTTGTCTCATATTTTTCATCTTGATGGCCATCAGAAACCATATATCTATATTGTTTTGTTTCAGGAATATAATCATATTTTTTGAAGTCCACTTCTCTTGTTGTAGATAAGAACCTGACGAATTAGGTATAATTGTGTGCTTACTTATAGTCTTGGTTAATTTATATTTTTATTACTTCATGTAAACATATTTGTAGTTATACATTACTTTTGCCTTTACTCTCTCTTTTACTCCCGTTCATCCCCTTGAAATTGGTATTAGAGCCTTGTTTACAGTTCTCCTTGTTTACGGTTCTATTGTTTAGTTTAATGGATTCGATATTGAATTTGGTACGCTTAATTTATATTTTGTCACTTCATTTATATTCTGTTGAAATTGGTATCAAAACCTTGTTTACGGTTCTATTGTTTAGTTTAAATTTCTTTAGAACAACAGCCAGTTTGGTAGAAGAGGAAACGCCTCTACCTGTGCTCTCTGAGTAGTAGCTCCTTTGGAGCCCGCTTTCACGTCAACCGAAGAGTCCTAGCGTGGAACTACCAAATCTGCCCGTTGAGTCTAAAAAAGAGACTATTTTTTTATTTAGGTGTGCATTCAATGTTAAATATAATTTTAATATTATCCTATATGCCTTTTGTTAAAAAAAATTAATGAGTAATCTTTTTTTTTAAAAAAAAAAAAAACTTTATTTCTAGTGTGCCATGGATAGTGGAGCAAAGGACTGGGCATTGTCAATTGAAAGAATATAGTGGTGTTATGCGGCATCCATCTGATTTATCAAGTTGGATGGTAATAAATAACAAGTGGCCAAGTTTTGCTGAAGAATTTCACAATGTGCATTTAGCGCTTGCAACTGATGGAATTAACCCATTTGGACATCTTAGTAGTGTCTACAGTTGTTTCTATAGACTGGACATGATAGATGTAATGCAGGTTTGTGATAAATGTGTTGATGGCTTTGATCATCACTGCATGGTAAGGAATTATATCACAGATAAACACTTTACTGAAAGTAGACTCTACCAGTTTGGCTAACATTGTATTGTTGTTGCCTATTTTCAGGTATCTGTATAGGAGAGATCTGCTTGCATCAGAGTTCAATATCATGAATGATTATATGCTATCAGGTTTGTCAATTCAAGAGTTCAATATCATGTTGTTTATCTATTGATTGTTTGGCCTGAAACATCAAATTGCTTGATGGGTTTTGATTTTTAAGCTTTTTCTGAAAAATTTTCAACTGATAATCATGTGAGTAGTAAAATCTTATGATCAATTTCAGTGTCCTGCCTTCATCACTCTTTCCTAGATAATATCATTACCTGGAGGGTTGGCCATTCCTTCTGAGTTGGATTTGGACTTTGGTGTGCTGTTATCATGATTTTTCTGGCTTTATTAATAGCTTATGTTTCCAGACAGTAGTATATACAATGTTTTTGCCATCTTCTCATGAGTAGTTTCATTTGTAATTCATGTGCATGCCTGCTCTTCTTTCGTGCAGGTTCAACCATGTGTTGGTATTTGGAGTGACAAATGCTACTCAAAATATGGAAGAAGATGGCCATTTATTTTAGTTGGATCCTTCATGATCTCTATCACTGTGAGTTTTAATAGCTATTGTTTTTATCATTGGTTTCTGTATGCTGGATTTGGCTAACAATACAGTGCAAGTAAGCTTGTTGAAATAGTTGTGTTGCCTTCTATGTTTAATTTACTTTATACGATGACATTTACTACCATACATAAATCATCTTCTAATGTTTAACATCTTGTTTGGATGTCTGTTGACTTCCTGGTATTGTTTCCATTGTAGGGTCCAGCTCCTGCTTTTCTGGCTGATCTCTCAGGTGAATTAGTGCTACCATTACAGTCTTGCAGGATTGATCAACTTTCTTTCTTTATTATTTTTTTTTCTTACATATATGTACTCCTTGAAGAATAAGTTACACCATATCACAATGTTTTTGAAGAATGTGCTACAAGATGTTTTTGAAGAATGTGCTACAAGATTTATTTATGTTGTGACAGGGCCTGACAAAAAAAATGCAGCAAATGCAATATTTTGCTCATGGATGGCTATTGGATACATTGTAGGGTATTCTTCTGGTGCGAGTGGCAGTTGCACAGGTGAAATTTTCTTGGTTTATATTATTAATTTATTACTTTGTTTTTCTATTGATTGTTCTTGCTGATGTATGGTATTACCATAAATTATCCTCCATACAATATAAACCTTAAACTTATCTCAGACTGAATTAAGGTCTGTAATTTACTCTTGAATTGCTTAATGATTTCCTATTCTCATTTTTTCTTTGCATATGGTTTGGGATCTTGTGTGGATGGGAACTACTTCCCTTTGAGTGATCCTACCTTCTTTTAGTGACATAAATATTTTAGAGTCCTTTTCATGACTCAACTTCAACATTCGGTTTTCTATCAGATTGTTTTATTTGAGTACTCATTTTTAAGCAGGTGGTTTCCATTTTTGAAAATAAAATCTTGCTGTGAAGCCTGTGGAAATTTGAAAGCAGCCTTTTGGAGTCTTCGCTTCTATTCGCTGGTCATGATGAGAATGGGCCTAGTTTGTAAGTATCAACCTTTTACTTTGATCTCTTGGTCTTCCGTAAGGACCACAACTATTGGTCATTGGGAATATATAGTCTACATTAGGAGGTTATGCTTTTTTATATGCTTCTGACTTTGAATTTTAGAATGGCCAGTTTCAGCTTTTTTGCTTTTTAGTTTTTCTGCACTTAGAAATTGTGATATGCAAAAACTACAAGGACCCATTTGGTACCTTCTGGCAATGCAATGCAAAGGCAATAGGTTCGGGCTCCGAAGGTGCTGACAGCTCATTGTAGGAGCAATACAACAAGGTATCATTCATTCAATCAAATATTTTCTTTTTCCTTTTATTTTGTTCATTTTCTTATTTGTGGACATTATACTTCTGTTTCTATATTACCAGCACAACCTAAGCCATGGGAACTTATGGATGGATTTAAGCAATTTGCCATTGTTGAAGAGCCTGGAGTTATTAGAGATCAGCCTTTATAGGTAAAGCACACAAATCCAATTTCCCTATGGTTAGATATGTGTCCATATGTGCTTTTGACACGTTTAGTTTCCTTCAACAGTTACATCCGCCAATACATCCAGTCATTGGAGAGGGATGCCAGGTTGGACATGATTGAAGGAATAAATGAGAAGACCCGAAAGCGTTTCAAAAATCCAAAATTATCATATAGTAACTGTGCCAAAATATGTAAGCATGCTTTTGTTGCTTGGTGCCGATCCATTCTTATTAGTTTGGCCTTGATCACACCATTACCTGCTGAAAATGCAAGCGTTCAGGCTCCTCCAACTTTAGCTGCTGGTTCAGAACCTGGCCTGCTGCTTTATGATGTTCCGAGCTTTTGTTTTGGCTCCATGCTTTCAAGATACATTCCCCATTGCCTCAAATCCTGTATCTCATGGCCCTACTAAAATATAGTGTACTGTAATTTTATTTGAGAGAAGATTTAGAGTGTTGGACGGATCAATTGAACTGATATGTCGTTCTTTACAAAATCATTGTCATCGTCTCATTTCCAAGTTTGGAAGTGTTAAAAGAGCTAGAGAGGTTTCTTGCAGCCCTAATTCTCACATTTGAAAGATGGATGGCCTTCCTTCAAAGTGACGGTTTGAGGTGAAAGTAGTAAATGGCTAAATATTTTGGCAAATGTGATTAAAACAAATAAAAATAATAAATAAATAAATGAACCACTCATTATAATAATAAAGGCCATTACATGAACGGTCCTGATCTATACATTTCTCTACCACGTGTACTTTGTAGAGATGGTTCTATCGTAAAATCTCCCCAAGATCGAGATATATGATTTGTATGGTTGAGAGGTTATTAGAGCCCAACACCTACTGGACCCTACCATGGACGGGTTACTGTTCACAGGATAGATCCAAAATACAATGAACCAAGGGGTTTAAAATTGTTCTTAAAATTCCTTCCTAAAATCTGACCGTTGGCAACATTAATAAGCATTCAAAACCGTATCTAAAATTTTCTGCCTAAAATTTGACCGTTGGAACTAGAACGGTTTAAAACCGTTCCTAAAATTTCGTTGAAACGGTACCCAAAACGGTTCTGAACCGTTCCTGATTTTCTGCGATGCCTCTTTTAGGAATGGTATTGAACCGTTCCTGAAGCATTTAGGAGCGGTTGAGAACCGTTCCTGAAGCATTTAGGAGCGGTTGAGAACCGTTCCTAAATGACGATTTTGGTGTAGTGATAACATATATAATATAATATAATATAATATAATATAATATAATATAATATAATATCATATCATATCATATCATATAATATAATATATTATATTATAATATACATAACGTATATGAATTACAAAAAAAAGCCACTGTCCAGACCCTAGGGTGCTCTGGACGGTGCTGATTTAGTGCATGAAACCATAGTGGGTCCACACGTAGCAGTGGCCCACCACAACATATATTATATAATATAATATATAATACATACATACATATATATATATATATATATATATATATATATATATATATATATATATATATATATATATATATATATATATATATATATATATATATATATATATATATATATATATATATATAAACTTTATACGAAACTTCGGTGAAGCCTTTATAAATTTAACACCCACCATACAAATCATATATCTCGAGATGGATGGCCACGTAGACATGAATGAGTGAAAACACGAATATAAACTTTATACGAAACTTCTCCAGCTCTAAGAACTTTTTAACGGTAGACATTCAATCCCTACTTTGTGGTCCACTTAAGACTTGTACCTATATAATATTTTACATCATACCTTAAAATGATACAAGAAAAATGATTAATAGAGTGGATGAAAATCTTACATCACTGTAGGCCCCACAAAGCCCTGCCCTAACGGATTACCGTCCCGGCCGGGCAGGACGCAATCCTCGTCCGCATTTAATATACAGACACGGAGAAATGACGATTCAGGAAAGCAGAAAAGTCATGCTTTACTCAAGAATGCGGGAGTTTCCTGGGGAGGGAACGGATTGGCTACTCGCCTTGACCACCAGCGTGCTCTGTGGGTGAGTATGTGTGTCATCCATGCTGTCCATCTATTTTTATATATCATTTTATTATATAATAAAAAAAATGAAGTAATATAAATCTCAAGTGGACCACATTACAGGAAACAGTGTTAAATGAATTTTAACCATTAAAAACGTTTTGAGAGCTATAAAAGTTTTGGATCAAGATGATATTTATTTCTTACCTTAATTTAGGTCTTTATGACCAAATCAACATATTAGATGTCAAATAAACAGTACAGTGGGTCTTAGGAGGATTTTAATTGTGAATATCCACTCATTATTTTTCTCCAGTGGTGTGGCCCATCTAAGACTTAAATCCCTGTAATTTTTTTCATCAAGACCTAAAATGATCTGTAAAAGTGAATGAACGGAATGGATGAAACACATACATCATCGTAGGGCCCACGGAACACCGACCACCAGCCACGGGGCTGGTGTCTGGGGGAGTAGCCAATCCTTTCCCTCCTGGGGAAACCGGTGTCAGGAACTCCATGACTCCACCGTTTTCAGTGGTCCACATCACCGTAAGTGCCACATCACCAGGTTTTTTTATATTTTTAGAAAGTATATTTATAAGAAGTATAACGAAGCCGTTAAACGGAGGCGGTTTGCGGTATGAGTAACTTAGTATAGTAAGCGTACTGAGTAAAGTTTATGGAGTCCACTATCATTCATGCATTGTATCAAGTCCATCCATCTTTTTTATCATCTAATTTTAGTTTTACAATAAAAATTAATCATATCCAAAGATCAAGTGGACCACACCACCTGAAATAGTGTGAATTGAATTTTACCATTGAAAAATTTTTAAGGGCCCACAGAAGTTTTATATCAAGATGATATTTGTTTTTTTCCATTCATCCATGTCTTTGTGATCTTATGAATAGTTTGGATGAAAGATAAACATCATTAAGAGCTTAGAAACATTTCAATGGTGAAAATCAATACTTCCACTGTTTCCTTTGGCATGGTCTACTTGAGCTTTTGATATACTTCAGTTTTGGGCTTAACCCCTAAAATGGTCTGAAAAAATGGATGGATGGCGTGGATAAACCACGTGAATTCACAGTGAGCTCAACAGAGTTTACTCAATACGATAAGACTCGGTACTCAATCCGATTTCACGTGTCCAACGGGACGCGGATTTCCTGCCAAGGCCTTTGGAATAATATCCTGTGCAAGGATTTCGGATGGGCCCACTGTGACGTTTGTGATAAATTCAACCCATTCATCCATTTTTAGATATCTTTTTAGGACATCATACCAAAACTAAGGTGTATACAAACTCATATGGGCCACACGAGAGGAAACAGTGGGGATTTAGTGTCCACCGTTGAAATATTTATATGGCCACAAAAGTTTTGTATCAGTCTAATATTTTGGTGTTTTCACTTCGTCCTAGTAAAAATGACCTTATAAACATTTTAGATGGCATATAAACATCAAGACGCCTAGGAAGGTTTCACTGGTAGGAATTTCTTTGTCCATTGTTTCATCTTGTATGGCCCAGTTGAGTTTTTGATCATCCTAATTTTTGGTTACACGTCTTAAAATGAGCTCTAAAAATGGATAAATGGATTGAAATTCTTATAAACATCACAATGGACCCCACCATACATCCCAGTGCTGGAACTTCATGCAAAAGGCTTTTCCCAGTGAATCCTCATCCACGGTTTTCATTAGAAACGAATTAGCTGCTCCCCTGCCACTTGGTGCTATGTGGGCCCACCATGATGTATGTGTTTCATCCATGCAATCTATTTTTCTAGATTATTTTATGGTCTGAGACCAAAAATGAGGTATAACCCAATCTCAAGTGGACCACATTACATGAAAAGTGTTGAATGAACGTTGACCATTAAAAACATTTTGGGGGCTATAAAAGTTTTGGATCAAGCTGATCTTTATTTTTTCCCTTCATCTGGGTCTTTATGACCAAACCAATAGATTGGATGTCAAATAAACAGTACGATGGGCCTTAGGAAGATTTTAATGATGGATATCCAATCACCATTGTTTTCCTGTGGTGTGGTCCATGTGAGATTTACATCCCTCTCCTTTTTGAGATCAACTCCTAAAATTATATGCAAAAATAGATTAACGGAATGGATGAAACACATACATCATGGTGGGGCCCACAGAGCACAAACCACCACCACCACCGAGCTGGTGGTAGGGGGAGTAGTCAATCCGCTTTCGTTTCCATTTGGAATTCAGCGCCACATTGAGTAGTGAGACTCACTACTGAAGTGATGTCACCTATTTATATGGGTCCCACTATGATGTATGTTTTATATCCACACCGTCCATCTATTTGGAGAGATCATTTTAGGGCATGAGCCAAAAAATGAATCAGATCCAAAACTCGAGTGGACCCCACCACAGAAAATAGTGGAGAGAGTCACGCCCACCAGTTATTATGACTGAATCCAATCCAAACCTCGTCACTTTGTCTACTAAACACTGAAACTTTGTACTGCAACTTTGTCACTTTATCTACTGAACCCCGTCACTTTGTACTGCACCATCGTTACTTTGTCTAGTGAACCCCGTCACTTTGTACTGCAACCCCGTCACTTTGTCTATTGAACCCCGTCACTTTATACTGCAACATTGTTACTTTGTCTAGTGAATCCCGTCACTTTGTATTGCAACCCCGTCACTTTGTCTACTGAACCCCGTCACTTTGTACTGAACTCCGTCACTTTATCTACTGAACCCCGTCACTTTGTACTGCACCATCGTTACTTTGTCTAGTGAACCCCGTCACTTTGTACTTCAACCCCGTCACTTTATACTGCAACATTGTTACTTTGTCTAGTGAATCCCGTCACTTTGTATTGCAACCCCATCACTTTGTCTACTGAACCCCGTCACTTTGTACTGAACTCCGTCACTTTGTCTACTGAACTCTGTCACTTTGTACTGCAACATCGTCACTTTGTCTACTGTACCCCATCACTTTGTACTACAATCTCGTCACTTTTTCGACTGTACCCCGTCACTTTGTGCTGCAATCTCATCACTTTGTCTAGTGAACCCTGTCATTTTGTACTGCAACATTGTCACTTTGTCTACTGTACCCCGTCACTTTGTACTACAACCCCGTCACTTTCTCTACGAAACCCCGTTACTTTGTACTGCAACATCGTCACTTTATCTACTATACAACGTCACTTTGTGCTGCAACCTCGTCACTTTGTCTACTGTACCCAGTCACTTTGTGCTGTAATATCATCACTTTATCTAGTGAACCCTGTCACTTTGTACTACAACCTCGTCACTTTATCTATTGAACCCCGTCACTTTGTACTGCAACCTCATCACTTTGTCTATTGTACCTCGTCACTTGGTGCTACAACCCTGTCACTTTATCTACTGACCCCCGTCACTTTGTACTGCAACCTCGTCACTTTATTTACTGTACCCGGTCACTTTGTGCTGCAACTCCATCACTTTGTGTTGCAATCTTATCACTTTGTCAAATGAACCCGTAACTTTGTCTATTGAAACCCCGTTATTTTATTTGACAAGCCGCTATTTTATATAGTGAAATCCTCTCACTTTGCACAGTAGCATTATCACTTTGTCTAGTGGAACCAAGTCATTTTATTCGAAAACTTGTCATTTTATCAACCAAAACCCTATCAATTTTTTTGGCAACCTCATTACTTTATCTAGTGAAGCATCGTCACTTTGTCTAATGGAACCCCGTTACTTCATCCAATAATCATGTCACTTTGTCTTGTAGAGCCTTGTCATATTGTCTAGCATTGCTTTCACTTTATTTAGTGAAATCCCATTACTTTGTATAGCAACCTCGTCACTCTCTATCTAGTAGAACTTCGTCACTTAATATAGTAGACCTTTGTCACTTTGTCTTACTACATAGTCTCTTTGTCTAGTAAAATTCCATTACTTTGTCCAGTAACCCAATCACTTTGTCTAGTGAACCTTGTCACTTCGTCTAATAACCTTGTCACTTTGTCCAACAACTTCACAACTTTGTCTAGTAAAACTCAATTACTTTGTCTTCCAGCCTCGTCACTTCGTTTAGTGGAACCAGGTCACTTTGTCTAGCAACATCCATTACTTTTTATGAGAATTTATAACTTTATCTAATGGAACCCTATTTTCTTTGTCTCGTTTAACTTTATTACTTTGTTTTGTGGAATCATGTTGCTTTGTTGGGTAACCTCGTCACTTTGTTTAATATAACTCTGTCACTTCATTTAATAACCTCGACACTTTGTCCAATGAATCCCGTCATTTTGTCGGTGGCCCCACATGATTTAAGGCTCACGTTGAATTGTGCCCTATATAATGTAAGTTAGAGGTGAGCATTGAGTCGATTCAAACCGAGTTAGGGCCGATCCGACTCGATTCAGTTTTGAAATAGGCCTGACCCTAACTTGACCTGACTCGGTATGGAGTCCAACATGCCTAACACCATCTAAGTCCGGGTCTGTCCTAGACTAATTTGGACTGAATTTGACCCGATCACAAGTATCGATTCAGGTCAAGTCTTAAAATAATATGAGAAAACGGATGAATGGAGTAGATATACAACGCATAGATCAAGGTAGGCCCACGGTGAGGATCCTATGGACATCATTTATCCTAGGCCGCAACTAATATTCCTTACCAATCAAGCAGATTTTGTAATTTTTTTTTAAATTTTTTAATCTTATAAAATTGTCGTGAGATGACATGACCTAATTAAATTTTAGAAGAAAGAAATTAGACGTGGATTAGCTACTGACACGTTGAGTAGCTAGACTTGCTATTGAAGTGACACCACCAAGTTCTATGGGGCCCACCATGATGTACGTGTTGTATCCACATTGTACATCCATTTGGAGAGATCATTTTAGGGGCATGATCAAAAGAATGAGGTAGATCCAAAGCTGGAGTGAACCCCACCATAGAAAATAGTGAGGAGAGTGACATCCACCGTTGAAGCCTTCCTAAGGTCCACCGTGATTTTTATTTGAGATGTAACCTGTTCATAAGTTAACACAAATATTCAAGAAGCGAAAACACAAATATTAACTTGATCTTAAACTTTGGTGGCCCTTAGAAGTTTTTAATGGTGAGCGTACTCTCTTCACTATTTTTTGTGGTGGGGTCCACTTGAGTTTTGGATCTGATTCATTCTTTGGCTCATGCCTTAAAATGATCTCTCCAAATGAATGGACAGTGTAGATAGAAAACATACATCATGGTGGGACCGACATAACTACGTGACGTCACTTTAGTAGCGAGTCTCGCTACTCAACCTGTGCACTGAATCCCTAGATGAAAACTTAAATAAAAATCATAGTGGACCTTAAGTTAACATAGACATTGAAGAAGGGAAAACACAAATATCAACTTGATGGAAAACTTTTATGACCCTTTGAAGTTTTTAATGGCGGGCATGACTCTCCACTGTTTCTGTGTTGGGGTCCACTCGAGTTTTGGATCCAATTCATTTTATGGCTCATGCCCTAAAATGATTTCTCCAAATGGATGGACGGTGTGGATACAAAACATACATCATGGTGGGTCCCACATAACTAGGTGAGATCACTTTAGTAGCAGTCTCGCTACTTAACCTGTGCGCTGAATCCTCAAATAGAAGGTAGCTAATTGCAGGAACGGATTGGCTACTCCTCCTGCCACCGGCCCGGTGGCTGGTGGTCATCCATTTTTACATTTAATTTTAGGGCTTTATCCAAAAAATTAGAGGTATATAAATCTCAGATGAACCACACCACAGGAAAACAATAGTGATTGGATATCCACCATTAAAATCCTCTTAAGACCCACTGTATTGTTTATTTGACATTCAATCTTTTGATTAGGTCGAGGTATATAAATCTCAGATGAATCACACCACAGGAAAACAATAGTGATTGGATATCCACCATTAAAATCCTCATAAGGCCCACTGTATTTTTTATTTGACATCCAATCTTTTGATTAGGTCATACAGGCCTAGATGAAAGGAAAAAATAAAGATCATCTTGATTCAAAACTTTTATGGCCCCAAAAAGGTTTTTAATGGTCGACGCTCATTCAACACTGTTTCATGTAATGTGGTCCACTTGAGATTGTGATATACCTCATTCTTTTTCTCAGACCATAAAATGATCTGGAAAAATAGATGAACAACATGGATGAAACACGTACATCATGTTGGGGCCCACGGAGCACCGAACACCAGCCATTGGCTGGTGGCAAGGGAAGTAGCCAATCCGTTTTCGCTGATTGCATGGTGAGCAACTTACTATGTCAGCGTACTAAGTAAACTCCATGAAGTTCATCATGATTTTATGTATTTTATCCGCTCTGTCCATAAATTTTACCAGATAATTTTAAGGCTTGAGACTAAAAATAAAACATACACAATGTTCAAGTGGACCACACCATAGGAGACAGTTCAATTGAATGTTTATCATTGGAAATTTCTCAGGGCTACAAATTTTTTGGATCAAGCTTATATTTGTGTTTTCTCTTCATCCATGCTTTTATGATCTTATGAAATGGTTGGATGATAAATAAACATCACTATGGGGCCTAGCAAGGTTTTAACAGTGGAAATCATTATCCCAACTATTTAGAGCAGTATGATCTACTTGATATTTGAATATGCTTTAATTTTAAGCTCAATTCCTTAAATTAGATGAAAAAAAAATGGACGGCCGGATAGACAACATACATACAAGGTGAGTGTGAGAGCAAGAGCTTGCTGCAATAATTGGCGTCTATTCCGAATTTCAAGTGAAACTGTTTTAATATATTTAAGGGCGTGTTTGGCCGGCTGGATTAGACGGGCTTAGGTGGGATGGAAATGCATCTGGTCGTGTGCCAATTCCACTCCATGTTTGGGAAGGGTGGAATTAGGTTACGTGGAATCGTATTGGGTCCTGTGTTGATTTTACTCAATTATAGCAAGTTGTGTAGGTCTCATCATGATGTGTGGGCTATATTCATACTGTCCACTCATTTTTTGAGATCATTTTAGAGCATGGGCCAAAAAATCAGATTGATCTAAAGCACAAGTGGACCCCACCATAGAAAGCAATGGGGATTAAATATTTACCATTGAAAACTTCTTTATGGCCATATAAGTTTTAGATCTGCCTTATTTTTAAGCATATGCTATAAAATAAGGTTACAAAATAAATAAACAGTTTAGATATAACTTATATATGCTATTCTCATTGTTTTAAATGATGGTGGGTATATCCTTTTAATGCACCACTATATTATAAATAAAGTAGTGAATTAAGTTTATCGGGTATGAGGGAACAACTCCTACCAGGGTAATAATTATGTTTTTGGAATCCCATCCTCCTAATACTTCCCAATGCACTTTTTTTGAAATATAAATTTTTTTAATATATTAAAAACTTTTAATGACGTAGCATTTACAATGAAGTGACGTTGACCAATGAAAACGATGACTACAGGGAGTTCCTCATTCCAGGAAACAGAGGGTTACCGTCCTGGCTGGGGTAGGACGCAGTCCGTATCTGCATTTAATACGCATTGACGACTGCCATGAGCAAATGACGATGCAGGAAAGCAGGGAAGTCATGCTTTACTCAAACAGAGGATCCTTGCTCGCCTCCCTTCTTCCCATCTCTACACATGCAATCCGAGACAATCATACTATAACTCTGTTCTTCCCATCTCTACAATAGACGATCCGAATCAATCATCTTAGAACTGCCTCTCTCCTTCCCATCTCTCTCTCATGACCCTTCTTTCTCTCAATCTCTTCCAATGAGATTCCAACTCTCTCCTCTCTCCCTTCTCCTTTTTCACATTTTCATCTCCACCTTGTTGGATAATATGTTGAATTAAATAGACTATAAAATCGAGAACCAAAAAGGAAAATAAATTTAGAGCAAGAAAAACTTATAGAATTGAGTCGAGGCGTGACTGAGTCACTCGGCTTGAAATCGAATTTGCTCCCCTTAGACAGCATCCCAAGTGCAACAGGTTTCCAGAGCAATCGACCTCCAGGATACAACGACTATGACCCGGTCCCAGCGGTGCACTCACTGTACACGGGCTCGAACCACTTGCAGTTTAATCCGAAAGTGCTGAGTTGACTCAGCAATGAACTCAGTAACAATGGTAAAACCGTAGTACACTCTCGCACATACAGTCCTGCGAGTACCCATACACACACACCCACGCGAGTGTACTTACACCGCACCCGCACCCGCACCCGCGCCCAGCCCAGCCCGTCCCGTCCCGTCCCGTCGCGCACGCGGACGCGGACACGGACTCGGACTCGGCTCGGCTCGGCTAGGCACGGCACGACTCTGCTCGGCGCGCGCGCGCGTGTGTGGTTAATGGCATAGATTAGAGCTATTGGCATAGCCCCCCCACAGGACCAAATTCACATGCCCCCTGAAAGGGGCTCAAGCCTTAGGCAAAAAGTCTATCATATAAACAAGAGAATTTCTCTTGTCAAATTCGATGTGGGACAAAACCAACACCTCAAAAACACCAAAATTTAAATGTGGAGGGAAAATTTCGAAATTTGAAAATTTTAAAAATTTAATATTATTTTAAAATAAATACAACAATCCCCCATATGTTTTAAAATAAAATGCTTTCGGATTAAAGCGAAATAGTTGTGCAATGGTGCCGGTGTCACCATAGACTTGAACCGACATTAGAGTAAGCAAGACAGGTCTACAGGAAACAGGTGACACCATAGTCTTGAACCTGAATCCTTTTAATGTAGATCGCAAGTACATGTCACTCACACAACTCTTCCTCTGCAAGTGATTCTGTGGTTCGGTGCGTTTCGGCCATACACCATTACCTGGATTCATGAGTGCTCTAGAGAATTCGTCTAGATTCTCATAGGAAGCAGCCTCCACCTCCACACCCATATAAGTGAATTCCATCAAGTGTATGCAACAACTATATACACCACCAAATATATGACTATGAATCCATTAAGAGTTCTAAAAACTCATCCTTATGCGTTGCTGCTCGCACTGTACACCATAAAAGGGGCTCATATAACTCAGTGCAATCGTCTACCTCGTGTCTTATTGTTTACCCATTGAACCTATCTCATGGGATCTCCACTTGTATAGGTTGGGTTACCGACACTGGCAGCTCATATATTAGGCTCAGCCCCATTCCCTTCGATGTATCATCGACTAACTTTTTAGATAGTCCTTTAGTCAGAGGATCTGCTAGATTCTTTTCTGACCTCACAAAGTCAATAGATATGACTCCATCACACAACATATGTTTCACTATGTTGTGTCTGAGTCTAATATGCCTGCTTTTTTCATTATATATTTTACTTTTTTCTTTCGCTATAGCTGCTTGACAGTCACAATGAATAGACACGGCCGATACAGGATTTGGCCACAATGGTATATCAGCTAAGAGATTTCTAAGCCATTTAGCTTCTAATACAGCCTTTTCTAAGGCAATAAACTCGGATTCCATAGTCGACCGAGCAATACATGTCTGCTTGGTGGACTTCCAAGAGACTGCTCCTCCACCCAAAGTGAAGACATATCCACTAGTGGATTTTGTCTCATCTGAATCACTGATCCAGTTAGCATCACTATATCCTTCTAATATAGTAGGATAACCATTATAATGTAAACCATATGTTATATTACCTTTTAGGTATCGCAAAATTCTAGACAATGCATTCCAATGTTCTTTTCCAAGGTTATGTGTATATCTACTTAGCCTTCCTACTGCAAAAGCTATGTCAGGTCTAGTGCAGTTTGTTAGATACATGAGGCTACCAATTATTTTAGAATATTTCAATTGAGACACACTATTTTCTGTATTCTTCATGAGAGTCATACTATAATCATAAGGAGTACTGACAGGTAAACAGTCAAAATGGTTAAACTTTCTCAATATCTTCTCAATGTAATGAGATTGTGATAATATAATAACATCATTTTTCCTGGTTACTTCAATACCCAAGATTACACTTGCCTCTCCTAAGTCTTTCATGTCAAACTTAGATGATAAGAATTTCTTAGTTGCATTAACTAATTTAATATTAGTTCCAAAAATAAGCATGTCATCAACATAAAGACATATAATAACATAATCATTTCCAGAAATTTTACTATATATACATCTATCTACATCATTTATATGATAACCATTTGATTTTAAAACACCATCAAATTTTTCATGCCATTGTTTAGGAGCCTGTTTTAAACCATATAGTGATTTAATTAGTCTACATACTTTATTTTCTTTACCTAATATCTTATAATCCTCAGGTTGCTCCATATATATTTCTTCTTTTAAGTCTCCATTTAGGAAAGCCATCTTAACATCCATCTGGTGTACCACTAGTTTATATATGGAGGCTATCGCTATTAAGACTCTAATAGTTGTAATCCTAGTTACAGGGGAATATGTATCAAAATAATCTATTCCTTCCTTTTATTTAAAGCCTTTCGCTACCAACGTAGCCTTAAACTTATCGATAGTTCCATCTGGTTTTAGTTTCTTTCTAAACACCCATTTGCAGCCTATTGGTTTGTTACCAGGTGGTAGATCTACAAGTTCCCAAGTATTATTAGATATAATAGATTCTAACTCATCATTTATTGCTTTCTTCCAAAAGGTTGCATCTGGAGAGTTAATAGCTTCTATATAAGTCGTAGGATCATCTTCTACTAAGAATGTGAAAAAACCATCTCCTAGGTTAGTTTCTCTTCTAACTCTAATACTTTTTCTTGGTTGTATCTCTTCTACTACTTTCTCGTAAGTATTTTTACTAGTAGACGCAATATCTGATTCATTAACTTTTTCTATTCCTATAGATTTAGATTTCATAGGGAATACGTTCTCAAAGAACTCTGCATCCCTAGCTTCTATAATTGTATTAGGATCTAGAATATTATCCTTAGTTTTTAAAACTAAAAACCTATATGCCGCACTGTTTTGTGCATACCCTATAAATACACAATCGGTCGTTTTAGGACCTAATTTTCTTTTCTTAGTTTCAGGCAATCCTACTTTAGCAAGACACCCCCACACTTTAATATATTTATAACTAGGAATATGATTCTTCCAAAGTTCATATGGTGTTTGTTCAGAAGATTTAGATGGAATCCTGTTTAGGATATAACAAGCAGACAGAATTGCTTCTCCCCACATATTTGAGGGTAAGCCTGAACTATTTAACATGGCATTCATCATTTCTTTTAAAGTTCTGTTCTTACGTTCTGCTATTCCATTTTGTTCTGGTGTATAAGGAGCTGTAGTTTCGTGAATTATTCCATTCTTTTCACATAATTCTCTAAATTGAGAAGATTCAAATTCACCTCCTCTATCTGTTCTAAGTCTTTTAATTTTTATATTTAATTGATTTTCAACTTCAATTTTATATTTATAAAAAGCATCTAAAGCTTCATCTTTGTTCCTTAATTGATATACTCTAGTGAACCTAGAGTAGTCATCTACAAAAGTTATATAATATCTTTTTCCTCCTCTAGACATGTGATTTCTAAAATCATCTAAATCACTATGTATCAACTCTAATAGAACAGATGATCTTTCTATTTGTTTAAAGGGTTTTCTAATAAATTTTGATTCTACACATGTTTCACATTTTTCAAACTCTTCATTAGATATATTAGGTAATAAACCTAATCTTGTCATTTTCTTTAAAGATGCCACATTCACATGACCTAATCTATTATGCCATAGATAAAAAGGTTCAACGATATAAACAGAACTAGATGTTTTCTTATTATCATTGGATACATTTACAATGAATAAACCATCGCTACAGTACCCCTTACCAACAAAGGTTCCATTTTTAGTCATTACAAGCTTATCTGAATCAAATACTAATTTGACACCAGCCTTATTAAAGAGCGAACCAGAGACCAAGTTTCTTCTAATGTCAGGCACATGGAGGACATCATTTAACATTAGAGTCTTTCCAGAAGTGAGTTTCAGAAGTACTTTCCCTTTCCCTACAACTGGAGACGTTCTAGCATTTCCCATGAACACCTGTTCATCATCTCCTGATACTTGGTAGGAGGTAAACATGCTACGATCCTTGCACACGTGTCTAGTTGCACCAGTATCTAGCACCCACTCCAAGTTGTTTACAAGGAAGACTTCTGACACCACAGCCACTACTATGTCAGACTCATTGCCTGTTTCTGTAAGATTAGCTTGCGGCTTATCTTTATTTTTCTTAAACCTGCAGGTTTTAACATGATGCCGAGGCTTTCCACAGTTGTAGCAGTTTCCCTTTTTCTTGAATTGATTGTTTGCATTCTTCTTTTTGAGCCTACATTCATTTGCATAATGTCCAGGTTTGCCACAGTTATGACAGTTGCCCTTTTTCTTATTATTTGTCCGACTTGATTCCACAAGATTCGCTTTTGAATCTATCTCATTTTTATTTCCTTTTTGGTCCCTGATTCTATTGGCATCATCTATTCGTATGTGTACGATAGTGGTTTCCAAAGAAACACAGTTCTTCTTATGTTTCATTCTATTTTTATATTCTTTCCAGGAGGGCGGTAACTTTTCTATTAACGCTCCTGACAGAAACACCTCATCCAACTTAATTCCTTCTGTCGATAGTTTGTGAATTAGACTTTGAAAGTCATGAATCTGATTTGTGACAGATTTATCGTCTGTCATTTCATAGTGAAGGAAATTAGCAATTGCATGTTTCTTAACGCCTACATCTTCTAATATGTATTTCTTTTCTAAAGCAATCCATATATCTTTAGCAGAAGCGTAACAAGCATACACATCATATAATTCGTTGGATAAAGAGTTTAGAATATAATTTTTGCAATTATTTTCATCTGTTACTTCATTTTGATTTGCTAGATCTATAGTAAATGATTCAGATAAAATGTATGAAACTTTTAGGGTGGTAAGAGCGAACATCAATTTCTGTTTCCACCGTTTAAAGGATTGTCCAGTGAACGGTTCGATTTTGGCTAACTCAGTAGAAGCATTTACTGTTACTGTAGCCATAGTATATGTAATTCAACAAATTCGATTTCAAGATTGTTGGATAATATGTTGAATTAAATAGACTATAAAATCGAGAACCAAAAAGGAAAATAAATTTAGAGAAAGAAAAACTTATTGAATTGAGTCGAGGCGTGACTGAGTCACTCGGCTTGAAATCGAATTTGCTCCCCTTGGACAGCCTCCTAAGTGCAACAGGTTTCCAGAGCAATCGACCTCCAGGATACAACGACTATGACCCGGTCCCAGCGGTGCACTCACTGTATACGGGCTCGAACCACTTGCAGTTTAATCCGAAAGTGCTGGGTTGACTCAGTAATGAACTCAGTAACAATGGTAAAACCGTTTCAGAGAGAGTTTTATAAGACAATATTTTTTCGTATTTTGAAACTGAAATCGGAAGTCTTTATATAGACTCCGAAATGGTGCATAAGCACCCTTTACAAAAGGTTATGTCCGTTGGGTTTAAACCCAACTGGGGCGACCATCCGGAAGGGAAGCATCTCTCTGGTTTAAAACGAAAAGGCGAAAGTGCGAGTACACTCTCGTACATACAGTCCTGCGAGTACCCATACACACACACCCACGCGAGTGCACTTACACCCGCACCTGCACCCGCACCCGCGCGGACGCGGACGCGGACACGGCTCGGCGTGCGCGCGCGCGTGTGTGGTTAATGGCATAGATTAGAGCTATTGGCATAGCCCCCCCACAGGACCAAATTCACATGCCTCCTGAAAGGGGCTCAAGCCCTAGGCAAAAAGTTTATCATATAAACAAGAGAATTTCTCTTGTCAAATCTGATGTGGGACAAAACTAACACCTCAAAAACATCAAAATTTAAATATGGAGGGAAAATATCAAAATTTAAAAATTCAAAAATTTAATATTATTTTAAAATAAATACAACACACCTCTCCTTTTATTGTTTCAGCTCAATGCCACGAAGATCAGAAAAATGCATTACTACAAATCTTCTCCAGTTACTCGGCCCTCCCATCTTGGACATCCAACAAATCCGATTGCTGCCTATGGGATGGCATCACGTGCGACAACGCCACCGGTCTCGTAATCTCCATAGATGTCGCCAACCGCTCCATCTCCGGCTCCATCAATTCCTCCATTCTCGCCAGCCTCTCTAGCCTCCAAAGTCTCAATCTCTCTTACAATTATTTCAATTCTTCCATCCCACCCAATCTCAATTCGCTCTCGAATCTCACCCATCTCAACCTCTCCAATGCGGGTTTTACTGGTTAAATCCCGCCTGCGATTGCTAATATGCGTAATCTGGTCTCGCTCGATATATCTGCCTTTTTTCTCGGCAACCCACTTCTCTCAAACTAGAAGATCCAAGCATCGAAACGCTCCTTCGGAACCTGTACGGATTGACAAAACTCCATCTCGACGGTGTACGCATTTCTTCTCCATTGCCTGAGTTCTTGTCGGATTTTACTAATTTGACATGTCTCCGCCTCAGTTCTTGCGTGCTGCAGGGAGAATTCCCTGCAAAGATATTTCAATTGCCTAGGTTGGAGGTTCTCGACGTATCGGGTAATACTTTTCTGAATGGTTCTTTCCCTGCTGAATTGCCCACGGAAAATGCTTTACAAACGTTGTTACTCTCCGACACCAGATTTTCCGGGGAGCTTCCATATTCCTTCGGTAATCTCAGGCACTTGATCAGATTACAGATTGGTGGTTGCGAATTCTCTGGTCAAATCCCGTATTCTGTGAGGAAGATTGGGGGAATTGTTCATTTGGACCTTTCATCGAATGGATTTAACGGTTCAATTCCGAGTCTGGATAACCTTTCCAATCTCACGTATTTGGACCTTTCAATGAACAATTTCAGTGGCACGATCCCGTCTCTGGAGAGTCTTACGGAGCTGGTTCGATTGGACCTTTCATCGAATGCTTTTAGTGGTCGGATTCCACCTCTGAAATCATTGAGGAGCGTCACCGAGATAGTCCTTTCTTCTAATAATTTAAACGGCACGATCCCTAACTCCTTTGGAGATGGACTTCAGAAGCTAAAATTGCTTAACCTACAGAGAAATTCGCTATATGGGACGATACCCTCATCACTGTTTACTCTCCCATCGTTGCAGGCATTACTACTCAGCCGAAACCAACTCAATGGCCAACTCGATGAGTTTGCTAATACTTCATCGAAATTGGAGACGGTTGATTTGAGCAGCAATCAGCTGCAAGGTCAGATTCCAGAGTCACTCTTCAATCTCGTGGGTGTTAAAGTACTCGATCTCTCATCCAACAAGTTCAATGGCAGCGTGCAACTTGCCATTCTCGGCAGCCTCAAGAACCTCTCACGCCTTGATCTTTCAGATAACCGCCTGTCAGTCAACACTGATGCCCCTATCCATTCCTTTCCTCAGCTCGGGAGATTGTATTTGGGTTCATGCAACCTAGCAGAATTCCCAGAAATCCTGAAAAACCAATCGAAGATGCAGTATCTGGACCTTTCCAACAACAACATTCATGGAGAAATACCCAGGTGGGTGTGGGACATTGGTAATGGGTTTCTGAGTTCTCTGAATCTCTCTCATAATTCGCTGACTGGTCTTGAAGAACCTCACAATCTATCATCTATCAAAATGTTGGGCATCCTCGACCTTCACTCCAATCTGCTGCAAGGATCGATTCCGCTTCCACCTCCATCTATCATTGTCCTAGATTACTCCAACAACAGCTTCACATCAGGCATCCCGTCTAACTTCACCAACTCCCTCAATTTCACCATTTTCTTTTCAATCGCAGGCAACAGGATCAGCGGTAAAATCCCTCCATCTATCTGCAATGCAAATTATTTTCAGGTCCTTGATCTGTCTAATAACAACTTGAACGGCTCGATTCCACATTGTTTGATTGAGATTAGCAATGTGCTCAGCATACTGAATCTTCGGAACAATAGCTTTACGGGCATCATACCTGATATTTCAAGTGTGAACTGCAGTCTAAGGACGCTAAACCTGAATGGAAATCGACTAGAAGGACAATTGCCAAAATCTTTGGCCAACTGCAGTGGGCTAGAGGTTCTTGACGTCGGAAACAATCGGTTAAATGGCACTTTCCCTTACTATTTGGATACTCTATCCAAATTGCGGGTTCTTGTTTTGCGGTCCAACGGATTCAGCGGTTCTATTTTGCAGCTCCTTAATGTGTCTTTCCCAAAGCTACAAATCATCGACCTCTCTTTGAATAGTTTTTCAGGTAATTTGCCTCGGAACTGCTTCCAAACTTTGAGAGTGATGATATCTGGGGAGGAGGATGAAGAACCAGGTCTCTACCATCAGATCATCAGATACGAATTCAGTACCTCGCTGTACTACCAGGACACAGTGACGGTCACAAGTAAAGGGCTAGATATGGAACTCGTGAAGATCTTGACCATCTTTACATCCATAGATCTTTCGAACAACCATTTTGAAGGAGAGATTCCGATGGAGATAGGAGATCTCAAGTTGCTCCACATTCTTAACCTGTCACGCAATGGGCTTACAGGCCCAATTCCAGCGTCGCTTGGGAACTTGACTCAGCTTGAGTCATTAGATCTCTCTCAAAACAATCTTTCAGGAGAGATTCCTCAGCAACTACTAAGCCTGAGAATTCTCTCAGTGTTGAATCTCTCCTATAACCAACTTGTCGGAAGCATACCATTTGCCAATCAATTCTCAACATTTAACAATGATACCTACATTGGAAACCCAAGATTATGCGGGCCACCACTGACAAGAAAATGTGCGCTGCCACTGCTACCATCTACACCCGACGGTGTGGATTCGCAATCAACAGGACACGTCAATTGGCAGCTCATATCAATACAATTGGGTTACATTGCAGGAATTGGAGCTGTCTATGGACCGCTTATTTTATGGAAGAAATGGAGAAGGTGGTACTTCAAAAAAGTGGACATGATGCTGGCATATTTCCATGACAGGTTCAACATTTTCTAAGTGTTAAGAGTTTTTTCTTTTTTCTTTTTACATTTGATAATGTTCGGAGAGTGTGGAAGAAATGTTAATTGAATAAGCATGGTAAGGTAGATGAATTAAGTTGTAAGAACCAAGTTGGATAAATGGTGAGGTAGATAAATAAAGCATAGAAAGTCACGGTTTGAATCTCTCTCTCTCTCATGCATTTATTATTATTATTATTATTATTATTATTTTTCTTTTTTAACTCACGCACACACACCCCACACACTCACGCTAGTGGAATTTCACCACCTATGGGTACTCGAACCCTTGACCGGGAGTTGAAACTCCTGAGAGTCTCTCATGCATTGCTTCTTCATTGCTATCTTTGATAGATCGGCCTCCACTTGCCTGTCACATTGATGGTCCATTGTTGATCGTCTTCAAATCAATGGATGGCAACGTTTACACTAAAGATTATGGGAGAATCTTTTTTCAACCATGTTTACTACAACTCCTACATAATCAAAATTTTCTATGCGTTAAGAGTGAGACAACAAGTGTCGCTCCTCAAACTCGGTATCCTGTACTACCACTACATAGTCCCGTACCTGGCACATATGACTTATTGGACTTTGAGTTCGGCACCCATTGCCCATACACCAAATCCCAAGACGGCTCCTGACTATAAATTTTAGGAGTAAATTTTCTTCATTCTTTTCTTCTTTATACAGGATGGTATCACAATTGAGACAAGCATCCAATATACAAAAAAGTAATTTTTTTTTCATTATATATAACCAACTATATACATCAGGTCTATTATATACATCGCGTGAATATCTACATTCACAAAAACTCAAAATATAACCCAAGTCCTAATCTAAACACTCATGAGTTATTTACAAGCAGTCTCTGCATGTTGCTCTTCATTCATACCTATATCCGGAAGGAATAAAGGAAAGAATGAACTTGTAAATCTTACTATGTGCATGAGGGAGTGCATTATATCTTATATGCATTTTATATGTCAGGATGATGAGATAATATATGAAGCTATGATTAATGATGATTATGCATATGAGTAGGTATGCAATGTATGGTGCATAATCATGAGTCATGATCAACCATGTTTACTACAACTCCTACATAATCAAAATTTTCTATGCGTTAAGAGTGAGACAACAAGTATCGCACCTCAAACTCAGTATCCTGTACTACCACTACATAGTCCCGTACCTGGCACATATGACTTATTGGACTTTGAGTTCGGCACCCATTGCCCATACACCAAATCCCAAGACGGCTCCTGATTATAAATTTTAGGAGTAAATTTTCTTCATTCTTTTCTTCTTTCTACAGGATGGTATCACAATTGAGACAAGCATCCAATATACAAAAAAGTAATTTTTTTTCATTATATATAACCAACTATATACATCAGGTCTATTATATACATCGCGTGAATATCTACATTCACAAAAACTCAAAATATAACCCAAGTCCTAATCTAAACACTCATGAGTTATTTACAAGTAGTCTCTGCATGTTGCTCTTCATTCATACCTATATCCGGAAGGAATAAAGGAAAGAATGAACTTGTAAATCTCACTATGTGCATGAGGGAGTGCATTATATCTTATATGCATTTTATATGTCAGGATGATGAGATAATATATGAAGCTATGATTAATGATGATTATGCATATGAGTAGGTATGCAATGTATGATGCATAATCATGAGTCATGATCAACCATGTTTACTACAACTCCTACATAATCAAAATTTTCTATGCGTTAAGAGTGAGACAACAAGTGTCGCGCCTCAAACTCGGTATCCTGTACTACCACTACATAGTCCCGTACCTGGCACATATGACTTATTGGACTTTGAGTTCGGCACCCATTGCCCATACACCAAATCCCAAGACGGCTCCTGACTATAAATTTTAGGAGTAAATTTTCTTCTTTCTTTTCTTTTTTCTACAGGATGGTATCACAATTGAGACAAGCATCCAATATACAAAAAAGTAATTTTTTTTCATTATATATAACCAACTATATACATCAGGTCTATTATATACATCGCGTGAATATCTACATTCACAAAAACTCAAAATATAACCCAAGTCCTAATCTAAACACTCATGAGTTATTTACAAGCAATCTCTGCATGTTGTTCTTCATTCATACCTATATCCGGAAGGAATAAAGGAAAGAATGAACTTGTAAATCTCACAATGTGCATGAGGGAGTGCATTATATCTTATATGCATTTTATATGTCAGGATGATGAGATAATATATGAAGCTATGATTAATGATGATTATGCATATGAGTAGGTATGCAATGTATGATGCATAATCATGAGTCATGATCAACCATGTTTACTACAACTCCTACATAATCAAAATTTTCTATGCGTTAAGAGTGAGACAACAAGTGTCGCGCCTCAAACTCGGTATCCTGTACTACCACTACATAGTCCCGTACCTGGCACATATGACTTATTGGACTTTGAGTTTGGCACCCATTGCCCATACACCAAATCCCAAGACGGCTCCTGACTATAAATTTTAGGAGTAAATTTTCTTCATTCTCTTCTTCTTTCTACAGGATGGTATCACAATTGAGACAAGCATCCAATGTACAAAAAAGTAATTTTTTTTCATTATATATAACCAACTATATACATCAGGTCTATTATATACATCACGTGAATTTCTACATTCACAAAAACTCAAAATATAACCCAAGTCCTAATCTAAACACTTATGAGTTATTTACAAGCAGTCTCTGCATGTTGCTCTTCATTCATACCTATATCCGGAAAGAATAAAGGAAAGAATGAACTTGTAAATCTCACTATGTGCATGAGGGAGTGCATTATATCTTATATGCATTTTATATGTCAGGATGATGAGATAATATATGAAGCTATGATTAATGATGATTATGCATATGAGTAGGTATGCAATGTATGATGCATAATCATGAGTCATGATCAACCATGTTTATACAACTCCTACATAATCAAAATTTTCTATGCGTTAAGAGTGAGACAACAAGTGTCGCGCCTCAAACTCGGTATCCTGTACTACCACTACATAGTCCCGTACCTGGCACATATGACTTATTGGACTTTGAGTTCGGCACCCATTGCCCATACACCAAATCCCAAGACGGCTCCTGACTATAAATTTTAGGAGTAAATTTTCTTCTTTCTTTTCTTTTTTCTACAGGATGGTATCACAATTGAGACAAGCATCCAATATACAAAAAAGTAATTTTTTTTCATTATATATAACCAACTATATACATCAGGTCTATTATATACATCGCGTAAATATCTACATTCACAAAAACTCAAAATATAACCCAAGTCCTAATCTAAACACTCATGAGTTATTTACAAGCAGTCTCTGCATGTTTCTCTTCATTCATACCTATATCCGGAAGGAATAAAGGAAAGAATGAACTTGTAAATCTCACAATGTGCATGAGGGAGTGCATTATATCTTATATGCATTTTATATGTCAGGATGATGAGATAATATATGAAGCTATGATTAATGATGATTATGCATATGAGTAGGTATGCAATGTATGATGCATAATCATGAGTCATGATCATCGGATTCCATTCATGTCCAACATCTCTTCTACCACACTCTTTCTTTTTTTTTTTTAAACACCCCCCCCCCCCCCCCCCCCCCCCCCCCCTGCCCACACACACACTCACGCCGTAGTGGGATTTCACCACCTATGGATACTTGAACCCTTGACCAGGTGTTGAAACTCCTGAGAGTCTACCACCGGAGCAAGAGTAAGGATCCTCTTCTATCACACTGGGAACCATATCACATCATCATAATGTTATATCATTTCATGGCACTGTACAATCTTGAGAATCACCATCGTCGACACTCATACACACCAGGTACTAGTAATCGACCTTGCATACCTTCTCTCTCAATGACTTCACTTGGCATGGTAGCGAAGCTCCTTTTGCGCTTCTCCTTGCCAACAAGTCAAACCAGTCTACGTTCGCGACCCAATCCTTCCATAGGTTGGACCCTCGTCTTCTCAACCCAACTTAGTAGGAGATAAATTCATAACCCATATGTCCACTCACCCAATGGTGAGGCATATCCCTAGATATCATCGGAGTTTAGGGACTTTCAACCCAACGGGCCTTTTCTACTCCTATTTTGCACTTCTAATGCCCCATCGATTTTTTAGAATAATCTAACTCATCATCACAAATACACATTTTAAGATTCAATCCATGTTGTAAAGGTACAACTGTAGTATTACCATAATCAAGTATGTCATGGTCATGCATAAATTCAAGAAATCATGCCAAGGCATACATTCACTACCACGTGTATATAGCATGAATGTAATGCCATAAGACGAGTTTATTTTGCCCTCTTATGCGAAGAAAAAAAAAAAAAAAAACTCGTATACAATTCTGACTCTATCAATTCAAAGTCATGTGACCCATCTATGGACCACTAATGACATTTCTTATGCATGGATGAATATATCATGGCATACATGCACATATCATTATTTCATAATGCATGAATATGAAGTATCCTCGACTACTCACCATTCTATGTGAGCCTCTCGAGTAGGCCATTGCCATTTTTATCACACCTTTATTGGGCTTTCCTGGCCCCTATCATACTTCAAGTGGGTCTCAAATGATGGGTGATGGCAAGATATGCAATACATATGTTCAATGGGCCACAAGATGGACAACATAACATTGATATACAATATATAAGTCAAGTGGGCCTCTCATAAGACATGACATTGATGTGCAACACAAGCGTCAAGTAGGCCGCAAGATGGATAGTGCGGACACATATTTCATACGTCAAGTAGGGTCCACTCATGGACAGCGTGGATATAATCACATACATCATGGTAGGGACCACAGTGGGCCTCACATGATGGACAATCGAGACATGTGGCCCACCCTAGGTTTAAATCTACTTCATTTTTTGTTTCGTGCTTTAAAATAAGCTAACAAAATGGCAGGGAACATAGATAAAATTCATCATCTAGGTGGGGTCCATAGTGGACCCACTGTTTGGATAATTTGGATGGCAAATAAGCATCACAACAGGCTCTAGGCAAGATTGTAATGGTAGGCGTTCAATCAAAAGGTTTCCTACGATATGGTCCACAGGAGAGTTATATCTGTTTCATTTTTAGGGTGGCCCACCTGATGGGCAGAGTGGATAAAACCGATACAGTGTGGACGGCCTGAATACAAAATACATACATCAAACTGCCCTGAGTGAAGATAACCTGGTTTCAACACTGAGGTCTTGGTATCGCTTCAGAAGTGGGGTGTGGCTAAGGTGGGGGTGTGTGCAATCATGTTCTAACCAATAATAATAATAATAATAATAATAATAATAATAATAATAAAAGTGGGTGTAGCAGTAACAGCGTGGGGACCATGAAGTGGACTACCTGTGGGGATAGTATTTTCTTTTTCTTTTCTTTTTTTTCTTCTTTTTTTTTTTGTTTTTTTTTTTCCGGGTAACCTAAGGAACAACTTGGATTGCAAATAAACATCACGGTGTGCCCTTGGAAGTTTTCAAGGGTAGGTGTTTAATATTTGATGCAACCCCCCAAAGATTTGGACCGGCGTAATTTTTGGGCTCATACCAGAAAATGATCTAGAAGGCTGGATAGAGGCTTGGATATAACACATGTTTAGGGTGAGGGGTTGCAGTGAGCCCCACCTTGCTGGCTGTTAGTCAACGCAGCATGACGGTGCTGCAGTCAGTGTACAACAGTGTGCATTGTTGCACGCTGATATAGCAGCGTTTCCTGCTGCAATTTTATTTTATTATGTTTTATATTATTTCTTTTGTTAACAAATTGGATAGCAAGTGAACATGATAACAGTGGTCCTTGTGGAGTTTTCAATAGGAGGTACTCAGTCTCACCATCTCGAGTGGTTGGGCTCATGGCCATGGTAATATGGATGGACAGTCGAGATTTAGGATACATACATCACGGTGGGTCCTACAGTGGGCCCCACCTGCTGAAATTGGAAGCAGCAGCAGTTACACGCTGCTGCGGACATGTAGGGCTGCACGTTGTTCCACGGTGGGTCCTACAGTGGGCCCAACCTGCTGAAATTGGAAGCAGCAGCAGTTAGACGCTGCTGCGGACATGTAGAGCTGCACGTTGTTCCACTACAGCGTGAGTTGTTGTGTATATATATATATATATATATATATATATATATATATATATAGGAAAAGGTACTACACGCTCGGCCGTATTATACCTTCTATAAGGTCGAGTGCTTATTGGTCAGATGTTAAAAGCTTTAAACAATGGAGAGATTTTATAGGGAACCTAATAAACACGGCGTGAATTTTATGGAAAAATTGGAGAAATAAAACCAATGTTGTGCGGACCCCACCATGATGTATATTTTCTATCTATGCTGTCCATCCATTTTGAAATATAATTTAAGGGATTTACACCAAAAATAAGTTATATTTGAATCTCAGATAGACCACACCATGGGAAAACAGTTGTTATTGAATTTCTACCGTTACAAACTCCTAGGGCGCACTGTAATGGTTATGTAGGGAAAAATAAGTTGTTATTGAATTTTTACCATCCAACCTATTCATAGGGTCATGTAGACGTGGATGAAGTGAAAACATAAATATCAATTTGATCCCAAACTTTTCTAGTTTGTAAGAAGTTTTTAATGGTGGACGTTTAATCTCCACCTTGTGGTCCACTTAAGCCTTGGACTTGCCTCATTTTTTGGAGTCATATATTAAAATGATCTAAGAAAATTGTTGAACGGCGTGGATATAAAACACTTACATCACGTTGAGCCCCACAGAGCCCGTCCGGGAGTGGTAGGACGCAATCCGCATTGGGATTGGCTGATGCTCTTCCAGCTCCGAGTTGTACGTTTAAAGGAGATCAAAGTTACATGGCCCACACTGATGTATTTATTATATCTACACGGTTCATCTATTTTTAGATATCATTTCAGAGCCTGGTTCAAAAAATGAATCATATCCAAAGATCATCTGGACCACACCACAAATAGCAGTGGAGATGCTGATTTTCACCGTTGAAAAATTTGTAGGGCCTACCATAACTTTTATTTTCTATCCAATCTGTTCCTAAGGTAAATAGGACCTGAATGAAGAGGGAAATTTTTTTTCATACTGATCCAAAATATCTGTGACCCAAAAAGGGTTTTATTAGTAGACGTTCAATCTCACACTGCTTTTTGCAGTGTGGTCTAATTGATAGTTATATCTGTCTTATTTTTTGTCCAAAGCCTTAAAACAAGCTCACCAAATGAATGGACGGTTTGGATATATATAACACATACCTCATGATTAGATATAAAAAACTTTGCTAACGTCAATACAGGGTACGGTACTGAAGCTAGTCGGCTACTAAAGTACGCAGAGTTGAGTAGCCGACTTGGCTACTGAAGGTACATTACCAAGTTTTGTGAGCCCCACTATGATGTATGTGTTGTATCCACACCGTCCATCTATTTTGAAATATCATTTTAGGGCATGAGTTAAAGAATGAGACAAATAAAAATTTGTAGTGGACCCACCAAAGAAAACAGTGGGCAGAGTGATTCCCACCATTGAAACTATCCCAAGGCCCACCATAATTTTTATTTGAAATCCAACCTGTTCAAAAGTTAAAAAAGACATGAAATAAGAGAAAACACAAATATCAGCTTGATCTAAAACTTTCGTGGCCTTTAGAAGTTTTCAATGGTAAACCTCATTATCCCCACTGTTTTCTATGTTGGGTCCACTGGAGCTTTGGATTTAACTCATTCTTTGCATATTGCCCTAAAATGATCTCGGCAGATGGATGAAAGGTGTGGATATAAAACATACATCATGGTGGGGCCCACAGAACTTGGTGACGTCACTTCAATAACGTTTTTAGCTATTTTACTATATAATCGACGCAGTGTTTCTTCAATTTCCTATAAAATCTTCCCGTTGTTTAAAGCTTTTACCATCTAACCAATAATGCGCCGCTAGCACTCGACCTTATGGAAGGTATAATACGGTCGAGTGTATAGTTCCTTTTCCATATATATATATATATATATATATATATATATATATATATATATATATATATATATATATATATATATATATATGAGTAATGCTCACACTAATTTGTCCAACTAACTATATATTAAATAGCAAAAAATTATTATTGTACCATAAGTAATATAACACATTTGAGTATTCGTGATATTAAGTTTATATAAGTGTGATAGAAATTATATGTTAAAGATGTAGGCTATCCATCAAATAGGGCATACTAATTATATTTTATTTTCTAAAAATTAATAAACAATCATCATCACTAAAGCCACACATATAAGTTGAATATGTACAGCTAGAATGGATTTCTAATAGTCCCATTTTTTTTTTGCAAATAAATATCATACCATTAATCATTTAAAAAAAAAAAAAATATTTATTTTTCCAATGTTTTAAAAAACATTCTATCTAATTAACGGATCAGATTTCTTATACATTTAGTGCAATGCATAAATACATCATTACTTGAAGGCATGGTCCCAAAACTGAGGCTGATCCAAAGCTAAGTGAATCTCACCAAAAGGAAAAGTGGGAACAATGATGCTCGGTGTTGACATCTTCCTAGGGCCCACCATGATATTTATTTGTCATCCAACCTATTCATAAGGTCATATAGACAAGGCAAAACACAAATATCAACTTGATCCAAAACTTCTGTGAATCCCAAGAAAATTTTGAAGGTAGGCCTTCAGTCCCACTGTTTCTTGTGGTGTGGTCTATTTAAGCGTTGGTTTTGCTTCATTTTTGGGATCGTACCCTAAAATGATTTGAAAATATGTATGGACGGCGTGGATAAAACTAATAAATCATTTTGAAACTGATTTTCAGTCCCTTGATCTAACATTGGGTGATCCACTTGACGGTGGAAATGTATTTCAAATTAACTCGGGCCCATCTGAATCTCCAACCCTTCGTGACCTGAAATCACTATCTCTCATGGCATTCATCTCTGGAACCGAGTGGTGCTGCCCGCGAAGACAACCATCCTCTTATTTTTACAGGGCTCACCGTGATGCGTAAGTAAGATTCACTCCTATCATTTGATGCGTGATTCCATTCCGGGCCTAGAGGCAAAAAAAATCATGCTAGCTTTCAACTCGATTCAACTCAGCCGCAGCAATGGAAACAGTAGGGGGAGACGTACACCCTTGATTTTTACTAAGTTCAACATGATAAGCATATGAAATCCACTCCAGCCATTAATATGACACTAAAAATCTATGGCTTATTGCCAAAAATAAGGGGCATACGTGATTCAAGTGGGCCAAACTAATGAAAATAGTTTGGAGGGTGAGTTTTCCTTGTACACTGTTTTCTATAATGTGGTCCACTTGAAACATAAATGAGGCTGATTTTTTATACATGATTCTAATATGGGGTGACTCACCTGATGGCTGGGGTGGATTTCATATTAACACTATGGTGGTGGGGCCATCATAACTGCTTACTTTTTCTCTTATAATAACTTTTCCCTTTGTATTGTTATTAAATAGCATTAATTAGTCCTTGAATTAATCAACTAGTTGGACAAAAATGTAATGTCTAACTAGTTGTGCGTGAGCATTTCTCTTATATAATACATAATGCTTACATTGAGGGATTTTATAATGCCTGTCATAATTATGTAAAGTGACATGTGTGTTAAAGATTGAGGCCATTCATCAGTTAAGACTCATTAAAGGGAAATTATTTACCAAAAACTAAAAAACTACACTTGGAAAGTACAAGTGAAAGTACGCATGCATGTCAAATTTGGATCGTTGTCTATTTTATCAACAACCAACACTTTTCATAAGTATTTGACGTGATTGATGATAAGATCATCATATTCTATTTTAGACCTTGCATGTTGACGTGTAATCTATCTAATGCATGGATCTGATTTTGAGTTGGATGGTCCAAATCTATAATAACATACGGCCCATCCTACATTTACTCTCCCTTCACACGTCTCCTCTTCCCAAATATTAGTATAAAGTTTGCATGACCTTCCTTTAAGGGTAAACGGGGCATTGCTTTCGCATACCTTGAAGGAATGGATTTATGTGGAGTAGATCCATCCCGTCCATCATGTGGGCCACCTCATGTTTGGACAAGGGCTGGAAACTAAGGTAGATTCAACACTCAATTGGGCTACACCATGGTAAATAGTTAAGACAGAAACTCCCACCATTAAAATCAATTTTATATATATATATATATATATATATATATATATATATATAGACACACACACTGTGGTGTTTTACAAAAAGTATTGCTTGTAATGGACCAACCTATTAGACGGGTTGGATGTCATATTTGCATAAAAGGTTGGATGAAACGTGCTGGCTCGACATTAAACGACACTCACTTTTATCGGAAAAAAGAATTTCAGCCGACGCTCTATATTGATTTTTTTTAATGGGGCTCACCTTGATGTGTATGTGTGATCCACTCCAACCATTAGATGTGTAATCTTATGTGGGGTATAAAACCTAAAAATCAAGCCCACTCGTGATTCAGGTGGACCACACCGAGGAAAATAGTTGGAATAAAAACATCCACCCTTGATTTTTACAGGGCCCATAATAGAGATTATATCATATCCACTCCAATCATTAGATGCCACACTAAAACTTAGGCCTAGGTACCAAAATTTAAGTCCATCTATCTTTCAAGTAGACCACACAAACGTAAATAATTTGGAGGGTGAGCTTTTCTTTATCAACTATTTCCAGCTGCGTGGTCCACCTGAAACAAAGATGGACCTGCTTTTTTAACCTTAGGCGGAAGGTGAGGTCACCCAGCTGATGTTCAGGTAGATTTAAAATTAACACCATAGTGGGCTAACCCGAACGGGCCACTCTTTTCCAAAGTTAGTTTAAATCACTTCTCTCCCGGCATTTTGAGGATTAATTACCAAGCCTTATGACCATTAATTATCATCTTAAATTACGCCTTATGAGCATTAATTATCATCTTAAATTACGCCAGAGGTAATGTGTTGGGAACAGGTACCACATAGACTCCACATCTGATTTTCTATGGGCCACTCTGACATGTATGTGAGATCCACTCCAACCATTATATGGAACAGTTTAGATGGCATTAACCACAACACATTGGGCCTACGGTTGGGCCCAAAGTTTCTAAACCAACTACACTATAAGAAAAAGTATAATCACAGGCGCATTTTTACTGATGGCCAATGCAAACTACCGGTGTAGACTTGAATCAGTGGTGGTTTTGCGTGGCTGCCCAAATATACAACACACCGCCGACAATTATAGCATTAAAAAACCCCCTTTTCGTATGCTACTTTCCGAGTTCAACACAACGTTATCCTCTTTCTCCCACCGCTTTGTTGTTAACATGTCTTAAATTTGTAAAGTTTGACTAGTATAGGAAAAGTTTGACTCGAAGTTCAGCAAGGAATTCCCGAAGTCTTCAACTAGTCGAAGGTTAAGTTCGATCAATCAAAGGGATCCTTCGAATAGTCGAAGCTCTAGCTCGACTAGTCGAAGGTTATGCAGACTACGCGCGGACTGCATAAATTTGAAGCGGTTTCCGAACTATTCAAAAGTCGATGCGTAAGTGGGGTTTCCTAAACTATAAATAAGAGTCCCTAGAGCTATTCTAAGGCATTCTAAAGGTATTCCAAGGGTTTCTAGGGTTTGTAAAGGGTGTAATAAGAGTGAGATTTAATGTTGTTCGAATCGGGTAAGTCCATTCTCTTTATAATTTATGCTTTCATAGTGAATTTGTGTCGCTTCGTGCCTTGATTTTTTCCTAAAAGGATTTTCCACATTAAATCTTTGTGTTCTCTTTGTGTTTGCTTGGTGCCAATGAATTGCTATCCTAGATCCATATCTGTGTGATTCCGTAGTCCAATCCCTAACAACTGGTATCAGAGATATCGTTGGGGCACAGATCTAAATCTGCAGGATTAGCAATAATGGGAAACACCAATTTTGATATTAAGAAGTACTCAGGCAAAAATAATTTTGAGTTATGGAAGATTAAGATGATTAGTCTATTAACCAAGTAAGGCGAAGTTAAGACTCTTAAGGAGCGGAAACTGACTATGAAAGATGAAGAATGAGAGAATCTTGATAGTAATGCTTTAGCCTCCATTTGTTTATGTCTCACGGATGAGGATCTCTACAACGTCATAAGAGAGAAAATTATGGCTAAGTTGTGGGCGAAGTTAGAGAATGTCTATGCGAAAAAATTCTCTGAAAATCGCCTACACTTAAAGTCACAGTGGTATACCTTCAAGATGACAGAGGGTGGAGATCTGAAGGCCCACATCAGCAACTTTAACAAATTGATTTGTAAATTACTGGATATGGAAGAAGTGATCAAGGATAAAGAACAAGCATATATGTTGTTGAATTTTCTTCCGGCATCGTATGAGTCATTCAAGGACATAATGTGCATAGTAAATAAAACCCTAAGTGTCGACACCGTTATCTCAGCTCTTCAAGGGAAGGCCATGAGAAAGCATCACAGCGATATGGTGACATCTTCCAATACACTGATCATGAGAGACGAGAATTTTGAGCAAGGTACAGGATCTTTAAGGTCAAGATCTAAGTCCATGGGCAAAGTCAAAGGTAAGTTAAAGTGCTGTAATTGTGGGATGAGAGGACATGTGAAGAAGGATTATACAAATCTTAAATCTAAGAGAGAAGACTCTGAAGTTTCATACGGGGATGCTAACGTTGTCACGTTGGATGGATCGAGTGGATGTGATGGTGATGTTTTGTCTGTGTCTACGATCAAATTTTTTTATGATGATCATAAGAACGAGTGAATTCTAGACACAGGGACATCTTTTCACATGACTCCTCATCGGAGTTGGTTAACTAGTTACAGAGAGTGCGATGGTGGATAAGTATTTATGGACAATGATAGTACATATAATGTAGTGGCTGTTGGTACGGTGCGTATCAAGATGTTTGATGGGACAGAGCATACCTTAACTAGGGTGAGGCATGTTCCTAACATGAAGAAGAGCCTGATTTTTCTCGGTGCACTCGAATCTATAGGGTGCAGGTTCATGGGTATTGATGGTGTCCTTAAGGTATCTAAAGAGGCACGGGTAATCATGAAAGCGCAATGACTCGGTAATATGTACAGGTTGATCGGGAGCACTTCAAAAGCTGGAGCTGTAGTGGTTGTAGCAAATTCCATCTCTGCATGTGTGTGACATGTTGGGCATGGTCACAGGAGCGGGCAGGGCAGGGCAGGAAGGTTAAGACATGCAGACAGAGATAAAAAGCAGGTGGAGCAGCCACCTGTAAGAAGAATTACACCGCATAATCGCAGATGACCGGCAAGGTATATGGACGACTCCAATATCGCATATGTTCTCGTTACAGGCAGGGGAGATCTGTCTACTACTCAGATGGCTCTAGGTGAACCCGGTGCTGAGAAGTGGTAGGTGACTATGGACGATGTGATGGACTCATTGACCAGACTGACACATGGGAGCTGATGGAGCTTCCGGTGAGCTGGAAAGTGGTTAGATGCAGGTGGATCTTTAAGGGGATACAACAGAGATACATAGCGAGGTTGGTAGTGAATGGTCATGCTCAGAGAAAAAGGATCAGCTCCTCAGAGATATTCACGTTGACGATATAGCAGGTGTCTATTAGATTCGTATTGGCATTGGTTGTCAATGCGATCTTGAGCTAGAAAGGATGGATGTGGAGTCTGAACTTCTGCAAGGGAAATTGGAAGAGCAGATCTACATGAAGTAACCAAAGGGCTTAGAAGTTTAAAGGGGTTGAGAAAAAAGTTTGCAGGAGGTCGTTGCATGACCTGTCTCCTAGGCGGTGGTATAAAATTTGATTCCTTCATGGTGAGTCAGGAATTGTATATTAATGACATGTAGATCACCAATCATGTCTTGTCTGAAATCAATGTACTAAAGACTCAATTAAGTGAGACATTCAGGATGAAGGATCGAGGGGCTGTAAAGAAAGTTATCGATGGTGATATTCATAGAGACTAGAAGATGAGTAGGTTTTGGTAATAACAGATAGAATACTTTGTGTAGGTATTGATCAATGATGCGACGGACCAGGCAAAGCTGGTGAGCGTTCCCTGCGCAGCTTAATCCAAACCTTTCCTTAGAATATGTCCCAAAACAAATGAGGAAAAATAGGATATGTCTCATGAGCCTTATTCGAATGCGATCGACAGTACATTCCATGGTCTGTATTAGACCGGTTATTTCACAGACTATTGGTGTTATGAGAAAATACCCCGACAAGCAATATTGGGTGGCGGTGAGATGGTACAGAAGACTACGTCTTAACTTTTGAGAAGACAGGAGCAAAGTTGAAAGGGTATGTGGATTCAGATTATGCAGGCAGTATGGATTCCAGAAAGTTGACATCAGGTTACTCGTTTATACTAGTGGTGGAACAATTAGGTGGATGTCCATGTTATCCGACAAGTGCTTAAGGAAGGAGGCATAACATTGGAGAAGATTCATACCAGCATGAATCCGGTGGACATGCTCACCAAGGTCGTTCCTACAGAGAAATTCAAGTTCTGTGTAACTTCTCTGGGCTTGGCGATGGCGTAAAAGAAGGACTTAGTGTGCACGAGAAACATTTATTGAAGCTATGATGCGACACAGAGATAAGAAAATAGGACAAGAAGCTACACATTTGAAGACTGAAGATATGGTAGAGATTGTTGTTAACATATGTCTTAAATATACAAAGTTCGATTGGTCTAGGGAAAGTTCAACTCGAAGTCCAGTAAGGAATTCTCGAGGTCTTCGACCAGTTAAAGGTCAGGTTCAACCAATCGAATGGGTATTTTCTATTTGATTATCGTTAATGGATTACACTACAAAATGTAAACAATAAGCTAATAAATAAATAATTATTCTACGGAATGTAAATTTGCTTAATAGAATGAGTAAAATATTACACTATGAAATGTAAATTGACAAGATAATTGAAAGATAAGTTTATTTTGGTATGAAATGAATTATTTTGCTGCAATCTTCTTCTATTTATAACTCTAATTTAGCCATTTTGGATCATTCCCACGTTTTGGTGGTTTATGGTAATCGTTCACCATTACTTTGCTTATGCATGCTTCTCACGTTCTGCTTTCCTTGAGTTATCATTGTGCCACATGTCAGGAGATTGTGTGAATATGATCGCTTGTCATATTTCATTTAATCATCTAAATTCAGTTGCTCATCCTCTCGACTTCTTTTCTAGCGTTTAGCCGTAATTGATACGTTATGGCTCCTCTTTCCCAGACAGAACTGTACATTTCTGCAGGAAATCCTCTGATCACTCCATCCATATTCGTACATGTTCACAACCCTAAGTGTAGGGTCGCGATGTAGTAATAATCTCGATAAGACTGTGGTCAAATCCACAGGGACTGAACCTTACACGTAATTTGAAAGTAACTAGAACTAAACAAAGATGTAATCTAAACCAAAGGAATTTAAGAGAATAATGATGAATAAATTTAACTAAAACTTGTAAAATTTAAAGGTGGGAAACTAGGGTGCCAAGGATCCACTTGTAGAGATCAGGGAGATATATGCTTGATTCAAGAGCACAAATAGAATCAGAGTCATATCTTCATCCAGTTGGAGGATATAACATTAAAAATCAAATCTGAACTTCCTTTGATCTAGTTTTCAAAAGATGAGAGGTATGATAATTAGACTTGATTCCATCACAAAACCATGCCCATGAGACAAAGAAAACAACAGAATTTAACTAATCCACAACTAATCTGAGAGAGTTATGAACATTAGGAGGGGTTCCATCATCTAACCATGCCCAGGAGACGATGGTGAATAACAGGCCCTCCTGACTTCATAATCTTAATAATGCAAAGAACATACCTAAAGCTATAGTAGATCCCTTATAATTTAAGTCACAACAAACCATTAAAAACTATAATCATTCCTTATAATCAAACTAGAATCAAAATCAGTTCAACTTAAACATAAATCAAAAGGCATAAAGAAAAGTCTCCCATCTCACTACAAGCTTCACCTCTTAGCCTTAGCTAAGAGGTTTAGCCAATCATCACCATGATCATGCTAAAGACTCTTAAAAACATAAGGGAGGAAGAAAGGAAACCAAAGAAGAAGGATAGAAAAGGATGAAGAATGAAGAAGTCGACCGCCACGATCTTTCTCTCTCCTTTGCTTCTCACTATGCCTCCACGGCAGCACTAGGATCTCCCTAGATGGATCTCTCTCTCTCTCTCTCTCTCTCTCTCTCTCTCTCTCTCTCTCTCTCTCTTCTCCTTTTATACATGAGGAAGGTCGGCTGGTGGTGGTGTGCGTAGCTTTTACGCATAAAGACTGGAGTCGGTGGCAAAAAATTGCAGCACCGTGCGTGTAATACCCCGAATTTTGGCCAATCTGGGATTAGACGTCCTTAGGCAATGGGTCAACTAAAACACCTGAAAAATCGCTCAGAACCCAATTCCATAGCCAAAGAAATCACTTAGGGTTAATTCCTTTAGAAACTACGCATAAGTTAGCTAGCGCGACATTAGAGTAGCTGGGAAACAGTCCCTGATAACTTTAAATACGTTCTACAAGACCCAAATCGAGTAGAACTAATGACTCTATGATACTCTATAACTTAGGATCAAACTCTAAACCGGTTTGTTCTCTGGACCACTTTAAAATTTTGTATTGGATCTAGACCGCGCGTCGAAAGTCCGATACCTCCTATCTTAGACCGTTAGAACCGCCTTGCTGGACTTGACAATCATTTCGAAAATCAAGTCCAACCGATAACCACAGGCTATTTCATTGAGCCCGGACTGAAGAGAGTGCAAATAGGGACAGAATTGGAATTTTAAATTCAAATCTGGCACACGACTTGACGCGTCAGTATTAAGCATTCTAACCGTCAGAATTCAGCCAAATTACACCCTCGGATCAGGAAAAATTTCTATTTCATATCATGAGACTTGTAGACCTGATCTAAGTGCGGTGACCACTGAACTGAAACTGGTCCGCCACACGCGATCTGCAAACCCTGCCGGACTAAAAACTTAATACGTGCTAGATTTGGTACGCATGAGCTTAAGTCCGATCGCATTCGACCAGGGGACCACCAAAAAGCATCTTTTGGATCGAAACAGCCCCGAATTGGTTATGCACTAAGTGAACTTTGTACCGGAGTCTGTTTTCGGCATTTTTAAGCTTATAAAAGGGGTTGAAACCCTCATTCCTCTCTCCCATCCGAAATTGCAAAAATCCTTAGATTGGGAGAGAGAAAAGGTGAGAGTTTGTGAAAGAGAGTAGGAGAGAATTTCTTGCTGCTCGTGCCACCTGCTGCAAGTGCCTAAGCAACGCACTCCAATCACTTTCCCGGCGATTCTAACGCACTTCTAGGTGAGGAAAACCTTCAACACTTGCTGATTTAAGCTTCCATCAATTCCATTAGCGATGTAGCTTATGTAGCTTGTGTATTAGGTTCCCTATTCGCCGTAGACGAAGCGTATACGCTCTGTTCGAATTCATACGTTTATAAGAGATAAGGTGCGGATATTAGACGCTTTGATTGACTGTTTCCAAAGCTTTCAATGTTGTTTAATAGTAGATTCTTGACGGTAACGCCGTTTGACATGTACAACATGTTGTCCGTTTCCTGTTTCGTAAATCAACGAAGAATATGAGATTTAGGGCATTTTAGTCATTTGTAGGAAGTACTGTTTTCATTCATATTTTGCCGATGTGATTGACATGAATTGTTGTCGCATTAGAATATAAGGAATGCGTGCATAATTAGTTTGGCGAAGAGATTCGCCTAAATGCGCATTTCGGGTCGACATACTATATGTAGACTCAAGTGTGTAGTGTAAGTGTTTGTATAAATGCTTGTATTAGTATGTATTGAATTAAATGGTGTTATGAATTAATCTGAGATTGATTTCTCAATTAATATGCTGATGTAAATGATTTCCTACATGTTAGCCATATGTACGATTTCACTATATGTATGAAATGCATATGCTTGATGTTGCACTGAAGTGGTATGCTATAACATGTACTTGATGATTTCCTTATGATTTAGTTTGAGATTGAATTCTCAATTAATAGGCTAATGGAGAGGATTTCCTATATGTTGGCGATATGCATAATTTCATTATATGTGTGAAAGACATGTGTAGGATGATTTACTTAAGTTGTACGTTATAACATGTGTTAACATGCTCACATGGTTGTATTTCATTTCCATTACTCTTATGTGAATGCTAATGTGATTCCATGATTGTTTGGGACTATACTTAGTCCAGGCAGTCGGTAACTGAGCGAATTCGTGGTTGGCTTATCTTGGCCACGAACGACGCGTCGATGAACGCGAGCCGTGTTTTGGAGTTGGTGGCAGTGGTTAGGCCACACGAAGTGTTTTACGCACTTTGTTCACTCCCCAAGTGCAGGGTTGTGATGTAGTAATAACTCGGTAAGACCGAGGTCGAATCCCAAGGGACTGAAACTTGTACGTTATCTAAAATTATCTAGAACTAGAACTAGGCTAAGATGAATTCTAAATCAATTAGCAATGGTGGAATACTTGTAGAATAATTAATCTAAATCTTAGAAAAAAAATCAAAGATAGGAACTAGGGATTCAGAGGATCCACTTGTAAAGATCAGGGAGAACTTATGCTTGCATCAAAAATCATGAAAATTACTGAACTGCCGTTGATCTAGTTTTCAAAGAGATGAAAGGAAGATAAATTAGAATGGATTCCATCACCAAACCATGCCCAAAGACTATGGCAAACAACAGAATCAAACTAATTACCACCCAATCACATGTATGTAAGTTAGGAAGGGTACCGTCATCCGACCATGCCCATGAGACTATGGTGAACAACAGGGCTTCCTGACATCATAAACATTAAAGAGAACGGAAATATTCAAAGCCATTACAGACCCATTGTAATTTCAGTCACAACAGACCATTAAAAACCTAAAATATTCCCATATTAATTAACTAAAATCAACGTCAATTCATGCATTAAAAATTAAATAAAATCAAATCTCCCATCTCACTACAAGCTTCACCTCTTAGCCCTAGCTAGGAGGATTTAGCCTGCCATGGATGGGCTCAATCCAAATAAATAAAGAGAAAAAGAAAAGGAAAAGAAAAGGGAAAGAAAAAACCAAGCTCCTCTCTCTCTCCTCTGCCCACGTTAAAACCCAAGCTCGAGCCCTCTGTTCTTCCTCCCAAGACCTTGAATGAATGCTCCCCACGTCCAAAAACCTCCTTTTATAGCTGCTGGAAGGCTGGAGTCAGTGACAGAGTTGTAGCAGGACACGGAGTGCAATTTTCACAGCCAAGTTCGGTACCGTGAAACACGCCACTTTCCTCACTCAAATTCCAAAGAAACACCGTCCCTTAGTACTTTCTTGGGTCCTCTACATGATAGACGGTTTAGATCTGTCGTATGATCAAAGATGGTGGGCCAAAACTGTCCGGAAAAGTTAGTTTTCGCGGATGTGCGAAACCTTTCGTCCCATTTCGCTGTTGTGATCGGTGGGCCCCACAAAAGTATTTTCTGGAAAATCCACCCCATCCATTGGATTCAGAACGAAATTTCAGTCAAGAATGGGTGGTTTTGAACGTCCATTGACGTGGCCCAGAGAAGAAATCACAAAAGAATCAGTTTTGAATGCTACCGAGCAGCCCTTTTGTGGCCTCTGTATCTCACACGTGTGCACGCATGGGTACAAAAAGTCAGCACATTTTTGTAGTATTCGAGCCCCTCTGCACGGTGAACGGGTCAGATTTTCCATATGGTCAATGGGTAGGGCCCACAAACGTCCGCAAAAACGGCCAGCGGCCTGCGTTACGCGGTGCGATTTTTTTTATTATTTTATTTTTAAGAAGAAAGTCGGTCAGCGTCTTGCTGACCGACTTAACTCGTTTGGTGCACGATGAGTGCACATGTGCACTGTACACACTCATCTCATATGGGGTCCATTGCACTGTTTTGGAGAAATCTGCACCGTCCATCTGTTTTGACTCCTCATTTAAGGCGTCAATAATAATTTTGAGACAGTTTCAGATATCAGGTGGGCCCAGAATCAACGGTTTATGGGCTGATCTGTCAGTTGGGGCACTTCCCGAGATCTTCAATGGCTGAAATTTTATATGTACGGTTAATTTATGGTCCCCAGGCGACGTATGAAGTTTCGAGCCGAATGGATGGTGGAAACCTCGTGATCTTGCATTCTGGACGTCCTTCAGGCCACTTGAGCTTCAATTTCTAACTTTTCTCGGATTTCTGACTATGTATATTTTCAATCTTGGTCCCCTGGAGTGTGTCCCTTACCTTTGGCGTCATCAGATCGTTAAATCTCAACTTTTAATGTCCTTTTTCCATCCATGCTCATAAAATCACTTTGCCACACAAGAATGAGAAAATGAGCCATTAGACAGCATTATATTCGTAAATCCAGATAATATCTGGGGTCTAATATGCAATATTTGACCCTCAACACACTTCATGTCGTTCAACTTGAGATGCAATCGTGCTAGTCGAGCCCGTCAAGTAACCCGACTGGCCGTTGCATGTTCACCCTGCTTGAGTCATAACTGCTTGAACCTAGGGTACTGAACTTACCATTATAAACCCTGTTAACCGTGGTACCTTGATCCACGAAGACTCATGAACCGGGCATGGTGGTATGAGACACCGTGGTCGAGCTGTCAGCCTACGCTGGGGCCACAAACCTTCCCGTAGTGACCAGTGAGCACCTAGACTCGTGAGCAGATTATGGTGGTATGGGACACTATATTCTTGCTGTCGGCCTACATTGATAAGGTGATGGGGGAGCGGTGCAACGAATGCACGCAACAGCCCTGGCAGCCCTTTGTAGTGACCGCGAGCGTATTATGAGTCTACGGGAGGCGACGACCCTTCAGTAGCAGTAGAGTACAGTAGGCCTGTATTGATAAGGTGATGGGGGAGCGGAGCAACGAGTACGTGCAACAGCCCTGGCAGCCCTTGCAGCGACCTACAAAATATACATCGTATGAGATTACTAGGAGTGACGACCCTAGACAGGATCTGTGTTGGGATTGATACAAGGGAAGTACCTTAGTTTCTCAATACTGCTGTTTGAATGGACTAATAACAACTCAAAAATTATATCACCATAACATTGCATGTGCCTGGAAGATGTGGAGCACTCTAGGGAGTGTGGCATGCCGCGGTCGTAAGATGTTGCCGTATGAGGGAGATCATCGGTGAGGGCATACATCACGTCATGTCATAATTGCATTAACAACAGTATTAGGAATGTTTGAATTACTGCTTTACTATTATCGCATGATTGATTTGATAACATGTTAATCTTTGCTCTTTTATCCCACTGAGTTGATCTCTCACTCCCACGTTACGGGATGGTGTTTCCGGACACCCACCAGTCCCTTTTTGTGATTGCAGATGATGGCGCTGCTCGAGAAGCGGAGCTGGACCTGATGACGATGAGGAGGATTCCTCCTACATGTGTATTCTGATTGACGGGATTATAGGGAGGTTGATTAGATACCTTGACATTTGTCATTTTATATTTTTAGCGCACTCATGTATATTCGTTTTGTTTATTTTTGGAGTATACATGTATGTATATAACCTGGTAACATATTCACACTCTGGAGACATACAACAGTTTATATATGCTATACCTACTATCACAGTCTTCCGCTTGTTAATTTAACTGTCTCTGGAGTATGATATGCTGTTCTAGCTTAATCTCACTCATGTTTAATACATTATCACAGACAACATTCAATCATACATATCTATTTGCATAAATAACATTTTGGAACTCGGGAGTTGGGTTTTTGCTCGACCCCCCGATTTTCAGGATGTTACAGTGCGTAAGAAAGAAATGCATGGACCTGCGTTTGGATTGAGTTTCTGAACGGTACACGGCCAAGAAACCTATTTTGGCTCCATGGTTGGGGAAAAAACCTCCTACCCTATCTTTTGGACAGTTTAGATCATCCAACCGACCACAAATGGTGGCCCACAACACCCCGCAATGTTCGAAAAATTAGACGTGCCTACAGTGCAAATTTCATTATGCTGACGTGTTCGGTGGGCCCTAAAGTGGTATTTTCGGGGAAATCCACCTCACTCATTAGATTCCTGCCGAAAAATCAGTCAGGAAGGAGTGGTTTTGGTTGAGTTTTGGTGTGGTCCACTATATTAAATCAACTCACCATTCATCCTGCATTTTTCGGCGTTCCACGTGTGTACGTGCGCATGGGACCAGAAAGACTCCATGGCTAGGGTTGTGCATCCCCTATGGATGTAATGGACAGTCCTGATCATCCAAATAGATGATGGGTGGGGCCCACTGAGATCAACCGGCGGACCATGGGCGCGAGAAAAAAGACCGGTCTTCGCCCGTTGACTGGCCATCCCGGTCCAGTGCCCATCGAGTGCACTTGTGCACTCGTACTACCAGTGGGGTCCACTCGTGATGTTTTTAATAAATCATCTCGTTCATCCATTTTGTCACCCGTTTTAAGGGTTAAGATCAAATTTAAAGCATATCTCAAGATTAAGTGGGCCCCAAGTCAGTGATTTATGGGCTGATTCGTCCGTTGGGCCACTTTCATAAGGATCCAATGGTTGAAATTCGACGTATACGATTAATTTAGGATCCTCAGGCTAGATCTAAATTTTCAAGCTGAACGGATGATGGGAACCTTATGATCTTGTATTCAGGATGATTTTCAGGCCTCTTTATCGTTTATCACTTGATTTCTCAGATCTTTGGCTTGTAAATTCTTCGATCTCTGTATCCTACGATCCGTCCCTTGCCTTAGTGATTTTTTAGTATTAAATCCATACTTTTAGTACCATTTTCAGTCCAAGCTTTTAAATTCACCTTGCAACAAAAACATGATTAAAATAGGACGTTAAACAATATCATGTTTGTAAAATCAAGTAATAACTGGGGTCTAATATGTAATATTTGACCCTCAAAAGTACAGATCACATGTAAATGCTCTGATTAGCTGAAACAGGGCTCAGCCGAAACGGGTACAAACAAATAATATAATTTATCGACTTGGATTAGCACATCTTCAACCATCCCTCTCGGTATACGAATTGAATGATCAGTAAGTTGTAATGTGGTCATGGTGGGTTTCGGTTCACCAAGTCTAAGCAGTTCGTATACTAAATAAGGGATCAAATTTATACTTTCTCTCAAGTCAAGAAGTACATGCTCGATTCAATGATTCTCGATCACGTAAGTGATGGTTGGGCTTGCGGGATCCTTGTATTTTTGTGGCACATCTTGCTTGAGGATGGTACTCACTTTTTCTGTTAAAAAGATTTTCTTTTGTATGTTTTGTCATCTTTTGGTAGTGCATAGATCTTTTAGGAACTTAGCATCTAAGGGAATTTGCATAATGACATCCAATAAAGGAATATTAACTTTCACCTGTTTAAGCACCTCTAAGATGTCCTAAGTGTTGGTCAAGGGCTTAGGTGAAATCAACCGTTGTGGGAATGGTGCAACTAGCTTGTATTATGTGTTCTTTCTCTAGCGAGACATCACTAATTCCACCATCCTTCTTAAACTCATTCGAGTCCTTGATCTTCTTAGCCCTCATCAGGATGGTTTTTTCTATTATTTTTCCACTTCTAAGAGTGGTAATGTGTCATGCCCCAAACTCGAAAACCGGGCTCACAAAATTTTCGATCACCGAATCCAATACCAACAGCCTCCGTAGTACCCCATTCTCGGCTTCCAACGCCCATACGTCAGATTCCAATCATGGGATCGTACAAGGAGGATTTTCAATATACATTTGTCTCGTAAGAAACATAACCACAAGTTTACCCAAATCACAAAGGCAACAACATCATCACATATCCACTAATATAAACAGTTGAATACAATACTGAAAGGGAAATACATATATCAATAATCAAAGCTCTAAAAGATAGCTACAGGCTTTAAGATCAATGCTGCTACGACCTAACGCCACCTGCATGCATCTATCGTGCATAAGCTTATGGAAAGCTTAGAGGGTGGTGTAAGTGTGTGCGTAAGGTAAGTGCCAAGAATGCAATATCAGACCAATGCGGAAACATGCTGGTAAGTCCGTAAATACCATTAGCCTTATCCAGGCTATGTGATACAAAAACATAATAAGTCAATATATAAACTAAGGAAGCAATGTAAATCGAATGCGCAATGCGGAGATATAGTAAGCCAAATATTATATACTGAGGATGCAATGTAATATGTAAATCCTGAAGAGTCCACGAATGCTGTCAATCTCATCTAGGCCATATAAATGCAGAAATATAACAACCTAAAATTTCATATGCCGCGGATGTAATGCAATATGCGGTGCGTATGAAATGACCATGCTAGAATATGAAGTCGGGATGATAGTACGTAGTATCGCAAGCTATGGGGTCCATCACAAGAGACTTCTATCTAAACTAGTTCCATACCTAAATTTGGATAGCTAGACTTAATGTGATATACTCGTGATCTCAAGTTAGTCGCGTGCCCCAACCGAAATCCTGGTCATTGCAAATGTACACAACAATTAGTTATACACTACCAGCATGAGTGGATAGAGAATGAATGAATGAATGAGTAAAATGTTAGGTATGCGACTCCTGCTCAATAAGTCCACATATCAGTACTGTACATTTCTGGGATCATCACCGGGATCTAGTACACTTGACGCCACCTTTCATCTCATCAAGCGCACAACTGGGTAAGTGGAAGAGACCTCACTATTCGCCTGTCAGCAGTATACCAATGCCTACCCGGCTCGTCGATAGTGGACCCATTTATGAGCTGGTCAGACTTAGCCTAGCATTACCTACTCCCTCGAGTGGGTAAGGCCACACCCCCTCCTAACTGACCACAACATAGTGGGAGACACGGCCTACTGGTATTCGGCACTCGGGCGCTCATGTATCCACTTGGTTTAGACATTGGGGTAGCCTCTAGTACCAAGAGGATTTAGAGATTTTCACCCAGAGACATCTATGGCTCATCGATGCTAGTAACAGATTTTTAATGTCTCATCTGGCCATTCATGATATGTCTGTGGAGGCTATGACCCTGATATCGTTAGGGCGTACGGTGGTCAATTACAAAATGTGAGATGCATGAGTCATACTATTCAGTCATGCATCAAACCTACGCGTACCACGCGTTTATGTGGGGCAACTCCGTCTATTAGGGAGTCCCATAATAATCCGTCCAATGGCATATGCAATGGTCAACCATATCTCGTGTCGAACATGTAGATGATGCGTATGGCTATGTGTCATGATGTTATACTATCACGTACTCACAATCGGTATCGATAATTGGCCTAACAAAGGGCCTAAGGAAAGGTAACAATATGGATATTTAATCATCATTGCCTATTAATGTAGACATTTAACCAACATTGCTCCCAAGGAGTGACCCACATAGAGCCAAACATACAATAGGCCCATGACCTCACACAAGGGCCTAATATGCATCACCATGGGCCTCAATCAAGGGCCTAATACACATCACGATGGGCCTCACTCATGGGCCACATATACATCACATCAGGTCATAAATACATTACATTGGGCTTCATCATCTGGGCCTCATACACATCATATTGGGCCTCTCCAGATGGGCCACAATTACATCAAATGGGCCTCATCAAATGGGCCTCATATACATCAAGTGGGCCTCATATACATCAAGTGGGCCTCATATATATCAAGTGGGCTGCATCCATTGGCTGCACCAATGGGCCTCATATCTGGGCCTCAACTACATCAAGTCGGGCCCACCATTCTAAGTGCTCTATCTACACCATACATCTATTTATAGAGATTATTATATGGCATATCCCAAAAATGTATCATAATGGAAGATCATCTGGACCATACCACAAATAACAGCAGAGATAATGATTTCCACCCTTAAAATTTCCAAGGCCCACCATAACGTTTATTTTCCATCCAATCTGTTCATATGGTCACAAGGACCTGAATCAAGATGAAAAATAAATATCATATTGATCTAGAACTTTTGTGATCCCTAAAGGATTTCAATGGTAGTCGTTCAATCTTCTACTATTTTCTACAATGTGGTCCACCTAATATACGAATCTGCCTCATTTTTGGTCTCAGGCCTTAAGTCGAGCTCATCATTTGGATGGATGGTTTGGATGTAACACACACACCAAGGTGACCCACTATCCAAGCAATGGAGAGTGGATACAACTCTTACATCATGCAGGGGCCCCAACACTTGCTGGAGTCACCATAGTAGTTACATGCTGCTGGGGCCCATAGAACTGACGTCAACACATCAGTTATATAGCTGGTGTGAGTATTCCAGCAATCCCATCCAACAGGTGGGTCCCACATGGGGCCCACCACATACATATATATATAATATTATTTTATATATATCTTTTTTGTTGAAAGATCACCAACGTACATCTAGCGTCTAGATAGATGGACGACTGGATAAAATACATACATTAATGTGGCCCACCGTCCAAGCAATGGATGGTGAGGATCGACACGTACATCATGGCGGGCTACATAAGCACGGATGGTGCAGATACAACACTGCATCATGGTGGACCACTGAACTTGCTGACATCATTCCATCAGCATTCTTGCTGCGTGGGACCCACTGACGTCAATACAGTAACTATTTTGCTGCTGGGGCCACAGATGGACGGTGTTGATAAAACACCAGCATCACGGTGGGCCACATATATCATGTGGGGTCCACACAGATGGACAGTGCAGGAACAAACACATAAAACATAGCAGGCCCCACCATCCAAGACATCTAGACAGCAGGGATAAAACACATAAATCAAAGTGGGATCCACCGTCCATGGCTGGACGGTGGATGGCCGGGATGCAACACATACATCTGGTGGGTCCACACGTGTGGCCCACCAGCTTGTATCAAACTGATGTTTGTGTTTTCTATCCATCCGGGCTGCTCCAAACGGACAGCAGGTGGGACCCTGTAAGACCCGTATCCTAATTCGTACTGTTCCGTTGATTCCCGCGACCCTTCTCGTCAAATTCCGGCAATCCGCGACTTATGGTTGACGTTGCGCACGACCGTAAGTCGTATCCTATTCATTTGAGCCGGCTTAATCCGAGACTTGTATCATTGCGACCGCACCGTCGCCACGGTTCCAACGCCGCAACTCACGCACCGATCCGATACCTAGGCGATGAGATACGGACCCACGTTCAGTTCGAGTAAAAACACCGCGCGTTGCAAATCCCAAGGAATCTCTACAAAGTGTCCCATCAATCACATCAATCAATCCCATCAATCACCTCTCATGTCAAGTACAAGCACCCATACTTCCTTTCTCCACAAGTCAAGTCACTCCATACCCAAGTACAACTAACCCATGTCATGCCCATACCTTTCTCTTACACAAGCAACCCAAAGTCCACTCTCACATCACTTCATCCATCACCAAACCCATCACACATCACTCCATCACCCTTTTCCCCATCACTCCCCTCTCTCTCTCTCATTCATTCTCAAAAAAAATAAAATCTCTCCAAGCAAAAATTTCACACGTCCAAGCATTCCCAAGCTTTTTCAAAAGCCAAGTGTGGCCCACCCTCTCATCTCTCATCCACACCATCAAAGGTCCATCATCCACCGTCCAAGGCGAAGGCAAGGAGCATTGGAGGCCAAGGGAGCAAGGAGGAGGCTTAGAGGTGGGTGATCCACCGTTAAATTTCTTTTTAGGGACCACTCGTTTGTGGGACCCATTTTTTTGTGTGTAATTTGTATCATGTGGGTCCCATAGTAGCGAGGCCCCACCTTCACCGTCTCTTATTCTCTCTTTCTCTCTCCTTATCCTTCTCCTAAAATGAAGTGGGCCCCACCGATTCATGATAAATCTACTCCATCCATCAAATGGTGTGGCCCACTACATATTAGATAAATGATATTATATATATATATATATATATATATATATATGTACATACAAGGTGGGCCACGATCATGTGGGACCCACCTTGGTGAACGTGGACCATGTCCCTGTGGGACCCACCGTGTTGTATCTGTTTAAAGCACGCCGTCTAGCGTCTCTGGACGCTGGACTGGCAGCGTTAACACATTGCACTTAAAAAAAAAAAAAGAGAAAGGGAAAAAGTATACTTTTACAGTGGGCTACTGATGCAGGCCCTACCTTGAGGTATTTGCTTGATCCAAGCCGTCCACCACCTTTCTCAGACTATTTTAGGCGTTGAGCCAAAGTTTGGGACCAATCTGATTCTCAGGTGGGCCATACCATCTAAAATCATGTGGAGACATGCCTGAAACATACAAAATCATTTGGTGGGGCCTATCTAAAATTTGGACGTGGTTGAAACTTGGTTTGGACCCTTAATTTTGTGAGACACATGCAATGGACGGGGTAGATCTGTTTAATGTGGGTCCCACCTAGGATAAAAAAAATAATTTTCTTTTTTGATATGACTTTGTGCCATGACGTCCAGAGACGTCCACGTTAAAAAGCGTGGCCGCATTGGCCCACTTTTAGACTCCACCATGATGTATGTTTTACATCCATACCGTTCATTTAATAGGTCCCCTTGAATGGTGCGTTGGCTTCAAAAATCATCCACAAACTGAACTCAGGTGGGCCATACCATCCAAATCATGTGAAGACATGCCTAAATCATATAAAACACTTGGTGGGGCCTACCTGAATTTTTAATGTGGCTGAAACTTGGTGTGAACCCTCAAACAGGTGGGACATACGTAATGGACGGGTTGGATTGCAAATAAACACTTTGGTGGGCCCTACATGGGATCCACTGTGGTATGTGTGGCTTACCACACCGTCAAAACAGTGGGTGGTGACACCCACTGTGATGCAAGTGTTTCACTCAAGCCGTCCGTCCACGGCAGTGGACGGTGGCCCCCACGCCGTCCATCACGTGGGCCCCTGGCCACATGACGTTATGAACGGGTTTGGATGGCAATAAACATTATAGTGGGCCCTAGGCCATGTGATTCAATGAGCATTTTGGATGCAAATAAATAGTACAGTGGGCCTAGGTTGGGTAAAAAAAAAATTATACATTACGGTGGGCCCTGGGTCTATATGACCTCATCAGCAGGTTTGAATGGAAAATAAACATTTTGGTGGGCCCCTTGCTACATGGCCTTATCAACAGGTGGGATGTAAAATAAACAGTTTTGGTGGGCCCCTTGCCACACGACCCTAACAACAGGTTGGGTGGCAAATAAGCATTTCAGTGGGCCCAGGATTGGATGGAAAATAAATGTTATAGTGGGCCCACATGGGAGTCTACCATGATGCATGAGTTTCATCCAAACCGCCCATTTATTTGTTGTTGTAAAATTATTTCATGGCTTGTGCCAAAATGAACCAGATCTATGGTTCAAATGGGCCACCATGGTATGTGTATAGGGCCATGTTGACCCATTTATGGCCATTCATTTAGGCCCACCTTGGTGCACATCTAAGACCATGGGATTAATCCCATTTGGCATGTGTAATGTCCATGGGATTAAGCCCATTTGGCATATCTAAAGCCCATGGGTTTCGGCCCATTTGATATATACAATGCCCATGAGATCCGGCCCACTTATTCTATATAAGGCCCACGGGATCTAAGCCCATTTGGTACATATAAAGCCCATGGGATCAGGCCCATTTGATGTGCAAGGGGCGCAAATGGAGTGGCCCATTTGACATATTTAAAACTCATATGTGTAGTCCCACTTTGATGTATTTCATGGCCCATGAGTCATGGACCATTGCAATGTACATAAGGCTCCTTGGCGAGGCCCATTAACGTAGCCATTTGAAGAATGTAAGGCCCACGCAATTCGGCTCATTTGATATATCCAAGGCCTAGGGATCGAGGCCCAATGGATGTCCTTAGGGTCCATTGCAATGTACGTCTATCATGGTTCGTGAAATGATATTTACGGCAAGCCGTGCCTAGAAAATAATGTTGGTTTGACATCCACATTGTACGTACAATGTTGGTTAAATGTCCGCATTGTAGCTCTCTTTAGGGCCCATTGATAGGTCCATACCCGTTGCTATTCATTGCCTTATAACATGCTTAGTATAACCTCATGACTCATGCCCATACGCATCATATGTATGCTTGATATGAGTAGTGACTGATCATAACATACGCCATTGGGCAGACCATTTACGGGACTCGTTATGTGACTGAGTGCCCTACATGATTGCGCAGTACGCGCTGGACTTCTGCATGATTTGACGTGTGATTCATGCATCTCGCATACGTGTGACTTGATCACTACACGCCCTAGCGACATCAGGGCCGTGGCTCCACAGGTACATCGTGGATGACCGTATTGGATACCGGAAATACTTATTCTAGCACTGTGGGCACTTAGGATGTCCTTGGGTGAAAGTCCCAGAACCTTTTTGGTACCAGGAGATGTTCCAGCGTCTAGACCGAGTGGATACATGAGCGCCCGAGTGCCGAATACCAGTAGGCCGCGTCTCCCACTGTGTCGTGGTCGGTTGGAAGGGGGTGTGGCCTTATCCGCCTAAGTGAGGGGGCTATAAGCTAGGCTGAGTTTGACTAGCTCGCAAATGAGTCCGCTATCGACGAGCCGGGTAGGTATTGGCATACTACTGGTCAGGCGGATAGTGAGGTCTTATCCGCTTGCTTGACTGTGCAGCTAGGGAGGTGACAGTCTCTGCGAAGTGTATTAGACCCCGGTGATATCCAGAGAGGAACTGTACTGATATACGTATTTGAGGAGTACCGACTTGCTTGGATTGCATTTCGCATATGACATTTGGCTATGTAGGCCTTGCATTGCATCGGTGTGGCCGATGACATCCATATCTCGCATCATGCCTTGCATTACATAGCCTTGGTATTTTCATGGACTTACCACATACTTCCGCATTGTCCTGATACTGTACACTTGGCGTTTGCCTTATGCACACACTTACACCACCCTCTAAGCTTTCTATAAGCTTATGCACGATAGATGCGTGCAGGTGATGTTAGGTTGCAGCAGTGTTGAGCTTGGAGCGTGCAGTGGTCTTCTGGAGCTTGATTTTTCTTTATTTATGTATTCCCTTTCAGCATTGTACTCAAATGATTATATTAGTGGATATGTGATGATGATGTTTCCTTTATAATTTGGGTAAACTTGTGGTTATGCTTATTGCAAGACAAGTGTACGTTCAAAAAAAAAAATCCTCCTTGTAGGATCCCAGGATCGGAATCTGGCGTATGTTGCGCTGGGAGCCGAGAATGGGGTACTACGGAGGCTGTCGGCACCGGATTCAGCGATCGAGATTCTTGTGAATCTGATTTCTGGGTTTGGGGCGTGACAGACCCAGTCATAGCAACGAGGTGAGCAACACTTGGACACTGGTGTGGCCCACAAAATGGGCAGCGTGGATCATACATCAAGGTGGGCTATCAATCATGGAAAAAAGATAAAGAGAAGAGAGAGAGAGAGAGAGAGAGAGAGAGAGAGAGAGAGAGAGAGAGAGAGAGAGAGAGAGAGAGAAATAGAAACGACAGTGATGGAGGGACCTCGCCACTATGGGCCCTCCTTGTTTACAACACATACATCAAATTAGGTCTCATCACAAGTGGGCTCTTAAATCATCGAGATCAATGGTAGAAATCCTAGATCACCCACCTATCCTTTTTTTTCCTCCCTAGCCTTCCAATGCTCCAAAAGTGTAAGACCTGTATCCTAAACCATACCATTCCGTAGACTTCCGCGGTCTTTCCGGTCGAATTTCGGTAACCTTCGACCCTTAACCGGCATTTGCACGCAACCCTGATTCACACGCCGTTAACCCGAGTCGACTCAACCCGAGACTTATACCCTAATAACCGCATCGTCGCCGCGGTTTCGATGCCGTGACTCGCGTGCCGAGGCGATACTCTGGCCAGAAGATGCGGGCCAGCGTTCGGTGAGAGGAAAATGCCACGCATTACAAAATCAAAGAGATCTCTACGACATGTCACATCAATCCATCAATCTCAACATGTCAAGTACATGTCAAGTACACATCACCTTTCACTCATTCCCAAGCAATCCCAAAAGTCAAAAAGTTCTTACACCCATCACCTTTCACCCATCCCTCTCCCATCACTTCTCTTCTATTACCTCTCTCTCTCTCTCTCTCTCTCTCTCTCTCTCTCTCATTCTCTATGCAAGAATCGTCCAAGCCTCCATGAGAGGCCTTGTGTGGCCCACTTCCTAACTCTCATCTCCACCATCCATGATCCATCTCGATTGTTGAATCTCAACCATTGGAGCTTTAAAAAGCGTTCATGGAAGAAGAAATCCAAGAAGATCAAAGGTGGGTGCTTCTTTCTCTCTCTCCCCCCTCCCTCTTTCAATATTATGGTGTGAGGATGTGGTTGTGTGGTCCATCCAAATGAACCCCATCTTAATGAATGTCCTATCCAAACCATCCGCCCTACCCTCTGGATGGATGATGGGAAAACATATATATATATATATATATATATATATATATATATATATATATATATATATATATATATATATATATAAGATTGATTCAAATCAAGGGTACCACGTTCACATGGGACCCACCAGCCATATTCCCCACACGTGGGACCCACCATGATGTCTGTGAGCATCCACGCTGTCCAGCAGCTCTGGACGCTGGGCGCTGCAAGTAGCTAATGTGAAGTGTGAACTGACATGGATGTATTAACAAGCTACCCATAATGGGTTTGGGAATGGGAGTTTAAGTAGGCCCCATCTTGATGTTTATACATGATCCAAGCCGTCCATTCCAACCCTTGCATCATTTAAGGTGTTGAGCCAAAAAATGAGACCGATCTAATTATCTGGTGGGCCATGGCATTGAGAATGCTAGTATTTTCTGTTAAAACTTGGGAAAATGATTACTGGGGTCCACATGCAGTTTGGACCCACTTGAAACTTGGTTTGGACCCCTAATTTTGTGAGACACATACAATGGACGGGGTAGATCTGGTTAATGTAGGTCCCACCTAGGAAAAAAAATATATGTACATTGTATAAATTTGCTGCATAGAGGAGTCTGGACGTCCAACATTTTAAAAAAAGGTGGGCCCCATTGGCTCCAGTTGTGGACCCTACCATGATGTATGTTCTACATCCATGTCGTTCATTTAATAGGTCCCCTTTAATGATGCGTTGGCTCCAAAAATCAGCCAGAAACATTTCTCGGATGGCCCACACCATCACCATTCATGCGATGGTATGCCAAACCACATGGAATCAAATGTTGGGGTCCACATGTAGCTTGGACCCACCTGAAACTCGGTTTGGACCCTTAAATTGGTTGGACACACACAATGAATGGGTTAAATTTTCCTAAGGCGGGCCCCACCTACCAAAAACTATGGGAATTCTCGTTTAAAAAAAAAAAGGGAAGCAGGGCAGCAGCACCTGCCGTTGTCAGTGGGCGGGTGGACGGACGGGCTGGCCCTCACGGCCCCATCTGTGGGTCCCACCGTGATGCATTTCGTACATCAACACCGTCCATTGTGCCCCCCCTTCTAAAAATGTCCTGCCCCAAAAATCAGCCATATACAGAACTCAGGTGGGCCATACCATCTAAAATCATGGGAATACACGCCTAAAACATATAAAATCACCTGGTGGGGCCTACTTGAAATTTGGGTGCGGTTGAAACTTAGTCTGAACCCTCAGCCAAGTGGGACGCACATAATGGGTGGGTTGGATTTTTGAACCACATCATCGTGGGCCCAGGTCCACGTGATCTGATAAACAGTTTGGATTGCATATAAACATCACCGTGGGCCCAGGTCCACGTGATCTGACAAACAGTTTGGATTGCATATAAACATCACCGTGGGCCTAGGTCCACGTGATCTTATAAACAGTTTGGATTGCATATAAACATCACCGTGGGCCCAGGTCTACGTGATCTGATAAACAGTTTGGATTGCAAACAAACATTTCGGTGGGCCCAGGCCCACCCCTGGTCCACGTGACCTTATCAACAGGTTGTATGACAAATAAACATTCCAGTGGCCCCCCCTGACCGTGTGACCTTGTGAACAGGTTGGGTGATAAATAAATATTACGGTGGGCCCCTGTTCCACCTCTGGTCCATGTGACCTCACCAATAGGTTGGATGTCAAACAAACATTTCGGTGGCCCCAGGCCCACCCCAGGTATGACTAACCTTATGAACAGTTTGGAAGTAAAATAAATATTATGGTGGGCCCCCATGACCCAATCAATGGGCTGGATGGAAAAATAAATATTATGGTGGGCCCCGCATGGGATCCACTGATGTATGTTTTGTAATCCACACCTTCCATTAGTGTGGGCCCCACTATGAGGCATATACTTTATCTATGACGTCCATCCTTGGCAGGCCTTGGAAATTTTAATGGTGGAAGTTATTACCACCACTTATATTGGGTGTGGCCCACTTTGATATATATGAGGCCCACGTGATGCGGCCCATTTGATGCATTTGTGACCCGTTGAGACCCATCTTGATATATATAAGGCCCATTTAAGGAGACCTATCTTGATATAGTTATGGCCATCCGTTGAGGCCAATCTTGATATATACGAGGCCCATGTGTTACAACTCATTAATGTATTTGAAGCCCATGGGCAGAAGTCCAGTGGAATGTACATAAGGCCCATTGCAATGTGTGATTCCACCATAGTTTGTGTAATGATATTTATGGCGGGTCGTGCCTTGGGGGCAATGATGGTTTGACGTCTACATTGTAAGATTAATGTTGGTTAAATATCCGCATTGTCACTCTCCCTAGGGCCCATTGATAGGCCCAACTCATTGTGTATAAGGCCCATGTGCAGGGCCCACCTGTGATGTATATTAAGCCCATGTATAGGGCCCACCCATTAAGTATTAGGGCCCATGGATTGTGGCCCATTTTGATGTATTTTCGACCCAGATGGCAAGACCCGATGTTATGTATGAGAGACCTAAGGGATGTGGCCCATTATGATGTGTTTGGGGCCCATGGGATATGGTCCATTATAATGTACATGCGGCCCATATATGGGGACCATTATAATGCAACATATGGCCTTGTGTGAGGACTAATGTGATGTATGTGAGGCTTAGGTAATAAGGTCCACTTTGATATACTTGTGGCCCATTAGTGCGGCCCATTGATGTGACTCACTTGATGTGTATGAGGCCCATTAGTACGGCCCATTGATGCAACTCACCTGTTGTATATGAGGCCCATGATCGAGGCCCATCACTATATATTCGAGGCCCATGCAATGCGGCCTATAGTGATGTGTATGTAACCCTTGTATGAGGCCCATGATATTGTATATTAGACCCTTGTGTAGGCCATGGGCCCACTATATGTTTGACACTATATAGGCCACTGCTTGGGAGCAATGTTGGTTAAATGGCTACATTGATAGGAAGTGATCGTTAAATGTCCATATTATGACCTTTCCTTAGGCCTGGTTAGGTCCATTCTCATAATTCTCTAATGGGTTAACCCAAATGAATGGGCCCCATTGATATTATTTGGTCCATCATCGGTCGTCTATTTATGGACCCAACCTTGTGTCGAGGTCGATTACCGATTTTGATTGTCGTAACTAATTTTCGATTATCAATCGATCTGATTGGCGTGACCGATTTGCCCATTCTGATTCGTCGTAGCCGATTATAGATTATCGATCGAGGCTGATTACCGATTTTGATTTGTCATGGCCGATTGCCAATTCCGATTGTCAGGGCCCAATGTGATGTACATCTTATCCGTATTTGAGGCCTGACGTGATGTGTATCCAGCCCGTGTCTAAGGCCCAATGTGATGTATATTGAAGTCTAGGTGATGAGGCCCATTGTGATGCATTTGAGGGCTAGGCAAAGGAGCCCATTGTGATGTATGTTAGGCCAATGAGCAGGGCCCACCTGTTGTGTACATGTAACCCTTGAGTAAGGTCCATTGTGTTATATATTAGGTCATCATGTGGGGGTCATGGGCCCATTATATGTTTGAATCTATGTGGGCCATTCCTTGGGGCAATGTTGGTTAAATGTCCACATTGTCGAGGCCGATTGTTGATACCGATAATGAGTATGTGACTGCATAGCATCATGATACATGCCCATATGCATCATCTGCATGTTTGTTATGAGATGTGGTTGACCATTGCATATGTCATTGGGCAGATTGTTATGAGATTCTTTGATAGGCGGAGGTTATCTCACATGAGCACACGGTCTGCGCAGGATTGATGCATGAATGGATTGTATGACTCATGCATCTTGTATTGTATGTTGTGATTACTGTATGCCCTAGCGACATCGGGGTCGTAGCCTCCACAGGTATTTCGTGGATGGCCAGATGAGACACTGGAAATCTGTTCGAGCATCGGACTGCCATAGATGGCCCTAAGTGAAAATCCTTAGACACCCTCTTGGTACCAGAGGATGCCCCAATGTCGAGACTGAGTGGATATACATGAGCGCCCGAGAACCGAATACCAGGAGCCCGCGTCTCCCACTATGCCGTGGTCGGTTGCAAGGGGGTGTGGCCTTTCCCGCCCTAGCGTAGGGGGCATTACTAGGCTGAGTTTGACCAGCTCGAGGAATGGGTCTGCTATTGACGTGCCGGATAGGTATTGGCAGACTATTGGCCAGGCGGATAGTGAGGTTTCTTACGCTCACTTGGACTGTGCGGCTAGGGAGAGCGGCAGTGCCATTTAGAGTGTAATAGACCCCGGTGATTTCCCAGAGAGGAACCGTACAGATATGTGGACTTATTGAGTAGGAGTGCATGCTCATTTATTTATTTATTCACTATTCACTTGGGCTGGTGGTGCGCAACTAATTGTTGTGTGCCTTCATTATGGCAAAGATTTAGGTTGGACGAGCGACTAACCTGAGATCAGGAGTTTACCACGTTGAGTCTGACTATCCAAATTTAGGTATAGGACTGGTTTGGATAGAAGTCCCTTGTGGTCGACCCCGTAGTCTGCGATACTACGTACTATCATCCGGACTTCACACTCCAGCATGGTTATTTCATTCGCATCGCATATTGGATTACATCCGCAGGCATATGACATCTTGGGTTGCTATGTTTGTAATGCCCTGAAAATCGGGAGTCAAGTATAACTCAGCTCCTGAGTTCCAGAACATCACTTATGCAGCATTATTTGATGATGGATCAATGTTCTCTGTATTAGGGCATAAAACATGAGGTAGATTAAGCCAAAACAGCAAACATATTTCAGGGACATTCTGAAAATACGAGCGGAAGACTGAAATACATATATAAATCAACATAAGTCCCCAAGATATGTATGCTCTGCCAGGTCATAATTACAAGTCGTGTCTCAAAATACATATATCAAAAGGGATAAATCATTACCAACATAGCCCTGCATCCCCGTCAATCAGAGCATTGTTCACATGAACCCACTTGAGAACTGCATATAGGAGAAACCCTCCTCATCGGCATAAAAGACCGGCTCTGCCTCGTAAGTATCGCCACCATCTGAAACTAAAACAGAGACTAGTTGGTGTGTACAACATCGTCCCGTAACATGGGAGTGAGTAGCTAACTCAGTGGAAACTATACAGCAAAGGTTAATATGTTATCAATTCAATCAAGTAGTAATGATAAAGCAGTACAATCAAACATGTCCTAGATACTCTTGTTAATGCGAGAATGATATGAGGGAATGATGCATACCCTCACCACAAACTTCCTCATGCGACATCATCTAACGATCGCGGCATGAATCACTACCTCTGTGCTCTCACACCAATGCCAATGACACATGTAGTGCGATGTCATGAGTATGATTACCAAGTTATTATTAGTCCTTTTCATACAGCAGGATTGAGAAGGTAAGACACCTCCTTTATATCAATTCTCAAACATTGATCCATTCTAGGGTCGTCAGTCCTAGGAAATCTCATACGATGTTACGGTTCTAGGTCATTGCAAGGGCTGCCGGGGCTGTTGCACAGAATCGTTACACCACTCCCCTATCACCAAATCAATACGGGCCTAGTTTATACTCTTATTGCTACGGAAGGGTCGTCGCCTCCACGTAGACTCAGAGTACGCTCAAGGTCACAACAAAGGGCTTCCAAGGCTGTTACACGGAATCGTTGCACCACTCCCCCATCACCAAAACCGTGTAGGCCGACAGCTCGAATACAGTGTCCCGTACCACCGTATTCAGCTCACGAGTCTAAGTAGCTCACTGGTCACTACGGGGAGGCTCGTCACCCCAGCGTAGGCCGACAGCTCGACCACGGTGTCCCATACCACCATGTCCGGCTCATGAGTCTTACACTGGTAAGTTCAGTGCCTTAGATTCAAACAGTAGCGACCAAACATAGTGAACAAACATCGGTCAATCGGGTTGGTTGATGAGCTCAACTAGGCCAAGCGCACGTTGAGTTGAACGACATGAAATGCATAAGCACTCCGTGTGGCCTAACCACTGTCGAACATCCCAAGTACGACTCAGATTCGTTGAACACATCTTTTGTGGTAAAACAACCTCAACTATCACTTGAAGAACGATTACTGATTACCTGGACTATACAATAGCCCCAATCACATTCAGTCATGACATGTTATCCAATAATATAATCAAAGCAGTAAATGGATCACATTTCAAATTATACAATCAAGGGTCTGACATTATCCGCTTTAGGGCTGCCAGGACTGTTGCATGGAATCGTTACACGACTCCCCCATCACCCTTCACGGCATTGTTTCTGATGTTATGGAATACAACCTAAACATGAATCCACACATATGCAATATAAAATATATGGAGGAAATCATACACATCATTGATGTAGTTGCGAATCATATCTCAACCCGCATACAGGTACATCTTACTCACTACTAACTCATTCAGACACCTTTACATACACTTAGTATACACATTATATCATACATATTATGTATTCATTAGCATACGTATTAGGGCAAATCCTTTCGTCAAAGGGTTATCGCCTATACAACAATCATATATCCATGACAGTTAGCCATGGCGAGCTCGAAAGTGAATACTATACTCATTCAGTCATTTTCACAAACACTTAGACTACATAATATAAAATACGCAACGTATGTTGATAAAACATGTATTAGGCTAATTCGTTCACCCAAAAGTCGATACACGTGCATTTAGCATACATAGACAACAATTAATCATGGTAAGCACAAATTCAAATTTTATACGTATACGGTATTTTCTACAAATACGAGGAATACAATATATTCAACATAGTTAACGTATAACTGAAAAATAAAACAAACAACACTTTATACATGTGAAATAGCATCCTAAGCAAGAATAAATCATTATCTAACATTGAAAGTCTTGAAAACCATAACCTAAACGTATATAGTCCACACCTTAAACCAGAAAACGCGTAATGGATATGATTTAGACGATAAGTCTTCGTTAACGGCAGATAGGCAACCTAAGGCATGAAATACGTTAGCTACAACATCACTTCAACTATCCTAGGCTGCAAAACAGGTTAGGGTAGGGTTAAGATTTCTTACCTAAGAACGGAGTTGGAATCACTAGAATAGCGATGCAAAAGGATGGATGAGGCACATAGAGAGACTGGGAAGAATCCCTGGAAGAAACTCTAACTCTCTTTCACCTTCTCTCTCTTTTCTCTCTTCTCTCTCCTAGGGCTTTCTCAAATTCGTATGGGATGAGAGAGTGAGAGCTTAAAGCCCTTATATAGGCCTAAAATTGACGGAAATGGCCCCAAGGCCAAGGGATACTTAGGTTATAGCCGAAACGGGCTTGTTCCGATCCAACGGAGCACTTCTGGCAGCCTGTCACGCCCGAAACCTGAAAATTGGATTCGCAGGAATCCCAATCACCGAATCCGGTGCCGACAGCCTCCATAGTACCCCATTTTCGGCTACTAGCATTCATATGCCAGATTTTCGATCCTGGGATCCTATAAGGAGGATTTTTTTTTTCAATGTACATTTAACTAGTAATAAGCATAACTACAAGTTTATCCAAATCATAAAGGCAACATCATCATCACATATCCACTAATATAATCATTTGAATACAATGTTGCGAGGGAAATATATATGTCAAAATCAAAGCTCCAGAAAACAGCTGCACGCTCCAAGCTCAATGCTGCTGCAACCTAACATCACCTGCACGCATCTATCGTGCATAAGCTTATAGAAATCTTAGAGGGTGGTGTAAGTGTGTGCACGAGATAGTGCCAAGTATTCAATTCAATATCATAATCATACAATACCGAAAAGCTATTAATCCATAAACTAAACAATGACTGAATAAGCAGAAACACTGATAAGAGCAGAAATTATCAGCGTAAACAGAAATACTGACAAGATTATAATCATGCGATAACAGAATAAGCGAAAGTATGAACAAGTCCATAAGTTAATCAACATCAGAATACGCAATATAGGACAGCTATGCAAATGATGAGTCATAGATAATCAAATGTCCAATGAAAGGATATAATATAATACACAATTTGAAAGAGCTAACAAATATCATCACTCTCATTTAAGTCACAGGAATACAGAAACATAACAACCCACAATGCCACACGCCGAAGATGTAATGGAATATGCAGTATATGGTGCTAATGGAATGACCATGCTGGAGTGTGATGTCGGGATGATACTACGTAGTATCACAGGCTACGGGGTCCACCACAAGGAACGTCTATCCAAACCAGTCTCATACCTAAATTTGGATAGTCTGACTCAACGTGGTAAACTCCTGATCTCAGGTTAGTCGCGCGCCCAACCGAAATTCTTGCCATAATAAAAATACACAACAATTAGTTGCGCACCACCAGCCCGAGTGGATAGTGAATGGATGAATGAATGAGTATGCAACTCCTACTCAGTAGCCTATCAGCACAGTAGCCTGCCAACCGGTGGTAGCTCGCCCAGTGTGGTAGCTCACCCAGGCCTCAGCCCCGGCCACATCACACCCGCCCACATCAGTGTCCGCCCACGTGCGCCCGCCCACATGCACAATAGTGACGGGGTGTCATAATATCATGTCAGTTCTCATATCAGTCCTCATATCAGTACGGTTCCTCTCTGGAGAAATCACTGGGGTCTATTACACTTCACACCACCTGCCGCCCCAATTAAGCACACAATTGGGTAAGTGAAAAAGACCTCACTATCCACCTGTCAGTAGTCTGCCAATACCTACTCGGCTCGCCGATAGCGGACTCATTCCTCGAGCTGGTCAAACTCAGCCTAGCCATGCCTACTCCCTCGGGCAGGTAAGGCCACACCCCCTTCCAACTGACCACGACACAGTGGAGAGCACAACCATCTGGTAATCGGCACTCAACGCTCATCTACCCACTCGGTTTAGACGTTTGAGCATCCTCTGAAATCAAGAGGGTGTTTAGGAATTTTCACCCAGGGCCATCTATGGCGGCCCGATGCTCGAATAGATTTTTGGTGTCCCATCTGACCATCTACGATATGCTTGTGGAGGCTACGACCCTGATGTCACTAGGGCGTACAGTAATCACAACACAATGCAAGATGCATGAGTCATACAATCCAATCATGCATCAATCCTTCGCATGTCATGCGCTCATGTGAGATAATCTCCATCTATCAGAGAGTCTCACATCATCCTGCTTAATGACATATGCAATGGTCAATCACATCTCATAACAAACATGCAGATGATGCGAATGGGCATGTATCATGATGTTATGATGTCACATACTCATAAACGGTATCAATAACCAGCGTCGACAATGTGGACTTTTAACCAACATTGCCCCCAAGGAATGACCCACATAGAATCAAATATATAATGGGAACATGACCTCACGCAAGGGCCAAATATACAAAACAGGTGGGCCCTGGTCATGGGCATAACACATATCACAATGGGCCTTGCCCATAGGCCTCAAATACATCTGGATGGGTCGCACCCATGGGCCTTAGATATATCACAATGGGCCTCAAATATACTTCGCAGGTGAGTCACATACCTAGGTCTAATACACATCAGTATAGGCTACATCACATAGGCCTAATATACATCACTATGGCCACAACCTATGGGCTTTAAATACACAATACGTGGGCCCTACACATGGGCCTCAAAAATATACCACGGGTGAGCCTCAATGGATGGGTCACCAATACAACAAGATGGGCCTAATGACATGGACCCCATAAATATATCGAATAGGCCGCACCAATTGGGCCTTACATACATTGCAATGGGCCATGACCTATGGGCCTTGCATACATCACAATGATCCTTGCAACATGGGCCTCATATATATTTAAGGTGGGCCTTAACAATGGGCCTCATACACATCAAGGTGGGCCTCAACAACGGGCCTCATACACATCAAGGTGGGCCTCAACAACGGGCCTCATATATGGCCTTAACAACAGGCCACAAATATATCAAGATGGGCCTAATCAATCGTATGGGCTAAATCAATCAAATGGCTGATACGAGCAGGCCGATCAAATGGACCGATACAAATGGGCTATGCGTCATGGAGTTATACTAAGCATGTTATAAAGTAATGCCCTATCCTTACAACGCAGCTGGCCTAGACGGCTTGCATACAAAAAGTACAGACCTACCAATGGGCCCTAGGGAGAGTCGCAATGCGGACATTTAACCAACATTATACTCGCAATGTGGACGTCAAACCAACATTACTCCCAAGGCGTAGCCCGTAGTGAATAACATTACGTAAACCAGGTTGGGATCACACATTGTAATGGACCTTAGGTACACCCCATTGGGCCTTAAATACATCAAATGAGCCATGTTATATGGGCCTTTTACTCATCAAATGGGCCACATCAATGAGCAGCACCAATGGGCCTTATGTGCATTGCAATGGGTCATAACCCGTGGGCCTTAGATTGCATCAAATGGTTCTCGACCCATGGGCCTTATACATATCAAATGGGCCTAATCCCATGGGCTTTAAAATACATCAAATGGGTCCAATCCCATGGACCTTGGAACACATCAAATGGGTCCACTCTATGGGCCTTAAATTACATCAAATGGGCCTAATCTCATGGGCCTTGGAACACATCAAATGGGTCCACTCTATGGGCCTTAAATAGTTCAACAACTAGCTACATTCATGGACCCAATTAAATTCAACTGTGGTAGGCCTCAAAAGTGCATTCATTAAGCCCAACATTTAAGGAACTAAAGGTATAAATCATTTCCTCTGAGATCTTTATAATATGGTGGGCCCCACTCCTCAAAATTTCAGCCCAAGGCCAGCATAATTATAACATGTTGCTATCCTAAATTTGGGCACTCCATTGGAGTGGGTCCAAGGCCTCTAAAACTCTAAAAATTGAGGGCCAAGGTCCCTCATCATGCATACAATGAGAGAAAACCTAAAAAGATGGCCCACCATCAGAAGAAATATTTTTGAATTATGATTTTTTATTAAGGCATATTGCTGGACTGCACAACAGAAAAAATCTGGGAGTCCAACCATCTTGGCTTATTCTTTTGGATACCCAAACGGGATCACTTGAGGCTGAAATTTCATAGAGTGATACTTCCATAGGTGGGCCATACCCTCATAAAATTTTATAATTTTTAGATATCTCTAAGTATTTTAATTAATTTAAACAAAACAGACTGTCCAGAAAAATCGAACAGACCCGGACGTCCCAACATGGTGGGCCAGTCCGGCCCTCGCCACGGTGTGTATAGGGGTCTATTGGCCCTGAAATTTGGTATGTAGATTCTACCATAAGTGAAACACACCCCTAAAAAATTTTAGAATTTTTGGACATCTGTAAATATTTTAATTCATTTAAATAAATCAATCTGTCTTAAAAATTGGACTGATCTGGACACCATATTATAATGGGCCGGTCTAGCCACCACCATGGTGTGTACAAGCGTCCATTGTCTCCAAAATTTTATAGGTGGGTCCTACCATGAGTGGGAAACCTCCTATAAATTTTTATAATTTTTAAACACCCATAAATATTTTAATAAATTCCATAAATCCAACCTGTGCAGGGTGGAATGTTGCTGGAACAGAGTATATTTAATAGGTATGAATAGTCCCCGAAACAGTCTCAAAATCTGGTCCAAAAACAACCAGAAACTGTCCAAAAAATTCTGGACAGCAACATGTACTTAGATAAAATTTAATCTATAAGTTGAATAAAAAGAAAAATACATTAATGGAGGATGGTGTGGCCTTCCTTAGTGGGCCCCACAAATTTTCATATCATAATCTAAAGTCGACACACCTTGCATGCATCATTAAGGTAGCAAGTAGGACACCGAAAATCAAACAATGGACAGTTTGGGCATCCCACCTTGCTGAAATTTTTGGATGTCCTAGGCCCACCAAATGGGCCACACATATCAGGAAATAAAATGAGGGAAAAGAGAGATAGAAGGACAATTCGGCCATAGGGAAAGGACTCCGCCACTATTGAGCCCTCCCAAGATCAATCACACCCACACATCATACCTAGATCTACATTTACAACATGGATCTTACACATGTATGACCTATAATTAAAATGCATGGTGAGGATGCCATCCCCACCATGGTTATAAGGTCTAGATGACCAAAATATAATATGATATGAAATAAAACTACCATGATAAGGCCCATAGAGAAAGGCCCCATGCATGGATCATGCATGCATAAGGTAGGCCATTAGGCCACAACCATGGGATTGTGTGGGATCTCCACCATTAATTGGTGGGTCCTACACTTCCCTCATGAAAGAAAGAAAATATCTAGACTATAGAAATCAGATTTTTATATCTAAAGGAGCACCCACTGTCCGATCTTCTTGCTCCTATAGGTTCCTTAGCACCTTAGCTTCGATTTCAATGGAGGAGATGAAAAATGGATGGCTAGGATGGAAGATCATGGGGTAGGAAAGGTGAGCCACACTTGGAGTTTTGAAAGAGAGGGAGAGGCTCATACGTATGGATTTTTTCTTATTTTTGGTTGCTTGAGAAAATGAGATGAGAAATGAGAAAGAGAGAGAGAGAGAGTTGTAAAGAGAGAGATGGGTGATGGATGGATGTGGTGAGTGATGGGTGTGTAAGAAAATCTTGACTTTTGTGGCCATTTGTGTAAGAAAGGCATGGGAGGTGTAAGAACTTTTTAACTTTGAGGGCTTTTGTTGTAAGAGAGGTATGCGCTTTGTAAGAGATTCTTGACTTTTGTGGTTGCTTGGGAATGGGTGAAAGGTGATGTGTACTTGACATGTGATGGATTGATGGATTGATGTGACACCTCGTAGAGATTTCCTTGGGTTTCGTAACGTAGGGCGTTTTCCTCGCACCGAACGTTGGCCTACATCTCCTGACCAGAGTATTACCTCGAAGCGCGAGTCGTGACATCGAAACTGCAGCGACGGCACGGTCGCTAAGGTATGGGTCTTGGGTCGAGCCGACTCTGGAATATAGAATATGACTCAAGATTGTGCGCAACTGCCGATAACAGATCGCGGGTCGCCAGAATTCGACCGGGAGGACCGTGGAACCATACGGAACGGTACGGTCTAGAATAAGGGTCTTACATAGCCCCTTTGCTAAATGCGATTAGACTTAAGCTCCCTGACATTGGATGTAGGTCAGGTTAAGTTTTCAGTCCGGTCAGGTTTCCAGATCGACCGTGGCGGACCAGTTTCAGTTCAATGGTTACGAAAACTCGATCAGGGCCACAAGTACTTTGACATGTATGGGCCACATTTCCTGATCTAAGGGTGAATTTGGATCAGATTCTGATGGTCAGAACGCTTATAAAAGGCACGTAAATGACACGACTCAGATTTCTTAAATTTATATTTAATTTCTAAATAAATTCACTTTTCTCACACTCTTCACTCCGGACTCAAGGAAATGGTCTCAGGACAATATCTGGACTTAATTTTTGAGGTGATGGTCAAGTCTAACTAGGCGATTAGAATTGTCTAAGTTCGTCGCTATCGGACTTTCGACGTGCAGTCCAGGTCCGTTACAGATTTTTCGAATGCTCCCATGAGCAATTGGGTTTAGAGATTGATCCTAGGTTTTAGGGTAATGTAGCGTCAACTATTCTACACGTTTTGGCTCTAGCAGATTGTATTTAAAGTACTTGGTGATAATTTCATAGGTAGTCTAATTTAGCACTAGTTACTTCTCATTAAATTTCTAAAGGAAGTAGCCTCTAGTGATTTCTACTTGAGGTAGGATTTGAAGGGTAGAGTGAGGGTGCATGAAAATGTAAGAAAGAAGGGTTTGGAGAGGGATTTTGGGGGATATTTGAGAGATTTTTCAAGAAAAGGAAAGCTTGGGAGGGTTATTTGTGAAGGAAGTGACGAATTTGGGATGATCTAGGGGTCAAACCCTGTACCATAGGGTCCCACTAGGCCCCACATATGATCGGCCCGAAGCCCCGGCCCGGACGAGCCCGTCGGTCGGCGAGGCCTCGCCCATTGGACGAGGGCCTCATCACCACCTGGGTCTAAAAAAGTTGGGGTCCCACCCTGGAACCCCCTGAAAGTTGATCATTTGGCCCCCCTCTTCCGATTTGAGCCGTTTCGGGTTCTTTCGGAACTAATCTAATCTCTATTCACTTTTACCAATTTCTCGTGGCTAGAAAGGGATATAACTCAGTCTATACCCGTCAATTGATGGTCTAAACTTGGTTTGGGGTCGTCGTGTGTGATCAGGAGCGTGCATGGACTCGATCTCAGCGACCGCTTACATTGAGTTTTAGTCTAAGCATAGTTCTTTGCCATTTGAACTTGAGGATTTGTGTCTAATATGAAAGTACTTGGAGAAGTTTGAAGAATGAGGTGGTGAAAGGTGAGATTTTGAAGGAAATGGGTTGAAAAGGAGATTTGAGGCTTTAGGATTGAGTTTTGAGAAGTTAATTTAGGTACTATGATCGACTCATTACCTAAGGATGTCTATTTTCAGGTTGACAGAAATCCGGGGTGTTACGATGTTTCTGCACTTATATGGCCTAGACAGACTTAACAGGATTTGTATATTGCATTGCATCCTCGGCATCTGATATTTGGCTCTTTATGAATCCTTATCGCATAGCTATTCTATATTGTGTATTCTGATATTGATTGACTTATAGACTTGTCCATATTTTCGCTTACTCTATTATCGTATGATTTATGATCTTGTCAGTATTTCTGCTTACTCTGATAATTCCTGCTCTTGTCAGTGTTTCTACTTTTTCAGACATTGTATGATTTATGGATCACTAGTTTTTCAGTATTGTATGATTATAGCATTGTATTGAATACTTGGCACTTACCTTGTGCACACACTTACACCACCCTCTAAGCTTTCTATAAGCTTATGCAAGATAAATGCGTGCAGGTGATGTTAGGTTGCAACAGTATTGAGCTTGGAGCGTGCAGTGGTCTTCTGGAGCTTGATTTTCTATTTATGTATTTCCCTTTTAGTGTTGTAATCAAATGATTATATTTGTGGATATGTGTTGATGATGTTGCCTTTGTGAATTGGGTAATCTTTGTGGTTATGCTTATTACTAGTTAAATGTACATTGAAAAAAAAATCCTCCTTGTAGGATCCCAGGATCGGAATCTGGCATACGAATGTTAGGAGCCAAGAATGGGGTACTACGGAAGCTGTCAGCACCAGATTCGGCGATCGAAATTCCTATGAATCTGATTTTCGAGTTTGGGGCGTGACAAAAAGTGTTCTTTCAATGGTGGAGATGACGATCCAAGGGTTGGATTAAGTGGGATCTAGCAAGGAAGGGGGTTTGGCTTGATGGAGTTTTTGGTCTCCAAGCTTAGACGTCCAAAGGCTCTCTTGGGAGTTGCTTGAAAAAAATGGGTAGGGAAGAGAGAGAGAGAGAGAGAGAGAGAGAGAGAGAGAGAGGGATGGGTGTGATGGGTGAGAGATGGGTGATGGGTGATGGGTGGAGTGATGGATGTGTACTTGACTTGAGACTTGACTTTGGATGAGAGAGGAATGAGTGTTGGTACTTGATTAATTGATTGATGTGATGTTTAGTAGAGATTCTCTTGGGTTTTACAAATGCGCAGCATTTTCTCGAAATAAAAGCGGGTCCACATCTCCTGGCCTCGGTGTCGCATTGGTGCGTAAGACGTAGCATTGGAACCACGGCGACGGCGCGGTCGCTAGGGTACAAGTCTTGGGTCGAACCAACTCAGATCTATGAGGTACGACTTAGGGTCACACGTAAACGTTGATTATAGGTCGCGGTTCGCTAGAATTCGATGGGGAGGATCGAGGGAGTCTAAGGAATGGTATGAACTAGGATACGGGCCTTACATAATAGATTTAGCTTGTTCAATATGTTGTTCCGAAGAACTCATGTCACTTATTTCACATTACAGTTTTAAATTGGAGGGAGACTGGATTGGAAAATTCCATTTCTCTCTAATTGTTAGGTGTAACTCAATCCTTTAAATGAACTTACTAAGGTCCTAGAATGCTTGTAATGTATTTTGATCGAAGAGCTCTTGGTTTTGAATGTGTTTGAGAATCGGATCCTCCTGGGGTCTTTGCTTATTTGGAAATTATGGAAAAGCCCCTTGAGAATTTTTGTTTATACTAGTCGTTTGACCATTCCTCCAACTAAAGTTAGGATGGTTCCTCCAAATGGAATTGTATGTATTCAAGATGGGTATGCTGAAAGGCCTTTGATAGTTGTTTACGACATTCGATTGCTCATGTAACAACTCTTGAAATGCAAGAATGGTGGGACATTCTTGAGTCAAGTGTATGTTACTAGCACAAATACCACATACAGCTTCAACAGTCTCCTCGAGTTTGACCATCTCTACTTTCTTCAGTTCCATGGCCTCAATCTTTCATGTGAGATTAGCCACTCTTGCACTCATGTCTTCATCTTCCTATAAGACATACATTCCTCCCCTTTCTCTTGATTGATTGGGCCTAGAAGTTGTGGCTTTTGAGGATGTGTCCCATGATTGCACATTTTCAGCAAGTGAATCAAAATAGTCCCACGTGTCATCGGTTTCTTTGTTTATAAATTCTCCATTGCACATCATCTCTACGAATTGGCATATGGGCGAAGTCGGTCTATTATAGAAAAAGCTTACGACCTACCAGATTTCGTATCCATGATGTGGGCAAGAGTTTAAGAGGCCTTTAAATCTCTCCCAACTTTGGAAGAAGGTCTCTTCCTCTTTTTAGGAGAAATTCATTATTGCTCTCCTCAGGGTTTTGGTCTTGTGAACCGAAAAGAACTTTTTAAAGAACTCCCGGGTCATCTCAGCCCATGTCCCTATCGATCTTACTCGTAAGGAATGTAGCCATGACTTGACCTTTTCCTTTAAAGAGAAGGAAAATAATTTAAGTCTCGCAGTATCATCCATTATGTTTGGGAAGTGCAAAGTTGCTACTATTTCATCAAATTCTTTGGGATGTAGATATGGACTTTCAGAATTAAGTCCATGAAACTTTGGAAGTAGTTAGATCACTCCAGGTTCGAAGTCCATGTTTCCTACATTGTGTGGGAACACGATGCAGGAATGTGTACTTGTCGTCGCTGGTTGGAGATATTCTCTCAGTGTTCTTGGTCGAGGGGCATTATGCACCTTATTCTCATCTTGACATTCCTCAACAGGATGATCTGGTTGATTCACAACCATGATTTCTGTTGGCTCTGTGAATCTTAGATGATGTTTAATCCAATGATAGATAGGTAATCCTTCGACCAATCCTCATTCACTTAAGAGACGTAGAGTGTTGTCATGAATCCACTTAGGCATGAAACATTCTCAATCGTCAAGTTCTATAACTAAAACTAAAAATTTAAAAGAAAAACTATAGAAATAAGAAATCTGGAAAAAGAGAAGTTTGAAAAGAAATTACCATATTGGAGTTGCTATGTTAATTACTACAAGATAGAAAATAAGGTTAGTTCTAAAAAATAAATTCAGAAATCTAAAGTAAGAAAAACACAACAAAAAGTAATCATAATCCTAAACTAATTCCAATATTAATCGATTTCAGTAAAAAAAAATGCAATCGAAGTCCCTAGCAATGGCGCTAAAAACTTGTTCACAACCCCAAGTGTAGGGTTGCGCTGTAGTAACAATCTCGGTGAGACCGAGGTCAAATCCACAGGGACTTGCTATATGCGGGTCTTCTAAAATAAACTAGAATTAGAACTAGAATCGAAACTAAACTAAAATCTAGAACATAAGAGATATAGTTGTGAATTAAATCTATCAAAATAATGAAAACTAGAGCGCTAAGGGTCCACTTGTAGTTATCTCAAATGCTACTTTACATGATTCAATCAGCACTACAACTGGAATCAAAGTTTTATCCTATCCAGTTGGATGATAGAGTGATTAAAACATCATGGAGTTCAATTAAAAAAAAAATCTAAACATTCATTATATTAGTTCACTCATGAGGTACCAATATGATGATCATAAGGAATTCCAAGCATCTACCCTGCCCTGGAGACAATGGAAGATCAGAGAACTTTACACATCACACAATTGCAAAACTAGTAAGAAGATATCAAAAGATTCACAAACATCTATTGCGATTGGAGTCGATAATAGATCAAAGTAAACTGAAAATATTTCTTCATTCAAAGTAAAAATCAATGGAAGTTCAACAAAAACTTGAATCAAAGTAAGATAAGCATTAAAATAAACTACAAGCTTTACCTCTAATTAGCTCTAGGTAAGAGATTAGTTAATCATGAACATGATTGAAACTAAACTCTTAAAAGAAAATATGAAAAACTAACTAAAATGTATGGATTGAAGAAGATGGAAGACTCCTTAAAGTTCTCCAATACCTTGCTCTACTCCTCCTACCCTAATTCGTGTTTAGAAACCCTTAAAAGACTTCTATTTATAAGCTTTGATCGGACCGATTTCAAACCGCCTCTAATTTACACAGTCGAGTTATGCTTCGGCTGCAACCGACTGACTTCGGTTTCACTGAACATGATCTTTAGTTGCATCGAATTAACTCTCGGTTATAGCCAAATTCCCTTAAATTGTGTTTGAACTCTCTGTTCTCCTTCGGTCGCACAAAACCTGGCTTCGGTTGCATCGAATTGGCCTTTAGTTGCAGCCAAATTAGCTTCTGAAAATCACAATGCTCACTTGACTGATTTGAGCACTTTCGATCAGACCGAAGGTCGAGCCGAACAACCCGTTTACTGCTGTTTGAACTTTGTGATTCCTCCATTCTTTTGTCTTCCATTTTCACTTGATTTTCTTAGATCTGTGGCATGTAAATTCTTCATTAAGAATTTCTAAATATCCAAGTCTTCACTTGGTAATCTTTTGAGCATCAAATCCATGCTTTTTACATCTTTTTCACCTTAAACTCTGAAAATCACTTTTCAAGAGAAAACACGTAGAAATAGATCGATTGAGCATTATCATGTTCATAAAACCAATGAATAATGAGGGAGAAATATGCAATATTTCACACTTAACAGTTCTCATTCTTCTTTAATCTTCTTCTTCTGGTTAATTTTTCATGTTTTTCTTTAAGAGTTTTAGTTTAATCATGTCTACTTTACCTAATCTCTTAGCTAGAGCTAAGAGGTGAAGCTTGTAGTTTATTTTATGTTTTTTCGTACTTTGATTCACGTTTATGATCTTCATGTTAGATATTTCATAATTTATGGTTTGAATAAAAAGAGCATTTTTTAATTACTTTGACCTATCGTTGACTCTAGGCATGGTAAATGCTTAGGAACTTCATGAATGCTTTCTTCTCTATTTATGATTATTTGATCTGTAGGATTCTTTGATTTATCATTGACAAAGGGTATGGTAGATGCTTTGAACTCTCTAAAATCAATTCAATAAGACTGTTATATGTGGAACTATTACTATGAATATTCAGAATCTGTTTTGAATTAATTATGATGTTTTAACCACTATATCACTCGACTGGATATATTAGGACTTCGATTCTAGTTGAAGTATTGATTGAATCAAGTAAGATGGCATTAAGATGACTGCAAGTGGATCCTCGGTGCTCTAGTTTTCATTATATTGATAGTTTTAATTCACAACAACATCTTTCTCAATCTCCGATGTAGTATAGTCTCTAGTTCTAATTCTTAAATACTTTAAAAAATCACACACATTAAGTCTTTGTGGGTGAAAACAATTACTTTGCTTGATTTTGCTCTGTGTGCTTGCATGAGTCGCAACAATTTTATTCGACAGGTTCTTAAGGAAGGTGGGGTTACTCTTAAGAAGATCCACACGAGCGTAAATACAACGGATACGCTTATGAATGTGGTTCCTGTAAAGAAGTTCATATTCTGTTCCATTTCAAAGGCTTGGCATTAAAGTGATGAAGATAGACTATGCATGAAAAGAATGGAGTTTAAAGCAGCAGGGCATGAAGATTAAAGTCACGGTGGAGATTGTTGAAATTGGGTGCATTTATTCTATTGAAAAATAGGGTCCTCGATTGATCAATTACCTTGTTCAATTGATTGAATTCCCCGAATTATCTAGTTTTCTCACTTGACAATTTTGGCCATGTTCGATTGATTGAACATGGAGGCTCAATCGATCGAGGGTTGCTCGATCGATCGGTGGCTCAATCGATGTTGATCCATCAATGGTTAGATTGATGGCGCGTGCAGTTTTACGTAATTGTATGATTTATTTTATATTCCGAGTGGAACACTATATATATGGGTGTAATACGAGATTAAGGTAGAACAATGAGAGCAAAATGTTGGGATTTTGAGCTGCGGAATCACACAGATCTAGATCTAGGAAAGTAATACAATGGTACCAAGCACACACAAGAGAACACAGATTTAACGTGAAAAATCCTTGCAGAAAAAAACCACGGCACAAAGTGATTGATCTCCACTATGAAAATAGAAATTACAAAGAGAGAGGACTTACCCGATTCGAACAACCTCAAATTTCACCCTTGCTACACCCTTTAATTTTCTTAGAACCCCTTTAGAAAGCCTTAGAATTATTATCCATACCCTAAAAAAATCCTAGGAACCCCTATTTATAGTTTTAAGAAACTTCTTTCCGCATCCTTGTTGCAAAAGGACTCAAAATCCGCAATCCGCACAAAATCGCGAAACGAATCTGCATAACCATGACTAGTTGAGCGGACTACACGACCGGTTGAGTGCCACCCACGATTGGTCGAGCATGGCTCACGATCGGTCAAGCACCTCGGACCCCAAAAATTTATGCTCACTGGACTTTGAGTCAAGCGGGATACGACTAGTTGAGCCGCTCCCACGACCGGTCGAACCTGACCCATGACCGGTTGTGCACATTCAGATTTAAGACATCTATCAACAATCTCCACCATATCTTCAATCTTGAACTGTGTAGCTTCTTAATCTCTTCTCTTATTTCTGTATTACATCATAGCTTCTTGTGCACACTCCGTCTTTTTATGCCATCGCCAAGCCAAGAGAAGTTACACAGAACTTGAACTTCTCTACAGGAACGATCTAGGTAAGCATGTCTATCGGATCAAAATCCACAAGCTCAACCACCTTTGTTCTTGTCTTCTCAAAAGAAAAGACGTAGTCTTCTTACCATCTCACCGCTACCCAATATTGTTTGTCGGGGTACTTACTCACAACACTGATAGCCTGTGAAATAACCGGTCTAATCTAGACCATGACATACACTGCCAACCGCATTCGAATAAGGCTCATGAAATATCCTGCTTTTTCTCATCTTTTTTAGGACATGTCCTGAGGAAAACTTGAGGAGAGACCTCTCTGGCTTTACCTGGCCCATTACATCCTTGATCAATACCTACACACAAGGTATTCCTCCTGTGATTATCAAAGCTTACTCCTCCTTCAGTCTTAATGCCACGAACCATCTTTACAGTCCCCAAATCCCTCATATATGAAGGAATCAAACCACTACCTAGGCTACAGGTCAAACCACGACCTCCTGCAAAATTTTTTCCCAGCCCCTTTAACTTTGAACCGCTCTGGTTGCTTCATGTAGATCTGCTCTTCACATTCCCTTACAGAAGTGCAAACTCCACATTCATCCTTCCAGCTCAAGATCACATTGGACAACCAATGATAATCACAGATCTAATAGACACCTGCTATATCGTTGGCGCGAATATCTCTGAGAAGTCGATCCCTTTTCTCTGAGCATAACCCTTCGCTACCAACCTCGCCTTGTATTATGTTGTATCCTCTTGAAGATCCACCTGCATCCAACCACTTTTCGGCCCATTGGAAGCTCCACCCGCTCCCATATATCGGTCTGGTATAACGAATCGATCATATCGCCCATAGTCACCTTTCACTTATCAGCACTAGGCTTACCTAAAGCCATCTGAATAGAACATGAATCTCCTGTGATATTGGAGTCGTCCATGTACCTCACCGATATCCAGCGATCATGCCGTGTGATTCTTTTCACAGGTGACTACTCCACCTGCTCTGTATCCCTGTCCACATGTCTCAGCCTTCCTACCCTGCTTGCTCATGTGGCCATGCCCAACATGCCACACATGTGTAGAGGTGAAATCTGCTACATCCATTGCAGCTCCATCTTTTGAAGTGCTCCCGATCAATCTGTACAAGTTACCGAGTCGTTACGCTTTCATGATTACCCGTGCCTCCTTAGATACTTTAAGAGCACCATCAATACCTGTGTACTTGCATCCTTTTGCCTCAAGCACACCAAGAGAAATCAGATTCTACTTCAAATCGGGAACGTACCTCACATCTATCAAGGTACGCTCCACCCCATCAAACATCCTGATGCGCACCGAACCAACAACCACAACATTACAGGCAATGTCATTGCCCATAAATACCTGTTCACCATCGCGCTCCCTGTAGCTGGTGAACTAACTCCAATAAGGAGTCATGTGAATAGATGCCCATGTGTCTAGCATCCACTCATCCTTACGATCATCGTATACCTGTCTGAGCGAAGACACAGATAAAACATCACCATCACATCCATCTGACGTGGCAGCATTGACCTCCCTGCATGAAGCCTCAGAATCTTCCCTCTCCGATTTAGAATTTTCACAATCCTTCTTCACATATCCTTCCTTCTCACAGTTCCGGCACTTTACCTTTCCTTTGCCCTTTCCCTTGGATTTTGATCTAGAACCTGAAGAATCTATACCTTGTCCAGAATTCCTACCCACTGTAAACAGTGCATCAGAAGATGTCCCCATGTCGCTGTTTAGCTGTCTCATAGCCTTACCTTGAAGGGCTGCACATAGTGTCCTTGAATAACTCATACGACGCTGGAAGAGAATTCAACAAAATATATGCTTGTTCTTCATCTTTCATTACTTCCTCCATATCCAGCAATTTGTAAACTAATTTATTAAAGTTGTTGATGTGAGCCTCTAGATCTCCACCCTCTGCCATCTTGAAGTTATACCACTGCTGTTTCAAGTGCAGGCGATTTTCAGAGGATATTTTTGTATAGACATCCTCTAACTTCGCCCATAACTTAACCGCAGTTTTCTCCCTCATGACGTTGTAGAGAACCTTATTCATGAGACAGACGGATTGATGATAAAGCCTTCTTATCAAGAGCTTTCCACTCGTCATCAGTCATAGTAGACTTCCGCTCCTCAAGAGTACCATCTTCGCCTTGCTTGATTAAGAAACTCATCATCTTAATTTTCCATAACTCAAAATTATTTTTCCCTGAGTACTTCTCAATCTCATACCTAGTGCTCACCATTATTACTAATCCCTCAGATTCAGATCTGTGCCCCAACGATAGCTCTGATACCACTTGTTGGGATTTTTAGTTACAGATTCACACAAATCTAGATCTAAGAAAGTAATACGATGGCACCAAGCACACACAAGAGAACACAAATTTAACGTGGAAAACCCTTGTGGGAAAAAATCACAGCACAAAGCGACAGATCTCCACTATGAACATAGAAATTACAAAGAGAGGGGACTTACCTGATTCGAACAACCTCAAATCTCACCCTTGCTACACCCTTTGATTTTCCTAGAACTCCTTTAAAAAGCCTTAGAATTATTTTTCATACCCTAGAAAAATCCTAAGAACCCCTATTTATAGTTTTAGAAAATTCCTTTTCGCATCATTGTTGCGAAAGGACTCAAAATCCTCAATCCGCGTAAAATCACGGAACGAATCTTCGTAACCATGACCGGTCGAGCAGACTGCACGACCGGTCGAGCGCTACCAACGACCGGTCGAGCATGCCTCACGACCGGTCAAGGACCTTGGACCCCAAAAATTTATGCTCGCTGGACTTTGAGTCGAGCGGGCTACGACTAGTCGAGCCGCTCCCATGACCGGTCGAACCTGACCCACGACCGGTCGTGCACGTTCAGATTTAAGACATCTGTCAACACAAAATTATTTGTAAGGTTTGGAAAGGAAGAAACTAGGATTTTTGCATATATACTAGTTGACTCCATTTCTTGTAGTTTTGTTTTCATAGTGAATTATTTGTCACTTTATGTAGTGGTTTTTTTTTTTTTATTCTAAGGATTTTTCCACTAAAATCGTGTGTTCTCTGGTTTGCTTTGTTTGCATTTATCTTTCGTTTATTTGATTCTACTCAAAGTATGCTTCTGCAACTCCTAATAATATTAATTAGATTAGGAACTTGATTTCCGGCATCCCATATAATTTTACCAACCCTTACACCTAACAAAAATGAAAATTCATTCTACATAGGTTTTCTTTTCAAGATTTTTAAAATTATCGATCATTCTTTAAATGTATTGGGTTAAACATTATGTAAATACAAAAAGGTGGAAATTGAAATAAGGAATTGGCGTAGACAATAGTTAGGAGACCATAACTTGTTTTCCCTCTGAATATAGAGATTCGCTATTTATTCATCGCTAGAAAAGGTGGCACATATGCTGAGAGACGAGATGACTTGCCACAATCATGAGAGAAGCCAGGGAAGCAGTTATAAAATGTAGGTTTTCTTCTTTTTTTTTTTAATCACTGGACCACTACAACTGTTCACTAACATTAAAAGTACATGTTATCCTTCAAAAACACGCATGTCAAAGTAGCTGACCCAATTGTGGGTGTACCAGAGTCTAAAAGTTAAAAGTAGAACTCAATAGCTACCACCTGATTTTTTTTCCCCTTGGAACGTCTGATTACTACTATTTTATCTCTAGCAATCCATATGACAGCCATCAGCTGAATTTGGGACAGCAACGTCATTCATTAATTATCTAATTAAATACTCTTTATTTAACTAAAAGCCCTTTTCATATCCTTTAAAGAGGCTCAGTCCAGGCTGCACGAACTAATGGTAGGAAAACTTTTGCTTTCCCTACTTGTCTCATATATAATAGAGATTCTCAAGGAGAATAGGTTTCTTGGGTTTAAGTAAACTATCTTAAAGTACTTGATGTTTCCTCTGAAAGAAAGCTAATAAATCTCAATGAGATTAGCCAAGTATATCCTGTAAAACGGATTACTCAAGAAGAAAATGAAAGAATTCCAAAAGTTCTACAAGTTTAAGACAGTTCCTGCAACTGGTTGAAGTGGACGCTTTCACTGCCTTCGAAATGCGACAAGACTCCGTTATGGAAAGCACCCCGGGAAGCCTGTGTATGCAAGCAAATACCCTATGAACACAATCCTTTACGAATTGTTTCCCGGATTTTTATTTTTTTTTCAAAGCAAGAAAATGAGGGCCTGTTTGGATACCACCAAATAAGTTACTTTTTTTACTTACTGCAGTACATTAGTAACTTATTTGAAATAAGTTTAGTTTATGATCAATTATGTTGATGCAAAAAACTGGATCTGTCTCCTCCTAAGCTCCTTTCCTGAAACATGGAAAAAAGAACCCTGGCTATAGCCGGGGAGCCTCTGATGCTTAAGTCATTCTAGGTTCAAAAAGAGGAGTTTCAGTTTATTTCTTGCTCACCTCCGTTTCCTAGAGAACCTCCTTAATATAAGCACGAAGAGTCCCGGCGTAAGGGGATTCTCTCCCACATCTTCGGGCGATTTGATTTGATTTCCGATTGTTTAGGGATCCCTTTGTTTAGGGATATCTTCCAATCCCGGATCATTCGGGATCGGATCCTCTTACAACCGTAATACGGTATTTGATATTGCGCCGCATCTCCTTTACTTGGCTCGGCCTTAGCGAATAATGCTGTCTCGGCTGGTTACAAAGGGGGGAGCTTTGCCTACTTTCGGACGAAACAGAGTCAGATTAGTGCTGACATCCCTTCTTAGTCTGAGGCTGACACTAACTGCCCTTTCACGGGTCAGTTTTATGGTCGATCGGGTGGCTTTCAGCTTAGGACCTCATTCAGTCTCTTCAGACGATGCGGACTCTTTGGCCGAGTTAACTTTATACGACTTTCATATTATGCCTATGAATTCCGATTTTCCAGCTTCGGTCGGGACTTGAATCACTCTGATCTGAGCTACGTCTCTCATTCGACATTCTATTCTCAGCTTTGTCTATTGCTTCGGATAATGTAAGCAAACTCAGCTCATTCAGTACTGAGTTTCCGGACTTGTAATTTTTCCTTCCCAACAGTAAGCCCCCTACTCCTTGTGCTTGCCGTGTCGGCACAAAGGAGTAACGATTTGCTTAGTCGGTTCATGTTGAAAACCGCGGTTATGATGACTCATTTATTGCTTCTTGTCTCGTCTTCAACGAACGACGTTTCGTTATTCGAGGTCACACGAGCGGACAGCCGTCAAGTCGCTTTATCGTCCTATGAGCATCAGACACGTAGCGAAGACGTTACCAGCGTCAGTCGTCATGCGCCACGTGTCGAACGGGGGAATCGATGCACACGTCGATTCGACTCCTCCCTTAATACGTCTCACCACGTGGCTTGGCTATAAAAGGTCGGGCGGGCTCGAATTTCTCATTTTCGCGCCCACGCCCATTTTTTTCATTCCTTCTTCCTTCCTTTTCTTTTCCCCGTCGTTGTGTCTTCCCTGTGCTCGCAACCCATCGTTCCATTTCACTGTTTCATCCTTTTTCCTTTGTACGCCTTCCACCTTTACGGTGAGTCTTTTTCCTTCCCTTTCTTTTAATTTTTAGTGATAATGCAACCCTTGAGTTCCCGGGAAGGGAATTCCGGCGACGAGGGTGAAACGAGACACCACTGAAATGTCTCGGAATCACCCTCTCTACTATTAAAAATGGCGATAAACGCCAATGAGGCCTTCTAGCTTGCTAGGGTATCCAGTGGGGCTTTAGAAAAATGTTCCGCTCCGGTGGGACCTTTTTGCTTGAAACACACTCCTGGTAGACGTATCCCTTACTTTTTTGGGGATAATCTGGAAGATGAAGGCGAATCGGAAGACATGGTTGAGTTGGCCCCTCTTAATAGACCAGTATAAGTCGAATATGGGGGAACCGCTGAGTCAGTTCTTCTACGGAGATCAACTCGGTTAGTAGAATCGGTAGTCGGAGAAAGAGCTGCCGACGAAGAGGCCGCGGAGAGTGAAGGGGCCGAAGATGAGCGAAAAGGGCCGATCCCCTCGGTTTTGACTAAGGCGGATCTAGATAGGATCAGAGTCGGGTATCATGTTCCCGACTCAGTAACTCTTCAACTTCTGCTCCCAAATGAATTGCCTGACCATCCCCCTCCTGGGATGGTCACAATTTTCCAAGTTGCCAAGTAATGTGGCCTGCGCTTGCCCTTGCAACCTATTGCTCGGGGTCTCCTTTCCCGACTTCGAATTGCTCTCGGACAGATAGTTCTGAATGGATGGAGGAACTTGTTTGGATGTGCAGTATTATAGACCGAAGCTGAACAACCCCCACTATCTATAAACGAGTTCCTTTATCTGTACCAAGTACGACCACACGCATTGCATCTAGGTTGGTACTTTTTAAGCGCTTGGCGGAACAAGGGTGGCTCTTTGATAACCGACCCTCCTACTTCTAACAAGCATTGGAAAGAGAAGTGGTTCTTGGTTTGCGGCCGTTGGGAGACTGCTGAGTCTGGACCCTTTGAGCCTCTCGTCCCTCGGGCCTTCTCCGAAGCAGGTGACTCGGCATGTTCTATTATCCGTCCTTTTACTTTACAATCCTTTCGAATCTGATCAAGTTCATTCTACAGTGATCCTGAAAAGACAGCCGAAACTAAGAGAGAATGCTTTATCTTGGATCACGGATTTGTGGAAGATAAGTCCCGAGGATCGGTCTTGGAAGTCTCTCTTACAACCGGAGCGTTTTCTTCTCTCGGGCTTAGATTCGTCCGTGACATGTACCCTCAAGTAATTCTAGTTTCCTTATTCTTGAACTATCCTGATCTTGTCCTGTTTGACATAGAAATGGCCGAAGCTCGTCCTCTTCTGAAACTGACATCCAAATTGAAGGCTCCTCCTCGATCAGTGCCTTTGTTGGAGCCTCGTCCTCCAAAGAGAGCGAAAATTGTCCCTCCGACCGCAGGGCCATCTATTCCGACCTCTATTCCTCGTACTCCGACCGCCGTCATTCTCTCTGACCCCGAAGAGAGGGCAGATGAGGCAGGCCTTCCTGTCGGGTCCCAGGCCGTTCCCGAGCCAAAATCTGTTGCAGAACATGCCTCGGGACAGAGGGAAGAGCAGAGGGGCGAGACTTCAAGGGGGGAACCGGACCCGTGAGACCAATCACTGTTCCACAGGACTCTGATGGACATGGTCCCTTGGGCTCTATCTCGTGGGAGCGAGAAAGAGATTGGCTCTCTCTTCGAAGCCCCCGGGAGTCGGATACTTGATCATTCGGCCAAGATTCTACTTGAGGTGAAACTTAAACTTGTACCTCGACTCTTCATGCTTGATATTAGTTTCCCGACTTAACTCTTTTTTTTTTTTTATACAGCTTGCTCCTTGCTTGCTCAGAGCTAGCGCATATCTGTCTGAGGCTGAGAAGGCTCAGAAGGCTGTGATGGAGGTCTAAGTGGCTAGAAAATGAGCTGTAGAGGTCGAAGCTCAACTGGAGATCACCTCGGTTCAGGTCGACCGATTGACTGGCGAATTGGGCATCGCCAGAAGGGCTACTGAAGACAGCAAGGCTGAGTGCGCTCGGATGGCTCTAATGCTAAAAGAAGCGTAGGACGAGAGTCCGCGGCATCGGTTTGCTCATGAAGAGTAGAAGAAAAAGCTGATTCGGCTTAAAACTGAGACAAGAAGGGCGCTTGAGATGGCCAAAAAAGAGGCTGGAGAGAAGGCCATAAAAGACTTTCTTGAGTCTCCGAAGTTTGAGGATGAGAGGGACCGCTTGTATCAGAGCGGGTACTCTTCTTGCATCCAGGTGATGAAGCAATATTTTTCCAACCTTGATCTCTCGAGATATGAAGAAGGTCCTCCCGAGGATCCGGCGAAGTTAGCCGGGACTCTTGTTCCAGAGGCCGCTCCGAGTGATGCCTGATGAGTCCGGATGCTTGATCTTTTGGTACCATCATCGGTTCCATTTTTGGCACTCACGCCAGCATCGTCTCGGTCTGGGAGCAGTTTTTACCGAAGGAACGGTTTTCCTGTTATGTCCGATCTTTCTCTTGTTTGTAACCCTTTCTTGATCTAGTTTGTGTACTGCCAAAACAAGATGTAACCCGATGTAACGAACAGTCTGATAAATGAATTCATTCAATTTTCATTGAATCAGTTTACATGTTCATCATCTTTGAGTTTTTCGTTGCTTTGTTATACTAACTTCTAAGCGTAATAGATCTTTAGATGTTTGGCATTCCATGGATGAGGCAGCGGCTGTCCTGTCAAGTCCTCCAATCGGTATATTCCAGGCTGAATAGTGCTTGAGACGACATAAGAGCCTTCCCAATTGGGTCCTAATGTTCCTGAACCAACTTCCTTGGTGTTTAGAAAAGATTTTTGGAGAACCATATCTCCGACTCAAAAATGCCTAACCTTAACTCGGGCATTATAAAATCGAGCCACATGTTGTTACCGAGTCATCATACGTAGTCGAGCTTTTTCCCTATGCTCATCCACAAGGTTAAGTCCGAGTGCTAGGAGTTCTTCATTTTTCTCCTCATTAAATGAGCTGACTCGGGCTGAAGGCATCCCGATTTCAACTGGTGTCACGGCTTCAGCGTCATAAGTAAGGGAGAAAGGAGTTTCTCCTGTGGCGGCCCGGGCCGTAGTTCGGTAGGCCCACAATATCTTCGGAAGTTCCTCGGTCTAGCTTAGTTCGAAGATGTTTCTTAATGATCTTGTTGACTGCTTCAACCTGCCCATTCGTCTGAGGATGGTGTGGTAAGAAATACACATTCCTTATTCTAAGGTTATCACACATCTCGCGATAACTCCCCGTTGTCGAACTGCTTCCCGTTGTCGGTGACGATAGTCTGAGGTATGCCGAACCGACAGATAATATTTTTTCATATGAAGTTAGTGATTTTCTGTTCGGTTATTTTCGCCAACGGCTCTGCCTCGGCCCACTTTGTGAAGTAATCTATTAACACGACTGCGAATTTAGTTTGACCCTTCCCCATAGGGAGAGGTCCAATAATGTCGACTCCCCATTGCGCGAAAGGCCAACGGCCAGTCATGGGAGTCAACTCTTCAGGAGGTTGTCTTGGAATGACCGCGAATCGCTGACATTTGTCGCATCATTGGATGAATTTACGAGCGTCGTGCTGGATCGTTGGCCAATAGTACCCCTGACGCAAGACTTTGTGTGTGAGAGACCATCCGCCCGAATGATTTTTGCAAATTCCTTTGTGGATGTCCCGTAAAACATAGTCGGCTTCGCTGAGGTTAAGACACCATAATAACGGAGGGTAGTAACCCTTTTTATATAATGTTCCATTGTCCATTGTATAACGGGAAGCTCGGATCTTCAGTCGCCAAGCGTCAGCACGATCTTCAAGTAATTCTCCAGTGTCGAGGTACCAGACGATTGGGTCAAACCAAGTAGGTCCCGAATCAATGGTGAGTACGATCGAATCATCTGATTCTGAGATACTTGGTTTGGTAACGCACTCAATCGGGACAGACCTGGGTATGTCATCTTCATCGGCGGAGGCGAGCTTCGCTAGTAGGTCAGCTTTGGCATTTTCTGTCCGAGGGATTCGAGTGATGATACAATGCTGAAAGTCGCCCATCAATTTTTTACTTTCTCCATATATGCTTTTAACTGTTCTTTTTGTGTTTGATATTCACTGTTGACTTGATTAACAACTAACTGAGAATTGCTGAAAACATCGAGATGCGTTACACCTAGACTGGCCGCGAGACGGAGGCCGAGTAAAAGTGCTTCATACTCTGTTGTATTGTTCGAGGTTTGAAATTCAAGTCTTAAGGCATATTTCATGTAGGTTTGATCGAGAGTTACCAGTACTACCCCTGCCCCGCTGGCCTTAGAGTTGGAGGAGCTATCGACAAAGAGCTTCCAAGGGGTGGGCTCGGGTGCATACTCGGGACCGGTGACTGTCGATTTGTGAACCGGGTCGGTTAGACTTGTGTCGATGTGAGCTGTGACCTCGGCAATAAAATCTGCTACGGCCTGACCTTTGATCGCCACCCTTGGCTTATATTGAATATCAAACTCACTAAGTTCAATTGCCCATTTTGTAAGTCAGCCGAATGCTTCTGGTTTCTATAGAATCTATCGTAACGGAAGGTCGGTCATAACAACAATGGTATGGGCTTGGAAATATGACCGTAGTCGGTGCGAGGAGACAACTAAGACCAAGGCCACTTTTTCTAAGAGTGGATACCTCGTTTCTGCTGGTAAGAGCGCCTTGGTGACGTAGTAAACCGGTAATTATTTTCCTTCATGTTCTCGTATCAAAGCTGAAGTAACCGCTACCTCAGATACGACAAGGTATAGCAATAGAGACTCTCCTGGTTCAGGCTTTGATAAGAGAGGCGGAGAACCGAGGTACGACTTTAATTATTGAAATGCATCTTCACATTCTTCCGTCTAATCCAATGTTTGTCGTCCCTTCAACTGTTTGAAGAACGAGAGACATTTATCAGTGGCTCGAGATAGGAAGTGATTAAGTGCTGCAATTCGTCCGATCAGTCTTTGTATGTCTTTAACATTCTTTGGAGCTTCCATATCGAGTAACGGTTTGATCTTCTCTGAGTTCGCCTCAATCCCTCTCTGGCTGACTAAGAATCCCAGGAATTTTTCGAGCTCACGCCAAAGGCACACATGCTCGGGTTCAACTTCATATGGAACTTGCGCAAGATTAGGAACATTTCCTCTAGGTCGGCTATATGGTCAGCTGCGTGTATACTTTTGACGAGCATGCCATCTATGTATACTTTCATGGTTCAGCCGATTAACCGAGTAAAGATTTTGTTCACTAATCTTTGGTAAGTTGCTCTAGCATTTTTCAAACCAAAAGGCATCACTCGGTAACAATAAAGACCTTTGTCCGTGACAAAGGTAGTTTTTGACTTATCGGATTCGTTCATTATAATCTGATTATATCCTGAGTATGCATCCATAAAACTAAGTAATTCGTGTCCCGAGTACTATCAACCAACCGATCTATCCTCGGTAAAGGAAAGCTGTCCTTCGGGCAGACTTTGTTTAGGTCGGTATAGTCAATACAGACCCTCCACTTCCCGTTGGCTTTCTTCACAAGTACGACATTAGCCACCCATTCAGGATAGTATATCTCTTCTATAAAGTTTGCCTTAAGGAGCTTGTCGACTTCCTCCCCAATAATGGAGTATCTTTCTGGGCCGAGAGGACGTTGCTTCTATCGGACAGGTCGATATGTCGGATTGATATTAAGTCGGTGAGTGATTACTAAAGGGTCGATACCCGGCATGTCTTCATGACTCCATGTAAATATGTCGGCATATCATCGGAGCAGAGATATCAGACGGTCCTTCAATGGTGATTGCAGAGACGATTCAATTTGTATCATTTTCGATGTATCGATTCCGACCATGGGAACCGAAATAAGATCTTCGATTGGCTGTCCTCGCTTATGAGTCTCGACTCGAGGATCTAGTGATTCGATCGTCAATATCTCGGCTTGAGGATCCAGTGATTCGATCGTCGATATCTTGGCTTGACCTTTCTCGACTGGTACCTTCACGGCGACTGCATAACATCGTCTTGCATCTTGCTGATCTCCTTTGACAATTCTGATGCCTGACTCAGTCAGGAATTTCATGGAGAGATGATATGTAGATACTACAGCTTGGAGTAAACTCAACGAAGGTCGGCCAAGTATAGCATTGTAAACGGACGATTGATCGACTATTAGGAAGTCGACCATGATGGTTGTCTGGTATGGAGGACTCCCGGCAGTGAGCGGCAACGAAATGATTCCTTCCGGGAGTATTTGCCCTCCTGTGAATCCGATCAATGGGGTACGAACCAGTCGTAATGCCGATCGTTCCACTCCCATTTTATCGAACGCTTGAGTAAACAGCACATCAGCTGACGACCCTGTGTCAATTAATATACGAAATACCTTTCGGTTAGCGATCGTCAGACTGATAACCAGGGCATCGTCATGAGGATGATAGATGCCCCGAGCGTCTTCATCAGTGAACGTGACATAGTATTTTTCTTTCTTTCTTTCCTTTGAAGGTCGAGTGATGACTAAAAGTTCAGACTCGGGCTAGCTTATACTTCTAGGTGATTCTTTCGGGCATTATTTGAATCACCTCCGCCTCGGGGACCGCTGACGATAGTTCGAATTTCTTCCGTTGATCGGTTGTCGACTGGGTGCACCTCTGATGCCCCAGCCTTCTCAACATGTTCTGCGAGTCGGCATTCGCGGATAAGCTGCTCGATTTCTTCCTTCAGATGAATACAATCACTTGTATTGTGCCCGTAATCGCGATGATAGTGGGAGTATTTATCTTTGTTCCGTCGGTTTGGATTTGTCCTAAGCTTGCCTGACCAATTAACGAATCCCTCACTCTTGATCTCCATCAGCACTTGATCCTGTGGTTTATTGAGCGAAGTATAAGTGAAAAACTTTCTATCAAGACATTTGCTTGACTTCCTTTCGTCACGATTTCGGTCGTCCTTGCGCTTCTTTCTCCCGGCTGAGTCAACTTCTTTCTTGGTTGACTCTTTGGTCGGGATTTTTGTGTTTTGGGCAACTTCTCGTAAGATCCTTGTTTCTTCGGCATCAGCATATTTGTCGGACTGAGCCATAAACTCGGCCAGTGTTATCGGCGGATTTTAATCTAATGATGCCAAGAAAGGCTTGTCTCTCACACCCTGCATAAGCGAATTGAGTGTTGTTTCTTCTGAATGTTTCCGAACCTGTAATGATTCGAACTTAAAACGCTTAATGTAGTCTTTTAATAACTCACCCTCCTTCTAAATTATGTTATTCAGATGGGCAAGAGGTTTTAACTTCTTCTTTCCACCGATGAAGTTGGTGAGAAAGGCCTTGCTAAGTTTGGTGAATGTACTGATCGACTTCGATTTTAACTGTTTGAACCAAAGGCCGGCCACATCTGCTAAGGTAAGAGAAAATTTTTGACACATGACGGCGTTGGAAGCATCGTGTAACTCCATGTACATCCGAAAACATTTGATATGCTCTGTTGGGTCGGTTTTGCCGGTGAAATATGTAATTTGCGGTAAACGGAACCTTTCTGGTAGCCGAGCTTGCATGACCTCATCAACGAAAGGGGATGTCTTTGCTTCGAGCCAGGTTTTTCGTATATCTCGACCCTGTTTCATATCTGTCATCTCTTCCCTTACCTCTTTCTTAAAGTCTTGGAGTTTTTCTTTCCATGGTTCGTCACTCTCCGCCACACCCTCATCCGAAAGTCGGTTACGCCTCCTCCGATCGATCTCATGTCTAAGGTCAGTGGGGGGCAACACGGCAGTTGCCGAATGAGCCAGCGGTGGTTCAGTCGGACCATGGGGCTGACTCGGCTGAGAAAGGGATCGCGGTCCAGTGGGCTGACTCGGCTGAGGAAGGGATCGCGGACCAGTGGGCTGAGGATCAGCCACTGGATCTGCGGCATTCACCACTTGACTTCGATGAAACTGTTGCATTTGTTGATGGTGAATTTGTTCCAACATTTGCTTCATAACAGCTATGTCAGCTCTGAGCTCTTTAACTTTCCAATCCAACCGTTCGTTCTCTTGGTTTCTCTGAGCATTAGCTTCCACGGAAACGGCGGGGCAAGTAATGAGAACTTGGTTGCCAGGTCGATTCTGAGCCCCCTGGATTGCACCAGCTGCACTTGTTCCTACTTGTCCAGGGTCGGCTCCGACGGCGGCAGTATTACTTGGTTCTTCATTTCCCGTTCTTCTTGTAGTTCTCGCCATTAACAATGGTTTACACAGCCTTTTGGGTAGAATGCGAAGAAACGACTTTTCGTATCGTTTCCCACAGACGGCGCCAAACTGTTGATGCAAAAAATTGGATCTGTATCCTCCTAAGCTCCTTTCCTGAAACATAGAAAAAAGAACCCTGGCTATAGCCAGGGAACCTCCGATGCTTAAGTCAGTCTAGGTTTAAAAAGAGGAGTTTCAGTTTATTTCTTACTCACTTCCGTTTCCTGGAGAACCTCCTTAATATAAGCACAAAGAGTCCCGGCATAAGGGGATTCTCTCCCACATCTTCTGGCGATTTGATTTGATTTCCGATTGTTTAGGGATATCTTCTGATCCCGGATCATTCGGGATTGGATCCTCTTACAACAGTAATACGGTATTTGATATTGCGTCGCATCTCCTTTACTTGGCTCGGCCTCAACGAATATTGCTATCTCAACTGGCTTACAAAGGGGGGAGCTTTGCCTACTTTCGGAAGAAACAGAGTCAGATTAGTGCTGACATCCCTTCTTAGTCCGAGGCTGACACTAACTGCCCTTTTACGAGTCAATTTTATGGTCGATTGGGTGGCTTTCAGCTTAGGACCTTATTCGGTCTCTTTAGATGATGCTGACTCTTTGGTCGAGTCAACTTTATACGTCTTTCATATTATGCCTATGGATTCCGATTTTCCAGCTTCGGTCGGGACTTGAATCACTCTGATCCGAGCTACATCTCTCATTTGACATTCTATTCTCAGCTTTATCTATTGCTTCGGATAATGTAAGCAAACTCGGCTCATTCAGTACCGAGTTTCCGGACTTGTAATTTTTCCTTCCCAACAAATTATAAGTGTGTGTGTGTGTGTGTGTGTGTGTGTGTGTGTATATATATATATATATATATATATATATATATATATATATATATATATATATATATATATAATTACTTAATCACTTCAATTTAATAAGTAGAAATCAAGATAAGTTACTTAAGACATAAGTAGCTTATCTTAAGTAACTTAAGATCCAAACGCTCCCTATAAGCCTGAGAAGAGGAGAATGTCTCAAGAACATCATTCTATTGGTTATGAGAGCTCCATATATAGAAAAATCAAAACACATGTTTTCATGATGGCACAGATCCAATACAAAGATTTATACATATAAAATGTGTTTATGTTTATATAAGTTCATCTAAGTGCACTTAACTGCATATAAATACATAGATGCATTTAAAGTGTACTTTAATGAACTTAAACACACTTAGACACATCAGGTTGGGCTCATGTTTGATGATACAGAATTATAAGAACACTTACTGATGGTGGCTGCCTCAAAAAATCTTTCGGACGAGCATTCACTGAACAAACAAACATTTAAGAAGGTGGTCCATATTCAAAGGAAAAGAGTTAAATAATCAAAGGTTAGAAATAGTTTAATGTGATTGGTTTTCTTATCCTTGGCGATTAGGTCCAATACATAAACGGTTTGGATCATGGAAACATGACTCTAGATTCAACGGCTATACACCCAAGTTATCCCATATGTGTGTTAGTAAAAATCTAATTGAATCCGGTTACCCAGGGTTGTCAATGATCAAGTGCTATAGTACAGTTCCCGGGCTAAATGGGTTCGCTGGGTCTGAATTAATCCAGTTCTTGAATACCTGGACCTGTATTGACAATGGTCCGGGGTACTTTTTTTTTGGACTATATTTCAAGTTGGGTCAGGAAAAATAAAAGAATTTACATAGGTGGCCCATTAGATGGATGGATTAAATTGCACACGTGTCACTTAAACGTGCATGGTGTGTAAATGAGAGCTTTGTTACACGTGTGGTTTAGAAAACCTCGCTTTGTTGGTAAAATCATCGATATATAAATGTATAGTATTTCGCTATTAAAACTAACTCGACCTGGCGTGGGCCTGACTAGACTTGCCCCGACTCAACTTTAATTGGGTCCATCGCATGGACTCGACCTACATTAACCGGGTCCAGAAGGTGAGACGATGAACCTAACCCAATTTAATTACAGACCTGAAAGATGGGATCCAGAGCCGTTCAACCTGGAATGGATCCATCGGGGTACCCACGGGTCCAGGTACCAATTGACTGCCCTAGCGTCACCCCTGGTGTGTTTATAATGCAGTGACGGATTAAGGCTGATAAGGAATAGAGCTGGGCATAATCCGACCCGATGGAATTGGGTCGGATCGAGTAGGCCCACTCAGATCCGATCGTACATCAAGTCAAGTTCGGATCAGTGGTCAATCCAGACTGATCTGATCCGATCCAATCGGGTACCTATATTTGGATGAAGAGAAAAAATATATAAGCTTGATCCAAAACTTTTGTGGATTCAAAGAAGTTTTTAATGGTCAGCATTCAATCAACACCTTGCGGTCCACTTGAGATTTGGATCAACCTCATTTTTGGACTCATACCATAAAATGATTTGGAAGAATGAGTGAACCGTATGGATGAAACACATACATCATGGTGGGGGCCACAGAGCACCGACCACTAGCCATTGGCTAGTTGCAGGGTGAGTAGCCGATGCATTTCCCCGCAAAACCCTCTGGCTTCTTAATGACCCGGAAGTTGAAATAGAGGCAGAAAACCACTTCTCTTTTCAAAATGCACTATTTTCTACCATCAAAACCTCTCCTCTTTCCAAAACGCACTATTTCCCGTTCAGTGACCTTTCGAATTCCAATTCCAATTCCAATTCCAATTAGAAGACTCAATTCCAATTAGAAGACTCCTACCCTTTACAAACTCTATCCAAACTATTCCACTTCCAATCCCAAGACTCTTACCATTTACAAACTCTATCTAAACAACTATGACACCACCAAAGATCTGTACTCCCCAGATTCAATGGAGCTTTATGGAGATTTCGTTGGCCCACAAATTTTATTTTTTAAAAAGAAAAAAAAAAACAAACAAACAGAAGGACCAATCCAAACGTACCCAATCTGATCCGACTCGGTTTCCCTGACCGAGTCAGACTCAGGTAAGATCAGGCCAACAGTACACCAGATCGGATCGAGTTAGATGACCCAGACTCGGTCTCGACTCGGATCAATTTCGGGTCAGTCCATGGAAAATTTCGGACCGAGTCGAGTTGGACCCAATCCAGTTCGACTCGACTTATGCTCAGCTCTAGTAAGGGAGTGTTTGGAGCCTGGGATTAGATGGGTTTAAGTGGGATGGAATTACCTTAATGAAATGATTACACTATGTTAGGGATTGTCGTCTAATCACATGGCTTGGAGGCTATCCCACTTCATGTTTAGGAAATGGATTGACTACTCATCTTGCCACTACCGGTTGGTGATCCGTGGGCCCCACCATGATGTATGTGTTTCATCCATGTCGTCCACCCATTCTTCCATGTCATTTTATGGTATGAGCCCAAAAATGAGTTTGATCCAAATCTCAAGTCGACTGCACAATTGTCCCTAAGAGGTTTTTAATGGTGTAATTCAATCACTATTGTTTTCTCATGGTGTGGTCCACCTGAGATTTATATCTACCTCATTTTTGGGATCAAGCCCTAAAATTATATTTCAAAATGGATGGATGGCATGGATAAAACACATACATCATGGTGGGGTCCACAACACTGACCACTAGTTACACGAAACTCAAAGTAGGATTGTAAAAACCCTTGCCTTGGCACTGATTCCAAGAAGGGACTTCACAACCCATACCTTATTTGAGTCCCAAACAGGGCATTGCAATGATCCATGGGATCTTAAAACCCACTCCCACCTAATATCATTTAAGCCCATGTGCCAAACAACCCCTAAGGATCTTCAAGAGTTCCACTCACGGACGCGGATTTCCTGTGAAATCCAATCATACGAGAGGAAATTAGTGGGGAAGAAATGCATACGGTTGAAATCATTCTAGGTCCACCTTGATGTTTATCTGCAACCCCAGTCGTTCATAAGTAGGGGTGTACATTGAGTCGTACCGAGACGAGCTAGCCTTAGCTTGACTCGACTCGACCACTAGCTGACCTCAACTCGAACTCGACTCTGCTCAGTCCTCGAGCCTGACTGGCCAGCTCGGCTTGATTCGGTCAATAGCTCAGGCCAAGTTCGAGCCAAGATCGAGTCGAGTTCACTATTGAGGCATTTCCACAAATACCTAGACTGCACGTTCAAAATCCCTTTGTATGTGAAACAGAAGCAATGGTTTTATGTGTATTTTATCAAACACCTTCTAAGTAATATAAAAACCAAGAAAAAAAGGGTATTTGTTTCATGTACATACCTTCCTTACCACCGGCCACACTTGGTTGAGTCATTTTATCAAACACTTGGTGAGCAACATCAATGACAAAGTAACCGAGTCATCGAACTGGTTCAGTTGAGTCGAGCTGGGGCCTGCTCAAACTTGGCTCAATCTTATTTTCGAGCTCAAAAAATCAGCTCGACTTGGCTCGAACTCAACTTCGAACCGAGTCGAATCAAGCTTTTTCGAGTCGAGTCAGGCGAGCTAATCGAGCTAGCTGGGTTATGTACACCCCTATTCATAAGGTCATTCCTTCTTGGATGAACTGAAAACACAAGAGGCTTAGCCTCAAAACTCTTGTGGACCTATGAATGTTTCGACGGTTCTAGTCCTTTAATTCTCATATTTTCCTCTCGTGTCTCCCACTTGAGTATTAGATCCTCACCATTTTTGGTCCACGGTATAAGACCCGTATCCTAGTCCGTACTATTCCGTCAACTCCCGCGATCCTTCCCGTCAAATTCCGACAACCTGCGACCGATAACCGACATTTACGTGCGACCCTAAGTTATACCCTGTAGATTTGAGTCTGCTTAATCCAAGACTTGTACCATTGCGACCGCACACTCGCCGCGGTTCCAACGCCACGACTCGCGCACCGATCTAATACCCAGAAGAGGAGATGTAGACCCGCGTTCAGTTTGAGAAAAAATACCGCGCGTTGCAAATTCCAAGAGAATCTCTACAACATGTCCCATCAATCCATCAATCAATCAATCAACCCATCAATCCATCAATAACCTCATGTCAAGTACACATCACCTTTCACCCCATCCCAAAGCAACCACCAAGTCAACTCTCTCTCACCCTCTCTCTTACACACCCATACTTATCAAAGTACACCATCACCTCACCCATCACTCACATCCATCACCCATCCCTCTCTCCTTACAACTCTCTCTCTCTCTCCCTTCTTTCTCACACCATTTTCAAGCAAGGAGAGAGTCCACACGTCCATGCTCTTTTCAAGAGAAAAATGTGAGTTGTGTGGTCCACCTTTCCCTTCCCAAAAACCTCCATCCTAGCCATCCACTTTTCATCTTCCACCATCAAAGAGAAGCACAAGGAGATAGACTTTCCAACGGACTGAGAAGATCGATAGGTGGGGTGCTTCTATAGACTAGTTTTTCTATTTTTATGATGGACCAAGTGAGGCCTACCGATCAATGGTACGGATCTCACTTTGGACCCTACGATGTGGCCGATGGCCCACCTTGATTATCCATATCATTTCATGATGGGGCCATTCTCCATGGACCTCATCATGATGTTTACCTTCCTAGCTTGTATATGGGTCATCTAGACCGTCTATTTTCATGGAGAAGGGATCTCCACCGTTAGATTTCAATTTTATGGGCCCACATGTTATGAGACCCACTTGATGTATGATTGGATGCTTGAAACAGAGGGCCCATAGTGCCGGGGTCCCTCCATCACGCGTGTCCCACTCTCTCTCTCTCTCTCCCTCTCTTTTTCATTTCTTTATCTTGTGATAATATGGCCTTGTGGCCCACTTGGATGGACCCCACCATGAAGTATGTATTTTATCTAAGCCATCTAGAAGTGGGGCCCACTTTATAGGTGTTGCATAAACACCATCCATCATCCGGTGGCCCACCTGAGCAGCCCACATCTTTGGCACCTGGGATGCCAAATCGTCCAGCGTCCCTGGACGTTGGACGTCATCTGGAAAACACAAATATAAGCTTGGTTTAAAGCTTTGTGTGGACCACTCATATGGGCCCCACCTTGATGTATATTTTTTTTTTAATCCACGCCGTCCATCCTTTTCCTTAGATCATTTTAGGCGTTGAGCCGAAAAATGAAGCTGATCCGATGTTCCGGCAGGCTATAGCATAGCAAACGGTGGTTTTCACCGTTAAAAATTTACCTGACTTTTCTATACCCCATAATATATTGAATATTGGGCTTATTTGTCTTGTCTTGAGATATGGAAAGCAGTGGGTGGGGTGGATTCCTCCGACACGGGCCCCACATATGAAAAACCATGGGAATTCCATTTATATATATATATATATATAAGAGAGAGAGCAGCAGGCCTGCTGCTGTCAAAGGCACAGGCAGCGCCGCGCTTGTGATGGGTGGCCAAATGGCAGGGACCCATGGTCCCATCCGTGGGCCCCACCTTGATGTTTATTTGTCATCCAATCCGTTCATAAGGTGGGCCCTCAGGGCAGTGGGCCACCCTCCAAAAAATCAGGCACATCCAACGCTCAGGTGGCCCACATCAGAGGAAACAGTGGGATTGAACGTTTACCATTGAAACCTTTTTCTGGGCCACAGAAGTTTCAGATTAATATGAAATTTATTTTTCCTCCTCATCCAAGTCTGTGTGACCTTATCAACAGTTTGGATGTAAAATAAATGTTATGGTGGGCCCCACGTGGGAGCCCACAGTGATGTATGTGTTGTACTCCCACCGTCCAAGCGGACGGTGGAGTCCACAGTGATGTATGTGTTGTATTCCCACCATCCTGCGGACGGTGGAGCCCACTGTGATGTACGTGTTTATCCGCACTGTCCACTGATTCGACAGTGGGACCCACCATGATTTATGTGTTCTATTCACTTTGTCCACACTAAATCGTGTGTGTGGGTGTATATATATATTATATTATATATAATATTGTATATATTATATATGTATATATGTATGATGGTGGGCCTTCATGTGGACCCCCACCATGATGCATGTGTTGCATCCAAACTGTCCATCCACTTTGTGAGCTCATTTTGGGCATGAGCTAAAGAATGAGTCAAGTCCATAGCTCATGTGGACCCCCACCATGATACATGTGATGCATACAATCTGTCCAACTACTTTGACAGCTCGTTTTAAGGCTTGAGGCTAAAAATAAGACAGATCTATAGTTCAAGTGGACCTCACCTTGGTATATATATAAGGCCCAGTTGAGGAAGCCCACCTTGATGTAATTATGGCCCGTTGTTGAGGCTCACCTTGATATATATATGGGACCCATGTTATGAAGGCCCATTATGATGTATTATGGCCCATGAGTTGAGGCCCATTGTGATGTATTAAGGCCCATGGGTTGAGGCCCATCGTGATGTATTAGGGCCCATGGGTTGAGGCCCATTGTGATGTATTTGGAGCCCATGGGTTGAGGCCCATTGTGATGTATTTTTGGCTCATATGTTGTGACCCATTTGATATATTTTCAGCCCATGTGATGAGGCCCATCTTGAGGTATTTGTGGCCTGCATGGCTAGGCCCGATGTGGTGTACATGCGGCTCAATGCGAGGAATGTGCACCTGATGTAATGTGTGATTTCACTATAATATAGGTAATGATGTTTATGGCGGGCCGTGCCTTAGGAGCAATGTTAGTTTGACGTCCATATTGTAAGAATAATGTTGGTTAAATGTCCACGTTATAACTCTCCCTAGGGCATATTGATAGGCCCATACTTGTTGTGTGTAGGCCGTCTAGGCCCATCTTTGCTGTGAGAGTAGTTCATCACTTTATAACATGCTTAGTGTAACTCCATGATTCATGCCCATACGCATCATATGTATGCCTGATATGAGGATTGTTTGATCATTGCATATGCCATTGGGCAGACTATTTATGGGACTCCCTATGAGATGGAGTGCCCACATTATCGCGTCGTACGCGCAGGATTGCTGCATGACTAGATAGTGTGACTCATGCATCCTTCATATATGTGACTTAATCATTGTACGCCCTAGTGACATCAGGGTCGTGGCCTCCACAGGCACATCATGGATGGCCAAATGGGACACCGAAAATACTTGGTTCTAGCACTGTGGGCACTTAGAATGTCCTTAGGTGAAAGTCCCAGAACCTCCAAGGCCAGGAGTAGCCCCAATGTCTAGACCGAGTGGAACATGAGTGTCCGAGTGCCGAATACCAGTAGGTCGCGTCTCCCACTGTGTCGTGGTCGGTTGGGAGGGGGTGTGGCCTTATCTGCCCGAGTGATGGGGCTATAAGCTAGGCTGAGTATGACCAGCTCGTAAATGGGTCCGCTATTGACGAGCCGGGTAGGTATTGGCAGACTGCTGGCTAGGCGGATAGTGAGGTCTTTTCCACTCGCAGGGCTGTGCAGCTAGGGAGGAGGCAGTCGGTGTGGAGTGTATTAGACCCCGGTGATTTCTCCAAAGAGCAACCATACTGATATGTGGACTTATTGAGTAGGAATTGCATATTCATTCATTCATTCATTCACTATCCACTTGTGCTGGTGGTGCGTAACTATTTGTTATGTGTACCTTCGCATGGCCAGGATTTCGGTTGGACGCGCGACTAACCTGAGATCAGGAGTTTACCACATTGAGTCAGACTATCCAAATTTAGGTATGAGACTGGTTTGGATAGAAGTCCCTTGTGGTGGACCCCATAGCTTGTGATACTACGTACTATCATCCCGACTTTACATTCCAGCATAGTCATTTCATTCGCACCGCATATTACATTGCATCCGCAGTACTTAACATTTCGGGTTACTATGTTCTTGCACTTATATAGCCTAGATAAGGTTGATGATATTCGTGGTCCGTCAGGATTTACATCGCATAACCTTGATACGGCTGATAGCACTCATGGACTTACAAGTATATTTCCGCTTACTCTGATATCGTATGATTCATGATCTTGTCAGTATTTCTGCTTATTCCGATGATGTATGATTTATAAGCTTTATGGTATACTTGACACTTACCTTACACAAACTTACACCACCCTCTAAGCTTTCTATAAGCTTATGCATGATAGATGCGTGCAAGTGGCGTTAGGTTGCTGCAGCGTTGAGCTTGGAGCTTGCAGCTGTCTTCTGGAGCTTTGATTTTGATATATGTATTTCCCTTTCAGCATTATATTCAAATGATTATATTAGTGGATATGTGATGATGATGTTGCCTTTGTGAATTGGGTATACTTGTGGTTATGCTTCTTATGAAACAAATGTACGTTGAAAAATCCTCCTTGTAGGATCCCAAGATCGGAACCTGGCATATGGACGCTGAGAGTAGAGAATAGGGTACTACGGAGGCTGTCGACACCAAGTTCGATGATCGAGATTCTTATGAATCCGATTTCCGGACTTGGGGCGTGACACACGGTCTTAAAATGAGCTAGAAAAATGGATGGAGGGGCTGGATTTCTCACAAAAATCAAAGGGGCCCATGTAGCTTCCGCATGGAACCTCCTGCGACAGGTTGTGCAAGAAATCCGCGTCCTACACATATCGCCCTTGTGTTGCCCACTTGGACGAAAAGTATCTACTGTCATCGCTGTTATGGGCGCGGATTCGGTACTACCCCTGCCCGTCCAGAGCTCAGGATGGGCTGGACGTGTAGACCCTTAATTAGTGGAGAGTGGCTACGTCATATGGCAGAGGACACGTCAGCAAATGGAATAGAGTTCTCCAAAAAAAACTCCAAACGTTTTTTTTTTTTTTCCGTCTTTCATGTTTTTTCTCTCTTCTCACTCCCTCTTTCCGCATCCCTTTTTTTCTCTTCGATTCTTTATCTCTCTCATCAACTACCCATTTGCAGGCCGCTCTCATCTTGACAAAGCTCTCATTGTACCTCTGCATATAACAGGTAGGGTTTCTAGCCTAGATTTTTTTTTCCCTTCATCCTATTTAAATGCTTAGATTAGAGATTTAAAATTATGGTTTTTCTTTTGAAAAAAGTATTGGGATTTTGTCTTTTGTGATTGGAATTTAGAATTTCTTGTTTGGAAATGCAATTGCAATTACGGTTTTGGGATTAAGGTTGGAATTGAGATTACTAAAAATTCTCTCCTTTCATATAATCTCATCCATTTGATTAGTGGCCTATCCAAAATTCAGTGGGTAAAAGAAAAATCCATTAATCGTTATGGGCATGTCCTCTTTGTGATGGATGATATTTTTAGGGCATGACCTATTTGTGATGGGCCTCAATAGAGAGCTCACTGTACAATCAAAAGAGATTCTTATTGAAATTTACATTTTTTATAATCTAATTTTTGGGGCATGGCCTGTTATGATGGTCCTCACTAGTGAGTCGATAGATTTAATTTATTTGGGTTATATTATATTTTAGTGGGTCCTACTTCATATATTGAATGGTAAAAAGGTTTAATTATGTGCATCATATGACACTTATGCATTTTTATGTTTATGACAATATTAGGTTTTTTTTTTTTTAATCAAGTACATTATTGTTATTAAATGAGATGAGAAGTAAAACTAAAATCATGTATATAATAGATGGTTAGATCCTCATATACATATTATATATTATAAATAATTTTTGGAATGGTGAATGATTTAAATACCCTTTTCTTTTGAAGGTTAATTGGTGAAATGGATAATGATATCTTGAAGACTCGAGCATGTTCTTAGCCATTTCGAAGGTTAGAGTTTGATATGAAAATAGATGATCAAGATGTAAACCAATAAGTAGATGAATATGAAGCAAGACAAGTTGTACTGGCCAGTACAAATGATGAGTTGGATGAAGAACCAAAACCAGGAATGAAGTTTATTTCTATTGATAATGCATATGAGTTTTACAATAGGTATGCTAGGAAGAAGGGTTTTAGTGTTCGAAAATCATGGACAAAAAAAATCTGATGATGGTGTCGTGGTTAAGAGGTATTTTTGTTGTTCCAAAGAAGGTCAAAGACGTAAAAGGAAACATATTGATCAGTTGAAGTTTATCCGTCCAATTACAAGAACCCAATGTCTAGTAAGCATGATTATTAAACTTCAGGTGAATGAAAAATATCGTGTGACTAAGTTTGTGGCAGAGCATAACCATGAAGTTGTTACACCATCAAAGGTGCACATGTTAAGGTCACAAAGAGGCTTGACCGATGAACAAAAAATTGAAGTAGATATAGCGGATGCTTCAGGAATAACACCCAAAGCAGCTGGAGAATTGATGAGTAGACGAGCTTAAGGTCGGGAGAATCTAAGTTTTTCACCTATCGATCACAAAAATTACTTACAGAGAAAGCGAATGAAAGCAATAGAAAAAGGTGATGCAAGAGCTGTTCTAGAATACCTTCAAAAAATGCAAGTAGATGATCCATCTTTCTTTTATGCAATACAAGTAGATGAAGATGATCAAATCACTAATATGTTTTGGACAGATACGAAGTCAATAATAGATTATAATGTTTTTGGAGATGTAGTTTGCTTTGATACCACATATATGATAAATAACTATGGATGACCATTTGCCCCATTTATTGGGGTAAATCATCATAAGCAAACTATAATATTCGGTGGGGCCTTGCTATATGACGAGACAATTGAATCGTTCAAGTGGTTGTTTCAAACATTTTTAAGTACAATGTCCGGAAGACAACCAATGACATTCTTGACTGACCAAGATGCTGCAATAGCTTCGGTGATGCCGAAAACATATCATTGTTTATGCATTTGGCACATCTACTAAAATGTTGTGAAATATCTTAATGGTGCATTTAAAGCTTCAAAAAGTTTGAATATGATTTTAATAGGTACGTGTATGATTATAAGGAGGAAGAAGAGTTTTTAGTTGCATGGAATAACATGATTGAGAAGTATGATTTAATACATAATAAGTGGCTATAGGATTTGTTTAAAGAAAGAAAAAAATGGGCTTTGGTTTATGGAAGAAATATATTCTATGCTGATATGAAAAGTACGCAACAAAGTGAGAGCATGAACAGTCTTTTGAAAAAATATTTGAACTCCAAATACAATTTATTACATTTCTTCACCCAATATGATCGAGTACTAGCTGATCAACGATACCAGGAATCCATGGCTGATTTTAGAATGAGGCAAAGTTCCCCTGTACTATTTCTTGATGTGAATATGCTAAAGGAAGAGACAAAGGCATACACTCTAAAAGTGTTTGAAATTTTTCAAGATGAGTATAAAAACAGTCTCAGTTATTCCATTTTTAAATGTAGTGAATTTGGTACTATTACAGAGTTTTGAGTTACTTGTAACGAAAAAGATGAAGGACATATTGTTAAATTTAACTCATTGGATAGTACTGTGACCTGTAGCTGCAAGAAGTTTGAGTTTATGGGTATTTTATGTAGTCATGCATTGAAAGTTCTAGATCATCATAATGTAAAGGTACTTCATCCCTATTACATTTTGAAGAGATGGCGAAGAGATGCAAAGGTAAATTTTGCTAAAGATCATACTAAATTAACAATACATGGTGATCGCAACATTGCTTTAGATAAGCGAAAAAAATATTTATGTCGCAAGCTTCTTAAAATTGCAACAATGGTCGGGGAGCATGATGAGGTTTTTGAATTTACAGATGGATATGCAGATAAATTTCATGATGAAGTTATGGGATGTATACAAATGATCAAGGAACCTCCATTGATGCCATCTCAAGTCGATGACGAAAGTGTAGATACTGATTATGCATGCCTTGAGCCGATCGAAAGTATGAGCAATGAACTTGCACACCCTAAGATGACCAAAATTGTAGATGTTGAACGTGCATACTTTGAGCCAACTGAAAGTGCATGCCTTGCAAAAAAAAGAAGAAAAATTACCTTTGTAGATAGTCTGAGTTCACAAACCGCAAGTGGCATTAAAGTAAAGCCTGGAGTTAGAGGTAGTTGTCGTGCGTTTAAAAATCTGCTGGATAAAATAAAGAAGAAAAGATCTCAAATTAAATATGTTCAGCCATAAACAAATCATGAGAAGCAGACAAAGGCAGAGGCATCAAACATTATGCACCATCATTCATTTCAACCATCACCTTATCCATTTGCATTCCCCCAATTGGGTTATTTTGATCCGGTATTGTTGCGAACTTGTTTATTAAAGCTTATCATGGTATATAGTTACTTCATTAAAGTTTCTTATTCTATTTTTTTTCTTCTCTATTAGGGTTCACATATTATGGTGATGAATTCTTTTGGATTACCAAGTGGATACCCTATAAGACATGGTCATCAAATGGTGTTGAGCTACACTTCTGGCCCTAGTGGATTCATCAATGCTCCAATGCCTCAAAGTGGGTACCAACTACCTAATGTTCGCATGTTTCAACAAAACTCTGCCAACATTGGACCTTAAGTAAGAATGAGATTTAATTTAGTAGTTTTGTAATATTAAATATAACATTTGTATCACTTGTGCTCATTGAAGTTTTTATTATTGTGTTTTTTCTTTACCAGAGTTCAAATGTTCCTAGAGGGAGACATTGCGGAATACCTGGGAGTGGTCCAAGTGGATTCATGAGTGCCCCTTTGGCCCCTTGCAACCACGAACCAAGTATCAATTTATGTAAAGATTCAACACTACATGATAACAATCAATCGGTGGGGTGTGAAGATCACCACCTACACTCAAGTAAATAGATTTTCTTTTATCAAAGGTGAGCATATATTATTGTTTGCAACTAAGAAGAAAATTACTCAATGTTAAAAGATTCTCCAACATTTTTTAAATATGCATTGTATGTTTGCTTTATCAACAATTTTGGCTTTGTACAAGTTGGATTGGTTGTATGAGCTTCTTCTTCTTCTTTTTCTCCCCCTTTTTTGTTGCTTCCCTTAATTCTATGCCGATAAATACTCTCAATTGTAATGAAATTTCTGCAATGCTATTCTGGTATTCCTATGTTGCAGGTAGCTAGGTGCTGTCATGATCCTATTTGCTTTCAAGTCATGGTTCAATCAGGCTGGTTGCTATGTTGCTTTGTCTGCATGCTAGCAGTTGGATGGTTTTGTGTGCGGTAGTGTTTTTGGAGAAAAATTTTCAATGGACAAGTGGTGGTGTTGCAAGTTGCAAGCTAGCGTTTTGGGTGTTTTGTTAAGTGGTTGGCAGGATGTTTTGTCTTCTCAAAATTTTTGTTAGGAAGTTGTCTTTGTTTCTACCATATGATAGGTATGGCTCCCATTTTGTTTTTATTTTATTAGGGCATGCCCGAATTCTTCTTCCTTTTTTATTTTCTACTTTGCAGAAGTTGTATTTGTTTTCATCATATGATAGACATGGCCCCTTTTTGTTGGGGCCTATTTGAAAAGTTGTACAATTAATTTAGAGCCTGAGAAAACTCAAGGACATTCTTACATGGATTATAAGAGTAAAGCTATGAGAAGTCTAAGAGCTTATGCATTCGGGTTATAAAGCATTCTCCCTTTCACATGCTTGGCAACAAATGAGGTACAAAACATACATCAAGTTAGGCCAAACACATGCATTAAAGTGAGTCTCATGGCTAATTTACCACCAACATCACTGGTTTTAGGGTCCAAGCCAAAACACGCCCTGATTAAACAGTCTAAATTCCATTTTGAGCAACCCCTAACTCTAGTTTGTGGAGACTTATTGGAGGATTGATGCGGTGAGAAATTAAAATCCAGCTAGCAACAACATTGGATATTCAGATTGTCCAGTGTCACACTTATGGTATGCCTACTAAGCATATTTAAGCAGTCTACAATTGTTGTAGGGTTCTTGCATTGTTGCATGGAAAAATGATGTTGTACAAGGATTGCAAGTTGTATGAAAAATTGTTGTAACATATAGGAAATGAAAGAGTGGTAAAGTATTATTGAGAACTTAAGTTAAAAAGTCACGAATCGGGATGATTGAACTCTATAAAAACACCATTTAATCTAGATTGTCCAAATATATGGTCTAACTGTGAATGGTATATCCCCGAGTAATTTGCACTTATATGACAACATTAACACTTTGATTAATTTTTTTCTATAAATTTGAAGGACTCAATATTTTACTTTTAACCATCCAATTGTCATTGTGGAGAGTACTCCCAAAGCATATTCTAAATAAATCCACCCCCTGCAAGCATATAAATTTACCACAGAACTTATCACACTGTTTAATTCCAGACTGTCCAAATTGTTGAACTGAACCGGTGTTAGACCTTTTCAATTGTTTAGCACCATTTTAATTTAGTCCATCCAAATTGTTAATATGATAATAATACCCATGTTATATTTACTATCCAATTTTTAACCATCTATTTTCTACCAACTCAATTGATGGTCAGGATTACTTCATCATTATAAATCTAGAAATATGTTCCATCCATAATCTGACGCAACTTAAGCCATCGGATTATCACCATTCTAACATTGGTCCAGCTTAAACTTTTTTATAATTTTGAGAAATTATAACCTATGTACACAAGTTTTTGAGGGAATCCTGCTTATCCACGGACGAGGATCAGATACAGACAGGTTGAGTAGCGAGATTGGCTACTGAAGTGATGTCATCAACTTATGTGGGCCCCACCATGATGTATGTTTTGTATCCACACCATCCATCCATTTGGAGAGATAATATTAGGGCATAATACAAAGAATGAGTCAAATCCAAAGCTCTAGTGGACCCCACCACATAAAACAGTGGGGCAAGTGACGCCCACCATTAAAAAGTTCTAAGGGCCATGAAAGTTTTCGAACAAGCTGATATTTATGTTTTCCTTCTTTCATGTCTACTTCAGCACATGAACAGGTTGGATCTGAAATAAACATTATGGTGGACCTTCAGAAGGTTTCAACGGTAGGCATCATTCTCCCACCGTTTTTTGTCGTGGGGTCCACTCTAGCCTTGGATCTAATTTGTTCTTTGTATCATGCCGTAAAATGATTTCTCCAAATGTATGGGCGGTGTGAATACACACATGCATCATTGTGGGGCTCACAAAACTTGGTGACGTTACTTTATTAGCAAGTTTCGCTACTCAACATCTACGCACGGAAAAAGGCAGTAAGAAAAAAAAAAGAAAAAGAGATGGTTAGAGTTCTTTGTGGACTGAGTAAGACGCGGGCTAATGCCTCAATTTACTGACATGGCCTTGCACCTTTCGACATAATCACTTTCTACCACTGAATAGGCTAAAGGCCTTTCGACATAATCACTTTCTACCACTGAATGGGCTACACGTTTTGCCCGTCCTGAGCTCTAAACGGACGGGGGTTGTATCTAAACCGCGCCCCGCCGTTATGCAAAGATTCGGACCACCGGCCAAATTGGGGACCTGGCATCGTTTAATACGAGCCAGAGGCGGAAGCGGATTTACTGAGAAAGCCTTTCCCAGGTGGACGCTACTGACAGGTTAAGCAGGGAACTCGCTGATGAAGTGACGTTGCCGCCCATTACTGATAGGTTAAATAGGAGACCTGCTAACGAAGTGACGTCACCGAGTTATATAACGGATCATGATTTATGTTTTGTATCCACACAGTCCATCCATACGGAGATATCATGTTACGGCATGAACTGGATAATTCAAGTTGATATTTGTGTTTCCGTTTGTTTTTCATGTATGCTTTAACACATGAGCAGGTTGGATCTCAAATAAACACCATTTTAGGAATTTCAAGTGTTGTCTTATCCCTTCTTTAATGTGCGGATACAGCACATGCATCAAAGTGTTGCCCACATAAGCAATTTCGCTAGTGACGCTGCTGTGAGCACCTGCCCCTTTTTGCAGGAAACTATGGTAGCTGGAAGAGGACGGATTGGCTACAACCCCTGACACCAGCCCGGTGGCTGGTAGTCGGTGTTCTGTGGGCCCCACCATGATGTATGTGTTTCATCCATTCCTTTCATTCATTTTTATAAATCATTTTAAGACCTAATACAGAAAATGAGAGGTATATAAATCTCAGGTGGACTACACCACAGGAAAATAATAATAATTAGATATCCACCATTAAAATCCTCCTAAGGTCCACTGTACTGTTTTTTTGACATCCAATCTGTTTATTAGGTCATAAAGAATCAGATGAAGGGAAAAAAAATTATTAACTTGATCCAAAACTTTTATAGCCCCAAAACGTATTTAATGGTCTATGTTCATTCAACACTATTTCTTATAATGTGGTTCACTTGAGATTGATATATGCCTAATTTTCTCTTTTTTACCATTAAATTGTCTATAAAAATAGGTGGATGTGATGGATGAAACACATACATCATAGTGGGCCCACATAGCACCGACCACCCGCCGCTGGCAGGTGGCAGGGGGAGTAGCCAATCCGTTTCCGCGCTGGGATAGCAGGTGGGGCCTACCGTGATGTATGTGAGAAATATACTCCGTTCATCCGCTCTGCCATCTCATTTGACGAGAGGGAAATTTGGTTAAAGAAATGCTTACCGTTGGAACTTTCTTAGGTTCCACCTTGATGTTTATATGCCATCCAAACCCTTTATAAGGCCAGTACAAACCCTTTTAAAGGTTAGTACTAATGGGATAAAGTGAAAATATAAAAAACATAACCTGATACCACACTTTTGTGGACATATAAATGTTTCAACGGCAGTCAGTAAATCTCACTGTTTCCTCTCGTGTGGCCCACCTGAGTTTTGGATTCACCTCAGTTTTGATGGAATATCCTCAAATGAGCTCTCAAAATGGATGGACCAGGTGGATTTCTTACGTACATCACGGTGGGTCCCGCCTAGCATCTCAGCCCAGTGACTTCCTGTCCAATACTTTCTCAGGAAATCCGGATCCATGTCAGGTGTCTGTCGGACGCGGATTGATCAGTGACCCAGTCACTAGTAAATGGCTAGTGGTCGGTGTTTTGTGACCCATTATAATGTATATGTTTCATACAGGCCGCTCATCCAAATTTCCAGATCATTTTATGTTATTAGTCCAAAAATGAAAATTCAAATTACAAATGAAACACATCACAGGAAACTGTGTTTGATTGAAATTACACAATTAAAAGCTTCCTGGGTTTACAGAAGTTTTGGATCAAGCTGATGTTTATATTTTCCCTTCATCCAGTTCTATATGACCTAGTAAACAGATCGGATGTCAAATAAACGTTACAGTAAGATTTAGAAGGTTTTTAATGGTTGACATTCAGTTACTACTGTTTTCCTAAGTTGCACATAAGATTTTAGATCTTCCTCGGTTTTGAAATCAAGCTCTAAAATGATGTGTGTGTATATATATATATATATATATATATATATATATATATATATATATATATATATATATATATATATATATATATATGTGTGTGTGTGTGTGTGTGTGGATGGCATGGGTGAAATAAATACATGGGCACAGAGCACCGATCACTAGCGACTAAGCCATGGCAGCGCGCCACTTGCAAAACAGCGTCCGCGTCTGGCGTACTTGTGTTTTAAAAAGTACGAACCTAGGTATAGCCTAATAATTTTGTAGGTGCAGACTACGGTCAGTAGCCAATCCCTGTAGCAGAATCCTGAGACTAATGGTTCAGCCAAACTCAACTGCCGAACGGCGTTGAAGCTACGGAATCAAAGCCGGACAAGCCCATAATAATAATAATAATGATAAAGCCTGCATCTTCAATCAGTCGAGATGGACCGGTCGTACTTGTTGGGCCTTTAGAACAAGCTAGTCTTGGTCCAGCCAATATCAATGACAAAATTTGAGGCCTGGTTCCATCCTACGAGCCACACGGGCCCACTTGGACCACAACAGGCAAATGCAACCCAACTGCTACCATAGGTGGGGTCCTACTCTTGTGGGCCCATTAGCCAACGATCAAACTGTTTAAGGAGGTATTACACAATACTCTAGCTGTAAATTTGTACAATTCCATTTGGGTTTTCAGTTTGATCTAGTGAGATCAAGCCACGCCCATGACTCATCAGTCCGAACCGTTGCTAATATACCCGAACTATGGTAGGACCATGCAGAAAAGTCTCCTAGATTCGACACCAGAGAAAATACGGCAATAGTTCACATTCAACCAAAGGAAAAGTACTAATATTATACATCGTGGACCACCTACCAAAAGGCCCATTGTATCAACGGCTTGGAATTATGGCCAACTAGTACAAACTGAAAATACCTTACCGTACAACATTTTTCCCCGAAAGGACGTCCTCGTCAGGCTCTAAGCATAACCAAGCCCAGCCATGGCCCAACTAGTAATCGGACCATGAAACTGGAACCAAGGCTCAAAATGTGGTCAGGATGACACAGCCCAAATCCAATCCCAAGATGGGCCACTTGCACCCTACCAGTACACTCTCATTGCATCACAGCCCTTCATGAAATACACATTCTAACTAGTAAATTACATCCTCTCACTCACATATACACAAATGGATACAAACTCATACAATTCCATGACTCTCATTTACATGGGCTGAAGAAAACACTCTGCATTCTGATCTACTCCTACTCAGCATTCTTCTCAAAGACTCACCCAATGTAGAAGAAGAAGATGATGATGATGAAGAAAAATCTTTCGATGTTTGGGCTTCATACCTTGAATCCGTCGGCATCTCGACACCAATTTCAAGTGACAAATTACCATCTGATCCATGTGCCACTGCCGATACAACCGACGTCTGTGATGGATCTTGTCCCAGCTCTTGCACCATCGACCCAATCACCAGTTCCTCCGGCCCCGCAACAACATTTCTACAAATCGGACATGTCGAACGTGACAACAGCCACATATCGATGCAATCGGCATGGAAAGCATGTTGGCAATTTGGTAAAATCCGACCCTTATCATCCTCTTCCAACATACTCAAGCACACCACACACTCCATGCCATTCTCGCCGCTGTCCGGTTTGTATACAAAACTAGGGAAGGAAGCAATCACCGAAGATTCCAAACCGTCAATCACATGGGCATCGTTTTCGACCGATGCAATGCTAAGCCGTCGAAGCTGAGAAAAGGAAGGTAAGTCAGGGATGGACAATCTCCTTCCTTGAGAGTGCCTGAAGAACCACCATTTAGCATACACATGAAGTAGCAACACCAAGGAAGTTATGACCAGCAGCAATGCAACAGCAAAGACCATGATCTTGCCATTGAAGGGATACATGTCTTGGTAATGGCTTGGAGGGATGGATGGGTAGGATGGAGTGGACATTTTGGTGCGGCCCACTTGCTGAAAGTATCATCTGTAGTTGGACTTGTAATAGAGGGAGGAGAAAGAAGAAGCCAAAAGCATCTTTCTCGTAAAACAAGTCGTAGAAAACGGATGGAATTGCGGGAATCCGTTAAAAATTTTCTACATTGCGTGTGCGTTTAGCAAGACTCTCCCACGTGCTAAGATGGTCCAATGATTTCAACCGTACATATTCCAGACCACGTAAAAGAAATTGTCCCCGTGATTACGCTTTAAGTAATCATCCTGACCGTTGATTCTCATCGAATAGGGATCCATCGAAATTTTCATTTCATTTGTTCTGAATTCAACTATAGATAGCGATGGTCAAAATCATATCCTTTAAGCGTTCGTTTTTTATGATGGACAATATGGCGTAGATTCCCGTCATGGAGGGTTCGATCATTGGACCATTGACGGGCTTGGATTCGGTAGTTACCCCTCCAGTAACAAGGTCAGTACTGGTCGGCGTTGTAGGCCCCACCAGGACGTGTGTGTTTTATCCATGCCTTCCATCCATTTTTTCAGCTCATATTAGAGCATTAGCCTAAAAAATTAGTTTGATAGAAATCTCATATGTGCCACACCACATAGAATAATGATAATTGAACTCTTACCATTAAAAACTTGTTAGAGGCTAGGAAAGTTTTAGATCAAACTGATATTTGTGTTTTCTCATCATCCAAATCTTTGTCACCTAATCAACATGTTGGATGGAAAATGAAAATTACAGTGGGCCCTAGGGAGTTCTTAATAGTGGGCGTTCAATCACCATTGTTTCCAGTGGTGTAGTCCACCTGAGATTTGGATCTGCATCTATTTTGGGCTCAGCCCATAAAATGAGTTGAGAAAATGAATGGACGGCATGGATAAAACTCACACATCATCTTGGGGCCTATAGGACCGACCACTACCGAGACTTCGGTCACTACCGAATTCGAGTCCTATCTGGACCTAGTTGGTGGCAACGGACGCGGATTGCGTCCTACCCCCGCCCGGACGGTAATCCGTCCGGGCAGAGCTCTGTGGGCCCCACCGCTATGTAAGTATTTTATTCACACTGTTAATCATTTTTATATGATAATTTTAATATAAAAGCCAAAAATCGAAGCAGATACACAGCTCCAGTGGACTACATCAAAGGAAGCTGCAGTGATAATGACACCCACCGTTGAAACCTTTCTAAGGGCCACCGTGATGTTTTTTAACCACCCAACCTATTAATAAGGTCATGCAGACTTGGATGAAGTGAAAACACAAATTTCAGCTTAATCTGGCACTTCTACAGCTCCCAAGAAGTTTTTAACGGTGGACGTTCAATCCCCACTTTGTGGTCCACTTAAGCCTGGAACCACCTCAATTTATAATTATATGTTAAAATTATCATATAAAAATGATTAACGGTGTGGATAAGATACTTACATAACGGAGGTAGGACGCAATCCGCGTCCGGTGGCAACGCGCTCTGGCCTTAGCATGGATCACGTCCGTACAAACATCTATCCTGAAAATAGCGGCGTGTATATGATCGAGACCGTCCAAATGAGGGGCCGAACTTTGGATGGAAATCTCAACTCTAATAGATCAAAAAATTGAAAATTCAACTTGGACAATCAACCACTTTATCTTCAGCCATCCATTTTATGGACATGTATTTGATGTCTATATGAGATTTCCCTGATCAATTTAATTTATGCGTCATGTGTGGCCCTCCGTTTTTAAAAGTCTGGGTCGAATAAAGAAGTGCAACGTGAACGGTACGCGGGTGCATGTGTATGATTTACGAAACTCCCTCTCTTTCCAGCAGTATAAATAAAAGTCTCGTGAAGGCGACGGCAGGAGGACCTACTACTTTAAATAAGGAAGTGATCCCGAGGGGTAGGAAAGTTTGACTCTCGGTCTTTGGTTTGAATGATTTTGTCCCCATTCACTCCTCATCAATACCCCTAAATTCCTACTCGTCCACTCAAAACCCTTAGATTCCGCCACTCGAGGCAGCGTGCCCGGCTTTTCATTTTTTTTTTTGACAAGTGGGGCCCACCATCACCATCATTATGCTGTGGCCCACATTAATGGACGATAAGCCCAAAAGGTCTCCCACTTTGAAAGATCTTCAACGTGGACCTTGTGGTATTTGTCATCTTTGGGGAATAATAATATGGTTTGAACCTATGGTAGATACCATAAGATGTGGGCCCCACCGTGATGTTTGAATTCCATCCAACTCATCCATTGGGTTCTCTCATTCGAGGCCTAGATCCCAAAATGCGGCCCGGTCCATCACGCCGGTGGGCCACATTATAGAGAACAGCAGGATTCAGGGGTTGGGTGCAGATTGGCTACTATACTCAGCAGGGCCTAGACACGGCTATTAATTAAAATGCCCCCTTTTACTAGAATTTGAATCCTTAAATATTTTTTAAAAAAATTTGGGCATCATTAACATTCCCCTGTGGCCATTTACGTCAGCCATTCCTTCATGCTGTGGTAAGTTTCCGTCAAAGTTGAAAATATCTTTAGAGCATGGGCCGCACTAAGTTAAAGGTTGGGATTACTCATACAGCAATATAATCCGTTCATTTTAATCGGACACTCATGTACCTACATTATAATCATTTTAAAAAAATGGAGTTGTTTGTGGCCTCACAACTGCATTAATGCTATGAGTTAATTTTGTATTATTTCCTCTAGTGTCATCCATCCGTGATGAGTTTTGCCTTCAAACTTAGGCAGATGACATGAAATTAAAACCCCTTTTATGTAGACAGCTTCTACTACAAGACTATCCATGAGCTGCACATAAGTTGTAGGATAAGTTCAGTAGGGGGTCCTTTCCATGGGAAGGCCATTTAACCTTATCTTTTGAAATTGCATGAATTATCTACCATGACTAAAAGTGGGTATCAAGTCGAGTCAGACCGGATTGGGTCCAACTTGACTTAATCCGATTTTTAAAGAACCTAACCTGAACTCGATCTGATTCGGGACCAAGTTCAGCACAGGGCTGACTCGATCCGATCCGATCCGATCCGAATCCTTACTGGCTTAACTCGAACCGAGTCCGACTCGGTCTGGGAAACTAAATCGAGTCGAATCGAGTTGAGTCTAGGGAGAGAGAGGGAGATAAAGGAGAAGAGAAAGAAAGAGATGTGGGAAACTGGAAGAGAAAGAAGGAGAGAAATCAGGAGAGAAAGAAGGAGAGGAGGGAAATTGGGAGAGAAAGAATGAGAGAAAGGAGGAAAGATAGGTGGGTGCGGCGCCTCCTTTGGGTAGAGAAAGAGCGGTTAGGGTTCGTTCGGTTCGAGACGGGTAGAGAGATGGGTAGTAAAAAGGATTGGGTCGGATCGGTTCAGATTGGATCGGTCCGGATTAACCACGATCCGAACTCGATCCGATGTATGATTAGATATAAGTGGTCCTACTCTATTTTCACCAATCCAGGCCTTCAATTTGGTTCGGATCCACCGGATCGGGTCAGATTCTGCTCGGCTCTAACCACGACGCATGTAGAAGCTTAGTGGAGCATAAAATTATGGATATGTTATAAAAGATGGGTGAATAACACTAAATAAAATTTTTTGCCTAATAAACTAATTTACCAATTAAATTAACGAGGTAAATAAATAGTACTAAGGCTTCCAAGCCAAAGTAGGTCAAATCACAGATTACAAAAATGATATGCTAATTAAGTAACTTGTCTATCGAAGATAATGAACTTGTGTCTGCTTTGCACGTTAAGTACCTAACATCCAATTCAACTCAAACATTCATATGATTTAACTAATTAAATGTATAAGCGTGAAAAGAATTATGCTCAAATGACAATCACAAACACAAGCATGTATAATGCTTTAATTTCTGTACTCCACTCTAAGTGAATGCACTCTCATCGAGTATACCAGTATTCACTAACTTATGCATTTTCAATAGGATCGCCCTTAACTTTTATAACCGTACACTCCTGTTGAAGGCCTACATAAACTTTTACAAACATACACTCTCGTCGAAGGCCTACACGAGGACTTGATATATGTACGCTCTCGTTGGAGGCCTACACAAGGACTTACACACGTACTCACCCGTGTTAGTGGTGATACGGTCTTACGCAGGAACGTATGTGAGTTTGGGTCACAAACTATGTACTCAATACTATACAAGGAAAGAGTATGTGGACTCTTATAATTGACGACTTACTTGTCGGATTAAGCCCCTTTGTAGAGCCTTGCTTAGATTGCTTGATTAATGCTCTATCGTGCTTCAATAAGCTCCCTCGATCTTTGAAGCGGTCTTCTTCCACTTCCTTAAATTGGCTACATTGTATTTAATGCTCTAACGATGCAAGGAAGGACGTGATGAGGTCGATCTACATCTTCCTCAAGGGGATTGTTGGAGCATAAAAAAACATGAATCATGAAGAAGGATTCAGAAGCTGGAAAGAAATAAAAGATGAGAGAATAATTAAATAAAGGAAGAAAGGATCACGTTGCGCGGGTTGCGCACCTTGTTACGCTGGAGAACAACAGTGCAGAGTGTTGCGTGGGTAGATTGGATGAGATCGACTCGCGCAAAGTATTGCACGGTTAGCGAAGACTATGAAGGTAAACGCGGACCGCGTAACTAGGTGCGTAGGAAGGAATGGTAAGATTACTGTTGCGCAGGTAGCACAACCAAAGGCAGAGGCAAATTAAAATGAACGGTTAAGATTGATGTGAAGTGGGGCCCTTGCCACAGAAATCGAGGTGTCACATGTGCGAAGGCCTATAAATACCCCACTCCCCTCTTCATTTGGGACAGAAGATTTTTTAGAGGAAGGCGGAGCTCTGAAGATAGATTGAAGGTGAGAAGACAAGTCGGTTGCGGGGGTCGTGCAACCAATATACTTGGTTGCGCCGACCTCATAACAGGCTGCGCGTGTCGCGCAACTAATGCAGTAGGTTAAGCCAACCTCGTAACTAGTTGCGCGATTCTTTCCTTCGAGCATTTCGTTGCGCCGACCGTGTAACTTGTGTTCCAGTCGCGCGGGTTGCGCAACCAGGTCATCATGTGACCAAGACAAAAAGGGGTTGAAATGTTGCCGAAATTATGGAAATGCAATCTTCACTATTTCAAAAATCTCTCCTTTGCACAATGGACAAGTTCAAAAGAGAGATGAGCTAAATAGCTTCAATATTCCTCCTAAGTCTTGGGAGATGACCAAAGCTGCTGTGGAAATGCTGTCGAATTCAAGATTTGACATACAAGCTTCATTGATTATAATATTTGTTCATTTCAAAGTATTCTATCTCAGAATCAAGGGATTTGAAAGGGATGTATATAAACTCAGAATTAATAAGCGTCATGATTATTGTATGAAATATCTTTGTTATGTTTGAATAAAGTAATTTTTCCGAATCGAGATGCATTTGTTTCTTGTTCGAAACAAAATGGTGACTCCACTGGGGACTTTATTTGATTTCAATAATAGCATTGAGAGTATCATAGAATTTTCATGGCATTTTTGGCATCTTCTGATGCTAAAATGGCGACTCTCAGCGAGAACATCCCCCCCTTCATCTCTAAGATAGAATATTTACTCTATAAATACTAATTACAAACAAATTTTGTTATTGAAGCTTTCGAATCCTACTGCTAATCACGAACGATGGTGACTCCTGCGAGAAAAGTGAAGTTCTGTTTACTCCTACGGGGTTCACAATAGAATGCGTGCCGGATCCACCTCAAGAATACGTGACTTAACAGCCTATAAGCAAGAACAATCTGACTCATGTTATAGCCGGGGTTGTATCTGCTTCACCTCCTCTATCGAAAGGAGATAAAGAACGGACTCTAGTGATGACTCGTCGGATGAGAGCACAAAGTGCGAGGAACCCCCGAACGAACCTGCCTTCGCCAAGGGTTAGAGGCCCTGTGATGCGCAACGTCGCTAGAAGAAATCCTGAACTTGCTCCTCCTGTGATTTACCCTGAACAAACAGTTTCATAGTTAACAGTGCGCGACTTTTCAACTTTAATTGCCCCGAAGGCTTGATGGACGAAGGAACAGAAAGGTAAAGCTATAGTGAGGGGCTCACCAATGTTTGTGCCTCCGCAGGCAAGATCGCCGATCACTATATCGCCTAAATCGATCGATCACATAGAGAGTACACAAGAATTGAACGATACCCCACCTTCTCCTCTCTTTGTGAGCCCTGTGATGTTAACGTATTCGTGCTCTATTCTAGCTACAACTTTGTTGAAAGGCACGGCTTCATCAAAAAGTAGAGAAGCTGCAGTACATATGGCCGAAACGAACCAGGAAAATTTACCATCCGCTGAAGATCGTATTAATGAGATGGCAGAAGCACAAAGGGCGCTGATGGATGAATGCAGAAGCCTCAGGAAAGCACTAGCGACCCTCGTGCATAATGTGGCCCAGATTGGGGCTCCACTAATGACAGGTGCAGCGAACGGACATGAAAATCATCCTGAGCACTCCCATCAACAAGGGGCAGGATCAAGAGGATCCATCCCAGTTGCGAGAACTATAACAGAAGACGATGTAAGACAAGTCGTCGAAAAAGCTGTCAAAATAGAAAGTGAACGTGCAAGTACTAGCCGTTTCAGGTACCGGACGTCATACCCAAGGGAAGTAGAAGACATCCCCTTCCCAGCCAACTTCAAGCATCCGGATTTTTAGAAGTTTAACGGAGAGGGGTCACCAGAAGAACACTTAATGCATTTCATCACCAGCATGAGAAATTTCTCTACAATACCTCATTATTGCTTGCAGTTATTTGGGTCATCACTGACAAGCAAGGCATTCCGATGGTATTCCAATTTAGCTCTAGGGTCTATACGTACATGGGAAGAGATGCTAGATGCTTTCATGTCAAACTTCTTTTCTTCATAACGTGACGTTAGCATCACAGAATTGGCTTTCATCCGTCAGAAAGAAGGAGAATCAGTGGAAAAGTTTATATACAGGTGGAAGACACTAGGGGCTTTGTACAGGCAATTGTCAGAAGAAAAGGAATAAGTTAAGATGTGCTTGAATTCTATGAAAACGGGCATCACATTTGGACTCACCAAAGCTGACATCCAAACTTTTCGTGACCTGGCCACCAAAGCCCACGGCTTGGAATTAATGACCCGTAAGATGCCAGCCTTTCACCATGAAGCAAGTAAAAGAATACACAGCAAGATGGCTGCTAATACCGTTGAGCATGATAAAAGAAGGAAAGATGCAAGGGATTCAAGAGAGAAGAGGCAAGAAAGTAGAGAAGAAAGGCAGTAGCTAAGAAATAGATATGACAGAAAAAGGGTTAGGGTGCTTAACTCTCACGAAGGGTTCGATTCTGACAAAGAAGATGTCATTCGTATAATGAATCAGTTGTTGAAAGTCGGCACAATATCATTACTAGAACCCAAACATCCTGAAGACGTGACAAGAACCAGAGAAAGGGATTTCTGTTGTTATCATCGTCTGGTAGGGCACCCGACGGAGAATTGCTACACACTGAAGTGTATAATACAGCGAATGATAAACAAGGGCGAAATAGTGATTAGTGAAGGAAAAGAAAAGGGTACTATGACAACTGTGAATATGCTCACAATACAGGAAAGGCCCCAAGATGAAAAGGAGAAAAGAGGTCACAAAGTCATAAAGAATGTAGAGACGATCACACTGAGATCAGGAAAGAATATAATGAGTCCTACAAAACAGAAAGCAGGGGGCATAAGAAAAGAAGTCATTGAAAGACAGTCCAATGATGACTAGAATGAAAAGAAGAATGAGAGGATGAATGTGACTTACGATGTGGTGAGTCATTTGAAAGGCATCCTGGCCCGATTAAGCATCTATGATGCACTTAAGTTATCAGAGGAATTTCGACAAAGCCCAGTCCAAGCATTGTCTGACTGTAATGTCAGAAAGACTTTGCTAGCAGAGATGGAACACGCCGAGGATAATGAGCGAGAAGATTGTTTACCAGTCATTTCCTTCTCTGATGACGATTTGATTTGTGAAGCAAGCATAATAGACCGCTGATGATAGAAGGTCATATCTGTGGGAGGAAGGTTAAACATACTATGATAGATAGTGGATCTGCAGTTAATCTCCTACCACTGTCAATGTTGAGTAAGCTAGGTTACTGACGAACAGATCTGCGCCCTAGTGGAATGATGATACAAGATTTCAATCAAGATGGGTAACGCGTGCTCGGTAAGATTACAGTGACGCTAGAATTAGGAGAGCTAACTACTGACGTCATATGCCATGTTATAAATGCAACAACGACGTATAATCTTCTCCTGGGGAGGCCATGGATACATCAGCATGACATCGTGCCCTCCACACTACACCAGTGTTTTAAATACTGTAAAGGCGGAGTACAGTATAAAGTAATGGCTAACGTTACGCCGTATGCAGAAGCCGAATCCTTCTTTGCAGACGTCAGCTATTATAAAAGGTTCGCTAAAGAAGAAAAAGAGAACGATGAAAGCGAAGCCTCAGACAATACCCAGATAAGTGCAGTAAAAGAAGAAACAAATGAAGCGGGACTGGCCAGAACTGCTGAAATAAAAAAGAAATTTTATTTCGTGCCGAAGCATTTAAGACAACTAGGATAATTGCCATTGACCCTGGTGTCACCCGAGCAGTTAAAAATATTGTGATCCAATTACACGATGCCATTGCCGCATGTTGAAAAGAATAAGCCATTCCCGACTGCTCCAGGGATATTTCAGGTCAAAGCCAGCACAAAACATTAAGAACCGATAGAATTTTACACTGCAGCAGAACCAAGGGCCGAAAAAGAGAAAGAAGAAAATGTGTATATATCACGGCAAGTTAACACCGCAAGATCTCGAAAAATATAGTCCGGAGAGCAGAGAAATGATGAGAAACATGGGCTTTGATTGTGAAGAGCCCACTGATCTGAATCATGGGAAAGGGATCTAAATTCCTATCGGCGTTGGTCAAGAAAAGCGGAGAAAGTTTCAAGAATTGGGAGTGGGAAATACGGTTATAGTGGGACAGTCGTCAAAAGAGAGTCTCAAGACGATAGAGCATCCTGAAATAGTACCAAAATAAATAGAAGACGGGGGGCAGCCAACAATAGATATCTTGCAGGAAGTAAATATGGGTACGGAAGAAGAACTCAGAAATACATTCATCAGTGTCGGCCTTTCCAAACAGGAGTCAGAGGAGTATGTCCGACTACTCAAGAAAAACAAAGATGTCTTCGCATGGACATATGCAGAGATGCCAGGCTTGGAACCCTCTGTAGCAATGCACCGATTAAATATATCCAAAGAGAAGAAGCCAGTTAAACAAGCACAGAGGCGATTTCATCCAGACTTGGTTCCCTTGATAGAAGAAGAAGTAAACAAGTTGATAAAAGTCAGGTTTATTAGGGAAGTTAAATATCCTAAATGGATATTGAACATTGTCTCGGTGAAAAAGAAAAATGGGCAAATCAGAGTTTGTGTAGACTTTAGAGACCTAAACGAGGCCTGTCCGAAAGATGATTTTTCCCTTCTAATAACAGAGCTACTGATTGATAGCACCAGTCAGTATGCTATCATGTCCTTCATGGACGGTTACGCAGGGTATAATCAAATTAGAATGGCACCTGAAGACGAAGAAGCAACAGCATTCAGAATGTCATTAGGAATCTATTGTTACAAAGTTAGGCCGTTCGGTCTCAAGAATGCTGGAACGACATATCAGAGAGCAATGCAAAATATTTTTCAAGACATGATGCACAAGCATGTTGAATGTTACGTCGATGACTTGGTGGTCAGGTCAGGAAATCATCAGGAGCATCGTGAACATTTGGCATCTATTTTTCGACGGCTTAGAAGGAAGCAGTTAAAAATGAACCCAGCCAAATGTGCATTCGGAGTATCTTCAGGCAAGTTTCTCAATTTCGTTATCTGGCATAGAGGCATCGAGATCGATCCAGGTAAGATCCAAGCTATTCAAAGCATGCCACTACCGAAGACATTAAAAGAATTAAAAAGTCTGCAAGGAAGATTAGCCTATGTACACCGTTTCATTTCAAATCTGGCAGGGAGATGTCAACCATTTTCCCACCTGATGAAGAAAGGCACAGAATTCGTGTGGGACTAAGCCTGCCAAAATGCGTTCGATTCAATCAAAGATTTGTTGAAACGGCCGCAAGTACTGACTGCTCCAATAAAAGGGAAACCACTGATTCTGTACATATCCACAGCTAAAAGTTCTTTAAGAGCATTGTTGGCTTAGGTGAATGAAGTCAGAAAAGAAACAGCTCTTTATTATTTAAGAAGAACTCTGATGGGGGCAAAACGTAACTATACGCTGATCGAGAAAGAGTGTCTAGCATTGATATTCGCAGTTCAGAAGTTAAGATACTAGTCTCTCTCACCCCATAACTTTGATCTCGAGGGCAGATCCCATAAAATTTTTGATGACAAGGCCAATGCTAAGTGGAAGATTGGCTAAATGGATGATGTTGCTTTCAGAATATAATATTATTTATGAACCGACAAAGGCAATAAAAGGTTAAGCAGTGGCAGATTTCCTCGCAGCACATCCCGCAGTAGAACAGGAAGCTATAAATGAGGACTTCCTAGATGAATAAATAATGTTGGTGGAGTTGCAAAACCCGTGGCAGATGTATTTTGATGGCACCGCCCGAGCATCAGGAGTGGGGGCAGGAGTGATATTCATTACTCCTCAAGGTGACTTGTTACCTTACTCCTTTACGTTGGATACTACATGCACGAATAATGAGCGGAGTATAAAGCCCTCATCATTGGAATGGAAATGGCTCGAGAAATGAAGATAAAAATGCTGCATATATTTAAAAATTCTAAGTTGATTGTAAATCAATTAACAACTGAATTCGAAGTGAGAAAACAAGAGCTTTTGCAGTACTGTCAAAAGGCACAGTAGTTACTAGATCAGTTCTATCATGTCGATATTGCACATGTACCGCGGTCTGAAAATGTAAAGGCAGACGTTCTAGCTAGCCTAGCTGCAGCCCTTTCCTACTCAAATCGAAATTCTCTTCAAGTAACAATTGAAGAGAGAAGGTTTTTGCCATTTGTAGAAATCATCTGAGAAGCCACTGAGACACTTCCTGTATCATGTTTGGAGATAATGACAGATGATTGGCGCCAACCTTTCATGGAATATCTCAAATATGACATCTTGCTAGAAGACTTAGCAGAGAAACAACAAATCAAGCAACGGTCAAAGAGGTTCATTATATGCGGTGAAGTATTATATAGAAGATCATACAATGGGATGATGCTGCATTTCTTAGCCAAGCAGGAGGCGAATCAAATATTATGAGAAGCGCATTCTGGGGAATGTGGGGCACATCAAGCTGGTCGAAATCTGTTCCATAGAGTACATCGAATGGGATATTATTAGCCCTCCATGTTCAAAGACGCGATTGATTATGCAAAGCGGTGTCATGAATGCCAGATTCATGGGGATGTCATACACGTTCCTCCAGAAGATCTGTATCAGTCAGTCACCTCTTGGCCCTTCTTAGCTTGGGGACTAGACGTTATTAGTCATATAAATCCGCCCTCGTCCAAAGGAAAACAATACATATTGGCAGCAACGGATTATTTCTCCAAATGGATAGAAGCAATTGCTTTACGCAATGTTAAAGAAATGGATGTCGTTAATTTCATCCGTCACGCAATCATATATTGCCATGGTATCCCAAAGAAGATTGTTACAGATAATGGCACCCCTTTTAAGAACAGGGGTATGGAAAAACTCTGTTAGAAATAGAGCATTCATCATTTATTTTCAACACCTTACTATTCACCGACTAATGGATTAGCAGAGGTGTTTAACGTGACTGAGACGATAAATTATAGGAGGCTTTGTGGGCATATCGAACTACTCACTGGACATTGACGAATGCAATGCCGTATTCCCTGGTATATGGCTTGGAAGCGGTAATCCCAATTGAAATACAAGTAGCATCACTCAGGGTGGTGGTACACCAGTCCATAACAGGTGATGCCAATGCAAAGATGAGGCTGCAAGAATTGAATTTACTTGATGAAAAATGGCTGGCAGCCCAACAGCGATTGCAATCATATCAAGCTAGAATATCGGCCACCTTCGATAAACATGTTAAATATCGTTCCTTCAAGAAAGGGGATATGGTACTGATGCTTAAAAGGCCCATAGTGGTCACCCGTCGAATAGGGGGCAAGTTTGAGCCTAAATGGGATGGACCCTATATAATAAAAGAAGTATACTCCAATGGAGCGTACAGAGTTGTAGATTAAAATGGACGGGGTATCAATATACCGGTCAACGTTTACTTCATAAAGCGATACCATCCCTGAAGATGTTACGAGTTTTGATTCAGAACATCACCAGCATAATGATTCTAAGTCAAAAGGGGGTAAGAATGAGCAAGGCTATGTCTATATGTCATCCAAAGAATGAATAAAGAAGAAGTTTGCAAGCATATCAAGACTAGATATCAAACAAACAGTATGAAAGGAAATGATCAGAAAAGAAAGTGACCATCGTTATTATCAAGCGAGCTCTGAAAAATCTTATCAGATTTGGTATCGTCACCATACTGATATATTATAAGCAGCACAGACAGGTTCTCCTAAAAATATTAGTGAAAGTGGTAATATATCAATCTCAGGCAGAGAAGTTTATCATTCTCGCAGCACAACAATGATGATCACTCTCAATCAGAGAGCAACGACGATCACCCTCAGTCAGGGAAGTTTATCGTCCTCGCAAGTGCAACGATGAGGATCATACTCGTTGTTGTCTTTATAATCATTCAAGGCAGCCTAGCCAAGCCTATGTGGTCAGCTACTCATAAGACCTATAATCATTCAAGACAGTTTAACCAAGTCCCAAGAAGGCCAAGTCCAAAAAGGACCAAGTCTCTAAGACCTAAGAAGGTCAAATCCTAAAAGGATCAAATCTTAAAAGGGACCAGCTACTCATGAGACCTATCATTTTAACCATTTGGGCAGCGACGAGAAGCCACTGGCCCTAAAAAAGCCCGTGAAGGCTATCGTACGCATACCCATGCGGGCAACTGATGAAGCCAAGGATGCCAAAAGTCTGTGAAGGCTAGTCACGCGTGTAAGTCCAATGCTGTCTGTATAGATTTTCGACAGCGTCACGGGGAACGGAGGTCAATGCCCTCCTGTGAATGGGCCCGACCTTGCAGACGAAGAAAAAGTGGGCTACAGTGTGCGCTCTTTGGACCATGTCTATAAATAGGCTAACCATGCGTAGGACCCTCCAAATTTAGGGAATCGATTCTAGTATTAACTCATGAGGAAGGGCTTAAACCTACTCATCGATGGACTGATGGCCTTGGATTTGGTACCCCAAAGGTTGCCTTGTGAGCTCTGTGAACTCTAGAGAGTTACCACAGCCAACCCTGTGCGTAAATCCTACCCGAGTTCATGGCCCCAGTAGCTTTACTAGGCCCCTCTGATGGATCGCGGTTTGTGAACTTACTAGGCAGTGAGGAGTCCAGCGAACTCTACAGAGTTACAGAGACCATCACGTAAGACCCGGCTCTCGTAAGAGTCTACTAAGTTTCCTCCACTACTCAAGAGCTTAAACTGTGTGTGATTGACTAAATTAAAATTTAGCACCACCAACCAGGACGAGGATCATCTAGGAAATCCCTTGCTAACAAAGCACAAAAGGATATAAAAGTATATATGATGCATCAATAGTATAGCGAGTAATCAAAGCATGCATTGCGTAAATAAAGCAAAAGCATCATTATATCATTATCAAAATAGCATGACAAAACTTGTATCATTTGTAACTCTGAAAACGGTTACAGTGGCAAAACAAAATAAAACCAATTTACAATTCTCCTGAGATGCCTAATGATGTCAAGTACTGTTGTAAACTTTCTTAGAAATTAACTTGGGCAGCAACGTGTTCCAAATGAGCAGTCAAAATCATTCGTGCGGGATCAAGGAGGCTGACCAATTTCTCTTCCAACGAGACTATGAGTTCTTCATTCTTTATCAATTCAGATCTTTCAAAGTCGACGGAATTAAAACTACAGTCTATCTTTTCTTGTACCCTCTCGATATTTAGCTTCTCCTCTGAACTTTGTTTCTCCAATTGAGCGATCTCTTACTTCAGAAGAGAAATGCAATTTTGGATGGTTGCTTCGTTATCAGTAAAAGTCTTTAGTTGCTCTCGGAAAGATGATTGCTCTTGATCATGGCGAGACACAATCGGAGCGAGCTGAGAGACCTTCTCTTTAGAGTATGTAAGTTGTTTCTTATACTCCAAGGTTTCAGGTGGGGTAGTCAGGGTCTCAGTCAAGGATAGAGCGGTTATTGAATTATGAAACCTTAAAAGAGCATTGTACATAGGAGAAACATCAGCTTTGACCATTCGTGCAGCACTGTCCAACACATCCAAAGAAACAATCAAATCAGACCATTGATCAGGATCCTTGAACATTTTAACAATCGCTAATACAGAATTCTTGATCAATGTCAATTCATATGAAGGAATATTTTCAAAAGATAGAACATTCAATGAAGTTTCGATAAAGTCGGAGCATGCCGCACCACTTTGAGGCACATTCCCTATTAAGAAACAAGAAATATAAAGTTATAATAAAATTATATGCACAGGTAATATAGAAGAATGTAGACAGAAAAAGGAAATAATTTCTACGAATGTCGGAATAGTAAGCGGTTGAGTCTCTCTAGCGAGAGGAGACCAAGGAGTCACCATCTCAGCAAAGGATGGGGCTGTAGCTTCGGTACTTGAAACAACGACAGCAGAAATAAGCGGCACAGTTGGCTTCATTGGAGAAGCCATTTCACATTCAGTGCTTAAAGCAACCATGATCGGAGTAGGTAAATCAACAGGCTCCGTTGGGAAAGCAATCCCGCGTATCACTGATAGTGGAGGTATAGAGAATCTTGGTGAAGCTCTTGGTGCGGCAGCGGGCAAATTCGAAGAAAAGGCACTGTTTACTTCCGTATTTGCAGATTGATTACCTGAGATAGAGTGTGTGAGATAAGAAAGAAAGAAAGGACGAAGGCGAACAATGATAATAAAACTTTCTTACATGGTGAGTCCCCGTATTCTCCGTAATCAAGGAGTTCGCCTTCTTCCTCCTCCGCGATAGGTGAAATTCTCACAGGAGAAGCTTCAGAAGTTGAGGGTATATACCCCTCATCAGTTGGAACCTTCCCCACCGCTGTATCATTATTACCTATCAACTTCTCCTTCTTCATAATCATCATCTTGATCTTCTTCTTCCATTACACTTTCATCTGAGACAGTACGTTCAGATGAAGAAGATGAACTCTCAACGATGAAATCTTCTTCACTTAATTCTTCAATGATAACTTATTTTCCTTTGGAAGGAAGAGATTGTTAGCCTTCTGGTACGATCTCTGTAATAGTTACAACTAGAGAAACTTGGGCTGCAGTCCCTGCTTGAGGAGAAGATTGGGCACAAGTCCTAGATCTAGTCATCAGGGAAGAAGCCAGCTACTGTGGAGATAAGTGAGTTCTAGAAACAGGCAAAGGCATCGACTGTTGTTGAGGGTGAGCAGAAGAAGAGGGCTGGTCTGGAGGATTGTTGACATTCTCTGGCTCAGGGACAGCCACTTCTACAACTCCCCTTCGTGAGCATTGGAGAGGGATTTGTTCGAATTCACGGGTGTCGCCGTACGCTGTCCAGCCCTTGAGGGTGTTGTCAAGCTTTATTTCACGAATAGGCTCGTCTATGGAGATGTATACACACCGATGTCCAGACGAGGGTGCATGACTTGTCTCAATAATGAAACCGACCCTTGCTTCAATAGCACAGCCCTTGATTGAAGGAGGAGAAAGCCATACAGGCTTATTCACTAGTTAACTCTTCAAGACTAAATGGGATTGGTGTACCCACCATCTCATATGATTATATGATGCCCTGGGGGTATGATCGTAACCTGGAATGATGAAAGAAGAATTAGCTCGACCTAGTAGCTGTTTTCAGATCATTGCCCAGTTAAAAGGGCCAATGCCATAGCCCTGCATCCTTCTGGTTACGAGTCCACAATCTTCCAGCACTCGATCAAAACCAAACTGACGGGCGAAGCGGCTTGGATAATATGGCTCGCACCAGAATTTAGTCCCCTCTCAATGGGAGGCTGCATGATTTAATCGATATAAAGAAAATCCTTTCCTCCACTGAGAGTGAGTCCATATTTGTTTTCTCCGTATCCACGGCGCAGTGAAGCAGGATGAAATGGAAATAGTTGATTTTGTCGTCTGAGGCAATGACATCTTTTGTCCAGTCGTAGGATCTTTTACCATGGACCTTTTTTGGAAGAAATAGAGAGAAACTCGGGAAGGGTGGTCGTAGGCCTTCTTAGGTGCTTTAAAGGTCCAAGGGAAGTAAACACCAAGCCAACCGAGAAAATAGTGTCATGGCATATATGATGAGGCAGAATTGGTGGATGGGCTTTTTATGTGGCATGCGATCTCTCCAAAGCCTCTGTAGATCAAACAGAGTACTGGAGGAGCGAGAGAAAATTTGGTTCCTTCAGCCATAGCGCCTACAACGTCGAACAGAGACGGGTGGATGGCATCCGCAGATTTAGAATTAGGGAAGACTACCACACTCAACCAATAAGCGATGAACGCCGCAAGTTCCCTGTAATCTGAATAGTCGGCATGGCCTTTTATGTTCTTGTGAAGACGTTCAATCTCCCACGAACAGTCATCGTTAAACCTGAAAGATGAAGAAATAAAGGGTAGGTTATATACATATCAAGCTGCAAAAAGAAGAGATGTAGGAAGAGGATTCTCACTTCAAATCTCGACTGAAATGAGCTAGCCATAGCATGGGATGGATTTTACGAATGTTTGGAAACTTAGACATTTCCCTAAACAACTTTGTGGTTAACTCGAAAATGGAGGGGACTCGATCAGGCAAGGACATGAAGGTAAATTCCTCGTTGATAGGAACTAATTCATCAAAATATTTTCCTGTTATTGGTAATCCAGTGATCCTATAGATATCCTAGAGGGTAATGCTCATTTTCCCTTCTAAGAGATGGAAGGAATTGGTGGATGGACACCAGTAGTTGAGGAATGCCTTCATGATAGAAGCTTCTTTGCAGAACGGGGATGATGTAGCTTCAATAGCATGGAAGATGTGGACCCTTAACAAAGCTTCAGCGTACTTTTCTAGTATTGCGGTGGCCCACTCGGACTAATAGTTGTGTGGAGTAAGGAGACCTCTCGTTTTGAACTCTTTTGGACTCCATATAAGCGTACGGTGGCTGAAACCCTATTTAAGCGTCTCATAGAAACAGGTGGGGTACAAGCTGTGGACGTCATAGGTAGGAACGAGGAAGATCATAGGGTGGATGTCTCCTACTTTCTGCCTCGGCTTGGGCGGCTGCAAAATGCCCTCCAGTAATATTGGCTCTTTAAAAGACCAAGATTCTGAATATGCTAGCCTTTTTGCAGTAAGGTGGTCTCTAGGCTCGCAGACTAGCATAGAATGGTGGCGATGAATGCCGACTAAGATTGAGACAATGCCTTGTCTATAGGGATTGTCGAATCTGATGGAACCCTGAATTTCGTGGACAGATTCCCAGGAGTTGTTAAGTTTCTTTCGGTTGTGCTCCTTTATTTTCTCTTGGAATTCTTGGGCCTTATTGCAGCGGTGCTTCTAAAGTCTGGAAGGGGGAGGAGTATCCTCCCGAGCAGGTGGCCTCTGGCTGCTCGTCTGATAGTGGGCTGTTGTTTTCAACCATTTCTCCCAGTCATATTCACGGCCATGCTTGGGAGGCCTCTCAAGATCGCCCATGATTATAGCTTGACAAATGGGAGATGGAAGCAATTCGATGCGGGAAGAGAAATTAAAAGTAGGAAGAACTGGCTCTTTTATATAGGCAGGATGCCTAGGTGTGGTCTTGAACCATTTACGAAAGGGTTGAGCAGGAGAAGAGGATAATTCGGCTGCTTGAGGGGTTACTGAATGATAAGCTTCGGTATCCAGGAGTTCTTGATGGGAAGGCTGCTCAGAAGGAGGGTCTATGACAACAAAGGTTCTTTTTGTACGAGCCATGGTTCAGTGAAGTTAGAAAAAAGCCAAGTCAGGAAGAAAAAGGTTGTGCAGATAGCGCAACAACTCATGGCCTTGCGCGACGAAAAATCATTGCGCGGGTCGCGTAACTAAGCACGGTTGCGCGTGTGCGAAAAAGTTTAAAAAAATGAAGTCTAGCTCTGGAAGTGGAAAATGAGGAAATGATAAATGCTGGGCTATTTATAGAGGCAGGGCCCAAGTACTGTACACGGCTTTCTATTGCGCGGTTCACACAATGGCCATGAGTGATGACAGATTTAGGTTAAAGATTGATCCACATTCTTTGATTTAGGAAAACAAAGCAACAGATCAAGGGGGCATCTGTTGGAGCATAAAAAAGTATGAATCATGAAGAAGGATTTAGAAGCTAGAAAGAAATAAAAGATGAGAGAATAATGAAATAAAGGAAGAAAGGATCACGTTGTGCGGGTCACGCACCTTGTTGCGCTGGAGAATAGCAGCGCAGACTGTTGCATGGGTAGATTGGATGAGATAGACTCGCGCAGAGTGTTGCCCGGGTAGATTGGATGAGATAGACTCGCGCAGAGTGTTGCGCGGTTAGCGAAGACTATGAAGGTGAACGCGGACTGCGTAACTAGGTGCAGGAGAAGGAATGGTAAGATTACTGTTGCGCGGGTAGCGCAACCTGTAAGCCTCGTATCCTAGACCGTACCGTTCTATAGACTTCCGCAGTCTTACCATCGAATTTTGGCAACCTTCGACCCTTAACCAATATTTACGTACGACCCTGATTCATATGCTGTCAACCCGTATTCACTCAACCCAAGACCTTTACCACAGCGACCGAGCTGTCGCTGCCCTTCCAATGTCACGACTTGCGCGCCGAGGCGATGCCCTGGTCAAGAGATGTGGGCCAACGTTCGGTGTGAAGAAAATGCCGCGCGTTGCGAAAATCAAGAGAATCTCTACGAGGTGTCACATCAATCCCATCAATCCATCAATCCATCAATCCATCACATGTCAAGTACATGTCAAGTACACCCATTCCCAAGCAACTACAAAAGTCAAGAATCTCTTACAAGCCCATACCTCTCTTACACCAAAAGCCCTTAAAGTCAAAAGGTTCTTACACCACCCATGTTTTTCTTACACAAATGGTCACAAAAGTTAAGATTTTCTTACACCCATCACTCACCACATCCATCACCCATCTCTCTCTCCCTTTACAACTCTCTCTCTCTCTTTCTCATTTTCAAACTCAAAAAAATCTAAGGAGAGAAATTCCACACGTATGAGAATTCTCCAAGCCTCTCCTTCTCTTTCAAAACTTCAAGTATGGCCCACTTTCTTACCCCATGATCTCCCATCCTAACCATCCATTCCCCATCACCTCCATTGGAATCAAAGGTAAGGTGCTAAGGAACTCATAGGAGCAAGAAGATCGAACGGTGGGTGCTCCTCTAGATATAAAAAAAATCTGATTTCTATAGCCTAAATGTTTTTTTTCTTTCATGAGGGAAGTGTAGGACCCACCAATCAATGGTAGAGATCCCACACAGTCCCATGGTTGTGGCCTAATGGCCTACTTTATGCATGCATGATCCATGCATGGGGCCTTTTTCTATGGGCCCCATCATGGTAGTTTTATTTTATATCATATTATGTTTGGGTCATCTAGACCTTATAACCATGGTGGGGATGGCATCCTCACCATGCATTTTAATTATAAGCCATGCATGTGTAAGATCCACGTTGTAAATGTAAATCTAGGTATGATGTGCAGGTGTGATTGATCTTGGGAGGGCTCAATTGTGGCGGAGCCCGTTTCCCTATGGCCGGATTGTCCTTCTATCTCTCTTTTTCCTCATTTTATTTCCTGATGTGTGTGACCCATTAATGTATTTTCCTTTTTATTTAACTTATATAATAAATTTTATCTAAGTACATGTTGCTGTCCAGAATTTTCTGGACAGTTTCTGGTTGTTTTTGGACCAGATTTTGGGACTATTTGGGGGACTATTCATACCTATTAAATATAGTTTTCTGAAAAGTGAAGATCTCATCTTAATGTCCCCCAAATTTCAGCCCCAACTGACCTTCATTAGGGTCCCAAAGGTGTGGTCCAAGTGAGGTGGACAGTCTGGGTTTTCTGCACTGTTCCAGCAACATTCTACTATGGACAGTTGGATTTTTAAAATTTATTAAAATACTTATGTGTGTTTAAAAATTATAAAAAATTTCAGGGGGGTGACCTACTTATGGTAGGACCCACCTACAAAATTTTGGGGGCAATGGATTCCTGTACACACCATGGTGATGACGGGACCGGCCCATTATAATATGGTGTCCAGATCAGTCTGATTTTCAGGACAGATTGATTTATGTAAATGAATTAAAATATTTAAAGAAGTTAAAAAATTATAAAAAATTTTAAAAGTGTGGTCCACTTATGTTATAACCCACCTACTAAATTTCAGGGCCAATGGACCCCTGTACACACCGTGGTGAGGGTCGGACTGGCCCACCACGTTGGGACGTCCAGGTCTGTCTGATTTTTCTGGATAGTCTGTTTTGTTTAAATTAATTAAAATACTTAGAGATATCTAAAAATTATGAAATTTTGTGGGGGTGTGGCTCACCTATGGAAGTATCAGTCTATGAAATTTCAGCCTCAATTAACCCCGTTTAGGTATCCAAAAGAATAGGCCAAGGTTGTTGGACTCCCAGATTTTTTCTACTGTGCAGTCCAACAATATGCCTTGATAAAAAACCATAATTTAAAAATATTTCTTCTGATGGTGGGTCACCTTTTTGGGTTTCCTCTCATTGTATGCATGATGAGGGACCTTGGCCCTCAATTTTCAGAGTTTTAGAGGCCTTGGACCCACTCCAATGGAGTGCCCAAATTTAGGATAGTAACATGTTATAATTATGCTGGCCTTAGGCTGAAATTTTGAGGAGTGGGGCCCACCATATTATAAAGATCTTAGAGGAAATGATTTATACCTTTAGTTCCTTAAATTTTGGGCTTAATGAATGCACTTTTGAGGCCCACCACAGTTGAATTTAATTGGGTCCATGAATGTAGCTAGTTGTTGAACTATTTAAGGCCCATAGAGTGGACCCATTTGATGTGTTCCAAAGCCCATGGGATTAGGCCCATTTGATGTAATTTAAGGCCCATAGAGTGGACCCATTTAATGTGTTCCAAGATCCATGGGATTAGACCCATTTTATGTATTTTAAAGCCCATGGGATTAGGCCCATTTGATATGTATAAGGCCCATGGGTCGAGAACCATTTGATGCAATCTAAGGCCCACAGGTTATGACCCATTACAATGCACATAAAGCCCATTAGTGCGGCCCATTGATGTGGCCCATTTGATGAGTAAAAGGCCCATATGACATGGCCCATTTAATGTATTTAAGACCCAATGGGGTGTACCTAAGGTCCATTGCAATGTGTGATCCAACCTGGTTTACGTAATGTTATTCACTACGGGCTACGCCTTGGGAGCAATGTTGGTTTGACGTCCACATTGCGAGTATAATGTTGGTTAAATGTCCGCATTGCGACTCTCCCTAGGGCCCATTGGTAGGCCCGTACTTGTTGCATGTAAGCCGTCTAATCCAGTTGCGTTGTAAAGATAGGGCATTACTTTATAACATGCTTAATATAACTCCATGACGCACAGCCCATTTGATCGGCCTGCTCGTATCGGCCATTTGATTGATTTATCCCATATGATTGATTAGGCCCATCTTGATATATTTGTGGCCTGTTACTAAGGCCATATATGAGGCCCGTTGTTGAGGCCCACCTTGATGTGTAAGAGGCCCGTTGTTGAGGCCCACCTTGATGTGTATGAGGCCCGTTGTTGAGGCCCACCTTGATGTGTATGAGGCTCGTTGTTGAGGCCCACCTTGATGTGTATGAGGCCCGTTGTTGAGGCCCACCTTGATGTATATGAGACCTGTTGTTGAGGCCCACCTTGATGTGTATGAGGCCCGTTGTTGAGGCCCACCTTGATGTGTATGAGGCCCGTTGTTGAGGCCCACCTTGATGTGTATGAGGCCCGTTGTTGAGGCCAACCTTGATGTGTATGAGGCTCGTTGTTGAGGCCCATCTTGATGTGTATGAGGCCTATTGTTGAGGCCCTCAAATATATTTGAGACCCATGTTGCAAGGCCCATTGTGATGTATGCAAGGTCCATGGGTTATGGCCCATTGCAATGTATGTAAGGACCAATTGCTGCAGCCTATTCGATATATTTATGGGGTCCATGTCATTAGGCCCATCCTGTTGTATTGGTGACCCGTCCATTGAGGCTCACCCGTGGTATATATTTGAGGCCCATGCATAGGGCCCACCTATTGTGTATTTAAAGCCCATGGGTTGTGGCTATAGTGATGTATATTAAGCCTATGTGATGTAGCCCATACTGATGTGTATTAGACCCAGGTATGTGACTCACCTGCGAAGTATATTTGAGGCCCATTGTGATATATCTGAGGCCCATGGGTGCGACCCATCCAGATGTATTTGAGGCCTATGGGAAAGGCCCATTGTGATATGTGTTAGGCCCATAACCAGGGCCCACCTGTTTCTTATATTTGGCCCTTGTGTGAGGCCATGTGCCCATTATATATTTGATTCTATGTGGGCCATTCTTTGGGGGCAATGTTGGTTAAAAGTCCACATTGTCGATGCCGGTTATTGATACCGTTTATGAGTATGTGACATCATAACATCATGATACATGCCCATTCGCATCATCTGCATGTTTGTTATGAGATGTGATTGACCATTGCATATGTCATTGAGCAGGATGATGTAAGACTCCCTGATAGGTGGAGATTATCTCACATGAGCGCATGACATGCGCAGGATTGATGCATGATTGGATTGTATGACTCATGCATCTTGCATTGTATTGTAATTACTGTACGCCCTAGTGACATCAGGGTCGTAGCCTCCACAGGCATATCGTGGATGGCTAGATGGGACACCAGAAATCTGTTCGAGCATCGGGCCGCCATAGATGGCCCTGGGTAAAAATTTCTAAACACCCTCTTGGTTCCAGAGGATGCTCCAACGTCTAGACCAAGTGGGTAGATGAGCATTGAGTGCCGATTACCAGATGGCTGCGCTCTCCACTATGTCGTGGTTGGTTGGAAGGGGGTGCGGCCTTACTCGCCCGAGGGAGTAGGCATGCCTAGGCTGAGTTTGACCAGCTCGAGGAATGGGTCCGCTATCGGCGAGCCAAGTAGGTATTGACAGACTACTGACAGGCGGATAGTGAGGTCTTTTCCACTTATCCAGTTGTGTGCTTGATTAGGGCGGCAGGTGGTGTGAAGTGTAATAGACCCCGGTGATTTTTCTAGAGAGGAACCGTACTGTGACATGATATTATGACACCCCGTCACTGTTGTGCATGTGGACGGGCGCTGATGTGGGCGGGTGTGATGTGGGTGGGGCTGAGGCCTGGGCGAGCTACCACACTGGGCGAGCTACCAGCGGTTAGCAGGCTACTGTGCTGACAGGCTACTGAGTAGGAGTTGCATACTCATTCATTTATCCATTCACTATCCACTCGGGCTGGTGGTGCACAACTAATTGTTGTGTATCTTTGTTATGGTAAGGATTTCGGTTAGGCACGCAACTAACCTGAGATCAGGAGTTTACCACGTTGAGTCAAACTATCCAAATTTAGGTATGGGACTGGTTTGGATAGAGGTTCCTTATGGTGGACCCCGTAGCCTGCGATACTACGTACTATCATCCCGACATCACACTCTAACATGGTCATTCTATTACCACCATATACTGCATATTCCATTACATCTTCGGCGTGTGGCATTATGGGTTGTTGTGTTTCTGTATTCCTGTGACTTAGATGAGAGTGATGATATTTGTTAGCTCTTTTGAATTGTGTATTATATTATATCCTTGTCATTCGACATTTGATTATCTATGACTCATCATTTACATAGTTGTCCTATATTGCGTATTCTGATATTGATTAACTTATGGACATGTTCATACTTCCACTTATTCTGTTATCGCATGATTATAATCTTGTCAGTATTTCTGTTTACGTTGATAATTCTCGCTCTTATCAGTGTTTCTTCTTATTCAGTCATTGTATAGTTTATGGATTAATAGCTTTCCGGTATTGTATGATTATGATATTGTATTGAATATTGGCACCTATCTCGTGCACACACTTACACCACCCTCTAAGCTTTCTATAAGCTTATGCACGATAGATGTGTGCAGGTGATGTTAGGTTGCAGCAACATTGAGCTTGGAGCGTGCAGCTATTTTCTGAAGCTTTGATTTTGACATATATATTTCCCTTTCAGCATTGTATTCAAATGATTATATTAGTGGATATGTGATGATGATGTTGCCTTTATGATTTGGGTAAACTTGTGGTTATGCTTATTACTAGTTAAATGTACAAAAAAAAATCTTCCTTGTAGGATCCCAGGATCGAAAATCTGGGATATGAATGCTAGGAGTCGAGAATGGGGTACTACGGAGGCTGTCGGCACCGGATTTGGCGATCGAGATTCCTGTGAATCCGATTTCTGGGTCTGGGGCGTGACGCAACTAAAGGCAGAGGCAGATTAAAATGAACGGTTGAGATTGATGTGAAGTGGGGCCCTTAGCACAAAAATCGAGGTGCCACACGTGCAAAGGCCTATAAATACCCCACTCCCCTCTTCATTTGGGACGGAATTTTTTTTAGAGGAAGGCGGAGCTTTGAAGATAGATTGAAGGTGAGAAGACAAGTCGGTTGCGCGGGTCTGCAACCAATGTACTTGGTTGCGCCGACCTCGTAACAGGCTGCATGTGTCGAGCAACTAATGCAGTAGGCCGACCTCGTAACTAGTGGCGCGGTTCTTTCCTTCGAGCATTTCATTGCGCCGACCGTGTAACTTGTGTTCCAATCGCGCGGGTCGCGCAACTAGGTCATCATGTGACCAAGGTAAAAAGGGGTTGAAATGCTATCGGAATTATGGAAATGCAATCTGCACTACTTCAAAACTCTCTCCTTTGCACAATGGACAAGTTTAAAAGAGAGATGAGTTGAATAGCTTCAATATTCCTCCTAAGTCTTAGGAGATGACCAAAGCTGCTGTCGAAATGCTGCCGAATTCAAGATTTGACATACAAGGTTCATTGATTATAATATTTGTTCATTTCAAAGTATTCTATCTCGGAATCAAGGGATTTAAAAGGGGTGTATATAAACTCAGAATTAATAAGCGTCATGATTATTATATGAAATCTCTTTGTTATGTTTGAATAAAGTAATTTCCCCAAATCGAGATGCATTTATTTCTTGTTCGAAACAGGGATAACTATTCCGAATCCATAGAACTTCTCTTGACTCCTCACAAAGATACCTCGAATCTACAAGGAAAATAAGAAAATAGAATAATTTCTGGAAATTTTTAATAAATTGATTGATTATGAAAAACAAGCATACAACTTGTTAAATAGTGACATAAACCCTAGGAAGAAGTTCCAGAATCATACTATAACTAAAACTCCTATAAATCATGACTTACTATAAATAGTAAACTTATTATTTATAGACAATCATGATTTCGACTAGATCTCATGGTTTTCACCAAAAATAGTAAGTGTCCTATTTTAGCTCAACCATGCTCTTCTCCTAATTATTCTAAGCACTTTTCATGTTGGACGCAACTAAAGCCCAACAGAGGAAGAGTTATAACCAAACTAAAACTTACTATAAATAATAAAAATGAAAATAAAACAGAAATTTGGCTGTTGATCTTATGGAATCTCACAAATTCGGCATGCGCAACCCAATGTAGCTCGTCCTGCCCCAAAATCATATATGGCATGTTACATAACTCATTTTGGTTTGCGAGATATGCCCGTTTTAAGGTTCTGACAATTCAGATCACTTCCGCCTTCGATTGTGCCTTTTCTTGTCCATCTTGGTCATGAAATTGTACACGACCCGTTCTACATCATCTAATGAGGGTACAAAGGTAATGGGAGTTGTTTGGTTCAATCTCTTACAACTAAAGGCTTAACTAATTTTCAAATACGGATTCACCTAGATAGGCATTCTAGGGATTTTAAAGATAGAATTTACATATTGGATTAGTGTCTATCCTCTAAAAAATACAAGAAAATTCATAATGAGATTGAAATGCTCATGAGAGTGATTAATCACATACAAGATGACTTAAATCCCTTTGGATGAGAGAGTATAAGTGTTGGAAAGTATTAGGATACACTATGACTTCTAACCCACTCAAAAATCATCATTTTGTCCAAAGTGCCATTGATAAAGGAACAAAGTTCCAATGGTATTAAAAAATAAATAAATAAATAAATAAGAACAAAAAAACACCTTTAATCGATCAACCGAGGTTATCAATTGATCGAAACTCACCAAAATAACCCAGTGAACTCACTGGACAGATTTAGATAAATTCAATCGATCAAATGAACTCACCCATAGATTGCTTGTTTTAGGCAGTTTTGTTTCCAGCAGCTTAAAATCTCTTTTAGCCTTTTATTATGTTTTCAATGAGTTCCTAAAGCTATGTGATAATTAAAAAAAAAGGGTTTATCTATTTGAGAATGGATCATCTAGAGGTTGGATTGTTTCAGGTTTAAGGATAGGGTAACCAAGGTACCTCAATTTACATTTTCTTCACTCATTAATGTGCCTTGTCCACTTGTGTCTTCGGTTTTCAGCTTTCAAGGAAGGGGACCATTTTGGCCATTAAGACCATTTCCACCTCTATTGAACCTAATCCATTAAGCTTATGACGTGCATCTAGTGTCATTCCCTTTATTCTAATGAGCTTCTGAGTTTTTTTTTTTTTTTTTTTTTTGAAGATTTTCGGCCACGCTCTTTAATGTAAAAGCTATGACGGTTAAATGTAAATTTAGGTTAGGATAATAGTGTCTTTTGTGTATTGTTTTTTTTTTTTAATTGGTGGGTATCAATAATGATAATTTGTGAAATGGATGAGGGTGCGGTGGTTCCATTTATAAATATATTTTTTTATGGGTATAAATGCTGAGAGTTTGTAAATGGGATGAATTTTGTAATGGAAGAATGTTATAATAGATGAATGTTGTAATGAATAAATGCTGTAGTTGAAGAATGTTGAAATGGATGAATGGTCATAACTATGATAATGGGATAGTTATGACCATTTTCGTCTAATCGACGATTCACAATGCATATCAATGATTCATAGTACTTAATGAACTTTGGGTCTACTTTTAGGTAATCAAATAGTGTTCAAATGACATTATTCTAAAGTCATTTGAAAGTTCATCAAATTGTCTCTCTAACGAGTACAAGATAACCCAAATTGATCATGTAACGAGGGAGTTATGACCATTTTCGTTAGATTGGTGATCCATAGTATGTATCGGTGATCCACAGTGAGTGTAACACCTCGATTCCTGAAACCGTAGCACACTGCTCATTTTTCAAAAACCTGAGTGTTAACCTTCAAAGGTTGCTCAAATTTTACGTACATTTTTTTTATCAAAGCGATCAACAATCTAGCGGAATAGAAGCAAATCAAGTACAAGAGGAAGTCTAAATATACATAACCAAATATTCAAGTGGTTGCCCGAAAATTTATACAAACCAATGTCTTAAATTTTTAAGAAACATGACTGTACAAATTAAATAAAAATGAAATCAGGAATAGAAAGTCATAAGATCGTATAGATCCTCCTATTCCACGTGAATACCAACATGCGCGTCATCTGTATCTCCTGTACGCTGAATACAGGTTGATAACGTCAATGACTATCCCAGTGAGGTATAACCCTCAAGATTTATCGTATCATCAAGATAATTAAGCATAGTTATTTTTGGAACAATGTTTAACAAATATTTTATAATAATTATCATGATAATCAGATAAGGCTCATGTACGCCCAGTATCCTAATCCGTATCGTTCCTTAAATTCTCGCAATCCTCCTCATCAAATTTCGACAACCCACAATCTGTAATTGGAATTTATGCACGACCATGAGTTGCATCCCGTATATCAAAGTCGGCTCAACCCGAGACTCGTACCCTAATGACAGTACCGTCGTTGTAGTGTCAACGCCGCATCTCATGCACCTATACGATACCCAGGCTAGGAGTTGTGGGCCCGCCTTTATATCGAGAAAACGTCGCACATTACAAATCTGGAGAAGAGAATCTCTACAATCTATCAAATCAATCACATCAATCAAGTCAAGTACACCCATCACTCACCCATACCTCTATTTTCCTTAAAATCAAACAACCCATACCCCTCAAGTCAAGTACACCCATCACTCACCCATCACACCCATCCCTTTCCGTACTTCCCCCCTATCTCTCTCTCTCTCTCTCTCTCTCTCTCTCTCTCTCTCTCTCTCTCATTCTCCACCCATTCTCCCAAGCAACTCAAGGAGATGAAATGTCCAAGGGAGAGGAGAAGCTAGGTGTGTGTAAAGACTGGAAAAAATTCGTACAAAGACCCGAGTACCACTTCAGGCAGAAATCACTCAGGACCAAATCCTTTAGAAATTAGGCGAGAATTAGCTAGTGCTAACTTAATTTACCTATGAAATCTATAATAATCACTTTAAGTATGATCTGCAAGACTCAAAACTTGTAGAATCATTAACATTACATTACCTTAAAATCTAGGATCCATCTCTAAACCCAGTTGCTCTCGGGAGCGCACTAAAATTTCGTATCAGACCTGGACCGCACGTCGAAAGTTCGATAGTGATGAACTTAGATAATTAAGACCACCTAGTTGGACTTGACTATCACCTCAAAAATTAAGTCCAGATGAGGTCTTGAGACTATTTCCTTGAGTCCAGAGTGAAGAGTGTGAGAACGTGAAGGTTTTTTAGGAAATTAAATATGAATTTAAGTAATCTGAGTCATGTAGCATGTGGACCGATTATAAGTATTCAGACCATTAGAATTTGACCCAAAGTTACCCTTGAATCAGGAAAAATATCCCACACATGCCTATGTAGTTGTGGCCCTGATCGAGTTTCGGTGGCCGTTGAACTGAAACTGGTCCGCCACGGTCGATCTAGAAACCCGATCGGACTAAAAACTAAGCATGACCTAGATCCAAGGTCAGGAAGCTTAAGTCTGACCGCACGCCAAAAAGGGGCCTCCATAAGTGCTCCGTTGGATCAGAACAGGCCTCCTTTGGCTATAACCTAAGTATACCTTGGCCTTGGGGCCATTCCCATCAGTCCTAGGCCTATATAAGAGCCTTAAACCCCTTCTCATTCATTCCATACGAATTTGAGAAAACCTTAAGAGACAGAAGAGAGTTAAGAGAGAGAAAGTGAGAGAGAAGTGGGAGCTACTCTTGGAATTCAATCCCCGTTACTCCACGTGCTTAAACATCACTACCGGATCATTATTCCGGGGCATTCAATTCCACTATTGGGTAAGAAAACCTAACCCTAATCTGTTCTAGGGTTTCAAATAGTTGAAATGATGAAATGGCTAACCTAGTTCATGAAATAGGTTGCCTTTCTGCCAGTGTTAAAGGCTACGTGTTAAAAATGAGTCCGATATATATTATGGGTGTAAGGTGCGGACTATATACGTTTAGGTTATGGTTTTCATGGCTTTCAATGTCGGATAATGATTTATTACTGACGTGGGTGCTATTACACATGCCAAATGCGTTGTCTGTTTCACTTTACGTATACATATAAGCTATGTTGTATTTAGGGTATTTTATACATTTGTTGAAATGTTTGTCTGTGTTTGGAATTTGGATTGGTGCTTGACATGATTAATTGTCGTGTATACCTATTAGTTGTAGGTGTAATAATCCTTGGTAAAAGGGATTTCCCTAATACGTAGTATGATCGACATGCATCATGTATGTTGTAAAGCGTAGCCTAAGTGTTTGTAGAAATGTTGTATGAGTGCGTACATGTAAATTTGTACCGATTAAGGGTGTTAAGAAGAGATTCTCAAGTACCTTAGTGATGTGTATGATTTCCTCCATATATGGTAAATGATAATATTTGATTTCTTTGTGGATTGTATATGTATAACTTCTTGTTTAAGTTGTATTCCTTCATATGCTCAAATGTTTGTAGAACTTGAATTGTTTATTCCTTACTGCTTCATTATCTCCTATGACTATGGTTTACAAATGAATAGGAATGGGGCTATCATTTAGTCCAGGCAATCGGTAACAGACTTGATCTAGTGGCTGAGGTTGCTTTCACCACAACGGATGTGTCGATGAATTCGAGTCGCACTACGGTTGTCAACAGTGGTTAGGCCACATGGAGTGCTTATGTACTTCATGTCGGTTAACTCGATGTGCGCTCGTGCTAGTCGAGCTCGTCAAATAACCCGATTGGCCTGTTGCGTGTTCACTATGTATGGACGTTATTGCTTGAACCTAGGATACCGAACTCGCTAGTGCAAATCCTGTTAACCTTGGTACCTCAATCCGCTAAGACTCATGAGCTGGACATGGTAGTATGGGACACCATGGTCGAGTTGTCAGCCTATGCTGGGGCGACGAGCCTCCCCATAGTGACCAGTGAGCAAACCAGACTCGTGAGCCGAATATGGTAGTATGGCACACTGTATTCGTGCTGTCGACCTACACTGATAAGGTGATGAGCCCTTTGTAGTGACCGCAAGTATACTCTGAGTCTACGTGAGGTGACAAGCCTTTCCGTAGCGACTAGGGTATAAACCAGGCCTACACTGATAAGGTGAGGAGCCCTTTATAGTGACCTAGAACCGCAATATCATATGAGATTTACTAGGACTGACAACCCTGGAATGGATCGTTGTTTGGGTATTGATATGAGGAAGGTATCTTAGTTTCCCAATTTTTTTGTATGAAAAGGACTAATAAGAACTTGGTAATCACGTGCATGCATCGCATTGCGCGTGCCTTGGGCGTTGCAGGTCAAGCACTGAGGAAGGGGTGCATGCCGCGATCGTAAGATGATGTTGTTAAGGGAGAGTAGGCGAGGGCATGCATCATTATACACATCATCCTTGCATTAAATCACAGTACTTAGGAATATTTGATTGTATTACTTTATCATTACTACTTGACTGAAATGATAACATGTTAACCTTTGTTGTATAGTTCCACTGAGTTGATTACTCACTCTCACGTTATGGGATGGTGTTTGCAACACAAACCAGACCCTGTCTTACCTGCAGGTGATGGTGATGCCTTCAAGGCGGAGCCAGACTTTGAGGATGACGAGGAGGCCTTCTCCTACATGCAGTTCTCGGGTGGGTTCATATAGACCGTTCGGATCGACGGGGCTTCAAGGTTTTACTTATAGTGGACTATCACATTTATTTTTCCATTTTGACATTTTGTATTGTAATTATCGACCTGGTAACAGTATCACATTCTGGAGACGTACTTTAGTTATGGTTTTATCTACACATATCACAGTCTTCCACTTACGTTAATCAATTGTCTCTGGAGTATGATATGATGTTTTGGTACAATCTCGCTCATGTTTAAGGCACTAACACAGACAACATTTAATCAACATTATCTTTGTTGCATAAGTGAAGCGTTGGAACTCGGGAGTTGGGTATATGCTTGACCCCCGATTTTTTGGGCGTTACAAGTTGGTATCAGAGCATAATTTGGATTAAACTAGACCTGGATTATGGTCACACAACGCACACTGACGTATTCTAACTTAGAAGGGTGCGAGAAAACTTAGAAACAAACATAGGAGTTCCAATGTCGCCAAACGCCGAAATCGGTCGAAATCGACCGTAGCAATTTAACTTGTAGGTTTCCTGATTACCTAAAATGGCCCCAACACCATGCTAAACTGTCAATCGATGGGTTTAACTGTGATTTTCACGGTCTCCACACTCAACAAATCGAAAGGACATGAATATTTACGAGTGAGGACCCGAAACAACTTAGAACGTAGTTGGGGCCAACTCAAGGCAATTCGAGGGGATCCACAGTGGACCCCATATGCCATCAGCACCCTAGGAGGGGGGTGGCCACCGCCCCACCGCGGCGGCACCTCGCCTTCGCCGGTCGACCGCGGTCGAGTTTGGCCTGGCTAGTCGGGCCATAGTGGGCCGACGTTGGGCAGACCCCTAGACATGTGTGGGGCCCTCCAAATCAATTGGGGACCCCCATTTATTTCCCTTTTGCCCCCCTCTTTCATTTTCTACCCCTTTAAGCCCTTCTCCCTCTCAAAAATCCCAAATTCCTCTCTCAAATCTTTCCCCCACTACTATTTTCCCATTTCCCTTCACATCACACACCCCTCCATCATTTTTTGTCAACACCCTCTCCTATCTCCCTTATTTCCCTTCCATTGGAGTGCACAACTTCCACTTGGGTCTCACATATCTCACGGCTTAACCATCCATCCTATTCCTTCACTTTTTCTTTCTTCTTTCACTCTCAAATGGCCCTCTTTGGATTTGTGGCAGCCATTTTCTTACTCTCCATGATATTTTCTCTCATGGGAAAGCGCAGAGCACCCTTGGACGAAGCCAGGCCTAGTCGCCAAACCCGTCCAAGGAAGAAAGCGGGCGTCGAAGCTAACTCTAGCACCGCCCAAGAGCATAGGTCGAAGCGAGACCTAGATCCCTAACTCCCAGTGGAGAGAGTGCTGCTAATAGGCTTCGAATACAGAGGTTTCGATGGCCATAGGGTTGTACTTGAAGCTCACATGGATGAGAAGCTGTTTAGGCTACACGCGATTATGGACCTTTTGGTGGATTTTGGGTGGGGTCCCATGTTCGACGGTCAGTCTCCTGCATGTGAGAATATGGTTCATGCTTTTTACACCCATATCCAAGATGCATCGCTGGAGCCTCTCTAGTTCATTGATGTTGTAAGGGAGCGGGAGTACACGGTTAATGTGGATGTGAAGGCCCAGATTATGGGAATTCCACGTGGTGAAGTACACGCTAATGAGAATTTCTTTAAGAGTGTATGAGAATGAGATCATCGTACACAATATCTTTGTGGCCGACTGGCTCCCTGGACGCAAGGCAATTGCCTCCCATCGACGAGTTTGACAATGTGTATCCACGATGGGGCAACCGTACTGAATGCACTCGATTGATGGTATAATTCTTGTACCGGGTTGGACATGGGATAAGTTGTACCTACCCACGTACACCCTATTACAGATAATCCAGACCGTGTGCTCTGTCAGGACCGATGTCTCACTCCCGTTTGGTCGGCTGATATGTAGGATGGCTTGAGAGGTCGGCTATAGACTTAACATGGATGATCTTGCGCCGATTCGATTGATAAGCGAGGCTACGCTTAACAACATGGGGATCGGTCCACGACAACGTCAGGCCCAACATGAAGAGTATGGGGATGAGTCTGATTGTGCGGGGGAGGAAAGTATTGATTTAGAGGAAGAAAGTGAAGAAGGAAGTGGTGATGAGTAAGAGGAAGGACAGGAAGAGGCAGAAGAGGTTCAGGGTACTGATGAGAGCTCCCCTCCCATTGCTGCGTAAGAGCACGACAATGAGCAAGCTGCTAGGGAAGCCCGTTTGGCTCAGCTGGAAGAGGGCCAAGCTGCCCTACGGCAGGAGATCACACAGGTCCGCACCAAAGTTGAGGAGACTGAGGCCTTCATGAAACGTAAATTCAAGAAGGTGTCTCGCACCTTGAGGGTCATCCTGTGCTGCGTGTAAGATAAGAGTGCACCTCCACCATCGCCAGATTCAGACGACTAGGCGTACCTGTAGTCTTTATTTATTTTTACTTTGTGTGCTTCTTCCTTCTTTCTTTGTATGGCCCCAATGGGCTTAGTAGTGTCGTAGTTGGTAAAGATGTTTTCGTGTTTGAAACCTTAGTTGTATTAGCTCACATGCATTTTCTATCATGACTCATGTAACACTGTGTCTCATGTTTTATAACAATTTTGGTAAAATGAAATGCATAGAATTTCTTTAATCCGTGTGTGAATGTTGCGTAAATGAGTTTATGAGTATGATGAATCTGACCTGGGTTACCCCCTATGTTGTATTTTATGGCATGTCACCTAAGGCCGCGCGGATTGCTGCGCTTCTCACTTTTGGCGATACGATTGACGGGGTACCTCCCCTGAGTGATAGCTAGACGAAGCTTAGTTTAGGCCCGACTCACACCGTCATGCCGGATTCTCAGCCGGCCACTGGCCCCGTGCTGGGCCACCACCTATGACACCGCATGTGGCACCATCTGCGTTACCACCGGTGACACCATCAGTTCCTGAGCGGAGCTGAGGGTCTACCTCGACGCCTGATATACCACCGTCCACTTCGCCTCCTGATAAGCTTGAGCAAATGGTGTTGTTGATGCATCAGCAGCAGATGCAGCATCAATAGCAGAGACAGTTTTTGGCCTTCGTGGCGTATCTTTAACCAAAGTATGGGGGTGACCCCACCTGCATCACTTATGCACTCGGCTGGGACCTCTAGTGCTAGCGGCACATTTGAGCGATTCCAGTGCTTACGGCCTCCCACATTCGTGGGTACTCATCAACCAGAGGAGGCTGAGTATTGGCTTGACCGCATCTCTAAGATGCTCAAGCCGTTGCACTGTTCTGAAGCAGAGCAAGTGGAGTTGGTCACCTTCATGCTGGAGAAGGAGGCCAGCTTATGGTGGGATAACATTCTCCGCACTATTGCGGAGGTTATGTGTGGACGTGGGAGGCTTTCGAGACACTCTTCCACGAGAAGTATTATCCTCTCACGTACTGCCATGAAAAGGAGAGAGTTCTTTCGCCTTCGGCAGGGAGGCATGACAGTGGCGGAGTATGAGAACAGATTTACAGAGTTGGGCAGGTATGTTCCCCTGATATTAGGGGATAAGGATATGCAGATGCGACGTTTTGCTGAGGGCCTGCGACCAGAGATCCGCTTGAAGATGTGCTGCACTAGCATATCTACTTATGTTGAGCTTGTCGGCATGTCCATGCGAGCTGAGCATGACGTGGACAGACAATCCCATGTGCGAGCGCCTGTAGCCCCTAGGCCCCGATCTGATTTCTCGCCTAGGCCTTTCCTCAGTAAGAGGTCGTGTGCAGATTCACCGCCGAGGCTTATGGCTCCACTAGCCCTGATGAGGCGATCAGATGTGTGGTGTGCCTATTGCAAGAGGCCAGGCCACACAGAGATGCCTTGTTCCACTAGGATGCGAGACAATGGGTTCTCGGCACCGCAGAGGATTAACCGCCAGGTTCCTCAAGCAATCTCAGCACCGCCTCTACGGTCGGCACCAACGCATCCATCTTTCAGGCCACCTACATCTCATATTAGGCCATCTGTCCCTTGCTTCAGGCCCCTCAACAGCTTATGGTTTTGCAGCCAAACCGTCAGCAGTAGGCTCGTGTGCATTCACTGACAGCTGAGGTGTCCGAGGCAGAGATCGCACCACCCTTGGCTTTTGAGGGCACGACACAGATCCAAGGTACTTCAGTCTTCTTACTGGTGGACACTGGGTCCACTACTTCTATGATATCATGCGCGGCAGTCAAGCGACTAGGGTTAGATACTACTCCTATGGAGGGTGTGAGGGTTATCACAGCCACTGAGACATTTTCTGACGTTACCAAGATTTACAAGAGCTACCCGATAGACTTAGGGAGCAGTACAGTGCTAGTTGACATGATTGTCTTTCCCCTGTTTAATTACGACATCATCCTTGGTATGGACTAGCTCGTTAGGATGCGAGCAGAGATTGATTACGAGGCTAGGGTGGTGATAGCTTATGTACCTAAGGGCATAGCATTTACTTTCCTAGTTCAGGTCAGTCACCCTTCTCGGCTGAGTTGTTACGTCTCTTTATTAGAGGACATGGATGGACTAACACTTGTGGATACATAAGTAGTCCAGGATTTTGAGGATGTGTTCACAACTATCCCTGGTTTGCCTCCGCGGTGCGAGATCGATTTTACTATTGATCTTATGCCTGGTGCGACACCTATTTCATTGCCAACCTACCGTATGCCTCCGTGCGAGATGGAGGAGTTGAGGAAACAGATCGATGGTCTATTAGAGAAGGACTTTATTCGACCGAGTATGTCTACTTGGGGAGCGCCAGTCCTATTTGTGAAGAAGAAGGATGGTTCACTGTGATTGTGTATTGATTATCACAGGTTGAATCAGGTAACAGTGAAGAATAAATATCCTCTGCTCAGAATAGACGACTTGTTTGATCAGTTGAAGGGAGAGCAGTATTTTTTAAAGGTCGATCTACAGTCAAGGTATCATCAGTTATGTATCAGGGATGAGGACGTGCAGAAGACAGCCTTCAGGACTAGTTTTGGACATTATGAGTTCCTTGTGATGTTGTTCGGCCTTACGAACGCACCGGCCATGTTCATGGACTTAATGAACAGGGTGTTTTGGTCGTTTCTTTACCGATTCATCATCGTATTTATTGATGACATCCTGATATACTCAAAGAATCGAGAAGAGCATGAGGAGCACCTGAGAGCAGTATTCGATACTCTTAGGGAGAACCAGTTGTTTGCGCAATATAAGAAGTGTGACTTCCGGAAGGAAGAAGTCAAATTCCTGGGACATGTGGTGTCCAAGGAAGGGATAGTGATGGATTTGGCTAAGGTAGCCACAGTGCAGGACTGGGGACAGCCCAGTTCGGTTATCGAGGTGAGGAGTTTTTTGAGACTTACTGGATACTACCGTCAGTTTATTTGGGACTTCTCAAAGATAGTCAGACCTTTATCTCAGTTGACACAGAAGGATTTGAAGTTTTCCTAGAATGAGAAGGCGGAAGCAGCTTTTCAGGAGCTGAAGGACAAGCTGACATCCGCCCCTGTGCTAGTATTGCCAAGCAAGGGGTCAAGTATAAGATCTATACCGACGCGTCTCGGGTTGGTTTGGGTTGTGTCCTTATGTAGAAGGACAGGGTGATTGCTTATGCCTCGAGACAGTTGAGGAAACACGAGAAAAATTACCCTACCCATGACTTGAAATTGGCAGCCACCATCTTTGCACTGAAGCTCTGGAGACATTACCTCTACGGAGAGGATTTCAAGCTTTTCTGTGACCACAAGAGCCTTCGCTATATATTCACGCAAAGGGACCTAAATATAAGACAGCGGCGATGGATGGAGACCTTGAAGGACTTCAGGTTCGAGGTTTCCTACCATCCTGGGAAGGCTAACCTTGTGGTTGAAGCGTTGAGCCGCAAGCAGACTATAACATTTACAGCTCCTTTGATGGTAGCTTGGTGGGATATGGTAGAGTTCATGCAGGACTTCGAGCAGAAGCTCACTGTGGAGGAGCCGTTCCAGAGCGTCGCGCACCTCCATGTGCGGCCACTTATTGATGACAGGATTATAGAGGCCCAGAAGGGCGATGAGCGGTTGTCTGAGCTTCGAGAGCAGGCTAGGGATGATGAGGATGCCGAGTGGAGAGTTGATACGGATGGGGACTTACGTTACCGCAGCCACCTATGAGTCCCAAATCTTCATGACTTGAGACAGGAGGTTCTCGAGGCTATCATAGTTCGAAGCTTGCGATGCATCCAGGTAGCGCAAAGATGTACCACGACATGAAAAGGTCGTACTGGTGGGACAACATGAAGATGCACATAGCGGATTATGTGTCCCATTGTCTCACATGCCAGCAGGTCAAGGCCGAGCATCGCCGACCTCCTGGACTGCTTCAGCCCATGCCCATTGCTGAATGGAAGTGGGACTCATCTCTATGAATTTTTTATCAGGGCTATCAAAGACGAGAAAGGGACATGATTCTATCTGGGTGATTGTCAACCGATTGATGAAGTCGGCTCATTTTCTTTCGATTAGAGTTACGAACTCTGCAGACGAGTTGGCCAGGATGTACATTCAGGAGATAGTGCATCTGCATGGAGTTCCCTTAGAGATCGTGTCGGACCGAGACACGCGATTCACATCTATCTTTTGGACTCGTATCAAGGAAGCGATGGGTGTGAAGTTGAAGTTCAGTACCGCGTTCCACCCACAGAATGACGGCCAGATGGAATGGGTAAACCAGGTGTTGGAAGACATGTTACGATCTTGTGTGCTGGATTTCAAGGACAGTTCGGATGATTGTCTCCTGTATGTAGAGTTCGCATATAACAACAGTTTTCAGGTGAGCATTGACATGGCTCCCTATGAGGTACTGTATGGTCGCATGTGTAGAGCACCGCATTACTGGGCAGAAGTGGGTGAGAAAAGTTTGATTGGCCCAGAGTTGGTTCAGGCGACCTCAGAGAAAATTGACATTATCAGACGTTGACTTCTAACAACACAGAGTAAACAGAAGAGATACGCAGATACGAGGCGGCGACCACTTGAGTTTGAAGTTGGAGACCATGTATTCCTCCGAGTTTCTCCTATGAAGGGAGTCTTACGGTTAGGCAAGAAGGGAAAGCTCACACCGTAATTCATTGGTCCATTCCAGATACTGGATCGAGTGGGGTTAGTAGCGTACCGTCTGGCTTTACCCACACCACTTGCGGGCGTGCACAACGTTTTTCATGTATCTATATTGAAGAAATACATTCCTGATCCTTCACACATCATCAGATGGGAGTAGGTACAATTGAGCGAGGATGCTACGTACGTACTACGTCTGACGCGTATCCTAGACAGGAAGGAGCAAGTGTTGCGTAGTAAGGTGATTCCGCTCGTGAAAGTGCTATGGACACATCACACTGAGGAGGAGGCTACTTGGGAGACTGAAGCCGAGGTCAGAAAGAACTACCCTCAAATTCTTGAGGTGTACGAAAAGGTATTAATTTTGAGGACGAAATTTTCTTTAAGGGGGGTAGATTGTAACGACTCAAAAAAATCCATACAAAGACTCGAGTACCACCTCAGGCAGAAATCACTCAGGACCAAATCCTTTAGAAATTAGGTGAGAATTAGCTAGTGCTAACCTAGTTTACCTATGAAATTTGTACTAATCACTTTAAATATGATCTGCAAGACTTAAAACTTGTAGAATCGTTAATGCTATGTTACCCTAAAATCTAGGATCCATCTCTAAACTCAGTTGCTCTCGGGAGCGCACTGAAACTTCGTATCAGACCTGGACCGCACGTCGAAAGTCCGATAGCGATGAACTTAGACAATTAAGACCGCCTAGTTGGACTTGACTATCACCTCGAAAATCAAGTCCAGATGAGGTCCTGAGACTATTTACTTGAGTCCGGAGTGAAGAGTGTGAGAACGTGAGGTTTTTTAGGAAATTAAATATGAATTTAAGTAATCTGAGTCTTGTCACTTATGGACTGATTATAAGCATTCAGACCATCAGAATTTGACCCAAAGTTACCCTTAGATCAGGGGAAATGTCCCACACATGCCTATGTAGTTGTGGCCCTGATGGAGTTTCGGTGACCGTTGAACTGAAACTAGTCCGCCACGGTCGATCTGGAAACCCGATCGGACTGAAAACTTAGCATGATCTAGATCCAAGGTCAGGAAGCTTAAGTCTGACCGCATGCCAAAAAGGGGCCTCCAGAAGAGCTCCGTTGGATCGGAACAGGCCTCCTTTGGCTATAACCTAAGTATACCTTGGCCCTAGGGTCATTCCCATCAGTCCTGGGCCTATATAAGAGCCTTCTACCCCTTCTCATTCATTCCATACGAATTTGAGAAAACCCTAGGAGAGAGAAGAGTGTAAAGAGAGAGAAAGTGAGAGAGAAGTGGGAGCTACTCCTAGGATTCAATCCCCGTTACTCCACGTGCTTAAACATCACTACCGGATCGCTATTTCACCGCTTTCAATTCCACTATTGGGTAAGAAAACCTAACCCTAATCCATTTTAGGGTTTCAAATAGTTGAAATGATGAAATGGCTAACCTAGTTCATGCAATAGGTTGCCTTTCTGCCGGTGTCAAGGGCTACGTGTTAAAAACGAGTCCGATACACGTTTACAGGCATAAGGTGCGGACTATATACGTTTAGGTTATGGTTTTCATAGCTTTCAATGTCAGATAATGATTTATTACTAACGTAGGTGCTATTACACATGCCAAATGCGTTGTCTGTTTCGCTTTACATATACATATGAGCTATGTTGTATTTAGGGTATTTCATACATTTGTTGAAGTTTTTGTCTGTGTTTGGAATTCAGATTGGTGCTTGACATGATTAATTGTCATGTATACCTGTTAGTTGTAGGTGTAATAACTCCTTGGTAAAAGGGATTGCCCTAATACATAGTATGATCGACATGCGTCATGTATGTTGTAAAGCGTAGCCTAAGTGTTTGTAAAAATGTTGTATGAGTGCGTACATGTAAATTTGTACTGATTAAGGGTGTTGAGAAGAGATTCTCAATTACCTCAGTGATGTGTATGATTTCCTCCATGTATGGTAAATGATAATATTTGATCTCTTTGTGGATTGTATATGTATAACTTCTTGTTTAAGTTGTATTCCTTCATATGCTCAAATGTTTGTAGAACTTGAATTGTTTATTCCTTACTGTTTCATTATCTCCTATGACTATGGGCTACAAATGAATGTGAATGGGGCTATCATTTAGTCTAGGCAATCGGTAACATACTTGATCTAGTGGCTGAGGTTACTTTCGCCACAGCAAATGTGTCGATGAATCCGAGTCGTACTACGGTTGTCGACAGTGGTTAGGCCACACGGAGTTCTTACGCACTTCATGTCGATTAACTCAACGTACGCTCGTGCTAGTCGAGCTCGTTAAATAACCTGATTGGCCCGTTGCATGTTCACCATGTATGGACGCTATTGCTTGAACCTAAGATACCAAACTCACTAGTGCAAACCTTGTTAACCTTGGTACCTCGATTCACTAAGACTCATGAGACGAACATGGTGGTATGGGACACCGTGGTCGAGATGTCGACCTACGCTGGGGCGACGAGCCTCTCCGTAGTGACCAGTGAGCAAACCAGACTCGTGAGCTGAATATGGTAGTATGGCACACTGTATTCGTGCTGTCAGCCTACACTGATAAGGTGACGAGTCCTTTGTAGTGACAATGAGCATACTCTGAGTCTAAGTGAGGCAATGAGTCTTTCCGTAGTGACTAGGGTATAAACCAGGCCTACACTGATAAGGTAACGAGCCCTTTGTAGTGACCTAGAACCGCAATATCGTATGAGATTTACTAGGACTGACAACCCTGGAATGGATCGTTGTTTGGGTATTGATATGAGGAAGGTATCTTAGTTTTCCAATTCTGCTGTATGAAAAAGACTAATAAGAACTTGGTAATCACTTGCATGCATCGCATTGCGCGTGCCTTGGGCGTTGCAGGTCAAGCACTGAGGAAGGGGTGCATGCCGCGATCGTAAGATGAAGTCATTGAGGGAGAGTAGGCGAGGGCATGCATCATTATACATATCATCCTTGCATTAAACCACAGTACTTAGGAATGTTTGATTGTATTGCTTTATCATTACTACTTGATTGAAATGATAACATGTTAACCTTTGTTGTATAGTTCCACTGAGTTGATCACTCACTCCCATGTTCTGGGACGGTATTTGCAACACCAACCAGACTGTCTTAACTGCAGGTGATGGCAATGCCTTCAAGGCGGAGTCAGACTTTGAGGATGACGAGGAGGCCTTCTCCTACATGCAATTCTCGGGCGGGTTCATATAGACTGTTTGGATCGACGGGGCTTGAGGGATTTACTTATAGTGGACTATCACATTTATTTTTCCATTTTGACATTTTGTATTGTAATTATCGACTTGGTAATAGTATCACATTCTGGAGACATACTTTAGTTATGGTTTTATCTACACATATCACAGTCTTCCGCTTACGTTAATCAAATTGTCTCTGGAGTATGATATGATGTTTTGGTACAATCTCACTCATGTTTAAGGCACTAACACAGACAACATTTAATCAGCATTATCTTTGTTGCATAAGTGATGCGTTGGAACTCGGGAGTTGGGTATATGCTCGACCCCCGATTTTTTGGGCGTTACAGTGTGGCTCACTTCCTACCCCCTCAATCCTCACCATCCAACCCTTCTATTCTCATCATCCTTTATTGTCACGCCCCAGACTCGGTAACCGGATCTCACAAGGAACCCGATGACCGGTTCTGGCAGCAACAGCCTCCATAGTACCCCATTCTCGGCTCTTGAGGCAGGTTCCGATCCTGGGATCATACAAGGAGGATTTTCACAACAATATAATCATTTCCAATACGAGCATACCCAAGATCACAGCAAGTAAATCTGAGAATAACAAAGGTACACATCATAAAATTCACTATGAATTTGAACTTTTACAAGCTTACATCAGGTCCAAAAGGACATACATAAGATAACAGAAGAAAGAAGGAAGAGAATCTGCAACACTAGGTCCTCGGCTCGCACACCTATCCAAGCTCTGCTGCTAAGACACCAACTTACGATTTCCTGCACGCATCAATCGTGAATAAGCTTATAGAAAGCTTAAAGGGTGGTGAAAGTGTGTGACAATGGTGCTCAGAAGAAGATAGAGAATGTAGAAGGGAGTCACGATCAATACTAATACCACTAGCCTTACTAAGGCGATCATGAACACAAGAAGTTATACCAAGGTAGTATGATAATGTAGGAAGTCATACCAAGGCTATATAGTGCAATACGTAATGTAATACAATGAGTACTGGGCGCCATGCCAAGGCGATGCAATATGAGGCTTACACGGCCGATGCAAATGCAATAATGCGAAGTAATGCTAGTACTCATATCCAATCCACATATCAAGTACATTTTCATCATAAGAAAATCACCGGGGTCCATTACACTACTGGATGACTGCCTCTCTACAGACCCCGCACAGTCAAACGAGCATAAGAGACCTTACTACCAGCCTGTGGACAGCCAATCACCAACAAGGCCTGAAGGTAGCAGACCCATTCACGAGCTGGTCAGACTCAGCCTAGCAATGCCCTCTTACATCAGGCGAGTAAGGCCACTCCCCTATCCAACCGACTACACGACAGTGGGAGTCACTGCCTAACGGTCTAAGGCCCTCATGCACTTATATATACCACTCGGTCACGGCACTGGAGCAGATCCTTGGTACCAGGAAAGTTTTGAAAATTTCACCCATGGGCATCCTATGCACCCGGTATGCTCAAGTAACATTTTCGGTGTCCAAACATGGCCATCCACAATGTATATGTGGAGGCTATAGCCCTGATGAAGCAAGGGCAATAATGCTCATATGTTATGCAATGCCAGATGCATGAATCACACAATCAACTATGCATCAATCCCAAGCATCTAACGTGCTCAATAGGGGATACTACGTCCCTCGGAGAAAGTATCATGCAATGTCCAATGACACAATATGACCACACATACATAGTGTCAACCAAGCATACAATGATGTACATAGGCCATGAAGATGAGTCTAGACGCATTATGCAGTGATATATAAAGTAGCACACTCCTATTCAAGAAGGGACCAAGACTAGGTATTTAGACAAAATCCATAAGGAATCTCACCTCTAGTGGGGGCCCATTTACCTGGGGTAACCCACGAGACTAAGTATACAACTATAGGTCTAAGTAATACAAAAATAAGTCAGCAAGAGTTTAAGATGAGCATCTAATCACATTTAGATACAACCGGGCCTAAAGGGGTCCATAATGGGGACATTTAACTACTATTCTCCAAAAATGTATATCAACCATGAACTATATGGATAGAAGGCCCAAGGCCTACATTTAAGATAACAATAAAGGTAACTACATACATATATTCCTCGTAATAGGCCATAAAAAGATAAAATATCACTTTTAATAATATGGGCCCCAAGAGAGGAATTAAGGCCCAAGGCTCAATTTCCAATGGCCATAGAATCCATGCATTGAGCTAGAATTGGTGGGCAGCCCGCATACATAATATACGACTAAATAAGTTTAAATTTGGATGAAATGGGCCCAAATACATCAGCCCAATAACTTAGCAATTTAAGTGGGCAACCAAGGGCCCAATACTATCATTATCTTAGCCCACAAGTTCATCAAAATGGTGGAAGTTGGCCCAATATACGGTTGGACCAATCTGGGATGACCCTGCCCACTCTGGGTCCATGGGATGTCCCAAAAATCTGATCTAAGATGGAGTCCTCATCTAATCATTAAAGGTGACCCAAAAGAGTACACTGATTAAGCCCAAAGATTATAAGAAAATATAAGCATGCAACATGTACACAAGTTCTCAAATGGTGGGCCCCGCAGCCAAATAAAGTTTTAACCATAAAATTTTACATTAAGGCCCTTTGATAAACTTTTGGCTAGTTTAACTTTCAAGACCTGCGAAGGTCCAGAAATTAGTTGACTATGTGGAAATAATCTCATGAAACCCAACTATATTAGCTGGAGACCCCACCAGATGGAGAGTGCGTATATATTATGAAAAGATCAAGTGGGCCTGTTACTGGATTGTGAGTCCTGCAGTAACCCAAGACAGATAGTGCATCCATAATCGGGCGAGCCAAGGCTTGGATGGCCTGGACCAAACATGCGTTAAGGTAGGTTCCACATATATACACATTAAGCTCTAAACAAATGGCCTAGGGTCCATGGTGGGCCTTTAACCATCCATAGAGAAACCCATGGGCCTACCTTAAGATCACCCAGGAGGACGTTCAACCTCAACCGGCTTCCAAGAGGTAGCCCGCCACTACTCATATAGTATAAGGTCTAAAGCCCACGTAATGCATAGCCTAATGGGCCAAACACCAAGCCCAACTTATAGGCCAGATAGTGGACCCTCAAGTAAGGTTTGGGCCCAACCACAAAGGTTATAATTCCACATATTGTGGTGGGCTTCATAGGAAGCCTAGTAATTCATTTACATGGGAAAGTTTTACATTTAACACAAGTGAGTTGGGCCTCATTTTTAGCCCTAGTATAGGGTCAATTTAGTGGGCAGCTAAGAGCCCAATTTCTTGCATATTATTGCCCCTAAGCCCCTCACAATAAATGGGAGAGTATAGCCCCAAGATCAATGGGCCTATCCAAAAGAAGTGAGTCCAAAAGGCCTAATCACTGCCACAAAAGGGGTGGCCATGCATATACTATATTACATAATGGGCCCTAAGGAAATGGCCCAAAACAAAAGTCATTTAATTCCTTCATTATGATGGATTTAAGGACAACCCATAAGTCCAAGAATACACAAGGGAGAGACCTATACCAATAGGGTGGGCCTTGCCTCATCAGACAAAGACTTAACAAGGCCCTCCACAATATGCATTTATGTGGGCTTTGCAAGTCAGCCCATAATTAAACACTTCATGAGGGCATCAAGGCCCATTAATACACATGGTCAGCTTATAGATAGCCCATTGGGTTCGTAAATCAATAAGGTCAGCCCTTGCACAATCTTGGGCTTAAGAAAGAATCTCCCAGCCCATTAAGCCTATAAAACTATTAAAAATTTTAGTTAAGGCTAGCCCACAAAATCACCACAAATGTGGGCCTCAAGGGGGTACTCATTAAGCCTAAAATGTCTAAGGGAGGAAAGCAAGAAGTGTGTGCAACACTCTCTCAAATCTAGTGTGCCACAATATTCCTAAACAATCAACCATGTAACAAATTTTGAACCCCTTGCTGGAATTCCAGCCCACCCATTTCCTAAGCCTACTAGAGTCCAGAAATTTATTTAATTTAGATGGGTTAATGACCCATGGTGATCCATAGTGGGCCCCACCAGATAAAAGAGAGATATACAATACTTACTTCAAGTGGGCCATGCCATTAGAATACAGGCCCAACAACCCAAGGTAAGGGCGTGCCTGGGTATTTGGCCCAAAAATGATACAAATTGCAGGCCACACCACGGTCGGTACAGCAGTCCGATGGCCCTGAAATTTTATACAGTAGTCCTTCCATGTGTGGGTCACACCTTCATAAAATTTTATAATTTTTGAACATCTAAAAATATTTTAATTAATTCAAATAAGACAATCTGTCATAAAACTCGGACTGATCTGGACACCTTATAATAGTGGGCCGGTCCAGCCACCACTATGGTGTGTACAGGCATCCAATGGCTCTAAAATTTTGTAGGTAGGTCTTAACTTGAGTTTAACACATCCATATAAATTTTTACAATTTTTAGACACTCAAAGTATTTTAATAAATTTTAAGAATGTAATCTGTCCAGGATGAACTATTGCTGGAATGTAACTGTTCTAAATTTGGGCCACCCAAATGGGTAGATTCTGGGCCTCCAAAATTTCTGAAATTTGGACCCAAGGTCCCTCATTAAGCCTAAATTAACATGGAGCTTATAAATATGGCCCACCTTCTAAGAAAATATTTTTAAAATTTTATTTTTATGGAACTATACTGCTGGACTGCACAGCAGAATATTTCTGGCAGTCCAATATGTTGGACCACCCGTTTAGATGCCCAAATGGGGTCCATTGGCCCTAAACTTTTGCAAGTATTTCTTACCAAGGGTGGACCACATCTCTATAAATTTTTATAATTTTTAAACACCCAAAAATATTTTAATAAATTTCGAATTGCCAACCTGTATAGGGTGGGATGTTGCTGGAACAGTGCAGAAAATTCAGACTATCCACCCCACTTAGACCACACTTTTGGGACCTCTATCAAGATTGGATGGGGTTGAAATTTGGGGTACATGAAGATGAGATCTCCAAATTTAAGAAAAATATATTTGATGGGTACAAAAGGTTTCCTAATCAGTCTCAATTTCAAGACCAAGTCCAACAAAAAAAATCTGTCCAGAAATTTCTAGACAGCAATGCATGCATGGAATAAAATAAATTTATGGGCCTATTAAGGAAGGGATTGGCCCATAAATTGGGTGTCATGGCCCACCCTAGTGGGCCCCATAATTTTTTCAGAACAAACCCTCAAATTTTCACCCTTACAAGAACATTTAAGGTGGCAAAAAGAGGCATCTAAACCATGGTATAGGTTGAGTATAGATATCCCTTTCTTCCTAGGCTTTTTCTTTTGGACAATCCAGACCCACTAAGTGGACCACACATAATATCATCAGATTTTTAACTAAGAAAAGAGAAGGAAGAGCATCCGGCCATCAGGGGAGGGCTCCACTACTATTAAGCCGTCCCCACACAATCACAACCACAAACAATAATATAAACACATTGTACAACTAGATCTTATGATGCATGGCTTAGATCTTTGAAATGAGTGGTTGGGATGCCATCCCAGCCACATGCAAGGGCCTAGATGACACATCATACTTAGAAAAATAAGAGAAATCCACATGCAAAGGGTCCATCAAAGGAAGAATCCCATGCACGGACATGCATGTACAATGTGCGTTTCATGGCCACATCTAGATGGTTGTGTAAGATCTCCACCATTAATTGGTGGGTCCTACATATCCAAATGAGAGAGAGGAAAGAGATTACATGAGGAGAGAAAAGATTTACTTGATGAAGAAAGCACCCACCTAGATAAACCTTAAAATTTACATCACCATCATTTAGAGGCTCCAAGCAACATGGATCAATGGTTGGGATGAGTTTTTAATGGAGGGATTGAGAAGAAAAAGGAGGAGAAGGAGCTGGAATGGAGGGAAGAGGTGCTGGATTTTTTTGCAAGGGAGAAAGAAGGAGAGAAAATGAGGAAGAGAGAAGGGAAAGAGAGAGTTGTAGGGAGGCAATCATGGCCTCTCTCTCCTTGGTTAGAGAAACCATAATGACCTATGGTGACAATAACAAAGTCCTATGCTTAGTAGGTCTCTTGGTGGTGTTTTTGGTTAGTGGTGTTAGTTATGGATATTTGTGTAGTGTGTGGGTAGTGTACCTTGGAACTTATGCTAAGGGAGGTGGTGGTCCACACATGCACTCCACCTAAGTGGGCCACATGATCAATGGCCATATAATGAAATGTACACAACTTCTGATCTACATATCGGATGGACGCACAAGACACGGCATTGGAACCGCGACGACGATGCGGTCGCAATGACATATGTTTCAACTCGATCTGAGTCGGGTCTTCATGACTAGACTTATAGATGACTGCAAATACTATCCAAGGTCACGGGTCGCCGGGATTCGACCGGTAGGACCGCGGAACTAAGGTGGACGGAATGTATACTTACACATACATGCACACATGCGAACGTGAGTTGGGTCTCACATTTATCAAAGAGGAATCTTAGGAACTGGGGAGATTAAGGAGCCTAGAAGAAGATCTAATAGTGGGTGTTTATAGGTTTAGATTATGCCTTTTGTAATAGACCAAGTTGGGCCCACTGATTGATGGTGTGGATCCTATTTGGGACCCCCCTTTGATGTATGTTTGACTTGATCTCAATTAACGGTACACGCTTGATAATTAGGGCCTAATATTAGAGAAAATGTGTAGTCATGATAGGCAAACAATTGGGTAAATTTTGGTGGTTCATCAATAGTGTAAAAAATCTAAATCTAAATTCTCACCTGTTACATCAAAAGGAAGGATTTGTGTTTGGCGGTCGTCATTCAATGGTGTAAGATCAAAGATTGGGGTCCAAATTTTATATGAACTCGTAGTCATATAAAGCCAAGGTGTGTTCTAAATTTGAGTTGTGATGGACAATGAAAAGTAAGAAAATTGGAAGGTCTGGATTTAGAAAGATTTGATAAGGCTTCAAACGGTTAACTTTACACTTAAGAAAATGCTTATTAAGGTGAGGTTCTCAATCTTATATTTGGTCCATATCATGGGTAATCCAAGTGGATCACATGAAGAGGAATATTTGATTATAACTATATAACACCCCAAATTTTTGCCAACCTAGGGTTAGACGTCCTTAGGCAATGAGTCAACCATATCACTCTCAGAACTCAATTCTAAAGCCAAAGAAATCATTTAGAACGAAATTCTTTAGAAATTTAATGTGATTTAGCTAGCGCTAAACTAGATTACCTGTAAAATTAGCACCGATAGCTTTAAATACGATCTGTAAGACCCAAAACCTATAGAATCGTTGACGCTAAGTTACCCTGAAACCTAGGATCAAACTCTAAACCTGTTTGATCTCAGGAACCCTTTGAAGCTTCATATCAGATTTAGACCGCACGTCGAAAGTCTGATATCTATAATCTCAGATCATTATGACTGCTTAGTTGGACTTGACAATCGTTTCGAAAATCAAGCCCAACTGATGTCCTGACACCATTTTACTGAGTTCGGAGTGAAGAGAGTGAGAAAAGGTAAAGATTTAGAAAAGAAATTCTAAATCTGGCACGTTCACTTGCGCATTATTTTTAAGCGTTTTGACCGTCGGAATTCAACCAAATTTTACCCTCGGATCAGAAAAATTGGCCCTTTCATGTCATGAAACTTGTAATCCTGATTTAGGTTTGGTAACCGTTGGATTGAAACTGGTCTGCCACATGTGATCTGGGAACCCTATCGAACTAAAAACTTAATGTGATCAGGATCCAACATCCATGAGCTTAAGTCCGACTGCATTCAATCAGGGGACCTCCAGAAATGTTCTTTTGGATCGAAAAAGATCCGATTTGGCTATAACCCAAGTATACCTTGACTTAGAGTCTGTTTTGGTTATGTTTAGGCTTATAAAAGGGCATTAAACCCTTAACTTTCTAACCCATACGAATTTGGGGAAACCCTAGGTGAGAGAAGAGAGAAAAGAGAGAGAAAGTGAGGGAGAAGTTGGGGCTTTCTCCCACTATTCTTCCCTGCTGCTCCACGTGCCAAAGTCATCCATCTGCATCGCTATTCTGGCGATTCCAACTTCATTCTAGGTAAGAAAACCCTAACCTTAACCTGTTTTAGGGATTCTATCGATCCAAGTAGCGAAGTAGCTGACTTACCTTGTGTATTAGGTTGTCAATCAGTCGTTAACAAAGACTTAGAGTCTCTGTCGAGTTCGTTGCGATTCTACGGCATAAGGTGCTAATTTTAGACACTTAGATTACCTGTTTTCAAAGCTTTCAATGTCGTTTAATGATAGATTGTTGACAAGAATGCTGTTTGACATGTAAAACATGATGTCTGTTTTTCATTTCGAATACGTACGTAGAATATAAGATTTAGGGTATTTTGGGTATTTGTAGGAAATACTGTATACGTACGTATTTTGCTGATATGATTGCCATGATTATTTGCCATGTACCTATACTAGTTATGCGTGTATGATCTGTTTGGCGAAGAGATTCACCCCAATGCACATTTTGGTTGACATATGCTATGTAGACTAGTATGTGTAGCCTAAGTATTTATGAAAATGATGGAATGAGTATGGAATTTGCTTTCATGCTCGTCATGACTAATTGTCATGGATATATGATTTTTGTATGGGCAATACCCCTTTAACGAAAGGATTTGCCCTAATACGTATGCTTATGAATGTAAAATATGTATGATATAACGTGTAATCTAAGTGGTTGAATAAATGCTTAAGTGAATTAGTAGTTAGTAAAGTATGATTGCTAAGCTGGTTGACATATGAATCTCCATCACAATACGTAAGTCTATGAACTCCTCCATGAATAGTGTAACTTAGATTATCCATGCAAAGTGAGTGTATGATTTCCTCCATGGATTGTTTACTTAGTTGAAGCATGTTAAATGTATGGATGAATCTCTGCATGTACTGTTTATATTCAAGTTATACTTCATGAATGTTCATATGGATACAGGATATGAATCATATGCTAGTTGTTAGATTTGTATGTGATTGGGGCTATACACTAGTCCAGGCAGTCGGTAATAGATTTGAATTCGTGGTTGGATTCTATTCGCCGCGAAGGATGTGTATGATGAACCCGAGTCGTACTAGAGTTTTCGGCAGTGGTTAGGCCACACGAAGTGCTTGTGCACTTCATGTCGGTCGATTCAACGTGTGCTCGTGCTAGTCGGACTCATCAAGTAACCTGACTGACCATTGTATATTCACTTATATTGGTCATAACTGCTTGAACCTAGGGTACTGAACTTACCAGTGATAACCCTGATAACCGTGGTACCTTGATCTACTAAGACTCATGAGCCGGGCATGGTGGTATGGGACACCGTGGTCGAGCTGTCGACCTACGCTGGGGCCACAAATCTCCCCGTAGTGACTAGTGAGCACCTCAAACTCGTGAGCCGATTGTGTGGTATGGGATACTACATTCGAGTTGTCAGCCTACTCTGATTGGTGACGAGCCCTTTGTAATGACCTCAAGCGTATTCTGAGTCTACGTGAGGCGACGACCCTTCTGTAGCGACAAGAGTACAACTAGGCCTGTATTGAGAAGGTGATGGGGGAGCGGTGCAACGAGTGCGAGAAATATCCCTGGCAGCCCTTGCAGCGACCTAGAAATATATCATCGTATGAGACTACTAAGAGTGACGACCCTAGACAGGATCCTTGTTAGGAATGATATAAGGGAAGTACCCTAGTTTTCCAATCCTGCTATATGAAAAGGACTAATAATAACTCGGTAATCATATTCATATCGCACTGCATGTGCCTGGAAGATGTGGAGCACTGAGGGAAGAAAGCATGTCGCGGACGTAAGATGGTGTAGCATGAGGGAGTATGTCGATGAGGGAATCCATCATGTCATTTCATTCTTGTATTAATCACAGTATTTAGGAATGTTTGAATTGCTTGCTTTATCATTATCGCTTGATTGATTTGATAACCTGCTAATCTTTGCTCTATGATTCCACTGAGTTAGCTACTCACTCCCACGTTATGGGACGGTGTTGCGCACACCAACCAGTCCCTATTTTAGTTTCAGATGATGACGATGCTTGCGAAGCAGAGCCGGACTTGATGATGATGAGGAGGATCCCTCCTATATGCAGGCTCTGATCGACGGGTTTACAGGGTTACTGATTAGATGCCAATACACTTGGTATTTTGCCTTTTTTTTACACACCCATGTATATTCTTTTCTTTTTACTTTGGAGTATACATGTATTTAGTTAACCTGGTAACATGTTCACACTCTAGAGACTTACAATCATTTACATATTTTATATATCTATCACATTCTTCCGCTTGCTAATTTAACTGTCTTTGGAGTATGATATGCTGTTTTGGCTTAATCCACTTCATGTTTTATGCATTATTACAACCGACATTCATCTATCATTGAAAATGTTGCATAAGTGATGTTCTGGAACTCGGGAGTGGAGTTTATGCTCGACCCCCGATTTTTGGGATGTTACAAACTACCCACGAACTTTCTTCACTCAATGGTCACCAAAATAAATAGTTAAGGGGGTGATTTGTCAATTGGGATACTTCTGCCATGATCTAAGGGTTGAAATATAACATGTACAGTTAATTTATAATAGATAGGCGTGGTAAAAAAATTATATTAATCAAATCACAGAAACCATAAGATCTCAAATAGAGATAACCCCGAGTGTAGGGCTTTGAAATAGTAATAACTCGGTGAGACAGAGGTCGTACCCACAAGGACGTGCTTTTTGTGCAAATTCTGGAATATGTTAGAACTGGAATCTGAAACTAACCTAAATAGTGAATTATTTTATAGATGAATTGTGAAGTGAAACTCTCAAGAATAAAATACTAGAGCTCTAAGGATCCACTTATATTCATCTTAATGCCATTCCATTTAATTCAATTAATATAACTCAACTAGAATCGAAGTCTTAATCTATCCAGTCGGATGATAAAGTGGTTGAAACATTTATGCATATATTAAAATTATTCTAAACTTTCATTGGATTAGTTCCCTCATAAAGCTTCAATGTAATGATCGTAAGGAATTCAAAGCATCTACCATGCCCAGAGTCAATGATAAATTAATAAATTTTACAAATCACACAATTGTAAAACACGTAACAATGTATCAAAAGCATATCACACAATTGTCAAGGGTAGCCTTCGACTGGTTAAGGATGACGAGAATTTAGAGGATTTTGCTCACTGGAGTTCAAGTCGAAGTTCCTTCGACTAGTCGAGAAAGAGCTTAGACTAGTCGAAGCAGGGCTTAGATTAATCGAAGCAGGTAGATTTTTAGAGTACTTTTTCTTCACTTCAAGTCTTCCATTCTTTTCATTCCTCACTTGGTTTTCTTGGATCTTTTGCATGTGAATTCTTTATTCTTTATCTCATAAGATTCATCCTTAGCTTTGGTGATACTTGAGTGTTAAACCTATGCTTTAGCATCCTTTTCAATCCAAGCTCTTAAATTCACCTTGCAACACAAACATGATTAAAATAGAACACTAAGCATTATCATGTTTATAAAACCAAGTAATAAATGGGGGATAATATCCAATATTTGACCCTCAACACAATCCCCAACTAGCATTTTGCTAGTCCCGAGCAAAGTATGCGAAAAATATTTTAAGAACACAAGATAACTTTTATAAGCCCAAGTGATTTTAAAAACAATCCAGATAATATAATTCTAAAATACATCAATGTTGAGTATTACTTTCTCCTAAACCCTAGCACTTGGTAAATTTTATAGTCAAGTTCAAATTATTAATCCACAAGTAGAACAATTCTAAACATTGACTTCCGTGGGTGGATAGTGAAATCTGGACTTATCACAATCAAAGGTTTAATTCTAAATTTTTATAATGACATTGATAATCAAAATAGAATTCAGGATTATTAAAACCTAAACTAAAACTTGCCTTACAGTTCAATTATTTTATTCTTCCAACTTTTGATTTTTCTATCGATGACTTTCATGCTATATTCAATCTTTTCAATGATCTTCAATAGGTAGCCCTTTTCAACGACAACTATTTTTTTTTTAGCTAGGTATTCTTTTTCTCTTTTTATTTTTATTTTTTATTTTTTTAATTTGAACATGATGGACAAATTTCCCAGGTTGGTTCCTTCTATGCTTAATAATCATCATGTTATCAATTCAATAACAAACTAGAGCCTTAATGTGTAAGCTAGATATGATATGTGAAATCATGACTCAATCAATGTTTAAAACTTCTAACTAGGAGTCAATTAGAGGTGTGCATTTGTGACCCGATTCTGCAGATCCAACTCGATTCAACCCAATTCGGTCCATTTCGAACAGAACCGACAACTAAGATCAGGCCTGATCAGATTGCAGTTTCCAGATCCAATTGTTTTTTGAGTCGGGTCCGAATAGACCTCTGTCAGAACCGAATCAACCCAGATACCCGAACCGATGGACCCGAACCACATCGAATAAACCTGGACTGATAGGTGAGCAGGTAGTATAAAATATTTTTTAAAAATTTTTTATCCTAATTTTCCTAAAAATGGATGGGCGGTGTGGATAAAACACATTGATTGCATAAAATATGTTGATCAAGTCATGAGGACCCAAATGAATGGAAAAAATAAATATCAGCTTGATCGAAAACTTTTATGGCCTACATAATGTTTTTAATGGTCAAAATTCATTCAACACTATTTTCTATAATGTGGTCCACTTGAGATTTCAATATACCTCATTTTTTTTCTAATGACTTAAAATGATCTATAAAAATAGATGGAGGGCATGGATGAAACACATACATCATGGTGGGACCAACAGAGCATGGACGTCTGGTGACAAGGGGAGTAGCCAGTCTGTTTTAAGTATAGAGTACAACTGTACTACGTTTGGCGGCTCTGGCCTCCTCGAGTTGCAGGCGCTCCTCGAGCTTCGTGCTATGCGGATGGTTCAAAGGAGATCAAAGTTATGGCCCCACAGTGATGTGTTTATCATATCTACACCGTTCATATACTTTTAGAGATAATTATAGTGTATTATTTCAAAAATAAATAATATCCAAAGATCACGTGGCCCACACTACAAATAGCAGCAGAGAATGATTTTCACTATTAAACCATTCATGTGGTCCACTCGACAGTTAGATCCGTCTTATTTTTGTCTCAAGCCTTAAGACGAGCTTGGAAAATGGATGAACGGTTTGATATAAAACATACCCTATGATTAGATCTACAAACCTTACTCACTTGGATTAAGAAATCACCCTGTACCACTCTGCTTGCGTGAAAGGAAAATAGTTTGATTTTGTGCACTGCATGTCAAAGATTCAATAAAAACGTTACGATAGATTGAAAGTTTTTTCATAGCCATATGGGGCCCACCTTGATGTGTATGTTTTATCTAAGCCGTTCCTCAATTTTTACATATTATTTTAGCCATTGAGTACAAAAAGTAGGCATATTAAAGGTTAAAGTAGACCACACCACGTGAAACAATTTAATTAAATTTATATATCCGAATTCTACCCAACCCGATCCGACTCGATTTTCCTAACCGAGTCGGACACTGTTCGAGTCACGGAAACCATGCATCGGATTTGTTCGAATCATGTGACCCAGATCCGGGCACGGATTGGATTGAATTCAGGTCAAGCCTGTGGAATTTCGGATCAGGTCGAGTTAAACCTAATCCAATCCGATCAAGACCGATGCCCAGCTCTAGAGTCAATAACTCAATCTTAATTTTGAAATCTATCAAGTGACTAAAATCCAAGAGGCATAAATTATCAGCATTAGGTATCTTATAATTCTAATACACAGATTTACTTCAAAATTTACCTCAATTTACAGAAACTTCTTGAAAATTTTTAAGAAATTTATGGTAAAACACTGATTAGTTTACCTAATCTCCCATCGACAACTTAAAATTACATTGTCCTCAATGAAAAAGAAATAAACATGTTTTGAAGAGACAATAAAATTGAAGGAGAAGTGATGGAAAGATAATACCTGATGAAGGCTTTTTCAATGATCTCATTATAAAATGGGTTAGCACAAAATTAAACAATTGAAAGCAAACTATCCTAAACAGTAGAAAGCAAACTATCCTAAACTAGGAAAGCAGGAGAAAACTACTCAATCATGCTACAAGGTTCTTCCTCCGGCCAGTATCTTGATAAATTCCTCAGTAGATTTCTCCATAAGATCATCCAAAAGCCCTTTTTGCAATAAACTCGTATGCTTGGAACATGAATTTCTAGAGAAATTTATGGACCTTAGCAAAAAATTGTCGTTGAATCACCTGAGGTATCCAAAGTATATATGATTCACCTGTGAGGAAAAAGTTTCAATGTTTGTACTCCATGGTGAATTAGAGACTACAAGTAGATAGAATTCAGAAAAATTCTCAGCAGATGATGTATTCTCAACACATTCCGAAGTTTCAGACTTCGGTTCAATTGTTAGTTCTTTCTCCTATGATAGTAAACATTGAGGATCTACTTGAACCATATGCTCATTAACATAATTCAACTCTTTATCCTAAATTCCAGAGTGTTTTAAAAGTGAGTGAGGATCACCTTCCTCGCATTGTATTTCTGGATTGGGTTGTGGCTGAGATAAACTAGCTTCCATTAGCGCATCATAAGTAGGGAATCCAAAGGAATAATCAATGGGTTGTGGTCGGGATGAATTAGTCTCCATTAGCCTATTAATGCATGATTCAAGTGCATCTAATAATTTCATCAAGTCATAGGCTGTGTAACTCGGAGATGACTCCTCTTAGATCATTTCTGGTGAATATTCAAAAGTAAGGAACCCAAGAGAATAATCATTATAACATGTTGTTGGTTTATTTCCCCAATTTTGATGTTTCAACTGATAATAGTCATACGGATCATGGTGGGAGAATCTGATGGTTGATAATAGTCCTCACACCTATAGTTGTGATAATCCCAACACTCACGTACTGTCTTATTAATCCGTGGAGTGTAATTATTCTCCCGCATATGATCGAGTAAGGACTTCTTAACCGGTGGATCATTAGATTCCGGTTGGTTCTCGATAATAGTTTCAGAAAAGTTTTGAGACATTGGTGGATTTCTATGATAATCATCATCCCAATATATGTTATTCTTCTCAGCATACTGACATTCCCACCCACGCATATACACGGTGAAATCCTAACTCTGAATCTAATTCTAAAGGAAAAATCCTACACCAATCTAGAAATAGGAAGAGAGATAATTAGAAAGAAGTTACCAATTTGGAGATCTATATTAGAATCCAGCAAAAGAAAATAAAACAAGTTAGTTTAAAAAAAAAAAACAGAAAATCTAAAATTAAAAATTTTCTAAAGAACAACAAAGAAGAGTTAGTTTCTAAAAAGGAAGAAAATCTTAGAATTAGAAAGTTACTAAAAATAAAAATAGAAAGTTAGTTTATAAAAAAAAAAAATTATTTCTGATCTTAGAAATAAAAAGCTAAGTCAGTTTCTAAAAAGGGAAGAATTTCTAAAACTAGAAAATAGAAAGTTACTTAAAAGAAGAATCTAAATCTAAAATTAGAAAATAGAAAATTTCTATAAAAAAAAAATCCTAATTCTAAAAAATAGAAATTAGAAAGGGATTACCAAATTAGAAGTTCAAGTCAGGACCCTACAAAACAGGAAATAGGTTAGTTTCAAAAATAAAATAAAATAAACTTTAACCTAAAGTTAGTAAAATCCTAAGGCTATGAATTATGATAAGAGAGAATCCTAAATCCTATTGGACCAAAACAGTCCCCGGCAACGGCGCCAAAAACTTGATGTTTTATTTTAAACCAATCTGATTTAAATGATTTTAACTCGCAAGTATACGAATCAGATGTAGATATGTTATGTATTACGAGATCATTCCCACGAGGACTGGTTGTCACAATTTGAAATTTAAGACTCTTCTTAACTAATCCAACAAATATTTTACCAAACTATTAAGTAAACTAATCTAAAAGGATAATCGAAAGCAATGAGTAAAATCCAATCAAAGAGAATACTAAGACTTTTGAATCCACCCCTAATTATCCTAATCTTTATTTTACCTGTGAATTCATCCTAATTCAGATTGATATAAATTTAATAAACAAAGTACACCTTATGTCCTTGGTCGGGCACACAGAATGTATAATCCTTTAAAGCATATGGATCACATCTTTTCATCCATGGTCAGGCATGGAGAGATGTAGATTCGTGTTTCTTCCTCTATAGGAAACCTGTTCATGGTCAGACACAAGCACCTAATTAAGATTCCAAACAACATCCATATCTAGACTTTGGTCGAGCTCATAGAATGGAGAAGCATGAAAATTACAGTTAAGCACAGTAGCGAAAGAAACAAATCAATCGAATTAAAATAAATTCAACATAGACAAGAGTTATTCAAATTAAGGGCTTCATCTCAGCCCTAGCTATAAGATTAACAATTCATAATTTTAAATAAAAAGAAGAAAAAATAAGATTTAAACGCTAAGAACATCTCCCTTCTTCCTTCCTCTCTCTCTCTCTCCTCTCTCTTCTCTTTCTCCTCTCCTTGGCTCTCCCCAGGCTCTGGCCGATTGCTGACCACATCCAAAACCTTCTTTTATAGCTGCTGGAGGCGGTGGAGTGTTGAAAATTGAATTTGGAAAGCTGTCGCACACGCAGCGAAAGCCTTTTCGCAGCTAAGTTCGGTGCCTCAAAAATTGTCACTTTCCTCGCTTAATTTTCGAAGAAACACCGTCTCTTAGGACGTTTTTGGGTCCTCTACATGATAGACGGTTAAGATCTGCCATATGATCAAAGATGGTGGGCCACAACCGCTTGAAAAAGTCAATTTTCACGGATGTGTGAAACCTTTCGTACTCTTTCGCTGTCGTGATCCATGGGCCCCACAGAGATATTTTTGGGAAAATTCACCCCGTCCATTAGATTCAGGATGAAATTTCAGTTAAGAATGGGTGATTTTGAACGTCCATTGACGTGTCCCAGAGAAGAAATCACTAAAAGATCATTTGAACGTTGCAGGGCAGCCCTTTTGTGGCCCCTATATCGTACATGTGTGCTTGCATGGGTGAAAATTATAAACATGATTTTGTAGTGCTCATGCTCCTCTTCACGGTGGACAATACAGATCAGACCTGTTGACGATAGGTGGGGCCCACAACTGATCGTAAGACGGACAGCGTCTGTCCGTTCGCTGCCAGTGCGAAACGGCTATTACCGTCTGCGTGAGGAGCCAGTCAACACCGACTTTGTGTACACACTATACATGTGGGGTCCACTGAAATGATTTTGAGAGATCCGACCTGTCCATCCCTTTTCTCATACTATTTTAACAGTTCGGACCAAAATTGAGGTATATCCAGATATCTGGCGGGCCTGAAATCGACAGTTTATAGGCTAATCTGTCCGTTGGCACACTTCTCGAGATATACAAAGGATGAAATTTTACATGTACGGTTACTTTATGGCCCCTATCACATGTATGAAGTTTCGAGCTAATCAGATGGCGGGAACCATGTGATCTTGTATTCTGCACCTATTTCATGCCCGTTTAATGCAAACGGCTCAATTTTCTTGGATTCCTGGTATGTAAATCTATCGATATTGGTCCCCTAGGGTTCGTCCTTTGCTTTGGTTACTTTAGAGTGTCAAATCCACACTTTTAATACTCTTTTTCAGTCCACACTCCTGATTACATCCTGTAATAAAAACACAATTAAAATATAACATCAAGCATTATCATATATGTAAAATTTAGCAATAATCGAGGTCTGATATGAAATATTTGACCCTCATCACAACCCCCAACCAGCATTTTGCTAGTCCCGAGCAAAACATGCGAAAAATAATTTCAGAAATAAAAGACAATTCCTGTAAACTCAAGTGACTTGTGAACAGATAGTTGAGATGCGAAAATTTTAAGATTATGAATGGTGAGTAGAATTTTCTCCTGGAATCAAACTGATGGTAAACTTCATAATCAAGTTCACAATATTAATCCATCAATTAGAACATTCTAAACATTGAGTTCCATGAGTGTATATTGTAATCTAGGCTCACAATCATTAAGAGATCCAATTGTCAATTTCATGATAGCAGACAACTGAAGCCAACACTTGCCGTACAGATTAACCTTTTATTCTTTCAGCCTTTGATATGCAAAGGAGGGGAATCAAATCATCACCCATAGGGAGCAAACCTATGGTGAAAACTTATCGCCTAACTTTTTATAAATGTTGATGATGGGGGATCGAATCTACACCTATAGGGAGCAAACCTATGGTGAAGATTATGCGACTTACCCTTTCTTTCAATTCTTTTACTGAACATGAAATTTTTTTCAAGCTGATTCCATTCATGCTTAGAGATTACCAAGTTAATCATTTAATGTGTAAGCGAGATGTGTCTTGTGAAATCATGACTCAATCAATGTTTAAAACTTCTAATCATGGGTTAACAATTTAAACTTAACTGTGAAAATGTAATAGATGGCTGAATCCATATCTTGTATTTCTAAAATTACAACTATCCTTCAAAATCACTTCAAATTTATAAATTTCAAAAAAAATTTAAAAATTTTCACAATTTTTGCTCAAAACCAAGAAAATACTAATTAGATAACCTAATCTCCCACCCCCAACCTAAAATATACATTTTCTTCAATGTAAAAGAAATAAGCATGCAACGCACATATGACAACGAAAGTAAAAAAGGAGTGATGGAAAGATAGTACCTGGATGGAGAATTAAGAGGCTTTTCCAAAAATATCAACGTAAAAGCGAGTCAGCACAAGAGAGAAATCAACAAAAGCAAAATAATAAAAAAAAATTACAAAAAAAAAATCCTACCTATACCACTTTCGCAGGTGTTCTCGATTGCATTTAGCATATGCAATAAGCCTTTAAACCCCTAGATTTTTCCTAGTGGACGAGTTGTAGTCTCATGAGGGTTTGCAGTAATGTTACCCACAAATATTGAACAACTAACTAGAAAAAAGAAATAAAAAGAAAAGCTGGGTTACCTCCCAGGAGCATTAAGTTTACCATCTATCCTAAAACAGTATAAAATAAACCACCTTAGTCCTATAAAAGCAGGGAAAAACTACTCGATCATGCCGCAAGGTTCCTCTTCCGGCCAATATCTTGATAAGTTTCTTAGTAAGTTCCTCAATAGGATCATCCAAAAGCCCTTTTTACAATAGGTTTGAACACCTTGGAGCATGACTTTCCATAGAAACTTATGTACCTCATAAGAAATTTTCCTTTGCATTGCTTGAGGTATCCAGAGTATATACGATTCACCCACAACAGAAGAAGTTTCAGTGTTAGTATTCCATGGTGAAACAGAGACTACACATAAATAAAGTTTAGAAAACTTATTAAAAAGTGATGCAGTCTCAACATATTCCAAGGTTTCACTCTTCATTTTAATTTTCAACTCTTCTTCCTTTAATGGTAAACATTCAGAGTCTGGGGAAGGAGGGGCTTCAGAATGAGGGTTTTCTCGATTCATGACAACTGCCAAGGTATTATTTTGCAAGGCATTCACTATTTCTTGTAACAGGGGATCGTTTGAATCTGTAAAATGTGCTAAGCAATCATCTAAAGAGTTGGGACGTTCAATTAAGCATGATTTATTTTCCACATTAGAGATTGTGATGATCTGCCCAAGGAATCCATCATCTTTGAAAGTGGATGGAAGTACACTCTCTTGCTCTAACCCTGCGTAAACAATTTGATGATCAAGAAATGAAGTATTGATGTGAGGACTCTACTCATTGATACTACTCAGAAGAGGTATTAAATCGTCAAAAGTGTATGACTTAAATGGTGACCTCAATTGGGTGGTTTGAACTTCCAGAGTCATATCAAGCGGTTCGTTCATTTCCCAAATCATATCATCATCCAATTCAGGAGAGTGGCCCAAACATGTTTCATGAGAGTTAGAAGGGTCAGTTGTAATGGGCTCATCCTCTACTTTTAAATCAGACATATTAGATGAGAGGAGTGGCTCATTTTGACTGACCACTTCGTGTACTTCTTAATCACTGACCTGGACCATACTTGAGATTGATTCCGAAGAAATTTAGGTTGAACATTCATGATCATCATCCCAATACATATCATCATCTAATTCCCTGTCATGCACACTTGGGATGGGATTTCTTTCCTCAATTTTATTCCTAAATTGGGTGGAGGTTCAAATAAGCTGACCTCTTCATCATCATTAAACTCAAGTGTCTCATGTGAGTGAAGTGTGTTATCATCATTGTATTCAAAAGATACCCATGTCTCTTCACCATTCCTTTGAACCGTCATCGAGATCGATTCATCTGGAAATTGAACCATATGCTTATTAACATAATTCAACTCTTCATCCCAAATTTCAGAGTGTTTTAAAAGTGAGTGAGGATCACCTTCCTCGCATTGTATTTCTAGATTGGGTTGTGGCTGAGATGAACTAGCTTCCAACAGCGCATCATAAGTAGGGAATCCAAAGGAATAATCAACGGGTTGTGTATAAGTGCTATGATTTCATATCCCTTTGGTTGTCAAATTTTATGGTGCCAAAACCTATATCTATGTCTTGTATATCTTGTGTTTTATGTTTGAAGACTATTCCTTACATCGCATTTCAAGACAAGATCTTAAATGAAGAAAGTTTACAAGATATGGATGAAGAATTCAAGAATTGAAGTCTTCAAGTTTGCATGTTCAAGATTCAATCAAGTTTAAGTATATTAGAAGAATTCGTCAAGTCAAGATCAAGCTCAAGAAGGCCTACTACAAGTTTTGTATATTCTCAAGCTTCTCTTAAGGGTCATCTGAGTGTTCAGATTTTCAAGTCCAACTCACTTTTAAGGTTTGTTTGACCTTAGATTGACCTTAGGATGAGCTTTACAGTAGGTCATTCTGGATGCATAACTCGTATATTTTAATATGCTTGTTTGGGTTGTTCTAAGACCAGTCCTAGGGACTTCAAGACTAGTCCTAGCTCTGCTACGACCAGTCTTAAGTTTTTCAGGACCAGTCTTAGGTTGTTGAAGATTTTTGGATCTTTCTGGCTGCCCTACGACCAGTCCTAGACATCCTACGAGCAGTCCTGAGAGTTCTACCACTCATCCTTCGACCAGTTGTAGTTCTACGACTCAAACTCCAGCAAGCATTTTTGGGGTCCTACGACCGGTCGTAGGTGACTCACGACCAGTCGTAGGTGGCCCACGACCGGTCGTAGACCGCCCAGGACTGGTCATGGAATAGAAAATCCAATCCCACGAAAATCTTTAAAAATCTTTGAAGCTACGACCAGTCCTAGGATCCTAAGACCAATCGTAGACGGAATTTTTCAAGATATAAATAAAGCACGAACTTCAGAGTTTTAGCAATTCAATTCAACTCTTTTCAAGCAATCTTTAGGCTAGTCTCTGAGATAATTTTACGTTTATTTTAAGCTACTTTGTGCTTATTTAATATTCCTTTTGCTAGCTTATTTTTATTTGATTTTGATCTACATTCCAATCTTATTAGAAAAGGAAAATTTTTGATATTCTTTTTTCTTGGATTCAAAATCAAATAGAACTAGCCCTTTTGATTTAAAATCAATTAGACTTAGAACCATTCTTAAAGTGAGTATTGGACTTTGAACATTGAATCGAACTTCTACTCCGATTGGTTCTACCAGGCTTCTTCAAAAGGTGATTCAGGTATTTTACATTTTTTGTAATTTACTTTCTCTGGTTTTTGTTTGAGATTCACCAGAAAAATCTCATTGTATTGGTTATCTGAGGAGAGCCAGAAAACTCAGATTGTGGGGGTTTTTGGATTGTGTAAGCCTGAGATCAAAGACACAATTGTGAAGGTTTTAGGTGAACCTGTGAAACCTATTTTGATAGTGCATGCAAATATCCCCTGTGTAAGGATATTAGGAGTGGAGTAGCAATCTGTGTGGCTGTTGGATAACAGTTGGTGTACACACAGGTGAACCACTATACATCGTTGTGTTGTGGATGTGTTTTACTCTTTCATTCTTTTATTCATTCTGTTTTGAGGAGAGTGTTTGTAGATGGATGTTGTAATCACTTCAAGTAAGTGTGGATGAATGTTGTAATAACTTAGGATTTATTTTCTGTAAGTTATTTTGATTTCCTTGCTTATTATTCCTCATTGGGTTGTGATACAAAGGATGTTCTAGAAATAAGGTTGTCCTACCTTAAACCTTTAGTTTTTGGTGTAAGGTTGTCCTTAGAACTGATAAAGTAACGATCTCTTTATTTTAGGCTATTGAGATTATTTTATATTCAGCATTGTGCTTTATTTCTTTTTTTATTCCGCTATTATAAGTTTTATTTGGCATTGCCCTATTCACCCCCCCTCTAGGGCATATAGCTAGGCCCTTTCATTGTGGTCGGGATGAATTAGTCTCCATTAGCCTATCAATGCATGATTCAAGTGCATCTAATAATTTCATCAAATCATAGGCTGTGTAACTCGGAGATGACTCCTCTTGGATCGTTTCTGGTGGATATTCAAAAGTAGGGAACCCAAGAGAATAATCATTATAACATGTTATTGGTTTATTTCCTCAATTTTGATGTTTCCACTGATTATAGTCATACGGATCATAGGTGGGAGAATCTGATAGTTGATAATAGTCCTCACGCCTATAGTTATGATAATCCCAACACTCACGTACTATCTTATTAATCTGTGGAGTGTAATTATTCTCCCGCATATGATCGAGTAAGGACTTCTTAACCGGTGGATCATTAGATTCCAGTTGGTTCTCGATGATAGTTTTAGAAAAGTTTTGAGACATTGGTGGATTTCTATGATAATCATCATCCCAATATATGTTATTCTTCTCAGCATACTGAAATTCCCAACTGTGCATATACATGGTGAAACCCTAACTCTGAATCTAATTCTAAAGGAAAAATTCTACACCAATCTAGAAATAGGAAGAGAGATAATTAGAAAGAAGTTACCAATTTGGAGATCTATGTTAGAATCCTACAAAAGAAAACAAAACAAGTTAGTTTTAAAAAAAATAGAAAATCTAAAATTAGAAATTTTCTAAAGAACAACAAAGAAGAGTTAGTTTCTAAAAAGGAAGGAAATCTTAGAATTAGAAAGTTACTAAAAATAAAAATAGAAAGTTAGTTTCTAAAAAAAGAAAGTTTCTAATCTTAGAAATAAAAAGCCAAGTCAGTTTCTAAAAAGGGAAGAATTTTTAAAACTAAAAAATAGAAAGTTACTTAAAAGAAGAATCTAAATCTAAAATTAGAAAATAGAAAATTTCTAAAAGAAAAAATCCTAATTCTAAAAAATAGAAATTAGAAAGGGATTACCAAATTAGAAGTTCAAGTCAGGACCCTACAAAACAGGAAATAGGTTAGTTTCAAAAATAAAATAAAATAAACTTTAACCTAAAGTTAGTAAAATTCTAATACTATGAATTATGATAAGAGAGAATCCTAAATCCTATTGGACCAAAATAGTCCTCGGCAACGGCGTCAAAAACTTGATGTTTTATTTTAAACCAATCTGATTTAAATGATTTTAACTTGCAAGTATACGAATCAGATGTAGATATGGTATGTATTACGAGATCGTTCTCACGAGGACTGGTTGTCACAATTTAAAATTTAAGACTCTTCTTAACTAATCCAACAAATATTTTAGCAAACTATTAAGTAAACTAATCTAAAAGGATACCGAGAGCAATGAGTAAAATCCAATCAAAGAGAATACTAGGACTCTCAAATCCATCCCTAATTATCCTAACATTTGTTTTACCTGTGGATTCACCCTAATTCAGATTGATATAAATTTAATAAATAAAGTACACCTTATGTCCTTGGTCGGGCACACACAATGCATAACCCTTTAAAGCATATGGATCATATCTTTTCATCCATGGTCATGCATGGAGAGATGTAAATTCCTGTTTCTTCCTTATAGGAAACCTGTTCATGGTCAGACACAACCACCTAGTTAAGATTCCAAACAACATCCATATCTAGACTTTGGTCGAGCTCATAGAATGGAGAAGCATGAAAATTACACTTAAGCACACTAGCGAAAGAAACAAATCAATCAGATTAAAATAAATTCAACATAGACAAGAGTTATTCAAATTAGGGGCTTCATCTCAGCCTTAGCTACAAGATTAGCAATCCATAATTTTAAATAAAAAGAAGAAAAAATAAGATTTAAACGCTAAGAACATCTCCCTTCTTCCTTCCTCTCTCTCTCCTCTCTCTTCTCTTTCTCCTCTCCTTGGCTCTCCCCAGGCTCTGACCGATTGCTCCCCACGTCCAAAACCTTCTTTTATAGCTGCTGGAGGCGGTGGAGTGCTGGAAATCGAATTTGGAAAGCTGTCGCACACGCAGCGAAAACCTTTTAGCAGCTAAGTTCGGTGCTTCAAAAATTGCCACTTTCCTCGCTTAATTTCTGAAGAAACACCATCTCCAAGAACGTTTTTGAGTCCTCTACATGATAGACGGTTAAGATCTACCATATGATCAAAGATGATAGGCCATAACTGCCTGAAAGAGTCAGTTTTCGCGGATGTACGAAACCTTTCGTACTCTTTCATTGTCGTGATCCGTGGGCCCCACAGAGGTATTTTTGGAAAAATCCACCCCGTCCATTAGATTCAGGATGAAATTTCAATTAAGAATGAGTAGTTTGGAACGTCCATTGACGTGTCCTATAGAAGAAATCACTAAAAGATCAGATTTGAACGTTGCAGGGTAGCCCTTTTTTGGCCCCTATATCGTACACGTGTTCTTGCATGGGTGAAAAGTGTAAACATGGTTTTGTAGTGCTCGTGCCCCTCTTCACGGTGGACGGTATAGATTAGACCTACGGATGATAGGTGGGGCCCATAACTGATCGCAAGACGGACAACGTCCGACCGTTCACTGCCAGTGCGAAACGGCTATTGCCGTTTGCGTGACGAGTCGGTCAACACTGACTTTGACCAGTCTTTTCGGTCTGGTGTGGCACTAGCATACGTGTGCAATGTGTACACACTATACATGTGGGGTCCACTGAAACGATTTTGAGAGATCCAATCCGCCCATCCCTTTTCTCATACTATTTTAACGGTTGGGACCAAAATTGAGGTATATCCAGATATCTGGCGGGCTTGAAATCGATGGTTTATAAGTTGATCTATCTGTTGGCACACTTCTCAAGATATACAATGGATGAAATTTTACATGTATGGTTAATTTATGGCCCCTATCACATGTATGAAGTTTTGAGCCAATCAGATGGCGGGAACCATGTGATCTTACATTCTACACCAATTTCGGGCTCGTTTAATGCGAACAGATCGATTTTCTTGGATCCCTGGCATGTAAATCTGTTGATATTAGTCCCCTAGGGTTCGTCCTTTGCTTTGGTTACTTTAAAGCGTCAAATCCACACTTTTAATAGTCTTTTTCAGTCCACACTCCTGATTACATCCTGCAATAAAAGCACAATTAAAATATGACATTAAGCATTATCATATATGTAAAATTTGGCAAAAATCGAGGTCTGATGTGCAATATTTGACCCTCATCATCACTCACATCTCACAACATGCGGATGATGTATCTGGGCATGTATCATGATGTTACGTTGTCACTTACTCATAATCGGCTTCGATAATCAGCCTCGACAATTAGCCTTGATATTCAGAATTGGCCTCGTCAATCGAAATCGGCCTCGACAATCAGAATCGGCCTCGACAATCGGTCTAATAAATGGCCTAAGGAAAGGTCACAATGTGGACATTTAACCACCATTACTCATCAATGTGCACATTTAACTAACATCACTTCCAAGAAGTGGCCCACACAAAAATCATTACATACATTATAGTGAAATCACACATTACATCGGTCCACACATTCATTGCATTGGGCCTCACTCAAGGGCCACATATACACCACATCGGGCCTCTCCATACGGGTCATAAATACATCATAATGGGCCTTATCCAATGGGCCACAAATACATCACAACGGGCCACATACTTGGGCCTAATACACATTACAATGAGCCGTATGACAAGGGCCTAAAGTATATGACAATGGACCGCTCAATGGGATGCACCAATGAGCCTCATATGCATCAAGTGGGCTGCATCAATGGGCTGCATCAATGGGCCTCATATACATCAAGTGGGCCGCATCAATGGGCCACACTAATGGGCCTTACATCAAGTGGGCCGCATCAATGGGCCAAACCAATGGGCCTTATATCCACTACGAAGGGCCTCAAGTACACAACAGGTGGGCCCTATACATGGGCCTCATTATACGGGCCTTAAATACACAACAGGTGGGCCGCATCGCATGGGCCACATCGCATGGGCCATAAATACATCACGATGGGCCTTACAAAATGTTCCACAAAGACATAATAGGTAGGCCCTGCACATACAACAGGCTGGCCTTGTACGTCTAGTAACACGGACGGATGGCGTGGATGAAACACTTACATCATGGCCAGTCCCATGATTAGACGACATGGATTACATACCTCATGGTGGACCCCACATGTCCAACGAATAGACAGTGTGGATATACATCATATGGGCTCCACGTCCCAACCCATGAATGGCGTAGATAGAACAGATACATCACTATGGTCCGCACCGTCCGGATGGATGGTGGAAATAAAATACATAAATTACGGTGGGTCACACTATCCTACAGACGGTGTGAATAAAACATACATCATGGTGTCCCTACGTGCTAGATGCAGCATGTCAGCAGGTGGGTCACACATCCCAGTAAGTGGATAGACGATGAGGATAAAGCCCATGCATCATGTGGAGCCCTTAGACGACAGGGATGAAATACATATATCATGGCGGGCTACAGACGGTGTGGATATAAAACACTTGCATCAAGGTGGGTTCCACTTGCCCACACATGTGAGGCAGGCCCCACATCTAAGACAGATGGACGAAGTGTATAAGACACATATATCACAGCTGGTCCACCGTCCAACCATTTGGACGGTTAGAATAAAATGCATACATCACGGTATGGCCCACACAGAAATAGATGGACGGTGTGGATATAGAATAAATACATCAAGGTGGGTCCCCACCTCAAACGTGTCACACGTGCAAGGTGGGCCCATCATCCAACAATGGACGACTGGGAGGAAACGCATACATCAAGGGAGGTTTCCGCTATCTAGCGTTATCTGGACGGTGTAGATATAGAATACATGCATCCAAGGTGGGCCATGTTGGATGGCCTAGATGTAACATACATACCAGTGGGTCCACATATGTCAGACCCACTAGCTTCTAACAAAGATGATATTTGTGTTCTGCCTGCATCAACGGTCAGCAGGTAGACGGTCTGCTGTGATCAGCAGCTAATCAGCGTCCGTACGAGGTCGCTCATCTGGTGGGTCCGGCATGATCAGGACGGCCAGGATAAGACACGTGTATCACATGGGTCCTATGGACAGTGTGGACCCCACACACACATCAAGGTGGCCCCACGTCCAAGCAAAGGACTGTGGGGATTGGACATATACATCAAGGTCAGTCCCACCGTCCAGGGACTAGACGATGGTGGGTGCAACACTATAGCAGGGTGGGTCCCATGTGATGGATGCAGTGCGTCTTTAAGGTGCACCCCATGTCCAAACATTTGGATGGTTAGATGCATGGATGAAAAGCATACATTAAGTGGTCCCACAACTATACGACGTGGATCAAGTAGGCCACACCCATCATCATCTTCACCATAAAAGAAAAAGGGAGAGAGAGAAAGAGGGGGAATGGTGAAAATGGGAGTGACCCCGCCACTATGGGCCCCTCTTTGATACAAAACATACATTGAGATGGGTCCCACCATAAGTGGGCCCTAAAATCATCAAAACCAAAAGCTATGAACACCCACCATTTTCGTTTCTTCTTGGGTTGATGAAATCCCTAGCTCCTCGGCTTCAACTTTGACGGAGGATGATGGAGATTGGACGGTTGAGATTGGGTGGAAGTGAGTTGGCCACACCTAGCTTCTCTTCCTTGGACGTTGGAGTTTTCTCCTCTCCTTGGCGTTGCTTGAAAATGGAGAGAGAATGAGAGAGAGAGAGAGAGAGCGGAGATGGGAGAGAAGAGATGGGAGAGAGGGATGGGTGAAAGGTGAAGTGATCGGTGTACTTGACATGTATGGGTGGAAAGAGAGAGAGTTCACTTTAGGGGTTGCTTTTGGGGATGTGACATGTACTTGATTGATAAGATGTAATGTGATTGATTTGAAGGGTTCTCTTATGCTTACAAATGCGTGGTGTTTTCTCGAACTGAACACAGGCCCACATCTCCTAGTCTGGTGTAACATCCCAAAAATCGGGGGTCGAGTAGAAACCAACTCCCGAGTTTCAGAATGTCACTTATGCAACATGGGTAATGATAAATGCATGTTGTCTGTAGAATGGCATTAAACAAGATTGAGACTAAGCCAAAACATCATATCATACTCTAGAGACAGTTAAATTAGCAAGCGAAAGACTGTGATAAATACATAAAATATATATAATTGATTGTAAGTCTCCAGAGTGTGAACATGTTACCAGGTTAATTAAATACATGTATACTCCAAAAATGGAAAGAAAAGATATACATGAGTGCGCTAAAAATATAAAATGACAAGTGTCAAGCCATCTAATCAACCTCCCTGTAATCCCGTCGATCAGAACATGCATAAAGGAGGGATCCTCCTCATCATCATACAAGTCCAGCTCCACTTCACAAGCAGCGCCATCATCTGTAATTACAAAAGGGTCTGGTGGGCGTTCGGAACACCATCCCGTAACGTGGGAGTGAGTAGCTAACTCAGTGGAATAATAGAGTAAAGATTAGCAGGTTCTCAAATCAATCACGCGATAATAGTAAACCAATCAATCAAACATTCCTACATACTGTTGTTAATGCATGCATGAAATGACATGATGGATGCCCTCACCGACATTCTCCCTCATGCGGCACCATCTGTGTCCGCGGCATGCTTTCTTCCCGCAGTGTTCCACATCTTCCAGGCACATGCAATGCGATATAGATAATGATTACCAAGTTATTATTAATCCTTTTCATACAACAAGATTGGGAAACTAGGGTACCTTGCTTATATCAATCCCCACACAGATCCTGTCTAGGGTCGTCGCTCCTAGTAATCTCATACGATGTTATATTTGTAAGTCACTGCAAGGGCTGTCAGGGCTGTTGCTCGCACTCGTTGCACCGCTCCCCCATCACCTTATCAATATAGGCCTACTTGTACTCTTGTCGTTGTGGAAGGGTCGTCGCCTCCCGTAGACTTAGAATACGCTCGAGGTCACTACAAAGGGCTCGTCACCTGATCAGTGTAGGCCGACAGCTCGAATGTAGTGTCCCATACCACCACAATCGGCCCACGAGTCAAAGGTGCTCACTGGTCACTATGGGGAGGTTTGTGGCCCCAGTGTAGGCCGACAGCTCGACCACGGTGTCCCATACCACCATGCCCGGCTCATGAGTCTTTATAGATCAAGGTACCATGGTTAATAGGGTTTTCAATGGTAAGTTCAGTACCCTAGGTTCAAGCAGTTATGACTCATACAGGGTGAACATACAATGGCCAATCGGGTTACTTGACGGGCTCGACTAGTACGAGCACATCTCAAGCTGAGCAACATGAAGTGCATGAAAAACTTCGTGTGGACTAACCACTGCCGTCAACTCTAAACACGACTCGCGTTCATCGACGCGTCCTCCGTGGTAGATAGAAGCCGACCACGAATTCAATCCATTACCGACTGCCTAGACTAAAGCATAGCCCCAAACATTTGTAATCCATACCAGTGATCATATGAGAGTAATGGAATTGAAGTTCAACAACACAAGCATGTTAACACATGTTATAGCATACAAAGTAAGCAAATCACCCAACACATGTATTCCATACATATAAGAAAATCAATTCATATAGAAAACATGTAGAAAATCATGTTAAACATCATATGGATTGACAATTCATTCTCAAAACTAATTTACAACACCATTTACTCAATACATACTAATACAAACATTTATACAAACCCTTAGTCTACACACTTTAGTCTACATAGCGTATGTCGACCCAAAGTGCGCATTAGGGCGAATCTCTTTACCAAACAGATTATACACACATATATAATATCATAACACGATAAATTTACATGTCAAGCATTTCAACAAAATACGGACGTATACTGTATTTTCTATAAATGCCTAAAATACCCTAAATCTCATATTTACCGTACATTTACAAAACGAAAAACGGATAGCATGTTCAACATATCAAACGGCATGCTCGTCGATAATCTGCTATTAAACGACATTGAAAGCTTTGAAATCAGTCAATTAAAGCGTCTAAAATCCGCACCTTTTGCCCTAGATGTGTATCGTTTCGAACGAAACGTCTACGCTTTGTCAACGGCGTAAAGGCGACCTAATGCACAAGATACATAAGCTACTTCGCTATTTGAATCGAAAGAATCCCAAAAACAGCAAGTAGTTAGGGTTTTTCTTACCTAAGAGTGCATTGGAATCACCGGGAAAGTCATTGGAGTGCGGTGCTTTGGCACGTGTAAAAGCTGCAGCAAGTGGAGAAAATTCTCTCCCACTACTCTCTCACAATCTCTCACTTTCTCTATCTTTCAATCTAGGGTTTTTAGTAAATTCGGATGGGAGAGGTATGTGAGGATTTAAGGCCCTTATATAGCCTAAATTCTAACCTAAATAGACTTGTGAACAAAGTATACTTAAGTTATAACCAAATCGGGGCTGTTCCGATCCAAAAGAGCATTTTGGGAGGTCCCCTGGCCGAATGCGGTTGAACTTAAGCTCATGGTCACTGGATGTTGTCCACACCCAATTTTCAGTCCGATAGAGTTCGCAGATCGCACATGGCGGTCCATTTTCAGTTCAGCGGTCATCGTGCCTTAATCAGTTCTACAAGTCTCGTGATATGAAAGAGAAATTTTTTCTGATCTGAGGGTAAATTTTGGTTGAATTCTGACGGTCAGAACGCTTAATAATAATGCGCAAAGTCACGTGCCAGATTTGAATTAAAATATTCAAATCTTTCCCCTTTCTCACTCTCTTTACTCCAGGCTCAATGAAATAGCCTCAGAGCATCGGTTGGCCTTGATTTTCGAAACGATTATCAAGTCCAATAAGGCGGTCGCAATGGTCTAAGATTGTAGATATCGGACTTTCGACACGCGGTCTAAATCCAATACGAAGTTTCAGAAGGTTCCTGAGGGCAAACGGGTTTAGAGTTTGATCCTAGGTTTCAAGGTATTATAGCGTCAATGATTCTACAAGTTTTGGGTCTTGTAGAACGTATTTAAAGTATTTAGGGACAATTTCACAGCTACTCTAGCGTAGCGCTAGCTAACTTACGCTTATTTTCTAAAGAATTTGGTTCTAAATGATTTCTTTGGCTTTGGAATTGATTCCTAAGAGTGATGTGGTTGACCCATTGCCTAAGGACGTCTAACCCCAGGTTGAAAAAAATTCGGGGTGTTACAATCTACCCCCCTTAAAACAAAATTTCGTCCCCGAAATTGGCTAAGGGTAATGAGTACTTAGAGAGACCTTCGTATTGACATTCTAAGGAAGGTTCAAATCTTAGTCGATGACCTAACCTTACGTATAACCTAAAACAATTGTTTCGATTCTGGGCCAGTGGGGAAGGGGCTAACCATGCTTCCGCTGCGCCACTTTGATCTAACGGTTGTATTGGCTGATCCTATCAAGATTGGGCTCAATACGTTCTACCCCCCTTACAACTTGGTTCTACTTAAGGTTCAAGATTCTATGTCCCGATCCGTATATCGGAATGACGTGCAACTTAGGACCTGTCCTTGACATAAAATGGGAAACAACCTCTCACTACATTGGTCTTCCTTTGATAATGATGCGTTCTATGGCATTGGTACCTATGATTTATAGAAAGGAGGTAAAAAGATGGGTGTTGTGGTTAATTCCAAGAACGGATGTGAGTTTGTGGCAAGAGGTCTAATCTCTATTTAGTTGTATGTCCTCAACATTTCCCAAAGGCAAACAAACAACTTTTGGTTGTAGGTGGTTGGGCCAACACAGAAGAAAGGTTGTGTAGTGGGTCTGAGCCGGATACATAGACTTCTTGTCTAGCTAGGACAGAAAATTTGTTGTATCAATTCTTAATCCGAGTCAATGCCGATCTTCTGCTTGATCAGAGCATTGGATTTATTGGTAACCACTAGGATTAAGAAGTCGATTCAAACCGTGAATACATCGCTTACATGCAGTTTCTTTACTCCGCGTTCCCGAATGCAATAAGCCCTTGGGGAAGGCAATTCTAAGGGGTGTTTTGGTTTATTCTAAGTTCAACTTGAGAGATTTGATAAGTTTTCCCTGAGAGTGAATGGGTCTAAGTTAAAACAACTTTCCTAAGGGTTATAACAAAAGTTTATAAGTATTAAGGGGATCTATCGAAGAATGAGGTTCTACTCCAACCAAATTTAACCTACTATTCCTTAGCATGTACAGGCTTTACACTGCCTAATACAACTAGCAGCCTAATCTGTAACTCACTAGCCATAATCCAAAATCTATACTTATACGTTAGATGGTTTCATACCATTTCTACTACAAGGATTGTTCTATGGCTTAGGGTCAGGATTGTCTAAATGGAATTGGATTTCCTATATCGTCAGATCTTTCAAATCTAGGAGCACTAACTCTAGGTCCAAAATGCCAAGGGCTTATATAGCCAGTAGCATTAAGTTGTATGAAATAAAACTGCTTTCCTAATCCTACATCGAGATTAGGAGTGGCATGCTTGGTAGGAGGGTGGGGTGGGATAAAAACTAATTTTTGTAGGCTTAATCCCGGGATTTACAACATGGCAGTGAAAACCATAGGATACACCCAATCTAGGGACAATACCTTACAGCGAACGAAACTTCGTGCACTTCATTTAACAAAATATGTCACAATATATGGAATAAAGTTCCACATGAATTATGACAGGAACGCATTCGGCTATATTAAGCCCAAACCACTAAACACAAACACACTTTCTACCAATGACTTCACTAGACCCAACAACAACAAAACACAGAAATCTCTAAAATGGTAAACAAATAATCTACAGGACAATGGCATAGATGCCTAATTCTACCAAAGGACTTCTACCATGGTCCCGACTTACCTTCTTTAATACTGTCTAGTTTAACACTGTCTGTTGCCCATTAAAGCTCTATCGGACATGTATTTTCGCTACTCCTCAAGCGAAGAAGATGGAGAAATGAGATTTGAGGTTTGCACGATTTGAGACCAAAAAGAGTGTAAAGGCTCAAATAAAAGGGACATGAGAGGGAAGGTGGTGGAAAAGGAGAAAAAGGCTAAAATAGCCTCAACAATAGCCATGAAAAATAAGAGAAATGGGAAGAAATGGATGCCCTAATGGACTGAAATGAATCTAGGCCCTATAAAGGGGTAGATCAGACTCTCAAAAGCTGGATTTTTAAAGAAAAAGGAGAACAATAAGTGGGAATGGAACTCACCCGACTTTCAGCCTTGAATGGAGGTTGTAAGAGCTCCAAATGATAAAAAATGGAGAGGAAAGGGAGTATGTATTACTGTAAATGGTGGAATGGTGTGAGTTGAGACAGAAATGGATGGCGGGAGTGATTGGAACTGGGGTTTAAGAGAGAAATCAACAAAAATGTGAGAAAGGGAGAGCTTGGGGGGCATTTTTGTGAAGGAAGTACTATTTTGGAGGAATTTTAACGAACACCCCACCTACCAGGGGGCTACCCTAGCCCCCAAACACCTCCAACCTGAAGCCCGGACCCAACCGAGGAATTTAACCGGCGATGCATCGTGGAATCGTCGATGCCATCACTGACCAAACTCACATCTGGTGATGGCCGCCCTATGAGGCTGGTTCCCCTTGCCCTAGGGACCCTAAATGTATGTTGCTCCTACCTTGGTTCATTGTATTTGGGCTTGGATAGGCCCAAAACTCTATTTGGGGCATTTTGGGGCTATTTTGTAAACCATAATGAGTTTATACATCATGTAGCATATGATTTTGGGGTAGGAGAGGCTAATCCATCAAACTAACCTATTTATTTCAAGATATTCCCTAATTGGAATAACCAAATATCCAAATTTTACCTATATTTACTATTTATAGTAAATTTTTATCTAAGTATGATTTAGTATCATTTACACATTAGGATTTATGTCTAGTATGAAAGGACTTAGAAAAATTTGAAGCATGGGTTGGTGGAAGGAGGGATTCTGAAGGATTTGGATGAAAATGGGTTTTAGGCCTTGGAATTGAGTGTAAATGTGTTGTGGTTGCCCCAGAACCCAAGGACATCCATTTTTAGGTTTGGAATTCTTCAGGGAATGACTCAAATCCGTCGACTGACGGCCTAGAGGTGACTTAGGTCGCTTCACGCGACTGAAGATATATTACAGCCTAAATTATCGTATAGTCTCACCTGTCGGTGAAACTTGGGATCCTAATGTAGTCTCTAAGTTTCCATCGCCCCCTTCCTAAGTTAGAGTGCGTCAGTGTGCGTCGTGTTACCATAACCCAGGTCCGGTTTAATCCAAATCATGCTCTGATACCAACTGTAACATCCCGAAAATCGGGGGTCGAGTAGAAACCCAACTCCTGAGTTCCAGAACATCACTTATGCAACATGGGTAATGATAAATGCATGTTGTATGTAGAATGGCATTAAAAAAGATTGAGACTAACCCAAAACAGCATATCATACTCCAGAGACAGTTAAATTAGCAAGCAGAAGACTGTGATAAATACATAAAATATATATAATTGATTGGAAGTCTCCAGAGTGTGAACATGTTACCAGGTTAATTAAATACATGTATACTCTAAAAATGAAAAGAAAGGATATACATGAGTTCTCCAAAAATATAAAATGAAAAGTGTCAAGGCATCTAATCAACCTCCCTGTAATCCCGTCGATCAGAATACGCATAAAGGAGGGATCCTCCTCATCATCATACAAGTCCAGCTCCGCTTCACAAGCAGCGCCATCATTTGTAATTACAAAAGGGTCTGGTGGGTGTTCGGAACACTATCCCGTAACATGGAAGTGAGTAGCTAACTCAGTGGAATAATAGAGCAAAGATTATCAGGTTCTCAAATCAATCACGCGATAATAGTAAATCAATCAATCAAACATTCCTAGATACTGTTGTTAATGCATGCATGAAATGACATGATGGATGCCCTCACCGACATTCTCCCTCATGCGGCACCATCTGTGTCCGCGGCATGCTTTCTTCCCGCAGTACTCCACATCTTCCAGACACATGCAATGCGATATGGATAATGATTATCAAGTTGTTCTTAATCCTTTTCATACAGCAGGATTGGGAAACTAGGGTACCTTGCTTATATCAATCCCCACACAGATCCTGTCTAGGGTCGTCACTCCTAGTAATCTCATACGATGTTATATTTGTAGGTCACTGCAAGGGCTACCAGGGATGTTGCTCGCACTCATTGAACTGCTCCCCCATCACCTTATCAATACAAGCCTACTTGTACTCTTATCGCTACGGAAGGGTCGTCGCCTCCCGTACACTCAAAATACGCTCGAGGTCACTACAAAGGGCTCGTCACCTAATCAGTGTAGGCCGACAGCTCGAATGTAGTATCCCAGACCACCACAATCGGCTCACGAGTGAAAGGTACTCACTGGTCACTACGGGGAGGTTTGTGGCCCCAGCGTAGGCCGACAGCTCGACCACGGTGTCCCATACCACCATGCCCGACTCATGAGTCTTTATGGATCAAGGTATCATGGTTAACAGGGTTTCCAATGGTAAGTTCAGTACCCTAGGTTCAAGCAGTTATGACTCATACAGGGTGAACATACAATGTCAGTCGGGTTACTTGACGGGCTCAACTAGTACAAGCACATCTCAAGCTGAGCGACATGAAGTGCATGAAACACTTCTGTAGTCTAACCACTGCCGTCAACTCTAAACATGACTCACTTTCATCGACGCGTCCTCCGTGGTAGATAGAAGCCGACCTCGAATTCAATCCATTACCGACTGCCTAGACTAAAGCATAGCCCCAAACATTTATAATCCATACCAGTGATCATATAAGAGTAATGGAATTGAAGTTCAACAACACAAGCATGTTAACACATGTTATAGCATACAAAGTAAGAAAATCACCCAACACATGTATTCCATACATATAAGGAAATCAATTCATATAGAAAACATGTAGAAAATCATGTACAACATCATATGGATTGAGAATTCATTCTCAAAACTAATTTACAACACCATTTACTCAATACATACTAATACAAACATTTATACAAACCCTTAGTCTACACACTTTAGTCTACATAGCGTATGTCGACCCAAAGTGCGCATTAGGGTGAATCTCTTCGCCAAACAGATTATACACACATATATAATATCATAACACGATAAATTTATATGTCAAGCATTTCAACAAAATACGGACGTATACAGTATTTTCTATAAATGCCTAAAATACCCTAAATCTCATATTTACCGTACGTTTACAAAACGGAAAACGGATAGCATGTTCAACATATCAAACGGCATTCTCGTCGATAATCTGCTATTAAACGACATTGAAAGCTTTGAAATCAGTTAATCAAAGTGTCTAAAATCCACACCTTTTGCCCTAGACGTGTATCGTTTCGAACGAAACGTCTACGCTTCGTCAACGACGTAAAGGCAACCTAATGCACAGGATACATAAGCTACTTCGCTATTTGAATCGAAAGAATCCCAAAAACAGCAAGTAGTTAGGGTTTTTCTTACCTAGGAGTGCGTTGGAATCACCGAAAAAGTCATTGGAGTGCGGTGCTTTGGCACGTGCAAAAGCTGCAGCAAGTGGCGGGAATTCTCTCCCACTACTCTCTCACAATCTCTCACTTTCTCTCTCTTTCAATCTAGGATTTTTAGAAAATTCGGATGGGAGAGGTATGTGAGGATTTAAGGCCCTTATATAGCCTAAATTCTAACCTAAATAGACTTGTGAACAAAGTATACTTAAGTTATAACCAAATCGGGGCTGTTCCGATCTAAAAGAGCATTTCGGGAGGTCCCCTGGCCGAACGCAGTCGGACTTAAGCTCATGGTCACTGGATGTTATCCACACCCAATTTTCAGTCCGGTAGAGTTCGCAGATCGCACATGGCGGTCCAGTTTCAGCTCAACGGTCATCATGCCTTAATCAGGTCTACAAGTCTCGTGATATGAAAGAGAAATTTTTCTGATCCGAGGGTGAAATTTGGCTGAATTCTGACGGTCAGAACGCTTAATAATAACGCGCAAAGTCACGTGCCAGATTTGAATTAAAATATCAAAATCTTTCCCCTTTCTCACTCTCTTTACTCCAGGCTCAATGAAATAGCCTCAGAGCGTCGGTTGGCCTTGATTTTTGAAACGATTGTCAAGTCCAACAAGGCGGTCGTAATGGTCTAAGATTGTAGATATCGAGCTTTCGACGCGCGGTTTAAATCCAATACGAAGTTTCAGAAGGTTCCTGAGGGCAAACGGGTTTAGAGTTTGATCATAGGTTTCAGGGTATTATAGCGTCATTGATTCTACAAGTTTTGGGTCTTGTAGAACGTATTTAAAGTATTCAGGGACAATTTCACAGCTACTCTAGCGTAGCGCTAGCTAACTTACGCTTATTTTCTAAAGAATTTGGTTCTAAATGATTTCTTTGGCTTTGGAATTGATTCCTAAGAGTGATGTGGTTGACCCATTGCTTAAGGATGTCTAACCCCAGGTTGGCAAAAATCTAGGGTGTTACATCTGGGTATCACCTCAGTGCGCAAGATACGGCGTTGGAACTGCAGTTATGGCATGATCGCAAGGATACAAGTCTCGGGCTGAGCCGACTCGGGAATATGGGATACAACTCAGGGTTGCGGGTCACCAAAATTTGACTGGGAGGACCGTAGAAGCCTACGAAATGGTACGATCTAGGATATGGGCCTCATATCTTATATCATAGGATCGTTTGAATCTTCAAAGTGTGACAAGTAATCTTCTAAAGAGTTAAGAAATTCAGTTGAGAGTGACTCATTCTCCACATTGAAGTTTGTGATGATCTGCCTAAGGATTCCATCGTCTCTGGAAATGGATGGAAGCATGATCTCTTAATCTTTTTCGCAGTAAGAATAAATCATCCCCGGATGTATCTTGTCTTGCCTTACATTGATAGATTGAAGATTAACAGGTGAAGAATTGATGTGAAGACTAGATTCATCAGTACTACTTAGTAAAGGCATTGTATTGTCAAGGGTTGACAGCTCAAATGGTGGCCTCAACTAAATGGTTTCAAATTATAGAGTCATATCGACCAACTCGTCCATCTCCCGACTCATATCATCATTCAATTCAGGAGAGTTGTCTAAACATGCCTCACAAAAGTTGGAAGGGCTGGTTGAAAGTGATTCATCCTCCACATTTAAATCAAACATGTCAAATGGGTGGAGAAGATCACTATGGACGATAACTTCTTAAACCTCTTGATCATTAATATGGGCCAAACTTGATATTGAATCCAGGGGGATTTGAGTTGTACATTCATGATTATCATCCCAATACTCATCATCTTTCAATTTAGTACAGTACACACGTGGAATGGGATCGCTTTCCTCACATTCTATTCCGAGATTGGGTTGAGCTTCGAATAAACTAACCTTTTCCTCATCATTAAAACCAGGTGTTTTGGTATCATTATATTGAAAAACTAACAGTGTCTCTTGATCATTTCTTTGGACAGTCATCGAGATCGACTCTTCGGAAAATTGAACCGTGTGCTCATTAACGGAATCCAACTCCTCATTCTAAATTTCGGAGTTCTCCAGAAGCGAGTTAGGATCACTTTCCTCGCATTGTATTTCTGGATTGGGTTGAGGTTGGGGTGAACTAACCTCTACTATCTTATTGATGCGCAAATCAAGCGCTTCTAATGTTTTTCTAATGTCTGCAAGATAGTCTGTGAAATTCAGAAGTGAATCCTCTTGGATCATTTCTAGTTGGATCTCAAAGGTAGGGGATCCAAGAGAATCGTCGTTATGATGTGTTACTATTTCACCTTCCTGATATTTCCATTTCCATTGTTCATAATCATACGAGTCATAGGTGGGAGAGTCTAGTAGTTGTTGATACATATTATCAACGATAATACATTCGCACATAGTTCTCTTCTTGCTGGATGGTTGATAATTATCCTCATTCCAATAATCATGATGACTCCAATAATCGCGTACTATTTTCTTAATTCGTGGAGTGCAATTATTCTACCGCCTATAATCACCAAAGGACTTTTTAGCAGGTGGATCGTTATATTCTGGTCGGTTCTTGATAAAGGGTTCAGAAAAATTTTAAGACATAGGCTGTTTCCAAACATAATCATCAGACATTCCTTCCCAATATCTCTTAGCCATCTTAGCATACTAACATTCCCACTCTTACATGGTGAAACCCTAACTCTGAATCTAATCCTAAAAGAAAATAAAAGAAAATTCCTACAACAAAATTCTAAAATTAGAAAGTTCTAAGACCAATAAATTCAAAAAATTTAGAAAATAAGAAAAATCTAACCTAATCCTAAAAAAAAAAGAAACCTAAGACAAATAAGAAATCCAAAAAAGATAGGGAGAGAATTAGAAAGAGGTTACCAAATTAGAAGTTTATATGTTAAGATCCTACAAAATACGAAAGCAAGTAAGTTTCTAAAAGTAATTCAGAAAAACCCTAACTTAGAAATAGAAAACAAACAAACCCTAATCTTAACTTAATTCCAAAATTAATTAATCTCATAAAAACGCAACCGTTAGTACCTGGAAACGGCGTTAAAAACTTGTTCACAACCCTAAGTGTAGGGTTGCGATGTAGTAATAATCTTGGTAAGACCGAGGACGAATCCACAGGGACTAATCTCGTACGTTTTTGAAAGTAACTAGAGATAGAATTAGAAGAAGATGTGAACCTAAATCTGAAATATTTGAGAGAGTGATTTTGAATAACATAATTGAAACTTATAAATTTAAAGGTAATAACTAGGGAACCAAGGATCCATTTGTAACAATTGGGAGGCTACCTTACATGATTCTGAAATTACGATAATGACCGCTCTAGAAGAAATAGGAATAGGTCAAAGTATCTTAGAGGGGGGTGAATAGGACTTTATAAAATTTTATGGTAATTTAAAATCCTATTACTACTATCTTAATCTAATATGCCAATTATCGAGACATCTTTTAATTTAACTCTAATGGCTTCCAATCCAAATAGTGGATCTAATCACAAGACTATTCAATATCTAAATAGTATATAAATTTAGTTTATGATGGATGCACTAAGTGACTATGTGTGAGATGTGATACTTATCAGCTCTAAATAATCATGCCTCATGTGATCATTCAAAGTAAACACAATAAGAGAATATGCAAATAATAATCTCAAACACAGTTGTTTTATAGTGGTTTGGCTATATGCCTACTCCACTCCCGGTGTATGCATTAACCCTTAAGTATACCAAATTTCACTAACAGAGGCTTCAAATCAGGTTTACCACAAACCAGTATGACCTACACAAGGCTGACTCTAGGACCTACACAAGGTACCTAACTTCCCTACATAGAGGCACAAGTTTATGCCATACATAAGATCAAAGGTCAACACGAAGCACCTAAGTTTTATGCCCTACACAAAAGCAAAAGATCCACACAAGGAACCTCAATTTTAGGCCACACAGGCCAAGGATCCACACAAGGAACCTTTGTTTTAGGCCACATAAGCCAAAGATCCACACAAGGAACCTAGAGTTTATATCTTACACAAGAGTAAGGGTTAACACATAGCACCCACACGTAATCTCCCATCGGAGGCCTCCTATAAGGACTTGAAAGGGGTGAAAAGCCCCTGTGACCTAAACCTATAAAATGAATGATCAACAGAGTCTCTGGACTCTAATGATTTACAGATAAGTAGGTGAGCCTCATTAAGCACATTGATGAAGATCTCTTCAGCTCCCTTGATTCGTAACACTTGATGATGTTCCAATAAAGGCGACGAGTTGGGTCAAGGTTATGTTGGAATCCTACTCTATTAAATGGTTTTCTATTTTAGAGAACGAGTGATTTCAAGCATTCAAGCATTTTAAGATATCACAGCTCAATGATTTGCCATTAAGATAGTAGTTGGATGATCCTTAAATGGAGAAGTTTATTTCTCAATCCACTCTATTGAATATCAATGATCAGGGTGGATTGAATGATGAACTTCGATGAGAAAAAGAGCTTAGGGTAAATAGTGTTCAAGACTCTCTCAAGGCTCTCTCTATTTTTCTCACACTAGTAACCAAGAGCAAGCTTCCTATGTATAGGCAAAAATTTCCAATGGTAATAAATATGTCAAGTCTGACTGAGTTTGATCTTATCAGTCCTGACTCGATATCATCAAACATATACTTTTGATTCCATCGAGCTAGGGTTCGATGATGCGAACTCAACTAAAGCACATACCCAGAACTTTTTGACTAAAGATCAATGGCATCAAACATGCATAAATGATATCGAATTTTGAATTCCGATATCATCAACAGTGGTTTCAATTTATTGATCTTTTCAATGAATATTTTAAGAAAGCTTGTTGGACACTTTTTGACCTAATTTGATGATATCGATCCCATATCGATTTGATCGATTTTTAAATTATGATCATATCGAGACAATATCGATTTCTCGATCATTCACATAAGATTTTCCTTTTCAAGTTTGTTGGAACAATTTTACCCTAATTTGATCATATCGAGTCTATATCGATATCATCATGATTTGAATTTTAATGAGATCGATGTGGGTTTCGATTCCTCGAACATTTAGATGATTTTCTTTCAAAAACTCGTTAGACACAACTTATCCCATTTTGATGTCATCGATACTGTAACACCCCGGATTTTGGCCAATCTGGGATTTGACGTCCTTAGGCAGTGGGTTAATCAAAACACCTGAAAAATCACTCAGAACCCAATTCCATAGCCAAAGAAACCATTTAGGACTAATTCCTTTAGAAACTAAGCATAAGTTAGCTAGCGCAACGCTGGAGTAGCTGGGAAATAGTCCCTGATCACTTTAAATATGTTCTACAAGACCCAAATCGAGTAGAACCAATGACTCTATAATACCCTATAACCTCGGATCAAACTCTAAGCAGGTTTGTTCTCTGGACCACTTTGAAATTTTGTATTGGATCTAGACCGCGCGTCGAAAGTCCGATACCTCCTATCTTAGACCGTTAGAACCGCCTAGCTGGACTTGACACTCATTTCGAAAATCAAGTCAAACCGATAATCACAGGCTATTTCATTGAGCCTGGACTGAAGAGAGTGCGAATAGGGATAGATTTGAAAATTTGAAATTTAAATCTGGCACACAACTTGACGCATCAGTATTAAGAGTTCTGACCATCAGAATCCAGCCAAATTACACCCTCGGATCAGAAAAAATTTCTATTTCATATCATGAGACTTGCAGGCCTGATCTATGTGCGGTGACCGCTGAACTGAAACTGGACCGCCACACGCGATCTGCGAACCCTGCCAGACTGAAAACTTGATACGTGCTAGATCTGGTACGCATGAGCTTAAGTCCGATCGCATTCAGCCAGGGGACCACCAGAAAGCATCTTTTGAACCGAAACAGCCCCGAATTGGATATGCACTAAGTAAACTTCGTTCCCGAGCCTATTTCGGGCGTTTTTAAGCTTATAAAAGGGGTTGAAACCCTCACTCCTCTCTCCCATCCGAAATTGCAAAAAGCCCTAGATTGGGAGAGAGAAAAGGTGAGAGTTTGTGAGAGAGAGTGGGAGTGATTTTCCTGCCACCTGCTGTTGCTGCTGCACATGCTTAGGCGACGCACTCCGATCACTTTCCCGACGATTCCAACGCACTTCTAGGTAAGGAAAACCCTAACCACTTGCTGATTTGGGGATTTCTTCGATTCAAATAGAATAGTAGCTGATGTACATGTGTATCAGGTTGTCTGATCGCTGTAGACGAAGCGTATACGCTCCGTTCGAAACGATACGTTTATAAGAGACAAGGTGCGGATTTTAGACGCTTTGATTGACTGTTTCCAAAGCTTTCAATGTCGTTTAATAGTAGATTTTCGATGGCAACGCCGTTTGATATGTACAACATGCTGTCCGTTTCCTGTTTCGTAAACCAACGAAGAATATGAGATTTAGGGCATTTTAGTCATTTTTAGGAAGTACTGTTTTCATGCATATTTTGCTGATGTGATTGACATGAATTGTTGTCACATTAGAATGTTAGGAATGCGTGCATAATTAGTTTGGCGAAGAGATTCACCTAAATGCGCACTTCGGGTCGACATACTATATGTAGACTTAAGTGTGTAGTGTAAGTGTTCGTATAAATGCTTGTATTAGTATGTATTGAATTAAATGATGTTATGGATTAGTTTGAGATTGGTTTCTCAATTAATATGCTGATGTAAATGATTTCCTACAAGTTAGTTATATGCATGGTTTCATTGTATGTATGAAATGCATGTACTTGATGATTTACTCAAGTTCTATGTTATAACATGTGTTAACATGCTCATATGGTTGTGTTTTATTTCCAATACTCTCACATGATTGTTGATGTGGATTCATATGTGATTGGGACTATACTTAGTCCAGGCAGTCGGTAACCGAGCGAATTCGTGGTTGGCTTATCTTTGCCACGAACGACGCGTCGATGAACGCGAGCCGTGTTTTGGAGTTAGCGGCAGTGGTTAGGCCACACGAAGTGTTTTACGCACTTCATGTCGTTCAACTTAAGATGCGATCGTGCTAGTCGAGCCCGTCAAGTAACCCGACTGGCCGTTGTATGTTCACCCTGCATGAGTCATAACTGCTTGAACCTAGGGTACTGAACTTACCATTGTAAACCCTGTTAACCATGGTACCTTGATCCACGAAGACTCATGAGCCGGGCATGGTGGTATGGGACACCGTGGTCGAGCTGTCGGCCTACGCCGGGGCCACAAACCTCCCCGTAGTGACCAGTGAGCACCTAGTCTCGTGAGCAGATTATGATGGTATGGGACACTATATTCTAGCTGTCGACCTACACTGATCAGGCGACGAGTCCTTTGTAGTGACCGCGAGCGTATTCTGAGTCTACGGGAGGCGACGACCCTTCAGTAACAGTAGAGTACAGTAGGCCTGTATTGATAAGGTGATGCGGGAGCGGAGCAACGTGTGCGTGCAGCAGCCCTGGCAGCCCTTGCAGCGACCTACGAAATATACATCGTATGAGATTACTAGGAGTGACGACCCTAGACAGGATCTGTGTTGGGATTGATATAAGGGAAGTACCTTAATTTCCCAATCCTGCTGTTTGAATGGACTAATAACAACTCGGAAATCATATCACCATAGCATTGCATGTGCCTGGAAGATGTGGAGCACTCTAGGGAGTGTGGCATGCCGCGGTCATAAGATGTTGCCGTATGAGGGAGATCGTCGGTGAGGGCATACATCACATCATGTCATAATTACATTAACAACAGTATTAGGCATGTTTGAATTACTGCTTTACTATTATCGCATGATTGATTTGAGAACATGTTAATCCTTGCTCTATTATTCCACTGAGTTAGCTACTCACTCCCACGTTACGGGATGGTGTTCCTGGACACCCACCAGTCCCTATTGTGATTGCAGATGATGGCGCGGCCTGCGAGGCGGAGCTGAATTTGATGATGATGAGGAGGATCTCTCCTTTATGCGTGATCTGATTGACGGGATTACAGGGAGGTTGATTAGATACATTGACACTTGTCATTTTATATTTTTAGCGCCCTCATGTATATTCATTTTGTTTACTTTTGAAATATACATGTATGTGTATAACCTGGTAATATATTCACACTCTGGAGACATACAATAGTTTATATATGTTATACATACTATTACAGTCTTCCGCTTGCAAATTTAACTGTCTCTGGAGTATGATATGCTGTTCTGGCTTAATCTCACTCATGTTTAATACATCATCACAGACAACATTCAATCATACATATCTATGTTGCATAAATAACATTTTGGAACTCGGGAGTTGGGTTTTTGCTCGACCCCCCCGATTTTCGGGATGTTACAGATACTTTGTCGATATTATCGAGATTTGAATTGCGATGATATCGATGGTCCTTCGATTCATCAAGCACTATCAAGAATATCTACCAAGCCTTTGCTGGACAGAGCTTTGAGATTTTTCGATATCATTGACTATCCTTTGATATCATCAATATTTGAAATTCGATGTTATCGAAGGTACTTTCAATTTATCGAATATTTTATCCAAAATACTTTGTGCTTACTGGACATAAAGACGACTCAATTCAATGTTATCGAGACCAATTCGATATCATCAAAAATGAGTGTTCGATTATATCGACCAAGAGTCAATGATATCGAACATAATTAAAAACTTAGAGAATTTTTCTATTTTCCAAAATCAGTTTTCGTACTTATACACCTATGTTATTCTAAAATTTTTAAGGATTTATATACCTGGGTGTTTTGGGATTTGGGATGTGAGGCTAAGTTTACCTGTGATGAGCTCTAAACACACATTTGGTTGAGGCAATGTCTTGAACAATCTTCATATGGGACCCATTTGACTCATTAACTCAAGACTCACGCTAATTGACAAAGTAGGGCACTTTCAATCTCCCCCATTGTCAATTACATGACAAAGCACCTAAAACACACCTAGAACAACATCCTAAATTGTGTGTACATGAACTTTACACAATTTTACAAAGATTCTATGGAGTTGACACACAATCTTAATTCAGGCAGCTGCTCCCCCTATCACCTGCATCACCATGCTCAAAACCATATACCAAGCAGTGTTCTCATGGTGCGATTTGTTCTCTCCCTTTTTTTCAGTCATTGACAGAGGCGAATATACCAATAACAGATCAAATGACTGAAGTTGACATTAAAGAAACTGGAAAAATTAAGGCAATAGGAGGACTGATAATTCCCATGTAAGCATATAATCAGAGAAACACTTGAAGACAGATATGCAGTAAACCATAACGCATAGAATTTTTACGTCATAACAGAATTATCCACTTCTATAAGCATAATGATAGTGGTAAACCAATCACCATCCCATAATAAGCATTCATCCAGATGAGCATATGACAAGTAAAATTCAGCATCAAACAAACATGTGGCATTCGCATAGGTAATTTGAAAATTTAAGCATATAAATATCATCATTCATTCCATAAATATCATCATTCATTTCATAAACATTCAACGCATGATCATATATCTCCAAAGATTATCATAAAATAATAGGAGAAATCAAAAGGAACTGCCCAAGCTTGACAGAAAATAAGCATGTAAAAAAAAAATATCATCCAGCCCATCAATGGGCACAAAAAAAATAATAATAATAAAGGATTCTCCTCATCCAGAGGGCAATCAATCCAAAAGATTTAGCCCAACCTTGGGCTATACAACCATAGAAAACTACCATTTGTCCCCCATTCACAGGCAAAAATAAATTTTAACCACATCATCCAATTGGGGGCACATCCATACGGACTACTCCATTAGCAACTAAAGTGCTCGAGGTACTCCATTTGTCAACAATACAAGAACTTGTTGAGTAGTGTGTTGGAGTGCATCGATTTTGTCCTCTATCCCAGTCAAGCGCCTCTCGCAGTTGTGAAGACATTCATCAATATTAGCTTGTCCATTAAGAAAATGTCGTTCGAGTTTGTGATGCTGGCGATTAGTGACTAACTTTGGGCTGTGAAGCGATGTCCGATTAGATCCCCATGGCGTTGGTGGATGTGGGCGCTGACTGGTTTTTGCGCCATGAGTTGGAGAAGGAGGACTATCCGATTGATAGGAGGTGGTTAGATATAACTGTTGAAGTGCATCATCATCGAACCATACCTCAGGATGTATTGCATCAGACGTCGATAGTAACCTCACAAAATGTGCTAGCTTGCATATGAGAGAGAGGAATGGAAGTGTATCAAGATGTTCCCCTTTAACTTTTCGAGTCAACTGCCTTAGAATAAGAGTCGGTAGGCACACTGGGACCTCTTGATATATGTCATATAAGACATTGAGCACGAAAGGGGTGAGATTACTTCCCTTTGTGTCACATGGATACACATTAGTACAAGAATCTTGGAGGTGGTCCCAAGATAGTTGACATGCAAAGTATTTTCCTTATTTTAGGGAACAGAGGTACCTTGGCACAATCCTCGCGTAATTTCTCCCATACTCCTAATCCATTCAAATTTTGTTGAGTGACAGGGATTCGTGTCACTTCGATGTTTAGGAGATGACCAAGTATCACTGGAGTAATGAGTTTTGTTTGATGCATGAACTCCAGCCGGATACATGTTGGATTGTCACGAACAATGTGGCAGCTATTGAAGAATTGATGAATCAACTCATATTGGTAAGGACCACCAAGATTCAGTATATTCTGCGACCCTATTGTCTCCAACACGAGATCCACTCTGTATGGATCAATAGCACTGTTGAGGACAATACGCTCTGCTATCGTGATTTTCTTCCAATCCAGATGAGTGGGAGGAGAACTATCAACTCCCTATTTGTTACTCCTATATTTCTTTGTTTTCAAAGATTTAGTGCATGGAAGATCCTTACCTTTGTCTTTCACCATCTTTCCTTTCGTAGTTGAGAAGTATCTTCAAAGCAGAGGCAAGGAAGAAGTGCTAAGTCTTGAGAAACAACTTCTGAAAAAATTCATCCTCTCCGTCTCCTTTTATAACAAAGATTGTCGATGTCATCGAAACTGACTCGATGACATCAAATTCAGGCTTATAATGATATCGAAGACTGTGTTGATGACCATTGGAAAGGACCAGTGGACATCCTCTGGATTCAACATTTTAATACTTCAATGACATCAAGATGGACTCGATGACAATGACTGTGTCAGAATTTTCAAGAACAATTGAAGTTTGATTATTTCTGACATATCAAGTGGGCATGTATTAGTATGCGAAAATATACCTATAAGTTCATTTGATCATGACCAGGACAAATTCTATATTTCCATTTTTTAAAAAGAGAGGACCTTTATCCTCAGATATGCCTATTCAGCTCATTATCATGGTGCATTTTATCAATTTGCACATAATCTGATGGATTTTTGGAGATCAACAAATCTATTCCTATCAAGAGGTTTTGTAAGGATATCGACAAGTTGTCTATCTGTAGTCACATAATCCAGTACAATGATTTTGTCTTCAACAAACTCTCAAATGAAATGATGTCGGATGTCAATGTGCTTAGTCCTTGAATGTTGAACTGAATTTTTTGAAATATTGATCACACTCATATTATCACATAAAAGAGTCATTGTGGATTGATCAATCCCATAATCCAGCAACATTTGTTTCATCCAGAGGAGTTGAACACAACAACTATCTGCAGCGATGTACTCGGCCTCAGTAGTGGACAGGGATATTGACTTCTGTTTCTTTCTCTGCCAGGATACCAAAGAATTCCCGATATAAAAACAACCACCACTGGTTGATTTGCGATCATCTATATTCCCAGCCCAGTCGGCATCAGTATACTTAACAATGATGGTTGATGTTTCGAATGGGTACTACAAACTGAAGGTAGTTGTTCCAGCCACAAACTTGATGATCCTTTTAACTGTAAATAGGTGTGATTCCTTTAGATATGCCTAATATCATGCACATGAAACTACGCTAAAAGTTATATCTGGGTGACTGGCAATGAGATAAAGTAGGCTCCCTATCATGCTACGATATAGGTGTTGATCCACACTTTTGCCATTTACATCTTTGGAGAGTTTAAGTGTGGTACTCATGGGGGGATATACTAAGTACAACCTAATCCAAGTCCAAATCTCTTTATTAAATCTTTTGCATACTTGGACTGACATATAAATATTCCATTATGCATTTGCTTTACCTGTAGACCCAGAATGAAATTCAACTCACTGACCATACTCATTTCAAATTCAGATTTCATGAGTTCGGCAAAGTTATGGCAGTATCTTCATAGGTAGAGCCAAAGATTATATCATCCACATAGATCTGGGCAATGAGCAATGAGTTCTCCATCTTTTGGGTGAATAGTGTTTTATCAACACTCCCCCTACAGAATTTATGATCCAAAAGAAATTGAGTTAAGCTTTCATACCATGTACGAGGTGCTTGTTTGAGGCCATGAAGAGCTTTGCTCAACTGATAAACATGCTAAGATACTTGGGGAAATCCCTTAGGTTATTCTACATATACTTCTTCCTCAAGTATCGCATTAAGAAATGCACTTTTGACATCCATTTGAAACAGTTTAAATTTTATTGCACATGCAAGAGATAAGAGAATCCTGATTAACTCGAGGCAAACTACAGGAGAAAATGTTTCATCAAAGTCAATGTCCTCTATCTGTGAGTATCCTTGTGCTACCAGTCTTACCTTATTTCTAATCACATTTCCAAATTCATCGGATTTATTTTTGAATATCCATTTTGTTCCAATGATATTCGTATTAAATGGTCCAGGAACCAGTTGCCATACCTCATTTCTCTTAAATTGTTGGAGTTCTTCTTGCATAGAATTTATCTAATATTCATCTTAAAGAGCTTCCACAATATTCTTGGGCTCAACCTTTGAGGTGAAGCATAAATGACTATAAATGCTTTTTATATGACGTTGAGTTCTCACACCATCATTACGATCTCTATTGATTTGATTTAAAGGGTGATCCTTGATGATGGGTATGTTAGATGACAGTTAAGGTTCATTAGATGTGAAAGTTTTGTTATCTAATTTACCTAGAATGCATGAATCCACATCATCTTCTAAATCATTCAAAGGACTTTCTTCTTCATGGGGTTAGTTGTCAACCACCACATTAACTGATTCTTGAATGGTGAGAGTCCTCAGATTGTATACCCTATAAGCACGACTATTTAAGGCATACCCCAGAAAGATCCTTTCATTGCTTTTAGACTCAAACTTTCCTACATGTTCTCTGTCTTTCAGGATGTAACATTTACTGCTGAAGACTTGGAAGTATTTCATACTAGGTTGTTTTCCATACCATAACTCATATGGTGTTTTGTTTAAACCTACTCTCAGATATACTCTATTTATTATGTAGCAGATGGTATTGACTACTTCAACCCAGAAGCTTTTGGCCATATCCTTTCCATTTAACATAAATGAGCCCATTTCCTGTAGTACTCGATTCTTTCTTTCAACAACTCCATTTTGTTGTGAAGTTTTTGGGGCTGAGAATTCATAGAGAATTCCTTTCTCATCATAGTATCTTTGAAGCCGCTCATTTTTAAATTCTACACCATGATCACTCTTGATACATCTTATGCAGTATCCTTTCTCATTTTGGAGTCACTTTGCCATAATTACAAATTCATCAAAAGCATCAGATTTTTCCCGAAGAAAGGCAACCCAAGTAAATCTGGAGTAATCATCTACTACCACCAAGAAGTATCTTTTTCTTCCATGGCTTTCAACTTTGGTGGGAGCTACTAGGTCCATGTGCAGCAAATCTAATGGCTTTGATGTTTCTATGGTGGTTGTCTTTTTATGCCCGACTTTTATCTGTTTACCCTTTAGACAGTTACCACATACAATCTTTTCTTCCTTCCTAATCTTGGGAAGGCCTCTTACTAAATTTTTTGAACTTAACTTGGCTAAGTTTCGGTAATGAACATGTCCCAGCCTTTGGTAGCATAGTTTGGACTCACTTTTCACAACCATATTATATTTTGTGGACAATACATTCTCATTGCTACTTTCAATAATGTAGCAGTTGTCACTTGTGCGTAAACCTTTCATGATAGATTTTCTTATATGGTCTATGATTCTACACACATCTTTTAAGAAGGTGACCAAGTGTTCTTTGTCGCAGATTTGTGAGATACTAACGAGATTATGTTTTAGACCTTCCACACAAAGAACTTTTTTAATCTTGGAAAGTCTTGGTCCAACTATTGTTCCTTGCCCAATTATTTTGGCGCAGCTCCCATCTCTAAACGTGATTGACCCACCATCAAAATATGAATACTCAAAAAAGTGGGTTTGATCACCAATCATGTGTATGGAGGACCTACAATCAAGGTACCATTCTGAACTATTACTGACTTTCAGAGCAGTATGGATTACTAGGCAATTGTTCTGACCTTTATCATGTTTGGCAATACCCAGTAGTTTGAGAGTTTCAAACTACAGTTGGTTTTGAGTATTTGTAGTATTACCTTTCTCACCCTCTAGTTCTACACTATTGGCTATGATTTCAACTTCAGTCAAGATTACTCTCTAGGTGGTTAAGCCCTTAAGAGAGACCTACTCTGATACTAAATTGAAATTGTGATAATGACTGCTCTAGTAGAAGTAGGAATAGGTCAAAGTGTCCTAGAGGGGGGTGAATAAGACTTTATAGAATTTTATGACAATTTAAAATCTTATTATCATCATCTTGATCTAATATGCCAATTATCAAGACATCTTTTAATTTAACTCTAATAGCTTCCAAGCCAAATAATGGATCTAATCACAAGACTATTCAATATCTAAACAGCATATAAATTTAGTCTATGATGGATGCACTGAGTGACTGTGTGTGAGATATGATACTTATCAGTTCTAAATAATCATGCCTCATGTGATAATTCAAAGTAAACACAATAAGAGAATATGCAAAAAATAATCTCAAACACAGTCATTTTTAGTGGTTCGACTATATGCCTACTCCACTCTCGGCATACGCATTAACCCTTAAGTGTACCAGATTTCACTAACAGAGGTTTCAAATCAGGTTTATCTCAAGCCAGTACAACCTACACAAGGTACCTAACATGCCTATATAAAGGTACAAGTTTATGCCCTACATAAGAACAAAGGTCAACACGAAACACCTAAGTTTTATGCCCTACACAAGAGCAAAGGATTCACACAAGGAACCTCAGTTTTAGACCACATAGGCCAAGGATCCACACAAGGAACCTCTGTTTTAGGCCACATAGGCCAAGGATCCACATAAGAAACCTAGAGTTTATGCCCTACACAAGAGCAAGGGTCAACACACAGCACCCACACGTACTCTCCCATCAAAGGCCTCCAATGAGGACTTGAAAGGGGTGAGAAACACCTGTGACCCAAACCTACAAAAGGAATAATCAACAGGATCTCTGGACTCTAATGACTTACAGATAAGTAAGTGAGACTTATTAAGCAAGTTGATGAATATTTCCTCCTTGATGATGAAGATTTTTCAGCTCCCTTAATCTACAACACTTGATGATGTTCCAATAAAGGCGACGGGTTGGGTCAAGGTTATGTTGGAATCCTACTTTATTAAATATTTTTCTATTTTAGAGTAGGAGTGATTCTAAGCATTCAAGCATTCAAGGTATCCCGGCTCAATATTTTGTCATTAAAAAAGTAGTTGGATGATCCTTGAATGGGGAAGTTCATTCCTCAATCCATTCTATTGAATATCAATGATGAGGGTGGATTGAAGGATGAACTTCCACGAGAAGAAGAGCTTAGGGTAAATAGTGAGTAAGACTCTATCAAGGCTCTCTCTATTTTTCTCACACTAGCAACCAATAGCAAGCTTTATATATATAGGCAAAAAGTCCTAACGGTAATAAATATGTCAAGTCTGACTGAGTTCGATCTCATCAGTCCTGACACGATGTCATTAAATATATACTTTCGATTCCATCGAGCCAGGGTTTGATGATGCAAACTCAGCTAAAGCACATACCCAGAACTTTTGACTGAAGATCGATGGCATTGAACATGTGAACTCAGCTAAAGCACATACCCACTTTCGATGATATCGGAATTTTGAATTTCGATATCATCGACAGTGGTTTCGATTTATCAATCTTTTCAATGAATATTTTAAGAAAGCTTGCTGGACATTTTTTAACCTAATTTGATGATATCGATCCCATATCGATTTCATCAATTTTTGAATTACGATCATATCGAGACAATATCGATTCCTCGATCACTCACATAAGATTTTCCTTTTTAATTTTACTAGAACAGTTTTGTCCTAATTCGATCGTATCGAGTCTATATCGATATCATCGTGATTTGAATTTCGATGAGATCGATGTGGGTTTCAATTTCTCGAACATTTAGATGATTTTCTTTCAAAAACTCATAGGACATAACTTGTCTCATTTCGATGTCATCAATATTGTGTCGATATTATTAAGATTTAAAATGCGATGATATCGATGGTCCTTCGATTCCTCGAGCACTATCAAGAATATTTACGAAGCCTTTGCTAGATAGAGTTCTGTGATTTTTCGATATCATTGACCATCCTTCGATATCATTGATATTTGAAATTTGATGTTATCAAAAGTACTTTTGATTTATTGAATATTTTGTCCAAAATACTTTGTACTTGTTGGACATAAAGAGGACTCAATTCGATGTTATCGAGACTAGTTCGATATCATCGAAAATGAGTGTTTGATTATATCGACCAAGAGTCAATGATATCGAATATAGCTAAAAACTTAGAGAATTTTCCTATTTTTCAAAATTAGTTTTCATACTTATACACCTATGTTGTTCTAAATTTTTAAGGATTTATATGCCTAGGTGTTTTGGGATTTGGTATGTGAGGCTAAGTTTACTTGTGATGAGCTCTGAACACACATCCGGTTGAGACAATGCCTTCAACGATCTTCAGATGGGACCCACTTGACTCATTAACTCAATACTCATGCTAATTGACAAACCAGGGCACTTTCAAATTCAAGAGATCTAATTGGAATCAAAGTCTTATTGTATCTAGTTAGAGAAAGAAGAGATGATTAGATCTCTGAACTTCTCATGAACCTAGTCTTAAAAGATGAGAGTTGTGAGGATTGGAAGTGATTTCATCACCCAACCATGCTCATGAGACAATGACAAATAGCAAGATATATCAATCCCACAACCAATCATAGGAGAATTGTGAAGATTAGGAAGGATTTCATCACCCTACCATGCCTAAGGGATGATGGTGAATAACAGGACTTACTAATTTTACAATCTCAATTTAGGGAAAGAAGATATTCAAACCAATTGTAAATCTATTGTAATTTGAGTCACAACAAACCATTAAACACTAAAAATATTCCTTAATAAAGAACTATAATCTAAGAGAATTCAACAAAACATGAATTAAAACAAAGCAAACATTTCAATCACGTTACAAGATTCACCTCTTAACCCTAGCTAAGAGGTTTAGCCAACCATAGACATGATTAAACTAAAAGACTTTTAAACAAAACATCAACTAAGGAAGAAGAAGAAAAACTCCCTGACAGCGGCTCCACCCTTTTCTTTCACTCTTCAAACTCTAGAAGATGCCTAGAAACATCATAGGAATTCCTATTTATAGTTATGCAACTCCAACTTTTACATCGAGTTAAAAAAAACTAGAAACCACCTCAAATTTACACAGTCTGCGTAGAATTTACATAACCTTAAACTAGTCAAGGACAGCCTTTGAATAGTCGAAGGTCACCTTCGATTAGTCAAGGGTTACCTTTGACTGGTCGAGGATGACAGGAATTTAGAGGATTTTGCTCGCTGAAGTTCGAGTTGAAGTTCCTTCGACTAGTCAAGGAAGAGCTTAGACTGGTCGAAGCAGGACTTAGACTAGTCGAAGCAGGCAGATTTTTAGGGTTCTTTTTCTTCACTTTAAGTCTTCGATTCTTTTCATTCCTCACTTAGTTTTCTTGGATCTTTGAAATGTGAATTCTTCATTCTTGGTCTCATAAGATCCATCATTGGCTTTGGTGATTCTTGAGCGTTAAATCCATGCTTTTAGCATCCTTTTCAATCCAAGCTCTTAAATTCACCTTACAATATAAACATGATTAAAATAGAACATTAAGCATTATCATGTTCATAAAACTAAGTAATAAATGGGGGATAATATGCAATATTTGACCCTCAACAACGTGCTGGTTCAAGCTGCCCCCAAATCATTAAATTTAAACACTAGTATGATACTCAATCCCGTAAATTAGGAAGGGACATCAACATCTTAAACTATTTCTTTCAGAGAGATAACTATCGGACTTTGGGATGTGCAAATAAGCATTTAGTATGTTCAAGAATATGAGAGAGCTTAGGATGAGTTAGTACACACCAAAGTCAAGAAATTTCATGTCCAGACTAAGGATGTTAACAGATGGATGGTTAACCAAATTGAGGTCATACATCAATTGATGGATATCATTACTGAAAGAGCACTTATGATGACGTAATATAATGCCGAAGGAAGTTCTATCGGTAACATGATTTATCTGCCATCGATACCTCCCCTACAACGAAACATCCTTCCCGTTCCAATCCAGGATGGGAGAAATGCTCTACCACCCACCAACTTCAAAAGACAAGAGCGGGAGGACAAGAATTTTATCCTTAAAGAAGGAAACTAGGATGTACTTGAGGGGTAATCCCTCCTTAGGAATCCACTGTATCATGAAAGACAAAACCAGGTAGGCCCTAAACCACCTCTATTGGTTAAATCATGCCGTTTAAATCGTGACCAAATTATTCAAATGATTCAGAAAATAACAAGGTGAGTTTTAAGTCATATTACCACCTCAGTCAACCATAAGACCTATTTAGAATGGATTGGCTGATTGTTTCCATTGTCACTGCCAATTTTTCCATTTTTCAATCAAGATGGTCGAGTTCAACCAGGACGCTCAAATTTCTTGTCTCTCGATCAAGATGGTTGAGTTCGACTAAGACGATCGAATTTACCATTTCTTGTTCAAGATGGCTGAGTTCAATTAAGACAATTGAATTTTTTATTTCTCGATCATGATGGCTGAGTTCGACCAGGACGACTGAATTTTCTTTTCTTTTTTTTTTCATGATGGCCGAGTTTGACCAAGACAACTGAATTTACCATTTTTCGATTAAGACAGTTGAATTTGACCAAAATAGTTGAATTTACTGCTTTTCAGCCAAGATGGATGAATTCGACCAAAATGGTCGAGTTCGACCAAGCCAACAGACTTTAATGTTTTCCAATTAAAATGGTCGAGTTTGACTAAAATGGTCGAAATTGATGTTTTTACACGGCCGAGCAATCATTATTATTGTGTCAAACAATGAATTAACATCGCACTCACCTTTTACCAAAGGCAAAGTGATGTAGGGGGCAATGTTGTACCATATTTTCGACCGTTCTTGGGAAACCCAATTGGAATAGACACGTGTTATAACAATGGAAGATATGATATGCTAAAGATCTTCAAGGATGCTTAAAGTATTTTTTTATGCAATCACAGCTGACAAGATGACAAGAATGTAAACGGTTGAAAGAAATTCAAAAGTAAACCAAGTGGCCAAAAGGCATCTAGAAGGTTGACCAAGAGAGCAACCAAGAAAAAACCTTGACCGACAAAGTGAAGTAAGTGGTTGATAGCCGTAAAAAATTGAAAAGAATGGTCGATGGGTGTCCAGAAGCAGACCAAGCAGTCAAGGGAATCCAAGAAATGAAATACGGCCGAGAAGCTTGGTCGAGCGATCAAAACAGAAAGATGAGGAGAGTAGTTAAGTGGAGAGCGGACGATCAACCGACAAAAGAGATATGACCGATGTGTGGCCGATGATCGATTAACGAACAAAAACAAAGCTTGGTCGACAGAAGAGGAACAATTAGGAACTAGAAATGTACTAAAAGAATGATCTAGAAAAAAGAAGAATTTAGAAAGGATTTCAACTACTGTTGTTCTACCATATTTCTGTTTGGTCCCATGAGAACCAATTAGAGAGGGACACGTGTAATTTTGTAAGAGTTGCATGGTGTATTTTAGATCTGTGAAGATACTTGAAAAGGATTTTGTGGTGATACAGCTAGCATCTATCAAGCGATGCCACATCATCCACAAAGCAAGGGTGGGCGAAAGGACATGGTCAAGGCAATAAGGAAGCCTGGAGCAGTTATAGGATAGCTGGCAAGCTTAGAAGGAGGGCTCCAGAAAATTAGTATGGCTGAAACAGTTATAAAAACTATCAAAATGTGGGAAGCATCCAGATAATCGGTCTAATGCTATAAATAGTAAGGAAATTTAGTAAAAGAAGATGCCTCATACCAACCAAACCAAATCAAATCTATCTTTCAATTATCTTATGCTCCGTAGCATTATCAGTCACTTACATTCCTTAGTATAATCTGTAGCAATAACTAAGTAGATGTTAACTATAGCTGTAATTTGAGTTTATGTTCATACGCTAGATTCATTTCGAGTATTAAGAAAAGTTCTTCGTTTAGAAAGGTGCCTTACAGTTGTTCTCTATAGCTGACTGTGAGAATTTTCTTTTTTTTTTTTTATCTATATTGAAAAAGTCTTTTTTAGTACAGTAAGCAGAGGTGTAAACTATATTCGATTTCGGTCATATACCATTAATTTTTGGCATATCTACCTATCTTAGCCCTTAGGGTCGTAGTTATTCAATTTGAATTGAGCCACACAGTTAATTTGAGTATGCCCGCACAAATCGTGTGTCGGAAATTGAAACCGGAAAAAGGGACAACAAGTGAAAAAAAAAAAAAAAAAAAAAGATTTTTGACCAGAATTGGACTTTTAAAATCCTATGCCTGGTTTGGCACCCTCGATTCAAAATACGTAGATTAGCAATGCCCTTGATTCAGAATACTCCAAATGTATTTGGTACCTAGGATTCAAAATCCATTGTAATAAAAAATAGCTATGCATTGAAATTATGTAGTATATTTAAAGGTGTTTAAATTTAATTTCTAAATTAACTATAATATTCTTAATTAGTGTACATATGTTATGGATATAATAATTATTAATAACCCATTGACATATATACTTTGACAAAAAGTGATGAAACTCCAAGCAAAAGGAGAGACTGCACAACTCAACAAAAGTGAGGGTGCAATCTATGCTGCCAAACAACTAATAATAGTGAGAAGGGCATTAGCCAAGATACAAAGCCCATGGATACCATTGGAAGCTATGGTACGAGTTTAGGCCATTTTTTCGTGAACTGTTTGGATTTCGGGGAAGTTATGTCCTGGTTAGTAGTCATGGATGACTACATTTACATATCTTGTCAACTATTCTATACACGACAGTTATGCACGTTAAGAAAAGTGTTGAAGATATGTGACCGTCCACCATGTATTGGCCGTCTATAGTGGGAGGTGGAAATTTTGTTAATGACACTTTTTAGTTTTAATGGATATGAGTATCATATTTATCCATGCACATGCTTTAACATGTTTTAACGTGCCAAATGTATAATCATCTAAGTTCAAGTATTTCATATCTCTACTTATGTCATATTATTTTTCAAGCACAAAAAAATGAGGTACGTATGTCAATGTATATATACACTTCAGGCCATAACTCAAAGGTGTTTTGATAAACAAGGAATGAAGCAATTAGTCAGTCTTGAAAGCATACTAGAAATTGCAGTGCCGTACATCTTTGCCCCACACCCAAACAGGCCGTAGTTGAACTTTTTAGCCTGATTTCGTTTAATTCTAACCGTACATGAAGTTGGCCACGTCAGCCCCACACAGCTCAAACGGACTATGCAATAATTTCCCTCTCTTAATCTTCTATTTTTAGGCTAGAAATTGAGAGGTTACATTTATATGGTTGAGAAGTATTTTGACATTGACCATCCACCGGTCAACATCATAAATGTAGTCTTTTATTTTTATTTTATTTTATTTATTTATTTATTTATTTTTGTAAGGTTGGTCAGTTCGGGAAGACACATCCGATTAAATTGTATCTGACGTTGGATACTACTGTCCAGAGGTGGGACCCCATGATCACGTGTTCTAATAATGAAAAAGAATTTTTGTTGATGAAAACCTGGCTAATGATACGACTAAGCATACATCCCCAAAACACTCTTGATTGGGCCAATCCACCTCACGTCTGATCATGATTCTTCAACTGGTGGGGCCCATCATGAATTTGTCATAGCCCAATGACTGAACCACTTGAATGATCCTCGCCAATCAAGGCCTGCAAGACGAAAGGAAGTAGTGGAAAGATGGATCATCCCCCAGAAACATCTCCAACATCAAGAGATGATACCCGTAGAACCATTGGATACTCTTTTGTTGAATATGGACTGCTGCTAGATGACCCTTCTATTTGCAAATTCTTTTCAGATCATTGGAAGGAGTTCCCTGGGGCATGGCACATCCAAGATGGGGGACAAAGATTGGGTACCACCCCTCACCCGTCTTTAGCTAGGAACGGACAGGGTCTCTGCGGGTCAACTGTGATGTAGGGGTTTTATGCACACCATCCATCCATTTTTACCTAGCATTTTAGGCGTATGAGCCCCAAAATGAGGCAGTTTCAAGGCTCATGTGGAGCACTCAGTGGGGATTAAACACCAACTTTGGAACCACAAGTTTTGGATCAAGATGATATTTGTGTTTCCCTTCATCCAGGTCTATGAGATCTTATGAACAGTTTGGATGGCAAATAATCATTACGGTGGGCCCTAGGAAGGTTTCAATGGGGGGCGTTATATCACCACTTCTTCCTTTGGTGTGGTCCATTTGAGCCTTATATCTGCTTTGTTTTTGGCTTTGAAATATAAAATGATATAGGAAACTGGATGAACGGCGTGGATAAAACTCATACATCACCGGCGTCCCTAAGAGCCCCCTATCCATTCCTGGCTACCGACCGGCGGGGCAATACCAATCCCAAAATGGGGAAGCAGATTGCGTCCTGCGCCATCTGGACGGACTTGGTCCGGGAAATCTATTTTATCATATCGTTTTAGAACATAAGCAAAAATTTTAAAAAGAAAATTAAAAAAAACGAAGCAGATCCAAGGCTCAACTGGTCCACACCACAAGAAGCAGGGTGATAGTGACACCCACCATTGAAACTTTCCTATGCCGGCCCACCGATGCTTATTTGCCGTCCAACCTGTTAATAAAGTCACATAAATCTTGATGAAGGGAAAACACAAATATCAGCTTGATCAAAACCTCCGCAACCCTCACAGAGTTTTTAATGGTGAGCATTCAATACCTAGTGTGTGGTCCACCGGAGCCTTAGATCTGCCTCATTTTTAGTCTCATATCTTAAAATGATCAGGAAAAAATGGATGGACGGTTGGATAAATCCCATACATCATGGCCCCTGTCTGGACCAAGTTAGTTGAGGTGGGGGCAGGAAACAATCCGCACCACCAAAATGGGGCTCACTAAATGAACAATCTAGATCACCCAAAGGTGGGGCCCACCTGTTCATTGGCCATTCTATTATAATTATTAGAATAAACCATACTAAAGACAAATGCTAAGCTCTTGGATCCTTTACGGTGAACTTAAGAGGCATGGCTTTGACTTGTGCAATTAACCGCACCTGCATAGCTCATTTTTTATTTTATTTTTTTGGGTTAGCTTGTTAGTACACACCCATGTCAGTACACACACTCCGTGTTAGCCACCCCACTAGGGATCGATACCAAGACCTGAATAGCTCATTTAGGTGGGCATATCTACCGCCAACCGATCACTACATAGTAGGAACAAGAATGAGATCTGCCCTGTGCATAATCTGCTAAGTCATATATACCACTAGACCCAAAAATCAGGCCAATCTAAAACTGGGGAGGCCACAACTATAGGAAATAGCTAGGATGAGGACTATTAGACTTTTGGAATCGCAGCATTAAACAAAAGTTTTTCATAAGTTCAGATTTAATAAGACCTAAGGATTATCACCATAGATACTATTAAGCTTCTACAAATTAGAATTACCTCTTAAATGTGTAGAATGTGAATGTTGTATCTTCGGATGAAAAAAGTTCTCTTTCAAATCTATCCTAGATAAGGAGAGAAGATGAGGGAGGAGTGACAGAATATCTCTCTCTCTCTCTCTCTCTCTCTCTCTCTCTCTCTCTCTCTCTCTCTCTATAAACACACAAAAATATCACACTTCTGGCTCTCTAAGTGATGACGTCAAGTGGGTCATAGACATCCAAAGGCTCTCTTTAATCCCTATGAGATAAGATCTAATTATAAAGAGTCAGGTTTCAGGGAGATACATTGGTATAATGCTCCACCACTCTAGACTTTGCCATGCCACACTTACATCAAAAGAATGTAATCTTGCCTAACCATGATCTAAATTGACTATATCCTTCCACATACCATGACCATGCAACGTTAATTTAATCTCCATGCAAATTAAGTGATAGACCATAAAATTTCAACTGTCAAAATTACCATAAAATATGATTAAAAAATAATAATAATAATAATGATTAAAATTGTTTGCAAAATCATGCAAAACCTTTTGGGTACAGTACTAACGAAAAACTACTTGATGGATGGCCCGAATATCTCAATAATAAGAATGTTCATAGGTAACTTGTGGATCTCTTTGTTGAATCATATGGACCTCTCCTAATGCACAAATCCAACAACATTCCATATGAATTACTGTAATTGACTTCGTGAAGCGGGCAAAACATATTATATTAAAAACTTAAACTCTCGTATGTCATCATGTCTAAGGATTAGTAAAACTATTCAAAATCTTTTGGATACAATACTAGCGAACAACCACTTGTTGGATGGTTCAAAGTTCTCAGTCATAAGAATGTTCCTATGTAACTAGTAGATCCCCTTATTAGATCATATGTACCTCAACTATATCCTAATGCCATGAACCCAACAACATCCACATAAGAATTACCGCAACTGACTCCATGAAGCAGGCAATGCACATTATATTAAAAACTTAAACTCTCATATGTCCTTGAGTCCAAGGATTAGTCTAAAGTATGATGGGTATCTTAATGAAGAGAGTTGAAGTGATCCTAACGACTTTCATAACAACATCCCATATCCATGAATACTAACATTACCATGTAAGGTAGGGCAAAAGCACTTAATCATTGTCAAGCCCTGATGGGGACATCAAGCGCACATGCGCACGCATGCCGCCCCCTACACATGTACGGAAGGAGAGGGAGGGCCCCACGGTTGATCTGGCTCGGTGACGACATCCAGGGAGGGCCTCCTATTTAGAAGACGGAGTTTTGGTTCATTAGAGTGAGCCCGATAATCAAGTAAAGCCCATCATGGTATCTCATAATCGGGGCCCACTAGTCGGATTAATTTCATATTTTAATTTTTGATTATTTATATTATTTAAAATATTATGAATTTTTTAGATTTCTTTGATTTGTTTTTATTTTGGTTTACTTCATCGCTAAGCAATAGTTTGCACACATGGCGCGAGTTTTAGAGTATAGAGTTTTCTTATAAATAGGCACCCCTTGTACTTCTTTGCATTCATTGAAGTTGAACAAAAAAATTTTCTGCATGTTTTTTCTACTCTCTAAATTTTTGAGTTGTGAAAAAATTCAAGTGGGTGTGAAGCCCTCCCTTTTCGAAGGGCTAACTACCGTGGTGCAAAGCCACGTTTATCCCAATTCGCCTTCATCTCATATCATCCATAATTCTCTCATTTTATGATCATTCTCACTTCAAATTCGTCTGTTTTGCAGCCTTTCATCTCCCTACAACCAGTTTTCAGAATCTAGCCCTACAGGAGGTCCAAAACTTCAACGGAGCACTGCGCACCGATCGTATGTTGGATCATCACGATGTTTAGAGGGTTTAAAGTCCCCCCGAACGACCAAGGTCAAGGAAGTAGTTTGAGGATTCGGGCCCGCATCACACTTGCGGCCAGCACCCCCGCGCACGTGCGTTAGGCCCGAGCCGCAGTCCGCACACGGGAACTGTCATTTGGTTCAGGTTTTCTTTATATTTTTCCTTTTTCATATCTATATTCAAAACCCTAACCTTAGATTGCATTATCCTTAATTTATTTGCCCATTATCTCGCCTTAGGGTTCTTTGAATTGAAATTGGGGAATCCCTTGGATTAAAAACTGGTTACTATGCATGTGTGGATGATTTCTATTTCCCTTTGAGTATTGTTTGACCCATAATTTTACTGATCCAGTCCTAGCCTGTGTAGGCCTGAATCCGTGCAGATTTCCCTTTACTTGAATGTTTGCACTTTTATGTGGGACGTGGAATTATTATGTGATTGTTCTGAATTAATATGATCTAAGCCTGAAATCTTATATATCATATTTAAATGTCATGTCCTGCATCAAACCCGGTGGTAGAGACCTTCCATTTCAATTTATCATTGCTTCCCTCATATGCAATGATCAAATAAATATAACCACATATTTTATTCTAAAACTTGCTAGGTGGTTATGAAATAACATGGTACTTAAACTCAGTAGCACAATTCTTCCTTAATCAGTGGCCATTGTACACGACAAAAGCTGGGTTAAAGTGGTTAAGCCCAAGTAGACCTGGTTTTCTCAGTCAAAACATCACTCAGACTCAAATTTTCTCAACATGGCCAATATGTTCTCATTGTCATCATCGTCATCATCATCAAAGCCTTATCCATACTAACAAAGGATCCTGTTATGCAATTTCATTCCATCATGTACCATATTTTAAGTTAAACCATAGGTCCTTGAGTCTTTTCTTACTGCCTCCACCAATGTCTTTTTGGGCCTTCCCTGACTTTTTCAAAGACTTCAACTTGAGCCCAATCCTAACTGCTACAATTCTTGGTCTCCAAGATATAGTTTCTATATACCCAATGTTAATCATATGCTATGACCAAATGCATTGTTACTATCATGCCAAGGTTCATCTTAGATTTATTTATTTATTTTTATTTTTTTGGATAATTTTTCCCATGATTTAATAGCAATCAACGAGACAAAAATCAAATCTAAATTGAAAAGTTGGGGAACATGATGTATGAAGTTGGGCTACTACTCTCTGTATAAGCTTTCAAGGAAGTCACAGTAACTCAAGAATGTTCTAAAGTAGTGAAATTCCTTGCTACATAAGTAGCGAGGCACATGAATAGTCACTGTGAAGGCTTCCCGACTAACCGATAAGGACCACATGAAAGTGAATCCTCCATGAAGATGGGTAAGTACAAAAGGCTACCATTGGCAATGAAACTTTACTAGGAATGGTGGTCAAAGACAAATTTAATTAAAATCTATTGTCACTAGTTCCTTGAAGCAATTTGTTTCTTTAACCTAGCACTATAGGTCGAAATCAGGGAGACGAGTAGAAAAAGATGTTTTCAACATGACTAAAGTTGAAGATGAAGTGGAATAAACATTTTTGTTGTGAATAGTCACAATATTACTATTTTAACTTGAGGAAAATATTCAAAACTACTCAAATGGCTATAAACTACGAGTTGAATAGTTAAGGGGCAGCATGAGCAAAGGAGCATAGTACAAATGAGGATTTTCATATGCCATTTGAGAAGGCTGGCAAGGATAGATCCAATAGTAAGATAATCTGAAGCAACCTTGGAGTAGTCCCAGTAGAAGATGAATGAAGAGAGTTGAGACAGTTCAACAATATGTAAGAAAAATGGAGGCAAGCCTCTATTGAGACTCAAATATTGCATATTTTTTTCTATTTATATCTTGGTTTTATAACATGAAAATGCTTAATGGGCGTATTTTATACATGTTTGTGTTGCAAGGTGAATCTGAGAGCTTGGATTGAAAAGAATGTTAAAAGCATAGATTTAATGTTCAAAAATTACTAAGGCAAGGGATGGATCTTAAGAGACCAAAATTAAAGAATTCACATGCCAAAGATCCAAGAAAACCAAGTGAAAAATGAAGAGAATCAAAGATTTAAAGTGAAGAAAATGAATCCTGAAATTGTCCTGAAAAAACATATTTTGAAACTCTGGGTCATTTTGTGAAATTGCACAGAGTGAAGTCTATTTTGAGACACTGCGCAAAGTAAAGCTATTTTAGCAAACTACGTAAATTTGAAACGATTTCTAGAGTTTTCCAATTAGGTGCAAAAGTTGAAACTCCACAACTATAAATAGGACTCCCTATGATACTCTAAGGCATCTTTTAGGGTTTAATGAGTATAGTAAAAGAGTAGAGAAGCCGTCACCAAGAATTTTTTTTCTTCTTTCTTAGTTATTTTCATGTTTTTCTTAAGAGACTTTGATCCAATCATGTTTATGGTTGACTAAACTTCTTAGCTACGGCTAAGGGGTGAAGCTTGTAGCATGATGAGATTTTTTTTTAATTTTTTTTTTACTTTGATTCATGTTTATGATGAATCTTCTTTGATTCTAGTTTGATTTTAAAGGAATACTTTCAGTTTTTAATGGTTTATTGTGACTCAAATTACAGTAGATCTGTAATAGCTTTGAGTATCTTCTTTTCATATTTTTGAGATTGTGGGATCGGTAAATCCTGTTATTGGCCATCGTCCCATGGGCATAGTTTGGTGATGGAATTCCTTCCAATTATCACAATTCTCCTCCATTAAGAATTAGGTCAAGAAAAGTTTAGATTTGATCTTAATTGTTATATTTTTCAATTGGATATGATATGACTTTAATTCCAATTGTGGTACTTGAATCAAGTAAAAGGGCTCCCTGTTCACTGAAAGTGGATCCTTGAAAACCCTAGTTCCCACCTTCAAATTCATTAGTTGTAATTACTCTATTCACAATTACTCTCTTAAATACTTCAGAATTAATTTCACATCTTCTTCTAGTTCTACTTCTAGTTAATTTCAAAAACATTCAAGATCAATCCTTGTGGATTCGACCTCGATCTTACCGAGATTATTACTATATCGCGACCCTATACTTGGGGTTATGAACAAATTTTTGGCGCCATTGTCGAGGATTGACAGTTACATTTTCTGGATTTGATTGGTTTTGGAATTAGGTTAATATTAGGATTTATTTACTTTCTATTTTTAAGTTAGGGTTCTTTCTATTTTGTTTTTAGAAACTAACTTTTCTTTTTATTTTCAGATTTAAAAACTTTCTTAATTTGTTTTTAGAAACTAAATTTTCTTTCTATTTATATATTTAGAAACTTTCCTAATTTTTTTAGAAACCAACTTTTCTTTCTATTTCTAGATTTAAAAACTTTCCTAATTTGTTTTTGAAAACTAACTTTTATTTCTATTTATAGATTTATAAACTTTCTTAATTTGTTTTTAGAAACTATTTTTTTTTCTATTTCTAGATTTAGAAACTTTCCTCATTTATTTTTAGAAACTATTTTAAAAAAAAACTAATTTGTTTTTATGACTAACTTTTTATTTTATTTTTTAAGTTAGGATTTTTTCTGATTTATTTTTAGAAAATAACATTATTTTCTGTTTTATAGGATCCTACCATAGAACTCTCCAAATCGGTAAACTCCTTCTAACTTCTCCTCTACTTACTTTCAACATTGTTGTCGGATTTGTCTTTTATTCTATTTTAGGATTATATTCAGAATTAAGGTTTCACCATGTATATGCAAGAGTGGGAACGTTAGTATGCTGAGCTAGTTAAAAAAAAGTGCAAGATATTGTGAAGGCCTGTCAAATGATTATGTTAGAAAACAACATGTCTCAAAAATTTTCTGAAACCATCATCAAGAACCGACCAAAATGTAATGCACGACCGGTTAAGAAATCCTTATGTGATCATATGTGGGAGAATAATTACACTCCACAGATTAAGAAAACAGTACGTAAATGTTGGAGTCATTGTGATTATGGGAGTGAGGACTATTATCCCCCATCAGACAAGAAGAAAACAATGCGTGATTATATTATGGGTGATAATATATACCAACAACCATCAAACTCTTCCCACCTATGACCTGTATGACTATGATCAGTGAAAACATCAACATTGGAGAGAGGAACCACCAATTGATTTTAATGACTACTCCCTTTGATTCTCTACGTATGAGATTGAATAAGAAATAATCCAAGAGGAGCCAATTCAAAAATACATAGCTGCTCAAGAACAGTTCAACGAATATGTCACACAAGCACTCGCTGACATTAGAATATCACGCAAATCGCTCATATCTTCAACGCAAAGAGTTCAGTCACACCTCAATGAAAAGGAAGAGGCTAGGTTATCCCAACCTCAACGCAATCTAAAAAAACAATTGAAGGAAAGTGATCCTAACTCGCTCGTGAAGAGTACTGAAATTAAGAATGAAGAGTTGGATAGTATTAATGGGCATACGGTTCAATTTCTTAAAGAGTCGATTTCAATGGCTGTACAAAGGAATGATCAAGAGACATGGGTATCTTTCAAATATAATGATACAAACACGCTTTACTCACACAATACACTTGGCTTCAATGAAGAGGAAGAGGCTAGCTTATTCGAACCTCAACCAAACCTAGAAACATAATGTGAGGAAAGCGATCCTATCTCACTTGTGAACTGCACCGAATTAGAAGATGATGAGTATTGGGATGACAATCATGAGTTTACAGTCCAAATTCCCTTGGAATCAATCTCAAGTTTGGCTCAGGTAAATGATCACGAGGTACAGGAAGTTATCGACTATAATGATCTATTCCACCCATCTGACATGTCTGATTTACATGTAGAGGATGAGCCTCTTTCAATCGACTCTTCCAAGTCTTTTAAGACATGTTTAGACCACTCCCCTGATTTAGATTATAATATGACTAAGGAGATGAACGAGTTGCTCGATATGACTCTGAAATTTGAAACCACCTGGTTGAGGCTACCATCTGAGTTGTCAACCCTTGACGCTATAATGCTTCTACTAAGTAGTATCAATGAACAAAGTCTTTACATCAACGCGCTTACTGATCCATAGTCTGTTTACGCAGGGCAGGGTGAAATGTATCTGGTGAAAATTGACTCTCACCAAGGTGAAGAGCAAGAGAGCATGTTTCCGGCTATTCTAAGAGAAAACGAAGGAATCATTGGGCATATCATCACATACCTTAATATGAAAAATGAGCCCCTCTCAACTGACTCTCTCAACTCTCTAAAAGATTGCTTAGCATATTTTACAGATTCAAATGACTGCATGATAAAAGAAATAATGGATGCCTTACAGAACAATGCCTCGGTAGTTGTTATTGACCAAGAGAACCCTTACTCTGAAGAACCTCAATCCAAAGATAACGAATATTTACCATCAATGGAGGAGGAGCTAAAAATTGAACCTAAGTCTGAAACTTTGGAATGTGTTGAGGCTACATCACCTACTGAAAATTTTTCTGAATGTCACTTGTAGTCTCTGATTCACCATATTGCTCTAACTCTGAAAATTTGTCTGTCACAAATGAATCATATATACTTTGGATACCTCAGGCGATTCATCGACGATTTTTTACTGAGGCCCATAAATTTCTCTTAAAAAATATGCTCCATGGCATCCAAGCCTATTGCAAAAAGGACTTTTGAATGATCTTGTTAAAAAACCTACTGAGAAATTTATTAAGATACTGGTCGAAAAAAGAACCTTGCGGCATGACTAAGTAGCTTTCTCATGTTTTCCTAATTAGGTTTATTGCTTTCAAAGAATTTAGAATTGAGATAGTTTGTTTTTTGGCATTTAGGATAGTTTATTTTTTGTTGTTTAGGAAAGTTTGCTTTCTGATAGTTTAATTCTTGTGCTAACCCCTCTTCACATTTAAGATATTTTGAAAAAAAAAAAAAAACCCTCAGAATTCTTTCTTCAGGTACTACCTTTCCACCACTTCCATTTTCTTTTCGTTGCCTTATTTACATTGAATACTTATCTCTTTTACATTGAGAACAATGCAGATTTTAGGTTGGGAGTGTGGATTACACAGGCTAATCAATTATTTTCTTAGTCTTTGGACGAAATTGTGAAAAATTAAGAAAAAATTTTCAAATTTCTGCAAATTTAAGTGATCTCGAAGTTAATCCATGAATTAGAATTACAAGATACTTAATATTGATACCTTATGTCTCTTGGAATTTAGTCACTTGGGAGATCTCAAAATTAAGTTAAGTCATTGATCATCGATTAAAAGTTTTAAACATTGATTAAGTTATGATTTCACATGTCACATCCAGCTTACACATTAAAATGTCAGTTTGATATTGAATTGTTAACTTGATGATTATTAAGCATGAAAGGAACCAACTTGAAAAATTTGCCCATCATGTTCAATGAGAAGAATTGAAAAGAAAGTAAAAGAAAATATTCAGCTAAAAAACAGTTGTCGTCGAAAAGAGCTACCTATTGAAGATCATTGAAAAGATTGAACATAGCATGAAAGCCATCGATGGAAAAATCAAAAGCTGAAGAAAAAAAAAAACTAAAAGATGAACTGTAAGGCAAGTTTCGGTATTGGTTTTAGTTGTCCTGAATGCTCTTTTAATTATCAATGTTATCATGAAAGTGACTAATTGAACCTTTGATTATGATAAGTCTATAATTCATTATACACTCATGGTACTCAATGTTTGAAATTGTTTTAATTGGAGGATTAATGCTTTGAAATTGATTATGAAACCTAACAAGTGCTAGAGTTTAGGAGAAGGTAATGCACAATATTGATGTATTTTAGAACTTTATTATCTGTATTGTTTTTTAAAACCACTTGAGCTTATAGAAATTATCTTGTGGTTCTCGAAATATTTTTCGCATACTTTGCTCGAGACTAACAAAATGCTGGTTGGGGAGTGTGTTGAGACTCAAATATTGCATATTTTCTCCTATTTATATCTTGGTATTATGAACATGATAATTCTTAATGGGTGTATTTTATACATATTTGTATTGTAAGGTGAATCTGAGAGCTTGATTGAAAAGAATGTTAAAAACATGAATTTAATGGTCAAGAATCACCAAGGCAAGGGATAGATCTTATGAGACTAAAATTAACGAATTCACATGCCAAAGATTCAAGAAAACCAAGTGAAGAATGAAGAGAATCAAAGATTTGAAGTAAAGAAAAGAAATCTCGAAATTGTCCTGAAGAAGTATATTCTGAAACTCTAGATCATTTTGTGAAATTCCGCATAGCGAAGTTTATTTTGGGACACTACACAAAGTGAAGTTTATTTTAACAAACTCCGTAAATTTGAGGCGGTTTCTAGAGTTTTCCAATTAGGTGCGAAAGTTGAATTTACCACAATTATAAATAGAACTCTTTAAAGAGTAGCAAATGGGTGGAGAAGCTGTCCCCAAGAGTTTTTCCTCTTCTTCCTTAGTTGTTTTTATGCTTTTCTTAAGAGACTTTGGTCCAATCATGTCTATGGTTCGCTAAACCTCTTAGCTAGGACTAAGGGGGTAAAGCTTGTAGCATCATGGGATGTTTCTTTTATTTTGATTCATGTTTATGATGAACCTTCTTTGATTCTAGCTTGATTTTAAATGAATACTTTCAATTTTTAATGGTTTATTGTGACTCTAATTACAGTAACTCTGCAATAGTTTGAATATCTTCTTTTCATGTTTTTAAGATTGTGGGATTGTATTGTTGACCATCGTCCCATGGGCATGGTTTCATGATAAAATCCCTTCCAATTATCGCAATTCTCTTCCATTGAAAATTAGGTTAATGAAAGTTCAAATTTGATCTTAATTGTTATATCTTCCAATTAGATAGGATAAGACTTCAATTCTAATCGTGGTACTTGAATCAAGTAAGATGGATCCCTGATCACTGCAAGTGAATCTTTGAAAAACCTAGTTCCTACCTTTAAATTCATTAGTTGTAATTACTCTATTCACAATTATTCTCTCAAATACTTCAGAAATAGTTTCACATCTTTTTTTAGTTCTACTTCTTATTAATTTAAAAAACGTACAAGATCAGTCCCTGTGGATTTGACCTTGGTCTTACCGAGATTATTATTATATCGCAACCCTACACTCCAAGAAGTGGAACTTTAAAGGCAGTTAAAACATCAAAAGGATGACGGAGGAAAGGCCTAAAACGGCTTTTGGATCAAGATGATGAAAATGGGTATTGAGGTGGTGGTAAGAACGGATATGATGTCTAGATCATTTCAGATACAAGTTTTTAGGAATGATTGGTGAAACAGGATTCAGTGCCAAAATCCAAAAGCCAGGTCAAGGTTGTGATGATGAATAGTACCATGGCCTGGGCTTGCAATGCCTGATCAGTAAATCCAACCTGAATTAAAATGACGAGGAAAGGGAAGCCTAACTCAAAGGAAGCCAAACTGGACATTATTGGATGTTTTGAAGCTGTGTATGTCATTTAAATGGGAAGAATGAATAAATGGCAGTAGCCAACCAAGCCGAAGATCTACCAGCAGAACATCAAGAATGGTGCGAACAAAGATCAAGTGGCCACTAGGCAAGATTGAACATAGTTCCTTATGTGTGAAACATAACAATCACATCAATCCTAAACTTTAGTAACATGTTAGAAAGATAAAAGTCCTAGGGTGTAATCCACATGAGGGAAAATTGAGGGGAGACTGCGGCAGACGTGTGAGATCTGGACCAATCATCTGTTGAACCACTTTGAAAAAATGAAATCTATCAAAATAATTCATCTTATTAGCCATGTATTAGTGTTATTGAAGAGACATGCTCACCCGATGGGCATACATATAAGGTGACCCTAAACTGACTGGCTTCCACATGTGAATGCCATGTTGCATCATGTGCCATGAAGTGCCTCTTCAATCTCTTGAGTGATCGCTTGATCGTATCTCAAGAACCTTGAATCATTGACTAAGCTACACATTGGCATTTGGCAAGCATGTAGAAGATATCTGTGCCCACCAATTGTTTTTCATTGGTTGCTCAAGAGATTTAAGCAAGGAACACATAAGCCTTTCAGTAACTGTTGGATTGCTCCAACATATGAGGCCATAAATTATGTATGCGAATTACCAAAAAAATAAAAATAAAATAAAAATAAACAGTGAGGGATGCATTTCTACATCCTCTAGCCAATTAATAAATATTTAAGGTAGACATGTAACATTATGGCCCTTCATATTTCATAGGACTTGGGTTATCTTGTGTTACAGGAGCTAACTAGCAGCGAAACTCAGTCCATGAGTTTGTACCTTTTCTCTTGGACTCCAGTAACCCCCATCTGTATCTCAATTATTGTATGAAGAGGTACCTGAAAATTATCACTGCCTCTTTAGGAATGTGAAATAATGAATGCTTTTGTAAAATAATGAATGTACCCTACTTTTGAGCATCCACAAGCACCCCATGTGCCAAAGTGGCACAGGCATGAAAGATCCAGGCCGTTCATCACAATGGCCACACGGTGAATGTGGCCTAGTCCAAATATCAGTTCGGCCACTTCTCAGGCAAGCTACAAATACTTTGAATGTGAAATGCTTATCCTTATTTAGCTGTTCATTTCTTTGCACAGGCATAACAGCCATGGCAAGTTGGCCAGCCTTGTTTTCTCGCTAGAGCACATTCATTGAAGGGTCTGCCCATGAAGGGCACGGATCTCACACACGTGTTATTTTATAACAGCTGGGTGTTTGGTTTGTCAATTGCAGATGCCCACCTTCAAGGTTGTGACACAGAGCACTATCCCGAGCAAATTGGGGGTCAACCTCAAAAGTAAAATCATGCTAGGAATATTCATGATCATTTCTTAATTACCTCAATATGGGGAATTTCTTTCAAAGGCCTGTCTGCAAAATACGCATACAATGCTCTCAATACAGCCTACATCACATGAAGCATAAGACTGTCAGACAACTAGACTACTCATGAATCTGCAGCCAAACAAATGTGATAGCTTTGATTCATGTAACCTGGTGAGAAATCACTACAACAGGCGCACGCTGTCGCTCGAGCTCAATGATTACAGGCTCTAGCCTGCACAAAAGAAAGCAAAATGGATGTCAATGAAAAAGCCGGATAGCAGTATAGGATAGATTCCTCAGCCAAAGTCCTATGAACAGCAAACCTTTGAATAACATCAAGATATGATTCCCCACGAGGATACCGATACCTTAGCTTGTCCTTCTTACGTGATCTGCATTTAGAGAACAAGGTATTACATTGAATTGAATGATGATAGTGTAACAGAACCCACACGTGACGTAATAATTTTACATGGCGTTAATCATGGGAAAATTGAATTTGTCACATGAATGTTTCCAAATTGCTCGACTTTTCACATTGTCATGTGACACCCATTTTCACATATAGGTAAATAGAGAGGTAGAAAACAGGTGCCTATACAAAATTAGCTACAATTAAAATATGAAATGAGATCATAAGAGCCAAGTATCCCCTAAGCATGATTAGTAATCATGACTGGTGGAAAAAGATGCCCAGTGTTTCAATTATTACTGATATCATTGATAATATCAACAACAATATTAGTATTGCCAGGTCAGCGATATCAAAACCCACTTGAAAATAATTTTTTTCCAAATACACTGATATTTTCAATATTGCCGATATTTGGGGTTATTATCATATCGCTGATATTTTCAGCTTGTTTCTTCATAAATGCTCCCTCATATTGGTGATATTAGCAATATTATCACCGATCCCATGGATATTCCTGGAAAACCATGAGAAAATCCCAAAACCTCGACAAATCCCTTTTTCTCGTAGTGGTTTTTTTTTTTTTTAAAGAGATTTATTATTATTATTATTATTTTTTATTTTTATTTTTTTTTTGTAGAATTCGTTCCTTAGCTAATTTCAGTCACTCCTTTCAAGTTCAGTGAATCAAATTTTGATTTGGGGGAGAAATTGTGACTTGAAGTTGAGATGGCCCAAAGGTCAAAGGTGCTGAAAAATCCTTAAAAACTAGATTTTCTTCTTTCAAATGGTAGGATTGATTGACATGAAAATCCATGTTTATGCATGAATTCATGGACTGACATGACATAGAATTGTGGTGAATATTTCAAATTTTGAGGGGAAAAATGGGGAAATCCTAATTCCTTCCAGTTTTACACCTCAAATTGAGAATGGATGTGTGTAAATTTGATATGTTATTGGTGAGGAACAATCTATCGAATGGCTATGAATGTTCCTATCGCCAAAAAATATTTTTTTATTATTTAAAAATATAAATAAATAGGAAAAACTATTTAATTGGAAAATATATATTTTTCATGATTAAATAATGTGATAAATTTATATATTGATGAGTGCCGATCTATCTATTGGCTCCAAAAAATAATAATAATAATAATAAAATCATTTTTTTATTATTTTAAATTAGGAAAAATGGAAGAAAACCAGTTTATTTTGAGAGAAAAAAAAAATTAGTTGTTTAATTAATGTATAATGTTATCATGTATGTACATGTGTATGCACGGATGGATGCATGTAGGTATATATATGCATGTTATATGTATGGATGCATGGATGGGTGAACATATGTATGAATGTATGCACGGATCCATGGATGTATGGATGGGTGGATGCATAGATGGAACATGTATATCTGTGGATGGAAGGGTGCATGTCAATATGCATGCATGTATGCAAGGATAGATGCATGGATAGATGATATATGTATGCATTCATGAATGGATGGATGAATCTATGTATGCATGGATGGATCATGTATATGTGTGGATGGATGGATCATGTATGTGTGGATGAATGGATCATGTATGTGTGGATGAATGGATCATGTATGTATGTACATACGCATGCATGTATTTATGGATGCATGGATGGATGATTCACGATTAAATGGATGGATGTATGTATGTACATACGCATGCATGTATTTATGTATGTATTTGTCATGCATGCATGCATGGATCTTAATGATATTATTATTGTCTTTCTATAAAGGTAGCATAAAAATGTCAGGAAAAGAAACAAGGGGTCATCAATTGGAGATAGAAACAGCCAATGGAGGGGAATAGATTGAGTCAATTTGGAACTACCATGAGCATATCTCGAGTAAGGGGGGTTTAAGGACCCCGGACCCCAAATACCCCCCAGAAGAAGTAGTGGGTCGAGGAGACTAGGCCGATGATTCAAGGTTCCAGATGTGATGTTGGCAGGAGTAGGGAAGTGAGGAAAATAGTAGGGGAGAGAGAGAGAGAGAGAGAGAGAGAGAGAGAGAGAGAGAGAGAGAGAGAGAGAGATCAACAGTAGGAAGGTGGTGGTTCTTGTTATGGGGGGTTGAGCTACAACACAACCAGAGCACTCCCATGCAAGATGCACCTATTATGGGTGTGAAGCAAATGAGGTTAAAGGATCTAAAGGAGGATTTAAGGAGACTATAGGAATGCTATTGCCAAGTGGTTTATTTATAGCCGCATACCCCCACATACATCCAACCCACACTTCCATAACACGATTGAGACTGTTTAGAGCATTGGCCAAGGCATGAAGCCTCCGAAACTAGAGGAGATTCTGAGGGATACCTTGATCGAGAGGATAAGGAGATGTATTCTTAAGTGTGTGACTTGAAGTCGAACTAGGAGATATACGAGATGATAGTGATGTGTGATGGGGCCTATGCAGTTGGCCATATCAACTTCATGGTCTACGATAGAGGATAGATTGTATTTCTTAGATTGATTGATGCTACCACTTGTAAGGACCACTTATATATATATATATATATATATATATATATATATATATATATATATATATATATATATATAAGTTCTTTTGAAGGGAGTGATATGAGAGATCGGCTTGAAGAATGTCGTGCATGTTACGACGGACAATGGCAACACATTTGTCAAGGTGGGGAAGAAGTTGATGAATTGGTATAGTTAATATTGGACCTTGTATGCAGCTCAAGCATAGTTCTTGCATTAGAGTCAATTGGGCAAAGGGAATCAATAAGGTCCACCATTGAGAGTGCGAGAGTGACAAACTTCATACATGGTCAATCTTGGTTGTTGGTTGTGATGACCAGGAGTGCAAAATGGATATAGCTTGGCCTGGGGCAACATGGTTCACAACGAACTTCATTGCATTAGATAGTCTATATCGACTTAGGGTCAAACTAACGAACCTATTCAGATTTGAGAAGTTCATGAAGTGGAATCAGAGAGGAACTTAGACTGCAAAGAGGGTTGTGGAGACTATTAAGTAGCGGGTTCTAGAATAGAGTTTCCAATGCCATTGCCATCCTACAGCCAATTTATAGGGTCCTAGGGGCAGTAGATAATGAGACATGGGCATCGATGGGATCCAAGTAAGAGTTTATGCGATTGATGAGAGAAGGTATAAAGACTGCATCCCTTAATTCATAAAGATGGGTGCTCTAGTTCATAGAAGATAGATGGTACATGACCCTTGGGTATCCACTTAATTGGACTGGTAAGCTTTACATTTGACCTCATTTGTTTCTAGTAGTAGTAGACTACATAATATTCAGGTTTATAAATATTACGTTAGTTTGATTATTGCATGTTGTTATGTTGCTGATTAAATAATCTTTAGGTTTCAACATATTTTCTCAACTCGAAGTACCACTATACACATTGGCGCTGGGAGGATAATGATCTGAAGATGGTTGTCCACTAGATTTACGAGGAGTTATTTCCTAAATCGAAGGGGAAAGTAGAATGTGGGAATGAGATAATGATACATTTAGTCTTTTAGTTTCTCATAGTGTGTGTGTGTGTGTGTGTGTGTGTGTGCTACAACAAGCTCCAACTAATGTATGGTTCATGTGAGAACTCACAATGTGCCTAATTGTTAAGTATGCACATGCGTACAATGAATGTGAATCTTTTCTTCTCTCACTAGATGTTGAGGCCTACTAGATGATTGGGCGAGAGAGAGAGGCGGAGTTTGACTTTTTAGCCATGATATATGTTAAAGTCCCTTGATATACATTGATACACCATCCTCTAACGGCTCAAGCTTTTAGAGCAACTGATTGTTTGACAGTATATACTAATACAACAATGTAATCACCGGATGGATGGCCCAAATGGACAAGCCTTGACCAAAGTGCATGTGCCACATGTGAGATCTCTCATGTGTGCCAAGTTGGTGAATGTGTTGTACTTGTACATTGAACATTGATCCTTGCTCAATTTTAAAATCTCTGCTAATCCTCAAGTAGGACACTTAGCTAGTTGGCTTTTTTTTTTAGTCACAAGACTCATGACACAGTAGGGACCAGTGGACTACTAGAAGAATGGTCCATGCCGAAAAGAAAGCTCCACTCTCATTTGATGGACGACAAGTTTATGTTGTCATTATTTTCTACATGTCTATCTTAAAGATCTATAAATATATCTTTTATGTGCTTTAAATTTTACATTATTACCTTCTTGTTATGCAGAAAGGGTAAAAAATGTGCTATGAGGGTAAAAAATAAGTTTGTAAGGATATGTTTATTCAGATCTGGTAGGGGATATTGATATCAGAAAGAGCATTGTAAGGTATGTCTTCACTTTGGAAAATGTAGCAGTTAGTTAGGTCTCATAGTTATAGAAGATTGTTACCATCTCCATAATAAAAGCAAAGTATGTTGCTGCAACATAGGCTTGCAAGGAAATTCTATGGTTATGGGTTCTCATGGAAGAGTTGGGTAAGAGGCAAGAAAATTGCAAGTTGTATAGTGACTGTTAAAGTACAATTCATCTAGCAAAGAACTAGGACTTTCATTCAAGAATCAAGCATGTAAACATCAAATATCATTTGATACAATCTCTTTTGAAGAATGGACAATTTACTTTTGAAAAAAATCATATAAGCCAGAACCCTGCATATATGTTGACCAAGGTGGTTACTATAGAGAAACTAAAGTCATACTTAGTTTATGTTGGTCTTCAAACTTGAAGACCAAGAGGAGATTCACACTGAGTTCTCTATGAAGACATGACTTTTGCAAATATAGCAGATTCAATGGGAGTCGCATAAGATTAGTCTCCAAGCAGGAGATTGTTAGGATTTACGGAGCCTGATTATTAAAGCTGCACTGCTCATCCAGCTAGCACTTTTGCGGGTCTAGAAGGAATTTTATAATTTCATATGAAGTTTTATGTAAACTCTAGTTCGTTTGGGGTAATATATATTCTGTCGTGAGAGAGAGCCATCATTGTATTGAGATTTACTTCTTTGTTTTTTTGCCTTGGAGTATTGTGGATTGGTGTGAATCTGTGGACGTACAGAAAGGGAACCATGTAAATCTCTATGTTGTGGTTTGCACCTTTTTTGTTTTTTTATTTTTTAAAATTTAAATATTGTTATGCATGTGGTCGAGAAAAGATCTTTCTCCCAATAAGTTGAACATTACACATTCACATCTATGAGTGCTTCTGCATTTCAAGCAGTTGCTTTCAGTTTCACTTATCAATTGTGCAAATGTGGTGTGGAAATGACTTAGATATAAAAGTGCGTTTGATTTTTAGAGTTACCACTACCTAAATAAAACTCGGAATCTATGGCCGGTTAGAAACCGTAGAATCGCTTATGAGTCGGGGAATCGTGAAATTTACCAACTCGGTACATATATATATATATATATATATATATATATATATATATATATATATATATATATATATATATATATATATATATATATATCTGCATTTTTCGAAGTATCCCCGATATTATTGAAATATTCTTGATATTAACTTTATCTCTAGCACGATGATACCGATAACACTGGTAGCATTAGAAATTACAGGTATCAACAATGTATTGATAAGTATCACCAATGTATCAATATCGCAAATGTGGCACCCATATTTTCAACTATGTAAATTCCAAGCGTCACTTGTATTTCCTATGTATCAATATCGCCAATGTATCACCAATATTTTCGACTGTGTAAATTTTAGGTTTTGCTTGTATCACAATTCACAAGTGTATCGGCAATATTTTGATAATTTCATCAACGTATCGATATCACACAAAAAATGTTTATTAAAGAATTTCCATTTCAACTTTTTTTAGAGGCACATGGTTGTTTGCAATCTTCAATTTATCAATGATAATATTGATAATATCTCAATAATATCGTTACCACAACATGCGCAATATTGAGACCACAATCTTTTGTTTCTTTTCCAGTTGTTGATGATTTCTTAGCGAGATATAGTGTGCTGTCAATATTTTAAAATATCAATGGACGTTTGGATGAAAGGTTGGATAGATGGTTGGACTGATTTCTTATGACGATACATGCTTTTAGGCCCCCATTAAATGGAAACTTATAAAGTATGCATTCTTTTTGCAAAATTTTTTATTCCTAAATATACAAACGTGTATTATAGCATCTCCTAAAGTTTCACTGAAAATTCTACCATTTTCCCCATGTTTCTCTGCATTTCCAGTTATCAATGATATTATCGGCGATATCGATATTGTTTCCATATTCCCGACTAGCGAAACTTGTAGCGATATCGATACTTCGAACACACATACACACACACACAAAGCAACCGCATCCAGATACTTCTACGTGCTCATTGTATAGTGTCATACTTGATATGGCACCAATATTGGCTTCATATAATTATACATTAGTTCCAAACATTTGTAATGGATCTGTTTCTTTTCAAATTGTCATTAAGGTCTTACTTCAATAAATCCTAATGAGTCCTGAAATGTTAATAGATTAATCAGATTTAGCATGCCAGACAAACAAACGGCATTGCTCTACTTAGTAAAACTAAAACCCAATAGAATAACTCGAATGATTTAAGTAAAGATGAAAGATCTGAATATGAATAGCATGTTACAAATTGGATGTCTCTATCCTAGATTTTGAGCAATGGAGAGTGATACCCCAATTCTTGTATCCATTTCCCTATCAGTATCTTAGGATACAATCTAGTGCAAACAAGTTATGTGGGGCCCATCATGATGTTTGATGACATCCACTCCAACCATCTTGCAAGCCATCTTCGTTTGGCCACAGGCCCAAAAATCAAATGAATCCATGACTTAGGCCACACAAACAAGAACATTTGTGTGTGTTCGTTGGGGGGGGGGGGGGGGGGGGGGGGGGGGGGGGGTGGCGGCGTACTATTAATATGAATTATGCCCACCCTAGTGGCCTAATTTTTTAGGTGTATCATCATCTAAGGAAAATGTTACATATCAATGGAAATACATGAAAATGAGTATTATTGACTTTCTCAACATATCACTATTGAATATAAAAAGAAATGGTTCAAAGAAAAGAAGCCACGGTTGCATTTGTTTTGTCAATATCCCAAATGAAATGCTAAATATCAAGAGTAATAAATCACAATAAAGAGTAAGGGTTAGTAAGGCATTGGACCAATTTGCAACCTGAATACCACATAATAAAAGATTTATTATTATTATTATTATTATTATTATATATATATATATATATATATATATATATATATATTTTATTTTTTATTTTTTTGAGAAAAGAGGGAAATCACAGTAGTAACAAACATTTGGTCTGAAAAAGTGGAAATTGTTAATGTTTACAATGGATGGAGGTCAAGTCAGCATAGAGAGATATCACAATAATATAGTTCATGGAAAATATTAAATATAGCTCATGGACATGAAAATATACAGAGTACCAACATGGCTCAAAAACTATGCAGCTAGTGTTATATTATTGTCAGAAGGGTATATATTATAGATGCTACCATCTTTAGACTGTCTAGCATTATAACTCTCACTCCTTTATTTCTTTTTTTCTTTTTTCTTTTTTTTTTTTTTTTTTTGTTTATTTTTTGGTTTTCGAACAGTCATTATGACCATTGTACAAGAAAACGGTATCTCAAGATATAACACTCAAAAAGAAAGAAAACAAAAAACCTGTAATTTCTCTCTCTCTCTCTCTCACACACACACACAATGAACAAAAAGAACTCTTGGATATGGCAAAAAATCACCCCCAAGAAAAAGAACACAATTAGGTAAAAATATCATGCAATATCTAAAAAAGATTTAGCAGATTCACAATACATACTCATATTCCTCAGGCATGTTTTTCTTTATCTCTTCATACGTCATTCCATCACACACTCCAGCATTTATTTCATCGAGTGCACGCCATTGTATCTACATAATAGCAACAATAGCATCATGTTTTAATTGAATTAATGTAAAAGTAAACAACAACTATAAATGATAGAGAAGGAGATCGTGTTGGAATTGGACAGCATTGTGCCACAACCATGAGATCATGGGTACTGTCCCAACTTACCAAAGAGTCTTAGATAAAAATCCCGTTAACTTGATAAGAAATAATCAATGAGTGAATTGCTCATCGGAACACAGAAGATGCATAAATAATAGATTCAGATACCTCCTTATTGTCAAGGTATTAGTCTAGCAACATGGTCAGTGTCTAATCAATTGCTTGAACTGTCTTTTGAAATCATTGATCTCATCATCCCCTTAGCCTTTTGGAAGATTCACTATCGGAATACAGAGAGGATTACTCTTCTTACCACAGTTTGAATTGCACAATTCACAGTCAATTACTGAGTAGTCCTACCATGAACTTGGTGTAGATACACAATTTTGATAGATACACCCCCATAATTCACACATCCTAATCTCAGCCCTTGAAAATTTTAGATCTGAGCCAACTCTTAAAATAATACAATCCTAGTTTATAGGAACATTCTAAATGCAAAAAACCCAGTAGAAGCAGAAATTAGAAAGTACCCGAAATGTTGACAAAGACATCACTTGAAATCTAAAACTTTCTAACAAACTAGTTTGAACTTTTCCTAAACCCAACATGCACTTTCCTCCATAAAACTATAGCCCCTGTTCTTTCCAAAAACTAGTTCTGAATCAACTTTTAACAGAAATTAACAGTTCACTGAGCAGTTCCAAAATCTTAATGGTCCAAAGTCCTTACCTAATAAAACATTAGAAATTTTTTGTGCAGTTCCAAAATCCCCAAAAAGACATTATGAAAATACTATTAACTTCTCCTAACATCCACTCCTTACATGCTTTGTTTGGACATTCAATTTCAAGGACAGATTTGCATCTGATGATATATTTTGAAATGTCCAAGGGATTTAGAAAATTTTCCCATGACACAATAAACAATAAAAAATTATTTCTAACAAGGTTATCCGGTTTCGCAAACTTTGTAAGACAGGTTGCACAAATCACATATGCATATGCAGTTATAGATTAGAAGAGCACACCTTAGGGAATCCAATGATTGGACTTGCAGTCAAAATTGTTCTTTGCAACGTGCTAGTCCATATCTGAACCACAGGAGCACAAGAGATGGTTATGATTTATGAGCAGTTTAAGAGAAGATGAAATGCAGAGCATATATAGCCAGCTTGTTAATGAATTAAAAACATACTTCGATAAACATCAAGGGCCTGTTTGGTGCATGGCATTAGGTGGTGTGAAATTGCATTTGATCCCATGCAAATTCCATCTAGCATCTGGAAACGACGGGAAGGATTGGATTAATCCTAGTATCATATCATCCAGAACCAATAGTAAATATTGCAGGTTTTGTGGTGGATTTCGAAATCCACTACATCTGTGGACCCCACATTGATGCATGTGTTTTATCCACGCCGTCCATCCATATGTGCCCTTTACACATGACATTCAAGTTGCATACGTGTATAGGTGACTGGCATTAGTTGTGAAATGTGGTCCGTAGATTATAATTCCATGATCCACCAAATGCAGGCTTCACTTAATACAGTGTATTTCCCAAGGTAAGATTTTGATCCCAAATGTGGGATTGGACAGTCAAAATACCATAGCATTTCCAGACATGTAATCATTCTGCAATGATGGTGTTAATTCCATCTAATGCAATTCCATACCATTTAATGTTGTGGTCCAAATAGGCCCCAAATTCTCTAGTTTCCAACAAGTATTTGATGAATTTTTATGTAAATACTGAAGGAAACAAAAGTAGTATGCCAGGATATTAGGATACATTATCAAATTATATGTGCAACGAAGACTAGAGACGTGATTAGGGACAGAGGCTGTGAAAAGAGGATGAGGGGAAGACCTAAAAGGATTTGGATTGAGAGGGTGAGGGATACGGAAACTTGTTCACAGTGCAATGTTGAATATGCCAGTTTACTACATGTCAATGTTTTCACCATTCAACCTCGATGATGAACAGATTGGAAAGGATCCGGCAAGATTTCCTCTGGCAAGGGGCAGAAGGTAAGCATAACTTTACTCTTAAGGTGGAATGAGGTGTCTAAGCTAGCTGCAGGAGCTGAGCCTGGAATAAGAGAGTTAACTTCAATGAACTCGGCGCTTTCAGTTAAATGGTTGTGGAGACCTGGAACAATAAGTAAGAGAATGTGGGAAAAGGTAATACGGTGTCAAGGAGGTTGGTTAGTCCACTAGCGAGTCCTCTTTATACAGGCTTTGTCCATCTAGAAGACAATTATGAGGGTCAATAGGTTCAAGGAAGGCATTGGATTCTATCTTGGAGATGGGTCGCACATTCAGTTTTCAGAGGATGCTTGGTCTTGCGACAAGCCATTGTAAGATGGTTTTGATCGATTGGCCAGGTTAGCCGCAGATCCAGGAATTTAGGTCTCATAGTGTGGTTCGATTTTCTTGGAGCTCCATTGTTTGGACCCCTCCATGCTGGCAAAATCTTTTAGAGGAGGAATTGGAGTACTCAAGTCGTTGATTGTTGTTTCAAGGTCAATCTATTCACTCGCCTAGATAATATTATTTTTCCATGTTCACTAATAAATTGACTAATTAAACTCATGTTTTTATAATCAATCCGATCCCACAATCCAATTGGGGGCAAATGCCTATGAAAAGATAACCTGGGTTTACGGAAGAGTCTATTGGATTTATCCATGGTTTATTCCTCATCTCTAAAATCCTCGAGTACGAAGTAGATTCTTATGGGGTTGGATTTTCTAAAACAAAATTTCAAGGTGAGAACCCATTTTGTCTCTTGCTCATTAGATGAGCTGGTGGCATGCGTGCATGTGTGCGTGATCCAGGGTTGAATCCCTAGTAATGTTAGTTTTTTTAAAATTTAAAAAAAAAATAGAAAGATGAGAACCCCTTTCTTTATTTGGTTCAATTACTTGAGTCGGATGAGAGGAAACCTTTGTGACTGATTTTTAAGGGGGGGGGATCCCATCAAAACCTATCCCCATTTTTCGTTTGCGATTCTGATAGTCGACTATTCTCTATTTGTCCATTTTTTCCCATGATAGATAATGTCTCCTTGAGATCAAGGATTATTGAAAAGACTCCTCCCTTTTTTTTCTTTCACAGATGTCGGGTCATCGATCTATTATGCCATGGGAACTTACAACTAGTGTTTTCAGTATCTTACAATATTACGGATATATCTGTCATCCTAACTAGGTGATACAAAACCCAGCTTTAATATCTATTTTTCATGGTGTTGTCCAATATATTCACATGATATCGCGATATATCATGGATATCATGAAATATATCCATACTCCCTCTTTATAAATTCTTAATATATCGTGAGATATATCGATATCGAAAGGAATAAAAAGAAATCGATGCTATTTTGTTCAAAAATTCCTCAAAAATTCTCAAAAATCGATTTCTTCTCTCTCTCTCTCTCTCTCTCTCTCTCTCTCTCTCTCTCTCTCTCTCTCTCTCTCTCTCTCTCTCTCTATATATATATATATATATAAACTTCCTAGTACATTCAAAGATGATTTCAACCATTCCACTCTAGTTTGTTAGAAGAAAATCTTCGAAATTTCTCCAAAGTCGCAATCGGAGGCTTCTTGGGAGTTGGGATTGGATTCTAAAAGGTGCATACTTTTTAGTATTCGTTTTTATTTTTCGTTTCTATATATTTAACAGTGTCAAATAGTAAGAAATCCATCATTTTTCGTATTTTACATGAAAATTTATGAATTTAGAGTTTCAATTTTGATATTTAGAGGAGATGGCCAAGTTGTAGAAAATTGGGGGAAAATCGAAATTTTCCCATTTTTTTCCCAAATTGATTGTAATCTTAGCATCCAAACATGAAATCAAACATGTATATCACTAGATCTACACATTTTTGGCAATTAGGGGATTTTTTTTGGGGGGAAAAAAATAATTTTTAATTAAAAGCAATTAAAAAATGTTAAAAAATATTTTTTCCCAAAATGCACAGGTATACTTCTATTTTTCTACTTCTTTTGCTTTTGAATGTAATGCATGTGTTTCCATACATGTTTTGTTACATTTATAAATTTTATGAGTTGACTTTGAACATAGTTACACTAATTCAGTCAAACAACACATAGATTAGGACCTTATACAAAGGAAACCTATCATGTGCAGTTGTTTTTTGTGATTTTTTTTAAAATTTTTATTTTTATTTCTAAGTGTATTGGTGTCTTTCTTAACAAACCCTGAAGTTTCATTGAAAAATTCGACTAATTTCCCAATGTTTCCCAACAACAGGATAAATTACGTGATACAATTGATATATCATGTGCGATAACTGATATGTATCCATATCCCAAGGGTGTGATACATTACGTAATAACGATATGGAAAACAATGCTTACAAGTTACAACTATATATATATATATATATATATATATATAAAAACTGATTGGAGCTTGGTGCTGATGGACGGAGGAGGCTAGGTTAGCCGAAAATGATTATCGGTTTAAGGGCACAAGGTGACCTTGCTTTTTCAGGGTAGGGTAAGAAGGGGTAGAGGAAATGCCTCGAGCCAATGTCCAAGTACCAAGTGTTACGGCGCTGTAGTAACCCAGTAATTAATCAAGCTCGAGGATAGAGTAACCATAATTTAAATTAATATGACATTGTTAGTTAATCTGTTAAATGATATATTACTTAATAAAAGTACTTTTAGTAATCTCTTATTTCAGTTCTATGCGAACTGATGAGTACCATAGGATTTCCAATAAACATATTATTGGAAATTGGAATAAAAGCCGAACTAGAAAACATTTCTTTTTCACTTTTGTAATTTTTCTTTTCGAGTTCTTTACAATCGAGTTCAAAAAAGGAAGGTCATTTATGGGGAGAACCAAATGGTAGTTCAATTTCCAACCCCCAAACTGTAGAAAGCCAAAAAAAAAATCTTTTGATTGTAATCAACCTATGTAATAGACTATTAGATAGCAGTTTATTGTAACCAATCTATTAGTAGTCTATTACATTGCACTTGTCGGAATTTATGCTATCATTGTCGGTCCTAGGCCAAGATAAAGGAAGGTTGCATCAGGTTGGTAGTTGGAGTCAAACTTATGCCTTAACTCCCCACATGATGAATTGGAAGGCTTGTCTGATTGTTCTCTTCTATAGAATTGTTGTTTGTCCAATTATAAGAGGAACTCTTGGTTGTGGAAGTAGGAGAAATCTGGGATGTTCTCGGTTAGATCCTTTTTGCAAGGTCCTTTATAATCCCTAGGAGATGTCTACAGGAGTCCCAACCAAGTTTATTTGGTCTTATGGAGGGCCCTAAGGTTGCAAGGTTAACCTGGCAGGAGAGTTGGAGCAGGATCGTTGCAGAGGAAAAACTTTACAAAAGATAGATAATCATCCCCAAAGTCTGTGTTTTGTGCTTGCAGGATCCATAATCTGTTGACCATCTTTTCTTGCATTGCACCTTTACTAAGGAAGTCAATGATTGGTTCCTTGACGTTCTTTGGTATCGTTCGATGGTGCCTAGATCTATTAGGTTCTCGTTTGGCATGAAAGTGGCATTAGAAATAAAGGGAGTAAGCTGTGGAAATTCTCGCTTCTCGGAGGTCTGTGGGCTATTTGGACAAAAAGGAATGATATATCATATACGTTTCTGGATTTGGTGAAAGTTGCTGGGTGTGCTCTTTAGAAGGACAAAGATGGATGTTTCGTTTTGGGATGCATCTTTTATTTCTCTTAAGAGTGTGCTTTAGTTTCTTTGATCATTTGGTCATGAGTTTATATGTTTTTCCGGTGCAGATCTCTTGTCTATGCCAGTTCAATAAAGTACTTACCTAAAAAAAATTAAAATAAATAAATAAATAAATAACAAAGGATAGTGCTTTAGATAGGATTGATTGGCAAAATAGGATTCATAAAGCCAACCAAAAATAGCTGGGAAAAGGTCATGATGATTATTATGGAAATGGTGATGATGATGGTGATGGTGATGATTATCAAATTATTTAAAATTAAGAATGGATGAGATATGGTTAGTCTTAAAATTTAAATTATAAGCAAGAAAATCCATACGATGTTTAATGTAGAAAGAGATGAAAAAGCTAATTCTTTAAATGTAAGATTCAAATGAGACATCTATCAGCGGCTTCTAATGCTAAATTCGTTACATAGGTTCCGCATGCTAAACACGAAATTGAGAATTTATTAAAAAAATATGAGATATTCATATTTTATGCATCTTTTACCTGGTCTATTAGGATTCATTGAAATTGATAGTGGAAATGTTATTTCCATGGAAATGAAATTTCTACTTGAATTTGTGAAAATTTCATATTTCCAATGGAAATTAAAAATATTTCCCTTCTTCAACAAAAATACCCAATTTTCCTCTTGTTATTGACTGTGAATGCAATTATATGGCCCATCTTAGGCCCATCTAAAGTTTTGGAAGTAATGGGTATTTTTACTTTTGTTATTAATGGAGATTGGAGAAGAGAAGAAGAAAGATGGGAGTAAACGGAAAAGAGAGGAAGAGAGCAACTAAATAGCTCTTAGGGCTAACAACAATAATAATGTATAGTTATAAAATTGCCCCTCTTACTTAATCCCTTAGAAAAGTAAGGCCCATGGTCTAAAATTTAACCCAAAATATATGGAACCCAAGCATAAGAAGTGGACCACCCAAAGGGGACTGCTCATCACCACATATGGCACGTGTGGACCCACGTGTGCTCAAGATATGGACAAATAACACTGCTCAATTTCGAGCATATATATCATGAATGCCCAGCTTGACAAAGAACTGATCTACATAAGCACGACCGAGAGCCTTTGTAAACTTGTCTGTCACTTAAACTTGAGACTTGACATACAACAATGCATATTTCCTTGTTAACCACCTTTTCTCGAATGAGTGATAGTCAACTTCAATGTATTGGGTTTTCTCTTGATAAACTAGATTATTGGCAATGTAAGAAGCAACCTGATTATCACAGTACAACCTCATCAGTATATCCACCACGAACTTGAGCTCGCACATTAATGTCTTCAGCCAAATGAGACCCGATTTTCTGACATTTTTCTTGGTTTTCTTAAACAAATTTTGCATGTTCCATGAGCCATAGCCCTGTATCATGCTTCTACAGTTGATCAAGCAACAACACTTTGCTTCTTACTTTCCCCTCATAACCAAGTTGCATGCCACAAACATACAATAACCGGTGGTTGAATGCCTGTTAGAAGGAGAACCAGCTCATACTTTAATGTCTTCAACCAAATGAGTTTGCATGTTCCATGAGCCATGGACCTGTACTCTGCTTTTGCGCTTGATCAAGCAACAATACTTTACTTCTTGCTTTTCCATGTAACCAAGTTTCCTCCCATGAATACAGATGTAAAGTTCAGTGTAGATGAAGGGAAATTGTTTGATGATCCAGGGGGATATCTGATTACACAACCACATCTCTTATCCAGTTAGTGTAGTGAGTCAGTTTATGCAGGCTCCTCGGGTGTCTCATATGGAAGTAGTACTTCGCAAACTATGATATTTAAGGGAGCGCCTAGTCATGGAATTCTTTACAAGTGGAATGGCCATCTTTGAATAGAAGGATATTATGACATAGACTGAGTCGGTTCTCCTTTTGATAGGCGTTCGACCATAGGTTATTGTACACTTGTGCGTAGTAACTTCATTACGTGGAAAAGCAAGAAGCAAACTGTTGTTGCTTGATCAAGTGCAGAAGCAAAGTATAGGGCTATGGCGCATAGAATATGTGAAATCATTTGGATGAAGACATTAATGTGTGGGCTCGGATTCGTGGTTGATATACCAATGAGGTTGTATTATGATCACCTAGATGCATCTCACATTGTCATCAATTCCGTTTATCACGAAAGAACCAAACACATTAAAGTTGATTACCATTTCATTTGGCAAAGGGGTGGCTAACAAGGAAATATGCATTGTCCTATACCAAGTCCCAAGATCAAGTGGCAGACATGTTTACAAAGACTCTCTGTCATGCTCATCTAGATCAGTTCTTTGTCAAGTTAGGCATTCATGAGATATATGCTATAGCTTGAGGGGGAGTGTTATTTGTCCTTATCTTGAGCAAGTATAGACCAGGTGTTGTCGACATATGCCGCTTGTGGTGATGAGTGGTCTTGATAGTCTTTCCAAGATCTATGCTTGTACATTATATTTTTATAATGTCCACATTCGTTGTACATTGTACTTGGACAATGTCCACATTCACTGGACATTGTATTTGGGCAATGTCCACATTCATTGTACCTGGACAATGTCCACATTTTCCCATTCGTATTTATACCCCATTGATACAGTGAAAAATAATAAGCATTTTCTTCCTTTTGTCTCTTTCATCGCTTCTTTTTTCTACATGAATTATGAAACTTGTACATGATGAATAAAACAAGATTAATTAGAAAAGTGGAATACTAGAATTTCATAATGGAATCTTACCTCACTCAGAAATGAAGGAAAGAAAAACTAAATATGTGCCAAAGCCATCACAGAGAGAGGAAAGATCAATTTAAGATATTTGAAACTTCTATATATAACAGGGACTCTAGCTAGTGAAGTAAAAGCAAGAATATCGACATATGTTAAATGGTAAACATAGTCCACATGTCACAAAAGAAATAAAATTCCAATTGGAAGCTTACTGAGGCAGTCCGCTCAGATTTCAATCGCTTTTCCACAAAGTTAGCAAGTTTCTTTGCATATAGTTCTCCTGCTTCACTGTTCACCCAAAAGAAAGAAAGAAATTAAAGTTCAGATACGAGACCTGCCTCCTCCGATAGAGATTACAATAATATGTGCCAACATTTGAGGACCCATTATATTTATTTATTGACCACCTAGTAAATTTCCAGACAGCTCATAATTAGTGTGCATGAGTGGATACAATGGATGTCCTCCTACATGAGTGCACAGGTAGATGTCCCCCCACAACATGTGAGCACAATCACACAAAACTAGAATGCAACTTGTTTCATCATAGGAAACAAAGATTGCATTTGGACATGCAGACATGGTCCAGTAATTGATCCAGACTACAGATTCTGTCCAGCACACTGTTCGTATGTAACCATCCAAAAATCGCATTGATCTAAAGACCCCAGCCATCTAAAAGTTGGTCGTCCTTGTCCTACTTGTCCATTTTCAAACCACAGCTTGAATGTCGGTGTCATCTGATTGAAGTGACTGTTGAAAACCATAAGCAATCCAAGGCTCACCAAATAGATGGCTTAGATTGATGATTTCACTATTTTGTTATAAAATATCATAATTGTCCCTTTTGCAAGCTATTGTCAGATGTTTTAAGGATCTTGGATATTTTGCACGGTAACCTATGAAGAGTGAGATGGAAAGAATACGCAGTTGATGTCAACAATTGAACAGTCCACATTTCCATACGTCAGCCAACAATTTTTGTAACCTATATATCATCAAATTGATAGTAACCGGTGCAACCATTTTGTGGAAACTTATATCACTACTAAATCATTTATGTTAAAGTAAGACAAATAAAGAGGTAGTGATAAAACAGTTGGGCTTAATAAATCATATGCATATGCTACTAGAAGTAATAAATCCACGTGCCAATGGATGTCAACCAAATTAGAAAACTTATCAAGGTTGATTTAGAGTTTTTCGCCATTCTCTTCCCCAAAGAAATTCCCTCTTGGCTTATGGATATTATCAACCTCACTGCCTACAAAAATATACATTCTGAAGAACAAGATTATTTAAATACACCCTAAATCATATTTATTCCTCAATTGAGTGTCGGCTATCAAGAGTAGGTGGGATGGCTGTGTGTCGGTGGAGTCATTAGTCTAGAGCAGTATCCACACGAAAAAAGCTTAAATGACTCTCCTATTAACACAGCAATGTGTGGCTTCTCTAATTGGGTGGAAAGTAATGATTTGATTGATCCTCCTCTCCATTGCTAAAAATATGTAGTCCATTCAACAAGATAGCTGACCCCTGTCCAGGAATGTTTGGTTTCTGATTTCAGGACAGCAGGAAGACCTGTTTCCGGACATCATTCAATATGGTCTCCTATGTTCATCCACTGTCCGATCATCCTGGAGTCTTGTGAAGATTCTTGGGGGGTCGTAAAACTTTCCATTTTGAGTTATCTTGGCTTGAAGACGATGAGTTCATCCCTAAGGTGAGTGGTGTTTCTCGGTGCTACTAAACGGTTCACCTAAAGGTTCTTCCAGGCATCAAGAGGCCCAAGGCAGGAGACCCACTCTCCTTTCCTTTTCATAGTGGTTGCTGAAGCACTAAGCAAGATGTTGGACAAAGGCCAGTCAATCAGATTGATTAGAGGTTTTAAAGTGTGGGGTGAATCATCCCCAATATCCCATATTGAGTTCGCTGACAATACCATCCTTTTCTGTGATGCAAAATTTGAGATGGTGGATAATCTGCAAAAGTTGGTGTTCTGTTTCGAAGAGGTATCAGGTCTAAAGGTCATCTTGAAGAGTGAAATGTTTAGTGTCCGCTCTACTAGAAAAGAGGTGGCTGCTTTGGTGGAAGTTTTTGGGTGCAAGGCAGGATCCCTTCCATCGGCGTATCTTGGGCTCCCCTTGTGTGGCAAGCCTCACAAGGTCATCGAAAGGGTTGAAAGGAAATTGTCAAGGTGAAAGAGCAAGCATCGATCATTTGGTGGTAGGCTAACAATGATCAAGGCTTCCATTTCGAATCTTCCAATATATTTCATGTCCCTTTTCAATAGCCTGGCTTGGGTATTGGAAAGGTTGGACAGGTTAAGAAGAAATTCTTATGGAAAGGCACCGAGATAAAGAATAAATACCGTATTTTGAAATGGGAGAAGGTGCGTAAACCTTATAGGGAGGGAGGAGATGGAGTAAGGAATATGAAGCAGACAAATCAAGCTTTGCTAGGCAAGTGGTTGTAGAGGTTTGGGGTGGAGGAAGGAAAGTTGTGGAGAGAGGTTATTGTCTGCAAATATGAAGTTCAAGATGGGGATAGGGATGGAGGATGAAGGAATATCTTCACTTTACAAGGTGTCGGGGTTGTTGGGGGTGACCATCAATCATTGTGTCTCCTTATGGGTGATGTAATTGTTTGGTCAGAAGAAGTGGAAGACTTTGTTTGGATTTTGGAGCATCTTCATTGCCTAAAACTGCCTAATGGTGAGAAAGACTCTATGGCATGGGCCTAGGAGAAATTGGGGTGGTTGGTGCTCCTCCCAAAGTGGCAGTGTTCGCTTGGTTTGTTGGAAGAAACGGAATCCTCCCATATGATAATCTTCAGAAACTATCGCTTGTGATTCCTAATTGCTGTGTGATGTGTATGAGGGGGGCTGAGAAAATGGATCTCTTGTTCATCCATTGCCTGTTTGTTCGAAAGGTGTGGGAGAAACTCATTGCATTCTTTGGAATGCCTTGGGTGGTGTCAGGGATTCAGGGTCATTGTCAACCTCTTTCTGGTGTGGTATGGGGAACGACACGGGAAAAAAGAGAAAGTAGTGTGGAAACTAGTTTTGATGGCCGTTATTTGTGCTACTTGGAGGGAGAGAAATTTTCGGTCCTTTCAAGATAAAAGCAGGTTGGAGGTGGATGCATATAAGAGGTAAACTGGATGTGTAATAGTATGGGTCTCTTGTACTAAGGATTTCAACTAAAATGATTGGTCCTTCCTATTTGGGATGTAATTGCATCATTGTTATTTTGAGCCTTTTGTGTTTGTGCTAATAAAATCACTGTTAACGTTCAAAAACAAAAAGAAAAAGAAAAAAAAAGAAAGAAAAAAGAAAAAAAAATTTAAGAGTGGAACAAAGAAAAATATGGCTCAGTAGAACACACTAAAGTTAGGTTGATAAACGCCATCCAAATCATCGACAAAAACGAGGAAGAAAGCCCTCAAAATGATGATTCTTTTCAACAAAAGCTCCTCAAGTTAAAATTAGAGAAGAAAATGGATGAAGAAGAAATTAAATGATAGAACATGTCAAGGATGGTGTGGTTAAAAGAAGGGGGATAGGAATACAAAGCTTTTTTCATGGCATAACTAATGCTAGGAGGAGCAATTGCATTCAAAGCTTGGTGGTGAACAAGATGAGGCTAGAGGAAAAGAAAAGTAAGAAATATTTTGTGAGGTAGTTGTTGACTGTTTGTTATAAGCAACTTGTTAAAGGGCATGGTTGGAACCATCCAATTCTAAATAATCCTAACTTCAACCATGTTGGTGGGTTAGAAGTGTCTTGGGTGGAAATGATGATAGAATAAGAGGAGGAGATGCTCGAAGTAGTTAACTCCCTAGGTAGGAACAAAGCTCCAAATTCATATGGTTCCCCATTTGTATTTTTCCAAGTGTTTTGGGAAGATGTGAATATAACATGTTAGACTTCATTTCAAGTTCTACAAAAGACACAGGTTATTTAAGGAGTTAGGTGATTCCTTTAGCTTTAGTGTTGAAGATAGATAGAGCTTAGTGTTTGAAAGACTATCAAACAATAAATCTAATTAGTACCCCTTATAAAGTCTTAGTGATAGTCCTTGCCTCTAGACTTCGGAAAGGGCTTGGTGTGGTTATGTCGAAGCTACTTTGTGTGTGTGTGTGTGTGTGCGAGAGAGAGAGAAGGGGGGGGGGGGGGGGGAGGGGTTTCCTAAATTGAGCCTTAATTTCAAATGAATGCATCGACTCCAAACACAAGGCAAGAATTCCAAGGACCCTAGATTGAACCTTAATTTCAAATGAATGCATCAACTACAAACACAAGGCAAGAATTCCAAGGATCCTAGATTAAGCCTTGATTTCAAATGAATACATCGACTCCAGACACAAGGCAAGAATTCCAAAATTATTTGTATGTTTGACATGAAAAGGACATATGATTGCATTGAATAGAATTTTGCGTGCTTCATGCTTAAGAAGATTTGAGGTTTTAGTAAAAGAGTGTAGAGCTTCAGCTTCCTTCTTGGTGCTTGTGAAGGGGTCCCCTAAAAGGACTCTTCAAAAGCTCTTACAATCTTTGGCAAGGAGGCCCTTCATCTCCCTTCCTCTTTGTTGTTGGCTAAACACTTAAGTAGGGCTAGGGAGGTTGGCCTTATAAATGGCTTCTCAATCAAGAATGCTAATTTCCAAGTTACACACCTCTAGTTAGCTTATGACACAGTGTTGTTTCATGGGGCATGTTAGGTTCAAATGGACAACTTACCCAAGGTATTGCGATGTTTCAAGGTGGTCTTGGGTTTGTAGGTGTCAGCTAAGTAAAGAAGAAAATGAGTATGATCTTCCCCTCTACTTGTCTCGGTTTCCCATCATATTCGGAAGCCCGTGAAGCACCTTTGAGTTACAATCTTGAAATAGAGTGAAAATAGTTGGGGTGGAAGATTAGGCACTCATCTGTTAGAGGTCAAAATACCTTGACCAAATATGCCTTGTTTAACATGCCTCTTTATTGTATAGCCATTTTTTAATTCCCTGTTATCATTATTAATAGGGTGAAAAGGATCTATATGAGGGTTCTTGATGTAGGACACATGATTTAATGCTAGCATACAATATGGAGATTATGAAAGAATCCATAAAGTAATTCAATTAACAAAAGATGCTAATCCACCAAGTAATTAAGAGTAAACAATAGGCAATAAAATTTGATTTAACCTAAATCACATGCCCGCATGCTAAGGAATCACATAAATCAATTAAAACTAGGCCCGATGGAAGGATAAAACTTCAATTTAGCATAGGCACGTTCCACACTCAATGGACAGATTTGTAGGTTTTATGATTAGAGTTAGGGCAGGGAAAATCTGAAAATTGAAAAATTAGGGTTCATGGGAATTAGGAATTTCAGAATTAAGGTTTTTAAAAATTGGGGATCTAGGGCTTAGGGGTAGGGTTATGGATGGGAAATCAATGGGTTTTTATGGAAAAAGCAAGGAGAAATAAAAGGATTGAGCGGTTGTCCATGCAGTTAGCTTAGGGGATCATACATGTGGGTCGTTGGCTAGGCTTTTTGAGTTCTCAATGGTTGATTTCAGTTGAGGTTGAAGTCGGAAGATGAGAAGTTATATATATATATATATATATATATATATATATATATATATATATGATTTGGATGGTCTTAGATAGGAATGGAAGAAAAGAGAGGAAGTTTTTGAAAATATACATCTTTTGGATAAAAATGATGAGAGAAGGAAGATGAAGATGGAGACCTTTCAACCCTGTTGAATGGGGAATGAAATCACACCACACCCAAGCTCCAAATCATATGGAGTATTCTTCAAATCAAATGAAGAAAAGAAAATACGACTTTTTTTTTTTTCAAAATAATAGCATTAGGGCTTCACACACCCATCTCTCTTTTATAGTCTCAGAAAAGACCTTTTCCAAAAAGACGCGCTCAGATAAGATTCTCAACATAAAGACAATTAATAAATTAAAATTTGTTCGTAATGACCTAATCTCAACACAAATATAAGGTATACAAAAAATAATGAAGTATGTAAACAATTTAAACAACTAAACTATTTCGTGGCCCATGTGGGTCCACAATCAAGATGCCCGATGATGATGATCCAACAGTCTGATCATCGTGTCCATCCAATCCAACAGTCCGATGTGTCAATCAAGCTCTTATATGCAACCCGTGTGCATCTTCCCAGTGTAGGGTCTTCAAAGATGCATGAACATACATGTGGGGTCTTCAACGTAGCTAAGAATGTGAATTGGGCCAAGTGGGCTCCACGTAATGGCCGTCTAACCATAAGGAGACTGGCTCAGCCCTCCTCTAGTATGGTGCTTGAATGTCCTCATCAGTTCTTATGGCTGGGAATTGAAGAGAAAAGAAATTCCATATTCTGGATGGGTGATATTTACAAGACGAAGGGGGGCGGAAAGGCTTGGTATGAGATCTCTAGAATTGTCAAATTTGGCTCTCTTGGCAAGTGGGTTGTGGAGATTTGCGTAGGAAAGGATAGCCTCTAGAATAAGGTCATGTATAGCAAATATGGGGAGGGTGGTGGGGTCAGTCCACTTCTCCCTCGTCCCAGAATAAGCCATTGGGGTTGTTGAAAGTTGTGCTTGGGGTAGCTAACTCTTTTAGTGGTGAAATTTTCCTCACTCTAGGCGATATAAGGGCATTCGCTTTTAGATAGTGTAGGGAAAGTTCTTTTTAGTCTTGACTCTCGAGAGAGGGGTCTCTTATATCTCAATGTGTTTTGTTAGTTAGATATTAGTTTGTCGAGAGCCCTCTATTTGGGAGGAATTTATTAGATGAGGAGAACATTGGATTTCTTAGCTTGATGGAGCTCTTATAGAATCAGGGTAAGCTCTCTTCGAAGGGCGCAAATGGATATGGAAGCCCTGCAATTCGGGGTGGTTTTCATTCATATCCTTTTATTTAGTGTTATATGGCTCTCCATCTTATCATGGAGTGATAGAGTGAAGAAAATGGAATCTTCATTTTTGTCAACCCAAGATCCCAAACAAGTCCAATTAAAAAAAAAAAAAAAAAAAGGACTTCCAAGCTGCTAGTCTTTTCTTGAACCTTTTGATTACCTAGTTCTTGCATGGAAAGAGCATGAGGAATAGCTCCAAGCATGATAGCAAGATAAAGGCCTACTTGAACCCCAAAAAGGGCTTAATCAGATATGACTTTCATTTCCACCATTAGCGCAATAGCACTTTGAGAAATTTCACCCTTGGCACCAAAACCTCAACGCAACAAGGAAACATTTTATAACATGATACAAGGGAACTCCGGAAATTTTTTTTATAACAAAAACTCACTCCTTCATATCATCTTCTTTAAGAAACTCAGTTTAGGCTTCACTATTGTAAAACTCTAGCTCCACATAATTAATTATTTCCAGTGACAATGTAGCATACATTTTAAGACACGTTTAATGTGGAGTAGAATACAGCATTTCATTCCCAAAATTGGCAATTCTTGACTGCTTTATAACAAAAAATCACTCCTTCATATCCTCTTCTTCAAGAAACTCAGTTTAGGCTTCACTATTGTAAAACTCCAGCTCCACATAATTAATTATTTCCATTGACAATGTATCATACATTTTGAGGCATGTTTAATATGGAGTAGAATAAAACATTTCATTCCCAAAATTGGCAATTCTTAACTACTTTAGAGAAACTGCAACCCTAAAATATCATCGTATTGAAATATTCTAGGGCTCCATAAGCTAACTATGCAAACCAATGTTCGAGTGATGCAAGACATGGAAATTAAATATGATATGTGAGATTTCAGGCTTAAGATCACCTTAGTTCAGAAACAATTACACAAATTCCATATCGCACATAAAAATCCAAACATTCAATTAAGGGGAATCTATGCGGGTCTAGGCCTACATATGATAGGGTTGGATCAATAAAAATTATGAACCAAACGATACTCAAAGACAAGAAATAATCATCCATACATGCATAGTAATCAGTTCCTAATCTAAGGGATTTAGAAATTCCAATTCGGGGAACCCTAGCGTAAGAAAAGGGGCATAAATTTGGAGATTTGAATAATTTAGGGTTAGGTTTAAGGATTTTGGGTGAAAGCGGAGTGAAAGAGAGGAGAGAGACAAACCAAAGAATTAACGCACGCGTGGACAACAACAATGGCCCAGACGCACATGCGTGTGATCCCGGCCGCACTGTGTGAGGCCCATTATTCAGAAAAAGGCCACCTTGGCCCTGGTCGACCAGGGATGGACTACAAAACCCTCAAATCTCAGCTCGATTCGATGTACGGTTTGTGTGTGGTGCTCCGCCGAAGTTTCAGCCCTCCTGTAGGGCCAGATTCCGAAATTCTGCTGTGATGAGGAGAATTGCTGCAATAGATGATTGATTCGAAGTATAGATGATGGGGTGATATGAGAAGAATGGATGGTAGAATATAGGTAGTAGAGATGACAATGGATGGGGGCGAATCGGGATAAATGTGGATTCGCACCACAATAGTTAACCCTTCGATGAAGGGAGGGCTTCGCACCCAATTAGGCTTCACAATTCGAGGGTAGAAAAACACAAAATTTTTATTAATCTTCAATAAATCAAAAAAACTACAAGGGGTACCTATTTATAGGAAAACCCTATACCCCAAAACTCGCACCATACGCGCAACCTATTACTTGGCGATGAAGTAAACTAAAATAAAAACCAATCAAATAAATCTAAAGCCTTCATGATGTCCTGAATAATAACAATAAGCAAAACCTAAAAATATGAAATCAATCCGACTAGTAGGCCACAATCATGAGATCCCATGATAGGCTTTTTTTTACTATCGGGCCCACTCTTTGAATTAAAACTCCGTCTTCTAACTAGGAGGCCCTCCTTGGACGTCGTCATATACTCAGATCGACGGTGGGGCTCTCCTTCGTACGTACGTGCGTGGGGGCAATGTGCGTGGGCGTGCTGTGCGCCTGATGTCCTCCCCGACTGCGAAGATTTCGCTACTGCCGAAATAAAACTCCTGAACCGCTCTAAGATGTCAGAATCAAGTCTCTAAATCTCCTCCTCAGTAAGTCACGTGCTGTCTGAAGCTGGGCGTGACTTCCATTTAACCAGGTACTTCTGAAACCTGTCGTCCAACGTTGAAACTATCTGATGGTCCAAAATATCCTCCACTTCTTCTCTGGGTGTGTGAAGGTTAAGTATGGTAGGTAAAGTCTGAGAAGAAAGGTTGGGAAGAGTAGGTATGGGAGGTAGAGGTTGGAAAAATGGATCGGGACGGGTAGGTATGGGAGGTAGAGGCTGAGAAAATGGGTCGAGATGGATAGGAATGGGACGTAGAGGCTGAAAAAATGAGTCAGGAGGGGGCCATGGATCAAGAGAAAGGTCTGGGGAATCAGGATGGTTAGGCGAAAGGCTGGACAATGCGTCAATGGCCCCTTGAAACAAAACTAGATCCTCCACATTGAATGTGGAACTAATTCCCATGGAGGGTGGAAGATTTGCTACATACGCATTGAAACCGTTTCGTTTTATAATTTTGAATGGTCCAGCGCTATACACGTGTAATTTTCGAACAGCTCCCTGAGGGTACCACTCTGGCCTGATGTCGATCATGACAAAGTCCCTAACATTGAATTCTTTTAAACATTTATGTTGGTTTGCGGAAAGTGAGTAATGTTCATTACTAGTCATGATCTTTTGCCTGATTTCTTGATGCCATGAATAAATGTGATGACTGATGAGCAAAAGACTCTGCAGGCTCTGACGGTGTATGAGACAATGACATAGGGACAAGATTAATAGGTTTCCCAGGTTTATAACCAGTAACGACTTCATAAGGAGTAAGACCTGTGGACCTATCGACAAAATTATTAAATGCAAACTCGGCTACAGGTATTACGGTGTCCCATGTTCTGGTGTGCTCTATATCCCTCCTAGGGAAAACTCATCCGGTAAATCATCAGGAACAACATCACGAAACTCATCCACTACCGGAATGACATCAGTGGGTAACTCTACACTAGCTTCTGGTGCACTCTCTCTAGCCACGAGTCCGCACATGTTACACCCCTCAAAATAACGGTCTTGATGTCCCTCATGGGGTGGGGGTACGGGTGCACACCCATGACTGATTCTTTGGTCATCTCCATTCATTGGTCTATCCTCTTAGCCACCTGCCTGAGATTGGCCATCTTCCCTAATGGTAGGGTTTGCCCTGAGGGAGGCCTCCATTTAGTCAAGGCGTTGATCTATGCTTCGTTCCAAGCACTTATCTCAAGACTTGATCTGTTGGGACAGCTTGTTTAGTGACTCTAGCCAAAACCATGACCCGCGTACAACTGGCTAACTCCACCTAAGGACTTTCTACGATGACTATATGGGACTAAATGATCCTATAAGACTATATGAAGGGACTATGCAATGTTACTCTAGCAATAAAGTTAATAAAATAAGGGATTGCGGACTCCTAAAAGCTACATGTGATGGACTAGAGATGCATGACGGACTCAAACAAACTAACCCTAAACAAATAATGTATTCCTCTATAAGAACCCTAAGCTCTGATACCAAATTTGATGCAGGACATGAAAATTAAATATGATATGCGAGATTTCAGGCTTAAACAATTACACGAATTCCATCTCCCACATGAAAGTCCAAACATTCAATTAAGGGGAATCTATGCGAGTCTAGGCCTACATATGATAGGGTTGGATCAATAAAAATTATGAACCAAATGATACTCAAAGACAAGAAATAATCATCCACACATACATAGTAATCAGTCCCTAATCCAAGGGATTCAGAAATTCCAATTCAGGGAATCCTAGGGTAAGAAAAGGGGCATAAAATTGGAGATTTGAGTAATTTAGGGTTAGATTTAGGGATTTTGGGTGGAAGCAAAGTGAAAGAGAGGAGAGAGAAACAAAGAAGTACCACACGCGTGGACAACAACAATGGCCCAAACGCACATGCGTGTAATCCCGGTTGCACTGTGTGGGGCCCACTATTCAGAAAAAAGGCCACCTTGACCTTGGTCAGCCAGGGATGGACTACAAAATCTCCAAATCTCAGCTCGATCTGATGTACGGTTTGTGCGTGGTGCTCCACCGAAGTTTCGGCCCTCCTGTAGGGCTAGATTCTGAAATTTTGTTATGATAAGGAGAATTACTGCAATAGATGATTGATTCGAAGTGTAAATGATGGGGTAAGATGAGAAGAGGGGATGATAGAAGATGAGTAATAGAGATGGAGATGGATAAGGGCGAATCGGGATAAATGTGGCTTCGCACCACGGTAGTTAACCCTTCGATGAATTGAGAGCTTCGCACCCAATTAGGTTTCACAACTCAGAGAGTAGGAAAACACAGATTTTTTATTAATCTTCAATTAATCAAAAGAACTACAAGGGGTGCCTATTTATAAGAAAATCCTATACCCCAAAACTCGCACCATATGCGCAACCTATTACTTGGCGATGAAGTAAACTAAAATAAAAATCAATCAAAGATATCTAAAGCATTCATGATGTTCTAAACAATAATAATAAGCAAAACCTAAAATATGAAATCAATCCGACTAGTGAGCCATGATCATGAGATCCCATGATGAGCTTTTCTTGACTATCAGGCCCACTCTTTGAATTAAAACTCATCCTTCTAACTAGGAGGCCCTTTGTGGACGTCGTCATCGAGTCAGATCAATGGTGGGGCCCTCCTTCATACCTACGTGCGTAGGGGGCGATGTGCATGCGCGTGTGCACGTGATGTCCCCATCATTGAGTTTTCAATAAATCAAATCTCATGGAATTTAGTTATTTACTGACAGTTTTCCATCAGTTATATTATCATTTTTCAAAATGCTAATGACTTTAGCAGCAACTCTCAAGATTGACCAAACAACTTGAAAATTGATCTATTAATTTTTGCTCAGAAAAAAGTGCAGATAGCATAAAATAGTCCACTTTGACGAGATAAAAGATGATAAAATTCTTAAAATTTTACCAAGTGATAAGGATAAACAACTCTATTTGGACTAACAACTCATCCATAAAAATAAAAATTAAAAATTAAAATTAAAATTAAAAATTAAAAAATAAAAAAACCATCATTCTAATACATGTGGCATCATCAAGATTGAACATATGCATTATTTTCATATGTAACAAGAACTAAAGCATTAAAATGGCGTCATCGAGATTGAATATATGCACTAACTTCGTATGTAACAAGAACTTAATGATTAACATCCACGACAGTTCAATTTCATTAATTAAAAGCTCATGGAATGGAAACAAGGACAATTCCAACTTGGTGATAAAAATAAAAATTAACATTAACAAGGATAATTCAGAGTTGAGATTTAATTTATTTTTATTGTCTCTTCATAATAATTAGAGAATTTTCACTTGTGAAAGTTTTCTTTCCGCTTTTTATTATCATATTCTGAATTTAGAATGAGAAAGACATAACATAGGTGCTGCAGACCAACTTTTTACCTGTTCCACGCTGCATTCAAACTGGAGACATGGCAAAATGGTCCATGATATGCATCTTTGACCAGGGCCCTCCATAGTAAAGAGTTTCCACTTATTGGGCAGTGCTAACTATCCAATCAGTAACCTAAGAATGGACAAAGAACATTGGGAAAGGCCAACATTGAAAAGAAAAAGGTCCGCCAATTGGGTAGGTAGGGTTGTCTAATTCATGCTATTTGAAGACAGTGATCCATCCATGGTAGTAGCCACCAGTGGAACTGTTTGAATCTTGGACCATTCTAACAAGTGTCCAATTTGAGTGCGCTGCACCAGATAATGGAATCTGAGTTGCAATGAGATTGGATTTGTCCTCAATGAAACCAATCTAGAAAATAAAACATTGATAAAATTATCATTGGTACAGATGAAGAATGTAAATTGGAATATTAAAAATGGCATGAATTGTTACATCAAAACTGTTGGCTACAAAGCCAGTAAAAGAGATAGCATCAACTCCTAAATACTTCAGAAGAGAATAAACCTAATAACTGTATCACCCCCAATCCTTCCTCTAACATTATCTCGACTCTCTCCATGCCGAGTGAGCAATATTGGTCGGGGTGTAAGATGAGCATTCACCTACAAAGGAAAAATGATAGTTTATGTTCTGGATTAAACGCTAGAAACACTCAACAAACAAACTGAAATTGTAGAAACAATCAATATCCGAGATTTTTATATGAATTCATTGATTTTAATCAACCTATTTAATTGTACTATTGAATGGCACATCTAGGAGTTTTGTGCACTCATTGCCGGTACCAAGCCTAGATAAAGAAAGGTTGCATCAGGTTGACAGACGGTGCAAAGCTTTTGCCACAATTTATCGTGAATCCTGACAATATGACATTTCAACATCATGGAACGGCATAACAGGATTCATGTAGCTGACCCCAATTAGTTGGGATAAGACTTTGACAATAATGATGATGATTTTTTTCCCAATACACAAGCTAGGCTAGAAACAAAAACCCCAATGTTGAAACACAACTGTCCACCATTGAATTACAGGTTGAAACCCAGTTTTTTCAGTCCTGCTCCAACATTTCCAGATTTCCAAAGTTCACTTCCCCACTGTAACACAAATCCAATGTGGTCGTGCGGCAGATGGCTCAGGGGAGCGTCAAATGATGTTCTGGTTAGTAGTGCAGTAACAAGCGTGAGGGTGCTTAGTGGGGGTTCCTAGCATCTGGGGTATCTCGTCAAATTATCAAACTACAGAGATCGCCAAAGAAAATCTATGATAATTGGCCGAAGGTTGTCAACACTGATCAAAATCTTGACCAATGTCAAGTGGTTGGATGCGCCAGATTGGTTGGGGCCGAGCACCTACAGTCCCCGAACCACCTTGATTTTGTGATGGGTGCTAGGTGTGGGCCCCCTCAGGTGTTGCGATCCAAGGTCCCTCACAATAATGAGGAACTGGGACCCTCAGACTTGGCATTCTGCCCCTTGGACCAGAGATATGATATCCTTGTGTTCTGAAGTCTCTTGGGTGTAGAGTCTCCTAGGAAGATTAATCCCCCACAATCGTATGGACTCGATTCCCTTCAGTTAATAATCAGTTAGCTATTGAGAATTAAGACATTCCAGCTTCAAACATAATGAGAAGCCAGGGGGCCTGGAAATAATGGTACCCTTTGGCAATCAAAATATCCACTCTCATCAGATTTCATATACTATGAATGCATCTTTAATCATGCATGCTCTAGATATCATTCAGAGTGACGAAAAGAGAGTAAGAAACTTGGATCGAAAATACCAAGATAAGTTAACTTGCCCAGCACCTGATTTGCATCCAAGAGGACATGTGAAAGCCATTTAATCTGATCTAGACAATATATCAGAGATCACACTAAAACTGGTACCAACAGCCACTGATGGTGACTTCTTTTTGCATGAAATAGGTGATATTAGTGGAGGCACCTTCAATGACCAAGCTAACTAGCAAGGGCTACTTGTGACCAATGTGAGACAAGTTCCTAGGATCTCAAGCTCCACGCTTCCATGTCCATAAAAGGATAAAGTGGAAGACACACCTACCCATCATTTCAGCTGATGTATTAAATTTGGTTCAAGGGATCACTTCCTCCCCCTGTATTTCTACATCAACTAAGTAGAAAATTAGCCTCAATAGTTTACCTTCTTGGCATAAATTCAAACTGATTTTCTGATACATTTGTCTCATGCCTTACCCTTTTCTTGATTGATATCTCAAAGTTTCATAATAGACTCATAAGCTCAATCACACGGCAGTTAGTGCAGCTATGTATGTCTCATTTATTCTTGTAAATAGGTACCATGGTACTTTTCTTTCATTCGTCTAGAATTTTCTTTGATTTTACAATGTTGTTGAACAACCTTGTCAACCAAAATAAACAAACATCTTGCATGCACTTCCAAACATCTAAATGGTATACCATCTAGTCCTAGGCCCTTTCCTGTCTTCATCTTTCTCAAACCTACTTTTACTCCAAATATCCCAATCCTATGGAAGGATCTATGTTCTCATACATTATTTGAATTTATGATTCCTTCCATCCCTATGCTCTCAGGGTGGTTATCATTTAGCAGGTTCTGAAAAGAGACTCTCTACCTCTCATTGATCTCATTGTCTTTAAACAATCCTCTCTAGTCAGCGCTCTTAATGCATCTAATGTGACCTAAGTCACTACACTTCCCCTATCTCATTTTTGCCAATTGAAGACATCTTTTTGACATTCTTGGTCCCCAATCTATTGTAAAGATCATCATATGCCTTAAGTTTAGCCTTTCTCACTACTTTCTTAGCATTCTTTTTGGTGTTTCTGTATTGTTCTAAATCTTCCTTCTTTCTAATCCTTACAAGATCATTTTTCGCTAATATTCTTTTCTAGATCATCATTCAACAAAAAAGTTTCCTCGTATGAATGACTTCTCCCTCAAGATACTCTTAAAACTTTTGTACCACTTTCTAATGCACTTAGCCATCTCATTCCACATGAACTTAACTTCTTCCTTGATATTACTCTTTCCTTCTTTCATCAGTTTGTTACTAAATAGCATTGTTTTCTCTCCTTTTAAATTCCACCACCTCATTTGCGAACACCTATTAATTTCACTTCTCTTCCATCTCTTAATCTAGAGATCCATAATCATTAACCAATTGAGTAATCATCCTCCTTATAGTGTCTTGCCAGGAAAAAAAAAAAGGTTATCCCCTTTCTAGTAGCCCCCCACCCACAAAAAAGCTAATCAAGAGGTTTCACTGTACGCTGTGTAAACTTGGGGTAAATGTATTTACTTCCGTTCCAAAATTGAATTGAAGTTGAGTCTTCTTAAGTGATAAAAACAAAACGGAAAACATTACATAAATTTAAGAGAAAATTTGTAAAATAAGAAAAGAAATGGGGAGTATACCAGAAAAAAGACAATCCTTCCAGGCAAATATCCACTGATATTGTTCACCTAAATCAAGAAAGAAATAACAATAAACTCCAGTCCAATGCCAGAAAAAACAGAAAACTAAGCTGATAATTATTCTAATTATAGATATGCAAATGTTGTACCAAAAGGCAGAAATGAGGATGTTGAGATGGATGAGAGGCAAGACAAGGAAAGCTAGAATTAGACATGAATGCACTCAAGGGAACTTAGGAGTAGCACTAATAGGTAATAAGATGAGGGGGAGTAGACTTGGATAGTTTGGTCATGTGCACAGAGCGCAGGAACTGTGCCTGTTAGAAGAAGTGAATTGGGACAAATTCGAGGCTCTAAATGGGCAAGGGAAGTCCCAAAAGGATGTGGGCGGAGGTAGTAAGAGAAGACTTGATGACCTATGGCCTAACTGAAGTTATGACCCTTGATGAAGTGGAATAGCAGAAAAGGATTCATGTATGGTGATGAAGAAACATTGTACAAAAAGGATTTCAAAGTAGCACAAGTGTAATACCGAAATCTGGCTAACACATCATTCAATCAAATCAAGATAAGGAGAAAACTAAACATATCAGAAAACAACATCAGATAAGATATTTCATTGTGAATCAATAATCAGTGTAGATCAATTGAAGTTTACTAAAATAAAATTTAAGATGGTAAAGAAAGTTGATTCAGCTCAGTTGTCCAGCCAAGAAGTTGGCTGGAAAGTGAATCACTTGAATGGTTCAATTTAAAGTAAGCCAGATTGTTTGCACCTACGGAAAAGGTGAGTTACACAAATGAGTCTGGTATGACCAAAACGGAAAATGGATTTCCCAAAGTTGGTAGGCATTGGCTGGGTAAATAAAATTTAAGATGGTAAAGAAAGTTGATTCAGCTATCTGTTGTCCAGCCAAGAAGTTGGCTGGAAAGTGAATCACTTGAATGGTTCAATTTGAAGTAAGCTGGATTGTTTGCTTCAACAGAAAAGGTGAGTTACAAAAATGAGTCTGCTATGATCAAAACAGAAAATGGATTTTCCAAAGCTGGTAGGCTTTGGCTGGGGAAATAAAATTTAATATGGTAAAGAAAGTAGATTCAGCTCTGTTGTCCAGCCAAGAAGTTGGCTGGAAAGTGAATCACTTGAATGATTCAATTTAAAGTAAGCTGGATTGTTTGCATCTACAGAGGGGGGGTGTTACACAAATGAGTCTGCTATGACCAAAACAGAAAATGGCTTTTCCAAAGCTTGTAAGCTTTGGCTGGGGAAATATAACTGTACACAAAGTAAAACAATGTTTTTTTCTTTTTTCTTTTTCATTCTTGTTCCTTTTTTTTTTTTTTTTTTTTTTTTTTTGACAGAGAGATAGAGATATAACTGAAATTTTTATTAAGACACCCGCCAAAAGGCAAGAGAAGAGTACAACCCAATGCTACAACTAAAAGAAAGAAAAATGATTGACAGGAAGCGAAAAAAAAGAAAAAAATATTACATGTTTGAAAGACCCATATTGTAACCATTTTAAGGTTAATTGAAATAAATGAACTTTCATCTGTCGGAAACATGAAAGACAAATAGATCAGATAAGACCTTAATATGATTGTATGGGTTCAGTGTCGCAAATGAAGTTGTAGGATGGCAACAATATTAATTGTGCAATGAAGATCTGAACAAACCAATTTATAAAAGCCTTACAAGAAGATTGATAACTTGGCCAAAACTCGAGCTGAGAACAGTATTCTCGTTGATCATTTAAAAACTAACAAGTAATGGTAAAAACTACTGGAGTCCCAAAAAGACCACTTATTGGTCAGATTTTCTCAATTCGACCAAGTCGGAAAAAATCATTAGATCATTACTTCCATTTCAGCACAAGTTTCAAGGTGCAATGGAGGTTTTTGAGAAAAGTGTCCGGATTAAACTGGATGCAGAGTTTATTCGGGAGCCAGTGCAACAAGAAAACTTTATGAGTCCACCGTGATGTCTAAGCAACATCCACTCCATCCATCACTTGTGCCAAACGATGTCAGGATCTGAACCTAAAAATCAGGCAGATCCAAAACCCATTTGGGTCACACCAAAGAAACAGTGGGAACAGGGATGCACCATTCAAACCTTCTTGGGAGTCTGGGAACCATTGAGATGTTTATATTCCATCCAACCGATTCATAGGGTGAATCCAACCAGGATAAGGAAAAAAGCTAATACCATTGTGATAAATACAAAAAATTCCAATGGGCCCCAAAAAGGTTTCAATAGTGAGCTTCCCCATCCCACTTTTTTCCTGTGGCCTGACGCACTTAAGCTAAAATGATCTGGTGCAATGGATGGACAGAGTGGCTTTTCAAGGATATGACGGTGGATCCACACAACTTGTTGTTGTATGGCTCTTACTAAACTCTCCCATTCAGATGAAATTCGTGCCTCGTTCTCAAGAAGAAAGCCATCACACGCATGGTTTAATGGGAGCACAAAATCGCCCTAATGGGCAATTCGTTTAAATCACTATAACATTCACTCTTTTTTTTCTTGAATTGGTTATAATTGATTTTTTATAGGATTGAAAACTCAGCGACTCAACTTGAAATTCGACCGAGACAACCAAACTCGACGAGCTTCAAGCTGAGTTTCTAGGAAACTCCCCTTAGTCTCTGACTCAGTCATGACCCAACAAGGCTCATCATGTTATCTCGCTAACTCGGTTGACTCAGCACAACATGTGGAAACTCGAATTGAGTCCTCGGTTTAATGAAAATCCAGGTCAAATGTTTGGTTGATAAATTTTATCAAGGGCTGCTGGACTTGAACCTACAAGCTTATCCAGAAACCAAACATCATAACGACTATATATCATAAAGTGCTTCTTTTGCTTATTTCAACTTTTTCAAACACCAACAACGATTTTAAGTATTTTAATTTTACCAAGTTGAGTCCAGGGAAGACCTGATCGAGTATTCAAGTCAACCTAACCCAGGTGGAAATTGGTCAAGACAAGTTTTCAGGTTTTTGAACTATGGTTTTATGTGAAAACGACATCTCATTGTTGAAGGTTCCATTTGGTGCAGTCTTCAGTAAAATTTTCAAAAAAGCTACCCTTTTCTGAGATTCTACCTGCCTGTAAGAAGAAACCAACAAGTTGGTGCTATCTTCCACAATCTCTCATTTATGATGCTTGTCTATGTCACATGACAGATCCGTAGATAAGAAATGATTAGAGATCTAAAAACCATAACGTTGGCTGCTTCTTTGCTCATTTCAACTTTTTTATAAATATAAACATATTTTAAATATCTTAAATTTAATTTTTAAATTTCAAATAAAGTGAGTTTACAAATCAACCCAACCCAGATAGACATCAATGAAGTTGAGCTTGAAATAAAGTGAGTTTACAAATCAACCCAACCCAGATGGACATCAATGAAGTTGAGCTTTCAGGTTTTTGAACCATGGTTTACACTTCTACATAAAAACCATATCCTGTTGTTGAAGCTTCCTTTATGTTTGTTTGTTTGTTTGAGAGAGAGAGAGAGAGAGAGAGAGAGAGAGAGAGAAAGAGAGATTTTAATGAATAAAAAGAAAAAGGCAACAAAAGAAGCCAGCGAGGGCGAGGAGTCATTACTCCCATATAACAAACAATTAAAACTCAAAGAAGAATTAGAAAAACAAAAAAATACAAAAAATACAAAAAATACAAAAAAAAAAAAAAAAAAAAAAAAAAAAGACAAAACGAAAAACTCAAGTATAGTTTCAAACACCCTTAAAGACCTGGCCCAGACAATCATATTCATTGTCCTCTCCAAAGTTCCTCAGCCAAGCACTAGATAAGTTGCAGAAGCTTCTATTATTGTGCACAGCCCAAATCAACACAGCCCTGCATGGAGGGATAAACTCCAGAAAATCATCCCTTCAGACAAGAACAGCACTCATGCTAAGCCAAAAAGAAGGCCCGATCAAATGAAGCATACCCAGAAGATTTGAAAGAGGTCAATGAACCTCCACCAAACATTCCATTCAAAATTGCAAACAACAGATAAATGACCCACAGATTCTTCTGTTGAAGCTTCCATCTAGTGCAGCCTTCGCTAAAATTTTAAACAATTTGAGAGGGGTAAATACTGAAAAAACTTGATGCTCATTTAGCAGTGGATTTAGAGCAGTGAGTTCAGAGCTCTGACATCTTTATGGCATTCTACTTGCCCTTTTGAAGAAATCGACGGGTCAAGATTTTACACAATTTCTCCATTTATAATATGTTTGTTTGTCCCATGACAGATCCGTAGTTTGAAAAATAAAAATAAAAAATGATCAGAGCACTAGATCTGAATTAGGAATATGGTAGAATGGAAATGGTGGGTTACATATTGTATAGGGAAGTCAATGGTGATATAAAACTTCACAGAATGGACCAAAACATTAATGCTAAAAGATGTGTCTGTATTGGTTATTCATTCCTATTCCCTAGATGTTCTCTTTTTCAGAATACAATTTTATTGTACTTTAAAAAGACTCTCTCAATCCCATTCCCTTGATGTTCCCCTTTTGAGAATAATTTGTATACTTCAAAAAGAAAGAAAAGAAGTACATGTCCTTGAAAATGTAACTGACACACAAAATCTAATATTTGTGTGTGAGGAATTAATATAAAAAAATATACAAAGTATTTTTCCAGTGATATTTTTTCTATAAAACACTAACTGTTTGTGTTTGAGACCAATTCATTTGAACTACCTTTTGTACTGTTTCTCAGGAGAATCAAGAATCAGATGGTTCAATAACTGTCTTGCCACATGGACCTCAGAAAGCATCACAGAGGAAGACCAACAAATTCTGGAAATGAATCTATCAAAGATAGTTGCAATAATTATCAACTTCATCACTTGATTTCAGACCATATAATAAACAAATTTCTCCCTATCAGAATCTCTTTCATAAGCTCCAATTTATATGAGAAACTGAACTTTGGCTCTTGGGTTTTAACTGTTATATTTGTGTTCACAAATAACAGAAAGGCAAGTTAACTAAAAAGTTAATGAATGCAACCTCCTGACATATATGACTCAGTTTTGCATACCCATCATGCATTTATGGAATCAGGCTAGGCTTCTTTCCATTAAGATATATTAGGAAATTTCAATTGTAATGGAACCAACTCCTAAACCTCGAGCTTTAAACTTACCATTTTTAGTTCCACGAACCCACCAAATTATATTCAAGTTTCAGGACCATATCCGATTAAAGTTGTAGGGATGACACTGATTAGCATTCAATTGAAATGTCTGATAATTTGGAGAAACAATGAGTCATCAATAGTTAAGGCCAATTGAATGATTTGGAGATGCCACTAGATGGTACCCCACCCAATGATTCCTTTAGTGTCTTCAAGAGGTCACTGATGTTAGTAGTACTAGGCTTGCAATAAAGGAATTGAATCTCAAAATGTATAAAGCGTTAACAGAATGTCCAGACTGATTGGATCTTGGACAAGCTCAACAGAGCACAAGTCAATACTGAAAGAAAAACAAAAACAAATATTCAAGGAAAGACTAATCTTGTGAACTTACTCGGAAGATAGTGATAAGCAAGTATAACAAGCGAACAAGAAAAAAGATAGAGACAAACTTACTTGTATCTGCCCACCTTGTCCACTAACCATGTCAATCATTTTGATGTAAGATCCCTCTTGCACTGGCTCATATACCTGGAGAAGAAGCAAGCATAAATTGATATAGACCTAATTACATCCGAAGTGAAACCAAATCTTGTAAGAACAGTTACAGTACAAGGTTTGATCAAGAACCTTTTCATAATTGGCTAGGCGTGCTTTGAAATCTCGTAGTCCAGCTTGAAAATCTGGCCTGAAAAATAGCACCAACCAGTGTGTTCCCCATTTTACATGAAGATAAAAAGCTATAATGGCTGCCAGGTGCAAATGATAAATGATGACAACTCACTCTTCTGCATAGTCTGGACTCTGTTGAATCTTAAGACGAATATTTTTCTCAATAATGCGCTCATCATTGCACACTGTTTCCAAAAATATCATCTGCAAGGAACACATTTAACAAGCAAGAGTTAGAATTCCACATTGAAATACTTTGAATCTGTTTTCCAAGATCTCAGCCAAATTATGAAATTATTCGCCAATGATGCTGATATACTATAGTAACAAACAAGACAACAGCAGCAGCCTTCGTGGACATTTTCCATGAACAGAAGAGGCATAGATCTCTCCCAAGTGAGACCAGAGGTGAAGACCGGATAGCTGGAATGGGTTATTCTCTAGCAAAAGCTACTCAAGGAGATGAAAATGCTACTGAATTGGATTGGAAGTGAAGAAAAAACAGGGACATGTAGGAGCCATTTCATGGTCATTTCAAAAGGCTCATCTCCCTCCATGACTCCAACCTTTCCTTCGATGCCCAATTGGAAGATTTGAGAAGAATTTTCAGCAGGATTGGTGTCGTGAAAGACGTGTATATTCTGTATCAGCAATGAGCAAGTCTCCCACAGTTTCAGATTTATTATGAGATACAAACACATGGAAGAAGCATATCATACGATTACTGAACTTCATGGTAATAGATTGACAGTGTGGAGGTTGGGATTTAAATTGTCAGATAGGGGTTGGGGTAACAGATAGGCAGAACATTATAAAAAGACTGAATCCCCTGGTTCCATGTCAGTTGATTCTTCTAATCATTGTCTAAGCTCTATTATCCACCAAATTGTTCCCCTCCCATGTCTGGTCCATTGACTAGAAGGAAGCAATCTTGGATGCGGTCATAAACCCATCCCTGATCAGAGTCAGAGGGTATGTTGTGATAATCTTGGTGGTGGGGGGCCAAACTAGAGGTCGGTATAGATATCATTGATGGTAGACTGAAATTCCTCAAAGGCTGCCTGCTTGACTTCATCAAAGAGCCAGTTTTGGAGCCCCTAATCTCATGCTTTCTTTATGGGCTTCAAATGGATGGAAGTTTGGTCTTCCCAGTTGGGGCCAAGAAATTCATCAGAGGGCTTTTTCTCTTCCTTTGGAAGTTGGCCAACAACATTGCTTGAATACTAAACAGTAAAACCAACTTTGCCTCTGTTTCACTACATCACTCTTCCATTGGAATATATTCTGTCTTAAAGCAGAGAGTGTTGGATACAAACCACAGGTGGGGCCATGCCTAGGCCCTAGAGATTTCATTTCTATCGGTGATATTGTGGGTAACGTCTTTCTGGTACAAGATGTTGAGGGGCATGAATTTTTTCCACAGCAAGGGTCAAGATTTGGATTGGTCCTGGTGATACTCCTTTATGAAGGTTAGCTTGATTTTGTAAGATTCCTTATTCGCGGTATCCATCTTTGAAGTTGTTGGTATTGTAGTCAAATGTGGCCCAATCCAGGGCATCTAGATAGTGAATAGTCATGGCGTCCACATAAGACTCCCCTTGTTGTAAAGAACTCGTCCTCGAGTCAGAGTTGCCATTTCTTCTTGTAAATTAATCAGTTATCCTTGCATGGTTTGCAACATTTGATGCCGGTTGACTTTTCCAGGAAAGGTGAAAAGAGAAATACAGTTAATTAGTGCGTCTGGGTATCTGGACGTAGGCCCATGAGCCCCACGACAAAGACCTCCGCCACCCTCCTAGGTTGAATACAACATTTCATTGTCAATCTTCAAAGGTCCCTCGTAATGGGCCATTGTTGGGACACTAACAAAGGTGAACGGTGAGATGATGTCATGTTGGTCCTAGGCTTCTCTCAAATTCAGTTACAATCTCCCAAAACTACTTTACAGTGCTTATTACAAGGTCTTTATAGGCCTCTCACAACAAACTCTTAACTACAACTTCCCAACTAATCATCTAACTATGTCTAGCACTAACTACTCATGGTGAGTACTTGTTAATCGCAACTAACCACCAACAAATCAAAACTAACTATAAAAACCTTCATAATTCCCTAAATAATAACTAACAACAGAACTAAGAATTTACGAAAATACCCCAAACCCAAAAAAATAAAACAAAAAATCCAGATAGTATACCCTACATCATTAACCACTTAATGACCTGCCTGATCTCCTCATTTGTTTCACGTGTCTCACGGGCCCGGTCACGTGTGGCACGATCCAATCCATCAGTGAACAGTCATGAGGTCCACATCACAATGTTACTAGGTTCTCTATTTTTGGCAGCCTACTATGAATACGCCAACTGATTCATCACTTCCAGCATTCCCTCTTCTACCAAGGAACCAAGGGGTCGTTTGGCACTATGGAAACAATGGTAAAGGATGGGAATTGGTGGTAAAGGCAAAAAGTGATAAGTGGGTTTGGAGAGTGGCAAGGTGGTGGTAAATGAATTCCATTTACCATCCTTTCACCCATTTCAAATTATTTGCCAAGCTTATGCTTTCAAATCCCATTACCACCCTTTACCATGGATGACATCAGCACCAAAATCAACAGTATGCTGGCTTCAAGAATTGGTGGACCCCACTGTCATGTTTACATGAAATCCACCTTGATCACTAAGCGTGTCCCCTTAATTTAACCATTGAGCCCAAAAATCAGCTTGGTGTGTGATTCAAGTGGGCCATACCAATGACAAAGCCAAGAGAGACCTACCCTTGATATTTTTTTCACGGCCCACAGTGATGATTATATGAAATCCACTCCAACCATTAGATACAAAGCTAAAATGAAGGCCTAGGGACCAAAACTCAGGCCCATCTTCAATTCACATGGGTAACACAAAAGGAAACAGTTTGAAAGGTGAGGGTTATTGTTTCCCTTTGTATGGCCCACTTGAATCACAGAGCAATATGATATTTGGGCCTTACGGCTCAAATTAAGTGAAGCACCTAGTGATCGTGGTGGATTTTAAATAAACATTATGGTGGCCATGTTCCACAATATTTTTAAGGCCTGGATGGGTTCGCATCACGATATCTCTGCATGAAAATTACTTAGTTGACTTCAAGAATTGGTATGTCTCACCTTAATGTTTATGTAAAATCCACCCTGATCTCTAAGTGTGCCACTCCATTTTCGTCGTATAGCCCAAAAATCAGCCTAGTTCGTGATTCACGTGGGCCATACAAAGGGAAAGTTGGGAGAGGTATCCCTTGTATATTATTTCCAATCGTATGGTCCACCTAATTCACAAACCAAGTAGATTTTTGGGCCCAACGGCTAATATGGAGTGACACACCTGGTGATCAAGGTGGATTTCACATAAATCTTATAGTAGGCCATTATTAAGAATTTAATTAAATGCATGTCATCCATGGAGAAAGGTGTCAAACACGAATTTTAGATTCACATGGAATCCATATGCATAGTGTCAAACATCACTCAAGATTCTAATTCACATGCATTCCATGGAAAATGTAATTTGGATTCCAATTCACATGGAATCCATCTGCCAAATGACCCCTAAAGGTAAGCATCCATGAAAAATCGCTTTCATAGATCACGTGCACTCTCACAATGGTTACAGTTGTTCCACTATAATGGACAATTTCTCAAGCTGAATTTCCATTTAGGAACTCTAAGATAAACAATTCTTGTTCAATAATCGAGCATTTAATTCCATCATACCACAACGCGTATAGACTATTAAAACACCAAGACTAACTCAACTAAGAACTTAACCACAATTTTTTATTTTATTTTTTTAAGAAAGAAAAAAGAAAAAAAGAAATAAGCCCTTCAAAACACCTAACAAATGATAAAACTATCTTCATATTGGAGTCATCTAAAACTTTTCATAAGAAAGAGAAAGAGTACCTAATGTAGGACCAATGCATGAACCAAGTATTATTTGAGATCAAGTAGCAAAATTAAGGTAATCAACAAAAGAACATAAAAACTGCAATTATCATCACTGATACCAAGTAAACCATAAGAATATCATGCATAATCTTAGCCTAGGTTACCAACATCGTAGCACAAGATCATTAAATAAAGGAAACTAGGATCTAATGAATGTAGGGACATCCAATTAGCATAGGGGAAAGACTATTTCAAAGTAAAAGACCCAATACTACCTAGTGTAAAATTAGGGTTAGGAAAAATTGAAAAAATCTAGGATTTAGGGTTTATGGGATCAAATCAGATGAAGGGGATAAAAGGGTTTAGAAGTTAGGATATGGGAATTAGGGTTTTAGGTAGAAGGGCAGTAAGGATTTTCAGTGAATTGAAGAATGGGAGAAGTTAGGGTTTGGTAGTTTGGGAAAATAGGAAAGTTAGGGATTTCTAGGTTTAGGGTAGGGTTTGGGACAATAGATAAGAGGGTTTTAATTCTAGGGCGATGGGAAACCAAAAGGGCCAAGGTGTGGCCATTTGGCCAACCCGCACGGTTCACACGTGTGACCGTACGGTCACATGTGTGGCTAGGTTGGACGGTTTTTGGTCTTTTAGGGTTTTGATTGTTGGGAAAGTTAGGTGTAGAAGAAGATGAAGATCTAGGTGTGAGAATCGAAGAACTTTGAATAAAATACATTGATGGATAATGATGATGGGTTAAATGGAGACCTCGCACCTTCGTTGATGATGATTAGCCTCACACCAATCTCCCCCCTTTTCTTTTATAGCTTCGAAAAGTTTCAAAATTCCAAAGAACACCGTCTTATGAAATTTTAATAAAAATGACCCTAGTCTAAAGAGAATCTACTAAAATCACTCATAAAGGTGTCCAAACATGAAATAATCAAACTAAATCCTAAAAGATGATAAAGTCTAAACAATCAATGTGGACGATCCATGATTAATGGCCCAATCATGTGATCCATATGATCCAATGGCCCGATAGTCATGTCCCTCCAATCCAACGGTCTAGATCACTCCATATAGCATCCAATGTGCATCTTCCCAGCGTGGGATCTTCCAGATGCTCGCACATGCACATGGAATCTCCAACACGATCACGGGTACTTGCCTAGCTACTATCGAAATCGGTGCGGCCCGCCTCCTCCTTTGATACATACGCAAAGGTGTACGTGAAGTGATGTCCCATCAGTACCTAATCTACCCTTAATCCCATCAACCACCACTAAGCCATAATGCATGCTCAATCAATAAAATTTTGAGAAAATAACTTTACCAGGATTTGGCTTTTCTAGAGTAAGGTGTACTCATATGCACAAAGACGGACCCCTAAGTTTGAAGTTACAAGTGTTTGGTTGTGACTAGATTCTTCCCAGTAGAGAAAGAAACTTGCCTGGAAAAGTTCTAGAATCCAGCTACGTATTGAAACATGTTTCAGTTGCCATCTCCTTAACCACTAATAGACATACAATTCGTAAATATTCTATCTGGATTTATTACAGCTAAGTCAACTACAGCAATTAAATAAAACTTTTATAGCACAGTGCACTTGAGTAACCTCAAACTATGTTCTAAAATTTGGACAACTATTATCATCCACGAGAAATATTACACCTTGTAAATGCTTACTACAATACCTTGCATTTTCCTTCAGCCATTTTCATGAGCATAGTCCGACGTTTTCTGGTGCTGTTTGTGGCATCAAATATTCCAACCTATGATCCAAAAAGATTGAGTAAAAGATCTACAATGACAACCACAAAATCAAAATTGGAAGAAATATACCTGGCCACCTTCCTGCATCCATGATATCATGTCTTCCATTGCCAGGGCTGCTACCTATTGCCATGTGATAGATACGTTAAGAATATTTGCAGAGAAGAAACGATCCCATGAAACAAGGAAATATGAGAGAATCATCACTGATCCAAATCACCAGTTTTAAAATATAAAAAAAAAATTACGTGTTTTTCCTCAGGAACATGCAAGGAAAAAGTGTGGTCACATGCTACAGAAGACGTCTAGAATTTATGTGCAATTGGTGCAAAATCATGGGAACCTTTTTGTGGAATTTCCATTGGTACATTTCCAAGGTAGAGGAAAGAACCTTAAAACAGAGGTTGAAACCAAGTGCTTTTAAAATGAGCAATGGAAATCCCAAATCATCTGCATGGATGAACGTGAGCCTTTCTAGAACAAACTAGCTTATTTCAACGGCTTAACAGGATATTAAAACAACCGAAAGTGCCAAAAAATGCTCAGTTTAAGTAAGAAACCTATTGTAACGTGGTAAACCCAAAAACACATAGGATTTACAGGAACAATGCTCACCTCATTGCGTGCTTCCATGCCTTCCGGATTGTCAGCTCGGAAAAAATCAGCAGTCTGCATCAAGATATTGACAACTTATAATGTTAAATTAGGTAGACAGCGAGCTTGATCAGATCTTTAAAAAAGTATTAAATACCAAAAAAATGGATTTGAAAAATTCCTAACTAAAGAAATGTTAAGAATGAACAAAGCGAATATCCAAAAATCCAAAGCAAAGAAGCCAATCAAAATTCTCTACTTACATCCATGCAAATTGTTACAGAGAGACATCTGCACAACATTAACAAAGCATTTGCATCTAAAACTGTTGCAAATTATTCTTTCATTTGGGTTTAGAATGATTTATGAATTGTTTGTTTATTAAATTAGTCATAAACCAGAGATTTCAAACCATTTTTTTCTTAAAGTACTTTTTTATAAAAGGTTTATGAAATTTTATTAGATTGAAAGACAGTAAATACAGTAAGAGGCACTGAGGAGGATATCATGACTGACCCTCTCATCACTCACTCTTCCACAAGAGAATTGGCAACCTGGTTCACATCCCTCAAAACATTATAAGATAAAGGTCTACAGAAGGAATATCTTACCTCCAATACAATAAAATATAATTTCCAAGCCCCTAGCTCTACAGAAGGAGGCCCCTTGATGGCATTACAAGAGCCAACTTCAATGACCAAATTTTTCAAGAAAGGTGTAAAAAATAAACCACGACCCGTATCACCTACACCTCTACCTCGTCAAATCCAACCTTCCCACAAGGTGGGAAACAAGTGATCAAAGTTCCACCCTTAGTGTTCATCCATACCACCATGCCAGATGGACCTGAAATGCCAAAAGAGAACCCATGAAATTGAGTTTCAGAAACCAGCAAGAGGCAAATCCCAACAAGCATTGATTTTTGTCATTGTACTACCACCAACAATCACATAATTCCAAGCCCGAAACAAGTCGACTTTGGAAACATCATGGAACTCTAGCCCCTGACCCATGCCAACCCATGACCGAGGTAAATTCTTCACCAACACTACTTCATCATTATTGATCCATCTATACCTTTCTTATTATGAGCAATCATGACAATTTTACTAGGAAGTGAGGAAAAACCTCACAAGTAATTGCAAACAAGACCAAGAGGATACAAACAATGTAACAGGAAAGAAGAGATGCATGCTAGAGACAGCTAGAGCTGTACACAAACTGAGTTAGCTCGGTTAACTCGCTCGACTCGACTCGAAAAAGCACGATTCAACTCGGTTCGAAACTAAGTTCGAGCCGAGTCAAGCTGATTTTTTTTAACTCGAAAAAATTTCGAGCCGAGTCGAGCTGATTTTTTGAGTTCGAGCTTCCCTGAGCTCGACTTGACTCGAATCAAACCTCAACTCGAATTGGCTTGGTGACTCAATTATTTTGATATTGATGCTGCTCACCAAGTGTTTGATGAAATGACTCAATGAAGTGCAATTTTGGGCGTATACATTCTCCACAGGATTGGCTAGTGGCGAAGAAGGAATGGATACGAAACGAATCACTACCAAAAAAAAAAGTCACATTATAAAACTGCCCTCAAATCATGATTTTGATGTTGCCCGCCCAATGTTTGATGAAATACATGGATGATGCGGTTACTGTTTTGTATTCTATGAAAAAAATGAAGATGCCCTCTATGTGTTTGAGAAAATGTCGCATAGGCTCGAATTGGCCCGAGCTACTAACTGAACCGAGCCAAGTTCAAGCTGGGGTTAGCTATTGGCCGAGCCAAGCTGAGCCGAGTTGTGCCAAGCTCGACTCGGTTCAACTCATGTACAGCTCTAGAGATAGCCCAAGAAATGACATCCAACTTTCCTAAACACCTCGGACATATCATGATGTTGATTCCAGAGAATTTTTCATTATGCTCACACCCCAAATCAACCAAATCACCACCATTCTTTGGAGTATCCCTAATATTATAGAAATATTCCTAATATTATCCGTATCTCCAGCTCGGCGATACCAATAACACTGGTAGCGATACCGACCGTACTGATAGTATCAGAAATTCCATGTATCGACGATGTATCGCTAAGTATTACCAATGTATAAATATCATCAATATTTTCGATCATGTAAATTCTAGTGTCACTTGTATCGCCAATGTATTGATATCACCGATATTTACGACTGTGTAAATTACAGGCGTCGCTTATATCGCCAGTGTATTAGCGATATTTCGATAATATTGTCAGTGTGTCGATATCGCCAAAATTTTGTTTATTAAAAAAAAATCTATTGCACATTTTTTATGGACGCACGATTGTATGCAGTGTTCAAATTGTCGACGATAATATCAATTATATCATGATCATTATTGTTATCGCAACATGGGCGATATCGAGATCACGATCTTTCATTTCCTTTCCAATTGTTGACGATTTCTCAACGAAATATCGTGTGTTATCGATATTCTGAAATATCAATGGATGTTTGGATGGTTGGATAGATGAGATGGTTGTATTAGTTTCTTGCAACAACACATGCTTAGGGCCCCATTAAATGGAAACTTATTATGCATGCATTCTTTTTACAATTTTTTATACCTAAATATGCAAATATGTGTATTTTAGCATCTCCTAAAATTTCACTGAAAAATCCCACCATTTTCCCTATGTTTCCCCATGTTTCCTAAAAAGAAAGAAAGAAAAAAAAAACCTCCAAAGCTATTTATCCAACAAGAACAAATTCATTTGTTTAGGATCCCTAATGCTCGTGCATCCCTCAATCGCTTTACATACCTCAATCCACTGCATGAGATAGAATTTACGTTGCTCTTCTAAACCTATCCAAAGGAAGTTACTACAAAAAATTTCGATTCCTTTTGGAATACTAGCCAAACAATGGAACAAAAACATTATAATAGCACGTTCGACAAAGTTGCCTTAATCACCATAATCCTTCCCCCAAGCAGTGTTTTTAGTATATCTTGCAACATCACCGATATATCTTATGAAAGCCAGCTCTAATATCCTTTTTTCATGGCATTGAGTAATATATCGCATGATACTGCGATATATCTTAGATATCGTGATATCATATTCATGTGATATATCCACTATCCCTTTATAAATTTTAAATTTATCATGCGATATATCGATATCAAATGCAATATCGAAGGGATTAAACAAAATTGTTGTTGTTTTGTCCAAAAAAAAAAAAATTCCTCAAAATTTCAAAATATCAGTTGTTTCTTTTTGCAAAAAAAAAAAAAAAACACCTTCTTCCCATTGCATTGTTAGCTAATTTCGACTAATCTACTCTAGCTTGTTGCAAGTAAAACTTCGTTCTCCAAAATCGTGACCAAAAGATTCTTGGGGCCAAATTCTAAAAGGTGCGCATTTTTTAGTTTTAATTCATTTTTTTTTGTGTTGTAAATAATGTCAAATACTAAGTCTAAGATTCTTCATGGTTTGCATGAAAATTTATGGATTTGGAGTTTCATGGTTTGCATTCAATTTGGGAATTTTTTGAAAAAACTTAATTTTTAATTAAAAATAATTAAAAATGTTTTAAAAATAATTTTTTTTCCAAAATTTATTAGTATTTTCTAGTTTTCTACTTCCTTTTTTGCTTTTGAATGCAATGCTTGTGTTTCCATATATGTCTTCTTACATTTATAAATTTTATGAATTGACTCTGAATATAGTTGCATCAATTCAGTTGAACAGTGCATAGATTTGGACCCTATATAAAGGAAACATATTATGTGCACTTGTTTTTTGTGATTTTTTTTTTTTTTAATTTCTAAGTGTGTAGTGGTGTCTTTTTTAACAATTCTTGAGGTTTCATTGAAAAATTCGACCAATTTCCCAATGTTTGCCCACGTTTCCCAACAAAAGCAATAAATTACACAATACAAGTACAATTGGTATATCCTGTGCAATAACCGAAATGTATCTGTATCCTAAGGGTGAGATACATTACACAATAGATAGATAGCTTCTATTCCAACTTAAGAGCTCATGTGCAATTTTCTCAATTACTTTATCCCACAAGCGCTTCATCGGCTTACCAACTCATAATGGAAGGCCTAAATATGTTGGAGCATATATATCATAATGCTTGATGAAGAGACAAGCCAAATGCTTCGACCAAGAGCCTTAGTGAACACATCCACCAACCAATCCTAAGACTTGATGAACGGCGTGCAAATATCCTTACTCGCAACTTTTTCTCTAATGAAGTAACAATCAACTTCGATGTGTCTGGTTATGTCATGATAAACGGGCTTATTGGCAATATGAGAAGCAACTTGATTATCACAATATAAAATTATGAATATCAACAATAAAACTCAACTCACTCATTAACCTCTTTACCCAAGCAAGCTCACATGTAGCATGAGTCATTGCCCTGTACTCCAGCACTACACTTGAACGGGCCGCTGCACTTTGCTTCTTACTTCATATCGTCAGGCTACCTCCTATAAATGGAGAACCAACACAGTCTACATCTGAATATCCTTCTACTTGAACGGGCCACTGCACTTTGCACCTTACTTCATATAGTCAGGCTACCTACTATAAATAGAGAACCAGCACAGTCTACATCTAAATATCCTTCTACTTGAACATGGACATTGCACGTATACAAAATACCAGGACCAAGAGCTCCCTTTAAGAATTTGAGTATATGAAACACAACCACCATATGAGGAATACGAAGAGAATGCATAAACTAGTTATTAGGTTGAGTGATCGTTAAGTAAATCAATTCTCCAACAAAAGAACAATATCTTCCTAGATCATCAATTAATTCTCCCTTATCTAAATTAAACTTCTTATTTGAGTATATAAGAGTGTCGACTAGTTTGGCTCCTAGAAGACCTATCTTAGCCAATAAATCTATCACATATTTTCATGCAGGACATGAAATTCAAATATGATGTCCAAGATTTCAGGCTTAAGATCACGTTAGTTCAGAAACAATTACACAATTCCATATCCCACATGAAAGTCCAAACCATTCAATTAAGGGGAATCTATGCGGGTCCAAGCCTACACATGTTAGGGCTGGATCTGTTAAAATTATAAAATAAACGATGCTCAAAGATAAGCAGTAATCATCCACACATGCATAGTAATCAATCCCTAATCCAAGGGATTCACCAATTTTAATTCAAGGAACCCTAGGGTGAGAAAAGGGCAAATAAATTAAGGATAATGCAATCTAAGATTAGGGTTTATGAAAAACTGGTATGAGAGGATAAAATAAGAAGAAAACCTGAACCAGAAGACAGTTCCCCCGTGCGGACAACAACAATGGCTCAGACGCACATGCGTGTGATCACAGCCGCACGTGTGGGGCCCACTGTTCAAAAAAAGGCCACTTTGGAACTAGTCGGCCAGCGATGGACTCCAAAACCCCCAAATCTCAGCTCAATCCAATGCACGGTTTGTGTGTGGTGCTCCGCTGAAGTTTCAGCCTTCCTGCAAGGCCAGATTCTGAAAATCTGCTGTAGAGATAAAAACGGCTGCAACTATTAAAGAATTTGCAAATGGAATGCTTGTAGGAGGAGAAAAATAGGTGGGGGCGAATCGAAATAGATGTAACTTCACACCACGGTAGTTAGCCCTTCGAAGAATGGAGGGCTTCGCATCCCAAAACTCACGCCATGTGCGCAACCTATTACTTGTCAATGAAATAAACTAAAATAAAAATCAATCAAAGAAATCTAAAGCGTTCATGATATTCTAAATAATATAAATAAGCAAAACCTAAAGTATGAACTTAATCTGACAAGTGAGCCCCGATCATGAGATCCCATGATGGGCTTTACTTGATTATCGAGCCCACTCTAATGAATCAAAACTCTATCTTCTAACTAGGAGGCCCTCCCTGGACATCGTCATCGAGTCAGATCGACGGCGGGGCCCTCCCTCTCTTTCCGTACCTGCATAGGGGGCAGTGTGCGTGCGCGTGTGCCCGTGAAGTCCTCATTAATTCTCCCCGGCTGCGAAGATTTCGCCACTAGCGAAATAAAACTCCTGAACCGCTCCAGGATGTCAGGATTAAGTCTCTGAAGCTCCTCAGTGAGCCACGTACCATCTACAGCTGAGCATGACTTCCATTTAACCGGGTACTTTAGAAACCTGCCATCCGACGTTGAAACTATATGTTAGTCCAGGATATCCTCTATTTCCTCTCTGGGTGTGTGAAGGCTAGGTATAGGAAGTAGAGGCTGGGAAGAAAGGTCGGGAAGAGTAGGTATGGGAGGGGGAGGCTGGGAAAATGGGCCAGGACGGGTAGTTATGGGACGTAAAAGCTGAAAAAATGAGTCCGGAATGGTAGGTATGGGAGGTAGATGCTAAGAAGATGGGTCGGGAGGGGGCCATGGATCAAGGAAAAGGTCTGGGGAATCAGGATGGTTAGGGGGCTAGACAATGCATTAATGGCCCCTCGAAATGCAACTAGATCCTTCACATTGAATGTGGAACTAATTCCCATGGAGGGTGGAAGATATGCCACATACGCATTGAAACTGTTTCGTTTTATAATTTTAAAGGGTCCAGCGTTACGGCATATAACTTACAAACGGCCCTCGGAAGATACCGCTCGGCCCTAATGCAGACCATTACAAAGTCCCTTACATTGAATTCCTTAAAACATTTATGCTGGTCTGGAGAAAATTTGTAATGTTCATTAATAGTAGTGATCTTCTGCCCGATTTCTTAATGTAATGAATGAATGTGATGCGCGAAAGACTCTGCAGGCTCTTATGGCCTATGGGACAGTGACATAGCGACAAGATCAATAGGTTTCTCAGGTTTATAACCAGTAACGACTTCATAAGGACTGAGACCTGTTGTAACGCCCTGAAATTCGGGGGTCGAGTATAACTCAGCTCCCGAGTTCCAAAACATCACTTATGCAACATATTCGATGATGATTGTATGTTGTCTGCATTAATGCATAAAACATGATATAGATCAAGCTAGATTAGCAAACATAATTCAGGGATATTAAGGTAAAGCAAGCGAAAGACTTAAATACATACAAGATTCAAAATAAATCCCCAAATGATTCGTGCTCTGCCCAGGGCAATATACATATATCTGTGTCTCAAAATACATATATGAACCATTCAAAATAATACAATACATATCCCAGAAAAATCCCCGCTGATCAGGACAAGGCTCACATGAACCCGCCTGGGAACTGCATGTAAGAGAACGCCTCCTCGTCCTCGTCGAAGTCTGGCTCCGCCTCGCAAGCATCGCCATCTCCTGCAGCTAAGTCAGAGTCTGGTTGGTGTTTAAACACCGTCCCTGAACGTGGGAGTGAGTGATCAACTCAGTGGTACTATATAGCAAAAGTTAACATGTTATCAATCCAATCAAGCAGTAATGATAAGGCAGTACAATCACACAGGTCCTATATCTCTTGTTAATGCAAGGATGATATGAAGCATGATGCATGCCCTCACTACAATCCCCTCTGCGACATCATCTAACGATCGCGGCATGACTCACTTCCTCAGTGCTCTATCACCAACACCGTTAGCACATGCAATGCGGTGTTATGAATATGATTACCAAATTCTTATTAGTCCTTTTCATACAGCAGGATTGGGAAGCTAAGACACCTCCCTTGTATCATTTCCCAACATTGATCCATTCTAGGGTCGTCAGTCCTAGGAATCTCATACGATGTTATGGTTCTAGGTCGCTGCAAGGGTTGTCAGGGCTGTTGCGCGCAATCATTGCTCCTCTCCCCCATCACCTTATCAATACAGGCCTATTTATATCCTTGAGACTACATCAGGACTCGTCGGCCCCATGCGGTGTCAGGATAAACTCAAGGTCACTACAGAGGGCTCGTCACCAATCAGTGTAGGCCGACAGCAAGAATATAGTGTCCCATACCACCATAATCTGCTCAGAGTAGGGTGCTCACTAGTCACTACGGGGAGGTTTGTGGCCCCAGCATAGGCCGACAGCACGACCACGGTGTCCCATACCACCATGCCCGGCTCATGAGTCTTAGGGGATCTTGGTACCATGGTTAACAGGAGTTACACTGGTAAGCTCAGTGTCTTAGACTCAAACAGTGGCGACCAAACATGGTGAACAAGCAACGGTCAATCGGGTTAGTTGATAAGCTCAACTAGGCCAAGCGCACGTTGAGTTGAACGACATGGAATGCATAAGCACTCCGTGTGGCCTAACCACTGCCGAACTCCCCAACCACGACTCAGATTCGCTAAACTCATCTTGTGTGGCGAAAGCAACCTCAACCACTACTTGCGAAACGTTTTCCGATTACCTGGACTATGGCACAGCCCCATTCACATACAAGGATAATAACTAGCATATGAGTCATATTCTGCATTCACACGAACAACGAATGAAGTATAGCGTGAAAATGTAAATAGTACATGCAGGAATTAATACACATTTATCATGATTTAACTAGGTACACAATCCATAGAGGAAATCATACACTCATTTAACATGGACAACCTAAGTTACATGATTCATGGAGGGAATCATACACACAAATACTGTGGTTGAAATCCATATCCCAACCATCTTAACAATCACACTTTACTAACTACTAACTCACTTAGGCATTTATTCAAACACTTAGGTTACACTATTCAACATACATCATGTATGTCGATACCGTCGCAAAGTAGGGCAAGTCCTTTCGCCAAGGAGTTGCCGTATACATATTAAGCATATAACAACGACAATTTATCATGGCAATCAATTCAGCAAATTCCATACGTATACGTGTATTCTAACATATACATGAAATACGGTATTTACAATATACAGCATACGTATACGGAAGACAAAACAAACAGCACATTTGGCATGTGTAATTGCATTCATAGCATGAATAAATCATTAACTATCATTGAAAGGGTTGAAAACCATAACCTAAGCGCATATAGTCCGCACCTTACGCCGATAAACGCGTAACGAACTCAGTTTGTTCACTCACGCTTCGTCTACAGCCCAACGGCAACCTATTACATGAAATAGGTTAGCTATTACCTCACTTTAACTAATTGAAATCCTAGAACTGATTAGGGTTAGGTTTTCTTACCCAATAGTGTCTTTGAAATCACCAGAATAGTGATTCGGTAACGATGTGTAAGCACAAGGAGTAATGGGAATCGAATCCCAGGAGTAGCTCCCACTTCTCTCTCACTTTCTCTCTCTTTTCTTCCTTTGGAATCTCTAGGGTTTGGGAAATTCGTATGGGTTAGAAAGCTAAGGGTTTAAAACCCTTTTATAAGCCCAAATATAACGAAAACGGACCTTAAGTCAAGGTATACTTAGGTTATATCCAAATCGGGATCTTTCTGATCCAACGGAGCGCTTGCGGACAGACTTAAACTCACTAACATCGGATCTTTAATCAGCGAAGTTTTCAGTCCGATCGGATTTTCAGATCGTCCGTGGCGGACCAGTTTCAATTCGACAGTTACCGAACCTAAATCAGGGCTACAAGTTCCATGACATGAAAAGGCCAATTTTCCTGATCCGAGGGTGAAATTTGGTTGAATTCTTACGGTCAGAACGCTTAAAAATAACGCGCAAATGACACGTGCCAGATTTCATAAAAATGGAATTAATTTCTAATTATTTTCCTTTTCTCACTCTCTTCATTCCGAACTCAGTAAAATAGTGTCAGGACATCAGTTGGGCTTGATTTTCGAAATGATTGTCAAGTCCAACTAAGCGATCATAATGGTCTGAGATTGTAGATATTGGACTTTCGACGCGCGGTCTAGATCTAATACAAAGTTACCAAACATTCCCTAGAACAAATGGGTTTAGAGTTGGATCCTAGATTTCAGGGTATTATAGCGTCATTGATTCTACAAGTTTTAAGTCTTGCAGAACGTATTTAAAGCGAACAGCACTAATTTCACAGCCAGTCTAACATAGCACTAGATAACTTAAGTTAAATTTCTAAGAGAATTAATCCTAAGTGATTTCTGATCGAGGTGGTACTTGGGTCTTGGTACGGAATTTTTCGGGTCGTTACACCTGTGGACCTATCGACAGAACTATTAAACGCAAACTCGGCTATAGGTAGTACGGTATCCCATGTTCTAGTGTGCTCTATATCCCTCCTAAGGGGACACTCATCCGGTAGATCATCAAGAAAGACATCGCGGAACTCATCCACTACCGAAATGGCCTCAGTGGATAACTCTACATTAGCTTTTGGTGCACCCTCTCTAGCCACAAGGTCGTGCATGTTGTCCCACTCAAAATAGTGGTCTTGATATCCCTCATGGGGTGGGTGCACGAGTGCATGCCCATGACTGATTCCTTAGCCAACTCCATTCATTTGTCTATCCTCCTGGCCACCTGCCTAAGATTGAACATCTACCCCAATAGTGGGGTTTGTCCTGGCAGAGGCCTTTAGTTGGGTAATGCGCACATCAAGTTGTTCAAAGCATTGGTGACCAATCGCTTACCCAAAAACTCAATCTGTTGGGACAATTTATTTAGTGACTCTTGCAATCGTTTCATGTTTAGCGTAGGGTGCAAACCAACCACGACCTGTACGTGGGGGCATACGACTGCTAACTCCACCTAAGGACTTTCTATGATGATTATATGTAACTAAATGGGACTAAATGATCCTATGAGACTCTTTATGAGGGAAATTATGCAGTGTTAATAAAATCCAGCAATATAGCTGTCGAAATAAAGGACTAACAGAAAGTTACAGCAATGTGAATTGCTAACTCCTTGCTAACAGAAATTTCAGCAACTAATATCAGGGACTACGGTCTTCTAAACAGCTATATGTGATGAAACTAGATGTATAACGGACTTCCACAAACTAACCCTAAACATGTAATGCATTCTCCTACAAGAACCCTAAGCTCTGATACCAAATTTGATGCAGGACATGAAATTCAAATATGATGTGCGAGATTTCAGGCTTAAGATCACGTTAGTTCAGAAACAATTACACAAATTCCCTATCCCATATGAAAGTCCAAACCATTCAATTAAGGGGAATCTATGCGGGTCAAAGCCTACACATGTTAGGGCTAGATTTGTTAAAATTATAAATCAAACGATGCTCAAAGATAAGCAGTAATCATCCACACATCCACAGCAATCAGTCCCTAATCCAAGGGATACACCAATTTCAATTCAAGGAACCCTAGGGTGAGAAAAGGGGCAAATAAATTAAGGATAATGCAATCTAGGGTTAAGGTTTATGAAAAAATGATATGATAGAGTAAAATAAGAAGAAAACCTGAACCAGAAGACAGTTCCCCCGTGCGGACAGCAACAATGGCCCAGACGCACGTGCATGTGATCACTACCGCACGCGTGTGGGGCCCACTATTTAGAAAAATGTCACCTTGGCCCTAGTCGGCCAGGGATGGACTCCAAAACCCCCCAAATATCAGCTTGATCCGATGCATAGTTTGTGCGTGGTGCTCCGCCGAAGTTTCAACCCTCTTGCAAGGCTAGATTCTGAAAATCTGCTGTAGAGAGAAAAACGACTGCAACTATTGATAGATTTGCAGATGGAATGCTTGTAAGAGAAGAGAAATATGGATGAAAGAAGGTAGGAACAAATCGGGATAGATGTGGCTTCACATCACGGTACTTAGCCCTTCAAAGAAAGGAGGGCTTCGCACCCAATTAGGTTTTCATAACTCGAAAAGGAGCAAGAAAATGCAGCAATTTTTATTAATCTTCATTGAATTGAAAGAACTACAAGGGGTGCCTTTTATAAGAAAACCCTATACCCCAAAACTCGCGCCATGTGCGCAACCTATTACTTGCCGATGAAGTAAACTAAAATAAAAACCAATCAAAGAAATCTAAAGCATTCATGATGTTCTAAATAATATAAATAAGCAAAACCCAAAGTATGAACTTAATCCGACTAATGGGCCCCGATCATGAGATCCCATGATGGGCTTTACTTGATTATCGAGCCCACTCTAATGAACCAAAACTCCGTCTTCTAACTAGGAAGCCCTCCCTGGACATCGTCATCGAACCAGATCGACGGTGGGGCCCGCCCTCTCCTTCCTACGTGCGTAGGGGGTAGCGTGTGTGCGCATGTGCACGTGAAGTCCCCATCATATTTCCATTACAACAAATTATTGAGCACCTTAGATCTTGCTACCTCAATTCCTAAGAAGTATTGAAGACAATCCAAGTCATTTGTATAGAATTGTTGCTGTAAATATGTCTTTAACTTGTTAATACATAAACTATCACTACCAATGACAATGATATCATCCACATACACTACTAACACAATGACGCTTGCGTCTCTTTGCTTCGCAAAGACATAATGGTTAGCCTTCATGCAATCTGTTAGCACTTATCTCACTAATGGATTGGTGCATATTTACTGAACAGTGAAGAATGCAAAATATTAAATGATGTTATTTCAGAAAAAAAAAAAAAAAGTGTTTGCAAATTAACGGTGAAAATCATTTAAACAATTTAATTTTAGAATTGTGACTTGGAAACAATAGTGCCATAATTTAATTTATTAATTTTTAGTTAATGTATGCCTCATGGACAATTTTTATGGCCATGTACATAGAGCCCACCATGATGTATGTATTGTATAACAATGACGTCCATCCATTTTATCAAATCATTTTAGGGCATGGTCTAAAAATGAGGGAGATCCAGATCTAAGGTGTACCACTAGTGAGTGAGGCCTTGAAATTAGGGTCCACCTTGATGTATTTGTATATCCGTGCTGTCAATCTATTTTGCCAACTCATTTTACAGCATGATCCAAAAAATCAGGCAGATTTAAACCTCAGGTGGACCACTAGTGAATGACGCCCTAAACATAGGACCCACCTTGATGTATTTGTTGTATATCCATGCTATCCATCCTTTTTGCCAACTCATTTTAGGGCATGGTCCAAAAAATGAGGCAAATCAAAATCTTTGGTGGACCACACAGTAGGGATTGAATTCCCACAATTAAAACTTTTATTATTATTATTATTAGTATTATTGTTATTGTTGTTGTTGTTGTTGTTGTTGTTGTTGTTTGTTATTATTATTTTTTATAAGTTGCGACATGTATTTTCCGTTATCCAGGTCCATGCAACCTCATCAACAGTTTTGATGGTAAATAGACATTCTAGTGGGCCATAATAAGTTTTTAACAGTGGGCAATCAATCCTACCGTGCGGTCCAATTGAGATCCGGATCTGCTTCATTTTAGGGACCATGCCTTGAAATGATTAGGAAAAACTAATGGGTGGCATGGATATATAATACAACACATAAATCAAGGTGGGCTGCATGCACTAAAACAATGCAAGTGCACTAAGCAGCCAGACTACTAAACAAAATAAGGTGCGTGGCTATAAAACAACCACACCACCCGTTCGTTTTTTTTTTTTTTTTTTTTTTTTTTTGAGAGAGAGAGAGAGAGACATGAGAGGGAAAGAGAAAAAAAATGAGGGTGAAAGAAAGGAAAAAAGAGAGAAGGAGAAAACGAGAGGGAACAGGAGAGAGGGTGGAGAGGGAGCCACACTAGAGGGGAAAGAAGAAGAATAAGAAGCAGGAGGAGGAGGAGCTGCACTGGCACTGTGAGGAGCTGCATCAACGCCACCGAAGAAGAAGAAGAAGAGGAAGCAAAAGAAGAATCAGGTTCGGTTTTTCATTTTTTCTTTCTTTAAAAAAAAAAAAAAAAAAATTCTTTTAGGGTTACTGCCCGCAACGACTATTACGGGTTCATAACAGCCGTTATGCCTTATAACGACAAGGCCGTTTCGGTTCCATTTTCTAGACCTCCCTGTTTCAGCCCCATATCGAGTAACAATAACCGCTGTTAACAGCCGATACGTAACCGATTTGGGACACCTAGCTAAACACGCTTGGAGGGACCGGAAACATAAGAATACCAAGACATAAAACTGAAAAAAGGTGACTTACTAACCAAACAGAAGAAGGCATTTGATTTATTATTTGGCATGCATTTAAAATTGAATTGCTCTAAAACATTTTAAAAACCTCCATGTTAAATAAGAAAGTCCAAGACACATTAATTAAGTGTTGATTCTTACATTTAGAAACACCATTTTGTTGTGGTGTGTGCGCGCATGATGTTTGACGAATAATGGTATGAGATGAGAGATATAAATTGAATATTCGTTAGATATATGTTCCCTAGCATTATCTGAATGTAGAATATACACTCTAGCATTGAGTTGTCTCCAAGATTCACTTTAAAGCGGTCTTTTATTAAACATAACCAAGTCATACAAGAATAACCATCCACAAAAATAATAAAGAATTTAAAACCAAATAAATTAATAGTACAAATTGGACCCGACAAATCCAAATATACTAAAGAGAAAGGACTATCACTACTTTTGTCCACAAAAAGGCAAGAATAAGACTCTATGATGCTTGCTTAACTCACAACTTCACATTTTAATTACAACACATAAGAAAACGTCAAAAAAAGACTCTAAAATACTCAATGAAGGGTGACTAAGCTTGTAATGCCACCAATGACGTAAAACATTGCCTGCAATGCCGCTCCAATTATTCCATTGTCAAGATAATAAAAACCATTCACTTCATGCCCCACCAATCGTTCTCCCCTTCTTTATATTGTGAAATTAACAATAGGAGGGATAGATCGCAACAGAACCATTCAAAGATCTAGTTAGCTTATTTATTAAGAACATACTAGGTATATATACTATTGATGACAATAGAAGAAATGGAGTAAGATAAGCAATACCCAACCCAGACACGCGGGTTGAAGTATTGTCAGCTAATGTTATAGAGGAAATAGGAGTAGACTCAAACAAGACACTGGTTACCAATCATATGGTCTACAACTCCAAAATTAATAACCTAGGAAACAGTTTTAGAGGAAGAAAGGAAGATCATATCGTTTAGTTCCAAAAATTTAAGAACCGTTTAGTTCGGTTCGGTTCTGGTTTGGGGGTATGTAGAACCGAACCGAACCGCGATACGAACCGTGGATCCAAACCATGGAACCGAACTTGGAACCGAACTATAGAACCGAACTTGGAACAGAACCGTGGAATCGAACTTGAAACCGTGAGTTTACAATATATTTTAGTTGTATATTTGACTCATGATTTATGGTTTACAATGCACCCTTTGATTATTTTCATAAATGTATTTTTTCACGCCATATACAATATCTAAACCATTCATCAAATGGATCACAACATGAATGGACATGGGCTAAATTATAAAATTGAACATGCAATTAGGCTGGATTATAAAAAGCCCAGAACCGTGGAACCGATCCAGAACCGAACCAGTTTTCACGGTCCGATTCCGGTTCGGTTCTAGGGTGCTAACGGTCCAGTTCAGGTTCCGAAAATCCTAGAACCGTAAGGAATGGTTCAGTTCTGGTTTCACCCCAAAACCGGACCGAACCGAACCGTGTGCACCCCTATCACCCAACACTTGCTTTAAGAAAGCACGGATCAAAGATCACCACCATACATGTATGGATCGATTAATGACGACTATGCAAAAACCTTCACTTTTCATTCACGATCTCTACAGCCTCACTAGATCTTCAAATTTGACCATAGATGCACATTGGCCCACTTTGAACCATCATGATTGGGGTGAAAGTGAGTCTCAAGCACACTCACAATGCACGACTACACAACCCACCATATGGAGTAATGAATGAAGGCAATTTGCGTAAATCATCTCCAAAATGATTTAGGGTTTCACCTTGTAAAGAGGAAAAAAAGACGAGGAGAAAGAAAGTGAAAGAAAGATAAAGGAACAAGATATTAGATCTTTTACGACTTTGACACCATGTTTCCTTGAGTGAGATTGAGAAGGAGAGAGAATATGAAGAGAAGCAAGAGAAAGAGAGAGGAAGCTCAAAAGAGTAGTGACGCCCGTAGCCTCTCCCTTATCATTAGAGCTTTCATAATATTTGTGAAAATACAAAAATAACCCTACAAAAGTAGGCATATGCTTAAGTTATTACATAAACCAATGCCATTTACTTAAACTCTATTCTAACACATCATCTTAAGGACTAAAGAAGAAAATAATAATATGAAACAATAATCTCCGTGCAAAGTGAACCACATGTGAGATCATCACCATCCATCATGGTCCATCAGCATTATGTATGCTTGCTTTTAATGAAGTTTCTATTACCAATCAAAAGTGCATCAACAATGGACAAATAAGGAAAAGGCATAGGTGAAAAAACTGAAGTAAATTAACATCTCAAGAATAAAATACATGGAAGGAAATGTATACACAAGTGAAAACATGAGTTGTTAGATGAAGAGGCAGTATCAATCTAACGTTAACAGCATATTAAGCAAAAGAACAATACAACCATATATTGATCACAACATGTACAGAATGTTACATGAGTGAAAACATTAGAACACACAAAATACACATTTAACCATGAGAATATATATATTAATTATATCAAGTACCATCCACATCATGAGTGCTACAAATATGTAGAAAAATTTTAGTATGTATTTTATGAAAATCAAGGATATATTTCAAAACATACCTGATTCACTCCATGCTTGAGACGGCGATACTGTCACCAAAATTGGCACATAAACCAAGTACTCAGAATAGCTTAGATATATCAGTTTAAAAGGTGTGCCGCAAAATTGAGAAGGCATGCATGTGATAAGCAAGGATTCACCTTCCCAACATTGAAATGTTTGGTTTCATGACCTAACCAACGGAGATATCTTGTAAGTTTAGCAGCAGTAAAAGTCTTGCCTCGAGCTGGCAAGCCAACCTGTAGTACAAGAAAACAGTGACGATCATTTACTTCAGCATGAAAGAGACTGAACCTATGAAATGTTTCCATCATTAGCATTCAAATTGAAAAGGGAAAAAATAAAAAATCCGTAGCACAGCACCTAGTCTATTTATTCCGCAGTTCTTGTTGTAGATATGCCAAATTGTACATATCATAGTGTACAAAACCTACAAAGTTCAATTGCAGTAGGATTTAGATCATTAATAGACTTTTAGTGCCAACTCGTGTAATAGATGGGCCTTGGACAATTCCCTAAGCAAATTTCTAACAGCAAGTTTTCTCTCAATGAAAGAAAAATCACAAACTGAAAATCAACTGTAACTGATTGTTAATGGGTCATGGTGACATATTTTCCAGCCAGATACACCATCATATGCATTTTATACATGCACAACAATCCAGACTGTCCAAATAGTCAGCCCCTTGTGGATGCAACATAGCCCGTGAACCAACCTAATTAGAGAATCTTAACTGTCTGATTTATTTATGTTGGATTTGGACTGCTGGCCTTTTCTTGCCTGTCCATTTTATGGTCACCAATTGGAGAGATAAGCAATACCAATCAGTTTAATTTTTGGGTTATTGATGAGGACATCTGACCAATGTTGTCAAATGACATAAGCAATTTTATTTTTTTTTATTTTGAAAAAAAATTGAAAAAATTAAAAATTAAAAAAAAAAAAAAGAAAAAAAATGGACATTATGTGATCGCATAATGGTATATGCGATCGCTCTATGCGATATGCAATCACATACTATACATATGGCATATGCGACCATTGCATATGCCATATAGATGGCATTATGCGATTATGGGATTGCATAATCGATTATGCGATCCCTTTTGACAACATTGCATCTGACCGTTCAGAGTATAACAACGGAGGAGAATAGCAATGCAGCCTTCTTTGTGGCTAGACGAGTGTTACATGGGGCTCACGGGGTCCAGATCGCATCCCTAGCCATCATAAAAGACCTCACGTGCATGGTTTGTGCATCTTTGAAGACCCCGCACTGGAAAGATGCACGTGGGCTATGTATTGTGGAGTTCCGGACGGTTGGAACGCGCGTATCGAGCTGTTTATTCACTTTTTATCATGGGCCAACTCAATTGTGGATACTTTAGGACTTGGGAGTCTTAGGTTTTATTTCTTACTTTATCAAGATCTAGTTTATTTTGTGGTTTTATTTTGTTTTATGCATTCAAGGAGATTTTATATAGTAGGGGATTTTTTAGAAAAATCTTTTTTTTAGAGCGTCTTTTTGTAAAAACGAATTCCTAAGACTATAAAAGAAAGGGGAGGTACCCTCCATGCTATTATTTCTCAAAAACTTCAAAGTCTCCTTTCTGATTTGAAGGATTCTCAATGTGATTTGGAGATTAGGATTTGTGAGAGGCCATTCCTATTCGACGGAGGTGCGAAGCTTCCACTTACCTTCCGTATTCTTCCTTTTTATCCATCAAGGAGGTATTTCTTTCAAGTTTTCAACTTTTCTTCTTCCCCTTTTTCCCAAAACCCACCAAAATCCCTTTCTTTCTTCCTCTTTACATCTTCCCGCATAAACTCAACCCTTGAAACCCCAAACCCTAGCCAAAATAACCCACATGTGTAACCATATGGCCATACGCAAGAACCCCTATAGCTAGTCATACGGCCCACACTTCGTCCCTTTGATTCCTTCTTGCTTCCACATCAAAACCCCCTTGAATCACATACCTTAATCCTAACCTAAACCCTAGATCCCCAAATATCTAAGTTTCCCCAAATCACCTAAACCCTAGAATCCTAATTTCCATAATTGGCCCTAAATTCCAAACTTCCAACCATCCAAATCCCTAATTCCCTTCTACTAAGACCTAAAGCCTCAATCCCTTTACCAATTAAGCAACCTAAGCCTTAATTTCCCTTCTTCCCCAAATCCCATGAAACCTAATTGAGCAAGCCCTAGGTAGTATTAGCTTTCCTTTTTTGAAATTAAACTAATTCCTATGCTACTTGGATGTTCCTACATCCATAAGATCCCATCTTTTAGTATTAAATGGTCATGCATTGCGTAGCTTGATATATGTGGCATGAATTTCTCATAGTTACATGCTTGATTCTTGATATATTTGATGATTTAGCATAGTTTGTGAATTTGATTATTTATGTTAAGTTGTTGACTGATCTCTCTTAATTATTTAGTCACATGCATGTGTCCTACATCAGTTATGCTCCATCCAAAGATACACCACAATTTATTCAGTTTCGATTGGGGTGTGTGTGTGCATGTGTGTGTGTGCATGTGTGTGTGCAGCAGATGGTGAGCAGGACCTAGTGAGGTGCCGGTTGCTGGATTTCAAATTTTCTTGTTGTTCATTCTCTAAAGAAAGAACGAAACCAGTTGACAACATGCATGCCTGCACAACCGATGGCCGATGGGTAAGGACATGTTAACAGATATCAGCAGCATCATTTGTCCTTCAATTACCATTGCAAACAGAATGGTAGCACAGATAATTTCAAATGTAGATAAGGTGTCAAGCATTCACATCCCCCAGACATAATCCATGACAGATCCACCATACAATGAATCAACAGTATCAGGCAATATTATCATGTTATCGATGGTACAGATACGAAGCATGGGGAGCTATAACAAAGGATCCCATGTATCAATGATAATATCATCAATACACAATGATATATCTCGAAACACCTATGTATGGTGATATTTCCCACAATATCTGCAGTACTTCCTATGATATCTGTGATATTTCCCATGATATGACCACCAGGACCTAGAGTTCATAATTGGATATTTTCTTCTCTATTTGTGGCGAGAAAGAAGGAGTGGTGAATCTACGATACGAATGATGCCTTTTCCCTTAATTAAAGTTCAATCCACCCCCAAATAAAATAAAATGAAAAAGTTGAATCACTATCTTTGCTACATCACAAGGGTGACAATGCAATTGATTAAGAAGGGTATTGGAAGTTACACATACCCTCCTCTTGACAAGGGAAAATGGAATGTTTGTCCTTGCTGCTGAATCCCATATTTCATCAAACATAATAGACAATCTCGAAGGCTGAGTAACACCATGTGAATCTGAGACAAGGGCTTTTTTTTTTTTCTTTTTTACTTTTTTCCTTTTTTCCTTTTTTTCTGTGCGTGTGTGTGTTTGTCCTAAGTGTATAATCATGTGTCTTTTAGCATCTCCGGAAGTTTCAATTAAACATCCCCATTTTCATATAGTTTCCCCAATGTTTCCCTGGATTGATACATGTGATATTTTCCCATGTTTCCCATGATATTTTTATCCTAAGGGCGCAATACATTGTGCAATACCAACATATAAAAACATTGAAAGAATCAATGCAATAAAGTTGATTACTCTGCATCAGAGAGTTTTTCTTTTCTTTTCTTTCTTTTCTTTTCTTTCGGTGGATGCATCTTTGATGAAACTGAACAAAAGAGCATACAAAGAGAGAAAGCCAGGTCCACCAATGATGAGAAACCAACACATGACCTGTCCATCCGAAATAACATCAAATAAGCTTAATTCCCCCGAAAGATCTTCTCTACTACAACCTGACAAAGGGGCTAAACCCAAAAACCAAGAAACTCTCCCTTTAGCCTTTTGGAACATCAATTCCATGGAATCTTGGCGGTTGTTAAAAGTGCAATTATTTGATGACAGGTGATCATGATCCCCATCTTAAGAAGTGAAAAATGGATGGATAACCTGCAGAAGCCTTCAGAGAAGTTGATGACTCCAACTATGACACTGTAAACCAAAGACATCTCGAATGTGTGGTTTTATTCTTTCTTACTCTATGCAAGCTAACTTCTTTGTTAATGATTACAATCAGGTTCTTCTGTATTACTCTACAAAGAATGGTTAGCTCAATGACAGGAATTGATTTTTCACTCTGAAATCTGATCATGCTGCACACATCCAACATCGGTATATAATTTCAGGCACATGCAACATAGTAAGTACTGTTTTGAAGAAGACAACTTAAAAGGTTTAGAAACAGCTAATCATTTAATCGTCATAAGAATACCAGAACAATTGCCAAATGCTGGTCTTCCTTTGGTCCAAGCATCTGATCAGCTACAGCAGCTGCTGCAACAGCTCCGGCTGCTGCTGGCATGGCCTTAAGAATTAGTAAAAAAGAGAGAAGCATAAGAACCACAGTCACAGGAAATAAAAAGCAATATTGAAAAAAAGAAAAAGAGTAAAATAATAATGAAAAAAAAAAAAAAGCAATATTGAAAAAAAAAAAAAAAGAGTAATGATCTAGCATCATATAAAATAATAATGCAATTTGTTTGGAGTAGAAACAAAGAACCACAGTCACAGGATTAAGTGGAATAACAGAACTTATGTCCAGCCTGTTAGAAAATTAGATAGGTTAGGATGATGCTTGTACCATATTCTATGCAGGTGATAGTAAGTGCTAGCGTCAAAATGATAAATGAAACTATCTATCCTACATATCTAGGATGAATGTCATAGAAATTCAAAATAAGAAAGGTACATCGGGCAGGTGCTGCCACTAAATCATGATCGAGATAAGAACCAGACCTTCCTGTTCTTACTTCCCTTTTGATCAGCCCTTGTGATTTGGGGCGGAAAAAATAAGAAAAGCATATCATGATTAATGCAGGGTGGCATATTGTGGAAACGTGTTTAAGCCCCACCAAACAGAATTTGTCAGCGCACTCAAAGACTACCTAAAAGTGAACAATGGATACCACTAGCAGAAGAAAGGTCAAAATTAGTCATTTTTATATAATCTTTACTAAAGTAAGAAAACAAGGAGAGGATAGGAAAACAAGAACTTTAGGTCTTGTACCAACCTTCGATTCAGAATCCAGTTTAAGATCGTTAGTGAAGGCACTTGCACTAGCTGATTTAACAAGCCTAGGAGAGCCAACACCCCGGTCAACAAAGAGTCCTCTTTGACCATCTTGCTTTTGAAAAGGTGAGAATGTGCCCACTGATTTCGACTCAACCATGCCAGAAGTAGAATAGACTTTAGAAGGATCTGGGACTGCAACCTCCATATCCTACATTAAGAACCAATTCAAACATCAATAAATGCATATGCATCAGATCTCGCCAACCCAACAACACTGCCAGAGAAGATGCAGGAAGATAAATATCCATTACTACAATTTGTCAAAATGAAAAAAAAAAAAAAAAACTAAAGTAATTAAACAAAATTCACAAGAACAAACTAAATCCTCATTATCTAAGCCAGTTTCTTCTGATAACGCATTTCCAGAATTCGGCGTTGAGGTAAATCAGCTAGTCATCAGTCTCTGGGCTGCATTTGATACATGTCATCACCCCCAATAGTATATGACCATTTGAATATCCCTATTTGAAAGTACTATACACATAACCAACTGTACAAGCCTCTAATGCTTCCCAATTTTAGAATATGAAATATTAGTTACCAGTCAGGAACTGCCATGTGAATATTATTCTTTCCATGGAGACTAAATTGGTAGTGGGAGAATTCATGTCCTTATTGACAGGACTATCCAATATGTCCATAGTCAATAATAAGACGCATCCAAGTATACAATCCCCACGACATTATGAATCAATAATGAGTTTGTGCCGCCAAGGGACTCTTTTGTCAAGCATATAAGCAAACTTGCAGCAGATGAGTTAGCCCAAGTCCCCCATAAGGCCTCAACAAAAGTGTGGACCCCATAACAATTGCCATAAAATGATTTTTTTTTAAAATGCTCGCATTGACTCTCAAAACTCTCAAAATAGCCATGGAATAGAATTCCTATGCAGTCTTCACTAAAGAGTTGCATCCCCTTGATTGGCAAGACACACATACAATGCTCACAACAAGAGTAGACTGAAACGCCTTTACCACACACGGATACTTCTCCCACTCCAAATGAATTATAAAAAATAAAAAATAAATAAAAAATCATAGCTAGAAAAGGAGCAAACCCCATCTCTATTTGGACATTTGGATCTAGATCAAAGGAGGCCATGCCCACCATCACTTTGTAGTGATTTTGGTTTCAGTTGGTGATGGTAACATCCTAATACCCTAAGACAGTTTTCCTTTTCATCCATGATTCCCAAAGTTGGATTTTGATGGTACTTTTATATTGTGATTCTACATTGTAGTTCGAGGATGTAACATCAGACCCGAGATGCTTCATATCTGCGCATCAGGATGATTTTCTATTTATGCACTCTTTTATAAATGTGCTGTCCAAGTGGGTTAAATGACTTGAACTTCAATGAGTGTTGACTTATCACATTCATATGACAATGCTCATAATCCTTTTTAAAAATATTATAATGCTTGTAGGAGTAGTTGATTAATTGATGAACAAGAATGAGAAAAAGGATAATTATCACTCTCTTAGTATTTGTTTACAAATTCCAATATTTTTCCAAGTCTAGAAAAATTGAAAAGAAAAATGAATCAAATTTATAATTCAATTTAAAACTCAACTCAATAGGAATATATGAACTAGTTCCGATTCTCAGAAAATTGGAAATTACAGGTTTTGGGTGACACCCTAATGCAGTATAGGTGGGCCTGATGCACATGGAAGGCCAAGATCAAGCAAGGCAAGCATATCCAAGAGTTGAACATGTGCCTTGTTTGAATTTCAGGTATTGGTAGAAACTAGTAACCAAGGAGCCTTTTGGGGATATGATGGGGACATCTAGTGCACACGCACACCCCCCTTATGCACATACGTAAGGAGGAGGGCCCCACCTTTGATCTGGATCGATAACGACATCCATGGAGGGCCTCCTAGTTAGAGGACTGTTTTCGTTCCTTGGGGTGGGCCCGATCATCATGTGGATCCCATCATTGGATCTCATGATCGTGACCCACTACCCTAGGTGACTTAGGACTTTGAGTTTTACTTATTACCGTTATTAGGAACATTATGAACGGTTTATATTGAATTGATTAGTTGTTATTTTTTATTACTTCGTCTTAAAGTAATAGTATGCGCACATAGCGCGGCTTTTGGGGTATAGGTTTTTCTTATAAATAGGCAACCCTTTGTAGGGTTTTTTCCATTGAAGATGATTAATAAAATTCTGCATTTTCTTGCTTCTCTAATTCTCTGAGTTGTGGAAACCTAATTTGGTGCGAAACCTTCTCTTCTTCGAAGGACTAACTACCGTAGTGCGAAGCCACCCCAATCCTAAATCACCTCCATCTCCTACCCTCCATATTCTTCATCTCCTATAGCCATCCCCTCATCAAATCCACCCATGTTTGCAACTAATCTTTCCCCCACAGCGGATTTCCAGAATCTGGCCCTGCAGGAGAGCCGAAACTTCGGCGGAGCACCACGCGCAGATCGGGCTGAAACTCGGTGGTTGTGTGGCCCAGACCTGGCCAACCAGATCCTAGGTAGGGGTTTTTGGGTTCGTGGGCCCCATGCACATGCGGACAGCCATCAGCGCACGTGCGTCACGCCTGGCCTATTGTCCGCATGCGCGGGCTGGCTTCAGGTTCATTCTCTCCTCTCTTTCACTCCTCTCTTACCTGATTTCCCTAACCCTAACCCTACATTGTCTTAAAGTTTAATTTCTTTGCCCCTTTTTCTAACCCTAGGGTTTTCCGAATTGAAACTTGTGAATCTCTTGGATTAGGGAAAGTATTCGACCTTATGTGGGATGTGGAATTCTGTGTGATTGCTTCTGAACTAATATGATCTAAAGCCCGGAATCTCGCATATCATGTTTAAATTTTCATGTCTTACATCAGCATATTTCCTTTTTAGTTAGGGGGTGGCTATAGTGGTTGTGGTCAATGTTTCAAATATCGACGTTATCGGATGATATATCCCACATGTTCAATCCGGTGAGCATTTTCAATTTCCAATCCTTTTTTTCTTCATCTTTTTTTTAAAAAAATTATCTTAAATCAGTGTCAAATGGTTATAAATCCATTAGTTCTTCATGTTTTGCATCAAAAATCATCGAGTGAGCTTTAATTTCGATATCCATTGGTTCTTCATATTCTCCATGTCTTTTTCGAAATTTTCCTTGAACCCGCTGTCAATTGAGACTAATTTCGAAGCATTTAGAAGTATTTAATGAAATGATCATCACATATACTATAATTTTGAAATTCGAGTGCAGGTGGTCCGATTTGGAAATTTTGGGGAAAATTAAAAATTTTCCCAATTTCTCCCAAATTGTATACAACGTTGCACTCCAAAAATAAAATCAACCATGTATGAGGGTTGATCTACTGATTTTTTCAGTCCTTGTCAATTTTTGAAAAATAAAAATTATTTTTTAATTAAAAATTTATTAAAATATTATTATTTTTTTAAATTTCCCTTCAACCAGCTGTCGATTGAGACTAATTTCGAAGTATTTAGGAGTGTATCAGTTGTCAATTGAGACTAATTTCGAAGTATTTAGGAGCGTTTGATGAAATTATCATCACATACACTCTAAATGTTATGCATTCAATTTTTATTTTTATTTTTTTTAACACACGCACACATGTTATGCATTCAATTGGAATATAGTGGTTCAGTCAGACAGCGCATCGTAGGACCATATACAAAGGAAACTAATTATGTGCACTTCTTTTTTAAGATGTTATGATTTAAAAGTATACATTAAGGTCTTTTTTAACAATCCATGAAGTTTCATTGAAAAATTAAACCATTTTCCCAATGTTTCCCCTATGTTTCCCAAAAAGTGCGATAAATTACCCAATATAAACGATATATCCCGTGCAATAACCGATAAGTATTTGTACCCAAAGGATGTGATACATAACGTGTAAGGCCCGTATCCTAGTTCGTATTGTTCCGTCAACTTCCGTAGTCCTCTCGGTCGAATTCCGGCAACCTTCGACCCTTAACCAGTATTTGCACGCAACCCTGAGTCACACGCCGTCAACCAGAGTCGACTCAACCCGAGACTTATACCTTAGCGACCGCGTTGTCGCCTCGATTCCGATGCTGCGTCTCGCGCGCCGACGCGATACCGAGGCCAGGAGATGTGAACCCGCATTCAGTTCGAGGAAAACACTGCGCGTACGAATTCCGAGGGAATCTCTACAACTTGTCACATCCATCAACCCATCAACCAATCACCTCAACCAAATACACCATCACCTCACACCCTTCCCCAAGCAACCCCCAAAGTCAAAAAGGTTCTTGCACACTTATACTTTTCTTACACCATCTACCACAAAAGTCAAAAAAAAAATCTCTTACACATCCATCACCCATCTCTCTCTCCCTTTACAACCCTCTCTCTCTCTCATTCTCAAACCACTCTCCCAAGCAAGAGAAAACACCATACATCCAACCTCTCCCAAATCTCCCCAAGAGAGAGCTTTATGTGTGGACCACTTCCTACCCTCCCATCTCAACCATCCAAACTCTATCTCCTCCATTAGGATCGAAGCTAAGGAGCAAAGGAAGCCAAGAGAGCAAACAGTGGACGGTGGGTGATCTTGGTCCCACATTTGCATTTTATTTTATTTTTTTGTGATTAAAGGGCCACATGTAGTGGGACCCACTTTGATGTATGCTTGTATTCATGAGGGGCCCATAGTGGCGGGGCCCCTCCGTTATCTTCGATCTTTCTTTCTCTCTTTCCACCTTCCTCTCTTCTCTCTCTTTCTCATGTATTGTGGACCCCACAATGAAGTATGATCCATGTCGTCCCATCCATAAGGTCCACCTTGCCGACCGCCTTTGGGTGGGCCTAGATGTAGAACACAAATATCAGATTGATCCAAATACAGTGGACCACGTCCAAGTAGGACCCACTATGATGCCTGTGTTGTATCCTATCCAGTGTCCAGGGATGCCGGACGTGCATCACAGTGAGGTGTGGACTGACATTGGGTGTGCTAACAGTGAAGTGTTAGCTGATGGTGGTGGTGTACTGTCAGTGGGTGTGCTAGCCGTGGAGGGGTGCTGACGGTGGGGTCCATGAGACCCATCCACGCCGTCCATCCTTTTAAATGGGCCACACCATGGTGTATATGCTTTATCCAGACCGTCCACCACCCTTGGACGGTGGGACCCACATCCGTGTGGGGCCCTCCTTGATGCGTCTGTCCGCACCCAGATCCATAGCTCAACTGGCAGACTAAGTGAAGACACCTCGTTTCAGCGCTGGGGCCCAGACCCTAGCTCCAGTGCTAGGCGGAGTGAAAGGTACCTCATTTCAACGCCAAGGTCAGTTGGAGTCTGTGGGACCCACCATATCCCACGCCGTCCACTTGCTTGGATGGGCCACACGTGCTGCGTGTGAGCCGTCCACCACCCCTGGACGATGGAACTCACCCCACGTGTGGGGCCTCCATTGATGTATGTGCATGTCCAGGCCGTCCAGGGCCTGGACATTGTTTTTTTAATATAATATTAATATATTATTTTATATTATATTGATATATGATATATTATATTATAATATTATATAATACCTTATATTAGCTAGAAAGGGTGGGCCCTACGTGGGACCCACCTCTGCCCTCTCCTCAATGCTTAAAAGTTGTTGTGCAGCAGTATATTTTATATATATATATATATATATATATATATATATATATATATATATATATATATATAATATCATATACATGACATGTGAGAGTGAGCCCTATGTGGGACCCACCTCTGCCTTGCTTTAAGCAGCAATAGCTGCATGTACGGCAACTACATGGCTGTTCTGTTGCCGTGCAACCAGCCGCTGTACACGGCAGCAAGCCCTGTGGGTCTCACCTATTCCATCCACGTCGTCCGTCTATGGGACCCATCATGATGCATGTGTTGTATACGAATTGTCCAACCGTTTGAAGATATCATTTTATGGCATGAACAAAGGAGTGGGTCAGATCTAAAGTTCAAGTGGGCCCCACCATTTAAATAGCGAACCGTGACATCCACCGTTCAAACTTCTAAGGGCCATGGTAGTTTCCAAATAAGTTGATATTGTTTTCACTTCATTTATCTCTGTGTTATCTTATGAATAGGTCGGGTCTTAAAATACGTAAGGGCGGGCCCAACTTGATATATATGAGGCCCATCGATGCGACCTATTTGATATACATGAAGCCCAATGGTGCAACCCACATAATGCGGCTCATGTGATGTGGCCCACTTAACATATGAGGCCCAGTGATGAGGCCTAAGCGCGAGGCCCGTTATGATATATTTGAGGCCTAGGTGCGAGGCCCACCTGTTGTGTATTCGAGGCCCGAGGAGATGTATGTTGGCCCATATGACGAGGCCTATGTGACATAAATGAGGCCCATCCTGATTGTACGTAAGGCCAATGGGCCCATTATATGTTTGGCCCTATGTAGGCCACTCCTTGGGAGCAATGTTGGTTAGATGTCCACATTGATGGGCAATGATGGTTGGACGTCCTCATTGTGACCTTCCCTTAGGCCTTGTTAGGCACATTCTCTTCGTGGGTTAACCCAAATAAGTGGGCCCCATTCGTCGAAGATGGATGACTCTGTGCTATCGGATTTGATATAACCACGGGTGAGTGCCGATCTTTATACTATGGTTGATCGGCTAATCATCTATGGACCCCGCTTTGTTTATCTACTGATTATCGGTACCGATTATTGATGCTGAGTATCGGTGCCGATTGTCGTGACCGAATGCCGATTCGGATTCACTTGATCGATGTCGATTAGCGATCGAGGCAGTTTATCATGACCGATTATCGATTGCCGATTTTCGATTGACATGACCGATTTGCCGATTCCGATTATCGATCGATTTTGATTGTCGTGACCAATTTGCCGATTTTGATTGTCGAGGATGAGTATCGAGGCCGATTCCAAGTGTCGATTCCAATTGTTGGGGCCGATTCCGATTGTCGAGGCTCATTGTGATGTATTCGAGGCCCATGGGACGTGGCCCATTGTGATATATTTTCGGCCCATATGGTGAGGCTCGACTTGATGTATATTAGGCCCATGGGAGCGGCCCATTGCGATGTATATTAGACCCATGAGATGTGACCCACTTGATGTATATGTGGCCTATGAGTGAGGCTCATCGCGATGTGTATAAGCTCTTGAGTGAGGCCCATGGTGTTGTATATTTGGCCCTGGTGTGAGGCCATGAGTCCACTGTATGTTAGGCTCTATATGGGTCATTCCTTGAGGGCAATGTTGGTTAAATGTCCACATTGTCGAGGTTGATTGTCGATGCCGGCTATTGATACCGATTATGAGTATGTGACAGCATAGCATCATGATACATGCCCATATGCATCATCTGCATGTTTGTTATGAGATGTGATTGACCATTGCATATATCATTGGGTAAGTTGTTATGAGACTCCCTGATAGGCGGAGGTTATCTCACATGAGCGTACGATATGCGCAGGATTAGTGCATGACTGGATTATATGACTCATGCATCTTGCATTGTGTGATTACTGTACGCCCTAACGACATCAAGGCTGTAGCCTCCACAGGCATATCGTGGATGGCCAGATGGGACACCGAAAATGTTTGGTTCGAGCATCGGGTTGCCATAGATGGCCCTGGGTGAAAATTCCTAAAATCCTCTTGGTACCAGAGGACGCTGCAATGTCAAGACCGAGTGGATGTACATGAGCACCCGAGTGCCAAATACCAGGAGGTCGTGTCTCCCACTGTGTCGTGGTCGATTGGGAGGGGGTGTGGCCTTACCCGCCCGAGGGAGTAGGCATAGCTAGGCTCAGTTTGACCAGCTCGAGGAATGAGTCCGCTATCGACGAACCGGGTAGATATTGGCAAACTACTGGCTAGGCGGATAGTGAGGTCTCTTCCACTTACCCAGTTGTGCGCTTGATGGGATGGCAGGTGGTGTGGAGTGTACTAGACCCCAGTGATGATCCCAAAGAGAAACCGTACTGATATGTGGACTTATTGAGCAGGAATTGCATATTCATTCATTCATTCATTCACTATCCACTCGGGCAGGTGGTGCGCAATTATTTGTTACGTGTATCTTCGCATGGCTAGGATTTTGGTTAGGCGTGCGACTAACCTGAGACCAGGAGTTTACCACATTGAGTCTGACTATCCAAATTTAGATATGGGACTAGTTTGGATAAACGTCTCTTGTGATGAACCCCATAGCCTGCGATATTACGTATTATCACCCCGACCTCACACTCCAACTTGGTCATTTCATTCGCATCGCATATTTCATCCGCATTCATATGGCATGTTTTCTATACTTATATGGCCTAGACGGACTCAGCAAGATTTACATATTGCATTGTACCCTCTGCATCTGATATATGGCTCTCTATGACTCCTCATTTGCATTGCTGATCTGTATTGCGTATTTTGATATTATATGACTCATGGACTTACCAGTATATTTCTTTTTACTCTGATTACTCTGATATCGTATAATTCATGACCTTGTCAGTATTTCCGCTTATTCCGATGATGTATGATTTATAGGCTTTATGGTATACTTAGCACTTATCTTGCGCACACACTTTCACCACCCTCTAAGCTTTCTATAAGCTTACGCACGATAGATGTGTGCAGGTGGCGTTAGGTTTCAGCGGCGCTGGGCTTGGAGTGTGCAACTGTCTTCTGGAGCTTTGATTTCGATATACGTATTTCCCTTTCAGCATTATATTCAAATGATTATATTAGAGGATATGTGATGATGATGTTGCCTTTATGATTTGGGTATACTTGTGGTTATGCTTCTTATGAGACAAAGGTACGTTGAAAATCCTCCTTGTAGGATCCTAGGATCGGAACTTGGCGTATAAACACTAGGAGCCGAGAATGGGGTACTAGGAAGGCTTTCGGCACCGGGTTCGGCGATCGGGATTCCTGTGAATCCGATTTCCGGCTTTGGGGCGTGACATAACGTGATACCGATATTTCAAACACTGGTTGTGGTTAGTTAGGATCTTGGTAACTAATCAAAGGATTGGTTAGACTAAGCATGATTAGTTAAAAGTTTATTGACTGGTTATGGGTAGTTAGGATCTTAGCAACTAATCAACAGATTAATTAGGCTGAGCATGATTAGTTAGAAGGTTGGAGTTCTGTAGCAGGATTTGTAAAAATACTATGTTAGTGGGCATTGGGAGGACTTTTTATTAAATTTGAATGAAATTTCATTTCTTGGAGTTGGAGCAAGAGGCTTGAAATTCCTTCTTGAATTTGGGTGTTTGGATTGCAAATTGCAAGCCAAATACATTGAATTTCCCCTGAAATTCCCCTTCTCCTTTCTTCCCCTGTTTCTTGTGTGATTGCATTCCTGGGGTCCGTCGATCCCATTCGCCGTCACATCCACAGCCGAACATGAACATCTTTGCTATAGCACCATGTGACAGAAGAACTAAAAAGATAAAATGCAGAAACAAAAGAAACAAAAGAAGTTATCTGTATATTTATGTAAATCAGCTAATGTTATCTGATATTTCATTAGAATAATATTTAAAAGTTCTCCACATCGCATGTTAAATAGAATTCAAATTTTGGAGGAAAGGTTACCAGGAAAAACCTTTCTAATCCAAGCTCGATCAGCAGAAACAACAGCAGACTTATTTGGTCCATCATAATTAGAAAAGACCCCACCATGAGTTATTGATCTTGGAGTCTCAGTCAGATTTGCTGCATAAACATGGCCTGAGTTTGCAGAAGCAGCTGGTGCTGGAACAACATAGTGTTCCAAATCAAGCTCCAAACTAGCAGAGGAACCATTCTGTGTGAAAGATGAAGAAAAAATCAGCAATCATGAATGAGACCACAAAAAATAATAATAATAATAACAGGAAAACAAAAAATCAACCCGATATAATAAATGTACCAAATAGACAAGGTCAAGCATCCACATTCAATAGGTCTTAAGCATGCCAGATTCAGTAAATACAAATGAATGGCGCAACCATGTATCCCATTAAAAACTGTAAGTTAAACTATGTTATATGATTCAAGAAAAATGTGACAGACTTCAAGCGAAGCTTTATAAAGATGTTAGGTTTCATCCTGCTAATTTGCGTATGACAGGAACTACGTAAAATTTTCTATTTAGCTAAGATAAAACAACAACAGATAAATCCAAGAATATACCCATAAAAATTGAAGAAAAGGTGGTGGATCCCTGGTATCTCCTGCGGTGTACCATACTTGTAAACCTTGCACACTAGGGTAGCCAAGAACCACCATAGCAAGTGATAAGTCATGTACTTATGTGGTAGCTTTAATAGTTTAAACTTTAAACTTAGATGCATCCTCGTATTATAAAAGGGATATGTCCCCTTTATCAATGCAATGAAATCATTACTCATTTGGATGCCTCTAAAATCCACAAGTTGTAATTAGATTACAGGTAATCTGAATGCATGGGTCATTTGGATGGGTGGAATTGCCTGTAACATGATTGCAGGCAGTAATCAGATTACAGCTTTTAACTGTATCTGAAACATGGCAAAAGGGCATGTTTCAACAGTTTTTTTTTTATTATTATTTGAAATTTCCTGCTACAAGGAGAGTTGCAGCTTCTCCCAACGGCTAGTGATGCAACGGTTCGTTTGTGAAATCGTCAAATCCGGCAACAAAAAAAAAAAAAAAAAGAAAAAAGAAAAAAAGAAACCACCTCTAGATACCAAACTAATCCAATATGAAGAAGTAGAAGACTGACCGTTGATCTACATGATCAACCTATCCAATCTCAACCGTTGATTCGAACATATACAAATCCGACCTTCCATTAATTAAGAAATTCAACAATGCATCTAACCATCCATCCAATGATACACCCATCTAAACCATCTATATGCTTAGAACATCCGCCCATCCATACATCCCACCACCAAATTGACCGTCCATCTTGCTAAGTTGTATGGCCACCTACAATCCTACCCGCTTATTTGACCACATACCTAAAGTGGGGTCCATACTAAAGGTGTGCACGCCACTTCTAAAAACAACCATTTCATCACCATTTTTGTTTAACCCATCCTCGTACTACCCATCCATCTCACCACCAATCCACATGTATATCATAAAATCTAGCCCTTGATCACACATGAGCCCATCTAACCATATATCTATCCGTACATGCATCCGTCCATGTATGCATCGTAGCTTACACCATGTACAACCATCACATGCACACACACCTTTCACACATGTGGCGTGCATGCACCATATGCATACACCTCATGTCCACACACGTGGCACACTTATGGCACACATGTAGTGCACAACATGTGCATGAAAAACAAAGCCATGTGGAGCACGCAATCTAAAGGGAATGAAAAAGGTAACATAAGAAAAAGGAAACGTAAGAGGTGCCTATTTCACACGTGCTACATATGAAAGTAGCTTATAAAAGAGAGAGAGAGAGAGAGAGAGAGAGAGAGAGAAGAAAAATTCTGGTTACGTGAAAAAGAGAGGGAGAGAGAGAGAGAGAGAAGAAAAATTCTGGTTACGTGAAAAAGAGAGGGAGAGAGAGAGAGAGAGAGAGAGAGAGAGAGAGAGAGAGAGAGAAGGGAAGAAAGAAAAGGAGGAGAGAGAAAAATGAAGAGAGAAAGAAAGGAAAAAAATATATATGAGGAAAGATAAAAAGGAAGAGAGAGAAGGAAAAAAAAAAAAAAGAGTTGTTCTTTTATAAAGTGAGTTTTCTCTCACTTGAATTTTATTTATTTATTTGTTTGTTTATTTATTTCTTAGAATTAAAATTCATTTGATTGCCTTTAAAATTCCTTTTATTTTTATATGAATGATTCAATATCTCATTTGTTTATTTATTTACTCATCTTACTTATTAGTTATCTATTTGATTTTTTTTATTTGTGTTTATTTACCAAATTTTTAATTATGTCATCTGGACTTTATTATTTATTTATTTGCCTTTATTTTAAGTAACATGCTTTAATTCAATTTAAATTTGGATTATTGTTAACCATGCATTGATAATTCTTTTATTTTTTTTATATGATAAAAAAAAAGAAATCAGTGTTTAGATTTTATTTTTTTTTCAATTAAAACTATTGCAGAAATTATGAATTCATATAGAATTTTTCAGACTCTTCAATTTGATGGATTATGTTGCATTTTATTTTTCTACATGGAATTTTGATGATGTACGAACGGTTTACGGTGATTAGAAATTTTTTATATATAAACTATGTACACCACGTATCATATATTCAATCGAGGAATAACAATCATGAAAGATTATTTATTTGTTATTATTATTTTGAAATATTTGGTCCATGAAATTATTAAAATCATGCACCATCAGAATAGTTTTTAGAACACCAGAAAATAGGTGGAGCGATCAATTCCTCTGGGTTGAAAATCCCTAAAGCGTAAATAGGTAGGGCAATCAAAACCTTTGGGTTAAAAGTCCCAGAAACTCAATTGGTACCTCTTGGAACCTCTATCATACCCTTTGGGTGGGTGAGCATGTAAGGATTGCAAAAGATTCCTACTGTCAGGTTCGGTAGGGCAGTAGTTTGACCAGCTAACGTACGAATGGGTCCCTCACCAAGTGCCCTTTGGTTGGGTGAGTATGTCACACAAGAAGTTCTCATTGCAATGCTAGGTGTTGCATTGGCGCCGGTGTTGGCCAACCAATGTAAACTGACCCTAGTGTTAAAAAGAATAAATTGCACTTGTTATTATGGATTATAGCATATGTTGATGTCAATCATTCTTTTTTTTAATTAACATTGAAAAATCTTGTTTATTAATGTCCTCATCTGTTACTTTACCTAAATAGGTATTGTATCTTTTAGTACATTTTATTCAAATTATATGAGGTTATTTTTGAAACCTGCGTTGAGATTACTCACTGGGCTTCACAGCTTACCCTGTTGGAATTTTAAAATTTTAGGATCAGAATCTCGTGGAGGCCCTTAAAGAGATTTGCTTTTAGATTTAAATTTATTGTTCGGTTCTTTAACATTTTCCGAATAAGTTGTAATGAACGTTTAGTATGATAGAATAGTGATGACATGTGCTGAGTCATGAGTTTGGTGATAATCTTCAATAGTCGAGACATGGATATTTTATTTTATTTTTGAATAAATGTTTACTTATTAAATTTTTAGATGGTTATATTTTATGAATAAGAATCATTTTGTCAATATATGTGTGAATTATGAAATGTAAACATACAAAAATATAAGTCATGCCTTCGGGTATGGAACTGGGGTAAGATATACTCAAGTGCTGGATTTCGAGGCATGACATAAATAGATTACAAGAAACATATATATATACATATATATATATATATATATATATATATATATATATATATATATATATATATAAAATCTCACTACAAGGAAAGTTGCATATTTTAAATTTCTCGCTAAAAGGAGAGTTGCAAAATCTTCCAACAGCTAATGATCAGAGTCATACACAAGTCAAACTGTCAAGTCGAGCTTGGCACAGCTCGACTCGGCTCGGCCACTAGCTAACCTCAGCTCGAACTTGGCTCGGCTCAGTCCTCGAGCCTAATTGGCCAATTCGGCTTGGTTCCGTCAGTAGCTCGGGCCAGTTTGAGCCGAGTTCGCTTATGCAACATTTTTACAAACACATGAGCTGCACCTTCAAATTCTCACTGTATGTAAAATACCAACATGGTTATACAGGTATTTCATCAAACACCTTGAAGGCAACATCAAAATCAAGAAAAAAGGGTATTTATTTTATTAAACACACCTTCCTTGCCACCAGCCGACACTTCGTTGAGTCATTTCATCAAACACTTGGTGAGCAACATCAATATCAAAGTAACCGAGTCACCGAACTGGTTTGATCCGAGTTTGATTCGAGTTAGGTTCGACCCGAGTCAAGTTGAGCTCAGGAAAGCTCGAACTTGGTCCGAAATTTTTTCGAGCTCAAAAAATTAGCTCAACTCGGCCCGAACTCAATTTCGAACCGAGTCGAATCAAGCTTTTTCGAGTCGAGTCGAGCGAGCTAACTGAGCTAACTCAATTCGTGTACAGCCCTACTAGTGATGCAAGAGTTCTTTTGTGAAATCTTCAAATCCGAGAAATAAATAAATTAGAAAAGAAAAAAAAAAAAAACATCTCTCTCCAGGGTTAGAAATCTCCGTCTCTGGGATTAGAAACCCTATAGAATGATTGCTTTTAGAAACCCCTGGTGCCTATAGATGTCCTAACAACAAGAGATGGGATCATTCAATTCAAGAGATTTGTTGGGCACTCTCCAATGTGTACTCAATAGATCAACAGTCGCGGTTATGGAACCACAGGCCCCACTAGCCATAAGTGAAAAAACCCGTGTGCAATGTAGAAAGTTGTGTGGCCTTCAATCAGGATTGGTGAACCATGTGGCCCGCAATTGTCGTTGTTTGTCTAGTTAGTTTTAACTAGGGTGGCACATCATACCTTTTGAAACCGAAGTTGGGGTGGGACGCCCAAAAGACCTTATGATTGGTGAGGGTTAGGATAGCAAATGGGTTGGTCTGGGTTTAGATTTTGAACTGATCAAGTTGGCCGACCAATCGAACATTTTCCAGAGGGATAAGAACATGGAACAATGTCTCTTGATCAAAGCACACAATATTACATTAACGTGTGAACTTGCTAGGCTCTAGAGGCACTAATTAAGCAAAGCTGGCGAAGCCCAAAGTTGGCCCTTGAAAGTCAAGCCTATATATGACCCATTCAATTATTTCCCCTGAATAATAGGCCCCAAGACTCCCTACAACTATAAGGACCTGTTTTAATTGAGGAAAAACAAAAGAAAGAAAGGAAAAGGAAACATCTTTTCCATATTAGCTCATTTCACTGTGTTTCAATAGTAAAAACATCAATGGATTTTACATAAATCAACACACTTTTCCACCATTAATATCCTTGTCAATAGTTGTCATAAGATATAGTGTGAGCTTTTTTACACGACCAAGTTTTTTCACTCAGGGGTTGTTTGGATGCCTGTAAAGTTTTAAGTTGTAAACACTTCACATCATTGCCACTTATCAAATGGTTAGATCCATTGGTTGTATACAATCAACATCAACCAAACGTGGGGCCCACACAATGGATGCCTTGTCTAAATTGCCAAACCATTCTTTTTTCTTTTTCTTTTTTTATACTGATTGTTAAGTCAAAGTGATTTCTTAGTCAAAATTATTAAAGGCAGGGCCCATATGATATGATGGACGTTCCACTATGCAATTATTGTATTTTCAATAAATGGAATTATAAACCATCACGCTTTCCCAACATCAGGTCAACATGTCATATGAAATGTTTTTAGCATGGATTCCTCTATCTTGGAAGTCTCGGACATCTCAAATCAGGAAGCAAAAATGGAATTTAGTATATTAGTTGCAACCAATGTTTTAAATATCGACAATATCGGCCAATATATCCCACGATATATCTTGTATCCCACACGTGCGATATGAAACGCACAGGTAGTGCCGCTAAATCCCATATGTTCGATCCGGTGAGCATTTTCAAATTTCGATCTCTTTTTTGTTGAAATTATGTTAAATCAGTGTCATATGGTTACAAATTCATTGGTTCTTCATGTTTTGCATGAAAAGTCAAGAAGTTGGAGCTTTGATTTCGATATCCATTGGTTCTTCATGTTCTCCACATTTTTTTTCTAAATTTTAATTCAACCAGTTGTCAATTGAGACTAGTTTCGCAGTATTTCGGAGTATTTGATTAAATGATCATCACATACACAAGTTCAAAATTTAAGTTAGGTGGTCTCATTTGGGAAAAATTGGAGACAATTTGAAATCTCCCCAATTTCTCCCAAATTGCTTGCATTAAGTCAATCAGACAACACGAGACTTAGGAACCCTATAAAAAGGAAACCTATTATGTGCACTTCTTTTTTGAGATGTTATAAGTTAAAAGAGTGGATTAAGGTCTTTTTAACAATCCTTGAAATTTCATTAAAAAATTCAACCATTTCGCAATGTTTCCCCATGTTTCCCAAAAAGTGCGACAAAATTACCCGATACAAATGATGTCCCCTGTGATAACCGATACGTATCTATATCCCAAGGGTATGGTACGTAACGTGATACCGATATTTCAAACACTGGTTGCAACAATCACAGTTGGTGCGATGATCGCATCTTGGTATAAGGAAAACTATATGACTGAAAATGCACAAGAACGTCGGCGAGATTGAACATGCTCTCAATCCGCACTGGCAATTATTAATGGTCTGGGGTCCACATGCTATGATTACAATGATATGAGTAAGGAAGTCTTTATTCATTGTCGAGACATTATGAAATATAAGTGTGACAAGAGTGGTACATTCAAAGTATCTTTAGAAGAAGAATTGGTGATGCGTCTACATACAATGCAGCACTATTTTCATTATTCAGGAGAAACAATTAGCTGCCACTTCAATAGAATACTTGACAAAATCATCAAACCGCATCATGTCTATTTCAAACCACCCGAAAATGGAGTGCCTCCTAAAATACTAAACACATATAAGATTTTTCCCGTATTTTCAAGTTAGCATGTAGTTCTTTTCCATTTAATTGTCTTCGATTTATATATAAAGTGGTAAAACAACTCACAAGACTTATTGTATGCAGGGTTGTGCTTGAGCCATAAATTTCACCCACATTCCAACAATGGTTCCCTTGAAAAAACAACCCAAGTGGTGTAAACAAAAGGGATTTGTTTCCCAAAATATATTAGCAAGTGGCTGTTTTGATTTAAAATTACAATACGTTCTTGCTAGGTGAGAAGGGTCGGCTGCAAATTCACAAGTGCATGATTGACATTCTGATTGAGCAAGTAAACTTCGGGATTAATAGTGATCATGGTTTTAAGGTTACTACAATGAATATGGTAGCAACTACGATGGGAGAGAGGTTTCATGTCCCTGTGGATGAAGAAAACTACAATAACCATCTATGCACTTTACGCAACTATTTCCTTTTATCAAAAGAAGCATTGAATAAAAGTAAATTCAGTTGGGACGGGGAACGTCAGTGCTTAACTGCGAAGGAAGATGTCTGGGAAGAATTTATCAATGTTAGCTAAAAAAACTTATATCCTTCACATTCATTTATATTTCCATTATAGAATTTCTTTTGAAGAAAATGTAATATCTACTCTTTATTTCCACAAACACACCCAAAAGCTAATGAAATTTATAAATAAATAAATAATAAATAAATAAAATAAAAATAAAAATAAAAATCGTCTCTACTCTACCATGTATGAGAAACATGACAAATACTATTGTCGAATTTGCAGAAGAGGCTCCAACACATCACCAAATGGATGACATTCCAATATCCTTGTCACCTTTTGTAGGATTTGGATTATATACACCATTGGACGATGACATCTCAATGGGGACATATTCATAGAATGAACAAGTATGAGGAAATGCTCCTCCAAATGTCAGAACATCAAATCCAAGGCTGCCTAAGAGGAAGAAGCTAACTCCCCATGGGAGTATGATGCAAAGATTAAACCTCTTCTATGACGATATCAATAAATAGTGAAAGGAAAATGCAATTGCTGAGAAAGGTGTGGGAGGAGTTGAAGAGTCAACGAAGATATGATATGCAAGACCTCCAGCTATCTTGCAAAGCAACTTAATTTGTATAGGCTTTTTCTTAATATTGAGCCCAAGCTTAGATATATGGCTGGAGAAGAATATTCCATTATAGATTTTTCATTTATGACATTATTTAGAGTTGTTTTCTATTCGAATTACTAAAGACATGTCTAAGCCCATTAGTTGTCATTAATTCGATGTTGGTTTATAGTTAATGGTTGAATTAGTGGGCCCACTTTCCTAGCCCACTAAATGATTGGTTTAGTGTAAGGATAGCCCATACGCTTCATTGAGTTGGGCTTAACACAATCAATCACCCATCTTAAATGAAGACGTTATATGTTATTTGATGATTTTCAAAGGATTTACCATTCCAAGCTCCATTGTGCATGAATACCCAATTATAAGCTATAAACAATTTACAGGTTATCCAAACACAAACATTTGTTTACCCTGTAAACAGATTACAGCTTAAAGCTAAACAGGACAGGCTGTAAGCGCTTTACACTTGTAATTCGATTACATGTACTCCGATTACAACTAAATTTTACAGGCACCCAAATGGCCCCTAAAATTCCCATCTTCCCAGATTAGTATTTTTCCTTGATGCCCTATCCTCTTATTGATCAAACGGTTACAAACGAAAGATAACTATTGAGTGAAGGTAAGTGTGCCGACTTGCAACTCATTTTACGTCAATTTCAATTCCGAATTGATCTATTCCTATTACCACTTGGAGGTTGCAATTAGGTACTCGAAGCACAAAGGATTCAAACCTTCTACTCAATACTTTGGGATTTTTCTGAATAGAGGATGCAATTCAAACATCAAGGACAAGAATACACCTTGAAGGGATCCATGGTTGAATCGTCCAAGGTTGTTAGCACCCACATGATTAAAAGGATGGTGAATAAGGGTGACCTCAGCGTAGTGGCACAATTGTACTCCATTGAAGAAACACAACAATCACAAACAGAACCAAGTGCATTGCAGGGGATGTTAGAGTATGAAGCTCTCTTCACTCTTTTAGGGGGGTTGTTGCTTGCAAGTACTTGTGATCACTGCATTCAGTTTGCTCCTATAAGTCATCTCCGTATGTGTATCCGTATAGCTATCCGCAACTTCAAAAGTGGAGATTGAGAAATTGATAAAGGAGATGTTGGACACTGAGGTGATAAGGCCTAGTGTGGGTCCCTTCTCATCACCTGTCATATTTGTTTAGAAAAAAGATAGACCATGCTGCATGTGTGTCAATTACCATGCAGTAAACATTACCACACAGTAAACAAAGTACCAATTAAGGACAAGTATCTAATTCGGGTGGTTGTGAATTGTTGGATGAATTGCATGAAGTGCAATACTTCACGGTTATCATCCAAATTGTGTCCATCTAGACAACATTCATAAAACTACCTTTAGACCTCATGGTGGGTACTACAAGTTCCTGGCAGTGTTCGAAATATCAATATCGCGTTACGTATCGCATCCTTGGGATACAGATACGTATCGGTTATTGCAAGGGATATATTGTTTGTACCAGGTAATTTATCACACTTTTTGGGAAACATGAGGAAACATTGGGAAAATGATTGAATTTTTCAGTGAAACTTTAGAAATTGTTAAAAAAAGACCTTAATACACACTTGAATCATAACATCTCAAAAAAGAAGTGCACATAATAGGCTTCCTTTGTATAGGGTCCCAAGTTATGCGATGTCTAACGAAACTAATGCAACTATAAAAAAATTCAATGCGTAACATTTAGAGTGTATGTGATTATCATTTCATCAAACACTCCCAAATACTTCGAAATTAGTCTCAATTGACAGCTGGTTGACGGGAAATTTAGAAGAAAAAAAAATATTTTTAAAAATTTTTAATTAAAAATAATTTTTATTTTCCAAAAATTGACAAGGACTTAATAAATAAGTATATCTGCCCTCATACACGCTTGATTTCATGTTTGGAGTGTAACATTGCAAGCAATTTGGGAGAAATTGGGGAAATTTTGAATTTTTCCTAATTTTTCCCAAATCGGCAACTACACTCAAATTTCAAAATTAGACTGTATGTGATGATCATTTCATTAAATACTCCTAAATACTTTGAAATTAGTCTCAATTGACATCTAGTTGAAGGAAGTTTTTGAAAACCAAAAAAAAAAAAAACATAGAGAGCATGAAAAATCATGGAGTCCATGATTTTTCATGCAAACATGAAGAACCAATAAATTTGTAATCATTTGACACTAATTTAACATAATTTCAAACAAAAAAGGATGGGAAATTGAAAATGCTTACCGGATCGAGCATGTGGGATATATCGGCACTATTTGTGCGTTTCATATCGCGCAAGTGCGATACAAGATATATCGTGGGATATATCGGCCGATATCGTCGATATTTAAAACATTGGTTCCTGGTGATGCCCTTTGGTCTCACCAGCATGTCTTCAACATTTCAAGGGCTCATGAATGAGGTATTCCATCCCTAACTTTGAAAGTTCAATCTTGTTTTCTTCGATGATATCCTCATTTTCCATGTATCTTGGAATGATCATTTATATCATTCCACTAACAACTAACTTTTGATGTTCTCTGAGAAAATAAGTTCTGTGTAAACCGAAGCTTTAAGACTCATCAATCGGACCGACTCATCGGTTATGAGTTAGGTCGCAACTCGGCCGACTTGGGCTGAGTCACCCCATTCCTCAACCTGACTCGCAGTGTTGAATTGAATCAAACTCAAAAAATCCATGATATAAAGAGAAAGCATCTTCATTTGGCATGACTAAGGTTGAATACATCACATCATCTCCAATAAATGAGAAGGGGTGGCTACCAATCCCAAGAAAATCATTAGCACGGTTGAATGCAATGTCCCTTTTTAGTATAGGAATACAAGGGTTGCTCAGTCTAAAAGACTATCATTCGAAGTTTGTGAAGAACTACAAGTAAAGCACCAATCACCGCCCCATAGGCATTCTTAAACAGAAAGAAGAAGCTCAAATTGTGTTTGAACTGCTCAAGAAAGCCACGACCGCAACATAAGTGCTCTTGTTGCCAAATTTCAATTAGGAGTTCATGATCAATTGTGATGCTTCAGACAAGGGAGTATGGCTTGTTCTAATGCAAGATGCCAAACCAATCGCATAAACCCACAAGATACTATGGACCATTGAGTGCAATATCAATAATGTCAGCTGATATTATTGGTATCACAAGTTAGCGATACGAAACCATGCCAGAGTATCTAAATCCTTGATATCGCACTATGTATTGCAATATATCACTGCATATCGCAAAATATCGCTGATATCACGATATATCGCTCGATACCATCAGGGAAATCGTAGTTGTATTCACAATAACCACAAAGCACTCTATTTTTTGCATTTTTTTTCATTCTTCCTAATAAAAATTCCTATGGTGGATTTCGGTCCATCCTTTTGAGGTTTTCAACCCAGAATCAAGATCGAAGTGGAATTAGGCCGGTGTTGATTCGGTGAGTATTTTTACATTTTGATCCCTTTTTCAAAAATCATACCAAATCAGTGCCAAAAGGTTAAAAATGCTTAATTCTTCATGTTTTGCCTAGAAAATCAAGGATTTGAACCTTCAATTTCGAGATTTGAGGGTAGGTGGTCCAATTTGGGAGAAATTGGGGAAAATCGAAAATTCCTCAATTTCTCCCAAATTGGTTGTAGTATTTTAGACTGAACACAAAATCAAACATGTATGAGGCTTATCTACTAATTCATGTTGTTTTGGAGAATTTTTGAAAAAAATATATTATTTTTTATTTTAAAAGTAGTTAAAAATATTTTTTAAAAAAAATTCTTTTTCGAAATTCAACTTATATCAACAGTGAATTGAGCCAGACACGTCATTCACAAGTATATTTCTAAATTTCTAATTATTCTTTTTCTTTTAAATGTATTGGTTGTGTTTCCACAAATGTCTTCGTAGTTCGTACATTAATATTTTTTTGATATTCACTTTGAATATAGTTGCATCAGTTTAGTCAAACAACGCATAGCTTAGGACCTTATACAAAGGAAACCTATTATGTACACTTGTTTTTTATGATGTTATGATTTAAAGGTGTGAATTAATGTCTTGTTCAACAATCCCTAAAGTTTCGTTGAAAAATTCAACCAATTTTCAAAAGTTTCCCCATGTTTATCAAAAAGTGCGATAAATTCCTCGATACGACCGATATATCCCATGCAATAACCGATACGTATCCGTATCCCAAGGGTGTGATACATGACACGATACTGAATAATGATATGGTAAACACTGTTGTGGACAAAGCATTAGGCTCTATCCACATATGAGAAGCAGATGACATCAATTCTCTTCACTGTCGACAAATGGAGGCCTTATCTGATGGGTCGAGACATCAAAAACAAAATGGATCACCGCTGCTTAAAATACTTCCTAGATCAGAGAGTTTCTACCCTGAAATAGCAATGGTCGGTGGCCAACTTGCTTGGTTACAATATATTGCCAAAAGGGGCATTGAACTCAACTATCGATGCTCCGTTTAAAAGAACCGGTAACTCCCAAATATTGGTTGTATGTGCATATATCCTGGTTGGAAGACCCTAAAAAGAGGTGAGCCACAATGAGTCGCTATAGGCCATCACTCGACATATACAAGATAGAACTATTGTCGAGCCAAATTAAATGCTCGTACATGGCAAACGACAATATAAGGACAGCTAAGAGCTTGACTTGATTCGATTAATAATAATGATATCCTAAGGGAGAAACATGCATTAGCTTCGGTAGGACACTTGGGGTATTTAAAGATATCTAAGGGCTGCTAGGACTTATTTCTAGGAAGGGACGATGGTGGATATCAAGAAATTCATTGGAAAATGTGACTTGTGCCAGAGGAAAAAAGTGAAACTATGGCTCAGACGAGGTTACCTCAGCCATTACCCATACCCATAAATGGGTGGACTAAGGTTTTTGTAGATTTCCTTGACATCTTGCCGATATCACAAGGCAAGAGCACCATCATAGTGGTCACGGATCATCCATCAAAATAAGCCCACTTTTGTGCACTGTAGCATCCCTACACAGTTGCATAGGCCTTCAATGAAGATGTGAAGTTACATGCGATACTTGTTTCCATCATAAGCAACCAAGAGCCCATTTTTACTAGTTGGTTTTGCTAAGACATTCGGAATTAGCAAGGCATGCAACACTGATGTAGAGCGGGTCACACACACTTTCATGGAAAAGATGGACCACAGAAGGCCAAATCAGAGGCCATAACAATCTGGAGCGTCAGAACCTTAAATCAGTCGTATCTCGCAAACTGGGATGAGTTTTTCGACATACTATATATGATTTTGGGGTAGGAGCAGTGTTTTAAATATCAAAGATATTGGCCGATATATCCCACAATATATCTTGTATCCCACCTGTGTGATATGAAATGCACAAGTAGTGGGATATATCCCACATGTTTGATCCGGTGGGCAGTTTTTTATTTTTAATCATTTTTTCTGTAAATCATGTTAAATTGGTGTGAAATTGTTACAAATCCACGATTATTCATGTTTTCATTGATTGGGAGCTTCGATTTCGAGATTTGGAGAAGAAGGACTGAGTTGCGAAAAATTGAAAAAAATCAAAATCAAACATGTATGTAACCTAATGTAATGATTTTTCTTTTGTTTTTTAATGTATTGCTTGTGTTTCCACATGTCTTCTTACATTTATAAATTAGATTAATAGACTTTGAATATACATACATCAATTCAGTTAGACAATGCATAAACTTGGAGCCCATACAAAGAAAACCTATTATGTACACTTGTTTTTTTGTAATGTTTTGATTTGTAAGTGCGTATTGATGTCTTTTTTAATGATAACTGAAGTTTCATTGAAAAATTTGACCAATTTCCAATGTTTCCCCATATTTCCAACAACAGCGATACATTACAGGATACAACCGATATATCCCATGCAATAATCGATGCATATCCGTATCCTAACGGTGCAATACGTAACGCGATACCGATATTTTGAATACTAGCAAGGACAACCCACTTAAGCCAACCAACCCTACTGCGTTGGGTTGCCCACGTTGGATTTACGAGATTCCATCAAATCGACAATCCAAAGTCCCATTTAGTTTTATTTTTATTATAAATAGTAAGTTTTAGTTCGAGTATAACTTGTGATCCTTTGAGTTGTGGAAGTCATGCTCAACATGAAAAGGGCTTTAAAAAGTTAGGAGAATAACGTGGTTGGGCTTGAACACTAGCTACTTTTAGCTGAAAACCATGAAGTCTAGTAGGAATAGAGGTCGTCTATAAATAGTAAGTTTACTATTTATAGTAGCTCGTGTTTTTTGGGTGTTTGGGTTGGAGTATAAGTCTAAAACTCTGTCCTATGTTTGAGTTCCTTATTTAAAGAGTTGTAATTTCATGTTTTTTTTCATCAATCAAGTTATTTCAAATTTATTAGGAATTATTTCTGGTTTTATTCCTCATGGATTCGAGGAAGCTCAGTGAGTCCAGTGAGCTTCATGGACTCGGAGTAGTTATCCCCTAAGTTAGACGGTGATCAACCTCATCACGTCCCTCCCTGCACCAAGTGATTTCAGAGCAAGGACTCCCCTTGGGCCGATGGCAACTAACAACGGAATAGACTAAAATCTTATGGACGGTGATCCAGGGATTCATTGTCCATCAAAAAGAATGAAAGATTTCCACCGGAAGAGTCAGTTGACCATGCAAGGACTGCAGGCAACTCTCAACCGTATTGCAGATGCGCTAATTCCACCTTGAGCTCAAGGCAACGCTCAGCCGCTCGTGATCGTTGTACGGAACAATCCCATTTTTCATAGAGCACTTCCGGAGGAAAATCGCAAGGCCATCCTAGATGAGTCGAGCTCCAGCGACAAGAACGTCAGTGGTGTCGTTACCTGACGGTCGGTCCATGGAGATAATCAACTAGATCATGCTGAAAGAAACAATAGAGGTAAAGCCGAACTTCCCAGTTTTAATGGCTTATTATATATAGAAGACTTCCTCGATTGGTTAGCCTAAGTATAGTGGTATTTTGATTATATGGACGTGCTGGAAGAAAAGAAAGTGAAGTTGATTGCATTCAAATTGAAATTTGGTGCTTCCACATGGTAGGACCAATTACAGCTCTCACGTGCCCGAAAGAACAAGGCGCCCATTCGATCATGGCCGTGGATGAGACGCCTTTTTCGGTCGCGATTCCTCCGCAGTGATTACAAGCAAGTGTTGTTCCAACAATACCAAAATTGTCGGCAGGGGAATCAGACCGTCACAGATTACACTGAAAAATTCCAGCAGTTAGCAACGTAGAATGATTTGTTTGAGACCGAATCGCAGAAGGTAGCACGGTTCATAGGCGATTTACGACTGACAATTCAAGACCGAGTTCAGATACACCCGGCCAGGACCATGGATAAAGAGGTTCAGTTGGCGGGTAGGGCAGAAACACAGCTTGCAAGAGTCCTTACTCGGCCTTATCCTTCAATTCGGGCCCCCATCACGAGTCTCACGCAGGATTTAGTGTTGTCCAAAGGAAAGAAACCAGTAGAAGGGCGTCATCAACCTCCTACAACAGCAAACTGTGACACGAGGAGCGGTCCATCTAGGCCTCAACATGTAGCGCCCACAGCAACAAGTCCAAGTAGGATTCCAAATCCTTATAGTCGACCGAGGCCGGACCATTTTTACCGTTGTGGCCAACCGAGCCACTTATCAAACATCTGCCCTCAACGCGCCACAACCCACTTGGCCTTTAACAAAGGGGGGCATTGAATGGGAGGAAGCGGAAGAAGGCCCTAGATTTGATGAGAATGTACAAGTCGTTGAAGGAGCTGGTGACAAAGAATGGTTGGCCGAGGTTTATGGCGAATCATTGGTCGTGAGGCGGTTATTGTACACTCCAAGAAGAAGATTCACCCATAGTGATACAATATATTCCGCACGCAGTGTACTGTCAATGGCAAGGTCTGTGATGTAATCATAAACAATGGTAGTAGCTAGAACATCATCTCGAAGGTGATGGTGGATAAGTTGCGGCTACCTACGACAAAGCATCATTCCCCCTACTCGATTGGTTGGATAAAAACTATGAATGAGACCAAGGTAACTGAACAATGCACTATCCCACTTTCATTTGGTAGAAATTATAAAGATCAAGTACTTTGTGACGTGGTCGACATGGAAGAATGCCATATGTTGCTCAGTCAACCATGGCAATCGGACCGTGATATGAACCACCAAGGACGAGAGAATGTTTACGTCTTTGTCAAGGACAGTCGTAAGACGATCTTTGCCCCTATGGCACCAGAGAACTACCCCGAAGCTTCTAAAGTGGAGGGGAGCACCCTCCTGACCATTCGGGATTTCGTGGAGGAATCCAAGGAAATCGGCGAGGAATACGCCGTGGTGGTAAAGGGCAAGAAATCGGAGTCGTTAGACATTCCTCCAAATTTATGCCCATTGTTGAACAAATTAAAAAAAAAAAAAAAAATAGTCCAAAGAGTTACCCGATGGATTGCCCCTTATGCGGAACATCCAACATCACATATACCTCGCCCTTGGGGCTGGCTTGGCCAACTGCCTCAATATCGAATGAATTCGAAAGAGTGTGAGATATTTCAGGGGCAGGTGACGGAATTGATTCGTAAGGGCCTTCTAAATACGTCATGCCAAATTTATTAACGTCGAAGAAAGATGGTAGTTGGCGCATATATGTTGACAGCTAGGCAGTTAACAAGATAACCATTAAATACCGATTCCCGATACTACGGTTGGACAACATGCTTGATATGCTAGAAGGTGCCAAGGTGTTCTCTAAATTAGATCTGAGGAGCAGGTACCATCAGATTTGTATTCGGCCCGGTGATGAATGGAAAACATCATTCAAGACCAAGGAAGGGTTGTATCAGTGGTTGGTCATGCCCTTCAGTCTATAGAACGCATTGAACACTTTTATGTGTCTGATGAATAAAGTGTTGAAGTCATTGATTGGCTAATTTGTGGTAATATATTTTGATGATATCCTGATATATAGACAGGGTGAGATAGAACACATGCAACATCTCAAGAAGGTGTTACAGGTCCTAGCAGTTAACAAGTTGTACCTCAACTTTAAGAACTTCAGTTTTTTAAAAGACAATTTGTTGTTCTTAGGATTTGTTGTGATGTCCACGGGCATCCGTGTGGAGGATGAAAAGGTGCGAGCCATCAGGGAATGACCGATTCTAACAAGCATTCATGAAGTGAGGAGTTTCCACAGGTTTACGACATTCTATCGTCGATTCGTGCAGAATTTCAGTACTATAGTCGTACCCATTACAGATTGCATGAAAAAAGGTCCATTTCAGTGGACCGATGAGGCTAACAAGAGTTTTCCTGAAATCAAGCATCGATTGTCCCCAACACCGGTCTTGGTTCTTCCAAGTTTCAACAAGTTGTTTGAGGTTGAGTGTAATGCTTCATATGTCAGAAATGAAGGAGTCTTATCACAAGAAGGCAGGCTGGTAGACTTCTACAACGAAAAGCTTAGCGAAGCTCAAAAGAAATGGTCAACATATAAGCATGAGTTGTACGCAGTGGTTCAAGCACTGCGACATCAGCGACATTATCTGATTCAGAGAGAGTTTGTTCTCTACATTGACCACCAAGCCTTAAAGTTTATTAATGGTCAGGCTAACGTGAACCGTGTGCATGCTAGATGGGTCGCATTTTTGCAGGAGAATTTGTTCCAAAGCACGAGTCAGGGAGGCGGTTGATGCACTTAACCGTCGTGAATCACTACTGGTTATTATGAACAATGAGGTGGTTGACTTTGACCGTCTCAAGGAGTTTTATGCCGAGGATGAGGACTTCAAGGATGCATGGATGAGGTGTCAGGAGGGTCATCCCTGTGACCTACATATGTAAGACGGTTTCCTCTTCAAAGGGAATCATCTGTGCATCCCCTAAATTTCTCTAAGGAAGCAGATTATCCAAGAGTTATATGAAGGTGGCCTTGTTGGACACCTTATGCAAGACAAGACGCAGGCTCTTGTTAAGCAACGGTATTACTAGCCGTGATTGGTACATGACGTGGGTAAAGCAGTGCAGCGCTGTCGTGTTTGTCAGACCTCCAAGGGGCAGTCTCAAAATACAGGCTTCCACACCCCGTTGAGAGGACTTATCTATGGAATCCGTGCTTAGTCTCCCACGAACATAGAGTGGCATGAATTCGGTCTTCATGGTGGTAGATCATTTCTCAAAGATGGGCACACTATCCCATGTAAGAAGACCCTCGATACAACACACGTGGCGAATATATTCTTCAAAGAGGTTGAGCAGTTACACAAGGTTCCCATGGCCATTACTTCTTACTGTGACATGAAGTTCATTAGCCACTTCTGGAGGACTTTGTGGAATCGATTCGGTACGCGACTTCAGTTCAGTAGTGCCTACCATCCGCAGACCGATGGGCAAACTATAGTTGTAAATCATACGTTGGGAAACCTCCTCCGGTGTATTTCAGGTGTCAAGCCGAAGCAATGGGATTTAGCATTGTCTCAAGCAAAGTTTACATTCAACAATATGGTGAACCACCCGACAAGGAAGTCCTCGTTCCCGATTGTTTATGGTTGAGTGCCCCGCCACACACTTGACTTGGTCCTTTGCCCAAGCTCCCGGACATGAGTGTTGCAACAAAATATATTGCGAACCGAATTGTGGGCATTCATGCGGATGTGCAAGCCAAGTTACAAGATTTGAACGACAAGTACAAGGAGCAAGCCAACAAGCATCAGCGGCAAAAGTTGTTCAAGGTGAGCAACAATGTTATGGTTCATCTATGCAAGGAGAGATTTCCGACTGGTACCTACAACAAGTTAAAGAACGAGAAGATTGGACCGGTACCGATCCTCTGAAAAAACAATGCTTATGTCGTTGATCTTCCGGATGATATGGAGATCTCGCGTGCTTTCAACATTGCAAACCTGAACGAGTATCATGAACCGAAGCTTGACGAGAACTCAAGATCGAGTTCTTTTGAAGTGGAGGGGACTGACGTAAAGCAGGTCGCAGACACTTTCATGGGAAAGATGGACCATAGAAGGCCCGATCGGAGGCTGAAACAATCTGAACCGTCAGAACCTTAAATCAGTCGTATATTATATATGATTTTGGGGTAGCAGAACCTACTTAAGCCAACCAACCCCACTACGCCGAGTTGCCCATGCAAGACTTGCGAGATTCCATCAAATCGACAGACAAAAGTCCCATTTAGTTTCATTTTTACTATAAATAGTAAGTTTTATTTCAAATATAACTTTTGATCCTTTGAGTTGTAGAAGTCATGCCCAAGATGAGAAGGGCTTAGAAAAGTTGGGAGAATAACATGGTTAGGCCAAATTGGACACTTACTATTTTTGGCCGAAAACCATCAAGTCTACTAGGAATAGAGGTAATCTATAAATAGTAAGTTTACTATTTATAGTAAGTCACGTTTTTGGGGTGTTTGAGTTGGAGTCTGAGTCTAAAACTCCGTCCTAGGTTTGAGTTCCTTATTTAAAGACTTGTAATTTCATTTTTTATCATCGATTAAGTTATTTCGAATTTATTAGGAATTATTTCTGCTTTTAACCCTCGTGGATTCAAGGAAGCTCTATAAGGAGTCCTGAGAGCTACATGGATTCGGAGTAGTTATCCCCCGAGGAAGAAAATGATTGACCTCATCACATCCCTCCCTTCGCCAAACACAAAATGAACACGTCTTATATCTGGAGTCTCGTGGACAGACTAAAATTGTGAACAAGTTCCTAAAGACATATTTGTGTTATTACGAAAGCAATCCACCCAAGAAATGGGTTAAGTGGCTACCATAGGCAAAGTGGTGGTATAACACCACTATTCAAAAAAAAAAAAAAAAAAAAACATTTGAATAGTATACAGTCAAACATTCTTGAGGATTATGCAATATGCCTGGGGCACTTCAGTGGATAATCAGGTGGACATTAAACTCGCGATCAAAATCAGCTACTGACAATGTTAAAAGAGAATTTGAAGATGGCACAAAATAGAATGAAGCACCAAGCTAATGAACACAATACTGAAAGAGAATTTAAGGTGGGTGACATGGTATCCCTTAGGCTCCAACCACAAACAATCATCAATGTGATGCAGTGATGACAAAAATTAGCACCAAATAAAACGGACCTTCAAAGATCATCTGGAAGATAAGGGTTTGTGAAGCTTGAACTCCCCGAAAGGATGAGAAATTTGGCAAGTACAAGAAATTTGTCAAGTACAATGAAACACGGATGGGTTACTAGTTTCTTAACGAGAAATTTTCCTCAGCAGTGCAAAGTTGATTTTAGAAACTAGACGTCTAGAACTACTAAATGTCCAAGTCTGACCGTCTATTTTTCTTTGTGCATGTGTGTGTGTGTGTGTGTGTGTGTTAAGGTAGTTCTCATTTGAAGGGTTCTAATATAAATTCGCCTTGTAGTTACCGTTGGAGAGAAAGGTGAAAGGAGTACGGGGGATCTATTTTATGTGGTGTAGTAGTAAATTATGCAAATTAGTGTACCCTCGAACTATCATACTAAGTGGTAAGCCTTGTAATCATAGTTTGCAAGCCAAGACCTAGCCCGAAACTTGGTCAGTCAGATAGTTGGGTCAACCAAGGACTTGGTGGGTCAAGAAAATGTTATTTCACTATAAATAATTAATAATTAAAAAAAAAAAGAATAAATAATGGTTAAGAATCATAAAAATTCCCCTACATGACAATTAGTTAGGTCAAACCATCTACGATAAGGCCCATGATCTCAACAGTTTGAATATTCAAACATGACCACTTGTACAACATTAAAAATTGAAAGCTCATAATTGGAAACATTGCTATCAAATCCTAACCATCCATTTCTTGGTCATTGAAGGAAAATATGAAGAGAGAAAAATAAAAATAAAAAATCATAAATAGTCGATGGTGAGACCATCTATGGAGGCCCATGATCTCAATGGTTTGGATATCAATGATAATGCGAACATTACTACCATCAATCATGCACACTCGAGGGGTTTCACGGAGCAATTTCCGTGGAGATCGAGATGGCAATTGTAACAATGATCAAAGAGAGAAATTGAAAGGCGACATCAATGATTTAGTGAAGAAAGATTCTAGGAGTGTTCAGGTGCGAGTCTCTAGAGGAGGATCTACAGCAAGAATTAAATATCATTCTAGAGATGCGTAGCGAAAAGAAGATAGAAGAGGTTATCACAATCCATCCAAAGATCATTTCATTGATTTTGAGCCGGATTGAAAGTAAGATCCCAAACTGAAGGGGTCTCATGGGAGATTTGCTTCTCGAAGGAAGAAATAATAACTCTAGGGCGGGTAGAAGCTCGGCTAGCTTCTCTTCCAAAAGAGGATAACAAAGCTAGGGATCAGTCTAAAGGGAAAGGGATTGCTTATGAAAGGTTAGAGAGGGTGGTTGCAACAGCTCAGGACAAGCATGACAGTGAATGGACTCTAGTGAGCAAGGGTAGGAAGAGGGAGTTGGTGAGAGCTGCTGTAGTAGGGGGTGAGTAACTAAAGGAACTTCATACCATCTTTGTTAGCCAATTCCTTGAAGAGTGGATGGAGATGAGTCTATTAGTGAAGTTATTGTCAAATATTATGAATCCTTACTCTCAGATGACGGGATCTCAAGGACTAACTTAAACAACCTTGATTTTGACTCTATCTCTTCGGAGGAGGCTGAGGCTCTAGAGGGTCCCAGACGTCTAGAGGAAATCAAAGAAGTTGTATGGAACCTAGGAAGGGATAAAGCCACCAGTTCGGACGGGTCTCAAATAACCTTCTTTCAGTCTTTCTGGGATTTTGTTAAATCATATTTGTTGGCTTTTGGCATAGAGTTATCTGATTCAAGTAGGATTACGTCTAAACTGGGTTGTTCCTTCTTGGCTCTTATTCCCAAGCTGGAAGGTGCGAACAACCTTAAGAACTATAGACCTATTAGTCTGATAAGGAGCCCTTATAAGATTATCACAAAAATCCTTAGTCAAATAATCAAGTTGGTTCTCCATAAGGTAACCTCGCCCTTCAAGAGTGTGTTTTTAATCGGGAGACAGATCCTTGATCGTGTCTTCATTGCCCACAGATGTTTGAATTCCTGTCTCAAGGAAGGGAAGAAGGGTATTGTTTGTAAATTGGACCGCAAAATGGTCCTTTTTAGATTACATGTTGAATCATATGGGTTTCAGGGTTAAATGGAGGAAATGGGTTTAGGGCCTTTAGGCTTGTGTCTCTTCAGCTAAGTTCTCAATGTTGATTAATGGATCTAATGCAGGACCGATGCATGAACCAAATAACTTGTGAGATCAAGTAACAGAATTAAGACAATTAATACATAATAATTAAAAAAGACAAGCATTGCCTTAAACGCCACAAATATCATGAAAAAAAAAAAAAGGACATCATGCATAATCGTAGCCTAAGTTACCAACATCGTCACACAAGATCATTAAATAAAAGGAAACTATGATCTAATGGATGTAGGGACATCCAATTAGCATATGGTATAGTCTATTTTATGGTAGAGGGCCTAATACAACCTAGGGTAAATTAGGGTTAAATAGATTGATGTATATAGGAAGCAGGGTTAGGGTTTGAATTATTGATGGGTATGGGAAAGTGAGGTTTAGAAGATGAAGATCTGGAATGGGAGAATGAAGAACCTGAAGAAATTACCTGGATAGAGGGGAAAAGAGATGACGGTGTGGGATAGATGGAAACATCGCACCTCTGTTGATGAAGATTGGCCTCACACCAATCTCTTTTTTTTAATCACAAAAACCTAATGAGGGAGAGAATCACACACCCACCCTCTTTTTATAGCTTTAAGAAAGTTGAAAAATTACAATTAACACCCTATTTTGTGAATTTTGATAAAAATAGCCCTAGTCTAACTAAAATCAACTAAAACACTCATGATCCAAATATAACATAAACAAAACTAAATCCTATAATGCCGATAAAATTTAAGAAACTTAGTATGAACGATCCACGATCAATGGCCCTATCATGTAATCCAACGGCGCGATCATCACGTCCCTCCGATCCAACGGTATGGATCACTCCATAAAGCAGCCCATGTGCACCAGTGCATTTTCACAATGTGGGGTCTTCCAGATGCTCACACATGCAAATAGGGTCTTCAACATGATCACAGATACTCACCAAGAAACAGGAAAATCGCTTCAGCCCGCCTCCTCCTCTGATACATACGCAAGGGTGTATGTGAGGTGATGTCCTCATCAGGATCTCTCTTTGGCTTCTTCATTTCCTCTCGAGGCCTTCAACAAGGAGATTCTCTTTCTCCATTTCTATCGTTGTGGTGGTTGAAGCTTTCAGTAAGATGTTATCTAAGGGTCAAACCGACGGTCTTTTTGGAGGTTTTCATGTTGCTAATTTTCCTCGGGAGATTAACCATCTTCAATTTGTAAATGATACTCTCTTCTTTTGCTAGGCATCAAAGTTCATGGTGACCAACCTACAAATAGCTATTGTGGTTTGAGGTGATATCGGGCCTTAAAATTAATTTGGATAAGAGCAAGCTTTTGGGTATCGATATTTCTCATGATAAGGTGGTCCAGTTGGCTAATGCCTTTGGTTGTCAATTGGGCTCTTTCCCTTCTTCCTACTTGGGCCTTCCCTTATGCTTGGGAAAGGCGACCTTACATCCCTAGGACAGGGTGGTTGAGAGATTGGAGAGGAAGCTTTCTCCATGGAAAAGTAAGTTCCTCTCCCTAGGTGGGAGGATTACCCTCAACAAAGATTCCCTCTCCAATCTCCCTATCTACTTTTTGTCTCTCTTTCAATCCCCTAAGTCGGTGTTGGCCCATTTAGACAAGCTTGGGAAGGACTTCCTGGCAAGGAGGTTCCACCATTATGAGGTTTGTTGTCTGGGGGGTGGGGCATCAAACGACTTAGATGTGATTGCCCTATTGGGCAAATGAGAGTGACTCTTTGGTATTGAGGATTCTAACCTTTAGAAGAGAGTTATAGTTGCCAAGAATGGCTCCTCCCCAGGGGTTGGTGGACTAGGGATTGATCCTTGTATAGGGCTTCTTTCTCATGTAAATCAGTGGCTTGTGTAGCTCTAGTCCACTGCTTGTTGAGGATCTAAGTTTTGTTGTTTGGGGGGAAAAGGGGGGGTGTCTAGGGTTAGACTATGGGAGGACGTATGGTACGGAGATTCTTCTCTCATGTGTCCTTCCCTGCCCAGGCCAATCTCTACCCAATAGCTGATATATTTCTAACTAGTTATTCTAATCAAGACCCCAAAGGTGTGTAGCTTCCTCCTTGTTAGTGGGACCTAAATGATTCCAAATTCAATGATCTAGTGGGCCTTTTATCTCGTTTGCGGCGGATTTCACTTGCTCCAAGAATGAAGGATTCCCTAGTGTGGCACTTTAGCATGCCCAGAATCTTCTCAACACGTTCGTTCTACGTGTTGTCCCAGTTTGAACCTGGAAAGAATCTTGAGCCATACCGCCTTCCTCTGGTCCTATGGTGCCCCCTCTGAAAATTGTAGCTTTTGCATGGTTAGCTTGGAGGAACAAGATTCTCACTACTAACAACTTGCGCAAAATATCTATGGTGCTTCCCAACAATTGTCTTCTTTGTTTGGGCATTAAGGAGTCCGCTGACCACCTCTTCATTCATTGTTCTTCTCCCGGGTGGTGTGGTTTGGTATTCTTCGATCTGTGAAAGTGTGTTGGGTTGTGCCAACCTCGATCGAAAGATTATTCCTCTTTTGGCATCTTGGCGAGGGTGGCTTGCTCGGAACTTCTAGATGGAGGCTAGCTTTGCTCACTCCTTTGTGGTCCCTTTGGTCTGAAAGAAACAAACATTGCTTCTATAATGAGTGGTTCTGCAATTGGGGTCTATAATCAAGTTGTCTTGTATGTTAAGGAATGGACTCCCTGAGTTGTTTCTGGGGCTTGGTTAGGTGGGGTTGGACCCCTATTGTATTCTAGTTTTGTTCCTTTCTTTTGTTTTCCCTTTCTTTTCATTGTTTTGTTTTCCTTCATCTTTGTTTTGGTTTTGCTCTTCTTTTCAGCCTTGGCCTCGGAATAATATTACATCATCTTTCGAAAAGAATCATCACTCTAAAATTCTAGTCTTCCCATCTTAGTCATATTCTTCCATGCACTATCCTCTTATTGATCATGTTATAAGAGCATATTAGCTCTCTTATCTAAATTTTTCGAACTATATACATCCCGTGAGACCATCTAACCGTTGTCCTCCTATGGGATACACTCCGCCGATCACAGAAGAAGTTCAAGGGAAAATTTACATGGAGCAGGAATTACTACGATTTTATGAATAAATTCTTATACTTTTTGAGCTTCTAAAAGGTTACATTTTCCATTTTTCTCATTTTCTGAAAAGCTATCCAAAACCAATATCAAATCTCTTAGAGTTTGGACATCAAACCCTAACCCTATAGTCAGATTTCAATATAAATTCTATAAAATATAACTATGATTGTTGATCTTTGAAAGGAATAGGTTTTTTGGGTTTTTAGTGTAGTAGTCCACTCCCTGTTGAACACACCTTCCCTTCTCATTTGCAGTTCTTTGTGGTACCTTTTTGGCCCTTCATTAAAGGGTTGTTGGTGTGGAATCCACTTGTCTATTTGGTTGCTTTTGAGTTGGATTTTATCAAAAGTTCAATGGCTACGGCTGCCTCCTCTTAAGATCTTACTATTTTTTCATCAAACATTACCACGGGTAGGTAATTCTTAGAAGATCCGTGAAATTAATATCTCTGAGAATCCTAGCCTCCATATCATTATCATTAAGCTTAAAAAACTTCCTCTAATGGTCCAGCGAGTTAAATTGTTTATCATGGGGGAAAAAAAAAAAAAAAAACTCAGCTATATTGATTCATTGATTTTTCTTTAGATAAGCCCTCAGAACGTCAGCCCCATCACGAGAAATAGCAATCTAATAACTTATTGGTTGTCTTGCTGTTGAATTTCATGGAGGAAGAAATAAGCTAAGGTCTATATTTCTTGTCCAAAGCCAAAGAAATCTAGAATACCCTTCATGAGTTTTCTCCAATCAAAACAGTATGGCTTAGATCCAGTGTTCGAAATATCGATATCGCGCTATGTATCGCACCCTTGGGATACAGATACGTATCGGTTATCACACAGGTTATATCGTTTGTATCGCATAATTTATTGCACTTTTTGGGAAACATTGGGAAACATTGGGAAAATGGTTGAATTTTTCAATGAAACTTCAGGGATTGTCAAAAAAGCTCTTAATACACAGTTTTAAATCATAACATTGTAAAAAAAATTGCGCACAATAGGTTTCCTTTGCATAGGGTCCTAAGCCAAGCGTTGTCTGATTGAACTAAGGCAACTATATTAAAATAAAATGCATAATATTTATAAATGTATCAAGACATTAATGAAAACACAATTATTATTAGGGCAAAAAAAATGCTAACATCTAATTAGTGGAAACTTAATTGTTAAAATAAAACCATTAGACACAATAATTATTATGTGGGCCACACCTCAATGTGTGCGTGATATATCTACACTGTCCATCCTTCTTGCCAATTCATTTTAGGACATGGACCCAAAAATGAAGCAGATCCAATTCTCAGGTGGACCACACCACAGGAAACAGTGGACCTTAGGAAGTTTTTAATGGTGGACCACACCATAGGAAATAGTTCTTAATAACCATTGAAAACCTTTGATGGGCCATAAAAGTTTTTAATCAAGCTGATATTGCATTTTCTTTCCATCCAGATCTGTATGTCCTTATCAATAGGTTGGATGTTCAATAAACATTATTGTGGACACTAGGAAGCTTTTAGTAGTGGAAGTTCAATGATCACCTTTTCTAGTGGTGTGGTCTACCTGAAACTTTTATCGGCTTCATTTTTTGGATCATATCCTAAAATAATATGGAAAAACATATGGATGGCATGGATGTATAATACATCTATCGAAGTGGGTCCTACGGTCAAGGCCTCACCCACATCGCTGGTGGGGTCCTACTCCCCAAGTTGCATATGTACGCATATTTCCAGTGAAAGCGGGAAGTTCCTACACCGGGATGCTAAGTGGGGCCACCGTGATATTTGTGAGAAATCCAAACTGTCCATCCATTTTGTAAGCTCATTTAGGTCATGCGACCAAAAATGAGGTGGATCCAAAACTCAAGTGGGTCAGACGAGAGTAAAAGTCAGGGAAAGAGTTTACCACCGTTGAAACCTTCCTGGGATCTACCTTGATGTTTATATGCCATCCAAACCGTTTATAAGGTCATTCCTACTCAAATGAAGTGAAAACACCAGAAACATGGCTTGATATGAAACTTCGTGGCCATACAAATGTTTCAAACAATGGTCACTGAATCCTCATTGTTCCCTCTTGTGCGTCCCACTTGAGTTTTGGATACACTTCAATTTTTTATCACATGTCCTAAAATGAACTCCCAAAACGGATGAGCAGTGTGGATTTATCACAAACACTACGGTGGGCCCCACCTAGCATCCCAGCATAGGAACTTCCTAAGAAAGGAATTTCATGGGAAATCCGTGTCCCGTGCTCAAACCACTCGGAACAGCAATGTGGGTGGGACCCTGACTATGGGCCCCACCATGATATATTTGTTATATCCACACCGTCCATACATTTGGAGAGATCATTCTAGGTTATGAGCCAAAGAATGACGCCCATCCAAAGCTCAAGAGGATCCCACCACAGAAAACAATGGAGATAGTGACAACCACTGTTGAAACCTTCCTAGGGCCCACCATGATGTTTATTTGAGATCCAACTTGTTCATAAGTTCATGGAGATATGGAATATGGGAAAACACAAATATCAGCATGATCGAAAACTTTTGCGGTCCTCAGGAAGTTTTTAATGGTAAGCGTTCAATTCCCACTGTTTTATGTTATGGGATCCACTTGAGCTTTGGATATGTATAGTTCTTTGTCCCATGACCTAAATTAATCTCTCTCAACAAATAGACGAAATTGATATAAAATATATACATCAAGGTGGGCCCCACCGTATGAGCTGTACCATCTCAAGTGCAATCAGAGTCACACCGAATCCAGGACTCGGAATTGGAAGCGGATTGCGTACTGAGTAAACTTTGTGGGGCCCACCATCATTCATGCATTTCATCAACTCCGTACATCCATTTTATCATATAATTTTAGGGTTTTAGACAAAAAATTAATCATATCCAAAGCTCAAGTGGACCACACCGCCTGACAAACAGTGTGAATTGAATTCTACCGTTGAAAATTTCTTGGGGGCCCACAAAAGTTTTAGATCAAGATGATATTTGTGTTTTCCCTTCATCCATGTTCGTTTGATCTTATGAACAGTTTGGATGACAATTAAACATCACTGGGGTCCTTAGAAAGGTTTCAACGGTGGAAATCAATACCTCCACTGTCTCCTTTGGTATGGTCTACTTGAGCTTTTGATATACTTCAATTTTGGGCTCAACCCCTAAAATGATGTGCAAAAACAGATGGACGGCGTGGATAAACCACATGAATTCACAGTGGGCCCGATAGAATTTACTCAGTACCATGAGAGCGTACTACTCAATGCGTAATCCATTTCCTCAGAATCAAAAGAAGAAGCCCGACTCCTGACTCTTCTTCTTCGTTAAAGGCGCAGCCCGCAAGCCCTGCGATTTCAAATCCATTCAAAATCCCAAAAATATCTCTCTTCTTTCTTTCTTTTTTCAAAATCCCTACCCAAATCCCAAAAACCTCGACGAAAATTTGATTTCTTTCAAAGTGATTCTATCCGGAAGGAAAAAAAAAAAAAAAAGGTTTTAAGCTTATCCGGCATTGTCGACGATTGGCCCACCAAATCTAGTCGAAGGCCACCCCTTCAGGTAGATTTGAGGTAAGAGATTTTTTCCTATATATTTTTTATTTATTTTTTTCGAATTTCTAGAATCGTAGGTGGTTATGAAGATATTCCAACGATATAGTGTATGCAGTCAAGGGAAAAGTCATGATAAATGCCGATATATCATCGATATCGGCAATATTGCATGATATTTTATGATATTTGTGCGATATATTGCACGATACACAGGATTCCGTGATTTTTTTGTATTTCTGAGGGAAATCTTAGGGGTTTCATATCGTTGACCATCGATAACAATAATATCGGCCGATAGTATCGATATTACGAACACTGCTTAGATCTACCAATTGTATCATGACATTGCATCTCTAAGGCAAGGTGAAAGAATTGTAACTAAATACTTCAATGTTAAAAGCTTGTGGCAAGACCTGGAATACTCTGAGAATGTGCTCTCTCTCTCTCTCTCTCTCTCTCTCTCTCTCTCTCTCTCTCTCTCTCTCTCTCTCTCAGCCCAACAAGAAGTTGACTGGAACTAGATCGATATTTGAGCTACTTGCAAAATTCACTATTGAGTTTGAACACATTTGAGCTCAAATTCTATGGCAGCAAAATCTTCCAAGTCTGAACAATGTGTATTCCCTTCTATTTAGAGATGAATGACAACAGGAAGAGATGGATTTAGCTCCTCCAATCAGAGAATGTACCATTGCTACAAAAGGAGCTCAAATGCATGAGAAATTACTTGACTGCCACAAAGGATAGGGTGGCCAAGGGCATGGCAAAACATCTAGAGAACGGGTCTGCACCTATTGCAAGCAATGAAATCACCACATAGATACCCGTTGGAAACAGCATGACTAGGCTCTTCTGCATAGAAACATAGTACTCAAAGAGCTATGGAAAAGCTTACTTCAAGTCTTCAACTGAAGCTTCTTCTTCTAGTGATTTTGTTAAAATTCACCGAAGTGGGTATGACCCCCTGGTTAGAGACATGGCCACTCTTTAATGAAACCAATGTTCCACACATCGCCGATATTATCAGTATCTCTGGAACAGCAATACCGAAAACCCAAGTAATATAGAAAATTCCAAATAACACTGATGATTTCAATATTATCGGCAATATTTGGTCATACTAGTAATACCAACGAATTTTGTCTCTGGACAGTAGAAAGGTTCTGTAGTATCAGCGGTACCGGCTAATATCAGCGATACTAGGGATAGTTCCACAGCATCTGAAATTCATAAGGGGGGGTTTTTCCTTAGGTGATTCAATCACTCCTGGTTTTCATTGAATCAAAAAACTTGAATTTGGGGGAGAAATCTCAACTCGAAGCATAGACAAATCCGAAACTCAAAGGTGACAAAAACTCCATAAAAACTTCATTTTTTTTTCCAAATGTTAGCAGGGATTCTAATGTATATGCATGAATGATAGCAGGGATTCTAATGTATATGCATGACTCTCATGCATTGACATGGATTCGTGATCAACATTTAAGTGAATGGGAGAAATAGGGGAAATCCTTATTTCCTCTCTTTTTTACCCCTCAAACTGAGAATGGATGTTTTACTGCTTACATGTAGGTATTTGAATGATATGAACTCATTTTGGATATCATTGCACTACTCTATTCTGACAGCACATAGTTTAAGCCCTTACAAAATGGAAACTCATTATGTCCAATTGTTTTATTTTGATTCATGCGTAAATGAGTTTTTTAACATCTTGTAAAGTTTCACTAAAAATGTTATCTTGTTCCTAATGTTTCTCTCAATCAGCGGTTTTTCCAAGTATCAACAATATCGATACATGTTTCCGTATCCCTGGTCATCAATGCATGTAATGATACTGATACTCTGAACAACAAATGTAACAATAATTCTAATCATTCTCCCAGAACTTCCCTAGCACAGATCGGTTGTGCATCCACAATTCATCTCGCCTCACATGGTAGTCCATAGGTAATTGCTCAGGGCTATCGATCATATGATTGGTACATTGAAATCCTTTTCCTCTATCACTCACACATCTTTTGGCACCAAAAAAGTAGCAAACGTTACCTTCTCCACCATCACTAGAAAATGAATTGTCCCTACTTCTTCAGACCCTTCATTGTCTTATGTCTTACTAATACCCAAGCTATTTGCTAATTTAATGTGTGTCAGTTTCTCATAAAAACATTTCATTGCTCCATGACCTTTTTTCCTGGTCAGTGTTTTTCAAGACCTGAGGACGAGAAGGTAATGGACTAATGGTGGAGGTTACGAGAAGTGTGGTCGGTATCATTTTGATCCACATTTCATTAGTTACCAAGCTAGTTGTTCAAGAGTGAATAAGCCAGATATCCATATGTGGTATTTTCAGTTTGGCCATCCTTCTGGTAGAACTTTAAAGCAACTTCTTCATGTTGTTATTAGTGTTGCTACTCTTGATTTGTACACGTGTGAACCTACAAACTGTCTAAACATCATCACAGCACTTTCCCCCGCAATAAAAGTAATAAAAGATGTACCGCCTTGTTTTCATTCGTACGCATTCTAATGTTTGGACAACACCTATTACTTTTCCTCATGGATTTTGGTACTTTGTTTCATTTATTGATGACTCATCTCATATGACTTAGATCTATGTGATGAAGCAAAAAGATGAAGTGTTCTGCCATTTCAAAACTTTCCACAATAGGTTATAAATCAATTTCAAGTTCACATCAAAATCCTTGGAGTGACAATGGGGGAGAGAATCTGTCAAAGAAATTTGGAACTTTTTTAAAAGAAATTCCAAACTTATTTAATAGGAGCGAATCTCAAACCTGTCCACACTCACCACAACAAAACGGCATAGCAGAAAGGAAAAATAACCATCTTCTTGAAATCAATCTAGCGCTTCTGCATGAATTGGGGGTACAAAAGTCTTTTTGTCCTAAGCCTCTTTAATTCTGGGGCATTTTCACACCGGCCTCAAGTGCGGTCGCCTGTGTGAAGCGGGGGCACACTCGAGGTGGGCGCCCCATGTGAGGCGAGACCCATGTGAAGTGGGGCCCACGATGGGGGGTTCGGCCAAGGGCCTGACCTAGGCTATGAGATAAAGGGATTGATTCACCATGCTCTATCAGTTCGAGCTTTTAGAGCAAGTTGTTAGTTGCCATGCATCAAAAGTGGCATCAGAGCGAGTGGTCTCATGTTCGAGACTCTTCACCGAGGGTGATTAATGCAAGGGCATTTTCACACTAACCTCGAGTGGGGTAGCCTGTGTGAAGCAAGGAGACACTCAAGGTGGGCGGCCCGTGTGAGGCGGGTGGCTAGTGTGAGGCAAGCCCCATGTGAAGTGGGGCCCACGAGGAGGGTTCGGTCGAGGGCCTGCCCTCGGCTATGAGATAAAGGAATTGATTCACCATGCTCTATCAATTCAAGCTTTTAGAGCAAGTGCTTAGTTGTCCTGTGTCACTCTTCTTAATGCATCCTACTTGATAAACAATTTACCAGAGTCCAGCCCTAAATAATAGAACTCCTATCTAGATTACTAATCAAAGGCACTCGGTTTCTAGTATACCATTAGAAGTATTTGCTTGTGTTTTCCTTGTGCATAATTTTGATCAACACAAACACAAATTATCTCATACATCAATTGAATGCATGTTTGTTGATTACTCCACCTCAAAGAAGGGCTATTAAGTTTATGGACCCTACCAGTGATTTAAATATTAGTATCAATGCATGTATCACACCCTTAGGATATGGAAACATATCACTATCACATGGGAAATATTGCATGTATCACTATTTTTGGGAAACATTGGAAAATTGATCAAATTTTTCAATGAAACTAAAGGGGATGTTAAAACATTATTACACGCTTAGAACTCAAAAGATCTGGAAAAAAAAAAAAAAGTACTCATAATAAGTTTCCTTCGTGTAGGGGCCTAAACTATGCACTATAAACAAGTGATGCAATTATATCTCAAATGAGTTCATATCATTTATAAATCATATGAGACAAGTACGAAAACATCAATAGTAAATTCAAAAGCCAAAAAGAAGTAAAATACACCTATATTAATAAAGTGCAAGTATTAAAAAATATATTTTCAAATTATTTTTTGTTAATTTTTTATATTAAATTTATTCTTGAAAATACATAAAACAATGTGGCTGATATTAAGATCATCATACACTCATCAACACACAAATATATTAGGAACTAATTTTAGTTGGTCAATGTAAATTTTTTTAATCTTAATGTTTTATTTATTTTTTGATATTTTTATTAAAAATAATTTTATTTCTAAACATTCCAAAAAATTCCATCAATCTACGAATCAGCCTACAAGCACTCTCACATGATTTTTCAAGCTCTAATTACAAGTAAAATGGGTAAAATCAGGGGAATTTCATATTTTCCCCAAATTCCTCCATTTTCCCCTAAATCGAAAATCATAGATAAAAATCCATGATTGAGTATGCAAAATCATGAATTAATAATTTGGTTCCATAGATTCTTAACCATTTAAACAAGAAAACACACTTTAAATTTATTATTTAAAAAAAAAAAAACTCGCCAATTGGGTTCCGACCCATCTCCCCTCTCCGATCTTGATTTCCCCATCCAAATCCTTCTCTCTCCAAACAACTTACCAGGACTTGTTGAAATCCACTTGGGAATATATCCCAAAAAAAAAAAGGACAAAAAATGGATTTTTTACCCTTCTCTGATTTTTTTTATTTTTTTTGCAAAGTGGGGTGTTGTTCTCTCAATTCATCAATATGTATTCACATGTGTCAACAATATTCAGAAACTTTAAAATACAATATCTTGAAAACATCGCAATGTATCAATATATCATCAATATACATTGCAATAGTTTGCTATATTTTCAACGATACAATGGAGTTTGATTACTCCCCCCTGATTTTTTGTCAGAGTGTGATACCAATAGTATTGGCCAATACTATCAATATTTAAATCATTGAACCCTAACAATGCAAAACCATGTCTTAATAGATGTCACCTTTTTTTAAGATAGTCCATGCTATTATCATTGTCCTAACCTCATGAACAAAAAATTCGTATCCTTCCTATTCCCTTTTATCCTCTTGCAATGGGCACTCTATATCCATGGCACTCCTTTTTCTCCAATACAATTGCCTCGAAATGGTCCCTTGTGTAATCCAATACCCACTCTTCTTAGTCATAGATGGATTTAAGAATTTATAGGTGCTTCTTGTGTCAATCAACACGGCCACTAGTTGCAATTTATAAACCATTTAATGTGCATGTTTTGGGGTGTTGTTAACCCAATAAGCGCATGCACTAATATGGCAAGAATCTCTCCATCACTAACTGGCGGATCCTCATTACCATTGTCATCAAGTTCATCAGATGCATCATCTAGCTCATCAACTAGTTTGGTGAGAAATAATTTTTTTATGTTTACAATGGTGGCCCTATTGCCACTTTTCATCACAATACCAGCAATGTTCACATGCTAATCTTGCATTGATCTCTTCTCATGTGAATTGATTAGTGGGGAGATTGTGACCTATTGTGCTTGCATTTACTGGTCCCTCTCTAGGTGACTTCATTGGTTGATTTGTCAACCCACCCCTTATACCTTTGGCAGTTATTTTCAGCAAGCCACTATTCTTGCAAACATGCAAATACAATTGTCTCTATCATGCTGCAGGGTTACTATCATGTTGTGGTGTTATCTTCACCTCACATCGAATGTCTTGCCAAAGTTCCCCGTACAAAAGTCCCTACCAACCATCAGTATGTCCAGTCGCAAGCTCAATTGAAAGTCCTTCAAAATAGCTTTGGTATTCCAGAACTGTTGAGATCTGGTTAATCTCAGTGTCTTTGCTATGGACGAATTCATATTCTGAGGGCATCAAAAGGAACCAACGTTCCTCCACAAATTCCCCCCAAGTCAGAGGACCATGGGTCACCTCGTACCAGTCATACCACCCTGGATTGCATCACCATCAAGATTAACATATGAAATATCCAGCATAATTATAGGACCATGCAATGAAATCAAGAATATTATTATGTCGTGAGATCCACCCAACAAGAACGCTCCCTTCCAAAGCGAGGACTTTCCACTTCCATATGTGGAAACTCCTTAACATGATCAACTCACAATTGGAACCCTGAAATGTCTGATCTTAAAAATTTTGTCATTGAATCATTGATCCTACCGAATGATCGTGGGTTTGCACTATTTTGTTAACATTCTCCTCATTCTATACATTCTTTGAAGAGACCTGAGCCAAGGATACACGTATCATCTCCTCAAGGCTTTTGGCCTGTTGGATCACAAAATCCTTGATAGTCTCTCGAAATTTTGTTCAAAGCTTGCTGATTTGATTATCCACTCTTGTTGCAGAAAAGGAAAGTAATCAGTTGACTGGTTCAAAGGTGGTGTAGCCATTAACAAAAACAGTGATGATTGTAGTTGTTATTGAAGATGTTCCGACTAAGAACAGGTCAACACCATATAATCATGTGATGCTCTATTAACAAATGATACGAATCCAATGATTCATATGCAATGATATCAAAAATAAAAAATAAAAACAAAAGAAATGGAGAGAGAGAGAGAGAGAGAGAGAGAGAGAGAGTGGAATAATTTTTCTTCCTTGAGGGAAGAATGACCACCTAGACACAAGTGTAATTGTGAAATTGAATATGCTCATTCCATTACTCCTTAGTGTCTCATTTATAGAATTTATAATGATGTCCCATGATATTCCCAATCCCAAACAATCCCTAAGGGCCTGTTGGGGTTCGTGGAAAAAAAAAAAAAAAAAAAAAATTTGAGGAAATGATGTTTCCTAGAAAACACCATTTCTAGGAAATAGTGAGAAAGGTAAAGTCATTTCCCTTGATCGCCTTCAACAAGATTTTATTAAAATTTTCTCCATTTCCAAATTTATGGTTTAAATAAAACAAAAAATGAATAAAGAAATTGTTCACGAAAATTTTACTCAAAGAAAGAAGGAGACATGTGTGCATTGAAAATGGATTATGGCAGGTGTCACATTGTCACATGTGATAGTTTAGCACATAGGGGACATTGGCACACAAATGTGATGGTTTAGCACATAGGGGACATTGGTACACCACACATGTAGGCTGCTTGAAGATGGATGGCACATGTCACACGTGGCATGTTGGCACAAGTGGAGTGCTTAAAGATGGACAAAGGTATGTGGCACGTGTTGAAGATGAGGGTGGCACATGTGGCACATTGACGAGCAAGGCACTTGAAATGGCTGGTGGCACATTGGCACATGTATGGTGATTTAAGATGGATGGTGACACATGCGGGGAACTTGAAGATGAACATTTGCACGTGGGACACTTGAAGATGGTAAGGTGGCATATGTTGCACATGTCACACATTCGCACGTGTCACGCATGTGAAGCACTTAAAGATGGATGAAGGCTAAGTGGCATATGTGGCTCAACAGCATATGTGGGGAGTTTGAAAATGAAGGTGGCACATGTTGCAAATGGCACATTAGAGTGTGGCACATTGACACACGGAGCATTAAAAGATGGGTGATCGCACATTTGCACATGTATGGCACTTTCAGATGGCTGGTCGCACATGTTGCAAGTGGGGAAAACTAGCATGTGGGGCACCTAAAGATGGATCGTGCCATTGGGAGGACACTTAGAAGATGGCAGTGGCATGTGTGACTACCACGTGGGGCATTTTTAAAGAAATGAGACGAAATTTGCAATGGCATCACCATAAATTTTACAAAAATAAACAACAGAAACACCATTTTCATTGAAATGTTTCCTCAATTATGTTCAATGAATCCAAACAATCCCTAAAGATATTAATAACCCAAACATAATCCCCAAAATCAAGAAACTATCTAACATACCAACCTAAATCCACCCTACATAGTATTTCCATGCACGCCCACTAGTGTCTATTTATTTAAATTATTACCATTACACTCCAATTCAATGTTTATTGTAAAGTTCAATCTAGAGAAGACCTACAAACAAATATGGTGGTCTCTTCCTACCAATAACATCATTCTAGAAAATGCTTAGCTCGAGGTGTAGAAAATGGGTTCGGAGGCTTTTCTTTCTTTTTCTTTTTTCCTCTTTTGTAGGTGAGCTGGGCTTAAACCCAAGACTCAATGAAGAAGCGAGACCACCTACCACTGAGCTGTTGGCATCAAACCGGACCAATTGTGTACTTCACCAGTTCATTTTTCAGCTTGAGAAATGGACGACAAGTTGCTCATTTCAGTTTATATATAGGTCTTCTATAAAATCAAGTCCTCCCTGTGACTAACAAAGCCATGTGCGAATCAATACTCATATCAATAGAAAGAGAAGCTAGTAAAGTTCATGCATACGCATAACCAAATTCATAGAAGCACTAAAGCAGTAGAATGAATAGTCATAACAAATATAATTGCTATATTGGTGCGCATCAGTAACTCCAAAGTAACAATTGCATTAGTTGCACTTCAGCCCAGGTAGAGGTTTGATGTCAGGTAGGAAGACGGTTTCAATATTCACCAAGCAATCATGATTCATGAGAATAAGCTGCCCCAAATAGTTCGGGCAAGGATAACGATGATGATTCACATCTCAATTCACAGAATTGGTACAAGCTATAGATGCCTAGCTAACATATTAGATGCCTAGCTAACATATTAGTTTGCAATTATTCACTATATGGCATTGGTCTATGCACAATAAGACCCAACCACTCATGCTTTGTATGCTTTGACTCTCTTCAAGCTAGAGTTCACTCAAACACAAGTCCTTGAACAATCGTGCATCATGCATGTATATGAATTCTTGTCAAAGGCAACACCATAACATCCTTGTATGCCTGAGAAACTGAGTTCGCAAGTTGAGATGTAAATCCACACCTCATTACCAATCTCAGGCGCTGCATTAATGCTGACGTCAGGAATTCCACGCACGGTTGAAGGCTGAAGATTCTCCTGGTAAGCTCTCCAACTAGCGGCAAGGTCAAAAGGAGAGACTCTATCTGCCTTAATAAACACGCAATACTCGAGAACATCCTCGCCATTAACCTTGAACAAAGCCATTCTGGCATCCCCTTGCAAGGTTCCTCCTATGAGCTGACGATTCGGACCTTCCTCAACTAAGCAAGGCACATTGTTGTGCTTGGGCTTCAAAAGGAACTTGAAATCCAAAGTTTCTGAAAATCAAGAAGCAAACCATGAATCAACAGCCCAAGTTAAACTTTCTCTGTTTTTAAAAGAAGATGAATTAAATTAATGGGGTCATACACTGTATGTTACGCAAAATAGAACATGTCTTCTAATGGTTCTGCAATCCAGACCTTTCATCAGGTGGATTCCACTTTGGATGGTCCACTATCCAAAAAGAGAACTGATCGCCTACAACCAGTATTATGGTACGACCCATTCCTCGGGTGGACCCCACTTTGGATGGTCCACTATCCAAAAAGAGAACTGATCACCTAGAACCAGTAATATGTGTCATCGTCACCGTCGTTGTCATCATCATCTAAGTCTTTCCCAAACAATTGGGATCAGCTACATGAATTGTATTCTGTCATTCCACTCTATCAGGAATCAACGACCCATTTTGTCTTCTGAATTTTAGTTTCCAATTTTTTTTCCTTGTATATATTCAATGTTCAAGGGAAATGCTTGTAAAAATGGATCCTAGCACATAGGTTGTGTTAGCCTACAAACAGTTGTAGGTGGTTAGTTCTCATCTGAAAATTGCCTAAAATATCCTAGAACCAATGATGGCCCATCCGCAGTGTTTTCTACAGATGACCACTGCGATCTCAGACCATGTATCCAACTTGAGTGCAGCACACAGTATAGTCAAATCCATGTGTTGCAGACAGATTACATTTCCCCATAAATAAAAAGACAGAGGGCTGTGGTGTCTTTTAACTAATCCACCACATGCATGGCATGCATGCGCGTCAATCCAGACCATCTAAACCGAAGGCTAAATAGTGAATGAAGCAAATCCAAAAATTCACATTGATCAAACAGTCCTAACTGTCCAGAGTTCAAACGCAAAGCATTCAATAGCCCAAATTCAAAGCACAAAATCAGATAGATAAGATTGTCCAATCAAGCATTCTCAACAAAGCCAAGAACCCAGATTCCCTACTTACATTCACACTTACACACAGATATCCCCCATCTAAATTGAACGAGACCCCACAGTTCAATAAACGGCATCAGACTCACAACGTAGTAGAGAAACAGTAGCCCTAACAAAAGTAGTAGTAGAAGAAGAAGAAATACCGTGATTGGGCGGAACGACGAAGCTTAATTCCCACATTGATGTAGACTCGCGTTCCATGGAAAGCTAAAAGATATTCAATTCAACTCAATTCAATTACGATTGGGGAAAAGAGGAAGAAGAAGGAGAATAAATGAGAATTACAGCTTTGGACGGGTCCCAGGAGCCGACAAGAGGGACGGAGCCATAAACGTGAGGGATGAGCTCCCCTTTGAGTTTGTAATTCACCATCTTTAAGGAAACGTAGAGCTGACCTCCTGCATGGTCCAGGTTCTCTTCTCTGTCTTCGTTCTCCTGCGAGCTGTCCGGATTCTTCGAAGCAGATGTCCCCATTCTCTCTCTCTCTCTCTCTCTCTCTCTCTCTCTGATATAGAGATAGAAAGAGAGAATGGTTATAACAGAAAGGATGGTCTTTTGTGTTGGGATAGAAAAGGGATAGAGAAACGGAGGGAAGGCTGTTGTTGGTGTTGGTTATAGGCGGGTCCGCCCGCGTATGGACGTGGAACTCTCTCTGGCTCTCGCTCGGGAGATGATATGGAGACCCCCAAAGGGACCGGAATGGCTTGAGCCACGCGTAAAACACATGTGGGGCCCACCATATCTTAAATGTAAAATCTATTCCGTCCATCAGGTTCTGTACTTGAAACGAGGGTCTTGAGCAAAATATCAGCTAGATAGACAACTCATGTGGACCAATCCACAGGGAACAATGGAGTTGGTACACCAACCATAGGTTTCGTGTGGTATCTTTCATCAAACCCGTTAATCATGTGTAAGTCATCTCCTGATCAAGAAGCATTATTACATTGTTTCCACTGGCGTTTCCAATCACCGTTCTTTTATGTGGCTGATTTTTTTATACGGTTCAAGTAATGATTCTCGCCTGATGGACGGATTGGATTGTATATTAAACATGGTGGGCCAACAGATCCTGGCTGTTCTACGTAGCTGCGTAGAACAGATGGTGCAGACGATTCGGGTTCGATCCCTGGAATGGGTGTAGCCATTACTCCACGGTACACGTGGCAGAGAAATGCATCAATTGGAATCGTCCATCTGATGATAACTATTGACTTGTTAAAGAATCAGAGATATTAGACAATCAACTAATCATTATTAATCACTTCCTAGACTGATTGTGATCTGTTAGCTACTTTTGTTTATGACCGTTGATTTCGGGGGAATCGATCGGATGGCCAGGATCCTCTGATGGGTGTTCATTTTTCGCTAAACTAGATGAAATTTCTAAATTGATACTTCACATTGGTATATGCTGTGTAGAGATGACTGTACGATATTACCATTGTATTAGTTGTACCACCCTCCCTCGGGTAAGAGATTTTGCGTTGTGCAAGGAAGCGGATTGCCTCCTGCCCGAGGACTCGTTCCTGGCAGGAGTGGGCCCACCATGATGTATGGATTTCATCCGCTCTGTACAGCTATTTTTCATGTCATTTTAAAATATAATTAAAAAATAAGGCAAATCCAAGGCTCAATTAGACCACCAGTGGGGATTGAACATCCGCCATTAGAAGCTTCTTGGGAGCCGCGGAAGTTTTGATCAAGCTTATATTTCTTTTTTTCTTTTCTCCGAGTCCTTGTGGCCTTATGAACAGGTTGGATGGTTTATAAACATCACGTTGGGCCCTGAGAAGGTTTCAACGGTAAGTATCATTATCACTGCTGTGGTACACTTGAGCCTTGGATTTGCATAATTTTTGGGCTCATACGTAGAAATGATCTTAAAAAGTGAATGGACAACGATAAAATTCATACGTCACGGTGAGCCCCACCGAGGCCCTGCCTTAGAGAAGACGGTTAGGCTGGGGCGGACACAATCCGCATCATTTGCAAAAGATAAATTTACAACCGTGCGACCCATTTATGGCACATTTATCTTTTTAAACCCACTTCTTTTTACCTCCTCAAAATAAGCCCCATAAGTATGGATGTCTTTCCAAAAGTTAAAAATGTCCTTGCTATATCAATTTCACTCCATTCTCTCCTTTACACTCAAATAAACATTTGGACTCACCTTTATCATCCTTATTTCTTATTTTCACCCATTTTCTTCACTAAATATATATATAATCTTCATTATACTATCACATTACATCTTTCATATTGCATTCTACTCAAGCCTAAGTGTATTCTTTATCTAAGAGGACGTCAATGTATTGATAAACGTGAGATCTTAAAGTCTTTTTTCCGAAGAACATGTTTCACATCAACGCACTCTTATTCTTTTTCTCAAACACGAATTTCACCGAGTGTTAGGGAGTGGTTGGAGTTCGCGGTCAATTACCTTGAAGTTTAAATTCTAGGTAAATTCTTAAGTGTTTACCTAGAAGTTTGTGATCAATTTCCTGTAATTATTTTCATGCATTACTAAGTTAATTTTTTGTGGCTATCCAATAAACTCGAAGAAGTTCGCGGCTAATTTGACAAAGCTTCGCTATCAATTTCACTTAGTTCCCAGTCAATATATGAAAGTGCACCTGCTAGTGCCCTGATTTGTCAATTACTGTGTGCGTTGAGTCAGTCGGACTACAGAACTTTACCAAAAGATCAATTCAAGTGTCCGCTTCAACCGGATGTGTGGAAGCTCACCATATGTAAATCATATCCTCACATCCCATGTCTCAAAACACCAGGTGATTAAAACCCTTAGAAAATAATTTAGAACATATAAGGGTTTTTCGGTAAGTGAACTTTTTCAAACATCAGAAAATCTCTAAGTTTGTTTGTCCTGTTGATTGTATCGATACACTTTTCGATATGATCGACCTGCGCTGTCAATATCCTCTACACTTAATCGATGTTATCGATAAGAGGACTAAAAGTGTCCAGCAACCGCATACTCATCTGGACAGATTTATCGATATATCGATACATTTATCGATATCATCAATATTCAAATATCGAGCTTATCAAAAGTGGCTCGATAATATCGACAGACAGATTTCCGACGCCCCTGTTTTCTTAAGAAAATTACTATGTGCTTCGATATATCGATGTCCTTCCCGATTCAATCTGAATTCAAATATCGATCATATTGGAATGTCATCGATCATATCGATAGTGGGCGCGCATTTCTTTCAGAAAATATTTTAGGTTATTTTTAACTTTGATCGGGGGCCACTTTAGGAAATCGATATTCTTATGTCGATGCTATCGATGTCTAGTCGATTGAATCGAGACAGGACACAGACTGTCCAGCATGCTTATAGGTAAATCTATACGATTTATCGATCCCATCACCACGGCCTCGATATCATTGATATTCAAATTCCAATGACATCGGTTGTTCCCCGATCATATCCTAAAAACTTGAAATATTTCAAGATTTATCTCTTATGCTTCAAATGTCGATAGATCGATCCCAGCATCGATGGAATCGGAGTTCAAAATCCGATGACAACGACACCAGTATCGATCTCATTGACCAGTTAGCTAAAAGTTTCAAAAGCATATGACATTTGAGTTTGTGTTATCGAGTGGACAGTCGATCCCATCGAGGGTATACGCTTAATGATATCAACCCTGCTCGATGATATCGAATTCTGTCATAAATATGACTATTTTATATCCGTTGGAACGTTTTGCCTATATAAAAAAAAAAAACTTATCCATATTGTTGGTAGAGAAAGAAGAGAGTGCTTTTGTGTGTTTTACCTTTAGATCATATACCCAAAGCCATTTCTCTCACAAGAGTTCATCTTTCAATCCACTCTCATCCATTGACATTAAATATAGTGGATTGGGAAATGAACTTCCACATTCAAGGATCCTTCAGCAACTATCTTAATAGCATATCATTAAGCTGGGATGCCTTGAATGAAATAAATGACGGGAATCACTTTATCTTCCTTATAGGAAAATTCTAAGAGAGTAGATTTCCGTCCTAACCTTTACGCAACCCGAAGCCAAGTAATGGTACATCTTTTATTGCGGATCAAGAGAGCCGAAGACTCTTCAACAACAAGGAGGAGATCTTCGTCATTGCGTTGAATGGGACTCATCAACTTATCTGTAAGTATCTAGAGTCCAGAGGACACTTGTGATCATTCCTTTATGGAATTGGGTCTTAAGAGTTGCTCACCATTTGAAGTCCTCGTACGAGGCCTCCGGAAGGAGTGTACGTAGTGGGTGCGTTGTGTGGACCCTTGCTATGGAGAGCATAAACATCCGGGTGCGTTGTGTGGACCCTTACTCTATGGAGAGCATAAACATCTGGTTAGGAGTGAACCAGTAAAACTCCAAGGTTAGAGGTGAACCGAGTAGAAACTTCCGTATAAAGGTTGAAGGTGAACCTGATTTAAAACCTTAGGTTTGAGGTGAACCCTGGGAAACCTCCTTAGTGAAATTTGGTACACTCAGGGGTTGAGTGCGGCAGCTGGGAGTGGAGTAGACAAGTAGTTGAACCACTATAAAAATGACTATGTTTGCGATTACTTTGTTTGTGTGATTTACTTTATTATTTTAATATCTGAATATCTGAGATCACACCTCACACATATACATAGTCATATCCAGCATGAATTAAGTTCCATATTGCTATCCTCTAAATAGTTTGTGATTGGATCCTCTACTAAGCTTGGAAGCTAGTAGAGTTACATTTGAGTAATCTTGTTAATTGTTTATCTAATAGGATTAGTGCAAAAGGATTTTTAAATACAATGTAAAACTTTAAAAAGTCCTATTCACCCCCCTCTAGGACATATTGGCATATTCCTACTTCAACTCAACTGGTCTTCACCGCTATTTCAATATACTCAATTGATCGGTCAACTTCATGTACTACTTGATCAATTTCACGCATTTTATTAGTCAAATTGTAGTACATTTTTGTAATACGACTGTGAATTTGTAGTGCATTTTTTTGTAATAGGATTGTAAATGTTATATATTAAATACATTTGTTGTTTTCTTTCAAATTGGGAATTTCTTACCTCTACGAATCAAATTTTCAATAAGACATTCATTTCACAGTCAATTATATGCATTATACAGTTAATTCACTTCATTTCACAGTTAATTCTATACATTTCACGATCAATTCACTTCATTTCACGGTCAATTCCATACATTTTACGGTTAATTCCATGCGAATCCCCTTCACTTCACGGTCAATTCAATTCATTTCACGGTCAATCCCCTTCACTTCACGGTCAATTCCATGCATTTCATGGTCAATTCCTTTCACTTCATGGTCAATTCCATGTATTTCACTGTCAATTCTCTTCATTTCATGGTCAATTCCAGTGATTCCCCTTCACTTCACGGTCAATTCCATGCATTTCACGATAAATTTCCTTCACTTCATGGTCATTTCAATGCATTTCACGATCAATTCCCTTCACTTCGCGGTCATTTCCATGCATTTCACGGTTTATTCCCTTCATAAAAAAAATGCATGGAATGGAATATGTGGACCCCACTGTAATGTATATGATATATTCACACCGTCTATCTATTTTATTATAACATTTTGAGGCTTCAGACTAAAAATGAAGCTGATCCAACACTCAAATGGCTCACACAAAATGAAACAATGACCTTAATTCTTATACTGTTGAAAGTTATTTCCTTAACTGGGCCCACATTGAGGTGTTTTCATCATTTAACTCATTCATAGTGTGAGGCCCGTATCCTAGATCATACTATTTCGTAGGCTTCCGCAGTCCTTCCGGTCGAATTTTGGTAACCTATGACTGGTATGTAGCATTTGCGCGTAATCCTGAGTCGTATCTCGTAATCTAGAGTCGGCTCGACCCAAGACTTGTACCCTTACGACTCAACATCGCGTCTCGCGTACTAAGGTGGTACCCGGGCCAGGAGATGTGGGTCCGCATTCAGTTCAAGAAAACATCGTGCATTTGCTAAACCCAAGAGGACATGTCCCATCAATCCCATCAATCAAGTACATGTCTCATCCCCAAAAGTAACCCTTAAAGTCAACTCTCTCTCTCTCCACCCATACATGTCAAGTACACACCTATCACTCACCCATCACTTCCCATCACTCCATCACTCACACCCATCCCATCCTCTCTCTCTCATATTTCTCCATTTTCAAGCAAGCTCCCATGGGAGAGAATTGTCCAAGCTTCCATAAAAGAAGCTAGGTGTGGCCCATTGTAACACCCTAGATTTTTGCCAACCTGAAATTAGACGTCCTTAGGCAATGGGTCAACCATATCACTCTTAGAGCTCAATCCCAAAGTCTAAACATCGTTTTTTAACCCATTTCCTTTAAAATCTCACCTTTCACCACCTCATTCTTCAAATTTCTCCAAGTAATTTCATATTAGACATAAAACCTAAAGTTTAAAAGGTGAAGAACTATACTTAAACTAAAACTTACTATAAATGGTTCATACATGCATAAAATGGGATTTGATTATGGAATTCTTGGAATATCATGATGTAGATAGGTTATTTGGTTAGATTAGCTTCTCCTACCCCAAAATCATATGTTGTATGTCACGTAATTCATTCCGGTTTGCAAATGAGACTCGATAAACGCCTCAACGTACTTGTAGGCCCAAACGACTCAATTCGGGGGGACCCGAGGTGGGTCTCATATGTTTCCGGCATCCCTGGGGGGGAGGACCTTGCCCGTGGGGTGAGCCCTCGCTAAATTGGTCAGTGACCGGCGAGGACCTCGCCGAGTTGGTGAGGCCTCGTTCGTACAACGGTCAGGCAGCTCATTTTCTGCGCATTTTGTATAAGTTTGAAAAATCATATCTCCTTCGTTATAACTCCTATTTAGGTGATTCAAAAATTATATTAAAGCTGAATGAGTCTAGTTTTATATAAAAATATTTTTAAAATATAATAAAATATTTAATATAGTTTAAAGTAGGTCATTGTGATAACTATCTGAAAATTACTAGTTGGTGGAGACGGGGTAAACTTGATGATGAACCACTAGAAAAATAATTAAAATAATATGATAACTAGAAGTTCCCAAAATGGGACATAGACTGGCCCTAAGACCGTATTCTGCCATAATTAGGGTAGAATTTGGTTAAGTACCAAACTGAATACTCAGTAGAATTAACTTGAACCACTTTAAATACGAACTACAAGACTCAAAATGAGTAGAACTGTTGACGCTATGTTACCTAGAAACCTAAGATCAATCTCTAAACCCAGTTGCTCTCGGGAGCATCAAGAAACTTCGTATCGGACCTGGACCATACGTCGAAAGTCCGATAGCGATGAATTTAGATCATTATGACCGCCTAGTTGGACTTGAGTATCACCTTGAAAATCAAGGTCATACGATGTCCTAGGACTGTTTCCTTGAGTCCGGAGTGAAAAGAGTGAGAAACTGAAGATTTATTAGAAAATTAAATATAATTTTAAGTAATCTGGAATGTTTCGCTTGCGTGTTATTTCTAAGCGTTCTGACCGTTAGATTTTGACTCAAATTCACCCTCAGATCAGGATAGGTGGCCCATACATGTCATAGTACTTGTAGCCCTGATCGAATGCAGGTAACTGTTGAATTAAAACTAGTCCACCACGGATGATCTGGAAACCCGACCGGATTGAAAACTTAACTTGACCTAGATCTGATATTAGAGAGCTTAAGTCCGATCACATTTAGTAACAGGACCTCCAGTAGTGCTCCGTTGGATCGGAACAAGCTCGATTTGGTTATAACCTAAGTATACCTTAGTCATAAGGCTATTTTCATCGATTTAGAGCCTATATAAGAGGCTTAAACCCTCTCTCTCATATCCCATACGAATTTTCTAAACTTAAGGGAGAGAGAAGAAAGAAAGAGAGAGAGAAAGTGAGGGAGAGTGAGAATTGTTCTTGGCAGTTTTTCCTGTCATTCTTCGTGCACATCTACCACATTTGGATCATTATGTTAACCATTCTGACGTCGTTCTTAGGTAAGAAAAACCTAACCCTAGCTTATTTTAGGGTTTCCATTGAAGCTAGTAGCTAGATAGCTAACCTAGCTTGTATTACAGGTTGATATTTCACGTATACGAAGACTTAGAGATTTCATCGACTTCTTTATGCTTTTACAGCATAAGGTGCGGACTATAGATGTTTAGGTTATTATTTCTCAAATCTTTCAATGTCGTTTAATGATAGATTCCTGACGTGGATGCTATTTCATTGTAGAACATGCTATCCGTTTTTCGTTTCGGATAAATACGAAGAATATGAAATTTTGTGTATTTTATGTATTCATAGAAAATACCGTATACGTATAAATTTTACTGATATGATTGTCATGAGTATTTACCGTGTATATATGCTAGTTATGGATGTATGACCTGTCTGGCGAAAGGATTCGCCCTAATACACCTTTTGGCCAACATAGGTTATGTATGCTAATGTGTGTAGTCTAAGTATTTGTATAAATGCTTACATGAGTAAGTATTTAGTAAATGATGTTGTAGATTAGTGTTGAGATAGGATTCTCAACTATTTTGATGATGTGTATGATTTCCTCAATGTACGTTGTTTGAATTGATTGTCTTATATATGAAATGCTTGTGTATGGTTAACTACATATGTTGTATCTTATAACATGCTGATAACAGGCTTGGATTACTTGATATTTCAATTCCGTCTCTCTTATATGCTTACTGATTCAGATTGCAAGTGCTTGGGGCTATGCTATAGTCCAGGCAGTCGGTAACAGAATTAAACTCGTGGCTGAGTTGTATTCGCCACGCAGGACATGTTTGACGAACCCGAGTCGTGCGTTGCTTGTCGACAGTGATTAGGCCACACGAGGTGCTTGTGCACTTCATGTCGATCAACTCAACGGGCGCTCGTACTAGTCAAACTCGTCAAGTAACCCGATTAGCCCGATGTATGTTAACCATGTATGGACATTACTGCTTGAATCTAAAGTACCAAACTTACCAGTGAAATCCTTATCAACCATGGTACCTCGATCCACTAAGACTCATGAGCCGGGCATGGTTGTATGAGACACCGTGGTCGAGCTGTCGGCCTACGTTGGGGCGACAAGCCTCCCTGTAGTGACCAGTGAGCAACCTTGTCTCGTGAGCCGATTGTGGTGGTATGGGACACTGCATTCGAGCTGTCGGCCTACAATGATAAGGTGATGGGGGAGTGGTGCAATGAGTGCATGTAACAGCCCTGACAGCCCTTTGTAGTGACCTCGAGCATACTCTGAATCTGCGGTGAGGCGACGAGCCTTCTCGTAGTAAATAGAGTATAAACTAGGCCTGTATTGATAAGGTGATGGGGGAGCGGTGCAACGAGTGCGTGTAATAGCCCTGACAGTCCTTTACAACGACCTAGAACCGCATCATCGTATGAGATTATTTAGGACTGACGACTCTAGACTGGATCATTGTTGGGAATTGATATAGGGGAGGTACCTTAGCTTTCCAATCTTGTTGTATGAAAAAGGACTAATAATAACTCGGTAATCATGTTCATATCGCACTGCATGTGCCTGAAAGATGTGGAGCACTGAGGGAAGAAAGTATGCCGCGAACGTAAGATGGTGTCGCATGAAAGAGTATGTTGGCGAGGGCATACATCATGTCATTTCATCCTTGCATTAACTATAGTATTTAGGAATGTTTGCTATGTTTGCTCTATCATTACCGCTTGACTGATTTAATAACATGTTAATCTTTACTCTATTGTTCCACTGAGTTAGTTACTCACTTCTACGTTACGAGACGGTGTTGTACACACCAACCAGATACTGTCTTAGTTTCAGGTGAGGGTGATGCTTATGAAGCAAAGCCGGACTTTACTTTTTGATGGTGAGTTCTCCTACATGTAACTCTCTGGCGGGTCTATTTGACTTGGAGTTGCACCGACGGGGCTTCAGTATTTGGGATAGAAGACATTATATTTTTCTCATTTTGTACATTTTGTAATCAAACTTATAATTGTTAATCTAGTGACATTCATACTCTAAGGGCTTACTATCACTCTTATTTAGTTTATATACTTATTATTGTCTTCCACTTGTATAAATTAAACACCTTTGGAGTATGATATGCTGTTTTTGGTGTAATCTCAATCATGTTTAATGCCCTTCTACAGACAACATTCATTCATCATTATCTATGTTGCATAAGTGATGTTTTGGAACTCGGGAATTGGGTTTCTACTCGACCCCCGATTTTCAGGATGTTACACTCATCTTCGTACCTCCCATCTCCACCATCCAACCATCCAATGTCTATCATTCTCCATCAAAGTCAAAGCTTTGGAACTAGGGAGTCCAAGAAGAAGTCTAGGTGGGTGATCATAATGTTAGGGCTTGATTTATTTTTTTTAAGGCCCACATTCGATGGGACCCATTTGATGTATACATTGTAAGAAAGGGAGGGCCCATAGTAGCGGGGTCCCTCCCCTCCATCACGTTTCTCCCTCTCTCTCTCTCTCTCTTGTAGTGGTGCGTGGCCCACTTGATGTGTTCGGACATCTAAACCGTCTGTTTGTTTTAGCCAGCATGGGACCACCGTGTTGTATGTATTATATCCCAGCTGTCCATCATCTAAACGGTGGGCCAGCAGCAACAGCTGCTGGACTGACGCCACCAAGTTATGTGGGCCACACTATGATGTGTTTGTCCCATCCACACCGTCCAAATGATTTAGACGGTGCTGGAGTGTTTGGATGGTGTAGTGGTGCTGCCCTCCATTGACACCGTCCATCCATCTGGTGGGACCCCACTGCGATGTATATTCCACACCGTCCATCTGTAGCACCTCACCGTCCATATGGACGTGAGGCAGATCCAAACTCTGGTGGGCCACATGTGTGGGACCCACCATGATGTATGTATTAAAATCCACACCATTGGCCTTGTTTATTAATAATAATAATAAATAAATAAATAATACTATTATATTATATCATTTCTGGTGAGCCATATGTGGGACCCACCAATCTGATTGGCTGGTGTACGTTGTCCAGCAGCAAGCTGCTGATGCTGTTGGGTCTGATCACCAACCATCCATTATTTTGGATGGTGGTGCCCACCTTATGACATGTTATATATCTAAGCTGTCTAGTAGCTCATGCTGTTGTTGACGTCAGTAGTTGTGGACTGACCTTGAGGCATGTGTAATATCTAGACCATCCATCTATTGGACGATCAGCAGCCTCAGCTATTGTAGCAAGTTCTGTGGGTCATCCAGACCGTCCAGGTCATGTCCCACATGATATGTGTTGTATACATCCCTGTCAGTCCATCTTTGTGTGTAAGACCCGTGTCCTAGTCCGTACCGTTCCGTTGGCCTCCGCGGTCCTTCCGGTCGAAATTCGGCAATCCTCGACCTGTATTCAACGTTTACACGTGAACCTAAGCCGAGTCCCGCATATCAAAGACGACTCGACCCGAAACCTGTACCTTAGCGACCGTGTCGTCGCCGTGGTTCTAACACCGCGACTCGCGCACCAACCCGATACCTAGGGTAGAAGATGTAGGCCCGCGTTCAATTCGAAGAAAACACCGCACGTTGCGAATTGCGAGGGAATCTCTACGAGATGTCCCATTAATCAATCAATCACTAATGTCAAGTACAAGTCAAGTACAAGCCATAACCAAGTACAACAACCCATCCCTTCCTTTTCAAAAGTCAACTCTCTCTCTCTTCTCACCATCCCTCTTTACCTCATTTTCAATCCAACCCATACCTTTTTCTTACAACACATCAACCCACACCTCACCCATCCTTATCATCCCATCACTTCTCTCTCTCCCTCATTTTCTCAAAAACTCTCCCAAGCAACATCCCACGTCCAAGCTTTCCCTCTCCCAAGCCCCAAGTGTGGTCCACCCTCTCATCTCTCATCCTCACCATGAAAACTCCATCGCCATCGTTGATCGTTGTGCATAGGTGTATACAAGCCGTAAGGAGCAAGGAGGAGTGCAAGAGGTGGGTGATCCACCGTTAAATCTTTTTTTTGGGACCACTTGTTAGTGGAACCCATTTTCTTTATGTATGAGTTGTATCATGTGGGGCCCATAGTGGTGGGGCCCCACCATCACCGTCTCTCTCTCTCTCTCTCTCTCTCTCTCTCTCTCTCTCTCTCTTTCTCTTTCTTTGATGTGATTTCTTGTGGCCACCATGTGCAAGGTGATCTTGGTCGCCTAATCGTAAGGACCATCTTGTAATGGGTTATTTGGATGACCAAGATGATGGGAAAACACAACTATCATATTAATCCAAAAGGTGGGCCACATGCTTGTGGGAACCACCTTGATGTGTGGGCCACGTGCATGTGGGACCCATACAATGCATGCGTTTATCCATGACCGTCCAGCGTCTCTGGACACTGGATGCAGGCGCGGCTAACATGGAGGCGTGTACTGACAAGGGGTGTGTATTAAAAAGATTTCTTTTGAATGTTTTGGAGTGGGCCACTCATGCAAGCCCCACCTTAATGTACTTACTTGATCCAAGCCGCCCATCCTCTTCCTCAGATCATTTTAGGCGTTGAGCCAAAAAATGAGGCTGATCTGGTTCCCTGGCAGGCTATGGTATAGAAGATAGTGTCCCTATCATTAATATACTCTCTATTGTTCCTGTACATCCAAAAATCATCCAATATTGGACTCGATAGGTTTGTATCAAGCCACAGGGACCAATGGCTGGAGTGGATCTTGCTGATGTGGGCCCCACCTACCAAAAACCGTAGCATTATGGTTTTTCAAAAAAAGGAAGAAGAAGAAGCAAGGCAGCAGCCCTGCTACTGTCGTTGTTAGAGACGGGCGGACGGCCAGGACTGGGCCTCATGGCTCTAGCTATGGGCCCCACTGTGATGTGTGTCAACCATCAACACCGTGCATTTGAAGGGTTCCCTTTGAATAGGGGTCGTCCCCAAAAATCAGTCGTATACGGAACTCAGGTGGGCCATACCATCTAAAATCATGTGAAGACATATAAAATCACTTGGTGGGGCCTACCTAAGATTTGGATGCAGCTGAAACTTAGTCTAGGCCCTCAGCCAGATGGGGCTCGTATAATGGGTGGTCTGGATTGGTGGACCACATCACTGTGGGCCCCTGACCAGGTGGTCATATAAATAGGTTGGGTGACAAAAATAGAAAAAGAAAAGCAACAGCAGTAGCTGCTGCTGCTGCTAGAGACGTGTCAGCGCCCAGCGGACGGACTGGCGTGGCCGTGGGCCCCACCTAGATGTATGTATTGTGTCCACGCCGTCCATCACAGTGGGCCCCTGGTCCCACGTGACCATATGAACAGGTTTAGATGACAAATAAATATTACAGTGGGCCCAGCCCCCTTCCGTGGTCGTTGTGACCTTTCAACGGGCTGGATGATAAATAAACATTACAATGATCCCCATGGTCCATGTGACCATATCAATAGGTGGGCTGGAAAATAAACATTTTAGTAGGCCCCCCTATTTATGTGACCTTTTCAACAGATTGGATGTGAAAATAAACATTACGGTAAGCCTCACATGAGGCCCACTTGGATGCATATGGGCCCATGTATTTAAGCTCATCTTGGCATGTATATAGGCCCAAATGTTGAGGCCCACTTTGGTATAAAGACGGGCCCATATATGTAGGCCATCATGATGTGTTTATAGGCCCATTGTTGAGGTCCACTTCGATATATATGGGCCCATTTGAGAGGCCCTACCTAAGGTATTTGTAGTCTATTGTTGAGACCCACCTTAATATATTTAAGGCCCATATCGTGAGGCCATTTTGATGTATGCAAGGCCCATGGGTTATGACCCATTGCAAAGTACCTAAGGCCCATGGGTGAGGCTCATTGAGGTGATCCATTTGATGAATGTAAGGCCCATATGATACGGCCCAATTGATGTACTTAAGGCCCAATTGGGTGCAACTAGGTCTATTGCAATGCGTGATCCCTCCATGGCATATAACGATATTTATAGCAAGTAATGCCTTGGGAACAATGATGGTTAGATGCCCACATTGTAAGGATGACATTGGTTAAATGTTTGCATTGTCACTCTCCCTAAGGCTCACTAATAGGCCATCTTGTAGTAAGTAAGCCGTCTAGGCCCATTTCCGTTATACACAAAGCCCATCCCTATATACATGTTTAGTATAGATCCATGATTCATTATTATACGCATCATATGTATGACTAATATGAGAAGTGACTGATAATAGCATATGCCTTCGGACGAACTGTTTATGGGCTCCCTGATAGGTGGAGTTGCCCTACATGAGTGCATGATACACGTAGGACGTTGCATGACTGGTAGTGTGACTCAAGCACTAGCATTTGTATGATTGTGATTATTGTATGCCCTAGTGACATAAGGGTCATAGCCTCCACAGATGCATCGTGGGTGGCTGGATTGGATATCAGAAATGTTTGGTTCTAGCATATGGGCGCCATAGATGTCCCTGGGTGAAAATCTCTAAATCTGATGGTACCAGAGGATGACTCCAACATCAAGACCGAGTGAATACATGAGCGCGTGAGGACCGTATACCAGTAGGCCTCATCTCTCACTATGTTGTGGTCTATTGAAAAGGGGTGTGACCTTACCCGCCTGAGGGAGGGGGCGACTTCTAGGTTGAGTTTGACCAGCTTGAGGAATCGGTCCGCTATCGACGAGCCGGGCCTGATATTGGCAGGTGGATAGTGAGGTCTCTTTCGCTCTCCCAGTTGTGCGTTCGGATAGGGATGACAAGCTGATGTAGAGTGTACTAGACCCCGGTGATTATCCAGAATGAGAATCGTATTGATATATGATGAGGATTGACAGGATTGAGTTGCATCTCGCATAACATGGTCTGGATATGGCCGATAGCATTCATATCTTGCACCGCATAGCCTTGGTACGACTGATTGCATTCGTGTATTCATCAGCATGATTTCGTATTTTTCTGACCTTGCATTCTAAGCACGCTCTTATTGCGCACACACTTACACCACCCTCTAAGCTTTCTATAAGCTTATGCATGATTGATGCGTGCAGGTGACGCCAAGATACAGTCGTAGTATAGTAGCAGTTGGAGCGTGCAGTCGAGCTTCTGGAGTTTTTGTTATTGTCACTATCTTGTATTTTCCTTTCCTACGCATTATACTTAAAGTTTTTGATCATAGTGGATTTTATGGTGGTGTTCTTTAGGATATTGTTCGTGGGTTATGCTTATGTTATGTTCATTATGAATTAAATGGATATTAGGAATCCTCCTTGTAGCATCCCAGGATCGGAATCTGGTATATGGGTGCCGGGAGCTGAGAATGGGGTACTACGGAGGCTGTCGGCGCCAGATTCGGTGATCAAAAATTTTGTGAGTCCGATTTCTAAGTTTGGGGCATAACATTGTGGGGCCTACCATGTGGATGTGTTGTATCCACCATCCAATCACTGGACGGTGGGAAGCAGCTTAGCTGGAGTATCCCACACCAGCTATGTAGCTAATGTATTTACATTAGCAAGTGGTGTGGGACACCACTGAGATGTATGGGTCTCATCCTCACCGTCCACTATCTGGGATGGTGGGAACCTACAAATGATGTAAGTGTTATATCCATTCCGTCCATCTAGATGGTAGAGCTAGGCCACACGTGTGGCACCCACACTCTAGATTTTGCTGGACGGTGGTGGACAATGTTCGGTGCTGGACAATGTTTAGACAATGTTGGACAATGTCTAGACAGTGCTGATTTACATGTCCAATGTTTGGACAGTGCTGATTTACATGTCCAATGTTTAGATAGTGCTGATTTACATAGACAATGTTTGGCAGTGTTGATCATCATTAGTGACCCATGTACCCCATAGAATAATAGTGTACAGTGATACACATGTTACACCTGCAACTATTGAAATGATTTTTGGTGTAATCCAAGCTCTCACTTAAGGCCCATGTGATGGGGCCTACCTTGGTCTATGTATTCTATATTCACACCGTCCACCTTTGGACGGTGCCGCGTGGGGCCTACCATTGATGCATGTATTGTATATCTATACCGTTCATTTGTGCAGCCTACCATGATGTGTGTTGCATACACATGGTTTATCCACTTTTCAGGGCCCATTAGTACGACCTATTGATGCGGCCCACTTGATGTATATGAGGCCCATTGATGCAGCCCATTGATGCGGCCCACTTGATGTATATGGGGCCATTAGTGCGGCCTATTGATGTGACCTACTTGATGTATATGAGGCCCATTGGTGCGGCCCGTTGATGTGGCCCATTTGATATATATGAGGCTCATTGAGCGGCCCATTGTGATATATGTTATGTCCATGTCATGCGGCCCATTGTGATGTGTATTAGCCTATGTGACGCAGCCCATTGTGATGTATAAGACCCTGGTGTAAGGCCCATTATGATTGTATGGGGCCCATCGAGATTGTATGCGGCCCATTATGTTATGTATGAGGCCCTTGTGTGAGGCCATGGGCCCACTATATGTTTGGTCCTATGAGAGCCACTCCTTAGGAGCGATGTTGGTTAAATATCCACATTGATGTGTAATGATGGTTAAATGTCCACATTGTGACCTTCCCTTAGGCCCTTTGTTAGGCCGATTGTCGAGGCTGATTGTATGGGCCGATTATCGATGCCGATTGTCGATACCGATTATGAGTATGTGACAGCATAGCATCATGATACATGCATATACGCATCATTTGCATATTTTTTATGAGATGTGGTTATCCATTGCATATGTCATTGAGCAGGTTATTATGAGACACCCTGATAGGTGGAGATTGTCTCATATGAGCGCACGATATGCACAGGATTGATGCATAGCTGGATTGTATAACTCATGCATCTTGCATTGCATGTTGTGATTATTGTACGCCCTATAGACATCAAGGCAGTAGCCTCCACAGGCATGTCGCGGATGGCCAGATAGGACACTGAAAATCTGTTACTAGCATCGGGGCTCCATAGATGTCCTTGGGTAAAAATTCTCAAACCACCGTAGCTAGGAGACGCCCCAATGTCTAGATCGAGTGGATACATAAGCGCTTGAGTGTCGAATACTAGTAAGCAACGTCTCCCACTATATCGTGGTCAGTTAGGAGGAAGTGTGGCTTACCTGCCTGAGGGTAGTGGGTATAGCTAGGCTGAGTTTGATCAGCTCGTAATTGGGTCCACTATCGACGTGTCAGGTAGATATTGGCTGACTACTGGCTAGGCGAATAATGAGGTCTCTTCCACTTGCATGGTTAGGTGTCCAGTGGGTGGTGATTGCATGTAGATTGTACTAGACCCCAGTGATGATTTCAGATATGTACGGTATTGATATGTGGACTTATTGAGCGGGAGTTGTATACTCAATATCTTACTCATTCATTCATTCACTATCCACTTGGGCTGGTGGTGCGTAACTAATTTGATATGTGTACCTTCGTATTGGTATGGATTTTGGTTAGACGTGTGACTCACCTAAGATCAGGAGTTTACCACATTGAGTTTGACTATCCAAATTAGGCATGAGACTGGTTTGGATAGAAACCCCTTGTGATGGACCGCTTAGCCTGTGATGCTACGTACTATTATCCTGACTTCACACTCTAGCTTGGTCATAATATTCTGTAAATACCCATACAAGCTAACATTTTAAGAAGGCTAAAACAATTCAGGAACCATGATTATATCCTGAACCAAACCTTAATCCTAACCTAAACCTAACCCTGACCTAAAAGTCTCAAACTTCCAAACCAAAACCCAAAACCTTGATCCAAACCGTTCAATCCACATACAGCCCCCGCCTATACCTTATACCATGATTAAAACCCTTTACCCAAACCTAAGCCCACCTATCTGAACCTCTAAACCCCAAAAGGAGACCATTAGGTGAACCAATGCATCGAACAAAGCCCACACGCTTGAGCCCAGCCCAAGCCCTCACCAGGCAGTAGTCAAACTACTGCCGACGATACTTAGAGTGCCACCACATGCGGTCCGCATGTGGACATCTGGGGACAGTTGTCCCAACGTCTGAAAGTCAACTCTCTCCTAGGATTCTCCCTAATCCGAGCTTATTTACTATTTTACCAACCCCCTTAGCTAATGAAAGTGCGCCATATGGCGTCCCTCTCCCTCCAGCCAATCACCTCTTGTCACATCAGCATTTACCCTCTCAAACCCAAAAATTACCATAGAACCATTGAAGAAGGCTATAAATAGCCCTCTCGTCTTCTCATTTCAACACACCCAACAAGCCACTTTTCCCTTTAAGTTTAAGAGAGTAAGAGAGAAAGAGAGTGAGGAAGAGAGTGGAGGAAAGGGAAGGAGCTCCCAAGTCTTCCAAATTTTGATCTTTCAAGCCATCCCTAGCCTTCCTCTTAACCTCTCCAGCCCATAAGCTTGGCCCAGATTTGTCATAGTTCGGTTCATATCTTAGCCTACTCAAGATCAAGCCAAAGATCATTTCTCCATACAAGCATTCATCATGACATCAATTCCCTTCTCAACCCCCCTGCTTCTCTAGATCTCTAGTGAACGTATGTTCTGTGACTTGTCGTGGGTTAGATCCCATCACATCAAAATTTTCTAGTAATCTAGTCCATTTTCTTACCTCTTGGCATAAACATCATCACATCCGCCCTCTAGACATGCCATTGGACATATGCTCTGTAACTTACCAAAATCTGGGATCTTGCCGCATCAGAAATCCACGTGCGTGCCTAGTCTTATCTCGACCACAACATCCATCATCCCTTGAGATTGTTTTACCGCACTGAGTAGAGACCGTACATATGTACGGGCAGAGAGCGTGCTTAACACCTTCCCTCTTTGTAACCGAGGTCCCTTACCTGAAATCCCAAATCGTAGACCAGGAATCAATTCAAGGTAGAAGAGTCTCTGAATTTCTCCAACCTTACATATTCTGTGGATTCTAGTCAACCACAGAATTTTGAGATTTATTGCTAGTGGCAACTCCAACATCCATAAATCAGCCTAATCACCCCCACTATAAAAAACATAATATACAAATCAGCGTAGGTTTCAATTTTTAGTGTTTACAGAATGGTGACTCCACTGGGAAGATACTAGCTCGCACTAGCTGAGACTCGACTCGAAAGAGTGTGGTGTTTTAATCTCAAGGGACATCACCACTGCATTCATATAAAAAAATAAAAACATCTTTGACTTGCATTCTTTTGGGCATAGATTTGAACCATGACCACTCGATCCCTCGCAGCCATGACCTCTCAAGCTACTCATGAAGAACAGCCGACAACTCAGGCAACTCCTGAAACATTAGCACCCACACCTACACCAACACCCGTGTTGTTATCTCCCGTAGCTCCAACAGACCCACAGGCCAATACAACCATGCAAGAGGTGGCCCAAAGTCTCTGGGCAATGCAAGAGCTATTACTTCGCCTTGTATCAAATGCCACATCGAATACACAAGCAACCCAGCCTAGTGTATAGAATAGCTCACTCCCTCAAACCCCTTTTGCCTTTTCTCTCATTCCTCCAGCAAATCATGTTCTCCCTCTCCTAGAAGAGTCAACATAAGATCTACAACAACCAGCAAACGGGAATAACCCTCCTGCACCCCTCTACTCAGTACATTTCAACATTCAGGTCATAATACAAGTTCCCCCTAACGAAAACCACAGACAAGAACTGGTGGATGCCCATGAAGGGGGCCAGTTTCGAGTCCAATTCACTCCCCCTAATGGGAGTAACATTTCGGAGTTGGCAGATACCCCAGGTGGGAGCCATTTCCAAACATCACACTCTCCTCTGAAAGGGAGCGGCATTCAATTCCAAGTACCTCCCACCACTAAGAGTCCACCATCCTTCCAATAACCTCCTATTCTGGATTCATATGAAGAAGAAGCGGCTCAAGCCCTACAGCAAGGGGCAAGATATCAGCCGCAAGGCAAATATGAGATTAAGGAACTACAAAAGCAGTTACAAATGATGCAAAATCAACTCCAGAGGGAACAAGGAGTGGATCACCCATCCACTAAGTTCAGGGATCTCTGTCCCTTCCCAGATGCCAGAGTACCTCCAAACTTCGAGATACCAAAATTAAAAAGGTACGACGGTAGTGAGTGCCCCACAGCACACCTGAAAGCATTTGTGGGCAACTCAATGTAATAGCAGAGAATGATGGAACCTTGACACGGCTCTTCCAAAAATCCCTTAAGGGTGACGTTTTGGATTAGTACACTTCACTGGACAGCTACCAAATCAGAACCTGGGAAAGATTCCCAGGAGTTCATTGACAGATTCTCATATAACCTGAACATGGCTCCAAGAAGGTCTAACCTGGCTGCCTTGAGACAAAAAAGTGATTAGTTGTTATTAGCATACGTAGGGCGATGGCAAGCCATGGCGGCCCAAATGTGAAACCCCATTGAAGACGAAGAACAGATAACCATGATTGTACATTCTGCAAATCCCAACATTTCAGCATATCTAATCTCATACCCCTATGTAAACTTCTCCTAACTCATCCGAGCTGGATAACAGGTGAAAGCCGGGATCATAGTCAGAACCATTTCTTCATGGCCGCACCAGACCCCCTCAATTAAAAGAAACAAAGTCAAGGGGAAACCTGTTGGATATGGGAATGGAAACGGTACTGCTCCAGCGCAATGCACTTCGAAAGTTAACAATATCATCGCCAACACTCAAGGCAATCAATATACTCCACAACCGGAGCCCCGGCAAGACAAAAAGTACCAGTCGCAATCAAATAGGCAATACCAACCACAACAAGCCCAACAGGGATATCAGAGACAACCGTCTCAACAACAACAGCAATAGCCTAGGGGGAATGCACAAGGCCCCTACAAACAGGCAATGTTAGGTAGGAAGTTCACCCCACTAGCACAAATATACAGTCAGGTTCTAACAATGTTAATGCAAAAGTAACTTTTAATACCGCTCCAGCTTCAACTTCCACCGAATCCCTTGCCACAAGGTTACAATGCAAATCAGTATTGCTCATATCACAAGGCTCCTGGCCATCTAATGGACTGCTATTTTATTTTGAAACATGCGGTCCAAGATCTAATCGAAAGTCAGAAGATCACTATCACCTCCCAGGCTAACAACATGTCTTAGGCTAACATTCTCCAAAATCCCCTACCCTCGCATCAAGCGAGACCCAGCACATCTAGCACTTCTACCGTTAATCATATTAAGGGAGGGCGTCACAGGTACTTCTTTCCACATCATTCCATCCAAGCAATCATGCCCAACACAACAAACCAAACATGGGGACACGAATAGGCACCATCGCCTGAGCCATGGTGTTCCTCGAAGCGACACCAACAACTCAACCTCTTATATTCCTTGAAGCAGCACCAACAACTCAGGTATTCCTCGAAGCAGCACTTACAGTGCAACCTCTCATCTGCCTCGAGGCAGCACCCAACAGGTTTCAGCCTCTCATCTCTCAAGGGGTACCCCAGCACTCACTAGGTCATATCCTCAACACCGCGCTCCCTAAGGGGCACGTCCAACCCCAAACTTGGTAAATCTAAAAGGTCGAATTCTGAACCCGTCATTCTCCCAATAGACCTCCCTGATTTAGCTTCGCTAACCATGCAAGAGACACCCCCAATTTAAACATCAAGCCTCTTAATGCCTCACCAACTGACACATGCCCAGAGGATCCCTCCCATAACTCAAAAGGGGGAAGAAAATTCCATTACCAAAACCGGTCAAGACTTGGTGGCACCTCAAGAGAGATCATCAAGTCCATCACAAACAATTCCATCCATAATCTCTCAGCCTCAAGAACCAATGGTATACCTAGAAGGAAGAACGGTTCCCTCATATAGCCAAAAAGCAGTCCCATGGCATTATCTAGAGTGCGCTGAAGTGGGCAACAATGGAAGGTATTTCATGAGGTATAATCAGAACCCAAAAGAAACCTGAGAAATTTTGTTGGGAACCATTTGTAAGACCGATGCTGCTTCTGAAATAGCAGCCCAACTCAAAACCATTCCCGCACAAATATTCATCTGGGAACTCTTATGTACGTCAAGATCGCATCGAGAAATCTCTGCGAAAACATTGAATAATACACATATCTCTCCTGACGTACCTTATGAAATGGTGACGAGTATGATTGGACAACTCCTCGCACCACGAGCCATCACTTTCTCTGATGAGGAGTTACCACCCGAAGGTCACAAACATGGGCGCTCATTAAATATAATTGTTCGTTATGAGAATTTCAAAGTCTCACTCGTACTCATAGACAACAGATCAAGCCTAAATGTTTGTCCTTTGAGGACTGCCGAGCGTTTGGGGATAGAACTATCTTCTTTCAGGCCCAACACTATGAGCGTCAGAGCCTTTGATAACTCCCGAAGGCAGGTTGAAGCAGAAATTGACATTGAAATAAAAATTGGACTTGACATGACACTTGTCGTGTTCAAAGTCATTGATATCCCTACCTCATTTAACCTTCTGTTGGGGCGGCCATGGCTTCATGCTGTTGGAGCCATCCCATCTACCCTCCATCAAATGGTTAAATTTCCTTCTGAAAATTGAATCATCTCAATACTGGCCGAAATAAAAACGATCCTACCGGAGACGGTCAATATCCCAGAAACTAATATCCCAGTGATTGACGTTCAACACACAGAGGGTGACATATCATATCATAGTTTTGAGTTCGAGATTATGAACTCAATTACCAATCCACTCCCTCTCGCTACTAAATATGTCATTCCCCCCGCTGAACGGTTAATCTTGAACTACCGTACCGAATTCCATGAAAAAGGTATGGTGGTAAAACCAGCACTTGTCAATGTGCAGAGACAGGGGCTGGGGTATCAACCAACACCAAAGGACCAAGCTGAAAGGCCCAAAAAGCATCAACTGTTTAGGTGCACACCCATCAAGTTCATCAAGGCTGGGACAATTTGCGGGGACACGATGATTTCCCTTGAGGACCACCTCCAGTGGCTCAAACTCTTAGAATATTCCAGCCAGGAATCCATCTGGCCACGATAAGGTGGGACAGGATCCTCAGGGCATCAAAAACACATCCGATGCCATGGGTAAAATCCATAGACCCATTACGAGAGGCTAGGGGTAAGGAAGCAAAGATGCCCACCAGAAATCCGGAACCTGGAGTGCCCATTACAAAAAGCATAAGCAAGAACGGAGGGGCTCCCATCCCCACCCACAATCAAGGGGACACATCCCCTGTAAGACTTGTATCCTAGTCCGTACTGTTCCATCCACTACCTCAATCCTTCCCGTCGAAGTCAGGAAATCCGTGATCTATAATCGATGTTTGCGCGTGACCTAAAGTCATATCCTATAGATTTAAGTCAGCTTAATCTGAGACTTATATCATTGTAACTGCACAGTCGCCGCAGTTCTAACGCGCCGACTCGCGCACTGATCCGATACCCAGACGAGGAGATGTAGACCCGCGTTCAGTTTGAGAAAAAATACCGCGCGTTATAAATCCCAAGAGAATCTCTACAACATGTCCTATCAATCCCATCAATCACCTCACATGTCAAGTACAAAGCACTCATGCTTCCTTTCTCCACAAGTTAAGCAACCACCAAGTCAACCCATCTCTCACCTCAACCATCACTCACCTCACATCCATCACCTCACCCATCACTCTCTCTCCTTACATCCCATCTCTCTCTCTCTCTCTCTCTCTCTCTCTCTCTCTCTCTCTCTCTCTCTCTCTCTTTCTCTACACCATTTTCCAAGCAACAAAGGAGAGAAAGAGAGGTGGATGTCCAAGCATTCCATGTGAGGGAGAAAAGTGATTTTGGTGGCCCACTTTCCCATCCCAAACCTCCATCCTAGCCATCCATTTTTCATCTTCCACCATCAAAGAGAAGCACAAGGAGATAGGCTTTCCAACGTACCGAGAAGATCGATAGGTGGGTGCTTCTATAGGCTAGATTTTCATATTTTTAAGATGGGCCAAGTGAGGCCTACCTTTCAATGGTATGGATCTCACTTTGGATCCTAAGATGTGGTCAATGACCCATCTTGATCATCAATATCATTCCATAATGGGGCCATTCTCTATGGACCCCATCATGATGTTTACCCTCCTAGCTTGTATATGGGTCATCTAGACCGTCTATTTTAGTGGAGAAGGGATCTCCACCGTTAGATTTTAATTTTTTTGGGCCCATATGTTATGGGACCCACTTAATTTATGATGTAGATCATGGAACGGAGGGCCCATAGTGTCGGGGCCCCTCCATCACACGCGTGTCCCACTCTCTCTCTCTCTCCCTCTCTTTTAATTTTATTTTTTTCGTTTTCTTTCATATGATAAGGCCATGTGGCCCACCGGATGGACCCCACCATAAGGCATGTATTTTATCCAAACCATCTACAAGTGGGGTCCACCTCATATGTATTGTACCCACACCACCTATCATGTGGTGGCCCACCTAAGCAGGGCCCACCTTAATGTTTTTTTTTAAGCCCAAGAGTCCAGCGTCTGGACGACACTAGCAAGAAAACACAAATATTAGCTTGGTTCACTTGCTTATGGGGTGGTCCAATTGTGTAGGCCCCACCTTGTTGTATGTATTCAATCCACGTCGTCCATCCTATTTACCAGCTCATTTTAGGCGTTGAGCCGAAAGGTGAAGTTGATCCAACTTTCTGGTGGGTCATACCTTAGCAAACAATGATCTACACCATTTAAATTCACTTCGTTTCTTTTTACACGCTGAAATACAATGGATATGGGGCTCTTTTGATCTATCTTGAGCCGTAGAGAGCAATGGATGGAGCAAATTTACCTGATGAGGGCCCTAACTAGGAAAAACCGGGAGAAAACTCAGTTTTCAAAAAAAAGAAAAATTATAGTAGCAGAGGCTGCTGCCTCTAGACGACAGCAGCGTCAGGTCGCTGCTAGGGGAGGGCAGACAGGTGCCAACGGCCCCACATGTGGGCCCCACCATGATGTATATGTAATATCCAAACCGTCTACACGGTGGGCCACCTCTTGAAGTGGGTCCCTGCCAAAAATTAGATCCATCTATGGCTCAGGTGACCCACATCACAGGAAAAAGGGTGATTGAACGGCTACCATTGGAGCCCTTTTAAGCATCACAGAAGTTTTGAATCAATCTGAAATTTATTTTTCCTTTCCACCCAGGCCTGTGTGACCTTATGGACAGATTAGATGGCAAGTAAACACTATGGTGGGTCCCACATGGAGCCCCACAGTGTTGTATGTGTCGTTCATCCATCGTCCAGGCGGACGGTGGAGTCCCCTGTGCTGTTTGTGTTCGGCCACACTGTCCAGCGGACGGTGGGACCCCTCCCCTATGATGCATGTGATTCATGCATGCTGACCATCTAAATGGGGTCCACCATGATGCATATGTTGCATTCAAACCGTCCATCCTTTTGGAAAGCTCATTTTTGGGCATGAGTTAAAGAATGAGTCAGATCCATCCATCTTTAGGACCCACCATGATGCATGTGTTGCATCCAAGCCGTTCAACCATTTGAAACTTGTCTTGAGGCTTGAGAGTAAAAATAAGTCAGGTCTTAAGTTCAAGTGGACCCCACCATTTTATGTAGTGGACAATGACGCCCACCGTTTGAGAAAATTCTAAGGGCCATGGTAGTCTCCCATTTAGTTAGCAATTATTCCCACTCCATCTATCACAATGTTAATTTATGCTTAGGTTGGATGGGAAGCATGTTTTATGGTGTACCTTAGGAATTTCAATGGTGGAAATCATTACCTCCACTTATGTTTGGCTTGCCCATTTAGTGTGCATAAGGCCCATGTGATTAGGCCCATTTGACATATATAAGGCCCATGTGATTAAGCCCATTTGATGCATATAAGGCCCATGTGATTAGGCCTATTTTAATGCATTCTAAGGCCCATGGGTTATGGACCATTGCAATGTACATAAGGCTCGTTGGTGAGGCCCATTAATGCAGCCCATTTGATGAATGTAAGGCCCATGTAATACGGCCCATTCAATATATCTAAGGCCCATGGGTTGAGGCCCAATGGGATGTCCTTCGAGTCTATTACAATGTGTGATTTTCCATGGTTCATATAATGATATTTATGGCGGGCCATGCCTAGGAAACAATGATAGTTTGACGTCCACATTATAAGTACAATGTTGGTTAAATGTCCGCATTGTAACTCTCCCTAGGGCCCATTGATAGGCCCATACTTGTTACGTGCAGGCCGTCTAGGCCCATCTTCGTTGTGAGGATAGTTCATCACTTTATAACATGCCTAATATAACTCCATGAGTCATGACCATACGCATCATATGTATGCTTGATATGAGTGGTGACTGATCATAGCATATGCCACTGGGCAAACCATTTACGGGACTTCTTATAAGACGGAGTGCCCCATAGTATCGCACTGTACACGCAAGATTGCTGCATAACTGTATGGTGTGACTCATGCATCTCACATATGTGTGATATAATCACTGCATGCCCTAGCGACATCAGGGCCGTGGTTCCACAGGTACATTGTGGATGACCATATCAGATACCAGAAATACTTGGTTCTAGCACTGTGGGCACTTAGGATGTCCTTAGGTGAAAGTCCCAGAACCTTTTTGGTACCAGGAGATGCTCCAACGTCTAGACCGAGTAGATACACAAGCATCCGAGTGCCGAATACTAGCAGGCCACGTCTCTCACTATGTCATGGTCTGTTGGAAGGGAGTATGGCCTTATCTGCCTAAGTGAGGGTGCTATAAGCTAGGCTGAGTTTGACCAGCTCGCAAATGAGTCCATTATCGATGAGCCGAGTGGGTATTAGCAGACTACTGGTCAGGTGAATAGTGAGGTATATTCCACTTGCTTAGCTGTGCAGCTAGGGAGGAGGCAGTCAGTGTGAGATGTATTAGACCCCAGTGATATCCAGAGAGGAACTGTACTGATATGTGTACTTGATGAGTACCGACTTGCTTATATTGCATTTCGCATATGACATTCGGCTATGTAAGCCTCGCATTGCATCGGTGTGGCCGATGGCATTCATGTCTCGCATCGCATGGCCTTAGTATGGCCGATAGCATTCATTTCTTGCATCACATAGCCTTGGTACGATTAATTTTATCCATGGACTTACCGCATACTTCCGCATTACTCTGATATTGTACAGTTGGCGTTTTCCTTTGTACACACTTACACCACCCTTTAAGCTTTTGTAAGCTTATGCACGACAGTTGCTTGCCGGTAGTATTGGACAGCAACAACGCTGAGGTAGGAGTGCACGTCTGGCTATTTTGGAGTTTTAGATGACCTTGTATTTCATTTTTCTGCATTATACTTAAAGTTTTTGATATAGTGGATATGTGGTGATGTTGTATTATGACTTGGTTATGCTCCATTACAAAAAAAATTCATTCTGAAAATCCTCCTTATAGGATCCTAGGATCGGAATCTGGCATATGATTTCTAGGAGCCGAGAATGGGGCACTACGGAGACTGTCGGCATCGGATTCGGTGATCGGGATTCCTGTGAATTCAATTTCCGAGTTTGGGGTGTAACAGAAAGAGCTAGAATGGACGGCTATCCCCCTAACGATTGAATCATCCGGTAAACCATCCATGGATGCCGACCTAAAAAAAAAGGCCAATGTAAATTACATTTGGTGTCCCGAGGTTCGTAACACCGTCTTGTTCGGGACCCCTTGGCGATACAAAAAAAAAGAAGAAAATTTCAAAATGCAAAAACATCACATATTCCAAAAAGTTCAAAAAAATCAAATATTTTTCAAAACCACAAAACATCAGAAAATCTTCAAAATCCAAAAACAATAAAAAATCTTTCAAAAATCACTGTGCTAAGCACTTCACACACAGCGCCTGAGTTTGAGGTCGACTCATACAATTTTGATCTAAAGTTGGACTTCGAACTCATGGGTTTGGATGAAGCACTGGATGAGGGAAATGATGATACAACTCTCGAACTCAAGGACTCTCTCGAAAGGTTCGAAATAAGGGCCAACATTGTGGCAAATGACTTTGAAATGGTGAACTTAGAATTAGCGGAACTCCCCAGAGAAGTGCGCATTGGTAGATCATTGTCCCCTAACTACAAGCAGAGGATGATGAAATTTTTGAAGTCGAGGTTATCCAACTTTTTTTTCTCCTACGAGGACATGCCAGGGCTCAATGAAGATCTGGTGGTGCACCACTTGCCTACTAAGCCAGACATGAAGCCTATTAAGCAGAAGCTGTGGAGAATGAAGTCAGAATGGGCCCTGAAGGTCTATGATGAACTCATCAAGCAATACAACGCAGGGTTCCTGGTGGTATCCAACTACCTGAAATGGCTTATAAATATTATATCGGTCCCAAAGAAGGACGAAAAAGTAAGGATGTGCATCGACTTTAGGAACCTCAACAAAGCAAGCCCTAAAGATGACTTTCCTCTACCCCACATTGATACGCTAGTAGATAATACTGTAGGACACAAGATCTTCTCCTTCATGGATGACTTTTCAAGCTACAATTAGATCAAGATGGCCATTGAAGATCGAGAGAAGACTTCTTTCATCACACCATAGGGAACTTTCTGCTATCAGGTCTTGCCCTTCGGGTTGAAGAACGTAGGAGCTACATATCAGCTAGCCATGACTATCTTGTTCCACGATATGATAAATAAGGAGATGGAAGTCTATCTAGACGACAGATTATCAAGTCTCACACGATCGAAGGACTCTTTGAAGACCTCAAGAAACTCTTCAACAGGCTAGAAAAGTTTAAGCTCCACCTCAACCCGCAAAAGTGTGTCTTCAACGCTATCGGAGGTAAACTGTTATACTTCATCATCAGTGAAGATGGTATTCGGGTAGACGAGACCAAGACTAAGGCATCATCGAGATGTCGCCACCCAAAACTGAACAGGAAATTCAGAGTTTCCTCGGATAAATCCAGTATATCGGCCGATTCGTCGCACAACTCACACCCATCTGTGAGCCCATATTTAAACTTTTGGGGAAGAACTCGCCAAGGGAGTGGAATGATGACTGCCAAGCAACCTTCGACAGAATCAAGAAGTATCTGCTAAAACCTCCAGTGCTCATGCCCCCTACTCCGGGAAGGCCATTACTGCTATATATATCTCGGTCACGCTAGAAGCAATAGGATGTGTCTCGGCCAACACGATGACACGGGAAGACAAGAGCAAGCGATCTACTATCTAAGACGATGGTTCACAAGTTATGAAGCCGAATACTCCATCTTAGATAAAACGTGCCTCGCCCTGGTCTGGGTAATGTAATGATTATGATAGTACATGATCGGTCACCCAATCCTTCTGCTCGCCAGTATGGACCCGTTGAAATACTTATTCAAGAAACCAGCACTAACGGGCAGAATCGTAAAATGGCAACTACTGCTTTCGGAGTTTGACATCACATATGTCACTCAGAAAGTAATCAAGGGGCAAGCACTGGCCGATCACCTAGTAGCACATTCTCTGCCTGAGTATCTGTCACACCCCAAACTCGGAAACTGGGCTTACAAAATTTCTGATCGCCGAATCTAGCGCCGACATCCTCCATAGTACTCCATTTTCGGCTCCCGACACCCATTTACCAAGTTCCGATCCTAGGATGCTACAAGAGGAATTTTTAATATCCATTTAATTCGTAATGAGCATAACATAAGCATAACCCACGAACAATAACCACAAGAACATCATCATAAAATTCACTATGATAAAAAACTTTTGAGTACAATGCGTTTGAAGGGAAATGCAAGATAATGCAAATAACAGAAACTCCAAAAGCTCGATTGCACGCTCTTGCTACTACGATGCTACGGTTATGTCCTAGCGTCACTTGCACGCATCAATCGTGCATAAGCTTATAGAAAGCTTAGAGGGCGGTGTAAGTGTGTGCGCAATATGAGTGTGCTCAAAATGCAAGGTCAGAGTAATGTGAAATAATGCTGATGAGTACATGAATGTAAATCGGTCGTACCAAGGCTATGCAGTGTAGGATATGAATGTTATCAGTCATATCAGGACCATGTGATGCGAGATGCAACTCAAGCATGCCAATTCAAATCCACGTATCAGTACAGTTCTCATTCTGGATAATCACCGGGGTCAAGTACACTCTACGCAAGCTTACCGCCCCTATCCGAACGCACAACTGGGAGAGCGAAAGAGACCTCACTATCCGCCTGCCAATATCGGGCCCGGCTCATCGATAGCGGACCTATTCCTCAAGTTGGTCAAACTCAACCTAGAGATTGCCCCCTCACTCAGGTGGGTAAGGTCACACCCCTTTCCAACCGACCACGATACAATGAGAGACGCGACCTACTGGTATACGGTCATCGCGCACTCGTGTATCCACTCAGTCCCGACGTTGGAGTTATCTTTTGGTACCATCGGGTTTAGGGATTTTCACCCAGGGACATCTAGGCGCCCGTACCAATCCAGCCACCCACGATGCGTTTGTGGAGGCTTTAGCCCTGATGTCGCTAGGGCATACAATAACTGCAATTATACAAATGTAAGTGCATGAGTCACACTACCATTCATGTAACAGTCCTATGTGTACCATGCGCTCATGTAGGGTAACTCCGCCTATCAGGGAGCCCATAAACAGTCCGCCGAAGGTATATGCTATGATCAATCACTCCTCATATCAGTCATACATATAATGCGTATGATCATGAATCATGGATCTATACTAAACATGTAAATAAAGATGGGCTTTGTGTATAACGAAGATGGGCCTAGACAGCTTACTCACTACAAGTATGGGCCTATCAGTGGGCCTTAAGAAGAGTGACAATGCAGACATTTAACCAACATTATTCCTACAATGTGGGCGTCAAATCATCATTGCTCCCAATGCATAGCCCACTACAACAGTCAACTCATAAATCATGGTAGAATCACGTTATAATGGGCCTCATGTACATCCCATTGGGCCTCGGCCCATGGGCCTTCAATACATCAAATGGGTCCCAAACTATGGTCTTATATATATCAAAGTGGGCCTTAGTGGGCGTCCATAAATACATTAAGATGAGCCTCAACAAATGGCCTTATACAAATCAAGGTGGGCCTCAATAGACGGCCCATAAATACACCAAGATGGGCCTCAACACATGGCCTTATAATAACCTCAAAATGGTTGGACGGTTGGGATGAAACTCTTACTTCATGGTAGGTCCCATGAGGATGGAAGGCACAGATAAATCACATGCTCCATGGTGGAGGTCCACACTGATGAAAGGTGTGGACACATACATACATAAGTGATTCCTAAATAGGGCTCACCACAATATTTATTTTTCACCCAACCTAGGGCCCAACATAATGTTTATTGTAAGACTCATATCTTAGACCGTACCGTTCCGTAGACTTTCGCAGTCTTCTCGGTCGAATTTTGGCAACCTTCTACCCTTAACCGATATTTGCACGCGACCCTGATTCGCACGCCGTCAACCCGAGTCGACTCAATCCAAGACCTTAACCATAGTGACCGTGCCGTCGTCGCGGTTCCGATGCCGCGATTCTCACACCAAGGCGATACCCTAGTCAGGAGATGTGGGCTAACGTTCAGTGCGAGAAAAATGCCGCGTGTTACAAAACCCAAGAGAATCTCTACGACTTGTCACATCATTCCATCAATCCATCAATCTCAACATGTCAAGTACACATCAACTTTCACTCATTTCCAAGCAACCACAAAAGTCAAAAAGTCTCTTATACACCCATGCCTTTCTTACACAAATTGCCACAAAAGTCAAAAAGCTCTTACACCCATCACTCACCACATCCATCACCCATCAATCTCTCTCTCTTTACAACTCTCTCTCTCTCATTTCTCAAGTTTTATTCCAAGCAACCAAAAACCTTCATACGTATGAGCCTCTCCAAGCTCTTTCAAGCTCCAAGTGTGGCCCACCTTTCCATCCCAAGATCTCTCATCTCAACCATTCAAACCTCATCTCCTCCTTTAGAATCGAAGCTAATGAGCTAAGAAAACCAAGGGAGCAAGAAGATTGAACGGTGGGTGCTTTGATAGAGTAGTTTCCATGTTTTTAAGATGGGCCAAGTGAGGCCAACCAATCAATGGTTTAGATCTCACTTGGGACCATAAGATGTGGCCGATGACCCACTTTGATCATCATGATCATTCCATGATGGGACCATTCTCCATGGACCCCATCATGATGTTTATTTTTCTTGTATACTTAGGGTCATCTAGACCATCTGTTTTAATAGAGAAGAGATCTCCACCGTTGGATTTTGATTTAATGGACCCATGTGTATTGGGACCCACTTGATGTATGAATGGTTACAAGGGAGGGCCCATAGTGTTGGGGTCCCCTAATCATGCGTGTCCCACTCTCTATCTCTCTCTCTCCCTCTCTATTTCATTTTCTTTTATGAAATCATAATGTGGTTGTGTGGCCCACTTGAATGGACCCCACTATGAGGCATGTATTCTATCCAAACCATCTACAAGTGGGGTCCACTTTGTGTGTGTTGTATCCACACCATCCTCCATGAGGTGGCCCACCTCTAATGTATTTACCACGTGCAACGTCCAGCGTCTAGGGATGCTGGACGTGGTTTGGAAAACACAAATATCTGCTAGCTTCCAAGCTTATGGGTGGCCCACTCATGTAAGCCCCACCTTGATGTTTGGACTTAATTCACGCCACCCATTCCTTTCCTCACTTTATTTTAAGCGTTAAATCGAAAAATGAGGTTGATCGAAGCATCTGGTGGGCCATACCTTAGCAAACAGTGATCTCCACCGTTTAAAGTCTCCCAGATTTTCTCTACACGCTGAATGATGCCCAATATTGGGCTTGATGGATAGGTTATGGACTGTAGAATCCATTGGCTGGGGCAAATTCATTTGATGCGGACCCCACACATGAAAAACCATAAAAAAAACCCATTTTAAAAAAAAATAACAAGAGGCAGCACCTGCTGCCACTGATGCAGCAGCAGGATGCTGCCACGTCTGACGGACGGCAGCAGGGTCCCACGGCTCCAGCCGTGAACCTCACCATGATGTATGTTTATCATCCGACCTATTCATATAGTGGGCCACCCCCTGAGGTGGGCCCCCTCCAAAAATGAGCCACATCCAACGCTCATGTGACCCACATCATAGGAAACAGTGTGATTAAATGTCTACCATTGGAATTCTTTTATAGGCCACAGAAGTTTTGGATCAAGATGAAATTTATTTTTCCTTTTCATCTAGGTCTGTACGACCTTATCAACAGATTGGATGGTGTATAAACATTATGGTGGGCCCCACATGGAGCCCACAGTGATGCATGTGTTGTATCACTGGACGATGGAACCTACTGTAATGTATTTGTTTCATTCCACCGTCCACAGCGTGGGACAGTGGAAACCACCCTGATTTATGTGTTTTATCCACACCATCCACACCTGGATGGTGGGACCCTCCCTGATGCCTGTGCTGCATCCAATCCGTCCATCCACTTGGAAAGCTCATTTTATGGCTTGAGCTAAAAGAATGAGTCGGATCTATACTTCAAATGGACCCCCACTTTAGTATATGTATGGGGCCCATTTTGAGTTATTTGTGGTCGTCCATTGAGACCCCACATTGATATATGTATGAGGCTCACCTTGTTATATGAAGGGCCCATGGATTGAGGCCCATTTGATGTGGTAGGGTCCCATGGGTTAAGGCCCATTGAGATGTGTTAGTGCCTATGGGTTAAGGCCCATTTGATGTACATATGGGGCCCAATTGGTGTGGCCCATTTGATACACATAAGACCCATGTGATTAGGCCCATTTGATGTATTCAAGACCCAACGAGTTATGGCCCATTGCAATACACATAAGGCCCATTGGTGCGGCCCATTGATGTAGCCCACTTGATGAATAAAAGGCCCATATGATATATGGCCCATTTGATGTATTTAAGGCCCAATGGGATGTACCTAAGGTCTATTGCAATGTGTGATCCCAACATGATTTGTATAAGGATGTTTCACGATGGGCTATGTCATAGGAGCAATGTTGGTTTGACGTCCGCATTGTAAGTATAATGTTAGTTAAATGTTCGCGTTATGACTCTCCCTAGGGCCCATCATTAGGCCCGTACTTGTTGTATATAGGCCGTCTAGGCCATCTGCATTGTAAGGATAGTGCGTTATTTCATAACATGAATAGTATAGTTTCATGATTCATAATTATACGCATCATATGTATGTTTGATATGAGAAGTGACTGATCATAGCATATGCCTTTGGGCAGATTGTTAAGGAACTCCCAGATAGGTGGTGTTGCCCTACATGAGCGCATGTTAGGCGCAGGATTGCTGCATGACTAGATGTGTGATTCATGCATTCGCATTGTATGATATGGTACTATACTCCCTAGCGACATTAGGGTCGTAGCCTCAACAGGCGTATCGTAGTTGGCAGGATTGGATATCGAAAATCTTTTTCTACATGGGGTGCTATAGATATCTCTGGGTGAAAGTCCCTAAACCCATATGGTATCAACAGGTTGCTCCAACGTCTAGACCGAGTGAGTGCATGAGCGTCGAGTGCCGATTACCAGACAGTCGTGCTTTCCACTGTGTCGTGGTTAGTTAGAAGGGGATGCAGCCTTACCCACCCAAGAGTAGGGGACAAAGCTAGGCTGAGTTTGACCAGCTCGAGGAATGGGTCCGCTATCGACGAGTCGAGCCCGATATTAGCAGACGGATAGTGAAGTATCTTCCATTTACCTTATTACCGTGATGGGGTGGCGATCTGGTTTAGAGTGTACTAGACCCCAGTGATATCTTAGATTTGAGCTGTATTGGTGTATGGACTTAGATGAGGATTTTTATGCTTAAGTTACATTTCACATCGCATGGCCTTGGTATGGCCGATATCATTCATGTCTTGCATCGCATAGCTTTGGTACGGCTAATGGTATTCATGGATCCATCTGCATATTCGACATTACTTTGATATTGCATGATTATATTACTACCTTACGCACACACTTTTACCACTCTCTAAGCTTTTTATAAGCTTATGAATGACCGTTGCGTGCAGGTGACGTTGGAGCACAGCAGCACTGAGGCAGGAGCGCTTTACAGATCATTTTGGAGTTATCGCCCACTATCATTATATGTCCCTTTATGCTTATTGTACTTATAAATTTTTTTATCATGGTGAAAATGTAATAGAGTTTTTAGTTGTTGTTTATGGGTTATGCCTTTGGTTATACTTATTACGAATTAAACTGACATTGAAAACCCTCCTCGTAGCATCTCAGGATCGGAACCTGGCGAATGGGCGTTGGGAGCCAAGAATGGGGTTCTACGGAGGCTGTCGACGCCAGATTTAGTGATCGAGAATTTTGTGAGCCCGGTTACCGATTTTGGGGAGTGACATTTATTTTCCATCCAAACTGGAGCCCAACATGATGTTTATTTTTCATCCAAACTAGTCATAGGGTCACATGGGCCTAAGGCCCACTGTAATATTTATTTGTAATCTAATCTATTCATAAGGTCACACAGACCTTGGGCCCACCGTAATATTTATTTGTAACCCAACTGTTCACAAGGTCACACGGTCAAGGGGGGCACTGGAATGTTTATTTTCCATACAACCTATTGATAGGGTCATCGAGACCAGGGGCCTACTGAAATATTTATTTGCATCCAATCTGTTCACGTGGACCAGGGGGCCCACCATGTAATGTTTATTTACCATCTAAACCTGTTGAAAAGGTCATACAGACTAGGGGCCCACCATATTTATTTCTCATCCAACTTGTTGAAAAGGTCACATGGACCTAGGGGCCCACTGCAACGTTCATTTGCCACCCAAACTGTTCATAGGGTCACATGGGCCTGGGCCCACCATAATGGACGGCGTGGATATACAAATCATACATCATGGTGACGCCCACGGCTGGACCATGGGTCCTACCGGTCCATCAGCCCGCGCCAGCGCTGGACGTTGTGGCGTCCTCAGCAGCAGCAGCTGCTGCTACTTCCTTTTTTTTTTGAGAAAACCATTTTTCAGTGGTAGGGCCCACATCATGTAGATCCACTCCAACCATTGGGCTTCATGGCTCAATACCATTCAAATGAGACCAATATGTCACATGTTTCTGGCGTATAAAAACGTCGGGGTGGGTTTTGACGGTAAGCCACTATTTTCTACGCTATGGCTCTCACAATGATCAGATGGGCCTTATTTTTTGGTTCAACGCCTAAAATGATCTAAGGAAGAGGATGGATGACTTGGATTAAGTACATGCATCAAGATGGGGCCTGCATGAGTGGCCCACCATTTCCCTTCCTTTTTTTAAAAAAGCTTGTAAGTACATACCCCTGTCAGTATACAAACTCCATGTTAGCCACGCCCGTCCAGCGTCCCTGGACGCTGGACGGCCTGGGTAAACACATGCATTGTGGTGGGTCCCACATGGGACGTGGCCCACCACTCTAGTCAAGGTGGGTCCCACATAAACGTGGCCCACCTGGTTTGGATCAATTTGAAACTCGTGTTTTTCCGTCATCTTGACCATCCAATGGACCCATTGTAAGATGGGCCTTACGATCGGTCGGTCAAGATCATCTTGCACGGTGGCGGCCACAAGACATCATACAAAAGAAAGAGAGAGAGAGAGAGAGACGGTGATAGAGGGACCCCGCCACTATGGGCCCCTCATGGATACATCACATACATCAAAATGGGTCCCACCGACAAGTGGGCCCTCAAATCATGAAATCAATGGTAGAAACTAGAAGATCACCCACCTCTTGCACTCCTCCTTACTTCCTTAGCTCCTAGCCTACACTTTTGATGGTGGTAGATGAGGAATAGACGGTTGAGATGAGAGATGAGAGAGTGAAAAAATGGGCCACACTTGTGGTTTGGGAGAGGTAGAGAGCTTAGACATATGGATTTTTACTTGGGAGAGATTTTTGAGAAATGAGGGAGAGAGAGAAGTGATGGGTTGATAAGAGGTGATGGAGTGATGTGTGATGGGTGATGGGTGGAGTGATGGGTTGTAAGAGAGGGATGGGTGGTGAGAGAGGGAGAGTTGACTTTGGGAATGGGAAGGGATGGGTTGTTGTACTTGGGGTATGGAGTGACTTAACTTGTACTTGACATTGATTGATTGATTGATTGATGGAAAATATCATAGAGATTCCCTTGAAATTTGCAACGCGCGCCATTTTTCTTGAAATGAACGCGGGCGTACATCTTCTACCCTGGGTACCGGTTCGGTGCGTGAGTCGCAACATTAGAACTGCCGCGACGGTGCGGTCGCTAAGGTATAGGTTTTGGTCTTAGCCGACTTTGGCATACAGGTCTCGGCTTAAGATCACGTACAAACGTCAGAAACGGGTCGAGGATTTCCTAATTTCGACCGGAAGGACCGCGGAGGCCAACGGAATAGTACGGACTAAGACACGGGTCTTACAGTATCAACCACTGAATACTTTCTTCCCTGACGAGGACATTCTCCTGAGCGAGGAAGAAGAAGACAGAAAGGCAGGAGAATGGACACTCTTCTTCGATGGGGTTACAAATTCAAAAGGGAGTGGAGTAGGCGTTATACTCTACTCTCCCAATGACGTCCCAATTTTCATATCGAGGTGATTGGCATTCCAATGCACTAACAATGTAGCAGACTATGAAGCATGTATTCACTAGTTTGAGAGAAGTCATCAAATTGTGAGTTTTTGGAGATTCACAACTCATCATCAATCGGATGAATGACGACTGGAAGACCAAGGATGAAAAGTTGATCCTGTATCATGTCTATCTGGAAAATCTGACCGAGGAATTCAAAGAAGTCACGTCCTCCTACATGCCCCAAGAACCATTTCATAGACACTCTAGCTACCCTCGCTTCAATGTTGGAAATCCCGAAAGGAGCTGTTGAATGGGAGTTTACCATTGAACTCCAGGAAGAACTTGCATTCTGTCTGCAGATCAACGAGGCTGAACCTCCCGTAAATGACTAGTCGTAGTACACAGACATCAAAGAATATCTCTAACATCATAAGTACCAAGAGGGAGCAACACCAGTTGATCATCGCATTATCCAACGACTATCAACACAGTTCGTGATCAACGGGGGCATCCTCTACAAGCGATCCTTCAACCAAGTCATTCTCCACTATGTGGATGAGACAAGGGCAGCACAGATCATGGTAGAAATCCGTGAAGGACTATGTGGCCCACACATAAATGGACACATGATTGCCAAGTAGATCCTACGACTTGGCTACTATTGGCTTAACAAAATTAAATGAAAAAAGTTAATTAAAGAAAATATTAAATGAACACCAAATAGCTAAAGAATATCACAAACTTATCTCTCAGAGTGGTGTCTTGATTTTGCTTGAATTGGATATCAAACTCTGAAAATCGTGCTCTATTTATAAGTGCAGAAACTGCTCACTCGACTGGCCTAGAGGTCAGCTCGACTGGTCAAAGGACCAATAAACATTTGAAATTTTAGGCGTGATAAGATCAGGTCATTTCATGACTATTCGAAGGACCTACTCGACCAGTCGAGTCCTATCTACGATTGGTCGTGCGGGACCTAATTTGGCTGCTGGACTTTGAGTTGAGCCTGCTCGACTGGTCAAACACTATTCACTCGACTAGTCTAGCAGTCTCCAGGACTGGTCGAGGTAATAACAGAAAATCCTGAAAATAAGTAACAAACCTTAGACTGGTCGGGGAATTTCTTAGACTGGTTGAGTCAATACTAGGACTAGTCAAACTTTGTCTAAGACTAGTCGAGAAAATGCTTATACACTTATAAAGTAACCCAATTAAAGTATGCAATCAACAATGGCCTAACTTATTGTCAATCTTGGGTGCTTCGTACCTTATAAGTGATATTTGAACATTGAAACATCTTTTGCTTCGGTTGATTATTGATCTTGACAAACATGGAGCTTGTTATCTTGACAAACATGAAGCTTGAATTTGAAACATTTTGAAGCTTTAACTTGAAGTACTTTGAAGCTTGAATTTGTAACCTTTTGAAGATTGAACTTGAAATATCTTGAAGCTTAAGCTTGAGGTACTTGAGTTGTATTTCACCTTGAGCTTTGAGTACCAAAGTAATGACTACTATCTTGACTTAGATGAAGATTTGAAAACATGAACTCTCAGTTGATGTTATATTTGAATTCTTATACTTGTGATGCTTAAATCTTGAAATGAAACACCTTGTAATGGATCATCTTGAACTTGAAGACGAACTAAACAAGATACAAATTTCAAGAGGTTTTAGCACTACTAAATTTGACAATCATAAGAGCTAGAGAACATTGTACTTACACCGCGTTGTATCAAAATACTTGGCATAGTCCTATTCACACCCCCCCCCCCCCCCCCCCCCCCCCCCCCCTCTCCTCTAGGACATCTATAGCTCATCCTTTCAGCCTATTAATCAAGATGATTATATTTTTTACCTATACGAGCACGAGTTTGACATAGGGATGGAAAAAGATCATAAATTCTTTACCAAAGTCAAACAAAGTGTTGACCCTTCTTGTTGGTTTGATGTCATGAAGGATGAGTTGAAATCCATGAGGGACAATAAAGTATTAGATCTTGTTAAGTTACTCTCAGGAATAAGGCCAATTGGTTGTAAATGCATATTTAAAACTAAGCAGGGCTTTAAGGATAATGTCAAAAGATATAAAGTTAGACTTGTTACCAAGGATTTTAACTAGCATGAGGGCATTAACTTTAAGGAGACTTTCTCACAAGTATCTAAGAAAGACTCATTCATAATCATATTGGGTCTTATAGCTCATATGAATTTAGAGTTACATCTGATGGATGTAAAGATAATATTTCTCAATGGAGATTTGAATGAGAATGTATACATGTTACAACCCGAAGGTTTTGTAGCCCATGGCTCAGAACATTTAGTTTATAAACTAAAGAAATTCATCAATGTGTTGAAACAGGCATCACAACACTGGTACCTAAAGTTTCATGAAGTAATTTCCTCATATGGCTTTGTAGAAAACACTGTAAATGAATGTATCTACATTAAAATCAGTGGGAGTAAGTTCATTATGATGATTTTATATGTTGATGACATTCTGTTGGCTAGTAGTGACATTAGGATGTTAAGCGATACCAAGAAATTCTTATCTCAAAGATTTAAAATGAAGGACCTGGGTGACGCCTCCTATATCATTGGCATTGAGATCCGTCGTAACAGATCTCGTTGATTACTCAGCCTATCATGGAAGGCCTATATTACTAGGGCACTTGAAAGGTATGGCATTCAAAATTGTACTCCTGGACAGTCACTCATTGTAAAGGGTAATAAATTTGGCCAGTTCTAGTGTCCTACGAATTATTTGAAAAAGAATCGAATGAATGAATTTCTGTATGCATCAGTAATATGGAGCATCATATATGCTCAAGTCTGTACGCGACCAGATATTGCCTTTGTTGTTGGAATGTTTGGCAGATATCTATATAATCCAGTACTACAACATTGAATAGCTGCAAAAAAAGTGTTGTGGTATCTACAAAGAATGAAGAACTTCAGACTCACATACAAAAAATCTGATCATTTAGAGTTGATTGGATACTCAGACGCAGAATATGTTGGCTGCGTTGACATAAGAAGTCTACCTCAAGATACATCTTCATGATGGTAGGAGGGGTTGTATCTTAAAAAAGTATGAAACAGACTACCACAACCTCATCCACCGTGGAAGCCGAATTCATTACTTATTATAAGGCATCGAATCAGGCATTATGGTCATAATGTTTCTTCTCAAGTTTGCATGTACTGGAGCATATCTCGAAACCATTGAAAATATTTTACGATAATTCAGCTGCAATTTCTTTCTCTAGTAACAATAAAAATTGATCAAGGTCGAAGCATATCGACATCAAGTATCTTGTTGTAAAGGAAAGAATTCAAAATCATCAAGTGTCTATGAAATTCATTGACACTAAGCAGATGATTGCAGATCCGCTTACTAAATGACTCCTTATCACCCCATTTCAGGAGCATGTAACATCCATAGGAGTCATTAATCCCATAGATGTTTTCAGTTAGTGGGAGTGGAGCATATTTTAATTTTTCATAGACATTCAAGAGATCTCATTTAATATAGTTCTGATGATTTTGATATATATATATATATATATATATATATATATATATATATATATATATATATATATATATATATATATATATATATATATATTTGCTTCTCTCTAAGTATGCGCAATCTAATTTTGAGCAAGTAGAATTATAGTTGTGTCTCATTAAAGACAATTTAAAGCTTCAGAACCTCTTAAGGATAGACACACATCATTACACTGCGTGTGTAATCCTTATACTATACTTTCTAGTTCCACGTCTATGTCGTCAAGACTATTAATATTTGTGACCGTGCATAGTCTCACATTGCTTAGATTAAATGTTGTGGTGACTACCGTAATTCAATACTGATAGTCTTGATGGACCAGATTGTCGTAGCACTTTCCGTATCATCTAACAATGTAGTTGGTTAACCATTTGGATGTTTTCTCAAAATAATTTTTTTAAAAAAATATAATTTCAAAAGATTAATCCTTGACATTGATCAATATAGCCCAAGTGGGAGAACGTAAAAATTTTATATAGTAGGCCTTACTAATTAACAGTCTGGATTATCTTATAGGTTGGATAATGTGATCGGGTGCACCAGCGGGCCCCATTAAGTGGTGATACATCCAGAAATTTGCATAAGGGGTGGTGTGCTGCTACTGTGATATGCACACATTAGTGTAAGGGAATTGGGATTCCCAATTTTGAGTGGAGCCTTTTAGGGAGAGGAGTTTTGATGGGTTTAAAACTCCTCTTCCCTCCCTAGTATAAAATCAAAGTTTGGTCCCCAATCCAACACCACGACATAAGCTAAATCCCCAAACCAACACCACTCAGATTGAAGGAGTTGATTATAATGAAACCTTTGCCCCAGTATCTCATCTTAAATCCATCAGATTATTCATATCCATTGTGTACTTCAAAAAGTTTAAAATTTATCAAATGGATGTTAAAAGTGCATTCTTAAATGGTGATCTACATGAAGAGGTCTACGTTGAACAGCCTAAAGGTTTTGAGGACCCTAAACACTCTAATCATGTGTATCACCTTAAAAAGGCACTTTAGGGTTGAAACAAGCTCCCAGGGCATGGTATGAAAAATTGACTAAGTTCTTACTAAGTCATAATTTTGTTATGGGGAGTGTTGATAAAACTCTTTTTGTTAAAAAACATAATGAACACATACTAATAGTACAGATGTACGTTGATGATATTATCTATGGTTCTACTTGCACTAACCTGTCTACTGAGTTTATAGAACTGATGAAATCCAGATTCGAAATGAGTATGGTTGGAGAATTGAACTACTTTCTAGGGTTACAGGTTAAACAACTAGATGATGGTATCTTCATTTCTCAAACCAAGTACACCTTAAACCTAGTTAAGAAATTTGTATTTGAAAATGGTAAGAAATTCAATACTCCTATGAGTACGACTCTCAAGCTCTCGAAGGATGAAACAGGTAAAAGTATAGATCCTCAGTTATATCGTAGTATGATTGGTAGTTTACTATACTTAACTACAAGTCATCCTGATATAGCATTTAATGTAGGTATCTGTGCTAGATATCAATCAGATACTAAGGAATCTCATCTTATTGTTGTCAAGCGCATAATTAGATATGTTGTAAGTATGACTAATCTAGGTCTCTGGTATCCTCGTGATACAAATGTTTAATTAGTTGGTTATATGGATGCTGACTGGGCTGGGAATATAGATGATAGAAAATCTACCACTGGTAGATGCTTTTATGTTAGAAATTGTCTGGTATCCTGGCACATCAAGAAACAAAGTTCCTTATCATTATCCACAGCTGAGGCTGAATACATTGTAGTCAAAAATGCCTGTACCCAGCTTGTATGGATGAAATGGATGCTCAATTATTATGGTATTGCGCAAGATACAATGATTTTTTATTGCGATAACTCTAGAGTAATTAATATATATAAAAAACTCATCCAACATTCCCGTACTAAGTACATTGACATTCAGTATCACTATATCCGAGATTTAGTTGAGGATAAAGTTATTTCGTTGGAATATATTCAAACAAAAAATTAATTTGCTAACGTATTTACTTAACCTCTTGACAGAAATCCATTTTCAAAATTGATATTGGATATTGGTATGTGTACTTCTAATTGAGTTTATTATTGTATATTTACATGTTTTATTTGTTATATATTTATGCAAATATTTGGCATAAAATAAATCAAAATTTTTGAATAATATCTGTATTTTTGGTGCTGCACAACCAGTCGAGCACATACTCGACCAATCGTGGCTCGACGGGTCGAGCATGTACTCGATCAGTCGAGTTACACAGTTGGAGGCCCTTTATGAGAGAGAAAAATCACTTTTTCACCATTTTTTCTCTTCTTCCTCATCCGGTCCTCTTTCAACCCATCAAACCCACCTTTAATTAGTGCCTGGTAAGTGCTTCATTTTTTATTTCCTTCCATATTTGGGTTCATATTTACATATCTTGCTACATTTAGGTGTCGATTTGAAGTTTTCTCTTAATTTACAAGGGGTTTTAACTCAAAATCTTATTTGCTTTAAACCCTTCCATTGTTGTTTTTCTTGCTTCGTATTTTATAATGGAAGGTTGCATGAAGAAGAAAGCTACTCACGCTTCCTCTTCTCGTTCTGCACCTATTAGGGTACAAGCCCTTCAATCACCAGATGAAGACTGCGATTATGTGGGGGATTTTCGCACTGAGGAGATCATTGTTGAATGGACCGTCAATTCTAATCACGTTGCTCAGTTTCAACTACTCCTCCTAGTGGCTGTAGGTTGGGAAAACATTTTGAATTGGGGTGGACTTGCATATCGCTCCATTGCGCAGGGTATGTTTGCTTGTTTGAGCAACGTATCACTTGAAAATTTGTCTTTCTCAATTACCTTTAGAGAAGGCATTTTTCAAGTTAATTGGTACGCAATTTTAAGTTTGCTAGGTGTAAATGTGAATGATGATGGTATACCCATACCAAATTTAGCCGATCGAATGAATGAATCGGAAAGACATTTGGGAACTCGTAAATTATGTAATATGGACTCGGAACGGAGTGCTGAAAATACGCTCCAGGCCAATCAAATGTTGCCCAAATATAGGGTCCTACATCTTATTTTTATTTCAAATGTCTATCCTCGCTTTGACAATAAAGTCAAACTTACTTCATTCATGGTTCGTATTTTGTATTTTGTTGTGTCTGGCATTCACATCTATCTTCCATCTTTGATATACAACATTATTATTCAATTTCATCTTCATCCAGGCCATGGATATATTCCCTTTGCCTATTTGATGACCACCTTAGTAGTTCATTACAATATGATCATGCCTCTTGATGAAGCTCTTGTTTCGGTTCTTCCCTTTAACAACTTAAATATAAACAAGATGAACCTGAAGCTCAATGCTAGCCAAAGGAATGAGGAAGCAAAGGAAGTTAGTGACGAAGATGCATTACCAACCGAGACCATGATGGAAGATATCTTTAATGAACTTGAATCTGACGATGTCGAAGCTGATCCTGACTATCAGGTGCTTCAGTATAATAAGCATCTTCACTCTTTAGAAGAGAAGGTGGATGCATTGAAAGTTTCTCAAGACAATTTGCATGAGAGTCATAAATCATCAATGAAATATATGCGAAAGTATTTTCTTCGCATTACCAGAGGACTCCGATAGATTGATCCATCTATTCCACCTCCTTCTTCTTTTGGATCAGATTAGTGATCTTTTTATTTATCTTTTGGGCATGTTTAACTTGGATTATCACTTTATCTTTTGCGGGACTTGTATGACTTGATATTTTCGATGCTTATCTTTATGACGTTTATTATCCTTCTTTATAATATTTACACTCTGATCCAAAACTCTTATTCTACTGCTATTCTCATAATCACAATTATGGTTGGTTATTGTTAATATCTTCTTTTGTCAAGTTGTGACAAAAAGAGGAGAATTTTGTAGGCTTTGTGGTTATGGGAGAGTTTGATTGGTGTATGGTGTAGAGAAGTGCAATTATATATATATATATATATATATATATATATATATATATATATATATATATATATATGTGTGTGTGTGTGTGTGTGTGTGTGTGTGTGTGTGTGTATTTGTTAATACAGGTACTCTACAATAAGTCACCAAGCTCAAACTAAGGATGAGTAGATTGAGGGGGAGTTTTCCTTTTTGGAAAGAGTATTAAGCTATTGTGAACTTCTGCATTATGTATGTATAGGTTGATCTTTCAAGTTGGTTTTATCCCAAATTTGACAAAGGGAGAGATTGTAAGTGTTGTATTGTATATGAAGCACCCTTAGCTGTCAAATTTTGTTGTGACAAACCACTTTGGATTGAAGAACCTATGTAAGTGATGGAAAGTTCACCTTCAATTGAAGACGTGCTACATTTAAGTCATGAAGTATTGCTTCAAGTTCAAGTGCGACTTCAAATTCAAGATCAAATCTAAGTGCTAGCTTTAGTGCAAGTTCAAGACTTAGTTCATGTGCTACTTCAAGTCTTTATGTTAGCTCAAAGGCACTACATGGACAAGATCAAGTTCAAGATTTCAAGTACACAAGATCATGCTTCAAGAACTTCAAGTATAAGATACAATTGAAGTTACATGGTTTAATGTTCAACTTTCAGGTATATATGACCCTAGAAAGACCTTAAGGTTAGGTCATTCATATTGCATATTCTATAAGGGTTAATATGCTTATTATAGGCTTTGCTACGACTAGTCTTAGCCTATGTTTGACTAGTCTAAGCTTTGGCTTGACCAGTCCAGGTTTTGTCTCAACTAGTCCAGGAAAAAAAACTCAAATTTTTAGATTTTTCTGCTAGGGTCACGACCAGTTGAGCACCTTGCTCGACCAGTCGTGTAAGCAGTGCTCGACCAATCGAGTAGGGTTTGACTCGAATTTCAGCAACTGTTTTTGGCCCAACTCGACCAGTCGAGGGTCGGTTTTATCTGATCGCGCCATAATTTTTGAAATTTGGTTGTTCTCAAGACCAGTCGAAGGCTACCTTAGACGAGTCTAGGGAACTGTTTTTCTGCCTATAAATACAGGTCTTTTCTCAGTATTTTTCATTCATTCCAAGCTAAATCAAGCCACTACTCTAAGAGAAAAGTCCCCGTGATTAACAAGCTATTGTTCAGTAATTTTAGATTCTTTTATAGCTTTTTTATTATTTAATTTCTTGATTTCTTTTTCAATCTTACTTTATAAAAGGGAAATTCTTATCTACCTTTTGAGATCTAAGAAATTCAATCAAGTAGTCCTGTTTTAAGCTTAATTAAAATTCATTTAGAACCTAGAACCCTTTTATATGTGTGTTGGACATTGAACATCCTCATCTACAAGTGAAGCGGTTCTATCGGGCTACAACAAAGCAGAATCTACAAATAAGTACATTTTTATTTACTTTATTAGTTTGTGAGATAAGCTAGAAAATCTTTGTTTTGGTTTTTAGATAAGCCAGAAAATCTCTTGTGGTTTTGATTGAGATAAGCCAAAAAATCTCAACGCTGGGCTTTTAATTGTGATAGCCCATTGAAAACACAATCGTAAAAGTTTTAAGGTGAACCTTAGAAAACTTTCTTTCATAGTGAAAGCCGATATCACGTGGGTTGTGATTATTAGGAGTGGAGTAGGTGTAGATGTTTGCGAACAGTTGGTGTACACACTGAACTACTATAATTCTTGAAGTTGTGGTGGATGATGATGATAATGTATGTGATATATGTATGTTGAATGCTTGTATCTCTTTCATGTACATGTGGTGAATGTTGTAATAGTTAGATTCTTTTCTATTGTTTCTTGTTTTAGTTTGAGTTTTTGATCCTTACCGAAGTTCAAGAAATCGGGTTGTCCTACCATAAACTTTGGTTTTTGGTGTAAGGTTGTCCCTTGAATAACGTTTGTATCTACGTCTCAATACTATAGCAATTGAGATTGTAATTTATTCCAGCTATCTACTATTATATTCCGCATTTTATTTTTATTTGGCATAGTCCTATTCCCTCCCCCTCCCCCCCCCCCCTCCCCCCTCTAGGACTGAGAGCTCACCCTCTTCAGTCTTCAATATTCAAACATGTAACTTCTTGACCTCTTCTATTATCTCTGTATCACATCACAGCTTCAATCAATGCTTCTTGTGCACACTTCATCCTTCTTTTATGTCATCTCCAAGCCCAGAGAAGTTGTATAAAACTTAAACTTTTCTGTAGGAATGAGCTTAGTGAGCATGTTTACTGGATTCACGTTGGTGTGAATCTTTTCCAATATTACTCCTCCTTCCTCAAGCACATGTTAGATAAAGTGGTGATGAACATTAATGTGTTTAGTACATGAGTGATAAACAGAATTTTTAGCCAAATTGATAACACATTTACTATCACAATTAACCGGCACAACCTCTTGCTGAAGTCCCAACTGATTTATCATGCCTCTTAACCAAACACCTTCCTTAAACGCTTCCGTCATTGCCATATATTCTGCTTCGGTCATGTAAAGAGCTACCATGGATTGAAGCTTCGACATCCAACTAATTGCTCCACCCGCTAAAATAAATGAGTAACTTGAAGTTGACTAATCTGAATCCACATAACCCCATGTTGTTAAAAAGATATCTTAAATCTGGATATCTTTAACTAACTATGAGAAAATTCGACTTAAAGTCCAGCAATAAAGTATATTGGAATTTCCATGATCCTCGACTCATTGAAGATCTTCTTCGACTCGTCGAAGGTGCCCTTCGACTCGTTAAAGGTTACACAGCCATCATACGGACTGCGTAAATTTGAGGCAGTTTCCAAACTATTCCAAGTCACTATGAAAGTTGGGTTTCCTAAACTATAAATAGGAGTTCCTAGGGCCTTTCTAAAACATTTTAAGGCTTTTTAAAGGTATTCCAAGGGTTCTAAAAAGGTTCTAGGGTTTTCAAAGGGTGTAGTAAGGGTGAGATTTGAGGTCGTTCAAATCGGGTAAGTCCTCTCTCTTTGTAATTTATGCTTTCATAGTGGATTTCTATCGCTTTATGCCATATTTTTTCGTTGAAAAGGTTTTCCACATTAAATCTTTGTGTTCTCTTATGTTTGCTTAGTGCTCTTGTATTGTTATCCTAGATTCTATAGAAAAAATTCTAACATGTGGTATCAGAGCTATTATTGGGGCATAAATCTAGATCTGCAGGACTAGGTATGATATTGAGAAGTACTTGGGGAAAAAAACTTTGAGTTATGGAAGATCAAGATGATTAGTTCCTTAACCAAGTAAGGTGAAGATGGAACTCTTGAGGAGTGAAAGTCTACTATGACTGATAATGATTGGAATACCCTTGATAAAAAGGCCTTATCCTCAATCCATTTATATGTCATGGATGAGGTTCTTTACAATATTTTGAAAGAGAAAAGTGCAGCTAGTTTATGGGTGAATTTAAAACATATCTATATAAAAAAATCCTCTGAAAATCACCTACACTTGAAGCTACAGTGATATAACTTCAAGATGGTAGAGGGTGGAGATCTGGAGGCCCACATAAGCAACTTTAATAAATTGATTTACAAACGGCTGGATATGGAGTAAGTGATCAAAGATGAGGAACAAGCATGTATGTTGTTGAATTCTCTTCCAACATCGTATGAATCATTTCCCTAAGTGTCGACACAGTTGTCTCAGCCCTTCAAGGGAAGGCTATGAAAAAGTTAAATAGCGACATGGGAACATCTTCCGATACAATGATTACGAGAGGCAAGAATTCTGAGCAAGGTATAGGATCGTCAAAATCTAGATCTAAATTCAAGGGCAGGGGCAAATAAAAATTAAAGTGCTAGAACTGTGGGATGTCTAGACACATGAAAAAGGATTGTGCCAATCCTAAAGCGAAGAAACAAAACTCAGAGGCTTCTTCTAAGGAGGCCAATGTTGTCACATCTAATGAAGAGACAAGTAGTGGTGATGTTCTGTTAGTGTCTATGGTCGGACACTTGCATGACAATCTTAGAGAGGAGTGAATCCTTGACACAGGAGCATAATATCACGTGACTTTTCATCAGAGTTGGTTCACCAGTTATAAGGAATGTGATGGTGGACAGGTTTTTATGGACAATGACAATGCCTGTAATGTTGTGGCTATTAGTAATGTGAGCATCAAGATGTTTGATCGGATGGAGCGTACCTTAACTAATGTTAGGCACATTCCTGATATGAAGAAAAGTCTGATTTGTCTCGGTGTACTTGAGGTTATAGGGTGTAAGTTCACTGGTATTGATGGTGTCCTTAAAGTTTCAAAAGGAGCACTCATGGTTATGAGAGCGCAAATGCATAAAAACCTTTACAAGTTGATCAAGAGCACTTCAGCAAGTGGAGTGGCAGCAACTGTTGCAGATTCTACATCTGTACGTATATGGCATGCACGTCTAGGTCATTGTTTGATTTCAGCTTTTAAGAATTCTGATTTAGATATATGCGACAATTGTATATATGGTAAGCAATCTAGATTATCTTTTAAAACTGGAAAACATATAAGGGAGTGCTTGATTATGTGCACTCTTACGTATGGGGGCCATCACTAGAGGTTTTTATTGGGGGGTTGTCATGGTTTATTTCATTCATTGACGAGTTTGGGTTTACTTCATGAAACGTAAATTCGAAGTTTTTACCATATTCAAATAATGAAAAGCAATGGTGGAAAAATAGTCAGGGTGAAAAATAAAAGTTTTAAGGACTAACAATGGTGGAGAATTTACTTCCACTGAGATTAACGAATATTGCAAGGATGAAGAGATTATTAGGCACAACACAATGGCCACACACTCGAACAAAATGGTGTGGCTGAGCAAATGAATCAAACTCTCTTGGAGAGGGACAAATGCATGTTAAGCAATGTTGTGTTGGATAAGGACCTGTGGACAGAGGTTATTAATACAACTTGCTATTTGATGAACTAGTCTCCTTTTATGGTAATTGAATGTAAAATCTCAAAGGATGTATGGAGTGGTCATACGCTAGACTACTCAGATTTGTACATATTTGGTTGTGAAGCTTACTCTCATTTACCGTTAATTGAGAGAGATAAAAGACCATAGGGCCAAAAAGTACATCTTTGTTGGCTATGGTATTGGTGTGAAAGGCTACAGGTTGTTCGACAAGTTCACACGCAAGGTCATCAACATCAGATTCAATGAAAGTTTCCTATTCCATAAGAATGATTAAGAGGAGCAAGAGGAACCAGAAAGGTTGATCATAGACATCCAAATTGACACAGATGATACTTAGGCAAAGACAGATACGCAGATAGAGGTACAGGAGCAAGTGAAGCAGCCACCTCTGAGAAAAAATCCATCGCGTGATCGCAGTTTACCGTCAAGATATAGAGACGACTCTAATATCACGTATGCCCTCATTATAGATGTGAGGGACCCATCAACCATTCAGGAGGCTCTTGATGAGCCTGATGCAGAAAAGTGGAAGACGGCTATGATGATGAGATGTAGAAAAGTGCAGAAAACTCTACTTTCTAAAATCCACACTATCCGCGTAATCTGAATCCACATAGCCTACTAACTTTGTCCCTGTCTTTTCAAAAGTTAAGACGTAGTCTTTCGTACCTCGAATGTATCGAAGTAGTCATTTCACCGCTTCCCAATATTGCTTGCCGTAGTTTTTTCCCGAAATGGCTTTTCACATTAAATTTTTGTGTTCTCTTGTATTTGTTTGGTGCTCGTGGATTACTATCCTAGATCCATCTTTGTGTAATTCCGCAGAACAAATCCCAACAAGTGCTATTAGAGTTATCGTTGGTGCACAGATCTTGATCTACCAGATTAGCATCAATGGAAAGCACTAGGTATGATATTGAGAAGTACTCAAGGAAAAATAACTTTCAGTTATGGAACATCAAGATGATTAGGTCCTTAACCAAGCAAGGTGAAGATGGTCATCTTGAGGAGCAAAATTGTAACACCTCGGTTCCCGAAACCCGAGTACACTACTCGTTTTCCAGAAACTGGAGCGTTAACCTTTAAAGATAGTCTAAATTTCATGTACTTTTTTTTATCAGAGTTAACAATTTTAGTGGAATAGAAATAAATCGAGTAAAGAGGGAGTCAAAATATACATAACCAAATATTTCAAGCGATTGCCCGAAAACTTATACAACACAGTGTCTTAAGTCTTAAATACATGAAATTATAACTAAACATGAAGAAAATCTGGAATAGACAGCGGCAAGATCATATAGGTTCTCATACTCCCCATAAACACCCGTATACGCATCATCTGCATCTCCTGCACACTGGATACAATTTGATAGCGTCAATAGCTATCCCAGTGAGGTATAACCCCCAAGGCTTATCGTATCATCAAGATAATTCAGCATAGTTATCAGGAACAATGTATAATAAATATTTCACAATGATAGAAATAAGATAGAGTTCATCAAATATGCATATATTGAATAAATTACACAAAGATAATCTTGTTTAAATGTATTGATGCATGCACATGCTCACAGACCTGGGGATGCACATCCAACTGACAAAAAGTTACCCAAGGAGAACTAGTCACCCGAAAAAGTACACAAAGGTCCAAGAAGAACTAGTCACCCAGAAAAGATCACGCAACAAGGACACCCAAGGTGGCCTGGCTTCCTAGAGGAGTAGCTCTATGTACGCGCAAGGAAAACTAGACACCCGAAAAAGCTCATGTAAAAAGAACAACCCATTGTAGTCGAATGCACGCAATGCAAACTTAGAATCACCAGGTAAAATACTCTACGGTACAGCCCATAGTGACCTAAGAAAACCCCGTGTCTTGTATCGACCACCCGATAAAGTCCATATGCCATAAAGATGCATGAATAGTTTAATCATTATTATTCTAATTTTAAACCACCATTTTAAGAAAGCTCAAAGGTCACTATGGGGGTTTGTCACCCAACATAGGCCGACAAGTCAGGCATAGTGTCCCATTCCACCATCACTCGCTCATGAGACTAACAAATATAATGTTTAAAGAGTAAACCCTCTAACTAGTGGCCAATCATTATCCAACAAGTGGAACTTACCACCGTAAAGTTATATAAAATAATCCATTAAAGCCACGTGGGGCAATTATTCCATAAAAGTCATAAAGGCCAAATATTTCAACTAATGGTGTGATAAAAAGGGATTATTCTCCAAAAAGCTACAAAGGCACCAGGGGTTCACAAGATGGTAAGTCACCAACGTAACTTTATTCAATCCATTACATAGATGGCCACTAGTTTGAGGATTTCCTAAAACATCATCAAATAACCTCATGTGGCAAAATAAGCCATGAATAACACCGATAGCAATTACACATTTAAGGTACTTATATTAAACTATAATATAAATGTTTGTAATCCATATCATGTTCAGATATATAAATTTAAATCCAATTCATCAATTGATTATAAGGAACCAAATTTCATAAAAGAAATGAATCACATTAAATGTTTAATAAGATAAATGAACAAAGAAACAAGTTAACTATCGTGATGTCGAAAAAGCTTGAAGGTAATCCTTGCTTTTCAAGAGTCGATTCGTCTCCCAGTAATGCTAGAGATAGTTTTACACGCCCTAGGATCAAGATCTAACAAAATTAGAATGCTTCGAGTGGTTAGATTACAACGTAATGAAATTTATATGGTTAAGATTAAAGTTTAATGTTTAAATCATGTAAATTTTAGGGCTTTATCCAACCATTTAAATCTAATTATAAGTCTTAGAACTTGAACCCTAACTTTTTGCGTAAGGAATGAAATAATATTACTAATGATAATTTGTGAATTGGTATTAATTTTTCCCAACAATATCTAATATCATTTTCATAAAAATGAGAGTTTAATAAATGTTAAAATGATAAAATAATTATTAACAATAATGAAATAAGAACTAATATTAATATTTATACCAATTCAAAATGGAAATGACAATATAATCTAATAATGATAATGATTATAATTATAATAGCTAATAATAATAAACCTAGCCATACTAATTATTCTAATGATAATAATAACACATGATAATAACCAAAAATAATAACAAAAGGTAAGCCTCGAATTACCTTGTTACGAAATCCGACCCAATAACATTTGGAATCGACCAATCAGTGAGTCAGAGACCTGACCTGATTTTGAACCGAGTCAACTCAGTGACACGCCTTTCTTCTTCCTCTTCTCTACTATCTTCCTTCTCTTTCTCCTTCTGCTTTCTCTTTCTCCTTCTGCTTTCTCTTTCTCCTTCTTCTTCTTTGCAGCCAAACATGACCTGAACTTAGTCCAAATTCGAGTCTAATCACATGAGCACTGATTCGCAGCCCAAATTGGACTGGACTCGGTCCAGACTTAGTGAATTAAGGTATGAGTTTGGCTCTCTCTCTCTCTCTTCTCTTCCCTCTCTCCATGATCTTCTTCTTTATCTTCCTTTTTTCTGCAAATCTTCTCCTTCTAAGATTCCCAGGAGAATCCAAACTCGATTCGACTCACCACGACTCCGCCCGAACTCAGCGAACTTGGACAGTGACCCGGCAACTGGACCGGACTCCGCACTCGACTTCCTTTGTTCCTCTTTTCTTCTTGCTCCCAACTAGAGCACGTCTAGCAATGGGCCCGAACGCGACTTGACTCGGTCTAAACTCAGCTCGATTCGAGCTGAGACAACAACACATGATCTTCCTCTCTCTATTCTCTTCTTGCACTCTTCTTTCACGTCCAGCATGATCTGGAATCTGTATAGATTCAGATCGAGTCGAGGCAATCAGACTCAGTAGTAGCCCAACCCAACTTTACTTTACTCTCTCTCTCTCTCTCATCCTTCTCTTCTTGTTTCTCCTTTTTCTTCTATTTTCCTTCCTTCTACTTCTCAGCTCCCTTTTCTCTCTTCTCTTTTTCTGTTAGGAAAACTAGTGGGGTGTTGGACTCGAGCCGAGTCAACTCAATTGGGTGCGGCACTAGAAGAGGTGCCAACGCTCTCCTTTCTCTCTATCTTTTCTTGTTTTCCTCTTTTGGAAAGTGTTTCCCTAAAAGGCACCCTTTTATATGGCTTTATTAACCTATTCTAGAGGTTCGGAAGTAACTAATCTACAAGATTAGTAATGGTTTAATCGTTCGACTAGCCGAGTTTATGAGATAGTGTTTTCGAATATGGTTTGCATGGACGAAATCTAATGTTACAGTTGGATTTTTGACACTGTGGCCCATTGAATAAGCTGCCTTGATCATGAAACAAGACCCACTATAAGATAGTGAATATAAACAATTAACAGGGAAGATGATCCGACCGTTAATGGTGGATCACTTACAGATGGTTAATCTTTCAGTCTGAGGCATTTGGAGGGTCTTGATTTATCCCGAAGAGCTTGCGGGACCTATCTTGTGATGCAGAAAGGGCCATATTTAGTGTTTCTCCTTAGTTTCACTGGTTCTGTCCGAGACAACTCATGTCGTAGCAATGTCTCACCAAAATCTCAGTTCACTATGAGGTTTTCGGACAACCCTAGACCCAACGTCCCAAATTTCTCATGAGAGGTTTCTAAAAGATGGGGAATGGCTAAGATTTTGCCAGCTCTCGGAATTGAAAGATTCCTTCTGCGATTTGGTTGATGGCGAAAGTATTTCCCTTAATGGGATGGTGATTTGGACTATACGCTCCATATGGCTGGAATTTCAAAAAATCCTGGCCGATTGGATTTGCCAGCGAAGCAGGGATGTGTGGAGTTTTATGTGCCTTCGAATAGGTGGGTTGTTCCTTTGTTCGTGTGCATGTGTGTGCTCTACAACCTGAAATCTGGTTAAGGTTTCAATCAGCGGTCCCAAATGTAGGAGATGGACGATTTGGATCATTGATCTGTGACTCCGTGTTGTCCCAAATTCAAACGGACAAGCGTCATTCGATGTTGGCGAGAAACGTAGGGAGAGAAAATCTCCTTTCTCTTGTTATAGTCGGGTCAACACGGTCAAACCATGTTGACGGTTTCGGTGTGCTACGAGTGCACGCGTACTTTGTGTACATGTAGCAAAGGTGGGGTCCACATTGGTGTTCATGATGAGATCTACTCCATTCATTCTATTCTACTGCTCCTGATAGGTCATTATGCTAATTTTCCAATAGACCTAGCAATAAAATGGGTCATAAATCTTGATTTTGGTTATTTAGTTGTATTTTTGCCATTCTGATGGCCAGATTGTATTCAAGTTGATTATTAGCAATTAATAGAGTTCTAGGGTTTGCCTAGATAGGATTTAACAGTCGGATTTGGGATTTGATGGTCTATGTGTGATTATTAAGTGACGGACCTTCAAGTTAGACCCAGACGAATGGTGGGTTTGGTGATTTACGACTCCGATTTGGTACGTAACGTTCACTCTCAAAATAACGTGATTGTCCCTCTCGAGGATTAATAGTTATAATGGGCAAATTTTGAATTATCGATTTTCTAGTGAATATCGTAGGTTGGGGGTGTATGTTCACACTAGTTTGTTAACTGGAATTATATTGGTAACACCTGAGTACTGAAAAGTATAGGGTGTTATAGAAAGTCTACTATGACTAATGATGATTGAAATACCCTTTATAAGAAGGCCTTATCTTTGTTCCGTTTATGTGTCACAGATGAGCTCTCTATAATGTTTTGATGGAGAAAACTACGGCTACTTTATGGGCGAAGTTAAAGGATATCTATGCGAAAAAATCTTCTGAAAAATGCCTACACCTGAAGCTACGGTGGTATAACTTCACTTATGAAATCTTTTTGGATCAGTTGACTAATTTCATCAATCTTGCAAGATAGGTGGAATGCTTTCAGTATGAAGGCATAATGATCGGTTTGAGGGGTTATTGGTATACAAATTTCTATTTTTTCCATTTAAATTATAATTCACATACATTACTTTAACTGTGTATTTACTTTATATTACCTATAAGTGCAATGAGAAATGTGTTGAGCTATAGTCATTATAATGGTTATGTTTCTTTATGAAAATAGAGTCTAATAGTAATTAATGCATGCTGTTATATTTTTACAAACTATCATTGAACTGAATTACTATATATGTTATTTTGATTGACACCACTTTCTGAATTATGATGAAATTTGGTATATTATAATAGCAAGGTAGTACAGAGCTCATGCCTGTAGGACCACTCTGTTGCTTGTGCTGAATGTGATGTAGTGAGGTTTGCGGATTAGGTTATGAGGCCCGTATCTTAGACTGTACCGTTCCATAGGCTTCCACGATCCTCCTGATCGAATTCTGGCATCCCGCAACCTATAATCGGCATTTACATGTGACCCTGAGTAGCGTCCTATCAATCTAAGTCGACTCGACCCGAGACTTGCACCCTTACGACCGCGTCATTGCCGTGTTTCTAATACCGCGTCTCACGCGCCAAGGCAATACCTAGGCCAGGAGATGTGGGCCCGCGTCTATTTCGAGAAAACTTCACGCATTTGCAAACCCAAGAGAATTTTTCAAATCAATCACATCACTAGCCAAAGTACAACACCCATCCCCAAAGTCAACTCTCTCTCTTACATATGTCAAATACACCCATCACTCACCATCCCTCTCTCTCTCTTACATCATCTCTCTCTCTCTCTTTCTCAAACCCATCTCCCAAGCAACACCCATAAGAGAGGTGGACGTCCAAGCTTTCATGGAGAAAGAAGCTTTGTGTGGCCCACCTTCCTACCACCCTATCCCACCCTCCAAGCTTCATCTTAACCATTGAAATTCATCTCTTAGAGCTCTAGAATGCATCAATGGAAGGAGTCCAAGCTCTAACAGTGGGTGATCTACCATTGATTTTCAATTCAATGGCCCACTTGTGATAAGATCCAATTTGATGTATGTGTTGTAATCATTTGAGGGGCCCATAGTGGTGGGGTCCCTCCATCTACACCGCCTCTCTCTCTCTCTCTCTCTCTCTCTCTCTCTCTCTCTCTCTCTCTCTCTCTCTCTCTCTCTTTTCCCCTTCTGTGGCCCACCTTGATGTTATTCCACACTATCCACCCGTGTGGACCGTCGTAATGTATATATTATTCCACACCATCCAGATGCCCTGGATGGTGGTACCCACCTGAGATAAGTGTTGTCCAGCACATGGGACCACCGTGATGCATGTGATTGATCCACACTGTCCAGCCTCCTGGATGGTGTGATCCACCTCAACGGATTTCATCCAAGCCTTCTATCCATTCGCTGGACGGGCGGGCCCACTTGATGGCACATGTGTATCCACACCGTACATGCAAATAGATGTGTTGCAATTCACGCCGTCCACATGGACGTGGGGCCCACCTTGATGGATGCCTTGCATCCACACGTGTGGGGCCCCACCTTGATTTATGTATTCTACACTGCGCATTCCTGCAGCGTGTTGTAGTCCAGCAGCTGCATGACGCTGGTATGATTTGGTGTAAAATAAATAAATATATATACATATACATATACATATATATATATATATATATATATATATATATATATATATATATATATATATATATATATATATATATACACATATACAATTAAATAATATATTATATACATTTAATATACATATCTTGTATTTGGTGGGCCACACACATGGGACCCACTAGAAGGGTTGGCTGGTGTACGTCACACAGCTAAATGGTTGTGTTATATCCCATCGTTCATTTGGACGGTGGATTGAATCATGAGGTACGTGTTTTATCCCAACCGTCCATCTATGTGGACGGTGGGCCAGCAGCAATATAGTTGTTGTATTCACGTCATCAGCGTATAGACTTGATCCTAAGGCATGTGTTAAATCTGAACCGTCCATCTATGTGGCCCATGTGGCGTAAGTCTTGATAATCACACCGTCCTGCATGTGGGACCCACGTAATGTAAGTATTTTATCCTCACCGTCCAGCTGGGAAGGTGGGATGCACATGATGCTTGTGCTGTATTCAGCACCGTCTAGTAGGACGGTGAACCATCCAATGGATGTGTTTCATCCACCATCCAGCGTGGACGGTGAGGGCCAACTTGAAAGATATGTTTTGATCCACACCGTCCACCGTCCAGGACGGTGGGACATCCCCTTGGCATATTTGTTTTATCTATACCGTTTAACCATCTGTAGAGATCATTTTATGGCATTACAAAGAGAACGAGGTGGATCTAAATTTCAAGTGGCCCATTATGGCTTATTTGGGGCCCACTCGATGGATATGAGGCCCATTGTGATGTATAATCATCCCATTAATGCGGCCCACTTGATGTATATGAGGCTCATGCAATGTGGCCCAATGTGATGCATGTGAGGCCCAATGTAATGTATCTAAGGCCCATTGGATAAGGGCTATTGAGATGTATTTGAGACCCAGATATTAGGCCTCGATGTGATATATATGCGGCCCATTTGATAAGGCCCATTACGATGTGTATGTGACCTATGAGTGAGGCCCATAGTGATGTGTATTAGGCCCTTAAGTGAGGTCCATTGTGATATAAGTTAGGCCCTTGTGTGTGACCATGGGCCCACTATACGTTTGGCTCTATGTGGGCCACTTTTTAGGAGCAATGTTGGTTAAATGTCCACATTGTGACCTTCACTTAGGCCTTGTTAGGCCCATTCTCACCGATTTCGATTGTTGAGGTCGATTCCGATTGCCAAGGCCGATTCTAATTATCGAGGTCGATTCCGATTGTTGAGGCCGATTGTCGATGCCGACTGTATAGGCCGATTATCGATATCGATTATGAGTATGTAACAGCATAACATCATGATACACGCCCATACGCATCATTCGCATACTTATTATGAGGAGTGATTGAGCATAACATGTGTCATTGAGCTAATTGTTTATGCGACTCCCTAATAGGCAGAGTCGTCCCTCATAAGCGCACGATATGCCTAAGATTGATGCATGATTGGACTATGTGCCTCATACATCTCATATTTTGGGATATGACTACTATACGCCCTAGTGACATCAGGGTTGTGACCTTTATAGGCATATCGTGAATGGCTAGATGGGACACCGAAAATATTTGGTTCTAGCATGCGGGCATCATAGATGTCCCTGGGTGAAAATTCCTAAACCTTCGTGGCCAGGAGATGCCCTAACGTTTGGACCAAGTGGATATATATATGACCGCATGAGGGTCGTATACCAGTAAGCCACGTCTCCCACTGTGTCGTGGTCGGTTGGGAGGGACTGTGACCTTACCCGCCTGAGTGAGGGAGTAATATCTTGGTTAAGTTAACCAGCTTGAGGAATATGTCTGCTATCGACGAGTCGGGCCCGATATTGGTAGGTGGATAGTGAGGTCTTTTCTACTTACCTAGTTGTGCACTCGGACAGGGGCAGCAAGCTAGCGTAGAGTGTAATAGACCCTGGTGATGATCCCAAAGATGTACAGTACTAATATATAGACTTATTAAGTAGGAGTTGCATGTTCATTCATTCATTTATTCACTATCCACTTAGGCTGGTGGTACGTAACTAATTATTATGTGTAGCTTCATAATAGCCAGGATTTCAGTTGGGGCATGCGACTAACCTGAGATAAGGAGTTTACCACATCGAGTCTGACTATCCAAATTTAGGTATGAGATTGGTTTGGATAGTAGTCCCTTGTGATGGACCCCATAGTCTATGATACTACGTACTATCATCCTGACTTCACACTTCAGCTTGGTCATTTCATTTGCATCGCATATTGCATTACATCCGCGACATATGACATTTTAGGTTGATATGCTGCATTTCTGCATTTATGTCTTAAATGAGGTTGACGGCATTCGTGGACTCATCAGAATTTGTATATTGTATTGTATTCTCAGTATATAATATTGGCCTATTATGTTTTTACATCGCATAGCCTGGATAAGGCTGATGATATTCATGGACTTGTCAGTACTTCTACTTACTCTGATATTTGTGTGTTTGGCACTTACCTTGCGTGCACACTTTCACCACCCTCTAAGTTTTCTATAATCTTATGCACGATAGATGCGTGCAGGTGACGTTAGGATGCAATCGAGCTGAGGCAGAGCATACGACAAAACTTCTGGAGCTTTTGGCATTTATCTTGTATTTCCCTTTTATGTATTGTACTCAAGTTTTTGATATTAGTGGATATGTGATGATGATGTTGTCTTTGTGATTTGGGTGTACTCGTGGTTATGCTTATCTTTTAAAGAAATTTATGTTAAAAATCCTCCTTGTAGGATCCCAGGATTAGAATCCGGCTTATGAGTGCTAGAAGCCGAGAATAGGGTACGACGGAGGCTGTCGGCACCGGATTCAACGATCGAGAATTTTGTGAGCCCGATTTCTGAGTTTGGGGCATGACATAGCTTGTGGCATAATTGTACTTATGGTCAGAGGCTATCATAGGATGAAGAAAGGTCTTCTCCCTATCACCAATACTTGATGGGGAGTCCTCCTATCATGTGTTAGTTGATGCAACATACAGAAAGGTGCCCTTTGTGGCCTATCGGTGTTTGCTCTTACTACTCTTGCAAGACGATTGATCATATGCTAAAGGTCCCCCTTGTAATATTATCGGCTTTTGACTTGGGGGTGCCCCTTGTAAGACTAATGATGCATTTGAGTGGTATCCTGATATGACATGAATAGATCATAAAGAAGTGGAAAAATGATCAATGCTTTCCTTTTCGAGGACATTAATAGCTGGACCTTGTTATGAGCTGGGGTCTAATGGATGTTGTGGCAGAGGATTCTGGAGGATGTTTGTAGGAGACACTGGAGCATCCCAAGGGTTGAGATAGATATCTTCTGATTGTCGATGAGATCCTAGATTGTATGCCTCAGGGAGAAGCATTTCTCTATTAAGTGGCCTCAGCCCTGGTGGAATTCACAATACTCGTTTTCATTGTAGTTCACTGGTAGAGGTTTTGGAGGTGGTCTGGGTTGTAGGGGAGTGAGGAGATGTCTATGCACCAATGTTGTCATGATTCAGCTGTACGTTTGTGTGAGTGGAGTAAATCTCCTGAACTTGTTGTTCACTTGCCAATTCTGATGGCGGTACTGGACATTTTTCCTAAGTTGTTGCCGCTATTGGTGTTGTTTTGGAGGCAATGGTTATGAATTTTACTGCGGTGGAGGTTAATATCTCTGTTGCTGACGTCGAGGATGACACCATTGGTACTGTTGGCACCATTATTGAGGCACATGCAAGGTGCCTTGAGCAGTGGCAATGATGTTGTTGGCTTATGCCAAGGATGGGCAAAATCGTTACCATTTCTGTTCCCATTTCATATGGTTCTTCCTTCAACCTTATTCCATTTAACTAAAGTGGCCTGATGAGGGCACGAGGTGAATGTTCTTGTATGTATTCCTACTTCTACTTGCTCTCTAGTACAGATGAGTTGAGCGAAGTTCGCATAGGGATGCGAGATTAGATACTCAGAAATGCTCAGATTGGTTGAATGAACAATCGTGAAAATTTTCTCCTCATTATCGATTGGGGTGCGCATTCTAATTGTCATCACTCACCATTGACCTACATATGCCGATAGAATTTCGTTGCCCTTTTACCTTAAGACTGTCAAGTCTACTCTTCTGTGAGCCATGTCGAGGTTGTAGGTAAAACAATTGAGAAATGCTTGTGATAACTATTCCTGGGTCTTGATTCGGTGACAATCCAAGGAAGTGTACCATTCGAAGGCATCACCTTTAAAAGAAATTTGGAATTGGTGGATGAACGCTCCTTCATTTCTTACTACTACATTCGGTTCTCCATAAAATACATTGAGATTTGCCATAGGACATCCGCTACCATCGTATCTTTTGAATTTGGGTACCTTGAAGTTCTAAGGTACCCGAACATCTACGAAGGGACATAAGTCTCTAAATTTTGTTGAGGGAAGATTGACCCCTTGCTGTCTTTGAAGTTGATTTTGCATGGTTTGGAGTTACTCCCACAACTCCTCTATTTTGTGCGGCTTATTTGAGGGATTAACGCCTCTCATGGCAAATTGAAATTACGGTGAGGACTGTTATAGTAGAAGTAGGAATAGGTCAAAGTGTCCTAGAGAGGGGTGAATAAGACTTTATAAAATTTTATGCCTTACTTTAAATCCTATTACCTTAATCTTGATTTAATATACAACTATCAAGATATCACCAATTTAACTCTAATGGCTTCCAAGTCAAGTAGAGGATCCAATCACAAGACTATTCAATGTTTAACATGATATAACAAATAGTCTAAGATAGATGAGAAGAGTGAATGTGTGTGTGATGTGATTCAAATTAAAGCATTCATATTATTAAGCTTGCATATAAAAGATAAACATAATGAAAGATTAAGCAAGAATCAATCCCAAAAATACTCGTTTATAGTGGTTCAACTATGTGTCTACTCCACTCCCGGCAGACGCACTCATCTCATGAGTGTACCGGATTTCACTAATGGAGGTTTCAAATCAGGTTCACCTCAAATTGTTACAAACTACATAAGGTTGAATCAAGGACCTACATAAGGTACCTAAGGCGTGCCTACACAAGACACAAGTTTATGCCCTATACAAGAGCAAAGGTCAACTGAAGCACCTAAGTTTTATACCCTACGCAAGAGCAAATGATCCATATAAGGAACCTAAGTTTTAGGCCATACAGACCAAGGATCCACATAAGGAATCTGGTTTAGACCACATAGGTTAAGGATCCACACTAGAACCCTAGTTTAGACAACATAGGCCAAGGACCTACATAATGGACCTAAAGTTTATGCCTTACACACGAGCAAGGGTCAACACACGGCACCCAAACGTACTCTCCTGTTGGAGGCCTCTTATGAGGGCTTAAAAGGGTGAGATGTACCTGTGACCTAATCCTACATAAGGAATGATTAACAGGGTCTTTAGACTCTAATGACTTACAGATAAGTAGATGAGCCTCATTATGCGCAATGATAAAGATATACTCCCTTGATGATGGAGATTCTTCAGCTCCCTTGATCCACAACACTTGATGATGTTCCAATAAAGGCGATGGCTTGGGTTAAGGTTATGTTGGAATCCTACTCTAATAAATATTTTTCTATTTTAGAAAAGGAGTGATTCTAAGCATTCAAGCATTCAAGGTATCCTAGCTTAATGATTTGTCATTAAGATAGTAGTTGGATGATACTTGAATGAGGAAGTTCATTCGTCAATCCACTCTATTGAATATCAATGAAGAGTGTGGATTAATGAATGAACTCTCATGAGAAAATTAGCTTGGGGTAGGTGACATGCAATTACTCTCTCAAGGCTCTCACTTTTTTCTCAATACAGTAACCAAGAACAAGCTCTCCTTATAAAGGCAAAAAGCTCCAACGAACATAAAATTGTCAGATTCTAACTGAGTTCGATATCATCGAACCTGATTCGATGTCATTGAACGTATACTTTCGATGTCATCGAATATCAGTTCAATGATACGAACTTAACTGAAAAATATTCCATGAACTTTTTGAGAGAGTTTCGATGACATCGAACACAATTCGATGTCATCGAGATTTGAACTTTGATGTTATCAAATCACAGTTCGATTCCTCGACTTTATAAACATAAGAGCTTATTGGACATTTTAAAACCTAACTACGATGATATCGATACTATTTCGATGTCATCGAAATTTAAATTCCAATATCATCGAAACCAATTTCGATTCCTTGATCTTTTTAGAATATATTCCTTAAAAGCTCATTAGACACAATTTGTCCAGATTCGATATCATCGAGACTTTCTCGATATTGTTGAAATTTGAATATCGATGTTATTAATGTTGTCTCGATTCCTCGATCATTTCCATTTGATTTTCCTATCAAGCTTATTGGACACAATCTGTCCAGATTTGATATCATCGATCGTCTCTCGATATCATCGAAGTTTAAATTCCGATGACATCGAGGATGATTCAATTCCTTGAGTAATGTCAAAATATTTTCCAAGGAAGTTCAATGGACAGTACTCTAAGTCCTTCGATACCATTGACTATCCTTCGATATCATCGATATTTGAAATTCAATGTTATCGAAGGTACTTTCGATTGATCGAATATTTGTTAAAAATACTTTGTGCTTACTGGACATAAAAAGGACTCAATTCGATGTTATCGAGCCCAGTTCGATTCATCAAGACTGAGTGTTCGATTGTATCGACCAAGAATTGATGATATCAAACATAGCTGAAAACTTGAAAAATTTTCCATTCTGAAAGCAAGTTTTCAGACTTTTAACTCTTATGTTGTTATAAGATTTTTAAGGGATTAATCACCTTGGTGTTTTGAGACATGGGATGTGAGGCATAGTTTACCTTTGACGAGCTCGGAACACACATCCGGTTAAAGCAATGGCTTAAACAATCTTCATATGGGGCGCACTTGACTCATCGACTCAACCTTCACGTTAATTAACAAACCAAGTCACTTTTAGGCATGTTCTACTTCTTCGGCACATTGATCGATTTCTTCGATCCTATGGCTCTCGTGAGGAAGAGCTTATTGAAATACAATCATGTTTCCACGTGCGGAGAATTGAAATTGAAAAACACTCCCGGTTGAGGGAGTCTGAGATGTTGGGAAGTGACCCCCTTGTTGGGTATTCGCCACATTCCACTAGTTGAACTAAGCTTGACACTGACCCCTGTTGTGAGTAATCACCAGTGTTTCTCTACGACTTCTAGTCAGGGAAGATACAACTTGAAATTGATTTGAAAATCCCTGTTGTGGGATGTGCTTTCAATTGACTAGAGATCCCATTTACAGGATTGGTTTGAAACCGAGCTGGAAATTGACTGGAGGTCCTGTTTGCAGTATCAGTTTAAAACTGAGTTAGAAATTGACTGAAGATCCTGTTTACAAGATCGGTTTAAAAATGAGCTGAAAATTGATTGGAGATCCTGTTTGCGGGATCAGTTTGAAACTGAGTTGGAAATTAATTGGAAGCCTTGACTAGAAAGTTGTCCTGATATTGACTAGAGAACTGACTGGAGACCTTGTTTGCATGATCAGTTTGAAATTAATTGGAAATCCCAGGTGCAAGATGTGTTGAAAACTGATTGGAAGCCTCGACTGCGAGGTTGTTCCGAAATTGACTGGGAATTCTGGTTGCGAGATTGTTTTAAGATTGACTCTCGACTGTGGGAGAGTATTGAAGAAAGTGGCTCATGGTCGAGGGTTGTGCTGGTTGGTGTCAGTGGTCCTGTGTGGAGTCCAACGGTTGTGCTTGATGTGAATTGGAGGCCGAAAATGGCATATGACTTGATTATTGTTGTTGTTGAACTGGACCAACTTGGTTGTTGGTTGTGGTAACTTATGCTTGCATGAATTACCGGAACATTTCTTGTATTGCTTTCATGCCTTATGCCAATTCCTTGATGCAGGCCATTAGTGCGGCTTCTGCCTATTATGGCTATGCAGGCTAAGCTTATGCGAGATCAAGCACATGGAAGGTTTGAAAATCTTCCTCATGGTAATCCATTGTTATTTGAGATCTGGTGCGGATAATGCTGCAATAAGGGAGACTCTTTTGAGGACACTCGACTGGTGGAGGTAAATTTTTTGTTCCTTTTAATATGAACGTTGATGCATATGCAGATGCAATTGCAGATGTGCAAAAACTAATATTCTTCAGGATTTTGCAAGATCTTGTTTTTCAAGTCGAGTTGTGACTAGTGTGGCTTGTTTTTCCTTAGTAGAGTCGTCATTATGTGAACGCTAGAGGGGGAATTTCTTGAGGGGACGGGAGATTGACTCTCTCTTTCTACTAATTGGCTTGCTCGAGGGCTTTTTGTTTTGGGGTAAAAAGGGGTAATATTTGACAAGAGTCATCACTAACTAATTATTACGATTTTACAGTCGATTAAACCGCATATTGGGTTATAGTGTATGGGTGTCGAGAATCGGATTTGAGGCATTACATGGGCTTTCTAAGGCCCACCAGCAACAACCATGTGTAGTAAAAGCTAAGGCCAATCTCATCCACACTGTCGGACCTACTTAAAGATTGGCCAGGATCTCAACTCATACAAAGCTATCTCGCCATAGTCCACTTGTAAGTGAATTTATCATTTAGGGCGTGTTTGGATTCGCGTATAGGGTTGCATTGCATTGTTTTATTTTAAGTCTTATGTACTCCTGGCATTGTAGACTGTATCGACGAGTCTTTTCATTGATAAGCTGAATGTTTGGTACGAAGTGGGTTTGGAAATGTAAGCAGTGGATATACCTAATTCACTGTTTGAATTAGGATTGGACTGAGGGCACCGCTAGCACATACCACATACAATACTTGCTACGGACCACCGATGGAATGACAATCAAAATGAATCACCACCCAATGGCTGGGATTCTATGCTATGTGGGCCCTATCACAATGATTCATATATCTTTCATGAGTTTGTAGACTTTAAATCATCTTTAAAAATGGATGAATGGAATGGATGCGACACATACATCATAGTTTGACCCACAACACTCACATACCCAATTTTAAAATAATAAATACTTGGTTTCAAATAACAGAAACACAGCTAATGTATGTCCAACGAATTAAAAAAATACTGAAACACCACTGAATATAGGAAAAATAAACCAAAACGAGCTCTGAAATAACAGTCAATATTATACGATTAATACAAATAAAGTAGAGATTTGTCCATCTATTGGAAAAAAAAATTAACAATATACTAAAAAGTTTTTTTTTTTTTTTTTTAAAGGTAGAAAACGCATGACCTTGAAATATAAAAAAACATTAGTCAATTCAGGGGTAGCTATATCGTCCACATCCCACCCAATGATTCCCTAACATCAAAAACTTGAAACAAACCATGCAACCACTGCATATAAAATCATCACCCTAGTCAGAATTTTGAAGATGACAATCAAATTCCCTTCCTTTGTACCATATCGATTCATGTCCAACCTCAATACACTAGATCTCTGCACTCCATTTTGAATTTCTTCAGTGCTAGCCGATTGATGAAATGGAGTAGCATCACTTTCTAGTCTTCTAGACTGTCTTTCTGTCATGTTTGCTGATGCCTTATAGGGTTCACCACGGGTGTCGTCAGATCCACTTTGTTGCAGATTTGCTTACATTCATGTAACCACATGAATTATGTAAGTATGATACGATGGACTAATCTGATAATACTCAAAAATAAGTAAACATGTTTTCGAATATTGCATTCTAATTTTAGGTTCATACCTCGAATCTGGTCCATTCAGTAGAAGTCTCACTGTACGTTCTAAATGATCTTTGTCTGCACCCACTGAATCCATCAACCTGTTCTCGAGAAACCTCCCAGTTTTCATAGATTCCTGGCACTCTACCCACATATACGACATAGTATTTATCCATTTCTACCTACAAAATAAGAATACTGTCAGATTTGAAGTGAATCAAGTCTTCAGTCAGTATCCTCGGCCTTATATATAACTAAGAACAACACATGAGAAATTTATGATGAAAAAGATGGACGAATAAATCGCTTTCTCACCTAAAACACCAATATGATGGATTCAATTCGTAGTTGAATTGAGTAGAAATATATAAACCCTGTTTACATGAAAGCAGAATCATACAATTTCAACTATCATTATATGAAGTCCCTGTGTATATAAAAGCAGGATCATACACATTCAATATTCATTATATTTAGCCAGTAATCATCACATATTTACAAGATTATATATAAATAGCAGTTTAATGAAATGATAGTATAATGAAACAGCAACAACAAATCCATAAAAAACATGAATGCTAGAGTAACCAAACCATGCATGCAGACAGTACAGCGGGTCCCTGCATTAACCAATCAATCTACATTGGCCAATTTTCCAAAAGAAGCAAGCTAAAATACATTTTCTGCTATCCACATCAAACTGCGGATGGTCCAACCATCAGCAACATCATTATCCAAAATTATCACATATCAGTATGTTCTGTAATCTGTTAGCACCCATTAAAATCAAAATCAGCAACCATCCAAACTCATCATACCATAACAGTTATACAAAACATAAATCAATAAAAAAAAAAAAGGTGTTCAGTTTCATTAGGTTCCCATAAGCCATGTATCAAAGGTAAATATTTTTTAAATAGGGCCACTGTGTTCGAGAAATTTCTACACCCACTCCTTCCTCCTCTCATGGTCCATCTTCATAAAAAAGTTAGCGCTAAGAAGATCCCCCTTCATCAATCGAGCAGCATGAAGTTGGTCTTCGAGACTGAGTCCGTCAACTTCTTCAAGTAAGCTCAACATTTTCTAGACTTGGGTCATTGTTTTGCCGTGAGACATAGCGATAGTCAGGGACGTGACAACATTAGCCACTTCACCCATCCTGTCACCGATGACATCACTGGGCTTACCCTTTTTTTTTATCGAGACAATCCGGTAGCGGTTAATTGAGTGTTTTTTGACCCCCTAGAGGTCTCGATAGAGACCGTGGAAAACTCTGTTTAACCGTTGTTATCCATCATTGACAGGATGGGCTGAACCACTGTCATGGTCCTCACCCAAGTCAGATGAAAGGTGAACCGTCTTAGATCCATATTCATCCGATTCCGAGTCATAATTAAACTCATTTCTTGATCGCCGTCGACCAAAAAGTAGTAACGAGTAAGCCGTGCTCGCAAATGACCCATGCGCACAGTCATTGTCAAACATAAATGTCAGATCATTGTATCTGTCAATATGTTTCCCATGCACTCTTTCTGCGAATGGGTGAGACTGCAAAAAGGGTAATGAAATCTCGTTAACACATTTTCATCAATATACTGAATTAAAACTATATAATTTGGGCTGTGATTATTGCTTACTGCAATGTACCCATCCCACACTTCATTTGTCACTGTCACCATTTTATTTTCACTATCTCATCCAAATCTGGAAGCATTCAACATGTCTTACACGGGCCATTAAAATCTTTTTAAGGTACACAAGTAGTTTGAAATGTGTTCGTTCTCTATATCAATACCACATTTATCAAATGTTTCAATTATTATGGCCTTATATGCCTCTAGTTTGAATCCCATATCACTTTTCCTGTCAAGATTCACTTGTTTGACTAATGCATCCATTAGTGCATTATCCATAGGGTCTGTTTATTGAATCAGCTCTGATTTCTTACTGCCTGTAGGTTTTTTTATTGCTATTTGGTGTCAGATTTCTCCTACTCGGGCTACCAATTAGCTTACTCGGTGATGCTTGAATTTTTTTTTGGGGGCTTGTCTCACGTCCAGGGGAACCCATTTTAATCTGACACCTTTTTTTCCTTTGTATGAACTCTGTAAGAAATTCACCTTACCTATGCATTAGTAACAATTAATGGGAATAAGAATACATGAAATTAAGAAACATTGCAAGTTTACGTACCAGTAACAAATTATAGATTATGACATCCTAAGACAGTATGAGAGTATCTGTTATATGACAGGTAGTAAGCAGTTATATGATACTAAAATTCATGCATGATTTGAAATTACTTTAACCAGAAAATCATCACAAATCCCATTAACCAAACACTGTTGTACAAATTTTTTTAAAAATAAAATATGTTGTTACATAAACAGTATTATACATAAAGAAAAACTTGGCAAAGTTAATGTTGCTACCGGGTCCGAGGGAGACAGTCATTCCACATCATATCTGCAATTCCATCTCTCTTTTTCGCCCACTCTTCTCTTGCTTTATCTACCACGCGAGATAAAACACGATCTTCTTTGGCCACAGTTACATCCACAGGAGATGGCGAGATGTCATCAACACTGTCTACACTATCCTCAACTGTTTCCGTAAATTCATCTTCATCACAAATACGGATGAAGTTGTGTAGAACACAGCAAGCTATAACAATCTTAACTTGAGTTATAAACCTGAACTGTGGTGTTATACGTAAAATAGAAAAACAACCTTTCAAGAGTCCAAAACAACGTTCTATGACATTTCGCAGTTGCACATGATGACAATTTAAGAGTTCTTTCTTATTAGTAGGCTTTCGTCTTATACGAAACTCATTTAAATGATATCTAACACCTCAATAAGGTGGCATAAATCTAGAAAAATACGTATAATCCGCATTAACAATATAGTATTTCTCTACACAAACCAACGTATGAATATTACAAATATTACATTTGACCTTTGATTACTTTTTTGATGGAATAACATCAATGTTTATTTATCATGAGAAACAAATAAACAATATGGTCGACGGGTTAACGCATCATGCAAAATACAAGCATCAGATACCGAATCATCCCAACCCGCAAGCACGTATACAAATTTCATATCAAAAGTATAAGCTACCATTACATTCTGATAACAAAAATCTTTCCAATTTCGAAAGGTTGCAGTTACTTCCTTGGGCGAATATGCTGGTATGTGAGTCTCATTAAGTGCCCCAATACAATCCTACAAAAAGGTTGTTATGACTTTTAGGTTGTTAATTATAAATTAGCACATAGTTCATTTCATACAAATCTGTATATCAAAATGTTTTACCTAAAAGTATGGTGACTACATAGGATTATCAGATCTCTTTTAGAGTATGTAAATCCGGAAACTTCACATATTCTAAATAAAGTCCAATTACAACATTAAGAACTCTTTGAAAATGACGACTAATGGTTTCACCAGACTTAGAAAAGTGATGTCCAATGACACGATTTCATACATTGTGGCCGATTGTATGCATGAACAATGCTATTTATTTCTCCAAACTGTACCTCCTTGAATCAGAATGTAAATTTCTATCCCTAAGTGGAGAGCATAATTTAAAGAACTTCTCCCGACCCATTCTTAACTGTGCTAAACAATCAACTTTGCTCTTCTTAATAATGTCATTTATGAATCTACTTCTCTCAATATGACCACTTCTAGGCTTAGCCTTCATACAATAACGCTGATAATATTCAGCAGCTCTCATAACACACGTAGACGCTGCAATCGCGGTTAATGCAACAACTATTTCGTTTTCATTCCATTCACTACTAGAAGACTGATCTCAGCTAGACTCACCACTATAAGACCCCATTAGATAAATGAGGGAGTGACTTGTTATTCTTCTCAGTTATTTTCTATTTCTTAGTGCAAATGACACTAGAGGATTTTATGTACAATAACGAATTCAAGTAGACATTAACTGATTTCAAATCACAGCATATGAATGATTATCAGGATTAGCATATGCAAAATATATCTAATGCGAGGTATATTACAGTCAGGCAGACTTAGAAAAATCACACGTATGCAAATATCACTATCTGCACCAGTGGTCGACAGTCAGACCTCGGAATATACTTAGGTCAACAAGAAAATCGAAACGATAATGGAGCATCTTCATATTACAGTTTGCAAGACAAGAGAGTTGGTCTGCTAGTCTCTCAGACATCGTTCATAATCAAATAATATTTATGGCACCATAAAATACAATCAATAGAATAAAGGATTTCAACATGCATCCTATATTTATTATCTTACTCGGATGATACATTCAAGAAATCGTAATATTGACAAATGAGTATTACCTTCAACAATCAATAAGCCACTAGATGAAACAAAACCCTTAAAAAGATTTACAGAACAGAGGTTTTTTAGTGGAACAAGATGGTTGATAATAGCTTCTTATATAGCACTACTGTTCTTTGTTACTTTTGAAAGAACTGATTGGTATGAGGATTTGCACGTATGCAAATATCGCTGTCTGCACCAGTGGTCGATAGTTAGACCTCAGAATATACTTATATCAAATAGAAAATCAAAAATAGAATCGAAACGATAATGGAGCATCTTCATATTACAGTTTGCAAGACGATAGCTGGTCTGCTAGTCTCTTAGACATCGTTCATAACCTAATAATATTCACAATACAATAGAATTAATTAATAGAAACAAGGGTTTTACACATGCATCCTATATTTCTTATCTTACTTGGATGATTTATTCAAGACATTGTAATATTGACAAATGAGTATTACCTTCAACAATAAAAAAGTCATCGGATGAAACAAAACTCTAAAAAAGATTTACAGAACAAAGATTTTTTGGGTGGAAGAAGATGGTTGATAATAGCTTCTTATATGGCCATATTCGAAATTTACTTTGCATCAGTAGATGAAGTTAATAAATCCAGCACTGTATGACATGCAGTGGTCATATCCCACATGTCGTGAGGTGAATCCATCAAACGGATTCACTTTTGATACGCATTCACCTAATGTAGATTCTACATGGTCAAGAAAATCGGAATCAGGTGTATTGGAGGATACACCTTCTTCGTAGGGTGTAGAAGAGATCAGTCTACCCATATACTCATCTCCTCCTATAAAGAGGGTACATGGACAGGCATAATATCCACCACTGAAAGGATGCATACGCTCCACATATATCATGGTCACCCTTTGTCCCCTGTTATGGAAAGAAAATCAGCGTACCCTATTTCACTTCTGATGTTAGCATAATCTGTATTGGGGGAAAGAAAAAGGAGAATGTTTGCCAGGATCAACCTGCGATGGAGTCATCCCATCTTTTTCGTAGGGGAAGTCGACGATGCAGAGCTGGAGATATAGCCATAAGGACACAGTATCCTCTTGCACAGGGCTGAAGACGAACGGAGAAGAAGACCAAGTGCGCAAGAAGGTGCGATAGACCAACGAAACACGAAGAGGCAAGCCTCTTTTCTCGGCCCAGAGGCGGTGCAGTGCAATGAGGGCGCTGCACAGCCCGATGCGTATTCAATGTACTAGCAAAACGTGTGTTAAGAGGAATGTGGTTTGACGCGGTACTCGGGCGCCACGTGCAATGACGGATTTCAAATCAAATTCAAATGGGCGATATTGTAAATTTAAATAATAAAACAATGTTGTGCCATCTGGACCGCTCATCCAAACATGCTCTTATGACCTATTTGCTTTGTGGAATACAACAATAGTACGGTGTAATGTGTAGTAAAAAAAAGTAATAATTACAATTACTACCGTAGTACGAAGTAAAACTTAATAATAACATAAAGCAATGCTTTCTCTCTCAACTTTAATATGTAAAGTAATTTCATTGGTTAAATATACTTTAATGTAATTTTGTTTATATATATTATATTTGACCATCCACCCATTTTGCAATATCATTTTAGGTATGTCTTCAAAAATACAGAGGATGACACTGATTTTACATTGTCAATATATATATAATGACGTGAGTTTTATGCTACATTACGATAATAATCTATGAAACAAATAAACCCTTAGAACCGTCCATACGCTTTCCTTGTTGTGAATGTCAAATGGTCCAAAATAGACATGAACTTGATGATCTTAGCAACTGATTGGGGTTAGGAATGTGATAAAAACACAGAAAAAGAATTGGTAGGAGCTTCGAGTGGCAACAGTGATGTGTGGCTATTATCCATAGTCCATCCATTTTTTCCTATCATTTTAGGGTATAAACCAAAAAATGAGGCAGACCAAGGCTTAAGTGGACTAGAATGGGGATTCAACCTTTACAGTTGAAAATTTCCACGGACTGTAGAAGTTTTAGATGGAGCTGATATTTGTATTTTTTCTTCATCCATCCAGGTCCATGTAACTTATTGAATAGGTTGGATGGCAAATAAACATTACTGTAGGCATAGAAAAGTTTTAATAGTGAGATTATTATCATCGCTGCTTGCAGTGGTGTGGTCTCTTTGAGCCTTGGTTCTGCTTCATTTTTTTTTTTAAGCTCATAACTTAAAATGATAAGAAAAAAAAAATGGATGAACGGGGTGGATAATGCCTTTTTTGTTTTTTTTTTTTTTAACACACGTGTATACACACACCCCATGCCCTCACTCCCTACACTTGGAAATTCACCCCCCATGGATATTCGAACCTTAGACGCGGTGTTGAAACTCCTGAGAATTTACCACCCACCCAAAAGTAAGGATCCAGGGTGGATAATGCCTATAAATCTGGCCACTCAAAGCTCGTGCCCGTTCCTGGCTGGACACGGGCGAGGGTGGGACGCAATCCTACATTGTCCTTATATTCAGTAGTGACCCTGCAGGTCGGTACCGGTCGGTGCTGTGGGTCCCACAATGATGTGCGTCTTTTATCATGCTGTCCATCCATTTTGACCGCTCATTTTAAGAAGAGGCAGATCCAATTCTTAAGTGACCATGCCATGGCATGAAACAGTGGTAAATGAACGCCCACCGTTAAAAACTTCCTGGGGCCACAAAAAAGTTTTGGAGCAGCTGATATTTGCGATTTGCCTTCGTGTTGGACCCGTGTGACCTAATCAACAGGTTGGACGATAAATAAAACTTACAGCAGGCCCTTGGAAAATTTTAACGGTGGGAGTTCAATCAACACCGTTTCCTGTGGCGTGGTCCACCGTCTGCCTCATTTATGGGTTCATTCCAGAAATGGAATGCAAAAATAGATGGACGGAATGGATAAGACACATACATCATGGTGGGGCCCACATCACCAGTATCGAGGCGTCGGCACACAAAACCCTAATAATAAAGACCTCGTCGTCTCACCGTCGACGAAGGAAGGAAGGGTTTTGTAGAGAGGAAAGCAGCTGAAGAAGACCTCCAAACATGCGAGCGAAGGTATTCAAAAGCAAATCTTCTCCTTTCTTATTCTCATCTATTTACCTTAGATTTCTCTAGTACGTTAAGCTGAACCTACAACGCGATGTGTGGGGTCCACAGTGATGTGTTCATGGCATCCAATACCTTGATAGTTTGCCCTACCTCATTTTCCAAAAATCAGGCCCATCCAAAACTCAGTTAGGTCACACCATACGACAGTTGGGATGGTGATGCCTACCGTTAAAAATCCTCACAGATTGTGTGGGCCCCACCGTGCTTTGTATATGCCATCCAATCCATTCAGAAGATGCGCCACACCAGGATGATTGGACGCACCAAAAATCAGGCCATTGCAAAAGTCGGTATGTGGGGCCCACCGTAATGTGTTCATGGCATCCAATCCGTCCATCATGTGACCCCCTCATATTCTGCTTGGCGCCCAAAACTCAGGCCCATCCAAAACTCTAGGTAGATCATGGGACAGAACAGTTGTTTTCGAAGGGGGGCACCATCAAAAGCCTTCCAGTTTTTCTGTGGGGCCCACTGTGTTTTGTAAATGCTATCCATTCCATACAGAAGAAGTGGCCCACCAGGGTGAGTGGGCATGCAAAAAATCAGGCCATTGCAAAACACAGGTGGGCCACCCTGCGTGATTTTAGAGGTTTTAGGCATGATTTTACATGGTGTACCCACCCTGGGCTGTGGATTTGCCTGACATTTGGGCTTCATGGAGAAGGTGAGGGGTGCACACATCACGGTAGGCCCCACACATTGCATTGTAGAGTTACCTTATCATACAAAGCTTTGTAGTGGCTGCTACTTCATTTGATTCCTTTCTCTTTCAATCTCTCTATCTCTGTGATGTATGATATGCTATTTTATCATATATCTCTTTTAGTGGAAGAAGAAGCGGATGAGGCGTTTGAAGAGAAAGCGCAGAAAGATGAGGCAGCGATCCAAGTAGATGATACTTCAATGCAATACTAGCATTAATATTAGCTGCAGTCACAAGAATTATAATAAGAGTTCTGATCTCATTAGTGTTAATGTTTTATACATTGGTTTTTTGTTTGGATTTTTCATTTCCTAGGTTGATTGATTTACATACATTGCCTTGGATAAATTTCTTAGTAGGCAATATGATTTGGTATTGTGCTTAGTTCTAGAAATGGTTGTTGGTTTCCGTTTTATGGTAATTGAGGTATTGTTTTGTTTGTTTAATCTAGTTTAGTGAAAGAGGATTGTTCATACAACGCTTTCTTTCCTGCCAATGTATGTTCACTTTTGTAGAACATCTGAGCTGTGCAAAAGGTGGGGCCTGCTTGGGAAATCACTAGGATGGTCCACTCATTAGGCATGCTACTCTGCTTCATGGTCTAAGTCACTCTATGGGTGTGGCCCACTTTATGAGGATTGGCCTGGTTTTTTACCCCAGTTGATCTTTATGCTGTGGCCCACCTCTTACATGGTGGGATGTTCTATGCAGGTGACAGATTAATTGTTGTTTATGAAAATTCTCATACAATGTTGTAATCATCTCTTAGAGAAATACTAAGGCAATCCTCAAAGGGAGAGATTTAAGGGCGATCTGCATGTTGCACACTTGTGCAGTGTGGGGTGTTCATTGGGAAGTGTCCACTACGAAAGTGTCTCAGCCCAAAATTCAGGCCATTCCACCCATTGGGTGGACCATGTGTATATCAGGTACTCTGATGGGGGCCCACACCTGATGGATGGTATGGATCTAAGATGTACGCCACAGTCTCCTTGCATTATTTATTGGCAATACTTCTCAAGTTAATTATCATTTTCTATCTATTGTTAACTTCAAAGGGGACTATGGTTGATTGTGTTCAAGCACGCATCACGTGGCATGCATATACCGAATCCAATACCCTCTGAACTGTGGATGCATTTGTGAACAAGGTACAACCAAACTCTTGCCTATTGGAAATCCCAACCATTCCACTGTTGGCAGCAATCAAATGGCAGTTGAAAAGGAATATAGGTAGTGAGACTAATTTAATGGGAAAATGCCCATGATGGGATGGTTAGGATTGTCTGATCATCTTTCCTTTTCTTTCTATGACTCATCCTGCGATTGATGGCTTGTATCATGTGCCTTTGTTTAGTGCAGACATGCATGAAGTAAGTCCTAGTTATTTGGTATTGACATGCATCTTAATGGATAATGAATTTTTCTTATCACAATAGTGAGGCCCATTTGGGTAGAGGGGATCTTGCAAATCACAATTTTCTATCCTTTTTATTACTTTTAAGGGTCTGTTTGGGCAGGAGATCCTACAAAATCAGGATTAAGGTAGGCTCCATGCCTTCGGCGTCAAATTTTTTCACCATAACGTCGCACTTTCCGCTACATAAGTGGAATTATTGAGGTTATGTAAAAAACTTGAAATACCACTAATTGCAATATGGAGGGAAGCACGGTTTTAATGCAGTGAATCTGACATGGAGCACATGGGGACTTGTTTCGACAAGAAACAAATGCATTCGATTTGGGAAAATTTATTCAATGATAACAAAGAAAGAATGAGAGAACAATGATCACAAGATATTCTATTCTGAGTTCATTTACATCTTCGTATTTTTCTTGATTTTGAAAATAGAGTACAATCAATCAACATAATGAATCAAAGAGAAAACAATCTAATGGCAATTCGATGTCAATTTTATTAGCATTTCGACACTGTTGATGTTCATCGTAAAGGCGGATAGGTTTTGTGGACTTGAAATCCTTGACTAGGTTGTATGACAGGCACTGATTCAGAAACTTCACAAACTTGGGTTGAACGAGTGCACAACTGAGGAAAGGTTGAAGGCTTCTCAGACTTCCGCTATGCCACTTTTCTCATTGTACCACTTCTCTGTTGTGCGGATCTTCCATCATATTCTACTTTTCTTCCTCCTCTATGAGCTCTTTGAGATTCTTCAATTTCTATCTTCTAAATTATGATGTGAGAGGAGTATTTATGTGGGACCATTTCAGCACAACAAAAAGTGCATCGCCAAGGGGCGCACCACCATGAAGTGCACACAGCTTCACCAAGGGGGGACACACAACCCATGCAAAGGTGGAGCATACAGTACTCTTGCAGATAAGCTTCAGGACATCCTTCCATGGAGAGTGGCGCAAAAGGCATCCATCAGGACATGCTTCCTTGAGAAATGGCACAAAAACCATTTGTTCAGACAAACTTCCACCAGACGTGGTGCACAAGCCCTCTGTTCAGACAAGGTTTCCATCAGAAGTGGCGCACAAGCCCTCTGTTTAGACAAGGATTCCACACAAAGTGGCGCAGGAACCTTTTGTTCAGACAAGGTTACCACACGAAGTGGCGCAGGAATCTTTTGTTCAAGACAAAATTCCATGAGTGGTGGCGAAGGAAGCCTCTGTCCAGGACAAGGTTCCATAAGAAATGGCGTAGGAAGGCTTGTCCTTCAGACAAACGCGCACAACACCTTCCTTTCTATCTTCAATTGTGCGCAATCGCGCAAAGTCTTTCTCTTCCCTCCAGTTGCGTGCAACCGCGCAAAACCTATCCTTTAGGACAAAGGTCCATAAGGAGTGGTGCAAAGGCCTTCCTTTAGGACAAAGCTTCACAAAAGGTGGCGCAAAAGCCATGCTTCTAGACAATCTCTCATGAAAGTGGCGCAACCCTCTCTCTATCCAACTTCAATTGCACGCGGTCGTGCAAAAGCCCTGCTTTAAGACAATCTTCCACATCAAGTGGCGCAAAGGCTCTCCTTTGGACAAATAGCCACACAAAGTGGCGTGCAAAAGCTTGTCTTCAGGACAAACTTCCATATCAAGTGGCGCAAAGGCCATTGTTCAAGAGGATTGTGCGGAAGGGCGCAAAAGCTTTTTCCCCTCTATTTCCATTGCGCGGTTGCGCGCAAGGCCTCTTTCCATCTCTTTCCATTGCGTGGTTGCGTGCAAAGCTTCTTTCCTTCTCTTTCCATTGCGCGGTTGGGCGCAAAGCTTCTCTCTTTCTTTTGAGGAGGAGCGGACAATGCTCCACAATGCTCCTTCTCTCTCCTAACTTCCATCATCCCCAAATGAAGAGTGGGGAGGGGTATTTATAGGCCCCCTGGACTCCTCACTCCTTAAATAGTGGTGATCACCACTTCTTCTTTCACACAACGTCCAACCTTCTTCCTTAAATAGTGGTGTTCACCAACCTCTCCCTTAAATAGTGGTGTACAACAACTCCTTTCATACAAGGCAACATCACTCCTCCACTAAAAATGACACCCATGCACTCCTCCATACCAAACGACGCCCATGAGGCTTTCTTCAAGAGGAGGGGTGCATAATAGAGATGGTGAGTGACACACTTATCCATGCACCACCGGAGGACTTCAACTCGTGCACTAGAAAGATAAAATATTTTTTGTGCCTCAACAGGACTACTATCGGGATTAGAGTTGATCCTGATTATGCAGGATCCCCTACCCAAAAGGACCTTAAATTTCAACTAATTATAATTAAGTGAGGATTCTCTACTTTTTTGTGATACAATACGACTTGGAGGATATGGGTCTTGCCTTGCAAGATCCCTATCCAACAACCCTTATGTAATTCCTCATAAGTTTTGTTTATAAGTTTATAATCTTATTGTTGTGTTTCAGAAATGATACTTCTTTAAATGTCTTGTCTTCTTTTCTGGTGAAGTTTCTGTGAACCTGTTAGCAGATTTGTTTGCAAGATGAGTTGCAATAGATGCTTTTGTGTGGGAATGCCTGTCCATTGCCTTAGGATACTTTGTACTTCTCTTTTTTTTTTTTCCTTGAATGCAATGTTGCATTACTCATAATAGAAACTTTGGGTGGTTAATTGAGTTATTTTTGTAGCTTATTGTGTAATTGGTATGATGATGTCAGAACATTTTATTCATGGGATTTGTTCTGAACATATACAATCTAATAGGATGGGTGTGTGTGTGTGTGTGTATAACTAAGAATCTGTTGTTTATTTTTGTATTTTCTAGTTTTTTTCTTCTTCTTCTTCTTCTTTCTTTCTTTTTATTTTTCTTTTATTTTTCTTTTTCTTTTTTTTTTTGGCATGGAATACGGTTTTTAGTTTTATTGTTGAAATCCAACATTTTTTTTAGTTTTTATTGCCGTAACTTCCATAACTTCCAACATTCATCTGAACAATATGACATTCTGATAAGGATTACTGTATCTGACTTCAATTAGTTGGGTGAAGATGTAGATGATGATGATTTTAAGCATGTGGTGTGATATGCTAATGAGATTATGAATCAGTTAGCAAAGGAAGGGGGCCACTGGGTGAATCAGTTACTAGTTGAAGACAAAAGGGCAGCTTGATGGGTTTTTATTTCTTATGTTTCCTTGTTTGTATTGAGTTTTCTTTCTAGCTTTCTACTTTGCTAGCCTCTGTTTGTTTGTTTTCTTTCCTCAGTAAACTTTTGATTACTATTTAAAAAAAGGCACTTCCAACAATATCAGAGGCCAATTTGTACAGGGAAGTTTCGCGTTTGGTACCTAACAAGTACATGTGAGGGCCCATGGTAGTTCATCCAATCCATTTATCTGATGGTCCCCATCATGGATGAAACATGCCCAAAAACTCTTTTAATTTGGTAAACACTAACCTTTCCAATGTTGGCATGTGAATATACGGTTTAGAGGAAATGCTCCAACAGTTCACTTTCAAGGAGAAATGACAAAAAGTTTGATGGTTAGGAACTTCCAGTTTGGGAGAGTTTTTGGGTCATGGTTCATCCATGCAGGGGACATCAGATCAATGACTTGGATAAACCTATTTTTGGCCCCGCATGTACAGATCAGGTACCAAACAAGGCAGTTACCGGACAGGAAGCTTTGCCTCTAAATATAATCCTAGCGAGGTCTTTTCTAGAGCTAAGGGTAAAGTCATTTCTAGGGTAAAGAGGCTCAATTTATATAAGAGGGAACACATCATGGGCAATTCAATTTCACGATGTAATTTTGTGGGCTCTGGGTTGGGGGGATGGTTCCTTTATATCTCCTCTTGCTTGTGTAGGCTGTGTTATCTTTCGTTTGACCACAACCACCCTGCTTACAGTTAGTAGAACAACCTGACCAAAAAGTTACTTTTGAGTGCCCTCTTTGAGAACCTTTCATCCTTATCTCCTTAGTAGAACAACCTCACCAAAAACTTACTCCTTAGTATAACAACCTCACTAATTTTTTTTTTTTTTTGAAAAGAGTCACTAAAAACTTACTTTTGAGTGCCCTCTTCGAAAACCTTTCATCCTAATCTCCTTAGGAATGTAGACTTGCTCTAAAATATGCTTAACTACATTGGAACTTGATCTCATCTTGTAAATTTTTCCTAAATTAGGTTCTTTTACCATCTTGTCTTCCACTTTTATTTAACCCACTCCTTACAAATTTACATTTCACAGACAGTATGAATACATGAAATCCGATGGAATTTAACCATGCCACAAGTTATCCAAAAACTGCAAAAGCTGTTCCTAGGATCTCTTGCACTGCAAACCTTAACTAACAGTTTTGACACCATACATATTTAAGCACCTAAACATTCACAAACACTCCTAGCGCCTGATGACCTAACGCCTTGTGCACTCCATTTCTTTTGTATGTCATCAAAGCCATCTCACTTAAGAGGGCTTGATTTGTATCCTTTAGCTTTTGAATGCCTGTACCATTCTCATTATTACCAAAATAACCAACCCCCCATGATTTCCCAGCTGAATCGTGTGATCTGATTTGTGGGTCATTTGTGATCCAGATTGCTACTTCTACGGATCTGAATTTTTGTTCTATACTCTTATCATTGATTGCACTGGTTAGGAGTGAGTTGGTTTAAGTTGAAGGCTCTAAAAGGGAAATGGGAAGGCCCAGAAGGATGTCGGCGGAGGTGGTAAGAAAAGATCTAATGACCTATGGTTTAATTGAGGACATGGTCCTTGAGAAGTAGAATGGCAGAACAGGATTCATGTAGCTGACCACAATTAGTTGGGATAAGGCTCAGATGATGACGACGCCTCTTAATTGTTAATTAAGTTATAATGTATAATTATATTTAGAAAATAAATATTTGTACTGCGATTAATTAATGGCATGGCTGTAATATAATATTGTGATTTGGGGCCTATGATAATCGCATACATTATTTCATATGTAGCTTAGTTATCAATTTGTAGATAAAACTATATCATTTTTATGTATTGGATCGTTACACATGGTCCTACCCCTAGTTTTCAACATTACGCCATGCCATGCATTGGAGCAACTAGCTATTAAGGTAAACCTGACATCTTTTTTTCTTGGCTGACATGCACCTTTCATCTCACCAACACAGAGATTAGAGTGTTCCATTTTAAAGCTTTTGATTAGCCCCAACTAACAAGTTATCCCAATTAACCTGCCTGTTGCCTATGACATTATGATAGATAGATCAGAGGAGAATGGATTGCATTGGTTAAGCTTCTCTTATGCTTTGAAAACCTTTAGCGAGCCGTTCATGAGTATTTGAAACACTGCATAAAGAGTTTAATGCTTGCATCCATTACACAACAATTACCTAATCCCATCTTCCGTACCAAGTCCCTGTTCTACCATTCCTATGCCATTTACTGTTCTACATATCCCCCTGGCATGTTAATCTTGGCATTTGTGATTTTGATACGAGTCCATCCAAAACCCCTCCCAGAATTTATCTTATGGTAATCTTGGTATTCCTGCTTTGATGTATTGCTTTTGCAACCCCAAGGATAAAACTTCTCCATGCATTTTTAATACAATACTTGCCACACTTGTAAGCCAAAAAGCTTATTAGAATCTTCTTTCTTATAGGAGCGATGAAAGTCGCAATCGCCTCTTTGCTCATCTTGCCCTATTGAATACAATCCCTGCCACTCTTGTAGGCCAAAAATCTCATTCTTATAGGAGCGATAAATGTCACAATCGTCTTTTTGCTCATCTTGCCCTATTGAAGAACTATTTTAAAATCTCCATTGCCTTCTAACTTCCAAGAAAGCTTGGCAGAATCCCTTAGGATGGGGAATGTGGTCCCCACCAAGATAGAAGACATACTGAAACTCATTTTGCGTTGCTTGCGATTGCTATTGCTGTTTGGGAATTACTATTGTTTAAATCATAGTTCTAGAATTCAGTGACTGAACTCGAAACCTGGTTGTGTCAATTCGACTCGATAAGATCTTGAGCCTTAATCGCGAAACTTGTGAGTGCGACTCAGACTTGACTTTGTGCAACTCGTCGAGTCAACTTGACGATGTAATCAACTCAAAGTGACTTGTCATGATTTGTACTGAGTACCCACCTGAGGTTTGGGCGAATGGCTAGCATCGTGGGTTTGCTCGCCACAAACGTGAGTTCGATTCCCCTCACCATGCTTTACCTGATGCACATGGCTTGTGGGCGATCGTGTGCTTCTGCAAGGATTAATCTTGCCTTAAAAAGGGGTGGGGGCACTCTGTTGTCATAAAAAAATGATTATTACCGAGTGAACTGTGTGGCAAACACATCTTTATAAAAAAAATAAAAGGGCTTGATCTTGGGATTGACACATCATAGTAGTGTCCAATCGGTGTGAGAAGCAGGCAAGGTTCCCATGCCATTTTGGACGTGTGAGGGTAAATAAGCTAATTTGGGAGAATAGAATTCGTCTTGCCACATGGAATATAGGAGCATTCACAGCTAAGAGTATGGAGTTATTAGATATGACGAAATAAAGGATAATTGACTTAGCTTGTGTTTATGTTCACTCCCCAAGTGCAGGGTTGTGATGTAGTAATAAACTCGGTAAGACCGAGGTCGAATCCCAAGGGACTGATACCTGTACGTTATCCGAAACTAACTAGAACTAGAGCTAGAACTAGAATGAGATGAAATCTAACTGAATTAAATTTAGAGAATAGTGGTGGAATAATTATCTAAAACTTTAAAGAATTCAGAGGCAGGAAACTAGGGATTCAGAGGATTCACTTGTAGAGATCAGGGAGATCTTATGCCTGTTTCAAGAACTCAACTGGACTTAGAGTCCATCCTCATCCAGTTGAAGGGTGTAACCGTGAAAATCAACTGAACTTCCTTCAATATAGTTTTCAAGAGATGAAAGGTGTATGAATTAGAATGGATTCCATCACCAAACCATGCCCAGGAGACAAAACAAACAACAGAATTAAACTAATTACCAACCAATCAACATGCTATGAAGGTTAGGAAGGGTACCGTCATCTGACCATGCCCAGGAGACGATGGTGAACAACAGGGCTTCCTGATGTCATAAACATAAAGGAAAGGAAAATGCTCAAAGCTATCGCAGACCCATTGTAATTTTAGTCACAACAGACCATTAAAAACTAAAAACATTCTCATTAATAAACTAATAATCAATATCAATTTAGTCTTAACAAAAGGCACAAGCAAAGAATCTCCCATCATGATATAAGCTTCACCTCTTAGCCCTAGCTAAGAGGTTCAGCCGACCACGATTGGGCTGGATCTCTCAAATAAATAAAAACAAACACTAATTAAATAAATAAAAAATTAAAACTCTAAAGAACAACTCTTTATCTCTGACGTTTTCTCACTTCTCAGCCGTGCCTGCCAAAGATTTCCCCCTGAGCCAAGCTTTTCTTCCCTTTTATATATATGAAAGATGGTGCGGAAGGCTGGAGTCGGTGGAACTCTTTTACACAAGTGTCGGTCCTGCAAGTCGGTGGAAACGGAAAAGTTATGCAGTGAAAACACAAACCGCCTGCTTTTTGGCGTGATTTTTAAGACTGTGAACGTCCTGACCTTGGAATCTGATTGCATGGTGGGGTTGAAGGCCCATTTCTCTAGTTTTGGGACGGTTCGGATCGGCCATCCGACTCTCTATGGATGCGTAATAGCCTGGAAAATCCGGGTTTCTCCGGACTGCGTAAACAGAGCCTGCGTAGACAGTTACGTTGGCTAAGGGTGGGGTCCACAATCTAACTTATCAAACAAATCCATGCCGTCCATTGGTTTCCCCTCGATACCATTTAGGAAGGGACGGTTTGGATAAATTTCGATGTGGCCTACAGACTCTTTTACTTCGCCGTCCGTCCTCCGTTTGGGTTCTTCAAATACATGCGACATCTGATTAATTCAGGCCGCGAGTCACAGTACGGTCGGTTTAGTCCTCTAAATGCAATGAACGGTTCAGATCATCCACCTGCATGATGATGGTGGCCCACCTGCACCCGACCGCGGGGCTTTGCTTCTCTGTTACGCAGAGAAATTTGAATTTGGATGGAATTGCGGTCAAAAGCAGTTTGACTGCTCTGGTCGGCTCGGTGCACTGCGAGATTTTATCTGCCATGTACACCATTCATATGAAGTGGGTCCCACCTTGATGCGTGTGAGAAATCAATTCCGTCCATCTGTTCTAGGATATCATTTTAGGCGTTGAGTCCATAATTGAGGCAAATCCAGAGATCAGGTGGGCCCCAAATCACTGATTTAGTGGCTGATATGACCATTGGGCCACTTCCACAAGGATCCAATGATTGAAATTTTATATGTATGGTTAATTTATGGTCTTCAGGCCATGTATGAAGTTTTGAGCTGAACAGATGGTGGGAACCCTGTGATCTTGCATTCTGGACCAATTCCAGGCCAATTGAGCTTCAGTTTCTCGATTTTCTTGGATCTCTGGCGTGCACATCCGTCGATCTTGGTCTCCTGGGGTCCGTCCCATACTTTGGTGAATTTTGAGCGTTAAATCTCAACTTTTTCCACCCTGTTTCGGTCCAAGCTCACAAATGTACCTTGCATCATAAATACGATTAAATCGGACCGTTAAACAATACCATGTTCATAAATACAGGTAATAACTGGGGTCTAATATGTAATATTTGACTCTCAGCACAACCCCCAACCAGCATTTTGCTAGTCCCAAGCAAAGTATGCGAAAAATAAGTTGAGAATTACAGAATAATTCCTACAAACTTGAGTGATTTATGAAAAATAATGCAGATATTAAAATTCTAAGATTCATGAATGTTAGGCATTACTTTCTCCTGGACTCAAGCGCACGGTAAACTTCATAATCAAGTTCAAAGTATTAATCCATTAATGAGAAAAAATTTTAAACATTGAGTTCCATAGGTGTATAGTGTAATCTCGGCTTATCATCATTAAAATTCACTTTTTTATTTCAGGATATCATTGGTAACCAACAAGAGAATTCATGATAACCAGAACTTGCCTCACAGATCATCTTTTCGTTCTTCTAGCTTTTGATTTTTTTATTAATAGTAACGCCAAGAAGGGAAATCAAATCCTCACCTATAGGGAGCAAACCTATGGTGAACATCGTACACCCAATTTTTTTTTTTTTTCCATATATCATCCATAGGGAATCAAATCATCACCTATAGGGAGCAAACCTATGGTGAAAATTATTCGCCCCACCTTTTCCAAAGGTATCTGTTTTTATTATTATTATTATTATTTTTTAGGTATCTTCTTTTTCTTCAATTGATTATGATGGGCAGATTTTTCAGGCTGGTTCCTTATATGCTTAGTGATTACCAAGTTAACCCTTCAATATCAACCTGAAACCTTAATGTGAAAGCGAGATGTGACATGTGAAAGCATGACTCAATCAATGTTTACAACTTCTAATTCTGGATTAACAATTCAACTTAATTGTGAAATTTAACAGATACTGAATCCAAGAGTCATAAATTACCAACATCACGTATCTTGAAATTCTAAATTAAAGATATCCGTCAAAATCACCTTGAATTCAAAATTTTCACAATTTTTACTCAGGACTAAGAAAACACTGATTAGGTTACCTAATCTCCCACCCCCAATCTAAAATCTACATTGTCTTTAATGTAAAAGATATGAGCATGCAATGTACATGGGACAACGAAAGTAAATGAGAAGTGATGAGAAGATAGTACCTTGATAACAAATCGAGAGAGATTTTTCAAGAGATCGCTGGGAGAGCAAGTCAGTACGAGAGTGAAACCAACAAAAATAACAAAAATATAATCCTACCTATACCACTTTCGAAGGTGCTCTCGATTGCATTTAGCGTATGCAACAAGCCTTTAAACCCCTAGGTTGCCCTTAGTGGACGAGTTGTAGTCTCGTGAGGGTTTGCAGCAATGTTACCCACAAACATTGAATTAACTAGGAAAATGAAACGAAAAGTTGAGTTGCCTCCCAGGAGCGCTAAGTTTACCGTCTTCAGCCAGACAAATAAAGCAACTACCCTAGTCCTATGAAAGTGATAAACCTATCTATACCTCCATCAGACTAGGAGATTAATCCTGGTAAACAGGAGCAGTCAAAGGCATGGACATGTCTTCTGAATCAAATTTCTCGACAAATGGTTTTAATCGATGTCCATTTACTTTAAACTCCTTGCCATTGTCGGGATCTCTTATCTCAACGGCTTCATGAGGATAAGCAGTAACAACATTGTAAGGGCCGGTCCAATGAGACCGAAGCTTAACCGGAAAGAGATGTAGTCGAGAGTCATACCAAAGGACTTTCTGACCTAGCGTGAACGATTTTCGCAGAATATGTTGATCATGAAACGCCTTCATCCTGTCCTTGTAAATTCTCGAGTTCTCATATGCGTCATTCCGGATTTCTTCAAGTTTATTCAACTGAAGTTTGCGTAGCGAGCCAGCGTTGTCCAGATCGAAATTCAGATTTTTGATCGCCCAGTATGCTTTATGTTCCAATTCCATAGGCAAGTGACAAGCCTTCCCATAGACAAGTCTAAAGAGAGATGTTCCAATAGGGGTTTTAAAAGCAGTACGGTATGCCCATAAGGCACCGGTCAATCGGATTGACTAATCCTTACGATCCGGGTTAACCGTTTTCTCTAGGATATGTTTGATCTCCTTATTGGAAATCTTAGCTTGTCCACTTGTCTGTGGATTGTATGAAGTGCTCACCTTATGAGAGATACCGTATTTCTTCATTAAGCTCTCGAATGATCTATTACAAAAGTGTAAGCCCCCGTCACTAATGATGGCTCGAGGCGTTCCGAACCGCGATAGGATCTCTTTTAAAAATTTAATGACCGTGCGATGGTCATTGTTGCAGCACGGGATTGCTTCGACCCATTTAGTGACATAATCTACGGCGAACAAAATATACAAATTTCCAAAGGATTGGGGGAATGGTCCCATGAAATCAATGCCCCAGCAATCAAACGCTTCAATGATAAGGATGAGATTCAAAGGCATCATATTTCGACGGGACAATGCTCCCAATTTCTGACAACGCTCACAAGCCTTGCAAAACTCATGAGTGTTCCTGAACATAGTGGTCCAATAAAAGCTATACTGTAGAATCTTGGCCATGGTCTTTTTAGCAGAAAAGTGACCACCACAGGCCTGTGAATGATAGAGGGAGATGACACTGATGCTTATTGTCTGGCACACATCTCCTTGGGATTTGGTCTGGGCAATATTTAAATAAATATGGATCATTCCAGAAAAAGTTGTGCACCTTGGTAAATAATTTCTTCTTATCTTGTGCAGTCCAATGCGTCGGTATGGAACCTGTGGCAAGATAATTGGCAATATCAGCGAACCAAGGTGAATGAGAGACTCTGAACAGTTGTTCATCAGGGAACATGTCATTGATATGGGTCGCCTTAAGGGAATCAGAGGTATTAAGGCAAGAAAGATGATTGGCCACTACGTTCTCTACTCCCTTTTTATCTTTAATTTCCAAATCAAATTCTTGGAGTAGAAGGATCCATCGTATCAAACGGGGCTTAGAATCATTCTTAGAAAGAAGATACTTAAGTGCCGCATGATCTGTGTAGATAATTATCTTGGATCCGATCAGGTAGGACCTAAATTTATCCAAAGCGAACACCACGGCTAACAGTTCCTTTTTCGTAGTCGAGTAGTTCACTTGGGCAGGATTTAGAGTTTTACTTGCGTAATGAATGACGTAAGGCCGCTTATCTTTTCTCTGACCTAGAACTGCACCAAGAGCATAATCAGAAGCGTCGCACATAAGCTCAAAAGGAAGGCTCCAATCGGGTGGCTGCATGATAAGTGCAGTGGTTAACATGCCCTTAAGCTTGGTGAAAGCTTCCTGACATTGCTCAGTCCACTCGTATGATGCATCCTTTTGAAGAAGATTACATAAAGGACGAGAGAGGAGACTAAAGTCCTTCATGAATCGTTTGTAAAACCCTGCGTGTCCTAAGAAGGATTGTACGTCTCTGATGTTCTTGGATGGAGGTTGGTTAGAGATAAGATTGATTTTTGCCTTATCTACCTCGTTTCCCTTGGACGAGATGATATGCCCAAGGACAATTCCCTTTTGAACCATGAAATGATACTTCTCCCAATTAAGTACCAAATTCTTTTCTTCACATCTTTTCAGTACACATTTAAGCCTCTCTAAGCATTTGCTGAAAGATGAACCGAAAATAGAGAAATCGTCCATTACGACCTCTAAATATTTTCCCACCATGTCAAAAAAGATACTCATCATACATCCCCGAAAGGTGGCAGGGGCATTACATAACCCGAACGACATCCTTCTGTAAGCAAAGGTGCTGTAGGGGCATGTAAATGTGGTCTTTTCCTGGTCCTCAGGGGCGATTTCAATATGATTGTATTCCGAATACCCGTCAAGGAAACAATAATAGGAATGACCGGCTAGCCTTTTGTTCACTCCCCAAGTGCAGGGTTGTGATGTGGTAATAAACTCGGTAAGACCGAAGTTGAATCCCAAGGGAGTGATACCTATACGTTATTTGAAACTAAGTAGAACTAGAACTAGACTAAGACGTAATCTAAATCAAGTAAAATTTAAGGAATAATCGTGAAATAATTATCGAAAACTTGAGAAATTCAGAAGAGGGAAACTAGGGATTCAGAGGATTCACTTGTAGAGATCAGGGAGATCTTATGCCTGTTTCAAGAATCATGAAATTTAACTGAACTGCTGTTGATCTAATTTTCAAGAGATGAAAGGTATATGAATTAGAATGGATTCCATCACCAAACCATGCCCAGGAGACAAAGCAAACAATAGAATTAAACTAATTACCAACCAATCAACAATGCATGAGGGTTAGGAAGGGTATTGTCATCAAACCATGCACAGGTGACTATGGTGAACAACAGGGCTTCCTGACGTCATAAACATAAAGGAAAAAGAACATGTTCAAAGCCATTGCAGACCCATTGTAATTTCAGTCACAACAGACCATTAAAGACTAAAAACTTCCCATTAATTAAACTGTAATTAAAATCAGTTCAAAGTAAATAAAAAGCTCAAACAAAGTCTCCCATCATGCTACAGGCTTCACCTCTTAGCCCTAGCTAAGAGGTTTAGCCACGCATAGGCATGATGTGGCTAGATCTCATAAGAATAAAATAAAAATAATAAAAATAAAAGAAAACTCTAACTGACTCTCTTGCTCCACGCTCACGTCCAAGCCAAGCTCCACCCCAAGCCGTCCTTCTATGCCCTTTCTCCTGTTCTCTCTCTCTCTCTCTTTTATAAGTTGTGAAGACGGTGGACGGTTGGTTGCAAAGAATTTCCGCACCAAGAAGCAGTGGAGATGGTGTTTTCTTTACACCAGCAGTTGCGGACGTTTTATGCACTCCCTGTGTAACAGTCTTGCACTGTTCTGAAAGTGGGGCCCATTATCTGGATTTTCTGAAAAATCCAAACCATTCATTGGATGGCCCTTGAAATTTCAGTAGAACTGGATAGTTTTTAGACCAAATTTAGTGTGTCCCACGAGATTTCTTATTGCACCGTCAGTACTCTGTTTAGACGATTAGAAACCGATCTCCATGTTTCTTTAAACTTCATCACCTAGGCTTGGATGAGAGGGCCTGTGGGCTCTTTATAAACGGCCCAGATCCGACTGATGAATCCCTGGTGGCCCACAAGATTTCTTCGCAGCTTCTGACGTGAAACAGAGCCTCCACGTCGGCTCTGTGACGATCGGTGGGCCCCACCTTGATATCTATGGATAAATCTACCCCATTCATTAGAATGTACTCGAAAAACCATTCAGGTATGGTCGGTTTCAGATCCAAACCATGGTGGCCCATGATATTTTCATTCCGCCGTCCATCTTGATGTTGAATGGATAGTTCTTGTGATCGGCTGCATGGGACCAAAAGGACAGCTAGGAGAGGGTTGTTCCCCCCCTATCGAGAGTATGGTCGGTCCAGATCATCTAAAACGATGATGGGTGGGCCCCACTACACAAAAACGGTCGGTGTGGTGCGGACACTGCATTTTCTTGAAATTTTGAGAAGAAGAGTCGGTCAGCTCCTTATTTGACTTAACTCTCCGTCCGGTGCACATCTTGTGCACGTGTACCCTCTACACATGCAATGTACATGTGGCGTCCATCATGATGTATCTTGGGAATCCGCTCCGTCCATCCACTTTGTCATATCATTTAATGCGTTGAGACCAAAATTGAAGCATTCTCAGATACTAAGCGGGCCCCAAATCTTGATTTTATGGGCCGATCTGTCCGTTGGGCTACTTTCAGAGGGATCCAATCGCTGAAATTTAACATGTACGGTTAATTTATGGTCCTAAGGCCATGTATAAAATTTCGAGCCAATCGGATGGCAGATATGATCTTGCATTCTGCACCAATTTCGGGCCATTTGAAGGTGAACGATTTGATTTCCTCGGATCCCTGGCGTGTAAATCTGTCAATGTTGGTCCTCTGGAGTCTGTCCCCTGCTTTGATGACTTCAGAGTGTCAAATCCACTCTTTTAGTGCTCTTTTTCAGTCCACGCTGGTAATTACACCTTGCAGCACAAACACGGTTAAATCGGGCCATTAAACGGTATCATGCTCGTAAATTCAGGTAATAACTGGGTTTGATATGCAATATTTGACCCTCAACACAACCCCCAACCAACATCTTGCTAGTCCCGAGCAAAGTATGCGAAAAGTAAGTTGAGAATTACAGGACGAATTCCATAAACTCGAGTGATTTATGAAAAACAATCCAAATTCTTGAATTTTAAGATTCATGAATGTTTGGCATTACTTTTGCTGGACTCAAGTGCACGGTGAACCTCATAATCAAGGTCAAAATATTAATCCCTCAATTAGAAAAAATTCTAAACATTGCATTCCATGGGTGTATGGTATAATCTTGGCTTATCATAATTAAGAGATCCAATCGTCACTTTCATGATATCAATCCCTCAATTAGAAAAAATTCTAAACATTGCATTCCATGGGTGTATGGTATAATCTTAGCTTATCATAATTAAGAGATCCAATCGTCACTTTCATGATATCATTGGTAACTAATAAGAAAATTCATAACAACCAAAACCTAAATAAAGACTTGCCTCACAGATCATCCTTTCATTCTATCAACTTTTGATTTTTCCATCGAGGGGGAGGGGAATCGAATCATCACTTATAGGGAGCAAACCTATAGTGCAGACTATATATCCAACCCTTTTCACATATCATTCATGGGGAATTAAATCTACACCTATAGGGAGCAAACCTATGGTGAAGATTATTTGTCTAACCCTTTCCAAAGGTATCTGTAGGTATTTTATTTTATTTTTCATATTGATCCAAATTTTTTTTTTCTTCAATTGATCATGACGGGCAGTTTTCCAGGCTGGTTCCTTCCGTTCTTAGTGATAACCAAATTAATCCTTCGGTGTCAAACTGAATCCTTAGTGTGAAAGCGAGATGTGACATGTGAAATCATGACTCAATTAATGTTTACAATTTCTAATCATGGATTAATAACTCGATCTTAACTGCGAAATTTAACAGATACTGAATCCAAGAGTCATAAATTACCAACATCACTTCGAATTCACAAGAATTCCCAGAAAATTTTAAATTTTCACAATTTTTGCTCAAGACCAAGAAAACACTGATTAGGTAACCTAATCCTCCACCCCCAACCTAGAATCTACATCGTCCTCAATGTAAAAGATATATGAGCATGCAATGCACATGGGACAATGAAAGTAAATGAGAAGTAATGGGAGGATAGTACCTGGATAACGAATTGAGAGAGAGACTTTCCAAGAGATCGCAGCATGGAAGCCGATCAGCACGAGAGAAAGCAAAATAACAAAAATAAAATTCTACCTATACCACTTTCGCAGGTGCTCTCGGTTGCATTTAGCGTATGCAACAAGCCTTTAAACCCCTAGGTTACCCCTAGTGGATGAGTTGTAGTCTCGTGAGGGTTTGCAGCAATGTTACCCACAAACATTGAACTAACTAACTAAGAAAATGAAATAGAATAAAAAACTGGGTTGCCTCCCAGGAGCGCTTAAGTGTGCCGTCTTCAGCTAGACAAAATAAATCACTACCCTAGTCCTATGAAAGCGATAAACCTACGTATACCTCCATCAGACTAGGAGATCAATCCTGGTAAACAAGAGCAGTCAGAGGCATAGACATGTCCTCTGAATCAAATTTCTCGACAAATGGTTTTAATCGATGTCCATTTACTTTAAACTCCTTGCCATTGTCGGGATCTCTCATCTCGACGGCCCCATGAGGATAAGCAGTAACAACAATATAAGGGCCGATCCAACGAGATCGAAGCTTACCTGGAAAGAGATGTAGTCGAGAGTCGTACAAAAGGACTTTCTGACCTGGCGTGAATGATTTCTGGAGAATATGTTGATCATGAAATGCCTTCATCCTGTTCTTGTAAATTTTCGAGTTCTCGTACGCATCATTCCGGATTTCTTCAAGTTCATTTAATTGAAGTTTGCGTAGCGAGCCAGCGTTGTCCAGATTAAAATTCAGATTTTTGATCGCCCAATACGCTTTATGTTCCAACTCTACATGCAAGTGACATGCCTTCCCATAGACAAGTCTAAAGGGAGATGTTCTAATAGGGGTTTTAAAAGCAGTACGGTATGCCCATAAGGTATCGGTCAATCGGGTTGACCAATCCTTACGATCAGGGTTAACCGTTTTCTCCAGGATATGTTTGATCTCTCTATTGGAAATCTCAGCTTGTCCACTTGTCTGTGGATGGTATGAGGTGCTCACCTTATGAGAGATACTGCATTTTTTCATTAAGCTTTCAAATGGTACAAAAGTGTGAGCCCCCGTCACTAATAATGACCATCGCACGGTCATTAAATTTTTAAAAGAAAACATCCTGTCGCGATTTATGTTCTAACTCTACATGCAAGTGACATGCCTTCCCATAGACAAGTCAAAAGGGAGATGTTCTAATAGGGGTTTTAAAAGCAGTACGGTATGCCCATAAGGCATCGGTCAATTGGGTTGACCAATCCTTACGATCAAGGTTAACCGTTTTCTCCAGGATATGTTTGATCTCTCTATTGAAAATCTCAGCTTGTCCACTTGTCCGTGGATGGTATGGGGTGCTCACCTTATGAGAGATACTGCATTTCTTCATTAAGCTCTCAAATGGTCTATTACAAAAGTGTGAGCCCCCGTCACTAATGATGGCTCGAGGCGTCCCGAATCGCAACAGGATGTTTTCTTTTAAAAATTTAATGACCGTGTGATGGTCATTATTGCGGCACGGAATTGCTTCGACCCATTTAGTGACATAATCTACGGCGAGCAAAATATACAAATTTTCAAAGGATTGGGGGAAAGGTCCCATGAAATCAATGCCCCAGCAATCAAATGCTTCTATGATAAGGATGGGATTCAAGGGCATCATATTTCGACGGGACAATGCTCTCAATTTTTGACAACGCTCACAAGCCTTGCAAAACTCATGAGTGTCCCTGAACAGGGTGGGCTAATAAAAGCCACTCTATAGAATTTTGGCCGTGGTCTTTTTAGCAGAAAAGTGACCACCACAGGCTTGTGAGTGACGGAAGGAGATGACACTCTGATGTTCATCGTCTGGTACACATCTTCTTAAGATTTGGTTTGGACAATATTTAAACAAATATGGATCATCCCAGAAAAAGATGCGCACCTTGGTAAAGAATTTCTTCTTATCTTGTGCCGTCCAGTGTGTCGGTATGGAACCTGTAGCAAGATAATTAGCAATATTAGCTAACCAAGGTGAATGAGAGAATCTGAACAGTTGTTCATCAGGGAATATGTCATTAATATGGGTCGCCTCAAGGGAATCAGAGGTATTAAGGTGAGAAAGGTGATCGGCCACTACGTTCTCTACTCCCTTTTTATCTCTAATTTTCAAATCAAATTCTTGGAGTAGAAGGATCCATCGTATCAGGCGGGGTTTAGAATCATTCTTAGAAAGAAGATACTTAAGTGCCGCATGATCTGTGTAGATAATGACCTTGGATCCGATCAGGTAGGACCTAAATTTGTCCAAAGTGAGCACTACAGCTAAGAGTTCCTTTTCCGTAGTCGAGTAGTTCACTTGGGGCAGGATTTAGAGTCCTACTTGCGTAATGAATGATGTAAGGCCGCTTATCTTTTCTTTGACCTAGAACTGTTCCAAGAGCATAATCAGAGGCGTCGCACATAAGTTCAAACGGAAGACTCCAGTCGGGTGGCTGCATGATAGGTGCAGTGGTTAACATGCCCTTAAGCTTAGTAAAAGCTTCTTAGCATTGCTCAGTCCACTCGTATGGTGCATCCTTTTGAAGAAGATTACATAAAGGACGAGAGAGGAGACTAAAGTCCTTTATGAATCGTTTATAAAATCCTGCGTGTCCTAAGAAGGATCGCACGTCTCTGATGTTCTTGGGTGGAGGTAGGTTTGAGATAAGATTGATTTTTGCCTTATCTACCTCGATTCCCTTGGACGAGATGATATGCCCAAGGACAATTCCCTTTTGAACCATGAAATGACACTTCTCTCAATTAAGTACCAAATTCTTTTCTTCACATCTTTTCAACACACATTTAAGACTCTCTAAACATTCGCTGAAAGATGAACCGAAAACAGAGAAATCGTCCATGAAGACCTTTAAATATTTTCCCACCATGTCAAAAAAGATACTCATAATACATTGCTGAAAGGTGGCAGGAGCATTACATAACCCGAACGACATCCTTCTGTAAGCAAAGGTGCCGTAAGGACATGTAAATGTGGTCTTTTCCTGGTCAAGGGCGATTTCAATCTGATTGTAACCCGAATACCCGTCAAGGAAACAATAATAGGAATGACCAGCTAGCCTTTCCAAGATTTGATCAATGAATGGCAAAGGAAAGTGGTCTTTCCTCGTGATGGTATTCAGTTTTCTGTAGTCAATGCACATTCTCCAACCAGTAGTAACTCTGGTCGGCACGAGTTTATTATTGACATTGGCTACGATGGTGATACCGGACTTCATTATTAACGCTTGCTCCTAAGTCAAGAAGTGCGTGATCAATTCGATAATTCCCGATTACACATGATATGGTTGGGCTATCGAGATCTTTGAATTTCTGCGGCATGTCTTGTTTCAGGATGGCACTCATTTTCTTAGTCAATAAAATTTTCTTTTGAATACTCTGCCGTCTTTTGGTTGTGCATAGGTCTTTTAGGAATTTGGCATATGAAGGTATCTGTTTTACGACATCAAGTAGAGGAATGTTGACTTTTACTTGTTTCAACACTTCTAGAATATCCCGAGAGTTAGAGAGACGTTTTGGTGCAACCAATCGTTGGGGGAACGGAGCAACTGGCTTCTCTAGAAGTTCGGGTTCTAATTTTTGTGGGGCATCACTAGATCCATCATTGTTGTCCTCTTCTGGTTCTTGAGGCTTTTCGTGCCTAACCGGAAGGGTTTTATCAATAACCTTCCCACTTCTAAGAGTGGTGATGGATTTAGCGTGTCCCATTTGATTTGAATAGCTGGGATCACTTATCTCGTACTGCGGTTTAGGATTGGGGAGTGGTTGTGCAGGAAGCATCCCCTTTTCTATAACCGTCATACGTGAATCCATTTTTTGCATGAAATTTATAAATCCTTGCATTGCCTGAGCCAGTTCTTGTATGAAATTTTGAACCGATTCTTCTCGAAGTTTCCCTTGATTTGGATTTTGATTGAAGAAACCTTGAGGGATAGCAGTTTGTCCATTCCTCCAACTAAAATTAGGATGATTTTTCCAACCAGGATTATATGTGTTAGAGGTCGGTCCATTGAAAGGTCTTTGATAGTTATTTACGGCATTGGATTGTTCATTCAACACTTCTCGAAAGGCAGGTATTGTAGGACAATTTTCAGTTGTATGAATGTTGCAATCACAGATGCCGCAAACACTTTAATTAACCTTATCCTTCTTCCCTTCCATGGCCTCGAATTTTCTTATGAGCGTAGACACTTTGTACTTGAGATCATCCTCTTCTTTCAAGAGATACAATCTACCTTTCTCCTTAGATTGAGTCGGCCTAGATGTGGTGTTCGAACTTGGGTAATAGTCCCATGATTGTGTTTTTTCAGCAAGACTATCGAGGTAATCCCACACCTCGTCAATATTTTTATTAATGAAATCTCCATTACACATTGTCTCGACCATTTGACGCATGGAAGATCGTAGAAAAAATTTGTAATGCGCTACGTTTCAAAGCCGTGTTGTGGGAATGAACTGACCAAATCCTTGAACCTTTCCCAACATTGGAAGAATGTTTCTTCCTTTTGGGCAAAGTTCATGATTGCTTTTTTGAGGGTAATCGTTTTATGATGTGGAAAAAATTTCTTTATAAATTCCCTCTGCATATCATTCCATGTGCTAATGGATGTAGGACGCAGTGAATGTAACCACGTCTTGGCCTTCTCTTTCAAGAAAAATGGAAAGAGTTTCAGCCTAATTGTATCCTCAGATACATTAGGAAAGTATAAAGTGACTATAATCTCGTCGAACTCTTTCAGATGTAGATACGGTTATTCAGACTCAAGCCCATGGAACTTAGGAAGGAGTTGGATAACCCCTGGCTTGATGTCCATCTGTCCTGTATTTTTAGGAAAAATCATGCACGAGGGCGTACTCACCCCTGCCGGTTGTAAATAATCTCGTAAAGTACGAGGCGGGGGTGCTTGTTGCACCTCATTCTCATCATGTACTTCCTCAACCCTCGGTTGGGGTAGTGCTTGAGGTTGATTCGCAGCTATAACCTCAATTAACTCAGGGGAATTCGAGCGGTGTCTAGTCCTGCGATGGACAGTTAACCTCTCAACTAATCCTCCTTCAGTCAACAGACGTCGAGTGTTGTCACGGGCCCACTTGGGCATGAAACACTCACAGCCCTTGGTTTAAATTCTAAACCTAGACCTAAGAGAAAGGAAGAAGTAGGAATCTAGAAAATAAAAAGGAAAGATGGAAAGAAGTTACCAGTTTCAAAATCCTAGGTTAACAACTTGCAAAACATAACAAAATAAGCTAGTTTCTAAAAATAGAAAGTCTAAAATTAGAAAATTCCTAATTAGAAGTAAACTAATTTCTAAATAAAAAGATGAAATTCCTAAAAAAGAAAGTAGAAAACAAATTAGGAAAGTCTTAAACTAGAAAGTAAGTTAATAAAAGAGATATGAAAGATGTAAAGTAGAATTTAGAAAGATCTTACCAAATTAGAAGTTCCTATCTTAAAGCCTACAAAAAGGAAAAATTCTTAAGTAGGAAACAAAGTTAGGATTAAAATTAAAAACTTGCTAAAAAGAAGAAATAAATCTTAATCTAGAATAGAAAGGAAGAATTTAAGAAAGAATTTACCAATTTAGAAACTATCTCAGAAGCTTACAAAACAGGAAAGTTGGGTTAGTTTTAAAAATCAAATAGAAAGAAATAATCCAAAACTAAAGAAAAATAGGAAATTTCTAAAATTAGATAGAGTTTCTAAAAAGGGAAATAACTAACTTAGTTTCTAAACCTAGAATTAGAAAGTTCTAAAATGGAAAACCTAATCTTAAACTTATTTTAAAACTAATTAATTTCAGAGAATCGTAGCCGTCAGTCCCCGGCAATGGTGCCAAAAACTTGTTCACTCCCCAAGTGTAGGGTTGTTATGTAGTAATAAACTCGGTAAGACCGAGGTCGAATCCCAAGGGACTGATACCTGTACGTTATCTGAAACTAACTAGAACTAGAACTAGAATGAGATGAGATCTAACTGAATTAAATTTAGAGAATAGTGGTGGAATAATTATCTAAAACTTTAAAGAATCCAGGGGTAGGAAACTAGGGATTCAGAGGATCCACTTGTAGAGATCAGGGAGATCTTATGCCTGTTTCAAGAACTCAACTGGACTTAGAGTCCATCCTCATCCAGTTGAAGGGTGTAATCGTGAAAATCAACTGAATTTCTTTTGATATAGTTTTTAAGAGATGAAAGGTGTATGAATTAGAATGGATTCCATCACCAAACCATGCCCAGGAGACAAAACAAACAACAAAATTAAACTAATTACCAACCAATCAACATACTATGAAAGTTAGGAAGGGTACCGTCATCCGACTATGCCCAGGAGACGATGGTGAACAACAGGGCTTCCTGACGTCATAAACATAAAGGAAAAGAACATGCTCAAAGCTATCGTAGACCCATTGTAATTTTAGTCACAACAGACCATTAAAAACTAAAAACATTCTCATTAATAAATTAATAATCAATATCAATTCAGTCTTAACAAAAGGCACAAGCAAAGAATCTCCCATCATGCTACAAGCTTCACCTCTTAGCCCTAGCTAAGCGGTTCAGCCGACCATGATTGGGCTGGATCTCTCAAATAAATAAAAACAAACACTAATTAAATAAATAAAAAATTAAAACTCTAAAGAACAACTCTCTATCTCTGACGTTTTCTCACTTCTCAGCCGTGCCTGCCAAAGATTTCCCCTTGAGCCAAGCTTTTCTTCCCTTTTTTATATGTGAAAGATGGTGCGGAAGGCTGGAGTCGGTGGAACTCTTTTACACAAGTGTCGGTCCCGCAAGTTGGTGGAAACGGAAAAGTTACGTAGTGAAAACGCAAACCGCCTGCTTTTTGGCGTGATTTTTAAGACAGTGAACGTCCTGACCTGGGAATCTGACTGCATGGTGGGGTTGAAGGCCCATTTCTCTAGTGTTGGGACGGTTTGGATCGGCCATCCGACCCTCTCTATGGATGCGTAACAGCCCGGAATATCCTGGTTTCTCCGGACTGCGTAAACAGAGCTAGCGTAGATAGTTACGTTGGCTAACAGTGGGGTCCACAATCTAACTTATCAAACAAATCCATGCCGTCCATTGGTTTCCCCTCGAAATACCATTCAGGAAGGGACGGTTTGGATAAATTTCGATGTGGCCTACAGACTCTTTTACTTCGTTGTCCGTCCTCCGTTTGGGTTCTTCAAATACATGCGACATCCGATTAATTCAGGCCGCGAGTCACAGTACGGTCGGTTTGGTCCTCTAAATGCAATGAACGGTTCAGATCATCCACCTGCATGATGATGGTGGCCCACCTGCACCCGACCGCGGGGCTCTACTTCTCTGTTACACAGAGAAATTTGAATTTGGATGGAATTGCGATCAAAAGCAGTTTGACTGCTCTGGTCGGCTCGGTGCACTGCGAGATTTTATCTGCCATGTACACCATTCATATGAAGTGGGTCCCACCTTGATGCGTGTGAGAAATCAATTTCGTCCATCTGTTCTAGCATATCATTTTAGGCGTTGAGTCCATAATTGAGGCAAATCTAGAGATCAGGTGGGCCCCAAATCAATGATTTACTGGCTGATATGACCGTTGGGCTACTTCCACAAGGATCCAATGACTGAAATTTTATATGTACGGTTAATTTATGGTCTTCAGACCATGTATGAAGTTTTGAGCTGAACAGATGGTGGGAACCCTGTGATCTTGCATTCTGGACCAATTCCGGGCCAATTGAGCTTCAGTTTCTCTATTTTCTTGGATCTCTGGCGTGCACATCCGTCGATCTTGGTCTCCTGGGGTCCGTCCCATACTTTGGTGAATTTTGAGCGTTAAATCTCAGCTTTTACCACCCTGTTTCGGTCCAATCTCACAAATGTACCTTGCATCACAAATACGATTAAATCAGACCGTTAAACAATACCATGTTCATAAATACAGGTAATAACTGGGGTTTAATATGCAATATTTGATCCTCAACAGTTTAGGAGACCACGCGGAAAGGGGACAAAATTAGAGACAATATAAGCTTTCGTTTTTGGGAAAGGGAAATTGTATGAATGGGGTAGGGATAGTGGTAGATAAAGATATAAAGGTGAAAATTGTGGATGTTAAGAGAGCAAGTATAAGATTGTATTAATAAAACTTGTGTTAGGAGAAGCGGTAATCAATGTTATTAGTGCATATATGCCGCAGGTAGGGTTCGAGGATGGAATTGTTGATAACTTTGGGAGGATATGGATGTGGACTGTAGCAAGAAATTCCGTACAGAGAGGATATTTGCAGGAGGAGACTTAAATGGTCATGTAGGAAAAGAAAGTAGACGATATGTGAGGAGGTTGTGGTTAGGATATTTGTAGGAGGAGACTTAAATGGTCATGTAGGAAAAGAAAGTAGAGGATATGGGAGGTTATGGTTTTGGGAGAAGAAATGAGATGCATAAGCTATCATTGATTTTGCTATGGCATACACTTTGGCTCTAGCAAACATGTTCTTTAAAAAGAGAAATGAACATTTATTAACTTTCAAAAGTGGATCATATACAAGAAAAATGGATTTCTTTCTACTTAAGATGACAAAACATTCAACATGTAAGGACTGCAAGGTGATACTTGGAGAGAGTTTGACCACACAACATAGGTTAATGGTTATGGGTGTTTACATTAAGATATGGAAGAAAAGGAATTAAATTGACAATTGTCCAAAAACTAGGTGGTCAAATTTAAGGAGAGAACAATATTATTCAGAAATAAATCGATGGAAGAAGGAAAGTGAAATATAGAGGAAGAATTAATCGTTGTGCAGAATGAGATGGTTGAGTGCATTAGGAAAGTGGGCACAAGCTGTTTTAGGAGTATCTAGTGGGCAAATCAAGTCATATAATGAAACTTGGTGGTGGGATGATGATGTATAAAAAGTTGTTAATGAGAAATGTGCATGTTTCATGGCTTGACAAGGGTCTAGAAACGATGAAAATCTTGAACAATATAGAAATGCCAAAAAGATTGAGAGTGGTAAGTGAGGCTACACTAAAGCTTATGATGATCTTTAAAATAGATTGGGAAGGTGAGAAAGATGCCTTCAAAATTGCAAAAATGAGAGGAATATTAGTGACCTAGATCATGTTAGATGCATTAAGAGCAATGACTAGATGGTATTAGTTAAGGACAATGAGATCAATGAAAGGTGGAGAAGCTGTTTTAGAACTTGTTAAATGATAATTACTCTGAGAACAAAGAGATAGAAGGAATTGAAAACTCAACTTGCATTAGAGTCCATATATACTTCAGTAGGATTATGATATTTGAAATGAAAGAAGTTTTGAGAAAGATGAAAATAGGAAAGGCGCTAGGATCAAATGGTATAGTAATAGAGGCCTCAAAGTGCACGGTGTTACTTTGGTTGACAAAGTTGTTCAACAAGATTGGAAGATCGAAAAAATGCCAGACAAATGTGGTACATATTTCTAAGAATAAAGGAGACACAAGGTTACACTAACAATCATTGGATTGAACTTATGAGCCATACTTGGGAACTTTTGGAAAGAAGATTGAGAAAGACAAAGGTGCGGGAGAAATGTATCAAAAAGTCAGTTTGGTTTCATGCTAGGGAGGTCTACCACAATCTATTTTCCTAATTCGACAAATGATGGATAAATATAGGGAGTGGAGAAAGGATGTCCACATGGTCTTTATTTAGGGAAAGCTTACGATAAGGTCCCTAGAGAGTTAATATGGTGGGTGTTGGGAGAGAAAGGAGTTTGAATATGATATATTGACATGATTAAGAATATGAATGAGGGAGTAGTAACAAATGTGAGGACCACTAGTGGAGAGACGAGTGAGTTTCCCTATTATTGTACGCTTGCACTAGGGATCAACACTGAGGCCATACCTTTTTGCACTAGTTATGAATGAGTTAATGAGGTATTTACAAGAAGAGATCTCATGGTGTATGTTGTTTGTAAATGAGATAGTTTTGAATGGCAAGATGAGGGAGGGCTTAAACCCGAAGTTATGAAGGATTTAAAAATAGTTGGACTAAAACAATGTATATGGAGTGCAATTTTAGTAACAATAGGAGTGAGAATGAGGAATTAGTGAAGATTGCTGACCAAGAAGTTTCCCAAAGTGATCACTTCTAATATCTTGTGTCAATAATTCATGGGAGTGAAGAGATTAAGAAGGAATTCAAGTGGGTAGAAGACATGGAGATGTGCCTCTAGAGTTTAATGTGATCGTCTTGTACCACTCAAACTGAAAGGGAATTTTATAGGATGGCTATGTGACCAGTAATGCTTTATAGAATAGAATGTTGGGAAGTTAAGGAAAAACATATCCATAGAATGAGTCTAGCTGACATGAGGATTTTGAGATGGATGAGTGGCAAGATAAAGAAGGATAAAATTAGAAATGAATGTATTCGAACTTAATGTTAGCATCAATAGGTGGCAAGATGAGGGAAAGTGTACTTAAGATGGTTTGATCATGTGCAATGGAGACAAAGAACTGTGATGGTTGGAAGGAGTGAGTTGGTACAAGTTGAAGGCTCTAAAAGGGCAAGGGGAAGGCCTAATAGGATGTGGGTGGAAGTAGAAAAGGCTTGGTGACCATGGTCTAACTGAAGTTATGGCCCTTGATAGAGTGGAATGGCTGAAAAGGATTCATGTACCGACCCCAATTAGTTGGGATGCGGCTTAGATGATGGTGATTAAATTAATTATTGGATATCGAGTCTTTGAGTCAATTTGACCTGGCTGAACATCTAATCGAGTCGAGTTTTTGATGTTTTGACCTGTGGTATCAATTCCTTGTTTATATCCTTTTGCTTTTTCCATAATTGCATTCTGTTACTTCTCAAAAAAGAAAAAAAGGGAGGAAAAAAATACTTCCTCTAGTTTGGGGAGATCTGATACTAGTCTGCAGGCAGAGCTAAATTGGAGAATGATTGTTTTTCATGATTTAAGAAATACATGTTATAGCTTTGAATGGAATGTCTCAGGATCATAGGTTTTTGTTGCCTATTTTGGCGGTATATTAACATAGAACTGTATTCTTTTGACCTGTCTATTCAAGTGTTCCTGTGACTAAGAGGGTGGTGTCTGAAATGTTGCTTGCATCAAACTCACCATCTCTAGGAGCACAAATCTGGTGAAGAGATTAACTCCCAGTTTCCAGTTCCAGAGTAACATCTTTTTCTTAAAAAGAAGGCCTTTCATTAGAGTAGTTGGCTGAGATTATCGTGCAACCCAAGTTCAAGAGCATGCTGTGAGTTCCTTACAGCTCAATGACAATGTGCATTTTCCATATGGTGTTAGCGTTCGATCTCATTGCTGATGGCACACCTCAACTACTGGTTTGATGTTGTACACGTCTTTTTATTGTTCAACCAAAGTAACATGTTATGGTCTAGGATACCCAAATACTTAACTGTACCATATCAATTCTTATATTGGTCCATGGATGCTGTAAGTTGGTTATTTTCTGAACTCCTAGCAATTTTCCTGTGCAATCAATTTATCTGACGAGAAACATCTATCTGTACCCTTGTCATGGGAAACCCATATCTGCACCCCTGTCCTAGATTTTCAGAAACATCTCCATATCCCTGTCTATGCATAGCTGCGCATAGTTGTGAAAAGCATATGATACATGTGGTTTTTAGCGAATTCTCTATACACTACCTCTTATGGTAGGATCTGGTGCCCCTTGATTTAGAGAGATGTAAGGTGAAGTATGGGTGGCAATGGGTTAGGGTTGGCCCTAGCCCAGCTCTAATCTCTTAAACCTGGGGCCTAGCTGAAAAGGCCTTGGCCTTGGCTGGCTCTATAGGGAAAAGAGTCTTGAGTGATCAAGAGGTCCAATTGCAGAATTTATTTATTTTTTTGGGATGTCCTTCATCCACAATAAATCCAATGTATAAGCAGTTTGGATCATTGAACTATGACCCCTGGTCCAATAATTATATGTAAACAACACATATATGAACCATTGACAAGTGTTTTTTGACCATTATAATGGTGGCCCACTTAATTATTAGATCTAGCCAATTGGCTAGGCATTCATCATTGACCCCAGCCCTTGGGCTGAGTTAGGGACCCAAGCCTTGTCCCTATAAAGCCTCATTGCCTGCCTGGAACTGGCCAGCCCAGCCCATTATCAACCCTAGGTTTGAGTGATGTTTCATGAAAGGTGTATAGAAATCTTGCTCTAGAGAATATGCTTTAGGTGAAGATTTGCTATCTTGATCAAGATTTGATTAGAATTTCTCACGGTTAATCCTTATGCTGTGAATTATCTACTATGCTAGGAATATCAATGAGTCAAATTCATCGCAATTGCTCAAGAAACCCTCTTTTGGCTTTGAGGGTCTCTTAGTTCAACCTCCCTTTTTACTAAAGAATTAGTGGACCTGTTTTTCCCAAAATGGGAATGTTGGGGTTAATAAACTTATAATTATGGGATTGACTCAATCATTGGATTATAAGTTCATTTGTCTTTGGAGACTGTAACCAGATCATTAGGAAAATAGGGTTTTATAGGATGGGCTAATAAGACCAGCCATGCTTTATAGGACAGAATGCTGGGCAGTTAAGGAAAGTATGTCCATACAATGAGTGTAGCTGAAATGAGGATGTTGGGATGTTGAGATGTATAAGTGGCAAGACAAAGAAGGATAGAATTAGAAATGAATGCATTAGGGGGATTTTTTTGTTCTAGCACTTTGTTTTACAATAAGCTCGTTTTGGTAAAAATTACTTTTTGAGAACTGGAAAAGGCTCTTATTTGAAATGTTTGCCTTTGGTAAAACATTCAAATAAGAGGTTTATTTATTTATTTATTATTATTTTTTTTAAGGGGGTAGTAGCTGTCATTTTAAAAAATTGCGAGAACTCTATCTCAAACATGCACGCCCCTTATGCTTCGTACCTTGGATGTGGTCCATCCTCATGTTGGACATTGGATGTGGATTGTCCATCATGTGGAGCCCACCTTTGATGTAGATCATTCATCGTGTGGGTGGAAGTGGGCTATCCATCATGTAGGGCTTGCCTTGGATGTAGACCATTCATCATTAGGGGGTCAACCTTTGATGTGGACCGTCCATTGTGTAAGGCCTACCTAGATGTAGGTCATCCATCATGTGGGGCCCACCAATGTTTATTGTCCCCATCGGATGTGGATTGTGTTCTACCCCCCAGACCGGGCAGGGCTCTGTGGGACCCACCGTGATGTAAGTGTTTTATCCACGCGGTTCATCACTTTTCTCAAATCATTTTAAGGTATGAGCTAAAAAAATGAGGCAGGTACAGGGCTTAAGTGGACCACAAAGTGGGGATTGAACGTCCACCATTAAGAACTTCTTGGGAGCTAGAGAAGTTTCGGATCAAGTCGATATTTGTTTTTTCACTTCATCCATGTCCACATGACCTTATGAATAGGTTGGATGGTAAAAAACATCACCGGGGGCCCTTAGAAAGGTTTCAACGGTGGGTGTCATTATCACTGCAGCTTCCTTTGGTGTGGTCCATTGGAGCTGTGGACCTGCTTCATTTTTAGGATCATACCTTAAAATGATATGAGAAAAGTGATGAATGGCGTGGATAAAACACTTACATCATGGTGGGCCCCACAGAGCGGGTGGGGGTAGGACGCGATCCGCGTCCGTCCCCACCAATGTTAATTGTACTTCATGTGGGGCCCTTTAAAGTTGACTACCCATCACGTAGAGTCCACATTTGATGTGCCATTGTGTGATCCCCACCTTTGAAGTGGGTTGTCCATCATGTGGGGCCCACCTTGGATGTGGGCCATTTAACATTAAGGACCGAACTTTGATGTGGACAGTCCATTATGTGGGGCTCACCTTGGTGTGTGTTATTCATTAGGTGGGGCCCACTTGATGTGGGCCATCCATCATTTGGGGCCACACTTTGATGTGGGCCATACATCTTGTGGGGTCCACTTTTGATGTCCATTGTCCATTGTGTGGGGCTCACTTATGTGGATCATCCATCATGTTAGGTCACTTTGGATATGGGTCGTCCATCATGCAAGCCCTTGGATGTGGACCATCCATCAGGTGGGGTCCACTTGATTGTTACCATCATCATGCAGGGCCACACTTTAGTATGGACCATCCATCAAGTGAGGCCCACCTTGTACATTATGTGGGCCCACCTTGATGTCAACCTTCCATCATGTAGGCCCACCTTCAATGTCCACCATCCATCATGTAGGTCCCACCTTTGATGTGGACTCTGTCATGTGGGCCCCATTTGATGTGGATGGTCCATGTGGGGCAACACTTTGATGTCGATTATCAATCATTTGAGACCCACTTTTGATGCGAACCACACATTATGTGAGTCCACCTCTAATATGGGTCGCTCATCATGTGGGCTTACCAAAGATTGTAAAGAAAATGGGAATTACTTAAATAGTTTAGGGACAAATTTGTCCCAAACTTAGCCCAAAAACTTGTACCTACCTAGCAAAGTCTTAATAATAATAATAATAATAAATCCTTGCCTAAAGAATTAAGAGGTAAATCTCTTATTTCTAAATTTTGTGTATGTAAAATTAGACCATTACCAAACATTGTATTTTCGAAAAATAGACTTGTGTTTATTTGTTTATTTATAATAGAAATAAGCAAATGAGCTCTTATTACTAGATATGCCAAACAGTCCCCAAGAGTAGCACCAATAGGTAATAAGATGATGGAAAGTATATGGTCATTGTGCAATAGAGACCAAGAATTGCACTGGAAAAAGGGCAAGGAGATAGGCCCAATAAGACACTGGTGGAAGTAGTAAGAAAAGGCTCGATGAGCTATGGTCTAATTGAAGTTATGGCCATTGATGGAGAGGAATAACAGAACAGAAAAAGGAAAAATAAAAAGAAGGATTCATTTAGCATGGAACGCAGAAAAAGGATTCATGTAATGTGGAATGGTAGAATATGATTCATGTAGTCAGCAATTAGTTGGGATAAGGCTTAGATGATGGTGATGATTAAATTAATTATTAGATATTGAATCCAGTCAAGTGAAGAAAAGTTTCATTTGAGTCTTTGAGTCAATTTGACCCGGAATCGAGTTTTTGAGTTGTAGAACTGTGGTTTCAATTCCTTCTTTATATCCTTTTGCCTTTTCCATTATTACATTCTGTTACTTATCAAAAAAGAAAAGAAAAGAAAAAAAGAAAAGAAAAAAAGAAAAAAAAACAAGAAGAGTTAGAACCCCATGACAACTGACAACTTCCTCAGTTTGGGGAGATCTGATACCGGTCTGCAGGCAGAACTAAATCGGAGAATCACTGTTTCTCATGATTAAGAAATACATGTTATCGCTTTGAATGGAATGTCTCAGGATCATTAGTTTTTGTTGCCTATTTCAGCCTCATATGAACATAGAATTGTATTCTTTTGACCTGTCTATTCAAGTGTTCCTGTGACTACGATGGTCGTGTATGAAACATTGCTTGCATCAAACTCATTAGAATAGTTGGCTGGGCTTATCTTGGAACCTAAGTTTTAGAGCATGCGACTTCCTTCCAGCTTAATGACAATGTGCGTTTTCCACATGGTGCCAGCGGTCATTCTCATTGTTGATGGTGCACCTCAATTACTGGTATGAAGTCGTACATGTCTTTTTAATGTTTGTTCAAAGTAATATGTCATGGTCTAGGATACCTGAATACTTAAACTGTACCATATCAATACTTATATCGATCAATGGATGCCGTACGTTGGTTATTTGCCAAAGTCCTAGCAATTTTCCCTAGAAATGGTTAAGTATCTGATGAGAAAACTGTATCCGTGTCCTTGTCATGGGAAACCCGTATCAGTACCCTTGTCGTAGTTTTTCAGAAACATCTCCATACCCATGCCTTTGTATCATTGTTCATGGTTTTGAAAGGCACAAGATAGATGAGGCCAGCTTTAATCTCTTTAAGTTCTGGGCTTTGCCCTAGGAATATCAATTAACTGAATCATTGCAATTGCTCAAGAAACCCTCATTTGGCTTTTTAGGACTCTTTCATAGCTCAACCTCCTTTTTCCTAAAGAATTAGTGGGTCTGCTCTGTCCAAAATGGGGATGCTGGGGTTATAATTATGGGATGGACCCAATCATCAGATGATAAGTTCATTTCTCTTTGGAGATGAGCTTTCATAACTGAATCATTAGAAAAATAGAGTTTTCTGCTTCATCTGTAATGTGACCGGATGGGCATTAGGTGGGTAATCAGGTTTTTGGAATTTTATAGAGAAATCTATTGTAATTGGAGGGTTTAGCACGATCATGTTAGAACTTGAGAGTTGGGATTTGGTATAAATATTGGATCATTACTGGAATCACATTGCCAATACGTTGACTCCATGAACCTGTCAATAAGGGCCCATTTGGATCGTAAGTTACTTAAGATAAGCTACTTATCTTGGTTTCTACTTATTAAGCAGATAAGTATGTTTGATAAACAGCATACTTATCAGCTTCTTCTCTCTTTTGTCTCTTCTGATGCCTCTCTTCAGCAACTTATGAAAAGCAGAAAAGCTAAAAAAATTAACTGAAGTGATTAAATACTTCCAAGTAAAAAAGTTACTTATAACTAATCATAAACCAAACTTATCTGAAATAAGTCACTTGTCTACCGCTGTAATTTGAAAAAGTAACTTATTTGGTGGTATCCAAACGGGCCCTAAAGGACATGAATTTGAACAGACTTTTGGATGGTCTGTTTTCTTTCATTGCTTGATCTCATCAGGACCAGTTTTGCAGTCTGCAAGAGAGACATGTTTTTTTTTTTTTTGGGGCATGTTTTCTAGACAATCTTGACAGTGAAGACGCTGATTTTGGTTGGATATCATTTTTGTGCTTTTTTTTGTGTACTAGTCTTTAAAAAGCTGGCAATGTGCAAAAAGCATTTAGCTTGCCTTTGGTATTAGATCTTGAAAATAGAGAGAGTATCGTAAGTTCCATGTCTTATTTCTATTTGCAATTTTGAACTTTGGAAAGAAAGCTCCATTTGGCTTTGATGAGAATCCATCCAGGAACTTCTTGCGGAATGGTGTGGTAGAAAGACCAAGAGAGAAAAAAGAGAGGAAAAAATTAAAAACATGATTGACAGAAAATTTTGACAGAGCTAACTCTGATTGATCTTCTTTCGTTATTAGTAAAACCAGATTAGAGAGATTCCAGAATGATGATTTATGCTTTGTGCAAGCAACTCCCAGAGCGCATTAGATTGCAAGGGCTTTCTTGGTTTTGCTATTGGCTGTGGATGCTTTAATTCTGATCTTTCAACTATTGGGCTTTGGTAAGTGAATTTGGGCTTGGAGGATGCCAATTTCGATTGCAATCGATCTGTTAAAATCATGTAACATGTAACAACATTTGGGAGTTGCACGTAGCATTCCCCATATTGGATTAAGCAATTAAGATTTCACTGAAATAATGACTCGGGCTTCTTGCTGAGTTCAGGCTTCTTGCTGAGTTCATGAGTTCGAACTTTGGTAGAATACCATGTGAGATGTCTGCAGTCAAGTTATTTTACTATGAAGATACTGCCACAGCGCTGTCTCAAGTATCCTTGAGAAGTTTGAAAATTATAGGGCTACAAGACCCAACCAACTTCGGGATGGGTTGTTAAGGTCCTCAGGTTGGATCGGGTTGTAAAACACGAACCTGATTTGAATTTGGATTGGGTTCAGGTGGAGCATATTCAAGTTGGATTAGGTTGAGTATATAAGACTTCGGCTTGGGTTTGGTAGGGCACATTGGGTTAGAATTCTGATTGAGTTGCATTGCGAGTTGGGTCCTATTGACGTTGGGTTGGGCTTGGAATGATCCTCGACCCACTCAAACACGTCTGAATTGCACCCCTAGACAATGCATGCTTATTAAAAAATTCTTTATTTTTTAAACTTCATCTGAGAATCCTGTAGCTGACAATGGCCATATGATCCTTACACGCTAGAGCTTAATGATTTTAGATTGCTAATGAGAAGTGGGAGGCCTTTGTGTGCGTTAGAGCTGTTTGGCATGCTCACACTCTCATTATATGAAAAAGAATATATGTTTGGAACAGAGCATGAATATCGGAATATAACAAAAATTATGCAGAATCTTATTCTCCATAGAAACTACTAATTGTAACGTTTTCAAGACGATCTGATTTGCTGGTACTGGTCATGAATCATGATATGGGCGAATGGTCGACCACCCCTGTTTTGAAGGTAGGCAACTATGGGCCCGCCTTTGTTTGTAAGTATGACGGTTTATGTGGTTTTGTAATGACACTGGTTGGGAATTGACGGAATGAGAAACCACCGTATTCGTTTGTAATGACACTGATTCAGTATAGAAGGATTGCTTCTTGTTTCTGAGCATCAGCCTTTGGCGACTTTCCTTAGTTCTTGAAAAGCTTGCATACTTTCGGCGTTGAATCCACCTACGAACTGAAAGTTCCAAGGGTCAGTATGGAGATGGATGGATAGATAGATAGATAGATAGCTAGAGAAAGACCTGATGCACTCTGAAGGCGAACCGGACGCCTTGAAGTATGAGGTCCTCCTCCTTGCTGCCCCCACTAGATTGTAATTCAGTAGCAACGCGTTTCATGTATTCCTTAGCCAGCTTCATAGAACTCGATTTCAGCTGCATAGGCAATACAATACAAGGAATATAAGAATAACGATCTTCTGATGATCTGCTTGTTTCGATAATCATCTTCTCCTATTCAGTGAAATTAATGGGAGTTGCTGAAGCAAGGATGTTAACAGAGGCATGTAGGTCAGGTTGGGGGAAGCGGATTGCGTACTGAGTAAACTGTGGGACCAACTGTGATTCATGTCTTTCATCCACGCCATCCATTCATTTTACCAGCTTATTTTAGGGCATAAACCCAAAATTGAATTATATACAAATCTCAACTGGACCATGCCATAGGAAACAGTGTGAATTAAACACTTAATGTTGAAAACTTCTTGGGGTCAGAAGTTTTAGATCAAGCTGATATTTGTGCTTTTCCCTTTATTTATGTTTTTTTTGACCTCACGAAGATGTTAGATGGCAAATAAGCATCACTGTGGGTCTTAGAAAGGTTTCAACCATCAACATCATTATTCCCACTGTTTCTTATGGTGTGGTCTACTTGAGCTTTGAAATACTGGTTGGACAGAGTGGATAAAACACATACATCAATAGTGGGCCCCACAGGGTTTGAGTACGCAATCAGCTTCCCAGGTTTGATTGGAGGGAGTCGTGGACCTGACCCATTCAAGATGCAGGTCTATATGTTAGCCCGTTACCAACCCATTAATTTTTAGGTGGCTTCAAGTTAAAATACGCCAACTCATTTATTAAAATATCTCTTTGGTATAAGAGAATTTAAATTGAACCCCTTAATCTAATGGGTTGGGTCTGGGTCGGATTTTTAGTCCATAGTTCAATAACTGAAAAACTCAACGTCACTTGATATTTTAATACTCAATTTTAAAGTAGACAGATCGGAAGAAAATCTTAAAAGGAGTGTTCTGGCATCCAGGACTCCCATCTTTTCTTTTTTCTCCTTTATAAAAAGGTGCTCTGAGCCTGAGTCACTGTAAGTTGATCAACTCAGCAATGTCTTTGCAAGTCAGAGTTCCCTGATGACTCAGCTCGAAATCTTGTCGATTTGAGTTGACTCAGCCAACTTTCAAGTTGAGTCAGCGAGTTTTAGAACTTTGTCCTTCCCTGTCATTTCTCAGAATGAGAGCGTCCGACCTTTCCTGCCAATGTGTCACTCGTGTTCGGCATCCGTGGGTCCTACTGGCAACTGTAAAATCAGCCGGTGGAAATGCTCATCAGTCTGGCTAGAGCCGTCCGTCTGAATCCATGTGCGGGTGGATACACCTAATGGGCGGATCATCTGATCTTTGAGATAGGTGGTTTTCATGGTCTGGCCCACCTTGATAGGTCAGATGTCCTGCATATGTGACTCGTCAGCGAGAAAGATGTTACTAGATTCTTGGCGAGTGGTTTTTTTTTTTTTCTTTGGTAGATGACTTGGAGAGTGAAAATGCCAAGACCCTACCATTTTAGAAGAGCATGAAGGCGACCCTACAACCCCATTTCATTTCACTTACAGGAATTAAACCTGCCAGTGATTTTGTTTATGACCAAATAATTCACCACCCTCTGATGGTGATTGGTGGGCCCCACCTCTGCTCAAGAGGTTTGGGTTCCTCCCAATAATCTCCATTTAGAAGCATATACACCAAAACACCAGCTATCCATTCCTTGGTAGAAGTAAAAAGAGTATGTACTTACCTGACTGATAATCCCAGTGTCAAGCATCCACTCCCAAGGGATTTGGAGCTCCTTGTATCTCTTGCTTGCGCTATCTCTCATCCTCTCTACGTTGTGAACGCTTCTTTCCAATCTGCATTGAACAGGAAAGAGTTATTTGAAATTTCCCATCATGGATATATATTGATGATCCAAGCCGTTGATTTGATAGTCCCCACAATGGATGGAAAATGAACCAAAAAACTTTCGGATTGGTAAATTAATGCCCTTTGATCAATGACCTATAATCTGATTAGTGACGAGAAACACAGCTATGTTTTAGATTCAACCAAAATCCAAGAATCAAAGAGTTGGAATCTTGACTATTTCAGGGCATTCCCTATCAAAATGCTACCCATCACGTCATCAACCTACATAACTAAAATTGAGGTTCCACATTCATTGAATCTTGTCCTTCAGGAGCAGATCAGAACAAATGCTTTCTACCCTAGTACATTCAGAGTTTTTAAGGGTAGCCTAAATTGTGTGGCTGTGATTACCCTGATCATGTCTTAGTTTGGGTATGTAATCTATCCAACATCTTTGTGATCATAGATGGGCCCGCCCCACTTGGGCCTACCTAGCAAAGACGAATTTATAGGGAATGAATTATTCTAGACACTCTCTATGTTACAATTAATTACGTACTCATGGTCTTACTTGTCTTGCAATGCTTGCATCCGCTTGAGCGCAATGGGCATAGGCTGGTGGGGATTGTCATGGAACGATGATACTTCAGTTTCAAGATTCTTCATATCACGATAGCTGAATGCAGCTTCTCGCATTGCGTCTGCCTTCCGCTCGGGCCATTGTCGAAAATGCTTGAGCACAGCCCGTTCATCGACTAAGTAGGACAGTTCCTCATCTAGCCACTTAACGAACGCTTCCACATCAGAGATCTCCGTATAGGCTGCAGTTTCCACCTCCCTTGTTAAGAAATCAATGAATTCCCTTTGCGTTTCCACATCGGACTTTATCTGTCATCAAATGTATTTCTAATCAGCAGTTAGATTTCCTACAATGATGAAATTTTAAATGGATTACTGACTATCCTTACGGCTAAGAGATATGCTGAACGGTTCTCGATCTCTCCAATCATGTTGCGGGTATTTGCTGCCGTTGCATTTCCTGAAACCCCGGCTCTAGAGTCTACTCTTGCATCTCTTCTTGTTAGTGAACGGTAGAGCTCCATGACTTCTGGCACCCGACGCACTGCCGGAGAATACCCACCTTGTAATTTTGACGGTGGAGGTGGTGGGGGTGGCGGTGGCGGCACTGCATCCTTTCCATTAGCTGTTTGTAATAAAGTCCGTGAAGTGAAAGAAGGCTTTGGCGGTGGTTTCGGAACTCTTGGCGCTCTTTCCTTTCCTGTCGGTATTTCAATAGAATCTGGTCTGGAGAATGAATTCTCGTCGGCTGCAACAGCTTCTTCTCGGACATTGCTTTGCACCGTTGATTTCTGTTCTGGTGCATCATCGCTGTTGATAGAAGTTTGTAACTTCTTCCAAAGAGCAGATTTTCTGTCGGTATTTTGGGCTTTGAGGGAAGCGAGTTGGGCTCTCAAACGGGTGACTTCTTGTTTGAGCTGTTCGTTCTCTTTCTCTAGAGAATGGTTTCGCTCGAGCGTAGTGTGGAGCTCTTTCTCAAGAAAGGCGATACGTGATCCTCCTCCTCCTTCTTCCTTGGGCATTTTCACCTTTGCTTGGTTTTCAAAACTTCATAGAAATGTTCATTTTCTCCTTTGCTTGGTTTTCAATACATGGTACTAATATGAGAGAGAGAGAGAGAGAGAGAGAGAGAGAGAGAGAGAGAGAGAGAGAGAGATGAAATATGTCTCTATATGTCTCTATCTCACTTCCATAGAGAGAGAGAGAGATGAAATATGTCTCCATCTCACTTCCATGTATGCATGGGTTACTTGTGAAATTACTAAAACCTTCTCACGTAAAAGGACCGATGTTTCAATATTTTAGAATTTGGAGGTTTGATAATTCCACAAGCGTGTTGAGCCGTGCATACGCACACGTGGGCACCGGTGCAAATATGAAACACGCGTATGAGATCTGAGCTTTCCGTAAGTTTGGAAATAATGCTACGATTTTCTGCTGAAAAAATCTGCAATTTCACTCTCCAGGTAGGTCACAAAGAACAAAGTAGTCGACGGTTATTTTCTTTGAATTTCTACAACCATTCATTTGTTTTGCTATGCTGTGGCCACCTGCGTTTGAATGGCCTCATTTTTATGCCAGAAGATCTAAACACTGCATGACACCTGATGGAAAGCCCAGATCTCACACACGTATCACCTTGGGACACGTGTTCCCATGTGCGGATGTGCACGGCTCCCACACGCCTGTGGAATCTAGCAAACCTCTGGTAATTGTAATTAGAATATGGGAGCTTGCTTGGCATTCAAGCTCTTTTAAAAGAGGTAGCTGTCTTAAGAAGGGACATTGTCGGGTGGGGTTTTCATTGAATATGGGGACCCACATGATAGCTACCACGCGGGCCCGCATGATACCCGTGGATGACAAACACATGCGTGAGATCTGGACCATTCACCAGCTAGCGCATGCTGTGAAATGCCATGTAGAAAAACTCCTGATACTGCGCTCATCAACCGAGGCAGATATATATATATATATATATATATATATATATATATATATATATATATATATATATATATGGGAAAAGGTACTATGCTCTCGACTTCACCGTTGATGGTCGACACGCATCACGGTGGGGCTATATATATATATATATATATAAAATACAACTGTGATCTGTCAGCTGACCAAGGGACAGTCTTAAATGAATGGTCTGGATTTCTGACATGCATTCAATCCAATGGCCCTGTTCTATCAAAAACCTGTTGGGCGTGTCTCATAAATTCGGAGGCGGATTGCCCTGTTCCGTCGAGCACAAGAAGTTCTGCCAGGCTCCAATCGGAAGCTGCGTGGGGCGTCTCGAATCTAAAAATCCGGCAGATCGAATGTTCATGCGGGCCATACCAAACGAAACAGTGGGAACAGAAACGTCCACGGTTGAAACATTCCTGGATCTGACCATGACGTTTCTATACTATCCAAATCGTTCATATGGTTGTTACCACTCAGATAAACTGTAGCAACAAATATCATCCTGATGAAAAAACTTCTTTAGCCCCTGCAAAGTTTTCAATGGTGGTTGTTCAATCCCTGCTGTTTATTGTCGTGTGGCCCACATGAGTCCTGAATCTGCCTGATTTTTCAACTCCTGGACTAATTGGATTTTATCACGGGCATCTGTGTGGGCCCCACACAGCTTCCGACTACAGCAACTGCCTGTGCCGGAGGGCAAAGGCAATCCGCGTCCCATAAATTCCCCTATCCAGGGGGCTTCCATTCTCTACTTTTTCTTTTCTTTTCCTTTCTCTTTTTGCTCTATTTCAAAAGATGGGAACTATTTTTCATGAGTGCTTGAGGTGCGTTTGGATGCTACTATACTTAGTTTCGGGGAATTTTACCAAGAAACATGCTCACTTGCCATTTGGAGCTGTTTTCCCAGGCTTTCAATGTTCCCATCCATACCAAATCGGGGTTTTGCACCATCCAAACAATCCCGTTTTCAATTTAAAACTGGTGCAATCGCCATTTGCGCGCTCTCCTAAATGGCACCTTTCAAATGGACAGCGTCAGTAGCGAGGTGGCTACTGACAGTTCTATGTGAACCCCAACGTGATGTGGATGTCCTATCCACGCCATCCATCCATTTTTTTTCAGAATATTTTACGCTATGAACCCAAAAATGAAGCGGATCTAAATCTTATATGTACCACACCACAGGAAAGAATGGCCATTGAACACTCACCATTAAAAATCTCCTAGGGGCACAAAAGTTTTGAATTAAGCTGATATTTGTTTTTCTCTTTATCCGGATATGCGTGACCTAATCAAAAGGTTGGATGGCAAATAAACATTACAGTGAACCCTAAATGTTTTTTTTTTTTTAAATTAATGATGGCCATTTAATCTCCACTGTTTTCTTGTGGTGTGGTCCACTCGAGATTTCGATATCCCTCATTTTTGGTCTCATGCTCTTATAATGATCTGGAAAAATAAATGGACGGCTTCTATAAAACACACATATATCCTGCGAGCCCATAGAGCATTGTCAGTAGTCACCTAACTACTGACTCTGTCAGTACGCAATCCGCGTCCCTTTCAAATAGGCGTTGGTGATATTTCTTCTCTGTTTGACAATGGGCCATTACAACAAATGGCACTGTGTTGTCCCTGAACATGGAATATAGTTTAATTTTCCAACATGGCTAGACTCCTGTACCGTCCCACTTTAGTTTGGCACAATTTAAAAATTGGTGGTCACTCATATCTCCTCACATGTGGCCCTCAGGTCCAAATTGTGGGTCCCAACATGGAAGGAGTATATCTTTAAAATCATACTAACTAATCCTAACCATTCAATTTGTGGCTATTAAATGGATGGTTAAAGGTAAAATAGTGAGGGATCTAAATTGGAAGGGAACGGTTGGATTATTAATATTAATTTCACGGGCTAATGCTTTTGGTTATGCTCCATCCATAGCTGGGTTTGCGATTTGGACTGTCTGAATGAAACAATGCTATGTGCATGGGTGAAGAGTACAATTTTTTGAACGGTGCAAAACTAACAAAGGCATCTGGCCCTTTAAACCTCACATATGCCAGATATGTCATTGTTAGATTATTGTATACCTTTTATCGGTAGGTATGGCTTGTATAACACGTTTGCCCTATGAAGGCTTGCTTTCGCTACTGCTCCGGTGGGTTCACTTAACCAAGCCATTGCCTATTAGTTGCCGGCTCATGTGGAAATGGGGAGGGATGGAGGAAAGATTGTAAAAGAAGATTTATTTAATACTCTAGTAGAATATGACATCCGATTGGTTTCGTTGGGACAAACCATTGGATTTTGATCCTTTTTAATGGTCTGTATAATGGCCCTAATTGTGAGTAGGGAGGACCAAAAATAATTTTGATATTGAAGTATTTTAACCGTACAATTTTTTAAATTTATGGAGATAGTGTGGATGCTAGATTGTTGACAGATCATGGGTGGGCCTTTTCAGGCTTTTGGATATATTTGTGAATTGAGGTGTTGAATGTTTGATTTGGAGTCGCCACTTGCCAATTACACAAACTTTCACAGTCGGCTAAACCCTATAGAAACCTTAATAGAGGGAATTTTCTTCTCTTAAAATGACTCCTTATCTGTAATCGAAAATCCTGGGTAAGAAACCATGATGACAAAGAGGGAAGGTGTTAGACACCCTCTCTACTCGTATAATGTACAATCTCTACTTCACAGGATAAGACGAAATATTAGGGATCGAATTAGTTCTTATGCACAAATGATGCAAATTTGTGTGGAATGAGTTTGGCAATGTGGTGCCTACTTCAAGCGATGGACCGAGTTAGACTTCTTTACTCAAACTCACCCATATGGAGAAGTGGTTAAAAACTTAGTCGATCCGGTATACCGGTAATCTATAGAGAATACATTCGAACCGATTAGATGAGCTATCATGTGATTTGAGAGTGGAGATGATGATGCACAATGCAGATGCAAGTATGATTGAAGTTGATCAAAACTAGATGAATGTGTGAATGGATTTGTAGTGAGAGTGGTCCAAATCGGTCTTTTGACAACTCAAGTGACTAATATTAGGACATGGCTAGGTCGATCAAAAGGTAGAAGGAATCATCTCCTTTCACTCCTTCATCTTCTTAGTGGATGGATGGGTTAGAAGCCACTCTCCCTCTCTCACTCTTAACTTTCTTAAGCTTCTCTTGGTATGGTGAGTGATGGTGGAAGTGAGGTGAAATGGGGCACTTATAGGGTTTTGGAGTAGCACTATGGTGATTTCTGAGAAGCGTAGAGGTTAATGAAGGCTTTAAGGTCTATAATTGGCTGAAGGTATGGATGTGGCATGTGACGTAATGTGGATTGTTGGATCGGGTGGTAGTAGGTGTAATTTTAGGCAAAAGTGGAAGCATATGGGTCATTTCACCTTGAGCGTCCGAAGATGAAGTTTGCTTTGTCACCCCTCACCTATCCCATGTTAAATTAGCCCCATTTTTTACAGGGGCCCCATATGGGGTGGTATTTCCCTTTTGGCCTTCTCGGTTCTGCTTTATTGTGGTTTTAAAGGCTAATGGGCTGGGGCTTGTACTGGGTTTTGGGGGTTCTATGGGGTTTTGATAAGCTTATCAGCCCTAGGTGGGGTGTTTACATTAGCCCAAATGCAAACAAATATGCCACATAAGGTACTTTATATTTTTCATACTTCCTATATAAGGTGAGACTTGTTGTATAAATGGTTTAGATCAGTGGAAGATGACCCCAAATCGGAAGGTTTAGATCCCGATGCATCCTATGCCGGTTGGCATATTTGTATTATAAGAAACTTCACTTTGTTTTATGTTAAGGCTACATGTGGTTGCATGCACGCTACTCGTATTAAAAATTTTAAATGCGAAAAATGTACTATTTCGATAAAAGTTATATTAATGAGATGGCTGGGTGGATAAAAATTATATTTTTGGTTGCTAATCTCACAGGAAACTTTAAATTACATAATGCACTTACCTTTCATTCAAATCCATTCTAAGTCCTTTGAAAAATCTAAAGTTTAGAGTTCTTCGAAAACTAATTGTGGGAAAAAAATGTCTATATTGTTTGGCACAACAAATGCACCAGTACATATATGATCTCTACACATAGATCAACGTTGTCTTGAGTCTAGGATATTGGAGCCATGGATCACCTGGTACATTAATGAGGACATTTAGGTCCTTTACATTCATTTGGACCAACCCGATTGAAAGAAGATGAAATCCCGACTCATATTAATGGTGAAAGTTGATCCAACCATCCAGATCAACTTGAGGGCCGCATTTATTTGTCATATCATGGTGGTCCACAAATATTTATGTTAGATATTGAGATATGGATTGTTCAATCAATGAGATTATTTAACACATGCATAGTCCACTTGCAACTCGTGCACTGCTGGTCGACCTCGGCTTTATAAAGGACTTCAAGGTCTCACTTGTATTGATTAAAGTTTAAGTGTCTATTCACCGTGAACTGCCGACCAATTAGGGGTGGAGCCATACACATTTAGGCCTAACAATATGAATGTGAGGGCCTTTAAGTTTAAATGTCTATTCACCATGAATTGTCAACTATTTAGGGGTGGAGCCATACACATTTAGGCCCAACAATATGAATGTGAGGGCCTTTGACAACTTTAAAAGAGAACTTGAGGGAGAGATTTACATTGAAGTTTAGATTCGTCAAGACATATCAACCATCACTTTTTAGTCTTAGATATTGTCACGCCCCGAACTCGAAAACCGGGCTCACAAAATTTTCAATCGTCGAATCCGGCGTCGACAACCTCCGTAGTACCCCATTCTCGGCTTCCAGTACCCATGTGCCAAGTTCCGATCCTGGGATGCTACAAGGAGGATTTCTAATCATCAATTCGATTTGAAATGAGCATAACCAAAAGCATAACCCACGAACAATAACCATAAGAACATCATCATAAAATTCACTATAATAAAAAATTTTGGGTACAAGGCGTATGAAAGGGAAATACAATATACTGAAAGTAACAGAAACTCCAGAAGCTCAGCTGCACACCCCAACTGCGGCAAGACTACGGCTGTGTCCTGGTGTCACCTGCACGCATCAATCGTGCATAATCTTATAGAAAGCTTAGAGGGCGGTGTAAGTGTGTGCGCAATATAAGCGTGCTCAGAATGCAAGATCAGAGTAATGCAGAGACATGCTGATGAGTACATGAGTGCAACTAGCCGTACTAAGGCTATACGGTGCAAGATATAAATGCTATCGGCCATAACACGGCCATGCAATGCGAGATGCAACTCAAGCATGCCAATTCTCATCATATATCAGTACAGTTCTTATTCTGGATAATCATCCGGGTTTAGTACACTCCAAAAGGTACTGCCGCTCTACCAGCCTCATAGTTCAAGTGAGTGTAAGAAATCTCACTATCCGCCTAGCCAATAGTCTGCCAATACCTATCCGGCACGTCGATAGTGGACTTATTCACGAGCTGGTCAGACTCAGCCTAGTATTTCCCCCTACCCTCGGGCGAGTAAGGCTACACCCCTTTCTAACAGACCACGACACAATGAGAGATGTGGCCTCCTGGTATTCGGCCCTCGTGCACTCATATATCCACTCGGTCTCGACGTTCGAGTCATCCTTTTGTACCATCGGGTTTAGAAATTTTTACCCAGGGATATCTATGGCGCCCCGATGCTTAGTAACAATATTTTTAGTATCCAATCCAGCCACTCACGGTGTGTCTGTGGAGGCTAGGGCCCTGATATCGCTAGGGCATACAATAATCACAATCACACAAATGCAAGTGCATGAACCACCATACCAGACATTCAACAATCCTGCATGTACCATGCGCTCATGTAGGGTAACTCCGTCTATCAGGGAGCCCGTAAATAATCCGTTCGAAGGCATATGCTATGATCAGTCACTCCTCATATCAAGCATACATATGATGCGTATGATCATGAATTACGTATCTATACTTAAATATGTTACATAGTGATGGGCTCTGTGCATTGCGAAGATGGGCCTAGACGGCCTACACATTACAAGTATGGGCCTATCAGTGGGCCTTAGGGGGAGTGATAATGCGGACATTTAACCGATATTATCCTTACAATGTGGGCATTTAACCATCATTGTTCCTAAGGCACTACTCATCATAAACATCATTATATACACCACGGAGTAATCACACATTGCAATGGACTTAATTGCATCCCATTGGCCTTAAGTACATCAATTGGGCCGTATCATATGGGCGTTATATTCATCAAGTGGGCCGTATCAATGGGCCTTACCTACATTGCAATGGGCCATAACACATGGGCCTTGCATACATCACAATGGGCCTAAAAAATGGGCCTTATACAAATCCAAGTGGGCCTCAACGATGGGCCACAAATACGTCAAGATGGGCCTAGTCACTTGGGCCTTATATACATACCAAGGAGGGCCTCATGAATATATGAATCAAATCAAAAGATCAACTGGACTGCACTTCCAGTACAGTGGTGGCAATGATTTCCACCGTTAAAATTTTTCAAGGCCTACTATAACTTTATTTTTCCCATACCATGAAGTGATCTTCCAAAATGGTTGGATGGTTTAGATGTAACACATGCATCATGATATGGGTCCACTTGAACTCTAGATCTGACTCATTCTTGGCCTCAAGCCATAAAATAGGCTTATAAAATGGTTGAACGGTTTAGATGTAACACATGCATCATAGTGTGGGTCCATTAGCCATCTAGCAGTCCGGCTCATGGCTGGACGACATAGATAAAACACATATCATGGGGCCCCACCAAATGAATGACGGTGTGAATAAAACACACACACTGTGGTGGGTCTCACCTTGCCAGGACACACACTCCAGTCAGCCACCTCCACCAGGGATCAATGCCAAGACCTCAAGTGTTGAAACGAGGTATCTCCACGCAGCTTGCAGGTGAGCCGTGGACAGTGGGTCCCACGTGGGGCCTACTATAATTTTTATTTTCCATCCATCTTGGTCCCACTGTAATGTTTATTTTCATCCAATCTATTCATGAGGTCACGTGGACCAAGGGGCCCACCATAATGTTTATTTGCATCTAATCTGTCCATGAGGTCACGTGGACCAAGGGGGCCCACAGGGTTGTTCATTTTTCACCTAACCTGTTGATTGGGTCACACGGACCGCGGGGGGGGGGGGGGGGGGCACTGGAATGTTTATTTGCCACCCAACCGTTCATTAGGTCACACAATCAGAGGCCCACCATAATGTTGTTCACAAATCCAGTCCACTCATTATGCATGTCGCACTTGGCTGAGGGTTCAGACCACGTTTCAGTCGCATCCAAATTTCAGGTAGGCCCCACCAAGTGATTTTATACGTTTTAGGCATGTCTTCACATGATTTAGATGGTATGGCCCACCTGAGTTCTGTATACGGCTAATTTTTGGGGTAGGCCATTTTTAGAAGGGGGGCCCCACAACGGACGGTGTTGATGTTCGAAATGCATCACGGTGAGGCCCACAGCTGGGGCCGTGAGGCCCAGTTCGTCCGCCCATTTGCCAGCACGCAGGCGCGCCTGTGTGCGCTCTAACAGTGGCAGCGTTAGCTACTGCATATGTTTTTTTTTAATTTTCCTACAGAAATGCATAAGTGAGGCCCACATCAGCAAGATCCACTCCGTCCACTCACTCCTACGGCCTATAACAAATACAACGAGTCTAATATTGGGCATATTTATGGGCATGGAGACAGCAGGGTGATTTTCAACTGTAAAGAAATAGTTTTCTATTTCATGGCCCGCCAAAACCTCAGATCAACCTCATTTTTCGGATCAACGCCTAAAATGATATGGAAAATGGAATGGACGGCGTGGATTGTATACATACATCAAGGTGGGGTCTATATGGGTGGCCCACTCCAACTTTTTTTTTTTGTTAGCTGTTAGTACATGCCCCATTTTCAGTACATGCACTCCATGTTAGTCACACTCTGGACGCTGGACGGCATGGAGAAACACATGCATTGTTGGTGGGTCCCACATGGTCGTGGCTCACACATCAAGGTGGGTCCCACATGAACGTGGCCCACCTGATATTTATGTTTTCCTTCATCTTGGCCCGCTAATGGGCTGGATGACGTAGATCCAACACATCCATCCGATGGGTCCCACATGAATATACGATTCATGGTGGGCTACACTCACCCCTTCATCATCATCACCATTCAAAGAAAGAGAGGGAGAGAGAAAGAGAGAGATACGGTGAGATAGTGGGACCCCGCCATTATGGGCCCCTCTTGATTAAATCACATACATCAAAATGGGTCTCACCAATAAGTGGGCACTCAAATCATGAAATCAACGGTAAAAATTCAAAGATCACCCACCTCTTGTACTCCTCCTTGATCCCTTAGCCTCCTTAGATCCTTGTCTTCACTTTTAATGGAGGTTGATGGGATTTTGATGGTGTAGATGAGAGATGAGAGGGTGGGCCGCACTTGGTGTTTTGGGAAAATCTTGGGAATGCTTGGACATGTGAAGATTTTTGTTGCTTGGGAGGTTTGAGAAATGAGAGAGAGAGTGAGGTGATGGGTGAAAAAGGATAGGTGAGGTGTGATGGGTGATGGGTTTGGTGATGGATGAAGTGATGTGAGAGTTGACTTTGGGTTGCTTTGTAAGAGAGAGGTAGGGGTAGGGTATGGGCTACTTGTACTTGACTTGATATTTGATATGTACTTGATTGATGGGATTGATTGATTGATTGATAGGACATGTTGTAGAGATTCTCTCGAAGTTCACAACGCGCGGCGTTTCTTCGGAATAAACGCGGGCCGACATCTTCTACTTTAGGTATCGGATCGGTGCGCGAGTCACGACGTTAGAACCGCAGTGAAGTTGTGGTCGCTATGATATAGGTTTCGGTTCAAGCCGACTTCGGTATGCAGGATCCGACTTAAGATCGCGCGCAAACATCGGGTACGAGTTGAGGATTGTCGGAATTCGGTCGGAAGGACTGCGGAAGCCAACGGAACAGTACATTATAAGATATGGGTCTTACAGATATCTTAGCTTCTTTTAATTTTCTTCTCGGTCAGCCTCTGCTTGAAAAAGTTGGGGCCATCCTTTGACCTTTCACCAAAGGGTCAAGTATGTCTTCAAAGATAAAGTGATTTTCATTTTAGGTGATCTCAAATAGATATTTTCTATCAAGGTAGTGAATCTTGATGAGCCTCTCATTCCAATCATTGATGTATAACACTTCGAGGATGGCATTCTGTATCATACTTTTGAGTTTGAAACTATGAACTACATCTCAACACCTATCCCCTCAAACTTGAATGCATCATTTTCCTAGCTGAATGTCAAATTCTCTATTATAAAAAGAGTTTCAAAACTCGAGTAGGGTCATTGAAGTTTGAGCAAACATAGCTAGGAGATGACTAAGGTATTGACCTCAACTAGGAGAGAAACGAAGTCACTAAAGTCCCAGAAGAGGATGAAGTCGTCAGGATGAGGATGGTTTCTCCATTTGCACACCAGTTAGATTCATTATTATATGAATAATTTATTACGCTGGTAGGCTAAAGCCTACCTTAAAGGACTAAATGCATGGGCTGAACTTGACTAAGCTACTTGATGAGGATGCAAGCAAGGGGCAAGAACTAGTCCTAATTTACTGGACCAAGATCCAGGTCTCCTAAAGGAGGACAAGATGGATGAGCCTCAAGAGTTGCAATGAATCAGGGATGATCTTGGAGAAATTACATCTGACATTGACTTGGAGCTCTGTTTGACAAGCATCATGATGATTGGGCACGATGATGATGGGCCTTCTCCTGGTTCTTCTGGCCCTATTGCCGGAGGGAAGGGAGTGAAGGGCAGCAATTGTCACAATATTTATGATGACATAATTGGCCAGCCAATCTCCTAAGGATGCCAGTAAGAAAAAAGGTTGATGTAAATAGTACTCAACTCCTTGAGCTAAATCAGGGTAACCCCTGGTTCTCAATGTCGTCCTCCTCAAGGCCCATAAAAATAAAAAATTCTAAAAGCATTTAAAATTCAAAAAAAAGAAAATCAAACCATAAAATAAAAAAACTTCCAAACCTTAAAAATCCAAATAAGCTTTAAAAAAATCTAAGCAATAAAGTGATAAGTCTGTCTTTGATGTGGGCCCACCTTGATGTGGCCCATTCATCTTTTGAGGCCCTATCTTTAATATTGTTCGTTCATCATGTGGGCCCACCTACGAGAGATTGTAAAGAGAAGAGGGCAAGATGAGAATTAATTGAAAAGTTTAAGGATAAATTTATTTAAAAATTAGTCAAAAATGTCTACCCACTTAAGCTAAAGAAGCACTAAAAAAGTTACAATCACTTATTTTTAAAGATCTTTTACGCTATTTTTTAAAAATTAAGTAATAAAATTATAGTTACAAAATAATTATTTTCAAGATAAGAGCTTAAGTTTTTAGAATAAGCAAATAAACTCTTATTAGTAGAAATGCCAAACAATTCTATAGATTTCAAGTATATGAGTTTAGAGGATTGAGGATGTGAGAAATGATGTTTTGATTCTTAAACTAGTGGATCTCCTAAAAAAGTTCAAATAGAAAGTAATGTTGTTCTTAATGACTTTGAGATCATAAACCTAAAGACATTTGAAATCCATAAAAAAGTGCGTATTGAAAAATCCTTATTCCTTGAGAATAAGTATAGGGTGATTAAGTTCTTGAAACCACACTGTTGAATTTTATCTTTTCCTACAAAGATATACTTGGACTCGACGAAGATATGGTTGTACATCTACCTACGAAACCCAAAATCAAGTCCATCAAGTAGAAGTTAAGAAGAACGAGACCAGAGTAAATCCTAAAAATATAGAAAGAAGTCATCACGCAGTATAATATAGATTTTTTGTTAGTATCCAACTATCTAAAATGACTTGCCAGTATTGTATCAGTTTTAAAGAAGGATGACAAGGTTTGAATGTGCATAGACTTTTCCCACCTCGATAAAGCTAGTCCTAAAATTGAGTTTCCATTGCCTTATATCGATACTCTAATTAACAACATGCTGTTTTACAAAATATTCTTCTTTATGGACTGTTTCTCAAGCTATAACCAAATCAAGATAACCGCAGAAGAGTAAGAGAATACTGCATTCATCACATCATGGGGAACCTTTTGTTGTTGAGTCATGCCATTTAAGTTAAAGAACACTAGGACTATATACCAAGCAATTATGGCAACATTATTTCGTGGTGTAACGAACAAAGAAATGAAAGTTTATATGGATGACATGATTGTCAAATTTTAAAGCATCGATAGACATTTTGAAAATATTAAGAAGCTCTTTGACCAGTTGAAAAAGTTAAAGTTCATTCTCAATTCGAAAAAGTGTCTTCAGTGTCATTAGGGAAAGTTACTTTTCTTTTCTTTATCGTCAGCAAAGAAGGTATGAGGGTCATTAAGATGCTGCCTAAAAAAATCAAGAAAGAAATTTATGATTTTCTAGACAGAATTCAGTACATCAGCTACTTCTTCGCCCAACTCACACCCATATGTGAGCCCATTTTTAAGACACTTCAAAAGAATTTACCGAAGGAATGAAACAACAATTATCAAGAAGCTTTCGATAAAATCTCTTTTTTGTCATACCTATTAAATCCTGCAGTGTCGGTTCCCTCTTCCTTGGGATGGCTATTTCTACTTTACATCTTAATATCAATATAAGTAATTGGATGTGTCCTTTATCAATACAATGATACAGGAAGAAAAAATAAACAATCTAGTACTTAAGTAGAAGGTTTACTAATTATGAAACCAGATACTCGATAATCGAAAAAACCTGCCTTGCCCTTATATGGGCCACTCGATGCCTTTGTAATTATATGATTTCTTACATGACTCTCTTACTCACTTGCATGGATCCAGTGAAGTATCTATTTGAAAAATTAATATTGATAAATAGCTAAGTGGCAGTTGCTTCTTTTTGAGTTTGAAATCATCTATGTGACGCATAAGACGATCAATGTGCAAGTAGTATATGCTCATCTTGTACCTCACTCTTTGTCAGACTACCAACAATTCAAGATCCTCATTCCCATGAGGACGCCTTATTCATCGAGGGAGAAGAAGAAAATGGGATAGACAAGTGGACCATGTACTTCAATGGTGCTGCAAATGTAAAAGGAAGCGAAGTAAGAGCAAACTCTACCCTCTTGATGATAGTCTAGTTCCTATCTCATGGTGTCTAATGTTCAGATGCACTCACAATGTGGTAGTGTATAAAGAATGTATTGTAGATCTAAAAGAAGCCATCACCTTAGGCATAAAGAAACTTGAAATTACGCGTGGTGGTGGGCTATGCACTATGTGTGGAAGTCTGGTGGAATTATAAAATGAATGGCTGGGGGGGGGGGGGGGGGGTGATTAGGACCAAATAAAATTTTAGCTACTTAACATACAATTGTTTACTTAAAATAATATGAAAATTAAATTAAGTAAAATAATTTAACACTAAGGCTTCCAAGCTAATAGTGGGTCCAATCATATAGATTATAATGGATAGAACATGCTAAGCAACTAGTTAATAAACATGATAGTATAGATGTGTGTGTGAGATGTGTTAACTATCAAATCCTATCATTCATCTAATCATGTATACATATAATTCATTAATTAATCACGTAAACATAATTAGATAGGTGCTCAAATGATAATTTAAAATACAAGCATGTATAGTGATTCAATTTTCTTACTTTACTACTCCTGATGGACATACTCAATCGATGAGTGTATCGAATTTCACCATCGAAGGTTTTAAATCAGGTTTACCTTTAACCTTTACAACCCTACACAAGGATCATGATCCTGCACAAGGCCCTACCTATTGGACACTCCTACTGGAGACTCCCATAAGAGACATTAGTTGATTTTCAATCGGCTAACTAACAACCTTAGTCCTAGTCTAAGGACCTACGTTTACTAGTATTGGAGGCTCCCATGGAGACTAAGACGTACACATCTGTATTTGGTGAAATCGATTGTACACAATAACCTAAGTCCTATATAAGAACCTATCGATTTTGGGTTACAAACTCTTACCCTCGATCCTATACAAGGAAAGAGAGAATTGACTCATATATGAGACTCGTCGAATTGAACCCATTGGTCATACCGTGCTTGAGTTGCTTCTTTAAAGTTCTCTTGTGTTTGAATTAACTCAATTTCTCCCCAGATCATTGATGCTGATGTGTTGCCAATGCTTCAACTCTTACGGTCAAATACCTTGCATGTAATGCTCCATTGAGGTGACCAAGGTGATGGGATGTTGGGTGAATCTCGTATAACTAATGGGAGTTAAAATCCTATAGGATTCACCTAAAATGGTCTTTTAGAGAGTTTAGATAATGATTTGACTATACACATTGTTTTGAGAAGAAACAAATGTGTTTTGATAGGAAAATTATCATTCAATAATAAAAAAAAAGAATGAGAGAGAACAATCATCACAATGTAATTTATTGATTCTGAATTCATTTACATCCTCTTATCTTCCTTGATTCTGAAACAAAGTATAATGAATCAATATAACGGCGTGAAAGAGAAGTAGTTTAATGACAATTTTGGCAATATTTCGGCATATTTAGTATCCGTCAGAGTGACAGAGGGATTGTGTGTCCAAGATCTTTGTTTCAAGTCAACATACAAGAAGTGTATACATCAAAATTTGGAGAGAACTTACAAAATTATATTGCGCAAAGCACGGGTTCGTGTAACTCTCTTGTGTTGCGTGGAGGGCGTGCGACACATTTGCTCCTTCATTTTTCCTCTCATTTCTTGCATCTCTCTGGAATTTCTCTTCTCCAAATGAAGAGGGGAAGTGGTATTTATAGGATTTCACATGTGTGAACCTCGAACGTTGTGCCATGGGGCCTACCGTGCTCAACACTCCTGTTGCACGGGAGGCAACGAACCACTTATCTTCTATGTTGTGTAGATCCGCACAACTTAACTCTCTGTTGCGCGACATACAACAGACCCCCTACATCTTCTATGTTGTACGGACCTGCGTAACAACTCCATGTTTCGTGGACCCGTGTAACTCAACTCTGCTCTACTTTCTTCTGTCTTTAATTTCTTTTCTTCATCTCTCATCTTCTTTTTCTTTCACAACTTTACACTCTTTTGAAATCTTCTCTTTTAAACTTCACATGGAGTTACAAATAATATTTAACTTTGAGTAAAACTTTATAAAGCATTTACACTCTTATATTTTTAAAATTTTGAATTAGATAATTAAAAGCTAAGCTTCGATCTTTTTACTGTGCTAGTTTCCTTAAGAGAGACTTCCAATATGTCTCATGCTTTCTTTTCCATTTCACATATGAAAATATATTTAAATTCATCGGAAGAAACCACACAGTATATAGCATTAGGAGCTTTAACATCATAAGTATACTATGCTCTCTCATTAACACATTTCGATTTATATTTGGGAGTGCTAATGGTTCTACTATCAACTATGACTTGTTCTATAAGCATAGTGTATCCTTGATCGAAATTATCCAAACCATAAGGTAAAGGGATCACAGAAATATCTTTATCGTATCCTTCTAATAGATGTAGTTAGACTCATCAAAATATGTTGGTTGTGTGACGGCACACTCCTTTTGGGTAGACATTATTCTTCTCTTGGATCAACTAAATGTAGTTAAGCCCTCCAAGAGCTACCCTTTTTAATACCAATTAAAATTGCGCATAGTGGTGGGCCACATATACATGTGCGGAAGCTAGGCGGAACTATAAAATGAATGACCAAGTCCTAAAAGGGAGAGGTGAGGGTTGGGGGGAGGGTGATTCAGACAATTTTTTTTTATCAATTAACACATAATTTCTTACTTAAAATAATATACAAATTAAAGTAAACAATTTAACACGAAATCTTTCAAACCAATAGTGGATCCAATCACATAGACTACAATGGATGTAATAGGCTAAGTAACTAGTTTATAAAACTGATAGTGTAAATGTATGTATTGGGTGTGCTAAATATTAAATGTTAACATTCATCTAATCATGCATACATATAATTCATTAATTAATCACATAAGCATAATTAAATAAGTGATCAAATGACAATATCAAATATAAGCATGTATAGTGGTTTGGTTTCCTTACTTCACTCCCAGTGGATGCACTCAACGTATGAGTTTACTGGATTTTACTATCAGAGGTTTTAAATCAAGTTTACCTCTAACCTTTACAACCATACACAAGGACCACGATCCTACATAAGTACCTACCTAGTGTACACTCCCACCGGAAGCCCCGGCAAGAGATTTTAGTTAGTTTTTAATCGACTAACCAACAACTTGGTTATAGTCCAAGGACTTATGTTTACTCTCACCAGATGCTTTCATAGAGATTAACACGTACACATCCATATCCGGTGAATTCAACTATACACAATAATCTAAGTTTTACACAAGAACCTATCAAGTTTATATGAAAAACTCTTACTCTCGATCCTACATAAGGAAAGAGAGTATACACCCATACATGACACTTACTTGTCAAATTAAGTACATTTGTCATACTGTGCTTAAGTCGCTTCTTCAAAGTTCTTCCTTACTTGAATTAACTCTTCAATTGATCCTTTGATCATTGATATCGATGCGTTGTTAATGTTTCAACTCCTATGGTCAAACATCTTTCATGTAATGCTTCATTAAGGTGACCAATGCGATGAGTGGTTGGGTGAATCTCCTATAATTAATGGAGAGTTGAAATCCTACGGAATTCACCTAAAATGATCTTTTAGAAAGTCTAGAATGAGATTTGACTATAGATATAATGTTTAATCTCTAGAAAATATTAGAATTCAAAATCATCTTCAAGGTGGAGGTTGGAATCCTCATTAGAGTGAAATTCTCAAGGACGATAACTTAAAACTCATGAGATTAGATGTCAAGGATATAAGATATCAACATTGAATCACCTAGCCTTTTATTGCACTGAAAATCCTTCAGCATACCCAAAGAGGGCATATTTTATATAAAGGAATTGACTTCCAACGGTCATAAAATGGGAAAAAATGCCTAGTCTTTGGTCGGACCAAATTGAGCTCCAGTCGCACCGAATTAGATAGGAAAAATTGTTGGACAGATTTTAGCACTTTGGGTTTAACCGAATATGATCTTCTATCGGATCGAACATGGTATTCGGTCAGCCTAAATGTGGCATTCGGTTGCAGCCAAATTACCTTGAATTTCTGTCCAAGCACGCTAATTTCTTTTAGGCGATTTTGGTCAGACTGAAGGTGGAATCGGTGGGACAGAAAGTTGCTGAAATTGTGTATTTTTTTTTAGCAACTAGTGACCTCTAAAGCTAATATAAGCATGTTTAATTATGAATCCTAAATCTTAGGGATGATTAATAAAATGTTTACCTATTAGGGTTAAAATGATCTAAAGGTTTATGTTGTTTTGAGTTAAGGGTTAGTGTATTCGTCAAGGCACATCATATACCTATTCTTTGCTCCTTAAAACTCTATGTCCTCTTGTGTTTTTGGTCTTCAGCTTCCAAGGGACCAACTAGATCTCTTACACATAGACGCACGTGATTGACAAACAAGGTGCACAAATAAGTACACTAACAAAGTTGAAGGTCTTTGGTAACTTGCAACTCATAATTAATTATAAGAATGACGACTTGAAGACCAAAGATAAGAAATTGATCCCATACTAAATCTATCTCGAGAATCTAGGTGAGGTATTCGATGAGGTCACCCTTAGTGCATGCTGCATTTGAAGAATAAATTTAGCAATGCTCTAGCCACCTTTGTATCATGCTAGAAATTTTGAAGGGAGAAAAATAATGGGAGCTCACAGCTAAGTTTCAAGAAGACTCAACGTTCTGCCTGCAGATTGAAGAAGTCAAAGCACCACTTGATAACTGCCCTTGGTATATCAACATCAAGCAATATCTAAATGATCAGACATTCCTTGGAGATGTAATGCTTGCACCATCCAACGCCTGACAGCATATGTCATGATCAACGGTGATGTCTTATACAAATGGTCTTTCAACTACATTTTACTATGATGTGTGGACGCAATAGAAGCAGTCAAAATGTTGTCTGAGGTTACAATCCATCCATAAATAGACATATAATGACCAAGAAAATTCTACAACTTGAATACCATTGGATGACTATGGAGATATATATATTACTACGGGCGGGCATGTCTATGTATAGATGGATAATATCCCCCCCCCCCCATCTAAATGATCAGCCATACCTCGAAGATGTAATGCTTGCACCATCCAATGCCTAACATCATAGGTCATGAACAACGGTGATGTCTTATACAAATAGTCTTTCAACTACATTTTACTATGATGTGTGGACGCAATGGAAGCAGTGAAAATCTTGTCTGAAGTTACAATCCATCCATAAATAGACATATAATGGCCAAGAAAATTTTACAACTTGAATACTATTTTACCATGATGTGTGGACGCAATGGAAGCAGTGAAAAACTTGTTTAAGGCTATAATCCATCCATAAATAGACATATAATTGCCAAGAAAATTTTACAACTTGAATACCATTGGATGACTATGGAGATACATATATATATATATATATATTACTACCGGCATATCTATGTATGTATGGATACTCGAACCCATACATGTATGGATGGATACTCAATCCTATGGATTATATCCCCCCCTTGGATACTCGAACCCGGTACATATAGATACTTGAATCCTTGATTGAGTGTTGAAACTCCTGAGAGTCTACCATCGGAGTAAGGGTAAGGATCCGACAACTTAGATACACTTCGGCCATTCTCCGTATAATATATTGACATCATAGGTAAAGTGAGTCCGAAAGCTACAGTTATGCCTATGATTATTTTATAAAGTGGGGGAAGTAGCATATTATATTACCAACGTACCATTGCTCGTGGTAAAGTTCCTTTAAAAATAACATCATTGGCTATTTGCGAGTTCCATAAGCCATAATCAACCCTTTGTGAATTAGAAGTTGAAGGACTTGCTCCTCGAGCCATTCAAAATAAAAGAAGTACCAATCAAGCCCTACTGCACGCAAATGATGAGATCTCAACCGTTGATTTTCCTTGAGTCCGACTACCTTGCCGATCCAGGCCGTTGGAAAGCCTCGGTGCATCTGTTTGATCCCCTTTGCTAACAATTCACATCTTCTCTAAACGTTGCCAGGCCCACCTATCGGGCTCTGCATCTGACATACTATATAGCATCTGGAAAAAGATCAGGTCGGGGATTATCCGATGGGCAATAAGTAAGGAAGGAAAGCTTTTCCACCGTCCATTGTTTTCGTACATGTGTGGCCTACCTGATTTTCTACTATCCTGATCCTTTTGCCAGGTGATCCACACGTCAACCACCACCTGATTCATAGCTCGGATGTCCTTGACATGGCTTAGGTTGGCATGTGAATTGTGGGGCTAGCAAAACCAATGCATCTCTTCAAATAAGAAATAGAAGGTTTGAAATATCAGAGTTGTTTGTTTTACTTTCACATTATATATATATATATATATATATATATATATATATATAATGCTCCAGACTCCAGTGCTCCCAGAGCATTATAAGTTACTCCTAGTTACATTGAGCTCTTCGAACGTCTAATTCATAAATCTAGACCGTTCATTAGGTACAGACACATTTCCCCAACTACCATGCTAACATCACACTGATTTGACAAACACTAACCATTTGATCAATGGCCTTTAACATGGACAGTCAAGATCAATTACTCAAAATTGATCCAATCAGCAATTTAATCCATCTAATATGTTTCTAAAGAATCACTTTTGTTAGCCAATCATAACCATTCCATCCGTGGCCAGGAGAAAAGATGACTAAAAAAAGGCCAAATCAAGGATGGATCGGTTCATCTTTTCAGAGCAATTTTTGGAAGAGAGTGCATGAAATATGTTGACTTAATGGACAGTTCAGATCAGTCGATTGGACTGTCTAAGTATCCCAATATAACTAGGAGCACTGTAACTTATAATACTTTAAGAGCACTGTAGCTTTTCTCTTTATTTTAGATCAGTGGTAGGTAATTTTGTGACAGGGAAGGCATCAGTAATGTTTTTGTGACTGTGAAGCTAAGTAGAAAGGAGGTCTTTAAGATGGAGACAGGCTCTCTAAACAAAAGCAATATTTAAAGAAAAAGAGAAAGGTGATGCCTACTTCCATGGACGTCTAGGAATGCCTGTACTTTTGGAAGGTTCGTCGAGCCCTTCCACACTCCTCCAGATTATAGCTCTCCATTAAGTGGGCCACACTGTCTAGATATTTTAAGGTAATTAAATTTTGGCATTTTCCACCTCCAGTGGTTTTCCATCTATGAAACAAATATATGGCTAGAAATTTTTTTGCTGCAAATTGTGCCCTTCTGATTAAAGGGCCTGAATTCTAGGGTATGAAATTCTTGAAATCTAAACAATGTGGCCCACCTAATGGAAAGTTGGAATCTCCTACGTATGTTTTATATTGGTATGTGTGTCTGCATGTGGATAGATGATGAAGAGGACTTGAGGTCCAACATTGTCTTCCTCAGAGGTTAGCTGTTCTGAATTTGTGAAATTTCTTCGGATACCTCACAGAGAAACATTGAATCCACGATGAAAAGAAAATAAAAAATAAAATTTTAAAAATTCATAATTTCATTGATGATTGAAATAAACTATCTATAACCCTTTAAATAGGGATACCAATCATTGGAAGAAATTTTGAAATTAAACTATAACTAAAACTCCCTCAAATTTATAAATTAATATAAATAGTAAATTATTCTAAACACTTTTCATGTTGGATACAACTCTTAAAGCCCAATGTACAAAAAGTGACGATCAAACTAAAACTTACTAAAAATAGTAAAAAGAAAAATAAATAGAGTATTCAACCATTGATCTGATGGAATATTGCAAATTCGGCGTGGACAACCTCACATAGCTGGGTTGGTTGGTTAAAATAGTTCGTCCTACCCCAAAATCATATGGTATGTCAAGTAATTCATTTTGGTTTGCGAGATATGTATGTTTTAAGGTTTTGATGGTCTTGATGATTTTCGCATCTCATCAGGCTTTCTCTAGTCCATCTTGAACATGAAAATGTTCGCATCCCGCTCTAAATAAATGGATAATATGATAGGTAAAGGAAATGCCTTCCCAATTCTTCATATACTTTTATTATTGTGCCAATTTAGACATTGGGTTCTAATAAAACCCACCTCTAGTGGGCCATTGGATGAGGGTCTCCGGTGTATTGCTCGTGTGGGGCCAAAAATCATCAAATTCATGGTGGCCCACCTAATGATTGAATTAGTCTGATTAGACAGGCTTGTGCCGTACACTCACAATGGTGGATCCACATGTAGCTAGTGGCTTGATTTTCTCATCTCCCGATATTAGCACGTGAGACGTTTCTGTTAAGCTTATTAGAGTCCAATCTGAGTTTGTTTCGAGGTTTTTCACTCTTTGAGAGTTTCGGTGGAATTGAGTTAAATGGGTGAGGTGGTTCTTGACTGAGTGGTGAGTAAAATATGTTTTTGAGCCTTGATGAAATCTGATTGAGTTGGCTCAGCTGAATAAACTGATGTTTATTTTCTTTCTTTTTTCTTTTTTTCTTTTTTCATTTTTCTTTTACAAAAATAAGTTTTGAAGGGTCCCGCATGATGGGCCTTTTTTTATTTTTTAATTAAATGTGATTGATTGGTCAAATAGTCTACTTTTCACACATGTATCCGCAGAGTTAAGATCTGGGAGTGTATTATATTTGTATGTGAACACTTGTAAAAAAGGTCTGAAGCATTGTGTGAGACTGGTACGTATGGTCTGATAGAACCAGTTTCATCAGTAGACCATGCGGCTTTTTATCAGCCCAATGCAGGAAGCTACAGAGAAAAACCATCTGGTTTGAGAGTTAACCGACAATGGTACACCCAAACAGATTTTCAGACCCTTTGTTTTCACATACAACCTCTCTTTTCCTATCTACTTGTCACTTGTGTAGGACATCCAGGCTGTTTGCAGGTGTCCTGCACCATAAAGATCACATGGACGGTGACCGGACAATCTACCTGCACCCATGTGCCATGTGCCAAGTCAGGCCATCTGCTTTCAATTGATTTTGATGTTTGGATCGCCTGTTGGATAGTCCTTGCTGGTTGTTGACCCAGGTGATCTGAATTTTATTAGGCACCTGCTTCACGGATCTAAAATTTCACCAGTGGCCTACAAAGGGTTCGATGAACGGTCTAGATTGATTATTCGACTGGCTGCGAATTTTAAAGCATCAATGCACGTGAGCATTCCTCTATATTGATATTAAATTGGGGAAGTTTAGATGAATAATGAAAGGTGATTAACTCAGCTTTTTAGCGGCCATAGTTAAATACCTCTAAAAAGCTTAATAGGCTTCTTCTACGAGTTATTCACCAGCATGTAAGAAGTTACTCACTTGCCTAAAAAACTTTTTTATGCACTATTGCCTATGTAGGGCCCACCGTATTGAGTCAGCTTACAACTTTTTTATGCACATTGCCTATGTGAGGTGAGATGATCCTTTCAATTGGAGATTTTGAAGGTCCATTTATAAATGATCACCCAAGTCATCTTACCATAACTTGTCATGCAGGTTTTTCTTTTCAGCTAACATGCCATTTAATATAAGAAAACAGTGGGCCCCACCATAAAATCAGTGGTCTTGAAAATTAGGCTGTCCCATTCATTAGGTGACCACACTTGTATGTTGAGTCATTATACCATTGGACGTCTGTTATTAATTGATTCCAGTAGTGTCACCCACCTGATTAGAATGATTGATTTTTGTGACAGGTGATACTCGTGCTGAGGAATAAGGTATGCATGGTTCATATGAGCTGCATAAATGACATCAATATAAAAACCATGGTTTTAAGAATCAGCTGAGTCTAATGTACTCATCTGAGTCGACTCAGACTCAGTAGGGCCTGATCCAGTTCGATACCACAAGTCACCTTCCCAAGTCATTCCAACTCAGGCGAGTTGGGCCGATTCAGCTCTGATTTGGCTAGGTAGATCCCAACTCAATCCAGGACCTTACGTGTCAAATCCAAATCAGATAACTACCCATTGCTGTGGGCGGTCCCAGTTTGAATGTTCCTGATGTGGGTCCAACGCCGTGGAGTGAACACGCTATAGCAGTAAAAAGATTTTTATGGAACAAAGAATTCTGATTCTACCAAATTAACAATGCCTTAAAAAAAAATAAAAATAAAAAAAATCCCATAAAGTGCTTTGTATGCCAGAAATGACCATATTTCCCTGTACTGCTTTCTTCTCCGAAATGTATAGGAGTCACGGGACCTTAAGAAGGGGCCAATCTAACCATCAGGTGGGCCATGTTAATTTGGGATTTTTTGGGTGGTGTGTGTGGGTGTGTGTGTCTATATATATATATATATATATATATATATATATATATATTTATTTATTTATTTATTTATTTATGGTGCACCTTGCCTGATGATCAGATCGGCATGTTTTTTTAATTTTACTTTTTATTCTTTCACTATGATGGAGTCCACCTGTTGGAAGGGTTGGATGCATGTCACCGAAGTACCACATGGCCCGTGATGCTCAATTCCACTTTTCAGAAAATGGCAAATGAAGACAATCTTGTCATTTCATACAAAAAGTCATGTTTTGTTACTTTAATGCCTGTTTATTTTTTAGTTTACTTTTTAAATCAATTAGTAATAATCCTTACAAGAGCGTGTGTGAAAGTTGTTTACACTAAAACAGGGGTGTGGAAAACTGTTAAGGGCACTGTGATATATGCGGCTTGTCGATGCCATTCATTTATCTTAGTAGCTTACTTTACAGAATGAACCCAAAATGAGACTGTACTATGCATGAAGTGAACCACAACATAGAAAACATGAGAATCAAACACCTATAGTTGAAAACTTCTTGGAGCTATAGAAATTTTGGATGAAGCTGAATTTTGTGTTTTACCTTTATCCATATATGCATGATCCTATGAACAAGCGGGATGATAAATAAACATCACAGTAGGCTCTACTAAGGATTCAGCTTTCAAGTATGGATGTAGTTATTATCACCGTTTTGTGTAGTGTGGCCCACCTAGGCTTCATATATCTGTCATGCCCTAAAATGAGCGGCTAAAACAGAACCCACAAGGTGGGATTCACCCTATGAATCCTGGCTTAATTCACCCAATGAATCTTTCTCTTTCAATTGATGGAGAGGTAATGATTATTGATTTACCACTACACACAGTACAAAATGATAAAACACACAATCCCTAAGATATTAAGGCTTTTGTTGGCAAAAGTCCAGATTCCTTCCATTTCAGCCATAAAAATTCGGTAACTCTATACTGCCTATAAAACAAATTTTTAATGCAAAATTCCTGAGGAATTTACCTTTTCCAAACAATGCCGACAATTGGAAATCCTTGGGATATGCTTTTAAAAGCCGGAACTAGTAAAATGTTCATGTCTATTTTTCTTTAAAAGTAGAGAAGTTGAGCATTGTGGAGCCGACATGATATGCTTATAACTTCCAACCATTAAATATATGAAACCCGTCTTCAGGATCACAAGAACAAAATATCTGGCCAATCGAATTATCAAATGGGCCACACTAGAATTGGATGTTTCTAAATCATGTACATTATTATTATTATTATTATTATTATTATTATTATTATTATTCCCTTGTCTTATAATCTTAGTGGGATGCATCTTTTGGATAGTTTGGATATTACAGACATACAATGCAGGGCCGCAATTCTAATTCTCCACCTTCTGTAGAAAAATTAATCAAAGGCATTTAAGTAACTTCTCTCCTTGAAAAGCACCATCCCGAATTTTGGTGCTTCAAGGCACTATTTGATAAATCTGAACTTCCGAGGAATTTTGCAGTAAATTCCAATATAAAACAAGGGATGCATGGTTCATATATATATATAAACCCTGAACGTTAGATTTTCTCCAAAAATGCTTGGCTTTTAACAAACTATCAAAACAGTCTTTTCAGCAGCTAATGTAAAAGAAGTGTCCCTAGTGTTTTTTTTTTTTTTTAAATTTTTAACTTACAAAATTGGGGTCAAGCATCCTAAGGCCATGCATGCCACGTGTATATGAATATCCACCATTGCAAAGATGCACCCTGTAATGATGATTAGATGCCCCAGCGATACATCACTCAAAATCTCCAAATTCATGTGGCCCACCTTTTGATTGAGGATCTGCCTAACTTTGGGTCATCCGACCATCACGGTGGAGTGCATCTTTTGGACCTCACAATTCTTGACTCTATTGTGTTTTTAGAAAATGTATTTGGTGAACGCGGCATTCCATGGCCCAAAATTCCTTGGAGTCCACCGTAATGTCTTTGTGACATTCTTTCCATTAATCAGTTTGGCTAACTCATGTCACGACATGAGCTAAAAAATAAAGACCCCTACCATACAAAAACAGTCAGGATGAAAAACCCCACCATTGAAACCTTTATGGGCCTCATTATGACATATATATATATGCAATCCAACCTGTTAATAAGGTTATTCTCAACGGATGAAAGGAAAACTAAAATATCAGCCTGACCTACAACTCCCCAACCCTTAGAATGCTTCCACTGATAGGTGTCCATGCAATCCCCACTATTTCTTGTGCTATTGCTTGCTTTGAATCCATGAATCTGTCCGATTCTTATGGTCACATCTTAACATTAGTTGGACCAACAGATGGAGAGATTGGATATAGCACAAACATCATAGTACGTGACGTTCACCACCTTCCTCAAGGGGACTCCTTACGGATATGCCTCCAACATGAAGAAAAAGAAGAAGAAATAAATTCTAAAAATTTAAAAATTCATTGATAGATAATAAAAATGAATTTACAACTCTTCAAATAGTGATACTAAACCTTAGAATAAGTTTCATAATTAAACTCTAACTCAAACTCCTTAAAATTTGTAATTTACTATAAATAGTAAATTTACTATTTATAATTGGTGTCCTATTTGGCTTACCTACGTTATTTTACTAATTTTTATAAGTATTTTTCGTGTTGGACATGATTCTTAAATCCCAAAGGATGAAGAGCTATGATAAACTAAAAATTACTATAAATAGTAAAAAAAATGAAAATAAAGTAGATTTTTGACTGTCGATATGATGGAATCTGAAAATTTAGGCATGGGCAACCCGGCATATATATGGTATGTCAGGTAACTCATCTTGGTTTACATGATACGTCTGTTGTAAGGTTCTGACGGTTTGGATCATCTCCACTGCCGTCGGGTCTTCTCTGGTTCATCCTGAACAAGAAAGTGCCGGCGACCCGCTCTATGTAGTTTAGGAATACATGGGTGTCCATTAACCATAGTTAAATGAAATTCGCATCCACATTTGGCTGTTTCATCCTTCTAAAGAAGTGGATGCCTTTCTGGAAAAAAAGTTGGAAATCTTATTTTTATAGAAGTAATCTCTATAACTACCTCCTAAGTACCAATTGCATGTGAATTTTCATGCAATCATAGCACAGGCCAAATGTCACAATTATACGGCATCCAATAGCACAAAAAAGGTACGCCCACCAGGAAGTTCATCGAACGGAAAAATCAGGCTAGCCCACACAGCTTCATCATTAATGAAACTAGAGTCGCCCTTTTCCTTTATCTAAATAGAGTGATTTACATCTGTTAAATATTCCAAAGTGTTATTCTCCTGCTGTAAAAAGAAAAAGAAAGAAAAGAAAGTGGAATAAGTCCAATCGTTGAAGTGTCGTGGGCCTGGAAAGGCATGTCACATGGGTCCACGTAACCAGCAACACCTATGTATTTGTCTAAGGCAATGAGCTGGACCCAGTTCTTTAAAACCTGGACCGAATGGGCGGTGGTCTGAACCGGGTTGACCCGTGACATCACCGCAATGTCAAAATTAAATTGATTAAAGAAATTGAGAAAAATATTAAAGCATGATGGTTGCAGGGAATGTCACATATATATGTTAGTAGAAGTCAAGCTGTGTGGGGCCCTTTTGGCTGTGCAAGTCGCATCCAACTTGCCGATTCCATGCCATGAAAGACATTGATGAGGTGGTGCGTGTTACACTACGTTGTGTATATGTCATGCAACCTGGTCACTAGGCGATACACAAAATGATGCAGAATGGGTTGTGGATACGCTCATGACTATGATGGATTGAAGAAAAGATATCAAGGAGGATTGACAATATTCAGCGTAGTTCGATTGATAGGCCAATTAGGTCAACATGTCAAAATTCTGTTACAAATTTTAGAATTGTTCGTGGACAATTTCTACCAGTTTCGACTGGTCAACATGTCAAAATTTCTTTAGAAATTTCAGAATTGTTCTTGGACAATTTCTGCTAGTTTTGATAGGTTGATAGATCTGGTCGACAGGTCGACTAGTTAGGTCAATAGGTTGAAATTCATAGAATTTTCAGTTTTAGTCTTCGGACGTTTTTTGAGCCATTTCGGCCGATCTACTTAACTGGTCAACGGATGTAAGAATTTGTACATCTATTTAGAATTTGTTTCCTTATTCGATTATGACTCTTTGATTGCATTTTTATGGTTATTTAAGGATGTCAAAACTCATTTTTTATTTATTCAATCAATTAAAATTCCTAGATTTATATTCTCTCTCTCGTGAATTTTAAAAATTCTCTGGAGCTGTCGAGATAGAAAATCCAATGAATGGTAATATTTTCAGAGTGAATGGTCATCGACTTAAACTATTTGCTGATAAATTTGATTAAGAAGATATGTCATCGCTCTGGATGATCCTGTTTATAAGGACTAATATTGTAGTTTGATGTAAGTTCATTTATTAGTTTACTGATTTCTTAGGATTAAGTTAGAATAATTTGATTTTATTTAGTTTGTTTTTGTCTAATGGTAACACCTTTAGATGGTGGAGACTTCATGCCATCTCATTGATTTTCTTCAGGTACTCTCTCTCTCTCTCTCTCTCTCTCTTACTTATTCCTCTTTTATTTTCATTGTCCCATGTTATGATATATTGCATATCTTTTTTATATTGAGGACAATGTAGATTTTATATTGGGGGTGACATTATATAGAACTAATCAATATCTTCTTAGTTTTTGAGTAAAAAATATATAAAAAATTTAAAATTTTAAAACTCTTTTTGAAGATTAATATTCTGTATATCGGCTTATATTTGAGTGCAAGATAATAGTCTATAACATACATTTTTAAAGTCTAGAGTTTAGTTGATTAGTAAATTTTTTTAATGAATTGATTGTTAACTTAAACTCCTAATTTTAGCTTGATGATTACTTGAGAGTGTTATGAACCAAAGCCTGTAGATCCATATCTACCTTGGTATGAAAAGATAAAAAAAGATCAGCTAAAAAAGCTATTGGAATCGAAAATGGATACATATTGCATGTGCTTAAATGAGAAAACAATAAAGAAATAATGAAAGAAAAATAAAGACGATAGTGTGAAATTCATTGATGAAAAAAATATTAAAAAGCTGAAAAATTAAGTGAGAAATGAGATGAGTTCGGAATCAATAACTTGTGTTGATATGTCCACTTTAAGGTAATTATTATAGTCAACATTATGAAGAGAAGGTTAACTCTTATGAATTATAGGATGGAATTCATTGAGCACAATAAGAACGTGATGTTTAATTAATTTTATCAATTGATTGATGAAGGAGAACTTAATTTAATGGTTTACTAGTGATATTAGATTCTACACTGACGATATTTCATCTTTATATCTTTGAATTATACTTACATATGTATAGGATTGTACACAATGTTGTTTTTAAGAAAGATGTTTGAAATTTGGGATTTGAAGATTAATTTTTCACATGTTTTACTCGGGACTAGCAAAATGCCGGCTGAGGAGTATGTTCAGTGAGAAATATTGTATATTTCCCCCTTTATTATGTATTGGTTTTATAATGTCATGCCCCAAACTCGGAAACCGGGCTCACAAAAATTTCGATCGCCGAATCTGGCGCCAACAGCCTCCGTAGAACCCCATTCTCGACTCCCAGCTCCCATTCGCTAGGTTCCGATCCTGAGATGCTATAAGGAGGATTTTCAACATCAGTTTGATTCGTAATAAGCATAACCAAAGGCATAACCCACAAACAACAACAAAAAACTCCCTTACATTTTCACTATGATCAAAAACTTTATAAGTACAATGAGCATAAAGGGAAATACAATGATGATAGGCCAAAAGCTCCAAAATAATCTGCCACGTGCTCAAGCCTCAGCGCTGCGGTGATCCAACGTCACCTGCACGCAATGGTCGCGCATAAGCTTATAAAAAGCTTAGAGGGTGGTGAAAGTGTGTGCGTCGGGTAGTAATATGATCATGCGATATCAGAGTAATGCGAAATATGTAGAGAGATCCATGAATACCATTAGCCGTACCAAGGCTATGCGATGTAATACATGAATGATATCGGCCATACCAAAGCCATGTGATGTGAAATACAACTCAAGCATACAAATCCCTCTCTAAGTCCACATATCAATACAACTCAAATCTAGGATATCACCGGGGTCTAGTACACTCTAAACCAGATCGCCGCCCCATCATGCGCAATAAGGTAAGTGGAAGAGATCTCACTATCCGCCTGCCAATATCGGACTCGACTCGTCGATAGCAGATCCATTCCTCGAGCTGGTCAAACTCAGCCTAGCTTTGCCCCCTACTCTCTGACGGGTAAGGTCGCACCCCCTTTCAACCGACCACGACACAGTGGAAATCGCGACCGTCTGATAATCGACACTTAGCGCTTCTGTACCCACTCGGTCTAGACGTTGGAGCAACCTCTTGGTACTATAAGGGTTTAGGGACTTTCACCCAGGGATATCTATAGCACCCCATGTAAAATAAGATTTTCGATATCCAATCCTACCAACCACGCTACGCCTGTGGAGGCTACGGCCCCGATGTCGTTAGGGCGTATAGTAATCATGTCATACAATGCGAAATGCATAAATCACACTATCCAATCATGCAGCAAATCCTGCGCGTATCGTGCGCTCATGAGAGGTAACACCGCCTAACCGGGAGCCCCTAAATAATCTGTCCGAAGGCATATGCTATGATCAGTCACTTCTCATATCAAGCATACATATGATGCGTATGATCGTGAGTCATGAAACTATGCTAAACATGTGATAAAGTAATGAACTATCCTTACAATGCAGATGGGCCTAGACGGCCTATATGCAACAAGTACGGGCCTAATAATAGGCCCTAGGGAGAGTTGTAATATGGACATCCAACCAACATTATACTTACAATGTGGACGTCAAACCAACATTGCTCCCAAGGCACGATCGTCATAAACATCGTTACATAATCTATGTTGGGTTCACACATTGCAATGGACCTTAGGTACATCCTATTGGGCCTTAAATACATCAAATGGGCCATATCATATGGGCCTTTTATTCATCAAATGGGCCACATCACTGGTCCGCACCAATGGGCCTTATGTGCATTGCAATGGGTCATAACCCGTGGGCCTTAGATTGCATCAAATGAGCCTAATCTCATGGGTCTTATAGGTAACAAAGAGGTTGCACCAATTGGGCCCCATATGTACATCAAATGGGTCTCAACCCATAGGCCCTAGTACATCTCAATGGGCCTTAACCCATGGGCCCCTAAAACATCAAATGGGCCTAATCCATGGGCATTAGAATACATCAAAATAGGTCTAATCCCATGGGCCTTAGAATACATCAAATGGCCTAATCCCATGGGCCTTAGTATACATCAAATGGGCCTCGACCCATGGGCGTTACATATATATCAAAGTAGGTCTCAACCATAGGCCGTAAATACATCGAATGGCCCCATGACATGGGCCTTACATCCACATCAAAGTGGGCCCTAATGAACTACCACAAATATAATAAGATGGACCTAAAAAACATGCCAAGGTGGGGTCCATTTGGACTTTAGATTTGACTCTTTCTTTAGCTCAAGCCATAAAATGAGCTTACAAAATGGATGGATGGATCGGATGCAGCACATACATCATGGAGGGCCCCACTATCACTGAACAGTGTGAATAAAACACATGCATCAAGGGCTCCACCGTCCGGCTGGACGGTGGAGATAAACAGATATACCATGGTGGGTGTGGACGGTGTGGTAAACACGTACATCAATGGTGGGTTCCACGTGGGGCCCACTGTAATGTTTACTTTTGAATCAATCTGTCCATACGGTCACGGGGACCTGGATGAAGAGGAAAAATAATTTTCATATTGATTCAAAACTTATGTGGACCCAAAAAGGGTTTCCAATGGTAGACATCCAATCACACTGTTTCCTGTAGTGTGGGCCACCTGAGCGTTGGATGAGGCTCATTTTTGGAGGGGGCCCACCTTAGGGGGTGGCCCACCATATGAACAAGTTGGATGACAAACATACATCATGGTGGGGCCCACAAATGGAGCTGTGAATCCCTGCCCTCGAACGTCCAGGAGGTTGTAACTAAGATAATATTTGTGTTTTCACAGAGACGTCCAGCATCCCTGGACACTAGACGGTCCTTACAACCAAGGTGGGCTATATTCAGGTGGGCCACCACATGATGAATGGTGTGGGTACAACACACATAAGGTGGGCCACACCTGTAAATGGTTTAGATAGAATACATGCCTCATGGTGGTGTCCATTCAAGTGGGCCACACAACTATATTATGATCTCAAAAAGAGAAAATGAAATAGAGAGGGAGAGAGAGATAGAAAGTGGGACACACTTAAGATGGAGGGCTACACCACTATAAGCCCTCCCTTGTAAGAAATCATACATTAAATGGATCCCTTTACACATGGGACCACCGAAATCGAAATCAACGGTGGAGATCCTTTCCCCACCAATATGGACGGTCTAGATGATCTTTTAATACAAGGAAATAAACATCATGATGGGGTCCATGGAGAATGGACCCATCATGGAATAATCATGTTGATCCAAACCATTGATCGGTTGGCCTCACTTGACCCATCTTAAAAATATGAAAAACTACTCTTATCAAACACCCACTGTTCGATCTTCTTGCTCCTATGGGTTCCTTAGCTCCTTAGCTTCGATTCCAATGGAGGAGATGAGAAATGGATGGCTAAGATGAGAGATCTTGGGATGAAAATGTGGGCCACACTTGGAGCTTTAAAAGAGAGGGAGAGGCTCATACGTATGGAGGTTTTCTTTAGCTTGGGAAGTGATTTTTTTAAAAATGAAGGGAGAGAGAGTTGTAAAGGGAGAGAGAGAGATGGGTGATGGGTGTGTTGATGTGGTGAATGATGGGTATAAGAGCCTCTTTTATGACTTTTGTGGCTATTTGTGTAAGAAAAGTATGGGTGGTGTAAGAACTTTTTGACTTTGGAGGTATTTTGTGTAAGAAAGGTATGGGCTTGTAAGAACTTTTTGACTTTTGTGGCTTGCTTGGGAAATGATGAAAAGTGATGTGTACTTGACATGATGGGGGTTGATTGATGTAACAAGTCGTAGATATTCTCTTGGATTTCACAACGCGCGGCGTTTTACTCACATCGAACATTGACCCACATCTCCTGACCAGGGTATCACCTCGGCGTGCGAGTCGCGGCATCGGAACCGCAGCGACGGTGCGGTCGCTATGGTAAAGGTCTTGGGTTGAGTTGATTCGGGTTGATGGCATACGAATCAGCGTCGCCCGTAAATACCAGTTAAGGGTCGAAGGTTGCCGAAAATTGACCGGTAAGACTGCGAAAGTCTATAGAATGGTACGGTCTAGGATACGGGGCTTACATATAAGCATAGATGTGTTTAATTGATCTATTTATGTATGTTTTATTATGCGAGATTATTTGGAGAGATAAGATGAAAAGAATGATTAAAGAAAATATTTAATGCTCAAAGAATGATTAAGTAAAGATTTGAAGATTTGGAGGTGATTAATGAAGATTTCAAGTGTCAAAAACCAAAAAAATCTAAGTGGAAAAGAGAGAGAAAAGGCTATTCGATTCCACTTGAAAAAATCACAAATTACATCAACAAAAATAATAGACTGTTCGGTCCCACCTAAGGTTGATTCGATCTAAATGAATGTGCACATAACAATCCAGCAAGAAATTATTATTTTTGGAAGAAATTCAGCTCCATACTTAGGTGCGACCAGAGGCATGTTTGGTGCCACCGAAGGAGAGTTCGGTGTGACTTGAGAGAGACAGAGACATAAGATATATTTTGGAGCAATTTGGCTACAATCGAGAGAAGGTTAAGTCCAACTGAAGGTATGTTCGCCTGTAACCAAAGGCTATCGTCGGTGCGACCAAAGCGTAACACAAGTGTATAAAATTGAAGTCGGTTCCAAGTCAGTGCAATTTTTTCTTATTTAAAAGGGTATTTTAGCCACCCTAAAGATACATTTTGGTAAAGGGGATAGAGAAAGGAGTTACAAAATCTTCTACGGAGTCATTCTTCTCCAATCCTTTAGTTCTTCTTCGATTTTTTTTTTTTTTTTTTTTGGAGTTTAGTTCAATCATATATTTGGTTGGCTGACTCCCTTAGCTAGGGCTAAGAGGTGAAGCTTATAGTTGTTTTTAATGTCTTAGTTAAATTTCATTTAAGCAATTGGTTTGATAGTTAAATAATTCATTTATATTAGTTTGAATGAAGATTTATTTTTACTTTGATCTATTATTGACTTTGGGCACATTGGATGCATATGAAAGCTAAGGATGATTACTTATCTATTTTGAAAGGGATTGATCTGTAAAATCCATTGATCTATCATTGACTAAGGCCATGATAGGTACTTGATCAACGCTTTGATGCTTTATATTGAAACCAATTCAATTAAAGTTTAAATCTATGTTGGTATGCGAATGATGATTTAACAACTCTATTATCCGGTTGGATAAGATAGGACTTCGATTCCAATTGAGTTATTTGATTAAATCAAGTAAATTAAATATTAAGAATGTCTATAAGTGTATCCTTAGTGCTCTAGTGCTTTATCTTTATAGATTTCCTACTCAATTACATCAGTACTTCTTAATTCAAATTCTATAAATTAATTTTAGTTCTATTTCTAGTTGTAAAGTATTTTAGAAATTACTCAATTATAAGTCTCTGTGGATACGAGCTCAATCTCATCGAGTTATTACTACATAACTTTGCATTTGGGGTTTGTCTTATCAGTTATCACATGACTTAAAGGGTTATTCTAACTTATGCGTTCGATGGTTCTTAATAATATAAGTCTATGGTGGGGATCATATGTCAAATAAAGACAGATTGATCTTAAACTTTCTGGGTTTTCTATTGGTTATCATAGCTTGAGATTTGATGGATTAGAATGGGTAGATTGGATGTACAAGTGGTTAATCTCACAATAATATATTTTTATTATACTTATAGAAATTTCATGTGGTGGTTGGCCATGGACTATGTGTGGAAGCTTGGCGGAGATATAGAATGAAGGCTATGTGCGGAAGCTTTGCAGTGATTAAGACCAAATAAATTTATGATTTTAATACGCAATTGCTTATTCAAACTAATATGTCAACTAAACTAATCAAGACAATTAACTCTAAGGATTCCAAGTCAATAGAGGGTCCAACCACATAGACTACAATGGATGCAATATGCTAAGAAACTAGTCCATAAACATGATAGTGTACATTTGTGTGTGGGATGTACTGACTATCAAATACTAATATTCAACTAATCAAGCATACATATAATTCATCAATCAATTATATAAGCATAATCAAACAAGTACTCAAATAACAATCCCAAACACAAGCATTTATAGTGGTTTGGTTTTCCTACTCCACTCTCAATGGACACACTCAACCCATGAGTATACTGGATTTTTCTATTAGAGGTTTTAAATTAGGTTCAACTTTAACCTTTATAGCCCTACACAAGGACCGCGATCCTATATAAGGACCTATCTAGCGTACACTCCCACTGGAGGCTCTTGTAAGAGATTTTAATTGATTTTCTATTGACTGACCAAGAACTTCATTCCTAGTTAAAGGACCTATTTTTGCTCCTGTTGAAGGCTCCCATGGAGACTAATATGTACGCACACTTGTCCAGTGAATTAAGCCCTACACAAGATCTTATGTCCTACACAAGAACCTATTTAAGTTTGGGTCATAACTCTTACACTTAATCGTACAGAAGGAAACAAAGTATGAACTCATAGATGACACTTGTCGATTGAGCCCCTTTAATGCACAGTGCTTGGATTTCTTTCTCAAAGTTCTCTCGTGATTGAATTAGCTCCTCAATTACTCCCTTGATCGATCATTGTTACTGATGCTATGTGAAAGCTTTTAGCTCCAAGATCAAATACCTTGAATGCAATGCTCCATTGAGATGACTAAGGTGATGAGAGGGTAGTAAAATCTCTTACAATTAATGAGATAGTTGAAATCATAAAGGATTCACCTAAAATGGTCTTCTAAAAATTTAGACAAAAAATATGCCAATAAGATTGAGTCTAAACTCTAGAAAATGGAACTCAAGATCATCTTCAAGGTAGAGGTTGGAATCCTCATTAGAGTGAAAATATCAAGGAAGATGACTTGAAACTCATGGGATTAGAGGTATAGGGTGTGGGATATTAATAGGGAGTCATCTAGCATACTATTGCACTAAAAACTCCTTAAAATGGCCAAAGACCGAATGCTTTATATAAAGAAATCAGGTTCCAATGGTTGTAAAATGTGCAAAGATGGCTAGTCTTTGGTTCGACTGAATTTAGCTTCGGTCACATAGAATTAGATAGGAAAAGTGGCTTGATAAAATTTGGCACTTTCAGTTGGACCAAATATGGTCTACGGTTGAATCGAATATGGTCTTCGGTCAGACCGAATGTGGCATTCAGTTGCAATCGAATTACCTTGGATTTTTATATTTACATACTGACTTGTTTTAGAGGATTTCTGTCAAAAGGAAAATTCCTTAGGTCGGACCAAATGTTGCTAAAAATCCTTTGAAGCCTAGTTGAACATGTTCAAATGAATTCCTAAGGTTTTAAATGATCAAATAATGGTTTCCTATTAAGAATGGATCATCTTGAGGTTCAAGAGTCATTTTGGGTCAATGGTTAGGGTCACCAAGCAACTTTATATACCCGTTCTTTGCTTCTTGATGGTCATGTCCACTTGTGTCTTCGGTCTTTAACTTTCAAGGGCTCAATCGACTCCTTGATAAAATGACTCACATGATTGACAAATAAGGTGCACAAATTAGTGCACTAATAATTTCTTCCGTTGTCAATTACTTGACAAAAACCTAACCTAGACTAGGTCATGGTTCATACCAATGAGAAACTAAAATAACAAAAAATATTATACGTTCAAGATTTCAATGATTAACAAATTTAAATACAAGACTCGAGACATGTAAAACTAGCAATTTTTCCTCATACTTGCTCCCCTATCTTCATTAATCCCTACATAGAACAAACAAAACCTGCAAAATAAAATTCATTATTTTGGTGGACTTGATTTTTCTCTCCCTTTTTGTTAGTAACTGACAAAGAGTTAGTTCCATAGATATACTAATAAAAACATATTCTAGAAAACTCCATAAGTCATGGATTTACCAATTATAAGACACATACTAACATGGGATTAAATGGTGCATATAACCATTAAATATAAGGAGCATGTGTTTTATGTTCATTAAAAAAAATATACCAATCGACACAGGAATGACCAAAGATAGTTTAAGCTAAAAACATATGGTGCCAAGATTAAGCAATTTTAAAACTTATACTATTAAGATGAATGAGGCGTAATCTTCGAATATACCTATTAATCACAAGAGGAGGCTAGAATCCTCAGGTTTTCCTATAGTCCTCACACAATTATGGTTTAATCCTCTAATATACATTTAAGCTCTCATAAACCTTATAAGGTCAACTATCCCTTTTCATAATCCATTTGGGTGTGAATTTCTTAGGACTCGAACTATGTTCGAGAGGGGAAATGATTTTCATAGATTTATTTCTTTCATGTGATTTCATAGTTGGAGATCTATGTTTAGTATGTGATTTATCTATATTAGTCATACCTTGATAATCATTGCCCTTGATTAACATTGACTTGCCTCTTTTTATTAAGTCGGTCAATTAGTTTCAACAACACCTTCATTCGATCGGTCTTTTTAGTAAGGGTTGGAAACTCTCTTCTTTTCTAATGATCTTTTAGGGATGCTTTTCCATTGGTGTGTTAATTTCTTAGTCATGAATAATTCTCCACTTTAATTTGGGATTGAGGTAGATTTGACCATTTTTAAGTTTGCACATTCAAATTTAAAGTGCCCAATATCTCCACAAGCATGGCATATAAGAGTGGGTCTAAAGCTACTTCCCGAAGTAGACGAGTCCCTTTGGATTACTAGAGGGGTAAAGGTAAAAATGTAACTATCAAGTTTAAATCCTCTAATGTCCTTAATACGCTTACCCATACTAGATTTATAAATATTTTTATGTCCTTAGGTAATCTTATATTTCCCCTTATAGGTTGTAACACCCTGAAAATCGGGGGTCGTGAATAAACTCAACTCCCGAGTTCCAGACCGTCACTTATGCAACAAAAATGGTTATGATTCAATGTTGTCTGATTTAAAGCATTCACATGAGTAAAAGTATACCAAAACTGCAATTCATACTTCAGATCCAGTGATAAAAGCAAGCGGAAGACTAAACAATATATATATCACTGTATGGAAAAACAAAGTAATCTCAACTGTCTCCAAAGTATGACTACATCTCTGAGTCTCATATACATGTAAATAGACAAAAGAATAAGTTCAAAATAGTCCCACTGAAGTCCCCCTCGATCCAGGTCACCTACGGGAAGCCGTCGTGATACTGCATATACGAGAACTCATCCTGGTCCTCGTCAATCTCCGGCTCCACCTCCTGGATCTCGTCATCACCTGCAACTACAACAGGGTCTGGTGGGTGTTGCAAACACCATCCCGTAACGTGGGAATGAGTGATCAACTCAGTGGAATCATAGAGCAAAGATTAGCATGTTCACAATTCAATCACGCAATAATAGTAAAGCAGTAAATCAGACAAATCCTAATACTGTTGTTAATGCAAGATGATATGACGTGATGTATGCCCTCACCGACGATCACCCTCATACGGCAACATCTTACGACCGCGGCATGCCACACTCCCTAGAGTGCTCCACATCTTCCAGGCACATGCAATGCTATGGTGATATGATTACCAAGTTGTTATTAGTCCATTCAAACAGCAGGATTGGGAAACTAAGGTACCTCCCTTGTATCAATCCCAACACGGATCCTGTCTAGGGTCGTCACTCCTAGTAATCTCATACGATGTACATTTCGTAGGTCACTGCAAGGGCTGCCAGGGCTGTTGCTCGCACTCGTTGCACCGCTCCCTCATCACCTTATCAATACAGGCCTACTGTACTCTACTACACGGAAGGGTCGTCGCCTCCCGTGAACTCAGAATACGCTCGCGGTCACTACAAAGGGCTCGTCGCCTGATCAGTGTAGGCCGACAGCTAGAATATAGTGTCCCATACCACCATAATCTGCTCACGAGTCAAGGTGCTCATTGGTCACTACGGGGAGGTTTGTGGCCCCAGTGTAGGCCGACAGCTCGACCACGGTGTCCCATACCACCATGCCCGGCTCATGAGTCTTCGTGGATCAAGGTACCACGGTTAATAGGGTTTACAATGGTAAGTTCAGTACCCTAGGTTCAAGCAGTTATGATACATACAAGGTGAACAAACATCGGCCAGTCGGGTTACTTGACGGGCTCGACTAGCGCGATCGCATCTCGAATTAAACGACATGAAGTGCGTAAAACACTTCGCGTGGCCTAACCACTGCCGCCAACTCTCAACACGAATCACATTCATCGACGCGTCGTTCGTGGCTATGACCAGTCAGCCACGAATTCGCTCGGTTACCGACTGCCTGGACTAAGTCAAGTCCCACACATCTATGGAATTACTATAAAAGGTATTGGAATTGAAATACATCATGTGAGCATGTTAGCACATGTTATAACATTCAACTTAAGCAAATCTTCAAGGCATACTTCCCATGCATATTCAACTTAAGCAAATCCTCAAGCACATACATTCCATGCATGTAATGAAATCATGCATTTTGTCGACATGTAGAAAATTATTTAGGTCAGCATAATAATTGAAAAATCAATCACAAAATCAAATAACATCATTTAATTCAATACATACTAATACAAACATTTATACAAACACATACACTACACACTTAAGTCTACATATGGTATGTCGACCCAAAGTGTGCAACTAGGCGAATCTCTTCGCCAAACTAATTATGCACGCATTCCTAACTTCCTAATGCGACGACAAACCATGTCAATCACATCAGCAAAATATGAATGTAAACAGTACTTCCTACAAATGACTAAAATGCCCTAAATCTCATATTCTTCGTTAGCTTACGAAACGGGAAACGGAGAGCATTTTGTACATGTCAAACGGCGATGCCGTCAAGAATCTACTATTAAACGACATTGAAAGCATTGGGAACCGTCAATCAAAGCGTCTAAAATCCTCACCTAGTGTCTTGTAGACTCGGGAATTGAAGCGGAGCGTATATGGTTCGTCTACGGCGAGTAAGGAGCCTAATACATAAGATCCATAAGCTACATCGCTATGGAAACAAGGAAAACTCAAATCAACATCTATTTAGGGTTTTTACTTACCTAGGATTGCGGTGGAATCGCCGGAAAAGCTGTAGAGGAGTGTTGCTTAAGCACGTGCAACACGTAGCACAAGTGGCGGGAAGAACTCTCCCACTCTCTCACATTCTCTCACTCTTTTTCTCTCTCCTAAGCTAGGGCTTCTCTCAAATTCGGATGGGAGAGAGGAGTGAGGGTTTCAACCCCTTTTATAGCCTAAAACATGCCAAAAATAGGCTTGGGAACAATGTTTACTTGGTGCCTAACCAAATCGGGGCCGTTTCGGTCCAAAAGGGCATTTCTGGAGGTCCCCAGGCCAAATGCGGTCGGACTTAAGCTCATGCATATTGGATCTAGCACACATCCAGTTTTCAGACCGGTTGGGTTCCTAGATCGCACGTGGCGGCCCAGTTTCAGTTTAACGGTCACCGCACCAAGATCAGGCCTATAAGTCTCGTGATATATAATAGATATTTTTTCTGATCCAAGGGTGTAATTTGGCTGTATTCTGACGGTCAGAATGCTTAATACTGATGCGTCAAATTTGTGTGCCAGATTTGAATTTGAAATTCCAACTATATCCCTATTCACACTCTCTTCGGTCCGGGCTCAATGAAATAGCCTGTGATCGTCAGTTGGACTTGATATTCGAAACGATTGCCAAGCCCAGCAAAGTGGTCATAACGGTCTAAGATGGTAGGCATCTGACTTACAACGCGCGGTCCAGATCCAATACAAAGTTTCAAGGAGGTCCCGAGAACAAACCGGCTTAGAGTTTGATCCGAGGCTTTAGAGCATTATAGCACCCTTGGTTCCACTCGCTTCGGGCCTTGTAGAACGTATTTAAAGTGATCAGGGACCATTTCCCAGCTATTCTAACGTTGCACTAGCTAACCTAGTCATATTTTCTAAAGGAATGAATTCTACACAATTTCGGGTCGAGTTGGTACTCGAGCCCAAGTATGGATTTTTCACGGGCGTTACATAGGTACACATCATTCTTAAGCTCTTTTGATGGTGGTTAAGCCCATTACGAGTTACCCGCTCTGATATGAATTGAAATTTTGTGTGGTCGTGAACCACGTGCTATGCACAGAAGCTTGGTAGAGTTATAAAATGAAGGCTACATCCTGGGGGGGGGGGGGGGGGGGGGGGGGGGGGGAGGGGGTGATAAAATTAACATGCAATTTCTTACTTAAACTGTAACGCCCTGAAAATTAGGGGTCGAGTAGAAGTTCAGCTCCCGAGTTTCAATGCATCACTTATGCAACATATATAATGATGATTAAATGTTGTCCATAGTAGTGCATTAAACACGAGTGAGATTACATCAAAACATCATATCATACTCCAGAGTTAATGTAATTAAGCAAGCAGAAGACTAAATTTAATATAAAAAGTATATGTATGTGTTTTATAACCTCCAGAGTATGATCATGTAGCTGGGCTGAATATATATACAAGTGTTGTCTCAAACTTACAAAATGATAAAAATGTAAATGTTCAACTAATCCAGTATCCCTATAATCCCATCGAAGCAGCATGAGGTCTACATAGCACGAGGTCTACATAGACCCGCCTGAGAGCTGCACGCAAGAGAACTCCTCATCTTCGTCTATGAAGACTGGCTCCATCGCGCAGACCTCACCAGAACCTACATCTAAATCAGAGTCTAGTTGATGTTTTAAAACACCATCCCAGGTGGGAATGGATAGCTAATTCAGTGGAACTATAAAGTAAAGGTCAACATATTATCAATTCAGTCAAGCAGTAATGATAAAGCAATACAACAAGCATTTCTAGGTACTTTGGTTAATGCAAGGATGATATGTGTTAATGATGCATGCCCTCGCCTGCACTCCTTCTACGACATCATCTCATGATCACGCATACACCCCTTCCTCTATGCTCAACTCCAGCGTTAAAGGCACATGCAATGCGGTGTATGATTGTGTTAGCCCAGTTCTTTATTAGACCTATTCATATAGCAGGATTGGGAAGCTAAGGCACCTCCCTTTATATCATTTACCCAACTAATGATCCATCTAGGGTCGTCAATCCTACTTAATCACATATGATAGGCAAGTTCGCGAGTTTATACTATAGGTTGTTATGAGAAGCTCATTACCTCAGCGTAGGCTTAATTCACACTCGAGGTCACTATGAGAGGCTCGTTACTTGATCGTAGGCCTATTTTATACTCAAGATCACTATGGCAGGCTCGTCACCTTAGTGTAGGCTGACAGCTCAAATATAGTGTCCTATACACCACCATATTCAGCTCATGAGTTTCGGTTGCTCACTGGTTACTATGGGGAGGCTCGTCGCTCAAGCATAGGCTGATAGCTCGACCACGGTGTCCCATACACCACCATGTATGGCTCATGAGTCTTAGCGGATCGTGGTACCAATGTTAAATGGACATTTCACTGGTAAGTGGTACCTTAAGTTCAAGCAGTAGCATACATACATGGTGAACATGCAATGACCAATTAGGTTACTTGACAAGCTCGACTGGTACGATCATATGTTAACTTAATTAACATGAAGCGCGTAAGCACTCTGCGTAGCCTAACCACTATCGACAAGCAGCGTAGGACTTGGATTCATCGAACTTATCCAACGTGACGAGATTAGTTCAGCCACTCAATTGGGAACAGTTACCGATTGCCTGGACTAAGTAGTAGTCCCAATCACAATCAAATGCAGCAAGTAATTACATGTGATAGTCATAACAATATTGAGCAAGCAATTCAAACATTTCAGTCATTTGAGCATTTTTATGAAACACAAAATGAACATATCATCACACATATACATCGCATACATAAATCACATAATTGGATTTAAATTACATGAAGGAATTTTATTCATATAGCTAAGGCAGCTGAGAATCTTATCTCAACACCCTTGTAAAGTATAATTCATCAAACACTTACTCATTCAGGCATTTTATCAAACGCTTAGGCTACATATTTCAACATACATGATATAACTTAGTTATAATATATATTAGGGCAAATCCTTTCACATAAGAGTTGTCATACCTATAACAATTACGTATCCTAAATTATTAGTCATGGCAAGTATAAATCGAAATTCTATATTCATTTAAACATTTCAACAAACACATGAAATGCATAGTTAGTAAACATAGTTTATACACATTTGATATATGAAAAACATCGTATCTAAGGGTATATGGTGGCAATCAAGTCAGTCATAAACCATTACTAATATTGAAAGCCTTAAAAACCATAACCTAAATATTTATAGTCCACACCTTCCGTCGGTAAACTCGTATCAAACTTAGTTCGAACACTATGCCTTTGTTTACGACACAATGGCTGCCTAATCAATGAAATTAGTTAGCCATTTCACCAATTCCTCTATTTGAATCTCTAAAACAGATTAGGGTTAGGATTTCTTACTCAAGAATGGAGTCGAAATCGCTGGAATAGCGATACGGGTAGGATGATTCGGCACGTGGAGCGGCGGGATTGAATCCCAGGAACTATCTCTCACTTCTCCTCACCTTTTTCTCCTCTTTTCTCTCTTCTCTCTCCTAGGGTTTAGGAATTTCGTATGGAATGAGAGATGGATGGGTAAAGGCCCATATATAGGCCTAGAACTGGTGTAAATGGCCCTAGGGCCATGGTATACTTAGGTTATAGCCAAAAGTCGGCTGTTTTGGGCAACGGAGCTCATCTGGAGGTCCATTTCCTACATACAGTCTAGAAAAAGTTCCTTGACATTGGATCTAGGTCAGGTTAAGTTTTTAGTCCGATCAGATCAGTGGATCAACCGCGGAGGACCTGTTTCAGTTCAACGGCTATCGACACTCGATCAGGGCCACAAGTACACTGACCTATGTTGAAATTTTTTCCTGATCCGAGGGCGTAATTGGGTCAGAATTTGACGGTCTGAAACCTTAAAATTGGTCTGTAAGAGAATGACTAAAATCACTTAAGTTTATGTTCATTTTCTAATGATATTCATATTTCTCACACACTTCGCTCCGAGCTTAAGTTGTGTATTTCTGGATACTATTAGGACTTAATTTTTGAAATGGTTGTCAAGCCCAGTAAGGCGGTCATAACCGTATAGTTTCACAGTAATCGGACTTTCGACGCGCAGTCTAGGTCCGATACAGTTTCATGATGCTCCCGAGAGCAATTGGGTTTTGAGATGGATCTTAAGTTTTTAAGTAATATTGAGTTAATGATTTTAATGGTTTTGAGTCTTCTAGTTTGTATAGAAAGTGGTTCAAGCCAAATCCATCGATTATTTAGTTTAGTACTTAACTAAATTCTGCCCTAGTTACGACAGAATAAGGTCCTAGCATAGTTCTATGCCCCTTTTTGACATTTTTAGTTAGTATATTATTTTAATTATTTTTTTAGTAGTTCATCATCAAGTTCACTTCGTCTCCACTAAATTTCATGAGATTTTATATTTTAGAAAAACTTTAAAAATTATAGAAGCAGCAGCTGTCCAAACTAATGATTTTCGGATAGTTGTCACAATAACCTATATTTAACTATATTAAAAATTTTACTTATTTTTATATGCAAGTAGACTTATCAAGCTTCAATCTAGCTTTTGAATCACCTAAATTGGAGTTATAATGAGGGAACATGACTTTTTGAAGTTGGATGAAAATTGTAGAAAATGAGGCAGAAAACGGGTTGCCCGGCCCGCTGGACCGCGAGGCCTTACCTTTGTGGCAATGGCATCGTTGGTCGCTTTCCTATCTGGTGGTGATTCTGCCATATGATTTTTAAAATGAGCATATCTTGCAAATCAAAATGAGTCATTCGACATGCAATATATGATTTTGAGGTAGGAGAAGCTGCTCTATCCAAAAAACCTATTTATTTCATGATATTTTAAAAATTTAATGGTCAAAAAACTCAATTTATTTTTATATATTCACTATTTATAGTAAATTTTAATTTTATTATTTTTCTTCATCATTTAAACTTTAGGATTAGTGTCTAATATGAAAGTAATTGGAAAAATTTAAAGAATAAGGTGGTGAAAGGTGAGATTTTGAAGGAAATGGGTCGAAAGGAGATTTGAGACTTTGAGATTGAGTTATTGAGAAGTAATTAAGGTGTTATGATCGATTCATTGCCCAAGGACGTCTAACTCCAAGTTGACAAAAATCTGAGACGTTACATAGACTAATACATTAATTAAAATAAGCAAGTCAATTAAGTCTAACACTTCCAAGTTAATAGAGGGTCCAATCACATAAACTACAATGGATGCAACATTTTAAGCAACTAGTCTATAAACATGATAGCGTACATTTGTGTGGGATGTATTAACTATCAAATATGAATATTCATCTAATCATGAATACATATAATTCATCAATCAATCACATAAGCATAATTAAATAAGTACTCAAATGAAAATCTCAAATACAAGCATGTATAGTGGTTTGATTTTTCTACTCTACTCTTGACAGACACACTTAACCCATGCGTGTACCGGATTTCACTATTGGAGGTTTTAAATCAGGTTCAACTCTAACCTTTAGAGCCCTACATAAGGACCGCCGTCTTATACAAGGATCTACCTAGCGTACATTCTCTATAGAGGCTCTCATAAGAGATTTTAATTAGTTTTTTATCGGCTAACCAAGAACCTTAGTCCTAGTTTAAGGATTTATGTTTACTCTTGTCGAAGGCTCCCACGAAGAGTAATATGTACACACGTGTCTGGTGAATTCAACCCTACATAAGAGCATATGTCCTACAAAAGAACTTATTTGAGTTTGGGTCACAAACTCTTACCCTCGATCTTATAGAAGGAAAGAAAGTATGAACTCATATATGACACTTGTCGAATTGAGCCCCTTTGATGCGCCATGCTTGAGTTACTTCTTCAAAACTCTCCTATACTTAAATTAGCTCCTTAATTTCTTCCCCGACTGTTGATGCTAATGCTTTGCAAAGGCTTCGACTCCAAGATCAAATACCTTGGACGCAATGCTCCATTGAGGTGACCAAGATGATGTGAGGGTGGTAAAATCTCATAGTACTAATAGGATAGTTGAAATCATAGGGCATTCACTTAGAAGTGTCTTCTAAAGGATTTAGATAGAAGATATGGCAATAAGATTGGGTTTAAACTCTCGAAAATGGTGAAGCTCAAGATTAACTTCAAAGTAGAGTTTAGAATCCTCATTAGAGTAAAAATCTAATGTAAGATGAATTGAAACTCATGGGATTAGGGGTCGAGGATATGAGTTATTAATATGGAATCACCTATCCTTCTATTGCACCAAAAACCCCTCAAAATGCCCAAAGGCAGGATGCTCTATATAAAGAAACTGAGTTCCAACGGTCATAAAATGGGCAGAAATGGCTAGTTTTCGGTCAGACCGAATCTAGCTTTGGTCACACTGAATTAGACATGAAAGGCATTGGATAAATTTTGGCACTTTTGGTTGGACCGAGTTTGGTCTTCAGTCAGACTGATCATGGTCTTCGGTCGGACCGAATGTGACATTTGGTTGTAGTCAAATTACATTGGATTTTTGTCTTAGCACGCTAACTTGTTTTAGGTGATTTCAATCAGACCAAATATTCTTTAAGTAATACTGAAGATTCTTTAGGTAAGATCGACGATTGTTGAAAATTCTCTAAAGCATAGCTGAACATGTTCAAATGAATTCCTCAGGCTTTAGATGATTAAACAAAGTTTTTCTATTAGGAATTTGTAAGTGCTAGAGCACACATAAGTTGTCAAATTTCATAAAGACAAAACCACTTTATAGTAGATCTTCTAGATCGGTGTATGTTCAAGAGAAGATCAAGCTCAAGATCAGTTTATGTTTAAGAGAAGATCATGCTCAAGATCAGTCTATGTTCAAGAAAAGATCAAGCTCAAGATCGGTTAATGTTCAAGAAAAGATCAAGCTCAAATTCAAGATGAAGTTCGAGACTAAGTTTAAGTCGAAGAAGAATAAAATATTTGATATATCTCAGTTGGTATAAAACCTTAAAAAGACCATAGGACTAGGTGCTTTCCAATTGTTTAATTATATGTTTTTATACTTATTTTACTTGGAATTCGGCCAACCTAAGCTTCCTCGGCCAGCCCAACTTCAAGATCAAAGCAATAGTAAACTTTTGTTGCAAATTCAGCTAGCCCGAGTTTTGGTTCAGCTAGCCTGAGCTTAAAATTCGGCTAGCTTGAGCTTGAAATTCGGCTAGCTCGATAAAGTTTGGGTCAAATTCCAGCAACATTAACTTTTGGATTTTAGGATAATTCTTTAAGTTGAAGGTCAAATTCGGCTAGCCGAAATGAGTTGTTCGGCTAGTCGAATTGGACCTCAGGCTAGTCAAATTTTGGATAATTCTTATCTCGCGCAATCTGAAATTCGTTGAACCGAATCCGCTGAACTTAGGCTGGCCGAAGCCTGACTAGGGCTAGTCGAAGTTCTAACTTCTTTGCTTATAAATTGAGTTCTTCTCTCATTTCGAATTATACAAGTTAATTATCAGAATCCTTTTTAAAGAGAGAAAGAAGCTCAAGTTATTAGTAAGCTATTAGACGGTATTTATAATTTAATTTAAATAGTTTTTTTAATTCCCTTTTATCTCACATCTTTAAAGTTTAATCTAAAGAGAGTAAACTATACTTCTCTTTTGAGATCTAAGAGAATTGATTGAGTAACTTTTGGGTTTAACTTAATTAAAATCAATAGAACCCTAGATTCTTTCTATCTGACTGAACACGGAACAATCTACATTTAAGAAAGAGGTTCTTTTGCTACAAAACTTCTGTTACATCTTCTACGGTGAAGATAAATATACCTTATAAACTCTTTTAGGTTTTTCTGAGATAGCCTGTTAAAATCTCAGTTAAGATTTTGTCTGAGAGAGTCTCTTAAAATCTCAGTTTAAGGTTTTTTCTGAGATAGCTTGTTAAAATCTCAGTTTGGAATTTTATTGCAATAACCTATGAAAATCACAAGAATTGTATAAGGTTATTAAGGTGATTATGAGAAAATCTTTTCATAGTGAAAGCCAAAATTACGAGGGAAGTAATTTTGGAAGTGGAGTAAGTGTGTCTATTTTTAAAGCACTGAACTATTATAATTCTTTGTGCCATGTGGTGAATGTCTTTTATTTTATTTGTGATGGATTGAATGTATTTAATTTCAGTTGGGTATTGAATGCTGTAATTCTTTTATTTACTCTTGCAAGTTTGAAGTTTTGATTTTAAAGAAATTCATGAAATAAGGTTGCCCTGCCTAAAATTTTAGGTGAAGGTTACCCTACAAATGATTTGGAATCATGGTTTCAATACTCAAGCAATTGAGATCTTTATTTTATTTACATATTCAATATTTATTTCGATTATTTGACATTCTCTTATTCACCCCTTCTAAGACATCTTAAGCTCTCCTTTTGAAGTGGTATTAGAGTGAGTTATTATTATTATTTTTTTTAGATTTACCTCCTTGAGTTAGATCCAAAACTTTAATATGTCAAATTTAGAAAGCTTATCCATTACCAGACCACTTCCCTTTGATGGATCTAATTATTTATATTGGAAAGCTAGGATGAGGATTTTTCTCAAATCCTTGGATGAAAGTGAGTGATAAGCCACCGTATCTAAATGGATCCCTCCTATGATGGAACCATATCAATGAAAGAAACCGCATTTTCTTTTTGGACTACGGTTCAGAAAAGTGAAAGCAGTGCAAATGCAAAAGCCTTAAATGCTATAACTTGTGCTCTATCGCCTGATGAAATCAAAAGAATTATTTCTTATGTTACAGCTAAACAAGCATGAGATATTCTCGAAATGGCACATGAAGGAACTACTATAGTAAAAAAAAATAATCTAAAATTCAAATCCTCATAACCAAAATTGAGGAGATTCGTATGGAAGAAAATGAGTCTTATATGGACTTCTATACGAAACTGAATGACATTGTAAATTTCATATAGGGTCTTGGAGATAAAATTCCTGAAAGCAATGTTTATGAAAAAATCCTATGATCATTACCTGATAGGTTTAATTCAAAGGTTACTGCTATACATGAATTAAGGGATACAAATGTTATGAAAGTTGAGGAGTTAGTTGGTTCTCTTCAAACTTATGAACTAAATTTCAAAGCTCTTAAAGTTATGTCCATTGCTCTTAAATCTTATAAATCTAATTCAAAGGAAACTAATGCAAATTCTGATTTTAAAGTAAACGAAGATGATATGGCAATGTTAGCAAGGAACTTTTATTGAATTTTCAAAAATAAGAAAAGAACAGACTTTTAAAAACCATTTGACAAAAGAAAAGGAAAATTAAAATTTTAAAAATCTAAAACAAAAGACAGTTAATATTTCAACTGTTATGAATATGGTCATTATGCTTCTAAATATCCTAAAAATGATAAATCTAAAAGAAAAGGCATGATAGCTACTTGGGATGAATCATCAGGGTTTGAAACTAATTCTGAATCTGATGAATCAGACTAAGAAAATGCAAACGATTTGAAAGCCTTTATGACGATAGCAAGAGTCACTTCTTCAGATAATTGTGATATGTCTGACTATAAAACTCTAAGAAGTGACCCTAAAAATGAAGATGATATTCAAGATGCTTATAATGCCCTATACAGAGAGAGTTGCAAAATTACTTTCAAATTGAAAATTCAAAAAGAAAACTATTCTAAACTAAAATTAGAACTTGAAAAAGTTGTTTTAGAAAAATCTCATTTTTTCGATGGTTTTAAAAAAATAAAATTAGATATATGTTTTAAATATTATGAATTGCAAAAAGTTAAAATAAAAAATGAGAAACTAAAACTTGAAGTTTCTTCCCTTCAGACTTCAAAGGATATTTTGAAATATGCCATTGGTGACCAAAAACTTGAAAAATTGTTAACCTCATTAAGGTGATATGGTGACAAGTCTAAAAATAACTCTTTGAAGCCTAACGATTTTGCTCCTATCTTTATAAAAGGAGAATCCTCAAACTCTAAAGCTAAGACTCTAAGAGATTTTAAGTGTATAAGGAGTGACTTTAAAAACTCAAAATCTTTTCAAGTCTCTAAAATAAATAATAATGTCATCAACTATAGAAATTAAAGAAATAATAAACCTCCCTTAGCTGAAAAACCTGTGGACTTGCTTAAAGAGCTATTGAAATCCAATTCGGATAAGACATGAGTATATGGAAAAAGGAGAAATCATAACTCCCAAATACAGCTAAAAATAAGAGATCCTCCTAAACCTTGAACCGTAATGAAATATGTTCCAAAGGTTAAGTGTCTTGTTGCCCACACAGCTTTCAAAGCTATTAGCCATTCAAGATGGTACTTGGATAGTGGATGTTTGGGATACATGGCAAGTGATAAGGCTATATTCTCAAACATCAACATAGTAAATGGCGGCTCAGTTACATTCGGAGATGGAAGCAACTATACGATAATTGGCCAAGGTAATGTACAACTTCCTTACTTACCTCTATTAAAAAATGTGTTATATGTTGAAGGATTAAAACATAATCTTATGAGCATATCTCAGATCTGTGATAATAAGTATAGTGTAAAATTTTCATATCACGGATGTGAGATTAAAATGAGAAAGGAAGTGTAATATTAAATGGTTGTAAAATGTTTAAAAATTGCTATATAATTGATAACTCTTGCTCAGCAAACCATTCATGTTACATGGTCCAAACAGATGAGACTGAACTATGGCATAAACATCTTGGACATGTAAACTGTAGAGATCTATATAAATTGAGCAAAAGAGATCACTTACGTGGTCTACCCAAACTAAAAAAGATAGAAAAAGTTTGTGACGTACATCAAATAGGCAAGCAAATTAGGAGTAGTCACAAGAAAATGAATTCTTTAGCCGCAGCTAGACCTCTTGAACTTCTTCATATAGATTTAGTCAGACCAACTAGAATGGAGAGTAGAGGTGAAAATAAGTATTTTTTGGTTGTAATTGATGATTACACTAGATATAAATGGATATCCTTTCTAAAAGAAAAATTAGACACTCTTGATGAAGTTAGAAAATTTTCAAAACATATCTAGATTGAAAAAGAGTTATCTGTGGTCAAAATTAGAAGCGATCATGGTACTAAATTTAAAAATAACAATTTCAAGAAGTACTGCAATGATCATGGTATATCACATGAATTCTTTGCTCCAAAAGCACCTCAACAAAATGGAATTGTCGAAATAAAAAATAGAATTCTTCAAGAGATGGCTAGTGTAATGCTAAATGACATGAACTTACCAAAAAATTTATGGGCTAAAGTTATTAGTATTGCATACTATATATTACGTGACCGAGAAAATATTGTGTTTATATTAGAAAAACTAAAAATAAAATAGCTTACTGTAGTTAAATATTTTTGAACTTATGGAAGCAACTGTTTTATATTACGTGATCGAGAAAATTCAAAGTCAAGATTGATGATGGAATATTTCTAAGTTATGCTCTAAATAGTCAAGCATACCATGTTCTTAACAAAAGAACTGGGGTGATAAAAGAATCTATAAATGTTGTTATAGATGATCAACATGTCACACCCAGTCCTAATTAAGATGATGATGATGTGTCAATTTGATTGATATACCTGACTCTTCATCTAAATCAGACAATACAAGTTAAAGTTAGTCAAAGACCATCTAACTAATCAAATACTTGGTAACCCTTGCAATGGGGTTCAGACAAGGAAACAACTAGAAAATATATGTAATTATGTCTGCTTTACTTCCCAAATTGAACTGGGCAATATAAATGAAGCACTCATGAAAGTTGGATTAATGCCATGCAAGAAGAATTAAATCAATTCATTAGAAATGATGTATGGTATTTGGTTTCCAGACCTACTGATAAATATGTAATTGGAACCAAGTGGATTTTTAAGAAAAAAACTGATGAAATGGGAAACATTATCAGAAATAAGGCACGACTGGTTGTACAAAAGTATACTCAAATAGAAGGTATTGATTACGATGAAACTTTTGCACTAGTTGCATGCCTTGAATCAATCAAATTATTTATTTTAATTGCATGCCATAAAAATTTAAAATTTATCAAATGGATGTCAAAAGTGTGTTTTTAAATGGTGATTTGAATGAGGAAGTATATGTTGAACTACCAAAGGGTTTTGAAGAACCTAGATTTCCAAATCATGTTTACCATCTTAAAAAGACTCTTTATGATTTAAAACAAGCTCCTAAAGTATGGTATGAAAAATTGACTAAATTCTTACTTAGTCATAATTTTGTTATGGATAATGTTGATAAAACACTATTCGTTAAGAAATATAATGAATATATCCTGATAGTTCAAATCTATGTTGACGATATTATTTATAGATCTACGTGTGCTAACTTATCTAGTGAGTTTGCAAATATAACAGAATCCAAGTTTGAAATGAGTATGGTCAGTGAACTAAACTATTTCCTTGGATTACAAGTTAAATAACTTGAAGATAGAATGTTTATCTCACAGACCAAATATGCATTGAACCTTGTAAAAAGGTTTGGTTTTGACAAAGGTAAAAATTTTGATACTCCAATGAGTACGATTTTTAAACTCTCAAAAGATGAATCAAGTAAAAGTGTAGATTTTCAACTATACAGAAATATGATTGGTAGTCTTTTGTACTTAACTGCTAATAGACCTGATATTGCATTTAGTGTTGGAATATATGCTAGATATCAGTTTGATCCTAAAGAATCACACTTAACTGCTGTTAAATGAAGAATTAAATATGTCACAATTTCTACAAACTTAGGGCTATGATATCCACATGATATATCGGTACAAATTGCTGGATATACAAATGCAGACTAGGTAAGAAATTTTGATGATGGAAAATCTACCAGCGGTGGATGTTTCTACGTTGGAAACTGCTTAGTATCTTGGCTCAGTAAGAAATAAAATTTCATATCTCTCTCAACTGTTGAATTTGAATATATGGTAAAAGGAAATGCTTGCAGTTAGCTAGTATGGATGAAAAGAATGCTAGTTGATTGTAAGGCCCGTATCTTACACTGTACTGTTCCATAGACTCTCATGATCTTCCCCGTTAAATTTTGGCAACCCGTGACCTGTCGTTGGCGTTTGCACGCGACTCTAAGTCATATCCTCTAGATCTAAGTTAGCTTGACTCAAGACTTGTACCCTTACGATCCCGCCTTCACCGTGTGTAACACCCCGGATTTTGGCCAATCTGGGATTTGACGTCCTTAGGCAATGGGTTAATTAAAACACCTGAAAAATCGCTCAGAACCCAATTCCATAGCCAAAGAAACCACTTAGGATTAATTCCTTTAGAAACTAAGCATAAGTTAGCTGGCGCAACGCTGGAGTAGCTGGAAAACAGTCCTTGATCACTTTAAATACGTTCTACAAGACCCAAATCGAGTAGAACCAATGACTCTATAATACTATATAACCTTGGGTCAAACTCTAAGCAGGTTTGTTCTCTGGACCACTTTGAATCTTTGTATTGGATCTAGACCGCGCGTCGAAAGTCCGATACCTCCTATCTTAGATCGTTAGAACCACCTAGCTGGACTTGACACTCATTTCGAAAATCAAGTCAAACCGATAATCACAGGCCATTTCATTGCACCCGGACCGAAGAGAGTGCGAATAGGGACAGAATTGGAATTTCAAATTCAAATCTGGCACACGACTTGACGCGTCAGTATTGAGCGTTCTGACCGTCAGAATTCATCCAGATTACACCCTCGGATCAGGAGAAATTTCTATTTTTTATCATGAGACTTTCAGCCCTGATCTACGTGCGGTGACCGCTGAACTGAAACTGGTCCGCCACGTGCGATCTGCGAACCCTGCCGAACTGAAAACTTAATACGTGCTAGATCTGGTACGCATGAGCTTAAGTCCGATCGCATTCGGCCAGGGGACCACCAGAAAGCATCTTTTGGATCGAAACAGCCCCGAATTGGATATGCACTAAGTAAACTTCGTTCCCGAGCCTATTTCGGGCATTTTTAAGCTTATAAAAGGGGTTGAAACCCTCACTCCTCTCTCCCATCCGAAATTACAAAAAAGCCCTAGATTGGGAGAGAGAAAAGGTGAGAGTTTGTGAGAGAAGGAGGGAGAGATCTTCCTGTCACCTGCTGCTGCTGCTGTACGTGCTTAGGCAACGCACTCCGATCACTTTCCCAGTGATTCCTCCGCGTTCTCAGGTAAGAAAATACCCTAGAAGTTGCTGATTTGAGGTTCCTTTCATTTCCTAGCGAAGTAACTAATAAAACTTGTGTATTAGGTTCTCTAATCGCCGTAGACGAAGCGTATACGCTCCGTTCGAACTCACACCCCTAAAAGGGAAAAGGTGTGGATTTTAGATGCTTTGATTGACTGTTTTCAAAGCTTTCAATGTCATTTAATAGTAGATTCTTGACGACAATGCCGTTTAACATGTACAACATGCTGTCCGTTTCCTATTTCGTAAACCAACGAAGAGTATGAGATTTAGGGCATTTTAGTCATTTGTAGGAAGTACTGTTTTCATTCATATTTTGCTGATGTGATTGACATGAATTGTTGTCGCATTAGAATGTTAGGAATGCATGCATAACTAGTTTGGCGAAGAGATTCGCCTAAATGCGCATCTCGGGTCGACATACTATATGTAGACTCAAGTGTGTAGTGTAAGTGTTTGTATAAATGCTTATATTAGTATGTATTGAATTAAATGGTGTTATGAATTAATTTGAGATTGATTTCTCAATTAATATGCTGATGTAAATGATTTCCTACATGTTAGCCATATGTACGATTTCACTATATGTATGAAATGCATATGTTTGATGTTGCACTTAAGTGGTATGCTATAACATGTACTTGATGATTTCCTTATGATTTAGTTTGAGATTGAATTCTCAATTAATAGGCTAATGGAGAGGATTTCCTATATGTTGGGGACAAGCATAATTTCATTATATGTGTGAAAGACATGTGTAGGATGATTTACTTAAGTTGTACGTTATAACATGTGTTAACATGCTCACATGGTTGTGTTTCATTTCCAATACTCTCACATGATTGTTGATGTGGATTCATATGTGTTTGGGACTATACTTAGTCCAGGCAGTCGGTAACCGAGCGAATTCGTGGTTAGCTTATCTTCGCCACGAACGACGCGTCGATGAACGCGAGCCGTGTTCTGGAGTTGGCGGCAGTGGTTAGGTCACACGAACTATTTTACGCACTTTATGTTGTCAACTTGAGATGCGATCGCGCTAGTCGAGCCTGTTAAGTAACCCGACTGGCCATTGTATGTTCACCCTGCATGAGTCATAACTGCTTGAACCTAAGGTACTGAACTTACCATTGTAAACCCTGTTAACCATGGTACCTTGATCCACGAAGACTCATGAGCTGAGCATGGTGGTATGGGACACCGTGGTCGAGCTGTAGGCCTACGCTGGGGCCACAAACCTCCCCGTAGTGACCAGTGAGCACCTAGTCTCGTGAGTAGATTATGGTGGTATGAGACACTATATTCTAGCTGTCGGCCTACACTGATCAGGCGACGACTCCTTTGTAGTGACTGCGAGCGTATTCTGAGTCTACGGGAGGCGACGACTCTTCAGTAGCAGTAGAGTACAGTAGGCCTGTATTGATAAGGTGATGGGGGAGCGGTGTAACGAGTGCGAGCAACAGCCCTGACAGCCCTTGCAGCAACCTACAAAATATACATCGTATGAGATTACTAGGAGTGACGACCCTAGACAGGATCTGTGTTGGGATTGATATAAGGGAAGTACCTTAGTTTCCCAATCCTGCTATTTGAATGGACTAATAATAACTCGAAAATCATATCACCATAACATTGCATGTGCCTGGAAGATGTGGAGCACTCTATGGAGTGTGGCATGCCGTGGTCGTAAGATGTTGCCGTATGAGGGAGATCGTCGGTGAGGGCATACATCACGTCATGTCATATTGCATTAACAAAAGTATTAGGATTGTTTGATTTACTGCTTTACTATTTTTGCATGATTGATTTGAGAACATGTTAATCCTTGCTCTATTATTCCACTGAGTTAGCTACTCACTCCCACGTTACGGGACGGTGTTCCTAGACACCCACCAGACCTTTTTGTGATTGCAGATGATGGCGCGGCCTGCGAAGCGGAGTCGGACTTGATGATGATGAGGAGGATCCCTCCTTTATGCGAGTTCTGATCGACGGGATTACAGGTAGGTTGATTAGATGTCTTGACACTTGTCATTTTATATTTTCAGAGCACTCATGTATATGCTTTCTTTCTATTTTGAGGTATACATGTATATGTTTAACCTGGTAATATGTTCATACTCTAGAGACACACAACAGTTTATATATGTTATACATACTATCATAGACTTCCGCTGGTAAATTTAACTGTCTCTGGAGTATGATATGCTGTTCTGGATTAATCTCACTCATGTTTAATACATTATCACAGACAACATTCAATCATACATATCTATGTTGCATAAATAACATTTTGAAACTCGGGAGTTGGGTTTTTGCTCGACCCTCCGATTTTTGGGATGTTACACCGTGGTTCCAACGTCAAATCTCGCGCCCCAATATGATACCCAGGCCAAGAGTTGTGGGCCAAAGTTTATTTCGAAGAAACGTCATACATTTACAAACCCAAGAGAATCTCTACAATCCATCAAATCAATCAATCAATGTATAAGTCAAGTACACATTCATCACTCATCCATCCCTCTCTCAATCAAAGTCAACTCTCAAGTTAAGTACACCCATCATTCACCCATCACACCCATCCCTCTCCCTTTTAATCCCTCTCTCTCTCTCTCTCTCTCTCTCTCTCTCTCTTCCCTACCCATTTTCCAAGCAAGCAAAGAGGAGAGACTGTCCAAGACATTCTCAATGAGAGAAGAGAGCCAAGTGTGGCCTACTTTCTACCCCCAAAACCCTCATCTCAATCCTTCAACCTTCATCATCTACCATTAAAGAAGAAGTCAAGGAGTTTAGCTTGCCGTGGATCCAAGAAGAAGAGTAAACGGTGGGTGTTTTGTAGGAATAGATTTATGTTTTGATGATGGACCAAGTGAGGCCCAGCGATTGATGGTGTGGATCCTATTTGGGACCCCCTTTGATGTATATTTTGTAACCTAGAGGGGTCCATAGTGGCGGGATCCCTCCATCTCACCGATCTCTCTCTCTCTTCCATATTTTGTGGACCCCACTATGATGTGTGCATGATGCATCCCCGCAGTCCAGCAGTGGGCCACCCACTGTCTAGCAGCAGCGATCCACCTTGCTACTGACTGATGTGGATAAAGGGGAAAACACAGATATCAGCTTGCATTAAAGTGGATGGGCCACCATGGGGACCCCACCATGCACCGTGAGACAATCCTGGCCGCTCGTCTATGATTGTCCAGCAGATTGGATGGGTGAGTTAAATAAATATCAGCTTGAGACAAAGCAGGTGGGCCACACGTATGGACCCACCTGATATATACGATTCATCCATGATGCCCACCATCCACGCGTGTAATGTTATTGTATAAATCTAGCACCCATTGTATTGTCAAATTTTGTTGTGCCAAACCATTTAGTATTTGTATCATGCTTTGAATTGAAGTAATCGAGTTTGTACATTTTAAATTTCTCTAGATCTTCATCAAACTTGCCTATAGCTTCAAGTTGAAGTGAATAGTGTTGAAGTTCATAGTTTCAAGCTCAAATTCAAGAACTCAAGTTAAAGTTTAAAGTTCAACTTCTGTACGTTAAAGACTCAAGAATTCAAGCGTGACTCAAGCTCAAGTTCAAGAGATCGAACTCAAGCTTAAAGTATCACAAGATAACAAGTCTCTAAAGAAAATGTTATTTCAAGTGTTCCAACTCACAAATAGGTTTGAATGACCCTAGATTAACCCTAGATTGTGTCATATTCGTTGCATATTTTTTATGGGTCATTTTATTTGTTTATAGGTCATTTTCTCAACTAGTCTTAGACCTTTTTCGACTAGTCTTAAGTACTGGCTCGACCAGTCCAAGGTTTGTTGCTAATTTTCAGAATTTTCTGTTGGGCCCTTGATCAGTCCTGGAGACTGCTCGACCAGTCGTGCAGGCTCGACTTAAAGTAGAGTAAGATTTTCTAGTCCCACTCTACTAGTAGAGTACATTGCTCGACCAGTCGAGCAGGCCACTCGACCAGTCTGGCAAGCCATTCGACCAGTCAAGTAACGACCTTATCTTATCGCGTTAGAAAATTTGAAATTTTATTGGTCTTTCAACCAGTCGAACCAACCCTTAGACCAATCGAGTGAACAGTATTTTCATCTATAAATAGGGCATGAATTTTAGAGTTTATTCATTCATTTAAAGCAAAATCAAGACACCACTCTGAGAGATAAGTTTGTGAATTTATTAAGCTATTCTCTGCTCATTTTAGATTCTTTTTAATTAGCTTAACTAATTTAATTTTGTGATCTTTATTATAATCTTACATTAAGAAGGGATTTGAGTTTTTCCCTTTCTTGAGATCAAAATCAAATCAAGCTAGCCCAGGTTGATTTAATTAAAAATCATTTAGAACTAGAACCTTTTCATTTGTGAGACTGGACATTAAACATCTTCGTCTTCATTGGATTGGTTTTATCGGGCTTCATCAAAGGAGAATTTTCAGATAAGTATCATTTACAATTTTGTATATCCTTTTTAGTTTTTGAGATTGTGCCAAAAAAATCTCTTTTTGGTTTGTCTGAGGTAATTCAGAAAATTTCAGAGTGTGGGGTTTTGGAATTGTGTAAGCCCAATCAAAGACACAATTGTGAAGGTTTTAAGGTAAACCTCGAAAAATTGAAAAACTTTTTTTCATATTGAACATTAATATCCTGAGGGAGTGGATATTAGGAGTGGAGTAGTTGTATGGTTGTTTTCTAAAAGTTGGTGTACACATAAGCAAACCACTATAATTCCTAGAGTTAAGGTGGATGATTGAATGTGCTTATGTGTGTGAATGTTATAATTTATTTTAAGTATTTGTGGTGAATGTGTAATTTATTTTATGCACTTGTGGGAATGTTGTAATAACTTAGTTTATTTTATTTGTTATTTCTTTTGGCTTTTTATTGGTTTGGGTTTTTGATACCTACAAATGTTCTAGTAAGGTTGTCTTGCCATAAGCCTTTGGTTTTTGGTGTTAGGTTGTCCTTAGAACTAAGTTTGTATCAACCTCTCAAGACTAGTACATTTGAGATTGCTACTTACTTGTGCTTCTTTATTATTTAATTGTGATATCTTTATTTAAATTCTGCATTTATTTTTTAATTTGACATTGTCCTATTCACCCCCCCTTTATGACGTATAGCTCAGCCTTTTCAAGTGGTATCAATGCCTAATAGCTTCTTTTTATTTGGATTTATTTCATAAGTTAATTGATCTGAGCTTATAAGATGTCAAATTTTGATAGCCTCTCAATTACTAGGCCTCCACCTTTTGATGGCTCCAATTATGCTTATTGGAAAGTCAGAATGAAAATCTTTTTAAGGTCCATAGTTGAGAACGTGTGGCAAGCCACAGTGACTAGATGGACCCCTCTTACCACTGAAGTTCTAAGCACTGATGGAACCAAATCTATAAAAGTTACACCTTATTTTTCTTGGACCATACTTCAGAAAAATAAGAGTAGTGCTAATGCAAAGGTTTTAAATGCAATCACTTATTCACTATCATCGGATGAATTCAAGAGAATTATATCTTATGATACTGTAAACCAAGCTTGAGACATTCTAGAAATAACACACGAGGGTACGACTATCATCAAGAAATCTAAACTTTAAATCCTCACCACTCAGTTTGAGGAAATACATATGAAAGAAAGTGAAATTTTCATGGACTTTTATACTAAGTTAAACGACATACTCAACTCTATGTGGGGTCTTGGTGATAGTATCGTAGAAAGAAAAGTCTATGCAAAGATATTGCGCTCATTGCCTGATAGGTTCAATTCAAAGGTCACTGCCATTCAGGAACTTCGTGATATAGATAATATGAGGGTTGAAGAGCTGGTTGGTTCTTTACAAACCTATGAGTTAAACTTTAAACCTCTTAAAGGTAAGTCCATCGCCCTTAAGCCTTCTAAAAATACTTCTTATGAAAATGTTAGTAATTCTAATTTTGAAAACTTTAAAGATGATATGACATTATTAGCCAAAAAGTTTTATAAGATTTTCAAAAGTAAAAAGAGGGTAGATGTTCAAAAACCTTCAAAAAAGAAAAGAATTAGATCTAAAAATTAGAAATATATTAAAGACAACCAATATTTCAACTGCCATGAATATGGGCATCTGACAAACAAATGTCCAAAGAGGAACAAATCTTAAAAGAAAGGCATGTTAGCCACATGGGATGAATTGACTTGCTCTGAAGTCTCTTCTAAGTCAGATGATTCTGAACCTGAGTCTATTAATGAGGTCAAAGTCTTAATGACTCTAGCCAAATTCACTTTCTCAGATACTTATGATTCAACTAGTGAAGAAAATCTAAGAAGTGATCCTAAAAATGATGAAGATTTACCAGATGCTTATGATGCCCTATACAGGGAAAGTTGTAAGATAGCTTGTTAAATTAAAACTTCAAAAAGAAATGTTTTTAAAATTAAAAGAAAATTTTGATAATATAGTCTTAGAAAAATCACATTTTTCAGATTGTTTTGAAAAAGCTAAGTGTGATTTAGATTTCAAAGCTTCTCAAATTGAAAACCTAAAATCTGAAAATGAAAAACTAAAACTAGAAGTCTTTTCTCCCTTGAGTTTGAAGGATACTTGGAGGTATGCCTAGGGTGATCCTAAACTAGAAAGACTACTAACCGGATCAAGGAAATGTGGTGATAGATCTAGTCTGGGTTAAGATAAAAATACACCTCATAAAAGGGGAGTTCTACTCCTCCTAAGTTTGTTAAAGGGGAGTTCTCTAACTTAAAAGGAAAAACTCTGAATCAAAATAATTTTAAAAATCCTAAAACTTTTTAGGCTATGAAACCTAAAAATAACCATATTAACTATAGAAATTAGAATCATAACTCCTTAGCTAAGAAAATTATGAATCTACTCAAGGAGCTTCTAAAATCTAACTCGAATGGTAGAATATACAATAACTACAAGCATAGAAAGACCAAATATACTCCAAAACCCAAAATAGTAATGAAATGGGTTCCTAAGGTTGCTTGTTTAGTTGCCCAAACTGCTTTCGAGGCTTCAAGTCAATCAAAGTGGTACCTAGACAGTGGTTGTTGTATACACATGACAAGTGATAAAATTTGTTCACCAATCTTAAAGATATGAGTGATGGCTCAGTCACATTTGGTGATGGTAGCAACTGCACTATTATTGGCCAAGGTATGGTTCAACTCTTTAATCTTCCTCCATTTGACAATATTTTGTTTGTCTAGGGCCTTAAGTGTAATCTCTTAAGCATTTCTCAAATTTGTGATAACAAACATAGCATCAAATTCACCAACCAAGGGTGTGAGATTTCTAATGAGAATGGTTCTATGATATTAATTGGTCACAAAACATCTGAGAACTGCTATATAGTCAGTGATTCAAGCTCGTCTAAGTTATCATGTTACATGGTCCAAACCGATGAGACTGAACTATGACAAAAGCGCCTAGGACATATACACTACCATAATCTTTATAGACTAAGCAAAAGTGAAGTAATAAAAGGTTTACCCAAGTTAAAGAAATTGGATAAAATTTTTGATGAATGCCAGATTGAAAAATAAACTAGGAGTGCTCACAAGAAAGTGAACTCCAGTGCCACATCTAAACCCCTTGAACTTCTCCACATGGATCTCATTGGACTGACTAGAACGGAGAGTCGAGGTGGTAAGAAATGTGTTCTGGTAATTGTAGATGATTTCACCAGGTATACATGAGTAGTTTTCATGAGAGAGAAATCTAAGACTCTCGATGAAGTGAAAAGGGTACTCAAGCGTATCCAAACTGAAAAGGAATCACATGTCACTAAAATCCTTAGTGATCATGGTTCTAAATTTGATAATAACAGTTTTGAGAAGTTCTGTAGCGATGATGGAATATCGCATGAGTGTTCTGCACCCAAGAAACCTCAACAGAATGGGGTAGTTGAAAGGAAAAATCTAGTACTTCAAGAATGACTAATGTGATGTTAAATAGTATGAAACTTTTTAAAAATCTTTGGGCTGAAGTAGTAAACATGGCTTGTTATATCACTAACTGTGTTTATATTAGAAAGTCTAATAATAAGATTACATATGAACTATAAGAAGCCTACTGTTAAATACTTTCGAGTTTTTGGTAGCAAGTGCTACATTTTACGTGACCGAAAAAATCTGAGAAAATTCGATACTACAAGTGACGAGGGTATTTTCCTAAGATATGCACTAAATAGTCAAGCGTATCATGTTCTCAACAAGAGGACCGGTGTAATTCAAGAATTCATTAATGTGGTTATAGATGATCACTTGAATAATACTGTCTTAAGTTCAGAAGAGGATGAAGTCTCTTTATTTGATAAACCTGACTCTTCATCTAGTTAAAATGACATTGAACTATAGTTAGTTAAAGATCATCCAACTGATCAAATTCTTGGGAATCCTCTCATTGGTGTGTGCACTCATAGACAATTAGAAAATATTTGTAATTATGTGTGCTTCACATCCCAGATTGAGCTGGCCAATGTAAAGAAGCTCTTGCCGATGAAAACTGGATTGTAGTTATGCAAGATGAACTTAATCAATTCGTAAGGAATGATGTATGGTATTTAGTACCTAGACCTAATTATAAATACATTATTGGAACTAAATGGATCTTTAAAAATAAGTCTGATGAACTTGGTAATATTATAAGAAACAAGGCTAGACCGGTTGTACAAGGTACACTCAGATAGAAGGCATTGATTATGATGAAACCTTTGCCCCAGTAGCTCATCTTGAATCTATTATACTATTTATATCCATTGTTTGTTACAAAAAAATTAAAATTTATCAAATGGATGTTAAGAGTGCTTTCTTAAATGGTGATCTGCATGAGGAAGTGTATGTTGAACAGCTTAAGGGTTTTCAAGACCCTAAGCATTCTGATCATATTTATCACCTGAAAAAGACATTCCATGGATTGAAACAAGATCCCAGGGCATGGTACGAAAAATTAACTAAGTTTTTACTAAGTCATAACTTTATAATGAGAAGTGTTGATAAGACACTTTTTATTAAGAAACACAATGATTACATACTGATAGTACGGATATATGTTAATGACATTCTCTATGGATTTACCTGTTCTGACATGACTGTTGAGTTTGTAGATTTAATGAAGTCTAAATTTGAAATGAGAATTGTTAGAGAACTGAACTATTTCTTAGGTTTACAAGTAAAACAACTTCTTGATGGGTTCTTTATCTCTCAAACCAAATACGCTCTAAATTTGGTTAAAATTTTTAACTTTGAGAGCGGTAAAAATTTCAATACTCCTATGAGTACGACACTTAATCTCTTTAAGGATTCAACAGGTAAAAGTGTAGATCCTAAGTTGTATCGTAGTATGATAGGTAGTTTATTATATTTAACTGCGAGCTGACCTGATATTGCATTCATCGTAGGAATCAGTGCTAGATATCAATCGGACCCAAAAGAGTCCCCCTGATTGCTGTAAAGCGCATTTTGAGATGTGTTGTAATTTCGTCCAAACTTGGTCTTTGGTATCCTCATGATACTAATGTTCAATTAGTCGGTTATTCGGATGCTGATTAGGCTAGTAATATTGATGACCGCATGTCTACCAGTGGTGGATGTTTTGATGTCAGGAACTGTCTAGTTTCATGACATAGTAAGAAATAGAGTTCTGTATCACTTTTCACAGCTAAGGTTGAATATATTGCAGCCAGTAATGCATGCACCTAGCTTGTGTGGATGAAGAGGATGTTAAGTGATTTTGAATTTGTGCAAGATTCTACGGTATTATATTGTGACAATTCTAGCGTAATTAGCATTTCTAAAAATCCAATTCAGCATTCACGAACTAAGCATATTGACATTATGTATCATTATATTCATGAATTAGTAGAAGATAAGATTATTTCGGTGGATTATATTCAGACTGAAAATCAACTTACAGACATATTTACAAAATCGCTTGACATAAACAGGTTTGCTAAGTTGAAATTGGATATGGGTATATGTAATATGATCTAAATTACATGTGTTTATTTGTAATATATTACATATTTTTATTTTTATTTTTTTAAATTTTTAAAATTTTAAAAATATGAAAAATTACTGAATTTGTGAGATGTACGACCAGTCGAGTACACACTTGACCAGTTGTGGCACAATCGGTCGAGTATGTACTCGACTAGTCGAGCCGCTCGAGTTTCGGGATTTTTATTGTGCAAAAAGTACTTTTTCTTCATTTGTTTCATCTTCCCCAACTAGCCTTACCACATTCGGTCGAACACACCTTCGATTCCTTCATGGTTCGTGCATCTTTTTCAATTTCTTTGTGGATTTAAATTCTTTTCTCTTCCATTTCCTTATTTTTGTTGTTTATTTTAAGGTTTATAGTGGTTTATTGGGTTTTCTAGCTAAAAATTTGATTTTCTTGAAACCCATCTTTCCTTTCTTGCATTTCTTGTATTCCTTGTCTTTCTTGTATAATGGAAAGTAGAAATAAGAAGAAAGCCTCTCATGGTTCCTCTTCTTCTCATTCTGCTTCAATCACGGTGCGCCATTTTCGGTCACCCGAAGAAGATCCTGAATATGTGCGGGATATTCATCTACGCAATGTGATTGTTGAATGGGCAGTCAAATTTAATCATTTGGAACCTTTTAGTATTGTTCCCCACCTTCAAGCTGTAGGTTGGGCTAACATTTTAAATTGGGGTCGTCCGGCATACCGTTCCATTGTGCAGGCTATGTTTACTTGCGTAAGTGACTTCTCTACTAAAAATTTGACTTTTACTATTACAACCAGAGAAGGTCCTATTGATGTGGACTGTCACTTAATATCTGGATTGATGGATCTTCCAGTTAATGATGACTGTATTCCTATTTTTACTCTAGTGGCAAGACCTTCTGAGTCTGAAAAATGGATGTTAACTAAAGTGTTATGCAACATGGATGCTAATTGGAACTCAAGTGTGGCGCACAGTTCCAAATATATGTTACCTTGATACAGGATTCTCCATCGAATTTTCATCTCTTATTTTTATCCTAGGTCTGGTAATAAGACTGAGCTTACTTCTTGCATGGCTCGCATCCTTCACTCTTTTGTTACTGGTGTTCCTGTATGTCTTCCATCTCTTATCTGTTACATCATTATTCAGTTTCGTCTCCATCCGGGTTATAGTGATATTCTATTTGCTTATCTTATGACTGCTTTAGTCACCCATAGTCTTATGGCTATGCCTATTGGAGAAGCTCCCATTAACCATCTTTCCTTCAACAACTCGAACATAAATACTATGAATCTGAGGTTCGCTCCTGGCTAAGTTGATGTGGGTGCTGGAGGAGCTTCTGAAGCAACTGAAGAGGAGGAGGCTTTGTCTCCTGATGATGTTAATATGGATGACTTATTTGATGAGATTGATGAGTTAGACTTTGTGGCTGATCCAGACTTTCAGGCTTCTGACTTTGATGAGTGATTGCGATCCCTTGAGGAGATGGTAGAGGGTCTGCATGTGTCCCAGGAGAATCAATTTATATACATGCGCAAATATCTTATGCGCATTAACAAGGGACTACATTAGATAGTTCCTTCTATTCCTGCTCCATCATCTAAATCTGATTAACTTTTTCTTTTATTTTGGACATGTATTAATACTTTCTACTCTTGGATTTGTGTTGGGATATCTCTTGGACATACTTTTGCTTTTTTATGTAGACATGATATTGTGCATTAAGTTGATATTTTGATTATCATGGTGATATTTCCTATCTTATTTCTTTTACTTTTCTTCTCTTTATATATCTTTCCTTTATCTTATTGTGATAAAAAAGGGAGAGTAGAGATGTGTGATGATTGTGGAATATGGAGTGTAGTAGTATGTATGGATTATTTTTTTTTACAGGTTTTACATATCACCTCTCTTGGATTAAGGGGGAGATGTGTCTGTTGATCATTAGTTACTCAAATGGTGCATGATTCTATATTGTGCATATATAATTGATGCATGATTTCTTATTAGTAAATGATTGGTGCTTGATTCTTTATTGTATATGATTTTTTAATTGGTTTTGTCACAGATTTGACAAAGGGGGACATTGTAAATGCTATTGTGTAAATCTAGCACCCGTTGCATTGTCAAATTTTGTTATGCCAAACCATTTAGTATTTGTATCATGCTTTGAATTGAAGTGATCAGGTTCATACATTTTTAAGTTCTCTGGATCTTCATCAAGTTTGCTTACATCTTCAAGTTGAAGTGAATAGTGTTGAAGTTCATGGTTTCAAGCTCAAATTTAAGAACTCAAATTCAAGTTTGAAGTTCAACTTCTGTATGTTAAAGACTCAAGAAATCAAGCGTGACTCAAGCTCAAGTTCAAGAGATTGAACTCAATCTTTAAGTATCATAAGATAATAAGTCTCTAAAGCAAATGATGTTTCAAGTGTTCCAACTCACAAACAGGTTTGGATGACCCTAGATTGACCTTAGATTGTGTCATATTCATTGCATATTTTTTGTCGATCATTTCATTTGTTTATAGGTCATTTTCTCGACTAGTCTTAGACCTTTTTCGACTAGTCTAAGTACTGGCTCGACCAGTTGAAGAGTTTTCTCACCCAGTCCAAGGTTTGTTGCTATTTTTTAGAATTTTCTATTGAGTTCTTGACCAGTCTTGGAGACTGCTCGACCAGTCAAGTGAACCGTGGTCGACCGGTTGTGTAGGCCCGACTCAAAGTCCAGCAAGATTCTCTGTTCCCACTCGACCAGTCGAGCAAGCCATTCGACCAGTCGAGTAATGACCTTATCTTATTGCGCTAGAAAATTTAAAATTTTATTAGTCCTTCAACCAGTCTAACTAACCCTTAGACCAGTCGAGTGAACAGTATTTTTACCTATAAATGAAGCATGAATTTCAGAGTTTATTTATTCATTTAAAGCAAAATCAAGACACTACTCTTAGAGATAAGTTTTTAAATTTATTAAGCTATTCTATGCTCATTTTAGATTCTCTTTAATTAGCTTATGTAATTTGATTTTGTGATCCTTATTCCAATCGTACATTAAGAAGGGATTTGAGTTTTCCCCTTTCTTGAGATTAAATCAAATCAAGCTAGCCCAGGTTGATTTAATTAAAAATTATTTAGAACTAGAACCTTTTCATCTGTGAGACTAGACGTTGAACATATTTATCTTCATCGGATTGGTTCTACAGGGCTTCATCAAAGGAGAATTTCCAAATAAGTATCATTTATAATTTTGTATATCCTTTTTGGTTTTTGAGATTGTTCCAGAAAAATATCTTTTTAGTTTGTTTGAGGTAATCTAGAAAATCTCAGAGTGTGGGGTTTTGGAATTGTGTAAGCTCAATCAAAGACACAATTGTGAAGGTTTTAAGGTGAACCTCGGAATACTGGAAAACCTTTTTTCATAGTGAGGGAGTGGATATTAGAAGTGGAGTAGTTGTGTGGCTATTTTCTAACAGTTGGTGTACACACAAGCGAACCACTATAATTCCTGTAGTTGTGGTGGATGATTGAATGTTCTTATGTATGTGAATGTTGTAATTTATTTTAAGCATTTGTGGTGAATGATGTAATTTATTTTATGCGCTTGTGGGAATGTTGTAATAACTTAGTTTATTTTATTTTCTATTTCCTTTGCCTCGTTATTGGTTTGGATTTTTGATACTTACAAACATTCTAGTAAGGTTGTCTTGCCATAAGCCTTTGGTTTTTGGTGTTAGGTTGTCCTTAGAACTAAGTTTGTATCAACCTCTCAAGACTAGTACATTTGAGGTTACTATTTACTTGTGCTTCTTTATTATTTGATTGTAATATCTTTATTTAAATTTTGCATTTATTTTTAATTTGGCATTGTCATATTCACCCCCCTCTAAGATGTATAGCTCGGCCTTTTCAACGTGGGACGTGGGCCCTAATGTGATGTACATGTTTCATCCCTGCCATCCACACCGTCCAGTCCTTGGACAGTGGTGGGGCCTACCTATGACGTATGTGTTTCATTCATACCATCCATAGATCCCAGGATGGTGGAGCCCACCTTGATGCATATATCCACACTGTCCAACGTTCCAGGACAGAGGTACCCACCTCACGCATGTGTTATATACACGTCACCTGTCCGTTTGGGGATGTGGACCCCACCACTATGATACATGTGTTTTAATCCACACCGTGCATCTATATGTCCCACCATGATGTTATGTCCACACCATCCATGGTTGGGACAGTGGGTCTCCACTGTGATGTATCTGATTATCCAGGCCGTCTGTCCTTGGATGGTCCTGTGGGATGCACCATTAAATATATGTTATATCCTAACCATCCATCTCTCTGAACATGGACCCCTCACTAGCTACATAGCTGCTGTTTGACGTCAACAAGCTAGTGGGTCCCACCAGCTAGATAACTGATGTATTAATATCAACAAATTCAGTGGGTCCCGCATGATGTATGTATTTTATTCTGGTCGTCCATCTGGACAGTGATGCGTGGGCCCTCCTTGATGTATGTGCTATACATGCACACCGTCCGTCTAGACGGTGCTGCGTGGGCCCTCCCTGATGTATGTGTTGTGTATGCACGCCGTCGATCTGGACTGTGCTGCATGGGCCACCCCGTGACGTAATTGTGGCCCATTTGTGAGGCCCGCCTTGATGTATTTATAGCCCATCCACGAGGCCCACCTTGATGTATTTGTGGCCCATCCATGAGGCCCACCTTGATGTATTTATGGCCTATTCGTTAAAGCCCACCTTGATGCAATTGTGGCCAATTTGATGAGGCCTGATATGATGTATATTGGCCCATGTGATGTGGCCTACTTGATGTATATGAGGCCCATTGGTACGACCCATGTGATGCGGCCCATTGTGATGTATTCTAGGCCCAGATGAGAGGCCCATTCTGATATGTTGGAGGCCCATGGGTTATGGCCCATTGTGATGTATTCGAGGTCCATGGGACATGGCCCATTGTGATGTATTTGAGGCCCATGTGGCGTAGCCCAATGTGATGTATTTATGGCCCATTTGATGAGGCCCACTTGATGTATATGCGGCCATGTTTTAGGCTCAATGAGATGCATTTGAGGCCCATATATGAGGCCTAATGTGATGTATTTGTGGCCCATGGATGTGGCCCATTCTGAAGTCTTCGCGGCCCGTGTATAAGGCCCATTATAATGAACATATTGCTCGTCTTTAAGACCCATTGTGATGTACATGAGGCGCATGGTATATGGCCCATTATGATGTATATGTGGTCCATGAGTGAGGCCCATTTGGTGAGGCCCAATGTGATGTATGAGGCCCATATGATGAAGCCTGTTGTGTAGTATATTAGCCCCATGTGATGCGGCCCACTTGATGTATGAGACCATTGTGTAAGGCCCATTGAGATTGTATGTGGCCCATTATATTATGCATAAGGCCTTTGTGTGTGGCCCAATGGGATGTGTATTGGGCCCTTATGTGAGGCCATGGGTCCACTATATGTTAGGCTCTATGTGGGCCACTCCTTGGAAGCAATGTTGGTTAAATGTCTACATTGATAGGTAATGATGCTTAAATGTCCACATTATGACTTTCCCTTAGGCCTTGTTAGGCTCATTCTCATCATTCTTTTAGTGGGTTAACCCAAATCATTGGGCCTCATTGATGTTGCACGGTCCATCACTGCTGTAGACGGATGGCTTTATGCTATTGGATTTGGTATATCCACGGCTAAGGGCCAATATTTATATTATGGTTTAGATCAATTGTTCATCTATGGACACCGCCTTACTTATAGGTCGATTATCGATGCTGATTATCATGCCAGTTATCGATAACGATTATGAGTATGTGACAGCATAACATCATAATACATGCCCATATGCCTCACCTACATGTTTGTTATGAGATGTGGTTGACCATTGCATATAGAGTAGATTATTATGGGAATCCCTGAGAGATGGAGTTGCCCCACTTGAGTGCACGGTATGTGCAGGTTTGATGTATGACTAGATGGTATGACTTATGCATCTCATATTTTATGATATGACCACCATACGCCCTAGCCACATCAGGGCTATGGCCTCTGTAGGACCCGTATCTTAGCCCGTACTGTTCCATATACCTCCGCGGTCCTCCCGGTCAAATTTTGGCAACCTTCGACCTTTTCTGACATTTACGCGCGATCCTGAGTCATATCCAGTATTTCAGAGTTGGTTCAACTCGAGACTTATACCTTGACGACCGCACCATCGCCGCGGTTCCGATGCCGCGTCTCGCTCACCGAGGCGATACGTAGGTCAGGAGATGTGGGCCCGCATTCAGTTCGAGAAAATGCCGCACATTTATAAAATTCTAAGAGAATCTCTACAACCTTTCAAATCAATCCCATCAATCATGTCATATGTCAAGTACACATCACTCCATCCCCAAGCAACCCTTAAAGTCAACACTCCCTTACACAAAGTACCCCCCATCACTCACTTTTCACCTATCACACTCATACCTCTCTCCCATCACCCCTCTCCCATCACCTCTCTCTCTTTCATTTCCTCTCATTTCTCCCAAGCACCATGAGAGCTTGGACATCCATGGCTTCCATGAGAGAAACTAAGTGTGGCCCACTCCCTACCACCCAATCCTACCCTCCAAAACTGATCTCAACCGTTAAATCGCACCCCTTGAAGCTCTTAAACGCGTTGGTGGAAGAAGGAAGACGAAGATCATAAGGTGGGTGCTTCTCTCTCTCTTTCTCTCTCTCTCCTTCCTTTATTTTGGGGCCCATTCGATGAGTGGTGTCCAAACCGTCCATCACATGAACCCTATGGCCGTCCAAACATGGGGACTGACCCACTTTGCTACCTCTCTTAGAGGATCTGGATGATGGACATGGACAAGCATCAAATTGATTCAAACCAGGTGGGCCACGTTCATGTGGGGCCCACCTTGATGTATTGACCACGTCCCATGTGGGGCCCATCACGATGCATGTGTTTATCCATGCCGTCCAGTGTCCAGGATGCTGGACGGGCGTGGCTAACAGGGAGTGCGTGTACTGAAATGGGCGTGTATTGACAGCTAACAAAAAAAAAAAGGGAAAGTTGGGGTGGGTCGCTCATGCGGGCCCCACTTTGATGCATGTACTTAATCTAACCCATCCGTCCTCTTCCTCAGATCATTTTAACCGTTGAACAAAAAAATGAGGCTGATCTGATGATCAAGCGGGCCATACCAAAGGAAATAGTATTATTACCCTTAAAACTCACCCTATTTCTTCCATTTGCCAAAAATACATCGCATATTAGTCTCATTAGGTAGATCATGGGCCATAGAATCCAATGAATGGGTTAGATTTGTCAGATTAGGGCCCCACATGGGAAAAACCATAGAAATATTAATTTAAAAAAAATAAAAATTAAGGCAGCAGCTGCTGCTGCTGCCGCTGACACCACGCCGCTGACACCACAGGGCCGCAGGAGCGTCCTGCACTGGACACTGGCGGACGGGCGGGCTGGGCCTCACGGCCCCTGCCGTGGGTCCCACCAAGATGTATGTTGTCATCCATGCCGTTCATTTGGTGGGCCTCTGCTTGAAGTGGGCCCCCTCCAAAGATCAGCCCGATCTGAATCCCAGTTGGCCCACATCATAGGAAACAATGTAATTGAACATCTACCATTGAAATCCCTTTTCAGGGTCACAGAAGTTTTGGAACATTATGAAATTTGTTTTTACTATTCATCTGGGTCCACGTGACCTTATCAACGGATTGGATGGCATATAAACATTATGATGGGCCCTACGTGGGACCCACCTGGTGTATGCATTTTACATCCACGTTCTCCGTGGAATGCTGCTGACTAGCAGCTGTTGTAGCCCACCTTAATGTACGTATTCTACATCCTCACCGTCTATGGTTGGGACGGTGGGGCTCTTCCGTGATGTATTTGTCATTCTAGCCATCCGTCCCATGATCACACATGGGGGCCCACCTTGGTGGATGCCTTGCATCCACACATGTGGGGCCCTACCTTGATTGGTGTTCTGTACCCGCACCATCCAGATCTGGATGGTGCTAGGTGGGCTGACGTGATGTTTGTGTCTGATCCGCACCGTTCAGCACTCTGGACGGTGGGACCCACTATATGTAAGTGTTGTATCCGCATAGGCCTAGCTTGAATGGGCCACACAATGTCACCTTAATCCCTCACTCTGTGAGCCCCACCTTAGATCAGTGGCAATCAGATGGCCACGTTAAACAATCTCAGGGCCTGAAGTGTGGTTGAAGTTGACCTGTCCAATAAGTAGCACCGTCTGGGAGGAGGGGACATCATTGTCATTATCTCGATCCCTTTGTTGGAGTAGGGGTGGCCCACTGAGGTGTGGCTCCCACCTTGATATATACTTTATATCCTCACAATCCACCCAGCAGAACCGTCCCTGCGTGTGGGCCCACGGCCGGTCCAGTTGCTGGTACCGTCCAGCAGGTCTGGACGAAGGGAAAGGACAAATATCTACTTGATCTTGTAACTGGTGGGCCACTCACGTGGAGCCCACCTTATTGCACATGAAGGAAATGCACATCGTCCATCCATTTCTCTCCCATATCTGTCAGGCCATGGGCCCAACCATGTAGCAGAATCTGCCCAGATATGTCCAGCAAGTAGTTAGGCCCACTTCACTGTATGTGCTTTATATCTGGCCGGCCCACTTGTTTTGGGTGGGAGTGTGGGGCCAGCCCACCTTCTAGGCAACCCACACCTAAGTGGGACACATCATGATGCGTATCCTACCTACGCCATTCACCTGTTGGACGCCCAAACAGGGCCAGTGGCCCAATAGGGCTGACGGCCCAAGCTGCGGGGCTACGCTGATGCATTGACGTCAGGTTCTGTAGGGTCTGATCATGAGACCTATGTTATGTACAGACCATCTAACTATAGGGTCACCCTGCACGTGCTGAACATGCAGGGCATGGGCCATCCTTGATGTATGTGACTTGCATCCACGTGGTCCACGTGGGGCCACCTTGATATTGCGGTCCATCCACACCATCCACTGCTGTGGGATCCACCATGATGTATGCTAGACGATGCTTGTAGGTCCCACCTTAGCACCTATGCCACCCACCTGGTGGGCCTCCACCATAATGTAAGTGTGTTATCACTACCATCCATCTTAGCCATGGATCCGCCTTGATGTATTTACTGTATTCACACCCAGCAGATCTGGACGATGGGCCACACCTTGACGTATTTATTGTATCCACATCATCCATCCCTAGATGTGGGGCCCACCTTGGTGATGTATCCGCCGCACCGTCCAGCATGGGACGGTGGGCCTACCATGATGTACGTGTTCACTCCATACTGTCCATCTGTTCGATTGATGAGGCCCACCTTTAATGTGTTTATGGCCCATCCCTGAGGCCCACCTTGACGTACTTGTGGCACATCTGTGAGGCCCACCTTGGTATATTTTTTAGGCCCATTCTGGTGTATTTAGGGCTCATGGGTTGAGGCCCATTATGATATGTATTAGGCCCATGATGTGTGGTCCACATGATGTATTCGAGGCCCAGGTACGTGGCCCATTTAATGTATATGAGGCCCCTATGTAGGGCCCGCATGCTGTGTATTTGAGGCCCATGTGCAGGGCCCACCTGTCGTGTATATAAGACCCATTAATGCAGTCCACCTGAAGTATATTGAGGCCTATGGGTTATAGCCATTCTGATGTATTTGAGGACCATGGGTCGTGGCCCATGGTGATGAATATTAGGCCCGTGTATTCGGCTCGTTGTAATGTATATTAGACCCTTGTATTAGGCCGTGAGTCCACTGTATTCTCGGCCCTATGTGGGCCATTCCTTAGGAGCAATGTTGGTTGAATGTCCACATTGATAGGCAATGATGGTTGGATGTCCACATGGTGACCTTCCCTTAGGCTTTGTTAGACGCATTCTCATCGGTTGGTGCGACCGATTTATCGATTCTGATAATCGATCTACCCGGATTGACTTGACCGATTGTCGAATAGCGATCGAGGCCGTTTATCATGACCGATTACCGATTCCGATCGACGTGACTGATTTGCCCACTCTGATTACCGATCAATTCCGATTGATGTGACCGATTACCGATTCTAAAGGCCGATTGCCGATTATCGATTGAGGCTGATTATCGATCAAGGCCAATTACCTATTTTGATTTATCGTGGCCGATTGCAGATTATCGATCGAGGCCGATTACCAATTCTGATTTCTCGTGGCCGATTGCCGATTATCGATCGAGGCCGATTATCGATTCTGATTTGTCGTGGCCGATTATCGATTATCGATCGAGGCCGATTACCGATTTTGAATTTTCATGGCCGATTGCCGATTCTGATTGTCGAGGCCCAATGTGATGAACATGCGACCCATATTTGAGGCCCGACGTGATGTGTATTTAGCCCGTGTCTAAGGCCCAATGTGATGTATATTGAGGCCTAGGTGATGAGGCCTATTGTGATTCATTTGAGGGTCGGGCAAAGGAGCCCATTGTGATATATGTTAGGCCCATGAGCAGGGCCCACCTATTGTGTACATGTAACCCTTGAGTAAGGCCCATTGTGTTGTATATTAGGCCCTTGTGTGAGGCCGTGGGCCCATTATATGTTTGGATCTGTGAGAGTCACTCCTTGGGGAAATGTTGGTTGGATGTCCACATTGTCGAGGCTGATTGTTGATGCCCGTTATTGATACCGATTATGAGTATGTGACTGCATAACATCATGATCCATGCCCATACGCATCATCTGTATGTCTGTTATGAGATATGATTGACCATTGCATATGTCATAGTGCTGGTTGTTATGAGACTCCCTGATAGGCGGAGATTGTCTCACATGAGCGCACGGTTTGCGTAGGATTAATGCATGACTGGATTGTATGTGTAAGACCCGTATCTTGGTCCATACCTTTTCGTAGACTTTTGCGGTCTTACCGGTCGAATTTCGGCAACCTTTGACCCTTAACCGATATCGACGCGTGACCCTGATTCATGTGCCGACAACCCGAGTCGACTCAACCCGAGACCAATACCATAGCGACCGCGCCGTCGTTGCGGTTTCGATACCATGACTCGTGTGCCGATGCGATACCCTGGTCAGGAGATGTGGGCTAATGTTCGGTGAGAAAACGCAGCGCGTTGCGAAAACCAAGTGAATCTCTACGATGTGTCACATCAATCATATCAATCCCATCAATCAATCAACCCATCAAGCCATCACATGTCAAGTACACATCACTTTATTCCCTTTTCCCAAGCAACCACAAAAGTCTCCCAAACCCATACCTCTCTTACACAAAAAGCCACAAAAGTCTTCACCACCCATACCTCTCTTACACAAAAGCCTCAAAAGTCAATACTTTCTTACACAACCATCATTCATCCATCCATCCATCTCTCTCTACATCACTCTCTCTCTTTCTCTCTTTCTCATTTCAAAAATCCCAAGCAACAAAGAGCCCATACGTATGGAATTCCTCCAAGCCTCCTAAGCTCCAAGTGGCCCACCTTCCTACCCCATCATCTCCCATCTCAACCCTCCATTCTTCATCTCATCCATTGAAGTTGAAGCTAAGGTGCCAAGGAACCCCTAGGAGAGAGAAGATCGGACGGTGGGTGCTAGATCATTCTAGTTTTCTTATTTTTATGATGTGTCAAGTGAGGCCCACTGATCAATGGTGTGGATCTCACTTGGGACCCTAAAATGTGGCCGATGGCCCACTTAGATCATCATGATCGTTCCATGATGGGGCCATTCTCCATGGACCCCATCATGATGTTTATTTCATTTAGAAAGGTCATCTAGACCGTCCATATCGGTGAGGAATGGATTTCCACCGTTGATTTACATTTTTGATGGTCCCATGTTCAAAGGGATCCATTTATTGTATGAATCATTGCAAGGGAGGGCCCATAATGTCGGGGTCCCTCCATCACAAGGCGTGTCCCACTCTCCATGTCTCTCTCTCTTCTATTTCTTTTATCTTATTTTATTTTATTTTATTTTTTTTATACAATAGGGTTGTGTGGCCCACTTGAATGGATCCCACCTTGACATTATTTTTTTAAGATTTATTCAAGTGGGGCCCACCATATGCGTTGTACACTCATCACCCATCAGTGGTGGCCTACTTCATCAGGGCCCACCACTCTAAAAAAATAATAATATTAAAACTGTCCAGCGTCTGGGACGCTGGACGTTTCAAAGGAAAGAAGAAAAAGAAAAGAAGGAAAGGCCTTTGGTGGTCCACGTGCTTATGCCCCACCGTGATGTATTTAAGCAATCCAAGCCGTCCATCCTCTTACCTACGGTGTTTTAGCCGTTGGGTAGAAGTTTTGGCCTGATTGGAAGACCTGGTGGGCCATAGCATCAAAGAATGTACCACTACCATTCAAGGATCTATTTTCTTATTTTATTCATTTTCTATCATTAAAAAAATTTAAACTTCGGACTCATTTGGACGGCCTCGAGCCGCTGGACGCAATGGCCGGGGCGGATTTCATTTTAGTGGGCCCCACGTGCGAAAAACTATAAAAAAATAGATTTTTTCATTTTTTAAAAGAGGCATGCCCTCTGCCTCCTGACACTGCAGCCACTGCACGCAGCAGCGTGCAGACGTGAGGGCGGGCGGGCGTCCAGCGTGGGACCCACAGCTCCAGCCGTGGGCCCCACCGTAATGTTTGTTCGTCATCCAACCTGTTCACGAGGTGGGTCCCCTCCTCAGGTGGGCCCCCTCCAAATTTTGGCCAGATCCAAAACTCAGGTGGCCCACACCACTTAAAACAGTGGAATTAAATGATTACCATTGAAATCTTTTTGGGGCCCACAGAATTGTTGGATCAAGCTGAAATTTATGCTGTCCCTTCATCCAGGTCCGGGTGACCTTATGAACGAGTTGGATGACAACTAAATGTCACAGGGTGGGCCCCACACGGGACCCACAATGATGTATGTGTTGAAGGCCACCGTCCAGGCGGACGGTGGCACACACCACGGTGGCGCCCATCTCTTGTTTGCGCTGCATCCACAGTCCAGCGGACGGTGGGGCCCTTGGAATGTATGTGCTTCATCCGCACTATCCACTGGACAGTGGGACCCACCCTTGACGTGTGTGATGCATCCAGACCATACACCCCTTTGATTTAGCTAAGGCCTATAGGCTAGGCCCATTTGAATTTCAAAAGGGCTATGGGCTAGGCCCATTTGGTTTATGAAATACTTATGGGCTAGGCCCATTGGATTCATTTAAGGCCTAGAACTTAGGCCCATTTGATGTGTTGCAAGTCCATGGGACTAGGCCCATTTGATATACTTCAAGGCCCATGTAATTGGGCCCTTTTGTGGAAATTTAAAGCCCATGGAAGTAGGCCATTTGATATATGTAAGGCCTAGGGGTTTAGGCCCACTTTGATATGCGTACAAGGCCTACGGGTTAGGCCCATTTAATGTACCATAAGGCCTAGGGGTTTAGGCCCATTGAACTCATATAATGCCTATGGGTTGATGTCCATTTGATGTACATGTGGGGGGCCCAATTGGTGTGGCCCATTTGATACATATTAGACTCATGTGACTAGGTCCAATTGATGCAATCTAAGACCCACGGGTTATGACCCATTGCAATGCACACAAGACCCATTGGTGTGGCCTATTTATATGGCCCATCTGATGAATAAAAGGCCCATAAGATATGACCCATTTGATATATATGAAAAGCCCAATGGGATAAACCTAAGGTCCATTGCAATGTGTAATCCCAATACTGATTATGTAGTGATGTTTAGGGAGATCGTGCCTGGGAAGCAATGTTGGTTTGACGTCCACATTGCGAGTGTAATGCTGGTTGGATGTCCACATTACGACTCTCCTTAGGGCCCATTACTGGGCCGTACTTATTGTGTATAGGCCGTCTAGGTCCATCTGCATTGTAAGATAGTTCATTTTATTATGACATGTTTAGTACAGTTCCATGACTCATGGTCATACGCATCATATGTATGCTTGACGTGACAATTGTCTGATCATAGCATTTACCTTCGGGCAGGTTGTTTATGGGCTCCCGGTTAGGCGGTGTTGCCCTACATGAGTGCACGGTATGCGCAGGATTTGATGCATGACTGGATAGCGTGAATCATACATATCGCATTTATATGACATGGATATTGTACGCCCTAGCGACATCGGGGTCGTAACTTCCACAGATGTATCGTGATTGGCAGGATTGGATACTGAAAATCTTATTCTACATGGGGTACTATAGATATCCCTGGGTGAAAGTTCCTAAACCCTTATGGTACTAAGAGGTTGTTCCAACGTCTAGATCGAGTGGGTAGATGAGCGTTGAGTGCCGATTACCAGACGGTTACGCTCTCCACTGTGTCGTGGTCAGTTGGAAGGGGGTGCGGCCTTACCCGCCTGAGAGTAGGGGGCAATGCTAGGCTGAGTTTGACTAGCTCGAGGAATGGGTCTGCTATCGACGAGTCGCGCCCGATATTGGCAGACGGATAGTGAGGTCTCTTCCACTTACCTTATTGCGCACGATGTGGTGGCAATCTGGTTTAGAGTGTACTAGACCCCGGTGATATCCCATATTTGAGCTGTATTGATATATGGACATAGATGAGGATCTGTATGCTTGAGTTGCATTGCACATCGTATGGCCTTGGGATGGCCGATACCATTTATGTCTTGCATTGCATAGCCTTGGTACGGCTCATGATATCATAGTTCCACCGGTATATTCTACATTACTCTGACATTGCATGTTCATATCACTACCTTGCGCACACACTTTCACCACCCTCTAAGTTTTCTGTAAGCTTATGCACGATCGTTGCGTGCAGGTGACGTTGGTTCGCAGCAGCGCTGAGACAGGAGCACGTTGCAGAGCGTTTTGGAGTTTTTATTCTTTACCATTGTATTTCCCTTTATGCTCATTGTACTTGTAAAGTTTTTGATCATAGTGGAAATGTAATGGAGTACTTGGTTGTTGTTTGTGGGTTATGCATTTGGTTATGCTTATTACGAATCAAACTGACATTGAAAAATCTTCCTCGTAGCATCCCAGGATCGGAACCTGGCGAATGGGAGCTAGGAGCCGAGAATGGGGTTCTACGGAGGCTGTCGGCGCCGGATTCGACAATCGAGAATTTTATGAGCCCGATTTCTAAGTTTGGGGCGTGACATTATGACTCATGCATCTTACATTGTGTGCTGTGATTACTGTATGCCCTAGCGACATCAGGGTCGTAGCCTCCACAGGCATATCGTGGATGGTTAGATGGGACACCGAAAATCTGTTCTACCTGGGGTGCTATAGATATCCCTGGGTGAAAGTCCCTAAACCCTCTTGGTTCCAAAGGTTGCTCCAACGTCTAGACCGAGTGGGTAGATGAGCGTTGAGTACCATTACCAGATGGTTACGCTCTCCACTGTGTCGTGGTCGGTTGGAAGGGGGTACGACCTTACCCGCCTGAGAGTAGGAGGCAATGCTAGGCTGAGTCTGACCAGCTCGAGCAATGGGTCCGCTATTGACGAGTCGAGCCCGATATTGACAGACGGATAGTGAGGTCTCTTCCACTTACCTTATTGCACGTGATGTGGCGGCGCTCTAGTTTAGAGTGTAATAGACCCCGGTGATTTCTCAGAGAGGAACCGTACTGATATGTGGACTTATCGAGTAGGAGTTGCATGCTCATTCATTCATTCATTCACTATCCACTCGGGCTGGTGGTGCGCAACTAATTGTTGTGTACCTTTGTTATGGCAAGAATTTCGGTTGGACGCACGACCAACCTGAGATCAGGGGTTTACCATATTGAGTCTAACTATCCAAATTTAGGTATGAGACTAGTTTGGATAGAAGTCCATTGTGGCGGACCCCGTAGCCTGCGATATTACATACTATCATCCTGACTTCACACTCCAGCATGGTCATTTTATTCGCATCGCATATTGCATTACATCCGTAGGCATATGGCATTTTGGGATACTATGTTTCTGCAGTTATATGGCCTAGACAGACTTAACAGGATTTGTATATTGCATTGCACTATCGGCATCTGATATTTGGCTCCTTATGACTCCTTATCGCATAGTTGTTCTATATTGCGTATTCTGATATTGATTGACTTATGGACTTGTCCATACTTTCTCTTACCCTGTTATTATATGATTTATGATCTTGTCAGTATTTCTGCTTACTCTGATAATCCATGATCTTATTAGTGTTTCTGCTTATTCAGACATTGTATGGTTTATGGATTACCAATTCTCTGGTATTGTATGATTATGACATTGTATTAAATACTTGGCACTTATCTTGTGCACACACTTACACCACCCTCTAAGCTTTTTATAAGCTTATGCATGATAGATGCGTGCAGGTGATGTTAGGTTGCAACAGTGTTGAGCTTGGAGCGTTCAGTGGTCTTCTGGAGCTTGATTTTCTGTTTATGTATTTCCCTTTCAGTGTTGTACTCAAATGATTATACTAGTGGATATGTGATGATGATGTTGCCTTTGTGAATTAGGTAATCTTGTGGTTATGCTTATTACTAGTTAAATGTACAAAAAAAACCTCCTTGTCGGATCCCAGGATCGAAATCTGGCATATGAATGCTAGAAGCCGAGAATGGGATACTACGGAGGCTGTCGGCACCAGATTCGGCGATCGGGATTCCTGTGAATCCAATTTTTGGGTTTGGGGCGTGACAGCCTCCATAGGCATGTCGTAGATGGTCAGATGGGACACTGGGAATGTTTGGTTTGAGATCTGGGGACATTGGATGTCCGTGGGGTGAAAGTACCTAAAGCTTCGTGGCCAGGAGATGCCCCAATGTTTAGACGATTGGATATTTATGAGCGCATGAGGGCTCTATACCAGTATGCTGCATTTATTACTATATTGTGGTCAGTTGGGAGGGGGTGTGACCTTACCCGCCTGAGTGAGGGGGTAATATCTAGGTCGAGTTTGATTAGCTTGAGGAATGAGTCCGCTATCGACGAGTCAGGCCCTATATTGGCAAGCGGATAGTGAGGTCTCTTCCACTTACTATGTTGTGCGCTTGGATAGGGGCGGCAAGTTGGCGTAGAGTGTACTAGACCTCGGTGATGATCCCAGAGATGTATAGTACTGATATATGGACTTACTAAGCAGGAGTTGCGTACTCAACATTATACTCATTCATTCATTCATTCACAATGGCTAGGATTTCAGTTGGAGCATGTAACTAACTTGAGATTAGGAGTTTACCACATTAATTCTATCTATTCAAATTTAGGTATGAGACTGGTTTGGGTAAAAGTCCCTTGTGATGGACCCCATAGCTTATGACACTACGTATTATCATCCCGACTTCACACTTTCGCTCGGTCATTTCATTCATAGCGCATATTGCATTGCATCCTCAGTGTATGATATTTGGCTTTTTATGTCTCCGTATTACATAACTAATCTACATTATTTCCTCAGTATATGATATTGGCTTATTATGTTTTTGCATTGCATAGCTTGGATAAGGATGATGCTATTTATGGACTTACCAACATGTTTCCGTATTGCTCTAAGATTGCATACTTGGCACCTACCTTACGCACACACTTATACCACCCTCTAAGCTTTTTATAAGCTTATGCACGATAGATGCCTGCAAGTGGCGTTAGGTCGTAGCGGCATTGAGCTTAGAGCATGCGACCGTCTTCTGGAGCTTTGATTTTCGATATATGTATTTTTCTTTCAACACTGTATTTAAATATTTATATTAGTGGATATGTGATGATGATGTTGCCTTTGTGATTTGGGTAAACTTGTGGTTATGCTTCTTACGAAATAAATGTACACTGAAAAATCCTCCTTGTATGATCTCAGGATCGGAATCTGGCGTATGGGCGCAAGGAGCAGAGAATGGGGTATACGGAGGCTATCGATACCGGATTCGGTGATCGAGAATTCTATAAGCCCAGTTTCCGAGTTTGGGACATGACACTGACTATAAAATTATGCAAGATACGATGAATTTATATTGTGATAATTCAAGTGCAATTAATATCTCTAAAAATCCAATTCAACATCTCGTATAAAACATATTGACATACGATACAATTATATTCGAGAATTAATTGAAGACAAATCTATCATGCTAGAATACATTCAAATTGAGAAGAAGCTTGCAAATATACCAACTAAGCCACTTGACAAAGTTAAAATTTTAAACTCAAAGCATGATATTGGATTATGTATTGTTAAGTAATTATTTTATTACTTTTTATACATTTATGTTTATGTTTATTTTTAATAATGAAATGCATGAAATGATAATAAAATTTTAATAAAAAATTAAAATAAAAAATTTAAAAATTTTGGGGTTTTTCAACCAGTCGATCACTAGCTAGCTGAATTCTCCGGCCAGTCGGGCACCTGGTCGGGCTAGCCTTATATCACGTAGATTTGATTCAAATAGGGGAAAATCCCCAATTTTCTTTCATTCTACCTCTTCTTCCTCAGCTAGCCAGTGTCTCATTTGACCAACCCATCTTCCAAACTTGCTAGTAAGTGATTTATTTTCAATTTCCTTCTAGTATTTAGTGGTCTCATGCTAGAAAATCATATTTCAGTAGCTTTTTCATCATTTGAAACCCTTTTTATTGTGGGTTTTGATCCAAATATGATCTAGTCATTTTCTTCTCATTTTCTTTGATACGTTTCTTGTGCAAACTGATATGGAGCATACATCTAAGAAAATGGCTCAGAAGAATCATTCTAGTTCATCTTCTAAATCAACTCCTATCAGTGTACGGACCCTACGGTCGTCGGAGGATGATCCGGATTATATTCAGAATTTTTGCACAAGAGACATAATCCTTGAAAAATATGTCAACTTAGACCACGTTGCTAAGTTTGGTCTTGTTCTTATTCTCTCCGATGTTGATGAGAACTCATCTTGAGTTGGGGTGGAACGGCTTACCACTCCATCGTGCAGGGTATGTATGCGTCCATTTGTGATGTCTCACTTGAGAATTTGACATTCTCAGTTGAATTTGTTGAATAGACATTCATAATAATGCTACATGTTATTTCGACATTAATGGACAAAGTTGTTGTGGATGATGGAATACCAATCGCCACATTGTTAGAGAAGATGTCGAACTCTGAAAAACAAACCACCACCCATAAATTATGTCGCTTTAATGCTAAATGGAGATTGGGTAATGCCTTCCTTGTAAACCAAATGCTCTTAAAATTCTGCATATTGCATCAGATTTTCACGTTTAACTCGAGCTGGGAATAAGACTGATCTTACTCCCTTCATGCTTAGAGTATTTCACTTTGTTATATCTGGTATGCATGTCTGTCTGCCTTCCCTAATCTGTTACATCATCATTCGGTTTCGCTTACATCCCAAGCACGGTTTGATTCCCTTTGCTCATCTCATGACTTGCATTGCATTTCACAACAATGTTCAAATTCTAACATATGAGGCACTGTAATACGAACTCCCATTTAAAAACTCCAATCTGAATATGATGAACCTCACTCCTCTTCCTGGAGAAAATGAAGAAGAAGAGGAAGCACAACCAACTGCAGACACCACCATGGAAGATATTTTAATGAGTTGGACGATTCAATGTTCCAGCTGATTCCGACTACCATCCCTCTCAGTTTGATGAGAGATTTACAAAACTAGAGGAGAAAGTGGAGTCCTTGCATGTATCACAGACTTTATTGACACAAAATCAAAGGTCTACAATGAAGTACATGAAGAAGTACTTCCATCTCATCACCCGGAGTTTGAACCAAAATGATCCCTCGATGCCTCCTCCTTCTTCCTCTGGGTCGGATTAAGTTAGATTCTCTTTATTTTTTCAGACTTATGATGGTTATGTAACTAAACCTTATTTTGTTTCTTGGTACTTTGGATGCTTTTATTAACACTTGCTTACCCTTGAACTTTAACATATTTCACATGCTTTCCTTTATGCTTTCATATGATTAGATATTTCATATACTTAACGATATTCTCTTTTTACATGCTCCTTTTTCTTTATCTTATTCTTCCTTTGTCAACTTGTGACAAAAAGGGGGAGACATATGCTAGTATGGGGGAGAAATGATACCAATGCTATGCTATTAATATGCAATGTTACAATATGGAATGTAGGAGATGATGTGTCACGCTCCAAATTTGAAAACCAGGCTCATAAAATTTCATATTGCTGAATCCAGTGCCGACAGCCTCCGCAGTATCCCATTCTTAGCCCCTAACACCCATACGCCAGATTCTGATTCTGGGATCCTATAAGGAGGATTTTCCAACGTACATTTGTCTCATAAGAAGCATAACCACAAGTATACCCAAATCACAAAGGCAACATCATCGTCACATATCCATTAATAGAAACATTTGAATACAATGTTGAAAGAGAAATACATATGTCAAAAATTAAATCTCTAGAAGATGCTCCATGCTCTAAGCTCCACGCTGCCGCAACCTAACATCACCGGTAGGCATCTATTATGCATAAGCTTACAGAAAGCATAGAGGGTGGTGTAAGTTTGTGCACAAGGTAAATGTCAAGTATTCAATACGATGCCATAAACATATAATAATGGAGATATTGGAAAAATCATTAATCATACGATATCAGATACTGAAAAAATCATTAATCATACGATATCAGAGTAAGCAGAAATACTGACAACTATATGAATTGTACAATATCAGAGTACACAATATAGATCAAGCTTAGTTATGCAAACGAGGAGCCATAGAGAGCCAAATATTAGATGCCGAGGATACAAAATATGTAAATCCTGCTAAGTTCGTCTATGCCATATAAGTGCCAAAAAAAGTAACCTAAAATGCCATATGCCTGCGAATGTAATGCAATTTGCGATGCGAATGAAATGACCAAACTGGAGTGTGAAGTCGGGATGATAGTACGTAGTATCGTAGACTACGAGGTTTATCACAAGGGACTTCTATCCAAACTAGTCCCATACCTAAATTTGGATAGCCAGACTCAATGTGGTAGACTGTTGATCTGAGGTTAGTCGTGCGCCTAACCAAAATCCTGGCCATTGTGAAGGTACACACATCAAATTAGTTGTGTACGATCAGCTCAAGTGGATAGTGAATGAATGAATAAATGAGTAAGATGCTGAGTATACAACTCTTGGTCAATAAGTTCACATATAAACACTGTACATCTCTGGGATCATCATCGGGGTCTAGTATACTGTACATGCAATCACTACCCACTGGACAAGCAACCATGCAAGAAGAAGAGACCTCACTATTCGCCTAGCCATTAGTTAGCTAATATTTACCCGGCATGTCGATAGCGGACCCTTTCATGAGATGGTCAAACTCAACCTAGATATGCTTATTACCCTCGGGCGGGTAAGGCCACCACCCCTTCCCAACTGACTATGACACAGTGGGGGATGCGGCCTCCTGGTATTTGGTACTCGAGCACTCATATATCCACTTGGTATCGACGTTGGGGGGTCTCCTGGCCTTAGAGATTTAGGGATTTTCACCCAGGGCCATCTATGGTGGCCTGATACTAGTAACAAATTTTTCGTGTCCCATCTAGCCATCCATAATATGCTTGTAGAGGCTACGACCCTGATGTCACTATGGCGTACAGTAGTCACAATCACACAAATGTAAAGTGCATCAGTCACATAGTCCAATCATGCATTAATCCTGGGCATACCGTGCACTCATGTAGGATGACTTAGCCTATCAAGGAGTCCCATAAATTGCTTGCACTATGTCATATGCAATGGCCAATCACATCTCATAACAAACATGCAGATGATGCATATAGGCATGTATCATGATGCTATGCTGTCACAAACTCGTAATCGACATGAATAGCAGGTATCGATAGTCGGCACTAATAATCGACATGATAATCAGCCTCAACATAAGGTAGGGTCCATAGATGGACGACCGATGATGGATTAATCAATATCAATGGGGCCCAATCATTTGGGTTAACCCACATGAGAATGATGAGAATGGACCTAACAAGGCCTAAGGAAAGGTCATAATGTAGACATTCAACCATCATTGCCCATCAATATAAACCTTTAACCAACATTGCTCCCAAAGGCCAAACGTATAGTGGGCCCACGACCTCACACATGGGTCTAATATACATCATCATGGGCCTCACTCAAGGGCCTAATACACATTACGACGGGTCACATCCATGGGCCTCTCATACATCAAGTGGGCCGCATCATATTGGCCACATATACATCGCAATGGGCCTCTCACACGGGCCTAATATACATCGCAATGGGCCTCTGACATGAGCTTAATATACAATGCAATGGGCCTTTGAAACTGGCCTAATATACATCACAATGGGCCTCTGACATGGGCCTAATATACACGCAATGGGCCTCTGACACGGGCCTAAAATACATCACAAAGGGCCACATCCCATGAGCCTCAAATATATCACAATGTGCCTCTACCCATGGGCTCCAAATACATCACAATGGGCCTCAACCCATGAGCCCCAAATACAACTTAATGTGCCTTAACCCATGGGCCCCAAATACATCACAATGGGCCTCAACCCATGGGCTCCAAATACATCACAATGGGCCTCAACGCATGGGCCCCAAATACATCTCAATGGGGCTTATATACATTAAATCGGCCACATTGACGGTCCGCACCATCTACACCATTTGGATGGACGGTTTGGATATAACACATACATCAAAGTGGGCTTGTCACATGGATGGAGTGGATTACAACCCATACATTGTGGTAGAATCCCACAAAACTTACTGACGTGATTACAATAGGTGGGTCTCACCTTCCAGCTAGCCGGGCTGTGCAGATAAACCTCATGGTAGTGTCCCATGTCCTCTGGACATTGAGGATATAACACTTATATTATGAGACCCCACCGTCTATTAGTGGACAGTGGTGGATGCAACGCATATATCATGTAAGTCCACGTAGATGGCCCACATCTGAACCAGGCTGATGTTTGTGTTACCTTCGACCAGGCATCATGGACATCTAGACGGACGGACGGCTTGGATGAAGCCCATCATCAAGGTGGGTCCACATGCCCCACGTGTGGACGGCTAGGATATGACATGCATCACGGTGGATGGCTAAGATATAACATTCATGGGTGGGTCCCACGTAGCTTGTTGACGTTAACTAAATAGCTGGTGTGAGTTACACCAGCCAATCATTGTCCATACTAGGTGGATCCCACGTAGGTCCCATCATCATATAAAATATAATATCATATTTTAATATTAACAATAATAATAATTATTATAATAAAAAAGGGGAGGGAGGTTTTCTTTCCATCCAACATCACCAACTACATGGGGTCCAGCAACCTCAGTTGCTGGATGCTCCATGGCTGCACGTCCATCAAGGTGGGGTCCTCATTCACGTGACCCACTAGCTATATATGACAAGGTGGCCCCACACCAAGGTGTTGAATGGCATGGATTCACACGTGCACCATGGTGGCCCACAGACGGCCTAGATAGAATACATGAACCATACATCACAATGGCGGCCACAATACTTAGAAGGAGAGAGAGAGAGAGAGAGAGAGAGAGAGAGAGAGAGAGAGAGAGAGAGAGAGAGAGAGAGAGAGAGAGAATCGTGAAGGGGAGGGACCCCGCCACTATTGGGCCCTCCCTATACAATGCATACATCAAGTGGGTCCCACAACAAGTGGGCCCTTAAAATAAAAATCAATGGTGGATCACCCACATGTGGCCTCCTTCTTTAGCTCCTTAGACTCCTACGCTCCTTGTCTTTGATCCTAATGGAGGTAGATGAAGAATGAAGGGTTGAGATGAGAGATGAGAGGGTAGGAAAGTGGGCCACACTTGCCTTGGGAGACTTGGGAGCTTAGACGTTGGAAGCTCTCTTGGGAGTTTGGAGAATTTGTTAGAGAATGAGAGAAAGAGAGAGAAGTGATGGATTGATAAGGGATAGGTGGAATGGGTGTTGTAAGGAAGGGGATGGAGAGGCATGGGTTTGTTTAAAATTTGGTTAAAAGAGAGATGGGTAGGGATATAGAGAGTTGACTTGTGAGGGGGTGAGGTGGCATGGGGTATGGGTGACATACTTAAGATAAGGTGTGTACTTGATTGATTGATTGATGGGATAGGTCGTAGAGATTCTCTCGAAATTTGCACGCGCTGCATTTTCTCTTGAACTGAATACGGGCCCACATCTCCTAGCCTAGGTATCGCCTCAGGGTGTAATTAGCGGCGTCGGAACCGCAGTGATGGCACGATCGCAAGGGTACAAGTCTCAGGTCGAGCCGATTCTGAAACAAGGGATACAAATCAGGGATGCACACAAACACCGATTATAGATCGCGGGTTGTCAAAATTCGACCGGAGGACCACGGAAGCCTATGGAATGGTAGTCTCGAATATAGACTTTACAGTTCTTCCATCATAATAAAAATTTCATCCTCAAAATTTACAGAACAGACAAGGGAAGAGGAAACATCATCAAGTATATATGTCAAGGCACAATCAATTTACAAAAGGATGAAAATAACGCTCTCTAATCTCAACTCGCCCTCCTAAGATGCATCATTAATACTATGGTAACCCCACTAATCCTCGGATCTCGGATCAGAAACGATCGAAACCGAAATACTATGCAGCATCACAATCTCAATGGTAGGGAGCTATATCAGAAAATCTCTAAGTTATTTGAACTCGGTGATCTGACCATTCTAAGTTCTCAACAATCATACGGTGCAGGATAGCTATCAACAGATATGTGATGTTATCTTCAGGTATTTTCAAGTTATGCTCTGATATCATCTTTTTTCACACCCCAAATTAAAAAATCGGGCTCACAAAATTTTTGATTGCCGAATCCGGTGTCGACAGCCTCCGTAGTACCCCATTCTCATCCCCAACACCCATACACTAGATTCTGATCCTGAGATCTTACAAGGAGGATTTTCTAATGTAGATTTGTCTCATAAGAAGCATAACCACAAGTATTCCCAAATCACAAAGGCAACATCATAATCACATGTCTACTAATATAAATATTTGAGTACAATGCTGAAAGGGAAATACATATGTCAAAAATCAAAGATGCAGAAGACGCTGCGTGCTCTAAGCTCCACGCTGCTGCAATATAACTTCACCTGCACGCATCTATCAGGCATAAGCTTACAGAAAGCTTAGAGGAGGTGTAAGTGTGTGCATAAGGTAAGTGCTAAGTATTCAATGCGATGCCATAAACATACAATATCGAAAATACTGGCAAGATCATGAATCATACGATATCAGAGTAAGCAGAAATACTAACAAGTCAATGAATCATACAATATTAGAGTACGCAATACAGATTAACTATGCAAATGAGGAGTCATAGAGAGACAAATATCAGATACCGATGATACAATGCAATATGTAAATCCTGCTAAGTCTTTCTAGGACATATAAGTGCAAAAATATAACAACCCAAAAATATCATATGCTTGCGGATGTAATGCAATTACAATGTGAATAAAATGACTAAGCTAGGTGTGAAGTTGGGATGATAGTACATAGTATCGCAAACTATGGGGTCTATCACAAGGGACTTCTATCCAAACTAGTCCCATACCTAAATTTGGATAGCCAGACTCAATGTGATATACTCTTGATTTTGGGTTAGTCATGTGCCTAACTGAAATCTTGGCCATTGCAAAAGTACACATCAAATTAGTTGCACACCAACAGACCGAGTGGATAGTGAATGAATGAATGGAGTAAGATGCTAAGTATATAAATCCTGCTCAATAAGTCCACATATCAACACTGTACATCTCTGGGATCATCACCAGGGTCTAGTACACTCTATATGCAATCACCACCCACTGGATGCCCAACCATGCAAGCGAAAGAGACCTCACTATTTTCTTGACTAGTAGTCAGCCAATATCTTCCCAGCACATCGATAGCGGACCCATTCATAAGCTGCTCAAACTCAACATAGATATATGCCTACTACCCTCGGGTGGATAAGGCCAGCACCCCTTCCCAACTGACCATGACATAGTGGGAGACGCGGCCTCCTGGTATTCGGTACTCGGGTACTCATATATCTACTTGGTCTTGACGTTGGGGTATCTCCTGACCTTGGAGGTTTAGGGATTTTCACTTAAGGCCATCTATGGTGGCCCAATGCTAGTAAAAGATTTTCAGTGTCCCATCTGACAATCCACAATATGCCTGTAGAGGCTACGACCCTGATAACATAGGACGTACAGTAGTCACAATCACACAAATACAAAGTGCATGAGTCAGGCAGTCCAATCATGCATCAATTCCGGGCATACCGTGCACTCATGTAGGATGAGTCGACCTATCAGGGAGTCCCATAAACCACTTGCACTATGGCATATGCAATGGCCAATCACATCTCATAACAAACATGCAAATGATGCGTATGTGCATGTATCATGATGCTATGCTGTCAAAACTCATAATTGGCATCAATACCCGGCACCGATAATCTACATCGATAATTGGCCTCGACATAAGGTGGGGTCCATAGATGTACGATTGATGATCGATCAAACAATATCAATGAGGTCCAATCATTTGGGTTAACCCACAATAGAATGATGAGAATGGGCCTAACAAGGCCAAAGGGAAGGAGATAATATGGACGTTTAATCATTATTGCCCATTGATGTGTACCTTTAACCAACATTGGTCCCAAGGGCCGAACGTATAGTGGGCCCACAGCCTCACATAAGGGTCTAATATACATCATCACAGGCCTCACTCAAGGGCCTAATGTACATTACGATGGGCCTCGCTCATGGGCCACATATGCATCATATTGGGCCTCACTCTAGGGCCTAATACATCACGATGGGTCACATCCATGGGCCTCTCATACATCAAGTGGGCTGCATCATATGGGCCACATATACACCACAATGGGCCGCTCACACGGGCCTAATATACATCGCAATGGCCCTCTGACATGAGCCTAATATACATCGCAATGGGCCTTTGACACGGGCCTAATATACATCGTAATGGGCATCTGACACGGGCCTAATGTTCATCGCAATGGGCCTCTGGCATGGGCCTAACATACATCACAAAGGGCCACATCCCATGAGCCTTAAATATATCACAATGAGCCTCTACCCATGGGCTCCAAATACATCACAATGGGCCTTAACCCATGGGCCCCAAATACATCCAATGGGCCTTAACCCATGGGCCCAAAATACATCACAATGGGCCTCAACCTATGGGCCCCAAATACATCTCAATGGGCCTTATATACATCAAATGGGCCACATCGACGGTTCGCATCATCTACACCATTCGAATGGATGGTTTGGATATAACACATACATTAAGTGGGCCTGTCAGACGGATGGAGTGGATTACAACCTATACATTGTAGTGGAATCCCAAGGAACTTGTTATCGTGATTGCAGTAGGTGGGTCTCACTGTCCAACAAGATGGACGGTGTAGATAAACCTCATGGTAGTGTCCCACATCCTCTGGACATTGATGATATAACACTTACATTATGAGACTCCATCGTCCATTGCTGGATGGTGGTGGATGCAACGCATATATCATGTGGGTCCACGTGGATGACCCACATCTAAACCAAGCTGATGTTTGTATTGCCTTCGACCAGACATCCTAGATGTATAGACGAACGGACGGCCTAGATGAAGCCCATAATCAAGGTGGGTCCACATGCACAATGTGTGGACGACTGGGATATAACATTCATCACGGTGGATAGCTAAGATATAACATGCATGAGTGGGTCCCACATAACTTGTTAATGTCAGCTAAATAGCTGGTGTGAGTTACACCAGCCAATCATCATCCACATTAGGTGGGTCCCACGTAGGGCCCATCATCATATAAAATATAATATTATATTTTAATAATAATTATTATTATAATAAAAAAGGGGAGGGAGGTTTTCTTTCCATCCAGTGTCACTAACTACATGGGGTCCAGCAACCTCAGCTGCTGGATGCTCCATGGCTGCACGTCCATCAAGGTGGGTCCACATACATGTGGCCCACCAGCTATATATGACAAGGTGGCCCCACACTAGGGTGCTGCATGACATGGATTCACATGTGCACCATGGTGGCTCACGGACGACCTAGGTAAAATACATGAACCATACATCACAATGGCGACCATAATACTTGGAAGGGGAGAGAGAGAGAGAGAGAGAGAGAGAGAGAGAGAGAGAGAGAGAGAGAGAGAGAGAGAGAGAGAGAGAAACGTGAAGGGGAGGGACCCCGCCACTATTGGGCCCTCCCTATAAAATGCATACATCAAGAGGGTCCCACAACAAGTGGGCCTTTAAAATAGAAATCAACGGTGGATCACCCACATGTGGCCTCCTTCTTTAGCTCCTTAGACTCCTATGCTCCTTATCTTTGATCTTAATGGAGGTAGATGAAGAATGGAGGGTTGAGATGGGTGATGAGAGCATAGGAAAGTGGGCCACACTTAGCTTGGGGGACTTGGGGAGCTTGAACATTGAAAACTCTCTTGGGAGTTTAGAGAAGTTGTTAGAGAATGAGAGAGAGAGAGAGAGAGGAGAGAGAGGGAGGGAGAGAGAGAGAGAAGTGATGGATTGATAAGGGATGGGTGGAATGGGTGTTGTAAGGAAGGGGATGGAGAGGCATGGGTTTGTTTGAAATTTGGGTAAAAGACGGATGAGCGAGGAGAGAGAGAGTTGACTTGTGAGGGGGTGAGGTGGGATGGGGTATGTGTGATGTACTTGAGATAGGGTGTGTACTTAATTGATTGATTGATTGATGGGATAGGCCATAGAGATTCTCTCAGAATTCCCACGTGTGGCGTTTTTTCTTGAACTGAACACAGGCCCACATCTCTTGGCTTGGGTATTGCCTTGGTGCATAATACGTGGTGTTAGAACCATGGCGATGGTACGGTCGTGAGGGTACAAGTCTCGGGTCGAGTTGACTCTGGAATACAGGATACGACTCAGGGATGCGCGCAAGCACCGATTAAAGATCGCGGGTCACCGAAATTCGCCCGGGAGCACCGCAGAAGCTTACAGAACGGTACGATACGGTTTAGGATATGGGCCTTACATGATGCATAGAATGAATGACATGAAAGCTATGTGTATGGAATGTATGAAATGAATGCATGTATGATATATGTATGGAATGTTATATGTCTATTTCACAGGGGAAGTGCCAGTTGTGTATCATCAGTTAGTAAGATGAAGATCCTAAGAAGACTTGATAAGACTTCATATTACATGACTTCGAACTTCAAAAGATGTGTGTGATTGCATATTTGTAATGTTAAGTGTTTTGTTACAAAATTGACAAAGAGGGATATTATAAGTGCTAAGATGTTGAGCACACATAAGTTGTCAAATTTCGTAAAGACAAAACGTAACGTCCCAGTTTTCAAAACCCATGTATATGACTCGTTTCCCAAAAACCCGAGTTTTAGCCTTTAAAATTCAGTATAAATTTAAACTGCTTTGTCATTAATTAGAGTTAGCAGTAAAGGTAGCTAGAGTAAACCATGCATTGTATGAAAATATTTTAAACTCCATAAAAGTCCAAATGTAGTGCCCATACAGGGCTTATATAATCCCAAATAACAAAGTTCATTAAACAAAAATAGAATTCTATTAGCTAGTGATGGAGTTCAATGTGGGTCGCAGGGACCTCGTCTAGCTCCTCAACTACCTGATCTGCTCTAGTGACCCAGTGAACAGCATTGACTCACTCTACACTTGCATCAACTGTTATGGTTTGATAGCGTCAATGGTTATCATAGTGAGGAGTACCCTCTAAGATTACACACTCATCATTCATAATCTAGGATAAATCACAAGTTATGAGAATAGATATATTAAGTAGTGCAATTCATAATCATGATCATATCCTCAAAAATTAAATCGATTAAAATAATTTCAACATTAAAATAATATAATAGCAATCGCAATGCAAGTGGATATGTTCAGATAGTCAAATAATCAGTCATGCAACTTTCTATTGCATACGAAAATCACATTGTACGTGAACTCCGCAAGATGACTAGAAAATCGATAGGTGAAATCCTGCTTCACCCAGAAATCATGGTCCGAGTGAACTCCGCAAGATGAATAGAAAATCAACCTTTAAACCTCTACTTCACTTGGAAAGTATATTATACGTGAACTCCGCAAGATGGCTAGAAAATTGATAAGCGAACTTCAGCTCTACCCAGAAATCATGGTACGACTGAACTCCACAAGAGGAAGGGAGAGTTAACATACAAATATTTACTTCATCTAAAAATCATATCGTATGTGAACTCCGCAAAATGGCTAGAAAATCGATAAGCGAACTTCAGCTCTATCCGAAAATCATGGTATGATTGAACTTCGCAAGATGAAGAGATAATTAAGATGCAAACTCTAGACCACCCAAAAATCATATCGTATGTGAACACCACAAAATGGATAGAAAATCAATAAGTGAACTTTAGATCCATCAGAAAACACAGTACAATTGAACACCATAAGATAGCTAGAAAATCAACATACAAAGATCTACTTCATTCGAAAATCATATCGTACGTGAACTCTGCAAGATGGTTAGAAAATTGATAAGAGAATTCAACTCCACCCAAAAATCATGATACGAGTGAACTCCGCAAGATGAGGAGAGAATCAACATAGGAACTTTGGTGTCATTCGAAAATCGCATGAACTCCGCAAGATGGCTAAAAAATCGATAAGTGAACTTTAGCTCCACCTGAAAATTATAACAAACTCCACATAATGACATGAAAATCAACAATATATGAGAATATGGCCAACAAACCATAAAAGGGCGCCAATGTTCCATCGAAGCCACGAAGGGTAAATAAGTAATCCAAGCCATGTAGGGCAATATATGTGATCTAAGCCATGTGAGTTAAATATGCAGTCCAAGCCACATAAGGTAAATGTGCGATCAAGGCCGCATAAGTCAAATAAAGACGACAAGATGGTGAGTCCACAATGAGTTATATTCAATCCCTCAAGTATCACAAGTAGTAACATGTACCAAGTTTCATAATTGGAGATAACATGCGATAATCAAATTATTCATGTTTGCTAAAATTATACATATAAATTATATGCTACTTGAGGCAGTTGCGCAATAGGTTGTCATATTCATGTGATGAGATAAAATATGAAATAACTTAGGAGCTATTAAGTGTATGAAATTAAGGCATCATCTCTCACTAGATTGATGAATTTAAGTGGGAAGTTCAAAGGTTGAGTCCTCACCTCAAATTTTGGTTAAAATGGGTTCAACTTGGATCACCTTTGCTAGTATGGATCAAGCATGGTTGAGAAACTAGATGAGGACAGGGAGGGAAATAGATAATCATTACAAATAAGAATTTAACTCACCTTGAGGTGTGGTCTATTCGTTGCAGCTTAGGCTCAACTATAGTGAATTAAAGCACTTAGCTCGGTAACAAAACTCGGTAGGTGGCTGAGTCGACTCAACCATGACTCAACAGCTCCACCTCTTTCTCCCTTATTTTCTGTCATTCTTTCCCTCTACTCTCTCTAGACTCTTACAAGGCCCAAACTCAAGCCAAGCCTGAACTTGGCCGATAACCCAACCGAGTTGACTTGGTTGGTGCAACCACTGCCCAAATCTCTCTCCTCCTCTACCTCTCCCTCTTCTTCTCTTTTCTTTTACTCTCTCTCTCTCTCTCTCTCTCTCTCTCTTTCTCTCTCTCTCTCTCTCTCTCCCCCTACTGGAACTCCAGCTAGACCCAGGCTAGGCTCATGCCCAACTCGACTCAACTACTCGGCAGCGAGTCAGCTCACTACTTGAACTCTCTCTCTCTTTCTCTCTCTCTCTCTCTCTCTCTCTCTCTCTCTCTCTCTCCCTTTCCTTCTCTTTCTTCCTCTGCTCTATCTTCTTACTTTCATTTCTTATTTCTTCTTTCTTTTCTCTTCCCTTCCTAACCCAACAAACCAATGCCTGACGACCAGCAACCTATAGCTGAGTCCGTTAGCGAGTCGACTCGATGGTAACCGCATCGAAACTTCGCTTCTCCTTCCTTATTTCTCCCTTCTACTTCCTAATTCCCCCGCCAGTCTCTCTTTCTCTCCCTTAGAGAGGTCCGACAACCTCTGGACTTGACCCAGCCATGACCCAACTGTGTCAGGCAACAACTTGGTGTAACCGCACCTCTCACTTTCTCATTATTTTATTTTATTTTTATTCCTTCCTCTCACTCACTCACTCTCGCTCTCTCTTCCCCTTTCCTTCTTCTCCTTTATTTTCATCAACCGAAGTTCCAGCACCACTAGATGACTGGGTTCGATCCAACTCAAGTTGGTGTGGCTTGAACGGGGAAGAAGAAGATGGTCGGTAATGACAGATCTCCATATAGGAGTTATTTCTTCAAGAGGAAGACATTGGGTGAATTAGATGGGTACGAGGGAGCTCGTAGAAGAAGGATTTTGAAGTTTGAATGAAGATTTCCTGGTGGGTTTGGTGGTTGGAGGGTTCGAGCATTTTTTGTTCTTTCAGCTACGAGAATGGTGAGGTACTAGATGCTGTTCGATCCCTCTTCTCTTATAGAAATCCTTAATTCTCTTGGAGCATTGGATGGGAGAATGAATGGTTTAGATGAGGTCCAAGGCTTCATTTTGTAGTAACATTAAGTGGTTTTGCATTGGTTTTCTTTGTTGAAACCTAATCCACGTAAGTAGCAAATGGACGTTTGAGATTTCCCTAAAATGAGGTCTGGGATTGGGGGAGGAATCCTCACGCAGATTTCCATCATGGTAGTAACAGAGTGGGATTTTCATTTTTGGAAAATGTTGTACGTGTAGGTCCTGCTTGCATTGAGAATCATTTGCATGCACACATGCTCCAATGTGCTGAGCTAGGTGGGGTTTGGTCGGGTCTCGGTGCTTTAGCAGATAAATAGTTTAGATTGATCACCCCGATGTTGAAGGTGGGCCATGCAGTTGAGAAATGGACGTCGTTTGTTCGAACCTATCGTTGGCGGGAGAATGAATGGAGGAGGAAAATTCCTCTTTTGTCGGGTCAAAGGCATTTGACCGTGTGGAAGTTTCGGTGCATCTTGGCTATGCACAGTGTGTGCACATGCATCGCCTCAAGTGGGGTCCATTGTGATGAATCGAAGAAATCCACCCCATTCATCAGATCTCATGGGTCCATGTATGACCCTTGACCAAAGATCAGGTAGATCCAAAGCTCAAGTGGGCCGCCTCTTAAAATCTTATGTTCTAATTATGAACTTTCGTTGATTTGACGGTCAAATTCTTTCCAAATTTGATCATCGACATGCCTAATGGTTCATAATTCAATTTAAGGCAATTTAAATGGTCTTTTCCACAATTAGTCATCCCTACATCTAAATTGAATGAGCGATCATGAGTTTGAATGGCGGGATCGCTTCAACACAAATCATTAGTGGTCGACCAACATGTCTACCCAAAATCTAGCCCATCCATTAGCTCCAACAGCTCAATATGGGCCACCAATCTGATTATGAGGCAAATCCATAGTCTAAGTGGGCCTCGTCTGGTGGTTTTATGTTCCATCTAGTGGTTCTCGATGATCCAACAGTCGTTTCATGTCCATACTTGGCTTTCAACATCCTTAAGCGTTCCTAGGAAATATGGATATGCTTATACATATAACTCCAAAGTTTGATGACTATATTGCTTACTAAGTACCTAAATTTCCTTACAGAATGTGGTTAATCAAATGAACAATGGGTTTTGATGATCCAGCGTTTGATATTAACAATGGATGGTTTGATCTACGGGTGAAGATCACCCTTAACGGTTGGGTTCATGTTAGAATGAGGGTAAGTGTTAAGTCAGATTAGTTTTACTTTCATACTAAATTAGGTCCTCATGGTAACACCCAAGTACTGAAAAGCACAAGGTGTTACACAAAACCACTTTATAGTAGATCTTTAAGATCGGTCTATGTTCAAGAGAAGATCAAGCTCAAAATCAGTTTGTGTCAAGAGAAGATCAAGCTCAAGATCGGTGTATGTTCATGAAAGGATCAAGCTCAAGATCGTCTAATGTTTAAGAAAAGATCGAGCTCAAATGCAAGATGAAGTTCGAGACTAAGTTTAAGTAAAAGAAGAATAAAATATTTGATATATCTCAGGTAGTATAAAACCCTAGAAGGACTATAGGACTAGGTGATTTCCAAATTATTTAATTATAGGTTTTATACCTGTTTTGCATGGAATTTGGCTAGCCTAACTTTTGGTTCGGCCAGCCTCAACTTCCTTGACCAGACCAACTTCAAGCATGAAGTAATAACAAACTTTTGTTGTAAATTTGGCTTGCATGAGTTTTGGTTCGTCTAGCCCGAGCTTAAAATTCGGCTAAATTGAGAAAGTTCTGGTCAAATTCCAGTAACATCAACTTTTGGATTTTGGAGGAATTCGGCTAGTCGAAGGTCAAATTTGGCTAGTCGAACTGGACCTCGGGCTAGTTGAATTTTGGATAATTCTTATCCCCTGTAATTTGAAATCTGTTGAATTGAATCCGCTGAACTTACGATAATTGAAGCCTGACTTGGGATATCCAAAGTTCTAACTTCTTTACCTATAAATTGAGTTATTCTCTCATTTCAAATTATACAAGTTAATTATCAGAATGTTTCTACAAGAGAAAAGAAGATCAAATTATTAACAAGTTATTGTACAGTATTTATAATTTGATTTAAATAGTTTTTTAATTTCCTTTTATCTCAAATCTTTCAAGTTTAATATAAAGAGAGTAAACTATACTTCTCTTTTGAGATATAAGAGAATTAATTTAAGTAGCTTTTGGGTTTAACTTAATTAAAATCAATAAAACCCTAGACCCTTTCTATTTGACTGAATAGAGAATAATTTACATTCAAGAAAGAAGTTCTTCTGCTACAAGGCTTCTGTTACATCTTCTATGGTGAAGATAAGTATACCTTCTAGACTCTTTTAGGTTTTTTTAAGATAGCTTCTTAAAGTCTCAGTTAAGGTTTTGTTTGAGATTGCCTCTTAAAATCTTAGTTTAAGGTTTTGTCGGAGATAGTATGTTAAAATCTCAGTTTGAATTTTTATTGTGATAGCCCATGAAAATCACAAGAATTGTATAAGTTTATTAAGGTGACCTTGAGAAAACCTTGTCATAATGAAAGCCAAAATTACAAGTAATTTTAGGATTGGAGTGGGTGTGACTGTTTTTGTAACGTCTCGAAAAAATTCGTACAGAGACCCGAGTACCACCTCAGGCAGAAACCACTTAGGATTAATTCATTTAGAAATTAAGCGTAAGTCAACTAGCGCTATGCTAGTTTTACTGTAAAATTAGCACTGATCGCTTTAAATATGTTCTACAAGACCCAAAACTTGTAGAATCAATGACGCTATAACGTCCTGAAACCTAGGATCAAACTCTAAACCCGTTTGCTCTCGGGAACCCTTTGAAACTTTGTATTGGATCTAGACCACGCGTCGAAAGTCCGATATCTACAATCTTAGGCCATTATGACCGCTTAGCTGGACTTGACAATCGTTTCGAAAATTAAGCCCAACTGATGTTTTGAGGCTATTTCATTGAGCCTGGAGTAAGGAGTGTGAGAAAGAGTGAAATTCTTTAAAAATTAAATGTGATTTAAATAAATCTGGCATGTTTCGCTTGCGGGTTAAGTATAAGCATTCAGATCGTCGGAATCTGACCCAAATACACCCTCGGATCAGGGAACATTTCTCACTCAGGTCAGTGTACTTGAAATCCTCGATTGAATCTCAGTGACCGCTGAACTGAAACTGGTCCGCCACGTGCGATTTGGGAACACTATCGGACTGAAAACTTAATGTGATCAGGATCCAATAGCTATGAGCTTAAGTCCAACCGCATTTGGTCAGGGGACCTCCAGAAATGCTCTTTTGGATCGGGAAAGACCCATTTGGCTATAACCCAAGTATACTTTGGTTCAAAGTCTAAATAGTTTCTAACCTATTTAAGGACCTTAAACCCTCTCATATCCCTCCCATACGAATTTGTAAAAAAGCCCTAGAAAAGAGAAGAGAGAAAAGAGAGATTCGGTGAGAGTTGTGAGGGAAACTTCCTGCCACTCGATCCAGCTTCTACACGCACTTAATCACCGCGTTCTAATCACTCTTCTGGTGATTCCGACTTCATTTTAGGTAAGAAAACCCTAACCTTAACCTGTTTTAGGGATTTCATCGATACAATTAGCGAAGTAGCTGCTTTATCTTGTGATATAGGTCGTCATACAGACGTTGGCGAAGCATAGAGTTTCTACTCGATTCGTTACGCTTCTACGGAGAAAGGTGAGGATTCTAGATGCTTAGGGTAACTGTTTTCAAAGCTTTCAATGTCATTTAATAGTAGATTATCGACAAGAACGCTGTTTGACATGTAGAACATGCTGTCTGTTTTTCATTTCGACTGCGTACGGAGAATATGAGATTTATGGTATTTTAGGCATTTGTAGGAAATACTGTATACGTCCGTATTTTGCCGATAGAATTGCCATGGGTATTTATCGTGTTAATATACAAGTTATGCGTGTATGATCTGTTTGGCTAAGAGATTCGCCCTAATGCGCACTTTGGGTCGACATACACTATATAGACTAATGTGTGTAGACTAAGTGTTTGTATAAATGTTTGCATTAGTATGTATTGAGTAAATGTTGTTGTAGATTAGTTTGAGATTAAATTCTCAAGTAATATGATGATGTACATGATTTCCTCCATGTTGTTACATTGAATTGATTTCCTTACATATATGGAATACATGTGTTTAGTTGATTTACATACATTGTATGTTATAACATGTTGTTAACATGCTTGGATTGTTGTATTTCATTTCTGTTACTCTCATATGATCACTGATGTAGATTACAAGTGCTTGGGGCTTCGCTTTAGTCCAGGCAGTCGGTAATAGATTCGAATTCGTGGTTGGCTGCTATTTACCACGAAGGACGCGTCGATGAACGCGAGTCGTGCTTTGGGTTGGCGGCAGTGGTTAGGCGACACGAGGTGTTTTATGCACTTCATGTCGTTCAGCTTGAGGTGCGCTCGTACTAGTCGAGCCCGTCAAGTAACCCGACTGACCATTATATGTTCACCTTGTATTGGTCATAACTGCTTGAACCTAGGGTACTGAACTTACCAGTGAAAACCCTGATAACCATGGTACCTTGATCCATAAAGACTCATAAGTCGGGCATGGTGGTATGGGATACCGTGGTTGAGCTGTCGGCCTACGCTGGGGCCACAAACCTCCCCGTAGTGACCAGTGAGCACCTTAGACTCGTGAGCCGATTGTGGTGGTATGAGACACTACATTCGAGCTGTCGGCCTACTCTGATTGGTGACGAGCCCTTTGTAGTGACCTCAAGCGTATTTTGAGTCTACGTGAGGCGACGACCCTTCCGTAGCAACAAGAGTACAACTAGGCCTGTATTGATAAGGTGATGGGGGAGTGGTGCAACGAGTGTGAGCAACAGCCCTGACAGCCCTTGCAGCGACCTAGAAATATAACATCGTATGAAATTAGTAGGAGTGACGACCCTAGACAGGATCTGTGTTGGGATTGATATAAGGGAAGTACCTTAGTTTCCCAATACTGCTGTATGAAAGGACTAATAACAACTCGGTAATCATATCCACATCGTACTGCATGTGCCTGGAAGATGTGAAGCACTGAGGGAAGAAAGCATGCCACAGACGTAAGATGGTGTCGCATGAGGGAGTATGTCGGTGAGGGCATCCATCATGTCATTTCATATTTGCATTAACAACAGTATCTAGGAATGTCTGATTGTTTGCTTTACTATTATCGCGTGATTGATTTGATAACATGCTAATCTTTTCTCTATGATTCCACTGAGTTGATCACTCACTCCCACGTTACGGGATGATATTTGCAACACCTACCAGACTCTTTCTTAGATGCAGGTTGTGAGGCGATTCAGGAGCTGGAGCCAGACTACTACAAGGACCAGGACAAGTTCTCGTACATGCAGTTTTCTGACGGCTTCGCATAGGTGGCTTGGATCGGCAGGTTTTTGCTAGTTGGACTATCATACGATATTTTATTTTTGGTTTGATTTATGTGTATGTGACTCAGAGATGTATTCATACTATGGAAACAGTTCGAGATTATTTTGTTTTTTATACAGTGATATATATATTCTTTAGTCTTCCGCTTGCGTTTTATCACTGGATCTGGAATATGAATTGCAGTTTTGGTATAATCTCACTCATGTTAATGCACTAACTCAGAAAACATTGAATCATCAGCATATTTGTTGCATAAGTGATGGTCTGAAACTCGGGAGTTGGGTTTCTACACGACTCCCGATTTTCAGGGTGTTACAGTTTTTAAAGCACCGAACCACTATAATTCTTTATACCATGTGGTGAATGTCTTTTATTTTATTTGTGGTGGATTGAATGTATTTAATTTTAGTTGAGTGGTAAATGTTGTAATTATTTTATTTACTCTTGAAAGTTTGAGGTTTTAATTTTAAAGAAATTCATGAAATAAGGTTGTCTTGCCTAAAACTTTAGGTGAAGGTTGTCTTATGAATTATTTGGAATCAAGGTTTCAATACTTAAGCAATTGAGATCTTTATTTTATTTACATATTCAGAACTTATTTCAATTATTTGGCAATGTCCTATTCACACCTAGGACATCTTAAGCTCTCCTTTTCAGAATTGATCATCTAGAGGTTCAAGGGTTGTTTTGGGTTAAGGGTTAGGGTGATCGAGGCACCTCATATACTTATTCTTTACTTCTTGATGTTTATGTCTACTTGCGTCTTCAGTCTTTATCTTTCAAGGGCTCAATTGACTCCTTGACATAAAGACTCAAGTGATTGAAAAACATGGTACATAAATTAGTGCACTAACACTTATAAGGTTCTAATTGAGTGATTTTAGTACACGGGTCACATATCATGATCGGTTTGATTTATAGTAAGTTCAACGATTATATTTAGGATAATTTATGAATGAATAGGTGGTCTTGTGAGGGTAAGAGGCGAAAGTGCATGTGTACATGTATGAACATATATATATATGAATTCACAATACCTATAATTATTAATTTCATAAGCCATGGTTAATACTAAACTTATCAATCACATATATTAATGACCAGATTGATGGATGCATTGATGAATGCAAGTTTACACGTGCGCATGTACATGATGGCTTATAAAACCACAAGTCATTACTTATGGGGCTTGCTCATTCAGGGTGAGGTCTAAGTCCATAGAAACTAAGCCAATTTTAATAGGCTTCCATTTGGGATAATTGGACCCATTTAAGGATGGTATATCATTTTATTGAGTTGTCGTAGGAAATGCTCATAGTGTCGTAGGAAATGCTCATAGCTAAATATATAAACAAACATACTTATACAAATTAATAAACATGTTCATTTAAACAATGGTTGAATATAAATTAAAGATAAAAATATGCATTATACTTCCATTCAATGGATTGGAGGCTGCGATTGAATTATCCAAAATGATGATGGGCTCACTTCATCAAATTTGGCAAAAGCTTAACACATTATTGTGATCCCTCCTTTTGGTTGAAATCATCACACACAAATATCTTTACTATACAATAGATTAATCAGTGTTAATTTTGTAAGTGCTTATACTTAAAGCACAATTACGATTGTCAAATTTCGTAGTCCCAAATGGATCACAAGCACTCATGAAGATGTTATTCGATGACTTATGAAGACTGCGTAAAGACTGGATCAACTTCTTAAGGAAGACTCAGCATCTGAAGCTTTAAATTATCTTGGTTCGAAGCTTGAAGCATTTGTATGTGTCAACCATCAGGTGGTATAACCTTAGAATGACCCTATGATAGGTGTATTTCACATGGTATCATAATTCACATAATTCTAAGTAAAATACACCGAAGTTAGGCCTGCCCGACTTCTAGTTCGGCCAACCTAAGTACCTTTGGCTAACCCATCACATTTCGGGCAAGTGTACAACAAGATAAAGATTTTTTGCTTCAAGTTCAGCTAACCCAACCTTGGGTTTGGCTAGCTGGTCCTGTTTGTTCAGCCAGCCCAAGTGTGTTCGGTTAAGTTTCTAGCAGCATTTGATTTTTGGATCTTAAGGAGATTTGGCTAGCCGAATTTTGGTTTGTGCTAGTCGAATTTTTGAAAGATCTTATCATGGGAAATCCGAGTGCCGTTGGAATATAATCATTAAAATTCGGTCAACTGAATTGAAAATTTGGTCAACCAAAATTTCAAGACCTTTGGCTATAAATAGAAGCATTCTCTCATTCATTTCAACAATGAAAATTTGTGAGAAATATACTTAAGGAGAGAAAGTCAGGATCATCTTAAGCTATTTGTGCGGTAAATCTTATTTTAATTTATCTTATTCTATTATCTCTTCTCAAGTTAGTTTTAATCATTTTTAAATAGTAATCTATAATATATTTAAGAATTAGAAAATTGAATTTGCAGCATTAGGGTTTTGTTTATTGAAAATACATTAGATCTCTATATTCTTTTTGAGTTGAACACATATATGGCTTCATCAATATCCCAAGAAAGAATATCGCTACAATTATGCTACAGTTACATCTTCAACTCAACATCAGAAGATAGGTAATGTACGTTCATTTATTGTCTTTTGAATTTTTCTGAGATAGCACGGGAATCTCAGTAGGTTGTTTTGTGGTGAGCTCGTGAAAATCACAAAGTGAGTTTTGTTGTGATAGCTCGTGAAATTCACAAGAACTGTATCAGGTTGTTAAGATGAACTTGTGAAAACCTTAAAATAGTGACAACTAAAATTACGAGAGTAGTAATTTTACGAGCGGAGTAGGTGTGTGGTTAATCACCGAACCACTATAACTCCTTGAGCAGTGACAAATGTTTATTTATTTATTTCTTTTCTTGTGTTTAAGACCTATATCCTAAATCGTACCATTTCGTAGGCTTACACAGTCCTCCCGGTCAAATTCTGGCAACCCTCGATCTGTATCCAACGTTTGCGCGCAATCCTAAGCCGCGTCCTGCATACCGAAGTCGGCTTAACCTGAAACTTGTACCTTAGCGACCGCGCCATCCCGCGGTTCCAACGCCACGACTTGCGCATCGATTCGGTGCCCGGGCCAAGCGATGCGGGCCTGTATTCATTCCGAAGAAACGCCGCGCGTTGCGAATTTCGAGAGAATCTCTACAACATGTCCCATCAATCAATCAATCAATCAATCAAGTACACTTCATACCCCAAGTATAAGCAATCCATCCCTCCTTTTTTCTAAGTCAACTCTCTCTCTCCCTACCCATCCCTCTTTTCCAAATTTCAAACACACCCATACCTCTCCTTACAACCACCACTCCATCCATCCCTTTAATCCATTACTTCCCTCTCTCTCTCTCTCTCTCTCTCTCTCTCATTCCCTCTCTTCACTCCCAAGCAACCCAAAATACCACACGTTCAAGCCTTTCCAAGCCCTCCCAAAACAACAAGTGTGGCCCACCCTCTCATCTCACATCTCAACCATTCATTCATGATCTACCTCCATCGACGTTGAAGGCAAGGAGCTAAGGAGGCTAAGGGACTAATAAGGAGGCTAATAGGTGGGTGATCTACTGTTGATTTCCATTAGTGGGACCCACTTTGATGTATGTATTGTGATCATAGAGGGGCCCATAGTGGTGTGCCCCTCCACTACACGTCCCTCCCATCTCTCTCTCTCTCGAATGATGTGTGGCCCACCTGATGTGTACAGCACATCCAAGCCATCCAGGGCCAATAGGCCCACCGTGATGCGTTTTATCCATGTTGTCTGTCCAGCCGGGCCACCTTACTGCCCGTTTTCGGGCTGGCCCGTGTGAAGGGAAATCATAAGGATTTGCTTGTTCGCTGGCCGTGTGGATCACCTGTGTGGGCCCTACTATGATTTATGTATTTTACCCAAGCCGTTCATCAAACGGTCCCACACTACAGATCGTCCAGCAGCATTCCTGCTGTCTGGACCACCTGGGCGGGCTCAGGTAGAGAGAAAAACCAAATATCAGCCTTGTCCAAAGCAGTAGGCCACATGTGCGGCCCACCTTCATGATATGCTGATCCACTGTCCGTTGAAACTAGGAAGGTGGGTCTCACGCAGCAAATGCTGCAAGAATGACACTGCAAGTTCTGCAGGTCCCTCACGTGGTACGTGTTATATACCTACCGCCCAACTATTTTTTTGGCAGAGGTGTGGGGCCCACCCCACACGTGCTGCACGTGTGGGATGGGACCCACTGTGATGAATGTATTCTATATCCTTCGTCCGTCTAGCTCCTGCTGATGGTGGAACCCCGTGACATGTAAATATGTTATATCACTCCGTCCTTCCATATGGCGGGGCCTACTTCACACGTGTAGGTAGGACCCACCTTATGTAATTATTATATCAGGACCGTCCAGCAGATTGCTGGACGGTGGCCGCACCTTGATGTATTCATTACATCCATACCGTCCATTTGGGGACCCAGCAACACACGATGATGTGTTTGACGTCAGCGTGTTCTGGGACCCATCAGATGTATGGATGTAATCCATACCGTCCATTTATTTGAGGGGTGGGCCCACCCCACACTTGTGAGTAAGTGGGACCCACCTTGATTATGCATGGCATATCCAAGCCGTCTGTCCAGAGCCGTGCATTGGCAGATTTTTAAAAAATAAATAAATAAATATATATATATATATATATATATATATATATATATATATATATATATATATATAAAATAAAATATAATATACATATATTATTATATATAATACTATACGGTGGGCCCTGCGTGGGACCCACCTGATGGAAGCCGTCTGGCTGATGCATTGAGGTCAGCGGGATCTATGGCCCCACAAGATTTATCTATTTTCATCCACCCCATCCGACCGTCCAAGGGTGGGACGTGGACCCACGTTGATGATCCACACCGTCCACTGTCCATCCCAGGACTGTGGGACTCCATCGTGATGTATTTGTATGCCACACCGTCCATTGTTGGACAGTGCGGTGTAGGCCCTGCCATTATGTATTTGTATTCCAGTCGTCTATCCGTTCTGGACAAGCGGGGCCACCTTGCTGTATTTATTTCATCTACACCGTCCATTCATTTGACAAGCACGTCTTAGGCTTGAGACAATAATAATAATAATAATAATAATAATAAAAAAGCATATTCAAATATCTGGTAAGCCATGTACGCGGACACCACCATGATGTATTTATTTCATCCACACCATCCAGAGTATGCTGGACGGTGCTGAACAATGTTTGGACGGTGCTATCCAATGTTTGGATGGTGCTGATTTACATGGGCAATGTTTGGACAGAGCTGATTATCGTTAGTGGGTCATGTGCCCCATGGAATGATAGTGTATAGTGATACACATGTTACACCTTCAACTATTGAAATGATTTTTAGTTTGGTCCAAGCCCACTTGAGGCCCTTTGGTGTGGCCTATCCATGAGGTCCATCATGATGTATATTTCAGGCCCATGTGATAGGGCCCACCCGCCTTGTATTTAAGGCCCATATGATGGGGCCCACCTGCTTGAATCTGAGGCCTATGGGTTGAGGCCCATTGAAATGTATTTGGGGCACATGGTTTGAGGCCCATTGAGATATATTTGAAGCCCAGGTATGAGCCCACTTGATGGTACTAGGCCCACGTATAGGGCCCACCTATTGTGTATTTGAAACCCATGGGTTGTGGCCTATTGTGATGTATTCGAGGTTCATGGGTAATGCTCGATGTGATGTATTTATGGCCCATGTACCGAAGCCCATTGTGATGTATATGCAACCCATGAGTGAGGCCCATAATGATGTATATTAGGCCTTTGTGTAAGGCCATGGGCCCACTTTATGTTTGGCTCTATGTGGGCCACTGATTGAGAGCGATGTTGGTTGAATGTCCACATTGATGGACAATGATGGTTGGATGTCCACATTGTGAATTTTCCTTAGGCCTTGTTAGGCCCATTTTCACCGATTCTGATTATCGAGGACAAATGTCGAGGTTAATTCCGATTGTTGAGGCCGATTCCAATTGTTGAGGCTGATTCCGGTTCCGATTGTTGAGGCCGAGTCAGATTGTCGATTCCGATTCCGATTCTGATTACCGATTACTGATTTCGATTATCGGGGTCGAGGCCGATTCTGATTGTCGATTATCGATCCAATTATTGGGGTCGAGGCCGATTTCGATTACCGATTATCGATTTCGATTATCGGGTCGAGGCCGATTCCGATTGCCGATTACCTATTTCGATTATCAGGGTCGAGGCCGATTTTGATTGCCGATTACCGATTTCGATTATCGGGGTTGAGGCTGATTATCGATTTCGATTATCGAGGTTAAGACCAATTCTAATTGCCAATTACCGATTTCCATTATCGAGGTTAAGGCCAATTCTGATTTCCAATTACCGATTCCGACTATTGAGGCTGATTCTAATTATCGAGGCCGACTCCGATTGTTGAGGCCGATTGTCGAGGCCGGATATCAAGGCCAATTGCCGAGGCCCATTGTGATGTATATACGGCCCGTATTTTAGGCCCATTCTAATGAGCATTCGAAACAGACTTGATGTATTTGAGGCCTATGTGATGAGGCCCATTGTGGTACATTTGAGGGCTAGCCGATGGAGCCCATTGTGATGTATGTTAGGCCCATGTGAAAGGCCCATCATGATGTGTATTAAGCTCTTGAGTGAGGCCCATGGTATTGTATATTTGGCCCTTGTGTGAGGCCATGGGTCCACTGTATGTTAGGCTCTATATGGGCCATTCCTTGGGTGTAATGTTGGTTAAATGTCCACATTGTCGAGGTTGATTGTTGGTGACGGTTATTGATACCAATTATGAGTATGTGGAAGCATAGCATCATGATACATGCCCATACGCATCATTTGCATGTTTATTGTGAGATGTGATTAATCATTGCATACGTCATATTACAGATGATTTATGAGACTCCCTGATAAGTAGAGTTATCCCATATGAGCACACAGTATGCGCAGGATTGATTCATGATTGGACTAATGATTCATGCATCTTGTATTGTGTGATAGTGATTACTATATGCCCTAGCGACATTAGGGTCGTAGCCTCCACAGAGATGTTATGGATGTCTAGATGGGACATTGAAAATGTTTAGTTAGAGCATCTGGGCACTTTGGATGTCCGTGGATGAACGTCCCTAAACCTTCGAAGCCAGGAGACACCCTAACGTCGAGACCGAGTGGATACATGAGCGCCCGAGTACCGAATACTAGGAAGTTGCGTCTCCCACTGTGTCGTGGTCGGTTGGGAGGGGGTGTGACCTTAGCCACCCAAGAGTAGGAGGCATAACTAGGCTGAGTTTGACCAGCTCGTGAATGGGTTCGCTATCGATGTGCCGGGTAGATATTGGCTGATTACTGGTTAGGCAGATAGTGAGGTCTCTTCCACTTGCATGGTCGCGCATCAGTGGGCAGTGATTTGCATATAGAGTGTACTAGATTCTGGTAATGATCCCAGAGATGTACAGTATGGATTTGTGGAGCAGGCATTGCATACTCATTCATTTACTATCCACTCGGGCTGGTGGTGCGCAATTATTTGTTATGTATACTTTTATAATGGTCAGGATTTCGATTAGGGTGCGCAACTAACATGAGATCAGGAGTTTACCACATTGAGTCTGACTATCCAAATTAGGATAAAAGTCCCTTGTGATGGACCCCATAGCTTGCAATATTACGTACTATCCTTCTGACTTTACACTTCAGCATGGTCATTCCATTCACACCGTATATTGCAATACATCTGCAGCATATGACATTTTAGGTTACCGTGTTTCTGCATTTATATGGTCCAGATACGCCATCTAATAATTGGATCTTTATGACTCATCCTTTGTATATCTGATCTATATTGCGTACTCTGATATTGTTTGACTCATGGACTTGTCAGTATTTTCGCTTACTCTGATATTATATGATTCATGATCTTACTAGTATTTTCAGTATTGTATGATTATGACATTGTATTGAATACTTGGCGCGTACCTCGTACACATAATTTTACCACCCTCTAAGCTTTCTATAAGCTTATGCATGATAGATGCATGTATGTGGGGTTAGGTCACAGCAGTGTTGAGCTTGGAGCGTGCAGTGAACTTTTGGAGTTTAATTTTTAACATATGTATTTTTCTTTCAGCATTGTACTCAAATGTTTATATTAGTGGATATATGATGATGATGTTGCCTTTGTGATTTGCGTATACTTGTGGTTATGCTTATTACGAGTTAAATGTATATTGTAAAATCTTCCTTGTAAGATCTCAGGATCGGAATCTGGAGTATGGATGCGAGAAGCCGAGAATGGGGTATTACGGAGGTTGTCGATACCGGATTCGATGATCGGGATTCCTGTGAATCCGATTTCCGTATTTGGGGTGTGACATTGTGATCGAGTGTTTCTTCCTATGTTTGATATTTTGATCTCAAAGATGTGAAATAAGGTTGTCCTGCCTAAATCCTTTAGGTGAAGGTTGTCCTACAAACTATTTAGAATCAAGATTTCAATACTCTAAGCAATTGATAGTATATATTTAATTATTCTGCATTATGTTGAAATATTTTGTATTGTCCTATTTATCCCCCCTTTAGGACATCTATAGCTATTCCTTTCAAGAGGTATCAGAGCGACGTTGCTCTTCTTGGGATTAACCTCATAGAGCAAGATCCAGAGCTATTAGAATGTCGAATTTCGATAGTTTGTCCATTACCAGGCTACCTCGCTTTGATAGCTCAAATTACTCTTATTGAAAAGTCAGAATGATGATTTTCCTAAAATCTATTGATGAAAGTGTGTGGCAAGCCACTTTAACTAATTGGACCCCTCCAACGATGAAAGTATTGGCTGAAGATGGAACCATGTCCATGAAAGAAACCGCTTATACTTTTTGGACTACTGTTAAAAAAAGTGAAAGCAGCGTTGATGCAATAGCCTTAAATGCAATTACTTGTGCTTTATCACTAGATGAATTCAAAAGATTCATTTCTTATGATGCAACATAACAAGCATGTGATATTCTCAAAATGACACATGAATGAATTAACATTGTTAAAGAGTATAAGATTCAAATCCTCATAACTAAGTTTGAGGAAATTCGTAGGGAAGAAAGTGAGTCATTCATATACTTCTATATGAAATTAAATGACATTGTTTATTCGATGTGGAGTCTTGGAGAAAAAGTTTTTGAAAGCAAGGTTTGCGCAAGGATACTACGATCACTTCTTGACAGGTTCAATTCTAAAGTCATTGCTATACAAGAATTGAGAGATACTGGTGCTATGAAGGTTGAGGAATTAGTTGGATCTCTATAAACCTATGAGCTAAATTTCAAAGATCCAAAAAATAAGTCCATAGCTCTTATATCCTGTAAATCGAAATCGAAAGAGATAGATATAAATTCTGATAATGATGAGAATGAAGATGATATGACAATGTTGGATAAAAAGTTTTATAGAATTTTTAAAAATAAAAATAGATTAAAATTTCAAAAACCTTTTGGCAAAAGAAAAGGAAATACAAATTTTTGAAAATCATAATCTAAAGATACCCAATGCTTCAACTGTTCTTAATTTGGGCATCTATCTTTAAAATGTCCTAAAAAGGATAAATCTGGAAGAAGAGGCATGATTCCCACTTGGGATGAATCATTAGAATTTGAATCGAATTCAGAAATTGATGAATCAGACCAAGAAACTATGAGAGATCAAAAGGCGTTGATGACTATAACCAGAATCACTCTGTCAGATTAATATGAAAATTTTGATTATGAAACTCCTGAAAGTGATTTTGAAAACGATGATGATCTCCAAGTAGCATATGATGCCCTATTTAAAGAAAGTTGTAAGATTACGGATAAACTAAAAATTTCAAAAGAAAAATTTGCTAAGCTTCAATTAAAACTTGAAAAAGATGTTTTGGAAAGATTTCATTTTTTTGATTACTTTGAACAAACAAAATTAGATTTAAACTGAAAAATTATGAAATCCAAAATCTCAAATCTGAAAATGAGAATCTAAAAACAAAAGTTTCTTCCCTTAAGACTTCAAAAGATACTTGGATATATACCTAAGGGAATCAGAAACTTGAAAAATTATTAAGCGCATCTTGCCGAATTGGTGACAAATCTGGCTTGGGTTATATTAAAAGTCGAACAGAAAACTCTAAAAACTCCACTCCGATATTTGTAAAAGGAAAATCTTCAAAAGGAAAAACTCTAAAAGAAGTATAAAAGAATGTAAAATATTTTAAAAAAACTTATAATATAAAAACTAATGGCAACTACCGCAAATATCAAATGAGAAATAATAATCCTCCTCTAGTCGATAAGATAGTGGACTTGCTTATAGAGCTCTTGAAATCCAACTCTGGAAATAATAGAGTAATTAGAAACAAGAAAAACTCTTACTCTCAAACACAACATATAGTAAGAAATCCTCGTAAACTTAGAACCATAACGAAATAGGTTCCAAAGGTTAAGTGTCTTGTCCTCCACACAGCTTTCAAAGCAAGTAGTCATTCAAGATGGTACCTAGATAGTGGATGTTCCTGACAGATGAAAGGTGATAAGGTGATTATACTAGACATCAATCAAATCGATGGCGGCCTAGTTACTTTTGGTGATAGTAACAACTACAAAATCATCGGAAGATGTAATGTAAAGATTCCCAAACTACCTATCTTTGAAAATGTATTATACGTTGAAGGATTAAAACATAATTTGTTAAGCATATCTCAAATCTATGATAATGATCAGAGTGTAAATATTTCAGATCATGGATGTGAGATAATTAACAATTAAGGTCATATATGAAAGTGCCCTTGCTAGTGCCCTGGTTTGTCGATTAGCGTGTAAGTTGAGTCAGTTGGACTGTAGAGCCTCACAAGAAGATCTATTCAAGTGTCTGCCTCAACCGGATGTGTGGAAGCTCGCCATAGGTAAATCTAAGCCTCACATCCCATGTCCCAAAACACCAGGTGATTAAAACCCTTAAAAATAAGTTAAAATATATTAGGATTTTTGGGTAAGAGAACTTCTTTAAACATCAGAAAATCTCTAAGTTTTCTTACCCTGTCGATTGTGAAACCTCCTTAGTGAAATCCGGTACACTCAAGGGTTGAGTGCGGTTACTGGGAGTGGAGTAGACAAGTAGTCGAACTACTATAAAAATGACTGTGTTTGCGATTGCTATTCCTTTGTTTGTATGATTTGATTTATTATTTCAATATCTGAATATCTGAGATCACTCTTCACACACATTCACAGTCATATCCATCATAAACTAGTTTGCATTTTTTTCACTTCTTAAATAGCTTGTGATTGGATCCTCTACCAGGCTTAGAAGCCAGTAGAGTTACATTTGAGTAATCCTGATAATTATCTATCTGTTAGGATTAGTGTAATAGGATTTTTAAATACATTGTAAAACTTTAAAAAGTCCTATTCACTCCCTCTAGGACATATTGACATATTCCTACTTCAACATAAGCGGTCTTCACCGCTATTTCAATATAATATTAAATGGTCGTAGGATCTTTAAAAATTGTTATATCATTGATGTCTCTTACTCAACAAAACATTCATGTTACATAGTCTAAATAGACATAACTGAACTTTGGCCTCAACTTCTTGGACATGTAAACTACAAAGACTTATACGAACTGAGTAAAAGAGTTCATCTACGCGGTCTACCCAAATTAAAAAAGGTAGAAAATAAAATATGTGGGGCCTGTCAAATAGGAAAATAAATTAGGATTAGTCACAAAAAGGTGAAGTCTTTAGCTACTATAAGACCTCTTAAACTACTTCATATGACTTAGTTGGACCAACTCGAATGGAGAGTAGAGGTGGAAAGAAATACTTTCTAGTTGTAGTAGATGACTATAAATATTCATGGGTAGCCTTCCAAAGAGAAAAGTTGGATGCTTTTGACGAAGTATAAAAATTAATTAAACATATCTATGGTGATAGTCAGCGGCAATGGACTATCGAATATAAAAATTGGCACTGAAAACTATGACGGTAGTTTTCGATGGCATAATCTATCGATTGTGACTAAATTCGACGGCCATTGGATAAAGCACTTTTTCAAGTAGTGATCTTTGTTTTCAAGGCAAAAAGAACTCATATGGAGTACTAGCTGTCCGCTTAAAAAATTGCCACCTCTTTATCAATCGGTGACTAAGTATTCAAGTCAATATTTATAGATTTTGTCCTAATCTAACTATTAAGACATTGTGTTTAGAAGGCATTCTGTTCGATTCGAGTCACATATGACTTTAGCACATCTAGTACATACATACTCACACATATGTGATTGAATATTGGCCATCAAACACACATGTGATCATATTTCTGAATTAAAGCCCAACACAACCAACCCGATTTTTGCATGGTAATTTAGTAAAAGTAGTCCCCACATTTCAATCTATTTAATTTGAGTTAATATATACCACATATACCATTTCGACGTGTCTACACATCATGGGTCATAGGCAGAGGAAGTATTGGATAACTCCCCTTAAATAACATTGTCATCCAACCAGTTGTAAAAAGACGTGCATCCATCCATGTAAACAAAAAATTCCACAAAACATAAGAGAAGCGGTTTGTTGTACTACATCCATATATTGCTAGTGATGCCTTAGGACTATATGTTAATTTTTCTTATTCGTGGAATTAGCCAAAGAACCTTGCTGTGCATAAAATGTGGTGACCAGAGTATGAAAGGAGCATACCTATTTGAGAGGCCATGATTGAAGAAACAAAATACTAGAAATAGGATGCCAGGATCTTCCTCTCCTTCATACCCTAATAAAAGAATTGATGGGATAAAGCTTTTCTTTTCTCTCTTGGTGTAGGATCGGGGACCCAACCTTATTATATAGGTAGTGGTATGAAGAGAGTTTGAAACCCATCATAACTCTCTTCCCACGGCTCCACACATTAAAATCCTGGTAGTATTCAAACAGCTACGTGCGTACCGCAACTATAGCATTCCAAACCCTTATGCACATTGTTCCAGAATTATCACAATGCAGTGGGGTCCATTGGTTTACCCGATTTCATCATCTAGCCCTTAGGACTATCCAGACCATTGATCAATGAGGCCCACCTCATATAGATCTTACATTCTCTCACTTGGGTCACATGGATCAATGTTAATGATTAATCCCTCCCCCCCCCCCCCCCCCCCCTTTTTTTAAATACTTTTGAAAATATGTTTTTAATTTTGAGAAAACATCTAAATGGTTAACCAATGTAATAATAGGATAATATGGGTAATGCTATTCAATCTGGTCCATTAAGATTATCAGCATTGAATCGTGGTGGTTGTCACAACATTTAATCTAAGCGAAGTGAGGCTAACCGCGGTCACAAATACTATTAATCTTAATGACATAGATTAGGAACTAGGAAGTGTGGTATAAGAATTACATACATTGTGTGATGATGTGTCTATCCTTAAGAGGTCCTGAAGCTTTCAAATGTCTCCAATAAGACATGACTTTAGTTCTACTTACTCAAATTGGATTCCGTATACTAAATGAGAAGTAGAAATTAAACAATATCAAAATCATCAAACTGTATTAAATGAGATCTTTTGAATGTCTATGAAAATTAAAGTATGCTTGACTCCCACTAATGAAAAACATCTGCGTGATTAATGACTCTCATGGATGTTACATGTACCTGAAATGGCGTCATAGGGAGCCTTTTAGTGAGCAGATCTGCAATCATCTTCTTAATGCCGATGAGCTCCACGGACACTTGACGATTCTGAACTCTTTCCTTTACAACGGGATATTTAATATTGATATGCCTCGACTTTAATGAATGCTTATTGTTACTAAAGAAGGAAATTGTAACTGAATTATCGTAAAATATTCTCAATAGTTTCGGGATATACTCTAGTACCCGTAAACCTGAGAAGAAAATCTGTAACCATAACGCTTAATTAGATTCCTTATGACAGGCAATGAATTCAGATTTCATGGTAAATGAGGTTGTGATAGACTGTTTCATGCTTTTCTAGGACACATCTCCTCCAACCATCATGAAGATGTATCCTAAGGTGGACTTTTTAGTGTTAATACAGCCTGTAAAATTTGTGTCTGTATACCCAATTAACTCCAAATGATTCGATCTTCCGTATGTGAGTTCGAAGTCCTTCGTTCTCTATAGGTACCACAACACTTTCTTTACAGCTATCCAATGTTGCATTCCTGGATTAGATAGGTATCTGCCCAACATTCCAATAATAAAGGCAATATATGGTCATGTATAGACTTGAGCATACACATGATGCTCCCTATTACTAATGCTATGGAAATTCCTTCATTTGATTCTTTTCCAAATCATTATTTGAAAACTGAAATAGGCCAAATTTGTAACCCTTTACAAAGGGCGTGTAAGGCCTATATCCTAGTATCGTACCATTCCACCTACTCCCGCAATCCTCCCCGTTGAATTTCGGTGACCCACGACCTGTAGACAGTGATTGCACGCGATCCTAAGTTGCATCCCGAAGATCTAAGTTGACTCAACTAGAAACTCATACCCTTGCGATCTCAATGTTGTCGGGGTTCCAATGCAGCATCTTCCGCACCAATGCATTACTTAGGGTAGGAGTGGTGGGCCTGCGTATATCTCTAGGAAACATCGCGTGTTGTGAATTCTAAGAGATTCCAAAGAATCTCTACCCATGCCTTTCCCATGAATCAGTCAAGTACAACCCATCACTTACCCATAGCTCTCTCATCATCAAGTCAAATTAAACCATACCTATGCCATCCCTTTCTTACCAACAATGTAAGGCAACTCATACCCCATGCCACCTCATGCCCCCAAAAGTTAACCAAGCCCATACCTTCCATGCCACCTCTACTTATAACATCCATTCCTTACTCATTCCATCTCATTTTTCTCTCCATTTCTGTAACATCCCGAAAATCGGGGGTCGAACAGAAACTCAGCTCCCGAGTTCCAGAACATCACTTATGTAACATTTTTGATGATGGATGAATGTTGGCTATATGAGTGCATAAAATATGAGGTAGATTAAGCCAAAACGCATATCGCCAAAACGCATATCATACTCCAGAGACAGTTAAATTACTTAAGTGGAAGACTGTGATAAATATATAAAATGTATAATTGATTGTAAGTCTCCACAGTACGAACATGTTACCAGGTTAACTAAATACATGTATACTCCAAAAATGGAAAGAAAAGAATATACATGGGTGTTTAAATAAAAGGCGAAATACCGAGTGTATTGGCATCTAATCAGTAACCTTGTAAACCCCGTCGATCAGAACCTGCATATATGAGAAATCCTCCTCAACATCCTCAAGTCCGGCTCTGCTTCGCAAGCATTGCCATCATCTGAAACTAAAACAGGGACTGGTTGGTGTGGCCAACACCATCCCGTAACGTGGGAGTGAGTGATCAACTCAGTGAAAACTATATACAGTAAAGGTTAACATGCTATCAATCCAATCAAGTAGTAATGATAAAGCGGTACAATCAAACATGTCCTAGATACTCTTGTTAATGCAAGAATAATATGAAGAATGATGCATGCCCTCACCACAATCCCCTCTGCGACATCATCTAACGATCGCGGCATGACTCACTTCCTCAGTGCTCTATCACCAACCCCGTTAGCACATGTAATGCGATGAAATGAGCATGCTTACCAAGTTCTTATTAGTCTTTTTCATACGGCAGGATTGGAAAGCTAAGACACCTCCCTTGTATCATTTCCCAACATTGATCCATTCTAGGGTCGTCAGTCCTAGGGAATCTCATACGATATTATGGTTCTAGGTCGCTGCAAGGGCTGTCAGGACTGTTACGCGCAATCGTTGCTCCACTCTCCCATCACCTTATCAATACAGGCCTATTTATATCCTCAGTACTGTATCAAGACTCGTCGCCCTGATGCAGTGTCAGGATATAGTCAAGGTCACTACAGAGGGCTGCCAGGGCTGTTACGCGCAATCGTTCCTCCACTCCCCCATCACCAAACAATGTAGGCCGATAGCAAGAATATAGTGTCCCATACCACCATAATCTGCTCACGAGTATAGGGTGCTCATTGGTCACTACGAGGAGGTTTGTGGCCCCAGCGTAGGCCGACAGTACGGCCACGGTGTCCCATACCACCATGCCCGGCTCATGAGTCTTAGGGGATCATGGTACCATGATTAACGAGAGTTTCAATGGTAAGATCAGTGCCTTAGATTCAAACAGTAGTGACCAAACATGGTGAACAAACATCGGTCAATCGGGTTAGTTGATAAGCCTAACTAGGCCAAGCGCACGTTGAGTTGAACGACATGGAATGCATAAGCACTCTGTGTGGCCTAACCACTGTCGAACATCCCACGTACAACTCATATTCGTTAAACTCATCTTGTGTGGCGAACAACCTCAACCACCATTTGGAGTACGCTTACCGATTACCTGGATTGTAGTACAGCCCCATTCACGTTCAATTACAGCGATCTAGCATATGAGATACTCAAGGCAGTAATGGAGCAATGATTCAAATCATACAATTAGTTGAGCATATTATGAAGTACAACATAAACATGAATCCATACTTGTGCATTTCTAAGTAAAAGCAATAAGTATGAAACAAAGTATATAGAGGAAATTATACGCATCATTAGAGTGGCTAAGAATCCTATCTCATCACTATTTAAAGAACAGTTTACAAGTATTTATTCATATAGACATATTTACAAACACTTAGCATACACCTTATATCATACATGGTATGTATTAGTTATCATACGTATTAGGGCAAATCTTTTCATCAAAGGGTTATCGCCTATACAACCATCATATATCCATGGCAGTTATCCATGGTGAGCACGAAAGCGAATTCCATACTCATTCTATCATTCTTATAAACACTTAGAATACATACATTATCATACATGTGTATGTTGGTTATACATGTATTAGGCCAAATCCTTTCACTAGGGAGTTGCCCCATATACCACTTGCATATACCCACGACGGATGATCATGGCATGCATGAATCCAGGTTCCATATTCATTTAGACATTTTCACAAACACGTGGACTACACACTTTAACATGTACAGCGTATATTGGTCGTGGCGTGATTTAGGGCAAGTCCTTTCGCTAAGGAGTTGTCACACATGCAACAAGCATATATACACGGCAAATAATCATGTTGAACATAAATTCAAATTCTATACGTATACGGTATTTTCTACAAATACGAGAAATATAGTATATTCAACATAATTAACGTATAACTGAAAAATGAAACAGACAACACTTTATACATGTGAAATAGCATTCTAAGTAAGAATAAATCATTACTTAATATTGAAAGTCTTGGAAACCATAACCTAAACGCATATAGTCCGCACCTTAAACCAGAAAACACGTATAAGATGTGATTCAGACGATAAGTCTTCGTCAATGACAGATACGCTACCTATGGCATGAAACAGGTTAGCTATGATGTCATTGGAACTATTCTAGGCTTCAAAATGGGTTAAGGTTGGGATTTCTTACCTAGGAACGGAGTTGGAATCGCTGAAATAACGATGCAGAAGGGTGGATGAGGCACGTAGAGAGACTGGGAAGAATCCCAGGTAGCAGCACCAACTTCTCCCTCACTTTCTCTCTTTTCTTCCTCTTGGAAAGCTAGGGTTTGGAAATTCGTATGAGATTTGGAATGAGGGTTTTGAGGCCTTTTTATAAGCCCAAAAGGGACGAAAATAGACTTGGGGCCAAGGTATGCTTAGGTTATAACCAAATCGGGTCTGTTCCGATCTAACGGAGCATTTCTGGAGGTCCTGTTACTAAATGCGGTCAAAATTAAGCTCTCTAATATCAGATCTAGGTCCAGCTAAGTTTTCATTCCGGTCGGATTTCCAGATCGACCGTGGCGGACCAGCTTCAATTCAACGGTTACGGAAACTCGATCAGAGCTACAAGTACTATGACATGTAAGGGCCACCTATCCTGATCTGAGGGTGAATTTGGGTCGAAATCTAACGGTCAGAATGCTTAAAGATAACGCGCAAGTGAAACGTTTCAGATTCCTTAAATTTATATTTAATTTCTAAATAAATTCACTTTTCTCACACTCTTCACTCCGGACTCAAGGAAATGGTCTCAGGACATCATTTGGCCTTGATTTTTGAGGTGATTGTCAAGTCCAACCAAGTGGTCATATTCGTCTAAGTTCGTCACTATCGGACTTTCGACGTGCGTTCCAGGTCCGATACGGAGTTTTCGAATGCTCCCATGAGCAATTGGGTTTAGAGATTGATCTTAGGTTTTAGGGTAACCTAGCGTCAACTATCCTACACGTTTTGGCTCTTGCAGATCGTATTTAAAGTGATTGATGATAATTCTATAGGTAATCTAGTTTAGCGCTAGCTAATACACGTTAAATTTCTAAAGAATTTGGTTCTAAATGATTTCTCTAGCTTTGGAATTGAGTTATGAGGAGTTACTAAGGTGTTATGGTTGACCCATTGTCTAAGGACGTCTAATTCCAGATTGGCAAAAAATTCAGGGTGTTACAATTTCCCTAGCAACCAAGAGAGAAAAAAGCTAAGGATAGAAAGAGAAGCTAAGAGAAGACCCATCTACCTACCACCCAATCTCACCATCTAACCATCCAAACTTCATCATCCACCATCAAAGAGAGAGCTTAGGAGCTAAGGATTCTAAGGAGGTAAAGAAGAGGAGCAATAGGTGGGTGATCTTAGGTTTAGAACTTAATTTTGATGCATGGAGAAAGTAAGGCCTACCGGTTAATGGTAGAGATCCCATTTTGGACCTAAGGTGTGGCCAATGGCCCACCAAGATACATATGTTTATTTCTTGATGAGGCCATTCTCCATAGACCCTACCATGATGCTTATTTGGATAGCCAACGTGTAGTGGTCATCTAGACCCTTGATCTTGTGGTGGGGATACCATCCCCACCTTGATTGCATATTTGTAGGCCCACATGTGGTGGGACCCATTTGATGTATGTGTTGTAATGCTTGGAGGGGAGCTCATAGTGGCGGAGCTCCTCCCTCACACACACGTTCTCTCTCTCTCTCTCTCTCTCTCTCTCTCTCCTGCCCCTATTGTGGACCACCTTGATGTATGATATACCCGTTGTCCACCAAAGTGGGATGCCCTCGCTATCTAAAACGGGGCCCATATTACAGCCACTGTCTGTCCAGCAAGTTAGACCCACCTTGCTGTTGCTGACCAGCATCCCGCCTTGCTGCCTATTTTTGGGCGGGCCTGGACGAAGGGAAAATACAAATATCAATTTGATTTGGGTGGGGTGGCTCACTCATGTGGACCCCACCTTGATGTATGTATGGTATCCATATCGTCCAGCCCAAACAGGGCCAGTGGTCCAGCATGTAGGATGCTGCTAGACTACAAGCCAACAGCTGCAGGGCCCACTGTGATGTATTTTATCCACGCCGTTCAACAGCTATGGACCCCACCATGATGTATTTTATCCACGTTGTCCAACATTGTGGACCCCACCGTAATGTATTTTATCCATGTCGTCTAATAGTTGTGGACCCCACCGTGATGTATATTTGATCCACGTTTTCCAGCAGCTGTGGATCCCACCGTGATGTATATTTGATCCACGCCGTCTAGTGGCTATGGACCCCATCATGATGTATATTTGATCCAGGCCGTCCAGCGGCTGTGGACCCCACTGTGATGTATTTTATCCACATCGTCCAGCGTGGGATGGTGGGACTTGTTGTATGTGCATTATCCACATCGTCTAGCGTGGGATGGTGGGACCCACTTAATGTATGTGTGTCTCATCCTCACCGTCCAGCGTGGGACAATGGGACCCACCTCAATGTGTATTTGATCCAGGCCATCCATTGGCTGGACCACTGGCAGGCCCACCATGTGTATGTGTTTTATCCAGGCTGTCCATCAGCGGACTGTCCAGCTGGCCCACCTGCTGATGTATGAGGCCCACTTACTAATGTGTGAGGCCCACTTGTATATATGAGGCCCATGCGATGAGGCTCATTATGATGTGTAAGGCCCATGTGTGAGGGCCATTACATGTGTGAGGCCCATTATCTGAGATGTCCATTGTTTATGTGAGGCCCACCATGATGTGTGTGTTGTATGCGCACTATCCATTCATTTAAATGGACCATGGACCGCCTTATGTAGGCCCACCATGATGTATGTGGTACACACACGGACCATCCGTCCTTCTAAAGATTTTAGGGTCAAGGGCTCTATTGTGATTCTGATTCCAATCCCAAATGGACCGTACCATAGGACAATGGTAGTTAAAAATTCACCATCGTAAAACCTCCATAGGGCCCATTATTAAGCCCATTTCCACCCTTACCTTATTGGGCTAACCTAAACTATTGGGTCCCCACTGATGTTAGTGATACCCATTGGGGTAACCCAAACCGTTGGGCCCCCATTGATGATGGGGCTTTCCACCATGCCTTGTAGGAATTATCTAAATCCTGAAGCCCATCTTGTATTCATATTGGGCTCCATAGGAAGGCACAATTTATTGCATGATAAAAGGGTGAGGAAGCCCACTTGATTGTACATGGTTCACCCTCTCAACTCACCTTGTTGACTCACCCATGAGGCCCATTCTTGATGTAAGTATGATGCCTAGGCTATCTATTGTTTAGTACATCATCACCCCTTGCCGTAGATGGAAGAATATGTAGTATCAGATTTGGTATATCAAGTGTTGAAGCTCATCTCGATTCGTGGGTTAGATCCACCATCCTTGCAGGGGACCCCACCTTAGGAAGTATGATATGCTAGTATCTTGAGTAGGTTATGATAGTTTAACATGGACCATTCCATATAGACTTTTATATGTCTAGTGGGGCATATTGTTTAGCCCTTACTCTTGTAAGTAACATACCGGTTAAAGCCGATCATCGCTTGCTATATCTGATAATCATGCTAGTGTACTTAGTTTAGTAGGACACACTGAGAACATGCTTGGTATTACATCATGATAAATGCTCATATGTATCATTCATATGCCTGTTGTAAGGAATGATTGATCATAGCATTACCATTGGGATAAGTTATTTAGGAGACTCCTTGTAAGACGGAGTTGCCCCACATGATCGCGTGGTTCGCATAGGTTTGATGCATGATTGGATGATATGACTCATGCATCTCGCATTTTGTATGACATGATCACTTGGAGCCCTAGCAATATCTGGGCTGTGGCTTCCACAGACACATCGTGGATGATCAGATTGGATACTGAAAATATTTGGTTATAGCACTGTGGGTGCTTAGGATGTCCTTGGGTGAAAGTTGCAAAACCGTTATGGTACCAAGAGGTTGCTCTAACATTAAGATTGAGTGGATACATGAGCGCCCGAGTGCCGAATACCAGTAGGCTACGTCTCCCACTGTGTCATGGTCGGTTGGAAGGGGGCGTGGCCTTATCCGCCTGAGAATAGGGGGTAAAGTTAGGTTAAGTTTGACCAGCTCGTAAATGGGTTCGCTATGGAAGACACTACATGAAAAATGAGAAAAAAGGATGGATTTCGAGACAGTTGTGGACCGTCTCTAAAATTCCTTGGTTTAAAGACGCTTAAGAGACGGCCGTAAACTGTCTCTAAAATTTTAGACGGCTCTTAACCGTCCTTAATATTTTCTTAAAAGGTTGAATGTCCAAAAATCATTTAAGACGGTCAGAATTCGTCGTTAACTGTGGAGAAAAGACGGCTATTGATCGTCTGGAATAAAGGATGGTCTCTGACCGTCTTATCTGTAGTAATCTAAGACGGTCAAAGACCATCCGCATTAGAGACGGTCATTGGCCGTTGTTTACTAGTAATCTGAGACTGTCAAGGACTGTCTGCATTAAAGACGATCACTGGCCGTCTTTTACTGGTAATCTGAGATGGTCAATGACCATCTTCATTAGAGACAGTCCTTAGCTGTCTTAAAGCGGTCGTATGAGACCGTCAAAGACCGTGTCCATTAGAGACGGTCCATAGCCGTCTTAAAGCTGTCGTATGAGACGGTCTGTATTAGAGACGGTCCTTAGCCGTCTTGAAGCGGTCATATGAGACGGGCCTTAGCCGTCTTAAAGCATTGATATGAGAAAAAAAATTGAATAAATTAACAATAATTAATAATATTTAATATTAAAGAAAAAAATTTAGCAATGTTTAAGAAAAAAATAATTAACAATGTTTAACAATAAAAATTAACAATGTTTTAAAATTTTTTTAACAATGTTTAAGAAAAAATAATTAACAATGTTTAACAATGTTTAAGAATAAAAAAATTTAACAATAATTAATGATAATTAATAAAAAAATTTAAAATAATTAACAATAAAAAATTGAATAGATTAACAATAATTAACAATGTTTAACTAAAAAAATAATTAACAATATTTAAGAAAAAAAATAACGATGTTTAAGAAAAAAATAATTAACAATGTTTAACAATAAAAATTAACAATGTTTAGAAAAAAAATTAACAATGTTAAAGAAAAAAATAATTAACGATGTTTAACAATAAAAATTAACAATGTTTAAGAATAAAAAATATTTAACAATAAAAATTAATAATAATTAACAATAATTAACAATAAAAATTTGAATAGATTAACAATAATTAACAATATTTAGTTTAACTAAAAAAATAAGTAGCAATGTTTAAGAAAAAAATTAACAATGTTTAAGAAGAAAATAATTAACAATGTTTAAGAAAAAAAATAGTTGAGAAGCTTAGAAAAATAATTAACAATGTTTAGGAAAAATTTCGATTTTAAAAAAAAACTGTGATTTTATAAAAATCTAGATTTTGAAAAAAAAAAAACTGTGATTTTATAAAAATCTAGATTTTGATAAAAAAAATTAAGAACTTTAAATAATGTTGATAATTTTGAAAAAAAATTCAATAAAAAAAATGATATTTTGAAAAAGAAAATTTTTAAAATTAAACAAATTGGTGAAAAAAGACAAATCCAAAGCTCTAGTGGACCCCAGCACAGAAAACAGGCATCCCTCCAGAATGCATCAGAGTTGTAATAGATGATGTTAATGTTCACACAACAGAGTTGTTTAATGATGACAGGACATTTGAAGATATTCAATTGGGTGAAATTGTTGTTTGGCCCAAATTCCTGATGAGAATTTGAATATTTAGTAGTTTTAACTTTTTGAACTCTAGGACATTTTGTATGACGAAAACTTGATTATTCACTGAAATCCTTTTTTGATCAAGTTGCCTTATTTATTTATTTAATCTTTAGCATCCTTTTTATTAATTATGGCTTGTTGTCATTTGTTTTTTATTAACCAAGTCACTAAAGGATTTCAATTTCAAATGTAACTGAAGTATTGATAGAACGTTGTCTCTTGTTACAGTACGAGATGTAACAAGAATATACATTGATTGTGTATTTGAATATTTTTTAAATGCACCAACCAGAAACGATTTGAGATGACGTTCACTGATACTTTGTTAAATATAAAATTTATGACCTTTAGTAACATGATTAATTAAAAAGAACTATATAGTGGCTTGATCCCAATCTGAATTTTTAGGTACGTAGGCAGCTGTTCGTAATGTACTAGAATATAGGTGCAGCCACAATATTTTTTCTCCTTTAAATTGTAACAGACTGTATCGGTTGCATTTTTCTCTATCATATAGGTTGTGGCTATCAAAGATATAATATCGGTGCAGCCACAATCTTTTTTCTCCTTTAAATTGTAACAGACTGTATCAATTAATTAAAAAGAACTATATAGTGGCTTGATCCCAATCTGAATTTTTAGGTACGTAGGCAGCTGTTCGTAATGTACTAGAATATCGGTGCAGCCACAATCTTTTTTCTCCTTTAAATTGTAACAGACTGTATCGGTTGCATTTTTCTCTATCATATAGGTTGTGGCTATCAAAGATATAATATCACCTCCTTATAAAGAAACATTTAATGATGTGTACAGGTAAATTCATTTTTTCTTATTCCTTATATTGTTTCCCAGTTATATTTGTGTTGGTTTCAGAGTACAAGTAGTGATAGAAATTATTGGTCGATTGTGACTTGTAGACAAAGGGATGAGTAACCAATAATACAAATATGAGAGGCCTTCCCTAGGTATCCAGATGCTTTTAGATATATTTATGTTGTTTTTAAATGTATTAGCTCAAAATTGATGGAGTAGACCTGGATGTGCGTTGGTGCTATCCGGATGTTGAGCAGGGGTCCCTTAAAGGTGAAAACCACTGTTATGACAATGATGAAGCTGTCCATTTCCTATGGACAACATTGGAGGGGCCTGGCCATTTGGACATACCATGTTTATGTATTTGCTTGAAATTAATGGAGCAGACCCGGATGTGTGTTGAAGCTATCCGGATGAGCGGGGGTTCCTGAAAGGTGAGAACCACTGTTATGACCATGATGAAGCTGTCCATTTCCTATGGACAATATTGGAAGGGCTTGGCCATTTGGACAAGCCGTGTTTATATTTGTATTTGTAGGGACCACACTCTTAATCTAAATCACATCCTAAACCTATAACCTAAACCTATTCTCAATTACCTAAACTTATAACCTATAACCTAAACCTAAACCTATAACCTAAACCTATTCTCAAATCCCAAAAGCTATACTTATAACTTAAACCTAACCTAAACCTAAACCTAAACCTATAACCTACAACCTAAACATAAACCTGAAATCTATAACCTAAACCTAAACCTAAAACCTAAATGTATTCTCAAATTCCTAAAACTAAACCTACACCTAATCCTAATCTCAACTCCCTAACCTAAACCTAAACCTAAACTTGAAAACCCAAACCTAAACCCGATCCCGAACCCAAACCCAAACCCAATTTCCTAAACCTAAACCTTAACCTATTCTCGATTCCCTAAACCTATAGCTTATAACCTTAACCTAAACCTTAACCTAAACCTAAACCTAAACCTAAACCTATAACCTTAACCTAAATCAAAACCTATGACCTAAAACCATAACCTTAACCTAAACCTAAAACCTAAACATAAACCTAAACCTATAACCTAAAACCTAAACCTAAACGTAAAACCTAAATGTATTCTTAAATTCCTAAACCTAAACCTACACGTAATCCTAATCTCAACTCCCTAACCTAAACCTAAACCTAAACTTGAAAACCCAAACCTAAACCCTATCCCGAACCCGGACCCGATTTCCTAAACCTAAACCTTAACCTATTCTCAATTCCCTAAACCTATAGCTTATAACCTTAACCTAAACCTTAACCTAAACTTAAACCTAAACCTATAACCTTAACCTAAACCAAAACCTATGACCTAAAACCTTAACCTATAACCTAAACTTATAACCTATAACCTAACCTTAACCTAAACCTAAAACCTAAACCTTAACCTAAAACCTAAAACCTAAACCTAAACCTAAAACCTAAATGTATTCTCAAATCCCTAAACCTAAACCTACACCTAATCCTCATCTCTACTCCCTAACCTAAACCTAAACCTAAACTTAAAAACCCAAACCTAAACCCGATCCCGAACCCGAACCCGAACCCGATTTCCTAAACCTAAACCTTAACCTATTCTCAATTCCCTAAACCTATAGCTTATAACCTAAACCTAAGCCTAAATCTTAACATAAACCTAAACCTAAACCGATAACCTATAACCTAAACCTAAACCTAAAACCTAAATGTATTCTCAAATCCGTAAACCTAAACCTACACCTAATCCTAATCTTAACTCCCTAACCTAAACCTAAACCTAAACTTGAAAACCCAAACCTAAACCTGATCCTGAACCCGAACCTAATTTCCTAAACCTAAACCTTAACCTATTCTCAATTCCCTAAACCTATAGCTTATAGCCTAAACCTAAACCTTAACTTAAACCAATAACCTTAACCTAAACCAAAACCTCTGACCTAAAATCTTAACCTATAACCTATAACCTAAACTTATAACCTATAACCTAACCTTAACCTAAACATAAAACCTAAACCTCAACCTATAACCTAAAACCTAAACCTAAACCAAAAACCTAAATGTATTCTCAATTCCCTAAACCCAAACCTACACCTAATCCTAATCTCAACTCCTTAAACCCAAACCTACACCTAATCCTAATCTCAACTCCCTAACCTAAACCTAAACCTAAACTTGAAAACCCAAACCTAAACCCGATCCCGAACCCGAACCTGATTTCCTAAACCTAAACCTTAACCTATTATTAATTCCCTAAGCATATAGCTTATAACATAAACCTAAACCTTAACTTAAAACCTAAACCTAAACCTTAACCTAAACCTATAACCCTAACCTAAAACAAAACCTATGACCTAAAACCTTAACCTATAACCTAACCCATAACCTAAAACTATTCTCAAATCCCAAAACCTATAACCTAAACCTAACCTTTCCCTAAACCTATAACCTACACTTATATCCTAAACCTAAATCTATAACCTAAACCCAACCTAAACCTAAACTTATTCTCAAATCCCAAAACCTATAACCTAAACCTTAACCTAAACCTATAACCTATAACCTACAACCTAAACCAAAACCTATAACCTAAACCAAAACTAAAACCTATAACCTAAACTCGAACCCATTCTCAAATCCCAAAACCTATAACCTAAACCTAAACCTTAACTTATAACCTATAACCTAAACCAAAACCAAAACCTATAACCTAAACCAAAACCAAAACCTATAACCTAAACCAAAACCAAAACCTATAACCTAAACCCGAATCCAAACCTGAACCCGAACACAAATTCCTAAAGCTTAACCTAAACATATAACCTATAACCTATAACTTAAGCCTATACCTAAACCTAAAACCTTGATTATAACCTAAAACTATTTCAAATCCTTAAACCTTAACCTATAACCTAACCTAAATCTATACTTATGCAATGCCTTAAAAATTGAGGGTCGAGCAGAAGCTCAGCTCTCGAGTTCCAACGCATCACTTATACAACATAGATAATGATAATTGAATGTTGTCCCTATTAGTACATTAAACACGAATGAGATTATACCAAAATAACATATCATACTCCAGAGACAGTTAAATTACGCAAGCGAAAGACTATGATAAATATATAAAATATATAAACTGTTTTAAGTCTCCAGAGTGTGAACAATGTATCAGGTTAAATGGTTACATGTAAAATTATAAAATATACAAAATGTGTAATGTCATCTAGTTTGCAACCCAATAATCCCTGCCGATCAGAGCGGCCTATGAAAACCCGTTAAATGACTGCACATATGAGAACTCCTCCTCATCGTCGTAGAAGTATGACTCGGCCTCATACATCGCACCATCATCTGCATTTAAGACAGATTCTGGTTTGTGTTTAAAACACCGTCCCAAAACATGGGAGTGAGTGATCAACTCAGTGGAGTTATAAGGCAAAGGTTAACATGTTATTAATTTAATCAAACAGTAATGATAAAGAAATACAACAAGCATCCCTAAGTACTCTAGTTAATGTAAACATGATATGTATTAATAATGCATGCCCTCACCTGCACTCCCTCTGTAAACTTCATCTAACGGTCGTGACATGCACCCCTTCCTCTGTGCTCAACACCAACGTTAAAGGCACATGCAGTGCGATGTTATGAGCGTGATTACCGAGTTCTTATTAGTCCTTTTGATACTGCAAGATTGGAAAGCTAAGGTACCTCTCTTGTATTATTTATCCAAACAATGATCCATCTAGGGTCATCAATCCTAGTTAATCATATATGATAGGCAAGTTCATGTCACTACCACCAACGCCCTATAAACTGAAAATTTATTTTTGAAAGCTCATCACCAACCCGACTGGGGACTATAACCAGGCTGTACCGGGGTAGGCTTGTTTCATACTCGAGGTCCACTACTAACGTTTTACCAACTGACAGTCTATTTTTGAAGACTCGTCACCAACCCGAATGGGGACCACAGCCAGGCTGCGCCTGTGTAGGCTGGCAGCTCGAATATAGTGTCTCATACCATTGTATTCGGCTCATGAGTTTGGGTTGTTCACTGGTCACTACGGGGAGGCTCGTCGCCCTAACATTGGCCGACAGCTCGACCACGGTGTCCCATACCACCATGCCTGTTTCATGAGTCTTAGTGGATCGTTGTATCATGGTTGAAATGGGTCTTTACATTGGTAAGGGGTACCTTAGGTTCAAGCAGTAGCGTCCATACATGGTAAACACACAATAGGATAATTGGTTTATTAGACGAGTTTGACTGGTACGAGCGTACACTGAATTAATCGATAAGGTACTGTTATCGACGATCCTCGTATGACTCGGATTCACTGAATGCATCAATTGTGACGAGACTAGCTTGGCCACTCAAACAGGAATTGTTATCGATTGCTTGGATTACGTAGTAGTCCCAATCGTACTCAAATGCAACATATGGAGACATGTGGTAATCATATATGCATTTAACAAATAATCTAAGTACAACACTCATTGGAGCATTTTATCAAACACATAGTGCACATGTTAACTTACATAGGCATTTCATCCATAAATCACGTAATAGCGAGATAGGTTATATGAAGGAAACTGTAATTATAGATAAGACAATTAAGAATTCTATCTCAACACCCTCATTAAATACATCTCAACAAATATTTTCTCATTTATATATTTTATCATACACTTAAACTACACATATCAATGCACATGTAAGAAAGTAGTTATAACCTACATTATGGAAAATCCATTCACCAAGGACTTATCACACAAACACCAATCATGTATTCTCACTCAATAGACATGCCAAACATAAATCATAATTTCATATTCATTTAAACATTTCAACAAACACATGGGATGCATTAAAAATCAACATAGTTTACATATATGTGTAATATATGAAAAACATCGCATCTAAGAACACGTGATGGCAATCAAGTCAGTCATAAACCATTACTTACATTGAAAGCCTTAAAAACCATAACCTTAATGTTTATAGTCTGCACATTTCGCCGATAGACTCATTGACTAACTCAGTTCGAACACTATTTCTTCATCTGCGGCACAACGGTAACCTATAACATGAAATAGGTTAGTTATTTCATCTTTTACTCTATTTGAAATCCTAAAACAGATTAGGGTTAGGATTTCTTACCCAAGTACAGAGTCGGTATTTACAAAATAGCTATACAAAAGCAGTGATTAAGCTCGATGAGTGGTAGGGATCGAATCCAAGGAACAACTCTCTCTCTCTCACTTTTTCTCTCTTTCCTTCTCTCTTTGCTCTCTTCTCGCTCCTAGGTTTTCAAATTCATATGGAATGAGAGAGAGAGGGTTTAAGGCCTTTATATAGACCCAGAACTAATGGGAATGGTCCCAGGACCATGGTATGCTTAGGTTATAGCTAAAAGTTGGCTGTTTCGGTCTAACGGAGCTGTTTTGGAGGCCCCTTTTCTACATGCTGTTGGAATTAAGCTCCTTGACCATGGATCTAGATCAGGCTAATTTTTTGGTCCGATCGGGTTTACAGATTGACCGTGGCGGACCAGTTTCAGTTCAACGGTCACCGGTGCTCGATCAGGGTCATAAGTACACTGACATGTGTTGAAAATTTTTCCTGATCCGAGGGTGTAATTGGGTCAGATTCTGACAGTCAAAATCCTTAGATTTGTCTTGCAAGTGAAACGACTCAATTCACTTAAGTTTCATTTCATTTCTTAAAGATATTCGCGTTTCTCACACACTTCACTCCGGGCTCAATAGTACATTTTTGGGTACTATTAGGACTTGATTTCCAAGGTGGTTGTCAAGTCCAGTAAGGCGGTCATAACCATATAGTCTTACGATAATTGAAATTTTAACACGCAGTCCAAGTTCGATACAGAGTTTCAATGTGCTCCTAAGAGCAACTGGGTTTAAAGATTGATCCTAGGTTTCAGGGTAATGTAGCGTCAACGATTCTACACATTTTGGGTCCTACAGTTCATATTTAAAGTGCTTAGGGCTAATTTCATAGGTAATCTAGTTTAGCACTAGTTAATTCTTATTTAATTTCTAAAGGATTTGGTCCTTAGTAATTTCTGCCTGAGGTGGTACTCGGGTCTTTGTAAGAATTTTTTTGAGACGTTACAATCAATCTCCCTTAAAGAAATATTTTTGTCCCCAAAATTGCCTAAGTGTAATAAGTAAAGGCTTTATTATTTCATTTGTTTAGTTCTGTTGGTTTTAATCTTATATATGTGTTAGGGCATATAATAACTACGCTAGCCTAACTCATAATTGTTTACCCCCCTCAAAGAGTTTCTACCTTTGAGGTTTGAAAACAAATGTCCAAATCATTATTATCGTACTGAGTGTTTGATGATAAAGTTTACCTAAAGGTGGTATAATTTACTCTTTATGATTGGGCTGATATGGAAAGGCAGTTGTGGTAGGCTTAATTTCGATATGTCGATTGTCCGCCTGACCAGGGTAAACAACGTTGTATCCCTTCCTAATCCTGATGGATCCCAGTCTTCTGCTCGGTCAAAGCAGTGAGTCCTCTAGTAATCACCCAGGATTGAGAATTGAGTTAAGTCGCGAATGCCTCATAGGGATATGGTTCTGAAATTTCAAAATCTGCTCATCCTAAGTATTTAAGGGGTATTATAATTCATTAGGAGATTTAAGCCTTATATTTATAAGGTTGTCCTTCGGGTCTTGTTTAATGAGAGTTCTTGTTTAACCTATGTTTAACTTGGTGGATAATAAGTTCTTCCATGGTGCTCATAGTCAAAAGACTATATTAGAAGGATTTTTAATCTCCTAAAATTATATTTGTATGACATCATTTCGATCATATGGCTAGGGGGTTGAGGGCAGATTGCAATTCAGTTTTATTAACTTTGGGAGGGAAGGAAGAGTCGAGAGTTCTAAAATATTTTAGAAGTTTAGAATGTTAGCGACATAAGGCCACAGGAAAGGAAAGAAGGACGTCTCCTCGACGCGATATGAACCTTGAATCTACAAGGGAATAAGAAACTTATAATATTTTACTGTGGTCCACCTCCAACATGAGCTTACGAAGTATTAAATTATGAAACTCAATCCTACCCGAGGGTCCTAATTTAATTGTACTAAAAATGACTAAAAATATATAAATCTTTACAGATACTCAAATTTAATCATAGGATAATTCCTAGTATGATTATAAATAATTTCTAAATAGACACCACATACTAAACTTTAATATAAAAAGATATGACCAGTCTATTGGTAACTCGAAGTTGTAGATTTTTTTTTTCAACCTTTCTATTATTTATAACATATTTGTCATCACTAGTTACCATACCATTTTTATAATTTTTATAATAATCCATTGTTAGGCCTATTCCTTCATATGAATTGGTTTAATAGACCTAGTGCCTACCAATAGGAATATAGGTGTACCTTGAATGTGGGCAGTGACCTCAAAGGCCAAAGTCGCTGCCGTTGTTGACTCAGGTGTTTCACCTGCAAGTGCATGCACATGGGCTTGTTAAAGATGATTTGGTTGCGCTGCCATAGGTCATTGAGGCAACCTATTTCAGGGTGTAGGTGGTCAGTAAAGTGGCTGCACTGGTGGTGCAGATTGCAGAGGTGGAGTCGCTATATCACGTGGTGGCTGACGGTCGATCTTCGGAGGTGGCGTGATACCATTATCTTTCATCTTGGTAAAACAAAAGGGGTCAGTGTGTCCCCCTTTGTTGCAGTGTGTACACCAACATTTCACTCATCTTAGCTGGGTCGGCGGAGCCACGAGCCTGGGAGGCGAGTCTACATGTAGTCTCTTACCTAGGATTGGTCGATGCTGCAATTCGGTATGAGGCCTTGGGCCCATTGGGTTGCTTGTCTGGGAAACTCTGTCACTATGTTGCTCAGCTCGTAGAGGCAAGTTGACTAGCTCGACCTAATTGGGAATGCTAGCGTAACTCATCTTAGCATGGATATCGGGCTGCAACCCATCTGAAAAATGTCACATTTTCATCAGTTCGTCAGTTAGGATCAAAGGAGCATGTCTAGGTAGTTCCGTGAATCTGTTCTCATATTCTAACACGGTCGTCCCTCCCTGTTGGAGGTGAAGAAACTCACCCTCCTTTTTATTACGGTATGTGAGGGGAACGTACTTCCCATGGAAGCATGTCTCAAATGCATCCCAGGTCCACACGTGTCCTGCGAGAACTGTTCGTAGGATGCTGTCCCACCATAAACTAGCCTCCTTCTCGAACATATAAGTGGCTAGCTCAACTTGTTCTACCTCAGTGTAGTGTAGCGGCTTCAACATTTTTGAGATGCGATCTAGCCAGTAATCAGCCACCTTGGGTCTGTGAGTACCTGCAAAAGTGGGAGTACGAAAATGTTAAGAATGCTAAAATTTTTTGCTGGTATTCATGTTTTCAGTAGGGTGCATAGGTGATGCAGGTAGAACCACACTTATATTCTGGGCAAGGACCCCTGCTATGGTGGTAAAAAACTGTTGCTGTTGGTGGTGATGTTGCTGTTGCTGCTGCTGCATCAAGAGCATCATCTGTTCCAGCCTATCAGGAGGAAGATCCGACCGAGGCACGTGTGGCATCGAGGTAAATGCGCGGTTCTGTAAGGGAACCGGTGGTGCATAAGGTGTTGGCCCATTGATGGGGCCAGTGGCCGGTTGTGAACCCGGCATCGTCTCAAAGTTCAGGCCTAAGCTAGGGTCCGTGTGGCTATTGCTTAGTGGAGGTGCCCCGTTAAACGATCCGTCAAATACTAGACACCTAGTGTCTCGAGTAGCTTTCGGAGGAATTCCATATATACAACATAGGGTGCAACATGTATACAATTTAACATAATATTACTCAACTTGTTAAGCATTCTACACATTCCATAACAAAAGGAGCTTCATGCATTTCATTTAACCAAAATCATCACAATACATGGGATGTAGCCTTACACAGATCATGACAGAAGATGCATACGTGTTAACCTAAACATGCTTTAAACACTAAAACACACCAACAACCAACCAAGCCTACCAAGGCTAGTACAACCGAAGACTAGGAACGAGGCAATCTAAGAGATGACTATACATATGACTCGTTGTCCGAATCTAGTGATGGAGCATAGGAGAGCCTTCAAGGTGCGAGACACCTTCTTAAATTTCTATTTCATGAAGGCCTGGCTTTCTTCAAGCTTGACCCGGGTCTCTCTGACCTCCTTTCTCAGGGTGACCTAGCCCTCCTCGATTTAAGTCATGCGGGCTTCTAAAGTAGCCCGATCATGATGGAGCTCATGTGTAGCAGAGGAGAGCCCCCATCAGAGTCTTGGGCCTCCTCTTCTTCCTCTTTCTGTTCTCCCTCTACCACACTTCCTTCCTCTATTTCATTTTTGTCCTCTTCTTCATCACTTTCTTCTTTTTCACTTCCCGTCTCATCCTCACTTTCATCGAGTCAGGCTTGACGTTGTTGTGGCCCCATATTCATGTTATTCAGAGTAGCGTCATTGACGAAATGGATTGGTGTCGGAATTTCTATGCCCAGTCTGTAGCCGAATTCACGAGCAAGCTCGCATATGAGTCAGCCAAATGGGATTGAATTAGCCGTCCTTGCAGCACGGGCTGTTAGGACAATCTAACGTCGGATGAAAGTAGGTAGGCACAACTTGTCTCCTTGCCTAGTTTGGTACAAAAAATCTACCATACGCATGTACTCACTGCGATTGCTCCATCTGGGATACACGTTGTATATGAATATATGGTGGATTAGGTGGAAATCGTCTGTCATCTTTGATGAAGCAAGGTCAGTCCCCCACCTCCAATGCTCGACCTGGCCACAGAGGAATCGCGTGCGGAGTCTCTTCTCCCGCTCACTAGTGTCCTCTCGTTAGCATGCACCGATCCCTTCTCAATACCCATGACACGAGCAATCTGATCCACACCAATCGTAATCTCCTGCCTTCCCAAAGGGATGGAAAATTGGAGAGGCTTCAATAGTCTTTTCCAAATGAGGGCGTAGAAGGTGCGCACAATGTTCTTGCCTGCAGGCTCCTTTGCCTCGAATATGGGAGCCCACGCATTATCCATGAGAAATTCGATGACTGGGTACATCCTAGATAACTTCTCATCTACGTGCGCTTCAAACACGACCTAACGGTAAAGGAACTTGCCAAGGTCGATGTTCGGTAGTAGGGATCTCTCCAACGAAATTCGAGGATCGAGGTCCCTCTTGGACCCCCGTTCTTGCTCGGCACTAGTACTTGCTTCGGCATCCTCCCTCCTAGTAGGACGACGTGGTCAGCTTGGCCTGGCCTCATTCGGGGCCATTCTTTTCCTCGCCATGAGAGACAAGAGTGTAGAGATGGAGAGGATGGCGATGACCACTTCAAAGAAAGCCATTGAGAATAGGATGGGTTAGTGGGTCTTGGAGTTTTGAGACACACAAGTGCGATTGTGTACTCAATTGGGAAGAAGAGAGGGAGATGGTGTGAAGAATGGAGGAAAAGGGGTGTCTTGAAGGTATGAAAGAAGATTTGAGAGGAGATTAAAAGAGGTAGTGGGGTTTGAATCACTTGAAAAGGAAAATAGGGAGGTAGTGATGATGAAGGAAGAAGGTTTGAAGCTTTGAAGGTAGATTTGTGAGATGAAATAGTGAGGATGAGAGATTTGGGTGAGAATATGGAGTGGAGGGGGTTGGATTTCTGTAAAAACGATCCAAATGAGGGTTTGTAGAGTGGGAGGGGAGGTCCCACACGTATGTGGAGGCCCCATGGACCGGGCGTCTGTCTCGTCGGTGGTGAGTCTACACGAGGGTGGGGTTGACACCCCCCCGGGTGTCAAAAAATCATGGGACCCACCTCGGATCCCATTTTAAGTAGCGGTATGCCCTCCCCTGCATTAGTTTGGTACCCATTCACACTACCACCTACGAATATCCACGCTTTGGTGTGTCTTGCATGCGGGGTTGACTGAATTGGTGTCTAAACTCATTGATGGACGGACTAAGGAGAGATTTGGATTATCTTACACGATCCACGAGGCTTACAGAGTGAACTACGAAGGTCTGTTTCGGCCGAATCCGATGTTCGACGAAACTAGAAATCCTATAACTGTTTCTACGTTCTAATCACACTCTCCTAAGTCAAAGTACGTCAGTGTACGTCGTGTGACCATAACCCAGGTCCAGTTTAATCCAAATCATGCTTTAATACTAACTTGTAATGCCTTGAAAATCGAGGGTCGAGCAGAAGCTCAGCTCCCGAGTTCCAATGCATCACTTATGCAACATTGATAATGATGATTGAATGCTGTCCCTATTAGTACATTAAACATGAATGAGATTATACCAAAACAACATATCATACTCCAGAGACAATTAAATTATGCAAGCGGAAGACTGTGATAAATATATAAAATATATAAACTGTTGTAAGTCTCTAGAGTGTGAACATGTTACTAGGTTAAATGGTTATATGTAAAATTCTAAAATATACAAAATATGTAATGTCATCTAGTCAGCAACCCAATACTCCCCACCAATCAGAGTGGCCTATGTAAACTCGCCTGATGATTGTACATATGAGAACTCCTCCTCATCGTCGTAGAAGTTTGACTCGCCTCATACGGCGCACCATCATCTGCATCTAAGATAGAGTCTGGTTAGTGTTTAAAACATCGTCCCATAACGTGGGAGAGAGTGATCAACTCAGTGGAACTATAAGGTAAATGTTAACATGTTATCAATTCAATCAAACAGTAATGATAAAGCAATATAACAGGCATCCCTAAGTACTCTAGTTAATGCAAACATGATATATATTAATGATGCATGCCCTCGCCTGCACTCCCCCTGCGAACTTGATTTAATATTCGCGGCATGCACCCCTTCCTCTGTGCTCAACACCAATGCCAAAGGCACATGCAGTGCGATGTTATGAGCGTGATTACCGAGTTCTTATTAGTCCTTTTCATACGACAGGATTGGGAAGCTAAGGTATCTTCCTTGTATTATTTACCCAAATAATGATCCATCTAGTGTTATCAATCCTAGTTAATCACATACGATACGCAAGTTTAGGTCACTACCACCAATGCCCTACTAACTAGCTGTCTATTTCCGAAGGATCGTCATCAAACTGACTGGGGACCACAGCCAGGCTGCACCGGGGTAGGCCTGTTTCATACTTGAGGTCACTCCACTAATGCCCTACTAATTGACAGTCTATTTTCGAAGGCTCATAACCAACCCGACTGGGGACCACAACCAGGTTGCGCCAGTGTAGGCCGACAGCTCGAATACAGTGTCCCATACCACCGTATTCGGTTCACGAGTTTAGGTTGCTCACTGGTCACTACGGAGAGGCTCGTCTCCCAAGCGTAGATTGACAGCTCGAGCACGGTGTCCTATACCACCATGCTCGCTCATGAGTCTTAGCGGATTGTGGTACCATGGTTGAAATGGGTCTTTACATTGGTAAGGGGTAGCTTAGGTTCAAGCAGTAGCGTCCATACATGGTAAACACACAGAAGGCCAATCGGTTTATTAGATGAGTTCGACTGGTACGAGCGTACACTGAATTAATCAACAAGATACCGTTGTTGATGATCCTCGTACAACTCGGATTCACCGAACACTTCAATTATGGTGAGACTAGCTCGGCCACTCAAACAGGAATTGTTACCGATTGCTTGGACTATGTTGTAGTCCCAATCATACTCAAATGCAACATATGGGGACATGTGATAATCATATATGTATTTAACGAACAATCAAAGTACAACACTCATTTGAGCATTTTATCAAACACATAGTGCACATGTTAATATACATAGGCATTTCATTCATAAATCACATAATAGTGAGATAGGTTACAAATCACGTAATAGTGAGATAGGTTACATGAAGGAAACTGTAACTATAGATAAAGCAATTGGGAATTTGAAAAGGCCTAACTATATGTCCTAGAGGGGGGGGAGGGTGAATAGGACTATGCCAAATAAAAATTTATAACAGAGAAAATTAATGGAATATGATAGCCAATAAGATAACTGAATAAACCACAATGCAAGATTGTAAAGCAACCTCAAAATTCAGATCTTGAGAGGTTGATACAAATGTTCTTCTAAGGACAACCTTACACCAAAAACTAGAGTTTATGGTAGGACAACTTAATTTCTAGAAAGGTCTTTGTATCAAGTCTCAAACCGAAGAAGAATAAAAAATAAATACAAACTGCACTGAAGAATAACTTGTACAATCATAAATATGTATTGTTCTAGGGACAACCATGCACCATAAAAATGGCAGGGCAACCTTACTGAAACAATTGAATATCAAGCTGATAAATGAATAGCAAGAAATAAATTCTAAACTATTACACCATTCCCCACAATGCTTGAAATAAAAGATTAGAACATTTATAACCACATATACATCCCACAAATGAATAAATAAAGATATGAAATATAAACCATTCAACCACAACACAAGGGCTTATAGTGGTTCGCCTGTGTGTTCACCAACTGTTAGACAACAGCCATATAGAATGCTACTCCACTCCTAATATCCTCACACAGGGGATATTAGCGTTCACTAACAATGTAGGTTTTCACAAGTTCACTAAAAACCTTTACAATTGTGTCTTTGTCTGTGGGCTTACACAATTAAAAAAACCCCACTTTTGAGTTTTGCTGGCTCTCCTCAGATAACCAAAGCAATGAGATTTTTCTAGTAAATCCCGAAAGAAACCAAAACAGAAAGGAATTTACAATTAAATGTAAAATACCTGATTTTCTCCTTCGATGTAGCAGCCCGGAAGAACCAAGTCAGAGTAAATGATTGAATGTCCAAGTTCAATGTTCAGTACTCGATTACAAAGGCTCTAGTTCTAATTGATTTTAAAATTAAACCAACATAGGGCTAGCCTTAATTGATTTTGATTCCAAACAAAGGGAAATAGCAATTCCTCTTTTCAGATTAGATTGGAATACAAGAAACAAAAACAATTAAATAGAGCTAAAGAAAGAGAATATTAAATAAGTACACTTAGCTTAAAATGGAGCACAAACTTATCTCTTAGAATGCCGAATTAATTACTTTTTCTATATCTCCTTAATCTGAGATTCGTGCTCTATTTATATCTGAGTAAAACACATCTTCGACTGGTCTTAAGACTTCTACGACTGGTCGAAGAACTAACAGAATTTTGAAAAAATCGGGCGCAATAAGATTTTTAGTTACACGACCGATCATGGGTACCCTACGATTGGTTGAAGGTCCCCTTCGACTGGTCATAGGTTCCATACGGCTGGTCGAAGATGACCCAATCTTTATGCTGTACTTTGAGTCAAAGAACCACGATCGGTCGAAGAACCAGTCGACACTGTTCACAGGACTGGTCGAACAGTCTCTAGGACTTGTCGAAGAATAATTAGAAAATTTTAAAAATCTGCAACAACTTTGGACTGGTCGAGGAATTTCTTGGACTGGTCGAACCAGTGTTAGGATTAGTCGAATAAGGTTCAGGACTAGCCTTAGAACAGATCAAAGTCACTTATAAAAGATATATGAATTATGTATCCAAAGCGACCTACTCTAAAGGTCAACCTAATGTCAGTCATACCTCAATAGTGAAGTAAGGACATTGAAACTTAAATACCAGTGGCCTTAAGAATCATGAAGATTGAGTTCTTGAACTTCAGATCTTTAGCTTGAAAAACTTCTGAGAACTTGAACTTAAAAAGCTTCTGAGATCTTCAACTTGAATAACTTACAAGAACTTGAAAGCTTTTGAAATCTTCACCTTCGAGATCTTCAACTTGAATAGCTGTGCTTGTCTACTTGAAGCCAATCTTCTATCTTGAATAGATCTTTTGTTCATCACATAAACAAGCTTTAAAACAGTGTCTTTGTCACCACAAATTTGAAAATCACAAGGGGCTATTCACTATAGCACTTACAATCTCCCCCTTTGTCAAATTAGTGACAAAACACACTTCCGAGATAGGATACATATCACAGAATATTTGATTAAATAATCATGCACCAGTTGTTAAACCGACACACATTCATGAACCTGTAAATAAATATTCAACTAATATACTCATGTGCATACAAAACACCACTGTACATACTCACCCTTAGTAACATATTTCACCAATCCAACTTTAAACTACTAAGAAGCAAAGTATATATCTACTCCCCCTTTTTGTCACAATATGACAAAGTAAGAACAAAGCAGATTCAAAAGGAGTAATAATCAAGGAGGGAAAGAAGAGGTTAGTAAATAAGAATTGAAACCATAGCATAAGAAACACATATAATAGATAAACTGAGCCACAAAAAGTGATAGCGACGATATCAAGTCTAGCTAAGTGAACATGATCTAAAGAAAGTTATTATAGACCAAAAAATAGAAAACGAACTAATTTGACCCAGAAGAAGGAGCAGGGATGGAGGGATCAAGTTTGTGCATGCCCTTGTTCAAGCGCTTAAGATATTTGCGCATATACTTGAATTATAAATCATTGGCAACAGACATGTTTTCCATCCTAACATTTAAAGATTCAACCTTAGTTTTTAATGTAACAAAGTGTGCATCGAAAGCAGAAGGCAGAAATCTAGATCATCTGCAGAGTCAGAATCAAGCTCTTCAAAGATATCATCCATGTTAATATCATCTGGAGGAAGATCACTAGCTTCTTCCTCATGTACAGCTTGAGCTGCACCACCACCATCAACTTGGCCAGGAAGAAATTTCAGCTTCATCTTGTTGAGATTAGAATCATTAAATATCAAGTGATGGATAGGGGCCTCTCCGACCGGCATATCGACTAACACATGAGAAGCCAATATGGTCATCAAATATCCAAAGGGTATATCACTATGACCAGGATGAAGTCTAAATTGAATGATAAAATGACAAATCAAGGAAGGTAGGTAGAGATGAGCACCTCGGGCTACATTATGAAAAATACGAACCATAAAAGTCATTAACTTAGTTTTATTGCCCGACCGAAGATACAGATTAGACACAAATATCCTATGCAAAACTCTGTATTTGGGTAACAGATACCTTGAGGGGAGCGCATTTCCTTTAGGCGTACATGGAGCATCCAAATTGTATAAATCCTTAGAAAGCATGCATTTTTCAGTTTGAGAGGGTTTTTCAGTCAATGTATAGATGAGAACTCCCTCATCATTAACTGAAATTTTCATAAGAGCAGAAATCAAGTGACGATCAACATCAAATGGTCTTTCTCTTGTGGCAATTTTAAATGTCAGATTTTCAAGTAAATAATCACATATACATGCAAACATGGATTGGGCAATGGACCGGTATGCAGGCCCACCCCAATGTAGTAAGTTATCACAACCTATAGCTTGTAGCATGGGAAAGACATCAAACAGAGCTGTATGATTAAGATCAACAAGGTGTTCAACTATTACATTTCGCATACGGATGTCACGAACATATGATGGATCATCCTCAAAATCCCTAAGATGATGTTTAGTGAGAGGGGCTGATCTGGAGGAAGATGATGGACCACGAGAATTCGATTCCTTCCTCTAGAAGCCATTTGTAACAAAGAGTTCAAGAATAAAAGGAGTTACAAACGAAAGAAACTGGATTTTTCTAATATTAGATTTTGCAGAATAACTTTCCCAAATCACAATGAAACTTGAAATAAATAGCTTCAAGAGTAAAAGAGAAGTATTCTAGACTCAAATCTAGAAGAGAAATGCAAATGAAGCACTTATAATGAAGATTTTAGGAGTTGGCTTCGACTAATCGAGGTTCGGCCGGTTGGAGGGAGAAATAAAAATGAGGAAGATGAAGGATTTTCCCAAATTAAAAGGGTTTCACAAGTTCCTCGATTGGTCGTGGATGTACACGACCGGTCGAACCACGATTGGTCGTATATTTCCATGATCGGTCGAGTACAAGCCAAAAATGCATTTAAAAAAAAAAGTTTCAATATTTTTCAGAATATTTTCCAAAAATTGAAATCTAACCTATCAAGCATATACAATATGATACAAAAATGCATAAAACATCATCTTATAATGCACATGCCAAGATAAAATTTTATTTAATTAAACTGACTTTTGTCGAGCGGTTTCATGAAAATATCAGCACGTTGATTCCCAGTAGGTATATATTCCAGAGATATAACCTTTTCTTCTACTAATTCACGGATATCATGAAATCTAATGTCAACGTCCTTAGTACGAGAATGCTGAATAGGATTTTTTGAAATATTTATGGCACTAGAATTATCACAATATAACAACATAGAATCCTGTTTAATTCCATAGTCACTTAGCATTCGCTTCATCCCGACAAGCTGCGTACACGCATTACCAGCTGCGATGTATTCAGCTTCAGCTGTTGAAAGTGATATAGAACTTTGTTTCTTGCTAAACCAAGAAACTAAACAGTTTTAGATATAAAAGCAATCACCTCTGGTTGATTTTTTATCATCAAGATTACCAGCCCAGTCAGCATCCGAGTACCCAGCTAATTGAACTCTAGTCTCATGAGAATACCAGAGACCGAGATTCATAGTACTTGCGACATATCGCATAATCCGCTTAACAGCAATCAAGTGTAATTCTTTAGGACTAGACTGATATCTAGCACAAATACCAACACTTAGCATGATATCAGGTCTACTAGTAGTTAAATACAATAGACTACCAATCATATTCTGATAAAATTTTGGATCGACATTTTTACCTTCAGAGTCTTTTTAGAGTTTCAGGGTATTACTCATAGGAGTATTGAAGTTCTTACCATTTTCAAATCCAAATCTCTTAATTAAATTCAAGGCATATTTAGATTGAGAAATGAATATTTCATTAGGTTGTTGCTTTACTTGCAACCCTAGGAAATAATTCAATTCCCCAACCATGCTCATTTTAAACTGTGATTTCATTAAATCTGCAAACTCGGTAGTCATGTTAGCATAAGTAGATCTATAAATGATATCATCAACATAAATTTGTACCATCAAATTATGATCATTATATTTTTTAACAAACAAAGTTTTATCTACAGATCCCATTTGAAAATTATGGCTTAACAGAAATTTTGTTAGTTTCTCATACCATGCCCTAGGCGCTTGTTTTAATCCATAAAGTGCCTTTTTAAGCCTATACACATGATCAATATTCTTGGGATCTTCAAAACCCATCGATTGTTCCACGTAAACTTTCTCGTGCAAATCGCCATTTAAAAATGCACTTTTCACATCCATTTGATAAATCTTAATCTTTCTAAAACACGCAGTGGATATAAACAATCTGATTGATTCAAGGCGTGCTACTGGTGCAAAGGTTTCATCAAAATCAATACCTTCATTTTAAGTGTAACCTTGTATGACTAGTCTGGCCTTGTTTCTAATTATATTGTCAGACTTATTTTTGAAGATCCATTTTGTTTCAATGATGTGTTTATCTTTAGGTCTTGGTATGAGATACCAAACATCATTTCTTACGAATTGGTTAAGTTCTTCTTGCATCGTAATTATCCATTTTTCATCAGCAAGAGCTTCTTTTACGTTAGATGGTTCTATTTGGGATGTAAAACACACATAATTACATATATCCACAAGTTGTCTATGGGTACGAACACCAGTGAGAGGGTTTTCAAGAATTTGTGTGGTTGGATGATCTTTAACAGTCCTTAATTCAGAATCATTTGATTAGATGAAGTATCGAATTTATCAATTACTAGAACTTCATCATTATCTAAATTTGAGACTGGTGTGTTTAAATGATCATTACTGACAACATTGATGGACTCTTGAATCACACCGGTTCTTTTGTTCAAAACCCTATAAGCTCGACTGTTTAAGGAATATCCTAGGAAAATTTCTTCATCACTCTTCGTATCAAGCTTTCCCAAATTTTCACGATCTCGTAAAATATAGCACTTGCTGCCAAAAACTCGAAAGTATTTGACAGTAGGCTTTTTATCGAACCACATTTTGTAAGCGGTTTTATTATTATCTTTGCTAGTGTAGATCAGTTAATAATATAACAAGCTGTATTGACTGCTTCAGCCCAAAGATTCTTAGAGAGCTTCATGCTATTCAACATGGCATTAGCCATTTCTTGAAGCACTCTATTCTTCCTTTCCACTATACCATTTTGTTGTGGAGTTTTGGGCGTTGAGAATTCATGTAATATTCCTTGGTCACTACAGAACTTCTCAAAACTTCTATTCTCAAATTCAGATCCATGATCACTACGAATCTTACTGATTTGAGAACCTTTTTCTGTTTGAATCCTTTTGAGAACTTTCCTTACTTCTTCAAGGGTTTCTGATTTGTCCCTTAAGAAGACTACCCATGTATATATGGTAAAGTCATCCACTATTACTAAGATATACCTTTTACCACCTCGACTCTCCGTTCTGGTAGGTCTTATCAAATCCATGTGGAGGAGTTCGAGTGGTCTTGATGTGATATTTGAATTCACCTTTATGTGTGAGGTTCTTGTTTGTTTGCCTATCTAGAATTCACCACATATTTTTTTAGTTTTCAAAGCTTGGGTAGATCTCTTATAAGTTCCCATTTACTCAATCTATGTAAATTTCGATAATGTACATGTCCAAGACGTTTGTGCCACAAATCAGTCTCGTCTGTATGGACCATATAACATGTTTGATTAGATGAGCTGGATTTGCTAACAATATAGAAGTTTTCAGATGTTCTACGTCCAATTAGTATTACAAAACCCTTATTTTTTAGAATCTCACATCTTTGATTAGAAAACCGTAAACTATGGTTATTATCGCATATTTGAGATATGCTAAGTAAGTTATGTTTTAGACCTTCAACAATAAGACATTTTTAAACACAAGAAGGTTACAAAGTTGAATCGTACCTTGACCCATAATCTTGCAGTTACTGCTATCACCAAAAGTGACTGACCCATCAGTCATATCTTTTAGATCGGTGAATAAAGCCTTGTCGCCTGTCATGTGCCTGGAGCATCCACTATCTAGGTACCACTTTGAATGGCTTGAAGCTTTGAAAGCGGTGTGGGCAACCAAGAAGGCAACCTTAGGAACCCATTTCAGTACTGTTTTGGGTTTAGGAGGATAGTTGGTCTTCTTATATCTGTTGTTGTAAGAATGACCTATAAAGTTAGATTTTAAGAGCTCCTTGAGTAAATCAACTATCTTTTCAGCTAGTGGATTTCATTTCTGATTAAAGTTGACATGGCTGCTTTTGGGTTTTTGAATTTTTAGTAAAACCTTGATAAGTGCTTTTTCCTTTTGAGTTTGAGGACTCTCCTTTCACAAACTTAGGGGGAATATTCTTCTGTTTAGGAGGTATGTTCTTATCATAGCCCAACCCAGATCTGTCGCCACATTTTCTTGATCCGGATAATAGTTTCTCTAACTTAGGATCACCTTGGGCATATCTCCATGTGTCCTTTAAACTCAGAAGAGAAGATACTTCATTTTTAAGTTTCTCATTTTCAAATTTCAGATTTTTAATCTGGGACATTTTGAATTCTAAATCATATTTTGATTTTTTAAAACAATATGAAATTCGGGATTTTTCTAAAACAAGTGACTCAAAACATTCTTTGAGTTTAAAAAACTTTTCTTTTTGAAGTTTAAGTTTAACAGTAATTTTACAACTTTCCTTGTATAGGGCATTGTAAGCATCTTGAAAATCATCTTCATTTTCACATTCACTGTTCAGATTTTCCTTACTAGTTGAATCATCATGATCTGAAAAAGTGAACTTGGCTAGAGTCATAAGAGCTTTCGTTTCATTACCTAACTCGATTTCAGATCTTCTGATTTAGAAGACGCTTCAGAATCAGATGATTCATCCCATGTAGCCAACATACCCTTCTTCTTGGGTTTATCCTTTTTAGGACATTTGTTTGCTAAATGCCCATATTCTTGGCAGTTGTAACATTGACTATCCTTCAAAGACTTTCAAGTTTTAGATTTAGATTTAGATCTTTTCTTCTCATTTGATTTTTGAAAATCTACCCTTTTCTTGCTTTTGAATATTTTATAAAACTTTTTTTCTAAAAGAGCCATATCATCTTCAGAATTAAAATTTTCTTCAGAATTGCATTTAAAATATTTTAGAGCGATAGATTTACCTTTAGGAGCTTTAAAGTTAAACTCATAGGTTTGTAAAGAACCAACTAGTTCTTCCACCCTCATATTATCCGTATCATGAAGTTCCTGGATCACGATTACTTTGGAGTTGAATCGTTCAGGAAGAGAGCATAGTATCTTTGCACACACTTTACTTTCTAGGATTGTATCGCCAAGACCCCACAAAGAGTTTACAATGTCATTTAATCTTGTATAAAAGTCCATAAACGTTTCATTTTCCTCCATATGAATTTCTTCAAATTTGGTTGCGAGGAGTTGAACTTTAGATTTTTTGACAATCGTAGTACCCTCGTGTGTTATTTCCAATATATCCCAAGCTTGCTTTGCAGTATCACAGGATATGATTCTTTTGAACTCATCCGGTGATAGTGCGCAAGTGATTGCATTTAGTGCCTTTGCATTGGCACTACTCTCATTTTTCTGAAGGGTGGTCCAAGAGAAATAAGGAGTTACTCTCATTGATTTTGAACCATCGACTCCAGCCACTTCAGTGGCAGGAGGTTTCCATTCAGTCACTGTGGCTTGCCACACATTCTCATCTATTGATTTGAGGAAGATCCTCATCCTGGCTTTCCAGTAGGCATAATTGGAGCCATCAAAGGGTGGAGGCCTAGTGACTGATAGGCTATCAAAAATTGACATCTTAAATAACTTAAATCGTTAGCTTAGGAATTAAATCCAAAAATTAAGAAAAAATGAGCTATTAGGCTTTGATACCACTTGAAAAGGCCTAACTATATGTCCTAGAGGGGGGAAGGGGGGGGAGGGTGAATAGGATTATGCTAAATAAAAATTTATAACAGAGGAAATTAATAGAATATGATAGCCAATAAGATAACTGAATAAACCACAATGCAAGATTGTAAAGCAACCTCAAAATTCAGACTTGATACAAATGTTCTTCTAAGGACAACCTTACACCAAAAACCAGAGTTTATGGTAGGACAACCTGATTTCTAGAAAGGTCTTTGTATCAAGTCTCAAACCGAAGATGAATAAAAAATAAATACAAACTACACTGAAGAATAACTTGTAATCACAAATATGTATTATTCTAGGGATAACCATGCACCATAAGAATGGCAGGGCAACCTTACTGGAACAATTTAATATCAAGCTGATAAATGAATAGCAAGAAATAAATTCTAAACTATTACACCATTCCCCACAATGCTTGAAATAAAAGATTACAACATTCACAACCACATATACATCCCACAAATGAATAAATAAAGATATGAAATATAAACCATTCAACCACAACACAAGGGATTATAGTGGTTCGCCTGTGTGTTCACTAACTGTTATACAACAGCCACACAGAATGCTACTCCACTCCTAATATCCTCACACAGGGGATATTAGCGTTCACTAACAATGTAGGTTTTCACGGGTTCACCAAAAACCTTTACAATTTTATCTTTGTTTGTGGGCTTACACAATTAAAAAAACCCCACTTTTGAGTTTTTCTGGCTCTCCTCAGATAACCAAAGCGTCTGCTGCTTGTTAAATTTTTTTTTAAACCTATTTTCTCAAGGTTTTTCATATGTGGGGCCCACATAAGCAAAATCCACCCAGCCATTGGATTTTATGGCCCAAGACAGACAAAACGAGCTTAATATATGATATATTTTGGCGTGTAGAAAATTTAAAGTGAATTTTAATGGTAGAAAACACTGTTTGCTATGTTATGGCCCGCCAGATAATTGGATTGGCCTCATACTTCGGCTCAACGCCTAAAATGAGCAAGGGAATGAGATGGACGACGTGGATCGGATCAATGCATCCAGGTGGGGCCTGCAAGAGCAGCCCATCCTAAGGCTTTGAATCAAACTGATATTTATGTTATCAGTTCATGTCCAGCGTCTAGGGAACGCTGGACGGTTTGGGCATAACAAATGTTTAAGGTGGGCCCTGCTCAGGTGGCCACCAAATAGGTTGGATGGTGCGGATAAGACTTAAATCAAGGTGGGGTCCATCCGAGTGCGCCACAGGGCCACATCATCACATAAAGAAAATGAAAAGAGAGGGAGAGAGAGATAGACACACATGTGTGATTAAGGGGAGGGACTCCGCCACTATGGGCCCTCCCTATATACATATAACATGATGGGTCTCACATATGTGGACCCTCAAATCACAAAATCAGTAAATAAAAGCACCCACCTCTAGATCTTGAACTCCTTCCTCCAATAGGTCTTAGAGCTCCAAGGAAAGAATTTCAACTATTGAGATTGGTTTCGGAGGGTGGAGATGAGAGATAGAAAGGTGGGCCACACTAGCTCCTCCCATTGAGCCATGGACGTTGGGTGCTCTCATGGGGTGTTGTTTTAAAAAATGGAGAGAGTGAATGAGAGGGAGAGAGGGGTGATGGGAGAGGAGTGATGGGAGAGAGGGATGGATGGGTGTACTTGAGTAAGGGATAGAGTTGACTTTTAAGGGTTACTTTTATACTTGGGGATGAGATAGATTAATGAGTGTACTTTGACATGTGAAGTGATTGATGTGATGAATTTTCTAAGGATTGCAATGTGCATCAATTTTCCTCAAACTGAATGCAAACCCACATCTCTTGGCCTGGGTATCGCCTTAGCACACGAGATGCGATGTAACATCCTGAAAATTAGGGGTCGTGTAGAAACCCAACTCCTGAGTTCCAAAACATCACTTATGCAACATAGATAATGATGAATGAATGTTGTCTGTAGAAGGGCATTAAACATGATTGAGATTATACCAAAAACAACATATCATACTCCAAATGTGTTTAAATTATGCAAACGGAAGACTGTGATAAGTATATAAACTAAATAAGAGTGATAGTAAACCCTCAGAGTATGAATGTCACTAGGTTAACAATTACAAGTTTGATTACAAGATGTATAAAATGAGAAAAATGTAATGTCTTCTATCTCAAATACTGAATCTCTGTCGGTGCAACTCCAGGTTAAATAGATCCGCCAGAGAGTTACATGAAGGAGAACTCATCATCAAAAATCAAAGTCCGGCTCCGCTTCACCAGCATCGCCCTCACCTGAAACTAAGATAGGGTCTGGTTGGTGTGTACAACACCGTCCCGTAACGTGGGAGTGAGTAGCTAACTCAGTGGAACAATAGAGTAAAGATTAACATGTTATCAAATCAGTCAAGCGGTAATGATAAAGTAGTACAATCAAACGTTTTTAGATAATCTTATTAATATAAGGATGAGATGCAATCATGATGCATGCCCTTGCCTACGTACTCCCTCATGCGACACCGTCTTACGTTCACGGCATGCTTTCATCCCTCAGTGCTCCACATCTTTCAGGCATATGCAGTGCGATATGAACATGATTACCGAGTTGTTATTAGTCTTTTTCATACAGTAAGATTGGGAAGCTAAGATACCTCCCCTATATCAATTACCAACAATGATCCAGTCTAGGGTCGTCAGTCCTAGCATATCTTATACGAAGTGCGGTTCTAGGTCACTGCAAGGGCAGCCAGGGCTGTTACACGTAATCGTTACACCACTCCCCCATCACCTTATCAATACAGGCCTAGTTTGTACTCTTGTTGCTACGGAAGGGTCGTCGCCTTCCGGTAGACTCAGAGTATGCTCGAGGTCAATACAAAGGGCTGACAGGGCTGTTACACGCAATCGTTACACCACTCCCCCATCACCTTATCAGTGTAGGCCGACAGCTCGAATATAGTGTCCCATACCACCGTATTCAGTTCACGAGTCTGAGTTGCTCACTGATCATTACGGGGAGGCTCATCGCCCCAGTGTAGGATGACAACTCGATCACGGTGTCCCATACCACCATGCCCGGCTCATGAGTCTTAGCGAATCGAGGTACCATGGTTAACGGAAATTTCACTGGTAAGTTTGGTACTTTAGATTCAAGCAGTAGCGTCCATACATGGTTAATATACATCGGGCTAATCGGGTTACTTGACGAGTTCAACTAGTACGAGCGCCCGTTGATTTGATCGACTTGAAGTGCATAAGCACCTCGTGTTGCCTAACCACTGTCGACAAGCAACGCACGGCTCGGGTTCTTCAAACACGTTCTGCGCGGCGAATACAACTCAGCCACTAACTCAAGTCCGGTTACTGATTACCTGGACTATTCAATAGCCCTAAACATGATCTGATGTAAGCAATATGTACATATGATAAGATAATCCTACAACATTTGATAACCAATATAAACATGGGTAACATTTGAAAGTACAATGAAACACATATAGCATGCCATCTAACACATGTATTCTACACAAACCACGCCATACAAGTTACAGTTACTTTGAAGGAATTCATATATATGGCTAAGGTAGTCGAGAATCTTATCTCAACAACCTTATTAAATTTAGTCCGTCACCCAATTTCTCACACAGGCATTTTTTATGTAACACTTAGACTACACAACCCCAACATACATGACGTATGTTGATTTCAACATATAATATGACAGATCCTTATATCAAGGAGATGTCTAGTACACAACAATCATGTTCTTACATTCAATACATATGGCAGACATAAATCATAAATCCATATTTATTTAGTCATTTCAACAAACACTTAACTACACTTAATAACATCCATAGCGTTTGTTGGTCGAAACATGTATTAGGGCGAATCCTTTCACCTATACGTTGTTACATTCATAACTAGCATCAACACACAACAATAAATCATGGCAATTATACTTTCAAATTTCATACGTATACGGTATTTTCTATGAATACTTATAATACACAAAATTCCATATTCTTCGTATTTATCCGAAACGGAAAACGGATAGCATGTTCTACATGTGAGATAGCATCCACGTCAGGAATCTATCATTATCCGACATTGAAACCTTTGAGAAAAGATAATCTAAACTTCTAAAGTCCGCACCTTATGCCGTAGAATCGTAACGAACTCCTTAGAAACTCTAAGTCTTCATATTCATGGAATATCAACCTGTAATACAAGCTAGGTTAGCTATCTAGCTACTAGCATCAATGAAAATCCTAAAACAAGCTAGGGTTAGGTTTTTCTTACCTAAGAACGGAGTTGGAATGCAGAAGGATGGATGAGGCACGTAGAGAGACTGGGAGGAATCCTTGGAAGAATTTTCAACTCTCTCTCACTTCTCTCTCTTCTCTCTCCTAGGGCTTTCCCCAAATTCGTATGGGAGGAGAGAGTGAGGGCTTAAGGGCCTTATATAGGCTCTAAAGTGATGGGAATGGCCCCAGGGCCAAGGTATACTTAGGTTATGTCCAAAGGGAGGTTGTTCCGATCCAACGGAGCACTTCTGGAGCTCCCTTTGCTGAATGCGGTCAGACTTAAGATCACAAATATTGGATCTTGATCAAGTTAAGTTTTCAGTCCGATCGGGTTTTCAGATCGACTGTGGCGGACCAGTTTCAGTTCAGCGGTCATCGAAAGTCGATCAGAGCCACAAGTGCTATGACATGTAAGGGCCACCTATCCTGATCCAAAGGTGAATTTGGGTCGAAATCTAATGGTCAGAACGCTTAGAAATAACGCGTTAGTGAAATAATCCAGATTACTTAAATTTTTATTTAATTTCTTTAAAAACTTCATTTTCTCACACTCTTCACTCTGGACTCAAGGAAATGGTCTCAGGACATCGTTTGGTCTTGATTTTTGAGGTGATAGTCAAGTCCAATTAAGCGGTCATAATTGTCTAAGTTTGTCACTATCGGACTTTCGACGTGCGGTCTAGGTCCGATACAAAGTTTCAAAATACCCCTGAGAGCAACTGGGTTTAGAGATTGATCCTAGATTTTAGAGTAACATAGCGTTAACAATTCTATAGGTTTTGGGTCTTACAGATCGTATTTAAAGTGGTTGGTGCTACTTTCGTAGGTAATCTAGTGTAGCACTAGTTAATTCACGTTAAATTCTAAAGAATTCAGTTCTAAGTGATTTCTTTGGCTTTGGAATTGAGTTATAAGGAGTTATCAAGGTGTTATAGTTGACCCATTGCCTAAGGATGTCTAATTCCAGGTTAGTAAAAATCCAGAGTGTTACACGCGACATCGGAACCCAGGCGACGACGCAGTCGTAAGGGTACAAGTCTAAGGTCGAACCGACTCGATATATGGGACACGACTCAGGATTGCGCGCATCTGCTAATTTCAGGTTGCAGGTTGCCGAAATTCCACCGAGAGGACTACAGAGTCCTATGGAATGGTACGGGCTAGGATGCGCATCTTACAACTCTCCCCTCTAAATAAAAATTTCATCCTCGAAATTTACAGAACAGACAAGGGAAGATAAAACATCATCAAGTATATATGTCAAGGCTCAATCAATCTACAAAAGGAAGAAGATAGAGCTCTCTAATCGCAACCTCACCCCTAAGACGCATCGTCAACACTATGGTGACCCTACTAATCTTCGGACGGATCAGAGACGATCGAAACTGGAATACTATGCAGCCTCACAATCTCAACGGTAGGGAGAAAGATCAAAAAATCTCTAAGTTATTCGAATTCAGGGAACTAGCCATTCTAAGTTCTCAACAATCATCAAGTGAAGGGTAGCTATCAGCAGATATAAGATGTTATCTTCAGGTATTCCTAAGTTATGCTCTGATACCAACTTTTGTCACGCCCCAAACCTGAAAATTGGAATAACAAGAATCTCAATCGCTGAATTCGGTGCTGATGGCCTCCATAGTACCCCATTCTCGACTCCTAGCATTCATATACCAGATTTCGATTCTGGGATCCTACAAGGAGGATTTTTATTTTCAATGTATATTTGACTCGTATTAAGCATAAATACAAGATTACCCAATTCACAAAGGCAACATCATCATCACATATCCAGTAATATAATCATTTGAGTATAATACTAAAAAGGGAAATACATAAATAGAAAAATTAAGCTCTACAAGACCACTGTATGCTCCAAGCTCAACACTGCTGTAACCTAACATCACCTGCATGCATCTATCGTGCATAAGCTTATAGAAAGCTTAGAGGGTGGTGTAAGTATATGCACAAGGTAAGTGCTAAGTATTCAATACAATACCATAATCATACAATACCGAAAATACTGATAACCCATAAATCGTGCAATGTCTAATAAGTAGAAATACTGATAAGATCATGAATTATCAGAGTAAACAAAAATACTAACAAAGTCATAAAGCACACGATAATAGAGTAAGCAGAAATACTGACAAGTGCATGTGTCATACAATATTAGAATACGTAATAGAAATCAACTATACAAATGAAGAGTCATAGAGAGTCAAATATTAGATACAGAGGATGCAATGCAATATACATTCCTGATGAGTAACACAAACAGCGTCAGTCGTACCATGTACCGCGGATGTAATGTAATATGCAGTGTGAATGGAATGACCATGCTGGAGTGTGAAGTCGGGATGATAGTACATATTATCGCAAGCTATGGGGTTCATACCTAGATTTGGATAGTCAGACTCGATGTGGTGAACTCCTGATCTCAGGTTAGTCGCGCGCCCCTACCTAAATCCTGGCCATTGCGAAGGTACAAGTAACAAATAGTTGTGCACCAGCAGCCCGAGTGGATAGTGAATGAATGAATGAATGAGTAAGTAACTCCTAGTCAATAAGCCCACATATCAGTATAGTTCATCTGTGGGATCATCACCGGGGTTTAGTACACTCCAAATGGCACTGCCCCTCTCCCAACAGAATAGTCCTAGTGAGCGTAAGAAACCTCACTATCTGCCTAGCCAATAGTATGTCAATACATATCCGGCACGTTGATAGTGAACCCATTTAAGAGCTGGTCAACTCATCTTAGCTATGCCCCCTACCCTCGGGCAGGTAAGGCCACACCCCCTCCCAACCAACCATGACACAATGGGAGATGCAGCTTCCTGGTATTCAACACTCGGGTGCTCATGTATCCACTCGGTCTTGACGTTGGGGCGTCCTCTCGTACCAAGAGGGTTAAGGGATTTTCACCCAGGGCCATCTATGGCAGCTCGATGCTAGAACAAATTTTTGGTGTCCCGTCTGGCCATCCATGATATGCCTGTGGAGGCTATGGTCCTAATGTCGCTAGGGTGTATAGTAATCATAATGAAATATGCATGAGTCATACAATCCAGTCATGTATTAATCCTGCGCATACCGTGCGCTCATGTGAGATAACTTCCGCCTATCAGGGAGTCTCATAGCAACATGCTCAATGACATATGTAATGATCAACTACATCTCATAACAAACATGCAGATGATGCGTATGATCATGTATTATGATGCTATACTATCATGTACTCATAATCGGTATCAATAACCAGCATCAACAATCGGCATCAACAATGTGGACATTTAACCAACATTGCCCCTAAGGAATGGCCCACATAGAGCCTAACATAAGTGGACCCATGACCTCACATAAGGGAAAAATATACAACACCATGGGCCTCACTCAAGAGTTTAATACACATCATGATGGGCCTTTCACATGGACCTAACATACATCGCGATGGGTTCCATCGCCTAGCCCACAAATGCATCACAATGGGCCTCATCACATAGGCCTCATATATGTCACATTGGGCCTTAAACACATGCTGAATACTCATGACAACGGTCCTTAAATACGGGCCATATATACATCACATTGGGCCCGAGAATCGGTAATTGGGCACGATAATCAGAATCTACCATCGGCCACGATAATCGATCTCGATCGATAATCGGTCAATTGGCCACGACAAGCAGAATAGGCAATCGGCCACGTCAATTAACAATCGGCTACAATAATTGGCCTCGATCGGTAATCGGTCAATCGACTACGACAAACAGAATGACAATCGGCCACGATAATCGGCCTCGATAATTAGAATCAATGATCAGCATCGACAATTAGCATTGACAACCAGCATCGATAATCGACACCGAATTAATCCGTATCAGTAACCGGCATTGATAATTATCACCGACAATCAGCATCGATAATCGGCATCGAGCATTAGCATATAAACGAGGCGGGATCCATTAATGAACAGCCGATCAATCATAAAATACAGATCGGCCCTCGGTCGTGGTTATATCAAATCCGATAGCGTGGAACCATCCGTCTATAACGAATGGGGCCAACTTATTTGGGTTAACCCACGAAGAGAATGGGCCTAACAAGGCCTAAGGGAAGGTCACAACGAGGAAATCTAACCGTCATTAGCCATCAATGTGGACATTTAACCAACATTGTTCCCAAGTAGTGGCCCATATAGAGTGAAACATAAGGTGGGCCCATAGCCTCATTCAAAGGCCTAACGTACATTACATTGGACCTCATACCAGGGATATATACACAACAAGTGGGCCATGCACATGGGCGTTGAATACATCAAATAGGCCATGCATCATGGGCCTAATATACATCACAATGGGCCTTGCCCATAGGTCTCAAATACATTACAATGGGCCTCGCTCATGGGCTTCGAATTCATCACATTGGGCCTCGCGTAGGGTCCTTGAATACATCACCTTGGGCCTTGCCCACGGGCCTCGAATACATCACCTTGGGCCTCGCCCATGGGCCTCGAATACATCACATTGGGCCTTGCCCACGTCACAGTCAGCCCACATTAAGGCCTCACATACATCTCATTGGACCTCATATAAATCAAATGGGTCGATCAAATGGACTGATCAAATGGGCTGAATCAAATGAGTCAATCAAATGGGCTGAATCAAATGGCCCAATTCAGATGGGCCGAATCAATGGGTCAGATCAAATGGGCTGATTTAAATGGGTTGAATTAAATGGGTCAATCCAATGGGCTGAATTAAATGGGCTGATTTAGATGGGCTGAATCATTGGGCCAGTTTAGATGGGCTAAATCAATGGGCTGGATCAAATGGGACGATTTAAATGGGCCGAGCCAAATAGGCCGAGTTGAGTGGGCCGAGTCAAATGGCCGATTCAAATAGGCTAAGTCGAATGGACCAATACAGATGGACCGATTCCAATAGGCCATTCATCCATTGTTAAAGATCATTATAGAGCACATATGTATGAAACAAATTAAAATGAATTATATCCAAAGAATCATCTGGACCATACCGCAAATGGCAGTGGATGATAATGATTTCCACAATAAAATTTTCCAGTGGGCCCACCATAGTATTTATTTTCCATCCATACTATTCATAAGGTCAATGACCTGAACAGGGAAGGAAAACATTTATTATATTGAATCAAGGCTTCTATAACCCAAAGGATTTCAATGGTGGGCGTCCAACATCACTATTTTCTATAAAGTGGTCCACTTGATGCTAGATCTGTCTTATTTTTAGTCTTAAGACTTAGGAGTGGCTCACTAAATGGATGGATGGTTAAGATGAACAACATCCATCAGGGTGGGGTCCACAAATGTGGCCCACCTAAGACGGCTTGCCAAAGGGATGGATGGTATGGATACAACTCATGCATGATGGTGGGGCCATACCTGGCACACCAAACAGATGGACGACCTGGATGGAATATAGCACATGCATCATGGTGAGCCCAGTCACCAAATGAACGGACAGTAGGGATGCAACACATGCATCATGATGGGGCCGATCACCAAATGAATGGGTGGTAGGATACCACGCCTGTTGCACCGTCCAGTAACTGGACGGTGCAGATGTAACCATACTACATGGTGCGGCCCACGTAGTGGCTCACCAATATAATGTTATTAATATATAATATATTATATATTATATAATATAATATTATATATATAAATATCTACACTATGGCAGCAGACTGCCCAGACTCACCATCCAGATGGAATCTAGACGGTGTATACATCATGATGAAGGTGGGTCCCACGTGGTGCCTACCATAATGTTTATTTTTCATCCCCTCTATTGATAAGGTCACGTAGACCCAGATGAAGAGGAAAATAAATTTCATGCTGATCCAAAACGTCTGCAACCAAAAAAAAGTTTTAATGGCAGATGTTCAACCTTCACTGTTTCCTATGAGGTGGGCCACCTAAGCCACATATACGGCTGAATTTTGTAGGGGGTCCACTGCCCTAAGGGGCCATCATATGTATGGTGTGGATGTTCAAGACATGTCATGGTGGGACCCACACATGGGACCCCTGTCCTGCTTCCAGCGTCCCAGCGCAGCAGGACGTTGCTGCTGCGCCGTCCTCTGGATGGTAGCAGTAGCAGCGTTTGCTGCTTGGTTATTATTTTTTTAAACCTATTTTCTCAAGGTTTTTCATATGTGGGGCCCACATCAGCAAAATCCACCCTAGCCATTGGATTTAATGGCTCAGGACAGACCAACCGAGCCCAATATATGGTATATTTTGGCGTGTAGAAAATTTTAAGTGAATTTCAATGGTATAAAACATTGTTTGTTATGTTATGGCCCGCCAGATAATTGGATTGACATCATACTTCGGCTCAATGCCTAAAATGAGGTAGGGAATGAGATGGACGGCGTGGATCGGATCCATTCATCAAGGTAGGGCCTGCATGAGTAGCCCATCCCAAGGCTTTGAATCAAACTGATATTTATGTTGTCAGTTCTTGTCCAGCGTCCAGGGAACGCTGGACGGTTTGGGCATAACAAATGTTTTAGGTGGGCCCTGCTCAGGTGGGCCACCAAATAGGTTGGATGGTGTGGATAAGACTTACATCAAGGTGGGGTCCATCCGAGTGGGCCACACGGCCACATCATCACATAAAGAAAATGAAAAGAGAGGGAGAGAGAGATAGACTCGCACGGGTGATTGAGGGGAGGGACCCCGTCACTATGGCCACTCCCTATATACATACAACAAGATGTGTCCCACATATGTGGGCCCTCAAATCATAAAATCAATAAATAAAAGCACCCACCTCTAGATCTTGAACTCCTCCTTCTTCCAACAGGTCTTAGAGCTCCAAGGAAAGAATATCAACGGTTGAGATTGGTTTCGGAGGGTGGAGATGAGAGATGGAAAGGTAGGCCACATTACCTCCTCCCATGGAGCCATGGACGTTGGGTGCTCTCATGGGGTGTTGTTTTAAAACATGGAGAGAGAGAATGAGAGGGAGAGAGAGGTGATGGGAGAGGAGTGATGGGAGAGAGGGATGGATGGGTGTACTTGAGTAAGGGATAGAGTTGACTTTTAAGGGTTACTTTTGTACTTGGGGATGGGATAGATTAATGAGTGTACTTTGACAAGTGAAGTGATTGATGTGATGAATTTTTAGAGATTACAACGTTTGACATTTTTCCTCGATCAGAACACGGGCCCACATCTCCTGGCCCGGGTATCGCCTTGGCATGTGAGATGCGACATTGGAACCGTGGCGACAGCGTAGTTGTAAGGGTACAAGTCTTAGGTCGAGCTGACTCTGATATATGGAACACGACTTAGGATTGTGTGCATCTACTAATTACAGGTCACAGGTTGCCAGAATTTGACTGGGAGGACCACGGAGGCCTATGGAATGGTACAGGCTAGGATGCGGGTCTTACAGATCTCGTACCCAGTACTGTGCCTATTTCAAAGGCCTCGTATTGTACGACACCGTTGGAGTTATGGGAATTGCAGAAGTAGTTGGATGAGTTATGCGAGTTAGGCTTTATCTGCCTGAGTAGTTCACCGTGGGGAGCTCTGGTACTCTTCTTATAACACCCTGAATTTTTACCAACCTGGGGTTAGACATCCTTAGGCAATGGATCAACCACATCACTCTTAGGAATCAATTCCAAAGCCAAAGAAATCATATAGAACCAAATTCTTTAGAATTTAAAGGGAATTAGCCAGCGCTACACTAGACTCCCTGTAAAATTTGCACCAACCACTTTAAATACGTTCTACAAGACCCAAAACTTGTAGAATCAATGACGCTATAATATCCTGAAACCCAGGACCAAACTCTAAACTCGTTTGCTCTCAGGAACCCTTAAAAACTCCATATTGGATTTAGACCGTGCGTGGAAAGTCTGATATCTATAATCTCAGACCGTTAGGACCGCTTAGCGTTTCGAAAATCAAGCCCAACCGATGTTCAGAGGCTATTTCATTGAGTCGGGAGTGAAGAGAGTGATAAATAGGTAAAGAATTGGAAATGTAAATCAAAATCTGGCACGAGACTTTGCGCGTTATTATTAAGCGTTCTGACTGTTAGAATTTAGCCAAATTTTACCCTCGGATCAGGAAAAATGTCTCTTTCATATTATGAGACTTGTAGGTCTGATTTAGGTACGATGACCTCTAAACTGAAACTGGACCACCACATGCGATCTGCGAACTCTACCGGACTGAAAATTGGGTGTGGAAAACATCCAGTGATCATGAGCTTAAGTCCGATCGCGTTCGGCCAGGGGACCTCCCGAAATGCTCTTTTGGATCGAAACAGCCCCGATTTGGTTATAACCCAAGTATACTTTGTTCCTAAGTCTAAAACGGTGAGGTTTTAGCCTATATAAGGGCCTTCAACCCTCACACATCTCTCCCATTCGAATTTGCTAGAAACCGTGGATTAAAAAAAAGAGAAAGTGAGAGACTTGTGGGAGAGATTTCCCACCACCTGCTGCAGCTGCTACACGTGCTTAAGCACCGCATTCAAATCACTTTGTTGGTGATTCTAACACACTTTTAGGTAAGGAAAACCCTAACTACTTACTAATTTAGGATTTCATCGATTCAAATAGCGAAGTAGCTTATACATCTTGTCCATTAGGTCGCCGCTACGCTGTTGACGAAGTGTATTCGTTCCGTTCGAAACTATACACGTCTAGGGCAAAAGGTGCGGATTTTAGACGCTTTGATTGACTGATTTCAAAGATTTCAATGTCGTTTAATAGTAGATTAATGATGAGAGTACCGTTTGACATGTAGAACATGCTGTCTGTTTTCCATTTCGTAAACGTACGGTAAATATGAGAATTAGGGTATTTTAGGCATTTATAGAAAATACTGCATACGTCCGTATTTTGTTAAAATGCTTGACATGTAAATTTATCGTGTTATGATATTATATATGTGTGTATAATCTGTTTGGTGAAGAGATTCGCCCTAATGCGCACTTTGGGTCGACATACGCTATGTAGACTAAAGTGTGTAGACTAAGTGTTTGTATAAATGTTTGTATTAGTATGTATTGAGTAAATGATGTTGTAAATTAGTTTTAAGAATGAATTCTCACTCAACATGATGATGTTTATGATTTTCTACATATTTTCTATACGAATTGATTTCCTTATATATATGGAATACATGTGTTGGATTGGTTTGCTTACCTTATATGTTATAACATGTGACAACATGCTTGTATTTTTTATATTCATTCTTGATACTCTCATATGATTATTGATGTGAATTTACAAATGCTTGGGGTTATGACCTAGTCCAGGCAGTCGGTAACGGACTGAATTCGTGGTTGGCTTCTATTTGCCACGAAGGACGCGTCGATGAACGCGAGTCATGTTTTGAGTTGGCGGCAGTGGTTAGGCCACATAAAGTGTTTCATGCACTTCATGTCGTTCAGCTTGATATGCGCTTGTACTAGTCGAGCCCATCAAGTAACCCGACTGGCCATTGTATGTTCACCATGTATGAGTCACAACTGCTTGAACCTAGGGTACTGAACTTACCATTGGAAACCCTGATAACCATGGTACCTTGATCCATAAAGACTCATGAGCCGGGTATGGTGGTATGGGACACCGTGGTTGAGATGTCGGCCTACGCTGGGGCCACAAACCTCCCCGTAGTGACCAGTGAGTACATTTGACTCGTGAGCAGATTATGGTGGTATGGGACACTATATTCTTGCTGTCGGCCTACACTGATCAGGTGACAAGCCCTTTATAATAACCTCGAGCGTATTCTGAGTCTACGGGAGGCGACGACTCTTCCGTAGTGACAAGAGTACATTAGGCTTGTATTGATTAGGTGATGGGGGAGCGGTGCAACGAGTGCGAGCAACAGTACTGACAGCCCTTGCAGTGACCTACAAATATTACATCGTATGAGATTACTAGGAGTGACGACCCTAGACAGGATCTGTGTTGGGATTGATATAAGCAAAGTACCTTAGATTCCCAATCCTGCTGTATGAAAAGGGCTAATAACAACCTGGTAATCATCATCCATATCGTATTGTATGTGCCTGGAAGATGTGGAGCACTGTGGGAAGAAAGCATGCCGCGTGCGTAAGATGGTGCCGTATGAGGGAGTATGTCGGTGAGGGCATCCATCATGTCATTTCATGCATATATTAACAACAGTACCTAGGAATGTTTGATTGATTGCTTTACTATTAATGCGTGATTGATTTGGTAACATGCCAATCTTTGCTCTATTATTCCACTGAGTTGATCACTCACTTCCACGTTACGGGATGGTGTTTTCAGACACCCACCAGTCCCTATTTTAGTTGCAGATGATGACACTTCTTGAGAAGTGGAGCTGGACTCGTATGATGATGAGGAGGACTTCTCCTTTATATTTTGATCGTCGGGACTACAGGGAGGTTGATTAGATGCCTTGAAACTTGTCACTTTATATTTTTAGAGTACTCATGTATATTCTTTTTGTTCACTTTTGGAGTATACATGTATGTATTTAACCTGGTAACTTGTTCACACTCTGGAGACATACAACAGTTTATATATGTTATATATACTATCACAGTCTTCCGCTTGCTAATTTAACTGTCTCTGGAGTATGATATGCTGTTTTGGCTTAGTCTCAATCTTGTTTAATGCAATTCTACAGACACATGCATTTATCATTATCTATGTTGCATAAGTGACGTTCTGGAACTCGGGAGTTGGGTTTCTACCTGACCCTCGATTTTTGGGATGTTACACTTCTTGAAGAAGGATGGCTCATTGAGGCTTTACCTAGATTATCACCTGCTCAAAAAGGTCACAATCAAGAACAAGTGCCCGCTTCTGAGGATCGATGATTTATTTGATCAGTTGCAGGAGACACAATTCTTTTCGAAGATAGACTTACGGTCTGGTTATCATTAGGTTTGGGTTTGAGATGAGGATATCCTGAAGACAGCCCTCAGGATGCGCTATGGTCATTTTGAGTTCCAAGTCATGTCTTTCGGACTAACCAATGCGCCCATAGTAGTCATGCAGTTGATGAACCAGGTCTTCCGTCCATATCTCGACTAGTTTGTTGTGGTATTCATCAATGACATTCTGATATATTCAAGGACCCGTAAGGAGCATGAGCGGCTTTTGGAGATTACCTTGCAGACTCTTCGTGCACACCAACTTTACACGAAGCTAAAGAAGTGCGAATTCTAGCAGGAGGAGGTGAAGTTCCTCGGTCATGTGGTGATGAGGCAGGGTGTCAATGTGGACCCCTCGAAGATTGAGGCCATGCGTCAGTGGGGCCAGTCCCCGAACGCATCTGAGATCCGTAGTTTCCTTAGTTTAGTGGGCTACTACCAATGTTTCATTGATGGATTCTCTCGTATTGCAGCCCCATTGACCAGGTTAACCCGGAAGGGTTCCGAGTTTGTTTGGAGCAACACTTGTGAGCAGACATTTATGGAGCTGAAGGACCGCCTCATGTCCACTCTTGTCCTCACTCTTCCCTCTGTAAGTAATGGATTTGTTGTATTTACTAATGCCTCGCGAGTTGGCTTGGGTGCTATCCTGATGCAGCACTAGAAGCTAGTGGCTTATGTGTCTCGCCAGCTCAAGGTCCATGAGCTGAATTACCCTATGCATGATTTAGAGCTGGTAGCAGTGGTCTTCACATTGAAGGTGTGATGCACTATCTCTATGGGGTGAGGTTCGAGCTCTTCTCTGACCACAAGGGCTTGAAGTATCTGTTCTCTCAGTCCAAGCTGAACATGAGGTAGAGGCATTGAATGGAGCTCCTGAAGGACTATGATTTTGATCTTGAGTATCACCCAGGTAAGGTAAACGTGGTGGCGGATGCCCTCAGCCATCAGCCATGAGGCCTGGTGGCACACATGATGATTAAGGAGTGGAGGATGCTTGAGGATGTGTCTATATTTGACTTCGAGATCAAATTGTAATCTTCTATTATGCAGTTATTGAGCCTGTTGATTCAACCCTCAAATATCGTAAGGGTGATTGAGGCTCAATAGGCTGATGAGTCAGTGCAGAGTTATCTGATAGAGGTAGCATCTGAGAGGCAGTCAGACCGACAGATTGGTTCTGATGGTGGACTTTATTTTAGAGGCTAATTATATGTCCCGGATATTCCTGAGTTCCGCAGAGATCTTATGACCGCGACACATCGATCACGATTCTCTATCCACCCTGGCTCGATGAAGATGTATTGCGATATGAGGTGTCAGTATTTTTGGGTGAGGATAAAGCGTCAAATAGCCAGTTTTGTGGCAAAGTGTGACACATGCTAGCGTGTCAAGGGCGATCATCAGAGACCCTTTGGTCTGTTGCAGCCGTTGAGTGTCCCGATGTGGAAGTGGGAGCACAAATCCACTGATTTTATCATGGGTTTACGGAGGACTCAGTGCTGTCACAACGCCATCTGGGTTGTCATCGATCGTCTAACGAAGTCGACGAATTTTCTTATGATTCGTGCGACTTGGACTTTGGACCGGCTTACGAGATTATTCATCAATGAGATTGTGAGACTGCACGGCGTTCCAGTTTTGATCGTTTCTGACCGAGACCCGAGGTTCACGTCTCAGTTTTGGAGGAGCTTCCAGACGGTGATGGGGTTTGATTTGCAACTCAGCAGCGCATACCATCCTAGACCGATCGGTAGATCGAGAGGGTCAACCAGATCTTGAGGATATGCTTCGTGCTTACGTGATTGATTTCACGGGTAGTTGGGACGAGCACCTGCGATTGGCTGAGTTCACATACAATAACAACTATCAGGAGACAACTATCTGGTGACCATTGACATAACTCCTTTTGAGGCATTATATGGCAGACTGTATAGATCTCTGAGTTATTAGACCGTGATTGGAGAGCGGCGTCTCCTAGGTCCCGAGCTTGTACAACAGACATCAGAGGTCATCGACATCATCATGCAGAGGATGAGAGCAGCTCAGAGCTGGAAGAAGAGTTTTGCTAATCATCGGCGGCATTTATTTGAGTTTGTCGTTGGGGACCATGTGTATCTTAAGGTCTCACACATGAAGGGTGTGGTTCATTTTAGAGCGAAGGGCAAGCTTGCCTCAAGATTTATAGGACCTTTCGAGATCACTCGGCGCGTTGGCACTGTGGGCTATTGGTTTACCTTTCTATTTCAGTTATCTGACGTCCACAACATTTTTCATGTCTTTATGTTGAGGAAGTGTGGGTCAGACATCATTCTCATTTTTAATTGGCAGCCGTTGGAGGTTCGTGAGGATGCTTCTTACATTGAGCAGCCAGTTCATATCCTTGATCGGAAAGAGCAGGTCCTTCGGACCAAGGTCATTCCCTTGGTGAAGGTGCAGTGGGGCCATCATAGTGTGGATGAGGTATCTTGGGAGTGCAAGGCGGAGATTTGAGAGCGCTATCCCCATCTTTTCGATGTTTGATTGTATGATGTATGGTGTTTTGATTATATATGATGTTATGTTTTCTATTTTCTTATGAGTTATGTTTAGCTACAATGGTAGTATAAATTTTAAGGATGAAATTTTTATTAGGTGGGGAGAGCTGTAAGGCCCGTATCTTAGTCCGTACTGTTTCGTTGACTCTCACGATCCTTCCCAATGAATTTTAGCAATCTACGACCTATAATCGATGTTTGAGCACGACCCTAAGTCATGTCTCATAGATCTGAGTCAGCTTAATCTGAGACTTGTACCATTACAACCGCACCGTCGCCATGGTTCCAACGCTGCATCTTGCACATTGATCCGACACCCTGGCTAAGAGATGTGGGCAGACGTTTATTTTGAGGAAAACACTACGCGTTTGTAATCCTAAGAGAATCTCTACAATATGTCCCATCAATCAATCAATCAATCTATCACCTTATGTTAAGTACAAGAGCAACCCATGCTTTCTTTCTCCACAAGTCAAGCAATCTACCCTAAAAGTCAACAAGTTTCTCACCTCACCCATCACTCACCTCACATCCGTCACCCATCATTTTCTCTCCTTATAACCCTCTCTCTCTCTCTCAACACATTTTCCAAGCAACTTCAAAATGGTGGACGTTCCAACAAATTCCTAAGTGAGAGAAAAGAGTGTGTTGTGTGTGGCCCATTCTCACCTCAAAATCCTTCATCCTAGCCCTTTATTTCTCATCACCCTCCATCAAAGTGAAGCACAAGGAGCTCGGCATTCGATCGGACCAAGAAGATCAAACGGTGGGTGTTTCCATATACTTAGTTTTCATTTTTTTAATGATGGGCCAAGTGAGGCCTACCGATTGATGGTATGAATCTCACTTTGGACCCTAGGTGTGGCCGATGGACCACCTTGATTCTCATGATCATTCCATGATGGGGCCATTATCCATGGACCCCATCATGATGTTTATTTTCCTTTCATGAATAGAAATCATCTAGACCTTCCATTTTAGTGGAGAAGGAATCTCCACCGTTGATCTTTGATTTGGTGGGCCCACATGTATTGGAACCCACTTGATGTATGATTGAATGCAAGGGAGGACTTATAGTGGCGGAGCCCTCCATCACATGTGTCCCTCTTTCTTTCTCTCCCTCTCTCTTTCATTTTTTTCTATTGTGTGTGATGATGTGGCTGTGTGGCCCACCCGGATGGACCCCACCATGAAGCATGTATTTTATTCAAGCCATATTGTAGGTGGGGCCCACCTTGAAATTGTGTTGTATGCAAACTGTCCAGTGTCCAAGGATGCTGGACGTTGCTACGTCAGTGAAGTGTGAACTGACAGTGTAGTGAGAAAATAAAAAAATATATATATTAGTTTGCTTTGAAACTTAGGGTGGGTTGCTCATACAAGCCCCACCTTGACGTATGAAGTTAATTCACACCATCCATTCCCATTCCCCAGATCATTTAGGCGTTGAGCCAAAAAATGAGGTTAATTCGATTATCTGGCGGGCCATTTCATAGACAATAGTGGCTTTACCGTTGAAATACACTCTGATATTTTTATAAATCGAAACATGCTTAATATCAGGCTTGTTGGATCTGTTATGAGCTGTAGAAGCCAGTGGGCGGGGTGGATTTTCCTGATGAGGGCCCCACCTATAAAAATCCTCAAGAATACACTAAAAAAATAGCAGGAGCAGCGTCTGCTGCTGACCGCCCTGAGGAAGTGTAGGACGTCCTACGCTGTGGCGTGGTCCGTTGGTAGGGATCGTGGTCCCAGCCATGGGCCCCACCATGATGTGTGTCAAACATCCACGCCATGCATTTGTTGGCCCCCCTTTAGATAGTGGACCTCCCAAAAATCAGCCGTATACTACACTCAGGTGGCCCACATCATAGGAAACAGTGCGATTGGACGGCTGCCATTAAAACCATGTTTGGGTTCACAGAAGTTTTGAATCCATATGAAATTTATTTTTCTGCATCCAGGTCTGCGTGACCTTATGAGCAGATTGGATGACAGAGAAATGTTATGGTGGGCCCCACGTGGGACCCACAATGATGTATGTGTTTTATTCACACCATCCACAGTATTGGATGGTGGAACCCACCATGGTCTATGTGTTTTAACCACACTGTCCACACCACTGGACGGTGGGACCCTCAATAATGTATGTGTTCTTTTGACACCTTCCACACCACTGGACGGTGGGACCCACCATGATGCATGTGTTGCATCCAATCTGTTTAACCATTTTGACATATCATTTCATGATATGAGGCAAGGAATGAGTCAGATCTATGGTTCAAATGGACCCAACCATTTAAAATAGTGGGCAGTGACCTCCACCGTTCAAACTTTTAAGGGTCACTGTAGTTTTAAATAAAGCTGATATATGTCTTCACTTCACTATGTTAACTTATGAATTGGTTGGATCTCAAATACATTACGATAACCCACACCATGACGGATCATCCATTGATCAGGTGGACCACACCTCAGAAATAGTGGAGGATTGAACATCTATCATTGAAACCCATTTGGGTCACGAAAGTTCTGGATCAATGGGGAATTGTTCTCCCTCTTAATCCAGGTCTTTATGACCTTATGATTAGATTGGTTGGAAAATAAACTTTATAGTGGGCCCTATGAATTATTTAACCGTGAAAATTATTATCTCCATTGCTATTTTTGGTATGGTCCATATGATTGTTTTTGGGGATGTTTCAGGCCCACCTTGGTATATATATAAGGCCCATGTGATTAGGCCCATCTTGATGTATTTGTGACCGTCTGTTGGGGTCCACCTTGATATATACGAGACTCATGTTATGAGGCCTATTAGATATATTTGAGGCCCATGGGTCGAGGCCCAATGGGATGTACACAAGTCCATTGCAATGTGTAATTCTACTATGGTTTGTGTAATGATGTTTATAGCAGGCCATGCCTTGGGAGCAATGTTGGTTTGACATCCACATTGCAAGGATAATGTTGGTTAAATGTCCACATTATAAATCTCCCTAGGGCCTATTATTAGGCTCATACTGGTTGTGCGTAAGCTATTTACGCCCACTTCGTTGTGAGCATAGTTTATTGCCTTATAACATGCTTAGTGTAACTCCATGACTCATGCCCATACGCATCATATGTATGCTTGATATGAGTATTGATAAATTATTGCATATGCCATTGGGCAGATTATTTATGGAAGTCATTAATAGGATTTACCCACATGAGCGCATGGTACGTGCAGGATTGCTGCATGACTGTATGGTGTGGCTCATGCATCTCGCATATGTGTGACTTACACCTTAGCGACATTAGGGATGTGGCTCCATAGGCACATCGTGGATGGCTGTATCGGATACCAGAAATACTTGGTTCTAGCACTATGAGTACTTAGGATGTCCTTGGGTGAAAGTCCCAGAACCTTTTTGGTATAAGGAGATGCTCCAACACCTAGACTGAGTGGATACACGAGCACCCGAGTCCCGAATACCAGTAGGCCCCATTTTTCACTGTGTCATGGTCGGTTGGAAGGGGGTGTGGCCTTATCTACCCGAGTGAGGGGGTTATAAGATAAGCTGAGTTTGACCAGCTCATAAATGAGTCCACTATCGATGAGCCGAGTAGGTATTGGCACACTACTAGTCAGGCAGATAGTGTGGTCTATTCCGCTCACTAGGCTGTGCGGCTAGGGAGGCGGTAGTGAGTGTAGAGTGTACTAGACCCTGGTGATATCCTAGAGAGGAACTGTTCTGATATGTGTACTTAATGAGGACTGGCATACTTTCTTTGCATCTTACATATGACATTTGGCTACATAGGCCTCGCATCGCATGACCTTAGTATGGCCGATAGCATTCATGCCTTGCATCATATAGCCTTGGTATGGTTGATATTATTCATAGACTTACTATATATTTTGACATTACTCTGATATTGTACACTTGACACTCACCTTGTGCACACATTTACACCACCCTCTAAGATTTTGTAAGCTTATGCATGACCATTACGTGCAGGTGTCGTTAGATCACAGCAGCACTGAGGCAGGAGCGCACAATAGATTATTTTGGAGTTTTAATCACCCCGTATTTCTCTTTTCGCATTGTACTTAAAGTTTTTGATATAGTGGATATGTGGTGATGTTATTTTGTGACTTGGTTATGCTTGTAATTATGCTCAATTACAAAAAAAAATAATTCATATTGAAAATCCTCCTTGTAAGATCCCAGGATCGAAATCTGGCATGTGAGTGCCGGGATCTGAGAATGGGGTACTATGGAGGCTGTCGGTATTGGATTCGGCAATCGAAAATTTTGTGAGTCCATTTTCTAAGTTTGGGGTGTGACAATAGTGTGGTCCATGGTCCAGATCATTGGACGGATGGTGTGGATGAAATCCACACATCAGGTGGGTCCCACTGTCTTGACAGTGGACGGTGAGGATGAAACACATACTACACGGTGGACCCTAATGTGGATGGATAGTGTGGATGTGATCCATACATCAGGAGGGTCCCACCATCCATCCATCTGGACGGTGTGGATGCACACACACACACCACACATTTGGTGTCAGAGACACCAGGCAATCCGATTCCATTCAAAGCAGGCCCCACGTGTGATGGGTTCTCATCATCCAAGTAATGGACGGTGAAGGATATAACACATATCTCACGTGTGCCCCACCAACCCATGTTGTCTGGATGGTGAGGATGTAGCATCCCCCACCGTCCCATATGCTCGGATGGTGGAGATCAGATACATAAGACAGGGTGGGGGTCCATGTGGTGGCCCACTAAGTATACACCACATATATATATATATATATATATATATATATATATATATATATATATATATATATATATATATATATATATATATATTATATAATAATATAATATGTTATTAGTTTATAAATACAACAACTAGTTAGCTAGATGAGATACACCAGTCGATCGTCCCACCGTCCAGGGTTCTAAGGTGTGGATATACCAGGTGGGCCCCACTGCCCACACATGTCACACGTGTGGGGTGGGTCCCATGTTCAAAAAAATGGACGGATAGCATGGGTAAATAGATACAACACAGTGCGTCCCACCATCCAGCAACTGGACGGTGAGGATGACATGTAAACATCACAGTGGGCTCCATCATCTTGGACAATAAGATGGATGGACAGTATGGAAGCCATATACATTAGGTGGTGTCCACATAAGCGTGGCCCACTGTAACGCCCTGAAAATCGGGGGTCGTGCAGAAACCCAACTCCCGAGTTTCAGACCATCACTTATACAACAATTATGCTTCCTGGTCCTCATAGTAGTCTGGCTCTAGCTCCCGAATTACCTCGCTATCTACATCTAAGACAGAGTCTGGTAGGTGTTGCAAACACCGTCCCGTAATGTGAGAGTGAGTGATCAACTCAGTGGAATCATAGAGTAAAGATTAGCATGTCATCAAATCAATCACGCGATAATAGTAAAGTAAACAATCAGACATTTCTAGATACTGTTATTAATGCAAAGATGAGATGCTATAATGATGCATGCCCTCACTGACATACTCCCTCATGTGACACCATCTTACGTCCGCGGTATGCTTTCTTCCCTCAGTGCTCCACATCTTCCAGGCACATGTAGTACGATGTGGATATGATTACCGAGTTGTTATTAGTCTTTTCAAACAGCAGGATTGGGAAACTAAGGTACTTCCCTTATATCATTCCCAACACAGATCCTTTCTAGGGTCGTCACTCCTAGTAGTCTCATACGATGATATATTTTTAGGTCGCTGCAAGGGCTGTCAGGGCTGTCGCTCACACTAGTTGCACCGCTCCCCCATCACCTTATCAATACAGGACTAGTTGTACTCTCGTTGCTATGGAAGGGTCGTCGCCTTACGTAGACTCAGAATACGCTCGAAGTCACTACAAAGGGCTCGTCACCAATCAGAGTAGGCTGACAGCTCGAATGTAGTGTCCCATACCAGCACAATTGGCTCCCGAGTCTAAGGTGTTCACTGGTCACTACGGCGAGGTTTGTGGCCCCAGCGTAGGCCGACAGCTCGACCACGGTGTCCCATACCACCATGCCCGGCTCATGAGTCTTAATGGATCAAGGTACCATGGTTATCAGGGTTATCACTAGTAAGTTCAGGGTAACACGACAAATATACATGGCAATCATTTTAGAAAAATATGTACGTATACAGTATTTCCTATAAATACCTAAAATACCCTAAATCTCATGTTCTCCATACGTAATCGAAATGGAAAACAGACAGCATGTTCTACATGTCAAACAGCATTCTTGTGGATAATCTACTATTAAACGACATTGAAAGCTTTGAAAACAGATAACCTAAGCGTCTAAAATCCTCACCTTACGCCGTAGAAGCATATCGAATCGAAATGGAACTCTACGCTTCGTCAACGTTGATATGACGACCTATACCACAAGATAAGTCAGCTACTTCGCTACTTGTATCGATGAAATTCCTAAAATAGGTTAAGGTTAGGGTTTTCTTACCTAGAATGAAGTCAGAATTACCAGAAGAGTGATTAGAACATGATGGCTAAGCACGTGTAGAAGTAGGATCGAGTGGCAGGAACTTTCCCTCACAACTTCCACACAATCTCTCTCTTTTCTCTCTTCTCTTTCCTAGGATTTTTGCAAATTTGTATGGGAGGGGTGTGAGAGGGTTTAAGGTCTTTAAATAGGTTAAAAAATCACCTATTTAGACTCTAAACCAAGGTATACTTGGGTTATAGCCAAATCGGGTCTTTCTCGATCCAAAAGAACATTTCTGGAGGTCCCCTGACTGAATGCGGTCGGAATTAAGCTTATGGATGTTGGATCCTGATCACATTAAGTTTTCAGTTCGATAGGGTTTTTAGATCGCACGTGGCAGACCAGTTTCAGTTCAGCAGTCACTGAGACTCGATCAGAGATTCCAAGTACACTGACCTAAGTGGGAAATGTTCCCTGATCCGAGGGTGTATTTGGGTCAGATTCCAATGGTTTGAATGCTTATACTTAACCCGCAAGCGACACGTGACAGATTTATTTAAATCACATTTAATTTATAAAGAATTTTACTTTTTCTCACACTCCTTGCTCCAGGCTCAATGAAATAGCTTCAGAACATCAGTTGGGCTTAATTTTCGGGGTGATAGTCAAGTCCAACTATGCGGTCATAATGGTCTAAGTTCATTGCTACCGGACTCACGACGCACGGTCAGAATCCATTACAAAGTTTCAAAGAGTTCTTGAGAGCAAACAGGTTTAGAGTTTGATCCTAGGTTTCAGGAGGTTATAGCGTTAACAATTCCACAAGTTTTGGGTCTTGCAGAACGTATTTAAAGTGATCAGTGCTAATTTCACAGCTAATCTAGCATAGCGCTAGTTATCTTACGCTTAATTTCTAAAGGAATTAATCATAAGTGATTTCCGATCGAGGTGGTACTCGGGTCTCTGTACGAATTTTTCTGAGACATTACACCCACCAGCCACATACATCCCGATGGGCCCATACGGCTTGTACTGTATGGATCAAGTGGGCCACACCCATCATAAGAGAGAGAGAGAGAAGCACGATGGAGGGGAGGGACCTCGCTGCTATGGGCCCTCCCCAGCTTAAAATCACATACATCAAGATGGGTCCCACCAATGTGGGCCCTCTAATCATCAAAATCACACAAAAATCACCCACCTTAGATGTCTTCTTCCTTATTCTGCTAATACATACTAGAGCTCTAAAGGAATAATCTCAACGGTTGAGATGAAGTTTGGATGGTGGAGATGGGAGATAGGAAGTGAGCCACACAAAGCTCTCTCATGGAGCTTGGACGTTAGAGTTTTCTCCTCTCCTTGGGGTTGCTTAAAAATGGAGAGAGAATGAGAGAGAGAGAGGGTGGGATGTAAAAAGAGAGAGGGATGGGTGTGAGTGAGTGATGGAGTGATGGGTGTGTACTTGACATGTATGGGTTGTAAGAGAGAGAGTTGACTTTGGGGTTGCTCTTGTACTTGACATGATGGGATGTGATGTGATTGATTGATGGGATATGTTCTCTTGGGTTTGCAAATGCACGACGTTTTCCTCGAACTGAATGCGGGCCCACATCCCTGGCCTGGGTATCACCTCAGCGCATGAGACACGGTGACAACGCGGTCATAAGGGTACAAGTCTTGGGTTAAGCCGACTCAGATCGATAGGATGCGACTCAGGGTTGCAAGCAATTTCTAATAACATATCGCAGGTCGCCGAAATTCGACCGGGAGGACCGCGGAAGCCTATGGAATGGTACGGGCTAGGATACGGGTCTCACACCTTACGTCTTATATTAACCACCCGATAAAGTGCATATGTTATGAAAATGCATGATTAGCCCAACCATTATTATTCTAATTTCAAATAACCATTTAAAGGAAGCTCAAAGGTCACTATGGGGGGCTCGTCACCCAGCAGAGGCCAACAGTTGTCCCATACCACCATCCCTAGCTTATGAGACTTTAACAAATAAGATGCGTGAAGGTAACTTTCTCAACTAGTGGTCAATTATAGTTATACAAGTGGAACTTACCATCGCAAGGTTATACAAAGATGATTCATTAAAGCCACTTAGGAAAAATCTTCCATCAAGCTGCATAGGGCAAATAGTCCATAGTAAAGATGTGATAGAAATGGATTGTCCCAAAATCCACTTAAGCAACAAATGGTCCATAAGATGGTAAGTCCACCACATAATTTTATTTAATCCATTACACAAATGGCCACTAATTTGAGGACCTCTAAATACATCATAAAGTAATCACAAGCGGTAAAACAAGTCACGTACAATGTCAATAGCAGTTATCCATATAAGATGTTTCATTTAAATTAGGATAGAGATATTTGCAATCCATAGCATGTTTAGATACTTGAATATAAATACAATGACCAATCATTTATTAAGAATTTACTTAAGTATAAACTAGCATTCATCATCATTTTGACTGAATATTAAATTAAGAAATTTATGAAATAAATGAACTAAGATAATTTTCATGATGTAGAAAAGCTTGAAGGTAATCCTCACCTTTCAAGGGTCGACTTGGTCTCCAACGTTGTTAGATGCTCACATGTAAACTTTAAGATCAGCCTCACTAATAAATTAGTACATATGGCGTGGTTAGATTGCCACGATACTTCATTTGTCAGGTTGGATAAAAGTATAGTTTAATGGTGTAGATCTCGACTTTCTACTAAAGGTGTAGATTTAGGTTTTAATATAAAAATCTACAGACTAGATGAGACTAATTCAAGATACACCAATTTGAGATAACTCACCTCTACTAGTTGTTCTGACTTAATAAAATCCCAAATCACTTTGGCTTTGAATAAGGTAATGTTGGGGCACAAAAATATCTTAATCTCATTACATGACTATTGCATTAGCAGGGAAGTTACATTTTAAAGATCCTTCCCAAGAATGTGTGCTCATAACAAGTATAAAAGCCTTGTGAAGCGTTGATCCATGAAAGAGAAGGTTGTGCGGTCCACATTTTGACGTAGAAGAATGGATGGAGGTCATCTGATATAGAGGAATGGACAGGCGAAATCTGATGTAGAAGAATGGATGGACATCATCTAATTTGGAGGGGTACATGGGCATCATTTGTCAAGGAAAAAGGATGGACGTTGTCTTATATAAAGGAAGAAGTGGGTGATCACCACCATTTAAGGAGTCGATGTGTGTAGCAAAGAGGGATGGACATTATCTTAAAAGAGAAGTGGTGGTGATCACTGCTATTTAAGAGCATGGGAAGCCTATAAATACCCCTCCTCACTCTTCATTTGGGACTTTTGGAAGTGAGAAGAGTGTGGGAGAGAGAGAGAGTTGTGCAGGAATAAAAATGGGGAAAGAGTTGCGCGGGAGTAAAAATAGAAAGAGAGAGTTGCGCTGGAGAAAGAGAGTTGAGCTGGAGAAAGAGAGAGTTACGCTGGAGAGAGAGAGAGAGTTGCGCTGGGATGGTCTGAAGATAGGAGTTGCACACCACCTTTGGTGGAGAGAATGAACAACTTCTCAGAGAGCTTTGTGCTCTTTTGTCCTAAGAGGATGGAGCTACGATCTATGATAGAGTTGCGCGCTCAAGCTCAACTCAAGGAGATGTACACTTGTCTTGAGAGAAGGCTCCGTGTGCCACTTTTTATGTGTTCTTGTCTTGATGGTTGGCTTCTTGTGCCACTTTTTATGGAAAGCCAAGTGAGTTGTGCCATTATTTGTGGAGTGGAGAAGAGTAGCACCACTTCGCCCTCTCCTTTGTCCTAAAGCCAAGGAGTTGTGCGCCACTTCTCCCTCTCCTTTATCCTAAAGCCATGGAGTAGTGTCATTTCTGGTGGGGCATGTCTTAACATAAGCTTTCCAATCCCATTTCATGTGGAACATTGTCTTAACACAAGCCTTCCAGTGCCACTTTTGATGGAAGTCTGTCTTAATGCCTTCCTCTTGCACCACTTCATGTGGAATGTTGTCCTGAAGCAAGGCTTTTATTCTGAAATAAGCCTTATACACTCCACATTCCCTCTCTAAGCCTATGCATTTCCACCTTCAAACAAATAACCTCCATACTTGTTGGATGTTCATAAGTACCTCTCTCCTATCTCCGTTTGAAGAAGGTAGTGAGAGAGAGAAGCAAGTAGAAGAAATGAGAGAAGATAGAAGTTGGAGAGGTTCAAGGAGGTCACAAAAGAAATAGATGAGTAGAGCACAATAGAAGAACCACACAACTCAGTGTGGACCAAATCAAGGGATCCTAGCATGGGAAACCCGCACAACTCGTCTCCCCTGAAGATATGATAAAAATGTGTCAAAATGCTGTGAAAATTTCCATTGCGTCTACCTTCTTCTCTTTTATTCGCTGGAATAATTAATTGTACTCTATTTTTAGAATCAAGGGAAATATGAGGATGTAAAAGAACTCAGACTGAATAAAATACTCTGTGATATCTGTCCTCTCTTGCTTTCTTTGCTATCATTGAATAAATCTCCCCAAATAAAATGGATTTTGTTTCGGGTCGAAACAAGTAACCAACACGAGAATTTGAATATTTTAATAACAATCAACTCTTTTCAAGGGAATTAAGTTAAATTCTCACAATCCCCAAGATCACTTACGTTAAACTTAATTTGCATAAGAATACCTAAACATGAAAAATTTCAGATATCAATGCAAGTTTAGGGACTAATAGGCCCAATTCAAATTTTAATTTAATATGAAATTGTAGCGAAGATTGGCTCACCTTCGATGGATTGACTCAGTCAGATGTGAATCGAGTTTTTCCTCAAGTTTGAAAGAATTGCTCCATTGACAGGGGAAAAGAACATGGGGCAAGACTTAGCTGGTGAGGCTACAATTATCCTTGAACTAGGTTGACTCCGCCTTGACTTGGTTTCGAGTCAACCCAAATCATATCCTTTCTTCTCTTTCTTTCATTCATTTTTCTTCCTTTTTAATCTTTCTTCCTTCTCCCTTCTTCTTACCCACTTCTCCCAGTCCAAACAGTATCTTTCCGGGTGAGAACCCGACGTACACGACCCGATCATGATTGAGTTCACTGGGCAGCAGAGTTAACTCAGCTCAACTCAACCTTGAACACAAGCACGATCGGTACTTGACCTCTACTCCTTTCCCTTTTCTCTTTGTTTTCTTCTTTTCCATCTGTTGCTTCTTCTTCTTCTTCTTCTTCTTCTTCTTCTTCTTCTCTCTCTATTAGAAGTCCAATTGTGGGCGTTAGAATCGACCTAATTCAACTCAGTTAGTTGTGTCAACTTGACTCGGCAGTGATTCGAGGAATAGACCAGAGTCATTCCTCCCATCTTCTTCTCCCTTCCTTTCTTCTCTCTTTCCCTTTCTTCCTTTCTCTCTGTTGCAACATCCCTCCATGTATGCCAGGGCTGACCTGACTCGCACAGAACCATGCCTGACTTGCCTCATGACTTGAAAAATTTAGTATCTCAACTCGAGACTTGCCTGCACACACCCACGATTCACTCTCTCTTTCTCTTTTTGGAATTTTAGGGCTAAATTCCCAAAATAGAAAGAGAGCTTTTATATCTCTCAAAAGTCTTTCCAAAACTTTTGGTAGTAACTAATCCACAACTAATTAGAGGATTAGTTACATATTTGTCCTTTTAACCATTCAATAATCAAGGTGATGGATCTTGGATTCACGTGTATGGAGGAATTTCGATGTTTGGGATAGACTTCTGGCAACAGGGTTTCACTGGATGACTGCCTCAGGTCAACTAATGGGACCCACTTTGTGATGTTCGGTCTTTCGAATAAATAGTGAAGATGGCTTAGCTATTAATGGTGGTTATCCTATGGATGGTTAATCTGATGATCAACAACATTTGGATGGTTCAGATGGGTCACAAAGACCTTGTGGGACCCACCATTTGGCCAGTGATCAATGAAATATTGGTGGTTTTTGAGATATCCAGTTTCTGGACATTTTCTCGCAATAACAAGTTCTCTTGTGAGAATTCGCGGTGAGTATGGAGGAGGCTTTAAGAATGCCCTAGATCTAATGCCTAAGATGGATTAGGGATGTTTCTAGAAGATGTTTAATGGCTGAGATGTCATAGTGAGTGAAAATAGAAAAGATTCCCTTCGTATTTGTGTCCGCGACAGAAAGAAGCAACGCTGGTTGGCCTAAGACGAATGGTTTAGATGTTGTTCATCCAACAGCTGAGGTTACAAGAGGCTAGGGTTGCCAGCTTGGCAATCCGAACGGAGAAATGGAGCTTTCCATTTCTGAAAAAATGGCCACACGTGCGGTCTGAATATGCTTGGTTTTGTGCCAACACGAGTGCACATATTTGTATGAAATGGCCCAGGTTTTGGTCGAGGATATGCCCTAAGCATGATGAATGGTCTAGATCATCCCAAATGATCATGATGGTGGGTCACGATCACCCAATAGTGGACCACTATATAAACTCCCATAGGCAGGAAGTAAAGAAAGAAGGAACGAAATTTCCTTCCTCAGCAATTCGTCGGGTCAAACCTGGTTTGACATGACCTTATACACAGTGCATGATGGGTGTACATAGAATTTGTGCGCACACCAGTCAAAAGTGGGGTCCATTAAGATTCTTAGTGAAATCCGTTCTGACCATTTGTCTTAAATAGGATTTTTGGGACATTCCACCAAAGATGAGGTGGATCTGACATTTAGGTGGGCTATACTTACAAAGTTTTAGCTCTAATTGTAAATTTCTACTAGTCTGATGGTTGGATCATTCCAAAATTGAACATCAACGGTAAAAAAAATCCAAAGGACCACTTTAACTAGAAATCAATGGAGGAATTATGGATCGGATGGCCTAATGTACATTTATGATATTAAATATCATTTTTACAATATTTATTATTATTATTATTATTATTATTATTATTCTCTAAGTTGTTTACGTGTGTTGCATCCTGATCCGCACCATTTATTCATTCACTCAACCCCGTATAGGGTTTGTATTAGAAAGATTAGATTATCTTAATTTGTAAGTGGGCCATTATACATGATTATTGATATATTTAAATTAACAGTTAGATATGAAATTTTAATATTCTAACTATTGAAATTTAGTGGTGGTTTGTGACTTATCAAAGGATGGTGGATAACGTAGTTTATTTGTATCATCACACAATCATGCTAATCTAGATTATAATATTAACACCCGAGCACACGAAAGTACAGGGTGTTACAAATCTCCATACACCCAAGTCTACAAAAGGTACCCCCAAATCTACAAGAGCCACCCCTAATCAATCCAGTCCATACATCCTTTGTCTTGCAAGGGGCACCACCTGCCTACCCGACCCCTACTCCAACCGTCATACCACAAGAAAATGCCCCTTCCCCGATCAGCATACTGCATGCCCTAACAAAATTAGGGCCCAACTTCAATCATGCGATGACTTTCCAGGAAGGACATTCTTCTACTCAAAGTGATTTGTCTAGCTTTACTCAGTCTTCATTACTTTAAGAGAAGAGTTTAGGACGGGTGGTTCCTGCCTCTAGGAGAGAGGTTAAGGGAGAGATTAATGTCGAGATCCTGAATAGTCCCAAAACATCAACCATCACTTTTCAAGTCTTCGACATTACAACTTCATTTCATCTCCTCTTGATCAATCTTGGATCCACAGAGTTGAGGCTATCTCTTCGACTCTTTGCCAAAAAGTCAAGTACATTTTGAAAGACAAGGCGCTAGCCATTATGGATGATCCCGAACAAATATTTTTGATAAAAGCAACCAATTATTAAGAGTTAGATAGGCTAGTAATAGATGTACAATTCTCTAGTGAGGACATTCCATACCATAGTCTTGAGTTTGAGACTGTGAATTGCCTTTCTTTTGCATGTCCCATCGAATCAAATTATGTTTTATGGGTGAGATAGCAAAGCACAGATGTATGGAAGGAGGTCAAAGTTGGCAAGAGGAGGATGATTCCTTCATCCACATATCAATCAAATCCATCAGGGAAGGGATCATTTATCCGGTTGGTAGGCTGAGATCTACTATAGAGGATCAAATGAGAGGAATGAGTTTAACCGAGCTATTTAAAAAGGACTCGGGCAAGGGGCAAGAATTGTACCTGATTGACTGGACCATAGTTTGGGTCCCACTTGAGTTGGAAGAATCCAATGTGTCACAATACATCATGAATGAGTTGAGAAAAGTGACATCCAACACCAACTCAAAGCCCAATCCCGAATTCATCATAACATTTGGGGACAACGGTGAGGGCCAACCTACTGATTCGTCTTGCCTTACCTCATGAGGGGAGGGAGTGCAGGACAATAGTTGGTTCGCTATCCCCAAGATGACACAATAAAAGTAAATAGTGTTTCGTACCCCGAGGTAAATCAAGCAATCCCTGGTTCACATTGCCATCTTGCATGGGCCCCTTAAAAAACTCAATTTTTTTTTTCAAAAAGCCAAAAACAGTAGATATTTCCTAAATGCTAAAAAATTCAGATACTTGTTAAAAATAAAAAAAAATAAAAAAAAAAATTTCTCAAAAACACAAAAACAATATAAAATCTTTCAAAAATCAGAAGCAATAATGTGCCAAGTGTGTTTGTCAAAACACTCGAGTTTGAAGTCGACTTATAGGATTTCGATCTAGAGTTATACTTCAAACTCATGAATTTAGATAAAGCCCAGGATGGGGAAGATGATGTTCCGACTCTTGAACTAGAGGATTAATGTCATTGCGGATAATTTCAAAATTCTGAACTTAGGATCTCTTGAGCTCCCTAGAAAAGTACGCATCAAGAGATCCGACTCTTGAATACAAGCAGACGATGATAGAATTCTTGATGTTGTGAGCTATCGAATTTTGGGTTCTCCTATGAAGCCTTACCTAGATCAAATGAAGAACTAATCATACACCATCTGCTATTAAGCCTGAAGTCAAGCCCATCAAACAAAGCTATCAAGATCATGTCTGAAGTCCATGATGGAGTCCACAATTTGTGCATAAATGAACATGTGATGTCTATGAAGAACTTGTGACTAAGCTGTTAATAATGAATGATTGAGATAAGCTATTGCGACATGTCAGGAAGTGTTTCAAGTATTTAAAGCTTGTATAATGGATCCATGTGCATGCTTTGAATCTTCATAACCTGGCAACACCGTAGCCCTTTTTCATTATGGGATATGCACATCATCGAAAGAGTGAACCCAAAGACATCCAATAGTCATGATTGTATTATTGTGGCAGATAGCTGCAACGTAAAATGGGTAATGAAAACATCCTAAAATCATGGGTACGAATGAAGAAAGAAGTCAAGAAAAATGATTGGTGGTAAGCGTGATACACAACTACATCTCACTAACATAAAGCACATGCACAAGCTAAGCCAATCACAACTCTATCAAAAGAGGATCATTAATACTAATGAAAATCATGTCCCAAGATGAAGGTCGGCAATATGATAACAATGCATATCTTATCACTGCACATATTAGATATAGGGGGAAAGTTTAAGCCTTCTTGGGATGGTCCACAGATCACCTGCGAAGTTCTTCCTGGAGGTGCCCTTCAGCTCAGTAACATGAGGGGTGAAGATCTTCCAGAGCCCATCACTGACAATAACATGAAGATCTATCACGCGTAATCCTACCTGATTATGTCAACAACCACAATCATAAAGTTGAAGTCAAACAATAAGAGGTTAGCATCCTGAGGTATATTCCATCATCATTCCTTCCCTTTAATAAGTGTTCCAAAAAAAAAGTTCAAAAAGAAGAAGAAAAAAGATAAAGAAATAAAAAAATGGACGAATAAAGAGCATAATCCAGAAAAAAGAAAAAAAGAGAGTAAAACCTAATGAGTGAGAACACAATTCACCAGCCCGTTTCCCCTTAGGATAGTTTACCCCAATGTTAGTAGCTTCACGATTGTAATTGAAGACAAAGTCAGGAAGTTCACTGGTCGATTGGCAATGAATGAAATCTAGCTTCCCACCTCTGTTACTTGAAAAGAAAATCCAAAAGAAAAGTAGCATGCCTAAGAAAAATGGGGGAGGTGAAAATTCGAAAGGGTGCCTCGAGTAAAATTAGTGGGCATATAACGGACTTGGTGAAAACCTAAAAAGGTAATAAGGGTAAAAAGAGCACAGCTCCTAAGGGGTGGGCAAGAGCAAAAACCCTAGATGTCGTGAAAATCTGAAAGGGCGCCACCGAAAAAAATGATAGGAAAGTCGGTCATGACAAAAACCTAAACGAGGACTATGGGTAAAAATGACTAGAAAAGAAAAAAAAAATGTAGGAACCGAAGAAGCTAAGGCAACGAGCAAAATGAAGAAGCACAAGAAAAAGACAAGTCCTGTATCAAAATTCTATTAGACTCTACCCAAATCCAAGGGGCATGATCCTAGTATGCATTACTCTTAGGGAACCGGGACTCCTAGTAAACAACTCAAAATACCGAATTTGATATGGACTGAGTTCAATGTTCTGATTCCACTATCTAGGCACAAGTTTAGACACAAGCGCACACAAACATATATGGCACAATTTTTATTTTTTTTCATTTCATTTTTATTTTTCGTATATAATCTCATCCCTTCGAAAAAAAATTACAAAAAAAAAGTTTTCCCTTTTTTTGGCCATTCATGAATAAAAGAAAAATATATATTTCCAAACCTCTCTGGATCACTTCTTATGGGTGACTATCTTCCAATCATCATCACTCAAAAGGTAAATATCTCTCCTGATACTCTAACTCAATTTCTCAGCTGATTCTCTCATTTATATCGCAGGTGCCATAAATCTTCCAAAATCACGAACCATAAAGTGAAAAAGGTCTAATGGTATGATGGATTTAATCTTCAAGAAGGACAAGTTGGCACCATCCATCATAATCATCCCACCACCATCACCATCACCCATCATGGCCAATCCACTCTCATCACCATATTCCATACCAACCACTGCAACCAAACCATCGCCATAAGCCATATTGCCCATCATGGTCCCATAACCCGCACCAAAAATCATGGCCAAACCATCGCCATAAGCCACATCATCCATCATAATCCCATGATCCACACCACCCATCGTGACCAACCCATCGCCATGAACCACATCATCCATCATGATCCCATGATCCACACCATCCATCATGGCTAACCCTTCTCCATGACTCATACCATCCATCATGGTCAATCCATCCCTATGATTTATAACACCCATCATGGCAATCGTGTCCCCACCACCAACATCCATGCCACCGATCATAGCCAAATCTGGACCATCCATCATCATCATGACCTTATTCACACCCTCCAATGATATACCCATATCAAGACTCCCAAAAATCAACCCTCCAAAATCCCCAATCTTACTACCAAATGATCCACCAAGTGTGGATCCATCCAAACCAACAAACACCCATTCACTTCCCAAACCATCTCCCATAGCCTCCCCAAAACCCATCCCTCCATTAATGGTGGTTGGAGCCCCTTCAATAATGGCATTTACTTCTCTAAGTGGCTCCACCAAACTACCATCAAGAGCTTCACCCATAAATAAGCCTTCCTCTAGAACCACCTCTTCATGAAAAAAATACTTAAGAAATGAATCATTTTCCTCAATCATGGGACCCAAGAGCTCCACATTTTTGAGTCCACCAAAGCTCCCTTTATCTTTAACCATTGAAAAGTGACACTATGAAGAAGACAAGAAAGGGAAATGGACATAAAGAGGGGGCAAAAAGGAAGAAAGGGGACAAAAGAGAAGATTCATGCAGTAGAACAGAGGGAGAATAATAGGGATAACAACCTCGAAGGATAAGGGAAGAAGGCCCTGTCGCTGGAATAAAAGATGAATAGGGGTAGTAATCCGATTATCACTGGTAGTAATTGGATTACCGCCCCATCTTGACATCTGTGCCATCGCTGCCATCGCCTACAATTCAAAAATAAATGTTAGAAGGTTAATGGGTGGTAATTGTTCACAATGTAAGACCCCATCCATTCTATACCATTTTTCATGCCTTTGTGCATGATGATCGATGCCCTTAGCCAAACTAGGACTAGTCGTTCATAGCGCACACCTAGCTGACCAGAACCTTAAGTCAGAACCTATTTCATATCAACCGCCTTATCGCCGCGATCATGTAGGTACCACCCTTGCTTTTGTACAATGCTCTGTTAGTGAGATACGCTGTAAAGAATTGTTAGAGTATCATGTGCGCATGGTGCCATATACTCCATTCCACACATGTGCATAACGCATGCCATGCACACATGCACATGCCATACATGGGTGAGAGAATCTCTACCCATGTGTGTGATGTCACCCTCCCATGCCATCCCTCTCTTGTGTGCTCCCTAAAGTCAACTTCTCTCCATAACATATCCTATGCATGACATCATCACACCATGTCATCCCATGCCCCTTTAATCCAGCATTAATTCTTAACCATGCACAAATTCCCATAATCCTAGCCTAAGCTAATATTAATCACATTAATCTAACCTAACCATATTTTTATCCATTTCTCTATAAATAGTCCTCCATCTCTTAGCATTTTCACCATTTTCTACAACAAGGAGAGAGAGAGAGGAATGATCTTAGTGGGCCATCAATCCCATCCCTTCCATCCATCTCAACCATCCATCTAATCCATTAAGGTGAGTACACCCTCCCCACTTATTCTTATTTTGTTTTCATTACGTTTATGGATGGTGATGATGATACTCTAATGTTACGAATGGTGTGGATGAAGAAGATAATATAATTGATGGTGAAGATAATTGTAAAGATAATGATGATACTATTAATAGTGTGAATGCATAGGAGAAAATATATAATAAATCAAATTATTCTAGACTTCTCGTGGGACCCATTGATAGTGGGCCCCACTAAAATGTTTGTATGTCATCCAAACTATCCAAGAATGGCCCTTTTAGGTTGGCCAAACTCTCTCTCTCACACACACCCATGCATACATGTGTACAAATCATGTAAAAAAAAAAACACAATGGGTGGACACTATTGCTGCCAGCGTTTACAGGACGCTGCAGCCAACAGCGTCCCTGCTGCTACTTGAAAGAGAAAAGGGGTTGGGGTTGTGGGTCCACAACGGGCCGCACTCATGATGTATATATTTAATCCACGTCGTCCATCCGATTCCCTAGCTCATTTTAGGCATTGAGCCAAAAAAAGAAGCCAATCCAAATGTCTGGTAGGCCACACCATCAAAAAGGTTATTTTAAGAGTGATAAACTGTTAGGGCCTCCTGTGATGTTTCTATACATAAAAAAATGCTGAATATTGGGCTTGTTGGGTCCGTTATGAGCCATAGAATCCAACAGATGGAGTGGATTGTCATTATGTGGGCCCCACCTATGAAAAACCATGAATAAACAAAAAAATAAGGTTGGATGTTGATTGCTACCAGCATCCAAATGGCGCTGCAGCAAGCAGCGTCCTGCTGTTGGATACTGGAGGGATGGTGGGCCCCACCACTAGTCCCACAGTGATGCATGTCGACCATCTACATTGTGCATTTGATGGGTCCTCTTTAAAAATGGGTCACCCCCCAAAAATTAACCGTACACGGAACTCAAGTGGCCCACACCATCAAAAAAATGAAGCTAGATAAATTAACAAGATTTATGGGTCTGATCATGAGGTTTGTATTATATCCAATCCGTCCATCCATTTAGCGAGCTCGTCTTAAGGCTTGAGAAGAAAAATAAGATAGATCTAACTATCAAGTGGTCCACACTACAAAATCAGTATGGGATTGAACATTTACCATTGAAACCCTTTTTGGGTCATAGAAGTTTTGGATCAATATGAAACTAGTTTTTCATCTTAATTCAGGTCTTCGTGACTTTATGAACAGATTGGATGGGAAATAAATGTTATGGTGGGCCCTGTGAATTGTTTAACGGTGAAATCATTATCTCCACTGCTATTTGTGGTATGGTCAGATAATCTCTGGATATGATTTTTTGTTTGGATAATGCTCTAAAATGATCTCTATATAGATAAACAGTGTAGATATAATAAATAGATCACTTTGAGACCCATGTAACTTTGATTTCCTTGAACCGTTCGTACAACTCGGAGCTCGAGCATATAAAAACACTTGTTGGGGTCCACTTAAAATTTTGATGCATCTGAAACTTAGTTTGAACCCTTAACCAAGTGGGACATACATAATGGATGGGCTGGATTTGTGAACCACACCTCGATGGCCCAACAAATGATTATGAATGTTTTAAGGGGGACAAGTAGGTGTTTCTTTTGATACCCATGTAGGGTCCACCAGACCATAGGGCCCACTATGATTTATAGGTTGCATCAAAGCCATCTGTCAATTTTAGTGGCACAAGAAACAGTGTTATTGTACTATCCGCCATTAAAACCTCCTAGAATTTCACCATAATATGTGTATTAGATCCACACCATCTATCGACTTTTGCAGACCTTATAAATGTGGCCCTACCACATCAGTGGGACCCACCCACATGGATGAGCTCAAATTGCCCATAGTTAAAACCTTTGATGGTCCACTTTGATGTTTAGGAGAGATCCAACCTGTCCATTTGTGTTGCATAGATTGTGACCCTCTAATGTGGAAAACCTCCTTAGGGTCACTTTAATGTTTATTCGTCACCCAAAATTGAGTGGGCCCACCATGTGGGACCCACTATAAAGTTTATTTTCCATCGAAGTTTGTTGGGGGGCTGTTGTGTGCCCCACTGTTATGTTTATATTCCATCCAAACCATGCAAAAGTCATCCCTATTAGACAAACTTTAAACATGAAGATATTGCTTGAGCTTAAATTTTCAAGCCCACTTAAACCAATGAACTGGTGATTTTGTGCGGTCCACTTACCTATGTGACCTTGTGATCTTGTATGGCCCACTCGCCTGTAGAAAAATGGTGATTTTGGGCTTTTAATCTTATGGTTGTAAGATGTGTGAATGACTGCTTAATCCAGTGTAAGGGTGTGATATATGTATTTGGCCCCTTAATCATGTGGGCATGTAACGTATGTATGGCCACCTAAGCACATGCAATTATGGAGTATATATAGTCGTTTAACCGTATGATTGTGAAATGTACACAAGGCTAACTAACTACATGAAGTCAGGTGGCATTGGTGACCACCCAAAGATATGACCACATGCTTATGGGCATAGCCATGGTCACCTAAATCTTAAACAATTGGGTTGTACGTGTATATTTTCTTAGTCATGAGCATTGTGATATAGGTTGGATTATACAACTTGATAATGGAGTGGCCCTCAATTCGGTGTCATACGACATAAATACAACCCTTACATTATGCTCATAAATGAGAGAGATACAGGGACCACTAAACTATATCTGATGTGATGGAAGCTAGTTCTTTGGCTCTTAATCATGTAACACTGAATCTGAGTCATTCTCCATAAAAAGTATTGGGCGGTCATAATTTAAAAGTTAATTTAACAGTGTAACTAGGTATGTTAGGTATGCTTGTGATTATGCCTTGTATGCTTTGAGATGCAGTCACGAGGCCATGATACTAATTGTATGTCCACTCAACCAAGTGAAATTATGGCATCGACAACTTGACCATGTGGGAGCTTAATAAAGTGGTTTCCCATAGAGGTATGAGTTATTGTAACACCCCAAATTTTTGCCAACCTGGGATTAGACGTCCTTAGACAATGGGTCAACTAAAACACTTGGAAAGTCGCTCAGAACCCAATTCCATGGCCAAAGAAATCACTTAGGATTAATTCCTTTAGAAATTAAGCGTAAGTTAGCTAGCGCTACGCTGGAGTAGCTGTGAAATTGTCCCTGACCGCTTTAAATACGTTCTACAAGACCCAAAACTTGTAGAATCAATGGTGCTATAATACCCTGAAACCTAGGATCAAACTCTAAACCCGTTTGCTCTCAGGAACTCTTTGAAACTTTGTATTGGATCTAGACTACGCGTCGAAAGTCTGATACCTACAATCTTAGACCGTAATGACCGCTTAGCTGGACTTGACAACCGTTTCGAAAATCAAGGCCAACCGACGTTCAGAGGTTATTTCATTGAGCCTGGAGTGAAGAGAGTGAGAGTAGGGTTAGACTTGGAAATTTTAATTCAAATCTGGCACGTGACTTGGTATGTTATTATTAAGCGTTCTGACCGTTAGAATTCAGCCAAATTACACCATCGGATCAGGAAAAGTTTCTCTTTCATATCATGAGACTTGTAGACCTGATTTAGTTGTGGTGACTGCTGAACTGAAATTGGACTGCCACGTGCGATCTGTGAACTCTTCCAGTCTGAAAACTTGATGTGTGCTAGATCCAGTATGCATGAGCTTAAGTCCGACCGCGTTCGGCCAGGGGACCTCCAGAAATGCTCTTTTGGATTGAAACAACTCCGATTTGGTTAGACCTCAAGTAAACATTGTTCCCAAGCCTAATTTGGGAAGTTTTAAGCTTATAAAATGGGTTTAAACCCTCACTTCTCTCACCCATCCGAATTTGCTAGAAACCCTAGTAGTGTGAGAGAAAAAGTGAGAGATTGTGAGAGAGTGTGGGAGGGATCTTCCTGCCACCTGCACCAGCTGCTACACGTGCTTAAGCAACGTATCCCAATCGCTTTCCCGGTGATTCCGCCGCATTTCTAGGTAAGGAAAACCCTAACCATTTGCTGATTTAGTATTCCGTCGATTCCATTAGCGATATAGCTTATGTAGCTTGTGTATTAGGTCGCCTGTTCGCCGTAGATGAAGCATATACGCTCCGTTCGAAGCGATACACATCTAGAGTAAAAGGTGCGAATTTTAGACGCTTTGATTGGCTGATTTCAACGCTTTCAATGTCGTTTAATAGTAGATTATCGACGGCAACGCCGTTTGACATGTACAACATGCTGTCCGTTTCCTGATTCGTAAGCAGACGAAAAATATGAGATTTAGGGCATTTTAGTCATTTATAGGAAATACTGTTTGCATCTATATTTTGCTGATATGATTGACATGACTTTTTGTCACATTAGGATATTAGGAATGTGTGCATAGTCAGTTTGGCAAAGAGATTCGCCCAAATGCGCACTTTGAGTCGACATACAATATGTAGACTTAAGTGTGTAGTCTAAGTATTTGTATAAATGTTTGTATTAGTATTTATTGAATTAAATGGTGTTGTGAAATAGTTTTGAGATTGAATTCTCAAATAATATGGTGATGTAAATGATTTCCTTCATGTTGACAATATGTATGATTTCATCATATGTAAGAAATGCAAGTGCTAGATGATTTACTTAAGTTGTATGTTATAACATGTGTTAACATGCTCACATTGTTGTAATGCATTTCAATTACCTTTATATGATTGCTGATGTGGATTCATAAATGTTTAGGACTATACTTAGTCCAGGCAGTCGGTAACCAAGTAAATTCGTGGTTGGCTTATCTTTGCCACGAAGGACGCGTCGATGAACGCGAGTCGTGTTTTGAGTTGGCGGCAGTTGTTAGGCCACACGAAGTGTTTCATGCACTTCATGTCGTTCAGCTTGAGATACACTCGTACTAGTCGAGCCCGTCAAGTAACCCGACTGGCCATTGTATGTTCACCATGTATGAGTCATAACTGCTTGAACCTAGGGTACTGAACTTACCATTGGAAACCTTGTTAACCATGGTACCTTGATCCATAAAGACTCATGAGCCGGGCATGGTGGTATGGGACACCATGGTCGAGCTGTCGGCCTACGCTGGGGCCACAAACCTCCCCGTAGTGTCCAGTGCGCACCCTACTCTGAGCAGATTATGGTGGTATGGGACACTATATTCTTGCTGTCGTCCTACACTGATCAGGTGATGAGCCCTTTGTAGTGACCTTGAGTTTATCTTGACACCGCATGGAGGCGACGAGTCCTGATGTAGTCTTAAGGATATAATAGGCTTGTATTGATAAGGTGATGGGGGAGAGGAGCAACGAGTGCGTGCAACAGCCCTGACAGCCCTTGCAGCGACCTATAAATATAACATCATATGAGATTACTAGGAGTGACGACCCTAGACAGGATCTGTATTGGGATTGATATAAGGAAGGTACCTTAGTTTCCCAATATTGCTGTATGATAAGGACTAATAATAACTTGGTAATCATATCACCATCACATTGCATGTGCCTGGAAGATGTGGAGCACTGTGGTTCCGTATGAGGGAGATCGTCGGTGAGGGCATCCATCATGTCATGTCATATTGCATTAACAACAATATTTAGGAATGTTTGAGTTATTGCTTTACTATTATCGTATGATTGATTTGAAAACATGCTAATTTTTACTCTCTTGTCCCACTGAGTTGATCACTCACTCCCACGTTACGGGACGGTGTTTCTGGACACCCACCAAACCCTATTGTGATTGCAGATGATGGCAAGGCCTGCGAGGCGGAGCTGGACTTGATGATGATGAGGAGGATCCCTCCTTTATGTGTGTTCTGATCGACGAAATTACAGGGAGGTTAATTAGATGTCATGACACTTGTCATTTTATATTTTCATAGCACTCATGTATATTTTTTCTTTCTATTTTGAGGTATACATGTATATGTTTAACCTGGTAACATGTTCACACTCTGGAGACTTTCCATTAATTATATATTATATGTATGTATCACAGTCTTCCGCTTGCTAATTTAACTGTCTTTGGAGTATGATATGATATTCTGGCATAATCCCACTCATGTTTAATACATTAACATAGACAACATTCAATCATACACATTTATGTTGCATAAGTGATGTTCTGGAACTCGGGAGTGGAGTTTTTGCTCGACCCCCAATTTTTAGGATGTTATAGTTATGGTGTAGTAAAAAAATAAGTAACAATGTGACCTAAAATCCTTTATTATGAAAAGTAGAGTGACATTTGTGTGGCCACTCAACCATATGGGCTTTTGATAATGGAGTGGCCATAAGACTATGTGGGCATATGAGAATTGTGTGGTTACTCAGACTCGTGGACTATGTTGATGGTGTAACCTCTTGGGTATGTGAACTTAAGATGTGTGTCAGATTGATTATGGACCCTACCTTGATCTAAGTATTGCATATTTCATCATTTATCTGTTAGGCAAGCTAATTCTAGAACATGATTCCAAAATGACTTAGATCCAATTCCTAAATAAGTCAGACGATATGAAATAGTGTTAATTGAACGTATAACTTTCAAACACTTGTGAACCCACTCAATGTACGTATTTTATCTCACACTGTTTATGTAACGCCCGTGAAAAATCCATACTTGGGCTCGAGTACCAACTCGACCCGAAATTGCGTAGAATTCATTCCTTTAGAAAATATGACTAGGTTAGCTAGTGCAACGTTAGAATAGCTGAGAAATGGTCCCTGATCACTTTAAATACGTTCTACGAGGCCCGAAGCGAGTGGAACCAAGGGTGCTATAATGCTCTAAAGCCTCGGATCAAACTCTAAGCCGGTTTGTTCTCGGGACCTCCTTGAAACTTTGTATTGGATCTAGACCGCGCGTCGTAAGTCAGATGCCTACCATCTTAGACCGTTATGACCACTTAGCTGGGCTTGGCAATCGTTTCGAATATCAAGTCCAACTGACGATCACAGGCTATTTCATTGAGCCCGGACCGAAGAGAGTGTGAATAGGGACATAGTTGGAATTTCAAATTCAAATCTGGCACACAAATTTGACGCATCAGTATTAAGCATTCTGACCGTCAGAATACAGCCAAATTACACCCTTGGATCAGGAAAAATATCTATTATATATCACGAGACTTATAGGCCTGATCTTGGTGCGGTGACCGTTAAACTGAAACTGGGCCGCCACGTGCGATTTGGGAACCCTACCGGCCTAAAATCTGGATGCGTGCTAGATCCAGTATACACGAGCTTAAGTCCGACCGCATTTGGCCAGGGGACCTCTAGAAATGCTCTTTTGGACCGAAACGGCCCCGATTTGGTTAGGCACCAAGTAAACATTGTTCCCAAGCCTATTTTGGGAATGTTTTAGGCTATAAAAGGGGTTGAAACCCTCACTCCTCTCTCCCATCCGAATTTGAGAGAAGCCCTAGCTTGGGAGAGAGAAAAAGAGTGAGAGATTGTGAGAGAGTGGGAGAGTTCTTCCTGCCACTTGTGCTACGTGTTGCACGTGCTTAAGCAACACTCCTCTACCGCTTTCCCGGTGATTCCACCACGATCATAGGTAAGTAAAAATCCTAAATAGTTGTTGATTTGAGTTTTCCTTGTTTCCATAGCGATGTAGCTTATGGATCTTATGTATTAGGCTCCTTACTCGCCGTAGACGAAGCATATACGCTCCGCTTCGATTCCCGAGTCTACAAGACACTAGGTGAGGATTTTAGACGCTTTGATTGACGGTTCCCAACGCTTTCAATGTCGTTTAATAGTAGATTCTTGACGGCATCGCCGTTTGACATGTACAAAATGCTCTCCGTTTCCCGTTTCGTAAGCTAACGAAGAATATGAGATTTAGGGCATTTTAGTCATTTGTAGGAAGTACTGTTTACATTCATATTTTACTGATGTGATTGACATGGTTTGTTGTCGCATTAGGAAGTTAGGAATGCGTGCATAATTAGTTTGGCGAAGAGATTCGCCTAGTTGCGCACTTTGGGTCGACATACTATATGTAGACTTAAGTGTGTAGTGTATGTGTTTGTATAAATGCTTGTATTAGTATGTATTGAATTAAATGATGTTATTTGATAGTTTGTGATTGATTTTTCAATTATTATGCTGACCTAAATGATTTTCTACATGTTGACAAAATGCATGATTTCATTACATGCATGGAATGTATGTGCTTGAGGATTTGCTTAAGTTGAATATGCATGGGAAGTATGCCTTGAAGATTTGCTTAAGTTGAATGTTATAACATGTGCTAACATGCTCACATGATGTATTTCAATTCCAATACCTTTTTATAGTGTTAATGTAATTCCATAGATGTGTGGGACTTGACTTAGTCCAGGCAGTCGGTAACCGAGCGAATTCGTGGCTGACTGGTCATAGCCACGAACGACGCGTCGATGAATGTGATTCGTGTTGAGAGTTGGCGGCAGTGGTTAGGCCACGCGAAGTGTTTTACGCACTTCATGTCGTTCAATTCGAGATGCGATCGCGCTAGTCGAGCCCGTCAAGTAACCCGACTGGCCGATGTTTGTTCACCTTATATGTATCATAACTGCTTGAACCTAGGGTACTGAACTTACCATTGTAAACCCTATTAAGCGTGGTACCTTGATCCACGAAGACTCATGAGCCGGGCATGGTGGTATGGGACACCGTGGTCGAGCTGTCGGCCTACGCTGGGGCCACAAACCTCCCCGTAGTGACCAATGAGCACCTTGACTCGTGAGCAGATTATGGTGGTATGGGACACTATATTCTAGCTGTCGGCCTACACTGATCAGGCGACGAGCCCTTTGTAGTGACCGCGAGCGTATTCTGAGTTCACGGGAGGCGACGACCCTTCCGTGCAGTAGAGTACAATAGGCCTGTATTGATAAGGTGATGGGGGAGCGGTGCAACGAGTGCGAGCAACAGCCCTGGCAGCCCTTGCAGTGACCTACGAAATGTACATCGTATGAGATTACTAGGAGTGACGACCCTAGACAGGATCCGTGTTGGGATTGATACAAGGGAGGTACCTTAGTTTCCCAATCCTGCTGTTTGAATGGACTAATAACAACTTGGTAATCATATCACCATAGCATTGCATGTGCCTAGAAGATGTGGAGCACTCTAGGGAGTGTGGCATGCCGCGGTCGTAAGATGTTGCCGTATGAGGGTGATCGTCGGTGAGGGCATACATCACGTCATATCATCTTGCATTAACAACAGTATTAGAATTGTCTGATTTACTGCTTTACTATTATCGCGTGATTGAATTGTGAACATGCTAATCTTTGCTCTATGATTCCACTGAGTTGATCACTCATTCCCACGTTACGGGATGGTGTTTGCAACACCCACCAGACCCTGTTGTAGTTGCAGGTGACGACGAGATCCAGGAGGTGGAGCCGGAGATTGACGAGGACCAGGATGAGTTCTCGTATATGCAGTATCACGACGGCTTCCCGTAGGTGACCTGGATCGAGGGGGACTTCAGTGGGACTATTTTGAACTTATTCTTTGTCTATTTACATGCATATGAGACTCAGAGATGTAGTCATACTTTGTAGACAGTTGAGATTACTTTGTTTTTTAATACAGTGATATATATATTGTTTAGTCTTCCGCTTGGTTTTATCACTGGATCTGAAGTATGAATTGCAGTTTTGGTATACTTTTACTCATGTGAATGCTTTAAATCAGACAACATTGAATCATAACCATTTTTGTTGCATAAGTGACGGTCTGGAACTCGGGAGTTGAGTTTATACACGACCCCCGATTTTCAGGGTGTTACAAGTTGGTATCAGAGCATGAATGAGAGTATACTGGGCCTGGGTTATGGTCTTGCGACGTACGCTGTCGCTTCCTTTGACTTAGGTGGGTGCGAGAAGGGTCTAGAAACACTTCTAGGATCACAGATTCGCCGATAGGCGAAGTCTATAAGAATCGATCGCAAGATCGAGTCTGTAACGTATCTCGGGTCGCGTAAAGCAACCCGAATCACTTCTAAGCTGTAGGAAGTCGGGTTGAGGCGTCCTATGAGCGGTTTTAAACCGCAAAAGTGAATCCATGGGCCGTGGAATGACCACGACTCCTGTAATCAATCGCCGGGGCTTAAAAACCCCGTTTCACCAAAAATCTTCAAAATTCCTTCTCTAAACACTTCAACCTTCAGTTCTTTCTTATCCATTTCATATTAGGCATCAAACCTAATGTGAAAATAACACAAATTAGCGCATTCACCAAATTTTACAGTGAATAGTAAAATTTCATGAAAAATGGCCATAAGGCCATTCTAACTTCACTTTATTTAGCAACTAAGGAGCTATAAAGATGTACTGGCTCCTTCTACCCCAAATTCATATGCTGCATCATATGGTTTGGTATTCGGGATTGTGATGTGGACCCGAAAATCCCTGAACACATGTTTGGGCTCATAGAGACCAAAATACAATGAACCAAGGGGTGGGACCTGACTTTTTGGGGCCCTGGGACCATGGGGGACCAGACCCATGGGGTCCCACCGGTCAACTTACGAGTTGACCGGCGATGCCATCGCCGGCCGGCGACCTCCGTGGGTGCTGTCCTTCGGGCGCAGCCACTTAAATGGCCTCCACATCACCCCTATGCACCTCCCATCCCACGAAAACCCCTAAAACCCACCTCTCCTTCACAAACAGCCCCCTTGCATACCCTAGATTCGATTTTCAGCACTCCATTCCAAACCCCGGTGACCCAAACCACTCTTAAACCCTTCCTTGGCCAAAACCGACCACCACCCATCAGTTATTGGGTGTTGGCAGCCCCTTTCCTTGAAGATTTCCCCATTTGGAGCTCCAAAATCCCCCAAATAGTGCTGAAATCGTGAGGTGCTCCATCCCATCTTTTTGTTTGTATTTTTTCCTGAAAGTACAGCCTTGGGAAGCTTGAAGCATCCCTCTACGATGCCTAGATTTCCTTTTGTCAGATTGGGCAGTCATTTCTCCGCATTTTTGGCATTTTCCATGGCTTTCGTGGAAGCCATTTTGGGTCTTTTGTCACTCTCATCCATCCTGTCTTTGATGGGTAAGAGGAAAACTGTAACAGACGAGGCTGGGCCGAGCCGCCCTGCTCGATTGAGAAGACCGCGGGGTGGTGCCGCAAGTTCAAGCGCCGCCGCAGGTCCAGCTGTAGTCCTGGAGTGCCGTACAAAGCGGGATTTGGATCCCCATGCACATCTTGGACGAACCATCCTATCAGAGATGCCTCATGGTGAATACACTGATCGTAGAGTGTTATTTGAGGCGGACGTAGATGGGCGATTGTTCGGCGAATATCTGTTGTTCGAACGCATTGAAGCCGCGCACTGGGGACCGATCTTTGAAGCTCGCGCTCGTGCTAATGTGAGCACTGTTCGTGCCTTCTATGCTAGCATCCAGAATCCCACCTTGGATCCTTTGCAGTTCAAAATCCCTTTTGGTAGAGATCGGATGGCTACGATCGACGTCCGGTTGATTGCGCGACTTCTCAATGTGCCCCTAGGTGATGTACATCCAAGTGAGAAGAATTTGAGGACTAGACGTGAACGAGATCGCCACACCAGGTTTCTGTGCGGTAAGTTGGTTCCATGGCAGCCTAATAATAGCCTCAAGGCGACGTACATGTCTGAAGATTTGCGTCTGCTGCATCACATCTGCACGTTCAATGTTTATCCTAGGTCGACGAACCGCATTGAATGTACACGTCTTATGGTCGATTTCTTATTTCTGGTGGCCCAGGGAGAGAACGTATGTATGGCCACTTTCATCTTACGGCAGATAGTTCTCATAGCCAGGTCGAGAAGAACATCCGAATCCCTTCCCTTTGGCCGACTCATTTGCAAGATTGCGCTTGAGTTTGCCTATAGACTTAGACCCGAATTGCCGGTATCGATTCACACCATCGATGAGTCGACAATGGTTAAGATGAAGATTGGGTCGCAATACCGTGAAAATCAACTTGAAAGGGATAGTGGGGATGACTTTGATGAAGAGGAAGATCAAAGCGAAGAAGAACCTAGAGCAGAGGTTCAGGAAGAGGTTCAGGAAGAAGCAGAAGAGGAGGCTCAGGATACTGATGAGAGCCCTCCTCCTTCTGCGCAGACTACTATCGACGACCGCATTGCTCGGATGGAGGAGAGTCAGACCGCTTTGCGAAGGGAAGTCCAAGAACTTCGAGCGGAAGTCGCTGATGCCAAGGCTGTTACAAAGAAGAAGTTTGGCAAGGTGACTCGCACCTTGAAGACAATCCTGTGTTGCTTACAGGATAAGGGTGCTCCTCCTCCGTCGCCAGACTCCGACTAGTGACGCGATCTTTGATGTTGTTATGAGTAGTTAGCCATTTTCTGTTTTATGTGTGTAAGCCTGTTAGGGCTAGTGCTTTGCTTATGTTGCTGTTGCTTAACTGTCTTAATTTCCATGTCGTTCTAGTCATGATGCTTGTAAGGATATATCCCTTGTATTGTGACAATTTTGATTAATTGAAATGCATGGAATGCCTTTGACTCTTTAAGTGAATGATTGTGGTGTATATGTGCGATTGAGACTGACAAGGTAGCGCCCTATTTTGAATATAGGGAATGCCACCTAAGATTACGAGGAGCGCGGTTCGGCTTTCATTGTCAGAGCAGATGGATCAGGCTCCCTCTCAGTCTGGCACTCGTCCGGACCCTGCTGTGGGCCCGATTCCTGAGGCGGTTCGGTCGTCTCAGCCTGCTGTTGGTCCTACAGATGGACCACCGCCATTTACACCATCAGTTAGAGAGCCACAGCGCGCATCTACTTCCGCACCTCATCCGCCACAGCCTGCTCCACCACCTGATAGATTCGAGCAGATGATGGCTATGATGCTACAACAGCAGCAGCTTCTGACCACCATAGTTGGGACTTTAGCCCAGGGTGGGGGTGCGACTGCATCTACTCCGCCTGTACCACCTGCGCATCCAGCTGAGGATGCCTATACTTACGCCCAGGATGAGGGCATAGCACATCCTGCGCAGCCTGCTTTTCCTGCGGGGAATCCTGCCGACACACGGGGCCTTCTGGAGCGATTTCAGCGCTTGCGGCCTCCTACTTTCACGGGTTCTCACAGACCCGAGGAGGCCGAGTTCTGGCTCGAACGAGTGTCGAAGATTCTACGCATGTTGCACTGTACCGAGGCTGAGCAGGTAGAGCTGGCTACCTTCCAGTTTGAGAGAGAGGCCAGTATGTGGTGGGATAGTATATTGCGGACTGTTACCGCCGATTTCGTATGGACATGGGCAGCATTCGAGTTCCGCTTCCATGAGAAGTATTATCCTCAGACCTACAGGCACGAGAGGGAGAATGAGTTTCTTCGTCTCAGGCAGGCAGCGATGACGGTTACCGAGTATGAGCATCGGTTCACAGAGTTGGGCAGGTACGTCCCGACGATTCTAGCTGATGAGCAGATGCGCATACGGCGCTTTTTGGAGGGCTTGCGACCGGATATTCGGTCGAAGATGTGCTGTATCAGTTTCCCCTCCTATGCGGAGTTGGTTCACATGTCCATGCGGGCAGAGCAGGACGTGGATCGACTTGCGCGATCACGAGGCCCGACTACTTCCAGGCCGCGACCGGAGTTGCCAGATAGGCCCTTCGCGGGCAAGAGGCCTCGCATTGATCCTCCTACCAGGACCACGGCGCCAGTAGGACCGTTTCGGCGCCCTGATTTATCATGCACATACTGTGGGAGGACGGGCCACCTAGCGCAGAGTTACTTTTCGAGGATGCGGGACAGTGGGTTCTCGCCGCCGCAGAAGATTGATCGTGTACGTCCATAGGCGATATCAGCACCGCCTATACGGTCAGCTCCTGCGCATCCCTCTTTCAGACCCACAGTATCGCAGGTTCGACAGTCCCCACGGCCCTTGACACAGCGGCCGAACCGGCCACAGCAGGCTCGGGTTCATGCACTGACTGCTGAGGCATCTACGACGCCGACTTTCCAGCATTCAGCCTTCGAGGTCACGGGCCATATCGGAGGTACTCCCGTTCTTGTCATGGTGGACACTGGTTCCACGATTTCTTTGATATCGCGTGCCGTAGTCAGACGTCTTGGGTTGCAGACTATCACTATGGATAGCGTGCGAGTCCTTGCAGCTCATGGAGATTATTCGGATGTCACCCAGATGTGTGAGGGTTGTTTAGTTGATCTGGGAGGCAGGACGATGACTCTTGATCTGGTCGTCGATCCCTCGCTCGTATATCTCGACGTCATTCTTGGCATGGACTGGTTGACTGCAGCGAGAGCCGAGATTGACTGCGAGGCTCGTGTGGTGACGGTGTACGAGCCTGAGGGCACGCCTTTCACATTTTCAGTGCGGGTAAATCTTCCTTTCCGCATTCTTAGCTACGCCACTCTATTGCGCGACGCTGGTGCCCAGGTACTTGAGCAGACGCCAGTTGTTTCTGAGTTCGGGGATCTGTTCAGGAAGATCCCTAGTTTGCCGCCCCGACGTGAGATCGATTTCACTATCGATCTGGTTCCTGGTTCTACACCCGTCGCACTGCCGACGTATCGCATGGCACCATGTGAGATGGAGGAGTTGAGGACGCAGATTGATGGCCTGCTAGAGCTTGGCTTTATACGGCCTAGCGTGTCTCCTTGGGGAGCACCGGTCTTGTTCGTGAAGAAGAAGGATGGTTCGCTGCGATTGTGTATTGATTATCGCAGGCTGAACCAGCTCACGGTGAAGAACAAGTACCCTTTGCCCAGGATCGATGACTTGTTTGATCAGTTGAGAGGAGCACAGTACTTCTCGAAGATTGATCTTCAGTCAGTATATCATCAGCTGCGCGTCAGAGATGAGGACGTGCAGAAGACAGCATTCAGGACCAGTTTTGGTCATTACGAGTTCCTTGTGATGTCGTTCGGTCTCACGAACGCACCAGCCGTGTTCATGGATCTGATGAACAGGGTATTGCGGCCTTTCCTCTATCGATTCGTCGTTGTCTTCATCGACGACATTTTGGTATACTCTAGGAGTCGAGAGGAGCATGAGGAGCACTTGCGTTTGGTCCTTGATACGCTCAGACAGCATCAGTTGTTCGCACAGTATAAGAAGTGCGACTTCTGGAAGCAGGAGGTGAAGTTTCTGGGACATGTGGTGTCCAAGGATGGCATGGCAGTTGACCTGTCTAAGGTAGCTGCGGTGCAGGACTGGGAGCAGCCTGGTTCTGTCACTGAGGTGAGGAGTTTCTTCGGTCTCGCTGGCTACTATCGGCGCTTCATTCAGGATTTCTCGAAGATCGCGAGACCCTTATCTCAGTTGACACGGAAGGACGTGAAGTTTGCCTGGAATGATAAGGCGGAGTCAGCTTTTCAGGAGCTGAAGGACAGACTTACGTCCGCCCCTGTGCTAGTATTGCCAGAGCAAGGGGTTAAATACACTATATACACTGACGCGTCTAGCGTTAGTTTGGGTTGTGTCCTTATGCAGAGGGACAGGGTAATTTCGTATGCCTCGAGACAATTAAGGAAGCACGAGGAGAATTACCCTACACACGACCTGGAGTTGGCAGCCGTGATATTCGCACTGAGACTCTGGAGACATTACCTCTACGGAGAGGAGTTCGAGCTCTTTTGCGACCACAAGAGCCTCAAGTACATATTCACACTGCGGGACTTGAATATGAGGCAGCGGCGATGGATGGAGACGCTGAAGGACTTCAAGTTTGAAGTCTCTTACCATCATGGGAAGGCGAACCTTGTGGCTGATGCGTTGAGCCGCAAGAATCCGATAGAGTTTGCGGCTCCGCTGATGGTTGCCGAGTGGGATATGGTTGAGTTTTTGCGAGACTTTGAGCAGAAACTCACCGTAGAGGAGCCATTTGAGTTCATCGCACACGTACAGGTGCGATCCCAGATCGATGACGGTGTCATCGAGGCGCAGAGGGACGACGCGCATCTTACTGAGCTTCGAGAGCAGGCCAGTGATGATGCTGACGCCGACTGGCGAGTTGGTATGGATGGGGGCTTACGTTACCGTGGCCGCCTATGCGTTCCTGATGTCCCTGACTTGAGACGAGAGATTCTCGAGGCTGCGCATTCTACTAGACTCGCGATGCATCCAGGCAGCACGAAGATGTATCGTGACGTGAAGAGGACGTATTGGTGGGAAGGTATGAAGACCCACATTGCTGAGTTCGTGTCCCGTTGTCTCACTTGTTAGCAGGTGAAGGCAGAGCATCGCCGACCACCTGAACTTTTGCAGCCTATGCCGATTGCAGAGTGGAAGTGGGATTTCATTTCCATGGACTTCATTTCTGGGTTGCCGAAGACGAGGAAGGGGCATGATTCCATTTGGGTGATCGTCGACCGATTGACGAAGTCGGCGCACTTCCTACCGATCAGAGTTACGAACTCTGCAGACGAGCTGGCTAGATTGTATATCCGAGAGATTGTGTGTCTGCATGGAGTTCCGTTGGAGATCGTGTCGGACAGAGACACGCGGTTCACTTCTATTTTCTGGACTCGCATTCAGGAGGCTATGGGTGTAAAGTTGAAGTTCAGTACTGCCTTCCACCCACAGACGGACGGACAGACGGAGCGAGTGAACCAGATCCTGGAGGACATGTTGCGAGCTTGCGCATTGGACTTCAAGGACAGTTGGGATGACTGTCTTGCATATGCGGAGTTTGCGTACAACAATAGCTTCCAGGCGAGTATCGGCATGGCACCTTATGAGGCGCTGTATGGGCGACCTTGTCGCGCACCGCATTGCTGGTTAGAGGTCGGTGAGCGCAGCTTGATTGGCCCAGAGTTGGTGCAGGCGACGTCAGAGAAGATTGATATTATTCGACGTCGGCTTCTTACAGCGCAGAGCAGACAGAAGAGCTACGCCGATACGACACGGAGACCACTAGAGTTCACAGTCGGGGATCATGTGTTTTTGCGAGTTTCCCCTATGAAGGGAGTCCTTCGGTTCGGGAAGAAGGGGAAGCTGGCACCGCGATTCATTGGTCCATTTCAGATCCTCGATCGTGTGGGATCAGTGGCTTACCGATTGGCTTTACCCACGCCCCTCGCGAGCGTCCACAACGTATTTCATGTTTCTATGCTGAAGAAGTACGTTGCTGATCCTTCTCATATCATCAGATGGGAGCAGGTGCAGTTAGGAGAGGATGTTACTTATATCCTACGACCGACACGCATCTTAGACCGGAAGGAGCAGGTACTGCGTAGCAAGGTGATTCCCCTTGTGAAGGTACTATGGACGCATCATACTGAGGAGGAGGCTACTTGGGAGACAGAAGCCGAGATCAGAAAGAACTACCCACAGCTTCTCGAGGAGTACGAAAAGGTATAAAATTTCGAGGATGAAATTATTTGTTAAGGGGGGTAGATTGTAACGCCCGTGAAAAATCCATACTTGGGCTCGAGTACCAACTCGACCCGAAATTGCGTAGAATTCATTCCTTTAGAAAATATGACTAGGTTAGCTAGTGCAACGTTAGAATAACTGGGAAATGGTCCCTGATCACTTTAAATACGTTCTACGAGGCCCGAAGCGAGTGGAACCAAGGGTGCTATAATGCTCTAAAGCCTCGGATCAAACTCTAAGCCGGTTTGTTCTCGGGACCTCCTTGAAACTTTGTATTGGATCTAGACCGCGCGTCGTAAGTCAGATGCCTACCATCTTAGACCGTTATGACCACTTAGCTGGGCTTGGCAATCGTTTCGAATATCAAGTCCAACTGACGATCACAGGCTATTTCATTGAGCCCGGACCGAAGAGAGTGTGAATAGGGACATAGTTGGAATTTCAAATTCAAATCTGGCACACAAATTTGACGCATCAGTATTAAGCATTCTGACCGTCAGAATACAGCCAAATTACACCCTTGGATCAGGAAAAATATCTATTATATATCACGAGACTTATAGGCCTGATCTTGGTGCGGTGACCGTTAAACTGAAACTGGGCCGCCACGTGCGATCTGGGAACCCTACCGGCCTAAAATCTGGATGCGTGCTAGATCCAGTATACACGAGCTTAAGTCCGACCACATTTGGCCAGGGGACCTCCAGAAATGCTCTTTTGGACCGAAACGGCCCCGATTTGGTTAGGCACCAAGTAAACATTGTTCCCAAGCCTATTTTGGGAATGTTTTAGGCTATAAAAGGGGTTGAAACCCTCACTCCTCTCTCCCATCCGAATTTGAGAGAAGCCCTAGCTTGGGAGAGAGAAAAAGAGTGAGAGATTGTGAGAGAGTGGGAGAGTTCTTCCTGCCACTTGTGCTACGTGTTACACGTGCTTAAGCAACACTCCTCTACCGCTTTCCCGGCGATTCCACCGCGATCCTAGGTAAGTAAAAACCCTAAATAGTTGTTGATTTGAGTTTTCCTTGTTTCCATAGCGATGTAGCTTATGGATCTTATGTATTAGGCTCCTTACTCGCCGTAGACGAAGCATATACGCTCCGCTTCGATTCCCGAGTCTACAAGACACTAGGTGAGGATTTTAGACGCTTTGATTGACGGTTCCCAACGCTTTCAATGTCGTTTAATAGTAGATTCTTGACGGCATCGCCGTTTGACATGTACAAAATGCTCTCCGTTTCCCGTTTCGTAAGCTAACGAAGAATATGAGATTTAGGGCATTTTAGTCATTTGTAGGAAGTACTGTTTACATTCATATTTTACTGATGTGATTGACATGGTTTGTTGTCGCATTAGGAAGTTAGGAATGCGTGCATAATTAGTTTGGCGAAGAGATTCGCCTAGTTGCGCACTTTGGGTCGACATACTATATGTAGACTTAAGTGTGTAGTGTATGTGTTTGTATAAATGCTTGTATTAGTATGTATTGAATTAAATGATGTTATTTGATAGTTTGTGATTGATTTTTCAATTATTATGCTGACCTAAATGATTTTCTACATGTTGACAAAATGCATGATTTCATTACATGCATGGAATGTATGTGCTTGAGGATTTGCTTAAGTTGAATATGCATGGGAAGTATGCCTTGAAGATTTGCTTAAGTTGAATGTTATAACATGTGCTAACATGCTCACATGATGTATTTCAATTCCAATACCTTTTTATAGTGTTAATGTAATTCCATAGATGTGTGGGACTTGACTTAGTCCAGGCAGTCGGTAACCGAGCGAATTCGTGGCTGACTGGTCATAGCCACGAACGACGCGTCGATGAATGTGATTCGTGTTGAGAGTTGGCGGCAGTGGTTAGGCCACGCGAAGTGTTTTACGCACTTCATGTCGTTCAATTCGAGATGCGATCGCGCTAGTCGAGCCCGTCAAGTAACCCGACTGGCCGATGTTTGTTCACCTTATATGTATCATAACTGCTTGAACCTAGGGTACTGAACTTACCATTGTAAACCCTATTAAGCGTGGTACCTTGATCCACGAAGACTCATGAGCCGGGCATGGTGGTATGGGACACCGTGGTCGAGCTGTCGGCCTACGCTGGGGCCACAAACCTCCCCGTAGTGACCAATGAGCACCTTGACTCGTGAGCAGATTATGGTGGTATGGGACACTATATTCTAGCTGTCGGCCTACACTGATCAGGCGACGAGCCCTTTGTAGTGACCGCGAGCGTATTCTGAGTTCACGGGAGGCGACGACCCTTCCGTGCAGTAGAGTACAATAGGCCTGTATTGATAAGGTGATGGGGGAGCGGTGCAACGAGTGCGAGCAACAGCCCTGGCAGCCCTTGCAGTGACCTACGAAATGTACATCGTATGAGATTACTAGGAGTGACGACCCTAGACAGGATCCGTGTTGGGATTGATACAAGGGAGGTACCTTAGTTTCCCAATCCTGCTGTTTGAATGGACTAATAACAACTTGGTAATCATATCACCATAGCATTGCATGTGCTTGGAAGATGTGGAGCACTCTAGGGAGTGTGGCATGCCGCGGTCGTAAGATGTTGCCGTATGAGGGTGATCGTCGGTGAGGGCATACATCACGTCATATCATCTTGCATTAACAACAGTATTAGAATTGTCTGATTTACTGCTTTACTATTATCGCGTGATTGAATTGTGAACATGCTAATCTTTGCTCTATGATTCCACTGAGTTGATCACTCATTCCCACGTTACGGGATGGTGTTTGCAACACCCACCAGACCCTGTTGTAGTTGCAGGTGACGACGAGATCCAGGAGGTGGAGTCGGAGATTGACGAGGACCAGGATGAGTTCTCGTATATGCAGTATCACGACGGCTTCCCGTAGGTGACCTGGATCGAGGGGGACTTCAGTGGGACTATTTTGAACTTATTCTTTGTCTATTTACATGCATATGAGACTCAGAGATGTAGTCATACTTTGGAGACAGTTGAGATTACTTTATTTTTCCATACAGTGATATATATATTGTTTAGTCTTCCGCTTGCTTTTATCACTGGATCTGAAGTATGAATTGCAGTTTTGGTATACTTTTACTCATGTGAATGCTTTAAATCAGACAACATTGAATCATAACCATTTTTGTTGCATAAGTGACGGTCTGGAACTCGGGAGTTGAGTTTATACACGACCCCCGATTTTCAGGGTGTTACAGTTTAATTGTTTTACCAACCAAATAGTTCAATCATGGAGTCCACTGACATGTGCCTTGTGCATCTGAACTGTTCTTCCTTGTACTACCTTAATGTATGTGAGTTACTTATACTATCTACTTGTTGGGATCCGCTGTAATGTTTGTGTGTGGACCCATACAGGACTACTTGGAAGTAGAACCCACTACGTTGTATGAGACAAACCAACATCATCCAACCGTGACTAACTCTTATGTGTATATTATATATCAAGTCATTCAACTTAGGGCTCATTGTATCTTATGAAGTTTACCTATGCATCCATAGAACTACTATGATAATTATTTGCAAATCCAACCTACTAAGAACCCACTTGAAGGTGAAGCCCTCTACATTATATGAGTTTCACTAGTACTATCCATCCTCTAGCTCATTTTCTATATGTTATATTTATGCCTTTCATCTCATAAGTGCATGTACTTTATGTAACCACCACTCATTAATCATAAGACCCAGTTAGGGTATAACCATGTGGTCCCAATAGAAGAGAATCATGTCGGGCCAAAGCCAGTAGTGGAATATCTATCTTGCGAAGGATATGGTGTAATTCTGAATACAATTAATGCTCGTGATTATGATAGCTATGGATGATATTAGTGATGTTAATGATTATAGTTAATAGAAGTATGTGATTTAATATCTTAATTAATGTTGTTCCACTTCCTGGCATACTAAACTCATCTAATTAACTATGTTAATATTGATCATACTCATGCACCATAGGATGATGGTATGTGCAAGTGTACTTCAATATATTTGTTCATGTGTAAGATTTGTCCTCTTCAGTTTAGTCACATGACCATGGATTGAAATAGTTGATAGTGGCACTTGATGATTATACGTCATTTTTGGCTTAAAGGTTAAGCAAACCCTAAACTCATTGCATTATATGCATACCACATGCCCTTGAACGTATGCCTTATCATAATTACTTGAATTCATGCAAAATCATGACATACATGATGATCTAAATACTACAGTCATGCCATATAACATGAGTTGGATTTTGACGACGAAATGTACATTTATGATGATGGCTTAGGTTATCCCTGAAAATGAATGGGACACTGGAAGTGTGGAAATAGTAGGAGATGATATACCCCTTAGGTTGAAAGTCTCTAAAACCTAATGCTAGCTAGGGATACCTCACCGTCGGGTTGAGTGGATACATGGGTCATGGATTTGACTCCCACTAACGAGGTCGGGTTGAGAGAGGTGGGTCCAACCTGTTAAGGGCTAAGGTGCAAATAGGGACCGGTCTGACTCACCGGCAAGGAGAAGCGTGAATGAGGTCTGCTACTAGCATGCCGGGTGGAAGTCCACTGCAGGGCAGGTATGCGAGGTCGATTGCTGGTGCCTAATGCATGGGTGTCAACCATGGTATTTTCTCGAGATATACAGTTATGATATGGCATGACAATTGATGATGATGATGTGATTACAGATGCGTGTAATACGGTTATGGCTGTGGTATAGGAGAAATGAAAATATGACTTGGTGATGCTGGTAGCATTGACTCGGAGTATTACTATGATGCATATGCATTGCATTGGCATTGGCATCGTACCTTGCGTACTACATGCCTTTCAGCATATATGAGTTCTTCGTGACATATTTATCTTGCTTGCATGTAGGACACTATACACACGTGTGTACTCACTAGGCTTTTTGCCTAAGCTTCCTATTTCTCATTTTTTTCATGGCAGGAGTAGGCTTGGAAGACTTAGCTTTCTCGTTGCATTGTATCTATTTTTCGATTTGGCAATGTTGACGTTGTGTACCTTTTGAAAAGCATTGTACTTGTAACCACTAGGATTTATAATGGAGAATGTTGCTTAGCATTTTGATCATGGATCTTCATGCTCATGTATTATATGTATATATATATGTGTATATATATATATTTCATTCAAAAATCTTCCTTGCAGTGCGATGAACTTGGGACTTGGTGTATGGAAGTTGAGTGCCAGTTTCGGGCCATCATGAAAGCTGTTCGTCCTCGAATTTGGGGCGTGACACACAACCCCAAGTGTAGGGTCATGATGTAGTAATAATTTCGATAAGACCGAGGTTGAATCCACATGGACTGATCTTGTAAGTTTCTGAAATTAACTAGAAGTAGAACTAGAAGATGTAAATCTAATTCTAGAATTAATTGAAAGAGTAATTGTGATTAAAGTGATTCAAACTAACAAATTCAAAGGTGGTAACTAAGGTTTCCAAGGATCCACTTGTAGAGATCAGGGAGCCCTCTTACTTGATTCAAGTCGCACGATTGGAATTGGAGTCCTATCCTATTCAATTGGAAGATATACAATTAAGATCAATTTGAACTTTCCTTGACCTAATTCTCAATGGAGGAGAATTATGATAATTGAAAGAGATTCTATAACAAAAACATGTCCATGAGATGATGACTAGCAATAGGATTTACCAATCCCACAATCTCAAAATCTGAAAAAGAAGATACTCAAAGCTATTGCAGATCTACTGTAATTTGAGTCACAATAAACCATTAAGAACTGAAAGTATTCCTTTAAAATCAAACTAGAATCAAAGAAGGTTCAACATAAACATGAATCAAAGTAGAAGAAACATCCCATCACGCTACAAGCTTCACCTCTTAGCCCTACCTAAGAGGTTTAGCGAACCATAGACATGATTGAACCAAAGTCTCTTAAATAAAACATGAAAACAACTAAGGAAAAAGAAGAAAAACTCTTGGCGACGGCTTATCCACCCTTTTGCTCAAATCTTTAAACTCTAGAAGATACATAGGAACATCCTTGGGACTCCTATTTATAGTTATGCCACACCTCTTACGAACCGACCTTGAATTCGTAAACTGACCTTGGAACTGCCTCAAATTTACATGTTCCGTGTGCTATTTGTGTAACCTTAGACGAGTCGAGGAAAACCTTCGACTAGTCGAAGGTCACCTTCGAATGGTTAAGGAAAGTCTTCGACTAGTTGAGAATTGCATGAAATTAAAAGTTCATGTTGATAGAGTTTGAGTCAAGGAATCTTCAACTAGTCAAACATGAGCCTTAGACTGGTCGAAGGAGGGCTTAGACTAGTCGAGGCAGGTAGATTTTTAGGGTTCCTTTTCTTCACTTCAAGTCTTCAATTTTCTTCATTCCTCACTTAGTTTTCTTAGATCTTTAGCATGTGAATTCTTCGTTTTTGGTCTTCTAAGATCCAACCTTTGGTTCGACGATTCTTGAGCGTTAAATCCATGCTTTAAGCATCCTTTCCAATACAAGCTCTTAAATTCACCTTACAACACAAACATATTAAAATAGAACATTAAGCATTATCATGTTCATAAAACCAAGTAATAAATGGGGGATAATATGCAACATTTGACCTTAATAGTAATTGGATTACCACTGGCGGTAATCTGATTACTGCCCCAACATGGAACAGGGCAAAAATTGAACGTTGCCCCTCCTCGAGGCTGAGGGAGACTAGAAATGCATCATAGCATGAACAAATAATCATCAGGGACTCAAAAGAGCATACTAAAGCAAGGTACAAGAAAATATGTTTTCATCAAAAAAGGAAGTTTGTAGATATAGAGTACAAAGGTAAAGAAAGTGGGAGACCACTGCTGAAAAGGAGAGCTTAAACAGTCCTAGAGGGGAGGGGGGTGTGAATAGGATTACGCCAACTAATCAAATAAAGTGCAGAAAAAAATAAATCAAAGGTCTCAATTGCACTAGTATTGAAATGTTAATTCAAAATGATTTGTAGGACAACCTTCACCCAAATAATTTTAGGTAGGACAACTTTATTTCACAAAATTTGTAAGAATCAAAATTTCAAACAAAGTAAGAGTAAATAAAAGCTAAACTATTACAAGCATTCACCACTTTAACTTAAAGAGATTATAATCATTCACCACATAAACAATAAAGGCATTCACCACAAAGAATTATAGTGGTTTGGTGTGTCAACAATTGTTCTCAAATAATCACACCTACTCCACTCCTAATAATCACTTTCCACATGATATTGGCTTTCACTATAAATAATGTTTTCACATGAACACCTTAAAACCTTATACAGTTGTGATTTTAGCGGGCTATTACAAACAAAAAAACCCATCACTGAGATTTTCTGGCTATCTCAGGAAAACCAACAATGATATTTTCTGTCTATCTCAATAAAACTAAAATATAAAAGAATTATATACTCTTCTTCACCTTTGAAGACATATCTATCAATGTAGCCGTAGAACCACTTCTCTTGAATGTAGATTGTTTAATGTTCAATTATATAGACAAGGTGTAACATCCCAAAAATCGGGGGTCGAGTAAAAACCCATCTCTCGAGTTTCAAAATGTTATTTATGCAACATAAATGTGTATGATTGAATGTTGTCTATGTTAATGTATTAAACATGAGTGGGATTAATCTAAAACAACATATCATACTCCAGAGACAGTTAAATTTACAAGCGGAAGACTGTGATAGTATGTATAACATATATAAACTGCTGTATGTCTCCAGAGTGTGAACATGTTACCAGGTTATATACATACATGTATACTCCAAAAGTAAACAAAAGAGAATATACATGAGTGCTCTAAAAATATAAAATGACAAGTGTCAAAGTATCTAATCAACCTCCCTGTAATCCCGTCAAACAGAACACGCATAAAGGAGGGATCCTCCTCATCATTAACAAGTCCAGCTCCGCTTCTCAAGCAGCGCCATCATCTGCAATCACAAAAAGGGACTGGTGGGTGTCCGAAAATACCATCCCGTAACGTGGGAATGAGTAGCTAACTCAGTGAAATAATAGAGCAAGGATTAACATGTTCTCAAATCAATCATGCGATAATAGTAAAGCAGTAAATCAAACATTTCTAATACTGTTGTTAATGCAATATGACATGACGTGATGGATGCCCTCACCGACGATCTCCTTCATACGACACCATCTTACGACCGCGGCATGCAATCGTCCCACAGTGCTTCACATCTTCTAGGCACATGCAATGTAATGGTGATATGATTTCTGAGTTGTTATTAGTCCATTCAAACAGCAGGATTGAGAAACTAAGGTACTTTCCTTATATCAATCCCAACACAGATCCTGTCTAGGGTCGTCACTCCTAGTAATCTCATACGATGTGTATTTTGTAGGTCGCTGCAAGGGCTGTCAGGGCTGTTGCACGCACTCGTTGCACCGCTCCCCCATCACCTTATCAATACGGGCCTACTGTACTCTCACTGCTACGGAAGGGTCGTTGCCTCCCGTAGACTCAGAATACGCTTGCGGTCACTACAAAGGACTCGTCGCCTGATCAGTGTAGGCCGACAGCAAGAATATAGTGTCCCATACCACCATAATCTACTCACGAGACATAGGTGCTCACTGGTCACTGCTGGGAGGTTTGTGGCCATAGCGTAGGCCGACAGCTCGACCACAGTGTCCCATACCACCATGCCCGGCTGATGAGTCTTTGTGGATCAAGGTACCATGGTTGACAGGGTTTACAATGGTAAGTTCAGTACCCTATGTTCAAGCAGTTATGACTCATACAGGGTGAACATACAACGGCCAATCGGGTTACTTGACGGGCTCGACTAGCACGAGCGCATCTCAAGTTGAATGACACGAAGTGCGTAAAACACCTCGCGTGGCCTAACCACTGCCGCCAACTCCAAAACACGGCTCGCGATCATCGACGCGTCGTTGTAGCAAAGATAGGCTAACCACAAACTTGCTCGATTACCCACTGCCTGGACTAGGTATAGTCCCAAACAATTATGAATTCACATCAGCCATCATGTAAGAGTAATGGAAATGAAATACAACCATGTGAGCATGTTAACACATGTTATAACATACAACTTAAGTGAATCATCAAGCACATGCATTTCATACATATAATGAAATCATGCATATAGCTAACATATAGGAAATCATTTACATCAGCATAGTAATTGAGAAATCAATCTCAAACTAATACATAACACCATTTAATTCAATACATACTAATACAATCATCTATACAAACACTTAAACCACACACTTAAGTCTACATATAGTATGTCGACTCAAAGTGCGCATTTAGGTGAATCTCTTCGCCAAACTAATTATGCACGCATTCCTAATATCCTAATGCGACAAGAAGACATGTCAATCACATCAGAAAAATATGGATGAAAATAGTATTTCCTACAAATGACTAAAATGCCCTAAATCTCATATTCTTCGTCTGCTTACGAAACAGGAAACGGACAGCATGTTGTACATGTCAAATGGCATTGCCGTCGATAATCTACTATTAAACGACATTGAAAGCGTTGGAAACAGTCAATCAAAATGTCTAAAATCCGCACCTTTTCTCTTATAGGTGTATTAATTCGAACGGAGCATATACGTTTCGTCTACGGCGAATAGGCAACCTAATTTAAAAGATGCATCATCTACCTCGCTATGGAAACGAAGGATCAGCAAATCAACAAGAGTTTAGGGTATTTTCTTACCTAAAAATGCGGAGAAATCACCGGCAAAGTGATTGGAGCGCATGGCTTAAACACGTGTAGCAGGTAGCACCAGCAGCAAGAAATTCCCTTCCCCTCTCTCTCACAATCTCTCACCTTTTCTCTCTCTCAACCTAGGGTTTTTTCCAAATTCGGATGGGATAGAGGAGTGAGGGTTTCAAGCCCTTTTATAAGCCCAAACATGTCCAAAACAGGCTTGGGAACAAAGTTTACTTGATGCCTAACCAAATCGCGGTTGTTTCGGTCCAAAAGACCATTTCTGGTGGTCCCCCGGCCTAACGCGATCGGACTTAAGTTCATGCTCGTCGGATGTCACTCACATCCCATTTTCAGACCAGCAGTGTTCGTAGATCGCCTGTGGCGGTCCATTTTCAGTTCAGCGGTCACCGCACGTAGATCAGGCCTACAAATCTCATGATATGAAATAGAAATTTTTCCTGATCCGAGGGTGTAATTTGGCTGAATTCTGACGGTCAGAATGCTTAATAATAATGCGTCAAGTCATGTGCCAGATTTGAATTTCAAATTCCAAATCTAACCCTATTTTCACTCTCTTCAGTCCAGGCTCAATGAAATAGCCTGCGAATGTCGGTTGGACTTGATTTTTGAAATGATTATCAAGTCTAGCTAGACGGTTATAACGGTCTAAGATTGTAGGTATCGGACTTTTAACGCGCGGTCTAGATCCAATACAAAGTTTCAAAGAGGTCCAGAGAACAAACTGGTTTAGAGTTTGATCCGAGGTTTTAGAGTACTATAGCACCATTGATTCTACAAGTTTTGGATCTTGTAGAACATATTTAAAGTGATCAGGGACTATTTTCTAGCTACTCTAGCATTGCGCTAGCTAACTTACACTTATTTTCTAAAGGAATTAATCCTAAGTAATTTCTTTGGCTATGGAAATGGGTTCTGAGCGATTTTCCAGGTGTTTTGGTTGACCCATTGCCTAAGGACGTCTAATCCCAGGTTGGCCAAAATCCGGGGTGTTACAATCTACCCCCCTTAAAACACAATTTTGTCCCTGAAATTGTCGAAGGGTAAGGAATATCTAGCAAGACTTCAGTCTTGACATTCTAAGGAAGGGTCAATCCTATTTAATGACCTAACCGTACGTATATCCTAACTCAAATGTTTCGATCCTGGGCCAGTGGGGAAGAAGCCAACCACGCTTTCACTGCGGCACTCTGATCGAACGGTAGCGTTGACTGACCTAATTGGATTGGCCTCAATACGTTCTACCCCCCTTAAAACTTGGTTATACTTAAAGTTCAAGGATCTTTGCATCGCTCCGTATATCGGAATGAGGTGCAACTTAGGGGCTATCCTTGACATGAATTAGGAAACAACCTCTCATTACAGTGGTTTTCCTTTGCTAATGATGCGTTCTATGGCATTGGTATCTATGGCGATAGAGATGAGCCTAATCACTATTGTGGTTGAGTTCAGGGGCAGGTATGAGTTGGTGGCAAGATGTCGAATTCTCTACTGGCTTTAAGTCCTCACCATTTCCCAAAGGCAATGTGATCACGTTTGGTTGTAGGTGGTTGGGCCATCACAGAAGAAAGGTTGTGTAGTAGGTCTGAGCCGGATACATAGACTTTCTGTCTAGCTAGGACAGAAGATTTATTGTATCAATTCTTAATCCGAGTCGATGCCGATCTTCTGCTTGATCAGAGCATTGGATTTATTGGTAACCACTAGGATTAAGAAGTCGATTCAAATCGCGAATACATCGCTTACATGCAGTTCCTTTACTCTGCGTTCCCGAATGCGATAAGCCCTTGGGGAAGGCAATTCTAAGGGGTGTGTTGGTTTATTCTAAGTTCAATCTAAGGAATTTATAATTCTTCCCTAAGAGTGAATGGTTCTAAGTTACATAAGCTTCTTGAGAGTTACTAAAGGAGTCTATGGATGTTATGAGGATCTATCCAAAGAAGGGAGTCCCATTCCAAGTAAATCTAACATACTATTCCTTAGCATATACAGGCTTTACATTACTTAAGGTAACTAGTAGACTAGTCTGTAATCTACAGCTTAATGGAACGGCATTCCTAGTCCCATGTCGGGATTGGAAGTGGCATGCTTGGTAGGAGGGTGGGGTGGGATAAAAACTAATTTTGTAGGCTTAATCCCAGGATTTACAATATGGCAGTGGAAACCATAGGATACATCCAAACTAGGGACAATACCTTACAGCGAACGAAACGGCATGCATTCCATCTAACCATATTCGTCTATATTAAGCCCAACCACAACACAAACATTCACATAACAAGCTGAAAAAAAAAACGCCATGCATTCCATTAAATCAAAATTGTCACAATACAAAGGGTATCTCCTTACAAGTATCATGACAAGACGTACATGGGAACTAAGACAATTAAAGCTACAACAGCAACATAAGTAAAACACTAGCCTTAACAGGCTTACACACAAAAAGCAGGAAACAACTAACTACAATCCGCGATATCTGGATCTAAATCACTAGTTCGAGTCGGGCGATGGAGGAGGAGCACCCTTATCCTGCAAGCAACACAGGATAGCCTTCAAAGTACGAGTCACCTTGCCGAATTTCCTCTTCATAACGGCCTTGGTATCCTCGATCTCAGCCCGAAGTTTCTGAACTTTCCTTCGCAAGGAGACCTGGCTCTCCTCAATTCGGGCAATGCGATCATCACCAGTAGCCTGAGCAGAAGGAGGAGGGCTCTCATCTGTATCCTGAGCCTCCTCTTCTACCTCTTCCTGGACTTCTTCCTCAACTTCTGCTCCAGGTTCTCCCTCACTCGGATCCTCTTCATCGTCAAAATCATCCTCGCTATCCTCTTCAAGCTGAGTCTCATGGTACTGAGACCTGATCTTCATCTTAACCATGGTAGACTCATTAATGCAATGAATCGGAACTGACAACTCCGGCCCAAGTTTGTAAGCAAACTCAAGCGCGATCTTGCATATAAGTCGGCCAAAAGGAAGCGACTCAGCATTCTTCTTGATTTTGCTATGAGGAAAATCTATCGCAAGATGAAAGTGGCCATACACACATTTTCTCCCTGGGCCACCTGATACAAGAAATCAACCATAAGGCGCGTACACTCAATGCGATTTGTCGACCTGGGATACACGTTGAACGTGTAAATGTGGTGCAGCAGGCACAAATCATCAGACATATGAGACGCCTTGAGGCTATTGTTAGGCTACCATGGAACCAGTTTACCGCATAGAAACCTGGTGCGGCGATCTCGCTCACGCCTACTCCTCAAATTCTTCGCACTTGGATGAACATCACCTAGGGGCACGTTCAAAAGTCACGCTATCAACCGAACATTGATCGTAGCCATCCGGTCTCTACTAAAAGGAATCTTGAACTGTAATGGCTCCAGTGTAGGACTTTAGATACGAGCGTAGAAGGCATGAACGGTGCTCACATTAACACGAGCACGAGCCTGAAATAGCGGACCCCAATGTGCAGCTTCAATGCGCACGAATAACAGAAATTCACCGAAAAATCATCCTTCCACGTCCGCCTCAAACAACACCTTACGGTCAGTGTATTCGCCATGAGGCATCTCTGCTAATATCACTCGCCCAAGTTGAGTATGGGGATCCAAATCCCGCTTTGTATAGAACTCTCGGGCTGTGCTTGGACTTGCGGCGGTGCTTGAGCTAGCGGCGCCACCCCTCGGTCTTCTTGATTGTGCAGGGCGACTAGGCCCAGCCTCATCTGCTGCAGTCTTTCTCTTTCCCATCAAAGAGAGGATGGTGGAGAGAGATAAAAGACCCAAAATGGCTTCAACAAAAGCTATGAAAAATGGGGAAAATGTAGAAAAATGGCTGTCCAAACTAGAAAAGGGAGATCTAGGTGTTGTAGAGGGATGCTTCAAGCTCCCCTAGGATGAATTTTCAAAGGGGAAAGAGAACTATAAAGGGGAATGGAGCTCCACACGATTTCAGCCTTCTATGGAGATTGTAGGAGCTCCAAATGATAAAAGTGGAGAGAAAAGGGAGTGCCAACAGCTGTGGATGATGGGTTGGCATCGGTTGTGACTGAAAATGGGATTGGGGACGATTTGAAGTGAGTTTTAAAAGGGAGGACAGCAACAAGAAGGATGAAGGAGAGCTTGGGGGCTTGGATTGTGAAGGAGGTGAGTATTTGTGGCATTTTTAAGAGACGGCCCACACATAGGAGACCTCCCCTACCCATTTTAGGGTGTCCGCCCAAAGCACGGCCCAAATGGGGCCCACCGGTCAGTGATGCATCACCGAACCGGCAATGGCATCGCTGGCCATCTCCACATCTGGCTGGTCTGGCCTAGTGGGTTAGGTCCCCCCTGCCCTGGAGGTCCAAGATATATATGGGTCCCACCCTATTTCATTGTAGATTGGCCTAGGGAGGCCCAAACATGCGTTCGGGGCTTTTCGGGGCCAATCTATAAACCCGAATGCAATCCCCTATCATGCAGCATATGATTTTGGGGTATAAGGAGCTAATACATCCATCTAGCCTATTAGTTGCTAAAGATCGCAAACTTAGAATGGCCTAATGGCCAGTTTTCATGAAATTTTACTATTCACTATAAAATTCTATTGAAGTATGATTTTATATCATTTTCATATTAGGATCAATTCCTAACATAAAAATAATAAGAAATAACTGAAGAATGGAGTGGTAAGAGGAAGAATTTTGAAGAATTTAGGTGAAACGGGGTTTTTAAGCCCTAGCGATTGAATTCAAGGGTTGTGGTTGTCCCACAGCCCAAGGACTCACATTTATAGGTTTAGGATCGTTCAAAGAACGTTACAACCCACCTACCTACAACCTAGGAGCTATTTAGGTCGCTTCATGCGACCCTAGATGCATTACGGACTCGATCGCGCGATCGATATGAATAGACTTCGCCTATTGGCTAATCTGCGATCCTATAAGTGTTTCTAGACCCTTCTCGCACCCACCTAAGTCAAAGGAAGTGAAAACGTACATCGCGTGACCATAACTCAGGCCCGGTATAATCTTATTCATGATCTGATACCATCTGTAACATCCCAAAAATCGGGGGTCGAGTAAAAACCCAACTCCCGAGTTCCAAAATGTTATTTATGCAACATAAATTTGTATGATTGAATGTTATCTGTGTTAATATATTAAACATGAGTGGGATTAATCTAAAATAATATATCATACTCCAGAGACAGTTAAATTTACAAGCGAAAGACTGTGATAGTATGTATAACATATATAAACTGTTATGTCTCCAAAACACGGCTTGCGATCATCGACGCGTCGTTGTAGCAAAGATAGGCTAACCACGAACTTGCTCGGTTGCCGACTGCCTGGACTAGGTATAGTCCCAAACAATTATGAATTCACATCAGCCATCATGTAAGAGTAATGGAAATGAAATACAACCATGTGAGCATGTTAACACATGTTATAACATACAACTTAAGTGAATCATCAAGCACATGCATTTCATACATATAATGAAATCATGCATATAGCTAACATGTAGAAAATCATTTACATCAGCATAGTAATTGAGAAATCAATCTCAAACTAATACATAACACCATTTAATTCGATACATACTAATACAAGCATCTGTACAAACACTTAAACTACACACTTAAGTCTACATATAGTATGTCGACTCAAAGTGCGCATTTAGGCGAATCTCTTCGCCAAACTAATTATGCACGCATTCCTAATATCGTAATGCGACAAGAAGCCTTGTCAATCACATCAGCAAATATAGATGAAAACAGTATTTCCTACAAATGACTAAAATGCCCTAAATCTCATAATCTTTGTCTGCTTACGAAACAGGAAACGGACAGCATGTTGTACATGTTAGACGGCGTTGCCGTCAATAATCTATTATTAAACGACATTGAAAGCATTGGAAACAGTCAATGAAAGTGTCTAAAATCCGCACCTTTTCTCTTATAGGTGTATTAATTCGAACGGAGCGTATACGCTTCGTCTACGGTGAATAGGCAACCTAATTTACAAGATGCATCAGCTACCTCGCTATGAAAATGAAGGATCAGCAAATCAGCAAGAGTTTAGGGTATTTTCTTACCTAGAAATGCAGAGAAATCACCGGCAAAGTGATTGGAGCGCGTGGCTTAAACACGTGTAGCAGGTAGCACCAGCAGCAAGAAATTTCCTTCCTCTCTCTCTCACAATCTCTCACCTTTTCTCTCTCTCAACCTAGGGTTTTTCCCAAATTCGTATGGGAGAGAGGAGTGAGGGTTTCAAGCCCTTTTATAAGCCCAAACATGCCCAAAACAGGCTTGGGAACAAAGTTTACTTGATGCCTAACCAAATCGGGGCTGTTTCGGTCCAAAAGACCATTTTTGGTGGTCCCCTGGCCGAACGCGATCGGACTTAAGTTTATGCTCGTCGGATGTCGCTCACATCCCATTTTCAAACCAGCAGTGTTCGTAGATCGTCCGTGGTGGTCCAGTTTCAGTTCAGCGGTCACCGCACGTAGATCAGGCTTATAAATCTCATGATATCAAAATAGAAATTTTTCCTGATCCGAGCGTGTAATTTGGCTGAATTCTGACGGTCAGAATGCTTAATAATAACGCGTCAAGTCGTGTGCCAGATTTGAATTTCAAATTCCAAATCTAACCCTATTCTCACTCTCTTCAGTCCAGGCTCAATGAAATAGCCTGCGAATGTCGGTTGGACTTGATTTTTGAAATGATTGTCAAGTCCAGCTAGACGGTTATAACGGTCTAAGATTGTAGGTATCGAAATTTCGACACGCGGTCTAGATCCAATACAAAGTTTCAAAGAGGTCCAGAGAACAAACCAGTTTAGAGTTTGATCCGAGGTTTTGGAGTACTATAGCACCATTGATTCTATAAGTTTTGGGTCTTGTAGAACGTATTTAAAGTGATCAGGGACTATTTCTCAGCTACTCTAGCGTTGCGCTAGCTAACTTACACTTATTTTCTAAAGGAATTAATCCTAAGTAATTTCTTTGGCTATGGAATTGGGTTCTGAGCGATTTCCCAGGTGTTTTGGTTGACCCATTGCCTAACGACGTCTAATCCCAGGTTGGCTAAAATCTGAGGTGTTACACAAGGGTTCAAGGTTCTAGATTGATTTTAAATAGATTCAAACCAACGACTTATTTGAATTCTTTTAAGATCACAAAAAGAAGAGTATTTACTCTCTTTATAAAATGAAATTGAAAGAATAAGAGATCAAGGAATTAAACAAAAAGCTATTAAAAATATTTTATAAATACCGTGCAATAACTTGAAAATAATAGGAGCTTATCTCTCTTGTAGAAGGATTTAATAGACTTTAATTATCTTTTCAGATTGAGAGATAGCCTCAATTTATAGGCAAAGAAGTTTTTGCTTTGACTCATTTAAGACAGTCTTCGACTCGTCTAAGAACTGGATTTCATTCCAACAAATATTCAAATTTAAGCGGGATGAGATATAATATATCTTTAATTGGTTAAAGGCCCTGCTCAACTAGTTGAGGGCCATGTTCGACTCATCTAGCATGGTATTTTACTGGTTGAGGGTGCATAAAATCCGAACTAATTCAATTGCTAGACTTCGAGTCAAGAAACCCTCGACTAGTCGAAGGCCCACCTTCAACGAGTCGAATAGCTTCTTCGACTGGTTGAAGGTGTAACAAAAAATCTGTTTTACTTTGATTTGTACTTTGGACTCGTTGGAAAATTCTTAGACTAGTCGAGCCACAACTTAGAGTAGTCAAACCTTAGCCAACTATAAGCATAAAAACTCATTTAAAGTAGATTTTGAAAGTATTTAAACCTAAGGTCTTTCTAGGGTTCATACCTAAAATGACTGAACTTTGAAGTAGATTAGATGCTTGAACTTTATGGGGCTTGATCTTCTACCAAATTCTTCAATAGAGCTTGAATTTCTAGATAAAGCTTGATCTTCTAATAGAACTTTAGTAGAACTTGAACTTAACATCTTGATTTTAGTAGAACTTGAACTTTCCATCTTGATCTTAGTAGAACTTGAACTTTCCATCTTGATCTTAATAGAACTTGATCTTTCCATCTTGATCCATAGTAAAGGCCACTTTATAAGCTGTTTTGTCCTAACAAAATTTGATAAAGAAGGTGTGTTTTACACATTATAGCACTTACAATCTTTCCCTTTGTCAATTTCGTGACAAAATACTTATTATTACAATAATTAGAATGAAGTCTTGTATTCTTAATCTCATTTTGAAGAAGGTTTGTTGCAGCTTTGATGAGTTATCAAAAAATTTACTACTCCCCCTTAATGAGAATTTTTCTTGTATTATGACATACAATATTCCATTCCAAAGCACTCTCCAAGCATATAGTCATGTATCATTCATATCATGCTAGTCATGTATCATTCATATCATGCATCATCATTCTTCATTCTATAAGTAATAACTAATCCTCTCCCTCTTTTTGTCACAATTTGACAAGGGAAAGAATAGTTTACTATCAAAAAACTAAAACATTCAAATAACCACATTAATGAAGGTAGAAAAAGATATAAGGATATGAATATATTCGGAGATAAGCATATGAAAATGTCAGGTTAAGGAAAATGAGCATTCAAGGAGATTAGGAGAGTATAAGAAAGACTCATCAACAAAACACACAAAGTATAAGTTTTACAGACAAATAACTTAAAAACTTAAATAAACTTAGTCAAATCCAGAGGAAGAGGGATGAGGCACAGAAGGATCAATCTAGTGTAAACTTTTGGTGATGCGATGAAAGTACTTTCATATGCATTTCATTAAAGATTTATTATTTTGCACCAGATTATCTTGAGAAACTTTTAAATTAGTAACCTTCTCCTCCAAGGATTTGAGCTTATCATTAATCTAAGAAGGTTGAAAGCTTGGATCAGCTGGATCATCTGACTCATCAAGCTCAGCAAATATATCGTCCATCGATGTGTCCTCTGGTGTAGGCGCTTCCTCCTCTTCTTCATCTTATTGGTCTAAAGAATTCTTGTAACACCCCGGATTTTGGCCAATCTGGGATTTGACGTCCTTAGGCAATGGGTCAATTAAAACACCTGAAAATTCGCTTAGAACCCAATTCCATAGCCAAAGGAATCACTTAGGATTAATTCCTTTAGAAAATATGACTAGGTTAGCTAGTGCAACGTTAGAATAGCTGGGAAATGGTCCCTGATCACTTTAAATACGTTCTACAAGGCCCAAAGCGAGTGGAACCAAGGGTGCTATAATGCTCTAAAGCCTCGGATCAAACTCTAAGCCGGTTTGTCCTCGGGACCTCCTTGAAACTTTGTATTGGATCTAGACCGCGCGTCGAAAGTCCGATACCTCCTATCTTAGACCGTTAGAACCGTCTAGCTGGACTTGACACTCATTCCGAAAATCAAGTCAAACCGATAATCACAGGCTATTTCATTGAGCCCGGACTGAAGAGAGTGTGAATAGGGACATAGTTGGAATTTCAAATTCAAATCTGGCACACAAATTTGACGCATCAGTATTAAGCATTCTGACCGTCAGAATACAGCCAAATTACACCCTTGGATCAGGAAAAATATCTATTATATATCACGAGACTTATAGGCCTGATCTTGGTGCGGTGACCGTTAAACTGAAACTGGGCCGCCACGTGCGATCTGGGAACCCAACCGGTCTGAAAACTGGATGTGTGCTAGATCCAGTATGCATGAGCTTAAGTCCGACCGCATTTGGCCTGGGGACCTCCAGAAATGCCCTTTTGGACCGAAACGGCCCCGATTTGGTTAGGCACCAAGTAAACATTGTTCCCAAGCCTATTTTGGGAATGTTTTAGGCTATAAAAGGGGTTGAAACCCCCACTCCTCTCTCCCATCCGAATTTGAGAGAAGCTCTAGCTTGGGAGAGAGAAAAAGAGTGAGAGATTGTGAGAGAGTGGGAGAGTTCTTCCCGCCACTTGTGCTACGTGTTGCACATGCTTAAGCAACACTCCTCAACCGCCTTCCCGGCGATTCCACCGCAATCCTAGGTAAGTAAAAACCCTAAATAGTTGGTGATTTGAGTTTTCCTTGTTTCCATAGCGATGTAGCTTATGGATCTTATGTATTAGGTTCCTTATTCGCCGTAGACGAAGCGTATACGCTCCGTTTCAATTTCCGACTCTACAAGACATAAGGTGCGGATATTAGACGCTTTGATTGACTGTTTCCAACGCTTTCAATGTCGTTTAATAGTAGATTCTTGACGGCATCGCCGTTTGACATGTACAAAATGCTCTCCGTTTCCCGTTTCGTAAGCTAACGAAGAATATGAGATTTAGGGCATTTTAGTCATTTGTAGGAAGTACTGTTTACATTCATATTTTGCTGATGTGATTGACATGGTTTGTTGTCGCATTAGGAAGTTAGGAATGCGTGCATAATTAGTTTGGCGAAGAGATTCGCCTAGTTGCGCACTTTGGGTCGACATACTATTTGTAGACTTAAGTGTGTAGTGTATGTGTTTGTATAAATGCTTGTATTAGTATGTATTGAATTAAATGATGTTATTTGATAGTTTGTGATTGATTTTTCGATTATTATGCTGACCTAAATGACTTTCTACATGTTGACAAAAGGCATGATTTCATTACATGCATGGAATGTATGTGCTTGAGGATTTGCTTAAGTTGAATATGCATGGGAAGTATGCCTTGAAGATTTGCTTAAGTTGAATGTTATAACATGTGCTAACATGCTCACATGATGTATTTCAATTCCAATACCTTTTTATAGTGTTAATGTAATTCCATAGATGTGTGGGACTTGACTTAGTCCAGGCAGTCGGTAACCGAGCGAATTCGTGGCTGACTGGTCATAGCCACGAACGACGCGTCGATGAATGTGATTCGTGTTGAGAGTTGGCGGTAGTGGTTAGGCCACGCGAAGTGTTTTACGCACTTCATGTCGTTCAATTCGAGATGCGATCGCACTAGTCGAGCCCGTCAAGTAACCCGACTGGCCGATGTTTGTTCACCTTGTATGTATCATAACTGCTTGAACCTAGGGTACTGAACTTACCATTGTAAACCCTGTTAACCATGGTACCTTGATCCACGAAGACTCATGAGCCGGGCATGGTGGTATGGGACACCGTGGTCGAGCTGTCGGCCTACGCTGGGGCCACAAACCTCCCCGTAGTGACCAGTGAGCACCTATGACTCGTGAGCAGATTATGGTGGTATGGGACACTATATTCTTGCTGTCGGCCTACACTGATAAGGTGATGGGGGAGCGGTGCAACGAGTGCGAGCAACAGCCCTGGCAGCCCTTTGTAGTGACCGCGAGCGTATTCTGAGTCTACGGGAGGCGACGACCCTTCCGTAGCAGTAGAGTACAGTAGGCCTGTATTGATAAGGTGATGGGGGAGCGGAGCAACGAGTGCGTGCAACAGCCCTGGCAGCCCTTGCAGCGACCTACAAAATATACATCGTATGAGATTACTAGGAGTGACGACCCTAGACAGGATCTGTGTTGGGATTGATACAAGGGAAGTACCTTAGTTTCCCAATCCTGCTGTTTGAATGGATTAATAACAACTTGGTAATCATATCACCATAGCATTGCATGTGCCTGGAAGATGTGGAGCACTCTAGGGAGTGTGGCATGCCGCGGTCGTAAGATGTTGCCGTATGAGGGTGATCGTCGGTGAGGGCATACATCACGTCATGTCATAAATGCATTAACAACAGTATTAGGATTGTTTGATTTACTGCTTTACTATTATCGCATGATTGATTTGATAACATGTTAATCTTTGCTCTATTATTCCACTGAGTTAGCTACTCACTCCCACGTTACGGGACGGTGTTCCGGACACCCACCAGACCTTTTTGTGATTGCAGATGATGGCGCGGCCTGTGAGGCAGAGCCGGACTTGATGATGATGAGGAGGATCCCTCCTTTATGCGTGTTCTGATCGACGGGATTACAGGGAGGTTGATTAGATACTTTGACATTTGTCATTTTATATTTTGTAGCGCACTCATGTATATTCGTTTCATCTACTTTTGGAGTATACATGTATGTATATAACCTGGTAACATGTTCACACTCTGGAGACATACAACAGTTTATATATGTTATACATACTATTACAGACTTCCGCTGGTTAATTTAACTGTCTCTGGAGTAGGATATGTTGTTCTGGCTTAATTTCACTCATGTTTAATACATTATCACAGACAACATTCAATCATACATATCTATGTTGCATAAATAACATTTTGGAACTCGGGAGTTGGGTTTTTGCTCGACCCCCCGATTTTCGGGATGTTACAGATGGTATCAGAGCATGATTTGGATTAAACCGGGCCTGGGTTATGGTCATGCGACGCACGTTGTCGCTTCCTTTGACATAGGTGGGTGCGAGAAGGGTCTAGAAACACGTCCAGGATCGCAGATTCGCCGATAGGCGAAGTCTATTAGAATCGATCGCAAGATCGACTCTGTAACGCATCTCGGGTCGCGTAAGGCCACCCGAATCGCTGCTAAGCTATAGGAAGTTAGGTTGAGATGTCCTATGAGCGGTTTTAAACCGCAAAAGTAAAATCCTTGGGCCGTGGAATGACCACGACTCCAGTAATCAATCGCCAGGGCTTGAAAACCCCGTTTTGCCAAAAATTCTCAAAATTCCTCCTCTAAACACTTCAACCTTCAGATTTTTTTTATCCATTTCATGTTAGGCATCAAACCTAATATGAAAATAACACAAATTAGTACATTCATCAAATTTTACAGTGAATAGTAAAATTTCATGAAAAATGGCCATAAGGCCATTCTAACTTCACTTTCTTTAGCAACTAATGGTCTAGATGGATGTAATAGATCCTTCTACCCCAAAATCATATGCTGCATGATAGGGTTTTGTATTCGGGATTGAATATTGGACCCGAAAAGCCTCGAATGGATGTTAAAAATGTATTGGCCTCCCTAGGGCAATCTACAATGAACCAGAGTGTGCACCATACCTTTTTGGAATCCCTAGGCCAAGGGGAATCCATCCCATATGGCCTCAATGGCCAGTTTACAATTTCATCGGCGATGCCATCGCCGGTTCGGCGATGCATCGCCGGTAAAACTCCTCGAATGGGTCTAAACTTTGGGCTGGATGAGTTTGGGGGCTAGGGTAGTCCCCTGGTATGCGGTCCGTACCTTGAAACTCCCTAAAAGATGTACTTCCTTCACAAAAGTTCCCTTTCCTAGCCCCATTTTCGTTTTCTTGCTGCCCTAACCAAAAATTGTGGTTCCAAACCACCCCTAGATCCATCTTTGGCCAAAAAAGACCACCCTCCATCATTCCTTTGAAGTTGGCAGCCCTCCCTCTTGAAGGTTTCGTCCGTTGGAGCTCCTAAAACCCCCAAATTGAGCCGAATTCGTGAGGTGCTCCATTCCCCTTTTTCGTTTTCATTTCTTTCTGAAAATACATCCTAGGGGAGCTTGAAGCATCCCTCTACAACGCCTAGATCTCCCTTTTCTATTTTGGTTAGCCATTTCCTTGCATTTCTCCCATTTTTCATTGCTATTGTTAAGCTATTTTAGCCTTTTTCTCCTTTTCCACCATCCTCCTTCTCATGTCCCTTTTATTGGAGACTTTACCCTCTTTTTGGGTCTTAGAATCGTGCTAACCTCAAATCCCATTTCTCAACTTTCTCCGTGTGAGAAGTAGTGAAAATACTTGGCCGATAGAGCTCGAATGGGCAACAGACAGTACTGAACTTGATAGTATTCAAGAAGGTCAGTTGGGACCCTGGTAGAAGTCCTTTGGTAGAATTAGGCATCTATGTCGTTGCCCTTTTTCTTGTTTGATTACTGTTTGAAATTTCTAGGTTGTTTTGTTTTTAGGTAGAAAAATGTGTTTGTGTTGTGGTTTGGGCTTAATATAGCCAAAATTTGTTGAATGGAATGCATGTTGTTTCATTTCGTTATAAGATATTGTTTCTAGATTGGGAGTATTATAACTCCCTGAGATCCGGCCTACAAATTAGTTTTTATCCCACCCCACCCTCCTACCAAGCATGCCACTTCCGATCCCACTATGGGACTAAGAATGCGGTTCTATTTAATACAACTGAATGCTACTGGCCACATAGGCCCTTGGCGTTTTGGTCCTAGAGTTAGTACTTCTAGAGTTGAAGAGTCTGACGACATAAGGAATCCAATTCCATTTAGACAATCTTGACCCTAAGCGATAGAACAACTCTCTGTAGTAGAAATGGTATGGAAAGCCATTTACCGTATAATCTTAAGCTATAGATTATAGCTACTGGGTTACAGACTAGCGTACTAGCTACCTAGAGTAGGGTAAAGTCTGTATATGTTAAGGAATGATAGATTAGATTTGATTGGAATGAGACTCCCTTCCTTGGATAGATCCCCTTATGACTTATAGACTCCTGTTGTTGCCCATAGGAAGGAACCATACACTCTCAGGGAACATTTATAACTCCCTCAGATTGAACTTAGAATGTACTAGCACGCCCCCTAGAATTGCCTTCCCCAAGGGCTTATTGCATTCGAGAATGCGGAATAAAGGAACTACATGTAAGCGATGTATTCGCGGTCTGAATCGACTTCTTAATCCTAGTGGTTACCAATAAATCCAATGCTCTGATCAAGCAGAAGATCGGAATCGACTCGGATTAAGAATTGATACAATAAATCTTCTGTCCTAGCTAGACAGAAAGTCTATGTATCCGGCTCAGACCCATTACACAACCTTTCTTCCGTGTTGGCTCGACCATCTACAACTAAACAGGATCATAGTGTCTTTGGGAAATGGCGAGGACTTAAAGCCAGTAGGGAATTAGGCGTCTTGCCACCAACTCATACCTACCCCTGAACCTATCCACAATAGAGCTTAGGCTCATCTCTATCGCCATAGATACCAATGCCATAGAACGCATCATTAGCATGGAAAGCCACTGTAATGAGAGGTTGTTCCCTAATTCATGTCAAAGATAGCCCCTAAGTTGCACCTTGTTCCGATATATAGAGCGATGCATAGATTCTTGAATTTAAGAAAAACCAAGTTTTAAGGGGGGTAGAACGAATTTAGTCCAATCCAGATAGGTTAGTCAACGCTACCGTTCGATCAGAGTGGCGTAGCGGAAGCGTGGTTAGGCTTTTCCCCACTGGCCCAAGATCGAAACCTTTGATTTAGGTTATGCGTAAAGGTTAGGTCGCTAAATAAGATTTGAACCTTCCTTAGAATGTCAATACTAAAGTCTCTCTAGGTACTCCTTGCCCTTTGCCAATGTCGGGGACGACATTGTGTTTTAAGGGGGGTAGATTGTAACACCCCGGATTTTGGCCAATCTGGGATTTGACGTCCTTAGGCAATGGGTCAATTAAAACACCTGAAAATTCGCTTAGAACCCAATTCCATAGCCAAAGGAATCACTTAGGATTAATTCCTTTAGAAAATATGACTAGGTTAGCTAGTGCAACGTTAGAATAGCTGGGAAATGGTCCCTGATCGCTTTAAATACGTTCTACAAGGCCCAAAGCGAGTGGAACCAAGGGTGCTATAATGCTCTAAAGCCTCGGATCAAACTCTAAGCCGGTTTGTCCTCGGGACCTCCTTGAAACTTTGTATTGGATCTAGACCGCGCGTCGAAAGTCCGATACCTCCTATCTTAGACCGTTAGAACCGTCTAGCTGGACTTGACACTCATTCCGAAAATCAAGTCAAACCGATAATCACAGGCTATTTCATTGAGCCCGGACTGAAGAGAGTGTGAATAGGGACATAGTTGGAATTTCAAATTCAAATCTGGCACACAAATTTGACGCATCAGTATTAAGCATTCTGACCGTCAGAATACAGCCAAATTACACCCTTGGATCAGGAAAAATATCTATTATATATCACGAGACTTATAGGCCTGATCTTGGTGCGGTGACCGTTAAACTGAAACTGGGCCGCCACGTGCGATCTGGGAACCCAACCGGTCTGAAAACTGGATGTGTGCTAGATCCAGTATGCATGAGCTTAAGTCCGACCGCATTTGGCCTGGGGACCTCCAGAAATGCCCTTTTGGACCGAAACGGCCCCGATTTGGTTAGGCACCAAGTAAACATTGTTCCCAAGCCTATTTTGGGAATGTTTTAGGCTATAAAAGGGGTTGAAACCCCCACTCCTCTCTCCCATCCGAATTTGAGAGAAGCTCTAGCTTGGGAGAGAGAAAAAGAGTGAGAGATTGTGAGAGAGTGGGAGAGTTCTTCCCGCCACTTGTGCTACGTGTTGCACATGCTTAAGCAACACTCCTCAACCGCCTTCCCGGCGATTCCACCGCAATCCTAGGTAAGTAAAAACCCTAAATAGTTGGTGATTTGAGTTTTCCTTGTTTCCATAGCGATGTAGCTTATGGATCTTATGTATTAGGTTCCTTATTCGCCGTAGACGAAGCGTATACGCTCCGTTTCAATTTCCGACTCTACAAGACATAAGGTGCGGATATTAGACGCTTTGATTGACTGTTTCCAACGCTTTCAATGTCGTTTAATAGTAGATTCTTGACGGCATCGCCGTTTGACATGTACAAAATGCTCTCCGTTTCCCGTTTCGTAAGCTAACGAAGAATATGAGATTTAGGGCATTTTAGTCATTTGTAGGAAGTACTGTTTACATTCATATTTTGCTGATGTGATTGACATGGTTTGTTGTCGCATTAGGAAGTTAGGAATGCGTGCATAATTAGTTTGGCGAAGAGATTCGCCTAGTTGCGCACTTTGGGTCGACATACTATTTGTAGACTTAAGTGTGTAGTGTATGTGTTTGTATAAATGCTTGTATTAGTATGTATTGAATTAAATGATGTTATTTGATAGTTTGTGATTGATTTTTCGATTATTATGCTGACCTAAATGACTTTCTACATGTTGACAAAAGGCATGATTTCATTACATGCATGGAATGTATGTGCTTGAGGATTTGCTTAAGTTGAATATGCATGGGAAGTATGCCTTGAAGATTTGCTTAAGTTGAATGTTATAACATGTGCTAACATGCTCACATGATGTATTTCAATTCCAATACCTTTTTATAGTGTTAATGTAATTCCATAGATGTGTGGGACTTGACTTAGTCCAGGCAGTCGGTAACCGAGCGAATTCGTGGCTGACTGGTCATAGCCACGAACGACGCGTCGATGAATGTGATTCGTGTTGAGAGTTGGCGGTAGTGGTTAGGCCACGCGAAGTGTTTTACGCACTTCATGTCGTTCAATTCGAGATGCGATCGCACTAGTCGAGCCCGTCAAGTAACCCGACTGGCCGATGTTTGTTCACCTTGTATGTATCATAACTGCTTGAACCTAGGGTACTGAACTTACCATTGTAAACCCTGTTAACCATGGTACCTTGATCCACGAAGACTCATGAGCCGGGCATGGTGGTATGGGACACCGTGGTCGAGCTGTCGGCCTACGCTGGGGCCACAAACCTCCCCGTAGTGACCAGTGAGCACCTATGACTCGTGAGCAGATTATGGTGGTATGGGACACTATATTCTTGCTGTCGGCCTACACTGATAAGGTGATGGGGGAGCGGTGCAACGAGTGCGAGCAACAGCCCTGGCAGCCCTTTGTAGTGACCGCGAGCGTATTCTGAGTCTACGGGAGGCGACGACCCTTCCGTAGCAGTAGAGTACAGTAGGCCTGTATTGATAAGGTGATGGGGGAGCGGAGCAACGAGTGCGTGCAACAGCCCTGGCAGCCCTTGCAGCGACCTACAAAATATACATCGTATGAGATTACTAGGAGTGACGACCCTAGACAGGATCTGTGTTGGGATTGATACAAGGGAAGTACCTTAGTTTCCCAATCCTGCTGTTTGAATGGATTAATAACAACTTGGTAATCATATCACCATAGCATTGCATGTGCCTGGAAGATGTGGAGCACTCTAGGGAGTGTGGCATGCCGCGGTCGTAAGATGTTGCCGTATGAGGGTGATCGTCGGTGAGGGCATACATCACGTCATGTCATAAATGCATTAACAACAGTATTAGGATTGTTTGATTTACTGCTTTACTATTATCGCATGATTGATTTGATAACATGTTAATCTTTGCTCTATTATTCCACTGAGTTAGCTACTCACTCCCACATTACGGGACGGTGTTCCGGACACCCACCAGACCTTTTTGTGATTGCAGATGATGGCGCGGCCTGTGAGGCAGAGCCGGACTTGATGATGATGAGGAGGATCCCTCCTTTATGCGTGTTCTGATCGACGGGATTACAGGGAGGTTGATTAGATACTTTGACATTTGTCATTTTATATTTTGTAGCGCACTCATGTATATTCGTTTCATCTACTTTTGGAGTATACATGTATGTATATAACCTGGTAACATGTTCACACTCTGGAGACATACAACAGTTTATATATGTTATACATACTATTACAGACTTCCGCTGGATAATTTAACTGTCTCTGGAGTAGGATATGTTGTTCTGGCTTAATTTCACTCATGTTTAATACATTATCACAGACAACATTCAATCATACATATCTATGTTGCATAAATAACATTTTGGAACTCGGGAGTTGGGTTTTTGCTCGACCCCCCGATTTTCGGGATGTTACAATTCTAGATTCATTTTGTTCAAATTTGTATTATTAAAAGGTAATTATGACTCTGGTGCCTCGGTCGAAGGTATGATGACATTGCAAGGAAGAGCAATGCAAGTCATGAGATAGGAGAATGGAATCAAACCATGACTGGGATGAATAAGGAATTGAATGATCAAATAACACATTAAAGAAGGAAGACATATTGGAATACCAGTTATTATAGAATGAAGGACACGAGTCATAAAGGAAGTAAGCTCAGACTTATTCCCAAATCTTGGATAAACATTAGGCGTAAAAATTCGATGCAGGACGCGATATTTGGGAAGCATCTGGTTAACACAGAGAGCATTACCAGATTTCCATTCAGTGTCAAAGTGACATAGTTTATGAGTGATTGCCTATTGTTCAGTATGAGTCATTTTATCAATAAGACTGGCAATAGGAATGCCATCATCATTGACGGCTATTTCAGTCAAAGTTGAAATCAAGTGGCGATCAATAGTGACCGTCCCTTTTCTAAAATTAATTGTAAAAGTCAGATTTTCAACTTTGACTGAAATAGCCGTCAATGATGATGGCGATCAATAGTGAATGTCTCTTGTGGAAGCATACATAGCTTGTGCAATGGAACGGTAAGTCGTTCCACCCCAACCAAGATTATTTTCCCAACCGATATTAGTAAGGAGAGGCACAAGCTGAAATGGTGCAATGTTATCAACATTCACAATCATTTCTATTATACTCTCTCTAGTGTGGAAATCCCTAACGTGCTCTAAATCTTCTTTGAGGCTCCTCAGGGTTCTCACACTAATGAGAGTCGACCTAGAGGAGGACCCGTCATGGCCCTTGCGAGTTGCCTTCCTCCTAGAATGATGTTCCATTTAGTGATTGCATAAGATAAGATTAAGGAAAGTAGATGGGTTGAGTCTAGATCAGAGTTTTGCACAAAACCCACCACAAAAAGGTTAAAAATCACAAATACACCACAAATACAAGATAGACTAGCAAAGATCAACCCAAATCTAGAAGGAAAATGAAAAAAGACCACTTATAATGAAGATTGGGAGATGGGTTTATTGAGAGAAGCATCAGTTAGTTGAAGAAGGTGGGAAATGAAATAAAAAAGTGATTTTCTCCCTTTATTGTGCAAAACTATGATCCTCGATTGGTCGAGCATGTTGTCACGCCCCAAACTCGAAAACTGGGTTCAAAAAATTCTCGATCATCGAATTCGGTGCTGACAGCCTCCATAGTACCCCATTCTTGGCTCCTAGCGCTCATACGCCAGATCCCAATCCTAGGATCCTAAAAGGAAGATTTTTAATATGAATTTGTCTCATAAAAAGAATAACCACAAGTATACCCAGATCACAAGAACAACATTATCATCACATATCCACTAATATAATCATTTAAGTACAATGTTGAAAGGGAAATACAATATGGAATATCAAAGAAAACTCCAGAAGTTCAATCGTAGCTCCTACCTTGGCTTGGCTGCATCATAATGTCACCTAAACGTATTTATCGTGCATAAGTGTAACGCCCTAAAAATCGGGGGTCAAATATAACTCAGATCCCGAGTTTTAAAACATCACTTATGCAACATTTTCAATGATGGATGAATGTTGGCTATATTAGTGCATAAAACATGAAGTAGATTAAGCCAAATCAGCAAAACATAATCCAGGGAGAGTTGTAATACGTAAGCGGAAGACTAAAAGAAATATATAAACTAGTATAAGTCCCCAAGATATGTATGCTCTGCCAGGTCATAATTACAAGTATTATTTCAATATACAAACATCAAAATGTGATAGTCTACTACAAACATAACCCTGAATCCTCGCCAATCAGGACATGGCTCACATGAACCCCCCTGAGAACTGCATGTAGGAGAATGCCTCCTCATCATCCTCATACTCCGACTCTGCCTCGAGTGTCGCATCATCATCTGCAACTAAGACATAGTCTGGTTGGTGTTTAAACACCGTCCCATAACATGGGAGTGAGTGATCAACTTAGTGGAGCTATACAACAAAGGTTAACATGTAATCAATTCATTCAAGCAGTAATGATAAATCAGTACAATCAATCATGTCCTATATACTCTTGTTAATGCAAGAATGATTTGAAGTAATGATGTATGCCCTCGCCTGCACTCCCTCTTGTGACAACATCTAACGATTGAGGCACGAATCACTATCACTGTGCTCTACACCAACGCCAATGGCACATGCAGTGCGATGTTATGAGCATGATTACCAAGTTCTTATTAGTTCTTTTCATACACCAGGGTTGGAAAGATAAGGTACCTCCCTTATATCAATTCCCAAATAATGATCCATTCTAGGGTCGTCAGTCCTAGTAAATCTCATATAATGTTACGGTTCTAGGTCGCTGTAAAGAGCTCGTCACTAATCAATACAGGCCTAGTTATACCCTAGATGCTACAATAAGGCTCGTCACCTCAATGCAGTTCTCAGGGTATTCTCGAGGTCACTATAAAGGGCTCATCACCAATCAGAGTAGGCCGATAACATGAATACAGTGTCCCATACCACTGTATTCGGCTCACGAGTCTGAGTCGCTCACTGGTCACTACGGGGAGGCTCGTTGCCCCATCGTAGGCCGACAGCGTGACCACTATGTCCCATACCACCTGCCTGGCTCGTGAGTCTTCAGGGATCATGGTACCAAGGTTAACGGGATCTCACTGGTAAGTTTAGTACCCTAGATTCAAGCAGTAGCGTCCAAACATGGTGAACATACATCGGGTCAATCGGGTTAATTGACGAGCTTGACTTGGACGAGCGCACATTTAGTTAATCGACATGAAATGCATAAACACTTCGTGTGGCCTAACCACTCCCGACATCCCAAATACGGCTCGGATTCGTCGAAATACATCCTGCGTGGCGAAAGAAACCTCAGCTACCCGTTCAAGAACTATTACCAATTACCTGGACTGTGATATAGTCCCAACCACGTACAATCACAATAATAAATATTCAAGTCAAATCCTACATTCATATGAACATGTTATAACATATAACTTAAACATGAATACACAATACATGGAGGAAATCATACACACAATTAAACATGAGTACGTAGGTTATACAGTTCATGGAGGGAATCATACATGCAGTTAAGGTAGTTGGGATTCATATCTCAACTGCCTTATAAATCACACTTTACTAACTACTAACTCATTCAGATATTTTTAAAAACACTTAGACTACACTTTTCAACATACATCACGTATGTTGCCCATATTACGTACTAGGAAAAATCCTTTTACCAAGGAGTTGTCGCATATATAACAATCATACAGTTACGAAAATTTATCATGGTAATCACAACATCAGATTTCATATGCATACAAACTTTTCAACATACACATGAAATACTCTATTTACAACATAGTTTATATATAGATGTAAAGCAAAATAGATAGCACATTTAGCATGTGTAATGGCACCCATGTCAATAATAAATCATTATCTGACATTGAAAGCTTTGAAAACCATAACCTATACGTACATAGTCCGTACCTTAAACTGAAAAATGCGTAACAGATATTGTTTAGACGCTAAGTCTTCGTCACCGGTGGATTTACAACCTAGAACATGAAGTAAGTTAGCTACATCGTTATTTAGACTATTGGAAACCCTATAACAGGTTAGGGTTAGGATTTCTTACCTATGTATGGTATTAGAATCGCTGGAATAAGGATTTAAATAGGCAGATTAGGCACGTAGAGTAGTTGGGAAGAATCCGAGGATGAATCACCAACTTCTCTCTCATTTTCTCTCTCTTTTTCCTCTCTTTCCTTGGCTAGGGTTTGGAATTCGTATGGAATATGTGAGAGAGGGTTTAAGGCTCTTATATAGGCCCGGAACTAACGAAAATAGCCCCAGGACTAAGGTATACTTAGGTTATAACCAAATCGGGCTTATTCCAATCCAACGGAGCATTTCTGGAGGTCATTTTGCTGAATGCGGTCGGACTTAAGCTCCCTGATATTGGATCCTAGTCAAGTTAAGTTTTCAGTCCGATCAGGTTTACAGATCGACCGTGGCGGTCCAATTTTTATTCAGCGGCCACCGATACTCGATCAGGGCCACAAGTATATTGGCATATGTGGGACACCTTCCCTGATCCGAGGGTGTATTTCTATCAGATTCTGACGGTCAGAACGCTTATAATCGGGCCGCAAGTGACACGACTCAGATTACTTGAATTCATATTTAATTTCTAAAAATATTCACTTTCTCACGCACTTCGCTCCGGACTCAAAAAAATAGTCCCAGGACATCATCTGGACTTAATTTTTGAGGTGATTATCAAGTCCAACAAGGCAGTCATATCTGTCTAAGTTCATTGCTATCAGACTTTCGATGTGCGGTCCAGGTCTGATATGAAGTTTCTAAATGCTCTCGAGAGCAACTAGGTTCAGAGATTAATCCTAGATTTTAGGATAATGTAGCGTTAATAATTCTACGAGTTTTAGGTCTTGCAGATCGTATTTAAAGTGATTGGTGTTAATTTCATAGGTAATCTAGTTTAGAGCTAGTTAATTCTTGTTTAATTTCTATAGGATTTAGTCCTAAGTGATTTCGGCTTGAGGTGGTACTCAGGTCTTAGTACGAATTTTTTCAGGACGTTACAATCTACCCCCCTTAAAGAAAAATTTCATCCTCAAAATTTGTACCTTCTCATACTCCTCGAGGATCTGAGGGTAATTCTTTCTGACTTCAGCTTTAGTCTCCCAAGTAGCCTCTTCTTCACTGTGATGCGTCCACAGTACCTTCATAAGTGGAATGACCTTGCTACGCAATACCTGCTCCTTCCTATCTAGGATACGTGTCGGTCGCAGTACATATGTGGCATCCTCGCTCAACTGCACCTGCTCCCAACTGATAATGTGCGAAGGATCAGGAACGTACTTCTTTAACATGGACTCATGAAATACATTATGCATGCCTACCAGTGGTGTGGGCAAAGCAAGGCGATAAACTATTGCCCCCACTCGATCAAGTATTTGAAATGGGCCAATGAATCTCAACGTGAGCTTCCTTTTCCTACCAAACCAAAGGACTCCCTTCATGGGAAAAACCTTAAAGAATACATGGTCCCCAACTTCAAACTCAAGCAGTCACCATCTCGTATTAGAGTAACTCTTCTGCCTGCTCTGTGCTAATAGAAGACGACGCCTAATAATGTCGATCTTCTATGAGGTCGCCTAAACTAAATCTGTGCCAATCAGAGTCTTCTCACCCACTTCTGCCCAGCAATGTGGTGCTCTACACGGGCAACCATACAGTGCCTCATATGGAGCCATGCCGATACTCGCCTGAAAGATGTTGTTATACGCGAACTCTGCATAAGGAAGACAGTCATCCCAACTGTCCTTGAAATCCAACGCACAAGCTCACAACATATCTTCTAGCACCTGATTCACACGTTCCGTCTGCTCGTCTGTTTATGAATGAAATGCGGTACTGAACTTCAATTTCACACCCATCGTTTCCTGGATACGAGTCTAGAAGATAAACGTGAATCGTGTGTCTCAGTCCGACACGATCTCCAAGGGAACTCCATGTAGACGTACAATCTCCTTGATGTATAACCTGGCTAACTCGTCTGCAGAGTTCGTAACTCTGATCGGTAGAAAATGAGTTGATTTCGTCAATCGGTCAACGATCACCCAAATGGAGTCATGTCCCTTCCTCGTCTTTGGTAGCCCTGAAATAAAATCTATAGAGATGAAATCCCACTTCCATTCAGCTATGGGCATAGGCTGAAGTAGTCCAGGAGGTCGGCGATGCTCTGCCTTGATCTGCCGGCACGTGAGATAACGGGACACAAACTCTACAATGTGAACCTTCATGTTATCCCACCAGTACGATCTCTTCATGTTGTGATACATCTTCGTGCTACCAGGATGTATCGCAAGCTTTGAATTGTGGGCTGCCTCGAGAACTTTCCGTCTCAAGTCAGGAATGTCTGGGACGCATAGGCGGCCATGATAACATAAGCCCCCATCTGAACTAACACTCCACTAGGAGTCCTCATCGATACCAACCCGCTCTCTCATCTTCGCCAATAGCTCATCATCTGCCTGAGCTGTAATAATCCTATCGTCAATGAGGGGCTGTACTCGAATGTGTGTGAGAACCTCATACAACTCCTCCATGAGTTTCTACTCAAAGTCTCGCACAAACTCTACCATGTCCCATTCTGCTATCATCAGCGGAGCCGCGAACTTTATGGTCTTCTTACAGCTCAACGCATCTGCCACAAGGTTCTCTTTGCCTGGATGGTACGAGACCTTGAACTTAAAGTCCTTCAAGGTTTCCATCCATCGGCGTTGCCTCATATTCAAGTCTCGCTGAGAGAATATGTATTTAAGGCTCTTGTCGGAGCAAAAGAGCTCAAAATCCTCTCCGTAGAGGTAATGTCTCTAGAGCTTTAGTGCAAAGATGATGGCTACCAACTCTAGGTCATGTGTAGGGTAATTCTCCTCGTGTTTCCTCAACTGTCTCTAGGCGTAAGCAATCACCCTGTCCTTCTGCATAAGGACACAACCCAGACCAACGCGAGACGCGTCAGTGTATATAGTATACTTAACCCCTTGTTCTGACAAAACTAGCACAGGGGAGGACGTCATCTTATCCTTCAGCTCCTAAAAAGCTGCTTCGGCTTTCTCATTCAAGGCGAATTTTAGATCTTTTCGTGTCAACTGAGACAGCGGTCTGGCTATCTTGGAAAAGTATGGAATGAATCATCGATAATAACCCGCCAAACCTAGAAAACTCCTCACCTCAGTAACTGAACCTGGCTGCTTCCAATCCTGAACTGTAGCTACCTTAGCGAGGTCAACTGTTATCCCTTCCTTAGACACCACATGTCCTAGGAACTTGACTTCCTCTTTCCAGAAGTCACACTTCTTGTACTGCGCGAACAACTGGTTCTTCGTGAGAGTATCCAAGACCGCTCTTAGGTGCTCCTCGTGCTCTTCCCAACTCGTGGAGTATATCAGAATGTCATCAATAAATATGATGACGAATCGGTATAGAAACAGTCAAAATACTCGATTCATCAGGTCTATGATCACGGCCGGTGCGTTTGTAAGGTCGAAGGACATCACATGGAACTCGTAATGGCCGAAGCTGGTCCTGAATGCAGTCTTCTGCACTTCTTCATCCCTGATGAGCAATTGATGATAACCTGACTGTAGATCGATCTTCGAGAAGTATCGTGCCCCCTTTAACTGATTAAATAAATCGTCTATCCTAGGAAAAGGATACTTATTCTTCACCGTCACTTGGTTCAACCTGCGGTAATCAATACACAACCACAATGAACCGTCTTTCTTCTTCACAAATAGGACTGGTGCTCCCCAAGGAGACACACTAGACCGTATAAAACCTGCATCCAATAGATCATTGATCTGTTTCCTCAGCTCCTCCATCTCACATGGAGGCATGCGATATGTGGACAACGAGATAGGTGTCGTGCCAGGCGTCAGATCAATAGTAAAAGAAATCTTGCACCGTGAAGGTAATCCAGGTATCTTGCTAAACACATCCTTGAAATATCAAACTACAGGCGTAACTCCAAGTGTTGGGCCTTCCACATTCTTCAACAAGGACATGTAACAACGTAAACGACAGGGTATACTGACCTGAACTGGGAAAGTAAAGGTCGTGCCGTCGGATCCATAGGTTGTCACCACCCTAGTCTCGTAGTCGATCTCTGCTCGCATCTCCATGAGCCAATCCATACTGAGAATAACATCGTAATGCCATACTGGGGCAACGATCAGGTCGACAAGAACTGTCCTGCCTCTAAAGTATACTAAGAAATCCTTACACATCTTGGTAATATCTGAAAAAGTTCCTATGGCTGCAAGGAGTCTCACCCCCTTCGTAGGACTAGTTTCCAACCCCAAACGCTTGACTGTAGCGCAGGACACTATAGAGGTAGTGGAGCTAGTGTCCACTAATAAAAAGACCGGTATACCTTGGATGTGCGCTGTGACCTCGAAAGCTGGCAGTACCGTAACTGCTGCCTTGGATGCCTCAGCTGTAAGCGCGTGTACTCAAGCCTGCTGTGGGTGGTTCAGTGGTGGTACCATAGGCCGTTGTGTCATTCTGAAGCGAGGAGAAGATGGACGAAAGGATGAATGCGCTGGTATAGTCCTCAGTAGTAGTGCTGATATGGCCTGAGGGAACTGGCGGTTGATCCTCTAGGGCGGTGAGAATCCACTATCCCTCATCCTAGTAAACAAGTCATCTCAGTGTGGCCCGGTCTCTTGCAGTAGTACACCACACATCTGGTCGTCTCTGTGCATCAGCGGAGTCGCAAGCCTCAGCGGAGAATCTGCCCGTGGCCACTTGCCTAGAAATGGTTTGCTCGAAAGATCAGGTCATGGCCTGGGAGCCATAGGTGCTCTCATATGGGACAACCTGTCCTCATCCTGCTCAGCTCACAGGGACATGCCCACCAACTCTGTATAAGTAGATATGCTAGCGCAACACATCTTTCAGCCCTCAGAAAAGTATCGCATCCGCATCGGCTGATCACCTAATAGCAATGGAGCATATCTGCCCAGCTCCGTGAACCGGTTCTCATATTCTGTCACCGACATCCCTCCTTGACGGAGGTGAAGGAACTCACTCTCCTTCTCGTGTCGGTAGGTGACCGGAATATACTTCTCATGGAAGCGGGTCTCTAATGCCTCCCAAGTCTAGACAAATCCCTCTGCAATAGTGCAGAGAACACTATCCCACCAAAGACTAGCCTCCTCAAACATGAAGGTGACAAGTTTGACCTTCTCCACCTCAGAACAATGTTGTGGCCTCAACATCTTAGAGATGCGGTCAATCTAATACTCGGCCTCCTCGAGTCTATGAGTACCCACGAAAGTGGGAAGCTGTAAGCATTGGAATCGCCCAAATGTGCCGTTAGAACTAGCGTTCCCAGCTGGGTGCATAGGTACGGTAAGTGGAGCCGCCCCCATAGTCTGAGCAAAGATACCAGCCATGGAGGTCAAGAACTACTACTGCTGCTGCTGCTGCTGTATCTACTGTTGCTGCATCAACAACATCATCTTCTCTAGCTTATCAGGAGGTGGAGCGGACTGAGATGCATGCGGCGTTGACACAGACGCACGGTTTGGCTCAGGAACCGACGGTATGATAGGTGGTACCAGAGGTGGTGTCACAGACGTCGGCCCAGTAGCGGGGCCAGTAGCCGACTGAGACTCTGGCATAAAATTAGAGTGAGACGGGCCCAAATGGGGGTCTGTATGACTATCGCTTAGGGGAGAGGCCCCGTCAAGCGACTCGCCCAAAGAGAGACGGGCCGAAGTCCTCGTGCCCTTAGGTGGCATACCTTGCATTCAACAGAGGGTGCAACCTATGAGATTTAGCATACACACAAACCACCCACACAACATTCATAGCTCAACTCAAGGAAACATCATGCATTTCATTTAACAAAATTGTCACAATACACGAGATATAGCATTACATGGATCATGACAGAGAATGCATGTGAGATAATACAACCAAGGCTTCAAACACTAAACAACTACCAAACTACTACACCTAAAAAGGCCACACACAAGAACAAGCAACAAAGTAAAATAAGAAACGACTACAGGTTTGACTATTCATCGAAATCTGGCTATGGAGGAGGGGCACCCTTATCGTGCAGGCAGCACAGGATAGACTTTAAAGTGCGAGTTACTTTCTTAAACTTGTGTTTCATAAGGCCTCGTAGATCGATGATATCCTGTCGTAGGGTGGCCTGGCCCTCCTCAAGTCTATCCTGTTTCATAAGGCCTCGTAGATCGATGATATCAGCCTGATCAGGATCATGCTCTCAAGTTGTAGGAGGAGGGTTCTCATCCGTATCTTGGGCCTCCTCTTCTTCTTCGCTCTGCTCTTCTTCTATTTCACCTCCAGCTTCTTCATTACTCTCTTCCTCTTCACTTTTGGTCTCATCCTCACTTTCTTCAAGTAGGTCTTGTCGTTGTTGTGGCTCGATATCCATCTGATTGAGAGTAGTCTCGGTGATGTAATGGATCGGCGCCGACAATTTCACCCCAAGTCTGTAGCTAAACTCAAGTGTAATATTGCATATGAGTAGGCCAAACGGGAGGGATTCAGTCCTTCTATTAGAACGTGCGATAAGGACTATCTGTCACAGGACATGAGTAGGAACACACAACTTCTCTCCCTGCCCCACCTGGTACAAGAAGTCCACCATCAGGAGCGTGCACTCACTATGGTTACTCCACCTGGGATAGACGTTAAACGTGCAGATGTGGTGAAGCAGGCAGAAGTCGTCCGTCATATTGGTCGCTAAAAGGCTTTTGTTAGGCTACCATTCAACCAGAAGACAACAAAGGAACCGTGTACGGTGATCCTTTTCACGTGCACTACTCAGATTCTTCACACTTGAATGTACCTCGCCAAGTGGCACATTCATAAGCCGAGATATGAAAGCAATGTTGATTATGGCCTCCCGATCTCTTCCAAATGGAATCTTAAACTGTAAGAGCTCCAATGTTGGCTCTCGAATGTGGGCATAGAAAGCTCGGACAGTGCCCACATTTACATGGTGTTCACCCTCAAATAGCGGACCCCACTTGGCTTCCACTAGGCACTTGAATAACAAATATTCCCCAAATAGACGCGCATCTACATGAGCTTCAAAAAGGACCCTACGGCCCTCATAAACTCCATGAGACAACTCCGCCAACAAAGCCCTTCCTATGGGAGCATGGGGATGTAGATCCCGCTTTATCTGCAACTGTCGACTGGCGCTTGAACTCGCGGCGACACCTCTCGGCCTCCTTGAACTGGTGGGGCGACTAAGCCTGACTTCATCTATGGGAGCTCTCTTCTTTCCCATGAAAGAGAGAATGGCAGAAATAAAAAAATATGGCCGTAACAAGTTCGAATAGGGCCATGAAAAAGGAAAGAAAAGAGAGAAATGGAATGAGTGTTGGTTTCCCATGAATTTGAGACCCAAAATGGGATTTGGGATGCTCAAATGGAAAGAAAAGAAAGGGAAATCAGCAATGGAGGTGGGTTTTGAAATGGGTAAAGAGAGGGTGCATGAAAATGGAAGAAGGGAGGGTTTAAAAAGTGAGTTTTGTGGAGTTTAGAGAGATATTTTTTGAAAAGGAAAGCTAGGGAGGGTAGTTTGTGAAGAGAAGATGAGATAGGGGTCTTTAAACTCAAACCCCAATGGATCAGTGGGCCACACAGGACCCTAGAACTATCGGCCCGATCACCCCAGCCCGTCCAGGCCCACTGGGGTACGAGGCCTCCCCGAACTGGAGAGGCCCACGCCGGTCTCTGGACTCTCCAGCGATGGCTTGTCGGTGGGGTGAGGTCCTCCCCCCCCAAGTCCAAAAAATGTATGGGTCCCACCCTGGGTCCCCCTAAAGATGTCCCATTAGGCTCCCTAATCTGTTTCAACTCGTTTCGGGTCATTTCGAATAGAATCTGATGTATATTCACACTTATCGATTTAAACGGCTGCGATGGGATCAAACATGGTCTAAACTCATAAATCGATGGTCTAGAAATGGATTAGGGTCATTTTGTAGGATCACGAGTGTGTACAGACACGATCTAGTGATCGTTTTCAGTAATCCTTCGCCAATTAGGGAAACCGGGAAACCTAGACTTGTTTCTAGATTTTTTTCTCGCACCCTCCTATGTTAAATTGGCATCAGCATACGTTGTGTGACCATAATCCAGGTCCAGTTTAATCAAAATCATGCTCTGATACCAACTCGTAATGCCTTAAAAATTGGGGGTCGAGTATAACTCAGCTCCTGAGTTCCAAAACATCAATTATACAACATTTTCAATAATGGATGAATGTTGGCTGTATTAGTGCATAAAATATGAAGTAGATTAAGCCAAATCAGCAAAACATAATCCAGGGACAGTTGTAATAAGCAAGCGGAAGACTAAACGAAATATATAAACCAGTATAAGTCCCCAAGATATGTATGCTCTGCCAGGTCATAATTATAAGTATTATTTCAATATACAAACATCAAAATGTGATAGTCCACTACAAACATAACCCTGAATCCTCGCCAATCAGGACATGGCTCACATAAATTCGACTGAGAACTGCATGTAGGAGAACGCATCCTCATCATCCTCATACTCTGGCTCTACCTCGAGTGTCGCATCATCATCTACAACTAAGACAGAGTCTAGTTGGTGTTTAAACACTATCCCAGAATGTGGGAGTGAGTGATCAACTCAGTGGAGCTATACAAAAAAGGTTAACATGTTATCAATTCAGTCAAGCAGTAATGATAAAGCAGTACAATCAATCATGTCCTAGATACTCTTGTTAATGTAAGAATGATATGAGGTAATGATGCATGCCCTCGCCTGCACTCCCTCTTGTGACAACATCTAAAGATCGCGGCATGAATCACTACCACTGTGCTCTACAGCAACGCCAACGGCACATGCAGTGCGATGTTATGAGCATGATTACAAAGTTCTTATTAGTCCTTTTTGTACAGTAGGGTGGGAAGCTAAGGTACCTCCCTTATATCAATTCCCAAATAATGATCCATTCTAGGGTCGTTAGTCTTAGTAAATCTCATACGATGTTACGGTTCTAGGTCGCTGTAAAGGGCTCGTCACCAATCAATACAGGCCTAGTTATACCCTAGATGCTACAATAAGGCTCGTCACCTCAATGCAGTTTTTAGGGTATTCTTGAGGTCACTACAAAGGGCTCCTCACCAATTAGAGTAGGCCAATAGCACGAATACAGTGTCCTATACCACCGTATTCGGCTCACGATTATGAGTTGCTCACTGGTCACTACGGGGAGGCTCGTTGCCCCAGCATAGGCCGACAACATGACTACGGTGTCCCATACCACCATGCTCAGCTCATGAGTCTTCGGGGATCGTGGTACCAAGGTTAACGGGATCTCGCTGGTAAGTTTGGTACCCTAGATTCAAGCAGTAGCGTCCAAACATGGTGAACTACATCGGGTCAATCGGGTTAATTGACGAGCTCGACTAGGTCAAGCACACGTTGAGTTGATCGACATGAATTGCATAAACACTTCGTGTGGCCTAACCAGTGCTGACATCCCAAGTACGGCTCAGATTCTTCGAAACACATCCTGCGTGGTGAAAGCAACCTCAGCCACTAGTTCAAGAACTATTACCGATTACATGGACTGTGATATAGTCCCAACCATGTACAATCACAATAATGAATATTCAAGTCAAATCCTACATTCATATGAACATGTTATGACATATAACTTAAACATGAATACATAATACATGGAGGAAATCATACACAGTTAAACATGAGTACGTAGGTTATACAGTTCATGGAGGGAATCATACATGTATTTATGGTAGTTGGGATTCATATCTCAACTACCTTATAAATCACGCTTTACTAACTACTAACTCATTCAGACATTTTTACAAACACTTGGACTACACTTTCCAACATACATCACGTATGTTGGCCATATTACGTATTAGGGCAAATCCTTTTGCCAAGGAGTTATTGCATATATAACAATCATACACCTATGAGAATTAATCATGACAATCACAACATCAGATTTCATATGCATACAAACATTTTAACATACACATGAAATACTCTATTTATAACATAGTTTATATATAGACGTAAAGCAAAATAGATAGCGCATTTAGCATGTTTAATGTCACCCATGTCAGTAATAAATCATTATCTGACATTGAAAGCTTTGAAAACCATAACTTATACTTATATAGCCCACACCTTAAACCGAAAAATGTGTAACGGATATTGTTTAGACGCTAAGTCTTCGTCACTGGCGGATTTACAACCTAGAAAATGAAGTAGGTTAGCTACATCTTTACTTAGACTATTGCAAACCCTAGAACAGGTTAGGGTTAGGATTTCTTACCTATGTATGGTATTAGAATCGATGGAATAACGATTCGAATAGGTGGATTAGGCATGTAGAGTAGCTAGGAAGAATCCTAGGATGAATCACCAACTTCTCTCTCACTTTCTCTCTCTTTTTCTTCTCTTTCCTTGTCTAGGGTTTGGAATTCGTATGGAATATGTGAGAGAGGGTTTAAGGCCCTTATATAGGCCCAGAACTAACGAAAATATCCCCAAGACCAAGGTATACTTAGGTTATAACCAAATTGGGCTTGTTCCGATCCAACAGAGCATTTTTGAAGGTCCTTTTACTAAATGCGGTCGGACTTAAGCTCCCTAATATTGGATCTTAGTCAAGTTAAGTTTTCAGTTCGATCGGGTTTACAAATCGACTGTGGCGGTCCAATTTCAGTTCAGCGGTCATCGATACTTGATCAGGGCCACAAGTATATTGGCATATGTGGGATACCTTCCCTGACCCAAGGGTGTATTTGGGTCAGATTCTGACGGTCAGAATGCTTATAATCGGCCCACAAGTGACACGACTCATATTACTTAAATTCATATTTAATTTCTAAAAATATTCACTTTCTCACATACTTCACTCCGGACTCAAAAAAAAGTCTCAGGACATCATCGGGACTTGATTTTTGAAGTGATTGTTAAGTCCAAAAAGGCGGTCATATTTGTCTAATTTCATCACTATCAAACTTTTAATGTACAGTCCAGGTCCGATACAGAGTTTCTGAATGCTCCCGAAAGTAATTACGTTTATGGATTGATCCTAGATTTTAGGATAATGTAGCGTTAATAATTCTACGAGTTTTGGATCTTACAAATCATATTTAAAGTGATTGGTGTTAATTTCACAGGTAATCTAGTTTAGCACTAGTTAATTCTTGTTTAATTTCTAAAGGATTTAGTCCTAAGTGATTTTGGCTTAAGGTGGTACCCGAGTCTTAGTATGAATTTTTCTAGGACGTTACAATAAGCTTATAGAAAGCTTAGAGGATGGTGTAAGTGTGTGAGTAGTATATGCGTGATAAGAATGCAATATAAGAGAAAACAGAGGTACTGATAAGTCCACGAACCATACAATATCAGGGTAAGCAGAAATACTGACAAGTCCATGAGTCATACAATATCAGAGTACACAATACAAATCAGCATGCAAATGAGGAGTTCAAGAGAGCCAAATATTAGATACCGAGTGTACAATGCAATATGTAAATCCTACTGAGTCCGTCTAGGTCATATAAGTGCTGAAACATTATAACCCAAAATGCCATATACCTGCGGATGTAATGCAATATGCGATGCGAATAAAATGACCAACCTGGAGTGTGAAGTCAGGATGATAGTACGTAGTATCACAGGCTACGGGGTCCACCACAAGGGACTTCTATCCAAACTAGTCCCATACCTAAATTTAGATAGTCAGACTCAATGTGGTAAACTACTGATGTCAGGTTAGTCGCCCCAACTGAAATCCTGGCCATTGCGAAGGCACTCGTCACAAATAGTTGCACACCACTAGCCTGAGTAGATAGTGAATGAATGAATGAGTATGCAACGCTTGCTCAATAAGTCCATTATCAGTACTGTACATCTCTGAGATCATCACTGGGGTCTATTACACTCTACGTTAGCTTGTCGCCCCTATTCGAGCGCACAACTAGGTAACTGGAAGAGACCTTACTATCTGCCCATTAATATTGGGCCCGAGTCTTCAATAGCGGACCCATCCCTCAAGCTAGTCAAACTCAACCTAAATATTGCCCCCTCACTCAGGAGGGTAAGGTCACACCCCCTCCTAACTGACTATGACATAGTGGAAGACATGTTCTACTGGTATACGGCCCTCATGCGCTCATATATATCCACTCGGTCTACACATTGGGGCGTCTCCTGGCCTTAGAGGTTTAGGGATTTTCACCTAGGGCCATTTATGGCAGCCCGATGCTAATAACTTATTTTTGGTGTCCCATCTGGCCATCCATGGTATGCCTGTGGAGTCTACGACCCTAATGTTGTTAGGGCGTATAGTAATCACAATACACAATGCAAGATGCATAAGTCATACAATCCAGTCATGCATTAATCCTGTGCATACCGTGCACTCATGTGAGATAACCTCTGCCTATCAGAGACACTACCAAAAAAAGGGGCAAAGGATACATACCACATTAGTTTTCTGCTACGGATATAAACCTTAGCTATGATTGCTATGGTTTTAATCCGTAGCTAAAAAGTTGATACACCATTAATAATTAATGGTGTTGTAAGGGGCTCTATGAGGCCTAAAAAAACTATTTGTTATATCTAAGCCATCTATATATTTGTAAATATTACATTAGAAGATGAAAAAAACAATCACATAGATCAAAGGATCAGGTGGACCACATGGTAGGAAACATGGATATTAAGATACAGTTGCTTCTTATGATGTGGTCCACTTAGGCCTTCAATATACCTGAAATTTGGTGTTAAATACTAAAATTATATTTTGAAATGAATTAACCAAATACATCTTGGTGGGCCCCATGGAGCCCCTGTCCGGACCGTCCGTGTCCATCTGGCCCAAATTTGGGCGCGCACTCAAAAGAGAGCTACGCCCAAAAAGGGTATTTCACGCTCTCTCTCTCTCTGTCTCTCTGTCTCTCTCTCTCTCTCTCTCTCTCTCTCTCTCTCTCTCTCTCTCTCTTCCCTAATCAGAGCTTTCCCAAAGCTCTTCTTTCCCTAATCATCTCTCTCCCTCCCGATCTCTGCTCCATCTCTCTCATTCTCCTCCCTCTCTCTCCAATGCATCAGCAGTGAAGAAACACAGGCCATGAACGCCCCCCCCCCCCTCTCTCTCTCCATTGCAGCAGCCATACACCGTGAAGCTCCTCTCCATAGGTTTGATATCTTCTTCTATTTCTATCTCTTTTCCTGTCTTTCAGATTTGATATATGCTAACTGTTTGATGAAATGACATGCTATCTGTTTGTTGAAACGGTTGGATGAGATTTTTTTTTTAATCTTCTGTAATTTTAGATACATGCTAACGGTTGTTCATGCTCAATTCTGTAATTTAAAAAGAATATATTAATACACACTTATGTGGTGAGTGGAATGTCCTGATTTTTTAGAATAAGAAAATTTTAAAAAGTGTGACCATATGATAAAATCTCGGATATAATCTCATATGTAAAAAATACACGATGTTCCAACCATTAGTAGATGGACTATTGAAAGAAAATGTCAATTGTTTGTATTCAACTAACAAATCAATGGTTCTGTGTCATCTAGCTCTTGTGTGTGGTCATTTTGTTCTCCTAGAAGGTGAGAAAATGCTTCCTGTAAAAGCCTTGAAAGATGTGAAACCAATTCCAAGTTCCCAAAGTCGCGGTTAGAAGTACAAGACATTGTTTGAAATTAGAATTTGCAGTAGACTTGTTACGATCATATAGATCATTAATTTCACCTCTCACAACATGTAGGCATTTGTAATGGGATCCAGATTTTATTGCGGATTAACACTTTACATGACAATATCTATGTAAACAACATGAATAATAAACAAGACAAGTTATTTATCTAATTACTCCTTTAAGCTAAAATTTCAAATCAGTAAACTTAATGCTTGAAAGGGAGGGAGTCGTGTATTTCCTTTGATAATCGTGATTGTAAAAAATGTGGGTGTGTGTGCACTTATGGTTTCTATATCCAAAGATAACAAGAGCTGAAAGTAGGTAGCATGAAATATACCCAACAGATGTAAGCCAATCATAGCCAACAACAAATCTGAATTTCAGGAAGCTGTTATTGAATTTTAGGGTGATGCCCATAATACATTGTTAGTGACAATAGCCAGATAGTTCCAGCATAATGCTCCTCTTTTCTGGTACTGTATAGTAGCACGTCAAAAAGCTTCTTAGTTATCACATCTCTGACCATGACAAGGGGGTGGTCATTTGCCTCATTCTCTTCAGTAGACTCATGTTTCAGTAAAGATGAGGGCACATCACCAGTAAGATAGTTTTAAGAGAGTGAAAGGGAAGAATAATTGGATTTGAGTATCAAATCAGCAGTTACAGGCACCCCACCCCACAAATGATAGAGCCTCCCCAGCAGCAAAGAGTACATCTTCAACCTACAAATTCCAAAAGTTTAGGTATATGAAGTTCTCCTAAACACAGCTAATATGACGAGAACCACACACAAAATGGTCGTGCCGATAACTTTTTCATATCTTTTAATTGATTCATGCTAAGAATAACTTAAGAGGAAATTCATATGCAGCTACTTGACTGGAAGCCTATGGTGCAACTAGTTGCATTAGGAGATGTGAGACCATCATCAAACCATCGCTTCTGGCGGCCCTATGGGTCAACATAAGTCGCCTAGCCTCACTTGTAACTTGTTAATTTTTTATTTTTTTCCCTGGGTTTGCTAGAAAACATTCATACATGTTGCGATAGGATGCATCCATGCTTTACCAGTTGGATATGTTTTGAATAGGTGTACTGGGTGTTCACTCCTATATCATGCTGTTTTGGGCCAATACATGTATATTGTTGGTGGTTAATACTGATATATATGGGTTGATTTACTAGTTTTAGACAATATTGTAAATCTTGTATAGGGATTATTTTTAATAGTCACGGCAATGGTCAGACTTGAGGTTCAGGCTAGGATTTTGAATGGTTGGGCTGGTCATATTTAAAATATTAATTTTTCTAGGTCTGGTCTCAGCCCATTGCTACCTCTAATTTTCAATGACCCAAAATGTTTGATAGTGGGCCTTATCGTGGCTAGTACAAAAAATACTCCCAAAACATTTCAAAATGTTAATTTTTCTAAGTCAAGGCCCAACCTATAGCTAGCTCTAATTTAATTTCAATGACCCAAGATGCTTTTATGGTGGCCTAGCCATGGATAGAGGATTCCCAAAAAAGTCATGTCAAATTGAAATATTTGAAGTTGTAGATTATTCAAAAATCAGAAGAGACCGGACACATTTAAAGAAAAAAAAGCTAAAGGTCATATTATTATGATAACCATAGGCTATTCCAAGTGAATTATGTTAAATCGAATGATTAGAATAATAAGCCAAAGAAATAAAAGAACTTGTGTGGCACTACTAGAAGAAGAAATATTTCCAATATTATTCTAGTAACTAGCTAGCCTATGAAAAGTACGTGGAACTTGATATATGGTCCACAAAAGATAAGTTTTGTCATGTGTGCATGTATGTACCCACTCCCTTTTCTAGAAGAACTAATTCCCTGATATTATTTTGTTTCTTGTAGGATTTAGAATGGTAGAAATTTTTGTTAGATTTCTTGGGGTGAAAGAACAACTTGAGAAGGTGTCGAATAAGATTCCCTATGAAAAAAATAAAGATATCAGAAGAAGTTCAAGTAGATTTATGATTGTAGCTATAGAATATTTGACCCTTTTTTTTTTCTTCTTCTTCTTCTTCCTCCTCTTTTATTATTATTATTATTATTATTATTATTATTATTATTATTATTATTATTATTTTAATCTCTCTCTCTCTCTCTCTCTCTCTCTCTCTCTCTCTCTCTCTCTCTCTCTCTCTTTTATTGTGCTAAATGTTAATTGTTTATGTATTTCTTCGTTAAAGGCATGTTTGGGTATATGAATCCAAAGTCATCCCTTACATCTTCGATATAAGAGAGAGATATCTGATCAGTTGTATTAATATTTTAAGTGGATTGTCTAACTAAAGGAGATTGATTGACATGACTTGTTTATATTCCTTGAAGAGTTCCTCTTCCGACTTGTGCAGAAAATAGGATCCCAACAATAGGCTCTACAATATTATGATTGTGGGTCTTTGCCAGGCTGGCAGACCAGAGCTGGCACTAATGTTATGGAGGGAGTTGAGGGAGAAGGGATTAATTTTGAGCCTCCATTGCTATGAGGAACTTGTACATGTGTTATGCACAGCTGGGAATTGTGATATGGTTGTGAAGGTTCTTAAGGACTTTGAGGAAACTGGTCCTCCAGTCTCTTCTTTCATTCGCAATGTGCTTTTGTTGCACACTTTGAAGAATCGAGAGCTTGACCGAGCTTGGGTTTCAGGAGACATAGATGGGGCAGTGAATTAGTCGAGAAATTTGATGCTTAGCTAGCTTGTGGGTGCATTATCTGGTGGTATCAGACTGAAGGAACATCTTGACAACTTGGAAGAAGTGGTTGAAATTGCTTCTTACATTCTAGTGCTTTCTTTCACCATGATTCTTTGTAGAGGTTTTCTATCCTCACTTGCACCTTCGCCACACATACCTTAGCATGCAACACATTGCCAGACTAGCAAGTGAGGACATATGAGCCATTCAAAAGATGGGTCTCACAGTGGAAATGAACCTAGCAAAAGAATCAGGCCAGACCAGTCCAGTCTAGTCATCTAGTGGACCAGCCCTATTGGGGAACATGCCAGTGGTCTAGATTCAATGTACATGCATGATCTGGTCTGATTTTTGTGCATGGTCCAGAATTATTTTCTAACACTATTACATGCTCCTTCTACTTGCATTTCCACTGATTGAGAATGATTGAATGATTCTTCTCTTCTATTTCTTTTAAAATTTTGTATTATTGTTAGTCTCAAGTCATTTAAATGAAACCAATGCAATGTTTGCCATGTTCGAGAGAACTATGAAATTTTAGACTGGTTTCTAGCTCACCGTGTGTTCCTGTTATTATCATTTTTTGGTGAAACACGAAGGCTCTATGCTGAAATTTTTTATTGTGCATGAGGCAAATAGATGTATAATTGTAACCTTTCTTATTTTTGTTACAGATGAGATATTGTATCATTATCCATCACAAAAGAAGAAAAAGAAAGTTGCGATCCTTCTAAGTTATAGGTAGCCGATGATGCAGGTAAGGACATGATGATGTAGGGAAAGCATCTATTATGTTGAGGTGACTATAGAAAGCATGCATTCTTTTTTCTTTTCATCTTTGTAATTTTCTGTTATGATAATCTATGTATATCATTATTATTGTTTGGTTGCTGGATGAACAAGAAATTTTTTTAGTTCAGTTGCGCATATTGCATATTTATTCAGCTCGATTAGGTGAAATTACCTTGGGATTACCTTTGGCACCTTGTAAGAAAAGGTGACATCTTTTACACTTAATTAGTATGATTCTATCATCATATTTTGACTTTGTCCCATTGGAGACATTTCTTTGTATTATTTCACTCTCTTTGTAAGTAATGAAGGTGGTAAGGAACTTATCACCATTTACTTCCTAATCAATTTATTAGTGTCCTAAAATATATTTTACAATATATGTTAAAACATTGGTTATTGAGAGACTCGTCTTTTTACTAGGGATCAAGTCTTTAATGTTAATTGTAGTTGCAAGCATGGTTATAATCTAAAACCATGTTGACTCCACCAAGTTGTCTTGATTTCAGTAGCCAACAAAGTGAGTCAAAATGAGGACTGTAATGGAATGAGTCTGGGCAAGTCATAGCAGTTTGTCTCTTATTGTTGTTGTTATTTCAATTTCAATACATGTGATATGTGCGATGTTTCCCATACAATACAACTATATTTCCATTTCCCAAGGGTGCGATAAATGCATCGATATCAATAGTTAAATTACTAAAAATGGGTATGCTTTTGTGTCATTTTCTATATACTGATTTTTCTCTTCGTTTTGTTTGCCACCACTGTTATGCATGTGTTGATGTGCGCTTATAGGACGTTTTCATTCTCACGCCCTAAAATTGAAGTAACAAACTGAAACAACAGTCATGTGGTGGGTGGAAATACTAATTTACATCCAAATATTTATGTATACCTCATCATTTATCTTGTGAGTTTGGTAAATATATATTTTTTTTAATACATAATTTATGGAGTCAATTGTGATTCAAGTACATGTTGGTGAATTATTGGGTCACCCCCAACATCTTCTTTCTAAGGATTTTGAATGTGTACATATACATAAGTTCATATGTACATGGACAAGTATGCATATGTATACATACACATGTACATACATGTATATACATGGTTGGAACTGTAACATGAAAAATATGCAATTTTTCTTCAGATGTGAATACAACTAAAGCATGCGATGAGGCTATCGGACAACTCTGGGCGTCTCTCGGGGATATTGTCCTCTACAACATGTATGATCCCTTATGCATTGCCTCTTCAACGTCCCACCCTGTAAGTGTCCTCCATTAGGCTTGAGTTTGGATGAACCATTGAATTGAATTCCAGCACTAGGCTCTATTTGGATGCTCGACTGAACTGAATTGACATACGTTCAATTCATTATAAAGGAAATGTCCATTTGGGTACATTTGAGTAGTAGTTTGTAGGTGGAGGATAGTTGATACTTGCCCCTGTTTTGGGTACATTTGAGTAGTAGTTTTATTTGTATATGTATAGCAATCATATCCCTGATCCAGACTACTTTTTCTTCTAATTCATGTTGATTGAGACTGACATTGACATTTAAAAAAATAGTTTTCTGTCTTAAAAACTGGACCAAACAACAAATAGGGGATGTAAGTGATCACAACCAATTCAAACTGGTTTTGATCATCGCAATCTTTGTAATCTTACATATAATTCAATTTATAAACTGCCAGTTAAAACTAGTTAAATAGCCAGTTAATAACTGTTTAACCAACTGTTAATAACGTTACTAGTAAAAACTGGTTTGAATGGGTTTATGTCTTCATATCTTGTCCTAAATGCACCACTGACATGGTTGATCATGGTTGAGCAGGGTTGAACTGAGTGGTCCAAGTTTTGAAACCTGCATGGAAGGTTTCTTCTGAAGCTTGATTTGCTGAACTTACATTCATCAACTACGACTATGTTTAAAATTTTCTTCCATATTTCTCTAATTGTATCATTTTCTCCATCAACGCAAGGTAGAGATAACAAATTTCCTGAGAAAGGTTAGTTTTTTTTCATGCGAAACTAAATAGCAATGATGTATAAATGCATTTATGTAAAATATTTCTTGTTGCTTGCTTTCTGCAGGTTCATATGTATGTAGATTCTCAGGAAAAACTTACTCATTCTCAAATTACATTATGGAATATGCATCCATTATTCAAAGAAAGGGTGACATTCCAAGCACTCACACTCTCTCCTTGCTAGCTAAATTGGTGAGTCTTCTTTCCTTCATACTATATGATTCATTGATGAAGTGGCCTAGCCATTTGGATAGGCCCGTGATTATATATTATCTCAAAATTGATGAAGTAGATCCGGATGTGCATCGGAGCTATCCAGATGTTGAGCGGGGGTCCCTAAAAGGTGGGAACTGCTGTTATAACCATGATGAAGCTGTCCATTTCCTATGGACAACAATATGGGTGGCCTGACTATTTGGACAAGCCCGTGTTTATGTATTATCTCAAAATTGATGAAGCAGATCCGGATGTGCGTCGGAGCTATCTAGATGTTGAGTGGGGGTCCCTGGATGGTGGGAACCTCTGTTATGACCATGATGAAGCTGTCCATTTCCTATGGATAGCATTGGAGGGGTCTGGCCATTTGGACAGGCCGTGTTTATATCTGTATTTACAGGGACCACATCCTTAACCTAAACCACACTCTAAACCTATAACCTAAACCTAAACCTTAACCTATAACCTAAAATTTATCCTATAACCTATAACCTAAACCTAAACCTATAACCTATAACCTAACCTAAACCTAAACCTAAACCTATAACCTAAACCTATAACCTAAACCTATAACCTATAACCTAAACCTAAACCTCTAACCTAAACCCGATCCTAAACCCGATCTCGAACCCGAACCCAATTTCCTAAACCTATAACTGATTCTCAATTCCCTAAAGGTATAACCTATAACCTATAACCTTAACCTAAACCAAAACCTATAATCTAAACCTAAACCTAAACCATAACCTATAACCTTAACCTAAAAAAAAACCTATAACCTAAACCTTAACCTATAAACTAAAACCTAAACCTAAACCTAAAACCTAAATGTATTCTCAAATCCAAAAACCTAAACCTACACCTAATCCTAATCTCAACTCCCTAAGCTAAACCTAAACCTAGACTTGAAAACCCAAACCTAAACCCAATCCCGAACCCGAACCCAATTTCCTAAACCTAAACCTTAACCTATTATCAATTCCTTAAACCTATAACCTATAACCTATAACATATAACCTAAACCTAAACCTAAACCTAAACCTTAACCTAAACCTAAACCTATAACCTTAACCTAAACTAAAACCTATAAACTAAACCTTAACCCATAACCTATAACCTATAACCTAAACTGATAACCTATAACCTAACCTTAACCTAGACCTAAAACCTAAATCTAAACCTATAACCTAAAACCTAAACCTAAACCTAAACCTAAAACCTAAATGTATTCTCAAATCCTTAAACCTAAACCTACACCTAATCCTAATCTCAACTCTCTAACCTAAACCTAAACCTAAACTTGAAAACCCAAACCTAAACCTGATCCCAAACCCGAACCTGATTTTCTAAACCTAAACCTTAACCTATTATTAATTCCTTAAAGCTATAACCTATAACCTAACCTAAACCTATAACCTTAACCTAAACTTAAACCTAAAACCTTAATGTATTCTCAAATCCTTAAACCTAGACCTACACCTAATCCTAATCTTAACTCCTTAACCTAAACCTAAACTTGAAAACCCAAACTAAACCCGATCTCAGACCCAAACCCTATTTCCTAAACCTAAACCTTAACCTATTCTTAATTCCCTAAAGCTTTAACCTATAACCTAAACCTAAACCTTAGCCTAAACCTATAACCTAAACCTAAACCTTAACCTAAACCTAAACCTATAACCTTAACCTAAACCAAAACCCATAACCTAAACCTTAACCTATAACCTATAACCTAAACTTATAACCTATAACCTAACCTTAACCTAAACCTAAAACCTAAACCTACACCTAAAACCTAAAACCTAAACCTAAACCTAAAACCTAAATGTATTCTCAAATCCCTAAACCTACACCTACACCTAATCCTAATCTCAACTCCCTAACCTAAACCTAAACCTAAACTTGAAAATCGAAACCTGAACCCGATCCCGAACCCGAGCCTGATTTCCTAAACCTAAACCTTAACCTATTCTCAATTCCCTAAAGCTATAACCTATAACATATAACCTAAACCTATATAACTTTAACCTAAACCTAAAACCTAAACCTAAACCTAGGTTTTGAGTTTAAAAGTCAATCCTACGTTTGAACACATTACTCATGTTGGATTTGGCCAGAGTTTAGAAGATTTGTAGGTACATTTTTTATTTATTCATATGTGTATTTTTTTATTTTTTTTGTCTTTCTTCCTTTTGGGATGTATACAAAGGCATGCTTGTTTGATTATGTCTACAAATGCTGTTTTATACAGGCTGACAAGCTAAAGAAGTCAGTGGAGGATGAAATTCATTTTTCTCAAGGGAAGGGTTTCAGAACTTGAAAATGATCTTGTGTCAAAGTCCATAGAAGTTACATCTGTAGTTTCAAGGAAAGAAGAAGCTCTATCTTCTGCATTTGCTGAAATTGACCGTCTGAAGGAAGAAAATTCTGTAAAAACGTGAGCATTATTAAATGCATATGAAGGGTGTTTACTGTGTTAGAGTGTATTTGTTTCTTGCACATGAGGGCATGCCTTAGATGTAATTCTTATGATAGGTTGAGCAAAGTGAAGTATTGTTTATTTAGAAATGTGAATGTAGGATGCATTGTATGATTTGATTGTTATTTGTAATAAATGCATCATTTTTTTCTGATTGCATTTTATGTACTATTTCTATCAATATTAAGCTTAGATGAGTTATCAATTATAGTAAGTTCTTGCAATGGAAACAGGTCGTATTATTACAATCTTTAAAAAAAATAGTTACAAATATAATCCGCAGTTATAGCTATGGATATTGTTCATAACTATTGGTATCTATTGCTACGGATATAATCCATAGCTATTGGTATCTATTGCTATAGATATTTTTGGTGCTATTGGTATCTATTGGTATGGATAAAATCCCTTTTGCTACGGATATGATACATAGTACGTCCGTCGCTATTGGTGGGGTAGCTAATGATATTGGTATGGATATCATCCATAGCTACTAGTATCTATTGCTACGGATATAATCCATAGCTATTATCTATTGCTATGGATTATATCCGTAGCTATTCGTATCTATTGCTACGGATATAATCCGTAGCTATACCTTTAGCTACCCCACCAATAGCGATGGACGTGATACGAATTATATCCGTAGCAAAAGGGCTTTTGCTATGGTTTTTGGCCGTAGCCTTTGCTCATTTTTCTTATAGTGAGAGTCTCATAATAACTGTCCAATGAAATATGCAATGGTCAGCCACATCTTATAACAAACATGCAGATGATGCATATGGGCATGTATTATAATGCTATGCTGTCACATACTCAAAATCGTTATCGACAATCGGCACTGATAATCGACATCGATAATTGGCCTCAAAAATCGAAATCTGTCTCGATAATCAGAATCGGCCTCGACAATTGAAATCGGCCTCGACGATCGGAATCAACAATCGGAATCGGCCTCGACCCTCGACGATCGGAATCAACCTCGACCCTCGATAATTGTCCTCGACAATCGGAATCAACCTCGACGATCGGAATTGACCTCGACAATATAAATCATCCTCGACAATTGGAATCAGCCTCAATAATTGTCCTTGACAATCGGAATTGGCCTCAATGATTGGAATTAGAATCGGCCTCGACAATCAGAATTTTTCTCGACAATCGGAATCAACCTCGACAAATAAAATTGGCCTCGATAATCGGAATCGACCTTGACAATCGGAATCGGCCTCAATAATCAGAATTAGCCTCGACAATCAAAATCAGCCTCGACAATCGAAATAAGCCTCGATAATTGAAATCAGCCTCGATAATCAACCTCAATAACTGAAATTAACATCGATAATCAAAATTGGCATCGACAATCGGAATCAAATTCAAAAATCGAAATCAATAATCAACACTGTTGAGAATAAGACTATCAAGGCCTAAGAGAAGGTCACAATATGGACATTTAACCATCATTGCCCATCAATGTAGATATTTAACCAACATTGCTCCCAAGGAGTGACCCTCATAAGGCCAATCATATAGTGGGCCCATGACCTCACTCATGGGCTGCATATACATCACAATGGGCCTTACAACGTGGGCCATAAATACATCATATTGGGCCTCACTCATGGGCCTATATACATCACAATGGGTCGCATTACGGTGGGCCGCATACACATTACAATGGGCCACATCACATGAGCCTATATATATCACAATGGGTCGGATGACAGTGGGCAACATAGACATTACAATGGGTCAAATCACATGGGCCTATATACATCACAATGGGTCGCCTGACGGTGGGCCACATACACATTACAATGGGCCACACCACATCGGCCTATATATATCAAGTGGGCCACATCAATGGGCCACACCAATGGGTCTCATATACATTAAGTGGGCCGTATTAATGGGCTACACCAATGGGCCTATTATACATCAAATGGGCCACATTAACGGGTTACACCATGGGCTTAATATATATCAAGTGGGCCGCATCAACAGGCAGCACCAACGGGCCTAATATATTGTTTCGAAAAAGAAACAAATGTGTTTGATTTAGGGGATTTATTCAATGATGACAAAGAATCTGATGAGAGAACACTGATCACATTTATTCTGAGTTCATTTACATCCTCGGATTCTCTTGATTCTGAAAATAAAGTACAATTAATACAATGCAATGAATGAAAGATAAAATAGTTCGATAAAAATTTCGGCAGCATTTCGAGAGTTACTTCAGTCATCTCCTAGGACTTAGGAGGAATGTTGAATTGATCAACCAATTTTCATACTCTAAACTTGAAAACCGGGCTCACAAAATTCTCGATCGCCGAATCTAGAGCTGACGGCTTCCATAGTACCCCATTCTCGGCTCCAGGCACCCATACACTAGGTTCCGATCCTGAGATCCTATAAGGAGAATTTTAAACATGATTTGAATCATAATAAGCATAACCCACAAACAATAACCACAAGAGCACCATCATAAAATCTACTATGATAAAAAAACTTTGAGTACAATGCGTATGAAAAGGAAATACAATATAATGAAAATAACAGAACTCCAGAAGCTCAGCTACACACTCCAACTATGACGAGGCTATGGTTGCATCTTAGCATCACCTGCACGCATCAATCATGCATAAGATTATAGAAATCTTAGAGGGTGGTGTAAGTGTGTGCGCAATATGAGCGTGCTCAGAATGCAAGGTCAGAGTAATGCGAAATCATGGTGATGAGTACATGAATGCAAGTAGTCGTACCAAGGCTATGCGGTGTAAGATATGAATGCTATCGATCATATCAAGACCATGCGATGCATGATGTAACTCAAGTATACTAATCCTTATCCAAATCTACTTACAGCTTATCAAATATTAGTACAGTTCTCATTATGGATAATCATCGGAGTTTAGTACACTCCAAATGGCACTGCCCCTCTCCTAGCCGCATAGTCCAAGTGAGCGTAAGAAACCTCACTATCGACCTGGCCAATAGTTTATCAATACCTATTCGGGACGCCGATAGCGGACCCATTTACGAGCTGGTCAAACTCAGCCTAGTAATGCCTACTGCCCTGGAGAGAGTAAAGCTACACCCCTTTCTAACCGACCACGACACAGTGGGAGACGCGGCCTCCTAGTATTCGATCCTCTTGCGCTCATATATCTACTTAGTGTCGACGTTGGAGTCATCCTCTGGTACTATTGGGTTTAAGAATTTTCACCCAGGGACATCTATGGTGCCCCGATGCTAGAAATAATATTTTTGGTATTCAATCTGACCACCCACGATGTGTCTGTGGAGGTTATGGCCCTGATGTCGCTAGGGCGTATAGTAATCATGTCACACAAATGCAAAGTGCATGAATCACACTACCAGTCATGCAACAATCCTGCGCATACCGTGCGCTTATGAAGGGAAGCTCCATCTATCAGGGAGCCCATAAACAATCTACCCGAAGACATATGCAATGATCAGTCATTCCTCATATCAAGCATACATATGATGCATATGAGCATGAATCATGACACTAAAACATGTTATATGGTGATGGACTCTGTTCATAACGAAGATGGGCCTAGGCGGCCTACACACTACAAGTATGGGCCTGTCAATGGGCCCTAAGGAGAGTCATAATGTGAACATTTAACTAACATTATCCTTATAATGTGGACGTCAAACCATCATTACTCCCAAGGCATGACCTGTTATAAACATCATTATATACACCACGGTGAAATTACAATTACAATGGACCTAAATACATCCCATTGGGCCTTAAATACATCAAATGGGCTGCATCACATGGGCCTTATATTCATCAAGTGGGCTGCATCAATGGGCCACACCAATGGGCCTTATGTACATTGCAACGGGCCATAACCCATGGACCTTGAACACATCACAATGGGCCCTCATATGGTAAGTGGGCTACATCACATGGGCCATATATACATCAAATGGGATACACCACTGGGTCCATGTACATCAAATGAGATACACCACTGGGCCCATGTACATCAAATGGGCCACACCCAAATATAAGTGATGATAATGATTTCCACCATTAAAATTCTCAAGGCCCACCATAACATTTATTTCCCATCCAATTTGATCATAAGGTCAGACAGACCTAGTTGGGAGGAAAAACATATATCAAGTTGATCCAAGACTGTTGTGGTCCAAAAGGACTTCAATGGTAAGCGTTCATCTCTCCACTGTTTTCTGTGGTGTGGTCCGCCTAATAAATCTGCCTCATTTTTAGTCTTAAGCCTAAGATGGGCTTACCAATTGGATGGACGGTTTGGATACAACACATACATCAAGGAGGGTCCCACACATGTTGCCAAGGTGGGCTTCACATAACCGGCCATATCACAGCAGCCATATGGCTAATGTGTGGCACACCTGCCAATCCAATCCCATCAGAGGTGGGTCCCACGTGGTGCCCACCATAACATTTTTTTCCCATCTAAACTGTGGATAAGGTCACAAGACCCAATAAAATAAATAAATAAATTTTATATTGATCTAAAGCCTCTAGGACTAGAGCGTTTCAATGGTACACGTTCAATCATCACTGTTTGTAGTGTGGTCCACTTAGCTTCCGTATATGGCTGATTTAAGGGGGCCCACCGTTTAAAAAGTGGCCCACCAAATGCATAATGTTGATGTTGACTCACATCATGGTGGGGCTCACAACAGGGACCCACGGCTCCTAGTCCCTGCACGTCCAGTGCAGCAGGACGGGCTGCGCGTCCTCTGGTCGGTCAGAGGCAGCAGCGCCAGCTACTGGCCACTCTATTTTTTTTAAGAAAAGAATTTGTGAGGTTTTTCCTAGGTGGAGCCCTCATCGTGAGGATCCACCCCGCCCAATGGCTCCTATGATTCAAGATAAGCCAAACAAGCCCAATATTCGATATATTTTGGCGTATCGAAACATCAGGGTGGATTTTAATGGTAGACACACTGTTTTCTATGCTATGGCCCACCAAATACTCAGAATAACCTCATTTTTTAGCTCAATGCCTAAAATGATATGGAAAATGAGATGGTTAGCTTGGATTAAATTGAAATGGCCAAGCTATATGTACTAGAGGGGGGGGGGGTGGGGGTGAATAGGACTATGCCAAATTTAAGATAAATACGGCGAAATTAAAGAAAGATTGATAGCTAAATAAATAAATCAATTCTTAATGTTGAATTAAAATGCAACCTCAAAATTCAAATCTTGAGGGATTGATATAAAAGTTGTTCTAAGGACAACCTTACACCAAAAACCAGAGTTTGTAGTAGGACAACCTTATTTCTAGAAAGATTTTTGTATCAAAAACTCAAACAGAAGGGGAACAAATAAATAGAAAAGAATTGAAATAAATTGCAAGAATATAAATCTAAACTATTACAACATTCCCCATTAATCTTAAAATGAAAATATTACAACTTTCACATCCACACATACATCCCATAATTCCTAATGATAAACAATCGGAAATATAAATCACACATCAACAAAACACAAGGGATTATAGTGGTTCACCTGTGTGTACACCAATTGTTAATAAACAGTCACACAGCTACTCAACTCCTAATATCCTCACCTAGTGGATATTAGCGTTCACTATCAAAGATAGGTTTTCCAGGTTCACCTAAAACCTCCACAATTGTGTCTTTCTCTGTGGGCTTACACAATTAAAAAAACTCCAATTCTGAGTTTTCCTAGCTCTCATCAGATAACCAATACAATGAAATTTTTCTGGTAAATCTCAAAAGAAAACTAAATAAAAGTAAATTACATAAACGTAAAATACCAAAATTTCTCCTTCATTGTAGCAGCCCAGAAGAACCAAGTAAAAGTAAAGATTCGAATGTCAAAGTTCAATGTCTAATACTCACTTTACAACGGTTCTAAGTTCTAATTGATTTTAAATTAAACCAGATGGGCTAGCTTTAATTGATTTTGATTCCAGAAAAAAGAAAATAAAACTTCTTCTTTTCAGATTAGGTTGGAATGCAAGAAACAAAATCAATTAAAAAGCTAAAGAAAGAGAATATTAAATATGTACACTTAGCTTAAATGGAGCACAGACTTATCTCTCAGAAGGCTGAATTAAATTAGCTTCAATTTTCTTAATTATTCTGAGATTCGTGCTCTATTTATAGGTGATCAAATCGCATCTTTGAGTGGTCTAGAGATCTCTACGACTGGTCATAGAACCAGTGGATATTTGAAATTTCAAGCGCGATAAGATAAGGCAGTTTCACGACTAGTCGAAGGTCACCTTCGACTAGTTGAAGGTTGCTCACGACTAGTCAAAGCTAGTCAAATTTTAACGTTGTAGTTCGAGTCGTAGGTTCACGACTGGTCGAAGGAGCTGTCAATCATGTTCATACAACTAGTCAAACAGTCCCTAGGACTGGTCAAAGCTTAACAAAAAAATTTAAATTTTTACAACAAACTTACGACTGGTCTAGAAATAGTTTGGACTGGTCGAGGTAGTGCTAGGACTAGTCGAACAAAGTCTAGGACTAGTCTTAGAACAGACCAAACTTACTTATATAAAACATATGAATTATGTATCCAAAATTACCTACTCTAAAGGTCAACCTAAGGTCAAACATACCTCAATAGTGAAGTAAGGACATTGAAATTTAAAGACGAGTGACCTTTGAGAATAATGAAGCTTGAAATCTTGGTGTAGCTTGAACTTGAAAGTTTCTTAAGATCTCGATGTCGAACTTGAAAGCTTCTTGAGATCTTGAATTATACTTGTCTTGAATTAAGTCAAACATTCTCACATTATCGAGTCTTGACTTGTGAACAGTGCTTATCTATCGAAGCTGATCTTGTGAGACTTTTTTTGTAACTTGGCATATCTTGAGTAGATCTTTGTTCTTCACATATGCAAGCTTCATAACAAGATACAAATAGTGTCTTTGGCACCACAAATTTGGCAATGTAAAGGGGCTATCAACTATAGCACTTACAATCTCCCCCTTTGTCAAATTAGTGACAAAACACACAATATTAAAGAGTCATGCACCAGTTATTATCAATTGGCACATATTCATATTAGCATAAACCAACAAATCAATTCAACATATATTCCACCTCTGTACATACTCCCCTTGAGTAACATACAACACAGAAAATATGCAATGCTACTACACCCTCCTCATGACATAGACATCCATTCTCCCCTTTTTTGGCACAGTATGACAAAGGAAGCACAGAACAGATGACTGAGGAGTAATAATGAAAGAGATATATGAGAGTTATAAAGACAAGATATGAGAAAATAGCATAAACAATACACATAATCCATAAACAGAGCTAATTCAAAGATAGCTTCAATCTCAAAATCAAAGAGAACAGAAAAGTAATAATGTTATTATAGTCCAAAAAAAGGAACTAATCTGAGCCAGATGAAGGAGCAGGGATGGAAGGATCAAGTTGATGCATGCCCTCGTTCAAGCGCCTAAGATATTTACACATATACTTGAACTGTAAATCATTGGCAACATTCATGTTTTCTACCTTAATATTCATATTCTCAACCTTCTCCTCTAATGCATGCAAATGAGCATCAATCTCAGATGGTTCATAATCTGGATCATTAGCAGAATCAGATTCAAGTTCTTCAAAAATATCATCCAGTTTAATATCATCAGGAGGAAGATCATCAGTTTCTTCCTCATGTCCAGCTTCGGCACCACCAACACCATCACCTTGGCCAGGAAGGAAATCCAGCTTCATCTTATTGATATTAGAATTGTTAAATATAAGATGATGGATAGGGGCATCTCCAACAGACATATCGACTAACATATGTGTAGCCAACATAGTCATTAGATAAGTAAAAGGTATGTCACTGTGACTTGGATGGAGACAAAACTGAATAATGGAATGACAAATCAAGGATGGTAAATAAACGTGAACACCTCTGACAACAGTATGAAGAACATGAACCATGAAGGACGTCAATTCAGATTTATTACCTGATTGAGGATACAAGTTGGACACAAAAATCTTATGAAGAATTCTGTATTTGGGTAACAAAAACTTTGAGGGGAGCACATTCCTTTTATGCGTCCATTGTATGTCCAAATTACATAAGGCTCTAGTGAGCATACGTTTCTCAGTTGCTGAGAGTTTTCCAGATAAAGTATGGATGAGAATGCTCTCATCATTCACAGAAATTTCCATAAGAGCTGAAATTAAATGACGATCAACGTTAAATAGGCCTTCTCTTGTGGCTATTTTAAAAGTTAAATTTTCTAGTGAAAAATCACTTATGCAAGAAAACATGGACTGAGTAATGGACCGGTATGCTATCTCACCCCAATACAATAAGTTATCCCAGCCTACAGCTTAGAGCATAGGAAGGATATCAAAAGGAGCAGTATGATTAATATCAACAGTATGTTCAACAATAACGTTATGTAATCTGATGTCCCGAACATAAGTCAGATCATCCTCGGGAGCCCAAAGATGACGCTTAGTGATAGGAGTCGATCTGGAGGAAGATGGACCACAGGAAGTTGTCTTTCTCCCTCTAGATGCCATTTGTAATAAGGATTTTAAGGAAACAAAGTGTTGCAATGGATTGAGAAGTAGGTTTTCACAAATCAGATTTGGATGAAGAAAAAAAATACCAGATCTCAACGAAATTCAAAATAGATAACTTCAAGAGAGAAATAGAAGTAATCTAGACACAAATCTACATGAAAAATATAAATGGAGCACTAACCTTGAAGATTTTGAAAGGTAGGTTCGACTGGTCGGGCGTCGGCTCGTCGGAGAGAGAAGAAGAAATGAGGAAGAAAGTGATTTTCCCCAACTTTAAGTCAATCCCCACGATCCACGACTGGTCGTGGGTTTTCTTCGACCGGTCATACCATGATTGGTTGAGGAAATCCTCGACTGGTTGAGTACCACACTAAAAAATAAATTTCTTGCATTGTTCATAAAAATTGAAATCTAAACTAGCATATATATACACTATGATACAAATAGGCATAAGAAATCACCTTAGAATGCACATACCAAGATCAAATTTCAATTTTTTAAACCTGCTTTTGTCGAGTGGTTTAGTGAAAATGTCAGCACGTTAATTCTCGGTAGGGATTTATTCCAAAGATATAAGCTTTTCTTCCACTAATTCACGAATATAATAAAATCTAATGTCAATGTTCTTAGTACGTGAATGCTGAATTGGATTTTTTGAAATGTTTATGGCACTGGAATTATTACTATATAACAACATTGAATCCTGTTTAATTTCATAATACTTAACCTGTGCTTCATCCAAACAAGCTGAGTACACGCATTACCAGTTGCGATATATTCAGCTTCAGTAGTAGAGAGTGATATAAAACTTTATTTCTTGCTAAACCAAGAAACTAAACAGTTTTTGATATAAAAACAACAACCACTAGTTGATTTTCTATCATCAATATTACCAGCCCTATCAACATCCGAGTAACCAGCTAATTGAACACTAGTCTCATGTGGATACCAGAGTTTGAGATTTACAATACTTGCAACATATCGCATAATCCGCGTAACAACAGTCAAGTGCGATTCTTTAGGATCAGACTGATATCTAGCACAAATGCCAGCACTTAGAGCAATATCGGGTCTACTAGCAGTTAAATACAATAAACTACTAATCATACTCGATATAATTTTAGATCCACATTTTTACCTACAGAATCTTTTAAGAGTTTCAAAGTTGTACTCATATGAGTATCAAAGTTCCTGTCATTCTCAAATTCAAATCTCTTAATCAAATTCATAACATATTTAGATTGAGAAATGAATATCCCATTAGGTTGTTGTTTTACTTGCAACCCAAGGAAGTAATTCAATTCCCCAACCATGCTCATTTCAAACTGAGATTTCATCAAATCTGTAAACTCAATAGTCATGTCAGTACAGGTAAATCCATAAATGATATCATCAACATAAATATGTACTATTAAAATGTGATCATTATGTTTTTTAATAAACAGAGTTTTATCAACACATCCCATTTGAAAATTATGGCTTAATAGAAACTTTGTTAGTTTCTCGTACCATGCCCTAGGAGTTTATTTTAAGCCGTAAAGTTTCTTTTTAAGGCGATACACATGATCAGCATTTTTAGGATCTTCAAAACCCATAGACTTCCTCATGTAGATCGCCATTTAAAAATACACTTTTCACATCCATTTGGTAAATCTTAAACTTTTTAAAACACGCAATGGATATAAAAAGTCTAAGTAATTCAAGATGTGCTGCTGGTACGAAGGTTTCATCATAATCAATACCTTCAATTTGAGTGTAACTTGTACCACTAGCCTAGCCTTGTTTCTAATTATATTGCCAAGTTCGTTAGACTTATTTTTAAAAATTCATTTGGTTCCAATGATGTGTTTATCTTTAGGTCTAGGTACGAGATACCAAACATCATTTCTCACAAATTGGTTAAGTTCTTCTTGCATAACAACAATCCAGTTTTCATCAGTAAGATGTTCTTTACGTTAGATGGTTCTATCTAGGATGTAAAACATACATAATTACATATATCCTCAAGTTGTTTACAGGTACAAACACCAGTGTGAGGGTTTTCAAGAATCTATGTGGTTGAATGATCTTTAACTATCCTCAATTCAGAATTAGTCTGATTAGATGAAGTGTCAGGTTTATCAATTACAAGAACTTCATCATTATCTTGACTTGAGACTGGTGTGTTTAAGTGATCATCAATGACCACATTGGTAGACTGTTGAATCGCACCAGTCCTTTTGTTCAGAACACTATAAGCTCGACTGTTTAAAGAATATCCTAGAAAGATCCCTTCGTCACTCTTGTATTAAACTTTCCTAGATTTTCACGATCTCGTAAAATATAGCACTTGCTACCAAAAACTCGAAAGTATTTGACAGTAGGCTTTTTATTGAATGACATTTCGTAAGCCGTTTTATTATTACCTTTACTAGTGTAAACCCGGTTAATAATATAGTAAGCTGTATTGACTGCTTCAGCTCAAAGATTCTTAGAGAGCTTCATGTTATTCAACATGACATTAGACTTTTCTTAAAGTACTCTATTTTTTCTTTCAACTATACCATTTTTTTGTGGAGTTTTGGGCACTGAGAATTCATGTAATATTCCCTAGTTGCTACAAAACTTCTCAAAACTGCTATTCTCAAATTCTGATCCATGATCACTACGAATCTTACTGACTTGAGATCCTTTTTCAGTTTGAATCCTTTTGAGAACCTTTTCATGTCTGCAAGGGTTTCTAATTTATCCCTTAAGAAGACTACCCATATATATCTGGTAAAATCGTCTATAATTACTAAGATATACCTTCTGCCACCTTGACTTTCCATCCTGGTAGGTCCTATAAGATCCATATGGAGAAGCTCGAGTGGTCTTGATATGGCGTTGGAATTTACTTTTTTGTGTGAGTTCCTTGTTTGTTTGTGTAACACCCTGGATTTTTGCCAACCCGAATTTAGACGTCCTTAGGCAATGGGTCAACCATAACAGCTTAGTAACGTCTTATAACCCAAGTTCAAAGCCAAAGAAATCATTTAGAACGAAATTCTTTAGAAATTTAACGTGAATTAACTAGCGCTACACTAGATCACCTATGAAGTAAGCAGCAGTCTCTTTAAATATGATCTGTAAGACCCAAAGCCTCTAGAATTGTTACCGCTACGTCACCCTAAAATCTAGGATCCAACTCTAAACCCAGTTGCTCCCGGGAAGACTTTGAAACTTCATATCCGATCTATATCGCACGTCGAAAGTCTGATATCTATGAACTTAGACCATTATGACTGCCTAGTTGGACTTGTCAATCACCTAGAAGATCAAGCCCAAACGATGTCCTGAGACCATTTCCTTGCGTTCGGAGTAAAGAGAGTGAGAAAAGGAAGATATTTAGAAAATTAATTATATTTTTATGAAATCTGGAACATTTCACTTGCACGTTGTTTTTAAGCGTTCTGACCATTAGAATTTGACTCAAATTCACCCTCGGATCAGGATAGGTGGCCCTTATATGTCAAAGTACTTGTCACCTTGATCGAAATTCGGTGACCGTTGAATTGAAACTAGTCCGCCACGTGCGATTTGGAAGTCCGACTGGGATAAAAATTTAACTCCACCTAGATCTAATATTAGAGAGCTTAAGTCCGACCGTATTTAGTAACAGGACCTCCAGAAGTGCTCTGTTGGATCAGAATAGACCCGATTTGGTTATAACTTAAGTATACCTTGGCCCCAAGTCTGTTTCCATCATTTTTGGGCTTATAAAAAGGCCCTAAGCCCTCACTCTCTCCTCCCATACGAATTTGGGGAAAACCCTAGGAGAGAGAAGAGAGAAAAGAGAGAGAAAGTGAGAGAGAGTTGGAGTTTCTCCCAGGGATTCTACCCTGTCACTCCACGTGGTTCAACACCTCTACCGTATCACTATTACGACGTTTCTGACTTTGTTCTTGGGTAAGTGAAGCTAACCCTAACCTGTTTTGAAGCCTAAGATAGTTCCATTGATGTTCTAGCTAACCTGTTTCTTGCCATAGGTAGCGTATCCGCTATTGACAAAGACTTAGAGTCTCTATTGAATTCGTTACACTTCTACAGCGTAAGGTGCGGATTGTAGATGCTTAGGTTACCTGTTTTCAAAGCTTTCAATGCCGTTTAATGGTAGATTGTTGACAAGGATGCTGTTTGACATGTAAAACATGCCATCTGTTTTTCATTTCAAAAACGTACGAAGAATATGAGATTTAGGGTATTTTAGGTATTTGTAGAAAATACTATATACGTACGAATCATGCTGATGTGATTGCCATGAGAATTTACCGTGTATCTATGCTAGTTATGCGTGTATGATCTGTTTGGTAAAGAGATTCGCCCTAATACACATTTTTGGCCGACATATGCTATGTATACTAATGTGTGTAGACTAAGTGTTTGTATAAATGTTTGTATAAGTAAGTATTGAGTAAATGAGGTTGTAGATTAGTGTTGAGATGAGATTCTCAACTATTTTGATGATGTATATGATTTCTTCCATGTTTGATATATTTGAATTGATTATCTTATATATATGAAATGCTTGTGTACGGTTAGATTGCTTATGTTGTATATTATAACATGTTGCTCACATACTTGAATTACTGGATATTTTAATTCTGTTTATCTCATATGATTACTGATTCACATTACATGTGGTTAGGGCTATACTCTAGTCCAGGTAGTCGGTAACAGATTAGAAGTCATGGTTGGATTCTATTCACCACGAAGGACACGTCAACGAACCCGAGTCGTGCTTTGATTGACGGCCGTGGTTAGGCCACACGAGGTGTTTATGCACTTCATGTCGTTCAGCTTGAGGTGCGCTCGTACTAGTCAAATTCATCAAGTAACCCAACTGACCATTGTATGTTCACCTTGTATTGGTCATAACTGCTTGAACCTAAGGTACTGAACTTACCAGTGATAACCCTGATAACCGTGGTACCTTGATCCACTAAGACTCATGAGCCGGGCATGGTGGTATGGGATACTGTGGTCGAGCTGTCAGCCTACGCTGTGGCAACGAGCCCTTTGTAGTGACCTCGAGTGTATTCTGAGTATACGTGAGGCGACGACCCTTCCGTAGCAACGAGAGTACAGACTAGGCCTGTATTGATAAGGTGATGGGGGAGCAGTGCAACGAGTGCGTGCAACAGCCCTGACAGCCCTTGCAGCGACCTAGAAATATATCATCGTATGAGACTACTAGGAGTGACGACCCTAGACAGGATCTGTGTTGGGAATGATATAAGGGAAGTACCTTAGTTTTCCAATACTGTTGTATGAAAGGACTAATAAAAATTCAGTAATCATATTCATATCGCACTGCATGTGCCTGGAAGATGTGGAGCACTGAGGGAAGAAAGCATGCCGCGGACGTAAGATGGTGTCGCATGAGGGAGTATGTCGGTGAGTGCATGCATCATATCACATCTCATCCTTGCATTAATTACAGTATTTAGGAATGTTTGATTGCTTGCTTTACCATTATCGCGTGATTGATTTGATAACATGCTAATCTTTACTCTATGATTCCACTGAGTTGATCACTCACTCCCACGTTATGGGATGATGTTGTACACACCAACCAATCCTTTTTTTAGTTGCAGATGATGACACTGCTTGTGAAGTGGATCCAGACTTGTATGATGATGAGGAGAATTTCTGCTATATGTAGGTTCTGATCGACGGGGTTACAGGGTTATTGATTTGACGCCATGACACTTATCATTTTACACTTTTGGAGCACTCATGTATATTCTTTTTGTTCATTTTTGGAGTATACATGTATATATTCAACCTGGTAACATGTTCACACTCTGGAGACCTACAACAGTTTATATATGTTATATATACTATCACAGCCTTCCGCTTGCATAATTTAACTGTCTCTGGAGTATGATATGCTGTTTTGGCTTAATCCCACTCATGTTTAATACACTAACATAGACAATATTGAATCATAAGCATTTATGTTGCATAAGTGATGTTTTGGAACTCGGGAGTGGAGTTTATGCTCGACCCCTGAATTTCAGAGCGTTACAGTTTGCCAATCTAGAATTCGTCACATATTTTATCTATCTTCTGTAGTTTGGGTAGACCTCTTATTAGTTCTCGTTTGCTCAATCTATATAAATTTCAGTAGTGTACATGTCCAAGACGTTTGTGCCATAAATCAGTCTCGTTTGTATGGACCATGTAATAAGATTGACTAGTTGAGCTGGATTCGCTTACGATATAGCAGTTTTCAGACGTTCTACATCCAATTAATATTACTGAACCCTTGTTATTTAGAATCTCACAACTTTGATTAGAAAATCTTATACTGTGGTTATTGTCGAATATTTGAGATATTCTTAGCAAGTTATGTTTAGTCCTTCAACATATAAAACATTCTTAAACAAAGGAAGGTTATAAAGTTAAACCGTACCTTGGCCCATAATCTTACAATTGTTGCCATCACCAAAAGTGATTGAGCCATTAGTCATATCTTTAAGATCGGTGAATAAACCTTTATCACCAGTCATATGCCTTGAGCCTCCACTGTATAGGTACCACTTCGAATGGCTTGTAGCTTTGAAAGTTGTGTGGGAAACCAAGCACGTACCCTTTAGAACCCATTTCATAACCGTTTTGGGTTTAGGTGGATAGTTGGTCTTCTTTCATTTATAAGAGTTATAAATATGACCTAGTGAGTTAGACTTTAGAAGCTTCTTAAGTAAATTAACTATCTTTTCAGCCAAAGGACTATGGTTTTACTTTTTATAGTTGATATGGTTTTTAGGTTTTTGAAAAGATTTAGAGTTTTTAGAAAACATTTGATCTTTCCCTTCTGAGTTTAAGGTCTCTCCCTTTATGAACTTGAGAGGAGTATCCTTCGGTTTAGATGGAACACTCTTTTTATAGCCCAAACCGGATCGATCACCACATTTTCTTGATCCAGATAAGAGTTTTTCTAATTTATGATCTCCTTAGGCATATTTCCAGGTTTCCTTTAAACTCAAGAGAGAAGAAACTTGATTTTTAAGTTGTACATTTTTAGAATTTAGATTTTCAATCTGGGAGGTTTTAAATTCTAAATCGCATTTAGATTTTTCAAGACAGTCTGAAATATGGGACTTTTCTAAAACAAGAGCTTCATAATTTTTCTTAAGTTTTGAAAATCTCTCTTTTTGAAGTTTCAATTTCAAAGCAATTTTACAACTTTCCTTGTATAGGGTATTGTATGCATCTTGAAGATCATCTTCATTTTCACATCACTATTCTGATTTTCTTCACTAGTTGAGTCATCATTTTCTGAAAAAGTGAATTCGGCTAGAGTCATAAGGGTCTTAACATCATTACCCAACTCAATTTCAGAATGTTCTGATTCAGAGGAGGCTTCAGAATCAGAGGACTCATCCCAAATAGCCATCATACTTTTCTTTTTTGACTTGCCCTATTAGGACATTTGTTAGCCAAATGCCCATACTCATGGCAGTTATAACACTGACTGTCTTTCAATGATTTTCTAGTTTTAGATTTAGGTTTCTTTTTATCATTTTCTTTTTGAAGATCAACCCTCTTTTTACTTTTAAAAATCTTATAAAACTTTTTCACCAAAAGGGCCATATCATCTTCAGAGTTTTCTAAATCAAAGTTTAAATCAATTTCTTGAAAACCATTTTTTAAAGTTTTTACAGCAATAAACTTACCTTTTGGAGCTTTAAATGTTAACTCATAAGTTTGTAATGAGCCAACTAATTCCTCAACCATCATATTATCCGTATCACGAAGTTCCTGGATTGCGGTTACTTTAGAATTGAACCGTTCAGGAAGTGATCGTAGTATTTTAACACATATTTTACTTTCAGGGATTTTATTGCCTAGACCTCACATAGAGTTTACAATGTCATTCAATCTGGTATAGAAGTCCATGAACATTTCATTTTCTTCCATACGTATTTCTTCAAATTTAGTTGTGAGGATTTGTATCTTAGATTTCTTGACAATTAAAGTACCCTCGTGTGTCATTTCTAATATATCCTAAGCTTGTTTTATAGAATCACAGGATATAATTATTTTGAATTCATCCAGTGATAATGCATAAATAATTGCATTTAGTGCTTGTGCATTTGCACTACTCTCACTTTTCTGAAGTGTGGTCCAAGAGAAATAAGGTGTAATTCTCATTGATTTTGAACCATCAATAACAGTTACTTCATTGGTAGGTGGGATCCATTCATTCACTGGGGCTAGCCACACATTTTCATCCATGCGTTTGAGGAAGATCCTCATCCTGGCTTTCCAATAGGCATAATTGGTGCGATAGAAAGGTGGAGGCCTAGTGACTGAAAGGCTATCAAAATTTGACATCTTATATATATAGCTTAGATCGTTAGCTCAGGAAATAAATCCAAAAAAAAAATAATTAAAAGTGAGCTATTAGGCTCTAATACCACTTGAAATGGCCAAGCTATATGTCCTAAAGCGGGGGTGTGAATAGGACTATACCAAATTTAAGATAAATACAACAGAATTAAAGAAAGGGTGACAGCCAAATAAATAAATCAATTCTCAATGCTGAATTGAAATGCAACCTCAAAATTCAAATCTTGAGATATTGATACAAAAGTTGTTCTAAGGACAATCTTACACCAAAAACCAGAGTTTATGGTAGGACAACCTTATTTCTAGAAAGATCTTTATATTAAAAACTCAAACTGAAGAGGAATAAATAAATAGCAAGGAACTGAAATAAACTGCAGGAATATAAATCTAAACTATTACAACATTTCCCACTGAGCTTGAAATGAAAATATTACACCATTCACATCCACACATACTTCCCACAATTTTGAATGATAAACGATAGGAAATATAAATCACACATCCATAAAACACAAGGGATTATAGTGGTTCGCCTGTGTGTACACCAACTGTTAATAAATAGCCACACAGCTACTCCACTCCTAATATCCTCACACAGTGGATATTAGTATTCACTATCAAAGATAGGTTTTTCAGGTTCACCTAAAACCTCCACAATTGTGTCTTTCTCTGTGGGCTTACACAATTAAAAAACCCCCAATTCTGAGTTTTCCTGGCTCTCCTCAGATAACCAATACAATGAGATTTTACTGGAAAATCTCAAAAGAAAACCAAATGAAAGTAAATTACATAAACGTAAAATGCCTGAATTTCTCCTTCATTGTAGCAGCCCAGAAGAACCAAGTCGGTGTAGAGATTCGAATGTCAAAGTTCAATGTCTAATACTCACTTTACAACGGTTCTAAGTTCTAATTGATTTTAAATTAAACCAGATAGGCTAGCTTTAATTGATTTTGATTCCAGAAAAAAGAAAATAAAACTTCTTCTTTTCATATTACGTTGGAATGCAAGAAATTAAATCAATTTGAAAAGCTAAAGAAAGAGAATATTAAATATGTACACTTAGCTTAAATGGATCACAGACTTATCTCTCAGAAGGCAGAATTAAATTAGCTTCGATTTTCTTAATTATTCTGATATTCGTGCTCTATTTATAGGTGATCAAATCACATCTTCGACTGGTCTAGAGATCTCTACGACTGGTTGTAGAACCAGTGGATATTTAAAATTTCAGGCGCGATAAGATAAGGCGGTTTCACGACTGGTCATAGATAGTCTACGACTGGTCGAAGGTCACCTTTGACTGGTTGAAGGTTGCTCACGACTAGTCGAAGCTAGTCGAATTTTAACGCTGTAGTTCGAGTCGTAGGTTCACGATTGGTCGAAGGAGCAGTCCATCATGTTCATACATCTAGTCAAACAGTCCCCAGGACTGGTCGAAGCTTTACAAAAAAATCTAAATTTTTGTAACAAACTTACGACTGGTCTAGAAATAGTTTGGACTGGTCGAGGTAGTGCTAGGACTAGTCGAACAAAGTCTAGGACTAGTCTTAGAACAGACCAAACTTACTTATATAAAACATATGAACTATGTATCCAAAATGACAACCTAAGGTCAAACATACCTCAATAGTGAAGTAAGGACATTGAAATTTAAAGATGAGTGACCTTTGAGAATAATGAAGCTTGAAATCTTAGTGTAGCTTGAACTTGAAAGTTTCTTAAGATCTCGATGTCGAACTTGAAAGCTTCTTGAGATCTTGAATTATACTTGTCTTGAATTAAGTCGAACATTCTCACATTCTCGAGTCTTGACTTGTGAACAGTGCTTGTCTATCGAAGCTGATCTTGTGAGACTTTTGTTGTGACTTGGCATACCTTGAGTAGATCTTTGTTCTTCACATATGCAAGCTTCATAACAAGATACAAATAGTGTCTTTGGCACCACAAATTTGGTAATGTAAAGGGGCTATCAACTGTAGCACTTACATAAATACGTACATTAAGGTGGGGCCTGTATGAGTGGCCCTTTCCAAGAGCTTTAAACCAAAGCTAATGTTTGCGTTCTCAGTTGATGTCCAGCATCCCTGGACACTGGACGGTTTGGGCCTGCTCAAGTGGGCCATTAAATGGTGGATTGTGTCGGTACAACATATATATAAACTGGGCCCATCTACAGATGGCTTGGATAAAATACATGCTTCATGGCAGGGTCCATTCGAGTGGGCCACACGACCAAATCATCACATAAAATAGGAAAAAAAAGAAATAGAGAGGGAGAGAGAGATAGAGAGAGAGAGAGAGAGACGGTGATGGAGGGGCCCCACCACTATGGGCCCCTCATGACTACAACACATACATCAAGTGGGTCCCATAACAAGCGGGCCCTTAAAAATTGAAATTAATAGTGAATCACCCACCTATTTCACTCCTCCTTGATCCCTTGGACTCTTATGCTCCTTGCCTTCACTTTTGATGGTGGATGATAGAGTTTTGATGGTGAGGATGAGAGGTGAGAGGGTGGGCCACACTTGTTGATTTGGGAGAGCTTGGGAGGGCTTAGACATGTATTATTTGGGTTGCTTAGGAGATATTTGAGAAATGAGAGAAAGGGAGAAAAATAATAGATAAAATGATGGATGGAGTGGTGGGTGTAAGGAAAGGAAATGGGGAAGCATGGGCTTAGTTGAAAATTGTGTAAAAGAGGGATGATGAGGGGAGAGAGAGGTTTGACTTATGGGAAAAGGAGTGGGTTGTTTATACTTAGGGTAAGGTGGTGTACTTAACTAGATTTGACGGGACATGTTGTAGAGATTCGCTTGAAATTCACAATGTGCGGGATTTCTTTGGAATGAACGTGACCCGCATCTCCTGGCCTGGGTATCGGTTCGGTGTGCGAGTTGGGGCATTAGAACTACGGCGACAGCGTGGTTGCTAAGGTACAAATTTCATGTCGACCCGACTTCGGTATGCAGGACTCGGCTTAGGTTCATACGCAAATGTTAGATACAGTTCGAGGGTTGTCGAAATTCAATCGAGAGGACCGGGAAGCATACAGAACGGTACGATCTAGGATACAAGTCTTACAACTCTCCCCTCCAAATAAAAATTTTGTCCTCAAAATTTACACGATCATTGTAAGTAATCATAACTCATAATAGAAGAGGAAACAAGGTATCGTCATATAAAATCGAAGACAATATACAAGATACAACATATTATTAATCATCAAAGAGATGGGGATAACACTCTTGAATCTCAACCTCACGCTCCCAAGACACCTCATCCAAAGAACGGTGACCCCATTAAACTTTCACCAAGGGAATGACCTTGGTCTAAAGGACCTGTTCCTTTTGATCAAGGATACAAACTGGCTGCTTAATGTAGGAAGTGTCCTCACGAACCTCCAACGGCTGCCAATCAATAACAGGAACGATGTCTGACCCACACTTCCTTAACAAAAAGACATGAAAAATGTTGTGGATGCTAGACAACTGAGCTGGCAAGGCAAGCCGATAGGCCATGGTGCCAACGAGCCCAGTGATCTCGAAAGGACCAATAAATGTAGGGGTAACTTTCCCTTCACTTCAAATCGAACCATGCCCATCATGGGTGAGACCTTGAGATACACTCTGTCCCCTATTGTGAACTCTAAAGGACTATGCCGGTGATCAGTAAAACTCTTCTGTCGGCTCTGAGCTGGCGCATCCTCTGCCCGATGATATCGATAGCCTTTGACGTCTGCTGCACAAGCTCGGGACCTAGGAGACGCCGCTCTCCGACCTCGATCCAATAACTTAAAGAACTGCACGGTTTGCCATATAATGCCTCAAAAGGAGTCATGCCAATGGTCACCTGATAGCTGTTATTGTATGAGAACTCAGTCAATCGTAGATGCTCATCCCAGCTACCCCTGAAATCAATCACGTAGGCTCGAAGCATATCCTCAAGGATCTAGTTAACCGTCTCGGTCTAACCATCGGTCTACGGATAGTATGTGGTGCTAAGATGCAAAATAAATTCCATTTCTCTCTAAAAGCTCCTCCAAAACTGAGACGTGAACCTCAATTCTCAATCAGAAATGAACAAGATTGGAATGCCGTGCAGTCTCACAATCTCCTCAATGAATAACCTCGCAAGCCGGTCTAAAGGCCAAGTCACACGAATCACAAGAAAATGTGCTGACTTTTTCAAACGATCAATGACGACTCAGATGGCGTCGTGACTGCGCTGAGTCCTCGGCAAGCCCATAATAAAATCTATCCACACGTGCTTTCACTTTCACATCAGGACTCTCAACGGCTGCAATGAACTAGGGGGTCTCTGATGATCGGCCTTGACACGCTGGCATGTGTCGCACTCGACCACAAAACTGACGATCTATCCCAGTCCAAAAATAAAGTCTTCTCATATCACCATACATCTTCGTCGAGCCAGGGTGGATAGAAAACTGTGATCAATGTGCCTCGATTATAAGATCTTTGCGCAAATCAGATATATCCGGGACACATAATCGGCCTCTGAAGTGAAGTCCACCATCAGAACCAATCTACCAATCTGTCTAACTCTCAGATGCCGCCTCTGCTCGGTAATCCTGTAATGACTCATCTACCTACTAAGCCTCGATCACCCTTGCGACAAGAGAGGGTTGAATCGGCAGACTCGATAGTTGAACTATAGAAGACTGTAGACCAAAATCGAAGTCATACTCTGCTATATCCTCGAGCATCCTCCACTCCTGAATCATCATGTGTGCCCCCAGACCTCATGGTTGACGGTTGAGGGCATCCGCCACCACATTCGTCTTACCAGGGTGGTACTGGAGGTCAAAATCACAGTCCTTCAGGAGCTCCATCTAGCGTCTCTGCCTCATGTTTAGCTCGGACTGAGAGAATTAATACTTCAAGCTCTTGTGGTTAGAAAAGAGCTCAAACCTGACCCCATACAGATAATGTCTCCACACCTTCAGTGTGAAGATGACTGCTGCTAGCTTCAAATTATGCATGGGGTAGTTCAGCTCATGGACCTTGAGCTGACAAGATGCGAAGGCTACAGGCCTACCGTGCTGCATCAGGACAGCACCTAAACCAATACGTGAGGCATTGGTAAATACAACAAATCCATCACTCCCAAAGGGAAGAGTGAGGATATGAGTGAACGTCAGATGGTCCTTCATCTCCATGAATGCCCGCTCACATGCGTCAGTCCAAATAAAGTCTGCGCCCTTCCGAGTCAACCTGGTTAATGGGGCTGTAATACGGGAGAAGCCTCAATGAAACGCTGATAGTATCCCACTAAACCAAGGAAATTACGGATCTCGGACGCAATCGTGGGCTGGCCCCACTGATGTACTGCCTCAATATTCGAGGGGTCCATTGTGAGATGCTCCCTCGTCACCACGTAATCGAGGAATCACACCTCCTCCTGCCAGAACTTGCACTTTTCCAGCTTCGCATACAACTGGTGGGCACGGAGGGTCTACAATGCGATCTCCAGATGCTGCATATGGTCCTCACGGGTCCTCGAATATATTAGAATATCGTCGATGAAGACCACAATAAACTGATCGAGATATGGACAGAAGACCTCATTCATCAACTACATAAAGACTGCAGGTGCATTGGACATGACCTGAAACTCAAAACGACCATAACGCGTCCTGAAAGTTATGTTCGGGATGTCTTCCTCTCGGACACAAATATGATAATAATCGAAACACAGGTCAATCTTCAAAAAGATCTGTGCTCCCTACAGCTGATCAAATAAATCATCTATCCTCGGGAGCGAGTACCTATTCTTGATCGTGACCTGGTTGAGCTGCGGTAATCCACGTATACAGAATGGCTCTCCTCAGGGCTCGACAACGAACTGAAACTGCGGTAAGCTTGGTATGCAGAATGTGACTGTCCTCGCAAAATAGTCCAAGATGGCGCAGTACTCGGCAAGGCAATCCATGCCCAAGATAACGTCAAAATTCAACATCGGCTGTACGTACAAGTCGGCGGGTAAGAAAATCTCTCCCACTAACATGGGGCAAGATGAACAGAAACGACCTAATAATGTAGACTTTCCCAAGGGCGTTGATACGATCAATCCCTCGCTAGTAGACTCTGTCGGCAACCCCATCGATTGGTAAAAATCCTCAGACATGAATGAGTGCGAAGCACCAGAATCAAATAATACCCGGGTGATGCATGAAGAGACTGGAAGTATATCCTCAACGACTCTTTCGGATGACTGAGGGTCCTTCTGAGCCGCATAGAATCTAGCTTAAGCTGGCTAGGGAGGTGCCTGTCCCCTTGGAGGTCCTCAGTGCTTCTACTACCTTTGTGACGGCCTGTACTACTGTCTTTACTACTACTAGGGACTCGGCGGCTGAGGTAGTTGCGGTCGCTGTTGATGGGGTCGCTGCTGCGATGAAGGCTACTGATGTAGAGGCTACTGTGGTGCTCTTAGCTGCTGCTGCTGAGGTTAGAGACACTCCCACCTATGGTGTCCTATCCCACCGCATCCATAACAGGTATTAAAAAGCTGTCTCTGAGGTGGTGCAGCTGGAGGTGCCGATGGTGCTACTGGTGCGCTGGCGTATGGGTGGCTCTTAAATCTCTGCGGTCGTCGCTACTGCTGAGAACTACTGGAGGGGGCTTGCATCTTTCAGCCTCTCCTCTGATCTCGATCGGTCTGTGAGCCAGTACACTCAATCTTGTAAATCTGGGCCCTCCGTACTACCACCTGAAAGGTCGGGAGCTCATGCCCAATAACACGGTCTCGAAGACCGTAACGCAAGCTGTTTTCAAAATGGGGAGCCTTCCGCCCCTCATCATCAACTAGATACGGCGCAAACCTTAATAGCGCCACAAAACGGGCCATGTACTATGCCACGAACATGTCCCCCTCCACCAGAGTCTTGAACTCTAATGCTTTCTGACGACGAATGTGGTCGGGGAAGTATTGTTGGTCGAATCGGTCAATGAAATCCTCCCATGTCTAGACATAATCAGGCCCTACAACACGGGTAATGGAGGTCCACTAGTGCTCGACCTCTCCCTGGAGAAGAAATAAGGCCAACCGGACTCACTGCTGGGTTGTACATGCCATAGTATCAAAAATCTTCTCCACATCGGAGCGCCATCTCTCGGCCGCTGTCGGATCTGGCTCACCCTGGAATCACGGAGGATCGAGCTGTCAAAACTCTCGAAGTAGGGCACTCGCATGATCCTACTCTACCTAGGCTGACCAAATAACTGGGTGCCTTCCCTGTCCCTAAAGTGCACCTGTCATAGCCTGCAACATCTGCTGTAACTGAGAGGCACTCACTGGTACGGTCGGATCCGCACCAATCTCAAGTAGAGGAACGACATCCTCAGGCTGGGGAGCAGGGATCTCTGGGACTGGAACGGGAGTCGCATGTGGTAAAGTAAGAACCTCAAGTGGTGGATCAGGATTCGCTCGAGTCACTCTCCCGGGTGGCATGTCTTATAGGAAGAATAAGGATGTTAATTAACTACGAGAATCACACGTTAGGGAGCTCAATCGGAAGGTTATGCACTTGGAACCTAATCATCCTAAACTCATAGCAAACATGTGATGTTGTTCTTAGTTATTCCCAAGTTATGCTCTCATACCAACTTCTGTCATGCCCCAAACTCAGAAACTGGGCTCACAAAATTTTTGATCACCAAATCCGGTACTGACAGCCTCCATAGTACCCCATTATCGGCTCCCGGCACCCATACACTAGGTTCCTATCATGGGATCCTACAAGGAGGATTTCAAACATAATTTGAATTATAATAAGCATAACCCACGAACAATAACCACAAGAACACCATCACAAAATCCACCATGATAAAAAACTTTGAATACAATGCACATGAAATGAAAATACAATATAATGAAAGTAATAGAAACTCCAAAAGCTCGGCTACACACTCGAACTGCGATGAGGCTATGGTTGCATCCTGGCGTCACCTACATGCATCAACTTGCATAGGCTTATGAAAAGCTTAGAGTGTGGTGTAAGTGTGTGCGCAATATAAGCGTGCTCTAAATGCAAGGTTAGAGTAATGTGGAATCATGATGATGAGTACATGAATGCAAGAAACCATACCAAGGCTATGCCGTGCAAGATATGAATGCCATCGGCCATATCAAGACCATGCGATGCATGATGCAACACAAGCATACTAATCCTCATCCAAATCCACATACAACATATCAAATATCAGTACAGTTCTCATTATGGATAATCACCGGGGTTTAGTACACTCCAAATGGCACTGCCCCTCTCCCAGCAGCATAGTCCAAGTGAGAGTAAGAAACCTCACTATCCGCCTGGCCAATAGTCTGCTAATACCAATCCGGCACGTCGATAGCGGACCCATTCATGATCTGGTCAAACTCAGCTTAGTAATGTCCCCTACCCTTGTGCGAGTAAGGCCACACCCCTTTCCAATTGACCATGACATAGTGAGAGAGGCGGTCTCTTGGTATTCATCCCTCGTACGCTCATATATCCACTCAGTCTCGACGTTGGAGACATCCTCTAGTACCATCGAGTTTAGGGATTTTGACCCAGGGACATCTATGACGCCCCAATGCTAGAAATAGTATTTTCGGTATCCAATCTGTCCACCCATGTTGTGTTTGTGGAGGCTATGGCCCTGATGTCGCTAGGGCGTATAGTAATCATGTCACACAAATGCAAAGTGCATGAATCACACTACCAGTCATGCAGTAATCCTGTGCATACCGTGCGCTCATGAAGGGCAGCTCCGTCTATTAGGGAGCCGCTAAACAATCTACATGAAGGCATATGCTATGATTAGTCATTCCTCATATTAAGCATACATATGATGCGTATGAGCATGAATCATGGAACTATAAGCATGTTATATGGCGATGGACTGTGTTCATAATGAAGATGGACCTAGGCGGCTTACACACTACAAGTATGGGCCTGTCAATGGGCCATAGGGAGAGTCATAATGCAGACATTTAACCAACATTATCCTTACAATGTGGACATCAAACCATCATTGATCCCAAGGCACGACCTGTTATAAACCTCATTATATACACCATGATGAAATTGCACATTGCAATGGACCTAAATCATCACGTTGGGCCTTAAATACATCAAATGGGCCGCATCACATGGGCCTTATATTCATCAAGTGGGCCGCATCATTGGGCCACACCAATGGGCCTTATCTACATTACAATGGGCCATAACCCATGGACCTTGAATACATCATAATGGGCCCTCATATGGCAAATGGGCCACATCACATGGGCCATATGTACATCAAATGGGATACACCATAGGTGCATGTACATTAAATGGGATACACCACTAGGCCCATGTACATCAAATGGGCCACACCCAAATATAAGTGGTGATAATGATTTCCACCATTAAAATTCCCAAGGCCCACCATAACATTTATTTCCCATCCAATTTGATCATAAGGTCACACAGACCTAGTTGGGAGGAAAAACAGATATCAAGTTGATACAAGATTTTGTGGTCTAAAAGGACGTCAATGGTAAGTGTTCATCTCTCCACTCTTTTCTGTGGCGTGGTCCACCTTATAAATATGCCTCATTTTTAGTCTTAAGCCTAAGATGGGCTTGCCAATTGGATGGATGGTTTGGATATAACACATACATCGAGGAGGGTCCCACACATGTTGCCAAGGTGGACTCCATATAACCTGCCGCATCACAACAGCCATATGGCTAGTGTGTGGCACACCTGCCAATCCAATCCCATAAGAGGTGGGTCCCACCATAATGTTTATTTCCCATCCAAACCATAGATAAGGTCACAAAAATCTAATAAAATAAATAAATAAATTTTATATTGATCTAAAACCTCTAGGACCAGAGGGTTTCAATGGTACATGTTTAATCATCAGAGTGGCCCTTTCCAAGAGCTTTGAACCAAAGCTAATATTTGCATTCTCAGTTGACGTCCAGTGTCCTTGGACACTGGATGGTTTTGGGCTTGCTCAAGTGGGCCATCAAATGGTGGATAGTGTGGGTACAACCCATATATAAAGTGAGCCCCACCTATAGATGGCTTGGATAAAATACATGCTTCATGGTGGGGTCCATCCGGGTGGGCCACACGGCCACATCATCACATAAAATAGGAAAAAAAAGAAAGAGAGAGGGGGAGAGAGAGAGAGAGACAAGAGAGACGGTGATGTAGGGGCCCCACCACTATGGGCCCCTTATGATTACAACAGATACATTAAGTGGGTCCCACAACAAGCGGGCCCTTAAAAATTAAAATTAATGGTGAATCACCCAACTATTGCACTCCTCCTTCATCCCTTGGACTTTTATGCTCCTTGCCTTCACTTTTGATGGTGGATGATAGGGTTTTGATGGTGGGGATGAGAGGTGAGAGGGTGGGCCATACTTGTTGATTTGGGAGAGCTTGGGAGGGCTTGGACGTGTAGTATTTGTGTTGCTTGGGAGATTTTTGAGAAATAAGAGAAAGGGAGAAAAATAATAGATAAAAGGATGGATGGAGTGGTGGGTGTAAGGAAAGGAGATTAGGAAGCATGAGCTTAGTTAAAAATTGTGTAAAAGAGGGATGGTGAGGGGAGAGAGAGGGTTGACTTATGGGAAAAGGAGTGGGTCGGTTGTACTTGGGGTAAGGTGGTGTACTTGACTAGATTTAATGGGACATTTTGTAGAGATTCCCTCGAAATTTGTAACGCGTGGCGTTTCTTCAGAATGAACACTGACCCACATCTCCTAGCTTAGGCATCAGTTCAGTGCACGAGTTGTGGCATTAGAACCGCGGCGACGGCACGGTTGCTAAGGTGTAAATTTTGGGTCGAGCTGACTTCGGTATGCAGGACTCGACTAAGGTTCGTGTGCAAATGTTGGATACAGGTCTGAGGTTGCCGGAATTAGATTGGGAGGATCGCGGAAACATACGGAACAGTACGGTCTAGGATACAGGTCTTAAACCAATATTCAAGGAGATGGGGGTTATACAGGCTTGAAGCCCTTAATCTGATCGTTGAGATCTATTCTGAGAGCATCCTTCCGGTCATTTTTTCTTGAAATATGGAGTAATCCGTTGGAAATGTCGCCAAGACCCAAAGAAATCTGGCCACTCTTGTTAAACGGGCCTAACAAATCACCAAGAATGTAAGATCATAGGGTTACCACCATCCGTTCGGCTCAAAACTTTGTATACAGCATTGGGACCACTAATTAGTCGTACACATCAAATTTCAGATCCTGGATCCCTGTAAAAATATCCAAACTGACAGATCAGCCCCCTAAAATCTTGATTTGAGGCCTGTTTAATATCTGGATATGCTTCAAATTCGGTCTCAACCCCTTAAATACAGTGGAAAAATGGATGGATGGAGCAGATCTCTCACGAACATCACCATGGAGACCACATGTACATTGCATGTACATAGAGTACACGTGCACTCGCTGCGCACCGCACGAAGCCCCTTGGTCAAGCGTCGGCTATCCCAACCTTCTTCCTCATTTGAAACAGCGTGCGGTTGCTATTTCACTGATTTTGAGTAGTGGGGCCCACTCTCCACTCCTTTGAATGATCTGATCCGTCCATTCACTCTAAAGTGTGGGTATTAACCTCGCCTAGGTGTCCTTTTGCCCCATGCAAACTGTTGCAAGATCCTAACTGTTAAACATAAGATGAACGGCAGAGTAGACAACCTCGTGGGCCACATCTCTGCAACTCCTCTGCATTGCGCGAATGGCGCAACTCCTCTGCGTTGCGTGACTGGTGCAACTCCTCTCATTCCCTCTCTTTTCTTCACACCTCGTCACTCCTCATATATTCCAACCTACCAACCTACCAACCTCTCAAATGAGTCATGGGGAGGGGTATTTATAGGCCCCACTCCCTTACATAGTGGTGGTCATCACCACTTTCCCCTTCACACAATGCTCATCTCCCTCTCTTAATCAATGATGTCCACCAAGCTCTACTTTAAATGGTGGTGTACAACCACTTCTTTCCCATACAAGGTAATATCCACCCATTCTCATTTTTAAAATACCCTCACTCATCCCTTTTACTGAAATACCTAAACTACCCCTAAACACTGATTTTTACTAAAATACCCAAAATACCCCTGGAGCTGATTTTCACCAAAATGCCTAAACTACCCCCGGACCTATTTTTTACCAAAATACCTAAACCACCCTCGAACGCTGATTTTTACTAAAATACCTAAAATACCCCCAGAGCTGATTTTTACCATAATACCCTGGAGCTGATTTTTACCAAAATACCCAAAATACCCCCAGAGCTGATTTTTACAAAAATACCCAAAATATTCCTGGAGCTGATTTTTACCAAAATTCCCCGGAGCTGATTTTCACCAAAATACCCAAAATACAAAGTGAATGACCGTGGCAAAGATATGCACCAGGGAATTCTCTGACCACTTCAATGGAATATTTTTTTGTGCCTCAACATATATATCGAGTGGATCGCATCAATGGGCACACCATTGGGTCTCATATATAACAAGTGGGCCACATCAATGGGTTGCACCAATGAGCCTCATATACATCAAGGGGGCCGTATCAATGTGCCTTAAGTGCACTTGGACCACACCAAAAATCATTTCAGTGGTTGTAGGTGTAACATGTGTATCACTCTACACTGTCATTCTATGGGGCACATGGCTCACTAATGATGATCAGCACTATAATATTTGATGGTCAGCTTCTTATTAAACCATAATTCATAGGTTGTTTTATCTTTAACTTTTCTAACATATACACGATTTATAATGTAGTAAGCAGTATAAACAGCTTAAGCACAAAATTATTTCGATAAGTTCATGCTATTTAGCATTACACTGGTTATTTCCTATAAAACTCTATTCTTTCTTTCATCAACTCCATTCTGTTGAGGTGTTTTAGGAGTAGAGAACTCATGTGATATACCATGGTCATTACAGTACTTCTCAAAATTATCATTTTCAAACTCAATACCATGATCACTTCTAATTTTGATCACAAGTACCTCTTTTTCAGTCTGAATTCTTTTTAGAATTTTTCTGACTTCATCAAGAGTATCTGATTTCTCTCTTAAGAAGGCTACCTAAGTAAATCTGGTTAAATCTTCAACAATGACTAGAAAATACTTCTTTCCACCTTTACTCTCCATTCTCGTTGGACCCACCAAGTCCATATCGAGTAGTTTTAGAGGTTTGATTGTGGCTAAGGAGTTCACTTTCTTATGGATACTCCTAATTTGCTTTCCAATTTGACATGGGCCACATATTTTTTCTACCTTTTTTAATTTAGGTAAGCTACGAATGTGATCTTTCTTGCTCAATCTATAAAGATATCTAAAGTTAACATGTCCGAGATGTTTATGCCATAATTCAGTCCTGTTTGTTTGGACTATGTAACATGAATAGTTAGATGAGCCCGAGTCATCAACAATGTAGTAATTTTCAGAGGTCTTACGACCATTTAATATCACACAACCCTTCTCATTTGTAATCTCACATCTGTGATTTAAAAATTTTACACTGTGTTCGTTATCACAGATTTGAGATATGCTTAGGAGGTTATGTTTTAAACCTTTAACATGAAGTACATTTTCAAAGAGAGGGAGGTTAGGAAGTTGAATAGTACCTTGGCCTATGATTTTACTGTTTCTTCCGTATTCGAAAGTAACTAAATCATTCTTTACTTCTTTGAAGTTGGTGAATATCACTTTGTTACCTAACATATGTCTTGAACATCCACTATCCAGGTACCATTTTAAGTGACTTATGGCTTTGAAAGTTGTGTGGATAACAAAACATGTAACCTTTGGAACCCATTTCATTATGGTTATAGATTTAGGAGTACCATTGGATTTTCTCTATTTTTGGGAGTTAGAATTTCTCGACTTTTTATTAACTCTAATTCCATTTGAGTTGGATTTTAGAAGCTCTTTGAGTAAGTCCACGATTTTTTCAGCTAAAGGTGATTTATTATATCTTTGATTCTTATAGTTGATGGCAATTGTGTTAATTTTAGGAACTTGAAGGGGTTTTGAGTTTTTGAAATCATTTTGATTAAAATCGCTTAAATTCTTTCCTTTAGAGTTCAAGGATTCTCCTTTTACAAATATAAGAGATGTATTCTTGATTTTCAGGGAATTATTTTTTATATAAACCTGACCTGTCTTGTCACCACATTTTCCGGATGAGATTAACAATTTTTCTAGTTTTAAGTCTCTATGGGCATATATTCAAGTATCCTTAGAACTCAAAAGGCAAGAAACTTCGAGTTTTAGTTTCTCATTTTCAGTTCTGAGGTTTTATAACTCTGATGGTTTGAAATTTAAATCTAATTTTTTTTAAAAGATAGTTTTAAAGATGAGATTTTTCTAAAACATTATTTTCAAGCCCTTCTTTTAATTTAACATATTTCTCTTTTTAAATTTTCAGTTTGATTGTAATTTTACAACTTTCCCTGTATAGGGCATTGTAGGCATCTTGAAGATCATCTTCATTTTCTTTTTTAGGGTCATTCCTAAGATTTTCATAATCAGATATATTACAGCTATCTGAGGAGGTGACTATGGCTATAGTTATAAGGGCTTTCACATTATTTACGGTTGCCTTTTCTTGTTTTGATTCATCAGACTTAGAAGAACTTTTAGAGCCAGATGATTCATCTCAAGTAGCTATCATACCCTTTCTTTTTGACTTATCTTTTTTAGGACATTTATTCACCAAGTGCCCGTATTCATGATAGTTATAACATTGACTGTCCTTTATTTTAGATTTCCATGACTTAGATTTTCCTTTTCTTTTATCAGATGGTTTTTAAAAATATGATCTTTTTTTATTTTTGAAAATTCTATAAAGTTTCTTAGCTTGCATTGCCATATCATGTACAGTTTTTTCAAAATCAGAATTAGTACAATTTTCTTTTGAAATAGATTTAGAAGATTTAAGAGCAATAGACTTACCTTTAGGAGCCTTAAAATTCAACTCATATGTTTGGAGAAAGCCAACTAACTCCTTAACCTTCATATGGTCAGTATTTCTTAATTCCTAAATGGTAGTAACCATATAATTGAATCTGTCAGGAAGAGATTGCAGTATTTTTGCACAGACCTTGCTTTCTGGGATTCCATCTCCTATACTCCACATGAAATTTACTATATCATTTAGTTTCGTATAGAAGTCCATGAAAGTTTCATTTTCTTCTATACAAATTTCCTCAATCCTAGTAGTGAAGATTTGAACTTTTGATTTCTTGACTATAGCAGTTCTTTCATGTGTCATTTCAAGAATCCCAAGCTTGTATAGCTGTATCACATAAAATAATTCTTTTGAATTCATAAGGTGATAGATCACAAGTTATAACATTTACGGCTTAACATTAACACTTCTTTCACTTTTCTTAGTTTTAGTCCATATGTAGAATGCAATTTCTCTCATAGCCTTGGTTCCTTCTTCAGCTACTACCTTTGTCATAGGAAGTTTTCATTTGGTAATAGTGGCTTACCACACACTTTTATCTAAGGATTTTAGAAAAATCCTCATTCTGGCTTTCCAGTATGTATAGTTAGAGCCGTTAAAAGGTGGTGGCCTGGTAATAGACAAACTATCGAAATTTGACATGATAAAGCTCTATATCTTTGAACTTAAGGAATTTAATTAAAAAAATAAAATAAAATGAGAAAAATAGCTTTAATACCACTTGAAAAGGAAAGCTTAAATAGTCCTAGAGGGAGGAGGGGGTGAATAGGACTATGCCAAATAATCAAATAAAGTGTAGAAAAAAATAAATCAGAGGTCTCAATTACACTAGTATTGAAACGTTGATTCAACTTATTCGTAGGACAACCTTCTCCCAAATAAGTTTAGGTAGAACAACCTTATTTCACGAAACTTGTAAGAATCAAACTTCCAAACAAAACAAAAGTAAATAAAAGCTAAACTATTACAAGTATTTACTATTTTAACTTAAAGAGATTACAACTATTCACCACATAAACAATAAAGGCATTCACCACAACACTAAGAATTATAGTGGTTCAGTGTGTCAACAACTGTTCTCAAACAACCACACCTACTTTACTCCCAATAATCACTCTCCACATGATATTGACTTTCATTAAAAATAAGGTTTTCATAAGACACCTTAAAACTTGATACAGTTGTGATTTTAGTGGGCTATTTGAAAAAAAAAAAACCCTCACTGAGATTTTCTAGCTATCTCAGGAAAATAATGAAATTTTCTAGCTATCTCAATAAAACCAAAATACAAAAGAACCATATACTTATCTTCACCTTTGAAGGCGTATCTATCAATGTAGCCATAGAACCACTTCTCTTGAATGTAGATCATTCAATGTTCAGTCATATAGACAAGGGTTTAAGGTTCTAGATTGATTTTAAATAGATTCAAACCAATGGCTACTTGTTTATATTCCTTTAAGATCTCAAAAAGAAGAGTATTTACTCTCTTTATAAAATGAAATTGACAGAATAAGGATTTATTGTGTTCTAGGTGGTATGAATAGATGGTTGTATTTAGTTTATGCCCGATACACAGATCCTTCGCCTGCAAAGTGCGAAGGATTTTATGGTATAAATTTATAATCCCATTAAATCCTAATCCTTTGCTTGATCAGGGCATTGGGTAATTTAAATTTGCAAGGACTTTAGAATTTGAGTCAAATCGCATAAATTTTGCTTAAACATGGTTCCATTAGTTCATAATCCCAATCATTTTAAACTCGTGGGAAATCTCACATACTCTTGTATTCTTATATTCTTATAAAGGATGATTCTACATGGTTCATTACGATTTCACTACATACTTTGATTTTCCAATGTACTACCTGAATTTTGATATGCTTCTATCATGAAAGTGTACTCTAACTTCCCAATGTACTACCTGAATTCTGATCTACTTCTATAATCCTCACTGGCTCATTATGCTTAGGTTTTTTGAGATGTACTACTCATAAGTTAGATATACATAGACGTCTAAGCGTGCATATAATTGGCTACGTGAATTGGGCTGCTATAGCCTACCCCCCTTTAAAGAAAATTACGACCCCAAGATTTAGTATTTGGATTAAACGCTCGTGCCTTGTCTGATTATAGTTTGTAATTAATTCCGTGGTCCCACTCACTCTATGTAATGCCCTGAACTTTTCAATACTGAGTATTGAAAGTTCTCGGGCGTTATCGTGAAAAGTAACATAATATGTACACGTGTACGATACCAATCCAACTATCCTAGCCTTACATCCTCACCCTGACACAAACCTAACTATTGGGAATTATCTCCATTTAATAGATCCAACCATCGCACAGTAGATTTCAAGACAAGACCATCCATCACGTGATTTGACGTAAGTACTTTTTCATGAATGACATGACGAATAACTTCCTATCCATAATGATTTAGATATACGTTTGTTTGTAAGAATTACTTAGAAAGGTACCTATAACCATGTGGAGCCATTAGATTTCACAAAACTCTTATATCAGAAATAATTATGAAAATGCCATTAACCTAGACCCCTAATCACTCTAAAAACCCACTTTATGTCCATTCGTTTACGAAACTGAACGTACATCCACCTACATACATGGTCAAAATGTTAACCATCAAGTTCCCTTATTTTTAGCAAATCATCTGACCGTCCTTCATGTTTGGATCTGTCAAACGGGCTACGCAAACAACATGGTAAACCAATTATCATGAAGATTTTAGGGTATATGTCCAAACCACCTGGTAATTTATCAATTAGAGGTGTACAAATATTATTTTAGAATTTTGAAGTATATTAGCCATTAAAAGAGCATCTTGGTCATCCTTGAAAGATCCAGGCCCAAATTTAACCAGTTGAGAGATATCGAGAAATAACGATCGGTGGTGAAATTTTACGTCTATTTGATAGTGCAATTAGGAGTTATGTGCAATAGAAGTTACAACAATGGAAAATGACAAAGTTGTAAATTACAAACCAAAGTCCACATATACACAACAACAAATCACATAAGTTTCACGTGTGAGTGAAACTCGCACGTTCTTACAAGGTATGGTCCACATATAGCTTGGATCTACTTCAAACTTGGGGCCAAGGGCCCACACAGCAAGCAGAAGTCAGTGAACAGAGCGGATTGTCCACCAGACATAACAAATGGACCCCACTAGATGCCATGATGAAACACTTATATTGTTACGTGGCTAGCCAATCACGTGAACCTTGTTATGTGAATTAAGCAATGATCTAACATGGGAAGCCTCGGATGATCACGGTGTTGTGGCCCACCAAAGACTTGGAGTTCTTCATCTTTTGGCCCATAGCCTAACATGGCCTTACAAAACTAAGGAGAGGAGTGGATTTCTCAAGAAATCATCACAATAGACCCCACTAATCCACTACCATCAAACCATAAGTGGAATATGTTTTCCTTTGCACGTTGAAACAGAGCACAAGACAAATTTGAATTGAGAACCTCTGCTTCTATTTTCGTTCTTTCCAACTCCAAGTTGTAATAAGATTCTTAAATTCCTAGAATAGAATCTTTATTTTGATAAGTTCATGCTATTTATTGAGAACCTTTACTGAAATACCTAAACTACCCTTGGACACTCATTTTTACTAAAATACCCAAAATACCCCTAGAGCTGATTTTCACCAAAATTCCTAAACTAACCCCGAACCTATTTTTTACCAAAATACCTAAACTACCCCCGAACACTGATTTTTACTAAAATACCCAAAATATTCCCGGAGTTGATTTTTACCAAAATACCCAAAATATTCCTGGAGCTGATTTTTACCAAAATACCCAAAATACCCCCAGAGCTGATTTTTAAAAAAATACCCAAAATACCTGTGGAGCTGATTTTTACCAAAATACCGAAAATACCTCCAACCTAATTTTCACCAAAATACCCCTGGAGATGATTTTCACCAAAATACCCAAAATATAAAGTGAATGACCCTGGGAAAGATCTACACCAGAGAATTCTCTGACCACTTCAATAGAATATTTTTTTGTGCCTCAACATATATATATCAAGTGGGTCGCATCAATGGGCCACACCAATGGGTCTTTTATATAACAAGTGGGTCACATCAATGGGCCGCACCAATGAGCCTCATAAACATCAAGTGGGCCGCATCAATGGGGCTTAAGTGGACTTGGACCACACCAAAAATCATTTCAATGGTTGTAGGTGTAACATGTGTGTCACTGTACACTGTCATTCTATGGGGCACATGGCTCACTAATGATGATCAGCACTGTAATATTTGATGGTCGCCTTCTTATTAAACCATAATTCATAGGTTATTTTATCTTTAACTTTTCTAACATATACACAATTTATAATGTAGTAAGCAGTATAAACAGCTTAAGCACAAAATTATTTCGATAAGTTCATGCTATTTAGCATTACATTGGTTATTTCCTATAAAACTCTATTCTTTCTTTCATCAACTCCATTCTCTTGAGGTGTTTTAGGAGTGGAGAACTCATGTGATATACCATGGTCATTACAGTACTTCTCAAAATTGTCATTTTCAAACTCAATACCATGATCACTTCTAATTTTGATCACAAGTACCTCTTTTTCAGTCTGAATTCTTTTTAGAATTTTTCTGACTTCATCAAGAGTATCTGATTTCTCTCTTAAGAAGGCTACCTAAGTAAATCTGGTTAAATCTTCAACAATGACTAGAAAATACTTCTTTCCACCTTTACTCTCCATTCTCGTTGGACCCACCAAGTCCATATCGAGTAGTTTTAGAGGTTTGGTTGTGGCTAAGGAGTTCACTTTCTTATGGATACTCCTAATTTGCTTGCCAATTTGACATGGGCCATATATTTTTTCTACCTTTTTTAATTTAGGTAAGCTACGAATGTGATCTTTCTTGCTCAATCTATAAAGATCTGTAAAGTTAACATGTTCGAGATGTTTATTCCATAATTCAGTCTTGTTTGTTTGGACCATGTAACATGAATAATTAGATGAGCCCGAGTCATCAATAATGTAGCAATTTTCAAAGGTCTTACGACCATTTAATATCACACAACCCTTCTCATTTGTAATCTTACATCTGTGATTTGAAAATTTTACACTGTGTTCGTTATCACAGATTTGAGATATGATTAAGAGGTTATGTTTTAAACCTTCCGCATAAAGTACATTTTCAAAGAGAGGGAGGTTAGGAAGTTGAATAGTACCTTGGCCTATGATTTTGCAGTTGCTTCTATATCCGAAAGTAACTAAATCATTCTTTACTTCTTTGAAGTTGGTGAATATCACTTTATTACCTAACATATGTCTTGAATATCCACTATCCATGTACCATTTTAAGTGACTCATGGCTTTGAAAGCTGTGTGGACAACAAAACATGTAACCTTTGGAACCCATTTCATTATGGTTATAGGTTTAGGAGTACCATTGGATTTTCTCTATTTTTGGGAGTTGGAATTTCTTCACTTTTTATTAACTCTAATTCCATTTGAGTTGGATTTTAGAAGCTCTTTGAGTAAGTCCATGATTTTTTCAGCTAAAGTTGATTTATTATATCTTTGATTCCTACTTTGATTCCTATACCTGATGGCATCAGTGTTAATTTTAGGAACTTGAAGGGGTTTTGAGTTTTTGAAATCATTTCAAATAAAATCTCTTAAATTCTTACCTTTAGAGTTCGAGGATTCTCCTTTTACAAATATAGGAGATGTATTCTTGATTTTCAAGGAATTATTTTTTTATATAATGCTGACCTATCTTGTCACCACATTTTCCGGATGAGATTAACAAATTTTCTAGTTTTGGGTCTCTATGGGCATATATTCAAGTATCCTTAGAACTCAAAAGGCAAGAAACTTCGAGTTTTAATTTCTTATTTTCAGTTCTGAGTTTTTATAACTCTGATGGTTTGAAATTTGAATCTAATTTTGTTTTTTTAAGATAGTTTTAAAGATGAGATTTTTCTAAAACATTGTTTTCAAGCCCTTCTTTTAATCTAACAAATTTCTCTTTTTAAATTTTCAGTTTGATCATAATTGCAACTTTCTCTGTATAGCCAAATAATCAAATAAAGTGTAAAAAAAAATAAATCAAAGGTCTCAATTACACTAGTATTGAAACGTTGATTCAACTTATTCGTAGGACAACCTTCACCCAAATAAGTTTAGGTAGAACAACCTTATTTCATGTAACTTGTAAGAATCAAACTTCCGAACCAAGCAAGAGTAAATAAAAGCTAAACTATTACAAGTATTTACTATTTTAACTTAAAGAGATTACAACTATTCACCACATAAATAATAAAGGCATTTATAACGCCCTAAAAATTAGGGGTCGAGCATAGCTCTGCTCCTGAGTTTCCAAACATCACTTATGATACATTTTTAATGATGGATGAATGTTGTCTGTATTAGTGCATGAAACATGAATTAGAGTAAGCCAAATTAGCAAAACATAATCCAGAGACAGTTGTAATATGCAAGCAGAAGACTAAAATAAATATATATAAACTAGTACAAGTCCTTAAAATATGTATGCTCTGCTAGGTCAACAGTTACAAGTCTTGTGTCAAGATACAAAATGTCAAAAGGGAATGTAATAGTCCTTTACAAGTATAATCCCTAAAGCCCCGTCGATCCGGACTCGACTCACGTAAATCTACCCAAAAACTACATGTAAGAGAATGCCTCCTCATCATCCTCGAACTCCAGCTCCGCTTCGCAAGCATCGCCATTATCTGAAACACAAATAGGGTCTGGTGGGTGTTTAAAACATCGTCCCGTAATGTAACGCCTGTGAAAAATTCATACTTGGGCTCGAGTACCAACTCGACCCGAAATTGAGTAGAATTAAATTCCATGGAAATTAAGCGTAAGTTAGCTAGCGCAACGCTGGAGTGGCTGGGAAATGGTCCCTGATCACTTTAAATATGTTCTACAAGACCCAAATTGAGTAGAACCAACGACTCTATAATACTCTATAACCTCGGATCGAACTCTAAGCAGGTTTGGTCTCTGGACCGCTTTGAACTTTTGTATTGGATCTAGACCGCACGTCGAAAGTCCGATACTTCCTATCTTAGACCGTTAGAACCGCCTTATTGGACTTGACGCTCATTTCGAAAATCAAGTCAAACCGACAATCACAGGCTATTTCATTGAGCCCGGACTGAAGAGAGTGCGAATAGGGACAAAACTGAAATTTCAAATTCAAATCTGGCACACGACTTGACGCGCCAGTATTAAGCGTTCTGACCTTCAGAATTCATCCAGATTACACCCTCGGATTAGGAAAATTTTTTATTTTTTTATCATGAGACTTTCAGCCCTGATCTATGTGCGGTGACCACTGAACTGAAACTGGTCCGCCACGTGCGATCTGCGAACCCTGCCAGACTGAAAACTTAATACGTGCTATATCTGGTACGCATGAGCTTAAGTCCGATCACATTCGACCAGGGGACCACTAGAAAGCATCTTTTGGAGCGAAACAGCCCCGAAATGGATATGCAATAAGTAAACTTCGTTCCGGAGCCTGTTTCCAGCATTTTTAAGCTTATAAAAGGGGTTGAAACCCTCATTCCTCTCTCCCATTAGAAAATTGCAAAACCTAGATTTGGGGAGAGAGAAAAGGAGAGAGTTTGAGAGAGAAAGTGGGAGGATTTTTCCCGCCTCCGTGCCGCTACTTCCACGTGCTACAGCAACACTTCCTGATCACCTGGCCGGTGATTTCTCCACTTTATCAGGTATAAAACAACCCTAGAACTTGCTGATTTAGGGTTTACTTAGATTCATAGCGTGTTACCTAACGTAACTTGTAAAATAGGTTCTCCTACTGCCGTAGACGAAGTGTACACGCTCCGTTCAAAATCACGCATCCGTAAGACATAAGGTGAGGATTTTAGACGCTTTGATTGACGGTTTACAATGCTTTCAATGTCGTTTAACAGTAGATTATCGACGGCATCTCCGTTTGACATGTACAACATGCTCTCTGTTTCCTGTTTCGTAAATTAATGAAGAATATGAGATTTAGGGCATTTTAGTCATTTGTAGGAAGTACTGTCTACATTCATATTTTACTGATATGATTGACATGGCTTGTTGTCACATTAGGGAGTTAGGAATGCGCGCATAATTAGTTTGGCGAAGAGATTCGCCTAGTTGCGCACTTTGGGTCGACATACTATATGTAGACTTAAGTGTGTAGTGTATGTGTTTGTATAAATGCTTGTATTAGTATGTATTGAATTAAATGATGTTATGTGGTAGTTTGAGATTGATTTCTCAGTTAATATGCTGACCTAAATGATTTCCTACATGTTGACTATATGCATGATTTCATTACATGCATGGAATATATGTGTTTGAAGATTTGCTTAAGTTGAATATTATAACATGTGTTAACATGCTCACATGACTGTATTTCAATTCCAATACTCTTACATAAATTGCTGATGTGATTCTATAAGTGTTTGGGAGTAGACTTAGTCCAGGCAGTCGGTAACCGAGCGAATTCGTGGCTGACTGGTCATAGCCACGAATGACGCGTCGATGAACGCGATTCGTGTTTGGAGTTGGCGGCAGTGGTTAGGCCACGCTAAGTGTTTTACGCACTTCATGTCGTTCGGCTTGAGATGCGATCGCGCTAGTCGAGCCCGTCAAGTAACCCGACTGACCGATGTATGTTCACCTTGTATGAGTCATAACTGCTTGAACCTAGGGTACTGAACTTACCACTGTAAACCCTGTTAACCATGGTACCTTGATCCACGAAGACTCATGAGCCGGGCATGGTGGTATGGGACACCGTGGTCGAGCTGTCGGCCTACGCTGGGGTCATAAACCTCCCCATAGTGACCAGTGAGCACCTAGACTCGTGAGTAGATTATGGTGGTATGGGACACTATATTCTAGCTGTCGGCCTACACTGATCAGGCGACGAGTCCTTTGTAGTGACCGCGAGTGTATTCTGAGTCCACAGGAGGCGACGACCCTTCCGTTGCAGTAGAGTACGGTAGGCCTGTATTGATAAGGTGATGGGAGAGCGGTGCAACGAGTGCGAGCAACAGCCCTGGCAGCCCTTGCAGCGACCTACATAAATATACCTCGTATGAGATTACTAGGAGTGACGACCCTAGACAGGATCTTTGTTGGGATTGATACAAGGGAAGTACCTTAGTTTTCCAATCCTGCTGTTTGAATGGACTAATAACAACTTGGAAATCATAGCACCATAGCATTGCATGTGCTTGGAAGATGTGGAGTACTCTAGGAAGTGTGGCATGCCGCGGTCGTAAGATGTTGCCGTATGAGGGAGATCGTCGGTGAGGACATACATCACGTCATGTCATCTTGCATTAACAACAGTATTAGGATTGTCTGATTTACTGCTTTACTATTATCGCATGATTGAATTGTGAACATGCTAATCTTTGCTTTATGATTCCACTGAGTTGATCACTCACTCCCACGTTACGGGATGGTGTTTGCAACACCCACCAGACCCTATTGTAGTTGCAGGTGAGGCTGAGATCCAGGAGGCTGAGCCAGACTTCGACGAGGACCAGGACGAGTTCTCGTACATGCAGTACCACGATGGCTTCGCGTAGGCGACCTGGATCGAGGGGACTTCAGTGGGACTATTTTGAACATTTATTGTTGTTCATGTATATGTATATGAGACTCAAAGATGTATTCATACTTTAGAGACAGATGAGATTTACTTTGTTTTACCATACAGTGATATATATATATATTGTTTAGTCTTCCGCTTGCTTTTATCACTGGATCTGAAGTATGAATTGCAGTTTTGGTATACTTTTACTCATGTGAATGCTTTAAATCGGACAACATTGAATCATAATCATTTTTGTTGCATAAGTGACGGTCTGGAACTCGGGAGTTGAGTTTATACACGACCCCCGATTTTCAGGGTGTTACACGTAACATGGGAGTGAGTGATCAACTAGTGGAACTATACAGTAAAGGTTAAGATGTTATCAATTTAATCAAACAGTAATGATAAAGTAATATAATCAAACATCTCTAAGTACTCTGATTAATGCAAGGGTGTATGTAGAAATGATGCATGCCCTCGCGTGCACTCCCTCTTACGACAACATCTAATGATCGCGTCATGAATCACTACCACTGTACTCTACACCAACGCCAACGGCATATGCAGTGCAATGTTATGAGCATGATTACCAAGTTCTTATTAGTCCTTTTCAAAATAGTAGGATTAGGAAGCTAAGGTACCATCCTTTATATCATTTGCCCAACATTGATCCATCTAGGGTCGTCAATCCTAGTTAATCACATACGATAGGCAAGTTCAGGTCACTACCACCAATGCCCTACAAACTGACAGTTTATTTTCGAAGGCTCGTCACCAACCTGACTGAGGACCACAGCCAGGCTACGTCGAGGTAGGCCTGTTCATACTCGAGGTCACTCCACTGACACCCTACTAACTGGCGGTCTATTTTCGAAGGCTCGTCGCCAACCCGACTGGGGACCACAGCTAGGCTTCCCCAGTGTAGGTCGACAACTCAAATACAGTGTCCCATACCACCGTATTTGGCTTACGAGTCTAGGTTGCTCATTAATCACTACGGGGAGGCTCGTCGCCCCAGCATACGCCGACATCTCGACCATGGTGTCCCATACCACCATGCCTGGCTCATGAGTCTTAGCGGATCGTGGTACCAATGTCAAATGGGCATTTCACTGGTAAGTTTAGTATCTTAGGTTCAAGAAGTAGCGTCCAAACATGGTGAACATACATTGGGTTAATTGACGAGCTCGACTAGTATGAGCGCACATTGAGTTGATCGACATGAAGTGCATAAGCCGATATCCTAAGTATGACTTGAATTTATCAAACACATCCTATGTGGTGAAAACAACCTCAGCCACCAGTTCGAGGCCTTTTACTGATTACCTGAACTGTGATATAGTCTGAACCACGTACAATCATAACAAATAAGCATATGAAATAATCAAATCAGTAATAAAAACTTAAGTTAAATCCTACAATCATTTGAGCATACTATGGAATATAACTTAAACATGTTTATATAGTACATGGAAGAAATCATACACTCAGTTAAACATGAATTGTATATAGAACATGGGGGAAATCATACACACAACTAAGGTAGTTGGGATTCGTATCTCAACTCCCTACAAATCACAATTTACTAACTACTAAATCATTCAGTTATTTTTACAAGCACTTAAACCACATCTTCCAACGTATATAACATACGTTGGTTATAATACGTATTAGGGTAAATCCTTTCGTCAAGGAAGTGTCGACTACACAACAATCATATAACCATAATAGTTAATTATGGCGAGCACGAATAGACATTCTATACTCATTCAGACATTTTCACAAACACTTAGACTTCACAATATAACATACACAACGTATGTTGGCATAACATGTATTAGGACGAATCCTTTAGCCAAGAATTTATTACACATACAACTAGCATATATACACAATAATTAATCATGGTAAACGTAATTCCAAATTTCATACGTATTCGATCCTTTCTACAAATACATGAAATACACTAAATGCAACATAGTTCATATATAACTGAAACGCGAAACAAACATCGTATTTGGCATGTGAAATAGCATCCACGTCAGTAATAAATCATTAACTGACATTGAAAGCCTTGAAAACCATAACCTATACGCATATAGTCCACACCTTATGCCGATAAACGCTCATCGAACTTAGTTTGTATGTCAAATCACGAGGGCCACCTATAGCACATAATAGGTTAGCTATTTCAGCACTTAGACTATTTAAAACCCTAGAATGGATTAGGGTTAGGTTTACTTACCCAAGTACAGCGTTGGAGCTACTGGAAGAACTATACGGGATTGGCATTTCAACTGGTGGATTAGCAGGGAAGAATTCCAAGAATCTACACTAACTTCTCTCTCACTTTCTCTCTTTACTCTCTTCTCTCTCCTAGGGCTTTCCCCAAATTCGTATGGAGTGAAAGAGAGAGGGTTTAAGACCCTTAGATAGGCCCAAAACTAACGAAAATAGCCCCAGGGCCATGGTATACTTATGTTATAACCAAATCGGGCTTATTCCGATCTAACGGAGCTGTTCTGGAGGTCCTTTTACTGAATGCAGTCGGACTTAAGCTCCCTAATATTGGATCTTGGTCGAGCTAAGTTTTCTGTCCGATCTGATTTACAGATCCCCTGTGGCGGACCAGTTTCAGTTCAACGGTCACCGATACTCGATTAGGGCCACAAGTATCTTGGCACGTGTGGGACAACTCCCCTGATCTGAGGGTGTAATTAGGTCACATTCTGATGGTCTGAATGCTTATAATTGGCCTGCAAGCAATACGACTCAAATTACTGAAATTTGGATTTAATTTCTAAAGTTTTTTACATTTCTCAAACACTTCACTCCGAACTCAAGAAAATAGTCCCAGGACATCATCTGAACTTGATTTTCGAGGTGATTGTCAAGTCCAACTAGGTGGTCAGATTTTTCTAAATTCATCTCTATCGGACTTTCGATGTGCAATCCAGGTCTGATACGAAGTTTCAATGTGCTCCAGAGAGAAATCGGGTTTAAAGATGGATCCTAGGTATCAGGGTAATGTAGCGTTAACAATTCTACAAGTTTTGGGCCTTACAGATCGTATTTAAAGTGATTGGTGCTAATTTTTCAGGTAATCTAGTTTAGCGCTAGTTAATTTTTGTTTAATTTCTAAATTATTTAGCCCTCAGTGATTTCTGCTTGAGGTGGTACTCGAGTCTTTGTATGAATTTTTTCAGGACGTTACAATCTACCCTCCTTAAAGAACAATTTCATCCCCGAAATTGCCTAAGGGTAACTAGTTGTGGCAGACTAGCTCATATTGGTCTACCCCTTTTAAAGTTTCTACCTTTGAAGTTTAAAAACAAATGTCTAATTCATTATTATCGTGCTAAGTGTTTGATGATAAAGTCTACTTAAGGGTGGTATAATTTACTCTTTATGATGAAGCTAATACGGAAAGACAGTTGTGGTAGGCTTAAATTCGATACGTCAATTGTCCACCTGACCAGGCTAGATAACGTTGTATCCCTTCCTAATCCTGATGAATCCTGGTCTTCTGCTTGGTTAAAGAAGTGAGTCCTTTGGTAATCACCCAGGATTGAGAATTGAGTTAAGCCACGAATGCCTCGTAGGGATATGGTTCTGAAATTCTGAAATTTGCTCATCCTAAGTATTTAAGGGGTATTATAATTTATTAGGCAGTTCAAGCCTTATGTTTATAAGGTTGTCCTTCGGGTCCTATTCAACGAGTGTTCTTATTCAACCTATGTTTAACTTGGTGGATAATAAGTTCTTCCATGGTGCCCATAGTTAGAAGACTATCCTAGAAGGGTTTTTAACCTCCTAAAATTATATTTGCAGGTCACCATTTTGCTCATACGGCTAGGGGGTTAAGGGTAGATTGCACTTTGGTTTTCTTAACTTTGGAAGGGAAGGAAGAGTCGAGAGTTCTAAAATACTTTAGAAGTTTGGAATGTTAGCGCCATAAGGCCGTGGGGTAGGAAAGAAGAGGGACATGTCCTTGTAACGCCCGTGAAAAATCCGTACTTGGGTTCGAGTACCGATTTGACCCGAAATCGCGTAGGAATATTTTCCATAGAAATTAAACGTAAGTTAGCTAGCGCAACGCTAGAGTAGCTGGGAAATAGTCCCTGATCACTTTAAATACGTTCTACAAGACCCAAATCAAGTAGAACAAATGACTCTACAACACTCTATAACCTTGGATCAAACTCTAAGCAGGTTTGTCCTCTGGACCATATTGAACTTTTGTATTAGATTTAGACCGCGCGTCAAAGGTCCGATACCTCCTATCTTAGACCGTTAGAACCGCCCCGCTGGACTTGACAATCATCTCGAAAATCAAGTCAAACCGATAATCACAGAGTATTTCGTTGAACCCGGACTGAAGCGACCGCGAATAGGGACGAATTTGGAATTTCAAATCCAAATCTGGCACATGACTTGGCGCGTCAGTATTAAGCGTTCTGACCGTCAGAATTCATCCAGATTACACCCTCGGATCAGGAAAAATTTCTATTTATTATCATGAGACTTTCAGCCCTGATCTATGTGCGGTGACCGCTGAACTGAAACTGGTCCGCTACGTGCGATCTGCGAACCCTGCCAGACTGAAAACTTAATACGAGGTACATCTGGTACCCATGAGCTTAAGTCTGATCGTAATCGACTAGGGGACCACCAGAAAGCAGTTTTTGGACCGAAACAGCCCCGAAATGGATAGGCATTAAGTAAACTTCGTCCCGGAGCCTATTTTCGGCGTTTCCAAGCTTATAAAAGGGGTTGAAACCCTCATTTCTCCTTCACATCCAAATTTCACTAAACCCTAGAAAAGAGAGAGAGAGTTTGAGAGAAAGGGAAGAGGAGATTTTTCCCGCTTCCGAGCCATCAACGGTTGCTGCATCAGCACTTCCTTCCAATCACCTGGCTGGTGATTTCTACACTTTTTCAGGTATGAAATAATCCTAAAAACTTGCTGATTTAGGGTTTGCTTAGATGCACAACATGTTAGCTAACGTAATCCATAAATCAGGTTCTCTTACAGCCGTAGACGAAGCGTACACGCTCCGTTCAAAATCCCGCGACCGTAAGACACTAGGTGAGGATTTTAGACGCTTTGATTGACGGTTTACAATGCTTTCAATGTCGTTTAATAGTAGATTATCGACGGCATCGCCGTTTGACATGTACAACATGCTCTCCGTTTCCTGTTTCGTAAATTAACGAAGAATATGAGATTTAGGGCATTTTAGTCATTTGTAGGAAGTACGGTCAACATGCATATTTTGCTGACGTGATTGACATGGTTTGTCGCCGCATTAGAGAGTTAGGAATGATTGCATAATCAGTTTGGCGAAGAGATTCGCCAAGTTGCGCACTTTGGGTCGACATACTATATGTGGACTTAAGTGTGTAGTGTATGTGTTTGTATAAATGCTTGTACTAGTATGTATTGTATTGAATGATGTTATGTAGTAGTTTGAGATTGATTTCATGATTAAAATGCTGACCTAAATGATTTCCTACATGTTGACCTTATGCATGATTGCGTTACATGCATAGGAAGTATGCTTTGAAGATTTGCTTAAGTTGAATATGCATGGAAGGTATGCCTTGAAGATTTGCTTAAGTTGAATGTTATAACATGTGTTAACATGCTCACATGATGTATTTCAATTCCAATACCCTGGTATATAGTGTTAATATAATTCCATAGATGTATGGGACTTGACTTAGTCCAGGCAGTCGGTAACCGAGCGAATTCGTGGCTGACTGGTCATAGCCACGAACGACGCGTCGATGAACGTGATTCGGGTTGAGAGTTGGCGGCAGTGGTTAGGCCACGCGAAGTGTTTTACGCACTTCATGTCGTTCAACTTGAGATGCGATCGCGCTAGTCGAGCCCGTCAAGTAACCCGACTGGCCGATGTTTGTTCACCTTGTATGTATCATAACTGCTTGAACCTAGGATACTGAACTTACCATTGTAAACCCTATTAACCGTGGTACCTTGATCCACGAAGACTCATGAGCCGGGCATGGTGGTATGGGACACCGTGGTCGAGCTGTCGGCCTACGCTGGGGCCACAAACCTCCCCGTAGTGACCAGTGAGCACCTTGACTCGTGAGCAGATTATGGTGGTATGGGACACTATATTCTAACTGTCGGCCTACACTGATCAGGCGACGAGCCCTTTGTAGTGACCGCGAGCGTATTCTGAGTCCACGAGAGGCGACGACTCTTCCGTTGCAGTAGAGTACGGTAGGCCTGTATTGATAAGGTGATGGGGGAGCGGTGCAACGAGTGCGAGCAACAGCCCTGGCAGCCCTTGCAGTGACCTACGAAATATACATCGTATGAGATTACTAGGAGTGACGACCCTAGACAGGATCTGTGTTGGGATTGATACAAGGAAAGTACCTTAGTTTCCAAATCCTGCTGTTTGAATGGACTAATAACAACTTGGTAATCATATCACCATAGCATTGCATGTGCCTGGAAGATGTGGAGCACTCTAGGGAGTGTGGCATGCCGCGGTCGTAAGATGTTGCCGCATGAGGGTGATCGTCGGTGAGGGCATACATCACGTCATATCATCTTGCATTAATAACAGTATTAGGATTGTCTGATTTACTGCTTTACTATTATCGCGTGATTGAATTGTGAACATGGTAATCTTTGCTCTATGATTCCACTGAGTTGATCACTCATTCCCACGTTACGGGATGGTGTTTGCAACACCCACCAGACCCTGTTGTAGCTGCAGGTGAGGACGAGATCCAGGAGGTGGAGCCGGAGATTGACGAGGACCAGGATGAGTTCTCGTATATGCAGTATCACGACGGCTTCCCGTAGGTGACCTGGATCGAGGGGACTTCAGTGGGACTATTTTGAACTTTATTCTTTTGTTTATTTACATGTATATGAAACTCAGAGATGTAGTCATACTTTGGAGACAGATGAGATTACTTTATTTTTTCCATACAGTGATATATATATTGTTTAGTCTTCCGCTTGCTTTTATCACTGGATCTGAAGTATGAATTGCAGTTTTGGTATACTTTTACTCATGTGAATGCTTTAAATCAGACAACATTGAATCATAACTATTTTTGTTGCATAAGTGACGGTCTGGAACTCGGGAGTTGAGTTTATACACGACCCCCGATTTTCAGGGTGTTACAGTCCTCGACGCGGTATGAACCTTGAATCTACAAGGAAATAAGAAACTTATAATCTTTTACTATGGTCCACCTCCAAAATGAGCTTATGGAGTATTAAACTATAAAACCAATCCTACCTGAGAGTCCTAATTTAATTATACCAAAAATGACTAAAAACATATATATCTTTACGTATAATCAAATTTAATCACAGGATAATTCCTAGTATGATTATAAATAATTTCTAAATAGACATCGAATACTAAACTTTAATATAAAAAGGTATGACCAGTCTATTGGTAACTCGAAGTTGTAGGTTTTGTTTATATATAAATATTTGTCAACCCTTCCCTTATTTGTTACCTTTAGTTACCTGTAACGTCTTAAAAAAATCTGTACTTAGATCCGAGCACCATCTCTAGCAGAAATCATTTATAATTAATTTAACGTATATTAACTAGCATTAAACTAGATTACCTGTGAAATTAGCACCAATCACTTAAGTGAAAGGATTTTCCCAAACGATGTCCTGAGACCATTTCCTTAAGTCTGGAGTGAAGAGTATAAGAAAGTGTAGATTTTAAAGAAATTAAATAAGAATTTAAGTAATCTGAGTCGTGTCACTTGTGCATTATATCTAAGCGTTCTGACCGTTGGTTTTTGTCCCAAATTTACTCTCGAATCAAGGAAGGTGGCCCATACATGTCAAAGCACTTGTGGCCCTGATCAAGTTTCGGTGACTGTTGAATTGAAACTGGTCCGCCACGGACGATCTGAAAACCCAATTAGACTGAAAACTTAACTTGCTTAAGATCCAACACTACCGAGCTTAAGTCCGACCGCATTTGATAAGAGGACCTCCAGAAATATTTCGTTGGATCAGAAAGAGCCCGATTTGGTTATAATCTAAGTATACCTTGGCCTTAGGGCTATTTCTGTCAATTTTAAGCTTATAAAAAGGCCTTAAACCCTCATTCTCAAATCCCATACGAATTCTAAACCCTAGCCAATTTAAGAGAGAGGAAAGAGAGATAAAGTAAGAGAGAACCTATTGTTTCTTCTTGGAATTCTTCCCAGCTCTTCTACGTATCGATCCTGCGTATCTGAATCGTTATTCTGGTGACTCTGATTTCGTTCTTGGATAAGTTAATCAAACCCTAACCTGTTTTGAAGCTTAGACTAGTTGAAGTGATGTTGTAGTTAACCTGTTTCATGCCTTAGGTAGCCTATCCGCCATTGACGAAGACTTATCGTCTGAATTATATCGATTTCACATTTTCTGGTTTAAGGTGCGGATTATATACATTTAGGTTATGATTTTCAAGACTTTTAATGTTAGATAATGACTTATTCTTGTTTTTGACGCTAATACACATGCTAAATGTGCTTTCTGTTTTGATTTACGTATACGTATAACCTATGTTATAAATAGAGGATTTCATGTATATATTAAAATACCCGTACATATATGAAATTTACTGTTATGATTGCCATGATTATTTGTCATAGATATGTGATTGATATGTATGTGACAACACTTAGGTAAAAGGATTTTCCCTAATACATACTGTAGTCGACATACGTGATGTATGTTGAATAATGTAGTCTAAGTGTTTGTAAGAATGCCTGAATGAGTTAATATTTGGTAAAAGCATGATTTTAAGGGTATTGAGATATGAATCTCAATCACCTTACTTGTGTGTATGATTTCCTCCATGAACTGTTTAGCCTAACTTATTCATGTTAACTGTGTGTATGATTTCCTCCATGTACTGTATCTATATTCAAGTTAAATTTCACCACTTGTTCATATAAATGTAGGATATGAATCAAATGCCTGTTATTGAGCTTGTACATGATTGAGACTATACTACAGTCCAGGTAATCGGTAGCCGTCCCTAAACTGGCGGTTGAAGTTCTTTTCATCGCGCAGGATAAGTCTAACGAATTCGAGTAGTGCTTGGGATGTTCGACAGTGGTTAGGCCACACGAAGTTCTTATAGATTTCATGTCGATCAACTCAACGTATGCTTGGCCTAGTTGAGCTTATCAACTAACCCGATTGACCGATATATGTTCACTATGTTTGGTCGCTACTGTTTGAATCTAAGGCACCGAACTCACTAGTGAAGATCCCGTTAACCTTGGTATCGTGATCCCCTAAGACTCATGAGCCAGACATAGTGGTATGGGATACTGTGGTCAAGCTATCGGCCTACGCTGGGGTGACAAGCCTCCCGGTAGTGACCAATGAGCACCCTACGCTCTTGAGCCGATTATGGTGGTATAGGACACTATATTTGTGTTGTCGGCCTACATTGATTGGTGACGAGCCCTTTATAGTGACCTCGAGTATATCCTGACACTGCATCTGGGCGACGAGCCTTATTGTAGTATCTAGGATATAACTAGACCTGTATTGCTTGGTGATGAGCCCTGTACAGTGATCTAGAATCATAACATCATCTAAAATTTCCTAGGACTGACGACCCTAGAATGGATCATTGTTTGGGAATTGATATAAGGGAGGTGTCTTAGCTTCCCAATCCTACTGTATGAAAAGGACTAATAAGAACTTGGTAATCATTCTCATAACATTGCGCTACATGTGCTGTTAGCATTGGTGTAGAGCACTGAGGAAGTGACTGACATGCGCGACTGTAAGATGAAGATCGTAGAGGAAAATTGTGGTGAGGGCATGCATTATACCCTCATATCATTCTTGCATTAACAAGAGTATCTAGATCATGTTTGATTGTACTGCTTTATCATTACTTCTTGATTGAATTGATAACATGTTAATCTTTACTGTATAGTTTCACTGAGTTGATCACTCACTCCCATGTTCTAGGATGGTGCTTAAACACCAACCAGACTCTAACTTAGCTGCAGGTAATGGTGATGCCTGCGAAGTGGAGCCGGAGTTCGACGAGGATGAGGAGGCATTCTCATTTATGCAATTCTCAGGCGGGTTCATGTGAGCCTTGTCCTGACTAGCGGGGATTCTAAGTTATGATTGTATTGATTATACACAGTTTGATACATGTATTTTGAGACATAGTTTATACATATTGTCCAGGCAGAGCATGCATATTTTGGAGATTATTTTGGTTTACATATTTATTTAAGACTTTCGCTTATATTTTCTCGTTATCCCTGAATTATGTCTGCTGATTTGGCTTAATCTACTTCATGTTTTATGCACTAATACAGACAACATACATCCATCATTAATTATGTTGCATAATTGATGTTTTGGAACTCGGGAGCTGAGTTATGCTCGACCCCCAAATTTCAGGGCGTTACAAGTTGGTATTAGAGCATGATCTGGATTAAACGTTACAAGTTATGGTCACACAATGCACGTTGACACCACTATAGCATAGGAGGTTGCGAGAACAATCTAGAAACAGGTTTATGACTCCCAGTTTTGTTGTTGGCAAAAGTTTAGTGAAAATGATCGCCGAGATCGAGTCCATGCACACTCCTGAGCATACACAACGACGCCAAATCACTTCTAGACTATCAATTGAGGGTTTAGATTGTGTTCCAACCCATTTCAGCCATTAGAAATTGATAAATATCAATATGTATCAGTTTTGTTTCGTATCGACCCGAAACGAGTCAAATAGAGCTAAGGGCCCAATTGGGGCTGTTTTAGAGGGACCCAGGGTGGGACCCATATAAATTTGGACCCAAGGAGGGGGGAGGACCTCGTCAGTGGGGCGAGCCCTCACCGAGAGGTCCAGAGAGTGGCAAGGCCCTCGTCGGTTTGGTGAGGCCTCGTAGACCGCCGGGCTCAACTAGCACGGGCTGTTGGGCTAATCATGTTTAGGGACTTGTGAACCCCACTGGTCCATGGTCCTTCAATTAAAACCCTCCCAAACACATACTTCCTTCACAAAATCCACCCCAATCTCTCCCTTTTCTTCAAAACATCCCATATCTCTCTCAAATCACCCTTCCAACCCTTCTTTCTTCCATTTTTCTTTAGGCCCTACATCCTTCCATCGTGCTCAGCCATATCCATCACTTAACCCTCTTATTTCCTTTGTTTTTGAGCTCCTAAATCCCCTATTTAAGTCTCAAATTCACACAAACCCACTACCCATCCTATTTTGTCATTTTCCTTCCTTATTATTCCCTTCATTTGAGCCTTTATAACCTCTTTGAGGCTCAGATCCGTGGAGACTCATTTAGCTCATCCCTTTCTTTCTTTTTCTTCACTTTTCTATGGCTTTCATGGAGTTTGTTGTGGCCTTATTCTCCATTTTCTTCATCCTTTCTTTCATGGGGAAGAAGCGAGCCCCCGTTGATGAAGCCGGACCTAGTCGCCCAACCCGTTCTAGAAGACCGAGCGGTGCTGCCGCTAGTTCAAGCGCCACTCATGAATTGTAGAAGAAGCGAGATCTAGATCCCCATACTCCACTAGGAAGATCCCTGTTGGCGGAGTTGTCCCATGGTATTTTTGAAGGTCATTGAGTCATCTTTGAAGCTCATGTTGATGGGTGGCTGTTTGGAGAATTTTTATTATTCGAGTGCCTAGTTGAAGTCGGTTGGGGTCCGTTATTTGAAGGTGAGTGTCGTGCTAATGTGGGAACTGTTTAAGATTTTATGCCCACATCCGAGAGCCGACACTGGAGCCCTTGCAGTTTAGAATTCCGATTGGAAGAGATCGGATGGCTACAGTTAATGCTGCTTTGATATGTCATATTCTGAATGTGCCACTTGGAGAGGTTCATGCTAGTGAGAAGAATCTGAATAGTGCACGTGAGAGGGATCACCGCACACGGTTCCTTTATGGTCGTCTAGTTGAATGACAGCCTATCAGAAGCCTCTTAGCGATGAATATGTCAGACGACTTCCATTTACTTAACTACATCTATACGTTCAATGTTTATCCAAGGTGGAGCATCGCAGTGAGTGCACGCGCCTGATGGTGGATTTCTTGTATCAGGTGGGGCAAGGATAGAAGCTTTGTGTGCCTACATATGTCTTGCGACTGATAGTCCTTATCGCACATTTGAATAGAAGGACTGAATCTCTCCCTTTCGGCCGACTCATATGCAGGATTGCACTTGAGTTTGGCTACAGGCTTGGGGCAGAGATGCCTGGTGCCTGTCCATTACATTTCTGAGAGTACACTCGATCAGATGGAGATTGGGCCTCAACAACGATAAGCCCTCCTTAAGGAGAGCGAGGAAGAAGGTGGACTAGAGATAGAAGAGGAAGGAGAGTAGGACGAAGAAAAAGAGGAGGCTCAGGATACCGATGAGAGTCCTCCTCCTACGACTCAGGAGCATGATCCTAATAAGGATGACAGAGAAGCCCATTTGGTTAGGCTTGAGGAGGGCCAAGCCACTCTTCGATAGGATATTATGGATTTACGTGGCTACGTGAAGTAAAAGTTTAAGAAAGTAACCCGTACTTTGAAGATGATCCTGTGTTGTCTGCAGGATAAGGGTGCCCCTCCTCCATCGCCAGATTCTAAAGAATAGTCCTTTCTGTAGTTGTTGTTTATTTATTGTTGCTTGTTCTTGTGTGTGATTTAGTAGTTATTTAGTAGTTTGGTAGTTGTTTAGTGTTTGAAGCTTAGTTGTTCTGCTCACATGCTTTCTCCGTCGCGATTCATGTAATGCTACACATCATGTATTGTGACAATTTTGTTAATGAAATGAATGTTGTTTCTTTGGCTTGTGAAGTTAATGATGTGGATGGACTTTGTGAATGCCTAATCTCATTAGTTGCTACCCTCTATTGTGTGTAGGGTATGCCACCTAAGGGCTCGAGATCTTCGGCCCGTATCTCTCTGGCTGATTCACTTGACGGGGCCTTTGCCCTAAGCGATTGTCATATAGACCCCCATTCGGGCCCATCTCGTTCTGATCCCATGCCGGGTTCTCAGCTGGCTTCTTGCCCTGCTGCTGGGCCACCTCCTGTGACACCTTCTGTGGTGCCTCCTATCACACATGTGGTTCTTAAGAAGAACTGTGCGTTTGCGTCGATGCCTTCTACATCACAGTCCATTCGGCCTCCTTATAGGCTAGAGCAGATGATGTTGTTGATGTAGCAGCAGCAGCAGTAGCAATAATTTTTATCCTCCATGGCTGGTATCTTTGCTCAGTCGATGGGGGGACTCCACCTGCCTCGCCTCTATACCCTATTAGGAATACTAGTGCGAGCGGCACATTCGAGCGATTTCAGTGCTTGCGGCCTCCTATATTTTTGGGTACTCACGGACCCAAGGAGGCTGAGTATTGGATCGACCACATCTCTAAGATGCTGAGACCGCTACACTATTTCGAGGTGGAGCAGGTTGAGCTTGTCACCCTCATGTTTGAGAAGGAGGCTAGCTTATGGTAGGATATCATCCTCCACACAGTTGCAGAGAGATTTGTTTGGACGTGGGCGACATTTGAGGCTCACTTCCACGAGAAGTATTTTTCGTTCACTTACCAACATGAGAAGGAGAGTGAGTTCGTTCACCTTCGTCAGGGAGGAATGTTGGTGACAGAGTACGAGAATCAGTTTACGGAGCTAGGAAGGTATGCTCCTTTGATTCTCGGTGATTAGTTGTTGCAGATGCGGCATTTTTCTGAGGGTTTGTGGCCCGAGTTCGATCAAAGATGTGTTTTACGAGCATCTCTTCCTATGCTAAGTTGGTGAGCATGTCCTTGTGAGTAGAGCAGGACGGGGATAGGTTGTCCTGTATGCGTGCACCTATGGCTCCCAAGCCGCGACCTGACTTCTCGAGTAGGCCTTTCCTCGGTAAGAGGCCTCGTATTGATTCACCGCTGGGGTTTGTGGCACCTCCTACCTATGTGAGGCGTCCTGATGTGTGATGCAGCTATTGTAAGAATCCTGGCAACGCTGAGGTATGTTAGTTTTCTAAGATGCGAGATAGTGGTTTCTCGCCTCCTCAGAGGATCGGCCATCCGATGCCTCAGGCTATTTCTACACCACCCCTTTGATCAGCACCAGCTCATCCTTCCTTCAGACCTCCAGCACCTCATTTCAGGCCACCACAATGGCCCATGGTACCGCCACCGTATCTCCCACAGCAAGCTCGGGTTCATGCGCTCACAGCTGAGGCGCCGGAGGTAGATTCAGCACCGACATCTTTTAAGGTTCTCGCTCACATCTTAGGTATGCCTATTTTCTTATTGGTGGACACTGGGTCCACTATTTCGATCATCTCTTGTGCTACGATCAGGCGGCTAGGTTTGGTTATGGCTTCTGTGAAGGGAGTGAGACTCACGACAGCTACAGGGATTACTTCAGATATTACTTGAACCTGTGAGTCTTGGTCGATAGATTTGGATAGCAGGATAGTGGTTGTCGACCTGATTGTCACCCCACTGTGTCACTATGATGTTATATTTGGGATGGATTGGCTCACGAAGATGAGGGCAGAGATTGATTGCGAGGCCAGAGTTGTGATAGCCTATGGACCTGAGGGCACAGTCTTTTTATTTCTAGTTTAGGTCAGTTGGTCTTGTCGTATTAGTAGCTACACTTCTTTGTTAGAGAGTTCTGATGTTTTAGCGTTAGGAGTTATGCTAGTTGTAACGCCCGTGAAAAATCCATACTTGGGCTCGAGTACCAACTCGACCCGAAATTGCGTAAAATTCATTCCTTTAGGAAATATGACTAGGTTAGCTAGTGCAACATTAGAATAGCTGGGAAATGGTCCCTGATCACTTTAAATACGTTCTACAAGGCCCAAAACGACTGGAACCAAGGGTGCTATAATGCTCTAAAGCCTCGGATCAAACTCTAAACCAGTTTGTTCTCGGGACCTCCTTGAAACTTTGTATTGGATCTAGACCGCGCGTCGTAAGTCAGATGCCTACCATCTTAGACCGTTATGACCACTTAGCTGGGCTTGGCAATCGTTTCGAAAATCAAGTCCAACTGACGTTCAGAGGCTATTTCATTGAGCCTGGAGTGAAGAGAGTGAGAATAGGGTTAAAATTGGAATTTGAAATTCAAATCTGGCACACGAAATTGACGCATCGGTATTAAGCGTTCTGACCGTCAGAATACAGCCAAATTACACCCTTGGATCAGAAAAAATTTCTATTACATATCACGAGACTTATAGGCCTGATCTTGGTGCAGTGACCGTTAAACTGAAACTGGGCCGCCACGTGCGATCTGGGAACCCTACCATTCTGAAAACTGGATGTGTGCTAGATCCAGTATGCACGAGCTTAAGTCCGACCGCATTTGGCTAGGGGACCTTCAGAAATGCCCTTTTGGACCGAAACGGCCCCGATTTGGTTAGGCACCAAGTAAACATTGTTCCCAAGCCTATTTTGAGCATGTTTTAAGCTATAAAAGGGGTTGAAACCCTCACTCCTCTCTCCCAACCGAATTTGAGAGAAACCCTAGCTTGGGAGAGAGAAAAAGGTGAGAGATTGTGAGAGAGTGGGAGAGTTCTTCCTGCCACTCGTACTACGCGTTGCACGTGCTTAAGCAACGCACCTCTACCGCTTTCCCGGCGATTCCACCGCGGTCTTAGGTAAGTAAATACCCTAAATAGTTGTTGATTTGAGTTTTCCTTGTTTCCATAGCGATGTAGCTTATGGATCTTGTGTATTAGGTTCCTTATTCGCCGTAGACGAAGTGTATACGCTCCGTTTCAATTCCTGAGTCTACAAGACATAAGGTGAGGATTTTAGACGCTTTGATTGACGGTTCCCAATGCTTTCAATGTCGTTTAATAGTAGATTCTTGACGGCATCGCCATTTGACATGTACAAAATACTCTCCGTTTCCCGTTTCGTAAACTAACGAAGAATATGAGATTTAGGGCATTTTAGTCATTTGTAGGAAGTACTGTTTACATTCATATTTTACTGATGTGATTGACATGGTTTGTTGTCGCATTAGGAAGTTAAGAATGCGTGCATAATTAGTTTGGCGAAGAGATTCGCCTAGTTGCGCACTTTGGGTCGACATACTATTTGTAGACTTAAGTGTGTAGTGTAGGTGTTTGTATAAATGCTTGTATTAGTATGTATTGAATTAAATGATGTTATGTGATAGTTTGTGATTGATTTCTCAATTAATATGCTGACCTAAATGATTTTCTACATGTTGACTAGATGCATGATTTCATTACATGCATGGAATTAGGAATGTCTGATTTACTGCTTTACTATTATCGCATGATTGAATTGTGAACATGCTAATCTTTGCTCTATGATTCCACTGAGTTGATCACTCACTCCCACGTTACGGGATGGTGTTTGGAACACCCACCAGACCTTGTTGTAGATGTAGGTGAGGCTGAGATCCAGGAGGTGGAGCCAGACATCGACGAGGACCAGGATGAGTTCTCGTGCATGTAGTTTCACGATGGCTTCGCGTAGTCGACCTGGATCGATGGGATTTCAGTGGGACCATTTTGGATATTTATTTTGTTCATGTATATTATATGAGACTCAGAGATGTAGTCATACTTTGGAGACAGATGAGATTTACTTTGTTTTTCCATACAGTGATATATATATTGTTTAGTCTTCCGCTTGCTTTTATCACTGGATCTGAAGTATGAATTGCAGTTTTGGTATACTTTTACTCATGTGAATGCTTTAAATCAGACAACATTGAATCATAATCATTTTTGTTGCATAAGTGACGGTCTGGAACTCGGGAGTTGAGTTTATACACGACCCTCGATTTTCAGGGTGTTACAAGTTGGTATCAGAGCATGAATGAGAGTATACTGGGCCTGGGTTATGGTCTCGCGACGTACGCTGTCGCTTCCTTTGACTTAGGTGGGTACGAGAAGGGTCTAGAAACACTTCTATGATAGCAGATTCGCCGATAGGCGACGTCTATTTGAATCGATCGCACGATCGAGTTTGTAACGCATCTCGGGTTGCGTAAAGCTACCCGAATAGCTTCTAAGCCATAGGAAATCAGGTTGAGACGTCCTATGGGCGATTTTAAACCCGTAAAAGTGAATTCTTGGGCCGTGGGATGACCACGACTCCTGTAATCAATCGCCAGGGCTTAAAAACCCCGTTTCACCAAAAATCTTCAAAATTCCTCTTCTAAACACTCCGATCTTCATTTCTTTCTTATCAATTTTATATTAGGCATCAAACATAATGTGAAAATAACAAAAATTAATACTTTCACAAAATTGTACAGTGAATAGTAAAATTTCATGAAAAATGGTCATAAGGCCATTCTAACTTCACTTTCTTTAGCAACTAAGAATCTATATGGATGTACTAGCTCATTCTACCTCAAATTCATATGCTGCATCATAGGGTTTGGTATTCGAGATTGTGGAGTGGTCCTGGAAAGCCCTGAACACATGTTTGGGCTCATATAGGTCAAAATACAATGAACTAGGGGGTGGACCGCACATTTTTGGGGTCCCTGGACCATGGGGGACCAGACCCATGTGGTCCCACCAGCCAACTGGGAAGTTGTCCGGCGATGCCATCGGCGGTCCGGCGATGCATCGCCGACCGGTGGGGCCCGTTGGTCCTAAATTTTGGGCGCACACCCTAAAATGCCTAGCAAACTCTCCCCACATACCTCCCGTCCCACGAAAACCCTTAAAACACCCCCTCCTTCACAAACAGCCCTCCCCTTAGCCCTATTTTCATTTTCCAGCAGCCATTTCCAAATTTTGGCATTCCAAATCATCCCTAGATCCCTCCTTGGCCAAAACCGACCATCATTCATCGCTTCTTGGGAGTTAGCAGCCCTTCCTCTTGAAGATTTCACCATTTGGAGCTCCAAAAACCCCCAAAAAGAGCTGAAATCGTGAGGTGCTCCATTCCACCTTTTCGTTTACATTTCTCCTTGAAAATACAGCCTTGGGAAGCTTGAAGCATCCCTTTATGACACCTAGATTTCCTTTTTCCAGATTGGACAGCCATTTCTCTGCATTTTTATCATTTTTCATGGCTTTCGTGGAAGCCATTTTAGGCCTTTTATCACTCTCATCCATCATATCTTTGATGGGTAAGAGGAAAACCGCAACAGACGAGGCTGGGCCAAGCCGTCCTGCTCAATCGAGAAGACTGCGGGGTGGTGCCGCAAGTTCAAGCACCGTCGCAGGTCCAGCTGCAGTCCTGGAGTGCCGTACAAAGCGGGATTTGGATCCCCATGCACACCTTGGGCGAGCAATTCTATCGGAGATGCCTCATGGCCAATACACTGATCGTAAAGTGTTATTTGAGGCAGACGTAGATGGACGACTATTCGGCGAGTATCTGTTGTTCGAGCGCATTGAAGCTGCGCATTGGGGTCCGATCTTTGAAGCTCGCGCTCGTGCTAATGTGAGCACCGTTCGTGCCTTCTACGCTAGTATCCAGAATCCTACCTTGGAGTCTTTGCAGTTCAAAATCCCTTTTGGTAGAGATCGGATGGCTACGATCGATGTTCGGTTGATTGCGCGACTTCTCAACGTGCCTCTTGGTGATGTGCATCCTAGTGAGAAGAATCTGAGGACTAGACGTGAATGAGATCGCCGCACCAGGTTCCTGTGCGGTAAGTTGGTTCCATGGCAGTCTAATAATAGCCTCAAGGCGACGTATATGTCTGAGGATTTGTGCCTGCTGCACCATATCTGCACGTTCAATGTTTATCCCAGGTCAATGAATCGCATTGAATGTACATGCCTTATGGTTGATTTCCTGTATATGGTGGCCCAGGGAGAGAACGTATGCATGGCTACTTTCATCTTACAACAAATAATCCTCATAGTCAGGTCAAGAAGAACATCCGAATCACTTCCTTTTAGCCGACTGGTTTACAAAATTGCCCTCGAGTTTGCTTACAGACTTGGGCCGAAAATGCCAGTTTCGATTCATAGTATTGATGAGTCGACAATGGTCAAGATGAAGATTGGGTCACAATACCGTGAAAGTCAACTTGAAAAGGATAGTGAGGATGACTTTGATGATGAGGAAGATCAAAGCGAAGAAGAACCTAGAGCAGAGGTTCAGGAAGAAGCTCAGGAAGAGGCAGAAGAGGAGGCTCAGGATACAGATGAGAGCCCTCCTCCTTCTGTGCAGGCTACTATCGACGATCGCATTGCTCGGATGGAGGAGAGTCAGACCGCTTTGCGAAGGGAAGTTCAAGAACTTCGCGCTGAAGTCGAGGATGCCAAGGCCGTTACAAAGAAGAAATTAGGTAAGGTGAATCGCACCTTGAAGGCGATCCTATATTGCTTGCAGGATAAGGGTGCTCCTCCTCCATCCCCAAACTCAGACTAGCGATGCGACCTTGATGTAGTTGTTAGTAGTTAGTCATTTCTTGCTTTTAATGTGTAAGCCTGTTAGGGCTAGTGCTTTGCTTATGTTGCTGTTGCAATTTTAACTATCTTAGTTCCCATGTATTTCTCGTCGTGATGCTTGTAAGGATATATCCCTTGTATTGTGACAATTTTGATTAAATGAAATGCATGGAATGCCTTTGACTCCTTGTGTGAATGATTTCGGTGTAATTGTGCTATTAAGACTGACAAGGTTGCGCCCTATTTTGAATATAGGGAATGCCGCCTAAGGTTACTAGGAGCAAGGCTCGTCTTGCACTGACCGAGCATATGGATCGACTCCCTCTCAGTCTGGCACCCATACGGACCCTGCTGTGGGCCCGATTCCTGAGACTGTTCGATCGTCTCAGCCTGCCGCTGGTCCTACAGATGGACCACCGCCATTTACGCCGTCAGTCCGAGAGCCTCATCGCGCATCTACTTCCACACAACATCCGCCACAGCCTGCTCCACCTCCTGATAGATTCGAGCAGATGATGGCTATGATGCTACAGCAGTAGCAGCTTCTGACTACCATCGTGGGGACATTAGCCCAGGGTGGGGGTGCGGCTCCATCTACACCACCTGCACCGCCTGCGCATCCAGTTGAGGATGCTTATATATATGCCCAGGATGAGGGCATGGCTCATCCTATGCCGCCTACTTACCCTGTGGGGAATCCTGCCGATACACGGGGCCTATTGAAGTGGTTTCAGCGCTTGCGGCCTCTTACTTTTATGGGTTCTCACAGACCCAAGGAGGCTGAGTACTGGCTCGACCGGGTGTCGAAGATTTTACAGATGTTGCATTGCACCGAGGCTGAGCAGGTAGAGCTGGCTACCTTCCTGTTTGAGAGAGAGGCCAGCATGTGGTGGGATAGCGTATTGCGGACCGTTGCCGCAGACTTTGTATGGACGTGGGCAGCATTTGAGTTCCGCTTCCATGAGAAGTATTATCCCCAGACTTACAGGCACGACAGGGAGAATGAGTTTCTCCACCTCAGACAGGCAGCGATGACAGTTACAGAGTATGAGCATCGGTTCACGGAGTTAGGCAGTACGTCCCGACGATTTTGGCTGATGAGCAGATGCGCATACGACGCTTTCTGGAGGGTTTGCGACCGGACATTCGGTCGAAGATGTGCTGTGTGACCATTCCTTCATATGCGGAGTTGATTCACATGTCCATGCAGGCAGAGCAGGACGTGGATCGACTTGCACGATCTCGTGGCCCTATTGCTTCTAGGCCACGACCAGACATGTAGGACAGGCCCCTCGCGGGCAAGAGGCCTCGCATTGATCCTCCTACTAGGACTACGGCGCCTGTACCACCGTTTCGGCGCCCTGATTTGAAGTGTACATACTGTGGGAGGTCAGGCCACTTGGCGCAGAGCTGCTTTTCTAGGATGCGGGAGAGTGGGTTCTCGTCGCAGCAGAAGATTGACCGTGTACGTCCACAGGAGATATCAGCACCGCCTATACGGTCAGCTCTTGCGCATCCTTCTTTCAGACCTACGGTATCGCAGATCAGACAGCCTCCACGACCCTTGACACAGCGGCCGAACCGGCCACAGCAGACTCGGGTTCATGCATTGACAGCTGAGGCAGCTGCGACGCCGACTTCCCAGCATTCAGCCTTCGAGGTCACGGCCCATATTGGAGGTACTCCCGTTCTTGTGATGGTGGACACTGGTTCCACGATTTCTTTGATATCGCGTGTCGTAGTCAGGCGTCTTGGATTACAGACTATCACTATGGATAGCGTGTGAGTCTTTGCAGCTCATGGGGATTATTCAGATGTCACCCATATGTGTGAGGGTTATTTAGTTGATCTGGGAGGCAGGACGATGACTCTTGATCTTGTCGTCGATCCCTCGCTCGTTTATCTCGACGTCATTCTTGGCATGGACTGGTTGACTGCAGCGAGAGTCGAGATTGACTACGAGGCTCGTATGGTGACGGTGTACGAGCCTGAGGGCACGCCTTTCACGTTTTCAGTGCGGATAAATCTTCCTTTCCTCATACTTAGCTACGCCACTTTATTGCGCGACGCTGGGGCCCAGGTACTTGAGCATACGCCAGTCGTTTCCGAGTTCGGGGATCTGTTCAGGAAGATCCCTGGTTTGCCGCCCCGACGTGAGATCGATTTCACTATCGATCTGGTTCCTGGATCTACGCCCGTCTCACTGCCGACGTATCGCATGGCACCATGTGAGATGGAGGAGTTGAGGACGCAGATTGATGGTCTGCTAGAGCTTGGCCTTATACGGCCTAGTGTGTCTCCTTGGGGAGCACCGGTCCTATTCGTGAGGAAGAAGGACGGTTCGATGCGACTGTGTATTGATTATCGCAGGCTGAACCAGCTCACGGTGAAGATCAAGTACCCTTTACCCAGGATCGATGACTTGTTTGATCAGTTGAGAGGAGCACAGTACTTCTCGAAGATTGATCTTCAGTCGAGATATCATAGTTGCGCGTCAGGGATGAGGACGTGCAGAAGACAGCATTCAGGACCAGTTTTGGCCACTACGAGTTCCTCGTGATGTCGTTCGGTCTTACGAACGCACCAGCCGTGTTCATGGATCTGATGAACCGGGTATTTCGGCCTTTCCTCTATCGATTAGTCGTTGTATTCATTGACGACATTTTGGTGTACTCTAGGAGTCGAGAGGAGCATGAGGAGCACTTACGTTTGTTCCTGGATATGCTCAGACAGCACCAGTTGTTCGCACAGTACAAGAAGTGCGACTTCTGGAAGCAGGAGGTGAAGTTTTTGGGACACGTGGTGTCCAAGGATGGCATGGCAGTTGACCTGTCTAAGGTAGCTGCGGTGCATGACTGGGAGCAGCCTGGTTCTGTCACTGAGGTGAGAAGTTTCTTGGGTCTCGCTGGCTACTATCGGCGCTTCATTCAGGACTTCTCGAAGATCGTGAGACCCTTATCTCAGTTGACACGGAAGGACGTAAAGTTCGCCTGGAATGACAAGGTGGAGTCGGCTTTTCAAGAGCTGAAGGACAGACTTACGTCCGCCCCTGTGCTAGTATTGCCAGAGCAAGGGGTTAGATACACTATATATACTGACGCGTCTAGCGTTGGTTTGGGTTGTGTCCTTATGCAGAGGGACAGGGTAATTTCGTATGCCTCGAGACAATTAAGGAAGCACGAGGAGAATTACCCTACACACGACCTAGAGTTGGCAGCCGTTATATTCGCACTGAGACTCTGGAGACATTACCTTTACGGAGAGGAGTTCGAGCTCTTTTGCGACCACAAGAGCCTCAAGTACATATTCAAGCAGCGAGACTTGAATATGAGGCAGCGACGATGGATGGAGACGTTGAAGGACTTCAAGTTTGAAGTCTCTTACCATCCTGGGAAGGCGAACCTTGTGGCTGACGCGTTGAGCCGCAAGAAGGCGATAGAGTTTGCGGCTCCGCTGATGGTTGTCGAGTGGGATATGGTTGAGTTTTTGCGAGACTTTGAGCAGAAACTCACCGTAGAGAAGCCGTTTGAGTTCATCGCACATGTACAGGTGCGATCTCAGATCGATGACCGAGTCATCGAGGCGCAGAGGGACGATGCGCATCTTACTGAGCTTCGAGAGCAGGCCAGTGATGATGCTGACGCTGACTGGCGAGTTGGTATGGATGGGGGCTTACGTTACCGTGGCCGCCTATGCGTCCCAGATGTCCCTGACTTGAGACGAGAGATTCTCGAGGCTGCGCACTGTACTAGACTCGCGATGCATCCAGGCAGCACAAAGATGTATCGTGAGGTGAAGAGAACGTATTGGTGGGAAGGTATGAAGACCCACATAGCTGAGTTCGTGTCCCGTTGTCTCACTTGTCAGCAGGTGAAGGCAGAGCATCGCCAACCACCTGGGCTTTTGTAACCTATGCCGATTGCAGAGTGGAAGTGGGATTTCATCTCCATGGACTTCATTTCTGGGTTGCCGAAGATGAGGAAGGGACATGATTCCATTACTGATTGACGAAGTCGGCGCACTTCCTACCGATCAGAGTTACGAACTCTGCAGACGAGCTGGCTAGATTGTACATCAGAGAGATCGTGCGTCTGCATGGAGTTCCGTTGGAGATCGTGTCGGACAGAGACACGCGGTTCACTTCTATCTTCTGGACCCGCATTCAGGAGGCTATGGGTGTGAAGTTGAAGTTCAGTACTGCCTTCCACCCATAGACGGACGGACAGACAGAGCGAGTGAATCAGATCTTGGAGGATATGTTGCGAGCTTGCGCATTGGACTTCAAGGACAGTTGGGATGATTGTCTTGCATATGCGGAGTTTGCGTACAACAATAGCATCCAGGCGAGTATCGGTATGGCACCTTATGAGGCGCTGTATGGGCGACCTTGTCACGCACCGCATTGCTGGCTAGAGGTCGGTGAGCGTAGCTTGGTTGGCCCAGAGTTAGTACAGGCGACGTCAGAGAAGATTGATATTATTCGACGTCGGCTCCTTACAGTGCAGAGCAGACAGAAGAGCTACGCTGATACGAGACGGTGGCCACTGGATTTCATAGTCGGGGATCACGTGTTTTTGCGAGTTTCCCCTATGAAGGGAGTCCTTCGGTTCGGGAAGAAAGGGAAGCTGGCACAGCGATTCATTGGTCCGTTTCAGATCCTCGATCGTGTGGGAGCAGTGGCTTACCGGTTGGCTTTACCCACGCCTCTCGCGAGTGCACGCGCCTGATGGTGGATTTCTTGTATCAGGTGGGGCAAGGATAGAAGCTTTGTGTGCCTACATATGTCTTGCGACTGATAGTCCTTATCGCACATTTGAATAGAAGGACTGAATCTCTCCCTTTCGGCCGACTCATATGCAGGATTGCACTTGAGTTTGGCTACAGGCTTGGGGCAGAGATGCCTGGTGCCTGTCCATTACATTTCTGAGAGTACACTCTATCAGATGGAGATTGGGCCTCAACAACGATAAGCCCTCCTTAATGAGAGCGAGGAAGAAGGTGGACCAGAGATAGAAGAGGAAGGAGAGCAGGACGAAGAAAAAGAGGAGGCTCAGGATACCGATGAGAGTCCTCCTCCTACGACTCAGGAGCATGATCCTAATAAGGATGACAGAGAAGCCCATTTGGTTAGGCTTGAGGAGGGCCAAGCCACTCTTCGATAGGATATTATGGATTTACGTGGCTACGTGAAGTAAAAGTTTAAGAAAGTAACCCGTACTTTGAAGATGATCCTGTGTTGTTTGCAGGATAAGGGTGCCCCTCCTCCATCGCCAGATTCTAAAGAATAGTCCTTTCTGTAGTTGTTGTTTGTTTGTTGTTGCTTGTTCTTGTGTGTGATTTAGTAGTTATTTAGTAGTTTGGTAGTTGTTTAGTGTTTGAAGCTTAGTTGTTCTGCTCACATGCTTTCTCCGTCGCGATTCATGTAATGCTACACATCATGTATTGTGACAATTTTGTTAATGAAATGCATGTTGTTTCTTTGGCTTGTGAAGTTAATGCTGTGGATGGACTTTGTGAATGCCTAATCTCATTGGTTGCTACCCTCTATTGTGTGTAGGGTATGCCACCTAAGGGCTCGAGATCTTCGGCCCGTATCTCTCTGGGTGATTCACTTGACGGGGCCTTTGCCCTAAGCGATTGTCATATAGACCCCCATTTGGGCCCATCTCGTTCTGATCCCATGCCGGGTTCTCAGCTGGCTTCTTGCCCTGCTGCTGGGCCACCTCCTGTGACACCTTCTGTGGTGCCTCCTATCACACCTGTGGTTCTTAAGAAGAACTGTGCGTCTGCGTCGATGCCTTCTACATCACAGTCCATTCGGCCTCCTTATAGGCTAGAGCAGATGATGTTGTTGATGTAGCAGCAGCAGCAGTAGCAATAATTTTTATCCTCCATGGCTGGTATCTTTGCTCAGTCGATGGGGGGACTCCACCTGCCTCGCCTCTATACCCTATTAGGAATACTAGTGCGAGCGGCACATTCGAGCGATTTCAGTGCTTGCGGCCTCCTATATTTTTGGGTACTCACGGACCCAAGGAGGCTGAGTATTGGATCGACCACATCTCTAAGATGCTGAGACTACTACACTATTTCGAGGTGGAGCAGGTTGAGCTTGTCACCTTCATGTTTGAGAAGGAGGCTAGCTTATGGTAGGATATCATCCTCCACACAGTTGCAGAGAGATTTGTTTGGACGTGGGCGACATTTGAGGCTCACTTCCATGAGAAGTATTTTTCGTTCACTTACCAACATGAGAAGGAGAGTGAGTTCCTTCACCTTCGTCAGGGAGGAATGTTGGTGACAGAGTACGAGAATCAGTTTACGGAGCTAGGAAGGTATGCTCCTTTGATTCTGGGTGATTAGTTGTTGCAGATGCGGCATTTTTCTGAGGATTTGTGGCCCGAGTTCGATCAAAGATGTGTTTTACGAGCATCTCTTCCTATGCTAAGTTGGTGAGCATGTCCTTGTGAGTAGAGCAGGACGGGGATAGGTTGTCCTGTATGCGTGCACCTATGGCTCCCAAGCCGCGACCTGACTTCTCGAGTAGGCCTTTCCTCGGTAAGAGGCCTCGTATTGATTCACCGCTGGGGTTTGTGGCACCTCCTACCTATGTGAGGCGTCCTGATGTGTGATGCAGCTATTGTAAGAATCCTGGCCACGCTGAGGTGTGTTATTTTTCTAAGATGCGAGATAGTGGTTTCTCGCCGCCTCAGAGGATCGGCCATCCGATGCCTCAGGCTATTTCTACACCACCCCTTTGATCAGCACCAGCTCATCCTTCCTTCAGACCTCCAGCACCTCGTTTCAGGCCACCACAATGGCCCATGGTACCGCCACCGTATCTCCCACAGCAAGCTCGGGTTCATGCGCTCACAGCTGAGGCGCCGGAGGTAGATTCAGCACCGACATCTTTTAAGGTTCTCGCTCACATCTTAGGTATGCCTATTTTCTTATTGGTGGACACTGGGTCCACTATTTCGATCATCTCTTGTGCTACGATCAGGCGGCTAGGTTTGGTTATGGCTTCTGTGAAGGGAGTGAGACTCACGACAGCTACAGGGATTACTTCAGATATTACTCGAACCTGTGAGTCTTTCTTGATAGATTTGGATAGCAGGATAGTGGTTGTCGACCTGATTGTCACCCCACTGTGTCACTATGATGTTATATTTGGGATGGATTGGCTCACGAAGATGAGGGCAGAGATTGATTGTGAGGCCAGAGTTGTGATAGCCTATGGACCTGAGGGCACAGTCTTTTTATTTCTAGTTTAGGTCAGTTGGTCTTGTCGTATTAGTAGCTATGCTTCTTTGTTAGAGAGTTCTGATGTTTTAGCGTTAGGAGTTATGCTAGTTGTAACGCCCGTGAAAAATCCATACTTGGGCTCGAGTACCAACTCGACTCGAAATTGCGTAAAATTCATTCCTTTAGGAAATATGACTAGGTTAGCTAGTGCAACGTTAGAATAGCTGGGAAATGGTCCCTGATCACTTTAAATACATTCTACAAGGCCCAAAGCGAGTGGAACCAAGGGTGCTATAATGCTCTAAAGCCTCGGATCAAACTCTAAACCGGTTTGTTCTCGGGACCTCCTTGAAAATTTGTATTGGATCTAGACCGCGCGTCGTAAGTCAAATGCCTACCATCTTAGACCATTATGACCACTTAGCTGGGCTTGGCAATCATTTCGAAAATCAAGTCCAACTGACGTTCAGAGGCTATTTCATTGAGCCTGGAGTGAAGAGAGTGAGAATAGGGTTAAAATTGAAATGTGAAATTCAAATCTGGCACACGAAATTGACGCATCAGTATTAAGCGTTCTGACAGTCAGAATACAGCCAAATTACACCCTTGGTCAGGAAAATTTTTTATTACATATCACGAGACTTATAGGCCTGATCTTGGTGCGGCGACCGTTAAACTGAAACTGGGCCGCCACGTGCGATCTGGGAACCCTACCATTCTGAAAACTGGATGTGTGCTAGATCCAGTATGCACGAGCTTAAGTCCGACTGCATTTGGCCAGGGGACCTTCAGAAATGCCCTTTTGGACCGAAACGACCCCGATTTGGTTAGGCACCAAGTAAACATTGTTCCCAAGCCTATTTTGGGCATGTTTTAAGCTATAAAAGGGGTTGAAACCCTCACTCCTCTCTCTCATCCGAATTTGAGAGAAACCCTAGCTTGGGAGAGAGAAAAAGGTGAGAGATTGTGAGAGAGTGGGAGAGTTCTTCCTGCCACTTGTACTACGCGTTGCACGTGCTTAAGTAACGCACCTCTACCGCTTTCCCGGCGATTCCACTTCGATCTTAGGTAAGTAAATACCCTAAATAGTTGTTGATTTGAGTTTCCCTTGTTTCCATAGCGATGTAGCTTATGGATCTTGTGTATTAGGTTCCTTATTCGCCGTAGACGAAGCGTATACGCTCCATTTCAATTCCCGAGTCTACAAGACATAAGGTGAGGATTTTAGACGCTTTGATTGACGGTTCCCAATGCTTTCAATGTCGTTTAATAGTAGATTCTTGACGGCATCGCCGTTTGACATGTACAAAATGCTCTCCGTTTCCCGTTTCGTAAACTAACAAAGAATATGAGATTTAGGGCATTTTAGTCATTTGTAGGAAGTACTGTTTACATTCATATTTTGCTGATGTGATTGACATGGTTTGTTGTCGCATTAGGAAGTTTGGAATGCGTACATAATTAGTTTGGCGAAGAGATTCGCCTAGTTGCACACTTTGGGTCGACATACCATATGTAGACTTAAGTGTGTAGTGTATGTGTTTGTATAAATGTTTGTATTAGTATGTATTGAATTAAATGATGTTATGTGATAGTTTGTGATTGATTTCTTAATTAATATGCTGACCTAAATGATTTTCTACATGTTGACTAGATGCATGATTTCATTACATGCATGGAATATATGTGCTTGAAGGTTTGCTTGAGTTGAATGTTATAACATGTGTTAACATGCTCACATGATTGTATTTCAATTCCAATACTTTTACATATATTGCTGATGTGATTCCATAAGTGCTTGGGACTAGACTTAGTCCAGGCAGTCGGTAACTGAGCGATTTCGTGGCTGACTGGTCATAGCCACGAACGACGCGTCGATGAACGTGATTCGTGTTTAGAGTTGGCGGCAGTGGTTAGGCCACGCGAAGTGTTTTACGCACTTCATGTCGTTCGACTTGAGATGCGATCGCGCTAGTCGAGCTCGTCAAGCAACCCGACTGGCCGATGTATGTTCACCTTGTATGAGTCATAACTGCTTGAACCTAGGGTACTGAACTTACCATTATAAACCCTGTTAACCATGGTACCTTGATCCACGAAGACTCATGAGCCGGGCATGGTGGTATGGGACACCGTGGTCGAGCTGTCGGCCTACGCTGGGGCCACAAACCTCCCCGTAGTAACCAGTGAGCACCTAGACTCATGAGCAGATTATGGTGGTATGAGACACTATATTCTAGCTGTCGGCCTACACTGATCAGGCGACGAGTCCTTTGTAGTGACCGCGAGCTTATTCTGAGTCCACGGGAGGCGACGACCCTTCCGTTGAAGTAGAGTACAGTAGGCCTGTATTGATAAGGTGATGGGGGAGCGGTGCAACGAGTGCGAGCAATAGCCCTGGCAGCCCTTGCAGTGACCTATGAAATATACATCGAATGAGATTACTAAGAGTGACGACCCTAGACAGGATCTGTGTTGGGATTGATACAAGGGAAGTACCTTAGTTTCCCAATCCTGCTGTTTGAATGGACTAATAACAACTTGGAAATCATATCACCATACCATTGCATGTGCCTGAAAGATGTGGAGCACTCTAGGGAGTGTGGCATGCCGCGGTCGTAAGATGTTGCCGTATGAGGGAGATCATCGGTGAGGGCATACATCACGTCATGTCATCTTGCATTAACAACAGTATTAGGAATGTCTGATTTGCTGCTTTACTATTATCGCATGATTGAATTGTGAACATGCTAATCTTTGCTCTATGATTCCACTGAGTTGATCACTCACTCCCACGTTACGGGATGGTGTTTGCAACACCCACCAGACCCTGTTGTAGATGCAGGTGAGGCTGAGATCCAGGAGGTGGAGCCAGACATCGACGAGGACCAGGACGAGTTCTCGTACATGCAGTATCACGATGGCTTCGCGTAGGTGACCTGGATCGATGGGATTTCAGTGGGACCATTTTGGATATTTATTTTGTTCATGTATATTATATGAGACTCAGAGATGTAGTCATACTTTGGAGACAGATGAGATTTACTTTGTTTTTCCATACAGTGATATATATATATTGTTTAGTCTTCCGCTTGCTTTTATCACTGGATCTGAAGTATGAATTGCAGTTTTGGTATACTTTTACTCATGTGAATGCTTTAAATCAGACAACATTGAATCATAATCATTTTTGTTGCATAAGTGACGGTCTGGAACTCGGGAGTTGAGTTTATACACGACCCCCGATTTTCAGGGTGTTACACTAGTGGTTCGAGATTTTCCTGATGTGTTTAAGAAGATTCCAGGGCTTCCTCCTCGGTGCGAGATTGACTTCACTATCGATCTTGTGCCCGATGCGACACCTATTTCGGTGCCGATGTATCTTATGCCTCCATGTGAGATGGAGGAACTGAGGAGTCAGATTGATGTATTGTTAGAGGCAGATTTTATTCGACCGAGTGTGTCTACTTGGGGAGCGCATGTCTTGTTTGTGAAGAAGAAAGACAGTTCCCTGCGGTTGTGTATTGATTATCGCAGGCTGAATCAGGTGATAGTGAAGAATAAGTATCTCTTGCCCAGGATTGATGATCTGTTCGATCAGTTGAAGGGGGCACGTTATTTCTCAAAGATAGATTTGCAGTCTAGGTATCATCAGTTGCGCGTCAGGGATGAGGACGTGCAGAAGACTGCGTTCAGGACCAGTTTTGGTCATTATGAGTTCCTTGTGATGTCTTTTGGACTCACGAATGCTCCGGCTGTATTAATGGATCTGATGAACAGAGTGTTTCGACCATTTCTGTTCCGATTAGTCATTGTCTTTATCGATGACATTTTGATATACTCCATGAGTCGGGAAGAGCACGAGGAGCACCTGAGAGTGGTATTGAATACTCTTAGGGAGAACCAGTTGTTCGCGCAGTATAAGAAATGTGATTTCTGGAAGGAAGAAGTTAAGTTCCTGGGACATGTGGTGTCTAAGGAAGGTATTGCTGTATACCTCGCTAAGGTTACTGCGGTTCAGGATTGGAGCAGCTTGGTTCAGTTACTGAGGTGAGGAGTTTTCTGGGTCTGGCAGGTTACTATCGATGATTTATTCGATACTTTTCAAAGATTGTCAAGACGTTGTCTCAGTTGACACGGAAGGACTTGAAGTTTGCTGGAATGAGAAGGCCGAAGTAGCTTTTCAAGAGCTGAAGGATAAGTTGACATCCGCCCCTGTGCTAGTATTACCAGAGTAAGGGGTTAAGTATACGATATATATTGATGCGTCTCACATTGGTCTGGGTTGTGTCCTGATGTAGAAGGACGTGGTGATTGCTTATGCCTTGAGATAGTTGAGGAAGCACGAGGAGAATTACCCTACACATGACCTAGAGTTGGCTACTGTCATTTTCCTATTAAAGCTCTGGAGACATTACCTCTATGGAGAGGAGTTCGAGCTCTTTTGCGACCACAAGAGCCTTAGATATATATTCTCATAACGAGACTTGAATATGAGGCAGCGCCGATGGATGAAAACCTTGAAAGACTTTAAGTTCGAGGTCTCCTACCATCCGGGAAAGGCAAACCTTGTGGCAGATGTGTTGAGCCACAAGAAGACTATAGAATTTATGGCTCCGCTTATGATTGCAAAATGGGATATGGTGGAGTTTGTGCGAGACTTTGAGCAGAAACTCACGGTAGAAGAGCCATATGAAGTCGTCGCACATGTTTATGTACAGCCCCTCGTAGATGGCCGGATTATCGAGGCTCAGGCAGACGACGAGCTTCTGGTGAAGATGAAGGAGCGGGTTGGTACTGATGAGGACTCTGAGTGGAGTATTGGTATGGATGGGGGCTTGTGTTATTGAGGTCTCCTATGCGTTCCAGACATTCCTGACTTGAGACAAGAGGTTCTCGAGTCAGCCCATAGTTCGAGGCTTACAATGCATCCAGGTAGCACGAAGATGTATCAAAACATGAAAAGATTGTACTGGTGGGATAATATGAAGGTTCACATTGCTGAGTTCGTATCCTATTGTCTCACATGTCAGCAGGTTAAGGCAGAGCATCGCCGGCCTCCTGGCTTGCTTCAGCCCATGCCCATAGCTAAATGGAAGTGGGACTTTATTTTCATGGATTTTATTTCTGGACTACCGAAGACGAGGAAGGGACATGACTCTATTTGGGTGATCCTTGATAGGTTGACGAAGTCAGCTCATTTCCTACCGATCTGAGTTACGAATTCTATAAACGAGTTGGCTAAGTTGTATATCAAGGAGATTGTACGTCTACATGGAGTTCCCTTGGAGATCGTGTCAGATCGAGACACACGATTCACATCTATCTTCTAGACTCATATCCAGGAACTGACGGGTGTGAAGTTGAAGTTCAGTATAACGTTCCATCCGCAGATAGACGAGCAGACGGAGCGTGTGAATCAGATTTTAGAGGATATGTTGCGAGCTTGTGTTGGACTTCAAGGACAGTTGGGATGAATGTCTTCCTTATGCAGAGTTCACGTATAACAACAGCTTTCAGGCGAGTATTGGTATGACTCCTTATGAGGCACTGTATGGTTGCCAGTGTAGAGCGTCGTATTGTTGGACAGAAGTGGGTGAGAAGACTCTGATTGGCCTAGAGTTAATTTAGGCGACTTCAGAGAAGATTGACATTATTAGACGTCGACTGCTTTCAACACAGAGCAGGCAGAAGAGCTACGCCGATACGAGGCGGCGACTGCTTGAGTTTGATGTTGGGGACCATGTATTCCTTAAGGTTTCCCCTATGCGAGGAGTTCTTCGGTTTGGTAAGAAAGGGAAGCTCACATCGAGATTTATTGGCCCATTCCAGATACTTGATCGAGTGGGGGCAGTAGCGTATCGCCTTGCTTTGTCCACACCACTTGCAGGCGTGCATAATGTTTTTCATGTATCCATGTTGAAGAAGTACGTTCCTAATCCTTCGTATATTATCAGATGGGAGCAGGTGCAGTTGAACAAGGACGCCACTTATGAACTGCGACTGATGCGTATTTTGGATAGGAAGGAGTAGGTATTGTGTAGCAAAGTTATCCCACTTGTGAAGGTACTGTGGACGCATCATAGTGAAGAAGTAGCTACTTGGGAGACTGAAGTTGAGGTCAGGAAGAATTACCCCTAGATCCTCTAGGAGTATGAGAAGGTACGAATTTCGAGGATAAAATTTTTTCTTTAGGGGGGTAGATTGTAACGACTTAGAAAAATCCGTACTTAGACCCGAGTACCATCTCTAGCAGAAATCATTTATAATTAAATCCTTTAGAAATTTAACATGTATTAATGTAACACCCCAAATTTTTGCCTACTTGGGAATTAGACGTCCTTAGGCAATGGGCCAACCATAACGCCTTGGTAACCTCTCAGAACCCAATTCCAAAGCCAAAGAAATCATTTAGAACCAAATTCTTTAAAAACTTAATGTGAATTAGCTGGCGCTACGCTAGATTACCTTTGAAATTAGCACCAATCACTTTAAATAAGATTTGTAAGACCCAAAACCTATAGAATCATTGACGCTATAATACCCTGAAATCTAGGATCAAACTCTAAACCCGTTTGCTCTCAGGAACCCTTGAAAACTTCGTATTGGATTTAGACCGCGCATCGGAAGTCCGATATCTACAATCTTAGACCGTTATGATCGCTTAGCTGGACTTGACAATCATTTCGAAAATCAAGCCCAACCGATGCTCTGAGGCTATTTCATTGAGCCTGGAGCAGGGAGTGTGAGAAAGAGTGAAATTCATAAAAAATTAAATGGGATTTAAATGAATCTGGCACGTTTCTCTTGCGGGATCAGTATAAACATTCAGACCGTCGGAATCTGACCCAAATATACCATCGGATCAGGAAACATTTCTCATTCAGGTTAGTGTACTTGGAATCCTCGACGAGTCTCCGTGACCACTGAACTAAAACTGGACCGCCACGTGCGATCTGAGAACTCTATCAGTCTGAAAACTTGATTTGCGCTTGATCCAGTATCCATGAGCTTAAGTCCGACCGCGTTTGGCCAGGGGACCTCCCAAAATGCTCTTTTGGATCGGAAAAGACCCGATTTGGTTATAACCCAAGTATACCCTTGTCCCAAGTCTATTTGGGTGAGGTTTTAGCCTATATAAGGGCTTTAAACCCTCTCATATCTCTCCCATCCAAATTTTCTATAAACCCTAGTAATTGAAGAGAGAGAAAGAGAGAGATTGTGAGAGAGTTGTGGGAGAGATTTCCTACCACTTGCTCCAGCTTTTGCACGTACCAAAGCACTGCATTCAAATCACTTTCCCAGTGATTCCAACGCACTTCTAGATAAGAAAACCCTAACATATAGCTGTTTTAAGGATTCTTTCGATTCAAATAATGAAGTGGCTTATGTATCTTATGAATTAGGACGCCATAACGCCGTTGACGAATCGTAGACGTTCTGTTCGAATCGATAAGCGTCTAAGGCGAAAGGTGAAGATTTTAGATGCTTTGATTGACTGATTTCAAAGCTTTCAATGTCGTTTAATAGTATATTATTGATGAGAGCGCCGTTTGACATGTAGAACATGCTGTCCGTTTTTCCATTTCGTATACGTACGGTGAATATGAGATTTAGGGTATTTTAGGTATTTATAGAAAATATTGTATACGTCCGTATTTTGTTGAAATGATTGCCATGGGTATATGTCGTGTTATGATATTAGAAATGCGTGCATGATCTGTTTGGCGAAGAGATTCGCCCTAATGCACACTTTGGGTCGACATACACTATGTAGACTAAAGTGTGTAGACTAAGTGTTTGTATAAATGTTTGTATTACTATGTATTGAGTAAATAGTGTTGTGAATTAGCTTTGAGATTGAATTCTCAATTAATATGCTGATGTATATGATTTTCACCATGTTGGCTACATAAATTGATTTCATTATATATATGGACTGCATGTGTTGGTTGATTTGCTTACATTGTATGTTATAACATGTTGTCAACATGCTTGTATTGTTGTATTTCATTTCTATTACTCTCATATGATCCTTGATGTTGTTTACAAATGCTTGGGGCTATAACCTAGTCCAGGCAGTCGGTAATGGATTGAATTTGTGGTTGGATTCTATTTGCCACGAAGGACGCGTCGATGAACGCGAGTCGTGCTTTGGGTTGGCGGCAGTGGTTAGGCCACACGAAGTGTTTTATGCACTTCATGTCGTTCATCTTGAGATGCGCTCGTGCTAGTCGAGCCCGTCAAGTAACCCGACTGGCCATTGTATGTTCACCCTGTATGAGTCATAACTGCTTGAACCTAGGATACTGAACTTACCATTGGAAACCCTGTTAACCATGGTACCTTGATCCATAAAGACTCATGAGCCGGACATGGTGGTATGGGACACCCTGGTCGAGCTGTTGGCCTACGCTGTGGCCACAAACCTCTCCGTAGTGACCAGTGAGCACCTTTGACTCGTGAGCCGATTATGGTGGTATGGGACACTACATTAGAGCTGTCAGCCTACTCTGATTGGTGACAAGCCCTTTGTAGTGACTTCGAGCGTATTCTGAGTGTACGGGAGGCGACGACCCTTCCGTAGCAACAAGATACAATAGGCTTGTATTGATAAGGTGATGGGGGAGCGGTGCAACGAGTGCTAGCAACAGCCCTATCAACCCTTGCAGCGACCTACAAATATAACATCGTATGAGATTACTAGGAGTGACGACCCTAGACAGGATCTGTGTTGGGATTGATATAAGGAAGATATTAGTTTCCCAATACTGCTGTATGAATGGACTAATAACAACTCGGTAATCATTACTCATATCGCACTGCATGTGCCTGGAAGATGTGGAGTACTGAGGAAAGCAAGCATGTCGCGGGTGTAAGATGGTGCCACATGAGGGAGTATGTCGGTGAGGGCATCCATCATATCATTTTATGCTTGCATTAACTACAGTATCTAGGAATTTTTGATTGCTTGCATTACTATTATCGCTTGATTGATTTGAGAACATGCTAATCTTTGCTCTATGATTCCAATGAGTTGATCACTCGCTCCCATGTTACGGGATGGTGTTCCAGACACCCACCAGTCCCTATTTTAGTTTCAGATGATGGCGATGCTCGCGAAGCATAGCCAGACTTGATGATGATGAGGAGGACCCTCCTATATGCAGGTTCTGATTGACGGGGTTACAGGGTTACTGATTAGATGCCAATACTCTTGGTATTTTGCCTTTTATTTTCACACCCATGTATATTCTCTTCTTTCTATTTTGGAGTATACATGTATTTAGTTAACCTGGTAACATATTCACACTCTGGAGACTTACAACAGTTCATATATTTAATATACCTATCACATTCTTTCGCTTGCTAATTTAACTGTCTTTGGAGTATGATATGCTGTTTTGGCTTAATCCACTTCATGTTTTATGCACTAGTATGGCCAACATTCATCCATCATTGAAAATGTTGCATAAGTGATGTTCTGGAACTTAGGAGTTGGGTTTCTACCCGACCCCCGATTTTTGGAGTGTTACAATTAACTAGCGTTAAACTATATTACCTGTGAAATTAGCACCAATCACTTTTAATGCAATCTGTAAGAACTAAACCCTATAGAATTGCTAACGCTATATTACCCAAAAATATAGGATCCAACTCTAAACTAAGTTGCTCTTGGGAGTACTTTGAAACTTTGTATCGGACCTAGACCGCACGTCGAAAGTCTGATAGCGATGAACTTAGACAATTATGACCGCTTAGTTGGACTTGACTATCACCTCAAAAATCAAGCCCAAACGATGTCCTGAGACCATTTCCTTGAGTCTGGAGTGAAGAGTGTGAGAAAGTGTATATTTTAAAGAAATTAAATAAGAATTTAAGTAATTTGAGTCGTGTCGCTTGTGCGTTATTTCTAAGCATTCTGACCATTGGTTTTTTTTTCTCAAATTTACCCTCGGATCAAGGAAGGTGGCCCATACATGTCAAAGCACTAGTGGCCCTGATCGAGTTTCGGTGACCGTTGAATTGAAAATGGTCCGCCATGTACGATCTGGAAACCCGATTGGACTGAAAACTTAACTTTCTTAAGATCCAACACTAGTGAACTTAAGTCCGACTGCATTTGATAAGAAGACCTCCAGAAGTGTTCCGTTGGATCAGAAAGAGACCAATTTGGTTATAATCTAAGTATACCTTGGTCTTAGGGCTATTTCCGTCGATTTTATTCTTATAAAAAGGCCTTAAACCCTCATTCTCAAATCCCATACGAATTCTAAACCCTAGCCAATTCAAGAGAGAGAAAGGAGAGAAAGTAAGAGAGAACCATTGTTTCTTCTTGGGATTCTTCCCAGCTCTTCTACGTATCGATCCTGCGTATCTGAATTGCTATTCCGGTGACTCTGATTCCGTTCTTGGGTAAGTTAATCAAACCCTAACCTATTTTGAAGCTTAGACTAGTTGAAGTGATGTTGTAGCTAACCTGTTTCATGCCTTAGGTAGCCTATCCACCGTTGACGAAGACTTATCATCTGAATCATATCTATTTCGCATTTTTTAGTTTAAGGGGCGGATTATATACGTTTAGGTTATGGTTTTCAAGACTTTCAATGTGAGATAATGACTTATTCTTATTGTGTATGCTAATACACATGCTAAATGTGCTATCCGTTTTGATTTACGTATACGTATAACCTATGTTATAAATAGAAGATTTTGTGTATATGTTAGAATACCCGTATACGTATGGAATTTACTATTATGATTTCCATGATTATTTGTCGTAGATATATGATTGATATGTATGCGGAAATTCTTAGGTGAAAGGATTTGCCCTAATATGTAATGTAGTCGACATACGTGATGTATGTTGAATAGTGTAGTCTAAGTGTTTGTAAAAATGCCTGAATGAGTTAGTATTTGGTAAAAGCATGATTTTGAGGGTATTGAGATATGAATCTCAATCACATTGCTTATGTGTACGATTTCCTCCATGAACTATTTAGCCTAACTTATTTATGTTAACTATGTGTATGATTTCCTCCATGTACTGTATCTATGTTCAAGTTATATTTCACCACATGTTCATATGCATATAGGATATGAATCAAATGCCTGTTATTGAGCTTGTACGTGATTAGGACTATACTACAGTCTAGGTAATCGGTAGCCGTCCCTAAACTGGTGGTTGAGGTTGTTTTCACCGTGCAGGAGAAGTTTAACGAATTTGAGTCGTGGTTGGGATGTTTGACAGTGGTTAGGCCACAGGAGTGCTTATGCATTCAATGTTGATCAACTCAACGTGCGCTTGGCCTAGTTAAGCTTATCAACTAACCCGATTGACTGATGTATGGTCACCATGTTTGGTCGCTACTGTTTGAATTTAAGGCACCGAACTCACTAGTGAAGATCCCGTTAACCTTGGTATCGTGATCCCCTAAGACTCATGAGCCAGACATGGTGGTATGGGACACCATGGTCAAGCTATCGGCCTATGCTGGGGCGACGAGCCTCCCCGTAGTGACCAGTGAGCACCCTACTCTCATTAGCTGATTATGGTGGTATGGGACACTATATTCGTGTTGTCGGCCTACATTGATTGGTGACGAGCCCTCTGTAGTGACCTCGAGTCTAACCTGACATGCATATGGGTGACGAGCCTTATTGTAGTATCTAGGATATAACTAGACCTATATTGATTGGTGACGAGCCCTTTACAGCGATCTAGAACCGTAACATCATCTGAGATTTTCTAGGACTGATGACCCTAGAATGGATCATTGTTTAGGAATTGATATAAGGGAGGTGTCTTAGCTTCCCAATCTTGCTGTATGAAAAGGACTAATAAGAACTTGGTAATCATGCTCATAACATTACACTACATGTGCTGTTGGCGTTAGTGTAGAGCACTGAGGAAGTGACTGACATGCGCGACCGTAAGATGAAGATCACAGAGGGAGAATGTGGTGAGGGCATGCATCATCCCCTCATATCATTCTAGGTCATGTTTGATTGTACTGCTTTATCATTACTGCTTGATTGAATTGATAACATGTTAACCTTTACTGTATAGTTCTACTGAGTTAATCACTCACTCCTACATTCTGGGATGGTGCTTAAACACCAACAAGACTCTGACTTAGCTGCAGGTGACAGTGATGCTTGTGAGGTGGAGCCGGAGTTCGACGAGGACGAGGAGGCGTTCTCATTTATGCAGTTCTCAGGCGGGTTTATGTGAGCCTTGTCCTGACTGGTGGGGATTCTGGGTTATGATTGTATTCATTATACACAGTTTGATACATGTATTTTGAGACAAAGTTTGTACATATTATCCAGGCAGAGCACGCTTATTTTGGTGATTGTTTTGGTTTACATATGTATTTAAGACTTCTGCTTGCATTTTCTCGTTATCCCTGAATTATGTCTGCTGATTTGGCTTAATCTACTTCATGTTTTATGCACTAATACAGACAACATACATCCATCATTAATTATGTTGCATAAGTGATGTTTTGGGACTCGAGAACTGAGTTATGCTCGACCCCTGAATTTCAGGGCGTTACATTACCATATATAAATACTTGGATCTTAGCTGCTTTCCTTCGACGACTTCGTTATTGACCTACCAAGAAAGATCCAACTCCTATCTAGTTACCTAACTTTAAGTATAACCTAGATTAGTTTCCTTCGACCCCGTGCCAGTGACTATTAGCCCACTAAGCACCCATCGCGCTTATGAGCGGGTAGACTATCAGGTCAATGCACACCTTTCTGTTTCCTAAGTTTATTGGGCAATCCTTACAGAGTTTGGTAGTGTCAGAGAAGATCCCTGTCGCATTAAGGACTCCCAACACACCCATAGGGGTAGTGTTCAACCCCCAAATACTTGACTATAGAGCATGACACTCTCACAATAGTGGGCCCAGTGTCTACCAATAGGAAAATAGGTGTACCTTGAATGTGGGTAGTGACCCCAAAGGTCCAAGGTATTACTGTTGCTGACTCAGATGTTTCAGCTACAAGTGCATGCACACGGGCTTATTGAGGATGATTTGGTTGCACTACCATAGGTTGTTGAGGTGGCCTATTTTGAGGTACAGGCGATCGGTAATATGGCTGCACTAGTGGTACAGATCGTAGAGATGGAGTCGTTGTACCACGCAGTGGCTGACGGGGGATCTTCTGAGGTGGCGTGATACCATTATTTTTCATCTTGGTAAAACAGAAGGGGTCAGTGTGTCCCCCTTTGTTGCAATATGTACACCAATGTTTCGTTCGCCTTTGCCGGGTCAGTGGAGCCAAGAGCCTAGGAGGCGAGTCTATATGTAGCCTCTTACCTAGAACTAGTCGGTGCTGCAATTCAGGTCGAGGCCTCGGGCCCATTGGGTTGCTTGTCCGGGAAACTTCGTCACTATGTTGTTCAGCTCGTAGAGACAAATTGACTAGCTTGATGTAATTGGGAATGTTAGCGCGACTCATTCGAGTGTGGATATCGGGTCGCAGCCCATCTGAAAAATGTCGCATTTTCATCGGTTCGTCAGCTAGGATCAAAGGAGCGTGTCTGGATAGTTCCATGAATCTATTCTCATATTCTGACACGGTCATCCCTCCCAGTCGGAGGTGAAGAAATTCACCCTCCTTTTCATCATGGTATGTGAGGGGAAAGTACTTCTCATGGAAGTGTGTCTCAAATGCATCCCAGGTCCACACATGTCTTACAGAAACTGTTCGTAGGATGTTGTCCCACCATAAACCAGCCTCCTTCTCGAACATGTAGGTGGCTAGCTCGACTTACTCAGCCTTATTGCAGTGTAACGGCTTCAACATCTTTGAGATGAGATCTATCCAATAATCAGCCTCATCAGGTCTATGAGTACCCGCAAAAGTGGGAGGACGAAAATGCTGAAAGCGCTCAAAAAGTCCGCTGGTATTCATGTTCCCAGCAGGGTGCTATTAAGGCATAAAAAAATATTTCATGATCGGGGTATTTTGGTAAATTCCATGTCCGAGGGTATTTTGGTAAATTCCACGTCCGGGGGTATTTTGATAAAAATCCAGTTCTAGGGGTAGTTTAGGTATTCTGGTAAAAAACTAGTTCTAGGGGTAGTTTAGATATTTTGATAACATTCCATGTCCAAGGGGTAGTTTAAGTATTCTGGTAAAAATCCAGTTCCAGGGGTAGTTTAGGTATTTTGATAACATTCCATGTCCAAGGGATAGTTTAGGTATTCTGGTAAAAATCCAATTCCAGGGGTAGTTTAGGCATTTTGATAACATTTCATGTCCAAGGGGTAGTTTAAGTATTCTGGTAAAAGGGATTGAAAATGTTAGTTTGGTAAAAAGGTGTGCACATGTGTCATTTTAAGGGAGAAAAGTTATACACCACCATTTAAGAGGTAGCTTGGTGGTCACCATAGTTTAAGAAAAGAAGAAGATCATATGTGAAGAGATAGGTGGTGGTGATCACCACTCTGTAAGAGTGGTGGGGCCTATAAATACCCCACTCCTAATCCATTTGAGGGGTTGGAGCGGCTAGATCAGATGGTGGGCTAAAGAAACGAGGAAAAGAAGTCAGGAGAGAGAGAGAGAGCTTGGCCGTTGCGCCAGCCCACGCAACAGACAAAGACTGTTGCACGTAGTCACACAAGGGAGAGCTGTTGCGCGTAGTCGCGCAAGGAAATCTGCTACTGCGCGCAGTCGCGCAACTAGGCAGAGTTCAGACACGTAAAGAAGAAGAAAGATTCTTCCTTTTACTAGGGCGCTGTTAATGCCCAGTACGGTCATCTTTTAAGAGATCCACACCATCCAATATCTTCCTCTCGAGATTTCAACCGTGAAAGGAGAGTTCTCATTGTCTATTGACATGGCCCACCTGGATAATCAAGCCTTAAAAGCCATCGAATGGTCCTTTTCCAATCGCTGTAGAGATCATATGACTGGACATGGTCACCAAAGCTAAGCATCACCTTGATTGTTCTTTCCCCCTCTATCTGATGGACGACTCAGATCAACCCCTCCTTGTGTCATGGTGGCCCACATCGCATGGACAGATGCTCTGTTTTACAACAGAGTCGACGTTTGTCGACTCTGTGAATTTTGACGACCCATCTATTGGAGCTGTATAAGAAATTCATGCCGTCCATTGTGTTCAGCACGAAAAACCATTCGGGATGGACTACTTTTGTAGTGGAATCGATGTGGCCCATAGGGTTATCTACTCCGCAATTCATCCTTTGATTAACGGTTAAGATCTTACACTTTCTTGCATGGAGATAAAAGGACATCTAGGCAAGGTTTATACCTCTCTCCAGTGACAGGTGAACGGTTCTGATCATCAAAAAGAACGATGATTGGGCCCCACTACACAAAAATGGTAGCCGTCGTAAGGACGGTGTCTGGTTTTTTAGAAATAGAGAAGAAAGTGTCGGTCAATGCCCGCTGACCGACTTTGGTTATCACGGTGCACGGCTAGTGCACATGCACTCTATACACATGCACTGTACATGTAGGCTCCACCTTGATGTTCGTGGGTGATTTGCTCTAGCCATCTTCTTCATCACTATGTTTGACACGTTGGGACCAAATCTGAAGCATATCCAGATGATAGGTGGGCCCCAAATCATGATTTCAAGGGTTGATTTGTCAGTTCAGCCATTTCTATAAGGATTCAGGAGCTGAAAGTTGACATTGACGGCTAATTTGTGGTTCTAAGGCTGCACATAAAGTTTCGGTCCGAATGGATGGTGGCAACCCTATGATCTTACATTCTAGGAGACTTTTTAAGCCCGTTTAGCATGATTGGCCTGATTTTCTCAAGGCCTGGCCACACTTCAACGACCTGTTGTATATTTTAAGGAAGAATGACCAGAAGGATGCTCCATCTCATTTAAGACTGGCTAATCAGATCAGCAATTCCTCCTAAGTACCTAGGAGATGACCAAAATAGCGTCGGAATGCTGCTGAAATTTCTATCTCATTGAAGACTGGCTGATTAGATCAACAATTCCTCCTAAGTACTTAGGAGATGACCGAAATAGCGTCGGAATGCTACCAAAATTTCTATCTAACTGTCTTCTCTTTCATTCAGTACATTGCATTAATTGTACTTTGTTTTCATAATCAAGGGAATCAGAGGATGTAAATGAACTCAGATAAATGTGATCAATGTTCTCTCATTCATTCTTTGTTATCATTGAATAAATCCCTCAAATAGAACGCATTTGTTTCTTTGTCGAAATAAAATGGCGACTCTGCTGGGGAACTCCTATTATTCGATGGTAACTTAGAAAATATTCCGAGAATATTGATCACTTTTTTGGCGTCTGTGTAGACGCCAAAATGGCGACTCTCAGTGGGAACATCCTCCCCTTCATCTCTGAAAATAAAGTACGATTTATTTAATAAATTAGCTAACGCTCTGTTCTGAATGACAGGTATATCACATCCAATAGACTTCTGCCAAAAAAGTGTCAGAAATGATCAAATCAATTCCGATCAAAGACAAATAATGGTAGAACGATGGCAGTTACCGGAGAAAGCTAGCTTCTTGTACGAAAGCGATTCAAACATCAGCTAGTCCGTACATGTCTAAGGAAGAGGAACAGGCTGCCTTGATTTGTCTCAGATGAAAGGCTTCTTCAAAAGTGTTGTGTGGCTCCCACACATGACCAGTTAATAGATCGAGCAGGGAAAGGGTGGAGCACTTATGAATCTTCCAAGACTGAAAAAATGAAACATCTGGAATCAACTATCAATTCAATTACAGCACGTCTAATCGATGAAATATTGGCACAATGCTATCAAAAGAGAATTGAATGATATCGCTGAAGGAACAAGGAAGATGCAACTTTCAGGAGATTTCTCTGATTTGTCAGCTTTTGATGACATGTTACAATTCATTGCTTAAGTATGCATCTTTCACGGCATTGCTAAGGATGAAGTTATATCCCAGTGGTAGATGGGGAATTATCATTTGCTCAGAAGCACACGGAAGAAGAAAGTCAATTATAGCACGTCCAATTGATGAAATATTGGCACAATGATATCAAATGAGAATTGAATGATATCGCTGAAGGAACAAGGAAGATGCAACTTTCAGGAGATTTCTTTGATTTGTCAGCTTTTGATGACAGGTTACAATTCAATGCATAAGTATGCATCTTTCAAGGCATTGTTGAGGATGAAGTTATATTCCCAGCGGTAGATGGGAAATTATCGTTTGCTCAGAAGCACACTGAAGAAGAAAGTCAATTCGACAATTTTAAATGCTTGATAGAAAGCATTCAGAGTTCTGGAGCCAATTCAAATTCACCTGGTTTTTATGCAACGCTGTGCTCACATGCTGACTAAATAATGGGTATCATACAGAAGCACTTCCATGGTGAGGAAGTACGGAGAGACGTTGGAAGATCAGGTCACGTTCTTGCTACAGAAATACCTTGGAAACTACGTGAGAGGCCTTAATAAGGAAGCTCTCAAGATCAGCACCTGGCAAGGTGATATGGAGCTCACAAATATGCAGTTGGAGCCAAAGGTGCGTAATGCCTTGAAGTTGCCTATGAAAGTTAAGGCAGGATTTCTTCGATGTGTGAAGCTCAAGGTTTCATGGAGCAGGCTAGGTCAAGAACCAGTCTTAGTATATTTGGATCGGATTTTCATATTAGTTGAGCCTGCAACAGGTTGAAGGATGTAGTGAGGACACTGTCCAGGAAGTAAAAAACAAAGACTAGAATAAGGGAAATGGAAATGAAGCTATTGGAGAGTAGGCAACGATTGAAATCTGAAGTGAATACATCATGGTTGGGCTCTTTGATCAACACGATAATAGGGAACCTGAAGCTCTTCATTACCAATATCCACATTGGATATAAGGATCTTGAAAGCAATCCTGGTCATCCATTTGCAGTAGGCGTAACACTAGCAAAGCTTTCAGCAGTAACATTTGATGATGGTGGAAAAGAAACTTTTATTATAGCAGTTTATTCAGAAGTTTGGGGAACTTGAACGCCTGGCTCTTTATTTTAATTTTGATATTTATCCAGGGAATGTTGACAAACCATGGGAAGGCTTGCTTCCTTCAGAATGGAGTCAGGTATTTGAAATTGTGAGTCAAGATGGTAAACCTGATGTTGTTCTTCCGAAAGAGCACAGTTACATTCTTCAACCAGTAACAGGAAATGCCAAGTATTCAAAGCTTCGGCCTGATGTATCTCAGAGTGTGGGACAGCCACTACAAAAAGCAGCAGTTAACTTGGATGATGTTACATTGTGTTTATCAAAGGATGGAAGTGAACCAGTGCGTTTTAGTGAGGAAGACTGGGAACAATTAAATAAGATCATTGGCTATAGGGAAGGTGCGGATGAGCATTTGGTGGAAATTTAGGACAAGGAAAACATGCTTCATACCCTTTTGGAAATTCATATGAAGCACTTCCATGGTTGGGAAGTTAAATGAAGAAGAAGCATGGTAGCATCGAAAGCAGTGTCTGCTTCATCAGTAGCGCTGTGAGACAATGAAGGATGGATGATAGTGTGTAGGTGCACAAAGAATGTACAAAGCCTTTAGATGAAAAGTTAGTTCAACTAAGTCAAGTGTTGCTCGCCAACAAGTAAACGGATCAATTAATGAATTAATGAATTCATCAGTCAATAGAGAGCCCTGGGGGCATCGTCACAACTTTTCATATTAGAAGAGCAGGGGTCAAAGTAAAGCTGCTCCATTCTCATATGAATTGGCTATTTCAAGAGTCCTAGGGGAACAACAACAGACTGCCGAAGAAATAAGGTAAAAAGAAGGATTGTCAGAAAGTAAAGGATTGAATTTTTCGCTAAAGAGAACAGTGATGATTTTACAAACGAGAAAGTAAAGAAAGGGTTCAGACAATTCAAATACTACGTGAAACATACAGCTGAAGAAGACGATGTATTGCTTATAAGGAATCAATCGCTAGCTACAGAGGTAATCAAATTACCATAGTTAAAGTATCAAAGGAAATAAAACAAAGAAGAAAAGAAGAACAAGCAAGAAGAAAGCAAGACGGCATGTTGATTCAGAAGATTCACGGCACAAATATTCAAGGGGCAGACAAAGGCATACAAAATAAGTAAAGAGCTACAATTTTGATACTTCGAAATCAAAAAAGGGGCATGATAAGCAAAGTCTCAGAATGCCAAAATCTCAGAATTTCAAATGAGGTAATTGTTGACTCCTCGAAATGATAATTGTTTATAATAATTGTCTATAGTAATTTTTGCAGGTTAAAGTTGGGGCAAAGGCATACATTGATGATTGACATCAAGCATTAATGATTGTCGCCAATAAGTAAAGGAGTGAAAGAATTTCGAAAGACAAGGTTATGTACTCTCCCTTATACGAATGAATTATAGCACAAATTTTCAATTGACTTCAAATTTCAGGAGAAAGACAAGAAGATACAATCGAAGAAGAAAGAAAGGTGAATGGCTTGAAGAACAAGTTACAGAAGATGGTTGATAAAGGAGAAATTGTTAAGGTGTACGACATAAAGGAAAAAAAAGAAAAAAAGAGATAAGGATACATAGGCTCGATTAGTTTGAGACTGGGGGCAAAGTTAATCCTGGGCAAAAAGTATGAGGGGATGCAGTGTCAGGTGGAAACATCATGATTTTGATTACGAAGATTCTCAGAGAAATGCTTCCTAATAAAAAGGGGACAAGACAGGTGAGTAAAAACTGTGACATATAATATATTTCTTTTGTATATTTGAATGAAAGACAGGCTTTCAAGCATATTAAGTCATCGCCAAAGTAAGACAGGCTTTCAAGCATATCAAGTCATTGTCAAACACCAAGCGTTGATGATCGCTACCAAGTGTTGATGATCGCTACTAAGCGTTGATGATCACTGCCAAGTGTTGATGATTGTTGTCAAGCTACCAAACACTGATGATAGCTGCCAAGCATTGACCGCCAAAGTTTTCTGTTAGTAAGTACTGATGACTATCGCCCAGATTGACAACTATCGCTGTCGTCATCAATCGTTTATCAAAATTACTATCATCGCCAAGCTGATACACTATATCAAACATAATATGAATGTTCTTAGAACATTATCAACAGCGGTGAAATATCAATTATTGATCTAAGATGTCAATTATTGATCTGAAGTATTAATTATTGATCGCCATCTTTTGGCAGTGGAATAAATTATATAGCCAACCACATATAAAGTTGACGACATTGATGGTTGCTTATCATTCAAGGCAGCCTAGCCAAGCCTATATGGCCAACTACGTATAAGACCTATAATCATTTAAGGCAGTCTAGCCAAGTCCCAGAAAAAGGCCAAGTCCTAAAAGGACCAAGTCTTCAAGACCTAAAAAGGCCAAGTCCTAAAAGGACCCAGTCTTAAAAGGGACCAGTTACGCATAAGACCTATCAAGATCGTCATTCAGGCAGTGGTGAGAAGCCAGTGGCCCTAAAAAGCCCGTGAAGCCTATCGTACGCATACCCATGCGGGCAGCTGATAGAGCCAGTGACTAAAATTCCTCAACAGCCAGTCATGCGTAACTCTCATGCCGTCTGTACAGCTTTCCGACAGCGTCACAGGGAATGGAGGAAAGTGCCCTCCTGTGAATGGGCTCGACCTTGCAGACGAAGAAAATAAGGGCCGCAATGCGAGCTTTAGACAGCCCAACCATGCGTAAGCCCCTACAGATTTAGGGTTATTGATTCCAGTACTAATTCATGAGGAAGGGCTAAAACCTACTCATTGACGGACTGGCGGCCCTGGATTTGGTACCCTAAAGGTAGCCTTGTGCATTCTGTGAACTCTAGAAAGTTACCGCAGCCAACCTGTGCATAAATCCAACTGAGTTCACGGCCCCGGTAGCTTCACTGGGCCCCTCTGATGGATCGCAGTTTGTGAACTCCCTAGGCAGTGAGAAGTCCAGTGAACTCCTAAGAGTTACAGAGACCATCACGTGAGACCTGACTCCTGCATGAGTCTAAGAAACTGCTTGCTCCACTACTCAAGAGCTTAAACTGTGTGTTGTTCCACTACTTAAGAACCTAAACTGTGTGTGTAAGTGTCTGTCCAGTAGTGTCGGTCTAGTGTGTCGGTCTAGTGGTGTCAGTCCAGTAATGTTAGTCTAGTTTAGTCGAGTCTGGTCGAGTCAAGTCAAGGTCAGTTTTGTCCAGTCAAAGTATGGTCAGTCAAAAGTACACTATCTCCACTGCTTAAAAAGCATATGCTATGCATAGCATTCAAAATGCTATAAATACATATTTCAATTTAGATATGCTCAAATATGCAATTGCCTGATGAAAATTTTAAACATTGACTAGAAAACATGCAAAAATACAATTCTCTTGAATCAGGTTCAAATTACATCAACAGTAAATGCCTTCAAGATATTGGCAATTATCTAGTCAAAAGCTCAAGTCTCCGAGGTCAATTACTATATTGACAAGAGCTGTACGGTCTTTCTGTATCTTGCCTTCTTAATGAATAGAAATATATTATCATACAAGGTTCTCAAAAGGGGGCAGAGGATAAACTAGTGAAGAATTATCATTCTCTATCGAACAGTATAATGACTCTGATATATTCTTTGGAGTCATGAAAAGAGTGGTAAAGATTATTCATTCTTCAGGAGTATCAGAAGGCTTCACTTCAGAAATATTATCTTTTGAAGAAATCTTTATGCGACATTGACCTGGAAAGGGGGCAGGAGTTAATGTCTTCAAAGTAATCTATGCCTCGGTCTTTCTGATAATCTCTTATACATGGCGAAGGAATTCATATGCCGATTCATAATTTCTTACTATTCTAGTAATGGTATCACAAGACTCTAAGTATCGAATTTGATAAAGACAAAGAACAAATGTAATCATCATTAAATCAACAAAGATCCAAGGAAAAGTCTATGAAGAAATGCTAAGGAACACAAACTATAGCAAACTAAGAAAAAATACTCAACGGTTGAACCTTTGGAGCCAAAGATGAAATCTCTGAGAGTGCAATATAAAGAAGATAAGGAATACAATGCGAAGCACGATGACAAGTGTAAAGATTGCTTAAGTCATATGGAAAGATCATCATTTGAAAGCTTGGTTTATGCAGATCAAGAATAAATGGAACAATCGAAAAAGGTGTTGCGGTAGGAGCAACATTAAAGAAAGATACAGAGTTAAAGGAAAGAATCGCTGGAGTTGATCAAAAGGAAAGAATCATTGGAGTTGATCAAATGGAAAGAATCGCTCGAGTTGATCAAAGAGACCATTACAGCAGCGACGGTGTTGAAAGTTAGTTCTCTGATCAAATCGCTCAAAGACAAAGTCGTCACAGCTTTTGCAGAGATGTGCTTCAATGAAAAGAGAATTTTATCCTCTCTAGTGAAACATCTGCTCGACACTGCTGGCTGGGGGCATTCCAGTTCTCTGTTCGAGTGCCTTCATTCAAGTCTTCTATTCGAATGCAATCATTCAAGCTTTCCATTCAAGATCATCTAGTCTTCCGTTTGAATGCGAGCATTCCAATCTTCTGATCGAATGCGATCATTCAATCTTCTGGTCAAGTGTGATCATCCAGTCTGCCATCCAAGTATGATCATCTAGTCTGCCATGCAAGTATGATCAGCCAGTCTGCTATGTAAGCAAGATCATCCAGTCTGCCATCCAAGTATGATCATCTAGTCTGCCATGCAAGTATGATCAGCCAGTTTGCTATGTAAGCAAGATCATCCGGTCATCCTTCAGTTGCTGTTTATTCAAGTTCTTCAGGCGGAGGAAGATCGATCCTCCATTTGATTTCAGGAATCAATCAAAGAAGGATCGAGGGGGCATCTGTTGAGGCATAAAAAAATATTCCATGACCGAGGTATTTTGGTAAATTCCATGTCCGGGGGTATTTTGGTAAAAATCTAGTTCCAGGGGTAGTTTAGGTATTCTGGTAAAAATCCAGTTCCAGGGGTAGTTTAGGTATTTTGATAACATTCCATGTCCAAGGGGTAGTTTAGGTATTCTAGTAAAAGGGATTAAAAAGGGTAGTTTGTTAAAAAGAGGTGCACATGTGTCATTTTAAGGGAGAAAGGTTATACACCACCATTTAAGAGGGTAGCTTGGTGGTCACCATAGTTTAAGAAAAGAAGAAGATCATATGTGAAGAGATAGGTGGTAGTGATCACCACTCTGTAAGAGTGGTGGGGCCTATAAATACCCCACTCCTACTCCATTTGAGGGGTTGGAGCGCTAGATCAGATGGTGGGCTAAAGAAACGAGGAAAAGAAGTCATGAGAGAGAGAGCCTGGCTATTGCACCAACCCGCGTAACGGACAAAGACTGTTGCACGTAGTCACACAAGGGAGAGCTGTTGCGCGTAGTCGTGTAAGGAAATCTGCTGCTACGCGCAATCGCGCAACCAGGCGGAGTTGCAGACACGTAAAGAGGAAGAAAGATTCTTCCTTTTACTAGGGCACTGTTAATGCCCAGTACGTTCATCTTTTGAGAGATCCACACCGTCCAATATCTTCCTCTCGAGATTTCAGTCGTGAAAGGAGAGTTCTCATTATCTATTGACATGGCCCACCTGGATAATCAAGCCTTAAAAGCTGCTAAACGGTCCTTTTCGAATCGCTGTAGAGATCATATGACTAGACATGGTCACCAAAGCTCAGCATCACCTTGATTGTTCTTTCCCCCTCTATCTGATGGACGACTCAGATCAGCCCCTCCCTGTTTCATGGTGGCCCACAACGCACAGACAGATGCTCTGTTTTACAAAAGAGTCGATGTATGTTGACTCTGTGAATTTTGGCGACCCATCTATTGGAGTTGTATAAGAAATCCATGTCGTCCATTGTGTTCAGCACGAAAAACCATTCGGGATGGACTGCTTTTGTAGTGGGATCAATGTGGCCCACAGGGTTATCTACTCCGCCGTTCATCCTTTGATTAACGGTTAAGATCTTACACTTTCTTGCATGGAGATAAAAGGACATCTAGGCAAGGTTTATACCTCTCTCCAGTGACAGGTGAACGGTTCTGATCATCAAAAAGAACGATGATTGGGCCCCACTACACAAAAACGGCAGTTGCCATAAGGACGTTGTCTGGTTTTTTAGAAATAGAGAAGAATGTGTCGGTCAGCACCTGCTGACCGACTTTGGTTATCACGGTGCACAGCAAGTGCACATGCACTCTATACACATGCACTATACATGTAGGCTCCACCTTGATGTTTATGGGAAATCTGCTCCGGCGATCTGCTTGATCACTATGTTTGACGTGTTGGGACCAAATCTGAAGCATATCCAGATGATAGGCGGGCCCCAAATCATGATTTCAGGGTCTGATTTGTCAGTTCAGCCATTTCTATAAGGATTTAGGAGATGAAACTTGACATGTACGGTTAATTTGTGCTTCTAAGGCTACATATAAAGTTTCAGTCCGAACGGACGGTGGAAACCCCATGATCTTACATTCTAGGAGACTTTTCAAGCCCATTTATCATGATTGGCCTGATTTCCTTAGGGCCTGGCCACACTTCAACGAGATGTTGTATATTTTAAGGAAGAATGACCGGAAGGATGCTCCATCTCATTGAAGACTGGCTGATCAAATCAGCAATTCCTCTTAAGTACCTAGGAGATGACCGAAATAGCGTCGGAATGCTGTCGAAATTTCTATCTGATTATCTTTTCTTTCATTCAATACATTGCATTAATTATACTTTATTTTCAGAATCAAGGGAATCAAAGGATGTAAATGAACTCAGATAAATGTGATCAATGTTCTCTCATTCATTCTTTGTTATCATTGAATAAATCCCCCAAATAGAACGCATTTGTTTCTTTGTCGAAACAGGTGCGTCGGTGATGCAGGCGGAACCACACTCATATTTTAGGCAAAAATACCAGACATGGAGGTCAAGAACTGTTGTTGTTACTGCTGTTTCTGGATCTGCTGTTGCTGCATCAACAACATCATCTGCTTTAGCCTATTAGGAGGCGGACCGGACTGAGATGCATGTGACGTCGACGTAGATGCACGGTTTGGCTTAGAAACCGAAGGTGTGATAGGTGGTACCACTAATGGTGTCACAGGCATGGGCCCAGCAGCCGGGCCAGTAGCCGGCTGAGAATCCGGCATAAAATCAGAGTGAGACAGGCCAGAATGGAGGTCCGTATGGCTATCGCTTAGGGGAGAGGCCCCGTTAAGCGATTCACCTAAAGAGAGATGGGCCGAAGTCCTTGTGCCCTTAGGTGGCATACCCTACATACAACAGAGGGTGTAACCCGTGAGATTTAGCATACACAAAATCCATCTTCACAGCATTCAATATCTCAACTCAAAGAAACATCATGCATTTCATTTAACAAAATTGTCACAATACATGAGGTGCAGTATTACATGGATTGCGATAGAGAATACATGTGAGCTAATACAACTAAGGCTTCAAACTCTAAAACAACTACGAAACTACTATGCCTATAAAGGCTACACACAAGGTCAAGCTACAAAATAAAATAAAGGACAACTACATATTCGACTATTCATCGAAATCTGGCGATGGAGGAGGGGCACCCTTATCTTGCAGGCAGCACAGGATAGACTTCAAAGTGTGAGTTACTTTCTTAAACTTGTGTTTCACGAGGCCCCGCAAATCGATGATATCCTATCGTAGGGTGGCCTAGCCTTCCTCAAGTCTAACTAAACGGGCTTCCCTATCAGCCTGATCAGGATCATGCTCTCGAGCCATAGGAGGAGGGCTCTCATCCGTATCCTGAGCCTCCTCTTCTTCCTTGCCCTGCTCTTATTCTTCTTCTATTTCGGTTCCACCTTCTTCATCACTCTCTTCCTCTTCTCTTTCTGTCTCATCCTCACTCTCTTCGAGTAGGGATTGTCGTTACCATGGCCCAATATCCATCTGATTGAGAGTAGTCTCGGTGATGTAATGGATCGGCGCCGGCAATTTCACTCCAAGTCTATATCCAAACTCAAGTGTAATCCTGTATATGAGTCGACCGAACGGGAGGAATTCAATCCTTCTATTAGAATGTGCAGTGAGGACTATCTGTTGCAAGACATACGTAGGCACACACAACTTCTCTCCCTACCCCACCTAATACAGGAAGTCCACCATCAGGCGCGTGCACTCACTACAGTTGCTCCACCTGGGATAAACGTTGAACGTGCAGATGTGGTGAAGCAGGAAAAAGTCGTCCGTCATGTTGGTCACTGAGAGATTTTTGTTAGGCTGCCATTCAACCAGAAGACCACAATGGAACCATGTGCGGTGATCCCTTTCACGTGCACTAATCAAATTCTTCTCACTTGCATGAACTTCGCCAAGTGGCACATTCATAAGCCGAGATATCAAAGTAACGTTGATTGTGGCCTCCCGATCTCTTCCAAATGGAATCTTAAAATGCAAGGGTTCCAATGTTGGCTCTCGAATGTGGGCATAGAAAGCTCAAACTGTACCCACGTTTGCACTATGCTCACCCTCAAATAGCAGACCCCACTTGGCTTCTACCAGGTGATCAAACAATAAAAATTCTCCAAATAGCCACGCATCTACATGAGCCTCAAAAAGGACCCTACGGCCCTCATAAACTCCATGAGATAACTTCACCAACAAAGCCCTTCCTATGGGAGCATGAGGATCTAGATCTCACTTCATCTGCAACTCTCGATTGGCACTTGAACTCACTGCGGCACCTCTCGACCTCCTTGAACGGGTGGGGCAACTAGGCCCGACTTCATCTACGGCAGCTCTCTTCTTTCCCATGAAAGAGAGAATGGTGAAAATGAAAAATATGGCTGAGACTAGCTCGAATAGGGCCATGGAAAATGAAAGAAATAAGAAGAATGGTGAGATAGAGGATTCCCATGAATTTGAGACGTAAAGTAGGAATTTGAGTGCTTAAATGGAAAGAAAAGAAAGAGAAATCAGCAATGGAGGTGGGTTTTGAAATGCGTAGAGAGAGGGTGCATGACAATGGAAGAAGAAAGGGTTTGGAGAGGGATTTTTGTGAAAATTTTGAGGGTTTCTTTAGAAAAGGAAAGCTAGAGAGGGTGATTTGTGAAGGAAGGACGTTGTAGAAGGAGTTTTAATCAACCAACCGTGCACCAGTGGGCCACACTAGGCCCTACAACTATCGACCCGAGCCGCCCTGCCCGGACTGGCTCGTTGGGTGGCGAGGCCTCGCCGGTCTCTGGTCCATCTGGCGATGGCACGCCGGTGGGGCGAGGTCCTCCCCCCCAGGTCCAAAATGCATGTGGGTCCCACCCTGGGTCTTCATGGAAGTGCCCTGATTGGGCCCCTACTCCGTTTCGACTCGTTTCAAGTCATTTCAAATTGAACTTGATACATATTCACATTTACCAATTTTTAATGGTTAGAATGGGATGATACATGGTCTAAACTCATCAATTGACGATCTAAATGTGGTTTAGGGTTGTTGTGTCCGATCAGGAGTGTGCACGAACTCAATCTCGGCGATTGTTTTCAGTAAAATTTTGCTAATTGGCGAAACTAGGAATCCTAAACTTGTCTCTAAAGTGTTCTCGCACCCTCCTACATTATATTGGTGTCAGCATATGTCGTGTGACCATAACCCAGGTCCGGTTTAATCCAAATAATGCTTTGATACTAACATGTAACGTCCTGAAAATCAGGGGTCGAGCATAGCTCAGCTCTCAAGTTCGAAAACATCCCTTATGCAACATTTTCAATGATGGATGAATGTTGTTTGTATTAGTGCATGAAACATGAATTAGATTAAGCCAAATCAGCAAAACATAATCCAAGGACAATTGTAATACGCAAGAGGAAGACTGAAATAAATATATAAATCAGTATAAGTCCCCAAAATATGTATGCTCTGCCAGGTCAATACTTATAAGTCTTATGTCAAGATACAAAATGTCAAAATGGAATGTAATAGTCCTATACAAGTATAATCCCTGAAGCCCCGTCGATCCGGACTCGACTTACGCGAATTTGCCCGAAAATTGCATGTAAGAGAATGCCTCCTCATCATCCTCGAACTCCAGCTCCGCTTTGCAAGCATCACCATTATCTGAAATGAAAACAGGGTCTGGTGGGTGTTTAAAACACCGTCCCGTAACGTGGGAGTGAGTGATCAACTCAGTGGAACTATACAACAAAGGTTAAGATGTTATTAATTCAATCAAGCAGTAATGATAAAGCAATACAATCAAACATCCCTAAGTACTCTGATTAATGCAAGGGTGTATGTAGAAATGATGCATGCCCTCACCTACACTCTTGTGATAACATATAACGATCGTGACATGAATCACTACCACTGTGCTCTACACCAATGCCAATGGCACATGCAGTGCAATGTTATGAGCATGATTACCAAGTTCTTATTAGTCTTTTTCAAAATAACAGGATTAGAAAGCTAAGGTACCACCCTTTATATCATTTTCCTAACATTGATCCATCTAGGGTCGTCAATCCTAGTTAATCACATACGATAGGCAAGTTCAGGTCACTACCACCAACGCCCTACCAAGTGACAGTCTATTTTAGAAGGCTCATCACCAACCTGACTGGGGACCACAGCCAGGCTACGTCGAGGTAGGCATGTTCATACTCGAGGTCACTCCATTGATGCCCTACCAACTGATGGTCTATTTTAGAAGGCTCTTCGCCAACCGACTGGGGACCACAGCTAGGCTTCGCCAGTGTAGGCTGACAACTCGAATACAGTATCCCATACCACCGTATTCGGCTCACGAGTCTGGGTTTCTCACTGTTCACTACGGGGAGGATCGTCGCCCCAACGTAGGCTGACAGCTTGACCACGGTGTCCCATACCACCATGCCCGGCTCATGAGTCTTAGTGGATCATAGTACCAAGGTTAAATGGGCATTTCACTGGTAAGTTTGGTATCTTAGGTTCAAGCAGTAGCGTCCAAACATGGTGAACATATATTGTGTCAATTGGGTTAATTGACGAGCTCGACTAGTACGAGCACACGTTGAGTTGATCGACAAGAAGTGCATAAGCACTCCGTGTGGCCTAACCACTACTGACATCCCAAGTGCGGCTCGAATTTATTGAACACATCCTGTGTGGTGAAAATAACCTCAGCCACTAGTTTGAGGCCTGTTACCGATTACCTAGACTGTGATATAGTCCCAACCCCGTACAATCATAACAAATAAGCATATGAAATAATCAAATCAGTAATGAAGACTTAAGTCAAATCCTACAATCATTTGAGCATACTATGGAATATAACTTAAACATGTTTATATAGTACATGGAAGAAATCATACACTCAGTTAAACATGAATTGTATATAGAACATGGGGAAAATCATACACACAGCTAAGGTAGTTGGGATTCGTATCTCAACTCCCTACAAATCACAATTTACTAACTACTAAATCATTTGGTCATTTTTACAAACACTTAGACCACATCTTCCAATGTATATAACATACGTTGGTTATAATACGTATTAGGTTAATTCCTTTCATCAAGGAAGTGTCGTCTACACAACAATCATATACCCATAATAGTTAATTATGGCGAGCACGAATAAATATTCTATACTCATTCAGACATTTTCACAAACACTTAGACTTCACAATATAACATACACAACGTATGTTGGCAAAACATGTATTAGGGTGGATCCTTTCACCAAGAATTTGTTACACATACAACTAGCATATATACACAACAATTAATCATGGCAAACGTAATTCTAAATTTTATACGTATTTGATCCTTTCTACAAATACATGAAATACACTAAACGCAACATAGTTCATATATAACTGAAACGCGAAACAACATCGCATTTGACATATGAAATAACATCCACGTCAGTAATAAATCATTAACTGACATTGAAAGCCTTGAAAACCATAACCTATACACATATAGTCTGCACTTTACGCCGGTAAACGCGCATCAAACTTAGTTTGTATGTCAAATCACGAGGGCCATCTATAACACGCAATAGGTTAGCTATTTCAACATTTAGACTATTTGAAACCTTAAAACGGATTAGGGTTAGGTTTACTTACCCAAGTATGACGTTGGAGCTACCAAAAGAACTCTACGGGATTGGCGTTTCAGTAAGTGGATTAGCAGGCAAGAATCCCAGGAATCTATACTAACTTCTCTCTCTCTCTTTATACTCTTCTCTCTCCTAGGGCTTTCCCCAAATTCGTATGGAGTGAAGGAGAGAGGGTTTAAGACCCTTATATAGGCCCAAAACTAACAAAAATAGCCTCATGGCCATGGTATACTTAGGTTATAACCAAATCAGGCTTATTCCGATCCAACGGAGCAGTTCTGGAGGTCCATTTGCTAAATGCGATCGGACTTAAGCTCCCTGATATTGGATCTTGGTCGAGCTAAGTTTTCAGTCCGATCGGATTTACAGATTGCCCGTGGCGGACCAGTTTCAGTTCAACGGTCACTGATACTCGATCAGGGCCACAAGTATCTTGGCACGTGTGGGACAGCTCCCCTGATCTGAGGGTGTGATTGGGTCACATTCTGACGGTCTGAATGCTTATAATTGGCACGCAAGCGACACGACTCAGATTACTTAAATTTGGATTTAATTTCTAAAGATTTTTACATTTCTCACACACTTCACTCCGGACTCAAGAAAATAGTCCTAGGACATCATCTAGACTAAATTTTTGAGGTGATTGTCAAGTACAACTAGGCGGTCATATTTGTCTAAGTCCATCACTATCGGACTTTCGATGTACGATCCAGGTCCGATACAGAGTTTTCATGTGCTCCCGAGAGCAACCGGGTTTAGAGATGGATCCTAGGTTTCAGAGTAATGTAGCGTTAACAATTCTACGAGTTTTGGGCCTTGCAGATCGTATTTAAAGTGATTGGTGCTAATTTTTCAGGTAATCTGGTTTAGCGCTAGTTAATTCTCGTTTAATTTCTAAAGGATTTAGCCCTTAGTAATTTCTGCTTGAGGTGGTACTCAAGTCTTTGTACGAATTTTTTCAGGACATTACAACATTTACCACAACACCAAGAATTATAGTGGTTCAGTGTGTCAACAACTGTTCTCAAACAACCACACCTACTTTACTCCTAATAATCACTCTCCACGTGATATTGGCTTTCATTATAAATAAGGTTTTCATAAGACACCTTAAAACTTGATACAATTGTGATTTTAATGGGCTATCACAAAAATAAAACCCTCACTGATATTTTCTAGCTATCTCAGGAAGACAATGAAATTTTTTGGCTATCTTAATAAAATCAAAATACAAAAGAATTATATACTTATCTTCACCTTTGAAGGCGTATATATCAATGTAGCCATAGAACCACTTCTCTTGAATGTAGATCGTTCAATGTTCAGTCATATAGACAAGGGTTTAAGGTTCTAGATTGATTTTAAATAGATTCAAACCAATGGCTACTTGTTTAAATTCCTTTAAGATCTCAAAAAGAAGAGTATTTACTCTCTTTATAAAATGAAATTGACAGAATAAGGATTTCTTGTGTTCTAGGTGGTATGAATAGATGGTTGTATTAGGTTTACGCCCGATACACAGATCCTTCGCCTGCGTAGTGCGGAAGATTTTATGGTATAAATTTATAATCCCATTAAATCCCAATCCTTTGCTTGATCAGGGCATTGGGTCATTTAAATTTGTGAGGACTTTAGAATTCGAGTCAAATCGCGTAAATTTTGCTTAAATATGATTCCATTAGTTCATAATCTCGATCATTTTAAACTCGTGGGAAATCTCACATACTCTTGTATTCTTATATTCTTATAAAGGATGATTCTACGTGGTCCATTACGCTTTCACTACATACTTTCATTTTCCAATGTACTACCTGAATTTTGATAAGCTTCTATCATGAAAGTGTACTCTAATTTCCCAATGTACTACCTGAATTTTGATCTACTTCTATAATCCTCATTGGCTCATTAGGCTTAGGTATTTTGAGATGTACTACTCATAAGTTAGATATACATAGAAATCTAAGCATGTATATAATTGGCTACGTGAATTGGGCTGTTACAGCCTACACCCCTTTAAAGAAAATCGCGACCCCAAGATTTGGAATTTGGATTAAACGCTCGTGCCTTGTCTGATTATAGTTTGTAATTAATTCTGTGGTCCCACTCACTCTATGTAATGCCCCGAACTTTTCAAAACTGAGTATTGAAAGTTCTTGAGCGTTACCATGAAAAGTAACATAATATGTACACGTGTACGATACCAATCCAACTATCCTACCCTTACATCCTTGCCCTGACACAAACCAAACTATTAGAAATTATCTCCATTTAATAGATCCAACCATCTTACAGTAGATTTCAAGACAAGACCATCCATCATGTGATTTGACATAAGTACTTTTCCATGAATGACATGATGAATGACTTCCTATCCATAATGATTTAGATATACATTTGTTTATAAGAATTTTTTAGAAAGGTACCTATAACCATGTAGAGCCATTAGATTTCACAAAACTCTTAGATAAAAAATAATTATGAAAATGTCATTAACCTAGACCCCTAATCACTCCAAAAACCCACTTTATGTCCATTTATTTTCGAAACTGAACGTACATACACCTACATACATGGTCAGAATGTTAACCATCAAGTTTCCTTATTTTTAGCAAATCATCTGACCTTCCGTCATGTTTGGATCTGCTAAACGGGCCACGCGAACAACATGGTAAACTAATCATCATGAAAATTTTAGGGTATATGTCCAAATCACTCGGTAATTTATCAATTAGAGGTGTACAAATATTATTTTAGAATTTTGAAGTATGTTAGCCGTTAAAGGAACATCTTGGTCATCCTTGAGATATCCAGGCCCAAATTTAACCAATTGAGAGATCTCGAGAAATAACGTTTGGTGGCAAAATTTTGCCTCTATTTGACAGTGCAGTTAGGAGTTACGTGCAATAGAAGTTACAACAATGGAAAATGACAAAGTTGTAAATTACAAACCAAAGTCCACATATACACAACAACAAATCACATAAGTTTCATGTGTGAACGAAACTCACACATTCTTACAAGGTATGGCCCACCCATAGCTTGGATCTACTTCAAACTTGGGGCCAAGGGCCCACATAGCAAGCAAAAGTCGGTGAACAGAGCAGATTGTCCACCAGACATAACAAATGGACCCCACCAGATGCCATGATGAAACACTTATATTGTTACATGGCTAGCCAATCACGTGAACCTTGTTTTGTGAATTAAGCAATGATTAAACAGAGAAGCCTCGGATGATCATGGTGTTATGTCCCACCAAAGACTTGGAGTTCTTCATGTTTTGGCCCATAGCCTAACATGGCCCTACAAAAGTAATGAGAGGAGTGGATTTCTCAAGAAATCATCACAATAGACCCCACTGATCCACTATCATCAAACTATAAGTGGAATATGTTTTCCTTTGCATGTTGAAACAGAGCACAGGACGAATTTGAATTGAGAACCTTTGCTTCCATTTTCGTTCTTTCCAATTCCAAGCTGTAATAAGATTCTTGAATTCCTAGAATAGATGGTCGAATGTGAACGCTCCATCTCAACCGATTGGAAATCCAGACTATCCACTCCATAAAAACAGAGGTTCCGACCTCTCCCACATCAGTAGAAAAGAAGCAGAGGAAAGCACGATGCCCCGTCACTGGCCAGTTTTCACGCCGCACTACACCATGTGGAGGGACCTCTTGATTGCATCAGGCCCAATGATCTTACACTAGCCATTGATCTCGTGGGCTAGGGATCGTCGCACGACTAATCCAACCCATCTGGGGTCGAAAGAAGGAAAGACAACCCATGAAATTAAATACTTCCATGAAAGATGAGTCATTTCTCAACTGAGAAGTTGACCAATCATAGCACAAGATGGCCCATCAGTAGATCGGCTGATGACCAACAGCCTGAGTGATCTTGATGGGGAAAGAGTCCCAAAGGAATAACTAAGATCAACACAGCACGATCACAATGATAATGTTGCTGTTGCGCACAACGTTACACCATCAAGATGCGTAAACTGACTCTCTAGAATCTTCACAACCAGTTATAAAAGGACTGTCTTCAATTTCGCTACAAACAGAACAGAGAGAGAGAGAGAGAGAGAGAGAGAGAGAGAGAGATAAGTGAGGAGAAGGAGGGAGACCGGTCCGAATTCAACCAGCCTCCAAGAAAGGGTGTGAAGGAGCCTTTGGCTGTGTAATCCTAAATCCATGCCACAACACGGTTCATATCTGATTCCTCTTAGTTCTCTTATTTTCTTATTTTTCTTTCTTTCTTTTTCTTCCCAAAATTTCCCATGCATTAGGCACCAACACACCTGACCGAGTCGACTCAGTGGTGGGATGGACCTAAGCATAGAAAATTAAAAACCATTGATGCACGACTTACCTTGGTATAATCTAGATCTAACACCTTTAGATGTAGTAGACCTAATTAAAGTTTAACTTAAAATCCGGTGAAATAGATTAGGATCTGATCGGACCATAAGGATCACCTCTAAAGATTAATAAGCTAAGGTGAGGGCTTTATCCTTTAAGCTTATAGTAATTTATTTATCCTGCCTTTTATATGCCTTGTTGTATTTCATCTGCCTTCATATTATTTTATCTTGGCTTTTTACATGCCTTCATATTACTCTGAATCTTCCATGCTATTATATGTTTCACCATCAACTATGGCCTCTTTCATGCCTTTTATGATATGAATTATCCTACCTTTTCATGCCTTTAAGGATGTGACTTATCTTGCCTTTCATATATATTTTCTGAGAATTATCCTATCAATTGATTTGGTTAATATCATTACAACTATTTGCCCTTTTGGGATTATGACATGATGTCAAATACAAGTAATTTTCCTAAATTTATGTGAGGCCATGAATACAAGCTTACCCCTGCTTCGTCTCTTTATTTGAGTTGGCCCTGCCACTCGTCTCTATATTGAGCTGGCCATTGCCACTCTCCTTATTATTGTGTTAACCATTTTCACTCTTCTTTTATTATGTTGACCATTGCCACTTTTGTTGAGTTGACATTGTCACTCCTCTTTATTATGTTGGCCTTGTGCCTTCTATCTTTACGGCTTGGGCTTGTGTCTTGCTATTCCAGAACCTCCATAATTCAATTGATATTCTTTACGATTCAGATTCAGTTATATTCTCTATAAGTGTAAGTGATGTGTAAGATGTATCGTGACTAGTGCTTCTAATATTCTATCATAGACATAATGTGCTCTGGGTAGAGACCCTCTTGGGGCATGTAAGTATTTGAGCCTTTGGGTAGTGGTACACAAATCGATGTGTAATTCACAAATACAAATTGTTGCATGTAATTCACCCAACTCATGTGTTGTGCACTTTGAGGAGTTCTCGTAAATCCACAGTAGCGATGGCCATGCCGGCGAATATCCGTAGCTATATGATGCGGGTCGAGTCGCTTATTTATAAATCGTATTCCACAATGTGATGATCACTACGTATGATGAGCCCCACATACTTTGATAGACATGCATCTCATATACGTTGTTTGCACATTCTGATATCATCGTATTAGTGGACTATGGGACATATCAGAATCCTTTACATTACTTTTGTGAATCTCTTGAATTATTGTTAATCTTAAAGGACAACCATCACTATGAGTAGGGCATTGACCCTCTCCCAACTGTACAAATGATTCAGGTGACATACATATTAAAGACTTAGAGGACTACTTCCATATAGAAGATTATCTTAAAAGACTAAGAAGACAGTTTTACTATTTAGTTTTATACTTCCGTTGTGTACTCTGATGTTGTAATAAAACTCCCATTATGAGGCCATTTGATTATTCTTTTACTTTGATGAAATATAATCAATATAGTTGATTTTATTCTTGTGAATGTTACCATCATGTATGTATCATTAACACCCAGTTTTCTTGGGCTCGAGTAAAAACTATGGCCGTGAAAATTCAGGATGTTACACTCTACATCCTTGGAAAGTTTTTTTTTGTTATGCTCTGAAAGACAAATAACCTAATCGGACTAAATGACAATGGATAGACCAATCATCCATTCATTGATGAATGTAAACTTTAGTGTCATATTTGTAAATGTCCATAATCGTTTTACATTGGCGGTCTATCACTCCAAGAATTTTAACTCCCGATCCATATGTCTAATTCTCTCAAAATTTGGAGCATAATCCCCTGACTTGTTCTTGAGGCTCCAAAAAATCCACGAGATAATATTTGATGGTTTGGGGGGTGTTTCACCCTTATGAGGTGTATAAAAGCTTGCTATCCAGCAACAACTTCTACTGATTTTTGCTACTATTGGATTTTATGGAAATTTGTACATACCCATTTGAGCTAAAATTTTAAAGGAAGTTTGATGGAGAACTAAGTGATCTATTGGAAAATTTTCAAAATTTTTCAATGTATCTTCTTACCGTAATCAGTGGATATTTCACAACATGTTAAAATTTCATTAAAACAATCAAAATTTTTGGGAAAATTAGGAATTCTCTATTCCCATAAGGGAAACTTATTTATTCTTGATTGTGACCCTATTTAAGGATGACTTTTAGTTTAAAATAAATCTGTTTGGAATTCTTATGGGGATTTATTTTGGGGGTACTTAGGTTTGTATTTTCTAAATTCCATGTCTAACTTGATAATTCTAATGGGGAAACCGAATATGGGTTTTTAATTCTTCAACTCCCTAGTTATTTTAGGAATTCATTAAGTGTATGTGTCTAATTCATTATATATCCTAATCGTGTAAAGTTTATGGTGGTCCACCCCCTCAGGACTAGTTAATTTCATTCTCATGCTCTGATACTAAATGTAACACCCCGAATATTTATGGCCAGAGTTTATACTCGTGCCTGAGAAAAGTGGGTGTTAATAATGTAAAACTTAGATACTTTAAAAATAGTACCTCTTTTTTTTTTCATTTGGATCACATCTAGGTACATTCATGAAGGTAATCATTTACGAGAATAAAATCAACTGTATTGATTATTTTATCAGATTAAAGAAATTCAATAAATAATCAAATGCGTTCTCAATGGAATATTATTACATTAATCAAGTTCGCAGTGGAAGTATAAAACTAAATAATAAAACTATCTTCCTATTCTTTTAATATAGTCTTCTATAGGGAGATGGTCCTCTAGGTCTTCAATCTGTACATCACCTGCATTATCTATACGGTTGGGAGAGGGTCAACACCTTACTCATAGTGATGGTTATCCTTTAATATTAACATTAATTTGAGATATTCATAAAAGTATTGTTGGTGCATAAAAAATGTGCAAAGTTTTCATCATGTGTTGATTTGAAGAAATGAGAAGATATCAGAGACAAGGAAGAAAGAAGAAAGGAACAAAAGGAAAAATGGAGAAGATGTATTTGCGCTTACCTGCGGAAAGGGTAATGATTGAGCGGTGTTACGCAACATTCTGAAGGTACTAAAGGAAGAAGAGGAGAAGAGACAAAAGAATAGCTTGGTATTGCACGAGACCGCGCAAGAGATATTGATTACACGGGACCGCGCAGCCAAAATACAAGTAGCACAGAGTTTTGTTCTTCGAAAAAGATTCGAAGTAAGTAGAAGGTGGTTTGCGTGGGTGCGCGCAACCAATATCCATTGCGCTGGACCATGCAACCAAAATATTAGTTACGCGGGTTCGCACAACGAAATCCAGAACTGCCTCTTTGAAAAAAGATCTAAAGCATTGAAGGGTAGGTCCTATGGCACCAAAATCCAGGTACCACACGTGTGAAGGCCTATAAATACTCCCTCACCTCCTTCATTTGGACCGATTGAAGACTTTCAAAAGGGAGCGGAGTAAGGAGAAAGATCGAAGGTGAGAGAGAGTGCAACGGTGGTTTGCGCGGGTCAGCACAACCAACATCTGTTGCACGGGTCCGCGCAACCAGACTGCTCTGCAGTCTGTGAATAAAAGGGGCCGTCATGCTGCTGAAATGTCTGAAGTATTAAAGTTCCTTTTGTTCAAGTTTAAAGGAGAGAGTAATCAGCAGAAGAGCATATTCCTCCTAAGTCGTAGGAGATGACTGAAGCAGGCGTCGAAATGCTGCCGAAATTTCTATCTGATTATCTTCTCTTTCATTTATAGCATTGCATTAATTGACTTTATTTTCAGAATCAAGGAAATTAGAGGATGTAAATGAACTAAGATAAATGTGATCAATGTTCTCTTATTAAATTCTTTATTATCATTGAATAAATCTCCCAAATCGAATGCTTTTATTTCTTGTTGAAACTAATATACAAGGGTTCTAATACGTCCCGTAGCCCACTAATACAAGGGTATCAGAATGTACAAATAACCTACATGAGATGCATGCCTAGTAGAGTATATGCGGCTCATCATACATAGTGATCATCACAATGTGGAGTATGATTTTTAGAAAACTCGGCTCGACCTACATTCCATTACTACGAATATTTGTTGGCATGACCAAAGGTACCATGGATTTACGTGAACACCTCAAGGCACACAACACATGAGCTAGGTGAATTACGTGACATGATTTGATCATGGAGTGACTATTTGCGACATCCAATCCTGAAAGTGATGTGACACTGCATTTGCAAATTACACACATCAATTTGTGCACCACTACCCAAAAACTCATGGAATTACATGACGACAAAGATGGTCTCTACCTAGAGCGCATTATGTCCATGATAGAATAATTGAATCACTAGTTGTGATATATCTTAACACATCACTTGAACTAATAAAGAGATAAATTGAATTATGGAAGTTTTGGAATATCAAGACACGTGCCCAAGCATTAAAGATAAATATCGCAATGCTAAAATAATAAAGAGGAGAGTGACAATGGTCAACTCAATAAAAGAAGAGTAGTAATTGCTAACTCAACAGATAGACGAGTGGCAATGGCCTACTTAATAATAAGAAAAGTGGTAATGACCAACTCAATAAAGAGGAGACTGGCAAGGGCTAACTCAATAAATTGATAAAGACAAGGGCAAGGCTTGTATCCATGGCCCCACATAAATTCATAGAGATCTCATGTAAACAACATTATACTATAATCTCAAAGGGCAAATAATTGATGGTAAAACATATAATTGCAAGGAGAATTCAAAGTAACTCGAAGGCATGTTAAAGGCAAGATAGAAAAAATTCACGAAGGCATGTAAAGGTAAGATGAAACATCAGGATGACATGTAAGGGCAAGGTAAATATAATAACTTAAATTAATGTATGCCTAAAGGATAAAACCCTCACCTTTAATTATTTAATATCTGTTAATAAGGTCACAGGCCTCGAGTAATCCTAGGATCAGAACCCACTTTCCCATCTTGAACCAATGTCGAGTAGCAACGTAGAGGTTGAATCAACGAGTCGTCTCAGCCCACAATCTCTCTCTCTCTCTCTCTCTCTCTCTCTCTCTCTCTCTCTCTCTCTCTCTCTCTCTCTCTCTCTTTCTTTTTTTCTTTTCTTTCTCTTTTCTTTTCTTTCTCTTTCTCTTTCTTTCTCTTTTCTTACTGTAGCCAGTCGGCTAGAGCTCTCACTCGCTCTCACATTTCATATTTTTTTTCTCTCACGGTTAGATGGAGGAAGCCCTTTTATAACTTACAGGACTTTAGAATATTCCTACGTAAACATGAGTAGTTAGGTTACTTAGCCGACCTTTGTTTGTTAATTCCTTGCGAAATTATTTCGTTTGGCCGGTGATCTCATCTTGTGCAAGGTGGGTCCTCGTTATTGTCATCGGATTTGTTTGACCTTCTTGGGTGTATGTTTTCTGCAGGTCATGGTTTGTCTTGGGATCATAAGATCAAGGGCTGATTCGCTAAAGTAGCAAGGGATAATGATCACAGTTCAATGCTCGGTCGAGGAGACATGATTCGTTTTTAATGGCGGATCTCGTTCCCATAATTCTCTGTTGATCAGGACCTTTAAATGGAGTGGATTGGTCATTTTATGCCTTCCAGCTATGGGGTTAATGGCCTAGATGTAATCCGTCAGTGGGTTTCCTCAAAACTCTCCCTCATCCAGAGAGTTCTGCTGTGTTAAATTCATCAGTGAGGTTCCCTTATTTTATCGCTTCCTTTCTTGACTGAGAGAATCCAAAAACCCTGGAGGCCTTGCCATGTGTGGAACTTCTTAAAATTAGTATCTGAGAACCTTCGGATTTAGACGAAGGAGGGACGATGTGTGATCTCACCTCCATACGAAGTAAGCTAGGGTTTGTTTGGTTTGGCTTTGAGATCTTGATGGATGGTTTAGATCATTTGATTTGTTTCAGGGGGCGGCGCATAACTTATCCCACGCTGCTGTTGTTCGTCGGTTGCGGGTGAGAGTTCTTGCAACTATTGTTGCGGCACATGCGCGTGCATGGGTGCACTTGGATGACAATGTCTTGGTCAGACCGAGCCTCCCAATGTGATGGACAGTTCAGATTAGGGAGATGACTCATGATGGTGGCCCACAGTTTTGATTTAACGGACGCGGGATGAAATAGAGGAGAAATTCCCTCCTTTTTTAGAAAACTTGGGTCAAACAAAGTTTGACCCGATGTCAGGTTCGGTGCACCGAGGGTGCACACGTATTGTGCACATGGGGATCACTTGTGGTGCCCACAATGGTGTTCCTTTAAGGCATTTGCACCATCCATTCATCTCTCCATTCAATTTAAAGGGTTCGACCAAAAATAGGTGTACAACCACATATGAGGTGGGCCTTAAAATCAACGGTTATAGGCTGTTTTATTGCTTTGGGCCACTTGTACAATGATCTAAGGGTTGAAATTTGATATGTATAGCTAACTTATGATATATGGGCCCGGTGTAAATTTTCACAACAAACGGATAGTGGGAACCATGTGATCTAGAATTCAAGTTCTAGGTTAATGGCATTTTCATAATTATTCATGATCTAAGAGTTTTGTGAAATTCAATGGTTCTGCATGGTTATATACATATTTTTAAAAAATTCCTAAAAATATACTTGCATCTGGATCATTACAGATAGGGAGTTATTCACCAGTTCATTCAAGGGAAGGTGCTTACTTCCAATCATATAATGTATGATCTTGTCTTAAAATCAATGGTCAGATGGCTTAGTCTATTGCTTAGAGGTCATTGCCAATGGTTAGATTCATGTCAGGGAATAGATGTAAGGTTAGGACAGTTAGATTTATACCCTACACATGTACATATAAGTTAATTTCTTAGTAACGCTCGAGAACTTTCAATACTTGGGTATTGAAATGTTCGGGGCGTTACAATCTACCCACCTTAAACATAGTTTCACCCCCAAATTTTAGTGCTTCTATTACACAGGCCATATTAGACGCCTCTAAGGATTTCCTGTGTTTTAGATGGTATGAATAAATGGTTGTATTATGTTTGTGCCCGATACACAGATCCTTCGCCTGCACAATGCGGAGGATTTTCTGATATAAATTCATAATCCCATTAAATCCTCATTCTTTGCTTGATCAGGGCATTGGGTCATTAAGATTCGCGAGGACTTTAGAATTTGAGTCAAACCACGTAAATTTTGCTTAAACATGGTTCCATCAATTCATAATCCTGATCATTTTAAACTCGTGGGAAATCTCACATACTCTCGTATTCTTATAAAGGATGATTCTACGTTGCCCATTAGGCTTTCACTACGTACTCTAATTTCCCAATGTACCACCTGAATTTTGAAATGCTTTTATCATCCTCACTGGCTCATTAGGCTTAGTTTTTTTCAATGTACTACTCATAAAGTTAGATATAAATAGACATCTAGGTTCATGTATAACATCAATTGAGCTTGAATTTTTAGATGGAGCTTGATCTTCTATTAGAACTTTAGGAGAACTTGAACTTTTCCATCTTGATCTTAATAGAACTTGATCTTTTCATCTTGATCCACACTAGAAGGCCACTTCATAATATATTTTGTATAAATGAAATTTGACAAACAAGGTGTGCTTTACACATTATAGCACTTACAACTACTAATCAGGTACATACTCGTCTGAATCTATCAGAAGTCCCACGGAACTACTAGTGGAGGTAACAGAATTGTCTGGACTTATTAAAAAAATGATTAAGGAAAAAATAAAAACTGAACGATGACGCCCTCTCCCGAGATTGGACGGATCTTTTCAAAAAGGTCTCAAGAAAATCTGTAAAAATTGCAATAAAATCCCCAAGGAGTGTAGCTCCTCATGTGGGATAGTTTTTAAAACAAAATTTTCAAAAAATAGTGCTCAGTATCCAAGGCACTAGGAGGTCTTCTATACCTCTTAGTGGCATCCAGCGCAAACAACAAAATAAGATTCGACCACTTTCAGTTTCCATAGGAGTTGTTAAATCCATATGCAATACAAGTATTGTTGACCTGGATCTCAATGTCAGGATGGTCGTGCAGCGATGAAGTTCAATGTAAGTGATGGTAAGCATGATCCAACTCTGGTTAGAGTGATCGTTTCAAAAGAATGGAAAATATCGATTGTAACCAACATATCAAAATCAAAAGGCTGCATGGAAAATAGGTCACTCGCACATACCTAGTCTGAGATGCCTAGAAAGTCTGATCAATTCAAAGTTGGCATAGTGAGTTCCCCATAAGGCCGTAGAATGCGCAGGGCAGCTAGCCACTTTGACTATCAAATGGAACAAGTACTCCTAGGGTGATTATGTAATAAAGAAACATCACACATCCAAACAGTAAGGGGATCCCTGTAAGGTTGCGAAGCACTAGGGCACTACTTTTTAGATTTACCCTCTAATGCTATTATCGATCCGATGCGAAAGGGTTGTATTCGTGGCCCGTAATGTCGTAGAAAGTGAAGGGACAATCACAATTTTTTCTTCAAACTCTTATGATATGTGCAAGTTATCTCTTTTCCAGACAGTAAATTGATAATAATACCATGACAGGCGACAGGTCCAAACCATATTCTTTTCTGACTAGAGGGGTAGGGTGTCCACTTGCTTTGGTACTCAGTTGCATGTAACCTCTGCCAAAGAGGGGCATTTGTACACACCCCACCTAGGCTAGCAACTTGATGAAGCATGGATGATCTTTGAGAATTGAACCTGAACCCCACACCCTACCTAAAACCATAACTATTTTCCAAAACCTGATCCAAACCCTAGCCATACTTGAGCCATCCCATTACCTGAAGCCATAACTTAACTCAGGCCATCACCCAAGCCAAAGCATGCCCAAAAACCATCTATCTTTCGAGCTATCCTTAAGTCATTTTTAGCCAAAAATCCAAAATGGGCTTTAAGCCACACCTAGGGCCTGAATAGAGCCCACCAACTGAATTTCGGGAACAATTGTGAAGGGGCCTTGCCTTGACAGATGTGACCCCGAGCTCATAGCTATTGCTCCCTTCAAAAGTCAATTGTTTTGATCTGTTTAACCCCAAAATACACCTTACCTACCATTCTACCAAACCCTATGAACCTATAAGGAAGTGCTATGTGGCATTCCCCTTTAATTTCCTCTACCAATCCCAAGCCACCACATCATCATTTACCCTCCAAAATCTCTAGAATTACCTAAAGACCATCCCAAAAGGCTATAAATACCCTTCACTTCTCCTCATTTCAAAAACCAACAATAACCACAAAAAAACCAAGAGTGAGAGAGTGAAAGTGAGTGAGAGGGTTCCTAACACCTTCCCTCTCTGTAACCGAGGTCCCTTACTCAGAATCCCAGGTCGCAGATCAAAAGTCAACTTAAAGGAAGGGAGTCTCTGGATTCTCTGACTTTTACATATTTTGCAAGTTTTAACTGACTAGGAGATTTTGAGTTAATTGGTTAGTGGCGACTCTAAGTCTACTGCATCAGCAATCCAAATCAACTCACACACCATCTTATAAAAACAAACTAAATCAGTGTGGTCACTGATTTCCAGCATTCACACCATCATCTTCATCTTATCACATGGTGTAAGGTTTCCTTAAGTGTAGTAGCTCGAAGTCTTGCCCCGTACTGAGTCATACCTCGGGGGTCCTTACCAAGAGATGATGTGAGCTATCAGCTTGGAAATGGACGAGACCATGGAAGAGGTCGGTGTCTAATGGAAGTGGAGATACTTCATCTTCTGATGGTCGAGCTCGATGAATAGGTAGACTTCCCAGCAATGGATTACTGCTTTCTGGCCATTGAGGAGCTCCTTCATCATACTCGACACTAGCTGACCACACGACAAGTACAAATGTCCAAGTTGACCTCCTCCCCCTAGCCAGTCCATTTTTACCCATAACAAGAATGATGAAGACTTCAAACCATTTCAATCATCTTCCTCAAGTACTATCCTTCTTATCACTTGTCAGGCCCGTATCCTAGACCGTACTGCTCCGTAGGCTCCCGTAATCCTCCCACTCGAATTTCGATGACCCACGATCTGTTATCGACATTTGCGTACGATCCTGAGACATGTCTCGTATATCAGAGTCAGCTCGACCTGAGACTTGTACCAGTGCGACCACACTGTTACTGTGGTTCTGATGCCGCGTCTTGTACACTGATGCGGTACCCTGGCCAGGAGATGTGGGCCCATTTTCAGTTTGAGAAAAATGCCGCACGTTACAAATCCTGAGAGAATCCATCACATCAATCACCTCATTTGTCAAAAGTACACTCATTACTCTCCCTATTCCCAAGTACAAAAAGCAATCCCAAAAGTCAACTTTCCTATCACCTCACCATCCTCTCTCTCATCACTTCTCTTACACCTCTCTCTCTCTCATCTCTCTCTCTCATTTTTCAAGCTCCTCTCTCCAAACAACCCACGTCCATGGCTTCCATGGAGGAGCTTGGTGTGGCCCACTCTCTACCACTCAATCCCACTCTCCAAAATCAATCTTCACCGTTCAAATGCATCCCTTGGAGCTCTAAGATACATTGATGGAAGAAAAAATCCAAGAAGATAAAAGGTGGGTGCTTCTCTCTCTCTCTCTCTCTCTCTCTCTCTCTCTATCTCTCTCTCTCTCTCTCTCATTTTGAGTTGATTTGGCCATGTGGCCCACCCGAATGAACTCCACCATGAACTATACATCTTATCTATGTTATCCATCATGTGGGCCCACCTGACATCCCATAACCCATAGGCTAGGCGTGGGAAAACATGAATAGTAGCTTAATCCAAATCATGTGGGCCACGTCCATGTGAGACCCACTGTGATGAAATGTATGTTCACACCGTCCAGCATCCCTAGACGTTGGATGTGTAGTGAAGTGTGACTAGCCATGGGATGCACTCCAACAGCTCTAGACATGCTTTAAAAATAATAAAATAATAATATTATTATTAGACTTAGGTGGACCGCTCGTGCAGGCCCCATCTTGATGTATGTTTTCAATCCATACCGTTCATTCCACTCCCTAGCTCATTTTGGACGTTGAGCTGAAAAAATGGATTCAATCAGACTTTGGGGCAGGCCATAGCATAGTAAACGGTGCTTTTCACCATTAAATATCCTCCTGTTGTTTCTATACCCCAAAATATATTGAATATTGGGCTTGTTTGGCTTGTTTTGAGATATGGGGACTAATGGCGGGGCCGAATTCTTTCGATGCAGGCCCCACATCTGAAAAACCCCATGACAACCCATTTTTCAAAAAAAAATAAAAATAAAAATACAACAGCAGCATTGCTGCTACTGCTGTCAGCGGCGCAGGCAGCGCCTGCTGCCTACTGGTGGGCGGACGAGCAGGGACCCACGGCTCTAGCCGTGGGCCCCACCTTGATGTTTATTGGGCATCTAACCCATTCACGAGGTGGGTCGATCCCAGCAGTGGGTCCCCTCCAAATTTTTAACCCATCCACAGCTCAGGTGGCCCACATCATAAGAAACAATGGGATTGAACGTATACCATTGAAACCTTTTTCTGGGCCACAAAAGTTTTGAATCAAGATGAAATTTGTTTTTCCTATTCAGCCAGGTATGTGTGACCTTATCAATGGTTTAGATGGCATATAGACATGATGGAGGGCCTCATGTGGGAGCCCACAGTGATGTATGTGTTTTATTACCACCGTCCGTCTGCAGTGATATATGTGTTTTATGTGCACCGTCCACAGTAGTGGACGGTGGCACCCACAGTGATGTATGCGGTGGAACCCACCATAAGGTATGTGGTATATCTGAACCGTCCATCTGGGGGGCCATCACGAGATATGTGCTATATTCCAACTGTCCATCTGCTGCACACAGCACGCTCTGTGCATTTGATCCTAAGGTATGTGTTGTTCCTGTCTGTCCATCCAAGCAGCACGTGATTGCTGTCTTGATGGCAACAGGTCTGTGGGTCCCATGCATAATGTTGTAAAACCCACCATCGGTCCATCTGGTGGGACCCACTGTTAAAAATCCTGGCCGTTCGTCCAGACGTCCAGGGTCTGGATGCTAGACTTTGGACGGTTATGGCATTAGGCCATTTAGAATAATGATAGTAATAATAGTAATAACAGTAATAATATATAATAATTATTATCATAATATATATATATATATATATATATATATATATATATATATATATATATATATATATATATATGTTATATGCAAAGGTGTATACGTGATGGCCCACGTGGAATCCACCTTGTGATGTAATGGATTGGCTGGTGTGCACTGACAGCAGCTACATTGCTGTTGTCATGACGTCAGCATGATATGTGGGTCCCACCTATCACAACGCCAGCAAGTTCTGTGCGTCCGTCTGATGTATGTGTTACATCTAAACCATCCATTCATTTGGTGATCTCCTTGAGTCTCAAGGCTGGAGACAAATAAGACAGATCTATTTATCAAGTGAACCACATTGCATAGTGGGGATTGAACGCCTACCATTGAAATCACCCTTTGGGAGTACAAAAGTTTTGGATAAGTATGAATTTTATTTTCCTCTTAAGCCAGGTCTTTGTGACCTTGTGAATAGATTTGGATGGAAAATAAACGTTATATGGGGTCCACCTCGATGTATGTGCTGTACATCTATGTTGCTCATCTGGTGGGCTAATTTGGATGGTGTAGGCCCACCTGCTGGTTGTGAAGGGCCCACCTACTATGAGGCCCTTGTATAAGGCCTAATGTGATAAACCATGAGGCCCACCTCGATGTATTTGTGGGCCATCCATGGGGCCCATTGTCGTGGCTGACTTGATATGCATGTGGCCCATTAATGTGGCCCATTGATGAAGCCCACTTGATATGTATGTGACCCATTAGTGTGGCCCATTGTTGAAGCCCGCTTGATGCGTATGTGGCCCATTAGTGTGGCCCATTCATGAAGCCCATTTGCTGCATGTGCAAGGCCCACCTACGATGTATATTTGAGGCCCACCTATTAGCTATTTGAGGCTCATCTGTTGGATATTTGAGGACAACCTGTTATGTATTTCTGGCCCATGTGAGGTGGCCCATTGTGATGTAATTAAGGGTCATGTACATGGCCCACTTGTTATGTATTTATGGCTCATTGTGACTGTATAGGGCGCATTGAGATCGTATGTGACCCACTGTGATGCGGTCTTTTGTGACGTATATAGGCCCATGTGATGCGGCCCATGTGATGTGATTATGACCCCTATGTCGAAGCCCATTGTGATATATATGCGGCCCATGAGTGAGGCTCATAGTGATGTATATTAGGTCCTTGTATGAAGCCATTGGCCCATGACACGTTTGGCTCTACGTGGGCCACTCATTGTGAGAAATGTTGGTTAGATGTCCACATTAATGGGCAATGACGGTTAGATGTCATCATTGTGACCTTCCCTTAGGCCTTCTTAAACCCATTCTTATCGATTACGAGTATGATGACCTCTTGCCGATTCCAATTGACGTGACCGATTTTTTGATCCTGATTATCGATCGATTCCGATTGTTGAGATCGAGGCCAATTATCATGGCCGATTACCAATTATGATTGTCATGGTCAATTGACCGGTTATCTATTGAGGTCGATTATCGTGGCCGATTACCAATGTCGTGGTCGATTAACCAATTATCGATTGAGGCCGATTACCAATTATGATTGTCATGGCCGATTGACCGATTATCGATTGAGGCCAAGTATCGTGGCTGATCATCGATCATGATTATCGTGGTCGATTGATCGATTATTGATCGAGGTCGATTATCGATTTTGATTTGTCATGGCTGATTGACCAATTATCAATCAAGGCCGATTATCGTGGCCGATTACCGATTATGATTGTCATGGCCGATTGACCGATTATCGATCGAGGATAATTATCTTGACCAATTGCGGATTATGATTGTTATGGCTGATTGGCTGATTATCGATCAAGGCTAATCATCGTGGTTGATTGTGGATTCCGATTGTGATGTATATTCTACCCGTGTTTGAGCCCAATGTGACGTATATGCGGCTCGTATTTGAGGTCTGTTATGATGTGTATTCTGCCTGTGTATAAGGCCTAATGTGATGTATATGAGGCCTATGTGATGAGGCCCATTGTGATGCGTTTGAGGGCCAGGTGATGGAGCCCATGTGATGTATGTTAGGCCCATGTGAGAGGCCCATCACGACGTATATTAAACGCTTGAGTGAGGCCCATGGTGTTGTATATTCGGCCTTTGTGTGAGGCCATGAGTCCACTATATGTTAGGCTCTATAAGCGTCATTCCTTGAGGGCAATGTTGGTTAAATGTCCACATTGTCGAGGTCGATTGTCGATGCCGATTATTGATACCGATTATGAGTATGTGACAGCATAGCATCATAATACATGCCCATACGCATCATCTGCATGTTTATTATATGATTGAACATTGCATATGCCATAAGGCAAGTTGTTCATGGGGCTCCTTGATAGGCGGAGTTGCCCCACATGAGAGCACGACATGCGCAGGATTGATGCATGATTAGACTGTGTGACTCATGCATCTTGCATTTGTGTGACATGACCACCGTACGCCCTAGCGACATCAGGGCCGTAGCCTCCACAGGTATTTTATGGATGGCTAGATGGGACACCAAAAATCTGTTCTACATAGGGTGCTATAGATATCCTTAGGTGAAAGTCTCAGAACCCTCTTGGTTCCAGAGGTTGCTTCAACGACTAGACCGAGTGGATGCATATGCGTATGAGGGTTGTATACCGTTGGGCCGTGTCTCCCACTTTGTCGTGGTTTTTTGGAAGGGGGTGCGGCCTTACCTACTCGAGAGGAGAGGGCAATGCTAGGCTGAGTCTGACCAGCTCGAGAATGGGTCCGCTATAGACGAGTCGGGCCCGATATTGGCAGGCAAATATTGAGGTCTCTTTCACTCACCTTATTGCGCGTGATGGGGTGACAATCTGGTTTGGAGTGTAATAGACCCCAGTGATTTTCTAGAGAGGAACCGTACTGATATGTGGACTTATTGAGTAGGAGTTGCATACTCATGCATTTATTTTTTTCACTATCCACTTGGGCTGGTGGTGTGCAACTAATTGTTGTGTACCTTCGCATGACCAAGATTTTGGTTGGGCACGCGACTAACCTGAGGTCAGGAGTTTACCACATTGAGTCTGACTATCCAAATTTAGGTATGAGACTGGTTTGGATAGAAGTCCCTTGTGATGGACCCCATAGCCTGTGATACTACGTACTATCATCCCCGACTTCACTCCAGCTTAGTCATTTCATTTATACCACATATTACATTGCATCTGTAGTACTTAGTATTTTGGGTTACCATGTTTCTGCATTGATATGGCCATTAGTACTTATGCCTTGCATCGCATAACCTTGGTACGGCTGATGACACTCATAGACTTATCAGTATATCTCCACTTATTTCGATGTTGTATGATTTATGGTATTGTATCCTCGACATCTAATATTTGGCTCGCTTTGACTCCTCATCTGCATAACTAACTTGCATTGTGTACCCTGATATTGTATGACTCATACACTTGTCAGTATTTCCGCTTACTCTGTTATCGTGTGATTTATGACTTTGTCAGTATTTCCATTTACTCTGATAATTCATGATCTTATCAGTATTTCTGCTTATTCAGACATTGTGCGATTTATGGATTACCAATTTTCTGGTATTATATAATTATGACATTGTATTGAATACTTGGTACTTACCTAGTGCACACACTTACACCACCCTCTAAGCTTTCTATAAGCTTATGCATGATAGATGCGTGCAGCTGATGTTAGGTTGCAGCAGTGTTGAGCTTGGAGCATGCAGTGGTCTTCTGGAGCTTGATTTTCTATTTATGTATTTCCCTTTCAATGTTGTACTTAAATGATTATATTAGTGGATATGTGATGACAATGTTGCCTTTGTGAATTGGGTAATCTTGTGGTTATGCTTTTTATGAGTTAAATGTACATTGAAAAAAAAATCCTCCTTGTAGGATCCCAGGATTGGAATCTGGCATATGAATGCTAGGAGCCAAGAATGGGGTACAATGAAGGCTATCGGCACCGGATTCGGCGATCGAGATTCTTGTGAATCCGATTTCTGGGTTTGGGACGTGACATCACTCCTCTTTTATTTTTGTTGTCTTATGTTGGTATTATTTCATATATCTTTTACATTGAGGACAATGTAGATTTTAGGTTGAGGGGTAAGATTAGATAAATTAATTAGTGCTTTCTGTGTTAAGCAAAAGCCCTTCGAAAATTTTTAAATTTTCATATTCAAACCTCTTTTTAAAGGTCGATATTTTGTGTAATTGAATATGTTTTGAGTATTATGATAAGATTTAGAATGAAAATTTTAAAATTTTAGAATTTCATTCACTAAGTAAACTATTGAATAAGTTCCTCAAATGAATTGATTGATAGAAAGTTTAAACATCAATCGAGTCTAGCTCAAAATTCACATTTAACTCATGTTTTGTTAGGGGTACTTGAGTTTCTAATTTCAGTTTGATTATTAGTAAAAAGTGCTAGGAACCAAGTCTGGAAATCTTTATCTACCTTAAAAATAATGAAAAGAAAAGAATCAGCTAGAAAAAAATGAAATAAAAAAGCGCTACTTATTATGTGTTTCGATGAAAACTTAATGAAAAAGAATGAAAATAGTGTGAAAATTGTCGATATAAAATCAAAAAGCTAGAAAATACGTGAAAAGGAAATGTGTTTGGAATCAGTAACTTGTGTTGATCTATCCACTTATAAGTAAAAAAATATGGCTAACATTATGAAACAGAAGTTAACTGTAACACCTTGGTTCTCATAAACCGAGGATGATCACTCCTCGTTGTGAACCCGAGTATTGCGTTATAAAGTGAACTACCATACATCTTAATTGCAAAAAATTCCATGACATAAAGTAAGACAATTACTAGATGAGCCATAGAGATCAAGAACATTAATAAATAATCTTAATATATGTAAAAGTCAATAAAATGAAATCCCACAGCAGGGGATTTTAATTACAATCCATGGAGTTAATAGCATAAGGTTCTAATGGTGAAAGCATGTAAGTCATAAACTACTAGCTAAGCTCAAACAGCTTAACCAAACTGATACGCTATCCTTGCTCGCCACTCCTCATCAGTCATATCTGGGATCCCAACTAGGGGATCTTCCTCCGTTAATAAACCTGCATCTATTTAGTGCAACTGCACGACAGGGTGAGTGATAACTTAGTGAGAATTTTCCTCAAAGATTTCATGTATATTAGAGTATTCCAATATAGTTTAAACCAACTTAGCAATTTGTAATGAGAGTAACATGTGCATGAATGTATGTCTAAAGTCACAGATCTGGGGAAGCACATCCATCTGCCAAAAGAAGGGGTCATCTGCGGTAGATTGACTACCTGGAAAAGACCATATAATGAGAGTGCCCAAGGTAATTTAGCTTCCTAGAAAAGTACTCAGGATACACCCAAGGAGGTCCTAAAAACTCAGAAAAGCCTCATGTAAAGAGAGTGGCCCATAATAGCATGAATGCACTCAACCTGAGGGTCATACTAGAATGATAAAATTCTTAGTAGGCTTAGCAGGAGGTGGCTCACATCAAGCACTCAGTAAAGCTCATATGTTGTGCATGAATGTTTGTAAGTGCTATATTGTATAAAGCACACCTTTGTTTGTCAAATTTCGTTTAGACAAAATACCTCATGAAGTGCTCCATCTAATGTGGATCATAATGGAAAGTTCAAGACTCTACTTCAAGTTAAGTAGTGGATCAAGATGGAAAGTTCAGGACTCTAATGAAGTTGAAGATGATTGAGTTTAAGTTCTATTATGAAGATCAAGATCCATCTTCAACTACAAGCTCTATTGAAGAAACAAGTAGAAGAACAAGTTCCATGAAGTTTAAGCATCTAAATCTACTTCAAAGTTCAGTCTTTTTAGGTATAACAGACCCTAGAAAGACTTTAGCCTTTGGTTATTTCAAAACATAAACTTAAATGGGTTTCTATACTTATGTTAGGCTAAAGTTAGACTAGTCTATGCTAAGGTTCAACTAGTCTAAGCTGTGGCTCAACTAGTCTAAGAAATTTTCGACCAGTCCTAGTTTAAATTACAGAAAGATGGATTTTTTAGTTACTTATTCAGCCAGTTGAGTAGATTGCTCAACCAGTCGAAGAGGGGCCTTCGACCAGTCGAGGGTTGCTCAACTCGAAGTCCAGCATCTGAATCAGTTATGGATTTTGGGCACCCTCGACTAGTCGAAGACCATGCTTGACTAGTCGAACAGGGCCCTCGACCAGTCGAGCAAGGCCTTTGACCAGTCTAAGTTCTGTTTTATCATATCGTGCTCAAATTTGAAAATTTGTTAAAAAAGAATCCAGTTCTTAGATGAGTCAAAGAAACAACTTTTCTGCTTATATATAAAGGATTTCTCTCAATTCGAAAATATAATTCAAGTACATCAAATCCATCATCAAAAGTGTTAGAAACCCCTATTACACTTAAGCTATTCCACGGTTTTTATAAATTTTTAATAGCTTATTTGTTTTAATTCGTTGATCTCTTATTCTTTGAATTTCATTTTATAAAGAGAGTAAATCCTCTTCTTTGAGATCTTGAGGAATTCAAACAAGTAGCCTTTGGTTTGAATCTATTTAAAATCAAATTAGAACCTTGAACCCTTATCTATGTGACTAAACATTAAATAATCTATGACAAGAGAAGCGGTTCTACGGCTACATCAACTAATATATCTTCAAAGGTGAACATAAGTATATTCTGCTTTTATGTTTTGATTTTATTGAGATAGCCAGAAAATCTCATTTGTTGGTGTTTTTGAGATAGCTAGAAAATTCTTAGAGAGAGTATTTTTATTTTTTTTTGTGATAGCCCTTTAAAATCACAAATGTATCAAGTTTTAAGGTGACCCTGTGAAAATCTTGTTTATAATGAAAGCCAATATCACGTGAATAGTGATTATTGGGAGTGGAGTAGGTGTGGCTGTTTGAGAACAGTTGTTGTACAAATCGAACCACTATAACTCTTGGTGTTATTGTGAATGTTTCCTTTTTGCATGGGTGGAGAATGTTTGTAATTTCATTTATACAAAAGTGGTGAATTTTTGTAATAGATAGCTTTATTTTCTCTTGCTTGGTTTGAGATCTTGATTCTTACAATCATTCATGAAATAAGGTTGTCCTACTTGAACTTCGTTTGGGTGTAGGTTGTTCTACGAATTAGTTTAAATTAATTTTTCAATACTAGTGCGATTGAGATTTCTGATTTATTTATTATTTCAGTACTTTAATTTTTATTTGACATAGTCCTATTTACCCCCCTCTAGGATATCTTGAGCTCGCCTTTTCAATGTTATGTACTATGATTCTCATGCACATCTCTTAAATTTGGCAACAATGTTCCTTAATTTGTCATCATTATCAAATCTTAAGGTCCTTGGTAAGACCTTCAACAATGAGTCATGACTTTGATCTTACTTTGATATAACTCTCCATAATTCCTCTATTTTTAGATTGGATAGAATCACCCAAGTATACAACGCCAGCATACATGTGTATCTGTTCCATGTAGTAATTTCCAGTCTCCAACTAAGACATGAATATTGTAACATGATCTTTCTCACAAGATAATAAGAGAATATAACATGTTTTTAAGACTTGTATCACGAGTATTAGAAGTAAATGTAAACACACAAGATTTATTAAATAAAGCACGATAAGTAGCAATGAAATCAAGTTCACAAGACTTTTCATGTTATAGTTATATTATAAGGATTTCATTATTTACTAAACTTAACTAACATGGAATTCAATGAATGTAGAAAGCACAAAGGGTGACTCCTCTCTTTATTTTTTGGACTGACCTCATGAGTGACTAGAATGCAATTACGAAACTTCACCATCACAACTAATTCGGCTAGAAATTGTTGAAATCTTTAGGATGGAAGTTGGGTTTGATCTCCTACATGAAAATCAAGATTAGTTGGATTAATCTAAAATTGAAGTAAAATTAATATTCGCAAGGTAACGAAGTTTAACTCTCTTCAAATAAACTTGGTTCGATTAACCCAATTCCGAACGTGGTCCAACTTCGATCTTTAACAACATGAACCTAAAGACACACTAACAACTTAGATTACTCTAATTAAGATACTAACAAGACACTTGAGATTAACTTACCTCAATGCGATCAATATGGCTTTCCTAACTTGACTAGGAGTTGAGTCAATTCGAACACGAGGCTTGTACTTGCTTGACTCCTGGATTGAAGGAGTCAGTGAGTCCGTGACTCAACAACTCAAATGTCATCTCTCTCCCTCCGATCTCTCTCTTCTTCTCCTACTTCCTCTTCTATTTTTTTTAACCTTTCTTTCTTCCCATTTTTCTTTGTCTCCATCATTTTCTTCTTTCTGGTTCATCTTCTTTCTGGTTAATCTATAATTTCTCTCCATCTTCTTCCTTCTGTAATTCACGTCTAGCAATTGGACTGAGCATGGCTTGGCTTGACTCGCGACGACTCGAACTGTAACACCCTAAATTTTGAGGGTCGAGCAAGGCTCTACTCCCGAGATCCATTACATCACTTATGCAATATGGATAATGATGTTCAAATTTCATCCATATTAATGAGTTAAACATGTGTGGGATTATTCTAAAACAGCATATCATACTCCATGAGTGGGATTATACTAAAATAGCATATCATACTCCATGAGTGGGATTATACTAAAACAACATATGATGATGTAACTAGGCTGAATATGTACATGTATTGTTTTAGAATATACAAAATTTGGAACTGTAAGATGTCCAACTAAGACAAATGCCCCAGTGTTCTCCGCGTATTAATACGAAGTCTACATAGATCCGCCTGAGAGCTGAAAGTAGGAGAACTCCTCCTCGTCTATGAAGTCCTGCTTCGTCGCATAGACTTCATCACCACCTGCTTCTAAACCAGAGTCTGGTTGGTGTTTTAAAACACTGTCCCAGAGTGGGAGTGAGTGATCAACTCAATGGTACCATAAGGCAAAGATTAACATGTAATCAAGTCAATCAAGCAGTAATGATAAAACAACAGAACAATCACTTTCTAACTACTCTTATTAATGCAGGAATGGAGTGTAAGTAACTATGCATGCTCTCGCATCAAGGATCCCTCAACAAGCGACGCCGACACCAATATCGTATATGACAATAATGCCTCCTATGCAACTTCCATGCCTTTAAAGAACGTCCTAACAAATGCAGTGCAATGCATGGTCATGTTAGCCCATTAGTTAATTAAGCTTATTCATACAACAAATTTGGGAAGCTAGGGTACCTCCCTTTATATCATTGACCCGAACTGAAGGATCCATCTAGGTTCGTCACTCCTAGTCAATAATATACAATAGGCAAGTTGTAAGGTCATCACTCCCAATGAAAAGCAGTCAATAGGCAAATTCAAAAGTTTATACTCACGGTCACTATGGGGTGGCTAATCACCTTAGTGTAGGCTGACGACTCGAACATGGTGTCTCATACCACCATGTCCTACTCATGAGTCTAAGTTTCTCACTGGTCACTACTGGGAGGCTCATCACCCCAACATAGGCCGATAGCTCGAACACGGTGTCCCATACCACCATGCCCGGCCATGAATCTTAACGGAGCGTGATACCATGGTTAAAGTGGGCCTTTACATCAGAGAGGGGTACGTTAAATTCAAGCAATATTGTTCATATATGGTAAACACACAATAGGCCGATTGGTTTGTTAGGTAAGTTTGATTGGTACGGGCACATGCTGACTTAATCGAAATGGAGCACATAAGCACCCCTTGTGGCCTAACCACTATCGACAATTGTCATGCGACCTGGATTCATCAAGTATACCCAATGTGGCGAGACTAATTTGGCCACCCGAACCGGATCTGTTAATGATCGCGTGGACTACGTTATAGCCCCAATCTTACTCAAATGCAATAGGTAGACACATATGATAATCATGTCTGCATTTAACCTACTATCCAAACAAATTCCTCATTTGAGCATTTCATCAAACACATTAATCATGTTACCTAATACTTGCATTTTATCCATAAATCGCGTAGAAACAAATAAAATTACTTGAAGGAAACTATATATATGCATAAAGTGATTGAGAATCCTATTTCAATACTCTTAATAAATACAAATCATCACAATTTTTTATTCAGACAATTTATCAAACACTTAGGCTACACTTCACCAAATACATAGACTAAGTTAGTTACAATGTATATTTTAGCAAATCCTTATACAGAGAGGTCAACATGCATATTACAACAATGAATCCTAGATTAGCAGTCATGGAAAACACAGATCATATTTACAAGTTCATTCAAACATTTCAACAAACACATGAGATACACCTTTTGTTCAACATAGCTCATACATGTATATTACATCGAAAACGGCGTATCTAAGACAATATGGTAGCAATTAAGTTAGACATAAATCATTAGCTAATATTGAAAGCATTGATAACCATAGCCTAAACGTTTATAGTCCACACCTTTCGTTAGAATACTTGATTCAGACTTAGTTCAAATTCTACGTTCTCGAAAATGGAACATTGGGTACATAAATGGTGAAATCAGTTAGCTAGGTTAACAAACAAAAATTCTGGATCTCAACTATGGTATTAGGGTTAGGATTTCTTATCCAAATCATAGCCGAAACTAATCGTGTAGTGTAACAGGAAAGTGATTTGGTGCGTGGAGTCATGGGAGAGAATCATTGCAACGATCTCCTAAAAGCCTTCCACTCTCCTTCCTTTTCTCTTCTTTTGTCTCTCTCTCTTTCTCTCTCTCTCTCTCTCTCTCTCTCTCTCTCTCTCTCTCTCTCTCTCTCTCTCTCTCTCTCCCCTAGGGTTTGGAGAAATTCGTATGAGATAGAGGTGGGGTAAAATAAAGGCTATTTATAAGCCTGGAAGTGATACAAATGGCCCTAGGGCCACTATATACACACGTTATACCCTTTGGGCAGCTGTTTTTGACAAACAGGGCTCATAGGGAAGCCCACTACTCACCTGCATCATAGGGTAAGTTTCCTGACAATGGATCTATACCAAGATATGATTTCAGTGCGATTGGATAAGTTGATTGACCGTAGAGGACCCGTGTTAGATCAACGGTCATACTTAGTCGATCGGGGCCACAAGTATACGGATATATGCGGGAAAATTTCCTTTTCCCATGGGTGAAGTTTAGTCAAAAACTAACGATCTAAAATCCTAAATTTTGCGTGTGTATGAATGTCCTAATTCACTTAAGTTTCAATACATTTTTTAAAGATATTTTCATTTCTCACACACTTCATTCGAGGCTTAAGTTATGCATTTTTGGACATTATCTGGACTTGATTTCTGCAATGGTTGTTAAGCCCAATAGGATAGACATAAGCCTATAGTTTCACGGTCATCGGACTCTCGATGTGCATTCTAGGTCCAATACAAGGTTTTAATGTATTCCCGAGAGCGACCGGCTCTTCGGATTTCTTCTAGGTTTTTAAGGGACGTTAAGCCAGCGATATTAATGATTTTAGGTCTTGCCGTTTGTGAAAATGGTGGTTCGAGCTAAATCCACCAATTATTTAGTTTAGTACTTTATTAGTTTCTGTCTAAATTACGATAGGGTATGGTTCTTAGGTATTTTTTGCCTGAGGTAGTACTTGGGTCTTTATACGGATTTTTTAAAGATGTTACAATCTACCCCCCTTAAAGAAAAATTTCATCTCCAAAATTAGTACCTTTTCGTACTCCTCAAGGATTTGAGTGTAGTTTTTACGGACTTCGGCTTCCGTTTCCCAAGTAGCCTCTTCCTCAATGTGGTGTGTCCATAACACTTTCACGAGCGGGATCACTTTGCTGCCTATCACTTGTTCTTTCCTATCTAGAACATGCGTTGGTCGCAATACATAGGTAGTATCTTCACTTAACTATACTTGCTCCCATTTGATAATATGGGTAGGGTCAAGAACATATTTCTTCAACATCGATACATGAAATACGTTGTGTACACCTGTGAGTGGTGTGGGCAAGGCGAGATGGTATGCCACCACACCCACTTGGTTTAAAATATGGAATGGGCTAATGAATTGTGACGTAAGTTTTCCCTTCTTACCAAAATGAAGGACTCCCTTCATTGGGAAAACCTTAAGGAATACATGGTCCCCAACATAAAATTCTAGCTGTCATCATCTCGTATCAGCATAACTCTTCCTTCTACTCTGGGCTGTAAGAAGTTGACGCCTAATAATATCAATCTTCTCTAAGGTCGCCTGAACCAAATCTGGGCCAACTAAACTCTTCTCTCCAACTTCTGCCAATAATGTGGAGTTCAACATGGGCGTCCATACAGGGCTTCGTAAGGAGCCATACCAATGCTTGCTTGGAAGCCATTGTTATAAGAAAACTCGGCATAGGGGAGACAGTCATCCCAACTGTCCTTGAAATCAAGCACGCACGCTTGTAACATGTCTTTGAGTATTTGATTTACCCATTTCGTCTACCCATCGATCTGTGGGTGGAACGCGGTACTGAACTTCAGTTTCACTCTCATTGTTTCTTAGATTTGAGTCTAGAAAATAGACGTGAATTGTGTGTCTCGGTTCGACACAATTTCTATAGGAATTCCATATAATCATACTATCTCTTTAATGTACAACTTGGCCAGGTCATCTGTCGAATTAGAAACTCTAATCAGGAGGAAATGAGCTGATTTTGTCAATCGGTCCACAATCACCCAAATGGAGTCATGCCCCTTTCTCTTCTTAGGTAACCCGAAAATGAAATTCTTGGATACGAAATCCCACTTCCATTAGGCTATAGGCATAGGCTGAAGCAAACCAAGGGGTCTCCGATGTTCAGCCTTGACTTGCTAGCATGTGAGATATTGAGATACAAAGTCTGCTATTTAGGCCTTCATGTTGTCCCATCAATACGAACACTTCATGTCTCAATACATCTTTGTACTGCACAAATGCATCGCCATCTTTGAATTATGTGTGGCCTCTAAAACTTCTCTCCTCAAGTCATGAAAATTCAGGACGCATAGGTGGCCACGATATCGCAAACCTCCATCTAAGCCAACCCTCCATTCGGATTCTTCGTTGTCGCATGTAAGCTCTCTCATCTTCACCAACAGTTCATCTTCTTTCTAAGCCACAATGATTCGATCATCAATAAGTGACTACACGTGGATGTGTAGGACGCTCTCAAATGACTTCTCCACTATCAGCTTCTATTTGAAATCTCGCACGAATTTTACTATATTCCACTCTTCTATCATCAGTGGGGCTGTAAATTATATTATTTTCTTGCAACTTAACGCATCGGCCATAACCTTGGCCTTGCCAGGATGGTAGGAGACCTCAAACTTGAAGTCTTTCAAGGTTTCCATCCAACGTCGTTGTCTCATATTCAGGTTCCTCTGCGTAAAAATGTACTTGAGGCTCTTATGGTCGCAAAAGATCTTGAACTCCTCTCCGTAGAGGTAATGTTTCCAGAGCTTTAATGCGAAGATGACTGTCTCCAACTCCAGGTCATGAGTGGGGTAGTTTTCTTCGTGTTTCCTCAACTGTCATGAGGCATAGGCGATCACCCTATCTTTCTGCATAAGTACACATCCCAAACCGACACGAGAGGTGTCAGTGTATATAATATATTTTACCCCTTGCTCTGTCAGTACTAACATGGGTGTGGACGTCAATTTGTCCTTTAATTCCATAAAGGCTACTTCTACTTTCTCGTTCTAAGCAAACTTAAGATCTTTCCGAGTGAGTTGCGACAACGGTCAGGCTATCTTTGAAAAATCCTTAATGAAATGGTGATAATTGCCAGCAAGTCTGAGGAAGCTCCTCACTTTTGTTACTGAACCGGGCTGCTCCCAGTCTTGTGCCTCGGTCACCTTTGCAAGGTCCACGACGATTCCTTCCTTAGAAATCACATGTCCTAAGAACCTGACCTCTTCCTTCCAGAAGTCGCATTTTCGATACTGTGCAAATAACCAATTCTGCTTGAGAGTATCAAGGACTACTTGCAAGTGTTCTTCATAATCCTTCCGACTCTTAGAGTATATCAAAATTTCATCTATAAATACGATGATGAATCGGTACAAATATGGCCGAAATACTCGGTTCATGAGATCCATGAATGCGGTCGTTGCATTTGTAAGTCCAAACAGCATCACGAGGAATTCATAGTGCACAAAACTGGTCCTAAAAGTTATTTTCTATACATCTTCATTCCTGACACGCAACTGATAATACCCTAACTGTAAGTCTATATTAAAGAAATACTGCGCCCCCTTAACTGGTCAAACAAGTCATCTATCCTAGGCGGATGATACTTGTTCTTCACTGTGATGTGGTTTAACCTGTGATAATCTATACACAATTATAGTGATCTATCCTTTTTTTCACAAACAACACATGTGCTCCCTAAGGAGATATGCTCGGCCGTATGAAATGTGAATCTAACAAATCATCGATCTGCTTCATCAATTCCTCCATTTCACATGGAGGCATGTAGTATGTCGGTAAGGAAATAGTCGTCACATCTGGCATAAGGTCGATGGTAAAGTCGATTTCGCCTCGAGGAGGTAGTCAAGGGATCGCTTTAACCACGTCCATGAAATCTTAGACTACTAACGTGTTCCCAAGTGGCGTAACAACAAATGAGGTAAGCACAACTGACTTGAACTGGGAAAGTGAAGGTTGTATCTTAGGGCCCATGGGCTATCACCAATCTAGTTTCACAGTCAATCTCTACTTTCATTTCGGTGAGCTAATCCATGCTGAGGATGACGTCGTAATGATATATCGTGGTTACTACTAGGTCAATTTACACCACTCTGCTCCCTAAGTCTATCTTTTGAAAGTTTCTACTGTTGCAATGACTCTCACCCCAACCATAAGGGTAGTGTTCAATCCTAATCGCTTGACTATAGAGCATGTTATCATTGAAATAGTGGACCCATTGTCCACTAATAGAAATACTGGTGTACCTTGGATGTGGGCAGTAACTTCAAAGGCTAATGGTACTGCTGTAACAGCCCGTATTTTTCGGTACTCGGGTGTTGCCACATAACCTAACTTAATATAAACACCAGTCTAATTAAATTGAATGTCCCCATGTCCTAGCCTAAACTTGAACGTAAAGACCGCTACATTATCAAATAAATTTTGTATTAAATTTATTTATTTTTATGCAAACATAGATCAAACTTTATAGATGTATTTTAATAATTTACCAGAAAATGTATGGAATAGGGGTGATACGGATATACTTAACATATATGAAATATTTTAAAAGTAATATTAAATTAAATAAGCATAACAAGTGGTAATTTCACAATGTATAATTGAATTATAAATAGCATTAAATATCTTTTATAAATATGTAAACAAAAATTGTTAGATATTTTAAAATCAAGTGTTATTTAACAATGTGATTTCAAATAGGATATTGTACTATTTTCAATTCATATGTATGTATAATATGATGTTGTATATTATGAATAAATAGGTGATCAATAACATGTATACGATAGTATTTTAGTATTAAAATATTATATCTATATATATGTATGAGATTTTAATTATTTTAATTACAAGTAATATACCAAAGTAAATGAAATCTATATGGATATTAGTATTGGTTAGTAATATAGGATTAAAACCTTATAAATGGACCCTTGGACCATTTTAACCGTTGATATTCAATTTTTGCATGATCTGACCAGTAGATTGACGAGAATCCACCAATATGACATAAATCAAGTTGTGGGCCCCACCTAGGCCTTAGATCAGCCTGAACAATGGCCCCAGGATCCTTTTATAGAACCTACAAGATGATTGGTCGGAGTGGATGCGACTCAACCATCACAATGAGCCTCACGTGTGGTGCGTGTGCACCTGTGTTTCTGTACATGACATGCACTGGACCAAAGAGGATGGTCAAAACACTATTGACCGAGCTTCACATGAAAATGAGGAGAAAGTCCTCCCGCCCTTTTAAAAATTTGAAACCGTTGGAATTCAAACCCCAAAGTGGGCCACTCTGTGCATTTTCGGGATGATCCACACCGTTTATTTCGTTCGTAAGGACCCAATGACCAAAACCGTATAACTTTATGGACCCATGAAAAGTGACGAGGAAGATCGGTCTGAACCGTCCACTCCCTTCACTTATGGCTAGGATCCAAAGGAGAGGACCATCCAGTGGCTTCTCTTGCAAGACAACACCTCTTTTATCCAAGGGATTTAGGTCTCCCACGAGCCAGCTAAGAAGGGGTCTCTTCATGGCCAAAAATGGCTAGACAAACCTTAAAGAGAGAAAGGTAGGATTTTCATTTCTGTTTGAGAAAGGTTGGCACCACTATGGCAGTCCAATAGGGCCACTTGGGGCCATCCTAGCCCTCCCAGCAGGGTGGTTCGAGATGAGAAACTCACCTATCTCATCCCATGAGAAAAAGAAGAGAAACGAGATCTCTCACGAGATGAATCCAGGGAGTGCATTGGCAGTCCAAAAATTGGGCCCCACACTAATAATGAACCCCATCCAGACCGATCAAACGGACCAGATCACCTCAAAACACCCTAAGCAATGATTTGCCATTGTCAGCCGGTCATCTTCCTAGAAAGACCCATCCAAACACGATCCCGAGATGGGCCCCATTTGGCCAGAAAAAATACACCGTCAGGGAGCCCAACACACTACTAAACCATCCCAAAACCTAGAGGGGCCCCATGCATGACCATTTTTACAATCACGTCCGTTGCATAGGAAGAGCCTCTTTTCAACCGTTGGAAATTCTCTCCCACGCCTATAAATTTGGGCACTTGTGCCCTCAGTTTTCACACTAGAGAAAGAAAAGAGAGAGAGAGAGAGAGAGAGAGAGAGAGAGAGAGAGAGAGAGAGAGAGAGAGAGAGAGAGAGAGAGAGAGAGAGAGAGAGAGAGAGAGAGAGAGAGAGAGAAGAGAGAGAGAGGGTGGAGCCCAGATTCGTCCAGGTAATCAGCCCAACTTCTGTTCTTTTCTTTCTCCTCTGTTTTCTTCTTCATTGCGTATGGATAGAAGCCTTGCTGTAAGCCACTTTAGGCCAAAACGTGGCCTGAAATCAGGCTTTGTTGAGGGGCCAAAAAGGGCCTGTGAATGGCCTCAGCAAAGGGCTGAGAACTAGAATAAGACAGCTCACCAACAGGCCCTGTGAATGGCCTCAGCAAAGGGCTGAGAACTAGAATAAGACAGCTCGCCAACAGGCCCTGTCTGTGTTCTGAAACAGGCTGAAAAATGGCTTGCAACAGGGGCCGTGCACATTGACAATGATGGGCTGAAACTTAGTCCAGAAATAGCTCACAATCGGGCTCTGTTTGAGCTGCAACAAGTCCTAAAAAAAAATGGACTGATATCAGTCCGGAAGTCCGGGTAAAAACGCCCCTGTTTCAGGCCCTTCCTTGGCCGGAAAAATAGCAGCCAACGTGCCTCCGTTACACGACGAGATGGGTCGAAAAACAGCCCAGAAGAGGGCCGTGTTTAAGCCAAAATCCGGGGCCTGAGATAGCTCCAAAAAACAGCACGCTGCAGGTGCTATGCACGTTGAATACAGGAGGGCTGCATGTGGGCTTCACCAAAATGCAGATGGGCCCTGCACAAATGCAAGCGGGCCTCACCCAAAAAGCAGATGGCTGCCCTAAGTTTTGGGCCTTGCACGTGTGTTAGTGGGCCGCACCCTGCGTCGGCAAGTGGGCCTCACTCTACACAATCAGTGGGCCACGTAAGTGGATCCCACTTTGATGATGTAGCTCGACCAGGACCGTCCATCCATTTCCTCATGTCATGGACTTTTGTTTCAAAAGATATATATATATATATATATATATATATATATATATATATATATATATATATATATATATATGTTAATAAATATGCATGCATCTGTATGTGCATGAAAATTATAAAATATTATATTACACCTCTGATGCATGAAGCATGGTGCATGGGAATTGCATCTAGGACTGTCCATCCATTTCAAACAAACACGGGCCTCCGTGTTTCATCCTAGCCGTCCACCAAAGGACATTACGTCGGCCACCCACCAAGAGACACCCAATCTACTGGACGATTTGTTATAATATATGATTAATATAACATAATATAATAATATAATAATGATACATGATATGGTATAAACAGTACCATGGGGTGGATCCACGTGGGACTCACCAGGTGCATGCATTTGTATACAAAATACATCTAGATATTCCATGTGGGCCACACCACGTGAAAGTCCTCCACAGATGGACGTGTTCTATCTAAGCCGTCTATCCATTTGACGAGCCTGTCCAAATAACAGTGGGTCACGTCTTGCGCTGAAATTTACTACAGACCGTCCATCAGTGGACTTCCAGCGTTAGATCTGAACACCCAGATCCTCAGCTCCGCTGGCAGGCTAAGTGAAGATACCTCGTTACAACACTAGAGGTCTTAGTGTCAACCTCTACCGGGGTGGCTAATATGGAATGTGTATACTGGTATGGGTGACGCAAGTGCCCTCTGGACCATTCGTTAGATACGCCCTGGTCATAGATGGGCAAGATGCCAAAGTATCTTCTGACTCATTAGAAATTTATGTGGAGCCATGCCTGTGGATTCCATCCTATGGAGTGTCCCACCACGGCGTGGGTATCTTATCTACGCCGTTGGTACAGAGGAACCTAACCTGAAATAGTGCTTAATTACACGAACCATATGGCAGAGGACCCTACCTTCAGTGAGTGTTCAGCATCCACCCTGTCCAGTCCTCTAGACGGGTGAGACCCACCGCATGACGTGATGCATATCCGCACCATCCTCAGGGCTTCATTGTGATATATCTATTAATTCAAGCCGTAAAAATACCTAACTAATATAAACTATAATTTTAGGAGATTCCTCAAGTGACCCCGGGCTGTCAGAAGACCCAAACCGAGTACGTGGATACTACTATACAAGTGATGATTCTTTCCCTTGAGCTTTCCATATTCTCATTAGCTTAAGTTATAGTTTTATTAAAAGTTATAATTGGTATCTCTCTCATAATCACATGTGTTAACTGTTGAAAATTTAATTGCTATATTGCCTGCTTAATGTGCATCCTGTATATTTGTTCATGTTTGTGGATTATTTGTTTATTGCTTATGGACTTTAAATTGATACATTAGTGGGAAACCCCCACCTATAAATGTACACCCATACTTGGGATGTAACCCAACTGGTTGTGATTAAAATGGACCTTCGACTTGTTGGTTATTGAGTGGTGGTTTAGATGGATCATTAATGTGGGCCTACCATCCAGGGTTGTTGTGCCCAATAGTTTTTTAGGATGATCTTTATCGTATGGTTTTAATATTCGCTCTATGTGGCATATTTTGATACCCATCCTACGTGGTTTTGTTTCGATATTTTTCCTATATGGATTCAATATTTTATATTGTGCAACCATGCGATGGTAAGCCCCATATATTGTAATATGATTGGCCACTAGTCGACGCGTTTCCATTAAACATCCTAAGATGGTAGCCTCATGGGCCGGGGATGGTGGTATGGGACACTATGCCCTAGCCGTCGGCCTACGCTGGGCTCTGAGCTCCCCGTAGTGACCTTGAGCTTACCCAATTTGGTTGATTGTAACAGGACTAATAACGGTTTGGCTAATCATGCATCCATAGCATGTTGGCGATGACGGGTGGCTAATTCTGGATGCTGTAGCACGTGCCCTTAGGATCTTCGGAATATCGTTTCGCTAGCTCCCAGACCACCGACTATCGACCCCTGTCCGACTGGATGATTTTCCTAGGTCGTGAATGCATGGGCGACGAGCCCAAGTCCGGTTGGATGTGCATCCCCAGGCCGATGTGCATTCATGCATCCATGCATTTAAAAAGACTGCATCATGTATTATTTTGATTGCTTTGTTGTTTTATAACTATGTTTACCTAATGCGGCGGTGTGTAATCTTGAGGAAAATTCACACTGAGCTGGCCACTCATCCATCATATATAAAACCGTACAGGTAGAATAGGTGGCTCAGATGATGTATATGATAAGACTTGACGAGGAGCTGTGCAGGTGCCATGGATGCACGGCCGTATTGCTAAGAGGAGTTGCGTGGTCATACGGCTTACATTTATATTCTTTCTGTTAATTCTTATGTATGCAAATCTTGTAATCATTAATGTTGGGACATTGGTTTGTATAAGTCATTATGAGTTAGTTGTATATTTGAAAGATAACGAAACTTTCCTTGTGTTGATTTGTTCACTCTATGCTCATTTGTCTACTCTGATAAAAGAAGAAAATGTACACTCAAATTTGACTATCCTTTAAGGTTAACACTCGGGTTTTTGAGAAACGGGTTGTGTACTCAAGTCTTGAAAACAAGGGTCGTTATAACTCCAGCCGCTGATTCAGATGCTTCGTCCGCGAGGGTATGCACTCGAGCTTATTGTGGATGATTTGGTTACACTATCATAGGTCGTTGAGGCGGACTATTCTGAAATACTGGAGGTTGGTAAAATGGCTGTGTTGGTGGTGTAGATCGTAGAGGTAGAGCTGAAATAGCTAGTGGTTGCTAGCGGTTGACCTTCTGTGGTGGCGTAAAACTGTTGTCTTTCATCTTGGTAAAATAAAAGGGGTCATTGTGTCCCCTTTTATTACAATAAGTACACCAACAGTCAGTTCGCCTTTGCTAGGCTGGTAGAGCCATTAGCCTGAGAGATGAGTCCATATGTGGCCTCTTGCTGAGAACTGTCCAGTTCTGTAGTTCAGGTCGAGGCCTCGGGCCCACTGGCAAACGTGTTCGAGAAACTTTTTCACCATCCTGCTCGGCTTGCAGGGACATGTTCACTAGCTCAGTATAGTTGAGAATGCTGGCGTAACACATCTTAGTACGGATATCAACTCGCTGACCTTCTGAAAACTGTCGCATTCTCATCGGCTCATTTTCTAGGATTAATGGAGCATATCTGGTCAGCTCCGTGAAGCAATTCTCGTATTCTGCCACGGTCATTCCTCCTTGTTAGAGGAGGAGAAATTTACCCTCCTTTTCATTACGATAAGTGAGGGGGAAGTACTTCTTATGAAAACGGGTTTCAAATGCGTCCCACGTCCACACAAATCCTGTGGGAACGGTTTGTAAGATGTTATCCCACCAAAGACTAGCATCCTTTTCAAACATATACGTAACAAGCTCAACTTGCTCTACTTCAGTACAATGCAACGGCTTCAATACCTTGGATATACGATCTAACCAGTACTCAGCCTCCTCGGGTCTGTGAGTAACCGTAAAAGTAGTAGGGCGAAAGCGTTGAAAGCGCTTAAATAGGCCACTTGCAGTCATAGTCCCAAAAGGCTACACGGGTGGCATAAGTAGCCAAAACTTCTTATCGTTGTTACATTAGGAGCATCATCTACTCTAACCTATCAGGGGGAGAGGCCGCCTAAGGCATGTGTGGCGTCGACAAAGACCCATGGTTCTGACCTAAAATCGATGGTGCACTCGGTGTTGGCCCATTCGTTGGACCAGTGGCCGGTTATGAATCCGACATTGTCTTGATACCGGGGCACAAACTAGGGTCTGTGTGGCTATCGCTCAGGGGAGGGGCCCCGTCAATCGATTCACCAAGTGGGGATGTGCCATATTTCGAGTGGTTTTAGGAGGCATTCCCTATATACAACATAGGGTGCAACGTTTATATGATTAGGATAACATCATCCACATTTGCCAAACATTTCACACATTTTTAAACAAAAGAAGCTTCATGCATTTCATTTAGCAAAATTTGTCACAATACATATGTTGTAGCTTTTACATGAACTATGACAGAGGATGCATGTAAGCTAATTAACAAAAATCTTTAACACTTACAAACCTAACATTCAAACTAAGCCTAACGAAGGCTATTACAAAAAGCAAGGAAACAACTACAAATATACAACTAGTCCTCTGATTCCGGCGAAGGAAAAGGCACACCCTTATCTTGCATGCAGCACAAGAGGGCCTTCAGAGTGTTAGACATTCTCTTAAACTTTTTCTTTAGATAGACCTGGTTCTCCTCGAACTTCTGCTTTAAGTAGGCCTGATTTTTCTCAATCTTAGCCATGTGGGCCTCTAAGGTGGCTCAGTCATGGCAATCCTCAGGAGTAGTAGGAGGTCTCCCGTCTGAGTCCTGAGCCTCCTCTTCTTCTTCCCGTCCCTCCTCTTTGTTGTTTTCCTCTTCTTCACTACCTTCCTCTTCTTTACTACCTTCCTCTTCTTTAGTCTCTTCTTCTATATCATCCATGTACTCATCAACTCTAGCTTGGCGTTGCCTAGGGCCTATTCCCATATTGTTGAGTGCAGTCTCATTGATGCAGTGGATAGGTGCAAGATTATCCATATGAAGCCTGAAGCTGAAGTTGCGGGCAATCTTGCAGATGAGTCAGCCGAATGGGAGGGATGCGTCCCCTTGAGTAGATCGTGTAGTGTTGATTATTTGAGCTAAGGCGAGAATAGGCAGGCACACTTTTTCCCCTTGTCCAACTCTGTACAAGAAGTCCACCATAAATTGAGTGCATTCTGTGCGATTACTCCACCTAGGATACACATTGTACGTGCATATGTGGTAGAGCAGGCAAAAATCTTCTCTCATACGTGTCGATGCAAGGTTATTTCCTCACCTCCAATTAACCAGTCGGCTGCAAAGGAAACGTGTGCGGCGATTTCTTTCTCATTCACTAGCGAGATTAGCATCACTGGCATGTACCACACCACGCTCTATTCTCATGATATGGGCCATGACATCTACATCAACTCTAGCTTCATGTCTCCCCGATGGAATAGTAAACTGGAGAGGCTTAAGGGTTGGGTCCCGTATGTGAGCATAGAAGGCTTATACAGTGCCTTCACTTGTATGAGTTTTTCCTTCGAATATGGGACCCCAACCGGTCTCCAGAAGGAGGTCGATTACTGGATACAACCCAAATGACTTCTCATCAACATGAGCTTCAAACACAACCTTGCGATCATGAAACTTACTGAGTTTGGCGCCCGTCGGTGGAGATCTTTCTATCGAGATTTGAGGGTTGAGGTCCCTTTTTGACCTTTGTTCGGTGCTTACGCGTGTCTCAACACTCGTCTTCTTCCTAGAACGGCTTGGACGACTAGGCTCGGCCTCATCCGAGGCTACTCTCTTCTTTTCCATAAGGGAAAGGAGTGTCGAGATGGAGAAAATGGCGGTGACGAGCTCAAAGAGAGCCATTGAGATGGAGAGGCTTTGACCTCACAACCCAGGACTTAGTGGTGTTTCCTGGTTTTAGTCTTTTCTCCAGAACTTAGACAAATTTTCAATCTTTTATGTAAACCCCTCCTTCAATTACCCTTGAGTCTACAATTCCTTGTTCATCATGGCCCGTACCAAGCGAACATATCCCATCATGAACCCTTCTACTGCCAAACCTTCTCATCAAGACCTATCGGATTCATCTTCCATCTGCCCCTCTCCTTATTCGAAACAACCACCTGTCAAATGCATTAAAACCATAGCCCACAATCTCACATATTTGAAAGAACTAGTGCTTCCAACTTTTGATTTTACTGACCTAATTGAATCACTACCATCTCCCATTCATCGAGCTACTGCGATGGGAAACTTAGAGCGGCCTCCGAAGCATGGTCGCGAGTATGACTAGGATGAATGGTTGAAGACAACCGCTCACATATGCACAGATAGCCAAAGGCCCCTTTCTCGAGAAGATATTCCTCTTGCCTCATGCTCAAAGAAGCCTCGCCGAAACAAGGTGAAGGAATTTGAAGAGAAGATCAAGGAGCACAATAAGAAGAAGCTCCAAAATTCATGGGAATCGGTTCGAGTCATTGAAGGTATTATGAAGTTTGACAACCCACACTCAGAATGTATGACAGTGATTCCCATCAATGTGCATCACCATCAATCCATCCTTAACTATGAGCCAAAGGATTACATAGATGGAGAAAAGCTGATGTACACTGCTTCGTGGGCGACGAGAGAACCGCGCATCCTCGAGGGGAGATTACAAGCGCACAAGCCACGACAAATCACTGAGGAAGTCCACCCCATGATCTTTCTAACCCATTTTCATAGTCCGCATAACCTCTTTCCTGTGTATTTTTACAAGACCATCAGACAACACTCCAGAGATCGCGATCAACTCTGGGGACCAGAAGATTTCCGAACAAGAGGTCTATTGATTTCTCGATGTTATTATTCCGATTGGGCAGAAGCCATCCTGAAGAAGCATGCAAATACACTTGTCAAGGTTGGCCTATATGATGCTATAAAAGTTACATCTAAATACTTCTATAAGGAGCCCACTGTGATCAAGGGTTTTCTTGAATACTAGTCGCTTACTACTAACTCTTTCCACCTACCATATGGGGAGATGGGCATCACACTTTGGGATTTGCACTGAATAGCAGGCCTTCCTTAACAAGAAAATTCTATGATGAATTTATTCCATCAAATAGAGAACTGGCATTTGTATCTTCTCCCGATCGCAAACCTTCCATTTCTAAAACTACCATTGAGCTTTTTAGAGAGATGGGGAAATTTCCAAATTTCCATAAGCTTTCTCCTTTACAGTGGCTGGTGCACTTCTCTAGAATGCTCAGGGATTTCCAAACCTAGAAATTAACTTTCCCTTTTCTATTATACATTCCTTCATACCAACCTTTTATCTTTCCTTACAGATTCTGTAACTGTCATTGCAAGGAGCTAATGGAACTTCGTGATGACATGAAGGAGAGAGCAGATTATAGTTCTTTTGGGGAACTCACAGCTTTTCTAGCTTATTGGCTAAGCATCGTAGCACTTCCAAGTTCCCAAATGGGCAGATGTTATTCGTCCCACAGTCTTTGTTGTTGTTGGTGCTATGGCAGAGGGGCAAAAGTATTCCCTTGCACCTCCAGTGCTATACTTTATCTATAGAGCCTTTGGAGAAATAGCCACACACATCAAGAACCCCACCATTGGATCTTCCTTGGCATATACTTCGTGGCACTACTTCACCTGTTGGTTGGGAGTTTACTTCCCCTGGACCTTCGATGCACCAGAGAAGGCATATGTTCATCCTGTGCATCTCCCACTCTAGTTCTTTCAGCAGAGAGCTATGGCCAAGAGGTCATACGAATGGGTGGCCAATAAAATTCGAGATGATGATCAAATAGATTTCTTCCAATTTCGTCTCCATCACTACATTGAGGACACTGACATGGTGGATTAAGGAGCACTTACTATAGCCGAAAGAGCTTTCTTTCTCTCTATTTGCTCCTACAGCCTACCTCTCCGAGAAGGGATAGAATTCTGGTGAGAGCTCTATTATCTCAGCCGCTTTGCTCACCAATTCGGCTATGACCAAGCCGTGTCGGAAGACTGCAGATTGGTCACCAAAAAGATGTGTTGCTACGAAATTGGTCCTATCAATTGGGCCATGATATGGAAGCAATTACTAGGCGGTCGCGTTAATTCTTCCTTCATAATTTTCAATTGCGACCGCATAGTTGACACTTCATATAGCTGGATGCGGTGGTGGGATCATCAATCGTACTTGGTCAACAAGTGTTTACCCGTGGACTCCCTCATCTTCCTTCATTAGCCCACTCTGAGGGGAAGAAAATTTGAGGGCAGAATTGGCTTTATTCTGAAGAAGAGCCGTGCATCTCATCATGGTGAGATTTGTAGTAAAATATCGATAGAAGAGTTGATCCATAAGAAGAAGCCCATTAATATCCTAGATGGATGGTTTGCTCACGGGGTCTTGACAGAATTTGAGCAAGTCCCTTGTGACTTTGATGGCCGGGCTACACAAGATGCTGAAGGAACATCTTCTCCTATTCTTGCAGAAACCGTAACAGCTCAAGAAGGACCAGTTCGAGATGAACCAGCTCCTCCTGCACAACCTACTCCTTCTAGCTCGTCATCTCCTATGACCAGATCACGAACATGTTTTCAGGCGTTGTCACCTATTTCTCGAGAAGGTGGTAGGCAGACATCTACATCCCCTTTAGTTCCCATTGATAGAGGGCGTCAACTAGCAAGTAGCTGGGCTGCCTCTTATAAGGGAAAGCGAGTTGTAATTGAAGAAGTGGATGAAGAGTGCTTAGAGGACGAAAGCTCAGCCTCTTCATCAGAGGGTACCACCTCTATGGAATATGAGGATGATGAAGATGACGTGAGCAATGAGGACAAAGATGATGATTTTGAGGAAGGAGAAGTCAATATAGATGAGGAGGATGATGTAATTGCTGAAAATGTTGAAAAAGAACACCCTCCTATGGCTTCCGAAATCTTTCCCAATACCAACATTCCTACGAAGTCTCCTGCAACAATTGAGGAATAAGAAGAACCCTTAGACTATGGAGAATATGGATATTCACCTGGTAAGGGATTTTTTAAGTTCTTTAGATATTTATATGCATATTTAGTGATAATTATCTCATCATCATGATCGTATCTTTATTTCAGGTGCTCATATTGCTAATATTGAAACGGGCAATACTCCTTCCTTAAACCCTCCTCCAACTGCACCAGTGACTTTGCCAAGGGTCCCTCTAATTTCATTGACAACACCAAAAAGGGTAGCCCGTGAAATTATCTTTCCTGTAGAGGCTACTGATTTACCTACTCCTACTACCAGAGATTCAAGCATAAAGGGTAGAGCACCTTCTTTTGCTGACATGTTAGGAGTCGGCCCCTCTACAGTCCAAAAAATCCCTCCTTTTTCTAGTCACATTTCTGCGGCAGGTATATATATATATATATTGATTTTTAGGAAATGTACATCTTCTAACTTGTATTGCTTATCTTAACTTTCTTCCTTCTTCGTACTACAGGAACTCCTCCTTGCAGTGGAGTGGCAAGTTCTGGGTCTGTGGCCACTGCTTCTAAGTTGTCATCTCTTATGAAGATCCCCGCCCACAAGATGCTTTTAATGAAGAATTCTTTGTCAGCAATAGTTCACATCTTTAAAGATCCTGAACAGTAGTCAGACCTAGACATTGCCATTGAAATTCTGGAAAGTTCTGCGAGAATGGAAAAAATTAATATCTTTGCTCTACGCGATTCCCTTCTCCAATTTCATGATTCAATAATCTCTTTGGCACCAGTAGAGAATGTTACAATTGCTCCCGAGATTCTGGAGTATGGGAAGCAGTTAACTCTATCTAAGGAAAAGGCTTCTCTCATTACTTCCACTATCTCTGAATTTGACCAGGAACAACTAGCTCTCCAAGAACAACTAAAGATCTATACTGATGACAGAGTGATTATTCAAGACCACATCGCTGCTCTGAAGGAAGAGATCTCGCAGCTAGAATTGAAAGGTCACGAGAAAGAACTATCCATAAAGGAGATTGAGGAAAAGATTCAAATCAATATTCAGTCTGTCAACACTGAGAAGTCCGAGCTACTCGAGAGCGAAGAGATGATTGCATCTTTGGAAGATAAACTGGTTGGTCTTCCTGACCAAGCAAAGATCATACTCGGGGAAAAGTCAATTCCGTTGCAGCTTAGATGCAATTAAAAGAAGACTTGCAAAAGTATATGAGGATAGTGGGAATTATAGAAGAAACTTTAAGCACGTAATTCCTTTTGTATATATGTTTTTTTTATTGAACAAGTAATCTCTTCTGATTTTTAGTGTTGATTTTCAGTAATTTATTTCATGCATTTCTATATCATACATTATTCCGAACATGTTGTCTATGCAGTAATCTTAGCATAATTACTAACTGATGGATTAATATAAACACTAGTATTTTATGCTTGTTAATGCGGGATTTTCTATGTGACTTCATTTATTTATTTATATATTTTTTCATTGGTGGTGCTAGATTTTAATCCAGTTAGTTACACAGTCTAAGCTCTTGAGTAGTGGAGTCGAGTCTCATGTGATGGCCTCTGTAACTCTTAGGAGTTCACTGGACTTCTCATAGCCTGGGGATTTCACAAACTGCAATCCATCAGAGGGGCCCAGTGAAGCTACCGGGGCCGTGAACTTGGTTCGAATTACCCATAGGGTTAGCCACAGTAACTCTTTAGAGTTCACGGGGCACACAAGGCGACCTTTGGGGTACCAAATCTAGCGCTGCCAGTCCGTCAATGAGTAGGTTTAAGCCCTTCCTCATGAGTTAGTATTGAAATCAAACCATAGATCTGGAGGGTCTTACGCATGGTTGCCGATCTAAAGCTCACATTACAGCCCTCATTTTCTTCATCTGTAAGGTCGAGCCCATTCACAGGAGGGCATTTTCCTCCATTCCCCGTAACTTTGCCAAAAAGCTATAAAGACGGCATAGGGGTTACACGTGACTGACCATTAAGGACTTTTGGCCTTTTTTAGACTTTTGGTCACTGACTCCGTCAATTGCTCGCATGGGTATGGTACGATGGCCTTCACGGGATTTTTAGGGCCACTGGCTTCTCATCGGTGCCCGAATGGCGAAAATGATAGGTCGTATGTGCGATTGGCCATTGGCTTGACTAGTTTACCTTAAAATGCCTGAGAAGACAATGATAGGTATGATCAGTTGTTATGAGAATGATAGACATCTTTGACTGAAATTGACACATCACCACTTCTGCCAATATGTTCAATTATACCCGTCTGTTTTTCTGTGTTGTTTATAATATACCAGCTTGGTGACAGTATCAATTTCAGACAGAATTTTGTAGGGCTCACATAATGATGGTGATGTTCACTTTCCTTTTGTAATATTTGCTATTACATGGTCTTGATATGCTCACGAACTTCTTCTTTATTCATTCATCTTGCCCCCTTTTGATATAGAATCATTATTCTGATGATATTCTAGATCAAAATCAGTATTGTCTTCAGGAACAATATCTTTTGACAAAGTGAGCATTGACCGATATATGATTCTGTTTGCCCCATTGGAGTATACTTCTTTTATCATGTACAGCCTGTCCTATTTAGACTTGAATTTTCCCCCTGATATGATTGCGATTACTATTGGGTGGCCAAGTATTTCTTATCAAGTAAATCCAACTCTTCCAGCCTTATTTTCACATTTTCATCATTTGTTATGAACTGATGTATTGACGTTACTTTTATTTCAATCAGGATCAATGCTTATGCACCATAGGATCAATGTGGCACTCTCGGTAAATTTGACCCCCCCTGATAAATTTGACCTGTATCAACTTATTCACTGCTTCTTCTATCAGGGGAACCAGGTCCGGACAGAATCGCCTTTACATTTGTTTAATCGACTCTTTCTCGTTAGAGATATTGAAGCAGTGCATTGTCGCAAAAGACTGCACGGCTGTAATCATATTCACTGATGAGTCTACCCTTAGCCCTTGAAATTTTCTTCACTTATCTTGACCGATTCCAATAGGGATTTGAATTCCCTTCCCATGGTTCAAGCCGGTGGGTTCTTCATAATTGAAACTCATGTTTTTCATAATCTTCTTACTTGCCGGACTATATTTTTTAAGATCTTGCGGCGTTAGCCTACAATGGTACACATTATTCTTGATTTCTTTTCTTATTTTCGCTTCTTCTGAAACATAAAATTCTATTGGTTTAGGGTATTTTACACTTGCCTCAACCTGAAATCTCCTTAGAGCGGCCGAAAATGGTTTATTCCTTTCAACATATGGCAGTGGCATTGTGTAATTAGACTGTAAAATTTTCAACTGTTCAGATGACAACAAGGTTAATGGCGGTTGCCCTGGCTGCCTCAGATGTTTCGGCACAAAGTAGAATTTCTTCTTTGCTTCTGCAGTTTCGAATGATTCTGCCCTTTCTATTTTTTCTTTAATCACATTCACTTGAATGTCCTTTAAGACTTTGCTTTCATCATTCTTTCACTCCTCAATAGCAAACCCTTTATAGTAATAAGCGTCTGCAGAGAAAGACTCGGCCTTTGTATATGGCTTTGCATTGGCCATTACTTTATATTGTACTCCATCTTTGCAGTATTTGAAGCATTTATGCAGAGTAGAGGGTATAATGCTATACTGATGCATCCATGGCCTTCCTAGGAGAAGATTATATGTTGTTACTGCATTTATAACATGACACATGAAAGTGCCTTTACTAGTGCCCTGGTTTGTCAGTTAGCGTGTGTGTTGAGTCAGTTAGACTGCAAAGCATCACAGGAAGATCAATTCAAGTGTCTGCCTCAACCGGATGTGTGGAAGCTCGTCATAGGTAAATCTAAGCCTCACATCCCTTGTCCCAAAACACCACGTGAATAAAACCCTTAAAAATATGTTAGAACATATTAGGGTTTAAGGTAACAAAACATTTTCAAAAATAAAAAAATCTTTAAGTTTTCTTGCCCTGTCGATTGTATCGATACACATCTCGATATGATTGACCGGCGTTGTCGATGTCCTCGGAAGACCAATTGATAAAATTGAATGAGGACTTAATATGTCCAGTAACAAAATACATATCTAGACAAAATTATCGATGTATTGACACACTTATCGATATCATCGATATTTGAATCTCGAGCCCATCGAAGGTGGCTCAATAATATCGACATGCAGATCTGGGGCCCCTATTTTTATTCAGAAAAATCATATATGCTTCGATATATCGGAGCCCTCCTTGATACCATCGGAGTTCAAATCTCAATGATATTGGAAGGCTCTCGATCATATCGGTCATGGGTGTGAAGTTCTCCAGCAACATTTTTCAAGTGGTTTTTTGACTCGGATCGGGGGTCACTCGATAGAATCAATATTCTAAATATCGATGATATTGGGGCCGAATCGATTGCATCGAGAAAGGAAAATCTTGTCCAATAAGCTCACTGATAAAATTCTTGGATTTATCGATGCATCGACATGACTTCTGATATTATCGACATTCAAATTTCGATGATATCGAGTATCCCCTGATCATATCTGATGACCTAAAAAATTTTAAAGCAAGTCTCTCTCATTTTCAAATGTCGAGGACTCGATCCTTGTATCGATAATATCGAAGTTCGAAATCCGATGGCATCGACATGAGTCTCGATCCCCTCGATCATTTGGCAGAAGGTTTTTCAAAAGCGTATGACATTGAGTTTGTGTCATCGAGCATACCATCGATCTGATCGAGAGTATACGCTCGATGATATTGAACTTGCTCGATGATATCGAACTTTATCATAAATGTGACCATTTTATATCCGTTGGAACCTTTTACCTATTTAAAGAGAACTTGTCTTTAGTTGCTATGAGAGAAAGAATAGAGTGCTTTTGTGTGTTTAACCATAGATCATATACCCAAAGCCCTTTCTCTCAAGGGTGTTCGTCCTCCAATCCACCCTCATCATTGATATTCAATAGAGTGGATTGGGGAATGAACTTCCGCATTCAAGGATCCTCCAGCTACTACCTTAATGGCAAATCATTAAGCTGGGATGCCTTGAATGCATAAATGATTGGAATTGCTCTATCTTCATAATAGGAAAACCTTTAGAGAGTAGGATTCCATCATAACCTTCACCTAACCCGTTGCCTTATATTGGTACATCATTTATTACGGATCAAGGGAGATGAAGACTCATCGTCAACAAGAAGGAGATCTTCGCCACTGTGCTAAATGGGACTCATCAACTTATCTGTAAGTATCTAGAGTCCAGAGGGCCCTTTGATCATTCCTTTGTATGATTGGGCCTAAGGTGTTTCTCACCCTTAAAGTCCTCAAGGAGGCCTCCGACGGGAGTGCACGTGGTAGGTGTGTTGTGTGGACCCTTGCTTTATGGAAAGCATAAACATCTAGTTAGGGGTGAACCAGTAAAACCTTGGGTTTGAGGTAAACTGTGTAAATCCTTTGGTTTGAGGTGAATCGAGTGAAAGCTCCATTAGGGTCTTAGGGAAGATCCTTGGCCAGTGTGCCTAAAAGTGGATGCGTTATGTTGACCCTTGCTCGTGAGAGCATAAACAGTTAGCCTCAGTGTACGTTGTAAAGGTTGAAGGTGAACCTGATTTAAAACCTTAAGTTAGAGGTGAACCATGGGAAAGCTCCTTAGTGAAATCCGGTACACTCAAGGGTTAAGTGCGGTTACTGGGAGTGGAGTAGATAAGTAGTCGAACCACTATAAAAATGACTGTGTTGCGATTGTTATTCTTTTGTTTGTGTGATTTGCTTTATTATTTTCATATCTGAATATCTGAGATCACACCTTACACACATACACAGTCATATCCATCATAAACTAGTTTGCATATTGTTCACTTCTTAAATGGTTTGTGATTGGATCCTCTACTAGGCTTGAAAGCTAGTAGAGTTACATTTGAATAATCCTAATAATTGCATACTATAAGGATTAGTGTAACGGAATTTTTAAATAAATTGTAAAAACTTTAAAAAAGTCCCCCCCCCCCCCCCCCTCTAAGATATATTGGTATATTCCTACTTCAACTCAAGCAGTCTTCATTGCCATTTCAATTGGTATCAGAACGAGTCTCTCTTTAAGGGCTTCACCGCCTAGAGAGTGATCTTGACTGAAGTTTGGAATATGGCCAAAGAAGAGGGCTCATTAGTCACTAGACCTCCAGTATTTGATGGCTCAAATTATGCATACTAGAAGGCTAGGATGCACTACTTCCTGAGATCTTTGGACCATGATTTTGGGATATAGTTGAAAGAGGATATGTGCCACCATTTGAACAAATCACACTTGAAAGTGGCACAACCATCACAAAACCCAAACCCAAAGAAAAGTGGACGGCGTTCGACAAAGAAAAATAAACTGTTGAAGCTAAAGCTGTGAACGCCATCTACTGTGTCATGTCCCAGGATATATTCAATCAAATAAGCATGTGTGGGACATCCAATGAAGTATGGGATATATTGGAAACAACCCATGAAGGCACAAGCACTGTGAAGAGGTCCAAACTCCAACTCTTGACTTCACAGTTCGAAAATCTCAGAATGGAAGAGCATGAGACATTTATGGAGTTTTTTACCAAGTTGAATATTATTTATAACTCCATAGGTGGATTGGGAGAAAAAGTTTCAATACCAAAAATTTGTAGAAAAATTCTAAGATCCCTACAGGAACGATTTGATCTTAAAGTAACAACCATTGAGGAGTGTAGAAACATTGATGAGATGAAAGTAGAATAACTAGTAGGTTTCCTACGAACTTTTGAACTACACTTCAAACAATCCTAAAAATCTAAAAATACTATCCTAAAAACATCCAAGAAAATAATACATGAGGATAGTGGGAGTGAAAAGGAAGATGAAGATGAGGAAGTGGCTTTGCTGGCTCAAAGATTTAAAAGATTCTTTCAGAAGAATCATGGTCGTCTTTCTAGAGGAAGAAAGGTAAACAAAAAACCCTCTACAGGCAAATTTGGTAAAAGTACCAAAGAACCACAATGCTATGCCTGTCATGAGTATGGTCACCTGTCTACTGAATGCCCGAACAGAAAACTAAGGGCAAGGCAATGGCTGCCACTTAGGATGATACAGAAGAGTCAAATTCAGAATCCAGTGACTCAAAGAGTGATGGAGATCTGAAATCATTAAAAATCCTTATGGTCTCCACTACCCCAATCATTCCCAGTGAATCTGAGAACGAGATAGAACTGCAAGCCACTGAATCATTTCCATTTGATAATGAAGAAACTGGAGAAGAAGAAGAAGAGATAGAGAAGGACAAACTACAAGATGCTTATAATCAAGTCTATATTCATAGCATCCATATCCTAAAAAGACTCGGTATGTCTGAAAACAAAAAAAAAAATTGCTGCAGAAAGATTTAGACAAAACTTTGGAAATCAACACTCATTTAATCAATGATTTACAACAATATCATTCAGACAATGATAAGTTAGAAAGAGAAAACCTATCCTTGAAGATGGAATCATCAAAACTTATGAAACAAATTGAATTATTAAGAGATGACAATGCACAACTCAAAAATGATAATCACTCACTCCTTATTTATCACGCCCCAAACTTAGAAACTGGGCTCACAAATTCTCGATCTCCGAATCAGGCGTCGAGAGCCTCCATAGAACCTCATTCGCCAAGTTCCGATCCTGGGATGCTACGAGGAGGATTTTCAACATCAGTTTGATTTGTGATAAGCATAACCAAAGGCATAACTCACAAACAATAACCAAAAACTCCATTATATTTTCACTATGATAAAAAACTTTATAAATACAATGACCATAAAGGGAATTACAATGATAATAGACTAAAATCTCCAAAATAATCTGCAAAGCGCTCCAGCCACAGCGCTGCTGTGCCCCAACATCACCTACACGCAACGGTCGTGTATAAGCTTATAAAAAGCTTAGAAGGTGGTGAAAGTGTGTGCGCAAAGTAGTAATATGATTATGCAATATCAGAGTAATGCGAAATATGCAGATGGATCCATATATATCATTAGCAGTACCAAGGCTATGCGATGCCAAATATGAATGATGTCAGCCATAACAGGGCTATGCGATGCAAGATGCAAGTCATGCATGCAATCCTCATCTAAGTCCACATATCAATACAGCTCAAATCTGGATATCACCGGGGTACAGTACACTCTAAACCAGATCGCCGATCCATCGCACACAATAAGGTAAGTGGAAGAGACCACACTATCCGTCTGCCAATATCGAGCTCGACTTGTCGATAGCGGACCCATTCCTTGAGTTGGTTAAACTCACCATAGCTTTGCCCCCTACTCTCAGGCGGGTAAGGGCGTACCCCCTTCCAACCTACCACAACACAGTGAAAAGTACAACCGTTTGGTAATCGGTACTCCTATACCCACTCGGTCTAGACATTGGAGCAATCTCTTGGTACTATAAGGGTTTAGAGACTTTCACCCAGAGATATCTATAGCACCCTATGTAGAATAAGATTTTTGGTATACAATCCTACCAACCACGATACGCCTGTGGAGGCTATAGCCCTGATGTTGCTAGGGTGTACAGTAACCGTAACACACAATGCGATGCATGAACCACACTATCCAGTCATGCAGAAATCCTGTGCGTATCGTGCGCCCATTTCGGGCAACACCGCCTAGCCGGGAGCCTAAAAATAATCTGTCTGAAGGCATATGCTATGATCAGTCACTACTCATATCAAGCATACATATGATGCGTATGATCATGAGTCATGGATCTATACTAAACATGTAATAAAGTTATGAACTATCCTTACAATGCAGATGGGCCTAGGCGACCTACACAAGTACGGGCCTAACGATGGGCACTAGGGAGAGTCGTAATGTGGACATCTAACCAACATTATACTCGCAATGTGGACGTCAAACTAACATTGCTCCCAAGGCACGATCATCGTAAACATCATTACATAATCCGTGTTGGGATCACACATTGCAATGGACCTTAGGTACATCCCATTGGGCCTTAAATATGTCAAATGAGCCATATCATATGGGCCTTAAGTTCATCAAGTGGGCCACATCAATGGGCCGCACCAATGGGCCTTATGTGCATTGCAATGGGTCATAACCCGTGGGCCTTAGAATGCATCAAGTGGGCTTAATCTCATGGGTCTTATATGTAAGAAATGGGCCACACCAATTAGACCCCATATGTACATCAAATGTGCCTAAACCCATAGGCCCTAATACATCACAATGAGCCTTAACCCATGGGCCCTTAATACATCAAATGGGCCTCAACCCATGGGCCTTATACGTATATCAAAGTGGGCCTCAACCATGGGCCACAAATACATCGAATGGCCTCATAACATGGGCCTTACATCCACATCAAAGTGAGCCCCAATGGACTACCACAATACATTAAGATGGGCCTCAAAACATGCCAAGGTGGGGTCCACTTGGACTATGGATCTGACTCATTCTTAGCCTCAAGCCTTAAAATGGGCTTTTAAAATGGTTGGACTTGGATGCAACCCATGCATCATGGTGAGGGGTCCACATAAAGGCCAATATATATATATATATATATATATATATATATATATATATATATATATATATATATATATATATATATATATATATATAATATAATATAATATACTATAACCATGTCTAGGCCCTGGACGGCCTAGACGATGCTACAATATATATACTATATATAATATAATACAGTATATCATATAGTATAATATATATATATATATATATATATATATATATATATATATATATATATATATATATTTTAAGATCGTCCAGGCCCTGGACGGCCTGGACCGCACACACACGCACACACACGCACGCACGGGGATGGTGTGAGTGAAACACATGCATTTAAGTGGGGTCCACCGTCTGCTGGACGGTGGAAGTGAAACACGTACATTACTGTGGGCTCCACGTGGGGCCCACCATCATGTTTATATGACATCCAATCCGTTGATAAGGTCACTTGGGCCGAGATGAGTAAGAAAAATAAATTTTATCTTGATTCAAAACTTTTGTGGCCCAGAAAAATGATTTCAAGGGCAACTGTTCAATCCCACTGTTTCCTATATTGCGGGCCACCTGAGCTTAAATCAGGCTGGTTTTTGGAGTGGGCCCACTTCACGCAGGGGCCCACATAATGAACCGGTTGGATGATAAATGAACATCATGGTGGGGACCACAGCTGGAGCCGTGGGTCTGCTGCCATTCGCCCGTCCGCCAGCATTGCAGGCGTTGCCTTCGCCCTCTAGCAGCAGCAGCGACCTGCTACATCTTTTTTTTTTTTGTTCTACGAAACTTCACATGTGGGGCCCACTACTTGGGAATCCACTCTGTCCAATGGATTCTAGGGCTCAAAACATGTCGAACAAGTCCAATGTTCAGCATTTTTGGCCTGTAGATACAGCAAGGTTGGTCCTAATAGCATTTGAATGGTAAGAAATACAGTTTTCTATGGTATGGTCCCCCTGATTAACAGATCAGCCTCATTTTTTGGCTCAACGCCTAAAATGAGTTGAAAAGGGGATGAATGGCATGGATTGAACACATATATCAAGGTGGGGCCTGTATGAGTCGGCCCACCCAAAACCTTTCTTTTTCTTTTTCACTACTGACGTGAGTACGCCCACGTAAGTACATAGACTCCATGTTAGCCACCCCACAGGTGGGGCCTGTGGGGGATCCATACCAAGACCTCTAGTAATGAAACGGGGCATCTTTCACTCGGCCTGCCACGTGAGCTATGGGGCTGGGTGGGCCCACATGGATCACACTTCACTGGCGGCCACCCCCACTATTAGCCACTTCAAGGTGTGCCCCCCCCTTATGCACGGTTGAGATGGCATATAAACATCATGGTCTATCCCACATAGATGGGGTCCACCAGTAGATGGCTTGGATGCAAACATCATGGTGGGCCACACATCTCATTATCATCATAACAAATGAAAGGAGAGAGAGAAAGAGAGAAAAAAAAAGAGATAACGGAGGTGATGGAGGGACCCCGCCACTATGGGTCCCTCTTTGATACAAAAATATACATCAAGGTGGGTCCCACTAAATGTGGGCCCTTAATCAAACAAATAAATGAAATATAAAAATTAAAGATCACCCACCGGCTTCTTCTTGCACCATAGGCTTCCTTAGCTTCTTAGCTTCAATTCCAACGGAGGAGATGAGGTTTGGATGGTTGAGATGAGAGATCTTGGGATGGAAAGGTGGGCCACACTTGGAGCTTGGAAGAGCTTGGAGAGGCTCATACCTATGGAGTTTTTCTTGCTTGGAAAAGAGCTTGGAAAAGAGAGATAGAGAAAGAGACTTGTAAAGGGAGAGAAGGAGTGATGGTTGATGGAGTGATGGATGCGGTGGTGATGTGTGTTAGAACTTTTTAACTTTTGTGGCTTTTTGTGTAAGAAAGGCATGGGCGTGTAAGAGACTTTTTGACTTTTGTGGCTTGCTTGGGAAAGGGTGAAAAATGATGTGTACCTGATATGTTGAGATTGATGAATTGATGTGACAAGTCGTAGAGATTCTCTTAGGTTTCGCAAGGCGCGACATTTTTCTCGCACCGAACATTAGCCCACATCTCCTGACCAGGGTATCTCCTCGGCGCGCGAGTCACGGCATCGGAACCGCAGTGACAGCGTGGTCGCTATGATAAAGGTCTTAGGTTGAGCCGATATGGGTTGACGGCATATGTAATGCCCGAAAAAAATTTGTACTTGGACTCGAGTACCGACTCGACCCGAAATCGCGTAGAATTAATTCCTTTAGAAATTATGACTAAGTTAGCCAGCGCAATCTAGAGTAGCTGGGAAATAGTCCCTGATCACTTTAAATACATTCTACAAGACCCAAATCGAGTAGAACCAATGACTCTATAATACTCTTTAACCTCGGATCAAACTCTAAGCAGGTTTGTTCTCTGGACCACTTTGAAACTTTGTATTGGATCTAGAACGCTCGTCGAAAGTCTGATACCTCCTATCTTAGACCGTTAGAACCGCCTAGCTGGACTTGACAATCATTTCGAAAATCAAGTCCAACCGATAATCACAGGCTATTTCATTGAGCCCAGACTGAAGAGAGTGCGAATAGGGACAGATTTGAAATTTGAAATTCAAATCTAGCACACGACTTGACGTGTCAGTATTAAGCGTTCTAACCATCAGAATTCAGTCAGATTACACCCTGAGATCAGGAAAAATTTCTATTTCATATCATGAGACTTGCAGCCCTGATCTACGTGCGGTGACCGCTGAACTGAAACTGGACCGCCACGTGCGATCTGCAAACCCTGCCGGACTGAAAACTTAATGCGTGCTAGATCTGGTATGCATGAAATTAAGTCCGATTGCGTTGGGCTAGGGGACCACCAGAAATCATCTTTTGGACCGAAACAGCCCCGATTTGGATATGCCCTAAGTAAACTTTGTACCTGAGCCTATTTTGGGCATTTTTAAGCTTATAAAAGGGGTTGAAACCCTCACTCCTCTCTCCCATCCGAATTTGAGAGAAACCCTAGATTGGAAGAGAGAAAAGGGGAGAGTTTGTGAGAGAGATTGGAGGAGAATTTTCCTGCCTTTGAGCCACCTGTTGCAAGTGCCTAAGCAACACGCTTCCATCACTCAGCCAGCGATTCCTCCACGTTTTCAGGTAAGAAATAACCCTAGAAGTTGCTGATTTGAGGTTCGATAGGATTAATAGCATGTTAGCTAACGTATCTTGTAAATTAGGTTCTCTTATCGCTGTAGACGAAGCGTATACGCTCCGTTCGAAATCACACATCTATAAGAGATAAGGTGAGGATTTTAGACGCTTTGATTGACGGTTTCCAACGCTTTCAATGTTGTTTAATAGTAAATTATCGACAGCATCACCGTTTGACATGTACAACATGCTATCCGTTTCCTGTTTCGTAAATCAACGAAGAATATGAGATTTAGGGCATTTTAGTCATTTGTAGGAAGTGCTGATTTCATTCATATTTTGCTAATATGATTGACATGGTTTGTTGTCACATTAGAATGTTAGGAATACATGCATAATTAGTTTGGCAAAGAGATTCGCCTAAATGCGCACTTCGGGTCGACATACTATATGTAGACTTAAGTGTGTAGTGTATGTGTTTGTATAAATGCTTGTATTAGTATGTATTGAATTAAATGATGTTATGAATTAGTTTGATATTAATTTCTTAATTAATATGCTGACATATATGATTTCCTACATGTTGACTATATGCATGATTTCATTATATGCATGAAATGTATGTCCGTAATGCATCTAGGGTCGCGTGAAGCAATCCAAATAACTCCTAGGTAATAGGTGAGTGGGTTGAGAGGTTCTTTGAATGATTCTAAACTTTTTAATATGAATCCTTGGGCCGTGGGACAACCACGACCCCTGTATTCAATCGCCAGGGCTTAAAAATCCCGTTTCACCAAAAATCTTTAAAATTCTTCCTCTCACCATTCCAATCTTCAATTCTTTCTTATTATTTTTATGTTAGGCATCAATCCTAATGTGAAAATAACATAAAATCATACTTTCATAAAATTTTACAGTGAATAGTAAAATTTTATGAAAAATGGCCATAAGTCCATTCTAACTTCGCTTTCTTTAGAAAATAATAGTCTAGATGGATGTACTAGATCCTTCTACCATAAAATCATATGCTGCATGATAGGGTTTTGTATTTAGGATTGCAGACTGGCCCCGAAAAGCCTCGAACTCATGTTTGGGCCAATATAGATCAATATACAATGAACCAAGGTGGGGCCCATAGTTATTTGGGGTCCCTGGACCATGGGGGACCAAATTCATGTGGTCCCACTGACTGAACAGGAGATTGGTCGGCGATGCCATCGCCGGTTCGGCGATGCATCACCGCCCGGGGTGGCCCACTTGATGCGTGCTTTGGTTCCTGGGGGTATTTTGGGTAATACACCCCCTCCATGTAGTGCTCGTCCATAGCAAACCCCAAATAGAGGCACTTCCTTCACAAACAGCCCCCATCCCTAGCTCTATTTATGTTTTCCAGCTGCCCTACCTCCAAATCGTGGTTCCAAACCATCCCTAAATCCATCCTAGGCCAAAAATGACCACTCTCCATCATTCTATTTCGGTTTGCAGCCCTCCCTCTAACAGATTTCATCGTTTGGAGCTCTAAAAACCACCAAATGGAGCTAAAATCGTGAGGTGCTCCATTTTCCTTTTTAATTCTCTTTTCTTTCTGAAAATACATCCTAGGGAAGCTTGAAGCATCCCTCTACAACACCTAGATTTTTCTTTACCAATTTGGGCAGCCATTTCTTGGCATTTTCTTCATCTTTCATGGCTTTTGTTGAAGCCATTTTAGGCCTTTTATCACTCTCCACCATCCTATCTTTGATGGGCAAAAGAAAAACCGCAGCGGATGAGGCTGGGCCAAGTCACCCTGCTCAATCAAGAAGACTGCGGGGTGGTGCCGCAAGTTCAAGCGCCGCCACAGGTCCACCCACGGCCCTTGAGTTCCATACAAAGCGGGATTTGGATCCCCATACTCAACTTGGGCGAGTGATTCTAGCAGAGATGCCTCATGGCCAATACACTGATCGTAAAGTGTTGTTTGAGGCGGACGTGGAAGGACGACTATTCGGTGAATTTCTGTTGTTCGAGAGCATTGAAGCTGCGCATTGGGGTCCGATCTTTGAAGTTCGCGCTCGTGCTAATGTGAGCACCGTTCGTGCCTTCTATGCTCGTATCCAGAATCCTACCTTGGAGCCATTGCAGTTTAAAATTTCTTTTAGTAGGGACAGGATGGCTACGATCGATGTGCGGCTGATTGCGCAACTTCTGAACGTGCCTCTTGGTGATGTTCATCCTAGTGAGAAGAATCTGAGGAGTAGGCATGAGCGAGATCACCGTACCAGGTTCCTATGCGATAAGTTGGTTCCATGGCAGCCTAATAATAGCCTCAAGGTGACGTATATGTCTGATGATTTGTGCCTTCTGCACCATATCTTCACATTCAATGTGTATCCCAGGTCGACGAATCGCATTGAGTGTACGCGCCTTATGGTTGATTTCTTGTATCTGGTGGCCCAGGGAGAGAATGTATGTATGGCCACTTTCATCTTGCGACAGATAATTCTCATAGCGAAGTCAAGAAGAATGTCCGAATTTCTTCCTTTTGGCTGACTGATATGCAAGATCGCGCTTGAGTTTGCTTACAGACTTGGGCCGGAATTGCTAGTTCCGATTCATAACATTGATGAGTTGACTATGGTCAAGATGAATATTGGGTCTCAGTATCGTGAGAATCAGCTTGAGGAGGATAGCGAGGATAACTTTGATGATGAGGAGGATCCAAGTGAGGGAGAACCTGGAGCAAAAGTTCAGGAAGAAGTCCAGGAAGAGGCAGAAGAGGAGGCTCAGGATACAGATGAGAGCCCTCCTCCTTCTGCTCAGGCTACTGGCGATGATCGCATTGCGAAGAGAAGTTCAGGAACTTCGCGCTGAAGTCAAGGATGCCAAGGCCGTTACGAAGAGGAAATTCGGCAAGGTGACTCGCACCTTGAAGGCGATCCTGTGCTGCTTGCAGGATAAGGGTGCTCCTCCTCCGTCACCCGACTCAGACTAGCGATGAGATCGTTGATGTTGTTATTAGTAGTTAGTCATTTCCTGCTTTAAGTTGTGTAAGCCTGTTAAGGCTAGTGCTTTGCTTATGTTACTGTTGTAATTTTAACTGTCTTAGTTCCCATGTATTTCTCGTCATGATGCTTGTAAGGACATATCCCTTGTATTGTGACAATTTTGATTAAATGAAATGCATGGAATGCTTTTGACTCTTGTGTGAATGATTGCGGTACATTTGTGCTATTGAGACTGACAAGGTTGCACCCTATTTGGAATATAGGGAATGCCGCCTAAGACTACACGGAGCATGGCTCGGCTTTCATTGAGTGAGCCTATGGATCAGGCTCCTTCGCAGTCTGATGCACATGCGGACCCTGCTGTGGGCCCGATTCCTGAGACAGTGCGTGCGTCTCAGCCTACTGCTGGTCCTATAGTTGGACCACCGCCGTTCACACCGCCAGTCAGAGAGCCTTACCGTGCGTCTACTTCGACGCAGCACATGCCACAGCCTGCTCCACCTCCAGATAGATTTGAGTAGATGATGGCCATGATGCAGCAGCAGTAGCAGCTCCTGACTACATTGTGGGGACATTAGCCTAGGGTGGGGGTGTGACTCCACCTGCACCACCTGCACATCCAGCTGAGGATGCTGATACTTATGCCCAGGATGAGGGCATAACTCATCCTGTATCACCTGCTTATCCTTCGGGGAATGTCGCAGATACATGGGCTTGTTAGAGCGATTCCAGCGCTTACGGCCTCCCACTTTTACGGATTCTCATAGACCCGAGGAGGCCGAGTATTGGCTCGACCGTGTGTCGAAGATATTGTGGATGCTTCATTGCACAGAGGCTGAGCAGGTAGAGTTGGCTACGTTCCTGTTTGAGAGGGAGGCCAGTTTATGGTGGGACAGCGTATTGCTGACCGTTGCCGCTGACTTTATATGGACATGAGCAGCATTTGAGTTCCACTTTCATGAGAAGCATTACCCCCAGACGTACAGGCATGACCGGAAGAATGAGTTTCTCCGCCTCAGACAGGGAGGCATGACAGTCACGGAGTATGAGCATCGGTTCACGGAGTTGGACAGATACGTCTCGACTATTTTGGCTGATGAGCAGATGCGCATACGGCGCTTTTCGGAGGGTTTACGACCGGATATTTGGTCGAAGATGTGCTGCGTGAGCATTCCCTCCTATGCGGAGTTGATTCACATGTCTATGCGGACAGAGCAAGATGTGGATCGACTTACTCGATCTCGTGGCCCTGTTGCTCCTAGGCCACGACCAGAGATGCCGGACAGGCCCTTCGCGGGCAAGAGGCCTCGCGTCAACCCTCCTACTCGGGCTATAGCCCCAGCACCATCGTTTCGGTACCCCGAGTTATCGTGAACATATAGTGGGAGGACGGGCCACTTGGCGCAGAGTTGTTTTGCCCGGATGCGGGATAGTGGGTTCTCACCACCGCAGAAGATTGACCGTGCACGTCCACAGGCGATATCAGCACCGCCTATACGGTTGGCTCCTGCGCACCCTTCTTTCAAACCTCCGGTATCGTAGATCAGACAGCCTCCACGGCCAATGACACAGCTGCCGAACTGGCCACAACAGGCACGGGTTCATGCCTTGACAGCTGAGGCAGCTGCGACACCGACTTCTCAGCATTCGGCCTTCGAGGTCACTGCCCATATTGGAGGTATTCCTATACTTGTGATGGTGGACACTGGATCCATGATTTCTTTGATATCACGTGCCATAGTCAGACGCATTGGGTTATTGACCATTACTATGGATGGGGTGCGAGTCCTTACAGCTCATGGGGATTATATAAATGCCACCCAGATGTGTGAGGGTTGTTTGGTGGATCTGGGAGGCAAGACGATGACTCTAGATCTCGTCGTCGTCCCTTCTCTAGTTTATCTCGACATCATTCTTGGCATGGACTGGTTGACTGCAGCGAGGGCCGAGATTGACTGCGAGACTCATATAGTGACAGCCTACGAGAGAGGGTGCATCTTTCACATTTCCAGTGCGGGTAAATCTCCCTTTCCGCATACTTAGTTACGCTACTTTACTGCGAGACGCTGGTGCCCAGATACTTGAGCATAAGCCAGTCGTTTTCAAGTTTGGGGATCTGTTCAGGAAGATCCCTGGTTTGCCATCCCGACGAGAGATTAATTTTACTATTGATCTGGTGCCTGGTTCCTCGTCCATCTCACTGCCGATGTATCGCATGGCACCGTGTGAGATGGAGGAGTTGAGGATGCAGATTGATGGTCTGCTGGAGCTTGGCCTTATATGGCCTAGTGTGTTTCCTTGGGGAGCACCAGTTCTGTTCGTAAGGAAGAAGGACGGTTCGATGCGATTGTGTATTGATTATCGCAGGCTGAACCAGATCACAGTGAAGAACAAGTACCCTTTACCCAGGATCGATGACTTGTTTGATCAGTTGAGAGGAGCGCAGTACTTCTCGAAGATTGATCTTCAGTCAGGATATCATTAGTTACGCGTCAGGGATGAGGACGTGCAGAAGACAGCATTCAGGACCAGTTTTGGCCACTACGAGTTCCTCGTGATGTCGTTCGGTCTCACGAACGCACCAGCCGTGTTCATGGATCTGATGAACCGGGATTTCGGCCTTTCCTCTATCGATTCATCGTTGTATTCATTGATGACATTTTGGTGTACTCCAGGAGTCGAGAGGAGCACTTGCGTTTGGTCTTGGATACGCTCAGACAACATCAGTTGTTTGCACAGTACAAGAAGTGCGACTTCTGGAAGCAGGAAGTGAAGTTTCTGGGACACGTGGTGTCCAAGGATGGCATGGCAGTTGACCTGTCTAAGGTAGCTGTAGTTCAGGACTGGGAGCAGCCTGGTTCTGTCACTGAGGTGAGGAGTTTCTTGGGTCTCGTTGGTTGCTATCGGCGCTTCATACAGGATTTCTCGAAGATCGCGAGACCCTTGTCTCAGTTGACACGGAAGGATGTGAAGTTCGCCTGGAACGATAAGGCAGAGTCAGCTTTTCAGGAGCTGAAGGACAGACTTACGTCTGCCCCTGTGCTAGTATTGCCAGAGCAAGGGGTTAGATACACTATATACACGGACGCGTCTAGCGTTGGTTTGGATTGTGTTCTTATGCAGAGGAACAGGGTAATTTCGTATGCCTCGAGACAATTAAGGAAGCACGAGGAGAATTACCCTACACACGACCTAGAGTTGGCAGCCGTCATATTCGCACTGAGACTCTGGAGACATTACCTCTATGGAGAGGAGTTCAAGCTCTTTTGCGACCACAAGAGCCTCAAGTACATATTCACGCAGCGAGACTTGAATATGAGGTAGCGATGATGGATGGAGACATTGAAGGACTTCAAGTTCGAAGTCTCTTACCATCCTGGGAAGGCAAACCTTGTGGCTGATGCGTTGAGCCGCAAGAAGGCGATAGAGTTTGTGGCTCCGCTGATGGTTGCTGAGTGGGATATGGTTGAGCTTTTGCAAGACTTTGAGCCGAAACTCACCGTAGAGGAGCCGTATGAGTTCATCGCACATGTACAGGTACGATCTCAGATCGATGACTGGGTCATTGAGGCACAGAGGGACGACGCGCATCTGACTGAGCTTCGAGAGCAGGCCAGTAATGATGCTGACACCGAGTGGCGAGTTGGTATGGATGGGGGCTTACGCTATCGTGGCCGCCTATGCGTCCCAGATGTCCCTGACTTGAGACGAGAGATTCTCGAGGCTACGCATTGTACCAGACTCGTGATGCATCCAGGCAGTACGAAGATGTATCATGACGTGAAGATGACATATTGGTAGGAAGGTATGAAGACCCACATAGCTGAGTTCGTGTCCCGTTGTCTCACTTGTCAGCAGGTGAAGGCAGAGCATCGCCGACCACCTGAACTTTTGAAGCCTATGCCGATCGTAGAGTGGAAGTGGGATTTCATTTCCATGGACTTCATTTCTGGGCTGCCGAAAATGAGGAAGGGACATGATTCCATTTGGGTGATCGTCGACCGTCTGACGAAGTCGGCGCACTTCCTACCGATCAGAGTTACTAACTGTACAGACGAGCTGGCTAGACTATACATCAGAGAGATTGTGCGTCTGCATGGAGTTTCGTTGGAGATCGTGTAGGACAGAGACACGCGGTTTACTTCTATTTTCTGGAATCGCATTCAGGAGGCTATGGGTGTGAAGTTGAAGTTCAGTACTGCCTTTCACCCATAGACAGACGGACAGACAGAGCGGGTGAACCAGATCTTAGAGGATATGTTGCGAGCTTGCGCATTGGACTTCAAGGATAGTTGGGATGATTGTCTTGCATATGTGGAGTTTGTGTACAACAACAGCTTTCAGGCGAGTATCGGTATGGCACCTTACGAGGCGCTGTATGGGCGACCTTGTCGCGCACCGCATTGCTGGGCAGAGGTCGGTGAGCGTAGCTTGATTGGCCCAGAGTTAGTGCAGGCGACGTCAAAGAAGATTGATATTATTAGACGTCGGCTTCTCACAGCACAGAGCAGACAGAAGAGTTATGTCGATACAAGACGGAGGCCACTGGAGTTCACAGTTGGGGATCATGTGTTTTTACGAGTTTCCCCTATGAAGGGAGTCCTTTGGTTCGGGAAGAAGGAGAAGCTGACACCGCGATTTATTGGTCCATTCCAGATCCTCGATCATGTGGGAGCAGTGGCTTACCGATTGGCTTTATCCACGCCTCTCGCGAGCGTTCACAACGTATTTCATGTTTCTATGCTGAAGAAGTACGTTGCTGATCCTTCCCATATCATCAGATGGGAGTAGGTGCAGTTAGGAGAGGATGTTACATATATCCTGCGACCGACACGTATCCTAGACAGGAAGGAGCAGGTACTGCGTAGCCAGGTGATTCCCCTTGTGAAGGTATTGTGAACGCATCACTCTGAGGAAGAGGCTACCTGGGAGACAGAAGCTGAGATCAGAAAGAACTACCCACAGCTTCTCGAGGAGTACGAAAAGGTACAAATTTCGAGGATGAAATTATTTGTTAAGGGGGGTAGATTGTAACGTCCGAAAAAAATCCGTACTTGGACTCGAGTACCGACTCGACCCGAAATCGCGTAGGATTAATTCCTTTAGAAATTATGACTAAGTTAGCTAGCGCAACGCTAGAGTAGCTGGGAAATAGACCCTGATCACTTTAAATACGTTCTATAAGACCCAAATCGAGTAGAACCAATGACTCTATAATACTCTATAACCTCAGATCAAACTCTAAGCAGGTTTGTTCTCTGGACCACTTTGAAACTTTGTATTGGATATAGACCGCGCGTCAAAATTCTGATACCTCCTATCTTAGACCGTTAGAACCGCCTAGCTGGACTTGACAATAATTTCGAAAATCAAGTCCAACCGATGATCACAGGCTATTTCATTGAGCCCGGACTGAAGAGAGTGCGAATAGGGACAGATTTGGAATTTAAAATTCAAATCTGGCACACGACTTGACGTGTCAGTATTAAACGTTCTGACCGTCAGAATTCTGCCAGATTACACCCTCGGATCAGGAAAAATTTCTATTTCATATCATGAGACTTGCAGCCCTGATCTACGTGCGGTGACCGCTGAACTGAAACTGGACTGCCACGTGCGATCTGCGAACCCTGTCGGACTGAAAACTTAATGCGTGCTAGATTCGGTATGCGTGAACTTAAGTCCGATCGCGTTCGGCCAGGGGACCACCAGAAATCATCTTTTGGACTAAAACAGTCCCGATTTGGCTATGCCCTAAGTAAACTTTGTACCTGAGCCTATTTTGGACATTTTTAAGCTTATAAAAGGGGTTGAAACCCTCACTCCTCTCTCCTCTCTCCCATCCGAATTTGAGAGAAACCCTAGATTGGGAGAGAGAAAAGGGGAGAGTTTGTGAGAGAGATTGGAGGAGAATTTTCCTACCTTTGTGCCACCTGTTGCAAGTGCCTAAGCAACACGCTTCCATCACTTAGCCAGTGATTCCTCCGCGTTTTTAGGTAAGAAATAACCCTAGAAGTTACTGATTTGAGGTTCGCTAGGATTCATAGCATGTTAGCTAACGTATCTTGTAAATTAGGTTCTCTTATCGCTGTAGACGAAGCGTATACGCTCCGTTCGAAATCACACATCTATAAGAGATAAGGTGAGGATTTTAGACGCTTTGATTGACGGTTTCCAACGCTTTCAATGTCGTTTAATAGTAGATTATCGACGGCATCGCCGTTTGACATGTACAACATGCTATCCGTTTCCTGTTTTGTAAATCAACGAAGAATATGAGATTTAAGGCATTTTAGTCATTTGTAGGAAGTGCTGATTTCATTCATATTTTTCTTATGTGATTGACATGGTTTGTTGTCGCATTAGAATATTAGGAATACATGCATAATTAGTTTGGCGAAGAGATTCGCCTAAATGCGCACTTCGGGTCGACATACTATATGTAGACTTAAGTGTGTAGTGTATGTGTTTGTATAAATGCTTGTATTAGCCTGTATTGAATTAAATAATGTTATGAATTAGTTTGAGATTAATTTCTCAATTAATATGTTGACATAAATGATTTTTTACATGTTGACTATATGCATGATTTCATTATATGCATGAAATGAATGTGCTTGAAGATTTACTTAAGTTGTATGTTATAACATGTGTTAACATGCTCACATGGTTGTATTTCAATTCCAATACTCTCATATGATTTGCTGATGTGATTCCATAATTGTTTGGGACTATGCTTACTCCAGGCAGTCGGTAACCGAGCAAATTCGTGGTCGGCTTATCTTGGCCACGAACGACGCGTCGATGAAAACGAGTCGTGTTTTGGAGTTGGCGGCAGTGGTTAGGCCACGCGAAGTATTTTACGCACTTCATGTCGTTCGACTTGAGATGCGATCGCGCTAGTCGAGCCCGTCAAGTAACCCGACTGGCCGATGTATGTTCACCCTGCATGAGTCATAACTGCTTGAATCTAGGGTACTGAACTTATCATTGTAAACCCTGTTAACCATGGTACCTTGATCCACGAAGACTCATGAGCCGGACATGGTGGTATGGGACACCGTGGTCGAGCTTTCGGCCTACGCTGGGGCCACAAACCTCCCCGTAGTGACCAGTGAGAACCTAGTCTCGTGAGTAGATTATGGTGGTATGGGACACTATATTCTTGCTGTCGGCCTACACTGATCAGGCGACGAGTCCTTTGTAGTGACCGCGAGCGTATTCTGAGTCTACGGGAGGCGATGACCCTTCAGTAGCAGTAGAGTACAGTAGGCCTGTATTGATAAGGTGATAGGGGAGCGGTGCAACGAGTGCCAGCAACAGCCCTGACAGCCCTTGCAGCGACCTACAAAATATACATCGTATGAGATTACTAGGAGTGACGACCCTAGACAGGATCTGTGTTGGGATTGATATAAGGGAAGTACCTTAGTTTCCCAATCCTGCTGTTTGAATGGACTAATAACAACTCGAAAATCATATCACCATACCATTGCATGTGCCTGGAAGATGTGGAGCACTTGAGGGTCGATTGCATGCCGCGGTCATAAGATGGTGCCGTATGAGGGAGATCGTCGGTGAGGGCATACATCACGTCATGTCATACTGCATTAACAACAGTATTAGGATTGTCTGATTTACTGCTTTACTATTATCGCATGATTGATTTGTGAACATGCTAATCTTTACTCTATGATTCCACTGAGTTTATCACTCATTCCCACGTTATGGGATGGTGTTTGCAACACCCACCAGACCCTGTTTTAGATGCAGGTGATGCTGAAATCCGGGAGGCAGAGCTAGACTTTGACGAGGACCAGGACGAGTTCTCGTATATGCAGTACCATGATGGCTTTGCTTAGGTGACCTGGGTTGACGGGACTTCAGTGGGACTATTTTGAACATTTGATTTTGTTCATGTACATGTATATGAGACTCAGTGATGTATTCATACTTTAGTGACAGTTGAGATCTACTTTGTTTTTCCATACAGTGATATATATATATATATATATATATATATATATATATATATATATATTCTTTAGTCTTCTGCTTGCTTTTATCACTGGCTCTGGAGTATGAATTGTAGTTTTGGTATACTTTTACTCATGTGAATGCTTTAACTCAGACAACATTGAATCATAATCATTTTTGTTGCATAAGTGACGGTCTGGAACTCGGGAGTTGAGTTTATACACGACCTCCGATTTTCAGGGTGTTACAGTATACGAATCTGGGTCGCGCGCAAATATCGGTTAAGGGTCGAAGGTTACCGAAATTCGACTGGTAAGACTGCGAAAGTCTATGGAACGGTACGGTCTAAGATACGGGTCTTACAATATTGACCTAGAGAAATCCAGGAGATTTGCTGAAATAAACTACAAATTTTCTCAGAGTGGTGAGAAGCTAAAAAAATTATTAGGGATGGGAAGACAAGGAAAAGATAAAAGTGGTCTAGGGTATAAGAAAGTTAAAAAGAAAACTGGAAATAAAGTCCCAACAATAGAAAAACTCGCTGCTTTAGGTAGCGATATGAGAACTTCTCCAGTTTGTCATTTATGTGGTGATGTGGGTCATTATAAGTTTGAATGCTTAACACCTAGATGGATATCACATAACTCTGATCAAAATCATATTGGTAAAATCAATTCAATCAGAGAATCACAAAATGTTAAAATTCCACCTAGGAGAAACACTCATTCATCACCGCCTAAAGAAAAATACAGAATGAAGAAGTCTGCCTCAAGATGGGTAGTAAAAGAAAAACTGAACTGTCTAATGATTAATTTTCATATACCCTGAAATATTAAGTAGAAAAAGAAACAAGTCTAGGTCATGCATCTAAATCTGGATTTTTGCTGAAATGATGCAATTTTGTTAAGCTTCTAATGATATATCTGAGGTTCCTGTCCTCCATCTTTTGTATATAAACATTAATATGTTTATACTTTTTACTGTGTACAGTGATTGTATATAATTTTTCTAAGTATACCATTGATTCATAGAAATTCTAAAAGTATACTTGAAAGGTCGTCTGGATGTTGAAACTGGAAAATCATTCACCTTCGATACGACTATCGATATGTCATTTCTGATTAATCGAACAATGGTCGATATAATCGACGACTCTTTAGAATATGAAAGGGTATATGATCGATGATGATATCGGAAAGAGAATCGATGAGATTGATCTAGAGTTCATCGATATATTCGAAATACGGATCGATAATATCGATGAATGTCGCCCAATATAAACCAATAAAATGCGAAAAAGGGGATTTTTGCTCCAGGGTTCTAGGCACTCTTCCCTGCTCGCATCTCTCATTCGGTCAGCCCGGAACCTTGCCAGACCATCCCAGAGCTCCAAAATATGGTAATACTCTTCTAATCTTCGAGATTCCAAATTTTTATTGGGTATTTCCGTATCTATTGATTTTTATCCTCTTTCCCAAATACTTTTAAACCTCTTTTGTCGTCATGGAAAAAGACAAAGAAAAAGTGTCGGGTCTGGGAGAGTCATTAAGATCTACCCGACAAAAAGTGGTTGCTTCAAGAGGAAGCACACGAACCCCAGAACGTGGGACCCCCACAAGGCAACGCATAAGACAACATGGGTCCCAATCTAAGGAACAGGCGCCCCCACTGGCACCTCCTCCAACTGGAGTGACTTCACATCCTCCCAAATACATGGGTAGAAAGCTTATCTATGAGAGAAAAGTATATAGAGAATGTCTAAGGCCATACCATGTGGAACCCTTGTTTGCTGCAATCGACTGGCTGTAAGTTCTAGATTTTGGTGGGAGGTGCCAACTTGAACGTACACGCAACTTCCTTATTGTGTGTCACTCACCTGTATCTGAACCTCCCTCCTTTATGGTCTCCTTGGATGGTGATGATATGCTAATCATGCCTGCTACAGTGGAAAATATCCTCGGTCTGAACATGGCTCCTGAAGGTATTCCTAAAATGGACCTCAACGATATGGAAATTCGATCCATGTTAACCAAGTATCTTTGTCACGATAGGGACATCCCTTAGCATCAAGGGAATGCGCTGAAAGCTAGGTACATGGAACCAAGATTCTGAGTCATGCATGGTATTTTCACCACAAACATATATCCCAAAAGTACTAACTGATCTGATTTCACAGGTTTTATGATTATGATAGTGTACTCAGTTGCCAATGGGATAAAGATTTGTCTTCCAACTCTGCTTGTCCATCAGTTGGTAAATGCCATTTATACATCCAGGGACCTTCATCTGCCATATCCCTGGATCATAAACATGATTTGTAATGCCATTGAATTCCCAACAACCACTGATCCGGTCCACCCTCTTCAAGTCCTCAACAAGAACAACATTCGTAAGATGGACTTGATTTTTCACAAGTACCCTCCGGACCCAGAGGAGGCTGTTCAAGCAGAAGAGCCTGGAGGTGAAAGTGGTGCCCCTATGGAAGAGACTGAAGTAGATAGAGATGCACCTCTTGGAAAGATCCTGCTCCGTCAACATCATCACCCAGGTATGCCAAAAGATTTAAACTAGACAGGATCGGTGCGATTCAGAGGGACGTCCACTTCATACGAGAAAGGCTTACGGTCTTAGAACAGCTGGTCCAGGGAATACAGTAGACGGTACAACAATTGGTCGAGATAATCACCTATCGTCGCGATGATACGACACCATCAACCTCTGCTCCTTCGCAATAATGCGGGTCTCTGAATACTGTCACATTCACCCGTACTTATTTTAGTGTATGAGCATAAGTATCTTTTTGGTTCTCTACGCTCTCATGAGAAAATGTGATAAATCCTTTGACAGTTTTTTTATATTCTATAGAAGTTTGTTGTTGCTAGTTATTTCTAGTTGCCCATGTATGGGCTGAACAAACTGATGTTTGACTGTGATTGCCCATGAATGGGCTTGATGATTTTTGTTTTGGCTATCTGTTAATCTACTGCTGTCAGTAGTAGTACGTGTGTTGAATGATGAATAATTTTTTTCATGTGGTTGCATATAATTCTACTCTTACAGTCACTATGATATATCCGACTCTCCTATTTTATCTCTTATCTAAAATGGTATGCATGTGTTTTAATGGTTTTTGTATCTTCTTGTATATCTGCTTTATCTGATTCAATCTGCATGTATACTTTCTGTCAATGATGTATGTCTTAACATGATCTCATCTTTCTACATCTATGTCTGATTAGTTCTCTCACATATCTTTAAACTTCAGTCAATATCTGTTTTCCTACTATGCTTTTGCCAATGACTGATAAAAGGGGGGAGAACAGTTCAAAACACCCCGTGTGGAAAATTACATATCTGCTAGAATGGTGTTGCAGGTGTTAGGGGGAGCAGCTGCACCAAGCAAAAGAGAGTGCTACAGTAAGGGGGAGGAGATACTGGTTGTGTACATGGGTTCATTAGAATTTATAAAATTGGGTAAAATGCATGTACAAACAATTTAGGATATGTCTGTCTAGATATTATCATAGGGTATTTTGGGTATTTCGTCACGTAATTGACAAAGGGGGAGATTGAAAGTGCCCTTGCTAGTGCCCTGGTTTGTCAATTAGCGTGTGTTAAGTCAGTTGGACTGCAGAGCATCACAGGAAGATCAATTCAAGCGTCTGCCTCAACTGGATGTGTGGAAGCTTGCCATAGGTAAATCTAAGCCTCACATCCCTTGTCCCAAAACACCAGTGAATAAAACCCTTAAAAATATGTTAGAACATATTAGGGTTTTAGGTAAGAAAACGTTTTCAAAAATAAAAAAATCTCTAAGTTTTCTTGCCCTGTCGATTGTATCGATACACGTCTCGATATGATCGACCTACATTGTCAATGTCCTTTGAAGACCAATCGATAAAATCGAATGAGGACTTAATGTGTCCAGCAACCAAATACGTATCTGGACAGAATTATCGATGTATCGACACACTTATCGATATCATCGATATTTGAATCTCGAGCCCATCGAAGGTGGCTCGATAATATTGACAAGCAGATCCGGTGCCCTTATTTTTACTCAGAAAAATCATATATGCTTTGATATACCGAATCCCTCCTCGATACCATTGGAGTTCAAATCTCAATGATATCGGAAGGCTCTCGATCATATCGGTCATGGGTGCGAAGTTCTCTAGCAACATTTTTCAGGTGATTTTTTAACTCGAATCGGGGGTCACTCGATAGAATCGATATTCTAAATATCGATGATATCGGGGTCGAATCAATTGCATCGAGAAAGGACAATCTTGTCGAGCAAGTTCACTGATAAAATTCTTAGATTTATCGATGCATCGACACGACTTCCGATATCATCGACATTCAAATTTTGATGATATTGAGTATCCCCCGATCATATCTGATGACCTAAAAAATTTCAAAGCAAGTCTCTATCATTTTCAAATGTCGAGGACTTGATCCTTGTATCGATAATATCAGAGTTCAAAATCTGATGGCATCGACACGAGTCTCGATCCCCTCGATCAGTTGGCAGAAGGTTTTTCAAAAGCATATGCATTGAGTTTGTGACATCGAGCAGACCATCGATACGATCGAGAGTATACGCTCAATGATATCGAACCCACTCGATGATATGAAACTTTATCATAAATGTGACCATTTTATATCCGTTGGAACCTTTTGCCTATTTAAAGAGAACTTGTCTTTAGTTGTTGTGAGAGAAAGAAGAGAATTCTTTTATGTTTTTAACCTTAGATCATATACCTAAAGCCCTTTCTCTCAAGGGATTCATCCTTCAATCCACCCTCATCATTGATATTCAATAGAGTGGATTGGGGAATGAACTTCCCCATTCAAGGATCCTCCAGCAACTACCTTAATGGTAAATCATTAAGCTGGGATGCCTTGAATGCATAGATGATTGGAATTTCTCTATCTTCCTAATAGGAAAACCTTTAGAGAGTAGGATTCCATCATGACCTTGATCTAACTCATTACTTTATATTGGTACATCATTTATTGCGGATCAAGGGATCTGAAGACTCTTCGTCAAGCAGGAGGAGATCTTCGCCGCTGTGCTAAATGGGACTCATCAACTTATCTGTAAGTATCTAGAGTCCAAAGGATCCTTTGATCATTCCTTTGTAGGATTGGGCCTAAGGTGTTTCTCACCATTAAAGTCGTCAAGGAGGCCTCCGGTGGGAGTATATGTGGTGGGTGTGTTGTGTGGACCCTTGCTTTATAGAGAGCATAAATATCTGGTTAGGGGTGAACCAGTAAAACCTTCAGTTTGAGGTGATCCGTGTAAAACCTTGGGTTTGAGGTGAATCGAGTGAAAGCTCCGTTAGGTTCTTAGGGAAGATCGTTGGCCAGTGTGCCTAAAAGTGGGTGCGTTGTGTTGACCCTTACTTGTGAAAGCATAAACAGTCAGCCTCAGTGTACATTATAAAGGTTGAAGGTGAACCTGATTTAAAACCTTATGTTAGAGGTGAACCATGAGAAACCTCCTTAGTGAAATTCGGTACACTCAACGGTTGAGTGCGGTTACCGGGAGTGGAGTACATAAGTAGTCGAACCACTATAAAAATGACTGCGTTGCGATTGTTATTCTTTTGATTGTTTGATTTGCTTTAATATTTTCATATTTGAATATCTGAGATCACACCTCACACACATACACAGTCATATCCATCATAAACTAGTTTGCATATTGTTAACTTCTTAAATAGTTTGTGATTGGATCCTCTACTAGGCTTGGAAGCTAGTAGAGTTACATTTGAGTAATCCTAATAATTACATATCTATAAGGATTAGTGCAACGGGATTTTTAAATAAATTGTAAAAACTTTAAAAAAGTCCTATTCACCCCCCTCTAGGACATATTGGTATATTCCTACTTCAACTTAAGAGGTCTTCAATGCCATTTCACACACGACATCAGTAATCAGTTCTCCTATATCCAGCATTACTATAATCTTACCAAGTGCACGTTGCCCATCTTGATTAAAGCTCTGTATCATGATTCTACTAGGGCATAGATCTGAATGACGATAATTCAATTTACTCAACATCGAGAGTGGCAAGAGGTTCACCGTAAACCCATTGTCTATCATAATCCGCTTGACTTTCTTCCCACGGATATGACATTTTATCATCATCGGCCTGTTATGCTCTACTTCACAAATCAAGTCATCATCAGAGAAGGAAACGACTGGTAGACTATTTTCTTGTTCATCGTGTTCTTCCTGCTCTAATTCTGCCAGTAAAGTTTCTCTAATGTCGTGATCAGACAACACTTGAACCAGGTTCTGTCGAAATTCTTCTGATAACTTAAGTGCATCATAAACACTTAATCGAGCCGATATACCCTTCAAATGACTTACTACATCATAAGTCACTTTCATCACTTCGCTCTTCTTTTCTTTCTCACCATCATTGTTCTGCCTTTCAATGACTTCTTTCCTAGTAATTTCTGGTTTCTGCTTCACAGGACTTGTATCTTCTTACCTGATCGTAATGTGATCACTGCTACCTTCTTTGCTATTTTACAATCTTCCTTCTCATTCACATCTCGAGCGTTTCCTTGGATTGTAAGCACATTCACTATCGCCATGGTACCCCTTTCTTTTTCTTTACGAAGTACTATTTCACCCCTATTTATCATCCGGTACATTATACATTTCAGTGTATAACAATTCTTTGTTGGATGTCTCACCAAGTGATGATAGCGACAAAAATCTCTCTCCTCGGTTCTTGTCACATCCTCAGGGCGTTTGGGCTCTGGTAATTATATTGTGCCGACTTTTAATAGTTTGTTCCTCATAGGGATGACATCTTCCTTATCAAACACCAATCCCTCATGAGAACTGAGCATCTTGGGTCTTTTCCCACTGTATCTATTCCTTGACTGGTTCCATTCTCGTCTTCGGTCCAACCTTTTTTCCCTCAAGTCCCTTGTATCTTTGCCTCTTTTATCACGATCGATAACATTTATGACCGTTCTGTTGGATACCCTCCTAGCCGTCTCATGGTGGAACGTTGGCATTTACGAGTCATCAATTCCAAAGCGTGAGCTTTAGTAGCCAAGTCGCAAAAAGTTTTGATATAGGCGCTGGTGAGCCCAAATGCGATTCCTGTCCCCATAGAATTCAGATACATTTTGACCTGCTCTTTTTCTTCCGGTAAATGCTTACATGAGGCTCCCAATGTTTTCCATTTGTCTATAAACTTTTCTGCTAGTTCTCCTTCTCTCTACCGTACGGAAGCCAACTCCATAATACTGACATTGTGCTCTGAAGAGAAAAAGTTTAACATAAAAACCTCCTGCATTTGTTACCAAGTACATATTAACCTTGGTGCCAAACTGGAATACCATCGAAATGCTTTGTGTGTTAGTGACGACCCGAATAATTGTAAGCAATACTATGGTATTGTAAAAAAATTTCTCATGCTAGTGATGAAGTGCATTAAATGCTCCTTTGGAGATCCTTCCCCATTAAACTTTTGAAAATCTGGATGCTTGAAATTGGCTGGAAAGAGGATATCTTCTACCTCCCTTGGATACATCATTCGATATCTAAAACGACCAGTATTTTCACGCTGTCTTTCTACTCTAATAGCTTCTTCAACCACTAGTCTCACCTCATCTTATGTCACAGTTCTTGCTACTGGAATGGACCCCAGTGACCTTGCCCCTTGTGGTTGGAGGCCGTCAGGCTGGTTTTCTTGTCCATTCATTATACTCTGGGGGACTGCCATCCGGGCTACATTATGTGCAAGGGTTGCCAAGGCCTCTCTGAGGTTTCTGCATTCTTTCATTAATGCTCTTTAGGCTTCTGCCATTTCATTGATACGATCCTTCGTAGTTGCTTTACATTCTAGGTTTGTCCCGGCCATATATACTGTAGCTTCTCTACTCTTTGGTGAAGTAGTAGTTGGAGTAGAGCAAGAATATGCTGACATAATGGGACTTACGAACAGGGGAGAGAATGGAGTTTCATTGGACATTTCTATGATCCCAACATCATTAATCGATTGGGGCGATACTGATACTGGTGAACTTGTCTAGGGTGGCACGGACATGCTGACGCCCGCTGCACTATTGTCTTGTGAGGCCCACCCTGATGTGTGTTATATACATGTGGTTCATCCATTCTTAGGGCCATAGGCTGCCTTATGTAGGCCCACCATGATGTATGTGTTATACGCACAACGTCCACCATGTTAGGGGCTACCTCGTAAGGCCCACATTGATATATATGATATGCCCATTGTCCATCCATTTTTCGCAGATCGTACAAGGTCCTTGGGCCTATTGTGATGTATATTAGGCCAGTGTGAGAGGCCCATTGTGATGTGTATTAGGCCCATGAGATGTGGCCCATTGTGATGTGTATAGCCCACGTGATATGGCCCATTATGATGTATATGAGGCCCATGTGATACGGCCCATCGTGATGTATATGAGGCCCATGTGGTACGACCCATTGTGATGTGTATTATGCACATGAGATGCAGCCCATTGTAATGTGTAAGGCCCATGTGATACGGCCCATTGTGATGTATAAAGCCCATGGGTAAGGCCCATTGAGATTGTATGTGGCCCATTATGTTGTGTATGAGGCCCTTGTGTGAGGCCATGGGCCCACTATAAGTTAAGCTCTATGTGGGCCACTCATTGGGAGAAATGTTGGTTAAATGTCCACATTGATGAGCAATGATGGTTAAATGTCCACATTATGTCCTTCCTTTAGTTCTTGTTAGGCCCATTCACATCCTTCTCTAAGTGGGTTGACCCTAATCGTTGGGCCCCATTGATATGTGCATGACCCATCTATTCATATTGCGATAACCCATAATGTTGGGCCCCCATTGGTTGCTAGTAGGATTGTTTTAATCTTGGAGTCCATCTATGGACCCCGCCTTGAATATAGGCCGATTATCGATGCTGATTATGAGTATGTGATAACAAAACATCATGATACATGCCCATACTCATGATTTGCATGCTTGATATGAGACGTGGTTAACCATTGCATATACCATTGAGCAGGTTGTTATGAGACTCACTGATTGGTGGAGTTGTCCCACATGAGCACACGGTATGTGCATGATTGATGTATGACTGGATTGTGTAACTCATGTATCTCGCATTTTGTGATATGACCATCATACGCTCTATTGACATCAGGGTCGTGACCTCCATAGACATATCATGGATGGCCAGATGGGACACTGTAACGCCCGTGAAAAATCCGTACTTGGGTTCGAGTACCAACTCGACCCGAAATCGCGTAGAAATAATTTCCATGGAAATTAAGCGTAAGTTAGCTAGCGCAACACTAGAGTAGCTGGAAAATAGTCCCTGATCACTTTAAATACGTTCTGCAAGACCCAAATCGAGTAGAACAAACAACTCTACAACACTCTATAACCTCGGATCAAACTCTAAGCAGGTTTGTTCTCTGGACCACATTGAATTCTTGAATTGGATCTAGACCGCGCGTCGAAGGTCCGATACCTCCTATCTTAGACCGTTAGAACCGCCCAGCTGGACTTGACAATCATCTCGAAAATCAAGTCAAACCGATAATCACAGACAATTTCGTTGAACCCGGACTGAAGCGACCGCGAATAGGGACGGATTTGGAATTTCAAATTCAAATCTGGCACACGACTTGACGCGTCAGTATTAAGCGTTCTGACCGTCAGAATTCATCCAGATTACACCCTCAGATCAGGAAAAATTTCTATTTATTATCATGAGACTTTCAGCCCTGATCTATGTGCGGTGACCGCTGAACTGAAACTGGTCCGCCACGTGTGATCTGCGAACCCTGCCAGACTGAAAACTTAATACGAGCTACATCTGGTACACATGAGCTTAAGTCCGATCGCAATCAACCAGGGAACCACCAGAAAGCAGTTTTTGGACCGAAACAGCCCCGAAATGGATAGGCACCAAGTAAACTTCGTCCCAGAGCCTATTTTCAGCGTTTTTAAGCTTATAAAAGGGGTTGAAACCCTCATTTCTCCCTCCCATCCGAAAATCCCAAACCCTAGAGAAAAGGAGAGAGAGTTTGAGAGAAAGAGAGGAAGGGAATTTTCCCGCTTCAGAGCCGCCGACTGCTAGTGCTTCAGCACTTCTTCCCAATCACCTGGCTGGTGATTTCTCCCCTTTTTCAGGTATAAAATAACCCCAAAAACTTGTTGATTTAGGGTTTACTTAGATTCATGGCATGTTAGCTAACGTATTTCATAAATCAGGCTCTCCTACTGCCGTAGACGAAGCGTACACGCTCCGTTCAAAATCCCGCAACCGTAAGAGACTAGGTGAGGATTTTAGACGCTTTGATTGAAGGTTTACAACGCTTTCAATGTCGTTTAATAGTAGATTATCGACGGCACCGCCGTTTGACATGTACAACATGCTCTCCGTTTCCTGTTTCGTAAATTAACGAAGAATATGAGATTTAGGGCATTTTAGTCATTTGTAGGAAGTACGGTCTACATGCATATTTTGCTGACGTGATTGACATGGTTTGTCGCCGCATTAGGGAGTTAGGAATGCTTGCATAATCAGTTTGGCGAAGAGATTCGCCAAGTTGCGCACTTTGGGTCGACATACTATATGTGGACTTAAGTGTGTAGTGTATGTGTTTGTATAAATGCTTGTATTAGTATGTATTGAATTAAATGATGTTATGTAGTAGTTTGAGATTGATTTCTTGATTAATATGCTGACCTAAATAATTTCCTACATGTTTACCTTATGCATGATTGCATTACATGCATAGAAAGTATGCCTTGAAGATTTGCTTAAGTTGAATGTTATAACATGTGTTAACATGCTCACATGATGTATTTCAATTCCAATACCTTTGCATATAGTGCTAATATGATTCCATAGATGTGTGGGACTAGACTTAGTCCAGGCAGTCGGTAACCGAGCGAATTCGTGGCTGACTGGTCATAGCCACGAACGATGCATCGATGAACGTGATTCGTGTTTAGAGTTGGCGACAGTGGTTAGGCCACGCGAAGTGTTTTACGCACTTCATGTCGTTCAACTTGAGATGCGATCGCACTAGTCGAGCCCGTCAAGTAACCCGACTGGCCGATGTATGTTCACCTTGTATGTGTCATAACTGCTTGAACATAGGGTACTGAACTTACCACTGAAAACCCTGTTAACCATGGTACCTTGATCCACTAAGACTCATGAGCCGGGCATGGTGGTATGGGACACCGTGGTCGAGCTGTCGGCCTACGATGGGGCCACAAACCTCCCCGTAGTGACCAGTGAGCACCTTGACTCGTGAGCAGATTATGGTGGTATGGGACACTATATTCTAGCTGTCGGCCTACACTGATCAGGCGACGAGCCCTTTGTAGTGACCGCGAGCGTATTCTGAGTCCACGGGAGGCGACGACCCTTCCGTTGCAGTAGAGTACAGTAGGCCCGTATTGATAAGGTGATGGGGGAGCGGTGCAACGAGTGCGAGCAACAGCCCTGATAGCCCTTGCAGTGACCTACGAAATATACATTGTATGAGATTACTAGGAGTGACGACCCTAGACAGGATCTGTGTTGGGATTGATACAAGGGAAGTACCTTAGTTTCCCAATCCTGCTGTTTGAATGGACTAATAACAACTTGGAAATCATATCACCATAGCATTGCATGTGCCTGGAAGATGTGGAGCACTCTAGGGAGTGTGGCATGCCGCGGTCGTAAGATGTTGCCGCATGAGGGTGATCGTCGGTGAGGGCATACATCACGTCATATCATCTTGCATTAATAACAGTATTAGGATTGTCTGATTTACTGCTTTACTATTATCGCGTGATTGAATTGTGAACATGCTAATCTTTGCTCTATGATTCCACTGAGTTGATCACTCATTCCCACGTTACGGGATGGTGTTTGCAACACCCACCAGACCCTGTTGTAGATGCAGGTGAGGACGAGATCCAGGAGGTGGAGCCAGAGATCGACGAGGACCAGGATGAGTTCTCGTATATGCAGTATCACGACGGCTTCCCGTAGGCGACCTGGATCGAGGGGACATCAGTGGGACTTTCTTTTTGAACATTATTCTTTTGTTATGTATATGTATATGAGACTCAGAGATGTAGTCATACTTTGGAGACAGATGAGATTACTTTGTTTTTCCATACAGTGATATATACATTGTTTAGTCTTCCGCTTGCTTTTATCACTGGATCTGAAGTATGAATTACAGTTTTGGTATACTTTTACTCATGTGAATGCTTTAAATCAGACAACCTTGAATCATAACCATTTTTGTTGCATAAGTGACGGTCTGGAACTCGGGAGTTGAGTTTATACACGACCCCCGATTTTCAGGGTGTTACAGACACCAAAAATCTTTTTCTACATGGGGTGCCATAAATGTCCTTGGGTGAAAGTCCCTAAACCCTCTTGGTACAAGAGGACGCTCCAACATCGAGACCGGGTGGAAAACAAGATCTTCCAAATGTCGAATACCAGTAGGCAGTGCTCCCACTGATTATGGTCAGTTGGAAGGGGGTGTGGCCTTAACCACCCGAGGATAAGGGGCATAACTAGGCTAAGTTTGACCAGCTCGTAAATAGGTCCACTATTGACGCGCTGGGTAGATATTGGCCAACTACTAGCCAAGTGGATAGAGAGGTCTCTTCCACTTGTATGATTGCGTGTCCAGTGGGCAGTGATCTGGTGTAAAGTGTACTAGACCCCAGTGATAATCCCAGAGATGTACGGTACTGATATATAGACTTATGGAGTAGGAGTTGTATACTCATCATTTTACTTATTCATTCACTATCCACTCGGGTTGGTGGTGTGAAACTAATTTGTTATGTGTACCTTCATAATGGCTAGGATTTCGGTTGGACCATGCGACCAACCTGAGATTAGGAGTTTACTACATTGACTCTAGCTATCTAAATTTAGGTATAAGATTAGTTTGGATAGAAGTCATTGTGATGGACTTCATAGCCTACGATACTACTTACTATCATCCTGACTTCACACTCTAGCTTGGTCATTTCATTCGCATCACATATTGCATTTCATCTTCGACATATGGCATTTTGGCTTACTATGTCTCCGCATTGCATAACTGATCTACATTGTTTCCTCAGTATATGATATTGGCTTATTATGTTTTTTGCATCACATAGCCTGGATAAGGCTGATGATATTTATGGACTTATCAGCATGTTTCCACATCGCTCTCATATTGCATCCTAAACACGCTTATATTACGCACACACGTTCACCACCCTCTAAGCTTTCTATAAGCTTTATGCACGATAGATGTGTTCAAGTGGCATTAGGTCACAGCAGCATTGAGCCTGAAGCGTACAACTGTCTTCTGGAGGTTCAATTTTTGATATATGTATTTCCCTTTCAGCACTGTATTCAACTATTTATATTAGTGAATATGTGATAATGATGTTGCCTTTATAATTTGGGTAAACTTGTAGTTATGCTTTTTACGAGATAAATGTACGTTGAGAAATCCTCCTTGTAGGATCCCATGATCGGAATCTGGTGTATGGGTGCTGGAAACCAAAAATGGGATACTATGGAGGCTGTCGGCACTGGATTCGGTGATCGAAAATTTTGTGAGCCCGGTTTCCGAGTTTAGGGCATGATAGGAACCAAGGTTCTTATTCTTCAGTTCAAATGGCTCCCTCAAAATCCCAATTTTCCTTAATTCTAAGGGAATTTCATATAAGTTCAAATGGTTATTCCAATGATTTCTAATGAAACCTAAGTTTGGTTTTGAAGTCTAAATAATTAATAGTTTCTAATGGGGATCTAAGTTTGGGTCTCTACATTCTCAAAATTTCTTCTCTAAGGGGGTTTCACTTAAGTTTAAATTTCTATTTCCAACATCCTACTTGACATTTATGGTTTGTATAAGTTCATTTCCCTAAAGGTAAGGTTTGTCTAAACTCTCTCTCTCTCTCTCTCTCTCTCTCTCTCTCTCTCTCTCTCTCAGATACCAACTTATAACACCCTGGTTCTCATAACCTAAGGATGATCCCTCCTCATTGAGAACCCGAGTATTACAGTATGAAGTGAACTACCATACATCTTAATTGTAGAAAATTTCATGACATAATGTAAGACAACTACTATATAAGCCATAAATATTAAGAACATTAACAAATAAGATTAATACATGCAAAAGTCAAAAAAATGAAATCCCACAGCACGGGATTTTAATTACAATATATGGAGTTAAAAGCATAAGGTTCTAATAGTGAAAGTATGTAAATCATAGACTACTAGTTAAGCTCAAATGACTCAACTAAACTGACACGGTATCCTTCCTCGCCAGACTCCTCATCAGTCATATCTGAGATCCTAACTAGGGGGTCTTCCTCCCTTAATAAACCTGCATCTATTTAGTGTAACCGCATGATAGGGTGAGTGATAACTCAGTAAAAATTTTCAAAGATTTCATTCATATCAAAGTATTTGAATATAGTTTAAACCCACTTAGTAATTTGTAATGAGAGTAATAACATATGAACATGTGCATAAATGTATGTCTAAACTCACAGATCTGGGGATGCACATCCAGCTGCCAAAAGAAGGGGTCATCCACGGTAGATTGACTACCTAGAAAAGACCATGTAGTGAAGGCGCCCAAGGCAATTTAACCTCCTGGAAAAGTATTCAGGATACACCCGAGAAGATCCTAAAAACCCGAAAAAGACTCATGTAAAGAGAGCGGCCCATAATATCATGAATGCACTCAACCTGAGGGTTATAATAGAATGATAGAATTCTTAGTAGGCCTAATAGGATGTGGCTCACATCAAGCACCTGGTAAAGCTCATATGGTATGCATGAATGTTATGCACTATGATTCTCATGCACATCTCTTAAATTTGGCAATAATGTTCCTTAATTTGTCATCGTTATCAAATCTTAAGGTCCTTAGTAAGACCTTCAACATTGAGTCATGACTTTGATCTCACTTTGATATAATTCTCCATAATTCCTCTATTTTTAGATTGGATAGGATCACCCGAGTATAGAACGCCATCATACATGTGTATCTGTTCCATGTAGTAATTTCAATTCTCCAACTAAGACAAGAATATTGTAACATGATCTTTCTTACAAGATAACAAGAGAATATAACATGTTTCCAAGACTTGTATCATGAGTATTAGAAGTAAATGTAAGTACACAAGATTTATTAAATAAAGCAAGATAAGTAGCAATGAAATCAAGTTCACAAGACTTTTCATGTAATAGTTATATTCTAAGGATTTCATTATTTAATAAACTTAACTAACATGGAATTTAACAAATGCAGAAAGTAATGAGGGTGACTCCTCACTTTATATTTTGGATTGACCTCTTGAGTGACTAGAATGCAATTACAAAACTTCACCATCACAACTAATTCAGCTAGAAATAGTTAAAATCTTTAGGGTGGAAGTTGGTTTTGATATCCTACATGAAAATCAAGATTAGTTAGATTAATCTAAAATTGAGGTAGAATTAATATTCGCAAGGCAAAGAAGTTTAACTCTCTTCGAGTAGACTTGATTTGATCGACCCGATTCCAAACATGATCCAACTCGGATCTTCAACAAGATGAACCTAAAGAGATACTAACACCTTAGATTACTCTAATTAAAATACTAATAAGAGACTTGAGATTGACTTAACTCAATGCAATCAATCTGGCTTTCATAACTTGACTAGGAGTCGAGTCATTTCAAACACAAGGCTTGGACTCTCTTGATGTTGAGGGTCAAATATTGCATATTGGACCTCATTTATTACTTGGTTTTATGAACATGATAATGCTTAATGTTCTATTTTACTCATGTTTGTGTTGTAAGGTGAATTCAAGAGCTTGGATTGAAAAGGGTGTTAAAAGCATGAATTTGATGATCGAGAATCACCAAGGAAAGGGATGGATCTTATAAGGCCAAGATTGAAGAATTCACATGCTAAAGATCCAAGAAAACCAAGTGAGGAATGAAGAGAATCAAATATTTGAAGTGAAGAAAAGGAATTATGAAATTGTCCTGAAAACAAACATATTCCTGAAAGTATCCTAAAGAAGCATATTTTGAAACTCTGAGTCATTCTGTGAAATTGCACAGAGTTAAGCCTATTTTGGGAACCTGCATATATTTGAGGCGATGTTTAGAGTTTTCCAACTAGGTGGAAAAATTGGAGTTCCACAACTATAAATAGGACTCCCTAAGATGTTCGTAGGCATCATCTAGGGTTTGAGGAGTGGAGCGTAAGCGTGGAGAAGCTGTCGCTAAGAGTTTTTCTTCCTTTTTCTTAGTAGTTTTTATGCTTTTCTGAAGAGATCTATAGTTCAATCATGTCTTTGGATGGCTAAACCTCTTAGCCAGGGCTAAGAGGAGAAGCTTGTTGCGTGATGGGATGTTTCTATTACTTTGATTCATGTTTATATTGAACTCTCTTTTATTTTTGTTTGATTATAAGGAATACTTTTAATTTTTAATAGTTTGTTGTGACTCAAATTACATTGGATCTGCGATAGCTTTGAGTATGTTCTTTTCATGTTTTGGGATTGTGAATCTAGAAAATCCTATTATTCACCATCGTCCCTTGGGCATGGTTGGATGATAGAATCTTCCCTAACTTTCACAATTCTCTTGGATTGATTGTGGGATTGGTAAATCCTGTTGTGAGCCATTGTCTCATGGGCATGGTTTTGTGATGGAATCACTTCTAGTTTTAACACCGCTCTTCTATTGAGAATTAGGTTAAAGGAAGTTCAGATTTGATTTTACTAAGGTAGCTTCCAATTAGATAAGATTGGACTCTGATTCTAGTTATGTTCATGATTCAAGTTAGATCTCCTTGATCTCTAAAAGTGGATCCTTGGAAACCCTAGTTTTTCACCCTTAAATTTCTTAAGTTTTTCATTAAATCTCTCACAATTACTCTCTATACTTCCAGATTTACATTTTCATCTTGTTCTAGTTCTTCTTCTAGTTTCTTTCAGAATACTCATGAGATTAGTCCCTATAGATTTGACTTTGGTCTCACCGAGATTATTACTACATCACGACCCTACACTTGGGGCTATGAATAAGTTTTTGGTCCTGTTGTCGGGGATTAACGGTTACATTTTTTTTAGATTAACTCGATTTAGAATTAGGTTAAGATTAGAGTTTTTCTATTTTCAATTTTTAGGGTTTATTTTCTATTTTTAGAAACTAATTTATTTTATAAATTTTAGGATAAGATAAGATAAGATAAGATAAGATAAGATAAGATAAGATAAAATAAGATAATATAAGATAAGATTAAATAAGATAAGATAAGATAAGATAAAAAAGGATAGGATAAGATATGATAAGATAGGATAAGATTAGATGAGATGAGATAAGATAAGATAAGGGTTATTTCTATTTTTTTTTAGAAACTAACTTTGCTTTCTAGGTTTAGAAACTTTCCTTTTTCATTTTCAAAAACTTTATTTTTTTTTTCTTTTTAGTTTTAAACACTAACTCATCTTTCTATTTTTATTTTTAGAAACTTTCTTATTTCTTTTTTAGAAACTAATTCACTTTCTTTTTTCTTTTGCATGATCCTAACATAGATCTCTTCCAATCTGGTAACTTCTTTCTAACTTCTCCTCTATTTACTTTCCATATTACTGTAGGATTTATTTTTTTTTATTTTCTTTTAGGATTAGGTTTAGGATTAGGGTTTCACCATGTATATAAAAGAGTGGGAACGTCAATATGCTAAGCTAGTTTTAGAGAATGCTAGAAATTGTGAAGGGTTGGTAGATGATTATATGAGGAAACAACCTATGTCTCAAAAATTTTTTGAAACCATCATCGAGAACCGAACGGAATAGAATGCTCCACCGGTTAAGAAATCCTTACACGATCATATGTGGGAGAACAATTACACCCTATGGATTAAGAAAATAGTACGTGAATGTTGGGGTTATCATAACCATAGGAGTGAGAATTATTATCACCCATCAGATAAGAGGAAAAAATGAGGGATTATATTATAGATGATAATATGTATCAACAACCATCAGATTCTCCCACCTATGACCCGTATGACTATAATCAGTGGAAACATTAATGTTGGGAAGATGAACCAACAAGACATCATAGTGAACACTCTCTTGAGTCCTCTACCTTTGAAACCCATTCAGAAACCATCCAAAAGTAGTCACTTCAAGGTTACACAAACAATTTTGTTGGCATTAGAAGAACGATAGAAGCACTTGAATCGTGCCTCGATAAGCTAATGGAGGCTAGTTCACCCCTGCCTCAACCCAATCCAATTCTTCATTACCTACTCCCTACTTATTGATTAGTGGAAAGATCAAGATTGGAAAGCTGAATCAACAATGTAACATAGTGACAATTCTCTTGGGTCCTATACCTCTGAGATCCAATAAGAAACGATCCAAGAGAATTCACTTTAGAATTCCATAGAAACTCTAGAGCTCAGTCAGCAAAAACACTCGAAAGATTTCATGAACTTATAAAAGATATACAACAATGGGGTTCACGTGATGCGATTATGGAGAATACTGAAATTGAGAATGAAGAGTTGGATTGTGTTAATGAGCATATGGTTTAATTTCCTGAAGAGTCGATCTCGATGATGGTCTAAAGGAATGATCAAGAGATGTGGGTGTCTTTTAAATATAATGATAATGACACACTTTACTCACATGACACACTTGGTTTCAATGATGAGGGAGAGGTTAGTTTATTCGAACCTCAACCCAATTTAGGAATAAAATGTGAGGAAAACTATCCCATCCCAAGAGTGTACTGCACTGAATTGGAAAATGATGAGTATCAAGATGATGATCATGAATGTGCAGCCTAAATTCACCTAGAATCAATCTCAAGTTTGGTCCATATCAATAATCAAGAAGTACATGAAGTGATCGGTCATAATGAGTTACTCCACTCATCTAACATGGCTGATTTAAATGTGAAGGATGAGCCCTTTTCAACTGACCCTTCTAACTCTTATGAGACATGTTTAGACCACTCCCTTGAATTAAATGATGATATGATTTGGGAGATGGACGAGTTGCTCGATATGACTCTGAAAGTTGAAACTACCCAATTGAGGCCACCATCTAAGTTGTACATTTTTTTACAAAATAATGTCTTTACTGAGTAGTACCGATGAACAGAGTCTTCACATCAATTCTTCGCCTGTTGATTCTTAATCCACATATGAAAGGCAAGACAAGATACATCCGGTGACGATTTATTCTCACCATGATGAAGAGCAAGAGATCATGCTTTCATCCACTTCCAAAGATGATGGAATCCTTGGGTAGATTATCATAAATTTTAATAAGGAAAATGAGTCACTCTCAGCTAAATTTTCTAACTCTTCGGACGATTGCTTGGCACACTTTGCAGATTCAAATGATCCCATGATACAAGACATAGTGAATGCCTTGCATGACAACACCTTGGTTGTTGTTATTGACCAAGAGAACCCTTATTCTGAAACCTTTCTCTCTACAAATCCTGAATGTTTACTATTATAGGAGGGAGAGCTGAAAACTGAACTGAAGTCTGAAACTTCAGAATGTGTTGAGACTACATCATATGTTGAGATTTTTTTTGAATTTTATCTACCTGTAATCTCTGATTCACCATGGAGTACTAACATTGAAACTTTTTCGATCACAGGTGAATTATATATACTTTGGATATCTCAAGCGATTCAACGATAATTTTTTGCTGAGGTCCATAAATTTCTCTTAAAATTCATGCTCCAGGGCATCCAAGCCTATTATAAAAAGGGCTTTTGGATGATCTTGTTAAGAAATCTACTGAGAAATTTATCAAGATATTAGCTAGAGGAGGAACCTTATGGCATGACTAAGTAGCTTTTCCCTTACTTTCTTAGTTTAGGATTAGTTTATTGCTTTCATGTTATGTCTAGGATAGTCAGCTTTATACTATTTAGGATAGTTTGATTTTCATTTATTTTAAGATAGTTTGTTTTTTGTTGGTTTAACTCTCGTGCTAACCCATCTTCACACTGAGACCAATAGAAAAGCCTCTAGATTCCTTCTTCAGGTACTACCTTTCCATCACTTCTCCTTTACTTTTTTTGCCTCATGTGCATTGTATGCTTATATCTTTTAAATTGAGGATAATGTAGATTTTAGGTTAGGGGTGTGGATTAGGTAAGCTACTCAGTGTTTTCTTAGTCTTTGAGCAAAATTTGTGAAAAAGTTTCTGAAAATTTTATAAAATCGAGCAATTTTGAAATTCATCCATAATTTAGAAGTATAAGATACTTAATGTTGGTGATTTATGACTCTTGGGTTTAATTACTTATTAAATTTCACAGTTAAGTCAAATTATTAATCCATGATTAGAAGTTTTAAACATTGATTAAGTCATGATTTCACATGTCACATCTAGCTTACACATTAAGGTGTCAGTTTGATATTGAATTATTAACTTGGTGATTATTAAGCATGGAAGGAACCAACCTACGGAATTTATCCATCATGTTCAATGAGAAGAATTAAAAAAATATAAATAAATAAATACTCAGTTATAAAAAAAATTAGTTGTAGTCGAAAACGACTGCCTGTTAAAGATCTTTAAGAAGGTTGACATAACGTGAAAGCCATCGATGGAAAAATTTAAAAGCTGGAAGAATGAAAAGATAAACTGTAAGAAAAGTTTTGGTTATCCTGAATGCTCTTTTTATTATCATTGTTCTCATGAAAATTAAGAATTGAACCTTTGATTGTGATAAGTCTAGATTTCACTATGCACCTGTGGAACTCAATGTTTAGAATTATTCTTATTTGTGGATTAATACTTTGAACTTGACTATGAAAATTATTAAGTGCTACAGTTTAGGAGAAAATAATGCACACCATCGATGTATTTTGAAACTCTAATACCTGGATTGTTTTAAAACCACTTGAGCTTATAGAAATTTTCTTATTGTTCTCAAAATATTTTTCCCATAATTTGCTCGAGACTAGTAAAATGCTGGTTGGGAATTGTGTTGAAGGTCAAATATTGCATATTGGACCCCATTTATTATTTGGTTTTATGAACATAATAATGCTTAATGTTCTATGTTACTTACATTTATATTGTAAGGTGAATTTAAGAGCTTAGATTGAAAAGAGTACTAAAAGTATGGATTTGATGATCAAGAATCACTAAGGCAAGGGATGGATCTTAAAAGGTCAATATTTCACATGCTAAAGATGTAAGAAAACCAAGTGAGGAATGAAAAGAATCAAATATTTGAAGTAAAGAAAAGGAATCATGAAATTGTTCTAAAAGCAAACATATTTCTAAAAGTGTCCTGAAGAAGCATATTTAGAAACTCTGGGTCATTCTGTGAAATTGTGCAGAGTGAAGCCTAGTTGGGAAAACTACATAAATTAGAGGCGATTTTTAGAGTTTTCCAACTAGGTGTGAAAGTTGAAGTTCCACAACTATAAATAGGATTCACTAGGATGTTCTTAAGCATCATCTAGGGTTTGAGGAGTGGAGCATAAGCGTGGAGAAGCTATCGCCAAGAGTTTTTCTTCTTTTTCCTTGTTAGTTTTTATACTTTTCTTAAGAGATTTTTAGTTCAATCATGTTTATGGTTGGCTAAACCTCTTAGTTAAGTCAAAGAGGTGAAGCTTGTAGCGTGATGGGATATTTTTATTACTTTGATTCATGTTTATATTGAACTCTCTTTAATTCTAGTTTGATTATAAGGAATACTTTCAGTTTTTAATGGTTTGTTATGACTCAAATTACAATGGATCTGTGATAGCTTTGAGTATGTTCTTTTCATATTTTGGGATTGTGAATCTAGGAAATCCTGTTGTTCATCATCGTCCCTTGGGCATGGTTGGATGATGGAATCCTCCCTAACTTTCACAATTCTCTCAGATTGATTGTGAGATTGATAAATCATGTTGTGAACCATTGTCTCATGGGCATGGTTTTATGATGGAATCACTTCTTGTTCTCACACCACTCTTCCATTGAGAATTAGGTCAAAGGAAGTTCAAATTTAATTTTACTAAGATATCTTCCAATTGGATAAGATGGGACTCTAATTCCAGTTGTGTTCGTGAATTAAGCATAGATCTCCCTGATCTCTACAAGTGGATCCTTGGAAACCCTAGTTTCTCACCTATGAATTTATTAAGTTTTTCATTAAATCTCTCACAATTACTCTCTATACTTCTAGATTTACATTTTCATCTTTTTCTAGTTCTTATTCTAGTTGTTTTCAAAATACTCATGAGATTAGTCCTTGTGGATTCGACCTCAGTTTCATTAAGATTATTACTACATTGCGACCCTACACTTGGGGTTGTGAACACTTGACTCCTGGATTGAACGAGCCAATGAGTCCGTGACTCAATAACTAGAATGTCATCTCTCTCCCTCCGTTCTCTCTCTTCTTCTCCTACTTCCTCTTCTATTTTCTACCTTTCTTTCTTCCCCTTTTTCTTTCCCTCCATCATCATTTTCTTCTTTATGGTTCATCTCCTTTCTCCTGAAAGGGGTTTGAACTTATACCCAACTCACTTAACTTAAACTGAACTCAGTCTAGACTTGGTGAGTCGAGTCCATCTGACTGGACATAGTAGCAGAGGGACAGTGGTCTCTCTCCCTTTCTGCTTCTCTCTCTACCTTCTCCTCTTTTTGAAGAACTTCTGGAAATGACCTCCTATCTTGCTCGACTTGGTCTAGACTCGGCCCAAACTCGGATTGAGTCAAGCTAATGCGGCACTAATCGGGCACCACTCGAGCTCCCCTCTCCTTTCTCCATCCTCTTCTTCTTCCTCCTATTTTTTCTTCTCTGGATATATTGGAGTCCTAGGCTCAGTCCAGACTCAGCAAGACTTGAACCGAAGTTGCCCTGAATTGACATCCAACGAGTTGAATGCAGTCGACTCGCCATCTCGGTGCGCATCACCCAACTCCCCTTCCCTCTATTCTTCCTTTCTTCTTTCTAATCTCTACTTTCTCTCCATCTTCTTCCTTCTGTAATTCATGTCTAGCAACTAGACTAAGCACAACTTAGTTTAACTCGTGATGACTTAAACTAGGTTGACTCAACCTTGTGTGGCACCATAGATAGCGCATTTTCCTTTTCTCTATTCGACTTTCACTTTTTTGGAAAAGGTTACCCAAAAAGGCAGCCTAGAGCTACACTTGCCAGACCTCGCATCTTGGGCAGCGAGTCTGGACTCGCCCCTGCAATTCGATGCGGTAACAACACACACCCCTCCCTTTCAAATTTCCATTTCTGATCTGGGTTACCCTAAAAGGAAAGAGACTATTTATAACCTTATAGGAGCCTAGAAGGATCGGTTCTTAATCCACCGATTGGTTACATTTTCATCTGCTAATCTCAATTAACAAGGAGAGATTGTTGTTAATATCTTTAAAAAATTGTTGCATGGCTGAGATTCAGTAGTGGAATGGGCATTTGAGGCTATGAGCCACCCGATGGATGGATCATATCTGAAGGTGGGGTCCATTTAGAGGAGATGGGTTCTTTCGACTAAAAGGAGAAGATGACTCCCTTGATCATGGTGAAACTTGAAAGGTAGGTAAATCTACTGATTCGGGTAGTCAGATTGGTGTGGATTTGTAACCTGATCATTGTGGGACCCACATTTTGGATAAACGTCACTCAAACTCAATGATGCATGAGATTTTTGAGCTGCGGCTAGTATTTTCTCAAGTTGTCGATATATCATGAGAGGACTGGAAGTGTTTATGAGAGGGGAGTTGGTTGCCCTAGGAGAGACATACCAGATACGCCAATGAGGCTTCTGGAAGCTAAGAATCGATTGAAATCGAGCCAACACAAATATGGAAAAGATTCTTTCTGCTTTTTGTGATGTGGAAACCCTAAAGCGAGGTTGGATTTGTGATGTGGAAACCCTAAAGCGAGGTTAGATTGGAGTGTTGTGATTACCCCAGATGAATGGTTAGGATAACAAGAGGATTCCATTTATGGATCGTTAGCTAACGGAGAAAACAGAACACTTGGTTCCAAAATAATAGCCGCATGCGGCATTTTGCATAAGCTCACACATACACACTTGCATAGGAATATGAAAGATGGGTATGGTTTTGGTGTGACTCATGTGTTCTCCAAGATGAACAGTTCAAATCATCCATCTGATCTCAGATGGTGGTCCACAATTGGAACATGGAACAACGTTTTTCAAACACCGCTGCTAGAAAGAAACCTAAAGAAAGAAAGGAAGAGGAAAATCCCCTTTTCAAATTTTCATCGGGTCAACACAGTCAAACTGTGTTTATGAGTTCGATGTGTTGCGAGAGTACTGTCCTTGGTGCACACAACGCTTGTGTGGGGTCCACTGTGATGTATATTTTGAATCCACTCCCTCCATTCACTTTAGAGGACTTAGTAGGGACCTCTGACTCAAGGTCATGTAGATCTAAAGCTTAGGTGGGTCATAACAATGGGTTTGTGTGTCCTAATGACAATATCCGATGATTATTCGAGATTCGATGGTCAAATATTTTCCTAATCTATTCATTAGTGATTCTTAGGATTTCTAGCCTCGTCTATATAGAAATCCTTAGTAGATTTGATGATCTTAGGGTCTAATCACAATGATCAAGTGATGGATCATTAAAATGAGTATAATGGCCTGATAATTTATGTCTTGGAGTTTGAAAAGGCTACTCGATGTACCTTTTGATAATTAATCATTAAGACCAGATAATCTAATGGTTGGATCTGCTTAAATTTCTAGTTCATAGTCTTATGATTATTAGATGACATCTAGTTAACATTTATTGACAATTTAGCAGTCGGATCATTTTGAATTTGAACATCAATGGTCTGAATGTCCTAGGGTTAATGTGAATGAAGATTCATGATTGGATTAGTGGTCCGATGATCTAAGTGTGATGAACGGGTGGAAGGCCTTCAAGTTGGACCCTGATGAATGGTGGATCTAGTGATTTATGACTCTGATTTGATACTTAAGGTCCACTTTTAAGAGAATCTGATTGTTCCTCTTAAGGATTATAGTTGGGATGGGCGGATTTTGAATTATCAATTGCTAGTGAATATCATAAGTTGGGTGTGTACATTCACACAAGTTTGTTAACTTGGACTACAATGGTAACACCCGAGTATTGAAAAGTATAGGGTGTTACATTAACTTCTATAAAAATGTGAGTTGGGAACCACTATGCACACTGGGAACTTAATGTTTGGATGCATTCTATTGAGTAGTTGATGTAATAGAGCTTAGTTCAATTATTTACTAATAGATGACGTAATGGGACTTAGTTCAATTGTTTACTAATCATATTAAGCTCCAGATTGTTAATGCTTTATTCTCATATATTGGCATTTTACTCATATACAATGGATTGCGTAAAATATTATTTTTTAAAAAAGGTCTGAATTTTGAAAGTTTAAAAGATGATTTCATGTATATTTTGCTCATGAGTAGAAAAATTCTAGTTGGGGTGTGTTGAGTGTGAAATATTGCATATTTTCCCCTTATTATACCTTGGTTTTAAGAACATGGATGTGTTTAATCAATCTATTTATATATGTTTTCTCTTACGAGGTGATTTTGAGAGTTTAAGGAGAAAATAATGCTTAAAGCGTAGATTTAATGCTCAAAAGATTACCAATATGAAGAGTGGATCTATGGAGGTCAAGATTGAAGATTTCAAGAGTCCAAAATCCAAGAAAATCAAATGAAGAAGGAAGAAAAATGAAGATTTAAAAGTGTAAAAAATAAGATTGTTGAAATCGATTGTTCGATGCCATCAATGACACCTTCGATGACATCGAAGTAAGTGTTCGATGCCATCAAAGGGAGTTCGATCCCATCATAAAAATCAGAACAATCCGATTTCTTTACTGAACATATTTAGGACCCCTTCGATGCCATTGAAGGAGGGTTCGATCCCATTGAAGAGGTGTCGATGCCATCGAAGGAGGGTTCGATCCCATTAAAGAGGTGTCGATGCCATCGAAGGAGGGTTCGATCCCATTGAAGAAGTGATCAATGCCATCGAAGCTAGTTCGATGACATCGAAAAAATCATGAATTATAAGATTTACTCACTAGACAGTTTGAAGCATTCTTCAATCCCATCAAAGACATATTAGATGAGATCGAAGCCAGTTTGATGCCATTGAATCACGGGCGATGCCATCAAGGGATTATGTAGATTCAAAAGTCGATTGCTGGACAATTTCCAAATTTGAATCAAACTGTTTGATGGAACTTCGATTCCATCGAAGATGCAATCGAAGCTATGATAACTACATAAATTGAGGTGGTTTTAAGTTGGTCTGATCTAAGCCCATTAAAAGGAATATATAAGGAATTTCTAAATACAAATTACGAAAGAATGAGTAAAGAAAGGAGTTGTGGAGCTTCAAATAGTCATTCTTTTCCAATCCTTCCTTTATAACTAGTTTTTTTTATATTTTTCAAAGAGTTTTAGTTCAATCATGTCTTTAGTTAGCTAATCTCTTATCTAGAGCTATGTGGTGAAGCTTGTAGTTTGTTTTAATGTTTATTTTTCTTTAGAAAATTTCTTGGCGGCTCATCCCGTAGCGGACAATGAAACCATCAGCGATGATTTCCCTGATGAACATGAACAAGTTATGATGATTGAGTCATAAAACCCGTAGCAAATGTATTTTGATGTGCTTCTCGAACATTAGGAGCGGGTTCCGAAGTGATATTTATTACTCCTCAGGGTGACATGTTGCCTTATTTTTTCACATTGGGTACTGCATGTATGAATAATGAAGCAGAATATAAGGTCTCATCATTGGGATGGGGATAGCTCAAGAAATGAAGATAAAAATACTGCAGATCTTTGGGGACTCCAAGTTGATCATAAATTAACTAACAATCGAGTTCAAAATAAGAAAACAAGAGCTCCTACCATAATGTTGAAGACCGCAACAGTTACTAGAGCAGTCCTATCATGTCAAAATCAAGCACGTACCAAGATACAAGAACGCAAGGGCGGATGCTTTAGCTAGCCTGACAACAGCTTTATTCTCGTCGAACTGGAGTCTGCTTCAGGTAACAATAAAAGAAAGAAGATTTTTTCCATCATCAAATATCATCAATGAAGCCGCTGAAACACTTCTTATATCATGTCTAGAGGTGACAATAAACGATTAGCACCAACCTTTTGTGGATTAGCTAAAAGATTCAACACAAAAATAACAGATCAAGCAGAGATCGAAAAGATTCATCATGTGTAGCAAGATATTATATAAAAGGTGTGACGCCCCATCACTGTTGCACACGTGGGCAGACACTGATGTGAGCGGGGCCTAAGGGCCTGGGCGAGCTACTAGTGGTCGGCAGGCTACTGTGTATACAGTGTGGACAGAACTTGTCCCACATCGCCTGGGTAGTCGTTCGAAGTCCTGACTATATGTGAGGCTCTCCCTTAACCATAATAACGCGTTTTGGGGGCAACTCCGAAAATAAAGTCGTGAGCCCCATGGGCAAAGCAGACAATATTGTGATGGTGGGGCGAGTCGTTTCATTTAGTATCAGAGCCGAGGACGGCTTTTCCCTCTGTGGGGGATATTGTGATGCCCCATCACTTTTGCACATATGGGCAGCCACTGACATGGGCGAGGCATAAGGGCCTGGGCAAGTTACTACTGTTTGGCATGCTACTGTGTATATACTGTGCACGGAACTTATCCCACATTGCTTGGGCAGTCATTCAAAGTCCTGACTATATGTGAGGTTCTCCCTTAACTGTAACAACGTGTTTTAGGGGCAACCTTGAAAATAAAGCCGTGAGCCCTATGGGCAAAGCAAACAATATTATGACGGTGGGGCAGGTCGTTTCATTTGGTATCAAAGTCGAGGACAACTCTACCCTCAGTGGGGGATATCGTGACACCCCATTACTATTACACACGTGGGCAGACGCTGATGTGGACGGGGCCTAAGGGCCTGGACGAGCTAGTAGTGGTTGGCAGGCTACTGTGTATACAGTGTGGACGAAACTTGTCCCACATCACTTGGGCAATCATTCGAAGTCCTGACTATATGTGAGGCTCTCCCTTAATTGTAATAACGTATTTTGGGGGCAACCTTGAAAACAAAGCCATGAGCCATGTGGACAAAGCTAACAATATTGTGACGGTGGGGCGGGTCATTTTAGAAGGTCTTACAATAAAATGTTATTGTGATGCTTGGATAAACAAGAAGCAAGTTAAATATTACAAGAGGCTCGTTTTGGAGAATGTGGAGTACATCAAGTTAGCCAAAATCTATTCCATCGGGTGTATCGAATGGGATATTACTGGCCCATAATGTTCAAGGATGCCATAGAATATGCAAAGCGATGTCATGAATGTCAGATCCAAGGAGATGTCATACATATGCCTCCTGAAGAACTTCATCAGTCAGTCACTTCCTGGCCTTTCGCTGCTTGGGGACTCGATGTCATTAGTCCCATAAATCCTCCTTCATCTAAGGGAAAACAATACGTATTGGTAGCAACAGACTATTTCTCCAAATGGACAGAAGTAGTGGCACTCTGAAATGTCAAAGAGAAAGGAAGTCGTGAATTTCATCCAACATGCCATAATATATTGTCATGGCATCCCAAAAAGAATCGTCACCGATAATGGTACTTCTTTCAAAAACAGGGGTATGGAAGAGTTGTGTTAAAAGTTCGGTATTCATCACTCGTTTTCAACACCTTACAATCCACCGACCAATTGATTAGTAAAGGCGTTCAACAAGACAATTGTAAAAATACTAAAGAAAACCATTACTGGGAATAAGCGTAACTGGAATGAAAAGCTACAAGAAGCTTTATGGGCCTACAGGACTAGTCACAGAACTGCGATGAAGGCTACGTCGTATTCATTAGTTTATGGTGTTGAAGTCGACATCCCGATAAAAACACAGGTCACATCACTCAGAGTTGCAGTACAACAGTCGATAATGGATGATGAAAACATAAGAATAAGGCTAGCAGAATTGGATCTGCTAGATGAAAAATGACTAGAAGCCCAACAACAATTGCAATTGTATCAAGCAAGAATCTCTACCACCATGGACAAGAAATTCAAATATTTCTCCTTCAAGAAAGGTAACATGGTGTTAATGTTAAAAAGGCCGATAGTAGTCACCCACAGAACATACGACAAGTTCGACCCCAAATGGGATGGGTTGTACATAATAACCGAAGTATACTCTAATGGGGCGTACAGGGTTGTGGATCAAGATGGAAGAGATGTTAGCATACCAGTCAATGCTCACTTCATCAAAATATATCATCCTTGAAGATGGATATAGTTCTGATCCAGAAGATTATCAATATAATCCTTTTATATCAAAAGGGGGCAAGAATAAGCAAAACGATGAAACAACCTCAAAAGGCAATGCCATGTATTCTTCTGTACACGAATGAATAAAAGACAAAATCTCCAGCATATCAATTTTATGGCCGATCATTAACTAGTTGTCGAGCATCGATTACAATTATTGTCATAATATCATTTACAATAGCAATGGAATAAGCCTAAAAAGGCCAACCTTGCATCTACTACTTTCAATAAAATATTTGAAATTATGCGGGGAGCAGTGAGAAGCCAGTTGCCGTAAAAATCCCATATAGGCCATCACATGCTTAGACCCATATGGGCAGCAGATGAAGCCAATCACTACCAAAAGTCATAAATGGCCAAGGGTAGAAGGGGCTAATCACACGTGAGACTAATGACGTTTGTATAGCTTCCGACAATGAGAGAAAATGCCCTCCCGTGAATGGATCTAACCTTGCATATGAAGAAAAAGTGGGCTACAGTGTGTACTCTCTGGCCATTGTCCATAAATAGGTCAACCATGCATAAGACCCCCACAGATTCCTAGCTTGATTTCAGCAGTAACTCATGGGGCAGGGTCTCTAAAACAAATTACCCCCTCATCAATGAACTGGTGGCCTTATGTTTGGTACCCTAAGTAGCCTTGTGCACCCCGTGAACTCTAGAGAGTAATTGTGGCCAACCCTGTGTATAAATCCCACCGAGTTCACGGCCCTAGTAGTTTCATTGGGCCCCTCTGATGGATCACAATTTATGAACTCCTCGGTTGTGATAAGTCTAGTGAACTCCAAAGAGTTACAGAGACCATTCATGTGAGACCCGACTCCAACCGCTTATGAGTCTAAAAAACTATGGTTGCTCCACTACTCAAGAGATTAAACTATGTGCTAGACTAACCTTGAAAACAGAACTATCCCCGCCCATCAAAATAAATACTATATAGGAGATACATCACACTAACAATCATGATAGATTGTCAATATATTATATGTGAATTAGTAGAGGAAATACAATATCAATATGTGCTCAAAATCAATAATAGCATTTCTAAAATTCATTTGAATATTACAAGGCAAAAGAAACAAAGGAATTTAAATATGAAAGCGACATCTTCACAATTCCTCTGACATGCCTAATGCTATTACATATCTTTGTAGATCTTCTCTTAACTGAACTTATGCTGCAGCTTAGGTTTGTTCAGCTTCGAGAATGATCTTAGCCTAATCAGGGACACCAGCTAGTTCTTGCTCTAGGGAGGCAGCCATTTCTTTATCTTTCATCAGCTCAATCCTCTCAATTTCAGCAATACGAGCATTAACTTCAATTTCTTCCGTAATCTTGCAAATGTTCAATTCTTCTTCTTGCTTCTTCACTTCAAGAAGAGCTATATCCTTTTACAGGAAAGCAATGTGATTCTCAATAACCACCCTGTTCTTGTCAGAAGCTTTTAGTCTATCACGAAGAAATTGATCCTCAACATTGTAACTAGATATTAAGATATTAGTTTAAGAAATTTTCTCCTTAAGGGACATAAGTTCTTGTTGATGATCCAAGATTTCTAGAGAAATAACAGTGCTTCGTGCTAATTCCAAGTTGTTTATCAAATTATAGAATTATAACAAGTAATCATACAAAGGAAGAACATTGATATGACCAAGCCTGCCTGAATGTTCAAGGACAACTAGAGCACTGTCCAAGAAGGGCCATTGAGTGGATCGTTGAAAGAATTAATGATAATATAGATATCATTTTTGAAGAAGACGAGTATAAGGGGTGATACTTTCTCCAAAGAAATTTTGTCAGAGATCGTACCTACGGAGTTCGAACCCGCAGAGCCACTCAGAGTGCAACTATAGCTGGAAGGGAAAAGGAAGACATAATCAAAAACATCAAAGTTGAATATATAAGCATTTGAAAATATAAGAGAAAGAAGAGGAAGCATACCCTCTCTAGGGGAAATTGCCCACACAAAAGATGTTCCTGCTACAGAAGATGTAGGTATGTCTATAGCTGCAACAACAACATTGAGAAAAAGCTCATGAACTCCAGTATTCAGGTCCAAAGTTGTTGGAGTTGGAATGTTAATAGGATCAGAGAAAAATTCCAAGCTTCGAGCCACCGGTTGGATAAGAGAAGGATGCGCGACGGGGGATTTCTTAGCATGGATGGGGACATCAAGAATCATAATAACGACTAGTGGAGCTCATGCAATGTCCTGAATTACCTCTACGCTTTGAGGAGAAAACATATTTTCTACCTCTATCCGAATGCTTGATAGGGGAATTTCTTCTTCTCTTGATACTGAAATCTTCACTATAGTTAGGAGGAAAGTTTGACCTTGTGCAGTTACATTGACAGCCTCCATAATATGAGGGGAATACGAAGCATTGAAGGAAATGAAAATTTTTACACCGGGGGAACAATTGGAGCATCCATAATCAAATTGTTCTTCTTCGATAAAAGCTGCTTTAACGAGAGAAGAAATGTTTGGAGGATCCGATTGAATTTCGAGGGGTGGAAGTTTAGTCCTGACATCACCATCTTCACCAATATCTACTTCAGCGTCCAATTCCTGATTATCGTCCATTAGGATATCCCCTTCGTCAATCAAACTCATAGAAGAAGATGTCTCACTAACTAATGTATTTGCTGAATAGTCTGACGAGCTGTCCTCTTCAGAGATTGCTTGTTTCCCTTTATGAATAGTCTTTACTGGAAGGAGACGAACACCTTGAGCGGGAGAAGGGTGTTATTATGACAAAAATTCTAGGGATAGAGATTTGGCTCTTGAACGAGTCATAAGAGAAGCCGTAGTAGCAATATGACCTGCGTCAAGAGAAACTACAATCATCATGCGATCTACAGTAGAAGGAGCCACAACTATGGTTTGATCTTCTACCTCTCGAGTGGGAGAAGAAAGAATAGCACCAGGGGTTTCGAATTCATCCGCAGGAGTGACTTGTATTCCTGTTCATTTTATAAGATCAAGAGGAGATTCGAAGGCAATCCATCCCTCCAAAGTGTTTGGCGACTTTATCTCTCTAATAGGCTTCTGTGGAGATCTTCTTACAAAGCTACCTCAGAGTAGTTGCATGATCTTTTTCGACGAAGTGTCCGATGCCTTATTTCGATCTATAATTTCTTAGCCTGGGAGGAGAAATCCAAATGGAATAGTCGACATGAAGAAAATTACGCACCAGGTAATAATGGTGTGACCACTAGCGCATCTAGGTGTATGAGGCTTGCACCTGATGGCTGACTCCTGGAAGAATGAAGTGGGAACTGAAGTTCCTAGCCAAGAGTTGTTTCCATATTATGGCCTAGTTATACGGACCAACCCCATAACTTTGAATTATTCAGGTAACCTCCTCTCTTGCTTGAGGTAATGTTTGGTCATAGCCGAATTGCCTCGCAAACCTACTAGGGTAGTAGGGCTCCCTCTGGAATTCTACTCCTTCTCACAGTGGCAAGCTACAAGATCGAATATAAATAAGGAAAGTTCTCTCAATTAGCTCCAAATCATTATTGTTTTCAACCTCTCTATCTTTGGCTTGATGGGTCAGATAGAAGGGAAAAAAGTCGATGAACTCCATATTCTCAATCTTATCAACGATCCATTCATATGCCTTCTTCGCCATTTTTCGTTTGAAAAATAGCACAAGGGAGGATGCTCAGGGTGAATGTACACCTTCTCAGGGTCATTATATGTCCACGAAAAGTATACCCCTAACCAACCCAAGAAGTAGTGCCACAGGGTGAAGAAAGACGCAGCCCCATCTACTGGACTTGAGTTATGTGCCGCAACATTCCCAAAAGCTCTATACAAAGAGCATAGGATGGGAGGAGCGAAAGAATATTTTTTTTCTTGCCTTCAGCCATGGCCCCTGCAGCTATAAATAGAGTTGGGCAAATGGCATCTGACCATTTCAAAATAGGTAAAACAACCAGACTTAACCAATATGCTAGGAAAGCTGCTAATTCAGTTTCAGGGGTGAAAGTGATCGGGCCTCTTATTCTTCTGTGAGCGGATTCCAACTCTAGGGAGTGACTACCAGAGAACCTGAGGAAGAAAAGAGAAGAATGAGAAAAACATGAAGATGCATATAAAAGGGGGAATAGAAGAAGTGTTGAAAGTACATACTGCAGAAATATTTAGAAGTGTACGAGCCACTAGAGTGAAGATATTTTATGTACATCTGGAAAGTATGACATTTCGTGGAAAAGTTCAATAGTAAAAGCAAAAATGTGGGGCGTTCTTCCAGGAGTGACATGAGAGAACTATGCATTTGTGGGAATATACTCATCAAGGAAAGAGCCGGTGATGGGTAGACCAACCATTCGATGAAGACCCCACAGAGTGATGCTCACTTCACCAATTGGGAGATGGGAGTTCATGGTGGAAGACCAGTGCTTCAAAAGCTTTTATAGATCGGGGTATCTTTGTAAAAGAAGTCAGAGGTGGTGTACAGAGTGTGAGGATTATAACATGCCGTGAGGAAATGCATGTACGATATCTCCCCGGTCTTCTGTACTAAACATTTTTTCGTAAGATAACCTTCCAAGATTTTTGGATCTTTTTAAACCCAGTTCACTACATATAGAAGCCAGTTCTGCGTCATATGCTCGGATGGCTCACTGTGGATCATAGAGAGATGATGCTGAAGGTTCAGAGGAATGATAACGGTCTCATCCTTATAGGGGTTTTAAAACTTAATCACATCTTCTTGAGACTTGATCATGTCCCAGACATTTTAATAACGTCTTTTGTTATGATCTCGTACTTTCTCCTGAAAATTTTCATCTTTACTCTTTTTCTTCTTATTTTTTGAAATAGGAGGGGAAGATTGGATAGGTGCAGGGTGAGAATCATCAGTCCGAAAGTTTGCAGCATATTTTAGCTAGTTCTCTTAGTCCGATTCATGGCCTTCCGTGGGTAGTCCTTCTAGTTCTTTCATTAGCAGGACATGATGGATGGGCTCAAGTAGACATTGAATTCGATCAATGAAATTGATTATTAGCGGGGCTGGCACTTTGAAAAGGGAAGAATAATCTTCGGTGGATTTGGCCCTCTTCTGAGAGCGGTCTTCAAGTGGTTGAGGATTTGAGGATTCGGTGGCATGTTGGTCAGGGGAGGTACGGGATCTTTTAGAGTGAACCATTAGAGAAGTAGGGAAGGTTCAGTAAGAGATCAGACACTTGGAGAATTTTAGTGCACAAGTTCAATTGTGCACAAGTTCAGTTGTGGGCAAAGGCTAGTTGTGCACATGATCTGGTTGTGCACAAACATCTAGTTGTGCGCAAGATCCATTGTGTGCAAGAATTGATTGTGCGTAAATTTTGTTGTGCGTAAATGATCGTTATGCGCAAAATGCTATTGTGCAGAAGAGAATAGTGCGCAGAGGGAGATGGATGCAAAGTTTGAATGAGTGGAATGATGACCTAGGCTAACTTATATAGAGCTCCTAGCTTGAGTTGTGCGTAAATTCTGTTGTGCGTAGACATGTGATTGTACACATTAAAGGAAAATGCAAATTAACAAAGATTGATCCCACATTTTCTTATTTTAAAGATAGGAAAGACAAAAATGCAAGATTAAGGGGGCATCTGTAGAGGTAAAAAATAATTAGAAGAAAGTAGAAGAATCCTAAGAAAAAAGAGATGTACTATTCCTTGAAAGAGTTGTGCACCACACAATGAAGATTGCTAGGAGAGAATAGTTGTGCGCCGCATAATAGGTGTGACCGCACAATGGGTGTTGGCGCACAATGGATGTGATCACACAAGGGGTTAGCGCACAACAGATCCGATGGGATGTTGACATGTGCAAAAATCTATATATACCCCACTATCCCCCATGTATGGTTATTAGAGTAATACCAAGGCAGCAAAAGGAGATCCGAGCTTCAGAGAGATTTAGGTATTTAAGGCATGCATCATGCGGTGCATAACACATGGGGCGCACAACTGGTGGGAGCACAACCCAAGTGGGAGCGGAACAACTTTCTTTGTCAGCTTAGCTCAAGCTCAAGTGATGGTTGCTCAAGAACCATGGAACATCAAAATCTTGGAATTAATTAGAATAAAAATTAATCTAGCTTGATACAGTCGAAATGCTATAGAAATGAACGAATACTGGATGATTAATATTTATATTGAATTATGTAAACGTTTTACTTTAGAATTAAAGGAGATAAAAGATGTAAATGAATTCAGATTAAATCAATATAGTGGTCATTCTCTTTATTCTTCTTTGTTAATTTTCGAGTAGAATAAATTCCCCCAAATCGAATGCATTTGTTTCTCGTCAAAACAGATATGTTAAACACTTCACGGGTTTTTGTTTGAATGAAGAAGTATTTTCAGTTTACTTTGATCTACTGTTGATTCCGGGCATAATGGATGCTTAGGAAAGCTTTTGAGGTTTTCTTACATATTTTACAATTGTGTGATATGTAAAATCCATTGATCAATCATTGACTTCGGGCATAGTCAATGCTTTAAATTCCTTACTGTAACACCCTGGATTTTGACCAATCTGGGATTTGACGTCCTTAGGCAGTGGGTCAATTAAAACACCTGGAAAATCGTTCAGAACCCAATTCCATAGCCAAAGAAACCACTTAGAATTAATTCCTTTAGAAATTAAGCGTAAGTTAGCTAGCGCAACATTGGAGTAGCTGGGAAATAGTCCCTGATCACTTTAAATATGTTCTATAAGACCCAAATCGAGTAGAACCAATGACTCTATAATACTCTATAACCTCGGACCAAACTCTAAGCAGGTTTGTTCTCTGGACCACTTTGAATCTTTGTATTGGATCTAGACTGCGCATCGAAAGTCCGATACCTCCTATCTTAGACCGTTAGAACTGCCTAGCTGGACTTGACACTCATTTCAAAAATCAAGTCAAACCAATAATCACAGGCCATTTCATTGAGCCCAGACAGAAGAGAGTGCGAATAGGGACAAAATTGAAATTTCAAATTCAAATCTGGCACACGACTTGAAGCGTCAGTATTGAGCGTTCTGACCGTCAGAATTCAGCCAGATTGCACCCTCGGATCAGGAGAAATTTCTATTTTATATCATGAGACTTTCAGCCCTGATCTACGTGCGGTGACCGCTGAACTGAAACTGGTCCGCCACGTGCGATCTGCGGACCCAGCCGGACTGAAAACTGAATACGTGCTAGATCTGGTACGCGTGAGCTTAAGTCCGATCGCATTCGGTCAGGGGACCACCAGAAAGCATCTTTTGGACCGAAACAGTCCCGATTTGGATATGCACTAAGTGAACTTTGTACCGGAGCCTATTTCGGGCAAGTTTGGGCTTATAAAAGGGGTTGAAACCCTCACTCCTCTCTCCCATCCTAGATTGGGAGAGAGAAAAGGTGAGAGTTTGTGAGAGAAGGTGGGAGAGAATTCCCTGCTGCTTATGCCACGTGCTGTACGTGCTTAGGCAACGCACTCCGATCACTTTTCCGGTGATTTCTCTATGTTTTCAGGTAAGAAAATACCCTAGAGATTGCTGATTTGAGATTCCTTTCATTTCCTAGCGAAGTAGCTAATAGAACTTGTGTATTAGGTTCTCTAATCACCGTAGACAAAGTGTATACGCTCCGTTCGAATTTACACATCCATAAGAGACAAGGTGCGGATTTTAAATGCTTTGATGACTGTTTCCAAAGATTTCAATGTTGTTTAATAGTAGATTATCGACGACAACACCGTTTGACATGTACAACATGCTGTCCGTTTCCTGTTTCGTAAATCAACGAAGAATATGAGATTTAGGGCATTTTAGTCATTTGTAGGAAGTACAGATTTCATTCATATTTTGCTGATGTGATTGACATGGTTTATTGTCGCATTAGAATGTTAGGAATGCGTGCATAATTAGTTTGGCGAAGAGATTCGCCTAAATGCGCACTTCGGGTCGACATACTATATGTAGACTTAAGTGTGTAGTGTAAGTGTTTGTATAAATGTTTGTATTAGCATGTATTGAATTAAATGATGTTATGAATTAGTTTGAGATGGATTTCTCAATTAATATGCTGACGTAAATGATTTCCTACATGTTGACTATATGCATGATTTCATTATATGCATGAAATGCATGTACTTGATGATTTACTTAAGTTCTATGTTATAACATGTGTTAACATGCTCACATGGTTATATTTCAATTCCAATGCTCTTGTATGATTTGCTGATGTGATTCCTTAATTGTTTGGGACTATGCTTAGTCCAAGCAGTCGGTAACCAAGCGAATTTATGGTTGTCTTATCTTTGCCATGAACGACGCGTCGATGAACGCGAGCCGTGTTTTGGAGTTGGCGGCAGTGGTTAGGCCACACGAAGTGTTTTACGCACTTCATGTCGTTCAACTTGAGATGCGATCGTGCTAGTCGAGCCCGTCAAGTAACCCGACTGGCCATTGTATGTTCACCCTGCATGAGTCATAACTGTTTGAACCTAGGGTACTGAACTTACCATTGTAAACCCTGTAAACCATGGTACCTTGATCCACGAAGACTCATGAGACGGGCATGGTGGTATGGGACACCGTGGTCGAGCTGTCGGCCTATGCTGGGGCCACAAACCTCCCCGTAGTGACCAGTGAGCACCTAGTCTCATGAGCAGATTATGGTGGCATGGGACACTATATTCTAGCTGTCGGCCTACACTGATCAGGCGACGAGTCCTTTGTAGTGACCGCGAGCCTATTCTGAGTCTACGGGAGGTGATGACCCTTCAGTAGCAGTAGAGTACAGTAGGCCTGTATTGATAAGGTGATGGGGGAGCAGTGCAACAAGTGCGAGCAACAGCCCTGGCAGCCCTTGCAGCGACCTACAAAATATACATCGTATGAGATTACTAGGAGTGACGACCCTAGACAGGATCTGTGTTGGGATTGATATAAGGGAAGTACCTTAGTTTTCTAATATTTCTGTATGAACAGGACTAATAATAACTCGGTAATCATATCACCATGACATTTCATGTGCCTGGAAGATGTGGAGCACTTGAGGGTCGATTGCATGCCGCGGTCGTAAGATGGTGCCATATGAGGGAGATCGTCGGTGAGGGCATACATCACGTCATGTCATATTGCATTAACAACAATATTAGGATTGTTTGATTTACTGCTTTACTATTATCGCATGATTAATTTGAGAATATGTTAATCCTTGCTCTATTATTCCACTGAGTTAGCTACTCACTCCCACGTTACGGGACGGTGTTCCTGGACACCCACCAGACCATTTTGTGATTGCAGATGATGGCGCGGCCTGTGAGGCGGAGCCGGACTTGATGATGATGAGGAGGATCCCTCCTTTATGTGTGTTCTGATCGACGGGATTACAGGGAGGTTGATTAGATGTCTTGACACTTGTCATTTTATATATTCAGAGCACTCATGTATATACTTTCTTTCTATTTTGAGGTATACATGTATATGTTTAACCTGGTAACATGTTCACACTCAAGAGACACACAACAGTTTATATATGTTATACATACTATCACAGACTTCCGCTGGTAAATTTAACTGTCTCTGGAGTATGATATGCTATTCTGGATTAATCTCACTCATGTTTAATACATTATCACAGACAACATTCAATCATACATATCTATGTTGCATAAATAACATTTTGGAACTCGGGAGTTGGGTTTTTGCTCGACCCCCCGATTTTCGGGATGTTACACTTACGATCATTACATTAATGCTTTATGAGGGAACTAATCCAATGAAAGTTGAAAATCTTTTTTAATATATACATGATGTTTTAATTGTTCTATCATCCGATTGGATATAATAGGACTTTGATTCCAGTTGTGTTTTCAATTGAATCATGTAACATTAAGATGCCTACAAGTGGATCCTTAGTGCTCTAGTTTTTCTTTATCATTGATAGTTATTCACAAATGATCTCTTTATCTAGAATTCGGTAGTTAGTAGATTCTAATTTTAGTTTTAATTTATTTTAGAATTCGTACAAAGCAAGTCCTTGTTGGTATGCCCTCAGTCTCACTGAGTTATTACTACATCGCAACCCTGCATTTGGGGTGACAAGCGAACACTTGCTATGTGTTACAATGAATGACACAAAAAAGGAGCAAAACTGCATTTAGTTTTCGTCTCAGTTGAGCAGAAGCAATGGGGAGTTGACACATGAAAAGACAACCTACGACATTTATTGCATTGAACAAAGAGCCACCGTCACTTTCACCGTTTTGTCCAAACACTACAAGAAAACCCACTTTTACCTACGAAAAATTTTGTTAGTAAATTCGTCGATAAAACAGCATCATAAAAGGTTTTTACCAACAAAAATTTCAATCGTTGGAGATGGCAAGATTTTTAGCGACGAATTTTTTCTTCAGTAAAAAAAAAAAAACAAAAAAAATTTTACTGACAATCTTTTTCGTAGGTAAAAATATTTACAAAACTTTTACTAACGAATTTTTTTGTCGGTAAAAAATAATTGTAAAACTTTTACAGACGATTTTTTTCATAGGTAAAATTATTTATAAACCTTTTACCTACGAATTGTTTCGTCGCTAAAAGATAAGTGTAAAACTTTTACCAACAATTTTTTTTTAGGTAAAAATATTTAGAAAACTTTTACTGATGATTTTTTTCGTTGGTAAAAAATAAGTAAAAACTTTTATCGATGATTTTTTTCGTAGGTAAAAATATTTGCAAAACTTTTATCGATGATTTTTTTCGTCGATAAAAAATAAGTAAAAACTTTTACCGACAATATTTTTTAGCGGTAAAAAATAAGTGAAAAACTTTTACCTACGAAAATGTTCATAGGTAAAAATATTTCACAATACTTTTACCTATGAAAATCTTCGTAGGTAAAAATATTTACAAAACATTTACCTACAAAAATTTTTGTAGGTAAAAGTCTCTTCTTCTTTTTTCACTATTCCAGCACAAAATTTCTGATATACACATGTTATAATATATTTCATCATATTCTTCTTGATATACACCTGTTATCATATTCACATTCACATCCACTTAAACCCAAACTAGTAAATCCATCCAAACATAAAATACATTCATCCAAACACAAATAATCTTATCCACATCGCATTCATTCACGCATAAATATATATAAGTTTAACATCATATATAAAAATACAAAAATTCACAAAGATGAAGGTGGAGGTGGTGGGGCATCGGTGGGTAAGAGTGGAGCGAGAGCTTGAAACATCTTCATCATCCATCGCTCATGCTCCACCCGCGTCTCCTCCATCCTCCTCTATAAGTGCTATGGTTTTTTGCTCCTTTGATTGTCAAATTTTATAGTGTCAAAACCACAATTTGTGTCTTGTGTAGCACATTGATATATATGTTCAAGGCACTTATAGAGAACAAAGATAAGGACAATGCTTCAAGACAAGAACAAAGATCTACTTTAAGAAATGCAAGATCAAGTACATTGATCACTCCTTTAAGCTTTAAAGTTCAATGTTTTAAAGTGACATCTAACTACAAGTCAACAGTTCATACTCAAGACTCAAAGTGAAGTACAACTCAAGTACTACAAATTCAAGCTTCAAAAGATCCTAGGTGCAAGCTTCATTATTTGTCGGGATCTCAAGCTTCATGAACTTCAAAGATCGTCTATCATCTGAAGAAAAGAATGTTCAATGTTCATACATCATGTCCAAGGTAAGAAAGATCTTAGATTGACCTTAGGGTAGGTCATTTTTTATACATAATTCAAATTGAATCATTTTGTAAGTGTTTGAACTGTTCTTCGACTAGTCATGGACTCTGTTCAACTAGTCCTAGCACTGGCTCAACCAGTCCAAGAAATTTTAAGACCAGTCCTAAGATTGTTGTAAAATTTTGAAATTTTTTATTAAGCCACGACCAGTCCTAGGGACTGCTCGATTGGTTGTGTGAACAGTATACGACTCGTTCACGATCAGTCCTACAGCTACAATTCAAACTCCAGCAACTGTTTCTAGTTCCACATGACTAGTTCTGGAGGTCACACGACCAGTCATGCAAGGCCTACGACCAGTTGTGGAATGACTTTATCCGATCGTGATCAAAATTTCAAAAATCCATTGGTCCTACAACTAGTCATAGTGTCCACAGGACCAGTCGAAGGTGCGACTTCTACACTTATAAATAGAGCACGATTTTCAGAGTTTAGTAATCCAATTCAAGTATAATCAAGACATCACTCTGAGAGATAAGTTTGTAAACTTCTTAAGCTATATTGTGTATATTTAATATTCTCTTTTATTAGCTTTTTATATTTGATTTTGTATTCTGCATTCCAATTTGATTTGAAAGAGGGATTGAAGAATTCCTACTTCTTAGAATCAAAATCAAATAGAGCTAGCCCAACTTGATTTAATTTAAAATCAATCTAGAACTCAGAACCATTTCATAAGTGAGTGTGGACATTAAACTTCTATATTATAACTTCTACTCTGACTTGTTTCTTCCGAGCTGCAACAAAAGGAGAATATTCAGGTATTTTACATTATTGTAATTTTTTTTTTTTAGTTTCTTTTGAGATTAAGCTAGAAACATCTCATTCTTTTGGTTATCTAAGGAGATCTAGAAAGCTCAGAGTGTGTGTTTTTTTGAATTGTATAATCCCACTTGAAAGACATAATTATGAGGGTTTTAGGTGAACCTGGAAAAACCTATTTTCATAGTAAACACCAATATCCACTGTGTGAGGATATTAGGAGTGGAGTAGTTATGTGGCTGTTGTTTAACAGTTGGTGTGCACACAGGCGAACCACTATAATTCTTTATGTTTTGTGGATGTGTGGTTTATTTTCTATATATTTTATCATTCAAGATTGCGGGTTGTATTTATGGATGTCAATGTTGTAATCTTTACATTTCAGCATTGTGGGGAATGTTGTAATAACTTAGATTTCCTTTCTTGCTATTTCCTTTTTATTCCTCTTCAGTTTGAGTTCTTGATACACAAACTGTTCTAGTAAGGTTGTCCTGTCATAAACCCTTGGTTTTTATAGTGTAAGGTTGTCCTTAAAACAACATTTGTATCAACCTTTTAATACTAGAATTTTGAGGATTGCTTTACATTTTCGCATTGTGTATTGTTTATAGTGCTATCTTTCCTTTAATTGGTTAAATTCCGCTGTTATCATTTTAATTTGGCATAGTCCTATTCACCCCACTCCCCTTCTAGGACTCTAGGTCGGCCTTTTCAAGTGATATCAGAGCCTAATAGCTCATTGTTTTTTATTTCTTGAGCTAATCGATCTGAGTTGGTTCTCAAAATTCTGGCTTTCAGTCACTAGGCCTCCACCATTTGATGGCAACAATTATGCTTATTGGAAAGCCAGAATAAGGATTTTCTTAAAATCCATGGATGAGAATGTGTTGCTATCCACAGTGACTGAATGGACCCCTCCTACCACTGAAGTAACTAGTATCGATGGATCCAAGTCTATGAGAGTAACACCTTATTTTTCTTGGGCCACTCTTCAGAAAAGTGAGACTAGTGTAAATGCAAAAGCACTAAATGAAATCATTTGTGCACTATCACCGGATGAATTCAAAGGAATTATATCCCATGATTCTGCAAAGCAAGCCTGGGATATCTTAGAAATGACACACGAGGGAACATCAATTGTCAAGAAATCTAAAGTCCAAATCCTCACAACCAAATTTAAGGAAATACGCATGGAAGAGAATGAAATGTTCATGGACTTCTATACAAGATTAAATGACATTGTGAACTCTATGTGGGGTCTTGGTTATAAAATCACAGAAAGTAAGTCTGTATAAAGATATTGTGCTCACTTTCTGAACAGTTCAATTCTAAGGTAATTGCGATCCAAGAACTTTGTGATACAGATAATATGAGGGTAGAAGAATTAGTTGGCTCTTTACAGACTTATGAGTTAACTTTTAAAGCTCCTAAAGGTAAATCTATCGCCCTTAAATCTTTTAAAAGTGTTTCTCAAGAAAATAATAGTAATTCTGATTTAGATAATTTTGAAAATGATATGGTGCTTTTAGCTTAAAAGTTTTACAAAATTTTCGAAAGTAAAAAGAGATTGATTTTCAAAAGTCTAATGATAAGAAAAGATCTAAATATAAAACTCAAAAAACTTTAAAAGACAGTCACTGTTATAACTGCCATGAATATGAGCATTTAGCAAACAAGTGTCCTAAAAAGGACAAACCTAAAAAGAAATGAACGTTAGCTACTTGGGATGAATCTTCTGGCACTGAAGCCTCTTCTGAATTAGAAATTTTAAAACTGAGTCGGGCAATGAAGTTAAAGCCCTTATGACTCTAGCCAAGTTCACTTTTTCAGATAATGATGATTCAACTAGTGAAGAAAATTTGAATAATGATTATGAAAATGAAGATGATCTTCAAGATGCTTATAATGCCTTTTATAAGGAAAGTTGTAAAATTGCTGTTAAACTAAAACTTCAAAAAAAAAAGTTTTTGAAACTTAAAGAAAATTTTGATTCTCTTGTTTTAGAAAAATCCCACATTTTAGATTGTTTTGAAAAATCTAAAGGCAATTTAGATTTCAAAACCTCCCTTATTGAAAATCTTAAATCTAAAAATGAAAAACTTGAACTTGAAGTCTCTTCACTTTTGAGTTTAAAGGATACATGGAGGTATGCCCAAGGTGTTCTAAAGTTAGAAAAGCTTTTGTCTGGATTAAGAAAATGTAGCGGCCTATCTAATTTGGGCTATGACAGAAATATTCCTCCTAAATAGAAGAATACTCCTCCTAAATTTGTGAAATGAGAGTCTTTAAACTCAAAAGGGAATAGTTCAAATCAAAATTTTTCTAAAATTGCCAAAACTTTTTAGTCTTTAAAACATAAATGCAACCATATTAATTATAAAAATCAGAACCGAATTCCTTTAATTGAGAAAATAATTGATTTACTTAAGGAGCTCTTAAAATCTAACTCAGTAGGTCATTCTTACAACAACTACAAACACAAGATGACCAACTATACTCCTAAACCCAAAACTATAATGAAATGGGTTCCAAAGGTTACTTGGTTGCCCACACGGCTTTCAAAGCTACAAGTCATTTAAAGTGGTACCTAGACAGAGGTTGATCCAGGCATATGACTGGTGACGAAGGTCTATTCACCAATCTTAAAGACATTACTGATGGATCAGTCACATTTGGTGATGGTGGCAACTATAAGATTATTGGCCAAGGTACGTTCAACTCTTTAACCTCCCCTTATTTAAGAATATTTTATACGTTGAAGGGTTAAAACATAACCTCTTAAGCATATCTCAAACATTCGATAACAATCATAGCATAAAATTTACTAACCAAGGTCGTGAAATTTTAAACAAAAAGGGTTCTATAATATTAACTAGTCATAGAACTTCTGAAAACTGCTACATTGTAAGTGATTCTAGCTCATCTAATCAATCATGTTATATGGTCCATACCGATGAAACTGTATTATGGCATAAACTCCTTGGACATGTACATTAACACAATTTGTATAGATTGAGTAAAAGAGAACTAATAAGAGGTCTACCTAAATTACAGAAAGTAGATAAAATTTGTGGCAAATGCCAGATTGGTAAAAAAATTAGGAGTACTCACAAAAGAAAGGACTCCAATGCCACATCCAAACCACTCGAACTTCTCCACATGGATCTTATAGGACTAACCAGGACGGAGAATCGAGGTGGTAAAAAATACATACTAGTAATCGTGGAAGATTTTACCAGATTTACTTGGGTAGTATTCTTAAGGGATAAATCAGAAACCTTTAATGAAGTAAAAAGAGTTCTCAAACAAATCCAAACGGAAAAACGTTCTCAAGTCTGTAAGATCCGTAGTGATCATGGATCAGAATTTGAGAATAGTAATTTTGAAAAATTTTGTTGTGATCAGGGAATATCACATGAATTCTCTGAGCCCAAAATATCACAACAAAATAGAATTGTTGAAAGAAAAAATAGGGTGCTTCAAGAAATGAAAAATGTAATGTTGAATAGTATAAAACTCCCTAAAAATCTTTGGGATGAAGTTGTGAATACTACCTGCTATATAATCAACCGGGTTTATACAAGTAAGTCAAACAATAAAATGGCCTATGAAATGTTGTTTGATAAGAAGCCTACTATCAAAACTTTTGAGTTTTTGATAGCAAGTGCTATATTTTATGTGATCGTAAAAATCTGGGTAAGTTTGACACCAAAAGTGATGAAGGGATCTTTTTAGGATATGCTTTAAACAGTTGAGCGTATCGAGTACTGAATAAGAGGACCGGTGTAATTCAAGAGTCCATCAATGTGGTCATTGACGATCACTTGAATACACCTGCCTCAAGTTCAGATAATGATAAAGTTCTTCTAATTGACAAACCAGATACTTCATCAAGTCAAAATAACATGGAACTGAGGACTGTTAAAGATCATCCAACCACTCAGATTCTTGAAAACCCTCTCACTAGTGTGCGCACTCATAGACAACTAGAAGATATATATAATTACATGTACTTTACATCTCAAATAGAACCGGCTAATGTAAAAGAAGCTCTTACAGACAAAAACTAGATTGTTGCGATGCAAGATGAGCTTAATCAATTTGTGGGAAATGAAGTTTGGTAGTTAGTTCCTAGGCCAATAGATAAACATATTATCGAAACTAAGTGGATTTTCAAAAATAAGTTTGATGAACTTGGTAATATAATTCAAAACAAGGCTAGACTGGTTGTATAAGGGTACACTCAAATTGAAGGCATCGATTATGATGAAACGTTTACCAGAGTATCTCATCTTGAATCAATCAGACTATATATATCCATTGTTTGCTTTAGAAAATTAAAAATTTCTCAAATGGATGTAAAGAGTTCTTTTTTAAATGGTGATTTATATGAAGAAGTGTATGTTGAACAACCAATGAGTTTTAAAGACCCTAAAAATACTGATCATGTCAATCGCTTAAAAAAGGCTCTCTACGGTTTGAAACAAACTCCCATGGTATAGTATGAAAAATTAACTAAGTTTCTACTAAGTCATAATTTTCTAATAGGAAGTGTTGATAAAACTCTTTTTATTAAGAAACATAACGATGATATCTTAATATTGTAGATCCATGTTGATGATATTATTTATAGATTTACTTGTACTAACTTGACTATTGAGTTTGCAGATCTTATGAAATCTAAGTTCGAAATGAGCATAGTTAGGAAATTGAATTATTTCTTAGGGTTGCAAGTTAAACAGCAACATGAGGGTATCTTTATTTCTCAAACCAAATATGCTTTAAACATAGTTACAAAGTTTAAATTTGAGAATGGGAAAAATTTTGATACTCCTATGAGCACAACATTAAGACTCTCAAAAGACTCTACAAGTAAAAGTGGATCTTAAATTATATCGTAGTATGATTGGCAGTTTACTTTATTTAACTGCAAGTAGACCTGATATTGCTTTTAGTATTAAAATTTGTGCTAGATATCAATCTGACCCTAAAGAGTCACATTTAATTTTTGTTAAGCAGATTATGTGATATGTCACAAGTACAATAAATTTGGGCTCTAGTATCCACATGATACTAGTGTTCAATTGGCTGGTTATATAGATGCTGATTGGGCTGGTAATATTGATGATAAAAAATCAACCAGTGGTAGTTGTTTCTATATTGGAAACTATTTAGTTTCTTGATTTAGTAAGAAATAAAGTTCTATATCGCTCTCAACTGCTGAGGCTGAATACATCGCAGCTAGAAATGCATGTACTAAACTTGTATGGATGAAAAGAATGTTAAGCGATTATGGAATTGCACAGGATTCTATGGTTTTATATTGTGATAATTTCAGTGCAATAAATATATCTTAAAATCCAATCCATCATTCACGAACCAATCACATTGACATTAGATATTACTACATTCGTGAATTAGTGGAAGAAAAGATAATCATTGGAATACATTCCGACTGAGACTCAACTTGCTGACATTTTCACTAAACCGATTGACAAATGCAATTTTAAAAAATTGAAATTTGATCTTGGTATGTGCAATTTAAATTTATTATTGATGCATTTTGTATTATAATATATATATTTATAAATTTATTTGTTTAAATTTCAATTTTATGTGAAAAATGTATGTTTTTGGTTGTGCATGACCAGTCGAGGATGTACTTGACCAGTCGTGTCACGACCAGTCGAGGACATCCCACAACTAGTCCTGTAGCATACTGGTGCTTTTAATTTGGGAAAAAACCTTTTTCTTCCTCATTTGCTCTTCCTCTCCAACGAGTTTAAGCTCGACCGGTAGTACCCATCTTCTTGATTCTTCAAGGTTGGTCCGTTATTTCTATTTTCTTGTATATTCAAGTTTGTATCACTTCATTTTCATACTTGGAGTGATTTATTTCTCTTCTTCTTGAGATTTTTGGAGTTTTCTTCACCAAAATTTGATTTAGAGAAACTCCACTCTACATCATTTGCAACCTCTTAATTTGTTGTATTCCTCGTTGTAAATGGATGCTAAAGGTAGAAAGAAAAGTTCCCAAGGTCCTTCAACATCTATATTAACACCTATCATAAGGCGCCACATTCGGTCACCCGAAGATGATCCTCTCTATGTGTGGGATTTAAGGTTGCACAATGTGATAGTTGAGCGACCTGTGCATGTTGAACATCTTGCTCCTTTTGATCTCCTTCCTCTTCTCCAATCTGTAGGATGAGCTAACATTTTACATTGGGGTGGGCCGACATACCGGTCTTTTGCACAGGCTATGTATGCTTGTATTTCTAATTTTTCAGCTAAAAATTTAATGTTTGTAATAGCAACTAGAGAAGGTCCATTTGAAGTTAATCATCATTTGATTTCTGGCCTTATGGACATACCTGTCAATGATGAAGGTATTCTAATTAGCTCTCTAGTTGATAAACCATCTGAATTAAAAAAATGTATACTTACTAGAGCATTATGCAACATAGATGCGTAATAGAGTTAAAATGGGAATGCGCTTACTTCAAAGTACTTGTTACCTCGATACATGGTTCTTTACAGGATATTTATTTCAAATCTTTATCCACGTTCTGGTAACAAAACTAATCTCACTTCTTTCATGGTTCGAATTTTGCATTCCATCATCTCTGGTACAAATGTTTATCTTCCTTCTTTAATCTACCATTCCATTATATAATTCCGTCTCCATCCTGGACACAGCGATATTCCATTTATATATCTTATGACTGTGTTAGCCACTCATATGTTAGTAGCTATGCTTGTTGGAGAGGCTCTTATTCATTATCTTATTTTCAACAATTCAAATATAAACAAGATGAAATTAAGGCTGGCTGATAGCTAAGTGGATGTGGGTGATGATGGAGTTGAAGCAGTGAATGAAGAAGAAGGTGGCGATTTACTTCCAGATGATATAAACATGGATGACATCTTTAATGAGCTCGAATCAGATTCTGAGGCTGACCCTGACTATCAGCCTTCTGATTTCGCTGAGAGGTTGCATTCTCTTGAGGAGCAGGTGGCTCAGATACGTGTAACCCAGGATTCTTAATTTGCTTATATGCGCAAATATATGAGGCGCATTAATAAGGGTTTACAACAAATTGACCCATCTATTCCTGATCCCTCTTCTGGATCTGATTAAGTGTTTTCTCATATGGCCTGTAATAACTCTTATGATACTTTGCTTTTTTTCTGTTTGTGAGACTAACTTTGGAAGAACTTGATTCATGTTGATTACTTATATGAGTACATTATTTACTTATATCTTGCCTAGTTTGCTCCCTTATTCCTCTTTTGTTTATTTTCCTCTTCCATATCTTAGTTTCTTTCTTTGTCATATTATGACAAAAAGGGAGAGAATATTTTGTTATGCTTGTGCTTGCTTATGGATATGGACTGGATATGGATTGTGGGAAGTAGCATTTTTTTCGTAAGTGTGCTACTCAGGGGGAGTAAGTAAGGAGGTATTTTAACTATTTCATGATGATGTGCTCTGGTTATTATAACTGGTGCATTATACTCTCGTGTATATATGGTGTATGATTCTTTATTGAGCATGTAATGCTTCTCTTATTTTTATTAGAGTGTGTTTTGTCACAAATTTAATAAAGGGGGAGATTGTAAGTGCTATGGTTTTTTGTTCCTTTGATTGTCAAATTTTATAGTGTCAAAACCACAATCTGTGTCTTGTGTAGCACATTGATATATATGTTCAAGGCACTGCATCACATGTATAAGGACAATGCTTCAAGACAAGAACAAAGATCTACTTTAAGAAATGAAGATCAAGTACATTGATCACTCCTTTAAGCTTTAAAGTTCAATGTTTTAAAGCGACATCAAAATACAAGTCAACAGTTCATACTTAAGACTCAAAGTGAAGTGCAACTCAAGTACTATAAATTCAAGCTTCAAAAGATCTCAAGTGCAATCTTCATTATGTGTCGGGATCTCAAGCTTCATGAACTTCAAAGATCATCTATCATCTGAAGAAAAGAAGGTTCAATGTTCATACATCATGTCCAAGGTATGAAAGACCTTAGATTGACCTTAGGATAGGTAATTTTGTATACATAATTCAATTGAATCATTTTGTAAGTGTTTGGACTGTTCTTCGACTAGTCCTGGACTCTGTTCGACTAGTCCTAGCACTGGCTCGACCAGTCCAAGAAATTTCAAGACCAGTCTCAAGATTGTTGCAAATTTTCAGAATTTTTTTGTTAAGCCATGACCAGTCCTACAGACTGCTCGACCGGTCGTGTGAACAGTGCACGACTCGTTCACAACCAGTCCTGTAGCTACGACTCAAACTCCAGCAATTATTTCTGGTTCCACACGACTAGTCGTGAACAGGTCATGACCAATCGTGGAGGTCACATGACTGGTTGTACAAGGCCTACGACTAGTCGTGGAACGGCTTTATCCCATCGCGCTAAAATTTCAAAAATTCGTTGGTCCTACGACCAGTCATAGTGTCCACAAGACTAGTCGAAGGTGCGACTTCTACACTTATAAATAGAGCACGATTTTTAGAGTTTGGTAATCCAATTCAAGTATAATTAAGATATCACTCTGAGGGATATGTTGTAAACTTCTTAAGTTATATTGTGCATATTTAATATTCTCTTTTATTAGCTTTTTATATTTAATTTTGTATTCTGCATTCCAATCTGATTTGAAAGAGGGATTAAAGAATTCTAACTTCTTGGAATCAAAATCAAATAGAGCTAGCCCAACTTGATTTAATTTAAAATCAATCTAGAACTTAGAACCATTTCATAAGTGAGTGTGGACATTGAACTTCTATATTCAAACTTCTACTCTGACTTAGTTCTTCCGGTCTGCAATAAAAGGAGAATATCTAAGTATTTTACATTATTGTAATTTTCTTTGTTTTGGTTTCTTTAGAGATTAAGCCAAAAAAATCTCATTCTTTTGGTTATCTGAGGAGATCCAGAAAACTCAGAGTGTGGGGTTTTTCAAATTTTGTAAGCCCACTTGAAAAACATAATTTTGAGGGTTTTAGGTGAACCTAAAAAAATTTATTTTTATAGTAAACGCTAATATCCAATGTGTGAGGATATTATGAGTGGAGTAGCCATGTGGCTGTTACATAACAGTTGGTGTACACACAGGAGAACCACTATAATTCTTTTTGTTTTGTGGATGTGTGGTTTATTTTCTATATCTTTTATCATTCAAGATTGTGGGATGTATTTATGGATGTGAATGTTGTAATCTTTACATTTTAGCATTGTGGGGAATGTTGTAATAGCTTAGATTTTCTTTCTTGCTATTTCTTTTTTACTCCTCTTCAGTTTGAGTTCTTGATACACAAACCGTTCTAGTAAAGTTATCCTGCCATAAACCCTTCGTTTTTATGGTGTGAGGTTGTCCTTAGAACAACATTTGTATCAACCTCTCAATATTAGAATTTTGAAGATTGTTTTACATTTCTGTATTGTGGATTGTTTATAGTGCTATCTTTCCTTTAATTGATTAAATTCTATTATTATCATTTTAATTTGGCATAGTCCTATTCACCTCCCCCCCCCCCCCCCCTCTAGGACTCTAGCTCGGCCTTTTCATCCTCTCCTGCTCATTCCTCTACCTCGCCTGCTCCTCCATCCTCCTCCTCTCCCGCTCCTCTCTCTGCCTCGTCAAATCCTCCATCCTCCTCTCTTGCTCCTCCCTCTACCTCGCCAGCTGCTCTATCTTCCTCTCCTGTTCCTCCCTTTACGTCGTCTGCTCCTCCCTTTATCTCTCCAGCTGGTCACTCTGCCTCTCCAGATGCTCTCTGATGTCATGGACAATGACCCGTAGCTACTGAACCTCTCTCTCTCTGTGACATTAGCTCAGTGTATGGCATTGTTGCTAATGATGATGGATCAGCTGGAGGTGGCTCTAGTGGGTGCCATGAGCTTGGAACCATAGCCAAGCCCACGCATATATCCAGAACGGGTGTCAAGCACCTCACTCAAGGTCTCTAGCTCATTCCGCTGAGTACCATTGGGAGTGGGCTGACTACGTAAGGTGTCCATCATCGCCTGTAATGAAAACATATGAACTTTCACAATAAATGATATTATTATAATTCAATACAATTAAATTTTACAATGTAAGGATTTTTACCCAATTCTCTCTAGCTGTAGGATGTACCCAAGATCCTATCGCCTGCCGAGAGTGAGTCCCTCTGTAGAGGTCTACTGGTTTGGGCTCCTAGCCAGTGACGGAATCTCGCTACGTAATCGAAAGGATAATAGAGTTAATATAAATGCATGAAAAGAATATGTCAAATTATTAATTACTAGTAATTTCTTACCATGTCATAAAGAAGTCATACAAATGACTTTGAACCAGCTACGTGGTTCACTTCTAACTTTCTCCTATTGTAAGAATTTATTTTGCTCCTCTTCTAAACACATTATTCATAATACATTGTTATTAGTTACGAATTTAATTGTTACTTTAAGATATCGTAAATATGTAAATATTACCTGAAAAGACTCAGATGAAAATCTCTTGCAAAGTATCCGCCAGTCCTCATGGGTAACGTGCGGCGGTGCAGACTATATGCCCTTCTCGTGGCTCATGCACTGCATGTACCACTTGTGTAAGTCACCACGGTGCTCCTTAAACTGCTCCTTGACCATGTCATCAACAACATGGAAAATGTGTGGAACAATCAAATCCAAGTCAAATTTATCTTGTAGTTTCGTAAATAATAGATTAAGAAATAAACTTATTAATAAAATAACTTAACCATAAATGAACTTTTATAAAATAAATTTTAATTTACTAAAATTTACCTGAAGGCGTTGACAGATGAGCTGCCGCACATCATCTGTCACATCCACCCAATGAGGGCTAGTGGGGGGATCAGAAATTGGTATAAGACACCGACCTCCGACATAAATAACCTAGCATTGTTTCCAACAGGTTTAATGCAGTGTTGTGAGAACACCGTCACCCTACCCTCATGCTTAAGTCACTCTAAAAGTAACCTACACGTGGGTTCATGTCCTCGTCAGCTGGTCGATGATGTTATTACAAAAGAAATATGTAAGTGTAAACATAAACAGAAGTCATTAAAAGAAATATATGTCTAGACTTACATGTAGTACCCGGTGTATGCACGACTGAGGGATCAGATGCCTGCGATGCAACATTTGACGGCGATGTTGTATCCGTCACATTACGGGTAAAAGGGGTAAATCCAGTTCGCGAATGACGTGGCCTTCCACCTGTTGCCATCACTGAATATGTGCCAGCTACGAACTTATAAATTTAAACAATGTCAATACAAGTGAAATATACTAAAACATTATACAAGTAGTGTTGATGGTACAATGCATTTATGCTTATGCTTAGAGAGATAATTAAAATATGATTAGACCATTACACTATAATGTAAGCAGAATATAATAAAACTATAAACTTTAATCTATAACCCTTAAAAATTTCATTACACATTTTCATTTTATATTAAATACACGTATTTTGTTATAATACAAAATAACTTTTAGGTAAACTATCCGAAGTACTCCCTGCATAAGTTATCGTACGCTTTAGAAGTATATGTCATGTTGTGTAAAGCACTCGACATTGTTATAGCCAACACGTCCATCACAATAGGAGAAATCTGGCCTCTCAGGACTCCATGTAGATGTGCAAGTTTCTCGCAGTTATATATCTCCATCAGATCCAGAATTTATTTGAGATGGTATAATCTTTCATCTGAGTCGTCGTCAATATATTCCGCCCTACACTCATCAACCAAACCAGGTATCTCTTTGGCCCTACCAGAAGAAGATAGGACTGGATGGTCCATCTCCAATAGCTAATGAAGTATGGCTCGTGCTTCTGCTACGCTCCGGTTTAAGGAGGACATAATCAAAAATTGACTCAACTGCAAATGTGATTATAAACAAGTCAATTAAAGGAATAAATTATGACTTATAATTTTCACGTATACATGTAATACATAAATTATTCGAATTAAAAAATGACATGTAAATCATGTGTATATTTAATAATTATCATCTATATCACTATCGCTTAGTGTTATTTCTTCTTCACCATCACTATCGCTGATCAGTATTTCCTTTTCATCGTTTGTAATGTTGTCTCAATGAAACCATTATCATCTCTAATAATGTTATGTATTATTGAGGCATCAATATGATCAGGTGGCAAATCATCTCTGTCCAATTGCACCACATCAATATCAACACTTTAATCATTCCACGTATCCCCAAATGGCATGTCTTCTTGATACGCTTGTTCAACCCTAGACGTTTCATTTGCCCCATCTTCGTTATCTTTAACTTCTAGTACGAGAACGTCAAATACGTTCCTAGGCTTTATTTTCTACACCATGTGCCAAGAGCCACCTAACTTGGTGTCAGCGAAGTAAAATACTTATTCGACTTGGTTGGCAAGGACAAATGGGTCATCATTAAACTACTTCTGAGATAAATTTATGCTCGTAAAATAGTTGTCAGTCTGTATTCCCAACTTCTTATTTCCAATGTCCCACCAATCATATTTAAATAAGTACACCTGCTTTCTCATACAATAACTCAGCTCAATAATTCCGTCAAAACATCGTAAAAGTCAATTCTACCTCCTCATGCGTTCCCTTCACAACTATCCCACTATTTTATGTGGTCTTATATTTATCACGTTCTTTAGTGTGGAACCAAATCCCGTTTATAATACAACCTGTATATCTAGATACACGTCTATTAGGGCCACACGCCAGTGAGTAGTGCATCAGACGTATCCGCAGAGTTGCTAGTGCACAACGTCTTCATATATTATTATGTATAGAATGTAATTGTTTAGGGATTTTCTTATGTTCAAATAATGTGCAATACAATGAAAATTCTAAGTGTGGTGAGATACAATGTGAAATCTTACACGTTTTACGAACCATTCTGGAAACTGATCCTAATGCATTCGATCATAATTTGTCGTGAATTGGGACTTCATCTGGTTGATGTGTTCGCTACACATAAATGGAATGTCATCAGTAAGAAACATTAAGATCATCGTATGTAAAGAAAATAATAATCGAGGGAAGACTTATTCTAAGTATGACTCTATTTCTTCACAATTATGCAATATATACCTCGCGCCTTTGTTAGATCCCCAAGGTCTATATCATGAAACGTCAGGGATCCTAAAGGATGAACGTTATGTACGAACACAGATATGAGTCATTGTTCATGCTCCTGCCTTCATCGGCATTCCAATCTTCTCGATTGAATCTAATCTCTATGCCATGAAGATATATGGAGCAAAATGTCAGGCACTCATTATCAATCTACGCTTCAACAATGGATCCCTCCAGTCGTGCCTTATTCCTCCCAAATCGTTTTAGTGTGTGAAGGTGTTTGTACACAAAACCACTATGTTATACGTATGAAAACATGGATATATGTAGTTTATGGAATGAATAAAACTTTTAATACGTTCTACCACCTTTCGATCAGATACATCTAACAATATTGTACTGGGCCTGCAAGCTTTGCCTCGTGTGGTAAGTGAATCACTAAGTATACCATGATATCAAAAAAAGTGAGTAGAAATATTCTTTCAAGTTTGCAAAGGATTATGACAATGTTCTTCTCCAGTCATTTAATAACATCTACACTCAACGATTTCAAACACAAATCCTTAAAGAATATCCCCAACTCAATTAGCACCGTAATGATATCCTTACTCAGGAATCCATGAATTGCAACTGGTAGTAGGCGTTGCAGAAGGACGTGACAATTATGATTTTTCATTCTGGTTACCTTACAGTCCATAACATTTACACGCCGAGATATGTTTGACGCATACCCATCAAGAAACTTCACTAATCTCAACCATTCACATAAATTCTTTTTCTCTAGTTCTGTCAATGTGTAGCAGGCTACTAGTATAGTATACAAATTTTCATGTGGTTGCAAGTACAACTCTTTCCCTAAACCCCTTGTTTATATATCTACTCGAGCCTTGAAACTGTCTTTTGTTTTCTTCTTTATGTTCATCAATATTTTGAAGACATTGTCATATTTATTTTTCTCAATATGCATGACATCCAAGTTGTGTCATAATTTCAGATCACTCCAATAGAGCAACTCAAAAAAAATGCTCTTCCTCCAGTTATAGTCTAATACTGTACGTTTCCTCTTCTTTAAGTGCAATGCCTTACTAAACTAATTTCTCCAATGTTGCTCAGTTGTATCACATCTACTCCAGATAGCTCTTTCGGGGGTGACCTATGATCTTTTTGCCATCAAAGATCATCGACTTCCTGCGCCCACTATGATCGCTCGGAAGAAAGCGACGCTGGCCCATATAACACATTTTTTTACCATACTTCAATGACAATGAACAAGTCTCAATACCACATGTAGGGTAAGCCAACTTTCTCTTCATACTCCACCCAGACAAATTCTCAACTACTGCATGCAATCGAAATGTTTGTCTTACAAATGTGTCATATGTTTGTACACCTTGACTCCACAATTCATTTAACTCATCTACTGACGGTCACAAATATACATCAATGTCATTCCCAGGTGACGTGGGTCTAGGAATAAGCAATGACATCATGAAAAATGACTCCTTCATACACAACCAAGGAGGTAAATTGTAGGGCATAAGTACAACTAGCCACTTATTGTACGAGCTACTCATATTACCTAATGGATTAAAACCATCACTTGCAAGACTTAGTCAAACATTGTAAGAATCCTCTACAAACCAATCATATTGCTTGTCAAAATTTCTCTAGGCTTTAGAGTCCGCAGGGTACCTCATTGTACTATCATCATGAACACGTTTCTCCTTATGCCACCTTATATCTTCAGCCGTCTTGTGAGACATAAATAATCTATGCAATCTGGGTTTCAATGGGAAGTACCTTAACACCTTTTACAAGATTTTCTTACGCTTGGCTTCGTCATACTTCCACCTAAACTCTCCACATTTTGGATACTCTTCAACATTTTCATACTTTTTCCAATACAATAAACAATCATTTATACATGCATGTATGGGGATGTAACCAAGGCCCAAGTCTCTCATTAAGGATTTTACCTCGTAATGAGACTTAGGCAATGTCTCACCATCTGATAATGCTTCTTTCAACAAGTCAAGCAACATGTTGAACGATTTGTTACTCCAATAATTTATTGTCTTCAAATGAAGTAACCTTATAAGAAAATTCAACTTAGAGAAGTTCTCACACCCTGGATAAAGTGGACATTGCGCATCCCTCAACAACCTACTAAACTTCTCTAATTTGACCTCACCCATAGGAGGAATATCTTGGCTACTACTTGTCACTGCAAAATTAGTATCCGCAATTGTTCCCTTGAACATATCCCCTATGATATCTTGCATTTCGTCAACGTCTTCATCCTCATCATCCGACATAATTGGGTCAACAAAGACTTTAGTAGCCTCAACTCTATGGCAAATATCTTCACCATGATGGATCCACCAAGTGTAACCCTGGTCAATCCCAACTATGAACAAATTGTCTACTTTTTCTAAAGTCCTATAAATCATGTTCCCACATTTTTGACATGGACACCTAATCCTGTTCCTTGAATCTGCCCGATTTCACGCAAGCTCCATGAACTCTTGAACCCCTTGTTTATACTGAGGACCAAGCCTGTTCTAAGCTTGCATCTAACTCTTATCCATCTATATAATGAAAAGACTAGAGTCAGTTTACGAAAATAGGTTTAATATTAGGTTAGGTTATAGGTTTAGGTATAAGGAATTGAGAATAGGTATAAGTTTAGGTTTAGGTTTAGGTTAGGGAGTTGAGATTAGGATTAGTTGTATGTTTAGGTTAAGGGATTTGAGAATACGTTAAGGTTTAGGTTAAGGTTATAGGTTTCGAGTTTGGAATCAGGTTTACGTTCAGGTTTTAGGTTTAGGTTTAGGTTATAGGTTATAAGTGTAGGTTTAGGTTTAGGTTTTAGGTTTAGGTTTAGGTTTAGATTATAAGTTTAGGTTATAAGTTATAGGTTTAGGTTATAAGTGTAAGTTATAGGTTTAGGTTATAGGTTATAGGTTATAGCTTAGGTTATAGATTAATGCTTAGGGAATTGAGTTTAGGTTATAGGTTATAGGTTATAGGTTATAGGTTAAGGTTATAAGTTTAGGTTAAGGTTTAGGTTTAGGTTATAAGTTTATGTAACACCCTAAAAATTGGGGGTCGAGCAGAAGCTCAGCTCCCGAGTTCCAACGCATCACTTATGCAACATAGATTATGATGATTGAATGTTATTCATATTAGTGCATTAAATATGAGTGGGATTATATCAAAACAACATATCATACTCCAAAGTTAATGTAATTAAGCAAGCAAAAGACTAAATTTAATATAAAAAGTATAGTTACGTGTTTCATAACCTCCAAAGTATGATCATGTAGCTAGGATGAATATATATACAAGTGTTGTTTTAAACTTACAAAATGCCAAAATGTAAATGTTCAACCAATCCAGTATCCCTGTAATCCCATCGAAGCATCACAAGGTCTACATATACTCGCTTGAGAACTCCTCGTCTATGAAGACTGGCTCCATTACACAGACCTTGCTAGAACCTGCATCTAAATCAGAGTCTGGGTGGTGTTTTAAAACATCACCACAAGTGTGAATGAGTAGTTAATTTAGTGGAACTATAAAGTAAAGGTTAACATGTTATCAATTCAGTCAAGCGATAATGATAAATAAGTACAACAATCAAGTCCTATGTATTGTTATTAATGCAGGAATGATATGCTATAATGATGCATGCCCTCGCCTACACTCTCTCAGCGACATCATCTCATGATTACGGCATGCACCCCTTCCTCTGTGCACTTCCTCGTCAAAGCACTGTGCAATATGATGCATGGTCGTGTTAGCCAAGTTCTTTATTAAGCATATTCATATAGCAGGATTGGGAAGCTAAGGTACCTCTCTCTATATCATTTACCCAAACAATGGTTCATCTAGGGTCGTCAATCCTAATTAATCACATACGATAGGCAAATTCACGAGTTATACCATATTTTGCTACGAGAGGCTCATCACCTCAGCGTAGGCTTAATTCACACTCGAGGTCACTGCCATGAACCCCCAACCAACTGGCAGTCTATTTTCGAAGGCTCGTCATGAGCCCGACTAGGGACTACAGCCAGGCTGCGCCAAGGTAGGCTTATTTTATACTCAAGGTCACTACGGCAAGGCTCGTCTCCTTAGTGTAGTCCTAGTGTATACTCGAGGTCACTAATAGAGGCTCGTCACCTGGTCATAGGCCAACAGCTCAAATATAGTGTCCTATACTACCGTATTTAGCTCACAAGTTTGTGTTGCTCACTGGTCACTACAGGGAGGCTCGTCGCCCGAGCATAGGCCGACAGCTCGACCACAGAGTCCCATATCACCATGTCTTGCTCATGTGTCTTAGCGGATCAACGTACAATGGTTAAACACTTTTTTCACTGATAAGTTTGGTACCTTAGGTTCAAGAAGTAGCGTTCATACATGGTGAACATACATTGGGCCAATCGGGTTACTTGACAAGCTCAACTAGTACGAGTGCACGGTAACTTAATCGACATGGAGTGCATGTGCTCTCCTCATCACCTAGCCACTGTCGATAATCAGCGTACCACTCGGATTCCTCAAACGTATCCGTCGTGGCTAAAATAGTTTGACCCCGTTTGTAAACCATTACCAATTGCCTGGACTACATCGTAGCCCCAAATCACACTTCAAGTAATAGCATTCTCATATAGTAATCATAACAGGATTTAGCAACCAACTCTTGCATTTCAATCATTTCAGCAGTCTATAAACACATAGTGAACATGACATCACACATGTATATTTCATACATAAATCATTAAGCTTAATGTAATTTACATGGAGAAATCTATTCAAATCACTAAGGTAATTAAGGATCTCATCTCAACCCCTTTAATACATACATTTCATCAAACAATTATTCATTCAGGCATTTTATCAAGCACCTAGACTACACACTACAACATACATGTAATAAATTAGTTATAACCTATATTATGGCGAATCCTTTCACAAATGAGTTGCCACACATACGACGATCAAGGATTTTCAATTTAACAAGCATGACAAGCACAAATCATAATTCTACATTCATTAACACATTTCAAGAAACACATGGAATGTATTATATTCTACATAATTCATATATATGTGTAAGATGCTGAAAACATCGTATCTAGGTGCATGTGATAGCAAGTCAGTCAGTCATAAACCATTACTGACATTGAAAGCCTTGAAAACCATAACTTAAACATTTATAGTCTACACCTTTCGTCGGTATGCTCGTACCGAGCTCATTTTGAACACTACGTCTTTGTCTACGGCACAACGGCTACCTGAATCACGAAATAGGTTAGCTATTTCACCGATCTACCTATTTGGATACCTAAAACACATTAGGGTTAGGATTTCTTACCCAAATCAAAATCGAAACAAGTTGTGTAGCGTAAGAGAGAAGTGTATCGACGAGTGGTGTGGTGGGAGAAGATCCTGACAACGATCTCCAAGAATCCCTCTTCCATCCTCCCTTTTTTCTCTCTTTTTCTCTCTTCTCTCCTAGGGTTTGGAGAAATTCATATGGGAGAGAGAGAGGGGTGGGTTTAAGGGCTTTATATAGGCTCAGAATTGGTGTAAATGACCCCATGGCCATGATATACTTAGGTTATAGCCAAAGGGTGTCCGTTTCTGATGAACGGGGTCCACCTGGAGGCCCATTTCCTGCATACGGTCAGGGTTAAGTTCCCTAACATTGGATCTATGCCAGGATAAGATCTTGGTCCTATCGGATCAGTGGATCGACTGTGGAGGACCAATTTCAGTTCGATGATCACCGATACTCAATCAGGCTACAAGTGCACTGACATGTGTTGAAAATTTTCTCTGATCTGAGAGTGTAGTTATGTCAGAATCTAACGGTCTAAAACCTTAAAATTGACCTGCAAGTGAATGACTCAATTCACTTAAGTTTCAGTTCATTTCCTAAAGATATACTCATTTCTCATACACTTCGCTCCGGCTCAAGTTGTGCATTTCTGTATACTATCTGGATTTAATTTCTGAGATGATAGTCAAGACCAGTAAGTTGGTCATAACCGTATAGTTTCACGATCATCGAAGTCTCGATGCGCAGTCTAGGTCCGATATGGAGTTTCAATGCGCTCCCAAGAGTAACTGGGTTTTGAGATTGCTCATAGGCTTTTAACTAATATTGAGTTAGTGATTCTAATGGTTTTAGGTCTTGTAGTTCATATAGAAAGTGGTTCAAGTTATTTCTACTAATTATTCAGTTTAGTATTTAACTAAATTATGCCATAATTACGATAGAATAAGGTCCTAGGACAGTTCTATGCCCCTTCTGGCACTTTTAATTAGTATATTAGTTTAATTATTTTTTTAAAAGTTCGTCATCAAGTTCACTTTGTCTCCACCAAATTTCATTACATTTTATGACGTAGAAAAATTTTTAAAAATTCTAGAAGCAGCAGCTATCCAAACTAATGATTTTCAGATAGTTTTCATAATGATCTATATTTAACTATATTATATTTTTCATTTATTTTTATATGAAATTAGACTTATTGAGCTTTAATCTGACTTTTGAATCACTAAAATCAGAGTTATATTGAGGAAGATATTATTTTTTGAAGTCAAGTTGAAAATTGTAGAACATGTGACAGAAAATGGGCCACTCGGCCCGCTGGCCGGTGAGGCCTCACCAGTCGTTGTCCTATCTGGTGATAATTTTGTCATATAATGTTTGAAATGAGCATATCTTATAAACTGAAAGGTATTATTCAACATGCAATATATGATTTTGGGGTAGGAGAAGCTGCTCTATCCAAATAATCTATTTATTTTTTGATATTAGAAAAGGTTAATGGTCAAAAACTCAATTTATTTATATATTCACTATTTATAGTAACTTTTATTTTCATTATTATTCTTCATCATTTAAACTGTAGGATTAGTGTATAATATGAAAGTACTTGCAAAAATTTAAAGAATAGGGTGGTGAAAGGTGAGATTTTGAAGGAAATGGTTTAAAAAGCGATTTTAGACTTTGGGATTGAGTTCTGAGAGGTCAGTTAAGGTGTTATGATAAACTCATTACTCAAGGACGTCTAACTCTAGGTTGGCAAAAATCGGTGGCGTTTCAATCTACCCCCTTAAAAATAATTTCATTCCCGAAATTGGCTAAGGGTAATGAGTAAAGATTTTATTATTCCTTTTGCCTAAGTTTTATTAATCTCAAGTTTATATATGTGGTAGGGTGTATACTATCTATGCTAGTCTGGCTCACTTCAGTCTACCCTCCTTAAAACTTTTTTTTTCACCCTGAAATTGGCTAAGGCTTCTATTGGGTTCGTATTTAACGAGCACATTTGTAGATACACTAACCTCGGCTATTGTAATTTAACTCGTACCATTATTAGCCCTATTCTTTAATATGAATTGGTTTAACACTTGAATCCTAATTGCTTTCATTTGATGACTTCATTATTGATATGCTAAGAAGGTTTCAGATCCTATTTAGTGACCTATCCCTACGCACAGCTTGGATCAATTTCCTTCGATCCTGGGCCAATGGGGCAGGGATCCACCATGCTTCTGCTACGCCACTCTGATCCAATGGATGTATAGACTGACTTAACTAGATTAGGCTCATAATGTTCTACCCCTCCTTAAAAATTATTTTTGCTCTCAAGGCTCAAGGATTTCTGTCTTGATCCATATGTCGGAACAAGGTGTAATTTAGGACTCATCCTTGACATGAAATGGAAAATGATCTCTCGATACATTGGCCTTCCTTCCATCGATGATGTGTACTATGACATTGGTACCAATGGTTATAGAAAGGAGCTAAAAATGATGGGTGTTGTGGTTGATTTTAGAGACGGATGTGAGTTTGTGGGAAGATGTCTTATTCTACCAAAGAAGGGCTTTTTACTATGGTCCCAACTTAGCCTTTCTAATCAGGTCCGGTTTAATACTGTAAGATAATCTATAGATTATTAGTACATAAGGAATTTGGAAAAAATAGGTTAATGGGCAAACTATCTTTCTAAGTTCATATGCACAATATGTATGTTAAAATGGTTTGTGATTTGGGACCTAATTCGTAACTGTCTGTTGCCCATTTGAGACATTTCTTGGGCCTAAAAAGAAAAATCTCTATTGGCCATATATTCTTAACACTTCTTAAAGACAAATAATAAACTTTTAGTTGTAAGTGGTCGAGCCAACATGGAAGGAAAGTTGTGTAGTGGGTCTGAGCCAGATACATAGACCTTCTGCCTAGCTAAGATAGAAAATTTATCATATCAGTTCTTAATCCTAGTTGGTCCTGATCTTCTGCTTGATCAGAGCATTGAGTACAGTGGTAACTACCAGGATTGAGAATTAGATTCAAACCGTGAATACTTCGCTTATATATAGTTTCTCTACTTCGTATTCTTGATTGTAATAAGTCCTTAGGAAGGTAATTATAAGGGGTGTATTGATTTGACCTAACGTTAAATTCAAGGGATATATATAGGTTTTTTCTAAGTGTGAATAGTTTCTAATCAAAACAAGCTTCCTAAGAGTTATTAAAGAAGCCTATAAGTATTAAGGAGATTTAACGAATGAATGAAGTCTCACTCTAGCCTAATCAAGCCAACTAACTAAGTCTATCTTTCGATTATCTTAGCATAATCACTCTTTTACATTCCTTATTATAACCAGCAACCTAGTCTTAACTTATGAGTAGCGGTAATCCACTAGTTGTGATCCAAAGTTTACGCTTATACGCTAGAGGATTTCATATCATTTCTAATACAAGGAATTGTTTTATCACTTAGGGTTAAAGGTCATCTGATTGGAATTGAGTTGCCCGAACTTGAATTTAACTACGCTCGAGCACTTCACACATGATCATACCAGCTAAGGAGGTTATAGGGTTCACGTTATTAATTTATTAGATTCCCTATACTGTCTGACCTTTTGAAATCTAGGAGTACCAACTTTGGGTCCAAAACTCTAAATGTCCCAACATTTGATGGTCATTGTGGCTTATATAATCTTCATTCCCTAGTTATCTCATTACTCCGATCTGAACTTCTTGGTTCGGGTCCTTATGCCCGTAGGGTCCATTTTTCCTAACTATACGTACACATATTCAAGCCTTTTTGGATTTATTTCGAGTTCAAAATTGTCAAGTACAACTCTAATTCGTCAACTAACAGTCTGAATGTGATTAAGATCCATTTGCATGATCTTGAATGCGTATGGGCTAAATTATTGTAGTCAATCTCGCCTGTCAGCAAAACTTAGGATTCTAATGTGGTTTCTAGATTCCATTGCCCCCTTCCTAATTCAGAGTGTGTCATAGTGCATCGTGTTACCATAACCCAGGTCCAGTTTAATTTAAATCATGCTCTGATACCATCTTGTAACACCTTGAAAATCGAAGGTCGAGCAGAAGCTTAATTTCCGAGTTCCAATACATCACTTATGCAACATAGATAATGATGATTGAATGTTGTTCATATTAGTGTATTAAACATGAGTGGGATTACACCAAAACAACATATCATACTCCAGAGTTAATATAATTACGCAAGCGAAAGACTGAATTTAATATAAAAAGTATAGGTACGTGTTTCATAACTTCTAGAGTGTGATCATGTAGTTGGGCTGAATATATATACAAGTGTTGTTTCAAAGTTACAAAATGCCAAAAAATGTAAATATTTAACTAATCCAGTATCCCTGTAATCCCATCGAAGCAACATGTGGTCTACATAAACTCGCCTGAGAGCTACACGTAGGAGAACTCCTCCTCATCTATGAAGCTGGCTCTGTCGCGCAGACCTTGCCAGAACCTGATGAAATAGCGGTGAAGACCGCTTGAGTTGAAGTAGGAATATGCCGATATGTCTTAGAGGGGGGTGCATAGGACTTTTTAAAGTTTTTATAATTTATTTAAAAATCCTATTACACTAATCCTATCAATTATGTATTTATCAGGATTACTCAAAAATAACTCTACTGGCTTCTAAGCCCAGTAGAGGATCCAATCACAAACTATTCAAGAGATAACAATATATAACCTAGTTCATGATGGACATGACTGTGTATGTGTGTAAGATGTGATCTCAGGTATACAGATGTGAAAGTATTGAAATAAATCACACACACAAAAGAATGACAATCACAAACACAGTCATTTTTATAGTGGTTTGACTACTTGTCTACTCCAATTCCAGTATCCGCACTCAACCCTTAAGTGTTCTGGATTTCACTAAGGAGGTTTCACAACGGTTCACCTTTAACCTAAGGTTTTAAATTAGGTTCACCTTCAACCTTTACAACCTACACTGAGGCTGATTGTTTATGCTCTCACGAGCAAGGCTCAACACATCGTACCCACTTTTAAGCACACTGGCCAAGGATCTTTCATAAGACCCTAACAGAGGTTTCTACATGATTCACCTCAAACCCAAGGTTTTAACTGGTTCACCTTCAACTAGATATTTATGCTCTCCACAAAATAAGGGTCCACACAATGCACCCACCACGTACACTCCCGTCAGAAGCCTCCTCGAGGACTTCAAAGGGTGAGAAACACCTTCGACCCAATCCTACAAAGGAATGATCAAAGGGTCCTCTAGACTCTAGATACTTATAGATAAGTTGATGAGTCCCATTCGGCACGATGGCGAAGATCTTCTCCTTGTTGATGAAGAATTTTATGCTCCCTTGATCCGCAACATAAATAATGTACCAATATAAGGTGACAGGTTGGGTCAAGGTTATGATGGAATCCTACTCTCTAAATGTTTTCCTATCAGGAAGGTAGAGCGGTTCTAATCATCTATGCATTCAAGGCATCCCAGCTTAATGATTTACCATTAAGGTAGTAGCTGGAGGATCATTGAATGTGGAAGTTCATTCTCCAATCCACTCTATTGAATATCAATAATGAGGGTGGATTGGAGGATGAACTCCCATGAGAGAAAGGGCTTTGGATATATGATCTAAGGTTAAACACACAAAAGCACTCTCTTCTTTCTCTACCAGCAACTAAAGACAAGTTCTCTTTATATATGCAAAAGGTTCCAACGGATATAAAACGGTCACATTTATGACAGAGTTCAATATCATTGAGCGTATACTCTTGATCGTATCGATGGTCCGCTCGATGACACAAACCCAATGTCATACGCTTTTGGAAAACCTCTTGCCAACTGGTTAAGGGAATCGATACTCGTGTTGATGCCATCGGATCTCGAACTCCGATATTATCGATGCAAGTTTCGATTCCTCGACATTTGAAAATGAGAGAGACTTACTTTAAAATTTTTCAGGTCATTAGATATGATCGGGGGATACTCGATATCATCAGAATTTGAATGTCGATGATATCGGAAGTCATGTCGATGCATCGAAAATCCAAAGGTTTTATCAGTGAGCTTGCTGGACAGTTTTATCCATTCGCAATGCAATCGATCCAGCCCCAATATCATCGATATTAGAATATCGATTCTATCAAGTGACCCCCGATCAAAGTTGAAAACCACCTGAAAAATATTGTTGGAGAACTTCGCGCCCATGACCAATATCATCGAGAGCCAACCGATATCATCGAGATTTAAACTCCGATGATATCAATGATGGTTTCAATATATCGAAGCATATATGATATTCTTAAGAAAAAACAGGGGTGCTGGATCTGCCTGTCGATATTATTGAGCCACCTTCGATGGGTTCGAGATTCAAATATCGATGATATCAGTACGTGTGTCGATATATCGATAATTTCGTCCAGATATGTATGTGGGTGCTAGACACATTAAGTCCTCATTCAATTTTATCGATTGGTTTTTGAGGACATCGATAGCATAGGTCGATCATATCGAGATGTGCATCGATACAATCGACATAGTAAAAAAACTTAGAGATTTTTAGATTTTTGAAAGAAGTTTTCTCACTTAAAAACTCTATGATGTCTATCTTATTTTAAGGGTTTTATTCATCTGGTATTTTGGAACATGGGATGTGAGGCTTAAATTTACCTATGACGAGCTTCTACACATCCGGTTTGAGGCAGATGCTTGAATTGATCTTCCTGTGAGGCTCTGCAGTCTGACAAACTCAACACTCACGCTAATTGACAAAGCAGGGCACTTGCAAGGGCACTTTTACTTGCATCTAAATCAGAGTTTGGGTGATGTTTTAAAACACAACCACAGGTAGGAATGAGTAGCTAATTTAGTGGAACTATAAATCAAAGGTTAACATGTTATCAATTCAGTCAAGCAGTAATGATAAAGCAATCAACAATTAAGTCCTAAGTATTCTTGTTAATGTAAGAATGATATACAATAATGATGCATGCCCTCGCCTACACTCCCTCAGCGACATCATCTCATGATCGCGGCATGCACCCCTTCTTTTGTTCACTTCCTCGCCAAAGCACTGTGCAATGCGATACATGGTCGTGTTAGCCAAGTTCTTAATTAAACATATTTATATAGTAGGATTGGAAAGCTAAGGTACCTCCCTTTATTTCATTTATACAAACAATGATCCATCTATGATCGTTAATCCAAGTTAATCATATACGATAGGTAAATTCACAAGTTTATATCATAGGTTGCTACAAGAGGCTCGTCACCTCAGCGTAGGCTTAATTCACACTCGAGGTCACTACCACGAACGCCTAACCAACTGGTAGTCTATTTTCGAAGGCTCGTCACCAACTCCACTGGGGACCATATCTAGGCTACGCCAGGTAGGCCTATTTTATACTCAAGGTTACTACGGCAAGGCTCGTCACCTTAGCGTAGTCCTAGTGTATATTTGAGGTCACTACTAGAGGCTCATCACCTGCTCGGAGGCCAACAATTTGAATACAGTGTCCCATATCACCGTATTCGACTCACGAGTTTGGGTTGCTCACTGGTTACTACGGGGAGGCTCGTCGCCCCAGCGTAGGCCGACAACTCGATTACGATGTCCTATACCACCATGTCCGGCTCATGAGTCTTAGCGGATTGAGGTACCACGGTTAAACGGACTTTCCACTAGTAAGTTTAGTACCTTAGGTTCAAGAAGTAGCGTCCATATACAATTGGGTTACTTGACAAGCTTGACTAGTGCGAGCACACATTGACTTAATCGATATGAAGCGTATATGCTCTCCTCATAGCCTAGCCCTGTCGATAATCAGCGTATGACTCAGATTCCTCGAACGTATCGATCGCGGCTAAAATAGTTCGGCCCTGTTCATAAACCATTACCGATTACCTGGACTATTTCGTAGCCCCAAATCACACTCCAAGTAGTAGCATTCCCATACAGTAGTCATAACAGGATTTAGCAACCAACTCTTATATTTCAATCATTTGAGCATTCTATAAACACATAATGAACATGACATCACACATGTATAGTGAACATGATATCACACATGTATATTTCATACATAAATCATTAAGCCTAATGTAAATTACATGGAGAAATCTATTCGAATCAATGAGGCAATTCAGGATCTCATCCCAACCCCTTTAATACATACATTTCATCAAACAATTACTTATTCAGGCATTTTATCAAACAACTAGACTACACCTTACAACATACATGTAATATATTAGTTATAACCTATATTATGGCGAATCCTTTCACAAAGGAGTTGCCACACATACAACGATCATGGAATTTCAATTTAACAAACATGACAAGTACAAATCATAATTCCATATTCATTCAGACATTTCAACAAACACATGGAATGCATTATATTCTATATAATTCATGTATATGTGTAAGACGCTGAAAACGTCGTATCTAGGCGCATGTAATAGCAAGGAAGTCAGTCCTAAACCATTACTGACATTGAAAGCCTTGAAAACCATAACTTAAAAATTTATAGTCCACACCTTTCCTCAGTATGCTCGTACCGAGCTCAGTTTGAACACTATGTCTTTGTCTACGGTACAACAGCTACCTGAATCACGAAATAGGTTATCTATTTTGCCAATCTACCTATTTGGATACCTAAAATAGATTACGGTCAGGATTTCTTACCTAAATTAGAATCGAAACAAGTTGTGTAGCGTAAGAGAGAGGTGTATCGGTGCGTAGTGTGGTGGGAGATGATCCCGACAATGATCTCCAAGAGTCCCTCTTCCATCCTCCCTCTTTTCTATCCTTTTCTCTCTTTTCTCTCCTAGGATTTAGAGAAATTCGTATGGGAGAGAGAGAGAGGTGGGTTTAAGGGCTTTATATAGGCCCAGAATTGGTGTAAATGGCCACAAGACCATGGTATACTTAGGTTATAGCCAAAGGGTATCTGTTTCTGATGAATGTGGCCCACTTGGAAGCCCATTTCCAGCATATAGTCGTGCTTAAGTTCCCTGACATTGGATCAATGCCAGGTTAAGATCTCGGTCCGATCGGATAAGTGGATCAACCGTGGAGGACTAGTTTCAATTCGACGGTCACCGGTACTCGATCATGGCCACAAGTACACTGACATGTGTTGGAAATTTTTCCTGATCTGAGGGTGTATTTAGGTCAGAATCTGACGGTCTAAAACTTTAAAATTGACCTACAAGTGAATAAGTTTCAGTTCATTTTCTAAAGTTATACTCGTACTCATTTCTCACACATTTTGCTCTCGGCTCAAGTTATGCTTTTCTAGACACTATCTGGATTTGATTTCTGAGATGGCAGTCAAGCCCAGTAAGACAGTCATAACCATAAAGTTTCACGATCATCGGAGTCTCGACGCGCGGTCGAGGTCTGATACAGAGTTTCAATGCGCTCTCGGGGTCAACTGGGTTTTGAGATTGCTGATAGGCTTTTAACTAATATTGGGTTAGTGATTCTAATAGTTTTGGGTCTTGCAGTTCGTATAGAAGTGGTTCAAGATAATTGTATTGATTATTCAGTTTAGTACTTAACTAAATTATGCCCTAATTACGACATAATAAGGTCTTAGGGTAGTTCTACGCCCCTTTCTGATACTTTTAATTAGTATATTATTTTAATTATTTTTTTAGTAGTTTTTCATTAACTTTACTTCATCTCCACCATATTTCATTAGATTTCATATTGTAGAAAAAATTTTAAAAATTCTAGAAGCAGCAGGTGTCCAAACTAATGATTTTTAGATGGTTTTCATAATGACCTATATTTAACTATATTAAAATTTTTATTATATTTTTTATTTATTTTTATATAAAACTAGACTTATTGAGCTTCAATCTGGCTTTTGAATCACCAAAATTGGAGTTATATTGAGGGAGATATGACATTTTGAAGTCAAGCTAAAAATTACAGAACATGTGACCGAAAACGGGCCGCCCGGCCTGCTGGCCAGCGAAGGCATCGCTGGTCGCTGTCCTATCTGGTGATGATTCTGCCATACAATTTTTGAAATGAGCATATCTTGCAAACCAAAATGTTTTTTATGACATGCAATATATGATTTTGGGGTAGGAGAAGCCGCTCTATCCAAATAACCTATTTATTTCATGAGATTCAAAAAGGTTAATGGTCAAAAACATAATGTATTTATATATTCACTATTTATAGTAAAATTTAATTTCATTATTATTCTTCATCATTTAAACTTTAGTATTAGTGTCTAATATAAAAGTACTTATAAAAATTTGAAGAATAGGGTGGTGAAAGGTGAGATTTTAATGGAAATGTGAGATTTTGAAGGAAATGGTTTAAAAAGTGATTTTATACTTTAGGATTGAGTTCTGAGAGGTCAATTAGGGTGTTATGATCACCTCATTTCCCAAGGATGTCTAACTCCAGGTTAGCAAAAATCTGGAGCGATACAGTTTAAGTTTAGGTTTAAGGTTATAGGTTTTGGGATTTGAGAATAGGTTTAGGTTAAGGTTACAAGTTTAGGTTTAGGAAATCGGGTTTGGGTTCAAGATTGAGTTTAATTTTGGGTTTTTAAGTTTAGGTTTAGGTTTAGGAAATCGGGTTAAGGTTCGAGATCGGGGTTACGTTTAGATTTTAGGTTTAGGTTTCGGTTATAGGTTTAGGTTATAGGTTATAAGTGTAGGTTTAGGTTTAGGTTTTATCTTTAGGTTATAGATTATAGGTTTAGGTTTAGGTTAAGATTTAGGTTTAGGTTATAGGTTTTGGTATTTGAGAATAGGTTTAGGTTATAAGTATAGGTTTAGTTTAATATTGTAGGTTATAGTATGGAATTGAGAATACATTTATGTTTTAGGTTTAGGTTTAGGTTCTATGTTTTAGGTTAAGGTTATAGGTTTAAGTTTAGGTTTAGGTGTAGGTTATAAGTGTAGGTTATAGGTTTCGGTTTAGGTTAGGTTATAGGTTAAGGTTTAGGGAATTGAGTTTAGGTTATAGGTTTAGGTTATAGGTTTAGGTTTAGGTAATAGGTTTTGGGATTTGAGAATAGGTTTAGGTTATAAGAATAGGTTTAGGTTATAAGTATAGGTTTAGGTTTAGGTTTAGGTTATAGGTTTGGGTTTAGGTTATAAGTGTATGTTATAGGTTAAGGTTTTGGTTAGGTTATAGGTTAAGGTTTAGGGAATTGAGTTTAGGTTATATGTTTAGGTTATAGGTTAAGGTTATAGGTTTAGGTTTAGGTTATAGGCTTTGGGATTTGAGAATAGGTTTAGGTTATAAGAATAGGTTTAGGTTATAAGTATAGGTTTAGGTTTAGGTTTTATGTTTAGGTTAAGGTTATAGGTTTAGGTTAAGTTTATAGGTTTAGGTTATAGGTTTAGGTATGGTTATAGGTTAAGGTTTAGAGAAATGAGTTTAGGTTATATAGGTTTAAGTTTAGGTTTAGGTTTAGGTTTAAGTTTAGGTCATTGCTTTGGGTTTAAGTTATAGGTTTAGGTTTTAGGTTTGGGTATAGACTTAGGTTATAGGTTATATGTTTAGGTTTAAGTTTAGGAATTCGGGTTCGGGTTTGAGTTTCGGTTTGGGTTTATGTTCGGGTTTAGGTTATAAGTTTAGGTTTAGGTTATAAGTTATAAGTTTAGGTTAAGGTTAAGGTTTAGGCTATAGGTTTTGGGATTTGAGAATAGGTTTAGGTTATAAGAATAGGTTTAGGCTATAAGTATAAGTTTAGGTTTAGGTTTTATATTTAGGTTAAGGTTATATGTTTAGGTTATAGGTTTAGGTTTAAGTTATAAGTGTGGGTTATGAAAGTGCCCTGGCTTATCAATTAGCGTGAGTGTTGAGTCAGCTAGACAGAGAAGCTCCATAGGAAGATCAATCAACTGTTTGCCTCAACCAGATGTGCGCCCGAACTTACCACAGTAAATCTAAGCCTCACACCACGTCCTAAAACACTAGGTAATTAAAACCCTTAAAACTTATTACAATATCATAGGGTTTTCAGGGTTAGAAAACTTTTTTCAAAATTTAGAAAAATCTCTAAGTTTTCTACCTCTGTCGATTTATCGATATAGACTGATCGTTGTAATCGAAAAGTGTTGTCGATGTCCTCGAAGATCACTCAATAATATCAAATGAGGACATAAGATGTCCAGTAACCGCATATACCTCTCGACGGAATTATCGATGTATCGATAGCCCTATCGATATCATCAAAATTTAAATCTTGAGTTTATCGAAGTTGACTCGATAAAATCAACATCATATATGTTGTGTCCAATGTTCTGTTAAGGAAAATCATGAGATCCTCGATATAACGAAGTACTCCTCGACATCCTTAGAATTCAAATTTCGATGATATCGGAAGGCCTTCGATTATATCAGAATTAGACACTTGGTTTTCCAGCAATATTTTCATGTTATCTTATCTTAGATCGAGGGTCACTCGATAAAATCGATATTCAAATATTGATGATATCAAGTTTGGGTCGATTGCATCGAGAATGGACATAAACTGTCTAGCAAGCTTAACTGAAAAATCCTTTGAATTTATCGATGCATCGACACAACTATCGATATCATCGACATTCAAATTTTGATGATATCGAGTGTGCCTCGATCATTCTTTTAACCTAAAATATTTCAAAGGCATGTCTCTCTCATTTTCAAATGTTAAGGAATCGAACCTCATATCGATGAAATCAGAGTTCAAAATCCAATGACATCGACGCATGTTCGATTCCCTCAACCAGCTAGCAAAATATTTCAAAAGCGTTTGACATTGAGTTTGTGTCATCGAGCAGCCAGTCAATGCAATCAAGAGTATACGCTCAATGATATCGACCCTGCTCAATGATATCGAACTCTATCATAAACGTGACCGTTTTATATACGTTGGAACCTTTTACCTATTTATAGAGAATTTGTCTTAGTTTCTGGTAGAGAAAGAAGAGAGTACTTTTGAGTGTTTAACCTTAAATCATATACCCAAAGCCATTTCTCTCATGGAAGTTCATCCTCCAATCCACACTCATCATTGACATTCAATAGAGCGGATTGGGGAATGAACTTCCGCATTCAAGGATCCTCCAGCTACCATCTTAATGGCAAATCATTAAGCCGGGATGCCTTGAATGCATAAATGATTGGAATTGTTCTATTTCCCTTATATGAAAACTTTCAATAGAGTAGGATTCCATTACAACCTTAACCCAACCCATCGCCATGTATTGGTGGTACATCTTCTGAGTTACGGATTAAGGTAGCAAAAACTTCTTTGTCATCAAAGGAGGAGATCTTCGATAACGTGCTTAATGGGGCTCATCTACTTATCTATAAGTCTTTAGAGTCCAGAGGACCCTTGTGATCATTCCTTTGTAGGATTGGGTCTAAGGTGTTTCTCACCCCTTGCAAGTCCTCTAGGAGGCCTCTGGCGTGAGTGTATGTGGCGGGTGCTTTGTGTTGACCCTTGCTTTGTGGAGAGCATAAACAATTAGGGCCTTATAGTAGGTCCTTGGCCAGTGTGCCTAAAAGTGTGTGCTTTGTGTTGACCCTTGCTCGTGAGAGCATAAATGTGAGAGGTATCTTGTGTGGATCCTTGGCCAGTGTGCCTAAAATCAGGTGCTATGTGTTGACCCTTGCTCATGGGAGCATAAATTATCAACCTAGGTGTAGGTTGTACTGGTTAGAGATGAACCTGATTTAAAACCTCCGATTTGAGGTGAACCTATTGTGAAACCTCCTTAGTGAAATTCGGTACACTCAAAGGTTGAGTGCATTTTCCGGGAGTGGAGTACACAAGTAGTCGAACCAGTATAAAAATGATTGTGTTTGTGATTAATGTTTGTCTTTAATTACTTGTGTGATTTCATTAAATGCTTTCATATTTGATCACACCTCACACATAGTTACATCCATCATAAACTCTGAATTGCATCATGTTTATCATTAAATCATTTTTGTGATTGGATCCTCTAATTAGCTCAGAAGCCATTAGAGTTACTTTGAAGAAATCCTAACTTATGAATATTTTCTCCGATTAGATTGATAGGATTTTAAATAATCATAAAACATTTAAGAAAGTCCTATTCACCCCCCTCTAGGACATATTGGCATATTCCTACTTCAACTAAAGTGGTCATTACCATAATTTTAAGTTTTAGGTTTAGGTTTAGGTTAGGTTATAGGTTAAGGTTTAGGGAATTGAGTTTAGGTTATAGGTTTAAGTTATAGGTTTAGGTTTAGGTTATAGGTTTTGGGATTTGAGAATAGGTTTAAGTTATAAGTATAATTTTAGGTTATAAGAATAGGTTTGGGTTATAAGTATAGGTTTAGGTTAAGGTTATAGGTTTAGGTTATAGGTTTAGGTTAAGGTTATAGGTTTAGGTTATAGTTTTAGGTTTAGTTATGGTTAGAGGTTAACTTTTAGGGAATTGAGTTTAAGTTATATAGGTTTAGGTTCGGGTTTAGGTTTAGGTTTAAGTTTAGGTTATAGGTTTAAGTTATAGGTTATAGGTTTAGGTATAGGTTATAGCTTTAGGTTTAGGTTTAAGTTTTAAGTTTAGGTATAGGCATAGGTTATAGGTTATATGTTTAGGCTTAGGTTTAGAAATTCGGGTTTGGGTTTAGGTTATAGGTTTAAGTTTAGGTTATAGGTTATAGGTTTAGGTTAAGGTTTAGGTCTGTAACATCTCGAAAATCGGGGGTCGGGTAGAAGCCCAACTCCCGAATTCCAGAACATCACTTATGCAACATTTTCAATGATGGATGAATGTTGGCGGTAATTGTATATAAAACATGAGGTGGATTAAGCCAAAATAACATATCATACTCCAGAGACAGTTAAATTAGCAAGCGGAAGAATGTGATAGATATATAAAATATATAAATGATTGTAAGTCTCCAGAGTGTGAACATGTTACCAGGTTAACTAAATACATGTATACTCCAAAATAGAAAGAAAAAAATATACATAAGTGCTCCAAAAATATAAAATGACAAGTGTCATGGCGTCTAATCAACCTCCCTGTAATCCCGACGATCAGAACCTGCATATAGGAGGGATCCTCCTTATCATCATCAATTCTAGCTCTGCTTTGTAAGCATCACCACCATCTGAAACTAAAATAGAGACTGGTTAGTGTGCGCAACACCATCCCGTAATGTGGGAGTGAGTAACTAACTCAGTGGAATCATAGAGCAAAGGTTAACATGTTATCAAATCAATTAAGCGATAATGGTAAAGTAAGCAATCAAACATTCCTAAACACTGTGATTAATGCAAGAATGAAATGACATGATGGATGCCCTCACTGACATACTCCCTCATGCGACACCATCTTACGTCCGTGGCATGCTTTCTTCCCTCAGTGCTCCACACCTTCCAGGCACATACAGTGTGATATGAATATGATTACTAAGTTGTTATTAGTCCTTTTCATACAGCAGGATTGGAAAACTAAGGTACTTCCCTTATATCAATACCCAAATAATGATCCTGTCTAGGGTCGTCACTCCTAGTAGTCTCATATGATGATATATTTCTATGTCACTGCAAGGGCTGTTAGGGCTATTGCACGTACTCGTTGCTCCACTCACCCCTCACCTTATCAATATAGGCCTAGTTGTACTCTTGTTGCTATGGAAGGGTCGTCGCCTCACGTAGACTCAGAGTACGCTTGAGGTCACTACAAAGGGCTGTCAGGGCTGTTGCATGCACTCGTTGCATCGCTCCCCCATCACCTTATCAGTGTAGGCCGACAGTAAGAATATAGTGTCCCATACCACCATAATCTGCTCACGAGTCTGGGTTGCTCACTGGTCACTACGAGGAGGTTTATGGCCCCAGCGTAGGACAACAGCTCGACCACGGTGTCCCATACCACCATGCCTGGCTCATGAGTCTTAATGGATCGAGGTACCATGGTTATCAGGGTTATCACTGGTAAGTTTAGTACCCTAGGTTCAATCAGTTATGACAAATACGAGGTGAACATACAACGGTCAATCGGGTTACTTTATGAGCCCGACTAGCACGAGCACACGTTGAATCGACCGACATGAAGTGCACAAGCACTTCATGTGGCTTAACCACTGTCGACGACTCTAGTATGACTCGGGTTCGTCATACACATCCTTCATGGTGAATAGAATCCAACCACGAATCCTAATCTATTACCAACTGCCTGGACTAGAGTATAGCCTCAAAAACTTGTAATCTAAATCAATAATCATAAGAGAGACATAATTGAAATACAAGAAATTTCAGCATGTTATCAGCATGTTATAACATACATCATAAGTAGTTAACCATACATAAGTACTTCACACATAAGGTAATCAATTGAAATGCAACAAACATGGAGGAAATCATGTACATCATCAAATTAGTTGAGAATCCGGTCTCAATGTTAATCTACAACACCATTTGCTCAAGACTTACTAATACATACATTTATACAAACACTTAGACTACTCAACTCCAACGTACTTGACGTATGTTGATTTCAACATATAATATGACAGATCCTTATATCAAGGAGTTGTCTAATACACAACAATCATGTTCTTACATTCAAAACATATGGCAGGCATAAATCATATTAATTTAGGCATTTCAACAAACACTTAGTCTACACACATTAGTCTACATAGCATATGTCGGCCAATATATGCATTAGGCCGAATCTCTTCGCTAAATAGATCATACACGTATAACTAGTATATGTACACGTAAATACTCATGGCAATCATATCAGCAAAATACGTACGTATACAGTATTTCCTACAAATACCGAAAATACCTTAAATCTCATATTCTTCATACGTATTCGAAATGAAAAATGGACAGTATGTTCTACATGTCAAACAGCATCCTTATCAGTAATCTACTATTAAACGGCATTGAAAGCTTTGAAAACAGGTAATCTAAGCGTCTAAAATCCACACCTTAACTAAAAATTGTGAAACGGAGTTGATTCAGATGATAAGTCTTCGTCAACGGCAGATACGCTACTTATGGCAAGAAACAGGTTAGATAGAACTCTTCTACAGCTAGTCTAAGCTTCAAATCAGGTTAGGGTTAGACTTTCTTACCTAAGAACGAAGCTGGAATCGCCAGAATAGCTATGCAGGCGGATGACTTTGGCACGTGGAGCAACAGAGAAGAATCCCAAGAGAAAGCTCCAACTCTCTCTCACTTTCTCTCTCTTTTCTCTCCTCTCTCTCCTAGGGTTTTCCCCAAATTCGTATGGGTTAGAAAGCTAAGGGTTTAAGGCCCTTTTATAAGCTCAAACATAACTAAAACAGACTTGAAGTCAAGGTATACTTAGGTTATGTCCAAATAAGGACTGTTCCGTCTCAACGAAGCACTTTTGGAGGTCTTGTTACTAAATGCGGTCGGACTAAGCTCATGGATGCTGGATCCTGATCACATTACGTTTTCAGTTCGATAGGATTTCCAGATCGCACGTGGCGGACCAGTTTCAGTTCAGCGGTCACTGAGACTCGATCAGGGATTCCAAGTTTACTGACTTGAGTAGGAAATGTTCCCTGATCCGATGGTGTATTTGGGTCAGATTCCAATCGTCTGAATGCTTATACCTAACTTGCAAGTGACAAGTGTCAAATTTATTTAAATCACATTTAATTTATAAAGAATTTCACTCTTTCTCACTCTCTGCTCCAGGCTCAATGAAATAGCCTCAGAACATCAGTTGGGCGTGATTTTCAGGGTGGTAGTCAAGTCCAACTACGCAGTCATAATGGTCTAAGATTATAGATATCGGACTTTCGACACACGGTCTAGATCCAATACAAAGTTTCAAAGGGTTCCTGAGAACAAACAGGTTTAGAGTTTGATCCTGAATTTTAGGGTAAGATAGCGTCAATGATTCTATAGGTTTTGGGTCTTACAGATCGTATTTAAAGTGGTTGGTGCTAATTTTATAGGAAATCTAGTGCAACACTGGCTAATTCACATTAAATTTCTAAACAATTTCGTTCTAAATGATTTCTTTGGCTTTGAAATTTGGTTCTGAGAGGTTACCAAGGTGTTATGGTTGACCCATTGCCTAAGGACATCTAACCTCAGGTAGGCAAAAATCTGGGGTGTTACAATTTAAGTTATAGGTTTTGGGATTTGAGAATAGGTTTAGGTTATAAGTATAGGTTTAGGTTAATGTTGTAGGTTTTAGGTTATAAGTATAGATTAGGTTATAGGTTTATGTTAATGTTGTAGGTTATCGGTTTAGGTTAAGGTTTAGGTATAGGTTATAACTGTAGGTTATAGGTAGTTTAAGTTATAGGTTATAATTTTAGGTTATAGGTTTAAGTTTAGGTTTAGGTTTAGGTTATATAGGTTTAGGTTCAGGTTTAGGTTTAGGTATAAGTTTAGGTTATAGGTTTAGGTTTAGGTTATAGGTTAAGTTTTAGGAAATTGAGTTTAGGTTATATGTTTAGGTTATAGGTTTTGGGATTTGAGAATAGGTTTAGGTTATAAGAATAGGTTTAGGTTATAAGTATAGGTTTATGTTTAGGTTTTATGTTTAGATTAAGGTTATATGCTTATGTTTAGGTTATAAGTGTAGGTTATAGGTTTAGGTTTAGGTTAGGTTATATGTTTAGGTTTAGGTTTAGGAATTCAGGTTTGGGTTCGGGTTTAGGTTCGGGTTTATGTTCAAGTTTAGGTTATAGGTTTAGGTTTAGGTTATAGGTTATAGCTTTAGGTTAAGGTTTAGTTTTAGGTTATAGGTTTTGGGATTTGAGAATAAGTTTATGTTATAATTATAGGTTTAGGTTAATGTTGTAGGTTATAGGTTATAAGTATAGGTTAGGTTATAGGTTTATGTTAATGTTGTAGGTTATAGGTTTAGGTTAAGGTTTAGGTTTAGGTTATAAGTGTAGGTTATAGGTAGTTTAAGTTAGTTGTTATAATTTTAGGTTTAAGTTTAGGTTATAGGTTTAGGTTTAGGTTATATAGGTTTAGGTTTAGGTTTTGGTTTAGGTATAAGTTTAGATTATAGGTTTAGGTTTAGGTTATAGGTTAAGTTTTAGGGAATTGAGTTTAGGTTATATGTTTAAGTTATAGGTTTAGGTTATAGGTTTATCTTTAGGTTATAGGTTTTGGGATTTGAGAATAGGTTTAGGTTATAAGTATAGGTTTAGGTTTAGGTTTTATGTTTAGGTTTAGGTTATAGGTTTAGGTTTAGGTTATAAGTGTAGGTTATAGGTTTAATTTTAGGTTAGGTTATAGGTTAAGGTTTAGGGAATTGAGTTTAGGTTTAGGTTTAGGTTAAGGTTATAGGTTTAGGTTATAGGTTTAGGTTAAGATTTAAGTTTAGGTTATAGGTGGAAATTCAATCACTACTTTTTTCCAAATTTTATGGTCCACCTGCGACTTAGATCTACCTCATTTTTAAGATAAAGCCCTAAAATTTATTTTTTACTCGGCCTGCTCCAAAAAATTCAAGGTAATAAATAAACACGACCTATCTAACTGGCCATGCCATTCCAATGCTATTTATAGGAAATTTTTTTCTTCATCATGGTCATAATAGCAGTTCTCACATTTTAAGGACCCCCGCTCAACATCCAGATAGCTCTAACGCACATTCAAGTCTGCTCCATCAATTTCGAGCTAATACATAAACACGGGCTTGTCGAAATGGTCAAGACACCCATATTCTTGTCCATAGGAAATTAACAGCTACTCATCATGGTTATAACAGCGGTTTCTACCTTCCAGGGACCCCCGCTCAATTAAATCCTAAATTAGTTAACCATCCAAGGTTGGATAGATTGTAACACTTTCATATTTCTATTTGTTAGTCCACACAAAAAATCCGACAACGTCTTCCCATGCCTCTCTAGATAAGTTGATCTTACGTTACATTTCGATGTCAAATATCTAAAGTAAAGTAAAGATATTTGGCATTGGATATGGAATGGAAGAAACAGATCCAGAGAGAAAAGAGGAGATAGACCGCAGATCAGGCATGAACATTTAAATAGATTATATGAAAGCATACCATCCATCTAACCTTAAACTGTCCAAAATGAGACAATTTGAGCGATTTCTATGCCACCAAAAACACACCATATCTATGTATGGCCCCATAGAAATCCTCAAACAGGTAACTAATTATCTAACTTACAAACCACAATTACAAGCCACAACTATAAACTAACTAATCACAATAATAATTTAAGACAAAAACATTAATAGAGTGTGACCCATTAACACCCCCACATATGCAAGTTCAATGATCACATATGAATATTTACAACCCAATGCCATATATGATTGTTTATATTTACTAGTCAACACATAACCTTCCCAAAATGGCATTTGATAATGTAGACCATCAAAAAATATATTTGACTCTAAGCATCATTCTACAATACATATAAATTTATATGATCATAACCATCATAAAAGCATTCCAAATTTTACTGTAACAAGAAAACATTTTATATTTTATCTTACAAAAATTTAACTGAGATTCCATAGAATCATGATAAGAAACTTAAAATCAAGAACTAAATTAGAAGCGGTGGAAATATACACATGAGTGCACACTTGCCCATTAAAAGAAACACATATACATACAGAAGAAAATTAACATCCACCTCAATGGTCTTACTGTCCACCTAGACCACCCATGCCAGCATGCCATTTGTATACAACATTGGGTCCATCCAAAAGGTGGGATCCACCATGACAAACACTTGGCACAAAAATCAGGCCAGTCCACTCATTTCGTATAGGGTGGATTGCATGATGAGCATCTTGATTTTTGGCCCAAATGACACTCATGGTGTGGCCCATCTTTTGAGTGTCAAGGAGCAATTCACCATTGAACTTTTACCAAAAAAACCAAAGATGTAGAAGTCAAGTGTTTCACCATCCATCCATGACATGGTATACTACAATAAACCCCACAAACTTTGACACAACACAAGTATCAAACTTGAAACTGTACGCCAGTGTGGAACATTTTAGTGGTGTCTAAGGTGGTACCCGACATGAAAATGGCCATATAGAAAATCAGGATGATCCACTCAACCGTTAGACCACCCTTGTACAAAAAGAGAGAATGATTTTGATTAAGTATCCAACAGTCCAAATGCAACTTGTATGCATACACAACATGATGAGTGAACCAAGGTGATTTTTCTGTATATGATCATTTTCACAATGGGACTGCTCATTGCTCAGATGCTTACTGTTAGGATGGTATATATGCTCTACTCCTTTAGCCTGAATTTTTGGGTGAGAACATCTTGACAGTTGGACCAACCTGATGGATGGCTTTGATATTGCATTGTCTGCCATGGTGGCACATGTGATTCCATTAGAAGGTAGGCCTTGTACATGGGCTTATCAAACCTCTAACAGACCTTATTTCATCATACATGAGATTGAATTTCAAAAATCCAAAGATGAATGTTTGCTAGAATACATCCATGTGCCCACACATGCCAAAGAACAACCACCAGCAAGAGGCACCACTTGGATCTCAACTTGCCCTTCCATCTTTCTACAAATCAGGATGGAAAATGCCATCGATTGAAGCTGACATCACCCAGGGAGTGCTGAAGGAGTAGAGCTTGCTGCCCCAAATTTCCCCAAGCAGGAAACACTTCTAAGTACCATATGATTACAACCAAATCATGTTAAAGGAACCTCCCATTTCGAATCGAGGGGGTTCCAAATCCACTCCCTTAGGGTCAATTGGCACCGTGGATTCTAATCATGGGGGTTTCGAATCCAGGGGGTTTCCAATCATGGGGGTTCTGAATCCAGGGGGTTTCCAATCATGGGGCCCACTGCCAAACATGGAGTGGAATTGGCACAGGACCAGATGCAATTCCATTCCACATACTCCCTTCCAATCCCACTACCCAAACAAGCCCTAAATCCCTAAATCGATATTGAGATTGAGAGAGATTGAGAGAGAGAGAGAGATACCTCACTATTGTGAATGACCTTCAACCGAGCTTTAGAGAGAGAGAGAGGGAGAGGGAGAGAGAGAGAGAGAGAGAGAGAGGGAGAGAGAGAGAGAGATAAGGCGTGCGTGGATAGGGCATTTGGCAACGGACCGCAAGAGAGATCAGAGAGAGGAGGGAGAGGATGCGAGAGAGACAGAGAGAGGACAGGGTGGAGAGATCAAAGAGAGAGGAAGAGAGAGTTAGAGAGTGAGAGGAGGGAGAGGGTGCGAGACAGGGAGAGAAAGAGAGAGTGAGAGAGACTCTCTCTCACGGGTGGGCTTACATACAGGTTGAGTAGCGTGTTGGCTACTGAATGACGTCACCAAGTTGTGTGGGCCCCACTGTGATGTATGTGTTGTATCCACACCGTCCCTCCAAGTGGAAATATTATTTTAGGGCATGAGCCAAAGAATGAGGCAGATAAAAAGCTGTAGTAGACCTCACCACAAAAAATAGTGGGGAGAGTGATTCCCACCGTTAAAACTATCCTAAGGCCCACCATAATTTTTATTTGAAATCTAACCTATTCAAAAGTTAAAAAAGACATGAAATAAGGTAAAACACAAATATCAGCATGATCTAAAACTTTTATGGCCCTTAAACAGTTTTTAATGGTGGGTGTCACTATCCCCACTGTTTTCCATGTTGGGGTCCACTGGAGCTTTGGATTTATCTTTGAATATTGCCCTAAAATGATCTCTACAAATGGATGGAAGGTGTGGATATAAAACATACATCATGATGGGGCCCAAAATTGAGAGGTATATAAATATCAAGTGGACCACACCACATGAAAACAATAGTGATTGGATATCCATCATTAAAATTCTATGTAAGGCCCATTGTACTTTTTATTTGGCATCCAATCTGTTTATTAGGTCATACATGCTTAGATGAAGGGGAAAAACAAAAGTCATCTCAATTCAAAACTTTTATGGCCCCAAAATGTTTTAAATGGTTGACGGTCATTCAACACTATTTCTTGTAATGTGGTCCATTTCAAATTGGGATATGCCTCATTTTTAGTCTCATGCCATAAGGTAATCTTTAAAAATAGATGGACGGCATGGATTAAACATATACATCATGGTGGGGCCCACACAGCACCAACCGCCAGCCATTGGATGGTGTATGGGGGAGGAGCCAATCCGTTCCCCATATTTGTGGTGTGGTCCATTTAATCTATGGCTATGATTCATTTTTTGGATAATTCTATAAAATGATCTCAAAAAAGTTTTTATAAAATAATCTTTGGATATGATTCATGGTGGGGTCCACACAGCACCAACCACCAAGTGCTTTTATATTTTTTAGGATGTCTTCAATTAATTTTAGATGGTATGTCTCACTTGAGTTTCGTATACAGATGATTTTTGATATATCTCATAACCTAAAGGGGACACATCAAATCCACGGTGTTGATGTTCGACACATATCATGATGGGGCGCACAAAACTTACTAACATCAATTCTTAGGTTCTCACGAGGTCAATAAGTTAGGTCACAATTTTGACCAGAATATTTGGCCCATTTTACATGTCTAGTCCATTCACTCTATTTTACTGATCTTTACCCTCAAATTGACTAGTTACTTGCCCTGATCATGCTACATATGAGAAACATATTGGGCAAACAAGATTGATCAACAATTTGAGTGAATTTTGATTTAAACATCTGAAGTTATTTACTCTTCAATCTGGACTGATCAGATTGTCCAAAAATGGTTAAAGGTTGCTCATAATATCAAAAATATATGAATGAATAGAAAACACAAACATCAGCTTCATCCAAAACTTCTATGGCCTCCAAGAAATTTTAAATGGAAGAGGTTCAATCACACTATTTCCTGTGGTGTGGTCCACTTGATCTTTGGATATGCTTCCTTTTTGTTCTTTAGACCTCAAATTATCTGTTAACATGGATAAATGGAGTGGATAAAATAAATAAATAACGGTGGACCCCACAGAGTTTACTCTGGTAAGGGTAAGGAGTAACTCACCTAAATGTAGTGGAGAAGGGTTTCCTTAAAACATTCACGATCATATATTAGGCCTGCCTAAATGGGATTCACATATCCAACCCACTCATTATGTGTGTCCCACTTGGATGAGGGGTTAGACCAAGTTTCAACCACATCCAAAACTCATGTGGGCCCCACCAAGTGCATTTATATCTTTTAGGATGTCTTCACATAGTTTTAGATGGTATGGCCCACTTGAGTTTCGTATAAAGATGATTTTTGAGATATCTCATAACTTAAAGGGGACACATCAAATCCACAGTGTTGATGTTCGACACACATCATGATGGGGCCCACAAAACTTACTAACATCAATTCTTAGGTTCTCACGAGGTTAGTAGGTTGGGTCACAATTTTGACCAAAATATTTGGCCCATTTTACATGTCTGGTCCATTCACTCTATTTTACTGATCAATACTCACTACATGAAAAATGGAAAAAAAATGACGAATTTAGAGACGATTCTTGACTCTCTAAAATTGCTTGGTTTAAAGACGCTTTAGAAATGGCCGTAAACCGTCTCTAAAATTTTAGACGGCCCCTGACCGTCCTTAATATTGTCTTAAAAATTTGAACGTCTACAGATCATTTAAGACGGTCGTTAACCGTCTTATATGGGTCATCTGAGACTGTCATTGGCCGTTCGCATTAGAGACGGTCCTTGACTATCTTATATGCCGTCATCTGAGACAGTCATTGGTCATCTACATTAGAGACGGTCGTTGATCGTCTTTTACTTGCAATCTGAGACTGTCAAAGACCGTCTCTATTAGACACGGTCCTTAGCGGTCTTACAGCCCTGTCAAAGACAGCCTCTATTAGAGACGGTCAAGGACTGTCTCTATTAAAGACGGCCCTAGACCGTCTCTATTAGAGACTGTCAAGGACCGTATCTATTAGAGACGATCCTAAACCGTCTTATAGCCCTGTCAAAGACCGTCTCTATCAAAGACTGTCAAAGACAGTCTCTATCAAAGACTGTCAAAGATCGTCTCTATTAGAGACGGTCCTAAACTGTCTCTAATGCTCAGGTAAAAAATGAAAAAGCTCAAAAAAATTATGAATTTGAAAAAATAAAAAATAAAAAATTGTTGAGAAGCTTAGAAAAATAATTAACAATGTTTAAGAAAATTTTAAATTAAAAAAAAAAAAAACTATAATTTTATAAAAATCTAGATTTTGAAAAAAAAAAAAAAAAAAAAAAAAAAAAAAAAAAAAAAAAAAAAAAAAAAAGTAAGAACTTTGATTAATATTGATAATTTTGAAAAAAAAATTTGATAAAAAATTGATATTTTGAAAAAGAAAATTTAAAAAATTAAACAAAATTGTGAAAAAAATTGATAAATTGTAAAAATATATATTTTTTTTAAAAAAGAAAAATAGATTTTGCATTTTGACAAGAAAAATTAAAAAGTTAATAACAAAGTGAGATTTAAACAATGATATTTTGAAAAATAAAACTTAAAAAATTAAACAAAATTGTGAAAAAATTGACAAATTGTAAAAAAATATATATTTTAAAAAAGAAAACTAGATTTTGTATTTTGATAAGAAAATTTTAAAAGTTATATAACAAAAGTGAGATTAAAAATGATATTTTGAAAAAAAAAAATTTAATTAAACAAAATTGTGAAAATTTAGAGAAATTGTAAAAAAATATATTTTTTAAAAAAGAAAACTAAATTTTGTTAAAAAAAAGGTTAAATTTATTTATAATAAAAATGATATTTAGTTAAAAGAGTAAAAAAACTATACATTTTGAAAAAAAATGTTAAATTTATTTGTGAAAAATAAAATTACTAAATTATTAAGCACATCCACTAATTGAACGTTTAATCATTTTTTGAAATCTAATCAGTTCAAATTGAAGAGTAGATAACTTCAAATATTTAAATCAAATTTCACTGAAATTGTTGATCAATCTTGTATGCCCAATATCTTTCTCATATGTAGCCTGATTGAGGTGAGTAACTAGTTAAATTGAGAGTATTGATTAGTAAAATAGAGTGAATGGACTAGACATGTAAAATGGGCCAAATATTCTGGTTAAAATTGTGACCCATCTTACTGACCTCGTGAGAACCTAAGAATTGATGTTAGTAAGTTTTGTGGACCCCATCATGATGTGTGTCGAACATTAAAACCGTGGATTTGATGTGTCCCCTTTAGGTTATGAGATATCTCAAAAATCATCGATAAATGAAACTCAAGTGGGCGATACCATTTAAAACTATGTGAAGACATCCTAAAAAATATAAAAGCACTTGGTGGGGCCCACATGAGTTTTGGTTGTGGTTGAAACTTGGTTTGACCCCTCATCCAAATGGGACGCACATAATGAGTGGGTTGGATATGTGAATCACATTTAGGCAAGCCCAATATATGATTATGAATGTTTTAAGGAAACCTTTCTCCACTACATTTAGGGCCTGTTTGGCCAGCTGGATTAGATGGGCTTACGTGGGATGGAATTATATCTAGTCTTGTGCCAATTCCACTCCATGTTTGGGAAGAGAGGAAAAGCTTGGAAGTAGGTTAGATGGAACCATATTGGGTCCCATGCCAATTTCACTCAATGTTAGTAAGTTGGGTAGGTCCTAGCATGATGAGTGGGCTATATTCACACCGTCCACTCATTTTTCGAGATCATTTTAGAGCATGGGCCAAAAAATCAGGCAGATCTAAAGCTCAAGTGGACCCCACCATAGAAAGCGATGGGGATTGAATACTTACTGTTGAAAACTTCTTTGGGGCCACATAAGTTTTGAATCTACCTCATTTTTAGGCCCATGCCATAAATTGAGGTTACAAAACAAATGAACGGTTTAGTTATAACACGTGTATGTTATTCTCAATAGTTTCAAATAATGGTGGGTATATCCTTTCAATGTACCACCGTATTACAAATAAAGCAAGAAATTAAGCTTATCCCATGGTACCAGGGAACAATCCCTACCATGGATAATACTTGTGTTTTTTAAAATCTCATCCCACCTAATACCTTGGGATCGGTCCAGCCAAACACGCCCCTAAGTGAGTTACTCGTTACCTTTAGCAGAGTAAACTCTGTGGGGTTCACCATTATTTATTTATTTTATCCACTCCATTCATCCATGTTAACAGATAATTTGGGGTCTAAAGAACAAAAAGGAAGCATATCCAAAGCTCAAGTGGACCACACCAGAGGAAATAGTGTGATTGAACCTCTACCATTTAAAATTTCTTGGAGGCCATAGAAGTTTTAGATCAAGCTGATGTTTGTGTTTTCTATTCATTTATATATTTTTGATATTATGAACAACCTTTAACTGTTTTTGGACAATCTGATCAGTCCGGACATGAAGAGTAAATAACTTTAGGGGCCTATTTGTTTTTTCAAAGAGATGGTAAATGCATGGTAAACGGTAATTCCCCCTATTTCATGTGTTTGAAAATTCATAAGAATTCGTGCCTTTGAAATTTGTTCAAAAGAGGTAACTTTAATTTTTGAACCGCATGATAATGCATATGATATATCCATTCCGTCCATCTGTTTTACTATAATATTTTGAAGCATGAGGCAAAAAATAAAGTAGATCCAATACTCAAGTAGCCCACGCCAAAAGAAACAGTGGCCCCACAAAGTTTTTAATAGTCAGTATTCAATTTCCTTTTTCGCATGACGTGGTCCACTTGAGTTTTGGATATGTCTCATTTTTTTACTCATGCTATAAATTCAACTGGAATAATGGATGAATGGTGTGGATAAGCAAAATGCATCACAGTGAGACCCATGGATATTTTGCAATATTCTTGGTTTTTGTTTCAAAAAGTAAGCAGTCAAATCAGGTATGATATAAATGCATAGGGAAATAATAATTATTTTTTTACACGATATTTACCATTTCTCCTAGAAATCAAACATGCCCTAGATGTCACTACCAAAAAATAGAGCAAAGTCGACGACATTTCCAGAGGCTTTTAGCCGTAGCCAAATGCCAAAAATCCATCGGTGAAGGTCACTTTTTAATGGTGAACATCCAATCAATAGTGTTTTCTAATTGTGTGGTCCACCCAAGATTTATTTCAAGCTCATTTTTTGGGATCTTACACAAAATGATGTCGTGAAATGTATGGACGGCGTGGATGAAACAAATCTATCATGGTGGGGCCCATGGAGTGATACTAGGTCCAAGGGTCAAGTTAACACTTTCAATAGAAGGTTTTCCATTGTGAGTTTTGTATTTGATGTAAAATGGTGGTGACTCATCCATAACAATAGTTGCTAAGATATAGAGTTATCCAGACCATCCAAATAATCAGTCTATTTTTAAATAGTAAATATTTATACATTTTATTATGTAACACAATCTTAACCATCCAGAAAATGGTCCCATGCATGTACGACCATTAATAGAGTTTGAGTTAGAAATAATGTAAAACTCACAATATACGGATTTGAAAATATTATGTTATTTAAAAGAAGAAAATCCATCCAACGCCCGCTCCTCTTTTCCCTCTTTTCCTCTTTTCCCTCTTTCCTTCATCTTCCATCGAGAAATCATCCCAGGGCCGTTTGAGTGTCTTCTTCCATCGAGCATCATCTTCAAATAGGTGATTTTTTCTTTCTCCACACCACTTTCTATTATGTTTAGATCTCCACTTTCTGTTGAATTAATGCCTGTCCACTATTGAAACAATTGGGGCCTGTGGATGTCTCTTTCTGATGTCTTGTGGCTTTGGAAATATGGTTTTGGATGGGTATATGATGGGTGATTGCTAGTTACACATGCACATGCAGACGGTAGATGAGTGGCCCCCACCATTCAAGATGGACACAGCCCTGTAAGGACAGACGCCGTCCAGATACGAGCTTCGTTGCCCATTGTGATTTACATTATACGGTATGAAATCTCGTTTCCAATCTCTCTCTAGTTTCATATTTTAAGATTGATGATCCTTTCAGTTATTTTTTTCTTCTTGATCCGATATTGCTTGAGGAAACCAGTTTTGTTAGCTAAAATTGAATTTATTCTCCTTCTTTGAGTTTTTCAAGGGATTTCAGGCGTTGATGCAAAAAATTCGCGTTGGATTTGGTGGTTTTTAACGGATTTTGAGTTTCTGTTTATGTAAATGGGTGGTTTGGGTGGATTTATTTTCAGATTTTCTGTTATCTGGGTCCGATTGAATCAGAACTGTCCATCTGTTTTTTCTTCAGATTTTTCGATTTTAGCCATTTCTTTGCCTTTTCTGTTATATCTGAGATATTATTAGAATCATCTCCCTTTGGTGTCCTTTTTCGGATCTGCTTTTGTTTGTTTTTGTTTTTTGTTTTGAATATTTTTCTTTATTTTTTATTTTTTATTTTTATTTCTGGGGTGTTTTTATTTTTGAAACTTGATATTGTAGATTATTTCTTGTATATGCAGGTGTTATTGAAGATGGAGATGATATAACTGGAATGTGAAATATCTTTGCATGAACTTCTCTTCATCTGCTTGAATCGGTTGGTCATGTATACCTACATTCGTAGGTACATATTGTATGCTTGTTCATGCTAGAACATGGATATCCATGTTCTTAGTCATTGGGTGGTGCCGATAGTGGCAATGATGTAATTTCATTAAAATATTGCATGCATGTTGTTGAGCTGAATCTTAGATGATGGTATTATATCAGCCTAAATCACTTGATGGTGTGGGAGCTTTGCTAAGTCCACACATGTGTAAGGTAGCCTGTTTATGCAACATGTTCCGTCCCGGAACATGTGTGTAAGATCTATGCAAATATGTTTGATGGAATTCCAATGAGCAACAAGCATGTCACGTGTTTGATAAAATTCTTGAAACAAAAATGTGTAGTTTTTAGTCCACCTGGTTCAAATAGTCACAAGACCAGTCCTCTCGAGATTCACACGACATAGTTTTGTGATTTGTATCAAATTGGAGGTGATAGTCTGTAGGATTTTTTTTTTATTGAATGTCCACTCTTAAAAACCTCCTAGGGCCCACTGTAATGGTTATTTGACATCTAACCTATTGATATATTAGGTGTAAAAAATTGGATGAAGTGAAAAAATATATATCAGCTTGATCCAAAACTTTTGTGAGCCCTACCATGATGTATATGTTTAATCCATGTCGTCTATCTATTTTTAAAGATCATATTACGGTATGAAACCAAAAATGAGATTATCCAAATCTTAAACGGACCACATTCTATGTAACACCCTGAAAATCGGGGGTCGTGTATAAACTCAACTCCCGAGTTCCAGACCGTCACTTATGCAACAAAAATGGTTATGATTCAATGTTGTCTGATTTAAAGCATTCACATGAGTAAAAGTATACCAAAACTGCAATTCATACTTCAGATCCAGTGATAAAAGCAAGCGGAAGACTAAAAAATATATATATCACTGTATGGAAAAACAAAGTAATCTCAACTGTCTCCAAAGTATGACTACATCTCTGAGTCTCATATACATGTAAATAGACAAAAGAATAAGTTCAAAATAGTCCCACTGAAGTCCCCCTCGATCCAGGTCACCTACGGGAAGCCGTCGTGATACTGCATATACGAGAACTCATCCTGGTCCTCGTCAATCTCCGGCTCCACCTCCTGGATCTCGTCGTCACCTGCAACTACAACAGGGTCTGGTGAGTGTTGCAAACACCATCCCGTAACGTGGGAATGAGTGATCAACTCAGTGGAATCATAGAGCAAAGATTAGCATGTTCACAATTCAATCACGCGATAATAGTAAAGCAGTAAATCAGACAAGTCCTAATACTGTTGTTAATGCAAGATGATATGACGTGATGTATGCCCTCACCGACGATCACCCTCATACGGCAACATCTTACGACCGCGGCATGCCACACTCCCTAGAGTGCTCCACATCTTCCAGGCACATGCAATGCTATGGTGATATGATTACCAAGTTGTTATTAGTCCATTCAAACAGCAGGATTGGGAAACTAAGGTACCTCCCTTGTATCAATCCCAACACAGATCCTGTCTAGGGTCGTCACTCCTAGTAATCTCATACGATGTACATTTCGTAGGTCACTGCAAGGGCTGCCAGGGCTGTTGCTCGCACTCGTTGCACCGCTCCCCCATCACCTTATCAATACAGGCCTACTGTACTCTACTGCACGGAAGGGTCGTCGCCTCCCGTGAACTCAGAATACGCTCGCGGTCACTACAAAGGGCTCGTCGCCTGATCAGTGTAGGCCGACAGCTAGAATATAGTGTCCCATACCACCATAATCTGCTCACGAGTCTAGGTGCTCACTGGTCACTACGGGGAGGTTTGTGACCCCAGCGTAGGCCGACAGCTCGACCACGGTGTCCCATACCACCATGCCCGGCTCATGAGTCTTCGTGGATCAAGGTACCATGGTTAACAGGGTTTACAATGGTAAGTTCAGTACCCTAGGTTCAAGCAGTTATGATACATACAAGGTGAACAAACATCGGCCAGTCGGGTTACTTGACAGGCTCGACTAGCACGATCGCATCTCGAATTGAACGACATGAAGTGCGTAAAACACTTCGCGTGGCCTAACCACTGCCGCCAACTCTCAACACGAATCACATTCATCGACGCGTCGTTCGTGGCTATGACCAGTCAGCCACGAATTCGCTCGGTTACCGACTGCCTGGACTAAGTCAAGTCCCACACATCCATGGAATTGCTATAAAAGGTATTGGAATTGAAATACATCATGTGAGCATGTTAGCACATGTTATAACATTCAACTTAAGCAAATCTTCAAGGCATACTTCCCATGCATATTCAACTTAAGCAAATCCTCAAGCACATACATTCCATGCATGTAATGAAATCATGCATTTTGTCGACATGTAGAAAATCATTTAGGTCAGCATAATAATTGAAAAATCAATCCCAAACTATCAAATAACATCATTTAATTCAATACATACTAATACAAACATTTATACAAACACATACACTACACACTTAAGTCTACATATGGTATGTCGACCCAAAGTGTGCAACTAGGCAAATCTCTTCGCCAAACTAATTATGCACGCATTCCTAACTTCCTAATGCGACAACAAACCATGTCAATCACATCAGCAAAATATGAATGTAAACAGTACTTCCTACAAATGACTAAAATGCCCTAAATCTCATATTCTTCGTTAGCTTACGAAACGGGAAACGGAGAGCATTTTGTACATGTCAAATGGCGATGCCGTCAAGAATCTACTATTAAACGACATTGAAAGCATTGGGAACCGTCAATCCAAGCGTCTAAAATCCTCACCTAGTGTCTTGTAGACTCGGGAATTGAAGCGGAGTGTATATGGTTCGTCTACGGCGAGTAAGGAGCCTAATACATAAGATCCATAAGCTACATCGCTATGGAAACAAGGAAAACTCAAATCAACATCTATTTAGGGTTTTTACTTACCTAGGATTGCAGTGGAATCGCCGGGAAAGCGGTAGAGGAGTGTTGCTTAAGCACGTGCAACACGTAGCACAAGTGGCGGGAAGAACTCTCCCACTCTCTCACAATCTCTCACTCTTTTTCTCTCTCCCAAGCTAGGGCTTCTCTCAAATTCGGATGGGAGAGAGGAGTGAGGGTTTCAACCCCTTTTATAGCCTAAAACATTCCCAAAATAGGCTTGGGAACAATGTTTACTTGGTGCCTAACCAAATCGGGGCCGTTTCGGTCCAAAAGGGCATTTCTGGAGGTCCCCAGGCCAAATGCGGTCGGACTTAAGCTCATGCATACTGGATCTAGCACACATCCAGTTTTCAGACCGGTTGGGTTCCCAGATCGCACGTGGCGGCCCAGTTTCAGTTTAACGGTCACCGCACCAAGATCAGGCCTATAAGTCTCGTGATATATAATAGATATTTTTCCTGACCAAGGGTGTAATTTGGCTGTATTCTGACGGTCAGAATGCTTAATACTGATGCGTCAAATTTGTGTGCCAGATTTGAATTTAAAATTCCAACTATGTCCCTATTCACACTCTCTTCGGTCCGGGCTCAATGAAATAGCCTGTGATCGTCAGTTGGACTTGATATTCGAAACGATTACCAAGCCCAGCTAAGTGGTCATAACGGTCTAAGATGGTAGGCATCTGACTTACGACGCGCGGTCTAGATCCAATACAAAGTTTCAAGGAGGTCCCGAGAACAAACCGGCTTAGAGTTTGATCCGAGGCTTTAGAGCATTATAGCACCCTTGGTTCCACTCGCTTCGGGCCTTGTAGAACGTATTTAAAGTGATCAGGGACCATTTCCCAGCTACTCCAACGTTGCACTAGCTAACCTAGTCAAATTTTCCAAAGGAATGAATTCTACGCAATTTCGGGTCGAGTTGGTACTCGAGCCCAAGTATGGATTTTTCACGGGCGTTACAATCTACCCCCCTTAACAAATAATTTCGTCCTCGAAATTTTGTACCTTTTCGTACTCCTCGAGAAGCTGTGGGTAGTTCTTTCTGATCTCGGCTTCTGTCTCCCAAGTAGCCTCCTCCTCAGTATGATGCGTCCATAGTACCTTCACAAGGGGAATCACCTTGCTACGCAGTACCTGCTCCTTCCGGTCTAAGATGCGTGTCGGTCGCAGGATATAAGTAACATCCTCTCCTAACTGCACCTGCTCCCATCTGATGATATGAGAAGGATCAGCAACGTACTTTTTCAGCATAGAAACATGAAATACGTTGTGGACGCTCGCGAGGGGCGTGGGTAAAGCCAATCGGTAAGCCACTTCTCCCACACGATCGAGGATCTGAAATGGACCAATGTATCGCGGTGCCAGCTTCCCCTTCTTCCCGAACCGAAGGACTCCCTTCGCAAAGCGGTCTGGCTCTCCTCCATCCGAGCAATGCGATCGTCGATAGTAGCCTGCGCAGAAGGAGGAGGGCTCTCATCAGTATCCTGAGCCTCCTCTTCTGCTTCTTCCTGAGTCTCTTCCTGAACCTCTGCACTAGGTTCTCCTTCGCTTTGATCTTCCTCTTCATCAAAGTCGTCCCCACTATCCCTTTCAAGTTGATTTTCACGATATTGCGACTCAATCTTCATCTTAACCATTGTCGACTCATCGATGGTGTGAATCGATACCGGCAATTCGGGTCCAAGTCTATAGGCAAACTCAAGCGCAATCTTGCAAATGAGTCGGCCAAAGGGAAGGGATTCGGATGTTCTTCTCGACCTGGCTATGAGAACTATCTGCCGTAAGATGAAAGTGGCCATACATACGTTCTCTCCCTGGGCCACCAGAAATAAGAAATCGACCATAAGACGTGTACATTCAATGCGGTTCGTCAACCTAGGATAAACATTGAACGTGCAGATATGATGCAGCAGACGCAAATCCTCAGACATGTACGTCGCCTTGAGGCTATTATTAGGCTGCCATGGAACCAACTTACCGCACAGAAACCTGGTGCGGCGATCTCGTTCACGTCTAGTCCTCAAATTCTTCTCACTTGGATGTACATCACCTAGAGGCACGTTGAGAAGTCGCGCAACCAACCGGACGTCGATCGTAGCCATCCGATCTCTACCAAAAGGGATTTTGAACTGCAAGGGCTCCAAGGTAGGACTCTGGATGCTAGCATAGAAGGCACGAACGATGCTCACATTAGCACGAGCGCGAGCTTCAAAGATCGGTCCCCAGTGCGCAGCTTCAATGCGTTCGAACAACAGATATTCGCCGAACAACCGTCCATCTACGTCCGCCTCAAATAACACTCTACGATCAGTGTATTCACCATGAGGCATCTCTGATAGAATGGTTCGTCCAAGATGTGCATGGGGATCCAAATCCCGCTTTGTACGGCACTCCAGGACTGCAGCTGGACCTGCGGCGGCGCTTGAACTTGCGGCACCACCCCGCGGTCTTCTCAATCGAGCAGGGTGGCTCGGCCCAGCCTCGTCTGTTGCAGTTTTCCTCTTACCCATCAAAGACAGGATGGATGAGAGTGACAAAAGACCCAAAATAGCTTCCACGAAAGCCATGGAAAACGCCAAAAATGCGGAGAAATGGCTGCCCAATCTGACAAAAGGAAATCTAGGCGTCGTAGAGGGATGCTTCAAGCTTCCCAAGGCTGTACTTTTAGGGAAAAATAAGAACAAAAAGATGGAATGGAGCTGCTCACGATTTCAGCACTATTTGAGGGATTTTGGAGCTCCAAATGGGGAAATCTTCAAGGAAGGGGGCTGCCAACACCCAATAACTGATGGGTGGTGGTCGGTTTTGGCCAAGGAAGGTTGTAGAGGTGATTTGGGTCGCCGAGGTTTGGAATGGAGTGCTGAAAATCGAATCTAGGGTATGCAAGGGGGCTGTTTGTGAAGGAGAGGGGGGTTTTAGGGGTTTTCGTGGGATGGGAGGTAGCTAGGGGTGATGTGGACCCTGTTTAAGGGAGTGCGCCCGAAGGACAGCACCCCCGGAGCTCGCCGGCCGGCGATGCATCGCCCGGCCGGCGATGGCATCGCCGGTCAACTCGCAAGTTGACCGGTGGGACCCCATGGGTCTGGTCCCCCATGGTCCCAGGGCCCCAAAAAGTCAGGTCCCACCCCTTGGTTCATTGTATTTTGGTCTCTATGAGCCCAAACATGTGTTCGGGGCTTTCCGGGTCCACATCACAATCCCGAATACCAAACCATATGATGCAGCATATGAATTTGGGGTAGAAGGAGCCAGTACATCTTTCTAGCTCCTTAGTTGCTAAAGAAAGTGAAGTTAGAATGGCATTATGGCTATTTTTCATGAAATTTTACTATTCATTGTAAAATTTGGTGAATGTGCTAATTTGTGTTATTTTTACATTATTTTTGATGCCTAATATGAAATGGATAAGAAATAAATGAAGGTTGAAGTGTTTAGAGAAGGAATTTTGAAGATTTTTGGTGAAACGGGGTTTTTAAGCCCTGGCGATTGATTACTGGAGTCGTGGTCATCCCACGGCCCAAAGATTCACTTTTGCGGTTTAAAACCGCTCATAGGACGTCTCCACCCGACTTCCTACAGCTTAGAAGTGATTCGGGTCGCTTTACGCGACCCGAGATACATTACAGACTCGATCTTGCGATCGATCCTTATAGACTTCGCCTATCGGCGAATCTGTGATCCTAGAAGTGTTTCTAGACCCTTCTCGCACCCACCTAAGTCAAAGGAAGCGACAGCGTACGTCGCAAGACCATAACCCAGGCCCAGTATACTCTCATTCATGCTCTGATACCAACTTGTAATACCCTGAAAATCGGGGGTCGTGTATAAACTCAACTCCCGAGTTCCAGACCGTCACTTATGCAACAAAAATGGTTATGATTCAATGTTGTCTGATTTAAAGAATTCACATGAGTAAAAGTATACCAAAACTGCAATTCATACTTCAGATCCAGTGATAAAAGCAAGCGGAAGACTAAACAATATATATATCACTGTATGGAAAAACAAAGTAATCTCAACTGTCTCCAAAGTATGACTACATCTCTGAGTCTCATATACATGTAAATAGACAAAAGAATAAGTTCAAAATAGTCCCACTGAAGTCCCACTCGATCCAGGTCGCCTACGGGAAGCCGTCGTGGTACTGCATATACGAGAACTCATCCTGGTCCTCGTCAATCTCCGGCTCCACCTCCTGGATCTCGTCGTCACCTGCAACTACAACAGGGTCTGGTGGGTGTCGCAAACACCATCCCGTAACGTGGGAATGAGTGATCAACTCAGTGGAATCATAGAGCAAAGATTAGCATGTTCACAATTCAATCACGCGATAATAGTAAAGCAGTAAATCAGACAATTCTAATACTGTTGTTAATGCAAGATGATATGACGTGATGTATGCCCTCACCGACGATCACCCTCATGCGGCAACATCTTACGACCGCGGCATGCCACACTCCCTAGAGTGCTCCACATCTTCCAGGCACATGCAATGCTATGGTGATATGATTACCAAGTTGTTATTAGTCCATTCAAACAGCAGGATTGGGAAACTAAGGTACCTCCCTTGTATCAATCCCAACACAGATCCTGTCTAGGGTCGTCACTCCTAGTAATCTCATACGATGTACATTTCGTAGGTCACTGCAAGGGCTGCCAGGGCTGTTGCTCGCACTCGTTGCACCGCTCCCCCATCACCTTATCAATACAGGCCTACTGTACTCTACTGCACGGAAGGGTCGTCGCCTCCCGTGAACTTAGAATACGCTCGCGGTCACTACAAAGGGCTCGTCGCCTGATCAGTGTAGGCCGACAGCTAGAATATAGTGTCCCATACCACCATAATCTGCTCACGAGTCTAGGTGCTCACTGGTCACTACGGGGAGGTTTGTGACCCCAGCGTAGGCCGACAGCTCGACCACGGTGTCCCATACCACCATGCCCGGCTCATGAGTCTTCGTGGATCAAGGTACCATGGTTAACAGGGTTTACAATGGTAAGTTCAGTACCCTAGGTTCAAGCAGTTATGATACATACAAGGTGAACAAACATCGGCCAGTCGGGTTACTTGACAGGCTCGACTAGCGCGATCGCATCTCGAATTGAACGACATGAAGTGCGTAAAACACTTCGCGTGGCCTAACCACTTCCGCCAACTCTCAACACGAATCACATTCATCGACGCGTCGTTCGTGGCTATGACCAGTCAGCCACGAATTCGCTCGGTTACCGACTGCCTGGACTAAGTCAAGTCCCACACATCTATGGAATTGCTATAAAAGGTATTGGAATTGAAATACATCATGTGAGCATGTTAGCACATGTTATAACATTCAACTTAAGCAAATCTTCAAGGCATACTTCCCATGCATATTCAACTTAAGCAAATCCTCAAGCACATACATTCCATGCATGTAATGAAATCATGCATTTTGTCGACATGTAGAAAATCATTTAGGTCAGCATAATAATTGAAAAATCAATCCCAAACTATCAAATAACATCATTTAATTCAATACATACTAATATAAACATTTATACAAACACATACACTACGCACTTAAGTCTACATATGGTATGTCGACCCAAAGTGTGCAACTAGGCAAATCTCTTCGCCAAACTAATTATGCACGCATTCCTAACTTCCTAATGCGACAACAAACCATGTCAATCACATCAGCAAAATATGAATGTAAACAGTACTTCCTACAAATGACTAAAATGCCCTAAATCTCATATTCTTCGTTAGCTTACGAAACGGGAAATGGAGAGCATTTTGTACATGTCAAATGGCGATGCCGTCAAGAATCTACTATTAAACGACATTGAAAGCATTGGGAACCGTCAATCCAAGCGTCTAAAATCCTCACCTAGTGTCTTGTAGACTCGGGAATTGAAGCGGAGTGTATATGGTTCGTCTACGGCGAGTAAGGAGCCTAATACATAAGATCCATAAGCTACATCGCTATGAAAACAAGGAAAACTCAAATCAACATCTATTTAGGGTTTTTACTTACCTAGGATTGCAGTGGAATCGCCGGGAAAGCGGTAGAGGAGTGTTGCTTAAGCACGTGCAACACGTAGCACAAGTGGCGGGAAGAACTCTCCCACTCTCTCACAATCTCTCACTCTTTTTCTCTCTCCCAAGCTAGGGCTTCTCTCAAATTCGGATGGGAGAGAGGAGTGAGGGTTTCAACCCCTTTTATAGCCTAAAACATTCCCAAAATAGGCTTGGGAACAATGTTTACTTGGTGCCTAACCAAATCGGGGCCGTTTCGGTCCAAAAGGGCATTTCTGGAGGTCCCCAGGCCAAATGCGGTCGGACTTAAGCTAATGCATACTGGATCTAGCACACATCCAGTTTTCAGACCGGTTGGGTTCCCAGATCGCATGTGGCGGCCCAGTTTCAGTTTAACGGTCACCGCACCAAGATCAGGCCTATAAGTCTCGTGATATATAATAGATATTTTTCCTGACCAAGGGTGTAATTTGGCTGTATTCTGACGGTCAGAATGCTTAATACTGATGCGTCAAATTTGTGTGCCAGATTTGAATTTGAAATTCCAACTATGTCCCTATTCACACTCTCTTCGGTCCGGGCTCAATGAAATAGCCTGTGATCGTCAGTTGGACTTGATATTCGAAACGATTACCAAGCCCAGCTAAGTGGTCATAACGGTCTAAGATGGTAGGCATCTGACTTACGACGCGCGGTCTAGATCCAATACAAAGTTTCAAGGAGGTCCCGAGAACAAACCGGCTTAGAGTTTGATCCGAGGCTTTAGAGCATTATAGCACCCTTGGTTCCACTCGCTTCGGGCCTTGTAGAACGTATTTAAAGTGATCAGGGACCATTTCCCAGCTACTCCAACGTTGCACTAGCTAACCTAGTCAAATTTTCCAAAGGAATGAATTCTACGCAATTTCAGGTCGAGTTGGTACTCGAGCCCAAGTATGGATTTTTCACGGGCGTTACATTCTAGGAAACAGTGTTGAATGAGCATCAACCATTAAAAAACATTTTAGGGCCATAAAAGTTTTGAATCAAACTGATTTTTGTTTTCCCCTTCATCTGGCCTTGTATGACCTAATCAATATATTGGATGTCAAATAAACAGTACAGTGGGTCTTAGGAGGATTTTTATGTGGTTTACAAATCCAACCCATCCATTATGTGTGTCCCACTTGGATGAGGAGTCATACCAAGTTTCATATGCATCAATTTCAGGTGGGCCCCATCAAGTGATTTTATATGTTTTAGGCATTTCTTCACATGATTTTAGATGGTATGGCCCACCTTGAGGGGCTCCATGGAGCCCATTGGAATATATGTGTTTGATCTAAACCGCCCATCAATTCTGATATATAATTTCAGTGGATGAGCCAAAAAATTATGTAGATCAAAGGTCTAAGTGGACCACACCATAAGAAATAATAAAAAATATGGTGATCTACATGAGTGGCCCAGAACTCACATGTGCCATCCTTGAATATCCTTATGTATGTGTTGAGTATAGACCATTGGGTCTCTTTTCTCCAAAATTATATGTTAAAATGGATGGATGGAGTGGATAAAATGAATAAATCATGGTCGGCCCCACAAGATATATAAAAATAGATGGATGACATGAATAAATCATGGGAACAGATTGGCTACTCCCCTTGACACCAGCCATTGACTGGTGGTCGGTGCTCTGTGGGGCCCACCATGATGTATGTGTATCGTCCATGCCATCCATTTATTTTTATATATCATTTTATGATATGATAAAAAAAAATGAATTATATCTCAATCTCAAGTGGACCACATTATAGGAAATAGTATTGAATGAATTTTGACCATTAAAAATGTTTTGGGGGCCATAAAAGTTTTGGATCAAGCTGATATTTATTTTTTCCCTTCATCTGGGTCTTTATGACCAAATCAACAGATTAGATGTCAAATAAACAGTACAGTGAGCCTTAGGGGGATTTTAATTGTGAATATCCATTCATTATTTTTTGTCCTGTGGTGTGGCCCACTAGGATTTATATCGCTATCAATTTTTGTATCAAGCACTAAAATGATCTTTAAAAATGTATGAACGGAATGGATGAAACATGTACATCATGGTGGGGCCCATAGAGCACCGACCTAAATGTATCTCAAAATTGGGCGCGCGCTCAAAAGAAGTCGCACCCAATCTCCCTCTCCCAAAATCTGCCCTCCCTCTGCCCTCTCTCTATCTCTCCCTCTGCCCTCTCCACGTACCCTCCCTCTGCCCTCGCCACGCGCCCTCCCTCTGCCCTCTCTCTATCTCTCCCTCTACCCTCGCCGCCTTCCCTCTGCCCTCTCTCTCTCTCTCTCTCTCTCTCTCTCTCTCTCTCTCTCTCTCTCTCTCTCTCTTCCTGACTGGTGCAGCCAGCAACCCCTGCCCTTCATCTGGTGCGGCCAGCAGCCCTTACCCTTCATCTCTTCACCGGCCAGGTACTCATTTCTCTATTTACATTTTTAATTTTTAGATCTGTAAATCTGCATACAATGGATGTATAACATGTATACAATGGATGCATAAATAGACTAGTCTTGCCATTCATCATTTGTTGTGCATGTTTAAGGTGTGCACAACATGTGTTTAATGAAATGTCTCTGCTAGTGTCAAGGAGCTGAGCAATATCAGATCGTAGGTGTTTGATGATGGCATCCCTCTTGTTCCTCAACAGCTTGAGTCAGCAACAGACACACCTGATCAACTCCTTACTGCCACAGAGACAAAGGCGAGAAGAATAAAAAGTAAATACAAGGGCAATTTTAAATTGGATTGTTTCATGTTAGTAATTTGGGTGAGTGAGTTCCTTGTCATACCATCTGGAGGCCTTTTGCCAGCCAAAAAGAATGTCCAGCATCATTGGATTTTGGGCTTCTTTAACAAGTGTTTGTGTTCTAACACTCTTTACTTACACTACTACCAGTCTTCCTCTGCTGCTACTACAACTGATTTCATATTAGATGATGAAAATCATTTCACTTGATGACACGCACCCATCCATCTATCATCTATAGAGAGAGAGAGAGTGCGCTTAGAAAAGAACTGTAACCATCAAGTTATGGGAGTTATAGGAACGTGGAGAGATATGGGGCAATCAGGAGTGGATGTCACGTGCAGACTCAGTTTGTCTAGTGGTTGGTGGTATGTGGGCCCGTCATGATATACCTGCTTCATCCAGGCCGTCCATCCATTTTTAATATCATTTTAGGAGTTCATTCTGAAAAAGATGGGGATCTAAATTTCAGATGGACCACACTACACAAAAACAATAGTGATTGAATGTCCACCATTAAAATTCTCCTAGGGCCTACTGTAATTTTTATTTTACATCCAATCTGTCTGGATGAAGGAAAAAAAACAAATATCATCTTGATCCAAAACTTTTATGTACCTTTAGAATTTTTGAACGATGGGCGTTCAAGCAATAGTGTTTCCTGTGAGGTGGTACACTTTAGATTTGGATCTACATCATTTTTTAGCACATACTATAAAATGATCTGAAAAAATGAGTGGACTGTGTGGATGAAACAAATAAATGATGGTGGTCCCACAAAGCACTGACAACTAGACATGCACTAGTGGTAGGTCACTAGCCAATCCACGTCCTTCACGTGCATGTTTCTGTGGGCTCCACTGAGCTTTGGGTTACATGATCTCGGACTCGTCGTATTCGGGCATGAGTAAAGAAATGAGGCAGATTTAAGTCACAGGTGGACTTTGGAAACAGTGGCGATTGAACACTCACCCTTAAAAATTTCTTAGATGTTGTTAATGATTATAGGACATTTGAAGATATTCAATTGGGAGAAATTGTTGTTTGGACAAATTCCTAGTGAGAATTTGAATATTCAATACTTTTGTTTAACTTTTTGAACTCTAGGACGTTTTGTATGACGAAAACTTGATTATTCACTGAAATCCTTTTTTGATCAAGTTACCTTTTTTATTTATTTAATCTTTAGCATCTTTTTTATTAACTATGGCTTATTGTCATTTGTTTTTTATTAACCAAGTCACTAAAGGATTTCAATTCCAAATTTAACTGAAGTATTGACAGAACGTTCTCTCTTGTTGCAGTACGAGATGTAACAAGAACATACATTGATTATGTATTTGAATTTTTTAAAATGCACCAACCAGAAACGATTTGAGACGACGTTCAATGATACTTTGTTAAATATGAAATTTATGACCTTTAGTAACTTGGTTAATTAAAAAGAACTACGTAATGTACTAGAATATCGGTGCAGCCACAAATCTTTTTTCTCCTTTAAATTGTAACAAACTGTATTGGTTGCATTTTTCTCTGTCATATAGGTTATAGCTATCAAAGATATAATATCACCTCCTTATAGGGAAACATTTAATGATGTGTACAGGTAAATTCATTCTTTCTTATTCTTTATATTGTTTCCCAGTTATATTTGTGTTGGTTTCAGAGTACAGGTAGATATAGAAATTGTTGGTCGATTGTGGCTTGTAGACAAAGGGATGAGTAACCAACAATACAAATATGGGAGGCCTTCCCCAAGTATCCAGATGTTTTTAGATATATTTATGTTATTTTTAAATGTATTAGCTCGAAATTGATGGAGCATACCTGGATGTGCGTCGGAGCTATCCGGATGAGCGGGGGTCCCTGGAAGGTGGGAACCGCTGTTTGACCATGATGAAGCTGTCCATTTACTATGGACAACATTGGAGGGGCCTGACCATTTGGACAGGCCGTGTTTATATATTTGTTTGAAATTAATGGAGCAGACCCGGATGTGCGTCGGAGCTATTCGGATGAGCGGGGGTCCCTGAAAGGTGGGAACCGCTGTTATGACTATGATGAAGCTGTCCATTTTCTATGGACAACATTGGAAGGGCCTGGCCATTTGGACAGGCCGTGTTTATATCTGTATTTATAGGGACCACACACTTAACCTAAACCTAAACTTGAAAACCAAACATAAACCCGAACCCAATTTCCTAAACCTAAACCTTAACCTATTCTCAATTCCCTAAACCTATAGCTTATAACATAATCCTAACCCTTAACCTAAACCTAAACCTATAACCTTAACCTAAAACCTAAATGTATTCTCAAATCCCTAACCTAAACCTTAACCTATAACCTATAACCTAAACCTAAACCTAAAATCTAAATGTATTCTCAACTCCCTAAACCTAAACCTACACCTAATCCTAATCTCAAGTCCCTAACCTAAACTTAAACCTAAACTTGAAAACCTAAAACTAAACCTGATCCCGAACCCGAACCCAATTTTCTAAACTTAAACCTTAACCTATTCTCAATTCCCTAAACCTATAGCTTAACCTAAACCTAAACCTAAACATTAACCTAAACCTATCACCTTAACCTAAACCAAAACCTAAGACCTAAAACCTAAATGTATTCTCAAATCTCTAAACCTACACCTACACCTAATCCTAATCTCAACTCCCTAACCTAAACCTAAACCTAAACTTGAAAACCCAAACCTAAACCCGATCCCGAACCCGAACCCGATTTCCTAAAACTAAACCTAAACCTAAACCTATAAACTTAACCTAAACCAAAACCTATGACCTAAAACCTTAACCTATAACCTATAACCTATAACCTAACCTTAACCTAAACCTTAAACTATAACCTAAAACTTAAAACCTAAATGTATTCTCAACTCCCAAAACTTAAACCTACCCCTAATCCTAATCTCAACTCCCTAACCTAAACCTAAATCTAAACTTGAAAACCCAAAACTAAACCTGATCCCGAACCTGAACCCAATTTTCTAAACTTAAACCTTAACCTATTCTCAATTCCCTAAACCTATAGCTTATAACCTAAACCTAAACCTTAACCTAAACCTATAACCTTAACTTAAACCAAAACTTATGACCTAAAACCTAAATGTATTCTCAAATCTATAAACCTAAACCTACACCTAATCCTAATCTCAACTCCCTAACTAAACCTAAACCTAAACTTGAAAACGCAAACCTAAAACCCAATCTCGAACCCGAACCAGATTTCCTAAACCTAAAACCTAAATGTATTCTCAAATCCCTAAACCTAAACCTACACCTAATCCTAATCTCAACTCCCTAACCTAAACCTAAACCTAAACTTGAAAACCCAAACCTAAAGCCAATCCCGAAACTGAACCTGATTTCCTAAACCTAAACCATAACCTATTCTCGATTCCCTAAACCTATAGCTTATAACCGAAACCTAAACCTAAACCTAAAACCTAAATGTATTCTCAAATCCCTAAACCTAAACCTACACCTAATCCTAATCTCAACTCCCTAACCTAAACCTAAACCTAAACTTGAAAACCTAAACATAAACCTGATCCCGAACCCGAACCCGAACCTGATTTCCTAAACCTAAACCTAAACCTATTCTCAATTCACCAAACCTATAGCTTATAACCTAAACCTAAACCTTAACTTAAACCTATAAACTTAACCTAAACCAAAACCTATGACCTAAAACCTTAACTTATAACCTATAACCTAACCTTAACCTAAACATAAAACCTAAACCTTAACCTATAACCTAAAAACTAAACCTAAGCCTAAAACCTAAATGTATTCTCAACTCCCTAAACCTAAACCTACACCTAATCCTAATCTCAACCCCTAACCTAAACCTAAACCTAAACTTGAAAACCCAAAACTAAACCCGATCCCGAACCCAAACCTGATTTTCTAAACCTAAACCTTAACCTATTCTCAATTCCCTAAACCTATAGCTTATTACCTAAACCTAAACCTTAACCTAAACCTATAACCTTAGCCTAAACCAAAACCTATGACCTAAAACCTAAATGTATTCTCAAATCTCTAAACCTAAACCTACACCTAATCCTAATTTCAACTCCCTAACCTAAAGTTAAACTTAAACTTGAAAACCTAAACCTAAAACCCGATCCCGAACCCGAACCCAATTTCCTAAACCTAAAACCTAAATGTATTCTCAAATCCCTAAACCTAGACCTACACCTAATCCTAATCTCAACTCCCTAACCTAAACCTAAACTTAAACTTGAAAACCCAAACCTAAACCCGATCCTGAACCTGAACCCGATTTCCTAAACCTAAACCTTAACCTATTCTCAATTCCCTAAACCTTAACCAATAACCTAACCTAAACCTAAACCTATAACCTGCACTTATAATCTAAACCTATAACCTAAACCTAAGCCTAAAACCTAAACTTAAACCTAAAACCGAAATGTATTCTCAAATTCTTAAACCTAAACCTACACTTAATCCTAATCTCAACTCCCTAACCTAAACTTAAACCTAAACTTGAAAACCCAAACCTAAACTCGATCCCAAACCCGAACCCGATTTCCTAAACCTAAACCTTAACCTTAACCTATTCTCAATTTCCTAAAGCTATAACCTATATAATATAACATAAACCTAAACCTTAACGTAAAACTATAACCTAAACCTAAACCTTAACCTAAACCAAAACCAAAACCCATAACCTAAACCTTAACCTATAACCTATAACCTAAACTTATAACCTATTACCTAACCTTAACCTAATCCTAAAACCTAAAGCTAAACCTAAACCTAAACCTAAAACCTAAAACCTAAACCTAAACCTAAAACCTAAATGTATTCTCAAATCCCTAAACCTAGACCTACACCTAATCCTAATCTCAACTCCCTAACCTAAACCTAAACCTAAACTTGAAAACCCAAATCTAAACCTGATCCCGAACCCGAACCCGATTTCCTAAACCTAAACCTTAACCTATTCTCAATTCCCTAAACATTTACCTATAACCTAACCTTAACCTAAACCTAAACCTATAACCTGCACTTATAACCTAAACCTATAACCTATACCTTAGCCTAAAACCTAAACCTTAGCCTAAAACTGATCGCCCTAATAGGATTGAGATGGCTCTGATGGATGTATACAAACAAGCCACTAAAGAATTTTATTATCATTTTACCTAACATGAATGGTTCATATGGTGAGTGTAAACAAGACCCTAAATCATAGAGTGATGGAATGAATCAACTAAAGAATTTTATTTTCTAATTTTACAGGAAAGATAAAACGTGTTTGCGAAACGAAGTTGGGCATAGTGTTGCAGTGTTGCCAACCTAAACAGGCATCCAGAGTCAATAAACAGTATCTCGAAAATGTTGCCTTAAAAATTAATGTCAAGGTTTAAGATTCTTTGAAGTTGTTGAACTTTGAATGTCTGATGTGTTTCTTCTTTTGCTTCTTTTGAAGTTGTTCTTGGCATAGCCACATTGGCAGGAGCTGATAAGAGATCTTTTTCAAGTTGTGCAGGATACTCAGAGAGGTTCTATGAACAAAGGGACGATCCGGTAAGTCTTTTTCTCCTCTGCTTTTGTATGATCTTTGGTGCAAGTGTTTGAATTTAGTATTTAAAGAATATCTTGATATTTGGCAGAGAACAACTGATTTCATTCAGGCAAGCAACGGGACAGAAGCCTCATCGCATCATATTCTATAGGTAATTCTTCACCTTGGGAGTCTTTATAGAGTATGAATATTATGATTTAGTCTTGGTTTTTCTTGGATGAAAAATTGTTTGGTATTTTGGCTCATGATTTGGAGTTTTGCAGGGTTGGTGTGAGTGTATTTATGCGTGGATGAATGTAATGTAGATAAGATTGTTTGTGTTTGGATGGATATAGTTTATGTTTGGATGAATGTAGTTTATGTTTGGATGGATTTATGTAGTTTGGGTTTAGATGGATGTGAATATGATGAAATATAATATATAACAGGTGTATATCAGGAAGAATACAATGTTGTAACAGGTGTATATTAGGAAGAATATGATATTGTAACAGGTGTATATTGTTTATGTTTGAATGGATGTAGTTTATGTTTGGATGAATGTAGTTTTTGTTTGGATGGATTTACGTAGTTTGGGTTTAGATGGATGTGAATGTGAATATGATGAAATATATTATATAACAGGTGTATATCAGGAAGAATACGATGTTGTAACAGGTGTATATTAGGAAGAATACGATATGAACAGGTGTATATGTAAATACGAGACGGCTGAAGACCGTCCTTTTAAAGGACGGTCCACGACTGTCCTTTTCAGGTTTATAAGAGACGGTCCATGACTGTCCTTTTCAAACTCATAAGAGACGGTTCATGACCATCCTTTTTTCGGTTCATAAGAGAGTCTATGACCATCTTTTTCAGGTCATACGAGACAGTCTATAACTGTCCTTTTTATTGATGGTCATGGACCATCCTTTTTACAGACGATCTATGACCGTCCTTTTAAGCTTCATATAAGTCCACTAATACCTACCATTATAGACGGTCTATGACTGTCCTTCTTTAGAGACAATTTATGGTCGTCCTTTAAAAATACAACATGTCAAAATTTGACCGCCGTTGCAACGGTCTAGGACCGTCCTTTTTGGCCTTTTGAGACGATTTTCAACCGTCCTTTTTTCACTATTTTGGCGTAATGACTCTCAATTTGACTAGATACGCACCTCAATCAAGCTACATATGAGAAAGATATTGGGCATACAAGATTGATCAACAATTTCAGTGAAAATTGATTTAAACATCTGAAGTTATTTACTCTTCAATCTGAACTCATTAGATTGTCCAAAAACGATTAAAGGTTCAATTAGTGGATGTGCCTAATAATTTAGTAATTTTATTTTTCATAGATAAATTTCAATTTCTATTTAAAAATAACATTTTTTTTTCAAAATGTATATTTTTTTACTTTTTTGACAAAATATCATTTTTATTATAAAATATTTCAAAAAAATTTAAAATATAAATTCTGAATTTTTATTTTCAAAATCTCAAAATTTTATCTCAAAAGCATTATTTTTTTCTCAAAACTTTTCTCAAACATGGTTAAAATTTCTAAACTTTTCAATATTCTTTTCTATCTGATATTACAAATCATTTAAATATTATTTTTTAATTATATGTATTAAAAAATTTGCACTCATATGATATAAAAACTATATATATATATATATATATATATATATATATATATATATATATATATATATATATATATATATATATATATATATAATATTTTTGTTCGTCGGTTAAAAAAATTACCCACTGTTTTCATCCATCAAAAAATTATTCCCGACGGCTTTGGATCGTCGGTAAAACTTTTATCGTGAAACTTTTTAAGGTAGCGGGAAAATTTTTGTGTTAAAATTCTATCATTATTCCTGATGAACATTTTTGTTGGCAAAACATAATTTTTACCAACGAAATTGATTTCGTCAGTAATAACATTATTCATGATGGCTTTGGTTCGTCAGTAAAACTCTTACCGCGATATTTTTCAAGGCTGCGAGAAAATTTTAACATTTTTTTGATGAAATTTTTTGTCAGTAAAGACATTATTCCTGTTAGTTTTAGTTCATCGGTAACACTCATCGCTAAAATTTTCTAACTTAAAAATTTAACATTTTTACCGATGAAACTATTTGTCGATAAAAGTTTGAGTGTTTTTTAACAATAAAAATTTCCGTCGGTAAAACTCAGAGAAAAATTTCTTATCTGAAAAATATAGCATTTTTACCGACGAAAAGTTTCATCGGTAAAGACGTTATTCTCAACGGTTTTAGTTTGTCGGTAAAAAACATAACACTTTTACCGACGAAAAGTTTCGTCGGTAAAACCATTATTCCCGATAGTTTTAGTTCGTTGGTAAAACTTGGTGCAAATTTCTACATCAAAAACATAACACTTTTACCAACAAAAATTTTCATCAATAAAAGTGGTTTTGTTCTTTTTACCGAAGAAAATTTTCGTTGGTAAAAGTCTTATCGCGAAATTTTCGAAGGATTACGAAATTTTTCTTTCTTGGAGATTAAAATACTTTTACTGAAAAAAAATTTCGTCGATAAGAATATTATTACCAATGAAAAAAAAAATTGTCAGTAAAAGTGTAGTTTTACCGACGAAAAAAAAATTCGTCGATAAAAATACCGACGAAATTTTTTTCTGTCGGCAAAAATTTCATCGATAAAAGCGTTATTTCTTGTTGTGAAAGGCGAGGCAACGTGGGGGCCCATGTTATGCCCTATTTCTGATTGTTCTTGAAATAGCTTATTAGAAAAGGACTTGTGTTATTGCACCATAAATGTATAGTGTGTGAAAGATTTTTAGAGATATTTAGAGTGTTTTTCACGAAAGTACAACTAGTGTTGATCTGGACGGTACACATCATTTGATGACGGAGCACAACCAAGAAGTCCATGAGGTGGAAAGGGGTTGAGCAGAAAGAGTGGTTAAAAGGACATGTATCAAGATGAGAAGGGAGTATCTGGAAGACCAACGTGGTGACAAATCAATTACCATAATAATTGAATAAAGAGAGATACTCCTAAAAGATAGCCACAGAAGAGATCTATAAATAGCAATGAATCTAACAAAGTAGGTGGTCTCACACCATGCCTATCAAATTGTCTTTCCATATTATATCACAGCTCTATCCTAGGAGTAGTGATAATTCAGTAGCGTAATGTTTAGTCATAATCCAATAGCGGTAATCTTTACCTGTAATCCAAGTCTATTCTTTTGTGCTAGACTATTTTCGGTATCTATATAATCACCTTATCTTTCAAAAATGCCTCTTATAATTACTTCCTATGATCGACCATAAGTATTTTCTTTTTGTTTGACTGATTTTGCTTATAAAAGTATATGTTCGCATGAAAGGCAAGGTGTGACCTATCTTTTGAGGAAAAACCCCATCTTGGGGGGGAGAACTCTACTCTCCAACAATTGCATGATTATCCTATAATTATTTTGCCAGTGGCTGAATAGGTGACTGATCTTATCAAGTCTTGCTGATACACGATTCAACCTATCGCCTATCTCAGTGCTTGGTGGATCAAGTTTGTTAGGTTTGAATTGAGCCGTAAAAATAGTTTGCTGATACACATCACACGTGACGGAAACCAAACCAAACCAAAAGCCAACAATAAGGTTCCACTCCCAGCAACATTGGGAGAGAGCTGCAGGAAGTTGGAAAAATCACCTTTGAAACGGGTACCACAATGAGTTCGGTTATGGGTCACGGTTCACAGCTATTTGTACATTTTACCAAACATAAAGACAATTACGACAGCAGATTGCCTCCCGGCGTGTCATTCTAAATACGACAAGCAAAAGGATCAGATATATCGTAGCCATCCATTTTGTGCATTCACTAGAGATTGTGCCAGGATCCAAAACTTAGTGTTTATATAGATGTAGGCCTTAACTGGTGGCATGCAAACTAACAAGAAAAGTCAAGATAGCAATGGATACTATTAATTGGAAAAAAAAAAAAAAACCCATTTATTAGACAGTTAAGCTATTCTCGTGAAAGATAATTTCGGCTCAGATCATCACACGAGTCAAATCTGTACCATCTGGAGCCACGGGATCCATTTTACTCTCCAGCTTACTTCCTGGTGATATCCACCATATCATCGATAATGTTGGTGAGTGTATTTTAAATGGATTTCAGATAAACTTAGGGTCCACTTCGATTTCCATATTAAATAAGCTCATTTCATTCGTTTTGAGAGCTAAAAATAAGGTAGATCTAAGACCACGCGACAAGAAACAACGGGGATTTAGTACCCACCATTCAAGCCATTTCGTGTCTACAATAGTTCGGGATCATGCTTATATTTGTGTTTTGCCAGTCATGGTAGGAATCACCATGTGAAGGGTTAGATGGCATATAAATGTCATAGTCAACCCAAAGACCTTTCAATTACTGGCAGTCCTCTCCTATGCACCTGTGTCTATTTTGAGTCTTGGATTACTCAGGGCTGTCAATACGCCGGGCCAGGCTGACCCGCTTCGGGCCAGGATTGGGCTAGAGTATCAGTCCTGCAGGCTGAGTTCGGGCTTAAAGTTAGAACCCATTTTTCAAGTGGACTCAGGCCCAGCCCAACCCATGGTAGTTTCAAAATTTTAAAATTTAAACGAAAGTTTTCCCTCAAATATCTGAAATTGGATTGGGTAGTAGGCTCCTATCGTACTAAATAAACTCTGTTGGGCCCACCTTGAATGTATTTGGTTTATCCACACCGTCCATCCATTTTACCATATTATTTTAGAGGTTGAGACCAAAACTGAAGCATATCCAGAGCTCAAATAGACCATGCCACAGGAAACAGTGGGAATAATGATTTCCACCATTGAAACCTTGCTAGTTCCCACATTGATGTTTATTTGTCATCCAACCCGTTCATAAGATCCAAAAAACATGGATGAAGGGAAAATACAAATATAAGCTTGATCCAAAGCTTATGTTGTCCTCAAGAATTTTTCAACGGCAAAATGTTCAATTCACACTGTTTCCATGGTGTGGTCCATTTGAGCTTTATAAATGCTTCATTTTTGGGCTCAAGATCTAAAATTATCTAGTAAAATGGATAGGAGTGGATATAATATACAAATCACGATGGCCCCACAAAGTTTACTCAGTACGCTTAGTGTACTGAGTTACTCACTACGCAATCCGCTTCGACAACTCTCTTTCACTCTTTAAAACTCATTTCTCTTTTAATGCTTTCCTAAATCTAACAGTACAAAAGGAGATTTATGCCCTAAGGATTTTAGGGAGAATCCAGGTATGTGATGCATTAGTCGTACTATAGACAATCAAAAGCCTTTATTGTGCTGGTAAGACATTTAGAATTTGTTGTGTATCATGTTGCAAAGTCACCATCATGGTTTTGATCTCCAATAGATAGGCTTCACACTCAACCAGCCATTTCATTATGTAGGATTGTCTATCAAGCAGATCCTGTATAGTGTCTTATTCGGTGACGACTTGAATGTTCTCAACTGAGACGGGGCTGTGCACATGATAGCTTTTGTCTGAACTTGAATCGATTTTTCCACCACGAGGTGAAATAACGGTGAAGACCCCTTGAGTTGAAGTAGGAATATGCCAATATGTCCTAGAGGGGGGTGAATAGGATTTTTTTTAAAAGGTTTTTATGAATTATTAAAAATCCTATCACACTAATCCTATCGCAGGGAACGGATTAGGATTACTCAAAATTAACTCTACTGGCTTCCAAGCCTGATAGAGGATCCAATCACAGAACTATTTAGATGATAAGCATGAAACAGTTATAGTTTGTGATAGATGTGACTGTGTGTGAAGTGTGAGCAGATATGAATGCAATTAACATAATCACACAAATGATCAAGCACAAGAATCAAACACAAACACAGTCATTTTTATAGTGGTTCAACTACTTGTCTATTCCACTCTCGGCTTCCACACTCAATCCTTGAGTGACCGGATTTCACTAAGGAGGTTTCCCATGGTTCACCTCAAACCCAAGGTTTTAAATTAGGTTCACCTTCAACCTTTATAGAGGTTTCTACTCGGTTCACTTCAAACCCTGGAGTTTTGTTGGCACACTCCTAACCAAATGTTTATGCCTACATAGAGCAAGGGTCCACACAACGCACCTGCTCTCCACAGAGCAAGGGTCCACACAACGCATCTGCTCTCCACAGGTGAAAACAAGAGAGACAAGCCTTGAAGAATTTTAGGTTCTAACGATATGATCAGGGAATAGTCAATGTCATCGAAATTTGTATATCGATGATATCGGAGACCTTGTCGATGTGATCGATAAATCGTATGGATTTACCTATAAGCTTGCTAGACGGTTTTTATCCGATATCGATCTATCGGCTAAGTCTTGATATGATCGACATATGAATATCGATTTCTCGACTGACACCCCGATCAATGTTTAAAACATCCTAAAATTTATGCCAAAGGAAACATGCACCCAGAATCGAAATGATCGACTGACTATCGATATGATCGATATTTGAATTCAGATTGAATCGAATAGTCATCGATATATCGAAGCACATAGTAGTTTTCTTTAGAAAAATAGGGGCGCCGAAAAACTGCCTGTCGATATTATCGATCCACTTTCGATAGGATCGATATTCAAATATCGATGATATCGACTGAATCGTCGATATATCAATAAATCATCCAGATAAATGTTTGATTGCTGGACGCTTTTTGTCCTCATTCAATTGTATCGATTGATATGCCGAAGACATCGACAGAGCAGGTCGATCATATCGAAAAGTGAATCGATATAATGGACAGTGTAAGAAAAATTTGAAGATTTTCCTATTTGGTAAAAAGTTTTCTTATACAAAAATCCTAAGATGTTTTACTTATTTAAGGGTTTTAATCACTTGGTGTTTTAGGACATGGGATGTGAGACTATGATTTACCTATGGCGAGCTTCCACACATCCAGTTGAGGCAGACACTTGACTTGATCTTCCAGTTAGGTGTTGTTGTCCGACTGACTCAACTTACACTGTAATTGACAAACCAGGGCACTAGTAGGTGCACTTTCAATCTCCCCCTTTGTCAATTACGTGACAAAATACTCAAAACACCCTAGAAAAATATCTAGACAGATACATCCTAAATTGTGTGTTTATGCATTAATGCAATTTTACAAATTCTAATCACCCATGTACACACCCAATAAGTTCTCCCCCTTACGTCAAAAACTCCCCCTTATTTGTTGCGGCTGCTCCCCCTAACACCTGCAACAAATAAAGCACAAATATTCAATTTTTCACAGGGGTGTTTGTAATTTTTCTCCCCCTTTTTGTCAGTCATTGACAAAGATATAGCAAGTGATATTGACTGAAGAATTTAAGCATATGAGAGAAACACAGACAGATAGATGTATATGGATATTCAACAGTGATATGCATACATCAATGAAGCAGACAGTATGGATTCAGTAAAGAGCTTAAGGAATAAGATAAACATGTAGTCCATAACCTTGAAGCTTCATGAACCAGGGAGGCATAAATTCAAATGGCAGGAAGATAAGAACTAGATTTAGCCATATGCAAAATAAACTGCCCAAGATTGGTAGAAATATCCATAATTCAGAATAGTATACTGCCCCAAACAGCAGCAATTTAACCAAAAATAATAATAATAAATCCCATTTGAGGGCACCCAAATATTAAAACCATTATTTTGGCCCAACCGTGGGCATATTCATCAAAAAAAAAATATACATGGTGAAAAGGCTGTCATACACACCACTGAGAGCGAAGAACATCCAAAAAGATACTGATGTTCATCCGCAAGATAAGAGTAAGGTGTGTATGATAGCATGCATGAACCCGACCTCACGGTGCAGAATGAGATGGCATCGTGTCGTCTCGTCGGCAAGTCAGCAGATCCACCAATTGTTGGACTATGTTCTGCACTCCTTGAACCATTCTTTCCAGAACATTAAGTTATTCCTTAATTGAGTGCATGTCCTTTTGAATGGTCCAAATCCTGTCTAGTTTGAGCCTTTTGCCATACCCAGTGGTTGACGTAGACGGAGCGACATCAGGTCCATGAGGTGCATCGTCAGTCATTGCATCTCCTTCCATGGGATCACCACCTTCTCCTCCTTCCCTTCTGCATGAATGTCTTCCTCGGTTTCCTCCTTGTACTCAGGAAATATCAGATTCACTTTTTTGAATATTCTTCTTATTGAAGACTTTAAGAGGGAATAGCAGATCAGTTGTAGATGGAAAGCCAATGCTTTGACAGATTCTGCTAATAATACAGGGATATGGCAGATGCAAATCTCTAGATGTATGTATGACATTGACAAACTGATTGAAAATCAGAGTAGGAAGGCAAATATTCGTCCCGGTTGCAACTGAGTAGACTATCATGACCATGAGACTTGTGAGATCTGATCGGTTTGTACTCTTTGGGTACAAATTGGTGGTAAAGATCCCATGCATGACTCGAAAATGGGGCCCCAAATACCTAGCTGTCAAGGCATTCCCTTGATGTCATGGAATATCTCTGTTTTGGCATAGGTATTTGGTTATCTTGGATCGCACGTCTGGAAGATCAAGATCCCAGTTTGGAAGACCTTTTGGAGCCAAATGTAGATTGAGAATGTGGGCTACGGTGGCGGGGGTGATAAATGCATCATCACCATCCAAGAATACCATGAAAGAAGGAGGGTCAGCCACCGGGGAATGACATGCAGCAAGGAAGTTGCATGTCCTTTCCAGTTGGCATGGTCCACCAAAATTCAAGATTGGCAGCCAACCAATTGCAGCAAATAGGGGTTCTAATTTGTAGGGTGCTAAACACTCCCTGTCTACTTTTCTCTCAAAAATCAACTTCCTATTGGCGTATTTTGGTGGTCGTTGGACAGCCGGAGAAGGAGATGCTGGTTGAGACGGTGCAGGAACTTCGGTTTGGGACCCACCGCGTCATGATCTTTGCCATGTGGGGGTCCCACTGTCCGGGATCCTTGCTCTTTTCCTTAAGGCAAGGACCTTTTCTTGGGTACTGTAACACCCCAGATTTTTGCCTACCTAGAATTAGACGTCCTTAGGCAATGGGTCAACTATAACACCTTGATAACCTCTTAGAACTCAATTCTAAAGCCAAAGGAATCATTTAGAACCCAATTCTTTAGAAATTTAACGTGAATTAGCCAGCGCTATACTAGATTTCCTACAAAATTAATACCGACCACTTTAAATACGATCTGTAAGACCTAAAACCTCTAGAATTGTTACCGCTACGTTACCCTAAAATCTAGGATCAATCTCTAAGCCCAGTTGACCTCGGGACCATTTAGAAACTTTGTATTGGTTCTAAACGGCGCATTGAAAGTTTGATAGCGATGAACTTAGACCATTATGACCGCCTAGTTGGACTTGACTATCGTTTTGAAAATCAATCCCAACCGATGTCCTGAGACCATTTCCTTACGTCCGGAGTAAAAAGAGTGAGAAAAGGAAGATTTTTAGAAAATAAATTAGAATCTGGAACGTTTCACTTGCACGTTCTTTTTAAGTGTTCTGACCATCAGAATTTGACCAAATTTCACCCTCGGATCAGGAAAATTTGCCCTTACATGTCGAAGGACTTGTGGCCTTGATCGGAGTTCGGTAACTGTTGAATTGAAACTGGTCCGCCATGGACGATCTAAAAATTCAATCGGACTGAAAACTTAACTGACTAAAGATCCGATGTTAGTGAGCTTAAGTCTGACCGTATTTGATAACAAGACCTCTAGAAATGCTCCGTTGGATTGGAACAGACCCGATTTGGTTATAACCTAAGTATACCTTGGCCCCAAGCATATTTCTGTCATTTTTGGGCTTATAAAAAGGCCTTAAGCCCTCACTCTCTCCTCCCATACGAATTTGAGGAAAAACCTAGGAGAGAGAAGAGAGAAAAGAGAGAGAAAGTGAGAGAGAGTTGGAGTTTCTCCCAGGGATTCTACCCTGTCACTCCACATGCTTCAACACCTCTACCGTATCGCTATTACGGCGTTTCTGACTCCGTTCTTGGGTAAGTGAAGCCAACCCTAACCTATTTTGAAGCCTAGAGTAGTTTAAATGACATCATAGCTAACCTGTTTCGTGCCTTAGGTTGCCTATCCGCCGTTGACGAAGACATATCATCCGAATCACATCTTATACGTATTTTCTGGTTTAAGGTGCGGACTATATGCGTTTAGGCTATGGTTTCCAAGACTTTCAATGTTAAGTAATGATTTATTCTTGCTTAGGATGCTATTTCACATGTATAAAGTGTTGTCCATTTCATTTTTCAGTTATATATTGATTATGTTGAATATAATGTATTCCTTGTATTTGTAGAAAATACCGTATACGTATAAAATTTATATTTGTGTTTAACATGATTATTTGTCGTGTATATATGCTTGTTGCATGTGTGACAACTCCTTAGCAAAAGGACTTACCCTAAATCATGTCACGGCCAATACACGCTGTATATGTTAAAGTGTGTAGCCCTTATGTTTGTGAAAATGTCTAAATGAATACGAAACCCGGATTCATGCATGCCATGATTATCCATCATGGGTATATGCAAGTGATATATGGGGCAACTCCCAAGTGAAAGGATTTGGTCAAATACATGATATATTAACATACGATATGTAGTTAGTATGTGTAGCCTAAGTGTTTGTGAAAATGACTGAATGAGTATGAAATTTGCTTTCATGCTCGTCATGACTAATTGTCATGGATATATGATTGTTGTATGGGTGGTAACCCTTTGACGAAAGGATTTGCCCTAATACATATGCTAATGGATACATAATATGTACGATGTAATGTGTAGACTAAGTTTATGTAAAAGTGTTTGAATGAGTTAGGAGTTAGTAAGATGTACCTATATGTGGGTTGAGATATGATTCTCAACTACATCAGTGATGTGTATGATTCCCTTCATGAATCATGTAACTTAGGTTATCCATGCTAAATAAGTGTATAATTTCCTCCATGGCTTATGTATTTAATTGAATCATATTACATGTGTGTATGATTTCCTGTATGTACTTTTTACATTTAAGTTATACTTCATGATTGTCCATATGGATGCAGAATATAAATCATATGCTAGTTATTGTATGCGTATGTGAATGGGGCTATGCTACAGTCCAGACAATCGGAAACCGTTTCATAAATAGTGGTCGACGTTGTCTTCACCACATAGAATGAGTTAGCGAATCTGAGTCGTGCTTGGGGTGTTCGGCAGTGGTTAGGCCACACGGAGTGCTTATGCATTTTATGTCGTTCAACTCAATGTGTGCTTGGCCTAGTTGAGCTTATCAAATAACCCAATTGACCGATGCTTGTTCACCATGTTTGGTCGCCACTGTTTGAATCTAAGGCACTGAGCTTACCAGTGAAACTCCCGTTAACCATGGTACTAAGATCCTCTAAGACTCATGAGCCGGGCATGGTGGTATGGGACACCGTGGTCAAGCTGTCGGCCTACACTGGGGCCACAAACCTCCCTATAGTGACCAATGAGCACCCTACTCTGAGCAGATTATGGTGGTATGAGACACTATATTCTTGTTGTCGGCCTACACTGATTGGTGACAAGCCCTCTGTAGTGACCTTGAGTTTATGCTGACACTGCATAGGGCAACGAGTCCTGTTGTAGTCTTAAGGATATAAATAGGCCTGTATTGATAAAGTGATGGGGGAGAGGAGCAACGATTGCGTGCAACAGCCATGACAGCCCTTGCAGCGACCTAGAACCATAACATCGTATGAGATTTCCTAGGACTGACGACCCTAGAATGGATCAATGTTGGGAATTGATACAGGGGAGGTTTCTTAGCTTCTCAATACTGCTGTATGAAAAGGACTAATAAGAACTTAGTAAGCATATTCATAACACCGCATTGCATGTGCTAACGCCGTTGGTGATAGAGCACTGAGGAAGTGAGTCATGCCGCCATCGTTAGATGATGTCGCAGAGGGGATTGTGGTGAGGGCATGCATCATTCTTCATACCATCCTTGTATTAACAAGAGTATTTAGGACCTGTTTGATTGTACTGCCTTATCATTACTGCTTGATTGAATTGATAACATGTTAACCTTTGCTGTATAGTTTCCACTGAGTTAGCTACTCTCTCCCACGTTATGGGACGATGTTGTACACACCAAACAGTCCCTGTTTAAGTTTCAGATGATGGCGATGCTTGCAAAACAGAGTCGGACTTTATGATGATGAGGAGGATTCCTCCTATATGCAGGTTCTGATCGATGGGTTTACAGGGTTACTGATTAGATGCCAATACACTTGGTATTTTGCCCTTTTATTTAAACACCCATGTATTTTCTTTTCCTTCCATTTTGGAGTATACATGTATTTAGTTAACCTGGTAACATGTTCACACTCTGGAGACTTACAATCATTTATACATATTATATTTTTATCACAGTCTTCCGCTTAAGTAATTGAACTGTCTTTGGAGTATGATATGCTGTTTTGGCTTAATCCACCTCATGTTTTGTGTACTACTATAGCCGACATTCATCCATCATTGAAAATGTTGCATAAGTGATGTTCTAGAACTCGGGAGTGGATTTTATGCTCGACCCCTGATTTCTGGGATGTTACAGGTACCTCTCAAAGACTCCCCCAGATCGGATGCTACGTTTTTATCTTTTCCCATGTGGAAGAATAGGCTGATTGAAGTATTTGGAAAAAAATGACAAAAATGCCCGACAAACCAAGAAAAAAAAGTTCTGACAATGTTGGAAGAATATTACCTGGTTTGTGGAGGGATTTGGTTAGTCCGACTTGTCTTCTGATGATTGGTCGAGAGGATCGGATAGAGAAGATGACTGAAAAGTCTTTTGAAGAAAACCCCCTTTTTTTCGTCCTGCTGACTTTTATTGAGCGCCATCTGTCGATCATATCGGCCAATGTGTCGATGGTATAGAGTAGTTGTCAATCGATTCTATTGAGTCTGTCCACGATGTCCTCTACGGTCATACGGCTTTTCAAATTCCGAAGAGTCGTCGATTGTATCGACCCTCGGTCGATGAAATCTAAAAGGGCCGACACTCGTATTGAAAGTAAATACTCATTCAGAATTTTCACAATTTCGACACACTATTGGGTATTTCTTGGCTTGATCATTATATGTCATAAAAATTTGTACCAATTCTGTACAATTATAAACATGATAATGTTTATATACAAAAGTTCAAGGTCTCCAACCTCAGATATAATATTGAAGGCTCAACAAAATTACATCATTTCAGAAAATATTCAGATCTAGATGTATAATCTGGATTTGTTCCTTTTTTTGCTTGATATATTAGGGTATATGCGATTTAATCATCAGACATTTCAGCTTTTCTTTAACTACCCATTGTGAGACAGATTTCTTCATTCTGTTCTTTTCTTTAGGTGGTAATGGATGAGAGCTTCTCCTAGATGAACTTTTAACATCCTGAGTTTCTCTGATTGGTTTGAATTTTCCAATGTGATTTTGATCAGAGTTATATAGAGTCCGTCTAGGTGTTAAACATTCAAATTTATAATGACCAACATCACCACATAAATGATAAACTGGAGAAACTCCCATATTGCTACTTGAAGCAGTAAGTTTTGTTTGGGCTTTATTTCCAGTTTTCTTTTTACTTTTCTCATATCCTAGTCCACTCTTGTCTCTTCCTAGTCTTCCCATCCCTAACCATTTTTCCAATTTCTCACCACTCTGAGAAAATTTGTAGTTTATCTTGGTAAATTTCCTGGATTTTTCTAAGTCAATACAAAGTGAGTGGTTCTCATTTTTGAGTTGTGCATTATCATCTTTTAGCAATTCAGCCTAGTTCATGAGTTTTGGTAATTCTGCTTTTAGGGATAAGTTTTCTCTTTCTAATTGATCATTGTCTGTGAGATATTGTTGCAAATCATTGGCTAAATGTATGTTTATTTCTAAGGTTCTGTCCAAGTCTTTCTGCAATAATTTCTTTTTATTTTCAGACATGCCAATTTTTTTAAGGATATGGATGCTATGAATGTATAGTTGATTATAAGCATCTTGCAGTTCATTTTTCTCTTTATCTTCTTCTTCTTCAATTTCCTCATTGTCAGATGGAAATGATTCAGTGGCTTGTTGTTCTTTCTCAAATTCAGTTGGAATGTTCGAAGTCGTGGAGACCATAAGTATTTTCAAGGATTTTTTTATCTCCATCACTTTCTGAGTCACTATTTTCTGATTTTGACTCTTCTGTATCATCCCATGTGGCGGCCATCGCCTTGCCCTTGGTTTTTCTATTTGGACATTCAGTAGATAGGTGTCCATACTCATCACATGCGTAATATTGTGGTTCTTTGATCCTTTTTCCAAATTTACCTCCAGAAAGTTTGTCATCTACCTTTCTACCTCTAGAGGGGCGGCCGCGATTCCTTTGAAAGAATCTTCTGAATCTTTTTCCCAACAAAGTCACTTCCTCATCTTCATCTTCTTTTTCACTCTCACTGTCCTCACGTTTTGATTTCTTAGAAGTTTTTAGGACAGTATTTTTGGGTTTTTGGGGTTGTGTGAAGTGTAGTTCAAAAGTTTGTAGGGAACCTACTAGTTCTTCTACTTTCATCTCATCAATATTTCTATACTTTTCAATTGTTGTTACTTTGGGATTAAACCGTTCCGGTAGAGATCTTAAGATTTTCCTATATATTTTAGGCACCGAAACTTTTTCTCCCAATCCACCCATGGAGTTACAAATGATATTCAATTTGGTGAAAAACTCTATAAATGTCTCATGCTCTTCCATCTTGAGATTTTCGAACTGTGAAGTTAAAAGTTGTAGTTTAGATCTCTTCACAGTGCTTGTGCCTTCATGGGTTGTTTCCAATAAGTCTCATGCTTCTTTAGATGTCTCACATATACTTATCTGATTGAAAATATCTTGGGACACGGCACAGTAGATGGCGTTCATTGCTTTTGCTTCAGCGTTTCGCTGTTCCTTGTCAAACACCGTCCACTTTTCATTAGGTTTGGGTTTAGTGATTATGGTTTCATTTTTTAATACAATTTATTCAGATGGTACCACATATCCTTTTCAACTACATCCCAAACTTCATGATCCAAAGATCTCAGGAAGTAATGCATTCTAGCCTTCCAGTAAGCATAATTTGAACCATCAAATATTGGAAGTCTAGTGACAGATGAGCCCTCTCCTTTGACCATATTTCAACTTTAGTCAAGATCACTCTCTAGGCGGTGAAGCCCTTAAAGAGAGACCCGCTCTGATACCAATTGAAATAGCGGTGAAGACCGCTTGAGTTGAAGTAGGAATATGCCAATATGTCCTAGAGGGGGGTGAATAGGATTTTTTTTAAGGTTTTTATGAATTATTAAAAATTCTATTACACTAATCCTATCACAGGGTACAGATTAGGATTACTCAAAATTAACTCTACTGGCTTCCAAGCCTGGTAGAGGATCCAATCACAGAACTATTTAGATGATAAGCATGAAGCAGTTATAGTCTATGATAGATATGACTGTGTGTAAAGTGTGAACAGATATGAATGCAATTAACATAATCACACAAATGATCAAGCATAAGAATTAAACACAAACACAGTCATTTTTATAGTGGTTCGACTACTTGTCTACTCCACTCCCGGCTTCCACACACAACCCTTAAGTGACCGGATTTCACTAAGGAGGTTTCCCATGGTTCATCTCAAACCTAAGGTTTTAAATCAGGTTCACCTTCAACCTTTACAGAGGTTTCTACTCGGTTCACCTCAAACCCTGGAGTTTTGTTGGTGCACTCCTAACTATATTTTTATGCCCACACAGAGCAAGGGTCCACACAACGCACGCGGATGTTTATGCTCTCCACAGAGCAAGGGTCCACACAACGCACCCCGCACGTACACTGCCGTCGGAGGCTTCCTTTGAGGACTTCAAAGGGTGAGCAACACTTAAGACCAATCCTAGAAAGGAATGATCAGAAGTGTCCTCTAGACTCTAGATACTTACAAATAAGTTGATGAGTCCCATTCAGCGTAGTGATGAAGATCTCCTCCTTGTTGATGAAGAGTCTTCAGCTCCCTTGATCCGCAACACAAAAGGCATACTTATACTAGGCTTCAGGTTGGCTCAAGGTTATGATGGAATTTCACTCTCTAAAGATTTTTCTATTAGGAAGATAGAGTGGTTCCGATCATCTATGCATTCAAGGCATCCCAGCTTAATGATTTGCCATTAAGGTAGTAGCTGGAGGATCCTTGAATGCGGAAGTTCATTCCAATTTTTCTCTATTGAATATCAATGATGAGGGTGGATTGGAGGATGAACTCCCTGAGAGAAAGGGCTTAAGGTAAATGATATGAAGTTTAAAACACACAAAAGCACTCTCTTCTTTTTCTGTTAGCAGTAAAGGTAAGCTTCTCTATATATAGGAAAAAGGTTCCAACGGATATAAAACAGTCACATTTATGACAGAGTTTGATATCATCGAGCAAGAGTCGATATGATTGAGCATATACTCTCGATTGTATCGATGATCCGCTCGATGATACAAAATCAAATGTCATTTTCACTTTTGGAAACTTTTTGCCAACTGGTCAATGGAATTAAGACACACATCGATGTTATCGGATTTCGAACTCTGATTCCATCGATAGATGAATCAATCTATCGACAGGTGAAAATAAGAGAGACAAGCCTTAAAGAATTTCAAGTTCTAACGATATGATCGGGGAACAGTCGATGTCATCGGAATTTGTATATCGATGATATCGGAGACCTTGTCGTTGAGATCGATAAATTGTATAGATTTACCTATAAGCTTGCTGGATAGTTTTTACCCGATATCAATCTAATCGACCAGGTCTCGATATAATCAACATATGAATATCGATTTCTCGACTGGTACCCAGATCAATGTTTAAAACATCATGAAATTTATGTTGGAGGAAACATGCGCCCACAATCGATATGATTGACTGACTAACAATATGACCGATATTTGAGTTCAGATTAAATCAGACAGTCATCGATATATTGAAGCTCATAGTAGTTTTCTTTAGAAAAACAGGAGCGTCGAAAAACTGCCTGTCGATATTATCAATCTACTTTCGATAGGATCGATATTCGAATATCAATGATATCGACTGAACCGTCGATATATCGATAAATCATCCAGATGAATATTTGATTGTTGGATGCTTTTTGTCCTCATTCGATTGTATTGATTAAGATGCCGAGGACATCGACAGAGCAGGTCGATCATATCGAAAAGTGAATCGATATAATCGTCAGTGTAAGAAAAACTTGAAGATTTTCCTATTTGGTAAAAAGTTTTCTTACATAAAAACCCTAAGATGTTCTACTTATTTTTAAGGATTTTATTCACCTGGTGTTTTGGGACATGGGATGTGAGGCTATGATTTACCTATGACGAGCTTACACACATCCAGTTGAGGCAGACACTTGACTTGATCTTCCAATTAGGCGATGTTGTCCGACTGACTCAACTTACACCGTAATTGACAAATCAGGACACTAGTAGGTGCACTTTCACGAGGCGCATTGGCAATGATATTGCAGATGTCTTCTTGGTTGAACCAGGCACGCGGGTCTGGGAAATCGTTAATAGGAGGCAGTCCAAATTGTTGTGATAGCTTAGACACATGAAATGAGAATGTAAGTGTAGTGATGGATTCATCTGAAGACACCCAAATTAATTGTTGTAGAATAAGAGTGGGTAGGCAGACATGAATACGGAGATGAACATCATACAAAACATTTAGAATATATGGAGAAAGCATGTTGCCAGAGACTTCTCAGGGATAGACATTTGTGTTGAAAATGCTATGAAGAATTTTATATGTAGGATTGAGATATTTGACATGAAGAATATTCTTTGCATTTCTGGGTATAGTAGCACCATTACACAGCACTCGAGTAACTTCTTCCCATACACCAAGACTATTCATATTTCGTTCTGATATAGGTATCCTAGTGACTTCTACCCTAATCAATTGACTTATTAGTCTAGGAGTGATGTGCTCGGTCTGATTTATGAAAGAGACAAATGATTGGAGGATTATATTCAATGTTGTAGATTAAATTCAGAAACTGATGCACAAGATTATGTTGAAATCCTCCACCAAAATTCATGATATTCCCCCATCCAATCAGTTCTAAGGGATTGATGAACCCAAAAGGTGTAATGCTCTTCCTCTGAACTGTCGGTTTGCCACAAAGTTCAAGTTGAAAAGTGGAGATGAGCCAGTTGCTTTATTCTTTCCTTTCTTGCTCTTCAATGAGGATTGTTGTGGAAGAACTAGACTTTTAAATATTTTTGCTTGAAAGAAAAACTATTCTAAGAGATGCAATCCCATTTTGAGATCAATCAATAAATCTCTTTTTCCGTTCTTCCGCTCCCTCGACCAGCTGGCAAAAGGTTTTCAATAGCATATGACATTGAGTTTGCGTTATCGAGCGGACCATCAATACAATCGAGAGTATACACTCGATGATATCGAACTCTATCATAAATGTGACCGTTTTATATTCGTTAGAACCTTTTGCCTATATAAAGGGAGCTTGTCTTTAGTTGCTGTAGAGAAAGAAGAGAGTGTTTAAACTTAAATCATTTACCCAAAGCCCTTTCTCTCAAGGGAGTTCATCCTCCAATCCACCCTCATCATTGATATTCAATAGAGTGGATTGGGGAATAAACTTCCGCATTCAAGGATCCTCCAACTACTACCTTAATGGGAAATCAGTAAGTTGGGATGCCTTGAATGCATAGATGATTGAAATCACTCTATCTTCCTAATAGGAAAACATTTAGAGAGTAGGATTCCATCATAACCTTGACCCAACCCATCACCATATATTGGTACATCTTTTGAGTTGCGGATCAAGGGAGCAGAAGACTCTTCGTCAACAAGGAGGAGATCTTCGTCAACGTGCTGAATGGGACTCATCAACTTATCTGTAAGTATCTAGACTTCAGAGGACCCTTTGATCATTCCTTTATAGGATTGGGTCTAAGGTGTTTCTCACCCTTACAAGTCCTCAAGGAGGCCTTCGGCGGTAGTGTACGTAGTGGGTGCATTGTGTGGACCCTTGCTCTATGGAGAGCATAAACATCTGGTTAAAGATGAACCAATCAAAACCTTAGGTTTGAGGTGAACCGCTGTGAAACCTCGGGTTAGAGGTAAACTGCGTAAAACCTCTGTTAGGGTCTTATGAAAGATCCTTGGCCAGTGCGCCTAAAAGTGGATGCGATGTGTTGACCCTTGCTCATGAGAGCATAAACAGTCAGCCTCAGTATAAGTTGTAACAGTTGAAGGTGAACCTGATTTAAAACCTTAGGTTTGAGGTGAACCGCTGTGAAACCTCCTTAGTAAAATCCGGTACACTCAAGGGTCGAGTACGATTACCGGGAGTGGAGTAGACAAGTAGTCGAACCACTATAAAAATGACCGTGTTTGTGATTACTATTCTTTTATGTTTGTGATTTACTTCAATACTTTCATATCTATATATCTGAGATCACACCTTACACACATACACAGTCGTGTCCATTACAAACTAGGTTACATATTGTCATTTCTTGAATAGTTTGTGATAAGATCCTCTACCGGGCTTGGAAGCCAATAGAGTTATTTTTGAGTAATCCTAATAACTGCATATTGATAGGATTAGTGAAATAGGTTTTTTAAATAAACTATAAAAAATTTTTAAAAAAATCCTATTCACCTCCCTCTAGGACATATTGGCATATTCCTACTTCAACTCAAGCAGTCTTCAACACTATTTCATATATTTTATATATAGTATAATACAATAGTATATAGTTAAAATTATAAAATGTAAATGTTAATTAATATACATCAATTACATAAAAATTTGTTGGTATACAATTTTTTTTATATATATTTTATATAATATACATAATTTAAATAATTTAAGTAACATACATATTATTAAAAATAATTATAAAATTATTTTGTATTAATATATATATAAATATATATATATATATATATATATATATATATATATATATATATACACACACACACAATTATTGTAACACCCCGTACTTTCTATACTCGGGTGTTACCCTTAAACCGTAGAAAGTATTCAGGCATGTCGAGATCCAGGATATCATCCTCAGATAATTCGCAAAGAGACCACCCTTGTAAACCATTTAACTTAACCAATGCATTTCACATTTGGAACATGTTAAGAAGTCATGTGGACAAATATTCAAAACAAATCTGAGATTGTAACAACTCATACCTTAATCCTAACTTAAAACCTAATAACTAACCTCTTTAAACATTAAATGATTAGATCATCCCACCTGAAAATATAAATCCACCGTCAAAAGTATTTTATCAAACCCTTTAAGAGAATCAACGGTCCAGATTTCTCAAGTTATCATGGTGGACCCCACCTTGCATGATGCATGTACACAGTTAGTGCACACCTGTGGTGCAACTGAGCCTTAGCTAGGGTTAAGCTAGCGCTGACCTTAAAAATCTAAACAAAGAGAGATTTTCTCTCTTTTCCTGCCAGTAACGGCATTTGAAAATCATCGTCCGTGTGCGTTGCTTGGGGGCCACCACCATGGGACATTTCAATGATCTGAACCGTCCATTATGTTGTCATGGTGGGTTTGACCAAAACCCAGCTCCTCCCACATGTGGATGCAGTTGTACACGTGCATGATCTCTTGCTCAAATTAGGTAGGTGCAATTACTTTTCCAAAAATGAAAAACTCTGTTTCTTCTCCTGTTTGCCAGGCTGGCTATGCGCATGCAGAACCTCCCTAAATCCTAGCCCTCCACCTTAGCAAATCCCTACCTTACAATCCACGTAGACTTTAGGGCTCCCATCCTCTCACAAGAGCCGCCCCCGCCGCATATTGAAACCAAGACTTAAAATGTTAATGGAAATGCATCTAGTGGGTCCCACAATGATAGGTGAACTCATTCAAACCATTTGCATGATTCAAATCACCAGATCAGCCACTCATCATGAAACCGCCATTACGGATGAGATCTTCTTCTCCGTTTAACCGTAGACACCCATCACTAGGAAATGGGCCATTTTCCCTGATCTGAGCCATTCATTTGATGACCCAAAACCTCAGATGGCCAATCATGGTGCTGGATTATGTCCGTGAAAGCTTGATTCGGTTATAACAATGTCAAACGTCACACCTTAACAGTTAAACACCATAACTAATCTCTTGATTAGTTACACTTTTGAAACTTCTAGAAGAGGTTAATAAGGCCTTTATAAGGCTACCTTTTAGGGCACTCTTTCTGGAAATGGAAAGAGAAAGAGAGAAAAGGGCGTCGTTTCAGCTGCTGTTTTGGGTAGAGCTAACTCGGTTCGAGTTGCTACAAGTTCGGGCTGAGTCTAGGGCTCCACCCAGTTACTTCCATGAAAGGAAGATGAAGAAGAAGAAGAAGAAACAAAGAAGATCGAGATAGAGAGAAAGAAACTGAGGAATGGAGAGCCATCCAACCAGCTACCAGTTCGATTCGAGTCTTGTTCCCACACAATCACAAACCTCTGATTCTGCATCGACCCAGTTGCAGACTTAGTGAATCGCATCGGCACCAGCAAACCGTTATCTCCAATAGCCTGTATCAGTCATGGGGTAGAAGGACCCAACTAGCTGTAGAATCCCTTCAATCAAATAAAAATAGTTAGGTAATCTCAACTATCCTTTAACAGTTTTGAAATGAAACTACACATAGCTCTATAACGAGTTAACTCGGTGTCAACACGCATGAATGGTGTCTCTTGGAATGCCTCCCGCTGACCATTCAAATAGATAATCATCTCACCTCCTCTAGTAGCAGACCTGCATCAGGCTTCTGACTCGACGGTGTTTGAGAACGAGTTAGAAATTGAGCTCCCCTGTTCAACTCAGTCCAACGCCGAGTCACGGCCCTAGAACCCAACTCGAGCTAGTCAAAACCAAACTCCCTTGCTGCCAGCAAATAGCCCCACTCCAGTGCTAGTATGAGGATAAAACCCCTTCATACCACCGTCCGTTTTAATCCATTAGTAACTCAATCTAATGCCCTAACTGAGTCAATCCTAAGTCTATGAGTGAGTTGAGTTTGGGCCAAGGTCGTGCGTCCCTGATTTCGATGAGCACGGGTTAAGACTCCTTATCCAAACCCTCTAATCCATTCAAATTAACTGGTGATCAGGATGGGACTTTACAATTGGTAGATCGTATTCTCTCAACTCGGTGGTGAGTTGACTCACTTAGATTCTCAACTGAGTTTAATCTAAAACAACCCTCAAACTAGTTGTAGATATCATCCCAGGAGAGATTGAGAAGCCACACCAATTCACCGACCTGACAGTTATTGCTATAATAGGTTGTTTTCCCTACACCCTATATTCGACTAGTTGGTTGTTGAGAATCTCAACCGAGTCAACTCAGTAATGACTCACTGTGATCTTGAATGTTCTACTCATGTGCCATTTGTAGCTGTTCATATTGAAGGATAATCCCCTTCAATCAACTCCAAGAACAGGACTCTTGAATTCATCTTGTAAGGACAACAAATCAAGAACAACACCAAGGTGAGGGATATCCCACATGGCTTCATCATTTCATGAAATTCTAAAATAATTGTAGAAAGATATTATAATTGTGCAAATAGTAGTTGTGTTCCTTTAACTTTGAATAAACATGTGGGACTGCCTCAATTTCATAAACATATCTTATGAGAATTGCTTTAAGATCACCATGCCTTATTGGGAATTGCTTGTGTACACGTACATTCCTACTTGTTACACATTCATCATGCCACATTTGAAATTACATCTGTATACATATTCTAGTTACATTAAATGTAAGAGTCCTTACTTCCACTACAATAATAAGCTTGCTCCATTTCTCATTATGTGAGTTAGAATTTTTATAGTTTGATATAAACGAATATCTCTCTTCTTAAGATGTGTAGTAATCATGTTACTATCCAAATGTGTTTGAAATGTCATATTTGGGCCCTCCTTTAGACCTTGGGAAAGTAAATGAATTTATATTGAGTTCATATTTAAATGTCGGATATCTTATTAAAGGACTACAAGTCTTGATCATGCTTGTGAGAGTAATCTTGTTAATCCTATGGAATGTGCACGAGCATCATGGTGAATGACATACACGCATGACACATGAGCTTTTCCGAGTGCTCAATGTAAGTCACACTCTGTCTAATTTGCTGTAAATCCTATTACTTCAGTTAAACTCCCAGAGCATGTGCATATGTGCCACTTTGGGCGCTCTTTCTTTACATGAGGCTTTTTCAGGATTAGACTCTCCTAGGGCGTCCCTTGCATATTTTTTCAGGAGATATCCTTGGGTGCACTCATCTACATGGCCTTTTTCAGGAGATATCCTATTAAAGGACTACAAGTCTTGATCATGCTTGAGAGAGTAATCTTGTTAATCCTATGGAATGTGCACGAGCATCATGGTGCATGATATCCACGCATGACACATGAGCTTTTTCGAGTGCTCAATGTAAGTCACACTTTGTCTAATTTTCTATAAATCCTGTTACTTCAGTTAAACTCCCAGAGCATGTGCATTTGTGCCACTTTGGGCGCTCTTTCTTTACATGAGGCTTTTCCAGGATTAGACTCTCCTAGGGCGTACCTTGCATATTTTTTCAGGAGATATCCTTGGGTACACTCGTCTACATGCCGTTTCAAGGTAGTTAATCTACCGTGGGCAGTCTATATTGTCACGCCCCAGACTGGAAAATCAGATTCACATAAATCCCAATTACCGAATCCAGTGCCGACAGCCTCGTAGTGCCCCATTCTCGGCTCCTGACAATCAAATGCCAGATTCCGATCCTGCGATCCTACAAGGAGGATTTTCAGAATGATTTTTTTTTTATATAATGTAATGGAGCATAACCACAAGCATAACCAAGTCACAAAACAACATCACCACATATCTACTATATCAAAATCTTTTAAGTACAATGCGGGAAGGGAATTACAAGATGATCAAAAAGCTCCAAAATGGTCTGATACACGCTCCAGCCTCAGCGCTGCTGCTGTCCAACGCTACCTGCACGCAACGGTCGTGCATAAGCTTACAAAAGCTTAGAGGGTGGTGTAAGTATGTGCGCAAGGTAAACGCCAAGTGTACAATATCAGAGTAGAGCGAAAGTATGCAGTAAGTTCATGAATACAATCAACTATACCAAGACTATGTAATACAAGGCATGATGCGAGATATGAATGTCATCGGTCACACCGATACAATGCAAGGCTTACATAGCCAAATGTCATATGAAAAATGCAATCCAAGCAAGTCGGTACTCATCAAGTACATATATCAGTATAGTTCCCCTCTGGATATCACCAGGGTCTAATACACTTCGCAGTGACTACCACCTCCCTAGCTGCACAGTCAAGCAAGCGAAAAAGACCTCACTATCTGCCTGACCAGTAGTCTGCCAATACCTATCCGGCTCGTCGATAGCAGACTCATTTGTGAGCTGGTCAAACTCAGCCTAGCTTATAGACCCCTCACTTAGGCAGATAAGGCCACACTCCCTTCCAACCGACCACGTCATAATGGGAGACGCGGCCTACTGGTATTCGGCACTCGGGTGCTCGTGTATCCACTCGGTCTAGACGTTGGAGCATCTCATGACACCAAAAATGTTCTGAGACTTTCACCCAAGGACATCCTAAGTGCCCACAGTGCTAGAACAAGTATTTTCGGTATCCACTACGGCCATCCACGATATACCTGTGGAGCCACGGCCCTGATGTCGCTAAGGCGTGCAGTGATCAAGTCACACATATGGGAGGTGCATGAATCACGTCGTCAAATCATGTAGAAATCCAGCACGTACTACGCAATCATGTGGGGCACTCCGTCTCATAACGGGTCCCATAAGTGGTCTGCCCAATGACATATGCTATGATTAGTCACTACTCAAATCAAGCATACATATGATGCGTATGGGCATGAGTCATGAGATTATACTAAGCATGTTATAAAGCGATGATTAGTAACGAGTATGGGCCTATTAATGGGCCCTAAGGAGAGTTACAATGCGGACATTTAACTAACATTGTACATACAATGTGGACGTCAAACCATCATTGCTTTTAAGGCACGGCCGCCATAAATATCATTACATGAACCATGGGGAAACACACATTACAACGGACTCTAAGGACATTCCGTTGGCCTCGACCCATGGCCCCTAGATACATCAAATAGGCCATATCACATGGGTCTTTCATTCATCAGATGGGCTGCAATAATGGGCCTCACCAATGAGTCTTATGTACATTGCAATGGTCCATGATCCATGGGTCTTGAAATACAACAAAGTGAGCCTCACAACTTGGGCCTTAAATATATCAGATGGGCCTATACACATGAGCTTTAAATATATCAAATAGGCCACTCCATTTACGTCCCATACACATCAAATGGGCTTGATCCTATGGGCTATAATATATATATCAAATGAGCTTGAATCCCGTGGGCCTTATATAGAATAAATGGGTCGGATCCCATGGGCATTGCATATGTCAAATGGGCCTAAACCCATGGGCCTTATATATGCCAAATGGGCTTAATCCCATAGGCCTCATGCATGCCAAATGGGCTTAATCCCATAGGCTTTATGTGTGCCAAAGTGGGCCTTAATGAATGGTTACAAAAAGGCCAACATGGGCCCTATATACATGCCAAGGTGGGCCCACTTGAACCATAGATCTGGCTCTTTTTTTTTAGCTCAAATAAATTTATAAATTAAATGCACGGTTTGGATGCAACACATGCATCATTGTGGAGGTCCACACGACAGCTAGAGGGTTGGGATGCAACACATGCATCAAGGATGGGCCCACTGACCATCCAGTAGCCAAAGAAATGGCTGGACGGTGTGGGAATCACATTTATAGCAGTGGGCTCCACCGTCCGGGCGGACGGTGGAAAAATAAACATCACAGTGGGTGCCACCATTAAGGACGGTGAGCGTAAAGCTCATACATCACTGTGGGTCCCATGTGGGGCCCACCACAATGTCCCCATGCCATCCAACCCGTTGATAAGGTCACGTAGACCTGGTTGAAGGGAAGGTACAAATTTCAGCTTGATTCAAAACTCCTGTGGACCCCAAGGAGGTTTCAATGGTAGAAATCAATCGCCGCTGCTTCTCATGGTGTGGGCCACCTGAGCTTTGGATGCGCCTCATTTTTGGAGAGGACCCACCTAAGGAGGGGTCCCATCAAATGGACGGTGTGGATCCTAAACATACATCATGGTGGGACCCACACACAGTACCATGGGTCCCTGCCTACACGGCCGCCCGCCCCATGCGCACGCACTGCCTGCTCCCTGGCAGCAGTAGCCCTGCTGCATGTTTAGTTTTTTTTTTTTGAAATCGCATTTTCTCGCAGTTTTTCAGGTGTGGGGCCCACATCAACCAAATCCACCCTGATCATTGGATTCTACGGCTTGAGACCAATCAATTGAGTCCAATATTGAATATGTATGGAAAACGTCAGGTGAATTTCAACGGTAAAGACGATGTTTGCTATGCTATGGCCCGCCTGAGCATCAGATTGACTCCATTTTTCAGCTCAATGCCTAAAATGAGTCAGGGAATGAGGTAAACGGTGTGGATTAGAATCATACATCAAGATGGAGCCTGTATGAATGAGTCACCCCATGAGGGTGGAACCAAGCTTATATTTGTGTTTTCCTTTTTCACGTCCAACGTCCAGGGGACGATGGACGGTTGGGTGTGCACGAGCACTAAGGAGGGTCCGGCTTATGTGGGCCACCAAATGATGGATGGTGTAGGTATAACACATATAGAGTGGGCACCACCCTTAGACGGCTTGGATAAAGTACTCCATGGTGGGGCCTATTCAGGTGGGCCACACGGCTACATCAACACACAACGAAAAAAAAATGAAAAAGAGGAGGAGAAAGAGATAGAAGGAGAGTGAAACGCGCGTGATGGAGGGACCCCGGCTCTATGGGCACTCCGTTTCAACCATCCAATCATACATCAATGGATCTCATTGCATATGCGCCTTCCAATAAAAGATCAACGGTGGAGATCCCTCTCCATCCAAAATGAACGGTCTATATGACCTCTTAATGCAAGAAAAGTAAACACCATGATGCGGTCCATGGAGAATGGCCCCATCATAGAATAATTTTGATGATCAAGATGGGCCATCGGCCACATCTTAGGGTCCCAAGTGAGATCCAAACCATTAATCGGTTGGCCTCACTTGGCCCTTCTTAAAAACATGAAAAATTAGGCTATGGAGGCACCCACCACTTGATCTTCTCGGTCTGTTGGAAAGCCGGTCTCTTAGAGCTTCACTTTGATAGTGGAGATGGGAAATGGATGGATAGGATGATAGGTTTTTGGAGTGAAAAGTGGGCCTCACAAATGCACTTTTCTCTCATGGGAAGCCTTGGACGTGAGAGCCTCTCCTTTGCTTGAAAATGGTGTTAGGAAATGAGGGAGAGAGAGAGAATTGTAAGAGAGATGAGGGATGGGTGTGATGGGTGAAAGGGTGAGGTGAGTGATGGATGTGGTACTTGACATGTAAGGTGGTGTAAGAGAGAGGGTGAAAGGTGTTGACTTTAGTGGTTGATTGGGGATGGGGTGAAAGGTGATGTGTACTTGACATAAAGTGATTAATGGGTGATTGATTGATGGGATTGATTTGACACTTTGTAGAGATTCTCTTGGAAATGTAAAGGCACGGCGTTTTCTTGAACTGAACGCCGGCTCACATCTCTTAGTCAGGGTATCAGATCGGTGCGTGAGTCGCGGCGTTGGAACCGCGGCGACGGTGCGGTCGCAATGATACAAGTCTTGGATTAAGCCGACTCAAATATATAGGATACATCTTACGGTCATGTGCAACGTCGATTATGGGTCACAGGTTGCCAGAATTTGACGAGAAGGATCGTGGGAGTTGACGGAACAGTACGGTTTAAGATACGGGTCTTACAGCTCTCCCCACCTAATAAAAATTTCATCCTCGAAATTTACACTACCATCTAAACACAATTCATAAGGGAATAGGGAACTTAACATCATATATGATCAAAATCAAACATCTTAAAGATGGGGATAACGCTCACGATTTTCAGGCTCTAACTCTCAGGATGCCTCATTAATGAGTAATCTAGCTAGAAGGTGTAGGGGCCAAGTCACACGAATCATCGACGACTGCTCCTGATGACTGAGGGTCTTGCTGGACAACATAAAATTTACCCTGGGCCTGCTGGGGATGTGCAGGTCCCCTCTGAGGTCTCTGCTGCTGTGGTGGGGGTCTCGGAGGCTGGTGCTGAGGTCGCTGCTGTTGCTGTAGGGGCTGTCGCGGAGGTTGATACGGTGTCCTCGGCTGTTGATGCTGTGGTGGCTGTCGCGGAGGCTGATCCGGTGCTCTCGGCTGCTGTTTCTGCGAATGGAGACACTCGTACCTACGATGCCCTGTACGACCGCACCCAAAGTAAGTACCTGTAAACGATCCTGAAGATGGTGCTGGGGGTACTGCTGGTGCTCGGAATACTGGCCGGGTCATGCGTCCCTGCTGTGAACGATGCTTCTGATGGGAACTACTAGAGGGTTCCTTCCTCTTCTGATCTCCCCTCTGATCGTGGGCTTTCTGCACACCGGCCCAATCTGTCTCATATATCAAGGCACTCTTTACTATCTGCTCGAATGTCGGAAGCATGTGTCCGATCACACGACTCCTAAGGGCAGGACGCAAACGTTCTCAAAACGACGGGCCTTCCGCCCCTCATCATCAACAAGATACGTCGCGAACCTCGATAGTGCGACGAAATGTGCCTCATACTGGACACTGACATGTCCCCCTGGACCAATGTCTCAAACTCCAATGTGCGCTGCTGACGCACATGCTCGAAAAAGAACTTCCGGTCAAACCGGTCTATAAAGTCCTCCCATGTCCACTCAAAATCGGCGGTTACCGATCGGGCCACAGATGCCCACCAATACTGAGCCTCACCCTGCAGAAGGAATACAGCTAATGAAACTCGCTGGTGGGTCATACATCTCATGGTGTCGAATATCTTCTCCACCTCGGAGCACCATATCTCTACAGCAGTAGGGTCTGGCTCACCATGAAAACGTGGAGGCCCGTGCTGTCAAAAATTCTTGAGAAGAGTGCTCGCACGCTCCTACTCATCCTCGACCGATGACACCGTGGGACGCCTGCTCTACCCCTGAAGAATGGCAGTCATCGCCTACAGCATCTGCTGCAGCTGAGTAGCACTCACAGGTACGGTCAGATCCGCACCGGTCTCAAGTAAATGAGTGGCATCCTCAAGCTTAAAAGCAGAAATATATGGTGGTGGAGCAGGAGTAGCAGGTGGTAAAGCAGGAGCTGCGGGTGGTGGTGAGGAAGTCGCAGGTGGTGGAGTGGGATTCGCTCGGGTCGTTCTTCTAGCCATAACGTCCTACAGGAAGGAACAATGGCCTATTAGCCTTGAGAATTCTCGAAAGCACATACATTAAGGGTTTATGTCGAAAAATTGTTAAGTTGTTCAGACTCGAAATCTATTTATAGTAGATATGTGATGTGATCCTCAGGTATTCCCAAGTAATGCTCTGATACCAACTTCTGTCATGCCCCAAACTGAGAAATCAGATTCACATGAATCCCGATTGCCGAATCCAGTGCCGACAGCCTCCGTAGTGCCCCATTCTCGGCTCCTGACAATCAAATGTCAGATTCTGATCTTGGGATCCTACAAGGAAGATTTTCAGAATGATTTTTTTTTTTGTAATATAATGGAGCATAACCACAAGCATAACTAAGTCACAAAATAACATCACCACATATCCATTATATCAAAATCTTTTAAGTATAATGCCAGAAAGGAATTACAAGATGATCAAAAAACTCCAAAATGGTCTGATACGCGCTCCTGCCTCACCACTGCTGCTGTCCAACGCTACCTGCACGCAACAGTCATGCATAAGCTTACAAAAGCTTAGAGGGTGGTGTAAGTATGTGCGTAAGGCAAATGCCAAGTGTACAGTATCAGAGTAGTACGAAAGTATGCGGTAAGTCCATGAATACAATCAACCATACCAAGACTATGTAATACAAGACATGATGCGAGATATGAATGTCATCGGCCACACCGATGCAATGCAAGGCCTACATAGCTGAATGTCATATGCGAAATGCAATCCAAGCAAGTCGGCACTCATCAAGTACATATATCAGTATAGTTCTCCTCTGGATATCACCGGAGTCTAATACACTTCGCAGTAACTGCCACCTCCCTAGCTGCAGAGTCAAGCAAGCGAAAAAGACCTCACTATCCTCCTAACCAGTAGTTTGCCAATACCTACCCGGCTCGTCGATAGCGGACTCATTTGTGAGCTGGTCAAACTCAGCCTAGCATATAGCCCCGTCACTCAGGCGGATAAGGCCACACCCCCTTCCAACCGACCATGTCACAATGGGAGACGCGACCTACTGGTATTCGGCACTCAGGCGCTCGTGTATCCACTCAGTCTAGACGTTAGAGCATCTCTTGATACCAAAAAGGTTCTGGGACTTTCACCCAAGGACATCCTAAGAGCCCACATTGCTAGAACAAGTATTTTCGGTATCTAATACGGCCATCTACAATATACCTGTGGAGCCACGGCCCTGATGTCGCTAGGGCGTGCAGTGATCAAGTCACACATATGCGAGATGCATGAATCACACTGTTAAATCATGCAGAAATCTAGCACGTACTGCGCGATCATGTGGGGCACTCCGTCTCATAACGTGTCTCATAAGTGGTCTGCCCAATGGCATATGCTATGATCAGTCACTACTCAAATCAAGCATACATATGATGCGTATGGGCTTGAGTCATGAGATTATACTAAGCATGTTATAAAGCGATAATTAGTAACAAGTATGGGCTTATCAATGAGCCCTAAGGAGAGTTATAATGCGGACATTTAACCAACATTGTACATACAATGTGGACGTCAAACCATCATTGCTCTTAAGGCACGGCTGCCACAAATATCATTACATGAACCATGGGGAAACACACATTACAATGGACTCTAAGGACATTCCGTTGGCCTCGACCCATGGGCCCTAGATACATCAAATAGGCCGTATCACATGGGTCTTTCATTCATCAGATGGGCTGCAATAATGGGCCTCACCAATGAGCCTTATGTACATTGTAATGGTCCATGATCCATGGGTCTTGAAATACATCAAAGTGGGCCTCACAACTTGGGCCTTAAATATAGCAGATGGGCCTATACACATGAGCTTTAAATATATCAAATGGGCCACTCCATTTGCGTCCCATGCACATCAAATGGGCTTGATCCTATGGGCTATAATATATATATCAAATGGGCTTGAATCCCGTGGGCCTTATATAGAATAAATGGGTTGGATCCCATGGGCATTGCATATGTCAAATGGGCCCAAACCCATGGGCCTTATATATGCCAAATGGGCTTAATCCCATAGGCCTCATGCATGCCAAATGGGCTTAATCCCATAGGCTTTATGTGTGCCAAAGTGGGCCTTAATGAATGGTTACAAAAAGGCCAACATGGGCCCTATATACATACCAAGGTGGGCCCACTTGAACCATAGATCTAGCTCATTTTTTTTTAGCTCAAATAAATTTACAAATTAAATGGACGGTTTGGATGCAACACATGCATCATTGTGGAGGTCCACACGACAGCTAGAGGATTGGGATACAACACATGCATCAAGGATAGGCCCACTGACCGTCCAGCAGCCAAAGAAATGGCTGGAGGGTGTGGGAATCACATTTATAGCAGTGGGCTCCACCGTCCGGGCGGACGGTGGAAAAACAAACATCACAGTGGGCGCCACCATTAAGGACGGTGAGCATAAAGCTCATACATCACTGTGGGTCCCATGTGGGGCCCACCACAATGTCCCCATGCCATCCAACCCATTGATAAGGTCACGCAGACCTGGTTGAAGGGAAGGTACAAATTTCAGCTTGATTCAAAACTCCTGTGGACCCCAAGGAGGTTTCAATGGTAGAAATCAATCGCCGCTACTTCTCGTGGTGTGGGCCACCTGAGCTTTGGATGCACCTCATTTTTGGAGAGGACCCACCTGAGGAGGGGTCCCATCAAATGGACAGTGTGGATCCTGAACATACATCATGGTGGGACCCGCACACAGGGCTGTGGGTCCCTACCTACACGGCCGCCCGCCCCATGTGCACGTGCTACCTGCTCTCTAGCAGTAGTAGCCCTGCTGCTTGTTTAGTTTTTTTTTTTGAAATCGCATTTTCTCGTAGTTTTTCAGGTGTGGGGCCCACATCAACCAAATCCACCCTGATCATTGGATTCTACGGCTTGAGACCAATCAATTGAGTCCAATATTGAATATGTATGGAAAACCTCAGGTGAATTTCAACGGTAAAGACGATGTTTGCTATGCTATAGCACGCCTGAGCATCGGATTGACTCCATTTTTTGGCTCAACACCTAAAATGAGTCAGGGAATGAGGTAAACGGCGTGGATTAGAATCATACATCAAGATGGAGCCTGTATGAATGAGCCACCCCATGAGTGTGGAACCAAGCTTATATTTGTGTTTTCCTTTTTCACGTCCAGCGTCCAGGGGACGGTGGACGGTTGGGCGTGCACGAGCACTGAGGTGGGTCCCGCTTATGTGGGCCACCAAACGATGGATGGTGTAGGTATAACACATATAGAGTGGGCACCACCCTTAGACGGCTTGGATAAAGTACTCCATGGTGGGGCCTATTCAGGTGGGCCACACGGCCACATCAACATACAAAGAAAAAAAATGAAAAAGAGGAGGAGAAAGAGATAGAAGGAGAGTGGGACACACGTGATGGAGGGACCCCGGCACTATGGGCCTTCCGTTTCAACCATCCAATCATACATCAATGGATCTCATTGCATATGCGCCTTTCAATAAAAGATCAACGGTGAAGATCCCTCTCCATCCAAAATGAACGGTTTATATGACCTCTTAATGCAAGAAAAGTAAACATCATGATGGGGTCCATGGAGAATGGCCCCATCATGGAATAATCTTGATGATCAAGATGGGCCATCGTCCACATCTTAGGGTCTCAAGTGAGATCCAAACCATTGATCGGTTGGCCTCACTTGGCCCTTCTTAAAAACATGAAAAATTAGGCTATGGAGGCACCCACCACTTGATCTTCTCGGTCCGTTGGAAAGTCGGTCTCCTAGAGCTTCACTTTGATAGTGGAGAGGGGAAATGGATGGCTAGGATGATAGGTTTTTGGAGTGAAAAGTGGGCCTCATAAATGCACTTTTTTCTCATGGGAAGTCTTGGACGTGAGAGCCTCTCCTTTGCTTGGAAATGGTGTTGGGAAATGAGGGAGAGAGAGAGAATTGTAAGAGAGATGAGGGATGGGTGTGATGGGTGAAAGGGTGAGGTGAGTGATGGATGTGGTACTTGACATGTAAGGTGGTGTAAGAGAGGGTGAAAGGTGTTGACTTTGGTGGTTACTTGGAGATGGGGTGAAAGGTGATGTGTACTTGACATAAAGTGATTGATGGGTGATTGATTGATGGGATTGATTTGACACTTTATAGAGATTCTCTTGGGAATGTAAAGGCGCGGCATTTTCTCGAACTGAACGCCGGCTCACATCTCTTAGTCAGGGTATCGGATCGGTGCGTGAGTCACGGCGTTGGAACCGCGGCGACGGTGCGGTCGCAATGATACAAGTCTTGGATTAAGCCGACTCAAATATATAGGATATATCTTACGGTTGTGCGCAACGTCGATTATGGGTCACAAGTTTCCGGAATTTGACGAGAAGGATCGTGGGAGTTGACGGAACAGTACGGTTTAAGATACGGGTCTTACATATATGATATTTTCCAGGTAGTCTACTACCAAGGGCGATCCTTTATTTTGACAACTGGATATGCATCCCCAGATCTGTGACTTGAGCATACATTCATACATCCATACATGTACATTCGAGTTTATATTATCCTCATTGTGAATGAATATGATTGGCTTAAGCTGTTTTTGAATAACAAGATATGCATGAATCCTTGCAGAAAATTTTCACTAAGTTTTCACTCACCCAATCGTGCGGTTGCACCAAATAGATGTAAGTTTGATGAAAGGAGAAGACACCTATGACGGGATCCTAAGGATGGCTGTGATTGAGTTAGGCAACGGGGACCTTTATGCCGATGTGATTGAGCCGTTAGAGCTTGACTAATAATTTAGGATCTACTTACTTCCATATTTCAGATTTTTTATTTTGTTTGAATTGTAATAAAATATTTCCCCTATTATGAGATCTCATTTTACTCTCATTTACAAGTATTGGACTTCCTTTTAGTTACTCTTAATGTCCCTAACTTATGTAGTGATTGCTTTAGATCATGCTTTGAAGTTTACCATTTATTGGATGTATGATGGTCCACTTTATAACGTAATACTCGGGTTCTCAATGAGGAGTGACTATCCTCGGATTTTGAGAACAAGGGTGTTACAAGATGGTATCAGAGAGAGTTTAGACAAACCTTGCCTTTGGGAAGGAGATTGTATAAACTTTCTACATTTTACATTTAGAAATTTCCTAGGTGACCCCTTAAATTAGAAATTTGAACTTAGGAAAAAAATTTCACTAGATTTAGGCTATTTCAAGAACATAGAGACCCAAATCTAGGTCCCCAGTATTAAATTCCATAATTACTTTAGGTTTCATGTATGTACACTTTCTCATGTCAACACCCTTACTTGACTACACTCAACTATAAAATATCTGTTTCTAACTATCAGACATTCTATCTATGATAACATTGCTGAGACTTCACTTTCAATTCAGGTAAGTACATGAATTCCACATTTTTACAAAAATTTGAACTTTATTGTAATATCTTTCTCAAGTGCAATAAACTGAAAATCCATTGATTGAATAGTTGAGACATTCCAACTATAAAGTTATGAATGCTAGACGTAATCTATCAAGAGTTGTTTCGTGGAGATCATCCCCGTGGTTTCAACTAACCAATAGATGAGTTATTCTAGTCAAGTCATCATCTTTTATATATACCATTTGAAGTAGGGACCACTGTGCACATATGGAATGACACTGGACAGGGGTTTATAAAGTTATAATACAAGGACATTTGGAACTGATTTATACTGATGGACTACCCAAACGTCAAATAGATCCACCTCAATTGGATGTAGCAGCGGCCCTAACTCGCCCAAGGTAATGCTCAGCTACATGCCACCCCACTTGCTAAAATGACAAGGTGGATGATGTGGGATCCATCTCTATAACTGTCAGGACCATCCGTAGGCACCTTGCCTAGACGTCAGGTAAGATCTGCTGCTCAAACCAGCCTGGTACGTGAAATAATCTGTGAACAGACACCAACTATAGAGAAGTAATTACATGATGGGACCTATTGAAAATTAAATTGTATGTTATATCACGTGCCACATCAGCACATCGATGGCAAGTGACTATGTCCTTTTAATAGAATTAGGAAGCCATGTATACGTGGATCCATGAGCAAAGCAGATAGTGACATAAACAAGCACTCATCTCAAATCACACATAGCTGTAAACAGTTAAATTTTTTTTAAACTATCATTTTTCTTTATGATAGCCTTGCAATTTCTATGAAATATTAGAAATCTTCAAACGTAAGTAAACTTGAACTTTGTTTAAAGTCCCTGCTTTTCTTTTCATTCTTATGCTCATATATGCTATCTGCTACTACCATAACTCACCCTGCTTAAATTCATCATTTTACATGTATAGGTGTTCCTAACATAAATAGCATCTCAACTATTTCCTTAAGTTTTTTTTACCTTGATGTGGAAATTGGAAATTAGAACTACAGTCACTTTATTATAACCTCCTGACACTAGGCTTACTGTTAGTTATTGCATACTCCCCACTCAGTATAGGCTCATCATTTGAACTTAGAAATAAAAACTTAGACCTTTATTTTTAACTATCCTGAACCTAGATTCAGGAACTTGAAAAGTAGTTCTCCTAGGAAATCCACTTTAACTATACTAAACTGTAAACATCTTGTTATTTAACTAACAAATATTTCTATCCATAACAGCATTACTAGTCTGATAGCCATCCTATAAAATTTGACTTTCCATTCGAGTAGGTACCCAGATTCCACGTTCCCATGCAACTTGAATTCTGTTATAACATCCTTCTTAAGCATAACAAACTGAAGATGTCATTAATTGAATGATCGTAATCTCTGATTTATGAAACTGAAATTATTAAGCGTGAGTTGTTAATTTCATTTCATGAGGATCATTAACTTGATTTTAATTAATTGATAGATGATTCATTTCAGTATAAATATTATTTTATATACTATCTAAAGTAGGGATCACTGTGGATGTGTTAGATTGCACATGACATGTTTACAAATTCTGAGTACCTATGTATCATTCACCACTAGAATACCAAGGGCTTTTTTCTTGTCTATCTTGATGTATGTAGTTAAATTTTGTTTTTCTACTATCCTTTTGGGTAATAAACTGATATAAAGCTTGAATGTCTTAACATAGGATGTTAGAAATTAATGTTGGAACTTAGGGGAATCTCCTTAAGATTATGAGAAATTTTGAGAACGTAAAAACCCACACTTAGGTCCCCTTGAAATCATTAGGATAGCCATTGAGACTTGGTTGGAATTACTTAGGAATTTTGAAAAATTATGAGACTATAGACAACCAAACTTTAGGCCCCTTAGAAAATATCAGGTTTGGATGTTTGAACTTGGAAATTAAACTTAAGTTCCCTTTCAAAATTAATTGGACGGCTATTAAATTTATGTGGAATTCCCCCTAGAAGTAGGAAAGGTTGAGAATATAGAAATTTGAGATTTTAGGCTTCTTTGAAATTTTAAGTTTAGTCATTTGAACTTAGAAACTGAACTTAGGTACCGCATGTGAACAAATGACCACGGTGATGCATGAAATTAAATAAAAAGATCCCTATACTATATAAATTAATATTAATAATATTATTATTATTATTACTTTTGGTTAGAAACAACATTGGCACAACACTCATCGAAGGAAATGAATTTAGGTATCGTAAGAAAAATCCTTACCTACCATATTGTACAATAAGTCGGTCATGAACACTCCCTAAATGTAAGAAATCGTACTAGAAATTGCAATTTAAATTTTCTAAAACATTTCAGTAATTAGGAACAATATTCCACAAAATTTCCAATAATTAGAATTAACTAGATGCACAATTAAAGAATTTAGGAAAACTCCCATCCTTAGATCGAACCCTAAGACTAGACTTGGAGAATCTAATTAAATGAATTTGGAAATTTCAAACCCAAATCCCTATACAGAAACTTGAACCTGAAGTTTAATTTTCAGGTAATACAATGAAAGTGTCATGATCATTTGAGTTTGTTTCACCAAAATTTTAGGCACTCCTATAACTAAAATGGAAAATTTCCTGACGGTTCCCAAAAGTCTGAAATAATCAGGAGCACGGGTTGATGGAACCATATTTAAGTGAAGTTGCATTGTTTGATCCAAATTCCATATCCTAGAAAATTCCAATGATCTCAATGCCTTGATCAAGCAGAAGATCAAGAGTTACAAGGATTAGGAAATGATACAGTAAGTCCTATGTTCTGCACAGGCGAAGGATTGACGTATCAGGCCCAAACTCACTACAACCATCCATTCATGTTAAATTGAATACTGGAAATAGAAAATTGTACTGTACCTTAGGGATAACCTTACCACTTATACCGTAATAATTGGGACGCACTATCAAATCTCGTGGGCGAGATTCTTCTTTAATGGGTGTAGATTGTAACAACCTCAATTCTGGCCGTTAGAGGTATATGTTCAAACATACAAAAAACCTTCATAGGAAAATAATGAATGCTTAGAATCACCGTAAATTATATTATAATTGTCCCCAATTCTTTTAGAAGCACTGAATCTCAAGGACGAGATTCTCTTTAAGGGGGGTAGATTATAACACCCCATACTTTCCATACTCGAGTGTTACCCTTAAACCGTAGAAAGTATTTAAGCATGTCGAGATCCAGGATATCATCCTCAGATAATTTGCAAAGAGACCACCCTTATAAACCATTTAACTTAACCAATGCATTTTACATTTGGAACATGTCAAGAAGTCATGTGGACAAATATTCAAAACAAATCTGAGATTGTAACAACTCATACCCTAATACTAACTTAAAACCTTATAACTAACCTCTTTAAACATTAAATGATTAGATCAGCCCACCTAAAAACATAAATCCACTGTCAAAAGTGTTTTATCAAACCCTTTAAGAGAATCAACGGTCCCAATTTCTCAAGTTATCATGGTGGACCCCACCTTGCATGATGCATGTGCACAGTTAGTGCGCAACCGCGGTGCACATAAGTGTTAGCTAGGGTCAGGCTAGCGCTGACCTTAAAAATCTAAAAGAAGAGATATTTTCTCTCTTTTCCCGCCAGTAACAGCGTTTGAAAATCACCGTCCGTGTGCGTTGCTTGGGGCCCACCATTATGGGACATTTCAATGATCTGAACCGTCCATTATGTTGTCATGGTGTGTTTGACCAAAACGCAGCTCCTCCACACGTGGATGTACGTGTACATGTGCACGATCTCTTGCTCAAATCAGGTAGGTGCAGTTACTTTTTCAAAAATAGAAAACTCTGTTTCTTCTCCTGTTTGCCAGGCTGGCTACGCGCATGCAGAACCTCCCTAAATCCTAGCCCTCCATCTTAGCAAATCCTTGCCTTACAATCCATGTAGACTTTAGGGCTCCCATCCTCTCACAAGAGCCGTCACCGCCGCATATTGAAACTAAGACTTAAAATGTTAATGGCAATGCATCTAGTGGGTCCCACAGTGATAGGTGAACTCATCCAAACCATTCGTATGAATCAGATCACCAAATCAGCCACTCATCATGAAACCGCCATTACGGATGAGATCTTCTTCTCCGTTTAACCATGGACACCCATCACTAGGAAATGGGCCATTTTCCCTAATCTGAGCCATTCATTTGACGACCCAAAACCTCAGATGGCCAGTCATGGTGTTGGATTATGTTCATGAAAGCTTGATTCAGTTATAACAATATAAAACGGAACACCTTAACAGTTAAACACCATAACTAATCTCTTGATTAGTTACACTTTCGAAACGTCTAGAAGATGTTAAAAAGGCCTTTATAAAGCTGCCTTTTAGGGCATTCTTTCTAAAAATGGAAGAGAAAGAGACAAAGAAAAGGGTGCTATTTCAGCTAAAGCTTTGGGTAGAGTTAAGTCGATCCGAGTTGCTATAAGTTCGGGCCGAGTCTAGGGCTCCACCCAATTGCTTCCATCAGAGGAAGATGAAGAAGAAGAAGAAGAAGAAGAAGAAGCAGATAAGATCGAGATAGAGAGAAAGAAACTGAGGAATGGAGAGTCATCCAACCAGCTACCAGTTCGATTCGAGTCTTGCTCCCACACGATCATAGACCTCCAATTTTGTATCGACCCAGTTGCAGACTTAGTGAATCGCGTCGGCACCAGTAAACCGTTATCTCCAGCAGCCTATATCAGTCATGGGGCAGAAGGACCCAACCAGTTGTAGAATCCCTTCAATCAAATAGAAACAGCCAGGTAATCTCAACTATCCTTCAGCCATTTTGAAATAAAACTGCACACAGCTATATAACGAGTTAACTCAGTGTTAACACACTAGAATGGTGTCCCCTGGAATGCCTCCTGCTGACCATTCAGATAGATAATCATCTCACCTCCTCTAGTAGCGGACCTGCATCAAGCTTCTGACTCGATGCTGTTTGAGATCGAGTTAGAAATCGAGCTCCCTTGTTCAAATCAGTCCAACGCCGAGTCACGGCCCTAGAGCCCGACTCGAGCCAGTCAAAACCAAACTCCCTTCCTAGCAGCAAACAGCCCCACTCCAGTGCTAGTATGAGGATAAAACCCCTTCATACCATCGTCTGTTTTAATCCATTAATAACTTAATCCAATGCCCAAACTGAGTCAATCCTAAGTCTATGAGTGAGTTGAGTTTGGGTCAAGGTCGTGCGTCCCTGATTTCGACGATCATGGGTCAGGATTCCCTATCCAAATCCTCTCATCCACTCAGATTAACTGGTGATTAAGTTGGGACTTTACAATCGGTAAATCGTATTCTCTCAACTCAGTGGTGAGTTGACTCAATCGGTAGATCGTATGCTCTGATACCAACTTCTGTCATGCCCCAGCGACATCAGGGTCGTGGCTCCATAGGTACATCATGGATGGTCGTATCAGATACCAGAAATACTTGGTTCTAGCATTGTGGGTACTTAGGATGTCTTTGGGTGAAAGTCTCAGAACTTTTTTGGTACCAGGAGATGCTCCAACGTCTAGACTGAGTGAATACACGAGCGCCCGAGTGCTGAATACCAGTAGGCTGGGTCTCCAACTGTATTGTGGTCGGTTGGAAGGGGGTATGGCCTTATCCACCCGAGTGAGGGGGCTATAAGCTAGGCTGAGTTTGACCAGCTCGCAAATGAGTCCACTATCGACGAGCCGAGTAGGTATTGGTAGACTACTAGTCAGGCAGATAGTGAGGTCTATTCCGCTTGCTGGGCTATGTGGCTAGGGAGGCGACAGTCAGTGTAGAGTGTACTAGACTCCGGTGATATCAAGTGAGGAACTGTACTGATATGTGTACTTGATAAGTACCGACTTGCTTGGATTGCATCTCGCATATGACATTCGGATACGTAGGCCTTGCATTGTATCGGTATGACCGATAGCATTCATGTCTCGCATTGCATGGCCTTAGTATGGCCGATAGCATTCATGCCTTGCATCACATAGCCTTGGTACGGTTGGTTGTATTCATGGACTTACCACATATTTTTACATTACTCTGATATTGTACACTTGGCACTTACCTTGTGCACACACTTACACTATCCTCTAAGATTTTGTAAGCTTATGCATGATAGTTGTGTGCAGGTAACGTTGGATAGCAGCAGCGCTGAGGCAGGAGTGCACATCTGACTATTTTAGAGCTTTTGGACCACCTTGTATTTTCCTTTCCGCATTGTACTTAAAGTTTTTGATATAGTAGATATGTGGTGATGTTGTTTTGTGACTTAGTTATGCTTGTGTTTATGCTCCATTATAAAAAAAAAAATCATACTGAAAATTCTCCTTGTAGGATCCCAGGATAGGAATCTGGCATGTGAGTGTTAGGATCCGAGAATGGGGCACTACGGAGGCTGTTGGAGCAGAATTCGGTGATCGAGAATTTTGTGAGGCCGTTTTTCAAGTTTGGGGCATGACAGAAGTTGGTATCAGATCATAACTTAAGAATACCTGAGGATCACATCACATATCTACTATAAATAGGTTCCAAGTCCGAATGACATAACAATTTTCTGACATAGACCCTTAAAGTTTATACCTTCAAGAAATCTTAAGGCTTATAGGCCCTTGTTCCTTTCCGTAGGACGTAATGGCTAGAAGAGCGACCCGAGCGAATCCCGCTCCACCACGTGCGACTCCCGCTCCACCACCTGTGACTCCCGCTCTACCAACTGCTACTCCTGCTCCACCACCAGATATTCCTGCCTTCCAGCCTAAGGATGTCACTCCTTTACCTGAGACCGGTGCGGATCCGACAGTACCTGTGAGTGTTACTCAGCTGCAACAAATGTTACAGGCGATGACTGTTATTCTTCAGGGGCAGAGTAGACGTCCCACTGTTAGACTAGCCGAGGCTGAGCAGGAGCATGCGAGCACCCTTCTCAAGGACTTCCGGCAACACGATCCTTCGCATTTTCGTGGTGAGCCAGACCCTACTACTGCAGAGATATGGTGCTCCGAGGTGGAGAAGATATTTGACACCATAAGATGTACGACCCAGCAGCGAGTTCCATTAGCTGTATTCCTTCTCCAGGGTGAGGCTCAGCATTCGTGGGCATCTGTGGCCCGATCAGTAGCGGCTGATTTCGAGTGGACCTGGGAGGACTTTGTATACCGGTTTGACTATAAGTTCTTTCCTGAGCATGTGCGACAACAACGCGCACTAGAGTTTGAGACTCTAGTCAAGGGAGACATGACAGTGTCCCAGTATGAGGCTCGGTTCATTGCACTATCAAGATTTGTGACATATCTTGTTAACGATGAGGGGCGGAAGGCCCATCGTTTCGAGAAAGGTTTACGTCCTACCCTCAGGAGTCATGTGATCGATCACATGCTTCCTCGTTTGAGCAGATCGTCGATAGGGTACAGATTTATAAGTCAGATTGGGCTAGTTTGCAGAGAGCCTCTGACCAGAGAGTAGATCAGAAGAGGAAGGCGCCCTCTGGTAGTGCCCAGTAGAAGTAGTATCGTTCACAGCAGTGACGCACGACCTTCCTAGCATTTTGAGCACCAGTAGTACCCCCAGCACCACCTTCGGGACCGTTTACAGGTACTTGCTTTGGGTGCGGTAGGACAGGACATCGTAGGCACGAGTGTCTCTATCCGCAGTAGAAGCAGCCGAGGGCACCGCATCCACCTCCGTGATAGCCACCACGGCAGCAGCAGCGATCGCAGCACCAGCCTCCAGGGTCTCCCCCACAGTAGCAGAGGCAGCAGATCAGGTCGCCACAATGGCAGTAGCATCAGCAGAGACCTCAGAGGGATCTACATCTCCCCAGTCGGCCCAGGGCAGATTTTACGTCGCTCAGCAGGACCCTCAATCATCAGGAGGGGTCGTCGAGGGTACTCTCCCTGTTTTTACATGCATTGCACATGTATTATTTGACTCTGGTGTATCGCATTCCTTTATAGATGATGATTTCTGCAGATAGATCAGTTTGCCGATGGAGTCTGCCTACGAGGGTTTATCAGTATCAACACCCTTGGAGAAGACTGCAGTATTAGATCGAGTTTGCTCATCTTGTCCCGTTCTGATTAGGTATATCTTCTTTCCTGCCGACCTATTTGTATTGCCGATGTCCGATTTTGATATTATCCTGGGCATGGATTGGCTTGCCGAGTACTACGCTATATTAGACTGCTCCACGAGGATAGTCACATTCTTTATACTTGGCGTACCAGAGTTTCAGTTTGTTATCGAGCCCAGAGGAGAGCAGCTTTCTTGCCTATTATCGTGTGCTATTGAGGAGTCATCTACCTTGAGTATCGACTAGCTGTCTGTCGTTTGTGGTTTTCCTGATGTGCTCCAGAAAATTCTAGGGTTACCACCTCGTCAGCACACTGATTTCCATATTGATATTGTGCCTGGTACTACGCCTATCTTGAAGGCCCCGTATCGTATGGCACCATTGGAGTTACGAGAACTGCAAAAGCAGTTGGACGAGTTGCGCGAGCTAGGCTTTATTCGTCCAAGCAGTTCATCGTGGGGAGCACCGGTACTCTTCGTGAAAAAGAAGGATGGCTCGTTGAGGCTTTGCGTAGATTATCACGAGCTCAACAAGGTCACGATCAAGAACAAGTACCCACTTCTGAGGATCGATGATTTGTTTGATCAGCTGCAGGAGGCGCAGTTCTTTTCGAAGATAGACTTGCGGTCTGGTTATCATCAGGTTCGGGTTCGAGATGAGGATATCCCGAAGATAGCCTTCAGGACGCGCTACGGTCATTTTGCGTTCCAGGTCATGTCCTTCGGACTGACCAATGCGCCCGCAGTATTCATGCAGTTGATGAACGAGGTCTTCCATCCGTATCTCGACCAGTTTGTTGTGGTGTTCATCGATGACATTCTGGTATATTCGAGGACCCTAAGGAGCATGAGCGGAATATGGAGATTATTTTACAGACTCTCCGTGCACACTAGCTTTACGCGAAGCTGGAGAAGTGTGAGTTTTGGAAGGAGGAGGTGAAGTTCCTCGGTCATGTAGTGATGAGGCAGGGTGTCATAGTGGATCCCTCGAAGATTGATGTCGTACGTCAGTGGGGCCAGCCCACGAATGCATCCGAGATCCGTAGTTTACTTGGTCTAGCGGGCTACTACCGACATTTCATTGAGAAATTCTCTCGTATTGTAGCCCCGTTAACCAGATTAACTCGGAAGGATGCTGAGTTTGTTTGGAGCAACGCTTTTGAGCAAGCATTTATGGAGCTGACGGACCGCCTCACGTCCTCTCCTGTCCTCACTCTTCCCTCTAGGAGTGATGGATTTGTTGTATTTACCAATGCCTCATGAGTTAGCTTGGGTGCTGTCCTAATGCAGTACGGGAAGCCAGTGGCTTATGCATCTCGCCAGCTCAAGGTCCATGAGCTAAACTACCCCTCGCACAATCTGGAGCTGGCAGCGGTTGTCTTTGCACCAAAAGTGTGGAGGCACTATCTCTATGGGGTGAGGTTCGAGCTCTTCTCTGACCACAAGAGCTTGAAGTATCTATTCTCTCAGTCTGAGTTGAACATGAGGCAGAGGCGTTGGATGGAACTCCTGAAGGACTATGATTTTAATCTTCAGTACCACCTAGGCAAGGCGAACGTGGTGGCGGATGCTCTCAGCCGTCAGCCACGAGGCCTGGTGGCGCACATGATGATTCAGGAGTGGAGGATGCTTGAGGATACGTCTACATTTGACTTCAAGATCGGCTTGCAGTCTTCTATTGTACAGTTATCAAGCCTGTCGATTCAACCCTCTCTTGTCGCAAGAGTGATCGAGGCTCAGCAGGCAGATGAGTCATTGCAGGATTACTGAGCAGAGGCAACATCTGAGAGTCAGTCAGACTGGCAGATTAGTTCTGATGGTGGACTTCACTTCAGAGGCCGATTATCTGTCCCGGATATTCCTGATTTACACCAAGATCTTATGGCCGAGGCACATCGATCGCGGTTTTCTATCCACCCTGGCTCGACGAAGATGTATCGCGATATGAGACGTCAGTATTTTTGGTCAGGGATGAAGCGTCAAATAGTCAGTTTTGTGGCCGAGTGTGACACCTGCAAGCGTGTCAAGGCCGATCATCAGAGACCCCCTGGTCTATTGCAACCGTTGAGCATCCCGATATGGAAGTGGGAACACATATCTACCGATTTTTCCATGGGTTTGCCAAGGACTCAGCGCAGTCATGACGCCATCTGGGTTATCGTGGACCATCTGACAAAGTTGGCACATTTACTTACGATTCGTGAGACTTGGCATACAGATCAGCTTGCTAAGATGTTTGTTGATGAGATCGTGAGATTGCACAGTGTTCCTGTCTCGATTGTTTCAAACCGAGATTCGAAGTTCACGTCTCAGTTTTGGAGGAGCTTCCAGAGAGCGATGGGCACTGATTTGTAGCTCAGCACCGCGTATCATCCACAGACCGATGGGCAGACCGAAAGGGTCAACTAGATCCTTGAGGACATGCTTCGGTCTTGCGTGATTGATTTCTTGGGTAGCTGGGACGAGCACCTGCGATTAGCTAAGTTCGCGTACAACAACAGCTATCAGGCGACCATTGGCATGACTCATTTTGAGGCATTATATGGCAAACCGTATAGATCTCTGAATTGTTGGACCGAGGTTGGAGAGCGCATCTCCTAGGTCCCGAGCTTGTGCAACAGACATCAGAGGTCATCGATATCATCAGGTAGAGGATGCACACAACTTAGAGCTGGCAGAAGAGTTCTGCTGATCGTCGGCGTCATCCCTTAGAGTTTACCGTTGGGGACTTTGTATCTCAAGGTCTCACACATGAAGGGTGTGGTTCGTTTTGGAGCGAAGGGCAAGCTTGCCCCGAGATTCATAGGACCTTTTGAGATCACCAGGCGCATTGGCGCCATGGCTTATCGGCTTGCCTTGCCACTTCAGTTGTCTGGCATCCACAACATTTTTCATATCTCTATGTTGAGGAAGTGTGGGTCAGACGTCGTTCCTATTATTGATTGGCAGTCGTTGGAGGTTTGTGAGGACGCTTCTTATATTGAGCAGTCAGTTTGTATCCTCAATCCGAAGGAGCAGGTCCTTAGAACCAAGGTCATTCCCTTGGTGAAGGTGTAGTGGAGCCATCATAGTTGGATGAGGCGTCTTAGGAGCGGGAGGTGGAGATTCGAGAGCGTTATCCCCATCTTTTCGATGTTTGATTGCATGATGTATGGTGTTATGATTATATATGATTTTATATTTTCTATTCCCTCATGAATTATGTCTTAGCTGCGATGGTAGTATAAATTTTGAGAATAAAACTTTTATTAGGTGGGGAGAGCTGTAAGACCCGTATCCTAGTCCATACTGTTTTGTCGACTGCCGCGATCCTTCCCTTTGAATTCTGGTAATCCACAACCAGTAATCGATGTTTGTACGTGACCCTAAGTCGTATCCTGTAGATTTGAGTCAGCTTAATTCGAGACTTGTACCATTGTGACTGCACAGTCACCGCGGTTCCAATGCCGCGACTCGTGCACCGATCCGATACCCAAACGAGGAGATGTGGGCCCGCGTTCAGTTCGAGAAAAAATATCGTACATTTTGTAATCCAAAGAGAATCTCTACAACCTGTCAAATCAATCCCATCAATCATCTCATGCCAAGTACAAGCACCCATGCTTCTTTTCTCCACAAGTCAAGCAAACTCCAAAGTCAACCAACCTCTCACCTCACCCATCACTCACCTCACCCATCACTCACATCTCCTTACAACTCTCTCTCTCTCTCTCTCTCTCTCTCTCTCTCTCTCTCTCTCTCTCTCTCTCTCTCTTCCTTCACATTTTTCAAGCAACAATCCCAAGCAAGAGAGTGCATGTACAAGCCATTTTAAGAGAGAAAAAAAGTGATTTTGGTGGTCCACCTTTCCATTTCAAAAGCTCTAATCCTAGCCATCCATTTTCCATCTCCACCATCAAAGTGAAGCTCTAGGAGACCGACTTTCCAACGAACCGAGAAGATCAAGCAGTGGGTGCTTCTATAGGCTAGATTTTTATATTTTTAAGATGGGCCAAGTGAGGCCTACCATTCAATAGTATGGATCTCACTTTGGATCCTAAGATGTGGTCAACGGCCCACTTTGATCATAAATATCATTCCATGATGGGGCCATTCTCCATGGACCCCATCATGATGTTTACCTTCCTAGCTTGTATATGCGTCATTTAGACCGTCTATTTTTATGGAGAAGGGATCTTCACCGTTAGATTTTAATTTTTTTGAGCCCACATGTTATGGGACCCACTTGATTTATGATGTAGATCATGGAACGGAGGGCCCATAGTGTCGGGGTCCCTCCATCACACACGTGTCCAACTCTCTCTCTCTCTCTCTCTCCCTCTCTTTTAATTTTATTTTTCATTTTCTTTCATATGATAAGGCCATGTGGCCTACCCGAATGGACCGCACCATGAGGCATGTATTTTATCCAAACCATCTATAAGTGGGGCCCGCCTTATATGTATTGTACCCACACCACCTATCATGTGGTGGCCCATCTAAGCAGGGCCCACTTTAATGTTTTTTTTTAAGCCCAAGAGTCCAGCGTCTGGACGTCACTGGGAAGAAAACACAAATATTAGCTTGGTTCATTGGCTTTTGGGGTGGTCCAATTGTGTAGGCCCCACCTTGTTGTATGTATTCAATCCACGTCGTCCATCCTATTTACCAGCTCGTTTTAGGCGTTGAGCCGAAAGGTGAAGCTGATCCAACTTTCTGGTGGGCCATACCTTAGTAAACAATGATCTACACCATTTAAATTCACTTGGTTTCTTTTTACACGCTGAAATATAATGGATATGGGGCTCTTTTGATCTGTATTGAGCCGTAGAGAGCAATGGATGGAGCGGATTTACCTGATGTGGGCCCTAACTAGGAAAAACCACGAGAAAACTCAGTTTTGAAAAAAAAATAATTTTAGTAACAGAGGCTACTTCCTCTGGACGATAGCAGCGTCAGGTCGCTGATAGGGGTGGGCGGACAGGTGCCCACGGCCCCACATGTAGGCCCCACCATGATGTATGTGTAATATCCAAACCGTCTATACGGTGGGCCACCTCCTGAAGTGGGTCCCCGCCAAAAATTAGATCCATCTATGGCTCAAGTGACCCACATCACAGGAAACAGGGTGATTGAACGGCTACCATTGGAGCCCTTTTGGGCATCACAGAAGTTTTGAATCAATCTGAAATTTGTTTCTCCTTTCCACCCAGGCCCGTGTGACCTTATGGACGGGTTGGATGGCAAGTAAACACTATGGTGGGTCCCACGTGGAGCCCCACAGTGTTGTATGTGTCTTTTATCCACCGTCCAGGCAGACAGTGGAGTTCCCTGTGATGTTTGTGTTTGGCCACACTGTCTAGCGGACGGTGGGACCCCTCCCCTTTGATACATGTGATTTATGCATGCTGACCATCTAAATGGGGTCCACCATATGCATATGTTGCATCCAAACCGTCCATCCATTTTGAAAGCTCATTTTTGGGCATGAGCTAAAGAATGAGTCAGATCCATCCATCTTTAGGACCCACCATGATGTATGTGTTGCATCCAAGCCGTTCAACCATTTGAAACTCGTCTTGAGGCTTGAGAGTAAAAATAAGTCAGGTCTTAAGTTCAAGTGGACCCCAGCATTTTATGTAGTGGACAATGACGCCCACCGTTTGAGAAAATTCTAAGGGCCAAGGTAGTCTCCCATTTAGTTGAAAATTATTCCCACTCCATCTATCACTATGTTAATTTATGCTTAGGTTGGATGGGAAGCATGTTTTATGGTGTACCTTAGGAATTTCAATGGTGGAAATCATTACCTCCACTTATGTTTGGCTTGCCCATTTGGTGTGCATAAGGCCCATGTGATTAGGCCCATTTGACACATATAAGGCTCATGTGACTAGGCCCATTTGATGCATATAAGGCCTATGTGATTAGGCCCATTTTAATGCATGTTAAGGCCCATGGGTTATGGACCATTGTAATGTACATAAGGCTCGTTGGTGAGGCCCATTAATGCATCCCATTTGATTAATGTAAGGCCCATGTGATACGGCCCATTCAATATATCCAAGGCCCATGGGTCAAGGCCCAATGGGAAGTCCTTAGATTCCATTGTAATGTGTGATTTCCCATGGTTCATGTAATGATATTTATGGCAAGCCGTGCCTAGGGAACAATGATGGTTTGACGTCCACATTGTAAGTACAATGTTAGTTAAATGTCCGCATTGTAACTTTCCTTAGGGCCCATTGATAGGCCTATACTGGTTAATAATTCATCACTTTATAACATGCTTAGTATAGCCCCATGATTCATGCTCATACACATCATATGTATGCTTGATATGAGGAATGTTTGATCATAGCATAAGCCGTTGAGCTGAGACACTTACGGGACTCCTTATGAGATGGAGTGCCCCCACATGAGCACGTGGTACGCACAGGATTGCTACATGATTTGAGGATGTGACTCATGCATCTCCCATATGTGTGACTTGATCACTGCACACCCCAATGACATCAGGGCCGTGGCTCCACAGGTACATCGTGGATGGCCGTATCGGATACCGAAAATACTTAGTTCTAGCACGGTGGGCACTTAGGATGTCCTTGGGTGAAAGTCCCAGAACCTTTTTGGTACCAGGAAATACTCCAACGTCTAGACCAAGTGGATACACGAGCGCCCGAGTGCTGAATACCAGTAGGCCGCGTCTCTCACTATGTCGTGGTCAGTTGGAAGGGGGTGTGGCCTTATCTGCCCGAGTGAGGGGGCTATAAGCTAGGCTGAGTTTGACCAGCTAGAAAATGAGTCCGCTATCCACGAAATGAGTAGGTATTAGCAGACTACTGGTCAGGCGGATTGTGAGGTCTATTCCGCTCGCTGGGCTACACGGTTAGGGAGGCGACAGTCAGTGTGGAGTATACTAGATCTCGGTGATATTCAAAGAGGAACTGTATTGATATGTATACTTGATGAGTACCGACTTACTTGGATTGCATCTCACATATGACATTCGGCTACGTAGGCCTCTCATTGCATCGGTATGGCCGATAACATTCATGTCTCACATTGCATGGCCTTAGTATGGCCGTAACATTCATGCCTTGCATCACATAGCCTTGGTACGGCTGGTTATATTTATGGACTTACCGCATATTTTCGTATTACTCTGATATTGTACACTTGGCACTTGCCTTGTACATACACTTATACCACCCTCTAAGATTTTGTAAGCTTATGCATGATAGTTGCGTGCAGGTAGTGTTGGACAGAAGCAGTACTGAGGCAAGAGTGCGCATCTGACTATTTTGGAGCTTTTGCACCACCTTGTATTTTCCTTTTCGCATTGTACTTAAAGTTTTTGATGTAGTAGATATGTGGTGATGTTGTTTTGTGACTTGGTTATGCTCGTAGTTATGCTCCATTACAAAAAAAAAAATCATACTAAAAATCCTCCTTGTAGGATCCTAGGATCGAAATCTGGCATGTGAGTGTCGGGATCCGAGAATGGGGCACTACGGATGCTGTCGGTACCAGATTCGGTGATCAAGAATTTTATGAGCCCGTTTTTCGAGTTTGGGGCATGACATTACTCCCACACGATCACAGACCTCCGATTCTGCATCGACCCAGTTGCAGACTCAGTGAATTGCGTCGGCACCAACAAATCGTTATCTCCAGCAGCTTGTATCAGTCATGGGGCAGAAGGACCCAACCAGTTGTAGAATCTCTTCAATCAAATAGAAATAGTCAAGTAATCTCAACTATCCTTTAGCCGTTTTGAAATAAAACTACACAGCTCTATAACGAGTTAACTCGGTGTTAACACACTAGAATGGTGTCCCCTGGAACGCCTCCTGCTGACGATTCAGATAGATAATCATCTCACCTCCTCTAATAGCGGACCTGCATCAGGCTTCTAACTCGATGGTGTTTGAGAATGAGTTAGAAATCGAGCTCCCCTGTTCAAATCAGTCCAATGCCGAGTCACGGCCCTTGAGCCCGACTCGAGCCAGTCAGAACCAAACTCCCTTGCTGCCAACAAACAGCCCCACTCCAGTGCTAGTATGAGGATAAAACCCCTTCATACCACCGTCCGTTTTAATCCATTAGTAACTCAATCCAACGCCCAAACTGAGTCAATCCTAAGTCTATCAGTGAGTTAAGTTTGGGTCAAGGTCGTGCATCCCTGATTTCGATGAGCATGGGTCAGGACTCCCTATCCGAACCCTCTCATCCACTCAGATTAACTGATGATCAAGTTGGGACTTTACAATCGGTAGATCATATTCTCTCAACTCGGTGGTGAGTTGACTCACTCAGATTCTCAACTGAGTTTAATCTTAAAAAAACCCTCAAACTAGTTGTAGATATCATCCTAGGAGAGATTGAGAAGCCACACCAATTCACGGATCTGACAGTTATTGCTACAATAGGTGGTTTTCCCTACATCCTATATTCGACTAGTTGGTTGTTGAGAATCTCAACCGAGTCAACTTAGTAGTGACTCACTGTGATCTTGGAATGTTCTATTCAGGTGCCATTTGCAGCTGTTCATATTGAAGGATAATCCCCTTCAATCAACTCCAAGAACAAGACTCTTGAATTCATCTTGTAAGGACAATAAATCAAGAACAATACCAAGGTGAGGGATATCCCACATGGCTTCATCATTTCATGGAATTCTAAAATAATTGTAGAAAGATATTATAATTGTGCAAATAGTAGTTGTGTTCCTTTAACTTTGAATTAACATGAATAAACATGTGGGACTGACTCAATTTCATAAACATATCTTATGAAAATTGCTTTAAGATCACCATGCCCTATTGGGAATTGCTTGTGTACACGTACATTCCTACTTGTTGCACATTCATCAATCCACGTTTGAAATTACATATATATATACATCTTCTAGTTGCAGTAAATGTAAGAGTCCTTGCTTCCACTACAATAATAAGCTTGCTCCATTTCTCATTATGAGTTAGAATTTTTATAGTTTGATATAAACGAATATCTCTCTTCTTAAGATGTGTAGTAATCATGTTACTATCCAAATGTGTTTGAAATGTCATATTTGGGCCCTCCTTTAGACCTTGGGAAAGTAAATGAATTTATATTGAGTTCATATTTAAATGTCGGATATCCTATTAAAGGACTACAAGTCTTGATCATGCTTGTGAGAGTAATCTTGTTAATCCTATGGAATGTGCACGAGCATCATGGTGCATGACATCCACGCATGACACATGAGCTTTTCCGAGTGCTCAGTGTAAGTCACACTCTGTCTAATTGGTTGTAAATCCTGTTACTTCAGTTAAACTCCCAGAGCATGTGTATTTGTGTCACTTTGGGTACTCTTTCTTTACATGAGGCTTTTTCGGGATTATACTCTCCTAGGGCGTACCCTACGTATTTTTTTAGGAGATATCCTTGGGTGCACTCGTTTACATGGCCTTTTTCAGGTAGTTAATCTACCGCGGGCGGTCTGTATGGTCTTTTTCAGGTAGTCTACTTCCACGGGCGATCCTTTATTTTGACAGTTGGATATGCATCTGTAACATCCCAAAAATCAGGGGTCGAGTAAAAACTACACTCCCGAGTTCCAGAACATCACTTATGCAACATAAATGTGTATGATTGAATGTTGTCTGTGTTAATGTATTAAACATGAGTGGGATTAAGCCAGAATAGCATATCATACTCCAGAGACAGTTAAATTAATAAGCGGAAGACTGTGATACATACATATAATATATAATTGATTGTAAGTCTCCAGAGTGTGAACATGTTACCAGGTTAAACATATACATGTATACCTCAAAATAGAAAGAAAGAATATACATGAGTACTCTGAAAATATAAAATGACAAGTGTCATGACATCTAATGAACCTCCCTGTAATCCCGTCGATCAGAACACGCATAAAGGAGGGATCTTCCTCATCATCATCAAGTCCGGCTCCGCCTCGCAAGCCGCGCCATCATCTGCAATCACAATAGGGACTAGTGGGTGTCCGGAAACACCGTCCCGTAATGTGGGAGTGAGTGATCAACTCAGTGGAATAATAAAGCAGAGATTAGCATGTTCTCAAATCAATCATGCGATAATAGTAAAGTAATTAATCAAACATTCGTAAATACTGTTGTTAATGCAATATGACATGACATGATGGATGCCCTCACCGACGATCTCCCTCATATGGCATCATCGTACGCCCGCGGCATGCTTTCTTCCCACAGTGCTCCACATCTTTCAGGCACATGCAATGTGATGGTGATATGATTACCAAGTTATTATTAGTCCTTATCATACAACAATATTGGGAAACTAAGGTACCTTCCTTATATCAATCCCAACATAGATCCTGTCTAGGGTCTTCACTCCTAGTAATCTCATACGATGTTATATTTATAGGTCACTACAAGGGCTGTCAGGGCTGTTGCACGCACTCGTTGCTCCTCTCCCCCATCACCTTATCAATACAAGCATATTATATCCTTAAGACTACATCAGGACTCGTCGCCCCCATGCGGTGTCAGGATAAACTCAAGGTCACTACAGAGGGCTCGTCACCTGATCAGTGTAGGCCGACAGCAAGAATATAGTGTCCCATACCACCATAATCTGCTCAGAGTAGGGTGCTCACTAGACACTACGGGGAGGTTTGTGGCCCCAGCGTAGGCCGACAACTTGACCACGGTGTCCCATACCACCATGCCCGGCTCATGAGTCTTTATGGATCAAGGTACCATGGTTAACAGGGTTTCCAATGGTAAGTTCAGTACCCTAGGTTCAAGCAGTTATGACTCATACATGGTGAACATACAATGGCCAGTCGGGTTACTTGACGGGCTCGACTAGCACGAGCGCATCTCAAGCTGAACGACATGAAGTGCATGAAACACTTCGTGTGGCCTAACCACTGCCGCCAACTCGAAACACTACTCGCGTTCATCGACGCGTCCTTCGTGGCAAAGATAAGCCAACCACGAATTTACTCGGTTACCGACTGCCTGGACTAAGTATAGTCTCAAACATTTATGAATCCACATCAGCAATCATATAAAGGTAATGGAAATGCATTACAACAATGTGAGCATGTTAACACATGTTATAACATACAACTTAAGTAAATCATCTAGCACATGCATTTCTTACATATGATGAAATCATACATATAGCCAACATGAAGGAAATCATTTACATCAGCATATTATTTGAGAATTCAATCTCAAAACTATTTCACAACACCATTTAATTCAATAAATACTAATACAAACATTTATACAAACACTTAGACTACACACTTAAGTCTACATATTGTATGTCGACTCAAAGTGCGCATTTGGGCGAATCTCTTCGCTAAACTGAGTATGCACACATTCCTAATATCCTAATGCGACAAAAACTCATGTTAATCATATCAGAAAAATATGGATGTAAATAGTATTTCCTATAAATGACTAAAATGCCCTAAATCTCATATTTTTCGTCTGCTTACGAATCAAGAAACGGACAGCATATTGTACATGTCAAACGGCGTTGCTGTCAATAATCTACTATTAAATGACATTGAAAGCGTTGAAATCAGTCAATCAAAGCGTCTGAAATTCACACTTTTTACTCTAGATATGTATCGCTTCGAACGGAGCGTATATGCTTCATCCACGGCGAACAGGCGACCTAATACACAAGCTACATAAGCTACATCGCTAATGGAATCGACGGAATGCTAAATCAACAAATGGTTAGGGTTTTTCTTACCTAGAAATGCGGCGGAATCACCGAAAAAGTGATTGGGATACGTTGCTTAAGCACGTGTAGCAGCTGGTGCAGGTGGCACGAAGATCCCTCCCACACTCTCTCACAATCTCTCACTTTTTCTCTCACTCTGCTAGGGTTTCTAGCAAATTCGGATGGGTGAGAGAAGTGAGGGTTTAAACCCCTTTTATAAGCTTAAAACTTTTCAAATTAGGCTTGGAAACAATGTTTACTTGAGGTCTAACCAAATCGGGGCTGTTTCGATCCAAAAGAGCATTTCTGGAGGTCCCCTGGCCGAACGCAGTCAGACTTAAGCTCATGCATACTGGATCTATCATACATCAACTTTTCAGACCGGAAGAGTTCGCAGATCGCACGTGGCGATCCAATTTCAGTTTAGCGGTCACTGCACCTAGATCAGGTCTACAAGTCTCATGATATGAAAGAGAAATTTTTCCTGATCCGATGGTGTAATTTGGCTGAATTCTGATAGTCAGAACGCTTAATAATAACGCGCCAAGTCACGTGCCAGATTTGAATTAAAATTTCCAAATCTAACCCTATTCTCACTCTCTTCACTCTAGGCTCAATGAAATAGCCTCTGAACGTCGATTGGCCTTGATTTTCGAAACGGTTGTCAAGTCCAGCTAAGCGGTCATAACGGTCTAAGATTGTAGGTATCGGACTTTCGACGCGTGGTCTAGATCTAATACAAAGTTTCAAAGAGTTCCTGAGAGCAAACGGGTTTAGAGTTTGATCTTAGATTTCAGGGTATTATAGCACCATTGATTCTACAAGTTTTGGGTCTTGTAGAACGTATTTAAAGCGGTCAGGGACAATTTCACAGTTACTCCAGCGTAGCGCTAGCTAACTTACGCTTAATTTCTAAAGGAATTAATCCTAAGTGATTTCTTTGGCCATGAAATTGGGTTCTGAGCGATTTTTCAGGTGTTTTAGTTAACCCATTGCCTAAGGACGTCTAATCCCAGGTTGGCAAAAATTCGGGGTGTTACAGCATCCCCAGATCTGTGACTTGTGCATACATTCATACATCCATACATGTACATTCGATTTTATATTATGATTGGCTTAAACTATTTTAGAATAATATTATATGCATGAATCCTTGTGAAAAAATTTCACTGAGTTTTCACTCACCCAATCATGCGGTTGCACCAAATAGACATAGGTTTGATGACAGGTGAAGACACCTATGACGGGATCCTAGGGACGGCTGTGATGGAGTTAGGCAATGGGGACCTTTATGCCGATGTGATTGAGCCGTTAGAGCTCGACTGATAATTTAGGATTTGCTTACTTCCGTATTTTAGATTTTAAATTTTATTTGAATTGTAATAAAATATTTTTCCTATTGTGGGATTCATTTTGCTCCCATTCACATGTATTGGACTTCCTTTTAGTTACTCTTGATGTCCCTGACATATGTAGTGATTGCTTTATATCATGCTTTGAAGTTTACCATTTGTTGGATGTATGATGGTCCATTTTATAACGTAATACTCGAGTTCTCAATGAGGAGCGACTATCCTCGGGCTTTGAGAATCAGGGTGTTACAATTATTTGGTCTTCCTGGTAACACCTGAGTACTGAAAAGTACGGGGTGTTATAGAAATTGAGCGGGGCAAACATGAATTTCACGGGGTAAACATGAAATTGAGCAGGGCAAACATGACATTGAGCGGGACAAACTGAAAATTGAGCGAGGCAAACTTGAAATTGAGCGGGCCAAACCTGAAATTGAGCAGGGCAAACATGAAATTTAGTGGGGCAAACATGAAGTTCAATGGGGCAAACAAAAAATAGAACGAGCCTACCATGAAATTGAGTTGGGTAAACATTAAATAGAGCGAGCCTATCATGAAAATCAGCTGGGTAAACATTAAATAGAGGGATCCTAGCATGAAATTGAGCTGGGCAAACATGAAATTGAGCTGGGCAAATATTAAATTGAGTAATCCTAGCATGAAATTGAGTAAGCTTCAAATGAAATTGAGCGAGTTTCACATGATTTTGAATGATCAATGCATAAAATTGACTAAGCCTAGCTGGATATCCACGGGTAGTCAGTGAATTTTCATTGCACTGTCGTCCAATTCTACAAAGGGAAGTAAGTATAAACCCCACTAGTCTTATTTTAAAGATTTGTACCTTCAACAATTGTAGTATTGGTCAAATGCAAGTTGAGGAAAGATGCTTTGGGGTAAGGGAATATTTTGAACCTTTTCAAAGATTGCAACTACAACAAGTTTGGAGGATTTCATGTAACCTTAGCTAAGATGGAAAATGGCAAATGTAGAATGATAATATGTAGATTATAAACGAAGATTTTAGTAAGGAAAATAGGAAGAAAAATGTGCTTACGAGTGTTTTTCTTTGAAATGGGGTGAGAAAGGCATGTGTTATGAAGAGCGAGGGTATTTTCATCCTCAAATGCTCTAGACATACGTGCGAAGTCTAAGTGGGGAAGTTAAGGTTTGCATCCTTCGTAAAAGATGTTGGGTAAAAAGTGGGCTCTACAGTGATAATTTTCTCTTATCCTAGAGGTAGGGCTGTATATGAGTCAAGCTAGCTCGAAAAGCTCGCTCGACTTGGCTCGACTTGGCTCGGATTGACTCGGCTTGAAAGGTTGACTCAATGCGAGTCAAGCTTGTTTACTAAAGCTCAAGTTGAGTTCAAGCCAAGTTCAACCATGATGTATTTCAACTCGACTCGACTCCAACTCGACTCGACTCGAAGCTCGAGCTCGAGTAATATATTTTAATAATATATATTATATATATTATATTAATATTATATTTTATATATATATATATATATATATATATATATATATATATATATATATATAATATTCAAGTTTTTTTTTTAAAAAAAAAGAACTTAAAACTGAAAAGTTTTTACTAAAAAATTTTACCCGACCCTACTTGTCCCCATTCTCTGTTTCTCTTTCCCTTACCCTACCAAGGTAAACTCGACTCGACTCGAACCACTAGCTCGACTCGAAAGTTTTGGCAAACAAGCCAACAAGCTTCAATGTTGAGCTCAAGGGCGAGCTCGAGCTCGAGCTCGAGCTCAAATATAGCATGGACGAGTCAAGCTGAGCTTGGCCCCCCTCGACTCAGCTGGGCTTGATGTACAGCCCTACCCAGAGGAGGGGTGTTACCCTACCCAGAGGAGGGGATTACCTAACACCCCGTATCCACCGAGGTGGGTGTGACCCCTGACTGTGGGCCCCACTATGATGCATGTGACTACATTCACACCGTCTATTCATATTGAAAGCTTATTTTAGGCCCCACCCGAAAAATGAAGCAGTTTCATGGACAAGCGGACCATAGTATAGGAAGCACGGCTGATTGACCATTAAACTTCTCGTGGGGCACAAGAGCTCTGGACGAAGATGATATTTGTGTGGCCTCTTCATCTAGGTGCTCGTGACATTATCAATGGATTATAAACATCCCAGTGCAATCCATGAAGTTTTTAATGGTGGCGTTTCAATCACGTCAAGGAACTCTGGTGTGGTCCACCTAAAATTTGAGTGAGCTTCAGTTTTGGGAATTTTCACCATTTAAGGATGACGGTGGGTTCAACCTCTTGAATTGTCCTGATCATGCATACTTAAGGCCCAACCATATGGGACTTTCACCATTCAAGGATGATGGTGACTTTTCAAACGCAAGCATTGCATGCGGCAATTCAGACCGTCCAAATTGTTTACCCAACTGTGAATGGAGCATAAATGAGAAATATCACTGAAAAAATAATACTAACGATTTGATTTCGTTCAGATTAGGACAACTCATTATTTTATTGTTAACCATCCATTTCATAGCTATTAATTTAGATATAGATAGGATAGATTGACCTGTATCATTCTATCAGTTTGTTCCATCCATGATGGAGCCACAATGTCAATAGTCTGATAGCTTTATATCAGTGCCAAATATGAGAACGATGAGTCACCACCGGTGCAAAACTAACAGTGGAGCCTGACATCTTAAGAAAATGAATACCTATACACACTAGGCTACAACAACAATATATGTGGGCTCCACCGTATTTGGGTGTTAACACAAACTAATGTTCACAAATATGTTGAGGGTGTGGATTCAACACAGAATATATGGTGGGGCTTACATATGTGGTTCATGTAGCTCAATAGGAAGTGGTCACAGCTAATCCAGGTCCAACCCAGTACTACATTTCCAAACATGGATTCTTTGGTGATTGAAAGACTCAAGGTGACCACATGTTACATCCCAAGCATGAGCCAGGTCCAATGGTTTGTACCTTTTGTAATTTGGACTCTTTATTTAAACATGATTTGAGTTCAAATCAACGGGTTTAAAAATACTTCTGTTAATTTCAAACATGACATTAGAGATGTGAAATAATCTTAATTCATGTACAATATCTTGCACATTCACTTATTACATCTTTTGCAATTTCATTCACTTTAGCAGCGCAGTAAACATCCCGCCAAACAATCACTTAGCTTATAAGGCTGGCTTCCCTCACCGCTCGATGATTCACACCACCTCAGAACTGGTACCATGACTTATATTACATGACGTGGTTAGGTAGTCACGGCTGCAACACTATCACTGATGGTACTGTGACACGGTGAGATGGGATTGGAGGGGGCTGTACGCTGATTCGTGGAGCGGATTAGATGTTACTCGGATAACACTACTAAGGTGTTACCTAATCGTGTGGGGCTCACTTTGAAGTATTTTCTGTATATCCACGCTGTCCATCTGTTTTTCCATCTCATTTTAACAAGACGAACTTAAACCTTAAAAGGATCCAATTCTAAGGTCGACCACACAACAGAAATCAGTAACGAATGATCATTAAAAACTTTTTTTTTATATAGGATACAAAAGTTCCGAATCAAGCTGATCTTCGTATTTTCCCTTTGATCTAGCTTTTATTGACATTATCAAGGATGACAAATAAACATTATGGGAAACATTAGATGGGTCCTTTGGAATTTTTAACGGTGAGGCACTCAAACACTACTTCCTGTGGTGTGGTCCACCTGTGATTTGAACCTGCTTAATTTCTTGGACCACATCTTAAAATGGACTGGAGAAATGGATGGACGGTGTGGACATACAACACATCATCAAGGTGAGCCCCACACTAAGGGTAACACCCACTAAGGTATTACCCGGCTAACACCTAATGAGCTCCCGCGGATTGGTGGCACCCTGCATTGTTTTTAAAGTTTTCGGTCATTGGCTCATCTCCGGCAGCATACGCCCCACCCGTCTCATCTCACCACGTCCCCACACTGAGGGTGGTGTGGGGCTGACTATCTAACCAGCTTTTTGATTCACTGCATATACCTGTTCCAGATTCATCGCAGATTCCTCTATGTATCCTCAGGCCACGAAAAATTTGCACAAATGAGACCCATGATCCATGATCTGAAACATTGGTCCCGCGGCTCCAACATGGATGACGAACTCAACCAAGGTATCCATTTCATCGGTGGCTTTTTCGTCAGATAAATGTGGGCTACTGTCTTTTCCTACTAAATCCATTTATCAAAGGCCACGATTATTTCAACTGGGTAAGATCCTCCATCCCAATCAGGATCCATCAGATCAACCGTCTGGATCACTGGTCTGAGAGCCCCGTTAGCACAATAACATTCAACGTTTTTAACTCTTTTTTCCTCGGTTGATTCTGAGAAAAGCAAGAGCCCAAATTCTCTTTAAAAATTAGATTTGTTTTGGAAAGAAAGAGAGAATAACCTCTAATTAGGGGTGTACACGAACCGAGTTAGCAGATGGACTTGAAAGAGTGATTTGCCTGGGTTCGAAGGTGAGTTTGAACATGAGTTGAGCTGATTTTTTGAGCTCGAAAATGAGTTCGAGTTGAGTTTGAATTGGCCCTAGCTCGACTCGACTCGGCTCGACTCAAATCAATTCAGTGACTTTTACTTTAATATTGATGTTGTTCATTAAGCGTTTGATGAAATGACTTAACGAAGTGTAGCAGGTGGCAAGGAAGGTATATATATGAAACAAATACCTTTTTTTTTTCTTGATTTTTATGTTGCTTATAAAGTGTTTGATAAAATACCTGTAAAACCATTGCTGCTATATGTAAACCAGTGAAATTTTAATGGTGCAGTTCATGTGTTTGTGAAAATACTACACAAGCGAACTTGGCTCAATCTTGGCTCAAACTCAGTTTGAAGTAGCCCGAGCTACTGACCAAACCAAGTTAAGCTGGTCAGTCAAGCTCGACGATTGGGCCAAGCCGAGTTCAAACTGGAGTCAGCTAGCGGTTGAGTTGAGAGGCTAGCTCAACTCAGTGCACAACCCTACTTTTAATCAAGGAATCTTTCCCCACATCACTTGTCATTCGAAAAAACAAAAAGCACTACATTTTAAAGTAGTGTTGTCCCATCTTCTATGGGATCGAAACACATGCAATCATGACCATCCAAATCATGGGCCCACTGATCGCTGAATGAACAATATTAACCACCAATTCTCGAAATATGGACAGCCACACGTGCCAATGTACATCTATCGGTTAACTGGACTCAAAAAAAAAAAAAAAAGGCCTGTCCATTCACCCCTCCCAGCCGCATGTTCAACTAACCTAATTTTTTTGGTCCAGGCGAGTCACGTTGGGCCGTGATTGATGAAAGGCGTAGATATTACACAGGCCCCAAATCAATCCCAGCGCTTGAAAGGTACGAAACTGAATTATCAGAAGCACGAAAGCTATTTAAAGAATTAATGAAAGCTTAAAGTGCCTAAGCAGTCGGACAATTTTTATTTTAAAAAAAAAAACAAAAAAAGAAGGTACGGAATAAACAAACATGCCTCATGTATTCAACCAAACTGAGAAAGAAGCTCAAACTAAAGCATTATTATAGGACCCTATTTGACCAGCCAGATTACTGAGGATTTGACAGTCGGCTGTTGGCAGCAGACTCGATCCGATGGCGTTGGATTACTGAGGATTTGGCGGTCGGCTGTTGGCTGCAGACACCCTTGATCCCCACTCCAACAGTTCTTTGCTAGTGTCGTCCTTGTGCACGATCACCTCGATGAAGCACAAGCAGTTCTTCATGGGCCCTGTCGCCTTCTCAATTGCGTCTTCCAGTTCCTGCTCGCAACGGACCTGCGTACAAGTGGAACCTCTAAGAATTACCAATCTGGATGATTGAAGGGGGTGTTTGGAAGCACAATCGGATTGAATTGCAACAACTAGTATGATATCACTGAATTTTCGTAATTCAATTCACCTGTGTATCCAAATTTAGATCTAACGATCTAACGAGAGTACCCGAATGCATATCGGATTGAATTGCAACTAGTATTATATCACTAAATTTTCGAAATTCAATTCACCCGTGTATCCAAATGCAGATCTAACAACCACCCAAATTTCAGAATGCTAAAAGATTTCTACTCACCTTGGCTGTCCAACATTTGCCTTCGCCATTGTGGATGGCGTCAATCAATGCAGTGTAGTTCCAGTTCTTGATGACGTTGTACGGGCCATCATGGATCTCAACTTCGATGGTGTAGCCCCCATTGTTTATCAGGAAGATTATGGTATTCTGCTCACACCTCATCATCGTTGACACGTCTTGGGCCGTCACCTGTCCAACCAATCAACACCATTCCATCTCAATGAATATATATATATATATATATATATATATATATATATATATATATATATATATATATATAACATTGTGGCCCGTTAATGTTTTAACTTCATCCATCCAGTTTACCTGAAAGCTTCCGTCGCCAGTGCAAGCGATCACCCGCTTATTCTTTGCAGCCTGTGCATAACCCAGTGTCGCTCCCACTGACCATCCAATCGATCCATACTGCATTTGGAATTCATACCTGCAATGTTCTATCTGCATTTCTTAGTTACATTTATAGAAGTGAATAAACAGAGGAATGCCCTGTCCACACAAACATATGGTCTAAAGTGGTATACGTGTGGGATCACTGCCTCTAATGAGGTGGACCCATGTTGATTGTTCCCCTCCCATATATCAGGCTAGTCCACTCATGGATGGGCCAAACAAGTATGAAAGAAACAGAGATATTAAATGTACAACAGTGGTATGACGTGTTCTTATGTGGTCCACCTCAGACGGCCAGGTGGACCCCTGCCGGTGAAAATGCTGATCTAGCACGTGTACATGACAGCATGTGTGGAAAGCTTGTGTTCTGCATTTGCAGCAAATAAACATTCATCACAAATGGAATCAATATCAATGTGGGAAATTTTTACTTACCCACATCCTTCTGGTAGCTTCAGCTTCTGGCAATTGAACCATGAATCACCTGTCTCAGCGATCACGGCCGTATCTCCCGACAACATCGCCTGTATGTGCTTGAACAGGATGTTCACCCTCAAAGCCTCCTTGGGCTGCGCCTTGAGTGGGACCCCATCTGGGACAAAGATCCGATGGTAGTTCTCATAAGCAGTCGTGTTCCGCTTAAGCCTCTTGGCCAATGCATGGAAGAAGTCCTTCATCAGGATGCACCCAAATGTAGGCCCGTTGGCAATCACCACCCGTTCGGGCTGCACGATAATGGCCTTATCCTTCTTGAGGAGAAGCGAGTACCCCACCGAGCTGTAGTCATTGAAGATGGGCCCTGCAAACAGGTAGGCGTCGGCTGATTCCACAATCTCTGAGCAGAAAGCAGTGCTGACTGCACCCCAATATGTGCCAATGAACCGCGGGTGGTGCTCCGGCACCATCCCTTTCGCAGACGGCATCACAGCGAGTGGATATCCACAGGCATCAGCCAGCTCCGTGAATGCTTGCCCGGCCTTCGCAACGCGGAGTTTGGGCCCACCAACCATGACTGGCTTCACTGCATTGTTCAAGAACTCGGCGGTGGCCTCCACAGCGGCTTCCAGTCCCATCTGATTGCTCATTCTGCACCCAATAAACAAAGACAGTTCAAATTCAGCACTAACCATTTCCACAAACAGTTGCAGGATTCACTACATGTTTGACCCATTGCTTGTTGCCCCAAACTGATCATCTAATGGGCCCCACCGTGAATGAAGCATGAAGCCACGGATATCACCAAACTGGAAGATCCCAACCCTTCAATGTGGTAGCTTGCAGATTGATGGGTTAGAAACCAGAATCTTGAAGTTTTGGGGAGATTTCATAAGGGCATCCCCAAAACATAGCAAGCCACATCAGATGAACGGTCTAGATCATTGAACCGTGGACCCCACATGTACCAATTACCAAATTCTGAACAGAGTATTACCCCTGCTGATAAGCATGATCACATACTTCCACTTTCTAAATTGAGGTCTTTAAATGATACCTCGAATCAACCATACAATGGTACCGTCGGGACAAGTTTAGGTAATCTAAGACGTTGATCTGGTGGACTACTAGGGAGGGGGCCCATCCAAATATCTCCCCAATCGTATAATCCTAACCACCCAATGAGAAATGGACATAGCTACTCACCGGTACATGTGGGTGGAATCATCCGGACCCTTTTTTTATTAGGGCATCTTTAATCCACAATGGGAAAGATTATGCCCACTAGAATGTGGACCCTACCATGTTCAATTTGTAGGGCCCAACAAGGCAGAATTTCGATGGAAAAACATATGTTCTTCTAAATTATCATAAATTCAGTAAATGATTTAAGAGATTTACTTGGGAGCGAGGACGAACGGAACGGGCTCCCGACTGAATGTCGGATGGGGGATCGCCGGCAGATTGCAGCCGATGCTTATATAGACAGGCTTGCTTTCCTTGAGAGCGGTCGAGATGGCAGTGTCGATCAATTCATGGGCGTCCTCCAGATTGTTGACGACCGCCTGATAACACGTGACCGTCTGGAAGCATCGAAGCTCTTGGCTGAAGTCAGGCAGCCCGATCGTGTGGTGGAGGATCCGGTTCGTCCCATAGTCGTTTGAGTTGGGTCCGCCCACGATACAGATGACCGGAAGGTTCTCACTGTAGGCGCCAGCGATGGCGTTGAGGACGCTGAGGCCGCCGACAGTGAACGTCACAACACATGCCCCGACACCTCGGGACCGAGCGTAACCATCTGCAGCGTACCCGGCGTTGAGCTCGTTGCAGCAGCCGATATTGGTGAGGCCCGGCTCTGCAATCAGGTGATCGAGAAGGGTGAGATTGAAGTCGCCAGGGACGGTGAAGACGTCAGTAACGCCAACCTGGACGAGGCGGCGCGCGATGTGGCTGCCTAGAGTGGCATCCGGCATCGCGATGGACGATGGGTGGACGGAGTTCTGGATGGTGGACACAAAAGTGGGGCCAGGTGGGCCACCGACGTCATTTTTAGCGGGGTTGCTTGAATCCAAAGATCCAATCTTGGTATCCATTTTCCCAAGAAACGAATTCTCAAAGAAAATGGTCTATTTTTGTGGTGTTTGATTTGAAACACGACTCTTGGAAAGAAGAGATGAAAGGAAGCAGGAAGGACTTTTTAGAATGGAAAGAAGCAGTCGAAGGGTTTGATTTGAAGTAGGATATGTGGGTTCTGGCCGTGTGGAGAAAAAGGATGTAGAGAGGATATTATAAGGAGAAACATCGGACAGGTTTATACAAAACAAGGGGCTGTTTAGTGGGGAAAAAAAAGTAAATGGATTTTGAAGGCGATGGAAAGGTTGACACATGGTTGGCCTGTCTGGTTTGAACGGCCTAGAACTGTGGGACTGGAAAACGAGATTGACTTTGATACTCTCTCTGGCATGGCGTGGTGGTTGACACGCAGGCACTCAATAATTATACAATTGAATAGATGTATCTTAGATAAACCGTCCACATGATGTATTTCTACTTAGATGGCATATATACTAAAAATTATACTGATTTGTTTTTTTAAAACTAACAATTTATGGAAATTTAAGGGACGGTTATACTTAGAAACAGTTGGAATTCTAAATTCAGGAAACAAATGCTAATTGATATCGTGTTAGTGTCTTTAAATCAATATTGGAATCGACTGCTGACTTTCAACCCTTCGTATTGTGAAGGATGATAGGTGGACGTAAGTTCTACTATTTAGTCGGTTTCTGTTAAGTCAAATTACGACAACTGTACCATTTCCAAGTGACTGTGTATCAAGGATCATACACAGCTGGACTACTAAATAAATTACACGTTATTTGCGAATAATTGTGGAACGCAGATTGCGCTGTCACCCACGGATTCAGTCAAATGTGTGCGACTCTGACGCTTACCCCACTTCCATGTATGCATTGTACTGTATACTGGTGCATCCGTCCCGAAAGGCTATTTTCGGACCATGTATAAAAAATGATATAAACAAATTTCAAGTGGACCGCAACACAGGAAACAATTGTGTGGCCATAAGAAGCTTTTATTGATAGAAATTCAATCGCTACTGTGGCCCAGCAGAGAATTGAATCTGCCTCTTTTTTTTTCTTTTTTTTTGGATGATTTTCTAAAATAAGCTGGAAAAAGCGATGGACGGAGTGGATGTACAGCGCATACATCAATGTGAGCCCATGGTCAGTGTCACACCCACCGGCCTGGATCCAGGTCGCAGCTAATCCGGGCGCGGATTGCGTACTTCCCCGCCTGTTCGGAGCTTGGGACAGGCAGAGCCTCTGATGGCAATCGAGGGTCCACCGTGATGTTTTAATTTTGGAGATTGGATTCCTACCGTTGAAAAATTCCTAGGGACCACAAAAGTTTGGATCAAGATGAGATTTGTTTTTTCAATTCATCCCGCTGTATATGACCGTATAAACAGGTTGGATGGCAAATAAAACACACGGTCAACCCTAAGAAGGTTTCAACGGTTGGCATTCTTAGCACCACTGCTTCTTGTGGTATAGTTCAATTGAGCGTTGGATCTATCGCATTTTTTATTCAATATTGTAAAGTTATATGAAAAAATGGATGGACAGTTTGGATAAAATTAAAACATGACGGTGGACCCTCACTGGACCTCAGAGCCTCCGCCCGTCCCAAGCTCTGAACAGGCGGGGATGTGCGTAATCTGCGCCCGGCTAATCCGCGTCTAAGGTAGCGGATTGGCTGGTGTACCACACACCAGCCATATAGCTGCTGTAGGTACGTCTCGTGAGAAGACGAGCACTGACGCTCCTCAAGCTCCGTATCGTACGAACGGTTCAACTGAGATCAAAGTTACAGGGGCCCCACAGTGATGTATTTATTATATCTACACTGTTCATCTATTTTTAGAGATCATTTTAGAGCATTATCCAAAAAATGAATCATACCCAAAGATCATATGGACCACACCACAAATAACAGCGTAGAAAATGATTTTCACGGTTAAACAATTTGTAGGCTCACAACAACCGTTACTTTATATCCAATATGTTCGGACAAGGATTTCCTGCTAAAGTTTTTCCCAGGAAGTTCCTGCTCTGGGATATAAAGTAGGGGCCACCAGGATGTTTACGAGAAATGTAACTCGTTCATCCGTTTTTAGAACTCGCTTTATTATATCCGACTAAAAATGAAGAGGATACAAGACTCAAGTGAGCCACGCTAGATGAAAGAGTGGGGAAAGAAATGCATATCATTGGAACCTTCATAGGCTCTAACTCGATGATTATATTCCATCTAAACCATTCACAAGATCCATTTCACCGGGATGAAGTGTAAATATAAAAAATTAGACTGATACAAAACCTTTATGGTCATATAAATGTTTCAACGGTGGTCATTAAATCCATACTATTTCCTCTCGTGTGGCCCATTTGAGTTTTGTATACACCTTATTTTTGTCTGCATGTCCTAAAATGATCTGTAAAAATGGATGAACGGAGTGACTTTCTCACAAACTTTACAATGGACCCCACCTAGATTCCTTTCGCAGGAACTTCCTGCAAAGGCCTTTCGCAGGAAATTCGTATCAAATATGTTTATGAGGTCAAAAAGACATGGAGTAAGAGGAAAAATAAATTTAGATTGATCCAAAAGTCCTTTGACTGCATAGAAGGTTTCAATGGTAGATGTTCAATTCTCCATTTGTTTTTATAGCGTGGTCTACTTGATAGTTAGATCTATCTTATTTTTCATCTCATGCCTTAAGATGATCTCGCCAAATGAATGGACAATTTGGATATAACATTTCATAAGACTCACAAAATTTGTTGTACTCAATACAACAACTATATAAATAGTGTGAGGTGAACTAGCTAATCTCCTTTTGGAGTCTAGTTATGCCAGGATGATTCGATTTGGGCTAATCAGCCAAGCACCTCAATTCTCCTCATAGTCATTAAAATACCTAAAGCATGATTCATGAATCCCGATCCATTGTTTGCCGCAAATCATAAAATTTTATTATAATAATGTGATTAGGTCACATCAAAATAGAGTACAATTGATGCAGTAGTGCAGCCAACGAAAAGATTGGCTAGTGTACCTCTGTGTTGACATTAGTGTGTTGGGTGTGTTTGATTACTAGGTATGTGATATCTCCCAACTGTACATCCATTTGGCGAGTTCCTCTTAACGCTTGGCATTCATTTGGTGAGTTCGTTTTAAGGCTTGATACGAAAAATAAGATAAATCTAACTATCAAGTGGGCCACATTGCAAACGACAATGGGGAATTGATCGTCTACCATTGAAACCCTTTTTGGGCTCATAGAAGTATTGAATGAGTATGAAATTTGTTTTTCCTCTTGATTCAGGTCTTTGTGACCTTATGAACAGATTGGATGGAAAGTAAACATTATGGTGGGCCCTACAAAATTTTTAACCATGAAAATCATTATTGTTGGGGGAAAAAATATGATAAGTCAATAAGTCGGCTTATGGAATGGACCAACTCTACTGACATGGCCTAAATTTACTAGGCGCCGAGCTTGACCAAGTCCCACATGCCCAAAACCACAAGGCGAGACCTCTAAGAAGGTCAATATGCCTTTAAGGATACTCAAGAGGGTCCTTCGGAGGCTGCTTCATACCAACCTAGTTCATGGGTCGACTATTAATCAAGCACGGGCCGACTAGACCTTAGCTTAACCTTATTCCAACCTATCCTCTAGGTCAATTACGGATCAACCGTACCTCAACTGATAGTTGACCGAAGGCCAGCCATCTATAGTCAACCACAGTTTGGCGGAGAATGAGTCGGCTAGCGTAAGCTATCAGAGCATACCGACACTTCGAGATCAGTCGATGATCGGTTGAGCTCCTCCGTTAATTATTCCCATCTAGGTGCTTAGAGTCGAGCCAAGGAGTTGACACGATATCAATGTAACACCCCGAAAATCGGGGGTCGGGTAGAAACCCAACTCCCGAGTTCCAAAACATTACTTATGCAACATACGTAATGATAAATGCATGTTGTTTGTGGAATGACATTAAACAGGATTGAGACTAAGCCAAAACAGCATATCATACTCCAAATACAGTTAAATTAGCAAGCAGAAGACTGTGATAAATACATAAAATATATAATTGATTGTAAGTCTCCAAAGTGTGAACATGTTACCAGGTTAAACATATACATGTATACTCCAAAGATGAACAAAAAGAATGTACATGAGTGCTCCAAAAGTACAAAAGAAAGACAAGTGTCATGGCGTCTAATCAACCTCCCTGTAATCTCGTCGATCAAAACACGGAGGGGAAGTCCTCCTCAGCATCATACAAGTCCAGCTCCGCTCCACAAGCAGTGTCATCATCTGAAACTAAAATAGGGACTGGTGGGTGTCCGGAACACCATCCCGTAACGTGGGAGTGAGTAGCTAACTCAGTGGAATCATAGAACAAAGATTAACATGTTATCAAATCCATCACGCGATAATGATAAAGCAAACAAAACAAACATTCCTAAATACTGTAATTAATGCATGGATGAAATGACATGATGGATGCCCTCACCGACATACTCCCTTATACGGCACCATCTGTGTCCGCGGCATGCTTTCTTCCCACAGTGCTCTACATCTTCCAGGCACATGCAGTGCGACGTGGATATGATTATCGAGTTGTTATTAGTCCATTTCATACAGCAGGATTGGGAAACTAAGGTACTTCCCTTATATCAATACCCAAACAATGATCCTGTCCAGGGTCGTCACTCCTAGTGATCTCATACGATGATATATTTCTAGGTCGCTGCAAGGGCTTTCAGGGCTGTTGCACGCACTCGTTGCACCGCTCCCCCATCACCTTATCAATACAGGCCTAGTTTATATCCTTAAGACTGCATTAGGACTCGTCGCCCCCATGCGGTATCAAGATAAACTCAAGGTCACTACAAAGGGCTGCCAAGGCTGTTGCTCGCACTTGTTACTCCACTCCCCCATCACCTTATCAATGTAGGCCGACAGCAAGAATATATTGTCCCATACCACCATAATCTGTTCAGAGTAGGGTACTCACTGGTCACTACAGGGAGGTTTATGGTCCCAGCGTAGGTCGACAGCTCGACCACGATATCCCATACCACCATGCCCGGCTCATGAGTCTTAGGGGATCGAGGTACCAAGGTTAGAGGGATTTTCCAATGGTAAGTTTAGTACCCTAGGTTCAAGCAGTTATGACAAATACAAGGTGAACATATAATGGTCAGTCGGGTTATTTGATGAGTCCGACTAGCACGAGCGCACGTTGAATCGACCGACATGAAGTGCACAAGCACTTCGTGCGTCCTAACCACTGCCGACGACTCTAGTACGACTCGGGTTCGTCATACACATCCTTCGTGGCGAATAGAATCCAACCACGAATTCTAAACTGTTACCGACTGCCTGGACTAGAGTATAGCCCCAAGCACAAAGATGTGAATCAGTAATCATATGAAATAAACGGAATTGAAGTGCAAGTAATTTCAGCATGTTATCAGCATGTTATAACGTACATCATAAGCAGTTAACCATACACGAGTATTTCACACCTAAGGTAGTCAATTCAAATACAACAAGCATAAAAGAAATCATGTGCATCATCAAAGTAGTTGAGAATCCAGTCTCAACGCTAATCTACTACACCATTTACTCAATACTTACTAATACATACATTTATACAAACACTTAAACTACTCAACTCCGACGTACTTGACGTATGTTGATTTCGACGTATAATATGACAGATCCTTATATCAAGGAGTTGTCTAATACACAACAATCATGTTCTTACATTCAAGACATATGACAGGCATAAATCATATTGATTTAGGCATTTCAACAAACACTTAGTCTACATACAAATGTCGGCCACTATGTGCATTAGGGCGAATCTCTTCGCCAAACAGATCATACACGTATAACTAGTATAGGTACATGACAGATACTCATGGCAATCACATCGGCAAAATACTTACGTATACAGTATTTTCTACAAATACCTAAAATACCCTAAATCTCATATTTTTCATACGTATATGTAATGAAAAACGGACAGCAAGTTCTACATGTCAAACAGCGTTCTTGTTAGCAATATACCATTAAACGGCATTGAAAGCTTTGAAAACAGGCAATCTAAGCGTCTAAGATCCGCACCTTACGCCGTAGGAGCGTAATGAATCGAATAGGGACTCTACGTCGTCGTCAACGACTGATTGGTAACCTACAACACAAGATGAGTTAGCTACTTAGCTACTTGTACCCATAGGAGCCTTAAAACAGGTTAGGGTTAGGGTTTTCTTACCTAGAACGAAACCAGAATCGCTGGAATAACGATGCAGGTGGATGACTTTGGCACGTGGAGCAGCAAGGAAGAATCCTAGGAGAAAGCCCCAACTTTTCCCTCACTTTTCCTCTCTTTTCTCTCTTCTCTCTCCAAATTCGTATGGAATGAAAGAGCAACGAAAATAGACTTGGGGCCAAGGTATACTTATTTTATAACCAAAGGGGGCTTGTTCTGATCCAACGGAGCACTTCTGGAGGTCCTGTTACTAAGTGCGGTCGGAGTTAAGCTCTCTGACATTGGATCTAGGTCAGACAGAGTTTTCGATCCGGTCGGATTTTCAGATCGATCGTGGCGGACCAGTTTCAGTTCAATGGCTACCGGTACTCGATCAGGGCCACAAATGCGTTGACATGTAAGGGCCACCTAACCTGATCCGAGGGTAAAATTTGATCGAATCCTAACGGTCAGAACGCTTAGAAAATGTCGCGCAAGCGACACGTGCCAGATTTCATAAATTATATTAATTTCTAATATTTCTCACACTCTTCACTCTGGACTCAAGGAAATCATCGTGGGACATCATCTGGACTTGATTTTTGAGGTGATTGTCAAGTCCAACTAGGCGGTCAGGATTGTCTACGTTCCGGGTAATCGGACTTCCGACGTGCAGTCCAGAGCCGATACAAAGTTTCAAGTTGCTCTCAAGAGCAATCGGGAATAGAGTTTGATCGTAGGTTTTACGGTAGTGTAGCGTCACCTATCCTATACGTTTTGACTCTAGCAGATCGTACTGAAAGTGATTGGTGAGAATTTCATAGGTCATCTAGTGCAGCGTTAGTTGATTCTCGTTAGATTTCTAAAGGAAGTATACTTTATTGATTTTTGTTTGAGATGAGATTTGAAGGGTGGAGTGAGGGTGCTTGGGAAACGGAAGAAGGAAGAGTTTGGAGGGGTGGTTTTTGTCAAAAATCGGATGAGCTTGGGGGGTCACTTTGTGAAGGAAGTACCTGATCGGGGAGGTTTTAAGGGACGGCCCACACCTCAGGGGGTCACCCTAACCCCCAAACTCCATCGGCCCAAAGGCCCGCCCGATTGGGGCCCACTGTACGGTGAGGCCCTTGCCGACCAAAGTTATTTTTGACGATGGCCGGCCAGTTGGGCGAGGTCCCCCTGTCCCCTATGTCCCAAATGTATGTGGGGCCCACCTTAGATCATTGTGGATTAGTGTGGGTAGGCCCACGACTCCGTTTCTCCCTATTTCGGGTCATTTTACAAACCGAAATTAGTTTATGCATTATGTAGCATATGATTTTAGGGTAGGAGAGGCTAATCCATCCAACTAAACCATTTATTCCATGAGATTCAATGATTGGAATGATCGGAAGTTCAATTTATACATATATTTACTATTTGTAGTAAATTTTTGCTTAATCATGATTCTCCATCATTTACACACTAGGATTTATGTCTAGTGTGAAAGGACTTAGAAAAATTTGAAGAATGGGATGATGAAAGGAGAGATTCTAAAGGAATTGGATGAAAAGGGGGTTTCCGGCCTTGAGACTGAGTGTAAGGGTTGTGGTTGACCTACCACCTAAGGACATTCATTTCTAGGTTTGGAATGGAATGAAACATGGCCTAAACCCTTCGATTGACAGTCTAAAGGTGATTTGGGGTCGTTAGGTGTAATCAGGAATGTGCACGGACTCGATCTCGGCGATCGTTTACAGTGAGTTTTAGTTTAAGTATAGTTCTTCATTATTTAAACTTGAGGATTCGTGTTTAATATGAAAGTACTTAGAGAAGTTGAAGAATGAGGTGGTGAAAGGTGAGAGTTTGAAGGAAATGGGTTGAAAAGTGATTTCTTTGGTTTTGGGATTGAGCTTTGAGAGTGTTATGGTTGACCCATTTCCTAAGGACGTCTAACTCTAGATTGACAAAAATTCGGGGTGTTACAATCAAAGATCCTCTTTCGAGATCCTCGAAAGAGTAAACCTCCGATTCTGAAAATCTAGGAGATCGAGGATCTCAGGATCGTCATAGATAACAATCAATTCCTCTTAGGGAAAGTTGAACAAGCCAAGGGATTGTGTTTCTTCTATAAATAGAGAGTCTGCCCACTGTGAAAGGTACGAGACATTTATCTCTCACCCCTAAACCCTTATTGCTAGACCCAGATTCCAAGCCTGACTTAGGCAACGGAGGGTCCCCTGAACTAGCTAGGATCTCCTTTGTCCTCTTCTTATGCAGGCACCAGGTACTCGATTGAAACAAAGGGGGTGAGCCGGAATCTGCATCAAAAGATTGGTGCCGTCTGTGGGAAATGACATTATTAAGTCGTGTTTTACACTATCAACGCACTACGAGTTACCATGGCATGAGCGAAGAAGAAAGCCCAAACCCCTCCAAAAGCAGTTCCAATCGCGATCCTATCACCGAAAAAATGTGGACCACAAACCGTGGACCAACCAGAACGACAAGAGAGCTACTAAGGCTCTTCAGCTCGTTGAGCCACTTCTGGCCCATCCAGGTATGGATAGTGGGACACTGGAGGAAGCAGGCAACATGATTCACTAGAAAGAGAGGTAAGAGATATGAGGGCTGACATGAACTACATGAAGCAGATGTTGGAATGGATGCAACCTCCCCAAACGTAGCAGCCCAATCTGGGGGAACAGCGGTCGAGCGACATCAACAGTTCACCGAACCTCGACCATCTGCCCCCCGGGCTACTCCCCTGCCAAGCCAGCACTAAGGGCTTCCTGAGCTCATTCCAACTCACATCTCGGAAATGGTTCTGCTACCCGCTTCCGACCTTCGGCACGAGATAGATTGGAGGAGACCCAACCGACCTCTAGCTAAGGAAACAGCGGATAACGAAGCACTTTGGAAGGCCGCGTTCTTAGCTCTGAAGAAAGAGATTATGAATATGAAGTAAAATCAAACAAGCAATGCATCCGGTTTGAAAGAGAAAGAATCACCATTCGTGGTTGACATAATGCACGCTCGGTTCCCAAATCGGTTTTGCTTGCCTCAAATTGCGTCATACAATGGGAAATCCGACCCTACCGAACATATTGAGTCCTTTCGGACTTATATGGAGGCACATGACGCCTCGGATGAGGTAATGTGCCATGCTTTTTTGCTCACCTTAACTGATGCTACCCTACTCTGGTTTAAACAATTGAAATCGAGGTCCATTAGCTCGTTCGATGAGCTCAGCAAGACCTTTGTCGTGAACTTCATAGGGGGCAAGAAAAGACTTAAAGCTTCGGCCCATCTCAATAATGTGATCCAGAAAGACGGAGAACTCCTTAAAGATTACATCCAGCGTTTTAACCTCGAGTCACTACAGGTTCGAAAACATTCAGATGAAACGACCCTAAATTCCATTATGCAGGGGGTAAGACACAAGCCATTTCTATCTTCCCTAGATAAAAACCATTCGTCCACTTTGGCCGAATTCATGGCCCGATCACAGAAGTACTCTAATGCCGACGAAGCTAGAATCTTAAGAGAAGCAGCTCAGAACAAAAGCTCCTCAGCTAAGGGATCGATAAGGAAGCACACTAAATCAGTCGACGTTGGTAAAAAGCGTAAGGAAGATTGGCCTCGAGATAAGCGAAGGTCAAACAAATGACCCGATAGAAAGTTCACCAACTACATTCCACTCAATAAGCCCCGAGAACAAGTCCTGATGGAGATAAAAGGTGACTGATTCGTTAACTAATGAAATAAGTTGTGAGGCAATCCTGATCGATGCAATAAAAATAAATATTGTCACTTCCACCGTGATCATTGGCACAACATGATTGACTGCTACACCCTAAAGCAGGAAATTGAGAGGCTTATTCGCGAAGGCCATCTCGGTGAGCACATAGACCAGGGAGCCAACATGTCATCGCATCAGAAGAACGCCCGACTGAAAATCGACCAATGGAAGAAATCCGAACCATTGTTGGGGGTCATAAGGGTGGAGGTGACTCAAACAATGCTTGGAAAACCCATACAAGAAACTTAAGTCGACTTAAGTTTGAGATCATGGTCCTAGCTCGACCCTCAAAGGAAAGGAAACTGGAGAGATATAGCATGACCTTTATTGAGGCAAACGCCCAAGGCATCCATCATCCATATGATGATGCTTTTGTCATCACCGTCACTATCGCTAATCGCAAACTCTTTAAGGTCCTCGTTGATACAGGGTTTTCTGCCAATGTACTATTCACTCAGGCGTTTGATAAAATGAGCATCAAATGGTCTGCATTGCAGCCCGTCCGAACTCTACTAATTGGATTGTTGGGCGGACAAGTTATGCTCGAGGGAATTATTCAGCTCTCACTCACTACTGGAGATGCACCGAATCAAGTAACAGCTATGGTCAACTTCATAATAGTCGACCAATCTTCAGTCTACAACGGTACCCTCGGCCGTCCTTCACTTTGTCTGCTCCAAGCTATAGTTTTGACATACCACCTTTCGATGAAATTCCCAACCGAGTCAGGAGTTGGAATCATCAAGCGAGATCGGCATGATGCCCGGCGTTGTGATGCCACCGCTTTAAAAAGCTCCATCTGAAGTATTAATGATTGAGTCCTTCGACCCGCTTGATGAAACTCCTGAACGAGGCCAACCAGTAGAAGACCTTATCCAGGTTCCCCTAGACAAGTCTGATCCCTCCAGAACAGTCCAAGTTGGTTCGTCCCTAATTCCGCCATTGAAAGAAAAGTTGGCGGCCCTGCTAAGCTGATATGCCGACTTCTTCGCGTGGTCACACGAAGACATGCCTGGGATTGATCCTTCAGTCATCACTCGTTGCCTTAACATCGATTCGACTTTCAAACCGATCTGACAGAAGTGGTGTGCCCTTGGCCCTGAGAGATATGCTGTCATCGAAGAAGAGGTCAACAAGCTCCTTAAGGCCAATTTTGTCGAACAAGTGTATTACCCCAACTAGGTAGCTAACATTGTGCTCATCAAAAAAGCTAATGGGAAATGACAAGTTTGCATGGATTACACAGACCTAAACAAAGCCTGCCCAAAGGACAATTTTCCTCTCCCCAGGATCAACCAGTTAGTCGATTATATTGCCTACTCAGGATATAACTAAATTGTAATGCATCTCTCTGATAAATCAAAAATTACCTTTGTTATTGACAAAGGTCTTTATTCTTATTGAGTGATGCCATTCAGATTGAAAAACGCAGGAGCGACCTATCAAAGGTTGGTCAATAAAATGTTCGCCTGACAAATAGGGTGAACGATGAAAGTATACATTGATGACATGCTCGTCAAGAGCATTAAAGTAGCCAAGCATATTGCCGATCTAGAGGAAATGTTCCTTGTCCTCCAGAAATTTCTGACGAAGCTGAATCAGAGCAAGTGTGCATTTAGTGTAGGCTCAAGTAAGTTTCTTGGCTTTCTGATTAGTCAGCGAGGAATCGAGGTGAATCTGGAGAAGATCCAGGCTCTGCTCGACATGGAATCACCAAAGATGATTAAGGATATTCAGTGGTAAGAATTTTCACGCTTAATCGCTTTGTGTCCTGAGCCACAGATAAATGTCTTTCCTTTTTCAAACAGATGAAGGGTCGACAAATGGTGAATTGGACAAAGGAATGCGAGATAGCCTTCCAGTAGTTGAAACAATACTTGGGATCACCACCACTGCTCTCTAAGCCCAAGCCAGGTGAAACACTACTGATCCACTTAGAAGTATTTGATGCGGCTTTAAGCTCGGCTCTGATTCGCCAGTATGAGGGAAACAGTTCCTAGTTTACTATGTCAGCAAAGCATTGGTCCTAGTAGAAACAAGATATACGACCATGGAAAAAGTGGCCCTTATGCTGGTTACCTCTTCTAGATGACTACGGCCATACTTCTAAGATCATTCGATTATTGTTCTGATCGACCAACCATTACGACAGATACTTCAAAAATCAGAAGCATTCGGCTGCCTCACCAAATGGGCGATCGAGCCAAGAAAATTTGACGTCCAATAAAAACCCCAAGTCACAATTAAAGGTTAAGCAGTGGTTGACTTTATCGTTGAATTCACGCAGCCGTCTAAGCCAAAAGTGGTCGATCCTCACTAGGTCGATCCACTTGATGGCTCGGTTAATGCGCAGAATTTGAACAAGTCAGTTTTGATTACACCACCTGCTCAACCCCATTGGTATCTTTATGTCGATGGTTCATCCAACTCCATTGCAAGCAGGGCAAGGGTCATCCTGGAAACTCCTTATCACACATGCATGCGGTATGTCTTGGGATTCGAATTCAAGCTTCCAAAAATACAGCAGAATATGAAGCATTATTCCTCGGACTCCGTTTAGCGACTAGCTTAGGGGTCACTCACATCGACGTATACAGTGATTCGCAGTTGGTCATTAATCAAATAGTCGATGTCTATCAAACCAGGAAAGAGCGGTTGAAAGCTTACCTCTAGAAAATAAAGGAACTTATTGGCAGTTTTCAACACTGTGCTATCATCCAGATCTCGCGAGCAAAGAATGCCCAAGCAGACTTACTGGTTAAGCTCGCTACAACTGATGAAGGTGAGATCCCCAGGTCCATCCCAATCGAGTACATTGTCAGGCTGAGCATTAACGAGACCGAAGTTGCAACCATACTCCCGATTGATTCGGAACCATCCTGGGTTGATCCTATCCTTTGTTACCTTGAAGCAGATGAGCTACTGGAAGATCGATCTGAGGCCCGACGACTGAAGATCCGAGCCACTTGTTACACCTTTCTCAATGAGATACCATACAAGGAAGGGTACTATGTGCCTCTGCTACGGTGCTTGCGACCAGACGAGGCTAGCTACATTGTGAGGGAGTTACACGAAGACATCTGTGGAAATCACTCTGGAGGGTGATCCTTGGTTCATAAGGTGATACGACAAGGGTATTACTGGCCAACCATCCAACATGATGCACGAAAGCTCATCCAGAGCTGTGATAAATGTTAGAGGTTTTTCATCATCCCTCGATAACCACCCAAAGAGCTCACTCCTATGGTCAGTCCATGGCCTTTCGTTCAGTGGGGGATCGACATCATTGGACCTTTTCCTATGGGAAAGAGTCAGACGAAGTTTTCCGTCGTTGTCATATAGATTATTTCACCAAATGGGCAGAAGTTGAACCATTGGCCAAGATAACCAAGCAAAAAATCACCGACTTTGTTTGGAAAAATATCATCTGTCGATTTGGTGTGCCTCAGACCATCGTCTCTGATAATGGGAAATAGTTCGACAATAAACAGTATCGAGAGATGTGCAAGAACCTTGGAATCAGAAACGTATATTCGTCCCCGCGCCATCCTCAAGCAAACGGCTAGGTTGAAGCCATCAATAAGATCATTAAACAACATCTCCAGACTAAACTCGATTGAGCTAAGGGAGCTTGGGTTAAGGAACTTCTGAAAGTTCTGTGGGCCTACTGAACTACAGCTCAGACCGCGATAGGGGAAGCCCCGTTCTTGACATACTGGTTGGAAGCCGTCACCCCAGTTGAGATGGGATTGACGACCGCCCGAGTAAGCTCATTCGATGAACAAGACAATGAAGAACTCCTAGCGATCGACCTCAATCTCATAGAAGAAGGTAGAGAATAAGCCTGGCTCCGGATGATTATCCGTTAACAGCAAGTGTCGTGATTTTACAATGCCCGAGTTAAAGTAAGAAGATTCCAAGTTGGGGACTTGGTCCTTCGAAAGACATTCTAGAACACTAAGGAGGTCAGCGCAGGCACATTAGGACCCAATTGAGAGAGACCTTATGTAATTGCAAACACCATCCAACCTGACACATACTGACTATAAGACTTAACCGGCCAACTACTACCTCACCCTTAGAATGCTGATCATCTTAAGATCTAATATCCCTAAAATGATCAATGGGCAAAGCATCGCTCGACTTCTATTGATAAACGTACAAGAATTCATGACCATGTAGATCAGACAATTGGATGTAAGGAAAAAGTGTATTCATTGATCAGAATAAGATTTACATTGTGAACACGTCATCATGTACATCGGTATTTCATTAATAGAGAAAGAAAGGTGCAAAGAACATAAGTATCGAGGGTCGGCGATGTTTGGGGTTATAGATGCTCTCGAGTTCAGCGATCGGCGTGCTTGAAGTGCTTAAAACTTAAAAAGGGAGTAGAAAGGAATTTTTCTTCATAAACTCAACTTCAAGGCCCGAGCGCCTCATTAGGAGCCAACTCAGGAGCAGCCTTGGAAGTTGCCTTGAGATCAACCATGACCGCTAATGGACCAGCTGTAGCCAACTCATCCTCGAGATCAATGTCCCCCTCGGTGCCTAGGTCACCGGATCCCTACCCACTCTTGTCAAAGCCAGAGAGGTCAAGTTGAGGAAAGCTACCCCTCATTGACTTTACACACTCAGTGTAATCGTCTCGGTAAAGACGATCTTGCTCCTCCACGAAATATTGGGACGAGAGAAAGGCTTTTACACCCTTCGCCTGTCCCTGCTCTCACACCTGATCCTACACAATGACAAGATTGACCTTGGTCTCCGTCCTGAGCCAGTTCGTCACTTCACATGCTCGGATGTACTTGGCGTGGCATTTATCATATGCCAACCTAGCCTCTTCCATTCACGAGGCTAAGTGAGTATTCTCCATTGCGGCCTCATCAAGGGACGCAATTGCTAAGGATAGATCGACTGAAATAGTGGCAGCTCGATCCTTAGCGGTCGTCAGTCGAGCCTCAGCCTCATCCGCGCACCTGTTGGTTTAGGACATATCGGTGCAAGCCTTCGGCGCACATGACACAAATTGAAAAACACAAATAAAAGAGTTATCATTGGATGGGAAAGTCGAACGAAGAGCAGAATTCATCTTTACCTCAAGGAGCATCCTTGTCATTTTGGCGAGCGTCTGCTCCATGCAAGACTCAAAGAGGTTGGTGAAACCCTCCTCGGTCCCCTTGTGACTTGTCCAAGGGAGAATCCCTTCTACGCTATGAAGGAAGCCCATATTTTCTCCTTCAGCCGCCTCCCTGCTGGAGGGCTCATCCCCTTCCACTTCCTCTCTCCTCTCAAGGACCTATTTTGCACAAGGTCCTGGCTTGGGAGGAGCCACCTTTACCACCTCTGTACCCTCGTCGGTGACTTTTATAACGGTCGGGGGGTGGTTAGACAACCTTCCCCTAGCTCTTGGAAGCCGCCCTCTACCTTTTTACGGGTCGAGTATCAACCCGAGGTTCACTTCGAGGAGGAGCCTTTATCTTAGAAGGAGGACGAACGGTCGGTCGAGCCTCAGACATCTCAATGTCAAAAATAAGAATCAACAAGTGTTAGCAAAAAAGAAGAAGAGAGAAAACATGAATTATGCCTAGTACTAATGCTCAGCTGTGGGTCATACCAGTCGGGGCCAAATCTAAGCCTGACTCAAAAAGACGCTCTGGTTGGAGAAGCCTTTTGCAAGACCTCATCTCTGGGTCTAGTGCTCTCAGATCCCTGATTCGAGCCTCTGAGCTTGGTCCAACTCCTGGACATTGCACAAGGAAGATTGAAGGAGTGCAGATGGTTAGAGGATACATTAAAAAGATTTAGCCAATTAAGAAGGAAAAATATCAAACGCTAAGTCACCTGGCTTAGAAAAAGCTTGAGGAACTAAGGGCAAGAATAGCTCCGACCCGACCATCTCTAAGAGACCGCAAGCCCAGAACCATCGATCCCTCCAGTGTTTGTTGGAGGAAGGAGGATCAGTTATCAGCGCTCCTCCTTTCTTCCTCCAAGAGTAGAAGTAATACCAACCGGGTTGTTGAGACTTTGGACACACTTGGTACAGATGGAGGAACTCGTTTATGGTCAGGGCTGGCTGATCCATCTCAACCCATAAGACTACACAACTAAACTAGTCCCTCCACTTGTTTGAAATAATTTGCCCTAGAACCAAATGAAAAGAGCCAAGAAGATGTCGAGTGACATCCTAGAGCGGTAAACAAAGGTCGCATTGTAGTGCGACTTGAAAAATCGTGACCGCTCCCAGAGGGGGTCATTTGGGAAATTTATTGGGCCGAGGAAGGCTAAGGCTGATTGTTTCGACAAGAAAATAAATGTGTTTGATTTGGGGGATTTATTTTATTCTAATATGATAAAGAGATTTCATACAATAATCATGGCATTATTGATTCTGAGTTCATATACATCCCTTAAAAATCCCTTGATTCCAAGATAAAATACTGAATAAATGGTAATTAATAAGGTTATATGTCAAATCTCAAATTTGGTAGCATTCCAACACTATTTCGGTCATCTCCTAGGTACTTAGGAAGAATGTTGAATTTAATCAACCAATTTCCCTTTTGAACTCGTCTGTTGTGCCAAGGAGAGGGCTTGAAGTAGTAAAGGTCGAACTCCAATGATTTCGACAGCATTTCGACCCCTTTTTTCCTTAGCCACATGGTGACCTAGTTGTGCGACCAGTGCAACTGAATTACCGGTTGAGCGGTCAGCGCAACATAGTGCTTGGGTGCGCCATCCGCGCAGCTTCCCTCCTGCGTTGCGTGATCAGCGCAACTTAGTATCCTAGTTGCAAGACCCGCGCAACTGACTCTGCTCCTCTCAGAGCTCCAACTTTCTCCAGAAAACCTTCCGTCCCAAATGAGGAGGGGAGTGGGGTATTTATAGGCCTCCACACGTGCCAACCCTCATTTCTTATGTCATTGGCCCCACCTTGGATCAATTCTAGTCGTTCATCTCGATCTTTGTGTATTTATGGTTGTGCTACCCGCGCAAGGGTAAAGATAGCCATGCGATCCACCCAACGGCTGTTTCTGGTGCGCGATCCGCACAAGGATAAAATGATCTTTTCCTCTCGTGCAATGCCTGTTCTGGATGCGCGATGCCTAAGATTCTTTCTACTTATTACACGAGCCGCGCAACCACTGGTCTGGTTGTGCGATCCGCGCAACATCATCTGTTCCCTTCTTCGTTTCTTCACTTTGTATGATTTTTTCTCATCTTTGGATTTTCCTTCATGATAATTTTTTATGCTCCAACAGATGCCCCCTTGATCTGTGGTTTTGTTCCCTTGAATCAAAGAATACGGATCAATCTTCAAGAAAAATCTTTCGTTCCTTAAGGTCGCTGCGCAACCCGTGCAATGAAAACCTGAGTTTCGTACTCTATCCTTTCCTTTATAAATAGTCCAGCACTCACCATTTCTTCACTTTCTCATGTCGCAGCCACACTCTGTTTCTCTAAATTTTTTCCCCCGCACAACTAGTTTTAGTTGCACGACCCGCACAACATTTTTTTGTCATGCAAGGCCTTGAGCCGTTATGCTGTCTGGGTAATTGTCTCTTCATTGCGCGACTCGTGCAACATCTACTCCTTCCAGTCTTCCTGACTTAGTCAGTTTTCCACCTTCACTTGGTCATGGCTTATACAAAAAGAACCTTTATCGCTATAAACCCTCCTTCTGAGCAACCTTCCCACCAAGAACTACCCGACATCGGAGTGTACCAAACTCCAACTCCTCAAGTAGTAGAATTACCATCCTCTCATGTTCAACCCTCGCGTAAGCAGTTCAAGACAACTCCTAGACGCCCCGCGTACATAAAAGAACCTGTACTCCCTATGTTGATTTCTCTTCACGCATTGAGACACTGCCGTCTCCTATTCGTAGGGCTATCATTATGGGTGATCTTGAGAGGCCTCCAAAGCATGGCCGCGAATATGACTAGGAGAACTGGTTGAAGATGACGACTCATTATCACACGAGCATTCAAAGGCCACCTACTAGAGAGGACACCCCTCCTCCTTCTAGACCTAAGAAACACCACCGTAACAAATCCCAAGAATTCCAGGTGAAGATAAAGGATCACAATAGGAAGAAGCTCAACAACTCCTGGAAGTCAGTTCGTGAGGTCCAAGGCACTATAAGATTCGACAATCCATATAGATAAGGCTTCGTCTCACTTCCGATTAGCATCCACCGCCATCATTCCATGCTGGTCTGCGAACCCAGAGATCGCCTAACTACAGAAAGACTGGCATACACGAAGTCTTAGTCATTTAAGGAGCCAAGGTTATTGGAAGACATTCTGTAGCCGCCGAGACCTAGACAAAAAGTAGGTGACATTCATCTTATGATCTTCCTTGTCCCTTCTTATGATGTTCACAGCCTATATCCCACTTGCTTCTATGAGACACTTAAACAACACTTCAGCCACCGTACCCTCATATGGAGCCCAAAAGAGTTCAGGACGAGGGATCTTCTCACTCCCCGTAACTACTATTCCTAGTGGGCTGCTGCAATTTTAGCGAAGTATGCTGGAACTTTATCGAAGATCAATATATTCCATGCTATCGAAGTGACATCATTCCCGTTTTGCAAGGAAGCTTCCATTCTGAAAGCATTTCTTAACTATTGGTACCCTTCCACCAATTCTTTCCATCTTCCAGAAGGAGAAATAAGCATCACTCTTTGGGATATCCACAAGATCACTGGCTTACTAATAATTGGGAAATTCTTTAATGAATTTATCCCTACCAACAAGGAACTTGCTTTTGTGTCCTCGCCTGATTGCATCCCTTCTATTTCAGAGTTGACTATGGAATTTTTCAGGAAAATGTCTAAGTTCCCGAACATCTACAAAATCCATCCCATGCAATGGCTGGCCCATTTCAGCAGAGCTTTTAATTAAGAATTCTCTTTTTCCACTTCTTCTTATTATAGCTTGACATATATATAACCTCACCTTCATCTGCTCATCCTTTCAGGTTCGACGACGGCCATTCACGGGAGCTCGAACGTCTCTGAAGGAATATAAAAAGCCATGCCAAATATTCTAACTATGGAGAGCTGACAGCATTCATCACATACTGGCTAAGTGTGGTGGTCTTCCCCAACTCAAAATTAGCAGACGGCTTCTGCCCATCTCTGTTTGTCGTTGTAGGCGCTATGGTTGAAGGAATTAAGTTTTCTCTTGCTCCTCCTATCCTATGTTCGATTTACAGAGGCTTTGGAGAGATTGCATGCCATTTGAAGAGCCCATCTGTCGGTTCAGCTTCAACATACATGCCATGGCATTATTTCCTCGGTTGGCTTGACGTCTACTTTCCCTGGACCTTTGAATCACCTGACAAGGCCTATGTTCACCCTTCCCGGGTTCCTCTCTACTTCTTCCGAAAGAGATCTATTGTAAAAAGATCCTATGACTGGGAGAAAAATGCTATAGCCTCTTATGCAAAAATAGACTACTTCCATTTCAATTTGTCTCGTTATACTGTGGATACAGAGAAGGCGGACACAAAATCCCTCTCCCCAGAGAAAAGGAAATTTTTTATATCTATCAGATCATGCAGTCTCCCCTCGAGAGAAGGAAGTGAATTCTAGCGAGACCTGTATTACCCAATCCGTTTTTCTCACAAGTTCAGCTTTGATCAAGCAGTCCCAGAAGATTGCGGGTTAGTCACTAGAAGGATGCAGAGTTACGGTACATGCCCATTTAATTGGGCGATGATTTGGAAACAACTATTGGGTCATGCCAACTCTTCCTTTATCATTCCAGATTGCGGCCATACCCCAAGAGCATCATATAACCACATGAGATGGTGGGTACACCAATCCTACCTGGTCAGAAAAAGTCAACTAGTGAATAAACCTATATGGCTTCCTCCTCCTACACTCAAGGGATGCACTTTTGAAACGGGGGTCAGTTTCATTACTGAGATAAGTCATGCCCCCTTGGCTAGTCATCACTGCGTATATTTCTCCATAGACGAGCCCATTCGTGAGATAAAGCCTGACAACACTCTCGAAGGCTGGACAGCATATGGCAACATTTGTGAATTTGAACAAATTTCCCTCCAGCATCTTCAAAGAGAAGTTGCAGAAGAGGTTATCCCTCAGTCAGAGAACATTGTCGATGCTCCAGACCAGCCCTCTCCTTCCACTCATCCTCAGTAACAGCCAATATACTCTCCTATTTCCAGGACTCGCCTTTCTCCACAGCAGCCAACTTCTTCCCTAATGACCAGATCCCGAACACGCGCCCAATCTTCTCCCTAGATAAGGATTGCAACTACTGCCTCTCCAGTTGTAATAGCCACAGAAGTTGAACCAACAGATCAGTAATCTCTTCCCTCCAAAGGGAAACAAGTTGTTGAGGAATCAAGTGAAGAAAGTTCCAGTGATGAAAGTTCATCTTCTTCATCTGAACGTACTGCTTCTTATGAAAGCATAACAGAAGAAGAAGATCAAGATGCTGATTATGAAGAGGGAGAAGCTGATGTCGGTGACAACAATGATACAGCTGTAGAGGAGGCTCCAGCTGATGGGGGGCATATACTCCTAACTTTTGAAGCCATCCCTGCGGAAGTTTTGCCTATCGCAGAGGAAGTAGAAGGAGAACTCAATTATGGAGAATACTGACATTCACCATGTAAGATAGTTTTTCTATCATTGTTTACTTTTATTCTCCCTTTCTTGCCTCCTTATCGTACACATTTTATCTCAAGTAATCAAGCAGCAAATACAGAGGTAGATAGTGCCTCTCCGTCGAATTTTCCCCCTATTGTACTAAGAGCTTCACCAAGATTTTCAATTCCTCTGTTATCAGTTATAAGCGAGATTGCTTTCCCAACGGAGCCTGCTGATTTTCCTACTCCGATCATGGTTGCTTCAAGCACCAAATGTGAAATGGCTTCTCCGGTGGAGCCAACTGTGTTGCTTACCTCTACTACTGTTGTTTTGAGCAATGAAGCTATGGCTCCTTCTTTTGCTGAGATGGTAACACCTGAGCCTCCTTTTGTTAGGGAGACTCAACTGCTCGCTATTCAGACATCAACAGAAAGTATCCCCTTCTGTCCACATTTCTTTATATTGCCTGCACATAAAAATGTTATTATAATTTTGTAGTTCTTATTTCTTAACAGGGAATATACCTCAAAGTAGTGCAACAAGCTCTAGCTCTATCGGAACTTCATCATAAGTGTTATCTTTTGAGAAAATTCCTTCATATAAATTGGCATTGATCAAGAATTCTGTATTGGCGATCATCGAAATGTTTAAGGATCTTGATCAATGGTCTGATTTGATTGCTGCTTTGGATGTACTGGACAACGCCGCACGAATGGTCAAAGTTAACTTTTCTCTTGTGCGTAATGCCCTTGTAAGGTTTCATAATTCAATAGCCCCTTTGTCCTCACCTGAAACTTTGACTGTCCCACCTGAAACCTTGGAGTATAAGAAATAACCTGCATACTCCAAAGAGAAGGTTTCTTAGCTTGCTCCTATCATGTCTCACCATGATTAAGAAAAATCCTCTTTGCGAGAGCAACTGAGGGCCTTTGCTGATAATGAAGCAGTTATCCAGAATCACATTTCTATTCTGAAGCAAGAGATTGTGCAATTGGAGAAACAAAGCTCGGAAGAGAGGCTAAATATTGAAAGAGTACAAGAGAAGATAGATTGCAGCTTTCATTCTGTTAACTTCGAAAGATCTGAATTGACTAAGTATGAAGAACTGATAGCCTCGCTAGAAGAGAAATTGGCTGGTCTCCCTAATCCTGCAAGAATGATTTCAACTACTCGCCTGGAACATGCTGCTGCCCAGGTTAATTTTCAAGAGAATTTATAGCAATGCTTAGCAGCATTAGGCATTACAAGGGAATTGAAAGACTATTTTTTTTTTTTTTGCTACTGTAACTATTTTTAAGATCACAAATGATATAAGTTTCTCATGATATTTTGATAATGATGCTTTTGTTTGCCATACTATTGAATATTATACTACTTTATTTATTATATTATATATTATTATATTTTTTCTTATATATCCTTTTATGACTTATTAGCAAAGGATTTCCTAAATGATCCTTGTCTTAGTTGGTGGTACTAAATTTTAATTTAGTCAGTCACACACAGTTTAAGCTCTTCAGTAGTGGAGCGCACACAGTTTAAGCTCTTGAGTAGTTGGAGCAAGCAATTTCTTAGACTCTTGTGAGAGTCGGGTCGTACGTGATGGTCTCTGTAACTCTTATGAGTTCGCTGGACTCCTCATTGCCTAGTGAGTTCACAAACTGCGATCCATCAGAGGGGCCCGGTGAAGCTACCGGGGCCATGAACTCGGGTTGAATTTACGCACAGGGTTGGCTGCGGTAACTCTTCAGAGTTCATAGAGCGCACAAGGCTACCTTTGGGGTATCAAATCTAGGGCCGTCAGTCCATCAATGAGTAGGTTTAGGCCCTTCCTCATGAGTTACTACTGGAATCGATTCCCTAAATCTGGGGGGTCTTATGCATGGTTGGCCTATCTATGGACATGGCCCAAAGAGCTCACATTGCGGCCCACTTTTTCTTTGTCTATAAGGTCGAGTCCATTCATGGGAGGGAATTTACCTCTATTTCCCGTGATGCTGCTGGAAAACTATACAAATGGAATTGGTCTTACACACGTGACTAGCCTTCATGGACTTTTGGCCTTTTAGGCTTTTAGTCCTTAGCTTCATCAGCTGACCACATGGGTATACATATGATGGCCTTCATGGACTTTTTAGGGCCACTGGCTTCTCATTTCTGCCCAAATGGTGAAAATGATAGGTCTTGTGCGTAGCTGATCCCTTTTAAGATTTGGTCTTTTTAGGACTTGGCCTTCTTGGGACTTAACTAGACTGCCTTGGATGATTGTAGGTCTTATGCGTAGTTAGCCATATAGGTTTGACTAGGTTGCCTTAAAATGCCTTCAAAGACAATAATGGGCGTGATCGTTGTCATTGCATTGTGAGAATAATAAACTTCTCTGATTGGGAAAGATTGATCATCATTGCGGTGCTGCGAAAACTCTGACTGAGATTGATATGTCACCACATTTGCTAATATTTTCAGGAGAACCCATCTTTGCTGTTTATAGTATATTGGCATGGTGACGATACCAATTCTGACAGGATTTTTCAGAGCTTGTTTGATAATGGTGATAGTCACTTTCTCTTCTTACTACTTGTTTGATATCCAGTCTTAACATACTTACAAACTTCTTCTTTATTCATTCTCTGGATGATGTACAGACCATATAGACATGGTTTTGCTCACCCTTGCCCCCTTTTGATTCAGAATCATTATGCTGGTGATGTTCTGCATCAAAACGAATCACATCTTCAGGAATGGTATCTCTTTAAGAAGCAAACGTTGACCGGAATACTGATACCCTGTCCATTTTCATCTACAACTCTGTATGCGCCATTGAAATATACTTCTTTTATTATATAAGGCCCATCCCATTTAGGCTCAAACTTGCCCCCTGTTCGACAGGTGACCACTATAGGCCTTTTGAGCATCAGCACCATATCCCCCTTCTTGAAGGAATGATATTTAACATGTTTGTCGAAGGCGGTTGATATTCTGGCTTGATATGATTATAGTTGTTGTTGGGCTGCCAGCCGTTTTTCATCAAGTAGATCCAACTCTTTCAGTCTCACCTTTGCATTTGCGTCATCTGTTATGGACTGGTGTACCGCCACTCTAAGTGAAGTTACCTGTATTTCAATTGGGATCACAGCTTCCACGCCATATACCAGAGAATACGGCGTTGCATTCGTCGATGTCCGGTGAGTTGTTTAATACATCGACAAAGCTTCTTGCAATCTTTCATCCCAATCATGCTTATTTTCGATCATCGTCTTCTTTAGTATTTTGACTATCGTTTTATTAAATGCCTCTGCTAATCCATTAGCTGGTAGATAGTAAGGTGTTGAGAACAAATGATGAATGTTGTATTTCTGAGAGTGGTGAGATTGATGAGGGATGTTGAGATGGATAGGTGTCAAGATGAGGAATGACAGATATAGAAATGAATGCATTCGAGGGAACTTTGGGATATCATTCATAGGTTCTAAAAGTGTAAAGAGAAGGCCCAAAAGGATGCACTTGGAGGAAAAAAGAAATGATTTGATGATCTATGGTTTAACTGAGGATGGTCCTGGATAGAGTGGAATGGTGGAACATATGAACTTAAACGTTTTCTTTCCTTTGTGGTCCTAGATTTTATTATTGTTGCGTTCCTTTGTGTGGCCTAGTGAATTACTTAGTAGCAATAGAGATCCAGTCTATGGTGGTGGTGAGATTGGGGTGTAGCTGGGTACATGAATCTTAACAAAACTTGAGATTCTAATGTGGTTTCTAAGTTTTCATTGCCCCCTTCCTAATTCAGAGCGCGTCAGAGTGCGTCGTGTTACCATAACTCAGGCCCGGTTTAATCCAAATTATGCTTTGATACCATCTGTAACATCCTGAAAATCGGAGGTCGAGTAGAAACTCAGCTCCCGAGTTCAGAACATCACTTATGCAGCATATTTGATGATGGATGAATGTCGGCTGTATGAGTGCATAAAACATGAAGTGGATTAAGCCAAAACAGCATATCATACTCTAGAGACAGTTAAATTTTACAGGCGAAAGACTGTGATAAATATATAAAATATATAATTAATTGTAAGTCTCCAGAGTGTGAACATGTTACCAGGTTAACTATATACATGTATACTCCAAAATGGAATAAAAATAATATACATGAGTGTTTAAATAAAAGGCAAATACCAAGTGTATTGGCATCTAATCATTAACCCTGTAACCCTGTCGATCAGAACTGCATATAGGAGAAATCCTCCTCAACATCATCAAGTCTGGCTCTGCTTCGCAAGCATTGTCATCATCTAAAACTAAAACAGGGACTGGTTGGTGTGTACAACACCGTCCCGTAACGTGGGAGTGAGTAATTAACTCAATGGAATCTATACAGTAAAGGTTAACATGTTATCAATTCAATCAAGCAGTAATGATAAAGCAGTACAAGTAAACATGTCCTAGCTACTCTTGTTTAATGTGAGAATGAATGAGATAATGATGCATGCCCTCACCACAAACTCCCTCATGCGACATCATCTAAGAATCATGGCATGAATCACTACCACTGTGCTCTCACACCAACGCCAATGGCACATGCAGTGCGATGTCATGAATATGATTACCCAGTTCTTATTAGTCCCTTTTATACAACAGTATTGAAAAGCTAAGACACCTTTGTAAGACCCGTATCCTAGACTGTACCATTTCATAGACTTTCGCGGTCTTTCCGGTCAAATTTCGGCAACCTTCGACCCTTAAATCTTTACCATAGCGACCGCACCGTCGCTGCGGTTCTGATGCCGTGACTCGTGCGCCGAGGCGATACCCTAGTCAGGAGATGTAGGCCAGCGTTAGGTGTGAGGAAAACGCCGCGCATTACAAAATCCAAGAGAATCTCTACGAGGTGTCACATCAATCCCATCAATCAATCAATCTCATCACATCACATGTCAAGTACATGTCAAGTACACATTACCTTTCACCTTTTCCCAAACAAGCCACAAAAGTCAAAAAGTTCTTACACTCCCATGCCTTTCTTACATAAATGGCCACAAAAGTCAAGAATTTCTTAGACACCCATCACTCACCACATCCATCACCCATCACTCTCTCTCTCTCTCTCCCTTTACAACTCTCTCTCATTTCTCAAGCTTCATTCCAAGCAACTAAAAAATTCCATACGTATGAGCCTCTCCCTCTCTTCCAAGAGAGCCACAAGTGTGGCCCACCTCTCCATCCCAAGATCTCCCATCCTAGCCATCCATTCTTCATCTCCTCCATTGTAATCAAAGCTAAGGTGCTAAGGAACCCATAGGAGCAAGAAGATCGAGCGGTGGGTGCTTGATAAGAGTAGTTTTTCCTATTTTTGAGATGGGCCAAGTGAGGCCAACCGATCAATGTTTGGATCTCACTTGGGACCCTAAAATGTGGCCGATGGCCCACTAGGATCATCATGATCATTCAATGATGGGGCCATTCTCTATGGACCCCATCATGATATTTATTTCCTTGTATTAAAAGGTCATCTAGACCGTCCATATTGGTGGGGAGAGGATCTTCACCGTTGATTTCTGATTTTGATGAACCCATGTGTAGAGGGATCCATTGATGTATGATTTCATATAAGAGAGGGCTCATAGTGGCGGAGCCCTCCATCACACGAGTGTCCCACTCTCTTTCCCTCTCTCTCCCTCTCTTTTTCATATTTTTTTATGAGATGATGATGTACTTGTGTGGCCCGCTCAGATGGACCCCACCATGAAGTATATATTTTATCCAAGCTATCCTCAAGTGGGGCCCACCTTAAATGTATTGTACCCACACAATCCTCCATGAGGTGGCCCACTATAAGCAGGGCCCACTTCTAATGTTTTCATGTGCAACGTCTAGCATCCAGGGACGCTGGACGTGGGTCGGATAAAGCACAAATATCAGCTCATTTCCAAGCTTTGGGGTGACCCACTCACATAGGCCCCACCTTGATGTATGTATCCAATCCAAGCCATCCATCCTCTTACCAACCTCATTTTAGCCATTGAGTAGAAGGATGAGGCTGATTTGAGCATCTGGTGGGCCACAACATTGAAGACTGTGGTGGTTACCGTTGAAACATAGTCTGAAGTTCCTATGCACCCAAAAATTTCTAACTTTAGATTCATATTGTTTGTTTCGAGTTGTAGAATCCCATGGTCGAAATGGATTTTTCGAATATGGGTCCCACCTGTGAAAAATCACAGGATTACAAAAAAAAAAATCCATGCAGCTGACACTGCCCGTGTCAGTCAGCGCAGGCAGCGCCTGCTGCACAGGCGAGCGGGCGGACGAGCAGCCCCATGGCCAGGCCATGGGCCCCACCCTGATGTACTTTTTGTATATCTGCACCACCCAAAATTCAGCCCAATCCAAAGCTCAGGTGGCCCACAACACTGGAAATAGTGGTGATTGGGTGGCTGCCCTTGAAATTTCTTTTGGGTCAACAGAAATTTTGAATCAATCTGAAATTTGTGTTTTCTCTTCATCCAGGTCTGAGTGACCTTATGAACAGATTGGATGACTTGTAAACATAAAGGTGGGCCCCACATGGGACCCACAATGATGTATGTGTTTTACATCCACCGTCTAGGCGGACGGAGCCCTCTATGATGCATGCGTTTTGTCTGCACTGTCCAGTGACAGTGGAACCCGCCATGATGCATGTGATGCATCCAGACCGTCCATCCACTTGGAAAGATCATTTTAAGGCATGAGTTGAAGAATGAGACTGATCTATGATCAAGTGGGCCACCTATGGGTTTAGGCCCATTTGATTTATATAAGGCCTATGGGTTTAGGCCCATTTGATTTATATAAGGCCTATGGGTTTAGGCCCATTTGATTTATATAAGGCCTATGGATTTAGGCCCATTTGATATATAAGGCCTATGAGTTTAGGCCCATTTGATTTATATAAGGCCTATGGATTTAGGCCCATTTGATATATAAGGCTTATGGGTTTGGGCCCATTTGATTTATATAAGGCCTATAGGATTAGGCCCATTTGATATGTATAAAGCCCATGGGATTAGGCCCATTTAAGACACATAAGGCCCATGTGATTAGACCCATTATGATGTACTCTGAGGCCCATGGGTTATGACCCATTGCAATGTACCTAAGGCCCATTGGTTAAGCCCAGTAATGTGGCCCATTTGATGAACGTAAGGCCCACTAATGTAGCCCATTTGATGTAATGAAGGCCTAATAAGATGTACCTAAGGTCCATTACAATGTGTGAACCCAACATGGTTTGTGTAATGATGTTTACTACGGGTTATGGCTTGGGAACAATGGTGGTTTGACGTCCACATTGCAAGTATAGTGTTGGTTAAATGTCCACATTATGACTCTCCCCAGGGCCATTGATAGGCCGTAATTGTTGTGTGTAGGCCGTCTACGCCCATCTACGTTGTAAGGATAATTCATTACTTTGTAACATGCTTAGTATAATTCCATTATTCATGCCCATATGCATCGTATGTATGCTTGATATGAGGAATGTTTGATCATCGCATAAGCTGTTGGGCCGAGACATTTACGGGACTCCTTATGAGACGGAGTATCCCACATGAGCGCATGGTGCGCACGAGATTATTGCATGATTGTATAGTGTGACTCATGCATCTCGCATTTACGTGACATGTGACATCATGACCATAGCCTCCACAGGCATATCGTGGTTGACAGGATTGGATACCAGAAATCTTGTTCTACATGGGGTGCTATAGATATCCCTAGATGAAAGTCCCTAAACCCTTATGGTACCAAGAGATTACTCCAACATCTAGACTGAGTGGGTAGATAAGCGTCAAGTACCGATTACCAGATGGCTGCACTCTCCACTATGTCGTGGTCGGTTGGAAGGGGGTGCGGCCTTACCCGCCTGAGAGTAGGGGGCAAAGCTAGGCTGAGTTTAACCAGCTCAAGGAATGGATCCGCTATCGACGAGCCGAGCCCGATATTGGCAGGCGGATAGTGAGGTCTCATCCACTTACCTCATTGTGCGCGATGGGCGGCGATCTGGTTTAAAGTGTACTAGACCCCGGTGATATCCCAGAATTGAGCTGTATTGATATATGGACTTTGATTCACATGCTTGAGTTGCATCTCGCATCCCATGGCCTTGGTATGGCCGACAACATTCATTTCTTACATCGCATGGCCTTGGTATGGCCCATAGCTTTCATGGATTCATCAGCATACTCCGCATTACTCTGATATTTCATTATTACCTTGCGCACACACTTTCACCACCCTCTAAGCTTTCTATAAGCTTATGCACGACTGTTGCGTGCAGGTGACGTTGGCTTGCAGCAGCGTTGAGCAGGAGCGCTTTGCAGATTACTTTGGAGATTTTGTCCATCATCATTGTATTTTCCTTTATGCTCATTGTACATGTAAAGTTTTTGATCATAGTGAAAATGTAATGAAGTTTTTGGTTGTTGTTTGTGGGTTATGCCGTTGGTTATGCTTATCATGAATCAAATTGATCTTGAAAATCCTCCTTATAGCATCCTAGGATCGGAACCTGGCGAATAGGAGCTGGGAGCCGAGAATGGGGTTCTACGGAGGCTGTCGGTGCTAGATTCGGCGATCAAAAATTTTGTGAGCCCTATTTTCGAGTTTGGGGCGTAACAACCTCCCAACCTCCCTTGTATCATTTTCCAACTTTGATCCATACTAGGGTTGTCAGTCCTAGGAATCTCATACGATGTTATGGTTCTAGGTCACTGCAAGGGTTGCCAGGGCTGTCGCGCGCAATCGTTGCTCCTCTCCCCCATCACCGTATCAATACAGCCCTATTTATATCCTTAAGACTGCATCAGGACTCGTCGCCCCTATGCGGTGTCAGGATAAACTCAAGGTCACTACAGAGGGATCGTCACCAATCAGTGTAAGCCGACAACAAGAATATAGTGTCCCATACCACCATAATCTGCTCAGAGTAGGGTGCTCACTGGTCACTACGAGGAGGTTTGTGGCCCCAGCGTAAGCCGACAGCTCAACCACGGTGTCCCATACCACCATGTATGGCTCATGAGTCTTAGGTGATCATGGTACCACGGTTAACGGGAGTTTCAATGGTAAGATCGGTGTCTTAGATTCAAACAGTAGCAACCAAACATGGTGAACAAGCATCGATCAATCGGGTTAGTTGATAAGCCCAACTAGGCCAAGCGCACGTTGAGTTGAACGACATGAAATGCATAAGCACTCAGTGTGGCCTAACCACTACCGAACATCCCAAGCACGACTTAGATTCGTTAAACTCATCTTGTGTGGCGAAAATGACCTCAACCACCATTTGGAGTACGATTACCGATTACCTGGACTGTAGCACAGCCCCAATCATGTACAAGCTCAATAACAGGCATATGATTCATATGAATATTCATGAAGTATAACTTAAATATAAATACAATACATGGAGGGAATCATGTGCACTTGTAATATGATTCATCTAGGTTAATCAATCCATGTAGGAAATCATACCCACAGTTAACGTGATCGAGAATCATATTTCAACAACCTTAAGAATCTCATTTTACTAACTACTAACTCATTTAGGCATTTATATAAACACTTAGATTACACATTATATCATACATCTTATGTATTCAATAGAATACGTATTAGGGCGAATCCTTTCGTCAAAGGGTTACCGCCTATACAACAATCATATATCCATGATAGTTAGTCGTGGCGAGCACGAAAGCAAATTCCATACTCAATCAGTCATTTTTACAAACACTTAGAATACATACATTATCATACATGTGTATGTTGATTATACATGTATTAGACCAAATCCTTTCACTAGGGAATTGCCCCATATACCACTTGCATATACCCATGACAGATAATCATGGCATGCATGAATCCGGGTTCCGTCTTCATTTAGACATTTTCACAAACACGTGGGCTACACAGTTTAACATATATAGCTTATATTGGCCGTGGTGTGATTTAAGGCAAGTCCTTTCGCTAAGGAGTTGTCACACATATAACAAGCATATGTTCACGGTAATTAATCATGTTAAGCACAAATCTGAATTTTATACATATACGGTATTTTCTACAAATATGAGGAATACAGTATAATCAACATAGGTAATGTATAACTGAAAAATGAAACGGACAACACTGTACACATGTGAAATAACATCCTAGGCAAGAATAAATCATTACTTAACATTGAAAGTCTTGAAAACCATAACCTAAACGTATATAGTCCACACCTTAAACCAGAAAATGTGCAACGGAGTTGATTTAGACGATAAGTCTTCGTCAACGGCGGATCGACAACCTAAGGCATGAAATATGTTAGCTACAACATCACTTCAACTATCCTAGGCTATAAAACAGGTTAGGGTTAGGGTTTCTTACCTAAGAATGGAGTTGGAATCATCGAAAAAGTGATACAGGCAGGTGAATTTGACACGTAGAGAGACTGGGAAGAATCCTAGGAAGAAACTCCAACTTCTCCCTCACTTTCTCTCTTTTGAATAACTAGGGTTTGAAAATTCGCATGGGATTTGGGAATGAGCGTTTAAGGTCCTTATATAGGCCTAGAAGCGACGAAAATAGACTTGGGGTCAAGGTATACTTAGGTTATAACCAAATCGGGTCTGTTCCGATCCAACGGAGCACTTCTGGAGGTCCTGTTACTAAATACGGTCGAACTTAAGCTTTTTAATATCGGATCTAGGTCAAGCTAAGTTTTCAGTCCGGTCGGGTTTTCAGATCGACCGTAGTGGACCAGTTTCAGTTCAACGGTCACGGGAACTCGATCAGAGCTACAACTACTATGACATGTAAGGGCCACCTATCCTGATCCGAGGGTGAATTTGGGTCGAAATCTAATGATCAGAATGCTTAGAAATAATGCGCAAGCGACATGTGCCAGATTACTTAAAAATATAATTAAATTTCTAAATATCTTCCTTTTCTCACTCTCTTTACTCCGGACGTAATAAAATGGTCTCAGGACATCGTTTAAGCTTGATTTTCTAGGTGATTGTCAAGTCCAACTAAGCGATCATAATGGTCTAAGTTCATAGCTATCAGACTTTTGACGTGCGGTCTAGATTCGATACGAAGTTTCCAAAGGATCTCAAGGGCAACTGGGCTTAGAGATTGATTCTAGATTTCAGGGTCATATAGCGTCACTGATTCTATAGGTTTTGGGTCTTACAGATCGTATTGAAAGTAGTTGGTGCTAATTTCATAGGTAATCTAGTTTAGCGCTAGCCAATACACGTTAAATTTCTAAAGAATTTAGTTCTAAATGATTTCTTTGGCTTTGGATTTGAATCATGAGAAGTTACCAAAGTGCTATAATTGATCCATTGCCTAAGGCCGTCTAACTCCAAGTTGGAAAAAATCTGGGGTGTTACAATGGCGGTATATGATTGCGTGACGAATAAAATTAACAACATCCCCTTCTTTAACACTGCGTAAAGTAATCGCTTCTGTCCCTTTGGAGAATTAATCCATTGCTGCCAATATATATTGCTTACCTTTGGACGAAGGTGGATTTATGGGACCAATGACATCTAGCCCCCAAGCTGAAAAGGGCCAAGAAGCGACCAACTGATGCAGGTCTTCTGGAGGGATGTGTATGACATCCGCATGAATTTGACATTCATGATACCGCTTCGCATAATCAATCACATCTTTGAACATGGAGGGCCAATAATATCCCATTCGATGTACTCTATGGAACAGATTTCGACCAGCTTGATGTGCCTCACATTCCCTAGAATGCACTTCTCATAATGTTTGATTCGCCTCCCGCTCATCTAAGCAACGTAACAACATTCCATTGTACAATCTTTTGTACAATACTTCTCCGCATATAATGAACCTTTTTGACCGTTGCTTGATCTGTTGTTTCTCTACTAGTTCTTCTGGTAAGATGTCATATTTGAGATAATCGATGAGAGGTTGGCGCCAATCATTTGTTGTTATCTCCAAACATGATACAGGAAGTGTTTCAACAGTCTCTTCGATGATTTCTACGGATGGTAAAAATCTTCTCTCTTCTATGGTTACTTGAAGAGGACTTCAATTTGAGCGGGACAGGACTGCTGCTAGGTTGGCTAAAGCATCTGCCTTCGCATTTTTAGACCGCGACACGTGTGTAATTTTAACATGATAGAATTGTTCTAGCAACTATTGTGCTTTTTGATAGTAATGTAAAAGTTCTTGCTTCCTCACTTCGAACTAAGTTGTCAATTGGTTTATGATCAACTTAGAATCTCTGAAGATATGCAGCATTTTTATCTTCATTTCTCGGGCCATTTCCATTCCAATAATGAGAGCGCTGTACTCTGCCTCATTATTCGTGCATGTAGTACCCAACATAAAAGAGTAAGGAAACAAGTCACCTTGAGGAGTAATGAATATCACTCCTACCCCCGCTCCTGATGCTCGAGCGGCACCATCAAAGTGCATCTGTCACGGGTTTTATGACTCAGCCAACATTATTTGTTCATCTGGAAAGTCTTCATTGATAATTTCATGTTCTACTGCGGGATGCGTTGTGAGGAAGTTTGCCACTGCTTGTCCTTTTACTACTTTTGCCGGTTCATATGTAATGGTATGTTCTGAAAACAACAACATCCATTTGGCTAATCTGCCACTCAACATCGGCTTGGTCATTAAAAACTTAATAGGGTCTTCCCTTGAGATCAGAGTTATATCATGAGAGAGATAATAATATCTTAACTTCTGTATCTCGAATATCAACTCTAGACACTCCTTCTCGATTGGTGTATAGTTACATTCTGCACCCATCAGTGTTCGGCTTAAATAATAAAGAGCAGTTTCTTTTTCGGCTTCATTCACCTGAGCTAACAAAGTCCCTAAAGATCTTTCAGCCACAAATATGTACAGAAATAGCGATTTCCCTTTTATTGTAGCAGTCAGTACTGGCGGCCATTTCAGCAAATCTTTGATGGAGTCAAACGTGTTCTGGTAGGCTTGGTCCCACACAAATTTTGTATCTTTCTTCATCAGATGGGAAAACGGTTGACACCTCCCTGCAAGATTCGAAATGAAACGGCGAATGTATGCTAGCTTTCCTTGCAAACTTTTTAATTCCTTCAATGTTTTCGGTGGTGGCATATTTTGACTGGCTTGGATTTTTCCCGGATTAATCTCAATGCCTCTATGCCGGATAACAAAAATGAGGAACTTTCCTGAAGACACTCCAAACACACATTTAGCTGGATTCATTTTTAACTATTTCCTTCTAAGCCGTTGAAAGACTGATGTCAAATGTTCGTGATGCTCTTGATGATCTCCTGATCTGACCACCAAGTCATCAACATAGCATTCAACATGCGTATGCATCATATCTTGGAAAATATTCTGCATTGCCCTCTGATACGTTGCTCCAGCATTTTAAAGACCAAATGACATGACTTTATAACAATAGATCCCCAATGACGTTCTGAATGCTGTCGCTTGTTCGTCTTCAGGTGCCATCCTTATTTGATTATACCCTGCGTAACTGTCCATGAAGGACATGATAGCGTACCGAGTGGTGCTATCAATCAGTAGCTCCGTTATCGAGAGGGGAAAATTATCTTTCAGATAGGCCTCATTTAGATCTCTGAAGTCCACACACACTCTGACTTGCCTATTTTTCTTTTTCTTCGGGATGATGTTTGATATCCATTTGGGATATTTGACTTCCCTAATAAACCCAACTTTTATTAACTTGGTCACTTCTTCTTCTATCAGGGGAACCAAGTCCGGATGAAATTGCCTTTGCGCTCGTTTAACTGATTTTTTCTCTTTGGAGATGTTTAATCAATGCATTGCCACTGAAGGTTCTAAGCTCAGCATTTCCGCATATGTCTAAGCAAAGACATCTTTATTTTCTTTGAGGAGTCGAACATATTCCTCAGACTCCTTTGCAAAAAGACCGGCACTGATAAATGTATTTCTTAGTTCCTTTTCCGTGCCTAGATTTACCTCTTACAGGCTATCTATCATTGACTACCTCTCATCTTCTATCTATTTTGGTGCCATTTTAGGACGTTCAACTGTCTTGGGATCTTCTTCTGATGACTCGCCAACAAAAACTATATTTACTGACGATTCCGCCCCTAACCCTTGGAACCTTCTTCACTTTTCTTGACCAATCCTGATAGGAATCTGGATTCCTTTCCCATGATTCAAGCCAGTGGGCTCTTCACAATCAAAGCCCATATTTTTCATAATTTCTTTGCTTTTTGGACTATATTTTTTGAGATCTTGCGGTGTTAGCCTGTCGTGATACACATTATTCTCTGCCTCTTCCTCGACCCTTGACTCTATCAAAGTGTAAAATTCTATTGGTTCTTGATGCTTTGAGCTGGCCTTAACTTAAAATCTCCCTAGAGCAGTCGGGAATGGTTTATTCCTTTCAACGTGCGGCAATGACATCGTGTAATTGGATTGTAAGATTTTTAACTGTTCTGGTGACAACAAGATCAGTGGCAATTTCCCTAGTTGTCTCAAGTATTTCGGTACAAAATAGAATTTCTTCTTTGTTTCAGCAACCCTGGCTAACCTTGCTTCATCTGCTTCTTCTTTTACTATATTTATTTAAGTATTAGTTGGGACTTTGCTTTCATCGTTCTTTCTTTCTTCCTTGGCGAACACTTTATAGTAGCTAGCATCAACGAAGAAGGATTCGACTTCTGTATATAGCTTCGCATCAGCCATTACTTTATACTGTATTCCATCTTTGCAGTACTTAAAGCATTGATGTAGAGTAGAAGGTACAATACTGTACTGATGTATCCACGACCTTCCCAGAAGGAGATTATATGTCGTCGTGGCGTTTATAACATGCATACGATGTCAGTAGTCAGCTCTCCTATTTCCAGCGTTACTTAATCATGTCAAGCGCACGTTGTCCATCTTAGTTGAAACATTATATCATCATGCCACTAGGGTGTAGATCTGTCTGGCAGTAACCCAACTAACTCAACATTGAGAGTGATAGGAGATTCACTGCGGACCCATTATCTATCATAATTCGCTTAACTTTCTTCCCTCAGATATGACCTTCTATCATTAACGACCTGTTATGCTCTGCTTCACATATCAAATCGTTGTCAGAAAAGGAAACGATTGGTAAACAATCCTTCTGTTCATTATCCTCTGCATGCTCCATCTCTACTAGCAAAGTTTCTCTAACATCATGGTCAGACAGCGCCTGGACTAAGCTACACCAAAATTCTTCTGACAATTTAGGCACATCGTAAACGCTAAGTCGAGCCGGGATCCCTTTCAAATGGCTCACCACGTCGTAAGTCACCTTCATCATCTTATCCTTCTTTTCATTCTGATCATCTTTGTCTTGTATTTCACTGGCTTCTTTTCTTATGCCCCCTGCCTTCTGTTTTGTAGGACTTATTATCATCTTTCCTGATCTCAGGGTGATCATTGATACCTTCTTTATGGCCTTGTGATATTTTTCCTCTTTTTCATCTTGAGACCTTTCCCTAATTATGAGCGTATTCACTGTTACCATGGTGCTCTTTTCTTTTTCTTCACCAATTACTATTTCACCTTTGTTTATCATTCACTGTATTATACACTTCAGCGTATAACAATTTTCCGTTGGATGCCCTATCAGATGATGATAATGGCAGAAATCCTTTTCTCTAGTCCATGTCACATCTTCAGGACGTTTGGGTTCCGGTAACGATATTGTGTCGGCTTTCAGTAGCTGATTCATCATAGGAATAATATCTTCTTTGTCGAAAGCGAATCCTTCATGAGAATTATGCACTCTAACCCTCTTCTTGTCATATCTGTTTCTTGACTGTTGCCACTCTTCTTTATGTTCTTGTGTCTGGTCTTTTGAATCCCTTGTGCTCTTACTTCCTTTATCCTGCTCGATGGTATTTGCAGCCATCCTACTGGGTATTTTCCTACCTGGTTCATGGTGAAAGGCTGGCATCTTATGAGTCATTAATCTTAAAGCATGAGCCTTGGTGGTTAGGTCGCAGAAAGTTTGGATATCGGCACTAGTGAGTCCAAATGTGATTCCCGTTTCCATAGAGTTCAGGAACATCTTGACTTGTTCTTTTTCTTCCGACAATTGCATGCACGAAGCTCCTAATGTCTTCCACCTGTCTATGAATTTTTCAACTGGTTCTCCTTCTCTTTAACGTACAGAAGCCAATTCTATGATGCTCACGTCACGTTCTGAAGAGAAGAAGTTTGACATGAAGGCATCTTGCATCTCCTCCCATGTACGTATAGACCCTGGATCTAAACTGGAATACCATTGGAATGCTTTTCTTGTTAGTGATGACCTGAATAACCGTAAGAAATACTAAGGTATTGTAGAGAAATTTTCCATGTTGGTGATGAAGTGCATTAAGTGCTCTTTTGACAATCCTTCCCCGTTAAACTTCTGAAAGTTCGGATGCTTGAAGTTGGCTAGAAAAGGGATATCTTCTACTTTCCTTGAGTACGATGTCCGGTACTTGAAATGGCCAGTAATTGCGCGCTCTCTTTCCATTCTGACGGTTTCTTCAACAACTTTTCTTACATATTCTTGTGTTACAGTCCTCGCAACCGGAGCAGATCCTCTTAATCCTATCCCTTATGGGTGAGAGCATTCAGGATGGCTTTCATGTCCATTTACTACACACGTTATTGGTGGAGCCGGTATTTGGGCCATATTATATGCAAGAGTTGCTAGTGCTTCCCTGAGGTTTCTGTAGTCATCCATTAGCGCTCTTTGTGCTTCTGCCATTTCATTAATATGATCTTCAGTAGATGGCCTATCTTCCCGATTTGTCTCGACAATGTGTACTATGGCTTCTCTACTTTTTGACGAAGTCGTAGCTGGAGTAGAGCGAGAGGACTTTAACGTCATGGGGCTTACAAAGAGGGGAGAAAGTGGAGTATCGTGTGACTCTTATGTACTTCCTGTGCTATCGATCGATTGGGGTGATACGGACATCGACGAGCTTGCCTGGGGTGACATGAGCATTGGTGATCCCATCATTGGTGCTTTACCCTTTTGCTCTTTCATCCATCTGCCCCTTGGGGCAATTAAAATCGAAAAGTCACGTGATGTTAACCATGGAATTGCTCGTTCGAGATAAATTGCAGGGGGAGCGAGTTCAGGATTTCTTTTGGCTGTGTTGCGCGTCAGAGGGCCCTTAGCTCTCGACGAAGGCAAGTTTGTTCGGAGATTCCTTGCATTTCGTATTGTTGTCCTACGAGTCATTACTAGGGTCCAGTCTTTATCTCCTTCTGACGGCGGAGGTGAAACAGATATGACCCCAGCTGTAACTTATGTCAAGCTGTTCTTGTTTGTAAGCAGTTGAGTCCTGTATTTCTGAGGTGAGTCCGGCATGCATTCTATCATGAACCCAGTTGGAATGAAACAGAACCTCACTTTCATCATAGTAGTTGTCATTAATTATGATTTATAGTTTGATTCAAAAGCCTTCAATGACAAATTATATTTATAATTAGAATCTCTAGAGTAAATATTCTATCTTAGAGATGAAGGGGGGGATGTTCCTATTAAGAGTCGCCATTTTGGCATTGGAAGACGCCAAAAGAAATGCCATGAAAATTCTATGATACCGTCAATGTTGTTATTGGAATAATAATAATAAAAATAATTCCCCAGCAGAGTCACCATTTTTTTCGACAAGAAAATAAATGTGTTTAATTTGGGGGATTTATTTTATTCCAATATAACAAAGAGATTTCATACAATAATCATGGTGTTATTAATTCTGAGTTCATATTCATCCCTTCCAAATCCCTTGATTCTAAGATAGAATACTGAATAAATGGTAATTAATAAGGTTATATGTCAAATCTCAAATTTGGCAGCATTCCGGTGCTATTTCGGTCATCTCCTAGGTACTTAGGAGGAATGTTGAATTTAATCAACCAATTTCCCTTTTGAACTAGTCCGTTGTGCCAAGGAGAGGGCTTGAAGCAGTGAAGGTCGAACTCCAATGATTTTGGTAGCATTTCGACCCCTTTTTGCCTTGGCCACATGGTGACCTAGTTGTGTGACCAGCGCAACTGAATTACTGGTTGCACGGTCAGTGCAACATAATTCTTGGGTGTGCGATCCGTGTAGTTTCTCTCTTGCGTTGCGCGATCAGCGCAACTTAGTATCCCAGTTGCGTGACCCACGCAACTGACTCTACTCCTCACCTTCAATCTATCTTCAGAGTTCCAACTTTCTCCAGAAAACCTTCTGTCCCAAATGAGGAGGGGAGTGGGGTATTTATAGGCCTCTACACGTGTTAACCCTCATTTCTTGTGCCATGAGCCCCACCTTGGTTCAATTCTAGCCGTTTATCTCGATTTGTGTCTGTTTATGGTTGCGCTACCCATGCAAGGGTAAAGATAGCCGCGCGATCCGTCCAATGGTTATTTTTGGTACGCGATCCGCGCAAGGATAAAATGATCTTTTCCTCTCGTGTAACACCTATTATAGATGCGTGATGCCTAAGATTCTTTCTACTGATTACACGAGCTGCGCAACAACTGGTCTAGTTGCGCGATCCGCGCAACATCATTTGTTCCCTTCTTCATTTCTTTACTTTGTATTGGTTTTTCTCATCTTTGGATTTTCCTTCATGATAATTTTTTATGCTCCAACATTGATAGAGTCAGGGATATAAAATCTAACCTGAATCTGAAGCAGGTCATCCTCAGTCAAAACTGAGGGTACTAGCCCCCTTGGTCCTTCCTCGGTCAAAGCTTTATCAACCGCGGCTTCCTCGACTTCATCATCCTCATCCACATCAGGGGGATTGGGCCTGCATGGAGCAGTTTCTATCATTGCCCCCAGCCTAAGAGAGGAGTCAGACATCCTAACAGATGTCATCGGCCTATGCGCTAGGGACTCCATCACCCTTTGTGAATGTCGTAATGTGGCATCAACACTGGCCACTATCTTTACTGGCAACAAGCGTGGTTCTAAAGCGGCCCAAAAGCTACTCGTTCCTCCCTCATCACTGTATACTCCCTCTCGGGGGCTTATGGAGTCTAACATTGTTTAAAAGAAAATAAAAGGGAGGGAGAAAAATGCTCATTGGAGTTTACAGTGACTACCGAAAAATGCAAAGAGGGCAGAGAAAGCGAAAGGACAAAGAACAGGAGAAAAAGAGGCACAAAAATGCTCAATTCGGGGGGTTACCTCATGACACCCGCATTAAAGGAGGAGCCAACTCGACACCCCCTCGAGCTCCCTAGTTTGACACGTGGCACCATGACACACGTTGTACGGATTCGTCATCAATTTCCCTGCCACACGCCCACCACTCATTTTCCCCAACCGTTGAAACAACGGCCTTTGGCTCGTGCGGCCTTGAGAACTAAACCAACGCATGTTTAGGATGAGGTAGTCCTCTTCGGTATTCGAGCTAGCCATTATACCAGCAATAACTGCTCCATTATAAGTTCTGACTGTGCACAATCCAACCCAACACCGATCTACTCCTCGACCTCCATAGATTGGCACAAGGAGTAGGGAGCTCACTGTTAGTGGAAAAATATGACAAGTCAATAAGTTGGCTTATGGAATGGACCAACTCTACTCATATCGCCAGGATTTACTAGGTGTAGAGCCTGGTCAAGGCCCACATGTCCAGAACCACAAGGTGAGACCTCTAAGGAGGTCAGTACGCCTTTAAGGATATTCAAAAGGGTCCTTCAGAGGCTGCTTCACACTGACCCAGTTCATGGGTCAACTATTAATCAAGCACAAGCTGACTAGATCTTGGCTTAACCTTACTTTGACCTATTCTCTAGGTCAATTACGGATCCACCATACCTCAGCTGATACCCGATTGAAGGCTAGCCATCTACAGTCAACCATAATCTGGCCGAGAATGAGTTGGCTAGCGTAAGCCATCTGAGCATACCAACACTCCGAGATCAATCGATGATCAGCCGAGCTCCTCCATCAGTCGTTCTCATCTAGACGCTTAGAGCCGAGCCAAGGAGTTGGCACAATATCAAAGATCCTCTTCCGAAATCCACGGAAGAGTAAACCTCTGATTCTGGAAATCCAGGAGATCGAGGATCTCAAGATCATCATAGATAATGATCAATTCCCCTTAGGGAAAGTTGGATATGCCACACAGATTGTATTTCTTCTATAAATAGAGTGTTTTCCCATGATGAAAGGTATGAGACATTTATCTCTCATCCCTGAACTGTAAAGTCTGTATCCTAGTCTGTACTACTCCGTCGACTCCCGCGATCCTTCCCGTCGAATTTCAAAAACTCGTGACCTATAATCGACATTTGCGCGCGATCATAAGTCATATCCTATAGATTTGAGTCGGCTTAATCCGAGACATGTACTATTACGACCACACCATTACCGCAGTTCCAACACCGCGTCTTGCTTACTAATCTGATACCCTGGCAGGGAGATGTGGACCCTGGTTCAGTTCAAGGAAAATGCCACGCATTTGTAATTCCAAGAGAATCCCTACCCAATGTCACATCAATCAATCAATTGATCAATCCTATCAAGGGTTAAGTACATGTCAAGTACACATCACCTTACACCACATCCCCAAGCGACCTTAAAGTCAAAGCAACCCATCCCTTACATGCCAAGTACACATCACCCATCACTCACTCACCCATCAACTCTCTCTTACAACCACCCTCTCCCTCTCTCTCTTTCTCTTCACATTTTTTAAGCAACAAAAATGGTGGACATCCAAGCATTTTCAAGGAGAGAAAGTGTGATGTGTGTGGCTCACTTCCTACAACAAGATCCATCATCCTAGCCCTTCATTTTTCATCATCTTCCATCAAAGTGAGGCACAAGAAGATCGACATTCCATCGGACCAAGAAGATCGAATAGTGGGTGTTTCTATAGGCCTAGATTTCATTTTTGATGATGGGCCAAGCGAGGTTTACTGATTGATGGTATGGATCTCACTTTGGACCCTAGATGTGGTCGATGGCTCATCTTGATTCTCATGATCATTCCATGATGGGGCCATTCTCCATGGACCCCATCATAATGTGTATTTTTCATGCATGGATAGGGTCATCCAGACCTTACATTTCGGTGGAAAAATGATCTCCATTATTGATTTTAATCAGTGAGCCCATATGTAATGAGACCCACTTGATGTATGTTGTAATGAATGGAAGGAAGTGTAAGCCCCGTATCGTAGACCGTACCGTTCCATAGACTTCCCGGTCTTACCGGTCGAATTTCGGTAACCTTCAACCCTTAACCAATATTTTCATGCGACACTGATTCGTATGCTGTCAACCCGTATCGACTCAACCCAAGACCTTTACCATAGCGACCGCACCGTCGCCACGGTTCCGATGCAGCGACTTGCGCGCCAAGGCGATACCCTGGTCAAGAGATGTGGGCCAACGTTCGGTGCGAAGAAAACGCCGCGCGTTGCGAAACCTAAGAGAATCTCTACTAGGTGTCACATCAATCCCATCAATCCATCACATGTCAAGTACATATCAAGTACATGTCAAGTACACATCACCTTTCATCGATTCCCAAGCAACTACAAAAGTCAAGAATCTCTTACAATCCCATACCTCTGTTACACCAAAAGGCCTCAAAGTCAAAAAGTTCTTACACCACCCATGCTTTTCTTACACAAATGGCCACAAAAGTTAATATTTTCTTACACCCATCACTCACCACATCCATCACCCATCTCTCTCTCTCTCTCTCTCTCTCTCTCTCTCTCTCTCTCTCTCTCTCTCTCTTCTCATTTTCAAACTCAAAAAAATCTTAGGAGAAAAATCTCATACGTATGAGAATTCTCCAAGCCTCTCCCTCTCTTTCAAAACTTTAAGTGTGGCCCACTTTCCTACCCCATGATCTCCCATCCTAACCATCCATTCTTCATCTCCTCCATTGGAATCAAAGCTAAGGTGCTAAGGAACTCATAGGAGTAAGTAGATCGAACGGTGGGTGCTCCTCTAGATGTAAAAAATCTAATTTTTATATCCTAGATGTTTTCTTTCTTTTATGAGGGAAGTGTAGGACCCACCAATCAATGGTGGAGATCCTACACAATCCCATGGTTGTGGCCTAATGGCCTACCTTATGCATGCATGATCCATGCATAGGGCCTTTCTCTATAGGCCCCATCATGGTAGTTTTATTTCATATCATATTATTTTTGGGTCATCTAGACCTTATAACTATGGTGGGGATGGCATCCTCACCATAGATTTTAATTATAGGCCATGCATGTGAAAGATCCATGTTGTAAATGTAAATCTAGGTATGATGTGCGGGTGTGATTGATCTTGGGAGGGCTCAATAGTGGCAGAGCCCCTTTTTCTATGGCCGGATTGTCCTTATATCTCTCTTTTCCCTCATTTTATTTTCTGATGTGTGTGGCCCATTAATGTATTTCCCTTTTTATTTAACTTATATAATAAATTTTATCTAAGTACATGTTGCTGTCCAGAATTTTCTAGACAGTTTCTGGTTGTTTTTTAACCAGATTTTGAGACTATTTGGGGGACTATTCATACCTATTAAATATACTTTTCTGAAAGGTGGGGATCTCATCGTGATGTCCTCAAAATTTTAGCCCCAACTGACCTTCATTGGGGTCCCAAAGGTGTGGTCCAAGTGAGGTGGACAGTCTGGATTTTCTGCACTGTTCCAGCAACATTCCACCATGGATAGTATGATTTTTGAAATTTATTAAAATACCTATGGGTGTTTAAAAATTATAAAAAATTTTAGGGGACGGCCTACTTATGGTAAGACCCACATACAAAATTTTGGGGCCAATGGACACCTGTACACACCATGGTGATGGCGGGATCGGCCCATTATAATATGGTGTCCAGATCAGTTCAATTTTCAGGACAGATTGATTTATGTAAATAAATTAAAATATTTACAGATGTCCAAAAATTCTTAAATTTTTTAAGAGTGTGGTACACTTATGTTAGAACCCACTTACCAAATTTCAGGGCCAATGGACCCCTGCACACACCGTGGTGAGGGCCGGACTGGCCCACCACGTTGGGACGTCTAGGTCTGTCCGATTTTTCTGGACAGTTTGTTTTGTTTAAATTAATTAAAATACTTAGAGATATCTAAAAATTATGAAATTTTGTGGAGGTGTGTCCCACCTATGGAAGTATCACTCTGTGAAATTTCAGCCTCAAGTGACCCCGTTTAAGTATCCAAAAGAATGGGCCAAGATGGTTGGACTCCCAGATTTTTCTGCTGTGCAGTCCAGCAATATGCCTTGATAAAAAACCATAATTCAAAAATATTTTTTCTGATGGTGGGCCACCTTTTTGGGTTTTCTCTCATTGTATGCATGATGAGGGACCTTGGCCCTCAATTTTCAGAGTTTTAGAGGCCTTGGACCCACTCCAATGGAGTGCCCAAAATTAGGACAACAACATGTTATAATTATGCTGGCCTTGGGCTGAAATTTTGAGGAGTGGGGCCCACCATATTATAAAGATCTTAGAGGAAATGATTTATACCTTTAGTTCCTTAAATATTGGGCTTAATGAATGCACTTTTGAGGCCCACCACAGTTGAATTTAATTGGGTCCATAAATGTAGCTAGTTGTTGAACTATTTAAGGCCCATAGAGTGGACCCATTTGATGTGTTTCAAGGCCCATGGGATTAGGCCCATTTGATGTAATTTAAGGCCCATAGAGTGGACCCATTTGATGTGTTCCAAGGTCCATGGGATTGGACCCATTTGATGTATTTTAAAGCCCATGGTATTAGGCCCATTTGATATGTATAAGGCCCATGGGTCGAGAACCATTTGATGCAATCTAAGGCCCACGGGTTATGACCCATTGCAATGCACATAAGGCCCATTAGTGCGGCCCATTGATGTGGCCCATCTGATGAGTAAAAGGCCCACATGACAAGGCCCATTTGATGTATTTAAGGCCCAATGGGGTGTACCTATGGTCCATTGTAATGTGTGATCCCAACCTGGTTTACGTAATGTTATTCACTACGGGCTACACCTTAGGAGCAATGTTGGTTTGACGTCCACATTGCGAGTATAATGTTGGTTAAATGTCTGCATTGCGACTCTCCCTAGGGCCCATTGGTAGGCCTGTACTTGCTGTATGCAAGCCGTCTAGGCCAGCTGCGTTGTAAGGATAGGGCATTACTTTATAACATGCTTAGTATAACTCCATGACGCACAACCCATTTATATCGGTCCATTTGATCGGCTTGCTCGTATCGGGCATTTGATTGATTTAGCCCATATGATTGATTAGGCCCATCTTGATATATTTGTAGCCTGTTGCTAAGGCCATATATGAAGCCCGTTGTTGAGGCCCACCTTGATGTGTATGAGGCTCGTTGTTGAGGCCCACCTTAATGTGTATGAGGCCTGTTGTTGAGGCTCACCTTGATGTGTGTGAGGCCTGTTGTTGAGGCCCACCTTGATGTGTATGAGGCCTGTTGTTGAGGCCCACCTTGATGTGTATGAGGCCCGTTGTTGAGGCCCACCTTGATGTGTATGAGGCCCATTGTTGAGGCCCACCTTGATGTGTATGAGGCCCGTTGTTGAGGCCCACCTTAAATATATATGAGGCCCATGTTGTAAGGCCCATTGTGATGTATGCAAGGCCCATGGGTCATGGCCCATTGTAATGTATGTAAGGCCTAATTGGTGCGGCCTATTCGATATATTTATGGGATCCATGTCATTAGGCCCATCCTGTCGATTGGTGACCCGTCCATTGAGGCTCACCCGTGGTATATATTTGAGGCCCATGTGTAGGGCCCACCTATTGTGTATTTAAAGCCCATGGGTTGTGACCATAGTGATGTATATTAGGCCTATGTGATGTAGCCCATACTGATGTGTATTAGACTCGTTGTTGAGGCCCACCTTGATATGTATGAGGCCTATTGTTGAGGCCCACCTTGATGTGTATGAGGCCCGTTGTTGAGGCCCGCCCATTGTTGAGGCCTACCTTGATGTGTATGAGGCCTGTTGTTGAGGCCCACCTTGATGTGTATGAGGCCCGTTGTTGAGGCCCACCTTGATGTGTATGAGGCCCGTTGTTGAGGCCCACCTTGATGTGTATGAGACCCGTTGTTGAGGCCCACCTTAAATATATATGAGGTCCATATTGCAAGGCCCATTGTGATATATGCAAGGACCATGGGTCATGGCCCATTTCAATGTATGTAAGGCCCAATTGGTGCGGCCTATTCAATATATTTATGTCATTAAGCCCATCCTGTTGTATTAGTGACCCGTCCATTGAGGCTCACTCGTGGTATATATTTGAGGCCCATGTGTAAGGCCCACCTATTGTGTATTTAAAGCCCATGGGTTGTGGTCATAGTGATGTATATTAGGCCTGTGTGATGTAACCCATACTGATGTGTATTAGACCCAGGTATGTGACTCACCTGCGAAGTATATTTGAGGCCCATTGTGATATATCTGAGGCCCATGGGTGTGACCCATCCAGATGTATTTGAGGCCTATGGGCAAGGCCCATTGTGATATGTGTTAGGCCCATGACCAGGGCCCACCTGTTTCGTATATTTGGCCCTTGTGTGAGGCCATGTGCCCATTATATATTTGATTCTATGTGGGCCATTCCTTGGGGGCAATGTTGGTTAAAAGTCCACATTGTCGACGCCGGTTATTGATACCGTTTATGAGTATGTGACATCATAACATCATGATACATGCACATTCGCATCATCTGCATGTTTGTTATGAGATGTGTTTGACCATTGCATATGTCATTGGGCAGGATGATGTGAGACTCCCTGATAGGTGGATATTATCTCACATGAGCACATGACATGCGCAAGATTGATGCATGTTTGGATTGTATGACTCATGCATCTTGCATTGTGTTGTGATTACTGTATGCACTAGTGACATCAGGGCCGTAGCCTCCACAGTTATATCGTGGATGACCAGATGGGACACTGGAAATCTGTTCGAGCATCAAGCTGCCATAGATGGCCCTGGGTGAAAATTTCTAAATACCCTCTTGGTTTCAGAGGATGTTCCAATGTCTAGACCGAGTGGGTAGATGAGCGTTGAGTGCCGATTACCAGATGGTTGCGCTCTCCACTGTGTCGTGGTCAGTTGGAAGGGGTGCGGCCTTACCTGCCCGAGGGAGTAGGCATGGCTAGGCTGATTTTGACCAGCTCGAGGAATGGGTCCACTATCAGCGAGTCGGGTAGGTATTGGTAGACTACTGACAGGCAGATAGTGAGGTCTTTTCCACTTACCCAGTTGTGCGCTTGATTGGGGCGGCAGGTGGTGTGAAGTGTAATAGACCCCGGTGATTTTTCGAGAGAGGAACTGTACTGATATGAGGACTGACATGATATTATGACACCACGTCACTGTTGTGCATGTGGGTGGGCGCACGTGAGCGAACGCTGATGTGGGCGGGGCTAAGGCCTGGGCGAGCTACCACACTGGGCGAGCTACCAGCGGTTGGAAGGCTACTATGTTGATAGGCTTCTGAGTAGGAGTCACATACTCATTCATTCATCCATTCACTATCCACTCAGCCTGGTGGTGCACAACTAATTATTGTGTATCTTCGTTATGGCAAGGATTTCGGTTGGGCGCGCGACTAACCTGAGATCAGGAGTTTACCACGTTGAATCAGACTATCCAAATTTAGGTATGAGACTGGTTTGGATAGAGGTTCCTTGTGGTGGACCCCATAGCCTGCGATACTACGTACTATCATCCCGACATCACACTCCAGTATGGTCATTCCATTAGCACCATATACTACATATTCCATTACATCTTCGACGTGTGACATTGTGGGTTGTTATGTTTTTGTATTCCTGTGACTTAGATGAGAGTGATGATATTTGTTAGCTCTTTCGAATTGTGTATTACATTATACCCTTGTCATTCAACATTTGATTATCTATGACTCATCATTTGCATAGCTGTCCTATATTACGTATTCTGATATTGATTTACTTATGGGCTTGTTCATACTTCCGTTTATTCTGTTATCGCATGATTATAATCTTGTCAGTATTTCTGTTTACACTGATAATTCCTGCTCTTATCAATGTTTCTGCTTATTCAGTCATTGTATGATTTATGGATTAATAGCTTTCCGGTATTGTATGATTATGATATTGTATTGAATACTTGGCACTTATCTCGTGCACACACTTACACCACCCTCTAAGCTTTCTATAAGCTTATGCACGATAGATGCGTGCAGGTGATGTTAGGTTGCAGCAGCATTGAGTTTGGAGCGTGCAGATGTTTTCTAGAGCTTTGATTTTGACATATATATTTCCCTTTCAACATTGTATTCAAATGATTATATTAGTGGATATGTGATGATGATGTTGCCTTTATGATTTGGGTAAACTTGTGGTTATGCTTATTACTAGTTAAATGTACAAAAAAAAATCCTCCTTGTAGGATCCCAGGATCGAAAATCTAGCATATGAATGCTAGGAGCCGAGAATGGGGTACTACGGAGGCTGTCGGCACCGGATTCGGCGATGGGATTCCTGTGAATCCGATTTATGGGTTTGGGGCGTGACAGGGAGGGCCCATAGTGTCGGGGTCCCTCCATCATCAGTGTCTCTCTCTCTCTCTCTCCTCCCTTTTTTTTAAGGCCCACATGATGAGTGTATGTGATATCTAGGCCGTCCATCAAATGGACCCAATGGCCGTCCAAGCCATGTGAGCCCTACCCTCTGGATGATGGGAAAACAAAAATATTAGATTGATACAAATCAAGTGGCCCACGTCCACGTGGGGCCCATCTTAATGAAATGTATACCCACATTTTCCATCCAATGTCCTTGGACGCTGGACATTGTTAAGAGTGAACAGACAGTGAGGTGTACTCACTGCAAAAATATCAGTTCGATTCCAAAGCTTGGGTGGACTGCTCATGCAACTCCCACCTTGATGCATGGGTCTGATCCACATCGTCCATCTCGTTCCCCTGCTCATTTTAGGCATTGAGTCGAAAAATAAAGCCAATCTGATTATCTAGCGGGCCATAGCATAGAGAACAGTGTTTTCTACCGTTGAAATTTACCTTAATGTTTCTTGTAACGCCCTAAAATTCGGGGGTCGAGCATAACTCAGCTCCCGAGTTCCAAAACATCACTTATGCAACATATTTGATGATGATTGTATGTTGACTGTATTAATGCATAAAACATGAGATAGATCAAGATAGATAGCAGACACAATTCAGGGAATTTTAAGGAAATGCAAGCAGAAGACTTAAATAAACATATAATTCAAAATAAATCCTCAAATGATACGTGCTCTACCCAGGGCAATATACATATATCTGTGTCTCAAAATACATACATGAACTGTTCAAAATGATACAATATATGTCCCAAAACATCCCCGCTAGTCAGGACAAGGCTCACATGAACCCGCCTAAAAACTGCATGTAAGAGAACGCCTCCTCGTCCTCGTCGAAGTCTGACTCCGCCTCGCAAGCATCTTCATCTCCTACAGCTAAGTCAGGGTCTGGTTGGTGTTTAAATACCGTCCCAGAATGTGGGAGTGAGTGATCAACTCAGTGGTACTATATAGCAAAGGTTAACATGTTATCAATCTAGTCAAGCAGTAATGATAAGGCAGTACAATAAAAAAAAGTCCTAAATCTCCTGTTAATGCAAGCATGACATGAAAAATGATGCATGCCCTCACCACAAACTCCCTCATGCGACAACATCTAACGATCACGGGGTGAATCACTTCCTCAGTGCTCTATTACCAACACTGTTAGCACATGCAATGCGTGTTATGAATATGATTACCAAGTTCTTATTAGTCCTTTTCATATAGTAGGATTGGGAAGCTAAGACACCTCCCTTATATCATTTCTCAATGTTGATCCATTCTAGGGTCGTCAGTCCTAGGATATCTCATACGATAGTATGGTTCTAGGTCGCTGCAAGGGCTGTCAGGGCTGTTGTGCGCAATTGTTGCCCCTCTCCCCCATCACCTTATCAATACAGCCTTATTTATATCCTTAAGACTGCATCAGGACTCATCGCCCCCATGCGGTGTCAGGATAAACTCAAGGTCACTACAGAGGGCTCGCACCAATCAGTGTAGGTCAACAGCCAGAATATAGTGTCCCATACCACCATAATCTGATCAGAGTAGGGTACTCACTGGTCACTACGGAGAGGTTTGTGGCCCCAACGTTGGCCGACATCATGACCACGGTGTCCCATACCACTATGCCCAGATCATGAGTCTTAGGGGATCTTGGTACCATAGTTACGGGAGTTTCACTGGTAAGCTCAGTGTCTTAGATTCAAACAGTAGCGACCACGCAAGGTGAACACGCATCGGTTAATCGGGTTAGTTGATAAGCTCAACTAGGCCAAGAACACGTTGAGTTAAACGACATGGAATGCATAAGCACTCTGTGTGGCCTAACCACTGCCGAACGCCCCAAGCATGACTCAGATTCGCTAAACTTATCTTGTGTGGCAAAAGCAACCTCAACCACTGATTACGGAACATTTTCTGATTACCTGGACTGTAGTACAGCCCCATTCACAAACAAAGATAATAACTAGCATATGATTCATATTCTGCATCCATGTGAGCAATCATGAAATATAACTTTAATGTAAACAGTACATGCAGGAATTTATGCACACATTTATCATGATTTAACTAAGTACACAATCCATGGAGGAAATCATACACTCATTTAGTATGAACAACTTAAGTTACATGATTCATGGAGGGAATCATACACACAAATACTTTAGTTGAAATCCATATCTCAACCATCTTAACAATCACACTTTACTAACTACTAACTCACTTAGGCATTTATTCAAACACTTAGGTTACACTATTCGACATACATCACGTATGTCGTCCCTATTGCATATTAGGGCAAGTCCTTTCGCCAAGGAGTTGCCGTATACATATCAGGAATATAACAACGATCATTAATCATGGCAAGCATATTAACAGATTTCATACGCATACATGTATTCTACCGTGTACATGAAATACAGTATTTACAATATACAGCATACATATATGAAAAGTAAAATGGATAGCATATTTAGCATGTGTAATTTCATCCATAACATGAATTAATCATTAACTATTATTGAAAGGGTTGAAAACCATAACCTAAGCACATATAGTCCGCACCTTAAACTAGAAAATTCGTTTCTACGATGATTCAGACAGTGTGTCTTCGTCAACGGCGGATACGCAACCTATGACAAGAAACAGGTTAGCTAGAATTCTACTAGAGCTAGCCTAAGCTTCAAAACAGGTTAGGGTTAGCTTAACTTACCCAATAACAGAGTCAAAATCACTGGAAGAACGATTCAAAAAAGCTGGTGTAATGTCTAGATGGGTTAGGAAAACTCCGACGGCGTTTCATCTGATTCTCCCACACTTTCTCTCTCTTTTCTATCTCTCAAATCTCTAAGGTTTGGGAAATTTGTATGGGTTAGAAAGCTAAGGGTTCAAGGCCCTTTTATAAGCCCAAACATGACGAAAACAGACTCTAAGTCAAGGTATACCTAGGTTATAACCAAATCGGGATCTTTCTGATCCAACAGAGCATTTCTGGAGGTCCTATCATCAATTGCGGTCGGACTTAAGCTCACTAACATTGGATCATTAATCAGTTAAGTTTTCAGTCCGATCGGATTTCCAGATCGTTTGTGGACCAGTTTCAATTCAACAGTTACCGAACTTCGATCAAGGCCACAAGTACTTGGACATGTAAGGGCCAACTTTCCTAATCCGAGGGTGAAATTGGGTTGAATTCTGACGGTCAGAACGCTTAAAAAATGTCACACAAGTGACACGTGCCAGATTAATTAAAATGTATTTAATTTTCTAAATATTTTCCTTTTCTCACTCTCTTCACTCTGGACTCAGTAAAATGGTCTTAGGACATCGTTTGGACTTGATTTTTGAAATGATTGTCAAGTCCAACTAAGCGGTCATAATGGTCTAAGATTATAGATATCGGACTTTCGACGCGCGGTCTAAATCCAATACAAGATTTCAAAGCATTACTGGGAACAACTGGGTTTAGAGTTGGATCCTAGATTTCAAGGTATTATAGTGTCAATGATTCTACAAGTTTTAAGTCTTGTAGAACGTATTTAAAGTGAATAGCATTAATTTCATAGCCAGTATAGCTTAGCGCTAGTTACCTTAATCTTAATTTCTAAGCGAATTAATCCTAAGTGATTTCTGATCGAGGTGGTACTCGGGTCTTGGTACGGAATTTTTCGAGTCGTTACATTTCTATACACCAAAATACCTCGAATATTAGGCTCATTTAGCCTGTCATAAGCCGTAAAATCCAATGGTTAGATTGGATTCTCTTGATGTAGGCCCCACCTAGTAAAAACCTCCAAAAAATAAAAAAAATGCAGGTAGCAGGAGCTGTCGCTGACACTAGAGGACGCGCAGCAGCATCCTGCTGCTGCGTGTTAGAGAGCCAGGGATTGTGGGTCCCAGCTATGGGCCCCATCGTGTGGTGTGTTGGACATCAACACCGTGCATTTGGTAGCCCCCTCTAAGGGCAATGAGCCAACCCAAAAATCAGCCGTATGTGGAACTCAAGTGGTCGACACAGCAGGGAACAGTGGGATTGAACGTCTGCCATTGAACTCCTTTAGAGTCCAGAAGTTTTGGATTATTATGAAATTTTTTTTTCCTCTTCATCAGGGTCTGTGTGACCTTATCAACGTTGGATGGAAAATAAATGTTATGGTGGGCCACATGTGTGGACCCACTCTATGAAGTAGATTGGCTGGAATGCCACACACCAGCTATATAGCTGGTGTACATAACGTCATCAAGTTATGTAGGTCCCACCTGTTTCATCCATGCAGTCCATCCATGGGACCCACCTTGATGCATGTGTTGCATCCAAGTTGTCCAACCATTTTGAAAGCTCATTTTAAGGCTTGAGATTAAAAAAAGATAGATCCAGTACCACGTGGACCACACTATAGAAATAATGGGATTGAACATCTACCATTGAAACCCTTGGATTCCAAAAGTCTTGGACCAATAGGGAAATTATTTTCCTTTTAATTCAAGTTTGTGTGACCTTATGATCAGATTGGGTAGAAAATAAATGTTATGGTGGGCTTTGAGAATTTTAATGGTGGAAATCATTCTCACCAATGCTATTTGGAGTACGGTCCAGTTGATCTTCTGATATGATTCATTAATATATATATATATATATATATATATATATATATATATATATATATATATATATATATATATATATATATATATATATATATACATAATGATGTATTTGTGGCCGTCCGTTGAGACCCACCTTGATATATACATGAGGCCCATGTGATTAGGCCCTCATCCTGATGTATCTAAGGCCCATGGGTTGAGGCCCAATGGGATGTATACAAGGTCCATTGCATTGTGTGATTCCACCATGGTTTATGTAATGATATTTATGGCAGTCCATGCCTTGGGAGCAATAATGGTTTGACGTCCACATTGTAACTCTCCCTAGGGCTCATTGATAGGCCCATACTTGTCGTGTGTAGGTCATCTTGGCCCATCTTCATTGTAAGGATAGTTCATCACCATATAACATGCTTAATATAACTCCATGACTCATGCCCATATGCATCATATGTATATTTGATATGAGTAGTGATTGATCATAGCATATGTCATTGGGCAGACTATTTTTGGTACTCACTGATAGAAGTTACCCACATGAACGCGTGGTACGCACAAGATTGCTACATGACTGGACAGTGTGACTCATGCATCTTGCATTGTGTGACTGTGATTACTGTATGCCCTAGCAACATCAGGGCTGTGACCTCCACAGGCATGTTGTGGATGACTAGATGGGACACTAAAAATGTTTGGTTCGAGCATCTGGGCACTTTGGATGTCCGTAGGTGAAAGTCCCTAAACCTCTGAGGCCAGGAGACGCCCCAACGTATAGACCGAGTGGATACATGAGCGACTGAGTGCCGAATACTAGTACGCCCCGTCTTCCATTATGTCCTAGTCAGTTGGGAGGGGGTGTGGCCTTATCTGCTTGTGTGAGGGGGATGTAAGCTAGGCTGAGTTTGACCAACTCGCAAATGAGTCTACCATTAACGAACTGGGTAGGTATTGGCACACTACTGGTCAGACGGATAGTATGGTCTCTTCCACTCGCTGGGCTATGCGGCTAGGGAGGCGGCAGTAAGTGTGGAGTGTAATAGTCCCCGATGATTCCCCAGAGAAGAACCGTACTGATATGTGGACTTGATATGAGGACTGACATGATATTATAATACCTCATCACTATTACACATGTTGGCGGGCGCACGTGGGTGAACGTTGATGTGGGTGGGTTGAGGCCTGGGCGAGTTACCAGTGGTTGACATGTTACTATGCTGGCAGGCTACTAAGGAGTTATATACTCATTCATTCATCTATTTACTATCCACTCAGGCTAGTGGTGCATAACTATTTATTACGTGTACCTTCACAATCGCTAGGATTTTGGATGGGGCGCGTAACTAACCTGAGATCAGGAGTTTACCACATTGTGTTTGACTATCCAAATTTAGGTATGAGACTGGTTTGGATAGAATTCCCTTGTGATGGACCCTATAGCTTGCGATACTTTATACCATCATCCTGACTTGACTCTAGCATGGTCATTTCATTCGTGTTGCATATTACATTTCATCCATGACATATAGCATTTTGGATTGCTACGTTTCTGCACTTATATGGCTTATATGAACTTGGCAGGATCTGCATATTGCATTGCATTTGTGGCATCTGATATTTGGCTCATTATGATCTGCATTACGTACTTTGATATTATATGACTCATGGACTTACCAGTATATTTTTGCTTACTCTGATATCGTATGATTCATGATCTTGTCAGTATTTTTGCCTATCCCGATGATGAATGATTTATGTACTTTATTGTATACTTATGCATGATAGATGCGTGCAGGTGGTGTTAGGTTGCAGCAGCGTTGAACTTGGATCATGAAACAGACTTTTGGAGCTTTGATTTTGATATATGTATTTCCCTTTTAGCATTATTTTCAAATGATTATATTAGTGGATATGTGATGATGATGTGGCCTTTGTTATTTGGATAAACTTGTGGTTATGCTTATTACGAGACAAAAGTACTTGGAATCTGGCGTATGGACGCTGGGAACTGAGAATGGGGTATTATGGAGGCTGTCAGTACTGGATTCGGCGTTTGAGAACTTTTTGAGCTCGTTTTCTGAGTTTGGAGCGTGACATAAACCCTTATTGCTAGACCCATTTTTCAAGCCTGACTTAGGCATCGGAGGGTCCCCTGAATAGCCAAGGTCTCCTTTGTCCTCTTCTTGCGCAGGCACTAGGTACTCGAGTGCAACAAAGGGGGTGAGCCAGAATCTACATCAATAATTAACTCTGTTGCTATTTGTGGTGTGGTCCATATGATCTTTAGATATGATTCATTTTTTGGATAATGCCATAAAATGATCTCTAAAAATAGATGAACAGTTACATCACTGTGGGGCCATGTAACTTTAATATCCTTTGAACTGTTTGTACAACTTGGAGCTTAAGGACCGTCAGTGCTCGTCTTCGTACGACATGTACCTACAACAACTATATAGCTGGTATGTGGTACATCAGCCAATCCGCTTTCACTACCAACATCAATGATGATGTAGACTAATTACAATGCAAGAATACAGGAAAAACTTGTTATGGCAAGCTAAGGAGAATTCAAAATCCTCAAACACATAATGTGAAGCGCACATGAAATCCAATCCGTCATTAGTTGCTCCAGCACATGTTGGGACGTCATGAGAAAAATTAGGCTGATTTGAGACCAGGGACATGAAAGTTTTGGATCAACATGATATTTGAATTTTCCCTTCATCATGTATGTCCTTTTAACAATTTATATTGTTGATGCAGAAATCTAGTTAGCCTTCCTTGAACCTTCATGTACCTACACAAGGGATCAATAAAGGTGACCCTCACTTATGTAAGAGACCCTCCGATGCCTAAGTTAGGTAGGGAATCTGGGTCTAGTCGAGTAAAGGGTTTTAAGGTAGGGATTGTGCCACTACAAAAAAAAGGGCAAAACCGACGGACTTGGGGTGACTTTAGCTATAGCTAAAATCCGTTGGCAAAGGTCACTAATCCATCACCGTAGGTTCAGTTTTGAATGGTGAATGTCTAACCGTCCAGATGTTTCTCATTTTGTGGTTCGGCTGAGACTTATTTAGGGCTCATATTTAGGGATCAACCCCAGAATGATCTTTGGAAATGGATGGATGGCGTGGATGAAAAATATACATCATGGTGGGGCCCATAGATCCCTCCCCTTTCTAAAGACAGGTTTACCATTTTTTCTTTCGTAAAAGCTTGTGAGTTTTGTACAAGACGTTAAATAGTGGTGACTCATTCATGAAAATAGTGGCAATGATTTAGCGTTATCCAGACCATTCAAATAATCTGTCTAGTTTTAGGTGTTTAATATTTATAATTTTCTTATATAATAAAAGCTTAACCGTCCATAAATTGGTCCCTCCTGCATGTACAACTGTTAACAGATCTTTTTGTTATAAACAATGGTAAACGTTCACTATTTTGAATTTGAAAAGTTATCTGATTTAGAAGAGGATACGGGATATCGAGCAGCATTTTCCCCCACTTTCCCAAATTGCTCGCGCCATTTCTCTCCCAAACCCTTCTTCCCTCGCCCCATCCCCAAATCGTGCACCCATCCCCAAATGCCAAAAGTCTCTCTCTCTCTCTCTCTCTCTCTCTCTCTCTCTCTCTCTCTCTCTTTCTCTCTCCAATGTCTCTCGATCTCCCTTTTCCACTTCAGCCTCTCTTGATATGGCTTCCATTTCCATTGCTTGTTGAAGACACGGATCTCTCAGTCATTGCCCTCCTTCTTGCTGGAACACGTCAAAATCTGAGAAGGCCCGTAAGAGAAGAAGCACCAGCAACAGCCGCAGCAGTAGCTCCCCTTCTCCAACAGCCGTAGCAGTATGCTACTTTCTCTCTCTCTCTACTGGTTTCATCATGTCTGAAATATCTTGCAGAGTATGATGGATGATACACAGGCATTTAGAAATTGCATACATGTCATACATGGTGGAAAAATCTGATCTGCGTCTTGCAGGTGGTCTGGTTTTTGGTTTTGTTCTATTTTTTTTTGGTATGGAGTTCTGCACGTACACAGTTTTGTACTCTATCAATAGTAAATACACCTATATTCTTTTCTTTCTAAGCCTTCAATGGGAACTGAATTAATTAACATCTGTAAGATGTATTTTTGATTCTGTGTGGTTCTTTTCCCATTTTTTTGATTATTGGTTGGTTGCTATTTGTTCCATACATGCACTCAGGTTGTAGCTTTGAAGGAAGATGGGTGCCCAAAAGTTAGGGTTGTGACTTTAGTTTTTTGTCAATAGCATGCTGCACATGGGGTAGTACGTATACTTCTCTGTATTAGTTGTGTTGGCTTTCAAAACCATCATGTTGCCACTTTCTTTTCTGGTCATCTGTTTTTAGTAGCCAGATTCATCTATCAGTCTATTTTCATACCTATAAAAATGTCCATATTTGTACCTCACGTGATTAATCTGTTTTTCCCCCCCTGTGGAATCACAATATAAGTTAAACAAAATTAAAAATCTTCCGTCTAATTGCAGGGGTAGCCTCTAATTGGGTTGGAGGTTATTGTGGCCTATTTGGATTGGTGGAGATAAAATGTAACCAAAGAAATGAAATTAATTTCCTCAGACGTGGCGGTTTCCCTTGTTTACAAAAGGCAGAGAACTGAGGAAATTGATTTCCTTTTCCTCATATTTCCTCAGGGCCATTTCCTTTTCCACTTCAAGAAAAGGAAACCTTTTCCTTTCCACAATTTTCCTTAGATAACTAGGACATGGAATCACAAGAAAGTTGACTTGAAATAACTATAGCAAAGCTCTGAAGTCTGATGATGATGGTGATGTGATGAGAAATGCACCTTTACTTGTTAAAAGCATGTATCTCGCAGTGTTAACTTGTGTGGTTTTCCTATGTATTTAAAGCTTAATATTGAAGCATAAAATTCCCTGGTTACCAGAAGTAGCAGGAAGTTGGAGAGGCAATCATAAAATAAGTTATCTTAGGATTGCAAGTGTCCAGTAATCAGAAGATCTTTCAACCCTATGTAGGCCACTTATGTAGTTCCTAGTATCCGAGTTACATGTACTTGCATTCATCAATTGATATTATAGGCTGAAACACATCTTGGAAGACCTAAAGTTAGTTACAATGAGATGACTTGATTTGGGTGTAAAAAGTTTCTTATCAAATTCAGTTTTTCATGCCTTCACTATAGAGACTTGCTCCTGATTAGGCATTTAGACAAGTGGTAGGTAATTTTGGCTAGACCCTTTCTAAGAATGACATGGTCTAGAACTAATGAGCTTTTCATGCATTCAATGCATGAGTGCTTGTGGACATGTAAGTAGGAGATTTGATATTTTACTAGCGTTTTAGAAGAACACAAGTCAAAGTGCTATTTTTTTGTTCCTTTCCTTTTGTTAGTAGCTGTAATTAAGGCTGGGGAAAGAACCATATTTCTAGGACCAACACTCAAGGATCACAGTGACTGACTAAGACTTGTCTGACTTGTAAAAAAAGATTGTTGACCCTCTGCATGTTCTTTCAGTTCAAGACATTTAAATGGCTTGATTGTAGTTAACTGACAAATGAATGTAGAAATGAAAGCAAGAAACATCTTTGTGTACGGTATTTTCTATAGTAGTTATACAAAAGTATAAACAATGTGAGAAATGGGAATAAATAAAGGTAGGCATCTGCAAGGGGGAGAATCTTTATTTCCATTGAATGATTGTTACTCTATCTCCGATTTTGTTAGAGATGTTGCATGTCATGTATGTGTATGAAGTCATTTATCTTTTACTCATGTAACTACATTGTCCATTACCTGCAGCATGCCTGCCTTATATTCAGTGCTGGTTTTAATAACAACTATTTACTTTTGTTGTGCTGCTTTACAGGGTGCCTTTCTTTGGAGTCGCAAAGCATTGGTTTCAGAGGTGAGAGGCATACTCATTGCCTTCACATCACTTCTACTCAACAAATCACTTATGAAGACATTTAAACCAAATTGAGGACTAGTAATAATTCTTCTTCTTCAGTACGGAGGATGTTCGACTCCATTCCTCAAAAATTACATTTTTCTTCTCTCCATTCCTCAAAAATTGCATGGTCATACCAGCCTGATGGATGATTGGATCTCACCCCTATGTTCTTGAAAAGGGTGATGTTCTAACTCAATTTTTGTGCCACAGGGAGTACGAAAGATTTTCAGAAGTCGTAGCCCGAGAAGGTAGTCTGTTGTTCTTCATTTGGTTTCTTTGCAAACATATGAATTATCCACCTATCCTATCCTATCCAACTTGAACCACACAATCTTTTGGATGATTAGATCTCACCCTTATGTTCTTGAAAAGGGTGATGTTCTAACTCAATTTTTGCGCCACAGGGAGAACGAAAGATTTCTAGAAGCCGTAGCCCGAGAAGGTAGTCTGTTATTCTTCATTTGGTTTCTTTGCAAACATCTGAATTATCCACCTATCCTATCCAACTTGAACCACACAATCTTTGTAAAATTTTGAAATTTTTGTGCCTTTGGGTTCTCATTACCTTGGATTTTTTAAAGGCTTCATGAAAAATCACTTCTTAAGAACCAAAAGAAACATGGTGCTTCATCAACGGAGATGTTTTTGGTTTAATCCAGTAATGGTATGTGTGGGGCCAAATTTTGGTAACTGGATCTTTTGGTGTGGTGCACACATCACGACATGAATCTTTCTCTCCTATCAAACGATCTTCGCTACCTGATGAATGTGCAATTACAACTGATGGTTAATAAGTAATGGGGCCCGATCTGATGTTTACATTTATTTGATTATAGTCATGTGCTTTTTGTGGGGGATCACCCATAAGCCATGTGGCCCATCATATGGGTCATTTTATCATCCAAAGGTAAGCCTCATATGTTCAGTTCATTTGCTCAGACCAAATGTTTTTTGTTGTTGTTGTTGTTGTTAATGGATCACTAGTGTTTTTTCTATGCCCCAAATAACACCTACTTCCTTTGTTTTTCTGAAGTTTTTACTCCTTTTTGGCTTTGTTGTGTAGGCCTGCAAGAGGAAGAAGTACCAACAATAGCCGCAGCAGCAGCTCCCCTTCTCCAAGAGCCAATTAGCACCTTGGTTCTTAGCAGGTAGGTATGCCTCTCTCTCTCTCTCTCCCGGTTTCATCATGTCTGTTGGGTGCAATCTGGGAAGCGAAAGGTTGGAACATGCAAAAGTTACTTCAGAAGCTGGAAGTTGGTGCTGGTATCAAAGACACTGTAGGTTGGTGGGTTTTGTTGTCTAGAGAGTTGTGTTGGGTCTTCACTACTTAGGTATGGTCTGGCTAGTTTGGGCATTTTACTTTAGAACATGTATGATGCTATTGACTTAGTTGGGTTATGGATAAATTCCTACTTGGATTTTTTTTAGTACCCCCGAAAGCATTGAGGCAATTGAATTTGGTCATGATATAAACATGCACTAGAAACATATGGTTATAAATGCATGGATTGTTGGTATATTTACCTGTTGGTTATTATCTCTGCTATCGTTTAAGTACTGTGAGATTTTTTGGCATTCATTTATTAGATTTTTCTACATGAAGAACATGTCATTGTTCTTATTCTTTTAAAATTTTAAAGATGTTTTCAATGTGCAAGTGGCAGTCTCCAGTATGTATTCATTGGATTAAAATGACCTCTTATTTCTTTGAAAATGGTTGACATGTTATTTGGGTCAATTTGTACTTCAAAATGGACAACTTATTGTTAATATTATTTGTAGATTGTTTGCTTGATTTGTTGTCATCACTGCCATCACTTTAATGGCAATAATATTATCATTTGGATGGAATTGTCTGATAGGAGTGAAAAAATAAGATGACAAATGGGAAATGCTTATCATCTTCCCCACATGCAGCTGAATACACCTTATGTATGTTTGGTGATCCACATCATTAATCTGGTGGATACACCATTGAAGGGGCCCCAAATTGTCTCAAACACAATCCAAATCCAACAGAAAAGGGACAGGTGAATGACCACTACCAAAAAACTGGGCAAAGCCGACGGAGTTGGACTTGGGGTACTTGGTAATTTTGGAGTCCTTCTTGGTTAGGGTTTGGGCTGAAAGTACAAGTGCTGGAGCCGATGCTTTCGGAGTCCGAACTCATTCTTTTAAAAAATAGAAAAATGGGAATATTAGTAAATATGGATTTTCTTATTAAGAAGAAATTGGAAGATGGATTGAAAAAATATAAAAGAGATTTTTTTTTTCTTCTTCTTTTTTTGCTTTAAGAGAGAGAGAAGGAGAGGTACTTATAAACATTATGGTATGTTCTCTTCGAAGCAGCCATTAATCGATCTCCCTCCAATAGCTGAAGAGAATAAAAGAAATCAGAGCACATGAAGTGAAAGGGACTCTCTCTCTCTCATTTTCTCTTTTAAGGGCAAGAAATTGGGTAGCAACCATGGTAGTGGCAGCCATATCTGCCACTGTCCATGACCGCCTACATGTTTGAAGAGATGCTTCAACCAAGAATCGCTCTGACGATCGCTCTGTCCATGACCATGAGAGTTTTGCTGCATGTGTAGGAAGTAGAGGCTTTCCTGCCTAGCTAATACTTTAATCAGCATTTCTAGTTATAATTCAATAAAAATATAAGAACCCTTTTGTTGTTGGAGATTAACTGCAAATGGTCAGGTTGATCCCTCGACTCAACCTGACCCAACTGCACATCAAGTTGAGTAATTTAGAGTTTTTGAACAGAACACAGTTTGATTAATGCATGTATCGCCAATATTTTTTTCTATGTAAATTCTAGGTGTTCATCTACTATCACAATGGTTTGATTTTCAGATTCATTACTCCGATGACAACCAGATATCAGATTCATTGCTCCTTGCGTGTGTACTCGTTGATTTTGGAGGTTCTTTTATAATGGTATTGGATATTTGCTGGTTTTTATTTTTATTTATTTATTTATTTTTATTTTTGTTGTAGTTAAAATGCTGACTTGATGAAGTTTTTACATATGCCAATTAGGCTGTAGACTACAAATGCTAGTTGTTGTTTCCTTATGTTTAACAGATGAACTAACTTGAAGGCTTCTTCTTCTTCTGTGCTATTTCCACTATTTATCACCAGGGCATACCGATCCTAGCCTCATCATGAGATCAGGAAGCAAACTTGCTCAGATCAGCGATGTAACATTGCACGCAAAGTAATTTTTTTATTAAATTATTTTATTTTAACAATTATAGAGTTGAAATATTAGAATCCTTAAGAATGGATGGAATCCAGATATTTTCCTACTTGATTTTGTAACCTGGTTGTTGAAGTTATGGTATTGATATTTAATGTAAACAGTTGCCAGAGGCTATTGTCATCCTCATGGAAGATAGACCTGAGCTAACTGAAAAGGTGGTCCAAATATCAGGTAATTCCAAGCAGGCTGAGAGAGCCTAGAGCCGTCTCTAGGGATTTATTCTGAGTAGTTAGTTTCTATTTTCCCTTGAAATTTCTAGTTATTTGACCATTCATTTTTTAGTGCTATTTTCTTTTCCAATCTTAGTTCAGATTTGTAATTTGACCTTTACTGCTCGTCTTTAACAGCACAAGATGCCACACCAAGCAAAATCTGAGCTATAACTGTTGTAAAGCCAAGATCTTGTAAGGTAGCAATGGATGCTTTCAGTTTTCACCAGTAATCTGTTTTCCCAGAATCAAGCAGTTATCAATAATATCTGTATAAAAGGTAAGAATGGTTTTTTTTTTCTTTTTTCTTTTTCATTTTAATGTCAATCTACAGTTGTAACGTCCCGTCCAACCAGAACAGTGTCCTGGGGCATCCACGTAGGATTTTCCGCAGGACCATCCGTTTAAACCACTCGTGGTGGGGTACCACAAGTTAATTAACCTAGGATTAGCCCATTAGAGTAGACCATGCAGGTCAAGAAAGGACTTGGTGTGAGCCTCCAAGCCAGATTGCAGTTTGCACCTAATGACATCCCATGCGGGCCCTATAGCGACATGGGAAGGTCAGAAAATTATAAAAATTTAGGGAACCATAAATCTCACTGGGCTTGTGGTCCATCACGGTCCACGGACTCATTGGGTGCCCAAAAGTTAGTTGTTCTAGCCGTTTCATCAGCACTTAACAATCCACCCAAGGCCATAGTTAGAATTTGGCACGGGATAATGAAACTAAGACTCCGAGCTTTTCAGCCATCGAATTTTTTTAAAATTTATGGTGAAGGTCAAATGTAGTGTCCTACACCCATCCACAAAATCTGGAACCCGATCATGGCACGAGAACCGTTGATCGTAAATCGGACCTGTACGACCCAACCTCATATCCGATTGTTCTCAAATTTTGCAAGGCCCTTCATCGGGCCATGGACCAGCTATCCTATAAATTTTATGGACAGGGAAACACTAGAACCTCTCCAATCACGGGAATAGACTCCACTGGGCCACTTAAAGATTGGGATCGTATGATAAAATCCCATATTCGTTTATCCGTTAAATCCCAAACTTTGCATGAACCCTTATTGGGCCACGAGACACCTACACACACAATTTGGTGGCCATAGGAGTGTTGGGGCCACCCCAACACCAATAGTGAGTCCTAAGAGGCTATTTTTAAAATTCATGGAAACTTAAGGCCAATGGGCCCAACTATAGGGAAATAAACCCTAGCTCTTGTCTCATACCTCTCCCCATTCTCTAAAAACAATACCTCCCTCTCCCTCATATCCTTCTCCATTCTCCAACAACAATCTCTCCCTTATAATTTCCTACACCCTCCAACCATTAAACCCTCTCCCTCATAAACCTCCACCATCCAGCCATAACCAACCTCTCTTGTCTCATAGCTCCCACCACAACAACCATTGCTAAGGGAGTAAAGAGAGAGTAAGAGAGTAGAGTGAGGAGAGGGAGTGTGTGAAGGAAATATAAGGTGGACCCTAGAATCGAGGTGGGGCCAAGGTCATCAACCCTTTTCAACCCTCTACCTCTCCTTCAAGGAGAAATTCTCCGCCTCAACCCCAAAATCATACGTTGGCCTCTAGGTAAGATCTCTCACTCTTTTTCTCTTGAAACCCTTGTATTGAAGAAGAAAGGGCATGGATTTCTCACATGTTAGATCTTGTTTTAGGGATTCTGGCCGATCAACCCTCAAAATTCATCTCCTAGGTCATTTCCAAGCCTCCATTGAATCCGAAGGTGTAAACTATTATCCTTAGGTGGCCTAGCACCAATTATAGTAGGGGTTTAATGATTTTGTTTGTTGAGTTGTTGTGTTGAAGGAATTAGAGAAAACCTATGAAGGGTGTGTTGTTGGAATTGCATGGTTTTACATGATTAGTTTGTATTTGATGTTGATCTTGTCTCTCACATGATTTAGCGTAGGAATGACTACATGCTCATGTTTACTTGATGGATTTATGCTCATATGTGTTACTTCATAGTGTTTATAAATCTTGACTCTTGTGTGTTTGATTCCTTGAGGTGTTGGAAGTGCTCAACTTCCTCACTAACCCACACACTCAAATGCACCTTGTTATGATAATGTAGTATGCTTTCTAGGGATATTTGAATCGTAGGTTATGATGTTTGTGAACATGACATTTTATGCTAGTTAATAATCTTGATGGTTGGCATGCTATGAATCGACATTGAACCCACGGGTTGGTCAGGAACATGAGGAGAGGCAGTAGTCCCGTCGGTAGGATTATGCTAGGGCTAGACCCATGGGTTTGGGTGGTTGTGTTTGAGTGGCTGTAGTTCGACTACATGGGTCCTTGGTGCCCAATGTCACTCGTCTCATGCTCGCCTGTCTTTTACAGTCTAGCCTACTGTCTGACTAACCCTGTTTGTTAACCATGTTTTCTCACCTATGTATGGAACCTCAATAACCCTACGACCGTTATAGCCCATCAATAACCCACTTGAAAATCGGTCCACAGCCTCGTGAGCCAGGCATGGTGGAATGAGACACTTTTTCTGAACTGTCGGCCTACACTGGGGTGCCGCACCTCCCCGTAGTGACCGCAAGCGATCCATTTTTTCTCGGCACTCCTCATATGCTTGAAGTCGAGGATGAGGAACTCAATCAGATCACGGACTGCGAGGTCTCGGCCTCACAGATTGAGGGGTCTTGGCCTCGCAACTAGCTTAGGGCATTAATACGTGGGGTGCATCAGATTTCCAAACCTGCTGGATGACTGGACTTAACTAATAACCCGACTAACACGATCGCATTGCATTGCACTAGTTAGGGTGGTGACTCGAAAGTCGAAGTCACTCTGAGGGAGTGTTGTCATATGCGATCGTAAGATGGAGTCGCTCGAGGGAGCGTTGTGGCGAGGGCATGCATCATATCATCCCGCATGCATGTATTTTAAATAAGAGTTGCTAGGTGTTGATGATTATCTACTTTTCATTAAATTCATATTATAACTGTTGCCTGTTAAAACTTAAGACTAATAGCACCCACTGAGTTGATCACTCACTCCCACTCTGGGACGGTGTTTTAAAACACCAACTAGACCCGATCTTAGATGCAGGTGACGCAGGGCAGGAGGAGCCTGGAGAGGCGAGCTTTGAAGAGGAGGATGAGCTATCTTACTTCTAGCTGATGGACGGTTCACTGCCAGCTTGAGAGGCAGGATTGGATCACCGAGCAGAGGGATCAACCCTATTCTTTTTAGACATATATTTTTGTGATTCTGTGAGGGTCGCCATGTGCGATCCCTTCTATTCTTTTGGACATGTATATAGATATATGTTTACTCTTTTCATTTCAGTAGACTGTTATGTTTATGCTTCTTATTCCAGGGAATTCTAGACTGTGTAACTAAATCAAATTTAAATGCATATTAATGAAATCAGTTATAAGTGACACTCGGGAACTCAGGAGTTGAGTGTATGCGCGACCCCTGATTTTCAGGGCATTACAGTAGTTCTAAGAATAGGAATGCATTCCATTGTCAATCTTTTTTTTTTCTTTTTTTTTGGTGGTGGTTATCTTATGCTGCATCCATCTGCTTTCCTACACCTATTTATAAATTTTTATATAATTGATGCAGATGAGGTGAATCCAAAAGTCAAGTGGGCTGCATGGGAGGAAACAGTAGTTATTCAGTGACCACTGTTTGAAATATTTGTGTGGCTAAAAAGTTTCATAATGTTTTAGTATTTTCACTTCATCACAGTGGGAATGACCTTATAATTCGTTTGGATACATCAAGGTAGATTTGGATTGTATTGATGGTACTGGTTAGTGGTCGATGTTCTATAAGCATACCATAATGTATATTTTTTATACACTGGGTGGACCATACTATAGGAAACAAGGGTGATTGACTGCCCAACATTGTGGTTGGTTAAAACATTTCTAGATTAGGTGCACCCGGGTCTCACCCAACGTAGTGTGGTCATGTTGTGGAGCCCACGTTGATGCATGTATTGTATATCCAAGCTATCCATCCATATTTTTTCTCCTTTTGAGGGGAAAAAAAGTACGTCCAAATCTCAAGTGGACCACAGTGCTGATTGAATTCCCACCATTAAAAATTTCTTAGGGCTTAATGTAATACTCGCCATGAGTTTATTTACCATCAAACCTATTGATCAGGACACAAGGACCTGGAGGAAGGGAAAAAAAATATCAGCTTCATCAAAAACTTTTGTAGCCCATAAAAATTTTGTAGCAGTTGAGATTCAACAACTACTGTTCCTCCAATATGGTTCACCAGATATTTGGATCTGCTTCTTTTTTTTTTTGTATTGGTGAACGAGATATTTGGATCTACTTCATTTTTTTGGATCATGCTCTAAAATGATCTGACAAAATGATGGAAGATGTTGATATACAATATATACATCATGGCAAGGCTAATTCAATACCACTGATAAAGCTGCTATGATTGGATCTGCTCATTTCTGGTTTTTCCTATGTAACAGGGGACTTCACTTCTTTAAATTTTACTGCGTTGATCTTGTCCATTTCTGTGTACCCAACAATCCTGTATACGACTCATATAAAGATGTTTTTTGAAATGGTTTTGATTGATTTATTAGTGTCATTTTAGAGATATGCTCCATGAACAATAAGACCCACAATTTGGATGGCCTGGACAACTATACATCAGTGCAACACATGAGGAGGATGAGTCACCACCATTTTCAAAATGGTGCTAAACTAGCAAGGAATCTGCCTCTATTGTCGTACATCAAATGTATTTTTGTCTAGTGCCACTATTTTTCCTCTAAATCTAGAAATTAAAGAACTACCCCTTAGCTTTCGAAAGTTACCCCCTAGTAATTCCAACAAATCGCTCAGCTTATTTACTGTAGTTTATCTTTTTTTTTTCTTTTCTATCAGTAGCTCAATTATCTTAGCTGTAGAGAGTAACAGTTTTACTATGAAAACTTATTTCAATGTTGGAAGTCCTTTTGTTAAAAATACCAGCATTGAGTCTAGTGTCTGCATCTGTTGCAGGCTTTGGAGATGGAACCTTGCATGCATGGAGCATGAACAAATGCGATGAGGTATTCTTCAAATACAAGACTCTGGTGACAGTTAACCACTACCTTTAAAATGGTGGTGGCATCCTCCTTTGATGTGGCATGCATGATGCATGTATGGTAATCCAGGCCGTCCAAATTGTTAGATGAATTATGGTTCAATCATAGCTTAAAATCCAACCAATCAAGCAATCCTAACCATCTAATCATGGTTATGAAATGGATGGTTAAAAGAAAGATGGTAAGTTCTGCTAATTTGATGGGAAAAATCAGATAAGTTAGCTTCCATAGTTTGTTGAGTGTGATTTTTAGGTCATGCTCCATCCACATTTAGGTTAGCAATATGGACTATCTGGATTATCATACCTCTCTCTCTCTCTCTCTCTCTCTCTCTCTCTCTCTCTCTCTCTCTCACAAAAATCTCTGTCACCACAATATTGATAGGTATGGTCCATTTTTTTAAAACTATGTTGATGTTGTTACAAGTACCTAACTTATTTTAAACTACATTGGTGCTCATGCTGATATCAATGGTTGTGGTGGTGGTGTTGCTAGTTGATTTCTTTCATAGGTGGCATCCTGGAACACCTTTGTTGGTGTGGTGGCTTGCTTGAAGTGGGCCCCTCGTCGGGTTATGTTTGTCACCGCATCTGTTTGGGTGAAAAGATGATAGTAAGAGGCATAACATTGTTGTCATCCAGGTAAATTCTCTTTCTCGGTTTTCCTATACGCTTCAGTGACATCTACCTATTTGGGTGAAATTTTAAACTCCTGTTTTATTTATTTACACTAGTAGGTCATTTTTAAAAATAAGGGGTGGTTGTTCATATAGAAATCATTTGCTGCAATCAAAATACAGAAATCGTCATCATCCTCCATTGCATGACCCATCCACCTCCACATGGCATAAATGTATGTATGGAGATTCTTACATGCAACCTGAACCATCCAAATCATGAGGACTCTTTTAAATCCTGGATTTCAAATCCTCAAAAGGGCCTCTTTTAAAATTCAAGAGAAAAGGAGTGAAGAAAATCCTGAATTTTCAATCCTTTTCAACTTTCATCATTGAAGATTATTGGTTGGTTCTTGTTTTAGTGCTCTTTTATAGTTTTAATGCTCTTATCTATGAGCTGGATTTCATAATGCATTGAAGATTATTGGTTGGTTCTTGTTTGTCTTTTTACAATTTTAGTGCTCTTTTACAAAATAAAACAATGTTGGTCTTCTTGTGAGTAAATCTCCGTATCTTGATAAATTTTTTGTGTTGGTTATTAGGTCTCACAATTTGTCATTCACAGATAAGGCTTGCATATTATGGATATAGTCGTCAATTTCTACAGGTTGGGTTGTTTTCACATTTCATCTTGCTAGGGGATCTTTTTCCTTTTCATTTCATCAATTTCATTACTATATTTGTCTTATCTTTTTGCATTATCTCTGTTCTAATGTGCATAATCATGTGATTGTTTGTCTTCAACATAATCACGTGCAAATGCAACCTAGATTTGAATAGTTGAATGTGGACTGCTAATCTAGAGATTTAAAGCCAAGGACTTCAAGAAAACCTCCATAGGTCAAGTAATAAAAAAAAAAACAAAGAGACTTAAATAATATGTGGTCTCTTTTTTTTTAAAGCATATATCCAATCCAAATATTTGGAATTTGGATGATATATTTAATTTTGATTTCTTCCTTTTCTATTGTATAGACTTACCTTTTCAAATAGGTTGGTTCGTTCAGAGCTTTGGAGAAATGGGTATATCTAGTTTTGGATGTGTGCGTTGATTAATACACATCCATAACTAGATATACCAATTTCTCCAAAGCCCTAATGAACTAACTTATTTGAGAAGGATAAGTCTATATGAAAAGGAAGAAATCAAAATCAAATATATCATCTAATTTCTTATTTTTTTAATTAATGAGAATCGCTAATGATTTTTAGTCACCGAGAATGCTGACGATTTTTAGCTGCCTAGAACGTTGACGGATTTTAGCTGCCGATAATGCCAACGATTTTTAGCCGACGGTGAGCAATGCCAACACAGCCTTTACCGACAAACCTTGTAATGGCTAAAAGCAGCCGGGGTAGGTCATTGCCGACGGTTTTTCGCCGTTGGCATTGCCCTATTTTTTGGTAGTGTGCGTGACTTTCACCATTATAGGTGCTCATATTTATAGTTAAGGAGAGGTAGTGGCATAGGAAATGCCTCCTTATTTATTAGGATATTTTGTACTAGGATTAGAATCATATTATGAGTCGTAAGGACCACCTAAATTCTCAGTCGAGATCTCGGGTGGATCCATATTACGAGGGGCTTCCTAGATCTTCATCTAGGATCTTGGGTGGATGAGGTCAGACCTCAATAGGAGGTGGTTTGAGCTAACTTGAAGTATTTCAAGCTGGAACGTACCAACTTGGGACATGCTGACCTGGTTCTTTAGTCGAGCGGTTGGGTTCCTTTCATTAAGGTCTATGGTCCCTCCAGCTTGCTAGCGGGACGTCTAACTTGGCCTCATCTCCTTTTTGGCTTTGGAGCTAGAGGTTGGGTTTGGAATTTCTATTATTGCATCGCTCAGTTGAGTGCATAAGGTTCTGACCTAACATTTTCCTATTGGCCGGTCGATTTTCCCCGAAACATTAAGCCCCTTACTTCCAAGTCTGTGAAGCAAGCTTGAGATGTAGTCTGGTCTGGTACAGTCAGGGCAGATTGTTGTCTCCCAGGGTGTTAAGTTGGTCCCTTATTAATGTTGAGTTTAGGAGACGTGCACAGGACTTGAAGCATGTCTGTAATCATGACACGTAGCACTCGAGATGGTATGGTCATGGTTCGAGGTCACGTGCACTATCAAAATGCCTTTTCGGCGTTTGACCAATGGGACAACGATGCGTGGCATGCGTCTAGTCGTGGAGTCATACGACGAATGATAAGGCTCTACATGTCTAGGCGTGGGTGTCGAGGAGCCATTTTGGTTGCCTCATTGAAGGCAACATTGAATGATGTACGGACAATTCGGTTATAAAGGGGGTGACCTAGTATTAGGCGGGGTTATTTCCCCCTTTGCTTTTGCTGCATTTTCTTCCTTTGGCATTAGGAGATATCTGGTGTACTCTAGAACAGTTCTCCGATGTCTTCTCAGGAGGGCCTTCTCTTTGGGTGATTCATGTTCTTTATTCCCCTCCCTTCACCTTCTTCTTCTTTTCTACTAAGTTTCAGGCGACTTTTGGGCCCACAATCATGCTGGAAATTCCTAGTCAGCGGAAGGGGACTCCTCGTCGTGATGGTAGGGTAGATGATTTTCGTCCCATGTCAAACCCACCATCAACCTTAATGATGATGAGCTACAGAGATTTCTGAGCATCCTATGCATTATGACTGATTGAGTGGTCCCCAACGGAGCACCAGAGGAGGTGGAGGAGATTGTCCCGATGATGGAGGAGACCAGTAAATCCTTGTTGGAGCTTGAGGAGAGGGGACCAGTCAGGTCTATGCTGATGGAGGCCGAACTGGTGAAGATCAGATCAGGGTATCACATTCTAGATTTTGTGATACTCTAACCTCCTTTATCAGGCAAGCTTCTTAATGAGATTCCAGAGGGCAAGGTGGCTATCTTCTAGGTTGCCCTTCAGTGTGACCTTAGTCTTCCCCTCCAAAGGATAGTGAGGTGGGTATTTATGCACTTGGGGTTAGCTCCTAGATAGCTAATCCCCAACGCTTAGAGAGCATTGGTGGGGTCATTCATCCTTTGCTCTGAGCTTGACCAACCTGAGTTGACCGTGGATGATTTTCTCCACCTATACTAGGTGAAATCCAACCCTCTACTTGAGGGTTAGTATTATTTCTCCTCCTAGCGGGGAACTAACAAGGCCTTGATCACGGATGTCCTGACCTCCAATAAAAATTGGAAGAACAAGTGGTTCTGGGCTTTAGGGGAGTGGGAGGCACCAGGGATTTCCAAGCTACATTCGTGGGTTCTGACCTCTTCCTCCGAGCCAGGCTGGTATATCCAGACTTGAATCTCTATTGCTTAGTTTTATTTTGTCATTGTGCTTGGTCTGAATGATGTTTCCTATCAGTTGTTCCCAAGTATCCTGCTGTGGTGGGTGTGGAGGCTCTTTCTCGGATTGTAGGGGCTAGATCGGTGGAGGCCGGTCTGAGATCTTAGAGGGAGCTCATCACACCTAAGTTGTTACTTAAATCAGGTCTTGACTCGTCTTTGACAGGTATGTCTTTCTTGTTGTGTTAGAAATGCCTGATCACTGGGGCTTGAAGCACAAGGCGCCTTCTGCGGCTGAGGTAGCCCAAAAGAAGAAGAAAAAGCCAAGCTTGAAGAAGAAAAGGGTGGTCCATCCTCCGTCTTTCACAGGTCGGAGGCTTCTGCTGATATGTTGACCTTGGCTCCTACTACTACCATTCTCGAGACGACCAAGGTAGCCTTTAGGTCGACTTCGATTACCATAGCAGAGATTGATGGGGCCCAGCGGGCCGTGAGGATGGAGGCCAAGATTCCCTTACCTCACGTGAAGGGCCCAGCTGGAAGTCATGGAGGTGATGGCTAGAGGCTTCTCAAGTCAGCCAATGCCATAATAGAGGGTATTCTACATTAGGTGGATTGACATGTCACTAATGCTGAATTCACCAGCACAATGGACATGTCGCCGGATGGGGTCGTCGGCCAACTGGCAAGGCTCTTCTTCAGGGTAAATTATCTTACTTAAGATGGTGGTCTTCATATTTCCTTACTTTCTTTTGATCTTGTTTGATATTATTATTTATACAATACACTTCCTCCCTGCTTAATGTGTGCCACGAGATGTTATGCTTCCAGGCGAAGTGCAAGTAAGTGAAGGTGACACTACTGTAAAAGGGGGTTGAGGCCAAGCAGCTTCGCACTAAGGTTGGGAAATTCAGCGCTGAAGCCGAGCAACTTCGTGAGGACGTCAAATAACTTCGCTCTCAGAATATTATCCTAAAGGCTTAGGTAGAGGGGTCAACGACCAAGCTGGAGGCGTCGAAGAATATTCTTACAAATGCTTTGGAGAGAGGCACTCGGTGGAAGTCTGAACTGAGGGATCTAAAGCACTCTCATGATGCGAAGATGAAGGAGGCCCAAGCTACTATCTCTTCAGCTCGGGTGGTGGTTGTGGAGGAGTTCAAGTCATCCAAGGAGTACACAGAGGACAAGGATGCCTTGTACGGCCTTGGGTACGAGAAGTGCCTTGAGGACATCAAAGGGACGCATCCTAGGCCTGACCTCTCAGCTTGTGAGGTCGATTCTGATTGTGAGGCACCTCCAGAGGACTTTCCTTCTAAGCAGCCCCCTTTATCGTCATGATTCCTTCCCTCCCCTTTTTTGTTATAATCTCCCATTCTCCAATGTACCCTTTACAATTATTTTTAATGAAAGGATTTTTTTTTAATTACAATGGTTATCTTGAGTAGATTCGTTAATCTTATGATACGTAATTCGGCATTCTTTGGGTTGTGCCGAGGTTGGTCCCTTAGTCATTTATTTTGTGAATCTATGATTCTAGGTCGAATACTTTCTTAGGTCAGACACTTTTAGATTTTAAAAGTATTGTTCTTACTGCGAGCTGTGCGGTTTGTGTGGTGGCTATAGTTCATGGCCCGACCTCTTCTTTAAGGGTCGGTCCATCGGTGAGGGATGTTCTTTCCTTGCATTGCAGGGGGCCTTTTTAGACTTCCCATAAGTGGGATGTTTGTAGTGAGGAAAGTAGGGAGAGAAGTTATCTCAAGCTCAGGATTTTTATTATGATTCTAACATTGTAGATCAAAAACAATGAGAGAATAGAATTTGTGCTCAGGCCATGCAGGCAGATTTTTAGATGCTCGACATTCCACGGATGTGGCAAGAGTCATCCTTTCAGGTCCTTGAGTCGGTATGATCCTGGTTGGCTCCTACTTGTTACCACATATGGTCCTTCCCATTTTGGTCCCAAGGTTCTTGAGATGGGTTCCTTAGTATTCTGGAAGGTTCTATGGAGGACCAAATCTCCAGCTCGGAACATCCTCATCTTCACTCTAGAGGTTCTGCGACCTTGAGTCGGGCTTGCTTTCTTCTTTCTTCAATAAGGTCGAGATCTAGTGACATCTATTCGGAGTTCTTTCATTTGTTGTAGGAGCGAGTCTGAGTAGTTAAGAATCCAATTTCTATTAGGATAACGGATTCAACTCCAAAGGTTAGGGAGAAAGGTGTTTTTCCAGTGGTTATTTGAGCAGTTGTTCGGTATGCCCAGAGGACATGGGGAATCTATTCTACCCAGAATCCTTTGGATTTCTCGAGCTTTGTTCGGAGATAGTTCTTGATGATCTTGTTAACTGCTTTGACCTCTCTATTAGCTTGTAGGTGTCGAGGTAATAAGTAGATGTTTCAGATCCTAAGGTTTTCGCACATACCTCAGAATTGGTTGTTGTCGAATTGTTTCCCATTGTTCAAGATGATCATGTGGGCGATTCTATACTGGCATATGTGTTCTTCTAGATGAAGTCCATAATTTTCTGCTTAGTAATTTTGGCCAAGGGCTCGACCTTAGCCCATTTGGTGAAATAATCTACTTTGACGACTACAAATTTAGTCTATCCTTTATTAGTTGGCAAGGGACTAATGATGTCGATCCCCCATTGGGAAAATGGTCATGGTCTGGTCATAGGAGTACAATGCTCAGGAGGCTGACATGGTATTGTCATAAATCGTTGACACTTGCCACATTTCTGAAAGTATTGCCTGATGTCTATTTGATGGTTGGCCAAAAACACCCTTGTTTAATGGTTTTGTGAGTGAGGGCTTGACCACTGGAGTGGTTGCCCTAGATGCCCTCATGAATTTCCTTTAAGGCGCACTCGGCTTCCTCAGGTCAGAGACATTTAAGGTAAGGGAGAGAGAATCCTTTTTTGTATAAAGGGTCTCTGATCATGGTGTAGCGAGCTGCCCTATCTCAGAGCTTGCACACCTCTAAATAACTTTTGGGTAGCTCTCCCTCCTTGAGGAAGTTAGTTATTGGGTCCATCTAGGTTGGCCTGAATCTATCTGGAGAGCCATGCTCAGATCGGGTTCGTTGATGCTCAGCTCAGCCAAGAACTTGATTGGGATATTATCCTTGGCCATTATGGCTAGCTTTGCCAACATGTCTGCTTTAGAGTTTTCTACTCTGGGGATTAGACTAATGTTACACTTCGGGAATTTTCTGATAAGCTCTCGGGCACTTTATAAATAGGCTTTCATTCATTCTTTTTAGCTTGGTACTCGTTGGCTATCTGGTTGATGCTATGAGTCACTATAAACTTCCAAGTATTAGGCTCCCATTGCAGTTGTTAGTCTGAGTTCGGCCAATAACGCTTTGTATTCTGTTGCATTGTTTGATGCTTGTAATCCAAATCTTAAGGCATATTGCTTGCATGTCTAGTAAGGGGTTTTTAGGACTATGCTGGCCCTGCTACCTTTGGATTTGGATGACCCATTAATATACAATGTCCACATTGGCTGATTTGTGTAGGGCGTCCGATGCTGAGGCTGATCTGGGTCAACTGTCCGATGATCATTTTGGGCATTAGAGTTGGCTCTTAGGTCATCCTCAGGTATGAGTTTGGCGATGAAGTCAACTATTGCTTGGCCTTTGATTGTTGTTCAGGGCCGATACTTAATGTCAAACTCGTTAAGCTTAATTGCCCATTTTGTAAGTCTCCCTGATGATTCAGGTTTCTGGAGTACCTTACAGAGGAGTTGGTTAGTTGTGATGATGATGGTATGGGATTGAAAGTATGTACGTAAGTGGCGTAACGACATGACAAGGGCTAGGGACATCTTTTCTATGTCCAGATATATGGTTTTGACGGGAACCAGGGCCCTGCTGACGTAGTATAATAGTAAATATTTCCCTTTTTGCTCTTGGATGAGGGTCGACCTAACTGCCACTGCCGAGATTTCTAGGTATAGAAGTAATGGTTCTCCTTGCTTGATCTTTAAGAGTAATGATGACAACCACAAGTACTACTTGAGCTACTAAAAGGAGAGTTCACACTCTTCCATCCATTTTATTTTTTTTCTTTCATTTTAATTGCTTGAAAAAGGGGAGATATTTGTTGGTGGCTTGAGATATAAAATGATTCAGGATGACTATTCTTCCTGTGAGGCATTGAACCTCTTTTATCATTCTAGGTGAGCTCATGTCCAGCAAAGCTTGAATTTTATCAAGGTTCACCTCGATTCCTCTCTGACTGACAAGAATCTGAGGAATTTCCCTGGACTGACACCGAAGACACTTTTTCAGATTCAATTTCATCTGATATTGTCATAGGATTATAAACATTTCTTCTAGGTAAGAGACGTGGTCTATAGCCTTGATGCTCTTGATGAGCATGTTGTTGACAAATACATCCATGGAGCGTCCGATTTGGCGGACAAACATCCTGTTGATGAGCCTTTGGTATGTAGCCTCGACGTTCTTCAGTCCAAAAGGCATGACCTTGTAGCAGTAGAGCCCTTTGTTTGTGACAAAGGTTGTCTTCTGTTTGTTGTATGGGTGCGTAGAAATTTGATTGTAGCTTGAGTAGGTATTCATGAAGCTTAGGAGTTCATGTCTATCCGTGCTGTCAATGAGCTGGTCAATCCTGGGGAGAGGAAAGTTGTCTTTGGGGCAGAGTTTGTTCAGGTCAGTGTAGTCAATGCAGACCCACCACTTCCCATTAGACTTTTTATAAGTATTATAATGTTTAAAGACACTTTATTTGTCAAATTTCATTTAGTCAAAACATATTATTAAGTGATCTTCAAGTATGGTTAAAGATTAAGGTTCAAGCCAAGTCCAAGTTCTAGTAGAGATCAAGCTCAAATTCTATTAGAAGATCAAGACAATATGAAGTCAAGATCAAATGATGTTCTAGTAGAAGATCAACCTCCATAAAGAAGTTCAAGTCTTTAATTTACTTCAAGACGAAGAAGTTCAGTCATGTCAAGTATTATAAACCCTAGAAAGACCTTAGGTTTAAGTGCTTTCAAAAAATATTTAAAATTGGGTTTTTATGCATTTGTTTGGTTAAGTTTTGACCAGCCTAAGGTTTGGCTCGACTAGCCTAAGTTTTACTTGGCCAGTCCTAGAACAAACAAAATTAAAACAGAAAATCTATTGCTTCTTTGGCCAATCGAAGGGCAATCTTTGACCAGCCATATGTTTCTCGGCTCAAAGTCCAGCAACTGAATCAGTTCAAATTTTATCACCTTTGGCCAGTTGAAGGACACTCTTGACCAGTCGAAGCCCACCCTTAACTAGTCAAACAGGGCCTTCAACCAGTCAAAGATTTGTTATATCTTATCTTGCTTAAATCTGAAAAATACGTTGGAATAAACTTTGGTGTGGTTGTTTGAGCAAAACAGAAAATCTATTGCTTCTTTGGCCAGTTGAAGGCCACTGTTTTATTTGTAATAGCCTGGTAAAATCACAACTATATTAGGTTTTAAGGTGACCCTAAGAAAACATTATTTATAGTGAAAGTTAAGATTACATGGAGAGTAATTTTAGGAGTGAAGTAGGTGTGGCTGTTTGACAACAATTGTTGACACACCAAACCACTATAATTCTTAGTGTTTGTGGTGAATGCTTTTATTATTTTTGTGACAAATGATTGTAATTTCTTTTCAGTACAAGTGATGAATGATTGTAATATTTATTTTATTTACTCTTGCTTAGTTTGGATTTTTTATTCTAATCACATTTGTGAAATAGGGTTGTCTTACCTAAACTTGTTTGGGTGAAGGTTGTCCTGTGAATAAGTTGGAATCAACATTTCAATACTAAGGCAATTGAGATATCTGATTTATTTATTATTCAACACTTTATTTGATTATTTGGCATAATCCAATTCACCCCCCTCTCTAGGACTTCTTAAGCTCTCCTTTTCACTTTTTAACCATGACGACATTGGGTATCCTGTCCAAGTAGTAGATTTCCTTAATGAAGATGAGTTTGAGGGGTTTTTTGACTTTGTATCTGATTATGGCATATTGTTTGGGCTCGAATGCTCTCTACTTCTGTCAGATTGGTCAGTAGACGGGGCCAATGTTCAATATATGGACTATGACTTTCGAGCGAATGCCAGGCATGTCCTGATGAGACCACGTGAATACATCGGCATATCGTCGATGAAGGCTCATAACCTCATCTCATAATGGTGGTATTCGGGATGACCTGACCTGCATTATTCGGGTTGGATCTGAATTGTCAAGTTGGTCGAGTACGAGGTCTTCCATCAGGTGCCCTCTTTCAATTGAGTTTTCTCGGGGGTCAAGGGAGGTGATAGCCATTGCTTGGTGTTATGTCCTCAATGTCATAGAATAGCATTATCGAGCTTCCTGTTGATCTCCCTGGACCAGTCCAGTACCATGCTCGATTAGAAACTTCATCATGAGATGGTACGTCAACACGACGGCCCGAAGATCATTGAGTGAGGGCCGTCTGAGGATGACGTTATAGATGGAAGGGCAATCTACCACTAAGAAATTGATCATGGTCGTCATTTGGTTTATCCCATCTCCTTTAGTGAATGAGAGCTGAATTGATCCTTCTAAAGTAACATTCTCCCACAAATCCGATTAGGGGTGTTTTGACGGCTTGAAGTTGAGGTCGTCCGACTCCCATTTTGTTGAATGCTTCGGCGAAGAGGATATTGCCCGAGCTGTCGGTGTCCACCAAGATTCGAAACACTTTGCGGTTAACTATGGTCATAGTAACCATAAGTGCGTCATCATGGGGATGGTGAACTCCTCGAGTGTCCTCTTCGGTGAAGGTTAGGCCACATGATGTTACCTTCTACTCTTTTGGGGGTCTATTGGTGACATGGATCTAGTGCTTCGATTGGAGTAATTGATACTTCGGGTGTGAGCTCTCCAAGCTCAATTCGAGTCTCCTCCCCCCACAAGTCCATCAAAGATTGTGCAGATTTTCTCGGTACGTTCCTCATTGATGGGTTACTCGCTCTTTTGGGTTAGCTCATTCTTCCTTTCTATTGACATATTCGTGCTGGTCCCCATTGCAGATGACGGTGTTAAGTGTCAAATATTGTAATTTTCCCCTATTTATATCTTGGTTTTGTGAACATGTTAATATTTAATTGGTATATTTTATACATGTTTGTCTTGTAGGGTGAATCTGAGAGCTTGGAACGAAAAATAGTGTTAAAAGCATGGAAGTTGATGCTTGATGATCACTAGAGTAAGGGATGGATTTTAGGAGACCAATATTGAAGATCTCAAGACCCCAAGATTTAAGGAAACAAAGTGGAGAAGGAAGTCACAAGTGTAAAGTGCAGAAAAATAAAAACTGCTGAACTCATTATCGATGATGTCAAACACCCTTCGATCCTATCGAAGTATTTGATCCCATCGAAGCCTGTTCAATTACATTGAGATTTATAGGAATTTCAAGTTTGGTTGTTAGACTAATTAGCACAATTCTTCGATCCATCAAAGACCAGTTTAGTTCATCAAAGATCAATTCAATTGCATCGAAACTTGTTCGATGGCATCAAGAATTTCAAGGATTTATGGTGCAACTTGCTGGATAGTTTCTAGACGTTTTTTCAAGTCATCCAAAGCCCTTCGATGCAATCAAAGGTATCTTCGATACCAACGACGCATGTTTGATGGCATCGATAACTTATGTAGTACAAAAGGGCACTACTTCTGAATTCGATTCAAATTAAGATTCCTCCTTCGATGCCATTGAAGGCTGTTCGATGACATTGAAGGCGTTATGCAGAGTGCTTAAATTTAAGGTGGTTTTGAAAGTCGGCCGAACAATGCCTATATATTTTGGTTCTCTAAGGAGTTCTAAATACAATTTAGGGTTCAAGGAGTAGAGCAAAGGGTGGAGCTGCCTCCCAAGAGTTTTTCTTCTTCCTTAATTTATTTTTAATGTTTAGTTTAATGGTTTTAGTCTTAATCATGTCTATGGTTAAGTAAACCTCTTACATAGGGCTAAGAGGTGAAGCTTGTAGTTTGTTAAGATGTTTATATTTCTTTGATTCATGTTTATGATGAACTTCATTGATTTCTAGTTTGAATTTAGGAATATTTTCAGTTTTCTATGATTTATTGTGACTCAAATTACAATAGATGATGTGACGGCTTTGAATTTCTTCTTATCTAATTTAATATTATTGAGATTAGTTTTCTTATCTATTTTGATATTGTTGAGATTGGTAAAATTGTGATTCACCATCGTTGTTGCAAGGTGAATTTAAGAATTTTAATTGAAAATAATGCTAAAAATATAAATTTAATGCTTAAGAATCACCAAGGCAAAGGATGGATCTTAGGAGACAAATATTGAAGATTTCAAGGTCCCAAGATTCAAGAAAATTAAGTGGAGAAGGAATGAAGTAAAAAGAACAAGTGTAGAATTCATGCTAACTGTGTCATTGAACATTGTTCAATGACATTGAAGTTATTGTTCGATGACATCGAACACAGGTCGATGACATCGAATTTATGTATGAAAATCAAGTTGGTTGCTGGATAAATTAAAGACATTGCTTGATGACTCGAAGACCAGCTCGATGATATCAAAGACTTGTTCGATTACTCGAGGACCCCTTCAATGACATCAAAATTTTTGAGAATTTTTGAAAAAGCTCGCTAGACTATTTAGGATGTATTATCGATTCCTTGAACAATTCTTGATGACATCGAAAGAATCTTCAATGACATCGAAGGTAGGTTCAATGACATAGAGGGCTACAGAGTCCGAATGAGGTTACAACAACGTGGAAAATAACATGTTTTGGGCACCTTTGATGACATTGAAGGACGTTCAATGACATCGAACGAATCGTGCAAAGTTACACAGAGTTACGTGGAGTGTGTAAATTTGAGGCAGTTTTTGGATTTTTCTAAGTCAGTGCGAAAGGAGGTGTTGCTCAACTATAAATAAGACTACCCAAGGTGCTCCTGAGCATCATCTATGGTTTGAGGAGTGAAACAAAAGGTTGGAGAAGCTATCGCCAAGAGTTTTTCTTCCTTTTTCTTAGTTTTTTTTTATGCTTTTCTTAAGAGATTTTAATTCAATCATGCCGTCAACCTGAATCGACTCAAACTAATAATTGTACCCTAGCGACTGCGCCGTCGCCGGTGTTCTGATGCCGCGACTTGCGCGTCGAGGCGATACCCTGGTCAGGAGATGTGGGCCCACGTTCGGTGTGAGGAAACACTGTGTGTACGAATTCTAAGAGAATCTCTACGACTTGTCACATCAATCAATCAATCAACCAATCCCATTATGTCAAGTACATGTCAAGTACACATCACCTTTCACCCATTCCCAAGCAACCCCTAAAGTCAAAAAGTCTCTTACACACCCATGCCTTTCTTACACCTAGCAACCACAAAAGTCAAAAAAGCTCTTACATACATCACCCACCACATCCATCACTCCATCACCCATCTTTCTTTCTCTCTCTCTCTCTTTACAACTCTCTCTCTCATTTTTTTTCAAACCATTCCCAAGCAAGAAAGAATTCCACACGTCCAAGCATCTTCCAACCTCCATAAGAGGATTTTGTGTGGCCTACTTCCTACCCTCTCATCTCCCATTTCAGCCATCCAAACTCCATCTCCTCCATTGGAATCGAAGCTAAGGAGCAAAGGAAGCCTAGGGAGCAAGAAGGAACGGTGAGTGATCTTAAATCCCCATTTTCTTTATCTTTTTGTGATGTGGCAGTGTTGCTGCAAGCGCTGCACCTATGCAGCTACCCTCTTTCACGTCAGCAAGTGGCAGGTCCCACATGATGTATGAGTTTTACACATGTTGTCCATCCATCTGTTTATTTGGTGGGATGGTGTAATGTATGGCCCCACCATGGTGCGTGTTGCACCCACACCATCTAGCTATCCTGGTTGTGGAACCACTGTGATGTATATGTTATATCCTACCGTCTATCAAGTGGACCACACTGTAAAAATCAACAGGATTGAATGCCTACCATTAAAAACATTTGGGACCCACAAGAGTCTTGGATTAATATGAAATTTGTGTTTTTTAAATCTTAATTCAGGTCTTTGCGGCCTTATGAACAGATTAGGTGGGAAATGAACATAATGGTGGGTCCTATGAGTTTTAAACAATAAAATTCATTATCTCCGTTTTTATTTTTGGTGTGGCCCATAGGATGTAGCCCACTCGTTATATATGCGGCCCATATAATCTGGCCCACTTGGCATAATAGGCCCATCGGTGTGGCCTATTTGATACATGTTGCCCAATTGATTTTACCCATTGATTTGGCTCAATTGATTCGACCCATTTGATTCAGCCCATTTGATTTGGCCCATTCAATTCGGCCCATTCCCTTCGGCCCATTTGAATCGGCCTATTTGATTGGCCCATGTGATTCGCCCATTCGATTGGCCCGATGCGATGTATGTGAGACCCATGAGCGAGGCCCAATGTGATGTATGTGTGGCCATTACAATGTGTATGAATTCCTTATGTACGCCACTCCTTAGGAGCAATGTTGGTTAGATGTTCACATTGATGGGCAATGATGGTTAGACAACCTCATTGTGACCTTCCCTAGGCCTTGTTAAGCCCATTCTCTTCATGGGTTAACCTAAATAAGTGGGCCCCATTCGCTGTAGATGAATGAATTCATAGCCACTACCAACGTCGATTATCAGCCCTAATTATCGATGCCGATTATTGATGCTGATTATCGGTGCTGATTGTCGAGGCCGACGCCGATTATTGACCCTGATTATCGGTGCCAATTACCGATGCCGATTATCGTTGCCGATTGACGAGGTCGACACTGGTTATCGATATCGATTATGAGTACGCGATAACATAACATCATGATATATGCCCATATGCATCATTTGTATGCTTGTGATGAGATGAGTGATTGATCATAACACTTGCCATTAGGTAGATTTTTATGGACTCCTTGGTAAGGGAGGTTACCCGCACGAGCGTGCGGTATGCACATATTTACCGTATGACTGGATTGTGTGGTTCATGCATTTCACATATGTGTGATATAGTTACTGTACGCCCTAGCGACATCAGGGCCGTAGCCTCCATAGGCGTATCGTGGTTGGTAGGATTGGATACCGAAAATCTTATTCTACATGGGGTGCTATAGATATCCCTGGGTGAAAGTATCTAAACCCTTATGGTACCAGGAGGTTGCTCCAACATCTAGACCGAGTGGGTGCATGAGTGCCGAGTGCCGATTACCAGAAGGTCGTGCTTTCCACTGTGTCATGATCGGTTGGAAGGGGGTGCGGCCTTACTCGCCCGAGAGGAATGGATAAAGCTAGGCTGAGTTTGACCATCTTGAGGAATGGGTCTGCTATCATCGAGCTAAGTCTAATATTGGTAGGTAGATAGTGAGGTCTTTTTCACTCACCTTATTGCGCGCGATGGGGTAGCAATCTAGCTTGGAGTGTACTAGACCCCGATTATATTCCAAAGTTGAGCAGTATTGATATGTGGACTTAGATGAGGATTTGTATGCTTGATTGCATCTCGCATCGCATGGACTTGGTATGGCCGACATCATTCATGCCTTACATCACATGGCCTTGGTACGGCTAATAGTATTCATGGATCCATCAGCTTATTCTGCATTACTCTGATATTTCATGATCTATTACTACCTTGCGCACACACTTTGACCACCCTCTAAGCTTTCCATAAGCTTATGCATGACCATTGCATGCAGGTGATGTTGGAGCGCAGTTGCGCTGAGGCAGGAGCGCTTTGCAGATCATCTTGGAGTTTTTTATCCATTATCAATGTATTTCCTTTTATGCTCATTGTACTTGTAAAATTTTTTTTATCATAGTGGAAATGTAATGGAGTTTTTGGTTGTTGTTTGTGGGTTATGCCTTTGGTTATGCTTATTACAAATTAAACTGATGTTGAAAATCCTCCTCGTAGCATCCCAGGATTGGAACCTGGTGAATTGGAGCTGGGATCCGAGAATGGAGTTCTTTGTAGGCTGTCAGCACCAGATTCGGCGATCGAGAATTTTGTGAGCCTGATTTTTGAGTTTGGGGCTTGACAGAAATTGGTATCAGAGCATAACTTGGGGATAACTGAGAACAATATTACGTCTACTATGAATTTAGAATGACTAAGTCCCGAAGTTTGGATAGCTTAACGATCTTCCATTATAGGCCTTTAATGTGCATGCCTTAGAGAGTTTTTAAAGTTGAGAGCGCCTTCGCTCTTTCCTATAGGACATGCCGTGCAGGAGAGTGTCCCTATCGACTCCCTCTCCACCACCTGTGGCTTCCGCCCTACCACCTACGATGCCCACTCCACCACCAGAGGTTCCTACCGCCCATCCTGAGGATGTTGCTCTTCCACCAGAGACCGGTGCAGACCCAACCATATCTGTTAGAGCCTCCTAGTTACAGTAGATGTTGCAGGTTGTGACGGACGCCTTCGGGGGTAGGGTAGGCACCCCGTTATTTTGATGGACCAGGCAGAGCAGGAGCGCGCGAGCGCCCTTTTTTAAGAGTTTTAAAGGCTTGATCCCCCGTGTTTCTAGGGCGAATCAGACCCGACAGCAGCTGAGAGATGGCTCTCTGATGTAGAGAAGATATTCGATACAATGAGATGTACGACTGAGCGGCGAGTCCGATTAGCAGTATTTCTTCTCCATGGTGAGGCTTAGCATTGGTGGACATCAGTCTCTCGAGCAGCAGGTGCCGATTTTATGTGGACTTGGGAGGATTTTGTGGATCGGTTTGACTGACGGTATTTTCCTGATCACATCCAATGACAGCGAGCGTTGGAGTTCGAGGCCCTGGTGAAGGGTGATATGACGGTGGCACAGTACACGGCTCACTTTGTAGCGCTATCCAGATTTGTACCATACTTGGTAGATGATGAGGAGCGGAGAGCCCGTCGCTTTGAGGATGGCTTACGTTACGGTCTTCGTGGCCGTGTTATTGGGCATGAGCTCCCGACTTTTGATGGGGTGGTATGGAAGGCTCAAATTTATGAGGCTGAGTAGGTCGATTCTCAGTCTGATCAGGGATAGAAGAGAGACTAGAAGAGGCAGGCTTCTTCCAGTGATTCCCAGCAGTGTTGACCACAACAGAGGCGCATATGCTGTCTAACCTTCCGAGCACCAGCAGCACCTCCACTGCCACCTCCTAGGTAGTTCACTGACACCTTTTTTGAGTGTGGTGTGACAGGACACCGTATGTGGGAGTGTCCCCACCCCCAGCAGTAGTAGTAACCACGAGGTCCACAACAACCTCCACCACAGCCGCAACAGAGACCTCCACAACAGCAGCGACAACAGCCCCCACCACCGAAGCCACCTCAGAAGCAGCATCAGCACCAGCCTCGGAGGCCGCAGCAGCAAAGGCAGCAGTTTCGAATGCCTCAGCAACCCCAATAGCAACAACACGCTCGAAGGGGACAAGAACCTCCCCAGCTAGCTCAGGGTAGGTTCTATACAGCTTAGCAGGACCTGTAGTCATCTGGAGGAGTCATCGAGGGTATACTTTTAGTCTCTACATGCATTGCATGTGAGTTGTTTAATTCTGGTGAATCGCATTCTTTTGTGGCCGAGAGTATCTGTCAATCGACTGACTTGCCATTGGAGTCTGCTCTTAAGGGTTTGTCAGTATTGACTCCCTTGGGGAAGACTGCAGTATTGGGCCGATTTTTATCATCTTGCACCGTTCTAGTTGGGGATACCTTTTTGCCTGCCTATCTGTTTGCATTGCCGATGTCCGAGTTCAATGTCATCCTGGGCATGGATTGACTTGCTGAGTACTATGCCATATTGGACTGCACCACGAGGATAGTCACGTTTTGTATACCCAGCGTGCTGCACTTCTAGTTCATTGCAGAACTCAGAGGAGAGCCATTATCTTGTATTTTGTCGTGTACCATAAAGGAGCCCATAACAATGAGCATCGACCAATTGCCTGTGTTTTGTGATTTTCCTGATGTGTTCAAGGAGATTCTGGGATTATTGCCTCGTTGACTCATCAAGTTTCAGATTGATCTTGTGCCTGGTACCACACCTATTTCGAAAGCCCCGTATCGTATGGTACCTTTGGAATTACGAAAACTGCAGAAGCAGTTGGATGAGTTGCGCGAGTTAGGCTTTATTCGTCTGAGCAGTTCTCCGTGGGTAGCGTCTGTACTCTTCTTGAAGAAGAAGGATGGATCATTGAGGCTCTGCGTGGATTACCGCGAGCTCAACAAAGGCACGATTAAGAATAAGTATCTGCTCCCTAGGATTGATGATTTGTATGATTAGCTGCAGGGTACACAGTTCTTTTCAAAGATCGACCTGCATTCTAATTATCATCAGATTCGGGTCCGAGAGGAGGACATTCCGAAGACGGCTTTCAGGACATGCTACAGTCATTTTGAGTTCCAGGTCATGTCCTTCAGATTGACCAATGGCCCCATGGTATTCATGCAATTGATGAACAAGGTCTTCCTCCCATATCTGGATCAATTTATTGTAGTCTTCATCGACGACATTCTGATCTATTCGAGGACCCATGAGGAGCACGATCAGCACCTAAAGATTACCTTGTCGACCCTCAGCGCACACCAGCTGTATGCGAAGTTAGAGAAGTGCGAGTTCTGGTAAGAGGAGGTGAAGTTCCTCGGTCACGTGGTGATGAGGGAGGGCGTGGCAGTGGACCCCTCGAAGGTTGAGGCAGTGCATCAGTGGTGCCAGCCCACAAACGCGTCCAAGATCCCAGTTTCCTTGGTTTGGTGGGCTACTACCAGTGTTTCATTGAGGGCTTCTCTCGTATTGCAGCCCTGTTGACCAGGCTAACTTGGAAGGGCGTGGAGTTTATTTAGAGTGACGCCTGTGAGCGAGCATTTATGGAGTTGAAGGACCGTCTCACGTCTGCTCCTGTCCTCACTCTCCCCTTTGGGAGTGATGGATTTATTATATTTATTGATGCCTCGCATACTGGTTTGAATGTTGTCCTGATGCAGCACGGGAGACCAGTGGCCTTTACGTCTCCTCAGCTCAAGGTTCATGAGATGAACTACCCCACACATGATTTAGAGTTGGTGGCAGTTGTCTTCGCACTAAAAGTGTGGAGGCACTATCTTTATGGGGTCAGGTTCGAGCTCTTCTCTGACCACAAGATCTTGAAGTACTTCTTCTCGCAGTCTGAGTTGAACATGAGGTAGAGGCGCTGGATGGAGCTCTTGAAGGACTATGACTTCGATCTTCAGTACCACCCGACAAGGCGAACATGGTGACGGATGCCCTCAGCCATCAGCCATGAGGCCTGGTGGAGCATATGATGATGCATGAGTGGTGGATGCTTGATGATATAGTAGAGTATGATTTTGAGTTGGGCTTGTAGTCTTCTATCGTGCAGTTATCGAGCCTGTCGATTCAACCATCTCTTGTTGCAAGGGTAATCGAGGCTCAGACTGCGATTATGGCCATCTACCAGTGGACCCCATCTATGTGGGACACACCATGATGTTTATATGCCATCCCAACCGTCTATAGGGGGGTCCACCTTGAGGTGGCTAACAGTGGGGGTGGCTACCAGTGAAGTGTGATCTAGCATGGGCCCACTCAGCTCCATAGCTCATGTGGCAGACCGAGTGAAGGATGCCTCGTTTCAACACTAGAGGTCTTGGTATTGATCCCTGTGGGGGTGGCTAACATGAAGTGTGTACTGACATGGGTGTGGACTGACGGTGGGGTCCATGGGACCCACCCACGTCATCCATCCATTTTAGTGGGCCACACCATACTGTATATGTTTTTATCTAAACCGTCCACCATCCCTGGATGGTGGGGCCACGTCTGTGTGGGCCCTCCTGGGTGCGTGTGCATGCCCAAATCCATGGCTCAACTGACAGACTGAGTGAAAGATATCTCATTTCAATGCTGAGGTCTTAGTGGGAGTGGCTAATCGTGATGTGTGAGAGACGGTGGGGCCCATGGGACCCATCATCATCCTCCCTCCATCCAGATGGGCCACATCATCATGTATGTGTTTTATCCAAACTGTCCACAGTCCTTGGATGGTGGGACACACCCCACGTGTGGGGCCCTCCTTGATGTATGTGATGGTCCAGGCCGTCCAAGGGCCTATACGTTAGTACTATGTATGTATATATTTTATATATTATATATTATATTATATTATATTATAGATATGAGGTGGTGGGCCATACGTGGGACCCACCTCTATTTTGTTTTAAAGAAAAAGAAAGAAAAGGAATGGAAGTGGCAGCATTGTTGCACGCGCTGCACCTATGCAGCTACCCTCTTTCACGTCAACAAGTGGCAGGTCCCACATGATGTATGAGTTTACACATGCCGTCCATCCATCTTTTTATTTGGGGTGACCCACCAGACATGTTTCATTTGCACCGTCCATCTAGACGGTGCCATGTATGGCCCCACCATGGTGCATGTTGCACCCACACCATCCAACTGTCCTGGCTGTGGAACCACCGTGATGTATATGTTATATCCTACCATCTATCACGTGGACCACACTGCAAAAATTAACGAGATTGATTGCCTACCATTAGAATCATTTGGGGGCCACAGGAGTCTTGGATTAATATGAAATTTGTTTTTTTTATCTTAATTCAGGTCTTTGTGGCCTTATGAATAGATTGGGTGGGAAATGAAATTATGGTGGGCCCTATGAGTTTTAAATAGTAAAAGTCATTATCTCCTTTTCTATTTGTGGTGTGGCCCATAGGATGCAGCCCACTCGTTATATATGCGGTCCATGTGATCTGGACCACTTAGCATAAGAGTCCCATCGGTGCGGCCTATTCGATACATGTGGCCCAATTGATTCTACCCATTGATGTGGCCCAATTGATTCTACCCATTTATTTCGGCCCATTCCCTTCGGCCCATTTGATCGGCCCATGTGATTCGGCCCATTCGATAGGCCCGAAGCGATGTATGTGAGGCCTATGAGCGAGGCCCAATGTGATGTATGTGTGGCCATTACAATGTGCGTGAATTCCTCATGTAGACCACTCCTTGGGAGCAATGTTGGTTAGATGTTCACATTGATGGGCAATGATGGTTAGATGTCCTCATTGTGACCTTCCCTAGGCCTTGTTAGGCCCATTCTCTTCGTGGGTTAACCCAAATAAGTGGGCCCCATTCCCTGTAGACAAATGACTTCATAGCCATGGCCGACACTAATTATCGACCCTGATTATCTGTGTCGATTATCGATGCTAATTATTGGTTCTGATTGTCGAGGTCGACGCTGATTATCGACCCTGATTATCGGTGCTGATTACCGATGTTGATTATCGGTGCCGATTGCTGAGGCTGACATCGGTTATCGATACCGATTATGAGTATGTGACAACATAACATCATGATACATGCCCATACACATCATTTGCATTCTTGCGATGAGATGAGTGATTGATCATAGCACTTGCCATTAGGCAGAATGTTATGGACTCCTTGGTAAGGGAGGTTACCAGCATGAGTGTGCGGTACGCACATATTTATCGTATGATTGGATTGTGTGGTTCATGCATTTTGCATATGTGTGACATGGTTACTGTACGCGCTAGCGACATCAAGGCCGTAGCCTCCTTAGGTGTATCATGGTTGACAGGATTGGATACCGAAAATCTTACTCTACATAGGGTGCTATAGATATCCCTGGGTAAAAGTCCCCAAACCCTTATAGTACCAGGAAGTTTCTCTAACATCTAGACTGAGTGGGTGCATGAGCATCGAGTGCCAATTACCAGAAGGCCGCGCTTTTCACTGTGTCGTGATCAGTTGGAAGGGGGTGCGACCTTACCCGTCCAAGAGGAGGGGGCAAAGCTAGGCTGAGTTTGACCAGCTCAAGGAATGGGTCTGTTATCGTTGAGCCGAGTCTGATATTTGGAGGTGGATAGTGAGGTCTTTTTCACTCACCTTATTACGCACGATGGGGCGACAATCAACTTGGAGTGTACTAGACCCTGGTTATATTCCAGAGTTGAGCAGTATTGATATGTGGACTTAGATGAGGATTTGTATGCATGAGTTGCATCTCGCATCGCATGGCCTTGGTATGGCCGACATCATTCATGCCTTGCATCGCATGACCTTGGTACAGCTGATAGTATTTATGGATCCATCAGCTTATTCCGCATTACTCTAATATTGCATGATCATATTATTACATTGCACACACACTTTCACTACCCTCTAAGCTTTCCATAATCTTATGCACGACTATTGCATGCAGGTGATGTTGGAGCGCAGCAGCGCTAAGGCAGGAGCGCTTTGCAGATCATCTTGGAGTTTTTTTATCTATTATCATTATATTTCCCTTTATGCTCATTGTACTTGTAAAGTTTTTGATCATAGTAAAAATGTAATGGAGTTTTTGGTTATTGTTTGTGGGTTATGCCTTTGGTTATGCTTATTATGAATTAAACTGATGTTGAAAATCCTCCTCGTAGTATCCCAGGATCGAAACCTGGTGAATGGAGCTGGGAGCTGAGAATGGGGTTCTATGGAGGCTATCGACGTCAGATTCAGCGATCAAGAATTTTGTGAGCCCGGTTTTCGAGTTTGAGGCGTGACAGGTGAAGATTTTAGCAAGATAGGATGTTTCTTTTACTTTGATTCATGTTGAACCTTCTTCAATTGTAGTTTAATATTTAAAGAATACTTTCAGTTTTTAATGGTTTATTGTGACTCAAATTATAGTAGATTTGTAATAACTTTAAGTATCTTCTTTGTATGTTTTGAGATTATGTATTGGTAAATTCTGTTGTTTACCATTATCTCATGGGCATGGTTTGGTGATGGAATCCCTGCCAATTATCATAATTCTCCACTTTTAAGAATTAGGTCAAAGGAAGTTCAGATTGATCTTAATTGCTATATCTTCCAACTGGATAAGATAGGACTCTGATTCTAGTTGTGTCCTTGAATCAAGTAATAGATTTCCTTGATCTCTACAAGTGGATCCTTGGAAACCCTAGTTCTCACCTTTGAATTTACAAGTTTTAGTTAAATAAATCACAATTACTCTCTACACTTTCAGATTTAGGTTTACATCTTCTTCTAGTTCTACTACTAGTTGCCTTAAGAATACTCACGAGATTAGTCCATGTGGATTCGACCTCGGTCTCACTGAGATTATTACTACATCGCGACCAACACTTGGGGTTGTGAACAAGTTTTTGGCACCATTGTCGGGGACTAATGAATGTATTTTTCTGAGATTGATTTGTTTTATAAATAGTTTAATATTAGGATTTTTCTACTTTCTATTTTTAAATTAGGGTTTTTTTTTGAGTTATTTTAAAAACTAACTTAGCTTTCTATTTCTAGGTTTAGAAACTTTCTTAATTTATTTTTAGAAATTAACTTTTTAGAAACTTTTCTTTTCTGTTTTTAGAAATTAAGCTGCTTTCTTATTTCTTTTTTAGAAACTAACTCACTTTCCTTTTTCTTTTGCAGGATCTCAATATAAAAAATTCTAATTTTGTAACTTCTTTCTAATTCTCTCTTTCTATTTCTAGATTTCTACTTTATTTCTTTTTAAGTTTAGGTTAGATTCTAAATTAAGAGGGCTGAGAGTGTTTCATGCCCAAGTGGGTTCCTGACAATACTCGACGTCTCTTGAGTGTAGGAGGATTGCTTGAGGGGTTATCTATCCATCACAGGATTAGACACCACTTGAGATCCTTAGAGTTAATTGAGGTTATGACTACAAATCAACATTTAAATCAATCGGTGAATCAGTTGCAACATCGAGTTATGAAAGTCTAGGATGAGAATGAGGTGCACCATGCACCCCGGCCTTATAGTTTATGAGATTACTTACAACCGGCGGGGGTGAGCACCCCTTCTTGTATGATTTTTTCAGGAAACACAAGAAACATAGATATCAAGCCAGAAGTGATCCAACTCATTCCAAAGTTCCTTGGACTTGAATTTGAAAGTCCATATATGCACTTGTAAGAGTTTGACGAGGTTACAACCACTTTATACTTTCTTAACATGTTTGAGGACACGGTCAGGCTGAAACTCTTTCCTTTCTCCTTGAAGGAAAAAGCTAAGACTTGGTTGCACTCAATACGTCCACGATCTAATGGCACATGGAATGACATAATGAAAGAGTTCATAAGAATTATTTTTCCATACCATAAGACGAACACCATCAGGAAGTCAATCATGAACTTCACCTAAAAGGAAGATGAAACATTCTTCCAATGTTAGGAGCGGTTCAAGGATCTAGTTAGTTCATGCCCATAACATGGTTTTGAAATGTGGCACGTAACAACTTTCTTCCACAATGAATTGACATCTTCCATGCACCAATTTTTCGAGACGATGTGCAATGGGGGGTTCATGAACAAAAATGTTGATGAGGTGTGGGATTACTTTGACAAACTCGTTGAAACCTCATAATCATGGGACATCTCCCTAAAATCTAGCACCACATCTAAGTTTACTCAAATAAGGGAGAGGGGTGGGATATACTTACTGAAAGAGGATGATGTTATAAATGCTAACGTGGTTAGTGTTGCAAGGAAGGTTGAGGCCATTGAACTTAACAAGGATAAGGCTATGAAAGTTGTTTGTGGTATTTGTGCTTGCAACATACATAAAATTGAAAATTACCTAATGATACCTACTTTTTAAGAGGCATTGAACGAACAATCGAATACCATGAACAACTACCAAAGACCTATCAATGGACCCATCTCTAACACATACAATCCTAGTTGGAGAAATCATCCAAACTTTAGTTGGGGGAATGGACAAATTACTACTTCTTAAGGAATTCTAACCAATTCTTGAATCAAGGGAAATCTCAAGAGGATCCGGTTTGGAAACATATTCAAAATGAAGAGCTTATCACTCAGAGTGTATCACAAAACCTTAAGACTTTTCAAAGGCCATACAAGGGTGTGGGACAAAAAATTCAATTGGGGAAAAAAGGATTCTTCCAGCCCAACTTTTCTCCAATTCTAAACAGCAATATGAAATAAGTGATCTAAGCTCTTCAAATTAAATGGAGTAAGATAAGCTATCATCACTCTTAGGAGTAGAAAGATAATTGACAAATCTATTTCGGTAAGGGCTAAAAAGTCTAAGGACCAAGAAGAAGAATAAACAAAGGATAAAACTAGCATTAGTCTACATGGATTAGAATCGGAACCTCTAAGCAAGCCGATTGCTCCATTTCTGAAATAGTTGATTGCACCAAAATCTCTATCTAACTCTTAGGACATTCTAAAGGTGCTTAAACAAGTGAAGGTCAACATCCCTCTCCTGAATGCCATGAAACAAATTCCTTCATATGCCAAATTTTTTAAAGACCTATGCACGACTAAGAAGTGGCGAAGTATTAAAAAGAAAAAATTTTCTGATGGAAAAAGTGAGTACCATCTTCAAGCAAGATGTGCCACAAAAATATAAAGATCCCGGTAACCCAACCATCCCTTGTGTAATTGGGAACTACCGAATTGAGCACGCACTTCTTGACTTAGGAGCAAGCGTAAATCTGATTCCTTACTTGGTCTACGAATAACTAGGTTTGGGTGAATTAAAACCCACCTGAAGCACATTAAAACTTACTGATTGCTCAGTTTATGTATCGAGAGGGATAATTGAATATGTGTTAGTCGATATTGACAAATTCTACTACCTGACAGATTTTATTATCCTGGATACTTAACCCATCGTGAACATGAGGACTCAAATTCCTGTCATTCTTGGTCTCCCATTCCTTGCCACATCAAATGCAATCATTAATTGCATGAATGGATTCATGAGTTTGTCTTTTGGAAATATGACATTAGAGTTGAATATCTTTTGTAATATGGGTAAACAGTTAGAGGATGATGACGATTCCTACGACATTAATATGATTGACTCTTTCGTAGAAGATAAAACGCTTTTGACTTTATCCTCTAAACCTCTAGAGACGTATCTGGCCCACTCCCATGATTTTGATGATGATATGATTAGGAAGATGGGGACAATGTTGGATAACATACCGATTCTTGAAGTTAACCGGTGGAGGCCATAATTTGAAGAATTACCCCAAACTGATGTAGGGCCTTTACTGTCTAACCTCGAGGCATAAAATCTTAACCTAAAATATTTGTCCTCTGATTTGAAATATGTCTATTTAGGTCAAGATGAGACATACACGATGGTGATTTCTTCCCACCTGGAGCAAGAACAGGAGAGAATGGTTATCTTTACTCTCATTGAGCATAAAGGAGCCCTTGGATGGTCGATTGCGGACCTCAAGGGAATTGACCCTTCAATTTGCACTCACCACATTTATCTAGAGGATAATGCTAAGACCTTATAGCAACCACAACATAGATTAAATCTAAACATGAAGGAAGTGATTAAGGTTAAGGTTCTTAAGCTATTAGATGTGGGCATCATATACCTTATATCGAATAGCCAATAGGTGAGTCCAACTCCGGTGGTTCCTAAGAAGTCTGGAATCACCATAGTAGTCAATGCCAATAATAAACTCGTACCAACCAGAGTTACAACTGGTTGAAGGATGTGCATTACTACCAAAAATTGAATACCGTCACTAGGAAGGACCTCTTTCCCTTGCCCTTCATTGATTAAATCTTAGAAAGGTTAGATGGTTACTCATACAATTACTTCCTTAATGGGTATTCGAGCTACAACCAAATAGAGATAGCCCTTGAAGGTCAAAAGAAACTACGTTCACATGTCCCTTTGGCACCATTGCTTACCGAAGGATGCCATTCGGACTGTGTAATGCCCTCGCCACTTTTCAACAATGCATGTTGCGTATTTTTTCTGACATGGTGGTGTAATATCTAGAGGTCGTCATGGATGACTTCTTGGTCTTTGGTCCATCCTTCAGCGAATGGTTAGAAAATTTAAAAATTATGTTATAGTGATGCAAAGAAAAGAACTTGATAATGAATTGGGAAAAGTACCACTTCATTGTTCGTAAGGGAATTGTCCTTGGACACATCATCTCGTCCAAGGGAATTGAGGTAGATAAGGCTAAAATTGATCTTATCTCTAACCCACCTCTACCCAAGAACATATAAGACATGTAATCTTTCCTAGGACACTGAGTTTTACAAAAGATTCATAAAGGACTTTAGTCACCTCTCTCATCCTTTATGTAATCTACTTCAAAAGGATGTACCATACGAGTGAACTAAGCAATGCTAGAAAGCTTTCACTAAGTTAAAGGCATGCTAACAACAACACCTAACATACAACCACCCGACTGGAGCATTCTTTTTGAAATAATGTGTGATGCATCTGACTATGCTCTATGCTCTTGGAGCAGTGTTAGACCAGAGAAAAGAAAAGAAGCCCTACGTTATGCATTACGTAAGTAGAACCTTAAATCATACCTCGGCGAATTACTCTACTATAGAGAAGGAACTCTTAGCCATAGTTTTCAATTTGGACAAATTTAGGTCCTACTTGATCGGATCCAAGATCATTATCAACACTAATCATGCAGCACTTAAGTATCTTCTTTCTAAGAATGATGTTAAGCCTCTCTTGATAAGATGGATCCTCATACTCCAGGAATTTGATTTGGAAATAAAAAATAAAAATGAAGTAAAAATATAGTGGATGACCATCTTTCCCGCCTTAATCTCTCTGATTCCCTTGAGATAGCACACATAAATGACATGTTCCTTGACGAATAATTGTTCAAAGTCTCCCATTCACCTTAGTTTGCTGATATTGGTAATTATCTTACCACAGGTTTCACACCGACACATTGGGAAGAAAAAATTCTTCACCGAGATACGTAAATTATTTTGGGATGATCCATATTTGTTTAAATATTAGTTAAAACAAATCTTAAGGAGATGTGTACTAGATAATTGTTTCGACAAAGAAACAAATGCATTTGATTTGGAAAAATTATCTTATTCAAACATAACAGAAAAAGAGTATTGAGAAAATTCATCACATTTCATTAATACTAGGTTCATTTACATCCTCTTTACATTCTTTGATTCTAAGATAGAGCATTTTAATTGTTCATCTACTAATTATAATTATGTTTCGTGTTTGAAGGTTTTTAAACCTGATTACAACTTACTACTCATAGCAACTCCTGTAAGAAAAGTAAACTTCCAATTCACCCTGACAGGATTCGTGATAGAATACATGCCAAATAGAATTTCGAAGTACCTGACTCGAACTCGTGCAAGTGGAAGTGGCATGGCTCAGGTAACAGCTGGGGTCATTTCTGCTTTGTCCCAATCATCAGAAGGTGATGCAGGTTAGACCGTTGTAACATCTCGTAAGACAAGAGCACGAAACGTCAGAAATTATAGAATGGATCAGCCTTCATTAAGAATCAGAGGGCTAATAACACGTAACGCAGTTAAAAGGAATCCCAAACTTGCTCCTCCAGCGATCTATCCTGAGCAAATAGCTCCATAATTGACAGCGTGTGATTTTTCAGTTTTGAATGCTCCGGTAGTTAAATGGACGAGAGAACAAAAAGGAAAAGCGCTGGTGATAAGATCACCAATGCCATCTCAGAAAAATTCACCAGTATCAACATCACCTCAGTCAATTGATGCCACATGAGGCGTGAAAAAGTTTAATAAAACTCCATTCCCTGCCTTTTCTACGAGTCCTGTCACGTCAGCATACTCTTGCTCTCCTTCGATTACTGCTTCGTCAAAAAGTGGAGAAGCTGCAGTATACATGGCTGGAATAAATTTAGATTGTAGAGCAACTATAGAGGATCATTTTAATGCAATAGAAAAAGCTCAGAATGCATTAATGGAAGAATGCAGAAATCTTAGAGAGGCACTGACAATCCTTGCACATAACGTAGCTCGAATGGCGATTCCCCAGAATGCAACGGAGGGGCAAGAGAATCAGCCTGACGTCCTCCCACCTCAGGTGGCAGGGTCGTTGGGGTCCATTCTAGCAGCAAGAACTATGACACCAGATGAGGTGAGACAAGTGGTTGAAGAAGTTGTTAGAGTGGAAAGAGAACGTGAAAATACTGGACGTTTTAGGTATTGGACAACGTATCCTAGAGAGGTAGAAGACATCCCCTTTCCATCCAACTTCAAGCATCCAGATTTCTAAAAGTTTAATGGAGAAGGATCCCCAGAGGAACATTTAATGCACTTCATCACCAGTATGAGAAATTTTTCTATAATACCACAGTATTATTTACGATTGTTTGGTTCGTCACTAACACACAAAGAATTTCGATGGTATTCTAGTTTGACACCAGGGTCAATACGTACCTAGGAACAAATGTAGGAAGTTTTTATGTCAAAATTTTTCTCTTCAAAGTATGATGTCAGTATTACGGAGCTGGCCTCTATACGACAAAGACAAGGAGAGCTGGTAGAAAAATTTATAGACTGATGAAAAGCATTGGGGGCCTCATGTAGACAGTTACCGGAAGAAAAAGAGCAAGTTAAAATGTGTCTGAATTCTATGGGGACAGGGATTGCATTTGGACTCACCAGCGCCGATATCAGAACTTTTCGTGACTTGGCTATTAAGGATCACGCTGTGCAACTAATGACTCGCAAGATCCCAGCATTCCACCATGAGACAACCAGAAGGGTATCCAGGAAAACGGCCGTGAACGCTATTGATCGTGACAAAAGAGGTAAGGATGCAAGGGACTCGAGGGAAAGGAGACCAGACCGAATGGAAGAATGGAGTCAGTCAAGGAATAGATACAATGGAAAGATGCCTAAAATGCTGAATTCTCACGAGGGGTTCGCATTTGATAATGAAGATGTCGTTCCTATGATGGAACAACTGTTGAAAGTTGGCACAATAGAATTACCATAGCTTAAATGCCTGGAAGATGTGACAAGAACCAAAGAAAGGGATTTCTGTCGCTATCATCTCTTGGTGGGACACCCAACAGAGAACTGCTATACATTGAAATGTATAATACAGCGTATGATCGATAGGGGTGAGATAGTCCTTGGGAAAGAAAAAGAGAGGGGTGCCATGGAAACAGTAAATGTGCTTACAGTCCGAAAGAAAGACCAAGATGTGAATAAGGAAGAAGATGGTAAGACGGCAAAGAAGGTTACAGTAATCACGTTACGGTCAGGTAAAAAGGTGGTAAGTCCTATAAAGCAGAAATAAAAAATTACTAGGAAAGAAATAATTGAAAGACAGAGTAATGGTGACAAGACAAGAGAGAAGAATGAGGTGACGAGAGTGACTTATGACGTAGTAAATCATCTAAAAGGAATATTGGCTAGATTAAGTGTTTATGACACACTTAAGTTATAAGAATAATTTCAATAGAGTCTGATTCAGGCATTGTTCGATCATGACATTAGAGAAACTTTGCTGGCAGAGTTAGAGCATGAAGAACTTGATGAACAAGAGGACTGTCTCCCAGTTGTTTCTTTTTCTGATGACGACTTGATCTGTGAGGGAGAGCATAATAGGCCACTAATGATAGAGGGTCATATCTGGGGGAAGAGAGTCAAGTGGATTATGATAGATAATGTGTCCGTAGTGAATCTCTTACCGCTTTCGATGTTGAGTAAGTTGAATTATCGTCACTCCGAATTACACCCCAGCGGAATGATGATACAGGGTTTTAATTAAGATGGGCAACGCGCACTTGGTAAGATTACGGTAACGCTGGAAATAAGAGAGTTGACTACTGACGTTGTGTGTCATGTTATAAATGCAGTAACGACAAACAATCTTCTCCTAGGAAGGCCGTGGATACATCAATATAATATCATACCCTCCACTTTGCATCAGTGTTTTAAATACTACAAAGACGGGGTATAGCATAAAGTAATGGCTGATGCAAAACCGTACATAGAAGTTGATTCCTTCTTTGCAGATGCTAGCTACTATAAAGAGTTTGCTATAGAAAAGATAGATAATGATGAGAATAGGGACTTAAAGGACGTTCAAAAGAGTGCAATTACAGAAAAAGAAAAAAAGGCAGGACCATCTGAAACTACGAAAATAAATAAAAAAATCTATTTTGTGCCGAAACATCTAAGGCAGCCCGGACAACTGCCGTTAACCTTGCTGTCATTTGAACAATTGAAAATTTTACAGTCTAATTATATAGTGCCGCTACCGTATGCTGAAAGGAATAGACCATTTTCAGCCACTCCAGGAAGATTTCAAGTCAAGGCAAGTGAAAAATACCATGAGCCAATAGAGTTTTATGCTTCGGAAGAAGTAAAGACGAGGAGAGATTCAAAACACTATGTACCATGGTAGCTTGACGTGGTAAGACCTTCAGAAGTATAGTCCGACAAGTAAGAAGATGATGAAAAACATGGGTTTTGATTATGAAGAGCCCACCAGCTTGAACCATGGGAAGGGAATTTAAATCCCTATTAGGATCAATCAGGATAAGCGAAGAAAATTTCAAGGGTTGGAGGTAAATTAATCGATAAATATGATTACAGTTGTGCAATCTTCTTCAGCAATACACTGCTTCAAACATTTTCCATGTCTTGCCATCTCAGTTGCCTGGCGTCAACAACGTTTTCCATGTCTTTATGTTGAGGAAGTGTAGGTCAGACATAGTTCCCGTTATTGATTGGTAGCCGCTGGAGGTTCGTGAGGACGCTTCTTACATCGAGCAGCCAGTCCGTATCCTTGATCAGAAGGAGCAAGTTCTCAGGACCAAGGTCATTCCGTTGGTGAAGGTTCAGTGGGGTCACCATTCTGCAGAGGAGGCTTCTTGGGAGCGTGAGGCCGAGATTCGAGAGCGTTATCCCCATCTCTTTCATGATTGATCATGTGATGTATTTTGTATGTTATCTCTGCTTTTATATGGTGATGTTATGTTTCTTATTTCTCGCCAGTTATGCCTAGTTGCGATGATCGTGTAAATTTTGAGTATGAAATTTTTATTATGAGGGGAGAGCTGTAAGCCCCATATCCTAGACCCTACCATTTCATAGACTTACGCGGTCTTCCCGGTCAAATTTCGGCAACCTTCGACCCTTAACAGGTATTTACACGCGACCCTAATTCATACGCCGTCAACCCAAGTCGACTCAACCCAAGACCTTTACCATAGCAACCGCGCCGTCGCCACGGTTATGATGCCGTGACTCGCGGGCCGAGTTGATACCCTCGTCAGGAGATGTGAGCCAACGTTCGGTGCGAGAAAAATGCCGCACGTTGCAAAACCCAAGAGAATCTCTACGATTTGTCACATCAATCCATCAATCTCAACATGTCAAGTACATGTCAAGTACACATCACTTTTCACCCTTTCCCTAGCAAGCCTTAAAGTCAAAAAGTCTCTTAGACACCCACGCCTTTCTTACACAAATGGCCACAAAAGTCAAAAAGGCCTCTTACACCCATCATCACCACATCTATCACTCCATCATCCATCACTCTCTCTCTCTCCCTTTACAACTCTCTCTCCCTCCATTTTCAAAAAAATCACTCCCTAAGCTAAAGAAAACCTCTATACGTATGAGCCACTCCCTCCCTTTCAAGCTCCAAGTGTGGTCCACCTTTTCATCTCAAGATCTCTCATCTTAGCCATCCATTTCTCATCTCCTCTGTTGGAATCGAAGCTAAGGAGCTAAGGAACCCATGGGAGCAAGAAGATCGAACGGTGGGTGCTTGATAGTAGTAGTTTTTCATATTTTTAAGATGGGCCAAGTGAAACCAACCGATCAATGGTTTAGATATCACTTGGGACCCTAAGATGTGGCCGATGGCCCACTAGGATCATCATGATCATTCCATGATGGGGCCATTCTCCATGGACCCCATCATGATGTTTATTTCCTTGCATTAAAAAGGTCATCTAGACTGTCTATGTTGGCAGGGAAAGGATCTCCACCGTTGATTTTTGATTTCGGCAGTCCCAGGTGTAAAGGGATCCATTTAATGTATGATTTCTTACAAGGGAGGGCACATAGTGGTGGAGCCCTTCATCACACGCGTGTCCCACTCTCTACCTCTCTCTCTCCCTTTCTATTTCATTTTCTTTTATGAGATTATAATATGGTTGTGTGGCCTACTTGAATGGACCCCACCATGAGGCATATATTCTATCCAAACCATCTACAAGTGTGGCCCTCTTTGTGTGTGTTGTATCTACACTATCCTCCATGAGGTGGCCCACCTAAGCAGGGCCCACCTCAATGCTTGTGCCGTGACCAAACCGTCCAGCGTCTGGAACGCTGGACGTGAGTTAAACATAAATATAAGCTTGGTTCAAGCCTTGGGGGTGGACCATTAGTGTAGGCCCCACCTTGTTGTATATATTCAATCCACGCCATTCATTTCTTTCCCGAGTTCATTTTAGGCGTTGAGCCAAAAGATGGGGCCAATCTGACTTTCAGGCTGGCCATTGCACAGCTAACAGCGGGTCTACAGTTGAAATATTCCCCTGTCGTTCCTATGCCCCAAAATATATGGAATATTGGGCTCGTTAGGTTTGTTTTGAGCCCCAGCGACTGATGGTTGGGACAGACCCACCTGATGTGGGCCATACACTCAAAAAACCCCAAAAATACAATTATTTCAAAAAAAATATATAAATATAAATATATAAACAGGGTAGCGCCTGCTGCCTCTGACACGGTAGCAGCACGCTGTCGGGTGGGACGGGCGGGCGGACAGCCACCCACGGCTCCAACCATGGGCCCCACCATGATGTATATCTTACATCCACACCGTCCACGAGGTGGGCACTCCCAGTAGTGGGCCCCCTCCAAACTTCAGCTCCATCCACAGCTCAGGTGGCCCACACTGCAGGAAACAGTGGGATTGAACCTTTGCCATTAAAACCCTTCTATGGGCCACAAAAGTTTTGGATCAAGATGAAATTTTTGTTTCCTCCTCATCCAGGTCCATGCGACCTTATCAATGGATTAGATGGCATATAAACATGGTGGTGGACCCCACGTGGAGCCCACAGTGATGTATGTATTTTAAGCACCATCCACGGCTGTGGACGGTGGCAGCCACCGTGATGTATGTGTTTTAAGGCCGTCCAGTCACTGGATGGCCAGTAGGGCCCCACCCTTGATGTCTGTGGTGGGCCATGTGTGTGGGCCCCACCATAATGCATGTGTTGCATCCAAACTATCCATCCACTTTGCAAGCTCATTTTATGGCTTGAGACAAAAAAATGAGCCAAATTCATATTCCAAGTGGACCCCACCTTGGCATGTTTTGAGGTCCATCTTAAGGTATTTGTGGTAGTTCAATGGGGCCCACTTTGATGAGGATGTAAGACCCATGTCATGGGACCATTCGATGTATTTGCGGCTTATAATTGAGACCCACTTTGATATATATGTAAGGCCCATGGGTCGAGGCCCATTTAATGTATTCTAAGGCCCATGCAATTAGGCCATTTGATGTATTCTAGGGCCCATGGGATTAGACCCATTTTGATGTATTCTAAGGCTCATGGGATTAGGCCCATTTGATGTTTTAGGGGCCCATGGGTTAAGGCCCATTGAGATGTACTAGGGCCTATGGGTTGAGGCCCATTTGATGTACATATGGGGCCCAATTGGTGTGGCCCATTTGTTACATATAAGACCCATGAGATTAGGACCATTTGATGCATTCTAAGGCCCACGGGTTATGACCCATTACATTGCACATAAGGCCCATTGGTGCGGCCCATTGAGGTGGCCCATTTGATGAATAAAAGGCCCATATGATATGGCCCATTTGATGTATTCAAGGCCTAATGGGATGTACCTAAGATCCATTGCAATGTGTGATCCCAGCACAGATTATGTAATAATGTTTATGACGGTCGCACCTTGGGAGCAATGTTGGTTTGATGTCCACATTGTGAGTATAATGTTGGTTGGATGTCCACATTACGACTCTCCCTAGGGCCCATTGTTAGGCCCGTACTTGTTGTGTATAGGCCATCTAGGCCACCTGCGTTGTAAGGATAGTGCATTACTCTATAACATGTTTAGTATAGTTCTATGATTTCTGATCATACGCATCATATGTGTGCTTGATATGAGAAGTGACTGATCATATCATATGCCTTCGGGCAGATTATTTATGGGCTTCCGGTCCGGTGGTGTTGCCCTACATGAGCGCACATTATGCGCAGGATTGCTGCATGACTGGATAGTGTGAATCATGCATTCGCATTGTGTGATATGGTTATTATACGCCCTAGCGACATCAGGGTCGTAGCCTCCACAGGCGTATCGAGGATGGTAGGATTGGATACCAAAAATCTTATTCTACATGAGGTGCTATAGATATCCTTAGGTGAAAGTCCCTAAACCCTTATGATACCAAGAGGTTGCTCCAACGTATAGACCGAGTGGGTACAGGAGCGTCGAGTGCCAATTATCAGACGGTTGTGCTTTCCACTATTTCATGGTCGGTTGGAAGGGATTACGGCCTTACCCCCTGGAGTGTAGGAGGCAATGCTAGGCTGAGTTTGACCAGCTCGAGGAATGGGTCTGCTATTGATGAGTCGAGCCCGATATTGACAGACGAATAGTGAGGTCTCTTCCACTTACCTTATTGCGCGCGATGAGGCGGTGATCTGGTTTAGAGTGTACTTGACCCTGGTGATATTCCAGAGTTGAGCTGTATTGATATGTGGACTTAGATGAGGATTTGTATACTTGAGTTGCATTTCGCATCGCATGGCCTTGGTATGGCCGACATCATTCATGTTTTGCACCGAATGACCTTGGTACGACTAATGGTATTCTTGGAGTTCACCAGCATGTTCCGCATTATTTTGATACGACATAACTGCATTATCAGCTTGCGCACACACTTTCACCACCCTCTAAACTTTCTATAAGCTTATGCACGATCATTGCGTGCAGGTGATGTTGGAGCATAGTAGCGCTGAGGTAGGAGCACTTTGCAGATCATTTGGAGTTATCGTCGACTATCATTGTATTTTCCTTTATGCTCATTGTACTTGTAAAGTTTTTAATCATAGTGGAAATGTAATGGAGTTTTTGGTTATTTTTTATGGGTTATGCCTTTGGTTATGCTTATTACGAATCAAACTGACGTTGAAAATCCTCATCGTAGCATCTCAGGATCGGAACCTGGTGAATGGGCCCTGGGAGCCGAGAATGGGGTTCTATGGAGTCTGTCGGTGCCAAATTCGGTGATTGAGAATTTTGTGCACCCGGTTTCTGAGTTTAGGGTGTGACAGCTTTTATTGGCCCACTATGTTTAAGGACACTCATGAGTTTTGCAAAGCTTGTAAGCGTTGTCAGAAATTAGGAGCATTGTCCCGTCGAAACATGATGCCTTTGAACCCCATTATGATCATTGAAGCATTTGACTGTTGGGGCATCAATTTCATGGGACCATTTCCCCAATCTTTTGAAAATTTGTATATTTTACTAGCAGTAGACTATGTCATTAAATGGGTTGAAGCGATCCCATGCCGGAACAATGATCATCAAATAGTCATTAAATTCTTAAAAGAGAACATCCTTTCACAATTCGGAACGCCTCGAGCCATCATTAGTGATGGAGGTTCACATTTTTGTAATAGGCCATTTGCGAACTTAATGAAGAAATATGGCATCTCTCACAAAGTGAGCACTCCATACCACCCACAAACATGTGGGCAAGCTGAAATTTCCAATAGGAAAATTAAACATATTTTGGAGAAAACGATTAACCTTGCCATGAGGATTGGTCAATCCAGTTGACTGATCTTTATGGGCTTACCGTACTACATTTAAGACCCCTATTGAAATGTCTACCATTAGACTCATATATGGGAAAGCTTGCCACTTACCTGTGGAGCTGGAACATAGAGCCTATTAGGCTATTAAAAATCTGAATTTCAATCTGGACAACACTGGCTCGCTATGTAAACTTCAGTTGAATGAACTTGAAGAAATCTGGAATAATGTGTACAAGAACTCAAGAATTTATAAGGATAAGATGAAGGTGTTTCATGACCAACACATTTTTCAAAAATCATTCACACCAGGTCAAAAGGTCCACTTGTATAATTCTCGGTTACATCTCTTCCCGGGCAAACTCCAATCTCGTTGGACAAGCCCTTTCAGTATTACTAATGTTTATCCTCATGAGGTTGTTGAGATAAAGAATCCGAACAATGATAATGTTTTTAAAGTGAATGGACATTGATTAAAGCCATTCGTTGAGAAATTTGGTTCAAAGGACATGTCCATACCTTTGAGCGATCCTGTGTACCAGGATTGATCTCCTAGTCTGATGGAGGTATATGTAGGTTTATTGCTTTCATAAGTATAAGGTAGTTTACTTTCCGTTGTTTTATGATAGTTTACTTTTGTTAGTTTAATTATTGTGCTAACCCATCACACTGAGACCATTGGAAAAGCCTCAAAATTCCTTTTTCAGGTATTAATGTTCCATCACTTCCTTTTTCTTTTCATTGCCTCTTTTGCATTATATTATTATTTCTTTTACATTAAGGATAATGTAGATTTTTCAGTTGGGTATAGGGGATTAGGTAAACTAATTAGTATTTTCTTAGTTTCAAGTAAAAATTTTGAAAATCTTCAATGTTTTAAGTTGAAATCTATTTGGGAAGTGATGAATTGTGTACTTAAGAATGCTTTGAGTGTGATAAGATAGAGATTGAATTTTGGATTGTTGGAGTTTGATCAGCTAAGTAATTTCTCACCTAAGTTCTTGCGCTCAATTATTTAAGAGGTAGTTTGAATATCATGTTAATCTAAATCGCATGACACATGCGATTTATCTTCTGTAAGATATACTAGAAGTTTTGATTGTTACTATGTGAATCATTGATAGATGGCAAGAATCAAGTATGGAGAAGTTTATCCACCTTAAAAGAAGAAAAGAACCAATTAAAAAAAAGGAGATCGACAAAGAGGTCATGAAAAAGAATGAAAAGATTGGAAAAGAATGAAAAAATAAACAGTGACTAAAAATTGACCGTCAATATAAAATCAAAAACTGAAAAAAGAAGGAAAGGGGATAAGTTCAGAATCAGTACTTGAGGTTATAATCAATCTTGAAGTGGTAAGCATGGCTAGCATGATGAATTAATAATATTCATATGGGAAGTAAGTTGATTTTTACTGAACACATTGGAAAACTTGATATGCAAATTATGCTTTGATCTAATGGATAAAGAACTTACTTGATTGGTCTCTTATGTGATTCGGTTCAATCTAACTCTCATATCTTACTTCTACCCATTCATATTTGAGTGAACAAACGATTGTTTTACTCAGAAAGGTTTTGTACATCAAGTATTGATATTTATTTATTTTTCATACTTTGCTCGGAACTAGCAAAATGCTGGTTGAGGATTGTGTTGAGGGTTAAATATTGCATATTAAACCCCATTTATTTCTTGGTTTTATGAACATGAGAATGCTTAATGTTCTATTTTACTCATGCATGTGTTGCAAGGTGAATTTAAGAGCTTGGATTGAAAACAATACTAAAAACATGGATTTAATGCTCAAGAATCACCAAGGTAAAGGATGGATCTTAGGAGACAAAGATTGAAGATTTCAAGGTCCCAAGATTCAAAAAAACCAAGTGAAGAAGGAATAAAGTCAAAAGAACAAGTGCAAAATTCACATTGACTGTGTTATCGAACACCGTTCAATAACATCGAAATTATTGTTCGATGACATCGAACACGGGTCGATGACATTGAAGACTTGTTCGATGATTCGAAGTTCTGCTCGATGACATCGAATTTTCTATGGATTTTTGGCCAAACTCGCTGGACATATTGGGCACAATGTATGATTACTCAAAGACCCCTTCGATGACATCTAGGAGAGCTTCGAGTGATCGAACATTGTGCCTAATATGTCCAACGGGTTTAGCTGAAATTAGTTTAGGATTAGTGTTAAGTTTTGTTAGGATTTTCTGAATTTATTTTAAAGAACTAACTTTGTTTTTTTATTTTTTATTTTTATTTTGTAGGATCCTAACATAGAAACTCTAATCTAGTAACCTCTCTCCAACTCTCTTATTTTTAGATTTTTTAATTGTTGTAGTTTTTAGTTTTCTTTTTCTTAGGTTTTAGTTGTTTAGAAATTGAGGGCTGCGAGTGTTTAATGCCCAAGTGGGTTCGTGATAACACTCACCGTCACTTGAGTGAAGGAGGAATAGTTGAAAGGTTGCCTATCCATCATCGGATTAGAAACCACTTGAGATCCGTAGAACTGATGGATGCATATCAACCTCAACACCCAGTTAAGAAAGTCCAAGATGAGAATGAGGTGCATCATGCAACATAGCCTCATACTTTATGAGATTATTTACAACCGGCAGGAGTGAATACACCTTCCTACATGATCTATCCACTAAATGTGGGAAACGTGAATTTTAAACCAGGAGTGATACAACTCCTTCCTAAGTTTCATGGACTAGAATCTGAAAGTCCATACTTGTACATCAAAATGTTTGACGAGATAGTCGTTACATTACACTTTCCAAACGTGTCTAAAGACACAGTGCGACTCAAATTGCTTCCCTTCTCATCGAAGGAGAAGGCTAAGACGTGGATCCACTCCTTAAAGCCACGATTTATCGGTACATGGGCCAAGATGACTCGAGAATTTCTCAAAAAGTTTTTCCTGTTTCATAAAACTAACACTTTAATGAAGGCAATCATGAACTTTTGCTAGAAAGAGGAAGAGACCTTCTTCCAATGTTGGGAAAGATTCAAAAGGATATCATGAATTCTGTCCACATCATGACGATAAAATATGACAAATAATAACCTTTTTATATAACGGATTGACTTCACCAATGCACTAATTCATAGAGATGATGTGCAATAGTAAATTTATGAACAATAAGGCCGATGATGCATGGGATTACCTTAATCAATTGGCAGAAAATGCACAATCATGGGATGCCTCCCCAAGATCTGCCACTTATAAGCCTACTCAATCAAAGGAAAGGGGAGGAATTTATTTTTTAAAAGAAGAAGATGATATGAATGTGGTGGCCAATCTAACAAGGAAAGTTGAAGCCATGGAACTTTAAAAGGTAGAAACTATCAAACCTAGGGAGGTCGTGGAAGTTGTTTGCGGTATTTGTGCTAGAAACATACAGGTGACGCAGGATTATCCCACAATCCTTGCCTTTCAAGATTTATTAAATGAGCAATCAAATGCCATAAATACTTACTAATGACTATTCAGTGGTACCACCTCAAATACATACAATCCCAACTGGAGGAACTATCCAAATTTCAGTAGGAGGAATGGACAAACGACTACTCCTCAAAAGGTCATTACTCAACTTCTTAATTAAAAAAACCTCAAGAGGGTCCGGTTTTAAAACACATCCAAAACTAAGAGCTTTTCATTCAAGGCACATTACAAGCATTTCAAAACCTTATTAAGGTCAATCAACAAATTGAGTCACACTTAGCAACTGGAGAGAAAGTGACTCTTCCAGCCCAACCTCAACCAAATTCAAAATCACAATGTGAAATTAGTAATTCAAGCTCTTCAAATCAAATAGACTAAGCTAAGTCTATCACCACTCTTAGGAGTGAAAAGACAATTGACAAATCTATTCCAGTGAGCGCTGAAAGGTCTAAGGATCCAGAAGAAATTGAGAATGATAGACTTAGAATTGTTCTATAAGAGGAAGAACTGGAAAAAGTGGGTAAGCTAATTGCGTTATTCCCTCAGTGGTTGATTGCACAAAAACTTCTAACTCTCAGGATATTTTAGAGGTGCTTAAGTAAGTGAAGGTTAATATCTCTTTACTAGATGATGTTAAGAAAATTTCATCATATGCCAAATTTCTGAAAGATTTATGTATGATCAAAAGACGATAAAATATTTAAACAAAAATCTTTTTGACAAAAAAAGTGAGTGCCATCCTCAAGCAAGATGTGCCACAAAAATACTAAAATCCTCGTAGCCCAACCATCACTTGTGTAATTGGAAATCATCGGATTGAGCATGCACTTCTTGACTTGGGGGCAAGTGCTAATTTGATCCCTTTGTCAGTTTATGAACACTTGGTTCTAGGTGAATTAAAACCCACATGGACCGCATTACAACTTGCCGATCGATTTGTTCGTGTACCGAGAGGGATGATTGAGAATGTATTGGTCCAAGTTGATAAATTCTACTATCCAATAGATTTTATTATTTTGGATACTCTACCTATCATGGATGTGAACACATAGATTTTTGTCATTCTTGGTCGCCCATTCCTTGTTACATCAAATGTCATCATTAATTGTAGGAATGGAATTATGAATTTATCTTTCGAAAATATGACATTATAGCTCAACATGTTTTTCAATATGAGTAAATAGCCAAAGGACGATGACGATATCCACGACATTAACGTGATTGGCTCTTTTGTGGGAGATAGAGCACTTTTAACTCTATGCTCTGACCCTCTATAGATGTGCCTAGCCCACTCCTCTGATTAGATGATGACATGATTAGGGAGATGAATTCCTTACTTGATGCTGCACTGATACTTGAAGTTAACCGGTGGAGGACACAATTTGAAATTTTACCCTAAACTGATATAGTGCCTCTATCATCTAGCCTCGAAGCATCGAATCTTGACCTAAAACATTTGTCCGCTGATCTTAAAAATGTCTACTTAAGTTAAGATGAGACATACCTGATGGGGATTTCTTCCCACCTTAAGAAAGAATAAGAGAGTTTGCTTATTTCTACTCTCATCGAGCATAAAGGAGCCCTTATATAGTTGATTGTGGACCTCAAGGGAATTGACCCTTTAATTCGTACTCACCACATTCATCGCGAGGATAATGCGAAAACCTCCCAACAACCATAATGTCAACTAAATCTAAATATGAAGGACGTGATAAAAGGAGAGGTCCTTAAGTTGTTGGATGTGGGTATCATTTACCCTATATCTGGCAGTCAATGGGTGAGTCTAACTCAGGTGGTACTTTAGAAGTTCGGAATCACCATCGTAACCAATGCCAACAATGAACTTATGCCAACTAGAGTCACTACTAGTTGGAGAACATGCACTGTGAAAGTGCACCTACTAGTGCCCTGGTTTGTCAATTACGGTGTGAGTTGAGTCAGTTGGACTACAGCGCCTAATAGGAAGAACAATTCAAACGTCTACCACGATTGCATGTGTGGAAGCTCGCCATAGGTAAATCATAGCTTCACATCCCTTGTCCCAAAACACCAGGTGATTAAAACCCTTAAAAACAACTTAGAACATATGAGGGTTTTGGGTATGTGAACTTTTTCAAACAACAGAAAATATCTAAGTTTGCTTGCCCTGTTGATTGTATCGATACACCTTTTGATATGATCGACCTACTCCGTTGATGTCCTCGACACTTAATCGATACTATCGATATGAGGACTAAAAGTGTCCAGCAATTGCATACCATCTGGACGAAATTATTGATATATCGATACATCTATTGATATCATCGATATTCAAACATCGAGTCCATCGGAAGTGGCTCGATAATATCGACAGGCGAAATTCTGGTGCCCCTGTTTTTCTAAAAGAAAACTACAACGAGCTTTGATATATCGATGAATGCTTTGATTCAATCTGAATTCAAATATCAATCATATCGAAAGTCATTCGATCATATCGATAGTTTCAAAAATATTTCAGGATGTTTTTTTTTAACTTTGATCGGGGGCCACTCGAGGAAATCGATATTCTTATGTAGATGCTATCGAGTCCTGGTCGATTAGATCGAGTCTGGATATAAACTGTCCAGCATGCTTATAGGTAAATCTATACGATATATCGATCCTATCGACACGGTCTCGATATCATCGACATTCAAATTCTGATGACATCGGTTGACCCTCGATCATATCCTAAAACCTGAAATATTTTGGCTAGTCTCTCTTATTCTTCAAGTGTCGATAGATCGATCCCAGTATTGATGGAATTGGAGTTCAAAATCCGATAACATTAACATAAGTATCAATCCCATCGACCAGTTGGTAATAGGTTTCAAAAGCGTATGACATTTGAGTTTATGTTATCAAGTGGACAGTCGATCCCATCGAGAGTACACGCTCAATGATATCAACCATGCTCGATGACATCGAAATCTGTCATAAATATGACCATTTTATATCCGTTGAAACCTTTTGCCTATATAAAGAGAGACTTGTTCATATTGCTGGTAGAGAAAGAAGAGAGTGCTTTTGTGTGTTTTACCTCTAGATCATATACCCAAAGCCCTTTCTTTCATGGGAGTTCATCTTCTAATCCACTCTTACTCATTGACATTCAATACAGTGGATTGGGAAATGAACTTCCGCATTTAAGGATCCTTCAGCAACTATCTTAACAGAATATCTTTTAGCTGGGATGCCTTGAATGAATAGATGACCAGAATCACTCTATCTTCCTTATAGGAAAATTCTAAGAGAGTGGATTTCCGTCCTAACCTTAACCCAACCTAAAATCGAATACTGGTATATCTTTTATGTTGCAGATTAAGGGAGCTGAAGACTCTTCAACAACAAGAAGGAGATCTTCATCACTGTGCAAAAAGGGACTCATCAACTTATCTGTAAGTACTTAGAGTCCAAAGGATACTTGTGATCATTCCTTTCTAGGATTGGGTCTTAAGTATTACTCACCCTTTGAAGTCCTCAAAGGAGGCCTCCGACGGGAGTGTACGCTGTGGGTGCGTTGTATGGACCCTTGCTCTGTGGAGAGCATAAACATCTAGGTGCGTTGTGTGGACCCTTACTCTGTGTGGGTATAAACATCTGATTAGGAGTGCACCAGTAAAACTCCAGGGTTAGAAGTGAACTGAGTAGAAACCTCCGTATAAAGGTTGAAGGTGAACCTGATTTAAAACCTTAGGTTTGAGGTGAACCCTAGGAAACCTCCTTAGTGAAATCTGGTACACTCAAGGGTTGAGTGCGACAGTTGGGAGTGGAGTAGACAAGTAGTCGAACCACTATAAAAATGACTATGTTTGAGTTTACTTTTCATTGTGTGATATTCCTTACATACTTTTATATTTGATTGTCACCTCATATACACACACAGTCTTATCCATCACAATTTTAGATTTAACTTGTTTATCTTTCAAACAGTTTGTGATTGGATCCTCTACAAGGCTTGGAAGCCAGTAGAATTATACTTGAGTAATCCTGATAATTGAATATCTGATAGGATTAGTGTAATAGGATTTTAAATATATCATAAAACTTTAAAAAGTCCTATTCACCCCCCTCTAGGACATATTGGCATATTCCCACTTCGACTCAAGCGGCCTTCACCGCTATTTCACACTGACTATAAAAAGTTGAATACCATCATAAGGAAAGACCACTTTTCTTTGCCCTTCATTGATCAAATTTTGGAAAGGCTAGTTTGTCACTCTTACTTCCGCTTCCTTGATGGGTATTTGAGCTACAACCAAATAGAGATAGCCCTTGAAGATCAAAATAAACTACGTTCACATGTTCCTTTGGCACCTTTGCTTACCGAAGGATGCCATTCGGACTGTGTAATGACCTCGTCACATTCCAACGATGAATGTTGAGCATATTTTCTGACATGGTGAGGCAATATTGACAGGTCTTCATGAACGACTTCTCTGTCTTTGATCCATCCTTTAACGAGTGTCTAGAAAATCTTTAAAATGTATTGAATCAATGTGAGGATAAGAATTTGGTTTTGAATTGGGAAGAAGTGTCATTTTATGGTTCCCAAGGGAATAATACTTGGAAATATAATTTCATCTAAGGGAATTAAGGTAGACAAGGCTAAAATTGACCTTATCTTTAAACTACCTCCATCCAAGAGCATACGTGAGTATGATCATTCTTAGGATACGATAAATTTTATAGACTATTCATAAAGGATTGTAGTCATCTCTCTCATCCTTTATGTAATCTACTTCAAAAGGATGCACCATATGAGTGGATTGAGCAATGCCATGAAGCTTTCACTAAGCTTAAAGCTAAGCTCACTACCGCACCTATTATGCAGCTACCTAATTAGAGCATCCCTTTTGAGATTATGTACGATGCATCTGACTTGCTATTAGGGCGGTGTTAGGCCAAAGAAAGGAGAAGAAGCTCTTTGTGATTCACTATGTGAGTAGAACTCTAAATTTTGTCCAAGTGAACTATTCTACTATGGAGAATGAAGTCTTAGCCATAGTGTTCGCTTTGGACTTATTTAGGTCCTACCTGATCAGATCTAAGATCATTATTTACACATACCATGTGGCGTTAAAGTACCTTGTTTCTAAGAAGGATGCCAAATCTTTCCTGATAAGATGAATCCTTATACTCCAAGAATTTGACATAGAAATACGACACAAAAATGGAGTAAAGAACATAGTGGTTGACCATCTCTCCAAACTTGATCTCCCTGATTCTCTTAAGCCAACATCGATAAATGATATGTTCCTTAATGAATAACTGTTCAAACTCTCCCAATTACCTTTGTTTGCTGACATTACGAATTATCTTGCCACAGGTTTCACGCTAACATATTGGACTGTGCATGTAACATCCTAAAAATTGGGGGTCGAGTAAAAACCTAACTCCCGAGTTCCAAAATGTTATTTATGCAACATAGAAAATATTAGATGCATGTTGTCAGTAAACAGGCATTAAACAAGATTGGGATTAAGCCAAACAACATATCATACTCCAGAGACGGTTAAATTAACAAGCGGAAGACTGTGATAGTATGTATAACATATATAAACTGTTGTATGTCTCCAGAGTGTGAACATGTTACCAGGTTATATACATACATGTATACTCCAAAAGTAAACAAAAAGAATATACATGAGTGCTCTAAAAATATAAAATGATAAGTGTCAAGGCATCTAATCAACCTCCCTGTAATCCTGTCAATCAGAACACGCATAAAGGAGGGATCCTCCTCATCATCATCAAGTCCAGCTCCGCTTTTCAAGCAACGCCATCATCTGTAACCAAAATAGGGACTGGTGGGTGTCTGGAAACACCATCCCGTAACGTGGGAGTGAGGAGCTAACTCAGTGGAATAATAGAGCAAAGATTAGCATGTTCTCAAATCAATCACGCGATATTAGTAAAGCAATAAATCAAACATTCCTAATACTGTTGTTAATGCAATAGACATGACATGATGGATGCCCTCACCAATGATCTCCCTCATACGACACCATCTTACGTCCGCGGCATGCTTTCTTCCCACACTGCTCCACATCTTCCAGGCACATGCAATGTGATGGTCATATGATTACCGAGTTATTATTAGTCCATTCATACAGCAGGATTGGGAAACTAGGCTACCTTGCTTATATCAATCCCAACACAGATCCTTTCTAGGGTCGTCACTCCTAGTAATCTCATACGATGTATATTTTGTAGGTCGCTGCAAGGGCAGCCAGGGCTGTTGCTCGCACTCGTTGCACCGCTTCCCCATCACCTTATTAATATAGGCCTACTGTACTCTCATTACTACGGAAGGGTCTTCGCCTCCCGTAGACTTAGAATACACTCGCGGTCACTACAAAGGGCTCGTCGCCTGATCAGTGTAGGCCGACAGCAAGAATATAGTATCTCATACCACCATAATTTGCTCACGAGTCATAGGTTCTCACTGGTCACTACGGGGAGGTTTGTGGCCTCAGCGTAGGCCGATAGCTTGACCACGGTGTCCCATACCACCATGCCCGGCTCATGAGTCTTTATGGATCAAGGTACCATGGTTAATAGGGTTTTCAATGGTAAGTTCAGTACCCTAGGTTCAAGCAGTTATGACACATACATGGTGAACATACAATGGCCAGTCGGGTTACTTGACGGGCTCGACTAGCACGATCGCATCTCAAGCTGAGCGACATGAAGTGCATAAAATACTTCGCATGGCCTAACCACTGCCGCCAACTCCAAAACACGACTCGCGGTCATCGACGCGTCGTTCGTGGCAAAGATAAGCCAACCACGAATTTATTCAGTTACCGACTGCCTGGACTAAGTATAGCCCCAATCATTTGTGAATCCACTTCATCAATCATATAAGAGTAATGGAAATGAAATACAACAATATGAGCATGTTACCACATGTTATAACATACAACTTAAGTAAATCATCTAACACATGCATTTCATACATATAATGAAATCATACATATAGCCAACATGAAGGAAATCTTTTACATCATCATATTATTTGAGAATTCAATCTCAAACTAATTCACAACACCATTTAATTTAATACATACTAATACAAACATTTATACAAACACTTAGTCTACACACTTAAGTCTACATAGTGTATGTCGACTCAAAGTGAGCATTTGGGCGAATCTCTTCGCCAAACAGATTATGCACGCATTCCTAGTATCCTAAGGCGACAAAAATCCATGTCAATCATTTTAGCAAAATATGGATGTTTACAGTATTTCCTACAAATGACTAAAATGCCCTAAATCTCATATTTTTCGTCTACTTACGAAACAGGAAACGGACAACACGTTGTACATGTCAAACGGCGTTGCCGTCGATAATCTACTATTAAATGACATTAAAAGTGTTGAAAATAGCCAATCAAAGAGTCTAAAATCCTCACCTTTCACTTTATGTGTATCGTTTCGAATGGAGCATATACGCTTCGTCTATGGCGAACAGGAAACCTATTTCACAAGTTATATCAGCTACTTTGCTATTTCATTTAACAAAATGCTAAATCAGCAAGTGGATAGGGTTTTCCTTACCTAGAAAAGCGTCGGAATCATCGGGCAAGTGATTGGGATACGTTGCTTAAGCACGTGCTGCAGCGGCGGCAGGTGGCAGGAAAATCTCTCCCACCTTCTCTCACAAACTCTCACTTTTTCTCTCACTCTTGCTTGGGTTTCTAGCAAATTCGGATGGGAGAGAGAAGTGAGGGTTTAAGCCCCTTTTATAAGCTTAAAACTTCTCAAATTAGGCTTGGGAACAATGTTTACTTGAGGTCTAACCAAATCGGGGCTGTTCTGGTCCAAAAGAGCATTTCTGGAGGTCCCCTGGCCAAACGCGGTCGGACTTAAGCTCATGCATACTGGATCTAGCACACATCAAGTTTTCAGACTGAAAGAGTTCGCAAATCGCACGTGGCGGTCCAATTTCAGTTCAGCGGTCATCGCACCTAGATCAGGTCTACAAGTCTCATGATATGAAAGAGAAATTTTTCCTGATCCGAGGGTGTAATTTGGCTGAATTCTGACGGTCAGAATGCTTAATAATAACGCGCTAAGTCACGTGGCAGATTTGGATTAAAATTTCCAAATCTAACCCTATTCTCACTCTTTTCACCCCATGCTCAATGAAATAGCCTCTGAACGTCGATTGGCCTTGATTTTCGAAACGATTGTCAAGTCCAACAAGGCAGTCATAATTGTCTAAGATTGTAGGTATCAGACTTTCGACGTGCTGTCTAGATCCAATACAAAGTTTCAAAGAGTTCCTGAGAGTAAACGGGTTTAGAGTTTGATCCTAGGTTTCAAGGTATTATAGCACCATTGATTCTACAAGTTTTGGGTCTTGCAGAACGTATTTAAAGTGGTCAGGGACAATTTCACAGCTACTCCAGCGTAGCGCTAGCTAACTTATGCTTAGTTTCTAAAGGAATTAATCCTAAGTGATTTCTTTGGCTATGGAATTGGGTTCTGAGCGGTTACCAAGGTGTTTTGGTTGACCCATTGCCTAAGGACGTCTAACCCCAGGTTGGCAAAAATTCGGGGTGTTACAGCGCAATATAAGAAAAAATTCTTTATGGAGGTACATAAGTTTTTCTAAGATGATCCTTATCTATTTAAATATTTCTCGGACTAAATTCTAAGGAGACGTGTGCCAAATAATGAACATCAGAGAGTAATCTCCTTTTGTCATTCTCAAGCCTGTGAGGGTTACTTTTCTATTAAAAAGACCACGTCCAAAATTCTGCAGTGTGGCTTTTATTGACCCACCATGTTTAGATATACTCATGAGTTTTGCAAAGCTGGTGAACATTGTCAGAAATTGGAAGGCTTGTCCCGTCGAAACATGATGTCACTGAACCCCATTCTTATCATTGAAGCATTTGAGGGAACAGCTTGTCTAATCCCCCTGCCACTAGCCAATGGCTAGTGGATGGTGCTCTGTGGGCCCCACCATGATGTATTTGTTTCATCCATGCCATCCATCTATTTTTCTAGATCATTTTATGGTATGAGACCAAAAACAAGGTATATCAAAATCTCAAGTGGACCACATTATAGGAAATAGTGTTGAATGAAGATTGATCATTAAAAAATTATTGGGAGCCATAAAAGTTTTGGATCAAGTTGATCTTTGTTTTTACCCCTCATCTGGGTCTTTATGACCTAATTAAAAGATTGGATGTCAAATAAACAGTACAACGGACCTTAAGAGGATTTTAATGGTGGATATTCAATCACTATTATTTTCCCGTTCCCTGGTCCACTTGAGATATATATCCCTCTCATTTTTGGTATCAAGCCTTAAAATCATCTGTAAAAATGGATGAACGGAATGGATGAAATGCATATATCACAGTGGGGCCCACAGAGCACTGACCACAACCACCGGGCAAGTGGCAGGGGGAGTAGGTAATCCGTTTATAGCATTTGATTACTGAGTCATCAATTTCATGGGGCCATTCCCTCAATCCTTTGACAATATTTATATTTTGTTAGCAGTAGACTATGTCACTAAGTGGGTTGAAGCGATCCCTTGGCGGAAAAATGATCATCAAACGGTGATTACTTGCCTTCAAGTGCAGAGGTTTGTAAGTAATATCTCATAAATACAGGGTCGATACCTCAGGGAGATGAATTACAAGAAGGAGAAAATCAAATGCAAAATAAACTAAGTAATAAAAACTAACTGGTGATTTGATTTTGAGAGTTTTGAATGGATGTAATTCAACTGAATTAAAATAATACCCAAGCTTTAAAGTTCCACACATATGTCAATGTTCCAAAATCATGATGAATTGGATAACACAACTAGGATCTGAGTACTATGGTCGGCCTAATTGAAAAATAAAATAATTTAAACATTTTAAATAAATGATATAAAAGATTAGAAAATCATGGATTTGCACTATTGATATATATTCTCAAGCGCCAATGATTTTAAGAATTTATATCTATAAGATAATGAATATCAAAGAAATGTAACAAGTTGAGAATCTCTTCTATCTATGAAATCTAATTGACTCAGGGTAAGCCTATCTATTAATATGGATCTCATATGATGAAAACATATGGATCTCACATGAGGATCAAAAACTAAACCTAAACAACTGATAACATGCATTCACCATTCTTCTCATTATTAAAACAATCAATCATCATAAGTATGAAAACATTAAACCAATATGCTTCCCTTTAGCTTGGGTTAGAAGAAACTTAGAAAAACATAATTAAATTACAAAATACAAAAACAACAAGAAAGAAATAAATACAAATAGAAAAGATCTGAAAGAAAAAAATAATTTATAAAATTTTAATAAAATTGCAAACTCTTTAAAAACCTTAAATGTTTCTCTTGAATATTTTGAATGATTCTTAAGAATGCCCTAGGAAGCCCTATTTATATGTGGGGAGCTCTAACTTTCACACATATTTGAAAAACTCTAGAAACCGCCTCAAATTTATGTAGTTTTCTAAAATAGACTTCACTCTGCGCAGTTTTCCAAAATAATTCAGAGTTTCAGAATATGATTTTTCAGGATTCCTTTTCTTCACTTTAAATCTTTGATTCTCTTCATTTCTCACTTGGTTTTCTTAGATCTTTGGCATGTGAATTCTATAATCTTGGTCTCCTAAGATCCATCCCTTGCCTTGGTGATTCTTGAGCATTAAATCCATGCTTTTAGTACCCTTTTCAATCCAAGCTATTAAATTTACCTTACAACACAAATATGAGTAAAATAGAACATTAAGCTGATTCAAGTTCATAAATCTAAGATATAAATGGGAAAAATTATGCAATATTTGAGTGTCAACAAATGATCATTAGATTCTTAAAAGAAAATATCATTTCTCATCTCAGAATGTCTCGGGCCATTATTAGGGATGGAGGTTCATACTTTTGTAATAGGCCATTTGAGAACTTAATGAAGAAATATGACATCTCTCATAAAGTGAGCACTCCGTACCACTGGTAAACAAGCGGGTAAACTAAGATTTCCAATAAGGAAATAAAATAAATTCTAGAAAAAATGGTTAATCCTAACCATAAGGATTGGTCAATCCACTTGGCTGATGCTTTATGGGATTACCGTACAACTTTTAAGAGCCTCATTAGAAGTCTCCCTTTAAACTCGTCAATGGAAAAGCTTGTTACTTTCCTATGGAGTTGGAACATAGATCCTACTAGGCTATCAAAAATCTAAATTTAACTTGGACAACATTGTCTCGCTGCACAAGCTTCAATTGAATGAACTTGAGAAAATTTAGAACGATACATAGGAGAACTCAAAAATTTACAAGGATAAGATGAAGGTGTTCCATGATAGGAGCATCCTTCAAAAATAATTCATAACCAGTAAAAACTCCTCATGTACAATTCTCGGTTTATATCTTTTTCTAGGTAAACTTCGCTCTCATTGGACCAACCCTTTCACTATTATGAACGTCTATCCTGTAACGCCCGTGAAAAATCCGTACTTGGGCTCGAGTACCAACTCGACCCGAAATCGCGTAGAATTAATTTCCATGGAAATTAAGCGTAAGTTAGCTAGCGCAACGCTAGAGTAGCTGGAAAATAGTCCCTGATCACTTTAAATACATTCTACAAGACCTAAATCGAGTAGAACAAATGACTCTATAATACTCTATAACCTCGGATCAAACTCTAAGCGGGTTTGTTCTCTAGACCACTTTGAATTCTTGTATTGGGTTTAGACCGAGCGTCGAAAGTCCGATACCTCCTATCTTAGACCATTTGAACCGCCTAGCTGGACTTGAAAATCATTTCGAAAATCAAGTCAAACCGATAATCACAGACTATTTCGTTGAACCCGGACGGAAGAGACCGCGAATAGGGACAGAATTGGAATTTCAAATTCAAATCTGGCACACGACTTGACGTGTCAGTATTAAGCGTTCTGACCGTCAGAATTCATCCAGATTACACCCTCGGATCAGGAAAAATTTCTATTTATTATCATGAGACTTTCAGCCCTGATCTACGTGCGGTGACCGCTGAACTGAAATTGGTCCGCCACGTACGATCTGTGAACCCTGCCAGACTGAAAACTTAATACGTGTTATATCTGGTATGCATGAGCTTAAGTCCGATCGCAATCGACTAGGGGACCACCAGAAAGTAACTTTTGGACCGAAACAGCCCCGAAATGGATAGGCACCAAGTAAACTTTGTTCCGGAGCCTGTTTTCGGCAATTTTAAGCTTATAAAAGGGGTTGAAACCCTCATTCCTCTCTCCCATCCGAAAATTGCAAACCCTAGCTTTGGGAGAGAGAAAAGGAGAGAGAGTTTGAGAGAGAGAGTGGAAGGGATTTTTTCCGTCTCCGAGCCACCGATTGCTAGTGCTTCAGCAACTCTTCCCAATCACCTGGCTGGTGATTTCTCTACTTTTTCAGGTATAAAACAACCCTAGAACTTGCTGATTTAGGGTTTACCTAGATTCATAGCGTGTTAGCTAACGTACTTCATAAATCAGGCCCTCCTACTGCCGTAGACGAAGCGTACACGCTCCGTTCAAAATCACGCATCCGTAAGAGACTAGGTGAGGATTTTAGACGCTTTGATTGACGGTTTACAATGCTTTCAATGTCGTTTAATAGTAGATTATCGACGGCATCGCCGTTTGACATGTACAACATGTTTTCCGTTTCCTGTTTTGTAAATTAACGAAGAATATGAGATTTAGGGCATTTTAGTCATTTGTAGGAAGTATAGGTTACGTTCATGTTTTGCTGACATAATTGACATGGTTTGTTGTCGCATTAGGAAGTTAGGAATACGTGCATAATTAGTTTGGCGAAGAGATTCTCCTAGTTGCGCACTTTGGGTCGACATACTATATGTAGACTTAAGTGTGTAGTGAATGTGTTTGTATAAATGCTTGTATTAGTATGTATTGAATTAAATGATGTTATGTGATAGTTTGAGATTGATTTCTCAATTAATATGCTGACCTAAATGATTTTCTACATGTTGACTAAATGCATGATTTCATTACATGCATGGAATATATGTGCTTGAAGATTTGCTTAATTTGAATGTTATAACATGTGTTAACATGCTCACATGATTGTATTTCAATTCCAATACTCTTACATAAACTGCCGATGTGATTCCATAAATGTTTGGGACTAGACTTAGTCCAGGCAGTCGGTAACCGAACGAATTCGTGGCTGACTGGTCATAGCCACGAACGACGCGTTGATGAACGTGATTCGTGTTTGGAGTTGGCGGCAATGGTTAGGCCACATGAGGTGTTTTACGCACTTCATGTCGTTCGACTTGAGATGCGATCGCGCTAGTCGAGCCCGTCAAGCAACCCGACTGGCCGATGTATGTTCACCTTGTATGAGTCATAACTGCTTGAACCTAGGGTACTGAACTTACCATTGAAAACCCTGTTAACCATGGTACCTTAATCCACGAAGACTCATGAGCCGGGCATGGTGGTATGGGACACCGTGGTGGAGATGTCGGCCTACGCTGGGGCCACAAACCTCCCCGTAGTGACCAGTGAGCACCTAGACTCCTGAGCAGATTATGGTGGTATGGGACACTATATTCTAGCTGTCGGCGTACACTGATCAGGCGACGAGTCCTTTGTAGTGACCGCGAGCGTATTCTGAGTCCATGGGAGGCGACGACCCTTCCGTTGCAGTAGAGTACTGTAGGCCTGTATTGATAAGGTGATGGGGGAGCGGTGCAACGAGTGCGAGCAACAGCCCTGGCAGCCCTTGCAGTGACCTACGAAATATACATCGTATGAGATTACTAGGAGTGACGACCCTAGACAAGATCTGTGTTGGGATTGATACAAGGGAAGTACCTTAGTTTCCCAATCCTACTATTTGAATGGACTAATAACAACTTGGAAATCATATCACCATAGCATTGCATGTGCCTGGAAGATGTGGAGCACTTTAGGGAGTGTGGCATGCCGCGGTCGTAAGATGTTGCCGTATGAGGGAGATCGTCGGTGAGGGCATACATCACGTCATGTCATCTTGCATTGACAACAGTATTAGGATTGTTTGATTTACTGCTTTACTATTATTGCATGATTGAATTGTGAACATGCTAATCTTTACTTTATGATTCCACTGAGTTGATCACTCACTCCCACGTTACGGGATGGTTTTTGCAACACCCACTAGACCCTGTTGTAGATGCAGGTGAGGCTGAGATCCAGGAGGTGGAGCCAGACTTTGACGAGGACCAGGACGAGTTCTCGTACATGCAGTATCACGATGGCTTCGCGTAGGCGACCTGGATCGATGGGATTTCAGTGGGACCATTTTGGATATTTATTTTGTTCATGTATATTATATGAGACTCAGAGATGTAGTCATACTTTGGAGACAGATGAGATTTACTTTGTTTTTCTATACAGTGATATATGTATTGTTTATTCTTCCGCTTGCTTTTATCACTGGATCTGAAGTATGAATTGCAGTTTTGGTATACTTTTACTCATGTGAATTCTTTAAATCAGACAACATTGAATCATAATCATTTTTGTTGCATCAGTGACGGTCTGGAACTCGGGAGTTGAGTTTGTACACGACCCCCGATTTTCAGGGTGTTACATATCCTCATGGGGCTATCGAGATAAAGAATATGATGCATGATGATGTTTTTAAAGTGAACAGACATTGTCTCAAGCCATTTATTGAGAAGTTTGATTCAGAGGACATTTCCATGCCTCGGATTGATCCTGTGTACCAAATTGACCTCCTAGTCTGATGGAGGTATAGTTAGGGTTATTGCTTTATAGGACTTAGGATAAGGATAGTTTGTTTTTAGTTTATTTTCATGCTAATCCATATATATGACGAGAACTTTGGAAAAGCTTCAAATCTCCATTTTAGGTACTATCTTACCATCACTTGCCTTTATCTTTTCATTGCCTCATTTGCATCACATGCTTATCATTTGTATATTGGGGATAATGTAGAGTTTAGGTTGGGTGTGTGGATTGGGTAGACTAATCAATATTTTCTTAGTTTTGAGCAAAAATTTTAATAAATTTTAATTTTTCAAGTTAAAAACCTGTTTAGAAAGTGATAGTTTGTGTATTTAAGAATGTTTTAAGTATAATGATAAGTTAATGATTAGATTTTGATTTGTTGGAGTTTGATTAACTAAGTAGACTATCTTTTAAAGTCATTTAATTAATTGGTTAAGAGGTAGTTTGAATATCATGTTGATCTAAATCACAAGCCACATTCAATTTTCTTTCTATGAATAATGTTAGAATTTTTGATTGTTAGTATGTGTATCATTGATAGATATTGAGAATTGAGTTTGGAGAATTTTATCTGCCTTTAAAAGATGAAAAGAACCAGTTAGAAAACAGAGAGATCGACAAAAAGGTCATGATGAAAAGACTAAAAAATAATAAAAATTCTTAAAAGAATGAAGATGAAAAGTTGGAAAAGAATGAAAAGACTAAAAAGAATGAATAAATAAAATGAACCCTCGATATAAAATAAAAAAACTAGAAAAAGAAGGAAAAGGGGATAAGTTTGAAATCAACACTTGATTATTTAATTAATCTTGAAGTAATGAGCATGACTAACATTATGAAATGATGGTATTTTTTTTAATATATGGAAAGTAAGTTGGAATTCACTGAGCACATTGAAAAACTTAATATATGAACTTATGCTCCTAAATGACTGATAAAGAACCTATTTGATTGATTGCTTATGTGATTCGGCCTTAGGTTTTCAACTTTTTACTCTCATCTCTTTGATTAATTCTCATTCATACTTGTTTGCACAAAATATTATTTTCTGAAAGAGGTTTGAATATTGAGAATCAAGGATTTATTCATGCATGTTTTACTCGGGACTAGCAAAATGGTGGTTGGGGTGTGTGTTGAGTGTAACACCCTGTCCATTTTGTACCATTTTCTATACATATATACATGATGATCAATGCCCTTAGCTAGACCTAGATTGGCCATTCATAGTACACACCCGATTGAATGGAACCCCAGACCCCGAAACCTATCTCATATCGACTGCCTTGTCGCCACGATTGTAGAGGTATCATCTGTGCGTCTGTACAATACTTCGTTAGTGAGATTCCCCACGAAGAATCATTGTTGTATCATGTGCACATGGCACCATGTACTCCATTCCACACATGTGCAAAACACATGCCATTCACACATGTACATGTCACACATAGGTGAGAGAATCTCTACTCATGTGTGTGATGTCATACACTGTAACACCTTGAAAATCGGGGATCGTGTATAAACCCGACTCCCGAGTTCCAGACCGTCACTTATGCAACAAAAATGATTATGATTCAATGTTGTCTGAGTTAAAGCATTCACATGAGTAAAAGTATACCAAAACTGCAATTCATACTCCAGATTCAGTGATAAAAGCAAGCGGAAGACTAAAGGATATACATATCACTGTATGGAAAACAAAATAGATCTCAACTGTCTCCAAAGTATGAATACATCTCTGAGTCTCATATAGATGTAAATAAACAGAATCAAAATGTCAAAAATAGTCCCACTGAGAAGTCCCGCCAATCCATGCCACCTAAGCAAAGCCATCGTGGTACTGCATATATGAGAACTCGTCCTGGTCCTCATCATAATCCGGCTCTGCCTCCTGAATCGCTGCCTCACCTGCATCTAAGACAGGGTCTGGTGGGTGTTGCAAACACCATCCCGTAACGTGGGAGTGAGTAGCTAACTCAGTGGAATAATAGAGCAAAGATTAGCATGTTCTCAAATCAATTATGCGATAATAGTAAAGCAGTAAATCAAATATTCCTAATACTGTTGTTAATGCAATCTGACGTGACATGATGGATGCCCTCACTGACGATCTCCCTCATACGGCACCATCTTACGCCCGCGGCATGCTTTCTTCCCACAGTGCTCCACATCTTCCAGGCACATGCAATGTGATGGTGATATGATTACCGAGTTATTATTAGTCCATTCATACAGCAGGATTGGGAAACTAAGGTACTTCCCTTAAATCAATCCCAACACAGATCCTTTCTAGGGTCGTCACTCCTAGTAATCTCATACGATATATATTTTGTATGTTGCTGTAAGGGCTGCCAGGGCTGTTGCTCGCACTCCTTGCACCGCTCCCCCATCACCTTATCAATACAGGCCTATTGTACTCTCATTGCTACGGAAGGGTCGTCGCCTCCCGTATACTCAGAATACGCTCGCGGTCACTACAAAGGGCTCGTCGCCTGATCAGTGTAGGCCGACAGCAAGAATATAGTGTCCCATACCACCATAATCTGCTCACAAGTCATAGGTGCTCACTGGTCACTACGGGGAGGTTTGTGGCCCCAGCGTAGGCCGACAGCTCGACCACAGTGTCCCATACCACCATGCCCGGCTCATCAGTCTTTATGGATCAAGGTACCATGGTTAATAGGGTTTACAATGGTAAGTTCAGTACCTTAGGTTCAAGCAGTTATGACTCATACAAGGTGAACATACAATGGCCAGTCGGGTTACTTGACGGGCTCGACTAGCACGAGCGCATCTCAAGTCGAACGATATAAAGTGCATAAAATACCTCGTGTGGCCTAACCACTGCCGCCAACTCCAAAACACGACTCGCGTTCATTGACGCGTCGTTCGTGGCAAAGATAAGCCAACCAAGAATTTACTCAGTTACCGACTGCCTGGACTAGGTATAATCTCAAACATTTATGAATTCACATCAGCAATCACATAAGAGTAATGGGAATGAAATACAACAATGTGAGCATGTTAACACATATTATAACATACAACTTAAGTAATTCATCTAACACATGCATTTCATACATATAATGAAATCATGCATATAGCCAACATGTAGGAAATCATTTACATCAGCATATTATTTGAGGATTCAATCTTAAACTAATTTATAACACCATTTAATTCAATACATACTAATACAAACATTTATACAAACACTTAGTCTGCACACTTAAGTCTACATATAGTATGTCGACTCAAAGTGCGCATTTGGGCGAATCTCTTCGCCAAACTGATTATGCACGCATTCCTAATATCCTAATGCGACAAGAAGCCATGTCAATCATATCAGCAAAATATGGATGAAAATAATATTTCCTACAAATGACTGAAATGCCCTAAATCTCATATTTTTCATCTGCTTACGAAACAGGAAACGGACAGCATGTTGTACATGTCAAACGGCGTTGCCGTCGATAATCTACTATTAAACAACATTGAAAGCATTGAAAACAGTCAATCAAAGCGTCTAGAATCCGCACCTTTTATCCTAGAAGTGCATTGATTTGAACGGAGCGTATAGGCTTCGTCTACGGCGAACAGGCAACCTCTTTCACAAGATGTATAAGCTATCATGTTAAGGAACCAATGAAACCTTAAATCAGCAAGTGTTTAGGGTCTTTTCTTACCTAAAAATGTGGTGAAATCACCGAAAAAGTGATTGAGGTGCGTTTCTTAAGCACGTATAACTGGTAGTGCAAGCAGCAGGAAGATCTCTCCCACTCTCTCTCACAATCTGTCACCTTTTCTCTCACACCAGCCAGGGTTTCTAGTAAATTTGGATGGGTGAGAGAAGTGAGGGTTTAAGCCCCTTGTATAACCTAAAACATGCCCAAAACAGGCTTGAGAACAATGTTTACTTGATGCCTAACCAAATCGGGGCTGTTTCGGTCCAAAAAGACATTTCTGGAGGTCCTGTAACATCCCAAAAATCGGGGGGTCGAGCAAAAACCCAACTCCCGTGTTTCAAAATGTTATTTATGTAACATACATATGTAAGATTGAATGTTGTCTGTGTTAATGTATTAAACATGAGTGAGATTAATCCAGAACAACATATCATACTCCAGAGACAGTTAAATTTACAAGTGGAAAACTGTGATAGTATGTATAAGATATATAAACTGTTGTATGTCTCCAGAGTGTGAACATGTTACCAGGTTATATACATACATGTATACTTCAAAAGTAAACAAAAGAATATACATGAGTGCTCTAAACATATAAAATGACAAGTGTCAAGGTATCTAATCAACCTCCCTGTAATCCCTTCAATCAGAACACGCATAAAGGAGAGATCCTCCTCATCATTATCAAGTCCAGCTCCGCTTCTCAAGCAGCGCCATCATCTGCAATCATAAAAAGGGACTGGTGGGTATTCGAAAACATCATCCCATAACGTGGGAGTGAGTAGCTAACTTAGTGAAATAATGGAGCAAGGATTAGCATGTTCTCAAATCAATCATGCGATAATAGTAAAGCAGTAAATCAAACAATCGTAATACTGTTGTTAATGCAATATGACATGACATGATGGATGCCCTCACCGACGATCTCCCTCATACGACATCATCTTACGACCGCAGCATGCCGCACTCCCTCAAGTGCTCCACATCTTCCAAGCACATGCAATGTAATGGTGATATGATTGCCGAGTTGTTATTAGTTCATTCAAACAGCAGGATTGGGAAACTAAGGTACTTCCCTTGTATCAATCCCAACACAGATCCTGTCTAGGGTCGTCACTCCTAGTAATCTCATACGATATATATTTTGTAGGTCGCTGCAAGGGCTGTCAGGGCTGTTGCACGCACTCGTTGCTCCGCTCCCCCATCACCTTATCAATACAGGCCTACTGTACTCTACTGCTACGGAAGGGTCGTCGCCTCCCGTAGACTCAGAATACGCTCGCAGTCACTACAAAGGGCTGCCAGGGCTATTGCACTCACTCGTTGGTCCGCTCCCCCATCACCTTATTAATGTAGGTCGACAGTAAAAATACAGTGTCTCATACCACCATAATCTGCTCACGAGTCATAGGTGCTCACTGGTCACTACGGGGAGGTTTGTGGCCCCAGCGTAGGCTGACAGCTCGACCACGGTGTCCCATACCACCATGCCCGGCTCATGAGTCTTTATGGATCAAGGTACTATGGTTAATAGGGTTTACAATGGTAAGTTTAGTACCCTAGGTTCAAGCAGTTATGACTCATGCAGGGTGAACATACAACGGCCAGTCGGGTTACTTGACGGGCTCGACTAGCACGAGCGCATCTCAAGTCGAATGACATGAAGTGCGTAAAACACTTCGTGTGGCCTAACCACTGCCGCCAACTCCAGGACACGGCTCGGGTTCGTCGACGTGTCGTTCGTGGCAAAGATAAGCCAACCACGAATTCGCTCGGTTACCGACTGCCTGGACTAAGTATAGTCCCAAACAATTATGGAATCACATCAGCATTCATATGAGAGTATTGGAAATGAAATACAACCATGTGAGCATGTTAACACATGTTATAGCATACAACTTAAGCAAATCATCTTACACATGTCTTTCACACATATAATGAAATTATGCATATCGCCAACATATAGGAAATCCTCTCCATCAACATATTAATTGAGAATTCAATCTCAAACTAAATCATAAGGAAATCATCAAGTACATGTTATAGCATACCACTTAAGTGTAACATCAAGCATATGCATTTCATACATATAATGAAATCGTACATATGGTTAATATGTAGGAAGACATTTACACCAGCATATTAATTGAGAAGTCAATCTCAAACTAATCCATAACACCATTTAATTCAATACATACTAATACAAGCATTTATACAAACACTTAAACTACACACTTAAGTCTACATATAGTATGTCGACTCAAAGTGCGCATTTTGGCGAATCTCTTCGCCAAAATAATTATGCACGCATTCCTAGTATTCTAATGCGACAAGAAGCCATGTCAATCACGTCAGCAAATTATGAATGAAAACAGTACTTCCTACAAATGACTAAAATGCCCTAAATCTCATATTCTTCGTTGGTTTACGAAACAGGAAACGGACAGCATGTTGTACATGTCAAACGACGATGCCGTCGATAATCTACTATTAAACGACATTGAAAGCTTTGAAATCAGTCAATCAAAGCGTCTAAAATCCGCACCTTTCACTTTGTATATATATCGTTTCGAACGGAGCGTATACGCTTCGTCTACGGCGATCAGGCAACCTAATACACAAGCTACATAAGCTACATCGCTAATGAAATCGACGGAAGCTTAAATCAGCAAGTGTTGAAGGTTTTTCTCACCTAGAAGTGCATTGGAATCGCCGAAAAAGTGATTGGAGTGCGTCGCCTAAGCACGTACAGCAGCAGCAGCAGGTGGCAGGAAGATCTCTTCCGCCTTCTCTCACAAACTCTCACCTTTGATCTCTCCCAATCTAGGAATTTTTTGTAAATTCGGATGGGAGAGAGGAGTGAGGGTTTCAACCCCTTTTATAAGCCCAAACTTGCCCAAAATAGGCTCCAGGTCAAGGTATACTTAAAGTATATCCAAATCGGGGTTGTTTCGGTCCAAAAGATGATTTCTAGTGGTCCCCTGGCCGAACGCGATCGGACTTAAGCTCATGCATACAAGATCTAGCACGCATCAAGTTTTCAGTCCGGCAGGGTTCGCAGATCGCACGTAGCGGTCCAGTTTCAGTCAGCGGTCACCGCACGTAGATCAAGGCTGCAAGTCTCATGATATGAAATAAAAAATTTTCCTAATCCGAGGGTGTAATTTGGCTGAATTCTGACGGTCAGAATGCTCAATACTGACACATCAAGTCGTGTGCCAGATTTGAATTTTAAATTCCAAATCTGTCCCTATTCGCACTCTCTTCAGTCCGGGCTCAATGAAATAGCCTGTGATTATCGGTTGGACTTGATTTTCGAAATGATTGTCAAGTCCAGCAAGGCTGTTCTAACGGTCTAAAATAGTAGGTATCGGACTTTCGACGCACGGTCTAGATCCAATACAAAGTTTCAAAGTGGTCCAGAGAACAAACCGGTTTAGATTTGATCCCAGGTTATAGAGTATTATAACACCATGCATTCTACAAGTTTTGGGTCTTGTAGAACGTATTTAAAGTATCAGGGACTGTTTCCCAACTACTCTAGCGTCGCGCTAGCTAACTTATGCTTAGTTTCTAAAGGAATTAATCCTAAGTGGTTTCTTTGGCTATGGAATTGGGTTCTGAGCAATTTTTCAGGTGTTTCAATTAACCTGTTGCCTAAGGACGTCAAATCCCAGATTGGCCAATCTGGGGTGTTACAGGTCCCCTGGTCGAACGCGATCGGACTTAAGCTCATGCATGTCGGATGTCGCTCACATCCCATTTTCAAACTAGTAGTGTTCGTAGATCGCACGTGGCGGTCCAGTTTCAGTTCAGCGGTCATCGCACGTAGATCAGGTCTACAAGTCTCATGATATGAAAGAGAAATTTTTCCTGATCCGAGGGTGTAATTTGGCTGAATTCTGACTGTCAGAACGCTTAATAATAAAGCGTTAAGTCGTGTGCCAGATTTGAATTTCAAAATTCTAAATCTACCCTATTCTCACTCTCTTCACTCCAGGCTCAATGAAATAGCCTCTGAATGTTGGTTGGACTTGATTTTCGAAACGATTGTCAAGTCCAGCTAGGCGGCTATAACGATCTAAGATTGTAGGTATCGGACTTTCGACGCGCGGTCTAGATCTAATACAAAGTTTCAAAGAGGTCCTGAGAACAAACCGGTTTAGAGTTTGATCCGAGGTTTTAGAGTATTATAGCGTCATTGGTTCTACTCGCTTTGGGTCTTGTAGAACGTATTTAAAGTGATCAGGGACTATTTCCCAACTACTCTAGCGTTGCGCTAGCTAACTTATACTTATTTTCCAAAGAAATTAATCCTACGCGATTTCTGGACGAGTTGGTACTCGAGTCCAAGTACGGATTTTTCCAGGGCGTTACAATCTACCCCCCTTAACAAAAAATTTCATCCTCAAAATTTGTACCTTTTCGTACTCCTCGAGAAGCTGTGGGTAATTCTTTCTGATCTCGGCTTCTGTCTCCCAGGTAGCCTCTTCCTCAGAGTGATACGTCCACAATACCTTCACAAGAGGAATCACCTTGCTACGCAGTATCTGCTCCTTCCTGTCTACGATACGCGTCGGTCGCAGGATATATGTAACATCCTCTCCTAACTGCACCTGCTCCCATCTGATGATATGGGAAGGATCAGAAACGTATTTCTTCAGCATAGAAACATGAAATACGTTGTGAACGCTCGCGAGAGGCGTGGGTAAAGCCAAACGGTATGCCACTGCTCTCACACCATCGAGGATCTGGAATGGACCAATGAATCGCGGTGCCAGCTTCCCCTTCTTCCCGAACAGAAGGACTCCCTTCATAGGAGAAACTCATAAAAATATATGATCCCCAAACTTGAACTCTAGCGGCCGCCGTCTCGTATCGGCATAACTCTTCTGTCTACTCTGCGCTGTGAGAAGCCGACGTCTAATAATATCAATCTTCTCCAACGTCGCCTGCACTAACTCTGGGCCAATCAATCTGCGCTCACCGACCTCTGCCCAGTAATGCGGTGCTCTACAAGGTCGCCCATACAACGCCTCATAAGGTGCCATACCGATACTCACCTGGAAACTTTTGTTGTACGCAAACTCCGCATATGCAAGACAGTCATCCTAACTGTCCTTGAAGTCCAATGCGCAAGCTCGTAACATGTCCTCTAAGATCTAGTTCACCCGCTCTTTCTGTCCGTCTGTCTATGAGTGGAAGACAGTACTGAACTTCAACTTCACACCCTTAGCCTCCTGAATGCGAGTCCAGAAAATAGAAGTGAACTGTGTGTCTCTGTCCGACACGATCTCCAACGGAACTCCATGCAGACGCACGATCTCTCTGATATATAGTCTAGCCAGCTCGTCTGCAGAGTTCGTGACTCTGATCGGTAGGAAGTGCGCCGACTTCGTCAGACGGTCGACGATCACCCATATGGAATCATGTCCCTTCCTCATATTCGGTAGCCCTGAAACGAAATCCATGAAAATGAAGTCTCACTTCCACTCTGCGATCGACATAGGCTGAAGAAGTCCAGGTGGTCGGTGATGCTCTGCCTTCACCTTCTAGTAAGTAATATAAGGGGATACGAACTCTGCTATGTGGGTCTTCATACCTTCCCACCAATAGATCCTCCTCACGTCGCGATACCTCTTCGTACTGCCTGGATGCATCGCGAGTTTGGTACAATGCGCAGCCTCGAGAATCTCTGGTCTCAAGTCAGGGATATCTGGGATGCACAGGCGGCCACGATAACGTAAGCCTCCATCCGTGCCAACTCGCCACTCGGCGTCTGCATCATCACTGGCCTGCTCTCGAAGCTCAGTCAGACGCGCATCATCCCTCTGCGCCTCGATGACCTGGTCATCGATCTGAGATCACACCTGCATATATGCGATGAACTCATACGGCTCCTCTACAGTGAGTTTCTGCTCAAAGTCTCGCAAAAACTCAACCATATCCCACTCAGCAACCATCAGCGGAGCCGCAAACTCTATCGCCTTCTTGCGGCTCAACGCGTCAGCCACAAGGTTCGCCTTCCCAGGATGGTAAGAGACTTCGAACTTGAAGTCCTTCAAAGTCTCCATCCATCGTCGTTGCCTCATATTCAAGTCTCGCTGCGTGAATATGTACTTGAGGCTCTTGTGGTCACAAAAGAGCTCGAACTCCTCTCCATAGAGGTAATGTCTCCAGAGTCTCAGTGCGAATATGATGGCTACTAATTCCAGGTCGTGTGTAGGGTAATTCTCCTCGTGCTTCCTTAATTGTCTCGAGGCATACGAAATTACCCTGTCCTTCTGCATAAGGACACAACCCAGACCAACGCTAGACGCGTCAGTGTATATAGTGTATCTAATCCCTTGCTCTGGCAATACTAGCACAGGGGTGGACGTAAGTCTATCCTTCAGCTCCTGAAAAGCTGACTCCGCCTTGTCATTCCAGGTAAATTTCACGTCATTCCGTGTCAACTGAGATAAAGGTCTCGCGATCTTCCAGAAATCCCGAATGAAGCGTCGATAATAGCCAGCGAGACCCAAGAAACTCCTCACCTCAGTGACAGAACCAGGCTGCTCCCAGTCTTGAACTGCAGCTACCTTCGCCAGGTCAACTGCCATCCCATCCTTGGACACCACGTGTCGCAGGAACTTCACTTCCTTCTTCCAGAAGTCGCACTTCTTGTACTGTGCGAAGAACTGATGTTGTCTGAGTGTATCCAGGACCAAGCACAAGTGTTCCTCATGCTCTTCTCGACTCCTGTAGTATACCAAAATGTCATCAATGAACACAACGATGAATCGATAGAGGAAAGGCCGAAATACCCGGTTCATCAGATCCATAAACACGGCTGGTGCGTTCGTGAGACAGAACGACATCACAAGGAACTCGTAGTGGCCAAAGATGGTCCTAAATGCTGTCTTCTGCACGTCCTCATTCCTGATGTGTAGCTGATGATATCCTAACTGAAGATCAATCTTTGAGAAGTACTACACTCCTCTCAACTGATCAAACAAGTCATTGATCCTGGGTAAAGGGTACTTGTTCTTCACCGTGATCTGGTTCAGTCTGCGATAATCAATACACAATCGCATCGAACAATCCTTCTTCCTTACAAACAGGACTGGTGCTCCCCAAGGAGATACACTGGGTCGAATAAGGCCAAGCTCCAATAGACCATCAATCTGCGTCCTCAACTCCTCCATCTCACACGGTGCCATGCGATACGTTGGCAGTGAGACGGGCACTGAACTAGGCACCAGATCGATAGTGAAATCAATCTCTCGTCGAGGTGGTAAACCAGGGATCTACCTGAACAGATCCCCAAAATCACAAACGACTGGCGTATGCTCAAGCATCGGGGCATCAGTGTCCAGAAGTAAAGAAGTGTAGCTAAGTATGCGGAAGGGGAGATTTACCCGGACTGAAAATGTAAAAGGCGTGCCCTCTGGCTCGTACACCGTCACCATACAAGTCTCGCAGTCAATCTCGGCCCTCCCAGTAGTTAACCAGTCCATGCCAAGAATGACGTCTAGATAAACAAGAGAGAGGTCGACGATAAGATCAAGAGCCATCGTCCTGCCTCCCAGATCCACCAAGCAACCCTCACACATCAGGGTGACATCAGAAAAATCTCCATGAGCTGAAAGGACCCGCACTCCATCCATACGAATGGTCGGCAGTCCAAGACGCCTGACTATGGAATGCGATATCAAAGAAAGTGTGGATCCAGTATCCACCATCACAAGTATAGGAATACCTCCGATGTGGGCATGACCTCAAAGACCGAATGCTGAGAAGTCTCTGTCTCGGCTGCTTCAGCTGTCAAGGCATGCACCCGCGCGTGATGTGGCCGGTTCGGCCGCTTTACCATGGGCCGTAGAGGCGGCCTGAACTAAGATACGGGAGGTCTAAAGGAAGGGTGCGCAGGAGCCAACCGTAAAGGCAGTGCTGATATAGCTTGTGGTCATGTACGGTCGATCTTCTGCGGCGGCGAGAACCCACTGTCCCGCATCCGAGGAAAATAACTCTATGCTAAATGGCCCGATCTCCCACAATAAGTACATGATAAATTGGGGCACCTCATCGGGGGTACTAGCGTTGTAGCCCTAGGAGGAGGGTCGATGCGAGGCCTCTTGCCCGCAAAGGGCATGTCCTACAACTCTGGTCGTGGCCTAGGAGCAATAGGGCCACGAGATCACGTAAGTCGATCCACATCCTGTTCTGCCCGCATGGACATGTGAATCAACTCTGCGTAGGAGGGAATGCTCACGCAACACATCTTCGACCGAATATCCAGTCGCAAACCCTCAGAAAAGCGCTGTATGTGCATCTGCTCATCTGCTAGTATAGTCGGGACGTATCTGCCCAACTCAGTGAACTGATGCTCATACTCAGTCACCATCATGCCTCCCTGTCTGAGGCGCAGAAACTCGTTCTCCCTCTCATGCCTATATGTCTAGGGATAGTATTTCCCGTGGAAGCGGAACTCGAACGCTGCCCAGGTCCAGATGTAATCAGCGGCAACGGTCTGCAACACACTGTCCCACCATAAGCTGGCCTCCTGCTCGAATAAGAACATAGCCAACTCAACCTGCTCGGGCTTTGAGCAATGCAACATCCGTAATACCTTTGACACATGGTCTAGCCAATACTCGGTCTCTTCGGGTCTATGAGAACTCATAAAATTGGGAGGCCGTAAGCGCTGGAATCGCTCTAGTAAGCCCCGTGTGTCTGCGACATTCCCCGCAGGGTAAGCAGGTGGTGAAGGATGAGTCATGCCCTCATCCTAAGCATATGTATCGGCATCCTCAGCTGGATGCGCAGGTGGTGCAGGTGGAGTCACACTCCCACCCTGGGCTAGAGCCCCCACTATAGTAGTCAGGAGCTGCTGCTTCTGCTGCATCATGGCCATCATCTGCTCAAATCTATCTGGAGGTGGAGCAGACTGTGACATGTACTGCGTCGAAGAAGACGCACGGTACTGCTCTCTGATGGGTGGTGTGAAAGGCGGTGGTCCAACTGCAGGACCAGTAGGAGGCTGAGACTCACGTGTTGTCTCAGGAATGGGCCAACAGCAGGGTCCGCATGAGCATCAGACTGGAGGGGAGCCTGACCCATAGGCTAGCCCAATGTAAGCCGAGTTGTGCTCCGTGTAGCCTTAGGCGGCATTCCCTATATTCAAAATAGGACACAACCTTGTCAGTCTCAATAGCACAAACACACCGCAATCATTCACATAAAAAGTCAAAGGCATTTCATGCATTTCATTTAATCAAAATTGTCACAATACAAGGGATATCTTCTTACAGGCATCATGACAGGGAGTATATAGGAACTAAGACAGTTAAAGCTACAACAGTAACATAAGTAAACTACTAGCCTTAACAAGCTTACACAACATAAAGCAGGAAACGACTAACTACTACCAACAACATCTAAAATCTCATCGCTAGTCTGAGTCGAGTGATGGAGGAGGAGCACCCTTATCCTTCAAGCAGCATAGGATCGCCTTCAAGGTACGAGTCACCTTACCGAATTTCCTCTTCATAACGGCCTTGGTATCCTTAACCTTAGCCCGAAGTTCCTGAACTTTCCTTCGCAAGGCGACCTGGCTCTCCTCAATTCGGGCAATGTGAGCATCACTAGTAGCCTAAGTAGAAGGAGGAGGGCTCTCATCAGTATCCTGAGCCTCCTCTTCTTCCTCTTACTGGGCTTCTTCCTCTACTTCTGCCCCAGGTTCTCCTTCACTTGGATACTCTTCGCCATCAAAATCGCCCTTGCTATCCTCATCAAGCTGAGTCTCACGGTACTGAGACCTAATCTTCATCTTGACCATGGTAGACTCATCAATGCAGTGAATCGGAATTGGCAACTCCGGCCCAAGTCTGTAAGTAAACTCAAGCGCGATCTTGCATATAAGTCGGCCAAAAGGAAGCAACTCAGACGTTCTTCTTGATTTCACTATGAGGATAATCTGTTGCAACACGAAAGTCGCCATGTACACATTTTCTCCCTGGGCCACCTGGTACAAGAAATCAACCATAAGGCACGTACATTCAATGCGATTTATCGACCTGGGATACACGTTGAACGTGCAAATGTGGTGCAACAGGCACAAATCATCAGACATATGAGACGCCTTGAGACTATTGTTAGGCTACCATGGAACCAGACTACCGCATAAGAACCTGGTATGGCGATCTCGCTCACGCCTACTCCTCAAATTCTTTGCACTGGGACGAACATCACCAAGGGGTACATTCAGAAGTCGTACTATCAACCGAACATCGATCGTAGTTATCCGGTCTCTACCAAAGGGAAACTTGAACTACAATGGCTCCAATGTAGGATTCTGAATACGAGCGTAGAAGGCACGAACGGTGCTCACATTAGCACAAGAACGGGCTTCAAAGAACGGACCCCAATGTATAGCTTCAATGCGCTCAAACAATAGGAATTCACCGAAGAGTCGCCCTTCCACGTCCGCCTCAAAAAACACCTTACGGTCAGTATAATCGCTGTGAGGCATCTCTGTTAACAGTACTCGCCCAATTTGAGCATGGGGATCCAAATCTCGCTTTGTATGAAACTCTCGGGCTGTGCTTGGACTTGTGGCGGCGCTTGAGCTAGCGGTGCCACCCCTCGGTCTTCTTGATTGTGCCGGGCGACTAGGCCCAGCCTCATCCGCTGTGGTCTTTCTCTTTCCCATCAAAGAGAGGATGGTGGAGAAAGAGAAAAGAGCCAAAATGGCTTCAAAAAAAGCCATGAAAAATGTGAGAAATGTAGAGAAATGGCTGTCCAAACAGATAGAAGGAAATCTAGGCATTGTTGAGGGATAAATCAAGCTTCCAAGGGCTGGAATCTCAAAGAAAAAAGGGAAAGCTAAAAGGGTTTATAACTCCACATGATTTCAGCTCATTTTGGAGGTTATAGGAGCTCCAAACGACGAGTTTTGAAAGAGGAGGAGTTTCAAATAGTAATGGAGGGATGGATTGGGTTCTGTTTCAGTAGAAAATGGGATTGGGAGAGGTTCGGGCCAATGATTTGAGAAGGAGCAGCAAGAAAAATGTGAAAGGAGCTTCGGAGGGGCCTATTTGTGAAGGAGGTACCCTTTCTAAGGGGTTTCGACGGACGGGCACTGTATGGGAGGGGTGCCCTACCTTAAAAATACCACGCGTCCAAATTTCAGCCCAAACAAGGCCCACCGTACGGCGATGCATCACCGGCCATCTCCAAATCCGACCAGTCTGTCCTAGTGAGATGGGTCCCCCCTGCCCTAGGGACTCCAAATAAGTATGGGCCCCACCCCAGATCATTGTATTTTGACCTAGGGAGGCCCAAAATTTCATTCAAGGATTTTTGGGGCCAGTCTATAAAACAGAATACATTTATCCATCATATAGCATATGATTTTGGAGTAGGATGAGCTAATACATCTATCTGGTCTATTAGTTTCTAAATATTGCAAATTTAGAATGGCCAAATGGCCAGTTTTCATGTATTTTTACTATTCATTGGAAAATTTTTTCTAAGTATGATTTTATATCATTTTCACATTAGGATCAATTTCTAACATGAAAATTCAGAGAAATAATTGAAGAATGGAGTGGTGAGAGGAAGGATTTTGAAGGAATTGGGTGAAATGGGGTTTTTAAGCCCTAGCGATTGAAAGTAAGGGTTGTGGTTGCCCCACAGCCCAAGGATTCACATTTTCAGATTTAGAACCTTTAAGAGAATGTCTCAACCCACCTACTTACAACCTAGGAGCTACTTAGGTCGCTTCACGCGACCCTAGATGTGTTACGGACTCGATCAAACGATCGATACGAATAGACTTCGCCTATTGGAGAAACTGCGATCCTATAAGTGTTTCTAGACCTTCCTCGCACCCACCAAAGTCAAAGGTACGATAGCGTACGTCACGTGACCATAACCCAGGACCGGTATAATCTCATTCATGCTCTGATACCAACTTGTAACACCCTGAAAATAGGGAGTCGGGTTTATACACGACCCTCGATTTTCAGGGTGTTACATACACCCATACCTCTCCCTCTCTCATGTGCACCTCAAGTCAACTCTTTTCCATGCCACGCCTTAAGCATGACATCATCACACCATGCCATCCCATGCTCCTTTAACCAACCATTAATTACAAATCATGAGTTAATTGTCATAATCCTAATCTAAGCTAACCAAGATCATATTAATTGAATCTAAACACATTTTAATAATTTCCTCTACAAATAGTCCTTCAACCCTTAGCATTTTACCATTTTTCTACACATGGAGAGAGAGAGAGAGAGATCTTGGTGGGCCATCAACTCCATCAACCCCATTCCTTCCATCCATCTCAACCATCCATCTAATCTATCAAGGTGAGTACACCCCCTCATCCCTCCTTCTCTTTGTTTCCTTGTTCTCTTTCTTATAATGTAGTTATGATATCTACTAATGTGGACCCCACATTGAGGATTACATGTTATCTAGACCGTTCGTACTGTCCAATGGATTGGATGGGATGAAAACACTAAAATAAGTTTGATTTGGAGATTGTGTGGGTCCCACTAACCGTGGGCCCCACCATGATGTTTATTGGCCATCCAACATGTTAACGGTCTCACAAGGATCTGGATGAACGGAATACATACATATTATCTTGTTCATGAATGAGGGTTGCCTCTGTCAGCAGCGCTAGACCAGCAACATCCCTGTTACTTTTGAAAAAAAAAAAGGGTATAGTTCATAACAGGACATTCCAAGATGCATATGAAAGATCCACACCATTCATTCGCTCTAATAGCTCATTCTATGGTATGAGTCCAAAAATAAAGAAATAATAATAATAAATAACATCAGATTAATATAAGACTTAAGTGGCCCATACCAGGTGGAATAAGGGTGTCTACCATTGAAACTCTTTTAGGGCATAATTTGATGTTTGTTTCCCATCATAACCCACTTTTTTTTTTTAGGATTGATTAAGTACAATGATCCAGGCAACACAATGGATAGACTGGATCTCTTAAGTGGACCACATTAACGAGGAAAAAAAAATAAAGAGAGAGAGGAGGGCTAGACACTGTTGCTGCCAGTGTCCAGAGGACGCTGCAGCAAGCAGCTTCCTTACTGCTTTTGAAGAGGGCAGGGGCTATGGGCCCACAACGCCTCCCCCATGATGTATGTATTTAATCCACACCGTCCATTCAATTTCTCAGATTATTTTAGACCCTGAACTAAAAAAGGAAGCCAATCCAAACTTTTGGTAGGCCACACCATTAAAAATACTAGTGATAAGTCACATTATCATTGAAATCTGTTAAGGCTCGCTGTAATGTTTCTATCCATCTAAAGATATTGAATATCAGACTTGCTAGACCCTTCATGAGTTGGAGAACTCAATAGACGAGGTGGATCGTCCTGATGTGGGCCCCATCTATGAAAAACTACACTAAAACAAAAACAATTCAGTCAAAAATCTTCCTTGTGGTGCGCCAAACTCGGGACTTGGTGTATGGAAGTCGAGTGCCAAATTCAGGGCATCACGGAAGTTGTCCGTCCCCAGACTTGGGGCGTGACATTGAGTATCAAATATTGCATATTTTTCCCTATCTATATTTTGGTTTTGTGAACATGATAATGTTTAATTAGTAAATTTATACATGTTTGTCTTGCAAGGTGAATCTAAGAGCTTAGAATGAAAAGAGTGTTAAAAGCATGGAAGTTGATGTTTGATGATCACTAGAGCAAGGGATGGATCTTAGGAGACCAATATTGAAGATCTCAAGACCCCAAGATTTAAGGAAACCAAGTGAAGAATGAAGGAAGTCACAAGCGCAAAGTGCAGAAAAACAAAAACTACTGAGCTCATTGGTGATGACCTCAAAAATCCTTCGATCCCATGGAAGTAAGTGTTCAATGCCACCGAAGCCTATTTGATTGCATCAATATTTACATCAATTTCAAGTTTGGTTGTGGGACTAATTGACATGATTCTTCCATCCATTAAAGATCAGTTCGATTCATCAAAGATCAGTTCGATTACATCAAAACCTGTTCGATGGCATCAAGAATTTTGAGGATTTATGGAGAAACTCGCTGGATAGTTTCTAGACAATTTTCAAGTCATCGAAAGCCCTTCGATGCAATCAAAGGTATCTTTAATGCCATAGAAGCATGTTCGATGGTATCGATAACTTACGCAGTGCGAAAGGGTGCGACTTCCAAATTCAATTCAAACTGAGATTCCTCCTTCGATGACATCGAAGGTTGTTTGATGAAATTGAAGGTGTTATGCAGACCATGTAAATTTGAGGTGGTTTTGAAAGTCAGTTGAATAAAGCCTATATATTTGGGTTCTCCAAGGAGTTCTAAACACGAATTAGGGTTCAAGGAGCAAAGCGTGGAGCTACCTCCCAAGATTTTTTCTTCTTCAAGCTTACAGTTTGTTGGGATGTTTATCTTGCTTTGATTTATGTTTATGTTGAACTTCATTGGTTTCTAGTTTGAATTTATGAATATTTTTAATTTTCTATGATATATTGTGACTCAAATTACAATAGACGTTGTGATGGCTTTGAATATTTTCTTATTTATTTGGATATTGTTGGGATTGGTAAAATTCATGATTCACCATCATCTCTTGGGCATGGTGGATGGTTAAATTCTCTTCCATTCATACAACAGTTCTTCACGTGTGAATTATTTCAATCAGAAGTTCAGATTGTGCTTCAATTATTTTAGCTTCTAACTGGATAAGATGGGACTCTGATTCCAGTTATGTTTATTGAATCAAGTGAGGTAGCATCTTGACAGCTACAAGTGGATCCTTAACGATCTGGTTTCCTTTTTATTATTGATAGTTTATTCACAATTATTCTCAACTATTCCAGATTTTAGTTTAGATCTCATCCTTGTTCTAGTTCTAGTTATTTTCAGAATACGTACAAGTCCCTGTGAATTCCACCTCAGTCTCACCAAGTTATTACTACTGCGTGATCTTGCACTTGGGGATATGAATAGAGGGCTTCAATTTCCTCTTTAAGGTTGAAACAATGACCAGTTGAGTGGCCATGGTCTTGGTGGAAGTGACAGTACTTTCGCTTGTTCTCCCTGTCGGCATAGAATTTCATCTTGTTTGGCCACTTGAGGATCCGTTTATCTCAGACTTCAATGAGGACCTATTTAGGTGTCGTGTTGAGAGGGGTGTACAAGATGAACCTACTGTCAGGTCATCTACTCGAGCCTTGGCTCCTTGGTAGCTCATCAACTTTCCTTCTCTTACTTTTGTTGGCCAAGGTGGGATACTCCTTAAGTTGTCTTTCTCTAGTTAAGCTTCCCTTATTCTGGATAGCTTTTCGTAGGATGAAGAGCTCTTTGGTGTTAGAGTACTTTTGAGCCCTATTGAAGAGGTTAGCCATCGTTATTGGAGGGTTTTTTATCTAGCGAGAATATGAACCTTCCTTCTCTTAGGCTTCCTATCATGGCAGTCAGAGTAATTTCTTTCGAATGCTCCTGCATTTGCATTGTTTCTAGGTTGAAATGCTTAATATAGTCCTTCAATAGCGTTCCTTCCTTTTGAATGATATTGAGGAGGTGAGAAGTCAGTTTAAGGTTTTCTTTCCTTCCAATAAAGTTGGTGATGAAGGCTTTGTTGAGCTGCAGGAAAGAACTGATCGACTGTGGCTTCAATTGCTAGAACCATTTCTGAGCTTCACTTGTTAGGATTAACAAAAATGAGCGTCACATGACTGTAGTTGATGCACAGTGCAGTTCCATGTAAGCCCTAAAGGACTCTAGGTGCTCGGCTGGGTTGGTGGTCCCAAAGTATGGGGCGATTTGAGGCATAAGGAATCTCGGTGGGAGTTGTGCATGCATGATGTCGGTGGTGAACAGAGGCCTAGTTTCCTCTAGTATTTCCTCCACCAAGCTCAAGGCGTTTGAGTGGTAGGCTTGCCATATGTCATCAATCAGACCTCACAGGTCATTAAGCTCAGCTTCCCAGGGGTCACCACTTTCAACTATTGCCTCGGTTTTTGCTTCGGGCACTTTGTCATACTTCTTTCTATCCAACTCATGGCGCAAGTCGAAAGCGACCAGTGTGGCAATACCTAAGATGTGAGAAGGTTCCAATCTTGATGTTCTAAGTTTCCAGCTCTTACGGGAGACAACGAGCATATCAGATGGTTTAGGCAGCTCTTGAACCGTTGGCCCTGCCACTTGCTCAGCCCCCTATGCAGGATGGGGTTGTAGTTGTTCTAACATCCGTTTCATGAAGTTCATATTATTGTTCAACATTTCAACGTGCTTCTTGAGGAATATAAGTCATCCCACTCAATTTTCGGATCGCTGCATTGGCCCTACAAGCATGAAATTAGGCTAAAGCTAGGAAGAGGAATCCCAGTGGGTAGCAGACTATTCCGGTAGTGCGAGATCAGGTACAACAAAGGAGGATGGAGCTTTCTTCTTCCATTTCACCATTGTTGAACCACAGTGAGATGAGAATAGCTTTCAACGTCATTCCCATAGATGGCGTCAAATTATTAATGCAGAAATCCGATTAGCCTTCCCTAGAACTTCATGTACCTGCATAAGGGATGAGCAAAGGAGACCCTAGCTTATGTAGGGGACCCTCCGATGCCTAAGTCAGGTAGGGAATCTGGGTGTAGTTGAGTAAGAAGTTTTAGGCAAGGGATTGTGCGTACCTTTCACCATTAGAGGTGCTCCTATTTATAGTTGAGGAGAGGTGGTGGTGTAGGAGAGGTGGTGGTGTAGGAGAGGTCCCCTTATTTAGTAGGATATCTTGTAGTGGGATTACAATCCTATTAGGAGTTGTAATGACTGCCCTAAATTCTTAGTTGAGATCTTAGGCGGGTCTGTATCGCTATGGGTTTCTTAAATCTTCGTTTAGGATGTCGGGCGGATGAGGTTGGACCTCGATAAGAGGCAGTCTAAGATGACCTGAAGTATTCTGAGCTAGGACGTACTGACCTGCAACGTGCCAACCTGGGACACACCGAATTAAGACATGCTGGCCTATTTCCTTAGTCGAGCGGTTGGTTTCCTTTCATTGAGGTATGTGCTCCCTTCGGCTTGTTGGCAAGACGTCAAGCTCTGCCTTATCTCCTTTTCAGCTTTAGAGTTGGAGGTTAGGCCTAGAGTTTCTGTTATTGCATGGCTCAGTTGAGTGCATAAGGTTCCGATCTGACCTTTTCCTATTGGTCTGTCCTTCACTCCATAACATGTACCTATAAATTTTTAGAGTTATGATATGGTGCATGGAGAGATGTAATGAGGTCGATCATTGTCATCCTTAGGGGATAACTACTCTGAATCCATGAAACTCTTTGGACTAGAACTTACTTGAATCCACAAGGGTTAAAAGAAAAAATAATTTTTAATAAATTTGAAATAACTTGATTGATGAAAAAATGAAATTATAACTCTTTAATTAAGGAAATTAAACTTAAGACAGAGATTTAGACTTAGATTCCAACTCAAACACCCTAAAAATGTGACTTACTATTTATTGACGACCTTTATTCCTACTAGAATTCATTTAGCTCAGTTGCATAATTCTCCCAATTTTTCTAAGCCCTTTTCATGTTTGACACAACTTCTATAATTCAAATGATCAAAAGTTCAACTAAAGCTTACTATAAATGCTAAAAACAAAACTAAATGGGACTTTTGACCATCGATCTGATCGAATCATGTAAATATGACATGGGCGACTCAGAATAGCCTATTGGTTGGCTTAAGTAGATTCTTCTGCCCAAAATCATATATAATATGTCATATAAATTTATCTCGGTTTGCAAGATACGTCTAATTTAAGGATCTAATGGTTAGGATCATTTTCGCTTCCAATCAGGCTTTCTCTAGTCCATCTTTACCATGAAAGTGTCTGTAACCCGCTCAACATCATGACATAATGTAATCTGTAATCTATAATCTGGTGTAACTAATGAATGGTTTGGATTTCACATGAAAAATCTAGTTGGTGTCAGTGACCTTTTCTTTGCATAGGCATGAAACTAGATCTTTTTGTTGCATGAGATGGTGAAACGGACACTACCAAAAAATGGGCAAAGTTGACAGACCTTAGAAGGTTTTCCCAATGTATTTTAGTCATCGGCTACAGCTACAGAGTTTAGCCATAGCTGAAACCCAATAAGTTATTGGCGAAGCCAGGTTTTTAACAGTGGACATCCAATCACTATTGTTTTCACATTATGTGGTCCACCCAAGCTTTAGTTCAAGCTCATTTTTTGGGATCGATGATAAAATTATGTTGAGAAATGGATGAACAACATGGATGAAACAAATCAATCATGGTGGGGCCCATAGAGCCATACTAGATCCAAAACTCAAGTTACCATTTTTAATTTACAGTGAAAGAATGTGAGTTTTGTATTTGATTTAAAATAATGGTGACTCATTCATAACAATAGTGGTAAAGATTTAGAGTTATCCAGACCATCCAAATAATTGGTCTAGTTATAAATGGTAAATATTTATAATTTTATTATAAAATATAATCTTAACCATCCAGAAAATGGTCCCATGCATGTACGACTGTTAATATAGCTTGTGTTATAAATAATGGAAAACTCACAGAATTTTGAATTTCAACTTATTATCATATCCAAAAGAGGATTTCCGTCAGCACCATTTCATCTTCCATCTAGAAGTCATCTTTGAGCATCGTTGTCTCTTTTCCCTCTTTCATGCATCATATTCCATCGAGTGTCATCTTCCATCGAAGCACAATCTTCAAATAGGTGAGCTTCTCTTTCATTGTGTTGTGTCACAATTTAGGCCATGAACTCCTATATGCCCCACCCTCAATCTTCAATATGGATTTAAAAGACGATGCTCTCCTATACACTATTTGTTTTGAATCAAGTGAATGACAAATAAATATCACTGTAGGCTTTAGAAAGGTTTCAACAGTTGAAATCGTTATTCCCATGGTTTACTTGAGCTTTAGATATCAATTTTGGACTTTAGAATGGTATGACATCCGATTTGAGCAGGTAATCCGATTTGAGTATATACAGGTTTTCAGTTCTTCCAGTTGAGGCCATGGTTTGGTAATCTAGACCATTGATTTGTTGGGCCTCTAAGTGTCTTCCGAGAATCTCCATGACAAGTTAAAGACTTCTTAGGGGCCAAAGAAATTTTGCAAAAGCTGATATTTGTGCTTTCCATATATGTAACGCCCTGAAAATCGGGAGTCGAGTATAACTCAGCTCCCAAGTTTCAAAACATCACTTATGCAATATATTTAATGATGATTGTATGTCGTTTGTATGAGTGCATAAAACATGAATAAAATTAAACTAAATCAGCATAACATAATCCAGGGACAGTTGTAATACGCAAGCGGAAGATTGAAACGAATAGATAAACTAGTATAAGTCCCCAGAGTATGTAAGCGTTGCTAGATCAATAGTTAAAAGTATTGTTTCAAAATAAAAAAATATCAAAAAGAATGTGATAGCCCACAATAAACATAACCCTGAATCCCTGTCAATCAGGACACGACTCACATGAACCCTCCTGAACACTGCATGTATCAGAACATCTCCTCATCATCCTCGAACTCCGGCTTGGCCTCGTAGGTCGCATCATCATCTGTAACTAAGACAGAATTTGGTTGGTGTTTAAACACCGTCCCAGAACATGGGAGCAAGTGATCAACTCAGTGGAGCTATACAACAAAGGTTAATATGTTACCAATTCAGTCAAGTAGTAATGATAAAGCAATAAAATCAAACATCCCTAAGTACTCTGATTAATGCAAGAATGTATAAAAAAATGATGCATGCCTTCACCTGCACTCCCTCTGTGATCTTCATCTTACGGTCACGCATGTCAGTCACTTCCTCAGTGCCTTGTCCAACGCCAAACGACACATGCATCGCGGTGTATGTACATGATTACTGAGTTCTTATTAATCCTTTTCATACAGCAGGGTTGGGAAACTAAGGTACCTCCCTTATCTCATTTCCCAAACAATGATCCATTCTAGGATCATCAGTCCTAGTAAATATCATACGATGTTACGGTTCTAGGTCACTGTAAAGGGCTCTTCACCAATCAATACAGGCCTAGTTATACCCTAGATGCTACAATAACGCTCGTCGCCTCAATGTAGTTTCAGGGTATGCTCGAGGTCACTACAAAGGGCTCGTCACCAATCAGAGTAGGCCGACAGCACGAATACAGTGTCCCATACCACCATATTCGGCTCACGAGACTGGGTTGCTTACTGGTCACTACGGGGAGGATCGTTGCCCCAGCGTAGGCCGACAGCTCGACTACGGTGTCCCATACCACCATGTCCGGTTCATGAGTCTTAGCGGATCAAGGTACCAAGGTTAACAGGGTTTCACTGGCGAGTTTGGTACTTTAGATTCAAGCAGTAGCATCCAAACATGGTGAACATACATCGGGTCAATCGGCTTAATTGACGAGCTCGACTAGGACAAGAGCACGTTGAGTTGATCGACATGAAGTACATAAGCACTCCGTGTGGCTTAACCACTGCCGACATCCCAAGTACGGCTTGGGTTCATCGAACACATCCTGCATGGTGAAAAATAACCTCAACCACTAGAACAAGGCCTATTACCGATTGCCTAGACTATGAAATAGTCTCAACCGTGTGAAATTACAATAACTAAGCATATGAGATAAGAAAGCAGTAATGAATACTCAAGTCAAATTCTGTAATCATGTGAGCATGCAATGGAATATAACTTAATCATGAATATATAGTACATGGAGAAAATCATACACATAGTTAAACATGAATCAATGGGTTATATAGTACATGGAGGAAGTCATACACACAGTTAAGGTAGTTGGGATTCATATATCAACTCCCTTATAAATCACACTTTACTAACTACTAGCTCATTCAGACATTTTTACAAACACTTAGACCACACTTTTCAACATACATCACATATGTTAGTTATATTACGTATTAGGGAAAATTCTTTTGTCAAGGAGTTATCGCATACATAACAATCATGTACCTACGACAGTTAATCATGGCAATCACAAAGTCAAATTCTAAATGTAAACAAATATTTCAACAAACATATGAATTTTCCTATAGATCACATAGTTCATATGTATATGTAAAACAAAATAAATATCGCATTTGGCATGTGAAATAGCATCCATATCAATAATAAACCATTAACTGACATTGAAAGCCTTGAAAACCATAACCTATACATATATAGTATGCACCTTACGCCGGTAAACACGCAACGGATTTGATATAGACATTTAGTCTTTGTCACCGGTAGAATGACAACCTATAGCATGAACTAGGTTAGTTATTTCATCACTTCAACTATTTGAAACCCTAGAACGGATTAGGGTTAGGATTTCTTACCCGATATTGGAATTAGAATCGTCGGAATAGTGATTCAATAGTGATGGATAAGCACGTGGAGAGGCAAGGTAGAATAACAAGAACCTTCACCAACTTCTCTCTCACTTTCTCTCTCCTTACTCTCTTCTCTCTCCTAAGGCTTTCCCAAAATTCATATGGAGGGAATGAGAGAGGGTTTAAGGCCCTTATATAGGCCCAAAACTGATGGAAATAGCCCCAGGGCCAAGGTATACTTAGGTTATAGCCAAATCGGGTCTATTCTGATCCAACGGAGCAGTTCTGAAGGTCTCTTTGTTGAATGCGGTCAGACTTAAGCTCCCTGATATTGGATATTGATCAAGCTAAGTTTTCAGTCTGATCGGGTTTATAGATCGACCGTGGCAGACCAGTATCAGTTCAACGGTCACCGACACTCGATCAGGGCCACAAGTATATTGGCATGTGTGGGACATTTCTCTTGATCCAAGGGTGTATTTGGGTCAAATTCTGATGGTCTGAATGCTTATAATCGGCCCGCAAGTGAAACGACTCAGATTACTTAAATTCGTATTTAATTTCTAAAAATATTCACATTTCTCACACACTTCGCTCCGGACTCAAGTAAATCGTCGTAGGATACCATCTGGACTTGATTTCTGAGGTGGTCGTCAAGTCCAACAAGACTGTCATATTCGTCTAAGTTCGTCGCTATCGGACTTTCGATGTGTGGTCTAGGTCTGATATGGAGTTTCTAAATTCTCCCGAGAGCAACTGGGTTTAGAGATTGATCCTAGATTTTAGGGTAATGTAGCGTTAATAATTCTACAAGTTTTGGGTCTTGCAGATCGTATTAAAGTGATTGGTGCTAATTTCACAGGTAATCTAGTTTAGCGCTAGTTAATTCTCATTTAATTTCTAAAGGATTTAGTCCTTAGTGATCTCTGCCTGAGGTGGTACTTGGGTCTTTGTACGGATTTTTTCCAGGACGTTACAATCTATCCCCTTAAAGAAAAATTTCATCCTCAAAATTTGTACCTTTTTGTACTCCTCGAGAATCTGAGGGTAGTTCTTTCTGACCTCGGTTTGTCTCCCAAGTAGCCTCTTCCTCATTATGATGCGTCCACAGTACCTTCACAAGTGGGATAACCTTGCTTCGCAATACCTGCTCCTTCCTATCCAGGATACGTGTCAGTCGCAGTACATATGTAGCGTCCTCGCTCAACTGCACCTGCTCCCAACTGATAATATGTGAAGGATCAGGAACATACTTCTTCGACATGGACACGTGAAAAACGTTGTGCACGCCTACGAGTGGTGTGGGCAAAGCAAGGTGATATGCTACCGCACCCACTCGATCGAGTATCTGAAATGGGCCAATGAATCTTGGCGTGAGCTTCCCTTTCTAATTGAACCGAAGGACTCCCTTCATGGGGGAAACCTTAAAGAATATAGGGTCTCCAACCTCAAACTCAAGTGGTCACTGTCTCATATCGGGGTAACTCTTCTGCCTGCTCTGTGCTATCAGAAGTCAATACCTAATAATGTCAATCTTCTCTGAGGTCGCTTAAATCAACTCTGGGCTAATCAAACTCTTCTCGCCCACTTCTGCCCAGTAATGCGGTGCTCTACATGGGCGACCATACAGTGCCTCATAGGGAGCCATGTTAATACTCACCTGAAAGCTGTTGTTATACGTGAACTCTGCATAAGGAAGACAATCATCCCAACTGTCCTTGAAATCTAACACATAAGCTCACAACATATCTTTTAGCACCTGATTCACTCGTTCTATCTACCCATCTGTCTGTGGATGGAACACAGTGCTGAACTTCAACTTCACACCCATCGCTTCCTGGATACAAGTCCAGAAGATATATGTGAATCACATGTCTCGATCCAACACGATCTCCAAAGGAACTCCATGCAAAGTACAATTTCCTTAATGTACAACCTGGCCAAGTCATCTGCAGAGTTCGTAACTGTGATCGGTAGGAAATGAGCTAACTTCGTCAACTGGTCTACGATCACCCAGATGGAGTCATGTCCCTTCCATGTCTTAGGCAGCCTTGATATGAAGTCCATAGAGATGAGATCCCACTTCCATTCAGCTATGGGCATGGGCTGAAGTAGTCCAGGAGGTCGGTGATGCTCTTCCTTGACCTGCTGGCACGTGAGACAACGGGATACAAACTCTGCAATGTGAACCTTCATGTTGTCCCACCAGTACGATCTCTTCATGTCTTGATACATCTTTGTGCTACCAGGATGCATTGCAAGCTTCAAACTATGGGCTGCCTCGAGAACTTCTCGTCTCAAGTCATGAACATTTAGGACACATAGGCGGCCACGATAACGTAAGCCCCCATCAGTACCAACACTCCACTTTGAGTCCTCATCTGTACTAACCCGCTTTCTCATCTTCGTTAATAGCTCATCACCTGCCTGAGTCGCGATAATCCTATTGTCAATGAGGGGTTGTACTCGAATATGTGCGATAACTTCATATGACTCCTCCACTGTGAGTTTCTGCTCAAAGTCTCACACAAACTCTACCATGTCCCACTCTGCTATCATTAGCGGAGCCAAAAACTCTATGGCCTTCTTGCAGCTCAATACATCTGCCACAAGGTTTTCCTTGCCAAGATGGTAGGAGACCTCGAACTTAAAGTCCTTCAAGGTTTCCATCCATCATCGTTGTCTCATATTCATGTCCCGCTGAGTGAATATATAGTGAAGGCTCTTGTGGTCGCAAAAGAGCTCAAACTCCTCTCCGTAGAGGTAATGTCTCCAGAGCTTCAGTGTGAAGATGACGGCTACCAACTCTAGGTCGTGTGTAGGATAATTCTCCTCGTGTTTTCTTAACTGTCTCGAGGCATAAGCAATCAGCCTATCCTTCTGCATAAGGACACAACCCAGACCAACGTGAGATGCGTCAGTATATATAGTATACTTGACCCCTTGCTCTGGAAATACTAGCACAGGGACGGACGTCAACTTGTCCTTTAGCTCCTAAAAAGATACTTCCGCCTTCTCGTTCCAGGCGAACTTCAGATCCTTCTGTGTTAACTAAAATAGTGGTCTAACAATCTTGGAGAAATCCAGAATGAATCATCGATAATAACTTGTCAGGCCAAGAAAACTCCTCACCCCAGTAATTGAACAGGGCTACTCCCAGTCCTGAACCACAACTACCTTAGTGAGATCGACTGTTATCCCTTCCTTGGGCACCACATGTCCCAGGAACTTGACTTCTTCCTTCCAGAAGTCACATTTCTTGTACTGTGAGAACAACTGGTTCTTCCTGAGAGTATCGAAGACCGCTCGTAAGTGCTCCTCATGCTCTTCCCGACTCTTAGAATATATCAGGATGTCATCTATGAACACGATGACGAATCGGAACAGAAATGGCCGAAACACCCTGTTCATCAGGTCCATGAACACAGCTGGTGCATTTGTGAGTCCAAACGACATCACAAGAAACTCGTAATGGCCAAAACTAGTCCTGAAGGCTGTCTTCTGCATGTCCTCATCCCTGACGGGCAACTGACGATACCCTGACTGTAAATCTATCTTTAAAAAATATTGTGCCCCCTTTAACTAATCAAATAGATCATCAATCCTGGGTAAGGGATACTTGTTCTTCACTGTCACCTGGTTCAACCTGCGATAATCAATACATAATCACAGGGAACCGTCTTTCTTCTTCATAAACAATGCAAGCGCTCCCCAAGGGGACACACTCGATCGTATGAAGCCTGCCTCTATCAATGCATCAATCTGTCTCCTCAGTTCCTCCATCTCACATGGAGGCATGCGATATGTCGGCAATGAAATAGGTGTCGTACTGGGCACAAGATCGATAGTAAAGTCGATCTCACGCTGAGGAGGTAGTCCCGGGATCTTCTCAAATAAGTCTGGGAAGTCCTGAACCATAGGCGTATCTCCTAACATCGATCCGTCCGTACCTTCTAAGAGAGAAGCGTAACAACTCACATGGGAAGGGTGGCTAACCTGAACAGGGAAAGTAAAAGCCATGCCCTCTGATCCATAGGCCGTCACGACTTTGGCCTCACAATCAATCTCTGCTCTAATCTCAGTGAGCCAGTCCATGTCGAGGACAACGTCATAATGAAATAGGGGTGCGACAATCAGGTCAACCAGCATTGTCCTGCCACCTAACTCTATAGCGCAACCCTCACAGATCCTGGTAATGTCAGAGAAAGTTCCCGTCGCGGTAAGGAGCCTCACTCTCTTCGTAGGGGCAGTATCCAACCCTAGTCGCTTGACCGCGGTGCATGAAATGATGGATGTAGTGGACCCAGTGTCCACCAACAAGAAAATAGATGTACCTTAAAGCTGCACTGTGATCTCAAAAGCTAACGGTGCCGCGTCAGCTACCTCAAATGTCTCGGCCATAAGTGAATGTACCCTAGCCTGCTGCATACGGTTCGGCTGCAACGCTATAAGCCGTTGAGGTGGCCTAAAATGGGGTGGAAGTGGTCTGAAAGATGGAAGCGCTGGTGCAGTCCATAAGGGTGGAGCTGAAATGGCCTAAGGCATAGGTCGATTGATCCTCTATGGTGGTAAGAAACCGTTATCCCTCATCCTAGTGAAACAATTTATCACTGTGTGGCCAAGCTTCGTGCAATAGGTACACCACACATCTGGTCGCCTCACCGGGGCAGGAGATGCCATGAGTCTCGACGGTGAGTCTACATGTGGCCTCTTACTGAGGAATGGTCTGCTCGAAAGATCAGGTTATGGCCTGGGAGCCATAGGTGCTCGCATATGGGACAACCTGTCCCCATCCTTCTTAGCTCGTAGGGATATGCCTACTAACTCAGCATAAGTAGATATGCTAGCACAACACATCTTCAACAGGATCTTGGGTCGCAAACCCTTAGAAAATTACAGCATTCACATCAGTTGATCACCCAGTAACAATGGAGCATACCTGCCCAGCTCCGTGAATTGATTCTCATATTCCGTCACTGACATCCCTCACTGACGGAGTCAAAGGAACTCACTCTCCTTCTCATGTCGGCAGGTGATAGGGAAATACTTCTCGTGGAAGCGGGTCTCAAATGCCTCTCATGTCCACACATGTCCATCCGTAATAGTGCGTAGAATACTACCCCACCATAAACTGGCCTCCTTCTCAAACATGAAGGTGGCAAGCTTGACCTGCTCCGTCTCAGAATAGTGTAGCGGCCTCAACATCTTAGACATGTGGTCAATCCAGTACTCGGCCTCCTCGAGTCTATGAGTACCCACGAAAGTAGGAGGCTGTAAGCGCTGGAATCACTCAAATGTGCCACTGGCACTCGCGTTCCCAGCTGGGTGCATAGGTGAGGCAAGTGGAGTCACTCCCATCGTTTGAGCAAAGATACCGGCCATAGAAGTCAAGAACTGCTACTGCTGCTGTTGTTGTTGTATCTAATGTTGTTGCTACTATTGTTGTTGTTGTATCTGTTGCTGCTGCATCAACAGCATCATCTGCTCTAGCATACCAGGAGGCGGAGCGGACTGAGATACATGTGGTGTCGACGTAGATGCTCGGTTCTTCTCAGGAACCAAAAGTGTGATAGGTGGTACCACAGATGGTGACACAGGAGGTGTCATATGTGTCGGCCCAGCAGCGGGGCTTGTGGCCAACTAAGAATTCGGCATAGGAAACGGGCCCGAACGGGGGTCAATATGGCTATCGCTCTGGGGAGAGGCCCCATCAAGCGACTCGCCCAAAGAAAGACATGCTGAAGTCCTCATGCCCTTAGGTGGCATGCCCTACATATGACAGAGGGTGCAACCTGTGAGATTTAGCATAGACACAATCCATCCACATAGCATTCAACATCTTAATACAAGGCAACTTCATGCATTTTATTTAACAAAATTGTCACAATACACGAAGTGCAGCATTACATGGATTGTAACAGAGAATGCATGTGAGCTAATACAACTAAGGATTCAAACACTAAAACAACTACCAAACTACTACGCCTATAAAGGCCACACACAAAAATAAGCAACAAAATAAATAAGTGATAGCTACATGTTTGACTATTCATCAGAATCTGGCGATGGAGGAGGGGCACCCTTATCCTGCAGGCAGCACAGGATAGACTTTAAAGTATGAGTCACTTTCTTAAACTTATGTTTCACAAGGGCCCGAATATCGATGATATCCTATTATAGAGCAACCTGGCCCTTCTCAAGTCGAGCTAAGCGGGCCTCCCTATCCGCCCGATCAAGATCATGCTCTCGTGTTGCTGGAGGAGAGCTCTCATCTATATCCTGGGCCTCCTCTTCTTCTTCTCGTTCCTCCTCTTCTTTTATTTCCGCTCCACCTTCTTCTTCACTCTCTTCCTCTTTGCTTTCTGTCTTATCCTCACTCTCCTCAAGTTGAGCTTGTTGTTGTCATGGCCTGATATCCATCTGATTGAGGGTAGTCTCATTTATATAATGGATCGGCGCCGGTAATTCGCCCCAAGTCTATAGCTAAACTCAAGTACAATCTTGCATATGAGCCGGCCGAAAGGGAGTGAATCAGTCCTTCTATTTGAACATACAGTAAGGACTATCTATCACAGAACATGCGTAGGTACACACAGCTTCTCTCCCTGCCCCACTTGGTATAGGAAATCCATCATTAGGCGTGTGCACTCGCTGCAATTGCTCCACCTGGGGTACACGTTGAACGTGAAGATGTGGTGAAGTAAGCAGAAGTTGTCCGTCATATTGGTTGATAAAAGGCTATTAGTTGGCTGCCATTAAACTAGACGACCATAAAGGAACCGTGTGCGGTGATCCCTTTCACATACACTCCTCAGATTCTTCTCACTTGCATGCACCTCGCCGAGAGGCACATTCATAAGTCAAGATATTAAAGCAATGTTGATTGTAGCCTCCCGATCTCTTCCAAAAGGAATCTTAAACTACAAGGGCTCCAACATTGGCTTTCAAATGTGGGCATAGAAAGCTCGAACAGTACTCACATTTGTGTGGTACTCACCCTCAAATAGTGGACCCCAATTGGCTTCTTCCAGGCGCTCAAATAACATGTACTCCCCAAATAGCTGCGTATCCACATTAGCTTCAAAAAGGACCTTACGGCCCTCATAAACTCCATGTGACAGCTCCGCCAACAGAGTCCTTCCTAAGGGAGCCCGGGGATCTAAATCCCGCTTGGTCTGCAACTCTCGATTAGTGCTTATACTTGCAGCGAAACCTCTCGATCTCCTTGTATGAGTGGGGCGACTAGGCCCGGTTTCATCCACGGAAGCTCTTTTCTTTTCTATGAAAGAAAGAATGGTGAAAAGTGAGAATATGGCCATAACTAGCTCAAACAAAGCCATAGAAAAGGAAAGAAAAGAGGGAAATTGGAAGTTTATGGGGTTTTCATGAATTTGAGACTCAAAATGGGATTTGAGTGCCCAAATGGAAAGAAAAGAAAGGGGAAATTAGCAATGGAGATGGGTTTTAAGGGGGTGGTGTAGATGGTGCACGAAAATGGAAGAAGGAAGTGCTTGAAGGGTGATTTTTGTGGAGATTTAGCAAATTTCTTGAAGAAAGAAGAGCTTGGAGGGGTGGTTTGTGAAGAGGGGACATGTTAGGGGTGTTTAAAGTTGACCCCCCATGGATCAGTGGGCCACATAGGACCCTAGAGTCGTCGGCCTGAGCTGGCCTCACCAAACCAGTGACAAACCGGCGAAATCCTTGCCAGTCTCTAGATAGTCCGGTGAGGGTTCTCCGGTGGGGCAATGTCATCCTACGCCCTGGGTCCCAAAAAGATGTGGTTCCCACCCTTGGTCCCCCTGGAGATGTTCCGTTAGGCGTCCTACTCTATTTTGAATCGTTTTGGGTCATTTCGAATAGATTCTGATGTATATTCACGCTTACCGATTTTAAATGGCTGGGATGGGATAAAACATGGTCTAAACCCATCGATTGACAGTCTAGAAGTGGATTGGGATCATTTTTCATGATCACGGGTGTGTACAGACCCAATCATTTTCAGTAATCTTTCTCCAATTAGTGAAACTGGGAAACCTAAACTTATTTCTAGATTTCTCTCGCACCCTTCTATGTTAAATTTGCATCATTGTACGTTGTGTGACCATAACCCAGGTCCAGTTTAATCCAAATCATGCTCTGATACCAACTTGTAATGCCCTGAAAATCGAGGGTCAAGTATAACTCAGCTCCCGAGTTCCAAAACATCACTTATGCAACATATTTAATGATGATTGTATGTCATTTGTATGAGTGCATAACACATGAATGAGATTAAACCAAATCAGGATAACATAATCCAGGGACAGTTGTAATATGTAAGCGAAAGACTGAAACGAATAGATAAACTAGTATAAGTCCCCAGAGTATGTAAGCATTGCTAGATCAATAGTTACAAGTATTTTTTTAAAATAAAAAATGTCAAAAAGAATGTAGTAGCCCATTATAAACATAACCCTAAATCCCCATCAATTAGGATACGGCTCACATGAACCTGCCTGAACACTGCATGTAGAAGAACGCCTCCTCGTCATCCTCGAACTCCGGCTCAGCCTCGTGGGTTGCATCATCATCTGTAACTATGATAGAGTCTGGTTAGTGTTTAAACACCATCCTAGAATGTAGGAGTGAGTGATCAACTCAGTAGAGCTATACAATAAAGGTTAACATGTTATCAATTCGGTCAAGCAGTAATGATAAAGCAATAAAATCAAACATCCCTAAGTACTCTGATTAATGCAAGAATGTATAAAAAAATGATGCATGCCCTCGCATACACTCCCTCTGCGATCTTCATCTTACAGTCGCGCATGTCAGTCACTTCCTCAGTGCCCTGCCCAACGCCAAACGGCACATGCAATACGGTGCATGTATATGATTACAAAGTTCTTATTAATCCTTTTCATATAACAAGATTGAGAAACTAAGGTACCTCCCTTATATCATTTTCCAAACAATGATCCATTCTAGGGTCATCAATCCTAGTAAATCTCATACGATGTTACGGTTCTAGGTCGCTGCAAAGGGCTTGTCACCAATCAATATAGGCCTAGTTATACCCTAGGTGCTACAATAAGACTCGTCACCTCAATGCAATTTCAGGGTATGCTCGAGGTCACTACAAAGGGTTCGTCGCCAAATCAGTATAGGCCGACAACACGAATACAGTGTCCCATACCACCATATTCAGCTCACGAGACTGGGTTGCTCACTGGTCACTACTGGGAGGCTTGTCACCCCAGCGTAGGCCGATAGCTCGACCACGGTGTCCCATACCACCATGTCCGGCTCATGAGTCTTAACGGATCGAGGTACCAAGGTTAACAGGGTTTCACTGGTGAGTTTGGTACCTTAGATTCAAGCAGTATCGTCCAAACATGGTGAACATACATCGGGTCAATCGAGTTAATTGACAAGCTCGACTAGGACAAGCGTACGTTGAGTTGATCGACATGAAGTGCATAAGCACTTCATGTGGCCTAACCACTGTCGACATCCAAAGTACAGCTCGGGTTCATCAAACACATCCTACGTGGTAAAAAATAACCCCAACCACTAGAATAAGGCCTATTACCGATTGCCTAGACTATGAAATAGCCCCAACCATGTGAAATCACAACAACTAAGCATATGAGAGAAGAAAGCAGTAATGAATACTCAAGTCAAATTCTACAATCATGTGAGCATGTTATAGAATATAACTTAATCATGAATATACAGTACATGGAGGAAATCATACATACAATTAAACATGAATCAACAGGTTATACAGTACATAGAGGAAATCATACACACAGTTAAGGTAGTTGGGATTCATATCTCAACTCCCTTATAAATCACACTTTACTAACTACTAACTCATTCAGATATTTTTACAAACACTTTGTAAGACCCGTATCTTGGTCCGTACCTTTCCGTACACTTCCGCGGTCTTACCGGGGGAATTTCAGCAACTTTCGACCCTTAACCGATATCGACGCACAACCCTGATTCATGTGCCGACAACCCGAGTCGACTCAACCCGAGACCAATACCATAGCGACCACGCCATCATTGCGGTTCCGATGCCGCGACTAGCGCGCCGAGGCAATACCCTGATCAAGAGATGTGGGCCAACGTTCGGTGCGAGAAAACGCCGCACGTTGCGAAAACTAAGGGAATCTCTACGATGTGTCACATCAATCCCATCAATCCCATCAATCAATCAATCCATCAAGCCATCACATGTCAAGTACACATCACCTCCATCCCTTTTCTCAAGCAACCACAAAAGTCTCCCAAACCCATACCTCTCTTACACAAAAAGCCACAAAAGTCTTCACCACCCATACCTCTCTTACACAAAAGCCTCAAAAGTCAATACTTTCCTTACACAAACATCATTCATCCATCCATCCATCTCTCTCTACATCACTCTCTCTCTTTCTCTCTTTCTCATTTCAAAATTCCCAAGCAACAAGAGCCCCCACGTATGGAAATTTTTCAACTCTCCTAAGCTCCAAGTGGCCCACCTCCTCATCCCAAAATCTCTCATCTCAACCCTCCATTCTTCATCTCATCCATTGAAGTTGAAGCTAAGGTGCCAAGGAACCCCTAGGAGCAAGAAGATCGGACGGTGGGTGCCTCTATAGGGTAGTTTTCCTTATTTTTATGGTGGACCAAGTGAGGCTCACCGATCAATGGTGTGGATCTCACTTGGGACCCTAAAAGGTGGTTGATGGACCACTTGGATCATCATGATCATTCCATGATAGGGCCATTCTCCATGGACCCCATCATGATGTTTATTTTCTTTAGAAAGGTCATCTAGACCATCCATATTGGTGGGGAAAGGATCCCCACCGTTGATCTTCAGTTTTGATGATCACACGTGCAAAATGACCCACTTGATGTATGATTTCATGTAAGGGAGGGCCCATAATGTTGGGGTCCCTCCATCACAAGCCGTGTCCCACTCTTCATGTCTCTCTCTCTCTCTCTTTTATTTATTTTATTTTATTTTATTTTATTTTATTTTATTGGCAGTAGGATTGTGTGGCCCACTTGAATGGATCCCACCTTGAGATTTTATTTTTAATTAAATCTTTATTCAAGTGGGGCCCACCTTAGACGATGTGTCCATGTCACCCATCAGTGGTGGCCCACTTCATCAGGCCCACCACTCCAAAAAATATATATATATATAGAATCGTCCAGCGTCTGGGACGTTGGACGTTGCAAAGGAAAGAAGAAAAAGGAAGAAAGAAAAAGAGGGTTTTTGGTGGCCCACTTGCATAGGCCCCACCCTGATGTATTGCTCTAATCCAAGCTGTCCATTCCTTTCACCATCTCATTTTAGGCATTGAGCCAGAAAATGAGATTGAACGGAGCACCTGGTGGGCCATAGCGTCAAAGATCGCACCCTCACCATTCAAACATCATTTTTGTATTTTATTTCATTTCCGTAGCATTTTAAAATTTGAACTCTAGACTCATTTGGACGGCCTCGAGCCACTGATCGCAATGGCTGGGGCGGATTTCACTTTAGCGGGCCCCACGTGCGAAAAACCCTCCGAAAATGGGTTTTCTTTTTTTTAAAAAAAAATGCATTGGCAGAGGCTTTGCCTCTGCCTCTGACAATGTCAGCGGCTGCACGCAGGCATGTGCAGCCTTATATAGGGGGGCGGACGGCGTGGGGGAGGGTGCCCACGGCCCTACGTGTGGGCCCCACTATAATGTTTATTTGTTATCCCACCCGTTCATTAGGTGGGCCACCCCAATGGTGGGCCCCCCTCCAAAAATGAGACAGATCCAAAACTCAGGTGGCCCACACCACGCGAAACAGCGTGAATTGAATTCTATCGTTGAAAAGTTTTTGGGGCCACAGAAGTTTTGGATCAAGATGAAATTTATGTTTTTCCCTTCATCCAGGTCCGGGTGACCTTATGAACGGTTCGGATGGCATTTAAGCTCTGTGGTGGGCCACATTTGTGGGACCCATGATAATGTGTATTTTATTCTCACCGTCCATAGCCCGTGGACGGTGAGACTCACCATGGTATATTTGTTTCACCCACCATCCAGCGGACGGTGGGGCCCTGTTGCACATATTTTACACACGCCGTCCACCTGCATTTGACGATAGGGCCCACTGCCAGCTGCCCATAGTGATCTCTGTGGGTCCCTTGAGACCAAATAAGATTCATCTAATATCAAGAGGACCACACTGCATAAAACAGTGTTGAGAGGGTGTCCACCATTGAAATCCTTCTTGAATGGGGTCACAGCCATTCTGGGTCAATTTGAAAGTTATTTTTCATCTTGATTCACGTCATGTCTGTGTGACCTTATGAACAAATTGTATGGGGAATTAGATGATATGGTGGGCCTTGAGATTTCCAAACGATGGGAATCATTATCACCACGGTAAGTTGGAGTGTGGTCCATGTGATTTAGATATCCCTTTGAATACTCTAAAATGATCCTTAAGAATAAATGAATAGTGTAATTGGTGCAACCACTTGATAAAGGATAGACCCATTGGTGTGGTCGAATTGAGTTTTGTTTAGCCCAATTGGTGTGGCCCATTGGTCACATATTAGACTCATGAGACTAAGCTCATTTGATGCAATCCAAGGCCCATGGGTTTGACCCATTGCAATGCACATAAGACCAATTGGTGTGGCCCATTTATGTGGCCCACCTGATGAATAAAAGGCCCATAGGATATGGCCCATTTGATATATATGTAAGGTCCAATGGGGACAACCTACGGTCCATTGCAATGTGTAAATCCATTACAGACTAAGTACTAATGTTTACAAAGATCGTGCCTTGGGAGCAATGTTGGTTTGACGTCCACATTACGAGTGTAATGTTGGTTGGATGTCCACATTATGACTCTCCTTAGGGCCCATTACTGGGTCGCACTTATTGTGTATAGGCCGTCCAGGTCCATCTGCATTGTAAGATAGTTCATTTTATTATAACATGTTTAGTATAGTTCCATGACTCATGATCATACGCATCATATGTATGCTTGACGTGAGAGTTGTCTGATCATAGCATTTTCCTTCGGGCAGGTTGTTTATGGGCTCCCGGTTAGGCGGTGTTGCCCTACATGAGCGCACGATATGCGCATGAATTGTTGCATGACTGGATAGCGTGAATCATGCATTATGCATTTGTGTGACATGGTTATTGTACGCCCTAGTGACATCAGGGCCGTAGCCTCCACAGACGCATCGTGGTTGGCAGGATTGGATACCGAAAATCATGTTCTACATGGGGTACTATAGATATCCCTGGGTGAAAGTTTCTAAACCCTTATGGTACCAAGAGGTTGCTCCAACATCTAGACTGAGTGGGTAGATGAGCACTGAGTGCCGAATACCAGTTGGCTGTGCTCTCCACTGTGTCATGGTCGGTTGGAAGGGGGTGCGGCCTTACCCGCCTGAGAGTAGGGGGCAATGCTAGGCTGAGTTTGACCAGCTCGAGGAATGGGTCCGCTATCGATGAGTCGCGCCCGATATTGGCAGACGGATAGTGTGGTCTCTTCCACTTATCTTATTGCGCGCGATGTGGCGGCAATCTAGTTTAGAGTGTACTAGACCCCGGTAATATCCCACATTTTGAGCTGTATTGATGTATGGACATAGATGAGGATTCTGTATGCTTGAGTTGCATTGCACATCGCATGGCCTTGGGATGGCCGATACCATTCATGTCTTGTATCGCATAAGCCTTGGTACGACTCATGATATTATAGATCCATCTGCATATTCCGCTTTACTCTGACATTGCATGTTCATATTACTACCTTGCGCACACACTTTCACCACCCTCTAAGCTTTCTGTAAGCTTATGCACGACCGTTGCGTGTAGGTGACGTTAGATCGCAGCAGCGCTGAGGCAGGAGCACATTGTAGAGCATTTTGGAGTTTTTGTTCTTTACCATTGTATTTTCCTTTATACTCATTGTACTTGTAAAGTTTTTGATCATAGTGGAAATGTAATGGAGTTCTTGGTTGTTGTTTGTTGGTTATGCTTATTACAAATCAAAATGATATTTAAAATCCTCCTTGTAGCATCCCAGGATCAGAACTTGGCAAATGGGAGCTTGGAGCCGAGAATGGAGTTCTACGGAGGCTATCGGGATTCGGCGATCGGGAATTTTGTGAGCCCGGTTTCTGAGTTTAGGGTGTGACACACTTAGACCACACTTTTTAACATACATCACATATGTTAGTTATATTACGTATTAGGGCAAATCCTTTTGCCAAGGAGTTATTACATACATAACAATCATGTACCTAAAATATTTAATCATGGTAATCACAAAGTCAGATTCTAAATGCACACAAACATTTCAATAAACATATGAATTTCCCTATAGATCACATAGTTCATATGTATACGTAAAATGAAACAAATATCGTATTTGGCATGTGAAATAGCATCCATGTCAGTAATAAACCATTAACCGACATTGAAAGCCTTGAAAACCATAACCTATACGTATATAGTCCGCACCTTATGCCGATAAACACATAATGGATTTGATTTAGACGTTTAGTCTTTGTCACTGGCCGAATGGCAACCTATAGCATGAACTAGGTTAGTTATTTCATCACTTCAACTATTTGAAACCCTAGAATGGATTAGTGTTAGGATTTCTTACCCAATATTGGAATTAGAATCGCTGGATTAGTGATTCGGTAGCGATGGATAAGCACGTGGAGAGGCAGGACAGAATCCCAAGAACCTTCACCAACTTCTCTCTCACTTTCTCTCTCTTTACTCTCTTCTCTCTCCTAGGGCTTTCCCAAAATTCGTATGGAGGGAATGAGAGAGGGTTTAAGGCCCTTATATAGGCCAAGAACTGATAGAAACAGCCCCAGGGCCAAGGTATACTTAGGTTATAGCCAAATCGGGTCTATTCTGATCCAACGGAGCAGTTCTGGAGGTCTCTTTATTGAATGCGGTTAGACTTAAGCTCCCTGATATTGGATATTGATCAAGCTAAGTTTTTAGTCTGATCGGGTTTATAAATCGACCGTGGCAGACCAGTATCAGTTCAACGGTCACTAACACTCGATCAGGGCCACGAGTATATTGGCATGTGTGGGACATTTCTCCTGATCCAAGGGTATATTTGGGTCAAATTCTGATGGTCTGAATGCTTATAATCGGCCCGCAAGCGACACGACTCAAATTACTTAAATTCGTATTTAATTTCTAAAAACATTCACTCTTCTCACACACTTCGCTCCGGACTCAAGTAAATTGTCGTAGGATACCCTCTGGACTTGATTTCTGAGGTGGTCGTCAAGTCCAACAAGACGGTCGTATTCGTCTAAGTTCGTCACTATTGGACTTTCGACGTGTGGTCCAGGTCCGATAAGAGTTTTGAAATGCTCCCGAGAGCAACTAGGTTTAGAGATTGATCCTAGATTTTACGGTAATGTAGCGTTAATAATTCTACAAGTTTTGGGTCTTGCAGATCGTATTTAAAGTGAGTGGTGCTAATTTCACAGGTAATCTAGTTTAACGCTAGTTAATTCTGGTTTAATTTCTAATTGATTTAATCCTTAGTGATCTCTGCCTGAGGTGGTGCTCGGGTCTTTGTACAGTTATTTTCTAGGACATTACAATATATCCAAGTGCGTGTCAACTTATAAATAGGTTACCTGGAAAATAAACATCAATGCAGGTCCAATCAAGATTTCAATGGCCAATGTCATTATTCCTACCCTCTCATGTGGGCTTTGAGTGTGCTTCAATTTAGAGCTCATGCCCTAAATGAGCTAGAAAAATAGATAAAGAGTATGGATAAATACATACATCAAGGTGGGCCCCACATAACCACTTAATCCACGTCCCAGCTAAAATGGGCCCCATACTGGCTATTGGGGTCTTTTAATCTGGGAGATGCTTGGAGTATCCTCCATCTATTATTAGGCTCGGCAAACCAATGGTTTGATTACCTCCCATGGCCCCCACATGTCAAAATTGGATACTCAATTAGCGTAATAAGCATATGATGTGACATATAGTGATACAGGGGCATTTTCAGCAATAGGTAGTACAAATTACACAATGTCATTGTATGTGAAGACTGATAAGCTTTTAACTCTGGTTGGGATTCGATAATAATTCAGCAATGAATAAATCATAGTTCTATTAGCATGTTTCCCCTTCTGGGGTGTTTGGACGCCATTAAAATTGTGATTTAACTCATTTATCTCTCTCCATAGGTACTTGTCAGGAGCTCACTAATGGCGAGAATTAAGTATTTGACTGTCGCCCACTTGTGTGTCCCACAGTAATGTAAAGTTCCTAAAAGCCTTGTTGGGCTACCAATTATCATGGTAATGTAAATAAAAAGTGTTACCACTGTAAAAAAAAAAAAAAAAAAAAAAAAACAGAAATTGTTAGTCAAATGTAAATAATTTCACTACATAGGTAAGTAATTTATAATAATTGCACTTTTGCTTGTACACCAGGTTTACACTATTTTGGTTTACCACAAATAAGCAACTAGTACTTGATATCAATGAGGTCAATCTCATGAAAACTTTAGACACCATTGAAATAAGGATTTCTTTTACATCAAGTGAGGTGGATACCTCTAATGTAGCAAAATACAATGGTCAAATAGCAAAAGACAATGATAAAAATTACCAAGGAAACCAAACCTTAGCTTGCGTTTGGCTAAGACCATGAGAAAAATAATTCACGATTATTAGTATTTCTATTTTTTATAGAATTTCTAAAAATTGTGAAACAATGCACATGTGGATGTGAAAGAGCCCTTTCTTTCCAATACATCACATAGTAGCCCCATTTCTCAATTGCTGGAAATTCTACTAAGTGCAAAGATTCCAAAATCACAAACTATTTTTATCCATTTTTCAAGGTTACTAGCCAAATGCACCATAAAACCAGATCATCGGAAACACATTCAGATATGCATACAACTACTTCAAAATAGGTGTGGAAGAGATGGAAAAGTTTATGCAATGATCATAGGGCAGTTATGTTGGGTAGTTGCTAAGTGAAAATTGGAATGGGAGCAAGGAAAATGCCCAAGTTGTAATTAGTATAATACGTATGAAGGAACTGTTTCATTTGTTCCATCTTTTTCTTTCTTCCTTTTATGTCTGTCCATCTTTGTAATATGAGTTAAATAAATGAGAATACAAGTTAAAGAAGTGTTCAAGACATTTTACTTGAGAAATAATTGTCATCATGTCAGCAATAATCACCGTTCATCATGATCTTACAGTTTTTGTTCCTTTCTAGGGCCCATTTCTTTAATAGCCAGTGGGCCTCATATCAGAAGTTTGCCATGGGATAATTGTTATTAGTACCAACTTAACACCAATCCGACATGAGCGATATCGACTTTTGGGTATCTCTGCTTAAAAATAGTTAAATTAGGATGTTGATGGGAAGTGGGGCCCACTTCCTTTGACCTTTTAGAAGATGATGTGAATGGGATTGTGGTTGAATTCACTTCTTATCCCATGCAATCGCGATTAGATGTGGTAACCTTTAAAGAAATGTAAGAAAAAAATCCAATCCCTCAAATCTCTTTATAGTGTGGCAATCTGAACTTGCCTACACATCTGGTTGGCCTGAGTTGATATTGGCCTGAATTTTGAACCCATCTGGCTGGTCCACTTCAAAAACATTTTTTTTTGTGGGTAGAGTTAATGCAGATCCTATCACAATTCAAAAAGTTCAACAAGGAGAGGGTAGAGTCCATTATCTCATTCTTTTTCATATATATTTTGATATTTGTTCTCTAAATTTTTATACTTATAATTCTTTATTAACTGATGTTGTTAATTAATGTTTTTGCCAACTAGTGTAACGCCTTGAATTTCGGGGGTCGTGAAAAACTCTACTCCTGAGATCCAACACATCACTTTGTACAATATGGATAATGATATTTAAATGTTGACTATATTAGTGCATTAAACATGAGAGAGATTATACCAAATCAGCATATCATACTCCAGAGTTAATGTAATTAAGCAAACAGAAGACTGAAATATATGTATTGAGATAAGTAAGCGGTTATCTGCCTCTAGAGTATGATAATGTAACAAGGTTGAATACATACATGTTTTGTTTTAAAATATACAAAATGCCAAAATGTAAAGTGTCCGACTAAATCATAAATCCTGTGATCCCGTCGAAGCAGCACGAGGTCTACATAGACCCACATGAGAGCTGGATGTAAGAGAATCCTTCCTCCTCGCCTACGAAGTCCAACTCTACTGTATAGACTTCACCATCACTTGCATTTAAATCAGAGTCTGGGTGGTGTTTTAAAACATCGTCTTAGGGTGGGAATGAGTGGTTAACTCAATGGCACTATAAGCCAAAGGTTAACATGTTATCAATTCAATCAAGTAGTAATGATAAAATAATACAACAAACATCTCTAACTACTCTTGTTAAGGCATGAATGATATGCGATAATGATACTGTAACATCCCAGAAATTGGGGGTCGATCAAAAACTCAGCTCCCGAGTTCCAGAACATCACTTATGCAGCATTTTCAATGATGGATGAATGTCGGCTGTATGAGTGCATAAAACATGTAGTGGATTAAGCCAAAACAGCATATCATACTCCAGAGACAGTTAAATTTTACAAGCGGAAGTGTAACATCCCGAAAATCGGGGGGTCGAGAAAAAACCCAGCTCCCGAGTTCCAAAATGTTATTTATGCAACATGGATATGTATGATTGAATGTTGTCTGTGATAATGTATTAAACATGAGTGAGGTTAAGCCAGAACAGCATATCATACTCCAGAGACAGTGAAATTTGCAAGCGGAAGACTGTAATAGTATGTATAACGTACATAAACTGTTGTATGTCTCCAGAGTGTGAATATATTACCAGGTTATACACATACATGTATACTTCAAAAGTAAACAAAATGAATATACATGAGGGCGCTAAAAATTCAAAATGACAAATGTCAAAGTATCTAATCAACCTCCCTGCAATCCCGTCAATCAGAACACGCATAAAGGAGGAATCCTCCTTCTCATCATCAAGTCCAGCTCCGCCTCACAGGCCGCGCCATCATCTGCAATCACAAAAGGGACTGGTGGGTGTCCGGAAACACCATCCCGTAACGTGGGAGTGAGTGATCAACTCAGTGGGATAAGAGAGCAGGGATTAGCATGTTCACAATTCAATCACGCGATAATAGTAAAGCAGTAAATCAGACAACCCTAATACTGTTGTTAATGCAAGATGACATGACGTGATGTATGCCCTCACCGACGATCACCCTCATGCGGCAACATCTTACGACCGCGGCATGCCGCACTCCCTCAAGTGCTCCACATCTTCCAGGCACATGCAATGCTATGGTGAAATGATTACCAAGTTGTTATTAGTCCATTCAAACAGCAGGATTGGGAAACTAAGGTACTTCCCTTGTATCAATCCCAACACGGATCCTGTCTAGGGTCGTCACTCCTAGTAATCTCATACGATGTATATTTCGTAGGTCACTGCAAGGGCTGCCAGGGCTGTTGCTCGCACTCGTTGCACCGCTCCCCCATCACCTTATCAATACAGGCCTACTGTACTCTGCTGCACGGAAGGGTCGTCGCCTCCCGTGGACTCAGAATACGCTCGCGGTCACTACAAAGGGCTCGTCGCCTGATCAGTGTAGGCCGACAACTAGAATATAGTGTCCCATACCACCATAATCTGCTCACGAGTCAAGTTGCTCATTGGTCACTACGGGGAGGTTTGTGGCCCCAGCGTAGGCCGACAGCTCGACCACGGTGTCCCATACCACCATGCCCGGCTCATGAGTCTTCGTGGATCAAGGTACCACGGTTAATAGGGTTTACAATGGTAAGTTCAGTACCCTAGGTTCAAGCAGTTATGATACATACAAGGTGAACAAACATCGGCCAGTCGGGTTACTTGACGGGCTCGACTAGCGCGATCGTATCTCAAGTTGAACGACATGAAGTGCGTAAAACACTTCGCGTGGCCTAACCACTGCCGCCAACTCTCAACCCGAATCACGTTCATCGACGCGTCGTTCGTGGCTATGACCAGTCAGCCACGAATTCGCTCGGTTACCGACTGCCTGGACTAAGTCAAGTCCCACACATCTATGGAATTACATTAACACTATACACCAGGGTATTGGAATTGAAATACATCATGTGAGCATGTTAACACATGTTATAACATTCAACTTAAGCAAATCTTCAAGGCATACTTCCTATGCATGTAACGCAATCATGCATAAGGTCAACATGTAGGAAATCATTTAGGTCAGCATTTTAATCATGAAATCAATCTCAAACTACTACATAACGTCATTCAATACAATACATACTAGTACAAGCATTTATACAAACACATACACTACACACTTAAGTCCACATATAGTATGTCGACCCAAAGTGCGCAACTAGGCGAATCTCTTTGCCAAACTAATTATACACGCCTTTCTAACTTCGTAATGCGACAAAAAACCATGTCAATCACATCAGCAAAATATGAATGTAAACAGTACTTCCTACAAATGACTAAAATGCCCTAAATCTCATATTCTTCGTTAGCTTACGAAACGGGAAACGGAGAGCATTTTGTACATGTCAAACGGCGATGCCGTCAAGAATCTACTATTAAACGACATTGAAAGCGTTGAGAACCGTCAATCAAAGCGTCTAAAATCCTCACCTTATGTCTTGTAGACTCGGAAATTGAAACGGAGCGTATACGCTTCGTCTACGGCGAATAAGGAGCCTAATACACAAGATCCATAAGCTACATCGCTATGGAAACAAGGGAAACTCAAATCAACAACTATTTAGGGTATTTACTTACCTAAGATCGCGGTGGAATCGCCGGGAAGGTGGTAGAGGTGTGTTGCTTAAGCACGTGCAACACGTAGCACAAGTGGCAGGAAGAACTCTCCCACTCTCTCACAATCTCTCACCTTTTTCTCTCTCCCAAACTAGGGTTTCTCTCAAATTCGGATGGGAGACAGGAGTGAGGGTTTCAACCCCTTTTATAGCCTACAACATGCCCAAAATAGGCTTGGGAACAATGTTTACTTAGTGCCTAACCAAATCGGGGCCGTTTCGGTCCAAAAGGGCATTTCTGAAGGTCCCCTGGCCAAATGCGGTCGGACTTAAGCTCATGCATACTGGATCTAGCACACATCCACTTTTCAGACCGGTAGGGTTCCCAGATCGCACGTGGCGGTCCAGTTTCAGTTTAACGGTCATCGCACCAAGATCAGGCCTATAAGTCTCGTGATATATAATAGATATTTTTCCTGATCCAAGGGTGTAATTTGGCTGTATTCTGACGGTCAGAACGCTCAATACTGATGCGTCAAATTGTGTGCCAGATTTGAATTTCAAATTCCAATTCTAACCCTATTCTCACTCTCTTCGGTCCGGGCTCAATGAAATAGCCTGTGATTATCGGTTTGACTTGATTTTTGGAATGAGTGTCAAGTCCAGCTAGACGGTTCTAACGGTCTAAGATAGGAGGTATCGGACTTTCGACGTGCGGTCTAGATCCAATACAAAGATTCAAAGTGGTCCAGAGAACAAACCTGCTTAGAGTTTGATCCGAGGTTATAGAGTATTCTAGAGTCATTGGTTCTACTCGATTTGGGTCTTGTAGAACGTATTTAAAGTGATCAGGGATTGTTTCCCAGCCACTCCAACGTTGCGCTAGCTAACTTATGCTTAGTTTCTAAAGAAATTTATCCTAAGTGGTTTCTTTGGCTATGGAATTGGGTTCTGAACGATTTTTCAGGTGTTTTAATTGACCCACTGCCTAAGGACGTCAAATCCCAGGTTAGCCAAAATCCGGGGTGTTACAATCTACCCCCCTTAAAACACAATGTCGTCCCCGACATTGGCGAAGGGCAAGGAGTACTTTCTCTAAGGAGGGTTCAAATCCTATTTAATAACCTAATCGTACATATATCCTAAATCAAATGTTTCGATCCTGGGCCAGTGGGAAAGAGGCCAACCACTCTTCCGCTGCGCCACACTGATCGAACGGCAGTGTTGACTAATCCTAACTGGATTGGACTTAATACGTTCTACCCCCCTTAAAACTTGGTTCTACTTAAAGTCTAAGAATCGTTGCATCGATCCGTATATCGGAACGGGGCGTAACTTAGGGGCTATCCTTAACCTTTCTCTACATGGTTTTAAGTCCTTGCCATTTCCCAAAAACAATGTGATCCTGTTTAGTTGTAGATGGTTGGGCCATCACAGAAGAAAGGTTGTGTAGTGGGTCTAAGCCGGATACGTTGAACCTTCTGTCTAATCAGGACAGAAAATGTGTTGTATCAGTTCTTAATCCAAGTCGATGCCGATCCTCTGCTTGATCAGAGCATTGGATTCATTGGTAACCACTAGGAGTAAGAAATCGACTCAAACCGCGAATACATCGCTTACATGTAGTTCCTTTACTCTGCGTTCCCGAATGTAATAAGTCCTTGGGAAAGGCAATTCTAAGGGGCGTGCTAGTTCATTCTAAGTTCAATCTGAGGGAGTTATAAATGTTCCCTGAGAGTGTATGGTTCCTTTCTATGGGCAACAACAGGAGTCTATAAGTCATAAGGGGATCTATCCAAGGAAGGGAGTCTCATTCCAATCGAAACTAATCTATCATTCCTTAACATATACAGGCTTTACCCTACTCTAGGTAACTAGTAGGCTAGTCTGTAACTCAGTAGCTATAATCTAAAGCTTAAGATTATACGGTAAATGGCTTTCCATACCATTTCTACTACAAAGAGTTGTTCTATCGCTTAGGGTCAAGATTGTCTAAATGGAATTGGATTTCTTATTTCGTCAGACTCTTCAAATCTAGGAGTGCTAACTCTAGGACCAAAACGCCAAGGGCCTATGTGGCCAGTAGCATTCAGTTGTATTAAATAGAACCGCGTTCTTAGTTCCATAGTGGGATCGGAAGTGGCATGCTTGGTAGGAAGGTGGGGTGGGATAAAAACTAATTTGTAGGCTGAATCCCGGGAGTTACAATACTCCCGATCCAGGGACAATACCTTACAGTGAAATGAGACGGCATGCACTCCATTCCACAAATTTTGGCTACATTAAGCCCAAACCACAACACAAACATTCACATAACAAGTCGAAAAGCATCATGCATTTCATTAAACCAAAATTGTCATAATACAAGGGATATCTCCTTATAAGTATCATGACAAAAATACATGGGAGCTACGTCAGTCAGCTACTACAGCAACATAGGTAAACTACCAGCCTTATCAGGCTTACAAAACACAACTTAAACAGGAAATGACTAACTACTAATAGTAACATCAAAGATCGCATCGCTAGTCGGAGTCTGGTGATAGAGGAGGAGCACCCTTATCCTGTAAGCAACACAGGATTGCCTTCAAGGTGCGAGTCACCTTGCCAAACTTCTTCTTTGTAACGGCCTTGGCATCAGCGACTTCCGCTCGAAGTTCTTGGACTTCCCTACGCAAAGCGGTCTGACTCTCCTCCATCCGAGCAATGCGGTCGTCGATAGTAGTCTGCGCAGAAGGAGGAGGGCTCTCATCAGTATCCTGAGCCTCCTCTTCTGTTTCTTCCTGAACCTCTTCCTGAACCTCTGCTCTAGGTTCTTCTTCGCTTTGATCTTCCTCTTCGTCAAAGTCATCCCCACTATCCCTTTCAAGTTGATTTTCACGGTATTGCGACCCAATCTTCATCTTGACCATTGTCGACTCATCGATGGTGTGAATCGATACCGGTAATTCGGGCCCAAGTCTATAGGCAAACTCAAGCGCAATCTTGCAAATGAGTCGGCCAAAGGGAAGGGACTCGGATGTTCTTCTCGACCTGGCTATGAGAACTATCTGCCGTAAGATGAAAGTGGCCATACATACGTTCTCTCCCTGGGCCACCAGAAATAAGAAATCGACCATAAGACGTGTACATTCAATGCGGTTCGTCGACCTGGGATAGACATTGAACGTGCAGATATGATGCAGCAGGCGCAAATCCTCAGACATGTACGTCGCCTTGAGGCTATTATTAGGCTGCCATGGAACCAAATTACCGCACAGAAACCTGGTGCGGCGATCTCGTTCACGTCTAGTCATCAAATTCTTCTCACTTGGATGCACATCACCTAGAGGCACGTTGAGAAGTCGCGCAATCAACCGGACGTCGATCGTAGCCATCCGATCTCTACCAAAAGGGATTTTGAACTGCAAGGGCTCCAAGGTAGGACTCTGGATGCTAGCATAGAAGGCACGAACAGTGCTCACGTTAGCACGAGTGCGAGCTTCAAAGATCGGTCCCCAGTGCGCAGCTTCAATGCGTTCGAGCAACAGATATTCGCCGAACAATCGCCCATCTACGTCCGCCTCAAATAACACTCTACGGTCAGTGTATTCACCATGAGGCATCTCTGATAGAATGGTTCGTCCAAGGTGTGCATGGGGATCCAAATCCCGCTTTGTACGGCACTCCAGGACTGCAGCTGGACCTGCGGCGGTGCTTGAACTTGCGGCACCACCCCGCGGTCTTCTCGATCGAGCAGGGCGGCTCGGCCCAGCCTCGTCTATTGCAGTTTTTCTCTTACCCATCAAAGACAGGATGGATGAGAGTGACAAAAGGCCCAAAATGGCTTCCACGAAAGCCATGGAAAACGCCGAAAATGCAGAGAAATGGGTGCCCAATCTGATAAAAGGAAATCTAGGCATCGTAGAGGGATTCTTCAAGCTTCCCAAGGCTGTACTTTCAGGGAAAAATATAAACAAAAAGATGGGATGGAGCACCTCACGATTTCAGCACTATTTGGGGGATTTTGGAGCTCCACATGGTGAAATCTTCAAGGAAAAAGGCTGCCAACACCCAATAAATGATGGGTGGTGGTCGGTTTTGGCCAAGGAAGGTTGTAGAGGTGGTTTGGGACGCCGGGGTTTGGAATTGGTTGCTGAAAATCGAATCTAGGGCTATGTAAGGGGGCTGTTTGTGAAGGAGAGGTGGGTTTTGGGGGTTTTCGTGATGTGGGAGGTACCTAGGGGTGATGTGGAGCCTGTTTAAGGGGGTGCGCCCGAAGGACGGCCCCATCGGAGCTCGCCGGCCGGCGATGCATCGCCCGACCGGCGATGGCATCGCCGGCCAACTCTTAAGTTGGTCAGTGGGACCCCATGGGTCTGGTCCCCCATGGTCCCAGGGTCCCAAAAATTTAGGTCCCACCCCCTGGTTCATACTAATTTGGTCTCTATGAGCCCAAACATGTGTTCGGAGCTTTTCAGGTCCACATCGCAATCCTGAATACCAAACCATATGATGCAGCATATGAATTTGGGGTAGAAGGAGCCATTACACCTATCTAGATCATTAGTTTCTAAAGAAAGTGAAGTTAGAATGGCCTTATGGCCATTTTTCATGAAATTTTACTATTCACTATAAAATTTGGTGAATGTACTTAATTGTGTTATTTTCACATTAGTTTTGATGCCTAACATGAAATGGATAAGAAAAAACTGAAGGTTGAAGTGTTTAGAGGAGGAATTTTGAGAATTTTTGGCAAAACGGGATTTTTAAGCCCTGGCGATTGATTACTGGAGTCGTGGTCATTCCACGGCCCAAGGATTCACTTTTGCGGTTTAAAACCGCTCATAGGACGTCTCAACCCAACTTCCTACAGCTTAGAAGTGATTCGGGTTGCATTACGCGACCCGAAATACGTTACAGATTCGATCTTGCGATCGATCCTAATAGACTTCGCCTATCGGCGAATCTGCGATCCTAGAAGTGTTTCTAGACCCTTCTCGCACCCACCTATGTCAAAGGAAGCGACAGCGTACGTCGCAAGACCATAACCCAGGCCCAGTATACTCTCATTCATGCTCTGATACCATCTGTAACATCCCGAAAATCGGGGGGTCGAGCAAAAACCCAACTCCCGAGTTCCAAAATGTTATTTATGCAACATGGATATGAATGATTGAATGTTGTCTGTGATAATGTATTAAACATGAGTGAGGTTAAGCCAGAACAGCATATCATACTCCAGAGACAGTGAAATTTGCAAGCGGAAGACTGTAATAGTATGTATAACGTACATAAACTGTTGTATGTCTCCAGAGTGTGAATATATTACCAGGTTATACACATACATGTATACTTCAAAAGTAAACAAAATGAATATACATGAGGGCGCTAAAAATTCAAAATGACAAATGTCAAAGTATCTAATCAACCTCCCTGCAATCCCGTCAATCAGAACACGCATAAAGGAGGAATCCTCCTTCTCATCATCAAGTCCAGCTCCGCCTCACAGGCCGCGCCATCATCTGCAATCACAAAAGGGACTGGTGGGTGTCCGGAAACACCATCCCGTAACGTGGGAGTGAGTGATCAACTCAGTGGGATAAGAGAGCAGGGATTAGCATGTTCACAATTCAATCACGCGATAATAGTAAAGCAGTAAATCAGACAACCCTAATACTGTTGTTAATGCAAGATGACATGACGTGATGTATGCCCTCACCGACGATCACCCTCATGCGGCAACATCTTACGACCGCGGCATGCCGCACTCCCTCAAGTGCTCCACATCTTCCAGGCACATGCAATGCTATGGTGAAATGATTACCAAGTTGTTATTAGTCCATTCAAACAGCAGGATTGGGAAACTAAGGTACTTCCCTTGTATCAATCCCAACACGGATCCTGTCTAGGGTCGTCACTCCTAGTAATCTCATACGATGTATATTTCGTAGGTCACTGCAAGGGCTGCCAGGGCTGTTGCTCGCACTCGTTGCACCGCTCCCCCATCACCTTATCAATACAGGCCTACTGTACTCTACTGCACGGAAGGGTCGTCGCCTCCCGTGGACTCAGAATACGCTCGCGGTCACTACAAAGGGCTCGTCGCCTGATCAGTGTAGGCCGACAGCTAGAATATAGTGTCCCATACCACCATAATCTGTTCACGAGTCAAGTTGCTCATTGGTCACTACGGGGAGGTTTGTGGCCCCAGCGTAGGCCGACAGCTCGACCACGGTGTCCCATACCACCATGCCCAGCTCATGAGTCTTCGTGGATCAAGGTACCACGGTTAATAGGGTTTACAATGGTAAGTTCAGTACCCTAGGTTCAAGCAGTTATGATACATACAAGGTGAACAAACATCGGCCAGTCGGGTTACTTGACGGGCTCGACTAGCGCGATCGCATCTCAAGTTGAACGACATGAAGTGCGTAAAACACTTCGCGTGGCCTAACCACTGCCGCCAACTCTCAACCCGAATCACGTTCATCGACGCGTCGTTCGTGGCTATGACCAGTCAGCCACGAATTCGCTCGGTTACCGACTGCCTGGACTAAGTCAAGTCCCACACATCTATGGAATTACATTAACACTATACACTAGGGTATTGGAATTAAAATACATCATGTGAGCATGTTAACACATGTTATAACATTCAACTTAAGCAAATCTTCAAGGCATACTTCCTATGCATGTAACGCAATCATGCATAAGGTCAACATGTAGGAAATCATTTAGGTCAGCATTTTAATCATGAAATCAATCTCAAACTACTACATAACGTCATTCAATACAATACATACTAGTACAAGCATTTATACAAACACATACACTACACACTTAAGTCCACATATAGTATGTCGACCCAAAGTGCGCAACTAGGCGAATCTCTTTGCCAAACTAATTATACACGCCTTCCTAACTTCGTAATGCGACAAAAAACCATGTCAATCACATCAGCAAAATATGAATGTAAACAGTACTTCCTACAAATGACTAAAATGCCCTAAATCTCATATTCTTCGTTAGCTTACGAAACGGGAAACGGAGAGCATTTTGTACATGTCAAACGGCGATGCCGTCAAGAATCTACTATTAAACGACATTGAAAGCGTTGAGAACCGTCAATCAAAGCGTCTAAAATCCTCACCTTATGTCTTGTAGACTCGGAAATTGAAACGGAGCGTATACGCTTCGTCTACGGCGAATAAGGAGCCTAATACACAAGATCCATAAGCTACATCGCTATGGAAACAAGGAAAACTCAAATCAACAACTATTTAGGGTATTTACTTACCTAAGATCGCGGTGGAATCGCCGGGAAGGTGGTAGAGGTGTGTTGCTTAAGCACGTGCAACACGTAGCACAAGTGGCAGGAAGAACTCTCCCACTCTCCCACAATCTCTCACCTTTTTCTCTCTCCCAAACTAGGGTTTCTCTCAAATTCGGATGGGAGACAGGAGTGAGGGTTTCAACCCCTTTTATAGCCTACAACATGCCCAAAATAGGCTTGGGAACAATGTTTACTTAGTGCCTAACCAAATCGGGGCCGTTTCGGTCCAAAAGGGCATTTCTGAAGGTCCCCTGGCCAAATGCGGTCGAACTTAAGCTCATGCATACTGGATCTAGCACACATCCACTTTTCAGACCGGTAGGGTTCCCAGATCGCACGTGGCGGTCCAGTTTCAGTTTAACGGTCATCGCACCAAGATCAGGCCTATAAGTCTCGTGATATATAATAGATATTTTTCCTGATCCAAGGGTGTAATTTGGCTGTATTCTGACGGTCAGAACGCTCAATATTGATGCGTCAAATTGTGTGCCAGATTTGAATTTCAAATTCCAATTCTAACCCTATTCTCACTCTCTTCGGTCCGGGCTCAATGAAATAGCCTGTGATTATCGGTTTGACTTGATTTTTGGAATGAGTGTCAAGTCCAGCTAGACGGTTCTAACGGTCTAAGATAGGAGGTATCGGACTTTCGACGTGCGGTCTAGATCCAATACAAAGATTCAAAGTGGTCCAGAGAACAAACCTGCTTAGAGTTTGATCCGAGGTTATAGAGTATTCTAGAGTCATTGGTTCTACTCGATTTGGGTCTTGTAGAACGTATTTAAAGTGATCAGGGATTGTTTCCCAGCCACTCCAACGTTGCGCTAGCTAACTTATGCTTAGTTTCTAAAGAAATTTATCCTAAGTGGTTTCTTTGGCTATGGAATTGGGTTCTGAACGATTTTTCAGGTGTTTTAATTGACCCACTGCCTAAGGACGTCAAATCCCAGGTTAGCCAAAATCCAGGGTGTTACAGGAAGACTGTGATAAATACATAAAATATATAATTGATTGTAAGTCTCTAGGGTGTGAACATGTTACCAGGTTAACTATATACATGTATACTCCAAAAATGAGCAAGAAGAATATACATGGGTGTTTAAATAAAAGGAAAAATACCAAGTGTATTGGCATCTAATCATTAACCCTGTGACCCCGTCGATCAGAACCTGCATATAGGAGAAATCCTCCTTAACATCATCAAGTCTGGCTCTGCTTCGTAAGCATCGCCATCATCTGAAACTAAAACAGCGACTGGTTGGTGTGGCCAACACCGTCCCGTAACGTGGGAGTGAGTAATTAACTCAGTGGAATCATAGAGCAAAGATTAACATGTTATCAAATCAATCAAGCAATAATGATAAACCAAGAAAATCAAACATTTCTAAATACTGTAATTAATGCAAGGATGAAATAACATGATGTATGCCCTCGCCAACATACTCCCTCATGGACACCATGTTACGTCCGCGGCATGCTTTCTTCCCTCAGTGCTCCACATCTTCCAAGCACATGTAGTGCGATATGAACATGATTACCGAGTTGTTATTAGTCCGTTTCATACAATAGGATTGGGAAGCTAAAGTACCTCCCCTATATCAATTCCCAACAATGATCCAGTCTAGGGTAGTCAATCCTAGCATATCTCATACGAAGTGCGGTTCTAGGTCGCTGCAAGGGCTGCTAGGGCTGTTGCACGCACTCGTTGCACCACTCCCCCATCACCTTATCAATACAGGACTATTTTGTTCTCTTGTTACTACGGAAGGGTTGTCGCCTCCACATAGACTCAAAGTACGCTCGAGGTCACTATAAAGGGCTGCTAGGGTTGTTGCTCACACTCGTTGCACTGCTCCCTCATCACCTTATCAGTGTAGGCTGACAACAAGAATATAGTGTCCCATACCACCATAATCTGCTCACGAGTCTAGGTTGCTCACTGGTCACTACGGGTGGGCTCGTCGTCCCGGCGTAGGCCGACAGCTCGACCACGGTATCCCATACCACCATGCTCGGCGTATGAGTCTTAGGGGATCGAGGTACCATGGTTAACGGGATTTCCACCATAAGCATATGAGATAGACAGAATTGAAATAAAGTAATCCAAGCATGTTATCGAACATGTTAGAAGATACAACATGTATATGAAACCATACACAAACGTTTCATAAGTAAAGCGATTAAATCAAACAACTAGCATGGAGGAAATCATAAACATCATTCAGGTTGTTGAGAATCCTATCTCAACACCACTATTAAATTTAGTTCATCACATAATTTCTCACACAGGCATTTTTTCAAACACTTAGACTACACAATTCCAACATACCTGACGTATGTTGATTTCAACATAGAATACGACGAATCCTTATATCAAGGAGTTTTCTCATGCACACAATCATATTCTTACATTCCATACATAGGGCAGGCATAAGTCATAAATCCATAATTACTTAGTCATTCAACAAACACTTAGACTACACACATTAGCCTACATGAGCTATGTTGGCCAAAATGTGTATTAGGGCGAATCCTTTCGCCAAGCAGGTCATACATCGATAACTAGCATGCATACACGAAAAATACTCATGACAATCATATCAGCCAAATTTATATGGATACGGTATTTTCTATAAATACATAGAATACACAAAATTTCATATTATTTGTATTTAACCGAAAAAGAAAACGGACAGCATGTTCTACATGTGAAACAACATCCTCGTCAATAATCTACCATTAAACGACATTGAAAGCTTTGAAAACAGATAACCTAAGCGTCTAAAATCCGCACCTTAAACCGAAAAATGCGTATAAGATGTGATTCAGACGATATGTCTTCGTCAACGGCGGATACGCTACCTAAGGCATGAAATAGGTTTGCTATAACTTCACTAGACTATTCTAAGCTTCAAAACAGGTTAGGGTTTGGGGTTTCTTACCTAGGAATGAAGCTGGAGTCGCCGAAAAAGTGATGCAGAAGGGTGGATGAGGCACGTAGAGAGGCTGGGAAGAATTCCAGGAAGCAGCACTAACTTCTCCCTAACTTTCTCTCTCTTTTCTCTCTTCTCTCTCCTAGGGATTTCTCAAATTCGTATGGGATTTGTGAGAGAGGGCTTAAGGCCTTTTTATAAGCCCAAAAGCGATGAAAATAGACTTAAGGCCAAGGTATACTTATGTTATAACCAAATCGGGTCTGTTCCGATCTAACGAAGCATTTCTGGAGGTCCTGTTACTAAGTGTGGTCGGACTTAAGCTTTCTAATATCGGATCTAGGTCAAGTTAAGTTTTCAGTCCGGTCGAGTTTCCAGATCGACCATGGCAGACCAGTTTCAATTCAACAGTTACGGAAACTCGATCAGAGCTACAACTACTATGACATGTAAGGGTCACTTATCCTGATCCGAGGGTGAAATTTGGTCGAAATCTAATGGTTAGAACGCTTAAAAAATTTCACGCAAGTGACATGTGCCAGATTACTTAAATCTTATTTAATTTCTTAAGAATTTACATTTTCTTAGTCTCTTCACTCCGAACTCAAGGAAACGATCTCAGGACATCGTCTGGCCTTGATTTTCTAGGTGATTGTCAAGTCTAACTAGGCGGCCGTAATGGTCTAAGTTCATCAATTTTGAACTTTCGACGTGCGGTCCAGGTCCGATACGAAGTTTCAAAGTGATCTCAAGGGCAATTGGGCTTAGAGATTGATCCTAGTTTTCAGGGTAAGATAGCGTCAATGATTCTATAGGTTTTGGGTCTTATAGATCGTATTTAAAGTGATTGGTGCTAATTTTATAGGAAATCTAGTGTAACGCTAGTTAATACACGTTAAATTTCTAAAGAATTAGGTTCTAAATGATTTCTCTGGCTTTGAATTTGAATTTTGAGAGGTTACCAAGGTGCTATGGTTGACCCATTGCCTAAGGACGTGTAACTCCAGGTTGGAAAAAATTTGGAGTATTACAATCTATCCCCCTTAAAACATAATTTCATCCCCAAAATTGGTAAGGGTAATGAATCCCTAGAAAGACTTTAGTATTGACATTCTAAGGGAGGTTCAAATCCTATTTAATGACCTAACCTTACGTATAACCTAAGTCAACTTCTTCAATCCTGGGCCAGTGGGGAAGAGGCCAACCATACTTCCGCTGCGCTACTCTAATCCAACGATTATATTAGCTAATCCTAACTAGATTGGGCTCAATACGTTCTACCCCCCTTAAAAACTTAGTTCTACTTAAGGTTCAAGAATCTGTGTCTCGATCCGTATATCAGAACGAGGTGTAACTTAGGGCCTCTCCTTAACATGAAATGGGAAATAACTTCTCACTACATTGGTCTTCCTTTGCTAATGATGCGTTCTATGGCATTGGTCCCTATGGTTGTAGAAAGGAGCCTAATCTCTATTGTGATTGAGTTCAGGAGCAGGTATGAGCTTGCGGTAAGATGCCTAATCTCTATTGGCTATATGTCCTCAACATTTCCCAAGGGCAAAGAAATAACTTTTGGTTGTAGGTGGTCGGGCTAACACAGAAGAAAAATTGTGTAGTGGGTCTGAGCCGGATACATAGATTTTCTGCCTCGCGATGATAGAAAATTTATCGTATCAATTCTTAATCCGAGTCAATGCCGATATTTTGCTTGATCAGAGCATTAGATTTATTAGTAACCACTAGGATTAAGAATTCGATTCAAACTGCGAATACTGCTCTTATATATAGTTCCTCTCCTCTGTGTTCCCAATCATACTAAGTCCTTGGGAGAGCAATTCTAAGGAGAATTCTAAGGGGCGTGCTGGTTTATCCTAGTGTTTTATCTGAGGGGTATATAAGTCTTCCCTACACGTGACTAGTTCTAATTCAAGCAAGTTTTCTGAGAGTTACTAAAGGAGCCTTTGAGTATTATGGGGATCTATCGAAGGAATGAAGTCCTACTCCAACCAAATCAAACCTCCTATTCCTTAGTATATACAGTCTTTACACACTTAAAATAACTAGTAACCTAGTCTGCAACTCACTAGCTGTAATCCAAAGTCTAAGCTTACGCTAGATGGTTTCATACCATTTCTACTACAGGGAATGGTTCTATCGCTTAGGGTCAAGACTGTCTAATTGTAATTGGATTTCCTATATTCTCAAATCTTTCAAATTCTAGGAGTACCAGCTCTAGGTCCAAAACTCTAGCTGTCCTAGCACTAGATGTCACTATTTATGAACTAAGCTATTGTGTTTGGTCTCGCCCGTTGGTAAGGCATAAAGATCGAGAAGATGGCTAAAACTAGCTCTAAAGAGCCATGGAAAGAGAAGGAAAATGGAGAAAGGGCTGAGATCTCTAGGTTCCCACGATTTTGGGTCAGAAATAGGAGTGCAATGGGTCAAGGAAAAGGAAAATAGAAGAAAGAAAAGATCCAAATAAGAGGGGTTGGGGGCTGACATGTTTTGGAGCTCAAATGGGAGCTTTGGGAGCTCCAATTGCAGAAAATGGAAGACCTAGGTGCTGGATATGATTGAGAACAGTGGAGGGATGATGAAAATAATGAAAAATGAAGGGGGGAACGATTGAAAGGGAGGTTTGAGAGAGAAAATAGCAAGTTTAGAAGAAAAAGAGAGCTTGAGGGGTCACTTTGTGAAGGAAGTATAAGATTTTGAATGAAGGTTCGAACCCTATATGAAGGGGTCCCACTAGGCCCAAAACACACTCGGTCCGGAGCTCAGACCCATCCGAGCTAGTTGACCGGAGAGGGCCTCGCCGACCTCTGGATAAACTGGCGAGGGCTCGCCATTTGGGCTAGGACCTCCTGTCCCCCGGGCCCCAAAAAAGTCTGGGTCCCACCCTGGGTCCCCCTATAAGTGCTACGTTAGGCCCCCGACTCCATTTGAGGCATTTTCGGGGCCAATTTGCAAACCGGAATGAGTTTATGTGATATATAACATATGATTTTGGGGTAAGAGATGCTAATCTATCCAAATATCCCATTTATTCCACGAGATTCCATAATTTGAATGGTCTAAAGTCTAATTTATACATATATTTACTATTTATAGTAAAAAAAAATTTAAGTATTATTCTCCATCATTTATACGTTAGGATTTATGTCTAGTATGAAAGGACTAAGAAAAAGTTGAAAAATGAGGTGGCGAAAGGAGAGATTTCGAAGGAAATGGGTTAGACTTTAGGATTAAGTCCTAAGAAGTTGTTTTCAATATATTGGTTGATACTTCATGAGAGTGGTGAGATTGATGAGGGATGTTGAGATGGATAGGTGTCAAGATGAGAAATGACAGATATAGAAATGAATGCATTCGAGGGAACTTTGGGGTATCATTCATAGGTAAAGTAGGCATTGATGCTCTGGTCATGTGAGATGGAGACCAAGAACAACACCGGTTGGGGGTGAGTTGGCTTTAATTTGAAGGTTCTAAAAGTGTAAAGAGAAGGCCTAAAAGGATGTGCTTAGAGGCAAAAAGAAATGATTTGATGATCTATGGTTTAACTGAGGATGGTCCTGGATAGAGTGGAATGGTGGAACATATGATCTTAAACGTTTTCTTTCCTTTGTGGTCCTAGATTTTATTGTTGTTGTGATCCTTTGTGAGGCCTACTGAATTACTTAGTAGCAATAGAGATTCGGTCTGTGGTAGTGGTGAGATTGGGGTGTAGCTAGGTACATAAATCTCAACAAAACTTGGGATTCTAATGTGGTTTCTAAGTTTCCATCGCCCCCTTCCTAATTCAGAGTGCATCAGAGTGCGTTGTGTTACCATAACCTAGGTCCAGTTTAATCCAGATCATGCTCTGACACCATCTGTAACATCTCAAAAATCAGGGGTCGAGTAAAAACTCAGCTCCCGAGTTCCAGAACATCACTTATGCAGCATTTTTAATGATGGATGAATGTCGGCTGTATGAGTGCATAAAACATGAAGTGGATTAAGCCAAAACAGCATATCATGCTCCAGAGACAGTTAAATTTTGCAAGCGGAAGACTGTGATAAATACATAAAATATATAATTGATTGTAAGTCTCCAGGGTGTGAACATGTTACCAGGTTAACTATATACATGTATACTCCAAAAATGAGCAAAAAGAATATACATGGGTGTTTAAATAAAAGGAAAAATACCAAGTATCTTGACATCTAATCATTAACCCTGTGACCCCGTCGATCAGAACCTACATATAGGAGAAATCCTCCTCAACATCATCAAGTCTGGCTCTGCTTCGCATGCATTGCCATCATCTGAAACTAAAATAGGGACTGGTTGGTGTGGCCAACACCGTCCCGTAACGTGGGAGTGAGTAATTAACTCAGTGGAATCATAAAGCAAAGATTAACATGTTATCAAATCAATCAAGCGATAATGATAAAGTAAGAAAATCAAACATTTCTAAATATTGTAATTAATGCAAGGATGAAATGACATGATGTATGCCCTGGCCAACATACTCCCTCATGCGACACCATCTTACGTCTGCGGCATACTTTCTTCCCTCAGTGCTCCACATCTTTCAGGCACATGTAGTATGATATGAACATGATTACCGAGTTTTTATTAGTCTGTTTCATACAGCAGGATTGGAAAGCTAAAGTACATCCCCTATATCAATTCCCAATAATGATCCAGTTTAGGGTCATCAGTCCTAGCATATCTCATACGAAGTGTGGTTCTAGGTCGCTGTAAGGGCTGTCAGGGCTTTTGCACGCACACGTTGCACCGCTCCCCCATCACCTTATCAATACAGGCCTAGTTTGTACTCTTATTACTACGGAAGGGTCGTCGCCTCCACGTAGACTCAAAGTACGCTCGAGGTCACTACAAGGGCTGTCAGGGCTATTGCTCGCACTCGTTGCACTGCTCCCCCATCACCTTATCAGTGTAGGCCGACAGCAAGAATATAGTGTCCCTGTCACGCCCCAAACCTGAAAATCAGATTCACATGAATTTCGATTGCCAAATCCGGTGCCGACAGCCTCCGTAGTGCCCCATTCTCGGCTCCTGACAATCAAATACCAGATTTCGATCCTGAGATCATACAAGGAGGATTTTCAGAATAAATTTTTTTTTGTAATGGAGCATAACCACAAGCATAACCAAGTCACAAAACAACATCACCACATATCCACTATATCAAAATCTTTTAAGTACAGTGCGGACAAGGAAATACAAGATGATCAAAAGCTCCAAAATGGTCTGATACGCACTCCTACCTCAGCGCTGCTGCTGTCCAACGCTACCTGCACACAACTATCGTGCATAAGCTTACAAAAGCTTAGAGGGTGGTGTAAGTATGTACACAAGGCAAATGCCAGGTGTACAATATCAGAGTAGTGCGAAAGTATGCGGTAAGTCCATGAATACAATCAACCATACCAAGGCTATGTAATACAAGACACACCGATGCAATGCAAGGCCTACATAGCCGAATGTCATATGCGAAATGCAATCCAAGCAAGTCGGTACTCATCAAGTACATATATCAGTACAATTCCTCTCTGGATATCACCGGGGTCTAATACACTTCGCAGTGACTGCCACCTCCCTAACTGCATAGTCAAGCAAGCGGAATAGACCTCACTATCCGCCTGACCAGTAGTCTGTCAATACCTACCTGACTCGTCGATAGCGGACTCATTTGCGAGCTAGTCAAACTCAGCCTAGCTTATAGCCCCCTCACTCAGGCGGATAAGGCCACACCCCCTTCCAACCGACCACGACACAGTGGAAGATGTGGCCTACTGGTATTCGGCACTCGGGCGCTCGTGTATCCACTCGGTCTAGACGTTGGAGCATCTCCTGGTACCAAAAAGGTTCTGGGACTTTCACCCAAGGACATCCTAAGTGCCCACAGTGCTAGAATAAGTATTTTCGGTATCCAATACGGCCATCCACGATGTACCTGTGGAGCCACGACCCTGATGTCGCTAGGGCGTGCAGTGATCAAGTCACACATATGCGACATGCATGAATCATGCCGTCAAATCATGCAGAAATCCAGCGCGTACTGCGCGATCATGTGGGGCACTCCGTCTCATAACGGGTCCCATAAGTGGTCTGCCCAATGGCATATGCTATGATCAGTCACTACTCAAATCAAGCATACATATGATGCGTATGGGCATGAGTCATGGGATTATACTAAGCATGTTATAAAGTGATGAATAGTAACAAGTATGGGCCTATTAATGGGCCCTAAGGAGAGTTACAATGCGGACATTTAATCAACATTGTACATACAATCTGGACGTCAAACCAACATTGTTCCTTAGGCACAACCCGCCATAAATGTCATTACATGAACCATGAGAAATCACACATTGCAATGGACCCTAAGGTCATTCCGTTGGGCCTCGATCCATGGGCCATAGATACATCAAATGGGCCGAATTACATGAGCCTTACATTCATCAAATGGCTGCATTAATGGGCCTCACCAATGAGCCTTATGTACATTGCAATGATCCATGGCCCATGGGCCATGAAACACATCAAAGTGGCCTTACAACTTGGGCCTTAAATATATCAGATGGGCCTACACACACGAGCTTTAAATATATCAAATGGGCCACTCCATTTGCGCCTCATGCACATCAAATGGGCTTGATCCCATGGGCTCTTTATGTATCAAATGGGCTTAGTCCCATGGACTTTGTATATGTGAAATGGGCTTAGTCCCATAGGCTTTAGATATGTACTAAAGTAGGCCTCAATGAATGGCCATAATTAAGTAAATTGTGGGCCCTAAGCACACACCAAGGTGGGCCCATTTGAAACATAGATCTGCCTCATTTTTAGCTCATGTCATGAAATGAGCTCTCAAAATAGGTGGACAGTATGGATGTAGCACATGCATCATAGTGGGGGGTGGGTCCACATAGAGGCCCACCATCACACATATATACATATATATATAATAAAATATATACAATATTATATATAATATAATATATATATATATATATATACACATCAGGTGGATTGAGTGGATAGAACCCATAAATCTTGATGGGTCCCACTGTATAAACGGTGGACAGTGTGGATAGTCACATACATCACAGTGGAGTCCACCATCCAGACGGACGGTGGCAATATAACACATATATCACTGTGGGCTCCCCATGTGGGGCCCACCATAATGTTTATAATCCATCCAACCCGTTGATAAGGTCACAGAGACCTGGGTGAGGATGAAAAACAAATTTCATCTTGATCCAAAATTTCTGTGGACCCCAAAAGAAGTTTTAATGGTAGAATTCAATTCACACTGTTTCTTATGGTGTGGGCCACCTGAGCTTTGGACGGGCCTCATTTTTGGGGAGGGCCCACCTCAGAAAGTGGACCACCTTGTGGACAGATCGGATGGTAAATAAAAATTAATGTGGGGTCCACACGGTTAGCCGTGGGACCCCCTGCGTCCGCTCGTCCGTGGGCGTGTTGACGTCCAGAGGCAGCAGCCTCTGCTGCTTGCGCCTCTTTTTTTTTTTTTTTGAAAACCATCCTTTTTGCTGTTTTTCATACCTGGGGCTCACATATGATGAATCCACTCCATTCATTGGATTCTACGGCTCGAAACATTCAGAATGAGACCCATATCCGACTTTTTATTGGCGTATAAAATGACTAAGGCGCCTTTCAATGGTAATAGTACTGTTTTCGACGATATGGCCCACCGGATACTCTGATCATCCTCATTTTTCGGCTCAACGCCTAAAATGAGTCAGGAAAGGGAATGGACGGCTTAGATTAGAAGCATACATCGAGGTGAGGCCTAAACAAGTGGCCCATTTTCCAAAGGCTTTAGAGCAAGCCAATATTCGTGTTTTCCTTCCAGCGATGTCCAGCGTCTGGACGTGTTTTTTTTTTTTTGGCTTATCAAATGCAATCAAGGTGGGCCCTATTTAAGTGGGCCACCACAAATGATACATTTAAGATGGGCCCCACTCATAGAGAGCTTGGATAAAATACATATTTCATGGTGGGGCTCATTTAAGTGGGCCATATGGCCATTTCATCACACACAAAGAAATAAAATAAATGGAAAAAGAGGGAGAGAGAGAGATAGGGTGGGACACGCGTGATGGAGGGACCCCTGCACTATGGGCCGTCCGTTTCAATCATCCAATCATACTGTAACACCCTAAAAATCGGGGGTCGTGTATAAACTCAACTCCCGAGTTTCAGACCGTCACTTATGTAACAAAAATGATTATGATTCAATGTTGTCTGAGTTAAAGCATTCACATGAGTAAAAGTATACCAAAACTATAATTCATACTCCAGATCCAATGATAAAAGCAAGCGAAAGACTAAAGAATATACATATCACTGTATGGAAAATAAAATAGATCTCAACTGTCTCCAAAGTATGAATACATCTCTGAGTCTCATATACATGTAAATAAACAGAAATCAAATGTAAAAAATAGTCCCACTGAGAAGTCCCGCCAATCCAAGCCACCTAAGCAAAGCCGTCGTGGTACTGCATATATGAGAACTCGTCCTGGTCCTCATCATAGTCCGGCTCTGCCTCCTGAATCGCTGCCTCACCTGCATCTAAGATAGGGTCTGGTGGGTGTTGCAAACACCATCCCGTAACGTGGGAGTGAGTAGCTAACTCAGTGGAATAATAGAGCAAGGATTAGCATGTTTTCAAATCAATCATGCAATAATAGTAAAGCAGTAAATCAAACAATCCTAATACTATTGTTAATGCAATATGACATGACATGATGGATGCCCTCACCGACATTCTCCGTCATATGGCACCATCTGCGTCCGCGGTATGCTTGCGTACCGCTCAGTGCACCACATCTTCCAGGCACATGCAATGTGATGTTGATATGATTATCGAGTTATTATTAGTCCTTTTCGTACAACAATATTAGGAAACTAAGGTACTTCCCTTATATCAATCCCAACACAGATCCTGTCTAGGGTCATTACTCCTACTAATCTCATACGATGTATATTTTGTAGGTCGCTGCAAGGGTTGTCAGGGCTGTTGCTCGCACTCATTGCACCGCTCCCCCATCACCTTATCAATACAGGCCTACTGTACTCTCACTGCTACAGAAGGGTCGTCGCCTCCCATAGACTCAGAATACGCTCACGGTCACTACAAAGGACTCGTCGCCTGATCAGTGTAGGTTGACAGCAAGAATATAGTGTCCCATACCACCATAATCTGCTCATGAGTCATAGGTGCTCACTGGTCACTACGGGAAGGTTTGTGGCCCCAACGTAGGCTGACAGCTCGACCACGGTGTCCCATACCACCATGCCCAGCTCATGAGTCTTTATGGATCAAGATACCATGGTTAACAGGGTTTACAATGGTAAGTTCAGTACCCTAGGTTCAAGCAGTTATGACTCATACAAGGTGAACATACAAAGGCCAATCGAGTCACTTGACGGGATCGACTAACACGAGCGCATCTCAAGTCGAACGACATGAAGTGCGTAAAACACCTCGCGTGGCCTAACCACTGCCGCCAACTCCAAAACACCACTCGTGTTCATCGACGCGTCGTTCATGGCAAAGATAAGCCAACCACGAACTTGCTCGGTTGCCGACTGCCTGGACTAGGTATAGTCCCAAACATATATGAATTCACATCAGCAATCATATGAGAGTAATGGAAATGAAATACAATAATGTGAACATGTTAACACATGTTATAACATACAACTTAAGTAAATCATCTAACACATGCATTTCATACATATAATGAAATCCTGCATATAGCCAACCTGTAGGAAATCATTTACATCAGCATATAATTTGAGAATTCAATATCAAACTAGTTCATAACACCATTTAATTCAATACATACTAATACAAACATTTATATAAACACTTAAACTACACACTTAAGTCTACATATAATATGTCGACTCAAAGTGCGCATTTAGGCGAATCTCTTCGCCAAACTAATTATGCACGCATTCCTAATATCCTAATGTGACAAGAAGCCATGTCAATCACATCAGTAAATATATGGATGAAAACAGTATTTCCTACAAATGACTAAAATTCCCTCAATCTCATATTTTTCGTCTGTTTACAAAACAGGAAACGGACAGCATGTTGTACATGTCAAACGGCGTTGCCGTCAATAATCTACTATTAAATGACATTGAAAGCGTTGGAAACATTCAATCAAAGCATCTAAAATCCGCACCTTTTATCCTAGAAGTGTATTGATTCGAACGGAGCGTATACGCTTCGTCTACGGCGAACCGGGAATCTAATATACAAGATCTGTAAGCTACTTCGCTATGGAAATGACGGAACCTCAAATCAGCAAGTATTTAGGGTCTTTTCTTACCTAGAAACGCGGTGAAATCACCGGGAAAGTGATTGAGGTGCGTTGCTTATGCACGTGCAAAAGGTACTGCAAGCAGCAGGAAATTCTCTCCCACTCTCTCTCACAATCTCTCACCTTTTCTCTCACACCAGCTAGGATTTCTAGTAAATTCGGATGGGTGAGAGAAGTGAGGGTTTAAGCCCCTTTTATAACCTAAAACATGCCCAAAACAAGCTTGGGAACAATGTTCACTTGATGCCTAACAAAATCGGGGCTGTTTCGGTCCAAAAAGACATTTCTGAAGGTCCCCTGGCCGAACGCGATCGGACTTAAGTTCATGCACGTCGGATGTCGATCACATCCCATTTTCAGTCCAGTAGTATTCGTAGATCGCACGTGGCGGTCCAGTTTCAGTTCAACGGTCATCGCACGTAGATCAGGTCTATAAGTCTCATGATATGAAATAGAAATTTTTCCTGATCCAAGGGTGTAATTTGGCTAAATTCTGACGGTCAGAACGCTTAATAATAACACGTCAAGTCGTGTGCCAGATTTGAATTTCAAATTCCAAATCTAACCCTATTCTCACTCTCTTCACTCCAGGCTCACTGAAATAGCCTCTGAATGTCGGTTGGACTTGATTTTCGAAATGATTGTCAAGCCCACCTAGGCGGTTATAACGGTCTAAGATTGTAGGTATCAGACTTTCGACACGCGGTTTAGATCCAATACAAAGTTTCAAAGAGGTCCTAAGAACAAACCTGTTTAGAGTTTGATCTGAGGTTTTAGAGTATTATAGCTTCATTGGTTCTACTCACTTTGGGTCTTGTAGAACGTATTTAAAGTGATCAGGGACTATTTTCCAGCTACTCTAGTGTTGCACTAGCTAACTTACACATATTTTCCAAAGGAATTAATCCTACGCAATTTCTGATCGAGTTGGTACTCGAGTCCAAGTACGGATTTTTTCAGGGCGTTACACATACATCAAAGGGTCCCATTGCATATGGGCCATTCAAACAAAAGATCAACGGTGGAGATCCCACTCCATTAAAAATGGACGGTCTAGATGACCTCTTTAATACAAGGAAAGTAAACATCATGATGGGGTCCATGGAGAATGGCCCCATCATGGAATGATTTTGATGATCAAGATGGGCCATTGGCTACATCTTAGGGTCCCAAGTGAGATCCACACCATTGATCGGTGGGCCTCACTTAGCCCATCGTGAAAATAAGTAAACTACCCTATAGAAGCACCCACCTTATGATCTACTCGGTCCGTTGGAACGCCTATCTTCTAGAGCTTCACTTTGATGGTGGAGATGGGAGATGGATGGCTAGGATGGGAGATTTGGGATGGGAAGTGGGCCACCAAAATCACTTCTCTCTCATGGAAGAGAGCTTGGACGTGGGAGTGCTTCTTGGTTGCTTGGGATTTGTTGGGAAATGAGAGAGAGAGGTGTGATGCAAGGAGAGATGGAGTGATGTGAAGTGAGTGATGGGTGAGGTGAGTGATGGGGGAAGTGAGAGGTTAGTTGACTTTGGTAGTTGCTTGACTTGTGGAGAAAGGAAGCATGGGTGCTTGTACTTGACATAAAGTGATTGATGAGATTGATTTGACACTTTGTAGAGGTTCTTTTGGGATTTGTAACGCGCGGTGTTTTCCCTCGAACTGAACGCAGGTCCGCATCTCGTCGTCTGGGTATCGGATCGGTGCTTGAGCTGCGGCATTGGAATCGCGGCGACGGTACGGTCGCAATGATACAAGTCTTGGATTAAGCCGACTCAAATGTATAGGATACGACTTATGGTCATGCGCAACGTCGACTACAAGTCGCGGATTGCCAGAATTTGACGAGAATGATCGCGGGAAGCAACGGAACAGTATGAATTAGGATACGGGTCTTACAGTCTCATACCACCATAATCTGCTCACAAGTCTGGACTGTTCACTGGTCACTACGAGCGGGCTCGTCGCCCCCGTATAGGCCGACAGATCGACCACAGTGTCCCATACCACTATGCTCGGCTCATGAGTCTTAGGGGATCAAGGTACCATGGTTAATGGGATTTTCACTGGTAAGTTTGGTACTTTAGATTCAAGCAGTAGCGTCCATACATAGTTAACATACATCGGTCTAAATGGGTTACTTGACGAGTTTGATTAGTACGAGGGCCCGTTGAGTTGATCGACATGAAGTGCATAAGCACCTCGTGTGGCCTAACCACTGTCGACAAGCAACGCATGGCTCAGGTTCGTCAAACATGTCCTGCGTGGCGAATAGAATTCAACCACGAGTTCAAGTCTGTTACCGACTGCCTGGACTATAGCATAGCGCCAAACACTTGTAATCTAAATCCATAAGCATATGAGATAGACAGAATTGAAATAAAGTAATCCAAGCATGTTATCGAACATGTTAGAAGATACAACATGTATATGAAACCATACACAAACATTTCATAAGTAAAGCGATTAAATCAAACAACTAGCATGGAGGAAATCATAAACATCATTCAGGTTGTTGAGAATCCTATCTCAACACCACTATTCTCACACAGGCATTTTATCAAACACTTAGACTACACAACTCCAACATACCTGACGTATGTTGATTTCAACATAGAATACGATGAATCCTTATATCAAGGAGTTGTCTCATACACACAATCTTATTCTTACATTCCATACATAGGGCAGGCATAAGTCATAAATCCATAATTACTTAGTCATTCAACAAACACTTAGACTACACACATTAGCCTACATGAGCTATGTTGGCCAAAATGTGTATTAGGGCGAATCCTTTCGCCAAGCAGGTCATACATCGATAACTAGCATGCATACACGGCAAATACTCATGACAATCATATCAGCCAAATTTATACGGATACGGTATTTTCTACAAATACATAGAATACACAAATTTCCATATTCTTCGTATTTAACCGAAATAGAAAACGGACAGCATGTTCTACATGTGAAATAGCATCCTCATTAATAATCTACCATTAAACGACATTGAAAGCTTTGAAAATAGATAACCTAAGCATCTAAAATCCACACCTTAAACTGAAAAATGCGTATAAGATGTGATTCAGACGATATGTCTTCGTCAACGGCGGATACGCTACCTAAGGCATGAAACAGGTTAGATATAACTTCACTAGACTATTCTAAGCTTCAAAATAGGTTAGGGTTTGGGGTTTCTTACCTAGGAACGAATCTGGAGTCGTCGAAAAAGCGATGCAGAAGGGTGGATGAGGCACCTAGAGAGACTGGGAAGAATCCCAGGAAACAGCACTAACTTCTCCCTCACTTTTTCTCTCTTTGCTCTCTTCTCTCTCCTAGGGATTTCTCAAATTCGTATGGGATTTGTGAAAGAGGGTTTAAGGCCTTTTTATAAGCCCAAAAGCGACGGAAAGAGACTTAGGGCCAAGGTATACTTATGTTATAACCAAATCGGGTCTGTTCCGATCCAACGGAGCATTTCTGGAGGTCCTGTTACTAAGAGTGGTTGGACTTAAGCTTTCTAATATCGGATCTAGGTCAAGTTAAGTTTTCAGTCCGGTCGGGTTTCCAGATCGACCTTGGCGGACCAGTTTTAATTCAACGGTTATGAGAACTCGATCAGAGCTACAACTACTATGACATGTAAGGGTCACCTATCCTGATCCGAGGGTGAAATTTTGTCGAAATCTAATGGTCAGAACGCTTAAAAAATGTTGCGCAAGTGACACGTGCGAGTTTACTTAAATATTATTTAATTTCTTAAAAATCTATAATTTCTCACTCTCTTCACTCCTAACTCAAGGAAACGGTCTCAGGACATCGTCTGGCCTTGATTTTTTAGGTGATTGTCAAGTCCAACTAGGCGGTCGTAATGGTCTAAGTTCATTGATTTTGGACTTTCGATGTGCGGTCCAGGTCCGATACGAAGTTTCAAAGTGATCTCGAGGGCTACTGGGCTTAGAGATTGATCCTAGTTTTCAGGGTAAGATAGCGTCAATGATTCTATAGGTTTTGGGTCTTACAGATCGTATTTAAAGTGATTGGTGCTAATTTTGCAGGAAATCTAGTGTAGTGCTAGTAAATACACATTAAATTTCTAAAGAATTAGGTTCAAATGATTTCTCTAGCTTTGAATTTGAATTTTGAGAGGTTACCAAGGTGCTATGGTTGACCCATTGCATAAGGACATCTAACTCCTGGTTGGTAAAAATCTGGGGTGTTATAGATACATCCCCTCACATGCACTCAATCAGCTACTTCATGTCACGATCGCGCATGGCAAACTCCCTAAACGTGCGCTTCCTCTCCAAAGCACATGCAATGCGGTGCATGGTCGTGTTAACTAAGTAATTGATTAGGCTTATTCATACAGTAGATTCGAAAGCTAAGGTACCTCCCTTTATATCATTAACCCAAGTGAAGGATCCATCTAGGGTCGTTAATCCTAGTCAATCATATACGATAGGCAAGTTATAGGGCAACATCACCCCTAATGAAAAATAGTGGATAGGCAAGTTCAAAAGTTTATACTCGAGGTCACTCCACCAACGCCTTACCAACTGGAAAACTATTTTCGAAGGAGCTTTGGATAAGACAGTTCACCCCAATCCACATTGGGACCATAACAAGGCTGTGCCGGTGTAGGCCGACAACTCAAACATGGTTCCCATACCACCATGTCAGGCTCATGAGTTTAGGTTACTCACCGGTCCCTATGGGGAGGCTCGTCACCGAAGCGTAGGCCGATAGCTCGACCATAGTGTCCCATACCACCATGCCCTGCTCATGATTCTTAGTGGATAGTGGTGCCCTGCTCATGATTCTTAGTGGATAGTGGTACCATGGTTGAGACAGGTTTTACATTGATAAGTGGTACCTTAGATTCAAGCAGTAGCGTCCATACATGGTAAACACACAATAGCCTAATCGAGTTATTTAACAAGTTTGATTAGTATGAGCGCATGCTGAATTAATTGACATGAAGCGCATAAGCACTCCACGTGGCCTAACCACTGTTGACAATTATCATATGACTCGAATTCACCGAACGCATAAAATGTGGCGGGACTAATTCGAAAACTCAAACAGGAATTGTTACCGATTGCATGAACTACGTAGTAGTCTCAATCATACTCAAACGCAATATGTGGAGACATGTGATAATCATATAGGCATTTGACAAACAATCCTAGTACAACACTCATTTGAACATTTTATCAACATATTGAACATGCTACCAAACATTTCAATTCATCCATAAATTACATAGTTGAAATTAAGATTTTATGAAAGAAATTATATATAGATAAGGTAATTGAGAATTCTACCTCAACACCCTTATTAAATACAATTTTTCAAACAATATCTCATTTAAACATTTTATCAAACATATAAAATATGTTATTATACATATGCATTTTATACATAAATCACGTAGTTGAAATTAAGACTACACGAAGGAAATTATATATCTAGATAAGGTAGTTGAGAATCCTATCTCAACGCCCTTAATAAATACAATTCATAGGACAATTTCTCATTTAGATATTTTATTAAACACTTAGACTACACATGACCACATATATGAACTAAATTAGTTATAGCATATATTATGACAAATCCTTCCACAAACACTACGTGAAAAATAGAAAAAAAATGACAGATTTAAAGACGGTTCTGGACCGTCTCTAAAATTTCTTGGTTTAAAGAGGCTTTAGAGACGACCGAAAACCATCTCTAAAATTAGAGACGGCTCCTGACCGTCCTTAATATTGTCTTTAAATGTTCTGCGTTCGCAAATAATTTAAGACGGTCTTTGACTGTCTTATATACCTCATCTGAGACGGTCAAAGACATGTGGTCATCTGAGACGGTCACTGGTCGTTCGTATTAGAGACAGTCATTGACCATCTTTTACTTGTAATCTGAGACTGTCAAAGACCGTCTCTATTAGAGACAGTCCTTAACCGTCTTATTGCCCTATCAAAAACCGTCTCTATTAGAGACTGTTACTGACCGTCTTATTAGCCTATCAAAAACCGTCTCTATTAGAGACTGTCAATGACTGTCTCTATTAGAGACTGTAACTGACCGTCTCTAATAGAGATAAGACAGTGGAAGACCATCTATATTAGAGATGGTCCTTAACTGTCTCCAATGCGCAGGTATGACCTGCAATAGAAAATAGTTAGCTTAGAAAAAATAATTTAAAATGTTTTTTAAAAAATGGTGATTTTATAAAAATCTACATTTTGAAAAAAAATAAATTAAGAACTTTGAATAATGTTGATAACTTAAAAAAAAAATAAAAAAATTCAATAAAAAAATGATATTTTGAAAAAGAAAATATAAAAAATTAAACAAAATTGTGAAAAAATTGACAAATTGTAAAAAAATATATTTTTTAAAAAAAAGAAACTAGATTTTGTATTTTGACAAAAAAATTAAAAAGTTATATAACAAAAGTGAGATTGAAAAAAATGATATTTTGAAAAAAAAATTTTAAAAATTAAACAAAATTGTGAAAAAATTGACAAATTGTAAAAAAATATATTTTTTTAAAAAAGAAAACTAGATTTTGTATATTGACAAGAAAACTTAAAAAGTTATATAACAAAAGTGAGATTTTAAAAAAAAAATGATATTTTGAAAAAGAAAATTTTAAAAATTAAACAAAATTGTGAAAAAATTGACAAATTGTAAAAAAATATATTTTTTAAAAAAGAAAACTAGATTTTGTATTTTGACAAGAAAACTTAAAAAGTTATATAACAAAATTGATATTTTTTTAAAAAATTGATATTTTGAAAAAGAAAATTTTAAAAATTAAACGAAATTGTGAAAAAATATATTTTTTAAAAAAGAAAACTAAATTTTGTATTTTAACAAGAAAAATTGAAAAGTTAGATAACAAAAGTGAGATTTTGATGATGTGTTGTATATCCTTGTCGCCCCCTATATTTCTCCAACCCATTTCTGGGCCGGGTAATAATGTAAAAATGTTTTAATTTTTAAAAAATTTTGTCAGTAAAAATGTGTGTGTGTATATATATATATATATATATATATATATATATATATATATATATATATATATATATATATATATATATATATATATATATATAGTTTTTATATCATATGAATGGAAATTTTTTTATATATATAATTAAAAGGTAATATTTAAATGATTTGTAATATCACATGAAAAACAATATTGAAAAGTTTAGAAATTTTAACTATGTTTAAGAAAAAATTTGAGAGCAAAATAATGCTTTTGAAGAAAAAAATCGGCATTTTGAAATTTTTGAGAAAAAATTAAAATATGAGTAATTTTTTGAGATTTTGAAAATAAAAATTCAAAATTTGTATTTTAAATATTTTTGAAATATTTTATAATAAAAATGATACTTAGTTAAAAGAGAAAAAAATATACATTTTGAATAAAAAATGTTAAATTTATTTGTGAAAAATAAAATTACTAAATTATTAGGCACGTCCACTAATTGAACGTTTAATCGTTTTTAGACAATCTAATCAGTTCAAATTGAAGAGTAAATAACTTCAGATGTTTAAATCAAATTTCACTGAAATTATTGATCAATCTTGTATGCCCAGTATCTTTCTCATATGTAGCCTAATTGAGGCGAGTAACTAGTCAAATTGAGAGTATTGATCAGTAAAATAGAGGGAATGGACCAGACATATAAAATGGGCCAAATATTCTGGTTAAAATTGTGACCCAACTTATTGACCTTGTGAGAACCTAAGAATTAATGTTAGTAAGTTTTGTGAGCCCCATCATGATGTGTGTCAAACATCAACACCATGGATTTGATGTGTCCCCTTTAGGTTATGAGATATCTCAAGGTAAACGAAACTCAAGTGGGTCATACCATTTAAAACTATGTGAAGACATCTTAAAAAATATAAAAGCACTTGGTGGGGCCCACATGAGTTTTGAATGCGGTTGAAACTTGGTTTGACTCCTCATCTAAGTGGCGGATGGATATGTGAATCACATTTAGGCAGTCCTAATATATGATTATGAATGTTTTAAGGAAACCTTTCTCCACTACATTTAAGTGAGTCACTCGTTACCTTTACCAGAGTAAACTCTATGGGGTTCACTGTTATTTATTTATTTTATCCACTCCATTCGTCCATGTTAATAGATAATTTGAGGTCTAAAGAACAAAAAGGAAGCATATCGAAAGCTCAAGTGGACCACACCATAGGAAATAATGATTGAACTTCTACCATTTAAAATTTCTTGGAGGCCATAGAAGTTTTGGATCAAGCCGATGTTTGTGTTTTCTATTCATTTATATATTTTTGATATCAACCTTTAACTGTTTTTGGACAATCTGATCAGTCCAGACATGAAGAGTAAATAACTTCAGATGTTTAAATCAAAATTCACTCAAATTGTTGATCAATCTTGTTTGGCCAATATCTTTCTCATATGTAGTATGATCGAGGTGAGTAACTAGTCAAATTGAGGGTAAATATCAGTAAAATAGAGTGAATGGACCAGACATGTAAAATGGGCCTATCACGATATGTGTCGAACATCAACACCGTGCATTTGATGTCTCCCCTTTAGCTTATGAGATATCTGGACCACATTATAGGAGAGTGTTGAATGAACGTCGACCATTAAAAACCTTTTGGGGGCCATATAAAGTTTTGGATCAATCTGATATTTTTTTTCCCTTCATCCGGGCCTGTATGACCTAACCAACAGATTGGATGTCAAATAAAAAGTACAGTGGGCCTAGGAGGGTTTTAATGGTGGATATTCAATCACTATTGTTTTCATGTGGTGTGATCCACACCGTCAATCCATTTTTCCAGATCATTTTAGGGCCCGTTCGGACAGGTGGATTGGAAGTTAAATCCCTAGATTGGTTGGGTGTGCCAAACAAACTGGGTGATCTGATCCTGGGATATATAGCAATCCCATGGATCTTAAGACAATCCACTGACAACACCATCATTACCTTTAAATCTCATCCAATCCACCCTAATCCGTTCAAATTTTCCTAGGACATGTTTGGTTCAAGGGATTGGAAGAGATGAGAAGGTTTAATCCCAGGATTGGCCGAGTGTGGCAAACAGACTTGATATAGCAATCCGGGGGATATAGCAATTGCATGGATCTTAAAACAATCTATTGAAAACGCCATCATTACCTTGAAATCCATGCCATCCACCCTAATACCATTCATTCCCTTCCAATCCACCCATCCAAGAGTCCACAATTAAAGTATATCCAAAGCTCAAGTGGACCATACCATAGGAAACAGTGGGAATAATGATTTCCACTGTTGAAATCTTCCTATGGCCTACAGTGATTTTTATTTGTCATCCAACCTATTCAATAGATCACATATACATGGATGAAGGGAAAACTAAAATATCAACTTGATCCAAAACTTCAGTGGCCTCCCAAAAAGTTTCTAAGGTAGACGTTCAATTTATACTATTTCCTATGATGTGGTCCAGTTCAGATTTTTATAGGCTTCAATTTTGACCTTATATAATAAAATTATATGTTAAAATGGATGGATGAAGTGGATAAATTGAATAAATCATAGTGGGCCCCACAGGATTTACTCAGCACGCTTAGGGTATAAGGGGCCCTATGGGGCCTAAAAAAATATGTGTCTTATCTAAGCCGTCTATATATTTTAAAATATTATTATAGGGCATGAAACCAAAAATCATCTAGATCGAAGGCTAAAGTGAACCATATGGTAGGAAACATGGAGATTAAATCACACGTATTTGCTATGGTGGGGAACAAATTGGCTACTCCCCTTACACCAGTCAATGGCTAGTGGTCTGTGCTCTGTGGGGCCCACCATGATGCATGTGTATCATCCATTCCGTCCATCTATTTTTATATATAATTTTATGATATGATAAAAAAATGAATTATATCTCAATCTCAAGTGGACCACGTTACAGGAAATAGTGTTGAATGAATTTTGACCATTAAAAATGTTTTGGGGTCCATAAAAGTTCTGGATCAAGCCGATATTTATTTGTTCCCTTCATCTGGGTCTTTATGACCAAATCAATAGATTGGATGTCTAATAAACAGTATAGTGGGCCTTAGGAGGATTTTAATTGTGAATATCCATTCATTAATTTTCTCTTGTGGTGTGGCCCACCCAGGATTTATATCCCTATCATTTTTTGCATTAAGCACTAAAATGATCTATAAAAATGGATGAACCGAATGGATGAAACATGTACATCATGGTGGGGCCCACAGAGCATCGAACACAAGCCACCTTCCGGCTCAAATTTGGGCGCGCGCTCAAAACAGAGCCGCACATCCAATGTCCTCGCACCCCCCCCCCCCCCCCCGCCCCCCCATTTCAACAGGCCGCTCGACCGTCCTCTCTCTATCTCTCCCTCTCTCCCTCTCTATCTCTGTACTCTCTCTCTCTCTCTCTCTCTCTCTCTCTCTCTCTCGCCGTCCCGGTCCCAGACCCACGCGAGAGACACCTTCTTCCTACCCCGACTCTCTCTTTATCTCTCCCTCTCTCTCTCTCTCTCCGTCTCGATCCCAGATCTGGTGCGGCGAGCATCCCCTGTCCTTCATCTCTTCCCCGACCAGGTACTCATTTATGTGAATGTTTAAGGTGTGCACAACATGTGTTTGATGAAATGTCTCTACTGAAGAAGGTGGATTGCATACTTTGTAACTTAACATGCGAGTAAACTTTATGGGACCACTGCGATGTGTGTGTCTTATCCATGCAGGCCATCTATTTTTCAACTCATTTTATGGCATGAGCCCAAATGGAAGCATATCCATTGCTCAAGTGGGCCCACCACAGGAAATAGTGGGAATCGAAGACCCACTGTTGAAAACTTCTTAGGGCAGCAGAAGTTTCGAATCAAGCTGATATTTGTGTTTTCCCTATGTCTGTGTCATCTTATGAATAAGTTGGGTGATAAATAAACATCATTGTGGGCCCTACGAAAGTCTCAATGGTGGATGTCATAATCCCCACTCTTTCGTGTGTGTGTTCAAGCATAGATAGATAGAAGAAGTAAAAGACAGAGAGAAAAGTTCAACAGTCCTAAGTCTTTATGCTAGAAATCACACAAACCTTCTCCAATTCATCTACTGTTGGAAAGTCTCTCAGAAAATTCTTTTTGCAAAATCTCATAAAATTTATCCCTACATAAGTCCATGGGGTCCTAATCTACTTACAACTTGGACTTTCCAAAAGTGCAAAAAAACTAAGGAAACTGAAACCAAAACACACAAGGAAATTCATGAAAGAAGATTTCCTAGTCATATGTATGAGGGTGGGGGCTCCAGCCATGTGTGCCTAAGTGGACAGTCCATCAAGGCCTCCTCTTGTACACACTTATGGAACATTCACGTGTGTAATGGGGTGTGATTTCATTATGGGGTCTGTGTAGTAGAAGAAGAAAGTGAATTCTAACTTACATCATGTTTGTTATGGTGCTAACATGCGCCCCAGGATTTAAGAACCTAATGCATCTGTTGATGGTGGTCTGGATTGTAGCAGATTGAGAATGATTCATAATTGTTAAGTTGCCTTTACGTGATTCCTACTTTGTTTGTATAGAGATGGGATGGATTTTAGTCTATTGAGATAACATGTAGATTCTGTAATGATTTTCAGAAATGTAGTTATCTTTCAATAGTTGTTTTGACTGTATGCAAGCGACTGCACACACAGTTTTATGATAATTCACAATCTTTTGATTTGTTGCGCTATTTCTAATGCAACCATGACTCTTACTGATGGCACTGGTGCCTTCATTTATTTATTTGGCTAAGCCCAATAGATCACATAGACAAGTCTTAAAACCTGCTGTTCTGCAAATTTTTATTTATTTATTGAAAGGTTGCAAAAGCATAGGAAAACAAGCCTCGAAACCTGCATTTCTACATTGAACAATCATAGTTGTTTGTATATGTATGTGTGTATATGTATGCTTCAGCCTGTCATAAAACACATGTATGTATGTGTGTATATGTATGCATGCACACATGGATGGATGAAATGTATGCATGCATGCATGGATGGACAGATTATGCATGTGTGTGTGCATGCATACATACATGGATGGATTTATGTGTGTGTATATGTATGTATGTATGCATGCATGGATGGAATACTGGATGGATGGATCATCACACATGTGTGTGTATGCATGCATCGATAGATGGATGGATTGTTAGATCATGGATGGATGGATCATCATGCATGCGTTTATGTATGTATTCATGCATGGATGGATGGATGTATCATCATGCATGTTTGTATGTATGTATGCGTGATTCCAAACCTAAACCCGATCCCAAACCCGAACCCGATTTCCTAAACCTAAACCTTAACTTATTCTCAATTCCCTAAAGCTATAACCTATAACCTCTAACCTAAAACCTAAAACTTACACCTAATCATGTGCATATATTTGCGGATATATATATAGATCTATATTTTTTTGTGATTGGTGACCACATGTGTGGCATGTTTTGATAGTTTATGAAAAGCCTCTTTTTTTATTGTATCCCACTTTTTATATGCTACATGCACGTGATATCAGAAATGGATTTGATGCCCCCGAGGAAGAATTGGATGACAAAAGATATATTCAGTGATGAATACATTAAAGGCGTTGAATCGTTTATTATTTTTGCAAAAAGGAATTTGAGAGGTGTTGATTGGTATAGTTGTCCTTGTGCTAGATGTTGTAATGTGCGTGAAAAGAAAATACCAAGTACAATTTCTGAGCATTTGATTATGAATGGTATAGATCAGACATACACAACTTGATTTTTTCATGGAGAATAACTTCCCAATATGGGTGTCAATGTCAAGGCTCCTAGTACATCTGCCACTAATTATAATGAAGAGTTGTTGCCCATGATGGTTGATTTGGTTAATGATACTTTTGGTCGTGTTCAACCCGATGACTTAGATGCATGTATGAATGAAGTTAATGAGGAACATGGTAGTCAGTCTCAAGATGACATAGACAATGATACTCAGTACAATAAATTAAGGGAGGATGCGGTACAACCCCTATATCCATCGTGTAAACGTGAGTATACAAAGTTGTCAGTGACAGTTGAGTTGATGAGCATGAAGGCTAGATATCAATGGTTAGATAATAGCTTTACGAGTTTGTTGCAACTACTCGAGAAGATTTTTCCAAGCGAGAACTCTTTTCCAGATAGTACCTATAATGCAAAGAGATTGATCAATTCATTGGGTATGAACTATGAGGTGATACATGCATGCCGTAATGATTGTATTCTATACTGGAAGGAGCATGCTAATAGGGAAAGTTGTCCTACATGTAAAGCAAGCAGATGGAAAGTGAATAGTGTTATAAGATCAAGAGTCTCACATGTATCATGGAAGGTGCTAAGATACTTCCCATTAACACCAACGTTATAAAGACTTATAGCATATCATAGATTGCAGAGAATATGTTGTGGCATTCAAAGGGGGCTAAAAATGACTCGTACATGCGTCATCCTGTGGATTCTTCTATGTGAAAGTTTGTAAATAGAAAATTTAGAGATTTTGTTGTAGATCCACGTAACGTTCGGTTGGGACTTGCAATAGACGGATTCAACCCCTTTGGGCATATGAGCATCTCATATAGTTGCTGGCCTGTTATGGTTGTTCCATACAATCTTCCCTCTCATTTATGCATGCGGAAGGAATTTATTATCTTAACACTTTTAATTCTTAGAAAAAATGGTCCAGGGCATGACATCGATGTATATTTACAACCATTGATTGAAGAATTAAATGAATTGTGAAAAGGGTCGATAACATATGACTCGTTCGGGAAGAACGGATTTACAATGAAGGCGATTTTATTTTGGGCAATACATGATTTTTCAGCCTATGGACATCTTTCTGGGTGTAGGACAGGAGGAAAGTATGCATGTCCTGTTTGTAGTGAGGACACTGACTCTATTTGGCTAAAACATGGAAAGAAGTTTGCTTATATGGGGCACAAAAGATTCCTCCCAAGAGCTCATATCTTTAGGAGCCAAAGATCTCGATTCATTGGGAATGATGAAAATCGGCAGGCTCCAAAGCGTTTGCCTGGAGAACAGGTAATGGTTAAAATGAATAATATACAAACCAAGTTCGGAAAGCATATAGGAAATAAGAGGAAGAAGACTACGAATGAAGAGTCTAACCTTACTGCTTGGTCGAAGAGATCAATCTTCTTTACATTGCCATATTGGGAGCATATGCCCATTCGTCATAATTTGGATGTGATGCATGTTGAGAAAAATGTTACTGAGAACCTTATTGCAACAATCATGGACATAAAGGATAAGTCTAAGGATGGTTTACAAACCCGTCAAGATCTTATGGTTATGAAAATAAGATCAAAATATTGGCCAAAGGAAAAAAATGGCAAGTTGTTATTGCCGAAGGCTCCTTTCACATTATCTAGATCTGAAAGAGAACTCATTTGTCGAACCTTGAGTGATTTGAAAGTTTCGAGAGGGTATAGTGCAAACTGGAAACATTATATCAGTATAGATGACTATCACCTCAAGGGCCTTAAGTCACATGATTATCACATTCTAATGCAGCAGTTACTACCCGTATTATTGATGCATTCATTTAAGAAAGAAAAGTCATTTCGCGCCGCCATTATACAATTGTCAAGATTCTTTAACATCATATGTTCTAAAGAAATTCATCGTATGGAGCTTCAAGAAATGAAAAATAAAATAGTAGAAACATTATGTGTTTTCGAAAAGTATTTTCCACCATCATTTTTTATTTTTATGACACACCTTGTTGTGCACTTGGCTGAGGAGGCACAAGTTTGCGGACCTGTCAGATATCAATGGATGTATCCTTTTGAGAGGTAACTTTAACTGTTTTAATTTATTAACTTTTTAAAAATAGTTTATTTTTTTAAATCAATACCTGATTTTAATATTTAACAGGATGATGAGAACATACAAGAAGTATGTAATGAATCAAGCTTACCCAGAGGGCTGTATTGCGGAACGCTACATTATAGAGGAATCTATGATGTACTGCATGGAATACTATCCTAATAATACAATAGGAGGTCACAAGCAAGGACTAAAAATATTCAATGATGATGAAAATGCTGGTGATTCCCAGAATGATAAGAAAGGAAAAGTTTATGATCTTACTACAGTGCAATACCAACAAAAATGCAAATGGGTTTTGCAACATCACGTTGAAAATCATCAATGGGAGGAGTAAGTTAATGAAGTATATTATTTTTTTTTATATTTTTAAATGGCTTATGGTAATAAACATTGTTATATATATAAAATGAATTGCTATGATTTGAAATTTGTAAGAAGTACCAAACATACATCCAGGGTCAAACACGTACGGGACAAAATCGAAAGGGTAATATGTCACCAGGAAAACCAATGGAATACATTCCTTGGTTAAGACATCAACTACATAATCAAGAAATGACTCAATTTAAGAGAATTGCCGATGGTCCTGACTTCAAATGCATATCATATAATACTTACTCAGTAAATGGATATGTTTTTAGCACTGCAAATTCTGAAATGAACAGAACAACACAGAACAGTGGAGTCTCAATGAAAGCGCTAACTAGCTTCAGGGTAAGTGCCAAGGATAGGAATCCTATAGAAGAAGAAGTCACTTATTATGGTATCATTAGACAAATTCTCGTATTGAATTACTTCGACTTCAGAGTAGTACTCTTCTACTGTGATTGGGTGCATATTGAAGATAAAGTGAATGGATGTTTCATAGATCCCGAAACAAATTTGATATTTGTCAATCTAGGAAGGTTTATATGGAACATAAAGGAAGACGATGAGCCGTTTCTTCTTGCATCTCAGGTAGCTCAGGTCTTCTACTGTAGGGATCCAACTAGAGATGACTGGCATGTTGTACTGGATGCTCCTAAGAGATTGACGAAAGATGCATATGCATTTAAAGATCCACTTGATTTTGAGGCTAGAAGGAATGTAGGTTCTTCAACACTTTCATTAATTGATGATTTAAATGATGAAGATGAAGATGTATAAGAAAAATCATGGGTTGAGAGTGAGTCAAGTACCTTACATCATAGGAAACGGAAAAGAAACTAATAAGATTTAAATTAGTTTGAAAGTGAGTTGAATTCTATTTAGTAATGATTGTAACAATCTTTTAGCTATCAAAATATTAATAGAATGCCAATTACATGATAATGAGATATTGTTTTGTTTTATAAAATTGTAGGAATTATGTCAGATTTTGGTGGTTCATCAGCTTCAGCCCAAGGAAGCAATACAAGGAAGAGACTTGAATTAAATGAATATAAACAACCAGTCGGAGAAACACCAGCGCCTTTCAACACATTTTTAGGGCAACTTGGTAGGACGCACTGTCCAATTTCATTTGCTGATTGGCGCAAAGTGCCTGGTGCAATTAAAGATAATATCTGGTCTATAGTTTTGGTGAGTATGTTTGTTCTTGATTTTATTTTTAATTCTTATTCAATAAGATTGTTTAATTATTAATTTAATGAAATAGGCCACGTGTGACATCAATGATGAGTTAAAAGAATATGCATTTTTGAAAGTAAGCAAAGCTTGGAAGGTATGGAAATACAATCTGCGAAAGGAATATGATAAATTTGATAATGATGTAGAAAGAAGAAAAAATTATTCCATCGGTGTAAAGCATGAGGATTGAGACATTTTCATTAATTTACAATCCACAGAATTATTAATCAATCTTCGTAAGAAGTGGAAGACTTCCAGAGCACAAGTGAAATGCCCTCACACGACTGAAAGACGAGGTGCTGCTAGGACATTAGAGAAAATGGTAATTTGTACTACATTTTTTGATAATTTGATTAATGAATATAAATTCTTGTTAACTAATTTACTTATATAATTACAGCGAAAGGAAAATCCAAATACTATCATCCAAATACTAATTTAATTAATAGCAGACTTGATGGGTCTTACCCAACACAAACACATCTTGAAACAGCGGTGACTTAAAATTTTCAATTTTTAATCAATTTTTTATTTAAGTACAATGAAGGATTTATTGTAACAATTATCTTATAACAGGAAAGAATATTATCGATAGCTAGCAGTGATCCTTCCAGTAAACACAAGGATTTAGACCACGACCCAGTTTCACAGGTTTTTCATCAATTCTACTCACTTTACATACATTGTTGTTGGTTTTTTTTTTTTCTTTTTTTAATAATATTATACACACATCACTAAAATTAAAAATTATTGTTTAGGTTTGTGGTCATGATAGTAGAGGTGGGGTTAGGGGCATGGGTTTGGGTATTTCTAAGACTACTATGAAGGTTGCCACCCCCTACATTATATAAGCTCGGTCAGAGAGGAATGCACGTATGTCCATTGAGGCTAAATTTGAAGCATCAATGACTCAAATTATTGAACTTAGGCAAGAATTTGCTGAACTTAGGCAACAAATTACTCAAAGCCAACTACTTCACCATTCCCCTGATATAGCTGCATCTCAGGTACTGCATTTGTCGTGATCAAATGATATAATTATTATTTTTAAAGATAAAAGTAGCATTATTATTTACATGAAACCATTATTTTATTTATAGGCGCACCGTCGATCTAGTGAGCCCTCAAGTATTCGAGAAGACTCTACAACAACTCCATCGATGGAACAAATTTTTCAATTGAGAGATATTAGTGGTCAGACTGTTGCTAGTGGGCGGATGGTGTCAGATAATATAGGCATCCCTCCAGAATGCATCAGAGTTGTAATAGATGATATCAATGTTCACACAGTAGAGTTTTTTAATGATGAAAGGACATTTGAAGATATTCAATTGGGTGAAATTATTGTTTGGCCCAAATTCCTAATGAGAATTTGAATATTCAGTAGTTTTGTTTAACTTTTTGAACTTTAGGACATTTTGTATGATGAAAACTTGATTATTCAATGAAATATTTTTTTGATCAAGTTGCCTTTTTTATTTATTTAATATTTAGCATCCTTTTTATTAATTATGGCTTGTTGTCATTTATTTTTTATTAACCAAGTCACTAAAGGATTTCAATTTTAAATGTAATTGAAGTATTGACAGAACGTTGTCTCTTGTTGCAGTACGAGATGTAACAAGAATATACATTTATTGTGCACCATTTATTTTTAAATGCACCAACCAGAAATGATTTGAGACGACGTTCAATGATACTTTGTTAAATATGAAATTTATGACCTTTAGTAACTTGGTTAATTAAAAAGAATTGCGTAGTGGCTTGATCCCAATTTTACTTTTTGGGTATGTAGGTAGTCGTTCGTAATGTACTAGAATATCGGTGCAGCCACAAATCTTTTTTCTCCTTTGAATTGTAACAGATTATATTGGTTGCATTTTTCTGTGTTATACAGGTTGTGGCTATCAAAGATATAATATCACCTCCTTATAGGGAAACATTTAATGATGTGTACAGGTAAATTCATTTTTTCTTATTCCTTATATTATATCTTTAATGATGTGTAAACATTTAATAATGTATAAACATTAAATGATGTGTACAGGTCATTTAATGATAATATTCCTTCGGTCGATTGTGGCTTGTGGACAAAGGGATGAGTAACCAACAATACAAATATGGGAGGTATTCCCTAAGTATCCAGATGCTTTTAGATATATTTATGTTATTTTTAAATGTATTAGCTCAAAATTGATGGAGCAGACCCGGATGTGCGTCGGAGCTATCCGGATGAGCGGGGGTCCCTGGAAGGTGGGAACCACTGTTATGACCATGATGAAGTTGTTTATTTCCTATGGACAGCATTGGAGGGGCCTCACCATTTGTGTAAGATCCGTATCCTAGTTCGTACTATTTCGTCAACTCCCGCGATCCTTCCCGTTGAATTTCGATAACCTGCGACTGATAACCGATATTTGTGCGCGACCTTGAGTCACACGTCGTTAACCTGAGTTGACTCAACCCAAGACCTTTACCATAGCTACCGCGTCGTCGCCGCGGTTTCGATGTCGTGACTCACTTGCCGAGGCGATACCCTGGTCAGGAGATGTAGGCCAATGTTTGGTGCCAGGAAAACGTCGTGCGTTGCAAAATCCAAGAGAATCTCTATGACTTGTCAAATCAATCCATCAATCCATCAATCAATAAAATCCCATCAAGTCAAGTACGCATCACCTTTCACCCTTTTCCAAGCAAGCCTCAAAAGTTAAAAAGTCTTTTACACTGCCATACCTTTCTTACATAAAAGGCCACAAAAGTCAAAAGTATCTTACACACCCATCACCACCACATCCATCACTCCATCACCCATCACTCCTCTCTCTTTACAACTCTCTCTCTCCTTCATTTTCAAACCACTTTCTCAGGCAACCAAACTCCATACGTCCAAGCCTTTCCCATCTCTTTAAGAGAGCCACAAGTGTGGCCCACTTTTCCATCCCAAGATCTCCCATCTCAACCATCCAAACCTTATCTCTTCCGTTGGAATCGAAGCTAAAGAGCTAAGGAACCCATAGGAGCAAGAAGATCGAACGGTGGGTGCTTTTATAGGGTAGTTTTCTTATTTTTTTAAGATGGGCCAAGTGAGGCCTACTGATCGATGGTATGGATCTCACTTTGAATCCTAAGATGTGGCCGATGGCCCACCTTGATTATTAATATCATTCCATGATGGGGCCATTCTCCATGGACCCCATCATGATGTTTAAATTTCTAGTTGATATGGGTCATCTAGACCTTACATCTTGGTGGAGAAAGGATCTCCACCGTTGATCTATCATTTGGTGGGCCCACATGTAATGGGACCCACTTGTTATGTGTTTGATCACAAAGGAGGGCCCATAGTGTCGGGGTCCCTCCATCGCACGCATGTCCCACTCTCTTCCTCTCTCTCTCCCTCTCCTTTTCATTTTTTTGTTTGAGATAATGATGTGTTTGTGTGGCCCACTTGAATGGACCCCACCATGAAGTATTTATTTTATCCAAGCTATCCTCAAGTGGGGCCCACCTTAAATGTATTGTACCCACACTATCCTCCATGAGGTGGCCCTCCATAAGTAGGGCCCACCTCTAATGGATTTGTGTGCAACTTACAGCGTCCAGGGACGCTGGACGTGGGTTGGATAAAAGCATGAATATTGGCTCCTTTTCAAACTTTTGGGGTGACCCACTCACATAGGCCCCACCTTGATGTATGTATTCAATCCATGTCGTCCACCTTATTCCCTGGAATATTTTAGGCATTGAGCCAAAAAATGAGGTTTATCCGATCTTCAGGCGGGCCATAAGCCATAAAATGGTGGTTTCTACCATTGAAAGTCACCCTGACATTTTTTATTCACCAAAAAAACATCGGATATTGGACTCGTTTAGATGGTCTTGCGCCATAAAATGCAATGGGCAGGTTGGATTTACTTGACGTGGGCCCCACCTGTGAAAAACCACAGGAAATCATTATTTTCAAAAAAAAAGAAAAATCATATACTTAAGGGGGCAGCGCCTGCTGCCCCTGACAATAGCAGCAGCAGTGTGCTGCGTGTATGGGTGGATGGGCCAGAGGCCAAGGCCTGCATGTGGGCCCCACCGTGATGTTTATTTGTCATCTAACCTGTTCAAAGGGTGGCCCACTTCCAGCAATGGGCCCCTCCTATAAACATTAGCCACATCCAAATCTCAGGTGGCCCAAATCAGTGGAAACAATGGTGATTGAACGTCAGCCATTGAAACTCTTTTGGGTCCACAACAATTTGAATCAATATGAAATTTTTTTTTCCTCTTCGTCCAGTGACCGTATGGGCGGATTGGATGGAAAACAAATATTATGGTGGGACCCACGTGGGACCCACAATGAACCCACCAAAATATATGGGTTTTATTCACACCAACCGCCTGGACGGTGGACCCCTGATGCACGTGTTTTATACACACTGCCCAATGACAGTGGGGCCCACCACGATACATGTGTTGCATCCTGTCCATCCACCCATTTTGAAAGCTCATTTTATGACTTGAGCTAAAAGTATGAGTCAGATCCTTAGCTCATGTGGACCCCACCGTGATGCATGGGTTGAATCCAAACCGTCTATACATTTTAAAAGCTCATTTCTTGGCATGAGCCATAGAATGAGCTAGATCCATTGTCCATGGTTAAGACCCACTTTGATGTGGATGTAAGGCCCATGTCATGGGACCATTCGATGTATTTATGGCCCATGGTTGAGACCCACTTTGATGTGGATGTAAGGCCCATGTCATGGGGCCATTCGATGTATTTACGGCCCATGGTTGAGACCCACTTTGATGTGGGTGTAAGGCCCATGTCATGGGGCCCATTTAAAGTATTCTAAGGCCCATGGGATTAGACCCATTTTGATAGATTCTAAGGCCTATGGGATTAGGCCCACTTGATGTTTTAGGGGCCCATGGGTTAAGGCCCATTGAAATGTTGTAACACCCCAGATTTTTGCCAACTTGAAATTAGACGTCCTTAGACATAGAACTGCCCTAGGACCTTATTCTGTCATATTCGGTCATAATTAGGGCATAATTTTAGTCAAGTATTAATAACCTGAATCACTTTCTATACAAACTACAAAGACCCAAGTACCACCTCAGGTAGAAATCCCTCGGGACCAAATCCTTTAGAAATTAGGCGAGTATTAACTAGTGTTAAACCAGTTTACTTGTAAAATTTTCTCTAATCACTTTAAATTCGATCTGCAAGACCCTAAACTTATAGAATCATTGACATTAGGTGACCCTAAAATTTAGATTCAAACTCTATTCCTGGTTGCTCTCAGAAGCACACCAAAGCTCCGTAATGGACCTGGACCGCACGTCGAAAGTCCGATAGCAATGAACTTATACAATTATGACCGCCTAGTTGGACTTGACTATCACCTGGAAAATCAAGACCATACGATGTCCTGGGACTATTTCCTTGAGTCCGAAGCGAAGAGTGTGAGAAAACGTAGTTTTCATTATAAATTAAATATAATTTAAGTAATCTGGCACGTGTCTCTTGTGGGCCAATTATAAGCATTCAGACCGTTGAAATCTGACCCAAATATACCCTCGGATCAGGGAACATTTCCTAATCAGGTCAGTATCCTTGGAATCCCTGATCGAGTCTCAGTGACCACTGAACTAAAACTGATCCGCCACATGCGATATGGAAGTCCGACTGGGATGAAAACTTATCTCCACCTAGATCCAATATTGGTGAGCTTAAGTCCGACCGCATTTAGTAACAGGACCTCCAAAAGTGCTCCGTTAAGACGGAACAGTCCGTATTTGGACATAACCTAAGTATACCATGGCCCTGAGACTAATTTGGAGAGTTTTGGGCCTATATAAGGACCTTAAACCCTCGCTCTCTCATCCCATACGAATTTGGGAAGACCTAGGAGAGAGAAGAGAGAAAAGAGAGAGAAAGTGTGAGGGAAGTGGGAGGATTTTCCTGCTATCTTACCCTGCTATCCTACGTGCTTAACGATCGTGATCTAATCACTCTTCCGGTGATTCTGACTCCATTCTAGGTAAGAAAACCCTAACCCTAACCTATTTTAGGGTTTCTATCGGTACAAGTAGCGAAGTAGCTGACTTACCTTGTGATATAGGTCATCATATTGATGTTGACGAAGCATAGAGTTTCTATTCGATTCATTAGGCTTCTACGGCATAAGGTGCGGATTTTAAACACTTAGGTTATCTGTTTTCAAAGCTTTCAATGTCGTTTAATGGTAGATTATTGACGAGGATGCTGATTCACATGTAGAACATGCTGTCCGTTTTCTGTTTCGGTTAAATACGACGAATATGGAACTTTGTGTATTCTATGTATTTGTAGAAAATACCGTATCCGTATAAATTTTTCTGATATGATTTCCATGAGAATTTACCGTGTATGCATGCTAGTTATCGATGTATGACCTGCTTGGCGAAAGGATTCGCCCTAATACACATTTTGGCCAACATAGCTCATGTAGGCTAATGTGTGTAGTCTAAGTGTTTGTTGGAATGACTAAATAATTATGGATTTATGACTTATGCCTGCCCTATCTATGGAATGTAAGAATATGATTGTGTGTATGAGATAACTCCTTGATATAAGGATTCGTCATATTCTATGTTAAAACCAACATACGTCATGTATGTTGGAGTTGTGTAGTCTAAGTGTTTGATAAAATGCCTGTGTGAGAAATTGTGTGACGAACTAAATTTAATAGTGGTGTTGAGATAGGATTCTCAACAACCTGAATGATGTTTATGATTTTCTCCATGCAAGATGTTTGATTTAATCGCTTTACTTATGAAATGTTTGTGTATGGTTTCATATACATGTTGTATCTTCTAACATGTTCGATAACATGCTTGGATTACTTCACTTCAATTATGTCTATCTCATATGCTTATGGGTTCAGATTGTAAGTGTTTGGGGCTATGCTATAGTCCAGGCAGTCGGTAACAGACTTGAACTCGTGGTTGAATTTTATTCACCACGCAGGACATGTTTGATGAACCCGAGCCGTGCGTTGCTTGTCGAGAGTGGTTAGGCCACACGAGGTGCTTGTGCACTTCATGTTGATCAACTCAACGGGCGCTCGTACTAGTCGAACTCATCAAGTAACCCGATTAGCCCGATATATGTTAACCATGTATGAACGTTACTGCTTGAATCTAAAGAACCAAACTTACCAGTGAAAATCCCGTTAACCATGGTACCTCGATCTCCTAAGACTCATGAGCCGGGCATGGTGGTATGGGACACCGTGGTCGAGCTGTTAGCCTACGCCGGGGCGACGAGCCCACTCGTAGTGACCAGTGAGCAACTCAGACTCGTGAGCCGAATACGGTGGTATGGGACACTGTATTCGAGCTGTCGGCCTACACTGATAAGGTGACGGGGGAGTGGTGTAACGAGTGCGTGTAACAGCCCTTGAAGCCCTTTGTAGTGACCTCGAGCGTACTTTAAGTCTACGTGGTGGCGACGACCCTTATGTAGCAACAAGAGTACAAACTAGGCCTGTATTGATAAGGTGATGGGGGAGCGCTGCAACGAGTAGCCCTGACAGCCCTTGCAGCGACCTAGAACCGTACTCCATATAAGATATGTTAGGACTGACGACCCTAGATTGGATCATTGTTGAGAATTGATATAGAGGAGGTACTTTAGCTTCCCAATCCAGCTGTATGAAAAGGACTAATAACAACTCGATAATCATGTTCATATCGCACTGCATGTGCCTGGAAGATGTGGAGCACTGAGGGAAGAAAGTATGCCACGGACGTAAGATGGTGTCGCATGAGGGAGTATGTTGGCGAGGACATACATCATGTCATTTCATCCTTGCATTAATTACAGTATTTATTAATGTTTGATTTTCTTGCTTTATCATTATCGCTTGATTGATTTGATAACATGTTAATCTTTACTTTATGATTCCACTGAGTTAGCTACTCACTCCCACGTTACGGGATGGTGTTGTACACACCAACCAGACCCTGTTATAGTTTCAGATGATGGCGCAGCCTGCGAGGCGGAGCCAGACTTCGAGGATGATGAGAAGGCATTCTCCTATATGCAGTATTCAGGTGGGTCTTCTTAAACCTTGTCCTGATTTGATGGGGTTGCCGGGTTATATGAGTTAGTTGAACACTTTATCTCCTATTAATTGGTATAATTTGACACAAAACATGTATCTACTCAGCCCTGTTACATATTCATATTATGGGGATTTGAAACCACTTATGTACTTTATATATTTATCACAGTCTTTCGCTTGCTTAATTTAGTCATTCCTGGATTATGATATGCTGTTTTTGGTATAATCTCAATCTTGTTTAATGCCCTTCTACAGACAACATGCATTCATCATCATCTATGTTGCATAAGTGACATTTTGGAACTCGGGAGTTGGGTTTCTACTCGACCCCCAATTTTTGGGATGTTACAGATGGCATCAGAGCATGATTTGGATTAAACCGGACCTGGGTTATGGTCTCACGATGTACGCTGTCGCCCTTCTACTTAGGTGGGTGCGAGAAAAACATAGAAACATTTAGAGGACCCCAGCTTCGCTAGTTGGCGAAGTTCACTCAAATCGATCATTTTGATCGAGTCCGTGTGCATCCGTGGTAACATGAAACGTCTCCGGACCACTTCTAGTTCGTTTATTGACGATTTTAGACCCCTATTGATCCTATCCCAGCCTCCAGAAATCGCTAAACGCGATTATACTTCAGAAATGACCCGAACTAGCCCGAATAGGCTCAAAACAGAGGTAGGACCCAATCGGGGCAGTTTTAGGGGGACCCAAAGGGGGACCCACATCATTTTGGACCTAAGGGTGTAAGTGCTATGATTTCATATCCCTTTTGTTGTTAAATTTTGTTGTGTCAAAATCTGTATCTATGTGTTGTATGTCATGTGTTTTATGTTTGAAGACTAGTCATTGCAATCAAGACATATCAAGACATCGCATTTCAAGACAAGATCTTAAATGAAGAAAGTTTTCAAGTCTTGGATGAAGAAATCAAGAATACAAGTATTCAAGTTTGCATGTTCAAGATTTGATCAAGTTTAAGTTTACTAGAAGACTTTGTCAAGTCAAGATCAAGCTCATGAAGGCCTACTACAAGTTTTAAATATTCACAAGCTTCTCTTAAGGGTCATCTGAGTGTACAAACTTTCAATGTCCATCTCACTTTTAAGGTTTGTTTGACCTTAGATTGACCTTAGGATGGGCTTTACTGTAGGTCATTCCGGATACATAACTCATATATTTTTATATGCTTGTTTGGAGTGTTCTATGATCAGTCCTAGGGACTTCAAGACCAGTCCTAGCTTTGCTATGACCAGTCTTAAGTTTTTCAGGACCAGTCCTAGGTAGTTAAAAATTTCTAGATCTTTCTAGCTATCCTATGACCAGTCCTGGATATCCTACGACCAGTCCTATGAGTTCTACAACTCATCCTTCGACCGGTCGTAGCCCTACGACTCAAACTCCAGCAACCATTTTTGGGGTCCTACAACCGGTCTTAGGTGTCTCACGACCAGTCGTAGGTGGCCCACGACCGGTCGTAGACCACCCAAGACCGGTCGTGGAACTGAAAATCTTATCCCGCGAAAATCTTTCAAAAATCTTTGATGCTACGACCAGTCCTAGGATCCTAAGACCAGTCGTAGATGGGATTTTTCAGGGTATAAATAGTGCACGAACTTCAGAGTTTAAGTACTTTAAATCAATTCTATTCAAGCATTCTTTAGGCTATTCTCTGAGATAAGTTTGTGCTTATTTTAAGCTACATTGTGCTTATTTAATATTCCTTTTGCTAGCTTATTTTTATTTAATTTTGATCTACATTCCAATCGTATTAGAAAAGGGGAATTTCTGATATTCCTTCTTCTTGGATTCAAAATCAAATAGATCTAGCCCGTTTGATCTAAAATCAATTAGACTTAGAACCATTCTTGAAGTGAGTATTGGACTTTGAACGTCAAATCGAACTTCTACTCCGATTGGTTCTACCGGGCTTCTTCAAAAGGTGATTCAGGTATTTTACATGTTTTGTAATTTACTTTCTCTGGTTTTTGTTTGAGATTTGCCCGAAAAATCTCATTGTAGTCGTTATCTGAGGAGAGCCAGAAAACTCAGATTGTGGGATTTTTGGATTGTGTAAGCCCGAGATCAAAGACACAATTGTGAAGCTTTTAGGTGAACCTGTGAAACCTATTTTGATAGTGCACGCTAATATCCCCTGTGTGAGGATATTAGGAGTGGAGTAGCAATCTATGTGGCTGTTGGATAACAGTTGGTGTACACACAGGCGAACCACTATATATCGTTGTGTTGTGGATGTGCTTTATTCTTTCATTCCTTTATTCATTTAGTTTTGTGGTTTTTGTTTATGGATGAATGCTGTAATCACTTCAAGCAAGTGTGGATGAATGTTGTAATAACTTAGGATTTATTTTCCGCAAGTTATTTTGATTTCATTACTTATTATTCCTCTTTGGTTTGTGATACAAAGGATGTTCTAGAAATAAGGTTGTCCTACCTTAAACCTCTGGTTTTTGGTGTAAGGTTGTCCTTAGAACTGATAAAGTATCTATCTCTTTATTTTAGGCTATTGTGATTGTTTTCTATTCAGAATTGTGCTTTAAATCTTTTATTGTTCCGCTGTTATTAGTTTTATTTGGCATTGCCCTATTCACCCCCCCTCTAGGGCATATAGCTAGGCCCTTTCAAGTGGTATTAGAGACTAATAGCTTGTGCTTATTGTTTATTTATTGGATTTATTTCCTGAGCTAACGATCTAAGCAATATTAAGATGTCAAATTTTGATAGCCTATCAGTCACTAGGCCACCACCCTTTAACGGCACAAACTATGTTTATTGGAAAGCCAGGATGAGGATCTTCCTCAAATCCTTGGATGAAAGTGTGTGGCTGGCCACAGTGAATGAATGGAACCCTCTTATCATTGAAGTAACTAATGGCGATGGTTCAAAATCTATGAAAGTAACGGCTTATTCGCTTTGGACCACACTTCAGAAAAGTGAAAGTAGTGCAAATGCAAAAGCACTAAATGCAATTACTTGTTCATTATCACTAGATGAATTTAGAAGAATCATCTCTTGTGAAAATGTAAAACAAGTATGAGATATATTAGAAATGACACACGAGGGTACATCTATTGTCAAGAAATCTAAAGTCCAACTCCTCACAACTAAATTTGAAGAAATTCATATGGAGGAGAATGAGATGTTTATGGACTTCTATACTAGATTGAATGACATTGTGAACTCTATGTGGGGTCTTGGTGATAGAATCCCTGAAAGTAAAGTGTGCGCAAAAATACTACATTCACTTCCAGAACGGTTCAATTCTAAAGTGACCGCGATTCAGGAACTTCGTGATACGGATACCATGAGGGTTGAGGAATTAGTTGGTTCACTTCAAATCTATGAGTTATCCTTTAAGGCTCCTAAAGGAAAATTAATTGCTCTCAAATCATCTAAAAATATTTCATAAGAGAGTACTTTAGATTCAGAAAATACCGAAGATGATATGGCACTTTTAGCAAAAAGGTTTTACAAAATTTTCAAAAATAAGAAAAAGGTTGATTTTCAAAAATCAAATAATAAGAGACGATCTAAACCTAGAACTCGTAAATCCTTGAAAGATAGTCAATGTTACAACTATCAAGAGTATGAGCACTTATCTAACAAATGTCCTAAAAAGGACAAATCAAAAAGGAAAAGAATGAAGGCTACTTGGGATGAATCATCTGATTCTGAATCCTCTTCTAAATCAGAAGATTCTGAAACCGAGTCGGGCGATGGTGTTAAAGCCCTTATGACTCTAGTCAAGATCACCTATTCAAATCATGATGATATATCTAGTAAAGAAAATCTGAATAGTGATTGCGATAATGAAGATGATCTTCAAGATGCTTATAATGCCCTTTATAAAGAGAGTTGTAAAATTATTGTCAAGCTTAAATTACAAAAAGAAAAATTTTCTAAGCTTAAGGAAGATTATGAGTCTCTTGTCTTAGAAAAGTCTCATATTTCTGATTCTTTTAAAAAAAATAAAAAATGATTTAGATTTCAAAACCTCCCAAATTGAAGATTTGAAATCCAAAAAAGAGAAACTAAAAAATGAGGTAGCTTCTCTTCTGAGTTTGAAAGACAGATGGAGATATGCCCAAGGTGATCCGAAATTGAAAAAATTATTGTCCGGATCAAGAAAATGTGGCGATCGATCCGGGTTGGGCTATGATAAGAATACATCTCCTAAACAAAAGAATACTACTCCTAAATTTGTAAAAGGAGAGTCTTCAAACTCAAAAGAAAAGAATACTTTTCAAGGTTTTTTTAAAAATTCAAAAGCTTTTCAAAAACCTAAAAGTAGTCATGTCAACTTTAATTTTCAAAACCGAAATCAATTAGCTGAAAAAATTATTGATCTTCTCAAGGAGCTATTAAAGTCGAACTCTATAGGTCGTTCTTACAACAATAGACAGAACAAGACCATCTATACTCCTAAACCCAAAACAGTTATGAAATGGGTTCCTAATGTTGTCAGCTCGGTTGCCCACACTGCTTTCAAAGCAACAAGCCATTCAAAGTGGTACCTAGATAGTGGTTGCTCCAGGCATATGATAGGTGACAAATCTTTATTCACCGATCTTAAAGATATGACCGACGGGTCAGTCACATTTGGTGATGGAAGCAATTGCAAGATTATTGGCTAAGGTACGGTTTAACTTTATAACCTTCCCTTATTGAAGACTGTCTTATATGTTGAGGGTTTAAAACACAACCTATTAAGCATTTCTCAGATATGTGATAATAACCATAGTGTAAAGTTTTCTAATCAAGGTTGTGAGATAGTTAATAAAAAGGGTTCTGTTATATTAACTGGTCGAAGAACTTCTGAAAACTGCTACATCATTAGTGATGCTAGCTCATCTACTCAATCATGTTACATGGTCCATACCGATGAGACTGAATTATGACATAAACGCTTTGGACATGTACACTATCGGAACTTATTTAGATTGAGTAAAAGAGAACTAATTAGAGGTCTACCCAAATTGCAGAAAGTAGACAAAATATGTGGTGAATGCCAGTTGGGAAAACATATTAGGAGCTCTCACAAGAAAGTGAACTCCAATACCACATATAAACCACTCGAGCTTCTCCATATGGATCTTATTGGACCAACCAGATCAGAGAGTCGAGGAGGTAAAAAATACATCTTGGTTATCGTAGATGACTATACCAGATTCACTTGGGTATCATTCTTAAAAGATAAAACTGAAACCCTGGATGAAGTAAAAAAGGTCATCAAATAAATCCAAAATGAGAAAAGTTCTCATGTTAGCAAGATCCGTAGTGATCATGGATCTGAATTCAAAAACAGTAGTTTTGAGAAATTCTGTAGCATCAGGGAATATCACATGAATTCTTAGCGCCCAAAACACCACAACAAAATAGTATAGTTGAAAGAAAAAATAGAGTGCTTTAGGATATGGCTAATGTTATGTTAAATAGTATGAAGCTCTCGAGAAATCTTTGGGCTGAAGCAGTTAATACCGCATGTTATATTATTAATCGGGTTTATACTAGTAAATTCGATAATAAGAATGCTTATGAATTATGGTTTGAAAAGAAACCTACTGTCAAATACTTTCGAGTTTTTGGCAGCAAGTGTTATATTTTACGGGATCGTGAAAATTTGGGTAAGTTTGATACGAAGAGTGACGAAGGAATTTTTCTTGGTTATTCTTTGAACAGTCGAGCTTATAGGGTTCTAAATAAGAGAACTAGTGTGATTCAAGAATCCATCAATGTGGTCATTTATGATCATTTGAATACACCAGCCCCAAGTTCAGATGATGATGAAGCTCTTATTATTGACAATCTAGATATCTCATCAAGTCAAAAAGAATCTGAACTAAGGACTGTTAAAGATCATCCAACCAATCAAATACTAGGAAATCCTCTCACTGGAGTTCATACTCGCAAACAACTTGAGAACATATGTAATTATGTTTGTTTTACATTCCAAATAGAACCGGTCAACGTAAAAGAAGCACTTTCTGATGAAAATTGGATAGTTGCTATGCAGGATGAACTTAATCAATTTGTTCGTAATGATGTCTGGTATCTTGTTCCTAGACCTAAAGATAAAAACATTATTGGAACAAAGTTTGTCTTTAAAAATAAGTCTGATGAACTCAAAAATATTATACGAAACAAGGCTAGACTGGTTGTACAAGGGTACACTCAGATTGAAGGCATCGATTACGATGAAACCTTTGCTCCAGTCGCTCGACTTGAATCAATCAGACCTTTTATTTCCATCGTATGTTTTAAAAAATTTAAAATCTATCAGATGGATGTAAAGAGTGCTTTCTTGAATGATGATTTACATGAAGAAGTGTATGTTGAACAACCTTCAGGGTTTGAAGACCCTAAGTTATCTGACCATGTATTTCATCTCGAAAAGGCTCTCTATAGTCTAAAACAAGCACCCAGGGCATGGTATGAAAAATTGACTAAATTCTTACTTAGTCATAGCTTTCAAGTAGGTAGTGTCGATAAAATGCTTTTTGTTAAAAAGAATAACAATGCTATTTTGATGGTTCAAATATATGTTGATGATATTATTTATGGATCTAGTTGTTCTAACATGTCTACTGAGTTTGCAGAGTTAATGAAATCAAGGTTCGAAATGATCATGGTTGGCGAATTAACTATTTCCTTGGGTTGCAAGTAAAACAACAACCTGATGGAATTTTCATTTCCCAGACCAAATATGCTTCAAACTTAGTTAAAAGGTTTGGATTTGAAAATGGAAAGAACTTTGATACTCCTATGAGTACAACGGTAAAACTCTCAAAAGACTCTTCAGGTAAAGATATAGATCCTAAATTATATCGTAGTATGATTGGTAGTTTGTTATATCTTACTGCTAGTAGACCTGATATCGCATTTAGTGTTGGTATTTGTGCGAGATATCAGTCTAATCCTAAGGAATCACATCTTATTGTTGTTAAACGGATTATTAGATATGTCGTAAGTTCTATAAATTTAGGACTTTGGTATCCTTTTGATACTAATGTTCAATTAGCCGGGTATTCAGATGTTGATTGGGCCGAAAATATTGATGATAGAAAATCAACCAGTGGTGGTTGTTTTTACATTGAAAATTACTTAGTTTCTTGGTTCAGTAAGAAGCAAAACTCAATATCGCTCTTTACTGCTGAGGCTGAATATATTACAGCTGGATATGCATGTACTTAACTAGTTTGGATGAAACGCATGCTTAGTGATTATGGAATTAATCAAGATTCAATGATCTTACATTATGATAATTTCAGTGCTATAAACATTTCCAAAAACCCAATCCAGCATTCACATACTAAGCATATTGACATTAGGTATCATTACATTCGTGAGTTGGTTGAAGAAAAAGTTATTTCATTGGAATATATACCAACCGAAACTCAACTTACTGATATATTTACTAAACCGCTCGACAAAAGTAGGTTTAATAAATTGAAATTTGATCTTGGTATGTGTATTTTACATTGAATATTCTTGCTTGCATGTATCATAGTGTATTATATTTCATATTATAATTGTTTAAATTTTAAATTTTTTCATTAAAAATGCATTTTTGGTCGATTCTCGACCGGTCGTGGTTGTACACGACCAGTCGTGGTTCGACCGGTCGTGAACCACACTCGACCGGTCGTGGATCTTGTGAATGTGATATAATTTGGGGAAAATCCCCTTCTTCATTTCCACACTGACCTACGACGAGTCGTGGCTCGACCAGTCATAGGATTTCTAGTTTTTCTTCAAGGTAAGTCCTATTTCATCATTTTTCTTGAAGATTCATGATCTCTATTCTTTGATTTGTTCATAGTATAGCTTAATTTCATCTCTTGTTGAGTTTTTCAAGGGTTTCCTCTCTATTTGCTGAACTAGAGAAAATCCATCTTTCATTTGTGCATCTTGCTTGTTCTTTGTATATCTTTTTGAATATGGATGTTAAAGGGAAAAAGAAAACATTCCGTGGTCCATCTTCATCCAGATCTGAACCAATAACTAAACGGCACCTTTGGTCATCCGAAGATGATACTCAAGATGTTATGAATATAGCCCATGACATGACATTCAAGTACATGCAAAAATATCTTCGTCGCATAAATAAGGGCTTACACCAAATTTATCCAACTATCCCTGCTCCCTCCTCTGGATCAGATTAAGTGAATTATCTTCTGGATAGTATGTCATTTCCTTTTATTTTGGGTATGTATTATGAATTATGGTTTCATAACATTGTCTTTTGGATATTGTAGTATGGATTATGAATTGATGCTTAAGATTTTTATGATGTCCTTTCATATCTCTTTCTCATTATTTACTTTTTACTCTCTATGTTCTTCTTCCTATTATGCCTTTCCCTTGTCATTTTGTGACAAAAAGGGGGGGTAGTAAGCATTGCTAGAAGGGGAGTAATACGGATAGGGGGAGTAAATTTATTTGTATTGATTAAGAAAGATATGTGGATTGAATTTTTGAGGTTTTCATGTTATGTATTGATTATATGAGCAATACTCGTATTACTCAGGGGGAGTAGAGTATTTTGTGGTTTCATGACTTATCATTCCTTATTATCTTTGATGCTATATGTTTTGTCACAAATTTGACAAAGGGGGAGATTGTAAATGCTATGATTTCATATCCCTTTTGTTGTCAAATTTTGTTGTGTCAAAACCTGTATCTATGTATTATATGTCTTGTGTTTTATGTTTAAAGACTAGTCATTGCAATCAAGACATATCAAGACATCGCATTTCAAGACAAGATCTTAAATGAAGAAAGTTTTCAAGTCTTGGATGAAGAAATCAAGAATAGAAGTATTCAAGTTTGCATGTTCAAGATTTGATCAAGTTCAAGTTTACTAGAAGACTTTGTCAAGTCAAGATCAAGCTCATGAAGGCCTACTACAAGTTTTGAATATTCACAAGCTTCTCTTAAGGGTCATCTGAGTGTACAGACTTTCAATGTCCATCTCACTTTTAAGGTTTGTTTGACCTTAGATTGACCTTAGGATGGGATTTACTGTAGGTCATTCCGGATACATAACTCATATATTTTTATATGCTTGTTTGGAGTGTTCTATGACCAGTCCTAGCTTTGTTATGACCAGTCTTAAGTTTTTCAAGACCAGTCCTAGGTAGTTGAAGATTTCAGATCTTGCTAGCTGTCCTACGACCAGTCTTGGACATCCTACGACCAGTCATGTGAGTTCTACGACTCATCCTTCGACCGGTCGTAGCCCTACGACTCAAACTCCAGCAACCATTTTTGAGGATGTCTCATGACCAGTCATAGGTGGCCCACGACTGGTCGTAGACCACCCAGGACCGGTCGTGGAACTGAAAATCTTATCCTGCGAAAATCTTTGATGCTACGACCAGTCCTAGGATCCTAAGACCAGTTGTAAACAGGATTTTTAAGGCTATAAATAGTACACGAACTTCAGAGTTTTAGTACTTCAAATCAATTCTATTCAAGCATTCTTTAGGCTATTCTCTGAGATAAGTTTGCGTTTATTTTAAGATACATTGTGCTTATTTAATATTCCTTTTTCTAGCTTATTTTTATTTAATTTTGATCTACATTCCAATCGTATTAGAAAAGGGGAATTTCTGATATTCCTTCTTCTTGGATTCAAAATCAAATAGATCTAGCCCGTTTGATCTAAAATCAATTAGACTTAGAACCATTCTTAAAGTGAGTATTGGACTTTGAACGTCAAATCGAACTTCTACTCCGATTGGTTCTACCGGGCTTCTTCAAAAGGTGATTCAGGTATTTTACATGTTTTGTAATTTACTTTCTCTGGTTTTTGTTTAAGATTTTCCCGAAAAATCTCATTGTAGTCGTTATCTGAGGAGAGCCAGAAAACTCAGATTGTGGGATTTTTGGATTGTGTAAGCCCGAGATCAAAGACACAATTGTGAAGCTTTTAGGTGAACCTGTGAAACCTATTTTGATAGTGCATGCTAATATCCCCTGTGTGAGGATATTAGGAGTGGAGTAGCAATCTATGTGGCTGTTGGATAACAGTTGGTGTACACACAGGCGAACCACTATATATCGTTGTGTTGTGGATGTGCTTTATTCTTTCATTCCTTTATTCATTTAGTTTTGTGGTTTTTGTTTATGGATGAATGCTGTAATCACTTCAAGCAAGTGTGGATGAATGTTGTAATAACTTAGGATTTATTTTCCGCAAGTTATTTTGATTTCATTACTTATTATTCCTCTTTGGTTTGTGATACAAAGGACGTTCTAGAAATAAGGTTGTCCTACCTTAAACCTCTGGTTTTTGGTGTAAGGTTGTCCTTAGAACTGATAAAGTATCTATCTCTTTATTTTAGGCTATTGTGATTGTTTTATATTCAGAATTGTGCTTTAAATCTTTTATTGTTCCGCTGTTATTAGTTTTATTTGGCATTGCCCTATTCACCCCCCGTCTAGGGCATATAGCTAGGCTCTTTCAAAGGGGGGAGGAGGACCTCACCCTATGGGCGAGCCCTCACCGAACAGGTCAGAGACCAGTAAGGACCTCGCCGGTTCGGTTAGGCCTCTCCGACCAGCGGGCTAGGCCGGGTCGGGCCAGCGGGCCGATCGAGTTTTGGGGGTTGTGTGACCCCCTGGTGTATGGTTTGTCGAATAAAACCCCCTAGAAGTCGCTCCTCCTTCACAAACTACCCCTCCAAGCTTTCCTTTCTCTCCCAAACTTCTAGTTTTTGGCAAAAATTGCCCCCCCAATCGTTCCCTCTTCCATCTTCGTGCACCATCTCCATTACCCTACTGTAAACCCTTCACTATTGTTGCCTACCCTCTCCATTCTCTCTTATTTAAGCTCTTACATTCCCCATTTGAGGCTCAAATCGTGTAAGCCCTCTAACCCATCCCATTGCTTCATTTTCCTACTTCAATCCTTGTCATTTGAGCCTTGACACACCCTTTAGGGGCTCAAATCCGTGGAGAACCATAGAACCCAATCCTTTCTCACCTCTTTCCTTCATTTTCTTCACTATTCCATGACTTTCTTGGAGCTTGTTGCGGCTCTATTCTCCATTCCCACCATTCTCTCTCTTATGGACAAGAAGAGAGCCCCCGTTGATGAAGCCAGGCCTAGTTTGCCCGCCCGTTCAAGAAGGCCGAGAAGTGCCGTCGCCCTGTGGCTTGGTTGTTGTTATGTTAGGATCCTTGTGTTTTTGTGTTGATGAGCTTAGTAGTGTAGTAGTTGGTAGAAGGTTTTAAATGTTGGGAGTCTTGGTCGCATTATCTCACATGCATCTTCTGTCATGATTCATGTAACACTGTATTCCAGGTATTGTGATAAATTTTGGTAAATGAAATGCATGCAGTCCCTTTTGCTATGAAGTGTGTGGAATGCTTAAGGGATTGTGTATTGCTATGCTATATCTCACGCTTTCCAACATAAGGCCCACTTTCCAAAGCCTTTGAAATTGATTTGAATCCTAACCCACCCACCTACCAAACATGCCACTCCCAATTCTGAGGTGGGAGTCCCATTTTACACAACTTGAGACCATTGGCCATATATGCCCTTGGCATTTTGGACCTAGAGTGGTGCTCCTAGATTTCGAAAGACCTGACAGTATGGGAAATCCAATAAATCGATAACGTGAACCCTAGGACCTCCTTAGCTGGTATGAACATATGTCAACTGCTCGAGCATAGTTAAATTTAAGTCGAGCAACTCAATTTTCACTCAAGCAATTTCTTGTATTAGAAAAGGTATGAAATCATATAGTGCGTGAGCGTAGACCTTGGGTTACAACTATTGGATTACCACTACTCCTAAATTAAAACTAGCCTATTGGTTCTACTAAGTCATGTAAGAGACTGACTATGCTAAGATGATTGAAAGATAGACTTAATTTGTAGGCTTAATTAGGTTGGAGTGAGACCCCACTCCTTCGTTGAATCCCCTAATACTTATAGGCTTCGTTAATCTTTGAGAAGTGTTGAGAATCCATAGCCAATAATGATTTGTCTTTTTAGGCCCAAGAAATTTCTTTAGTTTGTCGTAGACGCACACCCGTCCCTGTGAATCAACCATAACGCCCATCATTTTAACTCTTTTCTATAACCATAGGTACCAATGTCATAGATTCTACAGTATACCTAGTTTCGACATATGGGTCGGGACATAGAGTCTTGAGTCTTGAGAGTAGAATTATTTTTAAGGGGGGTAGAGTATTATGAACCCCATCTAGTTAGGTCGGTTTATTCATCCCTTGGATCAGTGTGGCACAGCGGAAGCGTGGTGGACCCCTACCCCACTGGCCCAGGATTGAAGGAAGTTGATCTAGGTTGTGCGTAAGGATAGGTCTTGAATCTTCCTTAGAATATCAACAATGAAGTACTGGAATAACAACAATTAGGGTTTAAGTGTTAAACCAATTCGTAACAATAGGTAGGGGTTGAAGTACAATAGTCGAGGTCAGTGTATCCATAAATCCGCTCATTACGTATGAACCTAATAGAAGTCTTAGCAAATTCTATGATTAGAACTCTTTTGGGGTAATCTAGTAAGATATTTGTAAGCCCCTACCTCAGACAAAGGTTAAAATGAGGACTCTCTTAGACTAAGACCCAAAGGATAGCCTTATACATAGGAAATTTGAACAATTTCGTGATGGGCATGCCCTAAGTTTTTAGAGTGATTGGACTACGGAGTTACTGAAATAAATAATTGCGAAGCATTTGTGGCTTGACCCAATTCTCAATCCTGGACGACTACTAATGGACTCACAGCTTAGCCGAGCAGAAGACCTGAATCCACCAGGGTTAGAAAGGGATACATTGAGCCTTCTACCCTGGCCAGGTAGATAATCAATGTATCAGGATCAAGCCCACTACAACCATCCCTCCGTATTGGTCGACCATTAGAAATGAATATCTTACTCTATATAGTTGGGAATTGTCATTAAGACTCCAAATAGGTAAAGAAATAAATTGTAGCAAACCATCAGGGTGTAAGAAATGGATAAAGAAGGAGTTTTTAAGGGGGGGTAGACCAAAAGGAACCAGACTAATATAGATTGTATACACCCTACCACGTATAGAAACTTGAAATCAACAAAACTTAGGAAAAAGAAATAATTAATTTTTCCTTAATACCCTTAGGCAATTTCAGGGATGAAATTTTATTTTAAGGGGGGTAGATTGTAACACCCCAGATTTTTGCAACTTGAAATTAGACGTCCTTAGACATAGAACTGCCCTAGGACCTTATTCTGTCATATTCAGTCATAATTAGGGCGTAATTTTAGTTAAGTATTAATAGCCTGAATCACTTTCTATACAAACTACAAAGACCAAAGTACCACCTCAGGCAGAAATCCCTCAAGACCAAATCCTTTAGAAATTAGGCGAGTATTAGCTAGTGCTAAACCATTTTACTTGTAAAATTCACTCTAATCACTTTAAATTCGATCTGTAAGACCCAAAACTTGTAGAATCATTAACGCTAGGTTACCCTAAAATCTAGATTCAAACTCTATTCTCGGTTGCTCTCGAGAGCACACCGAAACTCCGTAATGGACCTGGACCGCACATCGAAAGTCCGATAGCGATGAACTTAGACAAATATGATCGCCTAGTTGGAGTTGACTATCACCTCAAAAATCAAGACCATACGATGTCCTGAGACTATTTCCTTGAGTCCGAAACGAAGAGTGTGAGAAAATGTAGTTTTCTTTATAAATTAAATATAATTTAAGTAATCTGGCACGTGTCACTTGCGGGCCAATAATAAGCATTTAGACCATTGGAATCTGACCCAAATACACCCTCGGATCAGGGAACATTTCCTACTCAGGTCAGTATACTTGGAATCCCTGATCGAGTCTCAGTGACCGCTAAACTAAAACTGGTCCACCACGTGCGATCTGGAAGTCTGACTGGGATGAAAACTTAACTCCACCTAGATCTAATATTGGTGAGCTTAAGTACGACCACATTTAGTAACAGGACCTCCAGAAGTGCTCCGTTGAGACGGAACAGTCCGTATTTGGACATAACCTAAGTATACCATGGCCCTGAGTCTAATTTGGAGAGTTTTGGGCCTATATAAGGACCTTAAACCCTCACTCTCTCATCCTATACGAATTTGGGAAGACCTAGGAGAGAAGAGAGAAAAGAGAGAAAAAGTGTGAGAGAAGTGGGAGGATCTTCCTGCTATCCTACCCTGCTATCCTACGTGCTTAACCATCGCGATCTAATCACTTTTCTGGTGATTCTGACTTCATTCTAGGTAAGAAAACCCTTACCTTAACCTATTTTAGGGTTTCTATCGATACAAGTAGCGAAGTAGCTGACTTACCTTGTGATATAGGTCGTCATATTGACGTTGACGAAGCATAGAGTTTCTATTCGATTCATTAGGCTTCTACGGCGTAAGGTGTGGATTTTAGATTCTTAGGTTATCTGTTTTCAAAGCTTTCAATGTCATTTAATGGTAGATTGTTGACAAGGATGCTGATTTACATGTAGAACATGCTGTCCGTTTTCTGTTTCGGTTAAATATGAAGAATATGGAATTTTATGTATTCTATGTATTTGTAGAAAATACCGTATCCGTATAAATTTATCTGATATGATTGCCATGAGAATTTTCCATGTATGCATGCTACTTATCGATGTATGACCTACTTGGCGAAAGGATTCGCCCTAATACACATTTTGGCCAACATAGCTCATGTAGGCTAATGTGTGTAGTCTAAGTGTTTGTTGGAATGACTAAATAATTATGGATTTATGACTTATGCCTGCCCTATGTATGGAATGTAAGAATATGATTGTGTGTATGAGATAACTCCTTGATATAAGGAATCATCATATTCTATGTTGAAACCAACATACGTCATGTATGTTGAAGTTGTATAGTCTAAGTGTTTGATAAATTGCCTGTGTGAGAAATTTTGTGACGAACTAAATTTAATAGTGGTGTTGAGATAGGATTCTCAACAACCTAAATGATGTTTATGATTTCCTCCATGCAAGATGTTTGATTTAATCGCTTTACTTATGAAATATTTGTGTATGGTTTCATATACATGTTGTATCTTCTAACATGTTCAATAACATGCTTGGATTACTTTATTTCAATTCTGTCTATCTCATATGCTTATGGGTTCAGATTGTAAGTGTTTAGGACTATGCTATAGTCCAGGCAGTCGGTAACAGACTTGAACTCGTGGTTGAATTCTATTCGTCATGCAGGACGTGTTTGACGAACTCGAGCCGTGTGTTGCTTGTTGACAGTGGTTAGGCCACACGAGGTGCTTGTGCAGTTCATGTCGATCAACTTAACGGGCGCTCATACTAGGCGAACTCGTCAAGTAACCCGATTAACCCGATGTATGTTAACCATGTATGGACGCTACTGCTTAAATCTAAAGAACCAAAATTACCAGTGGAAATCCCATTAACCATGGTACCTCGATCCGCTAAGACTCATGAGCTGGGCATGGTGGTATGGGACACCGTGGTTGAGCTGTCGGCCTACGCTGGGGCGACGAGCCCACCCATAGTGACTAGTGAGAAACTCAGACTCGTGAGCCGAATACGGTGGTATGGGACATTGTATTCGAGTTATCAGCATACACTGATAAGGTGATGGGGGAGCGGTGCAACGAGTGCGTGCAACAGCCCTGACAGCCCTTTGTAGTGACTTTGAGCATACTTTGAGTCTATGTGGAGGCGACGACCCTTCTGTAGCAACAAGAGTACAAACTAGGCCTGTATTGATAAGGTGATGGGGGAGCGGTGCAAGGAGTGCGTGCAACAGCCCTTGCAGTGACCTAGAACCGCACTTCGTATGAGATATTGTAGGACTGACGACCTTAGATTGGATCATTAGTAGGAATTGATATAGGGGAGGTACTTTAGCTTCCCAATCCTGTTATATGAAAAGGACTAATAACAACTTGGTAATCATGTACATATCGCATTGCATGTGCCTGGAAGACGTGGAGCACTGAGGGAAGAAAGCATGCCGTGGACGTAAGATGGTGTCGCATGAGGGATTATGTTGGCGAGGGCATACATCATGTCATTTCATCCTTACATTAATTACAGTATTTAGAAATGTTTGATTTGCTTGCTTTATCATTATCGCTTGATTGATTTGATAACATGTTAATCTTTGCTCTATGATTCCACTGAGTTAGTTACTCACTCCCACGTTACGGGATGGTGTTGTACACACCAACCAGACCCTGTTGTAGTTTCAAATGATGGCACAGCCTGTGAGGCGGAGCCAAACTTCGAGGATGATGAGAAGGCATTCTCCTATATGCAGTATTCAGGCGGGTCTTCTTAGACCTTATCCTGATTCGATGGGGTTCCCAGGCTATATGATTTAATTGAACACTTTATCTCCTGTTAATTGGTATAATTTAACACAAGACATGTATCTACTCAGCCCTGTTACATATTCATATTCTGGGGATTTGAAACCACCTATGTACTTTATATATTTATCATAGTCTTTCGCTTGCTTAATTTAGTCATCCATGGAGTATGATATGCTGTTTTTGGTATAATCTCAATCTTGTTTAATGCCCTTCTACAAACAACATGCATTCATCATCATCTATGTTGCATAAGTGACATTTTGGAACTCGGGAGTTGGGTTTCTACTCGACCCCCAAATTTTGGGATGTTACAGATGTATTAGGGCCCATGGGTTGAGGCCCATTCTGATGTATTTGGGGCCCATGGGTTGAGGCCCATTGTGATGTATTTGGAGCCCATGGGTTGAGGCCCATTATGCTGTATTTGAGGCCCATGGGTTGAGGCCCATTGTGATGTATTAGGGTCCATGGGTTGAGGCCCATTGTGATGTATTTGAAGCCCATGGGTTATGGCCCATTGTAGTGTATTTAGGGTCATGGGTTGAGGCCCATTGTATGTATTCAAGGCCCACTATTGAGGCCCACCTTATTACGTGTATGAGGCCCATCTTACTTTATTTGCAGCCGTTGTTGAGGTCCACCTTAATGTATATGAGGCCTATGTGATACGGCCCATTTGATGTATTAGGTGCCCATGGGTCGAGTCCCAATGGGATGTACGAAGGCCCATTGTAATGTGTGATTCCATTATGATTTATGTAATGATATTTATGGTGAGCAGAGCCTTGGGAGCAATGTTGGTTTGAAATCCACATTGTAAGTACAATGTGGTTAAATGTCCACATTGTAACTCTCCCTAAGGCCCATTGATAGGCTCATACTTGTTGATAGTTCATTACTTTATAACATGCTTAGTATAACTCCATGACGCACAACTCATTTGTATCGGTCCATTTGATCGGCCTGCTTGTATCGGTCATTTGATTGATTTAGCCCATATGATTGATTAGGCCCATCTTGATATATTTGTGGCCTATTGCTGAGGCCATATATAAGGCCCATGTTATGAGGCCCACTCTGATATACTTGCAGATGGGTATGTTATGAGTAGGCCCACTTGCTGCTTGTGCAGGGCCCACTTTTCGTGTATATGAGACCCATTAATGCGGTCCACTTGATGTATATTGAGGTCCATGGGTCGTAGCGCACTATGATGTATAATGCGGTCCATGGGTCATAGCCCACTATGATGTATATTGAGATCCATGGGTCATAGCCCATTATGATGTATCTGAGGACCATGGGTCGTGGCCCATGATGATGTATATTAGACCCATGTATTTGGCCCATTATGATGTATATTCAACCCTTATATGAAGTCGTGGGCCCACAGTATGTTCGGCCTATGTGGGACACTCCTTAGAGCAATATTGGTTGATTATCCACATTGATGGGCAATGATGGTTAAATATCCACCTCGTGACCTTCCCTTAGGGCTTGTTAGGCCGATTATCGTGATCGATTGCGAATTTCAATTATACAGGCCGATTCTGATTGTCGAGGCCGCGTATCGAGGCCGATTCTCATTGTCGAGGCCGAGGCCAATTGTCGAAACCTATAGGATGTATGCGCGACCTGTAGTTAGATCTCATTATGATGTATTCGTGGTCTATGAGCAAGGCCATTGTGACATGTATTAGGCCCATGATGCATGACCCATTTGATGTATTCGAGACCCATGTGTAGGGCCCCCATGTCATGTATTTAAGGCCCATGAGCAGGGCCCACTTATTGTGTATATGTGGTCCTTGGGCAAGGCCCACTGTGTTGTATATTAGGCCTTTGTATGAAGCTGTGGGCGCATTATATGTTAGGCTCTACGTGTGTCATTCCTTGGGGGTAATGTTGGTTAAATGTCCACATTATCGAGGTTAATCGTCGATGCCGATTATTGATATCGATTATGAGTATGTGACTGCATAGTATCATGATACATGCCCATACACATCATCTGCATGTTTGTTATGAAATGTGATTGACCATTGCATATGTCATTGGGTATGATGATATGAGACTCCCTGATAGGCGGAGGTTATCTCACATGAGCACACGGTATGCGCAGGATTGATGCATGATTGGATTGTATGACTCATGCATCTTGCATTGTGTTGTGATTACTGCACGCCCTAGTGAAATCAGGGTCGTAGACTCCACAGGCATATCGTGAATGGCCAGATGGCCCTGGGTGAATATCTGTTCGAGCATCGAGCTGTCATAGATGGCCCTGGGTGAAAATTCCTAAACACTCTTGGTACCAGAGGATGCCCCAACGTCGAGACTGAGTGGATACATGAGTGCCCGAGTACCGAATACTAGGAGGCTGCATCTCCTACTGTGTCATGGTCGGTTGGGAGGGGGTGTGGCCTTACCCGCCCGAGCATAGGGGGCATTACTAGGCTGAGTTTGACCAGCTCAAGGAATGGGTCCGCTATCGATGTGCCGGATAGGTATTGGCAGACTATTGGCCAGGCGAATAGTAAGGTTTCTTACACTCACTTGGACTGTGCAGCTAGAGAGAGCGGTAGTGCCATTTAGAGTGTAATAGACCCCGGTGATTTCTCCAGAGAGTAACCGTATTGACATGTGGACTTATTGAGCAGGAATTACATATCCATTCATTTATTTATTCACTATCCACTCGGGCTGGTGGTGCGTAACTATTTATTACGTGTACCCTCGCATGGCCAGAATTTTGGTTGGGCACGTGACTAAACTGAGATAAGGAGTTTACCACATTGAGTTATCCTATCCAAATTTAGGTATGAGACTGATTTGGATAGAAGTCTCTTTTGGTGGACCCCGTAGCCTGTGATACTGTGTACTATCATCTCGACTTCACATTCCAGCATGGTCATTTCATTCGCACCGCATATTACATCGCATCCGCAGTACTTAGCATTTTGGATTACTATGTTTTTGTACTTATATTTCCTTGATGAGGTTAATGGTATTCGTGGCTCGTCAGGATTTGCATATTGTCTTGCATCCTCAGCATCTGTTATTGTCATATTATGTTTTGCATCGCATAACCTTAGTACGACTGATATGGCTGATATCACTCATGGACTTACCAGTATATTTTCGCTTACTCTGATATCGTATGATTCATGATCTTGTTAGTATTTCCACTTATCCCAATGTTGAATGATTTATGTGCTTTATTGTATGCTTAGCACTTACCTTACACATGTATGCTTAGCACTTACCTTACACACACTTCCACCACCCTCTAAGCTTTTGTAAGCTTATGCACGATAGATGCGTGCAGGTGACATTAGGTTGCAGCAGTTTTGGGCTTGGAGCGTGCAGCTGTCTTCTGGAGCTTTGATTTCGATATTTTCCTTTCAGTATTGTATTCAAATAATTATATTAGTGGATATGTGATGATGATGTTGCCTTTGTAATTTGGGTTAACTTAAAGTTATGCTTATTATGAGTTAAACGTATAAAAAAAAATCCTCTGTGTAGGATCCCAAGATCGGAATCTGGCGTATAAACGCTAGGAGCCGAGAATGGGGTACTACAGAGGCTGTCGGCACCGAATTCAGGGATTGTGATTCTTGTGAATTCGATTTTTGGGTTTGGAGCATGATAATTTGGACAGGTCGTGTTTATGTATTTACTCGAAATTAATGGAGAAAACCCGGATGTGCGTCAGAGCTATCCAGATAAGTGGGGGTCCTTGGAAGGTGGGAACCGCTGTTATGACCATGATGAAGTTGTCCATTTCCTATGAACAGTATTGGAGGGGCCTGACCATTTGTACAAGTTATGTTTATGTATTTTCTCAAAATTAATGGAGCAAACTCGGATGTGCGCCAGAGCTATCCGGATGAACGGGGGTCACTGGAAGGTGGGAACCGCTGCTATGACCATGATGTAGCTGTCAATTTCCTATGGACAACATTGGAAGGGCCTGGCCAATTGGACAGGCCATGTTTATATTTATTTTTGCAAGGACCACACCCTTAATCTAAACACATCCTAAACCTATAACCTAAACCTATTCTCAATTATCTAAACCAAAAACCTATAACCTAAACCTAAACCTTTAACCTAAACCTATTCTGAAATCCCAAAATTTATACTTATAACATAAAACCGATGACCTAAACCTATTCTAAAATCCCAAAAGCTATACTTATAACCTAAACCTATTCTTAAATCCCAAAAGCTATACCTAAACCTAAACTTAAACCTATAACCTAACCTTAACCTAAACCAAAAATCGTAACCTATAACCTATAACCCAAACCTAAACCTAAAACCTAAATATATTCTCAAATCCCTAAACCTAAACCTACACCTAATCCTAATCTCAACTCCCTAAGTAAAACCTAAACCTAAACTTGAAAAACCAAACATAAATCAGATCCCGAACCCAAACCCGAATTCTGAAACCTAAACCTTAACCTATTCTCAATTCTCAAAAGCTAAATGTATTCTCAAATCCCTAAACCTAAACCTACACCTAATCCTAATCTCAACTCCCTAACCTAAACCTAAACCTAAACTTGAAAACCCAAACATAAATTCGATCCCGAACCCAAACCCGAACCCGATTTCCTAAACCTAAACCTTAACCTATTCTCAATTCCCTAAACCTTAACCTAAAACCTAAATGAATTCTCAAATCCCTAAACCGAAACCTACACCTAATCTTAAACTCAACTCCCTAACCTAAACCTAAACCTAAACCCTTTCCTGAACCCGAACCCGATTTCCTAAACCTAAACCTTAACCTATTCTCAATTCCCTAAACATAAACCTAAAACCTAAATGTATTCTCAAATTCCTAAACCTAAACCTACACCTAATCTTAATCTCAACTCCCTAACCTAAACCTCTACCTAAACTTGAAAACCCAAACCTAAACCCGATCGCGAACCCGAACACGATTTCCTAAACCTAAACCTTAACCTATTCTCAATTCCCTAAACCTAAACCTAAAATCCAAATGTATTCTCAAATCCCTAAACCGAAACCTACACCTAATCCAAATCTCAACTCCCTAACCTAAACCTAAACCTAAACTTGAAAAGCCAAACCTAAACCCGGTTCCGAACCCGAACCCAATTTCCTAAACCAAAACCTTAACCTATTGTCAATTCCCTAAACCTTAACCTATAACCTAACCTAAACCTAAACCTATAACTTGCACATATAACCTAAACCTAAGCCTAAAACTAAAACCTAAACTTAAAATCGAAATGTATTCTCAAAACCTTAAAACCTAAACCTAATCCTAATATTAACTCCTTAACCTAAACTTGAAAACCCAAACCTAAACCCGATCCCAAACCCAAACCCGATTTCCTAAACCTAAACCTTAACCTATTCTCAATTCCCTAAAACTATAGCTTATAACCTAAACCTAAACCTTAACCTACACTTATAACCTAAACCTAAACCCAAGCATAAAACCTAAACCTCAGACCAAAAACCTAAATGTATTCTCAAATCCCTAAACCTAAAATTACACCTAATCCTAATCTCAACTCCCTAACCTAAACCAAAACGTAAACTTGAAAACCCAAACCTAAACTCGATCCTGAACCCGAACCCAAACCCGATTTCCTAAACCTAAACCTTAACATGTTCTCAATTCCATCAACCTAGACCTATAACCGAACCTAAACATAAACCTATAACCTACACTTATAACCTAAACCTAAACCTATAACCTAAATGTTTTCTCAAATTCCTAAACCGAAACCTACACCTAATCCTAATTTTAACTCCCTAACCTAAACCTAAACCAAAACATGAAAACCCAAACCTAAACCTGATTCCGAACCCGAACCCGCTTTCCTAATCCAAAACCTTAAACTATTTTCAATTCCCTAAACCTAAACCTAAAACCTAAATGTTTTCTCAAATTCATAAACTAAAACCTACACCTAATCCTAATCTCAACTACCTAACCTAAACCTAAACCTAAACCTAAACTTGAAAACCCAAACCTAAACCCGATCCCGAACCCGAATCCAATTTCCTAAACCTAAACTTTAACCTATTCTCAATTCCCTAAACCTAAACCTAAAACCTAAATGTATTCTCAAATCCCTAAATTGAAACCTACACCTAATCCTAATCTCAACTCCCTAACCTAAACCTAAACCTAAACTTGAAAAACCAAACCTAAACCCGATCCCGAACCCGAACCCGATTTCCTATACCTAAACCATAACCTATTCTCAATTCACAAAACCTAAATCTATTCTCAAATTTCTAAACCTAAACCAGCACCTAATCCTAATCTCAACTCCCTAACCTAAACCTAAACCTAAACTTGAAAACCTAAACCTAAACCCAATCCCAAACCCGAACCCGATTTCCTAAACCTAAACCTTAACCAATTCTCAATTCCCTAAACCAAAACCAAAAACCTAAATGTATTCTCAAATCCCTAAACTGAAACCTACACCTAATCCTAATCTCAACTCCCTAACCTAAACCTAAACCTAAACTTGAAAAGCCAAAGCTAAACCCGATCCTGAACCCGAACCCGATTTCCTAAACCTAAACCTGAACCTATTCTCAATTCCCTAAACCTTAACCTATAACCTAACCTAAACCTAAATCTATAACCTGCACTAATAACCTAAACCTATAACCTAAACCTAATCCTAAAACTTAAACCTAAACCTAAAATCAAAAAGTATTCTCAAATCCTTAAAACCAAAACCTAATCATAATCTCTACTCCTTAACCTAAACCTGAAAACACAAACCTAAACCCGATCCTGAACCCGAACTCGATTTCCTAAACCTAAATCTTAACCTATTCTCAATTCCCTTAACTTTTAGCTTATAACCTAAACCTAAACCTTAACCTAAACCTAACCCTAAACCATAACCTACACTTATAACCTAAACCTAAACCTAAGCCTAAAACCTAAACCTAAACCTAAACCTTAACCTACACTTATAACCTAAACCTAAACCTAAGCCGAAAACCTAAACCTACGACCTAAAACCTAAATGTATTTTCAAATCCCCAAACCTAAACCTACACCTAATCCAAATCTTAACTCCCTAACCTAAACCTAAACTTAAACTTGAAAACCCTAACCTAAACCCAAACCCGAACCCGAACTCGAACCCGATTTCTTAAACCTAAACCTTAACCTGCTCTCAATTCCCTCAACCTAGGCCTATAACCTAACCTAAACATAAACCTATAACCTACACTTATAACCTAAACCTAAACCTAAAACCTAAATGTATTCTCAAATCCCTAAACTGAAACCTACACCTAATCCTAATCTCAACTCCCTTACCTAAACCTAAACCTATACTTGAAAACCCAAAACTAAACTCGATTCCGAACCCGAATCCGATTTCCTAAAGCTAAACCTTAACCTATTCTCAATTCTCTAAACCTAAATGTATTCTCACATCCCTAAACCTAAACGTACACCTAATCCTAACTCAACTCCCTAACCTAGAGCTAAAACTAAACTTAAAAACCAAAACCTAAACCCGATCCCGAACCTGAACCCGAATTCCTAAACCTAAACCTTAACCTATTCTCAATTCCCTAAACCTAAACATAAAACCTAAATGTATTCTCAAATCCCTAAACCAAAAACTACACCTAATCCTAATCTCAACTCCCTAACCTAAACCTAAACCTAAACTTGAAAACCCAAACATAAACCCGATTCCGAACCCAACTCGATTTCCTAAACCTAAACCTTAACCTATTGTCAATTCCCTAAACCTACGACCTAAAACCTAAATATATTCTCAAATCCCAAAACCTTATTCTACACCTAATCCTAATCTCAACTCCCTAACCTAAACCTAAATCTAAACTTGAAAACCCAACCCTAAACCCAAACTTAAACCCGAACCCGATTTCCTAAACCAAAACGTTAACCTATTCCCAATTCCCTAAACCTAGACCTATAACCTAACCTAAACATAAACATATAACCTACGCTTATAACCTAAACCTAAACCTATAACCTAAATGTATTCTCAAATCCCTAAACCGAAACCTACACCTAATCCTAATCTCAACTCCCTAACCTAAACCTAAACCTAAACTTGAAAAGCCAAAGCTAAACCCGATCCTGAACCCGAACCCGATTTCCTAAACCTAAACCTGAACCTATTCTCAATTCCCTAAACCTTAACCTATAACCTAACCTAAACCTAAATCTATAACCTGCACTAATAACCTAAACCTATAACCTAAACCTAATCCTAAAACTTAAACCTAAACCTAAAATCAAAAAGTATTCTCAAATCCTTAAAACCAAAACCTAATCATAATCTCTACTCCTTAACCTAAACCTGAAAACACAAACCTAAACCCGATCCTGAACCCGAACTCGATTTCCTAAACCTAAATCTTAACCTATTCTCAATTCCCTTAACTTTTAGCTTATAACCTAAACCTAAACCTTAACCTAAACCTAACCCTAAACCATAACCTACACTTATAACCTAAACCTAAACCTAAGCCTAAAACCTAAACCTAAACCTAAACCTTAACCTACACTTATAACCTAAACCTAAACCTAAGCCGAAAACCTAAACCTACGACCTAAAACCTAAATGTATTTTCAAATCCCCAAACCTAAACCTACACCTAATCCAAATCTTAACTCCCTAACCTAAACCTAAACTTAAACTTGAAAACCCTAACCTAAACCCAAACCCGAACCCGAACTCGAACCCGATTTCTTAAACCTAAACCTTAACCTGCTCTCAATTCCCTCAACCTAGGCCTATAACCTAACCTAAACATAAACCTATAACCTACACTTATAACCTAAACCTAAACCTAAAACCTAAATGTATTCTCAAATCCCTAAACTGAAACCTACACCTAATCCTAATCTCAACTCCCTTACCTAAACCTAAACCTATACTTGAAAACCCAAAACTAAACTCGATTCCGAACCCGAATCCGATTTCCTAAAGCTAAACCTTAACCTATTCTCAATTCTCTAAACCTAAATGTATTCTCACATCCCTAAACCTAAACGTACACCTAATCCTAACTCAACTCCCTAACCTAGAGCTAAAACTAAACTTAAAAACCAAAACCTAAACCCGATCCCGAACCTGAACCCGAATTCCTAAACCTAAACCTTAACCTATTCTCAATTCCCTAAACCTAAACATAAAACCTAAATGTATTCTCAAATCCCTAAACCAAAAACTACACCTAATCCTAATCTCAACTCCCTAACCTAAACCTAAACCTAAACTTGAAAACCCAAACATAAACCCGATTCCGAACCCAACTCGATTTCCTAAACCTAAACCTTAACCTATTGTCAATTCCCTAAACCTACGACCTAAAACCTAAATATATTCTCAAATCCCAAAACCTTATTCTACACCTAATCCTAATCTCAACTCCCTAACCTAAACCTAAATCTAAACTTGAAAACCCAACCCTAAACCCAAACTTAAACCCGAACCCGATTTCCTAAACCAAAACGTTAACCTATTCCCAATTCCCTAAACCTAGACCTATAACCTAACCTAAACATAAACATATAACCTACGCTTATAACCTAAACCTAAACCTATAACCTAAATGTATTCTCAAATCCCTAAACCGAAACCTACACCTAATCCTAATCTCAACTCCCTAACCTAAACCTAAACCTAAACTTAAAAACCCAAACCTAAACCCTATCCCGAAGCCGAACCTGATTTCCTAAACCTAAACCTAAAACCTAAATGTATTCTTAAATCCCTAAACTGAAACTTACACCTAATCCTAATCTCAACTCCCTAACATAAACCTAAACCTACACCTAATCCTAATCTCAACTCCCTAACCTAAACCTAAACCTAAACTTGAAAACCCAAACCTAAACCCTATCCCGAACCCGAACCTGATTTCCTAAACCTAAACCTTAACCTATTCTCAATTCCCTAAACTTAAACCTAAAACCTAAATGTATTCTCAAATCCCTAAACCTAAACCAACCCTTAATCCTAATCTCAACTCCCTAACCTAAACGTAAACCTAAACTTGAAAACCCAAACCTAAACCCAATCCCGAACCCGAATTTGATTTCCTAAACCTAAACCTTAACCTATTCTCAATTCCCTAAACCTTAACCTATAACCTAACCTAAACCTAAACCTATAACCTACACTTATAACCTAAACCTATAACCTAAACCTAAGCCTAAAACTTAATCCTAAACCTAAAATCGAAATGTATTCTCAAATCCAGAAAACCTAAACCTAATCCTATCCCTAACCTAAACTTGAAAACCCAAACCTAAACCCGATCCCGAACCCGAACCCAATTTCCAAAACCTAACCCTTAACCTATTCTCAATTCCCTTAACCTATAGCTAATAACCTAAACCTAAACCTTAACCTACACTTATAACCTAAACCTAAACCTAAGCCTAAAACCTAAACCTACGACCTAAAACCTAAATGTATTCTCAAATCCCTAAACCTAAACCTACACCTAATCCTAATCTCAACTCCCTAACCTAAATCAAAACCTTAACTTGAAAACCCAAACCTAAACCCGATCCTGAACCCGAACCCAAACCTGATTTCCTAAACCTAAACCATAACCTGTTCTCAATTCCATAAACCTAGACCTATAACCTAGCCTAAACATCAACCTATAACCTACACTTATTACCTAAACCTAAACCTATAACCTAAATGTATTCTCAAATCCCTAAACTGAAACCTACACCTAATCCTAATCACAATTCCCTAACCTAAACCTAAACCTAAACTTGAAAACCCAAACCTAAACCTGATTCTGAAACCGAACCCGATTTCCTAAACCTAAACCTAAAACTATTCTCAATTCCCTAAACCTAAACCTAAAACCTAAATGTATTCTCAAATCCCTAAACCAAAAGCTACACCTAATCCTAATCTCAACTCCCTAACCTAAACCTAAACCTAAACTTGAAAACCTAAACCTAAACCCGATCCCGAACCCGAATCCGATTTCCTAAACCTAAACCTTAACCTATTCTCAATTCCCTAAACCTAAACCTAAAACCTAAATGTATTGTCAAATCCCTAAACTGAAACCTACACCTAATCCTAATCTCAACTCCCTAACCTAATCCAAAACCTAAAATTGAAAAACCAAACCTACACCCGATCCCGAACCTGAACTCGATTTCCTATACCTAAACCTTAACCTATTCTCAATTCACTAAACCTAAATCTAAAACTTAAGTGTATTCTCAAATCCATAAACCAAAATCTACACCTAATCCTAATCTCAACTCCCTAACCTAAACTTGAAAACCTAAACCTAAACCCAATCCTGAACCTGAACCCGATTTCCTAAACCTAAACCAAAAACCTAAATGTATTCTCAAATCCCTAGACTGAAACCTACACCTAATCCTAATCTCAACTCCCTTACCTAAACCTAAACCTAAACTTGAAAAGCCAAACCTAAACCCGATCCTGAACACGAACCCGATTTCCTTAACCTAAACCTAAACCTATTCTCAATTCCATAAACCTTAACCTATAACCTAACCAAAACCTAAATCTATAACCTGCACTTATAACCTAAACCGATAACCTAAACCTAAGCCTAGAACTTAAACCTAAACCTAAAATCAAAATGTATTCTCAAATCCTAAAAACCTAAAACTAATCCTAACCTCAACTCCCTAACCTAAACTTGAAAACCCAAACCTAAACCCGATCCCGAACAAGAACTCTATTTCTTAAACCTAAACCTTAACCTATAGCTTATAACCTAAACCTAAACCTTAACCTAAACCTAAACCTAAACCTTAACCTTAACCTACACTTATAACCTAAACATAAACCTAAGCCTAAAACCTAAACCTAAACCTAAACCTTAACCTACACTGATAACCTAAACCTAAACCTAAGCCTAAAACATAAACCTATGACCTAAAACCTAAATGTATTCTCAAATCCCTAAACCTAAACCTACACCTAATCCTAATCTCAACTACCTAACCTAAACCTAAATCTAAACTTAAAAACCCTAACCTAAACCCGATCCCGAACCTGAACCCGAACTCGGTTTCCTAAAGCTAAACCTTAACCTGTTCTCAATACCCTCAACCTAGACCTATAACCTAACCTAAACATAAACCTATAACCTACACTTATAACCTAAACCTAAATCTAAAACCTAAATGTATTCTCAAATCCCTAAACTGAAACCAACACCTAATCCTAATCTCAACTCCCTAACCTAAACCTAAACCTATACTTGAAAACCCATACCTAAACCCGATTCCGAACCCGAACCTGATTTCCAAAACCTAAACCTTAACCTATTCTCAATTCCCGAAACCTAAACCTAAAACCTAAATGTATTCTCAAATCCCTAAACCTAAACATACACCTAATCCTAATCTCAACCCCCTAACCTAAAGCTAAACCTAAACTTGAAAACTAAAACCTAAACCCGATCCCGAACCCGAACCCGAATACCTAAACCTAAACCTTAACATATTCCCAATTCCCTAAACCTAGACATAAAACCTAAATGTATTCTTAAATCCCTAAACCAAAAACTACACCTAATCCTAATCTCAACTCCCTAACCTAAACCTAAACCAAAACTTGAAAACCAAAACCTAAACCCAATTCCAAACCCAAACTCAATTTCTTAAACCTAAACCTTAACCACTTCTCAATTTCCTAAACTTACGACCTAAAACCTAAATGTATTCTCAAATCCCTAAACCAAAACCTACACCTAATCCTAATCTCAACTCCCTAACCTAAACCTAAATCTAAACTTGAAAACCCAACCCTAAACCCGATCTTGAACCCGAACCCGTTTTCCTAAACCATAACCTTAACCTATTCTCAATTCCCTAAACCTAGACCTATAACCAAACCTAAACATAAACCTATAACCTACACTTATAACCTAAACCTAAACCTATAACCTAAATGTATTCTCAAATCCCTAAACCAACACCTACACCTAATCCTAATCTCAACTCCCTAACCTAAACCTAAATCAAAACATTAAAACCCAATTCCAAACCCGAACCAGATTTCCTAAACCTAAACCTTAACCTATTCTCAATTTCCTAAACTTAAACCTAAAACCTAAATGTATTCTCAAATCCCTAAAACTAAACCTACCCCTAATCCTAATCTAAACTCTAAACTTGAAAACCCAAACCTAAACCCGATCCTGAACCCGAATCTGATTTCCTAAACCTAAACATTAACCTATTCTCAATTCCTAAAATCTAAACCTAAAACTTAAATGTATTCTCAAATACCTAAACCGAAACCTACACCTAATCCTAATCTCAACTCCCTTACCTAAACTTGAAAACCCAAACCTAAACCATATCCCGAACCCTAAACCAATTTCCTAAACCTAAACCTTTAACCTATTCTCAATTCCCTAAACCAATAGCTTATAACCTAAACCTAAACCTAAACCTAAACCTATAACCTATAACCTAAACCTAAACCTAAAACCTAAATGTATTCTCAAATCCCTAAACCTAAACCTAAACCTAATCCTAATCTCAACTCCCTAACCTAAACCTAAACCAAAACTTGAAAACCCAAACATAAACCCGATCCCAAATCCGAACCTGATTTCCTAAACCTAAACCTTAACCTATTCTCAATTCCCTAAACCTAAACCTAAAACCTAAATGTATTTTGAAATCCCTAAACATAAACCTAAAACCTAAATGTATTCTCAAGTCCCTAAACTTAAAACTACACTTAATCCTAATCTGAACTCCCTAACCTAAACTTGAAAACCCAAACCTAAACCCGGTCCCGAACCCGAACCCGATTTCCTAAACCAAAACCATAACTTATTCTCAATTCCCTAAACCTTAACCTATAACCTAACCTAAACCTAAACCTATAACCTGCACTTATAACCTAAACCTATAACCTAAACCTAAGCCTAAAACTTAAACCTAAACCTAAAATCGAAATGCACTCTCAAATCCTTAAAACCTAAACCTAATCCTAATCTCAACTCTCTAACATAAACTTGAAAATCCAAACCTATACCTGATCCCGAACCTGAACCCAATTTTCTAAACCTAAACCTTAACCTCTTCTCAATTCCCTTAACCTATAGGTTATAACCCAAAGCTAAACCTTAACCTACACATATAACCTAAACCTAAACCTAAGCCTAAAAACTAAACCTACGACCTAAAACCTAAATGTATTCTCAAATCCCTAAACCTAAACCTACACATAATCCTAATCTCAACTCCCTAACCTAAACTAAAACCTAAACTTGAAAACCCAAACCTAAACCCGATCCCGAACCCGAACCCAAACCTGATTTCCTAAACCTAAACCTTAACCTGTTCTCAATTCTCTAAACCTAGACCTAAAACCGAACCTAAACATAAACCTATAACCTACACTTATAACCTAAACTTAAACCTAAAACTTAAATGTAATCTCAAATCCCTAAACCGCAACCTACATCTAATCCTAATCTCAACTCCTTAACCTAAAACTACACCTAAACATGAAAACTCAAACCTAAACCGGATTTCGAACACGAACTCGATTTTCTAAACCTAAACCTTAACCTATTCTCAATTCCCTAAACCAAAACCTAAAACCTAAATGTATTTTCAAATCCCTAAACCAAAACCTACACCAAATCCTAATCTCAACACCCTAACCTAAACCTAAACCTAAACTTGAAAACCCAAAGCTAAACCCGATCCCGAACCCGAATCCGATTTCCTAAACCTAAACCTTAACCTATTCTCAATTCCCTAAACCTATACCTAAAACCTAAATGTATTCTCAAATACCTAAACTCAAACTTACACCTAATCCTAATCTCAAATCCCTAACGTAAACCTAAAGCTAAACTTGAAAAACCAAACCTAAACCCGATCACGAACCCGAACACAAATTCCAAAATTGAAACCTCAACCTACTCTCAATTCCCTAACCCTAAATCTAAAACCTAAATGTATTCTCAAATCCCTAAACCTAAACCTACACCTAATCCTAATCTCAACTCCCTAACCTAAACCTAAACCTAAACTTGAAATCCTAAACCTAAAACCAATCCCGAACCCGAACCCGATTTCCTAAACCTAAACCTTAACCTATTCTCAATTCCCTAAACCAAAACCAAAAATCTAAATGTATTCTCAAATCCCTAAACCGAAACCTACACCTAATCCTAATCTCAACTACCTAACCTAAACCTAAACCTAAACTTGAAAATCTAAAGATAAACACGATCCCGAACCCGAATCCAATTTTCTAAACCTAAACCTTAACCTATTCTCAATTCCCTAAACCAAAACCAAAAACCTAAATGTATTCTCAAATCCCTAAACCGAAACCTACACCTAATCCTAATCTCAACTCCCTAACCTAAACCTAAACCTAAACTAGAAAATCCAAAGCTAAACCCGATCGCGAACCCGAACCTGATTTCCTAAACCTAACCCTTAACCTATTCTCAATTCCCTAAACCTAAACCTATAACCTGCACTTATACCCTAAACTTATAACCTAAACCTAAGCCTAAAACTTAAACCTAAACCTAAAATCAAAATGTATTCTCAAATCCTTAAAACCTAAACTTAATCCTAATCTCAACTACCAAACCTAAAATTGAAAACCCAAACCTAAACCCGATCCCGAACCCGAACTCGATTTCCCAAACCTAAACCTTAACTTATTCTCAATTCCCTTAACCTATAGCTTATAACCTAAACCTAAACCTAGGCCTAAAACCTAAACCTACGACCTAAAACCTAAATGTATTCTCAAATCCCTAAACCTAAACCTACACCTAATCCTAATCTCAACTCCCTAACCTAAACCTAAACTTGCAAACCCTAACCTAAACCCGATCCCGAACCCGAACTCGAACCCGATTTCTTAAACCTAAACCTTAACATGTTCTCAATTCCCTCAACCTAGACCTATAACCTAACCTAAACATAAACCTATAACCAACACTTATAATCAAAACCTAAACGTAAAACCTAAATGTATTCTCAAAACCCTAAACCGAAACCTACACCTAATCCTAATCTCAACTCCCTAACCAAAACCTAAACCTATACTTAATAACCCAAACCTAAACCTGATTCCGAACCCGAACCCGATTTCCAAAACCTAAACCTTAACCTATTCTCAATTCCCTAAACCTAAACTTAAAACCTAAATGTATTCTCCAATCCCTAAACCTAAACCTACACCTAACCCTAATCTTAACTCCCTAACCTAAAGCTAAACCTAAACTTGAAAACCAAAACCTAAACCCGATCCCGAACCCGAACCCGAATTCCTAAACCTAAACATTAACCCATTCTCAATTCCCTAAACCTAAACATAAAACCTTAATGTATTCTCAAATCCCTAAATCGAAAATTACACCAAATCCTAATCTAAACTCCCTAACCTAAACCTAAACCTAAACTTGAAAACAGAAACCTAAATCTGATTCCGAACCCAAACTCGATTTCCTAAACCTAAACCTTAATCTATTCTCAATTCCCTAAAACTACGACCTAAAACCTAAATCTATTCTCAAATCCGTAAACCTAAACCTAAACCTAATCCTAATCTCAACTCCCTAACCTAAACCTAAATCTAAACTTGAAAACTCGAACCTAAACCCGATCCTGAACCTGATCCCAATTTCCTAAACCTTAACCTTAACCTATTCTCAATTCCCTAAACCTAGACCTATAACCTAACCTAAACATAAACCTGTAACCTACACTTATAACCTAAACCTAAACCTATTACCTAAATTTATTCTCAAATCCTTAAACCAAAACCTACACCTAATCCTAATCTCAACACCCTAACCTAAACCTACAACTAAACTTGAAAACCCAAACCTAAACCCAATTTCGAACTTGAACCAGATTTCCTAAAGCTAAACCTTAACCTATTCTTAATTTCCTAAATTTAAACCTTAAACCTAAATGTATTCTCAAATCCCTAAACAGAAACCTACACCTTATCCTAATCTTAACTCCCTAACCTAAACCTAAACCGAAACTTGAAAACCCAAACCTAAACCCGATCCCGAAACCGAATCTGATTTCCTAAACCTAAACTGTAAACTTTTCTCAATTCCCTAAATCTAAACCTAAAACCTAATTGTATTCTCAAATCCCTAAACCGAAACCTACACCTAATCTTAATCTCAAATCCCTTACCTAAACCTAAACCTAAACTTGAAAACCCAAACCTAAACCCGATCCCAAACCCGAACCCGATTTCCTAAACCTAAACCTTTAACCTATTGTCAATTTCAAAAATAAATAGCTTATAACCTAAACCTAAACCTAAACCAATAACCTATAACCTAAACCTAAACCTATAACGTATAACCTAAACCTAAGCCTAAAACCTAAATGTATTCTCAAATCCCTAAACCTAAACCTACACCTAATCCTAAGCTCAACTCCCTGACCTAAACCTAAACCTAAACTTGAAAACTCAAACATAAACCTGATCCCGAACCCGAACCCGATTTCCTAAACCAAAACCTTAACCTATTCTCAATTTCATAAATCTTAACCTATAACCTAAGCTAAACCTAAACCTATAACCTACACTTATAACCTAAACCTAAACCTAAGCCTAAAACCTAAACCTAAACCTAAAACCTAAATGTATTCTCAAATCCTTAAACCTAAACCTACACCTAAACCTAATCTTTACACCCAAACCCAAACTTAAACCTAAACTTGAAAACCCAAACCTAAACCCGATCCCCAAACCAATTTCCTAAACATAAACCTTAATCTATTCTCAACCTAAACATTAACCTAAACCTAAACCTTAACATAAACCAAAACTTAAACCTAAACCAAAACTTATAACCTAAACCTATACCTATAACCTAAACTTATAACCTATAACCTAACCTTAACCTAAACCTATAACATAATACCTAAACCTAAACCTAAGACCTAAATGTATTCTCAAATCCTTAAACCTAGACCTACACCTAATCCTAATCTCAACTCCCTAACCTAAACTTGAAAACCCAATCATAAACCTGATCCTGAACCCGAATCCGATTTCTTAAACCTAAACCTTAACCTATTCTCAATTCCATAAACCTAAACCTAAAACCTAAATGTATTCTCAAATCCTTACACCAAAACCTACACCTAATCCTAATCTCAACTCCTTAACGTAAACCTAAACCTAAACTTGAAAACCCAAACCTTAACACAATTCCTAACCCGAACCCGATTTCCTAAACCTAAACCTTAACCTATTCTCAATTCCCTAAACCTAAAACTAAAACCTAAATGTATCTTAACTCCCTAACCTAAACTTGAAAAGCCAAACCTAAACCCAGTCTCGAACCCGAACCCGATTTCCTAAACGGGTTTAGGTTTGGCTTTTCAAGTTTAGGTTTAGGTTTAGGTTAGGGAGTTGAGATTAGAATTAGGTGTAGGTTTCGGTTTAGGGATTTGAGAATACATTTAGGTTTTAGGTATAGGTTTAGGGAATTGAGAATAGGTTAAGGTTTAGGTTTAGGAAATCGGGTTCGGGTTCGGGATTGGGTTTTGGTTTGTCTTTTCAAGTTTAGGTTTAGGTTTAGGTAAGGGAGTTGAGATTAGGATTAAGTGTAGGTTAATGTTTAGGGATTTGAGAATACATTTAGGTTTTAGGTTTAGGTTTATGGAATTGATAATAGGTTAAGGTTTAGGTTTAGGAAATCGGGTTTGGGTTCGGAATCGGGTTTAGGTTTGGGTTTTCAAGTTTAAGTTTAGGTTTAGGTTAGGGAGTTGAGATTAGGATTAGGTGTAAGTTTTGGTTTAGGGATTTGAGAATACATTTAGGTTTTAGGTTTAGGTTTAGGGAATTGAGAATAGGTTAAGGTTTAGGTTTAAGAATTCGGATTCGGGTTCAGGATCGCGTTAAGGTTTGAGTTTTCAAGTTTAGGTTTAGGTTTAGGTTAGGGAGTTGAGATTAGGAATAGGTGTAGGTCTAGGTTTAAGGATTTGAGAATACATTTAGGTCTTAGGTTTAGGTTTAGGTATTATGTTATAGGTTTAGGTTAAGGTTAGGTTATAGGTTATAAGTTTAGGTTATAGGTATAGGTTTAGGTTATAGGTTATGGTTTAGATTTAGGTTTAGGTTTATGTTATGGTTTAGGTTTAGGTTAATGTTTAGGTTGAGAATAGGTTAAGGTTTAGGTTTCAGAAATCGGTTTGGGGATTGGGTTTAGGATTGGGTTTTCAAGTTTAGGTTTAAGTTTTGGTTAGGGAGTTGAGATTATGTTTAGGTGTAGGTTTAGGTTTAAGGATTTGAGAATACATTTAGGTTTTAGGCTTAGGTTTAGGTTATAAGTTTATGTTTAGGTTATAAGTGTAGGTTATAGGTTTAGGTTTAGGTTAGGTTATAGGTTAAGGTTTAGGGAATTGAGAATAGGTTAAGATTTAGGTTTAGGAAATCGGGTTCGGGTTTGGGATCGGGTTTATGTTTGAGTTTACAAGTTTAGGTTTAGGTTTAGGTTAGGGAGTTGAGATTAGGATTAGGTGTAGGTTTAGGTTTAGGGATTTGAGAATACATTTAGTTTTTAGGTTTAGGTTTAGGTTATAGGTTATAGGTTTAGGTTTAGGTTTAGGTTTAGGTTATAAGCTATAGGTTTTTTGAATTGAGAATAGGTTAAAGGTTTAGGTTTAGGAAATCGGGTGCGGGTTCGGGATCGGGTTTAGGTTTGGGTTTTCAAGTTTAGGTTTAGGTTTAGGTAAGGGAGTTGAGATTAAGATTAGGTGTAGGTTTCGGTTTAGGAATTTGAGAATACATTTACGTTTTAGGTTTAGATTTATGGAATTGAGAAAAGGTTAAGGTTTAGGTTTAGGAATTCGGGTTTGGGTTCGGGATCGGGTTTAGGTTTAGTTTTTGAAGTTTAGGTTTAGGTTTAGGTTAGGGAGTTGAGATTAGGGTTAGGTGTAGGTTTCGGTTTATGGATTTGAGAATACATTTAGGTTTTTGGTATAGGTTTAGGGAGTTGAGAATAGGTTACAGTTTAGGTATAGAAAATTGGATTCGGGTTTGGGATCGGGTTTTGGTTTTGGTTTTTAAGTTTAGGTTTAGCTTTAAGTTAGGGAGTTGAGATTAAGATTAGGTGTAGGTTTAGGTTTATGGATTTGAGAATACATTTAGGTTTTAGGTTTAGGTTTAGGGAATTGAGAATAGGTTAAGGTTTAGGTTTAGGAAATTGGGTTCAGGTTCAGAATCGGGTTTAGGTTTAGGTTAGGGAGTTGAGATTAGGATTAGGTGTAGGTTTCGATTTAGGGATTTGAGAATACATTTAGGTTATAGGTTTAGGTTTAGGTTATAAGTTTAGGTTATAGGTTTATGTTTAGGTTAGGTTATAGGTCTGGGTTAAGGGAATTGAGAACAGGTTATGGTTTAGGTCTAGGAAATTGGGTTCGGGTTCGGGTTCGGGATCGGGTTTAGGTTAGGGTTTTCAAGTTTAGGATTAGGTTTAGGTTAGGGAATTAAGATTAGGATTAGGTATAGGTTTAGGTTTAGGGATTTGAGAATACATTTAGATTTTAGGTCGTAGGTTTAGGTTTTAGGCTTAGGTTTAGGTTTCGGTTATAAGTGCAGGTTAAGGTTTAGGTTTAAGTTTAGGTTAAGGTTTAGGTTTCGGTTTTAAGTTATAGGTTAAGGGAATTGAGAATAGGTTAAGGTTTAGGTTTCAGAAATCGAGTTTGGGTTCGGGATCGGGTTTAGGTTTGGGTTTTCAAGTTTAGGTTAAGGAGTTGATATTAGGATTAAGTATAGGTTTTAAGGATTTGAGAATACATTTCAATTTTAGGTTTATGTTTAAGTTTTAGGCTTAGGTTTAGGTTATAAGTGCAGGTTATAGGTTTAGGTTTAGGTTAGGTTATAGGTTAGGGTTTAAGTTTAGGAAATCGGGTTCGGGTTCCGGATTGGGTTTAGCTTTGGCTTTTCAAGTTTAGGTTTAGGTTTAGGTTAGGGAGTTGAGAATAGGATTTGGTGTAGGTTTTGGTTTATGGATTTGAGAATACATTTAGGTTTTTGGTTTTGGTTTAGGGAATTGAGAATAGGTTAAGGTTTAGGTTTAAAAAATCAGGTTCGGGTTCGAGATTGGGTTTAGGTTTAGGTTTTCAAGTTTAGGTTTAAGTTTAGGTTAGGGAGTTGGGATTAGGATTAGGTGTAGGTTTAGGTTTAGAGATTTGAGAATACATTTACGTTTCAGATTTAGGTTTAGTAAATTGAGAATAGGTTAAGGTATAGGTTTAGGAAATCGAGTTCGGGTTCGAGATCAGGTTTAGGTTTGGTTTTTCAAGTTTAGGTTTAGGTTTAGGTTAGGGAGTTGAGATTAGGATTAGGTGTAGGTTTCAGTTTAGGGATTTGAGAATACATTTAGTTTTAGGTTTAAGTTTAGGGAATTGAGAATAGGTTAAGGATTAAGTTTAGGAAATTGGATTCGGGTTCGGGATCGGGTTTAGGTTTGGGTTTTCAAGTATAGGTTTAGGTTTAGGTTAAGGAGTGGAGATTAGGATTAGGTGTAGGTTTAGGTTTAGTGAGAATACATTTAGATTTTAGGTTTAGGTTTAGGGAATTTGTAAGTGCTATGATTTCATATCTCTTTTGTTGTCAAATTTTGTTGTGTCAAAACCTGTATCTATGTATTATATGTCTTATGTTTTATGTTTGAAGACTAGTCATTGCAATCAAAACATATCAAGACATCGCATTTCAAGACAAGATCTTAAATGAAGAAAGTTTTCAAGTCTTGGATGAAGAAATCAAGAATAGAAGTATTCAAGTTTGCATGTTCAAGATTTGATCAAGTTCAAGTTTACTAGAAGACTTTGTCAAGTTAAGATCAAGCTCATGAAGGCCTACTATAAGTTTTGAATATTCACAAGCTTCTCTTAAGGGTCATCTGAGTGTACAGACTTTCAATGTCCATCTCACTTTTAAGGTTTGTTTGACCTTAGATTGACCTTAGGATGGGCTTTACTGTATGTCATTCCGGATTCATAACTCATATATTTTTATATGCTTGTTTGGAGTGTTCTAAGACCAGTCCTAGGGACTTCAAGACCAGTCCTAGCTTTGCTACGACCAGTCTTAAGTTTTTCAGGACCAGTCCTAGGTAGTTGAAGATTTTTGAATCTTTCTAGCTGTCCTACGGCCAGTCCTGGACATCCTACGACCAGTCCTGTGAGTTCTACGACTCATTCTTCGACCGGTCGTAGCCCTACGACTCAAAATCCAGCAACCATTTTTGGGGTCCTACGACCGGTCGTAGGTGTCTCACGACCAGTTGTAGGTGGCCCACGATCGGTCGTAGACCATCCAGGACTGGTCGTGGAACTGAAAATCTTATCTCGCCAAAATCTTTCAAAAATCTTTGATGCTATGACCAGTCTTAGGATCCTAAGACCAATCGTAGACAGGATTTTTCAGGCTATAAATAGTGCACGAACTTCAGAGTTTTAGCACTTCAAATCAATTTTATTTAAGCATTCTTTAGGCTATTCTCTGAGATAAGTTTGTGTTTATTTTAAGCTACATTGTGCTTATTTAATATTCCTTTTGCTAGCTTATTTTTATTTGATTTTGATCTACATTTCAATCTTATTAGAAAAGGAGAATTTCTGATATTCCTTCTTCTTGAATTCAAAATCAAATAGATCTAGCCCATTTGATTTAAAATCAATTAAACTTAGAACCATTCTTAAAGTGAGTATTGGACTTTGAACATCGAATCGAACTTCTACTCTGATTGGTTCTACCGGGATTCTTCAAAAGGTGATTCAGGTATTTTACATGTTTTGTAATTTACTTTCTCTGGTTTTTGTTTGAGATTCGCCAGAAAAATCTCATTGTAGTGGTTATCTGGGAGAGCCAGAAAACTCAGATTGTGGGGTTTTTGGATTGTGTAAGCCCGAAATCAAAGACACAATTGTGAAGGTTTTAGGTGAACCTATGAAACCTATTTTGATAGTGCATGTTAATATCCCCTGTGTGAGGATATTAGGAGTGGAGTAGCAATCTGTGTGGCTGTTGGATAATAGTTGGTGTACACACAGGCGAACCACTATATATCATTGTATTGTGGATGTGCTTTATTCTTTCATTCCTTTATTCATTCAGTTTTGTGGTTTGTGTTTGTGGATGAATATTGTAATCACTTCAAGCAAGTGTGGATGAATGTTGTAATAACTTAGGATTTATTTTCGGCAAGTTATTTTGATTTCATTACTTATTATTCCTCTTTGGTTTGTGATACTAAGGACGTTCTAGAAATCAAGTTGTCCTACCTTAAACCTCTAGTTTTTGGTGTAAGGTTGTCCTTAGAACTGATAAAGTATCTATCTCTTTATTTTAGGCTATTGTGATTGTTTTATTTTCAGCATTGTGCTTTAAATCTTTTATTATTCCGCTGTTATTAGTTTTATTTGGCATTGCCCTATTCACCTCCCCTCTAGGGCATATAGTTAGGCCCTTTTCAGAATTGAGAATAGGTTAAGGTTTAGGTTTAGAAAATTGGGTTCGGGTTCAGAATCAGGTTTAGGTTTAGGTTTAGGTTAGGGAGTTGAGATTAGGATTAGGTGTAGGTTTCGGTTTAGGGATTTGAGAATGCATTTAGGTTATAGGTTTAGGTTTAGATTATATGTGTAGGTTATAGGTTTATGTTTAGGTTAAGTTATAGGTCTAGGTTTAGGGAATTGAGAACAGGTTAAGGTTTAGGGATTTGAGAATACCTACACCTATAAGATTTGGTGTAAGTTTAGGTTTAGGGATTTGAGAATACATTTATGTTTTAGGTCATAGGTTAAAGTTTTAGGAATTCTCAAATGCCTACACCTAATACTAATCTCAACTCCCTATCCTAAACCTAAACCTAAACTTGAAAACCAAAACCTAAACTCGATCCCTAACCCGAACCCAAACCCGATTTCGTAAACCTAAACCTTAACCTGTTCTCAATTCCTTAAACCTAGACCTATAACCTAACCTACCCATAAACCTATAACCTACACGTATAACCTAAACCTAAACCTATAACCTAAATGTATTCTCAAATCAATAAACCGAAACCTACACCTAATCCTAATCTCAACTCTCTTGTAAGTGCTATGATTTCATATCCCTTTAGTTGTAAAATTTTGTGGTGCCAAAACCTATATCTATTTCTTGTATATCTTGTGTTTTATGTTTGAAAACTAGTCATTGCAATCAAGACATATCAAGACATCGCATTTCAAGACAAGATCTTAAATGAAGAAAGTTTTCAGGTCTTGGATGAAGAAATCAAGAATAGAAGTTTTCAAGGTTGCATGTTCAAGGTTTGATCAAGTTCAAGTTTACTAGAAGACTTTGTCAAGTCAAGATCAAGCTCATGAAGGCCTACTACAAGTTTTGAATATTCATAAGCTTCTCTTAAGGGTCATCTGAGTGTACAAACTTTCAATGTCCATCTCACTTTTAAGGTTTGTTTGACCTTAGATTGACCTTAGGATGAGCTTTATTGTAGGTCATTCCGGATACATAACTCATATATTTTTTAGAGTGTTCTAAGACCAGTCCTAGGGACTTCAAGACCAGTCCTAGCTTTACTACGACCAGTCTTAAGTTTTTCAGGACCAGTCCTAGGTAGTTGAAAATTTTTGAATCTTTTTAGCTATTATACGACCAGTCCTGTGAGTTCTACGGCTCATCCTTCGACCGGTCGTAGCCCTACGACTCAAACTCCAGCAACCATTTCTAGGGTCGTACGACCGGTCGTAGGTGTCTCACGACCAATCATAGGTGGCCCATGACCAGTCGTAGACCATCCAGGACCTGTTGTGGAACTAAAAATCTTATCCCGCGAAAATCTTTTGAAAATCTTTGATGCTACGATCAGTCCTAGGATCCTAAGACCAGTCGTAGACGGGATTTTTCAGGCTATAAATTGAGCATGAACTTTAGAGTTTTAGTACTTTAAATCAATTCTATTCAAGCATTCTTTAGGCTATTCTCTGAGATAAGTTTGTGTTTATTTTAAGCTATATTATGCTTATTTAATATTCCTTTTGCTAGCTTATTTTTATTTGATTTTGATCTACATTCCAATCTTATTAGAAAGGGGGAATTTTTTATATTCCTTCTTCTTGGATTCAAAATCAAATAGATCTAGCCAGTTCGATCTAAAATCAATTAGACTTAGAACCATTCTTAAAGTGAGTATTGGACTTTGAACGTCGAATCGAAATTCTACTCCGATTGGTTCTACCGGGCTTCTTTAAAAGGTGATTCATGTATTTTACATGTTTTGTAATTTACTTTCTCTGGTTTTTATTTGAGATTCGCCAGAAAAATCTCATTGTAGTGGTTATCTGAGGAGAGCCAGAAAACTCAGAATGTGGGGTTTTTGGATTGTGTAAGCCCGAGATCAAAGACACAATTGTAAAGGTTTTAGGTGAACTTGTGAAACCTATTTTGATAGTGCATGCTAATATCCCCTGTGTGAGGATATTAGGAGTGGAGTAGTAATCTTTGTGGCTGTTGGATAACAGTTGGTGTACACACAGGCGAACCACTATATATCGTCGTGTTGAGGTTGTGCTTTATTCTTTCATTCCTTTATTCATTCAGTTTTGTGGTTTGTGTTTGTGGATGAATGTTGTAATCACTTCAAGCAAGTGTGGATGAATGTTGTAATAACTTAGGATTTATTTTTCGCAAGTTATTTTGATTTCATTGCTTATTATTCCTCTTTGGTTTGTGATACAAAGGACGTTCTAGAAATAAGGTTGTCCTACCTTAAACCTCTGATTTTTGGTGTAAGGTTGTCCTTAGAACTGATAAAGTATCTATCTCTTTATTTTAGGCTATTGTGATTGTTTTATATTCAGTATTGTGCTTTAAATCTTTTATTATTCCGCTGTTATTAGTTTTATTTGGCATTGCCCTATTCACCTCCCCTCTAGGGCATATAGATAGACCCTTTCAAGTGGTATCAGAGACTAATAGCTCGTGCTTATTGTTTATTTATTGGATTTATTTCCTGAGCTAACGATCTAAGCTATATTAAGATGTTAAATTTTGATAGCCTATCAATCACTAGGCCACCACCCTTTAATGGCACAAACTATGCCTATTGGAAAGCCAGGAAGAGGATCTTTCTCAAATCCTTGGATGAAAGTGTGTGGCTGGCCACAGTAAATGAATGGAACCCTCCTATCACTGAAGTAACTAATGGCGATGGTTCAAAATCTATGAAAGTAACGGCTTATTCGCTTTGGACCACTCTTCAGAAAAGTGAAAGTAGTGCAAATGCAAAAGCACTAAATGCAATTACTTGTGCATTATCACCAGATGAATTCAAAAGAATCATCTCTTGTGAAATTACAAAATAAACATGGGATATATTAGAAATGACACACAAGGGTACATCTATTGTCAAGAAATCTAAAGTCCAACTCCTCACAACTAAATTTGAAGAAATTCATATGGAGGAGAATGAGATGTTTATGGACTTCTACACTAGATTGAATGACATTGTGAACTCTATGTGGGGTCTTGGTGATAGAATCCCTGAAAGTAAACTGTGCGCAAAAATACTACATTCACTTCCTGAACGGTTCAATTCTAAAGTGACCGCGATTCAGGAACTTCGTGATACGGATACCATGAGGGTTGAGGAATTAGTTGGTTCACTTCAAACCTATGAGTTATCCTTTAAGGCTCCTAAAGAAAAATCAATTGCTCTCAAATCATCTAAAAATGTTTCACAAGAGAGTACTTCGAATTCAGAAAATACCGAAGATGATATGGCACTTTTAGCAAAAAGTTTTTACAAAATTTTTAAAAACAAGAAAAAGGTTGATTTTCAAAAATCAAATGATAAGAGACGATCTAAACCTAGAACTTGTAAATTCTTGAAAGATAGTCAATGTTACAACTGTCAAGAGTATGGGCACTTATCTAACAAATGTCCTAAAAAGGACAAATCAAAAAGGAAAAGCATGATAGCTACTTGGGATGAATCATCTGATTTTGAATCCTCTTCTAAATTAGAAGATTCTAAAACTGAGTCGAGCGATGGTGTTAAAGCCCTTATGACTCTAGCCAAAATCACCTATTCAGATTATGATGATATATCTAGTGAAGAAAATCTAAATAGTGATTGTGATAATGAAGATGATCTTCAAGATGCTTATAATGCCCTTTATAAAGAGAGTTGTAAAATTGCTGTGAAGCTTAAATTACAAAAAGAAAAATTTTCTAAGCTTAAGGAAGATTATGAGTCTCTTGTCTTGGAAAAGTATCATATTTCTGATTCTTTTGAGAAAACCAAAAATAATTTAGATTTCAAAACCTCCCAAATTGAAGATTTGAAATCCAAAAAAGAGAAACTCAAAAATGAGGTAGCTTCTCTTCTGAGTTTGTAAGACACATGGAGATATGCCCAAGGTGATCCGAAATTGGAAAAATTATTGTACGGATCAAGAAAATGTGGCGATCCATCCGGGTTGGGCTATGATAAGAATACATCTCCTAATCAAAAGAACACTGCTCCTAAATTTGTAAAAGGAGAGTCTTCAAACTCAAAAAAAAGAATACTTTTCAAGATTTTTCTAAAAATTTAAAAACTTTTCAAAAACCTAAAAGTAGCCATGTCAACTTTAATTTTCAAAACCGAAATCAATTAGCTGAAAAAATCATTGTTCTTCTCAAGGAGCTACTAAAGTCGAACTCTATAGGTCATTCCTACAACTATATACAGAAAAAGACCATCTATACTCCTAAACCCAAAGCAGTTATGAAATGAGTTCCTAAAGTTATCATCTTGGTTGCCCACACTGCTTTCAAAGCAACAAGCCATTCAAAGTGGTACCTAGATAGTGGTTGCTCCAGGCATATGACAAGTGACAAAGCTTTATTCACCGATCTTAAAGATATGACTGACGGGTCAGTCACATTTGGTGATGGAAGCAATTGCAAGATTATTGGCTAAGGTACGGTTCAACTTTATAACCTTCCCTTATTTAAGAATGTCTTATATGTTGAGGGTTTAAAACACAACCTATTAAACATTTCTTAGATATGTGATAACAACCATAGTGTAAAGTTTTCTAATCAAGGTTGTGAGATAGTTAATAAAAAGGGTTCTGTAATATTAACTGGTCGCAGAACTTCTGAAAACTGCTACATCGTTAGTGATGCTAGCTCATCTACTCAATCATGTTACATGGTCCATACCGATGAGACTGAATTATGGCATAAATGCCTTGGACATGTACACTATCGGAACTTATTTAGATTGAGCAAAAGAGACATAATTATAGGTCTACCTAAATTACAAAAGTAGACAAAATATGTGGTGAATGCCAGTTGGGAAAACAGATTAGGAGCTCTCACAAGAAAGTGAACTCCAATACCACATATAGACCACTCGAGCTTCTCCATATGGATCTTATTGGACCAACCAGATCAGAGAGTCGAGGAGGCAAAAAATACATCTTGGTTATTGTAGATGACTATACCAGATTTACTTGGGTATCTTTCTTAAAAGACAAAACTGAAACCCTGGATGAAGTAAAAAAGGTCATCAAATGAATCTAAAATGAGAAAAGTTCTCATGTTAGTAAGATCCGTAGTGATCATGGATCTGAATTCGAAAACAGTAGTTTTGAGAAATTCTGTAGTGATCAGGGAATATCACATGAATTCTCAGTGCCCAAAACACCACAACAAAATGGTATAGTTGTAAGGAAAAATAGAGTGCTTCAGGATATGGCTAATGTTATGTTAAATAGCATGAAGCTCTCTAGAAATCTTTGGGCTGAAGCAGTTAATACCGCATGTTATATTATCAATCGGGTTTATACTAGTAAATCTGATAATAAGACTGCTTATGAATTATGGTTTGAAAAGAAACCTACTGTCAAATACTTTCGAGTTTTTGGCAGCAAGTGTTATATTTTACGGGATCATGAAAATTTGGGTAAGTTTGATACGAAGAGTGACGAAGGAATTTTTCTTGGTTATTCTTTGAACAGTCGAGCTTATAGGGTTCTAAATAAGAGAACTGGTGTGATTCAAGAGTCCATCAATGTGGTCATTGATGATCATTTGAATACACCAGCCCTAAGTTCAGATGATGATGAAGCTCTTATTATTGACAATCTAGATATCTCATCAAGTCAAAAAGAATCTGAACTAAGGACTGTTAAAGATCATCCAACCAATCAAATACTTGGAAATCCTCTCACTGGATTTCGTACTCGCAAACAACTTGAGAACATATGTAATTATGTTTGTTTTACATCCCAAATAGAACTGGTCAACGTAAAAGAAGCACTTTCTCATGAAAATTGGATAGTTGCTATGCAGGATGAACTTAATTAATTTGTTCGTAATGATGTCTGGTATCTTGTTCCTAGACCTAAAGATAAAAACATTATTGGAACAAAGTGGATCTTTAAAAATAAGTTTGATGAACTCGAAAATATTATACGAAACAAGGCTAGACTAGTTGTACAAGGGTACACTTAGATTGAAGGCATCGATTACGATGAAACCTTTGCTCCAATCGCTCGCCTTAAATCAATCAGACTTTTTATTTCCATCACATGTTTTAGAAAATTTAAAATCTATCAGATGGATGTAAAGAGTGCTTTCTTGAATGGCGATTTACATGAACAACCTTAAGGGTTTGAAGACCCTAAGTTATCTGACCATATATTTCGTCTCAAAAAGGCTCTCTATGGTTTAAAACTAGCACCCAGGGCTTGGTATAAAAAATTGAATAAATTCTTACTTAGTCACAGCTTTTAAGAAGTGTCGATAAGACACTATTTGTTAAGAAGAATAACAATGATATTTTGATGGTTCAAATATATGTTGATGATATTATTTATGGATCAACTTATTCTAACATGTCTATTGAGTTTGCAGAGTTAATGAAATCAAGGTTCGAAATGAGCATGGTTGGCGAACTTAATTATTTCCTAGGGTTGCAAGTAAAACAACAACCTGATGGAATTTTCATTTCTCAGACCAAATATGCTTCAAACTTGGTTAAAAGGTTTGGATTTGAGAATGGTAAGAACTTTGATACTCTTATGAGTACAACGTTAAGACTCTCAAAAGATTCTATAGGCAAAGATATAGATCCTAAACTATATCATAGTATGATTGGTAGTTTGTTGTATTTTACTGCAAGTAGACCTGATATTGCATTAAGTGTTAGAATTTATGCGAGATATCAGTCTAATCCTAAGGAATCACATCTTACTACTATTAAATGGATTATTAGATATGTCGCAAGTTCTATAAATTTGGGACTTTGGTATCCTTTTGATACTAGTGTTCAATTAGCCGGGTACTCAGATGCTGATTGGGCTAGAAATATTGATGATAGAAAATCAACCAGTGGTGGTTGTTTTTACATTGGAAATTGCTTAGTTTCTTGGTTCAGCAAGAAGCAAAGCTCAATATCGCTCTCTACCCCTGAGGCTGAATATATTGCAGCTAGATATGCATGTACTCAACTAGTTTGGATGAAACGCATGCTTAGTGATTATGAAATTAATCAAGATTCAATGATCTTACATTGTGATAATTCCAATGCTATAAATATTTTCAAAAACCCAATCCAACATTCACGTACTAAGCATATTAACATTAGGTATCATTACATTTGTGAGTTGGTTGAAGAAAAAGTTATTTCATTGGAATATATACCAACCGAAACTCAACTTGCTGATATATTTACTAAACCGCTCGATAAAAGCAGGTTTGATAAATTGAAATTTGATCTTGATATGTGCATTTTACATTGAATATTCTTGCTTGCATGTATCATAGTGTATTATATTTCATATTATAAATGTTTAAATTTTAAATTTTTTCATTAAAAATGTATTTTTGGTCGATTCTCGACCGGTCGTGGTTGTACCCGACCAGTCGTGATTCGACCGGTCGTGAACCACACTCGACCGGTCGTGGATCTCGTGAATGTGATATAATTTGGGAAAAATCTCCTTCTTCTTCATTTCCACACCAACCTACGACGAGTCGTGGCTCGACCAGTCATAGGATTTCCTGTTTTTCTTCAAAGTAAGTCCTATTTCATCTTCTTTCTTGAAGTTTCATGATCTCTATGCTTTGATTTGTTCATAGTATAGCTTGATTTCATCTCTTGTTAAGTTTTTCAAGGGTTTTCTCTCTATTTACTGATCTAGAGAAAACCCATTTTTCATTTGTACATCTTGCTTGTTCTTTGTATATCTTTTTGAATATGAATGCTAGAGGGAAAAAGAAAACATCCCGTGATCCATCTTCATCCAGATCTACGCCGATAACTAAACGTCACCTTCGGTCACCCGAAGATGATACTCAAGATGTACGGGATTTGCGTGTCCGTAACATTATCGTTGAGCATACCGCTGATCTAAATCACATTGCTCCATATGGTGTCATTCCCCTTCTTGAATCTGTAGGCTGGACTAACATTTTTCTTTGGGGTGGGTCTACATACCAGTCCATTTCTCAATCAATGGTTGCATGCATTTCAAATTTTTTCCTTGATAATTTAATATTTTCAATTAATACTAGAGAAGAAAAATTTGAAGTTGACCGTCATTTGATATCAGGTATTATGGATATACCTATTAATGATGAAGGAATACTGATTCATACTTTATACGATAAACTTTTTGAATCGGCGAAACGCATGTTAACCAGATATTTATGCAAAATTGATGTGCATTGGACTCATAAAGGGAATGCGCTCCCTGTAAAGTATCTGTTACCCAAATACAGAATATTATATCGTTTCTTCATTTCTAATGTATATCCTCCGTCCGGTAATAAAACCGAGTTGACCTCTTTCATGGTTCGTGTATTGCATTCTATTGCTTCTGGTACGAAGGTCTGTCTTCCATCTTTGATCTGTTATTTCATTATTCAATTTTGTTTCCATCCGGGTCATAGTGATATTTCATTCAGTTATCTTATGACTGTTTTAGCCACTCACATGCTTATCGATAAACCTGTTAATGAGGCACCAATTCATCATCTTATTTTCAACAATGTCAATCTTAATAAGATGAAATTGGATCTGCTCCCTGGCCAATTTGATAAAGCTGGTGTTAGTGGTGTTGGTGGTGATGGTGGTGATGCTGGAAACGAAGAGGAAGCTGGCGATCTTCCACAACAAGATGTTAATATGGATGACTTATTTGATGACATAGAATCTGATTCACCTAATTATCCAGATTATGATCCTTCTGGTTTTGATGCACGCCTTCCTGCATTGGAGGAAAAAGTTGATAATATGAATATAGCCCATGACATGAGATTCAAGTACATGCGAAAATATCTTCGTCGCATAAATAAGGGCTTACACCAGATTGATCCATCTATTCCTTCTCCCTCCTCTGGATTAGATTGAGTAAATTATCTTCTGAATAGTATAACATTTCTTTTATTTTGGATATGTATTATGGATTATGACTTGATAACATTGTCTTGTATTTTGGATTATGGATTATGGCTTGACACTTCAGGTTTATTTTATGTCCTTTCATATCACCTTCTCATTATTTGCTCTCTATGTTCTCCTTTTTTATTGTTCCTTTCCCTTATCATTTTGTGACAAAAAGGGGGAGTAGTAAGCATTGCTAAAAGGGGAGTAATACGGATAGGGGGAGTAAATTTGTTTGTATTAATTGAAAAGGATATGTGGATTGATGGATATGTGGATTAAAGTTTAGAAGTTTTCATGTTATGTATTGATTATATGAGCTGTACTCGTATTACTCAGGGGGAGTAGAGTATTTTGTGGTTTCATGACTTATTATTCCTTATTATCTTTGATGCTATGTGTTTTGTCACAAATTTGACAAAGGGGGGATTGTAAGTGCTATGATTTCATATCCCTTTAGTTGTCAAATTTTGTGGTGCCAAAACCTATATCTATGTCTTGTATATCTTGTGTTTTATGTTTGAAGACTAGTCACTGCAATCAAGACATATCAAGACATCGCATTTCAAGACAAGATCTTAAATGAAGAAAGTTTTCAGGTCTTGGATGAAGAAATCAAGAATAGAAGTTTTCAAGGTTGCATGTTCAAGGTTTGATCAAGTTCAAGTTTACTAGAAGACTTTGTCAAGTCAAGATCAAGCTCATGAAGGCCTACTACAAGTTTTGAATATTCATAAGCTTCTCTTAAGGGTCATCTGAGTGTACAGACTTTCAATGTCCATCTCACTTTTAAGGTTTATTTGACCTTAGATTGACCTTAGGATGAGCTTTATTGTAGGTCATTCCGGATACATAACTCATATATTTTTTGGAGTGTTCTAAGACCAGTCCTAGGGACTTCAAGACCAGTCCTAGCTTTGCTACGACCAGTCTTAAGTTTTTCAAGACCAGTCATAGGTAGTTGAAGATTTTTGGATCTTTCTAGCTGTCCTACGACCAGTCCTGGACATCCTACGACCAGTCCTGTGAGTTCTACGGCTCATCCTTCGACCGGTCGTAGCCCTACGACTCAAACTCTAGCAACCATTTTTGGGGTCCTACGACTGGTCGTAGGTGTCTCACGACCAGTCGTAGGTGGCCCACTACCGGTCGTAGACCACCCACGACCAGTCGTGGAACTGAAAATCTTATCCCGCGGAAATCTTTCGAAAATCTTTGATGCTACGACCACTCCTAGGATCCTAAGACCAATCGTAGACAGGATTTTTCAGGGTATAAATTGAGCACGAACTTCAGAGTTTTAGTACTTCAAATCAATTCTATTCAAGCATTCTTTAGGCTATTCTCTGAGATAAGTTTGTGTTTATTTTAAGCTACATTGTGCTTATTTAATATTCCTTTTGCTAGCTTATTTTTATTTGATTTTGATCTACATTCCAATCTTATTAGAAAAGGGGAATTTCTGATATTCCTTCTTGGTGGATTCAAAATCAAATAGATCTATCCCGTTTGATCTAAAATCAATTAGACTTAGAACCATTCTTAAAGTGAGTATTGGACTTTAAACGTCGAATCGAACTTCTACTCCGATTGGTTCTACCGGGCTTCTTCAAAAGGTGATTCAGGTATTTTACATGTTTTGTAATTTACTTTCTCTGGTTTTTGTTTAAGATTCGCCAGAAAAATCTCATTGTAGTGGTTATCTGAGGAGAGCCAGAAAACTCAGATTGTGGGGTTTTTGGATTGTGTAAGCCCGAGAGCAAAGACACAATTGTGAAGGTTTTAGGTGAACTTGTGAAACCTATTTTGATAGTGCATGCAAATATTCCCTGTGTGAGGATAATAGGAGTGGAGTAGCAATCTGTGTGGCTGTTGGATAACAGTTGGAGTACACACAGGTGAACCACTATATATCGTTGTGTTGTGGTTGTGCTTTATTCTTTCATTCCTTTATTCATTCAGTTTTTTGGTTTGTGTTTGTGGATGAATGTAGTAATCACTTCAAGCAAGTGTGGATGAATGTTGTAATAACTTAGGATTTATTTTTCGCAAGTTATTTTGATTTCATTACTTATTATTCCTCTTTGGTTTGTGATACAAAGGATGTTTTAGAAATAAGGTTGTCCTACCTTAAACCTCTGGTTTTTGTGTAAGGTTGTCCTTAGAACTGATAAAGTATCTATCTCTTTATTTTAGGCTATTGTGATTGTTTTATATTCAGCATTGTGCTTTAAACCTTTTATTATTCCACTGTTATTAGTTCTATTTGGCATTGCCCTATTCACCCCCCCCCCCCCCCCCCCCCCTCTCGGGCATATAACTAGGCCCTTTCATCCCTAACCTAAACTTAAACCTAAACTCGATTCCGAACCCGAACCCAATTTCCTAAACCTAAACCTTAACCTATTATCGATTCCCTAAACCTATACCTAAAACCCAAATGTATTCTCACTAAACCTAAACCTACACCTAATCCTAATCTCAACTCCCTAACCTAAACCTAAATCTATTGTAACATCCTGAAAATTGGGGGGTCGAGCAAAAACCCAACTCCCGAGTTCCAAAATGTTATTTACGCAACATACATATGTATGATTGAATGTTGTCTATATTAATGTATTAAACATGAGTGAGATTAATCCAGAACAGCATATCATACTCCAGAGACAGTTAAATTTACAAGCGGAATACTGTGATAGTATGTATAACATATATAAACTGTTGTATGTCTCCAGAGTGTGAACATGTTACCAGGTTATATACATACATGTATACTTCAAAAGTAAATAAAAGAATATACATGAGTTCTCTAAAAATATCAAATGACAAGTGTCAAGGCATCTAATCAACCTCCCTGTAATCCCATCGATCAGAACACGCATAAAGGAGGGATCCTCCTCAACATCATCAAGTCCGGCTCCGCCTCGCAGGCCACGCCATCATCTGCAATCACAAAAAGGGACTGGTGGGTGTCCGAAAACACCATCCCGTAACGTGGGAGTGAGTAGCTAACTCAGTGGAATAATAGAGCAAGGATTAACATGTTATCAAATCAATCATGCGATAATAGTGAAGCAGTAAATCAAACAATCGTAACATTGTTGTTAATGCAATATGACATGACGTGATGTATGCCCTCACCGACGATCTCCCTCATACGGCACCATCTTACGACCGCGGCATGCAATCGACCCTCAAGTGTTCCACATCTTTCAGGCACATGCAATGGTATGTTGATATGATTTCTGAGTTATTATTAGTCCATTCAAATAGCAAGATTGGGAAACTAAGGTACTTACCTTATATCAATCCCAACACAGATCTTGTCTAGGGTCGTCACTCTCATACGAGGTATATTTTGTAGGTCGCTGCAAGGGCTCCTATGGCTGTTGTACGCACTCGTTGCACCGCTCCCCCATCACCTTATCAATACAGGCCTACTGTACTCTACTGCTACGGAAGGGTCGTCGCCTCCCGTAGACTCAGAATACGCTCGCGGTCACTACAAAGGGCTGTCAGGGCTGTTGCTCGCACTCGTTGCACCGCTCCCCCATCACCTTATCAATGTAAGCCGACAGTAAGAATATAGTGTCCCATACCACCATAATCTACTCACGAGTCATAGGTGCTCACTGGTCACTACGGGGAGGTTTGTGGCCCCAGCGTAGGCCGACAGCTCGAGCACGGTGTCCCATACCACCATGCCCGGCTCATGAGTATTCGTGGATCAAGGTACCATGGTTAACAGGGTTTACAATGGTAAGTTCAGTACCCTAGGTTCAAGCAGTTATGACTCATGCAGGGTGAACATACAACGGCCAGTCGGGTTACTTGACGGGCTCGACTAGCGCGATCGCATCTCAAGTCGAATGACATGAAGTGCGTAAAACACTTCGCGTGGCCTAACCACTGCCGCCAACTCCAAAACACGACTCGCGTTCATCGACGCGTCATTCGTGGCAAAGATAAGCCAACCACAAATTTACTCGATTACCGACTGCCTGGACTAAGTATAGTCCCAAACAATTATGGAATCACATCAGCATTCATATGAGAGTATTGCAAATGAAACACAACCATGTGAGCATGTTAACACATGTTATATCGTATAACTTAAGTAAATCATCTGACACATGCCTTTCATACATATAATGAAATTATGCATATCGCCAACATATAGGAAATCAGTTCCATCAACATATTAATTGAGAATTCAATCTCAAACTAAATCATAATGAAATCATCAAGCACATGTTATAACATACAACTTAAGTGAATCATCAAGCACATGCATTTCATTCATATAATGAATTCGTACATATGGCTAACATGTAGGAAATCATTTACATCAGCATTTTAATTGAGAAATCAATCTCAAACTAATTCATAACACCATTTAATTCAATACATACTAATACAAGCATTTATACAAACACTTACCCTACACACGTAAGTCTACATATAGTATGTCGACCCGAAGTGCGCATTTAGGCGAATCTCTTCGCCAAACTAATTATGCACGTATTCCTAACATCCTAATGCGACAACAAATCATGTCAATCACATCAGCAAAATATGAATGAAATCAGTACTTCCTACAAATAACTAAAATGCCCTAAATCTCATATTCTTCGTCGGTTTACGAAACAGGAAACGGACAGCATGTTGTACATGTCAAACGGCGTTGCCGTCGATAATCTACTATTAAATGACATTGAAAGCTTTGGAAACAGTCAATCAAAGCGTCTAAAATCCGCACCTTATCTCTTATAAACGTGTGAATTCGAACGGAGCATATACGCTTCGTCTACGGCGAATAGGGAACCTGATTTACGAAATCTATCAGCTACTTTGCTATTAAACCAAGGGAACACTAAATCAGAAACTAAATGGGGTATTTTCTTACCTTAAAATATGGAGAAATCACCGGCCAGGTGATCGGAGCGTGTTGCTAAAGCACGTGCAGCAGGTGGCACGAGCAGCAAGAAATTCTTTCCTACTCTCTCTCACAAACTCTCACCTTTTCTCTCTTCCAATCTAGGGTTTTTCCCAAACTCGGATGGGAGAGAGGAGTGAGGGTTTCAAGCCCTTTTATAAGCCAAATCTTGCCCGAAATAGGCTCGGGAACAAGGTTCACTTGAGGGGTAACCAAATCGGGGCTGTTTCGGTCCAAAAGATGATTTCTGGTGGTCCCCTGGCCAAATGCGGTCGGACTTAAGCTCATGCATACTGGATCTAGCATACTGGATCTAGCATACATCAAGTTTTCAGTCCGGCAGGGTTCGCAGATCGCACGTGGCGGTCCAGTTTCAGTTCAGCAGTCACCGCATGTAGATCAGGGCTGCAAGTCTCATGATATGAAATAAAAAATTTTCCTGATCCGAGGGTGTAATTTGACTGAATTCTGACGGTCAGAACGCTTAATATTGACACGTCAAGTCATGTGCCAGATTTGAATTTCAAATTCCAAATCTGTCCCTATTCACACTCTCTTCCGTCCGGGCTCAATGAAATAGCCTGTGATTATCGGTTGGACTTGATTTTCAAAATGATTGTCAAGTCCAGCAAGGCGGTTCTAATGGTCTAAGATTATAGGTATTGGACTTTCGACGCGCGGTCTAGATCTAATACAAAGTTTCGAAGTGGTCCAGAGAACAAACTGGTTTAGAGTTTGATCCCAGGTTATAGAGTATTATAGCACCATGCATTCTACAAGTTTTGGTTCTTGTAGAACATGTATAAAGTGATCAGGGACTATTTCTTAGCTACTCTAGCATTGCGCTAGCTAACTTATGCTTAGTTTCTAAAGGAATTAACCCTAAGTGATTTCTTTGGCTATGGAATTGGGTTCTAAGCGATTTTTCAGGTGTTTTAATTAACCCATTGCCTAAGGACGTCTAATCCCAGGTTGGCCAAAATCCGGGGGTGTTACAATCTACTCCCCTTAAAACACAATTTGTCCCCAAAATTGGCGAAGGGCAAGGAGTACTTTTTCTAAGGAAGGTTCAAATCCTATTTAATAACCTAACCTTACATAAAACCTACTCATCTGTTTCGATCCTGGGCCAGTGGGGAAGAGGCTAACCACGCTTCCGAGGTGCCACTCTGATCGAACGGTTGCCTTGGCTGACCTAACTGGATTGGACTCAATACGTTCTACCCCCCTTAAAACTTGGTTCTACTTAAAGTTCAAGAATCTTTGCATCGCTCCGTTTATCGAAACGAGATGCAACTTAGGGGCTATCCTTGACATGAATTGGGAAACAACCTCTTATTACAGTGGTTTTCCTTCACTAATGATGCGTTCTATGGCATTGGTATCTACGGCGATAGAGATGAGCCTAATCTCTATGGTGGTTGAGTTCAGGGGCAGGTATGAATTGGTGGCAAGGTGTCGAATTCTCTACTGGCTTTAATTCCTCGCCATTTCCCAAAGACAATGTGATCACGTTTAGTTATAGGTGGTTGGGCAATCATAGAAGAAAGGTTGTGTAGTGGGTCTAAGCCGGATACGTTGAACCTTCTGTCTAATCAGGACAGAAAATGCGTTGTATCAGTTCTTAATCCGAGTCGATGTCGATCCTCTGCTTGATCAGAGCATTGGATTCATTGGTAACCAGTAGGATTAAGAAGTCAATTCAAACGCGAATACATCGCTTACATGCAGTTCCTTTACTCCGCGTTCCCGAATACAATAAGCCCTTGGGGAAGGCAATTCTAAGGGGCGTGCTAGTACATTCTAAGTTCAATCTGAGGGAGTTATAAATGTTCCCTGAGAGTGAATGGTTCCTTCCTATGGACAACAACAGAAGTCTATAAGTCATAAGGGGATCTATCGAAGGAAGGGAGTCCCATTCCAACCAAATCTAACCCACTATCCCTTAGCATATATAGGCTTTACACTACCTAAGACAACTAGTAGCCTAGTCTGTAACTCACTAGTTATAATCTAAAGCCTAAGTTTATACGTTAAATGGTTTCATACCATTTCTTCTACAGGGAGTTGTTCTATTGCTTAGGGTCAAGATTGTCTAAATGGAATTAGATTTCCTATGTCGTCAGACCCTTCAAATCTTGAAGTGCTAACTTTAGGTCCAAAACGCCAAGGGCCTATGTGACCAGTAGCGTTAAGTTGTATTATTTCTAATCCCAGGTTGGGATAGGGTGTGGCATGCTTGGTAGGAGGGTGGGGTGGGATAAAAATTTAATTTATAGGCTGAGTCCCAGGAGTTACAATATTCCCAATCTAGGGACAATACCTTACAGCGAACGGAACGACATGCATTCCATCTAACCAAATTTGGCTTTATTAAGCCCAAACCTCAACACAAACATTCACATATCAAGCCAAAAAACATCATACATGTCATTAAACCAAAATTGTCATAATACAAGGGATATCTCCCTACAAGTATCATGACGAGAAGTACATGGGAGCTAAGTCAGTCAGCTACTACAGCAACATAAGCAAACTACTAGCCTTATCAGGCATACACAACATAAAGCAGGAAATGACTAACTGCTAATAACAACATCATAGATCTCGCTAGTCTGAGTCGAGTGACAGAGGAGGAGCACCCTTATCATGCAAGCAACACAGGATCGCCTTCAAGGTGCGAGTCACCTTGCCGAATTTCCTCTTCGTAACGGCCTTGGCATCCTCGACTCCAGCGCGAAGTTCCTGCACTTCCCTTCGCAAGGTGATCTGGCTCTCCTCAATTCGGCAATGCGATCATCGCTAGTATCCTGCGCAGAAGGAGGAGGGCTCTCATCTGTATCCTGAGCCTCCTCTTCTGCCTCTTCCTGGACTTCTTCCTGAACTTCTGCTCCAGGTTCTCCCTCACTTCATCCTCTTCATCGTCAAAGTCATCCTCGCTATCCTCCTCAAGCTGATTCTCACGATACTGAGACCCAATCTTCATCTTGACCATAGTCGACTCATCAATGCTATGAATCGAAATTGGCAATTCCGGCTCAAGTCTGTAAGCAAACTTAAGTGCATTCTTGCATATCAATCGGCCAAAAGGAAGCAATTCGGACGTTCTTCTTGACTTGGCTATGAGGATTATCTGTCGCAAGATGAAAGTAGCCATACACACATTCTCTCCCTGGGCCACCAGATACAGGAAATCAACCATAAGGCGCGTACACTCAATGCTATTCGTCGACCTGGGATACACATTGAACGTGCAGATATGGTGCAATACGCATAAATCATCAGACATATACGTCACCTTGAGGCTATTATTAGGCTGCCATGGAACCAACTTATCGCATAGGAACCTGGTACGGCGATCTCGCTCATGCCTACTCCTCAGATTCTTCTCACTAGGATGAACATTACCAAGAGGTACGTTCAGAAGTCGCGCAATCAGCCACACATCGATCGTAGTCATCCTGTCCCTACCAAAAGGAATTTTGAACTGCAATGGCTCCAAGATAGGCTTCCGGATACAAGCGTAGAAGGCATGAACGGTGCTCACATTAGCACGAGCGCGAGCTTCAAAGATCGGACCCCAATGCGCAGCTTCAATGCGCTCGAACAACAAAAACTCGCCCAACAGTCGCCCTTCCACATCCACCTCAAACAACACTTTGTGATCAGTGTATTGGCCGTGAGGCATCTCAGCTAGAATCACTCGCCCGAGTTGAGTATGGGGATCCAAATCCCGCTTTGTACGGAACTCTCGGGCTGTAGCTGGACCTGTGACGGCACTTGAACTTGCAGCACCACTCCACGGTCTTCTCGATTAAGCAGGGCGACTTGGCCCAGCCTCATCTGCTGCCATTTTTCTTTTACCCATCAAAGATAGGATGGTGGAGAGTGACAAAAGGCCTAAAATGGCTTCCACGAAAGCCATGAAAAATGGAGAAAATACGAAGAAGTGGCTGTCTAAACTGAAAAAGGGAGATCTAGGCATTGTAGAGGGATACTTCAAGCTTCCCTACAATGTATTTTCAAGGAGAAATGAAAATGAAAAAGGGGAATGGATCACCTCACGATTTCAGCTCGATTTGGGAGTTTTTAGAGCTCCAAACGATGAAATCTATTAAAGGGAGGGCTGAAAACTGAAATATATTGATGGAGGGTGGTCATTTTTGGCCAAGGATGGATTTAGGCATGGTTTGGAACCACGATTTTTGGAGATGGCAGCTGGAAAATGAGAATGGAGCTATGAGGAGGGCTGTTTGTGAAGGAAGTGCACGATTTAGGGGTTTTCTACCCACGAACCACACATGGGGGGTGTGTAGTACCCAAAATACCCCCACATATTAAAGCACACCTCCAACAGATCATGGTGGTCGGCGATGCATCGCCGAACCGGCGATGGCATCGCCGACCGATCACCTGTTCGATCGGTGGGACCACATGGGTTTGGTCCCCCATTGTCCAGGGACCCCAAATAACTATGGGCCCCACCTTGGTTCATTGTATTTTGACCTATACAGGCCCAAACATGAGTTCAGGGCTTTCCGGGGCCATTCTGTAATCCTGAATACAAAACCATACCACGCAGCATATGATTTTGGGGTAGAAGGATCTAGTACATACATCTAGCCCATTATTTGCTAAAGAAAGAGAAGTTAGGATGACCTTATGGCCATTTTTCATGAAATTATACTATTCACTGTAAAATTTTATGAAAGTATAATTTTATATTATTTTCACATTATTATTGATGCCTAACATGAAATGGATAAGAAATAATTGAAGATTGGAGTTGTGAGAGGAAGAATTTTGAAGATTTTTAGTGAAACGGGGTTTTTAAGCCCTGACGATTGAATACAGGGGTCGTGGTTGTCCCACGGCCCAAGGATTCACATTTATGGGTTTAGAATCATTTAAAGAATATCTCAACCCACTTACCTACAACCTAAAAGCTATTCGGGTTGCTTTACGCGACCCTAGATGCGCTACGGACTCGATCACGCGATCGATATGAATAGACTTCGCCTATTGGCGAATCTGCGATCATATAAGTGTTTCTAGACCTTTCTCGCACCCACCTAAGTCAAAAGAAGTGACAGCATACGTCGCGTGACCATAACCCAGGCCTGGTATAATCCAAATCATGCTCTGATACCATCTGTAACATTCCAAAAATCGGGGGGTCGAGCAAAAACCCAACTCCCGAGTTCCAAAATGTTATTTACGCAACATACATATGTATGATTGAATGTTGTCTGTGTTAATGTATTAAACATGAGTGAGATTAATCCAGAACAACATATCATACTCCAGAGACAGTTAAATTTACAAGCGGAAGACTGTGATAGTATGTATAACATATATAAACTGTTGTATGTCTCCAGAGTGTGAACATGTTACCAGGTTATATACATACATGTATACTTCAAAAGTAAATAAAAGAATATACATGAGTGCTCTAAAAATATAAAATGACAAGTGTCAAGGCATCTAATCAACCTCCCTGTAATCCCGTCGATCAGAACACGCATAAAGGAGGGATCCTCCTCACCATCATCAAGTCCGGCTCCGCCTCGCAGGCCGTGCCATCATCTGCAATCACAAAAAGGGACTGGTGGGTGTCCGAAAACACCATCCCATAACGTGGGAGTGAGTAGCTAACTCAGTGGAATAATAGAGCAAGGATTAACATGTTATCAAATCAATCATGCGATAATAGTGAAGCAGTAAATCAAACAATCCTAACACTGTTGTTAATGCAATATGACATGACGTGATGTATGCGCTCACCGACGATCTCCCTCATACGGCACCATCTTACAATCGTAGCATGCAATCGACCCTCAAGTGTTCCACATCTTCCAGGCACATGCAATGGTATGGTGATATGATTTCTGAGTTATTATTAGTCCATTCAAACAGCAAGATTGAGAAACTAAGGTACTTCCCTTATATCAATCCCAACACAGATCCTGTCTAGGGTCGTCACTCTCATACGAGGTATATTTTGTAGGTCGCTGCAAGGGCTGCCAGGGCTGTTGCACGCACTCGTTGCACCGCTCCCCCATCACCTTATCAATACAGGCCTACTGTACTCTACTTCTATGAAAGGGTCGTCGCCTCCCGTAGACTCAGAATACGCTCGCGGTCACTACAAAGGGCTGCCAGGGCTGTTGCTCGCACTCGTTGTACCGCTCCCCTATCACCTAATCAATGTAGGCCGACAGCAAGAATATAGTGTCCCATACCACCATAATCTGCTCACGAGTATAGGTGCTCACTGGTCACTACGGAGAGGTTTGTGGCCCCAGCGTAGGCCGACAGCTCGACCACGGTGTCCCATACCACCATGCCCGGCTCATGAGTCTTCGTGGATCAAGGTACCATGGTTAACAGGATTTACAATGGTAAGTTCAGTACCCTAGGTTCAAGCAGTTATGACTCATGCAGGGTGAACATACAACGGCCAGTCGAGTTACTTGACGGGCTCGACAAGCGCGATCGCATCTCAAGTCAAACGACATGAAGTGCGTAAAACACTTCGCGTGGCCTAACCACTGCCGCCAACTCCGAAACACGACTCGCGTTCATCGACGCGTCGTTCGTGGCAAAGATAAGCCAACCACGAATTCGCTCGGTTACCGACTGCCTGGACTAAGTATAGTCCCAAACAATTATGGAATCACATCAGCATTCATATGAGAGTATTGGAAATGAAACGCAACCATGTGAGCATGTTAACACATGTTATATTGTACAACTTAAGTAAATTATCTGACACATGCCTTTCATACATATAATGAAATTATTCATATCGCCAACATATAGGAAATCAGTTCCATCAACATATTAATTGAGAATTCAATCTCAAACTAAATCATAATGAAATCATCAAGCACATGTTATAACATACAACTTAAGTGAATCATCAAGCACATGCATTTCATTCATATAATGAATTCGTACATATGGCTAACATGTAGGAAATCATTTACATCAGCATTTTAATTGAGAAATCAATCTCAAACTAATTCATTACATCATTTAATTCAATATACTAATACAAGCATTTATACAAACACTTACCCTACACACTTAAGTCTACATATAGTATGTCGACCCGAAGTGCTCATTTAGGAGAATCTCTTCGCCAAACTAATTATGCACGTATTCCTAACATCCTAATGTGACAACAAATCATGTCAATCACATCAGAAAAATCTGAATGAAATCAGTACTTCCTACAAATGACTAAAATGCCCTAAATCTCATATTCTTCGCCGGTTTACGAAACAGGAAACGGACAGCATGTTGTACATGTCAAATGGCATTGCCGTCGATAATCTACTATTAAATGACATTGAAAGCTTTGAAAACAGTCAATTAAAGCGTCTAAAATCCGCACCTTATCTCTAATAAACGTGTGAATTCGAACGGAGCGTATACGCTTCGTCTACGGCGAATAGGGAACCTGATTTATGAAATCTATCAGCTACTTTGCTATTAAACCAAGGGAACACTAAATCAGCAACTAAATGGGGTATTTTCTTACCTAAAAATGTGGAGAAATCACCGGCCAGGTGATCGGAGCGTGTTGCTAAAGCACGTGTAGCAGGTGGCACGAGCAGCAAGAAATTCTCTCCTACTCTCTCTCACAAACTCTCACCTTTTCTCTCTCCCAAGCTAGGGTATTTCCCAAATTCGGATGGGAGAGAGGAGTGAGGGTTTCAAGCCCTTTTATAAGCCAAATCTTGCCCGAAATAGGCTCGGGAACAAGGTTCACTTGAGGGGTAACCAAATCGGGGCTATTTCGATCCAAAAGATGATTTCTGGTGGTCCCCTGGCCAAATGCGGTCGGACTTAAGCTCATGCATACTGGATCTAGCATACATCAAGTTTTCAGTCCGACAGGGTTCGCAGATCGCACGTGGAGGTCCAGTTTCAGTTCAGCGGTCACCGCACGTAGATCAGGGCTGCAAGTCTCATGATATGAAATAAAAATTTTTCCTGATCCGAGGGTGTAATTTGACTGAATTCTGACGGTCAGAATGCTTAATACTGACACGTCAATTCGTGTGCCAGATTTGAATTTCAAATTCCAAATCTGTCCCTATTCGCACTCTCTTCAGTCCGGGCTCAATGAAATAGCCTGTGATTATCGGTTGGACTTGATTTTCGAAATGATTGTCAAGTCCAGCAAGGCAGTTCTAATGGTCTAAGATTGTAGGTATTGGACTTTCGACGCGCGGTCTAGATCTAATACAAAGTTTCAAAGTGGTCCAGAGAACAAACTGGTTTAGAGTTTGATCCCAGGTTATAGAGTATTATAGCACCATGTATTCTACAAGTTTTGAGTCTTGTAGAACGTATTTAAAGTGATCAGGGACTATTTCCTAGCTACTCTGGAGTTGCGCTAGCTAACTTATGCTTAGTTTCTAAAGGAATTAACCGTAAGTGATTTCTTTGGCTATGGAATTGGGTTCTAATCGATTTTTCAGGTGTTTTAATTAACCCATTGCCTAAGGACTTCTAATCCCAGGTTGGCCAAAATTTGGGGTGTTACACCTATACTTGAAAACCCAAACCTAAACACGATCCCGAACCCGAATCTGATTTCCTTAACCTAAACCATAACCTAATCTCAATTCCCTAAACCTAAACCTAAAACCTAAATGTATTCTCAAATCCCTAAACTGAAACCTACACCTAATCCTAATTTTAAATCCCTAACTTAAACCTAAACCTAAACTTGAAAAACTAAACCTAAACCTGATCCCGAACCCCAACCCGATTTCCAAAACCTAAACCTTGACCTATTCTCAATTTTTTAAACCTAAATCTGAAACCTAAATGTATTCTCAAATCCCTAAACCTAAACCTACACCTAATCCTAATCTCAACTCCCTAACCTAAACCTAAACCTAAACTTGAAAACCTAAACCTAAACCCAATCTCTCACCCAAACTCGAACCCGATTTCCTAAACCTAAACCTTAACCTATTCTCAATTCCCTAAACCAAAACTAAAAACCTAAATATATTCTCAAATCCCTAAACCGAGACCTACGCCTAATCCTAATCTCAACTCCCTAACCTAAACCTAAACCTAAACTTGAAAAGCCAAAGCTAAACCCAATCTCGAACTCGAACCGGATTTCCTAAACCTAAACCGTAACCTATAACCTAACCTAAACCTAAACTTATAACATGCACTTATAACCTAAACCTATAACCAAAACCTAAGCCTCAAACTTAAACCTAAACCTAAAATTGAAATGTATTCTCAAATCCTTAAAACCTATACTTAATCCTAATCTCAACTCCCAAACCTAAATTTGAAAACCCAAACCTAAACCCGATCCCGAACTCGAACTCGATTTCCTAAACCTAAACCTTAACCTATTCTCAATTTCCTTAACCTATAACTTACAACCTAAACCTAAACCTTAACCTAAATCTAAACCTAAACCTTAACCTACACTTATAACCTAAACCTAAACCCAACCCTAAAACCTAAACCTACGACCTAAAACCTAAATGTATTCTCAAATCCCTAAACCTAAACCTATATCTAATCCTAATCTCAACTCCCTAACCTAAACCTAAACCTAAACTTGAAAACCCTAACCAAAACCTGATCCCGAACCCGAACCCGAACCCAATTTCCTAAACCTAAACCTTAACTTGTTCTCAATTCCCTTAACTTAGACCTATAACCTATCCTAAACATAAACCTATAACCTACACTTATAACCAAAACCTAAACCTAAAACCTAAAGGTATTCTCAAATCCCTAAACCGAAACCTACACCTAATCCTAATCTCAACTCCCTAACCTAAACCTAAACCTAAACTTGAAAACCAAACCTAAACCTGATTCCGAACCTGAACCCCATTTCCTAAACCTAAACCTTAACCTATTCTTAATTCCCTAAACCTAAACCTAAAACCTAAATGTTTTATCAAATCCCTAAACCTAAACCTACACCTAATCCTAATCTAAACTCCCGAACTTAAAGATAAACCCAAACTTGAAAACCAAAACCTAAACCCGATCCTAAACCCGAATCCGATTTCCTATACCTAAACTTTAAACCTATTCTTAATTCTCTAAACCTAGACCTATAACCTAACCGAAACATAAACCTATAACCTACACATATAACCTAAACCTAAACCTATAACCTAAATGCATTCTCAAATCCCTAAACTGAAACCTACACCTAATCCTAATCCTAACTCCCTAACCTAAACCTAAACCTAAACTTGAGAACCCAAACCTCAACCCAATTCTGAAATCGAATCGGACTTCCTAAACCCAAACCTTTACCTATTCTTAATTCCCTAAACCTAAACCTAAAACCTAAATGTATTCTCAAATCCCTAAACCTAAACCTACCCTTAATCCTAATCTCAACTCCCTTACCTAAACCTAAACCTAAACTTGAAAACCCAAACTTAAACCCGATCCCGAACCCGAATTCGATTTCCTAAACCTAAACCTTAACCTATTCTCAATTCCCTAAATCTAAACCTAAAACCTAAATGTATTCTTAAATCCCTAAACTGAAACCTACACATAATCCTAATCTCAACTCCCTTACCTAAACCTAAACCTAAATTTGAAAACCCAAACCTAAACCCGATCCCAAACCCGAAATTGATTTCCTAAACTTAAAACCTTTAACCTATTCTCAATTCCCTAAATCAATAGCTTATAACCTAAACTTAAACCTAAACCTAAACCTATATCCTATAACCTAAACCTAAACCTAAAACCTAAATGTATTCTCAAATCCCTAAACCTAAAACTACACCTGATCCTAATCACAACTCCCTAACCTAAAGCTAAACCTAAACTTGAAAACCCAAACATAAACCTGATCACGAACCCGAAATCGATTTCCTAAACCAAAACCATAACCTATTCTCAATTCCCTAAACCTAAACCTAAAACCTAAATATATTCTCAAATCTCTAAACATAAACCTAAAACCTAAATGTATTCTCAAATCCCTAAACCTAAAACTACACCTAATCCAAATCTAAACTACCTAACCTAAACCGCAACTTAAACTTGAAAACCCAAAGCTAAACCCGATTCCGAACCCAAACCCGATTTCCTAAACCTAAACCTTAACCTATTCTCATTTCCCTAAACCTAAACCTAAAATATAAATGTATTCTCAAATCCCTAAACCTAAACCAACCCCTAATCCTAATCTCAACTCCCTAACCTAAACCTAAACCTAAACTTGAAAACCCAAACCTAAACCCGATCCCGAACCCGAATTCGATTTCCTAAACCTAAACCTTAACCTATTCTCAATTCCCTAAATCTAAACCTAAAACATAAATGTATTCTCAAATCCCTAAACCGAAACCTACACCTAATCCTAATCTCAACTCCCTTACCTAACCCTAAACCTAAACATGAAAACCCAAACCTAAACCTGATCCAGAACTTGAAACCAATTTCTAAAACCTAAACCTTTAACCTATTCTCAATTCCCAAAACTAAAAGCTTATAACCTAAACCTAAACCTAAACCTAAACCTATAACCTATAACCTAAACCTAAAACTATAACGTAAATGTATTCTCAAATCCCTAAACCTAAACTTACACCTAATCCTAATCACAACTCCCTAACCTAAACCTAAACCTAAACTTGAAAACCCAAACATAAACCCAATCCCGAACCCGAACCTGATTTTCTAAACCTAAACCTTAACCTATTCTCAATTCCCTAAACCTAAACCTAAAACCTAAATGTACTCTCAAATCTCTAAACATAAACCTAAAACCTAAATGTATTCTCAAATCCCTAAACCTAAAACTACACCTAATTCTAATCTGAAGTCCCTAACCTAAACCTCAACCTACACTTGAAAACCCAAACATAAACCCGATCCCGAACCCGAACCCGATTTCCTAAACCTAAACCTTAATCTATTCTCAATTCCCTAACGCAAAACCCAAAACCAAAAGTATTCTTAAATCCCTAAACTGAAAATTACACATAATCCTAATCTCAACTCCCTAACGTAAACCTATACCTAACTTTAAAAACTAAACCTAAACCCGATCCCGAACCCGAACACAATTTCCTAAACCGAAACCTTAACCTATTCTCAATTCCCTAAACCTAAATCTAAAACCTAAATGTATTCTCAAATCCCTAAACCTAAACCTACACATAATCCTAATCTCAACACCCAAACCTAAACCTAAACCTAAACTTGAAAACCTAAACCTAAAACCAATCCCGAACCCGAACCCGATTTCCTAAACCTAAACCTTAACCTATTCTCAATTCCTTAAACCAAAACTAAAAACCTAAATGTATTCTCGAATACCTAAACCAAAACCTACACCTAATCCTAATCTCAACTCCCTAACCTAAACCTAAACCTAATCTTGAAAATCCAAAGCTAAACCCGAACCCGATTTCCTAAACCTAAACCTAAACCTATTCTCAATTCCCTAAACGTTAATCTATAACCTAACCTAAACCCAAACCTATAACCTACACTTATAACCTAATCCTATAACCTAAACCAAAGCCTAAAACTTAAACCTAAACCTAAAATCGAAATGTATTCTTAAATCCTTAAAACCAAAACCTAATCCTAATCTCAACTCCCTAACCAAAACTTGAAAACCCAAACCTAAACCTGATCCCGAACCTGAACCCGATTTCCTAAACATAAACCTTAACCTCTTCTCAATTCCCCTAACCTATAGCTTATAACCTAAACATAAACCTAAACATACACTTATAAGCTAAACCTAAACCAAAGCCTAAAACCTAAACCTACGACCTAAAACCTAAATGTATTCTCAAATCCTTAAACCTAAACCTACACCTAATCCTAATCTCAACTCCATAACCGAAATCTAAACCTAAACTTGAAAACTCAAACCTAAACCCGATCCCAAACTCGAACCAAAACTCTATTTCCTAAACCTAAACCTTAACCTGTTCTCAATTCCCTAAACCTAGACCTATAACCTAACCTAAACATAAACCAATAACCTACACTTATAACCTAAACCTAAACCTATAACCTAAATGTATTCTCAAATCCCTAAACCGAAACCTACACCTAATCCTAATCTTAACTCCCTAACCTAAACCTACAGCTAAACCAGAAAACCCAAACCTAAACCGGATTCCGAACCCGAACCCGATTTCTTAAACCTAAACCTTAACCTATTCTCAATTCCCTAAACCTAAACCTAAAACCTAAATGTATTTTCAAATCCCTAAACCAAAACCTACACCTAATCCTAATCTCAACTCCCTATCCTAAACCTAAACCTAAACTTGAAAACGCAAACCTAAACCCGATCTCGAACCCAAATCCGATTTCTTAAACCTAAACCTTAACCTATTCTCAATTCCCTAAACCTAAACCTAAAACCTAAATGTATTCTCAAATCCCTAAACTCAAACTTACACCTAATCCTAATCTCAACTCCCTAACGTAAACCTAAACCTAAACTTGAAAAACCAAACTTAAACCCGATCCCGAACATGAACACAATTTCTTAAACCGAAACCTTAACCTATTCTCAATTCCCTAAACCTAAATCTAAAACCTAAATGTATTCTCAAATCCCTAAACCTAAACCTACACACAATCCTAATCTCAACACCCAAACCTAAACCTAAACCTAAACTTGAAAACCTAAACCTAAAACCAATCCCGAACCCGAACCCGATTTCCTAAACATAAACCTTAACCTATTCTCAATTCCTTAAACCAAAACTAAAAACCTAAATGTATTCTCAAATACCTAAACCAAAACCTACACCTAATCCTAATCTCAACTCCCTAACCTAAACCTAAACCTAATCTTGAAAATCCAAAGCTAAACCCGAACCCGATTTCCTAAACCTAAACCTAAACCTATTCTCAATTCCCTAAACGTTAATCTATAACCTAACCTAAACACAAACCTATAACCTACACTTATAACCTAATCCTATAACCTAAACCAAAGCCTAAAACTTAAACCTAAACCTAAAATTGAAATGTATTCTTAAATCCTTAAAACCAAAACCTAATCCTAATCTCAAATCCCTAACCAAAACTTGAAAACCCAAACCTAAACCTGATCCCGAACCTGAACCTGATTTCCTAAACATAAACCTTAACCTCTTCTCAATTCCCCTAACCTATAGCTTATAACCTAAACATAAACCTAAACATACACTTATAAGCTAAACCTAAACCAAAGCCTAAAACCTAAACCTACGACCTAAAACCTAAATGTATTCTCAAATCCTTAAACCTAAACCTACACCTAATCCTAATCTCAACTCCATAACCTAAATCTAAACCTAAACTTGAAAACTCAAACCTAAACCTGATCCCAAACTCGAACCAAAACTCTATTTCCTAAACCTAAACCTTAACCTGTTCTCAATTCCCTAAACCTAGACCTATAACCTAACCTAAACATAAACCAATAACCTACACTTATAACCTAAACCTAAACCTATAACCTAAATGTATGCTCAAATCCCTAAACCGAAACCTACCCCTAATCCAAATCTTAACTCCCTAACCTAAACCTACACCTAAACCAGAAAACCCAAACCTAAACCGGATTCCGAACCCGAACCCGATTTCTTAAACCTAAACCTTAACCTATTCTCAATTCCCTAAACCTAAACCTAAAACCTAAATGTATTTTCAAATCCCTAAACCAAAACCTACACCTAATCCTAATCTCAACTCCCTATCCTAAACCTAAACCTAAACTTGAAAACCCAAACCTAAACCCGATCCTGAACCCAAATCCGATTTCTTAAACCTAAACCTTAACCTATTCTCAATTCCCTAAACCTAAACCTAAAACCTAAATGTATTCTCAAATCCCTAAACTCAAACTTACACCTAATCCTAATCTCAACTCCCTAACGTAAACCTAAACCTAAACTTGAAAAACCAAACTTAAACCCGATCCCGAACATGAACACAATTCCTTAAACCGAAACCTTAACCTATTCTCAATTCCCTAAACCTAAATCTAAAACCTAAATGTATTCTCAAATCCCTAAACCTAAACCTACACCTAATCCTAATCTCAACTCCCTAACCTAAACCTAAACCGAAACTTGAAAACCTTAACCTAAAACCAATCCCGAACCCCAACCTGATTTCCTAAACCTAAACCTTAACCTATTCTCAATTCCCTAAACCAAAACAAAAAACCTAAATGTATTTTCAAATCCCTAAACCGAAACTTACACTTAATCCTAATCTCAACTCCCTAACCTAAACCTAAACCTAAACTTGAAAATTCAAACCTAAACCCAATCCCGAACCCGAACCCAAATTCTTAAACCTAAACCTTAACCTATTCTCAATTCCCTAAAGCTTAACCTATAAACTAACCTAAACCTAAACCTATAACCTGCACTTATAACCTAAACCTATAACCTAAACCTAAGCCTAAAACTTAACCCTAAACCTAAAATCGAAATGTATTCTCAAATCCTTAAAACCTAAACCTAATCCTAATCTCAACTCCCTAACCTAAACTTATAAACCCAAACCTAAACCCGATCCCGAACCCGAACGCAATTTCCTAAACATAAACCTTAACCTATTCTCAATTCCCTAAACCTAAACCTAAAACCTAATCTATTTTTAAATCCCTAAACCAAAACCTACGCCTAATCCTAATCTCAACTCCCTAACCTAAACCAAAACCTAAACTTGAAAACCCAAACCTAACCCGATCCCGAACCCAAATCCAATTTCCTAAACCTAAACCTTAACCTATTCTCAATTCCCTAAACCTAAACCTAAAACCTAAATGTATTCTCAAATCCCTAAACTGAAAATTACACCTAATCCTAATCTCAACTCCCTAACGTAAACCTAAACCTAAACTTGAAAAACCAAACTTAAACCTGATCCCAAACCCGAACACAATTTCTTAAACCAAAACCTTAACCTATTCTCAATTCCCTAAACCTAAATGTATTCTCAAATCCCTAAACCTAAACCTACACGTAATCCTAATCTCAATTCCCTAACCTAAACTTAAACCGAAACTTGAAAACTTTAGCTAAAAACCAATCCCGAACCCGAACCCGATTTCCTAAACCTAAACCTTAACCTATTCTCAATTCCCTAAACCAAAACCAAAAACCAAAATGTATTTTCAAATCCCTAAACCGAAACCTACACCTAATCCTATTCTCAACTCCCTAACCTAAACCTAAACCTAAACTTAAAAATCCAAAGCTAAACCCAATCCCGAACCCGAACACGATTTCTTAAACCTAAACCTTAACCTATTCTCAATTCCCTAAACCTTAACCTATAAACTAACCTAAACCTAAACCTATAACCTGCACTTATAACCTAAACCTATAACCTAAACCTAAGCCTAAAACTTAACCCTAAACCTAAAATCAAAATGTATTCTCAAATCCTTAAAACCTAAACCTAATCCTAATCTCAACTCCCTAACCTAAACTTATATATCCAAACCTAACCCGATCCCGAACCCGAACCCGATTTCCTAAACCTAAAACTTAACCTATTCTCAATTCCCTAAACCTAAACCTAAAACCTAAATGTATTTTCAAATCCCTAAACCAAAACCTACACCTAATCTTAATCTCAACTCCCTAACCTAAACCTAAACCAGAACTTGAAAACCCAAACCTAAACCCGATCCCGAACCCAAATCCGATTTCTTAAACCTAAACCTTAACCTATTGTCAATTCCCTAAACCTAAACCTAAAATAAAAATGTAATCTCAAATCCCTAACATAAACCTAAACCTAAACTTGAAAAACCAAACTTAAACCCGATCCCGAACACGAACACAATTTCTTAAACGGAAACCTAAACTATTCTCAATTCCCTAAACCTAAATCTAAAACCTAAATGTATTCTCAAATCCCTAAACCTAAACCTACACCTAATCCTAATCTTAACTCCCTAACCTAAACCTAAACCGAAACTTGAAAACCTTAACCTAAAACCAATCTCGAACCGGAACCCGATTTCCTAAACCTAAACCTTAAACTATTCTCAATTCCCTAAACTAAAACCAAAAACCAAAATGTATTTTCAAATCCCTAAACCGAAACCTACACCTAATCCTAATCTCAACTCCCTAACCTAAACCTAAACCTAAACTTGAAAATCCAAAATTAAACCCAATCCCGAACCCGAACCCAATTTCTTAAACCTAAACCTTAACCTATTCTCAATTCCCTAAACCTTAACCTATAAACTAACATAAACCTAAACCTATAACCTGCACTTATAACCTAAACCTATAACCTAAACCTAAGCCTAAAACTTAACCCTAAACCTAAAATCGAAATGTATTCTCAAATCCTTAAAACCTAAACCTAATCCTAATCTCAACTCCCTAACCTAAACTTATAAACCCAAACCTAAACCCGATCCCGAACCCGAACCCGATTTCCTAAACCTAAACCTTAACTTATTCTCAATTCCCTAAACCTAAACCTAAAACCTAAAAATATTTTCAAATCCCTAAACCAAAACCTACACCTAATCCTAATCTCAACTCCCTGACCTAAACTTAAACCTAAAATTGAAAACCCAAACCTAAACCCGATCCCGAACCCAAATACGATTTCCTAAACCTAAACCTTAACCTATTCTCAATTCCCTAAACCTAAACCTAAAACCTAAATGTATTCTCAAATCCCTAAACTGAAACTTACACCAAATCCTAATCTCAACTCCCTAACGTAAACCAAAACCTAAACTTGAAAAACTAAACTTAAACCCGATCCCGAACCTAAACACAATTTCTTAAACAGAAACCTTAACCTATTCTCAATTCCCTAAACCTAAATGTATTCTCAAATCCCTAAACCTAAACCTACACCTAATCCTAATCTCAACTCCCTAACCTAAACCTAAACCGAAACTTGAAAACCTTAACCTAAAACCAATACCGAACCCGAACCCGATTTCCTAAACCTAAACCTTAACCTATTCTCAATTCCCTAAACCAAAACCAAAAACCAAAATGTATTTTTAAATCCCTAAACCGAAACCTACACCTAATCCTAATCTTAACTCCCTAACCTAAACCTAAACCTAAACTTGAAAATCCAAAGCTAAACCCAATCCTGAACCCGAACCCGATTTCTTAAACCTAAACCTTAACCTATTCTCAATTCCCTAAACCTTAACCTATAAACTAACCTAAACCTAAACCTATAACCTGCACTTATAACCTAAACCTATAACTTAAACCTAAGCCTAAAACTTAACCCTAAACCTAAAATCGAAATGTATTCTCAAATCCTTAAAACCTACACCTAATCCTAATCTCAACTCCCTTACCTACACTTATAAACCCAAACCTAAACCCGAACCCGATTTCCTAAACCTAAACCTTAACCTATTCTCAATTCCCTAAACCTAAATGTATTTTCAAATCCCTAAACCAAAACCTACACCTAATCCTAATCTCAACTTCCTAACCTAAACCTAAACCTAAACTTGAAAACCCAAACCTAAACCCGATCCCGAACCCAAATCCAATTTCCTAAACCTAAATCTTAACCTATTCTCAATTCCCTAAACCTAAACCTAAAACCTAAATGTATTCTCAAATCCCTAAACTTAAACTTACACCTAATCCTAATCTCAACTCCCTAACGTAAACCTAAACCTAAACTTGAAAAACCAAACTTAAACCCGATCCCGAACCCGAATACAATTTCTTAAATCGAAACCTTAACCTATTCTCAATGCCCTAAACCTAAATTTAAAACCTAAATGTATTCTTAAATCCCTAAACCTAAACCTACACCTAATCCTAATCTCAACTCCCTTACCTAAACCTAAACCGAAACTTGAAAACCTTAACCTAAAACCAATCCCGAACCCCAACCCGATTTCCTAAACCTAAACCTTAACCTATTCTCAATTCCCTAAACCAAAACCAAAAACGTAAATGTATTTTCAAATCCCTAAACCGAAACCGACACCTAATCCTAATCTCAACTCCCTAACCTAAACCTAAACCTAAACATGAAAATCCAAATCTAAACCCAATCCCGAACCCGAACCCAATTTCTTAAACCTAAACCATAACCTATTTTCAATTCCCAAAACCTTAACCTATAAACTAACCTAAACCTAAACCTATAACCTGCACTTATAACCTAAACCTATAACCTAAACCTAAGCCTAAAACTTAACCCTAAACCTAAAATAGAAATGTATTCTCAAATCCTTAAAACCTAAACCTAATCCTAATCTCAACTCCCTAACCTAAGCTTAAAAACCCAAACCTAAACCCGATCCCGAACCCGAACCCGATTTCCTAAACCTAAACCTTAACCTATTCTCAATTCCCTCAACCTAAACCTAAGATCTAAATGTATTTTCAAATCCCTAAACCAAAACCTACACCTAAACTTAAAAACCCAAACCTAAACCCGATCCCGAACCCAACTCCGATTTCTTAAACCTAAACCTTAACCTATTCTCAATTCCCTAAACCTGAACCTAAAACCTAAATGTATTCTCAAATCCCTAAACTGAAACTTAAACCTAATCCTAATCTCAACTCCCTAACGTAAACCTCAACCTAAACTTGAAAAACCAAACTTAAACCCGATCCCGAACCCGAACACAATTTCTTAAACCGAAGCCTTAACCTATTCTCAATTCCCTAAACCTAAATCTAAAACCTAAATGTATTCTCAAATCCCTAAACCTAAACCTACACCTAATCCTAATCTCAACCCCCTAACCTAAACCTAAACCGAAACTTGAAAACCTTAACCTAAAACCAATCCCGAACCCCAACCCGATTTCCTAAACCTAAACCTTAACTTATTCTCAATTCCCTAAACCAAAACCAAAAACCTAAATGTATTTTCAAATCCCTAAACCGAAACCAACACTTAATCCTAATCTCAACTCCCTAACCTAAACCTAAACCTAAACTTGAAAATCTAAAGCTAAACCTAATCCCGAACCCGAACCCGATTTCTTCAACCTAAACCTTAACCTATTCTCAATTCCCTAAACCTTAACCTATAAACTAACCTAAACCTAAACCTATAACCTGTACTCATAACCTAAACCTATAACCTAAACCTAAGCCTAAAACTTAACCCTAAACCTAAAATCGAAATGTATTCTCAAATCCTTAAAACCTAAACCTAATCCTAATCTCAACTCCCTAACCTAAACTTATAAACCCAAACCTAAACCCAATCCCGAACCCGAACCCGATTTCCTAAACCTAAACCTTAACTTATTCTCAATTCCCTAAACCTAAACCTAAAACCTAAAAATATTGTCAAATCCCTAAACCAAAACCTACACCTAATCCTAATCTCAACTCCCTAACTTAAACCTAAACCTAAAATTGAAAACCCAAACCTAAACCCGATCCCGAACCCATATACGATTTCCTAAACCTAAACCTTAACCTATTCCCAATTCCCTATACCTAAACCTAAAACCTAAATGTATTCTCAAATCCCTAAACTGAAACTTACACCAAATCCTAATCTCAACTCCCTAACGTAAACCAAAACCTAAACTTGAAAAACCAAACTTAAACCCGATCCCGAACCCGAAGACAATTTCTTAAACCGAAACCTTAACCTATTCTCAATTCCCTAAACCTAAATGTATTCTCAAATCCCTATTCCTAAACCTATACCTAATCCTAATCTCAACTCCCTAACCTAAACCTAAACCGAAACTTGAAAACCTTAACCTAAAACCAATACCGAACCCGAACCCGATTTCCTAAACCTAAACCTTAACCTATTCTCAATTCCCTAAACCAAAACCGAAAACCAAAATGTATTTTCAAATCCCTAAACCGAAACCTACACCTAATCCTAATCTTAACTCCCTAACCTAAACCTAAACCTAAACTTGAAAATCCAAAGCTAAATCCAATCCCGAACCCGAACCCGATTTCTTAAACCTAAACCTTAACCTATTCTCAATTCCCTAAACCTTAACCTATAAACTAACCTAAACCTAAACCTATAACCTGCACTTATAACCTAAACCTATAACTTAAACCTAAGCCTAAAACTTAACCCTAAACCTAAAATCGAAATGTATTCTCAAATCCATAAAATCTCATCCTAATCTTAATCTCAACTCCCTTACCTAAACTTATAAACCCAAACCTAAACCCGATCCCGAACCCGAACCCGATTTCCTAAACCTAAACCTTAACCTATTCTCAATTCCCTAAACCTAAACCTAAAACCTAAATGTATTTTCAAATCCCTAAACCAAAACCTACACCTAATCCTAATCTCAACTCCCTAACCTAAACCTAAACCTAAACTTGAAAACCCAAACCTAAACCCGATCCCGAACCCAAATCCGATTTCCTAAACCTAAACCTTAGTCTATTCTCAATTCCCTAAACCTAAACCTAAAACTTAAATGTATTCTCAAATCCCTAAACTGAAACTTACACCTAATCCTAATCTCAACTCCCTAACGTAAACCTAAACCTAAACTTGAAAAACCAAACTTAAACCCGATCCCGAACCCAAACACAATTTCTTAAATCGAAACCTTAACCTATTCTCAATGCCCTAAACCTAAATCTAAAACCTAAATGTATTCTTAAATCCCTAAACCTAAACCTACACTAATCCTAATCTCAACTCCCTTACCTAAACCAAAACCGAAACTTGAAAACCTTAACCTAAAACCAATCCCGAACCCCAACCCGATTTCCAAAACCTAAACCTTAACCTATTCTCAATTCCCTAAACCAAAACCAAAAACGTAAATGTATTTTCAAATCCCTAAACCGAAACCTACACCTAATCCTAATCTCAACTCCCTAACCTAAACCTAAACCTAAACTTGAAAATCCAAATCTAAACCCAATCCCAAACCCGAACCCGATTTCTTAAACCTAAACCTTAACCTATTTTCAATTCCCTAAACCTTAACCTATAAACTAACCTAAACCTAAACCTATAACCTGCACTTATAACCTAAACCTATAACCTAAACCTAAGCCTAAAACTTAACCCTAAACCTAAAATCGAAATGTATTCTCAAATCCTTAAAACCTAAACCTAATCCTAATCTCAAATCCCTAACATAAGCTTAAAAACCCAAACCTAAACCCGATCCCGAACCCGAACCCGATTTCCTAAACCTAAACCTTAACCTATTCTCAATTCCCTAAACCTAAACCTAAGACCTAAATGTATTTTTAAATCCTTAAACCAAAACCTACACCTAATCCTAATCTCAACTCCCTAACCTAAACCTAAACCTAAACTTGAAAACCCAAACCTAAACCCGATCCCGAACCCAAATCCGATTTCTTAAACCTAAACTTTAACCTATTCTCAATTCCCTAAGCCTAAACCTAAAACCTAAATGTATTCTCAAATCCCTAAACTGAAACTTACACCTAATCCTAATCTCAACTCCCTAACGTAAACCTAAACCTAAACTTGAAAAACCAAACTTAAACCCGATCCCGAACCCGAACACAATTTCTTAAACCGAAGCCTTAACCTATTCTCAATTCCCTAAACCTAAATCTAAAACCTAAATGTATTCTCAAATCCCTAAACCTAAACCTAAACCTAATCCTAATCTCAACTCCCTAACCTAAACCTAAACCGAAACTTGAAAACCTTAACCTAAAACCAATCCCGAACTCCAACCCGATTTCCTAAACCTAAACCTTAACCTATTCTCAATTCCCTAAACCAAAACTAAAAACCTAAATGTATTTTCAAATCCCTAAACCGAAACCTACACCTAATCCTATTCTCAACTCCCTAACCTAAACCTAAACCTAAACTTGAAAATCCAAAGCTAAACCCAATCCCGAACCCGAACCCGATTTCTTAAACCTAAACCTTAACCTATTCTCAATTCCCTAAACCTTAACCTATAAACTAACCTAAACCTAAACCTATAACCTGTACTCATAACCTAAACCTATAACCTAAACCTAAGCCTAAAACTTAACCCTAAACCTAAAATCAAAATGTATTCTCAAATCCTTAAAACCTAAACCTAATCCTAATCTCAACTCCCTAACTTAAACTTATAAACCCAAACCTAAACCCAATCCCGAACCCGAACCCGATTTCCTTAACCTAAACCTTAACCTATTCTCAATTCCCATAACCTATAGCTTATAACCTAAACCTAAACCTTAACCTAAACCTTAACCTACACTTATAACCTAAACCTAAACCTAAGTCTAAAACCTAAACCTACAACCTAAAACCTAAATGTATTCTCAAATCCCTAAACCAAAACCTACACCTAATCCTAATCTCAACTCCCTAACCTAAACCTAAACCTAAACTTGAAAACACAAACCTAAACCCGTTCCTGAACACAAACCCAAACCCGATTTCCTAAACCTAAACCTTAACCTGTTCTCAATTTCTTAAACCTAGACCTATAACCTAACCTAAACTGTAACGTCTTGGAAGAATCCATACAGAGACCTAGTACCAACTCGATCAGAAATCACTTAGGATTAATTCCCTTAGAAAATAAGCGTAAGTTAACTAGCGCCATGTTAGATTAGTTATGAAATTAGTACTGTTCACTTTAAATACGTTCTACAAGACCCAAAACTTATGGAACTGTTAACGCTATAACGTCTTGAAACCTAGGATCAAACTCTAAACCCGTTTGCTCTCAAGAACCCTTTGAAACTTTGTATTGGATCTAGACCGCGCGTCGAGAGTCCGATATCTATAATCTTAGACCATTATGACCGCTTAGCTGGACTTGATAATCGCTTCGAAAATCAAGCCCAACTGATGTTCTGAGGTTATTTCATTGAGCTTGGATCAAGAATTGTGAGAAAGAGTGAAATTCATAAAAAAATAAATGAGATTTAAATAAATCTGGCATGTTTCACTTGCGGGTTAAGTATAAGCATTCAGACCATCGGAATCTGATCTAAATACACCCTCGGATCAGGGAACATTTCTCACTCAGGTCAGTGTACTTGGAATCCTTAATCGAATCTCCGTGACCGCTGAATTGAAACTGGTCTGCTACGTGTGATCTGGGAACACTACCGGACTAAAAACTTAATGTGATCAGGATCCAATATCCATGAGCTTAAGTCCGACCGCATTCGGTCAGGGGACCTCCAGAAATGCTCTTTTGGATCGGTAGAGACCCGATTTGGTTATAACTCAAGAATACCTTTGTTCCAAGTCTATATAGGTGACTTTTTAACCTATTTAAAGACCTTAAACCCTCTCACACCCCTCCCATACGAATTTACTAAAACCTAGAAAAGAGAAGAGAGAAAAGAGAGAGATTCGGTGAGAGTTGTGAGCGAAACTTCCTGCCACTCAATCCGGCTTCTACACGCACTTAACCACCACGTTCTAATCACTCTCCCGGTGATTCTGACTTCATTCTAGGTAAGAAAACCCTAACCTCAACCTGTTTTAGGGATTCTAGCAATACAAGTAGTGAAGTAGCTGACCTATCTTGTGAATTAGGTCGTCATATCGACGTTGACGAAGTGTAGACTTTCTATTCGAATCGATACGCGTCTACGGCGAAAGGTGAGGATTCTAGATGCTTAGGTTAACGGTTTTCAAAGCTTTCAATGTCGCTTAATAGTAGATTATTGACAAGAACGCCGTTTGACATGTAGAACATGCTGTCTGTTTTCCATTTCGACTGCGTATGGAGAATATGAGATTTACGGTATTTTAGGCATTTGTAGGAAATACTGTATACGTCCGTATTTTGCTAAAATGATTGCCATGTTTATTTGTCATGTTATTATACAAGATATGCGTGTATGATCTGTTTGGCGAAGAGATTCGCCTTAATGCACACTTGGGGTCGACATACGCTATGTAGACTAAAGTGTGTAGACTAAGTGTTTGTATAAATGTTTGTATTAGTATGTATTGAGTAGATGTTGTTGTAGATTAGTCTTAAGATTGGATTCTCAATTAAAATGATGATGCACATGATTTCCTCCATGTTGTTATATTGAATTGATTTCCTCATATATATGGAATACATGTGTTTGGTTGATTTGCTACGTTGTATGTTATAACATTTTGTTAACATGCTTGGATTGTTTGTATTTCATTTCTGTTACTCTCATATGATCACTGATGTTGATTACAAGTGCTTGGGGCTATGCTCTAGTCCAGGAAGTCGGTAATAGATTCAAATTCGTGGTTGGCTTCTATTTGCCACGAAGGACGCGTCAACGAACGCAAGTCGTGCTTCGGTTGACGGCAGTGGTTAGGCCACACGAGGTGTTTTATGCACTTCATGTTGTTCAGCTTGAGGTGCGCTCGTACTAGTCGAGCTCGTCAAGCAACCCGACTGACCGTTGTATGTTCACCTTGTATTGCTCATAACTGCTTGAACCTAGGATACTGAACTAACCAATGAAAACCCTGATAACCATGGTACCTTGATCCATTAAGACTCATGAGTCGGGCATAGTGGTATGGGACACCGTTACGAGCTGTCAGCCTACGCTGGGGCCACAAACCTCCCCGTAGTGATCAGTGAGCACCTTAGACTCGTGAGCCAATTGTGGTGGTATGGAACACTACATTCGAGCTGTCGGCCTACTCTAATTGGTGACGAGCCCTTTGTAGTGACCTCGAGCGTATTCTGATTCTACGTGAGGCGACGACCCTTCCATAGCAACAAGAGTATAACTAGGCCTGTATTGATAAGGTGATGGGGGAGCGGTGCAATAGTGCGAGAAACAGCCCTGACAGCCCTTGCAGCGACCTAGAAATATAACATCGTATGAGATTACTAAGAGTGACGACCCTAGACAGGATCTGTGTTGGGATTGATATAAGGAAAGTACCTTAGTTTTCCAATACTGCTGTATGAAAGGACTAATAACAACTCGGTAATCATATCCACATCGCACTGCATGTGCCTGGAAGATGTGGAGCACTGAGGGAAGAAAGCATTCCGCGAACGTAAGATGGTGTCGCATGAGGGAGTATTTCGGTGAGGGCATCAATCATGTCATTTCATACTTGTATTAACAACAGTATCTAGGAATGTCTGATTGTTTGCTTTACTATTATCGCGTGATTGATTTGATAATATGCTAATCTTTGCTCTATGATTCCACTGAGTTGATCACTCACTCCCACATTATGGGACGGTGTTTGCAACACCTACCAGACTCTGTCTGAGATGCAAGTTGTGAGGAGATCCAGGACGAGTTCTCGTTTATGCAGTTCTCTGATGGCTTCTCATAGGTGGCCTCGATCAGCGAAATTTTTGCTAGTTAGGCTATTATATGACATTTGATTTTGGTTTATGATATGTATATGTGACTCAGAGATGCCTTCATACTTTTGAGACAGTTTGAGATTATTTTATTTTTCATACAATGATATATATATTTTTCAGTCTTTCGCTTGCATTTTATCATTGGATCTGGAGTATGAATTGCAGTTTTAGTATAATCTTACTCATGTTAGTAATCTAACTCAGACAACATTGAATCATAAGAATATTTGTTACATAAGTGATGGTCTGGAACTTGGGAGTCGGGTTTCTACACGACCCCCGATTTTCAGGGTGTTACATAAACATAAACCTATAACCTACATGTATAACCTAAACCTAAACCTATAGCCTAAACGTATTCTCAAATCCCTAAACCAAAACCGACACCTAATCCTAATCTCAACTCCCTAACCTAAACCTAAACCTAAACCCGATTCTGAACCCGAACCTAATTTCCTAAACCTAAACCTTAACCTATTCTCAATTCCCTAAACCTAAACCCAAAACCTAAATGTATTCTCACCAAACCAAAACCAACACCTAATCCTAATCACAACTCCCTAACCTAAACCTAAACCTAAACTTAAAAACCCAAACCTAAACCCGATCCTGAACCCGAATCCGATTTCCTAAACCTAAACCTTAACCTATTCTCAATTCCCTAAACCTAAACCTAAAACCTAAATGTATTCTCAAATCCCTAAACTGAAACCTACACCTAATCCTAATCTCAACTCCATAACCAAAACCTAAATTGAAACTTGAAAAACCAAACCTAAACCTGATCCTAAACCCGAACCCGATTTCCTAAACCTAAACCTTAACCTGTTCTTAATTTACTAAACCTAAATCTAAAACCTAAATGTATTCTGAAATCCATAAACCTAAACCTACACCTAATCCTAATCTCAACTCCCTAACCAAAACTTCAACCTAAACTTGAAAACCTAAACCTAAACCCAATCCCGAACCCGAACCCGATTTCCTAAACCTAAACCTTAACCTATTTTAAATTCCCTAAACCAAAATCAAAAACCTAAATGTATTCTCAAATCCCTAAACTGAATCCTACACCTAATCCAAATCTCAACTCCCTAACCTAAACCTAAACCTAAGCTTGAAAAGCCAAAGCTAAACCCAATCCCGAAGCCAAACCCAATTTCCTAAACCTAAACCTTAACCTATAACCTAACCTAAACCTAAACTTATACCCTGCACTTATAACCTAAACTTATAACCTAAACCTATAACCTAAAGCTAACCCTAAAACTCAAACCTAAACCTAAAATTAAAATGTATTCTCAAATCCTTAAAACCTATACTTAATCCTAAGCTCAACTCCCTATCCTAAACTTGAAAACCCAAACCTAAACCCGATCCCGAACCCGGACTCAATTTCCTAAACCTAAACCTTAACCTATTCTCATTTCCTTTAACCTATAACTTATAACCTAAACCTAAACCTTAACCTAAAACTAAACCTAAACCTAAACCTAAGCCTGAAACCTAAACCTACGAACTAAAACCTAAATGTATTCTCAAATCACTAAACCTAAACCTATACCTAATCCTAATCTCAACTCCCTAAACTAAACCTAAACCTAAACTTGAAAACCCTAACCTAAACCCGATCCCGAACCCGAACCCAATTTCCTAAACCTAAACCTTAACCTATTCTCAATTCCCTTAACCTACACCTATAACCTAACCTAAACATAAACCTATAACCTACACTTATAACCTAAACCTAAACCTAAAACCTAAATGTATTCTCAAATCCCTAAACTGAAACCTACACCTAATCCTAATCTCAACTCCCTAACCTAAACCTAAACCTAAACATGAAAACCCAAACCTAAACCCGATTCCGAACCCGAAACCAATTTCCTAAGCCTAAACCTTAACCTATTCACAATTCCCTAAACCTAAACCTAAAACCTAAATGTATTCTCAAATCCCTACACCTAAACCTACACCTAATACTAATCTCAACTCCCTAACTTAAAGCTAAACCTAAACTTGAAAACCAAAACCTAAACCCGATCCCAAACCCGAATCTAATTTCCTATACCTAAACCTTAACCTGTTCTCAACTCTCTAAACCTAAACCTAAAACCTAAATGTATTCTCAAATCCCTAAACCGAAACCTACACCTAACCCTAATCTCAACTCCCTAACCTAAACCTAAACCTAAACTTGAAAAACTAAACCTAAACCCGATCCCGAACCCGAACCCGAATTCCTAAACCTAAACCTTAACCTTTTCTCAATTCCCTAAATCTAAACCTAAAACCTAAATGTATTCTTAAATCCCTAAACCGAATCCTACAATTAATCTTAATCTCAACTCCGTTACCTAAACCTAAACCTAAACTTGAAAACCCAAACCTAAACCCATTCCTGAACACGAACCCGATTTCTAAAAACTAAACCTTTAACCTATTCTCAATTCCAAAAACCCATAGCTTATAACCTAAACCTAAACCTAAACCCAAACCTAAACCTAAACCTATAACCTATAACCTAAACCTAAACCTAAAACATAAATGTATTCTCAAATCCCTAAACCTAAAACTACACTTAATCCTAATCTCAACTCCCTAACCTAAACCTGAACCTAAACTTGAAAAATCAAACATAAACCCGATCCCGAACATGAACCCGATTTCCTAAACCTAAACCTTAACCTATTCTCAATTCCCTAAACCTTAAGCTATAACCTAACCTAAACCTAAACCTATAACCTACACTTATAACCTAAACATAAACCTATAACCTAAACCTTAGCCTAAAACCTAAACCAAAACCTAAAACCTAAATGTATTCTCAAATCCTTAAACCTAAACCTAATCTCAACTCCCTAACCCAAACTTAAACCTAAACTTGAAAACCCAAACCTAAACCATATTCCCAAACCGATTTCCTAAACCTAAACCATAACCTATTCTCAACCTAAACATTAACCAAAACCTAAACCTTAACATAAACATAAACCTAAATCTAAACCAAAACCTATAACCGAAACCTATACCTATAACCTAAACTTTATAACCTATAACCTAACCTTAACCTAAACCTATAACATAATACCTAAACCTAAACCTAAGACCTAAATGTATTCTCAAATCCTTAAACCTAGACCTACACCTAATCCTAATCTCAACTCCCTAACCTAAACCTAAACCTAAACTTGAAAAATCAAACATTAACCCGATCCTGAACCCGAATCCAAATTCTTAAACCTAAACCTTAACCTATTCACAATTCCCTAAACCTAAACCTAAAACCTAAATGTATTCTCAAATCCCTAAACCAAAACCTACACCTAATCCTAATCTCAACTCCCTAACCTAAACCTTAACCTAAACCTAAACTTGAAATCCCAAATCTAAACCCGATTCTGAACACAAACCCGATTTCTTAAACCTAAACCTTAACCTATTCTCAATTCCCTAAACCTAAACTAAAACCTAATTGTATTCTCAAATCCCTAAACCTAAACCAACACCTTATCCTAATCTCAATTCCCTAACCTAAACCTAAACCTAAACTTGAAAAGACAAACCAATACCCGATCTCGAACCTGAACCCGATTTCCTAAACCTAAACCTTCACCTATTCTCAATTCCCTAAACATAAACCTAAAACCTAAATGTATTCTCAAATCCCTAAGCCGAAACCTACAACCAATCCTAATCTCAACTCCCTAACCTAAACCTAAACCTAAACTTGAAAAGATAAAACTAAACCCGGTCCCGAATCCGAACCCGATTTCCTAAACCTAAACCTTAACCTATTCTCAACTCCCTAAACCTTAACCTATAACCTAACCTAAACATATACCTATAACCTGCACTTATAACCTAAACCTATAACCTAATCCTAAGCCTAAAACTTAAACCTAAACCTAAAATCGAAATGTAATCTCAAATCCTGAAAACCTAAAACTAATCCTAATCTCAACTCCCTAACCTAAACTTGAAAATCCAAACCTAAACCCGATCCTGAACCCGAACCCAATTTCTTAAACATAAACTTTAACCGATTCTGAATTCCCATAACCTATAGCTTATAACCTAAACCTAAATCTTAACCTAAACCTAAACTTAAACCTTAACCTACACTTATAACCTAAACCTAAACCTAAGCCTAAAACCTAAACCTACGACCTAAACCCTAAATGTATTCTCAAATCCCTAAACCTAAACCTACACCTAATCCTAATCTCAACTCCCTAACCTAAACCTAAACCTAAACTTGAAAACTCAAACCTAAACCCGATCCAGAACCCGAACCCAAACCCGATTTCCTAAACCTAAACCTTAACCTGTTCTCAATTCCCTAAACTTAGACCTATAACCTAACCTAAACATAAACCTATAACCTACACGTATAACCTATACCTAAACCTATAACCTAAATGTATTCTCAAATCCCTAAACTGAAACCTACACCTAATCCTAATCTCAACTTAAAACTAAACCTAAACCAGATTCTGAACATGAACCCAATTTCCTAAACCTAAACCTTAACCTATTCTCAATTCCCTAAACCTAAACCTAAAACCTAAATGTATTCTCACTAAACCTAAACCTGCACTTAATCCTTATCTCAACTCCCTAACCTAAACCTAAACCTAAACTTAAAAACCCAAACCTAAACGCAATCTCGAACCCGAATCCGATTTCCTAAACCTAAACCTTAACCTATTCTCAATTCCCTAAACCTAAACCTAAAACCTAAATGTATTCTCAAATCCCTAAACTGAAACCTACACCTAATCCTAATCTCAACTCCCTAACCTAAACCTAAACCTAAACTTGAAAAACCAAACCTAAACCCGATCGCGAACCCGAACCCGAACCCGATTTCCTAGACCTAAACCTTAACCTATTGTCAATTTACTAAACCTAAATCTAAAACCTAAATGTATTCTCCAATCCTTAAACCTAAACCTACACCTAATCCTAATCTCAACTCCCAAACCAAAACTTAAACCTAAAAAACCTAAACCTAAACCCAATCCCGAACCCGAACCCAATTTCCTAAACCAAAACTTTAACCTATTTTCAATTCCCTAAACCAATACCAAAAACTTAAATGTATTCTCAAATCCCTAAACCGAAACCTACACCTAATCTTAATCTCAACTCCCTAACCTAAGCCTAAACCTAAACTTGAAAAGCCAAAGCTAAACACGATCTCGAACCCGAACCTGATTTTCTAAACCTAAACCTTAACCTATTCAAAATTCCCTAAACCTTAACCTATAACCTAACCTAAACCTAAACCTATAACCTACACTTATAACCTAAACCTATAACCAAAACCTAAGCCTAAAACTTAAACCTAAACCTAAAATTGAAATGTATTCTCAAATCCTTAAAAACTATACTTAATCCTAATCTCAACTCCCTAACCTAAACTTAAAAACCCAAACATAAACCCGATCCCGAACCCAAACTTGATTTCCTAAACCTAAACCTTGACTTATTCTTAATTCCCTTAACCTATAATTTATAACCTAAACCTAAACCTTAACCTAAACCTAAACCTAAACCTTAACCTACACTTATAACCTAAACCTAAACCTAAGCCTTAAACCTAAACCTACGACCTAAAACCTAAATGTATTCTCAAATCCCTAAACCTAAACCTATACCTAATCCTAATCTCAACTCCCTAACATAAACCTAAACCTAAACTTGAAAACCCTAACCTAAACCCGATTCCGAACCCAAACCCGATTTCCTAAACCTAAACCTTAACTTGTTCTCAATTCCCTTAACTTAGACCTATAACCAAACCTAAACATAAACCTATAAACCACACTTATAACCTAAACCTAAACCTAAAACCTAAATGTATTCTCAAATCCCTAAACTGAAACCTACACCTAATCCTAATCTCAACCCCCTAACCTAAACCTAAACATAAACTTAAAAACCCAAAACTAAACCCGATTCCGAACCCAAACCCGATTTCCTAAACCTAAACTTTAACCTATTCTCAAATCCCTAAACCTAAACCTACACCTAATCCTAATCTCAACTCCGTAACTTAAAGCTAAACCTAAACTTGAAAACCAATCCCAAACCCGAATCCAATTTCCTACACCTAAACCTTAACCTATTCTCAACTCCCTAAACCTAAACCTAAAACCTAAATGTATTCTCCAATCCCTAAACCGAAACCTACACCTAACCCTAATCTCAACTCCCTAACCTAAACCTAAACCTAAACTTCAAAAACCAAACCTAAACCCGATCCCGAACCCGAACCCGAATTCCTAAACCTAAACCTTAACCTATTCTCAATTCCCTAAACCTAAACATAAAACCTAAATGTATTCTCAAATCCCTAAACCAAAAACTACACCTAATCCTAATCTCATCTCCCTAACCTAAACATAAACCTAAACTTGAAAACCCAAAACTAAACCCGATTTTGAACCCAAACTCGATTACCTAAACCTAAACCTTAACATATTCTCAATTCCCTAAACCTATGACCAAAAACCTAAATGTATTCTCAAATCACTAAACCTAAACCTACACCTAATCCGAATCTAAACCCCCTAACCTAAACCTGAACATAAACTTGAAAACCCAAACCTAAACCCGATCTTGAACCCGAACCCGATTTCCTAAACCTAAACCTTAACCTATTCTCAATTCCCTAAACCTAGACCTATAACGTAACCTAAACATAAACCTATAACCTACACTTATAACCTAAACCTAAACCTATAACCTAAATGTATTCTCAAATCCCTAAACCGAAACCTACACCTAATCCTAATCTCAACTCCCTAACCTAAACCTAACCCTAAACTCAAAAACCCAAACCTAAACACAATTCCGAACCCGAACAAGATTTCCTAAACCTAAACCTTAACCTATTCTCAATTCCTTAAACTTAAACCTAAAAACTAAATGTATTCTCAAATCCCTAAACCTAAACCTACCCCTAATCCTAATCCTAACTCCCTAACCTAAACCTAAACCTAAACTTGAAAACCCAAACCTAAACCTGATCCTGAACCCGAATCCGATTTCCTAAACCTAAACCGTAACCTTTTCTCAATTCCCTAAATCTAAACCTAAAACCTAAATGTATTCTCAAATCCCTAAACCGAAACCTACACCTAATCTTAATCTCAACTCCCTTACCTAAACCTAAACCTAAACTTGAAAACCCAAACCTAAACTCGATCCCGAACCCGAACCCGATTTCCTAAACCTAAACCTTTAACCTATTCTCAATTCCCTAAACCTATAGCTTATAACCTAAAACTAAATCTAAACCTAAACCTAAACCTATAACCTATAACCTAAACCTAAACCTAAAACCTAAATGTATTCTCAAATTCCTAAACCTAAACCTACACCTAATCCTAATCTCAACTCCCTAACCTAAACCTAAACCTAAACTTGAAAACCCAAACATAAACCCGATGCCGAACCTAACCCTGATTTCCTAAACCTAAACCTTAACCTATTCTCAATTCCCTAAACCTTAACCTATAACCTAACCTAAACCTAAACCTATATCCTACACTTATAGCCTAAACCTAAACCTATAACCTAAACCTAAGCCTAAAACCTAAACCTAAACCTAAAACCTAAATGTATTCTCAAATCCTTAAACCTAAACCTAATCTCAACTCCCTAACCCAAACTTAAACCTAAACTTGAAAACACAAACCTAAACCTTAACCTATTCTCAACGTAAACCTAAACCTTAACCTATTCTCAACCTAAACCTAAAACTTAACATAAACCTAAACCTAAACCTAAACCAAAACCTATAAACTAAACCTATACCTATAACCTAAACTTATAACCTATAACCTAACCTTAACCTAAACCTAAAACCTAATACCTAAGACCTAAATGTATTCTCAAATCCTTAAACCTAGACCTACACCTAATCCTAATCTCAACTCCCTAACCTAAACCTAAACCTAAACTTGAAAACTCAAACCTAAACCCGATCCTGAACCCGAATATGATTTCCTAAACCTAAACCTTAACCTATTCTCAATTCCCTAAACCTAAACCTAAAACTTAAATGTATTCTCAAATCTCTAAACCGAAACCTACACCTAATCCTAATCTCAACTCTCTAACCTAAACCTAAACCTAAACTTGAAAACCCAAACCAAAACCCGATTCCAAACTCGAACCCGATTTCCTAAACCTAAACCTTAACGTATTCTCAATTCCCTAAATCTAAACCTAACACCTAAATGTATTCTCAAATCCCTAAACCGAAACCTACACCTAATCCTAATCTCAACTCCCTAACCTAAACCTAAACCTAAACTTGAAAACCCAAACCTAAACCCTATCCCGAACCCAAACCTGATTTCCTAAACCTAAACCTTAACCTATTCTCAATTCCCTAAACCTTAACCTATAACCTAACCTAAACCTAAACCTATGACCTGCACTTATAACCTAAACCTATAACCTAAACCTAAGCCTAAAACCTAAACCTAAACCTAAAACCGAAATGTATTCTCAAATCCTTAAAACCTAAACCTAATCCTAATCTCAACTCCCTAACCTAAACCTGAAAACCCAATCCCGAACCTGAACCCGATTTCCTAAACCTAAACCTTAACCTATTCTCAATTCCCTTAACCTATAGCTTATAACCTAAACCTAAACCTAAACCTTAACCTAAACATAAACCTAAACCTTAACATACACTTATAACCTAAACCTAAACCTAAACCTAAGCCTAAAATCTAAACCTATGACCTAAAACCTAAATGTATTCTTAAATCCCTAAACCTAAACCTACACCTAATCCTAATCTCAACTCCCTAACCTAAACCTAAACCTAAACCTACACCTAATCCTAATCTCAACCCCCTAACCTAAATCTAAACCTAAACTTGAAAACCCAAACCTAAACCCGATCCCGAACCCAAACCCGATTTTCTAAACCTAAACCTTAACCTGTTCTCAATTCCCTAAACCTAGACCTATAACCTAACCTAAACATAAACCTATAACATATACTTATAACCTAAACCTAAACCTATAACTTAAATGTATTCTCAAATCTTTAAACTTAAACCTAAACCTAATCCTAATCTGAACTCCCTAACCTAAACTTGAACCTAAACTTGAAAACCCAAACCTAAATCCGATCCCAAACTCGAATCCGATTTCCTAAACCTAAACCTTAACCTATTCTCAATTCCCTAAAGCTATAACCTATCACCTATAATCAAAACCTAAACCTTAACTTAAACCTATATCCTAAACCTAAACCTTAACCTAAACCTAAACCTAATCCAAAACCTATAACCTATAACCTAAACTTATAACCTGTAACCTAACCTTAACCTAAACCTAAAACCTAAAACCTAAATGTATTCTCTAATCCCTAAACATAGACCTATACCTAATCCTAACCTAAACTTAAACCTAAACTTGAAAACCCAAACCTAAACTTGATCCCGAACCCGAACCCGATTGCTGTAATAATGTAGCCCAATCACATGGCTACAAACAAGAATGTATCCCTTTTAACACATGCCCCTTTTTACAAAGCTTTAATTTTTGTTGTTGTTTTTATTAACTTGAATTGAAACACTTTTTTGCATTAGTTTTATTTTAATGATCGGTTTTATTTTAAAAAAGTGTACCCACTTTTTTGGAAGAAAAAAAAAAGCGAATGAAGTTTCTGCAATTTTTCTTAATTCTGATTTATAATGTTTTGTTGGTTGAATATTTTTCTAAATATTAGGCGTTGTGCAAGGATGTCGTGCTAAGCGGGTGAGGCTAGCGCCACAGCGGGCAAGGCGTCGTCGAGATGAATTAGATGAAAGATACAAAAAGAAAATTGTTGCTGATTTTTTTTCCTTTTTTTATTTATAATGTTAAACTTATATGTATTTATGCGTGGATGAATGTAATGTGGATAAAGATTGTTTGTGTTTGGATGTATGTAGTTTATGTTTGGATGAATGTAGTTTATGTTTGGATGGATTTACGTAGTTTGGGTTTAGATGGATGTGAATGTGAATATGATGAAATATATTATATAACAGGTGTATATCAAGTGTAATTGAAAATTTTTTACGACTCTAAGCCGGTATATATTTTTTTTCTAAATATTTAAAAATAAGACGGTCGAGGACCGTCCTTTTATGGGTCATAAGAGACGGCTCATGGCAGTCCTTTTTAAGGACGGTCCATGACCGTCCTTTTAAAGGATGGTCCGTGACCATCCTTTTCGGGTTGATAAGAGACGGTGCATAGCCATCCTTTTTAAGGACGGTCAATGACCGTCTTTTATGGCTCATTAAGAGACGGTTCATAGCAGTCCTTGTTAAGGACGGTCTATGACCTTCCTTTTTAAGGACGGTCTATAACCGTCCGTTAAATGGTCATAAGAGACGGTCCATGACCATCTTTTAAAAGGACCGTCCATGACCGTCCTTTTTTAGGACGGTCCATGACCATCCTTTTTTACCATTTGAGACGATTTTCGGCCGTCCTTTTTTCGCTGTTTTGGCATAGTGAAAGGAGTTGTCATACATACAACAATCATGTGTTCTAGGTTAATAGTCATGGCAAGCACAAATCATGATTTCATATTCATTCGAACATTTCAACAAACACATGGAATGCATCATATATTCATATAGTTCACACACATGTACAATTTATCAAATTCATCGTAACTAAGATCATATGGCAGCAATCAAGTCAGACATAAATCATTAGCCGACATTAAAAGCCTTAAAAATCATAACTTAAACGTTTATAGTTCGCACCTTTCGTTAGAAAATTCATTTCAAACTTGGTTCAAATCCTACGCTTCCGTCTACAGAACAACGGCTACCTAAATCATAAAATAGGTTAACTATTTCGTCAATTCCTCTATTTGGATTCCTAAAACAAGATTAGGTTAGGATTTCTTACCAAAATTGTAGTCGGAAGAGGGTTGAATAGTAAAAGAAAATGTTAATCTAGGACGTAGAGTCGTTTGGGAGGATTCCTACAGTGATCTCCCAGACTCTTTCTTTTCTCCTCACTCTTTTCCCCTATTTTCTCTCTTCTCTCTCCTAGGGTTTGAAAAAAATTGTATGGAATAGAAATGGGGTGCTTTAAGGGCATTATAAAGGCACAAAATGATGCAAATGGCCCCAGGGCCATGATATACCTGGTTTGTATCCAAAGGGCGCCTGTTTCTAATGAATAGGCCTCATCTGGAGGTCCATTACCTGTCTATGTCATGGAGTAACTTTCCTGACAATGGATCTAGGTCAGGTTATGATTTGGGTAAGATCGGATTAGTGGATCGACCGTGGAGGACCCGTATCAGATCAATGGTCGTTGTCACTCGATCAGGGCCACAAGTATACTGACAAGAGTAAGAAAATTTTCCTAATCCATGGGTGAAGTTTGGTCAGAATTTGATGGTTTGAAGTGTTCAATTTCACCTGCAAGTGAATGACCCAATTCACTTAAGTTCTAGTTCATTTTCTAAAGATATTCGCATTCCTCACACACTTTGCTCAGGGCTCAAGTTGTGCGTTTCTGGGCACTATCTGGGCTCAATTCCCGTGATGGTTGTCAAGCCCAATAAGATAGTCATAAGCCTATATTTATGCGGTAATCGAACTTTTGACGTGCGGTCCAAGTCCAATACGGAGTTTCAATATGCTCCCAAGAGCAACTGGGTTTTAAGATTTCTCCTAGTTTTGTAAGCAACATTGAGTCAATGGTATTAATAGATTTAAGTCTTGCCATTTATATAGATAGTGATTCAAGTTAAATCCAGCAATTATTTAGTTTAGTACTTAACTAAATTCTGCCCTAATTTTGACAGAATAAGGTCATAGGGTAGTTCTATATCCCTTTTTGTACTTTTAGTTAGTATATTATTTTAATTATTTTTTAGTAGTTTGTTAACAAGTCTATTTTATCTCCTTAGCAGATTTTATGCTCTAGAAAAATTTTAAAAATTCTAGAAGTAGCAGTTATCCGAACTAATAGTTTTTAGATAGTTGTCACATCAACCTAGATTTAACTATATTAAAAGTTTTATTATATTTTTACTTATTTTTATATGAAACTATACTTATCAAGCTTCAATCTAGCTTTTGAATCACCTAAATCGAAGTTATAATGAGAGAGATATGACTTTTTTAAGTCGGTCGAAAACTATTGAAAACTGTAGTGAGGGTCCACCGAATTTCGGTGCACCGTCGGCGTGTCGTGGTCAGGGCGGTGGTGCTGTGCACTGCTGTGATGTCTGGTGGTGATTCTGCCACCCGATATTGAAATGAGTGTATTTTACAAACTGGAATGAGTTATTCAACATACAGTACATGATTTTGGGGTAAGAGAAGTTGCTCTATCTAAATAACCTATTTATTTCATGAGATTTCAAAAGGTTAATTGTTAAAAACTCATTTTATTTATATATTTACCATTTGTAGTAAATTTTAGTTCAAGTATTGTCCTTCATCATTTAAACTTTAGGATTTATGTCTAATATGAAAGTACTTAGAAACATTTGAAGAATAAAGTTGTGAAAGGTGAGATTTTTGAAGGAAATGGGTTAAAAAGGGATTTGAGACTTTGGGATTGAGTTTTAAGAAGTCGAAAAGGTGTTATGATAGACACATTTTCCAAGGACGTCTAACTCCAAGTTGGCAAAAATTCGAGACTTTATAATCTTCCCCCCTTAAAAACAATTTCATTCCCAAAATTGCATAAGGGTAATAAGTAAAGATTTTATTATTTCATTTGCTTAAATTTTATTGATTTTAAGTTTATATGCATTGTAGGGTGTATGCTATCTATGCTAGTCTGGCTCATTTTAGTCTACCACCCTTAAAACTTTTTCGCCCTGAAATTGGTTAAGGCTTCTATTAAGTTCATATTCAACAAGCACATTTATGGAGACACTGATCTCGGTTATAGTAATTCAGCTCGTACCCACTGTTAGGCCTATTCTTTAATATGAATTTTTTTAACACTTGAACCTTAATTGCTTTCCTTCAATGACTTCATTATTGACATTCTAAGGAAGATTCAGATCCTATTTAGTGACCTAACCTTATGTATAGCCTGGATCAATTTCCTTCGATCCTAGGCCACTGGGGTAGGGGCCCACCACGCTTCTACTATGCCACTTTGATTAAATGGATATATAAACCAACTTAACTAGATTATGCTCAAAATGTTCTACCCCCTTAAAATTATTTTTACGCTCAAGGCTCAAGAATCTATGTCCTGACCCATATGTCGGAACAAGGTGTAATTTAGGACCTATCCTTGACATGAAATAGAAAACAATCTCTCAATACATTAGTCTTCCTTTCATCAATGATGTGTACTATAGCATTGATACCTATGGTCATAGAAAGGAGCTAAAAATGATGGGTGTTGTGGTTGATTTCAGGGATGGGCGTGAGTTTGTGCAAGATGCCAAAGAAGGAGTTTTACCACGGTCCTGACTTACCCTCTTTAATCATGTCCAGTTTAATACTGTAAGATAATCTATACATTATTAGTGCAAAGGAATTTAGATAAAATAAGTTAATGGGCAAACTATCTTTCTAAGTTCATATGCACAATATGTATGCTAGAATGGTTTGTGATTCGGGACCTAATTCCTAACTGTTTGTTGCCCATTTGAGAAATTTCTTGGGACAAAAAAAGAAAAATCTCTATTAGCTATATATTCTTAACACTTCTTAAAGGAGAAGTAATAAACTTTTGGTTGTAAGTGGTCGGCCCAACACAAAAGGAAAGTTATGTAGTGGGTCTGAGCCAAATACATAGACCTTCTGCCTTGCTATGATAGAAAATTTATCATATCAGTTCTTAATCCTAGTTGATCCCGATCTTCTTCTTAATCAGAGTATTGAGTTCATTGGTAACTACCAGGATTGAGAATTCAATTCAAACCGTGAATACTTCGCTTATATATAGTTTCTCTACTCCGTGTTCTCGATTGTAATAAGTCCTTGAGAAGGAAATTCTAGGAGGTGTGTTGATTTAACCTAACATTCAATCCAAGAGATATATAAGTTTTCTCTAAGCGTGAATAATTTCTAATCAAAACAAGCTTCCTAAGAGTTATTAAAGAAGCCTATAAGTGTCAAGGGGATCCAACAAAAGAATGAGGTCTCACTCCAACCTAATCAAGCCAACGAATTAAGTATATCATTCAATTATCTTAGCATAATCAGTCTTTTACATTCCTTAGTATAACCAGTAGCCTAATCTTAATTTAGGAGTAGCAGTAATCTAAAGTTTATGCACATATGCTAGATTATTTCGTACCATTTCTAATATAAGAATTTGTTTTATTGCTTAGGGTCAAAAGTTGTCTGATTGGAATTGAGTTGCTCGAACTTGAATTTAATTGCGCTCGAGCACTTCACATATACTCATACTAGCTAAGAAGGTCTTAGGGTTCGTGTTATTAATTTATTAGATTTCCTATGCTATCAAAATTTTCAAAATCCAGGGGTACCAACTTTAAGGCCCAAAACTCTAAATGTCTCAACATTTGATGGTCATTGTTTATGGATTAAATTACAGTGTTTGGTCTCACCCGTCGGTAGAGACCTTTCTAACAGAATTCGAGGGTCGAGATCCCGCTATGACCTTCACTTGGTGCTTGCACTTGTCTCGACACTTGTCCTCTTCTTAGAACGGCTTGGACGGCTAGGCCCGGCCTCATCCAGGGCTGCTCTCTTCTTTCTCATGAGGGAAAGGAGCATAGAGATCTAGAATACGGTGGTGACAAGCTCAAAGAGAGCCATGGAAGTGGAGAAGCTTGGAGATTGAAGTGGATGAGAAAGTTTAGGAGTTATGAGACATAAAAATGTGTATTTTGTGCTCAAATGAGGGGGATATAAGGAAGGTGGAGAGGTGTAAGGAGGAGTTTTTGGGTAATGGTGGTGGATGGGTGTAAGATGTAGAAGAAGATGGAAGCTTGAGTGAATAGAGGTGGGGGTTTTGGAAAGTTTGGAGTTGTTTAGAAGGTTAAGAGGGGTGAAATGGATAAAGGGGACAAAGGGAGATCAAATAAGGTGGTCCCACATGAAAATGGGCCCCACATGTGCGTGTGGAGGGTGGTGGGCCATCAAAATCGCGGGCCCGCCACGATCCCCTTGACTGTGGGTTGTGTCGTCGCCTTGGGCGGTGGCCACCCACCTCCCAGGGTGTCAAAAACATGCGGGAGGCCCCATGGGTCCTACTGTATTTTGCGGTTTGGGCTCCTATGCCCGTGAGATATGTTTTCTCATCCCGTTTCGCACATATTTATGCCTTTTGGCGTGTTTCAAGTTTGGGATTTTCCAACTAATAGCTTAAACCTGTCGATTGACGGTCTAGAAAGGAATTGAGATCATTTCACATAATCTTAGATGCATACGGGTTACATTTTAATGGTCAATTTCGCCCGTCGACGAAACTTAAGATCGTACGATTGTTTCTGCATTTCATCACCCCCTTCCTAAGTCAAAGTGCGTCAGAGTGTATCGTGTTACCTTAACCCAGGTTCAGTTTAAACCAAATCATGCTCTGATACCATCTTGTAATGCCCTAAATTTAGGGGGTCGAGCAAAAATCTACTCCCGAGATCTAGCACATCACTTTATGTTATATGGATGATGATGTTTAAATGTTGACCATATTAGTGCATTAAACATGAGAGGAATTATACCAAATCAGCATATCATACTCCAGAGTTAATGTAATTAAGCAAGCGGAAGACTGAAATATATGTATTGAGATAAGTAAGCGGTTATCTTCCTTCAGAGTATGATAATGTAACAGGGTTGAATACATACATGTTTTGTTTCAAAATATACAAAATTTTAAAATGTAAAGTGTCTGACTAAATCATATATTCGTGTGATCCCATTAAAGCAGCATGAGCTCTACATAGACCCGTCTAAGAGCTGGACGTAGGAAAATCCTTTCTCCTCACTTACGAAGTCCAGATCTGTTGTATAGACTTCGCCATCACCTGAATCTAAACCAGAGTTTGGGTGGTATTTTGAAACACCGTCCCATGGTGGGAATGAGTGGCTAACTCAGTGGTACAATAAGGAAAAGGTTAACACGTTATCAATTCAATCAAGCAGTAATGATAAAGTAATACAACAAACATCTCTAACTACTCTTGTTAATGCAGGGATAATATGCGGTAATGATGCATGCTCTCGCCTGCACTCCCTCAGCGACTTCATCTCACGATCGTGCATGACAAACTCCCTAAACGTATGCTTCCTCGTTAAAGCACATGCAATTCGGTGTATGGTCGGGTTAGCCAAGTAATTAATTAGGCTTATTCGTACAGTAGATTCAAGAAGCTAAGGTACCTCCCTTTATATCATTAACCCAAGCGAAGGATCCATCTAGGGTCATCAATCCTAGTCAATCACATACAATAGGAAAGTTATAGGGCATCATCACCCCTAATGAAAAGCAAGGGATAGGCAAGTTCAAAATTTTATACTCGAGGTCACTCCACCAACGCCCTACTAAATGGAACGCTATTTTCGAAGGGGGTCTGGATAAGACGATTCACCCCAACCTACGTTTGGACCACAGCCAGGCTGCGCAGGTGTAGGTCGATAGTTCAAACACGGTATCTCATACCACCAAGCCTGGCTCACGAGTTTGGGTTGCTCACTGGTCACTATAAGGAGGCTCATCACCCAAACATAGGCTGACAACTCGACCACGGCGTCCCATACCACCATGCTCGGTTCATGAGTCTTAGCGGATCGTGGTACCATGGTTGAGATGGCTTTTACATTAGTAAGTGGTACCTTAGATTCAAGAAATAGTGTCCATACATGGTAAACACACAATAGGTCAATCGAGTTATTTGACAAGTTTGATTGGTACGAGAGCACTCTGAATTAATTGACATGGAGCGCATAAGCACTCCACGTAGCCTAACCACTGTCGACAATCATCGTATGACTTAGATTCAACGAACGCATCAAATGTGGTGACATTAATTCAGCCACTCAAACAGGAATTATTATTGATTTCCTGGACTACGTACTAGTCCCAATTATACTCAAACGCAGCATGTGGAGACATGTGATAATAATATAGGCATTTAACAAATAATCTAAGTACAACACTCATTTGAGCATTTTATCAACATGTTGAACATGCTAGCGACCATTTCAATTCATCCATAAATTATATAGTTGAAATTAATATTTCATGAAGGAAATTATACATATAGATAAGGTAATTGAGAATTCCATCTCAACACCCTTATTAAATAGAATTCTTCAAACAACATCTCATTAGGACATTTTATCAATCACAGAACATATTATTATGCATATGCATTTTATACATAAATCACGTAGTTGAAATTAAGACTACATGAAGGAAATTATAAATCTAGTTACAGTAGCTGAGAATCCTATCTCAACGCCCTTAATAAATACAATTCATCGGACAATTTCTCATTCAGACATTTTATCAAACACTTAGACTACACATTACCACATATATGAACTAAATTAGTTATAACATATATCATGGAAAATTCTTTCACAAATGAGTTATTATACATACAACAATCATATATTCTGGGTTAATATTTATGGTAAGCACAAATTATAATTTCATATTCATTTGAACATTTCAACAAACACATGGAATGTATCATATATTCACATAGTTCACACATATGCATAATTATCGAATGCATCGTAACTAAGATCATATAGCAGCAATCAAGCCAGACATAAATCATTAGTTGACATTGAAAGCCTTGAAAATCATAACCTAAATGTTTATAGTCTGCACCTTTTGTCCAAAAACTCATTTCGAACCCTACGCTTCCATCTACAAAACAACGGCTACCTAAATCACGAAATAGGTTAACTATTTCATCGATTCCTCTATTTAGATTTCTAAAACAAGATTAGGGTTAGAATTTCTTACCAAAATCATAGTCGGAAGAGGGTTGGATAGTGAAAGAAAATGGCGATCTAGCAAGTAGAGTTGTGTGGGAGGATTCCTACAACGATCTCTCAGACTCTCCCTTCTCTCCTCACTTTTTTCCCCTCTTTTCTCGCTTCTCTCTCCTAGGGTTTGAAGAAAATCATATGAAATAGAAATGGGGTGGTTTAAGGGCATTATATAGGCCCATAACTGATGTAAATGGCCCCAGGGCCATGGTATACCTGGTTTGTATCTAAAGGGCACCTATTTCTGACGAATGGGACTCATCTAGAGGTCCATTCCCTGTCTATGTCATGAAGTAAGTTCCCTAACAATGGATCTAGGCTAGGTTATGATTTTGGTATGATCAGATTAGTGGATCGACCGTGGACGGCCCGTATCAGATCAATAGTCATTGTCACTCGATCAGGGCCAAAAGTATATGGACATAAGCAGAGAAATTTTTCTAATCCATGGGTAAATTTTAGTCAAAATATAATGGTCTAAAGTCTTCAAATTCACCTGCAAGCGAACAACTCAATTCACTTAAGTTCTGGTTCATTTTCTAAAGATATTCGCGTTCCTCACACACTTCGCTCAGGGCTCAAGTTGTGCATTTCTGGACATTATCTGGGCTCGATTCCTATGATGGTTGTCAAGCCCAATATGACGGTCATAAGCTTATAGTTTCGTGGTAATCAGACTTTCGACGCGTGGTGCAGGTCTGATACAGAGTTTCGAGGTACTCTCAAGAGCAACTGGGTTCTAGGATTACTCCTAGGTTTGTAAGGGACATTGAGTCAATGGTATTAATGAATTTGGATCTTACCATTTATATAGATAGTGGTTCAAGTTAAATCCAGCAATTATTTAGTTTAGTACTTAACTAAATTCTGCCCTGATTTTGACAGAATATGGTCCTAGGGTGGTTTTATATGCCTTTTTGGAACTTTTAGTTAGTATATTATTTTAATTATTTTTATAATAGTTCATCATCAAGTATAATTTATCTCCACCAAACTTCAATAGATTTTGTGTTCTGAAAATTTTTAAAAAATTCTATAAGTACTAGTTGTCCAAACTAATAATTTTTGGATAGTTGTCACATCAACCTAGAGTTAACTATATTAAAAAAAATTATATTTTTTACTTATTTTTATATGAAACTAGATTTATCAAGATTCAATTTAGATTTTGAATCACCTAAATTAGATTTATATTGAGGGATATATGACTTTTTGAATTCGGTCGAAAACTCATGGCGGTTAGGGCAGTGGCATCGTGCGCTGTTGTGATGTCTGGTGGTGATTCTGCCACCCGATATTTGAAACAGGTGTATATTTGTAAATTGGATGAGTTATTTGGTGTACAATATATGATTTTTGGGTATGAGAAGTTGCTCTATCCAAATAACCTATTTATTTCATGAGATTCTAAAATTTTAATTGTCAAAAATCCATTTTATTTATATATTTACTATTTGTAGTAAATTTTAGTTTAAGTATTATCTTTCATCATTTAAACTGTAGGATTTATGTCTAAAATAAAAGTACTTTGAAAATTTTGAAGAATGAGGTGGTAAAAGGTGAGATTTTTGAAGAAAATGGGTTGAAAGGGGATTTGAGACTTTGAGATTGAGTTTTGAGAAGTCAATAAGGTGTTATGATAAACTCATTGCCCAAAGATGTCTAACTCCAAGTGAAAAAAATTTAAGACGTTACACCTAGTGGTTTAACAATGTATCCCCCCCCCCCCCCCCATTTTGGATAGTTTTGTACTATACCATGTACTTAGGTTGTCATCATTTTCAGTTTACATGTAGTTGAAAATTTAGAAATTTGGTAGCATCTCCCTATATTTTCTCTAGATATGTAATTCTTTAATAATTGGTTTCCTCTATCCATGTGTAATGGATTACAGGTGGCAACTAGATAGTATTGAATTTTAGACATATCTAGAGAATATGGGGAGGTGCTTCCGAAATTTTGACTCGCATGTAAACTGTTTGAGGATAGTACATGGTATGTTACTAAATGGAATTAGAGACAATTAGCACCTCTAGATAAAGATAATTAGCTCGTCTAGTTAAAGACAAGTATGATTTGAAATTTATTGATATGCATAGAAAGATAGAGAGACTACAAACTTCTTTTCTCACTTGAGAAGATAACATAAATATGTATTATTTTACTCAATTCCCTTATGACTAGTATTTATTTCATGCTTGTGTTTCCTTTAGCTCACAAAAAGAAATCATCCTTAATTCTTTTCTTTTTAGCAAAGTGGTCAACTTATTTCAAATATTCAATATGGATTCTGATAATGCAATGGATTATATGGCGTGCAAAATGCTTCTATAGAATGTTAAATGCCTCTTTAATCAAATCAACCATATATCTGTGATGTTTTGATATAGCTTGAATTGAAAGATGGTGCTTGTTTTGTTTCAGGAATATAATCCTATTTGTTAGAAGTCCACTTTTCCTGCTGCAGATAAGAACCTACTTCATTAGGTATAATTTTTATTAATTCAACTTGTAACTCCTCATAACCTACTTTGTCATAAGATATTACAGTGCATGACGATTCCTAGTAGGTTAAGTTGTAAGTTCTAACATCAAGTTGGTTAGATATCTTTTATTTTTATAAATGTTATCAATAGTTAGCTTGATGGTGAATTAGGTGTATAATCATGTGCCTACCTACTGTCTTACTTAATTTATATTATATTCTTTTGTATAAATCTAGCTTGTAACTCCTCAGAAGCCACTTTTTCGTTAGATATTACGGTGCATGATGGATCCCAGTAGGTTAAGTTGCAAGTTTCTACATAAAGTTGGTTGGATATCTTTTATTTTTTACAAATGTTATCAATAGTTAGTTGGATGATGAATTAGGTATAAATGTGTGCCTACCTAAAGGTCCTATCCAATGGACTCCAAGGAGTGGATTACTCTACATTACCCGGACCCACAATTTATAGATAGTATGATGAGCTTTGTAAAGTTCGTAAAAGAACATCTTCCTGGTAGAGAAACCATTCATTGTCCATGTATTAGATGCAGATGTCTACGTTTACCCTACACAATCGATAATATGGAGATAGATAGGAATAAATATAGATTTAATCCAACATATAGGATGTGGAACATGCACGGTGAGCATGCATCACCCAAGTGTACCGAACGCACACCAACTTCTCACCAGTACCATAGTGTGACAGACATAACTAACATTGTAAATGCGGTTGTTGAAGACCTCGGTTGTAATAACCTGGACAAAGTTATTCAAGATGAACCCAATGTAGCCCCTGAAGCTGAAGACATTACTGGAGATGCTCAAACCAATGAGTTTGAAGCAAATTTATGAGATGCAATGACTGAGCTCTATCGTAGTTGTCACAAATTCATTGTGCTGACTTTCATAGTACAACTTTTTAAATTAAAGTTGAACCATGGATGAAGTGAACAAAGATTTACGACTCTTCTTCAACTACTCCAAAATGTCTTGCTATTCGGTAATAAGACCCCAATTAATACCTACCAAGTGAAGAAGATCATTACAAAGTTGGGTCTTGATTACCAGAAGATTCATGCATGTCCAAATGACTGCATTTTTACTGGAGAGAGCATGAGATGAAGATGAGTTCTCCAAACTGTGGTACTTCAAGGTACAAGAAAAAATTTGATTGGAAGTCGAGATGAGCTCAAGTACCTGCGAAGGTGTTAAGGTATTTTCCATTAACACTAAGGCTTGAGTACTCGAGTCTTTTGTAGGGTTCTTGCACTAACCAACTTAACACAAGTTAGATCCATTTTCCTCTTTGAACTTTGATTCCATGGAAAGCTCTATATCATAAATCTCTTCATTTAAGGGTCTGTCTTTGTCAAGTAGATACAACTTTTTTTTCCAGTAATGGTTGTTTCATCATAAATCCAGACAATATGGCATTCTAGACTCGTGTTAAGGCCTTATTATACATACTTGTTTTTCTTGTTTTGAGTTCTAAGCATGTAATCATGTATCTTCTGGATTTCTTATCAAGTCACACATGCACTCTTGGATCAGATTAGACCTTGAATGATTAAAGATGCTCAGGTTGGTCAAGATGATTTGAGACACAAACTCATGCACAAAAACTTACCTAGGAGAACTCGGAGTGATGGTGTAGACCTTCGTGAAAAGCTCTCACGGACTGTTCATGCTCCATCATGAATTGATGCATGACAACGCATGCCTAAACCTCATAAGACACAATACTTGGATAACCGTGAAGATCACTGTTTCTGTCCAACAGAGCTGGATCTCATATTTCATGTACCTTTTAAAAAGTAAGAAAAATAGCTCCAATACATATTTTGATAAAGGAATGTCGAATGAATTTTATATAACACACTTGTTTTAATTTACAAAATTAGACAAGTTCAATTGTCCAAATTTTAATAAAGAAACTTGTGCTTAAAGTTCATAACTTTTTTTAACATAAGATATTGTAAGGCCCGTATCCTAGCCCGTACCGTTCCTTAGACTTCCGCGGTCCTCCCTGTCGAATTCTAGCAACCCACGATATATAATCGACATTTACACGTGACCCTAAGTTGCATCCTATATATCTGAGTCAACTCGACCTGAGACTTGTACCCTTACGAGTACGTCATCATCGTGGTTCCAACGCCACGTCTCACACGTCAATGCGATATACAGGCCAGGAGTTATGTGCCCATGTTTATTTTAAGGAAAATGCCGCACGTTACAAATCTCAAAAGAATCTCTACCATCCATCACATCAATCAATCAAAGTACACATCCCATCACAAGTCAAGTACCAACCCATCCCTCTCTTACCAACAAGGCATGATAACCCATACCTCTTTCATCTAAAGTCAACCCTCTCTCTCTCCACCCATCCTTTCCTTACACCCATTGTCATCCCTCTCTCCCATCCATCACTCTCTCTCTCTCATTTCTCTCTTCACTCCTAAGCAACCAAGAGAGCAACTGTCCAAGCCTTCCAAGGAGAGAAAGAAGCATAGTGTGGCCCACTCCCTACTACCCAATCTCTCATCCTATCCATTCATACTTCATCATCCTCCATCAAAATCAAAGCCAAGGAGTTAAGGAAGCCAAGGGACCAAGGAGTGCAATCGGTGGGTGATCTAGGATTTCTACCATTGATCTTGATGATTTGAGGGCCCACATGTGGTGGGACCCACTTGATGTATGCATTGTAAAAAAGGGAGGGCCCATAGTAGCGAGGTCCCTCCCCTCCATCAAGATTTCTCTCTTTGTCTATCTCTCTCTCTCATGATGTGTGGCCCACCTAATGATATACACATGATGATCTAGACCGTCCACTTGCAGGACCCATCTTGTTGCCCATTTCCCGGCTAATCTAGACGAAATCACTAACATCAACATTGATCCAACGCTGGTGGGGCCACACTCGTGGACCCCACCCTGATGTATGTTGCTGCCCACTGTCCAGTAGGTCTGGACAATGGAGAAAACACAGATGTCTGCTTATTTCAAGCAGCTAGTGGGTCACACATGATGACCCACCGTGATATATATATTTTATCTACCCCAGCCATCCTGGGACGTGGGACCCACCTAATGGTGTGGTGTCCACACCGTCCAGTAAGGGAAGGTGGGACCCACTAGACGTATATGTTTTATCCACACCATCCAGTGTTTCTGAACGGTGGGGACCCTAGCTTGATGTGTGGTTTATCCACACCGTCCATAGAACAAGACATGGGAAGGTGGGACCCACTGTTGTATAACGTCAGCAAGTTTTATGGATCTAAACCATGATGTATGTGTGATATCCTAACCGTCCATTCATCTAGACGTGGACCCCACTCCAACTATATAACTGTTATTAACATCAGCAAGTCTTGTGGGTTTGAGCATTAGGTATGTGTCATACCCACACCGTCCATCCATTTTTCCTGGTGTGTGGGACTCACCCACACATGCTACCGTGTGGGGTGGGGCCCACCTTAGATGTATGTATTTTGTATCTACACCGTCCGTCCAACGATGGGACGCAGTATGATGTTTGGGTCTTATCCACACCATCCAACACTTTGGATGGTGGGACCCACCTTGAATATGTGTTTCATCATACTGTCCATCTGCTGGACCCGGATCCACCTTGAATATATGTGTTTCATTATACAATCCATCTGTTGTACCCGGATCCACCTTGAATATATGTGTTTCATCCTACCGTCCATCTGCTGGATGCCACCGTGATGTGTGTTTTGATCCACACCATCCATCAGTGGATGCTGTTGGACAGCCGTCCAACAGCCGTGGGGTCCACCTGATGTATCCGTTTCATCCACACATGTGGACTCCACCTGATGTATCCGTATCATCCACACACTGGACCCCATCTGATATATGTGTTTCATACACACGTGTGGGGCCATCTGATGTATGTATTTTATATCCACGTTGTCCACTCGGTGGCGACCGTTTACCACACGTAGGGCCCACCTGCTGTATGTACTGGGCCCACCTGAAGTATATGCATCCCATGTAATGAGGCCCATTGTGATGCATATGCAGCTCGTGTATAAGGCCCAGGTATGAAGCCATTGTGATATATTTGAGGCCCATGGGCTATGGTTCGCTTGATGTATATGAGCCCCATGTGATGCAGCTATTCTGATATGTGAGGCCCATATGTTGGGGCCCATTGTGATGTATATACGGCCCATGGGATGTGGCCCATTATGATGTATATGTAGCTCATGAGTGAGGCCAATGTGATGCGGCCTATTGTGATGCATATTAGGCCCATGTGATGCAGCCCATTATGATGTGTATTAGGCCCATGTGATGCAGCCGATTGTGATGAGTGAGGCACATGTGATACGACCTATTGTGATGTATATTAAGCCCATGTGATGTGACCCATTGTGATGTGTATTAGGCACATGTGATGCAGCCCATTATAATGTATTTGAGGCCCAAGTATGAGGCCTAATGTGATCTATATGAGGCATATGAGTGAGGCCCAATGCAATGTATATAAAGCCCTTGTGTGAGGCCCAAGGTGATATATATGAGGCCCATTGCGATGTGTGATTCCACCAAAATGTATGTACTGATGTTTATGATGCCCATCCATGTTCCTAGTTGATATTAAATGGGTCATGCCTTGAGAGCAATGATGGATAAATGTCCACAATGCAACTCTCCCCAGGGCCTGTTATTAGGCCCATCCTCATCTCCCCTTAATGGACTAATCCAATCCGTTAGGCCCCATTAATGACATCCATCTCACCTTACTGAGCTAACCCAAACCATTGGGCCCCCCATTAATGTTAGTGATACCCATGTTTCCTTTATTGGGCTATCCCAATCCGTTGGGCCCCCATTTAATGATGGTGCTTTCCACCATACCTTGTAGGATTATCTAAACCTTAGAGCCCACCTTGTATTCATATTGGACCTTCCATTGGACATGTGGCCTACCTAGATACATTTGACTACCCAAATTTTAGTGTCTATACCCAAGGCCCACTTAGGTGTTGAGCGGGCTACCCAATCCGTTTGGAAGGACACATAGTCCTAAATGTAGGAACTCCACCAAACCTACTTTGTGTATGTATCGAGCTTCCCATAGAAAAGCCTAATTTATTACATGATATAGAGATTTAGGAAGCCCAATTGTTCTTCCTGTTAGCTTACCTTGTGAACTCACCTTGTCATATACCTGCTTGACTCACCACAAGAGGTGTATCCCATCCTTATACCCCATTTACTAGGACCTCGTGACATGTACATATTATCCACATTATCCATCTCTTTATTGAGACAAGTGTTAGGTCCATCCTTGGCATTAGTGTATCATTTAGGACATCTGTTGCTTAGTACATCATCACCCCCTTTGTTGTAGAGAGAAGAATATGTAGTATCAGGTTGGGTGTATCCATTATGTAGAACATATCTCGACATATGGACTAGACCTGTCATCCCTATCTTGGATCATGCTGAGCCTTGGAAGGCTAATGTAAGACAACCGCATAGGCTCCTATAGTTGGAGAAGGAGAACGCCTTTCAGTTTATACTCGTAGTATGTGACATGCCAGTGATAGCCAATTATGGATTATTGTTGTCTACCCTATCAGATAATCATGTTTATGTACTTTATTACATCATGATACATGCCCATACACATCATATGTATGCTTGTTATGAGGAATGACTAATCATAGCATGTGCCGTTGGGCTAGTTTATTATGGGACTCCTTGTGAGATAGAGTAGCCCCACATGAGCACACAGCACGTGCAGGTTTGATGCATGACTAGATAGTATGACTCATGCATCTCACATTTGTGTGGCATGATCACTGTGCACCCTAGCAACATCAAGGCCATGACCACCAGAATGTTTGGTTCTAGCATATGGGCATCTAATATGTCTGTGGGTGAAAGTCCCTAAACCCTTTGGTACCGAGGATGCTCCAACATCTAGACCAAGTGAATATCATGAGTACACGAGGGCTGTATACTATTAGGCCTCATCTCCCACTGTGTCGTGGTCGGTTGGAAAGGGTGTGGCCTTATCCGCCCAAGGGTAGGGGGCATAGATAGGTTGAGTTTGACCAGCTCATAAATGGGTCCACTATCAATGTTACGGGTATGTATTGGTCAACTACTGGCTAGGAGGATAGTGTGGTCTCTTCCACTTGCATAGTTACCTGTCCAACGGGCGACAATCTCGTGTAGAGTGTACTAGACCCCTGTGATATCCTAGAGATGAGTCATACTAATATATGGAGTTACTGAGTAGGTATTATATACTCAACATTTGACTCATTCATTCATTCATTCATTCACTATCCACTCGAGCTGGTGGTGCGCAACTAAATCATTATGTGTACTTTCGCAATGGCGAGGATTTCGGTTGGGTGTGCGATCAACCTGAGATCAGGAGTTTACCACATTGAGCCTAGCTATCCAAATTTAGGTATAGGACTGGTTTGGATAGAAGTCCCTTGTGATGGACCCCACAGCTTGCAATACTACGTACTATCATCCTGACTTCATACTCCAGTTTGGTCATTTCTTTCACATCACATATTCTATTGCATCCTCAACACATAACATTTGGTTTACTATGCTTATGTATTGCATAGCCTGAATAAGGTTGACGATATTATGGGCTCACCAAGATCTACATATTACATTACATCCATGGCATTTTCCATTTGGGTTGCTATGTTTCTGTATTTATATGGCCTAGATGAGGCTGATGGTATTTTGTGGATCTTTAGAAATACATATTGTATTACATCTTTGGTATCTAATATTTGGCTCACTATGATCTGCATTGTATACTCTGATATTGAATGACTTGTAGCCTTGCGAGTATTCCGCTTACGCTGATATTTGTGTGATTGCCACTTATCTTGCGCACACACGTACACCACCTCTAAGCTTTCTATAAGCTTATGCATAATAGATGTGTGTAGGTGACGATAGGATGCAATCGAATTGAGGTAGGAACGTGCAACAGAGCTTCTGGAGCTTTTGGCATTTATCTTATATTTTCCCTTCATGTATTGTACTTGAGTTTTTTTTTATATTAGTAGATATATGATGATGATAATGCCTTTGTGATTTGGGTATTCTTGCGGTTATGATCCTATATATGTATAAAAAAAATTATATTAAAAAAAAAACAAAATCCTCCTTATAGGATCCCAGGATCAGAACCTGGTGTATGGGCGCTGGGAGACGAGAATAGGGTATTAAGGAGGGTATCAGCACCAGATTCGGTGATCGAGAATTTTGTGAGCCCGTTTTTCGAGTTTGGGGCGTGACAAATATAGATCAGCTATTCATTTCCCATTTATATTCATAAACTCAACATGGAATACTATGAAGTATAAACATTTCCATACTGCTTATATGCATGTCTGGTATAAATGTTATGCTTCCATCATTGAAGTTTTTGCATTTATCTAATGATTCATTCATCTTGGATAATTATTTTTTTAAGAAAAAGAATGAGTTCATAAAGACAAATAAAAGAAAATTGTGTTTAATTTAGTTTTCTTACTATAAATAAGCAGAGTTCTAGACATTTGGTAAATTATACGAATATTTTTGAGTCTACAACAGAGTTTTACTAACTGTAGGTAGACCTTATTGAATGGGCCAGGCCAAAAGCCTAATTGAATGATCTATGAGTAACATGCAGGAAGATAAAAAAGCAACAAGTGAATGTCCCTCCAAAACTACCGGATATCAATATGCGGTTTCAATCTTGTCCACCTATGATATGAATGAAGCAATAACAGAGGAAAGGTCCCTCCAAAACTACCGGATATGCTTCTAATGTGAGATCAGCCATTCATCAAGTTGGCACCACATGGAAATAAAATTCACACATGCTGACATGTACTTCAAATTGAGTTCTATAGTTGCCTCCTAATCACCTCCAAGACTGACCCACTCTTGTATGATTTTGATTATATTTATAGGGTGTTTGATTGTTTTTAAATAGAATGTCAATTTCAGATGATTTTATTATCTGAGTGTTTGATTATTTTAGCCTGAAACCATAGATTGAAATTGATTTTAAGAGGAGAATTGATATATAACATTTATTTAGATTTATATAATTTATGGAGCTTTGATTTTTTATTTATTTTAGTTATTTTATTTATTTTATTTTTTTTTGTGTGTAAATTCAGTTAGAAGTATTAGACTATCAAACAACCTCTAAAAGGAGTCAGATCTGGATAGATTAAATTACAGAATTGTACTTGTAGTATAGATTCCAAAAATCATTTTTTTAATGGCTGGAACTAAATACAGCCTTATGTTTTTTTTTAATAACATGGTAGGAATCTGAAATTTAAGACTGTTTCCTTTTGTTTGCAGCTTGATTTTGAGTTTTATGATGGATTTTCATGAAAGCTTATTTTACAATTACATTTTCATTTAATTTCTTTTTTATTCAAATCAGGTGATGATAAAAAAATATGGAGCAAGTGGTGATAATGGTTTTGAACTCATTCCAAGATCCCCACCCTCGTGTACAGGTAGGTGGGTTTCTAACATTGTGTTTCATACTATATAGAACATTGTCTGGTCATAATCTATTTCTCTTTTATTTGCATTGAAAACTATATCAACCAAGGACGTGTCGAAAGTGCAGATTGGATGCCATTGGCTGATGTGGGATTGATATAGGTTTAAGAGGCCCAATGATTGTCACTTAATTCCACAGATGTAAGGGTGGGCCCACTTCGATGTCCAACACAAAATATGAAGTATTTGTAAAGCATCCAATGAAATCAATGTTTAAACTAAACATTCAACTATTCACAAATTCCATCAAATGAGGGTAAATTCTAGTAGTTAGAAATTATTTTCAACAACTAGCGCAATTTCCAATGACTAGATTTCAATACTTAAAGTAAACTTCTAGCAGTCATCTCAAGTTTCAAATAGTTAGAAGAACTGTTTAACATGTGCTAGATGAACTTGGAAGCTAGCGAGATGAGAGAAGAACCTTCAACATGAGAAGACTGGGGTTCACAATCCTCAAAACCTTAAATCTTCCCTTGTGTTTTCTTAAGGTTAAATGAAGCAATAAGTCTAATGGGCCTGTCATATGACTGAAGAAAGTGATTTGTAAAACTGTATAATTTATGAAGAAATTTCATGATACTTAGTGCCATGAATGCTATTATCATGACCATTCAGACAATGTTAAGTTTTTCTTATTATTGCTCCAAAGCATTTTGTGCAAAGAGTGAAAAAACAAAATGAGCTTTTTCGCAGTTACATGCACCAGGTATGCATTTAACATTGACAGGAATAAGTGTTAATGAGGACACACAAGGTGTCAGTAATGGAAGTAGGAAACCCGTTGTGATGACATAGCTATCAATCTATATAGATTATTACAGTATTATAAGATCCGTAATAATGTAAATGCTGCAAGTGATTGAAGATTCACACTCGAAGGTTCAGATGTATACGAAAACAATAACAGAAAAAAAAAAAAAAAAAAAGAAGAAGAAGGAAATACAAGTTCTAGTCCCTTATCGCCAATAGGTGATCTTCATTTTGATTTTCTCCTCTAATTGAATTTATGAACCATTTCCCCCCTTTTTTTTTATTATGTAGAATGCTCATGAAATTTAGAATTTTCTTCTTAATGAGCTTGTTGACATCCTAGAGAAAGAGCACAATTCTGTAAAAGACTCTCCAGAAGCTTCATCACCATCTGAAAAGACTGCAAATGGGCCATAGGTTGCTCAAACCAAAGGTGGTAAAAAAACGAGCCACTGGTCACCTGGGTACACAAAAATTTTCAGGTTAACCAACCCAAACCGTTCTTTTTAAGTTATTGCTAGCTAGACATGATAATGAATAATGACTAGCTTTCTGTAATTTTTTACATTATTGATAAAAAATTATTGTTTGGTGCTATTTTCCTGCCTGATAAATGTGTGCTTTTTGTTAACTTTTCTGGAATAGTATTGACACCTCTCAAAATGCAGGGGATACTAACCAATGAAACACGATGCTTACGGTGTGAAACTGTGACAGTAAGGGATGAAACTTTTCTAGACTTAAGCCTTGATATCGAATAAAATAGCTCGATCACTAGCTGCCTCAAAAACTTCAGTTCCACCGAGACTTTCAATCATTTCGAGTAAGCATTAAAGATCTCCCCATCCGTCTCCAACAAGGTATTTGAATCTTTGGAATTGTTAAGGAATATTGAAAACATTGGAGAAGAAAATGATTTCTTTGGATGTCTATTTTCCCCTATTTTAGGAAAAAGTAGCTGCTATGGAAAATTGTTTTCCACTTCCACATTTTTTTCCTCAAAAAACATGGATATTAAGTTCTTAAGAGAGCCTGTTAATTATAGATTTCCAAGGTCTTTTTATTTATTTATTTATTTATTTTTACACACACACACATACCACCACACACTCATGCCATGGTGGGATTTCACCACCTATGGGTACTCGAACCCTCAACCAGGTGTTGAAACTCGTAAGAGTCTACCACCGGAGTAAGAGTAAGTACCCAATTCCAAGGTCTTGACTCTTGAGAGAGCCATCTGACGTTTAGACTTTTAACATTTCCAGGGAAAACTATTCTCCAAACAAAACAATAGAATTACTGTTGGGATCTGAAATTTTCTATTCCCTTAGGATTATGTTAGTATTCCATGTCCACCTCTTGGTTTTCTCTATCCAAACCTCTCAGAAAAAGCTATTACTGCTGCTACTAGTATCTCTCTTATTTCTCTTTTTTAAAGCATATATCCAATCCAAATATTTGGAATTTGGATGATATATTTGAGTTTAATTTCTTCCTTTTTAGTGTAGGCTTACCTTCTCAAATAGGTGGTTCGTTCAGGGCTTTGGAGAAATGGGTATATCTATTGTGTAGACTTACCTTCTCAAATTGTTTTCCACAATGCTGATACACCCGATGGACCTTGCGATGGCTTTTAGCCATCGACATTGCCCTGTTTTTTGGTAGTGGGACTTAGATTGCATGCTTATCTTACAAGTAGCGAGTGACTACAAGCCCAAACGCTCTAACTTCACTAGGATGCCAGTGTTGTATCCAAGCCATCCATTTAATTTTCTAGCTCATTCTAAGGCATGAGCCCAAAATTTAGGCAGATTATAATGCCCTAAAAATTGAGGGTCGAACAAAGCTCAACTCCCGAGTTCCAACGCATCACTTATGCAACATAGATAATTATGTTTAAATATTGTCCATATTAGTGCATTAACCATGAGTGAGATTACACTAAAATAGCATATCATACTCCAGAGTTAATGTAATTAAGAAAGTGAAAGACTGAGATAAATGTATAGAGTATATACATGTTTCATAACCTCTAGAGTATGAATGTATTACCGGGCTAAATATATACATGTTTTATCTCAAAAATATACATAAGGTCAAAATGTGAATGTACGACTAATCTAATATCCCAGTAATCCTGACAATACAGCTTTACGACTACACAAACCCGCTTTAGAGCTGTACGTAGGAAAACTCTTTCTCCTCGTCAATGAAATTGTAACGTCCTAGAAAAATTCGTACAAAGACCTGAGTACCACCTCAGGTAGAAATTGCTAAGGACCAAATCCTTTAAGAATTAAACGAGAATTAACTAGAACTAAACTAGATTACCTGGGAAACTAGCACCAATCACTTTAAATATGATCTACAAGGCCCGAAACTTGTGAAATTGTTAATGCTACATTACCCTAAAACTTAGGAGCAATCTCTAAACCCAGTTGCTCTCGGGAGCATCTGGAAACTCCGTATCGAACCTGGTCCGCACGTCGAAAGTCTGATAATGACGAAACTATATGATTACGACCGTCTTGTTAGACTTGACGACCACCTCTGAAATCAAGTCCAGATAGTATCACATGACGATTTACTTGAGTCCGGAGTGAAGTGTGTGAGAAACGTGAATGTTTTTAGAAATTAAATCCGAATTTAAGTAATCTGAGTCGTGTCGTGTGCGTGCCAACTATAAGCATTCGGACCGTCAGAATCTGACCCAAATACACCCTCGGATTAGGGAAAATGTCCCACACATGTCAGTGTACTTATAGCCCTGATCGAGTGCCGGTGACCGTTGTATTGAAACTAGTCCGCCACGGTCGATCTATAAACCTGATCGGACCGAAAACTTAGCTTGACAAAGATCCAATATCAGGGAGGTTAAGTCCTACTGCATTCAGCAAAGGGAACTCAAGAAATGCTCTGTTGGATCAGAACAGACCCGATTTGGACATAACCTAAGTATACCATGGCCTTGGGGCTATTTCCATCAGTTCTGGGCCTATATAAGGGTCTTAAAACCTCTCTCTTTCACTCCATGCGAATTTAGGGAAAACCTTAAGAGAGAGAAGAGAGTAAAAAGAGGGAAAGTGAGAGAGAAGTTGGTGAAGATTCCTAGGATTCCTCCCTGCTAATCCACCTGCTGAAATACCAATCCCGTGTAGTTCTTCCTCTATTTCCAACAACGTACTTGGATAAGAAAACCTAACCCTAATCTGTTCTAGGGTTTCAAATAGTCTAAGTGATGATATAGCTAACCTAATTCATGCTCTAGGTTGCTAATCCGCCGTTGAAAAAGAATAAACGTCTAAAACAAATCCGTTACGCGTTTACCAGCGTAAGGTGCGGACTATATACATTTAGGCTATGGTTTTCAAGGCTTTCAATGTCAGTTAATGATTTATTACTGACGTGGGTGCCATTACACATGTCAAATGCGATGTCTGTTTCACTTTACGTATACATATAAACTATGTTGTATATAGGGTATTTCATGTGTTTGTTGAAATGTTTATATGCATTTGAAATTTAGATTTGTGATTATCATGATTAACTGTTGTAAGTATATGGTTGTTATATATGCGATAATTCCTTGGCAAGAGGATTTGCCCAAATACATAATATATCCAACATATGTAATGTATGTTGGAAGGTGTAGTCTAAGTGTTTGTAAAAATGCCTGAATGAGTTAGTAGTTAGTAAATTATGATTTATATGGGAGTTAAGATATGAATCCCAACTACCTTAGTTGTGTGTATGATTCCCTTCATGTACTGTATAGCCTGTTTATTCATGTTTAACTATGTATATGATTTCCTCCATGTACTGTATATTCATGTTTAAGTTATATTCCATATCATGCTCAAATGATTGTAGGTTTTGACTTAAGTATTCATTACTGCTTTGATTATCTCATTTGCTTATTTGTTGTGATTGCATGCAGTTGGGACTATATCATAGTCCAAGCAATCGGTAATAGGCCTTGTTTTGGTGGTTGAAGTTGTTTCGCCACACAGGATGTGTTCAATGAATCTGAGTTATACTTGGGATGTCAGCAGTGGTTAGGCCACAAGGAGTGCTTATGCACTTCATATCGATTAACTCAACATGCGCTCGTCCTAGTCGAGCTCGTCAATTAACCCGATTGACCCGATGCATGTTCACCATGTATGGGCGCTACTGCTTAAGCCTAAGGTACCAAACTCACCAGTGAAACCCTGTTAACCTTGGTACCTCGATCCACTAAGACTCATGAGCCGGACATGGTGGTATGGGACACCATGGTCGAGCTGTCAGCCTACGCTGGGGCGACAAGCCTCCTCGTAGTGACCAGTGAGCAACTCAGACTTGTGAGCCGAATACGGTCGTATGAGACACTGTATTCGTGTTGTCGGCCTACACTGATTTGGCAACGAGCCCTTTGTAGTGACCTCGAGCATACCCTAAAACTGCATTGAGGCGATGAGCCTTTTTGTAGTAACTAGGGTATAACTAGGTCTGCATTGATCAGACGATGAGCCATTTGCAGTGACCTAGAACCATAACATCATATGAGATTTGCTAGGATTGACGATCCTAGAATGGATCATTGTTTGGGAGTTGATATAAGGGAGGTACCTTAGTTTCTCAATCCTGCTGTATGAAAAGGATTAATAATAACTCGATAATCATGTACATGCACCGTACTGCATGTGTCGTTTGACGTTGGGTAGTGCTCTGAGGAAGTGACTGACATGCACGACTGTGAGATGAAGATAGCAGAGGGAGCGTAGGCGAGGGCATGCATCATTTCTTCATACATTCTTGCATTAATCAGAGTAATTAGGGATGTTTAATTGTATTTCTTTATCATTACTGTTTGACTGAATTGATAACATGTTAACCTTTGTTGTATAGTTCCACTGAGTTGACCATTCACTCCCACATTCGGGGATAGTGTTTAAACACCAACCAGACTCTGTCTTAGTTGCAGATGATGATGCGACCCACGAGGAAAAATTGAATTTTGAGGATGATAAGGAGGTGTTCTCCTACATGCAGTATTCAAGCGGGTTCATGTGAGTCATGTCCTAATTGACGAGAATTTAAGGTTATGTTTATAGTGGGCTAACACATTCTTTTTGAAATTTTATATTTTGACAAAATACTTGTAATTATTGACCTAGTAATGCATACATACTTTGGGGACTTATACTGGTTTATATATTCGTTTCAGTCTTCTGCTTGCGTATTACAACTGTCTCAGGATTATGTTTTGCTGATTTGGCTTAATCTAATTCATGTTTTATGCATTAATACAGACAACATATATCCATCATTAAAAATGTTGCATAAGTAATGTTTTAGAACTCGAGAGCTGAGGTTTACTCGACCCCCAATTTTTAAGGCGTTATAGAAATCTAGCTCCATCGCGAAAGCCTCGTCGTAACTTACATCTAAATCAGAGTCTGGTTATTTTTTTAAAACACCATCCTAGAGTGGGAGTGAGTAATCAACTCAGTGGTACTATAAGGCAAAAGTTAACATGTTATCAATTTAGTTAAGCAGTAATGATAAAGCAGTATAACAAACATATCCTAAATATTCTTGTTGATGCAGAGATGGTATGTTGTAATGATACATGCCCTCTCCTGCACTCCCTCAACGACTTCATCTAAAGATAGCACATCACAAACACCCTAGACGTGCACTTCTTTGCCAAAGCACATGTAATGTGGTGCATAGTCATGTTAGCCAAGTAATTTATTAGGCTTATTCATTGTAACACCCTGAAAATCGGGGGTCGTGTATAAACTCAACTCCCGAGTTCCAGACCTTCACTTATGCAACAAAAATGATTATGATTCAATGTTGTCTGATTTAAAGCATTCACATGAGTAAAAGTATACCAAAACTGTAATTCATACTTCAGATCCAGTGATAAAAGCAAGCGAAAGACTAAACAATATATATATCACTGTATGAAAAAATAAAGTAAATCTCATCTGTCTCCAAAGTATGACTACATCTCTGAGCCTCATATACATACACATGAACAAAAATAAAATGTTCAAAATAGTCCCACTGAAACCCCATCGATCCAGGTCGCCTACGGGAAGCCGTCGTGATACTGCATATACGAGAACTCGTCCTGGTCCTCATCAATGTCTAGCTCCACCTCCTGGATCTCCGCCTCTCCTGCATCTACAACAGGGTCTGGTGGGTGTTGCAAACACCATCCCGTAACGTGGGAGTGAGTGATCAACTCAGTGGAATCATAGAGCAAGGATTAGCATGTTCACAATTCAATCATGCGATAATAGTAAAGCAGTAAATCAGACAGTCCTAATACTGTTGTTAATGCAAGATGACATGACGTGATGTATGCCCTCACCGACGATCTCCCTCATATGACAACATCTTACGACCGCGGCATGCCACACTCCCTAGAGTGCTCCACATCTTCCAGGCACATGCAATGCTATGGTGATATGAATTCCAAGTTGTCATTAGTCCATTCAATCAGCAGGATTGGAAAACTAAGGTACTTCCCTTGTATCAATCCCAACACAGATCCTGTCTAGGGTCGTCACTCCTAGAAATCTCATACGATGTATATTTCGTAGGTCACTGCATGGGCTGCCAGGGCTGTTGCTCGCACTCGTTGCACCGTTCCCCCATCACCTTATCAATACAGGCCTACCGTACTCTACTGCAACGGAAGGTTCGTCGCCTCCCGTAGACTCAGAATACGCTCGCGGTCACTACAAAGGGCTCGTCGCTTGATCAGTGTAGGCCGACAGCTAGAATATAGTGTCTCATACCACCATAATCTGCTCACGAGTCTAGGTGCTCACTGGTCACTACGGGGAGGTTTGTGGCCCCAGCGTAGGCCGACAGCTCGACCACGGTGTCTCATACCACCATGCCCGGCTCATGAGTCTTCGTGGATCAAGGTACCATGGTTAACAGGGTTTACAATGGTAAGTTCAGTACCCTAGGTTCAAGCAGTTATGACTCATACAAGGTGAACATACATCGGCCAGTCGGGTTACTTGACGGGCTCGACTAGTGCGATCGCATCTCAAGTCGAACGACATGAAGTGCGTAAAACACTTCGCGTGGCCTAACCACTGCCGCCAACTCTAAACACGAATCACGTTCATCGACGCGTCGTTCGTGGCTATGACCAGTCAACCACGAATTTGCTCGGTTACCGACTGCCTGGACTAAGTCTAGTCCCAAACATTTATGGAATCACATTAGCAATATATGTAAAGGTATTGGAATTGAAATATAATCATATGAGCATGTTAACACATGTTACAACATTCAACTTAAGCAAATCTTCAAGACATACTTTCCATGCATGTAATGGAATCATGCATAAGGTCAACACGTAGGAAATCATTTAGGTCAGCATATTAACTAAGAAATCAATCTCAAACTACTACATAACATCATTTAATTCAATACATACTAATACAAACATTTATACAAACACATACACTACGCCCTTAAGTCTACATATAGCATGTTGACCCAAAGTGCGCAACTAGGCGAATCTCTTCGCCAAACTAATTATGCAAGCATTCCTAACTCCCTAATGCGACAACAAACCATGTCAATCATGTCAGCAAAATATGAATGTAGACCGCACTTCCTACAAATGACTAAAATGCCCTAAATCTCATATTCTTCGTTAATTTACGAAACAGGAAACGGAGAGCATGTTGTACATGTCAAACGGCGGTGCCGTCGATAATCTACTATTAAGCGACATTGAAAGCGTTGTAAACCATCAATCAAAGCGTCTAAAATCCTCACCTAGTCTCTTACGGATGTGGGATTTTGAACGGAGCGTGTACGCTTCGTCTACGGCAGTAGGAGGACCTGATTTATGAAGTACGTTAGCTAACACGCCTTAAATCTGGATAAACCCTAAATCAGCAAGTTCTAGAGTTGTTTTGTACCTGAAAGAATGGAGAAATCACCAGCCAGGTGATTGAGAAGAGTTGCTGAAGCAGCAGCAATCGGTGGCTCGGAAGCGGGAAAAATCCCTTCCACTCTCTCTCTCAAACTCTCTCCTTTTCTCTAGGGTTTGCAATTTTCGGATGGGAGAGAGAAATGAGGGTTTCAACCCCTTTTATAAGCTTAAAAATGACGAAAACAGGCTCCGGAACGAAGTTTACTTGGTGCCTATCCATTTCGGGGCTGTTTCGGTCCAAAAGTTGCTTTCTGGTGGTCCCCTGGTCGATTGCGATCGGACTTAAGCTCATGCGTACCAGATGTAGCACGTATTAAGTTTTCAGTCTGGCAGGGTTCGCAGATTGCACGTGGCGGACCAGTTCCAGTTCAGCGGTCACCGCACGTAGATCAGGGCTGAAAGTCTCATGATAATAAATAGAAATTTTTCCTGATCCGAGGGTGTAATCTGGATGAATTCTGACGGTTAGTACGCTCAATACTGACGCGTCAAGTCGTGTGCCAGATTTAAATTTGAAATTCCAATTCTGTCCCTATTCGCAGTCTCTTCAGTCCGGGTTCAACGAAATAGTCTGTGATTATCGGTTTGACTTGATTTTCGAGATGATTGTCAAGTCCAGCTGGGCGGTTCTAACGGTCTAAGATAGGAAGTATCGGACCTTCGACGCGCGGTCTAAATCCAATACAAAAATTCAAAGTGGTCTAGAGAACAAACCCTCTTAGAGTTTGATCCGAGGTTATAGAGTATTGTAGAGTTGTTTGTTCTACTCGATTTGGGTCTTGTAGAACGTATTTAAAGTGATCAGGGACTATTTCCCAGCTACTCTAGCGTTGCGCTATCTAACCTACGCTTAATTTCCATAAAATTTAATTCTACGCGATTTCGGGTCGAATTAGTGCTCGGACCCAAGTACGGATTTTTCACGGGCGTTACAATCTACCCCCCTTAACAAATAATTTTGTCCTCGAAATTTATGCCCGTTCGTACTCCTCGAGAAGCTGTGGGTAGTTCTTTCTGATCTCGGCTTCGGTCTCCCAAGTAGCCTCCTCCTCAGAATGATGCGTCCATAGTACCTTCACAAGGGGAATCACCTTGCTACGCAGTACCTCCTCCTTCCTGTCTAGGATGCGTGTCGGTCGCAGGATATAAGTAACATCCTCTCCTAACTGCACCTGCTCCCATCTGATGATATGGGAAGGATTAGCAACGTACTTCTTCAGCATAGAAACATGAAATACGTTGTGAACGCTCGCGAGGGGCGTGGGTAAAGCCAATCGGTAAGCCACTGCTCCCACACGATCGAGGATCTGGAATGGACCAATGAATCACGGTGCCAGCTTCCTCTTCTTCCCGAACCGAAGGACTCCCTTCATAGGGAAAACTAGCAAAAACACGTGATCCCCGACTGTGAACTCTAGTGGCCGTCGTCTCGTATCGGCGTAGCTCTTTTGTCTGCTCTGCGCTGTAAGAAGCCGACGTCGAATAATATCAATCTTCTCTGACGTCGCCTGCACCAACTCTAGGCCAATCAAGCTACGCTCACCGACCTCTAACCAGCAATGCGGTGCGCGACAAGGTCGCCCATACAGCGCCTCATAAGGTGCCATACCGATACTCTCCTGGAAGCTATTGTTGTACGCAAACTCCGCATATGCAAGACAGTCATCCCAACTGTCCTTGAAGTCCAATGCCCAAGCTCGCAACATGTCCTCCAGGATCTGGTTCACTCGCTCTGTCTGTCCATCCGTCTGTGGGTGGAAGGCAGTACTGGACTTCAACTTCACACCTATAGCCTCCTGAATGTGAGTCCAGAAAATAGAAGTGAACCGCCTGTCTCTGTCCGACACGATCTCCAACGGAACTCCATGCAGACGCACAATCTCTCGGATGTACAATCTAGCCAGCTCGTCTGCAGAGTTCGTAACTCTGATCGGTAGGAAGTGCGCCGACTTCGTCAATCGGTCGACGATCACCCAAATGGAATCATGTCCCTTCCTCGTCTTCGGCAACCCAGAAAAGAAGTCCATGGAAATGAAATCCCACTTCCACTCTGCAATCGGCATAGGCTGCAAAAGTCCAGGTGGTCGGCGATGCTCTGCCTTCACCTGCTGACAAGTGAGACAACGGAACACGAACTCAGCTATATGGGTCTTCATACCTTCCCACCAATACGTCCTCTTTACGTCACGATACATCTTTGTACTGCCTGGATGCATCGCGAGTCTAGTAGAATGCGCAGCGTCGAGAATCTCTCGTCTCAAGTCAGGGACATCTGGGACGCATAGGCGGCCACGGTAACGTATGCCCCCATCCATACCAACTCGCCAGTCGGCGTCAGCATCATCACTGGCCTGCTCTCGAAGCTCAGTAAGATGCGCATCGTCCCTCTGCGCCTCGATGACTCGGTCATCGATCTGAGATCGCACCTGTACATGTGCAATGAACTCAAATAGCTCCTCTACGGTGAGTTTATGCTCAAAGTCTCACAAAAACTCAACCATATCCCACTCGGCAACCATCAGCGGAGCCGCAAACTCTATCTCCTTCTTGCGGCTCAACGCATCAGCCACAAGGTTCGCCTTCCCAGGATGGTAAGAGACTTCAAACTTGAAGTCCTTCAGTGTCTCCATCCATCGTCGCTACCTCATATTCAAGTCTCGCTGCGTGAATATGTACTTGAGGCTCTTGTGGTCGCAAAAGAGCTCGAACTCCTCTCCGTAGAGGTAATGTCTCCAGAGTCTCAGTGCGAATATAACGGCTGCCAACTCTAGGTCGTGTGTAGGGTAATTCTCCTCGTGCTTCCTTAATTGTCTCAAGGCATACGAAATTACCCTGTCCCTCTGCATAAGGACACAACCCAAACCAACGCTAGACGCGTCTGTGTATATAGTGTATCTAACCCCTTGCTCTGGCAATACTAGCACAGGGGCGAACGTAAGTCTGTCCTTCAGCTCCTGAAAAGCTGACTTCGCCTTATCATTCCAGGCGAACTTCACGTCCTTCTGTGTCAACTGAGATAAGGGTCTCGCGATCTTCGAGAAGTCCTGAATGAAACGCCGATAGTAGCTAACGAGACCCAAGAAACTCCTCACCTCAGTGACAGAACCAGGCTGCTCCCAGTCCTGCACCGCAGCTACCTTAGACAGGTCAACTGCCATGCCATCCTTGGACACCATGTGTCCCAGAAACTTCACCTCCTGCTTCCAGAAGTCACACTTCTTGTACTGTGCGAACAATTGATGCCGTCTGAGCGTATCCAGAACCAAACGCAAGTGCTCCTCATGCTCCTCTCGACTCCTAGAGTACACCAAAATGTCGTCAATAAAGACAACGACGAATCGATAGAGGAAAGGCCGAAATACCTAGTTCATCAGATCCATGAACACGACCGGTGCGTTCGTAAGATCGAACGACATCACGAGGAACTCGTAGTGGCCAAAACTGGTCCTGAATGCTGTCTTCTGTACGTCCTCATCCCTGACGCGCAGCTGATGATAACCTGACTGAAGATCAATCTTCGAGAAGTACTGCGCTCCTCTCAGCTGATCGAATAAGTCATCGATCCTGGGCAAAGGGTACTTGTTCTTCACCGTGAGCTGGTTCAGCCTGCGATAATCAATACACAATCGCATCGAACCATCCTTCTTCCTCACGAACAAGACCGGTGCTCCCCAAGGAGACACGCTAGGCCGTATAAGGCCAAGCTCTAGCAGACCATCAATCTGCGTCCTCAACTCCTCCATCTCACATGGTGCCATGCGATACGTCGGCAGTGAGACGGGTGTAGAACCAGGAACCAGATCGATAGTGAAATCGATCTCACGTCGGGGCGGCAACCCAGGGATCTTCCTGAACAGATCCCAGAACTCATAAACGACTGGTACATGCTCGAGTACCTGGGCACCAGCGTCGCGCAATAAAGTGGCGTAGCTAAGTATACGGAAAGGAAGATTTACCCGCACTGAAAACGTGAAAGGCGTGCCCTCAGGCTCGTACACTGTCACCATACGAGCCTCGCAGTCAATCTCGGCTCTCGCTGCAGTCAACCAGTCCATGCCAAGAATGACGTCGAGATAAACGAGCGAGGGATCGACGACAAGATCAAGAGTCATCGTCCTGCCTCCCAGATCAACTAAACAACCCTCACACATCTGGGTGACATCCGAATAATCCCCATGAGCTGCAAAGACTCGCACGCTATCCATAGTGATAGTCTGTAACCCAAGACGCCTGGCTACGGCACGCGATATCAAAGAAATCGTGGAACCAGTGTCCACCATGACAAGAACGGGAGTACCTCCAATATGGGCCGTGACCTCGAAGGCTGAATGCTGGAAAGTCGGCGTCGCAGCTGCCTCAGCTGTCAATGCATGAAACCGAGCCTGTTGTGGCCGGTTCGGCCGCTGCGTCAAGGGCCGTGGAGGCTGTCTAATCTGCGATACCGGAGGTCTGAAAGAAGGATGCCCAGGAGCTAACCGTATGGGCGGTGCTGATATCGCCTGTGGACGTACACGGTCAATCTTCTGCGGCAGCGAGAACCCACTGTCCCGCATCCTCGAAAAGCAGCTCTATGCCAAGTGGCCTGTCCTCCCACAGTATGTACATGCAAATCAGGACACCGAAATGGTGGTACAGGCGCCGTAGTCCTAGTAGGAGGATCAATGCGAGGCCTCTTGCCCGCGAAGGGCCTGTTTGGCAAGTCTGGTAGTGGCCTAGAAGCAGTCGGGCCACGAGATCGCGCAAGTCGATCCACGTCCTGCTCTGCCCGCATGGACATGTGAATCAACTCCGCATAGGAGGGAATGCTAACACAGCACATCTTCGACCGAATATTCGGTCGCAAACCCTCCAAAAAGCACCATATGCGCATCTGCTCATCAGCTAGGATCGTCGGGACGTACCTGTCCAACTCCGTGAACCGATGCTCATACTCTATAACTGTCATCGCTGCCTGTCTGAGACGGAGAAACTCATTCTCCCTGTCGTGCCTGTAAGTCTGAGGATAATACTTCTCATGGAAGCGGAACTCAAATGCTGCCCACGTCCATACAAAATCTGCGGCAACGGTCCGCAGTACGCTATCCCACCACATGCTGACCTCTCTCTCAAACAGGAAGGTAACCAGCTCTACCTGCTCGGCCTCGGTGCAATGCAACATCCATAAAATCTTCGACACCCGGTCGAGCCAGTACTCAGCCTCCTCGGGTCTGTGAGAACCCGTGAAAGTAGGAGGCCGCAAGCGCTGAAATCGCTCCAATAGGCCCCGTGTGTCGGCAGGATTCCCCGTAGGGAAAGCAGGCGGCACAGGATGAGCCATGCCCTCATCCTGGGCGTATGTATAGGCATCCTCAGCTGGATGTGCAGGTGGTGCAGGTGGAGTAGATGTAGCCGCACCCCCACCCTGGGCTAATGTCCCCACGATGGTAGTCAGAAGCTGCTGCTGCTGCAGCATCATAGCCATCATCTGCTCGAATCTGTCGGGAGGTGGAGCAGGCTGTGGCGGATGCTGTGTGGAGGTAGATGCGCGATGTGGCTCTCTGACTGATGGCGTAAATGGCGGTGGTCCATCTGTAGGACCAGCGGTAGGCTGAGACGATCGAACCGCCTCAGGAATCGGGCCCACAGCAGGGTCCGAATGGGTGCCAGACTGAGAGGGAGTCTGATCCATATGGTCGGTCAGCGCAAGATGAGCCGTGCTCCGCGTAGTCTTAGGCTGCATTCCCTATATTTAAAATAGGGCGCAACCTTGTCAGTCTCAATTGCACAAATACACCACAATCATTCACATAAAGAGTCAAAGGCATTCCATGCATTTCAATTAATCAAAATTGTCACAATACAAGGGATATATCCTTACAAGCATCATGACGAGAAATACATGGGAATTAAGACAGTTAAACAACAGCAACATGAACAAAGCACTAGCCCTAACAGGCTTACACACATAAAGCAGGAAATGACCAACTACTGATAATAACATCAAAGATCGCATCGCTAGTCGGAGTCTGGTGACGGAGGAGGAGCACCCTTATCCTGTAAGCAACACAGGATCGCCTTCAAGGTGCGAGTCACCTTGCCAAATTTCTTCTTTGTAACGGCCTTGGCATCCGCGACTTCTGCGCGAAGTTCTTGGACTTCCCTTCGCAAAGAGGTCTGACTCTCCTCCATCCGAGCAATGCGATCGTCGATAGTAGCCTGCGCAGAAGGAGGAGGGCTCTCATCTGTATCCTGAGCCTCCTCTTCTGCCTCTTCCTGAGCTTCTTCCTGAACCTCTGCTCTAGGTTCTTCTTCGCTTTGATCTTCCTCATCATCAAAGTCATCCTCACTATCCCTTTCAAGTTGATCTTCACGGTATTGTGACCCAATCTTCATCTTGACCATTGTCGACTCATCAATGGTATGAATCGATACCGGCAATTCCGGCCCAAGTCTATAGGCAAACTCAAGCACAATCTTGTAGATCAGTCGGCCAAAGGGAAGCGATTCGGATGTTCTTCTTGACCTGGCTATGAGGATTATTTACCGTAAGATGAAAGTGGCCATACATGCTTTCTCTCCCTGGGCCACCAGATATAAGAAATCGACCATAAGACGTGTGCATTCAATGCGGTTCGTCGACCTGGGATAAACATTGAACGTGCAGATGTGGTGCAGCAGGCGCAAATCCTTAGATATATACGTCGCCTTGAGGCTATTATTAGGCTGCCATGGGACCAACTTACCGCACAGAAACCTGGTGCGGCGATCTCGTTCACGTCTAGTCCTCAGATTCTTCTCACTAGGATGCACATCACCTAGAGGCACGTTGAGAAGTCGCGCAATCAACCGAACGTCGATCGTAGCCATCCGATCTCTACCAAAAGGGATTTTGAAATGCAAAGGCTCCAAGGTAGGATTCTGGATACTTGCGTAGAAGGCACGAACAGTGCTCACATTAGCACGAGCGCGAGCTTCAAAGATCGGACCCCAATGCGCAGCTTCAATGCGTTCGAACAACAGATACTCGCCGAACAATCGTCCATCTACGTCTGCCTCAAATAACACCTTGCGATCAGTGTATTGGCCATGAGGCATCTCTGATAAAATTGCTCGCCCAAGGTGTGCATGGGGATCCAAATCCCGCTTTGTACGGCACTCCAGGACTGCAGCTGGACCTGCGGCGGCGCTTGAACTTGCGGCACCACCCCGCGGTCTTCTCGATTGAGCAGGACGGCTTGGCCCAGCCTCGTCTGTTGCGGTTTTCCTTTTATCCATCAAAGATATAATGGATGAGAGTGATAGAAGGCCTAAAATGGCTTCCACGAAAGCCATGAAAAATGGTGAAAATGCGGAGAAGTGGCTGCCCAATCTGGAAAAAGGAGATCTAGGCGTCGTAGAGGGATGCTTCAAGCTTCTCAAGGCTGTAATTTCAAGGAGAAATGCAAACGAAAAAGTAAAATGGAGCACCTCATGATTTCAGCTCTTTTTGGAGATTTTTGGAGCTCCAAATGGTGAAATCTTCAAGAGGAGGGGCTTCCAACTCCCAATAAGTGATGGGTGGTGGTCAGTTTTGGCCAAGGAGGGATCTAGGAGTGATTTGGGACGCCAGAATTTGAAAACGGCTGCTGAAAAATGAGAATAGGGCTTAGGGGAGGGCTGTTTGTGAAGGAGGGGGATGTTTTAGGGATTTTCATGGGATGAGAGGTATATGGGGAGGATGTACACCCCATTTAAGGGCGTGCGCTCAAATTTCATGGCAAATGGGCCCCACCGGACCGGCGATGGCATCGCCGGCCAACCTCCAAGTTGGCCGGTGGGACCACATGGGTCTGGTCCCCCATGGTTCAAGGAGTCCAAAAATATATGGCCCACCCCCTGGTTCATTGTATTTTGACCTATATGAGCCCAAACATGTGTTCGGGGCTTTCCAGGACTGCTCCACAATCCCGAATACCAAACCCTATGATGCAGCATATGAATTTGGGGTAGAAGGAGCTAGTACATCCATCTAGATCCTTAGTTGCTAAAGAAAGTGAAGTTAGAATGACCTTATTTCCATTTTTCATGAAATTTTACTATTCACTGTAAAATTTTGTGAAAGTATTAATTTGTGTTATTTTCACATTAGGTTTGATGCCTAACATGAAATGGATAAGAAAGAAATGAAGGTCGGAGTGTTTAGAGGTGGAATTTTGAAGATTTTTGGTGAAACGGGGTTTTTAAGCCCTGGCGATTGATTACAGGAGTCGTGGTCATCCCACGGCCCAAGGATTCACTTTTGCGGTTTAAAACTGCTCATAGGACTTCTCAACCCGACTTCCTACAGCTTAGAAGCAATTCAGGTTGCTTTACGCGACCCGAGATACGTTACAGACTCGATCTTGCGATCGATCCTAATAGACTTCGCCTATCGGCGAACCTGCGACCCTAGAAGTGTTTCTAAACCCTTCTCGCACCCACCTAAGTCAAAGGAAGCGACAGCGTACGTCCCGAGACCATAACCCAGGCCCAGTATACTCTCATTCATGCTCTGATACCAACTTGTAACACCCTGAAAATCGGGGGTCGTGTATAAACTCAACTCCCGAGTTCCAGACCGTCACTTATGCAACAAAAATGATTATGATTCAATGTTGTCTGATTTAAAGCATTCACATGATTAAAAGTATACCAAAACTGCAATTCATACTTCAGATCCAGTGATAAAAGCAAGCGGAAGACTAAACAATATATATATCACTGTATGGAAAAACAAAGTAAATCTCATCTGTCTCCAAAGTATGACTACATCTCTGAGCCTCATATACATACACATGAACAAAAATAAAATGTTCAAAATAGTCCCACTGAAACTCCATCGATCCAGGTCGCCTACGGGAAGCCGTCGTGATACTGCATATACGAGAACTCGTCCTGGTCCTCGTCAATGTCTAGCTCCACCTCCTGGATCTCCGCCTCTCCTGCATCTACAACAGGGTCTGGTGGGTGTTGCAAACACCATCCCGTAACGTGGGAGTGAGTGATCAACTCAGTGGAATCATAGAGCAAGGATTAGCATGTTCACAATTCAATCATGCGATAATAGTAAAGTAGTAAATCAGACAGTCCTAATACTGTTGTTAATGCAAGATGACATGACGTGATGTATGCCCTCACTGACGATCTCCCTCATACGGCAACATCTTACGACCGCGGCATGCCACACTCCCTAGAGTGCTCCACATCTTCCAGGCACATGCAATGCTATGGTGATATGAATTCCAAGTTGTTATTAGTCCATTCAATCAGCAGGATTGGGAAACTAAGGTACTTCCCTTGTATCAATCCCAACACCGATCCTGTTTAGGGTCGTCACTCCTAGAAATCTCATACGATGTATATTTCGTAGGTCACTGCAAGGGCTGTCAGGGCTGTTGCTCGCACTCGTTGCACCGCTCCCCCATCACCTTATCAATACAGGTCTACCGTACTCTACTGCAACGGAAGGGTCGTCGCCTCTCGTGGACTCAGAATACGCTCGCGGTCACTACAAAGGGCTCGTCGCCTGATCAGTGTAGGCCGACAGCTAGAATATAGTGTCCCATACCACCATAATCTGCTCACGAGTCTAGGTGCTCACTGGTCACTACGGGGAGGTTTGTGGCCCCAGCGTAGGCCGACAGCTCGACCACGGTGTCCCATACCACCATGCCCGGCTCATGAGTCTTCGTGGATCAAGTACCATGGCTAACAGGGTTTACAATGGTAAGTTCAGTACCCTAGGTTCAAGCAGTTATGACTCATACAAGGTGAACATACATCGGCCAGTCGGGTTACTTGACGGGCTCGACTAGCGATCGCATCTCAAGTCGAACGACATGAAGTGCGTAAAACACTTCGCGTGGCCTAACCACTGCCGCCAACTCTAAACACGAATCACGTTCATCGACGCGTCGTTCGTGGCTATACCAGTCAGCCACGAATTTGCTCGGTTACCGACTGCCTGGACTAAGTCTAGTCCCAAACATTTATGGAATCACATTAGCAATATATGTAAAGGTATTGGAATTGAAATATAATCATATGAGCATGTTAACACATGTTACAACATTCAACTTAAGCAAATCTTCAAGACATACTTTCCATGCATGTAATGGAATCATGCATAAGGTCAACACGTAGGAAATCATTTAGGTCAGCATATTAACTAAGAAATCAATCTCAAACTACTACATACTAATACAAACATTTATACAAACACATACACTACGCCCTTAAGTCTACATATAGCATGTTGACCCAAAGTGCGCAACTAGGCGAATCTCTTCGCCAAACTAATTATGCAAGCATTCCTAACTCCCTAATGCGACAACAAACCATGTCAATCACGTCAGCAAAATATGAATGTAGACCGCACTTCCTACAAATGACTAAAATGCCCTAAATCTCATATTCTTCGTTAATTTACGAAATAGGAAACGGAGAGCATGTTGTACATGTCAAACGGCGGTGCCGTCGATAATCTACTATTAAGCAACATTGAAAGCGTTGTAAACCGTCAATCAAAGCGTCTAAAATCCTCACCTAGTCTCTTACGGATGCGGGATTTTGAACGGAGCGTGTACGCTTCGTCTACGGCAGTAGGAGGACCTGATTTATGAAGTACGTTAGCTAACACGCCTTAAATCTGGATAAACCCTAAATCAGCAAGTTCTAGGGTTATTTTGTACCTAAAAGAACGGAGAAATCACCAGCCAGGTGATTGGGAAGAGTTGCTGAAGCAGCAGCAATCGGTGGCTCGGAAGTGGGAAAAATCCCTTCCACTCTCTCTCTCAAACTCTCTCTCCTTTTCTCTAGGGTTTGCAATTTTTGGATGGGAGAGAGAAATAAGGGTTTCAACCCCTTTTATAAGCTTAAAAATGACGAAAACAGGCTCCGGAACGAAGTTTACTTGGTGCCTATCCATTTCGAGGCTGTTTCGGTCCAAAAGTTACTTTCTGGTGGTCCCCTGGTCGATTGCGATCGGACTTAAGCTCATGCGTACCAGATGTAGCACGTATTAAGTTTTCAGTCTGGCAGGGTTCGCAGATTGCACGTGGCGGACCAGTTCCAGTTCAGCGGTCACCGCACGTAGATCAGGGCTGAAAGTCTCATGATAATAAATAGAAATTTTTCCTGATCCGAGGGTGTAATCTGGATGAATTCCGACAGTTAGTACGCTCAATACTGACGCGTCAAGTCGTGTGCCAGATTTGAATTTGAAATTCCAATTCTGTCCCTATTCGCAGTCTCTTCAGTCCGGGTTCAACGAAATAGTCTGTGATTATCGGTTTGACTTGATTTTCGAGATGATTGTCAAGTCCAGCTGGGCGGTTCTAACGGTCTAAGATAGGAAGTATCGGACCTTCGACGCGCGGTCTAAATCCAATACAAAAATTCAAAGTGGTCTAGAGAACAAACCCTCTTAGAGTTTGATCCGAGGTTATAGAGTATTGTAGAGTTGTTTGTTCTACTCGATTTGGGTCTTGTAGAACGTATTTAAAGTGATCAGGGACTATTTCCCAGCTACTCTAGCGTTGCGCTAGCTAACCTACGCTTAATTTTCATGATACTTAATTCTACGCGATTTCAGGTCGAATTAGTGCTCGGACCCAAGTACGGATTTTTCACAGGCGTTACATTCATACAGTAGATTCGAAAAGCTAAGGTACATCCCTTTTTATTATTTACCCAAACAAGGATCCATCTAGGATCGTCAATCCTAGTTAATCACATACGATAGGCAAGTTATAGGGCATCACACCTGATGAAAATAGTGTACAGGCAAGTTCAAGAGTTTACACTCGAGGCCGCTACGGGGAGGCTCGTCACCTTAGCATAGGCCTAGTTTATACTTGAGGTCAGGACGGGAGGCTCATCACCTGAACGTAGGCTGACAACTTGAATATGGTGTCCCAAGCATCATCATATTCGGCTCACGAGTTTTGATTTGCTCACTAGTCATTACGGGAGGCTCGTCACCCCAGCATAGGCTGACAACTCGACCACGGTGTCCCATACACCACCATGCCCAGCTCATGAGTCTTAGCAGATCTTGGTACCATGGTTAAAATGGGCTTTATATTGGTAAGCGGTACTTTAAATTCAAACAGTAGCGTCCATACATGGTAAACACACAATAGGCCAATCGGGTTATTTGACAAGTGCGATTGATACGAGCGTACATTGAATTAATTGACATGGAGTGCATAAGCACTCCGTGTCACCTAACCATTGTCGAAAACCAGCGTACGGCTCGGATTCATCGAACGTACCTAATGTGGCGAAATTAGTTCAGTCACTTAATCAGGAACCGTTACCGATTGCCTGGAATGCGTAGTAGTCTCAATCATACTCAAATGCAAGAGAAGTCACATACGTTAATCATAACAGCATTTAACAAATAATTCAAACAAATTCTCATTTGAGCATTTTAACAAATACATTGGACCAGTTATTATACATATGCATTTCATCCATAAATCACATAACAACAATTTACATTATATGAAGAAAACTATAAATATAGATAAGGTAGTTGAGAATCTCATCTCAACACCCTTGTTAAAAGCAATTCATCAAACAATTTCTCATTCAGACATTTTATCAAACACTTAGACTACACAACACTATATACATAAACTAAATTAGTAATAACATATATTGTGGCAGATCCTTTCATTAAGGAGTTTTCATACATACAACAAACATGCATTCTAGATTAATAGTCATGGCGAGCATAAATCATAATTGTACTTTTATTCAAACATTTTAACAAACACATGGAATGCATTATATGTTCACATAGCTCACACACATGTATAGTTTATCGAATACATTGTAACTAAGATCATATGACAGTAATTAAGTCAGACATAAATCATTGCTAACATTGAAAGCTTTGAAAATCATAACTTAAATGTTTATAGTTCGCACCTTCCGTCGAATTTCTCATTTTGAACTTGGTTCGAATCCTACGTCCCTGTATATAAAACAACGGTACCTAAACATTGAAATAAGTTAGCTATTTCGTCGATTCATCTATTTGAATTCCTAAAACAAGATTAGGGTTAGAATTTCATACCCAAATTGTAGTTGGAATGACTCGTGTAGCGATGGTGGGGGGCGATTCGGTACGTGTAGTGAGAGTGAATCTCGACAAAAATTTCTTAAACTCTCACTCTACTCCTCACTCTTTTCTTTTCTTTTTTCTCTTCTTTCTCCTAAGGTTAGAGAAATTCGTATGGAATGAGAGAGAGGTTTAAGGTCTTTAAATAGGCCCAAAAGTAATGTCAATGGCCTCATGACTATGGTATACTTGGGTTATAACCAAAGGGCAACTATTTCTGACAAATGGGGCTCATCTAGAGGTCCATTACCTACTATGTCACGGAGTAAGTTCCTTGACAATGGATCTAGGCCAGGTTATAATTTCGGTACGATCGGATTAGTGGATCGACCGTGGAGGACCCGTATCAGATCAACGGTCGTTGTCACTCGATCAAGGCTACAAGTATACTGATAAGACTAGGAAAATTTTCCTGATCCATGGGTGTAGTTGGGTCAAAATCTAACGGTCTGAAGTCTTTAATTTCACCTATAAGCGAACAATCCAATTCACTTAAATTCTGGTTCATTTTCTAAAGATATTCGCGTTTCTCATACATTCACTCAAGGCTTAAGTTGTGCATTTTCGGATACTATTTGGGCTTGATTCTCGTGATAGTTGTCAAGCCCAATAAGACAGTCATAACCTTATAGTTTTGCGATAATCGGACTTTCGACTCGCGGTCCAGGTCTGATACGGAGTTCCAATGTGCTCCTTAGAGCAACTGGGTTTTGAGACTTCTCCAAAATTTTTAAATAATGTTGAGTTAGCGATTTTAATAGTTTTGGGCCTTGCAGCTTGTATAGATAGTGGTTCAAGCTAATCCACTAATTGATTTAATTTAGTACTTAATTAATTCTTGTTTAATTTTCCCAGTATACGGTCTTTAGGGATTTCTGCCTAAGGTGGTACTCGGGTCTTTGTACGGATTATTTTGAGAGGTTACACATATCAAATTCCCAAGTGGATTATAGACAAAAATAGTGGTGATTGAATTTCTACCATTAAAAACTTACTGCATATCATTATAATTTTTATTTGTCATCCAACCTATTGATTAGATCACACAAACCATAGGTAACACATTATCTTCATCCAAAACTTTTATAGCCCTATAGAAGTTTTAAGTGGTGGGGATTCAATCACCATTGTTTATGGTGGTGTGGTCCACCTAAGACTTGGATCTGCCTCATTGCTCGGCACATGACCTAAAATGAGGTGGAAACAGGATGGACATCGATGATAAAACGCATACATTATGGCCGGGCGGTGGAGCACCAGAAGAGTCGTAAACAATTGGCGGCTATTGCCCTGTGGCTGCTGAGAGTGGTCTGCAGGCTCCATAATGATGTACATGTCCCATGTATGCTAGATATTTATTTATTCAAGATTATTTTATGGCATGAGCTAAAAAATGCACCGGATCTAAATCTCGCATGAATCACGTTAGACAAAAGAGTGGTGATTGAACCCTCACCATTAAAAACTTCTTAAGAGCCACCAAAGTTTTGGATTAAGCTGAATTTGTTTTTTCTGTTGGTACAGGTGCGTAACCTAATAAAAAGGTTGGATGACTAATAAACATTACACGGAGCCGTGAGAAGTTTTTAATTGTGGGCATTCAATTTCCACTATTTTCTTGTGATGTGGTCCATTGGAAATTTGGGTATCTCTAATTTTTGGTTTCATGGGCTATAATGATTTGAAAAAAATAGATGAACGACTTGATAAAACACATATATCATGCGACGCCAACATAGCACAATAAGTAGCCACCCCGATAATGACGCCGTCAGTACACGGAGGGCGTCGGATTGGAAGACGCAGATTTCCTGCCAAAGCGTTGATGGGGCCATTACAATGGATGTTAGAAATTCATTCTATCCATCCATTTTGTGAGGTCATTTTAGGACGTGAGACAAAAAATGAGGTGGATACCAAACTCAAGTGGATCACACCAGAGGGAAAATTGGGGAAACAAATTCCTATAGTTGAAACCCTCGTGGATTCCACCTTATGTTTATAGGCTGTCTGAACCGTTATTAAGGTCATTCCAAATGGATGAAGTGAAAACGCCAAAATGGCCATAAGTATGCTTCAACGGTGAGCATTGAATACCCAATATTAACTCTCGTGTGGACCACTTGAGTGTTGTATGCACATGTATGTTTCGTCGCACGTCCTAAAATGTGCTCTCAAAACGGATGGAGAGGGTGGATTTCCGGAAAGGCTTTTGCAGGCTCAGTATGAAATCCGCATCCATCCCATTCTGCTTTTTACGGCAGGCTCAGTATGAAATCCGCGACCGGAATCTATAAATGGGGAGCGGATCGGATTGCGTGCCCGAAATCCCCTGAATGGGAAACGGAGGGCGCGGATTAGCTACTGACATTTTGAGTAGCGAGTCTGCCTACTAAAGTGACGTCACCAAGTTTCATGGGCTTCTCCGTGACAGATGTTTGGATGTTTTGTATCCACACCTTCTATCCATGTCGAGAGATCATTTTAGGGTAATATCTAAATAATGAGTTAAATCTAAAGCTCGGTAGACCCAGCATAGTAAACAGTGGGGATAGTGACGCGCGCCATTAAAAACTTTCTAAATGCTACGAAAGTTTTTTATCAAGCTGGTTTTTATGTTTTTCCGTACTTTATGTCTTTTCTAACTTTTGAACACGATGGATTCAAATAAACATTATGGTGGGCTTTGGATAGTTTTAACCGTGGGAATCACTCTCCTCACTGTTTTTTTAGTAGGGTCCATTATAAATTTTTATCTGCCTTATTTTTTAATTCATACCCTGAAAATGATATTTAAAAATGGACAGGATGTGGATACAGTATGTTATGGGAAGATTCGAGCCTGCGACGATGCGTCAGTCCGAGCGTCAGTCTGAGCCGACTGATTGCAATGACGTCTAGTGCATGACACGTCCGACCCGATACGATCGACATGTGAAAATCCGAGCAGATGTAAAAGTCTGAGACGACGAGTACCTTGGAGTAGAGAGCCTCTCGCTTCGGTTCGGACCAGTGAGATCGGCTCGGACCTATAAGGTCAGATCAGTCATGAAGTTCACTCGGATCTGGGAACTGTCCTTGTCCAACCAAACAAGCGCAGAGACAGACAGTCGGTCTAGCCGAGCCGAGCTGAGGAGATACTCCGAGGCATATATTCTCTTTGACGAACATGGAAACTGCCATATTCGAACGTGACCAATAACTTCGCTCGCAGATACGCACTACTTACTTGATACGCCACGTGATCAGTAGATTACGGGCAATATCACCATGATCTGGGAATCCCCTTGATCGTGCAGAGATTATTGGATCCAGACCATTCTACAAGCAAGTATAAATAGCACACAGCATCATGTCTACAGGTACGCAACAGCGAATGCTCTCTCCTCTACCTTTTACTTAGACCCTGATTCCCTTGACCTGACTTAGGCATCGGAGGGTCCCCCGGCTTAGCCAGGGTCACCTTTGCCTGCTCTCTTACTGTAGGTTCCAGGGGCAGTATGTTAAGGTGAAGACGACGAGGGAGGGCCGACCAGATTTTGACATCAACATTTTTTGACGCCGTCTGTAGGAACCTGAGACTAAAGGTCAGGTTCTCATCTTCCTTCTAAGTGATGGCGAGGAAGAAGAAAGCCGCAGTTGTGGAACCGCAACCGAACGAACAGACTCGTTCATCATCACCACTCCATGTCAAATCCGCACCGGGGCCTTCACAACGTTCTCACAATCGGTCGAGTAAATATTGCGCAATGCAAAACGAGATTCAGGTCCTGCGCGACGAGATAAACAGAATGAAACAGCAGATGGAGCTAGAGTCACGCCCGGTTCAGGAACAACCTGTTCTCGAGCCGGTGGGATTATTTGTGAAGACTCGCTCTGTGCTGAGGAATCTGAGACCTGAAGCTCCCAATCATACGGGAGTGCCACGTTCGGGTCAAAATCCCCCTGCGGTGCATGTTGAAGGATCTGTGCAGAATGTTACTACTTGGGCTCCTACTACTATCCATTCAGCCGCATCCGCTCTGCCACCCACGGATCTCCGTCATCAGTTGGAACGGAGGAGAGAAAGAAGAAGTCTGGAGATCGAGGACGCCCCAGAGGTCATTGCTGACAATAAAGATCCTTAGGAGGCATGATTTACGGAGCTAAAGGACCAGTTCCTGACGTTGGAGAAAAAATAACAATAATCAACAGTCCCGGCCACGATCCAGGCGATGATGGAAGAGACCGAGCCTCCCTTCACCCCAGCCTTCATAGATGAGGTGATGCCGCAGAGATTTTGGATGCCTCCTGTTATCCAGTATTCGAGATCTGGGGACCCGTCAGAACATCTGGAAGCTTACCGATCGTGGATGTAAATCCATACTGCAACGGACGCGATAATGTATAGAGGATTTTCCATCACTCTTACTGGGTCCGCACGGATTTGATATCGACAGCTGAAACCAAACTCTGTGGGCTCTTTCACGGAATTAAGCCGAGTATTCCTTACGCAGTTCATAAGAGGTAAGAGAAGTTGGAAACCCAATACCCACCTGCTCACCATCAAGCAAACTCAGAAGGAATCGTTGAAAGATAAAATTGCTCATTTCATAGAAGAAGCTTTGCAGGTTGAAGACTATGATGACAAGATGACGCTTGCTGCCATTCTAAGTGGACTCAAGGAAGGAAAGTTCGCTTTCTCCATCGGAAAGAATCCGCCAAAGACGTTAGCAGACTTCATGGCGAAAGCTCAGAAGTATACTAATGCCGAAGAGTTCACCAATGCTCGTAAAGGCACGCAAGTAACTGATCAGACAAACAAAGAGAAGAGGCCTAGGAACGAAGACTCCCAGCCGAGCGGTAAAGGGGCAGACGACCGCGCTTCCCGCGATCGTCGACCGAGCTGCAGGCCAGAAGGGAAATTTTGTTCTTATACCCCCCTTAATACGTCTGCCAAACAGATTCTGTTGGATATTCAAGGAGACATGTTACTTAATTGGCAAGTCTGCATGAAGGCTGACTTAGAGCATCTGGACAAGCAAAAATTCTGTCGCTTTCATCGGGACCATGGTCACAACATCGACAAGTGCGTGGACCTAAAGGATGAAATTGAGCCACTCATCCGCAAGGGACATCTATGTCGGTACACCAAAAAAGAGAAGTCTGTTCGGAGAGAGGAGCAACCGCAAGAACCTCCGAAGAACCCCCCGAAAGAACCCGCTGAAATTCGTACCATCTTCGGGAGCTCAACTAGGGGAGGGGATTCGAACAGGGCCAGAAAAGCCCATTCCCGGAGAGTCGAGCCAGAACACTACGTTTACTTGACAGAGCGTCTCAGCAAGGAACTCTGAGTCACTCCGTGCAGCCTGACTTTCACGGAAGATGATGCGCACGGGATCCAACATTCGCACGATGATGCACTAGTGGTCATGATGACCATAGCAAATCATAAGGTGTACTGCATTTTGGTCGACACTGGAAGTTCGGCCGATGTTATGAACTCCGAAGCGTTCGAAAAGATGGGAATTCCACGGTCACCTGACCCGTGAAGACTCCCCTACACGGCTTTTTCGGAGAGAGAGTAATCTCTGAAGGAGCTATTTCCCTCCCAGTAACAGCGGGAGAAGGACAACATCAGGTCACTCTCCTGGTGGACTTTTTGGTTGTCAATGTTCCTTCCATACACAACATGATCCTGGGATGACCCTCCCTCAATGCTATGAGGGCAGTCGTCTCAACTTACCATTTGATGATGAAGTTTTCAGTCGAAGGTGGGGTCGACTATCTTCGAGGCAACTAACGAGAAGCCCGAAGATGTTATACGATATCGGTTAGAAAAGGAGCCGCCAAGCAGGCACTCGTCGTGGACACCTTGGATCCCCGTGGACCAACAAGAGACTCATCGGTTGAAGATCTGGAAAAAGTGTTGCTCGATGAATCAGATCCGAGCAAAACTGTTCATCTCGGATCATCGTTACATTCTGAGCAGAGGGCTGCATTGTTGGCCTTCTTGAAGCAGCACCGAGATGTCTTCGCGTGGTCACATGCCAATATGCTAGGAATCTCTCCTGATGTATTAGTTCATAGATTGAATGTAGATCCGGAGCACAAACCAGTGAAGTAAAAAAGGTCATTCGATGTCGAACGATATGAAGCCATTGCCGAGGAGGTCTTTGTCCTACTCGACGCGGGTTTCATAGAAAAAGTATATTATCCTGACTGGATAACGAATGTCGTGCTCGTCAGGAAATTCAATGGGAAGTGGTGGGTCTGTGTAGATTACTCCGATTTGAATAAGGCATGCCCTAAGGACAGCTTCCCGTTACCTCAGATCGATCAACTGGTAGACAGCACGACCGGACATGAACTACTCTCGTTTCTGGACGCCTACTCCTAGTATAACCAGATCATTATGTATCCCCCAGACAGGCAGAAGACTACCTTTGTCACGGACAGAGGGTTCTACTGTTACCGGGTCATGCCATTCGGCCTTAAAAATGCTGGGGCAACATATCAGAGGTTGATAAACCAGATGTTCGCCAGACAGATTAGTCGCACCATGGAAATGTATATTGACGACATGTTAGTAAAAAGTACCAGAGCCTCCGACCACCTTGCCGACCTCGAAGAAACATTCGACGTCCTCCGAGAATACCAAATGAAGCTGAATCCCGCTAAGTGTGTGTTCGGAGTTGAATCAGGAAAGTTTCTTGGTTTTCAAGTTAGTCAGCGTGGTATCAAGGGTAACCCGGATAAGATCAAGGCCTTACTCAACATGAACTCACCTCAGACCCTTAAAGAAATACAATGCCTCATGGGAAGAGTTGCAGTGCTCGGACGCTTCATATCTAGGGCAACAGACAAATGCCTTCCCTTCTTCTAGCAGTTGAAGGGCCACAAGAAGGCGATGTGGACACCGGAATGCGAGAAAGCCTTCCAGCAGTTGAAACAATATTTGGGTTCGCCGCCTCTCTTATCTAAGCCTGAAGAAGGGGAGCCCTTGTTTTTCTATCTTGCAGTTTCCGCTTCAGCTGTCAGCTTGGCTCTGATCAGAGAAGTCGAAAGCAAGCAATACCCCGTGTACTATGTGAGCAAAGCCATGGTACCGACAGAAACCATATACCAGTCCTTGAAAAAACTGGCACTCTGTCTCGTTGTCTCGGCTAGAAGATTGCGGCCGTACTTCCAAGCACACTTCATAGTTGTGATGACCGACTCTCCTCTGAGGCAGATCCTCCAGAGACTCGAAGCTTCGGTCGGATGACCAAATGGGCTGTTGAGCTTGGAGAGTTTGACATTAATTCTACCCCAGGGCAGCAATCAAGGGTCAAGCTGTGACCGACTTCATCACTGAGTTCACAACTTCAAGTGAGGAAGAAATCAGTAGCGAAGTCGAGATGACACCTCCAGTCCCGATGAGCAACCAAGAGGCAGTGTCGGATCCGGGATGGATCCTTTATGTTGAGGGGTCGTCCAACGTAAAAGAAGCAGGAGCTGGTGTCGTCCTGGTTGCACCCGATTCAACGACAATCTAATATGCAATCAAACTTGGATTCAAAGCTTCTAACAATGAAGCAGAGTACGAAGCATTGTTAGCATGACTTAGGCTGGCGACCAGCCTGGGCGTTCAGACTCTGCGAGTCCGTTGCGATTCACAGCTAGTAGTGAATCACATCTCTTCGGAATATGAAGCCAAAGAAGTTAGAATGATCGCCTACCTTAAAGAGTCAAGAAAATTCATCGAGAAATTCTAGAGTTGCAACATCCGGCAGATCCCTAGAGCTGAGAACTCATTGGTCGATGCCTTAGCAAAGTTCACCTCAACCTCTGAAGGAAAAATCCCTCGTTTTATCCCCGTCGAATTCATTGAGCATCCGAGCATTAGCCAGTCGGAGAAGGTTAATCCTGTTCAGTCCATTCCATGTTGGATGGACCCGATTTTTAATTATCTATCATCTGGCAAAATCCTCTCGGACAAGCTAGAGGCGAGGCGACTTAGGGTCCGAGCGACCCGGTACATCATATTGGATGGAGTTTTATATAAGAAGGGGCATTCCCATCCTTACCTTAGATGCCTCCGACCGGATGAGGCCGACTATGTGATTTGGGAGATTCGCGAGGGAATCTGCAGAAACCACTCTGGCAGTCGTGCCCTAGCCATGAAGATACTTCATCAAGGGTACTTCTGGCCAACTCTTAAACAGGACTCGAAGGACTTTGTTTGAAAGTGCGACAAATGTCAACGTTTTGCGCCTATTCCGAGGTAACTAACAGAAGAGATCACTCTCATGAGTGGGCCGTGGCCTTTCGCCCAATGGGGGATCGACATCATTGGTCCTTTGCCTATAGGGAAGGGACAAGTCAAGTTCGTCATAGTTGCAGTCGACTACTTCACCAAGTGGGCTGACGCCGAGCCTGTTGCGAAGATCACCGAGCAGAAAGTGATCGATTTTGTGTGAAAAAATATCATCTACCGGTTTGAAATCCCACGAACCATCGTATTCGATAACGGTCGACAATTCGATAATGACAAGTTTCGTGGTATGTGTCAGGGACTTGGCATCATGAATGCTTATTCATCGCCTCGGCACCCGCAGTCAAATGGACAGGTGGAAGCGGTCAACAAGGTCATGAAGCACCATTTCAAGACAAAGCTAGAAAAGGCAAAGGGTAACTGGGCCGAGGAGCTCCCCTTCATCCTTTGGGCTTACAGGACCACAGCTCAGACCTCAACCGGTGAGACGCCGTTCTAGTTATCCTATGGCTCGGAAGTAATGGTGCCAGTAAAAATCAGACTCCCTACGGTGCAAGTGAGGAACTATGAAGAGAATCGGAATTCTGATCAGATCGCCGCTAATATGGATTTACTCGAGGAAGTCAGAGATATTTTCAAGCTCCGAGTAGCAGCTCGGCATCAATAAGTAGCGCGTTTCTCCAATTCGAAGGTCAAGGTTAGGCGTTTTCTCCCTAGAGACTTAGTCCTCCGTTGGGTCTTCCAGAACACAGCCGAACTAGGAGCAAGAGCACTCGGACCCAACTGGGAAGGACCATATCGCGTGGTCAGATCTGCTAAGCCGGGCTCATATCACTTGGAAGACCTCGAAGGCCGTCAACTCCCTTATCCTTGGAACGCTGAGCATCTGAAGATCTACTAGCCATGATGAACTAGCCTTTAAGGCTCCTAATAAAGTGTACGCCTCCGAACGACTAGCCTTTAAGGCTTTTAATAAAAATTCTGATTCTACTTCATGAATGTCTACTCAATTGCTTTATCGGTACGAGCACAAACTTAATGGTCTGATCCCTTAAGGGGTTGGAACCTAATCCGACAAAGGTTCGACAAGGCATTCCCTTGAGGAAGAAAGCCTAATAACGACACGACTCTCCAATGGAGAACTCGGCTCATCATACGACAGAACGAAAGGTCCTTACCGGACAAGCGACGAGCCGAGTACCCTAAAAGATCGGACTCAACTAAGACTTGGGCCGAGGGTCCTTGGAGAGCCAACTAAACAATAATAAAAGGGCCAGACCCGCAAAGAGGTCAGTTCGGCTACAAAATGGCATCGCAAGTCAACAGTTGACAAATACAAAGGAAATGTTTCGCATTCGGTAAATTCCCCTCGGAGGGGTAAAAATACAACAACGGTTTTAAAAAAAATAAAATAAAACATGTCTTCACGCGGAAGGAGGAGCTTAGGCGTCGGGGGCTTGTTCCGAGCGGGCAACTTCAGTAGGAGCATCTTTGGGATCCTCAGGCAGAAGAGGATCAATGTCAAGGTCTGGGTATAAACCCAGAACTGCCTCAATACAAGCATCTAAACCGCGGTTGTAAAACATCGGAGCTTCGATGTCTCTCTCATTGGAAGTCTTGAAACCTTCAATTGCGGCGGCCACTGTCGCTGCCAGAGAAACCTCGTCCTTGGCCCGCTGAGCCTCTATAGGCTGAGCGATGGCTTGGGTCCATTCTTCAGCTGCCTCAGCCTTAGTGCGTTCCAAGACCTCACCCAGCAAGGTGGTTTACACAGCCAAGAAATTCGCATGGGCTCTGGCTCGAGTCAGCTCGGCTGTCGCTGCATCGCTGCTGGCTTTGAGATTATCTGCCCTCTCCTGTAGCTGCAACTCCCTAGCCTCCAGGTCGACCATGACCCCCTGCAGCCGAATCCCTCTGGCCTTCTCGTTAGAAAGTCGGCGTAGCTCACTCTGCTCAGACTTCGAGAGGGTAGATTCATCTCGTAAAGCCGCCAACTCGGCCTTGAGGGCCTCGAGTTCAATCCTCCTCCTCTGATGCTCCCGCACTCTCTCCAGAAGCAAAAATAACTTTGGGACAGCCTGAATAAAAAATAAGAATCAATACAAGAAAATGTATGCGATGGTGATACGAAAGAAAGAGGGACCACTCATAGACATACCGTGTAACAAACAACAGCAATATCGTTCAGAAAAGAGCTGTCGAACCTGTCGAGGTTCTGAGCTATATCCTCCTCAGGGGAATGCTTGGTGGCCCATAGAGCCAAACAGCCATATGGTAGCCCGACTTAAACCTCCCACCGCTCGTCCCCACCTGGGGCGAGACCACTACCTCCTCAACCCCTACTCTACTACCGGCTGAGTTTTGACCCTCGGCACGGACATCTCCCCCAGCTTCGGGAGGGGAAAGCACGTTGTCAGTCATCCTAATGGTCTCCTCTCGCTCGGAGGAAGAAGGGATAGCAATGGGGGGCTAAGGGACTGCGATAGGAGCCTCCATAGTGGGGGGAACGGCAGCGGATGGAGCAGAGCTCGGAACGGTTGGGGCGCCAGAAGGAGCCAAGCTCGGAATGACTAAGGTGTTGGCCACGGTTGTTCGGGCAAGCACCGGGGGAGAAACTATGACCGGGTCCCTATTCAGACCGGACAGCACCAGAAGCGGAGCCGCTAGAGGAGCCATAACCGCACTAGGGCGCACCTAGGTCGGTGTTGCACCCGATGCCTATTGGTGAGAAGGCACAGCAAGAGTCGAGCCGGCGAGCCTCAGGGCAGGGGCTGCGGAGGTTGGCGCGGCAGAAGATTCTCCCTCACGAGGAGGGGCCCGCTTCTTCCGGGTGATCTTCACCTGGGGGGTTTCCTTCAATAACTCTGCCGCAGTCGGAGCCGCCTTCCTCTTCCAAGTACCAGACGCCTCAGCCATGCCTACGAAAGAAACAACAATGTCAGCGACAAAGTAGTCAAAATTGGGCTCATCCGGAATCTCGAGACAACTTACTGAAAGACGTGGGCAAGGGTTATGTTTTGTAAAGTCCGAACTGATAAAGATTGTCCGTTGTTATCAGGTCCGTCCAGGATCGAAGCCCCTCCGACCGTGCTCTAACCTTCGCGATGCGGTTCTTTTGGGCCAGGTCGAGGAGTGGCAGCCCCTTCTAGAAAGCTACAAAAGAAAATAGAGAACTTTACTTCAATTAAAACAAATAGGAAACAAGGGCGGTGATTCATATACTGTTTAAAGTCTGACCTGGTCTTGTAAAGTGGGTCGGAACTCGTGTAGTCAAGGTTCTGAGCTTCGGCGCTGGTGCCTCCCATTCACCTGCTGCTCAAAACCATTTATTTTTTCAGTCCTTATTAGAGGACGGTAGTTTCATCACCAACCCCGACCCCTTGCTACCTCGGGTCGTAAAGTAGTACCATGGGTCGTTGTTGTCGTACTTGACCATGTATAGACTCATCAACTCTAATGGGGTTAGCTCAGGGTTCTCGACTTGTCGCCAGATGATGAAGGCGGAGATCAGCACCCTCCAGGCGTTGGGAGCAAATTTCCCAGGAGCCAGCCCGAGGTAGGCCGCAACCTTCCAGACAAAGGGATGAAGTGGGAGCCGAAATCCGCACTGCAATGCACAGAGGAAAATTGTGACTTCCCCCTCAGCAGGAGCACTAGCCATGTCCATGGGCCCTTATCTGAACCGAGTCTGAAATTTGAAACTCCGAACAGATCCAATCCATCTGAGATTCTGACATAACGGAACCTCCCATGACTACTTCCGCGGTCCGCCCACTTGTTGGCATTTCAGTGGCCTCAGCCGTACTGACTTGGCGGGCTCGGGTGGCCTTCTTCTTGTTGGGTGGCTTAGTCTTAACACTCATCCCCTTCTGTCTCCGAGGCGGGGGGTATAGCGGTACGGCCTCGAAGGGGCCTTCGAAAGTCCCACTTTCGTCTTTAGAACTCCTCGGCTCGGAGTCCTCAACATACTCACGTACCATTTCGAGGTCGGAAGACATTATAAAAAGAAGAATGAAGATCAGCAGAAGAAACTCACTGGACGACTGCCGAAAATCGCCTTCTACAGGAAAAGGATGATTGGTCGGAATCGCCCACCGAAAACTTCAAACTCGAACGGAATCGCCTCGTCAGAAATCGCCTCCTCTGGTACGTTCTCCAATTAACAATACGCTTAGCGCGGAAAGACCCCGAAGGCGGTATATATGGGCTACAAAGGATTTCTACATTAATGGCAAGCCATAATGGCCGCAGCCAGATCGGCACGAGCCGATCCTCAAGCACACGTGGCTATACCTCGTTGGGAAAATACTCAACCGACGGTACGGCTCTGACATCGGGCAACGTGCTTTGATATGCGAAGCGACGCCCGAGCAGTGGGAGCCATCACGTACACGCCTCCTCAGACCCGTGTGGCAACATCTTATAGGCCAGAAGGAGATTCGGAATCATAACCGTCGCCACGCGTCGGCCAAAGAGACTCGCACGTGCGTAATCTTGAGGTGTCTCTTCGAATTCAAAAATCATCATCAATGCAGTATGGGCAGGCTCTCTTGTATGAGTACTCTCCGAGTCTGCAAGCAGACTCGAAGAGTAGGGGGCTTCTGTTATGGGAAGATCCGAGCCTGTGACGACGTATCAGTCCGAGCGTCAGTCTGAGTCGACTGACTGCAATGACGTCCGATGCATGACACGTCCGACCTGATATGAGCGACCTGTGAAGATCCGAGCAAATGTAAAAGTCCGAGACGACGAGTACCTCGGAGAAGAGAGCCTCCCGCTTTGGTTCGGACCAGTGAGATCGGCTCGGACCTATAAGGTTAGATCGGTCATGAAGTTCACCTGGATCTGTGAACTTTCCTTGTCCAACCAAACAAGCGCAGAGGCAGACAGTCAGTCTAGCCGAGCCGAGCCGAGGAGATACTCCGAGGCATATATTCTCTTTGACGAATATGAAAACTGTCATACTCGAACGTGGCCGATAACTTCGCTTGCAGATACACACCACTTGCCTGATACGCCGCATGATCAGTAGATTGCGGGCAATATCTCCATGATCCGGGAATCCCCTTGATCGTGCCGAGATTATCGGATCCAGACCATTCTACAGGCAAGTATAAATAGCACACGGCATCATGTCTACAGGTACGCAACAGCGAATGCTCTCTCCTCTACTCTTTACTTAGACTCTGATTCCCTTGACTTGACTTAGGCATCGGAGGGTCCCCCGGCTTAGCCAGGGTCACCTTTGCCTGTTCTTTTGCTGCAGGTTCCAGGGGCAGTACATTAAGGTGAAGACGACGAGGGAGGGCCGACCAGATTTTGACATCAACATAGTACATACATCATAGTGGGGCACGCAGAACTTGGACGTCACTTCAGTAGCGGACTCGTTTGTCACGCCTCAAATCTGAAAATCGGATTCACATGAATCCCGATTATCGAATCCGGTGCCGACAACCTCCGTAGTTTCCCATTCTCGGCTCCTGACAATCAAATGCCAGATTCCAATCCTGGGATCTTGCAAGGAGGATTTTCAGAATGAATTTTTTTTTTGTAATGGAGCATAACCACAAGCATAACCAAGTCACAAAACGACATCACCACATATCCACTATAACAAAATTTTAAGTACAATGCAGAAAGGGAAATACAAAGTGATCAAAAAGCTCCAAAAGGTCCTGATGTGCACTCCTGTCTCACCGCTGCTGTCGTCCAACACTACCTGCACGCAACTATCGTGCATAAGCTTACAAAAGCTTAGAGGGTGGTGTAAGTGTGTGCGTAAGGCAAACGCCAAGTGTACAGTATCAGAACAATGCGGAAGTATGTGGTAAGTCCATAAAATCAACCATGCCAAAGCTATGCGATGAGATATGAATGTCATCGGCCACACCGATACAATGCAAGGCCTATATAGCCGAATGTCATGTGCGAAATGCAATCCAAGCAAGTCGGTACTCCTCAAGTACGTATATCAGTTCAGTTCCTCTCTGGATATCACCGGGGTCCAATACACTTGCAGAGACTGCCACCTCCCTAGCTGCATAGTCAAGCAAGCGGATAAGACCTCACTATCCGCCTGACCAGTAGTATGCCAATACCTACCCGGCTCGTCGATAGCGGACTCATTTGCGAGCTAGTCAAACTCAGCCTAGCTTATAGCCCCCTCACTCAGGCGGATAAGGCCACACCCCCTTCCAACCGACCACGACACAGTGGGAGACGCGGCCTACTGGTATTCGGCACTCGGGCGCTCATGTATCCACTCGATCTAGACGCTGGAGCATCTCCTGGTACCAAAAAGGTTCTGGGACTTTCACCCAAGGACATCCTAAGTGCCCACAGTGCTAGAATAAGTATTTTCGGTATCCAATACGACCATTCATGATGTACCTGTGGAGCCACGGCCCTGATGTCGCTAGGGCGTGCAGTGATCAAGTCACACGTATGCGAGATGCATGAATCACACGTCAAATCATACAGAAGTCCAGCGCGTATTGCGCGATCATGTAGGGCACTCAGTCACATAACGAGTCCCGTAAATGGTCTGCCCAATGGCGTATGTTATGATCAGTCATTACTCATATCAAGCATACATATGATGCGTATGGGCATGAGTCATGAGATTATTCTAAACATGTTATTAGGCAATGAATAGTAACAGGTATGGACCTATCAATGGGCCCTAAAGAGAGTTACAATGCGGACATTTAACCAACATCGTACATACAATGTGGACGTCAAACCAACATTGTTTCCCAGGCACGACCTGCCATAAATATCTTTTCACGAACCGTGAGAAATGTACATTGCAATGAACCCTAAGGACATTCGTTAGGCCTCGATCCCTGGGCCTTAGGTATATCAAATGGGTCGTATTACATAGGCCTCACATTCACCAAATGGGTTACATTAATGGGCCTCACCAATGAGCCTTATGTACATTGCAATGGTCCATGATCCATGGGCCTTGAAATACATCAAAGTGGCCTCACAACTTGAGCCTTAAATATGTCAGATGGGCCCATACACATGAGCTTTAAATATATCAACTAGGCCACTCCATTTGTGCCCCATGCACATCAAATGGCTTAATCTCATGGGCTTTAATATGTATCAAATGGGCTTGAATCCCGTGGGCCTTCTATAAAATAAGTGGGCCGGATTCTATGGGCATTGCATATGCCAAATGGGCCGAAACCCATGGGCATTACATATGCCAAATGGGCTTAATCCCGTGGCCCTTATATGTATCAAATGGGCCTGATCATTTGGGCCTCAGATATATACCAAGGTAGGCCTCAATGAATGACCAAAGTTAAATCAATAAAGGCCCTATACACAGGCCATGGTGGGGCCATTTGAACCATAGATCAGGCTCATTTCTAGCTCAAGCCATAAAAACAAATATATAAAAAAAATAATTAAATGAATGGTTTAGATACAACACATGCATCATGGTGGGGGTCCGCTTTGAACCATGGATCTCACTTATTTTTAGTCTCAAGCCTTAAAGACGAACTTCCAAAATGGTTGAACGGCTTGGATGCTACACATGCATCACGGCGGCCCCACCATCCAAATGATGGACAACATATAATAAACATATACGTCATTGTGGGGCCAGCCAACCCGTTCCCATTGCCCCTGCTGACGTGAGTACAACAGCTATGGAGCTGCTGTACAATGCAGCGCTAGCTGCTTAAACGGTAAAGGTGGGTCCCACGTGGGGCCCACCATAATATTTATTTGTCATCCTACGACTGATAAGGTCATAGGACCTGAAAAGGGGAAGAAAAAAAAATAAATATGAATTTCAGCTTTGATTCAAAACTTCTGTGGACCCCAAAAGGGTTTCAATGGTAGAATTCAATCATCACTGTTTCTTATTGTGTGGGCCACCAGAACCTTGGATGAAGCTGAGATTTTGTGGGGCCCCCTACCCTGAGGGGGGCCAAGGGATGGGCGGTGTGGATTTCTAACATACATCATGGTGGGGCTCACGGTTGGGACCGTGGGTCCCTGCCTCTCTGTCCTCACGTCAGCGCAGGCAGCGCTGCCTGCGCCTCTGGCAGCAGCAGCGCTGCTTCGTTTTGTGTTTTTTCCTTTTTTTTTTTTAAAAAAAATGTATTTTTCTGCAGTTTTCTACATGTGGGGTCCGCGTCAGATAAATCCACTCCACCCATTGAATTCTATGCTTCGAGACAGACCAAACGAGTCCAGTATTGTTTATATTTCAGTGTGTAGCAAAAATCAAGGTGACTTTGAATGGTGTGAATCATTGTTTTGAAAGGTATGGCCCGCCCGACGAGCAGATTAGCTTCATTCCTCAGTTCAACGTCTAAAATGGTCTGAGAAAAGGGATGAACGGTTTGGATTGAAAGCATACATCAAAGTGAGGCCTATATGAGCGACTCACTCCAAAAGCTTGAAAACCAAGCCAATATTTGTTTTTCCCATCCCACGTCCAGCGTCCAGGGACGCTGGACGGTCTGTCCATGCATAAGTGGGCCTGCTCAGGAGGGCCACCACATGATGTACGGTGTGGTGCAACATATATAAGGTGGGCCCTATTCATAGACAGCCTGGATAAAATACTTAATTCATGGTGGGGTCCATCCAAGTGGGCCACACAATCATGTCATAATCACATAAAAAAAAATGAAATAGAGAGGGAGAGAGAGTAAAAGAGTAGGACACGTGTGATGGAGGAACCCCGGCACTATGGGCCCTCCGTTTCAACCATCCAATCATACATCAACGGGCTTCATTGCGTATGGGCCTTCCAAATGAAAGATCAACGGTGGAGATCCCTCTCCACTCAAAATGAACGGTCTATATGACCTCTTAATGCAAGAAAGTAAACATCATAATGGGGTCCATGGAGAATGGCCCCATCATGGAATAGTTGTGATGATCAAGATGGGCCATTGGCCACATCTTAGGGTCCCAAGTGAGATCCAAACCATTGATCGGTTGGCCTCACTTGGCCCACCTTAAAAACATGAAAACTACTCTATCAAAGCACCCACCTCTTGATCTTCTTGGTCCGTTGGATAGCCGGTCACCTAGAGCTTCACTTTGATGGTGGAGATGGAAAATGGATGGCTAGGATGATGGGATTTGGAGATGGGAAGTGGGCCACTAAAATCACTTCTTTCTCATGGAAGAGAGCTTGGACGTGAGCTCTCTCTTCCTTGCTTGGAGTTGGAGTGTTGAGAAATGAGAGAGAGAGAGAGGTGTGATTAATGAGAGATGGAGTGATGTGAAGGGATGATGGTTGATGGATGTGAGTGATGGGTGAGGTGATGTGTTAGTTGACTTGGGTGGTTGCTTGACTTGTGGAGAAAGGAAGCATGGGGCTTGTACTTGACATGAGAGGTGATTGATGGGATTGATTGATGTGATTGATGGGACACTTTGTAGAGATTCTCTTGGGAATGTAAACGCGCGGTGTTTTTCCTCGAACTGAACACGGGTCCGCATCTCATCGTCTGGGTATCGGATCGGTGCGTGAGTTGCGGCGTTGGAACCGCGGCGACGGTGCGGTTGCAACGATACAAGTCTCGGATTAAGCCGCCTCAAATGAACAGGATACGACTTACGGTCGTGCGCAACGTCAACTACAGGTCGCGGATTGCCGGAATTTGACGAGAAGGACCGCGGGAAACAACGGAACAGTACGGATTAGGATACGGGTCTTACATCGTTACTCAACCTGCCAGTGTCTAATCCTCGTCGGGAAAGGGATTGGCTACTCCCCTGCCACCCGCCAAAGAACCGTGGTCATTGCTCCGTGGGCTCCACTATGATGTATGTGTTTCATCCGTGCCTTATATATATATTTTTATATATCATCCCAGGGTATGAGACCTAAAATGAAGTATTTCCCAATCTCAAGTGGACAACATCACAGGAAACAGTTTTGAATGAACGTGGACCATTAAAACTTTTTGGGGCCTTAAAAGTTTTGGATCAAGCTGATCTTTGTTTTTCTCATTAATCTATTTTTTTATGACATAATTAACAGATTGGATGTCAAATAAACAGTACAGCGGGCCTTATGAGGATTTTAATGGTGGATCTCCAATCACTATTGTTTTCCTATGGTGTGGTCCACCTGAAATTTATATCCCTCTAATTTTTCGGAAAAAACTCTAAAATGATCTTTAAAAAGTGATGAACGGCGTGAATGAATCACATAAATTATGGTGGAGCTCACGGAGCACCGATCATCAACCACCGGGCTAGTTGCAGGAAGTAGCCAATCTGTTTCCCCTGAAATGGTGCCAAGTTTGGACGCCGATTGCGTCCTACCCCCGCCCGAACGGTAAACCGTCCGGAAAGGGATCTGTGGGGCCCACCTTGATGTAAGTGTTTTATCCACGCCATTCGTATTTTTTTTTTTTCCAGATTAATTTAAGTTATGAACCAAAAAATAAGGTAGGTCTACTGATTAAGTGGACCACGAGGAGGGGATTGAACATCCACCATCAAAAACTTCTTGGGAGCTGGAGAAGTTTCGGATGAAACTGATATTTGTTTTTTCATTCCATACACGTCTAAATGACATTATGAATAGGTTGGATGGTCCACTAGAGCTGTGGGTGTTATTTCAACGGTGGGTGTCATTATCACTGCAGTTTCCTTTGGTGTGGCCCACTAGAGCTGTGGACTTGCTTCATTTTTAATAGTATGCCTTAAAATGATCTGAGAAAAGCGATGAACAGAGTGGACAAACCACTTACATGACAGTGGGCCCCATGGAGCCCTGTCCGAACGGATTTCCTTCTGGGTGGGACGCAATCCGCGTCCACTAAATTTGAAAGATTCGATTGAGCTGGAAAGAAGGTACACTCTGCGATTGCTTATAGCATATTACAAATGGTTGCAGACGCTATCCAGGCTGCTGGTTTTGTCAGCCTTGTTATGTATCGGAGTATAGCATTAAATTTTAAAATTTTGATTTAGCTCCTTGATGTCGTCGGTGGACCCATTTACCATCCTCTTAGACCAGTGCGGTTTTGGGTCTATGCTCCACCTGCGTAGCTCCGAAAATTTTGGACGGTCTCGATTGATGTACCTGTATGCCTTATGGACATTAACATGAGTCACCACCATTTTCCGCAACGGTCATGTACTATCACCAGAGCCAGTTAACTTTATTCTCCTGCGCATGTGTTTCTTGTCCATTTCGTCCCCTCTTTTTTTAATGGGACGGTTTTTCCAATCCTCGAACAAGCGTGACGCATTTATCCGGTCTATAATGGGTGGGCCATGCCACAAAAATCACCGTTATCAGAGTCATCAGAATAAAAAACTCAACGAGTGAAGCCTTCTTTCAAAACAAAAAAGAAAACTAACCTAATTAATCAATGTAGAGTGTAAATTTCGTCACATTTTCAGAGAGGTTGAACAAAGTTACCTCAGTAATCAATATAATTACTATTCCGCTATCTTTTGTCAGCAGTGCTGCCCAAATAATTTGGTAGCTGGAGTGGGGGCCTTCCATGACATTAATGTACAATCCACCCGACCATTGTATCATCTCATGTTATAACGGTGGCTGGTAAACATAGTCATTCTTAATTCAGGTGGACCATATGATTGAAAATAGTGTATGTTATGGAAAAATTCGAGCCCACAATACAATGCCGCTCTGAGCCGAGGCATGACTCGTCCAACCCGTTTCAAGCGTCACATGACGATAACGAACAGGAAGACGTGACCCGTCCGAGCAGCCGACGTGGTTAAGGCGCAGCTCGGACAGTCCTTATATTCCGATCGGATCTCGGATGTCCTGCTATACGGTAACTGCATTCAGCTCGACACAACCAGCCCTGCCAATTACGATGGGTCCGACCTAACTGGTCAGATCAGACACAGCTCTACTCCGTGGTCGAATGAGCTAGCCGAGTAGACATGTAGTGGAATATACCAAACGTGAAAGTTGCCATTACTAGTCGTGGCCGATAACCTCGCCCGCAGATACGCACCACTCACCAGATACGCTGCGCGATCAGTAGATTGCGGCAATATCTCTATGATCCGGGAATCCCTGTGATCATGCCAAGATTGTCAGACCCGGACTATTCCACGGGCAAGTATAAATAGCACACGACGCCATATCTACATGTACGCAACATCTGACACTCTCCGCTACTCATCACTTAAGACCCCGATTCCCTTGTCCTGACTTAGGCATCAGAGAGTCCCCCGGCCTAGCCAGGGTCACCTTTGCCTATTTTCATTGTGTAGGATCGAGAAGCAGAAAAGGTCCGCCGTCCGAGAGGCTGAGGGGAGAGACGTCCAGATTTTGACCTCAACAGTGTATATGACAATGATCTCGTTTTCCTTATTATGGTGCACCTGAATTATGAATTGACCTGATTTTTAGGTTTTAGGCCTTCATTTTCATGTGTCATCTAATGATTGATATCATTCTCACAATGGGCCTTAGAAAAAAAAATTAAAATTTTTTTAAAAAAATCAAGGGTGGATGTCTGTGCAACACTGCTTTACGAGCAGGCTGCCTTTCCTACTTGTCATGGTTTACTTACACTCACTCTTGAGTGATTGGTCAATGGCATATTACCAATGGTTGTAGACTCTTTTCGGACCGCCAGCTTCATGGGCCTTGTCGTGGATTGGAGTATAGCTTGAAAATTTAGAAATTTGACTTAGTGCCTAATGTTATTGGCAGATCATTTTACTAGCCACCTAATGGATGTTTGTGATGTGTATGATTGCTGCGGTTTTGGGTCGATACTACACTTGCATAGTTGAAGAACTGGGACGATCGCGATTGATGTAGGTGTATACTTTGCATGCAATAATATGAGTCAGCCACCACTAGTACATGGGAGTCATTGATCCTACAGATATTTTCACTTAGTGGGAGTTGAGCATGTTTTATTTTCATAGACATTTAAGAGATCTCATTTGATAAACTTTTAATGATTTTGATATAGAGTTTATTCTTCTTCTCTTTGTATATTCACAATTTATTTTGGAGTAAGCACAAATAAGGTCATGTCTCATTAATGACATTTTGGAAGCTCCAAGACTTCTTAAAGATAGACACACATCATCACACTATGTGTGTAAGCCTTATACCATACTTCCTAGTTCTCAATATTAGCGGCCTTGATGGACCAGATTGTTATAACATTGCTCGTATTATCCAACATTGCATTGGTTAACTATTTGGATGTTTCTTCAAATTAAAATAAGTTTTGAAAATGTTTTCAAAGATTAATCATTGACATTAAACAATGTGGCCCAAGTGGGGGAATGTAAGAATTCTATAAGGTAGGCCTTATTGATCAACGACACGGATTGTCGTAAGGGTTGGATAGCGTGATCGGATATACCGGTGGACCCCACTTAGTTGTGATACATCTAGATTCGTGTAAGAAGTGGGATGCTAGAATTGTAATACACAAACAGTATTCAAGTAGGACTGGGATTATTAAATTCGTGTGGAGCTATAGTGTAAGTGTTATTATGTTAAGCACACATAAATTGTCAAATTTCGTTAGACAAAAGCGCTTAAGGTAAAAACGCAAGTATGAAATCACAACTACTTTACATGCCTAAAGATCAGCTCAAGATCGGCATATCTTCTCAACGAAATCGTCGCCCATATTCAAGACAAAGTTGAGTCAAAGTTGAAGATGATGTGACTCAGATATTTACTAAAACACAGGTGGTATAACCCTAAAAAGACCTTAGGAATATGTGCTTTCAAAAATTCTTTATCATAGGTTTTTATTAGTATTTTTGGTATGGAATTCGGCCAGCCTAAAATCTAGTTCGGCCAGCTTAACTTCCTCGGCAAGCCTAACTTATAGTTCGGTCAGCCTAACTTCCTCGGCTAGCCCAACTTCAAGCTTGGACAAATTTACAACTTCTATTGAAAATTTGGCTAGCCCGAGAAAGTTCGGGAGAAATTCTAGCAACACAAATCTTTGAATTTTGTGAAATTTGGCTAGATAAATTGTGATGTTCGGCTAACTGAATTTGTAAGACCCGTATCCTATACCGTATCATTTTGTATGCTTCCACGGTTCTCCCGGTCGAATCTCGGCAACCCTTGACCTATATTCTGCATTTGCGCACGATCCTAAATAAAGTCCTGCATACCAAAGTCGGCTTGACCTGAAACTTGTACCCTAGCAACCTCGCCATCGCCGTGATTGGGGCACCGATCTGATACCTAGGCCAAAAGATGTGGGTCCTCGTTCATTCTGAAGAAATGTCACGCGTTACGAATTTCGAGAGAATCTCTACAACATGTCACATCCATCAAGTCAAGTACACCACCATGCCACCTCACCCTACAACAAGTACCAACATTAATCCCTCCTTTTTCCCAATTCAACTCTCTCTCTCCCCTACCCATCCCTTTTTTACAAAATTTCAAACCAAACCTTACATATCCATCTCCTTTCCTTACAACCACCACTCCATCCATCCCTTTAATCCATCATTTCTCTCTTTCTCTCATTTTTCAAAACTCACTCCCAAGCAACACCCCACATCCAAGCCCTCCCAAGATCTCCCAAATCATCAAGTGTGGCCTACTTTTCCACCCTCTCATCTCTCATCCCCACCATCAAAACTCCATCAACCACCATCAAAAGTTGAGCATTGGAGTTAAGGGGACTAAGGGACTAAGAAGAAGGGCGACAGGTCGGTGATCCACAATTGATTCTTATTTTAGGGCCCACTTATTAGTGGGACCCATTTTGATATATGTGATGTAACCAAGAGGGGCCCATAGTGGCGGAGTCCCTCTCTCTCTCTCTCTCTCTCTCTCTCTCTCTCTCTCTCTCTCTCTCTCTCTTTCTTTGTATGATGATGATGATTAAGGGGTGTGTGGCCCATCTGGTGTGTGTGTGTCCCACCATGAAGTGTATATTTTATCTATGCCATTCACCTTCATGGGACCCACCTGACAGATGTGTTGGATCTACATAGTCTAGCCCGTTAGCGGGCCTAGATGGAAGGAAAAACACAAATACCATGTTGATCCAAACAGGTGGGCCACATCTATGTGGGACCCACCATGATGCCTGTGTTGTTTCCACACTGTCCAACGTCCAAGGACGATGGGCATGGCGTTACAATGAAGTGTGAACTGGACAATGGTGTACTGACGGCAAAAATTAAAAAAAATATTAGCTTTAGTTCAAAGCTTTTGGGTGGACACTTCATGTAGGCCCCACCTTGATGTACAAATCAAATCCATGCCATCCATTCCATTTCTGAGCCCATTTTAGGCATTGAGCCGAAAAATAAGGCCAATCCGATAATCAAGTAGGCCATACCATAGAAAACTATGATTTCTACCGTTTAAGACTGCTAGGGCCCACTCTGATGTTTATATACACTAAAACACATCACATATTGGATTCATTTGGTCGATCATGAATCGTAGAATCCAATGGATGGAGTGAATCCACCTGATGTGGGCCCCACTTAGGAAAAACCATAGAAAAACATATTTTTTTTAAAAAAATACCCACCAGCAGGCACTACTATTACTGTCATCCAGAGGACGGCGCAGCAGTGTCCTACTGTGCTATGGACGGTGGCTAGGGACCGTGGGTCCCAGCCATGGGCCCTACCATGATGTGTGTAGAACATCCACTCCGTGCATTTGGTAGGTCCCCTTTGGGACAGTGGCCCCCCCAAAAAATCAGCCTTATGTGGAGCTCAGGTGGCCCACGTTATAGGGAACAACGAGGATTAACGTCTACCATTGTAACCCTTTCTGGGTCACAGAAGTTTTGTATCAATATGAAATTTATTTTTCCTCTGCATCCGGGTCTGTGTGACCTTATCAACAGATTGGATGGCAGATAAATGTTGTGGTGGGCCCCACGTGGGACCCACTATGGTGTATGTGTTTTACCCACACCGTCCACATCATTGGACGGTGGGACCCACTATGACGTATGTGTTTTATCTATGTCGTCCAGCCATTTTGGTTGGGCTGCTGGACGGTAGGGGACCCCACCATAAGGTATATGCTTTATCCATGCTGCCTATCCTTATGGGACCCACCATGATGTATGGGTTACATTTAAACCGTCCATCCAGTGGCAAGCTCATTTTAAGGCTTAAAGCAAAAATAAGACAGGATTATTTATCAAGTGGACCACACTGCGCTGTGAGGATTGAACGTCTATCATTGAAATACTTTGAGAGTGCAAAAGTTTTGGATCAGTAGGAAATTTATTTTTCCTCTTCATTCAGGTCTGTGTGACCTTATGATCAGATAGGATGGGAAATAAATGTTATGGTGGGCCTTAAAAATTTTAATGGTGAAAGTTATTATCACCACTTATATTTGGGTGTGGCTCATTTTATATACATGGGGCCCATTGATGTGGCCCATTTGATGTACATATGGCCCATGTGATATGGCTCACTTGCCATATGAGGGCCCATTGTGATGTATTCAAGGCCCATGGATTATAGCCCATTACAATGTACATAAGGCCCATTAGTGCGGCCCATTAATGCGGCCCACTTGATGAATATAAGGCCCATATGATGTATTTAAGGCCCAGTGAGATGTACATAAGGCCCATTAAAATGTGTGATTCCACCATAGTTTATGTAATGATGTTCATGGCAGGCCGTGCCTTGGGAGCAATGATGGTTTGATGCCCACATTGTAAGGATGATGTTGGTTAAATGTCTGCATTGTCACTCTCCCTAGGGCCCATTGATAGGCCCATACTTGAAGTGTGTAGGCCGTCTAGGCCTATCTTTATTATGAACAGAGTCGATCACCATATAACATGTTTAGTATATATATATGATGCGTAATATATCTATGATTCATGCTCATACGAATCATATATATGCATGATATGAGGAGTGATTGATCATAACATATGTCTTTGGCAGATTGTTTATGGGCTCCCTGATAGGCGGAGTTGCCCTTCATTAGCACGGTACGCGCAGGATTGTTGCATGTCTGGTAGAGTGATTCATGTACTTACATTTGTGTGATTGTGATTATTGTATGCCCTAGCGACATCAGGGCCATAGCCCCCACAAACACATCATGGATGACTGGATTGGATACTGAAAATACTGTTTTTAACATTGGAGCGCTATAGATGTCCCTGAGTGAAAATTTCTAAACCAGATGGTACCAGAGGATGACTCGAACGTCAAGACCGAGTGGATACATGAGCGCGCGAAGACCATATACCAGTAGGTCACGTCTCCCACTGTATCATGGTCAGTTGGAAAGGGGTGTGACCTTACCCGCCTGAGTGAGGGGGTAATTTCTAGGTTGAGTTTGACCACCTTGAGGAATGGTCTTCTATCGATGAGATGGGCCCGATATTGGCAGGCGAATTATGAGGTCTTTTTTCCTCTCTCAGTTATGCGTTCGGATAGGGGCGACAGTTGGCGTAGAGTGTACTAGACCCCGGTGATTATCCAGAATGAGAATTGTACTGATATTTGCTGAGCTGTGTGAGGATTTAGATGAGGATTGGCATGCTTGAGTTGCATCTCATATCGCATGGTCTTGATATGGCCGATACCATTCTTATCTTACACCGCATAGCCTTGGTATGGCTGATTGCATACATGTACCCATCAGCATGATTTCGGATTACTTTGGCATTGCATTTTAAGCACGTTCATACTACGCACACACTTACACCACCCTCTAAGCTTTCTATAAGCTTATGCATAATTGATGCATGTAGGTGATGCTAGGATGCAGCCTTAGCCTCATCGTAGTTGGAGCGTGCAGTTAAGCTTTTGGAGTTTCTGTTATTATCATTATCCTGTATTTTTCTTTCATACGTATTGTACTCAAAATTTTTTATCATAGTGAATTTTGTGATGGTGTTCTTGTGGTTATTGTTCATAGGTTAAGCTTATAGTTATGCTCATTACGAATCAAATCATGTTTGAAATCCCCCTTGTAGGATCCCAGGATCAGAACCTGGTGTATGGGTGTTGGGAGCCGAGAATGGGGTATTATGGATGCTGTCAGCGCTAGATTCGAAGATTGAGAATTTTGTGAGCTCAGTTTTCGAGTTTGGGGCATGACAAAAGTTAGTATCGGAGCATAACTTGGGGGTAACCGAGAACAACTTCACATGTTTACTATGAGTTTAGGATGATTAGGTTCCAAGTACGTAACCTTCCGATTGAGTTCCCTAAACGTGCGATTCTCAAGGTTAATTGGCATCCTTATTGCTTCTATAGGACATCTCACCCAGGAGTGCTCATTGAGCGAATCCCACTCCATCACCTGAGGCTCCAACTTTACCACCTGCAGCTCCCGTTCCACCCCCTGAGATCCTTGCTCCCCAGCCTGAGGATGTCATTCCTCCACCCGAGACCAATGCAGATCCGACCGTACTTGTAAGTTCCTCTCATTACAACAGATGTTGCAGGTTGTGACGGCTATGCTTCAGGGACAGGGCAGGCACTTAGTTGTTTCACTAGCCTAGGTAGAGTAGGAGAGTGTGAACGCCCTTCTTATTGAGTTTAGACAGCTCGATCATTTGGGTTTCCAGGGCGAGCCAGATCCGACTGTAGTTGAGAGATGACAGTCCGATGTGGAGAAGATTTTTGATACTATGGCATGTACAACTTAAAACGAGTTCGGTTGACAGTATTTCTTCTCCAAGGTGAGGCTGAGCACTGGTGGACCTCCGTTACTCATGTTGTAGGGCTGATTATGTCTGGACATGGTAGGATTTTATTGATCAATTGGAGCAGCGATACTTCCTCGACCATATTCGTCATCAGAGAGCGTTGAAGTTCGAGCCCTTCGTGCAAGGAGACATGTTAGTGGCATAGTACGCGGCTTATTTTGTAGCGCTATCGAGGTTTGTGCCATATTTGGTTAATGACAAGAGGTGGAAGGCCCGCTGTTTCGAGAATGACTTATGTTAGTCTTCAAGGTCGTGTTATTGGGCATGAGCTCCCAACTTTTTAGGCGGTAGTATGGAGGGCCCAGATTTACGAGACAGAGTGGGCTAGTACACAGTAAATGAGATCAAAGGAGGGGTTGGAAGAGGCAGGGCCCCTCTAGTAGTTCCCAGGAGTATCGACGACCACAGAGGTACAGGAGCCACCCATCCAGTAGAGCACCAATAGCCCCATTGACACCCCCATCGACACTACCTCAGAGGCAGCTTTCTGATACCTGCTATGGATGCGGTGAGATAGGACACTATAGATGGGATTGTCCCCGACCTTAGCAGCAGCAGCTAAGAGCACCACAATAGCCTCCGCGGCAGTAGCGACAACATATCCCACCAGCGAGGCCCCCTCAGCAGCAGCATCAGCACCAACCTTCAAGACCTCAGCAACAGAGGCAGTAGTTTCGAATGCCTCAGCGACATCATCAGCAGCAACATCCTTCGAGGGGACAGACACCTCCCCATCCAGCTCAGTCTAGGTTCTACGCTGCTCAGCAGGATCCGTAGTCATCTGGAGGGGTCATGGAGGGTATTCTTCTCGTCTTTACATGCATCGCCCAAGTATTATTTGATTTTGGTACTTCGCACTAATTCATGTCTGAGGATTTTTGTCGATCGACTAGATTGCCGACAAAATCTGCTAATGAGGGATTGACCGTATCGACGCCCTTGGGGAATGCTACAGTGTTGAGCCGTTTCTGTTCGTCTTGTCCTGCTCTGGTCAGAGATATCTTTTTACCACTAATTTATTTGTGTTGTCGATATCAGATTTTGACGTTATCTTGGGCATGGATTGGCTTGTCGAATACCACACCATCTTTAACTATTTCGTGAGGACAATCACGTTCTGCATACCAGGCTTGCCGCAGCTTCAGTTTGTTGCCGAGCCCAAAGGAGAGCCATTGTCTTGCTTGATGTTATGCGCTGTTGAGGAGCCTGTTGCCTCTTGTATTGATCAGTTGCTGATTGTGTGTGATTTTCCCGATGTGTTCCCGGATATTCCGAGGCTGCCGCCTTGTCGGCATATTGAGTTCTAGATCGATCTTGTGCCCGATAACGTGCCTATTTCGAAGGCCCCGTATCGCATGTCACCGATGGAGTTGAGGGAGCTGCAGTGACAGTTGGATGAGTTGCGAGAATTAGGATTCATCCGTCCAAGTAGTTCTTCGTGCAGGTACCGGTACTCTTCGTCATGAAGATGGATGACTCATTGAGGCTCTACGTGGATTACCGCAAGCTGCAGGGTGCACAGTTCATTTCAAAGATTGACCTGCGTTCCGGTTATCATCAGATTCGGGTCCGAGACGAGGACATCCCGAAGACAGCTTTCAGGACGCGTTATGGTCATTTTGAGTTTTAGGTCATGTCCTTCGAATTGACCAATGCACCCGCTGTCTTTATACAGTTGATGAACGAGGTCTTTCGTCCATATCTCGATCAGTTTGTTGTGGAATTCATCGATGACATCCTGATATATTTGAGGACCCATGATGAGCATACACAACATTTGGAGATCACATTATAGACCCTCCGTGCCCACCAGATGTATGCGAAGCTCGAAAAGTGCGAGTTCTAGCATGAGGAGGTGAAGTTACTCGGTCACGTTGTGACGAGGGAGGGTGTAGCAGTGGACCCCTCGAAGGTTGAGGCAGTGCTTCAGTGGGACCAGCCCACGACTGCATCCGAGATTTGCATTTTTCTTAGTTTAACGGGTTACTATCTACGTTTCATTGAGGGCTTCTCCCGTATCGTGGCCACGTTGACCAGGTTGACTCAGAAGGGTAGAGAGTTTATTTGGAGTGAAGTGTAAGACCCGTATCCTAGTCCGTACTATTCCGTCAACTCCTGCGATCCTTCCCGTCGAATTCCGACAATCCGCGACCAATAATTGATGTTTGCGCATGACCCTAAGACGTACCCCGTAGATTTGAGTCGGCTCAATCTGAGACTAGTACCATTGCGACCGCATCATCGCAGCGGTTCCAACGTCACGACTCGCATATTGATCCGATACCCAGACGAGGAGATGTAGGCCCACGTTCAGTTCGAGAAAAAACACCGCGCATTACAAATCCTAAGGGAATCTCTACAACATGTCCTATCTATCCCATCAATCACCTCTCATGTCAAGTACAAAGCACCCATACTTCCTTTCTCCACAAGTTAAGCAAACCCAAAAGTCAACTAATCCATCACCTCACCCATCACTCACATCCATCACCCATCTCCCATCACTTCTTCTTACAACCACCTCTCTCCCTCTTTTCTCACACCATTTCGAAGCAAGGAGAGAGCCCACACATCCAAGCTCCTCCATGAGAGAAAAGTGAGTTGTGTGACCCACTTTTCATCCCCAAAACTTTCATCTTAGCCATCCATTTACCATCTCCACCATCATAGTGAAGCTCTAGGAGAACGGCTTTCCAACGGACCGAGAGGATCAAGCGGTGGGTGCTTCTATAGGTTAGTTTTTCATGTTTTTATGATGGGCCAAGTGAGGCATACCGATCGATGGTTTGGATCTCACTTGGGACCCTAAGATGTGGCCAATGGCCCACTTTGATCATCATGATCATTCCATGATGGGGCCAATCTCCATGGACCCCATGTAACGCCCTGAAATTCAGGGGTCGAGTATAATTCAGCTCCCGAGTTCCAAAACATTACTTATGCAACATAATTGATGATGAATGTATGTTGTCTGTGTTAGTGCATAAAACAGGAAATAGATCAAGCCAGATCAACAGAAAAAATTCAGGGATATTGAGGAAATGCAAGCGGAAGACTTAAATACATATATAATTCAAAAATAATCCCCAAAAGATACGTCCTTTGCCCAGGGAAATATATACAACTGTGTCTCAAAATACATATATCCAACTATGCAAAATCAACCTATACATATCCCACAAATCCCCACTAGTCCGGACAGGGCTCACATGAACCCGCCTGAGAACTGCATAAATGAGAACGCCTCCTCGTTCTCGTCAAAATCTAGCTCCGCCTCGAAAGCATCGCCGTCACCTGCAATTAAGTCAGAGTCTGGTTGGTGTTTAAGCACCGTCCTAGAACGTGGGAGTGAGTGATCAACTCAGTGGTACTATACATCAAAGGTTAATATGTCATTAATTCAATCAAGTAGTAATGTAACATCCCGAAAATCGGGGGTCGAGTAGAAACCCAACTACCGAGTTCCAAAATGTCACTTATGCAACATAGATAATGATGAATGCATGTTATCTGTAGAAGGGCATTAAACAAGATTGAGATTATACCAAAAACAACATATCATACTCCAGGGATGACTAAATTAAGCAAGCGGAAGACTGTGATAAATATATAAAGTACATAAGTGGTTTCAAATCTCCAGAATATGAATATGTAACAGGGCTGAGTAGATACGTCTTGTGTCAAATTATACCAATTACCAGGAGATAAAGTGTTCAACTAACTCATATAGCCCGACAACCCTGTCGAATCAAGACAAGGTCTAATAAGACCCGCCTGAATACTGCATATAGGAGAATGTCTTCTCATCATCCTCGAAGTCTGGCTCCGCCTCGCAGGCTGCGCCATCATCTGAAACTATAACAGGGTCTGGTTGGTGTATACAACACCATCCCGTAACGTGAGAGTGAGTAGCTAACTCAGTGGAATCATAGAGCAAAGATTAACGTGTTATCAAATCAATCAAGTGATAATGATAAAGCAAGTAAATCAAACATTTCTAAATACTGTAATTAATGCAAGGATGAAATGACATGATGTATGCCCTCGCCAACATACTCTCTCATGCGACACCATCTTACATCCGCGGCATGCTTTCTTCCCTTAGTATTCCACATCTTCCAGGCACATGTAGTGCGATATTAACATGATTACCGAGTTGTTATTAGTCCTTTTCATACAGCAGGATTGAGAAGCTAAAGTACCTCCCCTATATCAATTCCCAACAATGATCCAGTCTAGGGTCGTCAGTCCTAGCATATCTCATACGAAGTGCGGTTCTAGGTCGCTGCAAGGGCTGTCAGGGCTGTTGCATGCACTCGTTGCATCGCTCCCCCATCACCTTATTAATACAGGCTTAGTTTATACTCTTGTTGGTACAGAAGGGTTGTCGCCTGCACATAGACTCAAAGTACGCTCGAAGTCACTACAAAGGGTTGTTAGGGTTGTTGCACACACTCGTTGCACCGCTCCCCCATCACCTTATCAGTGTAGGCCGACAGCTCGAATACAGTGTCTCATACCACCGTATTCGGCTTACGAGTCTGGTTGCTCACTGGTCACTACGGGTGGGCTCGTCTCCCCGGCGTAGGCCGACAGCTCGACTACGGTGTCCCATACCATCATGCCCGGCTCATGAGTCTTAGCGGATCGAGGTACCATGGTTAACGGGATTTCCACTGGTAAGTTTGGTACTTTAGATTCAAGCAGTAGCGTCCATACATGGTTAACATACATTGGGCTAATCGGGTTACTTGACGAGTTCGACTAGTACGAACACCCGTTGAGTTGATAGACAAGAAGTACACAAGCACCTCGTGTGACCTAACCACTTTCGACAAGCAACGCACGGCTCAGGTTCGTCAAACACGTCCTACGTGGCGAATAGAATTCAACCACGAGTTCAAGTCTGTTACCGAGACTAAGCATAGCCCCAAACAGTTGCAATCTGAACCCATAAGCATATGAGATAGATAGAATTAAAATAAAGTAATCCAAGTATGTTATCGAACATGTTAGAAGATACAACATGTATATGAAACCATACACAAACATTTCATAAGTAAAGTGATTAAATCAAACAACTTGCAAAAAGGAAATCATAAACATCATTCAGGTTGTTGAGAATCCTATCTCAACACCACTATTAAATTTAGTTCGTCACACAATTTCTCACACAGGCATTTTATCAAACACTTAGACTACACAACTCCAACATACATGATGTATGTTGATTTCAACATAGAATTGACGAATCCTTATATCAAGGAGTTGTCTCATACACACAATCATATTCTTACATTCCATACATAGGGCAGGAATAAGTCATAAATCTATAATTATTTAGTCATTCCAACAAACACTTAGACTACACACATTAGCTTACATTCGCTATGTTGGCCAAAATGTATATTAGGGAGAATCCTTTCGCTAAGCAGGTCATACATCGATAACTAGCATGAATACATGGCAAATACTCATGGCAATCATATCAGCAAAATTTATACAGATACGGTATTTTCTACAAATACATAGAATACACAAAATTCCATATTCTTCATATTTAGCCGAAACAGAAAACGGACAACATGTTCTACATGTGAAACAACATCCTCGTCAATAATCTACCATTAAACGACATTGAAATCGTTGAAAATAGATAACCTAAGCATCTAAAATCCGCACCTTATGCCGTAGAAGTGTAACGAATTCAATAGAGACTCTGTAACACCCTGAAAATCGGGGGTCGTGTCTAAACTCAACTCCCGAGTTCCAGACCGTCACTTATGCAACAAAAATGGTTATGATTCAATGTTGTCTGATTTAAAGCATTCACATGAGTAAAAGTATACCAAAACTGCAATTCATACTTCAGATCCAGTGATAAAAGCAAGCGGAAGACTAAACAATATATATATCACTGTATGGAAAAACAAAGTAATCTCAACTGTCTCCAAAGTATGACTACATCTCTGAGTCTCATATACATGTAAATAGACAAAAGCATAAGTTCAAAATAGTCCCACTGAAGTCCCCCTCGATCCAGGTCACCTACGGGAAGCCGTCGTGATACTGCATATACGAGAACTCATCCTGGTCCTCGTCAATCTCCGGCTCCACCTCCTGGATCTCGTCATCACCTGCAACTACAACAGGGTCTGGTGGGTGTTGCAAACACCATCCCGTAACGTGGGAATGAGTGATCAACTCAGTGGAATCATAGAGCAAAGATTAGCATGTTCACAATTCAATCACGCGATAATAGTAAAGCAGTAAATCAGACAAATCCTAATACTGTTGTTAATGCAAGATGATATGACGTGATGTATGCCCTCACCGACGATCACCCTCATACGGCAACATCTTACGACCGCGGCATGCCACACTCCCTAGAGTGCTCCACATCTTCCAGGCACATGCAATGCTATGGTGATATGATTACCAAGTTGTTATTAGTCCATTCAAACAGCAGGATTGGGAAACTAAGGTACCTCCCTTGTATCAATCCCAACAAGGATCCTGTCTAGGGTCGTCACTCCTAGTAATCTCATACGATGTACATTTCGTAGGTCACTGCAAGGGCTGTCAGGGCTGTTGCTCGCACTCGTTGCACCGCTCCCCCATCACCTTATCAATACAGGCCTACTGTACTCTACTGCATGGAAGGGTCGTCGCCTCCCGTGAACTCAGAATACGCTCGCGGTCACTACAAAGGGCTCGTCGCCTGATCAGTGTAGGCCGACAGCTAGAATATAGTGTCCCATACCACCATAATCTGCTCACGAGTCAAGGTGCTCATTGGTCACTACGGGGAGGTTTGTGGCCCCAGCGTAGGCCGACAGCTCGACCACGGTGTCCCATACCACCATGCCCGGCTCATGAGTCTTCGTGGATTAAGGTACCACGGTTAATAGGGTTTACAATGGTAAGTTCAGTACCCTAGGTTCAAGCAGTTATGATACATACAAGGTGAACAAACATCGGCCAGTCGGGTTACTTGACGGGCTCGACTAGCGCGATCGCATCTCGAATTGAGCGACATGAAGTGCGTAAAACACTTCGCGTGGCCTAACCACTGCCGCCAACTCTCAACCAGAATCACATTCATCGACGCGTCGTTCGTGGCTATGACCAGTCAACCACGAATTCGCTCGGTTACCGACTGCCTGGACTAAGTCAAGTCCCACACATCTATGGAATTACATTAACACTATAAAAAGGTATTGGAATTGAAATACATCATGTGAGCATGTTAGCACATGTTATAACATTCAACTTAAGCAAATCTTCAAGGCATACTTCCCATGCATATTCAACTTAAGCAAATCCTCAAGCACATACATTCCATGCATGTAATGAAATCATGCATTTTGTCAGCATGTAGAAAATCATTTAGGTCAGCATAATAATTGAAAAATCAATCACAAACTATCAAATAACATCATTTAATTCAATACATACTAATACAAGCATTTATACAAACACATACACTACACACTTAAGTCTACATATAGTATGTCGACCCAAAGTGCGCAACTAGGCGAATCTCTTCGCCAAACTAATTATGCACGCATTCCTAACTTCCTAACGCGACAACAAACCATGTCAATCACATCAGCAAAATATGAATGTAAACAGTACTTCCTACAAATGACTAAAATGCCCTAAATCTCATATTCTTCGTTAGCTTACGAAACGGGAAACGGAGAGCATTTTGTACATGTCAAACGGCGATGCCGTCAAGAATCTACTATTAAACGACATTGAAAGCATTGGGAACCGTCAATCAAAGCGTCTAAAATCCTCACATAGTGTCTTGTAGACTCGGGAATTGAAGCGGAGCGTATATGGTTCGTCTACGGCGAGTAAGGAGCCTAATACATAAGATCCATAAGCTATATCGCTATGGAAATAAGGAAAACTCAAATCAACAACTATTTAGGGTTTTTACTTACCTAGGATCGTGGTGGAATCGCCGGGAAAGCGGTAGAGGAGTGTTGCTTAAGCACGTGCAACACGTAGCACAAGTGGCAGGAAGAACTCTCCCACTCTCTCACAATCTCTCACTCTTTTTCTCTCTCCCAAGCTAGGGCTTCTCTCAAATTCGGATGGGAGAGAGGAGTGAGGGTTTCAACCCCTTTTATAGCCTAAAACATTCCCAAAATAGGCTTGGGAACAATGTTTACTTGGTGCCTAACCAAATCGGGGCCGTTTCGGTCTAAAAGAGCATTTCTGGAGGTCCCCAGGCCAAATGCGGTCGGACTTAAGCTCATGCATACTGGATCTAGCACACATCCAGTTTTCAGACCGGTTGGGTTCCCAGATCGCACGTGGTGGCCCAGTTTCAGTTTAACGGTCACCGCACCAAGATCAGGCCTATAAGTCTCGTGATATATAATAGATATTTTTCCTGATCCAAGGCTGTAATTTGGCTGTATTCTGACGGTCAGAACGCTTAATACTGATGCGTCAAATTTGTGTGCCAGATTTGAATTTGAAATTCCAACTATGTCCCTATTCACACTCTCTTCGGTCCGGGCTCAATGAAATAGCCTGTGATCGTCAGTTGGACTTGATATTCGAAACGATTGCCAAGCCCAGCTAAGTGGTCGTAACGGTCTAAGATGGTAGGCATCTGACTTACGACGCGCGGTCTAGATTCAATACAAAGTTTCAAGGAGGTCCCGAGAACAAACCGGCTTAGAGTTTGATCCGAGGCTTTAGAGCATTATAGCACCCTTGGTTCCACTCGCTTCGGGCCTTGTAGAACGTATTTAAAGTGATCAGGGACCATTTCCCAGCTATTCGAACGTTGCACTAGCTAACCTAGTCATATTTTCTAAAGGAATGAATTCTACGCAAATTTCGGGTCGAGTTGGTACTCGAGCCCAAGTATGGATTTTTCACGGGCGTTACAATCTACCCCCCTTAACAAATAATTTCGTCCTCAAAATTTTGTACCTTTTCGTACTCCTCGAGAAGCTGTGGGTAGTTCTTTCTGATCTCGGCTTCTGTCTCCCAAGTAGCCTCCTCCTCAGAGTGATGCGTCCATAGTACCTTTACAAGGGAAATCACCTTGCTACGCAGTACCTGCTCCTTCCGGTCTAAGATGCGTGTCGGTCGCAGGATATAAGTAACATCCTCTCCTAATTGCACCTGCTCCCATCTGATGATATGAGAAGGATCAGCAACGTACTTCTTCAGCATAGAAACATGAAATACGTTGTGGACGCTCGCGAGGGGCGTGGGTAAAGCCAATCGGTAAGCCACTGCTCCCACACGATCGAGGATCTGAAATGGACCAATGAATCGCGGTGCCAGCTTCCCCTTCTTCCCGAACCGAAGGACTCCCTTCATAGGGGAAACTCGCAAAAACACATGATCCCCGGCCGTGAACTCTAGTGGTCTCCGTCTCGTATCGGCGTAGCTCTTCTGTCTGCTCTGCGCTGTAAGAAGCCGACGTCGAATAATATCAATCTTCTCTGACGTCGCCTGCACCAACTCTGGGCCAATCAAGCTGCGCTCACCGATCTCTAACCAGCAATGCGGTGCGCGACAAGGTCGCCCATACAGCGCCTCATAAGGTGCCATGCCGATACTCGCCTGGAAGCTATTGTTGTACGCAAACTCCGCATATGCAAGACAGTCATCCCAACTGTCCTTGAAGTCCAATGCGCAAGATCGCAACATGTCCTCCAGGATCTGGTTCACTCGCTCCGTCTGTCCGTCCGTCTGTGGGTGGAAGGCAGTACTGAACTTCAACTTCACACCCATAGCCTCCTGAATGCGAGTCCAGAAAGTAGAAGTGAACCGCGTGTCTCTATCCGACACGATCTCCAACGGAACTCCATGCAGACGCACGATCTCTCTAATATACAATCTAGCCAGATCGTCTGCAGAGTTCGTAACTCTGATCGGTAGGAAGTGCGCCGACTTCGTCAATCGGTCGACGATCACCCAAATGGAATCATGCCCCTTCCTCGTCTTCGGCAACCCAGAAATGAAGTCCATGGAAATGAAATCCCATTTTCACTCTGCAATCGGCATAGGCTGCAAAAGTCCAGGTGGTCGGCGATGCTCTGCCTTCACCTGCTGACAAGTGAGACAACGGGACATGAACTCAGCAATGTGGGTCCTCATACCTTCCCACCAATACGTCCTCTTCACGTCACGATACATCTTCGTGCTGCCAGGATGCATCGCAAGTCTAGTAGAATGCGCAGCCTCGAGAATCTCTCGTCTCAAGTCAGGGATATCTGGGACGCATAGGCGGCCACGGTAACGTAAGCCTCCATCCATACCAACTCGCCAGTCGGCGTCAGCATCATCACTGGCCTGCTCTCGAAGCTCAGTAAGATGCGCGTCGTCCCTCTGGGCCTCGATGACACGGTCATCGATCTGAGATCGCACCTGTACATGTGCGATGAACTCAAATGGCTCCTCTACGGTGAGTTTCTGCTCAAAGTCTCGCAAAAACTCCACCATATCCCACTCGGCAACCATCAGCAGAGCCGCAAACTCTATCGCCTTCTTGCGGCTCAACGCATCAGCCACAAGGTTCGCCTTCCCAGGATGGTAAGAGACTTCAAACTTGAAGTCCTTCAGCGTCTCCATCCATCGCCGCTGCCTCATATTCAAGTCCCGCTGCGTGAATATGTACTTGAGGCTCTTGTGGTCGCAAAAGAGCTCGAACTCCTCTCCGTAGAGGTAATGTCTCCAGAGTCTCAGTGCGAATATCACGGCTGCCAACTCCAGGTCGTGTGTAGGGTAATTCTCCTCGTGCTTCCTTAATTGTCTCGAGGCATACGAAATTACCCTGTCCCTCTGCATAAGGACACAACCCAAACCAACGCTAGACGCGTCAGTGTATATAGTGTATTTAACCCCTTGCTCTGGCAATACTAGCACAGGGGCGGACGTAAGTCTGTCCTTCAGCTCCTGAAAAGCTGACTCCGCCTTATCATTCCAGGCGAACTTCACGTCCTTCCGTGTCAATAGGATAAGGGTCTCGCGATCTTCGAGAAATCCTGAATGAAGCGCCGATAGTAGCCAGCGAGACCCAAGAAACTCCTCACCTCAGTGACAGAGCCAGGCTGCTCCCAGTCCTGCACCGCAGCTACCTTAGACAGGTCAACTGTCATGCCATCCTTGGACACCACGTGTCCCAGAAACTTCACCTCCTGCTTCCAGAAGTCGCACTTCTTATACTGTGCGAACAACTGATGCTGTCTGAGCGTATCAAGGACCAAACGCAAGTGCTCCTCATGCTCCTCTCGACTCCTAGAGTATACCAAAATGTCGTCGATGAAGACAACGACAAATCGATAGAGGAAAGGCCGCAATACCCGGTTCATCAGATCCATGAACACGGCTGGTGCGTTCGTGAGACCGAACGACATCACGAGGAACTCGTAGTGACCAAAGCTGGTCCTGAACGCTGTCTTCTGCACGTCCTCATCTCTGACGCGCAGCTGATGATATCCTGACTGAAGATCAATCTTCGAGAAGTACTGTGCTCCTCTCAACTGATCAAACAAGTCATCGATCCTGGGCAAAGGGTACTTGTTCTTCACCGTGAGCTGGTTCAGCCTGCGATAATCAATACACAATCGCAGCGAACCATCCTTCTTCTTCACGAACAAGACCGGTGCTCCCCAAGGAGACACGCTAGGCCGTATAAAGCCAAGCTCTAGCAGACCATCAATCTGCGTCCTCAACTCCTCCATCTCACATGGTGCCATGCGATACGTCGGCAGTGAGACGGGTGTAGAACCAGGAATCAGATCGATAGTGAAATCGATCTCACGTCGGGGCGGCAAACCAGGGATCTTCATGAACAGATCCCCGAACTCAGAAACAACTGGCGTCTGCTCAAGTACCTGGGCACTAGCGTCGCGCAATAGAGTGGCGTAGCTAAGAATGCGGAAAGGAAGATTTACCCGCACTGAAAATGTGAAAGGCGTGCCCTCAGGCTCGTACACCGTCACCACACGAGCCTCGCAGTCAATCTCGACTCTCGCTGCAGTCAACCAGTCCATGCCAAGAATGACGTCGAGATATACGAGCGAGGGATCGACGACCAGATCAAGAGTCATCGTCCTGCCTCCCAGATCAACTAAACAACCCTCACACATCTGGGTGACATCCGAATAATCTCCATGAGCTGCAAGGACTCGCACGCTATCCATAGTGATAGTCTGCAACCCAAGACGTCTGACTACGGCACGCGATATCAAAGAAATCGTGGAACCAGTGTCCACCATGACAAGAATGGGAGTACCTCCGATATGGCCCGTGACCTCGAAGGCTGAATGCTGGAAAGTCGGCGTCGTAGCTGCCTCAGCGGTCAGTGCATGAACTCGAGCCTGCTGTGGCCGGTTCGGCCGCTGTGTCAAGGGTCGTGGGGGCTGTCGAATCTGCGATACTGTGGGTCTGAAAGAGGAATGCGCAGGAGCTGACCGTATAGGCGGTGCTGATATCGCCTGTGGACGTACACGATCAATCTTCTGCGGCGGCGAGAACCCACTGTCCCGCATCCTCGAAAAGCAACTCTGCGCTAGGTGGCCCGTCCTCCCACAGTATGTGCATGATAAATCAGGGCGTCGAAACGGTCCTACTGGCGCCGTGGTCCTGGTAGGAGGATCAATGCGAGGCCTCTTGCCCGCGAAGGGCCTATCTGGCAACTCCGGTCGCGGCCTGGAAGTAGTCGGGCCTCGTGATCGCGCAAGTCGATCCACGTCCTGCTCTGCCCGCATGGACATGTGAACCAACTCCGCATAGGAGGGAAAACTGATACAGCACATCTTCGACCGAATATCCGGTCGCAAGCCCTCCAAAAAGCGTCGTATGCGCATCTGCTCATCAGCTAGAATCGTCGGGACGTACCTGCCCAACTCTGTGAACCGATGCTCATACTCGGTAACCGTCATAGCTGCCTGCCTGAGACGGAGAAACTCATTCTCCCTCTCGCGCCTGTAGGTCTGGGGATAATACTTCTCATGGAAGCGAAACTCGAATGCTGCCCATGTCCATACGAAGTCTGCGGTAACAGTCCGCAATACACTATCCCACCACATACTGGCCTCTCTCTCAAACTGGAAGGTAGCCAGCTCTACCTGCTCTGCCTCAGTACAGTGCAACATGCGTAGAATCTTCGACACTCGGTCGAGCCAAAACTCAACCTCCTCGGGTCTGTGAGAACCCGTGAAAGTAGGAGGCCGCAAGCGCTGAAATTGCTCCAGAAGGCCCCGTGTGTCGGCGGGATTCCCCGCAGGGAAAGCAGGCTGCGCAGGAAGTGCTATGCCCTCATCCTGGGCGTAAGCATAGGCATCCTCAGCTGGATGCGCAGGTGGTGCAGGCGGAGTAGATGCAGTCGCACCCCCACCCTGGGCTAAAGTCCCAACTATGGTGGTCAGAAGCTGCTGCTGCTGTAGCATCATAGCCATCATCTGCTCGAATCTATCAGGTGGTGGAGCAGGCTGTGGCGGATGAGGTGCGGAAGTAGATGCGCGCTGTGGCTCTCTAACTGATGGTGTAAAAGGCGGTGGTCCATCTGTAGGACCAACGGCAGGCTGAGACGACCGAACCGTCTCAGGAATCGGGCCCACAGCAGGGTCCGGACGAGTGCCAGACTGAGAAGGAGCCTGATCCATCTGCTCTGACAATGAAAGCTGAACCGCGCTCCTCGTAGTCTTAGGTGGCATTCCCTATATTCAAAATAGGGCGCAACCTTGTCAGTCTCAATTGCTCAAATACACCACAATCATTCACTAAAGAGTCAAAGGCATTCCATGCATTTCAATTAATCAAAATTGTCACAATACAAGGGATATATCCTTACAAGCATCATGACTAGAATGACATGAAAATTAAGACAGTTAAGCAACAGCAACATAAGCAAAGCACTAGCCCTAATAGGCTTTACACACATAAAACAGAAAATGGCAAACTACTCATAACAACATCAAAGTTCGCGTCGCTAGTCGGAGTCTGGCGACGGAGGAGGAGCACCCTTATCCTGTAAGCAACACAGGATTGCCTTCAAGGTGCGAGTCACCTTGCCAAACTTCTTCTTTGTAACAGCCTTGGTATCAGCGACTTCCGCTCGAAGTTCTTGGACTTCCCTTCGCAACGCGGTCTGACTCTCCTCCATCCGAGCAATGCGGTCGTCGATAGTAGTCTGCGCAGAAGGAGGAGGGCTCTCATCAGTATCCTGAGCCTCCTCTTCTGCTTCTTCCTGAACCTCTGCTCTAGGTTCTTCTTCGCTTTGATCTTCCTCTTCATCAAAGTCATCCCCACTATCCCTTTCAAGTTGATTTTCACGGTATTGCGACCCAATCTTCATCTTAACCATTGTCGACTCATCGATGGTGTGAATCGATACCGGCAATTCGGGTCCAAGTCTATAGGCAAACTCAAGCGCAATCTTGCAAATGAGTCGGCCAAAGGGAAGGGATTCGGATGTTCTCCTCGACCTGGCTATGAGAACTATCTGCCGTAAGATGAAAGTGGCCATACATACGTTCTCTCCCTGGGCCACCAGAAATAAGAAATCGACCATAAGACGTGTACATTCAATGCGGTTCGTCGACCTAGGATAAACATTGAACGTGCAGATATGATGCAGCAGACGCAAATCCTCAGACATGTACGTCGCCTTGAGGCTATTATTAGGCTGCCATGGAACCAACTTACCACACAAAAACCTGGTGCGGCGATCTCGTTCACGTCTAGTCCTCAAACTCTTCTCACTTGGATGCACATCACCTAGAGGCACATTGAGAAGTCGCGCAATCAACCGGACGTCGATCGTAGCCATCCGATCTCTACCAAAAGGGATTTTGAACTGCAAAGGATCCAAGGTAGGATTCTGGATGCTAGCATAGAAGGCACGAACAGTGCTCACATTAGCACGAGCGCGAGCTTCAAAGATCGGTCCCCAGTGCGCAGCTTCAATGCGTTCGAACAACAGATATTCGCCGAACAATCGCCCATCTACGTCCGCCTCAAATAACACTCTACGATCAGTGTATTCACCATGAGGCATCTCTGATAGGATGGTTCGTCCAAGATGTGCATGGGGATCCAAATCCCGCTTTGTACGGCACTCCAGGACTGCAGCTGGACCTGCGGCGGCGCTTGAACTTGCGGCACCACCCCACGGTCTTCTCAATCGAGCAGGGCGGCTCGGACCAGCCTCGTCTGTTGCAGTTTTCCTCTTACCCATCAAAGACAGGATGAATGAGAGTGACAAAAGACCCAAAATGGCTTCCACGAAAGCCATGGAAAACGTCGAAAATGCGAAGAAATGGCTGCCCAATCGGACAAAAGGAAATCTAGGCGTCGTAGAGGGATGCTTCAAGCTTCCCAAGGCTATACTTTCAGGGAAAAATACAAACAAAAAGATGGGATGGAGCTGCTCACGATTTCAGCACTATTTGGGGGATTTTGGAGCTCCAAATGGGGAAATCTTCAAGGAAGGGGGCTGCCAACACCCAATAACTGATGGGTGGTGGTCGTTTTTGGCCAAGGAAGGTTGTAGAGGTGATTTGGGTCGCCGGGGTTTGGAATGGAGTGCTGAAAATCGAATCTAGGGTATGCAAGGGGGCTGTTTGTGAAGGAGAGGGGGTTTTTAGGGGTTTTTGTGGGATGGGAGGTAGCTAGGGGTGATGTGGACCCTATTTAGGAGGGTGCGCCCGAAGGACAGCACCATCCGAGTTCGCCGGCCGGCGATGCATCGCCCGGCCGGCGATGACATCGCCGGTCAACTTGTAAGTTGACCGGTGGGACCCCATGGGTCTGGTCCCCCATGGTCCCAGGGCCCCAAAAAGTTAGGTCCCACCCCTTGGTTCATTGTATTTTGGTCTCTATGAGCCCAAACATGTGTTCGGGGCTTTTTGGGTCCACATCGCAATCCCGAATACCAAACCATATGATGCAGCATATGAATTTGGGATAGAAGGAGCCAGTACATCTTTCTAGCTCCTTAATTGCTAAAGAAAGTGAAGTTAGAATGGCCTTATGGCCATTTTTTATGAAATTTTACTATTCATTGTAAAATTTGGTGAATGTGCTAATTTGTGTTATTTTTACATTATTTTTGATGCCTAATATGAAATGGATAAGAATGAACTGAAGGTTAAAGTGTTTAGAGAAGGAATTTTGAAGTTTTTTGGTGAAACGGGGTTTTTAAGCCCTGACGATTGATTACTGGAGTCGTGGTCATCCCACAGCCCAAAGATTCACTTTTGCGGTTTAAAACCGCTCATAGGACGTCTCAACCCGACTTCCTAAAGCTTAGAAGTGATTCGGGTTGCTTTACGCGACCCGAGATGCGTTACAGACTCGATCTTGCGATCGATCCTTATAGACTTCGCCTATCGGCGAATCTGTGATCCTAGAAGTGTTTCTAGACCCTTCTCGCACCCACCTAAGTCAAAGGAAGCGACAGCGTACGTCGCAAGACCATAACCCAGGCCCAGTATACTCTCATTCATGCTCTGATACCAACTTGTAACACCCTGAAAATCGGGGGTCGTGTCTAAACTCAACTCCCGAGTTCCAGACCGTCACTTATGCAACAAAAATGGTTATGATTCAATGTTGTCTGATTTAAAGCATTCACATGAGTAAAAGTATACCAAAACTGCAATTCATACTTCAGATCCAGTGATAAAAGCAAGCGGAAGACTAAACAATATATATATCACTGTATGGAAAAACAAAGTAATCTCAACTGTCTCCAAAGTATGACTACATCTCTGAGTCTCATATACATGTAAATAGACAAAAGCATAAGTTCAAAATAGTCCCACTGAAGTCCCCCTCGATCCAGGTCACCTACGGGAAGCCGTCGTGATACTGCATATACGAGAACTCATCCTGGTCCTCGTCAATCTCCGGCTCCACCTCCTGGATCTCGTCGTCACCTGCAACTACAACAGAGTCTGGTGGGTGTTGCAAACACCATCCCGTAACGTGGGAATGAGTGATCAACTCAGTGGAATCATAGAGCAAAGATTAGCATGTTCACAATTCAATCACGCGATAATAGTAAAGCAGTAAATCAGACAAATCCTAATACTGTTGTTAATGCAAGATGATATGACGTGATGTATGCCCTCACCGACGATCACCCTCATACGGCAACATCTTACGACCGCGGCATGCCACACTCCCTAGAGTGCTCCACATCTTCCAGGCACATGCAATGCTATGGTGATATGATTACCAAGTTGTTATTAGTCCATTCAAACAGCAGGATTGGGAAACTAAGGTACCTCCCTTGTATCAATCCCAACACGGATCCTGTCTAGGGTCGTCACTCCTAGTAATCTCATACGATGTACATTTCGTAGGTCACTGCAAGGGCTGCCAGGGCTGTTGCTCGCACTCGTTGCACCGCTCCCCCATCACCTTATCAATACAGGCCTACTGTACTCTACTGCACGGAAGGGTCGTCGCCTCCCGTGAACTCAGAATACGCTCGCGGTCACTACAAAGGGCTCGTCGCCTGATCAGTGTAGGCCGACAGCTAGAATATAGTGTCCCATACCACCATAATCTGCTCACGAGTCAAGGTGCTCATTGGTCACTACGGGGAGGTTTGTGGCCCCAGCGTAGGCCGACAGCTCGACCACGGTGTCCCATACCACCATGCCCGGCTCATGAGTCTTCGTGGATCAAGGTACCACGGTTAATAGGGTTTACAATGGTAAGTTCAGTACCCTAGGTTCAAGCAGTTATGATACATACAAGGTGAACAAACATCGGCCAGTCGGGTTACTTGACGGGCTCGACTAGCGCGATCGCATCTCGAATTGAACGACATGAAGTGCGTAAAACACTTCGCGTGGCCTAACCACTGCCGCCAACTCTCAACCAGAATCACATTCATCGACGCGTCGTTCGTGGCTATGACCAGTCAATCATGAATTCGCTCGGTTACCGACTGCCTGGACTAAGTCAAGTCCCACACATCTATGGAATTACATTAACACTATAAAAAGGTATTGGAATTGAAATACATCATGTGAGCATGTTAGCACATGTTATAACATTCAACTTAAGCAAATCTTCAAGGCATACTTCCCATGCATATTCAACTTAAGCAAATCCTCAAGCACATACATTCCATGCATGTAATGAAATCATGCATTTTGTCAGCATGTAGAAAATCATTTAGGTCAGCATAATAATTGAAAAATCAATCACAAACTATCAAATAACATTATTTAATTCAATACATACTAATACAAGCATTTATACAAACACATACACTACACACTTAAGTCTACATATAGTATGTCGACCCAAAGTGCGCAACTAGGCGAATCTCTTCGCCAAACTAATTATGCACCCATTCCTAACTTCCTAACGCGACAACAAACCATGTCAATCATATCAGCAAAATATGAATGTAAACAGTACTTCCTACAAATGACTAAAATGCCCTAAATCTCATATTCTTCGTTAGCTTACGAAACGGGAAACGGAGAGCATTTTGTACATGTCAAACGGCGATGCCGTCAAGAATCTACTATTAAACGACATTGAAAGCATTGGGAACCGTCAATCAAAGCGTCTAAAATCCTCACATAGTGTCTTGTAGACTCGGGAATTGAAGCGGAGCGTATATGGTTCGTCTACGGCGAGTAAGGAGCCTAATACATAAGATCCATAAGCTACATCGCTATGGAAATAAGGAAAACTCAAATCAACAACTATTTAGGGTTTTTACTTACCTAGGATCGCGGTGGAATCGCCGGGAAAGCGGTAGAGGAGTGTTGCTTAAGCACGTGTAACACGTAGCACAAGTGGCAGGAAGAACTCTCCCACTCTCTCACAATCTCTCACTCTTTTTCTCTCTCCCAAGCTAGGGCTTCTCTCAAATTCGGATGGGAGAGAGGAGTGAGGGTTTCAACCCCTTTTATAGCCTAAAACATTCCCAAAATAGGCTTGGGAACAATGTTTACTTGGTGCCTAACCAAATCGGGGCCGTTTCGGTCCAAAAGAACATTTCTGGAGGTCCCCAGGCCAAATGCGGTCGGACTTAAGCTCATGCATACTGGATCTAGCACACATCCAGTTTTCAGACCGGTTGGGTTCCCAGATCGCACGTGGTGGCCCAGTTTCAGTTTAACGGTCACCGCACCAAGATCAGGCCTATAAGTCTCGTGATATATAATAGATATTTTTCCTGATCCAAGGCTGTAATTTGGCTGTATTCTGACGGTCAGAACGCTTAATACTGATGCGTCAAATTTGTGTGCCAGATTTGAATTTGAAATTCCAACTATGTCCCTATTCACACTCTCTTCGGTCCGGACTCAATGAAATAGCCTGTGATCGTCAGTTGGACTTGATATTCGAAACGATTGCCAAGCCCAGCTAAGTGGTCGTAACGGTCTAAGATGGTAGGCATCTGACTTACGACGCGCGGTCTAGATTCAATACAAAGTTTCAAGGAGGTCCCGAGAACAAACCGGCTTAGAGTTTGATCCGAGGCTTTAGAGCATTATAGCACCCTTGGTTCCACTCGCTTCGGGCCTTGTAGAACGTATTTAAAGTGATCAGGGACCATTTCCCAGCTATTCTAACGTTGCACTAGCTAACCTAGTCATATTTTCTAAAGGAATGAATTCTACGTAAATTTCGGGTCGAGTTGGTACTCGAGCCCAAGTATGGATTTTTCACGGGCGTTACAGACTCTAAGTCTTTGTCAATGACTGATTAGCAACCTACAGTATGATTTAGTTTGGTACTTCATCACTTGCACCAATTGAAACCTTAGAACAGGTTAGGGTTAGACTTTCTTACCTAAGAACGAAGTCAGAATTACAGGAAGAGCGATTAGATCACGATGGTTAAGCAGGTATAATAGCAAGGTAGAGTAACAGGGTCTTCCTCCCACTTCTCTCAGACTTTCTCTCTCTTTTCTCTCTTCTCTCACCTATGGTTTCTCTCAAATTCGTATGTGAGGAATGAGAGAGGGTTAAAGGTCCTTATATAGGCTAAAAACTCACCAATTTACACTCAGGGTCAAGGTATACTTAGGTTATAACCAAATCGAGTCTGTTCTGGTCCAAAAGAATATTTCTAGAGGTCCTCTGACTGATTGCGGTCAGACTTAAGCTCTCTGACTTTGGATCTATGTCAAGTTAATTTTTCAATTCGATTAGGTTTCCAGATCGCACGTGGCGGACCAGTTTCAATTTAGCGGTCACTGAGACTCGATCAGGGATTCCAAGTACACTGACCTGAGTGGGAAATGTTCCCTGATCCAAGGGTGTATTTGGGTCATATTCTAACAATCTGAATGCTTATAATTGGCCCACAAGTGACACGTGCCAGATTACATAAATTATATTTAAGTTATAAAGAAATCTACACTTTCTCACACTCCTTGTTCCGTGCTCAATAAAATAGTCTCAGGACATCATTTGGGCATGAATTTTGGGGTGATGGTCAAGTCCAACTATGCGGTCGTAATCGTGTAAGTTCATCACTATCGAACTTTTGACGTGCGGTCCAGGTCCGATACGAAGTTTCGGTGTGCTCCCGAGAGCAACCGGGAATAAAGTTTGACCCTAGATTTTAGGGTAACCTAGCGTCAATGATTCTATAAGTTTTGGATCTTGCAGATCGAATTTAAAGTGATTAGAGTGAATTTTACAAGTAAACTAGTTTAACACTAGATAATACTCGCCTAATTTCTAAAGGATTGGATCCTAAGAGATTTCTGCTCGAGGTGGTACTCGGGTCTTTGTAGTTTGTATAGAAAGTGAGTCAGGCTATTAATACTTAACTAAAATTATGCCCTAATTACGACAGAATAACGTCCTAGGGCAATTCTACGTCCAAGGATGTCTATTGCTAAGTTGGAAAAAATTTGGGGTGTTACAATCTACACTCCTTAAAATAAAATTTCATCCCCGAAATTGCCTAAGGATAATAAGGAAGGATTAATTATTTCTTTTGTCTAAGTTTTGTTGATTTCAAGTTTCTATACGTGGTAGGGTGTATACGATCTATATTAGTCTGGTTCCTTTTGGTATACCCCACTTAAAAACTTACTTCTTTATCCATTTCTTACACCCTGATGGTTTGCTACAATTTATTTCTTTACCTATTTGGAGTCTTAGCGACAATTTCCAACTATATAGAGTAAGATATTCACTTCCAATGGTCGACCAATACGGAGAGACGGTTGTAGTGGGCTTAATTCCGATATATTGATTATCTACTTGGCCGGGTTAGGAGGCTCAATGTATCCCTTCCTAACCCTGGTGGATCCGGGTCTTCTGCTCGGCTATGCAGTGAGTTCATTGGTAGTCATCAAGGATTGAGAATTGGGTCAAGCAGCGAATGCTTTGTAATTGTATATTTCAGTAACTCCATAGTCTGATCACTCTAAAAGCTTAGGGAATGCCTATCACGAAATTGTTCAAATTTCCTATGTATAAGGTTATCCTTTGGGTCTTAGTTTAAGAGAGTCCTCATTTTAACCTTTGTCCGAGGTAGGGACTTACTGTAATGCCCTGAAAATTGGGAGTCGTGTAGAAACCGGACTCTCGAGTTCCAGACCATCACTTATGCAACAAATATACTTATGATTCAATTTGTCTGAGTTAGAGCATTAACATGAGTAAGTTTATACCAAAATTATAATTCATGCTCCAGATCCAGTGATAAAATGCAAGCGAAAGACTGAAGAATATATATATCACTGTATGAAAATCAAAAGAATCTCGAACTGTCTCCAAAGTATGAATAAATCTCTGAGTCACATATACATATCATAAACCAAAATTAAATGTCATATAATAGTCCAACTAGAAAAAATCTCACTGATCCAGGCCACCTATGCGAAGCCGTCGAAAAAATGCATATACGAGAACTTGTCCTGGTCCTCAAAGTAGTCCAGCTCCAGCTCCTGGATCTCCTCACAACCTGCATCTAAGAAAGAGTCAGATAGGTGTTGTAAACACCGTCCCATAACGTGGGAGTGAGCGATCAACTCAGTGGAATCATAGAGCAAAGATTAGCATGTTATCAAATCAATCACGGGATAATAGTAAAGCAATCAATGAGACATTCCTAGATACTGATGTTAATGCAAGCATGTAATGACATGATGGATGCCCTCACCGACATACTCCCTCATGCGACACCATCTTACGTCCGCGGCATGGTTTCTTCCCTCAGTGCTTCACATCTTCCATGCACATGCAGTGCGATGTGGATATGATTACCAAGTTGTTATTAGTCCTTTCATACAGCAGTATTGGAAAACTAAGGTACTTCCCTTATATCAATCCCAACATAGATCCTGTCTAGGGTCGTCACTCCTAGTAATCTTATACGATGTTATATTTCTAGGTCGCTGCAAGGGCTGCCAGGGGTGTTGCTCGCACTCATTGCACCGCTCCCCCATCACCTTATCAATACAGGCCTAGTGTACTCTCGTTGCTACGGAAGGGTCGTCGCCTCCCGTAGACTCAGAATACGCTCGAGGTCATTACAAAGGGCTCGTCACCAATCAGAGTAGGCCGATAGATCGAATGCAGTGTCTCATACCACCACAATCGGCTCATGAGTCTAAGGTGCTCACTGGTCAATACGGGGAGGTTTGTGGCCCCAGTGTAGGCCGACGGCATGACCAAGGTGTCCCATACCACCATGTCCGGCTCATGAGTTTTTATGGATCAAGGTACCATGGTTATCAGGGTTTTCACTGGTAAGTTTAGTACCCTAGGTTCAAGCAGTTCTGACCAATACAAGGTGAATATACAACGGATAGTCGGGTTACTTGACGGGCTCGACTAGCACGAGCGCACCTCAAGCTGAATGACATGAAGTGCATAAAACACCTCGTGTGGCCTAACTACTGCTGCTAACCCAAAGCACGACTCGCGTTCATCGACTCATCCTTCGTGGCAAATAAAAGCCAACCACGAATTCAAATCTATTACCGACTGCCTGGACTAGAGAATAGTCCCAAGTACTTGCAATTAACATCAGTGATCATATGAGAGTAATAGAAATGAAATACAAACAATCCAAGCATGTTAGCAACATGTTATAACATACAACGTAAGCAAATCAATCAACACATGTATTCCATACATATAAGGAAATCAATTCAATAACAACATGAAGGAAAATCATGTACATCATCATATTAATTGAGAATTCAATCTCAAGACTAATCTACAACAACATTTACTCAATACATACTAATACAAACATTTATACAAACACTTAGTCTACACACTTTAGTCTACATAGTGTATGTCGACCCAAAGTGCGCATTAGGGAGAATCTCTTTGCCAAACAGATCATACACGCGTATCTTGTATAATAACACGACAAATAAATATGGCAATCATTTTGGCAAAATACGGACATATACAATATTTTCTACAAATGCCTAAAATACCCTAAATCTCAAATTCTCCGTCCGTAGTCGAAATGGAAAATAGATAGCATGTTCTACATGTCAAACGGCGTTCTTGTCGATAATATACTATTAAACAACATTGAAAGCTTTGAAATCATTCAACCTAAGGATCTAGAATCCTCGCCTTTCGCCGTAGATGCGTATCGATTTAGAAAGTCTACGCTTCGTCAACGTCGATATGACGAACTAATTCACAAGATAGGTCAGATACTTCGCTACTTGTATTGCTAGAATCCCTAAAATAGGTTGAGGTTAGGGTTTCCTTACCTAGAATGGCATCAGAATCATCGGGAGAGTGATTAGAACACGGTGGTTAAGTGTGTGTAGAAGCCGGATCGAGTGGCAGGAAGTTTCCCTCACAACTCTCACCAAATCTCTCTTTTTTCTCTCTTCTCTTTTCTAGGTTTTAGCAAATTCATATGGGAGGGTTGTGAGAGGGTTTAAGGTCTTTAAATAGGTTAAAAAGTCACCTATATAGACTTAAAACAAAGGTATACTTGGGTTATAACCAAATCGGGTCTTTCCCGGTCCAAAAGAGCATTTCTAGAGGTCCCCTGACCAAATGCGGTCGGACTTAAGCTCATGGATATTGGATCCTGATCACATTAAGTTTTCAGTCCAGTAGTGTTCCCAGATTGCACGTGGCAAACCAGTTTCAATTCAGGGGTCATGGAGATTCAATCAAGGATTTCAAGTACACTAACCTAAGTGAGAAATATTCCCTGATCCGATGGTGTATTTGGGTAAGATTCCAACGGTTTGAATGCTTATACTTAACCCGCAAGAAAAACGTGCCAGATTTATTTAAATCACATTTAATTTTTAATGAATTTCACTCTTTCTCACACTCCTTACTCCAGGCTCAATGAAATAGCCTCAGAACATCAATTGAGCTTGACTTTCGAAACGATTGTCAAGTCCAGCTAAGTGGTCATAATGGTCTAAGATTGTAGATATCAGACTTTCGATGCGGGGTCTAGATCCAATACAAAGTTTCAAAGGGTTTCTGAGAGCAAACGGGTTTAGAGTTTGATCCTAGGTTTTAGGACGTTATAGCATTAACAGTTCCACAAGTTTTGGGTCTTGTAGAACGTATTTAAAACGAACAGTACTAATTTCACAGCTAATCTAACATGGTGCTAGTTAACTTACGCTTATTTTCTAAGGGAATTAATCCTAAGTGATTTCTGATCGAGTTGGTACTCGGGTCTCTGTATGGATTTTTTCGAGACGTTATAATCTACCTCCCTTAAACAATAAATTTTATCCTCGAAATTTATACCTTTTCGTAATCCTCGAGAAGCTGTGGGTAATTCTTTCTGATTTCGGCTTCCGTCTCCCAAGTAGCCTCTTCTTCAGTGTGATGCGTCCACAACACCTTCACAAGGGGGATGACCTTGCTATGCAATACCTGCTCCTTCCTGTCTAATATACGTGTCGGTCGCAGTAAATATGTAACATCCTCACCTAACTACACGTGCTCCCATCTAATGATATGGGAAGGATCAAGAACGTATTTCTTCAGTAAAGAATTGTGAAATACGTTGTGTACGCTCGCGAGAGGCGTAGGAAAAGCCAGATGATAAGCCACTACACCCACACGGTCAAGAATCTGAAATGGACCAATAAATAGTGGTGCTAGTTTCCCCTTCTTCCCAAACCGAAGAACTCCCTTCATAGGAGAAACTCTCAAAAATACGTGATCCCCAACCCCGAACTTTAGCGGGCGCCATCTCGTATCGGCATAACTCTTCTTTCTACTATGCGCTGTAAGAAGCCGGCGTCTGATGATGTCAATCTTCTCCGAGGTCGCCTGCACTATCTCTGGGCCAATCAATCTGCGCTCACCGACCTTTGCCCAGCAATGAGGTGCTCGGCAAGGACGCCCATATAAGGCCTCATAAGGTGCTATACCGATACTCGCCTAGAAACTGTTGTTGTACACGAACTCCTCATATGCAAGACAGTCATCCCAACTGTCTTTGAAATCCAACACGCAAGCCCGCAGCATGTCCTCTAAAATCTGGTTCACCTGCTCTGTCTGTCCGTCCGTCTGTCTGTGGGTGGAAACCAATACTGAACTTCAACTTCACACCCATAGCTTCTTGGATGCGAGTCCAGAAAATAGAAGTAAAACGCGTGTCTCTATCCGACACGATCTCTAAGGGAACTCCATGCAGACGCACTATCTCCCTGATATATAGCCTGGCCAACTCGTCTGCAGAGTTCGTAACTCTGATCGGTAGGAAGTGCGTCGACTTCATCAAATGGTCGACGATCACCCAAATAGAATCATGTCCCTTCTTCGTCTTCGGCAGTCCCGAAATGAAATCCATAGAAATAAAGTCCCACTTTCACTTAGCTATAGGCATAGGCTGAAGGAGTCCAGGAAGTCGGCGATGCTCTGCCTTCACCTGCTGGAAAGTGAGACAACGGGATATGAACTCTGTGATGTGGGTCTTCATTCCATCCCACCAATATGTCCTCTTCACGTCGCGATACATCTTTGTGCTGCTCGGATGCATTGCAAATCTGAAACTATGCGCAGCCTCGAGAATCTCTCGTCTCAAGTCAGGGATATCTGGGACGCATAGGTGACCACGATAACGTAAGCCCCCATCCATACCAACTCGCCACTCGACGTCTGCATCATCACTGGCCTACTCTCGAAGCTCAGTCAGACGCACATCATCCCTCTGCGCCGCGATGACTCTGTCATCGATAAGAGGTCGCACCTGAACATGTACGATAAACTCAAATGGTTCATCCACAGTGAGTTTCTGCTCAAAGTCTCACAAAAACTCAACCATGTCCTACTTAGCTACCATCAGTGGAGCCGAAAACTCTATCGCCTTCTTGCGGCTCAACACGTCAGCCACAAGGTTCGCCTTGCCAGGATGGTAGGAAACTTCAAACTTAAAGTCCTTTAAAGTCTCCATCCATCGCCGCTGCCTCATATTCAGGTCCTACTGTGTGAATATGTACTTGAGGCTCTTGTGATCGCAAAAGAGCTCGAATTCCTCTTCGTAGAGGTAATGTCTCTAGAGCTTCAATGCGAAAATGACGGCTACCAACTCAAGATCGTGTGTAGGGTAATTCTCCTTGTGCTTCCTTAATTGTCTCGAGGCATACGAAATTACCCTGTCCTTCTGCATAAGGACACAACCCAGATCAACACTAGACGCGTCGGTGTATATTGTGTACTTAACCTCTTGCTCTAGCAATACTAGCACAGGGGCGGACGTCAACTTGTCCTTCAGCTCCTGAAAAGCTGCCTCCGCCTTCTCATTCCAGGCGAACTTTAAATCCTTCCGTGTCAACTGAGTTAAGGGTCTGGCTATCTTGGAGAAGTCCCGAATGAATCGTCGATAGTAGCCTGCCAATCCCAGAAAACTCCTCACCTCAGTGATAGAGCCAGGCTGCTCCCAGTCCTGCACCGCGTCTACCTTAGCAAGGTCCACCACCATCCCATCCTTGGACACCACATGTCCCAGGAACTTGACTTCCTCCTTCTAGAAGTTGCACTTCTTATACTGTGCAAACAACTGATGTTGTCTCAATGTATCCAGGACCAATCGCAAGTGCTCCTCATGCTCCTCTCGACTCCTAAAATATACCAAAATGTCGTCTATAAACACGATGACGAATCGATAGAGGAATGGACGAAATACCATGTTCATTAGATCCATGAATACGGCTGGTGCATTCATAAGACCGAACGACATCACGAGGAACTCGTAGTGGCCAAAGCTGGTCCTGAAAGCTGTCTTTTGCACGTCCTCATCCCTGACAAGAAACTGGTGATACCCCGACTGCAGATCAATCTTCGAGAAGTACTGAGCTCCTCTCAGTTGATCGAACAGGTCATCAATCCTGGATAAAGGGTACCTATTCTTCATCATAATCTGGTTCAGCTTGCGATAATCAATACATAGTCGTAGTGAACCATCCTTCTTCTTCACAAACAACACGAGTGCTCCCCAAGGAGACACACTCGACCATGTGAAACCAACCTCCAACAGATCATCGATCTGTTTCCTCAACTCCTCCATCTCACACGGGGCCATGTGATATGTCGGCAGTGAGACGGACATCGAACCAGGTACCAGGTCGATCGTAAAATTAATCTCACGCTGAGGTGGCAACCCAAGAATCTTCCTGAACAGATCCTCATAGTCACGAACTATTGGCGTGCGCTCAAGTGTCGGGGCATTAACATCCCTCAATAAGGAAGCATAACACAGTACTCGGAAGGGGAGATTAACCTGCACTGAAAATTTAAAGGACGTGTCCTCCGGCTCATAGACTGTCACTATACGAGTCTTGCAGTTAATCTCAGCTCTCCCTGCAGTCAGCTAATCCATGCCAAGAATGACGTCGAGATGAGGGGTCGACGACAAGGTCAAGAGCCATCGTCCTGCCTCCTAGATCCACCAAACAACCCTCACACATCATGGTGGCATTAGAAAAAGTCTCGTGCGCTGTAAAAACTCGCACCCCATCCATCTGAGTAGTCGGTAGCCCAAGGCGCTTGACTACTGAATGCGATATCAATGAAATCATGGATCCTGTATCCACCAACACGAATATAGGAATACCTCTAATGTGGGCTGTGACCTCAAAGGCCAAGGGCTGAGTAGTCTCTATCCCGGATGCCTTTGCTATCAATGCATGCACCCGTGCCTGCTGTGGACGGTTCGGCCACAGTACCATTGGCCGTTGAGGCGGTCAGAACTGAGGTACTGAAGGTCTAAAAGAAGGATGCGCAGGAGCTGATCGTAAGGGCGGAGTAGATAAAGCCTGTGGGCGAGGACGGTCGATCTTCTATGGCGGTAAAAACCCGTTATCCCTCATCCGAGCAAAATAACTCTCTGCAGTGTGACCAGGTCTCCCACAGTAAGTACTTGTCACACCAGGACGCCTCATCAGAAGCACTGGCACTGTAGCCCTAGAATGAGGGTCGATGCGAGGCCTCTTGCCAAGAAATGGCCTGTCCTGAGTATCTAGTTGTGGCCTAGCAACCACAGGGCCACGAGAACGTGCCAGTCGATCAACATCCTGCTCTGCTCTCATGGACATATGTATTAGCTCTGCATAGGAGGGTATGCTGGCACAACACATCTTCGACCGAATGTCAGGACGCAAGCCCTCAGAAAAATGTCGTATGTGCATCTGCTCGTCGACAAGTATCGTAGGGACGTATCTGCCCAACTCTGTAAACCGATGCTCATACTCTGTAACTGACATGCCTCCCTGCCTGAGGCGTAAAAACTCATTCTCCCTCTCGTGTCGGTAGGTTTGCGGATAGTAATTCTCATGGAATCGGAACTCGAATGCTGCCCAAGTCCAGACGTAGCCAACAACAACTGTCTGCAACACGTTATCCCATCACAAACTGGCCTCTCTCTCGAACATGAAAGTGGCCAACTCAACCTGCTCAGACTCTGAGCAGTGCAGCATCCTCAGTATCTTTGAGACATGGTCGAGCCAATACTCGGCCTCCTCGGGTCTGTGAGAACCCATAAAAGTAGGAGGCTGCAAGCACTGGAATCGCTCAAGTAGGCCCCGAGTATCAGCAGTGTTCCCCGTAGGGTAGGCAGATGGTGCAGGATGAGTCATATCCTCATCCTGAGTCGAAGTCCCAGCATCCTCAGCTGGATGCACAGGAGGCACAGGTGGAGTCGCACTTCTACCTTGGGATAAGGCCCCTGCAATGGTAGTCAAAAGCTGCTGATGCTGCTGGTGCATCATGATCATCAACTGTTCAAACCTATCAGGAGGTGGAGCAGGCTGAGGCACATACTAAGTCGAGGAAGACGCACTATACTGCTCTCTAACTGGCAGTGTGAAAGTTGGTGGTCCGACTGTAGGACCTACAGAATGCTGAGACTCAGGTGCAGTCTCACGAATCAGGCCCACAGCAGGGTCCATATGATGATCACTCTGGGGAGGAACCCAATCCATCGGCTCACCCAGTGTAGGACGTTTCGTGCTCTGAGTAGCCTTAGGCGGCATTCCCTATATTCAAAATAGGGTGCAACCTAGTCAGTTTCAACAATAGCACAAACACACCACAATCATTCACATAACAAACCGAAGAAACTCCATGCATTTCATTTAATCAAAATTTATCACAGTACAAGAGATATATCCTTACATGCATCATGACAAAAAATACATGAAAAACTAAGTTAGCTAAAGTTACAAATGCAACATAAACCCACCACTAAGCCTTCTCAGGCTCACACACAGAAAACACAAAACAACCTACATACGGCCTACAGACATCAGAAATCTAATCACTCATCCGAGTCTGGCGATGGAGGAGGGGCACCCTTATCCTGCAGGCAACAAAGGATGGCCTTCAAGGTGCGAGTCACCTTGCCAAATTTTCGCTTCATGATGGCCTTGGTATCCTCAAGCTCTTGTTTTACCTCGGCTCGGAGTTCTTGGACTTTCCGTCGCAAAGCAACCTGACTCTCCTCAAGTCAGGCTACGTGAGCATCCCTAGCAGCCCGAGTCGTAGGAGGAGGACTCTCATCAGTATCCTGAGCCTCCTCTTCTTCTTCTTCCTGGCTTTCTTCCTCTATTTCTACTCCACCTTCTTCTTCACTTTCATCCTCCTCGCTATCATATTCACCCTCACTGTCATCATCAAGCTGAGCCTCACGCTGCTGAGGCCCTATCCTCATCTAGTTCATGGTAGCCTCATCGATGAAATAAATCGGCACGGGCAACTCCGGCCCAAGTTTATAAGCAAACTCAAGTGCAATCTTGCATATGAGCCGGCCAAAGGGAAGTGACTCAAACGTTCTTCTTGACTTCGCTATGAGGATGATCTGTCACAACATAAAGGTGGGCATGTACACGTTCTCTCCCTGGCCCAGTTGATACAGGAAATCAACTATGAGACGCGTACATTCACTGCGGTTGGTCGACCTGGGATACACATTGAACGTGCAAATGTGGTGCAACAGGCAAAAATCATCCGACATGTGGGTCGCTAGGAGGCTCTTGTTATGCTACCACTAAACTAAACCACCACGTAGAAACCTGGTGCGGCGATCTCGCTCACGAACACTCAGGTTCTTAGCACTTGGGTGTACCTCGCCAAGAGGCACGTTCAGAAGTCGAGCTATCAACCAAACATCGATCGTGGCTTCCCGGTCTCTATCAAAGGGAATCCTGAACTACAGTGGCTCCAACATAGGATCTTGAATATGAGCATAAAAGGCACGAACAGTACCCACGTTCGCACGAGACTGGCCTTCAAAGAGCGGACCCCACCTGACAGCTTCGATGCGCTCAAATAATAAAACTCACCAAAGAGCCGCTCATCCACATGCGCCTCAAACAGAACCTTGCGATCAGTATACGTGTCGTGGGCCAAGTCTGCCAATAGCTCTCTCCCTATGTGAGTGTGGGGATCCAAATCCCGCTTCGTGTGTAGCTCTCTCCCAACACTTGGACTAGCAGCGGCACTTGAACTAGCGGTGCCACCTCTTGGATTCCTTGAACGTGAAGGGCGACTAGGCCCAGCTTCATCAGCGGCAGTCTTCCTCTTTCCCATGAGAGAGAGGATGGTGGAAAGGAAGAAAAAGGCTAAAATAGCCTCTAGAAAGACCATGGAAAATGAAGAAAAGGGGGAGATATGGCTGTCCTAGTGGGCTAACACGAATCTAGGTCCTATAGAGGATTGAAACAGGCTCCCAAATGCTAGGATTGCAAAGGGAAAAGGGTGAGATGGGTTGGGTTTGAAGCTCACACGATTTGAGCTTCAAATAGGAGGTGTAAGAGCTCCAAACAAGAGAGAATGGAAAGAGAAGGAAGTGCGTACCACAACAACCAATGAAGGGGCATCGGTTGTAATAGAAAATAGGAATGAGAGTGATTGAAAACAGGATTTGAGAGGGAAGACAGCAAAAATGTGAGAAAGGGAGAGCTTGGGAGTGGTTTTTATGAAGGAGGTAGGGTTTTGAGGCACTTTTAACGGACGACCCATACCTAGGGGGCCTTCCCTAACCCCCAAAGTGCGTCGGCTCGACGGCCCTCCAGAGTGGGACCCATTATAAGGCAAGGCCTCGCCGAACCGGCAAGGTCCTCGCCCACCATTTTCATTTTTGGGGATGCCTCACCATTTGGGCGAGGTCCCCCTACCCTAAGGGTCCCATATGTATGTGGGTCCCACCTTAGATCATTCTGGATAAGTGTGGGTAGGCCCACGACTCCGTTTCGAACTATTTCGGGCCATTTCGGGTACTATCTGACGTATATTCGCATCTAACGACTTCTAACAGCTGGGATTAGGTCAATAGAGGTCTAGACCCATCCACACATGAATTAGAAGTGGTCCGAGGTCATTTCATGCGACCACGGATGCACACGGACTCGATCAAAATGATCGATTTGCATGAACTTCGCCAATTGGCAAGACTGGGACCCTATGAGTGTTTCTATATTTTTCTCGCACCCACCTAAGTCAAAGGGCGACAGTGTACGTCGCGTGTCCATAACCCAGGTCCGGTTTAATTCAAATCATGCTCTGATACCAACTTGTAACGCCCTGAAAATCGGAGGTCGTGTAGAAACTCGACTCCCGAGTTTCAGACCATCACTTATACAATAAATATGCTTATGATTCAATTTGTCTGAGTTAGAGCATTAACATGAGTAAGATTATACCAAAACTACAATTCATACTCCAGATCCAGTTATAAAATGCAAGTAGAAGACTAAAGAATATATAATCACTGTATGAAAATTAAAATAATCTCGAACTGTCTCCAAAGTATAAATACATCTCTGAGTCACATATACATATCATAAACCAAAATCAAATGTCATATAATAGTCCAACTAGCAAAAATCCCACTGATCTAGGCCACCTATGCAAAGCCATCAAAAAACTGCATATACGAGAACTCGTCCTGGTCCTCGAAATAGTCTGGCTCCAGCTCCTAGATCTCCTCACAACATGCATCTAAGACAGAGTCTGGTAGGTGTTGCAAACACCATCCCGTAACGTGGGAGTGAGTGATCAACTCAGTGGAATCATAGAGCAAAGATTAACATGTTATCAAATCAATCACGCGATAATAGTAAAGCAATCAATGAGACATTCCTAGATACTGATGTTAATGCAAGCATGAAATGACATGATGGATGCCCTCATCGACATACTCCCTCATGCGACACCATCTTACGTCCGCGGCATACTTTCTTCCCTCAGTGCTCAACATCTTCCATGCACATGCAGTGCGATGTGGATATGATTACCGAGTTGTTATTAGTCCTTTCATAAAGAAGTATTGGGAAACTAAGGTACTTCCCTTATATCAATCCCAACACAGATCTTGTCTAGGGTTGTCACTCCTAGTAATCTCATACGATGTTATATTTCTAGGTCGCTGCAAGGGCTGTCAGCGCTGTTGCTCACACTCATTGCACCGCTCCCCCATCACCTTATCAATACAGCTCAGTGTACTCTCGTTGCTACGAAAGGGTCGTCACCTCCCGTAAACTCAGAATACGCTCCAGGTCACTATAGAGGGCTCGTCACCAATCAGAGTAGGCCGACAGCTCGAATGTAGTGTTCCATACCACCACAATCGGCTCACGAGTCTAAGGTGCTCACTGGTTACTACGGGGAGGTTTGTGGCCCCAGCATAGGCCGACAGCTTGACCACGGTGTCCCACACCACCATGCCCAACTCATGAGTCTTTATGGATCAAGGTACCATGGTTATCAGGGTTTTCACTGGTAAGTTCAGTACCCTAGGTTCAAGCAGTTATGAACAATACAAGGTGAACATACAACGGTCAGTCGAGTTACTTGACAGGCTCGATTAGCACAAGCGCACCTCAAGCTGAATGACATGAAGTGCATAAAACACCTCGTGTGGCTTAACCACTGCTGCCAACCCAAAGAAAGACTCGCGTTCATCGATGCGTCCTTCGGGGCAAATAAAAGCCAACCACGAAATCAAATCTATTACCGACTGCCTGGACTAGAGCATAGTCCCAAGCACTTGTAATCAACATCAGTGATCATATGAGAGTAACAGAAATGAAATACAAACAATCCAAGCATGTTAGCAACATGTTATAACATACAACGTAAGCAAATCAACCAACACATATATTCCATACATATAAGGAAATCAATTCAATAACAACATGGAGGAAAATCATGTACATCATCATATTAATAGAGAATTCAATCTCAAGACTATCTACAACAACATTTAATCAATACATACTAATACAAACATTTATACAAACACTTAGTCTACACACTTTAGTCTACATAGCGTATGTCAACCCAAAGTGCGCATTAGGGCAAATCTCTTCGCCAAACAGATCATACACGCGTATCTTGTATAATAACACGACAAATAAACATGGTAATCATTTTGGAAAAATATGGACGTATACAGTATTTCATATAAATGCTTAAAATACCCTAAATCTCAAATTCTCTGTACGTAGTCGAAATGGAAAACAGACAGCATGTTCTACATGTCAAATGGAATTCTTGTCAATAATCTACTATTAAACGACATTGAAAGCTTTGGAATCAGTCAACCTAAGCATCTAGAATCCTCACCTTTTGCCATAGACGCGTATCGGTTCGAATAGAAAGTCTACGCTTCGTCAACGTCGATATGATGACCTAATTCACAAGATAGGTCAACTACTTCACTACTTGTATTGCTAGAATCCCTAAAACAGGTTGAGGTAAGGGTTTCCTTACCTAGAATGGCGATAGAATCACCGGGAGAGTGATTAGAACGTGGTGGTTAAGTGCGTGTAGAAGCCGGATCGAGTGGCAGGAAGTTTCCCTCACAACTCTCACCGAATCTCTCTTTTCTCTCTTCTCTTTTCTAGGTTTTAGCAAATTCGTATGGGAGGGATGTGAGAGGGTTTAAGGTCTTTAAATAGGTTCAAAAATCACCTATATAGACTTGGAACAAAGGTATACTTGGGTTATAACCAAATCAGGTCTTTCTCGGTCCAAAAGAGCATTTTTGGAGGTACCCTGACCAAATGCGGTCTGACTTAAGCTCATGGATATTGGACCCTGATCACATTAAGTTTTCAGTCTGGTAGTGTTCCCAGATTGCACGTGGAGGACCAGTTTCAGTTCAGTGGTCACGGAGATTCGATCAAGGATTTCAAGTACACTGACCTGAGTGAGAAATGTTCCCTGATCCGAGGGTGTATTTGGGTCAGATTCCAACGGTCTGAATGCTTATACTTAACCCGCAAGTGAAACGTGCCGGATTCATTTAAATCACATTTAGTTTTTAATGAATTTTACTCTTTCTCATACTCCTAGCTCCAGGCTTAATGAAATAGCCTCAGAACATCAGTTGGGCTTGATTTTCGAAGCGATTGTCAAGTCCAGCTAAGCGGTCATAATGGTCTAAGATTTTAGATATCGGACTTTCAACGTGCGGTCTAGATCCAATACAAAGTTTGAAAGGGTTCCTGAGAGTAAACGGGTTTAGAGTTTGATCCTAGGTTTCATGACGTTATAGCGTTAACAGTTCCACAAGTTTTGGGTCTTGTAGAACGTATTTAAAGCGAACAGTACTAATTTCACAGCTAGTCTAGCATGACGCTAGTTAACTTATGCTTATTTTCTAAGGGAATTAATCCTAAGTGATTTCTGATCGAGTTGGTACTCGGGTCTCTGTACGGATTTTTCTGAGACGTTACACTTACAAACATCTTACTAGATCGCCCTAAAAGGTTTCTAATCGCATCATGTGCTAAGACTTCTATTAGGTTCATACGTAACGAGCGGATTTGTGAATATACTGACCTCGACTATTGTACTTCAACTCATACTTATTGTTGTGAATTGGTTTAACACTTAAACCCTAATTATTGTTATTCCAGTACTTCATTGTTGACATTCTAAGGAAGATCCAGGGCCTATCCTTATGCACAGCCTAGATCAACTTCCTTCGATCCTGGGCCAGTGAGGTAGGGGTCCACCACACTTTCGCTGCACCACTTTGATCAAGTGGATGTATAAACCGACCTAACTAGATGGGGCTCATAATACTCTCCCCCCCTTAAAAACTTATACTCTCAAAACCAAAGACTTTATGTCCCGACCCATATGTCGGAACAAGGCGTAATTTGGGACCTATCCTCGCCACGAAATGGGAAACGATCTCTCATACATTGGTCTTCCTTTCATCGATGAGGTGTACTATAACATTGGTACCTATGGTTACAAAAAGGAGCTAAAAATGATGGGTGTTATGGTTGATCTCAGGGACGGGTGTGAGTTGGCGGCAAGATGACTAATCATGTCTAGCTTAACAGACAGGCTATCCTTCTAAGTTCATATGCACAACGTGTAGGCCAGAATGGTCCGTGATTCAAGACCAAATTCCTAATTGTCTATTGCTCATTTGGGAAATTCATTGGACCTAAAGAGAAAATCTCTATTGGCTATATGCTCTCAACACTTCTCAAAGATAAAATTTAGTTGCAAGTGGTCGGGCCAACACGGAAGAAAAGTTGTGTAGTGGGTCTGAGCCGGATACATAAACCTTCTGCCTCGCGAGGACAGAAAATTTGTCGTATCAGTTCTTAATCCTAGTTAATCTTGACTTTCTTCTTGATCAGAGCGTTGAGTTCAAGGACAACTAACAGGATTGAGAATTCGATTCAAACCGCGATTACTTCGCTTATATATAGTTCCTCCACCCCGTGTTCTCGATTGTAATAAGTCCTTGAGAAGGCCATTTCTAAGGGGTGTATTAATTTGACCTAAGGTTCAATCTGAGGGATATATCAATTTTCTCTGAGCGTAAAGAGTTTCTACATCAAACAAGCTTCTTAAGAGTTACTAAAGAAGCCGATAAGTAGTAAGGAGATTCAACGAAGGAGGTCTCACTCCAACATAATCAAGCTAACTAACTAAGTCTATTTTTCAATTATCTTGCATAATCAGTCGTCTACATTCCTTAGTATCACTAGTAGCCTAATCTTAACTTATGAGTAGTGGTAATCCACTAGTTGTAGTCTAAAGTCTATGTTTATACGCTAGATGATTTCACATCATTTCTAATACAAGGAATTATTTTATCGCTTAGGGTCAAAGTTGCCTGAGTGGGATTTGAGTTACCCGAACTTGAATTTGACTACGCTCGAGCACTACACACATGCTCATAAGTCCTTGAGAAGGCCATTTCTAAGGGGTGTATTAATTGTAATAAGTCCTTGAGAAGGCCATTTCTAAGGGGTGTATTAATTTGACCTAAGGTTCAATCTGAGGGATATATCAATTTTCTCTGAGCGTAAAGAGTTTCTACATCAAACAAGCTTCTTAAGAGTTACTAAAGAAGCCGATAAGTAGTAAGGAGATTCAACGAAGGAGGTCTCACTCCAACATAATCAAGCTAACTAACTAAGTCTATTTTTCAATTATCTTGCATAATCAGTCGTTTACATTCCTTAGTATCACTAGTAGCCTAATCTTAACTTATGAGTAGTGGTAATCCACTAGTTGTAGTCTAAAGTCTATGTTTATACGCTAGATGATTTCACATCATTTCTAATACAAGGAATTGTTTTATCGCTTAGGGTCAAAGTTGCCTGAGTGGGATATGAGTTACCCGAACTTGAATTTGACTACGCTCGAGCACTACACACATGCTCATACTAGCTAAGGAAGTCCTAGGGTTCACGTTATTCACGTTATTAATTTATAGAATTTCCTACGCTGTCAGATCCTTTAAAATCTAAAAGTACCAACTTTAGGTCTAAACTCTAAGGGCCTGTTTGGCCAGTGATATTAAGTTGTATTAAACGGATAGCGTTTCTAATCCCACCTTAGGATTGGGAATGACATATTTGGAAGGTGGGTTGGATGGGATTAAAATCAATTCATAGGCTTAAAAAAATGGGCCTTGTGTTGGAAAGCGTGAGATGTAGCATAGCCTTACTCAACTTGTCAAGCATTCTACACATTCTATAATAAAAGGAGCTTCATGCATTTAATTTAACCCAAAATCGTCACAATTACATAGAATGTAGTCGTACATGGACCATGACAGAAGATGCATGTGAGCTAATACAAGTAAGGCTTCAAACACTAAAATATACTACCAACTGAAAACACAACATATCCTAAAGCAGTAACTAAAACAAACTGCAAGACAAGGGCATGGAAGACTAGGCATCCGAGTCTGGCGATGGAGGAGGGGCACCCTTATCCTACAGACAACACAGGATCGTCTTTAAGGCGCCAGTCACTTTCTTAAACTTGTGCTTCACAAGGCCCCACAGATCCATAATGTCCTGTCGCAGGACAGCCTAGCCCTCCTCAAGCCGGGCTATACGGGCATCCCTAGCGGCCTGATCAACATCCGGCTCTTGTGCCGTAGGAGGAGAGCTCTCATCTGTGCTCTAGGCCTCCCGATCTCTTCTAAAGGGGATCTTAAACTGCAAGGGCTCCAACGTAGGCTCGCGAATGTGGGCGTAGAAAGCTCGGACAGTGCCCTCATTTGTGCGAGACTTGCCATCGAATAGCGGATCCCATCTGGCTTCTTCCAGGTGCTCAACCAGGAGATACTCTCTAAACAGCCGTCCATCCACCTAGGCCTCAAAAAGGACCCTACGACCCTCGAATCTTCCATGAGACAACTCTGATAGCAGAGTCCTACTAACGGGAGCCTGAGGATCTAGATCCTGCTTCGTATAAAACTCTTGAGCGGCACCTGGACTAGCGGCGGTACTTGAACTAGCGGTGCCACCTCTCGGCTTTCTCGAACGTGAGGGGTGACTAGGCCCAGCTTCATCAGTGTCACCCTTCCTCTTTCCCATGAGAGAGAGGACGGTGGAAATTGAGAATATGGTCGTGAGGAACTTGAAGAAGGCCATGGAAAGTGAAGGAAAGGGAGACTAAGGGCTGAGGTTTTAGTTCTCCATGAGTTTGTGCCTCAACAAGGGTTGTAAAGGCCCCAAACACAGAGATTGAAGAAGGGAAAAGGAAGAGATGGGTTGGGTTGGAAGCTTACACGATTTTGAAGCTTCAAGGGAGGATGTAAGAGCTCAAACCCAAGAAAATGAGAAGGTAGGGGAGTGAGGATAGCTGAGCACGATGAAGGGATGTGGGTTGTGGCAGAAAGTGACCAAATAAGTGATTGGAGGGGAGGTTTGAGAGAGAAAACAACAAGTTTATGAGAAAGGGAGAGCTTGAAGGTGCGTTTTATGAAGGAAGTGACTGATCGGGGATGTTTTAAGGGACGATCCACACATCAGGGGGTCACCTTAACCCCTAAACTCCATCAGCCTGAAGGCCCGGCCCGTCCTGGCTGAGTGACCGGTGAGGCCTCGCCGAACCAGCGAGGTCCTCACCACTCCTTGAGTGTCAAGCGAGGCCTCGCCATTTGGGCGAGGCCCTCCTACCCACTGGGTCCTAAAAAGGTGTGGGGCCCACCCTGTGTCCCCATGTATGTGCTCCGTTTGGCCCCCGACTCCGTTTGAGGCATTTTTGGGGCCAATTTGCAAACCAGAATGAGTTTATGCGACGTATAGCATATGATTTTGGGATAGGAGATGCAAATCTATCCAAATCACCCATTTAGTTGGTTAGATTCGAAAAGTTTAAGGGTCAAATCCCATTTTATCCATTTATTTACTATTCACAGTAAGTTTTAGCTTCCGTATTGTTTTTTATCATTAATACCCTATGATTTGTGTGTATTATGAATGTGTTTAGAAAACAAATGAAGAATAAAGTAGCGGAGGGTGAGATTTTGAAGGAATTGGATAAAAAGGGGTTTGGGCTTTGAGATTGAGTGTAAAGTATTGTGGTCGACCCACAACCTAAGGACATTCATTTCTAGGTTTGGAATTCTTCAAGGAACGACTCAAACCCATTGACTGACGGCCTAGAGGTGACTTAGGTCGCTTCACGCGACCAAAGATACGTTATGGACTAAATTACCGTATAGTTTCACTTGTCGACGAAACTTGGGATTCTAATATGGTGTCTAGGTTTTATCGCCCCCTTCCTAATTCAAAGTACGTTAGAGTGTGTCGTGTTACCATAACTCAGGCGCAGTTTAATCTAAATCATGCTCTGATATCATCTGTAACATTCTGAAAATCAGGGGTTGAGTAAAAACCCAACTCCCGAGTTCCAAAACATCACTTATGCAACATAGATAATGATGAATGCATGTTGTCTGTAGAAGGGCATTAAACAAGATTGGGATTATACCAAAAATAACATATCATACTCCAGGGATGACTAAATTAAGCAAGCGGAAGACTGTGATAAATATATAAAGTACATAAGTGGTTTCAAATCCCCAGAATATGAATATGCAACAGCGCTAAGTAGATACATGTCTTGTGTCAAATTATACCAATTACCAGGAGATAAAGTGTTCAACTAACTCATATAGCCCGAAAACCCTGTCGAATCAGGACAAGGTCTAATAAGACCCGCCTGAATACTGCATATAGGAGAATGTCTTCTCATCATCCTCGAAGTCTGGCTCCGCCTCGCAAGCTGCACCATCATCTGAAACTACAACAGGGTCTGGTTGGTGTGTACAACACCATCCCGTAACGTGGGAGTGAGTAGCTATCTCAGTGGAATCATAGAGCAAAGATTAACGTGTTATCAAATCAATCAAGTGATAATGATAAAGCAAGCAAATCAAACATTTCTAAATACTGTAATTAATGTAAGGATGAAATGACATGATGTATGCCCTCGCCAACATACTCCCTCATACGACACCATCTTACATCTGCGACATGCTTTCTTCCCTCAGTGTTCCACATCTTCTAGGCACATGTAGTGCGATATGAACATGATTATCGAATTGTTATTAGTCCTTTTCATACAGCAGGATTGGGAAGCTAAAGTACCTCCCCTATATCAATTCCTAACAATGATCCAGTCTAGGGTCGTCAGTCCTAGCATATCTCATACGAAGTGCGGTTCTAAGTCGCTGCAAGGGCTGTCAGGGCTATTGCACGCACTCGTTGCACCGCTCCCCCATCACCTCATCAATACAGGCCTAGTTTATACTCTTGTTGGTACGGAAGGGTTTTCGCCTCCACATAGACTCAAAGTACGCTCGAGGTCACTACAAAGGGCTGTCAGGGCTGTACCACTGTATTCGGCTCACAAGTCTGGTTGCTCAGTGGTCACTATGGGTGGGCTCGTCTCCCCAGCGTAGGCCGACATCTCAACCATGGTGTCCCATACCACCATGCCCGGCTCATGAGTCTTAGTGGATCGAGGTACCATGGTTAACGGGATTTCCACTGGTAAGTTTGGTACTTTAGATTCAAGCAGTAGCGTCCATACATGGTTAACATACATCAGGCTAATCGGGTTACTTGACGAGTTTGACTAGTATGGACGCCCGTTAAGTTAATCGACATGAAGTGCACAAGCACCTCGTGTGACCTAACCACTGTCGACAAGCAACGCACAGCTCGGGTTCGTCAAACACGTCCTGCGTGGTGAATAGAATTCAACCATGAGTTCAAGTCTGTTACCGACTGCCTGGACTATAGCATAGCCCCAAACACTTGCAATCTGAACCCATAAGCATATGAGATAGACAAAATTGAAATAAAGTAATCCAAGCATGTTATCGAACATGTTAGAAGATACAACATGTATATGAAACCATACACAAACATTTCATAAGTAAAGCGATTAAATCAAACAACTTGCATGAAGGAAATCATAAACATCATTCAGGATGTTGAGAATCCTATCTCAACACCACTACTAAATTTAGTTCGTCACACAATTTCTCACACAGGCATTTTATCAAACACTTAGACTACACAACTCCAACATACATGACGTATGTTGATTTCAACATAGAATTTGACGAATCCTTATAGCAAGGAGTTGTCTCATACACACAATCATATTCTTACATTCCATACATAGGGCAGGCATAAGTCATAAATCCATAATTATTTAGTCATTGCAACAAACACTTAGACTACACACATTTGCCTACAGGAGCTATGTTGGCCAAAATGTGTATTAGGGTGAATCCTTTTGCCAAGCAGGTCATACATCGATAACTAACATGCATACACGGCAAATACTCATGACAATCATATCAGCAAAATTTATACGGATATGGTATTTTCTACAAATACATAGAATACACAAAATTCCATATTCTTCGTATTTAATCGAAACAGAAAACAGACAGTATGTTCTACATGTGAAATAGCATCCTCATCAATAATCTACCATTAAACGACAATGAAAGCTTTGAAAACAGATTACCTAAGCGTCTAAAATCTGCACCTTATGCCGTAGAAGTGTAACGAATTTAATAGAGACTCTAAGTCTTTGTCAACGACTGATTGACAATCTACAGTATGATTTAGGTTAGCTACTTCACCACTTGCACCAATTGAAACCCTAGAACAGGTTAGGGTTAGGCTTTCTTACCTAAGAACGAAGTCAGAATCACAAGAAGAGCGATTAGATCACGATGGTTAAGTAGGTATAATAGCAAGGTAGAGTAACAGGGTCTTCCTCCCACTTCTCTCACACTTTCTCTTTCTTTTCTCTCTTCTCTCACCTAGGGTTTCTCTCAAATTCGTATGTGAGGAATGAGAGAGGGTTAAAGGTCCTTATATAGGCTAAAAAATCACCAATTTAGACTCAGGGTCAAGGTATACTTAGGTTATAACCAAATCGGGTCTGTTCTGGTCCAAAAGAACATTTTTGAAGATCCTCTGATTGATTGCGGTCGGACTTAAGCTCTCTGACATTGGATCTAGGTCAAGTTAAGTTTTTAGTTCGATCGGGTTTTCAGATCGCACGTGGCGTACCAGTTTCAGTTCAGCGGTCACTGAGACTCGATCAGGGATTCCAAGTACACTGACCTGAGTGAGAAATGTTCCCTGATCCGAGGGTATATTTGAGTCAGATTCTAACAGTCTGAATGCTTATAATTAGCCTACAAGCGACACGTGCCAGATTGCTAAAATTATATTTAATTTATAAAGAAATCTACTCTTTCTCACACTCCTTGCTCCGGGCTTAATAAAATAGTCTCAGGACATCATTTGGGCTTGAATTTTAGGGTGATGGTCAAGTCCAACTATGCGGTCGTAATCGTCTAAGTTCATCACTATCGGACTTTCGACGTGCGGTCCAGGTCCGATACGAAGTTTTGGTGTGCTCCCAAGAGCAACCGAGAATAAAGTTTGACCCTAGAATTTAGGTGTAACGCCCTGAAAAAATCTGTACTTGGACTCGAGTACCAACTCGACCAGAAATCGCGTAGGATTAATTCCTTTGGAAAATAAGTGTAAGTTAGCTAGCGCAACGCTAGAGTAGCTGGGAAATAGTCCCTGATTACTTTAAATACGTTCTACAAGATGCAAAGTGAGTAGAACCAATGACGCTATAATACTCTAAAACCTCGGATCAAATTCTAAACCGATTTGATCTCAGGACCTCTTTGAAACTTTGTATTGGATCTAGACCGCGCGTCGAAAGTCCGATACCTACAATCTTAGACCGTTATAACCGCCTAGCCGGACTTGACAATCATTTCGAAATTCAAGTCCAACCGACATTCAGAGGCTATTTCATTGAGCCTGGAGTGAAGAGAGTGAGAATAGGGTTATATTTGGAATTTGAAATTCAAATCTAGCACACGACTTGACGCGTTATTATTAAGCGTTTTGATCGTCAGAATTCAGCCAAATTACACCCTTCGATCAGGAAAAATTTCTATTTCATATCATGAGACTTGTAGACCTGATCTACATACGGTGACTGCTGAACTGAAACTGGATCGCCACGTGCGATCTACAAACACTATTGGTCTGAAAATGGGATGTGAACGACATCCGACGTGCATGAACTTAAGTCCGATCACGTTCGGCCAGGGGACCTCCAGAAATATCTTTTTGGACTGAAACATCCCCGATTTGGTTAGGCATCAAGTAAACATTGTTCTCAAGCTTATTTTGGCCATGTTTTAGGTTATAAAAGGGGCTTAAACCCTCACTTCTCTCACCCATCCGAATTTGCTAGAAACCCTAGCTGGTGTGAGAGAAAAGGTGAGAGATTGTGAGAGAGAGTGGGAGAGAATTTTCTGCTGCTTGCACTACTTGTTGCACGTGCTTAAGCAACGCGCCTCAATCACTTTCCTGACGATTTTTCCACGTTTCTAGGTAAGAAAATACCCCAAACACTTGCTGATTTAAGGTTCCTTCGGTTCCTTAGCATGGTAGCTTATAGATCTTATGTATTAGGTTCCCGGTTCGCCGTATACGAAGCGTATACGCTCCGTTCGAATCGGTTCACCTCTAAGGAAAAGGTGCGGATTCTAGATGCTTTGATTGACTGTTTTCAACGCTTTCAATGTTGTTTAATAGTAGATTATCGACGGCAACACCGTTTGACATGTACAACATGCAGTCCGTTTCCTGTTTCGTAAGCAGACAAAAAATATGAGATTTAGGGCATTTTAGTCATTTGTAGGAAATACTGTTTTCATCCATCTTTTACTGATATGATTGACATGGCTTCTTGTCGCATTAGGATATTAGGAATGCGTGCATAATCAATTTGGCGAAGAGATTCGCCCAAATGCGCACTTTGAGTCAACATGCTATATGTAGACTTAAGTGTGTAGACTAAGTGTTTGTATAAATGTTCGTATTAGTATGTATTGAATTAAATGGTGTTATGAATTAGTTTGAGATTGAATCCTCAAATAATATGCTGATGTAAATGATTTCCTACATGTTGGCTATATACATGATTTCATTAGATGCATGAAATACATGTGTTAGATGTTTTACTTAAGTTATATGTTATAACATGTGTTAACATGCTCACATTGTTGTATTTCATTTCCATGACTCTTATGTGATTGCTGATGTGAATTCATAAATGTTTGGGACTATACCTAGTCCAGGCAGTCGGTAACCGAGTAAATTCTTGGTTGTCTTATCTTTGCCACGAACGACGCGTCGATGAACGCGAGTCGTGTTTTGGAGTTGGCGGCAGTGGTTAGGCCACACGAGGTATTTTATGCACTTCATGTCGCTCGACTTGAGATACGCTCGTACTAGTCGAGCCCGTCAAGTAACCCGACTGGCCATTGTATGTTCACCTTGTATGAATCATAACTGCTTGAACCTAGGGTACTAAACTTACCATTGTAAACTCTATTAACCATGGTACCTTGATCCATAAAGACTCATGAGCCAGGCATGGTGGTATGGGACACCGTGGTCGAGTTGTCGGCCTACGCTGGGGCCACAAACCTCCCCGTAGTGACCAGTGAGCACCTATGACTCGTGAGCAGATTATGGTGGTATGGGACACTATATTCTTGCTGTCGGCCTACATTGATAAGGTGATGGGGGAGCGGTGCAACGAGTGCGAGCAACAGCCCTGGCAGCCCTTTGTAGTGACCTCGAGCGTATTCTGAGTCTACGGGAGGCGACGACCCTTCCGTAGCGACAAGAGTACAAGTAGGCCTGTATTGATAAGGTGATGGGGGAGCGGTGCAACTAGTGCGAGCAACAGCCCTGGCAGCCCTTGCAGCGACCGACAAAATATACATTGTATGAGATTACTAGGAGTGACGACCCTAGATAGGATCTGTGTTGGGATTGATATAAGGAAGGTACCTTAGTTTCCCAATCCTGCTGTATGAATGGACTAATAATAACTCAAAAATCATATCACCATCACATTGCATGTGCCTGGAAGATGTGGAGCACTGTGGGATGAAAGCATTCCGCGAGCGTAAGATGGTGCCGTATGAGGGAGATCGTCGGTGCGGGCATCCATCATGTCACGTCATATTGCATTAACAACAGTATTAGGAATGTTTGATTTACTTCTTTACTATTATCGCATGATTGATTTGAGAACATGCTAATCTTTGCTCTATTATTCCACTGAGTTAGCTACTCACTCCCACGTTACGGGATGGTGTTTACAAAATCCACCAGACCCTGTCTTAGATGCAGGTGAGACAGCGATTCAGGACGCAGAGCTGGATTATGATGAGGACCAGGATGAGTTCTCATATATGCAGTACCACGACAGCTTTGCTTAGGTGGCCTGGATTGACGGGACTTCTCAGTGGGACTATTTTGACATTTGATTTCTGTTTATTTATATATATATGAGACTCAGAGATGTATTCATACTTTGAAAACAGTCAAGATCTATTTTGTTTTCCATACAGTGATATATATATCCTTTAGTCTTCCGCTTTCTTTTATCACTGAATCTGGAGTATGAATTGCAGTTTTGGTATACTTTTACTCATGTGAATGCTTTAACTCAGACAACATTGAATCATAATCATTTTTGTTGCATAAGTGACGGTCTGGAACTCGGGAGTTGGGTTTATACACGACCCCCGATTTTCAGGGTGTTACATTAGGGTAACCTAGAGTTAATGATTCTACAAGTTTTGAGTCCTGCAGATCGAATTTAAAGCGATTAGAGCGAATTTTACAAGTAAACTAGTTTAGCACTAGATAATACTCGCCTAATTTCTAAAGGATTGGATCCTAAGAGATTTCTGCTCAAGGTGGTACTTGGGTCTTTGTGGTTTGTATAAAAAGTGATTCAGGTTATTAATACTTAACTAAAATTACGCCCTAATTACAATAGAATAACGTCCTAGGGCAATTCTACGTCCAAGGATGTCTATTGCCAAGTTGGAAAAAATTCAGGGTGTTACAAGTAATGATAAAGCAGTACAATCAAACATGTCCTAAATACTCTTGTTAATGCGAGAATGAATGAGATAATGATGCATGCCCTCACCACAAACTCCCTCATGCGACATCATCTAATGATCGCGACATGAATCACTACCACTGTGCTCTCACACCAACGCCAATGGCACATGCAGTGCAATGTCATGAGTATGATTATCAAGTTCTTATTAGTCCTTTTCATACAATAGGATTGAAAAGCTAAGACACCTCCCTTATATCAATTCCCAAACATGGATCCAGTCTAGGGTCGTCAACTTAGGAAATCTCATATGATGTACAGTTCTAGGTCGCTGCAAGGGCTGTCAGAGCTATTGCACGGAATCGTTACACCACTCCCCCATTACCAAATCAATACAGGCCTAGCTATATCCTCGATACTGCAACAAGACTCGTCGCCCATATGCATTGTCAGGATATACTCAAGGTTACTACAGAGGGCTCGTCACCAATCAATGTAGACCGACAGTAAGAATATAGTGTCCCATACCACCATAATCTTCTCACGAGAGTAGGGTGCTCACTGGTCACTATGGGGAGGCTCGTCGCCCCAGCATAGGCTGACAGCTCGGCCACGGTGTCCCATACCACCATGTTCGTCTCATGAGTCTTAGTGGATCACAGTACCAAGGTTAACGGGAGTTTCACTGGTAAGTTCAGTGCCTTGGATTCAAACAGTAGCGACCAAATATGGCGAACAAACATCGGTCAATCGGGTTAGTTGATAAGCTCAACTAGGCCAAGCACACGTTGAGTTGAACGACATGGAATGCATAAGCACTTTGTGTGGCCTAACCACTGTCAAACATCCCAAGCACCACTCAGATTCATTAGACTCATCTTGTGTGGCGAATACGACCTCAACCACTATTTATAGAACGGTTACCGATTACCTGGACTGTAGTATAGCCCCAATCACGTACAAGCTCAAATATAGGTATATGATTCATATCCTACTTTCATATGAACATTCATGAAGTGTAACTTAAATGTAAATACAGCACATGGAGGAAATCATACATACATTTAATATGATTCATCTAGGTTAATCAATCCATGGAGGAAATCATACAAATAATTAAGGTGAGTGAGATTTATATCTCAACAACCTAAAAAGTCATTCTTTCCTAACTACTAATTCACTCAAGCATTTATCCAAACACTTAGACTATACTATTCAACATACATCACGTATGTCGATTCCATTACATATTAGGGAAAGTCCTTTCGCTAAGGAGTTGCTGCATACATATCATGCATATATCTACGACAAATAATCATGGCAATCAAAACAACAATTTCTATACATTTACGGTTATTCTAACATATACATGAAATACGATATTTATAACATAAAGTATACATATTCGTAAATTGAAACGGATAGCGCATTTGGCATGTGTAATGGCAATCACAACATGAATAAATCATTATCTAACATTAAAAGCCTTGAAAACCATAACCTAAGCGTATATAGTCCGCACCTTAAACCAGAAAATGTGTATTCGATATGATTCAGACGATATGTCTTCGTCAACGGCGGATACGCTACCTATGACATGAAAAAGGTTAGTCTTTTTGAGAGTTTTAAGTCTTTTTATAAGTCTAAAGTCGACAAAAATAGTCTTAGGGCCAAGGTATACTTAGGTTATAACCAAATCGGGCTCTTTCTGATCCAACGGAGCACTTCTGGAGGTCCTCTTATCAAATGTGGTTGAACTTAAGCTCACTAGCATTGGATCTTTAGTAGGTTATGTTTTCAGTCCGATCGGATTTCCAGATCGTCCGTGGTGGACCAGCTTCAATTCAACGGTTACCGAAAGTCGATCAGGGTTACAAGTACTTTGACATGAAAGGGCCACCTTTCTTGATCCGAGGATGAATTTGGGCCGAAATCTAACGGTTAGAACGCTTAGAAATAACGCGCAAGCGAAACTATCTAGATTACTTAAAATTTTATTTTATTCTCTAAAAATCTTCATTTTCTCACTCTCTTTACTCTAGACTCAAGGAAATAGTCTCAGGACATCGTTTGGGCCTGATTTTCGAGCTGATTGTCAAGCCCAACTAGGCGGTCGTAATGGTCTAAGTTCATAGCTATCAGACTTTCGATGTGCGGTCTAGATCCAATATAAAATTATAAAGAATTGTTAGGAGCAACTGGGTTTAGAGTTGGATCCTAGATTTCAGGGTAAGATAGCATCAATGATTCTATAGGTTTTGGGTCTTACAGATCGTATTGGAAGTTTTTGGTGCTAATTCCATAAGTAATCTAGTTTAGCGCTAGTTAAAACACATTAAATTTCTAAGGGATTTAGTTCTAGTTGATTTCTGCTAGAGGTAGTACTCGGGCCTAAGTACGGATTTTTTCTAAGTCGTTACAATCTACCCCCCTAAGAAAAAAATTTCATCCTCGAAATGTGTACCTTCTCATACTCCTCGAGGATCTAGGGGTAATTCTTCCTGACCTCAGCTTCAGTCTCTCAGGTAGCTTCTTCTTCGCTGTGATGCGTTCACAGTACCTTCACAAGTGGGATAACCTTGCTACGCAATACCTGCTCCTTCCTATCCAAAATACATGTCGGGCGTAGTTCATAAGTGGTATCCTCGCTTAACTGCACCTGCTCCCATCTGATAATATGTGAAGGATCAGGTACATACTTCTTCAACATGGACACATGAAAAATATTTTGCACGCCTGCGAGTGGTGAAGGTAAAGCAAGGCGATACGCTACTGCCTCCACTCGATCAAGTATCTGGAATGGGCCAATAAATCTCGGCGTGATCTTCCCCATCTTACCAAACCTAAGCACTCCTCACATAGGAGAAACCTTAAGGAACACATGGTCCCCAACACCAAACTCAAGCGGTCACCGTCTCGTATCGGCGTAGCTCTTCTGCCTGCTCTGTGCTGAGAGAATTCGGCGACGAATAATGTCGATCTTCTCTAAAGTCGCCTGAACCAACTCTAGGCCAATCAAAGTCTTCTCGCCCACTTCTGCCCAACAATGTGGCGCTCTATACAGACGATCATACAGCGCCTCATAGGGAGCCATACCAATGCTCGCCTAAAAGCTGTTCTTATACGTGAACTCTACATAAGGAAGACAGTCATCCCAACTGTCCTTAAAGTCTAACGCACAAGCTCACAACATATCCTCCAAAATCTGATTCACACGCTCCGTCTGCCCATTTGTCTGTGGATGGAACGCGGTACTAAACTTCAACTTCACACCCATCGCTTCCTAGATATGAGTCCAGAAGATAGATGTGAATCGGGTGTCTCTATCTGACACAATTTCTAAGGGAACTCCATGTAGGCATACAATCTCCCTGATATACAGTCTAGTCAACTCATCTACAAAATTTATGACTCTAATCGGTAGGAAATGAGCTCACTTCTTCAACCTATCAACGATCACCCAAATAGAGTCATGTCCCTTCCTCGTCTTTGGCAGTCCAGAAATAAAATCCATGGAAATATAGTCCCACTTCCATTCAACTATGGGCATGGGCTGAAGCACTCCAGGAGGTCGGTGATGCTCTACCTTAACCTACTGGTATGTGAGACAACGGGATACAAACTCAGCAATGTAGACCTTCATATTGTCCCACCAGTATGATATTTTCATATTCTAATACATTTTCGTGCTACCTGGATGCATCGCAAGCCTCAAACTGTGGGCTGACTCAAAAATCTCTCGTCTCAAGTCAGGTATGTCTGGAATGCATAGGCGGCCTCGATATCGCAAGCCCCCATCCATACCAATAGTCCACTCAAAGTCCCCGTCAATACCAACCTCCTCCTTCATCTTCATTAGAAGCTCATTGCCTGCCTGAGCCTCAATGATACGGCCATCTACAAGCGGTTGTACACGAATATGTGCAACGACTTCATACGGCTCTTCCACTGTGAGCTTCTACTCAAAGTCTCGCATGAACTCTACCATATCTCATTCTGCAATCATAAGCGGAGTCATAAATTCTATAGTCTTCTTACGGCTCAATGCATCTACCAAAAGGTTTTCCTAGCCCGGATGGTAGGAAATCTCGAACTTAAAGTCTTTCAAGGTCTCCATCCATCGGCGCTGCCTCATATTCAAATCTCACTATGAGAAAATATATCGAAGGCTCTTGTGGTCACAAAAGAGCTTGAACTCTTCTCTGTAGAGGTAATGTCTCCAGAGCTTTAATGCGAAGATAACAACTGCTAACTCTAGGTCATGCGTAGGGTAATTCTCCCCGTGCTTCCTTAATTGTCCCGAGGCATATGCAATCACCATGTCCTTCTCCATAAGGACACAACCCAGACCAATGCGAGACGCGTCAGTATAAATCATATACTTAATCCCTTGCTCTGAAAATATTAGCACAGGGACGGACGTCAACTTGTCCTTCAGCTCCTGAAAAGCTGCTTCAGCCTTCTCATTCCAGGAAAACTTCAAGTCTTTCCTTGTCAACTGAGACAACGGTCTGGCTATCTTAGAAAAATCTCGAATGAATCGTAGCTAGTAACCTGCCGGACCCAGAAAACTCCTCACCTCGGTAACTGAACTAGGCTACTTCTAATCCTGAACCGCAGCTACCTTAGCGAGGTCAACAGCAATGCCTTCCTTGGACACCACATGTCCCAAGAACTTAACTTCTTCCTTCCAAAAGTCACATTTCTTATACTGCGCCAACAACTGGTTCTCCCTGAGACTATTCAATACCGATCTCATGTGCTCCTCGTGCTCTTCCCGACTCGGGGAGTATATCAAAATGCCATCGATAAAAATAATAATGAATCGGAACAGAAATGACCAAAACACTCTGTTCATCAGATCCATGAACACGGCCGGAGCATTCGTGAGTCCAAAGGACATCACAAGGAACTCATAATGACCAAACTGGTCTTGAATGCAGTCTTTTGCACGTCCTCAACCCTGACACAAAACTGATGATACCCAGACTGCAAATCTATCTTCGAGAAATAACAGGCCCCCTTCAACTGATCAAACAGATCATCAATCCTGGGTAAAGGATACTTGTACTTCACTGTCACCTGATTCAGCCTGCGATAATCAATACACAACTGCAGGGAACCGTCTTTCTTCTTCACAAATAAGACAGGCGCTCCCCAAGGTGACATACTCGGTCGAATAAAGCCTGCTTCAAGCAATTCATCAATTTGTCTCCTCAAATCCTCCATCTCACATGGAGGCAGTTGGTAGGGAAATAGGTGTCGTACTGGGCACAAGATCAATAGCAAAATCAATCTTGCGCCGAGGAGGAAGCCCTAGAATCTTCTCAAACACATTAGAGAAATCGTGAACTACTGGCATATCTTCTAACATTAGAACATCAGAACTCTCTAACATGGAAGCGTAGGTGCTAACACGACAGGACCAACTGACCTGAACTGGAAAAGAGAAGGTCGTGCCCTTAGGTCCATTGGCTGTCACAACTCTGGCCTCACAATCAATCTCTGCTCTCATCTTCGTGAGCCAGTCCATCCCAAAAATAACATCATAATGACACAGTGGGGTGAAAATCAGGTAGATGACCACTGTCCTGCTACCCAAGTCTATCGAGCAAGACTCACAGGTCCGAGTAATATCTAACGTAGTCCATGTAGCTATCGTGAGTCTCACTCCCTTCGCAGGAGCCATAACCAAACCTAGCCACTTAACCGTAGCATAAGAAATGATCGAAACAGTGGACCCAGTGTCCACCAATAGGAAGACAGGCGTACTTAGGATGCACGTAGGAACCTCAAATGACGTCATTGCCGAATCTGCCTCTAGCGCCTCCGCTGTGAGCACATGAACCCGAACCTGCTGAGGGTGATGTGGTGGAGGAACCATGGGCCGTTGTGGCGGCCTGAAACGAGGTGCTGGAGGTCTGAAAGAAGGATGAGCTGGTGCTGATCGAATAGGTAGTGCTGAAATGGCTTGAGGCATCGGACAGCCGATCCTCTGAGGCGACGAGAACCCACTATCTCACATCCTAAAAAAGTAAGAAATCTCAATGTAGTCAGGCCTCTTGCAATAGCTGCACCACACATCAGGATGCCTCAAATGGCCAGGAGATGCAGAAGACCCCTGCGGTGAATCAAACTGAGGCCTCTTACCGAGGAAAGGCCTACTCACGAACTTAGGTCGCGGCCTAGGAACCACAAGTGCTCGCGTGTAGGACAACCTCTCCTCGTCCTGCTCTGCTCGCAAGGACATACTCACCAGATCCATGTAAGAAGAAATGCTCGCACAACACATTTTTGATATAATCTCGAGCCGCAAACCCTTAGAAAAATGCCGCATCCTCAACGACTGATCACCCAGAATCAAAGGAGCATACTTGCCTAGCTCCGTAAACAGGTTCTCATATTCCGTCACCGACATGCCTCCTTGGCAAAGGTGAAGGAACTCACTCTCCTTCTTGTGCTGGTAAGTGACTGAAAAATACTTCTCGTGAAAGCGAGCCTCGAATGCCGCCCACATCCACTCAAATCCCTCCGCAACTGTGCGGAAAATGTTGTCCCACCATAAGCTAGCATCCTTCTCAAACATGAAGGTGGCAAGCTCAACCTGCTTCACCTCGGAACAGTGCAGCGGCCTAAGAAAAGGCTCTTATTATGCTGTCACTCAACCAAACGACCACATAGAAACCTGGTGCGGTGATCTCTCTCATGAACACTATTCAGATTCTTTGCACTTGGATGTACCTCACCAAGTGGCACATTCAGGAGTCGAGCTATCAACCCAACATTGATTGTGGCTTCCCGATCTCTGCCGAAGGGGATCTTGAACTGTAAGGGCTCCAACGTAGGGTCCCGAACATAAGCATAGAAGGTGCGAACAGTGCTCACATTAGCACGAAAATTACCTTCAAATAGCGTACCCCACCCGACAGCTTCCATATGTTCGAACAACAAATACTCGCCAAAGAGTCGACCATCCACATGCGCTTCAAAAAGAACCCTACGGTCCTCGTAGACGTCATGAGCCAACTCTGCCAACAACGATCTTCCTATTGGAGTATGGGGATCTAAATCTCACTTCGTCTGCACTTCTCTCCCAACACTTGAACTCGCGGTAGCTCCTTTAGGATGCCTCGAACGAGTGGGACGACTAGGCCCTGTAAGTGCTATGATTTCATATCCCTTTGGTTGTCAAATTTTTTGGTGCCAAAACCTTTATCTATGTCTTGTATATCTTACGTTTCATATTTGAGACTATTCATTGCAATCAAGACATCGCATTTCAAGATAAGAACTTAAATGAAGAAGTTTTCAAGTCATGGATGAAGAATTTAAGTATTGAAGTCTTCAAGTTTTGCATGTTCAAGATTCAATCAAGTTCAAGTATATTAGAAGATTTTGTCAAGTTAAGATCAAGCTCAAGAAGGCCTACTACAAGATTTTTATATTCTCAAGCGTCTCTTCAGGGTCATCTGAGTGTATAGACTTTCAATGTCCATCTCACTTTTAAGGTTTGTTTGACCTTAGATTGACCTTAGGATGGGCTTTACGGTAGGTCATTCTGGATACATAATTCATATATTTCAATATGCTTGTTTGGAGTGTTCTAAGACCGGTCCTAGGGACTTCAAGACCAGTCTTGGCTCTGCTACGACCAGTCTTAAGTTTTTCAGGACCAGTCCTAGGTTGTTGAAGATTTTCAGATCTTTCTAGCTATCCTACGACCAGTCCTGGACATCATACGACCAGTCCTGTGAGTTCTACGACTCATCCTTCGACCAGTCGTAGCCCTACGACTCAAACTCCAGTAACCAAATTAAGGGTCCCACGACCAATCGTAGGTGGCCCACGACCGGTCGTAGACCACTCAGGACTGGTCGTGGAACCGTAAAATCTTATCCCGCGGAAATCTTTGAAAATATTTGATGCTACGACCAGTCCTAGGATCCTAAGACCAGCCATAGATGGGATTTTTTAGACTATAAATAGAGCACAAACTTTAGAGTTTTAGTAATTCAATTCAATTCTATTCAAGCAATCTTTAGGCTATTCTCTGAGATAAGTTTGTGTTTGTTTTAAGCTACTTTGTGCTTATTTAATATTCCTTTTGCTAGTTTGTTTATTATTTGATTTTGATCTACATTCCAATCTTATTAGAAAAGGGGAATTTCTGATATTCCTTCTTCTTGGATTCAAAATCAAATAGAACTAGCCCTTTTGATTTAAAATCAATTAGACTTAGAACCATTCTTAAAGTGAGTATTGGACTTTGAACGTTGAATCAAACTTCTACTCCGATTGGTTCTACCGGGGTTCTTCAAAAGGTGATTCAGGTATTTTACATTTTTATAATTTACTTTCTTTGGTTTTGTTTGAGATTTGCCAGAAAAATCTCATTATATTGGTTATCTGAGGAGAGCCAAAAAACTCAGATTGTGGGGTTTTTGGATTGTATAAGCCCGAGATCAAAGACACAATTGTGAAGGTTTTGGGTGAACCTATGAAACATATTTTGATAGTGCATGCTAATATGCCCTGTGTGAGGATATTAGGAGTGGAGTAGCATTCTGTGTGGCTGTTGGATAATAGTTGGTGTACACACAGGCGAACCACTATATATCGTTGTGTTGTGGATGTGCATTATTCTTTCATTCTTTTATTCATTCAGTTCTGTGGTTTGTATTCGTTGATGAATGTTGTAATCTTTTTATTCCAAGCAAGTGTGGAGAATGTTGTAATAACTTAGAATTTATTTCTGCAAGTTATTTTAATTTCCTTGCTTTTTATTCCTCATTGGTTTGTGATACAAAGGACGTTCTAGAAATAAGGTTGTCCTACCTAAAACCTTTGGTTTTTGTGTAAGGTTGTCCTTAGAACTGATAAAGTATCATTCTCTTTATTTTAGGCTATTGAGATTACTTTAAATTCAGCATTGTGCTTTATTTCTTTTATTATTCCGATGTTATTAGTTTTATTTGGCATTGCCCTATTCACCTCCCCTCTAGGGCATATAGCTAGGCCCTTTCAAGTGGTATCAGAACCTAATAGCTCGTGCCTATTGTTTATTTATTAGATTTATTTCCTGAACTAACGATCTAAACTATATCAAGATGTCAAATTTTGATAGCCTATCAGTCACTAGGCCACCACCCTTTAATGGCACAAACTATGCTTATTGGAAAGCTAGGATGAGGATCTTCCTGAAATCCTTGGATGAAAGTGTGTGGCTAGCCACAGTGAATGAATGGAACCCTCCTATCACTGAAGTAACTAATAGTGATGGTTCAAAATCAATGAAAGTAATGACCTATTCTCTTTGGACCACACTTCAGAAAAGTGAAAGTAGAGCACTAAATGCAATTACTTGTGCATTATCACCAGATGAATTTAAAAGAATCATCTCTTGTGAAAATGTAAAACAAGCATGGGATGTATTAGAAATGACACACGAGGGTACATCTATTGTCAAGAAATATAAAGTCCAACTCCTCATAATTAAATTTGAATAAATTCATATGGAGGAGAATGAGATGTTTATGGACTTCTATACTAGATTGAATGACATTGTGAACTCTAAGTAGGTTCTTGGTGATAGAATCTCAGAAAGTAAAGTGTGCGCAAAGATACTACGCTCACTTCCTGAACGGTTCAATTCTAAAGTGACCGCGATTCAAGAACTTCGTGATACGGATACCATGAGAGTTGAGGAACTAGTTAGTTCACTTCAAACCTATGAGTTGTCCTTTAAGGCTTCTAAAGGAAAATTAATTGCTCTCAAATCATCTAAAAATGTTTCACTAGAGAGCACTTCGGATTCAGAAAATTCTGAAGATGATATGACACTTTTAGAAAAAAAGTTTTACAAAATTTTCAAAAATAAGAAAAAAGTTAATTTTCAAAAGTCAAATGATAAGAGACGATCTAAACCTAGAACTCAAAAATCCTTGAAAGATAGTCAATGTTACAACTGTCAAGAGTATGGGCACTTAGCTAACAAATGTCTTAAAAAGGACAAATCAAAAAGGAAAAGCATGATGGCTACTTGGGATGAATCGTCTGATTCTGAATCCTCTTCTAAATCAGAAGATTCTGAAACCGAGTCGGACGAAGATGTTAAAGCCCTTACAACTCTAGCCAAGATCACCTTTTTAGATAATGATTATATATCTAGTGAAGAAAATCTGAATAGTGATTGCGATAATGAAGATGACCTTCAGGACGCTTATAATGCCCTGTATAAGGAGAGTTGTAAATTTGCTGTCAAGCTTAAATTACAAAAAGAAAAATTTTCTAAGCTTAAGGAAGATTATGAGTCTCTTGTGTTAGAAAAGTCTCTTATTTCTGATTCTTTTGAAAAAACCAAAAGTGATTTAGATTTCAAAACCTCCAAAATTGAAGATTTGAGATCCGAAAATGAGAAACTCAAAAATGAGGTAGCTTCTCTTCAGAGTTTAAAAGACACATGGAGATATGCCCATGGTGATCCTAAATTGAAAAAATTATTGTCCGGATCAAGAAAATGTGGCGATCGATCCGGGTTGAGCTATGATAAGAATACATCTCCTAAACAAAAGAACATTGCTCCTAAATTTGAAAAAGGAAAGTCTTCAATCTCAAAAGAATAGAATACTTATCAAGGTTTTTTCAAAAATTTAAAGACTTTTCAAAAACCTAAAAGTAGCCATGTCAACTTTAATTTTCAAAATCGAAATCCATTGGCTGAAAAAATAATCGATCTACTCAAGGTGCTATTAAAGTCTAACTCTATAGGTCTCTCCTATAACAATAGACAGAAAAAGAACATCTATACTCCTAAACCCAAAACAGTTCTAAAATGGGTTCCTAAAGTTGTCAGCTTGGTTGCCCACACTGCTTTCAAAGTTACAAGCCATTCAAAGTGGTACCTAGATAGTGGTTGCTCCAGGCATATGACAGGTGACAAAGCTTTATTCATCGATCCAAAAGATATGACTAATGGGTCAGTCACATTTGGTGATGGAAGCAATTGCAAGATCATTGGACAAGGTACGGTTCAGCTTTATAACCTTCCCTTATTTAAGAATGTTTTATATGTTTAGGGCTTAAAACACAACCTATTAAGCATTTCTCAGATATGCGATAACAACCATAGTGTGAAGTTTTCTAATCAAGGTTGTGAGATACTTGATAAAAGGGGTTCTGTTATATTAACTGGTAGCAGAACTTCTGAAAACTACTACATCGTTAGTGATGCAAGCTCATCTACTCAATCATGTTACATGGTCCATACTGATGAGACTGAATTATGGCATAAACGCCTTGGACATGTACACTATCGAAACTTATTTAGATTGAGCAAAAGAGAACTAACTAGAGGCCTACCCAAATTGCAAAGAGTAGACAAAATATGTGGTGAATGCCAATTGGGCAAACAGATTAGGAGCTCTCATAAGAAAGTGAACTCCAATACCACATCTAGAGCACTCAAGCTTCTCCACATGGATCTTATTGGACCAACCAGATCGGAGAGTCGAGGAGGCAAAAAATAGATCTTGGTTATCATAGATGACTATACCAGATTCACTTGGGTATCATTCTTAAAAGATAAAACTGAAACCCTGGATGAAGTGAAAAAGGCCATCAAACGAATCTAAAATGAGAAAGGTTCTCATGTTAGTAAGATCCGTAGTGATCATGGATCCGAATTCGAAAACAGTAGTTTTAAGAAATTCTGTAGCGAACAGGGAATATCACATGAATTCTCTGTGCCCAAAACACCACAACAAAATGGTATAGTTGAAAGAAAAAATAGAGTGCTTCAGGATATGGCTAATGTTATGTTGAATAGCATGAAGCTCTCTAGAAATCTTTGGGCTGTATTATTAATCATGTTTATACCAGTAAATCTGATAATACGACTGCATATGAATTATGGTTTGAAAAGAAACCTACTGTCAAATACTTTCGGGTTTTCGGAATCAAGTGTTATATTTTACGTGATCGTGAAAATTTGAGAAAGTTTGATACGAAGAGTGATGAAGGTATTTTTCTTGGTTATTCTTTAAACAGTCGAGCTTATAGGGTTCTAAATAAGAGAACTGGTGTGATTCAAGAGTCCATCAATATGGTCATTGATGATCATTTGAATACACCAGCTCCGAGTTCAGATGATGATGGAAGCTCTTATTATTGACAATCAAGATATCTCATCAAGTCAAAAAGAATCTGAACCAAGGACTGTTAAAGATCATCCAACCAATCAAATACTTGGAAATCCTTTCACTGGAGTTCGTACTCGCAAACAACTTGAGAACATATGTAATTATGTTTGTTTTACATCCCAAATAGAACCGGTCAATGTAAAAGAAGCACTTTCTGACGAAAATTGGATTGTTGCTATGCAGGATAAACTTAATCAATTTGTTCGTAATGATGTCTGGTATCTTGTTCCTAGACCTAAAGATAAACACATTATTGGAACAAAATGGATCTTTTAAAATAAGTCTGATGAGCTTGGAAATATTATACTAAATAAGGCTAGACAGGTTGTACAAGGGTACACTCAAATTGAAGGCATCGATTACGATGAAACCTTTGCTCCAGTCGCTCGCCTTGAATCAATCAGACTTTTTATTTCCATCGCATACTTTAGAAAATTTAAAATTTATCAGATGAATGTAAAGAGTACTTTCTTGAATGACGATTTACATGAAGAGGTGTATGTTGAACAACCTTCAGGGTTTGAAGACACCAAGTTATCTGACCATGTATTTCATCTCAAAAAGGCTCTCTATGGTCTAAAACACGCGCCCAGGGCATGGTATGAAAAATTGACTAAATTCTTACTTAGTCATAGCTTTCAAGTAGGAAGTGTCGATAAGACGCTCTTTGTTATGAAGAATAACAATGATATTTTGATGGTTCAAATATATGTTGATGATATTATTTATGGATCAACTTGCTCTAACATGTCTATTGAGTTTGCAGAGTTAATGAAATCAAGGTTCGAAATGAGCATGGTTGGCGAACTTAACTATTTCCTAGGGTTGCAAGTGAAACAACAACCTGATGGAATTTTCATTTTCCAGACCAAATATGCTTCAAAGTTGGTTAAAAGGTTTGGATTTGAGAATGGTAAGAACTTTGATACTCCTATGAGTACAACGTTAAGACTCTCAAAAGACTCTACAGGGAAAGATATAGATCCTAAACTATATCGTAGTATGATTGGTAGTTTGTTGTATCTTACTGCAAGTAGACCTGATATTGCGTTAAGTGTTGGAATTTGTAAGAGATATCAGTCTAATCCTAAGGAATCACATCTTACTGCTGTTAAATAGATTATTAGACATGTCGCAAGTACTATAAATCTGGATCTATGGTATCCTTTTGATACTAGTGTTCAATTAGCTGGGTACTCAGATGCTGATTAGGCCGGTAATATCGATGATAGCAAATCAACTAGTGGTGGTTGTTTTTACATTGGAAATTACTTAGTTTCTTGGTTCAGCAAGAAGAAAAGCTCAATATCGCTCTCCACCTCTAAGGCTGAGTATATTTCTGCTGGATATACATGTACTCAACTAGTTTGGATGAAACGCATGCTAAGCGATTATGGAGTTAATCAAGATTCAATGACCTTACATTGTGATAATTCTAGTGCTATAAATATTTTTAAAAATCCAATCCAGCATTCACGTATTAAGCACATTGACATTAGGTATCATTACATTCGTGAGTTGGTTGAAGAAAAAGTTATCTCCTTGGAATATATATCAACCGAAACTCAACTTGCTGATATATTTACTAAATCGCTCGACAAAAGTAGGTTTAATAAATTGAAATTTAATCTTGGTATGTACATTTTACATTAAATATTCTTGCTTGCACGTATCATAGTGTACTATATTTAGTAATATTTGTATTTAAATTTTAAATTTTTGCATTAAAAATGTATTTTTGGTCAATACTCGATCGGTCGTGGATGTACACGACCAGTCGTGGTATGATCGGTCGTGCACCGCAATCGACCGGTCGTGGTACTTGTGAACATGATATATTTGGGGAAAATCCCCTTCTTCATTTCCACTCCGACCTACGACGAGTCGTGGCTCGACCAGTCATAGGATTTCTTATTTTTCTTCAAGGTGAGTCCTATTTCATCAATTTTCTTGAAGATTCATGCTCTTTAGCTTTGATTTGATCATTGTATAGCTAGATTTCATCTCTTGTTGGATTTTTCAAGGGTTTCTTCTCAATTTGCTGATCTAGAGAAAACCCATCCTTTCTTTTGTGCATTTCTCTTGTTCTTTGTATATCTTCTTGAATATGGATGCTAGAGAAAAAAAGAAAACATCCCGTGGTCCATTTTTATCTAGATCTGCACCGATAACTAAACGGCACATTCGGTCACCCGAAGATGATTCTCAAGATGTATGAGATTTATGTGTCCGTAAAATTATCATTGAGCATAACGCTGACCTCAATCACATTGCTCCATTTGGTATTATCCCTCTCCTTGAATCTGTTGGTTGGACTAATATTTTACTTTGGGGTGGGCCTGCATACCAGTCCATTGCCCAATCAATGGTAGCATGCATCTCAGAATTTTCTCTTGATAATTTAACATTTTCAATTGATACTAGAGAAGAAAAATTTAAAGTAGACTGTCATTTGATATCAGGTATTATGGATATACCTGTTAATAATGAAGGTATACTGATTCATACTTTATACAATAAACTATCTAAATCGAAAAAACACATGTTAACACGAGATTTATGCAAAATTGATGTGCAATGGACACACAACGCGAATGCGCTCCCTTCAAAGTATCTGTTACCTAGATATAGAGTGTTACATTGTTTCTTCATTTCCAATGTGTATCCTCGGTCCGAAAATAAAACTGAGTTGACTTCTTTCATGGTTCGTGTGTTGCATTCTATTACTTCTGGTACCAAGGTCTGTCTTCCTTCTTTGATTTGTTATTTCATTATTCAGTTTCGTCTCCATCCGGGTCATAGTGATATTCCGTTTGGTTATCTTATGATTGTTTTAGCTACTCACATGCTTGTCGATAAGTCTGTTAATGAGGCACCAATTCATCATCTTATTTTCAACAATTTCAATCTTAATAAGATGAAGTTGGATTTGCTTCCTGGCCAACTAAATGAAGGTGGTGTTGGTGGTGATGGAGGTATTGGTGGTGAAGCTGGAAATGAAGGGGAAGCTGGTGATCTTCCACAACAAGATATTAATATGGATGAGATTTTTGATGAGATAGAATCTGATTCACCAAATGATCCAGATTATGATCCATCTAGTTATGATGCACGCCTTCGTGCATTGGAGGAGAAGGTTGATAATATGAATATAGCCCACGATATGCGATTAAGTACATGCGAAAATATCTTCGTCGCATTAATAGAGGGTTACACCAGATTGATCCGACTATCCCTGCTCCCTCCTCTGGATTAGATTAGGTGAATTATCTTCTTAATAGTATAACATTATCTTTTATTTTGGATATGTATTATGGATTATGGTTTGATAACATTGTCTTTTGGATATTGTATTATGGATTGATGATGGCTTGATGCTTCAGGTTTATATTTTGAAATATGCTTTGTCCTTTCATATCTCTTTCTCATTATCTGCTTATTACTCTTTATGTTCTCTCTCCTTTTGTGACTTTCCCTTGTCATTTTGTGACAAAAAGGGAGAGTAGTAAGGTAAAAGGGAGTAGTATGGAAAGGGGGAGTAATTAATTTGTTTGATTGATTGATTGAGAAGGATATGTGGATGAGAATATGTTATTGACAGTTTACATGAGCAGTACTCGTATTACTCAGGGGGAGTAGAGTAATTTGTGATTTCATGGCTCATGATTCCTTATTATCTTCTATGCTGTGTTTTGTCACAACTTTGACAAAGGGGGAGATTGTAAGTGCTATGATTTCATATCCCTTTGGTTGTCAAATTTTGTGGTGCCAAAACCTATATCTATGTCTTGTATATCTTGTGTTTCATGTCTGAGACTATTCATTGCAATCAAGACATCGCATTTCAAGACAAGAACTTAAATGAAGAAGTTTTCAAGTCATGGATGAAGAATTCAAGTATTGAAGTCTTCAAGTTTTACATGTTCAAGATTCAATAAAGTTCAAGTATATTAGAAGATTTTGTCAAGTCAAGATCAAGCTCAAGAAGGCCTACTACAAGATTTGTATATTCTTAAGCTTCTCTTAAGGGTCATCTGAGTGTACAGACTTTCAACGTCCATCTCACTTTTAAGGTTTGTTTGACCTTAGATTGACCTTAGGATGGACTTTACGGTAGGTCATTCTGGATACATAATTCATATATTTCAATATGCTTGTTTGGAGTGTTCTAAGACCAGTCATAGGGACTTCAAGACCAGTCCTGGCTCTGCTACGACCAGTCTTAAGTTTTTCAGGACCAGTCCTAGGTTGTTGAAAATTTTTGGATCTTTCTAGCTGTCCTACGACCAGTCCTGGACATCCTACGACCAGTCCTGTGAGTTCTACGACTCATCCTTCGACCAGTCGTAGCCCTACGACTCAAACTCCAGCAACCAAATTAAGGGTTCTACGACCGATCGTAGGTGTCCCATGACCAATCGTAGGTGGCCCACAACCGGTCGTAGACCACCAAGGACCGGTCGTGGAACTGCAAAATCTTATCCCGCAGAAATCTTTGAAAATCTTTGATGCTACGACCAGTCCTAGGATCCTAAGACTAGTCGTAGACGGGATTTTTTAGACTATAAATAGAGCACGAACTTCAGAGTTTTAGTAATTCAATTCAATTCAATTCAAGCAATCTTTAGACTATTCTTTGAGATAAATTTGTGTTTTTTTAAAGCTACTTTGTGCTTATTTAATATTCCTTTTGCTAGCTTGTTTATTATTTGATTTTGATGTACATTCCAATCTTATTAGAAAAGGAAAATTTCTGATATTCCTTCTTCTTGGATTCAAAATCAAATAGAACTAGCCCTTTTGATTTAAAATCAATTAGACTTAGAACCATTCTTAAAGTGAGTATTGGACTTTGAACGTTGAATCGAACTTCTACTCTGATTGGTTCTACTGGGCTTCTTCAAAAGGTGATTCAGGTATTTTACATTTTTGTAATTTACTTTCTTTAGTTTTGTTTGAGATTTGCCAGAAAAATCTCATTGTATTGGTTATCTGAGGAGATCCGAAAAACTCAGATTGTGGGGTTTTTGGATTGTATAAGCCCGAGATTAAAGACACAATTGTGAAGGTTTTAGGTGAACCTGTGAAACTTATTTTGATAGTGCATGCTAATATCCCCTATGTGAGGATATTAAGAGTGGATTAGCATTCTGTGTGGCTGTTGGATAACAGTTGGTGTGCACACAGGCGAATCACTATATATCGTTGTGTTGTGGATGTGTATTATTCTTTCATTCTTTTATTCATTCAGTTCTATGGTTTGTATTCGTGGATGAATGTTGTAATCTTTTTATTCCAAGAAAGTGTGGAGAATGTTGTAATAACTTAGGATTTATTTCTGCAAGTTATTTTAATTTCCTTGCTTTTTACTCCTCATTGGTTTGTGATACAAAGGACGTTCTAGAAATAAGGTTGTCCTACATTAAACCTTTGGTTTTTGGTGTAAGGTTGTCCTTAGAACTGATAAAGTATCATTCTTTTTATTTTAGGCTATTGAGATTACTTTAAATTCAGCATTGTGCTTTATTTCTTTTATTATTCCGCTGTTATTAGTTTTATTTGGCATTGCCCTATTCACCCCCCCCCCCCCTCTAGGGCATATAGCTAGGTCCTTTCAGGCCCAGCCTCGTCCACAGGGGTACGCTTCTTGCCCATTAGCGAAAGGATAGCGAAAATGGAGAAAAGGGTTACAACAACCTCCATAAAAGCCATGGAAGAGTGATGAAATGGAAAGAAAAGGCTGACCTAATCGAGTTTCCACGGATCAGGGCCTTCAAGGGGTTATGAAGGCTCAAAGGAAAAGGATATTAAAGTAAGAAAAGAACAAGATAGGATGTGTAATGGATTTGCACGATTTTGGAGCTTACAAGAGGGATTTAGAAGCTTAAATCAAGAGAAATGGGAGGATTTAGCGATGAGTATGGCTGAGCACGATGGAAGAACATGAGGCTTGAGAGAAAATAGAAGAAAGAAGGATTGGAAAGGCGATTTGAGAGAGGTATGGACGGTTTGAAGGAAAAAGGAAAAGCTTAAGAGTGTATTTTATGAAGGAAGTAGCAGAATAAGAGTGATAAAGACGAGGAACCATGGAGCATTGGGGTCCAAAAGACCCCAAACTCGGTCGGCTCGACGGCCCGACCCATCTGGGCCCGCCGGTTGGTGAGGCCTCACCTAATCGGTGAGGCCCTCGTCAGCCACTGGACAAATCGGCGAGGCCTCACCCATTGGGTGAGGGCCTCACCACCCCCTGGGTTTAAAAAAGTTAGGGTCCCACCCTGGAACACCCTGAAAGTTGATCGTTGGGCCCCCTCTTCCGATTTGAGCCGGTTCGGGTTATTTCGGAACTAATCTGATCTCTATGCACTTTTACCAATTTTTAGCGGCTGAAATGACATGAAATGTGGTCTATACCCATTGATTGACGGTGTAGACTTGATTTGGGGTCGTCGTGTGTGATCAGGAGTGTGCACGGACTCAATCTCGGCGATCATTTTCAGTAAACTTTCGCCAAAAGATAAACTGGGAGTCCTAGTTCTATTTCTAGATTGTTCTTGCACCCTCCTACGCTATAGTGGCATCAACGTGCATTGTGTGACCCTAACCCAGGTCCAGGTTAATCCAGATCATGCTCTGATACTAACTTATAATGCCCTAAAATTTGGGGGTTGAGCATAACTCAGCTCCCGAGTTTCAAAACATTACTTATGCAACATAATTGATGATGAATGTATGTTGTCTATGTTAGTGTATAAAACATGAAATAGATCAAGCCAGATCAGTAGAAAAAATTCAGGGATATTGAGGAAATACAAGAGGAAGACTTAAATACATATATAATTCAAAAATAATCCCCAAAAAGATACGTGCTCTGCCCAGGGCAATATATACAATTGTGTCTCAAAATACATATATCAAACTGTGCAAAATCAACCTATACATATCCCATAAATCCCCGCTAGTCCGGACAGGGCTCATATGAACCCACCTAAGAACTGCATAAATGAGAATGCATCCTCGTCCTCGTCAAAATCTGGCTCCACCTCGCAAGCATCGCCGTCACCTGCAACTAAGTCAGAGTCTGGTTGGTGTTTAAGAATCGTCCCAGAACGTGGGAGTGAGTGATCAACTTAATGGTACTATACATCAAAGGTTCATATGTCATCAATTCAATCAAGCAGTAATGATAAAGTAGTACAATCAAACATGTCCTAGATACTCTTGTTAATGCGAGAATGAATGAGATAATGATGCATGCCCTCACCACAAACTCCCTCATGTGCCATCATCTAACGATCGCGGCATGAATCACTACCACTGTACTCTCACACCAACGCCAATGACACATGTAGTGCAATGTCATGAGTATGATTACCAAGTTCTTATTAGTCCTTTTCATACAACAAGATTGGGAAGCTAAGACACCTCCCTTATATCAATTCCCAAACATTGATCCAGTCTAGGGTCGTCAGTCCTAGGAAATCTCATACGATGTACGGTTCTAGGTCGCTGCAAGGGCTGTCAGAGCTATTGCACGGAATCATTACACCACTCCCCCATCACCAAATCAATACAGGCCTAGCTATATCCTCGATACTGCAACAAGACTCGTCGCCCATATGCATTGTCAGGATATACTCAAGATTACTACAGAGGGCTCGTCACCAATCAATGTAGACCGACAGTAAGAATATAGTGTCCCATACCACCATAATCTTCTCACGAGAGTAGGGTGCTCACTGGTCACTATGGGGAGGCTCGTCGCCCCAGCGTAGGCTGACAGCTCGGCCACGGTGTCCCATACCACCATGTTCATCTCATTAGTCTTAGTGGATCACAGTACCAAGGTTAACGGGAGTTTCACTGGTAAGTTCAGTGCCTTGGATTCAAACAGTAGCGAACAAATATGGCGAACAAACATCGGTCAATCGGGTTAGTTGATAAGCTCAACTAGGCCAAGCACACGTTGAGTTGAACGACATGGAATGCATAAGCACTTTGTGTGGCCTAACCACTGTCAAACATCCCAAGCACCACTCAGATTCATTAGACTCATCTTGTGTGGCGAATACGACCTCAACCACTATTTATAGAACGGTTACCGATTACCTGGACTGTAGTATAGCCCCAATCACGTACAAGCTCAAATATAGGTATATGATTCATATCCTACTTTCATATGAACATTCATGAAGTGTAACTTAAATGTAAATACAGCACATGGAGGAAATCATACATACATTTAATATGATTCATCTAGGTTAATCAATCCATGGAGGAAATCATACAAATAATTAAGGTGAGTGAGATTTATATCTCAACAACCTAAGAAGTCATTCTTTCCTAACTACTAATTCACTCAAGCATTTATCCAAACACTTAGACTATACTATTCAACATACATCACGTATGTCGATTCCATTACGTATTAGGGCAAGTCCTTTCGCCAATGAGTTGCTGCATACATATCATGCATATATCTACGACAAATAATCATGGCAATCAAAACAATAATTTCTATATGTCTACGGTTATTCTAACATATACATGAAATACACTATATATAACATAAAGTATATATATACGTAAATTGAAACGGATAGCGCATTTTGCATGTGTAATGGCAATCACAACATGAATAAAACATTATCTAACATTGAAAGCCTTGAAAACCATAACCTAAGCGTATATAGTCCGCACCTTAAACCAGAAAATCTGTATTCGATATGATTCAGACGATATGTCTTCGTCAACGGCGGATACGCTACCTATGGCATGAAACAGTTTTGCTATAACTTCTTTAAAACTATTCTAGGCTTCAAAATAGGTAAGGGTTTACTTAACTTATCCAAAAATGGAATCAGAATCGCCGGAAGAACGATTCAGATATGCAGGTTCGATGTATAGATGAACTGGGAAGAGTCCTACGGAGAATCCACAGGTTCTCTCTCACTTTCTCTCTTTTCTCTCTCTTAAGTAGATAGGGTTTAGGAAATTCGTATGGAGTTTGGGAATGAGGGTTTTAAGTCTTTTTATAAGTCTAAAGTCAACGAAAATAGTCTTAGGGCCAAGGTATACTTAGGTTATAACCAAATCGGGCTCTTTCTGATCCAATGGAGCACTTCTGGAGGTCCTCTTATCAAATGTGGTCGGACCTAAGCTCACTAGCATCGGATCTTTAGTAAGTTAAGTTTTCAGTCCGATCGGGTTTTCAGATCGTCTATGGTGGACCAGCTTCAATTCAACGGTTACCGAAAGTCGATCAGGGTTACAAGTACTTTGACATGAAAGGGCCACCTTTCCTGATCCGAGGGTGAATTACTTAAAATCTAACGGTCAGAACGCTTAGAAATAACGCACAAGCGAAACTATCCAGATTACTTAAAATTTTATTTTATTTTCTAAAAATCTTTATTTTCTCACTCTCTTTACTCCGAACTCAAGGAAATAGTCCCAAGACATCGTTTGGGCTTGATTTTTGAGGTGATTGTTAAGTCCAACTAGGCGATCGTAATGGTCTAAATTCATAGCTATCAGACTTTCGACATGCGGTCTAGATCCAATACAAAATTACAAAGCATTCCTGGGAGCAACTGGGTTTAGAGTTGGATCCTAGATTTCAGGGTAAGATAGCGTCAATGATTCTATAGGTTTTGGGTCTTACAGATCGTATTGAAAGTTTTTGGTGCAAATTTCATAAGTAATCTAGTTTAGCGCTAGCTAAAACACATTAAATTTCTAAGGGATTTAGTTCTAGTTGATTTCTGCTAGAGGTAGTACTCGGGCCTACGTACGAATTTTTTCTAAGTCGTTACACCCCATCATGATGTTTACTTTCCTTGCATTAAAGAGGTCATGTAGACCATCCATTTTTGGTGGAGAAAGATCTCCACCGTTGATCTTTGAATTGGTGGGCCCACTTGTATTGGGACCCACTCGATGTACAATTGAATGCAAGGGAGGGCTCATAGTGGCGGAGCCCTCCATCACACGTGTTTCACTCTCTTTTTCCCTCTCTCTCCCTCTCTTTTTATTTCTCTTCATGTGATGATGTGGCTATGTGGCCCACCCGGATGGATCCCACCATAAGGCGTGTATTTTATCCAAACCATCCATAAGCGAGGCCCACTTTATATCAGTATTGTATCTACGCCATTCACCATTTAGTGGCCCACCTAAGCAGGGCCCACCTCATGGTCGTCATTTTCCCAGACCGTCCAGCGTCCAAGGACGCTGGATGTCAAAGTAAAACACAAATATTAGCTTGTTTCAAAGCCTTTGGAAAGGGCCACTTGCATAGACCCCGCCTTGATGTATGTATATAATCCACAACATCTATTCCATTTACCAACTCGTTTTAGGCGTTGAGCCAAAAAATGAGGTTGATCGGAGTATTTAGTGGGCCGTAGTGTTGAAAACAGTATTATTACCTTTGAAATCTATCCAGATTTTTTTTATACGCTGAAAGAGGCCCGATATTGGTCTTGATAGATTTGTTATTGGCAGTGGAATCTAATGGCTGGGATGGATCTGTCCGGTGCGGGCCCTACACGTGAAAAACCATGAAATCTCAGATTTAAAAAAAATAAATAAATATGAAATATGCAGCAAGCCTGCTACTGCCAGAGGTGCAGGCAGCGTCTGCGCATGCGGACGAGCATCCCAGTAGGGACCCACGGCTCCATCCGTGGGCCCCACCATGATGTATATTTTGAATCCACACCATCCCTGAGGTGGACCACCCCCTAAGGTGGGTCCCCTCCAAAAATTAGCTTGATCTAGATCTCAGCAAGAAACAGCGATGATTGAACTCTACCATTGAAATCCTTTTTGGGCCCACGGGAGTTTTGAATCAATTTGATATTTCTTTTTCCTCTTCAATGTCAAGTAAGGGTGACCTTATCAACGAATCGGATGGCATATAGGCATGATGGTGGGTCCCACAGTGATGTAGGTGTTCTAGTCACACCATCCACTACTGTGGACGGTGGATCCCACCTAGATGTATGTGTTTCATGAATGTCGTCCAGCAACTGGACGGCTAGTGGACCCCTTATGATATGTGTTTTATTTGCACTGTCCAAGGACAGTGGGCCCCACCATGATGCATGTGCTACATGCAAACTGTCCACCCATTTTAAGAGCTCATTTTATGACATGAGCTAAATATGAGTCAGATCTAAGGTTTAGGTGGAGCCCACCATGACATGTGTTTCATTCATGTCAACCATCATGAGGTGGGACCCACCATGACATGTGTTTCATTCATGTCAACCATCACGAGGTGGGACCCACCATGATGTATACATGTCTTTGTCGTTCATTTGAGGTGGCCCATATTGATGTATTTGTGGCCGTTGTTAAGGCCCACCTTGGCGATTACAGGCCCCGATTAGTGTGGCTCATTTAATATATGTAAGGCCATATGATTAGGCTCACCTTGATATGAATGTAAGGTCCATGGGATTAGGCCCATTTGACATATATAAGGCCCATAGAATCAGGCCCTTTGGACATATATAAGGCCCATGGAATCAGGCCCATTGGGCATATATAAGGCCCATGAAATCAGGCCTATTTGACATATATAAGGCCCATGGGATTAGGCCCATTTGACATATATAACGCCCATGGGGTTAGGCCCATTTTGATATATTCCAAGGCCATTAGTTAAGGCCCATTGTGATATACTCTAAAGCCTGCAAGTTATGGACCATTGCAATGTATATAAGGCCCGTTGGTGAGGCCCATTAATGTGGGCCATTTGATGAATGTAAGGCCCATGTGATATGGGCCATTCAATGTATCCAAGGCCCATGGGTCGAGGCCCGACGGGGTGTCCTTAGAGTCCATTGCAAATGTGTGATTTCCCATGGTTCATGTAATGATATTTATGACGGGGCATGCCTAGGGAATAATGATGGTTTGATGTCCACATTGTAAGTACAATGTTGGTTAAATGTCCGCATTGTAACTCTCCTTAGGGCCCATTGATAGGCCCATACTCTTTAATATTCATCACTTGATAATATGCTTAGTATAATCCCATGACTCATGCCCATATGCAACATATGTATGCTTGAAATGAGTAGTGATTGATCATAACATACGCCATTGGGCAGACCATTTACGGAACTCGTTATGAGATGGAGTGCCCCGCATGATCGCATAGTACACGCTGGATTGCTGCATGATTTGACGGTGTGATTCATGCATCTCGCATATGTGTGACTTGATCACTGCATGCCCTAGCGACATCAGGGTCGTGGCTCCACAGGCACATCGTGGATGACCGTATTGGATACCAAAAATACTTTGTTCTAGCACTGTGGGCACTTAGGATGTCCTTGGGTGAAAGTCCCAGAACCTTTTTGGTACCAGGAGCTGCTCCAACGTCTAGACCGAGTGGATACATGAGTGCCCGAGTGCCGAATACGAGTAGGCCGCGTCTCCCACTGTGTCATGGTCGGTTGGAAGGGGGTGTGGCCTTATCTGCCTGAGTGAGGGAGCTATAAGCTAGGCTGAGTTTGACCAGCTCGCAAATGAGTCCACTATCGATGAGCCGGGTAGGTATTGGTAGACTACTGATCAGGCGGATAGTGAGGTATATTCCGCTTACTTGGCTGTGCAGCTAGGGAGGAGGTAGTCAGTGTGAGTGTATTAGACCCTAGTGATATTCAGAGAGGAACTATATTGATATGTGTACTTGATGAGTACCAACATGCTTGGATTGCATTTCGCATATGAAATTCGGCTATGTAAGCCTCACATTTGCATCGGTGTGGTCGATAGCATTCATATCTCGCATCGCATGGCCTTGGTATGGCCGATAGCATTCATGCCTTGCATCACATAGCATTGGTATGGTTGATTTTATTCATGGACTTACCGCATACTTGGATTGCATTACTTTGATATTGTACACTTGACGTTTTCCTTGCACACACACTTACACCACCCTCTAAGCTTTTGTAAGCTTATGCACGATAGTTGCGTGTAGGTAGCATTGGACAACAACATCGCTGAGGCAGGAGTGTGCATCTAACTATTTTGGAGCTTTTGATCACCTTGTATTTCCCCTTCTGCATTGTACTTAAAGTTTTTGATTTAGTGGATATGTGGTGATGTTATTTTGTAACTTGGTTATGCTTGTGGTTATGCTCCATTATAATAAAAAAAATTCATTCTGAAAATCCTCCTTGTAAGATCATAGGATCAGAATCTGGCATATGATTACCAGAAGCTGAGAATGGGGCACTACGAAGGCTGTCGGCATCAGATTTGGTGATCGAGATTCCTGTGAATCCAATTTTTGGGTTTGGGGCGTGACATGAAGCCTGTGATAGAGCATTTATAGAGTTGAAGGACCGCCTCATGTCCGCTCTTGTCCTCACTCTTCCCTCTGGGAGTCATGGATTTGTTGTATTTACCGATGCTTTGCGTATTGGCTTGGGTGCTGTCCTGATGTAGCACTAGAGACCAGTGGCTTATGCGTCTTGCCAACTCAAGGTCCATGAGCTGAACTACCCCACGCATGATTTGGATCCGGCAGCAATCGTCTTCGTACTGAAGGTGTGGAGACATTATCTCTATGGGGTCAGGTTCAAGCTCTTCTCCAACCATAAGAGCTTGAAGTATCTATTCTCTCAGTCTAAGCTGAACATGAGATAAAAACGCTGGATGGATCTTCTGAAGGACTATAATTTTGATCTCTAGTACCACCCAAGCAAGGCGAATGTAGTGGCATATGCCCTCAGCCATTCAGGAGTGGAGGATGCTCGAGGATATAGAAGAGTATGACTTTAATTTTAGTCTGCAGTCTTCTATCGTTCAGCTATCGAGCCTGTCGATTCAACCCTCTCTTGTCGAAAGGGTGATCGAGGCTTAGCAGACAGACGAGTCATTATAGGATTATTGAGTAGAGGCAGCATCTGAGAGTTAGACAGATTGACAGATTGGTTCTGATGATGGACTTCGCTTCAGAGGCCGATTATGTGTCCCGGATATTCCTGAGTTGCGCAGAGATCTTATGACTGAGGCGCATCGATCACAGTTTTCTATCCACCTTGGCTCGACGAAGATGTATTGTGATATGAAGTAATAGTATTATTGGGGGGGGATGAAGTGCCAGATCGCCAGTTTTGTGGCCGAGTGTGACACATGCCAGCGTGTCAAAGCTGATCATCAGAGACCCTCTGGTCTATTGCAGCCGTTAAGCGTCCCGACATGGAAGTGGGAGCACGTATCGACAGATTTCATTATGGGCTTTTCGAGGACTCAAAATGGTCACGATGCTATCTGGGTCGTTATTGATCATCTGACGAAGTCGACACATTTTCTTACGATTCGTGCGACTTGGCCTTTGGGCCAGCTTGCGAGATTATTCATCGAGGAGATTGTAAGACTGCACAGCGTTTTGATCTCTATCGTTTTGATAGAGACCTGAGGTTCATATCTCAGTTTTGGAAGAGCTTTTAAAGAGCAATGGGGTCTGTTTTACAGCTTAGCACTGCGTACCATCCGCAGACCGATGGCTAGACCGAGAGGGTCAATTAGATCCTTGAGGACATGCTTCGGGCCCGTGTGATTGACTTTAGGGGTAGCTGGGATGAGCATTTTTGATTGACTGAGTTTGCATACAACAATAACTACCAGTCAACCATTGACATGCTCCTTTTGAGGCATTGTATGACAGAATGTGCAGATCTCCGAGTTGTTGGACTGAGGTTGGAGAGCGGCGTTTCCTAGGTCCCAAGCTTATACAGCAGATGTCAGAGGCTATCAATATCATCGGGCAGAGGATGCGTAGAACTTAGAACTGGCAAAAGAGTTTTACTGATCATAGGCGTCGTCCCTTAGAGTTTACTGTAGGGGACCATGTGTATCTTAAGGTCTCACCCATGAAGGGTGTAGTTTGATTTAGAGCGAAGGGCAAGCTTGCCCTGAGATTCATTGGACTTTTTGAGATCATTGAGCGCGTTGGTGTCGTGGCCTATCGGCTTACCCTACCATCTCAGTTGTCTAGCGTCCACAACATTTTTCACATCTCTATGTTGAGGAAGTGTGCCTCAGACGTAGTTCCTATTATCGATTGGCAGCCATTGGAGGTTCATGAGGACGCCTCCTATACTGAACAGCCGGTTCACATCCCTGATCAAAAGGAGCAGGTCCTCCGGACCAAGGTCATTCCGTTGGTGAAGTTTTAGTGGGGTCACCATTCTGTTGATGAGGTATCTTGGGAGCGTGACGCCAATATTCAAGAGCGCTATCCCCATCTCTTTGATGATTGATTATATGTTGTATCATGTATGTTGTCCCCGATTTTATATGATGATGAGATGTTTCTTCTTCCTTATGAGTTATGTTTGGTTACGATGATTGTGTAAATTTTGAGGATGAAATTTTAATTTGGAGGGGAGAATTATAAGACCCGTATCCTAGACCGTACCGTTCCATATGCTTCCATGATCCTCCCGGTCGAATCCCGGCAACTCTCACTTGTATTCGACATTTACGCATGATCCTAAGCTGAGTCTTGCATACCAAAGTCAGCTCGACCCGAAACTTGTACACTAGCGACTGCGCCATCACCGCGGTTCCAACACTGCGACTCACCCACCAATTCGATATCAGTTGGAAAAAAAAAACGCTGCGCGTTGTGAATTTTGAGAGAATCTCTACAACATGTTACCTCCATCAAGTATACCACCATACCACCTCACCCTACAATAAGTACCAACACCCATCCCTCCTTTTTCCCAAGCCAACTCTCTCTCTCCCCTACCCATCCCTCTTTTACAAAATTTTAAACCAAACTTTACCTATCCATCTCCTTTCCTTACAACCACCACTCCATCCATCCCTTTAATCCATCATTTCTCTATTTCTCTCATTTCTCAAAACTCACTCCCAAGCAACACCACACGTCAAGCCCTCCCAAGCTCTCCCAAATCATCAAGTGTGGCCCACATTTTCACCCTCTCATCTCTCATCCCCACTATCAAAACTCCATCAACCACCATCAAAAGTTGAGCATTGGAGCTAAGGGGACTGAGGGACCAAGAAGAAGGTCGACAGGTGGGTGATCCACCATTGATTCTTATTTTAGGGCCCACTTGTTGGTGGGACCCATTTTGATGTATGTGATGTAACCATGAGGGACCCATAGTGGCGGGGTCCCTCTATCACCATCTCTCTCTCTCTCTTTATATGATGATGATGATGAAGGGGTGTGTGGCCCATCTGGTGTGTGTGTGTCGCACCATGAAGTGTATATTTTATTCATGCCATTCACCTTCATGGAACCCACCTAACGGATGTGTTGGTCTACACCTTCCAGCCCATTAGCGGCCCTGGATGGAAGGAAAAGAAGGAAGGAAAAACAAAAATACCATGTTGATCCAAATAGGTGGGCAACGTCCATATGGGACCCACCATGATACCTGCGTTGTTTCCACACTATCCAGCGTTCAGGGACGCTGGACATGGCATTATAGTGAAGTGTGAATTGGACAGTGGTGTACTATAGGTAAAAAAATAGCTTCGGTTCAAAGCTTTTGGGTGGACCACTCATGTAGGCCCCGCCTTGATGTATAAATTAAATCCACGTCGTCCATTCCATTTCTCAGCCCATTTTAGGCGTTGAGCTGAAAAATAAGGCCAATCCGATAATCAAGCAGGCCATACCATAGAAAATTGTGACTTCTACCATTCAAGACTGTTAGGGCCCACTCTAATGTTTATATACACCAAAACACATCTCATATTGGGCTCATTTAGTCGATCATGAGTCGTAGAATCCAATGGGTGGAGTGTATCCACCTAATGCAGGTCCCACTTAGGGAAAACCACAGAAAAACTTTTTTTTAAAAAAAATACCCAGCAGCAGGCGTTGCAGCTGCTGTCGTCCAAAGGATGGCGCAACAGCGTCCTATTGCGCTGTGGACGGTGGCCTGGGACCGTGGGTCCCAGCCGTGGGCCCCACCATGATGTGTGCAGAACATCCACTCTGTGCATTTGGTATGTCCCCTTTAGGATAGTGGGCCCCCCAAAAATCATCCTTATGCAGAGCTTGGGTGGCCCATGTCACAAGGAACAATAAGGATTAACATCTACCTTTGAAACCCTTTCTGGGTCACAGAAGTTTTGTATCGATATGAAATTTTTTTTCCTCTGCATCCGGGTCCGTGTGACCTTATCAATAGATTGGATGGTAGATAAACGTTATGGTGGGCCCCACGTGGGACCCACTATAGTGTTTGCATTTTAGCCACATCATTGGACGGTGGGACCCACTATGATGTATGTGTTTAATCTATGTCGTCCAGCCATCTTTGCAGGGCTGCTGGATGGGAGGGGACCCCACCATGAGGTATATGCTTTATCCATGTTGTCTATCCCTATGGAACCCACCATGATGTATGGGTTACATCCAAACCGTCCATCCAATGGCAAGCTCATTTTAAGGCTTGAAGTAAAAATATGATAGGTCTATTTATCAAGTGGACCACACTGCATTGTGAGGACTGAACGTCTACCATTGAAATACTTTGAGAGTGCAGAAGTTTTGAATCAATAGGAAATTTATTTTTCCTCTTCATTCAGGTCTGTGTGACCTTATGATCAGATTGGATAGGAAATAAATGCTATGGTGGGCCTTCAAAATTTTAATGGTGGAAGTTATTATCACCACTTATATTTGGGTGTGGCCCATTTGATATACATGGGGCCCATTGATGTACATATGGCCAATGTGATATGGCTCACTTGCCATATGAGGGCCCATGTGATGTATTCAAGGCCCATGGGTTATGGCCCATTGCAATGTACATAAGGACCATTGGTGCGGCCCATTAATACGGCCCACTTGATGAATATGTGGCCCATGTGATGCAACCCATTTGATGTATTTAAGGCCTAGCGGGATGTAGATAAGGCCCGTTGTAATGTGTGATTCCACCATGGTTTATGTAATGATGTTCATGGCAGGCCGTGCCTTGGGACCAATGATGGTTTGATGCCCACATTGTAAGGATGATGTTGGTTAAATGTCCGCCTTGTCACTCTCCCTAAGGCCCATGGATAGGCCCATACTTGCAGTGTGTAGGCCATCTAGGACCATCTTCGTTATGAACGGAGTCCATCACCATATAACATGTTTAGTATATATCCATGATTCATGCTCATACGTATCATATATATGCTTGATATGAAGAGTGATTGATCATAGCATATGCCTTCGGCAGATTATTTATAGGCTCCCTAATAGGCGGAGTTTCCCTTCATTAGCACGGTACGCACAGGATTGTTGCATGTCTGGTAGAGTGATTCATGCACTTGCATTTGTGTGATTGTGATTATTGAATGCCCTAGCCACATCTGGGCCATAGCCTCCACAGACACATGTGGATGGCTGGATTGGATATCGAAAATACTGTTTCTAGCAGTGGGGCGCCATAAATGTCCATGGGTGAAAATTTCTAAATCCAATGGTACCAGAGGATGACTTTAACGTCAAGACTGAGTGGATACATGAGCGCACGAGGGCCATATACTAGTAGGCCGCATCTCCCACTGTATCATGGTTGGTTGGAAAGGGGTTTGACTTTAGTCGCCTAAGTGAGGGAAAAATTTCTAGGTTGAGTTTGACTAGCTTGAGGAATGAGTCCGCAATAGATGAGTCGGGCCCGATATTGGCAAGCGGATAGTGAGGTCTCTTCCACTCTCCTAGTTATGCATTCGGATAGGGGCTGCAAGCTGGCGTAGAGTGTACTAGACCCCGGTGATTATCTAGAATGAGAACTATATTGATATTTGCTGAGCTGTATGAGGATTGATATGCTTGAGTTGCATCTTGTATCGCATGGTCTTAATATAACCGATAGCATTCATATCTTGTACCATATAGCCTTAGTACGGCTGATTGCATTTATGTACCCATTAGCATGATTCTGCATTACTCTGGCATTGTATTCTGAGTACGTTCATACTACGCACACACTTACACCACCCTTTAAGGTTTCTATAAGATTATGCATGATTGATGCATGCAGGTAATGCCAAGACGCATCCTTAGCCTCGCCAAAGTTGGTGCGTGCAGTCAAGATTTTGGAGTTTTTGTTATTATCATTATCTTGTATTTTCCTTTCATACATATTGTACTCAAAGTTATTGATCATAGTGAATTTTGTGATGGTGTTCTTGTGATTATTTTTCGTGGGTTAAGCTTATGTTTATGCTCATTACGAATCAAATCATGTTTGAAATCCTCCTTATAGGATCTTAGGATCAGAACCTGGTGTAAGGGTGCCGGGAGCCGAGAATGGGGTGCTGTGGAGGCTGTCAGCGCTGGATTCAGCAATCAAGAATTTTGTGAGCCCATTTTTTGAGTTTAGGGCGTAACATAATTTGATCTCGGGCCAGCTAAATTTTGAATAAATCTTATGCTGTATAATCCGAGTACCATTGGATCAAATCTGGTGAACTATGGCTAACCAAATCCAATCTTATGCTAGTCGAAGTTGCAACCTCTTTTCCTATAAATTGCGGCTTTCTCTCATTCTAAATAATAGTGAAAATTAATATAATCTTTCTACAAGAGAGAGAAGCTCAAGTCCTCAATAAAGCTATCAGTGTGGTATTTATAAAATTTATTTTATAGATTATTCAATTCCCTTATCTCTAGATCGTTTTAATCTTATTCTAAAAGGGTAAACTATACTCTTCTTTGAAATTGAAGAGAATTAAATCAAGTAGCATTTGAGTTTTTCATTGTTAAAATCTATAGAACCCTAGACTCTTTCTGTCTTATTGAACACTTCGACATATATGTTTAAGAAAGAAGTCCTGCTACAAGCTTCTGTCACGTCTTCTGCATTTGAGGATAAGTACATTTATTGCTTTCTTATTTAGGTTTTTTCCTGAGATAGCCTGTGAAAATCTTAGTGAGGTTTTTTCTAAGATAGCCTGTGAAAATCTCAGTGGGGTTTCTATTTATGATAGCCTGTGAAAATTATAAAATGGGTTTTATTATGGTGAGCCTGTCAAAATCACAAGGAACTGTATCATGTTGTTAAGGTGAACCTATGAAAACCTTATCATAGTGAAAGCCAAAATTACGAGGATAGTGATTTTGGGAGTGGAGTAGGAGTGGTTGTTTTAAACACCGAACCACAATAACTCCTTGTGCCATTGGTGAATGCTTTATTCTTTTTGGTAATTAGATGTTATTTATTATTTCATTCTTGTGATGAATATTGTAATCTTTTTATATTCTCTTGCTAGTTTGAAAGATTAATTTTAAAGACATTCGTGAAATAAGGTTATCCTACCTAATATTTTAGGTGAAGATTGTCTTACGAATTATTTGGAATCAAGGTTTCAATACTCAAGCGATTGAGATTTTTGTAATATTTACATATTCAACATTTATTTCGATTATTTGGCATTATCTTATTCACCCCCTGTAGGACATCACTAGCTCTCTATTTCAAGTGGTATCAGAGCGGGTTGCTCTTTTTATTTTTTATTTTTGGATTTACCTCCTTGAACTAGATCCAGAGATATAAGGTGTCAAATTATGAAAGCTGATCCATTACCAGGCTACCTCCCTTTGATGGTTATAACTATTCTTACTGGAAAGTCAGGATGAGGATTTTCCTCAAATCTATTGTTGAAAGTGTGTGACAAGCTACTGTAAGTAAATAGATCCATCCTATGATGGAAGTAGTAGGCGATGATGGAACCATATCAATGAAAGAAACCATATACAATTTTTGGACTACTATTCAGAAAAGTGAAAATAGTACAAATGCAAAAGCCTTAAATGCAATAACTTGTGATTTATCGACAGATGAATTCAAAAGAATCATTTCATATGATACAACTAAACAAGCATGAGATATTCTCGAAATGACACATGAAAGAACTACTATTGTCAAAAAATTTAAAATCCAAATCCTCACAACCTAATTTGAGGAAATTCATATAAAAGAAAGTAAGTCTTTTATGGACTTCTATACGAAACTTAATGACATACTAAATTCCATGTGGGGTCTTGGAGATAGAATCCTTGAAAGTAAGGTTTGCATAAAAATATTACGATCACTTCCTGATAGGTTTAATTTAAAGGTTACTGCTATATAGGAATTGAGGGATATAGATACTTTGAAAATTAAAAAGTTGGTTCACTTCAAACTTATGAGCTGAATTTCAAAGTTCCTAAAATCAAGTTCATTGCTCTTAAATCTTCTAAATTTAATTCAAAGGAATCTAATGTAAATTTTGATTTTGAAGAAAACGAAAATGATATGGTTATGTTGGAATTTTTTATAGAAATTTCAAAAATAAGAAAACAACATATTTTCAAAAACCATTTGATAAAAAAAAAAAAGGAAATTTTGAAATTTTAAAAATCTAAAATAAAAGACACCCAATGTTTTAACTATTTTGAATATGGGCATTTAACTTTTAAACATCCTAAAATGGATAAATATAGAAGAAAAGGCATGATACCCACTTAAGATGAATCATCAGAATCTGAAACTAATTCTGAAACTGATGAATCAGACCAGAAAAATGCAAATGATTTGAAAGTCTTTATGACTATAGCCTGAATCACTTCTTCAGATAACTGTGATATATCTTACTATGAAACTCCAAGAAGTGACTCTGTAAATGAAGACGATCTTCAAGATGCATATAATGCCCTATACAGAGAAAGTTATAAAATTGTGGTCAAATTGAAATTTTAAAAAGAAAATTATGCTAAACTACAATTAGAACTTAAAAAAGTTGTTTTAGAAAAATCTCATTTTTTCGAGTGTTTTGAAAAGACTAAATACGATTTGAGTTTTAAGTTTCTGAATTGCAAAAACTTCAAACTAAAAATGAGAAACTAAAACTTGAAGTTTTCTCCCTTCAGAACTCAAAGGATAATTGGAAATATACTCTCGGTGACCAGAAACTTGAAAAATTGTTAACCTCATGTAGGTGATGTGGTGACAAGTCTAGAATGGGTTATATTAAAAATAACTCTTTAAAATCTAAGAATTATGCTCCTACCTTGGTAAAAAGGAGAATCCTCTAACTCTAAAGCAGAGACTCTAAAAGATTTAAACTATAAAAAGAATGACTTTAAAAACTCAAAACCTATTCAAGTCTCTAATAGAAAATATAGTGCCAACTACCAACATCAAAGGAATAATAACAAAAATCCTTCTTTAGCTGATAAAATAGTGGACTTGCTTAAAGAGCTATTGAAATCCAACCCTAATAAGAGGAGTATATAGAAAAAGGAGAAATCCTAACTCCCTAACATAGCGTAAAGCCAGAGATCCTACTAAACCTAGAAAAGTAATGAAATGGGTTCTAAAGGTTAAGTGTCTAGTAATCCACACAGGTTTTAAAGCAAGTAGCCATTTAAGATGGAACCCGGATAGTGGATGTTCGAAACACATGACAGGTGATAAGGCCATAATCTCAAACATCAACTAAATAAATGACAACTCAGTTGCATTTGGAGATGGAAGCAATTGTAAGATAATTGGCCAAGGTAATGTACAACTTCCTAACTTACCTCTCTTTGAAAATGTTCTATATGTTAAAGGATTAAAACATAATCTTTTGATCATATCTCAGATCTATGATAATAAACATAGCATAAAATTTTCAGATCACAGATGCGAGATAATAAATGAGAAAGGAAATGTAATATTAAATGGTCGCAGAACATTTGAAAATTGCTATATAATTGGTAACTCTTGCTCAACAAACCATTCATGTTACATGGTCCAAACAGATGAGACTGATCTATGGCATCAACGTCTTGGATATATAAATTATAGAGATTTATATAAATTGAGAAAAAAATATCACTTATGTGCCCTACCCAAAGTGAAAAAGATAAAAAAAGAGTTTGTGGCACATGTCAAATAGGCAAGAAAGTTAGGAGTAGTCACAAGAAAGTGAACTCCTTAGCCACAGCTAGACTTCTTGAACTTTTCCATATGGATTTAGTCGAACCAACTAAAATGGAGAGTAGAGGTGAAAAGAAATATTTTCTAGTTGTAGTTGATGACTACACTAGATATACTTGGGTAGTTTTTCTAAGAGAAAAATCAGATACTCTTGATGAAGTCAAAAAACTTATAAAACGTATCCAGACTGAAAAAGAGTTATCTGTGGTCAGAATTAGAAGTGATCACGGAACTGAATTCAAAAATAGAAATTTTGAGAAATACTACAATGATCATGGTATATTATATGAATTCTTTGCTCCAAAAACACCTCAGTAAAATGGGGTTGCTGAAAGAAAAATAAAATTTTACAATAAATGGCTAGTGTAATGCTAAATAACATGAACTTACCTAAAAATTTATGGGTTGAAGCTGTTAGTACTGCATGTTATATAATTAATTGTGTTTATATTAGAAAAGCTAAAAACAAAATAACTTATGAACTATGGTTTAGCAAAAAGCCCACCTTTAAATATTTTTAAACTTTTGGAAGTAAATGCTTTATTTTACGTGATATTGAAAACTTGAAAAAATTTGAAGGCAAAAGCGATGAAGGAATATTTCTAGGTTATGCCCTAAATAGTTGGGCATACCATGTTCTTAACAAAAGAATTGAGATTATATAAGAATCTATAAATGTTGTGATAAATGATCAATTGATCACGCCCAATCTTGATCAAGATGATGATGATATCAATTTAGTTAATCTACCCAAAAATTCATCTAAATCAAACAATACTGAGGTAAGGTTACTCAAAGACCATCCGACTAATCAAATACTTAGTAACCCTCACACTATTATTCAGACAAGAAGACAACTAGAAAATATATGTAATCATGTCTACTTTACTTCCCAAATTAAACTATGCAATGTAAATAAAGCGATCGCTGATGAAAGTTAGATAAATTCCATGCAAGATGAATTAAATCAATTTATTAAAAATGATGTATGGTATTTGGTTTCTAAACCTACTAACAAACATGTGATTAGAACCAAGTAAAGTTTTAAAAATAAAACTAATGAAATGAGGAACATTATTAGAAATAAGGCATAACTGGTTGTACAAGGTTATACTCAGATAGAAGATATTGATTACGATGAAACCTTTGCATCAATTGCGCACCTTGAATCAATCAGATTATTTATTTTCATTGCATGCCATAAAAAATTTTAAATTTATCAAATAGATGTAAAAAAAAAAAAGTACTTTTCTAAATGGTGATATAAATGAGGAAGTCTATGTTGAATAACCAAAGGGTTTTTAAGATCTCAAACTTCTCGATCATGTTTACTATCTTAAAAAGGCTCTTTATGGTTTAAAACAAGCTCCCAGAGCGTGGTATGAAAAGTTGAATAAATTCTTACTTAATCATAATTTTGTTATGGGTAGTGTTGACAAAACCCTATTTATCAAAAAATATAATGATAATATCCTAATTGTTCAAATATATGTTGATGATATTATCTATGGATCTACATGTGCTAAGTTATCTGCTGAGTTTGCAGATCTTATAAAATCCAAGTTTAAAATGATTTTGGTCAGTGAACTAAACTATTTACTTGGATAATAAGTCAAACAACTTGAAGACGATATGTTCATCTCACAGACCAAATATGCTTTGAACCTTTTAAAAAGGTTTGGCTTTGAAAGGGTCTTTACTCTTGCTCTAGTGGTAGACTTTTACGAGTTTCAGCACCTGGCCAAGGGTTTGAGTAACCATAAGTGGTGAAATCCCATTACGGCGTGAGTATGTGGGTGTGTGTGTATAATAAAAAAGTTTGAGTTTGAAAATGGTAAGAATTTCAATACTCTGATGAGTACGATTCTTAAACTCTCGAAAGATTAATCAGGTAAAAGTGTACACTCTCGATTATATCGCAGTATGATCGGTAGTATTTTATATCTAACTGCTTGTAGACCTGATATTGCATTTAGTGTTGGAATCTGTGCTAGGTATCAATTTGATCTTAAATAATCTCACTCATTTGTTGTTAAACGGATAATCAGATATGTCATAAGTTCTATGAACTTAAGCTTATAGTATCCAAATGATACGTCTATACAAATCATAGGTTATATAGACACAGACTGGGCAAGAAATGTTGATGATAGAAAATTTACCAGCGGTGGATGTTTCTATGTTGGAAACTGCTTAGTATCATGGCTTAGTAAGAAGCAAAACTTTGTATCTCTTTCTACTGCAGAGGCTAAATATATTGTTGTATGGAATGCTTGCACTCAGCTAATGTGGATGAAAAGAATGCTAGCTGACTTTGAAATTACACAAGTAAAATGACTATATATTGCAATAATTCTAGTACAATAAATATCTCTAAAAATTCTATTCAACATTCTTATACAAAGCATATTTATATAAGATATCACTACATTCAAGAATTAGTTGAAGATAAAACTATCATTCTCGAATACATTCAAACTGAGAAGCAGCTTGCAGATATATAGGTTAAGCCGCTTGACAATGTTAAGTTTTCAAATATAAAGCATGATATTGGATTTTATATTATTTGTTAATTAATTATTCTTTTCTTTGTATTTAAGTTTATGTTTATTTATAATTATGAAATGCATGAAAACTAAAATATTAAAAAAATTTAAAAATTAAAATTTTTTTTTGGGATTTTTCGGCCAGTTGAGCACATGCTCGAGCTAGCGGAAGATCGCGCGGGTTTGCTCAAAAAGGGGAAAACCCCAAATTTTATTTCACTCCACTTCATCTTCTTCGGCTAGCCGATGCCCCAATTTGACTAACCCATCAACCCAACTCTCTTGTAAGTGTTTTGTTTTGTTTTGTTTTTTTTTTTTTTTTTTTTTTGTTTTGTTTTGTTTTTTTTTCAATTTCCTTTAATATTTAGGTTGTATATTATTAGATTTGCAAGTTTGAGTAGATTTATTTTATTTTTCAATTTGAAACTATTTTTCTTTTTGGGTTTTCATTAAAATCTGATCTACTTTCTTTATTGCATTTTTCTTATAATTTCTCCCATGCATTTATAATTGAACGTCGAACTAAAAAATAATTTGTACATAAGGTTCGAACCGGTTCATCTTCCCGATCAACCCCAATTGGTGTACGGACCATACATTCACCAAGGAATGATCTGGAATATGTTCAGGATTTCCAAACAAGAGATATTATCATTGAAAAAGTAGTAAATCTAGACCATATTGCTCATTTTGGTCTAGTTCTAATTCTTTCTAAGGTTGGATGGAAAAATATTTCACATTGGGGTGGGATGACTTACTAGTCCATAGTGTAAGACACTTATGCCTCTATTTATAATATTTCTCTTGAGAATTTATCATTATCTATTCAATTTGTAGAAGAAACATTCATGATTACACCTTTTGTCATATTTTCCTTAATGGATATAAACGTTGTAGATGATGGAATTTCAATCGCCACTCTTTTAGAGAAAATGTCTAACTTTGAAAAGAAAAATATAACAAGAGCATTGTGTGGTTTCTATGTTGAATGGCGATCTGGTAATGCCTTACCCTCAAACAAACTATTTTCTAAATACCATGTCTTACATCGGATCTTTACATCTAATATATATCCACAAGTTGTGAATAAGACTGATCTTACTCCCTTTATGCTTAGAGTTTTTCATTCCATTGTATCGGGTATTCGTGTCTGTTTACCTTCCTTGATTTGCTACATCATTATTCAATTTCGCTTGCATCCCAAGCATGGGTCGATTCCTTTTGGACATCTTATGTCTAGTCTTACTTTTCATTACAATGTCCAAGTACCTACGGTTGAGGTACCGGAATCCGAACTCCATTTCAACAACTCGAACTTGAATATGATGAACCTAACTCCCCTTCTTGAGGAAAGAGAAGGAGAAGAAGAACCACAAGTAGTGGGAGACACAACCATGGATAACATTTTTAATGAGTTAGAAGATTTTGATGATCTATTTGATTTTGACTATCATTCCTCTTAATTTGATGAGAGGTTATCTGCACTAAAGGAGAAGGTTGAGGCTTTGCATGTATTATAGGCATCATTGGCTTAAACCCAACAGTCTACAATGAAGTACATGAAAAAGTACTTCCATCACATCAACTGGAATTTGCGACTTAATGATCCCTCGATGCCTGCACCGTCTTCTTCTGGGTCGGACTAAGCTTGATTTATTTATATTTCTTACTTATGCTAGTTTTGTACTAAACTAATATGATGTCTTATTTGGAAATTTGGTTATGTTGGATAATTAGTTTGTTGATAAACTTCATACATTATTTTAAACAGTGTAATTTAACTATATGATATATTCTCCATAATATTACTACTTATTGATATTCATTTTTACTGATATTCTTGCTTATTGATATTCATCTTATGCTTCATAATCTCTCATATCATTTTTTCTTCCTTTGTCAACTTGCGATAAAAAGGGGTGAAATTATGGAATAAATGTTACTAGATGCTATGGAATGAATGTTAGTAGATGTGCTAGTAGAATGGAATGTTATGGGTTTTTTTTTTTTTTTTTTTTTTGTGCATACTATATGTTGTATTTCTCAGGGGGAGTATTAGTTGTGTAATGCATAGTTGGCTACGAAGATTATAAGGATGCTTACCTAGGGCAACTTTTAAGGTTATTAAAGATTGTTTATGGTTGATCTTATTAATGGTTGTAGTATTGTGTAATGTTGTGTGTTTTGTCACGAAATTGACAAAGTGAGATATTGTAAGTGCTATTATGTTAAACACACATAGATTGTCAAATTTTGTAAGATAAAAGTGGTTCAAGGTAGAAACATAAGTATGAAATCACAATTACTCTACATGCTTGAAGATCAGCTCAAGATTAGCTTATAATGAAGTCAAGATTGACACATCTTCTCAAAGAAATTGTCACCAGTATTAGAGACAAAGTCAAGTCAAAGTTCAAGATAAGGTGAGTCAGTTATTTACTAAAACACATGTGGTATAACCCTAGAAAGACCTTAGGAATATGTGCTTTCAAAAATTCTCTATCATAGGTTTTTATTAGTATTTTTGGTATGGAATTCGGCCAACGTAACTTCTGGTTCAGCCAGCCTAACTTCCTCGTGAAATAGCGGTAAAGACCACTTTAGTTAAAGTAGGAATAAGCCAATATGTCTTAGAGGGGGGTGAATAGGACTTTTTAATAAGTTTATGATAATTTAAAATCCTATCACACTAATCTTAACACCAAGCCTATATTAGGAGTACTTAAGAGCAACTCTACTAGCTTCCAAGCCCGGTAGAGGATCCAATCACAAACTATTTGAGAGATGAACAATATACAAACTAGTTTATGATGGATATGACTGTGTATGTATGTGAGGTGTGAACTCAGATATTCAAATATGAAAATATTAAAGTAAATCACACAAATAAAAGAATAGCAATCTCAAACACAGTCATTTTTATTGTGGTTCGACTACTTGTCTACTCCACTCCTGATAACCGCACTCAACCTTTAAGTGTACCGGATTTCACCAAGCAGGTTTCACAGTGGTTCACCTCAAACCTAAGGTTTTAAATCAGGTTCACCTTCAACCTTTACAACTTATACCTAGGCTGACTGTTTATGATCCCTGAGCAAGGGTCAAGACATAGCACCTAGTTTTAGGCACACTGGCCAAGGATCCACACAAGAAACCTCACTGTTTATGCTTTCATGAGTAAGGGTCAACACAACACACCCACTTTTAGGAACACTGGCCAAGGATCTTCCACAAGACCCTAACTGTTTGTGCTCTCCATAGAGCAAGGGTCAACACAATGCACCTACTACGTACACTCCTGCCGGAGGCCTCCTCGAGGACTTGCAAGGGGTGAGAAACACCTTAGACCCAATCATACAAAGGAATGATCACAAGGGTCCTCTGGACTCTATTTACTTACAGATAAGTGGATAAGTCCCATTCAACATATTGTCGAAGATCTCCTTCTTTGTTGATGAAGAATCTTCTGCTTCCTTGATCTGTAACACAGATGATGTACCAATATACGGCGTCGGGTTAGGTCAAGGTTAAGACGGAATTCTACTCTCTTAAATATTTTCCTATAAGGAAGATAGAGTGATTCTAGTCATCTATGCATTCAAGGCATCCCAGCTTAATGATTTGCCATTAAGATAGTAGTTGGAGGATCCTTGGATGCGGAAGTTCATTTCCCAATCCACTCTATTGAATATCAATGATGAAAGTAGATTGGAGGATGAACTCCCATGAGAGAAAGGGCTTTGGGTATATGATCTAAGGTAAAATACCCAAAAGCACTCTCTTCTTTCTCTACCGGCAATAATAGACAAGTCCTCTTTATATAGGCAAAAGGTTCCAACGGATATAAAACGGTCACACTTATGATAGAGTTCGATATCATCGAGTGTGGTCAATATCATCGAGCGTATACTCTCGATAGCATCGACGGTCCGCTCGATGACACAAACTCAAATGTCATACGATTTTGAAAGCTAGTGCCAAGTGGTCAAGGGAATCGAAACACGTGTTGATGTCATTGGATTTCTAACTCCGATTTCATTAATGTAAGATTTGATTCCTCGACATTTGAAAATAAGAGAGATTTACTTTGAAATATTTCAGGTTTACAAGAATGATCGAGGGACCTTCGATATCATCGAAATTTGAATGTCGATGATATCGATAGCTGTGTCGAGGCATCGATAAATCCAAGAGATTTTCATTTAAGCTTGCTAGACAGTTTCTGTCCCTGTTCGATGCCATACAAACCATACTGATATCATCGATATTTGAATATCGATTCTATCGAGTGACCCTTGATCATAGATAAATTATCCTGAAATATTTTACTGGAAATCTTCGTGCCCATGACTAATAACATCAAGAGCCTTCTAATGTCATCGAGATTTGAACTTCGATGGAATCGAGGAGGGCTTCGATATATCAATGCACATATGATATTCTTAAGTGAAAACAAGGGCACCAGAGATTTGCTTTTCGATATTATCGATTCATCTTCGATGGACTCGAGATTCAAATATCGATGATATCGATACATCAATAAGTTCGTCCAGAGCTATATGTGGTTGTTAGACACTTTTGTCCTCATTTCAATGGAATTGATTTGTTATCGAGGACATCGACAGCGCAAGTCGATCATATCGAGATGTGTATCGATAAAATCGACAAAGTAAGAAAATTTAGAGATTTTTTATTTTTTTGAAAAAGTTTTCTTAACTTAAAAACCTTATGATGTTCTAATTTATTTTAAGGGTTCTATTTACCTGGTGTTTTGAGACATAGGATGTGAGGCTTAAATTTACCTGTGGTGAGCTTACACACATCCAGTTGAGGCAGACGCTTTAAATTGATCTTCCTATGAGGCTCTGTAATCTAGCTAACTCAACACTTACGTTAATTGACAAACCAGGGCACTTTCAATCTCTCCCTTTGTCAATTACGTGACAAAATACCAAAACACCCTAAAACAACTTCTATACTGACATCCTAAATTGTGTATACATGTTTTTTACATAATTATACAATGCTAACAATGTCATATACATAACATATTCAGAAATTGCTACCCCTAACTGCGAACTCCCCCTCGCTTGGCGCAGCTGCTCCCCCTAGCACCTGCAACATCATATTCAAGAAGATATACATTTCCTGACGGGGTTTTTGAGTTGTTCTCCCCCTTTTTATCAGTCATTGACAAAGATTGCATTATAGTAGATATTTACTGAGGTTTAAAGACATGTGGGAGAACATCATTCAGTAAGCATACATAGAGTGTAGATAGATAGATAATAATTAACTAGTGATCTAAAACATCTCATATGTGAATCCTATGTATGCAGGGGATATCAAGTAAGGTAGCGAAATAGATAAGCTGGATAAACACAACATTAAATGCATCGCCTACCATCTGCAATAAAAGAACATACCACACATACTCAAAGAAAACAAGTGATCACATACATAAATATAACAGCAAATAACTGTGATTAATACCCAATAATATTCAAAATAACCAAAACAAATCATATACTGCCCCAATATTTTGCAGTAAAGCATTTAGTCTGTTCAATTTACATAAAATAGACATGCTTGGTAATCTAACCGCAACTGTATGTCTCAACATGAGCTCAATGTCCTCGAGGATTGCTATGTGTAAGCAAGTCCACCACTTGCTGAGTGGTTTGCTGGAGGATGTCCACTTTCTCTTCAATTGTGGTGAGGCGCTTTTCATAGTTGTACAGATGTTCCTACATCCCTACCATCCCGTTCATTAGGTGTCGTTCTAGATGATGAGATTTGCGGTTTATGATTGACTCTGGGCTAACCATTGGCGTGCGATTGGACCCTCCATGTGTAGGCCGAATTGATGGTGAAGCATGTTAGACGGCCTGCGGCATGGGAAGGCTATGCCTGGGGAGAGATGAAGAGGAACACAACTGTTGGGCCTCCTGAGTTGCATTACTGTCAAACCATGCTTCAGGAAATACAGTGTCAAATGTGGCAGAAAGCCTCGCATGATGAGCTAGTTTGCATATGAGCACCGGAAAGGGCAGTGTCTCCCTATGATTGCCTTGGATTACATGAATGACTTACTTAAGGAGAAGAGTCGGCAGACACACTGGATTTTCTTGATATACATCATAAAACATATTGATCAGAAACGGAGTGAGATGACTATCTTTGACATCGCAGGGATATACATTAGACCCAAAAATGCTATGAAGAATTTTAAAAGTGGGTCCAAGATAGTTGATTTGAAGAAAATTTTCATCATTTCACGGAATAGTAGTGCCTTGACATAAGCACAAGTTATTTCTCCCCACACACCCAAACCATTGAGATTCCTATTAGTCATTGGAATTCGAGTGACATCAAGATCTAGAAGATGAACCAAGGTGATCAGAGTGATGAGTTTTGAGTAATGTGCTAGTTCAACTCGAATGCTAGGGGGATCATTACTAATGACATGACAGTGATTGAAGAATTCTTGGATCACCCCTAGTTGATACGATTCTCCAAGATTGAGGATGTTCTGCCAACCTATTACTTCCAAAAATAGGTCCACTCTAAAAGGCTTAATAGCACTATTGAGCATTAGATGTTCAACAATGGTGAATGGATGTCCTTCCACTGGAATAGGTTGATGCCTACTAGATTCTGATTGCATGTTCTTCGATTGTAAAGAGTGAAGAGACTTACCTTTCCCTTTGTGCATGATTTTTCAGTGTGAGAGATAGGTAGAGGTAAGAGGAAGCAATCAGAGAAGGGAAGAAATATGAGATTTTGAAATTGAAAACACCCTTGTTCTTATAGTAGTGCTTACGATCATATCGATCCCTCATCGATGGCATCGATCACATGATATAATGACATTAAAGATCGTGCTAATGACCATAGATAAAGTGCCAATGTCCAATGAAAATTAGGTCAGTCCAACCGTTGGGAAGGACCATTGGTTATCACTTTGCATTCTCGAGATTCTTCGATTTCATCGGTGTTGAATATCGATCTCATCAAACTATATTTATTGATAACATCGACAAGGTTCAGATGTAATCGAGAATGTTATTATCTGGCATCCTAAAACTAACATGGTTAATTTATAAGGTTTAGACTGTGGCTGAACTTAACCATAAATGTCCCAGTGTGAAGATTTACTTATGTGAATCATGGTCACTGGGATACATACTCCAATGGAATTTTGATAAAGAGGTTTAGTAAGAATATCTGCGAGTTGCTTTTTTTGGGAAACATAATCCAATGTAATGATCTTGTTTTCAACAAGTTCTCGGATAAAGTGATGATGAATGTCAATGTGTTTGGTCCGAGAGTGTTGGACAAGATTCTTTGAAATGTTGGTTGCACTTGTGTTATCACAGAACAGACTCATTGTGGGTTGTTCGATTTCGTAGTCCAACAACATCTGTTTCATCCAAAGGAGTTGTGCACAACAATTTCCTGCAGCAATGTATACAGCCTTAGTAGTGGATAAGGATATTGATTTTTACTTCTTGTTCTGCCAAGAGACTAGTCAATTTCCAACATAAAAAACATCCTCCACTTGTAGATTTTTGAACATCCAAATTTCCAGCCTAATCTGCGTCAGAGTAGCCTGCAATAATGGTGGATGTTTCAAATGAATACCATAGACCGAAGGTGGTAGTGCTTGCTACATATTTGATAATCCTTTTAACAACTATTAGGTGGGATTCCTTAGGATCTGCCTGATACCGAGAACACACTCCCACACTAAAGGATGTATCTGGATGATTGGCTGTGAGGTATAGTAGGCTTCCGATCATACTTCGATAAAGATGTTGGTCCACACTTTTACCGTTAGCATCTTTGGAAAGTTTAAGTGTAGTACTCATAGGCATGTGATAAGTGCGTCCAGACTCAAGCCCAAATCTTTTCTCCAAGACTTTTGCATATTTGGTCTGATTTATGAAAATTCCATCATTTAGTTGCTTGACTTGTAATCCTAAAAAGAAGTTTAATTCGCCGACCATACTCCTTTCAAATTCTGATTTCAAGAGGTTGAAAAATTTGTATGCAGCACTCCATATGTTGACCCAAACACTATATCATCCACATAAATTTGTGCAATAAGCAATGAGTTTTTTGTTCTCTGGGTAAACAGTGTCTTATCTATACTTCCTCTATAAAATTCATGGTCTAAAAGAAATTTTGATAATCGTTCATACCAAGCACGTGGTGCTTGTTTGAGACCATACAGAACTTTTTCCAGAATATAAACATGATGGGGGTTCTTAGGATTTGAAAATCATTTTGGTTGTTCTACATAAACTTCTTCAGCAAGATCCCCATTAAGAAAAAAACTCTTAACATCCATTTGAAATAGTTTAAACTTTAGTGCACATGCAACGGACATAAGAATTCTAATAGACTTAAGAGGAGCAACAGAGGCAAATGTCTCATCAAAATCAATCCCTTCTATCTGTGAGTATCCTTGAGCAACTAGCCTTGCTTTATTTCTGATCACATTGCCTGACTCGTCGGATTTATTCTTGAAGACCCACTTAGTTCTAATGACATTTGTATCAATTGGTTTGGAAACCAATTTCTATACCTCATTTCTCTAAAATTATTGAAGTTCTTTTTGCATAGCATTTATCCAGTGTTCATCTTGAAGAGCTTCTACAATATTCTTGAGTTCAATCTTTGAGGTAAAGCAAAAATGACTATAGATATTTTCTATCTGCCGTTTAGTTTTCACACCATCATTAGGATCTCTAATAATTTGCTCTCGAGGGTGATCCTTTATGATGGGTATGTCAGATGATGGTTGGGGTTCAATGGATGATGGAGATTTGTTATCAGATTTTTCTAGTATGCATGAATTTACATCATCTTCTAATTCATTTATCGAGGTATCTTCTTTATGAGGATGATCATCAATTACCACATTAACAGACTCTTGAATAATGAGAGTTCTTAGGTTGTACACTCTATAAGCACGACTATTCATGGCATACCCCAGAAAAATACATTCATCGCTTTTAGACTCAAAATTTTCAATGTGATCTTTGTCTCTTAAGATGTAGCATTTACTACTAAACACCTAAAAATATTTCACACTAGGTAGTTTCCCATACCATAATTCGTATGAATTTTTGTTTAAGCCTACTCTAAGATATACTCTATTAATGATGTAGCAGGCGGTATTGACGGATTCTGCCCAGAAAATTTTTGCCATATCTTTCCCATTTAGCATAACCAATCCCATTTCTTACAATACTCGATTTTTCCTTTCAACGACTCCATTTTGTTGTGAGGTTTTTAGGGCTGAGAATTCATGACGAATTCCTTTCTCATTGCAATAATTTTTAAAAATTTCATTTTTAAATTCTCCACTATGATCACTTTTGATGCGATTGATGCAATATCCTTTTTCATTTTGAAGTCGCTTTACCAAAATTACAAATTCCTCAAAGGCATCTGATTTCTCTCGAAGGAATGTGACCCAAGTAAATCTGGTATAGTCATCTACAGAAAGCATCTTTTCTTGTCATGGCTTTCTACTTTGGTTGGGCCAACCAGGTCCATATGCAGCAAATCCAAAGGTTTTGTTGTTAATATGGTGGTTGTTTTTTTGTGGCCGACTTTTATCTATTTTCCTTTTACACATTCTCCATAAATAACTTTTTCTTCTTTTTAATCTTAGGAAGACCTTTAACCAAATTTTTTGAACTCAGCTTAGCTAAATTTCGATAGTGAACATGTCCCAACCTTTGGTACCATAATTTGGATTCATTCTTTACAGTCATATTACATTTTGTAGATAACACACTCTCATTTGTACTCCCAATAATATAACAGTTATCATTAGTACATAAACCTTTTATTAGATATTTTCCTGTAGAATCTAAAATTCTACACACATCTTTTGAAAAAGTGACCAGATGTTCTTTGTCACATATTTAAGAGATACTAAGGAGATTATGTTTCAGACATTCTACACAAAGAACATGTTTGATTTATGGAAGGCCTGGTACAACTATTATTCCTTGTCCAACAATTTTAGCAGAGCTACTATCTCCAAATGTGACTGATCCTCCATCAAAATCTGAATACTCACAAAAGTGAGTTTGATCACCAGTCATGTGTCTGGAGCATCCACTATCAAGGTACCATTTTGAACTATTGCCAACTTTCAGAGCAGTACGGATTACTAGGCAATTGTTCCGATTTTTCACACCTTCTGAGACACTGTTAACCATGATTCTAACTTCAGTCAGGATCACTCTCTAGGCGGTGAAGCCCTTAAAGAGAGACCCACTCTAATACCAATTGAAATAGCGGTAAAGACCACTTTAGTTGAAGTAGGAATATGCCAATATGTCCTAGAGGGGAGTGAATAAGTCCTTTTAATAAGTTTATAATAATTTAAAATCCAATCACACTAATCCTAACACCAAGCTTATATTAGTATTACTCAAGAGTAACTCTACTGGCTTCCAAGCCCGGTAGAGGATCCAATCACAAATTATTTGAGAGATGAACAATATGCAAACTAGTTTATGATGGATATGACTGTGTATGTATGTGAGGTGTGATCTCAGATATTCAGATATGAAAATATTAAAGTAAATCACATAAACAAAAGAATAACAATCTCAAACACAGAAATTTTTATAGTGGTTCGACTACTTGTCTATTCCACTCCCAGTAACTGCACTCAACCCTTGAGTGTACCAGATTTCACCAAGGAGGTTTCATAGCGGTTCACCTCAATCCTAAGGTTTTAAATCAGGTTCACCTTCAACCTTTACAACCTACACCTAGGCTGACTGTTTATGCTCCCTGAGCAAGGGTCAAGACATAGCATCCAGTTTTAGGCACACTGGCCAAGAATCCACACAAGGAACCTCACTGTTTATACTCTCATAAGCAAGGGTCAACACAACGCACCCACTTTTAGGTATACTGGCCAAGGATCTTCCACATGACCCTAACTGTTTATGCTCTCCACAAAGCAAGGGTTAACACAACACACCCACTACATACACTCCCGCCAGAGGCCTCCTTGAGGACTTGCAAGGGGTGAGAAACACCTTAGACCCAATCTTATAATGTAATGATCACAAGGGTCCTCTGAACTCTAGTTACTTACAGATAAGTGGATGAGTCTCATTCAGCATGTTGTCGAAGATCTCCTTCTTTGTTGATGAAGAATCTTCTACTTTCTTGATCCGTAACATAGATGACGTACCAATATACGACGTCGGGTTGGGTCAAGGTTAAGACGGAATTATACTCTCTTAAATGTTTTCTTATAAGGAAGATAGAGTGATTCTAGTCATCTATGCATTCAAGGCATCCCAGCTTAATGATTTGTCATTAAGGTAGTAGCTGGAAGATCCTTGAATGCAGAAGTTCATTCCTCAATCTACTCTATTGAATATTAATGATGAGAGTGTATTAGAGGATGAACTCTCATGAGAGAAAGGGCTTTGGGTATATAATTTAAGGTAAAATACTCAAAAGCACTCTTTTCTTTCTCTAACAGCAATAATAGACAAGTCCTCTTTATATAGGCAAAAGGTTCCAACGGATATGAAACAGTCACACTTATAACAGAGTTCAATATCATCGAGCAGTGTCGATATCATCGAGTGTATACTCTCGATAGCATCGACGGTCCGCTCGATGACACAAACTCAAATGTCATATGCTTTTGAAACCTATTGTCAGCTGGTCGAGGGAATCGAAACATGTGTCGATGTCATCGATGTGAGGTTCGATTTTGATTTCATAGATGTGAGGTTTGATTCCTCGACATTTGAAAATGAGAGAGACTTGCTTTGAAATATTTCAGGTTTACAAGAATGATCGAGAGACCTTTGATATCATCGAAATTTGAATGTCGATGATATCGATAGCTGTGTTGAGGCATCAATAAATCCAAGGTATTTTCGTTTAATCTTACTGGACATTTTCTGTCCCTGTTCGATGCCATCGAAACCATACCAATATCATCGATATTTGAATATCGATTCTATCGAGTGACCCTCGATCATAGATAGACTATCTTGAAATATTTTGCTAGAAATCTTCATGCCCATGACCGATAACATCGAGAGCCTTCCGATGTCATCGAGATTTGAACTTCGATGGTATCGAGGAGGGCTCGATATATTGATGCACAGATGATATTCTTTAAGTGAAAATAGGGGCACTGGAGATCTGCCTGTTGATATTATCGAGTCACCTTCGATGGACTCGAGATTCGAATATCATTGATATCGATAGTATATCGATACATCGATAAATCTGTCCAGAGCTATATGTGGTTGCTGGACACTTTTGTCCTCATTTCGATGGAATCGATTTGTTATCGAGGACATTGACAACACAGGTCGATCATATCGAGATGTGTATCGATAAAATCGACAAAGCAAAAAAACTTAGAGTTTTTTTTTGAAAATTTTTTCTTAACTTAAAACTTCTATGATGTTCTAATTTGTTTTAAGGGTTTTATTTACCTAGTGTTTTAGGAGATGGGATGTGAGGCTTAGATTTACCTATGGTGAGCTTGCACACATCCAGTTGAGGTAGACGCTTTAAATTGATCTTCCTATGAGGCTCTATAGTCTAGCTGACTCAACACTCACTCTAATTGACAAACCAAGACACTTTCACTTTGGCCAGCCCAACTTCAAGCCCAAGTAAATCAACAACTTCTGTTAAAAATTTAGCTAGCCTAAGCTTGAAATTTAGCTAGCACAAGAAAGCTCGGGTAAAATTTCAGCAACACAAATCTTTGAATTTTGTGGTAATTCACCAATTGAATTGTGATGTTCAGCCAACTGAATGTGACATTGGGCCAACCGAATTTTAAATAAATCTTATCTCGCGTAATCCGAGTGCCGTTGGATCAAATCTAGTGAACTCCAGCTAATCGAAGCCAATCTTAAGCTAGCTGAAGTTGCAACCTCTTTGCTTATAAATTGAGGCTTTCTCTCATTCTAAATAATAATGAAAATTAATATAATCCTTTTACAAGAGAGAGAAGCTCAAGTCCTCGGCAAAGTTATCAGTATGATATTTATAAAATTTATTTTATAGCTTATTCAATTCCCTTATCTCTAAATCGTTTTAATCTTATTCTAAGAGGATAAACTATACTCTTCTTTAAGATTTAAGATAATTGAATCAAGTAGCATTTGAGTTTTTCATTTTTAAAATCTATAGAACCCCTTAGACTCTTTCTGTCTGATTGAACACAACGACATTTACGTTCAAGAAAAAAAGTCCATCTTCTGCAAGCTTCTGTCACATCTTATATATTTGAAGATAAGTACATTTACCGTTTTCTTATTTAGGATTTTTTTGAGATAGCCTGTAAAAATCTCGGTGAGGTTTTTATTTGTGATAGCCTGTGAAAATCACAAAAGGGGTTTCATTGTGGTGAGCCCGTCAAAATCACAAGGAACTGTATCATGTTATTAAGGTGAACTTGTGAAAACTTAATTATAGTGAAATCCAAAATTACGAGGGTAATAATTTTTGGAGTGGAGTATGCGTGGTTGTTTTAAGCATCCATCTACTACAACTCCTTGTGACATGTGGTGAATGCTTTATTCTTTTTGGCGATAGGATGTTATTTATTATTTCATTCTTGTGATAAATATTGTAATATTTTTATATTCTCTTGCAAATTCGAAAGATTAATTTTAAAGACATTCATGAAATATGGTTATCCTGGCTAATATTTTAAGTGAAGGTTGTCTTATGAATTATTTGGAATCAAGGTTTCAATAATTAAGCAATTGAGATTTTTGTAATATTTATATATTCCGTATTTTTTCGATTATTTGGCATTGTCCTATTCACTCTCCTATAAGACATCGCTAACTCTCCATTTCATATAGGGAGAGTAGTTCGATGGGTTTCATACTCTTCTGCTCTTTATAACTATAAGAACAGGATTGGGGCCCTAATCCAACACATAAACAAAAGAAAGAATTCTCATCAGGGCTTCTATAAGGGTGTAAGGAGAGGAAAACTACAACATCTGCTTACATCAACGACATCCCAACAAGTTATGTTATCCCGTTTAGTGAGCTGATCTCCATATTTGATGCATAGCCTGGTCCTTTTGCAAATTTTGCATATAGTTTACAATGTTTCCATTAGTTGTATCCTTAAATGATTTGAACATGCATCGTGTGGGCCACACCAAAAGAGATAATATACATAATGTTTGAACTGTAATCAGGTTATGTAGGTCCATCCATTTACTTTACAAAATGAAGACTATATGATAAGCCCACGTGCTTGATTCCGATGCATGGCTAATTGATTAATAGAACTTCCATGATCAACAGTTTAAAATTTATAAATTCTGAGAGTGGCAGATTATGCACATCATTCATGTGTTTATACGAGATGTCATGGATACATGATCCGTTCAGTCGGTGGGCTGATGTTGACGGATGAAGATAATGCAGGGGCTTTTAAACATTAGTAAGAAATTGCATGCCTGGTAGATTCTTAAGTCAAACTAATGTGTCCAAAATATGGGTCCCATTTATTATCCTAGAATAACTTACACTTATTTGGATTTTTATTTTATTTTTAGTTATATATATATATATATATATATATATATATATTAGATAGATGGACATTTCTTGAATGGTTAAAAATGAAAATACCAAACTTCTATATTTTAACCAAGGTACCATATTCCATTCAGTTTATCTTATCTTTATATTCAAAGCATAGCCCCATCCTTTTGCAAATTCAGCCTATAGTTTATAATGTTTCCATTAGTTGTATCCTTCAATGATCTGAACATGCATCGGGTGGGCCACACCATAAGTGATAATTGACATAAGGTAAGCTTTGAACTGTAATCAGGCTATTTAGGTCCATCCATTTACTTTACAAAAGAAGACTATATGATAAGCATACGTGCTTGATCCCGATGCATGGCTAATTGATTAATAAAACTTTCATGATCAGCAGCTTAAAATTTATAAATTCTGAGAGTTGCAGATTATGCACATTATGCATGTGTTTATACGAATTGTTACGGATACATGATCAGTTTTGTCGGTGGGTTGATGTTGACAGATGATGATGATGCAGGTCCTTTAAACATTAGTAAGAAATTGTATGCATGGCAGATTCTTAAGTCAAACTACTCTGTCCAAAATATGGTCCCATTTATCATACAAGAAAGATTTACACTTATATATATATATATATATATATATATATATATATATATATATATATATATATATATATATATATATATTAATTAGATAGATGGACATTTATTGAATGGTAAAAAATGAAAATACCAACCAACAAGTGCCCGTAAAGGTTTGGATTGTGCAAAAATAGAGAGATGCTCCAGTGTTCTCAGAGCACTTACAGCGCTCCTAGTTGCATCGGTTCAGCGAATGTACAAAAAATGTAGTAATTGGACGGCTAATTTATCTTTGACTTGGCCTTATTTTCTACAGCCATCAAATTTTTTAAGCCATGGATGTAATGGTAACAACTCCCTAACAAAAATGATTCTCTTGAGTAATAAGCAATTCGTTATTAGTCTTAAAATATAGATCTACCAAATAGTTTATTAGTTTTTTTTTTTTTCTGTCAGTGATCATAACCGTACATATTAAATGCCATTGATCAAATGGTTCTAATTTGTCAGATCGGCGTCACCTTTTCCAGTTAGTGTATGAAATGTGTGCTGAAGCTGATGAACCGTCTAGATCAATGCACTGATCGTCCAAGATTCAAGGAAGACCCACACAGATCGAATATATAGTAGTTAAGATCAACACAGCTCGAGTACATGGGAGTTACCACGTGTTCAACGCACGTGATTATTCCTGACATCAAAGGGTGGCTCCATGCGAAACTCGCAGCCGGACGATTGTTTATATGTAGACACGTATATAATTCTGCCACCGTTGGCCGGAATCCTCTGCAAGGGATCTCAATAAGGCCATTGGTTTATGCATGTGACATCCGCTCCATCCATCAGATGTCTCTCCTCATTTTTACTTCATAGGGCTAAAACATAGCCTGATCCACAGCTCATGTGGGCCACACCACAGAGAACAATGGATAAATGCAAACTGTGGCTTTTCCGTGGAGCTCGGCATGGCGTGTACTTTCGTCCAACCTATATATTAAGTGTGCTGATACTTCGGTTTTCTATCGTGTTCACGTATAGTGTATGACAATGGATAGATGCAAACTGTGGTTTTTTCGTGGAGCTCGGCATGGCGTGTACTTTTCGTCCAACCTATTTATTAAGTGTGCTGATACTTCGGTTTTCTTTCAGAGAAATTTACGACTGTACGACCTATTTATGGCCCATTTACGAGACTAAGCCCACCTCATTTTCCCTCGCAAGCCCCAGCTGTACGGACGCCATGCCAAAGGTCGAAAATGCCTCCTGCTTTTCCTTCAAGCGGATCGGCCGCTGCTCGAAAACGAGCGCTGACGCTCCTCGAACTCCAAATTGTACGAACGGCTCAAAAGATATCAAAGTTACATGGATCCACCAGGTTCATCCATATTTCGAGATCATTTGGTGCCGTTATATAGAAAATAAAATCATATCCAAAGATCAACTGGACCACACCACACAGAGCAGCAGAAAATTAATTTTCACCGTTGAAACTTTTGTAGGGCCCACCATAACATTTATTTTCCATCCAATCTATTCATAAGGTCACAGAGATCTGCATGAAGAGGAAAAAAAAATTTCATAATGATCCAAAACTTTCGTATCCCCTGAAAGGGTTTCAACGACACACGTTCAATCCTCCACTGCCACTTGATAGCTAAATCTGTCTTATTTTTCTTCTCAAGACTTATAACGAGTTTACCAAATAGATGAATGGTTTGGATATAACACATATCTTATAAAAGGACCCACAAATGTGGTAGGGATTACAACAAAGAACAAAAAAAAGGAAGCCGAATCTATGACTATGAATATAATCCGTAGCCATAACCGTAGCCCATGCTTTTTGATATATCCTTTGCTATGTATCGAAGTTCTTTCGATTAATCAAAAAAGGTCTAGAATGGTCTAGCGACTTTGCATAAAAAATCCTGTAATTTTCGATACATATCGAAGTGTACTTGATATTATCGAAGATATAGCTACGGATTATAGCCGTAGCTATAACTGTAGTCCGTAAAGGTCTAAGTAATTTTTTTTTAATTTTTAATTTTTTAATATTTTAATATTTATTTTTTACCTAGAGAACTTTATTCTAACCACAATTTTCTCTAATACATATTTATATAAATATGTATATATAAGCATATAAAAAAAATTTCTCTCTTTTTTTCATTTCTTTCTTTATTCATTTAACAAGAACATCTTCTAAACCAAAATTAGTTACTTGATGTACCTTATATGATTTTTGGGTAGGAGAAGCTACTTTAGCCAACTAACCTAGTTATTTTGCAAGATTCTATCAGGTCGAAAATCTATTTCATATTCACTTTGCGGTAATTTTTAATCAATTCGCGGTCAATTTCATTCATTTCATGTACTTCATAGTCATTTTCATGCATATCACAATCATTCCCGCCTATTCTGTGTCGATTCAAGGTCCTTTCGACGCATTTCACGGTTAATTCCCTTCACTTCACGGTCATTTGCATGCATTTCATGGTCAATTCGCTTCAATTCATGATCACTTCCATGCATTTCACGGTCATCTCGCTTCAATTCATGATCACTTCCATGTATTTCACGGTCATCCGAAACAATTCTGTGTTGATTCACGGTCATTTCGAGGCATTTCACGGTCAATTCCCTTCACTTCACTGTCATTTGTATGCATTTCACGGTAAATTCGCTTCAATTCATGATCACTTTCATGCATTTCACGGTCATCCGAAACAATTTCGTGTTGATTCACGGTCATTTCGAGGCATTTCGCAGTTAATTCCCTTCACTTCACGGTCATTTGCATGAATTTCACGGTCAATTCGCTTCAATTCATGATCACTTCCATGCATTTCACGGTCATCTGAAACAATTCTGTGTTGATTCACGGTCATTTCGAGGCATTTCGCGGTCAATTCCCTTCACTTCACGGTCATTTGCATGCATTTCACGGTTAATTCGCTTCAATTCATGATCACTTCCATGCATTTCACGGTCATCCGAAACAATTCCGTGTTGATTCACGGTCCTTTCGGCGCATTTCACAGTTAATTCCATTCACTTCACGGTCATTTTCATGCATTTCATGGTCAATTCGCTTCAATTCATGTTCACTTCCATGCATTTCACGGTCATCCAAAACAATTGTGTTGATTCACGGTCATTTCGAGGCATTTCATGGTCAATTCCCTTCACTTCACGGTCATTTGCATGCATTTCACGGTCAATTCATGGCAATTCATGATCACTTCCTTGCATTTCATGGTCATCCGAAACAATTCCGTGTTGATTCACGGTCATTTCGAGGCATTTCGCGGTCAATTCCCTTCACTTCACGGTCATTTACATGCATTTCACGGTCAATTCGCTTCAATTCTTGATCACTTCTATGCATTTGACGGTCATCCGAAACAATTCCATGTTGATTCACGGTCATTTTGAGGCATTTCGCGGTCAATTCCTTTCACGGTCATTTGCATGCATTTCACGGTCAATTCGCTTCAATTCATGATCACTTTCATGCATTTCACGGTCATCCGAAATAATTCCGTGTTGATTCACGGTCATTTCGAGGCATTTCGCGGTCAATTCCCTTCACTTCACGGTCATTTGCATGCATTTCACGGTCAATTCGCTTCAATTCTTGATCACTTCTATGCATTTCACGGTCATCGGAAACAATTCCATATTGATTCACGGTCATTTTGAGGCATTTCGCGGTCAATTCCCTTCACTTCACGGTCATTTGCATGCATTTCACGGTCAATTCGCTTCAATTCATGATCACTTTCATGCATTTCACGGTCATCCAAAACAATTCCGTGTTGATTCACAGTCATTTCGAGGCATTTCGCAGTCAATTCCCTTCACTTCACGGTCATTTGCATGCATTTCACGGTCAGTTCACTTCAATTCATGATCACTTCCATGCATTTCACGGTCATCCAAAACAATTCCGTGTTGATTCACGGTCATTTCGAGGCATTTCATTGTCAATTCCCTTCACTTCACGGTCATTTGCATGCATTTCACGGTCAATTCGCTTCAATTCATGATCACTTTCGAGCATTTCACGGTCATCCGAAACAATTGTGTTGATTCACGGTCATTTCGAGGAATTTCGCTGTCAATTCCCTTCACTTCATGGTCATTTGCATGCATTTCATGGTCAATTCGTGGCAATTCATGATCACTTTCATGCATTTCATGGTCATCTGAAACAATTCCGTGTTGATTCACGGTCATTTCGAGGCATTTCGCAGTCAATTCCCTTCACTTCACGGTCATTTGCATGCATTTCACGGTCAATTCTCTTCAATTCATGATCACTTCCATGGATTTCACAGTCATCCGAAATAAGTCCGTGTTGATTCACGGTCATTTCGAGGAATTTCGCGGCCAATTCCCTTCACTTCACGGTCATTTGCATGCATTTCACAGTCAATTCGCTTCAATTCATGATCACTTTCATGCATTTAACGGTCATTCGAAACAATTCCGTGTTGATTCACGGTCATTTTGAGGCATTTCGCGGTCAATTCCCTTCACTTCACGGCCATTTGCATGCATTTCGCGGTCAATTCGCGACAATTCATGATCACTTCCATGCATTTCACGGTCATCCGAAACAATTCCGTGTTGATTCATGGTCATTTCGAGGCATTTCACGGTCAATTCCCTTCACTTCACGGTCATTTGCATGCATTTCACGGTCAATTCGCGGCAATTCAACATATAACGTAAACCGATCTCGAACCCAAACACGATTTCCTAAACCTAATCCTTAACCTATTCTCAATTCCCTAAACCTATAGCTTATAACCTAAACCTATACCTAAACATATACCTATGACCTAAAACCTTTACATATAACTTATAACTTATAACCTAATCTTTACCTAAACCTAAAACCTAAACCTTAACCTATAACCTAAAACCTAAACCTAAACCTAAAACCTAATTGTATTCTCAAATCCCTAAACCTAAACCTATACCTAATCCTAATCTTAACTCCCTAACCTAAACCTAAACCTAAACTTGAAAACCCAAACCTAAACCTGATCTCGAACTCGAACCCGATTTCCTAAACCTTAACCTATTCTCAATTCTCTAAACCTATAACTTATAACCTAAACCTAAACCTCAACCTATACCTAAACCTAAACCTATGACCTAAAACCTTAACATATAACTTATAACCTATAACCTAACCTTAACTTAAACCTAAAACCTAAACCTTAACCTATAACCTAAAACCTAAACCTAAACCTAAAGCCTAAATGTATTCTCAAATCCCTAAACCTAAACCTACACCTAATCATAATCTCAAATCCCTAACCTAAACCTAAACCTAAACTTGAAAACCCAAACCTAAACCCGATCCTGATCACGAACCCAATTTCCTAAACCTAAACCTTAACCTATTCCCAATTCCCTAAACCTATAGCTTATAATCTAAACCTAAACCTGAACCTAAACCTTAACCTAAACCTAAACCTATAACCTATAACCTAAACCTAAACTTAAAACCTAAATGTATTCTCAAATCTTTAAACCTAAACCTACACCTAATCTTAATCTCAACTCTCTAACCTAAACCTAAACCTAAACTTGAAAACCTAAACCTAAACCTAAACTAAACCTAACCTAAACCTAAACCTAAACCTATAACCTAACCTAAATCCATGGGCATATCATAGTCATTCCCGCCTATTCCGTGTTGATTCACGGTCCTTTCGGTGCATTTCACGATCATGCCCTTGTAGTAAATGTCGATATATCTTGTACTGTTCGATATATCGAAGGGTAATTTTTACTCTCTTTTTTCTATATATATATATATATATATATATATATATATATATATATATATATATATATTTTAAGGGTTACCTTGTTAGTACACACCCATTTCGATACACAATCCATGTTATCCACCCCCACTACGGATCGATACGAAGACCTCAAATCGTGTAAATGAACATAAGTTCTTTAGAGACTTATGGACCTTTTTCGATATATCTAATCCTACCTTATCGCACTCTCTCGTCCATTAACATCTCCTGCACCCCCATCTGTACGTAAACTGGGCTCCTTGCTAGGCAGATGGTGGCCCACCTCCTCCACCTGGAATCCTTCACCAGAACATGAAATGCGCCGAAATGACCGTGAATCAACACGGAATAGGCTGGAATGACCGTGATATGCATGGAAATGACTGTGAAGTGAAGCGATTGGACCGTGAAATGCACGAAAATGACTGTGAAGTGAAGGGGCATGACCGTGAAATGCGCTGAAAGGACCGTGAATCAACATGGAATAGGCAGGAATGACCGTGATATGCCCATAGATTTAAGTTAGGTAATAGGTTTAAGTTTAGGTTTAAGTTAGGTTTAGTTTAGGTTTAGGTTTAGGCTTAGGTTAGGGAGTTCAGATTAGGATTAGGTGTAGGTTTAGGTTTAGGGATTTGAGAATACATTTAGGTTTTAGGTTTAGGTTTAGGTTATATGTTATAGGTTTAGGTTTAGGTTTAGGTTATAAGCTATAGGTTTAGGGAATTGAGAATAGGTTAAGGTTTAGGTTTAGGAAATCGGGTTCGGGTTTGGGATCGGGTTTAGGTGTGGGTTTTCAAGTTTAGGTTTAGGTTTGGGTTAGAGAGTTGAGATTAGGATTAGGTGTAGGTTTAGGTTTAGGGATTTGAGTAAACATTTAGGTTTTAGGTTTAGGGATTTGAGAATACATTTAGGTTTTAGGTTTAGGTTTAGGTTATAGGTTATAGGTTTAGGTTAAGGTTTGGGTTTAGGTTATAAGCTATAGGTTTAGGGAATTGAGAATAGGTTAAGGTTTAGATTTAGGAAATCGGGCTCGGGTTCGAGATCAGGTTTAAGTTTGGGTTTTCAAATTTAGGTTTAGGTTTAGGTTAGGGAGTTGAGATTAGGAATAGGTGTAGGTTTAGGTTTTGGTTTAAGGATTTGAGAATACATTTAGCTTTTAGGTTTAAGTTTAAGTTTTAGGTTATAGGTTAAGGTTTAGGTTAAGGTTATAAGTTTAGGTTATAGGTTATATGTTAAGGTTTTAGGCCATAGGTTTAGGTTTAGGTATAGGTTTAGGTTATAAGCTATAGGTTTAGTGAATTGAGAATAGGTTTAGGTTTAGGAAATTGGGTTCGGGTTCGGGATCGGGTTTAGGTTTGGGTTTTCAAGTTTAGGTTTAGGTTATAAGTATAGGTTTAGGTTAGGTTATAGGTTAAGGTTTAGAGAATTGAGTTTAGGTTATAGGTTCAGGTTATAGGTTATAGGTTATAGGTTATAGGAATTGAGAATAGGTTTGGGTTATAAGTATAGGTTTATGTTAGGTTGTAGGTTAAAGTTTAGGGAATTGACTGTGAAATGCATGCGAATGACCGTGAAGTGAAGAGAATTGACCGTGAAATGCCTCGAAATGACCATGAATCAACACGGAATTGTCTCGGATGACCATGAAATGCATTAAAGTGATCATGAATTGAAGTGAATTGACCGTGAAATGCATGCAAATGACTATGAAGTGAAGGGAATTGACCGCGAAATGCCTCAAAATGACCGTGAATCAACACAGAATTGTTTCGGATGACCGTGAAATGCATGAAAGTGATCATGAATTGAAGCGAATTGACCGTGAAATGCATGCAAATGACCGTGAAGTGAAGGGAATGGACCGCGAAATGCCTCGAAATGACAGTGAATCAACACGAAATTATTTCAGATGACCGTGAAATGCATGGAAGTGATCATGAATTGAAGTGAACTGACCGTGAAATGCATGAAAATGACCGTGAAGTGAAGGGAATTGATTGCGAAATGCCTCGAAATGACTGTGAATCAACACGGAATTGTTTCGGATGACCATGAAATGCCTGAAAGTGATCATGAATTGAAGCGAACTGACCGTGAAATGCATGCAAATGACCGTGAAGTGAAGGGAATTGACCACGAAATCCCTCGAAATGACCGTGAATCAACACAGAATTGTTTCGAATGACCGTGAAATACATGCAAATGACCGTGAAGTGAAGGGAATTGACCGTGAAATGCCTCGAAATGACTGTGAATCAACACGGAATTGTTTCGGATGACCGTGAAATCCATGGAAGTGATCATGAATTGAAGCGAATTGACCGTGAAATGCATGCAAATGACAGTGAAGTGAAGGGAATTGACCGCGAAATGCCTTGAAATGACCTGAATCAACACGGAATTATTTTAGATGACCGTGAAATGCATGAAAGTGATCATGAATTGAAGCGAATTGACCGTGAAATGCATGAAAATGACCGTGAATCAACATGGAATTGTTTTCGATGACCGTGAAATGCATGGAATTGATCATGAATTAAAGCGAATTGACCTTGAAATGCATGCAAATGACCGTGAAGTGTAGGGAATTGACCATGAAATGCGCCGAAAGGACCGTGAATCAACACGGAATAGGCGGGAATGACTGTGATATGCATGGAAATGACCATGAAGTAAATGAAGTGAATGAAATTGACCGCGAACTGATTAAAATTGACCGCAAAGTGAATATGAAATGGATTTTTGACCATTGACCTGATGGAATCTTAGAAAATAACTAGGTTAGTTGGCTAAAGTAGCTTCTCCTACCCCAAAATCATATAGGGTATATCAAGTAACTAATTTTGGTTTTTACAGATATTCTTGTTAATTGAATAAAGAAAGAAATGAAAAAAAGAGAGGCAAAATTTTTTATATGCTTATATATACATATTTATATAAATATGTATTAGAGAAAATTGTAGGTAGAATAAAGTTCTCCATGGCAAAAATAAAAATTAAAATGTTAAAAATTAAAAAATTAAAAAAAATTGCATAGACTTTTACGGACTGCAGTTATGGCTATGGCTATAATCTGTAGCTATATCTTCGATAATATCGAGTACACTTCGATATGTATCGAAAATTACAGGATTTTTTATGCAAAGTCGCTGGACAGTTCTGAACCTTTTTTGATTAATCGAAAGATCTTCGATACATAGCAAAGGACATATCAAAAAAGAATGGGCTACAGTTATGGCTACGGAATATCCATAGCCATAGATTTTAGGCTTCTTTTTTTTTCCTTATTGTAATCCCTACCGCCTTTGTGAGTCCTTTTAATGAGGTATGTGTTATATCCAAACTGTCCATCTATTTGGTGAACTCGTTATAAGTCTTGAGAAGAAAAATAAGACAGATTTAGCTATCAAGTGGACCACACTGTAAAAGGCAGTGGAGGATTGAACATCTGCCATTGAAACCCTTTTAGGGGTCACGGAAGTTTTGGATCATTACGAAATTTTTTTTTTCCTCTTCATCCAGGTCTTTGAGACCTTATGAATGGATTAGATGGAAAATAAATGTTACGGTGGGCCCTACAAAAGTTTCAACAGTGAAAATCAATTTTCTGCTGCTCTTTGTGGTGTGGTCTAGTTGATCTTTAGATATGATTTTTTTTTTGGATAACGGTCCGAAATGATCTCGAAATATGGATGAACGTTGTGGATATAATAAATACGTAACTGCGGGGTCCATGTAACTTTAATATCTTTTGAACCGTTCATACAACTCGGAGTTCGAGGAGTGTCAGCGCTCGTCTTCGAGCAGCGGCCGATCCGCTTGAAGGAAAAAGCAGGGGCATTTTCGACCTTTGGCAAGGCGTCCGTACAGCTGGGGCGTATTCTCACAAGGAAAAATGAGGTGGGCTTAGTCTCGTAAATGGGCCATAAATGGGTCGTACAGTCGTAAATTTCTCTTTCTTTCATGTTCACATATGGTGTATGCGGGTGTGCCAAAATCCATACATTGGCTGCATCCAAACCGATCAACCATGACCCATGTGTCGAAATAAGGAGAGTATATGCTTATATATCAAGCAATTATTTCAACCACTCACAAAATTTGATGATGATTAGACAATAATCAAATGTTTAAAATTCTTTCAAATAATATAAGTTACTTTATGCCTTCTGAAAAAGAAATTTAAGAATAATGGTGCAATCAAACAAAAGGAAAAAATTATGTTCGATTGTTAAGAATAACAGAAAAAATGCATCTCTTGAAAGAACGTGTGATGTATAGAGTTGTATATCGATCGAGCCAAGTCGAGTCGAGGTGGGCCAAGCTTGCTTCACTCGACCGTTCTCTCCTTGAGCTCGAGCTCAACCTCAAGCTTACTATTGGAGCTTGGTTTGTTTGCAAAACCTTTTGAGTCGAGCTAGTGGATCGAGTCGAGGTGAGCTTACCTCGAGTCGAGTCAAGCCTGCTCCTACCTCAACCCAACACCCGACCCAACCCTACACCCAACACGCATTCAACTCAACTAAGCAAGCCGACCGAACCCACACCCGACTCAACTGAACCACCTGACCCAACTGTCCCAACCCACACCCGACCCAACCCCCAAATCAAATATTCAAATAATATATATATATATATATATTAGATAGAGCCATAGAGGTACCTTGTTGTTGGTGCAGAGAGAGAGAGAGAGAGAGAGAGAGAGAGAGAGAGAGAGAGAGAGAGAGGAGCTTAGGTGTGGTGGGTTGGTTATGGGAAATGATAAGAAATGGACGGACGGGTAGGGTTAAAGTTTTAACTTTATATGTATATATATGTATCGAGTCGAGTTGAGCCAAGTTCGAGTTTAGTTAAGTTAAGCTCCAATACGCTCGAGCTCGGCTCTTTTTCAAAGCAAGTTGGGTCATATGAAGCTTGGATTGCCTTGAGTCGTGGTTCAATTCGAACTAGATCGAGCCAAAACGAGTGAGCCTTTCGAGCTAGCTTGGCTCGTGTAAAACCCTAATGACATATAAAGAACAAATCCAACGTATGAGCATAAATTTAGATTAAACTAAAGATTATAGCTAAGAAATATGGATATTAGATTATTGCTACTCCGAGGATAAGCTACGATAAAAGATAAATTGATAGATTTGGTTTTATTGGTTATTGTGTTGGATTGGTTGGGGCTTTCTCTGTTGGATTCCTTTGCTATTTATAGAGTTTTGTTGTGGCTTGTTCTTTCAGATCCTCCTTCATTACTGTAATTGTTACTATAGTTGAAAAGTATTTTTAGATCCTTCTTTTGTTATGATGGCACATCTTCTGTTAGCCAAGACTTTGTTCCTCTCAATCGCCTTTTGTATCTTGAATAGCTCAACCACATTTCTCATGATGAGGGTCGAATATTGCATATCAAACCCCGATTATTTCCTGATTTTAAGTACATGATAATACTTAATGTCGTATTTTAATTATGTTTTTGTTACAGGACGTAATCAGGAGCATGGATTGAAAAAGAGTACTACATGCGTGGATTTGATGCTCCGAAGTCACCAGAGTAAGGGAAGGACTCCAGAGGACCAATATTGAAGAATTTACACCACAGGGATCCGAGGAAATCAAGCCGTTCACGTTAAAGAGACCCAAAATTGGTCCAGAATGCATGATCACAGGGTTCTCGCCATCTGATTGGCTCGAAACCTCATACATGGTATGAGGGATATAAATTAACCATACAAGTAAAATTTCATCCATTGGATATCTTGATAAGTGGCCCAACGGCTAGATCAGCCCTTTTATTAATTTAGTGGGGCCCACCTACAATCTAGATATACTTCAAAATTGACCTAGATGGTTTAAATAAGATGGGAAACAGGATGGACGGATTAGATTTCTCGACAGCATCACAATGAACCCCATATGTATAGCGTGTGTACATAGTGTACACACGCCTGACGAGCACCGGACCGACTAAGGCGGGTCAGTAGGCGCTGACCTGCATCTTCCTCTCAAGACGGCAATTTTCGTTTCTGGCGCAGTGAACGGATGGACGTTGTCCATCTTACGGAAGCTTGTGGGTCCCACTCATGACCCGTACGGCCGATCTAAGACGTCCATCTTATAGAGGGGGAAAAACCCTTCAAACCCATGCTGATTGTTTGTTTCCATGCAACCACATGTGTGAGATACAGAGTCCACAAGTGGATTGCTCTGCAACGTTCAAAATTAATTTTATTGTGATTTCTTCTCTGAGCCGCTTCAATGGACGTTAAAAACCATCCATTCTTGACTGAAATTTCATCCTAAATATAATGGATGGGTGAATTTCCCCAAAAACACTTATATGGGGCCCCACCGATCATGACAGTGAAAGAGGTGCGAAAGATTACGCACATCCGTGGAAATTTAATTTTTCAAGCAGTTGTGGCCCACCATCTTTGATCGTATGGAAGATCTGAACCGTCTATCATGTAGAGTATCAAAAAACGTCTTAAGGGAAGGTGTTTCTTTGGAAATTGAGCGAGAAAAGTGGTAAGTTTTGAATCCCCGAACTTGGCTGCAAAAAAGCTTTCGCTGTTGCTACGATAGCTGCTGCGATAGCCTTCCACCACCTCCAACAGCTATAAAAGAGGGTTTTGGATGTGGAGAGAGCTGGAGGAGCAGATCCAGAGCGAAGGAGAGCAAATCCAGAGTTTGGGGAGAGCTAGGGAGAGAGAGAGAGAGAGAGAGAGAGAGAGAGAGAGAGAGAGAGAGAGAGAGAGAGAGAGAGAGAGAGAGAGAGAGGAAGGAAGAAGAGAGATGTTCTTAACTTTTATATTTATTTTTTCTTCTTTCCTAATTAATTTCACGGATAGCTAATTTTCTTAGCTACGGCTGAGATGGAGCCTCTAATTTGAATAATTTTTGTTATGTGTTGAATTCATCTTGATTTGATTTATTTATTTCTTTTTTTAGTGTGCTTAACTAAAATTTCCATGCTTCTCCATTCTATGAGCTTAACCAAAGTCTAGATATGGATGTTGTTTGGAATCTTATTCTAGGTGCTTGTGTCTGACCATGAACAGGTTTCCTATAGAGAAAGAAATATGAATCTACATCTCTCCATGCCTAACCATGGATGGAAAGATGTGATCCGTATGCTTTAAGGGATTATACATTTTGTGTGCCCGACCAAGGACATAGAGTGTGATTTATTTATTTTTATATCAATCTGAATTAGAGTGAATCAACATGTAAAACAAGAGTCAAGATAATTAGGGTTGGATTCAAAAGTCCTAGTACTCTCCTTGATTGAATTTTCCTCATTATTCTCGGTTATTTTTCATAGATTTGTGTTAGTTTACTTAATATTTTTCTGTTAAACCCTTTGTTGGATTAGTTAAGAAGAGTCGTAAATTTTGAATTGTGACAACCAGTCCTCGTGGGAATGATCTCGTAATACGTATCGTATCTACATCTGATTCGTGTACTTGCGAGTTTAAAAAATCATTTAAATCAGGTTGATTTAAATAAAACATCATCTCACTTCACTTGTAACTCAATCACAACACTTCATCGACCATCCCTTGACATTTAAAACTAGATTTATGCCAGCTATAATCTCGTAAAAATCGTTCCAAGTATCTTAAATATCTTTTCATCACTTCTTATTCCTCATCCGATGCCATATGTCGCCTCTTATTGGCTTTCCCAAAATGGCTAAAAATAGGGTACAACATTGCCCCCCACCCCACATCTCTTTGCCTTTGGGAAAAAGGTGAAAGCAGCATTGTTCCGTTGCTCGATACAATAAATGCAATCGACTATTAATCCACTTGTTATTTCCTTATTTATTAAGCCTGATCGAAGCTGTGTCGAAAAATATCATTTGTCTCACTCTTCTAGCCCATCCACATGACATGTCACATAAAATATTATTGTATGAGGAGTCATGATTATCCTTTCATAAATGTGCACGTATCACGGTTGATACATAAATGACCCTAAGTTGGTGCTCTTCTTCTTTCACTCCTCATTGCTTCTGTTTTGCGTGAACCATTTTTTCCTAGTTTCCTGCTTTCAATCTTTCATGGCTGCATCTTCTTCTTCTTCATCTGTTTCATCTTTTCATTTGGAATTATTCATTAGAGACCTATATGTCTTATCATTGGGGGTGATCATTGATCTTCTATTCAACACTATAGTTGAACTAGACACTACATTGTTGACGCTTGGTCCAACCTTTTACCTTGTAGTCATCTATGAATAGCTTCATGAAATTGAACCTAGTTATTCGAAGTGCCCTGATGAAGTTGTGCTTGTCCAATTTGAGAATCTCCCAGACCCTTCCAATTCTTTTAAGTCTTTGCGAGCATGTCCGAAACTGATAAAAGGTTGGGCCAGATGGTTCACTTGTGTTGAAGCACAATATGGTGACAACTAATACATTCCATTTTGGATGCAGCCCCATAGTCTGACAATCATGGATGTATGTGCATTCACCCATCTTCTTCCTTTTGGGGAGCCTGTCTATCTGGACTTTACTCTAAAACATCTACATCCCTTCACCCTAACAGAAAAGACCAGCAAGACATATTCCAACTTCATGGCTCTACAACGTAAATCTCGGGATGAATTTGATGAATAAGAACACATGACTTTTCTTTTGATGTAGATATGTTGATTCCTTTTATGCGTGAGTGCCCTGTAAATCACTAAGGAATATATCTATCTGGCTGAGGCACTCACTCAAGGAATTCGACTTACCCTTGCCCCTTTTATGCTCGGCCACCTTTACCATTGCATGTATGAAGTAACTACAAAGGGATCTTACTACTTCGGTGAGCCTATTTGACTTGTCCATTTGTGGTTCTATAAGCATTTTGGAGTAAAGTTTGTTAAATTTATCTACTAGGGGTAGATTTTTCATGGGAGTGGCCTGTAAATCACCAAGTTATATATCCATTTGGTCGAGGAGCTCACTTAAGGATGTCGACTTTCCCTTGCCCCTTTTGTGTTTAGCCACCTTTACCGTAGCATGTAGGAGCAACTATAAAGGGATTTTACCACTTTGGTGGGCCTACCTTTTTAACCTGTGGCATTTGTTTGCTTCTCTCAACTAGTGAGAGAGGTAGTTTTTCATCTCAAAGTCACCCCGATCTAGCCAAATCCTAATGTATGGTGGACTATCTCCGACTGCTATGTCCTCTGATGGCTGATCAGGAATTTTGAGATCACGGTGGAGTTCCTCTACTTGTACCAGACCAAGAGCAATCTTGGCTCTCAGGGGTGGCATAATTTTTCTTATAGGTCAGGTCAGGTTCATGCCATTATCACCAACAACTCGTATCCAATAAGATGTAACGCCCTGAAAATCGGGAGTCGTGTAGAAACCCAACTCCCGAGTTCCAGACCATCACTTATGCAACAAATATGCTTATGATTTAATGTTGTCTGAGTTAGTGCATTAACATGAGTGAGATTATACCAAAACTGCAATTCATACTCCAAATCCAGTGATAAAACGCAAGCGAAAGACTGGAAGATATATATATATCACTATCTGTAAAACAAAACAATCTCGATCTGTCTCCAAAGTATGAATACATTTCTGAGTCATATATACATATATCAAAACAAAATCAAAATGTTATGTAATAGTCCAACTAACAAAATCCCGCTGATCCAGGCCACCTATGCGAAGCCGTCAGAAAATTGCATGTACGAGAACTCGTCCTGGTCCTCGTAGTAGTCTGGCTCCAGCTCTTGAATCGCCTCGTTATCTGCATCTAAGATAGAGTCTGGTAGGTGTTGCAAATACCGACCCATAACGTGGGAGTGAGTGATCAACTCAGTGGAATCATAGAGCAAAGATTAACATATTATCAAATCAATCACGCGATAATAGTAAAGCAAACAATCAAACATTCCTAGATATTGTTGTTAATGCAAGTATGAGATGCAGTAATGATGGATGCCCTCACCGACATACTCCCTCATGTGACACCATCTTACGTCCGTGATATGCTTTCTTCCCTTAGTGCTCCACATCTTCCAGGCATATGCAGTGCGATATGGATATGATTACCGAGTTGTTATTAGTCCTTTCAAATAGCAGGATTGAGAAACTAAGGTACTTTCCTTATATCAATCCCAACACAGATGTTCTAGGGTTGTCAGTCCTAGTAGTCTCATACGATGGTATATTATTAGGTCGCTGCAAGGGCTGCCAGGGCTGTTGCGCCCACTCATTGCACCGCTCCCCCATCACCTTATCAATACAGTACTAGTTGTACTCTTGTCGCTACGGAAGGGTCGTCGCCTCACGTAGACTCAGAATACGCTCGAGGTCACTACAAAGGGCTCGTCACCAATCAGAGTAGGCCGACAGCTCGAATGTAGTGTCCCATACCACTACAATTGGCTCACAAGTTTGATGTGCTCACTGGTCACTACGGGGAGGTTTGTGGCCCTAACTTAGGCCGCCAGTTCGACCACGGTGTCCCATACCACTATGCTTGGCTCATGAGTCTTAATGGATCAAGGTACTATGGTTATCAGGGTTTTCACTGGTAAGTTCAGTACCCTAGGTTCAAGCAGTTATGACCAATACAAGGTGAACATACAATGGTCAGTCGGGTTACTTGACGAGCTCGACTAGTACGAGCGCATCTCAAGCCGAACGACATGAAGTGTATAAAATACCTCGTGTGGCCTAACCACTGCCGTCAACCCAAAGTATGACTCGGGTTCATCGACGCGTCCTTCATGGCGAATAGAATCCAACCACGATGTCGAATCTGTTACCGACTGCCTGGACTAGAGTATAACCCCAAACACTTGTAATCTACATCAAAAATCATATGAGAGTGACAGAAATGAAGCACAAATAATCCAAGCATGTTAACTACATGTTATAACATACAACATAAGCAAATCATCCAAACACAAGCATTTCATCTATATAAGGAAATCAATTCATATAACAAACATGGAGGAAATCATATACATCGCCATATTAGTTGAGAATCCAATCTCAAAACTAATCTACAACAACATTCACTCAATACTTACTAATACATACTCTTATACAAACACTTAGTCTACGCACATTTGTTTACATAGCATATGTCGATCCAAAGTGTGCATTAGGGCGAATCTCTTCGCCAAACAAATCATACATGCCTAACTAGTATAATAACACGATAAATACACATGGAAATCATATCAGTAAAATATGGATGTATATGGTATTTCCTACAAATACCTAAAATATCCTAAATCTCATATTCTTCGTACGTAATCGAAATGGAAAACAGACAGCATGTTCTACATTTCAAACAGCATTCTTGTCGATAATCTACTATTAAACGACATTGAAAGCTTTGAAAACAGTTAACCTAAGCATCTAAAATCCTCACCTTTCGCCGTAGAAGCGTATCGAATCGAATAGGAACTCTACGCTTCGTCAACGTCGATATGACGACCTAATTCACAAGTTAAGTCAGATACTTCGCTACTTGTATCGATGGAATCCCTAAAATAGGTTGAGGTTAGGATTTTCTTACCTAGAATGAAGTCGGAATCATCGGAAGAGTGATTAGAACATGATGGCTAGGCACGTGTATTAGCAGGATCGAGTGACAGAAAACTTTCCTCACAACTCTCACAGAATCTCTCTTTTGTGCAAATTCGTATGGAATGAATGTGAGAAGGTTAAGGTCCTTAAATAGGTTAGAAAGTCACCTATTTAGACTTTAAACTAAGGTATACTTGGGTTATAGCCAAATCGGGTCGTTTTCGATCCAAAAGAACGTTTCTGGAGGACCCCTGACCAAATGCGGTTGGACTTAAGCTCATGGATATTGGATCCTGATCATATTAAGTTTTTAGTTCGATCAGGTTTCCAGATCGCACGTGGCGGACCAATTTTAGTTCAGCAATCACTGAGACTCGATCGAGGATTTCAAGTACACTGACCTGAGTGGAAAATGTTCCCTGATCTGAGGGTGTATTTGGGTCAGATTCCAACGGTCTGAATGCTTATACTTAACTCGCAAGCGACACGTGCCAGATTTATTTAAATCACATTTAATTTATAAAGAATTTCACTCTTTCTCACTCTCCTTGATCCAGGCTCAATGAAATAGCCTCAGAACATCAGTTGGGCTTGATTTTCGGGGTGGTAGTCAAGTCCAACTACGCGATCATAATGGTCTGAGATTGTAGATATCGGACTCACGACACGCGGTCAGAATCTATTATAAAGTTTCAAAGAGTTCCTGAGAGCAAATGGGTTTAGAGTTTGATCCTAGATTTTATGATGTTATAGCGTTAACGATTCCATAAGTTTTGGGTCTTGCAGAACGTATTTAAAGTGATCAGTGTTGATTTCACAGCTAATCTAGCATAGCGCTAGTTAACTTACGCTTAATTTTCTAAAGGAATTAATCCTAAGTGATTTCTGATCGAGGTGGAACTCAGGTCTCTGTACGGATTTTTTCGAGACGTTACATAAGATTTGAAGGACCGATGGTTTTTTGCATCTGGAGGATGGAAGGCTCCGGTAGCTGAGCTGGAGGGCTTATCATCTCGGGTCCCGACTTCCTACACCCTTCCATGTTAGAACACTCACCCAATTAATCTCAGAAAAATGTAGTCATAGTCCTCGACAACGGTGCCAAAAACTTGTTCACAACCCTAAGTGTAGGGTCACGATGTAGTAATAACTTGGTGAGACCGAGGTCGAATCCACAGGTACTAAACTTGTACGTATTTAGAAGTAAAATAAGATATAAATCATAATCTGGAATATAAGAGAGTAATTGTGAATGGTGTTGATTAAAACTATCAATTGAAAGGTGTGAACTAAGGTGCTAAGGATCCAGTTGTAGCTATCAGGATGCTACCTTACTTGATTTAAGGAATATAATTGAAATTTGAGTCTTATCCAATCCAATTGGAAGATGAAGCAATTAAATCAAATATTTGAACTTTTCATTGATCTAATCCTCAATAAAAGAGTATTGTGATAATTGGAAGGGATTTCATCACCCTACCATGCCTAGGAGATGATGGTGAACAACAGGATTTACCAATTTCATAATCTCAAAATAGGAAAAGAAGATATCCAAAGCTATCACACCATCTATTGTAATTTGAGTCACAATAAATCATAGAAAACTGAAAATATTCCTTTTATATCAAACTAGAAATCAATGAAGTTCAAGAAAAATAAGAATCAAAGAAAGAAAATCATCCCAACACTCTAAAATCTTCACCTCTTAGCCCTAGCTAAGAGGTTTAGTCAACCATATACATGATTGGATTTAAAACCCTAAAAAAAGCATTAAAAATAAATAAGGAAGAAAAACTCTTGGGAGGCTACTCCACCCTTTGGCTCTGCTTCTCAAAACCTAAATCATCCTTAGAAATCCTTAAAAAATCCATATTTATAGCTTTGTCCATCTAATTTCAAAAAACTGCCTCAAATTTATGCACTTCACGTAACTCTACATCACACCTTTGATGTCATCGAACGTAACTTGAATCTGGAAGTCATGCATTTTTACACCACGCAACGCCTTTCACACTAATTAACTCCTTATGTCATTGAACATACCTTCGATGTGATTGAACAGTCCTTCGACGACATCGAAGGGTGTTCGATTAATCGAGAATGTGTCTAGAGTGTTCCAGCGAATTGCTCCAAAAATCCACAAAAATATCGATGTCATCAAACTGTCTTCGATGTCATCGATCATGGTTTCAATGTCATCGAGAACTGCATCTAATTTTTCCAGTAACTAGACTTGATTTTATGTAATTCTTCGATGTCATCTACCCATATTCGATGTCATCGATCGGTGGTCGATGACATAGGCAGTGTGAATTTCTACACTTTGCACTTTCGACTTCCTTCCTTCTCCACTTGGTTTCATTGAATCTCGGGGTCTTGAAATTTTTAATCTTGGTCTCGTAAGATCCATCCCTTCCCTTAGTGATTCTTGAGCATCAAATCCATGCTTTTAACATTCTTTTCAATCCAAGCTCTCAGATTCACCTTGCAATACAAACATGTATAAAATATACCCATTAAGTATTATCATGTTCATAAAACTAAGATATAAATATGGGAAAATATATAATATTTGACACTCAACACACACCCCAACTAGCATTTTGCTAGTCCCGAGCAAAACATGCTTGAAAAACTTTTCAATTCTCAATGTTTAAATCACTTTAAAAAAATGATCATTTGTGTAAACAAGTATGAATGCATAGAATCTAAAGAAATAAGAGTAAAAATTTAAAAACCTACAGCCGAATCACATGAGCAATCAATCAAATAGGTTCTTTATCAATTACTTAAGAGCATAAGTTCATATATCAAGTTTCTCAATTTGCTCAGTGAATTTCAACTTACTTTTCATAAAACTACCATCGTTTCATAATGTTAGCCATGCTCATCACCTCAAGATTAATTGAATAATCAAGTTTTGATTCCGAACTTATCCCAATTTTCTTCTTTTTCAGCTTTTGATTTTATATTAATGATCACTTTTATTTATTCATTCTTTTCAGTCTTTTATTCTTTTCATTCTTTTCCAGTCTTTTCATCATTGTATGTCTCGTAAAAATCCAAACTAAGGCCCGATTACCACCTCAGGAAAAAATCCTTAATGAGTGAATCTTTTAGTAATTAGATGAAAATTAATTAAGCACTAAACTCAATCACCAGTGGAATTAGCTTAAACCACTATCTATACGAATTGAAAGACCCAAAACCATTAGAATTGCTAAGTCAACATTACCTAAGAACCTAGAAGCAATCTCAAAACCCAGTTTCTCTCGGTAGCGCATTGAAACTTCGTATCGGACCTGGAACATATATCAAAAGTCCGATTACTGTGAAACTATAAGGTTATGACTGCTATACTGAGCTTGACAAGCATCGGGGGAATTGAACCCAAATAGTATCCAAAAGCACATAACTTGAGCCCTGAGCAAAGTGTGTGAGAAACATGAATATCTTTAGAAAATGAACTCAAAATTAAGTGATTTGGACCGTTTGGTTGTGGGAAAAATTGAAGGTTTCAGACCGTCAGATTTTGACCAAACTATAACCTTGGATCAGAAAAATTTCCATGCACAAGTCAGTATACTTGTGGCCTTGATCGAGGAACGACAACCATTGATTTGATTAGGGTCCTTAACGACCGATCAGTTTGTTAGATCACACCGTAAACATAGTCCTATCATAGATCCATTTTCAGGGAATTTACTTCATGACTTAGGTGAGAAACGGGCCTCCAGATGAGTCCTGTTTGCCCGAAATAGACACCCTTTGGCTATAACCCCATGGCCCTAGGGCCATTGACATTAGTTCTAGGACTATATAAGGACCTTAAACCACCCCATTCCTACCCCATATGAATTTTCTCTAACCCTAGGAGAGAGAAGAGAGAAAAGGAGAGAAAAGAGTGGAGATCGAAGGGAGATCCTTGGAGTTTGCTGCAGTACTTTTGTTCTGCTACTCCATGCATCGAATCTCCTTTATGTCTAGCTACTCAACTCATTTTAACTTCACTTTGGGTAAGAAATCCTAACCCTAATTCTATTTTAGGGATTCAAAAAGAGGAAACGATGAAATTACTAACCTATCTCGTGATTTAGGTAGCCGTTGTGCTGTAAACGAGAACGTAGTATATGAACCAAGTTCGTAACAGGCGTACTGACGAAAGGTACAAATTAAAAATGTTTAGTTATGGTTTTCAATGCTATCAATGTTAGCAATGATTTATGCTTGACTTGATTGCTGCCATATGATATTAGATTCGACATTTTGTTTGATAAACTATACATGTGTGAAATATGTGAGTATAAAATGCATTTTGTGTTTGTTGAAAATTTTGAATGAAAGTGGAATTATGATTTATGTTGACCATACCTATTAACCTAGAATACATGTTCATTGTATGTGAGACAACTCCTTTATGAAAGGATTTGTCATAATATATGTTATAACTAGATTGGTTCATGTATGTGGTATTATGTAGTCTAAGTGTTTGTTAAAATGTCAGAATGAGATCTTGTTGATGGATTGTACTTATTAAGTATATTAAGATAGGATTCTCAGTCTCCTTAGTCATATGAATAGTTTCATTCATGTATTGTAAATTGTCACTATATGATTTACAGGTGAAATGCATATGTATGTCAACTTGTCAAATGTATTTGATAACATGCTCAAATGAGATTTATGTTTGTATTATTCGTTAAATGTTGATATGAGTAACATATGTGATCCCTTATTGCATTTAAGTATGTTTGGGACTACTACCTAGTCTAGGCAATCGGTAATGGCTCCTAATTGAGTGGCCGGACTAGTTTCACCACATTAGATATGTTCGATGAATCCGAGTCGTACAGTGATTATCGATAGTAGTTAGGCCATAAGGAGTGCATATGCATTCCATGTCGCTTAATTTAGCGTGCGCTCATACTAATCGAACTTGTCAAGTAACCCGATTGGGCTAATGTGTGTTTACCATGTATGGACTCTACTGCTTGAATCTAAGGTACCACTTACCAATGTAAAGCCCATTTTAACCTTGGAACCATGATCCGTTAAGACTCATGAGCTGGGCATGGTGGTATGGGACACCGTGTTCGTGCTGTCGGCCTATTTCGGGATACAAGTCTCCCTGTAGTGACTAGTGAACAACCCAAACTCGTGGGCCGAATACGGTGGTATGGGACACTGTATTTGAGCTGTTGGCCTATGATCAGGTGACTAGCCCCTTATAGTGACCTCGAGTGTAAATCAAGCTTACTGTAAGATGACGAGCCTTCCGTAGTTAGCTCGAGTGGAAACTCACGAATTTGCCTATCCACTGCTTTCCAAATCAGGGGTGATGTTGCCCTATAACTTGCCTATCGTATATGATTAACTAGGATTGTTGACTCTAGATGGATCATTGTTTGGGTAAATGATATAAAGGGAGGTCACTACAAAAAAGACAGTTTTTATCTACGAAACTTTTAGCGACAAAATAACTTTTCATGCATTAGGGGTGATGTTGCCCTATAAGTTTACTTTTAGAGACATATATTTTCGCAGCTAAAAATCGTAGTTGTGACTTTTAGTGATGAAAATTTTGTCGCTAAAGGCTATAAGCAATTTTTCAAATAAACTATATGGATTACTTTTAGCTACGAAAATTTTCGTAGCTAAAAATCACGAATGAGACTTTTAGCGATGAAAATTTTCGTTGCCAAAGGTTGCAAATAATATTTTGATATATTCGAATGGTTTGCTTTTATCTACGAAAATTTTCGTAGCTAAAAATCTAGATGAGACTTCTATCAACGAATATTTTCGTCGCCAAAGGGTACAAACAAAATTTCACTCTATTCGAATGGCTTACTTTTAGCTATGAAACTTTTCATACCTAAAAACCCTGGATGAGACTTTTAGCGACGAATAGTTTCGTCGTTATAGGTAGCAAACAAATTTTCAAAAATTTGGAATGGCTTACTTTTAGCTACGAAACTTTCCGTAGCTAAAAACCCTGGATGAGACTTTTAGCGACGAATATTTTCGTCGCCAAAGGCCGTAATCAAATTTTCAAAAAATTGGAATGGATTACTTTTAGCTACGAAAATTTTCATAGCTAAAAATCATGAGACTTTTAGCGACAAAAAGTTTCATCGCCAAAGGCTCCAAACAATTTCTTACTTTTAGCTACAAAAATTTTCGTATCTAAAAATCCTGATGAGACTTTTAGCGACAAATATTTTCATTGCCAAAGGTTGCAAACAAATTTAAAAAAAAATTAGAATGGATTACTTTTAGCTAAGAAAACTTTCGTCGCTAAAAATCACGGATGAGACTTTTAGTGACGAAAATTTTCATCACCAAAGCTTGCAAATAAATTTTTCTTAGATTACTTTTAGCTACGAAAATTTTCGTAGCTAAAAATCCTAGATTAAACTTTTAGCGACGAATAGTTTCATCATTAAAGGCTTTGGATATCTATAGGTTAAGTCGAATGGATTACTTTTCGCCACAAAAATTTTCGTAGCTATAAACTTGGATAAAACTTTTGGTGATGAAAATATTTGTCACTAAAAAACGTTGAGGAGACTTTTACCTACGAAATATTTCATAGGTAAAAAAATATCCCACTCAAATTTCCTGATATACACCTGTTAGAATATAATTCATCATATTTTTCATCATATACACCTGTTATATAATATATTTCATCATATTCACATTCGCATCCATCTAAGCCCAAACTACATAAATTCATTCAGACATAAACTACATTTATCCAAACACAAACAATCATATGGAAAAAAGTAAATAAAAAGAGAGAGAACATATGAGAGGTGATCCAGACAAATGAAAAGAAAAACAACCTTAACCTAAACCTAAACCTATAACCTACACTTATAGGTTTAGGTTTAGGTTTTAGGTTTAGATTAGGGTTAGGTTATATGTTGTAAGTTTAGGTTATAGGTTATGGGTTATAGGTTATATGTAAGACCCGTATCCTAGTTCGTACTGTTCCGTCAACTCTTGCGATCCTCCCGATAGAATTTCGGCAATCTACGACTGATGATTGACGTTTGCGCTCGACCCTAAGTTGTATTCTGTATATCTGAGTCGGTCCAATCCCAAACTTGTACCATTGCGACCGCACAGTTACCGCGGTTCCAACGCCACGACTCATGTACCGATCCGATACCCTGACTATGAGATGTGAGCTGGCATTTATTTTGAGAAAATGCCATGGGTTTTCAATCCTAAGAGAATCTCTACAACATGTCAAATCAATCCCATCAATCACCTCTCATGTCAAGTACAAGCACCCATGCTTCCTTTCTCCACAAGCCAAGCAAACCCCAAAAGTCAACCAACCTCTCACCTCACTTCCATCACTCACCTCTCTTACAACTCTCTCTCTCTCTCTCTCTCTCTCTCTCTCTCTCTCTCTCTCTCTCTCGCATTTCTCAACAATTCCAAGCAACCAAGAGAGTGCACGTCCATGGCTTTCCCAAGTGAGAGAAAAATATGATTTTTGGTGGCCCACTTTCCCATCCCAAAACCTCCATCCTAGCCATCCATTTCTCATCTCCACCATCAAAGTGAAGCACAAGGATATAGGCTTTCCAACGGACCAAGGAGATCGCTAGGTGGGTGCTTCTATAGGGTAGTTTTCATATTTTTATGATGGGCCAAGTGATGCCCACCGATCAATGGTATGGATCTCGCTTTGGACCCTAAGATGTGGCCAGTGACCCACATTGATCCTCATGATCATTCCATGATGGGGCCATTCTCCATGGACCCCATCATGATGTTAATTTTCAATGTATGGATAGGGTCATCTAAACCTTGCAATTGGTGGAGAAAGGATCTCCACCGTTGATTTTTGGTTTGATGGGCCCACGTGTAATTGGACCCATTTGATGCATGATGGATTTCAAGGGAGGGCCCATAATGTCGGGGTCCCTCCATCACGCGTGTCCCACTCCCCTTCTCCTCTCTATCCCTCACTTTTTCATTTATTTTCTTTGTGTAAGATGCATTGATTGTGTGACCCACTTGGATGGACCCGTACCATGAAGTAAGTATTATATCCAAGCCATATATATGTTGTGTTTTGATTATATATATAGTGGTATGGTTTCCCTCCCTTGGTAAGCTTTGTATTGGTTATGTTATGATTTAAATTTTGAAGATAAAATTTTTATTAGGTGGGGAGAGCTGTAAGACCCGTATCCTAATCCGTACTGTTTCGTCAACTCCCGCGATCCTTCTTGTCGAATTTCGGCAACCTGAGACCAATAATCGATGTTTGTGCGCAAACCTAAGTCGTATCCTATAGAATTGAGTTGGGTTGATCTGAGACTTGTACCATTGCGACCGCACAGTCGCCACGGTTCCAGCGCCATGACTCATGTACCGATCCGATACCCTGAGTAAGAGATGTGAGCTGGCGTTTATTTTGAGAAAACACCGTGCATTTGTAATCCCAAGAGAATTTCTACAACATGTGAAATCAATCCCATCAATCAATCTCATCAATCACCTCTCATGTCAAGTACAAAGCACCCATACTTTCTTTCTCCACAAGTCAAGCAAACCCAAAGTCAACCAATCCATCACCTCACCCATCACTCACCTCACATCTATCAGTCACATCTCTCTTACAACCACCACACCTCTCCCTTTTCCTTCACATTTTCTAAACAACAATCCCAAGCAAGAGAGTGCACGTCCAAGCCATTTTAAGAGAGAAAAAAATAACTTTGTGTGGCCCACCTTTCCATCCCCAAAACCCATCATCCTAGCCATCCATTTCCCATCTCCACCATCAAAGTGAAGCTCTAGGAGACCAGCTTTCCAACGGACTAAGAAGATCAAGCGGTGGGTGCTTTGATAGAGTAGTTTTCATGTTTTAAGAAGGGCCAAGTGAGGCCAACTGATCAATGGTTTGGATCTCACTTGGGACCCTAAGATGTGGTCAATGGCCCACTTTGATCATCATGATCATTCCATGATGGGGCCATTTTCCATGGACCCCATCATGATGTTTATTTCCTTTCTTTAGATGGGTCATCTAGACCGTCCATTTTAATGGAGAAGGGATCTTCACCGTTGGATTTTAATTTAATGGGCCCACATGTATTGGGACCCACTTGTTGTATGATTGGATGCATGGAAGGGAGGGCCCATATACCGGGGTCCCTTCATCACGCGTGTCTCACTCTCATTCTCTCTCTCTCTCTCCCTTTCTTTTCCATTTTTCTTTTCTTGTGTTAATATGGCCATGTGGCCCAGCAAGATGGACCCCACCAAGAAGCGGGTATTTTACCCAAGCCATTTACAAGTGGAGCCCTCTTTAAATGTATTGTACCGCACCATCTATCATGTGGTGGCACACCTAAGCCGGGCCCACCTTGTATGCATGTGTCACGTCCAACCGTCCAGTGTCCAGGGATGCTGGACGTGGGTTGGGAAAAACACAAATATTGGCTTGATTCTCAAGCCTTGGAGAATATCGCTCGTATAGACCCCATCTTGAAATATGTGTTCAATCCAACCCATCCATCCCCTTTCCTACTTCATTTTAGGCGTTGAGCCAAAATATGGGGCTGATCCAATTTCTGGCGGGCCATACTTCATGAAACAGTGATTTTCACCGTTGAAATCTTCACTGATTCTTCTATGCACCAAAAAATACTCAATATTGGACTCATTGGATTTCTTATGAGCTGTGGAATCCAATGGCTGGAGTGAATTCATTTGGACAGGGCCCCACACACGAAAAACCTCAAAAAAATTAGTTTCTTCAAAAAAAAAAAAGAAGAAGAAGAAAGGAAGCAGCAGGGCTACTGCTGACAGAGGCGCAGGCAGCGCCTGCCGCATGGAGGCAGGCGGCCATGTAGGCAGGAACCCACGGCTCCAGTCGTGGGCCCCACCTTGATGTTTATTTGTCATCTAATCCATTCATATGGTGGGCCCTCAGGGCAGTGGGCCACCCTCCAAAAATCAGGCTCATCCAAGACTCGGGTGGCCCACACCATTTGAAACAGTGTGATTGCTGTCTACCCCTGAAAACCTTTTTGGGGCCCACAAAAGTTTCAGATTAAGGTGAAATTTATTTTTCCTATTCATTCAGGTCCAAGTGACCTTGTCAACGTGTTGGATGGAAAATAAACGTTATGGTGGGCCTAACATGGGACCCACAATGATGTATGGGTTTTATTTCCACCGTCCAGGTGGACGGTGGAGCCCACAATAATGTATGTGTTATACACCACACCGTCCACTGGACGGTGGGATCCTCCCCACGTGTGGGACGGTGTATGTGTGTATATATATAATATTATGTTATATATACTACAACATGTATAGATTATATATTATATTATATCTAATATACTTGATGGCGGGCCTTCGTGTGGACCCCACCATGATGCTTGTGTTGCATCCAATTAGTCCAGCCATTTTAAAAACCCATTTTTATGGCATGAGTTCAAGTGGACCCCACCATTTAGGGTAGTGGTCAAGGACGCCCACCGTTCAAAAATCTCTAAGGGCCATTGTAGCTTCCCAACAAGTGGATATTTATTTCCCACTTCATCTACCACTATGGTAGTTTATGAATAGGTTGGATGGGAAACATATGTAATAGTGGGCCTTAGGAATTTTAATGGCGGAAATCATTATCACCACTTTTATTTGGTGTGGCCCATTTGATATATTTAAAGCCCATGTGAGCAGGCCCATTTGATATACTTAAGGCCCTTGTGAGTAGGCCCATTTAATATATGATTAGGCTCACCTTGATGTATTTGTGGCCTATTGTTGAGGCCCACCTTCTTATTTATGAGGCCCATTGTGATGTATTAGGGCCTATGGGGTGAGACCCATTGTGATGTATTAGGGCCCGTGGGTTGAGGTCCATTATGATGTACTTAGAGCTCATTGGTAAAGGTCGATTGTGATATACTTCCAGCTATTTAGCAAGGCCATTATGATGTACTCTAAGGCTCATGAGTTATGGCCCATTACAATGAATATAAGGCCCTTTGGTGCTACTCATTGATGTGGCTCACCTTGGTATATGTATGAGGCCTATCTTGGTTTATTTGTGGCTGTCTATTGAAGTGGCCCACTTAGTATATATAAGGCCCAAGTGATTAGGCCTAGCTCCTTATATTTATGGGCCATTGTTGAGGCTCACCTTGATGTGTATGAGGCCATGTTGAGGCCCATTTTTGATATGAATGTAAGGCCCGTGTTACGAGGCCCATTGTGATGTATTTAAAGGCCCATTAGTGCAGCCCATTGATGTGGCCCACTTGATGAATATAAGGCCTATGTAACACGGCTCGTTTGATGTACTTTAAGCCCAATGGGGTGTACCTAAGGTCCATTACAATATGTCATTCCTCCATGGTTTATGTAATGATAATTATGGCGGGCCGAGCCTTGGGAGCAATGTTGGTTTGACGTCCACATTGTAAGTATAATGTTGGTTAAATGTCTGCATTACGACTCTCCTTAGGGCCCATTAATAGGCTCATACTTGTAGATAGTTCATCACTTTATAACATGCTTAGTATAACTCCATGATTCATGCTCATACGCATCATATGCATGCTTGATATGAGGATTGTTTGATCATATCATATGCCGTTGGGCTGAGACATTTACGGGACTCCTTATGAGACGGAGTGCCCCATATTATCGCGCTGTATGCGAAGGATTGTTGCATGACTGTACGGTGTGACTCATGCATCTCGCATATGCATGAGTCTTGATCACTGCACGCCCTAGCGACCATGGCTCCACAGGCACATCGTGGATGGTGGTATCGGATACCAAAAGTACTTGGTTCTAGCATACGGGAGCTACTTAGGTCGCTTCACGCGACCCTAAATGCGTTACGGACTTGATCAAACGATCGATACGAGAAGACTTCGCCTATTAGCGAAACTGCGATCCTATAAGTGTTTTTAAGTTCTTCTCACACCCACATAAGTCAAAGAAGTGATAGCGTACATCGCGTGTCCATAACGTAGGTCCGGTTTAATCTCATTCATGCTTTGATACCAACTTGTAACACCCTGAAAATTGGGGGTCATGTATAAACCCGACTCCCGAGTTCCAGACCGTCACTTATGCAACAAATATGATTATGATTCCCTGTTGTCTGAGTTAAAGCATTCGCATGAGTAAAATTATACCAAAACTGCAATCCATACTCCAGATTCAGTGATAAAAGTAAGCGGAAGACTGAAGAATATATATATAACTGTATGGAAAATAAAATAAATTTCGGCTGTCTCCAAAGTATGAATACATCTCTGAGTCTCATATACATGTAATAAAATAAAATCAAAATGTCAGAAGTCCAACTAGTATGTCCCGTCAATCCAGGCCACCTATGCAAAGCCGTCGTGAAACTGCATATATGAGACTCGTCCTAGTCCTCATCATAATCCGGCTCTACCTCCTGAATCGCTGCCTCACCTGCATCTAAGACAGGGTCTGGTGGGTGTTGCAAATACCATCCCGTAACATGAGAGTGAGTGATCAACTCAGTGGAATAATAGAGCAGAGATTAGCATGTTCTCAAATCAATCATGCGATAATAGTAAAACAATTAATCAAACATTCCTAAATACTGTTGTTAATGCAATATGACATGACATGATGGATGCCCTCACCGACGATCTCCCTTATACGACACCATCTTATGCCCGCGGCATGCTTTCTTCCCACAGTGCTCCACATCTTCCAGGCACATGCAATGTGATGGTAATATGATTACCGAGTTATTATTAGTTCATTCATACAACAGTATTGGAAAACTAAGGTACCTTACTTATATCAATCCCAACACAGATCCTGTCTAGGGTCCTCACTCCTAGTAATCTCATACGATGTTACATTTGTAGGTCGCTGCAAGGGCTGCCAGGGCTGTTGCTCGCACTTGTTGCACCGCTCTCCCATCACCTTATCAATACAGGCCTAATGTACTCTCATTGCTATGGAAGGGTCGTCGTCTCCCGTAGACTCAGAATACCCTCGCGGTCATTACAAAGGGCTCGTCACCTAATCAGTGTAGGCCGACAGTAAGAATATAGTGTCTCATACCACCATAATCTTCTCACGAGTCATAGGTATTCACTGGTCACTACGGGGAGGTTTGTGGCCCCAGCATAGGCCGACAGATCGACCACGGTGTCCCATACTACCATGCCCGGCTCATGAGTCTTTGTGGATCAAGGTACCATGGTTAACAGGGTTTCCAGTGGTAAGTTCAGTACCCTAGGTTCAAGCAGTTATGATTCATACAGGGTGAACATATAATGGCCAGTCGGGTTACTTGACGGGCTCGACTAGTATAAGCGCATCGCAAGTCAAACGACATGAAGTGCGTAAAACACTTCGCGTGGCCTAACCACTGCCGCCAACTCAAAACACGACTCGCGTTCATCGACACGTCCTTCATGGCCAGTAGAAGCCAACCACGAATTTACTCTGTTACCGACTGCCTGGACTAAGCATAGTCCCAGACATTTATAAATCAGCATCAATAATCATGTGAGAGTAATTGAAATGCAATACAACAATACAAGCATGTTATCACGTGTTATAACATACAACTTAAGCAATTCATTCAACACATGCATTTCATACATACAATGTAATCCCTACATATTGCCAACATGATGGAAATCATTTACATCAGCATATTACTTGAGAATTCAATCTCAAAACTATTTCATAACACCATATACTCAATACATACTAATACAAACATTCATACAAACACTTAGTCTACACACTTAAGTCTACATAGTGTATGTCGACTCAAAGTGCGCCTTTGGACGAATCTCTTCGCCAAACCAATTATGCACGCATTCCTAATATCCTAATATGACAAAAATCCATGTCAACCATTTCAGCAAAATATGGATGCAAACAGTATTTCCTACAAATGACTAAAATGCCCTAAATCTCATATTTTTCGTCTGCTTACGAAACGGGAAACGGACAGCATGCTGTACATGTCAAACGGCATTGCCGTCGATAATCTACTATTAAATGACATTGAAACCGTTGAAAACAGCCAATCAAAGCGTCTAAAATCCGCACCTTTTTTCCTAGAGGTGTATCGATTCGAACGGAGCGTATACGCTTCGTCTACGGCGAACAGGCGACCTATTTCACAATATGTATAAGCTACTTTACTAAGGAATCGACGGAACGTTAAATCAGCAAGTAGTTAGGGTCTTTTCTTACCTAGAAATGTGGCGAAATCACTGAAAAAGTGATTGAGATGCGTTGCTTAAACACGTGTAGCAGGTAGTACAGGTGGCAGGAAAATCACTCCCACTCTCTCTCACAAACTCTCACTTTTTCTCACACTCTTGTTAGGGTTTCTAACAAATTTGGATGGGTGAGAGAAGTGAGGGTTTAAAGCCCTTTTATAAGCTAATTTCTTCCTAAATTAGGCTTGGGAACAAAATTTACTTAAGGTATAACCAAATCGGGGCTGTTCTGGTCCAAAAAGGCATTTCGGGAGGTCCCCTGGCCGAATGCGATCGGACTTAAGCTCATAGTCTCTGGATGTTGCTCATACCCAGTTTTCAGTCTGGTAGAGTTCGTAAATCGTATGTGGCGTTCTAGTTTCAGTTCAGCGGTCATCGCACCTAGATCAGGTCTACAAGTCTCATGATATGAAAGAGAAATTTTTCCTGATCCGAGGGTGTAATTTGGTTGAATTCTGACAGTCAGAATGCTTAATAATAACGTGCCAAGTCACATGCCAGATTTGGATTTAAATTTCCAAATCTAACCCCATTCTCACTCTCTTCACTCCAGGCCCAATGAAATAGCCTCTGAACATCGGTTGGACTTGATTTTCGAAATGATTGTCAAGTCCAGCTAAGCGGTCATAACGGTCTAAGATTGTAAGTATCGGACTTTCGACGTGCGGTCTAGATCCAATACAAAGTTTCAAAGGGTTTCTGAGGACAAAACGGTTTAGAGTTTGATCCTAGGTTTCAGGATATTATAGCGTCATGAATTCTACAAGTTTTGGGTCTTGTAGAACGTATTTAAAGCGATCAGGGAGGATTTCACAGCTACTCTAGCATTGCGCTAGCTAACTTACGCTTAATTTCTAAAGGAATTAATCCTACGTGATTTCTGGTCGAGTTAATACTCAAGTTTCAGTACGAATTTTTTCAGGGCGTTACAGCTGAGTTTGACCAGCTCACAAATGAGTCCGCTATGGACGAGCCAGGTAGGTATTGGCAGACTACTGGTCAGGCAGATAGTGAGGTCTATTTCGCTTGCTTGGCTGTGCAGCTAGGGAGGAGGTAGTTAGTGTGAGTGTATTAGACCCCGGTGATATCCAGAGAGAAACTGTACTGATATGTATACTTGATGAGTACCGACTTGCTTGGATTGCATTTCGCATATGACATCCGGCTATGTAAGCCTCACATTTGCATCGGTGTGGCCGATAGCATTCATGTCTCGCATCGCATGGCCTTGGTATGGCCGATAGCATTCATGCCTTGCATCACATAGCATTGGTATGGTTGATTTTATTCATGGACTTACCGCATACTTCTGCATTACTCTGATATTGTACACTTGGCGTTTGCCTTATGCACACACTTACACCACCCTCTAAGCTTTTGTAAGCTTATGCATGACAGTTGCATGCAGGTAGCATTGGACAGCAGCAGCGCTGAAACAGGAGTGCGCATCTGTCTATTTTGGAGTTTTTGATCACCTTGTATTTCCCTTTATGTATTATACTTAAAGTTTTTGATATAGTGGATATATGGTGATGTTGTTTTGTGACTTGGTTATGCTTGTGGTTATGCTCCATTAAAAAAAAAAATCATTTTGAAAATCTTCCTTGTAGGATCCCAGGATCGAAAATCTGGCATATGTTTGTCAGGAGCCGAGAATGGGGCACTACGGAGGCTGTCGGCACCGGATTCAACGATCGATATTCCTTCAAATTCTATTTTTGGGTTTAGAGCGTGACAGAAGTTGGCATCAGAGCATAACTTGGTAATACCTGAGGATAACATTACATATCTACTGATAGCTACACTATATTGTGTGATTGTTGAGAACTTAGAATTGTTAGACCCTCGAGTTCGAATAACTTAGAAACTCCCTGATATAGCTCCCTATAATGTATGCATTCGAGAGTTTCCAAGGATGATAGGCCCTTGTTCCTTCCTGTAGGACATGACACCCAAGAGAGTGACCCGAGCGACTTTCGTTTCCTCGCCTGAGATTCCTGTTTCCTCACCTAAGACTTCTCCACCCCTATTCGAGTCTAGCGCAACAACGACCATGTACGTAAGTGCGGACCAGCTACAGCAGATGTTGCAAGCAATGATCGTCATTCTTCAGAGAAGAGACCGGAAGAGGAAGGCCCCCTCCGGTAGCTCCCAAGTGTAGCGATGTCGACGACCATAGAGGCATAAGAACCATCCGTCCTTTCAAGCATTTACACCACCTAAACGTCAGTCCTCTAGTGTATGCTTTATATGTGGTGTGACGGGGCACCACATCTGGGAGTGCCCCCACCCTCAGTAGCGCCTACCACCTAGACCGTTCTCTGGTGCTTACTTGCGGTGCAGTAGGATAGGGCATCGCAGGAGTGAGTGTTTTCATCATCAACAACAGCAGTAGGATCCTCAGACATCAGGAGGAGTCGACGTGTGACTTGGCCCCTACGCCGTCTTCCTAAATTGTTCATGAATGAGGTGTCCTGAGAGTTAGAGCTTGATATTTGTGGCGTTATCCCCATCCCTTAGATGTTTGATTATGTTGTATGTTGTGTTTTGATTATATATATACTGGTATGGTTTCCCTCCCTTGGTAAGCTTTGTATTAGTTATGTTATGATTTAAATTTCGAGAATGAAATTTTTATTAGGTGGGGAGAGCTGTAAGACCCGCATCCTAATCCATACTGTTCCGTCAACTCCCGCGATCCTTCCTGTCAAATTTCGGCAACTTGCAACTGATAATCGATATTTGCACGCAAACCTAAGCAGTATCCTATAGAATTGAGTTGGCTTAATCCGAGACTTGTACCATTGCGACCCCACAGTCACCGCGGTTCCAACGTCGTGACTCATGTACCGATCCGATACCCCGACTAAGAGATGTGAGCCGGCATTTATTTCAAAAAAATACAGCGCGTTTACAATCCTAAGAGAATCTTTACAACATGTCAAATCAATCCCATCAATCAATCTCATCAATCACCTCTCATGTCAAGTACAAAGCACCCATGCTTTCTTTCTCCACAAGTTAAGCAAACCCAAAGTCAACCAATCCATCACCTCACCCATCACTCACTTCACCCATCACTCACCTCACATCCATCACTCACATCTCTCTTACAACCACCACACCTCTCTCTCTTTTCCTTCACATTTTCCAAACAACAATCCCAAGTAAGAGAGTGCACGTCCAAGCCATTTCAAGAGAGAAAAAAATGACTTTATGTGGCCCACCTTTCCATCCCAAAAACCCATCATCCTAGCCATCCATTTCCCATCTCCACCATCAAAGTGAAGCTCTAGGAGACTGGCTTTCCAACAGACCAAGAAGATCAAGCGGTGGGTGCTTTGATAGAGTAGTTTTCATGTTTTAAGATGGGTCAAGTGAGGCCAACCGATCAATGGTTTGGATCTCACTTGGGACCCTAAGATGTGGCCGATGGCCCACTTTGATCATCATGATCATTCCATGATGGGGCCATTCTCCATGGACCCCATCATGATGTTTATTTCCTTGCTTTAGATGGGTCATCTAGACCGTCCATTTTAGTGGAGAAGGGATCTCCACCGTTGGATTTTAATTTAATGGGCCCACATGTATTGGGACCCACTTGTTGTATGATTGGATGTATGAAAGGGAGGGCCCATAGTACCGGGGTCCCTCCATCACGCGTGTCCCAGTCTCATTCTCTCTCTCTCTCCCTTTCTTTTCCATTTTTCTTTTCTTGTGTTAATATGGCCATGTGGCCCATCAAGATGGACCCCACCAAGAAGCGGGTATTTTACCCAAGCCATTTACAAGTGGGGCCCTCTTTAAATGTATTGTACCGCACCATCTATCATGTGGTGGCCCACCTAAGCCGGGCCCACCTTGTATGCATGTGTCATGTCCAACCGTCCAGTGTCCAGGGATGCTGGACATGGCTTGGGAAAAACATAAATATTGGCTTGATTCTCAAGCCTTGGAGAATGGCTTGCTCGTGTAGGCCCCACCTTGAAATATGTGTTCAATCCAAGCCATCCATCCCCTTTCCTACTTCATTTTAGGCGTTGAACCAAAATATGGGGCTGATCTAATTTTTCGTTGAGCCATACTTCAGGAAACAGTGATTTCCATCGTTGAAATCTTCAATGATTCTTCTATGCACCAAAAAAATACTCAATATTGGACTCGTTGGATTTCTTATGAGCTGTGGAATCCAATGGCTAGAGTGGATTCACTTGGACTGGGGCCCACACATAAAAAACCTTAAAAAAATCAGTTTCTTCAAAAAAAGAAGAAGAAAGGAAGCAGCAGGGCTGCTGCTGCCAGAGGCGCAGGCAGCACTTGCTGTGTGGAGGCGGGCGGCCATGTAGGCAGGAACCCACGGCTCCACCCATGGTCCCCACCTTGATGTTTATTTATCATCTAATCCGTTCATATGGTGGGCCCTCAGGGCAGTGGTCCACCCTCCAAAAATCAAGCTCATCCAAGACTCGGGTGGCCCACACCATTTGAAATAGTGTGATTGAATGTCTACCCTTGAAAACCTTTTTGGGGCCCACAGAAGTTTCAGGTCAAGGTGAAAATTTATTTTCCTATTCATTCAGGTCCAAGTGACCTTGTCAACATGTTGGATGGAAAATAAACGTTATGGTGGGCCCCACATGGGACCCACAGTGATGTATGGGTTTTATTTCCACCGTCCAGGTGGACGGTGGAGCCCACAATAATGTATGTGTTATACACCGCACCATCCACTGGACGGTGGGATCCTCCCCACGTGTGGGACGGTGTATGTGTGTGTATATATAATATTATGTTATATATACTACAACATGTATAGATTATATATTATATTATATCTAATATACTTGATGGTGGGCCTTCGTGTGGACCCCTCCATGATGCTTGTGTTGCATCCAATCAGTCCAGCCATTTAAAAAAACCCATTTTTATGGCATGAGTTCAAGTGGACCCCACCATTTAGGGTAGTGGTCAAGGACGCCCACTGTTCAAAAATATCTAAGGGCCATTGTAGCTTCCCAACAAGTGAATATTTGTTTCCCACTGCATCTACCACTATGGTAGTTTATGAATAGGTTGGATGGGAAACATATGTAATAGTGGGCCTTAGGAATTTTAATGGCGGAAATCATTATCACCACTTTTATTTGTTGTGGCCCATTTGATATATTTAAAGCCCATGTGAGCAGGCCCATTTGATATACTTAAGGCCCTTGTGAGTAGGCCCATTTAATATATGATTAGGCTCACCTTGATGTATTTACTGCCTATTGTTAAGGCCCACCTTCATATTTATGCGGTCCATTGTGATGTATTAGGGCCTATGGGGTGAGACCCATTGTGATGTATTAGGGCCCGTGGGTTGAGGCCCATTATGATGTACTTAGAGATCATTGGTAAAGGCCCATTATGATATACTTTCGGCCATTTAGCTAGGCCATTATGATGTACTCTAAGGCCCATGAGTTATGGCCCATTATAACGAATATAAGGCCCATTGGTGCGACTCATTGATGTGGCTCACCTTGGTATATGTATGAGGCCTATCTTGGTTTATTTGTGGTTGTCCATTGATGTGGCCCACTTAGTATATATAAGGCCCAAGTGATTAGGCCCAGCTCGTTATATTTATGGGCCATTGTTGAGGCTCACCTTGATGTATATGAGGCCATGTTGAGGCCCATTTTTGATATGAATGTAAGGCCCATGTTACGAGGCCCATTGTGATGTATTTAAAGGCCCATTGGTGCAGCCCATTGATGTGGCCCACTTGATGAATATAAGGCCCATGTAACACGGCCCATTTGACGTACTTAAGGCCCAATGGGGTGTACCTAAGGTCCATTGCAATGTATCATTCCTCCATGGTTTATGTAATGATAATTATGGCGGGCCGAGCCTTAGGAGCAATGTTGGTTTGACGTCCACATTGTAAGTATAATGTTGGTTAAATGTCCGCATTACGACTCTCCTTAGCACCCATTGATAGGCTCATACTTATAGATAGTTCATCACTTTATAACATGCTTAGTATAACTCCATGATTCATGCTCATACGCATCATATGCATGCTTGATATGAGGATTGTTTGATCATAGCATAAGCCATTGGGCTGAGACATTTATGGGACTCCTTATGAGATGGAGTGCCCCATATTATCGTGTTGTACGCGCAGGATTGCTGCATGACTGTACGGTGTAACTCATGCATCTCGCATATGTGTGACTTGATCACTGCACGCCCTAGCGACATCAGGGCCATGGCTCCACAGGCACATCGTGGATGGTCGTATCGAATATCGAAAATACTTGGTTCTAGCATACAGGCATGTAGGATGTCCTTAGGTGAAAATCTCAGAACTTGGTACCAAGAGTTGCTCCAACATCTAGACCGAGTGGATACATGAGTGCCCGAGTGGCGAATACCAGTAGGCCACGTCTCCCACTGTGTCATGGTCGGTTGGAAGGGGGTGTGGCCTTATCCGCCTGAGTGAGGGGGCTATAAGCTAGGATGAGTTTGACTAGCTCACAAATGAGTCCGCTATCGACGAGCCGGGTAGGTATTGGCAGACTACTGGTTAGGCGGATAGTGAGGTCTATTCCGCTTGCTTGGCTGTGCAGCTAGGGAGGAGGCAGTCAGTGTGAGTGTATTAGACTCCGGTGATATCTAGAGAGGAACTGTACTGATATGTGTACTTGATGAGTACCGACTTGCTTGGATTGCATTTTGCATATGACATTCGACTATGTAAGCCTCACATTTGCATCGGTGTGGCCGATAACATTCATGTCTCGCATCGCATGGCCTTGGTATGGCCGATAGCATTCATGCCTTGCATCACATAGCATTGGTATGGTTGATTTTATTCATGGACTTACCGCATACTTTCGCATTAATCTGATATTGTACACTTGGCATTTGTCTTACGCATACACTTACACTACCCTCTAAGCTTTTGTAAGCTTATGCACGACAGTTGCGTGCAGGTAGCATTGGACAGCAGCAGCGCTGAGGCAGGAGTGCGCATCTGGCTATTTTAGAGTTTTTGATCACCTTGTATTTCCCTTTCTACATTATACTTAAAGTTTTTGATATAGTGGATATGTGGTGATGTTGTTTTGTGACTTGGTTATGCTTGTGGTTATGCTCTATTACAAAAATAAAAATAAATTCATTCTGAAAATCCTCCTTGTAGGATCCCAGGATAAAAAATCTGGCATATGTTTGTCAGGAGCCGAGAATGGGGCACTATGGAGGCTGTCGGCACCGGATTCGGCGATCGGGATTCCTGCGAATCCGATTTCCAGGTTTAGGATGTGACACAAGCCATCTATATGCGGGGTCCACCTTATATGGTTGTACCCACACCATCCATCATGTGATGGCCCACTTGAGTAAGGCCCACCTCAATGCATGAGCTTTGACAAAACGTGCAGCATCTGAGGATGCTGGACGTTACTGTGCAAAACACAAATGTTAGCTTGTTTCCAAGCTAATGGGGTGGCCCACTCATATAGGCCCCATCTTGATGTATGCATTCAATCCACGCCGTCTATTCCATTCCCTAACTCATTATAGACATTGAGCCGAAACATGAAGCTGATTTGACTAACCGGTGGGCCGTACCTTAGCAAACAGTGACTTTCACCGTTTAAATTCACTCAATTTTTTCCTACACGCCGAAAAATGTCTAATATCGGACTTGATGGATTTCTTATGAGCTGTAGAAGTCAGTGGGTGGGGTGGATTCTTTCGATGTGGGGCCCCATCTACGAAAACCCTCAAAAAAATGAGATTTCAAAATAAAAATAAAAATAAGGGTGCAGCGCTTGCTGTTGCTGTGCAGCTGGACGCTGCTAGCGTCAGCGTGAAACAAGAAGCAACCCACAACCCTGTGTGTGGGCCCCACCATGATGTATGTTTAGTATCCACACCATCCATTTGATGGAACCCATCCTCAGGTGGACCTCCTCCAAGAATGAACCATATCCAAGACTTAGGTGGCCCACATCATAGGAAACAGTGTTGATTGAGCGTCTACCATTGAAACTCTTTTTGGTGGCCACAAAAGTTTTGGATCATCTTGAAATTTATTTTTCCTATTCATTCAGGTCTGAGTGACCTTATCAACGTATTGGATGGAAAATAAACGTTATGGTGGGCCCCACATGGGACCCACAGTGATGTATGGGTTTTATTTCCACCGTCCAGGCAGACGGTGGAGCCCACAATAATGTATGTGTCTATACATGCTGTCCACCACTTGGACAGTGGGACCCACCATGATGCATGGGTTGCATCCCAACTGTCCAACCATTTTTGAAAGCCCATTTTAGGGCTTGAGATAAAAAAAATGAGTCAGATCTAAGGTTCAGCTAGAACCCACCATGGTATTGTTTCATTCATGTCGTCCATCATGAGGTGGAACCCACCATGATATATATGTGTTTTATCCACTCCATCCATTGATTTCAGGACGAAAAACCATCTTGAAAGGACTATTTTTGGAGTGAAATCCGTACAGTCCATGAGTTTGTCTACTTCACCGTCCATCTTACATTTAACGGCTAGGATGTTGCAACAGCCTGCATGGTTTCAGAATGCCACTTTGGCAAGGGTTAAATCTTCCTTCTGAACACTATTTATGTCAATGAGAAGATGTCATGCATGTACATGATGTGCATGCAATGTACATATAGGTCCATGGTGATGATCGTGAGAAATCTGCTCCATCCATCCGCATTGTCAGCTCAATTAAAGCGTTGAGACCGAATTTGAAGCTTATCCAGATATCAGGCGGGCCCCAAATCATGATTTCAGGGGCTGATCTATCAGTTTAGCCATTTTCAGAAGGATTCAGGAGCTAAAATTTGACGTGTACAGCTAATTTGTGGTCCCAAGGTTGCATATAAAGTTTTGAGCTGATTGGATGGTGACAACCCCGTAATCTTACACTCTGAATGGGTTTTTAGGCCTGTTTAATAGGATGCCTTAGGAATTTTAATGGTGGAAATCATTACCACTACTTATCTATTGGTGTGGCCCATTTGATACGCATATGGCCCATGTGATGTGGCCCACTTACTATGTTTAAGGCCCGTTGTTGAGGCCCACCTTTAGTGTGTTGATGGCCCATGGGTTGAGGCCCATTGTAATGAATTTGGGGCCATGGGTTGAGGCCCATTGTGATGTATTAGGGCCCATAGGTTAAGGCCTATTGTGATGTATTCTAGGGCCCATAGGTTAAGGCCCATTACGATGTATTAGGGCCCATGGGTTGAGACCCATTGTGATGTATAAAGGCCCGTGGGTTGAGACCCACTGTGATGTGTATAGGGCCCATGGGTTAAGGCCCATTACGATGTATTAGGGCCCATGGGTTGAGACCCATTGTGACGTATAAAGGCCCGTGGGTTGAGACCCACCGTGATGTGTATAGGGCCCATGGGTCGAGGCCCAATGAGATGTCCTTAGGGTCCATTGCAATGTGTGATTCCTCCATGGTTTGTGTAATGATATTTATGGCGGGCCATGCCTTGGGAGCAATGTTGGTTTGTTGTCCACATTGTAAGAATAATGTTGGTTAAATGTCCGCATTATAACCCTCCCTAGGGCCCATTGATAGGTTCATACTAGTTGTGTGTAGATCGTCCAGGCCCATCTGCATTGTAAAGATAGTTCATCACTTTATAACATGCCTAGTATAACTCCATGATTCATGATCATATGCATCATATGTATGCTTGATATGAGTAGTGATTAATCATAGCATATGCCATTGGGCAGACCATTTGTGGGACTCGTTATGAGACGGAGTGCCCCACATCATCGCGATGTACGTGCTGGATTGCTGCATGATTTGACGGTGTGATTCATGCATCTCGCATTTGTGTATCATGATCACTGCACGCCCTAGCGACATCAGGACTATGACCTCCACAGGAACATCGTGGATGGCCAGATGGGACACCGAAAATATTTAGTTTTAGCACTATGGGGCACTTAGGATGTCCTTGGGTGAAAATCCTAGAACCTCCGAGGCCAGGAGTAGCCCCAACGTCTAGACCGAGTAGAATATGAGCGCCCGAGTGCCGAATACCAGTAGGCAGCGTCTCCCACTATGTCGTGGTCAGTTGGGAGGGGGTGTGGCCTTATCCGCTCGAGTGAGGGGGCTATAAGCTAGGCTGAGTTTGACTTGCTTGCAAATGAGTCCGCTATCGACGAGCCGGGTAGGTATTGGCACACTACTGGTCAGGCGGATAGTGTGGTCTATTCCACTTACTTGGCTGTGCGGTTTGAGAGGAGGCAGTCAGAGTAACGTGTATTAGACCCCGGTGATTTCCCAGAGAGCAACCGTACTGATACGTAGACTTGATATGAGGATTGACATGATAGTATGACACCCCGTTACTGTTGCACATGTGGGAAAAAGCACGTGGGCATACGCTGATGTGGATGGATGTGATGTGGGCGGGGCTGAGGCCTGGGTGAGCTACCACACTAGGCGAGCTACCAGTGGTTGGAAGGCTACTGTGCTGACATGCTACTGAGTTGGAGTTGCATACTCATTCATTCATCCATTCACTATCCACTTAGGCTGGCGATGCGTAACTATTTGTTATGTGTACCTTCATAATGGCCAGGATTTCTGTTGGGGCGCGCGACTAACCTGAGATTCGGAGTTTACCACATTGTGTTTGACTATCCAAATTTAGGTATGGGATTGGTTTGGATAAAATTTCCTTGTGATGGACCCCGTAGCCTATGATACTACGTACTATCATCCCGACTTCACATTCCAGCATGGTCATTTCATTCGCACCTCATATCACATTGCATCCTCAGCATCTGTTATTATCTTATTAAGTTTTGCATTGCATGACCTTAGTATGGCCGATAACATTCATGCCTTGCATCACATAGCTTTGGTACAGCTGATTGTATTCATGGACTTACCACATATTTTTACATCACTCTGATATCGTATGACTCATGATCTTGTCAATATTTCTGCTTATCCCGATGATGTATGATTTATGAGCTTTATTGTATACCTGACACTTACCTTACACACACTTACACCACCCTCTAAGATTTTGTAAGCTTATGCACGATAGATGCATGCAGGTGGCGTTAGGTTGCAGCAGCGTTGAGCATGAAGCATGCAGCGATTTTCAGGAGCTTTGATTTTGATACATATGTATTTTCCTTCCAGCATTGTATTAAACTATTTATATTAGTGGATATGTGATGATGATGTTACCTTTATGATTTGGGTAAACTTGTGGTTATACTTATTACAAGACAAATGTATGTTGGAAAATAAAATCCTCCTTGTAGGATCCCAGGATCGGAATCTGGCATATGCTGCGCTGGGGGCCGAGAATGGGGCACTATGGAGGCTGTCGGCACTGACTTCGGCAATCGGGATTCCTGTGAATCCGATTTTTGGATTTGGGGCATGACATTATAGGTTAAGGTTTAGGTTATAGGATTTGGTTTAGGTTAAGGTTGTAGGTTTAGGTTTAGGTTAAGGTTTAGGTTTAGATTTAGGTTTAGGTTATAGGTTATAGGTTACAGCTTTAGGGAATTGAGAATAGGTTAAGGTTTAGGTTTAAGAAATTAGGTTCTGGTTCGGGTTCGGTATCAGGTTTAGGTTTCGGTTTTCAAGTTTAGGTTTAGGTTTAGGTTAGGGAGTTGAGATTAGGATTAGGTGTAGGTTTAGGTTTAGGGATTTGAGATTATATTTAGGTTTTAGGTTTAGGTTTAAGATTTGAGATTACATTTAGGTTTTACGTTTAGGTTATAAGTTTAGGTTAAGGTTATAAGTGTAGGTTATAGGTATAGGTTTAATTTAGGTTATAGGTTATAGGTTAAGGTTTAGGGAATTGAGAATAGGTTAAGATTTAGATTTAAGAAATTGGGTTCGGGTTCAGGTTTAGGTTTGGGGTTTCAAGTTTAGGTTTAGATTAAGGAGTTGAGATTAGGATTAGGTGTAGGTATAGGTTTAGGGATTTGAGAATACATTTAGGTTATAGGTTTAGGTTTAGGTTATAAGTTATAACTTTAGGGAATTGAGAATAGGTTAAGTTCTAGGTCTAGGAAATCGGGTTCGGGATCGGGTTTAGGTTTGGGTTTTTAAATTTATGTTTAGGTTTAGGTTAGGGAGTTGAGATTAGGATTAGGTGTAGGTTTAGGTTTGGGGATTTAAGAATACATTTAGGTTTTAGTTTTATGTTTAAGTTTAGGTTTAGGTTAAGGTTAAGGTTATAGGTTTAGGTTATAGGTTATAGGTTATAGCTTTAGGGAATTGAGAATAGGTTAAGGTTTAGGTTTAGGTTTAGGCTTAGGAAATTGGGTTCAGGTTTGGGTTTTCAAGTTTAGGTTTAGGTTTAGGTTAGGGAGTTGAGATTAGGATTAGGTGTAGGTTTAGGTTTAGGGATTTGAGAATAAATTTAGGTTTAGGTTTTGGTTTAGGTTATAGGTTTAGGTTAAGGCTATAAGTTTAGGTTATTGGGTTATAGGTTATAGGTGTAACACCTTGAAAATTGGGGGACGAGCATAAACTCCACTCCTGAGTTCCAACGCATCACTTATGCAACATGGATAATGATGAATGAATGTTGTTCAGATTAATGCATTAAACATGAGTGGGATTATACCAAAACAACATATCATACTCTAGAGATAGTTAAAATTTCGTAAGCAGAAGACTGTGATAGATATATCAAAGATATAAACTGTCGTAAGTCTCCAAAGTGTGAACATGTTACCAGGTTAAATATATACATGTATACTCCAAAAATGAAAAAAATGAATATACATGGGTGTTCCCAACAGTGCAAAATAACAAGTGTAATGACGTCTAATCAACATCCCTGTGACCCCGTTGATCAGAACATAGTCTACATAGACCCGTCTGATAGCTGCATATAGGAGAAACCCTCCTCATCATCATAAAATTTTGGCTCCGCTTCACAGGCATCGCCATCATCTGAAACTAAAACAGGGTCTGGTGAGTGTTTAAAACACTGTCCCCTAACGTGGGAGTGAGTGATCAACTCAGTGGAACAATAACGTAAAGGTTAACATGTTATCAATTCAGTCAAGCAGTAATGATAAAGCAATACAATCAAACATCCCTAGGTACTCTGATTAATGTAAAAATGGTATGTAGTAATGATTCATGCCCTCGCCTGCACTCCCTCTGTGATCTTCATCTCACGGTCGCGCATGTCAGTCACTTCCTCAGTGCTCTGCCTAACGCTAAACGGCACATGCAATGCGGTGCATGAGCGTGATTGCCAAGTTCTTATTAGGCCTTTTCATACAGTAGGATTGGGAAGCTAAGGTACTTCCCTTATATTGATCCCAAATAATGATCCATTCTAGGGTCGTTAATCCTAACAAATCTCATACGATGTTATGGTTTTAGGTCACTGCAAAGGGCTCGTCACCTGATCAATGCAGGCCTAGTTATACCCTAGTTACTACGAAAAGGCTTATCGCCTTAATGCAATTTCAGGATATGCTTGAGGTCACCACAAATGGCTCGTCACCTGATCAGTGTAGGCCAACAGCTCAAATACAGTGTCCCATATCACCATATTCTCCTCACGAGTCTGGGTTGCTCACTGGTCACTATGGGGAAGCTCGTCGGCCCAGCATAGGCTGACAGCTCGATCACGGTGTCTCATACCACCATGTCTGGCTCATGAGTCTTAGCGGATCGAGGTACCAAGGTTAAACGAGTTTTTCACTGGTGAGTTTAGTACCTTAGATTCAAGCAGTAGCATCCATAAATGGTAGATAAACATTGGGCCAATCCGGTTACTTGACAAGCTCGACTGGTACGAACGTACGCTGAAGTAGCCGACAAGGTACCATTGTCAACAACCATCGTACGACTTGGATTCATCGAACTCATCAATTGTGGAAAGACTAGGTTGGCCACTCAAACAGGAATTGTTACCGATTGCGTGGACTACATCGTAGCCCCAGTCACATACAAACACAGTAGGCATTCCTATGCGATAGTTAAGCAGCATGTGACAACTAGTGTCAAGAATAAATTGCATTGAACATTCTAACAAACTCATACTGTACATGTTATCATACATATGCATCCCATACATAACGCACATAGTAGTAAGATAGGTCACATGAAGGAAATGGTAACTATAGATAAAGGAATTGAGAACCCTATCTCAATACCCTCATTAAAATACATTTCAACAAGCATTTTCTTATTCAGGTATTTTATCAAACACTTAGACTACACATTACAACATACGTGTAACATGTTAGTTATAACATATATTATAGCAAATCCTTGCACAAGTAGTTACCTTACAGACAATAAACCTATATGCACAATTTAATACTAATTATAAGCACAAATCCAAATTCCATATTCGTTCAGACATTTTTATAAGCATTTAGACTACACACTTCGACACATGTGACGTATGTTGGTTATAACAGGTGTTAGGGAAAACCCTTTCACTAAGGAGTTATCACACGTATCACGACCATATATTCACACTGAATAATCATGAAAAGTATGATTCCAAATTCCATACTTATTCAATCATATCAACAAACACATGGAATACATTATATTCAGTATAGTTCATATATATGTGTAAAGCGCGAGAAACATCGTATCTAAGCATGTGAAAGCAATCAAGTCAGTCATAAATCATTAACTGACATTGAAAGCCTTAAAAACCATAACCGAAACATCTATAGTCTGGCCCTTTCACCAGTAGACTCGTAACGAACTCAGTTTAAACCATAAGTCTTTGTCTACGACGCAATGGCAACCTGGAGCATGAAATAGGTTAGCTATTTCACTCTACACTCTATTCAAATCCCTAAAACCAATTAGGGTTAGGATTCCTTACCTAAGAATGAAGTTGGAATCGCTGAAATAGCGATACAGAAACGGTGATTTAGCCTGTGGAGCAATGGGATCGAATCCTAGGAACTCTCTCCCACTCTCTCTCTCTCTCTCACTTTCTCTCTCTTTCCTTCTCTTTTTGCTCTCTTCTCTCTACTAGGGTTGCAAAATTGTATGGAATATAATAGAGAGGTTTTAAGCCCTTTATATAGGCTCAGAAGTGATGGGAATGGCCCTAGGGCCAAGGTATACTTTGGTTATAGCCAAATAGAGTCAGTTACGATCCAACAGAGCACTTTTGGAGGCCCCTTTGGTAAATGCGGTCGAAATTAAGCTCCTGGACATTGGATCTAAATCAAGCTGAGTTTTTGGTCTGATTGGATTTACAGATCAGACGCGGCAGACTAGTATTAGTTCAACGGTCACCGGTACCGATCAGGGCCACAAGTACACTTGCATGTGTGGGACATTTTTCCTGATCCGAGAGTGTATTTGGGTCAGATTTTGATGGTATGAATCCTTATATTTGGCCCACAAGTGACACGACTCAGATTTCTTAAATTCGAATTTAATTCTAAAAACATTCACATTCCTCACACACTTCGCTCCGGGCTCAAGTAAATAGTCATGGGATACTATCTGGACTTGATTTCTGAGGTGGCATTCAAGTCCAACAAGATGGTCGTATTCGTATAGTTTCCTATCTATTGAACTTTCGACGTGCGGACCAGGTCCGATACGGAGTTTCAATGTGCTCCCGAGAGTAACAGGGTTTAGAGATGGATCCTAGATTTTAGGATATTATAGCATTGATGATTCTACTTTTTTTGAATCTTTTAGTTCATATTTAAAGTGGTTCAAGAGAATTCTATTGATTGTTCAGTTTAGTACTTACCCAAATTCTGCTCTAATTAGGCCAAAATAAGGTCCTAATGCAGTTCTACGCCCCTTTCTGGAATTTTTAATTAGTATATTATTTTTATTAGTTTTCTAGTAGTTCATCATCAATTTTACTTCATCTTCACCAAATTTCATGATATTTTTTATTGTAGAAAATTTTTTAAAATTCTAGAAGCAGCAGTTGTCCAAACTATATTTTTCGGATAGTTGTCACTACAACGCATTTTTAATTATATTAATTATTATATTATATTTTTTACTTATTTTTTTATGAAACTACACTCATTTATCTTCAATCTAGCTTTTGAATCACTTAAATTGGAGTTATAAAGAGGGAGATATGACTTTTCAAAGTTGGACAAAAATCATAGAAATTTGTGAAAAACGGACCGCCTGGCCCTATGTGGCCCTACTGGTCCCGTTGTACAGACAAGGCCTCGCCAAACCGGCGAGGTCTTTGCTGACCAGTGAATAAACCAGCGAGGGGTCACCGGTGGGGTGAGGTCCTCATGCCCCTTGGACCCTAGAAACATGTAGGACCCACCGTGGGCCCCCTTGGACATGCTCTGATAGGCCCCTGACTCCGTTTGATGTGGTTTCACCGATCTGATATTTGAAATGGGTGTATCTTTCAATCTGGAATAGGTTAAACAACGTAAAATATATTATTTTGGGGTAGAAGAAGCTAATCTATCTAAATATCCTATCTATATTATGATATTCCAAAAAGTCAATAGTCAAAATTCCATTTTATTCATGTATTTACCATTTACAGTAAGTTTAAGTTTAAGTATAGTTCTTCACCATTTGGACTGTAATATTTTTGTCTAATATGAAAGTACTTTGAAGAATGAGGTGGTGAAAGGTGAGATTTTTGAAGGAAATGTGAAATTTTAAAGGAAATGGGTTGAAAAGGGATTTAAGGCTTTAGGATTGACTCCTGAGAAGTCAATTTAAGGTATTATGATTGACTCATTTCTTAAGGACGTCTAACTCCAGGTTGGTAAAAATCTCGGGTGTTATAATCTACCCCCCTTAAAAATAATTTCTTCCCCAAAATTGGCTAGGGGTAATGAGTACAGATTCTATTATTTCTTTCGCCTAAGCTTTACTGATTTCAAGTTTATATGCGTGGTGGGGTGTATACTATCTGTGCTAGTCTGGCGCATTTAATCTACCCTCCTTTAAAACTTAATCTTTATCTCTTGCTTATGCCCTGATGGTTTGCTACAATTTAGTTCTTTATCTATTTGGAGTCTTGACGACGATTTCCATCTAATTAGAGTAAGATATATGTTTTTAATGGTCGACCAATACGAAGAGACAGTTGTAATGGGCTTGATCCCGATACTTTGATCACCTACCTGACCAGGGTAGAAGGCTCATCGTATCCCTTCCTAGTCCTGGTAGATCCTAGTCTTCTGCTTGGTCAAAGCAATGAGTCAATTGATAGTAATTCAGGATTGAGAATTTGGGTCAAACCGCAAATGCTTCGCAGTTGTATATTTTAGTAACTCCGTGTAGTTCGATCACTCCAAAAGCTTAGGTAATGACTATCACTAAAAGGTTTCAATTTTCTATTTAGGTCTTGGTCTAAAAGAGTCCTCTTAATTTATGTCCATGGTGGGAGTTAATAAACATCTATTAGGTCATCCTAAAAAAGATTTTTAACTCGACCGAATTCTTAATTTTTTGTCTAACCTGGATTAGTTTCCTTCGATCCTGGGCTAGTGGGGAAGGGGCCAACCATGCTTTCACTGCGCCACTTTGATCCAACGGTTGTATTAGCTGACCTAACTAGATTGGGCTCATAATGTTCTACCCCCCTTAAAAATTATTTATACTCTCAAGGCTCAAGAATCTATATCCTGATCCATATGTCGGGATAAGGTAGAATTTATGACCTATCCTTGACATGATATGAGAAATGATCTCTCAATACATTGGTCTTCCTCCCATCAATGATGCGTGTTATGGCATTGGTACCTATAATTATAAAAAGGAGCTAAAAATGATGGGTGTTGTGGTTGATTCCATGGATGGGTGTGAGTTTGTGAAAAGATGCCTAATCTCTATTGGCTATATGTTCTTAACACTTCCCAAAGACAAATTAATAAACTGTTGGTGGTGAGTGGTCGGGCCAACACAGAAGGAAAGTTGTGTAGTGGGTCGGAGCCGGATATATAGACCTTCTGCCTAGACTATAATAGAAAATTTGTCATATCAATTCTTAATCCCAGTTGATCCCGATCTTCTGCTTGATTAGAGCATTGAGTTCATTGGTAACTACTAGGATTGAGAATTCAATTCAAACCACGAATACTTCGCTTATATATAGTTCTTCTACTCCGTGTTCTCGATTGTAATAAGTCCTTGGGAAGGTAATTCTAAGGGGCGTGCTGGTTTACCCTAGCGTTCAATCCGAGGGATATATCAGTTTTTCCTAAGAGTGAAGGGTTCTAAGTTAAAACAACTTTCCTAAGGGTTATTAAATTAAAATAACTTTCCTAAGGGTTATTAAAGAAGCCTATAAGTATTAAGGGAATCCAATGAAAGAATGAGGCCCCACTCCAAGCTAATCAAGCCGACTAAGTAAGTCTATCATTCAATTACCTTAGCATAATTAGTCTTTTACATTCCTTAGTATAACTAGTAGCTTAGTCTTAACTTATGAGTAGCGGTAATCTACTAGTTGTATTCTAAAGTTTATGTTTATACACTAGATGGAATTAAGTTGCCTGGACCTGAATTTAATTACGCTCGAGTACTTCACTCATGACCAAATCAGCTAAGGAGGTTCTAGGGTTCACGTTATTAATTTATTAGATTTCCTATACTGTCAAATCTTTCAAAATTTAGGAGCACCAACTCTAGGTCCAAAATACTAGATGTCCCAACACTTGATGGTCACTGTTTATGAACTAAGCTACAGTGTTTGGTCTCGCCCATCGGTAGAGACCGTTCTAACAGAATTCAAGGGTCGAGATCCCGTTTCGATTTTCGCTCGGCGTTTGCACTTGTCTTTTTCTTAGAACGACTTAGACGGCTAGGCCCTGCCTCATCCATGGCCGCTCTCTTCCTTGCCATGAGGGAAAGAAGTGTAGGGATCAAGAAGATGGCTGTAACTAGCTCAAAAAGAGCCATTGGATTGAAAAAGCTTGTAGGGTGAGATGAGTTTGTGGGTTTGGAAGGTTATGAGATACAAAAGATGGGTTTTGTGCTCATATGGGTGTGAAAGGGTGGATGGGTGAAAGGAGTTAGAAATTGAAAGGTTATGAGACACAAAAGATGGGTTTTTTCAATAACCGGTCTAAATGTGACTAAGATTAATTCACATGATCTTAGGTACATTCGGCTAAACTATAGTAGTTAATCTAGCCTATCGAAAAAACTTGGGATTCTAATATGATTTTTAGATTCCATAGCCCCCTCCTAAGTAAGAGTGCGTCAGAGTGTGTTGTGTTACCATAATCCAGGTCCAGTTTAATCCAAATCATGCTCTGATACCATCTTGTAACACCCTAAAAATCGGGGGTTGAGAATAAACTCCACTCCTGAGTTCCAACACATCACTTATGCAACATAGATAATGATGATTGAATGTTGTTCAGATTAATGCATTAAACATGAGTGATATTATACCAAAATAACATATCATACTCCAGAGACAGTTAAAATTTTGTAAGCGAAAGACTGTGATAGATATATAAAAGATATAAACTGTCGTAAGTCTCCTAAGTGTGAACATGTTACCAAGTTAAATATATACATGTATACTTCAAAAATGAACAAAATGAATATCCATGAGTGTTCCCAACAGTGCAAAATAACAAGTGTAATGACATCTAATTAACATCCCTATGACCTCATCAATCGGAACATAGTCTACATAAACCCGTCTGATAGCCGCATATAGGAGAAACCCTCATCATCATAAAAGTCCGGCTCCACTTCACAGGCATTGCCATCATCTGAAACTAAAGCAGGGTCTGGTGGGTGTTTAAAACACTGTCCCATGATGTGGGAGTGAGTGATCAACTAGTGGAACAATAAAATAAAGGTTAACATGTTATCAATTCAGTCAAGCAGTAATAATAAACAGTACAATCAAACATCCCTAGGTACTCTGAGTAATGCAAAAATGGTATGTAGTAATGATGCATGCCCTCGCCTGCACTCCCTCTATGATCTTCATCTCACGGTCACGCATGTCAGTCACTTCCTCAGTGCTCTGCCCAACGCTAAACGGCACATGCAATGCGGTTTTTGAGCGTGATTACCAAGTTCTTATTAGTCCTTTTCATACAGCAGGATTGGGAAGCTAAGGTACCTCCCTTATATCGATCCCAAACAATGATCCATTCTGGGGTCGTCAATCCTAGCAAATCTCATACGATGTTATGGTTCTAGATCGTTGTAAAGGACTCGTCATCTGATCAATGCAGGCCTAGTTATACCCTAGTTACTACGAAAAGTCTTATCACCTTAACGTAATTTTAGGGTATGCTTGAGGTCACTACAAAGTGCTCGTCACCTGATCAGTGTAGGTCGACAACTCGAATACAGTGTCCCATACCTCCGTATTCACCTCACGAGTCTGGGTTGCTCATTGGTCACTACGGAGAGGCTCGTCGCCCCAACGTAGGCCTATAGCTCGACCACGGTGTCTCTTACCACCATGTCCGGCTCATGAGTTTTAGGGGATCAAGGTACCAAGGTTAAATGAGTTTTTCACTGGTGAGTTTGGTACCTTAAATTCAAGTAGTAGCGTCCATACATGGTAGAAAAACATTGGGCCAATCAAGTTACTTGACAAGATCGACTGGTACGAGTGTACACTGAAGTAACCGACAAGGTACCAATGTCGACAACCATTGTACGACTCGGATTCATCGAACTCATCAATTATGGTGAGACTAGCTCGGCCACTCAAACAGGAATTGTTATCGATTGCCTGGACTACATCGTAGACCCAATCACATCCAAACACAGTAGGCATTCCTATATGATAGTTAAGCAGCATATGACAACTAGTGTCAGGAGTAAATTGCATTGAGCATTCTAACAAACTCATACTGTACATGTTATCATACACAGGCATCCCATACATAACGCACATAGTACTAAGATAGGTCACATGAAGGAAATGGTAACTATAGATAAAGGAATTGAGAACCCTATCTCAATACCCTCATTAAAATACATTTCAACAAGCATTTTCTCATTCAGGCATTTTATCAAACACTTAGACTACACATTACAACATATATTTAACATGTTAGTTATAACATATATTATAGCAAATCCTTTCACATGGAGTTACCATACAGATAATAAACCTATATAAACAATTTAATACTCATGATAAGCACAAATCCAAATTCCATATTCGTTCAGACATTTTTACAAGCATTTAGACTACACACTTCGACACACGTGACATATATTGGTTATAACAGGTGTTTGGGTAAACCCTTTCACCAAGGAGTTACCACACGTATCACGACCATATATTCACACCGAATAATCATGGAAAGTATGATTCCAAATTCCATACTCATTCAATCACATCAACAAACACATGGAATACACTATATTCAGTATAGTTCATAAATATGTACAAAGCGCGGGAAACATCGTATCTAAGCATGTGATAGCAATCAAGTCAGTCATAAATCATTAACTGACATTAAAAGCATTGAAAACCATTACTTAAACATCTATAGTCCGCACCTTTCGTTGCTAGACTCGTAACAAACTCAATTTAAACCATAAGTCTTTATCTACTGCTCGATGACAACCTGCAGCATGAAATAGGTTATCTATTTCACCCTATAATCTATTCAAATCCCTAAAACCAATTAGGGTTAGGATTCCTTACCTAAGAATGATTTTGGAATCGCTGAAATAGCGATACAGAAGCAGTGATTTAGCTCATGGAGCGATGGGATCGAATCCCAGGAACTCTCTCCCACTCTCTCACTTTCTCTCTCTTTCCTTCTCTTTTTTCTCTCTTCTCTCTCCTAGGGTTGTAAAATCGTATGGAATGAGAGAGAGAGAGAGAATTTAAGCCCTTTATATAGGCTCAGAAGTGATGGGAATGCCCTAGGGTTAAGGTATTCTTAGGTTATAACTAAATAGCGTCCGTTCCGATCTAACGGAGCACTTCTGGAGGCCCCTTTGCTGCATGCGGTTGGACTTAAGCTCCTGGACATTAGATCTAGGTCAAGCTAAGTTTTTGGTCCGATCGGATTTATAGATCAGACGCGGTAGACCAGTTTCAGTTCAACGGTCACCGGTATCCGATCAGGGCCACAAGTACATTGGCATGTGTGAGATATTTTTCTTGATCTGAGGGTGTATTTAGGTCCAATTCTGACGGTCTAAATCTTTATATTTGGCCCGCAAGTGACATGACTCAGATTTCTTAAATTCAAATTTAATTATAAAAATATTCACATTTCTCACACACTTCGCTCTGGGCTCAAGTAAATAGGCATGGGATACTATCTGGACTTGATTTCTAAGGTGGATATCAAGTCCTATAAGACGGTCGTATTCGTATAGTTTCGTATCTATCGGACTTTTGACGTGTTATCCAGGTCCGATACGGAGTTTCAATTTGCACTCGAGAGTAACCGGGTTTAGAGATAGATCCTATATTTTGATAATCTAACATTAATTATTCTACTCATTTTGGGTTTTACAGTTCATATTTAAAGTGGTTTGAGTGAATTCTATTGATTGTTCAGTTTAGTACTTACCCAAATTCTGCTTTAACTAGGCCAGAATAAAGTCCTAATGCAGTTCTACTCCCCTTTCTAGAATTTTTAATTAGTATATTATTTTAATTATTTTTCTAGTAGTTCATCATCAAGTTTACTTCGTCTCCACCAAATTTCATGATATTGTGTACTGTAGAAAAATTTTAAAAATTCTAGAAGCGGCAACTGTCCAAACTATATTTTTCGGACAGTTGTCACTACGACCGATTTTTAACTATATTAATTATTTTATTATAATTTCACTTATTTTATTTAAAACTAGACTCATTTAGATTGAATTTGGATTTTGAATCACCCAAATCGGAGTTATAATGAGGGAGATATGACTTTTCAAAGTTGGACAAAAATTATAAAAATTTGTGAAAAACAGACCGCCCGGCCCAATGTCGCCCGACCCGGCCCGCTATACAGACGAGGCCTCGCCGACCACTGGACAAACCGGCTAGGGTTCGCTAATGGGGTGAGGTCCTCATGCCCTTTAGACCCTAAAAACATGTAGGACCCACTATGGGCCCCCTAGACATGCTCCGATAGGCCCCCGATTCCGTTTGATGTGGTTTCACCGATCTGATATTTGAAATGGGTGTATCTTTCAATCTGGAATGGGTTATGCCACATAAAATATATGATTTTGGGGTATAAGAAGTTAATATATCCAAATATCCTATCTATAGCATGAGATTCTAAAAATTCAATAGTCAAAATACCATTTTATTCATGTATTTACCATTTATAGTAAGTTTTAGTTTAAGTATAGTTCTTCACCATTTAAACTGCAGGATTTGTGTCTAGTATGAAATTACTTGGATAAATTTGAAGAATGAGGTGGTGAAAGGTGAGATTTTTGAAGGAAATGTGAAATTTTGAAGGAAATGGGTTGAAAATGGATTTGAAGCTTTAGGATAAACTCCTGAGAAGTCAATTTAAGGTATTATGATCGACTCATTGCCTAAGGACGTCTAACTCCAGGTTGGCAAAAATCTGGGGTGTTACAATAGGTTAAGGTTTAGGTTATTGGTTAAGGTTTAGGTTAAGGAAAGGTTTAGGTTATAGGTTATAGGTTTTGGGATTTGAGAATAGGTTTAGGTTATAAGTATAGGTTTAGGTTGGGTTATAGGTTAAGGTTTAGGGATTTGAGTTTAGGTTAAGGTTGTAAGTTTAGGTTAAGGTTATAAGTAGAGGTTATAGGTTAAGGTTAAGGTCTAGGTTTAGGTTATAAGTTTAAGTTTTAGGATTTGAGAATATGTTTAGGTTAAGGTTATAAGTATAGGTTTAGGTTATAGGTTAAGGTTTATAAGTTTTGAGATTTGAGAATAGGTTTAGGTTAAGGTTATAAGTATAGGTTTAGGTTATAGGTTAAGGTTTAGGTTTAGGTTATAGGTATAGGTTTAGGTTATAGGTTATGAGTATAGGTTATAAGTTAAGTTTAAGGTCTAGTTTAAGGTTATAAGTATAGGCTAAGTATAGGTTATAGGTTAAGGTTTTGGGATTTGAGAATACGTTTAGGTTAAGGTTATGAGTATGGGTTATAGGTTAAGGTTTAGGTTTAGGAAATCAGGTTCGGGTGATTTCAGGTTCGGGATCGAGTTTAGGTTTGGGTTTAAGTTTTAGGTTATAGGTTATAGGTTTAGGTTTATGTTATAAGTATAGGTTTTGGGATTTGAGAATAGATTTAGGTTAAGGTTATAAGTTTTGGTTAAGGATATAAGTATAGGTTGTAGGTATAAGTTTAGGTTATAGGTTAAGGTTAAGGTCAAGGTCTAGGCTTAGGTTATACATATAGGTTTTAGGATTTGAAAATAGGTTTAGGTTAAGGTTATAAGTCTAGGTTTAGGTTATAGGTTAAGGTTTAGGTTTATGTTATAAGTATAGGTTGTAAGTTTAGGTTAAGGTTGTAAGTAAAGGTTATAGGTTAAGGTTAAGGTTTAGGGTTAGGGTTAGGTTATAGGTTATAGCTTTAGGGAATTGAGAATAGGTTTAGGTTATAGGTTTGGGGTTATAGGTTTAGGTTAAGGGTGTGGTACCTACAAATACACACATAAACACAGCCTGTCCAAATGGCTAGGCCCCTCTAATGTTGTCCATAGAAAATTGACAGTTTCATCATGGTCATAACAACGGTTCCCACCTTCCAGGTGAAATAGCGGTGAAGACCGCTTGATTTGAAGTTAGAATATGCCAATATGTCCTAGAGGGGGGTGAATAGGACTTTTTAAAGTTTTTATGAATTATTAAAGTTCCTATCACACTAATCCTATCACAGAGTGCAGATTAGGATTACTCAAAATTAACTCTACTGGCTTCCAAGCCTGGTAGAGGATCCAATCACAAACTATTTAAAGAGAAACAATTTAAAGATGAGATTGTGATGGATATGACTGTGCGTGTGTATAAGATATGATTTCAGATGATCTGATATAATGACATATAAGGAAATCACATAAATGAAAAACAATTCCAATCTCAAGCACAGTCATTTTATAGTGGTTCGACTACTTATCTACTCCACTCTCGGCTTCCACACTTAACCCTTGAGTGATCGGATTTCACTAAGGAGGTTTCCCATGGTTCACCTCAAACCTAAGGTTTTAAAAAGGTTCACCTTTAACCTTTACAGAGGTTTCTACTCGGTTCACCTCAAACCCTAGAGTTTTGCTGGTGCACTCCTAACCAGATGTTTATGCCCACATAGAGCAAGGGTCCACACAACGCACCCGGAGGTTTCTACTTGGTTCACCTCTAACCCTGGAGTTTTACTGGTGCACTCCTAACCAGATGTTTATGCTCTCCACAAAGCAAGGGTCCACACAATGCACCTCACACGTACACTCCTGTCGGAGGCGTCATTTAAGGACTTCAAAGGGTGAGCAACACTTAAGACCCAATCCTAGAAAGGAATGATCACAAGTGTCCTCTGGACTCTAGATACTTACAAAAAAGTTGATGAGTCCCTTTCAGCGCAATTGTGAAGATCTCCTTCTTGTTGATGAAGAGTCTTCAGCTCCCTTGATCCACAACACAAAAGGTATACCTATTCTCGACTTTAGGTTGGGTCAAGGTTGTGATGGACTTCCACTCTTTAAGGATTTTCCTATCAGGAAGATAGAGTGGTTCCGATCATCTATGCATTCAAGGTATTCCAGCTTAATGATTTGTCATTAAGGTAGTAGCTGGAGGATCCTTGAATATGGAAGTTCATTCCCCAATCCACTCTATTGAATATCAATGATGAGGGTGGATTGGAGGATGAACTCCCTGAGAGAAAGGGCTTAAGGTAAATGATAGGGAGGTTAAAATACTCAAAAGCACTCTCTTCTTTCTCTACCAGCAATAAAGGCAAGCATCTCTATATATAGGAAAAAGGTACCAACGGATATAAAACGGTCATATTTATGATAGAGTTCGATATCATCGAGCAAGTGTCGATATGATCGAGCGTATACTCTCGATTGTATTGAAGATCCGCTCAATGATACAAACTTAAATGTCATTTATGCTTTTGGAAACCTTCTGCCAACTAGTTAATGGGATCGAGACACACATCGATGTTATCGAATTTCAAACTTTGATTCCATCGATAGATGAATCAATCTATCGACAGGTGAAATCAAGAGAGACAAGCCTTGAAGATTTTCAGGTTCTAAAGATATGATCGGGGAACAGTCGATGTCATCAGAATTTGTATATTAATAATATCGGAGACTGTGTCGATGGGATCGATAAATCGTATAGATTTACCTATAAGCTTATTGGACGATTTGTGTCCGGTATTGATCCAATCGATCATGTCTCAATATGATCGATATAAGAATATCGATTTCTCGACTGGCACTCCGATCACAGATTTAAAACATCCTAAAAATCATGCTGGAGGAAACATGCGCCCACTATTGATGTGATCGACTGACTTCCGATATGATCGATATTTGAGTTCAGATTGAATCGGACAGTCATCGATATATCGAAGCTCATAGTGGTTTTCTTAAGAAAAACAGGGGCGCTGAAAAACTGTCTGTCGATATTATCGATCCATATTTGATGGGATCGATATTCGAATATCGATGATATCGACTGGTCCGTCGATATATCGATAAATTGTCCAGATGAATATTCGATTGCTGGACGCTTTTGTCCTCACTCGATTGTATCGATTGAGATCCTGAGGACATCGACAGAGTAGGTCGATCATATCGAAAGGGGAATCGATATAATCAACAAGGTAAGAAAAACTTTGAAGATTTTCCTGTTTGGTAAAAGTTTTTCTTACACTAAAACCCTAAGATGTTCTACTTAATTTTAAGGGTTTTAATCACCTGGTGTTTTGGGACATGGGATGTGAGGCTATAATTTTACCTATGGCGAGCTTCTACACATCCAGTTGAGGCAGACATTTGAGTTAATCTTCTTGTTAGGCGCTGTTGTCCGACTGACTCAACTTACACCATAATTGACAAATCAGGGCACTAATAGGTGCACTTTCACCAGGGACCCCTGCTCATTCAGATAGCTCCGACGCACATCTGGGTATTCTCTATTAATTTCGAGTAAATACATAAACGCAGCCTGTACAAATGGCCCGACCCCTCCAATGTTGTCCATTGGAAATGGACAGCTTCATCATGGTCATAACAGCGGTTCCCACCTTCCAGGGACCCCCGCTCATCCGGATAGCTTAGATGCACATCCGGGTATGCTCCATTAATTTCATAAAAATACATAAACATGGCCTGTCCAAATGGTCAGGCCCCTCCAATGCTGTCCATAGAAAATGGACAGCTTCATCATGGTCATAACAGTGGTTCCCACCTTCTAGGGACCCCTGCTCATCCGGATAGCTTCGACGCACATCCGAGTTTGCTCTATTAATATCAAGCAAATATATAAACTTAGAGTGCTGAAAATTTCCAAGTAAATTGTATGAGGTTTACAGTAATCTTAGAGTGCAGAAAATTTTCAAGTATGTGCATTTCAGTCCGAGTTATTTCTATAATCACGGTAGCCTTGAGAGGGTTGATACGAGGGTTGGGTTGATTGGAAAAGGGCTTATTAAAACTATATTGGGCTATCTTGCCAGACATAATGATTTCAGGACCAGCAAGATAACCCAATATAGTTTTAATCGGCCCTTTCACATTCAACCTATCCCTCATATCAACCCTCCCAAAGCTATCGTGATTAGAGATGGAACTCAAACTAAAATGCATAGACTTGGAAATTTTCTGCACTCCAAGATTACTGTAACCCTTGTACAATGTATATTTAACGATGTATATAATATAATGTATATAACATGAAATGGTACATGAGTGAGACAAGATAACGTAACCTTTTATATAGAAGCTAGAAATTGATAGGTTAAGATTGTCCTATCGAGGAGATTCTTAGGCGTAGTCCATCTGCTGTTAAGACAAACAGGCATGGGTTTGGATTATTAGTCCATGGGCCCCACCTGTCATTGAAAACCAAGGATTAAAAGGGTTTGGAAAATTATCAAAAAATTAGAAGATGAGATGAAAAAAATATTAGGCCATGTTTGGAAACTTAGATTCCGTGTCAATCAATGGAAAAGGAGAAGGGTATTCCTTTAATGTGGACATTTTTGTTGTTTGGATAGCAAAAAAATGGTGGATTCCAACAAGCAATCCTTACACTTTTCTAGAATTTGGATTCTTGGCAGAAGAAACTAGGTGAGCATTGTGAGAGGAACATGAGATTTCCACTTATTGCCCAAACAAGAACTCAAAATTGGAATCCATCTTTCAATAATTCTCATGAAAATCATCATTGGATGATTATTGTTTTTTTTTTCCCTTTCTTTCGCCATGGATTTCACATGTCCTTCGTGTAATCCCTGGAGATGCAAAATCATGTAACCATTTAAAAGTTTGCACCGATGGGATTAAAGCAGATGCTTATAAAGAAAGGGAAAATATATGCCACATATCTTAAGGTTTGCACAAGCATATGGTAGCAATTGTGCATAGACCACGAACAAGATAATCAACATGCATGTTAACAAATCATACTTTCATGGCATGCAAAAGAAGCAAGGTTGGAGAAGAAAGAGCTAATGTAAAAGCTTTATTGGTTGGTATGACTGTGAGTGATAGGCAAAGTGCAAATTTCAAACTCCATAGTAAAACTCTCCATAAGGAATTAACAATTTGATGTCCAATGCACCTCATAACTTTCTGTGACCAGCTGTCGTCCTTCATTATGGTGTAGAGAACACACAAAATAGTCACTTAAATACATCCAGACAAATCACAGTAGCACTTCTCTAACATTCAAAATTTTCAAAACTGAATTGGAAAAAAGAGAATCAAAGTAAACTAAATCAGATTTGAAAGTTGGTCAAATCATAAATAGGCGTATTATGGACGGAGACATTGTTTTCATTAATAGGCCACCTAGTACTCATAAACATTCATTACAAGCATTTTCTGTCTATGTGCATGACGACCATACTGTTAAGATCAATCCTCTTATTTGTGTTCCCCTAGGTGCGGATTTTGATGGGGATTGTGTTCATATATTTTATCCAGTCTCTAGCAGCAAAGGCGGAAGTTTTGGAGCTGTTTAGTGTTGAAAAGTAAATCTGTAGTTCTCATAGTGGTAGTCGGAATTTACAACTGGTGCATGATTCTTTATTGTCACTTAAACTCATGTTTAGGACTTTTTTCTTGAATAAAGCGACTGCGCAACAATTGGCTATGTGTGTTTCACCAGTTTTACCAGAACCTGCTTTGCTAAAGGCTCACCGTATAGGTCCTCTGTGGACTGTTTTATAAATAATACAGAGTGCTTTACCTGCATTTTTTGAATGCTTTAAGGAGAGGCATTTGATTAATAAAAGTGAAATGGTGAGGATTGATTTCAATATAGATTTACTGCAGTCATCATTCACAGAGATTGTTACTTCTGTTCTTGACAACAAGGGAACAGAAGAGGCTGTCAAGTTCTTAAAATGTTGCAGCCATTGTTGATGGAGATTCTCTTATTAGAAGGATATAGTGTTAGCTTGAATGATTTTGACATTCCCAAGGTTGTTACTGAAGATATAAAGAAGAAGATTCAGGACATATCACCTTTGCTGCTTCACTTGAGATCAAATTACAATGAACTTGTAGAGTTGCAAGTGGAAAGCTACCTGAAAACTGTAAAAATTCCTATCGTGACTCGTATTCTAAAGTTATCTTCTTTGGGTAATTTGATAGATTCTAAAAATGATTCAGCTATCAGTAAGGTTGTTCAACAACTTGGCTTTTTGGGGCTTCAACTTTATGACCGAGGGAAGTTTTATTCAAGGCGTTTGGTTGAGGATATGGTTTCCACTTCCAAAATAAGTATTCTGTTAATGGTGTTGACTATCCTTTTGAGGCATTTGGGTTAGTTAAGAGCTCCTTTTTTCAAGGTCTGACACCCTATGAAGAGTTGATCCATTCCATATCATCCAGGGAAGTGTTGATCCGTTCTTTCAGAGGACTTACTGAACTAAGAACTTTGTTTAAAAATCTAATGGCCACAATTAGAGATGTTGTTATCTGTTATGATGGGACAGTGAGAAACCTCTGCAGTAATTCTATAATTCAATTTGAGTATGGACAGTTGGACGAAAATAGTCCTGGAAGTTCTCTTACTAGTGAACAGGTTGGTATATTAGCTGCTACTACAGTATCAAATCCTGTATATAAAGCAGTTCTTAATTCTTCTCAGAGCAACAACTCTTCATGGGAATCGATGAAGGAAATACTTTTGTGCAAAGTTAACTGCAAGAATGATATTATTGATCAGAGAGTTATTCTATATTTGAATGAATGCTTTTGTGGGAAAATGCATTGTAAGGAGAATGCAGCATATTTAGTTCAGAATCGTTTGAAAAAAGTCACTTTAAAGGATGTTGCTTTTGACTTCTCCATTGAATACCAAAGGCATCGACAAATACCTAAAAGTTCAGAAGCGGATCCAGGCCTTGTTGGCCACATTCACCTTGATTAGATGCGCTTGAAAGGACTCGACCAGAGCATGGATCAAAAAATCCAGATACCTAAAAGGAGAAAGTAGCAATTCCCTAAAATCTAATGAAAATCCAGAGACACCCATCTCTTAAAGGAGAAAAAATATATATATAAGAAGAATCAGAAGGGAAAAACCTAATCAAATGAACAGATCCAAGGAAGTTTATTATATTGAGAATCCAAAGCAAACATATATCAACTTTAGCAACAGCATGTTGAGATTAAACTTACCATCAACATTCAGCAAGAAAATGACAACAAGGATCCAAAGGTAACAACTGCAATGAAAGTGAATTGAAAGGAATCAGAATTTCAGAACAAAAAGAAGAAGAAGAAGAAGAAGAAGCACTCATCCTCAAGTATATATGCGGTATGCCAAATGAACAAGACCCATGCTAAAAATATAAATTAAATTAAATAAAAATAAAACTGCCAGTTTGGGAATAAGGCAGACACGCATATTCACAATCCAAAATGAGAATGCAGCGGTAACAGGTCTGACCTGTTATTCTTAAATTCTCATTACAAGGCAGATTTTGCTGATACAAAGAGGCCCTTAGCCTTGAGTGTTAAGTATCTAACCAAACCATAGTGCTCACTTTATGAAGAGAAGGAAAATTTCACACATGACAATTACAGGTTTAACCATCTCTCAAAAAACTAAAAAGAAAAGCTAGTTGTAAGTGGAAGAGGTAGGTTGATGTTTAGTAGGCAACTGAATGCAGAACCTGTTCCCAAGTGGGGTGTGTGTACTAACATGCTAACCAATAATAATAATAATAAGTACAGAACCCATGGGAATATAAGAAAACAACATGATCCCTACTAGCAGCAATTGTATTGCTCCATGTGGACATGCCCTGGCCAAGGAATCAGGGCAATCCACTCATCAGGTTGGTCACACGTCCTCAAAAGAAATGGATGGTTAAAAAAATATTGATCTCTGGTCCACATTCAATGTACATGATTGGCCCACATGTATCAAATGACATGTGAATGTCACAATTTGGTGAATCCTGGAGGGAGAAAAATCACAGTTGAATGTACTTACAGACTCGATATCGATGATTTGAGTATTTTTATATTACTATGAGCTATTCTTAGTTAGGAGGAATGGATGTTTCGAAGACCAAGGATATTTCTAGATTGCTTGAGTTAATATGAGAGCCTAACAAGTGACAAAAAGAGCTCCAGTAATGGGTTCTCTGATAAAATGGAAAATTCAACTCCTATAACAAGACTTGGAGAGATGTTTTATTTTATTTTGTTTATTTTTATTTTTCTTTCTTTCTTTCTTTTTCTAAGGGCTCCTTGCAAAGGAGTGAGTATTAGGTTTCCATTTATCAACCTCCATCACAAAGAGAGAGACAGGAGACTCGGAATGAGCAGTGAAGCACATAGTAGAGCAGAGATGTCGACAACATACGGTGTTGGAAAAGCTATGTGAACCCCACCAGGATGTATGTGTTTAATCCAATTTCATCATTTTGTCAGCTCATTTTAGAGGCATGGGCTAAAAAATAAATGTAATTCAAATATAAAATAGACTACGTTATAGGAAAGAAATTTGAATGAAATAAAAACACAAATTTTAACTCGATCCAAAACTTTTGTAGCCCTTACGTTTTTAAGGACAGATGAACGGAAAAAACAAATATCAACTTGATCCAAAACTTTTGTAGGCCCAAGAGAAGTTTAATGGTGAGCTGCATTTACCATTGTTTGATATAGTGTGGTCTATTTGAGAATTGGACCTGCCTATATTTAGGGTACGTCCTAAAATGAGCTGGTAAAATGGATGAATGGAGTGGTAAAACATGTACATCATGGCTGGGCTACTGAACTTTTCCAGCACTGACCAGTGCCCAAATCAGTGTTGTGTTCCATAGATAGGAAGAATAACATGTGGTGACAGAGATCCTGGTCAATCAGGTGTGCAGCCTCATTTTCACCCTAGATACCGAGATTTATGCAGATAAAAGACTCAGGTGGGCCACACCAAAGTAAATGGTGTAAAATAATTTTAAAAAGCTATGAATTCACCAAAAATTAGTTTTAGAGAACATTTTTCTCCAATCTTTTCTTTTACACCAAAAACATGTTTCAAAAACTGATCATTCATCTGGGGAGCTCCAATGTGTTTGTTTTATTTAAATCGTTTGGCATACATTTTCAGGTCTAGAACTATGAGAAAGAGGTTCTCCACAACTATGAATTTAAAATGACATATGACAGTGAAAATTTTAGCCTACTAACAGCTGTTCAGGCAAATAAATTCCACAACTATGAAATTAAAATGACATATGACATATGCTTACACATGCATATATACACTTATTGATTGACACATTTACATTCTGTATAATATATTTATATATGCGTATGGGGAATAACAGAAGGAATTTACATGGAACATGAGTACCAATGCAATCATACCTTGTGGGAGACTGCAAAAGCAGCCTGTTTTGGAGTCATGTCATGGAATGGTATCAATGCACTTAAGAGCTCCCAAAGGACTATGCCAAAACTGTATACATCAACTTTCCTAGTATGATGTTTTTCATTAATCGTTTCTGGTGCCATCCATCGGTAAGTGCCTGTGATTCCTTCTCTACTGCCACACTGAGATTCTAACCATGAGATTCCAAAATCTGCTACTTTCACACCATATCTTCCCCAAGAAGTAGATTTTCTAATTTGAGGTCCCTATGAAGAATTCCCTGAGAATGAAGATAATGCATCCCACGTGCAATATCAAGCGCCAATATCAAAACCAGATCCAGTGGAAGAGAATGAGGCTCCTGTCTGTGGAGATACTGTCTCAGAGAACCCCCTGCCAAATACTCAGTGATGATGCAGAACACTGGGGGCTTCTTGCATGCTGCAACAAACTATCATTGAAAACAAAATGCATGTATTTCAGTTAAAGAACAAAACTGCATGGTAGTAGAGCTCGTTAAACAAATTGCTACAGAAAATTTAAAAACTGAAATGAATTATTGTCATCAATAACAAAATTTGATGCATTTACAGTGAATTAACTTAGTTTTACCATGTCCCATGCATATTTTCTCTGCGGTGTTTCTCCAACTGTTGACCTGGTAAGCAGAGGAACCAGCCACAAACATAAAACTAGGCATGACTTCATATGAGGAATATAACAAATACAAAAGAAAGAATAGAAACAGGACATAAATTGCATGCACAGCATATATCAACTCAAATGTCCACCATTCCCATAGGTATATATGGTCAAACAAGTGTAATTTTTATTTATGATGATTATAAACTGAGAGGAATTGTTAATGTACATCGTTTGTTCTTTAAGTGGATTTTCATGAAAATGTGTATCGATTAGCTTATTAAAAGAACAACTTTTCAAGAGAAAACGTCATTGTGATGGACAATTTTCAAAACTAGCTTTTACAATACAAACAATGAAAAACATAATATTAATGAGAAGGAAAAAGAATCATTCTTTTAACCCATTGTACATGACTTGGTGCAGAGGACATTCACCATCTCTTGTGTTTGAACCAATAAGGAGGTCATGACTGTCGTTTGCTTCAGGACTGAATGCATGACATATAGGGTTCGCTGTGTGTAAAGGTACTTGTGGAGAGAAATACCAATTCTACCATTCCCAGGAAACATAAAAACCAGGGAATGAATTCCCTGGCAACCAAACAGGCCCTTAGGGGCACTTCTTGCATTGATATTTTTACTTTTCTATAATTAGACCTTTTTTTCTGGTTATAGAAAAGTAAGTAGACCTTTCTTCTGACTATAGATAGCAGACCTCTCTTAAGCCTTTGACTTATAAATGGTGAGGAAACTCTGGGGGTTTCTTCTTTAAGTTACTCAAAATTCGTGGTCATTACAAAGTAGATTGTGGATCTTTTAAATGGTGGATTGTAGGGTCCTTCCAATTGAGTCGGTGAGTTGTTTGGAGGTTACTCCCTTTAGCTTTTATGTGGGGAATATGGAAAGAACAAAGTAGGTGAGCTTTCTTATAATATCTTGTCATTGATATTTGTAGTGAAGGAAAGAATTGAACACTTCATCATAAGTTAGGATTGGTACATCTAGTGTTCATGTCCATATGTAAACAATATAAGAATTTTTCAAAAAAAAAAAAAAAAAAACAACAAAAACAAACTTATTGAGGAGTGCATCAGAAAGAAAATGATGTAACTAGCCTTTGCACACAAATGTTGTATTGTGAACATTAAGTTTAATCAGGAAGAAATGACAAAACCTAATGTTGTTTCTAAGTACTCATACTGAGCAAGTAGCCTCAAATAAAACATTTCTTCTAGATCCAAATCCAACTTTAACAGTAAAACAATTGCAATCAGGAGCAAAGTCCCCTAATGCAAATGCAAAATTGGAATTTGACTCTTTCTGCTTTTCTAATCATCACAATCTAAATAATAGAGCATCCAAATGCAACCTAAGTGGGAAAAAATTACTGCTTACTACACTGCAATCAAACTATACATTGTTGAATTGTATGCCTTTCATCAAAATATTAGTACTTTGGTTCTAAGAACCAAGAAAGCACCAAAGAACCTTAACTTCAATAAAGTTAATCCCTTCTTCAAACATTCTGATTCAGAAATGAAGTTAACATAGCCTATCATGAAAAAACCAGCTTTCTTTGTCGGTTTCTCTATTAATGGCTTAAAATTTCAGAAGTATGCATTAAGAGCCTCAATCCTAAACAAGTAGTCCCTCAGAAGTGTTTGTTTGAGAATTTTGGTTTTCCATTTGAAATACACAGCTCCAGATCTGATTTTCTACATCAAGATGCATTAACTGGGTATAAAAGGAAAATTACTCAGACCCACTAAACATCCAAAATTCATCAGAAATTTACACAACCTAACACATTTCAAGAAATAAACGATAGATCCTAGAATAGAAAAATCGATTCAAACCACCTAAAATTAAAATCATTTGAAATAAAAAAAGTAAAAGAATTACACATCAAATCTACAAAAATCCCACTTCCAAAATTTTTATGACTAAATAAGCAGAAGTCATCATATAAAAAATGAAAAATTTCACCCAGTATCAATCCAAAACCAATTTTACAAAAATCAAACCAACATGAAATCCAAAATTCCTGCAACTGAACAGATATCTTCCTAAACGAAACCTTAGAAATAAATGTCCGTACCTTCTACAAAGTAGCAAGAAAACAGCTGATTTTCTTTATGAAATCGAATCTACCAAGAAAACATCTAGCAGATGAACAAGAACAGAAAAACCTAACCCTAACCCTAGATTTCGGTCTCGAGAGGGTGAGAGAGAGAGAGGGAGAGGGTGAGAGAGAGAGAGAGAGAGAGAGAGAGAGAGAGAGAGAGAGAGAGAGAGAGAGAGAGAGAGAGAGGAAGGAGAGGGTTGGGCAGGTGGGCAAGCGGCAGGTATAGAGAGAAGAAAGGGAAAGGGGGCTAAGGTTGGGTGGGGTTTGGAAAGGGTTCTATACGGTTGAGCTCATGGGAACTTCCCACGTGGTCGAGCTGTGTGGGCCCCAATGTGATGTGTGTTGACCATCAACACCGTGCATTTGATGGGCCCCCTTTAAATTATGGGATATCCCAAAAATCAGCCATATACGGAACTTAGGTGGGCCATACCATCTAAAATCATGTGAAGAAATTCCTAAAACATATAAAATCACTTGGTGGGGCCCACCTGAAATTTTGATGCATATGAAACTTGGTCTGACTCCTCATCCAAGTGGGACACACATAACGGATGGGCTGGATTTGTGAACCACATCTCGGTGAGCCCAACAAATGATTATGAATATTTTAATGGAGGCTAACCACTCTCAAATTTTGTATGTGGTGTGGCCTAAAAAAGTCACGAATTGACTTGATTTTTAAGCCCCAAGCCCAACATGGACTGGTGCATTTAACTAATTAGGTAGATGTTCGACACTCATCACAGTAACATAGTAATGGGTGTTACCCCTAACGTGGTCCCACCTTGATGATGTGTTATAAATCCTGCCCAACCATTTTTCCATTAGGGATTTTATGCTCACCTTGTTTGTCTTGCCGAGTTTTTGACTGAAGAAGTTTATTCTCAATGTTTAAATTGAGTTATTACTCCATATTATAGATATTTTGAATTTGTGGGCCCACTTTTATAGCCCACTTGATGATTGGTTTAGCTTAATAAATATCTCAACTATTCATCTTGATGGGCTTAACAAAATAACATAAATTAAGTTATTACTCCATACCTGTAAGTAACTTTCACTTGTAAGTGACTTACAGGTAAGTCACAACTTAAAAGAATTTAAAGGCATCCAAACAGGCCCATCAATATTTATATACCTCTCATTTTTGGAATAAATCCCTTATTTCATGCCTTTTTTAACTTTTTGACAGGTTGGATTTCAAATAAACATTGCGATGGGCCTTAAGATAGTTTCAACGGTGGCAATCACTGTCCCCACTATTTTCTGTGGTGGGGTCCACTATAGAGTTTTTATCTGCCTCATTCTTTGGCTCATGACTTAAAATGATATCTCAAAATAGATGGATGGTGTGGATATAACAAATACATCATAGTGGGGCCCACAAAACTTGTTGTCGTCGCAGTAGGGTGTCCAAGCGTGAAGTAAATTGGCTACTCCTCCTGATACCAGCCCAGTGGCTGGTGGTCGGTGTTTTGTGGGTCCCACCATGATGTATGTGTTTCATCCATGCCGTCCATCCATCTTTACATATCATATTAGGGATTGATATAAAAAATGAGAGGGATATAAATCTCAGGTGGACCACACCACATGAAAACAATAGTGATTGGATATCCATGATTAAAACCCTCCTAAGGCCCACTGTACTTTTTATTTAACAACCAATCTGTTGATTAGGTCATACAGGCCCAGATGAAAGTAAAAAAAAACAAATATTAGATTGATTCAAAACTTTTATGGCCCCAAAAAGTTTTTTAATGGTCGACGCTCATTGAACATTGTTTCCTATAATGTGGTCCAGTTGAGATTGGGATATATCTCATTTTTTGTCCCATACCATAAAATGATATGGAAAAATAGATGAACGGCTGGGATGAAACACATACATCATGATGGGCATGTTTGTATGAGCCACGTCTAGCAATGTTACATCTTTGCACAAAATACAATAGTTTTGAACAAGGTTTGAAGTATTGGCCACCTTATCGGTGGTGAATGATATGATACCCAATATACTGATTTTAATCCTTAGTTTTCAATGACAGGAAGGGTCCATGGTCCAATAATCCAAACCCATGTTTGTTTGTCCAGGCAGTAGATGGACTACGCCTAAGAATCTCCTCGATAGGATAATCTTAACCTTTCAATTTCTGGCTTGTATATAAAAGGTTACATTGTGAGAACACAACACCAATCCATGTTCAATTGAAAAAGGTCATAATATTAGTCAAAGCGATCGACTGATAGGAGATTTTTTGGACATGCTCCATCAGAGGTGGGGTCTACTCAACAGACCACTAGTTCGAATTACAAAACCATGAGCTCCACTTGTTTATAATTGAAAACCCATGTATAATTTGCAAAGATGCAGGGTCTACTCAACCTTTAATCATTTTTGGACAATTTGATCTGTCCAAATTGAAGAATAAATAACTTCAAATGTTTAAATCAAAATTCAATGAAATTGTTGATCAATCTTTTTTACCTAATATCTTTCTCATATGTAGCATGATCGGGACAAGTAACTAGTCAAATTGAGGGTAATGATTAGTAAAATAGAGTGAATGGACCAAACATATAAAATGGGTCAAATATTATTGTCAAAATTGTGACTTAACTTATTGAAACCTTGAGAACTTAAAAATTAATGTTAGTAAGTCTTGTGGGGCTCATCATGATGCGTGTCGAACATCAACACCATGCATTTGATGTGTCCCCTTTAGCTTATGAGATATCTAAAAAATCATCTGTATATGAACCTTAGGTGGGCCATCCATCTAAAACTATGTGAAGACATCTAAAAAAATATAAAAGCACTTGGTGGGGCCCACATGAGTTTTGAATGAGGCTGAAACTGGGTCTGTCCTCTCATCCAAGTGGGACACACATAATGAGTGGGTTAGATATGTGAATCACATTTAGGCAGGCCTAAATAAGCCATCGACGAAACCAATTTTTTAACGGTGGATGTCCAATTCACTATTGTTTTCGCATTGTGCGGTCAACCCAAGCTTTAGTTCAAGCTCATTTTTTGGGATAAATGATAAAATTATATTAAGAAATGGATGGACAACATGGATGAAACAAATCGATCATGGTGGGGCCCACAGAGCCATACTAGATCCAAAGCTTAATTTACCCTTTTTATTTTTCTGTTTTTCACTGCAAGTTTTGTATTTAATATAAAATAGTGGTGACTTGTTCATAACAATAGTGGATAAGATATAGAGTTATCCAAACCATCCAAATAATCAGTTTAGTTGTAAATGGTAAATTTTTATAAATTTTTATTATATAATACAATCTTAACTATTTAGAAATTGGTCCCATGCATGTACGACCGTTAATAGATTTTGTGTTATTATTTAATGCAAAACTCACAACATATGGATTTCAAAGAGTTATCTTATTTGAAAGAGGATTTTCAAATCCATCCCAAATCCATCGAGTGCCCATCTTTTCCCTCTTTTCTCTCTTTCATCTTTCATCCCAAACCCCATTTTCACCCTTGTCTTCTTTCCTTTTCTTCGTTTGTGTCTCTCAATTCACCCTAGCCATGGTTCCTCGCCTCTATCCTACTTTCTCTCTTTTCTCTATCCTCTCCATTTCAGGTTCTCTCTCTCTCTAGATTTTTGGGGGGTGGGGCCCAGTGGATCAATGATCTGCATGACTGAACCATGGGTTTCACTTATACAGATTGAAAGCCTGAGTTTACTCTTCATTTCCGTAGCTTGGCAATTGCATAGTCTCTCTCTCTCTCTAAAATTTCAATTCCATTTTTTTGCAGCTCTAGTTCTAGTAGCTTCCGTTGTTTTTGGTCAATGCTACCGAAGGATTCTACAAGTATCTGCATCAGCACCATCTCTTGTCATCTTCATTATCTTGTTTCTTTGGGGAGTTTATATTGCATTGATTCGAGAAGGTTCATTCCGTCTCTCTCTCTGATAATTTATTTATTTATATTTAGAATCTTAATATTTGTATAATTTCATATTTTGACCTTTTTTTCTTGCATTAGGTTCATTTGGTTGTACCAAATGTAATGAAATTTCATGATATTTTGAACCAAATTAGACTGATTAATCGTGAAATATCATGACATTTCATGATATTTGGTGCAACCAAACTCGGCCTTAAAGAAAGGCAGCCATGTTATAAAATTGGGATTCTTTTGATGGTTTCGGACTTCAAAAAATTTCGGACTAAATTACCCACATGATGTTTTTTTAATTTTTCTCCCTCGGAATTTAGTGAAAAATCACGGGCATTTAGTGTTTGGCTATGGTGCATGCATTTGAATTTTTTCATGCGAATGTGGGGCAGCTCACTTGCCTCTCGCTTGCTTCCCACTGTAGGATGGCACATGTGTAGACATCTAGGCTCATCAAGTGGGGTACCCTTTGAACATGCCCTAGATCAAACTAATGTTGGTTTGCTGATCAGGCAGGTCAAACTTGTATGAGAAAAATGAGCAGTTAGAAAATACGTCCAACTTCAATATACATGTATGTCTCTTGATGAGATTATTACTATGATCTTTGATATATGGCATGTTCACAGAGCACTACCTAATCAATGGCGTAGATCTCTGACACTGTGCCATCCAATGTGGAACCAGGCCTCACACGGGAACTATTATGTGGGGACTTGAAATTTTGCATGTTGGGACTCAAATTCCCTAGATAGAGTTAGCAAAAAGGATAAAAATTTGATGTTGGTGAATTATAGGTGTCTGATAGATAGAAACTAGCCCCACTTGCTTTAACTTCTTATTAGGTTGTGGATTAAGTAGGGTTCATTGCCCATTGTCTCCAAAGGTTGATCAGATGTTGATAATGGTTCTTTGGTACGGTTGTCCTGTGCCAGATCATTTCCTGTTAGCATGAGGAAAATGTAAGTAAATTTGACAGCCCACCCAATTGCGTCTTGATCACCCTAGTATCATGCCACATGTATGGTAGAAATTGAGGAGACAGAGTGAAAGTAAAATGCTCATTTAAGCAAAGTCTGTTGCTCCTGCCTTCCTTTAATTTTATTTTAAATGATTGGCATGTAAATGTGTTTACTGATTTTTTTTCCCTCTTGGTATTGAATATTGTCTCATAGGTTTTCCTTCTCTAAAGGATGTTGTAGTCAATGCAGAGTTTACGGTTCTTGTGATCAGCCTTTATAGGTTAGTGTAACACCCCAGATTTTGGCCAATTTGGGATTTGACGTCCTTAGACAGTGGGTCAATTAAAACACCTGAAAAATCGCTTAGAACCCAATTCCATAGCCAAAGAAATCACTTAGGGTTAATTCCTTTAGAAACTAAGCATAAGTTAGCTAGCGCAACGCTGGAGTAGCTGGGAAATAGTCCCTGATCACTTTAAATACGTTCTACAAGACCCAAATCGAGTAGAACGTATGACTCCATAATACTCTATAACCTTGGATCAAACTCTAAACAGGTTTGTTCTCTGGACCACTTTGAAATTTTGTATTGGATCTAGACCGCGCGTCGAAAGTCCGATACCTCTTATCTTAGACCGTTAGAACCGCCTAGCTGGACTTGACAATCATTTCGAAAATCAAGTCAAACCGATAATCACAGACTATTTCATTGAGCCCGGACCGAAGAGAGTGCGAATAGGGACAGATTTGGAATTTCAAATTCAAATCTGGCATACGACTTGACGCGTCAGTATTAGGCGTTCTGACCATCAGAATTCATCCAGATTACACCCTCGGATCAGGAAAAATTTCTATTTTATATTATGAGACTTCCAGCCCTGATCTACGTGCGGTGACCGCTGAACTGAAACTGGTCCGCCACGTGCGATCTGCGAACCCTGCCGGACTGAAAACTTAATGTGTGCTAGATCTGGTACGCATGAGCTTAAGTCCGATCGCATTCGACCAGGGGACCACCAGAAAGCATCTTTTGGACCGAAACAGCCCCGATTTGGTTACCCCTCAAGTGAAACTTGTTCCCGAGTCTATTTCGGGCAAGTTTAGGCTTATAAAAGGGCTTGAAACCCTCACTCCTCTCTCCCATCCGAATTTGCAAAAACCCTAGATTGGGAGAGAGAAAAGGTGAGAGTTTGTGAGAGAAGGTGGGAGAGCTTTTCCTGCTGCTGCTGCACGTGCTTAAGCGGCGTATTCCAATCACTTTGCCGGTGATTTCTCCACGTTTTCAGGTACGAAAAACCCTAGAAAGTTGCTGATTTGCTGATTCCTTGGTTCCATAGAGAAATAGCTAATAGATCTTGTGTATTAGGTTGCCTAGTCGCCGTAGACGAAGCGTATACGCTCCGTTCGAATTCTCACCCCTAAAAGGAAAAAGGTGCGGATATTAGACGCTTTGATTGACTGTTTCCAAAGCTTTCAATGTCGTTTAATAGTAGATTCTTGACGGCAACGCCGTTTGACATGTACAACATGCTCTCCGTTTCCTGTTTCGTAAATTAACGAAGAATATGAGATTTAGGGCATTTTAGTCATTTGTAGGAAGTACAGTTTACATTCATATTTTGCTGATGTGATTGACATGGTTTGTTGTCGCATTAGGAAGTTAGGAATGCGTGCATAATTAGTTTGGCGAAGAGACTCGCCTAAATGCGCACGTCGGATCGACATACTATATGTAGACTTAAGTGTGTAGTGTAAGTGTTTGTATAAATGCTTGTATTAGTATGTATTGGCTTAAATGGTGTTATGGATTAGTTTGAGATTGATTTCTCAATGAATATGTTGATGTGAATGATTTCCTACATGTTAGCCATATGTACGATTTCATTATATGTATGAAATGCATGTGCTTAATGATTCATTTAAGTGGTATGTTATAACATGTGCTTGATGATTTTCTTATGACTTAGTTGGAGATTGAATTCTCAATTATTACGCTGATGGTGATGATTTCCTATATGTTGGCGATATGTATAATTTCATTATATGTATGAAAGGCATGTGTTTGAAGACTTGCTTAAGTTGTATGTAATGACATGTGTTAACATGCTCACATGGTTCCATTTCATTTCCATTACCCTTATACAACTATTGAAGTGATTCTATGATTGTTTGGGACTATGCCTAGTCCAGGCAGTCGGTAACCGAAAGAATTCGTGGTTAGCTTATCTTGGCCACGAAGGACGTGTCGATGAACGCGAGTCGTGTTGGAGTTGGCGGCAGTGGTTAGGCCACGCGAAGTGTTTTACGCACTTCATGTCGTTCGACTTGCGATGCGCTCGTGCCAGTCGAGCTCGTCAAGTAACCCGACTGGCCGTTGTATGTTCACCTTGTATGAGTCATAACTGCTTGAACCTAGGGTACTGAACTTACCATTGTAAACCCTGTTAACCATGGTACCTTGATCCATAAAGACTCATGAGCCGGGCATGGTGGTATGGGACACCGTGGTTGAGCTGTCGGCCTACGCTGGGGCCACAAACCTCCCCGTAGTGACCAGTGAGCACCTAGACTCGTGAGCAGATTATGGTGGTATGGGACACTATATTCTAGCTGTCGGCCTACACTGATCAGGCGACGAGTCCTTTGTAGTGACTGCGAGCGTATTCTGAGTCTACAGGAGGCGACGACCCTTCAGTAGCAGTAGAGTACAGTAGGCCTGTATTGATAAGGTGATGGGGGAGCGGTGCAACGAGTGCGAGCAACAGCCCTGGCAGCCCTTGCAGTGACCTACGAAATATACATCGTATGATATTACTAGGAGTGACGACCCTAGACAGGATCTGTGTTGGGATTGATACAAGGGAAGTACCTTAGTTTCCCAATCCTACTGTTTGAATGGACTAATAACAACTTGGAATTCATATCACCATAGCATTGCATGTGCCTGGAAGATGTGGAGCACTTTAGGGAGTGTGGCATGCCGCGGTCGTAAGATGTTGCCGCATGAGGGTGATCGTCGATGAGGGCATACATCACGTCATGTCATAATTGCATTAACAACATTATTAGGAATGTTTGAATTATTGCTTTACTATTATCGCATGATTGATTTGATAACATGTTAATCTTTACTCTATTATTCCACTGAGTTAGCTACTCACTCCCACGTTACGGGATGGTGTTTTCGGACACCCACCAGTCCCTTTTGTGATTGCAGATGATGGCGCGGCCTGCGAGGCGGTGCTGGACTTGATGATGATGAGGAGGATCCCTCCTTTATGCGTGATCTGATTGACGGGATTATAGGAAGGTTGATTAGATACTTTGATACTTGTCATTTTTTATTTTTAGCGCACTCAATTCATTTTGTCTACTTTTGGAGTATACATGTATGTATATAACCTGGTAACATGTTCACACTCTGGAGACATAAAACAGTTTATATATGTTATACATACTATCACAGTCTTCCGCTTGTTAATTTAACTGTCTCTGGAGTATGATATGCTGCTCTAGCTTAATCTCACTCATGTTCAATACATTATCACAGACAACATTCAATCATACATATCTATGTTGCATAAATAACATTTTGGAACTCGGGAGTTGGGTTTTTGCTCGACCCCCCGATTTTCAGGATGTTACAGTTAGCTTTCTCCCCATGTACTTATTGATCTTTAACATTTCTTGTAGTTCTTATAGTACTAGATCTGAAATTGATGGAAAAGGCTAACATACTTCCAGCCTTCCAGATTCAATTGTATTTGCAATTAAAGGCGTACTACACTTTGTATAAGAAACCTAGTTTACTGATTTTATAATGGTATTATTTAGTTCCATTGGGATTTTTTCCCCATTAATGTCTAGAAATTCTCGATACTAGAAATTCTTGTTCAAACCTGGAATTGAGGAGTCCAAGTTAAAAGAAAGAGACAACTGTGGTGTAATTTCTTGGGCCTTGTGCCTGCTTCTTTTCAGGAGACGTAGTAGGGATGATATTATGAAATTTTGGAGAGACCATTCTTGATTATGTTAGCTGGATCGTAGGATGATATCTCACCATCCTCCCACTTTTCCCCTTTCTCCCTTGCTTTGTATTGTCTCTTTTGTTTAATGTTTGGTCTTAATGAATTTAAGTTACCATTCAAGAAAAAGAAACAGAAGCTTGATATGGGCTGGTGGTTTACCTCACGCATTTAGTTATGTTCATCTTGTTTGCACATTGGAAATTTTAAACATTTACGTAGAAATTTTATAAAATACACTAGTTTTTTAATACTGTATATGTCTACCCTTTTGAGCTTTACACTCAAAAGGGTATTTTTGTCTTGTCCTTTCTTGTAGAATACATATGTGATTCATGTATCACTCTGTAAAATTTTCATTATTGACCTTACCTTCAATGCTCAATTTGATTGCTTGAATGATGCGTTTGTGCCACATTAGGTTGGTTGCAGTTTAGGTATGAACTTTTATTCTACTTCTGGATAACACTGATGAGATCTGAATGACTTGGTTATGAACCAGATGTTTTTGATGAACTTTTCAGCGGTTCATCACTTAGATGAACTTTCTAGTGTTTCATCGCTTAGTGTTGTCGATTTTGGGTCTCGAACGGAACAATGCCCCCCCTCTTGAACAAAACCATACACTTAACTATGAAAAGCTCAAGAGGTACAATGAATCATGAAGGAAATGGGATTCACTCATGAACTCAGTGTGTAAAATTTTCTATTTGATGGGTGGGTGCAGATCGTATGGTTTCATCAACATCTTTGGTTAATCAAGTATTTGGCTAAATATAGTGTCCTCTAGCAAGCATTTTTTTTTAAAATTCTTTTCAAACAGGTAGATGAGCTTATTATTGTTTTATTTTTTTTACATGTTCATTTTTTGTAGTATTCTTTCTGGGGATCCTGGTTTCATTTCATATGATGATTCTTGTTTGGATAGACTCAACCAAAGTGCAGTTTCCAATGTCAGTTCTCATTCTGAGGTTGTAAAACTTGATGAATGGTCTGGATGTTGCCTTTGTGTACCACGAATTGGCAACTATCCTTGGCTACAACCGTTACCTAATAATGAAGAGTGGATTTCATCAGTATACATGTGGGAAGATAATGAAGACTTTGTGGCTTGCTACCTAATAACAAAAGGTCAATTTTTCAACTAAGAATGCATGTCCTTTTGTTTAAAAAAATTATATGATTGCACTGATTTGTGATGGTTGTTGGGGATGAAGATGGCTCAAAGTCAGGGCATGGCTGAAGAAGTTATTTGCAAGAAAGTGCATGGGATGCTATTCATGTTATTAAAGTAAGCTCTATTTGCTTTTTTCCTTGTCTATTCTAATTTCGCAGTTCTTATGCATGCATAGTACGTCCCTTTCCATGATTATCATGACAGATGATCTTCTTTAATTTTCTTGCAGTACATATGGACAAAACTAGACAAAACTCGGGTTCAACTTCCGAATTTGAAGTGTTGTGGCATATTTCTGCATATGGTATTGTTCAAAAGTTAAGAGAAATTTTAATCATCACATGTGGCATATTTCTACATATGGTATTGTTAGATTTCTTAACTCAGCTCCTTGTTGAATCTCGCAAATTTCTGTTACTAAGAATACTATACTCAAAAAGTTGTGTTGGTGTTTTTCTTTTTCCTGGTTGTATTTATTAAATAGGTATGAGATGAGTTGCACTAGTAGGAGCTCACCTACTTTGAATTGGTTGTGTATGGATACTATTGAATTTGGTTGCAATTAAAAGTATACTAAAGTGGAAATAAGCAAAAGTACCTGGTAATCATATTCAAGGACTTGGCTTCTAGTTGCAACTATGCCACTTTCAAGTCAGATTGGAAAGGAATATGGTTCCAGTTTGAGGCTTACTTCTTTATTACAATCATTAGGGAACACCATTAGCTTAATTGTACATACAAACATGGGTTTTTTTTTTTCTTCTTATATCTTATTTTCATAAATGTTGTAAACTGATTTCATGAATCCCTTTATATGCATCCCCAGTAATCACACTACGAGAAGAGAACCTTGATCCCTTCCTGATAAACAGTGTGCACATCTTTTCAAGCCATGCCTTTTCAAATTAGTAATTTGTTACTCCATTGGATTTGGTAAGATTGGTGTATGTCATTGGTGGATTTGTTACTCCTCGAGGTAGGCCTTGCCTAGTGAATGGCTTGGATCCCACAAATGTATGTCATTTTGGCATGTGTACCAATAGTCCATGTTGATGTTAAGATTTAATTTTATTGTTATTCGATCTCAATGTAATGTTCTTATCATGCCTCCATGTAATGAATTTTATGTCAATACTAGGAAATTAACAAATTTATTCAATTTGTGTTTAGGAACTAGCAGATTTATATAGCATGTGCTATAACTTTTCCTGATCAACTCATTTAGAATACCCAATACTGCATTCAAACCTGTTGTTTAGTTCTTTTCCATAGCTCACTCGTGTCTTTTAGCAATGCTGTTGCAATTCCATTAAAAGCATTTGTTGATTATTGCAACCTAATTATTCTCACTACAAACATATGGATTCCTTTCTCTGTGCCTCGTAGGGCAGCAGAAAATCTATTCCCACCATTGGTGAGAGACTTTTAAATTGAAAGGAATCCCAAAAGACTTGGTTTGGGAATGTATGAATCTTCATGGCTTTGTATGCACTATAAACTTCTTATTTATCTATTTCAGGATTACTCAATGCAACCTCCAACTCAAGAGCTTGTTGTTCCAGACTTGCATGATAACTCGTGGACGTTTCATTCGACATTTCTATGGTTGAGTTCAACTAGCATCAGATTACTGCATTATCATTGGTCATTGCCAAGCTGACCTATTTTTAAAGCCATGCCATGGGCAATTTTTCCATGTGTTCAATTTTCATTTGCTTCAATGTTTCTAGTACTTTTTATACTATTTCTCTTAAAAAAATTACTCTTTTTTTTTTTTTTTTTTGAAATACAACTAGGAGTAATTTCTGGGCTCTAAGCAGAATCCTCTCCCTAAAGTTAAAGCCAAACTTAATGGAAGAGGAAGAAGAGGATAAAGTGAGAGCCACCCTAAGACACCATGTGTAACCCACATTTATTTACATCTAATATACCCCATCCCCAATTAACTAAAAATAGGCAGTCTCTTGCCTCTCCAGGCAACTCCTCTATTCTTAGTTATGTTAGGAATGTTGAGGCCCTTTCTCTTTCTAAACTTGGGACTAAACAAGAAGATCAGTACACCACCATGTTCAGCAATCAGAACCCAAATGCATGTTCTATCATGTAGATGGGTTTCTATATATGGAGGGAAAGGGTCATGGTTTTTTTTTTTTTTTTTCACATCCTTTTGCCCCATGTATGTATATCAAGTTTCCATGCACACCAGTGTTTCTGGTTTATGTAATTTAAGTTTACTTCCCCATGTATGTTTTTCTCTTTGAGTTGATTAAATGCATTATTGGCTTTCTACGGTTCAGTAAGAAGCATATGTTCAGAGGATGATGATATTGATAAAGTCAATTCTGAGCATGAAAGGACTGCTACAAATGAACAAGCAATGGAATAGGCTAAGGTGTATTCATCTCACTTCCATGCTTAAACTTTTAATTACTCCCTACGCTGATTAGAGGAGTGCTGACCTTAGACTGTACAGGTTTGGGTATGTTTAGAAAGAATAGGTGACAAAGGAGTAACCCTTGGGGAGATGTGGCTAGATGTGCATCCCCTATTTTGGGTCAGTTTATTTATTTATTTTATAAATGTGCTGACCTTAGATCGTACAATTTTTTTCAATGTTTTTTTTTTCTTTTATATATGAGCACATCTCACCTTACATATGCATGCGGCTCATTGGATGAGTGGATTGGCTTCAGTCAGGGCACTTACACAGTGCAGCCAGCCTAGACTAGGTGATTTTCAACCTTTCAGGCCATTTCATCCAAAACTGATGTGTAATCAGATGGTTAAGATTGTCTAATTAGTGTGATTTTCAACATTTCAGGACATTTCATCCATTGTTGGGCCTGTGATTTGGATTGATCAAATTGGCACATATCAATGCAATGCTATGGTTGATAGGTTGTAAAAATTTATTGAATTGTGGCAATCACATATTGCAGCTACACTAGCCCTAATGTTTATTTGCATCTATGGAGTGTTTGAGAAATTTGGCATTTTTCAGGTTTTGCAATGGTTATTCCTCGTGATTTGTGTAATCCTACTAATCCTCAAAAATTTGAGCCTGCAGTATATCCTGATCCCCATGTATCATGGAGCACAATTTTGTTTTCTATTTGAATTTTCTAAATCTACATGTTATTCCAGCATTTTTAGTCATATGTTACATAGACACTTAAAAAAAGGGAAAACACGAAACTTACTGCTTTGAATCTGTAAATGGTTGTGAGAGTTTTGGAAATTTTCAATTAATTTTGAAATGGAAAATTTCAATATTGATACTATATAGTTTTTTCTTTTTATAGAAATTTATATATTTTTTATTTAGTCGTAATTTCTCTGCAGATCAATTTAGTAATTAAATTCTACATAGCTGATCACATTCTTAGAACCAACAAAGAGAAAATCAAGCATGGCTTTAGTTCAAACTAAGAACTAAAAGTGGGCTGGATTTACTCAAACTTGCTCCAATTTTCAAGTGAAAGATATATCAGCTTGTTGCAGCCTGCACTGGTCTAGTCTAGAATGCAAATAATAGCTCTTTCTGTACCTTTAAGAAGTGCCACATTGTTAGTTCTCTTTAAATTTAAATTTACACAATAATTAATAGTCATTCAGGTCAGCTCCATCATTTCTCTAATTTATTGAGGGCTCTTGATGAATGAGTAGATTGCCCAGCCTCATACAGTTTTTAAGCTTGGGAAGGCTAATTTGGAGGAACCATATTTTAACCAGTTTTTAAGCTTATGTTTTTTAGCGACGAAAATTTTCGTAGCTAAAAGTTTTGTAAAATGTTTTTAGCGACGAAAATTTGTGTAGCTAAAAGTTTCGGAAAATATTTTTAGCGACGAAAATTTTTGTAGCTAAAAATATTTGCAAAATATTTTTGGCAACGAAAATTTTCGTAGTTAAAAGTTTTACAAAATATTTTTAGCGACGAAAATTTTCGTAGCTAAAAGTTTTACAAAATATTTTTAGTGACGAAAATTTTTGTAGCTAAAAGTTTTGCAAATATTTTTAGCGATGAAAATTTTCAGAGCTAAAAGTTTCACAAATATTTTTAGCGACAAATTTTCGTCGCTAGAAGTTTTTTAGCAACAAAAATTTTCGTTACTAAAAACCTTGCCTTTGGCAACGTTTAAAAATTTTCGCTGATAAAACCCTTCTGCCTCGGTCTTTTAGCGACGAAAATTTTTGTTGCTAAAACTTTTTAGCTACGAAAATTTGGCTTTTAGCGACAAAAATTTTCGTAGCTAAAAGTAGGATTTCTTGTAGTGGATACCTTAGCTTCCTAAATCTATTGTATGAATAAGCCTAACTAAGTACTTAGCTAACACTATGATGCATCACATTGTATGTGCTTTGGCAAGAAAGTGCATAGTGGGAGTTGTCATGCGTGACCGTGAGATGGTGTTGCTGAGGGAGTGCAGGAGAGGGCATGAATCTTTACAACATACCATTCCTGCCTTAATAAGAGTACTTAGGACATGATTATTGTATTGCTTTATTATTACTGCTTGACTGAATTGATAACATGTTAACCTTTGCCTTATAGTATTACTGAGTTGATCACTCACTCCTACTCTGGGACGGTGTTTTAAAACACCAACCAGACTCTGTTGTAGATGCAAGTGGCGACAATGTCTACGTTGCTGATTGGGATTTCATAGATGAGGAGAAGGAATTCTCTTATGTTCAGCGATCAAGCGGGTCTATGTAGACCATGTACTGATCGATGGGATTACAGGGACTATAAGGATTAGTTGGGCACTTACATTTTGTATTTTATAAATTTTGGAACAATACACGTATATATTCGTCTTGGTAACATATTCATACTCTGGGGATTGAGAAACACTTATTTACTTTATATACCTATCTCAGTCTTTCGCTTGCTTAGCTTAATTATCTTTGGAGTATGATATATTGATTTAGTATAATCCCACTCATGTTTAATGCACTAATATGGATAACATTTAAACATCATTATATATGTTGTATAAGTGATGCGTTGAAACTCGGGAGTTGAGCTTTGCTTGACCCCCAATTTTTGGGGTTTCAAGTTAGTATCAGAGCATGATTTGGATTAAACTGGACAGAGGTTATGGTTACACGATGCACACTAACGTACTTTGACTTAGGTGGGGGCAAGAAAAATGTAGAAATGAACGTAAGATTCCCAGTCTCACCGATGGGCGAAACTACAGCTGAAATGCACCATATATGCGTATAAGATCATTTAAAATGATCCCCACCTCTTTTTAGACCATCAATCGATGGGTTGGGATGATAATTCGATGAATCCCACCCTCAAAACACGCCAAAAGGTGGGAATACATGCGAGTTGGAATCCGGAAGTACCTCGAACAGATGTGGGGGGCTACACCATAAAATACAGTGGGACCCAGGGGGTCTCGCACATTTCCAGCATCCCGGGAGGGGGTGGCCACCGCCTCAGGGTGGAGCCAACGCTGGAGGTCCAGAGGTGGGGCGACGACACCACCTGGTCGGTGGCGCACCGCCCACCGCCCGGTCAGGTGGGCCCTAACACACATGTGGGACCATTCCACCATCCCTTTAAACCCTTTTAGAGGTTGTTTTGACCTATTGCAAGCCTCCTCCACTCCATTTTCACTCCCAAACTCCCCAAATCCTCCTTTTCCTCTCAAATCCTTGCATCCATACATTTCAAACCTTAAAATCTTCTTCCTTATTCATCATTCCTCCACTATTCCTCAATTTCATCTCCCCATCTTCACTATTTCCACCCCTTTGAGCACAAAAGCCCTCTTTGTGTCTCATAACTTTCCAAATCTTCTACTCATTACATCTACCCACCTCTATTGCCTTGAAACTATCATTTTTATTTTTCTAGCCTCCCTATCTTCATCTATTGAGCCCAAAGGCCCTCCTTTTGTGTCTCAAAACCTTCAAAAAAAAACCCACCAACCCATCTCATCCTTCAAGCATTTCCACTTCTAATGGCTCTTTTCGAGTTTGTCACTGCCATCTTCTCAATCTCTATGCACTTTTCTCTCATGGAAAAGAAGAGGGTGGCCCTAGATGAGGCCTGTAATGTCCTGGAAAAATCCGTACAAAGACCTGAGTACCACCTATAGCAGAAATCCTTTAGAAATTTAACGAGAATTAAATAGCGCTAAACTAGATTACCTGTGAAATTAGCACCTATCATTTTAAATACAATTGCAAGACCCAAAACCTGTAGAATTAGTAACGCTATATTACCCTAAAATCTAGGAGTAAACTCTAAACCCAGTTGCTCTCGGGAGCATTCAGAAACTCCGTAATGGACCTGGACAGCACGTCGAAAGTCCGATAATGATGAATTTAGACAATTATGACCGCCTAGTTGGACTTGACAATCACCTTGAAAATCAAGTCCAGATGAGGTCCTGAGACTATTTTCTTGAGTCCGGAGTGAAGAGTGTGAGAACGTGAAGGTTTTTACGAAATTAAATATGAATTTAAGTAATCTGAATCATGTCACTTGCATGCCGATTTTAAGCATTATGACCGTTGGTTTTTGACCCAAAGTTACCCTCGGATCATGGGAAATGTACCACACATGCCTATGTACTTATGGCCCTGATTGAGTTTCGGTAACCGTTGAACTGAAACTAGTCTGCCATGGTCGATCTGGAAATTCGATCGGACTGAAAACTTAGCTTGATCAAGATCCTATACTAGTGAGCTTAAGTCCGACCGCATTCAGTAAAGGGACCTCCAGAAATGCTCCGTTGGATCAGAATAAGCCCGATTTGGTTATAACCTAAGTATACCTTGGTCCTGGGACTGTTTTCATCAGTTTTGAGCCTAAATAAGGGCTTTAAACCCTCTCTCACATATCCCATATGAATTCCTAAACCCTAGCTAAGAAAGAGAAGTAAAAGAGAGAGAAAGTGAGAGAGAACTTGGTGATTCATCTTGGGATTCTTCCCAGCTACTCTACGTACCTAATGCATCGTATCTGAATCATTATTCTGGCGATTCTAATTCCATATTTGAGTAAGTCAATCAAACCCTAACCTGTTTTAGAGCTTAGAATAGTCTAAGTGTTGATGTAGTTAACCTAATTCATGCCTTAGGTTGCCAATCCGCCGCTGACGAAGACTTATCGTCTAAATCATATTCGTTACACGTTTATCGATTTAAGGTGCGGACTATATACGTTTAGGTTATGGTTTTCAAGACATTCAATGTCAGATAATGATTTATTACTGACATGGACGCTATTACACATGCCAAATGCGCTATCTGTTTTGTTTTACGTATAGGTATAACCTATGTTGTGAACGGATTATTTCATGTGTTTGTTAAAATGTTTATATGCATTTGAAATTTGAATTCGTGATTGCCATGATTAATCATTGCAGGAACATGGTTGTTATGTATGCGACAACTCCTTGGAAAAAGGATTTGCCCTATTATATAATATGGCCGACATACGTGATGTATGTTTGAATAGCATAGTCTAAGTGTTTGTATAAATGCCTAAATGAGTTAGTATTTAGTAAAGTGTGATTTATAAGGATGTTGAGATATGCATCTCAATTACCTTATTTGTGTGTATGATTTCCTCCATGAACTGTTTAACTATGTGTAAGATTTCCTCCATGAACTGTTTTAGCCTATTTATTCATGTTAACTGTGTGTATGATTTCCTCCATGTAATGTATCCATGTTTAAGTTATATTTCATAACATGTTCATATGAATGTAGGATTTGATTTAAATGTCCATTATTAAGATTGTACATGGTTGGGACTGTATCACAGTCCAGGTAATCGGTAACAGTTCTCGAATGAGTGGTTGAGGATGTTTCTACCATGCAGGATGTGTTTGATGAATTTGAGCCATACATAGGATGTTCGATAGTGGTTAGGACACAAGGAGTTCTTATGCATTTCATGTCGATCAACTCAACGTGCGCTCGTCCTAGTCGAGCTCGTCAATTAACCCGATTGACCCGATATATGTTCACCATGTTTAGACTATATTGTTTGAATCTAGGGTACCAAACTCACCAGTGAAATCCCATTAACCTTGGTACCATGATCCCATAAGACTCATGAGCTGGACATGGTGGTATGGGACACCGTGATTGAGTTATTGGCCTACGCTGGGGTGACGAGCCTCCCGTAGTGATCAGTGAGCAACCTAGACTCCTGAGCCGATTATGGTGGTATGGGACACTATATTCGAGCTGTCGGCCTACTTTGATTGATGACGAACCTTTTATAGTGACATTGAGTATGTCCAGAAACTGTATTGGGGTGACAAGCCTTATTATAGTATTTAGGATATAACTAGACCTGTATTGATTGGTGATGAGCCCTTTACAGCAATCTAGAACTATAATATCGTATGAGATTATCTAGGACTGATGACCCTAGAATGGATCATTGTTTAGGAATTGATATAAGGGAGGTGCCTTAGCTTTCCAATCTTGTTGTATGAAAAGGACTAATAAGAATTTGATAATCATGCTCATAACATCCGTTGGCATTGGTGTAGAGTACAATGGTAGTGATTCATGCTGCGATCATTAGATGTTGTTGCAAGAGGGAGTTTGGGTGATGGCATGCATCATTACCTCATATCATTCTTGTATTAACAAGAGTATCTAGGACATGTTTGATGGAATTACTTTATCATTACTGCTTGATTGAATTGATAACATATTAACCTTTGTTGTATAGTTTCACTGAATTGATCACTCACTCCCACATTCTGAGATGGTGTTTAAACACCAATCGGACTCTGACTTAGCTGCGGGTGATGGTGATGCCTATGAGGCGGAGCCGGAGTTTGATGACGACGAGGAGACATTCTCATTCATGCAGTTCTCAGGCGGGCTCATGTGAGCCATGTCCTAATTCATGGGGATTCATGGCTACGTTTGTAGTGGTCTATCACATTTTGATATTTGTATTTTGAGACAAGACATGTAATTATGACCTGGTAGAGCATACACATCTTGGGGACTTATATTGGTTTATATATTACTTCTAGTCTTCCGCTTGCGTATTTAAACTATCCCTGAATTATGTTTACTAATTTGGTTTAATCTACTTCATGTTTTATGCACAAATACAAACAACATACATCCATCATTAAATATGTTGCATAAGTTATGTTTTGGAACTCGGGAGCTGAGCTATGCTCGACCCCGATTTTCAGGGCGTTACAAGTCGGTATCAGAGCATGATTTGGATTAAACTGGACCTAGGTTATGGTCACACGATACACATTGATGCCACTTTAGCGTAGGAGGGTGTGAGAAAAATCTAGAAACAAGTTTAGGATTTCCAGTTTCATCAATTGGCGAAAGTTTACTATAAACGATCGCAGAGATCGAGTCCTTGCACACTCCTGATCACACACGACAATCCTAAACTACATTTAGACCATTAATTGATGGGTTTAGACCATGTTTCATCCCTTTCCAGCTATTAAAAATTGGTAAATGTGAATATGTATCAGATTTTATTCAAAATGACTTGAAATGAGTCGAAATGGAGTAGGGGCCCAATCAGGGCTTTTTTAGGGGGACCCAGGGTAGGACCCACATGTTTTTAGACCCAAGGGGGGGGGGGGAGGACCTCGCTGGTGGGGCTAGTCCTCGCCGGGATGCCTAGAGACCGGCGAGGCCCTCGTCGATTCAGCGAGGCCTCACAGCCAGCTCGGGCCGATGCCTCTAGGGAGTTGTATGGCCCACTGGTGCATGGTTGGTCTAATTTAAGCACCCCCAAATCATCTTCCCTTCACAATCCACCCTCCCTAACTTTCTTTTTCTTGAAAAATCTCTCAAACTCCACGAAAACCCCCCTTCAAACCCTTCCCTCTTCCATTTTCGTGCATCCTCTCTCTACTCATCTCAAAACCCACCTCCATTACTGATTTCCCTTTTTTTTCTTTCTATTTGAGCACTTAAATCCCTACTTTAAGTCTCAAATTCGTGGAAGACCAACACCCATCCCATTTCCTTCTTTTCTTTCCTTTTCCATGGTCCTATTCGAGCTTGTTACAACCATATTTTTCATTTTCACCATTCTCTCTTTCATGGGAAAGAAGCGAGCTCCCATTGATGAAGCTGGGCCTAGTCGCCCCACCGGTTCTAGAAGGCCGAGAGGTGCCGCCGCAAGTTCAAGTGTCACTCAAGAGTTGTAGACGAAGCGGGATTTAAATCCCCATTCTCCCATAGGAAGGTCCTTGTTGGTGGAGTTGTCTCATGGTGTTTACAAAGGCCGTAGGGTCCTTTTTAAAGCTCATGTAGATGCACGGCTATTTAGAGAATTCATGTTGTTCAAGCGCCTGGTAGAAGCTAAGTGGGGTCCACTATTTGAGGGTGAGCATCGTTCAAATGTGGGTACTATCCGAGCTTTTTACGCTCACATTCGAGAGCCAACATTGAAGCCCTTGCAGTTTAAGATTCCATTCGAAAGAGATCAAGTGGCCACAATCAACGTTGCTTTGATATCTTGGCTTCTAAATGTGCCACTTGGTGAGGTTCATGCAAGTAAGAAGAATCTAAGTAGTGCACATGAAAGGGATCACCGCACACGGTTCCTTTGTGGTCGTCTGGTTGAATGACAACCTAACAAAAGCCTTTTAGTGACAAATATGACAGACAAATTCTGTTTGCTTCACCACATTTGTACGTTCAACGTCTATTCTAGGTGGAGCAACTGCAGTGAGTGCACACGCCTGATGGTGGATTTCTTGTATCAGGTGGGGCAGGGAGAGAAGCTTTATGTGCCTACTTATGTCTTGTGACAGATAGTTCTTATCGCATATTCTAATAGAAGGACTGAATCTCTCCCGTTTGGCCAACTCATATGCAGGATTGCACTTGAGTTTGGTTACAGACTTAGGGTGGAATTGTCGGTGCCAATCCATTACAGCACTGAGACTACTCTCAATCAGATGGGTATTGGGCCATGACAACAACAAGCCCTACTTGAGGAGAGTGAGGATGAGACAGAAAGTGAAGAGAGAGTAATGAAGAGGGTGGAGTAGAAATAGAAGAAGAAGAAGAGCAGGACGAAGAAGAAGAGGACGCTCAGGATACGGATGAGAGTCCTCCTGCGACTCGAGAGCATGATCCTGATAGGGCTAATAGAGAAGCCCATTTAGTCAGACTTGAGGAGGGTCAGGCCACTCTGCGGTAGGATATTATTGCCCTGTGGGGCCTCGTGAAGCATAAGTTCAAGTAAGTAACTTGCACTTTGAAGTCTATCCTGTGCTGTCTGCAGGATAAGGGTGCCCCTCCTCCATCGCCAGACTCTGATGAATAGTCCTATATGTAGTCGTTGTTTATTTGTTTTATTACTTGTTCTTGTGTGTAACTTTTATAAGCATAGTAGTTTGATAGTTGTTTTAGTGTTTGAAGCTTAGTTGTATTAGCTCACATGCTTTCTCTGTCACGATCCATGTAATGCTGCACTTCATGTATTGTGACAATTTTGTTAAATGAAATGCATGTTGATCCTTTGAGTTTTGATGTTAATGCTGTGTGGATGGATTGTGTGAATGCTTAATCTCACTGGTTGCACCCTCTGTTGTATGTAAGGTATGCCACCTAAGGGCTCGAGGATTTCGGCCCGTCTCTCTTTGGGTGAGTGCTTGATGTGGCCCCTCCCCTAAGTGATAGCCATATGGACCCACATTCGGGCCCGTCTCATTCTGATCTTATACAGGATTCTCAGCCGATTTCTGGCCCCTGCTGCTGGGCCAATTCTTGTGACACCATCTATGGTCCCTCTTATCACACCTTCAGTTCCTGAGCAGAACTGCGCGTCTACGTCGACGCCCGATGCATCACACCCCGCTCCGCCTCCTGATAGGCTAGAGCAGATGATGTTGTTGATGCAGCAGTAGTAGTTCTTGACCTCCATGGCTGGTATCTTTACTCACTAGATGGAGATGACTCCACCTGCTTCACCTTTACACCCTGTTGGGAACGCTAGTGCTAGCGGCACATTTGAGAGATTCTAGTGCTTGTGGCCTCCCACTTTTGCGTGTACTCACTGACCCGAGGAGGCTGAGTACTAGAATGACCGCATCTCTAAGATGCTAAGGCCGCTACACTATTCCGAGGTGAAGAAGGTCAAGCTTGCCACCTTCATGTTTGAGAAAGAGGCTAGTTTATGGTGGGATAGTGTTCTTTGCACAGTTGTAGAGGGTTTTGAGTGGACGTGGGAGGCATTGGAGGCTCGCTTCCATAAGAAGTATTTCCCAGCCACCTACCGATATGAGAAGGAGAGTGATTTCCTTCATCTCCATCAGGGAGGGATGTCGGTGACGGAGTATGAGAACCATTTTACGAAGCTGGGCAGGTATGCTCCTTTATTTTTGGATGATTAGTCATTGCAGATGCGGCATTTTTCTGAGGGTTTGAGGCCCAAGATTCGATCGAAGATGTGCTATGCGGGCATCTCTTCTTATGCCGAGTTGGTGGGCATATCCCTGCAAGTTGAGCAAGAAGGGGACATGTTATCCCGTATGCGAGCACCTATGGCTCCCAGGTCGCGACCTGACTTCCTGAGCAGGCCTTTCCTTGGTAAGAGGCCTCGTGTAGATTCACCGTCGAGGTTTATAGCATCTCCTGCCCCTGTGAGGTGACCAGATGTGTGGTGCAACTACTGCAAGAAGCCAGGCCACACTGATATGACTTGTTTCACTAGGATGCGAGATAGTGGTTTCTTGCCACCTTAGATGATCAATCATCCTATGCCTCAGGCTATATCAACAATACCCCTTCGATTAGGACCAGCTCATCCTTCTTTCAGGCCACCCGCACCTCATTTCAGGCCGCCATAACGGTCCATGGTACCTCTACCGAACCGTTCACAGTGGGATCGGGTTCATGTGCTTACAGCTGAGGCGCCCAAAGCAGACTTAGCACCGACATCATTTGAGGTTCCCACTCATATCCAAGGTATGCCTGTCTTCTTATTGGTGGACACTGGGTCCACTATTTCGATCATCTCATGCGGTCAAGCGGCTAGGTTTGGTTACAACTCCTATGAAGGGAGTGAGACTCACTACCGCTACGGGGACCTTTTTAGACATTACACGGACTTGTGAGTCTTGCTCGGTAGATTTGGGTAGCAGGACAGTGGTTGTTGACCTGATTTTTTCTCCACTGTGTCACTACGATGTTATTCTCAGGATGAATTGGCTCATGAAGATGAGAGCAGAGATTGACTACGAGGCTAGAGTAGTGACAGCCTACGGACCTGAGGGCATGGTCTTTACTTTTCCAGTTCAGGTCAGTTGTCTTATCGAGTTAGTAGTTAAGCTTCTTTGTTAGAGAGTTCTGATGATCTGACGTTGGGAGATATGCCAGTGGTTTGAGATTTCCCTAATGTATTTCAGAAGATCTCGGGACTTCCTCCTCGGCGTTGAGATTGACTTTACTTTCAATCTTGCATCAGGTGCGACACCTATTTCCTTGCCGACATATCATCTGCCTCCATGTGAGATGGAGGAACTGAGGAGACAAATTGATGTATTATTAGAGGCAGGATTTATACGACCGAGTGTGTCACCTTGGGGAGCGCCTATTTTATTTGTGAAGAAGAAAGACGGATCCCTATGATTATGTATTGATTATCGTAGGTTGAACCAGGTGACAGTGAAGAACAAGTATCCCTTGCCCAGGATTGATAATCTGTTTAATCAGTTGAAGAGCGTACGTTATTTCTCGAAGATCGATCTGCAGTCGGGATATCATCGGTTGTGCGTTAGGGATGATGACGTGTAGAAGACTACATTTAGGACCAGTTTTGATCGTTACGAGTTCCTTGTGATGTCTTTTGGACTCACAAACGCTCTGATCGTGTTCATGGATCTGATGAACAGAGTGTTTCGGCCATTTCTATTCCGATTAGTTATTGTGTTTATTGATGATATTCTGATATTTTCCAAGAGTCGGGAAGAGCATGAAGAACATTTACGAGTTGTCCTTGACACTCTCAAGGAGAATCAGCTTTTTATGTAGTACAAGAAGTACAATTTCTGAAAGGAAGAAGTCAAGTTCCTCGGACATGTGGTGTCCAAGGAAGGTATAACAGTTGACCTCGCTAAGGTAGCTGCGGTTCAGGATTGGAAGCAGCCCGGTTCAATTACTGAGGTGAGGAGTTTTCTTGGTCTGACAGGGTACTATCGACGATTTATTTAAGACTTTTTTAAAATTGCTAGACTATTGTCTCAGTTGACACGGAAAGATTTGAAGTTTGCCTGGAATGGGAAGGTCGAAGTAGCTTTTCAGGAGCTGAAGGACAAGTTGACGTCAGCCCCTGTACTAGTAGTACTAGATCAAGGGGCTAAGTACACGATATATACTGATGCGTTTTGCATTGGTTTGGGTTGTGTCCTGCTGTAGAAGGACAGGGTGATTGGATACGCCTCGAGACAGTTTAGGAAGTAGGAGCAGAATTATCCTACACACGACCTAGAGTTGGCAGCTTTCATTTTCTCATTAAAGCTCTGGAGACATTACCTCTATAGAGAGGAGTTCGAGCTCTTTTACGACCACAAGAGCCTTAGATACATATTTTCACAACGAGACTTGAATATGAGGCAATGCCGATGGATGGAAACCTTGAAGGACTTTAAATTCGAGGTCTCGTACCATCCGGGCAAGGCAAACCTTGTGGCAGATGCGTTGAGACGCAAGAAGACTATAGAGTTTGCGACTCCACTACCGATAGCGGAATGAGAGATGATGGAGTTCGTACGAGACTTTGAGCAAAAAATCACGCTAGAGGAGCCGTATGAAGTCATCGCACATGTTAGAGTACAACCCCTCATTGATGTAGGATTATCGAGGCTTAGGCAGACGATGAGCTATTGGAGAAGATGAGAGAGCGGGTTGGTACAGATGAGGACTCAGAGTGGACTGTTGGTACGGATGAGGGCTTACGTTATCATGGCCGCCTATGCATCCCAGACGTTCCTGACTTGAGACGAGAGGCTCTCGAGGCAGCCTACAGTTTGAGGCTTACGATGCATCCAGATAGCACAAAGATGTATCAAAACATGAAGAGATCGTACTGGTGGGACAATATGAAGGTTCACATTGTAGAGTTTGTCCCATTGTCTCACGTGTCAGCAGGTCATGGTAGAGCATCGTCGACCTCCTGGACTACTTCAGCCCATGCCCATAGCCGAATGGAAGTGAGACTTTATCTCTATGGACTTCATTTTAGGGCTGCCGAAGATGAGGAAGGGACGTGACTCTATTTGGGTGATTGTTGACCGATTAACAAAGTCAGCTCATTTCCTACCGATCAGAGTTACAAACTCTGTAGACGAGTTGGCCAGATTATACATCAAGGAGATTGTACGTCTGCATGGAGTTCCTTTGGAGATTGTGTCAGATCGAGACACGCGATTCACATCCATCTTCTGGACTCGTATCCAGGAAGCGATGGGTGTGAAGTTGAAGTTCAGTACCGCGTTCCATCTGCAGACAGACGGGCAGACGGAATGTGTGAATCAGGTGCTAGAAGATATGTTGCGATCTTGTGTGTTGGATTTTAAGGATAGTTAGGATGACTGTCTTCCTTATTCAGAGTTCGCATATAACAACAGCTTTCAGGCAAGTATTGGCATGGTTCCCTATGAGGAACTATATAGTCGCCAGTGTAGAGCACCGCATTGTTAGGTAGAAGTGGGCGAGAAGACTCTGATTGGCCCAGAGTTGGTTCAGGCGACCTCAGAGAAAATTGACATTATTAGATATCGACTCATATCAACACAGAGTAGGCAGAAGAGCTACACTGATACGAGACGACGACCACTTGAGTTTGAGGTTGGGGACCATGTATTCCTTAAGGTTTCCCCCATGAAGGGAGTCCTTCGATTTGGTAAGAAAGGAAAACTCACGACGAGATTCATTGGCCCATTTCAGATATTTGATCGAGTGGGGGCAGTAGCGTATCGCATTGCTTTGCCCACACCCCTCCCAAGCATGCATAACATATTCTATGTGTCCATGTTGAAGAAGTACGTTCCTGATCCTTCGCATATTATCAGTTGGGAGCAAGTGCAGTTGAGCGATGATGCCACCTATGTTCTGCGACCAACACGTATCCTAGATATGAAGGTGCAAGTATTACGTAGCAAGGGTATCCCACTTGTGAAGGTACTGTGGATGCATCACAGTGAAGAAGAGGTTACTTGGGAGACTGAAGCTGAGGTCAGAAAGAACACTACCCTTAGATCCTTGAGGAGTATGAAAAGGCACAAATTTTGAGGATGAAAATTTTCTTTAAGGGGGGTAGATTGTAACGTCTTGGAAAAATTCATACAAAGACCCAAGTACCACCTTTAGCAGAAATCCTTTAGAACCAAATCCTTTAGAAATTTAACGAGAATTAACTAGCGCTAAACTAGATTACCTATGAAATTAGCACCTATCATTTTAAATATGATCTGCAAGACCCAAAACCTGTAGAATTAGTAACACTATATTACCCTGAAATCTAGGAGTAAACTCTAAATCCAGTTACTCTTGGGAGCATTCAAAAACTCCATAACGGACCTGGACCGCACGTCGAAAGTTCGATAGCGATGAACTTAGACAATTATGACTGCCTAGTTGGACTTGACAATCACCTCAAAAGTTAAGTCTAGATAAGGTCCTGAGACTATTTTCTTGAGTCCGGAGTGAAGAGTGTGAGAACGTGAAGGTTTTTATGAAATTAAATATGAATTTAAGTAATCTGAGTCATGTCACTTGCATGCCAATTTTAAGCATTATGACGATTGGTTTTTGACCCAAAGTAACCCTCGGATCAGGGGAAATGTCCCACACATGTCTATGTACTTGTGGCCCTGATTGAGTTTCGGTAACTGTTGAACTGAAACTGGTCGGTCACGGTTGATCTAGAAACCCGATCGGACTGAAAACTTAGCTTGATCAAGATCCTATACTAGTGAGCTTAAGTCTGGCCGCATTCAGTAAAAGGGACCTCCAGAAATGCTCCGTTGGATCGGAATAAGCCCGATTTGGTTATAACCTAAGTATACCTTAGCCCTGGGACTGTTTCTATCAGTTCCGAGCCTATATAAGGGCTATAAACCCTCTCTCACATATCCCAAACGAATTCCTAAACCCTAGCTAAGAAAGAGAAGAAAAAGAGAGAGAAAGTGAGAGAGAACTTGGTGATTCATCTTGAGATTCTTCCCAACTACTCTACGTACTTAATCCATCGTATCTGAATCGTTATTCTGGTGATTCTAATTCCATATTTGGATACGTCAATCAAACCTTAACCTGTTTTAGAGCTTAAAATAGTCTAAGTGTTGATGTAGTTAACCTAATTCATGCCTTAGGTTGCCAAGCTACCGCTGACGAAGACTTATCGTCTAAATCATATCCGTTATGCGTTTATCGATTTAAGGTACGGAATATATACGTTTAGGTTATGGTTTTCAAGACTTTCAATGTCAGATAATGATTTATTACTGACATGGACGCTATTACACATGCCAAATCCGCTATCTATTTTGTTTTACGTATAGGTATAACCTATGTTGTGAATAGATTATTTCATGTGTTTATTAAAATATTTGTATGCATTTGGAATTTGAATTCATGATTGCCATGATTAATTGTCGTAAGAACATGGTTGTTATGTATGCGACAACTCCTTAGCAAAAGGATTTGCCCTAATATGTAATATGGCTGTAAGACCCGTATCCTAGTCCGTACCGTTCCGTAGGCTTCCGCGGTCCTCCTGGTCGAATTTTCGGCGACTCGCGGTTTGTAATTGGCCATTGCGCGTGACTCAGAGTCATATCATATTTTCTAGAGTCAGCTCGACCCGAGACTTGTACCCTGACAACCGCACCGTCGCCGCTGTTCCGATGCAATGTCTCACGCATCGAGGCGATACTCGGGTCAGGAGATGTGGGCAATCTCGAGAGAATCTCTACGACACATCACATCAATCAATCAAAGTACAACCCATCACTCCGTCCCATCCCCAAGTACAACTACCCTCCCCAAAAGTCAACACTCTTCTTACACAAGTACACATCTATCACTCACCCATCACACCCATCTCTCTCTCTCTCTCTCTCTTACACCTCTCTCTCTCATCTCTCTTTCTCATTCTCCCAAGCAACCCATGAGAATCCATCGTCCAAGCTCCATGAGAGAAGCTTAGCATGGCCCACTCCCTACCACCTAATCCCACCCTCTAAAATCAATCTCGACCGTTGAATTGTACCCTTTGGAGCTCTAGGTTAAGTTGATGGAAGAAGGAATCCAAGATGATCAAAGGTGGATGATTCTTTCTCCCTTTCTCCCTGTCTTTTTCAATATTTTGGTGTGATGATATGGCCTTGTGACCCACCCGGATGGACCCTACCTCAATGTGTGTCTTATCCAACCATTTAAGCCATGTGGGCCCCACCCTTGGTGATGGAAAACACAAACATCAAATTTATCTAAGTGGGCCACGTCCCTATGGGACCCACCTTAATTGTGTGAAAAGCGTCCAGCGTCCAGGGACGCTGGACGTTTTCAAATGAAGTGTGAACGGACAGTTCCGTATACTCACAGCAAGGAAGTTTGTTTATTTTATTTATTAATTTATTTAAGACTTTTAGGTGGGCCACTCATACAGGCCCCACCTTGATATTTATGTATGATCCAAGCCGTCCATCCCAACCCTTGCATCATTTTAGGCGTTGAGCCAAAAAATGAGACCTATTCAATTATCTGACAGGCCGTGGCATTAAGAATTCCAGTATTTTTTCGCTAAAACTTGGGAAAATGATTATTGGGGTCCACAAGAAGCTTGGACCCACCCAAAACTTGTTTTGGACCCCTAATTTTGTGGGACACATGCAATGGACGGGATAGATCTGGTTAATGTGGGTCCCACCTAGGACAACAAAAATAAAATATATACATTGCATGCATTTGCTGCCTTGATGTCCAGAGGAGTCTGGACGTCCAACATAAAAAAAAGGTGGGCCCCATTAGCTCCGGTTGTGGACCCTACCCTGATGTATGTTCTACATCCATGTCGTTCATTTAATAGGTCCCCTTGAATGATGCGTTGGCTCCAAAAATCAGCCATAAAAAGTCCTCGGATGGCCCACACCATCATTATTCATGCGATGGTATGCCAAACCACATGAAAGCAAATGCTGGGGTCCACATGCAGCTTAGACCCACTTGAAACTCAATTTGGACCATTAAATTGGTGGGACACACACAATGAATGGGTTGGATTTTCCTAAGGCGGACCCCACCTACCAAAAACTAAGGGATTTCCCGCTTTCAAAAAAAGAAAGAAAGAAAGAAAGTGCTGCTGCTATCAGTGGGCGGGCAGACAGATGTGCTAGCCCTCACGGCCCCATCTGTGGGTCCCACCGTGATGCGTTTCGTACATTAACACCGTCCATTATGGGGCCCCCCTTCTAAAAATGTCTTGCCCCCAAAAAAATCATCCGTATACGGAACTCAGGTGGGCCATACCATCTAAAATCATGGGAATACATGCGTAAAACATATAAAATCACCTGGTGGGACCTACCTAAAATTTGGGTACGGTTGAAACTTGGTCTGAACCCTCAGCCAAGTGGGACACACATAATGGGTGGTCTGGATTTGTGGACCACATCACTGTGGGCCCCCTGACCGTGTGGCCTTATAAATAGGTTGGGTGGCAAACGAACATTACAGAGGGCCCCATGGCCCTGTGACCCTATCAACGGGTTGTATGGAAAAATAAGCATCACCGTGGACCCCTGGCCCACGTAACCTTATGAACAGGTTATTTGGTAAATAAACATTACAGTGGGCCCCCTCCTTAGGCCCATGTGGCCCTATGAATAGTTTGGAGGGAAAATAAACATTTATGTGGGCCCAGGTGGGTGGAAAATAAACAGTACAGTGGGCCTGGGTTGGGTGAAAAATAGATATTACAGTGGGTCCTAGGTCCGACGACCATATGAACAGGCTTGGATGGAAAATAAACATTTTTTTTGGTGGGCCCAAACCCATGTGACCTTATCAACTGGTTGGGTGGAAAATAAACCTTATGATAGGCCCCACATGGGACCCACTGATGTATGTATTGTAATCCATACCCTCCATTACTATGGGCTCCACTATAAGGTATGTTTTTCATCTATGCCAACCATCCTTTCCATCCCTATGGAACCCTCCATAATGCATGTGTTTCATCTTAACTGTACAACCATTTGGGGATTATTTTAAGGCCCACTTGGATGCATATGGGCTGATGTATTTAGGCCCATCTTGATATATTTTTAGGCCCATTATTGAGGCCCACTCTGATGTATATGGGCTCATATATTTAGGCCCATCTTGGCATGTATATAGGCCCAATGTTGAGGCCCACTTTAGTATATATGGGCCCATGTATGTAGGTCATCTTGATGTGTTTATAAGCCCGTTGTTGGGGCTTACCTTGATATATATAGGCCCACATTATGAGGCCCATTTGATGTATTTGTGGCCCATTATTGAGGCCCACTTTGATATATATAAGGCCTATGTGATTAGGCCCATTTGATACACATAAAGCTTATGTGATTGGGCTCATTTTAATGCATTCTAAGGCTCATGGATGATTGCCCACTACAAAGTACCTAAGGCCCATTGGGGAGGCTCATTGAGGTGGCCCACCTGAGGTGTATATAAGGCCCATTAATGTGGCCCACTTGTTGTATTTGAGGCCCACAGGTGGCGGCCCATCATGATGTACTGGGGCCCATGGGTCGTTTCCCATTGAGATATATACTTAGCCCATACGTCGTAACCCATTGTGATGTATTTCTAACCCATTTAGTGAGGCCCATTGTGATATATGCCTGCTCATATGATGAGGCCTATTGAGATGTATTCCCTGCCCATATGATGCAGTCCCATAGCAATGTGCATTAGGCCCATGTGTAGAGCTCACCTGTTATGTATATTGGGCCCATGTGCAGGGCCCGCCTGTTATGTATTTATGGCCCTTTTTGGCGTGGCCCATTGAGTTATATTCTAGGTCCATATAATGCAGCACACCTGATGTATTCAAGGCCTAGATGCGTGGCCCATTTGATGCATAATGGACCCATATGTAGAGTCACATGTTATGTATTCGAGGCTCATGTGTAGGGCCCATCTATCGTGTATATGAGGACCATAAGTCAGGCCATTGTGATGTGTTCGAGGTTCATGTGGTGTGGCGCATTTGATGTATATTAGGGCCGTGGGGCCCACTATGTGTTTGGTTCTATGTGAGATACTCTTTGGAAGCAATGATGGTTAAATGACCACATTGATGTGCAATGATGGTTGAATGTCCACATTGTGACCTTCCCTTAAGCCTTGATAGTCTCATTCTCATCATTCTCTTATGGGTTAACCCTAATCAGTGGGCCTCATTCACCATAGACGGATGGTTCTGTGCTATCGGATTTAATATGACCATGACCGATGGCCGATCTTTATATTATAGTTGATCGGTTGTTCATCTATGGACCCCGCTTTATTTATATGTCGATTATCGACCGATTTCAATTGTCGTGGCCGATTTTCAGTTAGCGATCGAGGCCGATTATCATGACTGATTGTCGATTTCGATTGTCAAGGCTGATTATCGAGACCTGTATGATGGACATAAGACCTGTAGTTGAGGCTCATTGTGACTCGTATTAGGCCCATGATGCATGGCCCATTTGATGTATTCAAGACCCATGTGTAGGGCCCACATGTCATGTATTTGGGGCCCATGGGAAAGGCCCATTATGATGTATTCATGACCCATGGGCACAGCCCATTGTGATGTATTCATGGCCTATGGGCAAGGCCCATTGTGATTTATGTTAGGCCCATGTGAAAGGCCCATCGTGATGTGTATTAAACCCTTGAGTAAGGCCCATCATGTTGTATATTACGCCTTTGTATGAGGCCGTGGGCCCATTATGTGTTTGGCTCTATGTGGACCATTTCTTAGGGCAATGTTAGTTAGATGTCCACATTGTCGAAGCCGATTGTGGATACCAATTATGAGTATGTGACAGCATAGCATCATGATACATGTCCATACGCATCATCTACATGTTTGTTATGAGATGTAATTGACCATTGCATATGTTATTGGGCAGGATGATATGAGACTCCCTGATAGGCGGAGGTTATCTCACATGAGCGCACGATATGCGCAAGATTGGTGCATGACTGGATTGTATGACTCATGCATCTCGCATTGTGTGTTGTGATTACTGTATGCCCTAGCGACATCAGGGCCGTAGCCTCCACATGCATATCGTGGATGGCCAGTTTGGACACTAAAAATGTTTGGTTCGAGCATCGGGCTGCTATAAATGGCCCTGAGTGAAAATCCCTAAAACCCTCTTAGTTCCAGAGGACGCCCCAACGTCGAGACTGAGTGGATACACATGAGCGCCCAAGTGCCGAATACCAGGAGGCTGCATCTCCCATTGTACGATGGTCGGTTGGGAGGGGTTGCAGCCTTACCCGCCCAAGGGAGTAGGCATAGCTAGGCTGAGTTTGACCAGCTCAAGGAATGGGTCCGCTATCGATGAGCCGGGTAGGTATTGGCAGACTACTGGTCAGGCAGATAGTGAGGTCTCTTCCACTTACCCAGTTGTGCGCTTGATTGGGGCGGCAGGTGGCTTAGAGTGTACTAGACCCCGGTGATGATCCCAGAGAGAAATCGTACTGATATGTGGAATCATTTAGCAGGAATTGCATATTCATTCATTTATCCATTCACTATCCACTCGGGCTGGTGGTGCGTAACTATTTGTTACGCGTACCTTCGCATGACCAGGATTTTGGTTAGGTGCGCGACTAACCTGAGATCAGGAGTTTACCACATTGTGTCTGACTATCCAAATTTAGGTATGGGACTGGTTTGGATAGAAGTCCCTTGTGATGGACCCCATAACCTGTGATACTTCGTACTATCATCCCGACTTCACATTCTAGAATGATCATTTCATTCGCATCTCATATCACATTGCATCCTCAGTATCTGTTATTGTTTTATTAAGTTTTGCATTGCATGGCCTTGGTATGGCCGATAGCATTCATACCTTGCATCACATAGCTTTGGTACAACTGATTGTGTTCAGGGACTTACCACATATTTCTGCATTATTCTGATATCTTATGATTCACGATCTTATTAGTATATCTGTTTATCCGGATGATGCATTATTTATGAGTTTTATTGTGTACTTGGCACATACCTTACACACACTTTCACCACCCTCTAAGCTTTCTATAAGCTTATGCATGATAGATGCGTGCAGGTGGCGTTAGGTTGCGATAGCGTTGAGTTTAGAGCGTGCATCCGTCTTCTGGAGCTCTGATTTTGATATATGTATTTTCCTTTCTGAATTGTATTCAAATGATTATATTAGTGGATATGTGATGATGATGTTACCTTTATGATTCAGGCAAACTTGTGGTTATGCTTATTACAAGACAAATGTACGTTGGAAAAAAAATCCTCCTTGTATGATCCTAGGATCGAGATCTGGCGTATGGACGTTGGGAGCTGAGAAGGGGATACTACGGAGGCTATCGGTACTGGATTCGGCGATCGGGATTCCTATGAATCCGATTTCTGGATTTGGGGTGTGACAATGACCGACATACATGATGTATGTTGAATAGCATAGTCTAAGTGTTTGTATAAATGCCTGAATGAGTTAGTATTTAGTAAAGTGTGATTTATAAGGATGTTGAGATATGAATCTCAATTACCTTGTTTGTGTGTATGATTTTCTCCATGAACTATTTAACTATGTGTAAGATTTCCTCCATGATCTGTTTTAGCCTATTTATTCATGTTAACTGTGTGTATGATTTCCTCCATGTACTGTATCCATGTTTAAGTTATATTTCATAACATGTTCATATATATGTAGGATTTTATTTAAATGTCTATTATTGAGATTGTACGTGGTTGGGACTGTATCACAGTCTAGGTAATCGGTAACAGTTCTCGAATGGGTGTTTGAGGATGTTTTCGCCATGCAGGATGTGTTTGATGAATCCGAGCCATACTTGGGATGTTCGATAGTGGTTAGCTCACACAGAGTGCTTCTGCATTTCATGTTGATCAACTCAACGTGCACTCGTCCTAGTTGAGCTCGTCAATTAACCTGATTGATCCGTTGTATGTTCACCATGTTTGGATGCTACTGTTTGAATCTAGGGTACCAAACTCACTAGTGAAATCCTGTTAACCCTAGTACCACGATCCCCTAAGACGCATGAGCCAGACATGGTGGTATGGGACACCGTGGTCGAGCTTTCGGCCTACGCTAGGGCGACGAGCCTTTCTGTAGTGACCAATGAGCAACTTAGACTCGTGAGCCGATTATGGTGTTGTGGGACACTATATTCGAGCTGTAGGCTTACTCTGATTGGTTACAAGCCCTTTGTAGTGGCCTCGAGTATATCCAGAAAATGTATTTGGATGACGAGCCTTATTGTAGTATCTTGGATATAACTAGACCTGTATTGATTGGTGACGAGCCCTTTACAGCGATCTAAAACTATAATATCGTATGAGATTGTCTAGGATTGATGACCCTAGAATGGATTATTGTTTGAAAATTAATATAAGGGAGGTACCTTAGCTTCCCAATCCTGCTGTATGAAAAGGACTAATAAGAACTTGGTAATCATGTTCATAACATCGCACTGCATGTGCCGTTGGCATTGGTGTAGAGCACAATGGTGGTGATTCATGCTGCGATCATTAGATGTTGTCGCAAGAGGGAGTTCGGGTGAGGGTATGCATCATTACCTCATATCATTCTTACATTAACAAGAGTATCTAGGACATGTTTGATGGAATTGCTTTATCATTACTGCTTGATTAAATTCATAACATATTAACCTTTGCTGTATAGTTTCGCTGAGTTGATCACTCACTCCCACGTTTTGAGATGGTGCTTAAACACCAACCAGACTCTGACTTAGCTGCAGGTGATGGTGATGCCTGTGAGGCAGAGGTGGAGTTTGATGACGACGAGGAGGCATTCTCGTTCATGCAGTTCTCAGGCGGGTTCATGTGAGCAATGTCCTGATTGATGGGGATTCAAGGCTATGTTCATAGTGGTCTATCACATTTTGATATTTGTATTTTGAGATAAGACATGTAAATATGACCTGGTAGAGCATACATATCTTGGGGACTTATATTGGTTTATATATTACTTCTAGTCTTCTGCTTGCGTATTCTAACTGTCCCTGAATTATGTTTGCTGATTTGGCTTAATCTACTTCATGTTTTATGCACTAATACAGACAACATATATCCATCATTAAATATGTTACATAAGTGATGTTTTGGAACTCAGGAGCTGAGCTATGCTTGACTCCCGATTTTCAAGGCCTTACAAGGCCAGCTCGAGCCGACCATGCCGTACTAGGAAGAGGACAGACACCAGAGCCAGTATGATTGCCGACCGTGAACGAAGGTCCAAGAGGGACCTCGATTCTTAATTTTTTTTGGAAAGATCGCTACTGTCGGATGTCAATCTGGGTAAGTTCCGCAACCACAAGGTCGTGTTTGAAGCGCACGTCGATGAGAAGTTGTTTGGGATGTATCCAATCATCGACTTTCTCTTAAAAAATGGGTGGGGTCCCATATTTGAGGGGAACACTCATGCTAGCGAAGGAACTATGAGTGCCTTCTACACTCACATTCAAAGTCCAGTATTGAAGCCTCTCCAGTTTACTATCCCTTTGGGAAGGCAGGAGACTATAGTTGGCGTGAACGAGATTGCCCGCATTATGGTAGTTGAAAGAGGTGTCGTACACGCCAGTGAGAAGAACCTCTCTAGTGAGCGAGAGAAAAGATGCTGCACATGTTTCCTATGCGGCTAGCTCGAGCATTGGAGGCAGGGAAATAACTTTACTTCATCCAAGATGGCGAACAACTTCCACTTGCTCCACAACATATGCACGTATAACGTGTATCATAGGTGGAGTAACCACACAGAATGCACAAGGTTCATGGTGGATTTCATGTATAGAGTCGGGCAAGGAGAGAAAGTATGCCTGCCTACTCTTGTCCTATCTCAGATAATCCGCGCTGCATTGTCTACTAGGGTAAGCTCCTTGATACCTTTTGGTCGACTTGTTTACAAAATTTCTCACCACTACAGTTTTAGACTCCAAATGGATAACGTTACCCCAATCCACATTATCAGTGAAAACACGCTCGACAACATGGGCATTAGCCTTAGGCGACGTCAAGCTCGACTTGAGGAACAGAGCGATGATATAGAAGAAGAGACTAAAGATGTCAAGGGAAGTGAAGGTGAGGGAGAAAGTGGTGACGAAGAAGAAGGAAGTGGTGAGGAAGGCAGTGAAACTGAGGGCAGTGATGGAGAGGGGGATCAGGAAGAAGAAGAGGAGGTCCAAGATTCTGATGAGGGACCTCCTCTTGCTACACATGAGCACTTCCATGATCGGGCTGCCATAGAGGCCCACTTGGCTCAGATTGAGGAGAGCCATACCACCCTTAGACAGGAGGTCAGAGAGACCTAGGCTAAATTGAAGTAAAAGCTTGAAGAGAATCAGGCTTACATGAAGCAGAGATTTAAGGTGTCTTGCACCTTGAAGGCTCTCTTGTGCTGTATGTAGGACAAGGGTGCTCTTCTACCATCACCGGATTCAGACGACTAGTCATGCAATGCAGTCTTCTTTTAGTTTGTGTTGTTTTTATCTTTCGTTAGCAATAGCCTTGGTAGGATTGGTTGGTTGTTAGTGTGTTTTAATGTTTAAACTTATGTTAGAATAGCTCACATGCATCTTCTGTCATGATCCATGTAAGACTACATCCCATGTATTGTGAAGTTTTTGGTTAAATGAAATGCATGAAGCTTCTTTTGATTTGGAATGTGAATGATGTCTGAATAAGTGTGTATTATTGTGTTAAATCTTACACACGTTGCACCCTATGTTGTATATAGGGAATGCCACCTAAGAGCACTCGAAACACTACACGTCTCATACTTGGGGAATCATTTGATGGGGCACCTCCCCTAAGCGATAGCCACACGGACCCTACTTTGGGCCCTGATAGTGATGTCATTCCGAATTCACATCCGGCCACTAGCCCCACGAATGGGCCAACACCTAGTGCACCACCGGTTTTAGAATAGAACCATGCGTCTACCTCGATGCCATACATGCCTCAGGAGGCTCCTCCTAATAAGTTAGAGTATGTAGCGGCAACAGTAGATTTGGACCACTATTGCGGGGGCCCTTACCTAGAACATGAATGTGGTCCCGCCTGTACCACCTATGCACCCGGCTAGAAATACGAGTGTCAGCGGTCTTTTTAAGTGCTTCCAGTGTTTCCGACCTCCCAGCTTTGCGGCCACTCACATGTTCAAGGAGGCCGAATACTGGCTTGATAGCATCTTTAAGATGCTGAAGCCGCTGCACTGCACTAAGGTAGAACAGGTTGAGTTGGTTATGTACATGTTCGAGAAGGAGGCTAGTCTATAGTGGGATAGCATCCTACGGATAGTGGCTGCTGGGTTTGTATGGACGTGGAAAGCTTTTGAGACTCTCTTCCATGGGAAGTACTTTCCCCTCACTTATCGTAATGAAAAGGAGGGTGAGTTTCTTCGCCTCCGACAAAGAGGGATGGCCATTGCTGAGTATGAGAATAGGTTCACGGAGCTGGCCAGATATGCTCCTTTAATACTAGTAAACGAGCCGATGTGAATGCGGCTATTTTCTGAGGTTCTGCGGCATGAGATACGTACGAAGATGTGTTGCGCTAGCATTCCCAACTATGTTGAACTAGTGAACGTGTCCCTGCGAGCTGAACAGGATGGGGATAAACTATCCCATACATATGCATCCATGGGTCCGAGGCCTCGACCTGATTTTCCGAATAGACCATTCCTCGATAAGAGGCCATGTCTAGATTCTTCTCCTAGGCTCATGGCTCCACTGGCATAGCCTAGGCGATCAGATGTGTGGTGCACTTACTGCAAGAGGTCAGGCCATATTAACACGTACTGCTTTACCAAGATGAGGGACAATGACTTTACACTGCCTTCAAAGATCAATCGTCAGTTACCTTAGACCATTTCAGCTCCACTTATACGATTAATGTCACCTGCACAACCATCTTACCGGCCACCCACACCTCGGTTTAGGCTGCCTCAACGACCTATGGCTGTGCAACCGAATCGTTCTCAGTAAGCATGTGTACATGCGCTTGTAGCTAAAGCATCTGAGTCAGCAGCTACATTTCCTTTATCCTTTGAAGTCACTTGTCCACATCCAAGGTACACCCGTATTTCTATTGGTGGACACCGGGTCTATTATTTCGATAATATCATGCGCAGCTGTCAAGCGACTAGTGTTGGAAACTACTCCTATGATTGGGGTGTGACTCCTTACCATCACAAGGACCTTCTTAGACACTACCAAGATTTATAAGGGTTGATCGATGGACTTAAGAAGTAGAACAGTACTCGTTGATATGATTGTTGCCCCATTATGTCATTACGATGTCATCCTCGGTATGGATTGGCTCACTGAGATGAAGGCAAAGATCGATTGCGATACTAGATTGGTGACAACCCATGGACCTGAGGACATGACCTTTACTTTCCCAGTGCAGGTCAGTTGGTACTAACGCATTAGTTGTTATGATACCTTGCTAGAGAATGTTGATGGTCCGACACTTGGGAACATGCCAGTAGTCTAGGACTTCAAAGGCATGTTCAGAAAGATACCTGGATTACCTCCTCTACGCGAGATTTATTTTACCATTGACCTACTGCCAGGTGTGACACTTATATCTCTACCGACGTATCGCAGGCCTCCATGTGAGATGGAGGAGCTGAAGAGAGATCAATGATCTTTTGAATGCAAGCTTCATACGACTAAGTGTATCTCCTTGGGGAGCACCTGTGCTGTTTGTAAAGAAGAAGGATGGATCGCTGTAATTGTGTATTGATTATTGCAGGTTGAACCAAGTGACAATCAAGAACAAGTACTCTTTGCCCAGGATAGATGATTTGTTCGATCAGTTGAAAGGGGTATAATACTTCACTAAGATCAACTTACAGTCAGGATATCACTAGTTGCACGTCAGGGATGAGGATGTGTAGAAAATAATATTCAAAACCAGCTTGGGCACTATGAGTTCCTTGTGATATCATTTGGACTCACAAACGCACCACCCGTGTTCATGGACCTTAAGAACTGGGTGTTTCGGCCATATTTGTACTAATTCGTCATCGTATTTACAAATGACATCCTGATATACTCCAAGAATTGGAAGGATCACGAGGAGCACCTGCGAGTAGTCTTTGATACTCTCATGAAGAACCAGTTGTTTGCTCAGTAAAAGAAATGCGACTTCTGGAAAGAAGAAGTCAAGTTCCTGGGACATGTGGTATCCAAGGAAGGAATAACTATGGACCTTGCTAAGGTTACCATAGTTTAGGATTGGGAATAGCCCGGTTCGGTTACTTAAGTGAGGAGTTTCCTCAGCTTGGTAGGTTACTATTGTAGATTCATTGGGAACTTTTCCAAGATAGTCAGACCATTGTCTCAGCTCACTCGAAAAGATCTCAAGTTTTCCTAGAATGAGAAGGCAGAAGCAGCCTTTCATGAACTAAAGGACAAGTTGATGTGCACACCCGTGTTAGTATTTCCAGAGCAGGGGGTCAAATATACCATATACACCGATGTCTCTCGTGTTGGTTTGGGTTGTGTTCTTATGCAGAGGACAGAGTGATTGCCTATGCATCGCGACAGTTGAGAAAACATGAGGAGAACTACCCTACGCATGACCTGGAGTTGACGACCGTCATCTTTACATTAATGCTCCAGAGACAATACCTCTACGGGGAGGAGTTCAAGCTCTTTTGTGACCACAAGAGCCTCAAGTACATATTCACTCAGAGAGACTTGAATATGAGGCAACAATGATGGATGAAAACCTTGAAAAACTTCAAGTTTGAGGTCTCCTACCAACCCGGCAAGGCCAACCTTGTGGCAGATGTGTTGAGCCACAAGAAGATGATAACATTTGTAGCTCTCTGATGATATAGGAATGGAACATGGTCGAGTTTGTGCAAGACTTCGCATAAAAGATTACAGTAGAGGAACCGTTCGAGAGCGTCGCATACATTCGCATCCAGCCACTTGTTGATGACCGAATCATTGCGGCTCAGAAAGAGGATGAACTGTTAGTGAAATTGAGAGAGTAGGCAATGAATGATGAAGACTCTGAATGGAGAGTTAGTTCGAATGAGAGTTTACGTTATCATGGCCGCTTATGCGTCCTGAATCTTCCTGACTTGAGAAAGGAAGTTCTTAAAGCCACATATAATTCAAAGTTGGCAATGCATCCCGGTAGTACAAAGATGTATCCGGATTTGAAGCGTTCATACTGGTGGGATAACATGAAGGCCTACATAGCTGATTATGTATCCCGTTGTCTCATATGCCAACAGGTCAAAGTCGAGCATCACTGACCTCTTGGTTTACTTTAGCCCATGTCCATAACTGAGTGGAAATGGAATTTCATATATATGGATTCATTAATAGGTAACCGAAGACGAGGAAGGGATATGACTCCATTTGGGTGATTGTGGACCAATTGACCAAATTAGCTCATTTTCTCCCTATTAGAGTTTCAAACTCAGCAGATGATCTGGTCAAGCTGTACATCAAGGAGATAGTACGTCTGTATGGAGTACCTATGGAGATTGTGTCGGATTGAGACACGTGATTTATGTCCATCTTCTGGACTCGAATCCAGGAAGTAATGTGGGTGAAATTGGAGTTTAGTACCACGTTCCACCTACAGATGACAGGTAGATGAAACAGGTAAATCGGGTGTTAGAAGACATGTTACGGGCATGTGTGCTTGATTTCAAAGATAGTTGGGATGATTGCCTTCCCTATGTAGAGTTCACTTATAACAATAGCTTCCAAGTGAGCATTGGCATGGCTCCCTATGAAGTACTATTTGGGTGTTCATGTCAAGCACCGCATTACTAGGCAGAGGTTGGCGAGAAGAGATTGATTGACCCAAATTTAGTACAGGCGACCTCAGAGAAGATCGACATCATTAGGCATCAACTTCTTGCAGTACAGAGCAGACAAAAGAGTTATGCCATTACGAGATAACGACACCTAGAGTTTGATATTGGGGACCACATGTTTCTGAAAGTTTTCTCAATGAAGGGAGTCCTTCACTTTGGTAAGAAAGGAAAGCTTACGCCACAATTTATTGGTCCATTTCAGATTCTAGACCGAGTGGGTGTAGTAACATACCGCCTTGCGCACAACGTATTTCATGTATCGATGCTGAAAAAATACATTCTTGATCCATCCCACATATCAAATAGGAGCAGGTACAGTTGAGTGAAGATGTTACCTATGTACTGTGACCAATGCATATTCTAGATAGGAAGGAGTAGGTGTTACGTAGTAAAGTGATTCCACTTGTGAAGGTATTGTGGACTCACCACATTGAGGAAGAGGCTACTTGGAAAACAGAAGCCGAAGTCCATAAGAACTACCCTCAAATTCTCGAGGGGTACGAAAAAGTAATAATTTTGAGGATGACATTTTTCTTTAAGGGGGTAGATTGTAACGTCTCGGAAAAATCCATACAAAGACCCGAGTACCACCTTAGGCAAAAATCCTTAATGAGTGAATCCTTTAGTAATTATATAAAAATTAATTAAGTACTAAACTCAATCACTAGTGAAATTAGCTTGAACCGCTATCTTTATGAACTGTAAGACCCAAACCCATTAGAATCGCTAACTCAACATTACCTAAGAACCTAGGAGCAATCTCAAAACCCAGTTGCTCTCGGGAGCGCATTGAAATTCTGTAACGGACGTAGACCACGTATCGAAAGTCCGATTACCATGAAAATATAAGGTTATGACCGCCATACTGGGCTTGACAAGCATTGAGGGAATCGAACCCAAATAGTATCCAGAAGCGCATAACTTAAGCCCCAAGCAAAGTGTGTGAGAGACGTGAATATTTTTATAAAATGAACTTAAACTTAAGTGATTTGGACTATTCACTTGCGGATGAAATTGAAGGATTCAGACCGTCAAATTCTGACCAAACTATACCCTTGGATCAAGGAAATTTCCCTGCATAAGTCAGTATACTTGTGGCCCTGATCGAGGAATGATGACTGTTGATCTGATTAGGGTCCTTTACGATCGATCTGTTTATTAGATCACACCGTAAACACAGTCCTATCGTAGATCTATTGTCAAGGAATTCACTTCATGACTTAGGTGAGAAACGGGCCTCCAGATGAGTCCTGTTTGTCCGAAAGAGACACATTTTGGCTCTAACCTAAGTATACCACGGCCTTAGGGTCATTGACATCAGTTTTGGGACTATATAAGGACCTTAAACCACCCCATTCCTACCCTATATGAATTTTCTCTAACCCTAGGAGAGAGAAGAGAGAAAAGGAGAGAAGAGTGCAGATCGAAGGGAGATCCTTGAAGTTTACTGCAGTACTTCTGTTCTGCTACTCCACGCATCGAATGGATTTTATGTCTAGCTACTCAACTCGTTTCAACTTCGCTTTCGGTAAAAAATCCTAACCCTAATTCTATTTTAGGCATTTAAATAGATGAAACGGCGAAATAGCTAACCTATCTCGTGATTTAGGTAGTCGTTGTGCTGTAAATAGGAACGTAATATACGACCCGAGTTCGTAATGGGTGTACCAACGAAAGGTGCAGATTATAAATGTTTAGGTTATGATTTTCTAGGCTTTCCATGTCAGCAATGATTTATGCTTGACTTAATTACTTCCATATGATATTAGATTTGACGTTTTGTTTGATAAACTATACATGTGTGAAATATGTGAGTATAAAATGTATTCTATGTGTTTGTTGAAATGTTTGAATGAAAGTGGAATTATGATTTATGCTGGTCATACCTATTAACATGGAATACATGTTCGTTGTATGTGAGACAACTCCTTTATGAAAGGATTTGTCATAATATATGCTATAACTAGATTGGTTCATGTATGTGGTATTATGTAGTCTAAGTGTTTGTTAAAATGTCAGAATGAGATATTGTTGATGGATTGTACTTATTAAGTGTATTAAGACAAGATTCTTAGTCTCCTTCGTCATATGAATAGTTTCCTTCATGTATTGTAAATTATCACTATATGATTTATGGGTGAAATGCATATGTATGTCAACTTGTCAAATGTGTTTCATAACATGCTCAAATGAGATTTATGTTTGTATTATTCATTAAATGTTGATATGAGTCACACATGTGATCCCCTATTGCATTTAAGTATGTTTGGGACTACCTCCTAGTCCAGGTAATCAGTAATGGCTCCTGATTGAGTGACCGAACTAGTTTCGCCACATTAGATACGTTCGATGAATCTGAGTCGTACGGTGAATATCGACAGTGGTTAGGCCACGAGAAGTGCATATGTGATCCATGTCAATTAATTTAATGTGCGCTCGTACTAATCGAACTTGTCAAGTAACCCGATTAGCCTAATGTGTGTTTACCATGTATGAATGCTACTGCTTGAATTTAAGCTACCACTTACTAATGTAAATCCCGTTTCAACTTTGATACCACAATCCGCTAAGACTTATGAGCCAAGCATGGTAGTATGGTACACCATGGTCGAGTTGTCGGCCTACGTTGGGGTGACGAGCCTCCCCTTAGTGACCAGTGAGCAACCCAAACTCGTGGGCCGAATACGATGGTATGTGGTACTGTATTCGAGCTGCCAGCCTATAATCAAGTGACGAGCCTCTCGTAGTGACCTCGAGTATAAACCAGACCTATGGTAAGATGATGAGCCTTCCGTAGTTGCCTCGAGTAAAAACTCACAAACTTTCCTGTCCACTGCTTTTCAAATCAAGGGTGATGTTGCCCTATAACTTGACTATCGTATGTGATTAACTAGGATTGACGACCGTAGATGGATCGTCATTTGAGTAAATGATATAAAGGGAGGTACCTTAGCTTCCAGAATCTGTTGTATGAATAAGCCTAACTAAGTACTTGGCTAACACTATCATACACCACACTGCATGTGCTTTGGCGTAGAAGTGCATAGTGGGAGTTGCCATGCGCGATTGTGAGATGGTGTAGCTGAGGGAGGGTAGGAGATGGCATGCATCATTACAACATACCTTTCCTGCATTAATAAGATTACTTAAGACATGATTGTTGTCTTACTTTATTATTACTACTTGACTGAATTGATAACATGTTAACCTTTTCCTTATAGTGCCACTGAGTTAATCACTCACTCCCACTCTGGGATGGTGTTTTAAAACACCGACTAGACTTTGTTGTAGATGTACGTGGTGACAATGTCTACGCTGCTGATTGGGTGAAAATAAACTTAACTACATCTCCATCAGACTAGGAGGTCAATCCTAATACAGAAGATCAATTAGAGGTATAAACATATCCGCTAAATCAAAATTCTCAACAAATGGCTTGAGACGATGTCCGTTTACCCTGAAAACATTGTCATTCATTGGATTCTTTATCTTGACGGCCCCACGAGGATAAACATTCGTAACAATGAAAGGGTCGGTCCAACGAGATCGAAGCTTACCGGGAAAAAGATGTAATCGAGAATTATATAAGAGGACTTTTTGACTGGTTATGAATGATTTTTGAAGAATGTTTCGGTCATGGAACACTGTAACGCCCTGAAAATCGGGGATCGAGCAGAGCTCAACTCTTGAGATCCAATGAATCACTTATACAACATAGATAATGATGTTTAAATGTTGTCCATATTAGTGCATTAAATATGAGTGAGATTACACTAAATCAGCATACTCCAGAGTTAATGTACTTAAGCAAGTGAAAGACTGAGATAAATATATAGAGTACATACGTGTTTCATAACTTCTAGAGTATGAATGTGTTACCAGGTTGAATATAGACATATGTTGTTTCAAAATATACAAAATGACAAAATGTGAATGTATGACTAATTCGTATAATCCCTGTAATCCCGGTGACGCAGCTCTAGGTCTATATAGACCCGCTTGAGAGCTGCACGTAGGAGAACTCCTCATCTAAGAAATCCATCTCTGTCGCGTAAGCCTCGTCGGAACCTGCATCTAAATTAGAGTTTGGTTGGTGTTTTAAAGCATCGTCCTAAAGTGGGAGTGAGTGAACAACTCAGTGGTACTATAAGGCAAAGGTTAACATGTTATCAATTCAATCAAGAAGTAATGATAAAGCAATACATCAATCACTTCTTAATTATTCTTGTTAATTCAGGAATGATATACATTAATGATGCATGCCCTCCCCTGCACTCCCTCAGCGACTTCATCTAACGATCGCGCAAGACAAACTCCCTAAACATGTGCTTTCTCGCCAAAGCACATGCAATGTGTTACATGGTCGGATTATCCAAATAATTGATTAAGTTTATTCATACAGCAGATTCAGGAAGCTAAGGCACCTTCCTTTATATCACTAACCCCAAACGGTGATCCATCTAGGGTCGTCAATCCTAGTTAATCACATACGATAGGCAAGTTATAGGGCATCACCCCTAATGAAAGCAGTGGATAGGTAAATTCATGAGTTTACACTCGAGGTCACTATTGGGAGGCTCGTCACTTAAGTGTAGGCCTAATTTATACTCAAAGTCACTACGGGAAGGCTCGTCACCTCAACGTAGACCGACAGTTCGAATATAGTGTCTCATACCACCATATTCAGCTCACGAGTTTGGGTTGCTCACTGGTCATTACGGGGAGGCTCGTCACCCCTGCGTAGCCCGACAGCTCGACCACGGTGCCCCATACCACCATGCCCAGCTCATGAGTCTTAACGAATCGTAGTACCATAGTTGAATGGGTCTTTATAATTGTAACACCCCGTATTTTTACCAACATGGGGTCAGACGTCCTTAGGCAATGGGTCAACCATAACACCTTGGTAACCTCTCAGAACTCAATTCTAAAGCTAAATAAATCATTTAGAATCTAATTCTTTAGAGATTTAACGTGAATTAGCCACCACTACACTAGATTTCCTACAAAATTAGCACCAACCACTTTAAATACGATCTGTAAGACCCAAAACCTATAGAATCGTTGACGCTACGTTACCCTAAAACCTAGGATCAAACTCTAAACCTGTTTGTTCTCAGGAACCCTTTGAAACTTTCTAATGGATTCTGACCGTGCGTCATGAGTCCGGTAGCAATGAACTTAAACCATTATGACCGCGTAGTTGGACTTGACTGCCACCCTAAAAATTAAGCCCAACTGATGTTCAGAGGCTATTTCATTGAGCCTGGAGCAAGGAGTGTGAGAAAGAGTGAAATTCTTTATGAATTAAATGTGATTTAAATAAATCTGGCACGTGTCACTTGCTGGTTAAGTATAAGCATTCAGACCGTTGGAATCTAACCCAAATACACCCTCGGATCAGGAAACATTTCCTACTCAGGTCAGTGTACTTGGAATCCCTGATCGAGTCTCAGTGACCGTTGAACTGAAATTGGTCCGCCACGTGCGATCTGGAAACCCTATCGAACTAAAAACTTAATGTGATCAGGATCCAACATCCATAAGCTTAAGTCCGACCGCATTCAGTCAGGGGACCTCCAGAAACGTTCTTTTGGATCGAGAAAGACCCGATTTGGCTATAACCCAAGTACACCTTGGTTTAGAGTCTAAATAGGTGAGTTTTTAACCTATTTAAAGACCTTAAACCCTCTCACATCCCTCCCATATGAATTTGAAAAAACCCTTGGAAAGAGAAGAGAGAAAAGAGAGAGATTGTGTGGAAGTTCTGAGGGAAAGTTCCTGCCACTCGATCCTGCTTCTACACGTGCTTAACCATAGTGTTCTAATCACTCTTCCGGTGATTCTGACTTCATTCTAGGTAAGAAAAACCTAACCTTAACCTATTTTAGAAATTTCATCGATACAAGTAGCGAAGTAGCTGACTTATCTTGTGGTATAGGTCGTCATATCGACGTTGACGAAGTGTAGAGTTCCTATTCGATTCGATACGCTTCTATGGTGTAAGGTGCAGATTTTAGATGCTTAGATTACCTGTTTTCAAAGCTTTCAATGTCGTTTAATGGTAGATTACTGATAAGGATGCTGTTTGACATGTAGAACAGGCTGTCCATTTTTCATTTCGAATACGTACGAAGAATATGAGATTTAGGGTATTTTAGGTATTTGTAAGAAATATTGTATACGTACATATTTTGCTGATATAATTGCCATGAGTATTTACCGTGTACCTATACTAGTTATACGTGTATGATCTGTTTGGCGAAGAGATTCGCCCTAATGCACATAATGGCCGACATATGCTATGTAGACTAATGTGTGTAGACTAAGTGTTTGTTGAAATGCCTAAATCAATATGATTTATGCCTGCCATATGTTTTGAATGTAAGAACATTATTGTTGTATATTAGAAACCTCCTTGATATAAGGATCTGTCATATTATATGCTGAAATCAACATACGTCAAGTACGTTGGAGTTGTGTAGTCTAAGTGTTTGTGTAAATGTATGTATTAGTAAGTATTGAGTAAATGGTGTTGTAGATTAGCGTTAAGACTGGATTCTCAACTAATTTGATGATGTACATGATTTCCTCCATGCTTGTTGTATTTCAATTGATTACCTTATGTGTGAAGTACTCGTGTATGGTTAACTTCTTATGATCTATGTTATAACATGTTGATAACATGCTGGAATTTCTTGTATTTCAATTCTGTCTCTCTCATATGATTATTCATTTAGATTACAAGTATTTGGGGCTATACTCTAGTCCAGGCAGTCGGCAACAAATTATAATTCATGGTTGGATTCTATTCACCATGAAGGATGTGTATGACGAACCCGAGTAGTACTAGAGTCGTCGACAATGGTTAGGCCACACGTATTGCGTGTGTACTTCATGTCGGTCGATTCAATGTGCGCTCGTGCTAGTCAGACTCATCATGTAACCCGATTGACCGTTTTATGTTCACCTTGTATTTGTCATAACTGCTTGAACCTAGGGTAATGAACTTACCAGTGATAACCCTGATAACCGTGGTACCTTGATCCATTAAGACTCATGAGCTGGGCATGGTGGTATGGGACACCGTGGTTGAGCTGTCGGCTACGCTGGGGTCACAAACCTCCCCGTAGTGACCAGTGAGCAACCCAGACTCGTGAGCCGATTATGGTGGTATGGGACACTATTTCGAGCTATCGGCCTACACTGATAAGGTGATGGGAGAGTTGTGCAACGAGTGCGTGCAACAGCCCTGACAGCCCTTTGTAGTGACCTCGAGCATACTCTGAGTCTACGTGAGGCAACGACCCTTCCGTAGCAATAAGATTACAACTAGGCCTGTATTGATAAGGTGATGGGGGAGCGGAGCAACGAGTGTGTGCAACTGCCCTGACAGCCCTTGCAGCGACCTAGAAATATATCATCATATGAGACTACTAGGAGTGACGACCTTAGACAGGATCCTTATTGGGAATAATATAAGGGAAGTACCCTTGTTTCCCAATCCTTCCGTATGAAAAGGACTAATAACAACTTGATAATTATATTCATATCGCACTGCATGTGCCTGGAAGATGTGGAGCACTAAGGGAAGAAAGCATGCCGCGGACGTAAGATGGTGTCGCATGAGGGAGTATGTCAGTGAGGGCATCCATCATGTCATTTTATTCTTGCATTAATCACAGTATTTAGGAATATTTGATTGCTTGCTTTACCATTATTGCGTGATTGATTTGATAACATGCTAATCTTTGCTTTATGATTTCACTGAGTTAGCTACTCACTCTCACGTGACGGGATGGTGTTGTGCACACCAACCAGTCCCTATTTTAGTTTCAGATGGTGGCGATGCTTGCAAAGCAGAGCCAGACTTGATGATGATGAGGAGGTTCCCTCCTATATGCAGGTTCTGATTGAGGGGGTTACAGGGTTACCGATTAGATGTCAATACACTTGGTATTTTGCCTTTTATTTACACACATGTATATTCTTTTGATCATTTTTGGAGTATACATGTATATGTTTAACCTGGTAACATGTTCACACTCTGGAGACTTACAACAGTTCATATATCTTATATATCTATCACATTCTTCCGCTTGCTAATTTAACTGTCTCTGGAGTATGATATGCTGTTTTGGCTTAGTCTCAATCTTGTTTAATGCCATTCTATAGACAACATGCATTCATCATTATCTATGTTGCATAAGTGATGTTTTGGAACTCAGGAATTGGGTTTCTACTCGACCTCCGATTTTCAGGGCATTATAGATGGTATCAGAGCATGATTTGGATTAAACTGGACCTGGGTTATGGTCACACACCGCACGCTGATGCCAATTTAATGTAGGAGGGTGCGAGAACAATCTAGAAACAAGTTTAGGACCCCTAGTTTGTTTGTCGATGAAAGTTTATTGAAAATGATCGTCGAGATCAAGTCCGTTCACACTCCTGATCACACACAAGGACTCCAAATCACTCCTAGACCATCTATCGATGGGTCTAAACCCTTATTGATCCTATCTCAGCCTCCAAAAATTGTTAAAGGCGATTATACTTCAAAAATGACCGAAACTAGTCCGAATAGGCTCAAAACGGAGGTAGGGCCCAATCGAGGCAGTTTTAGGGGGACCCACATCATTTTGGACCTAAGGGGGGGGGAGGACCTCGCCAAAATGGCAAGCCCTCACCGAACAGTCTAGAGACCGAAGAGGACCTCGATGACCAGCGGGCTCGGCCGGGCGGGCCGGTCGGGCCGACCGAGTTTGGGGACTTGTGGACCCCACTGGTTCATGGTTCCTTGATTAAAACACCCCCGATCTACCACTTCCTTCACAAAGCACCCCTCCAAGCTCTCCTTTCTCCACAAAGTTTCTGATTTTTCATAAAAAATGCCCCTCCAATCACTCCTTCTGTTTAGTGCACCACCGTCGTCACCCATTCGGAAACTCCCTCCTACAGCTGTGGTCTCTCTCATGTCCCTTTTATTTGAGCCTTTACACTCTCTTTTTGGTCTCAAAATCGTGCAAACCTCAAATCCCATTTTATCCTTCCTAGGAAATAGATTTCCTTCATCATTTTATGCTTCCAACTGGCCTCCACTGTTGCATACGTCTCCCATCTCCTTCTTTTCACTTGTCTTGAGTTCACAAACCCCTCTTTGTGGCTCATTACCTCACAACTCAACAACCCATCAAACCCTATTCCTTTTATCCCTTTCTTCCACTTCCTTTGGCTCTATTTGAGTTAATTATGACCGTATTTTCGATTTTCACTTTTTTCTTTCTTTCAACTTATACTTCGAAATTCATCATCATGGGATTTGAAAATCCCATCTCACACTTTCCAACATAAGATCCATTTTCTAAAGCCTATGAAATTGATTTGAATCCCAACCCACCTTCCTACTAAACATGTCACTCCCAATTCTTAGGTGGGAGTAGGAAAGTAGCCCCATTTAACACAACTTGAGACCACTGGCCACATATGCCCTTGGAGTTTTGGACTTAGAGTGGTACTCCTAGATTTCGAAAGATCTGATAGGAAATCCAATTCCAATTAGACAATCTTGACCCTAAGCGATGGAACAATCCCCTTTAGTAGAAATGGGATGAAACCATTTAGCGTATAAGCTTAGGCTTTAGATTACAGCCAGTGAGTTACAGACTAGGCTACTAGTTATATTAAGTAGTGTAAAGCATGTATATGCTAAGGAATAGTAGGTTAGATTTGGTTGGAGTAGGACCTCATTCCTTCGATAGATCCCCTTAATACTTATAGCCTTCTGTTATAACCCTTAGGAAAGTTGTTTTAACTTAAAACCATTCACTCTCAGGGAAAACTTATAAATCCCTCAGATTGAACTTAGAATAAACCAGCACGCCCCTTAGAATTCCCCTTAGAATTTCCTTCCCAAGGACTTCCCACAATCGAGAACGCGGAGTAAGAGAACTGTATGTAAGCGATGTATTCGCTGTTTGAATCGACTTCATAATCCTAGTAATTACCAATGAATCTAATGCTCTGATCAAGCAGGAGATCGGCATCCACTCAGATTAAGAATTGATACAATAAATTTTTCTGTCCTAGCTAGACAGAATGTCTATGTATCCAGCTCAGACCCACTACACAAATTTTCTTCTGTGTTGGCCCGACCACTTACAACCAAAACTTATTGCTTTGCCTTTGGGAAATGGTGAGGACATATAACCAATAGAGATTAGACCTCTTGCCACAAACTCACATCCGTCCTTGAAATCAACCGCAACACCCATCATTTCAGCTCTTTTCTATAATCATAGGTACCAATCCCATTGAACGCATCATTAACAAAGGAAGACCAATGTAGTGAGAGGTTGTTTCCCATTTCATGTCAAGGATAGGTCCTAAGTTACACCTCGTTTCGATATACGGATCGAGACATAGATTCTTGAGCCTTAAGTAGAACTATGTTTTTAAGGGGGGTAGAACGTATTGAGTCCAATCTACTTAGGATTATCTAATAAAACCGTTGGATTAGAATTGCGCAGCGGAAGCTTAGTTAGCCCTTTCCCCACTGGCCCAAGATTGAAGGAAATTCAGGAAAATAATTAAGGCTTAAGTGTTGAACCCATGCATATTAAATCATAGGCCTAGCAGTGTGAGCAGGCGAAGGTCAGTGTATCCATAAACCTACTCGTTAAATACGAGCATAATAGAAGCCTTGGATGATTCTGTACGATTAGGAATCCTTTAGGATGATCTATTAAAGTGTTTATTAATCCCTACTTTGGACATAGATTCAGGCGAGAACTCTCTTAGATCAAGATCAGAGCACAACCTTATAAATAGGACTTTTAAACCTTTTAGTGATTGACATTCCCTAAGCTTTTAGAGTGATCGGACTACGGAGTTACTGAAATGAACAAATGCGAAACATTCGCAGCTTGACCCAAATTCTCAATCCTGGACGACTACTGTAACACCCTGGATTTTGGCCAACCTGGGATTAGATGTCCTTAGGCAATGGGTCAACTAAAACACCTGGGAAATCGCTCAGAACCCAATTCCATAGCCAAAGAAATCACTTAGGATTAATTCCTTTAGAAACTAACCATAAGTTAGCTAGCGCTACGCTAGAGTAGCTGGGGAATAGTCCCTGATCACTTTAAATACGTTCTACAAGACCCAAATTGAGTAGAACCAATGACTCTATAATACTCTAAAACCTCGGATCAAACTCTAAGCAGGTTTTTTCTCTGGACCTCTTTGAAACTTTGTATTGGATCTAGACCGCACGTCGAAAGTCCGATACCTACTATCTTAGACCGTTAGAACCACCTTGCTGGACTTAACAATCATTTCGAAAATCAAGTCCAACCGACATTCGCAGGCTATTTCATTGAGCCTGGAGTGAAGAGAGTGAGAATAGGGTTAGATTTGGAATTTGAAATTCAAATCTGGCACACGACTTGACGTGTCAGTATTAAGTGTTCTGACAGTCAGAATTCAGCCAAATTACACCCTCGGATCAGGAAAATTTTTTATTTCATATCACGAGACTTGTAGGCCTGATCTACGTGCGGTGACCGCTGAACTGAAACTGGACCGCCACGGGCGATCTACGAACACTGATGGTATGAAAATGGGATGTGAGCGTCATCCGACAAGTACGAACTTAAGTCCGATCACGTTCGGCCAGGGGACCACCAGAAATGTCCTTTTGGATCGAAACAGCCCCGATTTGGATATACCTCAAGTATAAATTGTTCCCGAGCCAATTTTGGGCACATTTGGACTTATAAAAGGGGTTGAAACCCTTACTCCTCTCTCCCATCCGAATTTGAGAAAAATCCTAGATTGGGAGAGAGAAAAGGTGAGAGTTTGTGAGAGAGAGTAGGAGAGAATTCCCTGCTACCTGTTGCACGTGCCTAAGCCACACGGCTCAATCACTTTGCCGGTGATTTCTCCGCATTTCTAGGTAAGAAAATACCCTAAACTCTTGCTGATTTGCTGATCCCTTGGTTCCATAGTGAAATAGCTGATAGATCTTGTGCATTAGGTTCACAGTTCGCCGTAAACGAAGCGTATACGCTCCGTTCGAATTAACACACCTATAAGAGAAAAGGTGTGTATTTTAGACGCTTTAATTGACTGTTTCCAACGCTTTCAATGTCGTTTAATAGTAGATTATCGATGGCAACACCGTTTGACATGTACAACATGCTGTCCATTTCCTGTTTCGTAAATAGACGAAGAATATGAGATTTAGGGCATTTTAGTCATTTGTAGGAAATACTGTTTTCATCTATAATTTGCTGATGTGATTAACATGGCTTCTTATCACATTAGGATATTAGGAATGCGTGCATAATTAGTTTGGCGAAGAGATTCACCTAAATGCGCACTTTGGGTTGACATACTATATGTAGACTTAAGTGTGTGGTTTAAGTGTTTGTATAAATGCTTGTATTAGTATGTATTGAATTAAATGGTGTTATGAATTAATTTGAGATTGATTTCTCAATTAATATGCTGGTGTAAATGGTTTCCTACATGTTAGCCATATGCATGATTTCATTATATGTATGAAATGCATGCGCTTGATGATTCACTTAAGTTGTATGTTATACATGTGCTTGATGATTTCATTATGACTTAGTTTGAGATTGAATTCTCAATTAATATGCTGATGGAAATGATTTCCTATATGTTGGCGATATGCATAATTTCATTATATGTATGAAAGGCATGTGTTAGATGATTTACTTAAGTTGTACGTTATAACATGTGTTAACATGCTCACATGGTTGTATTCCATTTCCAATACTCTTACAGGATTGCTGATGTGGATTCATAATTGTTTGGGACTATGCTTAGTCCAGGCAGTCGGTAACAGAGAAAATTCATGGCTAGCTTGTATTTACCACGAAGGACGCGTCGATGAACGTGAGTCATGTTTGGAGTTGGCAGTAGTGGTTAGGCCACGCGAAGTGTTTCACGCACTTCATGTCGTTCGACTTGCGATGCGCTCATGCTAGTCGAGCCTGTCAAGTAACCCGACTGGCCGTTAATTGTTCACCCTGCATGAATCATAACTGCTTGAACCTAGGGTACTGAACTTACCATTGTAAACCCTGTTAACCATGGTACCTTGATCCAAGAAGACTCATGAGCCGGGCATGGTGGTATGGGACACCGTGGTCGAGCTGTCGGCCTACGCTGGGGCCACAAACCTCCCCGTAGTGACCAGTGAGCACCTATGACTCGTGAGCAGATTATGGTGGTATGGGACACTATATTTTTACTATCGGCCTACATTGATAAGGTGATGGGGGAACGGAGCAATGAGTGCGTGCAACAGCCCTGACAGCCCTTTGTAGTGACCGCGAGCGTATTCTGAGACTACGGGAGGCGACGACCCTTCAGTAGCAGTAGAGTACAGTAGGCCTGTATTGATAAGGCGATGGGGGAGCAGTGCAACGAGTGCGAGCAACAGCCCTGGCAGCCCTTGCAGCGACCTACAAAATATACATCGTATGAGATTACTAGGAGTGACGACCCTAGACAGGATCTGTGTTGGGATTGATATAAGGGAAGTACCTTAGTTTCCCAATCCTACTGTTTGAATGAACTAATAATAACTCGGCAATCATATCACCATCACATTGCATGTGCCTGGAAGATGTGGAGCACTGAGCGGGATGCAAGCATGCCGCGGGCGTAAGATGGTGTCGTATGAGGGAGAACGTCGATGAGGGCATCCATCATGTCATGTCATATTGCATTAACAACAGTATTAGGATTGTTTTATTTACTTCTTTACTATTATCGCATGATTGATTTGAGAACATGTTAATTCTTGCTCTATTATTCCACTGAGTTAGCTACTCACTCCCACGTTACGGGATGGTGTTTCCGGACACCCACCAGTCCCTACTTTGGTTGCAGATGATGGCGCTGCTTGAGAAGCGGAGCTGGACTTGATGATGATGAGGAGGATCTCTCCTTTATGCGTGTTCTGATTGACGGGATTACAGGGAGGTTGATTAGATACATTGACACTTGTCATTTTATATTTTTAGCGCCCTCATATATATTCGTTTTGTTTACTTTTGAAGTATACATGTATGTATATAACCTGGTAACATATTCACACTCTGGAGACATACAACAGTTTATATATGTTATACCTACTATCACAGTCTTCCGCTTGTTAATTTAACTGTCTCTGGAGTATGATATGCTGTTCTGGCTTAATCTCACTCATGTTTAATACATTAACACAGACAACATTCAATCATACATATCTATGTTGCATAAATAACATTTTGGAACTCGGGAGTTGGGTTTTTACGCGACCCCCTGACTTTCGAGATGTTACAACTACCAATGGACTCACTGTTTAGCAGAGCAGAAGACCAGGATCTACCAGGATTAGGAAGGGATACAACGTTGTCTACCCTGGCCAGGTGGACATTCGACATATCGAGATCAAACCCACTACAACCGTCTCTCTGTACTGGTCAACCACTGAAAATATATATCTTACTCTAAGTAGATGAGAATTGTCGTCAAGATGCCAAATAGGTAAAGAAATAAATTGTAGCAAACCGTTAGGGTGTAAGTAATGCATAAAGAAGTAAGTTTTAAGGGGGGTAGACCAAAAGGAACCAGACTTATATAGTTCAAGTCAAGATCAATCTCAAGAATGCCCACTATAAGATTCGTATATTCTCAAGCTTCTCTTTAAGGTCATCTGAGTATACAGACTTTCAATGTCCATCTCACTGTTAAGGTTTGTTTGACCTTAAATTGACCTTAGGATGGGCTTTACAATAGATCATTCTGGATACATAATTCATATATTTTAATATGCTTGTTTAGCCTGTTTTAAGACCAGTCCTAGGGACTTCAAGACCAGTCCTAGCTCTGCTACGACCAGTCTTATGTTTTTCAGGACCAGTCCAAGGTTGTTAAAGATTTTTGAATCTTTCTGGCTATCCTACGACCAGTCCTGGACATCCTACGACCAGTCCTGTGATTTCTATGACTTATCCTTCGACCGGTCGTAGCCCTACGACTCAAACTCTAGCAACCAAATTAAGGGTCCTATGACCAGACGTAGGTGACTCACGACCAGTCGTAGGTGGCCCACGACCGGTCGTAGACCACCCAGGACCGGTCGTGGAACCGTAAAATCTTATCCCGTGGAAATCTTTGAAAATCTTTGAAGCTACGACCAGTCCTAGGATCCTAAGACCAGCCGTAGACGGGATTTTTCAGGCTATAAATAGTGCTTGAACTTCAGAGTTTTAACAATTCAATTCAACTCTATTCAAGAAATCTTTAGGCTATTCTCTGAGATAAGTTTATGTTTGTTTTAAGCTACTTTGTGCTTATTTAATATTCCTTTTACTAGCTTATTTTTTATTTGATTTTGATCTACATTCCAATCTTATTAGAAAAGGGAAATTTCTGATATTCCTTCTTCTTGGATTTAAAATCAAATAGAACTAGCCCTTTTGATTTAAAATCAATTAGACTTAGAACCATTCTTAAAGTGAGTATTGGACTTTGAACGTTGAATCGAACTTCTACTCCGATTGGTTTTACCGGGCTACTTCAAAAGGTGATTCAGGTATTTTACATTTTTGTAATTTACTTTCTTTTATTTTTGTTTGAGATTTGCCCAAAAAATCTCATTGTATTGGTTATCTGAGGAGAGCCAGAAAACTCAGATTGTGGGGGTTTTTGGATTGTGTAAGCCCTAGATCAAAGACACAATTGTGAAGGTTTTAGGTGAACCTTTGAAACCTATTTTGATAGTGCATGCTATTATCCCCTGTGTGAGGATATTAGGAGTGGAGTAGCATTCTGTGTGGCTATTGGATAATAGTTGGTGTACACACATGCGAACCACTATATATCGTTATGTTGTAGATATGCATTGTTCTTTCATTCCTTTATTCATTAAGTTTTATGGTTTGTGTTTGTGGATGAATGTTGTAATTATTTTATTTCAAGCAAGTGTGGATGGATGTTGTAATAATTTAGGATTTATTTCTGCAAGTTATTTTGATTTCCTTACTTTTTATTCATCATTGGTTTGTGATACAAAGGACGTTCTAGAAATAAGGTTGTCCTACCTTAAACCTTTGGTTTTTGGTGTAAGGTTGTCCTTAGAACTGATAAAGTATCATTCTCTTTATTTTAGGCTATTGAGAATACTTTAAATTCAGCATTGTGCTTTATTTCATTTATTATTCCGTTGTTATAAGTTTTATTTGGCATTGCCCTATTCACCCTCCCTCTAGGGCATATAGCTAGGCCGTATTAAGTGGTATCAGAGCCTAATAGCTCATGCTTATTGTTTATTTATTGAATTTATTTCCTGAGCTAACGATCTCAGCTATATTAAGATGTCAAATTTTGATAGCCTATCAGTCACTAGGCCACCACCTTTTAATGGCACAAACTATGCCTATTGGAAAGCCAGGATGAGGATCTTCCTCAAATCCTTAGATGAAAGTGTGTGGCTGGCCACAGTGAATGAATGGAACCCTCCTATCACTGAAGTAACTAATGGCGATGGTTCAAAATCAATGAAAGTAACGGTTTACTCTCTTTGGACCACACTTCAGAAAAGTGAGAGTAGTGCAAATGCAAAAGCACTCAATGCAATTACTTGTGCATTATCACCAGATGAATTCAAAAGAATCATCTCTTGTGAAAATGCAAAATAAGCATGGGATGTATTAGAAATGACACACGAGGGTACATCAATTGTCAAGAAATCTAAAGTCCAACTCCTCACAACTAAATTTGAAGAAATTCATATGGAGGAGAATGAGATGTTTATGGACTTCTACACTAGATTAAATGACATTGTGAACTCTATGTGGGGTCTTGGTGATAGAATCCCCGAAAGTAAAGTGTGCGCACAAATACTACACTCACTTCCTGAACGGTTCAATTCTAAAGTAACCGTGATTCAGGAACTTCGTGATACAGATACCATGAGGGTTGAGGAATTAGTTGGTTCACTTCAAACCTATGAGTTGTCCTTTAAAGATCCTAAAGGAAAATCAATTGCTCTCAAATCATCTAAAAATGTTTCACAAGAGAGTACTTCGGATTCTAAAAATACCGAAGATGATATGGCGCTTTTAGCAAAAAAGTTTTACAAAATTTTCAAAAAAAAGAAAAAAGTTGATTTTCAAAAGTCAAATGATAAGAGGCGATCTAAACCTAGAGCTCGAAAATCATTGAAAGATAGTCAATGTTACAACTGTCAAGAGTATGGGCACTTAGCTAACAAATGTCCTAAAAATGACAAATCCAAAAAGAAAAGCATGATGGCTACTTGGGATGAATCGTCTGATTCTGAATCCACTTCTAAATCAGAAGATTCTGAAATCGAGTCGGGGGATGATGTTAAAGCCCTTATGACTCTAGCCAAGATCACTTATTCAGATCATGATGATATATCTAGTGAAGAAAATCTGAATAGTGACTGCGATAATAAAGATGATCTTCAAGATGCTTATAATGCCCTTTATAAAGAGAGTTGTAAAATTGTCGTTAAGCTTAAATTACAAAAAAAAAAAAAATTCTAAGCTTAAGGAAGATTATGAATCTCTTGTTTTAGAAAAGTCTCATATTTTTGATTCTTTTGAAAAGACCAAATGTGATTTAGATTTCAAAACCTCCCAAATTGAAGATTTGAAATCCAAAAAAGAAAACTCAAAAATGAGGTAACTTCACTTATGAGTTTGAAAGACACATGGAGATATGCTCAAGGTGATCCAAAATTGAAAAAATTATTGTCCGGATCAAGAAAATGTGGCGATCGATCTAGGTTGGGCTATGATAAGAATACATCTCCTAAACAAAAGAACATTGCTCCTAAATTTATAAAAGGAGAGTCTTCAACTTCAAAAGAAAAGAATACCTATCAAGGTTTTTTCAAAAATTCTAGGTCTTTTCAAAAACCTAGAGGTAGCCATGTCAACTTTAATTTTCAAAACTGAAATCTTTTAGCTGAAAAAATAATTGATCTACTCAAGGAGCTATTAAAGTCTAACTCTATGGGTCACTCCTATAACAACAGAAAGAAAAAGACCATCTATACTCCTAAACCCAAAACAGTTCTGAAATGGGTTCCTAAAGTCGCCAGCTTGGTTGCTCACACTTCTTTCAAAGCTACAAGCCATTCAAAATGGTACCTAGATAGTGGTTGCTCCAGGCATATGACAGGTGACAAAGCTTTATTCACCGATCTAAAAGATATGACTGAAGGGTCAGTCACATTTGGTGATGGAAGCAATTGCAAGATCATTGGCCAAGGTACGGTTCAACTTTATAACCTTCCCTTATTTAAGAATTTTTTATATGTTGAAGGCATGAAACACAACCTACTAAGTATTTCTCAGATATGCGATAACAACCATAGTGTAGAGTTTTCTAATCAAGGTTGTGAGATACTTAATAAAAAGGGTTCTATAATATTAACTGGTCGCAGAACTTCTGAAAACTGCTACATCGTTAGTGATGCAAGCTCATCTACTTAATCGTGTTACATGGTCCATACCGATGAGACTGAATTATGGCATAAACACCTTGGACATGTATACTACCGGAACTTATTTAGATTGAGTAAAAGAGAACTAATTAGAGGTCTACCCAAATTGCAAAAAGTAGACAAAATATGTGGTGAATGCCAGTTGGGCAAACAGACTAGGAGCTCTCACAAGAAAGTGAACTCCAATACCACATCTAGACCACTTGAGCTTCTCCATATGGATCTTATTGGACCAACTAGATCGGAGAGTCGAGGAGGCAAAAAATATATTTTAGTTATCGTAGATGACTATACCAGATTCACTTGGGCATCATTCTTAAAAGACAAAACTGAAACCCTGGACGAAGTGAAAAAGGTCATTAAACGAATCCAAAATGAGAAAGGTTCTCATGTTAGTAAGATCCGTAGTAATCATGGATCTGAATTCAAAAATAGTAGTTTTGAGAAATTCTGTAGTGATCAGGGAATATCGCATGAATTCTCTGCGCCCAAAACACTGCAACAAAATGGTATAGTTGAAAGGAAAAACAAAGTGCTTCAGGATATGGCTAATGTTATGTTGAATAGCATGAAGCTCTCTAGAAATCTTAGGGCTTAAGCAGTTAATACCGCATGTTATATTATTAATCGAGTTTATACCAGTAAATCTGATAATAAGACTGCTTATGAATTGTGGTTTGAAAAGAAACCTACTGTCAAATACTTTCAAATTTTTGGCAGCAAGTGTTATATTTTACGTGATCACAAAAATTTAGAAAAGTTTGAGACGAAGAGTGATGAAGATATTTTTCTTGGTTATTCCTTAAACAGTCGAGCTTATAGGGTTATAAATAAGAGAACTGGTGTGATTCAAGAGTCCATCAATGTGGTTATTGATGATCATTTGAATACACCATCTTCGAGTTCAGATGATGATGAAGCTCTTATTATTGACAATCAACATATCTCATCAAGTCAAAAAGAATCTGAACCAAGGACTGTTAAAGATCATCCAACCAATCAAATACTTGGAAACCCTCTCACTGGAGTTCGTACTCACAAACAACTTGAGAACATATGTAATTATGTCTGTTTTACATCCCAAATAGAACCGGTCAATGTAAAAGAAGCACTTTCTGACAAAAATTGGATTGTTGTTATGCAGGATGAACTTAATCAATTTGTTCGTAATGATGTCTAGTATCTTGTTCCTAGACCTAAAGATAAACACATTATTGGAACAAAATGGATCTTTAAAAATAAGTCTGATGAGCTTGGAAATATTATAGGAAACAAGGTTAGATTGGTTATACAAGGGTACACTCAGATTGAGGGCATCGATTACGATGAAACCTTTGCTCCAGTCGCTCGCCTTGAATCTATCAAACTTTTTATTTCCATCGCATGCTTTAGAAAATTTAAGATTTATCAGATGGATGTAAAGAGTTCCTTCTTGAAAGGTGATTTACATGAAGAAGTGTATGTTGAACAACCTTCAGGGTTTGAAGACCTCAAGCTATCTGACCATGTATTTTGTCTCAAAAAGGCTTTCTATGGTCTAAAACAAGCACCCAGAGCATGGTATGAGAAATTGACTAAATTCTTACTTAGTCATAGCTTTCAAGTAGGAAGTGTCGATAAGACACTCTTTGTTAAGAAGAATAACAATAATATTTTGATGGTTCAAATTTATGTTGACGATATTATATATGGATCAACTTGTTCTAACATGTATATTGAGTTTGCAGATCTTATGAAATCAAGGTTTGAAATGAGCATGGTTGGTGAACTAAATTACTTCATAGGGTTGCAAGTAAAACAACAACCTGACGAAATTTTCATTTCTCAATCCAAGTATGCTACGAACTTGGTTAAAAGGTTTGGATTTGAGAATGGTAGTACAACGTTAAAACTCTCAAAAGAGTCTACAGGTAAAGATATAGATCCTAAACTATATCGTAGTATGATTGGTAGTTTGTTATATCTAACTGCAAGTAGACCTGATATCGCATTCATTGTTAGTATTTGTGCGAGATATCAGTCTAATCCTAAGGAATCTCATCTTACTGCTGTGAAACGGATTATTAGATATGTCGCAAGTACTATAAATCTGAGTCTATGGTACCCTTTTGATACTAGTGTTCAATTAACCGGGTACTCAGATGCTGATTGGGCCGGTAATATCGATGATAGAAAATCAACCAGTGGTGGTTGTTTTTACATTGGAAATTGCTTAATTTCTTGGTTTAGCAAGAAGCAAACCTCAATATCGCTCTTCACTGCTGAGGCTGAGTATATTGCAGCTGGATATGCATATACTCAACTAGTGTGGATGAAACACATGCTAAACGATTATGGAATTAATCAAGATTCAATGATCTTACATTGTGATAATTCCAGTGCTATAAATATTTTCAAAAATCCTATACAGCATTCATGTACTAAGAACATTGACATTAGGTATCATTACATTCGTGAGTTGGTTGAAGAAAAAGTTATTTCCTTGGAATATATACCAACCGAAAATCAACTTGCTAATATATTTACTAAACCGCTCGACAAAAGTAGGTTTAATAAATTGAAATTTGATCTTGGTATATGCATTTTACATTGAGTATACTTCCTTGCATGTATCATAGTGTATTATATTTAATATTCTTCCTCAATAATATGTTAATACGGATGAGATTTTTGATGAGATAAAATCTGATTCACCAAATGATCCAGATTATGATCCATCTGGTTTTGATGCACGCCTTCGTGCATTGGAGGAGAAGGTTGATAATATGAATATAGTCCACGATATGTGATTTAAGTACATGCGAAAATATCTTCATCGCATTAATAAAGGGTTACACCAGATTGATCCGACTATCCCTGCTCCCTCCTCTGGATCAGATTAGGTGAATTATCTTCTGGATAGTATAACATTATCTTTTATTTTGGATATGTATTATGAATTATGGTTTGATAATATTGTATTTTGGATATTGTATTATGGATTGATGATGGCTTGATGCTTCGGGTTTATATTATGTCCTTTCATATCTCTTTCTCATTATCTGCTTATGACTCTCCAAGTTCTCTTTCCTTTTGTGACTTTCCCTTGTCATTTTGTAACAAAAAGGGGGAGTAGTAAGCTAAAAGGGAGTAAGCTAAAAGGGAGTAGTATGGAAGAAAGGGGGAGTAATTTATTTTTTTGAATTGATTAATTGAGAAGGATATGTGGATGAGAATATGTTATTGACTGTTTACATGAGCAGTACTCGTATTACTCAGGGGGAGTAGAGTAATAGTAATTTATCTTCTTTGCTATGTGTTTTTTCATAAATTTGAAAAAGGGGGAGATTGTAAGTGCTATGATTTCATATCCCTTTGGTTGTCAAATTTTGTGGTGTCAAAACCTATATCTATGTCTTATATATCTTGTTTCATGTTTGAGACTATTCATTACTTCAAGACATCGGACTTCAAGACAAGAACTTAATTGAAGAAAGTTTCAAGTCATGGATGAAGAATTCAGGAATAGAAGTTTTCAAGTATGCATATTTAAGATACAATCAAGCTCAAGAAAACTTTGTTCAAGTCAAGATCAAGCTCAAGAAGGCCTACTATAAGATTCATATATTCTCAAGCTTCTCTTTAAGGTCATCTGAGTATATAGACTTTCAATGTCCATCTCACTGTTAAAGTTTGTTTGACCTTAGATTGACCTTAGGATAGGCTTTACAATAGGTCATTCTGGATACATAATTCATATATTTTTATATGCTTGTTTGGGCTGTTCTAAGACCAGTCCTAGGGACTTCAAGACCAGTCCTACCTCTGCTACGACCAGTCTTATATTTTTCAGGACCAGTCCTAGGTTGTTGAAGATTTTTGAATCTTTCTAGTTGTCCTACGACCAGTCTTGGACATCCTACGACTGGTCCTGTGAGTTCTGCGACTCATCCTTCGACCGGTCGTAGCCCTACGACTCAAACTCCGACACCAAATTAAGGGTCCTACGACTGGTCATAGGTGACTCAAGACCAGTCGTAGGTGGTCCACGACCGGTCGTAGACCACCCAGGACCAGTCGTGGAACCGCAAAATCTTATCCCACGATAATCTTTGAAAATATTTGAAGCTACGAACAGTCCTAGGATCCTAAGACCAGTAGTAAACGGGATTTTTCAAGCTATAAATAGTGCACGAACTTCAGAGTTTTAACAATTCAATTTAACTCTATTCAAGCAATCTTTAGGCTATTCTCTGAGATAAGTTTGTGTTTATTTTAAGCTACTTTGTGCTTAGTTAATATTCCTTTTGCTAGCTTGTTTTTTATTTGATTTTGATCTACATTCCAATCTTATTAAAAAAGGAGAATTTCTGATATTCCTTCTTCTTGGATTCAAAATCAAATAGAGCTAACCCTTTTGATTTAAAATCAATTAGACTTAGAACCATTCTTAAAGTGAGTATTGGACTTTGAACGTTAAATCAAACTTCTACTCTGATTAATTCTACCGGGCTACTTCAAAAGGTGATTCAGGTATTTTACATTTTTATAATTTACTTTCTTTGGTTTTTGTTTGAGATTTGCCAAAAAAATCTCATTGTATTGGGTATCTGAGGAGAGCCAGAAAACTCAGATTATAGGGGCTTTTGGATTGTGTAATCCCGAGATCAAAGACATAATTGTGAAGGTTTTATGTGAACCTGTGAAACCTATTTTGATAGTGCATGCTAATATCCCCTGTGTGAGGATATTAGGAGTGGAGTACTTGTGTGGCTGTTGGATAACAGTTGGTGTACACACAGGCGAACCACTATATATCGTCGTGTTGTGCATGTGCATTGTTCTTTCATTCCTTTATTCATTAAGTTTTGTGGTTTGTGTTTGTGGATGAATGTTATAATTATTTTATTTCAAGCAAGTGTGGATGGATGTTGTAATAACTTAGGATTTATTTCTGCAAGTTATTTTGATTTCCTTACTTTTTATTCATCATTGGTTTGTAATACAAAGGACGTTCTAAAAATAAGGTTATCCTACGTTAAACCTTTGGTTTTTGGTGTAAGGTTGTCCTTAGAACCGATAAAGTATCATTCTCTTTATTTTAGGCTATTGAGATTACTTTAAATTCAACATTGTGCTTTATTTCATTTATTATTCCACTGTTATAAGTTTTATTTGGCATTGCCCTATTCACCCCCCTCTAGGGCATATAGCTAGGCACTATCAACCGTGCATCGTGAGTCCGGAAGCAATGAACTTAGACTATTATGACCGCATAGTTAGACTTGACTACCACCCCGAAAATCAAGCCCAACTGATGTTTTGAGGCTATTTCATTGAGCCTGGAGCAAGGAGTGTGAGAAAGAGTGAAATTCTTTATGAATTAAATGTGATTTAAATAAATCTGGCATGTGTCGCTTGCGGGTTAAGTATAAGCATTCAGACCGTTGGAATCTGACCCAAATACACCCTCGGATCAGGGAACATTTCCCACTCAGGTCAGTATACTTGGAATCCCTGATCGAGTCTCAGTGACCGCTGAACTGAAATTGGTCCGCCACGTGCGATCTGGAAACCCTATCGAACTGAAAACTTAATGTGATCAGGATCCAACATCCATAAGCTTAAGTCCGATCGAATTCAATCAGGGGACCTCCAGAAACGTTCTTTTGGATCGGGAAAGACCCGATTTGGTTATAACCCAAGTATACCTTGGTTTAGAGTTTAAATAAGTGAGTTTCTAACTTATTTAAAGACCTTAAACCCTCTCACATCCCTCCCATACGAATTTGCAAAAACCCTAGGAAAGAGAAGAGAGAAAAGAGAGAGATTGTGTGGAAGTTGTGAGGGAAAGTTCCTGCCACTCGATCCTACTTCTACACGTGCTTAGCCATCGTGTTCTAATCACTCTTCCGGTGATTCTGACTTCATTCTAGGTAAGAAAACCTTAACCTTAACCTGTTTTAGGAATTCCATTGGTACAAGTAACGAAGTAGCCGACTTATCTTGTGGTATAGGTCATCATATCGACGTTGACAAGGTGTAGAGTTCCTATTCGATTCGATACGCTTCTACAATGTAAGGTGCGGATTTTAGACGCTTAGATTACCTGTTTTCAAAGCTTTCAATGCCGTTTAATGGTAGATTACTGATAAGGATGCTATTTGACATATAGAACATGCTGTCCATTTTTCATTTCAAATACGTACGAAGAATATGAGATTTAGGGTATTTTAGGTATTTATAGAAAATACTGTATACGTACGTATTTTCCCGATATGATTTCCATGAGTATTTACGGTGTACCTATACTAGTTATACGTGTATGATCTGTTTGGCGAAGATATTAGCCCTAATGCACATATTAGCCGACATATGCTATGTAGACTAATGTGTGTAGACTACGTGTTTGTTGAAATGCCTAAATCAATATGATTTATGCCTGCCATATGTTTTGAATGTAAGAACATGATTTTTGTGTATTAGACACCTCCTTGATATAAGGATCTGTCATATTATATGCTGAAATCAACATACGTCAAGTACGTTGGAGTTGTGTAGTCTAAGTGTTTGTGTAAATGTATGTATTAGTAAGTATTGAGTAAATGGTGTTGTAGATTAGCGTTGAGACTGGATTCCAAACTAATTTGATGATGTACACGATTTCCTCCATGCTTGTTGTATTTCAATTAATTACCTTATGCGTGAAGTACTCGTGTATGGTTAACTGCTTATGATCTATGTTATAACATGCTGATAACATGCTGAAATTTCTTGTATTTCAATTCTATCTCTCTCATATGATTATTGATTTAGATTACAAGTGTTTGGAGCTATACTCTAGTCCAGGCAGTCGGTAACAGATTAGAATTCGTGGTTGGATTCTATTCACCATGAAGGATGTGTATGACAAACCTGAGTACTACTAGAGTCGGCGGCAGTGGTTAGGCCACACGTAGTGCGTTTGCACTTCATGTCGGTCGATTCAACGTGTGCTCATGCTAGTCGGACTCATCAAGTAACCTGATTGACCGTTGTATGTTCACCTTGTATTCGTCATAACTGCTTGAACCTAGGGTAGTGAACTTACCAGGGATAACCCTGATAACCGTGGTACCTTGATCCATTAAGACTAATGAGTCGGGCATGGTGGTATGGGACACCGTGGTCGAGCTGTCGGCCTACGCTGGGGTCACAAACCTCCTCGTAGTGACCAGTGAGCAACCTAGACTCGTGAGCCGATTATGGTGGTATGGGACACTATATTCTAGCTGTCGGCCTACACTGATAAGGTGATGGGGGAGCGGTGCAACGAGTGTGTGCAATAGCCTTGACAGCCCTTTGCAGTGACCTCGAGCGTACTATGAGTGTACGTGAGGCGACGACCCTTCCATAGCAACAAGAATACAACTAGGCCTGTATTGATAAGGTGATGGTGGAGTTGAGCAACAAGTGCGTGCAACAGCCCTAACAACCCTTGCAGTGACCTAGAAATATATCATCGTATGAGACTACCAGGAGTGACGACCCTAGACAAGATCCTTATTGGGAATGATATAAGGGAAGTACCCTTGTTTCCCAATCCTGCTGTATGAAAAGGACTAATAGCAACTCGATAATCATATTCATATCGCACTGCATGTGCCTAGAAGATGTGGAGCACTGAGAGAAGAAAGCTTGTCGCGGATGTAAGATGGGTTGCATGAGGGAGTATGTCTACGAGGGCATCCATCATGTCATTTCATTCTTGCATTAATTATAATATTTAGAAATGTTTGATTGCTTGCTTTACCATTATTGCGTGATTGATTTAATAACATGCTAATCTTTGCTCTATGATTCCACTGAGTTATCTACTCACTCCCACGTTACGAGACGGTGTTGCGCACACTAACCAGTCCCTATTTTAGTTTCAGATGGTGGCGATGTTTGTGAAGCAGAGCCAGACTTGATGATGATGAGGAGGGTCCCTCCTATATGTAGGTTCTGATTCACAGGGTCATAAGGTTACCGATTAGATGTCAATACACTTGGTATTTTTCCTTTTATTCACACACTCATGTATATTCTTTTGATCATTTTTAGAGTATACATGTATATGTTTAACCTGGTAACATGTTCACACCCTGGAGACTTACAACAGTTCATATATCTTATATATCTATCACAGTCTTTCGCTTGCTAATTTAACTGTCTCTGGAGTATGATATGCTGTTTTAGCTTAGTCTCAATCTTGTTTAATGTCATTCTACAGAAAACATGCATTCATCATTATCTATGTTGCATAAGAGACGTTTTGGAGCTTAGGAGTTGGGTTTCTACTCGACCCCCGATTTTCAGGGCATTACAATAATGGCGGGGGTATCTTAAATTCAAGTAGTAGCATCTATACATGGTGAGCACACAATAGGCAAATCGGGTTATTTGACAAGTTTGATTGGTACGAGCGCACACTGAATTAATCAACACGGAGTACGTGAGCACTCCACTTGGCCTAACCACTATCGACAATCACCGTACGACTCGGATTCATCAAACGTATCCACTACAGCGAAATTAGTTCGGCCACTCAATCGAGAACCGTTACCGATTGCCTGGATTGTGTAGTAGTCCCAATCATACTTAAATGTAATACGTAGTCACATATGTTAATCATAACAACATTTAACAGACAATTCAAACATAATTCTCATTTAAGCATTTTATTAAACACATTGAACATGTTGATTTACATATGCATTTCATCCATAAATCACATAGTGGCAATTACATTACATGAAAGAAATTATAGATATAGATAAGGTACTTGAGAATCCTATCTCAACACCATTATTAAAAATGATTCATCAAACAATTTCTCATTCAGTCATTTTATCGAATAGTTAGACTACACATTACTACAAAAGTGTTTTAAATTAGTTATAACATATATTATGACAAATCCTTTCGCAAAGGAGTTGTCATACATACAACGGACATGTATTCTAGATTAATAGTCATGATAAGCATAAATCAGAATTGCACTTTCATTCAAACGTTTCAACAAACACATGGAATGCATTATATATTCACATAGTTCTCACACATGTATATTTAATCGAATACATCGCAAATAAGATCATATGGCTGCAATCAAGTCAGAATAAATCATTGCTGACATTCAAATCCTTAAAAACCATAACCTAAACATTTATAGTCTGCACCTTTCATCAGATAACTTATTTCAAACTTAGTTCGAATCCTATGTACTCAAATACAGAACAACGGTGCCTAAACATCAAAATAGGTTAACTATTTCATTGATTACGTACATGGGTTTCTAAAACAAGATTAAGGTTAGGATTCCTTACCCAATTTGTAGTTAGAATTGATGGTGTAGTGATGGTGGGGTGACGATTCGGTATGTGGTGCAGTGGGAGTGAATCTCAGCAACGATCTCTCGAACTCTCACTCTACTCCTCACTCTTTTCTCCTCTTTTCTCTCTTCTCTCTCCTAGGGTTAGAGAAATTCATATGGAATGAGAGAGGGGTGGTTTAAGGTCCCTATATAGGCTCAAAAGTGATGTCGATGGCCCCAGGACCATGATATACTTAGGTCATAGCCAAAGGGTGCCTGTTTTTGACAAACAGGGCCCTTAGGAAGGTCCATTTCTCACTTGCGTCATGGAGCAAGTTCTTTGACAATGGATCTACACTAGGACTATGTTTATGGTGTGATCTGACAAACTGATTGGCCGTGAAGAACTCGTATCAGATCAACGGTCGTCATCCCTCGATCAGGGCCACAAGTATAACGATTGGTGCAGAAAAATTTCCCTGATCCATGAGTGAACTTTGGTCAAAATATGATAGTTTGAAGTCTTCAATTTTGCTCACAAGAGAATGACCCAAATCACTTAAGTTTTAAGCCAATTTAAAAGGATATTTATGTTTCTCACACACTTTACTCTGGGCTCAAGTTGTGCATTTTTGGATACTATTTGAGGTCGATTCCCACGATGGTTGTCAAGCCCAATATGACGGTCATAACCCTATAGTTTCGCGGTCATCATACTTTCAACGCGCGGTCCAGGCCTAATACAGGGTTTCAATGTGCTCTTGAGAGCAACTAGGTTTTGGGTTCTCTCCTATGTTTTTAAGTAATGTGAAGTTAGTGATTTTAATGGTTTTGGGTCTTTCAGTTTATATAGATAGTGGTTCAAGCTAATCCACCAATTAATTTAGATAATACTTAATCAATTTATGCCTAATTTCCACAGTATCTGGTCTTTAGGGATTTTTGCCTGAGCTGGTACTTGGGCCTTTGTACGGATTTTACAGGGACATTATAATCTACCCCCTTAAAGAAAAATTTTATCCCCAAATGTAATGCCCTGAAAATCGGGGGTCGAGCAGAAACTCAGCTCCCGAGTTCCAGAACATCACTTATGCAACATTTTTGATGATGGATGAAAGTTGGCTGTAGGAGTGCATAAAACATGAAGTGGATTAAGCCAAATAACAAACATAGATCAGGGACAGTTTGAAAACATGAGCGGAAGACTGAAATACAAATATAAATCAACATAAGTCCTCAAGATATGTATACTCTGCCAGGTCATAATTACAAGTCGTGTCTCAAAATACCTATATCAAAAAGTGATAAATCACTACCAACATAGCCCTAAATCCCCGTCAGTCAGGGCATTGTTCACATGAACCCGCCTGAGAACTGTATATTGGAGAAACCCTCCTCATCGGCATAAAAGACCGGCTCTACCTCGCAAGCATCACCACCATCTGAAACTAAAACAGGGTCTGGTTAGTGTGTACAACACCGTCCCAAAATATGGGAGTGAGTCATCAACTCAGTGAAAACTATACTGCAAAGGTTAACATGTTATCAATTCAATCATGTAGTAATGATAAAGCAGTACAATCAAACATGTCCTAGATATTCTTCTTAATGCAAGAATGATATGAGGGGATGATGCATGCCCTCACCACAATCTCCCTCTGCGATCTTCATCTACGGTCGCGCATGTCAGTCACTTCCTCAGAGCTCTTACACCAACACCATTAACACATGTAGTGCGATGATATGCGTATGATTACCAAGTTCTTATTAGTCTTTTTCATACAGCAGGATTGGAAAGGTAAGATATCTCCCTTATATCATTACCCAAACATTGATCTATTCTAGGGTCGTCAGTCCTAAGAAATCTCATACGATGTTATGGTTCTAGGTCGCTGCAAGGGCTGTCAGGGCTGTTACACCACTCCCCCATCACCAAATCAATACAGGCCTAGTTTGTACTCTTGTTGTTACGAAAGGGTCGTCGCCTCCACGTAGACTCAAAGTGCACTTGAGGTCACTATAAGGGCTGTCAGGGCTGTTACTCACAATCGTTACACCACTCCCCCATCACCAAATCAGTGTAGGCCGACATCTCGAATATATTGTCCCATACCACCATAATCTACTCACGAGTATAGGTGCTCAATGGTCACTCCAAAGGGCTCGTCACCAATTAGAGTAAGCCGGCAGCTCGAATATAGTGTCCTATACCACCATAATCGGCTCATGAGTCTTAGCGGATCGAGGTACCAAGGTTAGAGGGACTTTTCTCTGGTAAGTTTGGTACCTTAGGTTCAAGCAGTAGCGTCCAAACATGGTGAACATACATCGGTCAGTTGGGTTAGTTGATAAGCTCAACTAGGCCAAGCGCATGTCGAAATAATCGACATGGAATGCGTAAGCACTCCGTGTGGCCTAACCACTGCCGAACATCCCAAGTACAACTCGGGTTCGTCGAACACATCCTGTGTGGCGAAACATCCTCAACTACCACTTGAAGAACGATTACCGATTACCTGGACTATACAATAGCCCCAATCACATTCAATTACATTAATCTAGCATATGAGATACTCAAGGCAGTAATGGAGCAATGATTCAAATCATATAATCAATTGAGCATATTATATAGTACAACATAAGCATGAATCCGCACTTATGCATTTCTAAGTAAAAGCAATGAGTATGAAATAAAGTATATGGAGGAAATCTTACACATCATTAGAGTGGCTGAGAATCCTATCTCAACACCCATTTAAAGAACAGTTTACAAGTATTTATTCATACAGACTTATTTACAAACACTTATCATACACATTAGATCATACATGGTATGTATTAGTTAACATACGTATTAGGGCAAGTCCTTTCGTCAAAGCATTATCGCCTATACAAAAATCATATATCCATGATAGTTAGTCATGGCGAGCACGAAAGCGAATTCCATACTCATTCAATCATTTTCACAAACACTTAAACTACATAATATAGCATACCCAACGTATGTTGATAAAACATGTATTAGGCAAATTCGCTCACCCAGAAGTTGATACACATGCATCTAGCATACATAGACAGCAATTAATCATGGCAAGCACAAATCCAAATTTCATACATATACGGTATTTTCTACAAATACGAGGAATACAGTATATTTGACATAGTTAACGTATAACTGAAAAATGAAATGGACAACACTTTATACATGTGAAATAGCATCCACGTCAGGTATAAATCATTATCTAACATTGAAAGTTTTGAAAATCATAACCTAAACGTATATAGTCCGCACCTTAAACTAGAAAATGTGAAATGGATATGATTCAGATGATAAGTCTTCGTCAACGGCGGATTGACAACCTAGAACATAAAATAGATTAGCTACATTATCACTTGACCTATACTGAGCCCTAAAACAGGTTAGGGTTAGGATTTCTTACCTAGAAATGGAGTTAGAAATGCCGGAATAACATATGGATAGGTGAATTAGGCACGTAGTAAAGCTGGGAAGAATCACCAACTTCTCCCTCACTTTCTCTCTCTTTTCTCTCTCTTTCTTAGCTAGGGTTTGCAAATTCGTATGGGATTTGGGAATGAGGGTTTAAGGCCTTTTTATACGACCAAAAGCGACGGAAATAGCCCTAGGGCCAAGGTATACTTAAGTTATAACCAAATCGGATTTGTTCCGATCCAACGGAGCACTTCTAGAGGTCCTGTTACTAAACGCGGTCGAACTTAAGCTCTCTAATATCGGATCTAGGTCAAGATAAGTTTTCAGTCCGGTCGGGTTTCCAGATCGACCATGGTAGACCAGTTTTAGTTCAACGGTTATGGGGACTCGATCAGAGCTACAAGTACTATAACATGTAAGGGCCACCTTTCCTGATCCGAGGGTGAATTTGGGTTAAAATCTTATGGTCAGAACGCTTAGAAATAATGCAAAAGCGACACGTCTCAGATTACTTAAAATCATATTTAATTTTTTAAAAATCTTCGGTTTCTCACTCTCTTCACTCTGGACTCAATGAAATGGTCTCAGGGCATCGTTTGGCCTTAATTTTTGAGGTGATAGTCAAGTCCAACTAGGCGGTCATAATGGTCTAAGTTTATCGCAATCAGACTTTCGACGTGCGGTCCAGGTCTGATATGAAGTTTCAAAGTATTCCCAGGAGCAACTGGCTTTAGAGTTGGATCCTAGATTTCAGGGTAATATAATGCCAATGATTCTATAGTTTTTGGGTCTTATAGATCATATTTAAAGTAGTTGGTGCTAATTTTACAGGTAATCTAGTTTAGCGCTAGTTAATTCACGTTAACTTTCTAAAGGATCAGGTTCTAAATGATTTCTTTGGCTTTGGAATTGAGTTTTGAGAAGTTACCAAGGTATTATAGTTGACCCATTTCCTAAGGACGTCTAACTCCAGGTTGGCAAAAAACTCGGGGTGTTACAATCTACCCCCCTGAAAAATAATTTCGTCCTCAAAATTTGCTAAGGGTAATGAGTAAGGATTCTATTATTCCTGTTGCCTAAAACTATGTTTAGTGGTCGACTAATATGGAGAGACGGTTGTAGTGGGCGTGATCCCGATACGTCGAATGTCCACCTGGTCAGGGTAGACAACGTTGTATCCCTTCATAATCCTGGTGGATCCTGGTCTTCTACCCGGTAAAGCAGTGAGTCCACTGGTAGTCTGTCAGGATTGAGAATTGGGTTAAGCCGCGAATGATTTACCATTGTATATTTCAGTAACTCCGTACTCTGATCACTCTAAAATCTTAGGGAATGCCTATCACTGAAAGGTTCAAAGTTCCTATTTATAAGGTTGTGCTTTGGGTCTTGATCTAAGAGAGTCCTCGTTTGAATCTATGTCCAAGGTAGGGATTAATAAAAACTCTAATAGATCATCCTAAGGGGTTTTTAATCATATAGAGTCGGCTAAGGCTTCTCAGTCCCTATTTAATGACCCAACCTTACGTATAACCTGAATCGATTTCCTTCGATCTTGGGCCAGTGGGGAAGGGACTAACCATGCTTTCGCGGTGCCACTCTGATCTAACGGTTGGATTAGCTGACCTAACTAGATCCGGCTCAAATGCTCTACCCCCCTTACAAATAATTTCTACACAAGGCTCAAGAATCTCTGTCTCGATCCGTATGCCGGAATGAGGTGGACTTTAGGACCTATCCTTGACATGAAATGGGAAAGAACCTCTCAATACATTGGTCTTCCTTCGCTAATGATGCATACTATGGCATTAGTACCATAATTATAGAAATGAGCTAAAAATAATGGGTGTTATGGTTGATTCCACGGATGGGTATTAGTTTGCGACAGGATGCCTAATCTTTATTAGCTATATGTCCTTAACACTTCCCAAAGGAAAAGTTATAACTTTTGGTTGTAGGTGGTCAGGCCAACACAGAAGAAAAATTGTGTAGTGGGTCTGAGCCGGATACATAGACTTTCTGCCTAGCTAGGACAAAAAACTTGTCGTATCAGTTCTTAATCCTAGTTGGTCTCGATCTTCTGCTTTATCAGAGCATTGAGTTCATTGGTAACTACCAGGATTAAGAATTCAGTTCAAACCGTGAATACATCACTTATATATAGTTCCTTTACTCCGCGTTCTCGATTGTAATAAGTTCTTGGGAGGGCAATTCTAAGGAGCGTGTTGGTTTATCCTAGCATTTCATCTGAGGGGTATATAAGTCTTCCCTCCACGTGATTAGTTCTAAGTCAAGAAAACTTCCTGATAGTTATTAAAGAAGCCTATGAGTATTATGTGGATCTATCAAAGGAATGAAGTCCTACTCTAACCAAATCAAACCTACTATTCCATAGAATATTCAGTCTTCACACTACTTAATATAACTAGTAGCCTAGTCTGTAATTCACTAGTTGTAATCTAAAGTCTACGCTTATACGCTAGATGGTTTCATACCCTTTCTACTATAGGAAATTGTTCTATTGCTTAGGGTCAAGATTGTCTAATTAGAATTGGATTTCCTATATTATTAGATTTTTCAAAATCTAGGAGTACTAGCTCTAGATGGTCACTGCTTATGGATAGCGCTACAGTGTTTGGTCTCGCCCGTTGGTAGAAGCATAAAGATCGAGAAGATGACTAAAACTAGCTCAAAAGAGCCATGGAAAAGGAGGGAAATAAAAAGAATGGGATGGGAAATTTGGGTCTCCACAGATTTGAGCCTGATATAGGAGTGTAATGCGTCAAAGAAAGGAAAAATAAAAGAAAGAAAAGATCAAAATAAGAGAGGTTGGGGGCTGGCACGTTTTGGAGCTCAAATGAGAGATTTGGGAGCTCCAATCGCAGAAAATGGAGAGAGTAGGTGCTGGGTATGGCTGAGAACGGTGGAGGGATGAAGGAAATAACGAAAAACGAAGGAAGGAGTAAGTAAAAGGGAGGTTTGGGAGAGAAAATAACAACTTTGTAGGAAAGGGAGAGCTTGGGGGGTCACTTTGTGAAGGAAGTGAGGGTTTTGGGTTGAAAGGAGGGTCGAACCCTGTACCATAGGGTGCTACTAGACCCTAAACTCGATCAGCCCGGACGGCCCAGCCCGCAGGGCCCGCTGACCGGCGAATGGTCCAGTGGTCCGATCGGCCCGAATGGTCCAGTGGACCATTCGACGAGGGCTCACTATTTGGGCAAGGTCCTCACCATCCCCTGGGTCCAAAAAAGTTGGGATCCCACCCTGGAACCCCCTGAAACTGATTCGTTTGGCCCCTTCTTCCGATTTGAGCTGTTTCGGGTCATTTCAGAACTAATCTGATCTCTATTCACTTTTATTGATTTTTAACGGCTGTAATGGGATGAAACGCGGTCTATACCTGTCAATTGACGGTCTAGATGTGATTTGGGGTCGTCGTGTGTGATCAGGAGTGTGAACGGACTCGATCCCGATGACCATTTTCCATAAAGTTTTGCCAAAAGATAAACCGGGAGTCCTAGTTCTATTTCTAGGTTGTTCTTGCACCCTCCTACATTAAATTAGTATCAGCGTATGGTGTGTGACCATAACCCATGTCCAATTTAATCCAGATCATGCTCTGATACCATCTTGTAATGCCCTGAAAATCTGGGGTCAAATACAAACTCAGCACCCGAGTTTCAGGACATCACTTACGCAGCATTTTTTATGATGGATGAATGTCGGCTGTATGAGTGCATAAAACATGAAGTGGATTAAGCCAAATAACAAACATAAATTAGGGACAGTTTGAAAACATGAGCGGAAGACTGAAAACATATATAAATCAACATAAGTCCCCAAGATATGTATACTCTACCAGGTCATAATTACAAGTCGTGTCTCAAAATACCTATATCAAAAAGTGATAAATCACTACTAACATAGCCCTGAATCCCCGTCAGTTAGGGCATTGTTCACATGAACCCGCCTGAGAACTGCATATAGGAGAAACCCTCCTCATCGGCATAAAAGACCGGCTCTGCCTCGCAAGCATCACCACCATCTGAAACTAAAACAGGGTCTGTTTGGTGTGTACAACACTGTCCTAAAATGTGAGAGTGAGTGATCTACTCAGTGGAAACTATACAACAAAGGTTAACATGTTATCAATTCAATCAAGTAGTAATGATAAAGCAGTACAATCAAACATGTCCTAGATACTTTTGTTAATGTAAGAATGATATAAGGGGATGATGCATGCCCTCACCACAATCTCCCTCTGCGATCTTCATCTACGGTCGCGCATGTCAGTCACTTCCTCAGTGCTCTTACACCAACACCATTATCACATGCAGTGCGATGATATGCATATGATTACCAAGTTCTTATTAGTCTTTTTCATACAGCAGGATTGTGAAGCTAAGATACCTCCCTTATATCATTACCCAAACATTGAACCATTCTAGGGTCGTCAGTCCTAGGAAATCTCATACGATGTTACGGTTCTAGGTCACTGCAAGGGCTGTCAGGGCTATTACACGCAATCATTACACCACTCCCCCATCACCAAATCAATACAGGCCTAGTTTGTACTCTTGTTGTTATGGAAGGGTCGTCGCCTCCACGTAGACTCAGAGTGCACTCGAAGTCACTACAAGGGCTGCCAGGGCTGTTACTCACAATCATTACACCACTCCCCAATCACCAAATCAGTGTAGGCCGATAGCTCGAATATAGTATCCCATACCACCATAATCTGATCACGAGTATAGGTGCTCACTGGTCACTACAAAGGGCTCGTCACCAATTAGAGTAGGCCGACAGCTCGAATATAGTGTCCCATACCACCATAATCGTCTCATGAGTCTTAGCGGATCGAGGTACCAAGGTTAGAGGGGCTTTTCTCTGGTAAGTTTGGTACCTTAGGTTCAAGAAGTAGCATCCAAACATAGTGAACATACATCGATCAATCGGGTTAGTTGATAAGCTCAACTAGGCCAAGCGCACGTCGAAATAATCGACATGGAATGCGTAAGCACTCTGTGTGGCCTAACCACTGCCGAACATCCCAAGTACGACTCGTGTTCGTCGAACACATCCTGTGTGGCGAAACATCCTCAACTACCAATTGAAGAATGGTTACCGATTACCTGAACTATACAATAGCCCCAATCACATTCAATTACAACAATCTAGCATATGAGATACTCAAGGCAGTAATAGAGCAATGATTCAAATCATATAATCAATTGAGCATGTTATGTAGTACAACATAAGCATGAATCTGCACTTATGCATTTCTAAGTAAAAGTAATGAGTATGAAATAAAGTATATGGAGGAAATCATACACATCATTAGAGTGGCTGAGAATCCTATCTAAACACCCATTTAAAGAATAGTTTACAAGTATTTATTCATACAAACTTATTTACAAACACTTAGCATACACATTAGATCATACATGGTATGTATTAGTTAGCATACGTATTAGGGCAAGTCCTTTCGTCAAAGGGTTATCGCCTATACAACAATCATATATCCATGACAGTTAGCCATGGCGAGCACGAAAGCGAATTCCATACTCATTCAATCATTTTCACAAGCACTTAAACTACACAATATAGCATACCCAGCGTATGTTGATAAAACATATATTAGGCAAATCCGCTCACCCAGAAGTTGATACACATGCATCTAGCATACATAGACAACAATTAATCATGGCAAGCGCAAATCCAAATTTCATACATATACGGTATTTTCTACAAATACGAGGAATACAGTATATTCAACATAGTTAACGTATAACTGAAAAACGAAATGGACAACACTTTATACATGTGAAATAGCATCCACGTCAGGTATAAATCATTATCTAACATTGAAAGTCTTAAAAACGATAACCTAAACGTACATAGTCCGCACCTTAAACCAGAAAATACGAAATGGATATGATTCAGATGATAAGTCTTCGTCAACGGCGGATTGACAACCTAGAACATGAAATAGATTAGCTACATCATCACTTAAACTATACTGAACCCTAAAACAGGTTAGGGTTGGGATTTCTGACCTAGGAATGGAGTCAGAAACCCTAGAATAGCGATACGAATAGGTGGATTAGGCACGTAGTAAAGCTGGGAATAATCCCAGGAAGAATCACCAACTTCTCCCTCACTTTCTCTCTCTTTTCTCTCACTTTCTTAGATAGGGTTTGGAAATTCGTATGAGATTTGGGAATGAGGGTTTAAAGTCTTTTTATAAGCCTAAAAGCGATGAAAATAAACCTAGGGCCAAGGTATACTTAAGTTATAACCAAATCGGGTTTGTTCCGATCCAACGGAGCACTTCTAGAGGTCTTTTTACTAAATGCGGTCGGACTTAAGCTCTCTAATATCGGATCTAGTTCAAGCTAAGTTTTCAGTCTGGTTGGATTTCTAGATTGACTGTGGAAGACCAGTTTCAGTTCAACGGTTACGGGGACTCGATCAGAGCTACAAGTACTATAACTTGTAAGGGCCACCTTTCTTGATTTGATGGTGAATTTGGGTCAAAATATAACGGTCAGAACGCTTAGAAATAACGCGCAAGCTACACATCTCAGATTACTTAAAATCGTATTTAATTTTCTAAAAATCTTCGCTTTCTCACTCTCTTCACTCCGGACTCAATGAAATGGTCTCAGGACATCGTTTGGCCTTGATTTTTGAGGTGATAGTTAAGTCTAACTATGCGGTCATAATGGTCTAAGTTCATCGCAATCAGACTTTCGACGTGCGGTCCAGGTCCGATACAAAGTTTCAAAGTATTCCCGGGAGCAACTGGCTTTAGAGTTGGATCCTAGATTTTAGGGTAACATAGCGTCAATGATTCTATAGGTTTTGGGTCTTACAGATCATATTTAAAGTGGTTGATGCTAATTTCATAGGTAATCTAGTTTAGCGCTATTTAAGTCACGTTAACTTTCTAAAGGATCAGGTTCTAAATGATTTCTTTGGCTTTGGAATTGAGTTTTGAGAAGTTACCAAGGTGCTATAGTTGACCCATTACCTAAGGACGTCTAACTCCAGTTGGCAAAAATTCGGGGTGTTACACCAAAATTAGTACCTTTCCGTACTCCTCAAGGATCTAAGGGTAGTTCTTACGGACTTCGGCTTCTGTTTCCCAAGTAGCCTCTTCCTCAGTGTGGTGAGTCTACAATACTTTCACAAGTGGGATAACTTTGCTGCGTAGCACTTGTTCCTTCCTATCCAGGATCCGTGTTGGTCAAAGTACATAGGGAGCATCTTCACTTAACTGCACCTACTCCCACTTGATAATATGAGTAGGATCAGTAACGTACTTCTTCAACATCGATACATGAAATACGTTGTTCAAGCTGGCGAGTGGTGTGAGAAAAGTAAGGTAGTATGCTACCACTCCCACATGATTTATAATTTGGAATGGGCCAATGAATCTCAGCATAAGCTTCCCTTTCTTGCCAAAATAGAGTACTCCATGGGATAGACCTTAAGAAATACATGGTCCCCAACTTCGAATTCTAATTATCGCTGTCGGGTATCAGCGTAACTCTTCTTTCTACTCTGGGCTGTAAGAAGTCGACACCTGATAATATCAATCTTCTCTGAGGTTGCATGTACTAAATCTAGGAAAATCAGGCTCTTCTCACCAACTTTTACCCAACAATGGGGTGCTCAACATGGGCGCCCATACAATACTTCATAGGGATCCATGCCGATGCTCGCTTCGAAGCTGTTGTTACAAACTCAGCATAGGGAAGACAGTCATCCCAACTGTCCTTGAAATCAAGTACACTTGCTCACAACATATCTTCAAGTATCTGATTTACCCGTTCTGTCTGCTCATCAGTCTGTGGGTGGAATGGGGTGCTGAACTTTAGTTTCACTCTCAATGCTTCTTGAATTTGAGTCCAGAAAATGGATGTGAATCGCGTGTCTCGATCCGACACAATCTCCATAGGAACTCCATGTAGCCGTACAATCTCCTTGATGTACAACTTGGCCAAATCATCTGCTGAGTTTGAAACTTTAATCAGGAGGAATTGAGCTGATTTTGTCAATCAGTCCACAATCACCCAAATGGAGTTATATCCCTTCATAGTCTTTGATAACCCAGAAATAAAATCCATAGCTATGAAGTCCCATTTCCATTTAACTTTTGGCATAGGCTGAAGAAAACCAGGAGGTTGGCGATGCTCAGCCTTGACCTGCTGGCATGTGAGATAACGAGATACATAATCTGCTATGTGGGCCTTCATGTTGTCTCACCAATACGAACGCTCTCTATACATCTTCATACTACCTGAATGCATTGCCATCCTTGAATTGTGAGCGGCGTCTAGGACTTCCTTTCTCAAGTAATGGAGGTTCGGGACGCATAGGCAGCCACGATATCTCAAACCTTCATCTAAGCCAATACTCCATTCGAAGTCTTCATTGTCACGTGCTCACCTTCTCATCTTCACCAACAGTTCATCTTCTTTCTGTACCACAATGATTCGATCATCAATAAGCAGCTGTACATGGATGCGTGCGACACTCTCGAACGGTTCCTCTACTTTAAGCCTCTGTTCGAGGTCTTGCACAAACTCTACCATATTTCATTCTTCTATCATCAGTAGAGCTGTAAATTCTATTATCTTCTTGCTACTCAATGCATCAGCCACAAGGTTGGCCTTGCCAGGATGGTAGGAGACCTCAAACTTGAAGTCTTTCGAGGTTTCCATCTAACATCATTATCTTATATTCAGGTCTCTCTGTGTGAATATGTACTTGAGGCTCTCGTGGTCGAAAATGAGCTTGAGCTACTTTCTGTAGAGGTAATGTCTCTAAAGCTTTAATGTAAAAATAACTACTCCTAATTATGGGTCATGTGTGGGGTAAATTTCTTTGTACTTCCTCAATTGTTGTGAGGCATAAGAACACATCCCAAACAAACACGAGATGCATCGGTGTATATAGTATATTTGACCCCTTGCTCTGGCAATACTAGCATGGGTGTGGTCGTCAGCTTGTCCTTTAATCCCTGAAAGGATACTTCTGCTTTCTCATTCCAAGTAAACTTAAGATCCTTTCGAGTGAGTTGAGACAATAGTCTGGCTATCTTGGAAAAGTCTTTCATAAACTTACAATAGTAGCCTGCAAATCTAAGGAAACTCCTCACTTCTGTAATTAAACAGGACTATTCTCGGTCTTGTATCATGGTCACCTTAGCAAGGTCCATGGAAATACCTTCCTTGGATACCACATGCCCCAAAAACTTAACTTTTTCCTTCCAGAAGTCGCATTTTCAGTATTGAGCGAACAACTGATTCTTCGTGAGAGTATCAAAGACTGCTCACATGTGCTCTTCATGATCCTTTCGGCTCTTGGAGTATATCAAAATGTCATCTATAAATACGATGAAAAACCGATACAGATATGGCCGAAACACCTGGTTCATGAGGTCCATGAATACAGCCGGTACATTCATAAGTCCGAACGACATCAAGAGAAACTAATAGTGCCCAAAACTGGTTCTAAATGTTGTTTTTTACATGTCTTCATCCCTGACGTGCAACTGATGATACCCTGATGACAGGTTAATCTTAGAAAAATATCATGCCCCTTTCGACTAGTCGAACAAATCATCTATCCTGGGCAAAGGATACTTGTTCTTCACTGTCAGTTGGTTCAACCTGCGATAATCAATACACAATCGCAACGATCCGTCTTTCTTCTTTACAAATAAAATAGGTGCTTTCCAAGGAGACACTTTAGGCCGTGTGAAATTTGAATCCGACAGATCATCAATCTGTCTCCTCAATTCTTCCATTTCACATGGAGGCATGCGATACGTTGATAAAGAAATGGGTGTCGCACCAGGTACAAGGTCGATAGTAAAGTGAATCTCACGCCGAGGAGGTAGTCCAGGTATCGTCTTGAATACGTCTATGAAATCTTAGACTACAGGGGTATCCCCAAGTGTTGGACCATCAACATTTTCCAACAAGGAAGCATAACAACTAATACTATAGGGCCGACTGACCTGCAATGGAAAAGTAAAGGCCGTGCCCTCGGACCCATGTGTTGTTATAAATCTAGTATCGCAATCGATCTCGACCTTCATTTCAGTGAGCCAATCCATGTCGAGGATGACGTCGTAATGATGCAGCGGGGTGACAATCAAGTTAATGCACACCGTTCTGCTCCCTAAGTCTATCAAGCAATCTTTACAAAACTTAGTAGTGTCGAACAAAGTCCCCGTTGCAGTAAGGACTCTCACCCCAATCATAGGGGTATTGTTCAACCTCAAACACTTTACTATAGAGTATGATACTATCGAGATAGTGGACCCAGTGTTCACCAATAGAAATACAGGTGTACCTTGAATGTGGGCAGTGACTTCAAAGGATAAAGGAACTACAGTTGCTGTCTCAGATGCTCCGACTGCTAGTGCATGTACACATGCCTGTTGAGGACGATTTGGTTACACTGCTAGTTCCTCGTACCACTACCATAAAAATGACCAAAGGCTACGAACTATAGTGGTCTATGGCTATGACTTTAATCCATAGTTAATTAGCTACAGATATAATCTGTAGCTAAATCTTGCTTAATCTGTAGCTAAAACATGCCTCCCAATCGGACTTTATTAGAGACGGACGATGCTTAAGGGGCTCCATGGGGCTCATTATAATATATTTATTTTATCTGATCAGTCCATTAATTTTAATATATTATTTTAGTGCCTGAGCCCAATAATTAGAAAGATCAAAAGTCTAAGTGGACCACACCATGAGAAAGAATGAAAAAATAAATTTGTATCATTAATATGTGGTGTGGTCCACCTAAATCTTAGATTTGACTCATTTTTTGGACAAATCCTAAAAATGAGACATTAAAATGAATGGACGGAGTGGATAATTAACATCGACAACGGTGGGCCCCACAAGTTTTAAAATAAAAAACCCCTTAAATCCCATCCGCTCTCCCTTGCACCTCTCCCGTGTGCGCACCCATTTCTTTTGTGAAAAGGAAATCCCTCTCTCTCTCTACCCGCCCGTGACTCACCCTCCCTCGCCCTCTCCTCTCCTCTCTCTCTCTCTCTCTCTCTCTCTCTCTCTCTCTCTCTCTCGCACTTGGCCCTCTCTAGATCTCTGCGCTGCCTCACCCTCTCTCTATCTCTTAGCCCCATTTCCTTCTCTATTTCCCATCCTCTTTGTCTCTCTCGCTAGGGTTTCTGTAACATCCCAAAAATCGGGGGGTCGAGCAAAAACCCAACTCCCGAGTTCCAAAATGTTATCTATACAACATAGACATGTATGATTGAATGTTGTCTGTGATAATGTATTAAACATGAGTGAGATTAAGCCAGAACAGCATATCATACTCCAGAGACAGTTAAATTTGCAAGAGAAAGACTGTGATAGTATGTATAACATATATAAACTGTTGTATGTCTCCAGAGTGTGAATATTTTACCAGGTTATACACATACATGTATACTTCAAAAGTAAACTAAAAGGATATACATGAGTGCTCTCAAAATATAAAATGACAAGTGTCAAGGTATCTAATCAACCTCCCTGTAATCCCGTCAATCAGATCATGCATAAAGGAGAGATCCTCCTCATCATCATCAAGTCCAGCACCGCCTCGCAGGCCGCGCCATCATCTGTAATCACAATAGGGACTGGTGGGTGTCCGAAAACACCATCCCGTAACGTGGGAGTGAGTGATCAACTCAGTGGGATAAGAGAGCAGAGATTAGCATGTTATCAAATCAATCATGCGATAATAGTAAAGCAGTAAATCAAACAATCCTAATACTGTTGTTAATGCAATATGACATGACGTGATGTATGCCCTCACTGACGATCTCCCTCATAGGGCAACATCTTACGACCGCGGCATGCCACACTCCCTAGAGTGCTCCACATCTTCCAGGCACATGCAATGCTATGGTGATATGATTTTCGAGTTGTTATTAGTCCATTCAAATAGCAGGATTGGGAAACTAAGGTACTTCCCTTGTATCAATCCCAACACAGATCCTGTCTAGGGTCGTCACTCCTAGTAATCTCATACGATGTATATTTTGTAGGTCGCTGAAAGGGCTGTCAGGGCTGTTGCACGCACTCATTGCTCCGCTCCCCCATCACCTTATCAATACAGGCCTACTGTACTCTATTGCTACGGAAGGGTCGTCGCCTCCCGTAGACTCAGAATACGCTCGCGGTCACTACAAAGGGCTGCCAGGGCTGTTGCTCACACTTGTTGCACCGCTCTCCCATCACCTTATCAATGTAGGCCGACAGCAAGAATATAGTGTCCCATACCACCATAATCTGCTCACGAGTCTAGGTGCTCACTGGTCACTACGGGGAGGTTTGTGGCCCCAGCGTAGGCCGACAGCTCGACCACGGTGTCCCATACCACCATGCCCGGCTCATGAGTCTTTATGGATCAAGGTACCATGGTTAACAGGGTTTACAGTGGTAAGTTAAGTACCCTAGGTTCAAGTAGTTATGACTCATGCAGGGTGAACATAAAACGGCTAGTCGGGTTACTTGACGGGCTCGACTAGCACGATCGCATCGCAAGTCGAACGACATGAAGTGCATAAAACACTTCGCGTGGCCTAACCACTGCTGCCAACTCCAACACGACTCGTGTTCATCGACGCGTCCTTCGTGTCCAAGATAAGTTTACCACGAATTCGCTCGGTTGCCGACTCCCTGGACTACGTATAGTCCCAAACACATATGAATCCACGTCAGCGATCATGTGAGAGTATTGGAAATGAAACACAACCATGTGAGCATGTTAACACATGTTATATCGTACAACTTAAGTAAATCATCTAACACATGCCTTTCGTACATATAATGAACTTATGCATATCGCCAACATATAGGAAATCATTTCCATCAGCATATTAATTGAGAATTCAATCTCAAACTAAATCAAAATGGAATCATCAAGCACATGTTATAACATACAGCTTAAGCGAATTGTCAAGCACATGCATTTCATTCATATCATGAAATCATGCATATGGCTAACATGTAGGAAACCATTTACACCAGCATATTAATTGAGAAATCAATCTCAAACTAATTCATAACACCATTTAATTCAATACATACTAATACAAGCATTTATACAAACACATACACTACACACTTAAGTCTACATATAGTATGTCGACCTGAAGTGTGCAATTAGGCGAATCTCATCGCCAAACTAATTATGCATGAATTCCTAATATTCTAATGCGACAAGAAGCCATGTCAATCACGTCAACAAAATATGAATGAAAACAGTACTTCCTACAAATGACTAAAATGCCCTAAATCTCATATTCTTCGTTGGTTTACGAAACAGGAAACGGACAGCATGTTGTACATGTCAAACGACATTGCCGTCAAGAATATACTATTAAACGACATTGAAAGCTTTGGAAACAGTCAATCAAAGCGTCTAAAATCCGTACCTTTTTCCTTATAGGTGAAGTGATTCGAACGGAGCGTATACGCTTCGTTTACGGCGATCAGATAACCTGATACACATGTACATCAACTACTATTCTATTTGAATCGAAGAAATCCCCAAATCAGCAAGTGGTTAGGGTTTTCCTTACCTAGAAGTGCGTTGGAATCGCTGAAAAAGTGATCGGAGTGCGTCGCCTAAGCACGTGCAGCAGCAGCAGCAGGTGGCAGGAAAATCACTCCCACTCTCTCTCACAAACTCTCACCTTTTCTCTCTCCCAATCTAAGGCTTTTTACAATTTCGGATGGGAGAGAGGAGTGAGGGTTTCAACCCCTTTTATAAGCTTAAAAATGCCCGAAATAGGCTCGGGGACGAAGTTTACTTAGTGCATATCCAATTCGGGGCTGTTTCGGTCCAAAAGATGCTTTCTGGTGGTCCCCTGGCCGAATGCGATCAGAATTAAGCTCACGCGTACCAGATCTAGCACGTATTAAGTTTTCAGTTCGGCTGGGTCCGCAGATCGCACGTGGCGGACCAGTTTCAGTTCAGCGGTCACCGCACGTAGATCAGGGCTGAAAGTCTCATGATATAAAATAGAAATTTCTCCTGATCTGAGGGTGTAATCTGGCTGAATTCTGACGGCCAGAAGGCTCAATACTGACGCGTCAAGTCGTGTGCCAGATTTGAATTTGAAATTCCAATTCTGTCCCTATTCGCACTCTCTTCGGTCCGGGCTCAATGAAATAGCCTGTGATTATCGGTTTGACTTGATTTTCGGAATGAGTGTCAAGTCCAGCTAGGTGGTTCTAACGGTCTAAGATAGGAGGTATCAGACTTTCGAAGTGCGGTCTAGATCCAATACAAAGATTCAAAGTGGTCCAGAGAACAAACCTGCTTAGAGTTTGGTCCAAGGTTATAGAGTATTATAGAGTCGTTGGTTCTACTCGATTTGGGTCTTGTAGAACGTATTTAAAGTGATCAGGGACTATTTTCCAGCTACTCCAGCGTCACGCTAGCTAACTTACACTTATTTTTCAAAGGAATTAATCCTACGTGATTTCTTTGGCTATGGAATTGGGTTCTAAGCGATTTTTTAGGTGTTTTAGTTGACCCATTGCCTAAGTACGTCTAATCCCAGATTGGCCAAAATCCGGGGTGTTACAGTTTCAAAACCCCCTTTCGTTGCAAGAAGGAGAAGAAGAGCAGCCTTGTGCGGAGTAGGATCCTCGTGAATTCCATTATCGATCCGGTCTCTGACGATGATAGGAAGTAGAATGGAAGGGTTTGGTGTAGAGCAGCCTTGTGCAGAGCAGGATCCTCACGCAGGTAAGTCTTCTGATGACGATTGGACCCTAGTTCACCGCCTGAAACCCACCTCCTCTTCTTCTCTTTTCATTGCAAACATCCCATTTCTCGCTACAACAACAAACATTAGGGCAAGATTCGAGAGGTTTGGGGAGATCTCGGATGTTTATACGCCTATGCTCCCTAATGGATCCAGAAATAGAGGCTATTGGTTTGTGAGATTCAAGAACCCGCGAACAAGGCCATGGCCAGCCTTCATGCGAAATTACATTGACTAGTCATCTTTGGTTGCCAGATTATTGGATTTTCCGTTTTCCATCGATTTTAGAATTATTGAAATCTTGCAATTGAAATTCAGGTTTCTGTCAATTTTCCATGTAATGGATTATGTTTAGTTCTTCTTCACTTACATTATATATATATATATATATATATATATATATATATATATATATATATATATATATACACACACACACATATAATGTATTGTGTTTTGTTTGGTAGTTAGACCGGGATTTCTTACCGAAGACTTGCAGAAGACATTAGCTGGGTTGGGCTGCACCAAGTCCCTCAAAATCATTGCTACCAAACCACCTAAAAAACAAATGAAATCCCCACCAATCACTCTAAATTCAAACAGCCAACAAGCCCCAAGTCTATTTATGTAGTGTTCTACCAAACCACCTAAAAAATAAATGAAATCCCCAACAATCACTTTAAATCCCCACAGCCAAACATGCCCTAAGTCTACTTATGTAGTGTCAATTCTTGCTACCTTCAATGAATAAAGTGATAGAATTTTCATACAGTTGCATCTATATGGACTACACCAAGTGCCCCTGTATGGAAAGAATTTGCCTTTTTTTTTTTTTGTTATTTGTCGATAAAATTAGACTTTTTTTATTATTATTTGATGGGATTTTAAGTGTATGGTGAGTATGCTAACCCCATCTATGCATTCATTGAAGGTAGCTTTAGGATTGAGAATTTAATGTCAGATATTATGTAGTTTGATTCCCTGGTTTACTTTTCCAACTAATGTTGTTAATGTGGATGTAATTGAATATGATTGATTTCATGTCGCATAGACAGTGGCATAAGCTGGTGCACATGATCTCTTATTAGTGTTGTCCATGGCTGCCTGACCTTTGTGGTTGAGGATGGTTGTCAATTCCTTATGTTTACTGAAAGAGGAGCAATCGGCTTTTGAACAATTGTTATAGGTACTGTTTTCATGACTCCCAAGTCATAAGCAGATCCCATCCACTTGAGCTTTAGATATGGTCCACCCTATTTGATGACTTTTTTCTTTTTTCTTTTTTAAATTCTTCTTAGTGTGTTCTATTTTTAAAATTTTATATCTTAACGGTTCTGCTACTGAGCATTGACTGGAGACTTCATTTTTTGAAGATTGGTTGAGGATATTCTTTGATCTTTTTATCTTTTGAAAAGTCTGCGAGTTTTTCATTCACTTGGCCTAGTCAAACTTGGAAAATTGAAAGACTATTTCTGGTTGAGTGCAAGAGTTTGAGACTTTGCTTGGAAATGGCCTCATACTGGCAGAAACATCTGACTTGGGTTATGGATGGATTTAAAACATACTAAGAGAAAATTCCTGATGTCATCTTGAATTTTCTATTAAATTCTATTAAACCAACAATGTTCTCAATTGACTTGAATAGGTAGCTGAATCGAGCATTTGTCAAGTATTAAAAGTAGTGAGACTGGGTGCGTATAACATCCCAAAAATCGGGAGTCGGGTAGAAACCCAACCCCCGAGTTCCAAAACGTCACTTATGCAACATTTTCAATGATGGATGAATGTCGGCGGTAATAGTACATAAAACATGAGGTGGATTAAGCCAAAACAGCATATCATACTCCAGAGACAGTTAATTTAGCAAGTGGAAGAATGTGATAGATATATAAAATATATGAACTGTTGTGAGTCTCCAGAGTGTGAACATGTTACCAGGTTAAACATATACATGTATACTCCAAAGATGAGCAAAAGAATATACATGGTGTGAAAATAAAAGGTAAAATACCACGTGTACTGGCATCTAATCAGTAACCCTGTAACCCCGTCAATCAGAACCTGCATATAGGAGGGATCCTCCTCATCATCATCAAGTCCGGCTCTGCTTCCCGAGCATCGCCATCATCTGAAACTAAAATAGGGACTGGTGAGTGTTCGGAACACCATCCCTTAACGTGGGAGTGAGTGATCAACTCAGTGGAATCGTAGAGCAAAGATTAGCATGTTATCAAATCAATCACGCGATAATAGTAAAGCAGGCAATCAATCATTCGTAGATACTGTTATTAATGCAAGCATGAAATGACATGATGGATGCCCTCACCGACATACTCCCTCATACGGAACCATCTTATGCCCACGGAATGCTTACGTTCCTTAGTGCTCCACATCATCCAGGCACATGCAGTGCGATATGAATATGATTACCGAGATGTTATTAGTCCTTTTCATACAACAAGATTGGGAAACTATGGTACTTTCCTTATATAATTCCCAACAAGGATCCTGTCTAGGGTCGTCACTCCTAGTAATCTCATACGATGGTATATTTCTAGGTCGCTGCAAGGGCTGTCAGGGCTGTTGCACGCACTTGTTGCTCCACTCCCCCATCACCTTATCAATACAGGCCTAGTTGTACTCTTGTTGCTACGGAAGGGTTGTCGCCTCATGTAGACTCAGAGTACGCTCGAGGTCACTACAAAGGGCTGTCAGGGCTGTTGCTTGCACCGCTCCCCCATCACCTTATCAATGTAGGCCGACAATAAGAAATAGTGTCCCATACCACCATAATCTACTCACGAGTCTGGGTTGCTCACTGGTCACTACGGGGAGGTTTGTGGCCCCAGCGTAGGCCGACAGCTCGACCACGGTGTCCCATACCACCATGCCCGGCTCATGAGTCTTTATGGATCAAGGTACCATGGTTAACAGGGTTTTCAATGGTAAGTTCAGTACCCTACGTTTAAGCAGTTATGACTCATACAAGGTGAACATACAATGGCCAGTCGGGTTACTTGACGGGGTCGACTAGTACGAGCGCATCTCAAGCTGAGCGACATGAAGTGCATGAAACACTTCGTGTGGCCTAACCACTGCCGCCTGCCCAAAACATGACTCGTGCTCATTGACTCGTCCTTCGTGGTAAATAAAAGCCAACCACGAATTTGATCCATTACCGACTGCCTGGACTAGAGTATAGCCCCAAGCAAACAAAATTGAAATAACAAGTAATCCAAGCATGTTATCAGCATGTTATAACATACATCAGAAGCAGTTAACCATACATGAGTATTTCACACATAAGGTAATCAATTCAATACAAAAAACATGGAGGAATTCATGTACATCAAATTAGTTAAGATTCCAATCTCAACTCTAATCTACAACACCATTTACTCAATACTTAGCAATACATACATTTATACAAACTCTTAGACTACACAACACCAACGTACCTGACGTATGTTGATTTCAACATGTAATATGACAAATCCTTACATCAAGGAGATTTCTAATACACAAAAATCATGTTCTTACATTCGATACATATGGCAAGCATAAATCATATTGATTTGGGCATTTCAACAAACACTTAACCTACACACATTAGTCTACATAGCATATGTCGGCTAATATGTGCATTAGGGTGAATCTCTTCGCCAAACAGATCATACACACATAACTAGTATAAGTACATGGCAAATACCCATGGCAATCATATTGGTAAAATACATACGTATACAGTATTTCCTATAATACCCTAAATCTCATATTCTTCGTACGTATTCGAATTAAAAAACAGACAACATGGTCTACATGTCAAACAGCATCCTGATCAGTAATCTACCATTAAACGACATTGAAAGCTTTGAAAACAGGTAATCTAAGCGTCTAAGATCCGCACCTTTCGTCGTAGAAGTGTAACGAATCGAACAGGAAGTCTATGCTTCGTCAACGGTGATATGACGACCTAATTCATAAGATACATCAGCTACTTCGCTACTTGTATTAATAGAATCCCTAAAATAGGTTAAGGTTAGGGTTTTCTTACCTAGAATGAAGCCGGAGTCGCCGAAAAAGTGATACAAAAGGGTGGATTTGGCACGTAGAGCAGCAGGGAAGAATCCAAGGAGAAATCACCAGCTTCTCCCTCACTTCTCTCTCTTTTCTCTCTTCTCTCTCCTAGGGTTTTCCCCAAATTCGTATGGGTTAGAAAGCTAAGGGTTTAAGCCCCTTTTATAAGCCCAAACATAACCAAAACAAACTCCAAGTCAAAGTATACTTGGGTTATAGCCAAATCGGGTCTTTTCCGATCCAAAAGAGCATTTCGGGAGGTCCCCTGGCCGAATGCGATCGGACTTAAGCTCATGGATATTGGATCCTGTTCACACCAAGTTTTCAGTCCGGTAGAGTTTCCAAATCGCACGTGGCGGACCAGTTTCAATTCAGCGGTCTTGAAGGCTCGATCGAGGATTTGAAGTACAATGACCTGGGTGAGAAATGTTCCCTGATCCGAGGGTGTATTTGGGTCAGATTCCAACGGTCTGAATTCATATACTGATCCCGCAAGCGAAACGTGTCAGATTTATTTAAATCCCATTTAATTTTAAATGAATTTCACTTTTTCTCACACTCCCTGCTCCAGGCTCAATGAAATAGCCTCGGAACATCGGTTGAGCTTGATTTTTGAAACGATTGTCAAGTCCAACAAGGCAGTCGTAATGGTCTAAGATTGTAGATATCGGTCTCTCGACGCGCGGTCTAGATCCAATACGAAGTTTCAAAGGGTTCCTGAGGGCAAACAGGTTTAGTGTTTGGTCCTAGGTTTTAGGGTAGCGTAGCGGTAATAATTATAAAGGTTTTGGGTCTTACAGATCGTATTTAAAGTGAATGGTGCTAATTTCACAGGTAATCTAGCGTAGCGCTAGTTAATTCACGTTAAATTTCTAAAGAATTTGGTTCTAAGTGATTTCTTTGGCTTTGGAATTGGGTTCTGAGAGGTTACCAAGGTGTCATGGTTGGCCCATTGCCTAAGGACATCTAACCCCAGGTTAGCAAAAATCTGGGGTGTTACAATCTACCCCCCTTAAAATAAAATTTCATTCCCAAAATTGGCTAAGGGTAATGAGTACTTAAAGAGACTTCTGTATTGACATTCTAAGGAAGGTTCAAATACTATTTAATGACCTATCCTTACGTATAACCTAAATCAACTGTTTCGATCATGGGCCAGTGGGGAAGAGGCTAACCAGGCTTCCGCTACACCACTCTAGTCAACGGTTGCATTGGCTGACCTAACTAGATTGGGCTCAAAATGTTCTACCCCCTTAAAACTTAGTTCTACTTAAGGTTCAAGATTCTATGTCTCGATCAGTATATCGGAACGAGGTGTAACTTAGGGCCTATCCTTAACATGAAATGGGAAACAACCTCTCACTATATTGGTTTTCCTTTGTTAATGATGCGTTCTATGACATTGGTATCTATGGTTGTAGAAAGGAGCTGAAATGGCGGGTGTTGTGGTTAATTTCAAGGACGGATGTGAGTTTGTGGTAAGAGGTCTAATCTCTATTGGTTGTATGTCCCTAACATTTTCCAAGGCAAGGAAATAACTTTTGGTTGTAGGTGGTCGGGCCAACATGGAAGAAAAGTTGTGTAATGGGTCTGAGCCGGATACATAGACTTTCTGTCTAGCTAGGACAGAAAATTTGTTGTATCAATTCTTAATCCGATTCGATGCCGATCTTCTGCTTGATCAGAGCATTGGATTCATTGGTAACTATGAGGATTAAGAAGTCGATTCAAACCACGAATACATCGCTTACATACAGTTCCTTTACTCTGTGTTCCCGAATGCAATAAATCCTTGGAAAGGCAATTCTAAGGGGCGTGCTGGTCTATTCTAAGTTCAATCTAAGGGATTTATAAGTTTTTCCTGAGAGTAAAAGGTTCTAAGTTAAAACAACTTTCCTAAGGGTTATAACAGAAGTCTATAACCATTAAGGGGATCTATCGAAGGAATGAGGTTTACTCTAACCAAATCTAACCTACTTTTCCTTAGCATATACAGGCCTTACACTACTTAAGGTAACTAGTAGACTAGTCTGTAACTCACTAGCTGTATTCCAAAGCCTAAGCTTATACGCTAAATGGTTTCATAACATTTCTAATACAGGGAATTGTTCTATCGCTTAGGGTCAAGATTGTCTAAATGAAATTGGATTTTCCTATATCGTCACATCTTTCAAATCTAGGAATACTAACTCTAGGTCCAAAACGCCAAGGGCATATGTTGCCAATGGTTTCAAGTTGTATTAACTGGGACCGCATTACTAATCCTATGTCGGGATTGGGAGTGGCATGCTTGGTAGGAGGGAGGGGTGGGATAAAAATTTATTTGTAAGCTTAATCCTGGGATTTACTTTTAATCGTATACATTCCAATCATGGTAGTGGAAACCATAGGATATACCCAATCTAGGGACAATACCTTACAGCGAACGAAACGGCATGCACTTCATTTAACAAAATTTGCCACAATATATGGAATAAAATTCCACATGCATTATGACAGAGATGACTGTGGCTATGCTAAGCCGAAACCACTAAACACAACACATTTTCTACCTATGACATCACTAGACCCATTAACAACCAAACACAAAAATCCTTAAAATGGTATTCAAACAATATACAGGACAATGGCATAGATGCCTAATTCTACCAAAGGACTTCTACCACAGTCCCGACTTACCTTCTTTAATACTTTCTAACTTAATACTGTTTGTTGCCCATTAGAGCTTTATCGGCCATGTGTTCTCAATACTCCTCAAGCGAAGAAAGTGGAGAAATGGGATGGGTAAGTAGGTTTCCACGAGTTTGAGGCTCAAATGAGAGCTTAAGAGCTCAAATGAGCCATGAAAAGTGAAGGAAATGAAGAAAAAGGGCTGACCTAGTGGGCTACCATGAATCTAGGTCCTATAGAGGAGTGAAACAGGCTCTCAAAGGTTAGGATTTCAAAGGGAAAAGAGAAAAATAGGTAGGGATGGAGGCTCACACTAGTTTCAGCCTCCAATGGAGGATGGGAGAGCTTCCACGGATGAAAATGGAGAGGAAAGGGAATGCCTACTGCTGTGGACGATGGAGTGGCGTCGGTTATAGCAGAAAATGGGATTAGGGGCGATTTGAAATGGGTTTTGAGAGAGGAGGCAGCAAGAACTTGAAGAAAGGAGAGCTTGGGGGACCTTTTTGTGAAGGAGGTGTGTGTTTGGGGGACTTTTAAGGGACAACCCACATGTAGGGAGGGTACCCTACCCACTAAAGTGTGTCGGCCCGACGCCCGGCCTGAGTGGGGCCCACTGTACAGTGAGGCCTCACCGACCAACTTGCAAATCAGTGAGGCCCGGCCATCCGGGCGTGGTCCCCCTGTCCTGTGGTCCCCAAAAATGTATGGGTCCCACCCTGGATCATCCTGGATCAGCGTGGGTTGGCCCACGACTTCATTTGAGGAGTTTCAGGGCTAATTTGTAAACCAGAATGATTTTACATATCATGTAACATATGATTTTGGGGTAGGAGAGGCTAATCCATTCAACTAACCCACTTATTCCATGATATTCCATAACTGGAATGGTCAAAAGTCCAATTTATTAATATATTTACTATTTATAGTAAATTTTTGTTTAAGAATGATTCTCAATCATTTATAAGTTAGGATTTATATCTAGTATGAAGGGACTTAGAAAAAAAGTTGAAGCATGGGGTGGTGAAAGGAGAGATTTCCAAGGAAATGGGTAAAAAGGGATTTCAGGCCTTGAGACTGAGTGTAAGGGTTGTGGTTGACCCACGACCTAAGGACATCCATTTTTGAGTTTTAAATTCTTTAGGGAATGACTCAAACCCGTCAAATGATGGCCTAGAGTCGACTTAGGTCACTTCAAGTGACCAAAGATACGTTATAGCCTAGATTACCGTATAGTCTCACCATTCGGTGAAACTTGAGATTCTAATGTGGTTTCTAAGTTTCCATCACCCCCTTCATAAGTCAGAGTGCGTCAGTATACATCGTGTTACCATAATTCAGGTCCGGTTTAATCCAAATCAGGCTCTGATACCATCTGTAACATCCCAAAAATCGGGGGTCGGGTAGAAACCCAACCCCCGAGTTCTAAATCGTCACTTATGCAACATTTTCAATGATGGATGAATGTCGGCGGTAATAGTATATAAAGCATGAGGTGGATCAAGCCAAAACAGCATATCATACTCCAGAGACAGTTAATTTAGCAAGTGGAAGAATGTGATAGATATATAGAATATATGAACTGTTGTGAGTCTCCAGAGTGTGAACATGTTACCAGGTTAAACATATACATGTATACTCTAAAGATGAGAGAAAGAATATACATGGTGTGAAAATAAAAGGTAAAATACCACGTGTACTGGCATCTAATCAGTAACCCTGTAACCCCGTCAATCAGAACCTGCATATAGGAGGGATCCTCCTCATCATCATCAAGTCCGGCTCTGCTTCCCGAGCATCGCCATCATCTGAAACTAAAATAGGGACTGGTGAGTGTCCGGAACACCATCCCATAACGTGGGAGTGAGTGATCAACTCAGTGGAATCGTAGAGTAAAGATTAGCATGTTATCAAATCAATCACGCGATAATAGTAAAGCAGGCAATCAATCATTCATAGATACTGTTATTAATGCAAGCATGAAATGACATGATGGATGCCCTCATCGACATACTCCCTCATACGGAACCATCTTATGCCCGCGAAATGCTTACGTTCCTCAGTGCTCCACATCTTCCAGGCACATGCAGTGCGATATGAATATGATTACCGAGTTGTTATTAGTCCTTTTCATACAATAAGATTGGGAAACTATGGTACTTTCCTTATATAATTCCCAACAAAGATCCTGTCTAGGGTCGTCACTCCTAGTAATCTCATACGATGGTATATTTTTAGGTCGCTGCAAGGGCTGTCAGGGCTGTTGCACGCACTTTTTGCTCCACTCCCCCATCACCTTATCAATACAGGCCTAGTTGTACTCTTGTTGCTACGGAAGGGTTGTCGCCTCATGTAGACTCAGAGTACGCTCGAGGTCACTACAAAGGGCTGTCAGGGCTGTTGCTCGCACTCATTGCACCGCTCCCCCATCACCTTATCAATGTAGGCCGACAATAAGAAATAGTGTCCCATACCACCATAATCTACTCACGAGTCTAGGTTGCTCACTGGTCACTACGGGGAGGTTTGTGGCCCCATCGTAGGCCGACAGCTCGACCACGGTGTCCCATACCACCATGCCCGGCTCATGAGTCTTTATGGATCAAGGTACCATGGTTAATAGAGTTTTCAATGGTAAGTTCAGTACCCTAAGTTCAAGCAGTTATGACTCATACAATGTGAACATACAATGGCCAGTCGGGTTACTTGATGGGATCGACTAGTACGAGCGCATCTCAAGCTGAGCGACATGAAGTGCATGAAACACTTCGTGTGGCCTAACCACTGCCGCCTGCCCAAAACACGACTCGTGCTCATTGACGCGTCCTTCGTGGTAAAAAGAAGCCAACCACGAATTCGATCCATTACCGACTGCCTGGACTAGAGTATAGCCCCAAGCAAACAAAATTGAAATAACAAGTAATCCAAGCATGTTATCAGCATGTTATAACATACATCAGAAGCAATTAACCATACATGAGTATTTCACACATAAGGTAATCAATTCAATACAAAAAACATGGAGGAATTCATGTACATCATCAAATTAGTTGAGAATCCAATCTCAACTCTAATCTACAACACCATTTACTCAATACTTAGCAATACATACATTTATACAAACTCTTAGACTACACAACACCAACGTACTTAACGTATGTTGATTTCAACATGTAATATGACAAATCCTTACATCAAGGAGATTTCTAATACACAACAATCATGTTCTTACATTCGATACACATGGCAAGCATAAATCATATTGATTTGGGCATTTCAACAAACACTTAACCTACACACATTAGTCTACATAGCATATGTCGGCTAATATGTGCATTAGGGTGAATCTCTTCGCTAACCAGATCATACACGCATAACTAGTATAAGTACACGGCAAATACTCATGGCAATCATATTGGTAAAATACGTACGTATACAGTATTTCCTACAAATACCCAAAATACCCTAAATCTCAAATTCTTCATACGTATTCGAATTGAAAAATAGACAGCATGTTCTACATGTCAAACAGCATCCTGATCAGTAATCTACCATTAAACAGCATTGAAAGCTTTGAAAATAGGCAATCTAAGCGTTTAAGATCCGCACCTTTCGACGTAGAAGTGTAACGAATCGACCAGGAAGTCTACGCTTCGTCAACGGTGATATGACGACCTAATTCACAAGATACATCAGCTACTTCGCTACTTGTATTAATAGAATCCCTAAAATAGGTTAAGGTTAGGGTTTTCTTACCTAGAATGAAGCTGGAGTCGCCGAAAAAGTGATACAAAAGGGTGGATTTGGCACGTGGAGCAGCAGGAAAGAATCCAAGGAGAAATCACCAGCTTCTCCCTCACTTCTCTCTCTTTTCTCTCTTCTCTCTCCTAGGGTTTTCTCCAAATTCGTATGGGTTAGAAAGCTAAGGGTTTAAGCCCCTTTTATAAGCCCAAACATAACCAAAACAAACTCCAAGTCAAAGTATACTTGGGTTATAGCCAAATCGGATCTTTTGCGATCCAAAAGAGCATTTCGGGAGGTCCCCTGGCCGAATGCGATCGGACTTAAGCTCATGGATATTGGATCCTGTTCACACCAAGTTTTCAGTCTGGTAGAGTTTCCAAATCACACGTGGCGGACCAGTTTCAATTCAGCGGTCTTGAAGGCTCGATCGAGGATTTGAAGTACAATGACCTGAGTGAGAAATGTTCCCTGATCCGAGGGTGTATTTGGGTCAGATTCCAATGGTCTGAATTCTTATACTGATCCCGCAAGCGAAACGTGTCAGATTTATTTAAATCCCATTTAATTTTAAATGAATTTCACTTTTTCTCACACTCGCTGCTCCAGGCTCAATGAAATAGCCTCAGAACATCGGTTGGGCTTGATTTTCGAAACGATTATCAAGTCCAACAAGGCGGTCGTAATGGTCTAAGATTATAGATATCGGACTCTTGACGCGCGGTCTAGATCCAATAAGAAGTTTCAAAGGGTTCCTGAGGGCAAACAGGTTGAGTTTGGTCCTAGGTTTTAGGGTAACGTAGTCGTAACAATTCTAGAGGTTTTGGGTCTTACAGATCGTATTTAAAGTGATTGGTGCTAATTTCACAGGTAATCTAGCGTAGCGCTAGTTAATTCACGTTAAATTTCTAAAGAATTTGGTTCTAAGTGATTTCTTTGGCTTTGGAATTGGGTTCTGAGAGGTTACCAAGGCGTCACGGTTGGCCCATTGCCTAAGGACGTCTAACCCCAGGTTAGCAAAAATCCGGGGTGTTTCAGTGCGTCAGGGTGCTATACATGTCCCATTGCACCAGGACCATATAACCCTTTTAATTTTAAAAGGAACACCATATTTGCACTTTACCTATTCTGGAAGCGTTATTAATTGTGGTGTTCTCCTATGCACCCAATATGTGTTGTACACTATAGGGTTTATCTTAGTAAAAGTTAAAACAGTTTATAAGGTAGCCTGAAACTTTCACTCTTGAAAACAGAGTGAAATGCTTATGTCTAATAAGAACTCCTTGTAAGATAATAAAGTGTTCTTGTGTTTCAAGTTTTGCTTGATATTCAAGGCATTTTACATGGATTTTGTATCACGAGCATGCATTAGCGGTTTCAGCTGCATAGTTTGTGGGCTCATACGTTTGAGTATTCTAGTAACAAAAAATAATATAATAAAACTATGAAGGTACAAAAAATGGTGTGTGCAGACAATAGGCTGTTTCAGCAATCTGAAATGTGAGTCTGCTGGGCTTAGTCTGTTATAGTTTTCAAATTCCCTTTGTTGGTATGGTTGATAGGATTGTGTCAGACCCATATCCTAGTTCGTACTATTTCATCAACTCCCGCGATCCTTCCCGTCAAATTTCGGTAACCTGCGACCGATAATCGATATTTGCACGCGACCTTGAGTCACACGTCGTTAACCTAAGTCGACTCAACCCAAGACCTTTACCACAATGACCACGTCGTCACTGCGGTTCCGATGCTGTGACTCGCGCGCCGAAGCGATACCCTGGTCAGGAGATGCAGGCCAATGTTTGGTGCGAGAAAAATACCGCGCATTGTAAAAACCCAAGAGACTCTCTATGACTTATCAAATCAATCCGTCAATCCATTAATCAATCAAATCCCATCAAGTCAAGTACACATCACCTTTCCCCCTTCCCAAGCAAGCCTCAAAAATCAAAAGTCTCTTACACTCCCATACCTTTCTTACACAAAAGGCCACCAAAGTCAAAAAAGCCTCTTACACTCATCACTCACCACATCCATCACTCCATCACCTATCACTCTCTCTCTCTCCCTTTACAAGTCTCTCTCTCTCTCATTTTCAAACTCGTTCCAAGCAAGAGAGAAAACCTCCATACGTATGAGCCTCTCCCTCTCTTTCAAAGCTCCAAGTGTGGCCCACCTTTCCATCCCAAGATCTCCCATCTCAACCATCTAAACCTCATCTCCTCCGTTGGAATCAAAGCTAATGAGCTAAGGAACCCATAGGAACAAGAAGATCGAATGGTGGGTGCTTGATAAGAGTAGTTTTTCATGTTTTTAAGATGGACCAAGTGAGGCCAACCGATCAATGGTTTGGATCTCACTTGGGACCCTAAGATGTGGCCGATGGCCCACCAGGATCATCATGATCATTCCATGATGGGACCATTCTCCATGGACCCCATCATGATGTTTATTTTCTTACATTAAAAAGGTCATCTAGACCGTCCATGTTGGTGGGGAAAGAATCTCCACTGTTGATTTTTGATTTTGGTGGTCCCATGTGTAAAGGGATCCATTTGATTATATGATTTCTTTCAAGGGAGGGCTCATAGTGGCGGAGCCCTCCATCACAAGCGTGTCCCACTCTCTATCTCTCTCTCTTCTTTTCTTTATTTTATATATTTTTGTGTGATGACTTGGTCGTGTGGCCCACTTGAATGGAACCCATCATAGGGTAAGTATTTTACCCAAGCCGTCTATGAGTGGGGTCCACCTTATGTGTGTTATACCCACACCATTCATCATGTGGTGGCCCACTTGAATATAGCCCAAAGGTGTGAGGACCATCCAGCGTCCAGGGACGCTGGACTTCTTTGTGAAAACACAAATATCAGCTCGTTTCCAAGCTTAGGGGTGACCGACTCACATAGGCCCCACCTTGATATATGTGTTCAATCCATGACGTTCATCCCTTCTTCCGACTCATTTTAGGTGTTGAACCAAAAAATGAGGCTGATCTGTTAATCAGGCGGGCCATACCATAGAAAACTGTGTTTCTTACCGTTCAAAGATATTAGGACCCACCTTGCTATATCTACACATCAAAAATGCTGAACATTGGACTTGTTCAGTGTATTTTGATCCCCTAAATCCATTGGACGGTGTAGATTTTTGAGAAGCAGGCCCCACATGTGAGATTTCTCAAGGAAATAAAAAAAAATATTAAAACATGTAGCAGCATTGCTGCTGCTGCTGTCAGAAGACTGGCAGCGCCAGCGTTGGCAGACAGGCGTACGAGCAGGGTCCCACGACTCCAGATGTGGGCCCCACCATGATGTTCATTTATCATCCAACCGGCTCATAAGGTGGGCCACTGCTTGAAGTGGGCCCCCTCCAAGTTTCAATCACATCCAACGCTCAGGTGGCCCACATCATAGGAAATAGTGTGAATTGAGTGTCTACCCTTGAAATCCTTTCGTGGGCCACAGAAGTTTTAGGTCAAGATGAAATTTGTTATTCCCTTTCATCCAGGTCCATGTGACCTTACCAACCGGTTGGTTGGAAATTATATGTTATGGTGGGCCCCACGTGGAGCCCACAGTGGTGTATGTGTTTTATCTCCACCGTCCAGTGCGTGGATAGTGAGACCCACTATGATGCATGTGTTGCATCCCCACCGTTCAACCATTTTGAAAGCCCATTTTGGGGCTTAAGACAAAAATAAAATAAAATGAGTCAGACCTAAGGTTTAGGTGAAGCCCACCATGACATGTATTCTATTCATGTCTACCATCACGAGGTGGAGCCCACCATGATGTATGTAACACCCTGAAAATCGGGGGTCGTGTAGAAACCCGACTCCCGAGTTCCAAACCATCACTTATGCAACAAATATGATTATGATTCAATTTTGTCTGAGTTAAAGCATTCACATGAGTAAGATTATACCAAAACTGCAATTCATACTCCAGATCCTATGATAAAACGCAAGCGAAAGACTGAAGAATATATATATCACTGTATGGAAAACAAAATAAATCTCAAACTGTCTTCAAAGTATGAATACATCTCTGAGTCTCATATACATGTAATAAAATAAAAATCAAAATGTCATAAGGTCCAACTAGCATGTCCTGCCGATCCAAGTCACCTACGCAAAGCCGTCGTAGAATTGCATATACGAGAACTCATCCTGATCCTCGTAATAATCCGACTTAGCGTCCTAAATCGCCTCATCACCTGCATCTAAAACAGGGTCTGGTGGTGTTGCAAACACCGTCCTGTAACGTGGGAGTGAGTGATCAACTCAGTGGAATAATAGAGCAAAGATTAGCATGTTATCAAATCAATCACGCGATAATAGTAAAGCAATCAATCAAACATTCCTAGATACTGTTGTTAATACATGTATGAAATGACATGATGGATGCCCTCGGCGACATACTCCCTCATACGACACCATCTTACGCCCGCGGCATGCTTGCATTCCTCAGTGCTTCACATCTTCCAGGCACATGCAATGCGATATGGATAATGATTACCGAGTTGCTATTAGTCCTTTCATTCAGCAGTATTGGGAAACTAAGGTACTTCTCTTATATCAATCCCAACACAGATCCTGTCTAGGGTCATCACTCATAGAAATCTCATACGATATTATATTTGTAGGTCACTGCAAGGACTGTCAGGGCTATTACTCGCACTCGTTACACTGCTCCCCCGTCACCTTATCAATACAGGCCTAATGTACTCTCGTCGCTACAGAAGGGTCGTCGCCTCCCGTAGACTCAGGATACACTCACGGTCACTACAAAGGGCTCGTCACCTGATCAATATAGGCCGACAGCAAGAATATAGTATCCCATATCACCATAATCTGCTCACGAGTCATAGGTGCTCACTGGTCACTACGGGGAGGTTTGTGTCCCCAGCGTATCCCGACAGCTCGACCACGGTGTCCCATACCACCATGCCCGACTCATGAGTCTTTATGGATCAAGGTACCTTGGTTAACAGGCTATCCAATGGTAAGTTCAGTACCCTAGGTTCAAACAGTTATGACTCATACAGGGTGAACATACAATGGCCAGTCGGGTTATGTGACGGGCTCGACTAGTACGAGCGCATCTCAAGTCGAACGACATGAAGTGCATGAAACACTTCGTGTGGCCTAACCACTGTCGTCAACTCAAAACACGAATCGCGTTCATCGACGCGTCCTTCGTGGCAAATAGAAGCCAACCACGAATTTGATCCATTATCGACTGCCTGGACTAACGTATAGCCCCAAACACTTGAATATCACCATCAGTAATCATGTGAGAGTAACAGAAATGAAATACAACAATGTAAGCATGTTGACACATGTTATAACATACAACTTAAGCAAATCATCCAACATATGCATTTCATGTATATAATGAAATCAATACATATAGCCAACATGATGGAAATCATTTACATCAGCATATTACTTGAGAATTCAATCTCAAAACTCATTCACAACACCATCTACTCAATACATACTAATACAAACATTTATACAAACACTTAGCCTACACACTTTAGTCTACATAGCTATGTCAACTCAAAGTGCGCATTTGGGCAAATCTCTTCGCCAAATAGATCATGCACGCATTCCTAATATCTTAACATGATAAATAGCTATGGCAAACATTTCAGCAAAATGTGGATGTAAACAGTATTTCCTACAAATGACTAAAATGTCCTAAATCTCATATTTTCCATACGTTTACGAAACGGAAAACGGACAGCATATTGTACATGTCAAACGGCGTTGCCGTCGATAATCTACTATTAAACGACATTGAAAGCTTTAAAATCAGTCAATCAAAGCATCTAAAATCCTCACCTTCTTGGCCTAGACGTGTATCGTTTCGAACGGAACGTATACGCTTCATCAACAGCGTAACGGCGACCTAATGGACAAGATGTATAAGTTACTTCGCTATTTAAATCGACGAAATCCTAAATCAGCAAGTAGTTAGGGTTTTCCTTACTTATAAGTGTGTTGGAATCACCAACAAAGTGATTTGAATGCGGTGCTTAAGCACATGTAGCAGCTACAGCAAGTGGTGGGAAATCTCTCCCACAAGTCTCTCACTTTCTCTCACTTTCTCTCTCTTTCAATCTAGGGTTTCTAGTAAATTCAGATGGGAGAGATATGTGAGGGTTTAAGGCCCTTATATAGCCTAAAATCTAACCTTTTTAGACTTAGGAACAAGGTATACTTGGGTTATAACCAAATCGGGGCTGTTTCGATCCAAAAGAGCGTTTCGGGAGGTCCCCTGGCCGAACGCAATCGGACTTAAGCTCATGGTCACTGGATGTTGCTCACACTAAGTTTTCAGTCCGGTAGAGTTCGCAGATCGCGCGTGGCAGTCCAATTTCAATTCAGCGGTCATCGCACCTAAATCAGGTCTACAAGTCTCATGATATGGAGGAGAAATTTTTCCTGATCCGAGGGTGAAATTTGGCTGAATTCTGACGGCCAGAACGCTTAATAATATCACGCAAAGTCTCGTGCCAGATTTGGATTTAAATTTCAAATCTTAACCCATTTCTCACTCTCTTCATTCCAGGCTCAATGAAATAGCTTCTGAATGTCGGTTGGGCTTGATTTTCGAAATGATTGTCAAGTCCAGCTAAGCGGTCATAACGGTCTAAGATTGTAGGTATCAGACTTTCGAGGACTGGTCTAAATCCAATACGAAGTTTCAAAAGGTTCCTGAGAGCAAACGGGTTTAGAGTTTGATCCTAGGTTTCAGGGCATTATAGCGTCATTGATTCTACAAGTTTTGGGTCTTGCAGAACGTATTTAAAGTGTTCAGGGATAATTTCACAGCTACTCTAGCGTAGCGCTAGCTAACTAATGGTTAATTTCTGAAGGAATTAATCCTACGTGATTTCTGGTCGAGTTGGTACTCGAGTCCCTGTACGGATTTTTTCGAGACGTTACAATCTACCCTCTTTAACAAAAAATTTCATCCTCAAAATTTGTACCTTTTCGTATTCCTCGAGAAGCTGTGGGTAGTTCTTTCTGATCTCGCCTTCTGTCTCCCAGGTAGCCTCTTCCTCAGAGTGTTGCATCCACAACACCTTCACAAGGGGGATGACCTTGCTACGCAATATCTGCTCCTTCCTATTTAGTATACGCATCGGTCGCAGGATATATGTAACATCCTCTCCTAACTGCACCTGCTCCCATCTGATGATATGGGAAGGATCAGAAACATATTTCTTCAGCATAGAAACATGAAATAAGTTGTGAACGCTCGCGAGAGGCGTAGGCAAAGCCAGACGATAAGCCACAGCACCCACACGGTCGAGAATCTGAAATGGACCAATGAACCGCGGTGCTAGTTTCCCCTTCTTCCCGAACCGAAGGACTCCCTTCATAGGGAAAACGTGCAAAAATACATGATCCCCAACCGCGAACTCTAGCGGGCGCCGTCTCGTATCGGCATAACTCTTCTGTCTACTCTGCGCTGTGAGAAGCCTGCGTCTAATGATGTCAATCTTCTCCGACGTCGCCTGCACTATCTCTGGGCCAATCAATCTACGCTCACCGACCTCTGCCCAGCAATGCGGTGCTCGACAAGGTCGCCCATACAATGCCTCGTAAGGTGCCATACCGATACTCGCCTAGAAACTGTTGTTGTACGTGAACTCTGCATATGCAAGACAGTCATCCCAACTATCCTTGAAGTCCAATGCGCAAGTCCGCAACATGTCCTCTAAAATCTGGTTCACCCGCTCTGTCTGTCCGTCTGTCTGTGGGTGGAAGGTAGTACTAAACTTCAACTTCACACCCATAGCCTCTTGAATGTGAGTCCAGAAAATAGAAGTAAAATGCCTGTCTCTATCCGACACAATTTCTAAAGGAACTCCATGCAAATGCACGATCTCTCTGATATACAGCCTGACAAGCTCGTCTGCAGAGTTCGGAACTCTGATCGGTAGGAAGTGCGCCGACTTCGTCAGACGGTCGACGATCACCTAAATAGAATCATGTCCCTTCCTCGTCTTCGGCAGCTCTGAGATAAAATCCATGGAAATAAAATCCCACTTCCACTCAGCTATGGGTATAGGCTGAAGGAGTTCAGGTGGTCGGCGATGCTCTTCCTTCACTTACTGGCAAGTGAGACAACGGGACACGAACTCTGCGATGTGGGTCTTCATACCCTCCCACCAATACGTCCTCCTCACATCAGGATACATCTTTTTGCCGCCCGGATGCATTGCAAGTTTGGTACAGTGCGTAGCCTCGAGAATCTCTCGTCTCAAGTCAGGGACATCTGGAACGTATAGGCGGCCACGGTAACGTAAGCCCCCAACTGTGCCAACTCGCCACTCGGGGTCTGCATCATCACTGACCTGCTCTCGAAGCTCAGTTAGACGCGCATCATCCCTCTACACCGCGATGACTCTGTCATCGATAAAAGATCACATCTGCACATATGCGATAAACTCATACGGCTCCTCCATAGTGAGTTTCTGCTCAAAGTCTCGCAAAAACTCAACCATGTTCCACTGAGCAACCATCAGCGGAGTCTCGTGCCAGATTTGGATTTAAATTTCAAATCTTAACCCATTTCTCACTCTCTTCACTCCAGGCTCAATGAAATAGCCTCTGAACGTCGGTTGGGCTTGATTTTTGAAATGATTGTCAAGTCCAGCTAAGTGGTCATAACGGTCTAAGATTGTAGGTATCGGACTTTCGACGCGCGGTCTAAATCCAATACGAAGTTTTAAAATGTTCCTGAGAGCAAACGGGTTTAGAGTTTGATCCTAAGTTTCAGGGCATTATAGAATCATTTATTCTACAAGTTTTGGGTCTTGCAGAACGTATTTAAAGTGTTCAGGGACAATTTCACAGCTACTCTAGCGTAGCACTAGCTAACTAATGCTTAATTTCTAAAGGAATTAATCCTACGTGATTTTTGGTCGAGTTGGTACTCGAGTCCCTGTATGGATTTTTCCGAGACGTTACAATGTATATATTAAATATCTATGTCGTTCATTTGACGAGGCACATTTGATAGATGTAAGGCCCATTTGATATTTATAAAGGCCCATGGGACTAGACCCATTTGATATTTATAAATGGCCATGTGATTAGGCCCATTTTGTTATAATTATGGCCCATTATTGAGGCCCACCGTCATGTGTATGAGACCTGTTGTTGAGGCCACCTTGACATATATGAGGACCAGGTGATTAGGCCCATTTTGATGTATTCTAGGGCCCATGGGTTAAGGCCCATTTTGATGCATTAGGGCCCATGGATTGAGGCCCATCTTAATTTAATTGTGGCCGTCCATTGAGGCCCACCTTGGATATGTTTATGGCCTGTTGTTAAGGCCCACCTTTGATATGTTTATGGCCCAATTGGTGTGGCCTATTTGATATATATGAGGCCCAAGTTATGAGGCCCATTCTGATGTATTTGGGGCCTATGGGTTGAGGCCCATTGTGATGTATTAGGGCCCATGAGTTAAGACCTATTGTAATGTATTTAGGGCCCATGGGTTAAGATCCATTGTGATGTATTCAAGGCCCACTATTGAACCCCACCTTGGCATATGTATTAGGGCCCATCTTAAGTTATTTATGGCCTATTGTTGAGGCCCACTTGTGATGTGTATAAGGCCCATGGGTTGAGGCCCATTGTAATGTATGCAAGGCCCATTGTTGAGACTCACCTTGACGTGTACGAGGCCGTGTTGAGGCCCACTTTGATGTAAATGTAAAGCCCATGGGTTGAGGCCCATTGTGATGCATTAGGGCCCATGGGTTGAGACCCATTATGATGTATTCTAAAGACCATGGGTTGTGGCCCATTGTAATGTACATAAGGCCCATTGGGGCGGCCCATTGATGTAGCCCACTTGATGAATATAAGGCCCAGTGGTATGACCCATTTAATGTATTTAAGGCCCAATGGGGTGTACCTAAGGTCCATTGCAATGTGTCATCCATGGTTGATGTAATGATATTTATGGCGGGCCGAGCCTTGGCAGCAATGTTAGTTTGACGTCCACATTGTAAGTACAATGTGGTTAAATGTCCGCATTATAACTCTCCTTAAGGCCCATTGATAGGCTCATACTTGCTGATAGTTCATTACTTTATAATATGCTTAGTATAACTCCATGACGCATAGCCCATTTGTATCGATCCATTTGATTGGCCTGCTTATATCAACCATTTGATTAATTTAGTCCATATGATTGATTAGGCCCATCTTGATGTATTTGTGGCCTATTGCTGAGGTCATATATGAGGCCCATGTATGAGGCCCACTTTGATATACTTACAGATGGGTATGTTATGAGTAGGCCCACTTGCTGCTTGTGCAGGGCCCACCTGTCGTGTATATGAGACCCATTAATGCAGTCCACTTGATGTATATTGAGGTCCATGGGTCGTAGCCCATTATGATGTATATTGAGATCCATGGGTCATAGCCATTATGATATATCTGAGGATCATGGGTCGTGGCCCATGGTGATGTATATTAGGCCCATGTATTCGGCCCATTGCGATGTATATTCAGCCCTTATATGAAATCGTGGGCCCACGGTATGTTAGGCCCTATGTGGGACACTCCTTAGAACAATGTTGGTTGATTGTCCATATTGATGGGCAATGATGGTTAAATATCCACCTCATGACCTTCCCTTAGGACTTGTTAGGACGATTATCATGATCAATTACAGATTTTGATTGTACAGGCCGATTCTGATTGTCGAGGCCGTGTATCGAGGCCAATTCTGATTGTCAAGGCTGATGCCGATTATCGAAACCTATAGTATGTATGCGCGACTTGTAGTTGGATCCCATTGTGATGTATTCGTGAACTTCCTGCAAAGCCCATTTTGATATGCCCATGATGCATGACCCATTTGATGTATTCGAGACCCATGTGTAGGGCCCCCATGTCATGTATTTAAGGCCCATGAGCAGGGCCTACCTGTTGTGTATATGTGGTCCTTGGGCAGGGCCCACTGTGTTGTATATTAGGCCTTTGTGTGAGGCCATGTGCCCATTATATGTTAAGGCTCTACGTGTGTCATTCCTTGGGGGCAATGTTGGTTAAATGTCCACATTGTTGAGGTCAATCGTCGATGCCGGTTATTAATACCGATTATGAGTTTGTGACTGCATAGTATCATGGTACATGCCCATACGCATCATCTGCATGTTTGTCGTGAGATGTGATTGACCATTGCATATGTCATTGGGTAGGATGATATGAGACTCCCTGATAGGCGGAGGTTATCTCACATGAGCGCAAGGTATGCGCAGGATTGATGCATGATTAGATTGTATGACTCATGCATCTTTCATTGTGTTGTGATTACTGTAGGCCCTAGTGACATCAGGACCGTAGCCTCCACTGGCATATCGTGGATAACCAGATGGGACACCAAAAATCTGTTCGAGCATTGGGCTACCATAGATGGCCCTGGGTGAAAATCCTTAAACACCCTCTTGGTACCAGAGGTGTCACGCCCCAAACTTGAAAATCGGATTCACATGAATCCCGATTACCGAATTCGGTGCCGACAGCCTTCGTAGTGCCCCATTCTCGGCTCCTGATAATCTAATGCTAGATTCCGATCCTGGGATCCTACAAGGAGGATTTTCAGAATGAATTTTTTTTTTGTAATGGAGCATAACCACAAGCATAACCAAGTCACAAAACAACATCACCACATATCCACTATATCAAAAATTTTAAGTACAATGCGGAAAGAAAAATACAAGGTGATCAAAAAGCTCCAAAGGGTCCTGATAGGCACTCCTGCCTCAGCGTTGCTGCTGTCCAACACTACCTGCACGCAACTGTCGTGCATAAGCTTACAAAAGCTTAGAGGGTGGTGTAAGTGTGTGCGTAAGGTAAACGCCCAGAGTACAGTATTAGAGCACTACGAAAGTATGCGGTAAGTCCATAAAATCAACCATGCCAAGGCTATGTAATGCAAGACATGAATGCTATCGACCATACCAAGACCATACGATGCGAGATATGAATGTCATCGGTCACACCGATGCAATGCAAGGCCTACATAGCCGAATATCATATGCGAAATGTAATCCAAGCAAGTCGGTACTACTCAAGTACACATATCAGTACAGTTCCTCTCTGGATATCACCGGGGTCTAATACACTTCACAGTGACTGCCACCTCCCTAGCTGCACATTCAAGAAAGCGGAATAGACCTCACTATCCGCCTGACCAGTAGTCTGCCAATACCTACCCGGCTCGTCGATAGAGGACTCATTTATGAGCTGGTCAAACTCAGCCTAGCTTATGGCCCCCTCACTCAGGCGGATAAGGCCACACCCCCTACCAACCGACCAAGACACAGTGGGAGACGCGACCTACTGGTATTTGGCACTTAGGCGCTCATGTATCCACTCGGTCTAGACATTGGAGCATCTCCTGGTACCAAAAAAGTTTTAGGACTTTCACCCAAGGACATCCTAAGTGCCCACAGTGCTAGAACTAAGTATTTTTTGGTATCCAATACAACCATCCACGATGTATCTGTGGAGCCACGGCCCTGATGTTGCTAGGGCGTGCAGTGATCAAGTCACACATATGCGAGATGTATGAATCATGCAGTCAAATCATGCAAAAATCCAATACGTAATGCGCGCTCATGTGGGGCACTCCGTCTCATAACGGTTCCCATAAGTGGTCTGCCCAATGACATATGCTATGATCAGTCACTACTCAAATCAAGCATACATATTATGCGTATGTGCATGAGTCATGAGATTATACTAAGCATGTTATAAGGCGATGAATAGCAACGAGTATGGGCCTATTAATGGGCCTTAAGGAGAGTTACAATGCGGACATTAAACCAACATTGTACTTACAATGTGGACGTCAAACCAACATTGTTCCTTAGGCATGGCCCACCATAAGTAACATTACATAAACCATGAAAAATCACACATTGCAATGGACTCTAAGGACATCCCAATGGGCCTCGACCCATGGGCCTTAGATGCATCAAATGGGCCGAATCACATGGGCCTTGCATTCATCAAATGGGCTGCGTTAATGGGCCTCACCAATGAGCCTTATGTACATTGCAATGGTCCATGATCTATGGGCCTTGAGATACATCAACATGGGCCTCACAACTTGGGCCTAATATGCATCAAATGGGCTTAATCTTATGGCCTCATCAAATGGGCCTAATTCCCATACGCCTTGTATATATTAAATGGGCCGAATCCCATGTCAAATGGGCTTAAACCCATGGGCCTTATATATGTACACCAACGTGGGCCTCAATGAATGGCCACAAATAAGTCAACATGGGCCCTATACACATACCAAGGTGGGGCCATTTGAACCATAGATCTAACTTATTTTTAACTCAAGCCATAGAATGAGCTTGCAAAATGGATTGACGGATGGGGTGCAACACAAGCATCATGGTGAGCGGTCCACATAAAGGTTGGATGGCATGGATGCAACACATGCATCAAGGGTGGGGTCCATTGACCGTCCAATATTAAACTAGGTGGCTGGACGGCTTTGATAAAACACATACATCAAAAGGGGTACCACCGTCCACTGGACGGTGTGGCAAATATCACAGGGGACACATATTGCATTGTGGGTCCCATGTGGGGTCCACCATAACATTTATTTTCCATCCAATACGTTGATAAGGTCACTCAGACCTGAATGAATAGGAAAAACAAATTTTAGCTTGATCCAAAACTTCTGTATACCCTAAAGAGGTTTCAATGGTAGAATTTAATCCCTGCTGTTTTCTTGTGGTGTGGGCCACCTAAGATCTGGATGGATCTATTTTTTTGAGGGTGGCCCACTGAGATGAAGGCTCACCGTATGAGTGAGTTGATGACAAATAAACATCAAGGTGGGGCCCACGGCTGGAGCCGTGGGACCTACTCGTCCACCCGCCAGCCGTTGGCGCGACCAGCTTCTGACATAGCAGCAGTTGCTGCTGTGTAGTTTTTTTTTTTTGAAAACTCATTTTCTGGGGTTTTTATCATGTTGGGAACTGCTGCTGTGTATTTTTTTTTAAAAAAAAACCCATTTTCTGGGGTTTTTATCATGTGGGGCCCGCATCTGATGAATCCAGTCCAGCCATTGGATTCTACGGCTCATAATAAATTTAATGAGTCCGATATCGGGACTCTTTCGACGTGTAGAAGAAATCTAAATAGATTTTAATGGTAATAATGTTGCTTTCAACACTATGGCCCACTAGAAGGTTGGATCAGCTTCATATTTTGGCTCAATGCCTAAAATAATATGAGGAAAGGGATGGACGGTATGGATTGAATACATACATCAAGGTGGGCCCTAAACAAGTGGCCCATCCCATAGGCTTAGAATCAAGCCCGTATTTGTATTTTCCTTCCAGCGATGTCCAGCGTCTGGACGTGTTTTTTTTTTTTTGGATTATCAAATGCAATCAAGGTGGGCCCTGTTTAGGTGGGCCACAACAAATGATACATTTAAGATGGGCCCCACTCATGGACGGCTTGGATAAAATACATATATCATGGTGGGGTCCATCCAAGTGGGTCATACGGCCGTTTCATCACACACAAAGAAATAAAATGAATGAAAAGAGAGCGACAGAGAGAGAGAGAGAGAGAGTGGGACACGCGTGATGGAGGGACCCCGGCACTATGGGCCCTCCGTTTCAACCATCCAATCATACATCAATGGGTCTCATTGCATATGGACCTTCCAAATAAAAGATCAACAGTGGAGATCCCTCTCCATCTAAAATGAACGGTCTATATGACCTCTTATTACAAGGAAAGTAAACATCATAATGGGGTCCATGGAGAATGGCCCCATCATGGAATGATTTTGATGATCAAGATAGCCCATTGGCCACATCTTAGGGTCCCAAGTGAGATCCAAACCATTGATCGGTTGGCCTCACTTGGCCCATCTTAAAAACATGAAAAAGGATCCTATGGAAACACCCACCACTTGATCTTCTTGGTCCGTGGAGATGTCGGTCTCCTTGAGCTTCGCTTTGATGGTGGGGATGGGAAATAGATGGCTAGGATTAAAGTTTTTGGGATGGGAAAGGTGGGCCACACAAGGTCATTTTTCTCTCTTAGAAATGCATGGACGTGTGGGCTTCTTGGTTGCTTGGGAAATGCTTGGAAAATGTGAAGAGAAAGAGAGAGAGAGAGGTGGTTGTAAGGAGAAGTGATGAGTGAAAGGGTGAGTGATGTGTGATGTGAGTGATGGGTGAGGTGAGATCTTGGTTGACTTTTGGATTTGCTTAACTTGTGGAGAAAGAAAGCATGGGTGTGTGTACTTAACATGAGAGGTGATTGATGGGATTGATTTGACATATTGTAGAGATTCTCTTGGGATTTACAATGCGCGGTGTTTTTTCTCGAACTGAACATGGGCCCACATCACCTCGTTTGGGTATCCGATCGGTACATGAGTCGCGGCGATGGTGCGGTCGCAATGATACAAGTCTCGGATTAAGCCAACTCAAATGTATAGGATATGACTTACGGTCGTGCGCAATGTCGACTACAGGTTGCGGATTGCCGAAATTTGACGAGAAGGATCACGGGAAGAGACGGAACAATAAGGATTAGGATACGATTCTTACAGCTCTCCCCACCTAATAAAAATTTCATCCTCAAAATTTATACTACCATCGCAACTAACCATAACTCAAAAAGGAAATACAAAACATGACATCATATATAATCAAGACATAATACATCATACAATCAATCATCGAAAAGATGGGGATAACGCTCTCGAATCTCTGCCTCGCGCTCCCAAGACGCCTCATCCACACTATGATGGCCCCACTGCACCTTCAGCAAGGGAATGACATTGGTTCTGAGGACCTGCTCCTTCCGATCGAGGATACGAACTGGCTGCTCAATATAAGAAGCGTCCTCATGAACCTCCAACGGCTGCCAATCAATAACAGGTACGATGTCTGACCCACACTTCCTCAACATAGAGATATGGAAGACGTTGTGGACGTCAGACAACTGCGATGGCAAGGCAAACCGATAGGTCACGGTGCCAATGCGCCCAGTGATCTCGAAAGGTCTTATGAATCTCGGGGCAAGCTTGCCCTTCGTCCCAAAACGAACCACACCCTTCATGGGTGAGACCTTGAGATACACATTTCTCCAACAACAAACTCCAAGGGACGACGCCGACGATCAGTAAAACTCTTCTGTCGGCTCTGAGCTGTGCGCATCCTCTACCTGATGATGTCGATAGCCTCTGATGTCTGCAGCACAAGCTCGGGACCTAGGAGACGCCGCTCTCCAACCTCGGTCCAATAACTCAGAGATCTGCACGGTCTGCCATATAATGCCTTAAAAGGAGCCATGTCAATGGTCACCTGATAGCTGTTGTTGTACACGAACTCAGCTAATCATATGTGCTCATCCCAACTACCCGCAAAATCAATCGCGCAGGACCGAAGCATATCCTTAAGGATCTGGTTGACCCTTTCCGTCTACGGATGATACGCGGTGTTGAGCTGCAAATCAGTGCCCATCTCTCTCCGAAAGCTCCTCTAAAACTGAGACGTGAACCTCGAATCTCTGTCTGAAATAATCGAGACGAGAACACCGTGCAATCTCACGATCTCATCAACAAATATCTTGGCGAGCCGATCTGTATGCCAAGTCTCACGAATCACAAGAAAATGTACCGATTTCGTCAGACGGTCCACAACAACCCAGATGGCATCATGACCGCGCTGAGTCCTCGGTAAACCCATGACAAAATTAGTAGATATGTGCTCCCACTTCCACATCGGGACGCACAGCGGCTGTAATAGACCAGGGGGTCTCTGATGATCGGCCTTGACACGCTAGTAGGTGTCACACTCGGCCACAAAACTGGATATCTGACGCTTCATCCCTGACCAAAAGTACTGACGTCTCATATCGTGATACATCTTCGTCGAGCCAGGGTGGATAGAGAAACGTGATTGATGTGCCTCGGTCATAAGATCTCGGTGTAACTCAGGAATATCCGAGATACATAATCAGCCTCTAAAGTGAAGTCCAATATCAGAACCAATCTGCCAATCCGTCTGACTCTCAGATGCTGCCTCTGCTCGTAATCCTGTAACTACTCGTCTGTCTGTTGAGTCTCGATCACCCTTGCGATAAGAGAGGGTTAAATCGACAAGCTCGATAGCTGAACAATGGATGACTGCAGACCAAACTTAAAGTCGTACTCTGCTATATCCTCGAGCATTTTCCATTCCTGAATCATTATATGCGCCACCAGGCCTCGTGGCTGATGGCTGAGGGCATCGGGCACCACGTTTGCCTTGCCAGGTTGGTACTGAATATCAAAATTGTAGTCCTTCAGGAGTTCCATCCAACGCCTCTGCCTCATGTTCAGCTCGGACTGAGAGAACAAATACTTCAAGCTCTTGTGATCGAAAAAGAGCTCGAATCTCACCCCATAAAGATAGTGCCTCCACACTTTCAATGCAAGGACAACCGCTGCCAGCTCCAGATCGTGCGTAGGGTAGTTCAGCTCATGGACCTTGAGCTGACGGGACGCGCAAGCCACCGACTTCCCGTGCTGCATCAGGACAACACCTAAGCCAACTCGTGAGGCATCGGTAAATACAACAAATCCATCACTCCTAGAGGGAAGAGTGAGGACAGGAGAGGACGTGAGGCGGTCCTTCAACTTCATAAATGCCTGCTCACAAGCGTCGCTCCAAAAAAACTCAGCACCCTTCCGGGTCAACCTGATCAACGGGGCTGCAATACGAGAGAATCCCTCAATAAAACGTCGGTAGTAGCCCGCCAAACCAAGAAAACTGTGGATCTCGGATGCGTTCGTGGGCTGGTCCCACTGACACACGACATCAATCTTCGAGGATTCCATGCAACACCCTGCCTCGTCACTACATGACCGAGGAACTTCACCTCCTCCTGCCAGAACTCGCACTTCTCCAGCTTCGCGTAAAGCTAGTGTGCGCGGAGGGTCTGTAATGTAATCTCAAGATGCCGCTCATGCTCCTCTCGGGTCCTAGAATATATCAGAATTTCATCGATAAACACCACAATAAACTGATTAAGATACGGACGGAAGACCTCATTCATCAACTACATGAACACTGCGGGCGCATTGGTCAGTCAGAAGGACATGACCTGGAACTCAAAATGACCATAGCGCGTCCTGAAGGGTATCTTCGGGATATCCTCATCTCAAACCCGAACCTGATGATAACTGGACTGCAAGTCTATCTTCGAAAAGAATTGTGCCTCCTGCAGCTGATCAAACAAGTCGTCGATCCTAGGAAGCGGGTACTTTCTTGATCGTGACCTTGTTGAGCTCGCGGTAATCTACGCAAAGCCTCAACGAGCCATCCTTCTTCATGAAGAGTACCGGTGCTCCTCACGGTGAACTGCTCGGACGAATAAAGCCTAGCTCGCGCAACTCGTCTAACTGCTTCTGTAGTTCTCGTAACTCCAATGGTGTCATACGATACGGGGCCTTCAAAATAGGCGCGGTACCAGGCACAAGATCAATCTGAAACTCAGTATGCCGATGAGGTGGTAATCCCGGAATCTCCTGAAACACATCAGGAAAACCACAAACAACAGGTAGCTGGTCGATACTCAAAGCAGCTGACTCCTCAATATCACACGATAACAGGCAAGAAAGCTGCCCTCCTTTGGGCTCGACAACAAACTAAAACTCTGGCACGCCGGGTATACAGAACGTGACTGTCCTCGCAGAGCAATCTAATATGGCGTAGTACTCGGCGAGCCAATCCATGCCCAGGATAACATCGAAATCGAACATCGGTAATACAAATAGGTCGGCAGGCAAGAAAATATCCCCAATCAAAATAGGGCAAGAGGCGCAAAATCGGCCCAACACTACGGTCTTCCCTAATGGTGTCGATACTACTAAATCCTCATGGGCAGACTCCAAAGGCAAACCGGTCGATCGACAGAAATCATCGGAGACAGATGAATGTGATGCACCAGAGTCAAATAATGTAACACCCTGAAAATCGGGGGTCGTGTATAAACTCAACTCCCGAGTTTCAGACCGTCACTTATGCAACAAAAATGGTTATGATTCGATGTTGTCTGATTTAAAGCATCCACATGAGTAAAAGTATACCAAAACTGCAATTCATACTTCAGATCCAGTGATAAAAGCAAGCGGAAGACTAAACAATGTATATATCACTGTATGGAAAAGCAAAGTAATCTCATCTGTCTCCAAAGTATGACTACATCACTGAGTCTCATGTACATATACATAACAAAAGAATAATGTTCAAAAAGAAAAGTCCCACTGATGTCCCCTCGATCCAGGTCGCCTACGGGAAGCCGTCATGATACTGCATATACGAGAACTCATCCTGGTCCTCGTCATCATCTAGCTCCACCTCCTGGATCTCGTCCTCACCTGCAACTACAACAGGGTCTGGTGGGTGTTGCAAACACCATCCCGTAACGTGGGAATGAGTGATCAACTCAGTGGAATCATAGAGCAAAGATTAGCATGTTCACAATTCAATCACGCGATAATAGTAAGGCAGTAAATCAGACAATCCTAATACTGTTGTTAATGCAAGATGATATGACGTGATGTATGCCCTCACCGACGATCACCCTCATGCGGCAACATCTTACGACCGCGGCATGCCACACTCCCTAGAGTGCTCCACATCTTCCAGGCACATGCAATGCTATGGTGATATGATTACCAAGTTGTTATTAGTCCATTCCAAACAGCAGGATTGGGAAACTAAGGTACTTCCCTTGTATCAATCCCAACACGGATCCTGTCTAGGGTCGTCACTCCTAGTAATCTCATACGATGTATATTTCGTAGGTTACTGCAAGGGCTGCCAGGGCTGTTGCTCGCACTCGTTGCACCGCTCCCCCATCACCTTATCAATACAGGCCTACTGTACTCTACTGCACGGAAGGGTCGTCGCCTCCCGTGGACTCAGAATACGCTCGCGGTCACTACAAAGGGCTCGTCGCCTGATCAGTGTAGGCCGACAGCTAGAATATAGTGTCCCATACCACCATAATCTGCTCACGGTCAAGGTGCTCACTGGTCACTACGGGGAGGTTTGTGGCCCCAGCGTAGGCCGACAGCTCGACCACGGTGTCCCATACCACCATGCCCGGCTCATGAGTCTTCGTGAATCAAGGTACCACGGTTAATAGGGTTTACAATGGTAAGTTCTGTACCCTAGGTTCAAGCAGTTATGATACATACAAGGTGAACAAACATCGGCCAGTCGGGTTACTTGACGGGCTCGACAAGCGCGATCGCATCTCAAGCTGAACGACATGAAGTGCGTAAAACACTTCGCGTGACCTAACCACTGCCGCCAACTCTCAACACGAATCACGTTCATCGACGCGTCGTTCGTGGCTATGACCAGTCAGCCACGAATTCGCTCGGTTACCGACTGCCCGGACTAAGTCTAGTCCCAAACACTTATGGAATCACATCAACAAGTTATGTAAGAGCATTGGAATTGAAATACAATCATGTGAGCATGTTAACACATGTTATATCATTCAACTTAAGCAAATCCTCAAGCACATAAATTCCATGCATGTAATGAAATCATGCATTTAGTCAACATGTAGAAAATCATTTAGGTCAGCATAATAATTGAAAAATCAATCACAAACTATCAAATAACATCATTTAATTCAATACATACTAATACAAGCATTTATACAAACACATACACTACACACTTAAGTCTACATATAGTATATCGACCCAAAGTGCGCAACTAGGCGAATCTCTTCGCCAAACTAATTATGCACGCATTCCTAACTTCCTAATGCGACAACAAACCATGTCAATCACATCAGCAAAATATGAATGTAAACGGTACTTCCTACAAATGACTAAAATGCCCTATATCTCATATTCTTCGTTACCTTACGAAACGGGAAACGGAGAGCATTTTGTACATGTCAAACGGCGATGCCGTCAAGAATCTACTATTAAACGACATTGAAAGCGTTGGGAACCGTCAATAAAGGCGTCTAAAATCCTCACCTAGTGTCTTGTAGACTCGGAAATTGAAACGGAGCGTATACGCTTCGTCGACGGCGAATAAGGAACCTAATACACGAGATCCATAAGCTACATCGCTATGGAAACAAGGGAAACTCAAATCAACAACTATTTAGGGTATTTACTTACCTAGAATCGCGGTGGAATCGCCGGGAAAGCGGTAGAGGTGTGTTGCTTAAGCACGTGCAACGCGTAGTACAAGTGGCAGGAAGAACTCTCCCACACTCTCACAATCTCCCACCTTTTTCTCTCTCCCAAGCTAGGGTTTCTCTCAAATTCGGATGGAAGAGAGGAGTGAGGGTTTCAACCCCTTTTATAGCCTAAAACATGCCCAAAATAGGCTTGGGAACAATGTTTACTTGGTGCCTAACCAAATCGGGGCCGTTTCGGTCCAAAAGGGCATTTCTGAAGGTCTCCAGGCCAAATGCGATCGGACTTAAGCTCATGCATACTGGATCTAGCACACATCCAGTTTTCAGACCGGTTGGGCTCCCAGATCGCACGTGGCGGCCCAGTTTCAGTTTAACGGTCACCGCACCAAGATCAGGCCTATAAGTCTCGTGATATATAATAGATATTTTTCCTGATCCAAGGGTGTAATTTGGCTGTATTCTGACGGTCAGAACGCTCAATACTGATGCGTCAAATTGTGTGCCAGATTTGAATTTCAAATTCCAATTCTAACCCTATTCTCACTCTCTTCGGTCCGGGCTCAATGAAATAGCCTGTGATTATCGGTTTGACTTGATTTTTGGAATGAGTGTCAAGTCCAGCTAGACGGTTCTAACGGTCTAAGATAGGAGGTATCGGACTTTCAACGTGCGGTCTAGATCCAATACAAAGATTCAAAGTGGTCCAGAGAACAAACCGGTTTAGAATTTGATCCGAGGCTTTAGAGCATTATAGCACCCTTGGTTCCACTCGCTTCGGGCCTTGTAGAACGTATTTAAAGTGATCAGGGACCATTTCCCAGCTATTCTAACGTTGCACTAGCTAACCTAGTCATATTTTCTAAAGGAATGAATTCTACGCAATATCGGGTCGAGTTGGTACTCGAACCCAAGTATGAATTTTTCACGGGCGTTACAAATAATACACGTGCAATGCATGCAGAAATAGGAAGAGTACCCTCGACGACTCCTCCTGATGACTGAGGGTCCTGCTGGGCAGCATAGAATCTTCCCTGAGCCTGCTCGGGAGGTGCAGGTCCCCTCTGAGGTCTCTGCTGCTGCTATGACCACTGTGGGGGCCTAACCTGCTGTCTCTACTGCTACTGGGGATGTACAAGAGGCTGGTGCTGCGGTCGCTACTACTGTGGTGGCTGTCGCGGAGGTGGATGTGGTACCCTCGGCTGCTGTTCTGCTGCTGCGGATGGGGACACTAGTGCCTACGATGTCCTGTACGACCGCACCCAAAGCAAGTACCTGTAAACGATCCCGAAGATGGTGATGGGGGTACTGCTGGTGCTCGAAATGCTAGGTGGTTCGTGCGCCGCTGCTGTGAATGATGCTGCTAATGGGAACTACTAAAGGGTGCCTTCCTCTTCTGATCTCCCCTCTGATCATGGGCTCTCTGTACACTAGCCCAATCTGTCTCATATATCAGGGCTCTCTCCACTATCTGATCAAAAGTCGGAAGCATGTGTCCGATCACACGACTCTGGAGGGTAGGACATAAGTCGTTCTCAAAATGTCGGGCCTTTCGCCCCTCATCATCAACAAGATACGTCGCGAACCTGGATAGTGCGATGAACCGAGCCTCATACTGGGACACAGACATGTCCCCCTGGACTAATGTCTCAAACTCCAATCCGCGCTGCTGTCGCACATGATTGGGAAAGAACTTTTAGTCAAACCAGTCTATAAAGTCCTCCCAGGTCCACTCAAAATCAGCCACTACTGATCAGGCCACAGATGCTCACCAATACTGAGCCTCACCCTGCAGAAGGAATACAGCTAATGAAACTCACTGCTAGGTCGTACATCTCATGGTGTCGAATATCTTCTCCACCTCAGAGCACCATATCTCTGCAGCAGTAGGGTCTGACTCACTCCAAAAATGCGAAGGATCGTGCTGTCGAAAATCTTTGAGAAGAGCGCTCGCACGCTCCTACTCATCCTCGGCTGGTGTAACTGTGGGATGCCTGCTCTGCCCCTGAAGAATGGCGACATCGCCTATAACATCTGCTGCAGCTGAGTAGCACTCATAGGTACGGTCGGATCCACATCGGTCTCAGGTAAATGAGTAGCATCCTCAGGCTCAAAGGCAGGAATATCTGGTGGTGGAGCAGGAGTAGCAGGTGGTAAAGCAGGAGCTGCGGGTGGTGGTGAGGGAGTCGTAGGTGGTGGAGCGGGATTTGCTCGAGTCGTTCTTCTAGCCATAACGTCTCCTACAGGAAGGAACAATGGCCTATTAGCCTTGAGAATTCTCGAAGGCATAAACATTAAGGGTCTATGTTAGGAAATCGCTAAGCCATTCAGACTCAGAACCTATTTATAGTAGATATGTGATGTGATCCTCGGGTATTCCCAAGTTATGCTCTGATACTAACTTCTGTCACGCCCCAAACTCGAAAATTGGATTCACATAAATCCCGATTGCCGAATCCGGTGCCGACAGCCTCCATAGTGTCCCATTCTCGGCTCCTGATAATCGAATGCCAGATTTCGATCCTGGGATCCTACAAGGAGGATTTTCAGAAGGAATTTTTTTTTGTAATGGAGCATAACCACAAGCATAACTAAGTCAAAAAACAACATCACCACATATCCGCTATATCAAAAATTTTAAGTACAATGCGGAAAGGAAAATACAAGGTGATCAAAAAGCTTCAAAGGGTACTAATTCGTACTCCTACATCAGCACTACTGCTGTCCAACGCTACCTGCATGCAACTGTCGTGCATAAGCTTACAAAAGCTTAGAGGGTGATGTAAGTGTGTGTGTAAGGAAAACGCCCAGTGTATAGTATCAGAGAAATGCGGAAGTATATGGTAAGTCCATAGAATCAACCATGCCAAGGCTATGTAATGTGTCACGCCCCAAATCTAAAAATCGGATTCACATGAATCCCGATTGCCGAATCCGGTGCCGACAGCCTCCGTAGTGCCCCATTCTCGGCTCCTGACAATCAAATGCCAGATTCCGATCCTGGGGTTCTGCAAGGAGGATTTTCAGAATGAATTTTTTTTATAATGGAGCATAACCACAAGCATAACCAAGTCACAAAACACATCACCACATATCCACTATAACAAAATTTTAAGTACAAAGCAGAAAGGGAAATACAAAGTGATCAAAAAGCTCCAAAAGGTCCTGATGTGCACTCCTATCTCAGCGCTGCTGTCGTCCAACGCTACCTGCACGCAACTATCGTGCATAAGCTTATAAAAGATTAGAGGGTGGTGTAAGTGTGTGCGTAAGGCAAACGCCAAGTGTACAGTATTAGAACAAAGCGGAAGTATGTGGTAAGTCCATAGAATCAACCATGTCAAAGCTATGCGATGAGATATGAATGTCATCGGCCACACCGATACAATGCAAGGCCTATATAGCCGAATGTCATATGTGAAATGCAATCCAAGCAAGTCGGTACTCCTCAAGTACGTATATCAGTACAGTTCCTCTCTGGATATCACCAGGGTCCAATACACTTGCAGAGACTGCCACCTCCCTAGCTGCACAGTCAAGCAAGCGGATAAGACCTCACTATCCGCCTGACCAGTAGTATGCCAATACCTACCCGGCTCGTCGATAGTGTACTCATTTGCGAGCTAGTCAAACTCAGCATAGCTTATAGCCCTCTCACTTAGGCGGATAAGGCCACACCACCTTCCAACCGACTACGACACAGTGGGAGACGTGGCCTACTGGTATTCGGCACTCGGGCGCTCATGTATCCACTTGGTCTAGACGCTGGAGCATCTCCTGGTACCAAAAAGGTTCTGGGACTTTCACCCAAGGACATCCAAAGTGCCCACAGTGCTAGAATACGCATTTTCGGTATCCAATACGGCCATCCACGATGTACCTGTGGAGCCACGGCCCTGATGCCGCTAGGGCGTGCAGTGACCAAGTCACACGTATGCGAGATGCATCAATCACACGACAAATCATGCAGAAGTCCAGCGCGTACTGCGCGATCATGTAGGGCACTCAGTCACATAACGAGTCCCGTAAATGGTCTGCCCAATGGCGTATGTTATGATCAGTCATTACTCATATCAAGCATACATATGATGCGTATGGGCATGAGTCATGAGATTATACTAAGCATGTTATAAGGCAATGAATAGCAACGGGTATGGACCTATCAATGGGCCCTAAAGAGAACTACAATGCGGACATTTAACCAACATTGTACATACAATGTGGACGTCAAACCAACATTATTTTCTAGGCACGGCTTGCCATAAATATCATTTCACGAACCATGATAGACGTACATTGCAATGGACCCTAAGGACATCCATTGGGCCTCGATCCCTGGGCCTTGGATATATCAAATGAGCCGAATTGCATGGGCCTTACATTCTTCAAATGACTACATTAATGGGCCTCGCCAAGGAGCCTTATGTACATTGTAATGGTCCATGACTCATGGGCCATGAAATACATCAAAGTGGGACTACACACATGAGTTTTAAATATGTCCAATGGCCCATTCCATTTGTGCCCCATGCACATCAAATGGGCTTGAATCCCGTGGGCCTTATATAAAATAAGTGGGCCAGATTCTATGGGCATTGCATATGCCAAATGGGCCGAAACCCATGTGCATTACATATGCCAAATGGGCTTAATCCTGTGGGCCTTATATGTATCAAATGGGCCTGATCATTTGGGCCTCAGATATATACCAAGGTAGGCCTCAATGAATGGCTAAAGTTAAATCAATAAAGGGCCCTATACACATACCATTGTGGGGGCATTTGAACCATAGATCTGGCTCATTTCTAACTCAAGCCATAAAAATAAATTTACAAAAATAAATGAACGGTTTAGATGCAACACATGCATCATGGTGGGGGTCCGCTTTGAACCATGGATCTCACTTATTTTTACTCTCAAGCCTTAAGACGAATTTTCAAAAATGGTTGAACGGCTTGGATACCACACATGCATCATGGTGGCCCCACCATCCCAATGATGGACAGCCTAGATTAAACATATACATCATTGTGGGGCCAGCCAATTCGTTCCCACTGCCCTGCTGACGTGAGTACAGCAGCTGTGGAACTGCTATACGATGCAGCATCAGCTGCTTCAAACGGTAAAGGTGGGTCCCACGTGGGGCTCACCATAAGATTTATTTGTCATCCAACGGTTGATAAGGTCACTCAGACCTGAATGAATAGGAAAAAAATAAATTTCAGCGTGATCCAAAACTTCTGTGGGCCCCAAAAATGGTTTCAATGGTAGGTTCTAAGTCACCACTGTTTCCTTTGATGTGGGCCGCCTGAGCCTTGGATGGGCCTAAATTTTTGGTGGGGCCTGCTTCGGGTAGGGGTCCACCATGTGGATGGTCTAGATGGCAGGTAAACATTAAGGTGGGGCCCATGCTCAAGGCCGTGGGACCCTGCCCACGTCCGCCCGTCCGCTGGCGCGCGGCCAGCGTCCTGACACAGCAGCCTTGGTGCTGTGTGATTTTTTTTTTTAAATATGGAAACCCATTTTTTTGAGGATTTTCAGGTGTGCGGCCCACCCCAAGTAGATCCACTCCGTCCATCGCATTCCCAAGACTAAATTAGATCTATCAAGACCAATAACAGACATTTTCCAGCGCGTAACAAAAATCTGAGTAGATTTTAACGGTACCGATATTGTTTTCAACGCTATGGCCCACCAGGTACTTTGATCAACCTCATTTTTCGGCTCAACGCCTAAAATGAGTCAGGGGAGAGGATGGACGGCTTGGATTAGAAACATTCATCGAGGTGAGGCCTACATGAACAGCCCTTTCCCAAGCTTTGAAACAAAGCTTTTATTTGCTTTTTCCCCTCTTGACGTTCAGCGTCCAGGGGACGCTGGACGGTTTGTACATTGAGGTGGACCCTGCTGAGGTGGGCCACCATTGATGGATGGACACTTTTAAGGTGGGTCCCACTTATAAATGGCTTGGGTAGGATACAAGCCACATGGTGGGGTCCATTCAAGTGGGCCACATGGCCACATCATTGCACAAAGAAAAAATAATAATAATAATAAATGGAAAGAGAGGGAGAGAGAGATAGAGTGAGACACGCGTGATGGAGGGGCCCCGGCACTATGGGCCCTCCGTTTCAATCATCCAATCATATATCAAAGGTCCCCTTGCATATGGACCATCAACAAAAGATCAACGGTGGAGATCCCACTCCACTAGAAATGGATGGTCTAGATGACCTCTTTAATACAAGGAAAGTAAACATCATGATGGGGTCCATGGAGAATGGCCCCATCATGGAATGATCTTGATGATCAAGATGAGCAATTGGCCACATCTTAGGGTCCCAAGTGAGATCCAAACCATTGATCGGTTGGCCTCACTTGGCCCACCTTAAAAATATGAAAACTACTCTATCAAAGCACCCACCTCTTGATCTTCTTGGTCCGTTGGATAGCCGGTCTCCTAGAGCTTCACTTTGATGGTGGTGATGGGAAATGGATGGCTAGGATGATGGGATTTGGAGATGGGAAGTGGGCCACCAAAATGCACATTCTCATGAGAAGAGCTTGGACGTGAGAGGGCTCCCTTGCTTGGGTTTGGAGTGTTGAGAAATGAGAGAGAGAGAGGTGTGATTAATGAGAGATGGAGTGATGGGTGAGGTGAGTGATGGGTGAAGTGAGTGATGGGTGAAGTGAGAGGTTAGTTGACTTAGGTGGTTGCTTGTCTTGTGGAGAAAGGAAGCATGGGTGGGTGTACTTGACATGAGAGGTGATTGATGGGATTGATTGATGGGACATATTGTAGAGATTCCTTGGGATTTACAACGCGTGGTGTTTTTGCTTGAACTGAACGTGGGTCCGTATCTCATCGTCTGGGTATCGGATCGGTGCGTGAGTTGCGGCGTTGGAACCGCGGCGACGGTGCGGTCGCAATGATACAAGTCTCGGATTAAGCCGGCTCAAATGAATAGGATACGACTTACGGTCGTGCGCAACGTCAACCATAAGTCGCGGATTGCCAAAATTTGACGAGAAGGGTCGCGGGAATCAACGGAACAGTGCGGATTAGGATACGGGTCTTACAGCTCTCCCCACCTAATAAAAAATTTCATCCTCGAAATTTACACTACCATGGCAACTGACCATAACTCAAAGAGGAAATAGGGAACATAACATCATATATAATTAAGCACCATGATACATTATACAATCAATCATCGAAAAGATGGGGATAACGCTCGCGGATCTCTGCTCGCGCTCCCAAGATGCCTCATCCACACTATGGTGGCCCCACTGTACTTTTACCAAGGGAATGACCTTGGTTCTGAGGACCTGCTCCTTTCGATCGAGGATACGAACTGGCTGCTCAATATAAGAAGCGTCCTCACGAACCTCCAACGGCTGCCAATCGATAACAGGAACGACGTCTGACCCACACTTCCTCAACATAGAGACATGGAAGACGTTGTGGACGCCAGACAACTGAGATGGCAAGGCGAGCCGGTAGGCCACAGCGCCATTGCGCCCAGTGATCTCGAAAGGTCCTATGAATCTCGAGGCAAGCTTGCCCTTCGTCCCAAAACGAACTACACTCTTCATGGGTGAGACCTTGAGATACACATAGTCCCCGACAACAAACTCCAAGGGACGACGCCGACGATCAGCAAAACTCTTCTGCTGGCTCTGAGCTGTGCGCATCCTCTGTCTGATGATGTCGATAGCCTCTGACGTCTGCAGCACAAGCTCGGGACCTAGGAGACGTCGCTCTCCAACCTCGGTCCAACAACTCGGAGATCTGCACGGTCTGCCATATAATGCCTCAAAAGGAGCCATGCCAATGGTCGCCTGATAGCTGTTGTTGTACGCGAACTCAGCCAATCGCAGGTGCTCGTCCCAACTACCCGCGAAATCAATCGCGCAAGCCCGAAGCATATCCTCAAGGATCTGGTTGACCCTCTCGGTCTGACCATCGGTCTGCGGATGATACGCGGTGCTGAGCTGCAAATCAGTGCCCATCGCTCTCTGGAAGCTCCTCCAAAACTGAGACATGAACCTCGGATCTCGGTCTGAAACAATCGAGACGGGAAAACCATGCAATCTCACGATCTCATCAATGAACATCCTGGCGAGCCGATCTGTATGCCAAGTCTCATGAATCACAAGAAAATGTGACGACTTCGTCAGACGGTCCACAACAACCCAGATGGCGTCATGACCGCGCTGAGTCCTCGGCAAACCCAAGACAAAATCGGTAGATATATGCTCCCACTTCCATATAGGGACGCTCAGCGGCTGCAATAGACCAGGGGGTCTCTGGTGGTCGGCCTTGACACGCTGGCAGGTGTCACACTCGGCCACAAAACTGGCTATCTGGCGCTTCATCCCTGACCAAAAATACTGGCGTCTCATATCGCGATACATCTTCGTCGAACCAGGGTGGATAGAGAAACGCGATCGATGTGCCTCAGTCATAAGATCTCGGCGTAAATCAGGAATATCCGGGACACACAATCGGCCTCTGAAGCGAAGTCCACCGTCAGAACCAATCTGCCAATCCTTCTGACTCTCAGATGCTTCCTCCGCTCGGTAACCCTGTAACGACTCGTCTGTCTGCTGAGCCTTGATCACCCTTGCGACAAGAGAGGGTTGAATCGACGAGCTCGATAGCTAAACAATAGATGACTGCAGACCAAACTCAAAGTCGTACTCTGCTATATCCTCGAACATCCTCCACTCCTGAATCATCATATGCGCCACCAGGCCTCGTGGCTGACGACTGAGGGCATCCGCCACCACGTTCGCCTTGCCCGGGTGGTACTGAAGATCAAAATCGTAGTCCTTCAGGAGTTCCATCCAACGCCTCTGCCTCATGCTCAGCTCGGACTGAGAGAATAAATACTTCAAGCTCTTGTGATCGAAAAAGAGCTCGAATCTCACCCCATAAAGATAGTGTCTCCACACTTTCAGTGCAAAGACAACCGCTGCCAGCTCTAGATCGTGCGTAGGGTAGTTCAGCTCATGGACCTTGAGCTGTCGTGACGCATAAGCCACCGGCTTCCCGTGCTGCATCAGGACAGCACCTAAGCCAACTCGTGAGGCATCAGTAAATACGATAAATCCATCACTCCCAGAGGGAAGAGTGAGGACAGGAGCGGACGTGAGGCGGTCCTTCAACTCCATAAACGCCTGCTCACAAGCGTTGCTCCAAATGAACTCGGCACCCTTCCGGGTCAATCTGGTCAACGGGGCTGCAATGCGAGAGAATCCCTCAATAAAACGTCGGTAGTAGCCCGCCAAACCAAGAAAACTGCGGATCTAGGATGCATTCGTGGGCTGATCCCACTGATGCACGGCATTTATCTTCGAGGGGTCTACAGCGACACCCTGCCTCATCACTACATGGCCGAGGAACTTCACCTCCTGCCAGAACTCGCACTTCTCCAGCTTCGCGTAGAGCTGGTGTGCACGGAGGGTTTGCAATGTAATCTCAAGATGTCACTCATGCTCTTCACGAGTCCTCGAATATATTAGGATGTCGTCAATAAACACCACGACAAACTGATCAAGATATGGACGGAAGACCTCGTTCATCAACTGCATGAATACTGCGGGCGCATTGGTCAGTCCGAAGGACATGACTTGGAACTCAAAATGACTGTATCGCGTCCTAAAGGCTGTCTTCGGGATGTCCTCATCTTGAACCCGAACCTGATGATAACCGGACCGCAAGTCTATCTTTGAAAAGAACTGCGCCTCCTGCAGCTGATCAAACAAGTCATCGATCCTCGGAAGCGGGTACTTGTTCTTGATCGTGACCTTGTTGAGCTCGCAGTAGTCTACGCAAAGCCTCAACGAGCCATCCTTCTTCTTTACGAAGAGTACCAGTGCTCCCCACGGTGAACTGCTCGAACGAATGAAGCCTAGCTCGCGTAACTCGTCCAACTGCTTCTGCAGTTCCCGTAACTCCAATGGTGCCATACGATACGGGGCCTTCGAAATAGGCGCAGTACTAGGCACAAGATCAATCTGAAACTCAGTATGCCGACGAGGTGGTAATCCTAGAATCTCCTGAAACACATCAGGAAAACCACAAACAACCGGCAGCTGGTCGATACTCAAAGCAGTTGGCTCCTCAACGGCACACGATAACAGGCAAGAAAGCTGCCCTCCTCTGGGCTCGGCAACAAACTGAAACTCTGGAACGCCGGGTATGCAGAACGTGACTTTCCTCGCAGAACAGTCTAATATGGCGTAGTACTCGGCAAGCCAATCCATGCCCAGGATAACATCAAAACCGGACATCGGCAATACAAATAGGTCGGCAGGCAAGAAGATATCCCCAATCAAAATGGGGCAAGATGCGCAAAATCGGCCCAACACTGCGGTCTTCCCTAATGGCGTCGATACTACCAAATCCTCACGGGCAGACTCCAACGGCAAACCGGTCGATCGGCAGAAATCATCGGCGATAAATGAATGCGATGCACCAGAATCAAATAGTACATGTGCAATGCATGCAGAAACAGGAAGAGTACCCTCGATGACCCCTCCTGATGACTGAGGGTCCTGCTGGGCGGCATAGAATCTGTCCTGAGCCTGCTGGGGAGGTGTAGGTCCCCTCTGAGGTCTCTACTGCTGCTGTGGTCGCTGTGGGGGCCTAACCTGCTGCCTCTGCTGCTGTGGGGGATGTACAAGGGGCTGGTGCTGTGGTCGTTACTGCTGTGGTGGCTGTCGTGGAGGTGGATGTGGTGCCCTCGGCTGCTGCTGCTGCTACGGATGGGGACACTCGTGCCTACAATGCCCTGTACCACCGCACCCAAAGTAAGTACCTGTAAACGATCCCGAAGATGGTACTGGGGGTACTGCTGGTGCTCGGAATGCTGGGCGGGTCGTGCGCCGCTGCTGTGAATGATGCTGCTGATGGGAACTACTAGAGGGTGCCTTCCTCTTCTGATCTCCTCTCTGATCGCGAGCTCTCTGCACACTGGCCCAATGTGTCTCATATATCAGGGCTCTCTCTACTATCTCCTCAAATGTCGGAAGCATGTGTCCGATCACACGGCTTCGGAGGGCAGGACGTAAGCCGTTCTCAAAACGGCGGGCCTTCCGCCCCTCATCATCAACAAGATAAGTCACGAATCTGGATAGTGCGACGAACCGAGCCTCGTACTGGGACACAGACATGTCCCCCTGGACCAACGTCTCAAACTCTAGTCCGCGCTGCTGTCACACATGCTCGAGAAAGAACTTTCGGTCAAACCGGTCTATAAAGTCCTCCCAGGTCCACTCAAAATCGACAGCTACCGATCGGGCCACAGATGCCCACCAATACTGAGCCTCGCCCTGGGTAGTACATCTCATGGTGTCGAATATCTTCTCCACCTCGGAGCACCACAACTCTGTAGCAGTAGGGTCTGGCTCACCCCGAAAACGTGGGGGATCGTGCCGTTGGAAATCCTTGAGAAGAGCGCTCACACGCTCCTGCTCAGCCTCGGCTGGTGACACTGTGGGATGCCTGCTCTGCCCCTGAAGAATGGCGGTCATCGCCTGCAACATCTGCTGCAGCTGAGTAGCACTCACAGGTATGGTCAGATCCATACCTGTCTCAGAAAAATGAGTGGCATCCTCAGGCTCAAAGGCAGGACTATCTGGTGGTGGAGTAGGAGTAGCAGGTGGTAAAGCAGGAGCTGCGGGTGGTGGTGCGGGAGTCGCAGGTGGTGGAGCGGGATTCGCTCGGGTCGTTCTTCTAGCCATAATGTCTCCTACAGGAAGGAACAATGGCCTATCAGTCTTGAGAATTCTCGAAGGCACATACATTAAGAGTCTACGTCAGAAAATCGTTAAACCATTCAGACTCGGAACCCATTTATAGTAGATATGTGATGTGACCCTCAGGTATTCCCAAGTTATGCTCTGATACCAACTTCTGTCACGCCCCAAATCCGAAAATTAGATTCACATGAATCCCGATTGCTGAATCCGGTGCCGACAGCCTCCGTAGTGCCCCATTCTCGACTCCTGACAATCAAATGCTAGATTCCGATCCTGGGGTTCTACAAGGAGGATTTTCAGAATGAATTTTTTTTGTAATGGAGCATAACCACAAGCATAACCAAGTCACAAAACGACATCACCACATATCCACTATAACAAAATTTTAAGTACAAAGCAGAAAGGGAAATACAAAGTGATTAAAAAGCTCCAAAAGGTCCTAATGTGCACTCCTATCTCAGCGCTGCTGTCGTCCAACGCTACCTGCACGCAACTATCGTGCATAAGCTTACAAAAGCTTAGAGGGTGGTGTAAGTGTGTGCGTAAGGCAAACGCCAAGTGTACAGTATCAGAACAAAGCGGAAGTATGTGGTAAGTCCATAGAATCAACCATGACAAAGCTATGCGATGAGATATGAATGTCATCGGCCACACCGATACAATGCAAGGCCTATATAGCCGAATGTCATATGTGAAATGCAATCCAAGAAAGTCGGTACTCCTCAAGTACGTATATCAGTACAGTTCCTCTCTGGATATCACCGGGGTCCAATACACTTGCAGAGACTGCCACCTCCCTAGCTGCACAGTCAAGCAAGCGGATAAGACCTCACTATCCGCCTGACCAGTAGTATGCCAATACCTACCCGGCTCGTCGATAGTGAACTCATTTGCGAGCTAGTCAAACTCAGCATAGCTTATAGCCCTCTCACTTAGGCGGATAAGGCCACACCCCCTTCCAACCGACTACGACACAGTGGGAGACGCGGCCTACTGGTATTCGGCACTCGGGCGCTCATGTATCCACTTGGTCTAGACGCTGGAGCATCTCCTGGTACCAAAAAGGTTCTGGGACTTTCACCCAAGGACATCCAAAGTGCCCACAGTGCTAGAATATGCATTTTCGGTATCGAATACGGCCATCCACGATGTACCTGTGGAGCCACGGCCCTGATGTCGCTAGGGCGTGCAGTGACCAAGTCACACGTATGCGAGATGCATCAATCACACGACAAATCATGCAGAAGTCCAGCGCGTACTGCGCGATCATGTAGGGCACTCAGTCACATAACGAGTCCCGTAAATGGTCTGCCCAATGGCGTATGTTATGATCAGTCATTACTCATATCAAGCATACATATGATGCGTATGGGCATGAGTCATGAGATTATACTAAGCATGTTATAAGGCAATGAATAGCAACGGGTATGGACCTATCAATGGGCCCTAAAGAGAACTACAATGCGGACATTTAACCAACATTGTACATACAATGTGGACGTCAAACCAACATTATTTTCTAGGCACGGTTTGCCATAAATATCATTTCACGAACCATGATAGACGTACATTGCAATGGACCCTAAGGACATCCATTGGGCCTCGATCCCTGGGCCTTGGATATATCAAATGAGCTGAATTGCATGGGCCTTACATTCTTCAAATGACTACATTAATGGGCCTCGCCAAGGAGCCTTATGTACATTGCAATGGTCCATGACTCATGGGCCATGAAATACATCAAAGTGGGACTACACACATGAGTTTTAAATATGTCCAATGGGCCATTCCATTTGTGCCCCATGCACATCAAATGGGCTTGAATCCTGTGGGCCTTATATAAAATAAGTGGGCCAGATTCTATGGGCATTGCATATGCCAAATGGGCCGAAACCCATGTGCATTACATATGCCAAATGGGCTTAATCCCGTGGGCCTTATATGTATCAAATGGGCCTGATCATTTGGGCCTCAGATATATACCAAGGTAGGCCTCAATGAATGGTTAAAGTTAAATCAATAAGGGGCCCTATACACATACCATTGTGGGGGCATTTAGACCATAGATCTGGCTCATTTCTAACTCAAGCCATAAAAATAAATTTACAAAAATAAATGAACGGTTTAGATGCAACACATGCATCATGGTGGGGGTCCGCTTTGAACCATGGATCTCACTTATTTTTACTCTCAAGCCTTAAGACGAATTTTCAAAAATGGTTGAACGGCTTGGATACCACACATGCATCATGGTGGCCCCACCATCCCAATGATGGACAGCCTAGATTAAACATATACATCATTGTGGGGCCAGCCAATCCGTTCCCACTGCCCTGCTGACGTGAGTACAGCAGCTATGGAACTGTTGTACGATGCAGCATCAGCTGCTTCAAACGGTAAAGGTGGGTCCCACGTGGGGCCCACCATAAGATTTATTTGTCATCCAACGGTTGATAAGGTCACTCAGACCTGAATGAATAGGAAAAAAAATAAATTTCAGCGTGATCCAAAACTTCTGTGGGCCCCAAAAACGGTTTCAATGGTAGGTTCTAAGTCACCACTGTTTCCTTTGATGTGGGCCGCCTGAGCCTTGGATGGGCCTAAATTTTTGGTGGGGCCTGCTTCGGGTAGGGGTCCACCATGTGGACGGTATAGATGGCAGGTAAACATCAAGGTGGGGCCCATGCTCAAGGCCGTGGGACCCTGCCCATGTCCGCCCGTCCGCTGGCGCGCGGCCAGCGTCCTGACACAGCAGCCTTGCTACTGTGTGATTTTATTTTTTTTTAAATATGGAAACCCATTTTTTTGAGGATTTTCAGGTGTGCGGCCCACCCCAAGTAGATCCACTCCGTCCATCGCATTCCCAAGACTAAATCAGATCTATCAAGACCAATAACAGACATTTTCCAGCGCGTAACAAAAATCTGAGTAGATTTCAATGGTACCAATATTGTTTTCAACGCTATGGCCCACCAGGTACTTTGATCAACCTCATTTTTCGGCTCAACGCCTAAAATGAGTCAGGGGAGAGGATGGACGGCTTGGATTAGAAACATTCATCGAGGTGAGGCCTACATGAACAGCCCTTTCCCAAGCTTTGAAACAAAGCTTTTATTTGCTTTTTCCCCTCTTGACGTTCAGCGTCCAGGGGACGCTGGACGGTTTGTACATTGAGGTGGACCCTGCTGAGGTGGGCCACCATTGATGGATGGACACTTTTAAGGTGGGTCCCACTTATAAATGGCTTGGGTAGGATACAAGCCACATGGTGGGGTCCATTCAAGTGGGCCACATGGCCACATCATTGCACAAAGAAAAAAAAATAATAATAATAAATAGAAAGAGAGGGAGAGAGAGATAGAGTGAGACACGCGTGATGGAGGGGCCCCAGCACTATGGGCCCTCCGTTTCAATCATCCAATCATACATCAAAGGTCCCCTTGCATATGGACCATCAACAAAAGATCAACGGTGGAGATCCCACTCCACTAGAAATGGACGGTCTAGATGACCTCTTCAATACAAGGAAAGTAAACATCATGATGGGGTCTATGGAGAATGGCCCCATCATGGAATGATCTTGATGATTAAGATGAGCCATTGGCCACATCTTAGGGTCCCAAGTGAGATCCAAACCATTGATCGGTTGGCCTCACTTGGCCCACCTTAAAAACATGAAAACTACTCTATCAAAGAACCCACCTCTTGATCTTCTTAGTCCGTTGGATAGCCGGTCTCCTAGAGCTTCACTTTGATGGTGGAGATGGGAAATGGATGGCTAGGATGATGGGATTTGGAGATGGGAAGTGGGCCACCAAAATGCACATTCTCATGAGAAGAGCTTGGACGTGAGAGGGCTCCCTTGCTTGGGTTTGGAGTGTTGAGAAATGAGAGAGAGAGAGAGGTGTGATTAATGAGAGATGGAGTGATGGGTGAGTGTAACATCCCGAAAATCGGGGGGTCGAGTAAAAATCCAACTCCCGAGTTCCAAAATGTTATTTATGCAACATAGATATGTATGATTGAATGTTGTCTATGATAACGCATTAAACATGAGTGAGATTAAGCTAGAACAGCATATCATACTCCAGAGACAGTTAAATTAACAAGCGGAAGACTGTGATAGTATGTATAACATATATAAACTGTTGTATGCCTCCAGAGTGTGGATATGTTACCAGGTTATATACATACATGTATACTCTAAAAGTAGACAAAACGAATATACATGAGTGCGCTAAAAATATAAAATGACAAGTGTCAAAGTATTTAATCAACCTCCCTGTAATCCCGTCAATCAGAACACGCATAAAGGAGGGATCCTCCTCATCATCATCAAGTCCAGCTCCACCTCGCAGGCCGCGCCATCATCTGCAATCACAAAAGGGTCTGGTGGGTGTCCAGGAACACCGTCCCATAACGTGGGAGTGAGTAGCTAACTCAGTGGAATAATAGAGCAAGGATTAACATGTTCTCAAATCAATCATGCGATAATAGTAAAGCAGTAAATCAAACAATCCTAATACTGTTGTTAATGCAATTATGACATGACGTGATGTATGCCCTCACCGACGATCTCCCTCATACGGCAACATCTTACGACCGCGGCATGCCACACTCCCTAGAGTGCTCCACATCTTCTAGGCACATGCAATGCTATGGTGATATGATTTTCAAGTTGTTATTAGTCCATTCAAACAACAGGATTGGGAAACTAAGGTACTTCCCTTGTATCAATCCCAACACAGATCCTGTCTAGGGTCGTCACTCCTAGTAATCTCATACGATGTATATTTCGTAGGTCACTGCAAGGGCTGTCAGGGCTGTTGCTCGCACTCGTTGCACCACTCCCCCATCACCTTATCAATACAGGCCTACTGTACTCTACTGCAATGGAAGGGTCATCGCCTCCCGTGGACTCAGAATACGCTCGCGGTCACTACAAAGGACTCGTCGCCTGATCAGTGTAGGCCGACAGCTAGAATATAGTGTCCCATACCACCATAATCTGCTCACGAGTCTAAGTGCTCACTGGTCACTACGGGGAGGTTTGTGGCCTCAGCGTAGGCCGACAGCTCGACCACGGTGTCCCATACCACCATGCCCGGCTCATGAGTCTTCGTGGATCAAGGTACCATGGTTAATAGGGTTTACAATGGTAAGTTCAGTACCCTAGGTTCAAGCAGATATGACTCATGCAGGGTGAACATACAACGGCCAGTCGGGTTACTTGACGAGCTCGACTAGCACGAGCGCATCGCAAGTCGAACGACATGAAGTGCGTAAAACACTTCGCGTGGCCTAACCACTGCCGCCAACTCTAAACACGACTCGTGTTCATCGACACGTCGTTCGTGGCAAAGATAGGCTAACCACGATATTTCTTGGTTACCGACTGCCTGGACTACGTATAGTCCCAAACACATATGAATCCACGTCAGCGATCATGTGAGAGCATTGGAAATGAAATACATCCATGTGAGCATGTTAACACATGTTATAACGTACAACTTAAGTAAATCATCCTACACATGTCTTTCACACATATAATGAAATTATGCATATCGCCAACATATAGAAAATCCTTTCCATCAGCAAATTAATTGAGAATTCAATCTCAAACTAAATCATAAGGAAATCATCAAGCACATGTTATAACATATAACTTACATGAATCATCAAGCGCATGCATTTCATTCATATAATGAAATCATGCATATGGCTAACATGAAGGAAACCATTTACACCAGCATATTTATTGAGAAACCAATCTCAAACTAATCCATAACATCATTTAATTCAATACATACTAATACGAGCATTTATACAAGACTTACACTACACACTTAAGTCTACATATAGTATGTCGACCCGAAGTGCGCATTTAGGCAAATCTCTTCGCCAAACTAACTATGCACGCATTCCTAACATTCTAATGCGACAACAAACCATGTCAATCACGTCAGCAAAATATGAATGTAGACCGTACTTCCTACAAATGACTAAAATGCCCTAAATCTCATATTCTTCGTTAATTTACGAAACAGGAAACGGAGAGCATGTTGTACATGTCAAACGGCGATGCCGTCGATAATCTACTATTAAACGTCATTGAAAGCTTTGGAAACAGTCAATCAAAGCGTCTAAAATCCACACCTTTTCCCTTATAGGTGAAGTGATTCGAACAGAGCGTATACGCTTCGTCTACGGCGACTAAGGAACCTGATTTATGAGATTTATCAACTAACAAACTATAAAACTAAAGAAGCATTAAATCAGCAACTTTCTAGGGCATTTTCTTACCTGCAAATGCGGAGAAATCACCGGCAAAGTGATTGGAATACGCCGCTTAAGCACGTGCAGCAGCAGCAGGGAAAGCTCTCCCACCTTCTCTCACAAACTCTCACCTTTTCTCTCTCCCAATCTAGGATTTTTGCAAGTTCGGATGGGAGAGAGGAGTGAGGGTTTCAAGCCCTTTTATAAGCCCAAACTTGCCCGAAATAGACTCGAGAACAAGTTTCACTTGAGGGGTAACCAAATCGGGGCCGTTTCATTCCAAAAGATGCTTTCTAGTGGTCCCCTGGTCGATTGCGATCGGACTTAAGCTCATGCGTACCAGATGTAGCACGTATTAAGTTTTCAGTCTGGCAGGGTTCGCAGATCGCACGTGGCGGACCAGTTTCAGTTCAGCGGTCACCGCACGTAGATCAGGGCTGAAAGTCTCATGATAACAAATAGAAATTTTTCCTGATTCGAGGGTGTAATCTGGATGAATTCTGACGGTCAGAACGCTTAATACTGACGTGTCAAGTCGTGTGCCAGATTTGAATTTGAAATTCCAATTCTGTCCCTATTCGCGGTCTCTTCAGTCCGGGCTCAATGAAATAGTCTGTGATTATCGGTTTGACTTGATTTTCGAAATGATTGTCAAGTCTAGCTGGGTGGTTCTAACGGTCTAAGATAGGAAGTAACGGACTTTCGACGCGCGGTCTAGATCCAATACAAAATTTCAAAGTGGTCCAGAGAACAAACCCGCTTAGAGTTTGATCCGAGGTTATACAGTATTATGGAGTCATATGTTCTACTCGATTTGGGTCTTGTAGAACATATTTAAAGTGATCAGGGACTGTTTCCCAGCTACTCCAGTGTTGCGCTAGCTAACTTACGCTAAATTTCCATAGGAATTAATCCTAAGTGGTTTCTTTGGCTATGAAATTGGGTTCTGAGCGATTTTCCAGGTGTTTTAGTTGACCCATTGCCTAAGGACGTCAAATCTCATATTGGCCAAAATCTGGGGTGTTACAGTGAGGTGAGTGATGGGTGAAGTGAGTGATGGGTGAAGTGAGAGGTTAGTTGACTTAGGTGGTTGCTTGTCTTGTGGAGAAAGGAAGCATGGGTGGGTGTACTTGACATGAGAGGTGATTGATGGGATTGATTGATGGGATTGATGGGACATATTGTAGAGATTCCTTGGGATTTGCAACGCGCGGTGTTTTTGCTCGAACTGAATGTGGGTCCGTATCTCATCGTCTGGGTATCGGATCGGTGCGTGAGTTGCGGCATTGGAACCGCAGCGACGGTGCGGTCGCAATGATACAAGTCTCGGATTAAGCCGGCTCAAATGAATAGGATACGACTTACGGTCGTGCGCAACGTCAACCATAAGTCACGGATTGCCGGAATTTGACGAGAAGGGTCGCGGGAATCAACGGAACAGTGCGGATTAGGATACGGGTCTTACATAATGCAAGACGTGAATGCTATTAGCCATACCAAGACCATGAGATGCGAGATATGAATGTCATCGGTTACACCAATGCAATGCAAGGCCTACATAGCCGAATGTCATATGCGAAATGTAATCCAAGCAAGTCAGTACTACTCAAGTACACATATCAGTACAGTTCCTCTCTGGATATCACTGGGGTCTAATACACTTCACAGTGACTACCACCTCCCTAGCTGTACAGTCAAGAAAGCGGAATAGACCTCACTATCCGCCTGACCAGTAGTCTGCCAATACCGACCCGGCTAGTCGATAGCGGACTCATTTGTGATCTGGTCAAACTCAGCCTAGATTATGGCCCCCTCACTCAGGCAGATAAGGCCACACCCCCTTCCAACGGACCACGACACAGTGGGAGATGCGACCTACTGGTATTCGGCACTTGGGCCCTCGTATATCTACTCGATCTAGACGTTGGAGCATCTCCTAGTACCAAAAAGGTTTTGGGACTTTCACCCAAGGACATCCTAAGTGCCCACAGTAATAGAACCAAGTATTTTCGGTTCCGATACAGCCATCCATGATACATCTATGGAGCCACGACCCTGATGTTGCTAGGGCGTGCAGTGATTAAGTCACACATATGCGAGATGCATGAATCACGCATTCAAATCATGGAAAAATCCAGCGTGTACTGCGCGATCATGTGGGGCACTCCGTCTCATAACGGTTCTCATAAGTGGTCTGCCCAATGGCATATGCTATGATCAGTCACTACTCAAATTAAGCATACATATGATGCGTATAGGCATGAGTCATGAGATTATACTAAGCATGTTATAAGGCAATGAATAGCAATGAGTATGGGCCTATTAATGGGCCTTAAGGAGAGTTACAATGCGGACGTTTAACCAACATTGTACTTACAATGTGGACGTCAAACCAACATTGTTCCTTAGGCACGGCCCGCCATAAGTAACATTACATAAATCATGAAAAATCACACATTGCAATGGACTCTAAGGACATCCCGTTGAGCCTCGACCCATGGGCCTTAGATGCATCAAATGGGCCGAATCACATGGGCCTTGCATTCATCAAATGGGCTACGTTAATGGGCCTCACCAATAAGCCTTATGTACATTGCAATGGTCCATGATCTATGGGCCTTAAGATACATCAACGTGGGCCTCACAACTTGGGCCTTATATGCATCAAATGGGCTTAATCTTATGGCCTCATCAAATGGGCCTAATTCCCATACGCCTTGTATATATTAAATGGGCCAGATCCCATGTCAAATGGGCCTAAACCCATGGGCCTTATATATGTACACCAAGGTGGGCCTCAATGAATGGCCACAAATAAGTCAACATGGGCCCTATACACATACCAAGGTGAGCCCATTTGAACCATAGATCTGACTTATTTTTAGCTCAAGCCATAAAATGAGCTTGTAAAATGGATTGACGGATGGGGTGCAACACAAGCATCATGGTGAGGGGTACACATAAAGGTTGGACGGCATGGATGCAACACATGCATCAAGGGTGGGGTCCATTGACCATCCAGCACTAAGCCAGGTGGCTGGATGACTTTGATAAAACACATACATCAAAAGGGGTCCCACCGTCAAATATCACAGGGGACTCCACCGTCCGCCTAGACAGTGGATGAAAAACACATACTGCATTGTGGGTCCCATGTGGGGCCCACCATAACATTTATTTTCCATCCAATACGTTGATAAGGTCACTCAGACCTGAATGAATAGGAAAAACAAATTTTAGCTTGATCCAAAACTTCTGTGGACCCCAAAGAGGTTTTAATGGTAGAATTCAATCGCTACTGTTTTCTTGTGGTGTGGGCCACCTGAGATGAAGGCCCACCATATGAGTGGGTTGGATGATAAATAAACATCAAGGTGGGACCCACGGCTGGAGTCGTGGGACCTGCTCGTCCACCCGCCAGCCGCTGGCGCGACGAGCTTCTGACACAGCAGCAGTTGCTGCTGTGTAGTTTTTTTTTAAAAAAAAACCCATTTTCTGGGGTTTTTATCATGTGGGGCCCACATCTGATGAATCCAGTCTAGCCATTGGATTCTACAGCTCATAATAAATTTAATGAGTCCGATATCGGGCCTCTTTCGACGTGTAAAAGAAATCTAAATAGATTTCAATGGTAATAATGTTGTTTTCAACACTATGGCCCACTAGAAGGTTGGATCAACTTCATATTTTGGCTCAACGCCTAAAATAATATGAGGAAAGGGATGGACAGTATGGATTGAATACATACATCAAGGTGGACCCTAAACAAGTGGCCCATCCCATAGGCTTGGAATCAAGCCCATATTTGTGTTTTCCTTCCAGCGACGTCCAGCGTCTGGACGTGTTTTTTTTTTTGGCTTATCAAATGCAATCAAGGTGGGCCCTGTTTAGGTGGGCCACCACAAATGATACATTTAAGATGGGCCCCACTCATGGACGGCTTGGATAAAATACATATATCATGGTGGGGTCCATCCAAGTGGGTCATACGGCCGTTTCATCACACACAAAGAAATAAAATGAATGAAAAGAGAGCGAGAGAGAGATAGAGTGGGACACGCATGATGGAGGGACCCCAGCACTATGGGCCCTCCATTTCAACCATCCAATCATACATCAATGGGTCTCATTGCATATGGACCTTCCAGATAAAAGATCAACGGTGGCTATAAAAGTCATTTTAGCCTCGGTTGCTAAAATTGAGGCTAAAGCCTTTATCCATATGGGGGTTTCAACCTCGGTTTGGATAATTAAGGCAAAACTAAGGCTAAAGGCTTTAGCCTTAGTTTTGAACCGAGGCTAAAGTCCCCTTTTCTTGTAGTATGTCTGATTGCATATATTGCTTGAAACTACAAGCAGAGAGAGATGTTGATGAGATTTTCACCCAAGCGACTCTTCGGCCGATGAAGTCTAATGCCAAAGAAATCTGTGTAAGTGTCATTTGGTTTTGATGTGCATTGGCTGTCTTCTTTGTCTTATACAAGATTTTAAAGGAGCATGGGGCTCATGACCCCAAAAGAAGATTTAGCCATTCTAAGGCATTTTTCTAAAATCAAGTCCTTAATCAAATTGGCCATCCATTGGCTTTTGTATGGTGGGATACTTGGAGACAACATGTCCTTTGTCTCAAGAAGTTTGTTCTGAAATTGCCATTTCTTTCTTTCACCTAATGTTCAGTCTTAAAAACACAATGTTTCTAGGAAAAAACTCCTTTGTTAGCTACATTGTACTTAGTGCTCTTTGCCTCCCGATATAATGTAATCATTATAATTTCTCCATTTCTCTGTGTGTTGTCTTCACTGTAACTTAGCTGCATTGGTCCTTTCGAATACTATTGTTTAGTTTTTGGCTTTTTGCTAATCCTTTACTTTTGAGATGACTTAACATTGGGGAGATAAATAGACCCTCCTTAAAAATGTTCATTTCCTATGGGCAACATTGGAGGAGCCTGGCCAAATGACTGCATCTCTGGTTTTATGGTTTTACTTATACATTCCTATATTGATTACTTAAGCATGACGGTTATGTGCATTCTTTCAGGTGGATGTTGCATGTGGGAGGATTGGAGCTGCATATTTCAGATTCAAGCATCTGGTACGTCTCTTGTCAAGAATGCACATGTGTAGTTATCATTGTGGTTACAATTATTCGTTATGTGACAGGTTTTCAGGTGAGATGAACGACTTTCAAAATAAAATAGTTGGCAGTTTTGAGAAGCGATTCCCAATGCCATTTTATGTGTAAATGCATATTTCAGATTCAAGCATCTGGTACGTCTCTTGTCAAGAATGCACATGATTGGAGTGGCCTGGCCATTTGGACAGGCCGTATTTATGTATTTGCTCAAAATTGATGGAGCAGACCCGGATGTGTGTCGGAGCTATCCGGAAGAGCGGGGGTCCCTTGAAGGTGAAAACCGCTGTTATGACCATGATGAAGCTGTCCATTTCCTATGGATGGCATTGGAGGGGCCTGACCATTTTGACAGGCCGTGTTTATGTATTTGCTCAAAATTAATGGAGCAGACCCGGATGTGCATCGGAGCTATCCAGAAGAGCAGGGGTCCCTAGAAGGTGGGAACCTCTATTATGATTATGATGAAGCTGTCCATTTTCTATGGACGACATTGGAAGGGCCTGACCATTTGGATAGGCCATGTTTATATTTGTATTTATAGGGAGCACACCCTTAACCTAAACCCGAATCAATTCTCAAATCCCAAAACATTTAACCTAAACCAAAACCAAAACCTATAACCTAAACCTGAACCCATTCTCAAATCCCAAAACCTATAACCTAAACCAATAACTTATAACCTAAACCGAAACCAAAACCTATAACCTAAACCCGAACCCATTCTCATATCTCAAAACCTATAACCTAAAACTGAACCCATTCTCATATCCTAAAACCTATAACCTAAACCAAAACATATAACCTAAACCAAAACCAAAACCTATAACCTAAACCCGAACCCATTATCAAATCCCAAAACCTATAACCTAAACCAAAACCAAAACCTATAACCTAAACCCGAACCCATTATCAAATCCCAAAACCTATAACCTAAACCGAAACCAAAACCTATAACCTAAACCCAAACCCATTCTCAAATCTCAAAACCTATAACCTAAAACCTTAACCTATAACCTATAACCTAAACCTAAACCTATAACCTAAATCAAAACCAAAACCTAAACCTATAACCTATAACCTAAATCAAAACCCATAACCTAAACCAAAACCAAAACCTATAACCTAAACCCGAACCCTTTCTCAAATCCTATAACCTATAATCTAAACCTAAACCTAAACCTATAACCTATAACCTAAACCAAAACCAAAACCTATAGCCTAAACTCTAACCCATTCTCAAATCTAAAAACCTATAACCTAAATCAAAACCAAACCTAAACCTATAACCAAAATCAAAACCTATAACTTAAACCTAAACCTTAACCTAAACATATAACCTATAACCTAAATCAAAACTAAAACCAAAACCTAAAACCTAAACCAAAATTAACCAAAACCTATATCCTAAACTTGAACCCATTCTCAAATCCTATGACCTAAACCCTAAACCTAAAACTAAACCTAAACTTATAACCTATAACCTAAACCAAAGCCTATAACCTAAACCCAAACCTTAACCTAAACTTATAACCTATAACCTAAATCAAAACCCAAACCAAAACCTATAACCTAAACCTATAACCTATAACCTAAATCAAAACCTATAACCTAAACCAAAACCAAAACCAAAACCAAAACCTATATCCTAAACTCGAACCCATTCTCAAATCCTATAACCTATAACCTAAACCTAAACCTAAACCTAAACCAAAAACCTATAACCTGAACCAAAACCTATAACCTTAACCAAAACCAAAACCAAAACCTATAGCTTAAACCCGAACCCATTCTCAAATCCAAAAACCTATAACCTAAACCTAAACCACTAACCTATAACCTAAATCAAAACCAAACCCATAACCTATAACCTAAACCCGAACCCATTATCAAATCCCAAAACCTATAACCTAAACCGAAACCAAAACCTATAACCAAAACCCAAACCCATGCTCAAATCCCAAAATCCAAACCTAAACCTAAACCTAAACCTAAAACCTAAACCTAAACCTATAACCTAAACTCAAATCCCTAAACCTAAACCCAAACTTAATCCTATAACCTAAACTCAAATCCCTAAACCTTAACTTATAACCTAACCTAAACCTATACTTATAACCTAAATTTATTCTCAAATCCCAAAACCTATAACCTAAACCTAACCTTTCCCTAAACCTATAACCTAAACCTAGACCTAAACCTAAACCTATAACCTAAACTCAAATTCCTAAACCTTAACCTATAACCTAACCTAAACCTATAGTTATAACCTGAAACTATTCCCAAATCCCAAAACCTATAACCTAAACCTAACATTTCCCTAAACCTATAACCTAAACTCAATTCCCTAAAGCTAAACCTACACCTAATCCTAATCTCAACTCCCTAACCTAAACCTAAACCTTAACTTGAAAACCCAAACTTAAACACAATCCCAAACCTGAACCCGATTTCCTAAACCTAAACCATAACCCATTCTCCAATTCAAAAACCTATAACCTAAACCAAAACCAAAACTAAATCTTATAACCTAAACCCGAACCCATTCTCAAATCCCAAAACCTATAACCTAAACCAAAACCAAAACCTATAACCTAAATCCGAACCCATTCTCAAATCCTAATACCTATAATCTAAACCTAAACCTTAACCTAAACCTATAACCTAAACCAAAACCAAAACCTATAACCTAAACCCGAACCCATTCTCAAATCCTAAAATCTATAACCTAAACCTAAACCTATAACCTAAATCAAAACCTATAACCTAAACCAAAACCAAAACCTCTAACCTAAACCCGAACTCATTCTCAAATTCCAAAACCTATAACCTAAACTTAAACCATAACATAAACCTATAACCTATAACCTAAATCAAAACCAATAACCTAAACCAAAACTAAAACCTATAACTTAAACCCGAACCCATTCTTAAATCCAAAAACATATAACCTAAGCCTATAACCTAAACCAAAACCTATAACCTAAACCAAAATCGAAACCTATAACTTAAACCCGAACCCATTCTCAAATCCCAAAACCAATAACCAAAACCAAAACCTTAACCTAATCCTATAACCTAAACTCAAATCCCTAAACCTTAACCTATAACCTAACCTAAACCTATACTTATAACCTAAAACTATTCCCAAATCCCAAAACCTATAACCTAAACTCAATTCCCTAAACCTAAACCTACAACTAGTCCTAATCTCAACTCCTTAACCTAAACCCAAACTTAAACTTGAAAACCCAAACTTAAACCCAATCCCAAACCTGAACACGATTTCCTAAACCTAAACCATAACCCATTCTCAAATCCAAAAACCTATAACCTAAACCAAAACTAAAACCAAAACTTATAACCTAAACCTGAACTCATTCTCAAATCCTAAAACCTATAACCTAAACCAAAACCAAAAGCTATAACCTAAACCCGAACCCATTCTCAAATCCTAATACCTATAACCTAAACCTAAACCTTAACCTAAACCTATAACCTAAACCAAAACCTATAACCTAAACCACAACCAAAACCAATAACCTAAACCCGATCCCATTCTCAAATCCTAAAATCTATAACCTAAACCAAAACCAAAACCTCTAACCTAAACCCGAACTCATTCTCAAATCCCAAAACCTATAACCTAAACCTAAACCTTAACATAAACCTATAACTTATAACCTAAATCAAAACCTATAACCTCAACCAAAACTAAAACCTATAACCTAAACTCGAACCCATTCTCAAATCCAAATACATATAACATAAACCAAAACCTATAACCTAAACTAAAACCGAAACTTATAACCTAAACCTGAACCCATTCTCAAATCCCAAAACCTATAACCTAAACCAAAACCTTAACCTAATCCTATAACCTAAACTCAAATCCCTAAACCTCAACCTATAACCTAACCTAAACTTATACTTATAACCTAAAACTATTCCCAAATCCCAAAACCTATAACCTAAACTCAATTCCCTAAACCTAAAACTACACCTAATCCTAATCTCAACTCCCTAACCTAAACTTAAACCTAAACTTGAAAACCAAAACTTAAACCCAATCCCGAACCTGAACCCGATTTCCTAAACCTAAACCATAACCCATTCTCAAATCCCAAAACCTATAACCTAAACCAAAACCAAAACCAAAACTTATAACCTAAACCCGAACCCATTCTCAAATCCCAAAACCTATAACCTAAACCCGAACCTAATCTCAAATCCTAATACCTATAACCTAAACCTAAACCTTAATTTAAACCTATAACCAAAACCAAAACAAAATCCTATAACCTAAACCCGAACCCATTCTCGAGTCCTAAAATCTATAACCTAAACCTAAACCTATAACCTAAATCAAAACCTATAACCTAAAATAAATCCAAAACCTCTAACCTAAACCCAAACTCATTCTCAAATCCCAAAACCTATAACCTAAACCTAAACCTTAACATAAACCTATAACCTATAACCTAAATTAAAACCTATAACCTCAACCAAAACCAAAACCTATAACCTAAACCCGAACCCATTCTCAAATCCAAAAGCATATAACCTAAACCTATAACCTAAACCAAAACCTATAACCTAAACCAAAACCGAAACCTATAACCTAAACCCAAACCCATTCTCAAATCCTAAAACCTATAACCTAAACCTAAACCTTAACCTAATCCTATAACCTAAACTCAAATCCTTAAACCTTAACCTATAACCTAACCTAAACCTATACTTATAACCTAAAACTATTCCCAAATCCCAAAACGTATAACTTAAAATCAATTCCCTAAACTTAAACCTACACGTAATCCTAATCTAAACTCCCTAATCTAAACCTAAACCTAAACTTGAAAACTAAAACTTAAACCCAATCCCGAACTTGAATCCGATTTCCTAAACCTAAACCCATTCTCAATTCCCTAAAGCTATAACCTATAACCTAAACCTAAACCTAACCTAAACCTATAACCTTTCCCTACACCTTTAACCTAAACCTAAACTTAAAACCTAAATGTATTCTCAAATCCTTAAATCCAAACCTACACCTAATCCTAATCTCAACTCCTTAACCTAAACCTAAACTTGAAAACCCAAACCTACACCCGATCCCGAACCTGAACCCGATTTCTAAAACCTAAACCTTAACCTATAATCAAGTTCCCAAAAGCTATAACCTATAATCTAAACCTAAACCTAAACCTTAACCTTAACCTAAACCTAAACGAAAACCTTAACCTATAACCTAAACTTAATTATAACCTATAGCCTAACCTTAACCTAAACGTATAACCTACACCTAAACCAAAACCTATAATCATATGGTGAGACCATTTCTTTTGTGTCAATTTCATTCTTCTTTGAGTTTTTTTTTTTTAATTCATTAAGGAAAAAAAAAGTGGTTATACATGATGCACTTCTTTCACTTTATCTTTCTTTTCCCCAATGGGCATTCTAATTTATGAATGACATGACTGTTTGTAGGATGATGGAATATATGAAGCCGTTGAAATATTAGGGTAAAGTCGAGCACATTTCTCTAATGAAGCCAAAGATTTGTATTTTCAGCATTATTGTAATTGTAATCGTAATTATTTAAATGAATTGGATTGTAATTGATTGAATGAAGGATTGTAATTGATTGTAATTGAATGAATGAATGATTATACAGGTGGTAATTGAATGAACAAATGATTATATATAATTTTTTATGTATGAAATAGTTACGGATATTGACCGTAGCCACTAATCTGATAGGTGTAGCCTTTTCAATTTTGGCATATTGCTATGGACTTTTAGTTACAAATAATATCCATAGCTGTATGAAGTTTTTGCTATAGATATAATTGCTACGAATTATATCTATAGCTATTGCAGCCTATAGCTATGGATTAAGTCCGTAGCCATAGGTTCCAGACCTATTGTTATGGCACTTACGACTACGGTCGTGCTACGGACTAAAACCATAGCCATAGGTCTATGGCTACGGATTTTATCTGTAGCCTTTGCCCCTTTTTTTGGTAGTGTACTCTGACACGGTCATTCCTCCCTGTCGGAGGCAGAGAAACTCACCCTCCTTTTCATTATGGTAAGCGAGGGGAAGTACTTCTCATGAAAGCGAGTCTCAAATGGGTCCCATATCCACACGTGTCCTTCGGGAACTATTTATATGATGTTGTCCCACCATAGACTAGCCTCATTCTTGAACATATATGTAACCAACGCTACTTACTCTACCTCAGTATAGTGCAATGGTTTCAACATATTGGATATATGATCCAACCAGTACTCAGCCTCCTCGAGTCTGTGAGTACCCGTAAAAGTGGGAGGACGGAAACACTAAAAGTGCTAAAAAAGACCACCGGTATTCATATCCCCATCAGGCTGCACAGGTGGTGCAGGCGAGACCATATTCAGGTTTTAGGCAATGGCCCCCACAATAGTGCCCCAAACTTGCTGCCGTTGTTGCATTAGGAGCATCATCTGCTCTAACCTATCAAGGGGAGGAGTCTCCCGAGGCATGTGTGGCATCGATGAAGACGCACAGTTTTATTCTAGAACCAGTGGTGCACAAGGTGTTGGCACATTGGTGGGGCCAGTGGCCGGCTGTGAATCTGGCATAGTCTCAATATTCGAGCCCAAACTGGGGTCCGTATGGCTATTGCTCTGGGGAGGTGCCCCATCAATCGTTTCGCCAAGTGCAAGATGTGCAATGTTCAGAGTGTTTTTAGGAGACATTCCCTATATACAACATAGGGTGTAATATGTGTAAGATTTTGAAGAATAACACACACAATTCTCTAAACATTCTAAACATCTCAATTCAAAAGAAGCTTCATGCATTTCATTTAATCAAAATTGTCGTGATACATATGATTTGGCATTACAAAAATCATGACAAAAGATGCATGTGAACTAAATTAGTAAAAGTTTTAACACAAACTATTCTAACACCCAACTAAGCCAACAAGGGCTGTTACATAGAAAAGTGAGAAACAAAGTAAAACAACAGGCGACTGCTACATATGACTAGTCCGCTAACATTGGTGAGGGCGGAGGTTCCCCCTTATCCTGCATACAACATAAGAGAGTCTTCAAGGTGCGAGAGATCTTTTTAAATTTTTGTTTCAGATAAGCCTGATTCACTTCAAGCTTTTACTTCAACTCGGCCTGATTTTCTTCTATCTTAGCCATACGGGCTTCTAAGGTGGGCCGATCACGGTGGTCCTCACGAGTAGTAGTAGGAGGTCCCCCATCTGAATCCTGGGCCTCCTCTTCTTCCTTACTGCTTTCCTCATCATTTCCTTGCTCAATGCTTTCCTCTTCATCGCCTTCTTCGTCTTCGCTCTCTTCTTCAATTTCATCCCCGGACTCATCAAGCCTTACTTGTCGTTGCCTGGGGCCTATGCCCATATTGTTGAGCGTAGTGTCATTGATGATATGGATCGAGGCATGGTTCTCCATATGGAGTCAAAAGTCAAAGTTTTGGGCAATCTTATAAATAAGTTGACCAAAGGGAAGTGAGGCATCTCCCCATGTAGACCGTGCAGTACCCATAATCTGAGACAATACTAATGTAGGCAGGCATAACTTATCTCCCTGACCAGCTCTGTATTAGAAATCCACCATGAGCCAAGTACACTCCGTGCGGTTACTCCACCTAGGATATACGTTATACATAAATATGTGGTGGAGCAAGCAGAAATTGTTTGTCATTTTGGTCGATGCAAGGCAATTTCCTTGCCTCCACCGCTCAAGCTGCCACAAAGTAAACAGGTGGCGATTCCTTTCTCGTTCGCTAGCGAGGTTTGTCTCGCAAGCATGTACAAGTCCACACTCCATACCCATGATACGAGCTATCATTTCTACATTGACTATGGCCTCCTCCCTTTCCAAAGGGATAGTAAACTACAGCGGCTCCAGTAATGGGTCCCATATATGAGCAGAGAAGGCACGCACTGCTCCTTCACTTACATGGGTATTTCCTTCAAATATGGGACCCCATCCATTTTCCAAGAGCATGTCCATCAGTGGGTACAACCCGAATAACCTTTCATCCACACGAGCCTCGAATATAACTTTTCAGTTACAGAACTTAATTCAACGCCCACTGGTAGTGATCGTTCGATAAGGATTCGTGGGTCAAGATCCCATTTTAATTTTCTCTCTCGTTTGGCATTCGTGCTTGTTTCAACGCCCGTATTCTTCCTTGAACAGGTTGGGTGGCTGGACCCGACTTTATCCATGGATGCTCTCTTCTTTCCCATAAGGGAAAAGAGTGTTGAGAGTGAGAATATGGTGGTAACTAGCTTGAAGAGTGCTATGGAGGTGGAAAAACTTGGGCATTGAAGTGAATGGGAAAGTTTATGTATTTTGAGACACAAAGATGGGTTTGTGTGCTCAAATGAGGAGAAATAAGGGAGATAGAAGGTTGTAGGAGATGGGTTTGAGAGAATGGTGGAGGATGGGTGTGTAATGTAGAAGAAGAAAGATATTGAGTGTATGGAATGGATATTTGAGAGCGAAAGTGGAATTTTAGATGGGTCTGGAGCTTAAAATGGGAGTGAAATGGAGTGGAAGAGCTAAAAGGGGTTTAAGTGGAAGGTCCCATATGTGAAACAGGGCCCCACACATGTGGTGAGGGCGGTGGGCCCCCGGAACCATGGGCCCACCGCAGGCCGCTAGAGGTATGGACGGTGCATCACCGACCGGGTGGTGCCGCCGTGGTCCCCTGGACTGTTAACGGTGCCTCCACCTGGGGGCAGTGGCCACCACCTCTCGAGATGACGAAATCATGCGAGGGACTCTATGGGTCCCTTTGAAAATTAGGCTTTGGGCCCCTACGTCCGGGTAATGTATTTTCTTGGTTCATTTCGCACATATTCATGCCTTTTGGCGTGTTTCAAGTTTAGAATTTTCCGAATAATAGATTAAACCCATTGATTGACGATCTAGAAAGGAATTGAGATCATTTCACTTGATCTCAGACGTATACGGGTTACATTTCAGCTGTCAATCTTACCCATCGGTGAAACTTGGGATCCTACGATCATTTCTATAATTTTTTTCACCCCCTCCTAAGTTAAAGCGCATTAGACTGTTTCATGTTACCATAACCTAGGTCTAGTTTAATCTAAATCATGCTCTGATACCATCTTGTAATGTCTCGAAAATTGGAGGTCGAACAGAGCTCAACTCCTAAGATCCAATGCATCACTTATGCAACATATATAATGATTTTTAAATTTTATCAATATTTAAACATGAGTGGGATTACACTAAATCAGCATACCATACTCCAGAGTTAATGTACTTAAGCAAGCGAAAGACTGAGATAGATATATAGAGTACAAACGTGTTTCATAGCCTCCAGAGTATGAATATGTTACCGGACTGAATATATACATATGTTGTTTCAAAATATACAAAATGGCAAAATGTGAATGTACGACTAATCCATATAATCCCTGCAATCCCGGCGACGCAGCTCTAGGCTTACACAGACCCGCATAAGAGTTACACGTAGGAGAACTCCTCGTCTAAGAAATCCATCTCCGTCGTGTAAGCCTCATCGGAACCTACATCTAAATCAGAGTTTGGTTGGTGTTTTAAAACACCATACCAGAATGGGAGTGAGTGATCAACTCAGTGGTACTACAAGGCAAAGGTTAACATGTTATCAATTCAATCAAGCAGTAATGATAAAATAATACAGCAATCACTTCCTAATTATTCTTGTTAATTCAGGAATGATATGTAGTAATGATGCATGCCCTTACCTGCACTCTCTCAGTGACTTCATCTAACGATCGTGCATGGCAAACTCCCTAAACGTGCACTTTCTCGCCAAAGCACATGCAATGCTGTGCATGGTCTTGTTAGCCAAATAATTGATTAGGCATCTTCACACAGTAGATTCGGAAAGCTAAGGCACCTCCCTTTATATCACTAACCCCAAACGATGATCTATCTAGGGTCGTCAATCCTAGTTAATCACATACAATAGGCAAGTTGTAGGGCATCACCCCCAATGAAAGTAGTGGATAGGTAAATTCAAGAGTTTACACTTGAGGTCACTATGGGGAGGCTCGTTACCTCAGTGTAGGCCTAGTTTATACTTGAGGTCACTACGGGAAGGCTCGTCACCTCAGTGTAGGCTGAAAACTCAAATACAGTTTCCCATACCACCGTATTTGGCTCACCAGTCTAGGTTGCTCACTGGTCACTACGGGGAGGCTCGTCACCCCAGCGTAGCTCGACAGCTCAACCATGGTGTCTCATACTACCATGCATGGCTCATGAGTCTTAGCAGATCGTAGTACCATAGTTGAAATGGGTCTTTACAATGGTGGGAGTATCCTAGATTTAAGTAGTAGCGTCCATACATGGTGAACACACAATATGCCAATCAGGTTATTTAGCAAGTTTGATTGGTACGAGCATAGACTGAATTAATTGACATGGAGTGCGTGAGCACTCCACGTGACCTAACCACTGTCGACAATCACCATATGACTCAAATTCATCAAACTTATCCACTATGGCAAAATTAGTCCAGCTACTCAGTCGGAAATCGTTACCGATTGCTTAGACTACATAGTAGTCCTAATCATATTCAGATGCAATAGGTAGTCACATTTGTTAATCATAACAACATTTAATAAATAATTCAAACATAATTCTCATTTGAGCATTTTATCAAACACATTGAACATATTGATTTACATATGCATTTTATCCATAAATCACATAGTGGCAATTTATATTACATGAAGGAAATTATAGATATGAATAAGGTAGTTGAGAATCCTATCTCAACACCCTTATTAAAAATGATTCATCAAATAATTTCTCATTTAGTCATTTTATCAAACACTTAGACTAACATTACTACATATGTGAACTGGATTAGTTATAGCATATATTATGACAAATCCTTTCGCAAAGGAGTTTTCATACATACAACGAACATGTATTCTAGATTAATAGTCATGGTAAGCATAAATTAGGATTGCACTTTCATTCAAACATTTCAAAAAACACATGAAATGCATTATATATTCACATAGTTCACACACATGTATAGTTTATCGAATACATCGTAACTAAGATCATATGGCAATAATCAAGTCAGACATAAATCATTGCTGACATTGAAAGCCTTGAAAACCATAACTTAAATGTTTATAGTCTGCACCTTTCGTCGGATAACTCATTTTGAACTCAGTTCGAATCCTACACACCCGAATATAGAACAACGGTACCTAAACATTGAAATAGGTTTGCAATTTCATTGATTACCTACCTGGGTTTCTAAAATAAGATTAGGGTTAGGATTTCTTACCCAATTTGTAGCTAGAATCGATGGTGTAGTGATGGTGGGGTGGCGATTCGGTATGTGGTGCAGTGGGAGTGAATCCCAGCATCAATCTCCCGAACTCTCACTCTACTCACTCTTTTCTCCTCTTTTCTCTCTTCTCTCTCCTAGGGTTAGAGAAATTCAAATGGAATGAGAGAGGGGTGGTTTAAGGTCCCTATATAGGCTCAAAAGTGATGTCAATGGCCCAGAGCCATGCTATACTTAGGTCATTGCCAAAGGGTGCTTATTTTTTACAAACAGGGCCCTTAGGAAGGTCCATTTCTCACTTGTGTCATGGATCAAGTTCCCTGACAATGGATCTGCACCAGGACTGTTTTTATGGTGAGATCTGACAAACTAACCGGTCGTGAAGGACCTGCATCAGATCAACGGTCATCGTCCCTCGATCAGGGCTACAAGTATACCTATTGGTGTGGGGAAATTTTCCTGACCCATGGGTGAAGTTTGGTCAGAATCTGACAGTCTGAAGTCTTCAATTTCACCTATAAGAGAATGACCCAAATCACCTATGTTTTAAGTCAATTTCTACAGATATTCGCATTTCTCACACACTTCACTCAGGGCTCAAGTTGTGTGTTTCTGAATACTATTTAAGCTCGATTCCCGTGATGGTTGTCAATCCCAATATGATGGTCGTAACCCTATAGTTTCGCTATCATCGGACTTTCAACGCACGGTCCAGGCCCGATACGGAGTTTCAATGTGCTCCCGAGAGCAACTGGGTTTTGGGTTCTCTCCTAGATTTTTAAGTGTGGAGTTAACGATTTTAATGGTTTTGGATCTTGTAGTTTGTATAGATAGTGGTTCAAGCTAATCCATTGATTAATTTAGTTTAGTACTTAATTAATTTTTATTTAATTTCTATAGTGTACGGTCTTTAGGGATTTCTGGTTTAGGTGGTACTTGCGCCTTTGTACGAATTTTTCTGGGACGTTACAAACACCTTCATCCTGTCCTTGTAAATTTCAGAGTTCTCGTATGCATCATTTCAAATTTCTTTGAGTTCATTTAATTGAAGTTTATGCGTCGAGCCAGCGTTTTTCAAGTTAAAGTTTAGATTTTTGATAGCCCAGTAGGGTCTATGCTCCAACTCCATATGCAAGTGGCAAGCTTTCCCATAGATGAGTCGAAAGGGAGGCATTCTAATGGGGGTCTTATAAGTTGTATAGTAAGCCCATAAGGCATCTGTTAAGTAGATTGATCAATCCTTACGGTCTAGATTAACCATTTTTTCTAGAATTTGTTTAATTTTCCTATTGAAAATCTTTGCTTGTTCACTTGTCTGCGGGTAGTATGGAGTGCTCACTTTATGAGAAATGCCATATCTCTTCATTAAGTTCACAAATGACCTATTACAAAAGTGTAACCCTCCATCACTTATGCTGGCACAAGGCATTCTGAACTGGGAAATGATGTTTTCTTTTAAGAATCTAATGACTGTTCGATGATCATTATTCTAGTATGAGATCGCTTCAGCCCACTTAGTGACGCACTCTACTACTAACAAAATATAGATATTTTCAAAGGATTGGGGGAATGACCCCATGAAATCGATGACCCAACAGTCAAATGCTTCAATGATTTGAATTGAGTGTAGTGGCATCATATTTTGATGGGACAATCCTCCCAATTTCTTACAATACTCACAAGCTTTGCAAAACTCATGAGTATCTCTGAACCTAGTGGGCCAGTAAAAGCTGCACCGCAAAATTTTGGCCATGGTATTTTTAGAAGAAAAGTGACCACCACAGGCCTGAGAGTGACTGTAACACCCTGAAAATCGGGGGTCATGTATAAACTCAACTCCCGAGTTCCAGACCGTCACTTATGCAACAAAAATGATTATGATTCAATGTTGTCTGATTTAAAGCATTCACATGAGTAAAAGTATACCAAAACTGTAATTCATACTTCAGATCCAGTGATAAAAGCAAGCGGAAGACTAAACAATATATATATCACTGTATGGAAAAATAAAGTAAATCTCATCTATCTCTAAAGTATGACTACATCTCTGAGTCTCATATACATATACATGAACAAAAATGTAATGTTCAAAATAGTCCCATTGAAGTCCCATCGATCCAGGTCGCCTACGGGAAGCCATCGTGATACTACGTGTACGAGAACTCGTCCTGATCCTCGTCGATGTCTGGCTCCACCTCCTGGATCTCAACCTCACCTGCATCTAAAACAGGGTCTGGTGGGTGTTGCAAACATCATCCCGTAACGTGGGAGTGAGTGATCAACTCAGTGGAATCATAGAGCAAAGATTAGCATGTTCACAATTCAATCATGCGATAATAGTAAAGCAATAAATCAGACAATCCTAATACTGTTGTTAATGCAAGATGACATGACGTGATGTATGTCCTCACTGACGATCTCCCTCATACGGCAACATCTTACGACCGCGGCATGCCACACTCCCTAGAGTGCTCCACATCTTCCAGGCACATGCAATGCTATGGTGATATGATTTTCAAGTTGTTATTAGTCCATTCAAACAGCAGGATTGGGAAACTAAGGTACTTCCCTTGTATCAATCCCAACACAGATCCTGTCTAGGGTCGTCACTCCTAGTAATCTCATACGAGGTATATTTATGTAGGTCGCTACAAGGGCTGCCAAGGCTGTTGCTCGCACTCGTTGCACTGCTCCCCCATCACCTTATTAATACAGGCCTACCGTACTCTACTGCAACGGAAGGGTCGTCGCCTCCCGTGGACTCAGAATACGCTCGCGGTCACTACAAAGGTCTCGTCGCCTGATCAGTGTAGGCCGACAGCTAGAATATAGTGTCCCATACCATCATAATCTGCTCACGAGTCTAGGTGCTCACTGGTCACTACGGAGAGGTTTGTGGCCCCAGCGTAGGCCGACAGCTCGACCACAGTGTCCCATACCACCATGCCCGGCTCATGAGTCTTCGTGGATCAAGGTACCATGGTTAACAGGGTTTACAATGGTAAGTTCAGTACCCTAGGTTCAAGCAGTTATGACTCATACAAGGTGAACATACATCGGCCAGTCGGGTTACTTGACGGGCTCGACTAGTGCGATCGCATCTCAAGTCGAATGACATGAAGTGCGTAAAACACTTCGCGTGGCCTAACCACTGCCGCCAACTCCAAACACGACTCGCGTTCATCGACACGTCGTTCGTGGCTAAGACCAGTCAGCCACAAATTCGCTCGGTTACCGACTGCCTGGACTAAGTCTAGTCCCAAACAATTATGGAATCACATCAGCAATCTAAGTGAGAGTATTGAAATTGAAATACAATCATGTGAGCATGTTAACACATGTTGTAACATTCAACTTAAGCGAATCTTCAAACACACATATTCCATGCATGTAATGAAATCATGCATATAGTCAACATGTAGGAAATCATTTAGGTCAGCATATTAATTGAGGAATCAATCTCAAACTATCTCATAACATCATTCAATTCAATACATACTAATACAAACATTTATACAAACACATACACTACACACTTAAGTCTACATATAGTATGTCGACCCAAAGTGCGCAACTAGGCGAATCTCTCCGCCAAACTAATTGTGCACGCATTCCTAACTCCCTAATGCGACAACAAACCATGTCAATCACATCAACAAAATATGAATGTAGACCGTACTTCCTACAAATGACTAAAATGCCCTAAATCTCATATTCTTCGTTAATTTACGAAACAGGAAACGGAGAGCATGTTGTACATGTCAAACGGCGATGCCGTCGATAATCTACTATTAAACGACATTGAAAGCGTTGTAAACCGTCAATCAAAGCGTCTAAAATCCTCACCTAGTCTCTTACGGAAGCGTGATTTTGAACGGAGCGTGTACACTTCATCTACGGCAGTAGGAGGACCTGATTTATGAAGTACGTTAGCTAACACACCCTAAATCTAGATAAACCCTAAATCAACAAGTTCTAGAGTTATTTTATACTTGAAAAAGTGGAGAAATCGCCAGCCAGGTGATTGGGAAGAGTTGCTGAAGCACCAGCAGTCGGTGGCTCGGAGACGGGAAAAATTCCTTCCACTCTCTCTCTCAAACTCTCTCTCCTTTTCTTAGGGTTTGCAATTTTCGGATGGGAGAGAGGAATGAGGGTTTCAACCCCTTTTATAAGCTTAAAAATACCGAAAACAGGCTCCGGAACGAAGTTTACTTGGTGTCTATCCATTTCGGGGCTGTTTCGGTCCAAAAGTTGCTTTCTGGTGGTCCCCTGGTCAATTGCGATCGGACTTAAGCTCATGCGTACCAGATATAGCATGTATTAAGTTTTCAGTCCAGCAGGGTTCGCAGATCGCACGTGGCGGACCAGTTTCAGTTCAGCGGTCACCGCACGTAGATCAGGGCTGAAAGTCTCATGATATGAAATAGAAATTTTTCCTGATCCGAGGGTGTAATCTGGATGAATTCTGACGGTCAGAACGCTTAATACTGACGCGTCAAGTCGTGTGCCAGATTTGAATTTGAAATTCTAATTATGTCCCTATTCGCGGTCTCTTCAGTCCGGGCTCAATGAAATAGTCCGTGATTATCGGTTCGACTTGATTTTCGAAATGATTGTCAAGTCCAGCTGGGCGGTTTTAACGGTCTAAGATAGGAAGTATCGGACTTTCGACGCGCGGTCTAAATCCAATACAAGAATTCAAAGTGGTCCAGAGAACAAACCCGCTTAGAGTTTGATCCGAGGTTATAGAGTATTGTAGAGTTGTTTGTTCTACTCGATTTGGGTCTTGTAGAACGGATTTAAAGTGATCAGGGACTATTTCCCAGCTACTCTAGCGTTGCACTAGCTAACTTACGCTTAATTTCCATGAAAATTAATTCTACGCGATTTCGGGTCGAGTTGGTACTCGAGCCCAAGTATGGATTTTTCACGGGCGTTACAGTGACAAAAGGAGATGAAACTTTGATGTTTATTTTGTAGCACACATGTAAGGCCCGTATCCTAAACTGTACCATTCTGTAGGCTTCTGTGGTCCTCCTGGTCAAATTTTAACAACCCCTGACCTGTAAATGGCATTTGCATGTAACCCTGAGTCGTATCCCATATTCTAGAGTCGGTTCAACCCAAGACTTGCATCCTTACAACAGCGCCGTTGCCGCGGTTCCGACATCTTATCTCGCATGCCAATATGATACCTAGGCCAAGAGATGTGGGTCCGCATTCATTTCGAGGAAAACGCCGTGTATTTGCAAAACCCAAGAGAATATTTCAAATCAATCCCATCAATCAAGTACACATCACACCTCAAGTCAAGTACAAGCAATCCATACCCTACCCTTACCTTTCTCATACATAAGTACCCTAAAGTCAACTCTCTCTCTCTCTCTCTCTCTCTCTCTCTCTCTCCACCCATCACTCCATCCATCACCCATCCCTTACATCACCTCTATCTCTCTCATCTTTCTCTTCACTCCCAAGCAACCCCACAATGAGAGAGAACATTCAAGCTCTCCATGAGAAAGAGTTAGGTGTGGCCCACCTTCCTACCACCCAATCCCATCCTCCAAAGATCATCTCAACCATTGAATTCATCCCTTAATGCTCTAGAACGCATCGATGGAAAGAGGAGTCCAAGATCTAATGGTGGGTGTTCATAGCCTTAGATCTCGATATTTGATGTAAGGCCCATTTGTGATGGGACCCATTTTCATATATGTGATTGTAAGTAAAGAGGGGCCCATAGTGGCGGGGTCCCTCTATCTCACCGTCTCCTCTCTCTCTCTCTCTCTCTCTCTCTCTCTCTCTTATGATAGGTGTGGCCCACTTGATCTCTGCCATAAAAAGTTGTATGGGCTCACCTAGATGGATGTAGCTGGTGGGCCACGTGTATGTGGACCCCACCTTGATGGACGTATTGTGTCCACCGTCCATTAGTGGATCGTCTAGCAGCTGAGGCTGCTGGACTGCATGAAAGGAAACGAATATCATCTTTAATTAAAAAGTAGGTAGGTCACACTCACATGGATCCTACCTTGATGTATATATCTGATCTACACCATCCACCCTTTTTCCCAGCTCATTTTAGGTGTTGAGCTAAAAAATGAAGCCAATCCGAATCTCTGGCAGGCAATAATGTCGAAAACAATGGTTTTGGGTGATTTAAATTGTTAGGGCCCGCTGTGACGTTTCTATAGACCAAAATATATCTAATATTGGGCTTGTTAGGCCTGTCATGAGCCTTGAGACCCAACCAGCAGAGTAGATCCTTCTGATGTGGGCCCCACCTATGAAAAACTATGAGAAAACAAAAAATAATATACGCAGAGATGTTGTTGCTACCTCTGGACACTGCAGTAAGTAGTGTCTTTGCTGCTTGTTTGAAGAGTGGGCCCTACCACATGCCCCACCATGATGTATGTTGAACATCAGCACTGTGTATTTGATGGGTCCACTTTAAATGGGGTGTTCCCAAAAATTAGCCAGACACAGAACTCAGGTAGCCCACACCACCAAAAGTAGAAGGGGATTGAACATCTACCATTGAAACCCCTTTTTGGATCATAGAAGTTTTGGATCGATATGAAATTTGTTTTTTCTCTTTATTCAGGTCTTTGGGAGCTTATAAACAGATTAGATGGAAAATCAACATTATGGTCGGCCCCACATGGGACCCACTTACCGTGGAAACAGATTGGCTGGGCTACCACGCACCAGCTATATAGCTGACTAACGACAGCAAGCTCTGTGGGCTGTTGTGATGTATGTGTCTTGTACACATTGTCCATTCATTGGACGTGGACCTCATCATGGTAGTGTGTGGGGCCAACCTTGAATTGGTGTGTTACATCCACACCATCCAATCCATGAACGGTGGATGTAGATTGGCTAGTGTACATTACACTAGCTATATAGCTGTTGTACTGTCGCAACAATTTTTATGGGTTTGACTGTGAAATCCAGACCATCCATCCTTTTCGTTTGGGACGTGTAGACCCCACACATGATATATGTGTCTTATACACATCGTTTGTCCATCTAGATGTGTGGGGCCTGGTGATGTTTGTGTTTCAGCTCCACCATCCAGATGGGACGGTGGGCCCACCATAATATGCATCTTACACTACACCAAAATTGTCATTTAGGAATGGACCGTTCCTAAATGCTTCAAGAATGGTTTAATACTATTCCTAAGTGAGGCGTCGCAGAAAATCAGGAATGGTTCAAAACTGTTTTGGGTACCGTTTGAAAACAGAATTTTAGGAACGGTTTTAAACCGTTCTGGTGCCAACGGTCATATTACAATATTTTTTTCTTATTTCGGAATGATTTTAAACAAAAAAACCTGCTGTATAAAATAAAATATATTTAAGGCATATTCATTTAAGAATCAAAAGATAGTAAAAACAACCATGATGAATTTGAAACATTATTTATCTGACTTGCAAACCTGACAATAAAAACTAAAATCTACAATGGAAGACTTCAAAATAAAGAGACAATTCAATGAAAGTCCGTCAAGAAGATGAAGAGCTCCACAATGTGATGGCCTTTTATGTACCTAACTACAAGCAACAAGTAAAAAATAAGAATAAAAACATGTGAATAGATTGAAAGAACAATCAACTATCAAAACAGTGTGAAAAAAATTATGACAATAGAACATACATATGGGAGACTGTTGTTAGTTGACTCACCTGGTTTTTGGATATGCTTGATGCACTCCTGACCCGAGGGGAGCTCGTTCTAGACCAAGCGGGGCTACAAATGGTAAGGGAGACGTAATCAGCTCGTTCTAAACCAAGAAGGGCTACAATGTTTAGAAATGAGTTACACAGAGTTACATAGACAGCAAACCTTCTGGTGATCCAAACCGTTTAGAAATAGGAAACTGTTTTGAAATAATTAACAGCTAAAACAGGGACGACAATTCAGTTCCCACTTGCAAGGGAATTAGTTACCAGTGAAGAATATTGGGAAAGAAGAATATTCTTATTTGAATTAATGTCTTCCTGGAAAGTCTAAAGTGAAATTTTTAGGGAAAAAGAAGTTTTCAGCTCGAGAAAAAGCAGTAAAACCCTAAAATTTTCAGGGGAAAAAGAGAATGAAGGAATAGGCATTTGTTTCTGGAGAGGAGATGTAACATCCCGAAAATCGGGGGGTCGAGCAAAAACCCAACTCCCGATTTCCAAAATGTTATTTATGCAACATAGATATGTATGATTGAATGTTGTCTGTGATAATGTATTAAACATGAGTGAAATTAAGCCAGAACAGCATATCATACTCCAGAGACAGTTAAATTAACCAGCGGAAGTCTGTAATAGTATGTATAACATATATAAACTGTTGTATGCCTCCAGAGTGTGGATATGTTACCAGGTTATATACATACATGTATACTCCAAAAGTAGACAAAACGAATATACATGAGTGCGCTAAAAATATAAAATGACAAGTGTCAAAGTATCTAATCAACCTCCCTGTAATCCCGTCAATCAGAACACGCATAAAGGAGGGATCCTCCTCATCATCATCAAGTCCAGCTCCGCCTCATAGGCCGCGCCGTCATCTGCAATCACAAAAGGTCTGGTGGGTGTCCAGGAACACCGTCCCGTAACGTGGGAGTGAGTAGCTAACTCAGTGGAATAATAGAGCAAGGATTAACATGTTCTCAAATCAATCATGCGATAATAGTAACGCAGTAAATCAAACAATCCTAATACTGTTGTTAATGCAATTATGACATGACGTGATGTATGCCCTCACCGACGATCACCCTCATGCGGCAACATCTTACGACCGCGGCATGCCACACTCCCTAGAGTGCTCCACATCTTCCAGGCACATGCAATGCTATGGTGATATGAATTCCAAGTTGTTATTAGTCCATTCAAACAGCAGGATTGGGAAACTAAGGTACTTCCCTTGTATCAATCCCAACACAGATCCTGTCTAGGGTCGTCACTCCTAGTAATCTCATACGATGTATATTTCGTAGGTCACTGCAAGGGCTGCCAGGGCTGTTGCTCGCACTCGTTGCACCGCTCCCCCATCACCTTATCAATACAGGCCTACTGTACTCTACCGCACGGAAGGGTCGTCGCCTCCCGTGGACTCAGAATACGCTCGCGGTCACTACAAAGGGCTCGTCGCCTGATCAGTGTAGGCCGACAGCTAGAATATAGTGTCCCATACCACCATAATCTGCTCACGAGTCTAGGTGCTCACTGGTCACTACGGGGAGGTTTGTGGCCCCAGCGTAGGCCGACAGCTCGACCACGGTGTCCCATACCACCATGCCCGGCTCATGAGTCTTCGTGGATCAAGGTACCATGGTTAACAGGGTTTACAATGGTAAGTTCAGTACCCTAGGTTCAAGCAGTTATGATACATACAAGGTGAACAAACATCGGCCAGTCGGGTTACTTGACGGGCTCGACTAGCGCGATCGCATCTCAAGTTGAACGACATGAAGTGCGTAAAACACTTCGCGTGGCCTAACCACTGCCGCCAACTCTCAACCCGAATCACGTTCATCGACGCGTCGTTCGTGGCTATGACCAGTCAGCCACGAATTCGCTCGGTTACCGACTGCCTGGACTAAGTCAAGTCCCACACATCTATGGAATTACCTTAACGCTATATACCAAGGTATTGGAATTGAAACACCTCATGTGAGCATGTTAGCACATGTTATAACATTCAACTTAAGCAAATCTTCAAGGCATACTTTCCATGCATATTCAACTTAAGCAGATCTTCAAGGCATACTTCCTATGCATGTAATACAATCATGCATAAGGTCAACATGTAGGAAATCATTTAGGTCAGCATTTTAATCATGAAATCAATCTCAAACTACTACATAACATCATTCAAAACAATACATACTAGTACAAGCATTTATACAAACACATACACTACACACTTAAGTCCACATATAGTATGTCGACCCAAAGTGCGCAACTAGGCGAATCTCTTCGCCACACTAATTATACACGCCTTCCTAACTTCCTAATGCGACCACAAACCATGTCAATCACATCAGCAAAATATGAATGTAAACAGTACTTCCTACAAATGACTAAAATGCCCTAAATCTCATATTCTTCGTTAGCTTACGAAACGGGAAACGGAGAGCATTTTGTACATGTCAAACGGCGATGCCGTCAAGAATCTACTATTAAACGACATTGAAAGCGTTGGGAACCGTCAGTCAAAGCGTCTAAAATCCTCACCTTATGTCTTGTAGACTCGGAAATTGAAACGGAGCGTATACGCTTCGTCTACGGCGAATAAGGAGCCTAATACACAAGATCCATAAGCTACATCGCTATAGAAACAAGGGAAACTCAAATCAACAACTATTTAGGGTTTTTACTTACCTAGGATCGCGGTGGAATCGCCGGGAAAGCGGTAGAGGTGTGTTGCTTAAGCACGTGCAACGCGTAGTACAAGTGGCAGGAAGAACTCTCCCACACTCTCACAATCTCCCACCTTTTTCTCTCTCCCAAGCTAGGGCTTCTCTCAAATTCGGATGGGAGAGAGGATTGAGGGTTTCAACCCCTTTTATAGCCTACAACATGCCCAAAATAGGCTTGGGAACAATGTTTACTTGGTGCCTAACCAAATCGGGGCCGTTTCGGTCCAAAAGGGCATTTCTGAAGGTCCCCTGGCCAAATGCGGTCGGACTTAAGCTCATGCATACTGGATCTAGCACACATCCAGTTTTCAGACCGGTAGGGTTCCCAGATCGCACGTGGCGGTCCAGTTTCAGTTTAACGGTCATCGCACCAAGATCAGGCCTATAAGTCTCGTGATATATAATAGATATTTTTCCTGATCCAAGGGTGTAATTTGGCTGTATTCTGACGGTCAGAACGCTCAATACTGATGCGTCAAATTGTGTGCCAGATTTGAATTTCAAATTCCAATTCTAACCCTATTCTCACTCTCTTCGGTCCGGGCTCAATGAAATAGCCTGTGATTATCGGTTTGACTTGATTTTTGGAATGAGTGTCAAGTCCAGCTAGACGGTTCTAACGGTCTAAGATAGGAGGTATCGGACTTTCGACGTGCGGTCTAGATCCAATACAAAGATTCAAAGTGGTCCAGAGAACAAACCTGCTTAGAGTTTGGTCCGAGGTTTTAGAGCATTATAGCACCATTGGTTCCACTCGCTTTGGGCCTTGTAGAACGTATTTAAAGTAATCAGGGACTGTTTCCCAGCCACTCCAACGTTGCGCTAGCTAACTTATGCTTAGTTTCTAAAGAAATTTATCCTAAGTGGTTTCTTTGGCTATGGAATTGGGTTCTGAACGATTTTTCAGGTGTTTTAATTGACCCACTGCCTAAGGACGTCAAATCCCAGGTTAGCCAAAATCCGGGGTGTTACAGGAGATTCAATGGATTTCACAATCTGAATAGTAAAAGAAAATATGAGAAAATCTATGCTGTAAAAGGAAATACGAGATCGGGAGAGGAAGAGGGAGTGAGAGAGAGAGAGAGAGAGAGAGAGAGAGAGGAGAGGGAGAGGGAGACGGAGAGGGAGGTCGTGTGACACTGCGAATAAGGGTTTCAGCCCAAAAAAAAAGGTAAAATGGATTCGGTAGTCTGCAGTAAATAAAAACTACTGTACCTCTAGGGCCGTATGGGGTCCAGCGAGGTCTCCAAAACAAATCTAATTCGTCCATCTGTTTTAAAATATAACAATAGAACATAATCCTAAAAATTAGGAATATCCAAAATGCAAGTCAGACACACCAACAAAATATCAGAAATAGAAATGTTGGTTGTTAAAATAGGTACAAATTTGAACACGGTTTATAACCGTTTCAAATTAGACACGGCTTAGAGCCGTTTTCATACCAAAACCCTAGACGTTCCTCTCCAATAGTTTCGGCATAGTACCCAAGTGCATTCCTCAGAACTAGTTTTGTAGTTTTTCACTAAGTAGATGATTCAAATATTGTTTCTATAATGCTATTAAAAGAAGAAAAACCTTTTTCTTTATACAAAGGAAATAATTGGAAAAACCAAAAAGATTCCAAGGCTTAAAGAGTATTATTACCTGCAAATGATGAGTGTATGCCAGACCTGCATAGGTGCTCAAACTTATGGTCGAAAGGGCAAGTGCCTTCTCATAATAAGAGATCGCCTCATTGTACATCCTGACAGACAATAGATTTTTTTTCCTACTCAGTTTTTGGCATCAGGGCTAATGAAATATGAACTTCATTCAAATTCCACAATTAATTATGCTGTGTGGTAACCAATAGTTCCCACAAGGAGTGTCCATTATATGAATAACACCAAAACAAAAATAAAAAAAGCCCCCAATCAACTTCAACTCATTTTGTAATAATTCAATAGCTTTAACACAAAGCAGTAGCCTCCACTGAAGTTTTTAAGCTGAGAGTCCATAGAAGCAATGTATGCTTAACATTGAAAGGACCAAAAGAGTAGGTAATGATGAGACTGCTTAGATGTTACCAGGGTTAGGCCATCAACTGATTCAATGTTGATATCGAAAAGCATCTTGGCAAGACTAAAAAGGCCATCCATAACTTTTGACGATGAGAAAAATGGGCGTAACTCTTCCTGCAGAGTTAAAAATAAAAGAAAACAAATAAACCATTTGAACAAGACTTTTAAGTAGTAGCTTCTTTTACCACAAAATATGAGGAATATATCAAATTCCTTTTCACATATATCAAACTATAGACAAATTGGGGAATATCCTATCAATTCATAGGAGCACACCTGATTGAATGTTTCATCAGGCCTACAATCGATGGCCATGTCCATATGAGCAACAAAGAAGTGTTGATGTACTGGTGCGTATGACCCATGAGTAATAAGTTGTACCATATTTTTTGGATTCCCCAGGCTGCAATGCTCCTAAGCTGAGAATTCCAGTGAGTTTAACTTCAGCTTTAATGTTATTGAATAATAAGCGATTCACCAAAAACAAAACTGCTTAAAAAGAATCAAAATAATCAACTATGCAAAATCCACATTTGTCTAGCACAACAAGAAGCCTTCCATAGCTGAGATGGTGGAGACATCTCCCTGTGAGGGATGGCCAGTGATCCAATCATGCTGATGCTCCAGGTGAATTTGCAGGTCAACTGAATCTGTAATCAGTTTCCAGCAATAAGAAGATAGTATATGATGTCCATATGTGATATATACAACAAGGATGCCTCAGCTTTAGAGAGTTGATGTTTGTATATTTCAGACAATGTAATTGAATTTACTATATAAAAGAAATAAAAAAAAAAAGAAGAAGCAATTCTGACTGAGCAATGAACTTTATCAAGGGGATTTGAACTAAGACTACATTAATAAAACCATAAAATCACATTTAATTGGAAAAATCTTGGAAAACGTACCAAATGTGATGTGACCATAAGTAAGTTTCTTAGTCCTCAAATATACTTTTCACAAACCAGCTAGAGTCATCTGAGGAACTGTAATCATACCACATGTGACCCTTTTTTCAGTTGATTGGCATGTTGTTTTGCAAGAAGGTGAGTTATTTACTATCTACCGATATCCATAAAGACGCCTAATTCATCAATGCAAGCACACTGATTACAGAAAGAAACAAAGCCAAATCCTCTTGAACACACAATTTTATGATCCCACATGAACTGTGAAATTACAACTTCTTGCTAAGGTTTCTAGAATAATTTGTAAGCAGTTCTGGTTCTCTTTCGGATCTTATGGTTGCATTTGTGTAAGTTGATTACGTTTGAGTTATAGCATACAATTACCCGTATTTTGTGATTTAGACAGTGACATGAGAAATTTCTCATGATAGAATAGAATAAATTTCTAAATACACAAAAAGACTAAATGGCTCCTCAGGCACATATACGAATGAACATGACTATTTGAATATACAGTGATGAGGTTTTAGTGCAAGTGTTTATGCTCTTCACATCCTCTAAACAGAATAGGACATGGTTTAACTGGCAGCTTGCTCGCCAAATCAAGGTTTAAGACCAGGACTGAACTCAGTACTCATCATAATAGGTCCCAAGAAAAACATACTCCATTGTTAGGTAGACAATTTGCATCCTCCTATGGATCATGAAATTTGACCAGATTTTTATGCCCAGATAAAGCTTTTAAGAATTTTACCTACCTACAAACTTCTTCAGTTGATATCGCTGTCGTCATCTACCAAATAAAGTTCATCTGGTTACCAAACTGAGTTCATCCCAAAAGGCGAAGATAGATCATAGATTCCACAAAACCAGATGGAATTACACAACCCCTAAAACATGTATAGAATGATAGCATGCTAATGTTTTTATTTCCATAATAAAAAGGAATATAAGTTGGGATAATACTTGTAGCCTAACCTAATTTGTTACAATGAGGCTTTGATGATGATGATTTTTTATTTTTTATTTTTTTCATAAGGCTAGTAGCAGTATTTATCTACAAAATGAAAAAGCAAAAAATAAAAAGTACGCTTGAGCACAAGCATGTCCACTTTATATGCTAGTAATTCAAGTATATTCAGGAAAATTTGCAAAAAAAGAAAAAAGAAAAAAAGAAAGAAACTGTAAGAAAGAATTCATCTTCTCTTCTTTTTTTGAAAGAAACTATTAAGAATGATTTCCTCATTTTCAAGGATCAAAAAGCAACTTGAAGAACATATTTATCCTACAACCATCCATCCCAAAAATCCAGAAACAAAAACGATATGAAACAAAACAAACGACAATACAAATACTGAATTTAGAAGCTAAAAGCCTGAAGCATGGGTGTAACAATACCTGTACTATTACAATGATTAGAATTAACAACTTGCTTGGTAGTTGTAACATCCCAAAAATTGGGGGTCGGGTAGAAACCCAACTCCCGAATTCCAGAACGTCACTTATGCAACATAGATAATAATAAATGCATGTTGTCTGTAGAATGGCATTAAACAAGATTGAGACTAAGCCAAAACAGCATATCATACTCCAGAGACAGGTAAATTAGCAAGCGGAAGACTGTGATGAATACATAAAATATATAATTAATTGTAAATCTCCAGAGTGTGAACATGTTACCTGGTTAATTAAATACACGTATACTCCAAAAATGGAAAGAAAAGAATATACATGAGTGCTCCAAAAATATAAAATGATAAGTGTCAAGGTGTCTAATCAACCTCCCTGTAATCCCATCGATCAGAACACGCATAAAGGAGGGATCCTCCTCCTCATCATCATCAAGTTCGGCCCCGCTTCACAAGCAACGCCATCATCTAAAACTAAAATAGGGACTGGTGGGTGTCCGGAACACCATCCCGTAACGTGGGAATGAGTAATTAACTCAGTGGAATCATAGAGCAAAGATTAGCATGTTATCAAATCAATCACGCATTAATAGTAAAGCAAACAATTAAACATTCCTAGATACTGTTGTTAATGCATGCATAAAATGACATGATGGATGCCCTCACCGACATACTCCCTCATACGGCACCATCTTAAGCCCGCGGCATGCTTTCTTCCCGTAGTGTTCCACATCTTCCAGGAACATGCAATGCGATATGGATAATGATTACCAAGTTGTTATTAGTCCTTTTCATACAGCAGGATTGGGAAACTAGGGTACTTTCCTTATATCAATCCCAACACAGATCCTGTCTAGGGCCGTCACTCTTAGTAATCTCATACGATGTTATATTTCTAGGTCGCTGCAAGGGCTGTCAGGGCTGTTGCATGCACTCGTTGCTCCGCTCCCCCATCACCTTATCAATACAGGCCTAGTTTATATCCTTAAGACTGCATCAGGACTCGTCGCCCCCCATGCGGTGTCAGGATAAACTCAAGGTCGCTACAAAGGGCTGCCAGGGCTGTTGCTCGCATTCGTTGCACATCTCCCCCATCACCTTATCAATGTAGGCCGATAGCAAGAATATAGTGTCCCATACCACCATAATCTGCCCAGAGTAGGGTGCTCACTGGTCACTACGGGGAGGTTTGTGGCCCCAGCGTAGGCCGACAGCCCAACCACGGTATCCCATACCACCATACCCGGCTCATGAGTCTTAGTGGATCGAGGTACCAAGGTTATCAAGGGTTTCACTGGTAAGTTCAGTATCCTAGGTTCAAGCAGTTATGACTCATACAAGATGAACAATCAACGGTCAGTCGGGTTGCTTGACGAGCTCTACTAGTACGAGCGCATCTCGAGCTGAGCGACATGAACTGCATAAAACATTTCGTATGGCCTAACCACTGCCGCCAACCCAAAACACGACTCGCGTTCATCGACGCGTCCTTCGTGGTAATTTAAAACCAACCACGAATTCAATCCATTACTGACTGCTTGGACTAGATCATAGCCCCAAGCATTTGTGTATCAACATCAGTAAGCATATGTGAGTAACCGAAAAGAATATAAATAATACAAGCATGTTGACACATGTTATATCCTACTACGTAAGAAAATCAACTAACACATGCATTTCATATATGTAATGAAATCAATTCATATAGCGAACGTGGTGGAAATCATATACATCAGCATGTTAATTGAGAATACAATCTCAAAACTAATTCACAACACCATTTACTCAATACATACTAATACAAACATTTATACAAACACTTAGTCTACACACTTTAGTCTACATAGCATATGTCGACCCAAAGTGCGCATTAGGGCGAATCTCTTCGCCAAACAGATCATGCACGCATTCCTAGTATCCTAACATGACAAATAACCATGGCAAACATTTCAGCAAAATATGGACGTAAATAGTATTTCCTACAAATGACTAAAATATCCTAAATCTCATATTTTCCATACGCAGTCGAAATGGAAAACGGACAGCATGTTCTACATGTCAAACGGCATGCTCATCGATAATCTACTATTAAACGACATTGAAAGCTTTGAAATCAGTCAATCAAAGCGTCTAAAATCCGCACCTTTTGCCCTAGACGTGCATCGATTCGATTTGAACGCATACGCTTCGTCAACGGCGTAAAGGCGACCTAATGTACATGATATATAAGCTACTTCGCTATTTGAATCGAAGGAATCCTAAAACAAAAAGTGGTTAGGATTTTTCTTACCTAGAAGTTCGTTGGAATCACCGGGAAAGTGATTTAAACACGCTGCTTTGGTACGTGCAAAGGATGGAGCAAACGGCAGGAAGTTCTTTCACAAAGTCTCTCAAAATCTCTCACTTTCTCTCTCTCTCAATCTAGGGTTTCAAGCAAATTCGAATGGGAGAGATATGAGAGGGTTTAAAGCCCTTATATAGGTTAAAAACTAACCTAAATAGACTTGGGAACAAAGTATACTTGAGTTATAACCAAATCGGGACTTTTCCGATCCAAAAGAGCGTTTCGGGAGGTCCCCTGGCCGAACGCGGTCGGACTTAAGCTCATGCATATCGAATCCTGCTCACATCAAGTTTTCAGACCGGTAAAGTTCCCAGATCGCACGTGGCGGTCCAGTTTCAGTTCAGCGGTCATCGTACCTAAATCAGGTCTACAAGTCTCATGATATGAAAGAGAAATTTTTCCTGATCCGAGGGTGAAATTTGGCTGAATTCTGACGGTCAGAACGATTAATAATAACGCGTAAAGACACGTGCTAGATTTGAAATTAATTTCCTAAACCTTTAGCCATTTCTCACTCTCTTCAGTCCAGGCTCAATGAAATAGCCTCAGAACATCGGTTGGGCTTGATTTTTGAAATGATTGTAAAGTCCAGCTAAGCGGTCATAACGGTCTAAGATTGTAGGTATCGGACTTTCGACGCGCGGTCTAGATCCAATATAAAGCTTCAAAGGGTTCCTGAGAACAAACCGGTTTAGAGTTTGATCCTGGATTTTAGGATAACATAGCGTCAACAATTCTAGAGATTTTGGGTCTTACAGATCGTATTTAAAGTGGTTGGTGCTAATTTCACAAGTAATCTAGTGTGGTGCTGTCTAATTCACGTTAAATTCTAAAGAATTAGGTTCTACATGATTTCTTTGGCTTTGGAATTGGGTTCTGAGAGGTTACCAAGGTGTTATGGTCGACCCATTGCCTAAGGACATCTAATCCCAGGTTGGTAAAAATCTGGGATGTTACAGTAGTAGGAGATAACAATACATGTACTATTACAATGATTGCAGCCACAATTTGTATAAATACAAAAGATACATATAGACCACCCAATCAGATTGGTGGGCACCATAGGTGGGTGGTCCAATTAGATTATGGATCCCAAACAGTTTCATTGTTTACAATTATATAGTTCAACCATATTCACACATGGGTTAGCATAATTAGTATCTATAGTTACCTATTTTCAAGCAAACGGGATTATTTTCCACTTTTTACGTCGAGTTGAATAAGGTAATAGATGATCACCTATTGCGGGTCCACAAAGTTGAATAAGGCTTAGATGATGGTGATTTAGATGTCTCAGAAGTGGTAAACAAACTTAAGAACTGAGAAGCATAAAGCAGTTGAAAATCAAAGCTAGAAACCAAAAGCTGAAATTTTAAATGAATTACTTGGTATGCAAAGTCTAGATTTCAATTCATACATTCTTAAACTGATACAATCTTCCATCTAATCTCTACAAGGATCCCCTACATCCTCAACGTAACTAACTAGCACCCCAACTGTATTGAAGAATATCATAACCTACCCAATTTACCAAAAAGTGAGAAAACCATTCATCAAAATCTCTATTGCAGCATCATGGACGATTTTATTATGTCCAACACAAATTTCATGGGGAATGCTACAGTTCTTATAGTTGCATTGGGGAGTCAGTCCAATCCATTGTTCTAGACATTTTATTAGGTCCAACACACATTTCATTGGCTATCATACAAACATCACATAATTTCACAAATATCAACCATTTGATCAGTGGACTTTAATATGAACCGTGAAGACCATTTACAAAAAGTAAATATGACCAATCAACAATTTCGTCCATCCATATATTATGGCCCATCATGGATTGCTTGTGATTTTAAAGAATCAATTCTGTTAGGCAATCAAAATTCATAACCATCCCGTCCAATGCTTAAAAACGAGATAGCTATAAAAGTGAGTCCGGATAAAGGATAGACTAGATCATTGGATGATGCAAAATTGCAAGTAAATAAATAGGAAAAATAAATACATGGCTGACCTTCACTAACCCCTACACAGGTGGTTGTGGCTATATTAGTATGCACGAGATTTAGAGAAATCACTCACTGATTCAAATACTGAAATACGAGCCCATAAAACCCTGAAACAGAGCACTTAAAATAGGAATGAAGCCAATTTCAACACTTGAAATCACTCCTAGTGCATTGGTTCATGCCAATTGGAAGATTCATAAGCAATCCATGGCAGGCCCTAAGAAATAAATGGATCAAATCGTTGTTTGGACCTACTTTTGTAAAAAAAATAAATCTTGACCATCCATATTAAAGAACTATTGATGAAATGGTTCTTATTCAAGTTAAAGAGTTATTTGACAACATGGAATCTAGAAGTTACTAAATAATTTATTTCCAGGAAATAAATTCTCTAAGAGCTGATTCTATTAGTGATGTTTGACATATGGGAATGAAATTATGTGGAATCTAGAAATCATGTTTGGGCACTTAGAATTCATTCACTATATACAATAATTCATGAGGGAATAATATTTTTCCCTAAACCTATAAACCACTCATCAAAACCTGATTACACATTTTAAGCATCATCATTACAAACAGATCCGATCTTCATATGTCAAATCAGATATTTATTGAGTTGAATCATGCTATATCTGAATCCGATCTGAATACAAACGGATGCTAATTTCAAGATCTAAATTTGATCCAATTGCTCCCATTGATAATTCAAATCAGATTTAATAGGCAGGATCCTATTCCAATCAGATATTGAACAATCTGGTTCAAAATTTGATCCATTGACAGCCCTATTTGCAAGACAGTTTCAACCCTTAAACAAAAAATGTTACCATATTAATTACCACATTTGCAAGATAGCCCTCAGGCGGGTAACTTCTATTTAGATGATGTGATAAAAAACCAGGACTACCCGGCGGGTAGACCATTGTCACGCCCCAAACTCAGAAATCGGGCTCACAAAATTCCCGATCGCCGAATCCTGCGCTGACAGCCTCCGTAGAACCCCATTCTCGGCTCCCAGCTCCCATTCGCCAGGTTCTGATCCTGGGATACTACGAAGAGGATTTTCAACGTCAGTTTGATTCGTAATAAGCATAAGCAAAGGCATAACCCACAAACAATAACCAAGAACTACATTACATTTCCACTATGATCAAAAACTTTACAAGTATAATGAGCATAAAGGAAAATACAATGGTAAAGAATAAAAACTCCAAAATGATCTGCAACGTGCTCCTTCCTCAGCGCTGTTGTGCCCCAATATCACCTGCACGCAATGGTCGTGCATAAGCTTATAGAAAGCCTAGATGGTGGTGAAAGTGTGTGCACAAGGTAGTAATATGATCATGCAGTATCAGAGTAATGCGGAATATGCAGATGGATCCATGAAAACCATAAGCCATACCAAGGCTGTAACATCCCGAAAATCGGGGGGTCGAGCAAAAACCCGACTCCCAAGTTCCAAAATGTTATTTATGCAACATAGATATGTATGATTGAATGTTGTCTGTGATAATGTATTAAACATGAGTGAGATTAAGCCAGAACAACATATCATACTCCAGAGACAGTTAAATTTGCAAGCGGAAGACTGTAATAGTATGTATAACATATATAAACTGTTGTATGTCTCCAGAGTGTGAATATATTACCAGGTTATACACATATATGTATACTTCAAAAGTAAACAAAATGAATATACATGAGGGCGCTAAAAAAATATAAAATGACAAGTGTCAATGTATCTAATCAACCTCCCTGTAATCCCGTCAATCAGGTCACGCATAAAGGAGAGATCCTCCTCATCATCATCAAATCCAGCTCCGCCTCGCAGGCCGCGCCATCATCTGCAATCACAATAGGGACTGGTGGGTGTCCGAAAACACCATCCCGTAACGTGTGAGTGAGTGATCAACTCAGTGGGATGAGAGAGTAGAGATTAGCATGTTATCAAATCAATCATGCGATAATAGTAAAGCAGTAAATCAAACAATCCTAATACTGTTGTTAATGCAATATGACATGACGTGATGTATGCCCTCACCGACGATCTCCCTCATACGGCAACATCTTACGACCGCGGCATGCCACACTCCCTAGAGTGCTCCACATCTTCCAGGCACATGTAATGTTATGGTGATATGATTTCCAAGTTGTTATTAGTCCATTCAAACAGCAGGATTGGGAAACTAAGGTACTTCCCCTGTATCAATCCCAACACAGATCCTGTCTAGGGTCGTCACTCCTAGTAATCTCATACGATGTATATTTTGTAGGTCGCTGCAAGGGATGCCAGGGCTGTTGCACGCACTCGTTGCTCCGCTCCTCTATCACCTTATCAATACAGGCCTACTGTACTCTACTGCTACTGAAGGGTCGTCGCCTCCCATAGACTCAGAATACGCTCGCGGTCACTACAAAGGGCTGCCAGGGCTGTTGCTCGCACTCGTTGCACCGCTCCCCCATCACCTTATCAATGTAGGCCGACAGCAAGAATATAGTGTCCCATACCACCATAATCTGCTCACGAGTCTAGGTGCTCACTGGTCACTACGGGGAGGTTTGTGGCCCCAGCGTAGGCCGACAGCTCGACCACGGTGTCCCATACCACCATGCCCGGCTCATGAGTCTTTATGGATCAAGGTACCATGGTTAATAGGGTTTACAATGGTAAGTTCAGTACCCTAGGTTCAAGCAGTTATGACTCATGCAGGGTGAACATACAATGGTCAGTCGGGTTACTTGACGGGCTCGACTAGCGCGATCGCATCTCAAGTTGACGACATGAAGTGCGTAAAACACTTCGTGTGGCCTAACCACTGCCGCCAACTCCAGAACACGGCTCCCGTTCATCGACGCGTCGTTCGTGGCGAAGATAAGCTAACCACGAATTCGCTCGGTTACCGACTGCCTGGACTAAGCATAGTCCCAAACAATCATAGAATCACATCAGCAGTTGTGTAAGGGTAATGGAAATGAAATACAACCATGTGAGCGTGTTAACACATGTTATTACATACAACTTAAGCAAATCATCTTACACATGTCTTTCACACATATGATGAAATTACGCATGTCGCCAACATATAGGAAATCCTCTCCATCAACATATTAATTGAGAATTCAATCTCAAACTAAATCATAAGGAAATCATCAAGTACATGTTATAGCATACCACTTGAGTACAACATCAAGCATATGCATTTCATACATATAATGAGATCGTACATATGGCTAGCATGTAGGAAATCATTTTCATCAGCATATTAATTGAGAAATCAGTCTCAAACTAATTCATAACACCATTTAACTCAATACATACTAATACAAACATTTATACAAACACTTACACTACACACTTAAGTCTACATACAGCATGTCGACCCGAAGTGCGCATTTAGGCGAATCTCTTCACCAAAATAATTATGCACGTATTCCTAATATCCTAATGCGACAAGAAGCCATGTCAATCACGTCAGCAAAATATGAATGAAAACAGTACTTCCTACAAATGACTAAAATGCCCTAAATCTCATATTTTTCGTTGGTTTACGAAACAGGAAACGGACAGCATGTTGTACATGTCAAACGGCGTTGCCGTCAAGAATCTACTATTAAACGACATTGAAAGCTTTGGAAACAGTCAATCAAAGCGTCTAAAATCCGGACCTTTTCCCCTATGGATGTGTAAATTCGAACGGAGCGTATACGCTTCGTCTACAGCGATAAGAGAACCTAATTCACGAGTTACGTCAGCTAATAAGCTATGAATCCTAGTAAACCTCAAATCAGCAACTTTCTAGGGTTATTTCATACCTGAAAAAGTGAAGGAATCACCGGGAAAGTGATCGAAGTGCGTTGCCTAAGCACGTACAGCACGTGACATAAGCAGCAGGGAATTCTCTCCCACCTTCTCTCATAAACTCTCACCTTTTCTCTCTCCCAATCTAGGGATTTTTACAAATTCGGATGGGGGAGAGGAGTGAGGGTTTCAACCCCTTTTATAAGCTTAAAAATGCCCGAAATAGGCTCGGGAATGAAGTTTACTTAGTGCATATCCAATTCGGGGCTGTTTCGGTCCAAAAGATGCTTTCTGGTGGTCCCCTGGCCGAATGCGATCGGACTTAAGCTCATGCGTACCAGATCTAGCACGTATTAAGTTTTCAGTCCGGCAGGGTTCGCAGATCGCACGTGGCGGGCCAGTTTTAGTTCAGCGGTCACCGCACGTAGATCAGGGCTGAAAGTCTCATGATATAAAATAGAAATTTCTCCTGATCCGAGGGTGTAATCTGGATGAATTCTGACGGTCAGAACGCTCAATACTGACGCGTCAAGTCGTGTGCCAGATTTGAATTTGAAATTCCAACTGTCCCTATTCGCACTCTCTTCGGTCCGGGCTCAATGAAATAGCCTGTGATTATCGGTTTGACTTGATTTTCGGAATGAGTGTCAAGTCCAGCTAGGCGGTTCTAACGGTCTAAGATGGTAGGTATCGGACTTTCGACGTGCGGTCTAGATCCAATACAGAGTTTCAAAGAGGTCCCGAGAATAAACCGGTTTACAGTTTGATCCGAGGCTTTAGAGCATTATAGCACCATTGGTTCCACTCGCTTTGGGCCTTGTAGAACGTATTTAAAGTGATCAGGGACCATTTCCTAACTATTCTAACGTCGCGCTAGCTAACTTACACTTATTTTCTAAAGGAATTAATCCTAAGTGATTTCTTTGGCTATGGAATTGGGTTCTAAGCGATTTTTCAGGTGTTTTAATTGACCCATAGCCTAAGGACGTTTAATCCCAGGTTGGCCAAAATCCGGGGTGTTACAAAGGCTATGCAATGCAAAGATGAAGGATGTCGACCATACCAAGGCTATGCGATGCAAGATGCAAGTCAAGCATACAATCCTCATCTAAGTCCACATATCAATACAGCTTAACTCTGGGATATCATCGGGGTCTAGTACAATCTAAACCAGATCGCTGCCACATCACGCGCAATAAGGTAAGTAGAAGAGACCTCACTATCCGTCTGCCAATATCGGGCACGACTCGTCGATAGTGGACCCATTCCTCGAGCTGGTCAGACTCAGCCTAGTATTGCCCCCTACGCTCGGGCGGATAAGGCCGCACCCCCTTCCAACCGACCACGACACAGTGGAGAGCGTAAACATCTGGTATCGGCACTCAACGCTCATCTACCCACTCGGTCTATACGTTAGAGCAACCTCTTGGTACCATAAGAGTTTAGGAACTTTCATCCAGGGATATCTATAGCACCCCATGTAAAATGAGATTTTCGGTATCCAATCCTGTCAACCACGATACATCTGTGGAGGCTACAGCCCTGATGTCGCTAGGACGTACAACAACCATATCACACAATGCGAAATGCATGAATCACACTATCCAATCATGCAGCAAATCCTGCGCGTATCGTGCGCTCATGTAGGGCAACACCGCTCAACCGGGAGCCCATAAATAACCTGCCCGAAAGCATATGCTATGATCAGTCACCTCTTATATCAAGCATACACATGATGCGTATGATCATGAGTCATAGAGCTATAGTAAACATGTTATAAAATAATGCGCTATCCTTTCAAGGCAGATGGGCCTAGACGGCCTATACACAACAAGTACTGCCTATCAATGGGGCCCTAGGGAGAGTTGTAATGTGGACATCCAACCAACATTACAGTTGCAATGTGGACATCCAACCAAAATTGCTCCCAAGGTATGATCGTCACAAACATCATTACATAAACTGTGTTGGGCTCACACATTGCAATGGACCTTAGGTACATCCCATTGGGCCTCAAATACATCAAATGAGACACATCATATGGGCCTTTTATTCATCAAATGGGCTGCATAAATGGACCACACCAATGGGCCTTAGGTATATTGCAATGGGTCATAACCCATGGGCCTCGGAGTACATCATAATGGGTCAAATCACATGGGCCTTGTGTGTCTTAAATGAGCCTAATCCCATGGGTTTCATACATATCAAATGGGCCTAAATCATAGGCCTTATATAGATCAAGTGGGTCTGGTCCCAAGGGCCTTAGGATATATCAAATGGTCCAATCCCATGGGCCTTACATCTACATTAAAGTGGGCCCCAATCAACTGTCACAAATACGTTAAGATGAGCCTCAAATCAAGCCAAGATGGGGTCCACTTGGACTGAGGATCTGGCTCATTCTTTGACTCATTCCGCAAAATGATCTTTAAAAATGGGTGGACAGATTAGATGCAGCACCTGCATCAATGGTGGGGGCCCACATGAAGGCCCACCATCGTGAATGTTATAAATATATTGTATAATATATATACAATATATATAACATACATACAATATTATATATATATATTCAATATAATATATATATATATATATATAGTACAATATAAAATATATATGTATATATATATACACACACACACACACGCTGCACACACTCACGTTGCACGCACACCCACACGCACGCATGCAAACCCAGCGAGCTCCACCGTCCACCTGGACGGTGGAGCAATACATACATCATGGTGGGTACCACTGTCCAGGCAGATGGTGGATGCCAAATACACATCACTATGGGTCCCAAGTGGGGCCCACCATCAATGTTTACGCACCATCCAAACCGTCCATAAGGTCACACGGACCCGGGTGAAGGAAAAACACAAATTTCACCTTGATCTAATACTTCTGTGGGCCAAAAAGAGTGTTTCAATGGTAGAGGTTCAACCCCACTATTTCGTGTGGTGTGGGCCACCTGAGTCAGGGATGGGGATGAAATTCGGAGGGGGCCCAGCACTGGGGGTGGCCCACCCCATGAACAGGTTGGATGACAAATAAACATCACAATGGGGCCCACACGCAGGGCCGTGGGCCCCTGACGCCTGTCCGCCCCAAACGCTGCACGCAACAGCGTGCAGCTGCTGCAGTTACGTCTACCTCTGCCGTTATTTTTTTAAAAATAGAAATCCCATTTTTTTAGGGTTTTCCACATCTAGGTCCCACATCAAGAAGATCCACACCGTCCATTGGCTTCTACAGGCCATGACGAGTCCATCGAGTCCAATGTTGAATATTTTTGGCCTGAAGAAAAGTTTAAAATGTTTTATAAACGGTGAAAATTGCTGTTTTGAAGAGTATGGCCCGCCTGATCATCGGATTGACCTCTTTCTTTGGCTCAACGCCTAAAACAAACTTGGAAACAGAATAGACGGCGTGGATTGAATACATTCATCAAGATCGGGCCTAGGTGAGTGGGTCACCCAAAAGCTTGAAAACAAGCTTATATTTGTTTTTCACTTGACGTCCAGCGTCCTTGGACGCTGGACGGTTGGACTAATTCAAGTGGGCTGCCCTTGTGGGCTCCAAATAGTGAGTGGTGTGGGCCACCAAATGATGGGTGGGGTACATGAGACCCACATCAAGGTGAGGTCCCTTTGGATGAATGGTTGAGATGTCCCACAACCCATCAAGTGGGCCACAAAATCGTATTACCATATGAAAGAAGAATGAAATAAAGAGAGAGAGAGAGAGAGAGAGAGAGAGAGAGAGAGAGAGATTGGAGAGTGGGACACGTGTGTGATGGAGGGACCCCGACACTATGGGCCCTCTCTTGAACCGATCATACATCAACTGTATCCCTAACACCTGGAACCACCAAGATCGAAAATCAACGGTGGAGATCCTCTCTCCACCAAAATGGATGGTCTAGATGACCTTCCTTTGCAATGAAATAAACATCACGATGGGGTCCATGGAGAATGGCCCCATCATGGAATGATCATGATGATCCTAGTGGGCCATTGGCCTCATTTTAGGGTCCCAAGTGAGATTCAAACCATTGATCGGTTGGCCTCACTTGGCCCATCTCAAAAATAAGGAAAAATACTATAATCAAGCACCCACCGTCCGATCTTCTTGCTCCTAGGGGTTCCTTAGCTCCTTAGCTTTGATTTCAATGGGTGAGATGAGGAATGGATGGCTAGGATGGGAGATGATGGGGTAGGAAAGTGGGCCACCTTGAAGTTTTGGGAAGCTTGGGAGAGTTCATACGTATGAGGGGTTCTTGCTTGGATTTTTGAAAATGAGAAAGAGAGGAGTTGTAAAGGGAGAGAAAGAGTGATGGATGGATGTGGTGAATGATGGTTGTCTAAGAAAACCTTGAGTTTTGTGGCTTTTTGTGTAAGAGAGGTATGGGAGGTGTAAGAAATCCTTGACTTTTGAGGCCTTTTGTGTAAGAGAGGTATGGGCTTTGTAAGAAAAGCTTGACTTTTATGGTTGCTTGGGAATGGATGAAAGGTGATGTGTACTTGACATGTAATTGACATGTGATGGATTGATTGATTGATGGATTGATGGTATTGATGGGACACCTCGTAGAGATTCTCTTGGGTTTCGCAACGCGCCGCGTTTCCTCGCACCGAACGTCGGCCTACATCTCTCGACCAGGGTATGGCCTCGGCGCACGAGTCGCAGCATCAGAACTGCAGCGACGGTGCAGTCGCTATGGTACAGAACTCGGGTCGAGTTGAAACAGGTTGACGTCATATGAATCAGGGTTGCGCATAAATATCAGTTAAGGGTTGATGGTTGCCGGAATTCGACCGGTAAGACCGTGGAAGTCTACGGAACGGTACGGACCAAGATACGGGTCTTACAACCATAATGTTAATAAAGCAACTTAAAAAAGATTTTACAATACATTATTTTAAATCTGTTCATTTGTTTTTCTTACGGTGGCCCACCTGATGAGAAGACTATTCTGAAATTTCTGCAAGGGAACCTACATGGTGGTATCCACCTCATGGATGGCTTGGATGTTGGATCACTGTGCCATGTCAGCACACACGCTGGCATGTATAGCAGTTCCTTATAATACATGAGTAGGGGATTAACAAAGCCTCTTCAATTTCACATCCACATCTTGGATTCTCAAACAGAGCAAAAGAAACAAAGTATATCATGTCATAATAGCAGAGATGCTGGAAGGTAACCATAAAATTTCATGATTGATTGATATCTAGTGCAACAAACACACCCAAAACCAGGAAAAAAAAAACTAAATCTGATGTTACTTATATAAGAATCTATTGTGTAACTCGAGGTGAAAAAGAAGAAGAAGAAGATGTGCATGGCAACAAACGAACCTCAAGCTATCAGTCAAGGCATGCAGAGAAGCTTTAGATGCACAGTAAACACCTACCCATGGGCTAGGGTTGAGATCGGGAGAGGGAGATCGAGAGAGAGGGTTGAGACCGGGAGAGGGAGATCGAAAGAGAGGGAGATCGAGGGAGAGAGAGATCGAGAGAGAGCGTTGAGATCGGGAGAGGGAGATCGAAAGAGAGGGAGATTGAGATCAGGAGAGGGAGATCAGGTGGCGTTTTGGCATTTTGGGTGTTTTGGAGGGTCTAGGGCGTTTTGGCTATGAAAATAACTCAGTAGCCTGCGGCAGATTTACATAATAGTCACAGGCCATGTGGGGTCCACTTAGAGGGTTCTAATAGAATCCATTCCCTCCATCTGTTTCAAAATAATACAATAAAACATAATATCAAGAAATAAGAAGATCCAACACTCAATAGGGATACACCAACAGAACAATAGAAGCAATAAAGTACAACAACAACTATGCCAGTACGGTTGATTACCGTTTCAAATAAAAAATGGCTTAAAGCCGTTTCTGAAGCAAAATGCCAACTGTACCAGTTTGGCGATTTTGGTGTAGTGTTAGACGGTGGGACCCCATCGTGATTATGTGTGTCATCAACGTCGTCCATCTTACATAAGGCTCATGGGATGCGGCCCACTTGATGTATATGAGGCCTATTAGTGTGACCCGTTGATGCGGCCCACTTAATGTATATGAGGCCCATTGGTGCGGCCCACTTGATATATATGAGGCTCATTGGTGTGGCCCGTTGATGTGGCCCACTTGATGTATATGAGGCCCATTGGTGTGGCCTACATGATGTATATGAGGCCCATTGGTGCAGCCCATTGATGCGACCCACTTGATGTTTATGAGGGCCATTGGTGCGGCTCATTGATGCGGCCCACTTGATGTATATGAGGCCCATTGGGGTGGCCCGTTGATGCGGCCCACTTGATGTATGTGAGACCCATTGTTGTGATGCCCAAGTGATGTATTTGTGACTTATTTGGCGATGCCCAATATGATGCATTTGGGGCCCTTAAATGAGGCCTGATGTGATGTATTTATGGCACATATGCCGAGGCCCATTGTGATGTATATGTAGGCATTGAGTGAGGCCTGATGTGATGTATTTATGGCCCATGTGCCAAGGTCCATAGTGATATATATTAGGCCCTTATGTGAGGCCATGAGCCCACTATATTTTTAGCTCTATGTGGGCCACTTTTTGGGAGCAATGTTGGTTAAATGTCCACATTGATGGGTAGTGATGGTTAAATGTCCACATTGTGACCTTCCCTTAGGCTCTTGTTAGGCTGATTATCGATACCGATTGTAAGTACGTGATAGTATAACATCATGACACATGCCCATATGCATCATCTGCATGCTTCATATGAGATGTGGTTGACCATTGCATATGCCATTGGGCAGTTGTTATGAGCCTCCCTGATAGCCAGAGATTGTCTCACATGAGCGCACAGTATGCGCAGGATTGATGCATGACTGGATTGTATGACTCATGCATCTTACATTGTGTGTTGTGATTATTGTACTCCCTAGCAACAACAGGGTCATGGCCTCCACAGGCATGTCATGGATGGCCAGATGGGACACTGAAAATATTTAGTTCTAGCATACGGGCGCCATAGATGTCCCTTGGTGAAAATGCCTAAACCTCCGTGGCCAGAAGACGCTCCAACGTCTAGACTGAGTGGATATATATGAGCGCATGAGGGCCGTATACCAGTAGGTCGTGTCTCCTACTATGTCATGGTCGGTTGCGAGGGGGTGAAACCTTATCTGCCTGAGTGATGGGGTAATATATAGGTTGAGTTTGACCAGCTTAAGAAATGGATCCGCTATCGACAAGTCGTACCGATATTGGCAGGCAGATAGTGAGGTCTCTTCCACTTACCCAGTTGTGCGCTCGGATAGAGGCAATAAGCTGGCGTAAAGTGTAATAGACCCCAGTGATGATCCTCGAGATGTGTGGTACTAATATGTGGACTTATTGAGCAGGAGTTGCATACTCAACATATACTCATTCATTCACTATCAACTCAGGCTGGTAGTTCGCAACTAATTGATATGTGTACCGTCACAATGACCAGGATTTTAGTCGAGGGGCATGACTAACATAAACTCAGGAGTTTACAACATTGAACCTATCTATCCAAATTTAGGTATGAGATTGGTTTGGATAGAAGTTCCTTGTGATGGACCCCATAGCCTGAGATACTATGTACTATCATTTTGACTTCACACTCCAGCTTGCTCATTTCATTTGCAACACATACTGCATCCATGACATATGGCATTTTGGGTTGCTATGTTTCTTCATTTATATTGCCTAGATGATCCTGATGGTATTTATGGACTTACCAGCATGTTTTCACATTACTCTAATATTGTACAATTTATGGATTGTCAGTATTTCTACTTACTCTGATATCTATATGCTTGGCACGTGCATCACACACACTTACACCACCCTCTAAACTTTCTATAAGCTTATGCATAATAGACGTGTGCAGGTGGTGCTAGGTCGCAGAAGCGTTGAGCTTGGAGCATGCAGCGGTTGTCTGAAGCTTTGATTTTTGATAAGTATTTCCCTTTCAGCATTGTATTCAACTGTTTATATTAGTGGATATGTGATGATGATATTGCCTTTGTGATTTGGGTATACTTGTGGTTATGCTTCTTACGATGTAAATGTATATTAAAAAATCTTTCTTGTAGGATCCCAGGATCGAAACCTAGTGTATGGGTGGTGAGAGCTGAGAATGGGGTTCTACGGAGGCTATCGGCATCTGATTCGACGATCGAAAATTTTGTGAGCCAGTTTTTTGAGTTTGGGGTGTGCAACACATCTCTTTAGAATTTGGTCTAGGCAATATTTAAATAGATAAGGATCATCACAGAAGAACTTATGTACCTCGGCGAAGAATTTTTTCTTATCTTGTGCAGTCCAATATGTCGGCATGAAACTTGTGGCAAGATAATTTGCAATGTCAACAAATTAAGGTAATTGGGAGAGTTTAAACAATTGTTCATCAGGGAACATGTCGTTTATCGATGTCGGCTCAAGGGAATCAACGAGATCAAGCCTAAAGAGATGATCAACCACTACTTTCTCTACCCTCTTTTTGTCTCGTATTTCTATGTCGAACTCTTGGAATAGAAGGATCCATCTTATCAAGCAAGGCTTAGCACCATTCTTATAAAGAAGGTACTTCACCACCACGTGATCAGTGTAAAGAATGATCTTAGATCCGATCAAGTAGGACCTAAATTTGTCCAAAGCGAACACTACAACTAAGAGTTCCTTCTTCATAGTAAAGTAGTTCACTTGAGCACAAATTAGAATTCTACTCGCATAATAAATCATATAGGCTTCTTCTCTTTTATCTGGCCTAACATTGCCCTAATAGCATAGTCAGACGCATTGCACATGATCTCAAAATGGATGCTTCCATCGGGTGGCTACATAATAGGTGCGGTTGTCAATATGCCCTTAAGCTTAGTGAAAGCTTCTTGGCATTGCTCAATCCACTCATATGGTGCATTCTTTTGAAGTAGATTACATAAAGGATAAGAGAGAGGGCTAAAGTCTTTTATGAATTGTCTGTAAAATTCAGCGTGTCCTGGGAAGGATTGCACATCACGTATGCTCTTAGGTGGAGGTAGGTTAGAGATAAGATCAATTTTCGCCTTGTCTACCTCAATTCCCTTGTATGAAATTATATGTCTAAGAACAATTCCCTTGAGAACCATGAAATGACATTCCTCCCAATTCAGCACCAAATTCTTTTTTTCAAATCGCTTTAACACATTTTTAAGATTTTTCAAACATTTGTTGAAGGATGGTCCAAAGATAGAGAAGTCATTCATGAAGACCTCTAAATATTGCCCCACCATGTTAGAAAATATGCTTAACATGCATCATTGAAATGTGGAGGTTGCATTACATAGTCCGAATGACATCCTTCGGTAAGCAAAGGTACCAAAGGGACATGTGAATATTATCTTTTCTTAATCTTCAAGGCTATCTCTATCTGATTGTAACCCAAATACCCGTCAAGGAACCAGTAGTAAGAGTGATGAGGTAGCCATTTTAAAATTTGGTCAATGAAGGGCAAAGGAAAGTGGTCCTTCCTTGTGATGATATTCAATTTTTTTGTACTCAATGCACATTCTCTAACTAGTAGTAACTCTAGTTGGCATGAGTTCATTGTCGGCATTGGTTATGATGGTGATTTTGGACTTCTTGTGAACTACTTAAGTTGGACTCACCCATTGACTATTGGATATAGGGTATATGATACACGCATCCAATAATTTAAGTACCTCAGCCTTAAATGTTTCATGTTTGGATTTAATCGACGTTGTGGTTATCGGGAGGTTTTTGCACTATCCTCAAGATGAATGCGGTGAGCACAAATCAAAGAGTCAATTCCCTTGAGGTTTGCAATTGACCATCCAAGGGCTCCTTTATACTCAATGAGAGTGAAAATAAGTACACTGTCCTATTCTTTCTCAAGGTGGGAAGATATTACCATCGGGGTATGTCTCATCTTAACCTAAATAGAAATTTAAGATAAGTGGGCAAAAGTTTTAGTTCAAGCTTCAGTTCTTTGAGGCTAACTGTAGAGGCACTACACCGGTTTGGGGCAATTTTTCAAATTGTGGCCTCCACTGGTAAACTTTAAGTACCAGCGTAGCATCAAGTAAGGCATTCATTTCCTTAATCATGTCATCATCTAAATCAGGGTAGTGGGCCAAGCACGTCTCTATAGGGTCAGACGATAGAGTCAAAAGTACTCTATCTTCTATGAAAGAATCTATTAGTGAAAGGGCCAAGCTATATGCCCTAGAGGGGGGGGGGGGGGGGGGGGGTGAATAGGGCTATGCCAAATAAAACTTATAACAGCAGAATAATAAAATAAAATAAGGAAATAACTTGTAGGAAATTAAACTAAAGTTATTACAACATTCCCCATACTAAAATGATTACAACATTCAACCATAGATACAATCCACAAAATTGAATGAATAAAGGAATGAAAGAATAAAGCACATCCACAACATAAAGATATATAGTGGTTCGCCTGTGTGTACACCAACTGTTATCCAACAACCACACAAAATGCTACTCCATTCCTAATATCCTCACACAGGGGATATTAGCATACACTATCAAAATAGGTTTCACAGGTTCACCTAAAACCTTCACAATTGTGTCTTTTTATCTCGGGCTTACACAATCCAAAAACCCACACAATCTGAGTTTTCTGGCTCTCCTCAGATAACTAAAAAAATGAGATTTTTCTAGCAAATCTCAAACAAAACCAAAGAATGTAAATTATACAAATGTAAAATACCCGAATCTCCTTTTGAAGTAGCCCGGTAGAACCAATCGGAGTAGAAGTTCGATACAACGTTCAAAGTCCAATACTCACTTTAAGAATGGTTCTAAGTCTAATTGATTTTAAATCAAATGGGCTAGTTCTATTTGATTTTGAATCCAAGAAGAAGGAATATCAAAAATTCCTCTTTTCTAATAAGATTGGAATGTAGATCAAAATCAAATACAAAACAAGCTAGCAAAAGGAATATTAAATGAGCACAAAGTAGCTTAAAAAAAAACACAAACTTATCTCAGAGTATGGCCTTAAAATTACTTGAGTTGAATTGAATTGAATTGAAAAACTCTGAAATCTGTGCTTTATTTATAACCTGAAAATTCCCATCTACGACTGGTCTTAGGATTCGTAGGACTGGTCGTAGCTTCAACAGATTTTCAAATATTTCCACGGGATAAGGATTAGCTGTTCCACGACTGATCCTAGGTAGACTACGACCAGTCGTGGGCCACCTATGACTGGTTGTGGGTCACTTACGACTCGTCGTAGGACCCCCAGATTAGTTGCTGGAGTTTCAGTCATAGGTCTAAGACTGGTTGAGGGACGAGTCGTACATCTCACAGGACTGGTCGTAAGATATCCAGGACTGGTTGTAGGACAATCAGAAAAACTAAAAATCTTCAACAACCTAGGACTGGTCCTGAAAAACTTAAGACTAGTCGTAGCAGAGCTAGGACTGGTCTTGAAGTCCCTAGGACTGGTCTTAGAACAGCCCGAACAAGCATATTTAAAATATACGAATTATGTATCCAGAATGACCTACAATAAAGCCCAACCTAAGGTCAATCTAAGGTTAAATAAACCTTGAAAGTGAGATGAACATTGATAGTCTGTACTCTCAGATGACCCTTAAGAGAAGCTTGAGAATTTACGAATCTTGTTATAGGCCTTCTCGAGCTTGAACCTTTCTTCTATTCTTGAACTTGTTAGAATCTTGAACATGCATACATGAAGTCTTCTATTCTTGTATACTTCATCCATGACTAGACTTGAAACTTTCTTCATTTAAGTTCTTGTCTTGAAGTACAATGACTTGAAGCAATGTATAGTCTCAAACATGAAACACAAGATGTGCAAGACATATATATATATATAGGTTTTGTCACCACAAAATTTGACAACCAAAGGGATATGAAATCATAGCACTTACAATCTCCCCCTTTATCAAATTTGTGACAAAACACACATCATACAGATAAGAGTAAAATATGCTCCCCTGAGAGAAAAAATATGGAAACATTAAGTAAAGTGCAAGTTATCCATATTTCATATTATCAATCCACATATACTTCTCAATCAAACAATCCATACAAATTACTCCCCCTTTCCATACTACTCCCCTTTACTATTACTACTCCCCCCTTTTGTCACAAAATGACAAGGGAAAGTCACAAGGCAAAGAGAACAACAACATAGAGAGTAAAAATAAGCAGATAATGAGAAAGAAATATGGAAGGAAATATCATATCTCAAAATATAAATCCAGAATTATCAAGGCATAACCAATATAATATCCAAAATAAATGATAATACAATCCAAAACATAATTCACCTAATTAGATCCAGAGGAGGGAGCAGGGATAGTAGGATTAATCTGGTGTAAGCCCCTATTAATGCGACGAAGATATTTTCACATATATTTAAACTGCATATCATGGGCTACACTCATGTTATCAACCTTCTCCTCCAATGCACGAAGGCGTGCATCATAACTAGATGGATCGTAATCAGGATCATTTGGTGAATCAGTTTCTATATCATCAAATATCTCATCCATATTAAGATCCTATTGAGGAAGATTGCCAGCTTCCCCTTCACCTTCATCAACTTGACCAGGAAGTAAATCCAACTTCATCTTATTTAAATTAGAATTATTGAAAATAAGATGATGAATGGGTGCCTCATTAATAGGTGTATCGAAAAGCATATGAGTGGCTAACATAGTCATAAGATAACCAAACGAAATATCACTATGACCCGAATGGAGACAAAACTGTATGATAAAATGACAGATCAACGAAGGAAGGCAGACCATGGTACCAGAAGCAATAGAATGCAACACACGAACCATGAAAGAAGTGAACTCGGTGACCGAAGGTGCTGTTTTGTTATCAGTGTAGATCTAGATGAGGATGGACCACGGGATGTTTTCTTCTTCCCTCTAGCATCCATCTTCAACAAGATATACTAAGAGCAAGAGAAATGCACAAAAAGAAGGATGAGTTTTCTCTAGATCAGCAATTTGAGAAGAAACCCTTGAAAAAAAAACTAACAAAAAGATGAAAACAAGCTACACAATGATCAAATCAAAGCATAGAGAACATTAACTTCAAGAAAAATGAAAAAATAGGACTAACCTTGAAGAAATACAAGAAATCCTATGACAGGTCAAGCCACGACTCGTCGTAGGTTGGAGTGGAAATGAAGAAGAATGAGGTTTTTCCCAAATTATATCATGTTCATGAGCTCCACGACCGGTCAAGTATTGTGTACGACCGGTAGAGCATCGACCAAAAATACATATTTAATGTAAAAAAATGAAATTTCAACACATATAATACCAAATATAATACACTATGATACATGTAAGCAAGAATACTCAATGTAAAATGCACATACTAAGATCAAATTTTAATTTATTAAACCTGCTTTTGTCGAGCGGTTTAGTAAATATATTAGCACGTTGAGTTTCGGTTGGTATATATTCCAAGGAAATAACTTTTTCTTCAACCAACTCATAAATGTAATGATACCTAATGTCAATGTGCTTAGTACGTGAATGCTGGATTGGATTTTTAAAAATATTTATAGCACTGGAATTATCACAATGTAAAATCATTGAATCTTGATTAATTCCATAATCGCTTAGCATGCGTTTCATCCAAACTAGTTGAGTACATGCATATCCAGCTGCAATATACTCAGCCTCAGCAGTGGAGAGAGATATTGAGCTTTGCTTCTTGTTGAACCTAGAAATCAAAGCAATTTCCAATGTAAAAATAACCACCACTGGTTGATTTTCTATCATCAATATTACCAGCCCAATCAGCATCTGAGTACCCGTCTAATTGAACACTAGTATCAAAAGGATACCAAAGACCCAGATTTATTATACTTGCGACATATCTAATAATCCATTTAACAGCAGTAAGATGTGATTCCTTAGGATTAGACTGATATCTCGCATAAATACCAACACTAAATGCAATATCAGGTCTACTTGCAGTTAGATACAACAAATTACTAATCATACTACGATACAGTTTAGGATCTATATCTTTACCTGTAGAGTCTTTTGAGAGTCTTAACGTTGTACTCATAGGAGTATCAAAGTTCTTACCATTCTCAAATCCAAACCTTTTAACCAAGTTTGAAGCATATTTGGTCTGGGAAATGAAAATTCCATCAGGTTGTTGTTTTACTTGCAACCCTAGGAAATAGTTTAATTCACCGACCATGCTCATTTAGAACCTTGATTTCATAAGATCTGTAAACTCAATAGACATGTTAGTACAAGTTGATCCATAAATAATATCGTCAACATAAATTTGAACTATCAAAATATCATTGTTATGCTTCTTAACAAAGAGCGTCTTATCGACACTTCCTACTTGAAAGTTATGACTAAGTAAGAATTTAGTCAATTTCTCATACCATGCCCTGGGCACTTGTTTTAGACCATAGAGAGCCTTTTTGAGATGAAATACATATTCAAATAACTTGGGGTCTTCAAACCCTAAAGGTTATTCAACATACACCTCTTCATGTAAAATATAACACTTGCTGCCAAAGACCCGAAAGTATTTGACAGTAGGTTTCTTTTCAAACCATAATTCATAAGCAGTCTTATTATCAGATTTACTGGCATAAACTTGATTAATAATATAGCATGCGGTATTAATTGCTTCAGCCCAAATATTTCTAGAGAGCTTCATGTTATTCAACATAACATTAGCCATATCCTGAAGCACTCTATTTTTTCTTTCAACTATACCATTTTGTTGCGGTGTTTTGGGCACAGAGAATTCATGCGATATTCCCTGATCGCTACAGAATTTCTCAAAACTATTATTTTTGAATTCGAATCCATGATCATTACGGTTCTTACTAACATGAGAACCTTTCTCATTTTGGACTCGTTTAATGACCTTTTTTACTTCATCCAGGGTTTCAGTTTTGTCTTTTAAGAATGATACCCAAGTGAATCTTGTATAGTTATCTATGATAACTAAGATGTATTTTTTACCTCCTCGACTCTCCGTTCTGGTTGGTCTAATAAGATCCATGTGAAGAAGCTCGAGTGGTCTAGATGTGGTATTGGAGTTCACTTTCTTGTGAGAGCTCCTAGTCTGTTTGCCCAACTGGCATTCACCACATATTTTGTCTACTCTTTGCAATTTGGGTAGATGTCTAATTAGTTCTCTTTTACTCACTCTAAATAAGTTCCAGTAGTGTACATGTCCAAGGCGTTTATGCCATAATTCATTCTCTTCGGTATGGACCATGTAACACGATTGAGTAGATGAGTTTGCATCACTAACGATGTAGCAATTTTCAAAAGTTCTGTGACCAGTTAATATAACAGAACCCTTTTTATTAACTATCTCACAACCTTGATTAGAAAACTTCACACTATGGTTGTTATCGCATATCTGAGAAATGCTTAGTAGGTTGTGTTTCAAGCCCTCAACATATAAAAAATTCTTAAATAAGAGAAGGTTATAAAGTTGAACCGTACCTTAGCCAATGATCTTGCAATTGCTTCCATCACCAAATGTGACTAACCCGTCAGTCATATCTTTTAGATCGGTGAATAAAGCCTTGTCGCCTGTCATATGCCTGGAGCAACCACTATCTAGGTACCACTTTGAATGGCTTGTAGCTTTGAAAGCAGTGTGGGCAACCAAGCAGGCAACTTTAGGAACCCATTTTAGAACTGTTTTGGGTTAAGGAGTATAGATGGTCTTTTTCTGTCTGTTGTTATAGGAGAGACCTATAGAGTTAGACTTTAATAGCTCCTTGAGTAGATCAATTATTTTTTCAACCAATGGATTTCGGTTTTGAAAATCAAAGTTGACATGGCTACCTTTAGGTTTTTGAAAAGTCTTTGAATTTTGGAAAAAACCTTGATAAGTATTCTTTTCTTTTGAGGTTGAAGACTCTCCTTTTACAAATTTAGGAGCAATATTCTTTTATTTAAGAGATGTATTCTTATCATAGCCCAACCCGGATCGATCGCCACATTTTCTTGTTCCGGACAATAATTTTTCCAATTTAGGATCACCTTGGGCATATCTCCATGTGTCTTTCAAACTCAAAAGAGAAGCAACCACATTTTTGAGTTTCCCATTTCTGGATTTCAAATCTTCAATTTGAGAGGTTTTGAAATCTAAATCACATTTGGTCTTTTCAAAAGAATTGGAAATATGAGACTTTTCTAAAACGAGAGACTCATAATCTTCTTTAAGCTTAGAAAATTTTTCTTTTTGTAACTTAAGCTTGACGACAATTTTACAACTCTCCTTATAAAGGGCATTATAAGCATCCTGAATATCATCTTCATTATCATCACAATCATTATTCAAATTTTCTACACTAGATATATCATCATAATCTGAAAAAGTGATCTTGGCTAGAGTCATAAGGGCTTTAACATCATTGCCCGACTTGGTTTCAAAATCTTCTAATTTAGAAGAGGATTTAGAATCAGATGATTCATCCCAAGTAGCCAACATGCTTTTCCTTTTCAATTTGTCCTTTTTAGGACATTTGTTAACTAAATGTCCATACTCTTGACAATTGTAACATTGACTATCTTTCAAAGATTTTTGAGCTCTAGGTTTAGATCGTCTCTTATCATTTGACTTTTGAAAATCAACTTTTTTCTTGCTTTTGAAAATTTTGTAAAACTTTTTTGTTAAAAGCATCATATCATGTTCGAAATTTTTTAAATCCGAAGTGCTCTCTTGTGAAACATTTTTAGATGATTTGAGAGCAATTAATTTTCCTTTAGGAGCTTTAAAGGTCAACTTGTAGGTTTGTAGTGAACCAACTAGTTCCTCAACCCTCATGGTATCTGTATCACGAAGTTCATGAATCGCGGTTACTTTAGAATTGAACCGTTCAGGAAGTGAGTGTAGTATCTTTGCGCACACTTTACTTTCTGGGATTTTATCACCAAGACCCTACATAGAGTTCACAATGTCATTCAATCTAGTGTAGAAGTCCATAAACATCTCATTCTCCTCCATATGAATTTCTTCAAATTTAGTTGTGAGGAGTTAGACTTTAGATTTCTTGACAATTGATGTACCCTCGTGTGTCATTTCTAATACATCTCATGCTTGTTTTGTATTTTCACAAGAGATGATTCTTTTGAATTCATCGGGTGATAATGCACAAGTAATTGCATTTAGTGCTTTTGCATTGGCACTATTCTTACTTTTCTGAAGTATGGTCCAATGAAAATAAGCCATTACTCTCATTGATTTTGAACCATCGTCATTAGTTACTTCAGTGATAGGAGGGTTCCATTCATTCACTGTGGCTAGCCACACACTTTCATCCATGGATTTGAGAAAGATCCTCATCCTGGCTTTCCAATAGGCATAGTTTGTGCCATTAAAGGGTGGTGGCCTAGTGACTGATAGGCTATCAAAATTTGACATCTTAATATAGCTTAGATCATTAGCTCAGGAAATAAATCCAATAAATAAATAATAAGCACGAGCTATTAGGCTTTGATACCACTTGAAAGGGCCAAGCTATATGCCCTAGAGGGGGGGTGAATAAGGCTATGCCAAATAAAACTTATAACAGCGGAATAATAAAATAAAATATGGAAATAACTTGCAGGAAATTAAACCTAAGTTATTACAACATTCCCCACACTAAAATGATTACAACATTCAACCACAGATACAATCCACAAAACTGAATGAATAAAGGAATGAAAGAATAAAGCACATCCACAACACAAAGATATATAGTGGTTCGCCTGTGTGTACACAAACTGTTATCCAATAGCCACACAGAATGCTACTCCACTCCTAATATCCTCACATAGGGGATATTAGCATGCACTATTAAAATAGGTTTCACAGGTTCACCTAAAACCTTCACAATTGTATCTTTTTATCTCGGGCTTACACAATCCAAAAACCCACATAATCTGAGTTTTCTAGCTCTCCTCAGATAACCAAAACAATGAGATTTTTCTGACAAATCTCAAACAAAACCAAAGAATGTAGATTACACAAATGTAAAATACCCGAATCTCCTTTTGAAGTAACTCGGTAGAACCAATCGAAGTAGAAGTTCGATACAACGTTCAAAGTCCAATACTCACTTTATGAATGGTTCTAAGTCTAATTGATTTTAAATCAAAAGGGCTAGTTCTATTTGATTTTGAATCCAAGAAGAAGGAATATCAAAAATTCCTCTTTTCTAATAAGATTGGAATGTAGATCAAAATCAAATACAAAACAAGCTAGCAAAAGGAATATTAAATGATCACAAAGTAGCTTAAAAACAAACACGAACTTATCTCAGAGTATGGCCTTAAAATTGCTTGAGTTGAATTGAATTGAATTGAAAAACTCTGAAATTCGTGTTCTATTTCTAGCCTGAAAATTTTCATCTACGACTGGTCTTAGGATCCCTAGGACTGGTCGTAGCTTCAACAGATTTTCAAAGATTTTCACGGGATAAGGTTAGTTGTTCCATGACTGGTCCTGGGTAGAATACGACCGGTCGTCTTAGTTGCTGGAGTTTGAGTCGTAGGTCCAAGACTGGTCGAAGGACGATCCGTACATCTCACAGGACTGGTCGTAGGATGTCCAAGACTGGTCTTAGGACAACCAGAAAAATTTGAAAATATTCAACAACCTACGACTGGTCCTGAAAAACTTAAGACTAGTCGTAGCAGAGCTAGGACTGGTCTTAAAGTCCCTAGGACTAGTCTTAGAACAGCCCGAACAAGCATATTTAAAATATACGAATTATGTATCCAGAATGACTTACAATAAAGCCTAACCTAAGGTCAATCTAAGGTCAAACAAACCTTGAAAGTGAGATGAACATTGATAGTCTGTACTCTCAGATGACCCTTAAGAGAAGCTTGAGAATTTACGAATCTTGTTGTAGGCCTTCTCGAGCTTGAACCTTTCTTCTATTCTTGAACTTGTTAGAATCTTGAACATGCATACTTGAAGTCTTCTATTCTTGTATACTTCATCCATGACTAGATTGAAACTTTCTTCATTTAAGTTCTTGTCTTGAAGTACGATGACTTGAAGCAATGTATAGTCTCAAACACGAAACACAAGATGTACAAGACATATATATATATATATATATATATATATATATAGAGGTTTTGTCACCACAAATTTTGACAACCAAAGGGATATGTAATCATAGCACTTACAATTTGTCATGGATATCATCAACATCCTCTGACTGTTTGCTCATGTTGAAAAAGATATTGAGCTCCAATGTCATATTTCTGAAAGATAAATTCATAATTACTTTCCTACAATTAATGATTGCATTTGATGTAGCAAGGAGTGGATGACTAAGAATGATGAGAATTTTAGTGCTTATATCTATGATGGGTTGAGTATCCAAGACAATAAAGTCTACTAGATAGTAGAATTTATCAACCCGGATAAACAAATCCTCAATCATCCCTCTTGGTACACGAACTGAATGATTAGCAAGTTGTAATATGGTCTGGGTGAGTTTTAATTTACCTAAACCAAATTGTTCATAAACTAAGTGATCAGATTTACACTCGCCCCCAAGTCAAGAAGTGTATGCTCAATTTGGTGATTCCTAATTATACAGCTGATAGTTGGGCTACCAGGATCTTTCTATTTTTATGGCATATCTTGATTGAGGATGACACTCACCTTTTATGTCAGAAATTTTTTTTTTAAAATGTTTTTCCATCTTTTGGTAGTGCAAAGTTCTTACAGAAATTTGGCATATGAAGCGATTTGTTTAACGACATCTAGTAGATGAATGTTGACCTTTAATATCTCTAGAATATCCTGATAATTAGATAGAGGTTTTGGTGCAATCAACCATTGAGGGAATGACGCAATCGTCTTACTTTGAGGTTCCGGTTCTAACCCATGTGAAGCATTGCTAGGTCTTTCATTCTCAGCTTCTTTTGGGTCTTTAGGTTTTTCAGTCATTGCCGGAATAGTTTTGTCAATAATCTTCCCACTCCTAAAAGTGGTGATGACTTAGCCTGCTCCATCTCATTTGAAGAGCTTAGGTCACTTATTTCATATTGCGGTTTTGGATTGGGAAGAGGTTGGGTCTGAAGGATCCCTTTCTCCCCAATTGAATTTTTTATCTCAAGCCCTTATATGGCCTTTGTAAGGTCTTGAAAAGCTTGTAGCATACCCTGGTTAAAAAGCTCTTGATTTTGAATATGTTTTAAGACCGGATCCTCTTGAGATTTCCTTTGATTCATAAATTAGTTAAGAATCCATTGAGGAGTAGCAGTTTGTCTATTCCTCGAACTAAAATTTGGATGGTTCCTCCAAATTAAGTTATATGTATTTGAGGTGAGTCCACTGAAACGTCTCTACTAGTTATTTACAACATTTGATTTCTCATTCAATATCTCTTGAAAAGCTAGAATTGTTGGACAATTCTGAGTTGTATGTATGTTATAAGAACAAATACCATAGACAACTTCCACAGCCTTTTCGGGTTCTGCCTTCTTAAGTTCAATGGCCTTGACTTTTCTTGTGAGTTTGGCCAATTTTGCATTTATATCATCTTCCTCTTTTAAAACATAAATTTCTCCCCTTTCATTTGATTGAGTAGGCTTATAAGTGGTATTTCAACAAGTTAATCAAAATAATCTCATGTATCATCGGCTTCCTTATTTATGAATTCCCCATTACACAACATCTCCACAAATTGGCGCATGGATGAGGTCAATCCCTCCTAGAAAAAGCTTGTTATCCTCTATGTTTTGTAGTCATGTTGTGGACGTGAATTTATGAGATCTTTAAATCGCTCCAAACAATGGAAGAAGGTCTCATCCTCTTCTTTTTTTTTGCGCAAAATTCATAATTCCTTTCCTTAAGGTATTCATTTTGTGATACGGGAAGAACTTTTTAAGCAACTCCCGTGTCATCTCAGCCCATGTGCGAATGGACCATGGTCTTAAGGAATGTAACCACGACTTAGCCTTTTCTTTCAAAGAGAAAGGAAATAATTTCAGTCTTACCGTGTCCTCAAACATGTTTGGGAAATGTAATGTAGATATTATTTCATTAAACTCTTTAACATGCAAGTATGGACTTTTAGATTTTAGTCCATAAAATTTAGGAAGGAGTTGAATTACACCCGATTTAACATCCATGGTTCCTTCATTCAATAAGAATATCATGTAGGAAGGTGCACTCACCACCACCGGTTGTAAATAATCTTGTAGAGTACGAGGCGGGGGTGCATGATGCACCTCATTCTCATCCTCGGGCTTCCTCCACTGGGTGTTGACGTTGATGTATAACCATCACTTCTACTGACTTAGAGGATCTTAGGTGGTGTCTAATCCGGTGATGGATAGGCAACCCTTCAACTAATCCTCCTTCACTCAAGAGATGAAGGGTGTTGTCATGAACCCACATGGGCATGAAACACTCTCAGCCCTCAAGTAACTAAATAACTAAACCTAAAAAGAAAACTAGAAAAACTAAAATAAATAAGAGATCTAGAAAAGGTAAGAGAGAGGGTTGAAACAAAATTACCGAACAAGAGTTGCTATGTTAAGATCCTATAAAACAGATAACAATGTTAATTTTTTAAATTTTTTTAAGGAAAAATCTTAACCTAAAAACATAGCAGAAAAATAAACCCTAATCTTAGCCTATTTCTAATAACAACTTAGAAAAATGCAGTTGTAGTCCTCGGTCGCGATGCCAAAAACTTGTTCACAACCTCAAGTGTAGGGTCGCGATGTAGTAATAACTTAGTGAGATCGAGGTCGAATCCATAGGGACGAAATTTGTACATGTTCAAAAAGTAACTAGAAGTAGAATTAGAATAAGATTTAAATCTAAATGTGGAATATAAGAGAGTAATTATGAATGGTGTTGATTAAAACTATCAATTGAAAGGAGAGAACTAGGGTGCCAAGGATCCACTTATAGTTATCAGGATGCTACCTTACTTGATTCAAGGAATACAATTAAAATTGGAGTCCTATCCTATCAAATTGGAAGATGAAGCATTTAAATCAAATCTCTGAACTTTTCATTGATCTAGTCCTCAATGAAGGAGTTTTGTGATGATTGGAAGGGATTCCATCACCCTACCATGCCCAGGAGACGATGGTGAATAACAAGATTTACCAATCTCATAATCTTAAAACAGAAAAAGAAGATATCTAAAGCTATCACACCATCTATTATAATTTGAATCACAATAAATCATAAAAAATTGAAAATATTCCTTTAATATCAAACTAGAAATCAATGAGGTTCAACAAAAATAAGAATTAAAGAAAGAAAATCATCCTAACACTTTACAAGCTTCACCTCTTAGCCCTAGTTAAGAGGTTTAACCAACCATAGACATGATTGAATCTAAAACCTTAAAAGAAAGCATTAAAAATAAATAAGGAAGAAAAACTCTTCGGAGGCTGCTTCACCCTTTGGCTCTGCTTCTCAAAACTTAATTCATCCTTAGAAGTCCTTGAAAAACCCATATTTATATCTTTGTCCGTCTAATTTCGAAAAATCACCTCAAATTTATGCACTCTGCATAAGTTTGTGTAATGCCTTTGATGTCATTGAATGTAACATGAATCCAAAAGTCGTGCCTTTTCACACTGCGTAATGCTTTTTGTACTGCATAACTCCTTATGTCATCGAACATACCTTTGATGTCATCGAATAGTCTTTTGATGACATCAAAAGGTCTTTAATCAATCGAGAATGTGTCCAAAGTGTTCCACTGAGTTGCTCCAAAGATCCAAAAAATCTTGATGTCATCGAACAACCCTCAATGTCATCGAATAGGTCTTCGAGCAATCGAACATGGCTTCGATGTTATTGAGAATTGCATTCAATTTGTCTAGCAACTAGACTTGATTTTCTGTAATTCTTCGATGTCATCGACTCATATTCGATGTCAACGAACACTAGCTTCGATGTCATCGAATGATGGTCGATGACATGGACAGTGTGAATTTCTGTACTTTGTACTTTTGACTTCCTTTCTTCTCCACTTAGTTTCCTTGAATCTTGGGGCCTTGAAATTATCAATCTTAGTCTCCTAAGATCTATCCCTTGCCTTGGTGATTCTTGAGCATCAAATCCATACTTTTAACATTCTTTTCAATCTAAGCTCTCAAATTCACCTTGCAATACAAACATGTATAAAATACACCCATTAAGCATTATCATGTTCATAAAACCAAGATATTAACATGGGGAAATATGAAATATTTGACACTCAACAATAACCCAGCCTTTTGACCTATCTTCTCTAATAGGTCGCAATTGTGGTCACCCAATCCCAACCTGCCGAGCACTGGGACTATAGGAGGTTGGTCACTGTCAATCCTCTACATAGGTTCATCCTTACTCTATGTAAGTCCTTCGGCTTGATAGTTTTGTCGTTAGTTTGTAGCACTTCTAATTGCACCTTCACTTTTCTTTTTTCTTTTATAAAGATGTCTTGTCATCCTCAGTTGAGGAAGAGGAAGGTTTTAACCAAGCCTGAGTTAGATGGGCTAAGAGCTGTCATAGAGAAGACAACACCTATCCTCTCCACTCCTCCTTCTCCCATTGCCCCTTTGGGCATGACTTTTGTCAGACCCATATCTTGGTCCGTACCTTTTCGTAGACTTCTGCGGTCTTACCGGTCGAATTCCGGCGACCTTCGACCCTTAATCGATATCGACGCGCGACCCTGATTCATATGCCGACAACCCGAGTCGACTCAACCCGAGACCAATACCATAGCGACCACGCCGTCGTTGCGGTTCTAATGCTGTGACTCGCACGCCGAGGCGATACCCTGGTCAAGAGTTGTAGACCGACGTTCGGTGCGAGAAAACGCCGCGCGTTGCGAAAACTAAGGGAATCTCTACGATGTGTCACATCAATCACATCAATCCCATCAATCCATCACATGTCAAGTACACATCACTTTCATTCCTTTTCCCAAGCAACCACAAAAGTCTTCACCACCCATACCTCTCTTACACAAAAAGTCACAAAAGTCTTCACCACCCATACCTCTCTTACACAAAAGCCTCAAAAGTCAAGCTTTTCTTACACAACCATCACTCACCTATCCATCCATCACTCTCTCTCTCTCCCTTACATCACTCTCTCTCTTTCTCTCTTTCTCATTTCAAAAAAAAATCTCCAAGCAAAAACATCCCACGTATGGAATTCCTCCAAGCCTCCTAAGCTCCAAGTGGCCCACCTCTTCATCCCAAAATCTCTCATCTCAACCCTCCATTCTTCATCTTAACCATTGAAGTTGAAGCTAAGGTGCCAAGGAACCCCTAGGAGCGAGAAGATCGGACGATGGTTGCCTCTATAGGGTAGATTTACTTATTTTTATGATGGGCCAAGTGAGGCCCACCGATCCATGGTGTGGATCTCACTTGGGACCCTAAAAGGAGATCGATGGACCACTTGGATCATCATGATCATTCCATGATGGGGCCATTCTCCATGGACCCCATCATGATGTTTATTTTCTTTAGAAAGGTCATCTAGACCATGGTGGGGAAAGGATCCCCACCGTTGATATTCAGTTTTAATGGTCACATGTGCATAATGATCCACTTGATGTAAGATTTCATGTAAGGGAGGGCCCATAATGTCGAGGTCCCTCCATCACAAGCCGTGTCCCACTCTCCATGTCTCTCTCTCTCTTTTATTTCTTTTATTTTATTTTATTTTTTTTTATGCTATAGAATTGTGTGGCCCACTTGAATGGATCCCACCTTGATGTAATTATTTTCATTCAAGTAGGGCCCACCTTAGCCGTTGTACCCATGCCACTCATCAGTGGTGGCCCACTTCATCAAGGCCCACCATCATCAAAAAAAAAAATATATATATATAATACTAAAATCGTCCAGCGTCTGGGACGCTGGACGTTTCAAAGGCAGAAAAAAAGAAAAGGAAAGAAAAGGGGAGGCTTTTGGGGTGATCCCTAGTGTGGGCCCCACCTTGATGTTTATGTTCGATCCAAGATGTCCATCCTCTTACCCACAATATTTTAGCCGTTGGGTAGAAGTTTGGGGCTGATTGGAAGACCTGGTGGGCCATGGCGTCGAAGAACGCATCATTACCATTCAAGATCATTATCTTATTTTATTTCACTTTCCAAGCATCAAAAAAATTCAAACTTCGGACTCTTTTTGTCTGTTGCGAGCTGTAGAACGCTATGGCTGGAGTGGATTTCCAGGAAGCGGGCCCCACGCGTGATTTTGGGCAAATTTTAAAATTAAAGGAGAGAGAGAGGAGGAGCGAGCGCCTGCGCTGTTGCAGACGACGGGCGAGCGGACGCAGGGGCCCACGGCCCTGCGTGTGGGCCCCACCATAATGTTCATTTGTTATCCAACCCTGTCATGAGGTGGGCCACCCCAGTGGTGGGCCCCCATCTAAAAATGAGACAGATCCAAAACTCAGGTGGCCCACACCACGTGAAACAGTGTGAATTGAATTCTACCATTGAAAAGTCTTTGGGGCCCACAGAAGTATTGGATCAAGCTGAAATTTATGTCTTCCCTTCATCCCGGTCCAAGTGACCTTATGAACGGGTTGGATGGCATCTAAACATTTGGGTGGGCCCCACATGGGACCCACAACGATGTGTGTCTTAAAGTCCACCGTCCAGTGGACGGTGGCGACCACCTTGCTGATTGTTTTGCTTCCACCGTCCGCTGGATGGTGGAGCCCTCTTGATGCATGTGTTTTATGCACGCCAGCACAGCGTGCGTGCAGCGTGTGTGCAGAGTGTGTGTGCTGTGTGTGTGTGGTATGGGTATGCATGCATGTGTGTATACATACTTATACATACATAATTATATTATATAGTATATATATAAAATATTGTATATATACTATATACATGGTTTATGTACTATATATGTACACAACATTTACAATGGTGGGCCTTCACGTGGGCTCCACCCGTGATGCAGACACTGCATCCAATCTGCCCATCCATTTTAAGCAGATCATTTTATGGAATGAGCCAAAGTATGAGCCAGATCCACGGTCCAAGTGGACCCCATCTTAGCATGATTTGAGGCTCATCTTAAATGTAGTTGTGACATTTATTGGGGCCCACTTTGATGTGGATGTACGGCCCATGGGATTGGACCATTTGATATATTCCAAGGCCCTTGGGTCCAGGCCCATTTAAATTGTATAAGGCCTATGAGTTTAGGCCCATTTAAATTCTATAAGGCCTATGAGTTTAGGCCCATTTAAATTGTATAAGGCCTATGAGTTTAGGCCCATTTAAATGTACATGTGGGGGCCCAATTGGTGTGGCCCATTGGTCACATATTAGACGCATGAGACTAAGCTCAATTGTTGCAATCCAAGGCCCATGGGTTTTTACCCATTGCAATGTACATAAGACCCATTGGTATGGCCCATTTATGTGGTCCATCTGATGAATAAAAGGCCCATAGGATATGGCCCATTTGATATATATATGAAAAGCCCAATGGGATGTACCTAAAGTTCATTGCAATGTGTGAGCCCAACACGTTTATGTAACGATGTTTGTGACGGTCGTACCTTGTGGGGGGGCAATGTTGGTTTGACGTCCACATTGCGAGTGTAATGCTGGTTGGATGTCCACATTATGACTCTCCTTAGGGCCCATTGTTAGGCTCGTACTTATTTTTCAGGTCCATCTGTTTTGTCAGGATGGTTCATCTCATATACATGTTTAATATAGTTTCATGACTCATGATCATACGCATCATATGCATGCTTGATATGAGGATTGACTGATCATAGCATATGCCTTCGGACAGGTTGTTTATGGGCTCCTGGTTAGGCAGTGTTGCCCTACATGAGCGCACGATATGCGCAGGAATTGTTGCATGACTGGATAGCATGAATCATGCATTCCGCATTTGTGTGACATGGTTATTGTACGCCCTAGTGATATCGGGGTCATAGCCTCCACAGACATATCGTGGTTGGCAGGATTGGATACCAGAGATCTTATTTTACATGGGGTACTATAGATATCCCTGGGTGAAAGTTCCTAAACCCTTATGGTACCAAGAGGTTACTCCAACGTCTAGACCGAGTGGGTAGATGAGCGCTGAGTGCCGAATACCAGTTGGCTATGCTCTCCACTATGTCGTGGTCGGTTGGAAGGGGGTGCAGCCTTACCCGCCTGAGAGTAGGGGGCAATCCTAGGCTGAGTTTGACCAGCTCGAGGAATGGGTCCGCTATCGACGAGTCGCACCCGATATTGGCAGACGGATAGTGAGGTCTCTTCCACTTACCTTATTGTACGTGATGTGGCGGCAATCTGGTTTAGAGTGTACTAGACCCCGGTGATATTCCATATTTTGAGCTGTATTGATGTGTGGACATAGATGAGGACCTTTATGCTTGAGTTGCATTGCACATCGCATGGCCTTGGGATGGCCGATATATTCATGTCTGGCATTGTATAGCCTTGGTACGGCTCATGATATCATGGTTCCATTTGTATATTCCGCATTACTCTGACATTGCATGTTCATATTCTACCTTGCGCACACACTTTCACCACCCTATAAGCTTTCTGTAAGCTTATGCACGACCGTTGCGTGCAGGTGATGTTGGTTCGCAGCAGCGCTGAGGCAGGAGCACGTTGCAGAGCGTTTTGGAGTTTTTGTTCTTTACCATTGTATTTCCCTTTATGCTCATTGTGCTTGTAAAGTTTTTGATCATAGTGAAAATGTAATGGAGTTCTTGGTTGTTGTTTTTGGGTTAAGCTTATTACGAATCAGACTGACATTGGAAATCCTCCTCGTAGCATCCCAGGATCGAAACCTGGCGAATGGGAGCTAGGAGCTGAGAATGGGGTTCTACGGAGGCTGTCGGCGCCGAATTCGGTGATCGGGAATTTTGTGAGCCCGGTTTCCGAGTTTGGGGCGTGACAGCTTCTTCCCCCACAACTGATCCATCAACTACCAAGGCTACCACAGATGTTCTCCTCGCAATCGATTGGGCAACAACTGTTACACCATAAAATTTGGTTAAAGAATAAGATTCAAAGAAGAAGAATTAGAGAAAGAAATGGAGTGTAGAAGAGAAGACAAGGTGGCTTGCGTGGGTCATAAGTTGTGTGGGACTGAAGTTGCACAGGTCCCCGCAACTCATTCTGGTTGCGCTGAGTCGTGCAACTCTCTTCGTGGAATGATGAGTTGGGGATGCGAAGTGGGGTCCATGGCACGGTATTCGAGGGCGTACATGTACAGAAGCCTATAAATACCCCGTACAACCCCACCCCCCCCAACCCCCTCATTTAGGGATTAAACATTCGAAAGACCAATGCCTCAGATAGGTATTGGAGGTGGAGAGAAGGAGAGGAAGTGCAGAGGGCCAACCTGTGCTACTTCATGCGAGTTGCATCAGCCCACACCACTTCACGTGAGTTACGCCGACCCACGCCACTCAAACCGAGTTACACGGGTGCTCTTTGGGGCAACACTGTGTTGTATTTTCTCAGGTCCTTAGGCCATTTCAGATGTTCGAAAGGGATCTAAGCACTCCTTTAACAGTCAATGAGGGACAAAGTGCACGAAAATCCCGCACAACTCATCTCCCTTAGAGACATGACTGATATAAGCTGGAATACTGTCGAAATTTATATTTGAGCCCATTCGATAGTTGTACTTTTGTACTTTCTAGAAATTCTCTCCTAAAATCAGAGGATCAAAAGGATGTAATGAACTCAGAATGAATAAATTCTACGATTGTTCTCTTAGTTCTTTCTTTTTGTCAATATTAAATGAGATAATTTCCCAAATCAAATACTTTTCATTTCTGGTTGATACAAAATGACGACTCCACTGGAGAATATCTTACTTAATATTGACTTAAGAATGACTTAGAGAATTTCATCATTGTTTGGTGTCCTATAGGGCGCCAAAATGGTGACTCTCAGCGGGAATATCCTTCCTTTCATATCTGGGATAGAATTTATTTGTAAACGAATACTAATCAATATCACATATATCCTTTGACAGAGAAAATTATAAAAGACGTACGTATTCAAGCCCCTGATTTCAAGAGAAATGGTAACCTCGGCAAGAGGAACGATTCTACTTCATACCACCGGATTTGTAGTTAAGTATGCCCTTGACCAGCCTCTAGCCCAACGAAAGCAGTTTGTATCGAATAGGAAGGACAAGTTCCAAGCCATTGTCGGAGTCGTAATGGTCTCCCCAATAACGTAAGAAAACGAGAACGATTGGATCATGGCTACACGCTAGAAATCGAAAGGCGCCACTAGAATGAGTTCGTCAATGCTGAGAACTAGAGGGCTTGTGACATGAAATGTGGCAAAGAAAAATCCTGAACTTGTTCCTCCAGCAATATATCTTAGAAGATCTTTATCCACATCCTCATGGCATGATCTTCCAACCCTACCAGCTGCAAGGTGATGGACTAAAAAGAAAAAGGTAAATCACATATGGAGTTACCAATTTACGTGTCACCTCAAAGTTTATCGCCTCACATCAGGTCACAATCAGTTGAATCCTATGAGAGTACTGACGGTTCAAATAAAACCCCCTTTTTGATAAGGCCTGTCACACCGATCAATTCTTGTTCCATCCTAATGACCGCCTTGTTCGAAAATGAAGAAGATGCAATATGCATGGCTGGAACAAGTAAAGACACCTTGCGTACCACTGAGGATAGATTACTGGAAATGGCCCGAGCACAGAAGACGTTAATGGATGAGTGAAGGAATTTTCAAGAAGCTCTGGCTACTCTTGCGCACAATATAGCCCAAATAATATCACCTCTAATGATGGCTACCACTAAAGAGTGGGAACGACAGCCTGAAGGTTCTCAATTTCCCAGAGTAGGATCACACGGATTTGTCCCCATGATAAGAATTATAACTCAGGAGGAAGTACGATAGGTGGTCGTAAAAGCTATCTGAATGGAAAGGGAACGTGACAACACAGGAAGGTTCCAGTACCAAACACTGTATTCGAGAGAGTTAGAAGATGTACCTTTCCTCACTAACTTCAAACACCCCGAGTTTCAAAATTTTAGTGGAGACGGATCCCCCAACGAACACTTAATGCACTTCATCACGTCTATGGGGAATTTCTCCACTGTCCCCCAATATTGCCTATGGCTATTTAGGTCTTCCTTAACAAACAAAGCATTCTGATGGTATTCCAACCTGGCCCCATAATCAATACAGACTTATGAACAAATGTAGGATGCATTTATGTCAAATTTATTTTCGAAGGACCGAGATGTTAGCATTGCGGAGTTAGCATCTGTGAGACAGAGAGAAAATGAGTCTGTGGAGAAATTCATTAGCAAGTGAAAGAACTTGGGATCATGCCAGTAGTTACCTGAAGAGAGAGAACAAGTAAAAATGTGTCTAAGCTCTATGGAAACAGGGATTGCATTCAGACTCACTATCGCCAACATAAGGACTTTTTGAGACTTGACGACCAAGGCATAGGCACTTGAGCTTATAACTAAAAAGATGCCAACCTTCTAAGTTAGAATCGAGAAAAGAGAGCCAAACAGGGCAGTAGTGAATGTTGTTGAACAAGAGAAAAAGAAAAATATCTTCCTTGACAAGAAAGAAATGAAGGGAAGAGAAGATTCAGACCGGCATAGGGATTATAAGAATGACAAGCGACCGCGACTATACGACTCACATAGAGAGTATGCGTTCCATAAAGAAGATGTGTTGCCAATGATGGAGCAATTACTGGCTGTTGGAACCATTAGGCTACCTTCACTTAGAAAGGAATTATTGTCATTAAGAGGCTGAAATGACTAAAGAAAGGAATTATTGTCATTACCATCGCTGCCTGAGGCATCAGACAGAAGATTGCTTCCCATTGAAGAATATATTGTAAAGAATGATAAGGCAAGGAGAAATAGTCTTGAAAAAGGATGATGAACAATGTTGGAAGGCAACAATAAATATGACTTCCGTAAGAGGATTGTTAGTAATATCCACCAGAAAAGTCAATTTGGAAGATCTATCTTTTGTCGATCACCAAAACAATGAACTGATAGAGCGGTCCATAGGTTGAAGGAAAATTCTTGGGGGCATCTGCATTTGAAGATGATGACAGGCTTCACGTGATGACCCGATGCCCAGTAATAGACAAAATAGGGGTATTGCAGCTCAAATGCCCTGATAAAAGAAGCAAATGAGATGAAAGATATGAAATTGTAACAAAAAAAAACTCTTTGTTAAAGGCATAAATGGACATCGGTACACCCATATTCAATTTGTCGACAATAAGCCAATTCATGGAGCAGCGGTGATTTTAGCTTTAAAAGGTATCAACACAATCTCTTCAAACCCAAAAGGGGGTATGGTAGGTAATAAAAACTATAGAATGTATCCCTCTTTCTATATGAATAAAATGCAGGTTTTCAGGTACGGCAATGATTATTGCCGATGATTATCACCAATGATTATTGCGAATGATTATCGGCAATGATTATCGCCAAATTATCGCCATTGCCAATCGCCAAATGATTATTATCGAAGTGCCAGTGACTATCGTCAAGTTACCAAAAGTTGTCATTACTATTATCGTGATACTGACGCGAGGCCATTTTATTATTTAAATTTATCAAAATTAATAACATAACCAAGCTGATATACCATTTTAACCATAAGATTTTATTGACTATCATCAGTAAGCATGATATATTAATTTCAATTAATTATCCCAGGAAAGCCAATTCATCATTTACAGGTGACAGAATAAGCTTATAAAGCTAAGTACGAGAATCATGACAACAATGGTGATTTATCCCATATGATAGCGAGAAAGATGCCACTATGAAGCCGAACACGCATAAGGCTTATCATTATGGGCGATGGTGATATGACAGAACTATATAGGTAGCAGTGTCACCTGTGACCTTAAAAATCCCATAAAAGAGCATCATGCGCACCCATACAGAGAGTGACCTATGCCATCTGTATAGCTTCATGCAGCGTCACATGGGTGGCCAGAGAGCGCCCCCTCGTGAATGGGTCTAACCTTGTAGACAAAGGAAAAGTGAGTCTCTGAAGCAAGATAACTCCCCAAATCCTTAGTTTGAATTTAGTAGTAACGCGAGAGGACAAGTCTTTAAAGCAAGACGACCCCTTATTGATGGACTAGCGGCCTTATATTTGGTACCTCACGATAGCCTTGTGCACCCCGTGAACTCTAGAGAGTTACTGTGGCCAACCCTGCATGTAAATCCTATTGAGTTCACTGCCTTTGTAACTTTACTAGGCCCCTTTGATGGATCGTGGTTTGTGAACTCCCCGGCCGCGATAAACCCCGCAAAATCTAGAGAGTTACAGCGGCCATTTGTGTAAGACAAACTCCAACTACTTATGAGTCTAAACTGTGATCGCTCCAACTACTTATGAGCCTAAACTGTGCGTGCAACTAACAGAAATTGGAACTTAGTACTGCCTAAGCGAGATAACACAATATATGCAACATTGTATTGATGACAAAAGAAGATAACATGTTAATAAAAAAAGGCACTACTATAGAAAAGAAAAGCATGATTGGAAGAACTGATTATTTATGACATCCATTCATGACATTCATTCATAACACTCATGAGTTATCAAAAATTTTGTTCATGACATTAAGAAAACAAGATGATAAATAAGCACAAAAATAAGTCATGACAAATATCAAAAGAAATCCTATGTCCTCTGACATTCCTAGTGCAAGCATGTATCATCGTAGATCATCTTTTAACCGAACCTTAATAGCTACATTTTCAACTTCAGCGTTAACGATGAGCTTGATCTGATTAGGACCGTCAATCAGCTCTTGTTCCAAAGAAATTATTGCCTCCTCTCCTTTCAAAATCTCCAATTGCTCAAAACTAGCTATTTTCCTGTTAACTTCAATATCGGCTTCAAGTTCACTAGTTCTCGAATCTGCATTATGTTGCTCGGCTTCTAAGTCCAAAATTTACTGCCTGAGGATGGCAATCTTTTTAGTAATAGCTATTGAAGAACGCTTAGAAGCCTTTACCTGCTCTTCTAGAGAGTGAAATTCTTTATCATAGCTGGAGATCATCGTCATTGCCCTCGAGACTTTCTCTTTAAGCTGTGAAAATTCTTGCTAGACGGCGAGGATTTCAGGAGCAACGGTCATATTCTGAGCATCTCCTAGTTTGCAAAAAGTCTCACAAAAACGGGAAAGAGACTCACGCAAAGGAGATATATTGATCTTGTCAATCCGTGCTGCATTTTCCAAAGATGACAACACTATTTCCAGATCTGACCATTGATTTGGGTCCTTGAAGATGTATATGGTTGCTGACAATGAGCTCCTCAATAAACATAGTGCGGGAGGGGAGATTTTCTCTAGGGATATGATGTTTGATACAGTGGCAATAGAATAAGAGCTCGCAGAGTTGCTGGACATAGTGTGAGCTTTAAAATATGAATAAAAAATATAAGTTAGGAAGTGGATTGCAAGTTATCATTATAAAGCAAGAAAATAGAGTTAAGTATACCTACAGCTGTTGAAGGCACCAGAGTAGGGATCACCATTTCTATAGATTGCCTCTGTTCTAGAAGAGTAGAGGTCCATGCAAGTTTAAAGCCATGTTGGCAAAAGATGGCGCTTGGTTTTTAGTACTTGATGCCATAGTAATTAGAGTAGTAAAATTGGTTGGCTTTGTTGGGAAAATTATTCCATGAACCGCTCTGCTTGTTTTGATTAGAAGCCTAAGAGGCTCCCTAACCTTTTTAGTGAAATGCTTGCCGGAAGAAGGAATAGGCAGAGCAACTTGAGTTACGCTCGTCGGAACTGAAAGAGTCTCTGGAGGCATTGTGACATTGGCTGGAGAGTTTGAAAGTGTCGCACGTAGGAGAGAAGAGTAGTTACTGCTAAATGATAGAGTTAAGTTAGCTCCAGCCGTGTCTTGATATTCTCTGTAGTCGAGGGGCTTTTGTTCCTCGTTAACACCTGTAGCGGTTGTAAGGGGGATGTTTTCCTAAGGAATCTCTTCATTGAGCTCGGTAGTGAAAAGGCCTAGCTATATGTCCTAGAGATGTGTGTGTGTGTGTGTTGGGGAGGGGGGGTTGAATAGGACTATGCCAAATAAAACTTATAACTGCAGAAATTAAATAAATACAACAACCAACAAATAATATTGTAACACCCTAGATTTTTGCCAACCTGCAGTTAGACATCCTTAGGCAATGGGTCAACCATATCACTCTCAAAGATCAATTCTAAAGTCTAGAAATCACTTTTCAACCCATTTCCTTCAAAATCTCCCCTTTCACCACTTCATTCTTCAAATTTCTCCAAGTACTTTCATATTAGACACAATCCTAAAGTTTAAAAGGTGAAGAACTATACTTAAACTAAAACTTACTGTAAATGGTACGTACAATCATAAAATAGGATTTTTACTATGGATTTCTTGGAATATCATGATGTAGATAGGTTATTTGGATGAATTATCTTCTTTTACCCCAAAAACATATATTGTACGTCGCGTAACTCATTCCGGTTTGCAAATGAGACTCGATAAACGCCTCGACGGACTCATGGGCCCAAACGACTCAATTCTGGGGGATCCAAGGTGGGCCCCACATGTTTTCAGCATCCCTAGGGGGTGAGGACCTCACCCCTGGGGTGAACCCAAGCCAAATAGGTCAGTGACCAGCGAGGCCTCGTCCGTACAGCGGACAGGCAGCCCGGTTTCTGTACTTTTTATGCGCATTTTATCAAACTTTAAAAAATCATATCTCCTTCTTTATAACTCCGATTTATGTGATTCAAAAACCATATTGAAGATAAATAAGTCTAGTTTTATATAAAAATATGTTAAAAATATAATAAAATATTTAAATTAGTTTAACATAGGTCATTGTGAGCAACTGTCCAAAAATCACTTGTTGGACAACTGCTGCTTCTAGAATTGTTAGAATTTTTATACAACTCAAAATCTTATGAAATTTTGTGGAGATATGGTAAAATTGATTATAAACCATTATAAAAATAATTAAAATAATATTATAACTAAAATTTCCCAAAATGGGGCATAGAATGGCCCTAGGACCGCATTCTGCCATAATTAGGCTAGAATTTGGTTGAGTACCAAACTGAATACTCAGTAGAATTAACTTGAACCACTTTAAATATGAACTAAAAGACCCAAAATGAGTAAGACTACTAACTCTATGTTAGCTAGAAATCTAGGATCAATCTCTAAACCCAGTTTCTCTCAGGAGCATTCAGAAACTTCGTATCGGACCTGGACCGCACGTCGAAAGTTAGTAGTGAAAAACTTAGACGAATATGACCACCTAGTTGGACTTAAAAATCATCTCAAAAATTAAGTCCAGATGATGTCCTGAGACTGTTTCCTTGAGTCCGGAGTGAAGAGTATGAGAAAAGTGAATTTATTTAGAAATTAAATATAATTTTAATAAATCTGGCACGTGTGACTTGCGCGCTATTTTTAATCGTTTTGACCGTTATATTTTGACCCAAATTTACCCTCGGATCAGGATAGGTGGCCCTTATATGTCGTAACACTTATGGCCCTGATCGAGTTGCGGTGACCGCTGAACTGAAACTGGTCTGCCACGGTCGATCTGGAAATCCGACCGGATTGAAAAATTAGCTTGACCTAGATCCAATATTAGTGAGCTTAAGTCCGACCGCATTTGATAACAGGACCTCCAGAAATGCTCCGTTGGATCGAAACAGACCCACTTTGGTTATAACCTAAGTATACCTTGACTTGGAGTCCATTTTCGTTATGTTTGAGCTTATAAAAGGGCCTTAAACCCTTAGCTTTCTAACCCATAAGAATTTTCCAAATCAGAGTGAGAGAGAGAAAAGAGAAGGAGAGTGAAGGAGAAGTTGGTGCTGCTTCCTAGGATTCTTCCCAGTCTCTTTACGTGCCTCATCCACCCTTCTATATCGTTATTCCGGCAATTCTGGTTTCGTTCTAGGTAAGAAAACCCTAACCCTAACCTATTTTAAGGTTCCTATGGGTACAAGTAGCTAAGTAGCTGACTCACCTTGTGTTATAGGTCGTCATATCGATGTTGACGGAAGTGTAGAGTACCTATTTAATTCATTACGCTTCTACGACATAAGGTGCGGATTTTAGACGCTTAGATTACCTGTTTTCAAAGATTTCAATATCGTTTAATAGTAGATTGTTGACAAGAATGTTGTTTGACATGTAGAACATGCTGTCTGTTTTTGATTTCGAATATGTACGAAGAATATGAGATTTAGGGTATTTTAGGTATTTGTAGGAAATACTGTATACGTACGTATTTTGCTGATATGATTGCCATGATTATTTACCGTGTACATATACTAGTTATACGTGTATGATCTATTTGGCGAAGAGATTCGCCCTAATGCACATTTTGGCCGACATATGCTATGTAGACTAATGTGTATAGACTAAGTGTTTGTATAAATGTTTGTATAAGTAAGTATTGCGTAAATGAGATTATAGATTAGCATTGAGATGGGATTCTCAACTGCTTTGATGATGTATATGATTTCCTCCATGTTTGTTATATTTGAATTGATTACCTTATATATATATGAAATGCTTGTGTATGCTTAAATTGCTTATGTTGTATCTTATAACATGTTGCTAACATGCTTGAATTACTTGTTATTTCAATTTTGTTTATCTCATATGATTACTGATTCACATTACATGTGCTTGGGGCTATACTCTAGTCCAGGAAGTCGGTAACGGATTAGAATTCGTGGTTGGATTCTATTCGCCATGAAGAATGTGTATGACGAACCCAAGTCGTACTTAGAGTTGTCGGCAATGGTTAGGTCACACGAAGTGCTTGTGCACTTCATGTCGGTCGATTCAACGTGCGCTCGTGCTAGTCGGACTCATCAAGTAACCCGACTGACCATTGTATGTTCACCTTATATTGGTCATAACTGCTTGAACCTAGGGTACTGAACTTACCAGTGATAACCATGATAACCGTGGTACCTTAATCCATTAAGACTCATGAGCCGAGCATGGTGGTATGGGACAGCGTGGTCGAGCTGTCGGCCTACGCTGGGGCCACGAGCCTCCCCGTAGTGACTAGTGAGCAACCTAGACTCGTGAGCCGATTATGGTGGTATAGGACACTATATTCGAGCTGTCGGCCTACACTAATAAGGTGATGGGGGAGCGGTGCAACGAGTGCGTACAACAGCCCTGACAGCCCTTTGTAGTGACCTCAAGCGTACTCTGAGTCTACGTGAGGCGATGACCCTTCCAAAGCAACAAGAATACAACTAGGCCTGTATTGATAAGGTGATGGGGGAGCGGAGCAACGAGTGCATGCAACAGCCCTGACAGCCCTTGCAGTGACCTAAAAATATATCATCGTATGAGACTACTAGGAGTGACGACCCTAGACAGGATCTTTGTTGGGAATGATATAAGGGAAGTACTATAGTTTTCCAATCCTGTTGTATGAAAAGGACTAATAACAACTCGGTAATCATATTCATATCGCACTGCATGTGCCTGGAAGATGTGGAGCACTGAGGGAAGAAAGCATGCCGCGGACGTAAGATAGTGTCGCATGAGGGAGTATGTTGGGCATCCATCATGTCTTTCATTCTTGCATTAATTACAGTATTTAGGAATGTTTGATTTACTTGCTTTATCATTATCGCTTGATTGATTTGATAACTTGTTAACCTTTGCTCTATGATTCCACTGAGTTGGCCACTCACTCCCACGTTACGGGACGGTGTTGTACACACCAACCAGTCCCTGTTTTAGTTTCAGATGGTGGCGTTGCTTATGAAGAGGAGCCAGACTTGTTTGATGATGAGGATTTCTCCTATAGGTGGTTATCAGGCGGGTCTAGGTAGACCGTGTTTTGATCGACGGGATTACAAGGAGGTTGATTTGACGCCATGACACTTGTCATTTTATATTTTTAGAGAACTCATGTATATTCTTTTTGATCATTTTGGAGTATACATGTATTTAGTTAACCTGGTAACATGTTCACACTCTGGAGACTTACAATCATTTATACATTTTATATATTTATTACAGTCTTCCGCTTGAGAAATTTAACTGTCTCTGGAGTATGATATGTTGTTTTGGCTTAATCCACCTCATGCTTTATGTACTATTACCACCGGCATTCATCCATCATTGAAAATGTTGCATAAGTGGTGTTCTGGAACTCCGGAGTTGAGTTTATGCTCGACCCCTGATTTTCGGGATGTTACAAATATAAACAAACTACAATGCAAGAATATAAAGCAACCTCAAAATTCAAATCTTGAGAGGTTGATACAAATGTTGTTCTAAGGACAACCTTACACTAAAAACCAAAGTTTATGATACGACAACCTTATTACTAGAAAGGTCTTTGTATCAAATCTCAAATCGAAGAGGAATGATAAAAAATTAAATACAAACTGCATTGAAGAATAAACTGCAATTACAAATATATTTTGTTCTAGGGACAACCATACACCATAGAAATGGTAGGGCAACCTTACTAGAACAATTAAGGAAGCTGATAAAGGAATAGTAAAAAATAAATACTACACTATTACAACATTCCCACAATGCTTGAAATAAATGATTACAACATTCACATCCATATATACATCCCACAAATGAATAATTAAATATATGAAATACAAACCATTCAACCACCAAACACAAGGGATTATAGTGGTTCGCCTGTGTGTTCACCAACTGTTAAGCAACAGCCACACAGAATGCTACTCTACTCCTAATATCCTCACACAGGGGATATTAGCATTCACTATCAAATTAGGTTTTCACAGGTTCACCCAAAACCTTCACAATTGTGTCTTTCTCTGTGGGCTTACACAATTAAAAAAGCCCCACTTCTGAGTTTTCCTGGCTCTCCTCGGATGACCGATACAATGAGATTTTTCTAGCAAATCCTAAAAGAAACCTAAACATAAAGGAATTTACAATTAAATGTAAAATACCTAATTTTCTCCTTCGTTGTAGGAGCCCTGCAGAACCAAGTCAGAGTAGATGATTGAATGTCCAAGTTCAATGTCCAAATCTCACATTACAATGGTTTTAGTTCTAATTGATTTTAAATTAAATCAAAATGGCCTAGCTATAATTGATTTTGATTCCAAAGAAAGGGAAATAGCAATTCCTCTTTTCAAATTAGATTAGAATACATGGAAAAAAATAAATTAATAAAGCTAAAGAAAGAGAATATTAAATACGCATACTTAGCTTAAAATAGAGCTCAGACTTATCTCTCAGAAGGCCGAAATAATTAGCTTGAATTGTCTCTATTATTTTGAGATTTGTGATCTATTTATACCTGAGCAAAACACGTCTTCGAGTGGTCTTAGAACTTCTACGACTGGTCGAAGAACCAACATAAATTTGAATTTTTAGGCGCGATAAGATCTGATGGTTTCGCGACTGGTCATAGGTCACCTTCGACCGGTCGTAGGTTACATACGACTGGTTATAGAAAGATGTTTTTCAATGCTAGACTTTGAATCGAAGGTCTACGACTGGTTAAAAAACCAGTCGACACTGTTCACATGACTGGTCGAACAGCCTCTAGGACTGGTCGTAGAGCAACCAAAAAATTTTAAAAATCTTCAACAACTTAGGACTGGTCATGGAATTTCTTGGACTGGTCGAACCAGTGCTAAGACAAGTCAAACAAGTTCCAGGACTAGTCTTAGAACAGACCAAATTCACTTATAAAATATATATGGATTATGTATCCAAAATGTCCTACTCTAAAGGTCAACCTAAGTTCAGCATACCTCAATAGTGAAGCAAGGACATTGAAACCTGAAAACAAGTGACCTTTTAGTATAATTAAGCCTGAGATCTTGAACTTAAAAGCTTCTTGAACTTGAAAGCTTCTGAGGTATCTTGAACTTGAACGCTTCTGAGGTCTTGAACTTGAAAGCTTCTGAGGTCTTTAGTTCATCACATATGCAGCTTCAAAGCAGTGTCTTTGTCACCACCAATTTGACAATAACAAGGGGCTATAAACTATAGTACTTACAATCTGCCCCTTTGTCAAATTAGTGACAAAACACATTTCTAAGATATGATACATAATATAGAATATCTGATTAAAGAATCATGCACTAGTTGTTATCAACTAGCACACATTCATGACCTTGCTGCAAATAAATAAATATTCAACATATATACAGTCCACCTCTGCACATACAGTCACATATTCCACATACTCCCCCTGAGTAACATATATCACAAAAAAAAAATAAAAAATGCAATGCAGAACTATGCTCAATGCTACTCACTCCTATAATCCAATCCAATATGAGAGATAATCATACATAGGAATCATTATCCATTCTACCCCTTTTTGTCACAATATGACAAAGGAAGCAAAGAAGAGATGACTAAGGAGTAATAAGTAAGGAGATAAATAAGAGGTAAGGTAAGATATGAGAACATAGCATAACCAACACACATAATTCATAAACAGAGCTAACTCAACTAAAATAGTAACAAGTCAAGTTAAGTGAGCACAATAGTAAGATAGTTATTACAGACCAGAAAATATAAAAAAAAAACTAATCTAAACCAGATGAAGGAGCAGGGATGGAATGATCAAGTTGATACATGCCCTTATTCAAGCACCTAAGATACTTGCGCATATACTTGAATTGTAAATCATTGGCAACAGACATGTTTTCCATCTTAACATTGATATTCTCAACCTTAGTTTTCAATGCATGCAAACGTGCATCAAAAGCAGAAGACTCAAAATCTGGATCATTTGCAAAGTCAGAATCAAGTTCTTCAAAAATATCATCCATGTTAATATCATTAGAAGGAAGATCACCAGCTTCTTCCTCATGTTCAGCTTCAGTCGTATCAACACCATCTTTTTGGCCAGGAAGAAATTCCAGCTTCATCTTATTGATATTAGAGTTGTTAAATATTAGATGATAGATAAGGGCTTCACACTTTGGCATACCGACTAACATATGCGTAGCCAATACAGTTATCAGATAACCAAAAGGGATATCCCTATGACCAGGACGGAGTCTAAAATGAATGATAGAGTGACAAATCAAGGATGATAAGAAAAGATGAGCACCTCTAGCAATATTATGAAGAACACGTACCATGAAAGCCGTTAACTCAGTTTTATTACCCGATCGAGGATACAAGTTCAACACAAAGATCCTATGAAGAACTCTGTATTTGGGTAACAAAAATCTTGAGGGGAGCGTATTTCATTTATGCGTCCATTGAGCATCCAGATTGCATAAATGATTAGTTAGCATGCATTTTTCAGTCTGTGAGGATTTTTTAAACAATGTATGAATGGGAACTCCCTCATCATTCACAGGAATTTTCATAAAAGTTAAAATCAAGTGACGATCAATATCAAATGGTCCTTCTCTTGTGGTAATTTTAAACGTTAGATTTTTCAGTGAAAATTTACATATGCAAGCAAACATGGACTGAGAAATGGACCAGTATGCCGGCTCACCCCAATGCAATAAGTTGTCCCAACCTACAGCTTTGAGCATAGGAAGGATATTAAAGGAAGCAGTAAGATTAATATCAACAGCATGTTCAACAATAACATTATGCAATCTGATGTCCCGAACAAAGGATGGATCATCCTCGGGAGCCCTGAGGTGACGCTTAGTGAGAGAGGATGATCTGGAAGAAGATGGACTACGGGAAGTTATTTTTATCCTTCTAAAAGCCATTTGTAACAAAGATTTCAAGAGGACAAGGAGTTGCAAAGGATTAAGAAGAGGGTTTTTTGAAAACAGATTTTTCAAAAGAAAAACCCCAAATCACAATGAAATTCAAAATAAATAACTTCAAGAGAGAAATAGAAGTAATCTAGACACAAATGTACAAGAAAAATATAAATGGAGCACTAACCATGAAGATTTCGAAGATTGGCTTCAACTAGTCGGACGTCGGCTCGTTGGTGAGTGAAAATGAAATGAGGAAGACGAAGTGTTTTCTCCAAATTAAAGGCATTCATAAGTTTCTCGACTGGTCATGTATATTCACGATCGGTCGAGGACCAGCCAAAAAAATGCAATTTTCCTTTTGAGTTTACAAAATTTTCTACATGATTTGTAAAAATTGAAATCTAAACTGGGAAAAATATGCACTATTAGCAAGAATATAAAATATGATACAAAAAGGCATCAATTATCATCTGAAAGTGCACATGTCAAGATCAAATTTCATTTGGTTAAACCTGCTTTTATTGAGAGGTTTAGTGAAAATATTAGCACGTTGATTCTCAGTAGGTATATATTTCAAAGATATAACCTTTTCTTCTACTAATTCACGGATATAATGAAATCTAATATCAATGTGCTTAGTACAAGAATGCTGAATAGGATTTTTTGAAATATTTATGGCATTGGAATTATCATAATATAATAACATAGAATCCTGTTTAATTCCATAATCACTTAGCATTCGATTCATCCAAACAAGCTGCGTACATGCATTACCAGCTGCGATGTATTCAACTTTAGCTATTGAAAGTGATATGAAACTTTATTTCTTGCTAAACTAAGAAACTAACTAGTTTTTGATATAAAAGCAACCACCACTGGTTGTTTTTCTATCATCAAGATTACCAGCCTAATCAACATCCGAGTACCCAGCTAATTGAACACTAGTCTCAGGTGGATACCAGAGACCAAGATTAACAATACTTGCGACATATCGCACAATCCGCTTAATAGCAATCAAGTGTGATTCTTTAGGATTAGACTGATATCTAGCACAAATGTCAACACTTAGGGCAATATCAGGTCTACGAGCAATTAAATACAATAGGCTACCAATCATGCTCCAATACAATTTCGGATCAACATTTTTACCTGTCGAATCTTTTGAGAGTTTCAAGGTAGTACTCATAGGAATATCGAAGTTCTAACCATTCTCAAATTTGAATCTCCTAATTAAATTCAAAGCATATTTAAATTGAGAAATGAGTATTCCATCAGGTTGTTGCTTTACTTACAACCCTAGGAAATAATTCAATTCCCCAACCATGCTCATTTCAAACTGTGATTTCATCAAATCTGCAAACTCAGTAGTCATGTCAGTACAAGTAGATCCATAAATGATATCATCAACATAAATCTGAACCATTAAAATATGATTATTATGTTTTTTAACAAACAGAGTTTTATTAACAGATCCCATTTGAAAATTATGGCTTAACAAAAACTTTGTTAGTTTCTCATACCATGCCCTAGGAGCTTTTTTTAATCCATAAAGTGCCTTTTTAAGGTGATACACATGATTAACATTTTTATGATATTCAAAACCCATTGGTTATTTAACATAGACTTCCTCATGCAAATCACCATTTAAGAAAGTACTTTTCACATCCATTTGATAAATCTTAATCTTTTTAAAACATGCAATGGATATAAACAGTCTGATTGATTCAAGACGTGCTACTAGTGCAAAGGTTTCATCAAAATTAATACCTTCAATTTGAGTATAACCTTGTACCACTAGCCGTAATTACATATATCCTCAAGTTGTCTACGAGTACAAACACTAGTGATAGGGTTTTCAAGAATTTGAGTAGTTGGATGATCTTTAATAGTCCTTAGTTCATAATCAGTCTGATTAGATGAAGTATCAGGTTTATCAACTACAAGAACTTCATCGTTATCTGAACTTGAGATTGGGTTGTTTAAGTGATCATCAATGACCACATTGATGGACTCTTGAATCACACCAGTCCTTTTGTTCAGAACCCTATAAGCATGACTATTTAAAGAATACCCTAGAAAGATCCCTTCATCACTTTTCGTATCAAATTTTCCTAGATATTCATGATCTCGTAAAATATAACACTTGCTGCCAAAAACTCGAAAGTATTTAACAGTAAGCTTTTTATCAAACCACATTTTGTAAGCTATTTTATTATTACCTTTACTAGTGTAAACTCGATTAATAATATAGCAAGTTGTATTGATTGCTTCAGCCCAAAGATTCTTAGAGAGCTTCATGTTATTCAACATGAAATTAGCCATTTCTTGTAGCACTCTATTTTTCCTTTCCACTATCCCATTTTGTTGTGGAGTTTTGGGCGCTGAAAATTCATGTAATATTCCTTGGTCACTACAGAACTTCTTAAAACCGCTATTCTCAAATTTAGATCCATGATCATTACGAATCTTACTGATTTGAGAACCTTTTTTAGTTTGAATCCTTTCAAAAAAATTTCTTACTTCTTCAAGGGTTTCTGATTTATCCCTTAAGAAGACTACCCATGTATATCTGGTAAAGTCATCTACTATTACTAAGATATACCTTTTGCCATCATGACTCTCTGTTCTGGTAGGTCCTATCAGATCCATGTGGAGAAGTTCGAGTGGTCTTGATGTGGTATTAGAATTCACCTTTTTATGTGAGTTTCTTATTTGTTTGCCTAACTGGCATTCACCACATGTCTTATCTAATTTTTGAAGTTTGGGTAGACCTCTTATAAGTTCCCATTTGTTCAATCTATATAAATTTTGGTAGTGTACATGTCTAAGACGTTTGTGCCACAATTTTATCTCGTCTGTATGGACCATGTAACATATTTGATTAGATGAGATGGATTCACTAACAATATAGCAGTTTTCAGACGTTCTACGTCCAGTTAGTATTACAGAACCCTTGTTGTTTAGAATCTCATAGCTTTGATTAGAAAAATGAACACTATGGTTATTATCACATATTTGAGATATGCTTAGCAAATTGTGTTTTAGTCCTTCAACATATAAGACATTCTTAAATAACGAAAGGTTATGAAGTTGAATCGTACCTTGGCCCATAATTTTGCAGTTACTGCCATCACCAAATGTGTCTGAACCATTAACCATATCTTTTAGATTGGTGAATAATTCCTTGTCGCCTGTCATATGCTTGGACCATCCACTATCTAGGTACCACTTTGAATAGCTTATAGCTTTGAAAGCGGTGTGGGAAACTAAGCAAGTGACCTTTGGAATCCATTTCATAACCATTTTGGATTTAGGTGGATAGTTGGTCTTCTTTCGATTGTAAGATTTATAAGTATGACCATTTTGGTTATGCTTCTTATAGTTAAAATAATTTCCTTTAGGTTTTTGAATAGATTTAAGGTCTTTAGAAAACACTTGTCCTTTCCCTTTTGAGTTTAAGGTCACTCCTTTTACAAACTTAGGAGGTGCATTCTTCATTTTAGGAGAAACATTCTTATCATAACCCAGACTGGATCGATCGCCACATTTTCTCGATCCTGATAAGAGTTTTTCTAATTTAGAATCACCTTGGGCATATTTTTAAGTTTCCTTTAAACTCAAGAGAGAAGAGACTTCATGTTTTAGTTGGTCATTTTCAGATTTAACATTTTCAACTTGGGCAGTTTTAAAATTCAAATCGTATTTTGTCTTTTCAAAATAGTATAAAATATAAGACTTTTCTAAAACAAGAGATTCATAAATTTCTTTGAGTTTAGCAAATTTTTCTTTTTGAAGTTTCAGTTTTACTGTAATTTTACAACTCTCCTTGTATAGGGCATTATAGGCATCTTGAAGATCATCTTCATTTTCACATTCACTATTCAGATTTTCTTCACTTGTTGAATCATTATCTAAAAATGTGAATTTGGCTAGAGTCATATGGGCTTTCACTTCATTGTCCAACTCAGTTTCAGAATCTTCAGATTCAGAAGAAGCTTCAGAATCAGAGGATTCATCCCAAGTAGCCAACATACCCTTCTTCTTAGGTTTGTCCTTTTTAGGAAACTCGTTAGCCAAATGCCCATACTCTTAGTAGTTGTAACATTGACTATCTTTCAAAGATTTTCAAGTTTTAGATTTAGGTTTAGATCTTTTCTTATCATTTTCTTTTTGAAAATCAACTCTCTTTTTACTTTTGAAGATTTTATAAAACATTTTTGCCAAAAGGACCATATCATCTTCAGAGTTATCTACATCAGAATTTTCTTAAAAATTATTTTTAGAAGTTTTAAGAGCAATTGATTTTCCTTTTGGAGTTTTAAAAGTTAACTCGTAAGTTTGTAAAGAACCAACTAATTCCTCAACCCTCATATTGTCCGTATCACGAAGTTCCTGGATCGCGGTTACTTTAGAGTTGAACCGTTCAGGAAGTGAGCGTAGTATTTTTGCACACACTTTACTTTTGGGAATTTTATCACCAAGACCCAACATAGAGTTTACAATGTCATTTAATCATGTATAAGAGTCCATAAATGTTTCATTTTCCTCCATATGAATTTCTTCAAATTTGGTTGTAAGGAGTTGGACTTTCGATTTCTTGACAATTGATGTACCCTCATGTGTCATTTCTAATATATCCTGCAGAATCACATGATATAATTATTTTGAATTCATCCGGTGATAGTGCGCAAGTGATTGCATTTAGTGCTTTAGCATTTGCACTACTCTCACTTTTCTAAAGTGTGGTCCACGAGAAATAAGCACTACCAAAAAAAGGGGTCAAGGATATAGACCACGTTAGATTTTTACTACGAATATAAGCCTTAGCTATTGTTGCTACAGTTTTAATCTGTAGCTAAAAAATTGACACACCATTAATAATTAATGGCGTTGTAAGGGGCTCTATGAGGTCTTAAAAAAATTATATGTTCTATCTAAGCCATCCATATATTTGGAAATATTACTTTAGAGGATAAAAAAAAATCTAGCTAGATTAAAGGCTCAAGTGGACCACACGGTAGGAAACATGGATATTAAATTACATTTACTTCTTATGGTGTAGTCCACTTGGGCCTTGAATATACCTTCAATTTGGTATCATAAACTAAAATAATTTAATAAAATTATGTATCAGAATGGATAAATCAAATACATCATGGTGGCCCCACGGAGCCCCTGTCTGGACCGTCCACGGTTCATTTCGTGAGACACGCCCAGAAATGGATTGGCTACTGCCCCTGCCACCAAGCAATGCCTGATGGTCGGTGCTCTGTGGGCCCCACCATGATGTCTATTTTTCATCCATGCCGTCCATCTATTTTTATAGATCATTTTATGATATATGAGAAAAAATGAGATATATATAAATCTCAAGTGGACCACATTACAGGAAAAGGTGTTGGATGAACGTTGACCATTAAAAATGTTCCGGGGGCCATAAAAGTTTTGAATCAATCTGATATTTATTGTTTCCCTTCATCTGGGTCTCTATGACATAATCAACATATTAGATTTTAAATAAACAGTACATTGGGCCTTAAGAGGATTTTAATAGTGGATATCCAATCATTATTGATTTCCTGTGGTGTGGTCCACCTAAAATTTATATACATATAATTTTTTGTATAAAGCCATAAAATTATCTCTAAAAATATATGAACGGAATGGATGAAACACATACATCATGGTGGGGCCCACAAAGTACCCACCACGAGTAGCCAATACGTCTCCCAAATTTGGGCGCATGCTCAAAACAGAGCCGCGCCCAAAATGGATTCTCTCTCTCTCTCTCTCTCTCTCTCTCTCTCCATTCCCTCCCGATCTCTGATCCATCTCTCTCATTCTCCTCCCTCTCTCTCCAATGCATCAGTCATGAAGAAACACGCCGTGAAGCTCCTCTTCTATCTCTCTCCATTGCAGAGGGACGAAGATGGATTCACAATGATGTCTGCGTGGATGGGTTCGGCAATCACGGGCTGCAAATGTGGTCTCTGGAGATGAGAGAGTGAGAAGACGAGGGTTTGGTTTGCACCAAATCTTTCGAAAAAAATGGCTGTTAGCAAAGTCCGGGGAGTTTTTTTTATTTTCTCGATAGGGGGTGATGTTGGTCGTGGACTGCGGTGGATTCGGGCAGTGTAAGTATATTCTGGTGCTGCAGATGAATATGACAGTGATGAACCACCTCTGGTATTGTTTTTCTTGGATTCCTATTTTTTTCCTGATAAATTTCATGAGGAGATTTAGGGCTTTGGAGTTTGATTTCGGTTCTTAAGTATTGTTATATTAGAATTAGGGATTTGCAGTGTGGGTTTTCGGTTGCATGTTCTGTGTTTCCATATAGGGTATTGCACGGATGTGCACAATGGAAGATAAGACTTTATGAAGTCAAGCATATGACTTAGCTGATCCACAATGGTTATGTGCCATTATAGGCACATAACATATGTCCTCCAACATGTAAAATGAGGTAGAAAATGAAAGAGGGACATGGCTAGGTCTCTGCACATTTCATAATGTGCATTTGGTTAATGACCAAACACTAGCACTTTAAGTGGCTAGGGATCTCTTGTTGTTTGATTTACTGAATATGAGGAAAGTCACTCCAGGCAGATTAAATCCATTCTTCCTAAATCACGTTCTATGGGTTCTTCTAAGTGGATCTCAAAACTCATAATTACTACTTATACTTGTCATATAAGCATCAACATTCCTAGTTTTTTGAGACCTGGTTAGGATAGAAAGAGTTTGGTGCATAAATAAGCATAGTAGAGCAATAACACAAGGACAAGTGAAAAGAAGAGAAGAACAAAAAGTGGTTGAGGGTTTTGGGGCATTGTGCTTATTGTGTCAGCAGAAGGGTGTGCTCCACATTGAGTTCTTGATGTTTTTCTTTACCTTTTATTTTTTATTTTTTATTTTTTAAATTCAGTTATTTGATGAAGTTCTTAACCACTTATTTCAAAGATTAGTTGCTAGCCTTCATGAGCTGCTACCTAACAGTTAACAGGGTTTTTTGTCACTTATAATGCAACACATTCACTGTATATGATGGCATGGATAAACGTCATTCCTGGATATCTAAATGCGGTCCCTATTATGATAGGAACATAACCCAAAATTCATGCTGATTGGACAATCCTAAGTGTCTGCTTGGTAATGATGGTTAAAATGGTGGCTAATCCCTTATTCTAATAGTTAGGCAAAATCAGATGGTTAAGATTGTCAAATGAGATAGATTTCAGAGGTGAATCTACCTTGCTAAGGCTGGTCCATGAGCTGGCTATAAAGAGTCAGACCCAACTCTGTTTGGTAGTTTACATCCAGACCATAGCCTAGCCAAGCCCACTCCAGAGTGCTAGCCAAATCTCCAGTCCCATGTTGTGAGATTTTATCGTGCACTGTTTTTTGATTCTGTATTATGTAAATTGTTGTTGCCCAAAAATCTTATGTTTGTAGAAGAAAATTTTCACCATTGGCCTGGCTTCTCCTGCTTTTGTATTATGTAAATTTGTGAGCAATTTTAGACCCACATTAGTGAGATTTTATCATGCACAGTTTTCTAATTTTGTATCATGTAAATTGTTGTTGCCCAAAAATCTTACGTTTGTAGAAGAAAGTTCTCACCACTGGTTTGGCTTCTCCTGCTTTTGGTTTTTGAGAAGGAAGCATCTTTGGAGAAGTTGTTTGGTCAAGAAGGCATAGCATCTCATGCTATGCATTTAGAGTTTACTTTCCAAGATGTTAAGATTAAATTTCAACCTTGGGAAGCCCTAGAAGCCTTTAGCATTAGCATCTTTACCATATGAATTGAATTGTGTGACATTCAGAGTGTTTTGGTTCTATCATAGAACTTTAAGTAGCAGGTTATTTTATTTATTATCCATTGAACCAATTTCTTTCTTGGATAACCAAAAACTTAGCTGAAACTAAGAGAGATCCATCAAGGAAATGAATGTGACAGAGGCTTGGAGAGCACTCGAAAGAAGGAGGAGAAGAAGAAGAAGAAGGAGAGTAAATCAAGATTCCTCGAAATTCTAGAACCATGGTGAGTTCATGATTACCTGGTGTATCATGTTTCCACTGTAGATGCAATTTAACTCTTCTTTCTCTTCAAACGATCTTTCATTATTGAATCAAGATTCAATTATTTTAAAGATTGAAACTCATTTTTCTTCCAGAATTTGTCGAGGCAAGTGCAAGTGAATGTTTTGGCACAAGAGGTTGGAGAAAAAGAGAGATCTCCTTATGATTCTTACATGTATGATGTTCCTACATCGTCATTATCTCATATCATCTTGTAACTGAATCTTCATTTTTCTTCTTTAAATTAGCTATTCAAAGCCTCTTGTCTTTGAGGTCACTAACTTTTAGATACCATTTCATCTCATCCAAATTAAATCCAGACTTGGATCCTCAAGAAACAAATGCTCTATTCCACTTGGAATGTTGGTGGATATGTTCACAAGAAACAAATAAATTCTACTCCTGAATCAGCAACTAAAATGATTTTCTTGGACAGCGTATTTTGGGAGATTTTTTGTTCTGTAATTCTTTTTATAATTTGATCTTGAGTTCATGATAAAGGGTTAAGTCTATATAGCATGTTGGGTTGTTGTAGAAAGGGTGGACTATGATGCCCATGTCCGATTGTGTCAGAGACGCATGATATATCAATACTAGTACTCTGCGGTCCAGGATACTTGTAGTGCTGTAATTGAATCCTATTGTATTAGATTTGTAACTTTGAAATCTTGGAGATTTTCTTACATTCTTTTCATAATAATTACATGCGTGTACAATAAAAATAAATGCACTTGTGTACTATAAAAGTTTTAAACACTAACAATGATGTTAAAAAACATCATGGCAGAAGGATTAAGCAATCAATAAAAGAGGAAACACTAAATAACATTGCCTTAATAAAACTAAAATTTAATGGAATATGTTAAACATTTCATCATAAATGTGACTATGAATATCATGTTATAGATGGGATACATGTATCCTTATCCATATCCTAGATTTTTCAGAATTGGTTAGTTGTATCCTTTTCCCATATACATGCGACTTTCCTTGTTTGGGACCCTATCTACCACAGGAGGCAGACAGTATGAGGTTCCTGTTTTTAAGGTGCCATCAATTATATAAGGTGTCTCATTGCAGTTTTTTTTTTTTTTTTCAACAGTGTGCTTCTACCCTCTTGGCTATTTGAGGATTCAATATAGTTCTTATCCAGACTTACCGCTCTAGTTGTCCTTTGAATTTATAGAGCATCCCTTTCCAGGGTCAACAAAAATTTTACTTACTGTGGCTTTCCTGGAGGGCACAACTAGGTTGACTGTGATTGGCAGTTCTCTGTTTTAATGATGAGGTTGTGCTCGTCCTTTAGGGGCATAATTTACATTAGATTGTGGAACTTGGACATGGATGTGTGTCGGCATCAGACATAGATATGAAGCATCAAACATGGAGTCTTGAAAGTCAGATTCAGCTATGCATCCTTGCAGTTGTTTTGCATTATTTTACATAATAAAAGTTATAATTTAGTAGTATCTTGCAATTATTTATACGTAAAATTCCCAAACAAATTACATCAATACTAGACAGTATTCCACGAACAAAAGTGAATAGATTAAACATAAAAATTTAGTTTATATATATGTGTGTGTGTGTGTGTGTGTGTGTGTGTGTGTGTGTGTGTGTGTGTGTGTGTGTGATCTGTGTCTAGAAGTGTCAGGTTGGAAGACTTGGATAGGTACTGACATGGAGAATTTTCAAAATGAGAAAAAAGGATTGTCCTTCTTACATGGATCATGGATGTAAACTCTAGAGTGCTTATCTTAGCCAACTGGAATATCTCTTCAGTTGCCTAGTCTTTTATGGAATACCTCCCCTCAATCAAGGGATGAATGATAGTGCATTTGTAAACCATTTTGCACATTATATATGTTTATTTTGGTTCAAATAAACACATTTTTCAGATGAAATTTTTTGCAGAGATTAACTAGGAAAATCTTTATGTGACATTTTCCTTATGCAAGAAAGTAATGCTCTTGAACACCCATATGTTTACCTATTTATTCAAATTTGGGGCAAACAAAAGAAAGATGTATGCATTTTCCTTACGTTATATCATTCCTTATTGTCTTTAGCATTTGTTAGATACTTTCAACCTACTAATGATCTTGTGTATGATATAGCGTATCCTTTTTCTGTGGAATTTCATAATCTCCTTTCTAAACATTGTTTTCTATACTGTACAGAATGAGAACCAGGAATGTTATCTTCAACTATAGGTACTATAACAACACACTACAGAAAACAGAAGGTAGCCCTTCTCTTTTGCCATGATTTCACTTTTATGAGATATTTGTTTTCATCTTTCTCAATCTTTTGTTATTTTTCCTTTGAAGTGGTTGTCTTTATATGTAAATCTGTGCCCATATGCATTGTAAGAGAAACTAAAAAACTTACTCATTCTCATATTGCATTGTGGAATATGCATCCATTATTCAAAGAAATGGTGACATTCCAAGCACTCACACTTTCTCTCCTTGATAGCTAAATTGGAATGTAAGGTGACTACAGATGATGTGTTTGGGAGATGTCTACAATAGGTGCATGTGCATGAAACTGAACAATGGATGAGTCTTAGTTAATCTTTGACCAACTGCATGTTATGAGCCTTTGCCACTATCATAATGGCCCCAAGCACATAACATAAGCCCCCCTTTAAAAAATGGGGTCTTTTTCTGAGATTAGTACCTGATAGTTGATTTCTTATGGTCTTCTGTATATTACCAGACATTTATCTTACCTTTTATAGTACTTGCATAAAATATTCTTGCAATCTCCATTTAGTCATAAAGACTTTCACTCATATTATTGTGTAACATAAATTTTTGAAATATTCTCTCTCTCTCTATTGTATATTCAAAGGGATGATGCATCTAATGGACCACGATAAAGTGAATGAAGATCTTACTAAGCTGATGGAGATTGAGGGTCTGAATGTTCAATTGAGCTATGATGGCCTACGGATACCGGTAATTCTTTGATAATCCATGAATTTTGGATGGTTATCATGATATGTTGGCTATCCCCATTTTTAAATTTCTTAGAAATGTCGTCTGCACACTTTTCCAACTTTTCTTTTTAAATATGGGAGAAACTAGAAAAATCAACATCATTGCCTAAATTGCTCAACTCCATTAAACCTTTGTCTTCCCATTTATAATACTGAGATGTTTTGTTTTTTCATGCTGGAATTGCCCTATTCAATGATAAAAAATTTAATTCCATTGACATTTTGGCTGCATTTAGCTCAAGCCATGGGCAAAATCATTCTTAGTTTTTGGGATTACTAGACTTATAAGAATTTCTAGGAAATCATGAAATGATTTTTATGTGTACAAGTAAGATCTCTTTGTTTCCAATATGACAAAAAAGAGCTCCATCTCACAAAATTTGAAAATTCTACTAAAGAGTAGAAGATCCAAAATCATAAATTATTTCTCAAATGGCCAAGAGTAGAAGATCCAAAATCACAAATTCAACATATTAGACTCCATTTGGTCGTCACAAACCAAATGGAGCCTAAGCCCCTTTTTAACTCCGCCAATGCAACTCCTTGCATTGCCGGTCCCAAGCCTGGGTAAAGGAGGAGGGAGAATGGGCATCAAGGTGTGTTGTGTACTTTTCCTTCATTTTCTGAGAGGAATTTTTAAAATGCTTGATGGTTAATTTCAATAGTTTTTTGGCTTCTTCTATTATCATTTGAGGACCTCAAAGGCCCAACTAACTTGAGATTTTTATATGCAGGCTGATGTATTTTTAGCCCCACAGATCAATGTTGCCACTACAAGGTTCAATATTGCAATGGTGAAGTTTTTAACTATTTATTTTATCTTTATTTTTTCCTGTTCTTCATAAATAATTTGATGTCTTAGCCTCCTATCATTACCAGCTAGTCTTGTCACTATTTGTACATATGTCATCTCATGAGTCTTACTATTTATAATTTTCTTACCCGTATAGTGATCATCAGAAGCAGTGGGTCATCATTGAAAGATTACCCTTGTAGTGAGTCCAATTAAGGTATGGATAATATATGGTTTTAGTTCATGGTAAATGGTACCTATTGTTATAAGTTTGTATTGATTTCACTAATTGTAATAGAAAATAGACTCAAGCTCAAGCTGGGGGAGATTGTTACCACAATTCCAACTATCAATAAGTACAATTTAGAAGGCAGATTTAAATTTTATTTATTTATTTATTTTTAAATTTCCTTTAGAAATGCTAATTGCATTAATAGAGGTGTTGTTATTGGTGTTGTTTATTAATCTGTCCTGCTAGTGCAGATAAAACCTTTAGTGAAGCCAATCAAAGACATAATGAAAGTTTGTCGCATTAAATATGCTTGGCATGAGTTTTTTCTTAAGGGTACTCATCTTTCTTAAGGGTACAAACTGAGCCCGAACCCGATTTCCTAAACCTAGACCTTAACCTGTTCTCAATTCCCTAAAGTTATAACCTATAACCTAAACCTAAACATATAACCTAAACCTATAACCTAAACCTAAACCTAAACCAAAACCTATAACCCAAACCTTAACCTATAACCTATACTTATAACCTATAACCTAACCTTAACCTAAAACCTAAACCTAAACCTATAACCTAAACCTAAAACATAAATGTATTCTCAAATCCCTAAACCTAAACTTACACCTAATCCTAATCTCAGCTACTTAACCTAAACTTAAAACTAAACTTGAAAACCCAAACCTAAACCCGATCCCGAACCTGAACCCGAATCTAATTTCCTAAACCTAAACCTTAACCTATTCTCAATTCCCTAAAGCTATAACCTATAACCTAAACCTAAAGCTATAACCTTAACCTAAAACCTAAACCTAAACCTAAATCAAAACCTATAACCTAAACCTTAACCTATAACCTATAACCTATAACCTAACCTTAACCTAAACCTAAAACTTAAACATATGACCTAAACCTATAAACTAAAATCTAAATGTATTCTCAAATTCCTAAATCTAAACCTACACCTAATCCTAATCTCAACTCCCTAACCTAAACCTAAACCTAAAATTAAAAACCCAAACCTAAGCCCGATCCCAAACCCAAACCCGATTTCCTTAACCTATTCTCAATTCCTTAAAGCAATAACCTATAACCTATAACATATAACCTAAACCTAAACCTTAACCTAAACCAAAACCTATAAACTAAACCTTAACCTATAACCTATAACCTAAACTTATAACCGATAACCTAACCTTAACCTAAACATAAAACCTAAACCTAAACATAAAACCTAAAACCTAAACCTAAATGTATTCTCAAATCCCTAAACCTTAACCTACACCTAAACCTAAACCTTAACCTAAACCTATAACCTAAACCTAAAACTAAACCTATAACCTTAACCTAAACCAAAACCTATAAACTAAACCTTAACCTATAACCTATAACCTATAACCTATAACCGATAACCTAAACTTATAACCGATAACCTAACCTTAACCTAAACCTAAAACCTAAATATAAACCTATAACCTATAACATAAATCTAAATGTATTCTCAAATCCCTAAACCTAAACCTACACCTAATCCTAATCTCAACTACTTAACCTAAACCTAAACCTAAACTTAAAAACTCAAACCTAAACCCGATCCTGAACCCGAACCCAATTTCCTAAACCTAAACCTTAACCTATTTTCAATTCCCTAAAACTATAACCTATAACCTAAACCAAAACCTAACCTAAACCTATAACCTAAACCTAAACCTAAACCTAAACCAAAACTTATAACCTAAACCTTAACCTATAACCTATAACCTATAACCTAAACTTATAACCTATAACCTAACCTTAACCTAAACCTAAAACCTAAACCTAAACCTATGACCTAAATCTATAAACTAAAACTTAAACCTAAAACCTAAATGTATTCTCAAATCCCTAAACCTAAACCTACACCTAATCCGAATCTCAACTCCCTAACCTAAACCTAAACCTAAACTTGAAAACCCAAACCTAAACCCGATCCCGAACCCGAACCCGATTTCCTTAACCTGTTCTCAATTCCTTAAAGCTATAACCTATAACCTATAACATATAACCTAAACCTAAATCTTAACCTAAACCTATAACCTAAACCTAAACCTTAACCTGAACCTAAACCTATAACCCTAACCTAAACCAAAACCAAAACTTATAAACTAAACCTTAACCTATAACCTATAACATATAACTGATAATCTAACCTTAACCTAAACCTAAAACCTAAACCTAAACTTAAACCTATAACCTATAACCTAAACCTAAACCTAAACCTAAAACCTAAATGTATTCTCAAATCCCTAAACCTAAACCTACACCTAATTTTAATCTCAACTCCCTAACCTAAACCTAAACTTGAAAATCCAAACTTAAACCCGATCCTAGACCTAAACCTGATTTTGTAAACCTAAACCTTAACCCATTCTCAATTCCCTAAAGTTATAACCTATAACCTACACCTAAACCTAACCTAAACCAATAACCTTAACCTAAACCTAAATCTAAAACCTAAATGTATTCTCAAATACTTAAACCTAAACCTACACCTAATCCTAATCTCAACTCCTTAACCTAAACCTAAATTTGAAAACCCAAACTAAACTCGATCTCAAATCCGAACCCGATTTTCTAAACCCAAACCTTAACCTATTCTCAATTCCCTAAAGCTTTAACCTATAACCTATAACCTATAACCTATAACCTAAACCTAAACCTATAACCTTAACCTAAACGAAAACCTATAACCTAAACCTTAACCTATAACCTAAACTTATAACCTATAATCTAAACTTATAACCTATAATCTAAACCTAAAACCTAAACCTAAACCTAAACCTAAAACCTAAACCTAAAACCTAAAACCTAAATGTATTCTCAAATCCCTAAACCTAAACCTACACCTAATCCTAATCTCAACTCCCTAATCTAAACCTAAACCTACACCTAATCCTAATCTTAACTCCCAAACCTAAACCTAAACCTAAACTTGAAAACCCAAACCTAAACCCGATCCCGAACTCGAACCCGATTTCCTAAATCTAAACCTTAATCTATTCTCAATTCCCTAAAGCTATAACCTATAACCTATAACCTAAACCTAACCTAAACCTATAACCTTAACCTAAACCTAGGTTTTGAGTTTAAAAGTTCATCCTAGGTTTGAACACATTACTCATGTTGGATTTTGCCATAGTTTAAAAGATTTGTAGGTATATTTTTTATTTCTTCATATATAAGTATTTATTTTTTTTTGTCTTCCTTCCTTCTGAGATGTGTACAAAGGTATGCTTGTTTGATTGTGTCTACAAATGTTGTTTTATACAGGCTGAGAAGCTAAAGAAATCAGTGGAGGATGAAATTCATTTTCTAAAGGGAAGGGTTTCAGAACTTAAAAGTGATCTTGTGTCAAAGTCCACAGAAGTTACATCTGTAGTTTCAAGAAAACAAGAAGCTTTATCTTCTGCATTTACTGCGTTGGGGTGTATTTTTTTCTTGCACATGAGGGCACGCCTTAGTTGTAATTCTTATGATAGGTTGAACAAAGTGAAGTATTGTTTATTTAGAAATGTGAATGTAAGATTCATTGTATGATTTGATTGCTATTTGTAATTAGTGCATCATTTTTTTTCTGATTGCATTTTATGTACTGTTTCTATCAGCATTAAGCTTAGATGAGTTATCTATCACTGCAAGTTCTTGTAATGGAAACGGGTATTATTATAATTTTTTTTAAAATAGTTACAAATATAATCCGTAGCTATAGCTACGACTTTTGTTTGTAGCTATTGGTATCTGTTGTTATGGATATTATTGGTCCAATTGGTATTTATTGGTACAGATAAAATACATTTTTCTATGGATATAATCCATAGCACGTCCGTCGCTATTGGTGGGGTAGCTAAAGATATTGCTACAAATATAATCCGTAGCTACTACGAACTATATCCATAGCTATTGCTATCTATTACTACGGATTATATCCGTAGCTACTACGAACTATATCCATAGCTATTGCTATCTATTACTACGGATTATATCCGTAGCTATTGATATCTATTACTACGGATATAATCCGTAGCTATTGGTATCTTTTGCTATGGATATAATCCGTAGCTAGACCTTTAGCTACCCCAACAATAGCGACGGACGTGCTACGGATTATATCCGTAGCAAAAGGTCTTTTGCTACGGTTTTTGGCTGAAGCCTTTGCCCATTTTTCTTGTAGTGAAGGTGTTACTCTCATAGATTTTGAACCATCAACTCCAGTTACTTCAGTGGTAGGAGGGTTCCAACCATTCACAGTGGTCAGCCACACACTTTTATCCATAGATTTTAAGAATATTCTCATCCTGACTTTCCAATAAGCATAGTTGGAGCCATCAAAGGGTGGTGGCCTAGTGACTGATAGGCTATCAAAATTTGACATCTTAAATAACTTAAATCGTTAGCTCAGGAAATAAATCAAAGAATTAAGAATTAAAAATGAACTATTAGGCTCTGATACCACTTGAAAAGGCCTAGCTATATGTCCTAGAGGGGAGGGTGAATAGGACTATGCCAAATAAAACTTATAACAGTGAAAATTAAATAAATATGACATCCAACAAATAATATAAACAAACCACAATGTAAGAATGTAAAGCAACCTCAAAATTCAGATCTTGAGAGGTTGATACAAATGTTGTTCTAAGGACAACCTTACACCAAAAACCAGAGTTTATGGTAGGAAAACCTTATTTTTAAAAATGTCTTTGTATCAAATCTCAAATCGAAAAGGAATGATAAAAAATTAAATACAAACTGCACTGAAGAATAAAATGCAATTACAAATATATTTTGTTCTAGGGACAACCATACACCATAGAAATGGCAGGGCAACCTTACTAGAACAATTAAAGAAGATGATAAAGGAATAACAAGAAATAAATGCTACACTATTACAACATTCCCAGAATGCTTGAAATAAATTATTACAACATTCACATCCACATATACATCCCACAAATGAATAATTAAATATATGAAATATAAACCATTCAACCACCAAACACAAGGGATTATAGTGGTTCGCCTGTGTGTTCACCAATTGTTAAGCAACAACCACACAGAATGCTACTCCACTCCTAATATCCTCACACAGGGGATATTAGTATTCACTATCAAATTAGGTTTTCACAGGTTCACCCAAAACCTTCACAATTGTGTCTTTCTCTGTGGGCTTACACAATTCAAAAAACCCCACTTCTGAGTTTTCCTGGCTCTCCTCAGATAACCAATACAATGAGATTTTTCTAGCAAACCCCAAAAGAAACCAAAATAGAAAGGAAGTTATAATTAATGTAAAATACCTAATTTTCTCCTTCGTTGCAGTAGCCCTGTAGAACCAAGTCAGAGTAGGTGATTGAATGTTCAAGTTCAATGTCCAAAACTCACTTTACAATGGTTCTAGTTCTAATTGATTTTAAGTTAAACCAAAATGGGGTGGCTATAATTGATTTTGATTATAAAGAAAGGGAAATAACAATTCCTCTTTTCAGATTAGATTGGAATACAAGGAACAAAATCAATTAATAAAGCTAAAGAAGGAGAATATTAAATACTCACACTTAGCTTAAAATAGAGCATAGACTTATCTCTTAGAAGGCTGAATTTATTAGATTGAATTGCTTCTACTATTTTGAGATTCGTGATCTATTTATAGCTGAGCAAAACATGTCTTTAACTGCTCTTAGGACCTCTACGACTGGTCGAAGAACCAACAGAAATTTAAATTTTCAGGCGCGATAAGATCTGACGGTTTCATGAATGGTCGTAGGTACCCTACGACTGGTCGTAGGTCACCTTCGACCAGTCCTAGGTTGTATACGACTGATCGTAAACAGATGTTTTTCAATACTGGACTTTGAATCGAATGTCTATGACTGGTTGAAGAACCAGTCGACACTGTTCATAAGACTAGTCGAACAGCTTCTAGGTCTGGTCGTAGAGTAATTAAAAAAATTTGAAAATGTTCAATAACTTAGGACTGGTCGTGGAATTTCTTAGACTGGTCGAACCAGTGCTAAGACAAGTCAAACAAGTTCTAGGACTAGTCTTAGAATAGACCAAATTCACTTATAAAATATATATGGATTATGTATCCAAAATGTCCTACTCTAAAGGTCAACCTAAAGTCAACATACCTCAATAGTGAAGCAAGGACATTGAAACCTGAAAACAAGTGACCTTTTAGTATAATTAAGCCTGAGAACTTGAACTTAAAAGCTTCTTGAACTTGAAAGCTTTTGAGGTATCTTGAACTTAAACGCTTCTGAGGTCTTGAACTTGAAAGCTTCTGAGGTCTTTAGTTCATCACATATACAGCTTCAAAGCAGTGTCTTTGTCACCACCAATTTCACAATAACAAGGGGCTATAAACTATAGCACTTACAGGTAGTTTCACCGATTCTTTTGTTATCACCCACTTCTACCTCTCCTTCTTCCGCCTCATCCACATATACTTCTCCTTCTTCTGCTACTTCTATTTCTTCTCCCATCTCTACGTTTGCATTGAGTTCACCCTCTTCCTCTTAATCGTTGGAAGATGACTCATGGTTAGTAGGAGGGGAATCGCTTTAGGAGGATCCTTCATCTTCTTTTTTTGAGGACGATGAAGATGATGACCAGTATAGAGATGGTTCCTCAATAACTACTTGCTTTCCCTTTCTTGTCAATTCCTTCATTTTAGTAGAGGAAGGATCTTCTATGGCGATAGTTATCGGGGATATGGAAGACCTCGCCTGCGTTTGTGATCTAGTCACAGGTGATGGAGAATCTCGGTGAGAAGATGGTGGTGGTGGAGCAGATGAAGGCCCCTCTTGAGGTTCTGAAGGTCCGACAGCCTCTGGAGTAAGAGCTGGGTCTGTAGAAGTAGAAACATGGGGCATTTCGATGGTATTTAGAGGAGCATCTTCCCTCCCTGCAAGTTTTCTTTGAGTTTTGAAGTGCATTGAGGGAAATCCATGGGTGATCCAACCTTCAAGAGTGTTATCGGGTTTAACTTCAGGAATAGGCTCTTCCACGAAAATTCTTATACACACTTCGTTAGGAGCGAGGGCATGATCGCATTCAACAGTGTAGCCTATTCCCTATATGAGATTGATCCGAGGAATGGGGATCCATATCGACGATTCTACTAGCAAGCATCGGCGAATGAGAAATGACTGGTGTGCCCACCATTGCATCTATGGGTAAGTTGTGCGGACAAAGCATTTAAAACCCGGAATGATGAATTTTGAGTCAATTCAGGCTGTAAGTAGCTGTCTCCAGAATAGTCCCCAATTGTAAGGTCCCACACCGTAGCTCCACATGGTGCATGTCACCACTTCAAAATGTTCGGGAATGGTTTGGTCGTATCCAAATTGCCGCGTAAATCGACTTGGCTAGCATGACTCTCTCCAAAATTCACTACCTTCTCGTAAAGGTAGGTTATTAGATCATATCAAGATGAAGAAGGCTCGCTTAGCTAGAGGAAGATATTTGTCGTCAGTAGCTTCATGATCCACAACATATTGAGGAAATGTGAATTAATAGAAGTCGATAGTAGTCATTGACTTGATTGCGTCGATTACCCACTCGTCCATCCTCTTCGACATGATTCTTCACTGATAATGGCATAATCGAAGTCGCGAAGGATGGATGTAAGCTTTTTCAAGGTCATCATATGTCCATGGGAAATATACACCCAGCCACCTGAAAAAATAATGTCATGTAGTAAAAGCCGAGCTGGCCCGACGGATGGATTCTGGCAATGCGTGGTAATGTCACCAAAGGCCCAGTATAGTAAACAGAGTACAGGGGGTGCTAACGAGAATTTTCATCCTTCCGCCAATCCTCCTGCGATGATGAATACAGAAGATCTGAAAGTGTCAGCCCATAAAGAACTTGGTAGCACGAAGAGACTGAACCAATACACCAGGAAGACTGCTAATTCGCCCTTGGGCGTGAGTTCTGAAGGTTTCTTCACCCTGCGATAGGCAATTTCCAATTCATCAGAATGACTATTTTTGAACCTATAAAAGAAAGAAGGGGATGAATGAGAAGGATATTAGTAAAGTGCACGAAATCATGATGTGAAAAAATAAAAAGAGTGGAGAAAGAAGATATACTGCAATTCTTGGGAAAAGTGGGCTAGCCAGAGGAAGTGGGGGATCTTTCTGATATCAGGAAACTTAGACATTTCCCTGAAGAGTTTAACAGAAGCATCTGACTATAACGCCCTGAAAATTGGGGGTCGAGCATAACTCAGCTCCCTAGTTCCAAAACATCACTTATGCAACACTTTTAATGATGGATGAATGTTGTCTATATTAGTACATAAAACATGAATTACATTAAGCTAAATCAGCATAACATAATCCAGGCACATTAGTATTACACAAGTGAAAGACAAAGATGAATAGATAAACTGGTATAAGTCCCCAAAGTATGTATGCAATGCCAGGTCAATAATTACAAGTGTTGTGTCAAAAAGAATGTAATAGTCCTCTATAAGAATAATACCTGAAGCCTCGTCGATCCAGACTCGGCTCAAGCGAATCTATCTGAAAATTGCATGTAAGAGAATGCCTCCTCATCATCCTCGAACTCCAGCTCTGCCTCGTGGGTCGCATCATCATCTGCAACTAAGAAAGAGTCTGGTTGGTGTTTAACACCGTCCAAGAACGTGGGAGTGAGTGATCAACTTAGTGGAGCTATACAATAAAGGTTAACATGTTCTCAATTCAGCCACGCAGTAATGATAAAGCAGTACAATCAAACATGTCCTAGATACTCTTTTTAATGTAAGAATGATATGTCGTAATGATCCATGCCCTCGCCTGCACTCCCTTAGCGTCTTCATCTTACGGCGAGCATGGAAACCACTTGAAAGTGCTCTTCCACGCCAAAGCAGATGCAATGCAGTGCATGAACGTGATTACCAAGTTCATATTAGTCCTTTTCATACAACCGGATTGGGAAGCTAAGGCACCTCCCTTATATCAATTCCCAAACAATGATCTATTTTAGGGTCGTCAATCCTAGTAAATCTCATATGATGTTATGGTTCCAGGTCGCTGTAAAGGGTTCATCACCAATCAATACAGGCCTAGTTATACCCTAGATGCTATAATACGGCTCGTCACCTCAATGCAGTTTCAAGGTATGCTCGAGGTCACTACAAAGGGCTCGTCACCAATCAGAGTAGGCCGACGCACGAATACAGTGTCCCATACCACCATATTCGGCTCACGAGTCTAGGTTGCTCACTAGTCACTACGGGGAGGCTCGTCGCCCCAGCATAGGCCGACAACACGACCATGGTGTCCCATACCACCATGCCCGGGTCATGAGTCTTAGCGGATCGAGGTACTAAGGTTAACAGGGCTTCATTGGTGAGTTGGGTACCTTAGATTCAACCAGTAGCATCCAAACATGATGAACATACATCGGGTCAATCGATGAGCTCGACTAGGACGAGCGCACGTTGATTTTATCAACATGAAGTGTATAAGCACTCTGTGTGGCCTAACCACTGCCGACAGCCCAAGTACGGCTCGGATTCATCGAATACATCCTGCGTGGTGAAAACAACCTTGACCACCAGAACAGGGCCTATTACCGATTGCCTGGCTATAATATAGCCCCAACCACATCCAATCACAACATTTAAGCATATGAGATAAGAAAACAGTAATGAATACCCAAGTCAAATTCTATGATCATGTCAGCATGTTATGGAATGTAACTTAATCATGAATATACAGTAAATGGAGGAAATCATACACACAATTAAACATGAATCAACGGGTTATACAGTACATGGAGGAAATCATACACACAGTTAAGGTAGTTGGGATTCATACCCAACTCCCTTATAAATCACACTTTACTAACTACTAACTCATTTAGGCATTTTTACAAACACTTAAACTACACTTTTTCAACATACATCACATATGTTGGTCATATTACGTATTAGGGAAAATTCTTTTGCCAAGGAGTTTTCGCATACATAACAATCATGTACCTACGACAGTTAATCATGGAAACCACAAAATCAGATTCCAAATGTATGCAAACATTTCAACAAATATATGAATTTCCCTATAGACTACATAGTTCATATGTATACGTAAAATGAAACAGATATTGCATTTGACATGTGAAATAGCATCCATATCAGTAATAAATCATTATCTAACATTGAAAGCCTTAAAAACCATTACCTATATGTATATAGTTTGCACCTTAAACCAATAAAAGTATAACAAGTATGATTTAAACAGTAAGTCTTCGTCAATGGCGGATTAGCAACCTAAAGCATGAAGTAGGTTAGCTACATCATCACTTAGACTATTTGAAAGCCCTAAAATGGATTAGGGCTAGATTTTCTTACCCAAGTATGGAATCGATATCACCTGTATAACGATACGAATAGGTGGATTAGGCATGTAGTGAAGCTGGGAAGAATCCCAGGATGAATCACTAACTCACTCTCTCTCTCTCTTTCTCTCTCTTTTTCTTCTCTTTCTTAGCTAGGGTTTTGGAATTCGTATGGAATATGTGAGAGAGGGTTTAAGGCCCTTATATAGGCTTAGAACTAATGGAAACAGCCCCAGGGCCAAGGTATACTCAGGTTATAGCCAAATCGGTCTTGTTTCGATCTAACAGAGCATTTTTGGAGGTCTCTTTATTGAATGCGATCGGAATTAAGATCCTTGATATTGGATCTTGACCAAGCTAAGTTTTCAGTTCGATCGGATTTACAGATCGACCATGCCAGACCAGTTTCAGTTCAATGGTCACCGTCACTCGATCAGGGCCACAAGCACATTGGCATGCGCGGGACATTTCTCTTGATCCGAGGGTTTATTTGGGTCAGATTCTGACGGTCTGAATGCTTATAATCGGCCCGCAAGCGACATGACTTAGATTACTTAAATTGGGATTTATTTCTAAAATCCTTCACGTTTCCTCAAGCAAATCGTCGTGGGATACTGTCTGGACTTGATTTCTGAGGTGGTTGTCAAGTCCAAGGCGGTCATATTTATCTAAGTTCGTCACTATCAGACTTTTGATCTGCGGTCCAGGTCCAATACGGAGTTTCTGAATGCTCCCGAGAGCAACTGGGTTTACAGATTAATCCTAGATTTTAGGGTAATGTAGCGTTAGTAATTTTACAAGTTTTGGGTCCTGCAGAACGTATTTAAAGTCATTGGTGCTAATTTCACAAGTAATCTAGTTTAGCACTAGTTAATTCTCGTTTAATTTCTAAAGGATTCAGTCCTTAGTGATTTCTGCCTGAGGTGGTACTTGGGTCTTTGTACGGATTTTTTCAGGACGTTACAATCTACCCCCTTAAATAAAAGTTTCATTCTCGAAATTAGTACATTTTCATACTCCTTGAGAATCTGAGGGTAGTTCTTTCTGACCTCGGCTTCCATCTCCTAAGTAGCCTCTTCCTCACTATGATGCGTCTACAGTACCTTCACAAGTGAGATAACCTTGCTATGCAATACCTACTCCTTCCTATCCGGGATACATGTCGGTCACAGTATATATGTAGCATCCTCGCTCAACTGCACTTGCTCCCAACTGATAATGTGCGAAGGATCAAGAACGTACTTCTTTAACATGGTCACATGAAATATATTGTGCACGCCTATGAGTAGTGTGGGTAAAGCAAGGTGATATGCTACTACACTCACTTGATCGAGTATCTGAAATGGGCCAATGAATCTCGGCGTGAGCTTCCCTTTCTTACCGAACTGAAGGACTCCCTTCATGGGGGAAACCCCAAGGAATACATGGTCCCCAACCTCAAACTCAAGCGGTCACTGTCTGGTATTGGCGTAGTTCTTTTGCATGCTCTGAGCTGTCAGAAGTCGACGCCTAATAATGTCCATCTTCTTCGAGGTCTCCTGAACCAACTCTAGGTGAATCAGACTCTTCTCAACCACTTCTGCCTAGCAATACGGTGCTCTACACGAACGACCATACAATGCCTCATATGGAACCATGCTAATACTCGCCTGAAAGTTGTTGCTATACGCAAACTCTACATAAGGACGACAGTCATCCCAACTGTCCTTGAAATCCAACATACAAGCTCGCAGCATATTTTCTAGCACCTGATTCACTCATTCTGTCTGTCTGTCTGTCTATGGATGGAATGTGGTGTTGAACTTCAACTTCACACCCATCGCTTCTTGGATACGAGTCCAGAAGATAGATGTGAATCGCGTGTCTCGGTCTGACACGATCTCCAAAGGAACTCCATGCAGACGTACAATCTCCTTGATGTACAACCTGGCCAACTCGTCTGTAGAGTTCGTAACTCTGATTGGTAGGAAATGAGCCAATTTCGTCAACTGGTCAACGATCACCCAAATGGAGTCCTGTCCCTTCCTCGTCTTAGGCAACCTTGATATGAAGTCCATAGAGATGAAATCCCACTCCCATTCAGCTATGGGCATGGGCTGAAGTAGTCCAGGAGGTCGATGATGCTCTTCCTTGACCTGCTGGCACGTGAGACAACGGGACACAAACTATGCAATGTGAACCTTCATGTTATCCCACCAGTACTATCTCTTCATGTCTTGATACATCTTCATGCAACTAGGATGCATCATAAGCTTCGAACTGTGAGCTGCCTCGAGAACTTCCCGTCTCAAGTCATGAACGTCTAGGACACATAGGCGGTCACGATAACGTAAGCCCTCATCTGTACTAACACTCCACTCTGAGTCCTCATTTGTACTAACCCACTCTCTCATCTTCACCAATAGCTCATCATCTACCTGAGTCACAATAATCTTATCGTCAATGAGGGGCTGTACTCGAATATGTGCAATGGCTTCGTACAGCTCCTTCACCGTGAGTTTTTACTCAAAGTCTCACATAAACTCCACCATGTCCCATTCTGCCACCATTAGCTGAGCCGCAAACTCTATGGCTTTCTTGCGGCTCAACGCGTCTGCCACAAGGTTCGCCTTGCCCGGATGGTAGGAAACCTCAAACTTAAACTCCTTCAAGGTCTCCACCATCTCCGTTACCTCATATTCAGGTCCTGTTGAGTGAATATGTATATGAGGCTCTTGTGGTCCCAAAGAGATCGAACTCCTCTCTGTAGAGGTAATGTCTCCAGAGCTTCAGTGCCAAGATGACGACTGCCAACTCTAGGTCCTGTGTAGGGTAATTCTCCTCGTGCTTCCTCAACTGTCTCGAGGCATAAGCAATCAACCTGTCCTTCTGCATAAGGACACAACCCAGACCAACACGAGACGCGTCAGTGTATATAGTATACTTAACCCCTTGCTCTGACAATACTAGCACAGGGGCAGACGTTAGCTTGTCCTTTAGCTCCTGAAAAGCTACTTCTGCCTTCTCATTCCAGGTGAACTTCAGATCTTTCCATGTCAACTGAGACAATGGTCCGACAATCTTAGAGAAATCCTGAATGAATTGCCAACAGTACCCTTCCAGACCAAGAAAACTCCTCACCTTAGTAACTGAACCGGGCTGCTTCTAATCTTGAATCGCAGCTACCTTAGCGAAGTCAACTATTATCCCTTCCTTGGACACCACATGTCCTAGGAACTTGACTTCCTCTTTCTAGAAGTCGCACTTCTTGTACTGCGTAAAAAGCTGATTCTTCCTAAGAGTATCCAAGACCGCTCTCCTCGTGCTCTTCCCGACTCGTAGAGTATATCAAAATGTCATCTATAAATACAATGATGAATCGGAACAGAAATGGCTGAAATACACTGTTCATCAGGTCCATGAACACGACCGGTGCATTCGTGAGGCTGAACTACATCACAAGGAACTCGTAATGGCTAAAATTAGTCTCGAAGGCTGTCTTCTGCACATCCTCATCTCTGAAGCACAACTGATGATACCCTGACTGTAAATCTATCTTCGAAAAATACTGTGCCACCTTCAACTGATCAAACAAATCATCAATCCTGGGCAAGAGATACTTGTTCTTCACTGTCACTTAGTTTAACCTACAATAATTAATACATAATCTCAAAGAACCATCCTTCTTCTTCACAAACAATACAGGCGCTCCCTAAGGGGACACACTCGGTCGTATGAAGCCTGGCTCTATCAATGCATCAATCTGTCTCCTCAATTCCTCCATTTCACATGGAGGCATGCGATATGTTGGTAATAAAATAGGTGTCGCGCCAGGCACAAGATCGATAGTAAAGTCGATCTCGCACCGAGGAGGTAGTCTCGGAATCTTCTCAAATACGTTTGGGAAGTCTCAAACCACAGGCATATCTCCCAACGTCGGACCATCAATACCCTCTAATAGAGAAGTGTAATAACTCAAACCGGAAGGGTGGCTAACCTGAATAGGGAAAGTAAAAGCCACTCCCACTGGTCCATAGGCTGTCACGACTCTGGCCTCATAATCAATCTTTGCTCTCATCTCGGTGAGTCAGTCCATACTAAGAATAACATCGTGATGATATAAGGGAACGACAATCAGATCAACCAGTATCGTCTTGCTTCCTAAGTCTATCAAGCAACCCTCACAAATCTTTATAATGTCAGTAAAAGTCCTGGTGGCAGCGAGGACCCTCACTCCCTTCTTAGGAGCAGTGACCAACCCTAGTCTCTTGACGGCCGCACATGATATGATGGAGATAGTGGATCCGGTGTCCACTAATAAGAAGACAGGAATACCTTGGATGTGAGCCTGGACATCAAAAGATCTCGGTGTTAGATCTTCCTCTGGCACTTCAACTGTAAGCGCATGCACTCGAGCCTGCTGTGGACGGTTCGGTTGTGGTACCATAGACCGTTGAGGTGGCCTGAAGCGAGGTGTGGGTGGCCTGGAAGATGGGTGAGCTGGTGTTGAATGAAGGGGTGCAGCTAAAATGGCCTGAGGCATTGGACAACTGATCCTCTATGGCGATGTAAATCCACTGTCCCTCACCCGCCTAAAGTAATATCGATCCATGTGTCCGATCCTCCCGTAGTATGAGCAACGCAAGTCTTTACACCTCAGCTGAGCTAGCGATGCTGCAAGTCTTAGAGGAGAATCTGTCGTGGCCTCTTTCCTAGAAATGGCCTGTTCGAAATATTAGGTCGTGGCCTGGGAGCCATAGGTGCTCACATATGGGACAACTTGTCCCCATCCTGCTTAGCTTGCAGGGACATGCCCACTAACTCGGCATAAGTCGATATGCTAGCACAACACATCTTTGACCGGATCTCAGGTCGCAGCCCCTCAGAAAAGCACCACATCTGCATAAGTTGATCACCCAATAACAATGGAGCATACCTGCCCAGCTCCGTGAATCGATTCTCATATTCTGTCACCGACATCCCTCCCTGACGGAGGTAAAGGAACTCACTCTCCTTCTCGTATCAGTAGGTGACAGGGAAATACTTCTCGTGAAAGTGGGCCTCAAATGCCTCCGACGTCCACACAAATCCTTCCGCAATAGTGTCGAGAACACTATCCCACTGCAAACTAGCCTCCTTCTCAAACATGAAGGTGGTAAGCTCGACTTGCTCCACCTCAAAATAGTGTAACGCCCTCACCATCTTAGAGATACAGTCAATCCAGTACTCGGCCTCCTCGGGTCTATGAGTACCCACAAAAGTGGGAGACCGTAAGCGCTGAAATCGCTCAAATGTGCCACTGGCACTAGCGTTCCCAGCTGGGTGCATAGGTGAGGTAGGTGGAGTTGCTCTCATCGTCTGAGCAAAGATACCTGCCATGGAGGTCAAGAACTGCTGTTGCTACTGCTGGATCTGATGTTGCTGCTGTTGTTGCTGCTATTGTATCTGTTGTTGCTGCATCAACAACATCAACTGCTCTAGCCTATCAGGTAGCGAAGCGGACTGAGATGCATGTGGCGTCGACGTAGACGCACGGTTCGGCTCAGGAACTGAAGGTGTGATAGGTGGTACTACTGATGGTGTTACAGGCGTGGACCCAGTAGTGGGGCCAGTAGCCGGCTAAGAATCCAGCATAAAATTAGAGTGAGACGGGCCCAAACGGGGGTCCGTATGGCTATTGCTTAGGGGAGGGTCCTCGTCAAGCGACTCGTCCAAAGAGAGACAGGCCGAAGTCCTCGAGCCCTTAGGGGGCATACCCTACATACAACAGAGGGTGCAACCAGTGAGATTTATCATACACACAACCATCACACACAACATTCACATCTCAACTTAAGGAAACATCATGCATTTCATTTAACAAAATTGTCACAATACACGAGTGCAGTATTACATGGATCGTGACAGAGAATGCATGTGAGTTAATATAACCAAGACTCCAAGCATCAAAACATACTACCAAATACTACACTACTAAGCCCATCGAGGTCATACAAGGTAAAAAGGAAGAAATACACAAGTAAAAAGGATGACTACAGGTATGTCTAGTCGTCAAAATCTGACGATGGTGGAGGTGCACTCTTATCCTGTACACAACATAGGATGGCCCTTAAGGTGCGAGACACCTTCTTGAATTTTCATTTCATGAAGGCCTCAGTTTCCTCAACTTTGGTGTGAACCTGCGTGATCTCCTGTCGTAGGGCAACTTGGCCCTCTTCCAACTAAGCTAAGTGGGCTTCTCATGCAGCCCGATCATTGTCGTACTCTCGTGTAGCAGCAGGAGGAGAGCCCTCATCAGTGTCCTGGGCCTCTTCTTCCTCTACCCCATTACCACTTCCATCTTCGCTTTCTTCCTCTAAATCAATACTTTCCTCTCCCTCACTCTCAGACTCCTCCCCATACTCGTTGAGTCGGGCTTGCCGTTGTCGAGGGCCGATCCCCATGTTATTAAGCGTAGCCTCGTTTATGAACTTGATCGGCGCAACATCATCCATGTTAAGTCTATAGCTGACCTCTCAGGAAATCTTACATATCAGCCGACCAAACGGGAGCGAGACATCGTTCCTGACAGAGCGCACGGCCTGAATTATCTATAGTAGGGTGTACATGGGTAGGAATAACTTATCCCCATCTCCAGCCCTATACAAGAAGTCTACCATCAGACGAGTGCATTCAGTACGGTTGCCCCACCGTGGATACACATTGTACGTGAAAATGTAGTGAAGCAAATGGAAATCATCTGTCAAACTTGTCGATGGGAGGCAATTGCCTCGTGTCCAGGGAGCCAATCAGCCACACAGGTATCGAGTACAGTGATCTCTTTCCCACGCACTCTTAAAGAAATTCTCTTTGGCATGTACCTCACCACGTGGAATTCTCATAATCCGGGACACCACGTCCACATTGATTTGGTGTTCCTGCCTCCCTACAACAACTGTGAACTGCAGAGGCTCTAGCGATGTATCACAGATATGGGCGTAGAAGGCACGAACCGTGTTCTCACATGCGTGAGACTTGCCTTCGAACATGGGACCTCACCCAAAATCCACCAAGAGGTCTATAATCGGGTGTAGCCCGAACAACTTCTCATCTACGTGAGCTTCAAATATAACCCTGCAGCCACCAAACCGGCCGTATTCGAAGCCTATCGGTAGTGCTTTCTTGAGTGGAATTTGAGGATCTAAGTCCCGCTTCGACCTATGCTCTTGGGCAGCTCTAGTGCTAGCTTCGGCGCCCGTTCTCCTCTTTGGACAGGTTGGGCGACTAGGCTTGGCTTCATCCAAGGGCACTCTCCATTTTCCCATGAGAGAAAGTACCGAGGAGAGTGAGAAAATGGCTGCCACTAGCTCAAAGAGGGCCATTGGAGTGGAAGAACAAGGGGAAGACAAAATGGATTGGTGGATTTGAAAATCGATGAGACACAACTCTAGTTTTTTATGTATTCAAGGGATAAATGAAGGGAAGGGAAAGTGAGGTTTAGTAAAAACGGTGGAGAGGAATAATTCTAGAAGAAAAATGAGAAAATGGGAGAATGGGGAAAGATTTGAGAGGAGAAAATAGGTTTCTAAGGAAAAAGGGAGGCTTGGGGGTGTGTAAGGGGGAAGATTAGGGCAAACTAAAGCCTTATGGGGGTCCCCAGATGATTTGGTGGGCCTCACACGTGTCTAGGAGTCGGCCCGACGCTGACCCGAGGTGGCCCGATAGGCCCGGCCGGACCCGACCACAGTCGACCGAGTGGGTGTGGTGCCGCCATGGTGGGGCGGTGGCCACCCCCCTCCCGAGGTGCCGTTGGTATACAGGATCCACTCTGGGTCCTCCCGAATTGCACCGATTTGGCCCCGACTCCATTTCAAGTTGGTTTGGGTCATTTTGAGTCCTTTGCTAATGTATATTCATGTTTATAAATTTTTAAACGGTTGGGATGGGATAAAACATGGTCTAAACCCATTGATTAATGGTCTAGGGATAATCCGGGGTCATCTCAAGCGATCACGGATGCGTATAGACCTGATCTCAGTGATCGCTATCGGTAAGTTTCACCAAATGGCGATCTGGGAAACCTAACTTGTTTCTAAATTTTTCTCGCACCCTCCTACTTCAAATTTGTATCAACGTATGTTGTGTGACCATAACCCAGGTCCAGGTTAATCCAAATCATGCTCTGATACCAACTTGTAACACCCTAAAAATCGAGGGTCGAGTATAACTCAGCTCCCGAGTTCTAAAACATCACTTATGCAATATTTTTAATGATGGATGAATGTTGTCTATATTAGTATATAAACATGAATTAGATTAAGCTAAATCAGCATAACATAATCCAAGGACATTAGTATTATGCAAGTGGAAGACTGAGATGAATAGATAAACTGGTATAAGTCCCCAAAGTATGTATGCAATGCAAGGTTAATAATTACAAGTGTTGTGTCAAAATAGAAAATGTCAAAAAGAATGTAATAGTCCTCTACAAGAATAATCCATGAAACCTCGTCGATCCAGACTCGACTCACGCGTATCCGTCCGAAAACTGTATGTAAGAGAATGCCTCATCATCATCCTCAAACTCCAGTTCTGCCTCATGGGTCGCATCATCATCTCCAACTAAGACAGAGTCTAGTTGGTGTTAAACACTATCCCTGAATGTGAGAGTGAGTGATCAACTCAGTGGAGCTATACAGCAAAGGTTAACATGTTCTCAATTCAGTCAAGCAGTAATGATAAAGCAGTACAATCAAACATATCCTAGATACTCTTATTAATGCAAGAATGATATGCCGTAATGATTCATGCCCTCGCCTGCACTCCCTCAGCGTATTCATCTTACGACACTCATGACAACCACCTGAAAGTACTCTTCCACGCCAAAGCACATGTAATGTGTTGCATGAACGTGATTACCAAGTTCATATTAGTCCTTTTCATACATTCGGATTGGGAAGCTAAGGCACCTCCCTTATATCAATTTCCAAACAATGATCCATTCTAGGGTCGTTAATCCTAGTAAATCTCATACGATGTTATGGTTCTAGGTCGCTGTAAAGGGCTCGTCACCAATCAATACAAGCCTAGTTATACCCTAGATGCTACAATAAGGCTCATCGCCTCAATGCAGTTTCAGGGTATGCTTGAGGCCACTACAAAGGGCTTGTCACTAGTCAGAGTAGGCTGACAGCATGAATATAGTGTCCCATACCACCATATTCGGCTCACGAGTCTGGGTTGCTCACTAGTCACTACGAAGAGGCTCGTCACCCCAGCGTAGGCCGACAGCACGACCACGGTGTCCCATACCACCATGCTCGGCTCATAAGTCTTAGCGGATCGAGGAACCAAGTTAACAGGGTTTCACTGGAGAGTTTGATACCTTAGATTCAACCAGTAGTGTCCAAACATGGTGAACATACATCGGGTCAATCGACGAGCTATGACGAGCACACGTTGAGTTGATCAACATGAAGTGCATAAGCACTCCGTGTAGTCTAACCACTGCCGACAGCCCAAGTACGGCTCGGATTCATCGAATACATCTTGCATGGCGAAAACAACCTTGGCCACCAGAACAGGGCCTATTATCGATTTCCTGGCTATAATATAGCCCCAACCGCATGCAATCACAACATCTAAGCATATGAGATAAGAAAATGGTAATGAATACCCAAGTCAAATTCTATGATCATGTCAGCATGTTATGGAATGTAACTTAATCATGAATATACAGTACATGGAGAAATCATACACACAATTAAACATGAATCAACGGGCTATACAATACATGGATGAAATCATACACACAGTTAAGGTAGTTGGGATTCATACCCAACTCCCTTATAAATCAAACTTTACTAACTACTAACTCATTCAGGCATTTTTACAAACACGTAGACTATAAATTTTCAACATACATCATATATGTTGGTCATATTACGTATTAGAGCAAACCCTTTTGCTAAGGAGTTATCGCATACATAACAATCATGTACCTACGACAGTTAATCATGGCAACCACAAAATCAGATTCCAAATGTACAAAAACATTTCAACAAATATATGAATTTCCCTATAGACTACATAGTTCATATGTATACATAAAACGAAACAAATATTGCATTTGGCATGTGAAATAGCATCCATATCAATAATAAATCATTATCTGACATTGAAAGCCTTGAAAACCATAACCTATACGTATATAGTCTTCACCTTAAACCGATAAACGCATAACGGATATGATTTAAACAGTAAGTCTTCGTTAACGGCGGATTAGCAACCTAGAGCATGAAGTAGGTTAGCTACATCATCACTTAGACTATTTGAAAGCCCCAAAATGGATTAGGATTAGGTTTTCTCACCCAAGTATGGAATCGGTATCGCCCGTATATCGATACGAATAGGTGGTTAGGCACGTAGTGAAGCTGGAAAGAATCCTAGGATGAATCACCAACTCACTCTCTCTCTCTTTCTCTCTCTTTTTTCTTCGCTTTCTTAGCTAGGGTTTTGGAATTCGTATGGAATATGTGAGAGAGGGTTTGAGACCCTTATATAGGCCCAGAACTGATGGAAATAGCCCCAGGGCCAAGGTATACTTAGGTTATAGCCAAATCGGGCTTGTTTCAATCCAACGGAGCATTTTTGGAAGTCCCTTTACTGAATGCTATCAGACTTAAGCTCCTTGATATTGGATCTTGACCAAGCTAAGTTTTCGGTTCAATCGAATTTACAGATCGACCATGGCGGACCAGTTTCAGTTCAACGGTTACCGACACTCGATCAGGGCCATAAGCACATTGGCATGTGTGGGACATTTCTCCTGATCCGAGGGTGTATTTGGGTCAGATTTTGACGGTCTGAATGCTTATAATCGGCCCGTAAGCGACACGACTTAATTTACTTAAATTTGGATTTAATTTCTAAAATCCTTCATGTTTCTCACACACTTCGCTCCGAACTCAAGCAAATATTCGTGGGATACTGTCTGGACTTGATTTCTAAGGTGGTGTCAAGTCCAACAAGGCGGTCATATTTATCTAAGTTCGTCGCTATCGGACTTTCGACGTGCGGTCCAGGTCAGATACGAAGTTTTTGAATACTCCCGAGAGCAACTGGGTTTAAAGATTAATCCAAGATTTTAGGGTAATGTAGCATTAATAATTCTACAAGTTTTGGGTCCTGCAGAACGTATTTAAAGTGATTGGTGCTAATTTCACAAGTAATCTAGTTTAGCGCTAGTTAATTCTAGTTTAATTTTTAAAGGATTCAGTCCTTAGTGATTTTTGCCTGAGGTGGTACTCGGGTCTTTGTACGGATTTTTTCAAGACATTACACTGACAGTAATGCTTGTCGCTTGCTAGAGGAGAAGTGTGAAAATTCCTTATTGGTGGGAATGTACTCGTCATAGAAGCGACCCGTTATGGGGAGGCCCGCCATCCTATGTAAGTCCCACAGGGTGACGCTAACTTCTCCGAGGGGCAAATGGAAAGAATTGGTAGTGGAACACCAATAATTGAGAAACCCTTTATAGATCATATGATCTTTATAGAAATACTCCGAGGTAGCTTCGATCGCACCATAAAGACCGACCTCCATCAACGCCGTGGAGTGCTAGTTCAGAATGGCCTTGGCCCAGTCAATATAGTACTTGTGCGATGTTAAGAAGCTGCATGCATGGAATTCATCATTACCTCATAACGATCTTCTTTCTCTAAAATGTTGGCGCACCGTTTCATAGAAAACCGTGGAAAACAGCTCATGTGGAACTACAACAAGGGATAAGAAATCGCATGGGATGGACTTTGCTAACTTGCTGTCTCGATCCCTTTTCTGACAGAGTGCCTTCTAGCATTCCTAAGTTCTCTCATTGTCCAATTGGGAGTGTACAACAAGCGTGTTCACACCGCAAGTATAGGGTTGTGATGTAGTAATAATCTCTGTAAAATCGAGGTCGGATCCATAGGGACTGAACCTTGTACGTAATCTAAAAGTAACTTGAACTAGAACTAGACTAAGATGTAATCTAAATCAAGAGAATTAAGAGGATAATGGTGAAACACTTTAACTAAAATCTATAAAATTTAAGGGTAGGAAACTAGGGTTTTAGAGGATCCACTTGTAGAGATGAGGGAGATCTATGCTTTATTCAAGAACACATCTGGACTCAGAGTCCTATCTTCATCCAGATGGAAAGTATATTATTAACATTAAACTATGAACATCCTTTGATCCAGTTTTCAAGAGATCAGAGGTATGAGAATTAGACTTGATTTCATCACAAGACCATGCCCAGGAGACAAAGTATACAATAGAATTAAACCAGTCCACATCCAATCCAAGAGAGTTATGAGCGCATGGAAGGATTCCATCATCCAACCATGCCCATGAGATGATGGTGAACAAGAGGGCTCCTATGACCATAACCTCTATTCATGCATAGAAAATACCAGAAGATATTACAGATCCATTGTAATTTGAGTCACAATAAACTATTAAAAACTAAAGGCATTCCATATAATCAAACTAGAATCAACATCAGTTAAATTTAAATCAAACGCATAAAGAAAAGTCTCCCATCTCACTACAAGCTTCACCTCTTCACCCTAGCTAAGAGGCTTAGCAAGAAGTAGACATGATCAAGCTAAGAAAAGAAGAAAAAAAATAAATCAAAACTAAAAGAATAAAAAGGAGAAGGAAAAACTCTGATTAACGGCCCACCCCACGCCTCCACGGCTACCAAGATACCTTAACTCTCTCTCTTCACTCCTTTTATATAGAAGTCAGGACAGTGGAAGGGTTTTATGCAGCAAGGGTGGTTCGTACAGAATTATGTAGCCATGCGTAGCGAAAGCTCGAAACAACCATGTTTGGGATGATTTTTGGGACGATTGATCGTCTCAAACTCCGTTTTATCTCCATGGATGGGGTCATGGCTGTCTTGAGCTCCACTTGGATGGTCTAGATCGTTGAAATGTTAGATGATCGTGGGCCATAATAAGCCATGATTTTTGATAAATCGAACGCACGCCATTAACACGCGAATTCACTGATGTGTTCAGTGGGCCCCATAGTGGTGTTTTGGGGGAAATTTGACCTGTTCATTGGATTCCTATTGAAAAACTAGTCAGGAAGGAGTGGTTTTATAAGGTTTTGGTGTGGTCCATTATATTAAACCAACTCACCGTTCATCCTGCATTTTCTGATGATCCACGTGTATACGTTTGCATGGGGTCAAAAGAACACCTAGGCGAGGGTCCCCCCCCCCCCTCTGGACTCAATAGATAGTTCGGATCTTAAGAATGACTCATGGGTGGGGCCCATAAGCACGAACTGGCGAACGGACGTCCGTCCGCTAGCTTCTGCTACGCGAGAGAGACGAGTCAGCTGTCTGGTTGACCGACTCCTCATCCGGTGCATGTCCAATGCAAGTGCACTGTGTTCATGCACTTCAAGCGTGGGGTCCACTGAGATGTTTGTGAAGAATCTACTCCATTCATCTGCTTCACCATCCAATTTAAGGGGTTGATACCAATTTTCAAGCGTATCCATATATCAGGTGGGCCCTAAATTAGGATTTTAGGGGCTGATCTATCCATTGGGCCACTTCCATAAGGATACAATGGATGAAATTTGATGTGTACGGTTAATTTATGTTCCTCAGGCCATATATAAAGTTTTGAGTTGAACGAATGGTGGGAACCCTATGATCTTGCATTCTGGATGATTTTTAGGCCCGTTTAACGTGAGTAGCCTGATTTTCTCAGATCTCTGGCATGTAAATTCTTTAATCTCGGTCCCCTGGGGTCCATACCTTTCCTTGGTGATGTTTGAGCGTTAAATTCATGCTTTTAATATCCTTTTTCAGTCCTGGCCCTTAAATGCACCTTGCAACACAAATACGATTAAAATAGGCCATTAAACAGCATCATGTTCGTAAAATCAGGTACTAACGGGTGTCTAATATGCAATATTTGACCCTTAACAATGTGGCTCTAAGTCATGTAGTCTGTTGTCTCACTTTGAAGAATGGATGAATGTCGCTGAATATTTAGCAGGATCATTATTAATTCATTTCGTAAGGGGCTATTGAATTTTATGTAGCCATCTTGGAACTTCACAGTGTCCCAAGTGTTTGGGAGCTTCTTATTCTAATGTTCCTTGATCTTGTCTTAAAGTTCTTGGTTCTTTGACCTCTTCTGTTTCTTTTGAGAAAGCGCTGGTGGTGGTGTATTGTCCCTCCCAGGGGATCGGATGATGTCAGTATGCAAATTAGATATTAACTTCAGCCAGGACTCCCAGTCAACTACGTGACCTTGCTTCGGAGGTCCTGTTATTTCTCCCGTAATGATCGCCTGACATATCAGCTGGGAAAATGTTTTGATTCTATCAGAGAAGTCAAGGATTGGTAGGATTGGCTCCTTTATATATGTAAGACATTTCTTACTCACTTTGACTCGCTTTCATGGATGATCTTCATATGCTGGAGGAGGAGTAATAAGATTCGTAGATGAGGGTGCGACAGCTAGAGAAGGTTAAGAACTGGATGAGTTGGAGAAGAGTCTGGGAGACTTGCATGGGAGGGTTGATCTATAGGTGCTTCTATGAGGCGAAAAGTTCTCTTAGTATGGGCCATGATTGAGGAGTTGAGAGAAATTAGTAAAGTCTGGGAAGTTAGAAATTTCGACAGAGTTTCGGAACGAGGTCTTTTCACACTAAGTACCGGAGACTTGGGCTTGCAAGTTGCACACGCAATTTGCACGAGAGAGTTGCGCGGAAAAGGGGATCAGTGGGGAGAGAAAAATTTTGAAGTGATTAATGAATGGGAGTTTCGATATTTATAGACTGGTGGTTGCATGGGTGTGAGTTGTGCAAGCCTGCACAACTCAAATGATTATGAAGGAAATTCATAATTCAAAGTGACCTAGAGTGGTCAAATCTCGGATCAAGGGGGCATCTGTTAGAGCATAAAATTTGGTTAAAGAACAAGTTTCAAAGAAGAAGAATTGGAGAAGATAAGGTGGCTTGCGTGAGTCATAAGTTACGCAGGTTCATACAACTCGTTTTGGTTGCGTTGAGTCGGGCAACTCTCTTAAGGGAATAATCCCCCCTAAGTGGGGTACACGGCATGTATTTGAGGGCATAAATGTGCAGAAGCCTATAAATACCCCCTATCCCCCCTCATTTAGGGGATCAGACGTTTGGAAGACCAGTGCCTCGGACAGTTATTGGAGACGGAGAGAAGGAGAGGAGATGGCCAGCCCACGCTACTCCATGTGAGTTGTGCCAGCCCATGCCCCTCCATGTGAGTTGCGCCAGCCCACGCAACTCAAACCGAGTTGCATGGGTGCTCTTTGAGACAACACTGTGTTGTGTTTTCTCAGGTCTTCAGGCCGTTTCAGATGTTCCAAAGGGATCCAAGCACTCCTTTAACATGTCAATGAGGGACAATGTGCATGGAAAGCCCGCACCACACATCTTCCCTAGAGACATGACTGATATGAGCCGAAATACTGCCAAAATTTATATTTGAGCCCATTTGATACTTGTACTTTTTCATTTTCTAGAAATTCTATCCTAGAATCAGAGGATCAAAAGGATGTATTGAACTCAGAATGAATAAATTCAATGATTGTTCTCTTAGTTCTTTATTTTTGTTAATTTTGAATTAGATAATTCCCCAAATCAAATACTTTTCATTTTTTATTAAAACAGTAGCCAAGGCTAATGCTTCTTCAACAGTAGATTTGATAGCAGCTAGAGCTGGCACTACTGTTGTTGCTGATCACGCTCAATTATCGAAGGTGGTCGATCTGGATTTTCCCTCCCCAAGGGTTGAGCAGGCCCAAGTGAGGAGGTTCTGGGGTGTTAAGGATGCTTTTGAGCACCAAAGTTTGGTCCCTGAGGGTGTTATTCTAAGGGAGTCCTCATCCTCCATCCTGAAGCACTAGGCCATACTCCTGAATTGAGGTCAAGGTGATGTGCCCGAGGAGGAGGTGAACTTCATGTTATTGTTATGCCCGGATCACCTTCTCACGTTGGTGACAAACTCGACCATCAAGGTATGTCGGATTATTGTTTAGTTGCTTTTTATTTAATATTCTTCTACTAACCTAGCTTCTTTTTTGTCGTAGGAGGCTCTTAGTGCCATCATGGTCTGGTAATTCATGATCGATCTAATGGGCAGAATCAAGGAGGCAGACTACCTACTAGGTGCGACCAAGGACGATCTTGAGATGAAGGCTTAAGAGATGATGGAAACCATGGAGGCTTAAGAGGATTTTTGTTCTGAGGTAGAGTTCCTCCACGATGCCCTAATGGTATTCAAGGAGGAACATAAGGTCGATATCTCTTGAGTGGAAGATGTATCTTCTCAGCTGGCGATAGAACGACATGGGAATGTTGAGCTGAAGGCCAGGGTGACCAAACTAGAGGCTAGAATGGACGAACTAGAGGCTAGGGCAGCCGAGGTAGAGTTCAGGGTGGTCGAGGTAGAGGCCAGCATCCCTGCAAAAGAGGTGGCTACGATGGAAGCCTACAAGAGCCCTAAGGTTCGTAAGGTTGAGTTGGAGGAGATCTTCAACACTAGCAGCGTGAACTGCCGAAAAGAGGTCCAGGGACAGTTCCCTGAGCTTGACCTTTTATGGTTGGACGACGAGGCAGGCTCAACGATTGGAGACACTGGTGATCCTGAACAACGGGTTGCTGGCGAGGGAGGCATTGCTGAAGTCACCTCTAAGCAAGCTCTTGACAAGGTGGGCGTCGCTGAGATCACCCTTGAGCAGGAGAGACCCCAACATTCATAGGACACCTATGTTAGCCCCTAATTTTCTAGCCTATGTGGTTTCATAGATCTTGTAACTTTTCTTATTATAATGAAAAAATATTTCTTTAAATTTCCCTGATGTGATATACTTGTGTGTGTACTTTGTACAATTCTCCCCACCCCCCACTTATGAGCTTGACCAGCTCAAGCTCGCAAGTGAGAACTCTAGGTGGGATTCTAGTTCCATTTAGCAATGTTTATCTTCCCTTCCTCACCTGCTTTACTGATTAAAGCTTGTTGCTTAGCTAAGGATGGTAGGGGTTGGATGTTGCAGAGTCTCCTTGGGATGTCTCTTAGACTATCCTCGAATACTTAGGTCGGTATTGAAGGTGTCTTCTCTAAGCCGTCTTCCCCTAATCATTACCTGGTCATGATAACATGCTTGACTGGAGGGTACCTTCTTTGGTTGCTCCCTTTTATAAGCTCTTTTGTCTAATCTGGACGTTTAGCCACTGAGTCTTTCACAGTTGGAGGGGTGCCTGCTCGGGCTTTACTCCTTCCTCGGCTCTCCCACCATTCTGTTTGTCACTTAGAGACTGTAGAACGGTCATCGATGTATAAAAAGACCATTTGATTTCTATAAAATTATTAGAAGTAGTTAACACTTGAGGTGTTTTGTTGAAACTAGAATGCTTGAAGAGTTTGTAGAGCTCAAACTGACCAATCTTTACTGGTATTTGATCTCCACGTGTTTTGCATTCCATGGATAGGGTAGAGCTCATCTCACCATTTCTTTTAGTCGGTATGTCCATGGTCAGACTATACCGGTGACTTTGTAGGATCCTTCCCAGCTCGATCATAGGGCTCCCGAGCTGAAGCACTATTTCTCTCACTATGAAGCTTTGCTGCTACACTCTCAAGGTGTAGTATCGAGCAACTCTTTACTAATATGCAATGACCTTCACTTGTGTGTTGTCTTTAAGTTCGTCAATTAGGTCAAGACTTAACAACATTTGGCCTTCATTCTCTTCTTACTGGAATAACTCAGTTTGGTTCGATGGAATTTCAACTTCTACTGGAACCACTACCCTAGCACTGAAGGTTAAATAAGAAGGGTGTCTCCCCATTAATTGTCCAAGCTGTGGTCCAATATACCCATAAGACGTGTGGTAACTCTTCTACCCATGCCCCCTTTAACCTTTCGATCTTGTTCTTAAGGTGGCCCTTGATAATTTTGTTAACCGCTTCCACTTGACCATTGGCTTGAGGATGCTGAGGTGAGGGAAAGGCATTGTGAATGTCGAGCTTCTTACACAGTCCTCAGAACTTGGCATTATCGAACTGTCTGCCATTGTCAGTGACAATAGTGTGGGGTATGCCTAATCGACATATGTTGGTGATAATAGTCAGTCATCTTTTGTTTAGTGATCGGAGCTAAGGGCTCCCCCTCGACCAACTTCGTGAAGTAGTCGACAGCAACAGTGACGAACTTGGTCTACCCCTTGCTTCTAGGTAAGGGCCCAATGATATCGACCCTCCATTGGGTAAAGGGTCAGACGTTGCTCATTGGGGTCAACTGCTCGGGTGGCTATCACGGTACTCGCAAGAACCACTGGCACTTGTCACATGTGCTCACGAATATGTTGTCACTCTTGTTCATAGTGGGCCAGTAATACCCTTGTCAGACCACTTTGTATGCTAATGCTCTTCCTCGTAAGTGATTTCTATAAGCACCTTTAGGTCGTAAGCACCTTAGGTAGGGTAATGAGAACCCCTTCTTGTACATGATGTCTCCTAGTATAATGTGCTGAACAAATCGATACCTAAATTTTTGTGCTTCAAGAATATACTTGGCCTCTTCATGTCACAAGCACCTTCTGTAGGGTAACAAGAAACCCTTCTTGTACATGACATCTCCTAATATAGTGTACCGAGCATATGGGTACTAATTTTCTATGGTTCTAGCTTATCCTTGGGTTATACAACCACCCATGATGTTCGACCCACCTTCAATCGCTTGTTAATCTTAGAAGTCAATTTGATTTGAGCGATTCTGGTGTGTGATTCATCCCAAGATAAAATTTTGACAAATTTTAGATAGTATCTTAATAGCCAGAATTACCCAATGAGCCCGTTCAATGCATGGATCCAGGCCTTCTACGTAGTCAGTTTCCAACTTCAGATGGCATTACATGAAAGCCACACTGACGATAAGATATCGGACATCAACAACCAGCAGTGTGAATATTAAGGAATCTTCTTTTTCACGGTCCACTTTAAAGTCAACCTTGACACAGGATATTTTGTTATGCATCATTTTCAGCAATAATTCATTCAATGACGTGACCCACTAGATGAACAGTTTCAATGCATGACACACATGCCATGGCTATCAAGTTATGAAGACAATGCCCGTTATCAACCTTTCTTATTAGTTTTTTTAAAGTTTTTGAATTTTTGTTTCCAATTCAACCTTTGAAGATATCGACTTTTGCTAGAAATATTTGAGGCCTTTTCATTATGCGTATCTGAAATCCATTTCAACATTATGTTGTGCCCCTACTGTTTAGCATTGAGCTCCAAGATCAAGCCAAAACAGAACTTAGGTGGTCTACAACATAGAGCAATGGGAGAGGACCCCAGCACCCAAAAACCTAGATTTGTAATTGAGGCCCAGCCTGGTATCTATCTACCCGTCTAATCAAGTCATAAGGTGTGGCCTACCAGGACTAAGGGACGGCTAAAAAGACAAGCTAATACCAACCTCATTTTGACCACGGCATTTCAACTTTATATATTTTGAACATGTTTCTACATTGAATCATAATGCATCGTCACACATGATTGTTTTATCAACTTCATTTTTGTTGCCTTCTCTTCATTTGTGGGGCACACCTAACGCACTGATTGAATGCTACTGAAGCGTCATAGTCGTCCTACAAATACTTCAACGTTTTGCTACGTTCACATATATTAAATATCACTACTGTGCAAAGAATATTATTTTTAGTCGTATGATGTATTCAGTGAGACAATTTACTTGGTTTATTTTGAATCTACGGATACAATTTTCAGGTACCTGGGTACTAAGATAACTCTTGCAGAGTATGAAATTTGAGAAATGTACTAATGCTCCTAGTTGCGTAGGTTCAGTTTAGCAGTTTGACCGTTCAAACTGAATTGCCCATTATTATTGTACCCTATTTATGGTCATTCTGGAAAAAGCCAATAACAGAACAACATGTGGCATTGCGTGAGAGATAGGAGGTAAATGAAAATATCTTCAAGATACTTGGAGTGCCTTTTGCATAATCATATATAACGTAAATCGAATTTTACATGTCATTGCATGGTAGACAACATGATGTGGTCGAGTTACTCAAAAGTCTAACGAGCAAAGGGAGAAACGGGTTTGATATGCAATAGGTAACCGAGAGGAACCAAGCTTAGGTGATAGAAGAGGAATAGTCACAAAAGATAAATGTAAGAAAAAGAATGATTTAGAGAAAGGCTTTTTGACCATTGTAACCATTCAAGTAACGGAAGAAAGATTTGAAAGAATAAGCCACAACAAAACTTTATAAATAGCAGATAAATTCAACAAGCAAAATATCTTTAAAATACCAAAATCCTCAAAATTAAATCAAACAAATCTATCAATTTACTTTATCTCTGCTTATCCAATGAGTTGTCGTAATTTTTAACTATAATATTTAGTTGTAATCCAAATCTATGCTCATACGTTGGGTTTGTCATTTATTCACTATCACAGTTCTTTCAAGAGATAGATTCTTGCAATTACTCCTAGTGATTGATTGCGAGGTTTTCCTTTTGTTTAATTGCACTAGTATTATGAAAGTTCTTTCCTGTGGAAGGCATAAAGCAACACATTTTCGTAGGAAGAACCCCACCCTCTGTTTATCACCCGATCATTATAAAATTTGCAAGTGTATAAGTAAGCAACTAATCTTCTCAAAATATGGTCATATACATTCATATTAGGCGTATCTACTTACTTTAGCACTTGGGGTCAAAGTTGATCGGTTTGGATTGAGTCGTTTTATCAATTCTAGCATGCCAATGTATACTACACATGACAAAAGAAACAAAGTGCCAATATTTTTGGTACGCTGTTGAGAGTGAAATATTGTATATTCCCCCCTTGTTACGCTTTTCTTTTATGGACATAGATGCACTTAATCGATCTAATTACTTACGTTTTCTCTTACGAGGTGATTTTGAGAGCTAGGGAGAAAATGACGCTTAAAGAAATGATTTAGTGCTCAAAGCCTAACCAAGTAAAGGATTGGATCTATTGAGGTCAAGATTGAAGAACTCAAGAATCTAAGCTCCAAGGAAACCAAGCAAGGAAGGAAGAAAATAAATGATTTAAAGTGCAGAAAATTGGAAGTACAGAAATCGATCATTTGATGACATCGATGCCATCAAAGTAAGTGTCAATTTCATCAAAGACATCTTCAATCCTATCGCAAAAATTAATAATTTCTTATTTCTTCGCTAGACAAATTTAAGCACTCTTCGATGCCATCGAAGGCATGTTCGATGCCACCGAAGCCAAGTTCGATCCCATCAAAGGCAGTTCGATGCTATCTAGAAAATATTAGAATTTGAAAGTGTGTTTTTGGATGGTTATTAAGTGTCAAATATTGCATATTTCCCCCTGTCTATATCTTGGTTTTATGAACATAATAGCACTTAATTGATATTTTATACATGTATGTCTTATGAGTTGATTTCGAGAGGTTAAGGTGAAATGGATGTTAAAAGCATGAATTTGATATTCAAGAATTGCCAAAGGATTGAATATTGGGAGGCTAAGATAGAAGATTTCAGGAATCTAAGATCTAAGAAAACCAAGTGAAGAAGGAAGAAAATTGAATTTGCAAAGTGCATAAATTTAGAACTACTGAACTTGACTATTTGACTATTCAATTACATCGATCACGCTTCGATTACATCAAAGTAAATGTTTGATGTCATCGAAGAACGAACGATCACATCAAGATTTTAGTGAAAAATTAAGTTTGTTGTTGGACAATTGGGTGTAAAGGTCGATTCCATCGAAGACCCCTCAATTTCATCGAAGGCAAGTTTTGATGGCATTGAAGCTAGTTGATGACATGGAGAATTTCTAAATTTTCAAGCTCCACTTGCTATACAGTTCTAAATAATTTTGATTGCATCGAAGATCTGTTCAATGACATTGAAAACTGTTTGATGACATCGAAGATTGGGTGATGACATCGAAGACTTACGCAGTACGAATGGCGAGAAGTTTCCAATTTGAATTCAACTTGAACTCCAACCTTTGATGACATTGAAGTGCCATCAAAGGTGCGTAAAATTGAGGGGTTTCCAAAGTCGAACGAATAATGCCTATATGTTTGGGTTCTCCAAGAGATTTTAAACACAAATTAGGGTTAGTGGAGTAGAGCAAAAGGCGTAACATCTTCCAAGCAGTTCTTTCTTCGTACTTAGTTTTTCATATTTTTCTTTAAGAATTTTAGCTCAATCATGTCTTTGGTTGGCTAATCTCTTAGGTAGAACTAAGAAGTGAAGCTTGTAGTTTATTTTGATGCTTATTCTATTTTGATTCAAGTTTATGTCGAACTTTCATTGCTTTCTAGTTTGAATGAAGGAGTATTTTCAGTTTTCTTTGATTTATTCTGAATAAAATTATAGTAGATGCTTGGGAAGCTTTTAATATCTTCTTATCTGTTTGCAATCGTGTGATATCTAAAATTTGGGATTCATTATCGTTTATGGGCTTGGTTCATGCATGAATTCCCTACGATCATAAGATCGGTGCTTCATGTGTAAACTAATTGAATGAAGTTCAACACCACATTATAATTAAACTGCTCCATTTCCAACTGTATAGAATAAGACTTTGATTCCAGTTGTGTTCTTATTAAATCAAGTAGAGTAACATGATAATAGCTATAGGTGGATTCTTAGCACTCTAGTTTTTATTACTTTGATCGATTTAATTGATAGCAATTTCTCTCCAAAATTCCAGATTTTAGATTACTAGTTCTAGTTCTAGTTATTTTCAGAATACGTATAAGGTAAGTCCCTGTAGGTTTGACCTCGATCTCATTGAGTTATTACTATAGCGCAACCCTACACTTGGGGTTCTGAACAACAGTTTCCTGATTTCACCCGGACTCTTCGGTGGGAGTTTGATGCCCTCGAAAGTGCCATTAAAGATGAAAAAACTACATAAATTCAACTCGGTGCGATTGAAGGTTATATAAAGGAATGTTTTAGGATCTTCTAAGGAAAAAATTAGGGTAGAAGGAGTAGAGTAATGTAACATCCTGAAAATTGGGGGGTCGAGCAAAAACCCAACTCCCGAGTTCCAAAATGTTATTTATGCAACATAGATATGTATGATTGAATGTTGTCTGTGATAACGCATTAAACATGAGTGAGATTAAGCTAGAACAGCATATCATACTCCAGAGACGGTTAAATTAACAAGCGGAAGACTGTGATAGTATGTATAACATATATAAACTGTTGTATGCCTCCAGAGTGTGGATATGTTACCAGGTTATATACATACATGTATACTCCAAAAGTAGACAAAACGAATATACATGAGTGCGCTAAAAATATAAAATGACAAGTGTCAAAGTATCTAATCAACCTCCCTGTAATCCCGTCAATCAGAACACGCGTAAAGGAGGAATTCTCCTCATTATCATCAAGTCCAGCTCCGCCTCACAGGCCGCGCCATCATCTGCAATCACAAAAGGTCTGGTGGATGTCCAGGAACACCGTCCCGTAACGTGGGAGTGAGTAGCTAACTCAGTGGAATAATAGAGCAAGGATTAACATGTTCTCAAATCAATCATGCGATAATAGTAAAGCAATAAATCAAACATTCCTAATACTGTTGTTAATGCAATTATGACATGACGTGATGTATGCCCTCACCGACGATCACCCTCATGCGGCAACATCTTACGACCGCGGCATGCCACACTCCCTAGAGTGCTCCACATCTTCCAGGCACATGCAATGGTATGGTGATATGATTTCCAAGTTGTTATTAGTCCATTCAAACAGCAGGATTGGAAAACTAAGGTACTTCCCTTATATCAATCCCAACACAGATCCTGTCTAGGGTCGTCACTCCTAGTAATCTCATACGATGTATATTTCGTAGGTCACTGCAAGGGCTGCCAGGGCTGTTGCTCGCACTCGTTGCACCGCTCCCCCATCACCTTATCAATACAGGCCTACCGTACTCTACTGCAACGGAAGGGTCGTCGCCTCCCGTGGACTCAGAATACGCTCGCGGTCACTACAAAGGGCTCGTCGCCTGATCAGTGTAGGCCGACAGCTAGAATATAGTGTCCCATACCACCATAATCTGCTCACGAGTCTAGGTGCTCACTGGTCACTACGGGGAGGTTTGTGGCCCCAGCGTAGGCCGACAGCTCGACCACGGTGTCCCATACCACCATGCCCGGCTCATGAGTCTTCGTGGATCAAGGTACCATGGTTAACAGGGTTTACAATGGTAAGTTCAGTACCCTAGGTTCAAGCAGTTATGACTCATACAAGGTGAACATACATCGGCCAGTCGGGTTACTTGACGGGCTCGACTAGTGCGATCGCATCTCAAGTCGAACGACATGAAGTGCGTAAAATACTTCGCGTGGCCTAACCACTGCCGCCAACTCTAAACACGAATCACGTTCATCGACGCGTCGTTCGTGGCTATGACCAGTCAGTCACAAATTCGCTCGGTTACCGATTGCCTGGACTAAGTCTAGTCCTAAACATTTATGGAATCACATCAGCAATCTAAGTGAGAGTATTGAAATTGAAATACAATCATGTGAGCATGTTAACACATGTCATAACCTTCAACTTAAGCAAATCTTCCAACACACATATTCCATGCATATAATGAAATCATGCACTTAGTCAACATGTAGAAAATCATTTAGGTCAGCATATTAATTGAAGAATCAATCAAAAACTATCTCATGACATCATTCAATTCAATACATACTAATACAAACATTTATACAAACACATACACTACACACTTAAGTCTACATATAGTATGTCGACCCAAAGTGCGCAACTAGGCGAATCTCTTCGCCAAACTAATTATGCACGTATTCCTAACATCCTAGTGCGACAACATATCACGTCAATCACATCAGAAAAATATGAATAAAATCTATACTTCCTACAAATGACTAAAATGCCCTAAATCTCATATTCTTCGTTAGTTTACGAAACAGGAAACGGACAGCATGTTGTACATGTTAAACGGCGTTGCCGTCAAGAATCTACTATTAAACGACATTGAAAGCTTTGGAAACAGTCAATCAAAGCGTCTAAAATCCGCACCTTGTCTCTTATGGATGTTGAAATTCGAACGGAGCGTATACGCTTCGTCTACAGCGATAAGAGAACCTGTTTTACGAGGTTTACTAACTATCAAGCTATGGAACGGAAGAAACATCAAATCAGCAACTTTCTAGGGTTTTTCTTACCTGAAAACGTGGAAGAATCGCCGGGAAAGTGATCGGAGTGCGTTGCCTAAGCACGTACAGCAGCAGCAGCAGGTGGCAGGAAAATCACTCCCACTCTCACTCACAAACTCTCACCTTTTCTCTCTCCCAATCTAGGGCTTTTGCAAATTCGGATGGGAGAGAGAAGTGAGGGTTTCAAGCCCTTTTATAAGCCCAAACTTGCCCGAAATAGACTCGGGAACAAGTTTCACTTGAGGGGTAACCAAATCAGGGCTGTTTCGGTCCAAAAGATGCTTTCTGGTGGTCCCCTGGTCGAATGCGATCGGACTGAAGCTCATGCGTACCAGATCTAGCGCGCATTAAGTTTTCAGTCCGGCAGGGTTTGCAGATCGCACGTGGCGGACCAGTTTCAGTTCAGCGGTCACCGCACGTAGATCAGGGCTGGAAGTCTCATAATAATAAATAGAAAATTTTCCTGATCCGAGGGTGTAATCTGGATGAATTCTGATGGTCAGAACGCTTAATACTGACGTGTCAAGTCGTGTGCCAGATTTGAATTTGAAATTCCAATTCTGTCCCTATTCACGGTCTCTTCAGTCCGGGCTCAATGAAATAGTCTGTGATTATCGGTTTGACTTGATTTTCGAAATGATTGTCAAGTCCAGCTGGGTGGTTCTAACGGTCTAAGATAGGAAGTAACGGACTTTCGACGCGCGGTCTAAATCCAATACAAGAATTCAAAGTGGTCCAGAGAACAAACCCGCTTAGAGTTTGATCCGAGGTTATAGAGTATTATGGAGTCATACGTTCTACTTGATTTGGGTCTTGTAGAACGTATTTAAAGTGATCAGGGACTGTTTCCCAGCTACTCCAGCGTTGAGTTAGCTAACTTACGCTAAATTTCTATAGGAATTAATCCTAAGTGGTTTCTTTGGCTATGAAATTGGGTTCTGAGTGATTTTTCAGGTGTTTTGATTAACCCATTGCCTAAGGACGTCAAATCCCAGATTGGCCAAAATCCGGGGTGTTACAAGTAAGGAATTGTGGAGCTTCTAGGAGTCCTCTCCCCTCTTCAATCCTTCAGTTCTAATTAATTGTTATGTTTTTCTGTTTGAGTTTTAGTTCAATTATGTTTATGGTTGGCTAATCTCTTAGCTAAAACTAAGAGGTGAAGCTTATAGTTATTCTTAATTCTTAGTTTACTTTGATTAAAGTTATTTGATTTGAATCTTGAATGATTCATTGATATTTGGTTTGAATGAAGAATTATTCCTAGTTTATTTTGATTCATAGTCGACTCCGACCACATTGGATGCTTACGAAAGCTAAGAATAATTTCTTATCTATTTTACAAGGGATTTATTTGTAAAATCTTGTAAGACCCTTGACCTTAGTATCCATTTTGTTCCGTTAGGTCCCGTGGTCCTACCGGTCAAATCTTAGCGACTCGCGACCTGTAAATTTCGTTTGTGATCATCCATAAGTCCCATTATGTAAACCAGACGTGGATTGACCCAAAATCTATACCGTTGCAACCGCATCGACGTCGCGTGTTATGCGTGAATTCAATGTGTACATCAAAAGATATAGGTTGAGCTCTATTTGGACCACTGATTGCGTTTTGACAGGACCCACCTATCAGAATGACACATTTCCCAAGGCTAGGGTGACATCACCCTAAGACATCCATAATTACTAGTCAAAGCAATGATGACCCTAGCCCATAATTACTTACATGAAATGATTCTCCCTCTTCGCAAAACTAATTATGATCTTAAAAAATAATTACTCTCTCTCGCTTATCTTTCTCTCCCTCCCTCTTTCTTCCTCATTTAATTTTCTTCATTACGAGACCCATGGCCGTCCAAGCAACACAAAAATCCAGCCCTCTCCCACCTTAGATCCCCACCAATCTAACCTTTGGATCATGATCTCCACCATTGTAAGAGCCTCATAGGTGCATTGGAGCATAAGGGAGGAAGAAGAAAGTTAGGTGGGTGCTTCTATTTCTCTTCCCTTCTCTCTCTACTTCCCTCTCTTTTTCCCTGGTGGACGTCACCCGCCTGATGATGCATGTATTATATCCAAACCGTCCATCCAGTGGGATACCCACTGTCCAACGAACAACCCTATTGTTGCCCATTTTTGGGCCTGTGTGGCCTGTCGGTCACACAGGCTCGGATGGAGAGGAAAACACAAACATTATCTTGACTTCCAAACTCAATGGGCCACTGTGTGGACCCCACTTTGATGTATATACTTCATCCACACAGTCTAACAAGTGGAGGCCATTTGGATGTAGGGAAATCACAAATATCAGTTTGATTTTCTTGCTGGAGTGGGGTGGCCCACCCTCTTGGACCCCACCTTGATGTACTACTCTGTATCCTTACCGTCCATTTGGAGAGATCATCTTAGGATGTGAGCCCTAGATGGGCTAGATCCAGTAGCAGATTGTTGTCTTGCCGTAGGCCACCGTGATATATATGTTTTATCTACTCCAGTTGTCCATCTTCAGGGCCCACCTGGACGTGTCCCACCCTCCTGGTGGATTGTCTATGGGTGGGGCCCACCATGTATGTGTATTTTATCCATGTTGCCTACCCAACAGGGGTACCTCGCTGAGGCCCTATTTGAAACAAAAACACAAATATCAGATTGATTCAGCGCTAATGGGCCCCACTGGCGTGGACCCCACCTTGTTATATATGTATGGGGATGTAACCACACTGTCCATCAGCATTGTGGCCAGATCCAACAAGGACAGGTGGGCCGTGACCAGCTAGGAGCTGCTGGACGGTTGCTGCATAGACCGTCCAGCAGGTCTGAATGTAGGAGAACAAATATCGGCTTAATCCCAAACGACTGGGCCACATTGTCGTGGACCCACCTTAATGTATATATTCTATATCCTCAGCCATTCATTTGCAGAACCCAAATCCCGTGTCTTTTGGGCTACACCGGCAGCAACTAAACTATCCCGAGTACTGACCGTCTAGATGGCAAGACAAAACAGATATCAGCCTGATTCCAGCGCTGGTGGGCCACATGTGTGGACCCCACCTTGATCTTTGTTGTGCACCCACACCATCCATCCATTTTTTCCATATCATACAGGACCATGGGCCCCATTCTTGAAGCAGATCTAACACTCAGATGGGCAGATACAACGGTTAAATATCAAGCAGATTCACCTGCTGTTAGACTGATGTCTAGCAGCTGTTGTGTCTACTGCGTGAATTGCTTTTAATCCACTCCATCCATCCATCGTGTGGCCCATGTGTGTGGACCCCACATCAATGTACATTGAATCAATACCATTCATTTTGGAGAGGCCCTTTTTAGGACAGGAGTCCGGGTGGGTCGGCCCAGTAAGCAGAAATCTGCCAGCCACTGGCCCACCTTGACGTCATTGCTTCACCGTCCATGCCCACCTGTCATATGTACATTTCATTTGCATGGCCCACCTTAAGGTATGTATTGTATATTGCATCGTCTATCTATGGACAGTGTCACGCGGGTCCAACCATGATGTATGTGATTCATATCTGCACTGTCCACCATCCAGCCATGGATGGTGGAACCCACTGATATAGGTGTTTCATCCACACCATCCACACCTAAAAGTGGAACCCACACTTGATGTATGTGGATGATCAAGCCGTCCATATGGACAGCCATGGAGACTGGTGTGTGCATTTTTGGATGCCAAATAGGACATTTTCATGTGTGCTTCATATATTCCCTTTTCCTTTATAATCGTTCATGTTCATTGAGCTGGTGGTTTTGATAGTGTGGCCCGCCTAGATTGGACCCACTCTGATGTATGCATGAGGTATAGCTCTCCTTTTTTGTTTTTATCTGCTGCATAGTGCAAGTTTTTTCTTTTTTTTTTTGATAGGATGCATATGGCCTTTGAACCCATGCCTGAAATTTTTCAGAATTTTGGGCCATCTTTAGGCATCCATGGTGGTCCCCACGTTCAAGATATGTGCAGGCCACCACCCGGAATTTATGGTCCATCTTAATATCTGGAAAACTAATGTTTAAAAGTAGGGTCGCGGATGGTTGCCTAGAAATTCTTTTGTAGGAATTTCAGCGGGTCATGTTTGGCCTTATGCCAAAGAAAAAAAAGAAAAAAAAATCGTGTATGTGAATCCATTGAGGCCCACCATGGGGGATGTTTCTTTCACATGTTAGAGTATTAGTATGTCCTATAACTTCATCTAGAAAGGATCTCCAGTGTTTCAAAACTGGGCGCAAAGATGGGACAAATCCACTTCTGAACTGCACGTCGATTTTCTAAGTTTTAGACCAACTTTGGGCATCCGTACTGGATCCCACGTACAAGATATGAGTTGAACACCACTTGAAACTTTCAAAATATACCACTGAATAGAGAAATAATATTTTAATTAGGTCAAAGAAGACGCCACTCGGTTGGGGAGTGGATCTCAAAATGGTGCTGGGCATATTTGTAAAGGAAATTTTGCGCAGAAAATTTAAATGCTAATGTTTGGCCTTGTGCCAAATATCGTATGTGTACATCTAGCAGATTGAACCTTTTGGGTTTTGAAGTAAAAAATAAAAAATAATAATAATAATAATAATAATAAAAGTTACCTAGGGCACTTGATGGCATTCCAAAAGGTGGCCCCACTTAATCATGGGATATGCCCAAAAATGGCCAAAAGTCATTTCTGCACAGATTTTCTGCACCTCTCCCAAGCACCATTGTTTGGGCCTTCACAAAAACTTATGCATACATGATTAAGGAGGGCTACCTCATGGGTTTTGGTACTCATACATAAAACTATAATATAAAATTTTTCCTTCATCATAAGTGGGCCCCATGAAGTTTTAAATTTGTTTGATAGAAATTTTATATGGGGTCCACCACCTTCCCAAAGAACTTAATAAAGTATCTAAATCCTATACATGAACCCTCAAGTTGTGGTGTGCCCAAAATCTTGAGTGGACCTTTTTGCTTGTGAGTAGTATCTTTGTCTAGTGTGGCTCACTTTATGTATGTCTTAAAAAGGATTGTTGTTAAAACTTACAATTTAAGTGGTAGACATCTCTTGTTACCCATGTGTCACGCCCCAAACCCAGAAATTGGATTCACAGGAATCCCGATCGTCGAATCTGGTGCCGACAGCCTCCGTAGTGCCCCGTTCTCGGCTCCTAGCGTCCATACGTCAGATTCTGATCCTGAGATCCTACAAGGAGGATTTTCCAACGTTCATTTAACTCATAATAAGCATAACCACAAGTATACCCAAATCACAAAGGCAACATTATCATCACATATCCACTAATATAAACATTTGAATACAATGTTGAAAGCGAAATACATATGTAAAAAAAAATCGAAGCTCCAAATAACCGCTGCTCGCTCCATGCTCAACGCTGTTGCAACCTAATGCCATCTGCACGCATCTATCGTGCATAAGCTTATAGAAAGCTTAGTGGGTGGTTAAAGTGTGTGTACAAGGTAAGTGCCAAGTAAGTAATATCAGAGTAAGCGGAAAATACTGATAAGCCCAGAAATTATACAATGTCAGGGTACAATATCAAAAATACTGGTAAGATCATAAATCATATGATATCAGGGTAAATAAAAATATACTGGTAATTTCATGAGTGCTATCAGCCGTACCAAGGCTATGCGATGCAAAACATAATAGGACAATAACAGATGCTGAGGATGCAATGCAATATGTAAATCCTGATGAGCCACGAATACCATCAATCTCATCTAGGCCATATAAGTGCAAAAACATAGTTATCCCAAAATGCTAAGTACTACGGATGCAATGTAATATGCGGTGCGAATGAAATGACCATGCTAGAATGTGAATTTGGGATGATAGTACGTAGTATCATAGGCTACGGGGTCCACCACAAGGGACTTTTATCTAAATTAGTCTCATACCTAAATTTAGATAGTCCGACTCAATGTGGTAAACTCCTGATCTCAGGTTAGTTGCACACCCAACCGAAATCCTGGCCATGCGAGGGAACACGTAACAAATAGTTACGCACCACCAGCCCGATTGGATAGTGAATGAATGAATGAATGGATATGCAATTCCTGCTCAATAAGTCCACATATCAGTACGGTTACTCTCTGAAGAAATCACCGGGGTCTATTACACTCCAAATGGCACTGCCGCTCTCCCTAGCCGCACAGTCCAAGTGAGAGTAAGAAACCTCACTATCTGCCTGGCCAATAGTCTGTCAATACCTATCCGACACGTCGATAGCGGACCCATTCCTCGAGCTGGTCAGACTCAGTCTAGTAATGCCCCCTACGCTCAGGCGGGTAAGGCCACACCCCCTCCCAACCGACCACGGCCTCCTAGTATTCAGTACTCGGGCGCTCATGTATCAACTCGGTCTCGACGTTGGGGCGTCCTCTGGTACTAAGAGGGTTTTTAGGAATTTTCACCCAGGGCCATCTATGGTAGCCCGATGCTTGAACAGATTTTCGGTGTCCCATCTGGTCATCCACGATATGCCTGTGGAGGCTACGGCCTTGATGTCATTATGGGGTACAGTAATCACAAAACAATGCAAGATGCATGATTCATACAGTCCAATCATGCATCAATCCTGTGCATGTCGTGCGCTCATGTGAGATAACTTCCGCCTATTAGGGAATCTCATATCATTTTGCCCAATGACATATGTAATGGTCAATCACATCTCATAACGAACATGCAGATGATGCGTATGGGCATGTACCATGATGCTATGCAGTCACATACTCATAATCGGTATCAATAATCGGCATCGACAATTGACCTCAACAATGTGAACATTTAACCAACATTGTCCCCAAGGAATGGTACACGTAGAGCCTAACATATAATGGGCCCACGACCTCACACAAAAGCCTAATATACAACACAGTGGGCCTTACCCAAGGACCACATATACACAATAGTTGGGCCCTGCTCATGGGCCTTAAATACATGACATGTGGGCCCTACACATGGGTCTCGAATACATTAAATGGGTCATGCATAATGGGCATATCACAATGGGCCTTGCTAAATGGGACAAAATTATATCACAATGGGCCTCTTCATATGGATCAGGAATACATCACAATGGGCCTTGCCAAATGGGATGGGAATATATCACAATGGCCACGTCCCATGGGCCTTAAATATATCACATTGGGCCTCTACCCATGAGCTCCAAGTACATCACAATGAGCCTCAACCCACGGGGCCTATTACATCACAATGAGCCTCAACCCATGGGCCCCAAATACATTACATCGGGCCTCATCAAATGGGCCCAAAATACATCAAATGGGTCGTAACTCATAGGCCTCAATATACACCAAGTGAGTCATATCACATGGGCCTCAACAATGGCCTCGACAATCGGAGTCGGCGTCAACAATCGGAATCGGCCGAACAAGGCCTAATACAATCAAGTGGGCCTCATACCTGGGCCTTATAGGACAGTCCACACGCTCTCGAAAGTGGATGAACGACGTGTATAGGTATCACATACAACAGGTGGAAACCGGCTGGATGTCTAGCCTAATACTTCCTGCAGTGTGGATTAACTAAGCATGGATCTGCCTCATCCTCGGGCCCATGTCCCAAATTGGTATCAAAAATTGGACAGATGGTCTAGATTCAAAACATCCACATATCGGACCATCCAAGAGGTGGGCCGATCCACATATCACCCATTAGGTGGCTTGACAACTAGTTAAAACAGTACATGGGCTTATCGTGATGGATGGCGTGGATATAACGAATATATACATCTATGTGGGCCTCGTAGATGGGTCACAAGTATATCAAAATGGGCCTGACGAATGGGTCATAAAATACATCAAGGTGGGCCCCTCATAACAAAGGGCCCATGGCCATGAAATAATGAGTGGGTCGCGTGTGCAATGCATACATCATAATGGGCCTCATAAGGGCAACCCATGCAAAAAAAATGGTAAACGGTGTGTACATAACACCTACATCATGTTGGGCCTAACGCTCAACAGGTGGGCCCTGCACATGGGCCTCGGAATACAAGGTAGGTGGGTCCTGTCACACGGGCCTCGCCCATGGGCCTCGAGCACATCATATAGTAGGGCACAACCCATGGGCTTCAAACACGCAATAGGTGGGCCCTACACATGGGCCTTATACACAACAAGTTGGGCCTATCAATGGGCCCTAAGGAGAGTGACAATGCAGACATTTAACCAACATTGTACTTACAATGTGGATGTCAAACTAACATTACTGTAACACCCCATATTTTCGCCAACCTAGAATTAGACGTCCTTAGGCAATGGGTCAGCCATAATACTTTCAGAGCTCAATCTTAAAGCCTCAAACATCGCTTTTCAACCCAATTCCTTCGAAATCTCACCTTTCACCACCCCATTCTTCAAAATTTTCCAAGTACTTTCGTATTAGACATAAATCCTACAGTTTAAATGAGGAAGAACAATACCGAAGCAAAAACTTACCGTGAATAGTAAATAAATGGATAAAATGGGTCTTGACCCTTAACCTTTTGGAATATAATAAAATAAATAAGTTAGTTAGATAGATTAGCATCTCCTACCCCAAAATCATATGCTACAAGTTGCATAAACTCATTTTATTTTGTAAATTGACCCGAAGCGACCCGAAATGGATCAAAACGGAGTCGTGGGCATAACCACACTAATCCAGAATGATGCAAGTGGGACCCACATACAATTGGGGTCCCTAGGGTAGGGGGACCTCGCCCAAATGGCGAGGCATTGTCGAAAAATAAAGAGGTCGGCGAGGACCTCACCGGTTCGACGAGGCCTCGCCGTACAATGGACCCCAATCGGGTGGGCCGTCAGGCCGATGGAGTTTGGGGGTTAGGGTAACCCCCTAAGGTATGGGTCGTCCCTTAAAACCTCCCCGATCAGGTACTTCCTTCATAAAGTGACCCCCAAGCTCTCCTTTCTCTCCCAAACATCTGATTTTTGGCAAAAACCATCCCTCCAAACTCTTCCTTCTTCTGCCTCCAAGCAACCTCACTCCACCCGTCAAATCTCATCTCAAACAAAAATCAATAAAGGCTACTTCCTTTAGAAATCTAATGAGAATTAACTAGCGCTGCACTAGATGGCCTATGAAATTCTCACCAATCACTTTCAATATGATCTGCTAGAGTCAAAATGTATAGGATAGGTGATGCTATAATACCGTAAAACCTAGGATCAAACTCTATTCCCGATTGCTCTCGGGAGCACCTTGAAACTTTGTATCGGCTCTGGACCGTACGTCGGAAGTCCGATTACCCCGAACTTAGACAATCCTGACCGCCTAGTTGGACTTGACAAGCACCTCTAAAATCAAGTCCAGATGATGTCCCATGACGATTTTCCTGAGTTCAGAGTGAAGACTGTGAGAAATGTTAGAAATTAATATAATTTATGAAATCTGGCACGTGTCGCTTGCGTGACATTTTCTAAGCGTTCTGATCGTCAGAATTCGATCAAATTTTACCCTCGGATCAGGATAGGAGGCCCTTACATGTCAACGCACCTGTGGCCCTGATCGAGTACCGGTAGCCGTTGAACTGAAACTGGTCCACCACGGTCGATCTGGATATCCGATCGGACTGAAAACTCTGCCTGACCTAGATCCAATGTCAGGGAGCTTAAGTCCGACCGCATTAGATAAGAGGACCTCCAGAAGTACTCCGTTGGATCAGAACAAGCCCATTTTGGTTATAAAATAAGTACACCTTGACCTTGAGTCTATTTTCATGAGTTTTTAGCCTATATAAGGGCTTAAAACCCTCATTCCCAAACCCCATGCGAATTTTGGAGAGAGAAGAGAGGAAAGAGAGGGAGAAAGAGAGAGAAAGAGGGAGAGATTTAGAGCTCTTCTTCCATGAATTTTTTCCTGCTGCTCCTTGTGCTTCAACGCTGCTTTTGCATCGCTATTCTGGTGTTTTCAGCTCCATCCTTAGGTAAGAAATCCTAACCCTAGCCTGATTTGGAGCTTAGAATAGCTGTAGTGAAGTTATAGCTAACCAGTTTCGTGCCATAGGTAGTCAATCAACTGTTGACGAAGACTTATCGTCTGAATCAACCCGGTTTCGCATTTTCTGGTTTAAGGTGCGGACTATATACGTTTAGGTTATGGTTTTCAAGACTTTCAGTGTTAAGTAATGATTTATTCTTTCCTAGGATACTATTTCACATGTACAAAGTGTTTTCCGTTTCGTTTTTTAGTTATACATTAGATATGTTGAATATATTATATTCCTCGTATTCGTAGAAAAAACCGTATACGTATAAAATTTAAATTTGTACTTGTCATGATTAACTGCCGTCTATGTATGCTAGATGTATGTGTAACAACCCCTGGGCTAAGGGTTTAGCCCAAGTACACGATATGTCAACATACGTTTCGTATGTTATATTGTGTAGTCTAAGTGTTTGTGAAAATGATTGAATGAGTATGGAATTTGCTTTCGTGCTCGTCAGGACTAACTGTCATGGATATATGGTTGTTGTATAGGCAGTAACCCTTTGACGAAAGGATTCGCCCTAGTACGTATTCTATTGAATACATAAGATGTATGATATAATGTGTAATCTAAGAGTTTGTATTAATGTTTAAGTGAGTTAGTAATCAGTACAAAAATGTGATTGCTAAGGTTGTTGAGATATGAATCTCAATCACAATACTTGAGTATATGATTTTCTCCATGCATTGTGTAACTTAGATTAATTGTATTGACTGTGTATGTGATTTTCCTCCATGGATTATGTACCTAGTTGAAACATGTTGAATGTGTGTATCAATTCCTGTATGTACTGTTTATATTCAAGTTATACTTCATGATTGTTCATATGGATGCAAGATATGAATCATATGCTTACTTGTTGTGATTGCATGTGTTTGGGACTATGAAATAATCCAGGCAATCGGTAATAGACTCTGCTTGGTGGCTAAGATTGTCTCGCCACTTAGGACATGTCTCGACGAACCCGAGCCGTACGTTTCTTGTCGACAGTGGTTAGGCCATGTCGAGTGCTTGCGCATTCATGTCGATCAACTCAACGTGCGCTCGTACTAGTCGAGCTTGTTAAGTAACCCGATTGGCCTGATGTTTGTTTACCATGTTTGGACGCTGCTGTTTGAACCTAAGGTACCAAACTTACCATTGAAAAGCTCCTCTAACCTTGGTACCTCAATCCCCTAAGACTCATGAGCCAGACATGGTGATATGGGACACCGTGGTCGAGCTGTCAGCCTACACTGGGGCCACAAACCTCCCCTTAGTGACCAGTGAGCACCCTACTCTGAGCAGATTATGGTGGTATGGGACACTATATTCTTGTTGCCGACCTACATTGATAAGGTGATGGGGGAGTGGAGCAACGAGTACTAGCAACAGCCCTGACAGCACTTTGTAGTGACTTTGAGTTGTACTGATGCAGTCTTAAGAATATAAACTAGGCCTGTATTGATAAGGTGATAGGGGAGCAGTGCAACGAGTGCGTGCAACAGTCCTAGCAGCCCTTGCAGCGACCTAGAACCGTACTTCGTATGAGATATGCTAGGACTGACGACCCTATAATAGATCATTATTTAGGTATTGATATAAGGGAGATACCTTAGCTTCCCAATCCTGCTGTATGAAAAGGACTAATAACAACTCGGTAATCATATTCATATCGCACTACATGTGACTGGAAGATGTGGAGCACTGAGGGAAGAAAGCATGTCGCGGACGTAAGATGGTGTCGCATGAGGGAGTATGTCGGTGAGGGCATCCATCATGTCATTTCATCCTTGCATTAATTATAGTATTTAGGAATGTTTGATTGTACTGCTTTATCATTACTACTTGATTGAATTGATAACATGTTAACCTTTACTGTATAGTTTTCATTGAGTTAGCTACTCACTCCCATGTTACGGGACGGTGTTGTACACACCAAACAGTCCCTATTTTAGTTTCAGGTGATGGCGCTGCTTGTGAAGCGGAGCCGGACTTGTATGATGAAGAGGAAGATTTCTCCTATATGTGTGTTCTGATCGATGGGACTACAGGGAGGTTGATTAGACGCCATGACACTTTTCTTTTGCACTTTTGGAGCACTCATGTATATTCTTTTTGTTCATGTTTGGAGTATACATGTATATATTTAACTTGGTAACATGTTCACACTCTGGAGACTACAACAGTGTATATATGTTATATATATTATCACAGTTTTCTTCTTGCATAATTTAACTGTCTCTAGAGTATGATATGTTGTTTTGGCTTAGTCCCAATCTTGTTTAATGTCATTCTACAGACAACATGCATTCATCATTATCTATGTTGCATAAGTGACATTTTGAAACTCGGGAGTTGGGTTTCTACCCGACCCCCGATTTTCAGGGCGTTACAATTGCTCCCAAGGCATGGCCCGTCATAATATCAATACAAAAACCATGGAAAAATATGAACCCTAAGGACACCCTGTTGGGCCTCAACCCATGGGCCTTGGATACATCAAATGGGTCGCATCAAATGGGCCTTATATACATCAAGTGGGCCACATCAATGGGCCACGGTAATGGGCCACACCCGAATACAAGTGGTGGTAATAATTTCCACCATTAAAATTCCTAAGGCCCACCATAATATTTATTTCCTATCCAATCTTATTATAAAGGCCTCACATACCTGAATTAAAAAGGAAAGACCAATATCATATTTGGTCCCAAACCTAGTAGCCCAAGGGTCTTAATGGTGGACATTCAAACCCACTACTTCCTATAATGTGGTCCATCTATTCCTAGATCTGTCTCATTTTTTTGAACTCAAGCTTTAAAATAAGATTATAAGTGGTTGGATGACTTATATGCAACACATGCATCATGGGGGGGTGGTCCACATGAACCATGGATCTAATTTATTCTTTAGCTCATGCCCAAAATGAGCTTGCAAAATGGATTGATGGTTTGGATGCAACACATGCATCATGGTGGGTCCCATCGTCCAAACAGTGGACGGTGAGGATGAGACACATACATCCTTGGTGGGTCCCACGTGGGGCCACCATAATATTTATTTGACATCCAACTGTTGACAGGGTCACATAGACCGGACGAAGAGGAAAAATAAGTTTCATAATGATCCAAAACCTCTGGACCAGGAGGTTTCAACGGTAGATGTTAAATCCGCATTTATCCTGCTGTGTGGTCCACCTGACAGGCAGCGTGGATATAAGACAAATACATCACTAGGGGCCCCACCGTACAGACAGTGGACGGTGGATAGAACACATACATTTAAGGTGGGTTCCCCCGTCTGCCTGCACGGCGTGAATGAAGCACAAACATCATTGTGGCCTCCACCGTCCTCCTGGACGGTGGAAGTAAAACACATAAATCATTGTGGGTCCCATGTGGGGCCCACCATAACGTTTACTTTCCATCCAACCTGTTGGTAAGGTCGTACGGACCTGGAATGAAGAGGAAAAACAAATTTCATATGATCCAGGACTTTTGTGAACTCAAAAAAATGGGTTTCAAAGGTGGACATTCAATCACACTGTTTCCTATGATGTGGGCCACCTGGGATCCAAATCGGGTTAATCATTGGAGGGGGCCCACTTTAAATAGGGGCCCACCGAATGAACTACATGGATGACAAACATACATCTTGATGGGGCCCACGGCTGGGGCCATGAGGCCCAGCCCGTCCGTTCGCCAGCGTCCAGCGCAAGACGCTCCTGCAGTCCTACGGTGTCAGCGGCAGCAGCAGGTGCTGCTGCCTAATTTTATTTTATTTTTTGAAATCAATATTTCTACGATTTTTCCCATGTGGGGCCCTCATCTGAAAAATCTAACCCAACCATTGGATTCTACGGCCCATGTTCGACCTAATGAGACCAATATGCGATGTATTTTTAGCGAATAGAAGAAACAGGGTGAGTTTTAAGGGTAATAATAGTATTTCCTTTGGTATGGCCCGTTCGATTATCAGATCACCCTCATTTTTTTGGCTCAACGGCTAAAATGATCTGAGGAAGAGGACGGATGGGTTGGATTAAGTACATGCATCAAGGTGGGGCCCGCATGAGCGGCCCACCCCAACTTTCTCTTTCCTTTTTTTTATCGCTATTAGTACACGCCCATTTCAGTACACGCACTCCATGTTAGCCACGCCCGTCCAGCGTCCAGGGACGCTGGATGACATGGATAAACACATGCATCGTGTTAGGTCCCACATGGGACGTGGTCCACACATCAAGGTGGGTCCCACATGAACGTGGCCTACCTGGTTTGGATCAATTTGATACTTGTCCATTCTCATCATCCAGACCCTCCAAGAGAGGTAGCAAAGTGGGTCGGTCCCCATGTTTGGACGGCCATAGGGTCCATGTGATGGAAGGTTTGGACACCACTCATCGAATGGGCCACAAAATAAAGGAAGGAGAGAGAGAGAAAGAGAGAGAAAAGCACCCACCTTAGGATTTTATCTTCTTCTTCCGCCTATAACCTCTAGAGCTCCAATAGATGGACTTCAACGGTTGTGACCGATCATGGACGGTGGAGATGGGAGTAAAGAAGGTGGGCCACACTAGTTTCTCCTCTTGGAAACCATGGACGTGGGTTGCTTTTGGAGAGAGATGGAGTTTAAAAAATGAGGGAGAGAAGAGAGAGAGAGGCGATGGGAGAGAAGTAATGGTGAGTGATGTGAGTAGGTACTTTGTTGTAAGAAAAGGTTAACTTTTGGGCATGGTGGTTGTACTTGGGGATGGGTGTGAGTAATGGTGAGTGATGGGAGTGTACTTGGCATTTGATGTAATGGATTCTCTTAGGACTTGCAACACGCAGTCTTTCTTCGAACTGAACGCGGGCTTACATCTCCTGGCCCAGGTATTGGCTCGGAGCACGAGACATGACATCGGAATCGAGACGACGGTGCGATTACACTGGTACAAGTCTCACGTCGAACCGACTTAGACATGCAGGACTCGGTTTAGGATCGTGCGCAAACGTCGGATACAAGTCAAGGGTCACCGAAATTCAACCGGGAGGACCGCGAAGGCCTACGGAATGGTACGATCTAGGATACGAGTCTTACACTATCCATCTCTCTTAATCTTTATATGGCCTTAGGCCATCCAAATGAAGCAAACTTGAGGCCCGAGTGGGCCCAATACTGAGAGAAATGATTGGGAATGACAATACCAACTTTGAGACCCATTGGAATGAGGTCCAATGTGATGTATTTGAGGCCCAGATATTAGACCCATTGTGTAGGGCCACTTTTGATGTATTTACATTGCTTCCCATCTATTTTTGGTTGGACCATGGGCTGCCTCATGAGGCCCATTTTGTGTTGCATCAGGCCCACTATGTTATATGTGATACACACACTGCCCATCCCTTATGCCTAACCCATGGGCTCTTGTGTGAGGTCCAATATGATGAATTTGTGGCCCATTTGGTGAGGCCCATTATGATGAATAAGAGGTCTTTGTATGAGGCCCAATGTGGAGTATGTGTGTGGCTCTTGTATGAGGCCCAATGTGGAGTATGTGTGGTCTTTGAGTGAGACCCAACATGATGTGTTTGTGGCCCTTGAGTGAGGCCCATTGTGGGTATATGAGGCCCTTGTGTGAGGCCTGGGCCCCGCTATATGTTTGGCTCTATGTGGGCCACTCTGTGGGAGCAATGTTGGTTAAGTGTCCATATTGTATCAGTAATGATGATTACATGTCCACATTGTGATCTTTCCTTAGGCTTTTATTTAGCCCATTCTCATCATTCTCTAAGTGGGTTGACCCTAATCATTAGACCCCCATTGATAATTGCATGATCCATTTATTCATATTGGGCTAACCCAAGATGTTGCCCCCCCCCCCCCCCCCCCCCTCCCCCCTGGTTGCTAGTAGGATTATTTTAATCTTGAAGTCTATTTAGGACTTATTTGGGCTCCCTAGGGCACCTAGCAGGCCATATAATAGTATGGTGAAGGAAGCCCGTTTCGGATCCTTAGGATTTTAGGTAGGCCACCTAGGCCCAACCTTGATATGAGGAGAGGACATCATCACCGTAGATGGAAGGATCAATGGTATCATATTTGGTATATCAACTGTTGAGGACCGATACTCATGTTATGGATTAGATCTGTTGTTCTTCTATGGACCTCATATATATATATATATAGAGAGAGAGAGAGATTTTCGATTACGAGTATGTTAGTATACGCACTGAGTATGTCGTACCATAGCATTATGATCGTATAAGGCCCATTAGAATTGGCCCATTGTGATTATATGAGGCCCATCTCGGTGGTATGAGGCCTATGTGATTAGGTCCCTTCTGATGTATAAGACCCTTGTGTGAGACCCATTGTGTGCGTGAGGTCCATTGTATGGGTGAGGCCCAATTGTGATGCGTGAAGCCCACCATATGTGTGTGATTATGTGCACACCACCCATTCATTATTACTGGCCATGGGCTACCTTATATAGGCTCACCATGATGTACGTGATTATATTCATGATTGATACACTTCATGATCCATGCCCACACGCATCATCCGCATGTTTGTTATGAGGAGTGATTGAGCATAGTATGTGTCATTGGGCTGATTATTTATGGGACTCCCTGATAGGCGGGAATGTCCCACATGAGCGCATTGTATGTGTAGGATTGGACGCATGGTTGATTGGTGTGATTCATGCATATGAAATTGCATATCACGTTGATATTTTCCCTTGCTTCATCAGGGTTGTAGCCTCCACAGGTATATCGTGGATGGCCAGATTGGGCACCGAAAATATTACTTGAGCATTTAGGGCACTTAGGATATCCTTGGATGTAACGCCCTGTACTTTTCGATACTTGGGTGTTACCCTTGAGGACCCGGTTATAAGGACTAAGGAAAATTAAACCAACCTAAACCTTACACGTGTAGGTTGGAACTCCCAGTCAATGATAAAAGCCACCCAGGACGAGAGATGCCAAGACGAACCCAGCATCAAACCAAAAGGTAAGACTCAGAAAAATCCTCAAATTAAAGTAAGATATAAATAAAAAACTCTAAGTCACTACGACACTGTGCACCCACCAACCACCTTAGAATAATAAATTATGGCCTACCGGGCACTCATAACCCCTCAAATGTCTATTCCACCATTGAAACAAAGCCTAGTGCCTATCTGACCAGTGGAACACATTATATGGACCAAGATGCAGCTCTGAATGGCATGATACGGCCCACCTAGGCCTCACATATGGCCGAAATTGGGCCGGGGGCCCTATACCGGCCCTCCCTAAGCGAATGGTGGGTGTAGATCTATCACAAACATCATGTCAGACCCCACATAAGGTGTGTTCGCACCTTGAGCTATTGTGCACAATGCGCACTGGACCAAGGGGGACCAGTCAACTGGCTGTTGACCGACCCATTTGCAAGATATATGAAATCTTTCCTACCATAAAAAAATTGAAATTGCAGAATTTCAAACTCCTAAGTGGGCCACCCTGGCCACTTTCTAGACTATCTAAACCATCCATTTCCCTCACGTGGGTCCCCTGATCAAAACCGTATAGGGGTTAGGGCCGTTCATAGGGACTAGTGAGATAAGGTTGGACCGTCCATTCCCTTGTCATGTGACTAGGATTCGAGGGAAGGGACCACTTTAATGTTTCTCTTATAAGGCAAACCCTTCATTAACCAAGGGACTTAGGCTTTCCTCAAGCACAGACAGGAAGGTCCTATCATGGCCAAAAACGAGTAGACAGGGCCTTAACGAAGGCAGCGGAGCCTTCCATTTGTGGAATGCTGGGAACTGGCACCGCCGATGGCCACAACTCAACCTTGCCTATAAATGGGCATTGCTGCCCTGGGGATTCCACATAGAAGAGAGGTAAGAAGGAATGAAAGGGAGAGGAAAAAGAGAGAGAAAATAGAAGGAGAGATGAGAGGGAGAAAACAGAGGGAAGGGTGAATCTTTGGTGAGCTTGGAGCACACTGCACTAGCTCAGTCCGAGAAAAAACAGACTGAGCCGAGTCAGTGTGGGACCACAGCCACACCACTTGAGTTAGAGAGAGGAAGGAAAGAGAGAGAAAAGAGAGGAAGAAGGAGAAGGAGGTGGGTGCGTGCGTGTCAGCCCGAGCTCGGGTCGGACTGACTGAGATAGGTAGAACCCTTCCCCCTTGAAACTATAAATTGAGCTCGAAACAAGCTTCACCGTGCCTTGCTCACGCCACGAATAGCCCTCTAAATCGGGCTTTGTTGAAGCTAAAAACACAACCCGATAACAACTGTCTTCCAGCATGAAACTATGCTGAAGACGTGATCTGTGAGCAGCTATGTATTTGGTTTAAAACGGATGGGAATCAGCCAAATGCTAAGCTGAAGAACAGACGAGATCTATAAACACAAGATCAGTTGAAAGCCAGCTTGGTACTAGCCAGAAACTTCAGCATGAGAATGGCTGAGATTCAGCAGAAAAGGGTCCCCTAGCGGAACCATTCTCAGGGAAGAAAGTGGGCCGTTCTTGGAGCTGAATTAGGACAGAAAGCGTCCCTGTAAGAACTTGGGTATGAGGCTGGAATCAGCTCCACTAGCGGGCCATGCAAAGAGCTGTCCCTGGCCTGAGTAGTGACTGGGAAGACAGCCATAGTAGCTAATTTCACGGCAGTTTGGGCCTCACCAAATTGCAAGTGGGCCGCACCCGGCAACAGGCCAGGTGCTACGCCTGGCTCCGTCTTACAGACCAGGTGGACCACCCACCATATAAATCACAATGGGCCACACCCTGCCATTATGGGCCTTGAAAATTGTAGGCGAGCCTCGCTCAACACCAGGAGGGCTGCATGTTTTGGGCCCTCTCAGACGGACACCCCCCCCCCCCCCCCCCCTCCCTAACGGTGCACTGCTCATCTGTCTTAGACCCATGGCGTCCAACCATCTAATGCATGGGACCCAATATCACCGTCCAGCAGGTGTGGATGGTGGTTGCTAGACTCCTCGAATGATTATATATATATATATATATATATATGTATAAAATAATAGATGTAATACATGTGGTGCTCTACTATAAGGTGTATACGTGGATGGATGTATATCTGGTGGACCCCACCTTGATGACCTAGTTACCCAGGCTGTCCATCAAGGGATGTCAGGCCCTGGACATCTTGTTTTAAAAGAAAAAGAGGAAAAAAATGAAAAATAAATAAATAATAAATATGATATTATATACACCCGTATATGCATTAAACCGTGGGTCCCACACGTGTGGACCCACCTCTGCTATATGCACTTCACCTCTACTCGCACTTCACCTCTGATATATGCATTCCATCAACACAGCATTGTGTATGTGAATTGCATCCAGGCCGTACATCCATTTCAAACAGCCCTGGACCACCATGTTTCACCCTAGCTGTCCATCAGTGGACGTCCAACGTTGGACATGAACACCCACATCCATAGCTCCACTGGCAGACTGAGTGAAGATGCCTTGTTACAACACTTGAGGTCTTGGTGTTGACCTCTAGCAAGGTGGCTAACATGAAGTGTGTGTACTGTCATGGGTGGTGTCAGTGCCATCTGAACCATTTGTTAGATATGCCCCCATGATTGGTCGGGGATGGCCGAGATACCAAGCTACCTTCTAATCAAGTGGACTCCACCCTGATATACATGATCGATTCATCCAAACTGTCCACCTGTGCAGTGGATCCCACCACAACTGTTTTACCTGCACCATTTGTGCAATGGATCCCAACCTAACATAAGTATTTATTTACACTGACCATGTGGCAGTGGGCCCTACCTTTGCTGTATGCATTAGTCATCCACGCGTCCAGCCCTCTAGACAGGTAGGGCCCACCTCATGATGTGTTGCACCATCCATGGGACTTCACTATGATACGTCTGTTAATCCAAGCCATGGAATACCTGACAAACATAAACTATAATTTTGAGGATATTCTTTGAGTGACCCCAGGCCACAAGGAGACTCTGATAACACTACCATATAAGTGATGACTTTCCCATTGGGCTTTCAGTTTTCAAGTTAGCTAAACATAGTTTGTGCTAGATTGCCACCATTAATTTAAGGATTATCGTGCTCATTACAAATATCAGATTGTGATCCCATATGATAATTTCATAAGTTAGCTAACCCTTGAAAAATGATTACTATTCACATGTCTTGTTAATTGTAAGACCTGTATCCTAAACCGTACCGTTTCATAGGCTTCCGCGGTCTTCTCGATCGAATTTCGACAACCTTCGACCCTTAACCGGTATTTACTCGCGACCCTGAGTCGCATGCCGTTAACTAGAATCGGCTCAACTCGAGACTTGTACCATATCGACTGCGCCGTCGTCATGGTTCCGATGCCGCGACTCGCGCATCGATCCGATACCCTGGTCAAGAGATGTGGGCCCGCGTTTAGTTCGAGGGAAAACGTCGCACATTGCAAATCCCAAGAGAATCTATCACATTAATCACCTCATTTGTTAAAAGTACACTCATTATTCTCCCCATTCCTAAGTACAAAAAGTAATCCCAAAAGTCAACTTTCCTATCACCTCACCATCCCCTCTCCCATCACTTCTCTTACACCTCTCTCTCTCTCTCTCTCTCTCTCTCTCTCTCTCTCTCTCTCTCTCTCTCTCTCTCTCTCATTTTTCAAGTTCCTCTCTCCAAGTAACCCACGTCCATGGCTTCCATGGAGGAGCTTGGTGTGGCCCACACTCTACCACCCAATCTCACTCTCCAAAATCAATCTCCACCATTCAAATGCATCCCTTGGAGCTCTAATATTCATTGATGGAAGAAGAAATCCAAGAAGATAAAAGGTGGGGTGCTTCTTTCTCTCTCTCTCTTTCACATTTTTGTATGATGTGTGGCCCACTCGGATGGACCCCACCTTGAGGTATGTCTTATCCAAACCGTCCAACTCATGTGGACCCTACTTATTGGTGATGGGAAAACATAAATATCATGCTGATCCAATAGGTGGGCCACGTCCATGTGGGACCCACCATGCTGCCTGTGTTATATAGAGTGTGTCCAGCGTCCAGAGACACTAGACGTGGCCTCAAGGTGAAGCGTGAACTGACGGTGTGGTGCACTGACGTGCTAACCACACAAATATCAACCTGATTCATGAGACTTAGGTGGACCACTCATGTAGGCCCCACCTTGAAGTATTTTTATAATCCAAGCCGTCCATCCTATTTTCCATATCATTTTAGACATTGAGCCAAAATTTGAGACCAATCCGATTCTCGAGCAGGCCATACCATAGTAAACAGTGGTATTACCTTTAAAACCCACCTTGATTCTTCCATTCGCCAAAAACACATTACATATTGGTCTCATTTGATCGATCATGGGCTGTAGAATCAAATGGTCGGGTTGGATTTCTCAGACGTGGGCCCTATATATGAAAAACCTCAAAATTTCAGAAAAAAAAAAATGAAAACATGCAGTAACGCCTGTTGCCTCAGCGTCAGCAACCCAAGACACTGCTGCTTAGCACCATGGACGGAAGAGGCAGGGAAGTGGGTCTCAATTGTAGGCCCTACCGTGATGTGTGTTGAGCATCCATGCCATGCATTGGTGGGCCCCCTTAAGGCAGTGGGCCCCCTCCCAAAATCAGCCCTATCCGAAGCTCAGGTGGCCCACATCATAGGAAATAGTGGGATTGAATGTCAACCATTAAAATCCTTTTCTGGGTCATAAAAGTTTTGGAACATTATGAAATTTTTTTTTCCTATTCATCTGGGTCCACGTGACCTTATCAACGGATTGGATGGCATATAAACATGATGGTGGGCCCTACATGGGACCCACAGTGATGTACCTATTTTATCCATACTGTCCAGAAGGACGTGGAGCCCACATAGATGTATGTGTTTTATTAATGCCGTCCAAGATGTATGTGTTTTATTAATGTCGTCCAGCTGTTGCTGGACGGCTAGTGGACCCCACCAATGATGTATTTGTTTATTCACACCACCGTCCACGCTTGGATGTTGGGATCACCCCACATGTGGGGCTGATGTGTGTGTGTGTATATATATATATTTTATATTGTATATATTATATATAGATTTTATATTATATTATATTATATATACATGATGATGGGCCTTCATGGGACCCACCATAATGCATGTGTTGCATCCAAGCTGTCCATCCATTTTGAAAGCTCATTTCATGGCGTGAGCTAAAGAATAAGTCAAATCCATAGCTTATGTGGACCCTGCCCTTGATGCATGTGTTGCATCCAAACCGTCCAACCATTTGGCAAGCTTGTCTTAATAGGCTTGAGACAAAAAATAAGTCAGATCTAAAGTTCAAGTGGACCCCACCATTTAAGGTAGTGGACAATGACGTCCACCGTTCAAAATTTTTAAGGGCCATGGGAGTTTCCTATTAAGCTGATATTTGTTCCACTTCATCTATCATTACGTTAATTATGAACATGTTGGATGGGAAACATATATTATGGTGGGCCTTAGGAACTTAAATGGTGGAGATCATTATCACCACTTGTATTTGGATATGGCCCATTTGATATACATGGGGCCCATTGGTGTGGCCCATTTGATGTACATATGACCCATGTGCGGAGGCCCATCTTGATGTATTGTGGCCCGTTGTTGGGGCCCACCTGAGTATATATGAGGCCCATGTGACTAGGCCCATCGTGGTGTATTTATGGCCCGTCTAGTGGGGCCCAACTTAATATATAAGAGGTCCATGTTATGAGGCCCACTTTGATGTGTTTTGTGGCCACATGTGAGGCCCATCTTGATGTATTTTGTGGACCATTTGTCAGGCCCACTTTGATGTATGCTATGGCCTATTTGTCAATCCCACTTTGATGTATTTTGTGGTCCATTCGAGGTGTCCACCTTGATGCATGCACTCTATATTCACATTGTCCAGCAGCTACTGGACGGTGGGGCCCTCCTTATGAATGTTATTATATATGTTGAATAATCATACTGTCCATATGCAGTGTAGGCCAACATGATGTATTTATTTATCCACATCACCCAATCTTTGGCCGTGGGATGTGGAACTCGTGTGACATATGTATTTCATTCTATGCAGTCCATTTGTGTGAGGCCCACCTTGATGCATTCGTTATACACATGAGTCCCACATGATATATATGTTTTTATATCCATACTATCCAACTATTTGGATGGGATGCACCATGATGTATTTTTATCCACACCATCCACGGTAGGCATCCCATTATGATATATATCAGGGCCCATGGGTTGGGGCCCATTGAGGTGTATTCAAAGCCCATTTGGTAAGGCCCATTGTAATGTATTTGGAACCCGTGAGCAGAGCCCACCTCATATGTTCCACCCTAACCATCCAGGTCATATAGGGCCAGCCTCGATGTATGTTTTATTCACATCGTCCGTGGGATGTGTGACCCACTAGATGTATGCATTCTATATCCACAGTAACCATCTGGTGGGGCCCATCTGTTGCATGTGCAGGGCCTACCTATTGTACATTTGTGTAGCCCATTGATGTAACCCACTTGATGTGTATGAGCCCCATTAGTGTAGCCCATTGATGCAAGGCCTGTTATGATATGTTAGAGGCCCATGGTTGAGGCCCATTAGGATGTGGTTGTGGCCCATTTGGTAAGGCCCATTGAGATGTATTTTCGGCCCATGGATCGAGGCCCATTGTGATGTATTCTCGGCCCGTATGTCGTGGCCCATTGTGATATGTTTCCATCCTAGTTATCGAGGCCCAACTTGATGTGTATAAGACCCATTAGTGCGGCTCATTGATGCAGTCCACTTGTTGGATATGAGGCCCATTGGTGTGACCCAATGATGCGACCCACCGTGATGTGTATGTTAGGTCAATGGTGCAGCTCAATGTATCGACCCGCTGTGATGTGTAGGCCCATGTGCTACATGTGTAAGGCCCACCTGTGATGACTATTTGAGGCCACTTGTTGGATATTTGGGCCCACCTTATGTTTAACTCTATGTGGACCACTTCTTGGGAGTAGTGTTGGTTGAATGTCCACATTTTTGGATAATGATGGTTAAACGCCCGCATGGTGACCTTCCCTTAGGCCTAGTTAGGCCCAATCTCATCGATACCGATTGTATAGGCCGATTCGTCGAGGTCGATTCTGATTGCCGAGTATCGAGGCCGGTTCTGAGTGTCGAATCTGATTGTTAAGGTCGATTTCAATTGCCAAGGCCTATTGTTAAGACCTATATGATGTACATGCGACCAGTAGTTGAGACCCATTGTAACACGTATTAGGCCCGTGATGCATGGTCTATGGGTAGGGCCCATTATGGTGTATTCATGGTCCATGGGTAAGGCCCATTGTGATGTATGGCCTATGGGCAAGGCCCATTGTGATATGTGTTAGGCCCATGAACAGGATCCACCTGTTGTGTATATGTGGCCCTCGAGTATGGCCCATTGTGTTGTATATTAGGCCTTTGTGTGAGGCCGTGGGCCCATTTTATGTTTGACTATATGTGGTCATTCCTTAGGGGCAATGTTGATTAAATGTCCATATTGTCGAGGCCGATTGTTAATGTCAGTTATTGATACTAATTATGAGTATGTGATAACATAACATCATAATACATGCCCATACGCATCATCTGCATGTTTGATGAATGATTGACCATTACATATGTCATAAGGCAAGTTGTTCATGGGGATCCCTGATAGGCTGAGTTGCCCCACATGAGAGCACGACATGCGCAGGATTGATGCATGATTGGATTGTGTGACTCATGCATCTCACATTTGTGTGACATGACCACCGTATGCCCTAGCGACATCAAGGACGTAGCCTCCACAGGTATTTCATGGATGGCCAGATGGGACACTGGAAATCTGTTCTACATGGGGTGCTATAAATATCCTTGGGTGAAAGTCCCACAACTCTCTTGGTTCCAGAGGTTGCTCCAACATCTAAACCGAGTGGATGCATGAGCGCATGAGGGTCATATACTGTTGGGCCGCATCTCCCACTGTGTCGTGGTCAGTTGGAAGGGGGTGGGGCCTTACCTGCCCTAGAGGAGGGGGCAATGCTAGCCTGAGTCTAACCAGCTCGAGGAATGGGTCGCTATTGATGAGCCGGGCTCGATATTGGCAGGTGGATAGTGAGGTCTCTTCCACTCACCTTGTTGTGCACGATGGGACGACAATCTGGTTTGGTGTCTAATAGACCCCAGTGATTTTTCAGAGATGAACTGTACTGATATGTGAACTTATTGAGTAGGAGTTTCATACTCATGCATTTGTTTCATTCACTATCCACTCGGACTAGTGGTATGCAACTAATTATTATGTACCTTCGCATGGCCAGAATTTCGATTGGACGCGCGAGTAACCTGAGATCTGGAGTTTACCACATTGAGTCTGACTATCCAAATTTAAGTATGGGACTGGTTTGGATAGAAGTCCCTTGTGATGGACCTCATAGCTTGCGATACTACGTACTATCATCCCGACTTCACTCCAGCTTGGTCATTTCATTCGCACCGCATATTACATTGCATCTGCAGTACTTAGTATTTTGGGTTACCATGTTTCTGCATTGATATGGCTGTTAGTACTCATGCCTTGTATCGTATAGCCTTTGTACGGCTGATGACACTCATAAACTTGTCAGTATATTTTCACTTACTTCGATATTGTATGATTTATGACATTGTATCCTCGACATCTAATATTTGGCCCGCTTTGACTCCTCATTTGCATAACTGACTTGCATTGTGTACCTTGATATTGTATGACTCATGCACTTGTCAGTATTTCCGTTTACTCTGTTATCGTGTGACTTATGACTGTATCAGTATTTCTGCTTATTTAGACATTGTACGATTTATGGATTACCAGTTTTTCGGTATTGTATGATTATGGCATTATAGTCAATACTTGACACTTACCTTGTGCACACACTTACACCACCCTCCAAGCTTTCTATAAGCTTATACATGATAGATGCGTGCAGGTGATGTTAGGTTGCAGCAGTGTTGAGCTTGGAGCATGCAGTGGTCTTTTGGAGCTTGATTTTCTATTTATGTATTTCCCTTTCAGTGTTGTACTCAAATGATTATATTAGTGGATATGTGATGATGATGTTGCCTTTGTAAATTAGGTAATCTTGTGGTTATGCTTATTAAGAGTTAAATGTACATTGAAAAAAAAAATTCTCCTTATAGAATCCCAAGATCAAAATCAGGCATATGAATGCTAGGAGCCGAGAATGGGGTACTACGGAGGCTGTTGGCACTGGATCCGGTGATCGAGATTCATGTGAATCCGGTTTTTGAATTTGGGGCATGACATTAATACATCATCGAAAATCATTATTTAAAATTTTGATGCCTCCTTTCATGTTTTATTTGAAGTTATATGTTGTCACATGTTATTATGATTACCTCTGTATATAATCTCATAATGCTAGACGTGGAGGATTCCATGATTATATGCTAGCTACACTTGGGATGTAATTAGACAAAATGTGTGGGAAAATAGGACCCTTGAACTAGTGTCATTTGTGATCAAGGGATCTTATTAAAACATCCTAAGGCGGAGAACCTCATGAGCCGAGGATGGTGGTCATGGGACACTATACTCGAGCTGTCAGCCTACGCTGGGTGACGAGCCCCCCGTAGTGACCTTTGAGTTACTTGAAATTTCTGGTTGTAACTAGATGAATAGCGGTTGGCTAATCATGCATTCATAGCATATTGATAATGATGGATGGCTAATTTTGGATGCTGTAGCACGTGCCCTAGAGTTGTTGGGGTATTATTTCACTAGCTCCCAGTCCATCGACCATCTACCCCTGTTCCGACTGGACAATCATTCCTAGGTTGATGATTACATGGGTGACGAGCCCAAGTCCGACTGGATGTGCATCCCCAGGTTAATGTGCATTCATACATCCATGCATATAATAAGACTACATATTGCCTGTTTTGGATTATTACTTATTTTCCTTGAGGGGAATTCACACTAAGGCGTTGATGTATAATCTTGAGAGGAATTCACACTGAGTCGGTCACTCATCCATTAAATATATAACCGTACAGGTAGCACAAATGGCTTAAGTGATTTGCAGGTTTAGACAGACGAGGAGCCATTGTGGTGGTCAAGGATGCATGGTTGCACCTGTCAAGGAAGTCGTGCGACCTTGCGGCTTTCGTTTATGTCTTATATGCGTTAAATTTCTCATATACGAAATCTTGTAATTGATAGCGTAAAGACATTGGTTTGTATAAGTCATTATGGGCAATTTCTTATATATTCTAAATGTAATTGTAATATTTTCTTATGATTGGTTTGTCCATTCTACGCTTATCTTGTAATTTTGATAAAAGAATATATATATATATATATATATATATATATATATATATATATATATATATATATATATATATATATATATATATATATATATATATATATGGAATTTGGTCCTTTATAAGATACCACTCGAGTTTTTGGGAAACGGGTCGTGTACTTGGTTATTGAAAACACGGGATGTTACATTGGGTGAAAGCCCCTAAACTTTCATGGTATCAGGAGACGCGTCAATGCTGAGACTAAGTGGAAAACATGAGCGCCCGAGTGCCTTAGACCATTATGTCGTGACTCCCACTGTAGCGTGGTCGGTTAAGATGGGGTGTGGCCTTACCCGCCCGGGTGAAGGGGGCGTATGCTATGCTAAGTTTGACCAGCTCGTAAATGGGTCCACTACCGTCAAACCTTGTTGGTGATTGGTTGTCCACAGGTGGGTAGTGAGGTCTCTTACGCTCATTGGACTACAAGGCCAGGAAGGCGGTAGCCTACATGTAGTGCATTTGACCCTGGTGATTTCCCAGAGAGTACCTATTCTGATGTGTTGACTTGATATAAGGACTGGTAAGATCGCATTGCATATTGCATATGGCATTTGCTATATAGGCCTTACATCGCATCATAGCCTTGGTATGATCGATAGCATTCATGTCTTGCATCATATAACTTTCGTATGATATGGCAGCATTGTACTAAATCCTGGTGTTGATCCCAGAGATGTTCGGTATTGGTATTATGGCACCCTGTCACTATTGCACATATGGGTGGACGCTGATGTGGGTGAGGCCTAAGAACCTGAGTGAGATACTAGTAGTTGGCATGCTACTATGCTGGTAGGCTACTGTGCAGGGGTTTGCATACTCAACATTTGACTCATTCATTCATTCATCTACTATCCACTCGGGCTGGTGGTGCGCAAGCAAATCATTATGCGTACCTTCACATTGGTAGGGATTTCGGTTGGGGCACGCGACCAACCTGAGATAAGGAGTTTACCACATTGAGTCTGACTATCTAAATTTAGGTATGAGACTGGTTTGGATAGATATCCCTTGTGATGAACCCCACGGCTTGCAATACCACATACTATCATCCCGTTTACACACTCCGGCATTGCTATCCCTTTGCATTGCATGTTGCATTGCACCCTCAGTATATGATATTTGAGTTTTTATAATTCCGCATTACTTGATATTTCACCCTGATCGCGCTTATATTACACACATACACTTACACCACCCTCTAAGGTTTCTATAAGCATATGCATGATAGATGCGTGAAGGTGTCGATAGGATGTAGCCGAGCTAAGCAGGAGCATGTAGTGGAGCTTTCTTTTCAAATTCTGATTATTAGTCATTGTATTTTCTTTACTTCGAGTCATGTACTATAAAAAGCTTTTATTCTTAGTGAATTTTGTATTGGTATTCCTATAATTAATTTCTGTGGTTATGATCTTGGTTATGCTGATTGTGAAACAAACTTCTAATTTAGAGGTCCTCCTTGTAGGATCTCAGGATCGAAACCTAGTGAATGGGCACCAGGAGCCGAGAGTGGGGTACTACGGAGGCTGTCGGTGCTGAATTTGTCGATCAAAAGTTTTGTGAACCCGATTTCCGAGTTTAGGGCGTGACGAATCCATTAATTTATAGTATAGACTCTGGGCACGATAGATGCATTGAATTTCCTGCAATCAATACTTTGGTGCATTATGTAGGAACCAATTTAATTGAAGTTCAAATCGGATACATGAAAGATGGTTTAACTAAATTATCGTACGATTAGATAGGATAGGACTTCGTTTCCAATTGAGTTATCCATTGAATCAGTAAATTAAATATTTTGATTGCTATGAGTGGATTCATAAATCCTTAGTCTTTTATTTTTTTATTTTTACTCTTAACTCATTTGCTGGATTAAAAACTCAGAAAAACCGTTAGACTTATATTTGTTCTAGACTGTGTTCCCCATTCCTTGTGGATTCAACCTTAGTCTCACCGAGTTGTTACTCTTTCACAACACTACAATTGGGGTTCATGAACAAGTTTTTGACGCCATTGTCGGGGAGTGGCAATGAACACAATTAGGTTTAGGTTTTATAGGTTTGATTTTTGTTTCAAGTTAGATTTTTCAATTTTTTGTGAATTATTCTAACCTAGTGTATTTAGGATTTTCTAATTTTTAGAATTTTATTTTTAGGGCTTATCTTATTTTTTGTCTAACATTAATAACATTCTTTATTCTTTTTATTTTATAGGATCTTTACTTTGGTTCCTCTCTTCTGGTAACATCCCTCCTTGCTCCATCTACTTGCTTTCCTTATTGATGTGGGATTTTTTTGTAAAATATTTTTATTAGGGTTTCATTATATTCATGCCGGAGTGGATATGTGAATACTCTAATCAACTTCTATGAAATGAGAGATTGACTGAAGGGTTGTCAAATCATTATGTTAGGAAACACCCTATGTCATATAAATGATTTAAATCTATGATCGAGAATCGACTGGGATATGAAGATCCACGAGTTAAGAAATCACCACGTGATTATATGAGGGAGAACAATTCTCATCACCAGTTAAAAAGATAATACGTGATTATTATATGGTTGGTAATGCTTATTAACAACCATCAAATACTCCCACATATGACCCCTATGATTTTAATTAGTGGAACCATTAGATATTAAATTGGAGAGGTGAACCAACCATGGATTTTAATAATTATCCCCTTGGATTCCCTACTTATGAGTGAAAGTGCACCTACTAGTGCCCTGGTTTGTCAATTACAGTTTAAGTTGAGTCAGTCGGACAATAATGCATAACAGGAAGATCAATTCAAGTGTCTGCCGTAACTGGATGTGTGGAAGCTCGCCATAGGTAAATCATAGCCTCACATCCCATGTCCCAAAACATCAGGTGATTAAAACCCTTAAAACTAAGTAGAACACCTTAGGGTTTTATTGTAAGAAAACTTTTTACCAAACAGAAAAATCTTCAAGTTTTCTTACCCTGTCGATTGTCTCAATTCACATTTTGATATGATCAACTTGCTCTATCGATGTCCTCGGCATCTCAATCGATACAATCGAGTGAGGACAAAAAGCGTCCAGCAATCAAACATTCATCTCGACGATTTATCAATAACTCGAAGTTACAATCGATATCATCGATATTCAAATATCGATCCCATCGAAAGTGGATCGATAATATCGACAGGCAGTTTTTGTGGCACCCCTGTTTTTTATAAGAAATTCATAAGGTGTTTCGATATATCGACACCCTTCCAATATGATCTGAAATCAAATATTGATTTGATTGGAAGTCTGTCAATGATATCGACCTTGGGCGCACATTTCTTCCAGCAAATATTTCATGTTTTTTTTAACTTTGATCGGGGGGCCAGTCGAGAAATCGATATTCAAATGTTGATCATATCGAGGCCTGGTCGATTGGATCGAAATCGAACACAAACCGTCCAGCAAGCTTATAGGTAAATCTATACGATTTATCGATCCCATCGACACGGACTCTAATATCATCGATATTCAAATTCTGATGACATCGGCTGTTCCCCGATCATATCTTAGAAACCTGAAATATTTCTAAGCTAGTCTCTCTCATGCTTCAAATGTCGATAGCTCAATCCCAGTATCGATGGAATCAGAGTTCAAAATTTGATAACAACGACAACTATATCGATCCACTCGATAAGCCAGCAAAAGGTTTCAAAAGCGAATGACATGGAGTTTGTGCCATCGAGCGGATCATCGATACAATCGAGAGTATACGCTCGATCATATCGACTCTTGCTCGATGATATTGAACTCTGTCATAAATATGACCATTTTATATCCATTGAAACCTTTTGTCTATTTAAAGAGATGCTTGTCTTTATTATTGGTCGAGAAAGAAGAGTACTTCTGAGTGTTTTAAACTTCATATCATTTATCGTAAGCCCTTTCTCTCAGGGAGTTCATCCTCCAATCCACCCTCATCATTGATATTCAATAGAGTGGATTGGGAAATGAACTTTTGCATTCAAGGATCCTCCAACTACTACCTTAATGGAAAATCATTAAGGTGGGATACCTTGAATGCATAGATGATTGAAATCACTCTATCTTCCTAATAAGAAAATCTTTAGAGAGTAGAATTCCATCATAACCTTGACCCGACCTGAAGCCTAGTACTGGTATATCTTTTGTGTTGCGGATCAAAGGAGCAGAAGACTCTTCATCAACAAGAAGAAAATCTTCATCACTGCGCTAAAAGGGATCATCAACTTATCTGTAAGTACCTAGAGTCCAGAGGACACTTGTGATCATTCCTTTCTAGGATTAGGTCTTAAGTGTTGCTCACCCTTTGAAGTCCTCAAAGGAGGCCTCCGGCGAGAGTATACGTGTGGGTGCGTTATGTGGATCCTTTCTCTGTGTGGGAATAAACATCTGGGTGCGTTATGTGGACCCTTGCTCTGTGTGGGTATAAACATCTGGGTGCGTTTTATGGACTCATGCTTTGTGTGGGCATAAACATCTGGTTAAGAGTGCACCAGTAAAACTCCAGGGTTAAAGGTGAACCGAGTAGAAACCTCCGTGTAAAGGTTGAAGGTGAACCTGATTTAAAACCTTAGGTTTGAGGTGAACCATGGGAAACCTCCTTAATGAAATTTGGTACACTCAAGGGTTGAGTGTGGCAGCCGGGAGTGGAGTAGACAAGTAGTCGAACCACTATAAGAATGACTGTGTCTGTGATTGATTCTTGTACTTGATCATTTGTGTGATTATGTTAATTGCATTCATATTTACTCACACTTCACACACACAGTCACATCCATCATAGACTATAACTGCTTCATGCTTATTAATTGAATAGTTCTGTGATTGGATCCTCTATTGGGCTTGGAAGCCAGTAGAGTTACATTTGAGTAATCCTGAAAATTACATACCTGTTAGGATTATAGTGATAGGATCTTTAATACAACTCATAAATCTTTAAAAAGTCCTATTCACCCCCCTCTAGGACATATTGGCATATTCCTACTTTAACTCAAGCGATCTTCACTGCTATTTCAATGAGATCCAACAAGAAACAACCTAAGAGGATTCACTTTAAAAATTCACGAATACTTAGGAACAATTCAACTAAAGCACTATACAAATATTCACAGATATTATAACATCATTAGAGATGTTCGCATCCTACCTTCAAATAATTCGGTCATGTCTCATTGATGAGGAAGAGGGTTGCATAGCCTAGCCTCAACCCAATCTAGAAATACAATGCAAGGAGAGTGATCCCACCTCACTTGTTAAGTATACTGAATTTGAGAATGAGGAGGAATCAAAGTATGCTCAAGAGTTAATGGTTCAATTTTACCAAGAGACGATCTCAAGTAAGGTCCTAATTAATGATCGAGGGGCGCATGTAATTTTGAAACATAGTGATGTTGATCTACTCCACCAACATGAAAAGCTTGATTTCAATGTGGAGAATGAGTTCCTTTTGACTAAATATCCTGATTCTATAGAAGTTTGCTTGACACACTTCGAGAATTCTAATGATAATATTATTAAAGACATAATGGATGGATTGCAAGAATGTACCTTAGTAGTTGACACTGATCAGGGAAATCATTATTGTGAAGAGCACCCTTCCACGGATATTGAATGTTTACCATTAAAGGTGGAGAAGCTAGAATTTGAACCAAAGTCTAAAACTTTGGAATGTGTTAAGACTACATTGGCTAAAGAAATTTTCTCTAATTTACAATTAATTGTAGTCTTTGATTCACTGTGGTGTACTAAAATTGATAAAATTTCTTCCACAAGTGAATATTATACACTTTGAAAACCTCAAAATATTAATTAAAGATTTTTTGCTGAGGTTCATAAATTTCTCTAGACATCCAAGCCTACTACAAAATGGGATTTTAGATGATCTACTTGAAAAACTTTTTGAGAAATTTATCAAGATACTGGTCAGAAGAAGTACCGATGCCTCTAGATGATTGATAGTTATGATTAGGAATTTCTTTCTTTCTTAGGATTAGTTCCATTTATATTACTTTAGTTTAGTCATTGAAACCTCTTATGATAGAAAGTTCACACTAGCCTATTTGACTATCGCCTTCCAGGTGCTTTTCATATACTCCTCTTTATTTTTCAGTGCTCTTAATATTTCTCTTATTGCATATATTTATACATTAAGGACAATGTGGATTTTAGGTTCGGGGGTGAGATTAGGTGAACTAATCAGTATTTTCTGATTTAAGCAAATTCTTAAAAAATTTCAAAACTTTCAGTTTCAAAACTCTTTTTGAATATTGATATTCTGTGTAATTGAATACATTTGGGTACCATGATAAGATATAGAATAACTTTTGAAAATCTAGAGTCTAGTTAATTAATAGATTTGTTAATAAGATCTTCTTACTAGATTGATTAATAGAAAGTTTAAACATCAATTGAGTATAGTTCACAAATCACATTTAACTCATTTTCTATGAAGTTAACTTGAACTCCTAGTTTTAGCTTGATGATTACTTAAAAGTGTTAGGAACCAAGTTTGGATATCGTTATTTACCTTAAGTAGAAAAACAAGAAGAAAAGGACCAGCTAAAAAAATAGTGAAATCGAAAATGGTTAGTTATTGTATGTGTTTATGAGAAAAAATAAGAAGAAAAAGAAGAATGAAAATAAGTTTGAAAGTCATCGACATAAAATTGAAAAGTTGGAAAAATAAGTGTAAAAGGAGATAGTTTCAGAATTAATAACTTTTGTTGATCTGTCAACTTTTAAGTAATGATTATGGTTAATGTTAGGGAGAGAAGGCTAACTTTTACAGATTATAAGTTGGAAGCCATTAAACACACTAGGAACTTGATGTTTAGATTTATTTTATTGATTAAATTATTGAAAGGGAACTTAGTTCATTTTTTTCCTAGTGATATTATGTTCTAGATTATTAATGTTTCATTCTTATATCTTTGAATTTTACTCATACGTTTAGGATTACACATAATGTTGTTTTCTGAAAAAGGTTTGAAATTCAGATTTTTCAAAAAATAGTTTTTACATGTTTTTCTTAGGACTAGCAAAATATTGGTTGGCGGATATAAAGCCCGTATCCTAGCCCGTACCGTTCATTAGACTTTCACGATCCTCCCTTTCGAATTTCGGTGACCTACGACCTTTAATCGGCATTTACGCATGACCCTAAGTCACATCTCAAATATCTGAGTCGACTTTACCCGAGACTTGTACTTTAGTGACTACGCCATCGCCGCGGTTCCAATGCCGCGACTTACGTGCCAATGCGATACCCAGGCCAAGAGTTGGGGGCCTGCGTTTATTTCAAAAAAATTACCACATGTTGCAAATCCCGAGAGAATCTCTACCCAAACATCACATCAATCAATCAAGTACTAACCAAGTACATAACCCATCACTCCACCGATCACACCCATCCCTTTCTTACACAAGACATCCCCAAAGTCAACTCTTCCTTACACCACCCATCCCTTCCTTACACACACTCATTCCTCTCATCCCATCTTTCTTACAACTCCATCCCTCTCTCCCATCCATTGCTCCATCCCATCTTATTCTCTCTATCATTTTCCCAAGCTACCATGAGAGGAAAATCCTAAGGAGAGGAAAAGAGAATCCAAGATTAAGTCCCACTTCCTCCCCCCTCATCTCACCATCTAACCATCCAAACTTCATCATCCACCATTAAAGAGAAAGCTTAGGAGCCAAGGACTCCAAGGAGTTAAAGAAGAAGACTAAGGGTGGGTGATCTAGTATTTCTACCATGGATTTGAGGATTTAAGAGTCCATCGTAAGACTCATATCCTAGCCTGTACCATTCTGGAGGCCTTCGCGGTCCTCCCGAGTGAATTTCGGTGACCCGCGATCTGTTCGGTGCTTGTGCATGATCTTGAGTCGTGTCTCGTATATCAGAGTTAGCTCAACTTGAAACTTTTATGCTTGCGACAGCGTCGTCGTTGCGGTTCTGATGCCGATTCTCATGTGCCAAGGCGATACCCAGGTCAGGAGATATGGGCTCGCATTCAGTTGGAGGAAAACTCCACCCGTTTGCAATCCCAAGAGAATATCTCGTCAATCAATCACATCAAATTTCAAGTACACCCATCACTCGCATCACAACCACCCTCCCCTAAAGTCAACTCTCCCCCTCTCTCCACCCATCAAGTACACCCATCACACCTAATCACTCACCCATCCCTCTCTCTCTCTCTTATAACTTCTCTTTCATCTATCTCTCATTCTCCCAAGCAAGCAACCGTCCAAGCTCTCCATGAGAAGAGCTTGGTGTGGCTCATCTTCCTACCCCCCTCATCTTCCATCTCCACCATCCAATATCCATCATCTTCCATCATAATGGTAGCAAAGGAGCTAGGGATCTCATGTAGCCAAGAACAAGGAAGAACGGTGGGTGTTTTCTAGGATTAGATTTCTAAATTTGCTTGGATTTGATTATTTGAGGGCCCACTTGTGGTGGGACCCATCTTGATGTATGATTTGTATCAAGGAGGGGCCCATAGTGGCGGGGTCCCTCCAATGTTGCGTCTCTCTACCTCTCTCTCCCTTTTGATGTGTGGCCCATCATGATTCATGTATTTTATCCACGCCATGTGGGGTGGCCCACGTGTGGACCCCACCTTGATGTGTGGTGTCTGCACCGTCCTTGGAACTAGACATGAGACCCACCTATTTAGGAAAGTGGATTGACTAATGCATCTCACACCAGTTATATAGTTGTTGCATTGCGGCCAACAAGTGGACCCCACCTCGCTGTGGTTTAACATCAGCAAGTTGTGTGGGTTTGATCCACACCATCCATTTGTATAGACCCCACGAGCTGTTTAGGATAACATGATGTATTTGAGATCCATACCATCTAGCATTTTATGGATGGTGGAGCCCACTGACGCGTGTGATCTGCACACCGTCCAGATCATGTGGACCCCACCTGATGCATGTGCCCTTCTTGTCGTTCGCCTAACTAGCCCAGTAGGTGGGGCCCTTCATTGATGATTTGTTGTAAACACACCATCCCTTCATTGGACATCACCGTAATTTATGAGTTTATCCACACCGCCCAATGTCTGGGACTGTGGAACCCACCCTGCACGTTTTGTACGTTAGGGTGTGGGGCCTACTATGTTGGATGTGTTATACCCTCACCGTCCAGGGAGTGGACGGTGGGAAGCTGATTGGTCATTATGCCTTATAACAGCTATATAGTTGCTGCATTGACGCATGATCAGTGGGTCTAATCTTGTGGTATGTGTTTTATCCACACCATGCATCCGTAGGCCACACATGATATATATGTTTTATCCATGTAACATAGCAGCCGTGGGACCCACGCATGTGTGGAATCCACATGATGCATGTATTCATCCCAACCGTCCATCTATTCATCCAGTTGATGGGGGTGGGTCCACCGTGATGCAAATGTTTTATCCACTTTGTCTTGTCCATGGACGTGGACCACCACCACTTGATATATTTATTTCATCCACACCATCCAGATTGAGCTGGACGGTGCTAGACAATGTTTGGACGGTGCTTGACAATGTTTGGACAGTGCTGGACAATGTTTGGACAGTGTTAGATAATGTTTGGACAGTGCTGATCATCATTAGTGGGCCATGTGTGTAAGACCCGTATCTTGGTCCGTACCTTTTCGTAGACTTCCGCGGTCTTACCGGTCGAATTCCGACAACCTTCGACCCTTAACCGATATCGACGCGCGACCCTGATTCATATGCCGACAACCCGAGTCGACTCAACCCGAGACCAATACCATAGCGACCGCGCCGTCGTTGCGATTCCGATACTACGACTCGCGCGCCAAGGCGATACCCTAGTCAAGAGATGTGGGCCAACGTTCGGTGTGAGAAAACGCCGCGCGTTGCGAAACCCAAGGGAATCTCAATGATGTGTCACATCAATCACATCAATCCCATCAATCAATCACCCATCAAGCCATCACAAGTCAAGTACACATCACTTTCATCCCTTTTCCCAAGCAACCACAAAAGTCTCCCAAACTCATACCACTCTTACACAAAAAGCCACAAAAGTCTTCACCACCCATACCTCTCTTACACAAAAGCCTCAAAAGTCAATACTTTCTTACACAACCATCATTCATTCATCCATCCATCTCTCTCTACATCACTCTCTCTCTTTCTCTCTTTCTCATTTCAAAAATCTCCAAGCAAAAGAGCCCATACGTATGGAATTCTCCAAGCTCCCTAAATTCCAAGTGTGGCTCACCTCTTCATCCCAAGATCTCCCATCTCAACCCTCCATTCCTCATCTTAACCGTTGAAAACCAAGCTAAGGTGCCAAGGAACCCCTAGGAGCAAGAAGATCGGACGGTGGGTGCTAGATCATGCTTATTTTCTTATTTTTATGATGGGCCAAGTGAGGCCCACCGATCAATGGTGTGGATCTCACTTGGGACCCTAAGTTGTGGTCAATGGACCACTTGGATCATCATGATCATTCCATGATGGGGCCATTCTCCATGGACCCCATCATGATGTTTATTTCATTTAGAAAGGTCATATAGACCGTCCATATCGGTGGGGAATGGATCTCCACCGTTGATTTACATTTTTGATGATCCCATGTTCAAAAGGGATCCGTTTATTGTATGATTTCATCCAAGAGAGGGCTCATAGTGGCGGAGCATTCCATCACAAGCCGTGTCCCACTCTCCATGTCTCTTTCCCTTTTATTTATTTTCTTTTATTTTGATATTTTTTTTTTTTAAGATTGCAATAGGGTGTGTGGCCAATTTAAATGGACCCCACCACGAGTCCATTATTATTTTTTTTAATCACCAATGTGGCCCACTTTATGTGTGGAATATCCACACTATTTTCCATGTGGTGGCCCACCTAATTAGGCCCACCAAAAATACTTGAAGAGGCCCATCGTCCAGCGTCTGGGACGCTGGACGTCCCTGTACAAAAAAAAGAAAAGAAGAAAAAGTGAAGATTTTGGGGTGGTCCCCTTGTGTAGGCTCCACCCTGATGTATATTCCCTATCCAAGCCATCCATCCTCTTACCCATCCCGTTTTAGGCGTTGAGCCAAGTGACGGGGCTGGTTGGAAGGTCTGGTGGGCCATGGCATTAGAAAGATGCACCCTTACCATTCAAGATCATTATCTTGTTTTATTTTACTGTCCAAGCATCAAAAAAATTCAAACTCTAGACTCTTTGGGCTCGTCTTGGGCCAGGGGAACTAATGGGTAGAGTGGATTTAGGCGATGTGGACCCCACCTTCGAAAATCCTCAAAATCCCAGATTTTTTAAAAAATAAAGGAAGAAGGAGACAAGCAGCAGCGTGCTGCGTCAGAGAGTCACGCGGGCGGATGACGTCCGTGCATGCCACCCACGGCTGTAGCCATGGGCCTCACCTTGATGTATGTGCCTTTTCCACACCGTTCATCGGATGGGCCACCCCCTAAAGTGGCCCCCCTCCAAAGATCAGCATGATCCAATGCTCAGGTGGCTCACATCATAGGAAACAGTGTGAATGAACGTCTTCCATTGATACCCCTTTTATGGGCCACAGAAGTTTTGGATCAAGACGAAATTTGTGTTTTCCTTTCACTTGGGTCCACCTGACCTTGTGAACGGCTTGGATGGCAAATAGACCTTTCAGTGGGCCCCACATGGGACCCACAATGTTGTATGTATTTCAATGGCCACCGTCTAGGCGGACGGTGGCACCCTCCTTGCGCACGTACTGCCTCCACCATCCAACGGACGGTGGGGCCCCTTTGTGATGTATGTGCTTCATCCGTACTGTCCAGTGGACAGCGGGACCCGCCATGGTGCATGTGATGCACCCAGACCGTCCATCCACTTGTAAAGATCATTCAAGGCCTATGGGTTAGACCCATTTGGACTATTTAAGGTCTATGGGCTAGGCCCATTTGCTTTGTGAAAGGCCTATGGGTTTAGGCCCACTTGTTATGTTCTAAGTCCATAGGACTAGGCCCTTTTGAGGTATTCCAAGGCCATTGAAATTGGACCCATTTGTTGCATTTTTAAGCCCATGGATGTAGGCCCATTCGATATAAGCAAGGCCTATGGGTTTAGGCCCATCTGATTTATGTAAGGCCTACGGTTTTAGGCCCATTTGATGTACCAGAAGGCCTAGGGGTTTAGGCCATTGAACTCATATAATGCCTATGGGTTGAGGTCCATTTGATGTACATGTGGGGGCCCAATTGGTGTGGCTAATTTATTACATATTAGACTGATGAGGCTAGGCCCAACTGGTGCAATCTAAGGCCCACGGGTTTTGACCCATTGCAATGCACTTAAGACCCATTGGTGTGGCCCATTGATGTGACCCATTGATGAATAAAAGGCCCACATGATAGAGCCCATTTGATATATTTAAGGTCCAATGGGATGTACATAAGGTCCATTGCAATGTGTGAGCCCAACATGGATTATGTAACGATATTTACGACGATCGTGCCTTGGGAGTAATGTTGGTTTGACGTTCACATTGCGAGTGTAATGTTGGTTGGATGTCCACATTACGACTCTCCTTAGGGCCCATTACTGGGGCGTACTTATTGTGTATAGGCCGTCCAGGTCCATCTGCATTGTAAGATAGTTCATTTTATTATAACATGTTTAGTACAGTTTCACGACTCATGATCATACGCATCATATATATGCTTGACATGAGAATTGTCTGATCATATCATTTGCCTTCGGGCAGGTTGTTTATGGGCTCCCTGTTAGGCGGTGTTGCCCTACATGAGTGCACGATATGCGCAGAATTTTTTGCATGAATGGATAGCGTGAATCATGCATTTCGCATTTGTGTGACATGGTTATTATACGCCCTAGCGACATCAGGGCCGTAGCCTCCACAGATGTATCGTGGTTGGCAGGATTGGATACCAAAAATCTTATTCTACATGGGGTACTATAGATATCCCTGGATGAAAGTCCCTAAACCCTTATGGTACCAATAGGTTGCTCCAACGTCTAGACCGAGTGGGTAGATGAGCGTTGAGTTCCGATTACCAGACGGTTACGCTCTCCACTGTTTTGTGGTCAGTTGGAAGGGGGTGCGGCCTTACCTGCCTGAGAGTAGGGGGCAATGCTAGGCTGAGTTTGACCAGCTCGAGGAATGGGTCCGCTATCGACGAGTCACACCTGATATTGGCAGACGGATAGTGAGGTCTCTTCCACTTACCTTATTGCACGCGATGTGGTGGCAATCTGGTTTAGAGTTACTAGACCACAGTGATATCCCATATTTTGAGCTGTATTGATGTGTGGACATAGATGAGGATCTGTATGCTTGAGTTACATTGCACAACGCATGGCCTTGGGATGGCCGATACCATTCATGTCTTGCATCGCATAAGCCTTGGTACGGCTCACGATATTATAGATCCATTTGCATATTCCACTTTACTCAGACATTACATGTTCATATTACTACCTTGTGCACACACTTTCACCACCCTCTAAGCTTTCTGTAAGCTTATGCACGACCGTTGCGTGCAGGTGACATTCGATCATAGCAGCGCTGAGGCAGGAGCACTTCGCAGATCGTTTTGGAGTTTTTGAGCTTTACCATTGTATTTCCCTTTATGCTCATTGTACTTGTAAAGTTTTTGATCATAGTGAAAATGTGATGGAGTTCTTGGTTGTTGTTTGTGGGTTATGCCTTTGGTTATGCTTATTACGAATCAAATTGACATTGAAAATCCTCCTCGTAGCATCCCAGGATCGGAACCTGGTGAATGGGCGCTAGGAGCCGAGAATGGGGTTCTACGGAGGCTGTCGGCGCCGGATTCGGTGATCGAAAATTTTGTGAACCCGGTTTTCGAGTTTAGGAGGTGACAGAAGTTGGTATCAGAGCATAACTTGGGAATAACTGAGAACAACATTACATGTCTGCTATGAGTGAAGAATGGCTAAGTCCCGAAGTTCAGATAGCTTCGCGACCTTCCAATACAGACCATTATCATGCGTACCTTCGAGAGTTTTGAAGTTGATAGGCGCCTTCGCTCTTTCCTGTAGGACATGGTCCCTGGGAGAGTTACCCAATCGATTCCCGCACCACCACCTGAGGATTCTGCTTCACCATCGGAGGCTCCAACTTTACCCCCTGCGTCTCCCGTTCCACCCTCAGAGATCCCTGCTTCCTTCCCTGAGGATGACATTCCTCCACCTGAGGCCGATGCAGAGCCGACCGTGACTATGAGTGCCTCTCAGTTACAACAGATGTTACAGGCTATGACAGCCGCACTCCAGGGACAAAGTAGACCCCCATTTGTCTCACCAGCTTAGGCAGAGCAGGAGCGCACGAGCGCCTTACTACGTGAGTTCAGACGGCTGGATCCCCCACGTTTCCAGGGTGAGCCAGATCCGACTGCAGCAGAGAGATGACGCTCTGATGTGGAGAAGATCTTCGATACCATGTCATGTACGACCGAGCAGCGCGTCCGGTTAGCTGTATTTCTCTTCCAGGGTGAGGCCGAGCATTAGTGGACCTCTGTTACCCATGTTGCCGGACCTGAGTATGTCTGGACATGGGAGGACTTTGTTGATCGATTCGAGGAGCAGTACTTCCCTGACCATATCCGTCATCAGCGAGCTTTAGAGTTCGAGACTCTGGTGCAGGGAGATATGACTGTGGCGCAGTATGCGGCCCGTTTTGTGGCATTATCGAGATTTACACCATATATGGTTGATGACGAGGGGCGGAAGGCCCACCGTTTCGAGCACGGCTTACGTTAAGGCCTTCGGGGTCGTGTTATTGGGCATGAGCTCCCTACTTTCCAGGCAGTAGTGCAGAGAGATCAGATTTATGAGACTGAGTGGGCCGGTTCTCAGTCTGATCGCGGTCAGAGGAGAGACCGGAAGAGGCAGGCTTCCTCCAGTGATTCTCAGCAGCGTCGACCACAGTAGCAGAGGCGCACAGGTCGCCCAGCCTTCCGAGAGCTATCAGCACCTCCACCACCACCTCAGAGGCATTTCACCGGCACTTGCTTTAGGTGAGGTGCGATGGGACATCGTTCATGGGAGTGTCCCAGCCCCCAGCAGCAGCAGATAGGTCCACAGCAGCAGAGACCTCTACCGCAGCTGCAGAGACCCCCACAGCAGCAGGGACAGCAGCCTCCACCACTGAGGCCACCTCAGCAGCAGCATCAACATCATCACCAGCCTCAGAGGCTACAGTAGCAGAGGCAGCAGTTTCGACCGCCTCAGCGACCCCATCAGCAGCAGCAGCACGTTTAGAGGGGACAGACACCTCCCCAGCCAGCTCAGGTCTGATTCTATGCTGCTCAGCAGGATCCGCAGTCATCTGGTGGAGTTGTTGAGGGTATACTTCCAGTTTCTGCATGCATTGCACGTGTACTGTTTGATTCTGGTGCATCACATTCTTTTGTGGCCGAGAGCTTCTATCGATCGGCTGGCTTACCATTGGAGTCTGCTGATGAGAGCCTATCAGTATCGACTCCCTTGGGGAGGACCGCAGTGTTGGGATGATTTTGCTCGTCTTGCCTCGTTCTGGTTGGGGATACCTTTTGCCTGTCGATTTGTTTGTTTTGCCGATGTCTGAGTTCGACATCATCCTGGGCATGGATTGGCTCGCTGAGTACTATGCCATTTTGGACTACGCCGCGAGCACAGTCACTTTCTGTATACCCGGCGTGCCACAGTTCCAGTTCGTTGTTGAGCCTAGAGGAGAGCGGTTGTCTTGTTTGATGTCTTGCGCCATAGAGGAGCCTGTTACAGCTTGCATTGACCACTTGCCCATCGTATGCAATTTTTTCGATGTGTTCCAAGAGATTTCGGGATTACCGCCTCGTCGACTTATCGAGTTTCAGATTGATCTCGTGCCCGGTACCGCACCTATTTCGAAGGCCTCGTATCGTATGGCACCGTTGGAGTTACGGGAACTACAGAAGCAGTTGGACGAGTTACGAGAGTTGGGTTTCATCCGTCCGAGTAGTTCGCCGTGGGGAGCGCCGGTACTCTTCGTGAAGAAGAAGGATGGCTTGTTGAGGCTCTGCGTTAACTATCGCGAGCTCAAAAAAGTCACGATCAAGAACAAGTACCCGCTCCCTAGGATTAATGATTTGTTTGACCAGCTGCAGGGTGCACAGTTCTTTTCCAAGATCGACCTGCATTCCTGTTATCATCAGATTCGAGTCCGAGATGAGGACATTCCGAAGACAGCATTTAGGACGCGTTACGGTCATTTTGAGTTTCAGGTCATGTCCTTCGGACTGACCAATGCACCTGCGGTCTTCATGCACCTGATGAACGAAGTTTTTCGCCCATATCTGGATCAGTTTGTTGTAGTCTTCATCGATGACATTCTGATCTACTCGAGGACCCGTGAGGAGCACGAGCAGCATTTAGAGATTACTTTGCAGACCCTCCGCGCACACCAGCTGTATGCGAAGCTGGAGAAGTGCGAGTTCTGGCAGGAGGAGGTGAAGTTCCTCGGTCACGTGGTGACGAGGGAGGGTGTCGCAGTGGACCCCTCGAAGGTCGAGGTAGTGCTTCAGTGGGGCCAGCTCACGACTGCGACAGAGATCCGTAGTTTCCTTGGTTTGACGGGCTATTACCGACGTTTCATCGAGGGTTTTCCTCGTATTGCAGTCCCGCTGACCAGGTTGACTCAAAAGGGCGCAGAGTTTATTTGTAGTGACGCCTGCGAGCGAGCATTTATGGAGTTGAAGGACCGCCTGACGTCCGCTCCTGTCCTCACTCTTCCCTCTGGGAGTGACGGCTTTATTGTATTCACTGATGCCTCGCATATCGGTTTGGGTGCTGTCCTGATGCAGCACGGGAGACCAGTGGCCTTTGCATCTCGTTAACTCAAGGTCCATGAGCTGAACTATCCTACGCATGACTTAGAGCTTGCTGCAGTTGTCTTCGCACTGAAGGTGTGGAGGCACTACCTTTACGGGGTTAGGTTCGAGCTCTTCTCTGATCACAAGAGCTTGAAGTACCTCTTCTCATAGTCTGAGTTGAATATGAGACAGGCGCTGGATGGAGCTCTAGAAAGACTATGATTTTGACCTCCAGTACCACCCGGGCAAGGCGAACGTGGTGGCAGATGCCCTCAGCCGTCAGCCACGAGGCTTAGTGGTGCATACGATGATTCAGGAGTGGCAGATGCTTGAGGATATAGCAGCGTATGATTTTGAGTTCGGCCTGCAGTTTCCATTGTACAGTTATCGAGCTTGTCGATTCAACCCTCTCTTATCGCTAGGGTGATCGAGGCTCAGCAGGCTGATGAGTCGTTAAAGAGTTATATGGCTGAGGCGGCATCTGAGGGTCAGGCTGATTATGTGTCCCGGATATTCCAGAGTTACGCAGAGATCTTATGACCGAGGCACATCGATCGCCGTCTTCTATCCACCCGGGCTCGACGAAGATGTACCGTGACATGAGGCGACAGTATTTTTGCACGGGGATGAAGTGTCAGATCGCCAGTTTTGTGGCCGAGTGTGACACGTGCCAGCGTGTCAATGCCAATCATCAGAGACCTCCTGTTCTTTTGCAGCCGTTGAGTGTCCCGATGTGAAAGTGGGAGCACGTGTCGACTGACTTCATTATGGGTTTGCTGAGGACTCAGCGCGGTCATGACGCCATCTGGGTTGTTGTGGATCGCCTGACGAAGTCGGCACATTTCCTTACGATGCGTGCGACTTGGTCTATGGACCGACTTGCGAGATTACTCATCGAGGAGATTGTGAGACTGCATGATGTTCCAGTCTCAATCGTTTCTGACCGAGACTCGAGGTTCACGTTTCAGTTTTGGGGAGCTTCCAGCGTGCGATGGGGACTGATTTGCAGCTCAGCACCGCGTACCATCCGCAGACCGATGGCCAGACCGAGAGGGTCAACCAGATCCTTGAGGATATGCTTCAGGCTTGTGTGATTGATTTCGGGGGTAGCTGGGATGAGCATTTGTGATTGGCTGAGTTCGCATACAATAACAGCTATCAGGCGACCATCGGCATGGCTCCTTTTGAGGCACTATATGACAGACCATGCAGATCACCGAGTTGTTGGACCGAGGTTGGAGAGCGTCGTCTCCTAGGTCTCGAGCTTGTGCAGGAGACTTCAGAGGCTATTGACATCATCAGGCAGAGGATGTGCATAGCTCAGAGCCGACAGAAGAGTTTTACTTATCGTCGGCGTCCTCCCTTGGAGTTTGACGTAGGGAACATGTGTATCTCAAGGTCTCGCCCATGAAGGGCGTAGTTCAATTTGGAGCGAAGGGCAAGCTTGCCCCGAGATTCATAGGACCTTTTGAGATCACTGGACGTGTTGGCACCGTGGCCTATCGGCTTTCCTTGCCATCACAGTTGTCTGGCGTCCACGACGTTTTCCACGTCTCCATGTTGAGGAAGTGTGGGTCAGACATAGTTCCCGTTATTGATTGGTAGCCGCTGGAGGTTTGTGAGGACGCTTCTTACATTGAGCAGCTAGTCCGTATCCTTGATCAGAAGGAGCAGGTCCTCAGAACCAAGGTCATTAGGTTGGTGAAGGTGCAGTGGGGTCACCATTCTGTAGAGGAGGCTTCTTGGGAGCGTGAGGCTGAGATTCGAGAGCGTTATCCTCATCTCTTTAATGATTGATCTTGTATTGTATTTTGTATGCTGCCCCTGAATTCTATATGATGACGTTATGTTTCTTATTCCTCGCGAGTAATGCTTAGTTGCGATGCTTGTGTAAATTTCGAGGATAGAATTTTTATAAGGAGGGGAGAGCTGTAAGACCCGTATCTTAGTCCGTACCTTTCCGTAGACTTCCGCAGTCTTACTGGTCGAATTCCGGCAACCTTCGACCCTTAACCGATATCGATGGGCGACCCTGATTCATATGCCGACAACCTGAGTCGACTCAACCCAAGACCAATACCATAGGGACCGCGCCGTCGTTGCGGTTCCGATACTACGACTCGTACGCCAAGGCGATACCCTGGTCAAGAGATGTGGGCCAACGTTCGGTATGAGAAAACGCCGCGCGTTGCGAAACCCAAGGGAATCTCAACGATGTGTCACATTAATCACATCAATCCCATCAATCAATCACCCATCAAGCCATCACAAGTTAAGTACACATCACTTTCATCCCTTTTCCCAAGCAACCACAAAAGTCTCCCAAACCCATATCTCTCTTACACAAAAAGCCACAAAAGTCTTCACCACCCATACCTCTCTTACACAAAAGCCTCAAAAGTCAATACTTTCTTACACAACCATCATTCATCCATCCATCCATCTCTCTCTACATCACTCTCTCTCTTTCTCTCTTTCTCATTTCAAAAATCTCCAAGAAAAAGAGCCCATACGTATGGAATTCTCCAAGCTCCCTAAACTCCAAGTGTGACCCACCTCTTCATCCCAAGATCTCTCATCTCAACCCTCCATTCCTCATCTTAACCTTTGAAAACCAAGCTAAGGTGCCAAGGAACCCCTAGGAGCAAGAAGATCGGACGGTGGGTGCTAGATCATGCTTATTTTCTTATTTTTATGATGGGCCAAGTGAGGCCCATCGATCAATGGTGTGGATCTCACTTGCGACCCTAAGTTGTGGCCGATGGACCACTTGGATCATCATGATCATTCCATGATGGGGCCAATCTCCATGGACCCCATCATGATGTTTATTTCATTTAGAAAGGTCATCTAGACCGTCCATATCGGTGGGGAATGGATCTCCACCATTGATTTACATTTTTGATGATCCCATGTTCAAAAGGGATCCGTTTATTGTATGATTTCATCCAAGAGAGGGCTCATAGTGGCGGAGCCCTCCATCACAAGTCGTGTCCCACTCTCCATGTCTCTTTCCCTTTTATTTATTTTCTTTTATTTTGATATATATTTTTTTGAGATTGCAATAGGGTGTGTGGCCTATTTAAATGGACCCCACCACGAGTCCATTATTATTATTTTTTTTATCACCAATGTGGCCCACTTTATGTGTGGAATATCCACACTATTTTCCATGTGGTAGCCCACCTAATTAGGCCCACCACAAATACTTGAAGAGGCCCATCGTCCAGTGTCTTGGACGCTGGACGTCCCTGTACAAAAAAAAGAAAAGGAGAAAAAGTGAAGATTTTGGGGTGGTCCCCTTGTGTAGGCTCCACCTTGATGTATATTCCCTATCCAAGCCGTCCATCCTCTTACCCATCCCGTTTTAGGCGTTGAGCCAAGTGATGGGGCTGGTTGGAAGGTCTGGTGGGCCATGACATTAGAAAGATGCACCCTTACCATTCAAGATCATTATCTTATTTTATTTTACTGTCCAAGCATCAAAAAAATTCAAACTCTAGACTCTTTCGGCTCGTCTTGGGCCAGGGGAACTAATGAGCGGAGTGGATTTAGGCGATGTGGACCCCACCTTCGAAAATCCTCAAATTCCCAGATTTTTCAAAAAATAAAGGAAGAAGGAGAGAAACAGCAGCGTGCTGCGTCAGAGCCGCTGCAAGCGCTGCCTGCAACGCGTCACGCGGGCGGACGACGTCCGTGCATGCCACCCATGGCTGTAGCCATGGGCCCCACCTTGTTGTATGTGCCTTTTCCACACCGTTCATCGGATGGGCCAACCCCTAAAGTGGCCCCCCTCCAAAGATCGGCCTGATCCAATGCTCAGGTGGCCCACATCATAGGAAACTGTGTGAATGAACGTCTTCCATTGATATCCCTTTTATGGGCCACAGAAGTTTTGGGTCAAGATGAAATTTGTGTTTTCCTTTCACTTGGGTCCACCTGACCTTGTGAACGGCTTGGATGGAAAATAGACCTTTCAGTGGGCCCCACATGGGACCCACAATGTTGTATGTATTTCAATGGCCACCGTCCAGGAGGACGGTGGCACCCTCCTTGCGCACGTACTGCCTCCACCGTCCAACGGACGGTGGGGCCCCTTTGTGATGTATGTGCTTCATCCGTACTGTCCACTGGACAGCGAGACCCACCATGGTGCATGTGATGCACCCAGACCGTCCATCCACTTGTAAAGATCATTCAAGGCCTATGGGTTAGACCCATTTGGACTATTTAAGGTCTATGGGCTAGGCCCATTTGCTTTGTAAAAGGCCTATGGGTTTAGGCCCACTTGTTATGTTCTAAGTCCATAGGACTAGGCCCTTTTAAGGTATTCCAAGGCCATTGAAATTGGACCCATTTATTACATTTTTAAGCCCATGGATGTAGGCCCATTCGATAAGTAAGGCCTATCGGTTTAGGCCCATCTGATTTATGCAAGGCCTACGGTTTTAGGCCCATTTGATGTACTATAAGGCATAGGGGTTTAGGCCATTGAACTCATATAATGCCTATGGGTTGAGGTCCATTTGATGTACATGTGGGGGCCCAATTGGTGTGGCTAATTTATTACATATTAGACTGATGAGGCTAGGCCTAATTGGTGCAATCCAAGGCCCACGGGTTTTGACTCATTGCAATGCGCTTAAGACCCATTGGTGTGGCCTATTGATGTTACCCATTGATGAATAAAAGGCCCACATGATAGAGCCCATTTGATATATTGAAGGTCTAATGGGATGTACATAAGGTCCATTGCAATGTGTGAGCCCAACATGGATTATGTAACGATATTTGCGACGATCGTGCCTTGGGAGCAATGTTGGTTTGATGTTCACATTGTGAGTGTAATGTTGGTTGGATGTCCACATTACGACTCTCCTTAGGGCCCATTACTAGGCTGTACTTATCGTGTATAGGCCGTCCAGGTCCATCTGTATTATAAGATAGTTCATTTTATTATAACATGTTTAGTATAGTTTCACGACTCATGATCATACGCATCATATGTATGCTTGATGTGAGAATTGTCTGATCATAGCATTTACCTTCGGGCAGATTGTTTATGGGCTCCCGGTTAGGCGGTGATGCCCTACATGAGCGCACGATATGTGCAGGATTTTTTGCATGACTGGATAACGTAAATCATGCATTTCGCATTTGTGTGACATGATTATTGTACGCCCTAGCGACATCAGGGTCGTAGCCTCCACAGATGTATCGTGGTTGACAGGATTGGATATCGAAAATCTTGTTCTACATGGGGTACTATAGATATCCCTGGGTGAAAGTCTCTAAACCCTTATGGTACCAATAGGTTGCTCCAACGTCTAGACCGAGTGGGTAGATGAACGTTGAGTGCCGATTACCAGACGGTTACGCTCTCCACGTGTCGTGGTCGGTTGGAAGGGGGTGCAGCCTTACCCACCCAAGAGTAGGGGGTAATGCTAGGCTGAGTTTGACCAGCTTGAGGAATGGGTCCGCTATCGATGAGTCGCGCCTGATATTAGCAGACGGATAGTGAGGTCTCTTCCACTTACCTTATTGCGCGCGATGTGGTGAAAATCTAGTTTAGAGTGTACTAGACCCTGGTGATATCCTATATTTTGAACTGTATTGATGTGTGGACATAGATGAGGATCTGTATACTTGAGTTGCATTGCACATCGCATGGCCTTGGGATGGCCGATACCATTCATGTCTTGCATCGCATAAGCCTTGGTACGGCTCACGATATTATAGATTCATCTGCATATTCTGCTTTACTCAGACATTGCATGTTCATATTACTACCTTGCGCACACACTTTCACCACCCTCTAAGCTTTCTGTAAGCTTATGCATGACCGTTGCGTGCAGGTGACGTTGGATCGCAGGAGCGCTGAGGTAGGAGCACATCGCAGATCGTTTTGGAGTTTTTGAGCTTTACCATTGTATTCCCCTTTATGCTCATTGTACTTGTAAAGTTTTTGATCATAGTGGAAATGTGATGGAGTTCTTGGTTGTTGTTTGTGGGTTATGCCTTTGGTTATGCTTATTACGAATCAAACAGACATTGAAAATCCTCCTCGTAGCATCCCAGGATCGGAACCTGACGAATGAGTGCTAGGAGCCGAGAATGGGGTTCTACGGAGGCTGTCGGCGCCGGATTCGGCGATCGGAAATTTTGTGAGCCCGATTTTCGAGTTTGGGGCGTGACAATGTGCCCCGTAGAATGATAGTGTACAGTGATAGATATGTTACACCTACAACTAGTGAAATGATTTTTGGTATGGTCCAAGCTCATTTAAGGCCCATTGATGTGGCCCATCCATGAGGCCCATCATGATGTATCTTTGTCCCATGAACGGAGCCCACCTGTTGCGTATTTATGGCTCATTGGTGTGGTCCATTGATGCGGCCCATTTGATGTATATTGAGGCCCATGGGTTACGACCCATTATGATGTATATTGTAGCCCATTATGATGTATTTAAGGCCCATGGGTCGTGGCCCTTGGTAATGTATATTAGGCCCATGTATGCGGTCCACTGTGATGTATGTATTGTATATCTATGCCGTCCATTTGTGCAGCCCACCGTGATGCATGTATTATATATATATATATATATATATATATATATATATATATATATATATATATATATATATATATATATATATATATATATGTCGTTTATTCGTGCGGCCCGTCGTGATGTATGTATTGTATATCCATGCCATCCATTTGTGCGGCTTGCAGTGATGTATTTGCGGCCCATATGATGGGGCCTAATGTGATATATTCATGGCCCATATGATGAAGCCCATTGTGATGTATTTCCAACCAATTTGGTAAAGTCCATTGTGATGTATTTCTGGCCCATTTGGTAAGGCCCAATGAGACGTATTTTTTGGCCCATATATTACGGCCCATTTGACATATATGGGGCCCATGTATTGCAGCCCATTGTAATGCACATGAGGTCCATGAGTGAGGCCCAATGTGATGCATATGTATCCCGTAAGTGAGGCCCATCATGATGTGTATTAGGCCCTTGAGAGAGACTATGGTGATGTATATTGGGCCATTGTGTGAGGTCATGTGCCCACTATATGTTTGGCTTTATGTGGGTCACTTAGGAGCAATGATGGTTAAATGTCCACATTAATGGGCGATGATGGTTAAATGTCCACATTGTGACCTTTCCTTGGACTCTTTGTTAGGCCGATTTTGATTATCGAGACTGATTTCGATTGTCGAGGACGATTTTGATTGTCAAGGCTGATTCTGATTATTGAGGTCGATTCCTATTATCGAGACTGATTCCAATTATCGAGGCTGATTCTAATTGTCGAGGCCGATTTTGATTATTGAAGTCGATTCCGATTGTCAAGGTCGATTTCAATTATTGAGGCTGATTGTCAAGACTGATTCCAATTATTGAAGCCGATTATCAAGGTCGATTCCTATTATTGAGGTCTATTTTAATTATTGTGGTCGATTATCGATGTTAATTATCAGTGCTAGTTGTCGATACTGATTATGAGTATAGCATCATGATACATGCTCATACGCATCATCTACATATTTGCTATGAGATGTGGTTGACCATTACATATGTCACTGGGTAGGTTGTTATGAGACTCCCTGATAGGCGAAGATTGTCTCACATGAGCGTACAATATGCACAGGATTGATGCATGACTGGATTGTATGACTCATGCATCTTACATTATGTGTTGTGATTACTGTACACCCTAGTGACATCAGGGTTGTAGCCCCCACAGGCATGTCATAGATGCCTAGATGGGACACCAAAAATCTGTTACTAGCATCAGACCACCATAGATGACCCTGTGTGAAATTCCTAAACCTTTGAGTTCAGGAGACGCCCTAACATCGGGACCTAGTGGATACATGAGCACCCAATTACCAAATACCAGCAAGCCACGTCTCCCAATGTGTGAGGGTAGTGGGCATATATACGCTGAGTTTGACCAGCTCGTGATTGGGTCCGCTATCAATGTGCTGGGTAGATACTGGCTGACTACTGTCTAGGCAGATAGTGAGGTCTCTTCCACTTGCATGTTTGTGCATCCACTGGACGATGATTGCATGTATAGTGTACTAGACCTCGGCGATGGTCCTAGAGATATACAACACTGATACGTGGACTTATTGAGCAGGAGTTGTATACTCATTCATTCATTCAGTATCCACTCGGGTTGGTGGTGCGTAACTAATTATTATGTACCTTCACAATGGTAAGGATTTCGGTTGGGGCACGCAACTGACCTGAGATCAGGAGTTTACCATATTGAGTTTGACTATCCAAATTACGTATGAGACTGGTTTGGATAGAAGTCCCTTGTGATGGACCCCATAGCCTGCGATACTACGTACTATCATCCCGACTTCACACTCCAGCATGGTCATTCCATTCGCACCGCATATTGCATTACATCCATGGCATATGCCATTTTAGGTTACTATGTTTCTGCATTTATATGGCCTACATACGGCTGACGATATTCGTGAACTGATCATGAATTGTATATCGCATTGCATCCTCGACATCTGATATTTAGCTCTTTATGACTCCTCATTTGTATAGTTGATATGTATTGCATACTTTGATATTATATGACTTATGGAATAGTCAGTATTTTCGCTTACTCTGATATCGTATGATTCATTATCTTGCCAGTATTTTTAATATTGTATGATTATGGCATTGTATTGAATACTTGACACTTACCTTGAGCACACACTTACATGACACTTACCTTGAGCACACACTTACACCACCCTTTAAACCTTCCATAAGCTTATGCACGATAGATGCGTGTAGGTGGCGTTAGGGCACAGTAGCGTTGAGCTTGTAGCGTGCAGCCGTCTTCTGGAGCTTTGATTATTGATATATGTATTTTCCTTTCAGCACTGTATTTAACTGTTTACATTAGTGGATATGTGATGATGATGTTGCCTTTGTGAATTGGGTATACTTGTGGTTATGCTTCTTACGAGATAAATGTATGTTAGAAAATCCTCCTTGTAGGATCCCATGATCGGAATCTGGTGTATAAGCGCTAGGACCCGAGAATGGGGTACTACGGAGGCTATCGGCACCGAATTGGGTGATCAAGAACTTTGTGAGCTCGGTTTAGGAGTTTGGGGCGTGACATCCACATTTGGTGGGACCCATTTGATGTATGCAGTGTACATGTATAGGGAGGGCTCATAGTGGTGGATTCCCTCCCCTCCACACACATCTCTCTCTCTCTCTCTCTCTCTCTCTCTCTCTCTCTCTCTCTCTCTCTCTCTCTCTCTCTCTCCCCTTTGCGACCCACCTTGATGTATATGTGATACCCTCACCGTCCATCTGGACGTGGGGCTTACCTTCATGTGTGGTGTCCACACCATCCAACAAAGGACGGTGGGACCCACCTAATGTATGGATTTCATCCACGCCGTCTGTCCATTTGGACCGTGGACCACCCCATGATATATGTGTTTTATCTCCACCATCTAGATTGCTAGAAGGTAAGTTGCACTGTGATGAAAGTGTTTTATTAACACCGTCCATTTGATAGTGAACCCCACATATAATGTATGTATCTCATCTGTCCATCCATCATCTAAACACTAGGCCAGCAGCCCAGCTACATAGCTGCTGCAGTGACATCACAAGTTATGTGGGTCTGATCATGGGTATGTGTTATATCCAAACCATTTATCAGTGTGGATCACATGATGTACATGTTTTGTAAGACCCATATCCTTGCCCATACTGCTCCGTAGGCTTCTGCAGTCCTCCCGGTCGAATTTCAGCAACCTGCGACACATAAATAATAAGTTATGCACGATCATGAGTAATATCCTGACCCAAGACTTGTACCCTTGCGACCGTGCCATCGCTGCGGTTCCAATGCCACGTATTACGCGCCGAGGCGATACCCAGGCCAGGAGATGTGGGCTTGCGTTCAGTTCAAGAAAAATACCACACATTTGCAAACTCAAGACAATCTTTCAAATCAATCACATCATATCCCATCAATCACCTCACATGTCAAGTACATCACCTATCCCCAAGCAACCCCAAAGTCAAAGCAACCTATACATGTCAAGTACACCTATCACTCCATCACCTATCACCCCATCACTTCTCACCCATCTCTCTCTCTCTCCCTCTCTCTCTCTCTCTCTCTCTCTCCCTTACACCTCTCTCTCTGATCTCCCTATCTCTCATTTTCCTCCCATACAACCCACGACCAAGCTCCATGAGAAAGCTAGGTGTGGTCCACCTTCCTACCTCCTAATCTTACCACCCAAAGATCATCTCCACAGTTGAAATGCATCCCCTGGAGCTCTAAGATGTGCTGATGGAAGAAGAAGTCCAAGAAGATCAAAGGTGGGTAATTTTATGTTGTGATTTTATGATTAAAGGGCCCACATATGGTGGGACTGATCTTGATGTATGTCTTATCCATACCATCCATGCATTTGGTGGCCAACCTGAGCAAGGTCAACCTTATACATGTGTTTTGCCCAAACCATCCAGCGTCCAGGGACGCTGGACGTGAAATGAAAAATAAAAATATTAGCTTGATTCAATAAGCTTTGAGAGAGGGTTACTCATGCAGGCCCCACCTTAATGTATGAATTCAATCCATGTCGTCCATCCCATTCCCCATCTCATTTTAGGTGTTGAGCCAAAAAATGAAGCCAATCCGAATATCTGGTGGGCCATAGCATAGAAAACAGTTGTTTTTATTGTTAAAATCCACTTTGATGTTTCTATATGCCAAAACACATCGAATATTGGGCTTGGTGGGTCTATCTTGAGCCGTATAATCTAACAGTTGGGTTGAATTCTCCTAATACAGACCCCACATTGGAAAAGCCGCAGAAAAATAGAATTTTCAAAAAAAAAAAAAAACAAAGCAGCAGGTGTTGTTGCTGACGTCTAGAGGACCTGTAATAGCGTCCTGATGCTCTGAGATGTGAAGGAGGGCAGGGACGTGAGTCCCTACCATGGGCCCCACCGTGATGTGTGTTGACATCAACACTGTGCATTTGGTAGGCCCCCTTTGGGGCAGTGGGCCACCCCTAAAATCAACCGTACCTGGAACTCAGGTGGCCCACATCACATGGAATAGTGAGGATTGAACATCTACCATTGAAACCCTTTTTGGGTTGAAGAAGTTTTGAATCATTATGAAATTTATTTTTCCTTTTCAATCCTGGTATGTATGACCTTATTAATAGATTAGATGGGAGATAACATTATGGTGGGCCCCACGTGGGACCCACTGATCTTGTGTTTAAACCACACCGTCCCCCTCGTACTGGGAGTGGGACGGCTGGTGGGTGTACCTCACTCTAGCCACAAGTTGCTGTAGTGGCATCACCAAGTTCTGTGGGTCCCACCTATATCACTCATGTCATCTGTCTATATGGGACCCACCATGATGCGTGTGTTGCACCCACCACCGTCCAGTGCTTGGGACGGTGGGAATGACCCTGATGTTTCATATACACCACCATCCAATTGATGTGTGGGCTAGAAGCTCTCCTAGTTTTTGTGGGTCCCATATGATGTATGTGTACAACCAAAACGTCCATCTGCACAGACATCAGAAGCTCTATGAGCCCCATCACGTGATATATGTTATAGTCGTCCACCCATCTGGCACGTGTGGGGCCTACCCCACACATGTTGCATGTGTGGAATGGGACTCACCTTGATGATGTGTTGAATATTCACTCCATCCGTTGAATGAATGTCCAAGGGCTGGTGTTTGATTATATATATAATAATGCATAATATAAAATAAAAGTAGTATATAATATAATATAATATTATGTGATATTATATACTGGGCCCCGCGTGGGACCCACCTTTGTGAAAGAGGCTTGGCTTGTGTATGTTTACACCAGCTATATTAATGTTGTTAATATAATAACATATTATATTATTGTATAATATATATTGTTGGTGTATATCTTGTGAGCCACCACGTGGATTCCACCTTGATTAATGTATCTGATCTGCACCATCTAGATGTGTTGGATGGGGGTAGCCACCTTGATATGTGTTTTATCAACACCGTCTGTCCAGTAAGCTCTATGGGTCCCACTATATAGCGTCAACAAGTTTTTGTGGGGCCCACATACGAGGTATGTGTTATATCCTCACCGTCCAGTGCAAGGATGGTGGTATTCTACCATGATGTATGTGTTTCTCCACCCCATCCATTCATTGGACGTGACCCCACCATGGAAGCATGTGGGCCCACCTTGATTTACTGTATTGCATCTACACCGTCTAATCTATGGATGGTGGATGCAGATTAACTGGAGTACCTCACACCAGCTTTATAATTGTGGTATTGATGTTGCAAGTTCCGTGGGGCCCACTTGATTTATGTGATGTATTCCACGCCAGTCATCAATTTTACATCCATGACCATCCATTAGTGCGGCCCATGGGTGTAGCCCACTTGATGTGTATATGGCCCACTTGTGTGGCCCATTGGTGTAGCCCACTTGATGTGTATATGGCCCACTTGTGTGGCCCATGGGTGTAGCCCACTTGATGTGTATATGGCCCACTGATGCGGCCCATTGGTGTAGACCACTTGAGGTGTATATGGCCCATTTGTGCGGCTCATTGGTGTAGCCAACTTGATGTATATCTAGCACACTTGTGTGGCCCATTGGTGTAGCTCACTTGATGTGTATATGGCCCACTTTTACAGCCCATTGGTGTAGCCCACTTGATGTGTATATGGCCCACTTATGCAGCCCATTGGATAACCCACTTGATGTGTATATGGCCCACTTGTGCAGCCCATTAATGTAGCCCACTTGATGCATATTGGCCCATTGGTGGGCCTAACTGCTTGAATCTGAGGCCTATGGGAAAGGCCCATTGTGATATGTATTAAGCCCATGACGCGTGGCCCTTCTGATGTATGCTCGGCCCATGGGTCGTAGCCCAATGAGATGTATACTCGAGCCATATGTCGTGGCCCATTGTGATGTATTTCTGGCCCATTTGACCCATTGTGATTTATTTTTTAGCCCATTTACAATGGCTCATTTTGATGTGCAATAGGCCTGTGGGTTGTGGCCGGTATGATGTATCTGAGGCCCATGTACAGGGACCCACGATACGTTTGGCTCTATGTGAGCCACTCCTTGGGAGCAATGCTAGTGAGATGTCCACATTGATGGAAAATGATGGTTTAATGTCCACATTGTGACCTTCACTTAGGCCAATTGTTAAGGCCATTCCAATTCTGATTGTTGAGGCCAATTCCAATTTTGATTGTTGAGGCCGATTTTGATTCCTATTGTCGAGGCCGATTACGATTCCAATTATCGAGGCCGATTATCAAGGCCGATTCTAATTGTCGATTCCTATTCCGATTGTTGAGGCCGATTCCGATTCGGATTGTCGAGGCCGATTCTGATTCCGATTATCAAGGCCAATTCTGATTTCGAGGCCGATTTCGATTCCGATTGTTGAGGCCGATTATCAATGTCGATTCTAATTGTTGATTCTGATTCCGATTGTTGAGGCCGATTCTAATTCTGATTGTCAAGTCCAATTATCAAGGCCGATTCCGATTTCGATTGTCGTGGCCGATTATTGAGGTCACTTCTGACTGTTGATACCGATTTTGATTATCGATTTTAATACCGATTGTCGAGGCTCAATGAGATACATATGCAGCCCATATTTGAGGCCCATTGTGACATGCATTTTCCCATGTTTGAGGCCCAATGTGATGTATATTCAGCCCGTATTTGAGGCCCGTTGTGATGTGTATTTAGCGTGTGTCTAAGGCCCAATGTGATGTATTTGAGGCCTATGTGATGAGGCCCATTGTGATGCATTTATGGGCCAGGCAATGGAGCTCATTGTGATGTATATTAGGCCCATGTGAGAGGTCCATCATGGTGTGTATTAAGCTCTTGAGTGAGGCTAGTGGTGTTCTATGTTAGGACCTTGTGTGAGACCATGGGTCTACTATAAGTTAGGTTATACATGGGCAATTCCTTTGCGAAAATGTTGGTTAAATGTCCACATCGTCGAGGTTGATTGTCAATGCCGATTATTGATACCGATTATGATTATGTGACAGCATAACATCATGATACATGCCCATATGCATCATCTCCATGTTTATTATGAGATATGATAGACCATTACATATGTCATAGTGTCGGTGGTTATGAGACTCCCTAATAGGCGGAGATCATCTCACATGAGCGCACGGTATGGGCGGGATTGATACATGACTGGATTGTATGATTCATGCATCTTGGATTGTGTGTTGTGATTACTATACACCCTAGCGACATCAGGATCATAGCCTCCACAGGCATATAGTGGATGAACACAGAAAATCTGTTCTACATGGGGTGCTATAGATGTCTGTGGGTGAAAGTGTAACACCTTAAAAAATGGGGGTTGAGGATAAACTCCACTCCCATGTTCCAGAACATCACTTATGCAACATTTTCAATGATGAATGAATGTCGGCTGTAATAGTGCATAAAACATGAAGTGGATTAAGCCAAAACAGCATATCATACTCCAGAGACAGTTAAATTAGCAAGCGGAAGAATGTGAAAGATATATAAGATATATAAACTGTTGTAAGTCTCCAGAGTGTGAACATGTTACCAGGTTAAACATATACATATATACTCCAAAAATGATCAAAAGAATATACATGAGTGTGTAAAAAAAAGGTAAAATACCAAGTGTATTGACATCTAATCCGTAACCCTGTAACCCCGTCAATCAGAACCTGCATATAGGAGGGATCCTCCTCATCATCATCAAGTTCTGCTCTGCTCCACAAGCATCGCCACCATTTGAAACTAAAATAGGGACTGGTTGGTGTGCGCAATACCGTCCCGTAACGTGGGAGTGAGTAGCTAACTCAGTAGAATCATAGAGCAACGATTAACATGTTATCAAATCAATCACGCAATAATGGTAAAGTAAGTAATCAAACAGGTCCTAGATACTGTGATTAATGCAAGAATGAAATGACATAATGGATGCCCTCACCGACATACTCCCTCATGTGACACCATCTTACATCCGCGGTATGCTTTCTTCCCTCAGTGCTCCACATCTTCCAAGAACATGCAGTGCAATATGAATATGATTACCGAGTTGTTATTAGTCCTTTTCATACAACAGGATTGGGAAACTAGGGTACTTCCCTTATATCATTCCCAACAAGGATCCTGTCTAGGGTCATCACTCCTAGTAGTCTCATACGATGATATATTTCTACGTCGCTGCAAGGGCTGTTGCACCGCTCCCCCATCACCTTATCAATACAAGCCTAGTTGTACTCTTGTTACTACGGAAGGGTCATAGCCTCACGTAGACTCCGAGTACGCTCGAAGTCACTACAAAGGGCTGTCAGGGCTGTTGCACGCACTCGTTGCTCCACTCCCCCATCACCTTGTCAGTGTACGCCGACAATAAGAATATAGTGTCCCATACCACCATAATCTACTCATGAGTCTGGGTTACTCACTGGTCACTACGGGGAGGTTTGTGGCCCTAGCGTAGGCCGACAGCTCGACCACGGTATCCAATACCACCATGCCCGGCTCATGAGTCTTAGTGGATCAAGGTACCACGGTTATCAGGGTTATCACTGATAAGTTCAGTACCGTAGGTTCAAGCAGTTATGACAAATACAAGGTGAACATACAAAGGTCAATTGGGTTACTTGATGAGTCCGACTAGCATGAGCGCACGTTGAATCGACCGACATGAAGTGCACAAGCACTACGTGTGGCCTAACCACTGCTGACGACTCTAGTACGACTCGGGTTCATCATACACATCCTTCATGGCGAATAGAATCCAACCACGAATTCTAAACTGTTACCGACTGCCTGGACTAGAGTATAGCCCCAAGCACTTGTAATCTAAATCAACAATCACATAAGAGAGACAGAATTGAAATACAAGTAATTCCAGCATGTTATCAGCATGTTATAACGTACATTATAAGCAGTTAACCATACACGAGTATTTCATACATAAGGTAATCAATTCAAATACAACAAGCACGGAGGAAATCATGTACATCATCAAATTAGTTGAGAATCCAGTCTCAACGCTAATCTACAACACCATTTACTCAATACTTACTAATACATACATTTACACAAACACTTAGACTACACAACTCTAACGTACTTGACGTATGTTGATTTCAACATATAATATGACAGATCCTTATATCAAAGAGATGTCTAATACACAACAATCATGTTCTTACATTCAAAACATATGGCAGGCATAAATCATATTGATTTAGGCATTTCAACAAACACTTAGTCTACACACATTAGTCTACATTGCATATGTCGGCCAATATGTACATTAGGGCGAATCTCTTCGCCAAACAGATCATACACGTATAACTAGTATAGGTACATGGTAAATACTCATGGCAATCATATCAACAAAATATGTACGTATACAGTATTTCCTACAAATACCTAAAATACCCTAAATCTCATATTCTTCGTACGTATTTGAAATGAAAAACGGACAGCATGTTCTACATGTCAAACAGCATCCTTATCAGCAATCTACCATTAAACGGTATTGAAAGCTTTGAAAATAGGTAATCTAAGCGTCTAAAATCCGCACCTTAAACCAGAAATTGTGAAACGGAGTTGATTCAGATGATAAGTCTTCGTCAACGGCTCAACGGAAACCTATAGCATGAAATAGGTTAGTTACATCATCACTTATGCTATTTGGAACTCTAGAACAGGTTAGGGTTAGACTTTCTTACCTAAGAACGAAGTTGGAATCGCCAGAATAGCGATGCAGGTGGATGACTTTGGCACGTGGAGCTGCAGGGAAGAATCCCTGGGAGAAACTCCAATTCTCTCTCACTTTCTCTCTCTTTTCTCTCCTCTCTCTTCTAGGGTTTTTCCCAAATTCGTATGAGTTAGAAAGCTAAGGGTTTAAGGCCGTTTTATAAGCCCAAACATAACCAAAACAGGCTTGAAGTCAATGTATACTTAAGTTATAACCAAATTGGATTTGTTCCGATCCAACAGAGCGCTTCTGGAGGACCTGTTACTAAATGTGGTCGGACTTAAGCTCTCTAATATTGGATCTAGGTCAAGCTACATTTTCAGTCCGGTCGGGTTTCCAGATCGACTGTGGCGGACCAGTTTCAGTTCAGCGGCTAAGGGAACTCGATCAAAGCCACAAGTTCTATGACATGTAAGGGCCACCTATCCTGATCCGAGGGTGAAATTTGGTCAAATTCCAACGGCCAGAATGCTAAAAATGTTGCACAAGTGACACGTGCCAGATTTATTAAAAATTGAATTAATTTTCTAAATATTTTCCTTTTCTCACTCTCTTCACTCCGGACTCAGTAAAATGGTCTCAGGATATCGGTTGGGCTTGATTTTCGAATTGATTGTCGAGTCCAACTAAGCGGTCATAATAGTCTAAGATTATAGATATCGGACTTTTGACGTGCGGTCTAGATCTAATACAAAGTTATCAAATGGTCCCGAGGTCAACTGGGCTTAGAGATTGATCCTAGATTTCTAGGTAACATAGCGTTAGCAGTCCTACTCATTTTTGGTCTTGTAGTTTGTATTTAAAGTAGTTCAAGTCAATTCTACTGAGTATTCAGTTTGGTACTTAACCAAATTCTACCCTATTTATGGCAGAATACGGTTTTAGGGCCATTTTATGCCTCATTTTGGGAACTTTTAGGTATCGTATTATTTTAATTATTTTTTTAGTGGTTCATCATCAAGTTTACCCTGACTTCACTAAATTTTATAAGATTTTGAGTTGTATAAAAAGTTTAAAAATTTCAGAAGCAGCAGCTGTCCAACAAGTGATTATCGGACAGTTGCTCATAACGACCTACTTTAAACTATATTAAATATTTTATTATATTTTTCACATATTTTTATATAAAACTAGACTCATTTATCTTCAATATGGTTTTTAAATCAAATAAATTGGAATTATAACTAAGGATTATGAATTTTTAAATTTTGACAAAATGCGAAGAAAAAGTACAGAAACCGGGCTGCCTGTCCGTTGTACGGACGAGGCCTCGCTGACTCGGCGAGGTCCTCGCTGGTCACTGACCTATTTAGCTTGGATTCACCCTAGGGGTGAGGTCCTCACCCCCCAAGAATGTCAAAAACATGTGGGGCCCACCTTAGATCCTCCCGAATTGAGTCGTTTGGGCCCACGAGTCCTTCGAGGCGTTTATCGAGTCTCATTTGCAAACCGGAATGAGTTACAAGACGTACAATATATGTTTTTGGGATAGAAGAAGATAATTCATCCAAATAACCTATCTACATCTTGAGATTCTAAGAATTACATAGTCAAAATCCTATTTTATGCATGTACGTACCATTTACGGTAAGTTTTAGTTTAAGTATAGTTCTTCACCTTTTAAACTTTAGGATTGTGTCTAATATGAAGGTACTTGGAGAAATTTGAAGAATGGGGTGGTGAAAGGTAAGATTTTGAAGGAAATGGGTTGAAAATTGATTTCTAAACTTTAGGATTGATCTTTGAGAGTGATATGGTTGACCCATTGCCTAAGGACGTCTAACTTCAGGTTGGAAAAAATCCGGGGTGTTACAATCTACCCCCCTTAAAACAAAATTTCATCCCCGAAAATGGCTAAGGGTAATGAGGAAAGATCAATCATTTTCTTTACCTAAGTTTTGTTGATTTCAAGTTTCTATACATGGTAGGGTGTATATGATCTATATAAGTCTGGTTCCTTTTGCTCTACCCCCCTTAAAACTTACTTCTTTATGCATTACTTACACCCTAACGGTTTGCTACAATTTATTTCTTTACCTATTTGACGTCTTGACGACAATTCCCATCTACTTAGAGTAAGATATATATTTTCAGTGGTTGACCAGTACAGAGAGACGGTTGTAGTGGGCTTGATCCCGATACGTCAAATGTCCGCCTGGCCAGGGTAAACAATGTTGTATCCCTTCCTAATCCTGGTGGATCCTGGTCTTCTACTCGACTAAGCAGTGAGTCCATTGGTAGTCGTCCAAGATTGAGAATTTGTGTCAAGCTGCGAATGTTTCGCATTTGTTCATTTCAGTAACTCCGTAGTCCGATCACTCTAAAATCTTAGGGAATGTCAATCACTAAAAGGTACAAAAGTCCTATTTGTAAGGTTGTACTTTGGATCTTGATCTAGGAGAGTTCTCGCCTAAATCTATGTCTAAGGTAAGGATTAATGAACACTTTAATAGATCATCCTAAAGGGTTCCTAATCATACAGAATTAGCCAAGGCTTCCATTATGCTCATATTTAACAAGTAGGTTTATGGATACACTGACCTTCACCTGCTCACACTGCTAGGCTTATGATTTAATATGCATGGGTTCAACACTTAAACATTAATTATTTCCCTGAGTTTCCTTCGATCCTGGGTCAGTGGGGAAGAGGCCAACTACGATTCCGCTGTGCTACTCTGATCCAATGGTTATGTTAGCTAATCCTAACTAGATTGGGCTCATAAGGTTCTACCCCCCTTAAAACTTAGTTCTACTTAAGGTTAAAGAATCTATGCCTCGATCCGTATATTGGAATGAGGTGTAACTTAGGACCTGTCCTTGACATGAAATGGAAAAAAACCTCTCGCTACATTGGTCTTCCTTTGTTAATGATGCGTTCTATGGCATTAGTACCTATGGTGATAGAAGTGAGCTGTTGATTTCAGGGACAGGTGTGAGTTGGTGGCAGGATATCTAATTCTCTACTGGCTATAAGTCCTCGCCATTTCTCAAAGACAAAGTGATAACTTTTGGTTGTAGGTGGTCAGGCCAACACGGAAGAAAAGTTGTGTAGTGGGTCTGAGCCGGATACATAGACTTTTTTCCTAGCTAGGACAGAAAATTTGTCGTATCAATTCTTAATCCGAGTCGATGCCGATCTCCTGCTTAATTAAAGCATCGGATTCATTGGTAACCACTAGGATTGAGAATTCGATTCAAACCGCGAATACTTCGCTTATGTATACAGTTCCTTTACTCCGCGTTCCCGAATGCAATAAACCCTTGGGAAAGGCAATTTAAAGGGGCGTGCTAGTTTATTCTAAGTTCAATCTAAGGGATTTATAAGTTTTCCCTAAGAGTGAATGGTTTTAAGTTAAAACAACTTTCCTAAGGGTTATAACAGAAGTCTATAAGTATTAAGGGGATCTATCGAAGGAATGAGGTTCTACTCTAACCAAATCTAACCTACTATTCCTTAGCATATACAGGTTTTACACTACTTAATATAACTAGTAGACTAGTCTGTAACTCACTAACTGTAATCCAAATTCTAAGCTTATACGCTAGATGGTTTCATACCATTTCTAATACAGGGAATTGTTTTATTGCTTAGAGTCAAGATTATCTAATTGAAATTGGATTTCCTATATCGTCAGATCTTTCAAATCTAGGAGTATTAACTCTAGGTCCAAAACTCTAGATGTCCTAGCACTAGATGTCACTATTTATGGACTAAGCTACCGTGTTTGGTCTTGCCCGACGGTAAAGCATAAAGATCGAGGAGATGGCTAAAACTAACTCAAAAAGAGCCTCGAAAAGGTGGTGAAATGGAAGAAAAGGCTGACCTAAGATGTTGCCACGAATCTAGGTTTGAGAGAGGAGTGAAATAGGTCTAAGAGGCATGGATTGAAGAAGGGAAAAGGAAGAAATGTGATGGGTTGAAAGCTCACAAGATTTTGAGCCTCAAATGAGAGCTTGGGAGCTCCAATCACAGAAAATGGAGAGTATAGGTGTTGGTTATGGCAGAGAATGGTAGAGGGATGAAGGAAATAATAGAAAATGAAGGAAGAAATGATTGAAAGGGAGGTTGGAGAGAGAAAACAGCAGTTTTGGAAGAAAAAGAGAGCTTGGAGGGGTAGTTTGTGAAGGAAGTATGTGATTTTGAATGAACGGAGGGTCGAACCCTATATGGATAGGTTCCACTAAGCCCCAAACACGATCGGCCCGGACGGCCGGCCTTGCCGAGTCCATTGACCGGCGAGGACCACGCTGACCACTGGTTAAACTGGCGAGGTCTCTCCATTTGGACGAGGACCTCCTGCCCACTAGGCCCCAAAAAATTTAGGTTCCCACCTCGGAACCCCTTGAAAGTTGATCGTTTGGCCCCCCCTCCGTTTGAGGAATTTTTGGGGCCAATTTTCAAACCAGAATGAGTTTATACGACGTGTAGCATATGATTTTGGGGGCAGGAGATGCTAATCTATCCAACTAACCTATTTATTCCACGAGATTCCATATTTGGAATGGTCAAAAGTCTAATTTACACATATATTTACTATTTATAGTAAATTTTTGTTTAAGTATGATTCTCCATCATTTATACATTAGGATTTATGTCTAGTATGAAAGGACTTAAAAAAAGTTGAAGAATGGGGTGGTGGAAAGAAAGATTTTGAAGGAATTGGATAAAAAAAGGGGTTTTAGGCCTTGAGATTGAGTTTAAGGGTTGTGGTTGACCCACAACCTAAGGACATTCATTTCTAGGTTTGTAATTCTTCAGGGAATGACTCAAACACATCGACTAACGGCCTAGAGGCATTTTAGGTTGCTTCACGAGATCAAAGATATGTTATGGCCTAAATTACTGTATAGTCTCACCTGTCAGCGAAACTTGGGATTCTAATGTGGTTTCTAAGTTCCATCGCCCCCTTCCTACGTCAGAGTGCATCAGAGTATGTCGTGTTATCATAACCCAAGTCCAGTTTAATCCAAATCATGCTCTGATACCATCTGTAACGCCTTGAAAATTGGGGGTCAAGGATAAACTCCACTCCCGAGTTTCAAAACATCACTTATGCAATATTTTTAATGATGAATGAATGTCGGCTGTAATGGTGCATAAAACATGAAGTGGATTAAGCCAAAACAACATATCATACTCCAGAGACAATTAAATTGGTAAGCAGAAGAATGTGATAGATATATAAGATATATGAACTGTTGTAAGTCTCCAGAGTGTGAACATGTTACCAAGTTAAACATATACATGTATACTTCAAAAATGATCAAAAGAATATACATGAGTGTGGAAATAAAAGGCAAAATACCAAGTGTATTGACATCTAATCCATAACCCTGTAACCCCGTCAATCAGAACCTGCATATAGGAGGGATCCTCCTCCTCATCATCAAGTCCGAAGAAGCATCGCCACCATCTAAAACTAAAATAGGGACGGGTTGGTGTGCGCAACACAGTCCCATAATGTGGGAGTGAGTAGCTAACTCAGTAGAATCATAGAGCAAAGATTAACATGTTATCAAATCAATCACGCGATAATGGTAAAGCAAGCAATCAAACAGGTCCTAGATACTGTGATTAATGTAAGAATGAAATGACATGATGGATGCCCTGGCCGACACACTCCCTCATGTGACACCATCTTACGTCCGCGGCATGCTTTCTTCCCTCAGTGCTCCACATCTTCCAGGCGCATGCAGTGCGATATGAATATGATTACCGAGTTGTTATTAGTCCTTTTCATATAGCAGGATTGGGAAACTAGGGTACTTCCCTTATATCATTCCCAATAAGGATCCTGTTTAGTGTCATCACTCCTAGTAGTCTCATACGATGATATATTTCTAGGTCACTGCAAGGGCTGTCAGGGCTGTTGTACGCACTCGTTGCACCGCTCCCCCATCACCTTATCAATACAGGCCTAGCTGTACTCTTGTTGCTACGGAAGGGTCGTAGCCTCACGTAGACTCAGAGTACGCTCGAGGTCACTACAAAGGGCTGTCAGGGCTGTTGCATGTACTCGTTGCTCCGCTCCCACATCACCTTATCAGTATAGGCCGACAGCAAGAATATAGTGTCCCATACCACCATAATCTGCTCACGAGTCTGGGTTGTTCACTGGTCACAACGGGGAGGTTTGTGGCCCCAGGGTAGGCCGACAGCTCGACCACAGTGTCCCATGCCACCATGCCCGGCTCATGAGTCTTAGTGGATCAAGGTACCACTGTTATCAGGGTTATCACTGGTAAGTTCAGTACCCTAGGTTCAAGCAGTTATGACGAATAGAAGGTGAACATAAAACGGTCAATCGGGTTACTTGATGAGTCCGACTAGCATGAGCACACGATGAATCGACCGACATGAAGTGCACAAGCACTACGTGTGACCTAACCACTGCTGACGACTCTAGTATGACTCGGGTTCATCATACACATCCTTCGTGGCGAATAGAATCCAACCACGAATTCTAAACTGTTACCGACTGCCTGGACTAGAGTATAGTCCCAAGCACTTGTAATCTAAATCAACAATCACATGAGAGAGACAGAATTGAAATATAAGTAATTCCAGCATGTTATCAGCATGTTATAACGTACATTATAAGCAGTTAACCATACATGAGTATTTCACACATTAGGTAATGAATTCAAATACAACAAGCATGGTGAAAATCATGTACATCATCAAATTAGTTGAGAATCCAGTCTCAATGCTAATCTACAACACCATTTACTCAATACTTACTAATACATACATTTACACAAATACTTAGACTACACAACTCCAACGTACTTAACGTATGTTGATTTCAGCATATAATATGACAGATCCTTATATCAAGGAGATGTCTAATACACAACAATCATGTTCTTACATTCAAAACATATGGCAGGCATAAATCATATTTTTAGGCATTTCAACAAACACTTAGTCTACACACATTAGTCTACATAGCATATGTCAACCAATATGTGCATTAGGACGAATCTCTTCGCCAAACAGATCGTACACGTATAACTAGTATAGGTACATGGTAAATACTCATGGCAATCATATCAGCAAAATATGTACGTATACAGTATTTCCTATAAATACCTAAAATACCCTAAATCTCATATTCTTCGTACGTATTTGAAATGAAAACGGAAAGCATGTTCTACATGTTAAACAACATCCTTATCAGCAATCTACCATTAAACGGCATTGAAAGCTTTAAAAATAGGTAATCTAAGCGTCTAAAATCCGCACCTTAAACCAGAAATTGTGAAACGGAGTTGATTCAAACGATAAGTCTTCGTTAACAGCAACCTATACCATGAAATAGGTTAGCTACATCATCACTTATGCTATTTGGAACTCTAGAACAGGTTAGGGTTAGACTTTCTTACCTAAGAATGAAGTTGGAATCGCCGGAATAGCGATGCAGACGGATGACTTTGGCACGTGGAGCAGCAGGGAAGAATTCCTAGGAGAAACTCCAACTCTCTCTCACTTTCTCTCTCTTTTCTCTCCTCTCTATCCTAGGGTTTTCCCCAAATTCGTATGGGTTAGAAAGCTAAGGGCTTAAGGCCTTTTTATAAGCCCAAACATAACCAAAACAGACTTGAAGTCAAGGTATACTTAAGTTATAATCAAATCGGATCTGTTCCGATCTAACGGAGCACTTCTGGAGGTCCTGTTACTAAATGCGGTCGGAATTAATCTCTCTAATATTGGATCTAGTTCAAGCTACATTTTCAGTCCGGTCGGGTTTCCAAATCGACCGTGGCGGACCAGTTTCAATTCAGCAGCTACGGGAACTCGATCAGAGCCACAAGTGCTATGGCATGTAAGGGCCACCTATCCTGATCCGAGGGTGAAATTTGGTCGAATTCCAAAGGCCAGAATGCTTAAAAATGTCACGCAAGTCAATTCTACTGAGTATTCAGTTTGATACTTAACCAAATTCTACCCTAATTATGGCAGAATACGGTCCTAGGGCCATTCTATGCCCCATTTTGGGAACTTTTAGGTATCATATTATTTTATAGTGGTTGAGCATCAAGTTTATCCTAACTCCACCAAATTTTATAATATTTTGAGTTGTATAAAAATTCTAAAAATTCCAGAAGCAGCAGCTGTCCAACAAGTAATTATCGGACATTTTCTCAAAATGACCTACTTTAATCTATATTAAATATTTTATTATATTTTTCACATATTTTTATATATAACTAGACTCATTTATCTTCAATATTATTTTTGAATCACCTAAATCGGAGTTATAACGAAGGATATATGATTTTTCAAAATTTGACAAAACGCGTAGAAAAAGTGCAGAAACTGGGCTGCCTGTCCGTTGTACAGACGAGGCCTCGCCGACTCGGCGAGGTCCTTGCCGGTCACTGACCTATTTATCTTGGGTTCACCCCAGGGGTGAGGTCCTCATCCCCCAGGGATGCCAAAAACATGTGGGGCCCACCTTGGATCCTCCCGAATTGAGTAGTTTGGGCCAACGAGTCCATCGAGGCGTTTATCGAGTATCATTTGTAAATTGGAATGAGTTACATGACATATAATATATGTTTTTGGGGTAGAAGAAGCTAATCCATCCAAATAACCTATCTACATCATGATATTCCAATAATTATATAGTCAAAATCCTATTTTATACATGTACGTACCATTTACGGTAATTTTTAGTTTAAGTATAGTTCTTCACCTTTTAAACTTTAGGATTGTGTCTAATATGAAGGTACTTGGAGAAATTGAAAGAATGGGGTGGTGAAAGGTAAGATTTTGAAGGAAATGGGTTGAAAAATGATTTCTAGACTTTAGGATTGATCTTTGAGAGTGATATGGTTGACCCATTGCCTAAGGATGTCTAACTCCTGGTTGATAAAAATCCAGGGTGTTACAAGTCCTTAAACCCTCTTGGTTCTAGAGGTTACTTCAATGTCTAAACTAAGTGGATGCATGAGCGCATGAGGGTCGTATACCATTAGGTCACGTCTCCCACTGTGTCATGATCTATTGGAAGGGGGTACGCCCTTATCCGCCTGAGAGGAGGGGACAATGCTAGACTGATTCTGACCAGCTCGAGGAATGGGTCTGTTAACGATGAGTCGGGCCTGATATTACCTGACAGATATAGTGAGGTTTCTTCTACTCACCTTGTTACGCACGATAGGGCGGCAATCTGATTTAGAGTGTGATAAGCCCTGGTGATTTCCCAGATAGAAATTGTACTGATATGTGGACTTATTGAGTAGGAGTTGCATACTCATGCATTCATTTCATTCACTATCCACTCAGGCTGGTGGTGCGCACTAATTGTTGTGTACCTTCGCATGGTCAGGATTTCGGTTAGGCATGTGACTTACCTGAGATCATGAGTTTACCACATTGAGTCTGACTATCAAAATTTAGGTATGGGACTGGTTTGGATAGAAGTCCTCTATAATAGACCCCGTAGCTTGCACTACTATGCATAATCATCCCGACTTCACTCCGGCTTGGTCATTTCATTCCCATCGCATATTGCATTGCATCATCAGCATCTAATATTTAGCTTAATGTCCCCGTATTACATAACTGATCTACATTGCTTCATCAGTATATGATATTACTTTTACTATATTTTTACATCACATAGCTTGGATAAGGTTGATGGTATTGATGGGCCTATCAACATATTTTCGTATTACTCTGATCTCATATGATTTATGATCTTGCCAGTATTTCTGATATAGTATGATTTATGGACTTATCAGTCTTTCTGCTTACTCTGATTACTCTGATATTGCATACTTTGACACTTACCTTGTGCACATACTTTCGCCACCCACTAAGCTTTCTATAAGCTTATGCACGATAAATGCATGCAGGTGGCATTAAGTTGCAGCAACGTTAAGCTTGGAGCATGTAGCGAACCTCTGGTGCTTTGATTTTATCATATATATTTCCCTTTTAGTAATGTATTTAAATGTTTATATTAGTGGATATGTGATGATGATTTTGCCTTTGTGACTTGGGTAAACTTGTGGTTATGCTTATTACGAGTTGAATATACATAAAAAAATATTCCTTGTAGGATCCCAGGATCGAAATCTGGCATATGGATGTTGGGAGCTAAGAATGGGGTACTACGGAGGCTGTCAGCACCAAATTCAGCGATTGAGAATTTTGTGAGCCCGGTTTTCAAGTTTGGGGCATGAAAGAAGTTGGTATCAGAGCATAACTTAAGAAAACCTAAGAATAACATCACATATCTACCGATAGCTACCCTTCACTCTATGATTGTTGAGAACTTAGAATGGTTAGATCCCCAAGTTCAAATAACTTAGAGATTTTTTGACGTAGCCCCCTACCGTTGAGATTATGAGGCTACATAGTGTTTCAGTTTCGATCATTTCTGAATTCGGGATCCAAGGTTCAGTGGGATTATCATAGTGCTGATGAGGTGCCTTGAGAGCAAGAAACTGAGATTCGTGGGCATTATCCCCATCCCTTGGGTGTTTGATTATATTGGTACGGAGTGTTCTGATAGGATTTCCCTCCCTTGGTGAGCTCTATATTGGTTGTATTGTGATTTAAATTTATGGATGAAATTTTTATTAAGTGACGAGAGCTATAAGACCCGTATTCTAGCTTGTACCATTTTCTAGACTTCCACGGTCCTCCCGGTAGAATTTTGGTTACCCGCAACGTATAAATAGCAGTTGCATGCAATCCTAAGTTGTATCCCATATTTTAGAATTGGCTCAACCCGAGACTTGTACCCTTACGACCGCACCGTCGCCGCGTATTTACAAATCCAAGACAATCTTTCAAATCAATCACATCACATCCCATCAATCACCTCACATGTCAAGTACAACACCCATCCCCAAGAAATCCCAAAGTCAAAGTAACTCATACATATCAAGTACACTTATCACTCCATCACCTATCACCCCATCACTTCTCACCCATCTCTTTCTCTCTCTTACACCTCTCTCTCTCTCTTTTTCCTCCCAAGCTACCCATGTCCAAGCTCCATGAGAGAGCTAGGTGTGGCCTACCTTCCTACCTCTCAATCCCACCACCCAAAGATCATCTACACCATTGAAATGCATCCCCTGAAGCTCTAGGATGCGCCGATGGAAGAAGAAGTCTAAGAAGATCAAATGTGGGTGATTTTATGTTGTGATTTTATGATTTAAGGGCCCCACATATGGTGGGACCCATCTTGATGTATGTCTTATCCATACCATCCATGCATTTGGTGGCCCACATGAGCAAGGCCCACCTTATACATGCGTTGTGCCCAAACCGTCCAGCGTCCACGGACGCTGGATGTGAAATGAAAAATAAAAATATTTACTTGATTCAACAAGCTTTGAGTGAGGGCTGCTCATGCAGGCCCCACCTTGATGTATGAATTCAATCTACGCCATCCATCACATTCCCCATTTCCTTTTAGGCATTGAGATGAAAAATGAAGCCAATCTGATTATCTGGCGGGCCATAGCATAGAAAACAGTGATTTTTACCATTAAAACCCACTTTGATGTTTTTAAATGCCAAAACACATCAAATATTGGGCTTAATAGGTTTGTCTTGAGCCATAGAATCCAACGGCTAGGTCGAATTCTCGTGATGCGGACCCCACATAGGAAAAGCCGTAGAAAAATTAAATTTTCAAAAATAAAAATAAAAATAAAAATAAAACAGCAGGTGCTGCTGCTAACGTCTAAAGGACGGGCAGTAGCATCTTGATACACTGGGACATGGAGGGTAGGGACGTGGGTCCCTGCCATGGCCCCCACCATGATGTGTGTTGACATCAACACTAAGCATTTGGTAGGCCCCCTTTGGGGCAGTGGGCCACACTTAAAATCAGCCATACCTGGAACTCAGGTGGCCCACATCACAGGGAACAGTGAGGATTGAATGTCTGCCATTGAAACCCTTTTTGGGTTGCAAAAGTTTTGAATCATTATGAAATTTATTTTTCCTCTTCAATCTGGGTCTATATGACCTTATCAACAGATTGGATGGCGGATAACGTTATGATGGGCTCCACTTGGGGCCCACTGATGTTGTGTTTAAACCACATCGTCCCCCTCATACTGGGAGTGGGACGGCTGGTGCGTGTACCTCACTCCAGCCACAAGCTGTTGTAGTGGCGTCACCAAGTTCTGTGGGTCCCACCTGTATCACCCATGTCGTCCACCAAGATGCATGTGTTGCACCCACCACCGTCCAGTCCTTAGGACGGTGGGACTGACCCTGATATATGCATTTTCATATACACCATCCATCCAATTTATGTGTGGGCCAGCAGCTCTCCTAGTTGCTGTCTATCTCATATGATGTATGTGTACATCAAAAACGTCCATTTGCACAGACATTAGAAGCTCTATGAGCCCCATCACATGATATATGTTATAGTCATCCACCCATCTGACACTATGGGGCCCACCCCACATGTGATGCATGTGTGGAATGGGACCCACCTTGATGATTTGTTGAATATTCACTCCGACCATGGTAGGTGGGGCCCACCTTATTGTATGTTTTCTTTAATCACACCATCTATGGAATGAATGTCTAAGGGTTGGTGTTTGTTAATATATATAATAATACATAATAATGCATAATATAAAATAATAGTAGTATATAATATTATATAATATTATATAATGTTATATGATATAATATAGTGGGCCCCACGTGGGACACACCTTTGTGAATGAGGCTTGGCTGGTGTATGTTTACACCAGCTATATTGATGTTGTTTATAATATAATAACATATTATATTATTATATAATATATATTTTTGGTGTATATCTTGTGAGCTACCACGTGTATTCCACCTTGATTTATGTATCTGATCTGCACCGTCCAGATGTTCTGGACGGTGGTAGCCACCTTGATATGTGTTTTATCAACACCATCTGTCCAATAAGCTCTGTGGGTCCTACTATATAGCATCAGTAAGTTTTTATGGGTCCCACATACGAGGTACGTGTTGTATCCTCACCATCTAGTGCAAGGATGGTGCGATTCCACCATAATGTATGCGTTTCTCCACCTCGTCCATTCATTGGATGTGGCCCCACCATGGCAGCGTGTGGGGCCCACCTTGATTTAATGTATTACATCCAGACTGTCCAATCCATGGACGGTGGATGTAGATTAACTAGATTACCTCACACCAGCGTGATAGTTGAGGTATTGATGTCGAAAATTCCATGGGTCCCACTTGATTTACGTGGTGTATTCCACACCACTCATCTATTTTACATCCATGAACGTCCATTAGTGTGGCCCATGGGTGTAGCCCACTTGATGTGTATATGGCCCACTTGTGCGGCACATTAGTGTAGCCTACTTGATGTGTATATGGCCCACTTGTGCAGCCCATTGGTGTAGCCCACTTGATGTGTATATGGGCCCATTTGTGCGGCCCATTGGTGTAGCCCACTTGATGTGTATATGGTCCACTTGTGCGGCCCATGGGTGTAGCCCACTTAATGTGTATATGGCCCACTTGTGCGGCCCATTGGTGTGGCCTACTTGATGTGTATATTGCCCACTTGTGCGGCCCATTGGTGTAGCCCACTTGATGTGTATATGGCCCACTTTTGCGGCTCATTGGTGTAGCCTACTTGATGTGTATATGGCCCACTTGTGCGGCCCATTAGTATAGCCCACTTGATGTGTATATGGCCCACTTGTGCGGCCCATTGGTGTAGCCCACTTAATGTGTATATGGCCCACTTGTGCGGGCCATTGATGTAGCTCACTTGATGCATATTGGCCGATTGGTGCGGCCCATATGATGGGGCCCACCTGCTTGAATCTGAGGCCTATAAGCAAGGCCCATTGTGATATGTATTAGGCCCATGACGCGTGGCCCTTCTTATGTATACTCAGCCCATGGGTTGTAGCCCAATGAGATGTATACTCAGCCCATATGTCGTGGCCCATTGTGATGTATTTTCGCCCCATTTGGCCCATTATGATTTATTTTTAGGCCCATTTAACAAGGCCCATTATGATGTGCATTAGGCCCTTGGGTTATGGCCCGTATGATGTATTTGAGGCACACGTGTCGGGCCCACGTGTTGTGTATATGAGGCCCATGAGTGAGGCCCATCATAGTGTACATTAGGCCCTTGTGTGAGGCCATGGACCCACGATACATTTGGCTCTATGTGGGTCACTCTTTAGGAGCAATGTTGGTTAAGTGTCCACATTGATGGGCAATGATGGTTTAATGTTCACATTGTGACCCTCCCTTAGGCTGATTGTTGAGGCCGATTCTGATTCGATTATTGAGGCCGATTCTGATTCAAATTATTAAGGCCAAGTCTGATTTTGATTGTCAAGGCTGATTCTGATTTTGATTATCACGACCGATTATCGAGGCTGATTCTGATTGTCAATACCAATTCTGATTATCGATTTCGATTCCAATTGTCGAGGCCCAATGAGATGCATATGCGACTCGTATTTGAGGCCCATTCTGATGTGCATTTGGCCCGTGTTTGAGGTCCAATGTGATGTATATGCAGTCCATATTTGAGGTCCTTTATGATGTGTATTCAGGCCGTGTTTAAGGCCCAATGTGATGTATATGAGGCCTATGTGATGAGGCCCATTGTGATGCATTTGAGGACCAGGCGATGGAGCCCATTGTAATGTATGTTAGGCCCATGTGCGAGGTCCATCATGGCGTGTATTAATCTCTTGAGTGAGGCCAATGGTGTTGTATATTAGGCCCTTGTATGAGGCCATGGGTCTACTATATGTTAGGCTCTACGTGGGCCATTCCTTGGGTGCAATGTTGGTTAAATGTCTACATCATCGAGGTTAATTGTCAATGCCAGTTATTGATATCGATTATGAGTATGTGATAGCATAGCATCATGATACATGCCCATACGTATCATCTGCATATTTGTTATAAGATATGATTGACCATTACATATGTCATAGTGCCGGTGGTTTATGAGAATCCCTGATAGGCGAAGATTGTCTCACATGAGCACCCGGTATGCGCGGGATTGATGCATGATTGGATTGTATGATTCATGCATCTTGCATTATGTTTTGTTATTACTGTATACCTTAACGACATCAGGGTCGTAGCCTCCACAAGCATATCATGGATAGCCAGATGGGACACCGAAAATATGTTCTACATGGGGTGTTATAGATATCCCTATGTGAAAGTCCCTAAACCCTCCTGGTTCTAGAGGTTGCTTCAATGTCTTGATCGAGTGGATACATGAGCGCATGAGGGCCGAATACTGTTAGGTTGCGTCTCCTACTGTGTCATGGTCGATTGGAAGAGTGTAGGCTTTACCCACCCGAGAGGAGGGGACAATGCTAGGCTGAGTCTGACCAGCTTGATGAATGGGTCTACTATCGACGAGCCGGGCCTGATATTGGCAGGGAGATAGTGAGGTCTGTTTAACTTACCTTGTTGCGCCCGATGGGGCAGTAATATGGGTTGGAGTGTAATAGACCCGATGATTTTCTAAAGAGGAACCATACTGATATGTGGACTTATTGAGTATGAGTTACATACTCATGCATTCATTTCATTCACTATCCACTCGGGCTAGTGGTGTACACTAATTATTATGTACCTTCGCATGGCCAAGATTTTATTTGGGCGCGACTAACCTGAGATCAGGAGTCTACCACATTGAGTCTGACTATCCAAATATAGGTATGGAACTGGTTTGGATAGAAGTCCTCTGCAATAGACCCTATAGCTTACGATACTATGTACTATCATCCTAACTTCACTCCAGCTTGGTCATTTCATTTGCATCGCATATCGCATTGCATCATTAGCATCTGATATTTGGCTTACTGTCCCCGCATTACATAACTGATCTACATTTCTTTATCAGTATATGATATTATTTTTATTATATTTTTCCATCACATCGTCTGGGTAAGGCTGATAGTATTTATGGGCCTATCAGCATGTTTTCGCATTACTCTGATTTAGTATGATTTATGATCTTGCTAGTATTTCTAATATTGTATGATTTATGGTCTTATCAGTATTTTCGCTTACTCTGATTACTCTGATATTGCTTACTTAACACTTACCTTGTGCACACACTTTCACCACCCACTAAGCTTTCGATAAGCTTATGCACGATAGATACGTGCAGGTGGTGTTATGTTGCAACAGTACAACGTTTGTCATATGTATTTCCCTTTTCGCACTGTATTCAAATGTTTATATTACTGCATATGTGATGATGATGTTGCCTTTGTGACTTGGGTAAGCTTGTGGTTATGCTTATTATGAGTTAAATGGACATAAAAAAATCCTCCTGGTAGGATCCCATGTAAGACCCATATCTTAGCCTGTACTGTTCTGTTGACTCCCGCGATCCTTCCCGACGAATTCCGGTGACTTGTGACCTATAATCGATGTTTGCGAATGACCCTAAGTCGTATCCCATATATCTGAGTCAGTATAATCTGAGGATTATACCATTGTGACAGCACCGTTGCTAAGGTTCCAATGCCGTGACTCGCGCACTAATCTGATAACCTGGCTAAGAGATGTGAGCAGGCATTTATTTCGAGAAAACATTTCCCATTTATAATCCCAAGAGAATCTCTACAACATGTCAAATCAATCTCATCAATCACCTCATGTCAAGTACAAGAGTACCCATACTTCCTTTCTCCACAAGTCAAACGACCACCAAGTCAACCAACCTATCACCTCACCCATCACTCACCTCACATCCATCACTCACCTCACATACATCACCCATCACTCTCTATCCTTACAACCACCCATTCTCTCTCTTTCTCTTCGCACAGTTTCCAAGCTAGCAAGAGTGGTGGACGTCCAACATTTCTAAGGAGAAAAAAATGCATGTGTGTGGCCCATTTTCCCATCCCAAAATCCTTTATCTTAGTCATTCATTTCTCATCTTCCACCATCAAAGTGAAGCACAAGGAGATCGGCTATCCGATGGACCAAGAAGATCGAACGGTGGGTGCTTCTATAGACTAGTTTTCATGTTTTTATGATGGGCCAAGTGAGACCTACCAATCGATGGTATGGATCTCACTTTAGAGCCCAAGCTATGGCCGATGGCCCACCTTGATCTTCATGATCATTCCATGATGGGGCCATCTCCATGGACCCCATCATGATGTTTATTTTCCTTGTATGAAAAGAGGTCATCTAGACCGTCCATTCTGGGTGGAGAAGGAATCTCTACCGTTGATCTTTGATTTGGTGGGCCCACATGTATTAGGACCCACTTGATGTATGATTGAATGAAATGGAAGGCTCATAGTGGCGGAGCCCTCCATCACACGTGTCCCTCTCTCTTTCTCTCTTCCCCTCTCTTTTTCATATTTTTTTATGTGTGATGATGTGGCTGTGTGGCCCACTTGGATGGACCCCACCATGAAGCATGTATTTAGTCCAAGCCACTTATAAGTGGGGCCCACTTTATATATGTGTTGTACTCACACCATCCACCATTTGGTGTCCCACATGAGTAGGGCGCACCTTACAACCTAAATCGTCCAGCGTCCCTGGACGTTGGACATTTACTGAAATCATAAATATTATCTTTAGATTCAAAGCTTTTGAGAAGGGTTACTCATGCAGGTCCCACATTAATGTATGTTCTTAATCCAAGCCGTCTATCCCATTCCCGACATTAGGCTGAAAAATGAAGCTAATCCGCTCATCGGGCGAGTCATACCTTTTCAAAACAGTGATTCTCACCATTTAAATTCACTTTAATTTTGCTACACGCCGAAATATATTCAATATTGGACTTGTTTGGCTTGTCTTAAGCCGTAGAGTGCAATGACTGGGCTACATTCAGCTAATGTAGGCCTGTAACATCCCGAAAATCAGGGGTCGAGTAGAATCCCAACTCCCGAGTTCCAAAATGTCATTTATGCAATATAGATAATCATAAATGCATGTCGTCTGTAGAATGGTATTAAACAAGATTGGGATTAAGCCAAAACAGCATATCATATCCAGAGACAGTTAAATTTTACAAGCGGAAGATTGTGATAAATATTTAACAATGTATAATTGATTATAAGTCTCCAGCGTGTGAGCATGTTACCAGGTTAGACATATACATGTATACTCTAAAAATGATAAAGAGGATATACATGAGTGCTCTAAAAATATAAAATGACAAGTGTCATGGCGTCTAAACAACCTCCCTGTAATCCCGTCGGTCAGAACACGCATATAGGAGAAATCCACCTCCTCATCATCAAGTCTGGCTCCACTTCACATGCAGGGCCATCATTTGCAACTAAAACAGGGCCTGGTGGTGTTGCAAACACCGTCCCGTAACGTGGGAGTGAGTGATCAACTCAGTGGAATAATAGAGCAAAGATTAACATGTTATCAAATCAAACACGCGTTAATAGTAAAGCAAACAATCAACCATCCCTAGGTACTGTTGTTAATGCAACCATGAAATGACATGATGGATGCCCTCACCGACATACTCCCTCATGCGGCACCATTTGCGTCCACGGCATACTTTCTTCCCGCAGTGCTCCACATCTTCCATGCACATGCAGTGCGATATGGATAATGATTACTGGGTTGTTCTTAGTCCTTTTCATACAGCAGGATTGGGAAACTAAGGTACCTTCCTTATATCAATCCCAACACAGATCCTGTCTAAGGTCGTCACTCCTAGTAATCTCATACGATGTTATCCTTATATGTCGCTGCAAGGGCTGCTAGGGCTGTTGCACGCACTCGTTGCTCCTCTCCCCCATCACCTTATCAATACAGGCCTATTTATATCCTTAAGACTGCATCAGGACTCGTCGCCCCCATGCGGTGTCAGAATAAACTCAAAGTCACTACAAAGGGGTCGTCACCAATGAGTGTAGGCCGACAGCAAGAATATAGTGTCCCATACCACCATAATCTGCTCAGAGTAGGGTGCTCACTGGTCACTACGGGGAGGTTTGTGGCCCCAGCGTAGGCCGACAGCTCGACCACGGTGTCCCATACCACCATGCCCGGCTCATGAGTCTTTATGGATCAAGGTACCATGGTTAACAGGATTTTCAATGGTAAGTTCAGTACCCTAGATTCAAGCAGTTATGACAAATACAAGGTGAACATACAATGGTCAGTCAGGTTACTTGGTGAGTCAGACTAGCACGATCGCACGTTGAATCGACCGACATGAAGTGCACAAGCACTTCGTGTGACCTAACCACTGCCGACGACTCTAGTATGACTCGGGTTCGTCATACACATCCTTCATGGTGAATAGAATCCAACCAGAATTCTAAACTGTTATCGACTGCCTAGACTAGAGTATAGCACCAAGCACATGTAATGTGAAACGGTAATCAGATGAGAGAGGCAGAATTGAAATACAAGAAATTCCAGCATGTTATCAGCATGTTGTAACATACATCATAAGCAGTTAACCAAACACGAGTATTTCACACATAAGGTAACCAATTCAAATACAACAAGTATGGAGGAAATCATGTGCATCATTAAATTGGTTGAGAATCCATTCTCAACGCTAATCTACAACGCCACTTACTCAATACTTACTAATACAGACATTTATACAAACACTTAGTCCACACAATTCCAATGTACTTGACGTATGTTGATTTCAACATATAATATGACAGATCCTTATATCAAAGAGTTTTCTAGTACACACAATCATGTTCTTACATTCAAAACATATGGCAGGCATAAATCATATTGATATAGGCATTTCAACAAACACTTAGTCTACACACATTAGTCTACATAGCATATGTTGGCCAATATGTGCATTAGGGCGAATCTCTTCGCCAAACAGATTATACATCCATAACTAGTATAAATACACAACAAATACCCATGGCAATCATATCGGCAAAATACGTACGCATACAATATTTCCTACAAATACCTAAAATACCCTAAATCTCATATTCTTCGTACGTATACGGAATGAAAAACGGACAGCATGTTGTACATGTTAAATAGCATCCTCATCAGCAATCTACCATTAAACGGCATTGAAAGCTTTGAAAAAAGGTAATCTAAGCATCTAAAATCTTCACCTTAAACCAGAAATTGTGAAATAGAGTTGATTCAGAGGATAAGTCTTCGTCAACGGCGGGTACGCTACCTATGACATGAAACAGGTTAGCAATACCAATACTACAACTATTCTAAGCTTCAAATCAGGTTAAGGTTAGGATTTTTTACATAAGAATGGAGCTGAAAACACCGGAATGACGGTGCAGAAGCGACGGCTATGGAACATGGAGCAGTAGGGAAGAATCTCAGGAGAGAGCTCCAAATCTCCCTCCCTTTCTCTCTCTTTCTCCCTCTCTTTTCTCTCTTCTCTCTCCAAATTCGTATGGAATGAAAGAGTAAGGGTTTAAGCCCTTTTTATAAGTCCAAAAGTGACAGAAATAGACTTGGGGCTAAAGTATACTTATTTTATGTCCAAATATGGACTGTTCCGTCTTAACAGAGCATTTCTAGAGGTCCCCTGGCCGAATGCGGTCGGACTTAAGCTCATGGATACTGGATCCTGCTCACATCAAGTTTTCAGTCCGGTAGTGTTCCCAGATCGGACATGGCGGACCGGTTTCAGTTCAACGGCTACCGGTACTCGATCAGGGCCATAAGTGCGTTAACATGTAAGGGATACCTATCCTGATCCGAGGGTAAAATTTGATCAAATTCTGACGATCAGAATGCTTAGAAAATGTCGCGCAAGCGACACGTGCCAAATTTCATAAATTTTATTAATTTCTAACATTTCTCACACTTTTCACTCTGTACTCAAGGAAATCGTCGTGGGATCTCATTTAGACTTGATTTTTGAGGTGATTGTCAAGTCCAATTAGGCGGTCAGGATTGTTTAAGTTCGGGATAATCGGACTTTCGACGTGCGGTCCAGAGCCGATACAAAGTTTCAAGGTGCTCTAGAGAGCAATAGGGAATAGAGTTTGATCCTAAATTTTATGGTATTGTAGCATCAACTATTCTATACGTTTTGACTCTAGCAGATCGTATTGAAAGTGATTGGTGAGAATTTCATAGGCCATCTAGTGCAGCGCTAGTTAATTCTCGTTAGATTTCTAAAGGAAGTAGCCTTTATTGATTTTTGTTTAAAATGAGATTTGAAGGGTGGAGTGGGGGTGCTTGGAAACGGAAGAAGGAAGAGTTTGGAGGGGTGGTTTTTGTCAAAAATCAAACGTTTTGGTGAGAAAGAAGAGCTTGGAGGGTCACTTTGTGAAGAAAGTACCTGATTGGGGAGGTTATAAGGGACGACCCACACCTATGGGAGGTACCCTACCCCCCAAACTGTGTCGGTCCGAAGCCCGGACCCAGCCGGCCTGTTGACCGGCAAGGCCTCACCAACCGAACTTGGTTTCGACAATGCCCGGCCATCTAGGCTGGGTCCTCCTGCCCTGGGGTGCCTAAAAATATGTGGGGCCCACCTTGGATCATTGTGGCTTAGCGTGGGTGGGACCACGATTCTGTTCGAGGCATTTCGGGACCAGTTTGAAAATCGAAATGAATTTCTATGGCGTATAGCATATGATTTTGGGGTAAGAGACGCTAATCCATCCAACTAACTTATATATTTTGTTAGATTCCAAAAGGTTAAGGGTCGAAACCCATTTTACCCAATTATTTACTATTCATGATAATTTTTAGCTTCGGTGTTGTTCGTCATCATTAATGAAAGGGCCTAGCTATATGCCCTAGAGGGGGGGGGGGGGGGTGAATAGGGCAATGCCAAATAAAACTAATAATAGCGGAATAATAAAAGATTTAAAGCACAATGCTGAATATAAAACAATCACAATAGCCTAAAATAAAGAGATAGATACTTTATCAGTTCTAAGGACAACCTTACACAAAAAACCAGAGGTTTAAGCAAAGACAACCTTATTTATAGAACGTCCTTTGTATCACAAACCAAAGAGGAATAATAAGCAATGAAATCAAAATAACTTGCGGAAAATAAATCCTAAGTTATTACAACATTCATCCACACTTGCTTGAAGTGATTACAACATTCATCCACAAACACAAACCACAAAACTGAATGAATAAAGGAATGAAAGAATAAAGCATAACCACAGCACAACGATATATAGTGGTTCGCCTGTGTGTACACCAACTATTATCCAACAGCCACATAGATTGCTACTCCACTCCTAATATCCTCACACAGGGGATATTAGCATGCACTATTAAAATAGGTTTCACAGGTTCACCTAAAGCCTTCACAATTGTGTCTTTGATCTCGGACTTACATAATCCAAAAACCCCATAATCTGAGTTTTCTAGCTCTCCTCAGATAACCAATACAATGAGATTTTTCTGGCGAATCTCAAACAAAAACTAGAGAAAGTAAATTACAAAACATGTAAAATACCTGAATCACCTTTTGAAGAAGCCCGGTAGAACCAATCGGAGTAGAAGTTCGATTCGACATTCAAAGTCCAATACTCACTTTAAGAATGGTTCTAAGTCTAATTGATTTTAGATCAAACGGGCTAGATCTATTTGATTTTGAATCCAAGAAGAAGGAATATCAGAAATTCTCCTTTTTTAATAAGATTGGAATGTAGATCAAAATTAAATAAAAATAAGCTAGCAAAAGGAATATTAAATAAGCACAATGTAGCTTAAAATAAACAGAAACTTATCTCAGAGAATAGCCTAAAGAATACTTGAATAGAATTGATTGCGAGTACTAAAACTCTGAAGTTCGTGCTCAATTTATAGCCTGAAAAATTCCATCTATGACTGGTCTTAGGATCCTAGGACTGGTCGTAGCATCAAAGATTTTTGAAAGATTTCCACGGGATAAGATTTTCAGTTTCACGACCGGTCCTGGGTGGTCTACGACCAGTCGTGGGCCACCTACGACTGGTCGTGAGACACCTACGACCGGTCGTAGGACTCCTAAAATGGTTGCTGGAGTTTGAGTCGTAGGGCTACGACCGGTCGAAGTATGAGTCGTAGAACTTCTAAGACTGGTTGTAGGATATTCAGGACTGGTCGTAGGACAGCTAGAAAGATCCAAAAATCTTTAACTACCTATGACTGGTCCTGAAAAACTTAAGACTGGTCATAGCAAAGCTAGGACTGGTCTTAGAACACTCCAAACAAGCATATTAAAATATATGTGTTATGTATCCGGAATGACCTACAATAAATCCCATCCTAAGGTCAATCCAAGGTCAAACAAACCTTAAAAGTGAGATAGACATTGAAAGTCTGTACACTCAGATGACCCTTAAGAGAAGCTTGTGAATATTCAAAACTTGTAGTAGGCCTTCATGAGCTTGATCTTGACTTGACAAAGTCTTCTAGTAAATTTGAACTTGATCAAATCTTGAACATGCAAACTTGAATACTTCTATTCTTGATTTCTTCATCCAAGACTTGAAAACTTTCTTCATTTAAGATCTTGTCTTGAAATGCGATGGCTTGATATGTCTTAATTGCAATGACTAGTCTTCAAACATAAAACACAAGATATACAAGACATAGATATAGGTTTTAGCACCACAAAATTTGACAACTAAAGGGATATGAAATTATAGCACTTACAATCTCCCCCTTTGTCAAATTTGTGACAAAACACATAACATCAAAGATAATAAGGAATGATAAGTCATGAAACTACAAAATACTCTACTCCCCCTGAGTAATACGAGTATAGCTCATATAATTAATACATAACATGAAAACCTCAAAACTTCAATTCACATATCCATCAATCCACATATCCTTTTCAATCAATACAAATAAATTTACTCCCCCTATCCGTATTACTCCCCTTTTAGCAATGCTTACTACTCCCCCTTTTTGTCATAAAATGACAAGGGAAGGGAACAATAGAAAGGAGAACATAGAGAGTAAATAATGAGAAGGTGATATGAAAGGATATAAAATAAACCTGAAGTGTCAAGCCATAATCCATAATCCAAATTACAAGACAATGTTATCAAGTCATAATCCATAATACATATCCAAAATAAAAGAAATATTATACTATTCAAAAGATAATTCACTTAATCTGAACCAGAGGAGGGAGCAGGAATAGATGGATCAATCTGGTGTAAGCCCTTATTTATGCGACGAAGATATTTTCGCATGTACTTAAATCTCATGTCATGGGCTATATTCATATTATCAACTTTTTCCTCCAATGATGAAGCCGTGCATCAAAACCAGAAGGATCATAATCTGGATCATTAGGTGAATCAGTTTCTATGTCATCAAATAAGTTATCCATATTAACATCTTATTGTGGAAGATCGCCAGCTTCCTTTTCGTTTCCAGCATCACCACCATCACCACCGACACGACTAACACCAGCTTCATCAAATTGGCCAGGGAGCAGATCCAATTTCATCTTATTAAGATTAGCATTGTTGAAAATAAGATGATGAATTGGTGCCTCATTAACAGGTTTATCGATAAGCATGTGAGTGGCTAAAACAGTCATAAGATAACCGAATGGAATATCACTATGACGCGGATGGAAATGAAATTGAATAATGAAATAATAGATCAAAGATGGAAGACAGACCTTCGTACCAGAAGTAATAGAATGCAACACACGAACCATGAAAGAGGTCAACTTGGTTTTATTACCGGATCGATGATATACATTAAAAATGAAGAAACGATGTAATATTCTGTATTTGGGTAACAGATACTTTGCAAGGAGCGCATTCCCTTTATGAGTCCAATGCACATCAATTTTGCATAAATCTCTAGTTAACATGCGTTTCTCCGATTCAGAAGGTTTTTTGTATAAAGTATGAATCGGTATTCCTTCATCATTAACAGGTATATCCATAATACCTGATATCAAATGATGGTCAACTTCAAATTTCCCTTCTCTAGTATCAATTGAAAATGTTAAATTATCAAGGAAAAAATCTGAAATGCATGCAATCATTGATTGAGCAATGGACTGGTATGCAAACACACCCCAAAGCAAAATGTTAGTCCAGCCTATAGAATCAAGAAGGGGAATGACACCATATGGAGCAATGTGATTTAGATCAGTGGTATGCTCAACGATAACGTTACGGACACGCAAATCCCGTACATCTTGAGTATCATCTTCGGGTGACCGAAGGTGACATTTAGTTATCGACGCAGATCTGGATGAAGATGGACCACGAGATGTTTTATTTTTTCCTCTAGCATTCAAAAAGATATACAAAGAACAAGCAAGATGCACAAATGAAAGATGGGTTTTCTCTAGATCAGCAAATAGAGAGGAAACCCTTGAAAAACTTAACAAGAGATGAAATCAAGCTACACTATGAACAAATCAAAGCATAGAGATAATGAAACTTCAAGAAAAAAGATGAAATAGGACTTACTTTGAAGAAAAATAGGAAATCCTATGACTGGTCGAGCCACGACTCGTCGTAGGTCGGTGTGGAAATGAAGAAGAAGGGAATTTTTCCCAAATTATATCACATTCACGAGATCCACGACCGGTCGAGTGTGGTTCACAACCGGTCGAACCACGACTGGTCGTGTACAACCACAACCGGTCAAGAATAGACCAAAAATGCATTTTCAATAAAAAAATTTAAAATTTAAACAATTATAATATGAAATATAATACACTATGATACATGCAGGCAAGAATATTTAATGTAAAATGCACATACCAAGATCAAATTTCAACTTATTAAACCTGCTTTTGTCGAGCGGTTTAGTAAATATATCAGCAAGTTGAGTTTCGGTTGGTATATATTCCAATGAAATAACTTTTTCTTCAACCAACTCACGAATGTAATGATACCTAATGTCAATATGCTTAGTACGTGAATGCTGGATTGAGTTTTTAAAAATGTTTATAGCACTGGAATTATCACAATGTAAGATCATTGAATCTTGATTAATTCCATAATCGCTAAGCATGCGTTTCATCCAAACTAGTTTAGTACATGCATATCCAGCTGCAATATATTCAGCCTCAGCAGTAGAGAGAGATATTGAGCTTTGCTTCTTGCTGAACCAAGAAACTAAGCAATTTCCAATGTAAAAACAACCATCACTAGTTGATTTTCTATCATTAATATTTCCGACCCAATCAGCATCTGAATACCAGGCTAATTGAACATTAATATCAAAAGGATACTAAAGTCCCAAATTTATAGAACTTGTGACATATCTAATAATCCGTTTAACAGCAATAAGATGTGATTCCTTAGGATTAGACTGATATCTCGCACAAATACCAACACTAAATGCGATATTAAGTCTACTAGCAGTAAGATATAACAAACTACCAATCATACTGCGATATAATTTAGGATCTATATCTTTACCTGAAGAGTCTTTTGAGAGTCTTAATGTTGTACTCATATGAGTATCAAAGTTCTTACCATTCTCAAATCCAAACCTTTTAACCAAGTTTGAAGCATATTTGGTCTGGGAAATGAAAATTCCATCAGGTTGTTGTTTTACTTACAACCCTAGGAAATAGTTAAGTTCGCCAACATTGCTCATTTTGAACTTTGATTTCATTAACTCTGCAAACTCAGTAGACATGTTAGAACAAGTAGATCCATAAATAATATCATCAACATATATTTGAACCATCAAAATATCATTGCTATTCTTTTTAACAAAAAGCGTCTTATCGACACTACCTACTTGAAAGCTATGACTAAGTAAGAATTTAGTCAATTTTTCATACCATGCCCTGGGTGCTTGTTTTAGACCATAGAGAGCCTTTTTGAGACGAAATACATGGTTAGATAACTTAGGGTCTTCAAACCCTGAAGGTTGTTCAACATACACTTCTTCATGTAAATCGCCATTCAAGAAAGCACTCTTTACATCCATCTGATAGATTTTAAATTTTCTAAAACATGCGATGGAAATAAAAAGTCTGATTGATTTAAGGCGAGCGATTGGAGCAAAGGTTTCATCGTAATCGATGCCTTCAATCTGAGTGTACCCTTGTACAACCAGTCTAGCCTTATTTCGTATAATATTTCCGAGTTCATCAGACTTATTTTTAAAGATCCACTTTGTTCTAATAATGTTTTTATCTTTAGGTCTAGGAACAAGATACCAGACATCATTACGAACAAATTGATTAAGTTCATCCTGCATAGCAACTATCCAATTTTCGTCAGAAAGTGCTTCTTTTACGTTGACCGGTTCTATTTGGGATGTAAAACAAACATAATTACATATGTTCTCAAGTTGTTTGTGAGTACGAACTCCAGTGAGAGGATTTTCATGTATTTGTTTGGTTGGATGATCTTTAACAGTCCTTGGTTCAAATTCTTTTTGACTTGATGAGATATCTAGATTGTCAATAATAAGAGCTTCATCATCATCTGAACTTGGGGCTGGTGTATTCAAATGATCATCAATGATCACATTGATGGACTCTTGAATCACACCAGTTCTCTTATTTAGAACCCTATAAGCTCGATTGTTCAAAGAATAACCAAGAAAAATTCCTTCGTCACTCTTCGTATCAAACTTACCCAAATTTTCATGATCCAGTAAAATATAACAGTTGCTGCCAAAAACCCAAAAGTATTTGACAGTAGCTTTTCAAACTATAATTCATAAGAAGTCTTATTATCAGATTTACTAGTATAAACCTGTTTAATAATATAACATGCGGTATTAAATGCTTCAGCCCAAAGATTTATAGAGAGTTTCATGCTATTCAACATAACATTAGCCATATCCTGAAGCACTCTATTTTTCCTTTCAACTATACCATTTTGTTGCGGTGTTTTGGGCGCTGAGAATTCATGTGATATTCCCTGATCGCTACAGAATTTCTCAAAACTACTGTTTTCGAATTCAGATCCATGATCACTACGGATCTTGCTAACATGAGAACTTTTCTCATTTTGGATTCGTTTGATGACCTTTTTTACTTCATTCAGGGTTTCAGTTTTATCTTTTAAGAATGATACCCAAGTGAATCTGGTATAGTCATCTACAATAACCAAGATGTATTTTTTGCCTCCTCGACTCTCTGATCTGGTTGGTCCAATAAGATCCATATGGAGAAGCTCGAGTGGTCTAGATGTGGTATTGGAGTTCACTTTCTTGTGAGAGCTCCTAATCTATTTGCCCAACTAGCATTCACCACATATTTTGTCTACTTTTTGCAATTTGGGTAGACCTCTAATTAGTTCTCTTTTGCTCAATCTAAATAAGTTTCGATAGTGTACATGTCCAAGGCGTTTATGCCATAATTCAGTCTCATCGATATGGACCATGTAACATGATTGAGTAGATGAGCTAGCATCACTAACGATGTAGCAGTTTTCAGAAGTTCTGCGACCAGTTAATATAACAGAACCCCTTTTATTAATTATCTCACAACCGTAATTAGAAAACTTTACACTGGTTGTTATCACATATCTGAGAAATGCTTAATAGGTTGTTTTTTAAACCCTCAACATATAAGACATTCTTAAATAAGGGAAGGTTATAAAGTTGAACCGTACCTTGGCCAATAATCTTGCAATTGCTTCCATCACCAAATGTGACTGACCCATCAGTCATATCTTTAAGATTGGTGAATAAAGCTTTGTCACCTGTCATATTCCTGGAGAAACCACTATCTAGGTACTACTTTGAATGGCTTGTAGCTTTGAAAGCAGTGTGGGCAACTAAGCTGACAACTTTAGGAACCCATTTCATAACTGTTTTAGGTTTAGGAGTATAGATGGTCTTTTTCTGTCTATAGTTGTAGGAACGACCTATAGAGTTCGACTTTAATAGCTCCTTGAGAAGATCAATAATTTTTTCAGCTAATTGATTTCGGTTTTGAAAATTAAAGTTGACATGGTTACTTTTAGGTTTTTGAAAAGTTTTTGAATTTTTAGAAAAACCTTGAAAAGTATTCTTTTCTTTTGAGTTTAAAGACTCTCCTTTTACAAATTTAGGAGCAGTGTTCTTTTGATTAGGAGATGTATTCTTATCATAGCCCAACCCGGATTGATCGCCACATTTTCTTGATCCGGACAATAATTTTTCCAATTTCGGATCACCTTGGGCATATCTCCATGTGTCTTTCAAACTCAGAAGAGAAGCTACCTCATTTTTGAGTTTCACTCTTTCGGATTTCAAATCTTCAATTTGGGAGGTTTTAAAATCTAAATCATTTTTGGTTTTCTCAAAAGAATCAGAAATATGAGACTTTTCTAAGACAAGAGACTCATAATCTTCCTTAAGCTTAGAAAATTTTTCTTTTTGTAATTTAAGCTTGACAGCAATTTTACAACTCTCTTTATAAAGGGCATTATAAGCATCTTGAAAATCATCTTCATTATCGTAATCACTATTCATATTTTCTTCACTAGATATATCATCATGATCTGAATAGGTGATTTTGGCTAGAGTCATAAGGGCTTTAACACCATCGCCCGACTCGATTTCAAAATCTTTTGATTTAGAAGAGGATTCAGAATCAGATGATTCATCCCAAGTAGCCATCATGCTTTTCCTTTTTGATTTGTCCTTTTTAGGACATTTGTTAGATAAGTGCCCATATTCTTGACAGTTGTAGCATTGACTATCTTTTAAGGATTTACGAGTTCTAGGTTTAGATCGTCTCTTATCATTTAATTTTTGAAAATCAACCTTTTTCTTGTTTTTAAAAATTTTGTAAAACCTTTTTGCTAAAAGTGCCATATCATCTTCGGTATTTTCTGAATCCGAAATACTCTCTTGTAAAACATTTTTAGATGATTTGAGAGCAATTAATTTTCCTTTAGGAGCCTTAAATGATAACTCATAGGTTTAAAGTGAACCAACTAATTCCTCAACCCTCATGGTATCCGTATCACGAAGTTCCTGAATCGCGGTCACTTTAGAATTGAACCGTTCAGGAAGTGAACGTAGTATTTTTGCGCACACTTTACTTTCAGGGATTCTATCACCAAGACCCCACATAGAGTTCACAATGTCATTCAATCTAGTGTAGAAGTCCATAAACATCTCATTCTCCTCCATATGAATTTCTTCAAATTTAGTTGTGAGGAGTTGGACTTTAGATTTCTTGACAATAGATGTACCCTCGTGTGTCATTTCTAATATATCCCATACTTGTTTTTCATTTTCATAAGAGATGATTCTTTTGAATTCATCTGGTGATAATGCACAAGTAATTTCATTTAGTGCTTTTGCATTTGCACTACTTTCACTTTTCTGAAGTGTGGTCCAAAGCGAATAAGCCATTACTTTCATAGATTTTGAACCATCGCCATTAGTTACTTCAGTGATAGGAGGGTTCCATTCATTTACTGTGGCCATCCAAGGATTTGAGGAAGATCCTCATCCTGGCTTTCCAATAGGCATAGTTTGTGCCATTAAAGGGCGGTGGCCTAGTGACTGATAAGCTATCAAAATTTGACATCTTAATATAACTTAGATCGTTAGCTGAGGAAATAAATCCAATAAATAAACAATAAGCACGAGCTATTAGTCTTTGATACCACTTGAAAGGGCCTAGCTAAATGCCCTAGAGGGGGGGTGAATAGGGCAATGCCAAATAAAACTAATAACAGCGGAATAATAAAAGATTTAAAGCACAATGCTGAATATAAAACAATCAAAAAAGCCTAAAATAAAGAGATAGATACTTTATCAGTTCATAGATACTTTATCAATTCTAAGGACAACCTTACACCAAAAATCAGAGGTTTAAGGTAGGACAACCTTATTTATAAAACGTCCTTTATATCACAAATCAAAGAGGAATAATAAGCAATGAAATCAAAATAACTTGCGAAAAATAAATCCTAAGTTATTACAACATTCATCCACACTTGCTTGAAGTGATTAAAACATTCATCCACAAACACAAACCACAAAACTGAATGAATAAAGGAATGAAAGAATAAAGCACAACCACAGCACAATGATATATAGTGGTTCGCCTATGTGTACACCAACTATTATCCAATAGCCACACAGATTGCTACTCCACTCCTAATATCCTCACACAGGGGATATTAGCATGCACTATCAAAATAGGTTTCACAGGTTCACCCAAAACCTTCACAATTATGTCTTTGATCTCGGGCTTACACAATCCAAAAACCCCACAATCTGAGTTTTCTGCCTCTCCTCAGATAACTAATACAATGAGATTTTTCTAGCGAATCTCAAACAAAAATCAGAGAAAGTAAATTACAAAACATGTAAAATACCTGAATCACCTTTTGAAGAAGCTCAGTAGAACCAATCGGAGTAGAAGTTCGATTCGACGTTCAAAGTCCAATACTCACTTTAAGAATGGTTCTAAGTCTAATTGATTTTAGATCAAACGGGCTATATCTATTTGATTTTGAATCCAAGAAGAAGTAATATCAGAAATTCCCCTTTTCTAATAAGATTGGAATGTAGATCAAAATCAAATAAAAATAAGCTAGCAAAAAGAATATTAAATAAGCACAATGTAGCTTAAAATAAACAGAAACTTATCTCAGAGAATAGCCTAAAGAATGCTTGAATAGAATTGATTGCGAGTACTAAAACTCTGAAGTTCGTGCTCAATTTATAGCCTGAAAAATTCCGTCTTCGATTGGTCTTAGAATCCTAGGACTGGTCGTAGCATCAAAGATTTTTAAAAGATTTTCGCGGGGGTAGTGACCATGGAACCCACCAAAATGTATGTGTTTTATCAATGCCGTCCAACTATTTGGTTGGGCTGCTGGAAGGCTATGTGGGCCCCACCTATTTCACCCTCGTCGTCCATCTATGTGGGCCCCACCATGATGCGTGTGTTACATTCTAACCATCCAACCATTTAGCAAGCTTGCTTGTAGATCCCACCATGATGCATATGATGCATCCAAGCCATCCAACCCTTTGAAAGCTCATTTGATGGCATGAACTAAAAAAGACTAAGTCAGATCCATAGTTCATGTGGACCCCACCCTTGATGTAATGACATCCAAACTGTCCAACCACTTGGCGAGCTTGTCTTATAGGCTTGAGACTAAAAATAAGTCAGATCTAAAGTTTAAGTGGACCTCACCATTTAAAATAGTAAGGGCGGTGATATCCACTGTTTAAAACTTCTTAAGGGCCACGGTAGTTCCGATCAAGTTGATATTTTTGTTTTCACTTCATCTACCTCTATGTTAACTTATGAATAGGTTGGATCTTAAATAATACATAAGGGTGGGCCCAATTGATATACATGAAGCCCATTTGTTCTGGCCCATTTGGTAAGGCATATGGTGATGTATTAGGGCCCATGGGTTGAGACCCATTGTGATGTATTTGGAGCCCATGGGTTAAAGCCCATTGTGATGTATTAGGGCCCATGGGTTGAGCCCCATTGTGATGTATTTGGGGCCCAGGCCCATGGGTTTAAGCCCATTGTGATGTATTCAAGGCCCGTTATTGTAACGACTCGAAAAATTTAGTACCAACATCCGAGTACCACCTCAATCGGAAATAACTTAGGATTAATTCCCTTAGAAATTAAACATAAGTTAACTAACGCTAAGTTAGACTTGCTGTGAAATTAGTACTGTTCGCTTTAAATACGTTCTGCAAGACTTAAAACTTGTGGAATCGTTAACGCTATAATACCCTGAAATTTAGGATCCAGCTCTAAACCCAGTGGTTCCCGGGAATGCTTGGTAACTTCGTATTGGATCTAGGCTGCACGTCGAAAGTTCGATATCTATAATCTTAGACCATTATGACCGCTTAGTTGGACTTGACCATCATTTCGAAATTCAAGCCCAAACGATGTCCTAATACCATTTCCTTGTGTCCAGAGTGAAGAGAGTGAGAAAAGGAAGATATTTAGAAAATTAATTATATTTTAAGGTAATCTGGCACGGGTCACTTGCGTGACATTTTTAAGCGTTCTGATTGTTAAATTTTGACCAAATTTTACCCTCGGATCAGGAAAGTTGGCCCTTACATGTCCAAGTACCTGTGGCCTTGATCAAAGTTCGGTGACCGTTGAATTGAAGCTGGTCCGCCACGAACGATCTGGAAATTCGATCAAACTAAAAACTTAACTTACTAAAGATTCGATGCTAGTGAGCTTAAGTCCGACCGCATTTGATAAGAGGACCTCCAGAACTGCTCCGTTGGATCAGAAAGATCCTGAATTGGTTATAACCTAAGTATACCTTGACCTTAAGTCTGTTTTCGTCATGTTTAGGCTTATAAAAAGGCCTTAAACCCTTAGTTCTATATACCATACGAATTTCCAAACCCTAGCTTCCCAAGAGAGAGAAAAGAGAGAGAAAGTGTGGGAGAACCCGTCGATTCTCCGTAGGATTCTTTCCAGATCATCTAGACATCGAACCTGCGTATCTGAATCATTCTATTGGCGATTCTGTTTCTATTTTTGGATAAGTTAAGCTAACCCTAACCTATTTTGAAGCTTAGACTACTTGTAATAGAGTTCTAGCTAACCTGTTTCATGCCATAGGTAGTGTATCCGTCGTTGACAAAGACATATCGTCTGAATCACCTCTTATACGCATTTTCTGGTTTAATGTGCGGACTATATACACTTAGGTTATGGTTTTCAATACTTGCAATGTTAGATAATGATTTATTCATGTTGTGATTGCCGTTACACATGCCAAATGTGCTATCCATTTTGTTTTCCGAATACGTATACTTTATATTGTAAATACTGTATTTCATGTATATGTTAGAATACATGTATGCATATGGAATCTGTTGATTTGGTTGCCATGATTAATTATCGTTGTTATATGCCTGATATGTATACGGCAACTCTTTGGCGAAAGGACTTGCCCTAATATGCAATAGAGACGACTTACGTGATGTATGTTGAATAGTGTAACCTAAGTGTTTGAATAAATGCCTAAGTGAATTAGTAGTTAGTAAAGTGTGATTGCTAAGGTGGTTGAGATATGGATCTTCATCACTATACTAGAGTGTATGATTTCCTCCATGAATCATGTGACTTAGATTTTCCATGTTAAATGAGTGTATGATTTCCTCCATGGATTGTGTATTTAGTTGAATCATGATAAATGAGTGTATGATTTCCTCCATGGATTGTGTATTTAGTTGAATCATGTTAAATGAGTGTATGATTTCCTTCATGGATTGTGTATTTAGTTGAATCATGTTAAATGAGTGTATGATTTCTTACATGTACTGTTTACATTCAAGTTATACTCCATGATTGTTCATATGGATGCGGGATATAAACCATATGCTAGTTATTAGATTTGTATGTGATTGGGGCTGTACTACAGTCCAGGTAATCGAAAACTTTTCTGTAAATAGTGGTTGAGGTTGTTTTCACCACACAGGATGAGTTTAGCGAATCTGAGTCGTGCTTGGGATGTTCGACAGTGGTTAGGCCACACGGAGTGCTTATGCATTCCATGTCGTTCAACTCAACGTGCGCTTGGCCTAGTTGAGCTTATTAACTAATCCGATTGATCGATGTTTGTTCACCATGTTTGGTCGCTACTGTTTGAATCTAAGGCACTGAGCTTACCAGTGAAACTTCCGTTAACCATGGTACCAAGATCCCCTAAGACTCATGAGCCGGGCATGATGGTATGGGACACCGTGGTCGAGCTGTCAACCTACGTTGGGGCCACAAACCTTCCTGTAGTGACCAGTGAGCACCCTACCCTGAGCAGATTATGGTGGTATGGGACACTATATTCTTGCTGTCGGCCCACACTGATTGGTGACGAGCCCTCTGTAGTGAGCTGGAGATTATCCTGACACTGCATAAGGGTGACGAGTCCTGTTGTAGTCTTGAGGATATAAGTAGGCATGTATTGATAAGGTGATGGGGGAGTGGTGTAACGATTGCGCGCAACAGCCCTGACAGCCCTTGCAGCGACCTAGAACCGTAATATCATATGAGAATCCCTAGGACTAACGACCCTAGAATGGATCAATGTTGGGAATTGATACAAGGGAGGTATCTTATCTTCCCAATCCTGTTGTATGAAAAGGACTAATAAGAACTTGGTAAGCATGTTCATCTCATTGCATTGCATATGCTAATGGGGTTGGTGATAGAGCACTGAGGAAGTGATTCATGCCGTGATCGTTAGATGATGTGGCAGAAGGGATTGTGGTGAGGGCATGCATCATTCTTCATATCATCCTTGCATTAATAAGAGTATCTAGGACCTGTTTGATTGTACTACCTTATCATTACTGCTTGATTGGATTGATAACATGTTAACCTCTGTTGTATAGTACCATTGAGTTGATCACTCACTCCCACGTTCTGGGACGGTGTTTAAACATCATCCAGATTCTAACTTAGCTGCAGGAGATGACGATTCTTGTGAGGCAGAGCCAGACTTCGACGAGGATGAGGAGGCGTTCTCATATATGCAGTTCTTAGGCGGGTTCATGTGAGCCTCGTCCTGACCAGCTGGGATTTTCTGGGATATGTACTTGATGATTTTTGTATAGTTGATACATGTATTTTTGAGACACAGATGTATATATTGCCCTAGGCAGAGCACACATCATTTGAGAATTTATTTTGAATTATATATGTATTTAAGTCTTCCGCTTAGATTTCCTCAATATCCCTGAATTATGTCTGCTAATCTGCCTTGATCTATTTCATATTTTATGCATCAATACAGACAACATACAATCATCATCAAATATGTTGCATAGGTGATGTTTTGGAACTCGGGAGCTGAGTTATGTTCGACCCCCGAATTTTAGGGTATTACAGTTACTGAGGCCCACCGTGATGTGTATGAGGCCCGTTATTGAGGCCCACCTTGACGTGTATGAGGCCCGTTATTGAGGCCCACCGTGATGTGTATGAGGCCTGTTGTTGAGGCCCACCTTGACATATATGAGGACCATATGATGAGGCCCATTTGATGTATTTGAGGCCCATGGGTTGAGGCCCAATGGGATGTATACCAGGTCTATTGTTTTGTGTGATTCCACCATGGGTTATGTAATGACATTTATGGCAGGCCATGCCTTGGGAGCAATGTTGGTTTGATGTCCACATTGTAAGAATAATGTTGGTTAAATGTCCGCATTATAACTCTCCCTAGGGCCCATTGATAGGTCCATACTTGTTGTGTGTAGGCCATCAATGCCCATCTTTGTTGTGAGGATAGTCCATCACCGTATAAAATGCTTAGTATAACTCTATGATTCATGCTCATACACATCATATGTATGCTTGATATGAGGAATGTTTTATCATAGCATAAGCCGTTGGGCTTAGACATTTATAGGACTACTTATGAGACAGAGTGCCCACATTATCGCGTAGTACGTGCAAGATTGCTACATGACTGGATAGTGTGACTCATGTATCTCGCATACATGTGACTTGATCATTACAAGCCCTAGTGACATCAGGGCAATAGCCTCCATAGACACATCATGGATAGCTAAATGAGACACCAGAAATAATTGGTTCTAGCACTGTGGGCACTTACGATGTCCTTAGTTGAAAATCCCAGAATCTCCAAGGCCAGGAGGTGCCCCAACATCTAGACCGAGTGGAACATGAGCGCCCGAGTGCCGAATACCAGTAGGCCACGTCTCCCATTGTGTTGTGGTTGGTTGGGAGGGGGTGTGGACTTATCCGCCCAAGTGAGGGGGTTATAAGCTAGGATGAGTATGAACAACTCGTAAATGGGTCTGCTATCGACGAGTGGAGTAGGTATTGGCAGACTGCTAGCTAGGCAGATAGTGAGGTCTCTTCCACTCACAGGACTGTGCAGCTAGGGAGGAGATAGTAGGTGTGGAGTGTAATAGACCTCGATGATTTCTCCAGAGAGCAACCATACTGATATGTGGACTTATTGAGCAGGAATTGCATATCCATTCATTCATTCAATCACTATCCACTAGGCCTGGTGGTGCGTAACTTTTGTTACGTGTACCTTCGCATGACCTGAATTTCGGTTGAGCGCCCGACTAACCTGAGATCAGCAGTTTACCACATTGTGTGTGACTATTAAAATTTAGGTATGGGACTGGTTTGGATAGAATTTCCTTGTGATGGACCCTATAGCCTGTGATACTTCGTACTATCATCCCGACTTCACATTCCAGCATGGTCATTTCATTCGCACCGCATATTACAATGTATCCGCAGTACTTAGCATTTTGGGTTACTATATTTTTTCACTTATATGGCCTAGATGGACTTAGTAGGATTTGCATATTGCGTTGCATCATCGGCATCTGATATTTGGCTTCCGCATTTGCATAGCCGACCCACATTGCGTATTCTGTTATTGAATGATTCATGGACTTACCATTACATTTCCGCTTACTCTGATATCATATGATTCATGATCTTATCATTTTTCTCGCTTATCTCGATGATGTATGATTTATGGGCTTTATTGTATACTTGGCACTTACCTTACACACACTTTTACCACCCTCTCCACTTTCTATAAGCTTATGCACGATAGATACGTGCAGGTGGTGTTGGGTTACAGCAGCGTTGAGCTTGGAGCGTGCAGTTATCTTCTGGAGCTTTAATTTCGATATACGTATTTTCCTTTCAGCATTATATTCAAATAATTATATTAGTGGATATGTGATGATGATGTTGCCTTTATGATTTGGGTAAACTTGTGGTTATACTTTTTATGAGACAAATATACGTTGAAAAATCCTCCTTGTAGGATCCTAGGATCGGAACCTAGCGTATGTACACTGGGGGCCGATAATGGGGTACTACAGAGGCTGTCGGCATTGGGTTCGGTGATCGGGATTCCTATTAATTCGATTTTTAGGTTTGGGGCGTGATAAAAGTTGGTATCAGATATAACTTGGGAATACCTAAAGATAACATCACATATCTGCTGATAGCTACCCTTTCACTCTATGATTATTGAGAACTTAGAATGGTTAGATCCCCGAGTTTGAATTTTATTAGAGATTTTCTGATATAGCTCCCTACCGTTGAGATTGTGAGGCTACATAATATTTTAGTTTCGATCATTTCTGATTAGAATCCGAGGTCCAATTGGATCATCGTAGTGTTGATGTGGCATTTTGGGAGCAGGAGGCAAAGATTCACAGGCGTTGTCCCATCTCTTAAGTATTTGATTATGTTGGCATGTTGTGTTCAGATAGGATTTCCCTCCTTTGGGTGAACTCTGTATTGACCATGTCATGTTTTAAATTTCGAAGATGAAATTTTTATTAGGTGGGGAGAGCTGTAAGACTCGTATCCTATCCTGTACTGTTCCGTCGACTCCCGTGATCCTTCCCGATGAATTTCGGTGACTTGTGACCTATAATTGATGTTTGCGAACGGCCCTAAGTCGTATCCCGTAGATCTGAGTCGACATAATCCAAGACTTATACCATTGCGACCACACCGTCGCCACGACTCACGCACCGATCCGATAACCTGGCTAAGAGATGTGAGCCGGCATTTATTTTGAGAAAACGTCGTGCATTTGCAATCCCAAGAGAATCTCTATAATATGTCAAATCAATCCCATCAATTACCTCATGTCAAGTACAAGAGCACCCATACTTCCTTTCTCCACAAGTCAAGCAACCACCAAGTCAACTAACCTCTCATCTCACATCCATCACCCATGACTCTCTCCTTACAACTACCCATTCTCTCTCTCTCTCTCTCTTCACACATTTTCCAAGCTAGAAAGAGTGGTGGACGTCCAACATTTCTAAGGAGAAAAAATGCATGTGTGGCCCATTTTCCCATCCCAAAATCCTTCATCTTAGTCGTTCATTTCTCATCTTCCACCATCAAAGTGAAGCACAAGGAGATCGGCTTTCCGATGGACCAAGAAGATCGAACGGTGGGTGCTTCTATAGATTAGTTTTCATATTTTTATGATGGGCCAAGTGAGACCTACCGATCGATGGTATGGATCTCACTTTGGACCTTAAGATGTGGCCGATGGCCCACCTTGATCTTCATGATGATGAGAACAAGAATTGCAGCATAAGGGCCCATAAATACGGCAATGTTATCCTGTAAAGAAATAGTATAGAATTAGATGTTAATGCACTTGATCAGATTGCACATAAAGTTCATATTAGAGTTACAGTTTAACAAAGGTTTGCACTGCCATGCATGAATGTTAAGGAAGTTTAGAAGAACTCAGAATCTAATCAAGCCCTTTTCTTTTCCTTTGTAACAGAATATGTACAATCTTATTGAAACTAATCAATGAATTAAAGGAGGGTTTGAAAAAAAAATAGAAACAACAATATTCATTTAATGAGATGGCTTTCACGGTCTACAAACTTCTTATATAATGACATTATAAAATCTAGTAGCATAAAACAAAAGCCCATTAAATTCCTGGGTTCTATAGTTTACGTGAATTTGCAACCATGAAGCATTTATAAAGTTTTAGAAATTTATTTTCACGATATTGGCAAACTATTTTTATTGGCAGTGTTTAGCCAAATCAACTTTTAGCCAAAGTCATTTCCATAATAGCTTCCATAATCCATTATAGACCTCTAAATCACTAGCCACAATATCTGTCTTATTCCTAACCTCACGTTTCAAGAGCAACACACAATGCCTTTGGTACAAGCAAGGTTCTCCAACAAAGCTGGCTTCTTAACAACCCTCCACAAAATAATCTCCTCTCTATAATGTTGCATTTAGTGCAAGAATAAAATCCATATACAAGTTTCTCAAATTGGTGCAAGTCAACTCACTTTTGTTTAATTCCAATAAAGATGCATTTAATAAGGTAAAATATGCATGCTTAGATTTTCACACAAATAAGATCAAATCCAATATTTCCCCCCCTAAAACCTGAAAATCAGAAACTTTTCTCATGATTATAGAGATTTATCATCATCATCTAAGCCTTGCTCAATTATATTTATAATTTTTGTAAGTCTACTTACAATTATCATTGGCTCTTAATCTATTACCATGAAAATCTTAAATATCACCTGATAATGCTCCTTTAATAAAGCTTGATTGGAATGAATAATTTGGTGAAGATCAATGTCCATGAGCTCATAAACAATGTACACATCATTAAATGTTTCCCTATAAGGAGGTGATATTATATCTTTGATAGCCACAACCTATATGATAGAGAAAAATGCAACTGATACAATCTGTTACAATTCAAGAAAAAGAAAAAAGATTTGTGGTTGCACCGATATTCTAGTACATTATGAACGTGCAAGGTGGATTTACCCTATGGCTGGATGGTTGGATCATCAAGGACCTCATCCATCATGTGTGCTATCCATCAATGGATTACTTTATAGCATCGTGATCATGTTTAAAGGATAAAACTAGATTTCAAAAGAGATAAGGAAAAGGTACTCACCTGGAGATGGTTTGGTTGAGTTGGACCTACCTCTTGATGGCTTGGATCTTGTGACGAAGGGTCCACCAATTTCTCTCTCTCTCTCTCTCACACACACCAACTAGTCTCTCTCTCACACACACAAACCGATTTTAACCCGAGTTTGGGAGGAAAAAAGAAAATTATGAGGGAACGTGCATAGGCATTCATTTTTAAGCGGCGGAAGACTTTAGCACACGTGCGGCTAGGAACATGCATGAGTTTTGAGTGGCTACCATGATGTACGGGTCATATCTACACCGTCAATCCATTTTTTCATATCATTTTCGGATATAAGCCTAAAAATGATGCGAATCCAAGGATCAAGTCGACTACATAATCAAGATTAAGGTACAAGTGGACTATGCAATCGGGATTAAATTCTTACCATTAAAAACTTCTTGGGGCTCACAGAAACTTTGGATGGAGCTGATATTTGCATTTTATCTTCTTATTGGTTTATGTATCTTTATGAAGATGTTGGATAAAAAAATGAACATGACAATGGGCCCTATAAAAGTTTCAACGGTGAGAATCGTTATCACTGCAACTTCCTATGGTGTGGTCCACTTGAGCCTTGGATTTGCCTCATTTTTTTTCTTGTATCCTAAAATTATATGAAAAAAAGGGATGGACGGTGTGGATAAGACCCATACATCATGGTCTCAACTCAAACATAGGGTGTCATTGCTAACTGGATACAGCAAGGTAAGATGCAATCCATGTCCTTTCAAATTCCGCCGCCTAAAAAGGGAGTGGTTTAGCTGGAAGCGTATTTCTTGTGAAAGCCTTGTGCATGTAGTTCCGCATGAATTACCTATGCTGGAAAGGTGGGGCCTATCGTGATGTTTGGGAGAAATCTTCCCCTTCCATCCATTTTGTGAGATAATTTTGAGACTTGTTAGCAAAAATAAAAAGGATCCAAGACTCAAGTGGGCCACAAAAGGAAAAGGTAGGTAGGGAAATTCCTACCGTTGAAACCTCCCTGGGTCAACATTAATGTTTACATGCCATCCGCATCTTTCATAACATCATTCCTACTGTGATAAACTAAAAACACACACATTATCTCGAATCAAAACTTCTGTGACCCCATGAATATTTAAACTGTGGACATTCAATCCTCACATTTTCAGAACACTTGAGTATTGGATCTAGCTCATTTTTTCCCCATGTCATAACATGTCACGCCCCAAACCTAGAAATCAGATTCACAAGAATCTCGATCGCTGAATTCGGTGCCGACAGCCTCCGTAGTACCCCATTCTCGGCTCCCAGCGCAACATACGCCAGATTTCGATCCTGGGATCCTACAAGGAGGATTTTTTTTTTGAACGTACACTTGTCTTATAATAAGCATAACCACAAGTTTACCCAAATTATAAAGGAAACATCATCATCACATATCCACTAATATAATCATTTGAGTACAATGCTGAAAGGGAATACATAAATAAAGAAAAATCAAGCTCCAGAAGACCACTGCATGCTCCAAGCTCAACACTGCTGTAACCTAACATCACCTGCACGCATCTATCGTGCATAAGCTTATAGAAAGCTTAGAGGGTGGTGTAAGTGTGTGCATAAGGCAAACGCCAAGTGTACAGTATCAGGACAATGCGGAAGTATGTGGTAAGTCCATGAAAATACCAAGGCTATGTAATGCAAGGAATGATGCGAGATATGGATGCCATCGGCCACACCGATGCAATGCAAGGCCTACATAGCCAAATGTCATATGCGAAATGCAATCCAAGAAAGTCGGTACTCCTCAAATACGTATATCAGTATAGTTCCTCTCTGGATATCACCGGGGTCTAATACACTTCGCAGAGACTGCCACCTCCCTAGCTGCACAGTCAAGCAAGCGGATAAGACCTCACTATCTGCCTGACCAGTAGTATGCCAATACCTACCCGGCTCGTCGATAGCGGACTCATTTGCGAGCTAGTCAAACTCAGCCTAGCTTATAGCCCCCTCACTCAGGCGGATAAGGCCACACCCCCTTCCAACCGACCACGACACAGTGGGAGACGCGGCCTACTGGTATTCGGCACTCGAGCGCTCATGTATTCACTCAGTCTAGACGCTGGAGCATCTCCTGGTACCAAAAAGGTTCTGGGACTTTCACCCAAGGACATCCTAAGTGCCCACAGTGCTAGAATAAGTATTTTCGGTATCCAATACGGTCATCCACGATGTACCTGTGGAGCCACGGCCCTGATGTCGCTAGGGCGTGTAGTGATCAAGTCACACGTATGCGAGATGCATGAATCACACGTCAAATCATGCAGAAGTCCAGCGCGTACTGCGCAATCATGTAGGGCACTCAGTCACATAACGAGTCCCATAAATGGTCTGCCCAATGGCGTATGTTATGATCAGTCATTACTCATATCAAGCATACATATGATGCGTATGGGCATGAGTCATGAGGTTATACTAAGCATGTTATAAGGCAATGAATAGCAACGGGTATGGACCTATCAATGGGCCTTAAAGAGAGCTACAATGCGGACATTTAACCAACATTGTACGTACAATGTGGACGTCAAACCAACATTTTTTTCTAGGCACGGCTTGCCGTAAATATCATTTCACGAACCATGATAGACGTACATTGCAATGGACCCTAAGGACATCCACTGGGCCTCGATCCCTAGGCCTTGGATATATCAAATGAGCCGAATTGCGTGGGCCTTGCATTCTTCAAATGGCTACGTTAATGGGCCTCGCCAAGGAGCCTTATGTACATTGCAATGGTCCATGACTCATGGGCCATGAAATACATCAAAGTGGGACTACACACATGAGTTTTAAATATGTCAAATGGGCCATTCCATTTGCGCCCCTTGCACATCAAATGGGCCTGATCCCATGGGCTTTATATGTACCAAATGGGCTTAGATCCCGTGGGCCTTATATAGAATAAGTGGGCCGGATCTCATGGGCATTGTATATATCAAATGGGCCGAAACCCATGGGCTTTAGATATGCCAAATGGGCTTAATCCCATGGACATTACACATGCCAAATGGGATTAATCCCATGGTCTTAGATGTGCACCAAGGTGGGCCTAAATGAATGGCCATAAATGGGTCAACATGGCCCTATACACATACCATGGTGGCCCATTTGAACCATAGATCTGGTTCATTTTGGCACAAGCCATGAAATAATTTTACAACAACAAATAAATGGGCGGTTTGGATGAAACTCATGCATCATGGTAGACTCCCATGTGGGCCCACTATAACATTTATTTTCCATCCAATCCTGGGCCCACTGAAATGCTTATTTGCCACCCAACCTGTTGTTAGGGCCGCGTGGCAAGGGGCCTACCAAAAATGTTTATTTTACATCCCACCTGTTGATAAGGCCATGTAGCAAGGGACCCACCAAAATGTTTATTTTCCATTCAAACCTGCTGATGAGGTCATATAGACCCAGGGCCCACCGTAATGTATATTTTTTTTTTTACCCAACCTGGGCCCACTGTACTATTTATTTGCATCCAAACTGCTCATTGAATTACATGGCCTAGGGCCCACTGTAATGTTTATTGCCATCCAAACCCATTCATAACGTCACGTGGCCAGGGGCCCACGTGATGGACGGCGTGGACATAACACATACATCTGAGTGGGGGCCACCGTCCACTGCCGTGGACGGACGGCGTGAGTGAAACACTTGCATCACAGTGGGTGTCATCACCCACTGTTTTGACGGTGTGGTAAGCCACACATACCATAGTGGATCCCATGTAGGGCCCACCAAAGTTTTTATTTGCAATCCAACCCGTCCATTACGTATGTCCCACCTGTTTGAGGGTTCGCACCAAGTTTCAGCCACATTAAAAATTCAGGTAGGCCCCACCAAGTGTTTTTGTATGATTTAGGCATGTCTTCACATGATTTGGATGGTATGGCCCCCCTGAGTTCAGTTTGTGGATGATTTTTGGAGCCAACGCACCATTCAAGGGGACTTATTAAATGAACGGTATAGATGTAAAACATACATCATGGTGGAGTCTACAAGTGGGCCAATGCGGCCACGCTTTTTAACGTGGACGTCTCTGGACGTCATGGCACAAAGTCATATCAAAAAAGAAAATTATTTTTTTATCCTAGGTGGGACCCACATTAAACAGATCTACCCCGTCCATTGCATGTGTCTCACAAAATTAAGGGTCCAAACCAAGTTTCAACCACGTCCAAATTTTAGATAGGCCCCACCAAATGATTTTGTATGTTTCAGGCATGTCTCCACATGATTTTAGATGGTATGGCCCACCTGAGAATCAGATTGGTCCCAAACTTTGGCTCAATGCCTAAAATAGTCTGAGAAAGGTGGTGGACGGCTTGGATCAAGCAAATACCTCAAGGTGGGGCCTGCATCAGTGGCCCACTGTAAAAGTATACTTTTTCCCTTTCTTTTTTTTTTAAGTGCAATGTGTTAACGCTGCCAGTCCAGCGTCCAGAGACGCTGGACGGCGTGCTTTAAACAGATACAACACGGTGGGTCCCACAGGGACATGGTCCACGTTCACCAAGGTGGGTCCCACATGATCGTGGCCCACCTTGCATGTACATATATATATATATAATAATAAATATCATTTATCTAATATGTAGTGGGCCACACCATTTGATGGATGGAGTAGATTTATCATGAATCGGTGGGGCCCACTTCATTTTAGGAGAAGGATAAGGAGAGAGAAAGAGAGAATAAGAGACGGTGATGGTGGGGCCTCGCTACTATGGGCCCCACATGATACAAATTACACACAAAAAAAAATGGGTCCCACAAACAAGTGGTCCCTAAAAAGAAATTTAACGGTGGATCACCCACCTCTAAGCCTCCTCCTTGCTCCCTTGGCCTCCAATGCTCCTTGCCTTCGCCTTGGACGGTGGATGATGGACCTTTGATGGTGTGGATGAGAGATGAGAGGGTGGGCCACACTTGGCTTTTGGAAAAGCTTGGGAATGCTTGGACGTGTGAAATTTTTTCTTGGAGAGATTTTTTTGAGAATGAATGAGAGAGAGAGGGGAGTGATGGGTGAAAAAGGGTGATGGAGTGATGTGTGATGGGTTTGGTGATGGATGAGTGGACTTTGGGTTGCTTGTGTAAGAGAAAGGTATGGGCATGACATGGGTTAGTTGTACTTGGGTATGGAGTGACTTGACTTGTACTTGACATGAGTGATTGATTGATTGATGGGACATCTCGTAGAGATTCCCTCGTAATTCGCAACGCGCGGTGTTTTCTCAAACTGAACGCGGGCCCACATCTCCTGGTCTGGGTATCGCCTCGGCGCGTGAGACGCGGCATCGGAACCGCGGCGACAGCGCGGTCGCACTGGTACAAGTCTCATGTCGAACTAACTCAGACCGACAGAATCCGTTTCAGAATTTCGCGCAACGCCGGTTACAGATCGCGAGTCGCCGGAAATCGATCGGAATTACCGTGAAAGTCTAAGGAACAGTACGAATTAGGATACGGGTTTTACATAACATGATCTCAAAAAATAGATGGATGGGGTGGATTTCTCATAAAGATCACAGTGGACGCCACATAGGTTCTACCTAAGGATCTTCATGCGAAAGGCTTTGGCAGGAAATCCAGGAAACGGATCGACTGTGCAAGCCGATTGCATAATTGCGTAGTAACTTAGTACGCGCTTATTGAGTAAACTTTGTGGGGTCCACCCTGATTTATATATTTTATCCACTCCTTCCTTCCATTTTACCAGATAATGTTAGGGCCTAAGCCCAAAAATAAAGCATATTTAAAGCTCAAATGGACCACACCATAGGAAATAGTGTGAATTAAAAATCTACCATTGAAAACTCTTAAGGGCCACAAAAGTTTTGGATCAATATTATTTTTGTGTTTCCCTTTCATCCATATTTTTTTTAATCTTATGAATAGGTTGGATGATAAATAAACATCACTGTGGGGTCAGCAAGGTTTCAATGGTGGAAATCATTATTTCCACTATTTCCTGTGGTACGGTCTACTTCACTTTGGACATGGTTCAATTTTGGTCTCAACCCCTTATATGAGCTAGTAAAACTGATGGACGACATGGAATAAAAACATATCATGGTGGGGTCCATATAACACCAACCACTAGCCACCGGTAACTAGCCAAACTGCGTCCGGATTAGTTGGTGTACCACACAGAGGGAAATGGATTGGTTACTCCCCCGACCACCAGCCATGTGGGCCCCACTATGAAGTATATCTTTTATCCATGTCATTCGTCCATTTTTACAGATCATTTTAGGGATTGATACTGAAAATGAGACGAATATAAATCTCAGGTGGGCCACACAATAGGAAAATAATAGTGATTGGATATCCACCATTAAAATCCTCATAAGGCTCACTATACTGTTTATTTAACATCCAATCTGTTGATTAGGTCATACAGATCTAGATGAAGGTAGAAAATAAAGATCAACTTGATCAAAAAATTATGGACCTTAAAAAGTTTTTAATGGTTAGCGTTCAATTAACATTGTTTCTTTAATGTGGTCCACTTGAGATTGACCCCCAAAAATAGATGGACGACATGGATGATGCTCAATATTGATTTAAAAGAACTAATGGATGGCCTGGATACTTAATACATACATTAAGGCGGCCCCCATGGTAAGCCTACTTTAAGGTGAAAGCGGATTGGTTGGTGTACCACACACTAGCTATATAGCTGGTGTATTGACGTCAGTAAGTTCTGTGGGTCAAATCATGAGGTATATGTTATATCCAAACCATCCATCCATTTGACGAGCTTGTCTTAAGGCTTGAGCCAAAAATTAAGACAAATCTAAAGATCAACTAGACCACAATACGAAAAACTTTGGGGGATTGAATGTCGACAATTGAAACCCTTTTGGGTGTCACAGAAGTTTCGGATCAATATGAAATTTATTTTTCCTCATGCATGTATTTTTAACCTTATTAACATATTGGATGGAAAATAAACATTATGGTAGGCCTTAAGAATTTTTTAATGGTGAAATCTGTAAGCCCCGTATCCTAGACCGTACCGTTCCATAGACTTTCGCGGTCTTCTTGGTTGAATTTCGACAACCTTCGACCCTTAACTGACATTGGTGTGCAACCTTGCGTCATACACCGTCAACCCGAGTCAACTCAACCCAAGATTTGTACCCTAATGACCGCACCATCACCGTGATTCTAATGGTGCGACTCGAGGGCCGATCTGATACCCTGGTGAGGAGATGTGGGCCAGCGTTCGGTGCAAGGAAAATGCCGCGCGTATGAATTCTGAGAGAATCTCATGACTTGTCACATCAATCAATCAATCTCATCATATCAAGTACATGTCAAGTACACATCACCTTTCACCCTTTCCCAAGCAAGCCCCAAAGTCAAAAAGTTCTTACACAGGCCATACTTCTCTTACACCATTTGCCACAAAATTTAAAAAAGGACTCTTACACTCATCACTCACCACATCCATCCATCACCCATCTCTCTCTCTTTTTACAACCCTCCCTCTCTCATTTCATTTCTCAAATTCTCTTTCCAAGCAAGAGCGAGCACCATACGTATGAGCCTCTCCAAGCTTTCCTAAGCAACAAAGGTGGCCCACTTTCTACCCTCTCATCTTCCATCTCAACCATCCAAAATTCATCTCCTCCGTTGAAATTGAAGCTAAGGAGCAAAGGAAGTCAAGGGAGCAAGAAGAAGATGGTGGATGATCTTAAATCTCCACTCCTTTATTTTCTTTGTAATGTAATGGCCCACTTATGGTGGGACCCACCTTGATGTAGGTTTTGTATGCAAGAGGGGCCCATAGTGGCGGGGCCACTCCATCTTCGCCGATGTCTCTCTCACCCTCTCTCTCTCTCTCTCTCTTTGTCTATCTCCATTGTATTGCGGACCCCACTATTATGTACGATGTACGTCGTCTCATCCGTAGGTCCCACCTTGCCGATCACCTTTGGGTGGGCCTGGATGTAGGAGAAACACAAATATCATGTTGATCTAAAGGTTAGGTGGGCCACGTCCCTGTGGAACCCACCACGAGGCTTATGTTATATCCAGCCTGTCCAGCGTCCCTGGGATGCTGGACGTGCTAACAGTGGAGTGTGAACTGCAGTGGGTGTGTTGTTGATGTTTTAATTTAAACCAATTTGATTTAAATGATTTTAAACTAACAAGTATACAAATCAGATGTAGATATGGTACGTATTACGAGATCGTTCCCATAAGGACTGGTTATCACAATTCGAAATTTGAGACTCTTCTTAACTAATCCAACAAATATTTGAGCTAGTGATTAAGAAAAATAACCTAAAAGGATAACTGAGAGCAATGAGTAAAATCTAATCAAAGAGAATATTAGGACTTTCGAATCCACCCCTAATTATCCTAACCTTTATTTTACCTGTTGATTCACCCTAATTCATATTGATATAAAATTTAATAAACAAAGCACACCCCATGTCCTTGGTCGGGCACACAAAATGTATAATCTTTTAAAGCATATAGATCACATATTTCCATCCATGGTCAGGCATGGAGAGATGTAGATTCTTGTTTCTTCCTCTATAGGAGACCTGTTCATGGTCAGACACAAGCACCTAGTTAAGATTCCAAACAACATCCATATCTAGACTTTGGTCGAGCTCATATAATGAAGAAGCATGAAAATTACAGTAAAGCACACTAGAAAAAGAAACAAATCAATCAGAATAGATGAATTCAACATAGACAAGGGTTATTTAAATTAGGGGCTTCATCACAGCCCTAGCTACAAGATTAGCAATCCATAATTTCAAATAAAAAGAAGAAAAAAATAAGATTTAGGCGCTAAGAACATCTCCCTTCTTCCTTCCTCTCTCTCTCTTCTCTTTCTCCTCTCCCTAGCTCTCCCCAAGCTCAGGCTCCCCCGCTCCCCACGTCCAAAACCCTCTTTTATAGCTGCTGGAGGCGGTGGAGGAGCTGTCGCAGCAGTTTTACACACGCAACGAAAGCTTTTTCACAGCCAAGTTTGGTGCCTTAAAAATTACCACTTTTCCCGCTGAATTTTTAAAGAAACACCATCTCTTAGGACTTTTTTTGGGTCCTATACATGATAGATGGTTCAGATCTGTCATATGATCAAATATGGTGGGCCACAACCACCTGAAAAAGTCAGTTTTCACAGATGTGTGAAACCTTTCGCACTTTGAACCCTGCGTGGCTCAGTGGGCCCCACAGAGGTGTTTTCATGGAAATCCACCCCATCCATTGGATTCAGGATGAAAGTTTAGTCAAGAATGGGTGGTTTTTAACGTCCATTGATGTTGCCGAGAGAAGAAATCACAATAAAAATAATTTTGAACATCATAGAACTGCCCGTTTGTGGCCTCTGTATCGCACACGTGTGTGTGTATGTTTTGCAAAGTAACAACATGGTTTTGTAGCTCTCGAAGCCCTCTACACGGTGAACGGCTTGGATCATCCATACGGGCAATGGGTGGGGCCCACTAGCTTTCGCAAAACGGATGCAGGCCATTCATTTGCTGACGCTAAAACTACAATTGTCGTGGTTGAGAAGGAGACGGGTCAGCGTGTAGTTTGACCAAGGTGGTGGTGCAGTGCATGGCTGGTGCATTTGTGCACATGCACGCACCATGTAATGGAGAGTCTACTATGATGGTTCTAAGAAATCCAATCCGACCATCCTTTTTCACATATTATTTAAACCGTAGAGATAAATTTTGAAGCATATCCAGATAGCATGTGGGCCCACTTAAGGAATTAAGAGGCTGATCTATCCGTTGGCCCACCTTTTGAGATATTCAAATGCTGAAATTTTACATGTATGGTTAATTTATGGTCCCCAGACCATGTATGATGTTTTGAGTCAATCGGATGGCGGAAACCCTGTGATCTTTCATTCTGAACCAATTTTGGGTCTCTTTAACGTGAACGGCTTGATTTTCTCGGGTCACTGGCATGTAAATTCTTCAATATTGGTCCTCTGGAGTTCGTCCCTCGCCTTGGTTACTTCAAAGCATCAAATTCATGCTTTTAATATCCTTTTTCAATCAACGCTCCTTATTTCATCCTGTAATAAAAACACAATTAAAATATGGCATTAAGCATTATCATATACGTAAACTTAGGCAATAATCAGGGTCTGATATGTAATATTTGACCCTCATTAGTTGCCATGGATGTGAGCTAACGGTGGGGTCCATGGGACCCACTCCCGTCCTCCACCCATCCAAATGGGCCACACCCCGATGTATGTGTCTTATCCAAACCGTCCACCATTCTGGATGGTGGGCCATGTACCTGTGGGGCCCACTTCTACACCCTAATCCATAGCTCACTGGCAAACTGGGTGGAGATACAATGGTGGGATTGTAACACCCTGAAAATCGGGGGTCGTGTATAAACTCAACTCTCGAGTTCCAGACCGTCACTTATGCAACAAAAATGATTATGATTCAATGTTGTCTGAGTTAAAGCATTCACACGAGTAAAAGTATACCAAAACTGCAATTCATACTTCAGATCCAGTGATAAAAGCAAGCGAAAGACTAAATAATATATATATCACTGTATGGAAGAATAAAGTAGATGTCAACTGTCACTAAAGTATGAATACATCACTGAGTCTCATATACATGTAAATGACAAAAATAAATGTCCAAAAGAGTCCTACTATGAAGTCCCGTCAACCTAGGTCACCTAAGAAAAGCCATCATAGTACTGCATGTATGAGAACTCGTCCTGGTCCTCGTCAAATTCTGGCTCTGCCTCCTGGATCTCAGCATCACCTGCATCTACAACAGGGTCTGGTGGGTGTTGCAAACACCATCCCGTAACGTGGGAATGAGTGATCAACTCAGTGGAATCATAGAGCAAAGATTAGCATGTTCATAAATCAATCATGCGATAATAGTAAAGCAGTAAATCAGACAATCCTAATACTGTTGTTAATGCAATATGACATGACGTGATGTATGCCCTCACTGACGATCTCCCTCATACGGCACCATCTTACGACCGCGGCATGCAATCAACCCTCAAGTTCTCCACATCTTCCAGGCACATGCAATGGTATGGTGATATGATTTTCAAGTTGTTATTAGTCCATTCAAACAGCAGGATTGGGAAACTAAGGTACTTCCCTTTTATCAATCCCAACACAGATCCTGTCTAGGGTCGTCACTCCTAGTAATCTCATACGATGTATATTTTATAGGTCGCTGCAAGGGCTGCCAGGGCTGTTGCTCGCACTCGTTGCATCACTCCCCCATCACCTTATCAATACAGGCCTACTGTACTCTACTTCTACTGGAGGGTTGTCGCCTCCCGTAGACTCAAAATACGCTCGCGGTCACTATAAAGGACTCGTCGCCTGATCAGTGTAGGCCGACAGCAAGAATATAGTGTCCCATACCACCATAATCTGCTCACGAGACTAGGTGCTCACTGGTCACTACGGGGAGGTTTGTGGCCCCAACGTAGGCCGATAGCTCGACCACGGTGTCTCATACCACCATGCCCGACTCATGAGTCTTTGTGGATCAAGGTACCATGGTTAACAAGGTTTACAATGGTAAGTTCAGTACCTAGGTTCAAGCAGTTATGACTCATGCAGGGTGAACATACATCGGCCAGTCGGGTTACTTGACGGGCTCGACTAGGGCGATCGCATCTCAAGTCGAACGACATGAGGTGCGTAAAATACTTCGTGTGGCCTAACCACTGCCACCAACTCCAGAACACGGCTCGCGTTCATCGACGCGTCATTCGTGGCCAAGATAAGCCAACCACGAATTCGCTCGGTTACCAACTGCCTGGACTAAGCATAGTCCCAAACAATTATGGAATCACATCAGCAAATCATATGAGAGTATTGGAATTGAAATACAACCATGTGAGCATGTTAACACATGTTATAACATACTACTTAAGTAAATCATCAAGCACATACATTTCATGCATATAATGAAATCATGCATATAGTCAACATGTAGGAAATCATTTACGTCAGCATATTAATTGAGAAATCAGTCTCAAAGTAATTCATAACACCATTTAATTCAATACATACTAATACAAGCATTTATACAAACACTTACACTACACACTTAAGTCTACATATAGTATGTCGACCCGAAGTGCGCATTTAGGTGAATCTCTTCGCCAAACTAATTATGTACGCATTCCTAACATTCTATGCAACAACAATTCATGTCAATCACATCAGCAAAATATGAATGAAATTAGCACTTCCTACAAATGACTAAAATGCCCTAAATCTCATATTCTTCGTTGATTTACGAAACAGGAAACGGACAGCATGTTGTACATGTCAAACGGCATTGCCGTCAATAATCTACTATTAAACGACATTGAAAGCTTTGGAAACAGTCAATCAAAGCTTCTAAAATCCGCACCTTGTCTCTTATGGATGTGTAAATTCGAACGGAGCATATACGCTTCGTCTACGGCGATAAGAGAACCTAATTTACAAGATACGTCAGCTAACATGCTATGAATCCTAGTAAACCTCAAATTAGAAACTTCTAGGGTTATTTCTTACCTGAAAATGCGAAGGAATCACCGGCCAGGTGATCAGAGGGTGTTGCTACAACACGTGCAACAGGCGGCACAAAGGCAGAAAAATTCTCTCTACTCTCTCTCACAAACTCTCACCTTTTCTCTCTCCCAATCTAGAGTTTCTCTCAAATTCAGATGGGAGAGAGAAGTGAGGGTTTCAACCCCTTTTATAAGCTTAAAAATGCCCAAAATAGGCTCAGGTACAAAGTTTACTTAGGGCATATCCAAATTGGGGCTGTATCGGTCCAAAAGATGATTTCTGGTGGTCCCCTGGCCGAATGCGATCGGACTTAAGCTCATGCGTACCGGATCTAGCACGCATCAAGTTTTCAGTCCGGCAGGGTTCACAGATCGCCCGTGGTGGTCCAGTTTCAGTTCAGCGGTCACCGCATGTAGATCAGGGCTGCAAGTCGCATGATATAAAATAGAAATTTTTCCTGATCCAAGGGTGTAATCTAGCTGAATTCTGACGGTCAGAACGCTTAATACTGACACGTCAAGTCGTGTGCCAGATTTAAATTTTAAATTCCAATTCTATCCCTATTCGCACTCTCTTCAGTTCGGGCTTAATGAAATAGCCTGTGATTATCGGTTGGACTTGATTTTCGAAATGATTGTCAAGTCTAGCTAGGCGGTTCTAACGGTCTAAGATAGGAGGTATCGGACTTTCGACGCGCGGTCTAAATCCAATATAAAGTTTCAAAGTGGTCCAGAGAACAAACCTGCTTAGAGTTTGATCCGAGGTTATAGAGTATTATAGAGTCATTGGTTCTACTCGATTTGGGTCTTGTAGAATGTATTTAAAGTGATCAGGGACTATTTCCCAGCTACTCTAGCGTTGCGCTAGCTAACTTAGACTTATTTTCTAAAGGAATTAATTCTACCCAATTTCGGGTCGAGTTGGTACTCGAGTCCAAGTATGGACTTTTCACGGGCATTACAGGGACCCACCCACGCCCATAGTGCAACTGGTGGACTGAGAGGAGATACCTCGTTTCAAACACTGGGGTCTTGGTATCGATCCCTATGGTGGTGGCTAACATGGGTGTGTACTGACATGGGTGTGGACTAACGATGGGGTCAAAGGACCCACCACGTTACCCATCCATTTTGGTGGGCCACATGATGTATGTGTTTTATCCAAACCATCCATTGCACCTAGACGGTTGGACCCACCATCCGTGTGGGGCCAATTTTTAAAGCCCAGACCCATAGCTCAACTGACAGACAGAGTGTAAGATACCTTGTTTCAATGGTGGGCCCATAGCTCCAGTGGTAGGTGGAGTGAAAGATACCTCGTTTAACGCTGAGATCTTGACACCTCTCCCTAGTGGCGTGGGGTCCATGGGACCCACCCACACACTCCATCTACTCTGTTGGGCCACACCATGTTACATGTGTTTAATCCGAACCGTCCACCGTCCCTGGGCCCTCCTTGACACATGTGGCTGTCCAGGCAGCCGTCTAGAGGGCTGGACGTCACTTGTTATAATATATATATATATATATATATATTATATTATATATTATATATGAGAGGGTGGCCCTACGTGTCCTACCCACCTCTCTCTGTTAACACATAAAGCTGCATGTGCAGCAACCAAATTTTTTTTTATATTAAATATTCCTATATATATTTTATACATATATATTTCATATGAAATGGTGGGCCCTACATGGGACCCACCTCACCCTTTAAGTGCTTAAAAAAGCTGCTCAGCAACAACTATATATATATATGCTTTTAATGCATAAAGCTGCTGTTGCAACTATAATGTATATATATTATTATATATATTATATACGTGGGCCCCACCACTAGGTACTGTACACAACAGCAAGCTCCGTGGGTCCCCCTTATTTTATCCACGTCATTTACTTGTGGGACCCACCCTTGATGCATGTGTTGCCTCCAAACCGTCCAACCATTTTGAAAGTCCATTTTAGAGCTTGAGGCTAAGAATGTGTCAAATCTAAGGTTCAAGTGGACACCACCACAAAAAAATAGTGGAGAGATGAATGCCCACCATTGAAGTCCTTTTTGGACCATGGTAGTATTGGATTAAGGTGATATTTTTTTTTCCTCCCAATCAACCTATGTGACTTTACTAACATACTAGATGGAAAATAAACTTGATGGTGAGCCTTGGGATTGTAAACGGTGAAAATCATTATCTCCACTACTATTTGTGAAATGGTCTAGATCCTTCAATATGATTTTTTTTTATGGGAATGTATGAGGCCCACCTTGTTATATGAAAGGCCCATGGGTTGAGGCCATTTGATGTACATATGGGGCCTAATTGGTGTGGCCCATTTGATACATATAAGGCCCATGTGATTAGGCCCATTTGATGCATTTTAAGGCCCATGGGTTATGACCCATTGCAATGCACATAAGGCCCGATGGTGCGGCCTATTAATGTAGCCCACTTGATGAGTATAAGGCCCATATGATATGGCCCATTTGATGTATTTAAGGCCCAATGGGATGTACATAAGGTCCATTGCAATGTGTGATCCCAACATGATTTATGTAATGACGTTTACGACGGGCTATGACTTGGGAGCAATTATGGTTTGACATCTACATTGCAAGTATAATGTTGGTTAAATGTTCACATTACGACTCTCGCTAGGGCCCATTGATAGGCCCGTACTTGTTATGTGTAGGTCGTCTAGGCCCATCTATGTTGTAAGGATAGTTCATTACTTTATTACATGTTTAGTATAGTTCCATGACTCATGATCATACGCATCATATGTATGCTTGATATGAGAAGTGACTGATCATAGCATATGCCTTCGAGCAGATTGTTTATGGGCTCCCGGTTAGGTGGTGTTGCCCTATATTAGCGCATGATACACGCAGGATTGCTTCATGACTGGATAGTGTGATTCATTCATTTCGCATTGTGTGACATGATTACTATACGTCCTAGCGACATCAGGGCCGTAGCCTCCACAGGCGTATCATGGTTGACAGGATTAGATACCAAAAATCTTGTTCTATATGGGGTGCTATAAATATTCCTGGGTGAAAGTTCCTAAACCTTTATGGTACCAAGAGGTTGCTCCAACGTCTAGACCGAGTGGGTACAGGAGTGCCGAGTACCTATTACCAGGAGGCCACGCTTTCTACTGTGTCGTAGTCAGTTGGAAGGGGGTGCGGCCTTACCCACCCCAGAGTAGGGGACAGAGCTAGGTTGATTTTGACCAACTCGAGGAATGGGTCCGTTATCGACGAGCCAAGCCCGATATTGGTAGGCGGATAGTGAGGTATCTTCCACTTGTCTTATTGCGCGTGATGGGGTGACAATCTGGTTTGGTACTAGACCCCGATGATATCCCAGATTTGAGCTGTATTGATATGTGGACTTAGATGAGAATTTGTATGCTTGACTTGCATCTTGCATCGTATAGCCTTGGTATGACCGACATCATTCATGTCTTGCAATCCATAGCCTTGGTACGGCTAATGGTATTCATGGATTCATCATCATGTTTCGCATTACTCTGATAATGCATAAATGCATTACCACCTTGCACACACACTTTCACCACCCTCTAAGCTTTCTATAAGCTTATGCACAACCATTGTGTGCAGGTGACGTTGGATTGCAGTAGCGCTGAGGCAGGAGCGCATATCAGATTAGCTTGTAGCTTTTGTCTATCATCATTGTATTTCCCTTTATGCTTATTGTACTTATAAAGTTTTTAATCATAGTGAAAATGTAATGATGTTTTTGGTTGTTGTTTATGGGTTATGCCTTTGGTTATACTTATTACGAATCAAACTGATGTTGAAAATTCTCCTCTTAGTATCCCAGGATCAGAACTTGGTGAATGGGCGCTGGGAGCCGAGAATGGGGTACTATGGAGGCTGTCGACGCCGGATTCGGCGATCGAGAATTTTGTGAGCCCGGTTTTCGAGTTTGGGGCGTGACAAAATCATTATCCTTGCTTCTATTTTTGATGTGGTCCATTTGTGCTTTAGATATGATTCATTTTTTGTCTAATGCTCTAAAATGATCTGAAAAATGGATGAATGGTATAGATATAATAAATACATCATTGTGGGCCCATGTAACTTTGATCTCATTTGAACTGTTCGTATAACTCAAAGCTTGAGGCACGTCGATGCTCGTCTTGACACGACACATCTACACCAGCTATATAGCAGGTGTGTGGGGTGGTCCCCATCATGATGTATATGTGTTTTATCAAGTCATCTTTTTTTTTTAATCATTATAGAGCAAGAGCCCAAAAAATGAGGGAGATCCAAATCTTGAGTCGACCACACCACAATAAAATAGTGGAGTTAAATGCCAACCATTAAAAACTTCATAGGATTCACTGTAATGTTTATATATCATCTAACCTGTTGATTAGGTCATGGACACATGGATGAAGAGAATAAATAAATATCATCTTAATCCAAAACTTTTATATCCCTTAAGAAGTTTTTAATTGTGAATGTTCAATCACCACTCTTTCTTGTGGTGTGGTCCATATAAGATTTGGATATGCCTCATTTTTGGGCTTATGCTATAAAATATCTTGAAAAAATGGATGGTAAGCTTGGATATTATAAAAACATAATGATGGATCCCACAGATCACTATCAGTAGCTACCTCGCCACTGACACTGTCAATACGTAATCCGCGTGCTTGACATGTTGCACCTTGTGTGAGGGAGTTGTGGTAGTGGAAGGGTTAGATGGCTAAGGACAGTCTCTAATGCCGATCAGATGACTACATATAAGACTTCTAACAACTGTCTCGGATGACCACTATAAGATGCCTTTTATTCCAGATGGTCAGTAACCATATTTTATTTGTCGTTACTGATGGCTTCTGACCGTCTTAAATGATTTGTGGACGTTCACCATAAGACCGTTAATAACCGTCTATAATGACCACCATAAGACTGATAATGACTGTCTCTAATGCAGACGATCTTTGACTATCTCAGATGACCACTATAAGACCGTTAATGATTGTGTTTAATACAGACAGTCTTTGACCATCTCAGATGACCACTATAAGGCCGTTAATGACTATCTCTAATGCAGACGGTCTTTGACTGTCTCAGATAATTGCATATAAGACGGCTAGGGACCATCTTTAATTTTAGACCGTCGATAGCCGTCTTTTCTCTAAAGTTACCAATGGATTCTGATAGTCATAAATGATTTGTGGACGTTCAACATTTGTAAGATGATTTTGCTTCATATTAAAGATGGTTAAGAGCTGTCTCAAATTTCAGAGACAGTTAAGAGTCGTCTTTAAACCAAGGGATTTTGTAGATGATCCACTACCATCTTAAAATTTATCTTATGTTTCCCTTTTTCATGTAGTTTTATCTAGAAACATCAGGAAAGAAGATGCGCTCACCCCTACCAGTTGTAAATAATCTCATAAAGTATAAGGCGGGGGTGCTTGATGCACCTCATTCTCATCCTGAACTTCCTCAACCGGAGGTTGTATTTGAATTGTAGGTTGATTGGCCGGTTGATTTGCGGCCATTACATCAGTTAACTCTGAGGATCTCAAGTGGTGTCTAATCCGGTGATGGATAGGCAACCCTTCGACTAATCCTCCTTCACTTAAGAGACGTAGTGTGTTATCATGGACCCACTTGGGCACTGAAAAACTCTCAGTCCTCAAGTTCAGAAACTAAACCTAAACCTAAGAGAGAGAAAGAGAACTAAAGTAAATATGAAATCTAGAAGAGAAAAGAGAGAGAGTTAGAAGAAGGTTACCAGATTGGAGATTACTATGTTAGAATCCTACAAAACAGAAAAATCAAGTTAGTGTCTAGAAGTAAACTTAGAAAAATTCTAACCTAAAAACAAAGTAAAAACTAACCTAATCATAACCTAATTCCAAAACTAATTAATTTCAGAAAAGCACTGTCGTTAGTCCTCGGAAATGGCACCAAAAACTTGTTCACAACCCTCCTTTCTTCTTCTTCATTGAAGGTTGTTGTGGAAGAACTAGATTTTTAGACATGTTTGTTTGAGAGAGAAATTGTTCTGAGAAGTGTAATCTCTTTTTTAAATGAATTGATGAATCTCTTTTTCCGATCATCTATCTTTAATTCATCGGTAACCATCGATATCATCGATCATTGTCACGATGTCATCAGCGCATCCATTGTGATATTTTCAATGAAGATCAGTGAGAAGTTCAAACGTCCCAACAATTTTGTTTCTTGAGAGATTTATCGATGATATCGATACTCGATCGATGCACTTGAATAGATCACTCGATGTATCGATAGGTATTTCAAATATAGATATTTTCAATTTTCAGCATTCAGACACACTTTCATGTATACTATTAGTATATCTACGTATCAACCGTATACACAACAAAATTTTGATTAGCAATGCACACATCAAAATTATAAACATTAAAATGTTTATATACAAAAGATTGAGGTGAACCAAAAATATATCATTTAAAGCTCAGCAAAATTTACATCATTTCAGCAATTATCCAGATCTAAATGTATGACCCGAGCTTATCATTTTACGCTTGATATTTCAAGGTATATGAAAATTAATCATCAGACAGTTCAATTTTTCTTTTACTACCCATTTTGAGATAGATTTCTTCATTCTGTCTTTTTCTTTAGGTGGTGATGGATGAGTGTTTCTCCTAGGTGGACTTTTAACATCCTGTGTTTCTCTAATTGATTTGAATTTACCAATGTGATTTTGATTAGAGTTATGTGAAGTCTGTCTAGGTATCAAGCATTCAAACTTATAATGACCCACATCACCACATAAATGATAAACTGGAGAAGTTCTCATATTGCTACCTGAAGCAGCAAGTTTTTTTGTTGTTGGAGCTTTATTTCCAGTTTTTCTTTTTAATTTTCTCATACCCTAGGCCACTTTTGTCTCTTCCTTGTCCTCCCATCCCTAACAAATTTTCTAGCTTTTCACCACTCTGAGAAAATTTGTAGTTTATTTTAGTGAATTTTCTGGATTTCTCTAAGTCAATACAAAGTGAGTGATTTTCATTCTTGAGTTACACATTATCATCTCTTAATAATTCAACTTGTTTCATAAGTTTTGATGATTCCGTCTTTAGGGATAGGTTAACTCTTTCTAACTTATCATTGTCTGAATGATATTGCTGCAGGTCATTGATTAAATGTGTATTCATTTCCAAGGTTTTGTCCAAGTCTTTCTTCAGCAATTCCTTCTTATTTTCAGAAATTCCAAGTCTTTTAAGTATGTGGATGCTATGCATATAGAGTTGATTATAAACATCTTGCAGTTTATCTTTTTTTACCTCTTCTTCTTCTTCTCCAGTCTCCTCATTATCAGACGGAAATGATTTAGTGGCTTGTTGTTCTTCCTCGTTCTCAGATTCACTGGGAATGATTGGAGTGGTGGAGATCATAAGGATTTTTAATGATTTCTGATCTCCATCACTCTCTGAGTCACTGGATTCTGAATTTGACTCTTCTGTATCATCCCATGTGGCAGCCATTGCCTTGCCCTTAGTTTTTTTGTTTGGGCATTTCAATGACAAGTCTCCATATTCATGACAAGAATAACATTGTGGTTCTTTGGTTCTTTTACCTAATTTTCTTATAGAAGGTTTGCTGTTCACCTTTCTTCCTCTGGAGGGACGACTACGATTCTTCTGAAAGAATCTTCTGAATCTTTGAGCCAGCAAAGCCACTTCCTCATCTTCATCTTCCTTTTCACTTCCACTGTCCTCATGTATTATTTTCTTAGAATTTTTTATGAAAGTAGTTTTGGATTTTTGGAATTTTTTGAAGTGTAGCTCGAAAGTTTGTAGGGAACCGACCAGTTCTTCTACTTTCATCTCATCAATATTTCTATACTCCTCTATTGTTGTTACTTTGGTATTAAATCATTCCGGTAGGGATCTTAGAATTTTTCTATAAATTTTTGGTACTGGAACTTTCTCTCTCAATCCACCCATGGAGTTGCAAATGATATTCAGCTTGGTGAAAAACTCCATAAATGTCTCATGCTCTTCCATTCTACGAGTTTCAAACTATGAAGTCAAGAGTTGGAGTTTGGACCTCTTCATAGTGCTTGTGCCTTCATGGGTTGTTTCCAATAAATCTCATGCATCCTTGGATGTCCCACACATACTTATTTGATTGAATATATCCTGGGATACGACACAGTAGATGGTGTTCATAGCTTTTGCTTCAGCAGTTTATTTTTCTTTGCCGAACGTCGTCCACTTTTCTTTGGGTTTGGGTTTTGTGATGGTTGCGCCACTCTCAAGTGCGATTTGTTCAGATGGTGGCACATATCCTCTTTCAACTATTTCCCAGACCTCATGATCCAAAGATCTCGGAAAGTAATGCATCTTAGCCTTCCAGTATGCGTAATTTGAACCATCAAATACTGGAGGCCTTGGCAATATTCCAAACTTTAGTCAATATCACTCTCTAGGCAGTGAAGCCCTTAATGAGAGACCCACTCTGATTCCAATTGAAATAGCGGTGAAGACCGCTTGAGTTGAAGTATGAATATGCCAATATGTCTTAGAGGGGGGTGAATAGGACTTTTTAAAGTTTTTATAGTTTATTTAAAAATCCTATGTCACTAATACTATCAATATGCATTCATCAGGATTACTCAAATGTAACTCTACTGGCTTCTAAGCCTGACAGAGGATCCAATCACAAATTATTCAAGAGATAACAATATACAACCGAGTTTATGATTGATATGACTGTGTATGTGTATGAGGTGTGATCTCAGATATATAAATATGAAAGCATTGAAGAAAATCACACAAACAAAGGAATAACAATCTTAAACACAGTCATTTTTATAGTGGTTCGACTACTTGTCTACTCCACTCCCGGTAACCGCACTCAACCCTTAAGTGTACCAGATTTCACTAAGGAGGTTTCACAGTGGTTCACCTCTAACCTAAGGTTTTAAATCAGGTTCACTTTTAACCTTTACAACCTACACCGAAGCTGACTGTTTATGTTCTCACCAGCAAGGGTCAAAAAAATGCACCCACTTTTAGGCACACTGGCCAAGGATCTTCCACAAGACCCTAACTGAGGTTTCTACATGGTTCACCTCAAACCCAAGGTTTTGGCTGGTTCACCTTCAACTAGATGTTTATGCTCTCCACAGAGAAAGGGTCTACACAATGCACCCACCATGTACACTCCCGTGGGAGGCCTCCTTAAGGACTTCAAAGGGTGAGAAACACTTTAGACCCAATCCTACAAAGGAATGATCAAAGGGTCTTCTGGACTCTAGATACTTACAGATAAGTTGATGAGTCTCATTCAGCACGATGACGAAGATCTCCTCCTTATTGATGAAGAGTCTTCTACTCCCTTGATCCGTAACACAAATGATGAACCAATATAAGGTGATGGGTTAGCTCAAGGTTATGATAGAATCCTACTCTCCAAATATTTTCCTATCAGGAAGATATAGCGATTCCAATCATCTATGCATTCAAGGCATCCCAGCTTAATGATTTTCCATTAAGGTAATAGCTTGAGGATCCTTAAATGCGGAAGTTCATTCCCCAATCCACTTTAATGAATATTAATGATGAGGGTGGATTGGAGGATGAACTCCCTTGAGAGAAAGGGCTTTGGGTATATGATCTAAGGTTAAACACACAAAAGTACTCTCTTCTTTTTCTGCCAACAACTAAAGATAAGTTCTCTTTATATAGGAAAAAGGTTCCAACAGATATAAAATGGTCACATTTATGACAGAGTTCGATATCATCGAGTGGGTTCGATATCATCGAGCGGGTTCGATATCATCGAGCGTATACTCTCGATCGTATTGATAGTTCACTTGATGACACAAACTCAATGTCATACGCTTTTGAAAAACCTCTTGCCAACTGGTCGAGGGAATCAAGACTCGTGTCGATGCCATTGAATTTTAAACTCCAATATTATCGATACAAGGATCGAGTCCTCGACATTTGAAAATGAGAGTGACTTACTTTGAAATATTTCAGGTTATCAGATATGATCGGGGGATACTCGATATCATCAAAATTTAAATGTCGATGATATTGGAAGTCGTGTCAATGCATCGAAAAATCTAAAGATTTTATCAATGAGCTTACTAGACGGTTTTATCATTTCTCGATGCAATCGATCTGGCCCCAATATCATCGATATTAGAATATTAATTCTATCGAGTGACCCCCGATCTGAGTTAAAAATCACCTGAAAAATGTTGCTGGAGAACTTCGCGCCCATGACCGATATCATCAAGATTTGAACTCCGATGCTATCGTGATGGCTTGATATATCAAAGCATATATGATATTCTTAAGAGAAAACAAGGGCGCCGGATCTGCCTGTCAATATTATCAAGCCACCTTCGATGGGCTCGAGATTCAAATATTAATGATATTGATACGTGTGTCGATATATCGATAATTTTGTCTAGATATGTACGTGGTTGCTGGACACATTAAGTCCTCATTCGATTTTATCGATTGGTCTTTCGAGGTAATCGACAATGCAAGTCGATCATATCAAGATGTGTATTGATACAATTGATAGAACAAGAAAACTTAGAGATTTTCAGATTGTTGAAAGAAGTTTTCTCACATAAAAACCCTATGATGTCTATCTTGTTTTAAGGGTTTTTGTTGAGGCATAAAATAAAGAGAAGAGACGGAAAACGAAGGAAAACTGTCATTGTGCAGAAAAGGAATGTCATCGTGCAGAAAACATATTCATTGTGCTAAAAAGACTATTGTGCGAAGTAATTGGGGTGCATAGTGATTTCTGCACAACAGTAGCACATAGTGATTTCCGCATAACAGTTGTCGCATAGTGACTTCCACACAACAGTAGTGCACAGTGATTTTTGTACTGCAGTGAGTACACAATAAGTTTCGCATAAAAGAGGAGTACCCAGCAAGTTTGGTATAATGGGGAGTGCGCGGAGCCTACGTGGCACACTCACATGTGTGAGAGGGCTATAAATACCCCTCGACCCCTCCAGTGGGGTCATTAGCTACCAATCACAGTGAGAGAGAGAAGAGATTGTGGAGGAAAGGTAAAGTCCGTAACCATTATGCGGCGCACAACATTGTCGGCGCACAACAAGCACCTGCGCACAATAAGGGCTAGCGTACAATGGGCGCCAGTGCACAACAGCTTTTGTCTGTGTATAACTCCAACGCACAACAACTTCCGTTTGCGCGCAATGACTTTTGACAATGCATAATGACTTCTAAGATAGTGTTCAATATTATGTTTAATGTTTCATACAGTTGTACATAATCTGAATGCTAAATCTTTGATCTATGTTATGATTTATAAATGTTCTATTTGGAATCAAAGGAGAAAGGGATGTGAAGAACTTGGAATAAATAAAGTGACTGTCTTCATTTTTAGCCTTTGGTGATTTGTTTAAATGAATGAAATATTCCCTAAACAAAAAACCTTTGTTTCTAGTTCAAAAAAAAATGGCGACTCCGCTGGGGACATACTTTCATATTCATTTTAACATTAACCTAAGAACTACATGAAAGATAATAACAATTGTTTGGCGTCGTTAAGACGCCAAAATGGTGACTCTCAGTGGGAACATCCTACCTTTCATCTCTAAATAGAATACAACTTAAATATAAATATTAATGTGTTTTAGCATTCTGCGAATACAAATAAAAGGTGAAGAAGAATACTACAATTAACTTAGCAAATGACAACTATTCAAGGGAATACAGTTTTTTACTTCACCGTGACAGGGTTTATTGTGGAGTATGCTGATAAACCAATTGGACATTGTGAAGACAAAGTGATAGAAAACAAACAAATGAAATCGCGTACAGCCGTTATGGTCGTGACTGCTTCACCAATAGCACAAGGAGAGAAAGATGAATGGATCATTATCACTCGTAGGAGGACCAGGGCTTAGAACATAATGACAGCAAGAATAATTTCACCACCAAGCAGAGTTAGAGGTCTAGTAACCCGAAACGCCGCCAGGAGGAATCCCGAACTTTCCCCTCCTTTGATATACCCTAAGTAGACAGTTTCACAGCTAACGTCATATGATTTTCCTGCATTGACAACCCTGAAAGCCAGGTGGACAAGAGAATAAAAGGGTAAAGCATTATTAGCTAGCTCATCGACATCCACTTCACCTTGATCGGACAGTGGTAATAAAGGTACAGAGAAGTTGAATCAAACCCCGTCCTCTCCTCCTTTCGTAAGCCCTCTTTCGTCAACATACTCTTATCCTACTCCTACTACGGTTTCATCAAAGAGTGGAGAAGCCAGGGTACACATGGCCGAAACCCATCAGGAAAATACACCAACTACAGAAGACCAGGTGAATGCGATGACAGAAGCACAAAGAGTATTAATGGAAGATGTAGGAATCTTAGGGAAGCTTTAACAATTCTTACGCAAAATGTCACCCGGATGGCAACACCCCCAGTGACCGGTAATATGAATAAAAGAGAGAAACACCTCGAAGGGTCACAACAACCATGAACAGGATCGCATGGATCTGTTCTCGTTACGGGGATAGTAACACAGGAAGAGGTACGACAAGTCAACGAAGAAGAAGTCAGATCAGAAAGAGAACGTGAAGGCACTGGGAGATTCAGATATCGAATGCCATACTCGAGAGAAGTAGAAGATATACCATTCCGTAACAATTTTAAACACCCAGACTTTCAAAAGTTCAACGGGGATGGATCACCAGAAGAAATTTTGACGCATTTCATTACTAGCATGGGGAATTTTGCCAAAGTACCTCAGTACTATCTTCACTTATTTGGGTCTTCTTTGACAAATAAAGCATTCAGATGGTATGCTAGTTTAACACCTGGGTCAATAAGAACATGGTACATTTATATCAAATTTCTTCTCGTCAAAGAGTGATGTTAGCATGTCAAAATTAGCTTCGGTGCGACAGAGAGAGGGAGAGCCAGTGGAGAAATTCATAGATAGATGGAAGACTTTGGGAGCTTGTTGCAGGCAATTACCAGAAGAAAAAGAACAGGTGAAAATGTGTTTGAATTTTATGGAGACCAGGATAGCATTTGGCCTTACCAATGCTGACATCAAGACCTTCTGCGACTTGGCTACAAAGGCACGTGCTCTAGAATTAATGACTCAGAAAATGCCAGTATTCAAGTATGATATGGTCAGAAAGGGATCTTAGAGATTGATCAAAAATATGGTTGAACATGACAAGAGGAACCAAGGAGTAAGAGAAGCAAAGGGTAAGAGGACAGAAAGGAGAGAAGAGTCGAGTTGTCATAGAGGAAGGTTTTACAATAAAAAGTTCTGATCGTTGAATTCTTATGAGGGTTTCGCATTCGAAAAATAAGATGTACTCCCCATGATGAATCAATTGTTAAAACTTGGGACAATTGTATTTCCACTATCGAAGCGCCCTAAGGAAGCATCTAAAACAAGGGAAAGAGACTTCTGTCACTATCACCGTTTAATAGGTCACTCAATAGAAAATTGTTATACACTGAAGTGTATTATACAGAAGAAACAATGGCGAGATAATAGTTGGGAAAGAGAAGGAAAGAGACAGGAGAGTGACAGCGAATGTACTTACTATACAAGAAGGTTATCAAATGAAGAGAAGGGCAGATGATCTGAAGAAAACAAGGAAAGTTGTTGTAACTATTTTGTGAATGGGAAGGAAGATGGCTAGCCCGTCAAGATCAAAAAGTGAAAAAATGAAGGCGGAAGCAGCTGTGGGTCATGCAAGCAACAATGACAGTAATGGGAAAGGAAAAGGAAAATAGATGGGAACAATAACGTACGATATCATAAGTCACTTGAAAAGAATTCCAGCCCGATTGAGTGTCTATGACGCTCTGAGGTTGTCGGAAGACTCCCAGCGAAGCTTGGTTAAAGCTTTATCTGATGAAAGCATAAGGGAAGTGTTGCTGTCTGAATTGGAAAATGAGAAACAAAGAGACTGTCTGCCGGTAATCTCTTTCTCTGATGAAGATCTAGTCTGTAAGGGCGAACATAATAGGCCATTGATGATAATGGGATATATTCAAGGTAAACAAGTGAAAAGAATAATGCTAGATAATGGGTCCGTTGTAAACCTGTTTCCATTAATGATGCTTGATAAATTAGGTTATCGACGCTCAAACCTGCACCCTAGTGGAATGATGATATAGGGCTTTAATCAAAACGGGCAATGCGTGCTTAGAAAGATTACAATAATGCTGGAGATAGGAGAGTTAACTACACATGTCATCTACTATATTATAAATGCAGTGACTACGTATAATCTTCTTCTGGGAAGACTGTGGATGCATCAGAATGGCATCATACCTTCTACCCAGGATCAATTGTAAGATCCGTATCCTAATCTGTACTGTTCCGTCAACTCCCGCGATCCTTCCTATCGAATTCTGACAACCTGCGATCGATAATCGATGTTTGTACGCAAACTTAAGCTGTATCCTATAGAATTGAGTCGGCTTGATCTGAGACTTGTACCATTACGACCGCACAGTTGCCGTGTTCCAACGTCGTGACTCATGTACCGATTCGATACCCTAACTAAAAGATGTGAGCCAGCGTTTAGTTTGAGAAAAAACACCACGCATTGTAAATCCCAAGAGAATCTTTACAACATGTCCCATCCATCCCATCAATCAATCCTATTAATCACCTCATGTCAAGTACAAAGCAACCCATGCTTTCTCTCTCCAAAGTCAACTCTTTCTCACCCTCTCTCTTACACCATCTTACATGTCAAGTACCACATCCATCACTCACCTCACCCTTTCACCCATCACACCCATCCCTCATCTCTCTTACATCTCTCTCTCTCTCTCTCTCTCTCTCTCTCTCTCTCTCTCTCTCTCTCTCTCTCTCTCTCTCATTTCCCAACACATTCCCAAGCAAGCAAGAGGCTCCCACGTCCATGCATTTCTAAGAGAGAAAAGTGATTTTTGGTGGCCCACTTTCCCATCCCTTTAACTCTCATCCTAGCCATCCATTTCTCATCTCCACCATCAAAGTGAAGCATAAGGAGAGTGGCTTTCCAACGGACCGAGAAGATCAAGTGGTGGGTGCTTCTATAGGATAGTTTTCTTATTTTTAAGATGGGCCAAGTGCGGCTTACCGATTGATAGTATGGATCTCACTTTGGACCCTAAGCTGTGGCTGATGGCCCACCTTGATCTTCATGATCATTCCATGATGGGACCATTCTCCATGGACCCCATCATGATTTTTATTTTGTAGATTGACAAGGGGACATCTAGACCTATTTTGGTGGAGAAAGGATCTCCACCGTTGATCTTTAATTTTGTAGGCCCACATGTAATGGGACCCACTTGATGTACGATTGGATGCTTGAAACAGAGGGCATATAGTGCCGGGGTCCCTCCATCACCCGTGTCCTACTCTCCTTCTCTCTTTCTCCTTCTCTTTTTCATTATTTTCTTTGTGTATTGATGTGGCCGTGTGGCCCACTTGAATAGGCCCCACCATGAAGTACTTTACCCAAGCCGTCTAAGGGTGGGGGCTCACTCTATATGTGTTGTACCCACACCATCCATCATTTAGTGGCCCACATAAGCGGGGCCCACCTCAATGCTTTTGCGTACCCAAACCGTCCAGCTTCCCCTGGACGTTGGACGTCAAAAAGGAAAACATAAATATTAGCTTATTTCAAGGAATTGGGGTGGCCCACTCATAGAGGCCCCACATTGATGTATGTTTATAATCCAAGCCGTCCATTCCATTCCCTGGCTCAATTTAGACGTTGAGCTGAAAAATAGACTTGATCCGACCTTTTAACGGGCCACAACTTAGAAAACAATGGTTCTCACCGTAAAAATGTACCTTGATCTTTCAACACCCTAAAACATATTCAATATTGGGCTTGTTTGGCTTGTCTTGAGCCATGGGGGCCAATGAACAGGGTGGATTTGGTTGATGAGGGCCCAACACCCGAAAAACCTTAGAAAAACTTTTTAAAAAAAAATAAAAAATAAAACAGCAGCATGTTGCTGCCGTTGTCAGTGGCACAGCAGGCCGCCCCAACGGCTCTGGGGGCAGACGGGCAGCAGCCCATGGCCCCAGTTGTGGGCCCCACCTTGATGTTTATTCACCATCCTACCCGTTGATCTAGTGGGTCCCCTCCTCAGGTGGGCCCCCTCCAAAAAATGAGATGCATCCAACGCTCAGGTGGTCCACATCATTAAAAACAGTGGGACTGAATGTCTACTCTTGAAACCCTTTTCGGGATCCACAGAAGTTTTGGATCAAAATGAGATTTGTTTTTCCTCTTCATCCAGGTCTGTACGACCTTTTCAACAGATTGGATGGAAAACAAACATTATGGTGGGCCCCACGTGGAGCCCACAGTGATGTATGTATTTTATGAGCACCAGTAGGGCTCCACCCTTGGTGTCTGTGGTGGGCCATGTGTGTGGACCCCACCATGATGCATGTGTTGCATCCAAACTGTCCATCCACTTTGCAAGCTCATTTTATGGCTTGAGATAAAAAAATGAGTCAGATCTAAGGTTTAGGTGGAGCCCACCATGACATGTGTTTTACTCATGTCAACCGTCACTAGGTGGAGCCTATCATGATGTATGTATATCTTTGCCGTTCATTTGAGGTGGCCGATATTGATGTATTTGTGGCCGTTGTTGAGGCCCACCTTGGCGATTATAAGGCCCGATTAGTGTGGCCCATTTAATATATGTAAGGCCATATGATTAGGCCCATTTGGTATGCATAAGGCCCATATGATTAGGCCCATTTAGTATGCATAAGGTCCATATGACTAGGCCCATGAGATTAGGCCCATTTTGATGCTTTCAAAGGCCCATGGGATATGGCCCATTGCAATGTACATAAGGCCCATTGATGCGGCCCACTTGATTTATATAAGGCTCATATAAGGTGACCCATTTGAGGTATCTAAGGCCCATGGATCGAGGCCCAACGGGATGTCCCTAGGGTCCATTGCAATGTGTGATTTCCTCCATGGTTGTGTAATGATGTTTTATGGCGGGCCATGCCTAAGGAATGATGATGATTTGATGTCCATATTGTAAGTATAATGTTGGTTAAATGTCCGCATTGTAACTCTCCTTAGGGCCCATTGGTAGGCCCATACTTGTTAATAAGTCATCATTTTATAACATGCTTAGTATAGTTCCATGATTCATGCCCATACGCATCATATGTATGCTTGATATAAGGAATGTTTGACCATAGCATAAGCCGATGTGCTGAGACATTTACAGGACTCCTTATGAGATGGAGTGCCCCACATGATCACGCAGTACATGCTGGATTGCTGCATGATTTGACGGTGTGATTCATGCATCTCGCATATGTGTGACTTGATCACTGCACGCCCTAGCGACATCAGGGCCGTGGCCTCCACAGGCACATCGTGGATGATCGTATTGGATACTGAAAATACTTTGTTCTAGTACTGTGGGCACTCAGGATGTCCTTGGATGAAAGTCTCAGAACCTTTTTGCTACCAGGAGTTCCTCCAATGTCTAGACCGAGTGGATACATGAGCGCACGAGTGCCGAATACCAGTAGGTCGTGTCTCTCACTGTTTCATAGTCGGTTGGAAGGGGGTGTAGCCTTATCCGCCTGAGTGAGGGGGCTACAAGCTAGGTTGAGTTTGACCAGCTCGCAAATGAGTCCGCTATCGATGAGCCGGGTAGGTATTGACAGACTATTGGTCAGGCATATAGTGAGGTCTATTTCCCTCGCTGGGCTGCACGGCTAGGGAGGCGACAGTCAGTGTGTAACGACTCAGAAAATTTCATACTAAGACCCGAGTACCACCTCGATCGAAAATCACTTAGGATTAATTCCCTTAGAAATTAAACATAAGTTAACTAGCGCTAAGTTAGAATGGATGTAAAATTAGTACTGTTCGATTTAAATACGTTCTGCAAGACTTAAAACTTGTGGAATCGTTAACGCTATAATACCCTGAAATCTAGGATCCAACTCTAAACCCAGTTGTTCCCGGGAATGCTTGGTAACTTTATATTGGATCTAGACCGCACGTCGAAAGTCCGATATCTATAATCTTAGACCATTATGACCACTTAGTTGGACTTGACCATCATTCCAAAAATCAAGCCCAAACGATGTCCTGATACCATTTCGTTGTGTCCGGAGTGAAGAGTGAGAAAAGGAAGATATTTAGAAAATTAATTATATTTTTAAGTAATGTGGCACGTGTCACTTGCATGACATTTTAAAGTGTTCTGACCGTTAGATTTTGACCAAATTTCACCCTCGGATCAGGAAAGTTAGCCATTACATGTCCAAGCACTTGTGGCCTTGATCGAAGTTCGGTGACTATTGAATTGAAGCTGGTCTGCCACAGACGATCTGGAAATCCGATCGAACTGAAAACTTAACTTACTAAAGATCCGATGCTAGTGAGCTTAAGTCCGACCGCATTTGATAAGAGGACCTCCAGAAGTGCTCCGTTGGATCAGAAAGATCCCGAATTGGTTATAACCTAAGTATACCTTAACCTTAAGTCCATTTTTATCATGTTTAGGCTTATAAAAAGGCCTTAAACCCTTAGTTCCATATCCCATACGAATTTTCAAACCCGTGCTTCCTAAGAGAGAGAAAGTGTGGGAGAACCCGTCGATTCTCCGTAGGATTCTTTCTAGATCATCTAGACATCGAACCTGCATATCTGAATCGTTCTATCGGCAATTATGTTTCTGTTTTTGGGTAAGTTAAGCTAACCCTAACCTGTTTTGAAGCTTAGACTACTTGTAGTAGAGTTCTATCTAACCTGTTTTATGTCATAGGTAGCGTATCCACCGTTGACGAAGACATCTCGTCTGAATCACCTCTTATACGTATTTTCTGGTTTAAGGTGTGGACTATATATGCTTAGGTTATGGTTTTCAACACTTTCAATGTTAGATAATGATTTATTCATGTTGTGATTTCCGTTACACATGCCAAATGTGCTATCCATTTTCTTTTTCGCATACGTATACTTTATATTGTAAATACCGTATTTCATGTATATGTTAGAATACATGTATGCGTATGGAATCTGTTGATTTTCTTACCATGATTAATTATCGTTGTTATATGCCTGATATGTATACGACAACTCCTTGGCGAAAGGACTTGCCCTAATATGCAATAGAGATGACGTACGTGATGTATGTTGAATAGTGTAACCTAAGTGTTTGAATAAATGCTTAAGTGAATTAGTAGTTAGTAAAGTGTGATTGCTAAGGTGGTTGAGATATGGATCTCCATCACAATACTAGAGTGTATGATTTCCTCCATGAATCATGTGACTTAGATTTTCCATGTAAAATGAGTGTATGATTTTCTTCATGGATTGTGTATTTAGTTGAATCATGTTAAATGAGTGAATGATTTCCTGCATGTACTGTTTACATTCAAGTTATACTTCATGATTGTTCATATAGGTGCGGGATATAAACCATATGCTAGTTATTAGATTTGTATGTAATTAGGACTGTACTACAGTCCAGGTAATCAGAAACCGTTCTGTAAATAGTGGTTGAGGTTGTTTTCACCACACCAGATGAGTTTAACGAATCTTAGTCATGCTTGGGATGTTCAACAGTGGTTAGGCCACACGGAGTGCTTATGCATTCCATGTCGTTCAACTCAACGTGCGCTTTGTCTAGTTGAGCTTATCAACTAACCCGATTGACCGGTGTTTGTTCAACATGTTTGGTCACTACTGTTTGAATCTTAGGCACTGAGCTTACCAGTGAAACTCCCGTTAACCATGGTACCAAGATCCCCTAAGACTCATGAGCTGGGCATGGTGGTATGGGACACTGTGGTCGAGCTGTCAGCCTACGCTGGGACAACAAACCTCCTCATAGTGACCAGTGAGCACACTACTTTGAGTAGATTATGGTGGTATGGGATACTATATTCTTGCTGTCGGCCTACACTGATTGGTGACGAGCCCTCTGTAGTGAGCTGGATATTATCCTGACACTGCATAAGGGCGACGAGTCCTGTTGTAGTCCTGAGGATATAAGTAGGCCTGTATTGATAAGGTGATGGGGGAGTAGTGTAACGATTGCGCGCAACAGCCCTGACAACCATTGCAGTGACCTAGAACCGTAATATCGTATGAGAATCCCTAGGAATGACACCCTAGAATGGATCAATGTTGGGAATTGATACAAGGGAGGTGTCTCAGCTTCCCAATCCTGCTGTATAAAAAGGACTAATAAGAACTTGGTAAGCATGTTCATCTCATTGCATTGCATGTGCTAACGAGGTTGGTGATAGAGCACTGAGGAAGTGATTCATGCCGCGATCGTTAGATGATGTCGCAGAGGGAATTGTGGTGAGGGCATGCATCATTCTTCATATCATCCATGCATTAATAAGAGTATCTAGGACTTGTTTGATTGTAATGCCTTATCATTACTGCTTGATTAGATTGATAACATGTTAACCTCTGCTGTATAGTACTACTGAGTTGATCACTCACTCCCACGTTCTGGGATGGTGTTTAAACACCAATCAGACTCTGACTTAGCTGCAGGAGATGGCGATGCTTGCGAGGTGGAGCCAGACTTCGACGAGGATGAGGAGGTGTTCTCATATATGTAGTTCTCAGGCAGGTTCATGTGAGCCTCGTCCTGACCAGCGGGGATTTTCTGGGATATGTACCTGATGATTTTTGCATAGTTGATACATGTATTTTTGAGACACAGATGTATATATTGCCCTAGGCAGAGCACGCATCATTTGAGGATTTATTTTAAATTATATATGTATTTAAGTCTTCCACTTGCATGTCCTCAATATCCCTGAATTATGTCTGCTAATTTGGCTTGATCTATTTCATGTTTTATGCATTAATACAGACAACATACAATCATCATCAAATATGTTGCATAGGTGATGTTTTGGAACTCAGGAGCTGAGTTATGTTCGATCCCAAATTTCAGGGTGTTACATAGTGTGTAGTGTACTAGACACCGGTGATATCTAGAGAGGATCTGTACTGATATGTTTACTTGTTGAGTACTGACTTGCTTGGATTACATTTAATATAGGACATTTGGCTATGTAAGCCTCGCATTGCATCGGTATGGCCGATGGCATTCATGTCTCGCATCGCATGGCCTTGGTATGGCTGATAGCATTCATGTCATGCATCACATAGCCTTAGTATGGTTGATTTTATTTATGGACTTACCGCAGGTTTTCGCATTACTCTGATATTATATACTTGGTACTTGCCTTGCGCACACACTTACACCACCATCTAAGCTTTTGTAAGTTTATGCATGACAGTTGCGTGCAGGTAGCGTTGGACAGTAGTAGTGCTGATGTAGGAGTGCGAGAAAAATCTAGAAACAGAACTAGGACTCCCAGTTGTCATTCGGTGAAAGTTTACTGAAAATGATCGCTGAGATCGAGTCCATGCCTAGTCCTGATCACACACGGCGACCCCAAATCACTTCTAGACCGTCAATTGACGGGTATAGACTATATTTCATCCCATTTCAGCCGTTAGAAATCGATAAAAGTAAATAGATATCACATTTGTTCCGAAATGACCTGAAACGGCTCAAATCGGAGAGGGGACCAAATGATCACATTTTAAGGGGTTCCAAGGTGGGACCCTGACCTTTTTGGATCAAGGGGAGGGTGAGGACCTCATCCATTTGGCGAGCCCTTGCCATTTAGTCTAGGGAGTGGCGAGGGCCTCGTCGGTTCGATGAAGCCTCGCCGGTCAGCGGTCTCGGCGGGCTCGGCCGCCCGGGCCGATTATGTTTGGGGCCTAGTGGGACCCCTTCATATAGGGTTTGACTCTCCATTCATTCAAATCTCCTACTTCCTTCACAAAGTGACCCCCCAAGCTCTCCTTTTCCTCCAAACTTGTTATTTTCTCTCTCCAACCACCCTTCCAATCATTTCTTCCTTCATTTTTTGTTATTTTTTCATCCCTCTATCGTTCTCTACCATACCCAACAACTACTTCTTCCATTTTCTGCGATTGAAGCTCTCAAAGCTCTCATTTGAGCTCCAAAACGTGCCAGTCCTCAACCTCTCCTATCTTTGATCTTTCCTTTCTTTTATTTCTCCTTTTCTTGACCCATTGCACCCCTGTTTCTGAGCTAAACCCATGGTAACCCAATTAGGACAGACCTTTTTCCATTTTCCTTCTCTTTTCATGACTTTCATGGAGGCTATTGTGGCTTTTTTCTCCTTTTCCTCTATCCTTTCGCTGATGGACAAAAAATGCGCCCCTATGGATGTGTCTAGGCCTAGTCGTCCCGCTCGTTCGAGGTGGCCTAGAGGATCTACTGCAATGTAACACCCTGAAAAATCGGGGGTCGTGTATAAACTCAACTCCCGAGTTCCAGACTGTCACTTATGCAACAAAAATGATTATAATTCAATGTTGTCTGATTTAAAGCATTTACATGAGTAAAAGTATACCAAAACTGCAATTCATACTCCAGATCCAGTGATAAAAGCAAGCGGAAGACTAAACAATATATATATCACTGTATGGAAAAACAAAGTAGATCCCATCTGTCTCTAAAGTATGAGTACATCTCTGAGTCTCATATACATCTACATGAACAAAATCAAATGTTCAAAATAGTCCCACTAAAGTCCCATCAACCCAGGTCACCTACGCAAAGCCATCATGATACTGCATGTACGAGAACTCGTCCTGGTCCTCGTCAAAGTCTGGCTCTGCCTCTTGGATCTCAGCATCACCTGCATCTACAACAGGGTCTGGTGGGTGTTGCAAACACCATCCCGTAATGTGGGAATGAGTGATCAACTCAGTGGAATCATATAGCAAAGATTAGCATGTTCACAAATCAATCATGCGATAATAGTAAAGCAGTAAATCAGACAATCCTAATACTGTTGTTAATGCAATATGACATGACGTGATGTATACCCTCACCGACGATCTCCCTCATACGGCACCATCTTACGACCGCGGCATGCCACACTCCTTTAAGTGCTCCACATCTTCCAGGCACATACAATGTTATGGTGATATGATTTTCGAGTTGTTATTAGTCCATTCAAACAGCAGGATTGAGAAACTAAGGTACTTCCCTTATATCAATCCCAACATAGATCCTGTCTAGGGTCGTCACTCCTAGTAATCTCATACGATGTATATTTTATAGGTCACTGTAAGGGCTGGCAGGGCTGTTGCACGCACTCGTTGCACCGCTCCCCCATCACCTTATCAATACAGGCCTACTGTACTCTACTGCTACTGAAGGGTCGTCGCCTCCCGTAGACTCAGAATACGCTCGTGGTCACTACAAAGGACTCATCGCCTGATCAGTGTAGGCCGACAGCTAGAATATAGTGTCTCATACCACCATAATATGCTCACGAGACTAGGTGCTCACTGGTCACTACGGGGAGGTTTGTCGCTCCAGCGTAGGCCGACAGCTCGACCACGGTGTCCCATACCACCATGCCCGGCTCATGAGTCTTCGTGGATCAAGGTACCATGGTTAACAAGGTTTACAATGGTAAGTTCAGTACCCTAGGTTCAAGCAGTTATGACTCATACAGGGTGAACATACATCGGCTAGTAGGGTTACTTGACGGGCTCGACTAGGGCGATCGCATCTCAAGTCGAACGACATGAAGTGCGTAAAACACTTCACGTGGCCTAACTACTGCCGCCAACTCCAAACACGACTCGCGTTCATCGACGCGTCGTTCGTGGCCAAGACCAGCCAACCATGAATTCGCTCGGTTACCGACTGCCTGGACTAGGTACAGTCCCAAACACATATGAATTCACATCATCAATTTATGTAGGAGTATTGGAATTGAAATACAATCATGTGAGCATGTTAACACATGTTATACACATACAACTTAGGCAGATCTTCAAGCACATACATTTTATGCATATAATGGAATCATGCATATAGTCTACATGTAGGAAATCATTTACGTCAGCATATTAATTGAGAAATCAGTCTCAAACTACTTCATAACATCATTTAATTCAATACATACTAATACAAGCATTTATACAAACACATACACTACACACTTAAGTCTTCATATAGTATGTCGACCCGAAGTGCTCAATTAGGCGAATCTCTTCACCAAACTAATTATGCACGTATTCCTAACTTTCTAATGTGACATCAAACCATGTCAATCACATCAGCAAAATATGAATGAAATCTGTACTTCCTACAAATGACTAAAATGCCCTAAATCTCATATTCTTCGTTGATTTACGAAACAGGAAATGGACAGCATGTTGTACATGTCAAACGGCGATGCCGTCAATAATCTACTATTAAACGACATTGAAAGCGTTGGAAACCGTCAATCAAAGCGTCTAAAATCCTCACCTTGTCTCTTATGGATGTGTGAATTTGAACGGAGCGTATACGCTTCGTCTATGGCGATAAGAGAACCTAATTTACAATATAAGTCTGCTAACATGCTATGAATCCTAGTAATCCTCAAATCAGCAACTTCTAGGGTTAGTTCTTACCTAAAAACGTGGAGGAATCACCGGCTTGGTGATCAGAAGGTGTTGCTACAACACGTGCAACAGGTGGCACGAAGATGGGAAAAATCTCCCCTAATCTCTCTCACAAACTCTCACCTTTTCTCTCTCCCAATCTAGGGTTTCTCTCAAATTCGGATGGGAGAGAGGAGTGAGGGTTTCAACCCCTTTTATAGACTTAAAAATGCCCAAAATAGGCTCCGGTACAAAGTTCACTTAGTGCATAATCGAATCGGGGCTGTTTCGGTCCAAAAGATGCTTTCTGGTGGTCCCCTGGTCGAATGTGATTGGACTTAAGCTCATGCGTACCAGATCTAGCACGCATTAAGTTTTCAGTCCGGCAGGGTTCGCAGATCGTACGTGGCGGACCAGTTTCACTTCAGCGGTCACCGCACGTAGATCAGGGCTACAAGTCTCATGATATAAAATAGAAATTTTTCCTGATCCGAGGGTGTAATCTGACTGAATTCTGATGGTCAGAACGATTAATACTGACACGTCAAGTTGTGTGCCAGATTTGAATTTAAAATTCCAATTCTGTCCCTATTCACACTCTCTTCAGTCCGGGCCCAATGAAATAGCCTGTGATTATCGGTTAGACTTGATTTTTGAAATGATTGTCAAGTCCAGCTAGGCGGTTCTAACGGTCTAAGATAGGAGGTATCAGAATTTTGACGCGCTGTCTAGATCCAATACAAAGTTTCAAAGTGGTCCAGAGAACAAACCTGCTTAGAGTTTGATCCGAGGTTATAGAGTATTATAGAGTCATTGGTTCTACTCGATTTGGGTCTTGTAGAACGTATTTAAACTGATCAGGGACTATTTCCCAGCTACTCCAGCGTTGCGCTAGCTAACTTAGTCGTATTTTCTAAAGGAATTAATTCTATGCAATTTCGGGTCGAGTCGGTACTCGAGTCCAAGTACGGATTTTTCACGGACGTTACATGCAAGTTCAAATGTTGGGAGAGAAATACATACGAAGTGGGATTTGGATCCCCGAGCTCCTTTTGGGAGGGTGTTGTTGGCAGAGTTGGCTCATGGCGCATATACGGATCGCAGGGTTCTTTTTGAAGTGCATCTGGATGGGCGGCTCTTTGGTGAGTATTTGTTGTTCGAGCGCATCGAAGCTGCCGGGTGGGGTCTGCTCTTTAAAGGCGAGTCTTGTGCTAATGTGAGTACTGTTCGTGCCTTCTATGCTTATATTCGGGACCCTACGCTGGAGCCATTGCAGTTCAAATCCCCTTTGATAGAGATCGAGAAGCCACAATCGATGTTCGGTTGATAGCTCGACTGCTGAACGTGCCACTTGGCGGGTGTATCCAAGTGCAAGGAATCTAAACAGTGTTCGTGAGAGAGATCGCCACACCAGGTTTCTATGTGGTTGTATGGTTATGTGGCAGCGTAACACGAGCCTCTTAGCGACCCACATGTCAGATGATTTCTGTCTGCTTCACCATATCTGCACGTTCAATGTGTATCCCAGGTGGAGCAATCGCAGTGAATGCACGCGTCTCATGGTAGATTTTCTATATCAAGTGGGGCAGGGAGAGAAGGTGTGCGTACCTACATTTGTGCTACGACAGATCATCCTTAATCCGTGATCTAGAAGAATGTCTGAGTCGCTTCCCTTCGGCCGACTCATATGCAAGATTGCACTTGAGTTTTCTTATAGACTTGGGGCGGAGTTGCCTGTGCCGGTCCATTATATCAACGAGGCTACTCTGAACCAGATGAAGATAGGGCCTCAGCAGCTTGAAGCCCAACTTGATGACGAGAGCAAGGAAGATTATGATAGTGAAGAAGAAGCAAGTGAAGAGGAAGGTGGGGCAGAGATAGAGGAAGAAGTCCAGGAAGAAGAGGAAGAGGAGGCTCAGGATACTGATGAGAGTCCTCCTGCGACTCAGGAGCCTGCTCCTGCTCAGGTTGATAGGGATGCCCGTATTGTGCGACTCGAGGAGGGTCAGGCTACTCTTTGACAGGATATTGGAGATTTGCGGGATCTCGTAAAGAATAAGTTCAAGAAAGTAACCCGCACGCTGAAGGGCATCCCGTGCTGCCTAAAGGATAAGGGTGCCCCTTCTCCGTCGCCAGATTCCGATGCATAGACTTATGTAGTCATTGTTTGTTTGTTCGATGTTTATTTTTATGTGTGGTTTACTAGTTGTTTGTCAGTTGGTAGTTGTTTAGTGTTGAAGCTTTGTGTGTGAAGCTTAGGTATTTTGTTCACATGCTTTCTCTGTCGCAATTCATGTAATGCTGCAAATCATATATTGTGATAATTTTATTAATGAAATGCATGTTGTTTCTTACCTTGTGAAGTTAATGCTGTGGATAGACTATGTTAATGCATGATCTCATGGGTTGCTACCCTCTGTTGTGTGTAGGGTATGCCACCTAAGGGTTCGAGATCTTCGGCCCGTCTCTCTTTGGGTGATTTGCTCGAAGGGGCCCTCACCATGAGCGGTAGTCACATGGACCCCCATGCGGGCCCATCTCGTTCAGATCTCATGCCGAGTTCTCAGCTGGCTTCTGGCCCTTCTGCTGGGATACCCCCTGTGACACCTTCTGTGGTGCCTCCTGTCACACCTGCAGTTCCTGAGCAGCATCGTGCATCTGCGTTGATGCCTTCTACATCACAGTCTGCTCCGCCTCTTGATAGGCTAGAGCAGATGATGCTGTTGATGCAGCAGCAGCAGTAGCAGTTCTTGTCCTCCATGGCTGTCATTTTTGCTCAGTCGATGGCGGCGACTCCACCTGCCTCGCCTCTAGACCCTATTGGGCATGCAAGTGCGAGCGGTTCTTACGAGCGGTTTCAGTGCTTGAAGCCTCCTACATTTTTAGGTACTCACAGACCTAAGGAGGCTGAGTATTGGATAGACCGCATCTCGAAGATGCTTAGACCGTTACACTGTTCTGAGGTGGAGCAGGTTGAGCTGGACACCTTCATGTTTGAGAAGGAAGCTAGCTTATGGTGGGACAGTATTCTCCGTACTGTGGTGGAGGGATTTGAGTGGACGTGGGCAGCGTTTGAGGGACGCTTCCACGAGAAGTATTTCCCGGTTACTTATCGACATGAGAAGGAGAGTGAGTTCCTTCACCTTTGCCAGGGAGTCATGTCGGTGACAGAGTATGAAAATAGGTTTACGGAGCTAGGGAGGTATGCTCCTTTGATTCTGGGTGATCAGCCGATGAGGATGCGACATTTTTTTGAGGGCTTACGGCCCGAGATCAGATCAAAGATGTGTTGTGCGGGGATTTCTTCTTATGCAGAGCTGGTGAGTATGTCCTTGAGTGCAGAGCAGGATGGGGACAGGTCGTCCCGCATGTGAGCACCTATGGTTCCTAGGTCGTGACCTGAGTTCGAGAGTAGGCCTTTCCTCGCTAAGAGGCCTCGGTTTGAGTCACCGCAGGAGTCTTCTGCATCTCCTGCCTATGTGAGGCTTCCTGATGTGAGGTGCGGCTATTGTAAGAAGCCTGGCCACACCGAGATCTCATGTTTTTCCAGGATGCGAGATAGTGGGTTCTCACCGCCTCAACGGATTGGTCGTCCGATGCCTCAGACCATTTCACCGCCACCCCTTTGATCTGCACCAGCTCATTCGTCCTTCAGACCTCCAGCACCTCATTTTAGGCTGCCACATTGGCCTATGGTACTGCAGCCGAACCGTCCTCAGCAGGCTCGGGTACACGCACTGACAACTGAGCCATCCGAGATAGAGACTGCACTACCTTTGGCCTTTGAGGTCACAGCCTATATTGTAGGTACTCCTATATTTTTGTTGGTGGATACGAGATCCACAGTCTCAGTCATATCTTCTTCAGTAGTCAAGTGCCTTAGTTTACAGACTACTAGAATGGTTGGGGTGTGAGTTATTTCAGCACACGGGACCTTTACTGATGCCACTACGATGTGTGAGGGTTGCTTGCTAGATTTAGGGAACAGGACGATGGCCATTGACCTTATCGTCATCTCCACTCTCTATCATTTTGACGTCATCCTTGGCATGGATTGGCTAATTGCAGGGAGGGCTGAGATTGACCGCGAGACCCATTTAGTGACAGTTTACGAGCCGGAGGGTACGTCCTTTACATTTCCAGTGCAAGTCAATCACCCCTCTTGAGTGATTTGTTATGCTTCCTTATTAAGGAATGTTGATGTCTTGACTCTTGGAAGCACGCTAGTAGTCCATGATTATGAGGATGTGTTCAGAAAGATACCTAGGTTGCCACCCCAGCACGAGATCAATTTTACTATCGACCTGGTACCCAATTCGATGCCCATCTCATTGCCAACGTATCGCATGATCCCGTGTGAGATGGTGGAGTTAAGGAAACAGATCGATGATTTTTTAGAGGCTGGCTTCATACGACCGAGTGTGTCTCCTTGGGGAGCACCTGTGTTGTTCGTGATGAAGAAAGACGGCTCACTGCGGTTGTGTATTGATTATAGCAGGCTGGATCAAATTACAGTAAAGAACAAGTACCCTTTGCCCAGGATAGATGACCTGTTTGATCAACTGAGAGGAGCGCAGTACTTCTCGAAGATTGATCTACAGTCAGGGTATCACCAGCTGCACGTCAGGGATGAGGATGTATAGAAGAGAACTTTCAGGACTAGCTTTGGCCATTATGAGTTCCTCGTGATGTCGTTCGGTCTTACGAACACACCGGTTGTGTTCATGGACTGATGAACCGTGTATTTCAGTCGTTCCTCTATCGATTCATCATCGTATTTATAGACGACATTTTGATATACTCCAGGAGTCGAGAGGAGCATGGGGAGCACTTGCGATCGGTCCTGGATGCTCTGAGAGAGCAGAAGTTGTTCGTATAGTACAAGAAGTGTGACTTATGGAAGGAAGAAGTCAAGTTCCTGGGACATGTTGTGTCCAAGGATGGGATTGCGGTGGACCTTGTTAAGGTAGCCGCTATGCAGGACTAGTGGCAGCCTGGTTCGGTTACTGAGGTGAGGAGTTTCCTGGGACTTGCTGGCTACTATCGATGATTCATTCGGGACTTCTCCAAGATAGCCAGACCCTTGTCTCAGTTAACATGGAAGGATCTGAAGTTTGACTGGAATGAGCAGGTGGAAATAGCTTTTGAGGAGCTGAAAGACAGGCTGACGTCTACCCCTGTGCTAGTATTACCAGAGTAAGGGGTTAGATATACGATTTATACGGACACATCTCACGTTGATTTAGGTTGTGTCCTTATGCAGAAGGACAGGGTGATTGCATATGCCTCGAGATAATTAAGGAAGCACGAGGAGAATTAACCTACACATGACCTAAAGTTGGCAACTGTCATCTTTGCATTGAAGCTCTGGAGACATTACCTCTACGGAGAAGAGTTCGAGCTCTTTTGCAACCACAAGAGCCTCAAGTATATATTCACGCAGTGAGACCTGAATATGAGGCAGCGACGATGGATAGAGACCTTAAAGGACTTTAAGTTTGAGGTTTTTTACCATCCGGGCAAGGCAAATCTTGTGGCTAACGTGTTGAGCCGCAAGAAGGCGATAGAGTTTGTGGCTCCGCTGATGGTTGCCGAGTGGGACATGGTTGAGTTTTTACAAGACTTTGAGCAGAAACTCACTGTGGAGGAGCCATTTGAGGTTATCGCACACGGTCAGGTGTGACCTCTTATCGATGACAGGGTCATCGCGGCGCAGAGGGATGATGATCGCCTGACTGAGCTTCGAGAGCAGGCCAGTGATGATGCTGATGCTGAGCGGCGAGTTGGAACGGATGGGGGCTTACGTTATCGTGGCCGCCTATGCGTTGTAGATGTCCCCGACTTGAGACGAGAGATTCTAGAGGCTGCGCACAGTTCTAGACTTGCGACGCATCTGAGCAGTACGAAGATGTATCGTAACATGAAGAGGACGTTTTGGTGGGATGACATGAAGACCCACATTACAGACTTTATGTCCCGTTGTCTCACTTGCCAGCAGGTGAAGGCAGAGCATTGCCGACCTCCCGGTCTCCTTCAGCATATGCCTATAGCTGAGTGGAAGTGGGACTTTATCTCCATGGATTTCATTTTGGGACTGCCAAAGATGAGGAAGGGACATGATTCTATCTGGGTGATCGTCGACTGCTTGACGAAGTCGGCACACTTTCTTCCGATCAGAGTTACGAACTCTGCAGACGAGTTGGCTAGATTGTACATCAAGGAGATTGTTCGTCTACATGGAGTTCCCTTGGAGATCATCTCAGATAGGGACACACGATTTACTTCTATTTTCTGGACTCGCATCCAGGAAGCGATAGGTGTGAAGTTGAAGTTCAGTACTGCGTTCCACCCATAGACCGACGGGCAGACAGAGCGGGTGAACCAGATTTTGGAAGACATGCTACGGGCTTGCGTATTGGATTTCAAGGATAGTTGGGATGATTATCTTCCTTATGCAGAGTTTGCGTACAGCAACAGCTTCTAGGAGAGTATTGGTATGGTTCCTTATGACTCACTGTATGGTCGTCCGTGTAGAGCGCTGTATTGCTGGGCTGAAGTTGGCGAGCGAAAATTGATTAGTCCTGAGTTAGTACAGGTGACCTCAGAGAAGATTGACATCATCGGGCGTCGACTTCTCACAGCGCAGAGTAGGTAGAAGAGTTATGCCGATAAGAGGTGATGACCGCTGGAGTTCGCGGTTGGAGATCACGTATTTTTGAGAGTTTCTCCTATGAAGGGAGTTCTTCGGTTGCGGAAGAAGGGAAAACTCACGCCGAGATTTATTGGCCTATTCCAGATACTTGATCGAGTGGGGGCAGTAGCGTATCATCTTTCTTTGCCCACACCATTCGCTGGCGTGCATAGTATTTTTTATGTGTCGATGTTGGAGAAGTATGTTCCCGATCCTTCGCATATTATCAGATGGGAACAAATGCAGTTGAGCGAGGATGCCACTTATGAACTACGCCCGACACGTGTCTTGGATAGGAAGGAACATGTATTGCGTAGTAAGGTCATCCCCCTTGTGAAGGTATTATGGACGTATCGTACTGAAGAATAGGCTACCTGGGAGACAGAAGCCGAGATTAGAAAGAACTACCCACAACTTCTCGAGGAGTATGAGAAGGTACGAATTTCGAGGATGATTTTTTTTAAGGGGGGTAGATTGTAACGACTCAGAAAATTCTGTACCAAGACCCGAGTACCACCTCGATAGGAAATCACTTAGGATTAATTTCCTTAGAAATTAAACATAAGTTAACTAGCGCTAAGTTAGACTGGCTGCGAAATTAGTATTGTTCGATTTAAATACGTTCTGCAAGACTTAAAACTTGTGGAATCATTAACGCTATAATACCCTGAAATCTAGGATCCAACTCTAAACCCAGTTGTTCCCGAAAATGCTTGGTAACTTCGTATTAGATCTAGACCGCACGTCGAAAGTCCGATATCTATAATCTTAGACCATTATGACCGCTTAGTTGGACTTGACCATCATTCCAAAAATCAAGCCCAAACGATGTCCTGATACCATTTCCTTGTGTCCGAAGTGAAGAGAGTGAGAAAAGGAAGATATTTAGAAAATTAATTATATTTTTAAGTAATCTGGCACGTGTCACTTGCACGACATTTTTAAGCGTTCTGACCATTAGATTTCGACCAAATTTCACCCTCGGATCAGGAAAGTTGGCCCTTACATGTCCAAGTACTTGTGGTCTTGATCGAAGTTCGGCGACCGTTGAATTGAAGCTGGTCCGCCACGGACGATCTGGAAATCCGATCGAACTGAAAACTTAACTTACTAAAGATCCGATGCTAGTGAGCTTAAGCCCAACCGCATTTGTAATACCTCAAATTTTTTCCAACTTGACAATAGACATCCTTGGACGTAGAAATTGCCCTAGGACATTATTCTGTCGTAATTAGGGTGTAATTTTAGTTACGTATTAATACCCTGAATCACTTTCTATATAAACTAGAAAGACCCATGTACCACCTCAGGCAGAAATCCATCAGGACCAAATCCTTTAGAAATTAGGCGAGTATTATCTAGTGCTAAACCAATTTACTTGTAAAATTCGCTCTAATCACTTTAAATTCGATCTGCAAGACCTAAAAATTATAGAATCATTGACGCTAGGTTACCCTAAAATCTAGATTCAAACTCTATTCCTGATTGCTCTCGGGAGTACACCGAAACTCCCTAATGGACTTGGACCGCACGTCAAAAGTCCGATAGCAATGAACTTAGACAATTATGACCACCTAGTTGGACTTGACTATCACCTCGAAAATTAAGCTCAAACGATGTCCTAAGACTATTTCCTTGAGCCCGGAGCAAGGAGTGTGAGAAAGCGTAGATTTCTTTATAAATTAAATATAATTTAAGTAATCTAGCACGTGTTATTTGCAGGCCAATTATAAGCATTCAGACTGTTAGAATCTGACCCAAATACACCCTCAGATCAAGGAACATTTCCCACTCAGATCAGTGTACTTGGAATCCCTGATCGAGTCTCAGTGACCGCTGAACTGAAACTGGTCCACCACGTACGATCTGGAAACCCGATCTAACTGAAAACTTGACTTGACCTAGATCCAAGGTCAGAGAGCTTAAGTCTGACCGTAATCAGTTAGAGGAGCTCCAGAAATATTCTTTTGGACTAGAACAGACCCTATTTGGTTATAACCTAAGTATACCTTGACCCTGAGTCTAAATTGGTGAGTTTTTAGCCTATATAAGGACCTTTAACCCTCTCTCATTCCTCACATACGAATTTTAGAGAAATCCTAGGTGAGAGAAGAGAGAAAAGAGAGAGAAAGTGTGAGAGAAGTGGGAGGAAGACCCTGTTACTCTACCTTGCTATTATACCTGCTTAACCATCGTGATCTAATCGCTCTTCTTGCGATTCTGACTTCGTTCTTAGGTAAGAAAGCCTAACCCTAACCTTTTCTAGGGTTTCAATTGGTGCAAATGGTGAAGTAGCTAACCTGAATCATATTGTTGGTTGCTAATCAGTTGTTGATGAAGACTTAGAGTCTCTATTGAATTTGTTACACTTCTACGGCATAAGGTGCGGATTTTAGATGCTTAGGTTATCTGTTTTCAAAGCTTTCAATGTCGTTTAATGGCAGATTATTGACGAGGATGCTGTTTCACATGTAGAACATGCTGTCCGTTTTCTGTTTCGGTTAAATACGAAGAATATGAAATTTTATGTATTCTATATATTGTAGAAAATACCATATCCATATAAATTTTACTGATATGATTGCCATGAGTATTTGCCGTGTATGCATGCTAGTTATCAATGTATGACCTACTTGGCGAAAGGATTCACCCTAATAAACATTTTGGCCAACATAGCTCATGTAGGCTAATGTGTGTAGTCTAAGTGTTTGTTGGAATGACTAAATAATTATGGATTTATGACTTATGCTTGCCCTATGTATAGAATGTAAGAATATGATTGTGTGTATGAGACAACTCCTTGATATAAGTATTCGTCATATTCTATGTTGAAATCAACATACGTCATGTATGTTGGAGTTGTGTAGTCTAAGTGTTTGATAAAATGCTTGTGTGAGAAATTGTGTGACGAACTAAATTTAGTAGTGGTGTTGAGATAGGATTCTCAACAACCTGAATGATGTTTATGATTTCCTTCATGCAAGTTGTTTGATTTAATGGCTTTACTTATGAAATGTTTGTGTATGGTTTCATATACATGTTGTATCTTCTAACATGTTCGATAACATGCTTGGATTACTTTATTTCAATTCTGTCTATCTCATATGCTTATGGTTCAGATTGCAAGTGTTTGGGGCAATGCTATAGTCCAGGTAGTCAGTAACAGACTTGAACTCGTGGTTGAATTCTATTCGCCATGCAAGACATGTTTGACAAACCCGAGCTGTGCGTTGCTTGTTGACAGTGGTTAGGCCACACGAGGTGCTTGTGCACTTTATGTCGATCAACTCAACGACGCTCGTACTAGTCAAACTCATCAAGTAACCTGATTAGCCCGATGTATGTTAACCATGAATGGACGCTACTGCTTGAATCTAAAGTACCAAACTTACCAGTGGAAATCCCATTAACCATGATACCTCGATCCGCTAAGACTCATGAGCCCGACATGGTGGTATGGGACACCGTGGTCAAGCTGTCGGCCTACGCTAGGGCCACGAGCCTCCCCGTAGTGACCAGTGAGCAACTCAGACTCGTGAGCCGAATACGGTGGTATGGGACCCTGTATTCGAGCTGTCGGCCTACACTGATAAGGTGATGGGGGAGCGGTGCAACAAGTGCGTGCAACAACCCTGACAGACCTTACAGTGACCTAGAACCACACTTCGTATGAGATATGCTAGGACTGACGACCCTAGACTGGATCATTGTTGGGAATTGATATAGGGGAGGTACTGTAGCTTCCCAATCCTGTTGTATGAAAAGGACTAATAACAACTCGGTAATCATGTTCATATCGCACTGCATGTGCCTGGAAGATGTGGATCACTTAAGGAAGAAAGCATGCCGCGGACGTAAGATGGTGTCGCATGAGGGAGTATGTTGGCGAGGGCATACATCATGTCATTTCATCCTTGCATTAATTACAGTATTTAGAAATGTTTAATTTTCTTGCTTTATCATTATCGCTTGATTGATTTGATAACATGTTAATCTTTGCTCTATGATTCCACTGAGTTAGCTACTCACTCCTACGTTACGGGATGGTGTTTTACACACCAACTAGACCCTATTGTAGTTTCAGATGATGGTGCAGCCTACGAGGCGGAGCCAGACTTCGAGGATGATGAGAAGGCATTCTCCTATATGCAGTATTTAGGTGGGTCTTCTTTGACCTTGTCCTGATTCGATGGGGTCACAGGGCTATATGATTTAGTTGAACACTTTATCTCTCAATAATTGGTATAATTTGACACAAGACATGTATCTACTCAGCCGTGTTACATATTCATATTTTGGGAATTTGAAACCACTTATGTACTTTATATATTTATCACAGTCTTTCGCTTCCTTAATTTAGTCATCCCTGGAGTATGATATGTTATTTTTGGTATAATCCCAATCTTATTTAATGACCTTCTACAGACAACATGCATTCATCATTATCTATGTTACATAAGTGACGTTTTGAAACTAGGGAGTTAGGTTTTTACACGATCCCCGATTTTCGGGATGTTACAACATTTGATAAGAGGACCTCCAGAAGTGCTCCGTTGGTCAGAAAGATCCCGAATTGGTTATAACCTAAGTATACCTTGACCTTAAGTCCATTTTCATCATGTTTAGGCTTATAAAAAGGCCTTAAACCCTTAGTTCCATATCCCATACGAATTTTAAAACCCGTGCTTCCCAAGAGAGAGAAAGTGTGGGAGAACCCGTCGATTCTCCGTAGGATTCTTTCCAGATCATCTAGACATCGAACCTGCATATTTGAATTATTCTATTGGCGATTTTGTTTCTATTTTTGGATAATTTAAGCTAACTCTAACCTGTTTTGAAGCTTAGACTACTTGTAGTAGAGTTCTACTTAACCCGTTTAATGCCATAGGTAGCATATCCGCCGTTGACGAAGACATATCGTTTGAATCACCTCTTATACGTATTTTCTGGTTTAAGGTGCGGAATATATATGCTTAGGTTATGGTTTTCAACACTTTCAATGTTAGATAATGATTTATTCATGTTGTGATTGCCGTTACACATGCCAAATGTGTTATCCATTTTGTTTTCCGCATACGTATACTTTATATTGTAAATACCGTATTTCATGTATATGTTAGAATACATGTATAGTATGGAATCTGTTGATTTGCTTTCCTTGATTAATTATCATTGTTATATGCCTGATATGTATACGACAACTCCTTAGCGAAAGGACTTTCCCTAATATGCAATAGAGACGACGTACGTGATGTATGTTGAATAGTGTAACCTAAGTGTTTGAATAAATGCCTAAGTGAATTAGTAGTTAGTAAAGTGTGATTGCCAAGGTGGTTGAGATATGGATCTCCATCACAATACTAGAGTGTATGATTTCCTCCATGAATCATGTGACTTAGATTTTTCATGTTAAATGAGTGTATGATTTCCTCCATGGATTGTGTATTTAGTTGAATCATGTTAAATGAGTGAATGATTTCCTGCATGTACTATTTACATTCAAGTTATACTTCATGATTGTTCATATAGGTGCGGGATATAAACCATATGTTAGTTATTAGATTTGTATGTAATTAGGGCTGTACTACAGTCCAGGTAATCGAAAACTGTTCTGTAAATAGTGGTTGAGGTTATTTTCGCCACACAAGATGAGTTTATCGAATCTTAGTCGTGCTTGGGATGTTCGACAGTGGTTAGGCCACACGGAGTGCTTATGCATTCCATGTCGTTCAACTCAACGTGTGCTTGGCCTAGTTGAGCTTATCAACTAACCCGATTGACCGATGTTTGTTCACCATGTTTGGTCTCTACTGTTTGAATCTAAGGCACTGAGCTTACCAATGAAACTCCCGTTAACCATGGTACCAAGATCCCCTAAGACTCATGAGCCGAGCGTGGTGGTATGGGACACCATGGTCGAGCTGTCGGCCTACGCTGGGGCCACAAACCTTTCCGTAGTGACTAGTGAGCACCCTACCCTGAGCAGATTATGGTGGTATGGGACACTATATTCTTACTGTCGGCCTACACAAATTGGTGACGAGCCTTCTGTAGTGAGCTGGAGATTATCCTGACACTGCATAAGGGCGACGAGTTCTGTTGTAGTCTTGAGGATATAAGTAGGCCTGTATTAATAAGGTGATGAGGGAGTGGTGTAACGATTGCGCTCAACAACCCTCACGGCCCTTCAGTGATCTAGAACCGTAATATCGTATGAGAATCCCTAGGACTGACGACCCTAGAATGGATCAATGTTGAGAATTGATACAAGGGAGGTGTCTTAGCTTCTCAATCCTACTGTATGAAAAGGACTAATAAGAACTTAGTAAACATTTTCATCTCATTGCATTGCATGTGCTAATGGGGTTGGTGATAGAGCACTGAGGAAGTGATTCATGCCGCAATCGTTAGATGATGTCGCAGAGGGAATTGTGGTGAGGGCATGCATCATTCTTCATATCATCCTTGCATTAATAAGAGTATTTAGGACCTGTTTGATTGTACTAGCTTATCATTACTGCTTGATTGGATTGATAACATGTTAACCTCTGTTGTATAGTACCACTGAGTTGATCACTCACTCCCACGTTCTGGGACAGTTTTTAAACACCAACCAGACTCTGACTTAGCTGCAGGAGATGGTGATGCTTACGAGGCGGAGCCAGACTTCGACGAGGATGAGGAGGCGTTCTCATATATGCAGTTCTCAGGCGGGTTCTTGTGAGCCTCGTCCTGACCAGCGGGGATTTTTTGGGATATGTACTTGATGATTTTTGCACAGTTGATACATGTATTTTTGAGACAGATGTATATATTGCCCTGGGCAAAGCACGCATCATTTGGAGATTTATTTTGAATTATATATGTATTTAAGTCTTCTGCTTGCATTTCCTCAATATCCCTGAATTACGTCTGCTAATTTAGCTTGATCTATTTCATGTTTTATGCATTAATACAGACAACATACAATCATCATCAAATATGTTGCATAGGTGATGTTTTGGAACTCGGGAGCTGAGTTATGTTCAACCCCCGAATTTCAGGGCGTTAGACAGTGTACAGTGTACTAGAACCTGGTGATATCCAGAGAGGAACTGTACTGATATGTGTACTTATTGAGTACTGACTTTCTTGGATTACATTTCGTATAGGACATTCGACTATGTAATCCTCACATTACATCGGTGTGAATGATGGCATTCATGTCTCGCATCGCATGGCCTTGGTATGGCCGATAGCATTCATGCCTTACATCACATAGCCTTGGTATGGTTAATTTTATTCATGGACTTACCGCATGTTTTCGTATTACTCTTATATTATATACTTGGCACTTGCCTTGCGCACACACTTACACCACCATCTAAGCTTTTGTAAGCTTATGCATGACAATTGCGTGCAGGTAGCGTTGGACAGTAGCAGCACTGAGGCAGGAGTGTGCATCTAACTATTTTGGAGTTTTTGATCACCTTGTATTTCCCTTTCCTATTGTACTTAAAGTTTTTGATATAGTGGATATGTGGTGATGTTGTTTTGTGACTTGGTTATGCTTGTGGTTATGCTCCATTATAAAAAAAATTCTTTCTGAAAATCCTCCTTGTAAGATCCCAGGATCGGACTCTGGTATATGATTGTCAGGAGCCAAGAATGGGGCACTACGGAGGATGTCGGCACCGGATTCGGCGATCGAGATTTTTGTGAATCCGATTTCTGAGTTTGGGGCGTGACATCAGTGTTTCAAATACTGCAAAGATGGGGTACATCATAAAGTGATAGCCGATGCAAGACCATATACGGAAACTGAAGCTTTTTTCGCAGACGCTAGTTATTATGATACATTTGCCAACAGGGGAAAGAAAGAGAATGATGAGAACAGAGTCTGAGAAAATACTTGCATGGAAATAGTGAGAGAAGAGGGAATGAAGTCATCTGCAGAAGAGAAAGCGAAGAAGAAATTCTATTTTATCCCAAAACATTTACAACAGCTAGGACAATTGCCATTAACACTACTATCGCTTGGACAGTTTAAAATTCTGCAGTCAAATTATATAGTACCCCTCCCATACGCTGAAAGAAGTTGGCCATTTCCCCACATTCTAAACAGGTTTTGTGTAGAGCCTAATGCAAGAAATTCAGAGCCAATAGAGTTTTATACTCCCCTAGAAATGAAACATGACAAGGAAGACAGCATTGGGATGAAAAATGAAAGCTTAATGCCAGAAGAATTGGAGAGATATAGCTTGGTAAGTTGGAAAATTATGAAGAAAATGGGATTTAACTGCTAAGAACCTGTCAGCTTAAATTGTGGAAAAGGAATTCAAGTTCTAATTGGGGTTAATTAGATGAAATGGGAGAAATTCTGTGGACTGGGGGCAGAGTCTTCAGTGAATATGGTGACAGTCAATCAGATAGGAGAGACGAACCTTGATATGATCAGCAAACCTGAGATAGCTCCGAAACAAATGGAGGACGGCGGTCAACCGACGATTGACAGCTTAAAGGAGATAAATTTAGGGACAGAGGAAGAACCGTGGAATACTTTCATAAGTACTAATTTGCCACAAGAAGAAGTTGATCGATATGTTAATCTGTTAAAACAGAATAAAGATGTCTTTGCTTGGACATATGCAGAAATGCTAGGACTAGAGCTAGTAATAGCAATGCATCAGTTGAATATCTCTAAAGATAAAAGACCCGTTAAACAAACACAGAGATAAATTCATCCAGACTTAGGTTCCTAAGATAGAAGAAGAAATAAGCAAAATGATAAAGGTCAGATTCATTAAGGAAGTTAAATATCTCAAGTGGATATCAAATATAGTTCCTGTGAAGAAAAAGAATGGACAGATAAAGGTTAACGTCGATTTCAGGGATTTAAATGATGCGTGTTGGAAAGATGATTTTCCATTGCCTATAACTGAAATGTTAATTGATAGCACCACACAATATGCTATCATTTCTTTCATGGATGGATACGTTGGCTACAATCAAATATGGATGGCACTTGAAGATGAAGAGGCGACTGCTTTTAGAACCCCGTTGGGGATATACTGTTATAAGGTTATGCCTTTCGGTCTCAAGAATGTTGGAGCAACATATCAGCGAGCAATGTAGAATATCATCTAAGATATGATGCATAGAAATGTTGAGTGCTATGTTGATGATTTGGTTCTTAGATCGGGAAATTATCAGGAGCATCGCAAACATTTGGCATCAGTCTTTCATTGAATTAGAAAGAAGTAGTTGAAGATGAATTCGGCTAAATGCACATTAGGGGTATTGTCGGGAAAATTTTTTGGCTTCCTAGTGAGACATAGAGGCATTGAAATAGATCCAGACAAAGTGCTAGCTATTCAAGATTTTTCCCCTCTGAAAACATTGAAAGAACTAAAGAGTTTACAGGGAAAGCTAGCCTATATCCGCCTCTTGATCACAAACCTAGTAGGAAGATGCCAACCATTCTCTCATCTGATGAAGAAAGGAACAGAATTTGTATGGGATAAATCCTGTCAGAATGCCTTTGATGCAATAAAGGAATTGTTGAAACAAACTCCAGTATTGATGACTCCCGTAAAAGGAAGGCCCCTCATTTTGTATATATCAACAACTGAGAATTCGCTAGGAACTTTGTTAACACAAGTGAATGATAGTGGGAAAGAGGCAACACTTTATTGTTTAAGTCGAACGTTGATCGGTGCGGAATGTAATTATATGCCTATCAAAAAAATATGTCTAGCGTTGGTTTTTGCAGTTCAAAAATTAAGGCATTATTGTTTGTCAAACGACATAACTCTGATATCTCGAGCAGATCCTATTAAGTTTTTGATGATAAGGCCGATGTTGTTAGGAAGGTTAGCGATATAGATGCTACTGTTATCAAAGTATATGATCACATACGAATAAGCTAAAGTAGTGAAATGGCAAGCAGTGGCAGACTTTCTAGCAGCTCATCCCGTAACAGATTACGAAGCCATTTTTGATGAATTTCCAGACGAACAAGTTATGATGACAAAATTGTCTAAAGCGTGGAAAATGTTTTTTGATGGGGCAGCCCGGGCAACAGGAGTAGGTGTTGGAGTAATATTCATTACCCCACAAGATGATTTGTTGCCTTATTCTTTCAAGGAGCAGCGTGCATGAACAATGAAGCCGAATATAATGCCCTTATCATTGGGATGGAGATAGCCAATGAATTGAAGATAAAAGACCTTCAATTTTATGGGGATTCTAAGCTGGTTATAAATCAAGTGGTGATAGAGTTTGAAATAAGAAAACTGAAACTTTTGCCGTATTGTCGAAGGGCACAATGCTTATTGGAGAGGTTTCCGAATGTCGAAGTTAAACATGTACCCTGAAGCGAGAACATAAAAGCAGATGCTTTGGCCAATTTAGCAGCAACGTCGTCTTGTCCAGATAGATGTCCCTTACGAATAACAATCAAAGAAAGGAGATTCTTGCCGTCTGTCGAGGTGAATGATGAAACAATGGAAGTCCTACCCGTGTCATGCTTGGAAGTGATGATAAATGATTGGCATCAACCTTTCATCGACTATCTCAAGTATGATATCCTACCAGACAATATAGAAGAGAAATCACAACTCAAGCAGAAAGTGAAGAGATTCATCTTGTATAGTGAGGAATTGTACAAAAAATCTTATAATGAAATATTATTGCGATGTCTCGATGAAGATGAGGCATGCCAAGTCCTGTGGGAAGCTCATTCTGGGGAATGCGGGGGACATTAAGCCAGGAGAAATTTATTCCACTGAGTGCATCGGATGAGATATTACTGGCCGACAATGTTTAAAGATGCGATCGATTATGCGAAGCGATGTCATGAGTGCCAAATTCATGGGGATATCGTACATGTTTCTCCTGAAGATCATCATCAGTCGGTTACTTCTTGGCCTTTTACAGCATGGGGACTTGATGTCATCGGGCCTATAAATCCATCGTCGTTTAGAGGAAAGCAGTATATAGTAGCAGCAATGGATTATTTCTCCAAATGGACAGAAGCGGTTGCGCTGTGAAATGTAAAGGAGAAGGATGTTGTGAATTTTATCCAGCATGCAATAATATATCGCCATGGTATCCCGAAGAAAATTATTACAGACAATGTTACTCCTTTCAAAAATAGGGGAGTGGAGAAGTTATGTCAGAAATTCAATATTCATCAGTCCTTCTCAACTCCTTATTATCCACCAACCAATGGTTTGGCTGAAGCGTTTAATAAGACGATTGTAAATTTTTTGAAGAAAATAGTGAGTGAGAATAGCATGACTGGGATGAAAAACTACAAGAAGCTCTGTGGGCCTACAGAACAAAGCATCGTACAATGACACAAGCTACCCCGTATTCATTAGTCTATGGTGTGGAGGCAGTTATACCAATCAAGGTACAAGTTGCTTCACTAAGAGTGGCAATGCATCAATCAATCACGGGTGATGAAAATGCGAAGATACGACTCAAGGAGTTGATATGCTTGATAAGAAGAGACTGGAAGCTCAACAACGATTTCAGTTATACCAAGCCAGAGTTTCTGTTGCCTTTGATAGGAAGGTTAAACACTGATCTTTCAAGAAAGGGGATTTCGTTTTGATGTTGAAATGGCCAATAGTAGTTACTCGAAGAATAGGGGGCAAGTTTGATCCTAAATGGGATGGTCCATATATAATAACTGAAGTTGACTCCAATGGAGCATATAGGGTGACAAATCAAGATGGACGAGGCATCAGTATACTGGTCAATGCTTGCTTCCTCAAGAAGTATTATTCTTGACAATGGAAAGAATTTTGATTTAGAAGATTATTAGGATAATTTCTCTATATCAAAAGGGTAATTGCAGATGAAGGGATGAAATGATGAAATAACCTTTACAGGCATGGCCTTATATTCTATCTTCATGAGTAAAAGAACTGCAAAAAGACAAAGTCATGTACTCTCCGTCATGTGAAAGAATAAAAGGAACAAATTCTCAAAGTAAAAGTTGTTCAAGCATATATATCTGAAGCATGGATGATTACCACTGTTGATGATTGCTCCAGTCGTTGATGATTACCACTGATATCGGCGATTAGTCAATCGTCATTGCTAAAGACTGACAACTATCACTATCATTACGGAATACTTGTCATTACGAAATGTTACTTATTTTTATCAGAATTGCTATCATCACCAATCACCAACCTGATCCACTATTTAAAATAAAATATGGATGTTCTTAGAACACTTTTAGTGATGGTGGAATATCAATTATTGATTCATTAAATTGGGCAGTAAGGAAAACTATACAGTCAATCACATTAAAAGTTAATGACAGCGATGACAGCTTATGTCTCAAAGCAAGCCAGCCATTAAAAGAAAATCATAAAATGACCAGTCACACATAAGACCAATGTCATTTGTGAGCTCTCCAACAACATCATGGAAGAGGAAGAAAATACCCTCTTAGGAATGGGTCCGAACTCACAGACGAAGGAAACCTAGATCCTCGGTTTGATTTCGGTATTAACTCATGAGGAAGGATATAAAAAAAAACCTACTCATTGACGGATCAAAAACCTTGGACTTGGTACCTAAGGTAGCCTGGTAAAGCCACGCGAACTCTAGAGAGTTACTATGGCCATCCCAGTGCGTAAATCCCAATGACGGCTGTGATTGCTCCAACTACTCAAGAGCTTAAACTGTGTGTTACTATCTAACTAAACTAAAATATAGCACCGCCTATCAAAGAAAAATCATATAGGAGAATCCCATACTGACAATCATAATATGTGATAGTTTTGTTAAAAGTACTTCAATAAAGTGCCATGTTGAAATTGTTGAATAAATAAACATGTTTAAGATAATTTGTGTAGCTGCAATAGTAAAATTATGCAAGTTGATTATATACCATATTATCAAACTAATATTTACATACAATGTTTACAAATCCTCAGCTATGCTCAAAATTTCCAAGTAAGGTTGCAATTCTTCTTTCAACTGAGACTGTAATACAGTAGTTACATGCTCGGCTTCAAGGATTAAGCTAGCTTGATCAAGGATGCCAATTAATTCAGATGCTAAAGAAGTAGCAACTTCTTCATCTCTTGACCGGTCAGCTTGTATGGTATTGATTAATTGAGTATTTGTCTCAAATTCTGCTTGGATCTGACAAACAGTTGAATTTTTCGCTTCCCATTGACTCTTGAGTGATAAAATTTCTTTCTTAAGAACGACAATCTGATCAATAATGTTTTCCTTATTTCTCTCTGAAACATTCAATTTCTCATGGAGGGACTGATTGATAATATTATGATCAGCGAGGGTACCATCTGCTTGAGAGAGCTTTTCTCTAAGAAGCGCCAATTCTTGCTGTCGACTTGGAATCTCAAGAGCAACGACCATATTCCGGGATGCTTCCAAAGTCTTTGTAGAGTCACAAAATCATGACAAAGAGGTATAAAGACCTTGAACGTTGACACGTGCTAAGCGAGCTGCGGGAGCAAGAACTGCTAGAGCACCATCCAAAAGGGGTCATTGACTCGGATCTTTTAAAGTACTGGCAATGACAGAAATTGCATGCTTAAAGAGTCCCAACATGAGAGGTGGCACCTTTTCCAAAGAAAGATTGTCAAAAGCCACAATCACAGAATTAGATCCTTCAGATCCACTGGGGGTTGGCATGATTGAAACTAAAAGATAAACAAGGAAGTATAAGTTTAAAATGAGAGTATATATATATATATATATATATATATATATATATATATATATATATATATATATATATATATATATATATATATATATATATATACACACACACACACACCGGGAGTAGGAGCAAGAGTAATTGAAGCAGAATGAGTTGTGGGAGCTGTAGAACTGGGAACTTCAGTAATTATGACGGCATTAAAAGAAATTTCTTGAACTCACGCAGTGCTCAAATTTAAAGTACTGGGCGTTGGAACGTCCATTGGATCAGAAAGAAATTCCAAGCTTCGAGCCACTAGTTGAATAAGAGAAGGACGTGTGATAGGGGAGTTGTTGGTTCGAACGGGAACATCAGATGAGTGAGGGATTAATGGTTTAGACTCTTCTGGACCGGGAAGAAGAAGTATATCCCCCATTATTGCTTGACTTTCTGATAGCCGAACTTCTACATCTTTTGAAGTTACTGTTTCATGGGTGGCCGCATCAGTAGTTTCCATAATATGAGCAGAATATGAAGCATTAAAAGAAAGGAAAATATTTCTACCAGGAGTATCATCGTATTCTTCGTAATCAAGTTGCTCCTCATTATCTAGTGAAGTTTCTGAAAAAGGTTCAGAGGTGTCAAGTTGAGTGGCTGGAGCATCAAGGGGAGGGGACCTAACTCCAGCATCACTACCTTCTCCAACATCTATTTCAGCATCAGTATCTGCATTAAGTAAACCATTACCTCCATCAGTTAGACTTATGGGGGTAGACGTATCTTTGCTCGTTGTATTAGCCAAATATTCTGATGAGCTATCTTCATCTTATATGGTCTTTTTCCCTTTATAAACTGTTTCACAGGAAGAAGACGTGTACCTTGAGAAGAAGAAGGGGTTGGTTGTGCCAGAACTTCGGGAGATAGCAGCTTGGCATGAGACCGAGTCATAGGAGATGTGTTAATAATGATCCGATGCACAATTAGAGAGGTTATTACCGTAGTATGATGGGTTGTAGCTTCTGTAGGGTCTATAGTAGGGGTAAGTGAAGCATTTGCACGATCAACAGGTTGAGAGATTGTGGAAGGATCCATAATAGGAGGAATGACAGGAGTAGAACGTGCAAGTTGATCTTCCCCTTATGGAGTAGGAGAAGGCAGAATTTTGCCTACTGTTTCGAATTCATTTCTGGAAGCTACCGATCTTACTTCTTGATTTAATAAGTTGAGAGGAGAACCAAAAGAAATTCAACCCTCTAAAGTGTTTGAAGATTTTATTTCTTTAATCGGTTCTTCAATAGAAATTTTACAGTAAAATTGTCCTGGAGTGGCGGCATGATCCCTCTTATAGAAGTATCCAATTCCTTGTTTTGGTCTGTAATTCCTCAGACGTGGGGTAGGGATCCAGATAGGAAGATCCATTGAAAAAGAATTGTGTACTAGATGATACTGATGACTCCACCAACGTATCTAGGAGTATGAAGCTGTTACTCCATGATTGTATCCAGGAAGCACACGAACCGAGAAGAAAACTTTCTTGCAAGGAGTTGTTTCCATATTAAAGACTAGTTATAAGGACCAACTCCATAACTCCTCATAGTACAAGTGACTTCATTGCTTTCTTGGGGTATGGTTTGATCATAGTCGAATTTTCTAGCAAATCGATTTTGATAATATGGTTCTCGCCAGAACTCTAGTCCCTCTCTCAGTGGAAGATTACACGAGCGAATGCAGAGAAATAAAGTTCTTTCGAGGGGATCTAAGTCATTGGTATCTACCAAATCTCTGTCTTCGACTTGGTAGTCTAAATAAAAAATGAAGAAATCAATAGACTCTATGTTGTCGATTTTATTATTTATCCATTCATAGCTCTTCTTTATCATTTTTCTCTTCAAAAAGTACCACAGAGGTAAATGATTTGGGTAAAGGTAAGCCTTCTTTGGGACATTATACGTCCAAGGAAAATAAATGCCAAGCCACCTAGAGAAATAGTTCCACGGAGCAAAAGCGGATGTAACTCCTATTGCTGGGCTTGAGCAATGTGTCGCGGCATGACCAAAAGCCTTATACAGTGAACACAAGATAGGAGGGCTAGGGAATATTTCTTTCTGCCTTCTACCATTGCCCCTACTACCACAAATAAAGACGGTCGAATTGAATCTGAACTTTTCGAACTGGGGAGCACAATCAAGCTCAACCAGTAAGCCAAGAAAGCAGCTAGTTCACTTTTAGTAGTAAAATTAGATGGGCCCTTGTAACACCCCGGATTTTTGCCTACCTGGAGTTAGACGTCCTTAGGCTATGGGTCAACCATAACACCTTGGTAACTTCTCAAAATTTGATTCCAAAGCTAAAGAAGCCAATTAGAACCAAATTCCTTAAAAATTTAACGTGTATTAGCTAGCACTACACTAGATTACCTATGAAATTAGCACCAACCACTTTAAATACGATCTATAAGACCCAAAACCTCTAGAATTGTTGACGCTACGTTACCCTGAAATCTAGGATCCAACTCTAAACCGGTTGCTCACGGGAGCATTCGGAAACTTCGTATTGGATCTAGACCGCACGTTGAAAGTCCAATATATATAATCTTAGACAATTATGACCGCTTAGTTGGACTTGACAATCATCTCGAAAATCAAGTCCAGATATGTCCCACGACAATTTTCTTGGGTCTGGAGTGGAGAGTGTGAGAAATGTTAAAAATTAAATAAGATTTAAGTAATCTGGCATGTGTCATTAGCGCGACAATTTCTAAGCGTTCTGACCATTAGAATTTGACCAAATTTCACCCTCGGATCAGGATAGGTGACTTTTACACGTTATAGTACTTGTAGCTCTGATCGAGTTTCTGTAACCGTTGAACTGAAACTGGTCCGCCATGGTCGATCTGGAAACCTGACCGGACTGAAAACTTAACTTGACCTAGATCCGATATTAAAAAGCTTAAGTCCGACCGCATTTAGTACCAAGACCTCTAGAAATGCTCCGTTGGATAGGAACAGACCCGTTTTGGCTATAACATAAGTATACCTTGGCCCCAAGTCTATTTTCATCGCGTTTGGGCTTATAAAAAGGCCTTAAGCCCTCTCTCACAAATCCCATACGAATTTTCAAACCCTAGCTTCCCAAGAGAGAGAAAAAGAGAGAGAAAGTGAGGGAGAGTGTGAGGATTGTTCTTGGCAGTTGTTCCTGTCATTCTTCGTGCACATCTACCATATTTGGATCGTTATGCCAACAATTTTGGCATCGTTCTTAGGTAAGAAAAACTTAACCCTAGCTTTTTTTAGGGTTTCCATTGATGCCAATAGTTAGATAGCTAACCTAGCTTGTATTACAGGTTGATATTCCATGTTGACGAAGACCTAAAGATTCCATCGACTTCTTTACGCTTCTACGGCATAAGGTGCGGACTATATACGTTAAGGTTATGGTTTTCAAGACTTTCAATGTTAAGTAATGATTTATTCTTGCTTAGGATGCTATTTCACATGTACAAAGTGTTGTCCATTTCGTTTTTCAGTTATACGTTAATTATGTTAAATATATTGTATTCCTCGTATTTTTAGAAAATACCGTATACGTATAAAATTTAGATTTGTGCTTAACATGATTATTTGCCGTGAATATATGATTGTTACATGTATGACAACTCCTTACCGAAAGGACTTGCCCTATATCATGCCACGACTAATATACGCTATATATGTTAAAGTGTGTAGCCCACGTGTTTGTGAAAATGTCTAAATGAATATGGAACCCGGATTCATGCATGCCTTGATTATCCGTCGTGGGAATATGCAGGTGGTATATGGGGTAACTCCCTAGTGAAAGGATTTTGTCTAATACATATATAATCAACATACACATGTATGATAATGTATGTATTCTAAGTGTTTGTATAAATGACTGAATGAGTACATACTTTGTATTCGTGCTTGTCATGACTAACCGTCATGGATATATGATTGTTGTATAGGTGGTAACCCTTTGACGAAAGGATTCACCCTAATACATACGCTATTGAATACATAATATGTATGATATAATGTGTAATCTAAGTGTTTGTATAAATGCCTAAGTGAGTTAGCAATTAGTAAAATGTGATTGCTAAGGTTGTTGAGATATGAATCTCAATCACAATACTTGAGTATATGATTTCCTCCATGCATTGTGTAACTTAAATTATTGTATTAACTGTGTATATGATTTCCTCCATAGATTGTGTACTTAGTTGAAGCATGTTAAATGTGTGTATCAATTCCTGCATGTACTGTTTATATTCAAGTTATACTTCTTGATTGTTCATATGGATGCAGGATATGAATCATATGCTAGTTATTGGATTTGTATGTGATTGGGGCTGTACTACAGTCCAGGTAATCGGTAAGCGTACTCTAAATGGTGGTTGAGGTTGTTCACCACACAGGATAAGTTTAGCAAATCTGAGTCGTGCTTGGGGTGTTCGGCAGTGGTTAGGTCACACAGAGTGCTTATACATTTTATGTCGTTCAACTCAACGTGCGCTTGGCCTAGTGAAGCTTATCAATTAACCCGATTGACCGATGTTTGTTCACCATATTTGGACGCTACTGTTTAGACCTAACGTACCAAACTTACCATTGGAAATCCCCTTTAACCTTGGTACCTCGATCCCCTGAGACTCATGAGCCGGGCATGGTGGTATGGGACACCGTGGTCAAGCTGTCGGCCTACGCTGGGGCCACAAACCTCCCCGTAATGACCAGTGAGCACCCTAATCTTAGCAGATTATGGTGGTATGGGACACTATATTCTTGTTGTCAGCCTACAGTGTTTTGGTGATGGGGGAGAGGAGCAACGATTGCGCACAACAACCCTGACAGCCCTCTGTAGTGACCTTGAGTTTATCCTGACACTGCATAGGGGCGACGAGTCCTAATGCAGTCTTAAGGATATAAATAGGCCTGTATTGATAAGGTAATGGGGGAGAGGAGCAACGATTGCCCGCAACAGCCCTGACAGCCCTTGCAGTGACCTAGAACCATAACATCATATGAGATTCCTAGGACTGACGACCCTAGAATGGATCAACGTTTGGGTAATGATATAAGGGAGGTACCTTAGCTTCCTAATACTGTTGTATGAAAAGGACTAATAAGAACTTGGTAAGCATATTCATAACACCGTATTGCATGTGCAAATGACGTTTGTGGGCACAGAGGAAGTGATTCATGCCACGATCGTTAGATGATGTCGCATGAGGGAGGTTATGGTGAGGGCACGTATTATTCTTCATATCATCCTCGCATTAACAAGAGATCTAGGACTTGTTTGATTGTACTGCTTTATCATTACTGCTTGATTGAATTAATAACATGTTAACCTTTGCTGTATAGTTTTCACTGAGTTAATTATTCACTCCCACGTTACGGGAGGGTGTTGGCCACACTAACCAGTCCTTGTTTAGTTTTCAGATGATGGCGATGCTTGCGAGGTAGAGCCAGACCTGATGATGATGAGGAGGATTTCTCCTTTATGCAGGTTCTAATCGATGGGGTTTACAGGGTTACTGATTAGATGCCAAAACACTTGGTATTTGCTTTTATTTAAACACTCATGTATATTCTTTTTGCTCATTTTTGGAGTATACATGTATATAGTTAACCTGGTAACATGTTCACACTCTGGAGACTTACAATCAATTATACATTTTATATATTTATCACAGTCTTCCGCTTGCAAAACTTAACTGTCTCTGGAGTATGATATGTTGTTTTGGCTTAGTCCCAATCTTGTTTAATGCCATTCTACAGTCAACATGCATTCATCATTATCTATGTTGCATAAGTTACGTTTTGGAACTCGGGAGTTGGGTTTCTACTCGACCCCCAATTTTTGGGATGTTACAGCCCTTTATTTTCTTACGATTGGCTTCTAAATCAGCGCAGTGACTGCCAGAGAATCTAAAATATATATATATATATATATATATATAATAAAATAAAATAAAAAATTTAGTGAGGAATTTCTGACTTACGGATAAGCATTGTTTGAGAAGAAAGGGAAAAAGTTAAGATACTTACAACAAATAGTGAGAAAAGTGTGCTAGCCATTGGAGAGGAGAGATCTCGTGGACATTAGCAAAGTGAGATGTCTTGTGAAAAAGCCCGATAGTCGATGCTATTATTCTGGGCACTCTATTAGATCCAACATAAGCAAACTCCAGGTTTGAAGGAACATATTCGTCAAGGAAGGATCCTGAGATAGGCAGGCCGACCATTCTGTTAAGATCCCATAATGCGATACTCACTTCTCCTATCAGGAGATGGAACGAGTTTGTGACTGAAGACTAGTGTTTCAGGAAGCCTTTATAGATCATAGTACTTTGTGAAAGAATTCAGAAGTGGCTTCTATAACATCATAAATCTGGGCTGCACGAAATGCATTCTTATACTTTGTTGAAATCGCTTTGGTCCAGGCACTATAGTATGGACAGGTCGTCTAGAGACCCCATGTTCTGAATTCGTCCTTGCCCCATAAAGAGTAGCTTTGACGGAAGCACAGTTGAATTGTTTCAAAAAATGAGTAGGATATAAAGAATGGGGATCATGACATGGTGTGAGAAAACGCATGTATCTCACTTGTCCAGCCTTTTGAGTTAAACCTTTATCTGTAAGGTAGCCCTCAAGGATGTGTGGCTCTTTGGTAACCCAATTGGATATATACAAAAGCCTGTTCTGAGTCATGAAGTCTCTTGGTTCACTTTCAAGGATCGAACAGTGATGTTGAAGTTGAAGAGGGAGAGCAATGGTCTCGTCTTTATATGAATTGTGAAATTTAATTGCTTCAGTAGTCAATTTTACTGAATCCTAGGCATTCTGAAAACGTCTTTGGTTGTGTTCTCAAATTTTCTCCTGGAAAACTTCATCTGGGTGCCTCGCTGTAGTTTGTTGTGGAACGGTTGGGGAAGGAGAAGCCTCTGCATCAGGGAGACGAGTAATATCGGTGTGATAATTGGTTATGCATTTCAGCCAGTTTTCCCAATCAGATTCTTGTCCTAAAAAGGGGGGTCCCTCTATCTCCTTCATAATTATAGCCATGCGAATATCTTCAGATAAGCATTGAATGCGATCAGCAAAGTTCACAATGATAGGGACTGGTTTCTTAAAGAAAGAACTGTAATTTTCACCAGAGCGAGGCCTTTTGGGGTTATGGGTTTCATTGAGTTGTGGGTCAGATGGCCCAATAGTACTTGAAGAAGCAAGTGGTCTTTTAGATCTTGCTATTAGAGATCTGAGCAGGAATTAACAAAGCAAGTTAGAGTTAGGAGAAAATTTTTTTAGGAAAGGAAATAGATAAATGGAAGGGCAAGGAAAAGAAATATGCAAGTTCAAAAGTCATGCGCAAAATTGTTGTACACTGAAGACTGTGCGCAAATTACTGTGTGTAGACTATTGTGCGCAGGTTATAGTGTGCAGATTATAGTGCATAAAAAGAATGTGCGTAGGCCTTTATGTGCCAGTTATTATGTGCCAAAAGGACCATTGCGCGTAAATTAGTGTGCACAAAATGTTGCGCGCTAGGCGTCAAGTGTGTGGAATCTCTAAGCGTTGTGCGCTACTTATTGTGTGCAGAATTATAAGTCCTACTTATGTGGCGCACAATAAGGTCAGTGCACAAAGGCAGTTGATCTGATGAAGAAATAATAAGTACGAGGGGGCAGAAGGAGATGGTGAAAATAAGAGCAAACTTTTGAATTTATAAATGAAGTCTAAGGTGTTGTGCGCCACCCATTATGTGCAAATAATTGTGGACAACCTATTGTACGCAACTCGTGGTGCGAATTTGATTCTGCGCAATCTTTAGGCATAACAAAAAAATATGCGCACAATGCCATAAATCTAGAATGTGTTTAGAAATTTTTTGGTATTGATCCTACATATTTATTTCATGAGTGTCAAAAAAAAATGCAGGATGAAGGGGGCATCTGTTGAAGCAAAAAATAAAGAGAAGAGACGAAAAATGAAGGAAAACAGTCATTGTTCGGAAAAGGAATGTCATCGTGCGGAAAACATAATCATTGTGCGGAAAAGACTATTGTGTGATGTAATTAGGGCGCATAGTGATTTCCGCACAACAGTAGTGCATAATGATTTTCGCACAACAATTGGCACATAGTGATTTCCACACAATAGTAGTGCATAGTGATTTTTGCACTGCAGTGAGTACACAACAAGTTTCACACAATGGGGAGTGCGCGGAGCCTACATGGCACACTCACACGTGTGAGAGGGCTATAAATACGCCCTGACCCCTCTAGTGGGGTCATTAACTACCAATCACAGCGAGAGAGAGAAGAGATTACAAAGGAAAGGTAATGTAACACCCCAGATTTTTTGCCAACCTAGAATTAGACGTCCTTAGGCAATGGGTCCACCAGAGCACCTTGGTAGCCTTTCAAAATTTGATTCCAAAGCCAGAGAAAGCATTTAGAACCTAATTCTTTAGAAATTTAATGTGAATTAGCCAGCGCTACATTAGATTTCCTACAAAATTAGCACCAACCACTTTAAATACGATCTGTCAGACCCAAAACCTCTAGAATCGCTGACGTTACGTTACCCTAAAATCCAAGATCAAACTCTAAACCGATTTGCCCTCAAGAACCCTTTGAAACTTTGTATTAGATCTAGACCGTGCGTCGAAAGTCTGATAGCGATAATCTTAGACAATTACGACCGCCTTGTTGGACTTGACAATCATTTCGAAAATCAAGCCCAACCGATATCCTGAGACCATTTTATTGAGTCCGGAGTGAAAAGAGTGAGAAAAGGAAAATATTTAGAAAATTAATTCAATTTAAATAAATCTGGCACATGTCGCTTGCGTGACATTTTTTAAGCATTCTGACCGTTGGAATCTGACCCAAATACACCCTCGGATCAGGGAACATTTCCCACTCAGGTTAGTGTACTTGGAATCCCTGATCAAATCTCCGTGACCACTGAACTGAAACTGGTCTACCACGTGCGATCTGGGAACCCTATTAACCTGAAAACTCAGCCTGACCTAGATCCAACATCCATGAGTTTAAGTCCGGCTATATTCAGTCAGGGGACCTCCAGAAACGTCCTTTTAGATCGGGAAAGAACCGATTTGGCTGTAACCCAAGTATACCTTGACTTAAAGTCTATTTTGCTCATGTTTGGGCTTATAAAAGGGCCTTAAACCCTTAGCCTTCTAACCCATACGAATTTGGGGAAAACCCTAGGAGAGAGGAGAGAAAAGAGAGAGAAAGTGAGGGAGAAGCTGGTGATTCTTCCAGGGATTCTTCCCTGCTGCTCCACGTGCCAAAGTTACCCACATGCATCGTTCTTCTGAAGATTCTGGTTTTGTTCTAGGTAAGAAAACCCTCACCCTAACCTGATTTGAAGCTTAGACTAGTTGTAGAAGGGTTCTAGCTAACCTGTTTCTTTCCATAGGTAGCGTATCTGCCGTTGGCAAAGACACATCGTCTGAATCCTAACGAATACGCATTTTTGGTTTAAGGTGCGGATTTTAGACGCTTAGATTATCTGTTTTTAAAGCTTTCAATGTCGTTTAATGGTAGATTGCTGATCAGGATGCTGTTTGACATGTAGAACATGCTGTCTGTTTTTCAATTCGAATACGTACGAAGAATATGAGATTTATGGTATTTTGGGTATTTGTAGGAAATAATGTATACGTACGTATTTTATTGATATGATTACCATGAGTATTTACCATGTACCGATACTAGTTATACGTGTATGATCTGTTTGGCGAAGAGATTCCCCCTAATGCACATATTGGTCGACACATGCTATGTAGACTAATGTTTGTAGACTAAGTGTTTGTTGAAATGCCTAAATCAATATGATTTATGCCTGTCATATGTTTTGAATGTAAGTACATGATTTTTGTGTATTAGACAACTCCTTGATATAAGGATCTGTCATATTATATGTTGAAAGCAACATACGTCAAGTACGTGAGTTGAGTAGTCTAAGTGTTTGTATAAATGTATGTATTAGTAAGTATTGAGTAAATGGTGTTGCAGATTAGCATAGAGACTGGATCTCAATTACTTGATGATGCACATGATTTCCTCCATGCTCGTGTATTTGAATTGATTACCTTAGGTGTGAAATACTCATGTATGGTTAACTGTTTATGATGTACGTTATGACATGCTGATAACATGCTGGAATTACTTGTATTTCAATTCTGTCTCTCTCATATGATTACTGATTCACATTACATGTGCTTGGGGCTATACTCTAGTCTAGGCAGTCAGTAACAGTTTAGAATTCGTGGTTGGATTCTATTTGCCACGACGGATGTGTATGAAGAACCCGAGTCGTACTAGAGTCGACGGCAGTGGTTAGGCCACACGAAGTGCTTGTGCACTCCATGTCGGTCGATTCAATGTGCGCTCGTGCTAGTCGGACTCATCAAGTAACCCGACTGACCATTGTGTGTTCACCTTGTATTCGTCATAACTGGTTGAACCTAGGGTACTAAACTTACCATTGGAAAGCCCCTCTAACCTTGGTACCTCGATCCCCTAAGACTCATGAGCCGGGCATGGTGGTATGAGACACCGTGGTTGTGCGTCGGCCTACGCTGGGGCCACAAACCTCCCCATAGTGAACAGTGAGCACCCTACTCTGAGAAGATTATGGTGGTATGGGACACTATATTCTTGCTGTCAGCCTACATTGATAAGGTGATGGGAGAGTGGAGCAACGAGTGCGAGCAATAGCCCTGGCAGCCTTTTGTAGTGACCTTGAGCTTATCCAGACACCGCATGGGGGCAACGAGTCCTGATGCAGTCTTAAGGATATAAACTAGGCTTGTATTAATAAGGTGATGGGGGAACGGTACAACGAGTGCGTGCAACAGCCCTGACAGCCCTTGCATCGACCTAGAACCATACTTCGTATGAGATATGCTAGGACTGACAACCCTAAAATGGATCATTGTTTGAGTATTAATATAAGGGAGGTGCCCTAGTTTCTCAATCCTGCTGTATGAAAAGGACTAATAACAACTCGGTAATCATATTCATATCGCACTGCATGTGCCTGGAAGATGTGGAGCACTGAGGGAAGAAAGCATGCCGCGGACGTAAGATGTTGTCGAATGAGGGAGTATGTCGGTGAGGGCATCCATCATGTCATTTCATGCTTGCATTAATCACAGTATTTAGGAATGTTTGATTGCTTGCTTTTTCATTATCACGTGATTGATTTGATTACATGTTAATCTTTTCTCTATGATCCCATTGAGTTAGCTACTCACTCCCACGTTACAGGACAGTGTTGTACACACCAACCAGTTCCTATTTCAGTTTCAGATAATGACGATGCTTGCGAAGCAGAGCCGGACTTGGTGATGATGAGGAGGATCCCTCCTGTATGTAGGTTCTAATCGATGGGTTTACAGGGTTACTGATTAGATGCCAATACACTTGGATTTTATCTTTTATTTACACACTCATGTATATTCTTTTCTTTCTGTTTTAGAGTATACATGTATTTAGTTAACCTGGTAACATGTTCACACTCTAGAGACCTACAACAGTTCATATATTCTATATAACTATCACATTCTTCCGCTTACTAATTTAACTGTCTCTGGAGTATGATATGTTGTTTTGGCTTAATCCACTTCATGTTTTATGTACTATTGCTGGCGACATTCATCCATCATTGAAAATGTTGTATAAGTGATGTTTTGGAACTCGGGAGTAGAGTTTATGCTCGACCCTCGATTTTTGAGATGTTACAGAAGGTATCAGAGCATGATTTGGATTAAACTGGACCTGGGTTATGGTGAAACAACGCACACTGACACACTCTGACTTAGGAAGGGGACGATGGAATGTAAAAATCACATTAGAATCCCAAGTTTCGCTGACAGGAGAGACTATACAGTGATTTAGTCCATAACGTATCTTCGGTCGCGTGAAGGGACCTAAGTCGCCTCTAGGCCGTCAGTTGACAGGTTTGAGTCATTTCCTGAAGAATTCCAAACCTAGAAATGAATGTCCTTGGATCGTTGGTCGACCATGACCTTTACACTCAATCTCAAGGCCTAAAATCCCTTTTTACCCATTTCCTTCAAAATCTCTCCTTTCATCACCTCATTCTTCAACTTTTTCTAAGTTCTTTCATACTAGACATAAATTCTAACGTATAAATGACGGAGGATAATACTTAAACAAAAATTTACTATAAATAGTAAATATATGTATGAATTGAACTTTTGACCATTCCAATTATGGAATTTCATGGAATAAATGGGTTAGTTGGATAGATTAGCGTCTCCTACCCCAAAATCATACGCTATATGATGCATAAACTCATTTCGGTTTGCAAATTGACCCCAAACACGCCTCAAACGGAGCGGGGGCCAAATGATCAACTTCCAGAATGAACCAGGGTAGGAACCACATCATTTTGGGGCCCTTGGGGCAGGAGGACCTCACCCCATGGGCGAGCCCTCACCGAAAACCACAGAGGTCGGCGAGGACCTCGCTGGTTCGGCGAGGCCTCGCCGTACAATGGGTCCATCTCAGACGGGTCGTCGGTCTGACGCCATTTGGCGGCTAGTGTAGCCCCTGTGCATAGGGGTCGTCCGTTAAAACCACCCCAAAGACCCACCTCCTTCACAAAAACCCCTCCCAAGCTCTCCTTTTCTCACGTTTTTGCTGACTTCCCTCTCAAATCCCATTTCAAATCACTTTCATTCCTGTTTTCTGCTACAACCGGCTCCCCTCCATCATTCACAGCCGTACACACTTCCTTCTCTCTCCATTTTCATCCGTTGGAGCTCTCCCATCCTCCATTGGAGGCTAGAAATCGTGTGAGCTTCAAACCCAACCCATCTCACCCTTTTCCCTTTGCAATCCTAGCATTTGGGGGCCTGTTTCACTCCTCTATAGGACCTAAATTCGTGGCAGCCCATTAGTTCAGCCCTTTTCTTCATTTTCTTTACTTTTCATGGCTCATTTGAGCTCTTAAGCTCTCATTTGAGCCTCAAACTCGTGGAAACCTACTTACCCATCCCATTTCTCCACTTTCTTCGCTTGAGGAGTATTGAGAATACATGGCCGATAGAGCTCTAATGGGCAACAGATAGTATTATACTAGACAGTATTAAAGAAGGTAAGTCGGGACCGTGGTAGGAGTCCTTTGGTAGAATTAGGTATCTATTCCATTGTCCTGTAGATTGTTTGATTACCGTTTCAAGGATTTCTGTGTTTTTGTTGCTATTGGGTCTAGTGATGTTATAGGTAGAAAATATGTTTGTGTTTAGTGGTTTGGGCTTAGCATAGCCGCAGTCGTTCCTGTCATAATGCATGTGGAACTTTATTCCATATATTGTGACAAAGTTTGTTAAATGAAATGCATGCCGTTTCGTTCGCTGTAAGGTATTGTCCTTAGATTGGGTGTATCCTATGGTTTCCAATACCATGTTTGGAATGTATATGATTAAAAGTGAATCCCGGGATTCAGCTTACAAAATTAATTTTTATCCCACCCCACCCTCCTACCAAGCATGCCACTCCCAATCCCGACATGGGATTAGTAATGTGGTCCCAGTCAATATAACTTGAGACCACTGGCCACCTATGCCATTGGAGTTTTGGACTTAGAGTTAGTACTCCTAGATTCGAAGGATTTGACAATATAGGAAATCCAATTCCATTTAGACAATCTTGACCCTAAGTGATAGAACAATTCCCTGTAGTAGAAATGGTATGAAACCATTTAGCGAATAAGCTTAGGCCTTAGACTATAGCTAGTGAGTTACAGACTAGTCCACTAGTTATATTAAGTAGTGTAAAGCCTATATATGCTAAGGAATAGTAGGTTAGATTTGGTTGGAGTAGAACCTCATTCCTTCGATAGATCCCCTTAATATTTATAGACTTCTGTTGTAACCCTTAGGAAAGTTGTTTTAACTTAGAACCATTCACTCTCAGGAAAAACTGATTAATCCCTCAGATTGAATTTAGAATGAACCAGCACGCCCCTTTGAATTGCCTTCCCCAAGGGCTTATCGCATTCGGGAACGCGGAGTAAAGGAACTGTATATATAAGCGAAGTATTCGCGGTTTGAATCAACTTCTTAGTCCTAGTAGTTACCAATGAATCCAATGCTCTGATCAAGTAGAAGATCGGCATCAACTCGGATTAAAAATTGATACAACAAATTTTCTGTCCTAGGCAGAAAGTCTATGTATCCTGCTCAGACCCACTACACAACCTTTCTTCCGTGTTGGCCTGACCACCTACAACTAAAAGTTATTGCTTTGCCATTGGCAAATGTTAAGGACATATAGCCAATAGAGATTAGATATCTTGTTGCAAGCTCACACCTGCCCCTGAACTCAATCACAATAGAGATTAGGCTTCTTTCTACAACCATAGGTACCAATGCCATAGAACGCATCATTAGCAAAGGAAGACCATTGTAGTGAGAGGTTGTTTCCCATTTCATGTCAAGGATTGGCCCTAAGTTACACCTCGTTCCGATACACGGATCGAGACATAGATTTTTGAGCCTTAAGTAGGACTAAGTTTTAAGGGGGGTAGAACGTATTGAGCCCAATCTAGTTAGGATTAGTTAATACAACCGTTGAATTAGAACTGCGCAGCGGAAGCGTGGTTGGCCCTTTCCCCACTGGCCCAGGATCGAAGAAGTTGATTTAGATTATACGTAAGGTTAGGTCATTAAATAGGATTTGAACCTTCCTTAGCATGTCAATACGAAAGCCTCTCAAGGGACTCATTACCCTTAGCCAATTTTGGGGACAAAATTATGTTTTAAGGGGGGTAGATTGTAACACCCCGAATTTTTTACCAACCTGGAATTAGACGTCCTTACGCAATGGGTCCACCAAAGTACCTTGGTATCTTTTCAAAATTTGATTCCAAAGCCGGAGAAATCATTTAGAACCTAATTCTTTAGAAATTTAACGTGAATTAGCCAGTGTTACATTAGATTTCCTGCAAAATTAGCACCAACCACTTTAGATACAATATGTAAGACCCAAAACCTCTAGAATCGTTGACGTTATGTTATCCTAAAATCTAGGATCAAACTCTAAACCGATTTGCCCTTAGGAACCCTTTGAAACTTTGTATTGGATCTAGACCGCGCGTCGAAAGTCTGATAGTGATAATCTTAGACAATTACGACTGCTTTGTTGGACTTGACAATCATTTCAAAAATCAAGCCCAACCGATATCCTAAGACCATTTTACCGAGTCCGGAGTGAGGAGAGTGAGAAAAGGAAAATATTTAGAAAATTAATTTAATTTAAATAAATCTATCATATGTCGCTTGTGCGACATTTTTTAAGCGTTCTGACCATCAGAATCTGACCGAAATACACCCTCGGATCAGGGAACATTTCCCACTCAGGTCAGTGTACTTGAAATCCCTGATCGAATCTCCGTGACCGCTGAACTGAAACTGGTCTGCCACGTGCGATCTGGGAACCCTATTAAGCTGAAAACTCAGCCTGACCTAGATCCAACATCCATGAGTTTAAGTCCGGCCGTATTCAGTCAGGGGACCTCCAGAAACGTCCTTTTAGATCGGGAAAGAACCGATTTGGCTGTAACCCAAGTATACCTTGACTTAAAGTCTATTTTGCTCATGTTTGGGCTTATAAAAGGGCCTTAAACCCTTAGCCTTCTAACCCATACGAATTTGGAGAAAAACCTAGGAGAGAGGAGAGAAAAGAGAGAGAAAGTGAGGGAGAAGCTGGTGATTCTTCCAGGGATTCTTCCCTGCTACTCCACGTGCCAAAGCCACCCACCTGCATCGTTCTTCCAGCGATTCTGGTTTCGTTCTAGGTAACAAAACCCTCACCCTAACCTGATTTGAAGCTTAGACTAGCTGTAGAAGAGTTTTAGCTAACCTGTTTCTTACCATAGGTAGCGTATCTGCCGTTGGCGAAGACACATCATCTGAATCCTAACGAATACATATTTCTGGTTTAAGGTGTGTATTTTAGAAGCTTAGATTACCTATTTTCAAAGCTTTCAATGCCGTTTAATAGTAGATTGTTGATCAGGATGTTGTTTGACATGTAGAACATGCTGTCTGTTTTTTAATTCGAATACGTACGAAGAATATGAGATTTAGAGTATTTTGGGCATTTGTAGGAAATACTGTATACGTACGTATTTTGTTAATATGATTGCCATGAGTATTTACCGTGTACCTATACTAGTTATACGTGTATGATCTATTTGGCGAAGAGATTCACCCTAATGCACATATTGGCCGACATATGCTATGTAGACTAATGTGTTTAGACTAAGTGTTTGTTGAAATGCGTAAATCAATATGATTTATGCCTGCCATATATTTTGAATGTAAGAACATGATTGTTGTGTACTAGACAACTCCTTGATATAAGGATCTGTCATATTATATGTTGAAAGCAACATACGTCAAGTACGTTGGAGTTGAGTAGTCTAAGTGTTTGTATAAATGTATGTATTAGTAAGTATTGAGTAAATGGTGTTGTAGATTAGTGTTGAGATGGATTCTCAACTACTTGATGATGTACATGATTTTCTCCATGCTTGTGTATTTGAATTGATTACCTTAGGTGTGAAATACTCGTGTATGGTTAACTGCTTATGATGTACGTTATGACATGCTGATAACATGTTGGAATTACTTGTATTTCAATTCTGTCTCTCTCATATGATTACCGATTCACATTACATGTACTTGGGGCTATACTCTAGTCTAGGAAGTCGGTAACAGTTTAGAATTTGTGGTTGGATTCTATTTACCACGAAGGATGTGTATAATGAACCCGAGTCGTACTAAAGTCATCGACAGTGCTTAGGCCACACGAAGTTCTTGTGCACTCCATGTCAGTCGATTCAACGTGCGCTCTTGCTAGTCGGACTCATCAAGTAACCCAACTGACCATTGTTTGTTCACCTTATATTCGTCATAACTGGTTGAACCTAGGGTACTAAACTTACCATTGGAAAGCCCCTCTAACCTTGGTACCTCGATCCCCTAAGACTCATGAGCCGGGCATGGTGGTATGGGACACCGTGGTCGAGCTATCGGCCTACGCTGGGGCCAAAAACCTCCCCATAGTGACCAGTGAGCACCCTACTCTGAGCAAATTATGGTGGTATGAGACACTATATTCTTGCTGTCAGCCTACATTGATAAGGTGATGGGGGAGTGGAGCAACGAGTGCGAGCAACAGCCCTGACGCCCTTTGTAGTGACCTTGAGCATATCCAGACACCGCATGGGGGCGACGAGTCCTGATGTAGTCTTAAGGATATAAACTAGGCCTGTATTGATAAGGTGATGGGGGAGTGGTGCAACGAGTGCGTGCAACAGCCCTAGCAGCCCTTACAGCGACCTAGAATCGTACTTCGTATGAGATATGTTAGGACTGACGACCCTAGAATGGATCATTATTTGGGTATTGATATATGGGAGGTGCCCTAGTTTCCCAATCCTGCTGTATGAAAAGGACTAATAACAACTTGGTAATCATATTCATATAGCACTGCATGTGCTTGGATGATGTGGAGCACTGAGGGAAGAAAGCATGCCGCGGACGTAAGATGGTGTCGCATGAGGGAGTATGTCGGTGAGGGCATCCATCATGTCATTTCATACTTGCATTAATCACAGTATTTAGGAATGTTTGATTGCTTGCTTTGCCATTATCGCGTGATTGATTTGATAACATGTTAATCTTTTCTCTATGATCCCACTGAGTTAGCTACTCACTCCCACGTTACGGGACGGTATTGTACACACCAACCAGTTCCTATTTCAATTTCAGATAATGGCGATGCTTGTGAAGCAGAGCCGAACTTGGTGATGATGAGGAGGATCCCTCCTGTATGCAGGTTCTGATCGACGAGTTTACAGGGTTACTGATTAGATGCCAATACACTTGGTATTTTACCTTTTATTTACACACTCATGTATATTCTTTTCTTTCTATTTTGGAGTATACATGTATTTAGTTAACCTGGTAACATGTTCACACTTTGGAGACCTACAACAGTTCATATATTCTATATAACTATCACATTCTTCTGCTTACTAATTTAACTGTCTCTGGAGTATGATATGTTGTTTTAGCTTAATCCACCTCATGTTTTATGTACTATTGCTGGCGACATTCATCCATCATTGAAAATATTGCGTAAGTGATGTTCTGAAACTCAGGAGTGGAGTTTATGCTTGACCCCCGATTTTTAAGATGTTACAGGTAAAGTCCGCAACCATTGTGCAGAAGAGGCATTATGCGGCGCACAACACTGTCGGTGCACAACAAGCACCCACTCACAATAAGGGCTAGCGCACAATGGGCACCAGCGCACAACAGCTTTTGTCTGTGCATAACTCTAGCACACAACAACTTCTGTTTACGCACAGTGACTTTTGACAATGCACAATGACTTCTAAGATAGTGTTCAATATTATGTTTAATGTTTCATACAGTTGTATATAATATGAATGTTAAATCTTTGATGTATGTTATGATTCATAAATGTTCTATTTCGAATCAAAGGAGAAAGGGATATGAAGAACTTGGAATAAATATAGTGACTATCTTCATCATTAGCCTTTGGTGATTTGTTTAAATGAATGAAATATTCCCCAAACAAAAAACTTTTGTTTCTTGTTCGAAACAGTTTTAATCACCTGGTGTTTTGGGACATGGGATATGAGGCTTAGATTTACCTATGGCGAGCTTCCACACATCCGGTTGAGGCAAACACTTGAATTGATCTTCCTATGAGGCTCTGCAATTCGACTGACTCAACACACATGCTAATTAATAAACCAGGGCACTTGCAAGGGCACTTTCATGATTGAGTTTCTGATTCATTTATTATTTTTAAGTTTTATTTGACATAGTCCAATTCAACCCCCCTTGCTAGGACTGTTAAGCTCGCCCTTTTCAAGTGGTACCAAAGCTAAGTTTCTCATCTTTGTTAGGATTAATTTCCTTGAGTCAAAAGATCTAGAGCTTTCATTATGTCAAATTTTGATAGCTTGTTTATTACCAGGCTACCACTGTCATGCCCTAAACTTGGAAGTCAGGCTCATAAAATTCTCGATCATCGAATCCGGTGCCGACAGTCACCGTAGTACCCTATTCTTGTCTTCCAGCACCCATATGCCAGATTCCGATCCTGGGATCCTACTAGGAGGATTTTCAACATACATTTATCTAGTAAGAAACATAACCACAAGTTTACCCAAATCATAAAGGCAAATCATCATCACATATCCACTAATATAAATATTTGAATATAATGTTGAAAGGAAAATACATATGTCGAAAATCAAAGCTCTAGAAGTCTACTACATGCTCCAAGCTCAACGCTGTTGTGACCTAATGCCACCTGCATGCATCTATCATATATAAGCTTATAGAAAGTTTAGAGGGTGGTGAACGTGTGTGTGTAAGATAAGTGCTAAGTATACAGTACAATGCCACAAATCATAGAATATTAAAAATACTGGCAAGTTCATGAATCATACGATATCAGAGTAATCGGAAACACTGACAAGTAAACAAATGTAATTAGCATACCAAGGCTATACGATGCAAGAACATAAGAAGTTAAATACCAGATGTGGATGATATAAGACAATATACAAATCCTGATGAGTCCATGCATACCAAAATGTACAATATGTGGTGGGAATGAAATGACCAAGCTAGAGCGTGAAGTTAGAATGATACTACGTAGTATCGTAAGCTGTGAAGTTCATCACAAGGGACTTATATCCAAACTGGCTCATACCTGGTTTGGATAACTAGACACAATGTGCTAAACCCCTAAACTCAAGTTAGTTATGCACCCAAACGAAATGTTGGTCATGCAATTCCTGCTCAATAAGTCCACATATCAGTACGGTTCCTCTCTAGGGAATCACCTGGGTCTATTACACTCCAAACCAGATTGCTACCCCATTGCGTGCAATAAGGTGAGTGGAAGAGACCTCACTACCCGCATGTCAATATCAGCTCGACTCATTGATAGCGGAACTGTTCCTCGAGCTGGTCAGACTCAACGTAGCATTGCCCTCTCCTTTCGGGTAGGTAAGGCCGTACCCCATTCCAACCGATCACGACATAGTGAGAAACATGGCCTAATGGTATACGGGAGCAACCTCTAGAACCAATAGGGTTCTGAGACTTTCACCCAGGGATATCTATAACATCCCATGTAGAATAGATTTTAGGTGTCCCATCTAGTCATCCACGATATGCTTGTGGAGGCTACAACCCTAACGTCACTGGGGTGTACAGTGGTCATATCATAAAATACGAGATGCATGAGTCATACCATTCAGTCATGCATCAAACCTGCGCGTACCATGCGCTCATGTGAGACAACTCCGCCTATCAGGGAATCCCATAAACAACCTGCCCTATGACATATGCAATAGTCAACCACACCTCATAACAAACATACAGATGATGCGTATGGGCATGTATCATGATGTTATGTTGTCACACACTCATAATTTGTATTGATAATTGATATCAATAACTGACACTGATAATCGGCCTCGACAATCCGAATCAGCCTCGATAATCGAAATCGGCCTCGACAATCGGAATTAGCCTCGATAATTGAAATTGGCCTCGACAATCCGATTCAGCCTCGATAATCGAAATTGACCTCGACAATCAAAATCGGCCTCGACAATCAAAATTAGCCTCGATAATTGAAATTGGCCTCGACAATCGGCCTCTATAATGGGAATTGGCTTCTATAATCGGAATCAGCCTTGACAACTAGAATTGGCCTCGACAATCAGAATCGGCCTCGATAATCAGAATTTATCTTGAAAATCGGCCTCAAAAAATGGAATTGGCCTCGATAATCGAAATTGGTCTTGACAATCAGCCCCGATAATCGAAATCAGCCTCGACAACTGGAATTGGCCTGGATAATCGGAATCGGCCTTGATAATTGGAATCGGTCTTGACAATCAGCCCCAACAATTGTGATCGGCCTTAATAATCTGAATCAGTCTTAACAATCGGCCTCGATAATCAGAATCGGCCTCAATAATTGGAACAAGCCTCGATAATCAAAATTGGCCTCGACAATTAAAATCGACCTCGATAATTGAAATCGGCCTCGACATTTGGAATCGATGAAAATGGGCTTAACAAGGCCTAAGGGAAGGTCATAATGTGGACGTTCACCCATCAATGTGGACATTTAACCATCATTGCTCCCAAAGGGTGGCCCACATAGAGCCAAACGTATCGTGGGCCCATGGCCTCACACAAAGGCCTAATATATATCTCAATGAGACGCATACTTGGGCCTAATACACATCACAATGGGCCTCATTACATGAGCTGGAAATACATTACAATGGGCCTCATCATATGGGCTCATATACGTCACAATGGGCCTGGCCAAATGGGCCACAAATACACATTAGGTGGGCCCTGCACATGCGCCCAAATACATCACATGGGTCTCATTAAATGTACCGAAAATATATCACAATGGGGCCTCACATACATCAAGTGGGCCGCATCAATAGGTCACACCAATGGGCCTCATATACATCAATTGGACTGCATCAATGGGCCAAAAATACATCACATTAGGCCTCATCATATGGGCTAGAAATATATCATAATGGGCCACATCATATGGGCTAAAAATACATCCCAATGGGCCACGTCAATGAGCAGCGCCAATGGGCCTAATATACATCGCAATGGGCCTCTGACGCGGGCCTAATATACATCACAATGGGCCTCAGCCCAAGGGCACCAAATACATCTTAAAGGGCCTCAACCTATGGTCCCTATCTACATCATAATGGGTCGCAATACATGGGTCCCATATATGTCAAATGGGCCGCAATATATGGGCTAAAAATATATCATAATGGGCCATGTCCCACGGCCTAATACATACCACAATGGACCTCATCACATGGGCTAAATTCACAATAGGTGAGCCGCATCCACTGGCCTAATATACAACACATCGGGCCTCATCAAATGGGTCGCAATTGCATCAAAGTGGGCCCTAATGGATGGCCACAAATACATCAAGATGGGACTCGTGGATGGGCCATAGATACATCAAGGTGGGCCTTGCATATGGGCCCTCAATTACACCACGTGGGCCTCATCCATGGATAACTCGAATCAAACACATATATCACATGAGGGGCATATGGACAGTGTGAATAACATATATATCGTGATGGGTCCCATTATAATATGGGTGAGGGCTTGGATTACATTTAAAATCATTTCAATAGTGGCAGGTGCAACATGTTTATCATTGTGCACAATCATTCTATGGGGCACATGGCTCACTAATGATAATCATCATTGTCCAAATATTGTCCAAGGAAATCAGCACCTTCAAAACATTATCCAAATAAATCAGCACTGTCGACACATTGTCTATGTAACTCAGCACTATCCAAACATTGTCCAACACAATCTAGATAGTGTGGATGAAATAGATACATCATGGTGGTCCTATGCCGGTAAAACAAGTGGGCAGCTAAGATAAAATAAACATATCATAGTGGGCCTTGAAATGATCTGAAAATAGGGTGGATGGTGTGGATACAACACCTACATCATGTGGGTCCGTAGTACCGCCCAAACATTGTCCAGCACCGTCCAAACATTGTGGATGGTGTGGATGAAATAAATACCACATGGGGCAGTCCTCAACACCATCCAAAGATGGTCCAGTACCGTCTAGAAATTTTGGACGGTGTGGATCAAAACATACATCATGGTGGTGTACACAGATACATCACATGGGTACCACAACAGCATCGTCCGATGTGAACACAAAATAAATACATTAATGTGGGTCCCACACTGGTAAAATAGATGGACGGCTAGGAGAAATGCATGCATCACCGTGGACCATTTAGATGGATGGTTTGGATATAACAATACCTCATGATGGAGGCCTAAGGACACAGTTGATGTCAATACAGTCAGCTATGTATAACTTTATGCAATACACTATCCAATCCATTTCCACTCAAGTGGGTCCCATGTGGGGCCCACCGGATATACATGGCATAAATATTATCATATAATATATATCATATTATATTATATTATTTATTATTAATTTATTATTTTTTTAATATAAAATTAATCAGCGTCCAGGCCCACCCCCTTCTCAATCTGGACAGATGGTGTGGATTTAACACATCCCACACACTAGCCCACATAACACTGTCCTGATCAATGGAAAATGCATGTACTTCACACATCAAGGTGGGTCCCATCCCACACGTGTAACATCTGTGGGGTGGGCCTTGCATGTCTGCCAAAATGGTTGGACAGTAAGGATATAAAACACAAACATTAAAGTGGTGGATCTCGCAAAGCTTGGTGACGCGACTAACAGCAGTAGCGTCCGGCTGTTGGATTGTTGGGCTGCTGTCCCAGCGTCCAGCAGATGGACAAGTGGATGTACACGTACATTGAAGTGGGTCCACATGATGGACGGTGTAGATGAAATCCATATATCATGGTGTGGCCCACCGTCCAACTACCTGGACATTGTAGATGTTGCACATGCATCAAAGTGGGGTCTACTGTCCTAGCTGGATGGATGGATGAAGCACATAAATCAAGTGGGCCACACAATTAACACAAAAGGAAAAAGGGAGGGAGGGAGAGAGAGAAAGACAGATGTGAGAGGGGAGGGACCCTGCCACTATGGGCCCTCCTATACATTGCATACATCAAGATGGGTCCCACCATTATGTGGGCCCTTAAATCATAAAATTAAATAATAAAATCACCCACCTTTGATCATGGACTTCTCCTTCCATCAACACATTCTAGAACTCCAATGGATGAGATTCAATAGTTGAGATTGGTTTTGGAGGGTGGGGATGGGAGATAGGAAGTGGGCCACACAAATCTCTCTCATGGAGCTTGCTTGGACATCCACCTCCCATGGTTGCTTAGGAGAATGAGTTTGAAATGAGAGAGAGAGAGAGAGAGAGAGGATGAGATGTAAGAGAGAGAGAGGGATGGGTGTGAGTGATGGAGTGATGGGGAGTGAGTGATGAGTGATGGGTATGTACTTAACATGTATGGGTGTGTAAGAGAGAGAGTTGACTTTAGGGTTGATCTTGTAATTGACATGAGGTGATTGATGTACACTTGATTGATGGGATAGGTTGTAGAGATTCTTTTGGGATTGCAAACACGCGACATTTTCTTGAAACTGAACGCAGGCCCACATCTCCTGGTCTACGTATCGCCTCACCGCGCGAGATGCAGCATCAGAACCACGGTGATGGCGCGGTTACTAGGGTACAAGTCTCGGGTTGAGCTGATTTTGGAATAGGGGATGCGACTCAGGGTTGCACGTAAATGCCGATAACAGATTATGGGTTGGCAGAAATTGACCGGGAGGACCATGGAAGCCTACAGAATGGTACAGGCTAGGATACGGGCCTTACAACTACCTTTTGATGGCTCTAACTATGCATACTAGAAAGCTAAAATGAGATTTTTTCTAAAATTCTTAGATGAAAGCGTGTGGCAAGCCACTTTAACCAAATGGAAAGCTCCTATGTCTGAAATATTACGCAGTGATGGAACTAAATCTATGAAAGAAACTACATTCTATTTTTGGATTACACCTCAAAAAAGTGAAAGCAGTGTTAATGCGAAGGACTTAAATGCCATAACTTGTGCTCTATCACCTGATGAATTGAAAAGAATTATTTCATGTGATACAACCAAATAAGCTTGGGACATTCTTAAAATGACACATGAAGGAACTACTATAGTTAAGAAATCAAAAGTTCAAAACCTCACTACAAGATTTGAGGAAATTCATATGGAAAAAAAATGAAATTGTCATGAACTTCTATATGAAACTAAATGATATAATAAATTCCATGTGGGGTCTACGAGATGGAATCCCAGAAAGCAAGGTCTATGCAAAAATACTATGATCTCTTCTTGAGAGATTCAATTCTAAAGTTACCATGAATTAAGAGATACTGATCATATGAAGGTTGAGGAGTTAGTTGGCTCTTTCTAAATGTATGAGTTAAATTTTAAAGCTCCTAAAGTTAAGTTCATTGCTCTTAAATCGTCAAAATCTGTTTCAAAATAAAATTCTATTAATTCTGATGTTGAAGATACAAAATATGATATGACTTTACTAGCTAAGAAATTTTACAGAATTTTCAAAAACAAGAAAAAAAATCTGATTTTCAAAAACCATTTGACAAAAGAAAAAAAAAATTAATCTTGGAAATTTGTAAGGGACAGTCAATGTTTCAACTATCATGAATAAGGGCACTTAGTGAATAAATGTCCTAAAAGGGATAAGTCAAAAAGAAAGGGCATGATAGCTACTTGGGATGAATAATCCGACTGTAAAAGTTTTTCTGAGTCTGATGAATCAGAACAAGAAAATACAGATGATATAAAAACTCGGATGACTATAGGCAGAGTCACCTCCTTAGATAGCTGTAACTTATCTGATTATGAAAATCTCAGGACTGACCCTAAAAATAAGAATGAAGATGATCTTTAAGATGCCTATAATGCCTTATACAAGGAAAGTTACAAAATTATTGTCAAACTAAAAATTCAAAAAGAAAAATATCTCAAGTTAAAAGAAGAACTTGAAAACAATGTTTTTAAAAGAATTCATCTGTCAGATTTTTTTTTTTTTTAAAAAAAAACAAAACTAGACTTAAATTTCAAAACCTCTGAGTTAAAAAAAAAAAAACTCATAATTGAAAATGAGAATCTAAAACTCAAAATTTCTTCTCTCTTGAGTTCTAAAGACACTTGGAGATATGCCAACGAAGATCTAAATCTGGAAAAATTGTTAACCTTATCCAGAAAATGTGGTGAGAAATCAGGTCTGGGCTATATCAAAGATAATTCTCTAAAAAACAAGAATTCATCTCTTATATTTATAAAAGGAAAAACCTTAAACTCAAAAGGTAAGAATTTGAGAAACTATGGTCAAAATAATTTCAGAAATCCAAAATATTTTCAAGTTTCCAAGATTAATGCAATCAGCTATAGAAATCAAAGATATAACAAACCTCCTTTAGCTGAAAAAATAGTGGACTTACTAAAAGAGCTTCTAAAATCCAATTCAGATGGAATCAGAGTTAATAGAAAGGGGAGAAATTCTAACTCTCAAAAGCAAAGAAAGTCTAATGGAACTCTTAAACCCAAAACCATAATGAAATGGGTTCCAAAGGTTACGTGTCTTGTTGCCCACACAACATTCAAAGCCACTGGCCATTCAAAATTGTCATGCCCTGTAACACCTCAGATTTTTGCCAACCTGGGGTTAGACGTCCTTAGGAAATGGGTCAACCATAACACTTTGGTAACCTCTCAAAACCCAATTCCAAAGCCAAATAAATCATTTAGAACCTGATTCTTAGAAATATAACGTGAATTAGCCAGCGCTACACTAGATTTCCTGTAAAATTAGCACCAACCACTTTAAATACGATCTGTAAGACCCAAAACCTATAGAATCATTGACGCTATTTTACCCTAAAACCTAGGATTAAACTCTAAACCTGTTTGTTCTCAGGAACCCTTTGAAACTTTGTATTGGATCTAGACCGCACGTCGAAAGTCCGATATCTACAATCTGAGACAATTACGACCGCTTAGTTGGACTTGACAATCATTTCGAAAATTAAGCCCAACCGATATCCTGAGACCATTTTACTGAGTCCGGAGTGAAGAGAGTGAGAAAAGAAAAATATTTAGAAAATTAATTCAATTTTTAATAAATCTGGCACGTGTATCTTGCGCGACATTTTTAAGCATTTTGGCCATTGAAATTCGACCAAATTTCACCCTCGGATCAGGATAGGTGGCCCTTACATGTCATAGCACTTGTGGCTTTGATCGAGTTCCCGTAGTCGCTGAACTGAAACTGGTCCGCCACGGTCGATCTGGAAACCCGACCGGACTGAAAATGTAGCTTGACCTAGATCCAATATTAGAGAGCTTAAGTCCGACCACATTCAGTCAGGGGACCTTCAGAAATGTTCTTTTAGATCGGAAAAGACCCAATTTGGCTATAACCAAAGTATACCTTGACTTAAAGTCTATTTTGGTCATGTTTGGGATTATAAAAGGACCTTAAACCCTTAACTTTCTAACCCATACAAATTTGGGGAAAACCCTAGGAGAGAAGAGAGAAAAGAGAGAGAGCAGTGAGGGAGAGAGTTGGAGTTTCTCCCAGGGATTCTTCCCTGCTGCTTCACGTGCCAAAGTCATCCACCTGCATCGTTATTCTAGCGATTCTAGTTTCGTTCTAAGTAAGAAAACCCTAACCCCAACATGTTTTAAGGCTCCTATGGGTACAAGTAGCTAAGTAGTTGACTCACCTTATGTTGTAGGTTTCCAATCAGCCGTTGACGACGAAGTAGAGTTCCTATTCGATTCATTACGCTCCTACGGCGTAAGGTGCGGATTTTAGATGCTTAGATTACCTATTTTCAAAGCTTTCAATACCATTTAATGGTAGATTACTGATAAGGATGTTGTTTGACATGTAGAACATGCTGTCCATTTTTCATTTCGAATACGTACGAAGAATATGAGATTTAGGGTATTTTGGGTATTTGTAGAAAATACTGTATACGTACATATTTTGCTGATATGATTTCCATGAGTATTTACCATGTACCTATACTAGTTATACGTGTATTATCTGTTTGGCGAAGAGATTCACCCTAATGCACATATTGGCCGACATATGCTATGTAGACTAATGTGTGTAGACTAAGTGTTTTTTGAAATGCGTAAATCAATATGATTTATGCCTGCCATATGTTTTGAATGTAAGAACATGATTGTTGTGTATTTGACATCTCCTTGATATAAGGATCTGTCATATTATATGTTGAAGTCAACATACGTCAAGTACGTTGGAGTTGTATAGTCTAAGTGTTTGTATAAATGTATGTATTAGTAAGTATTGAGTAAATGGTGTTGTAGATTAGCGTAGAGACTGGATTCTCAACTAATTTGATGATGTACATGATTTCCTCCATGCTTGTTGTATTTTAATTGATTACTTTATGGGTGAAGTACTCGTGTATGGTTAATTGCTTATGATGTATGTTATAACATGCTGATAACATGCTGGAATTTCTTGTATTTCAATTCGGTCTCTCTCACATGATTATTGATTTAAATTATAAGTGTTTGGGGCTATACTCTAGTCCAGGCAGTCGGTAACAGTTTAGAATTCGTGGTTGGATTCTATTCGCCATAAAGGATGTGTATGATGAACCCGAGTCGTACTAGAGTCATCGGCAGTGATTAGGCCACACGAAATGCTTGTGCACTTCATGTCGGTCGATTCAACGTGCGCTCGTGCTAGTCGGACTCATCAAGTAACCCGACTGACCATTGTATGTTTATCTTGTATTTGTCATAACTGCTTGAACTTAGGGTACTGAACTTACCAGTGATAACCCTGATAACCATGGTACCTTGCCACTAAGACTCATGAGCCGGGCGTGATAGTATGAGACACCGTGGTCGAGCCGCCGGCCTACGCTGGGGCCACATACCTCTCCGTAGTGACCAGTGAGCAACCCAGACTCGTTAGCAGATTATGGTGGTATGAGACATTATATTCTTACTGTCGGCCTACACTAATAAGGTGATGGGGGAGTAGAGCAACGAGTGCAAGCAACAGCTCTGGCGGCCGTTTGTAGTGACCTCAAGCGTACTCTAAGTCTACATGAGGCAACGACCCTTCCGTAGCAATAAGAGTACAACTAGGCCTGTATTGATAAGGTGATGGGGGAGCAGAGCAACGAGTGCATGCAACAACCCTGACAGCCCTTGCAGCGACCTAGAAATATATCATCGTATGAGACTACTAGGAGTGACGACCCTAGATAGGATCCTTGTTGGGAATGATATACGGCAAGTAACCTAGTTTCCCAATCCTACTGTATGAAAAGGACTAATAACAACTCGGTAATCATATTCATATCGCACTGCATGTGCCTGGAAGATGTGGAGCACTGAGGGAAGAAAGCATGTCGCGGACATAAGATGGTGTCGCATGAGGGAGTATGTCAGTGAGGGCATCCATCATGTCATTTCATTCTTACATTAATCACAATATTTAAGAATGTTTGATTGCTTGCTTTACCATTATCGCGTGATTGATTTGATAACATGCTAATCTTTGCTCTATAATTCCACTGAGTTAGCTACTCACTCCCACGTTACAGGATGGTGTTGTGCACACTAACCACTCCCTATTTTAGTTTCAGATGGTGGCGATGCTTGCGAAGTAGAGCTGGACTTGATGATGATGAGGAGGATCCCTCCTATATGCAGGTTCTGATTGGCGATTTTATAAGGTTACTGATTAGATGCCAATACATTGGTATTTTGCCTTTTATTATTACACACCCATGTATATTCTTTTCTTTCTATTTTAGAGTATACATGTATTTAGTTAACCTGGTAACATGTTCACACTCTGGAGACTTACAATAGTTCATGTATTATATGTATTTATCACATTCTTTCGCTTGTAAATTTAACTGCTCTGGAGTATGATATGCATTTTTGGTCTAATCCCACTCATGATTTCTGCACTAATATGAACAACATTCATCCATCATTGAAAATGTCACATAAGTGATGTTCTGGAACTCGGGAGTTAGGTTTCTATCCGACCCCCGATTTTTGGGGCGTGTAAATCGGGCTCACAAAATTTTCAATTGCTGAATCTGGTACCGACAGCCTCTGTAGTACTCCATTCTTAGCTCACAGTGTCCATACACCAGGTTCCGATCTTGGGATCCTACAAGGAAGATTTTTCAACTTACCTTTGTCTCATATGAAGCATAACCACAAGTGTACGCAAATCTTAAAGGCAACATCATCATCACATATCCACTAATATAAACATTTGAATGCAATGATGAAAGGGAAATACATATGTCAAAAATTAAAGCTCCAGAAGATGCTGCGTGCTCCAAGTTCCACTGTTGCGACCTAACACCACCTCACGCATCTATCATGCATAAGCTTATAGAAATCTTAGAGGGTTGTGAAACTGTGTACACAAGATAAGTGTCAAGCCATATAAATATCAGAGTAATGGAGAAACACGCTAGTAAGCCCATGAGTCACACAATATCAAAATATGCAATGCAGATCAGCTATACAAATGCGGAATCATAGAGAACTAAATATCAGATGTCGATGATGCAAATGCAATATGAAAACCTAAAAAGCCACGAATACCATCAACCTCATCTAGGTCATACATCAAACCTGCGTGTATCACGCGATCATGTGGGGATAACTCCGTCTCACAAGGAGTCCCATAATCATCTCATCCCAATGACAACTGCTTTAATCAATCAGCCATCACAACATGCATATAAATGATGGGGGTCCACAGATGGACGGCGGATCTAGTCCAAATATCAAGATAATTGTAAGTGTTATGATTTTATGCTCCTTTGGTTGTCAAATTTTGTGGTGCCAAAACCTTAATCTATGTCTTGTGTAGCTCATTGTTATATATGTTCAAGATATTGCTTCATCGCTCTAAGCACTTTCCTTCAAGTCAAGAACGAAAAACTACTTCAGTTACTATAAAAGAATGCGAGTACAAACTGCTTCGAGAAATGCAAGTACCAGCTACAACAATAGAAGTGCTCTTGTTCAAGACTCAAGCCAGCATACAGCACAAAGATGAATAGTTATTTAAGCTTTAGAAGAACTTTTGTTTCAAGTGCTACACTATGTTTAAAGATCTCAAGCTTCATTCACAAAGGTCATCTATCATCTGAAGATAAGAAGTTTCGAAGTTCATAATCTCACTTTCAAGGTAATATTGACCTTAGATTATCCTTAGGATAGGTCATTTTGAATACATAATTTAATTGAATCATTTTATATGGAATTGGACTATTCTAAGACTAGTCTTGAACCTTATTTGACTAGTCCTAGCACTGCCACGACCAGTCCAAGAGATTCCAAGACCAGTCCTAAGTATATTGCAACATTTTAAAAATTTCTATTCGTCCACGACCAGTCCTGGACTCTGTTTGACCGGTCGTGTGAACAGTGTTGACTCATCCTACACTAGTCCTGGTTTTACGGCTCAAAGTCCAGCAACCAAACTCTGGGTCCTACGACCAGTCGTGAGAATGCTACAACCAGTCGTAGAGGGCCTACGACCAGTCGTGAAATGGTTTTATCCGATCGTGCTAAAAAATTTAAAAATCCATTTCTCCTACGACCAGTCGTAATCGAGTTTCTGTAGTTATAAATAGACAATGAATTTTAGAGTTTGATACAATAGAAATTCAAGTAAAATTAAGGAATCACTCTGAGATAAGCTTGTGTTCATTTTTATCTACATTGTGTCATTTAATATTCTCTTTTGTTAGCTTTATTAATTTGATTTTGTTTCTACATTCCAATCTTAATTGAAAAGAGGAATTGTGTTATTCCTTATTATTGGAATCAAAATAAAATAGAGCTAAGCCCAACTGGTTTAATTTAAAATCAATTAGAACCTATAACCATTTTAAAGTGAGTATTGGACCTTGAACTATTACATTCAATCATCTGCCCCAATTGGTTCTTCTAGGCTGTTATAAAAGTAGAAATCCAGGTATTTTACATTAATTGTAAATTCTTTTCATTTTGGTTTTATTTGAGGTTAAGCCAGAAAAATCTCATTGTGTTAGTTATTTGAGGAGAGCCAGAAAACTCAGAAGTGAGGGTTTTTGGATTGTATAAGCCCTTTAAAAAGGACACAATTGTGAAGGTTTTGGGTGAACCTGTGAAAACCTATTTTGATAGCGAATGCTAATATCCCCTGTGTGACGATGTTAGGAGTGGAGTAGCAATCTGTGTGGCTGTTTTATAACAGTTGGTGTACACACAGGTGAACCACTATAATTCTTTGTGTTTTGTGGTTGTATGATTTATATTTCTTATCTTTTATTATTCAGAATTGTGGGATGTATATGTGGATGTGAGTGTTGTAATATTTATATTTTAAGCTCAGTGGGGAATGTTGTAATAACTTAGATTTAAATTCCTGTAATTTATTTCAGTTCCTTGCTATTTATTTACTCCTCTTCAGTTTGAGTTTTTGATATAAAGACCTTTCTAGAAATAAGGTTGTCCTACCATAAACTCTGGTTTTTGGTGTAAGGTTTCCCTTAAAACAACATTTGTATCAACCTCTCAAGACTTGAATTTTGAGGTTGCATTTTAATTCAGCATTTTAAATTGATTTCTTTATCTGACTATCTCTCTTTCTTTAATTACGTTGTTATTTTTTTTATTTGGCATAGTCCTATTCACCCCCCCCCCCCCCCTCTAGGACATATAGCTTGGCCATTTTAATAAGCTCACTAATTTAAAATACGTCATAATAGTTAAGGAAAGAATCCAACCTATGGCCACCACAACATCTGACGATGCTTCTGACTTGGGACAAAGTTCTGCCTTCACTGTGTGCATAGTAGCTTGCCAACACAATAGCCTACCAATCACTGGTAGCTTGCTCAGGTCCTCATGCCCCTCCCACTTCGTGCCCACCCACTTGCGCCCGTCCACATGTGATCACAGTGATGGAGCGTCACAATATCTCCCACTGAGGGCAGATATGAGTCTAAGTGCAATAAGTGGGCCCACCATAAACGTCATTATATAAACAATGATGGAATTACACATTGAAATGGACCTTATATATATCCCATTGGGCCTCGACCCATGGGCCTCAAACATATCAAATGAGTTGCATCACGTGGGCCTCAACAATGAGCCTCATACATCACATCAAGGTGGGCCTCAACAACGGGCCTCATATATCACATCGAGCCTAATCAAATGGGCTGAAATAAAGGGCCAAATCAACTCGGCCAAGTCGAATGGGCCGAGTTGAATGGGCCAATTTAGAAGGGCCAAACAAAATCTTATTTTAGAAATCAATATATATGTATAAAAATGAATCATATCGAAAGATCAACTGGACCATACCATATCTAACCGTAGTGATAATGTTTTCTACGGTTAAATTCCAGTGGGCCCCATCATAGGGTTTATTTCCCATCCAGTCTATTCATAAGGTCACGAAGACCTGGATTTAGGAGAAAAAACAATTATCATAATGGTCCAAGCTTTAAAGCCCAAGGGTTTAATGGTGGGCATTCAAACACACTACTTTCTATAATGTGGTCCACCTAAGCCTATATCTGTCTTATTTTTATTCTTAAGCTGTAGGACGAGCTTGCTAAATGGTTGGAGGGTATGGATACAACACATGCATCATGGTGGGCCCCACCATCCAAACAATGGATAGTGTGGATAAAATAATTACATTAAGTGGGTGGGTCCCACTGGCCAGTGGTGTAGACGGTGTGGATAAAACACACACATCATGGTGAGTTCCACCGTCCAGTGGTGTGGATGGTGTGGATAAAACACATACACCATGGTGAGTCCCACCGGCCAGTCATCTAGACGGTGTGGAATACAATACATACATCAGTGGGTCCCACGTGGGGTCCGCCATAATGTTTATCTACCATCCAATCTGTTGGTAAGGTCATACGAACCCGAATTGAGGAGGAAAAATAAATTTCATAATGATCCAAAACTTCTGTTACCCAAAAAAAGGTTTCAATGGCAGACGTTCAATCGCACTGTTCCCTGTGATGTGGGCCACTTGAGCACCACATACGACTGATTTTAGGGTGGCCCACAGTCCCAGAAGGAGGCCTACTAAATGCATGGTGTTGATGTCAACACACATCACGGTGGGGCCCATGGCAGGGACCCACGTCCTTGCCCATTTACGTACATAGCAGCAACAGGACGTCAACAGTAGCGCCTGCTGCATAATAGTTTTTTTTTGGGTTTGTGTGTGATTTTTCCTAGGCGGGGCCTGCATTAGGTGAATCCGACCCAACCACTGGATTTCAGGACTCAAGACAGACCAAACAAGCCCAATATGCAATGTGTTTTGGCGGGTAGAAACATCAAGGTGGATTTCAATGGTAAAAAAACCACTGTTTTCAACACTATGGCCCACTAGAAAATTGAATTGGCTTCATTTTTCAGCTCGACGCCTAAAATGAGTTGGAAAATAGGATGGACGGCATGGCTTAAAGCCATGCATCAAGGTGGGGACTACATGAATAGCCCACCATAACGTTTAGAACCAAACTGATATTTTTGTCTTCATTGCACGTCCAGCGTCCCTGAACGCTGGACAGTTTGGGCGCAACACATATATAAGGTGGGCCTTGCTTTGGTGGGCCACCAAATGTACGGATGGTGTGTATAATTGTAAATGCTATGATTTTAAGCTCCTTTGGTTGTCAAATTTTGTGGTGCCAAAACATCAACCTATGACTTGTGTAGCATGAGGAGATATACATGTTCAAGACACTGCATCACAATGATACAAGTTGAGAATGAAGTTATACTTCAAGACATGCAAGGTATGTAAGGTCAAGTACGTTGTTCACTCCTGTAAACTTTAAAGATTAGAGTCTTTCAAAAGAGCTACAACAAAAAACAAGTTCTGCTTAAGACTCAAGTATCGTTCAAAACTCAAGAATGAGTACAACTCAAGATGAAGTTTTCAAATTCTAGAAGATCTCAAATTCAAGCTACATCAAGTGTAGAGTTCTCAAGCTTCATAATCTTCAAAGGTCAACCATCATCTGAAGAAATGGAATTTCAATGTTCATACTTCATGTCTCAGGTATGAAAGACCTTAGATTGACCTTAGGGTAGGTCATTTCGGATACATAATTCAATTACTCTTTTTATAAGTGTTATAGTCTGTTCTAAGACTAGTCCTGGACTTTGTTCGACTAGTCCTAGCACTGCCTCGACAAGTCTAAGATATTTCAGGACCACTCCTAAGTTTTTTACAAAATTTTAAAATTTTTGGTTATGCTACGACTAGTCCTGGAGACTGTTCAACCAGTCATGTGAACAGTGCATAACTCGTTTACGATCGGTCCAGGATCTACGACTTAAAGTATAACAACTAAATATGGTGTCTCATGACTAGTCATAAGGTGCTTACGACCGGTCGTGGACAGCCTACGACTAGTCGTGGAACGTTTTTATCCGATCGCGCTCAAAAATTCAAAAATTCATTTCTCTTACGACCAGTCGTAGTGTCCACAAGACCAGTCGTAGATGCGATTTCTATATCTATAAATAGACGATGAATTTCAGAGTTTGATAGCTCAATTTAAGAAAAATCAAGGCATCACTCTGAGATAAGTTTGTGTTTATTTTAAGCTACATTGTGCACATTTAATATTCTCTTTTGTTAGCTTTATAAATTTAGTTTTGTTTTTATATTCCAATCTGAATTAAAAAGAGGAATTGTGATATTCCTTCTTCTTGGAATCAAAATCAAATCTAGCTAGCCCAACTGGTTTAATTTAAAACTAATTTAGAACTTAGAACCATTTCAAAGTGAGTATTGGACATTGATCTTCTACATTCGAACTTCTACTCAGATTGGTTCTTCCGGGCTGCTACAAAAGGATAAATCTAGGTATTTTACATTTGTATAAATTTCCTTTATTTTGGTTTCTTTGAGATTAGCCAGAAAAATCTCATTGTGTTAGTTATCTGAGGAGAGCTAAAAAGCTCAGAAGTGGGGGTTTTTGAATTGTGTAAGCCCTTTTTAAAAAAGACATAATTGTGAAGGTTTTAGGTGAACCTGAGAAACCTATTTTCATAGTGAATGCTAATATCCACTGTATGAGGATATTAGGAGTGGAGTAGCAAACTGAGTTGCTGTTGTTTAACAGTTTTTGAACACACAGGCGAACCATTATAACTCTTTATGTTTTGTGGATGTGAGATTTATATTTCCTCCTATCTTTTATCATTCTAATTTATGGGATGTATGTGTGGATGTGAATGTTGTAATAATTTAGATTTAAATTCTTGTAATTTATTTTCAATTCCTTTCTATTTATTTATTCCTCTTCAATTTGAGTTTTTGATACAAAGAGTGTTCTAGAAATAAGGTTGTCCTGCCATAAACCCTTGGCTTTTATGGTGTAAGGTTGTCCTTAGAACAACATCTATATCAACCTCTCAATACTTGTTTATTGAGGTTGCCTTTCATTTTAGCAGTGTGAATTGATTTCCTTTATTTGGCTATCTCATTATTTAATTCTGCTATTATTATTTTAAATTTGGCATAGTCCTATTCACCCCCCTCTAGGACATATAGCTTGGCCTTTTTAATAAGACATACATCAAGTGGGGTACATCTGGGTGGGCCACACGGCCACACCATCACATAAGAAAAAATGAAAAAGAGAGGGGGAGAGAGAGAGAGAGAAAGAGGTACGCGTGTGATGGAGGGACCCCACCACTATAGGTCCTCCCTTCCATACATCACAACATAAATCAAGTGGGTCCCATTACATGTGGGCCCACCGATCAAAAATCAACGGTGAAGATTATCTCTCCACCAAAATGAAAGGTCTAGATGACCTCTTTAAATCTAGAAAGTAAACATCATGATGGGGTCCAGAGAGATTGGCCCCATGATAAAAACATGAAATCAATGCCTATGAAACACCCACCGTTCGATCTTCCTGGTCCGATGGAATGTCGAGCTCCTTGTGCCTCACTTTGATGGAAGGTGATAAGAGATCTTAGAAGAGGAAGTGGGCCACACACAACATCTCACTTTTTTCTCATGGAATAACTTGGACGTCCATTTTTTTTCTTTACTTGATTGCTTGGAAAATGTAAAGAGAAAGAGAGAGAGGGTGGATGTAAGAGAGGTGATGTGTGTGAGTCATGGATGTGAGGTGATATTGTACTTGACTTGAGAGTTAACTTGGTAGGTTTCTTAACTTGGGGAGAAAGAAAGCATGGGTTGTGTACTTTGATTGATTGATGGGATGGGTTGTAGAGATTCTCTTGGGTTCCTAAATGCGTGGCGTTTCTTCGAGATAAATGCCGACCCACATCTTCTGACCTGGGTATCGGATTGGTGCACGAGTCGCGACATTAGAATTGTGGCGCTAAGATACAAGTCTCGGATTAAGTTGACTAAAATCTATAGGATATGACTTAGGATCACGCACAAACATCGATTATAGGTCAAAGTCACCAAAATTCGACCGGGAGGATTACGGATGTAAGACCCGTATTCTAGTCCTTATTGTTTCGTCGACTCCCGCGATCCTTCCCGTTGAAGTCCAGCAACCTACGGCGTATAATCAACATTTGCGCATGACCTTAAGTCGTATCCTGTAAATTTGAGTCGGCTTAATTCGAGACTTGTACCATTGTGACCGCACCGTCACCGCGGTTCCAACGCCGTGACTCGCATACCAGTCCGATACCCAGGTCAGAAGATGTGACCCGACATTTATTTTGAGAAAAAAAAAACCACACTTTTACAATCCCCAGAGAATTTCTACAACATGTCCAATCAATCAATCAATCACTTTATGTCAAGTACACATCACCTTTCACCCCATCCCCAAGCAACCACCAAGTCAATTCTTTCCCACCCTCTCTCTTACACAACCATACATGTTAAGTACACATCATACATCACTCACCCTTTCACCCATCACATCCATCCATCACCTCTCCTTACGACCCCTTCTCTCCCTCATTTCTTTACACAATTTCCAAGTAACTAAAGAGAGAAAAGAGATCCACGTCCAAACCTTCCTAAGAGAAAAAAGTGATTTTGGTGGCCCACTTTCCATCCGAAGATCTTACATCCTAACCATTCATTTCTCATCTTCCACCATCAAAGTGAGACATAAGGAGATCGACTTTCCAACGGATCGAGAAGATCGAACGGTGGGTGCTTATTAGGATAGATTTTTCATGTTTTGATGATGAGCCAAGTGAGACATACCGATTGATGGTATGGATCTCACTTTGGACCCTTGATGTGGCCGATGGACCACCTTGATCCTCATGATCATTCCATGATGGGTCCATTCTCCATGGACCCCATCATGATGTCTATTTTCCTTGTACGGATAGGGTCATCTAGACGTTACATCTTGGTGGAGAAGGGATCTCCACCATTGATCTTTGATTTGGTGGGCCCACATGCAATGTGACCCACTTGATGTATGATTGGATGCAAGGGAGGGCCCATAGTGTCGGGGTCCCTCCATCACACGTGTCTCGATCTCTCTCTTTCTCTCTCTCCCTCTTTTTTTCCTTTTTATGTGATGAAATGGCCATGTGGCCCACCCGGATGGACCCCACCATGAAGCATGTATTGGATCCAATCCATTTGTAGGTGGGGCCCACTTTATATGTATGTATGTTCCACACCATCCACCGTGTAGTGGCCCACCTAAGCAGGACCACCTCGAATATTTTGATGAGCCAAGAACAGTCCAATGTCACCTGGACGTAAGATGGAAACAGTCCAACGTCTCTGGACGTGGACATGAAAACACAAATATGAGCTTGATGTTTTATGCTTTTTGAGTGGGCCTCATTTATGTGTTTAATCTATACCGTCCGTTCCATTCTTCAGGTCATTTTAAGCGTTGGGACGAAAAATGAAGATTATCTGAATTTTTTGCGGGTCATGGCATGATAAGCGATGTTTTTTACCGTTGAAATTCACCTGAGGTTTTCCATACACCAAAACACATTCGATATTGGCCTCATTAGGTTGGTATCAAGCTGTAGAATCTCATGGCCAGGGTGGATTCACTTGATGCAGGTCCCATGCACGAAAAACCTTAAGAAAGTAGGTTTAAAAAAAAAAAAAAAGAGTCAGCGCCTGCTGCTGCATGTATCGGTGGGTGGATAGTGACTCACGGCCCCAGCTGTAGGCCCCACCATGATGTATGTTTGGTATCCACACCGTTCATTATGTGGGTCACCTCCTGAGGTGGGCCCCCTCCAAAGATCAGGCCGATCTGATGCTCAGGTGGCCCACATCACAAGAAGCAGCGGTGATTGAATGTCTGCCATTGAAACCCTTTTGGGTTATTACAGAAGTTTTGGGTCAATATGACATTTATTTTTCCTATTCATCCAGGTCATTGTGGCCTTATGAACAGGCTGGATGGAAAATAAACGTTATGGTGGGCCCCGCGTGGGACCCACAATGATGTATGTGTTTTACTCAACCATCCAGGCAGACGGTGGAACCCGCCTATATGTATATATGTTACCATGCCATCTAGCCATTCTGTTGGGTTGTTGGACGGCTAGTGGGCCCCAATGATGCATGTGTTCCCTCCATGTTGTCCATTTATATGGGACCCACCATGATGCATGTGTTGCATCCAATCTGTCCATCCATTTTAAAAGCTCATTTTAGGGCATGAGCTAAAGGATGGGCCAGATCCATAGTTCGATGGACCCCACCCTTGATGCGTGCATTGCATCCAAACGGTCCAACCATTTGGCAAGCTTGTATTAATAGGCTTGAGACTAAAATAAGATAGATCTATAGTTCAAGTGGACCCCACCAGGTATATGTATGAGGCCCATTTTAATTTATTTATGGCCGTTGTTGAGGCCCACCTTGATATGTACATAAAGCCCATATTATGAGGCCCATTCGATGTATTCGTGGCCCGTGGTTGAGGCCCACTTTAATATATATAAGGTCCATGTTATGAGGTCCATTTTTATGCATTCTAAGGCCCATGGGTTATGGCCCATTGCAATGTATATAAGGTCCATTGGTGCAGCCCATTGATGTGGCCACTTGATTTATCTAAGGCACATATGAGGTGGCCCATTTGATGTATTTGAGGCTTATGGGTCGAGGCCAATGGGATGTATATAGGTCCATTGCAATGGGTGATTCCTCCATAGTTTGTGTAATGATGTCTTATGGCGGGCCATGCCTTAGGAGCAATGTTGGTTTGACGTCCACATTGCAAGTATAATGTTGGTTAAATGTCCGCATTATGACTCTCTCTAGGGCCCATTGATAGGCCCGTATTTGTTGTGTGTAGGCCGTCTAGGCCCATCTGCGTTGTGAGGATAGTTCATCACTTTATAACATGCTTAGTATGATTCCATGCCTCATGCCATACACATCATATGTATGCTTGATATGAGGAATGTCTGATCACAACATAAGCCATTGGGCTGAGACATTTACAGTACTCCTTACAAGAGAGAGTGCCCCACATGAGCGTATGGTACGCGCGGGATTGCTGCATGACTGTACGGTGTGATTCATGCATCTCACATATAAGTGACTTGATCATTGTACGCCCTAGTGACATCAGGGTTGTGGCTCCATAGGCACATCGTGGATGGCTGTATCGGATACTAAAAATGCTTGGTTCTAGTACTGTGGGCACTGAGGATGTCCTTGGGTGAAAGTCCCAGAACCTTTTTGGTACCAGGAGTTGCTCTAAAGTCTAGACCGAGTGGATATACGAGCGCCCGAGTGCCGAATACCAGTAGGCCGCGTCTCTCACTGTGTCGTGGTCGGTTGGGAGGGGGTGTGGCCTTATCCGCCTAAGTGAGGAGGCTATAAGATAGGCTGAGTTTGACTAGAAAGTAAATGAGTCCATTATCGATGATCCGGGTAGGTATTGGTAGACTATTGGTTAGGCGGATAGTGAGGTCTATTCCGCTCGCTGGGCTGTGTGGCTAGGGAGGCCGCAGTCAATGTCACTCCCCAAACTCAGAAATCGGATTCACAAGAATCCCAATCACTGAACCTAGTGCGGACAGCCTTTGTAGTACCCCATTCTCGGCTCCCAGCGTTCATACGCTAGGTTTCGATCCTAGGATCCTACAAGGAGGAATTTTCAATGTACATTTGTCTCATAAGAAGCATAACCACAAGTATACCCAAATCATAAAGGCAAAATCATCATCACATATCCACTAATATAATCATTTGAATACAATGCTGAAAGGGAAATATATATATCAAAATCCAAGCTCCAGAAGACAGCTTCATACTCCAAGCTCAACACCATTGTAACCTAACACCACCTGCACGCATCTATCGTGCATAAGCTTATAGAAAGATTAGAGGGTGGTGAAAGTGTGTGCACAAGATAAGTGCCAAGTATATAATATCAGAGTAATCAGAATAAGCAGAAATATACTGGTCAGTCCATGAGTCATCAGAATACGCAATACAAATCAGCTATGTAAATGAGGGGTCATAGAGAGCCAAACATCAAATGACGAGTGTACAATGTAATATGTAAATCCTACTAAGTTCGTCTAGGCCATATAGGTATAGAAAACATAATGATCCAAAATGTCATATGAATGCAGATGCAATATGCAATGTGAATGAAATGACCAAGCTGGAGTGCGAGGTCGGGAGGATAGTACATAGTATCACAGGCTACGGGGTCCATCACAAGGGACTTCTATCCAAACGAGTCTCATACCTAAATTTGGATAGTCAGACTCAATGTGGTAAACTCGTGGTCTCAGATTAGTCGCGCGCCCAACCGAAATCCTGGCCATGCGAAGGTACACGTAATAAATAGTTGCGCACCACCAGCCCAATTCGATTGTAAATGAATGAGTGAATGAATATAAAATTCCTGGTCAATAAGTCCAAATATCAGTACGGTTGCTCTCTGGAATCATCACCGGTGTCTAGTACACTCCACGCCACCTACCGCCCCATCAAGTGCACAACTGGGTAAGTGGAAGAGACCTCACTATCCACCTAGCCAGTAGTCTGTCAATACCTACCTGGCTGATCGATAGCGGACCTATTCCTCGAGCTGGTCAAACTCAACCTAGTTATGCCTACTCCCTCGGACGGGTAAGGCCACACCCCCTCCCAACCGACCACGAAATAGTGGGAGACACGACCTCCTTGTATTTGGCACTCAGGCGCTCATGTATATCCACTCGGTCTCGACGTTGGGACATCCTCTAGTACAAGAGGGTTTTAGGAATTTTCACCTAAGGCCATCTATGGCAGCCCGATGCTCGAACCAAACATTTCTGGTGCCCCATCTGGCCATCCACGATATGACTGTGGAGGCTACGACCCTGATGTCACTAGGGCGTATAGTAATCACAACTCACAATGCAAGATGCATGAGTCATACAATCCAGTCATGCATCAATCCTGCGCACACCATTCACTTATGTGAGACAATCACCGCCTATTAGGGAGTCCCATAGCAACCTACCCAATGACATATGCAAGGTCAACCATATCTCATAACAAACATGCAGATGATGCGTATGGGCATGTATCATGATGTTATGTTGTCGCTTACTCAAAATCGATATCAATAATCGGCATCAGCAATCGGCCTTGACAATGTGGACATTTAACCAACATTGCCCCCAAGGAATGGCCCATATAGAGCCTAACATATAGTGAACTCATGGCCTCCCATAAGGGCCAACTATACAACACCATGGGCTTCACTCAAGAGCTTAATACACATCACGACGGGTCTCACTCATGGGCCACATATACATCAAGTGGGTCGCATCTCACGGGTCTAATATACATCGTAATGGGCCGCTCACACGACCTATTATACATCAAGTCGAGCCTCATCATATGGGCTAGAAATATATCACAATGGGTCACGTCCCATGGGCCTCGAATACATCATAATGGGCCTCGACAATTGAAATTGGCCTGAACAATCGGCCTCGACAATCGGCACCGATAATCAGCATCGATGATTGCCACTGACAATCAGCATATAAACAAGGTGGGGTCCATAGATGGATAGCTGATCAAACATAATATAAAGATCGGCTCACGGTCGCGGTTATATCAAATCTGATGACACGGAGCCATCTGTCTATGGCGAATGGGCCCACTTATTTAGGTTAACCTACTTAGAGAATGGTGTGAATGAGCCTAACAAAGCCTACGAAAAGGTCACAATGAGGACATCTAACCATCATTGCACATCAATGTGGACATCTAACCAACATTGCTCCTAAGGAGTGGCCTACATAGGGGATTCATACACAACGTAACGACCACACATACATCACATTGGGCCTCATTCATGGGCCTCTCATATATCCATTGGGCTTCCTACAAGGTCCTCAAACGTATCACAATGGGCCACGCCCATGGGCCTCAGTTACATTTCGATGGGCCGCGCTCATGGGCCTTGGATATATCATAATGAGCCACGTCCCATGGGCCTCATACAATCTCAATGAGCCACATATACATCACATCAAGCCTTGTCCCTGGGCCTCGAATACATCATATTGGGCCTCACCCATAGGCATCGAATACATTGCAAGTGGGCCTCACCCATAGGCATCGAATACATTGCAAGTGGGCCTCAGATATACTTCACAGGTGAGCCACATACCTGGGCCTAATACACATCACTATGGGCTACATCACATGGGCCTAATATACATCACTATGGGCTACAACCCATGGGCTTTAAATACACAATAGGTGGGCCCTACACATGGGCCTCAAATATATACAACAGGTGGGCCTCAATGGACTGGCCATAAATGCATCAAGATGGGCCTAATTACATGAGCCTCATATATATATATATATATATATATATATATATATATATATATATATATATATATATATATATATATATATATATATATATATATATATATATATATATATATATCGAATAAGCCACACCAATTGGGCCTTTCATACATTGCAATGGGCCATAAACCATGGGCCCCAAATACATCACAATGGGCCTCGACCCATTGGCCCTAATACATCTCAATGTGCCTCATCAAATAAACGGCATAGATGTTCAACACATACATCATGGTGGGCCGCATAAATGGATGGATGGATAAAACATATATATCATGGTGGCCTCAACAATGGGCCTCATACACCTCAAGGTGGGACTCAACAATGGGCCATAAATATGGCAAGTGGGCCACATCACATGGGCCATATGTACACCAAATGGGCTACACCAATGGGCCTCACGTATATTAAATGGGCCACACCCAAATATAAGTGGTGATAGTGGTTTCTACCATTAAAATTCCCAAGGTCCATGATAACATTTATTTCCCATCCAATCCGATCATAAGGTCACACTGACCTGAAAGGGGTTTTAATGGTGGACGAATTGGATGCAACACATGCATCATGGTGGGTCAACACATGTCGCCCACCAACTAAATGGACGGTGTAGATTAGAATAAATACATCTAAGGTGGGTCCCATTCCACACATTCAACACGTGTGGGATGGCCCCTACACAAGCTGAAAATGGATAGATGGTGTGTGTAAAGTATATGCATTATAGTGGGGTTTAACCACCGTCCTTACAGGTGGACGGTAGTGGATATACAATAAATACATCAGGGTGGATCCCACCCCACACGGGTGACACGTGTGGGTGGGTCTAACGTCCAAACAGGTGGACAGTTTGGATATAGCCACACATCATGGTGGGACCACCAAACTTCATACGTCAATACAGCAGCTTAGGGCTGCTGGGACCCACTGTTTGCCTGGACGTTGTGAATGGAACACATACATCATTGTGTGGGTCCCACGTGGGGCCCACCATAACATTTATTTTACACCCAACCTGTTGATGAGGCCACAAATACCTGGATGAAAGGAAAAAAAAATTCATATTAATCTAAAACTTTTGTGATGACCCAAAAGGGCTCCAATGGCAACCGTTCAATCACCCTTACTTCCTATGATGTGGGCCACCTTAGCCATAGATGGGGCTGATATTTGGAGGGGGCCCACTTCAGGGAGTGGCCTACCATATGAACGGTGTGGATACAAACATACATCATGGTGGGGCCCATGGCTGGGACCGTGGGTCCCTGCCATCCGCCATCCAAGACACAGCAGCAGCAGGCAATACCTATACCTATATATATATATATATATATATATATATATATATATATATATATATATATATATATATATATATATATATATATATATATTTGGTTTAATTTAGAAATAATGTTTTCTCATGGTTTTTCATGCGTAGGGCCCACATCTGATAAATCCACTCCAGCTATTACACTCTACGGCTCAAAATAGATCAAACGAGCCCCATATGAGATGTGTTTAGGTGTATAGAGCCATCAGGGTATATTTTAACAGTGAACACCACTGTTTTCTATGCTATGGCCCGCCAAAAAGTTGGATTGGCTATATTTTCTAGTTCAACGCCTAAATTAGGCTGAGAAATAAGATAGACGGAACAGATTTAATTCATATATCAAGGTGGGGCCTACATGAGCGGCCCACTCCAAGGCTTGAACCAAGCCAATTTATTTTGGTTTTTCATTTCACCTCTAGCGTCTCTAGACGGTGGACGGCTTGGCCAGGACACGTGCATTGAAGGTGGGCCACCAAATGCACGGATGGTGGTGTGGATCTAACATAAATATAAAGTGGGCCCCACCTATAGATGACTTGGAATAGATACATTGCTTATGGTGGGGTCCATCCGAGTGGGCCACACAGCCATATCATCACGAAAAAAAGAAAAAGAGAGAGAGAGAGAGATCAGAGATAACGGAGAGGCCCCGCTACTATGGGCCCCTCTTGGAACAAGCATACATCAAAGTGGGTCCCACATAAATTGACCTTTAAATCAAAAGAAATGAATGAAAGACAAAAATCCAAGATCACCCACCGTTCCTTCTTGCTCCCTAGGCTTCCTTTGCTCCTTAGCTTTGATCCTAACAGAGGAGATGAGGTTTGGATGGTTGAGATGGGAGATGAAAGCATAGGAAAGGTGGGCCACACTTGTTGCTTGGGAGATTTGGAGAGGCTAGGACGTGTGAAGCTCTCTTGCTTGGGAAAGTGATTTGAAAATGAAGGAGAGAGAGAGAGTTGTAAAGGGAGATGGGTGATGGAGTGATGGATGTGGTGAGTGATGGGTGTAAGAACTTTTTAACTTTTGAGGTTTTTGGTGTAAGAAAGGTATGGGTGTGTAAGAAACTTTTTGACTTTAGGGGTTGCTTGGGAAAGGGTGAGAGGTGATGTGTACTTGACATGAGATGTGATGGGATTGATTTGATAAGTCTTAGAGATTCTCTTGGGTTTTGTAATGTGCGGCGTTTTCCTCGCACCCAATGCGGGCCCACATCTCCTGGCCTGGGCATCACCTTGGTGTGCAAGACCCGGCTTGGAACCGCAGCGACGATGTTGTCGCAATGGTACAAGTCTTGGATTGAGTCAACTCAGGTTTGTAGGACTCGGCTTAGGATCGCGCACAAATGTGGGATAAAGGTCGAAGGTTGCCAAATTTGACCGAGAGGACCGTGGAAGTTGACAGAACAGTACGAACTAGGGTACGGGCCTTATAGTCAGTGTGGAGTGTACTAGACCCTGGTGATATACAGAGAAGAACTGTACTGATATGTGTACTTGATGAGTACCAACTTGCTCGGATTGCATCTCGCATATGACATTCGGCTACGTAGGCCTTGCATTGCATCAGTATGGCCTTGGTTTGGCCGATAGCATTCATGTCTCGCATCGCATGGCCTTGATTTGGCCGATAGCATTCATGCCCTATATCACATAGCCTTGGTACGACTGGTTGTATTCATGGACTTACCGCATATTTCTGCATTGCTTTGATATTATATACTTGGCACTTGCCTTGCGCACACACTTACACCATCCTCTAAGCTTTTGTAAGCTTATGCACGACAGTTGCCTACAGGTAGCATTGGACAGCAGCAGCGCTGAGGTAGGAGTGTGCATCAGTCTATTTAATTTGGAGCCTCTTTATCATCTTGTATTTCCCTTTCCGCATTACACTTAAAGTTTTTGATATAGTGGATATGTGGAGATGTTGTTTTGTGACTTAATTATGCTTGTGGTTATGCTCCATTACAATAAAAAAAATCATACTGAAAATCCTCCTTGTAGGATCCCAGGATCGAAATCTGGCATGTGAGTGTCGGGATCTGAGAATGGGGCACTACAGAGGCTCTCGGTGCTGGATTCGATGATCAGAAATTTTGTGAGCCAGTTTTCCGAGTTTGGGGTGTGACAGTGGAAGCCTACGGAACAGTATAGGCTAGGATATGAGCCTCACAACTCTCCCCTCCTAATAAGAATTTCATCCTCAAAATTTAAAACACGGTACAACCAATACAGAGTTCACAAGGGAGGGAAATCCTTTTAGAATAGAACATACCAACATAATCATATACCTAAGAGATATGGCTAACGCCAATGAATCTTAGCCTCTTGCTCCCAAGATCCCTCATCAACAGAATGGTGAACCATACTAATCCTCGGATCCCAGATCAGAGACGATTAACTCTGGAATACTATGCAGCCTCACAATCTCAGCAGTAGGGAGCTATATCAAAAAATCTCTAAGTTATTCGAACTCGGGGATATAACCATTCTTAGTTCTCAACAATCATAGAGTGTAGGGTAACTATTAGTAGATATGTGATGTTATCTTTATGTATTTCCAAGTTATGCTATGATACCATCTTCTATCAGCATTGGATTCGGCAATCAAGAATTTTGTGAGCCCAATTTTCAAGTTTGGGGCGTAACAAAAATGGTACGTAGATAGTGGATGCTCAAGACATATGACAAGTGAAAAAGCGATATTCACCAGCTTCAAAGAAGTGAATGATGGTTCAGTCACTTTCAGTGATGGAAGCAAATGCAAAATCATAGGCTAAGGTACTGTTCTACTCTCTAATCTTCCTCCTTTTAAGAATGTATTGTATGTTGAGGGTCCAAAACATAACGTCCTAAGTATTTCTTAAATGTGCGATAAAAAACATAGTATAAAATTTACAAATCACAGATGTGAGATTTTAATTGAGAAGGGATGTGTGATACTAAATGGTCGTAGGACTTCTGAGAATTGCTACATTATTAATGACTCATGCTCTTCTAACTTTTCATGTTACATGGTCTAACCAAACGAAATAGAACTATGACATAAATGTCTTAGACATGTTAACTTTAGAGATCATTATAGATTGAGCAAGAGATATCATATTTGAGGCTTATCCAAATTAAAAAAGGTAGAAAATATTTGTGGCGCATGTCAAATTAGTAAGAAAATCAGCAGTAGTCACAAGAAAGTGAATTTCTTTGCCACAACCAAACCTCTTAAACTACTCCATATGGACTTGGTGAAAAGAAGTGTTTTCTAGTTATTATTGATGATTTTACCAGATATACTAAGGTAGCTTTCTTGAGAGAGAAATCACAGACTCTCGATGAAGTTAAAAGAATTCTAAAATGAATTGAAACTGGAAAAGAAGTACATGTGATCAAAATTAGAAGTGATCATGATACCAAGTTTGAAAATAGTAATTTTGAGAAGTATTGTACAGACCATGGTATATCACATGAGTTCTCTGCTCCTAAAACACCTTAAGAGAATGGGGTTGTTGAAAGAAAGAACAGAGTGTTACAGGAGATGGCCAATGTAATGCTAAATAGCATGAACTTACCGAAAAACCTATGGGCTGCAGCTGTTAATACTGTTTGCTACATTATAAATCGTGTGTATGTTAAAAAAGTAAAAGATAAAACATCCTATGAGCTATGGTTCAATAAGAAGCCAACAGTCAAATACTTTCAAACTTTTGGAAGTAAATGTTTCATTTTATGTGATCAGGAAAATTTAAGTAAGTTCGAAGCCAAGTGTGATGAGGAAATATTCTTGGGTTATGCTCTGAATAGTCGAGCATATCGTGTTCTTAACAAATGAACAGGAGTGATTTATGAATCTATTAAAGTTATAATTGATAATCACCTGATCACACCCACACCAAGTCAAGATGATGATAAAGTCAACATTATCGATAAACCCAACTCTTCATCTAAATCATATAATATTGAATTAAGATCAGTTAAAGACCATTCAACCGTTTAGATATTATGTAACCCTCGTACTGGTGTTCGACAAGAAAATAATTAGAAAATATCCGTAACTACGTCTGTTTCACTTCTCAAATTGAACCGAAAAATGTAAAAGAAGCACTTGCTAATAAAAGTTTGATATTTGCAATGTAAGAAGATTTAAATCAATTTGTTATAAATGATATTTGGTTTTTGGTTCCTACACCTTCTGATAAATATACAATTGGAAATAAATGGATTTTTAAGAACAAATCTGATGAAATGAGAAATATCATTAGAAACAAGGCACGATTGGTTGTACAAGGCTACACTCAAATAGAATGAATTGATTATGATGAAACCTTTAAATCAATTGCGTGCCTTAAATCCATTAGATTATTTATTTCAATTACTTGCTATATGAAATTCAAAATATATCAAATGGATGTTAAAAGTGCATTTCTAAATGGTGATTTACATGAAGAAGTATATGCTGAACAACCTAGGGGTTTTGAGGACCTTAAACTTTCGGATCATGTATATCATCTTGAAAAGGAACTTTATGGTCTAAAACAAGCTCCTAGCACATGGTACGAAAACTTGACTAAATTTTTACTTAGTCACAAGTTTATCATGGGAAGCGTTGATAAAAATTTATCTGTCAAAAAAATATAATGAACATATATTAATTGTACAGATATACATTAATAATATTATTTATGGATCTACATGCACTAACTTGTCCATTAAGCTTGTAGATCTGATGAAATACAAGTTTGAAATGAGTATGGTTCAAGAACTTAATTACTTTCTTGGATTACAAGTAAAACAACAGTAAGATGGTATTTTCATCTCTCAAAGAAAATATGCTTTAAATCTGGTAAAGAAATTTAGGTTCGAGAATGGAAAAAGTTTGATATACTTTTGAGTACAACTCTCAAACTTTCTAAGGATGAAAAAAGTAACAGTATAAACTCCCATTTATATCGAAGTATGATTAATAGTCTTCTATATACTTAATTGGTAGTAGACCTGATATTGCTTTTAGCGTTGATATGTGTTAGATATCAGTCTGATCCTAAGGAATCACATATAATCACTATTAAACGGATAATTTGATATATTGCAAGTATAACTAATTTCGGTCTATGGTATCCATATGATACAAATGTACAACTTACCGGATATACCCATGTAGACTGGGTAGGAAACAACGATGATAGAAAATCTACTAGTGGTGGATGTTTCTACATAGGGAATTATTTAGTTTCGTGGCTCAGAATGAAACAAAATTTTGTATCACTTTCAATAGTTGAAGCTGAATATATTGCAGTTGGTAATGTTAGCACCCAACTGATCTGGATGAAACAGATGTTAGCTAATTATGGGATTGTGAAAGATACTATGATATTATATTTTGATAATTCAAGTGCAATTAATATTTCAAAAAATCCTATTCAACATTCTCGTACCAAACATATTGACATTTGATATCATTACGTTCAAGAATTAGTTGAGGACAAGTGCATTTTGTTAGAATATATTCAGATTGAAAAGCAGCTTGCGAACATTATGACCAAATAGCTTGATAAGAATAAATATTCTAAATTAAAACATGATATTATTTTGTGTACTTTTAATTAATTAAATCATGTTGTTTATGTATTTTTATTTATTATATGTTTATAGTTTTTTAAATGCAAAGCATATAAAATTTCAAAACTTAATAATGTGAAATTTTTTGGGCTACTTGACGGGTCGAGGACCATACTCAACCAGTCGAAGTGCGCGGGTTTTCTCCTTAAAAGAGGGAAAAATGCTTCTTCTTTCTTTTTTTTTTTCATTTTTCCTTTCTTCCTCACATAGCTATGGCTCCACTCGTCGAGCCCATCTCCATTTTGTCATTGTAAGTGGTTTTGTTTCCAATTTCTTTCCACATTTGGGTTCCTTCTTCCATGTTAATCTTCATTTTGTAGTTCATTTGAGATTTACATATTTTCTATAATGGGATTTGTGCAAAAAAATGATCCTAGCCAAACCCACCTATTCTTTGTAATACTCTCTATTGTAGTATCTAAATAGAGAATTGCACTAAGAGGAAGGCTACATGCAAGGGCCCAAACAACTCCTCCAAATTGACTCCAGTTAGGGTGAGAAACCTAAGATCTCCCGAAGAAGATTCGGAGCATGTTAGGGATTTTCGCTATAGGGATATTATCATCGAAAGGACTGTGAACGTAGACCACATTGTTCCATTCCATCTCTTGCCTATCCTTACTACCGTTAGTTGGAAAAACATTCTAAGTTGGGACAGAACGACATACCTCTCGATAACTCAAGGGATGTATGCTTCAATAGATGAATTGTCCCTTGATAATCTGGCATTCTCTATTAATTTCAGAGAAGGGACATTCCGTGTTAACACCTGATTTTGGGTTTACTCGATGTTAATGTCAATGATGAAGGCATACCAATTGCAACCATTGCTGAAAAAATGACTGAATCTGAGCGACGGGATATTACCTGCAAATTATGTCAATTTTATGCTGAATGGAGTTCTGGTAATGCCCTCTGTGCCACCCAGATGATTCCTAAATATAGAGTCCTTCATCGCATTTTCACATTTAATGTCTATCCACGGTTTGGGAATAAGTTTGAACTTACTCCTTTCATGACTCGTGTCCTTCATGCTGTTGTGTCTGGTATTCATATCCGTCTTCCCTCCTTGATATGTTATTTAATTATCCAATTTCATATCGATCTGGGTCATGGGGGTCGATACCTTTTGCATATCTCATGAAAAGCCTTACTATTTATTGCAATGTTGTCATTCCATCGACCAAAGCACTAGAGTCAGCTCTACCATCTAATAATACAAATATTCATAAGATGAATTTGGTATACCTTCCTGGCCAGAGAGATGAAGATGAAGAAGAGGGAGAAGACGCACTATTACCTCAGGACACATCCATGGATGACATCTTTGCAGAGCTAGAATCGGATTATGAAGCTAATCCTGACTATCAGCTTTCCCAAGTTGATGATCGGCTCAAGTCATTAGAAAAAAAAAGTTGTCAAGTTGAAGGTATCCCAGGATATTCTGGTTGAAAGTTAGAAAGCTTCCATGAAATATATGCGGAAATATTTTCATGACATTACCAAAGGACTTCACCAGATTCATCCTTCCATACCTCCTCCATCTTCCTCTAGATCTGATTAGCTTAATTTTCATTTAACTTTGGGTTGTATAACTATACACTTTGTGTGTGTTAGATGATAACTTTCTAACACTACTCTCTTAATGCTTGTTGATGACATTATGTTAACTCCTTAATTGACATATTTCTATGCATTTTCTTTGTATTATTCTATTGATTATGTTGTAGTTTATTGATTATAATCACATGAATGTTCTTCCCTTTGTCATTTTGTGATAAAAAGGGGGAGATAATTGCAAATTTTATTTTTATAAGTAGAATGAATGAAGATGTGATGTGCGAGATATGAATGTTGATATATTGATTTATAGTTGTTGGAGTTTTGCATTGGAAATGTATATGTATATGTCATAAAACAGGGAAAAGCTCACATTGAGGGGGAGTAAAATTGCACATTCATTGAAGCTGCACCTTCTACAACATGAAATACAAAATGTCACTCTACTTGTTATAATGTCAAGTGTAAGTTGACAAAGGGGGAGATTGTAAGTGCTATATTGTGTAAAGTAAACCTTTGTTTGTTAAATTTCACTTGGAAAAAATACATTATGAAGTGGTCCATCTAATGTGGATCAAGATGGAAAGTTCAAACCCTTACTTCAACTCAAGCAAGTTCAACATCTACTAAAGTGCGAGATTCTATTGTAGTTCAAGTCGAGAAGTGGATCAAGAAGTTAAAGCTTCACGTTCTACTAAAAGATCAAGAAGTTCAAGCTTCAAATTCTGCTCTCTACAAGTTCTGTGAAGTTCAAACTTCAATGTTTAGTCTTTTCAGGTATAATGGACCCTATAAAGACCTTAGACTTAGGTTCTTTCAATAGATAAACTTATATGGGTTTTTATACTTTTGTTAGGCTAATGTTTGACTAGTCTAGGTTTAGGTTCGACTAGTCTAAGCAATGGATCGACCGGTCTAAGAAATCTTTGACTAGTCCAAGTTTGAATTAAGAAAATTGGATTATTTTTTTTTTACTTCCTCGACCAGTCCAGCAGACTGCTCAAACAGTCGAAGAGAGACCTTTGACTAGTTGAGGGGTGTTCGACTCGAAGTCCAACAACTAAATTTTGGCACCCTCGACTAGTTAAACTGAGCCCTCGACTAGTCGATCAGGGCCTTCGACCAGCTGAAGAACCGTTTTATCCGATTGTGCTCAAATTTAAAAATTTGTTAGACCATAGACGAGTCGAAGAAGATCTTAGACGAGTCGAAGCAACAACCTTTCAGCCTATAAATAGAGGCATTCTCTCAATCTGTAATTACTTATACAAGTTACTAAAAGCCTTCATCAAGAGAGAGAGAGAGAGAGAAAAGTCCCCATCATTGTCAAGCTATTGCATGGTATTTTTTAAATATTTCTTTAATAGCCTTCTGTTTTAATTCTTTGATCTGCTTTTTATGAATCTAATTCTTTAAAGAGAGAAGAAGAGAGAAGATACTTTTCTTTGAGATCTTAAGGAATTCAAACAAGTAGCCTTTAGTTTGAATCGATTTAAAATCAATCTAGAACCTAGAGCCCTTGTTTATGTGACTGGACGTCGAACAATCTATTAAAAGAGAAGCGATTCTACATGCTACATCAAGAGATACGTCTTCAAGGTGAAGATAAGTATAATCTATCTTTTGTATTTTGGTTTTATTGAGATAGCCAGAAAATCTCATTTAATTTTTCTGAGATAGCTAGAAAATATTAGTGAGGGGTTTTTTGTTTGTGATAGCCCTTTAAATCATAACTGAATCAGGTTTTAAGGTGACCCTGTGAAAACCTTGTTTTAAGTGAAAGTCAATATTACATGGGTTATGATTATTGGGAGTGGAGTAGGTGTGGCTGTTTGAGAACAATTGTTGTACGTAGCGAACCATTATAACTCTTAGTGTTGTGGTGAATGTTTACTTTTTGCATTTATGGAGAAAGATTGTTATTTTATTTATGCAAAAGTGGTGAATGCTTGTAATAGATAACTTTATTGTCTCTTGCCTAGTTTAAGATCTTGATCCTTACGATCGTTCGTGAAATAAGGTTGTCCTACCTAAATTTTATTTTGGGTGAAGGTTGTCCTACAAACTAGTTTGAATCAATTTTTTAATACTAGTGTGATTGAGTTTCTGATTTATTTATTATTTAAGTACTTTAAGTTTTATTTGGCATAGTCCTATTCAACACCCCCCCCTCTAGGGCTGTTAAGCTCGCCCTTTCACTCTTTCCCTTTGATTTGAAAGAAAAATCTGAGATGTGGTTGCACTCATTACGTCCACGATCTATTAGTAGATGGAATGACTTGAGAAGGGAGTCCATAAGGAAAATTTTTCCATACCATAAAATGAACACCCTCAGAAAGTCATACATGAACTTCGCCCAAAAGGAAGATGAAACATTCTTCCAATGTTGGAAGCGGTTCAAGGATCTTATCAGTTCATGCCCACAACATAGTTTTGAAATATGACGCATAACAAATTTCTTCTACAATGAAATGACATCTTCCATGCGCCAATTGGTCAGGACAATGTGCAATGGGGAATTCATGAATAAGAATGTTGATGATGTGTGGGATTATTTTGAAAAACTTGCTAAAAATGCACAATCATGGAACATCTCCCCAAAACCCAATACCACTTATAAGGTAACCCCACCAAGGGAGAGGAGTGGAATGTATGTTCTGAAAGAGGAAGATGATATAAATGCTAAAGTGGCTAATCTCATAAGAAAATTCGAGGCCATGGAGCTTAAGAAGGAAAAGGGTAAGAAAGTTGTTTGTGGTATTTATGCCTGCAACGTGCATACTACTAAAAATTGCCCAACCATACCTGCATTTTAAGAAAATTTGAATGAGCAATCTAATGTTGTAAACAACTACCAAAGGCCTTTCAAAGGGACCATCTCCAATACATACAACTCCAGATGGAGAAACCATCCAAAATTCAGTTGGGGGAATGGACAAACCGCTACACCTCCAGGGATCCTTAACTAATTTTTGGAACAAAGGAAACCTCAGGATGAACTAGTTTCAAAACACATCAAAAAATCAAGAGCTTTTCAATCAAGGCACATTACAAGCCTTCCAAGACCTTACCAAGGTCATTCGATGGATTGAGTCACATTTAATGACTGAAGAGAAAGGGGTGCTTCCAGACCAACCTTTCCCGAATCCTAAACCACAATGTGAAATTAGTGACTCAAGCTCTTCAAATCAAATAGAGCAAGCTAAGTTCATCACCACTCTTAGGAGTAGGAAGATAATTAACAAAATTATTTTGGTAAGGTCTGAAAAGCCTAAAGATCTAGAAGTATATGAGAATGATGGATCTAACACTGCTACACGTGGTTTAAAATTAGAACCGCAAGGTAAGATGATTGCTCCATTCCCCCAACGGTTGGTTGCACCAAAACCTCTGTCTAACTCCCAAGATATGCTAGAGGTACTTAAGCAAGTGAAGTCAACATCCCTCTACAGGATGCCATTAAACAAAATCCTTTATATGCCAAATTCCTAAAAGATCTATGCACTACCAAAAGATGACAAAACATACAAAAAAAAAATCATTTTGACAGAAAAAGTGAGTGTCATCCTAAAATAAGATGTGGCAGAAAAATACAAGGATCCCAGTATCCCAACCATCACTTGCGTAATTGCGAACTACCGGATTGAGCATGCACTTCTTGATTTGGGAGTGAGCGTAAATTGAATTCCTTATTTGGTTTTTAAATAACTAGGCCTACGTGAATTTAAACCCACTAAAATTATATTGTAACTCACTAATCGATCAGTTCATGTACCGAGAGGGATAATAGAAGATGTGCTAGTCCAGGTTGACAAATTCTACTATCCAGTAGATTTTATCATCCTGGACACTCAACCCATCATGGATATGAGCACTCAAATCACTGTCATACTTGGTCATTCATTCCTTGCCACATCAAATGGAATCATTAATTGTAGGAATGGGGTCATGAACTTATCTTTCAAGAATATGATATAAGCCCTTAATATATTTTTCAATATGGGTAAATAATTAGAGGATGATGATGATTCTCATGATATTAACCAGATTGATTCTTTTTTGGAAGATAGAGAACTCCTGGCTCTATACTCTGACCCTCTAAAGACGTGTTTGGCCCACTCCCCCAATTTAGACGATGAGATGATTAGGAAGATGGATGCCTTGCTTGATACTATACTGATACTTGAAGTTAATTGGTGAAGGCTACAATTTGAAGAATTACCCCAAACTGATATGGTGCCTCTACCATCTAGCTTCAAAGCACTGAAGCTTGATCTAAAAAATTTATCCTCTGATTTGAAATGTGTTTATTTAGGTCAAGAAGAGATATACCCAGTGATTTCTTCCCACCTGGAGCAAGAACACGAGAGTATATTTATCTCTACTCTCATTAAGCATAAAGGAGCCCCTAGATGGTCAATGGAAAACCTCAAGAAAATTGACCATTTAATTTGTACTCACCACATTCATCTTGAGGATAATGCGAAAACCTCTCGACAACCACAACGTAGATTGAATCAAAATATGAAGAAAGTGGTTAAGGCTGAGGTACTTAAGTTATTGGATGTGGGTATTATATACCTCATATCTAATACCCAATGGGTGAGTCCAACTCAAGTAGTTCCTAAGAAGTCTAGAATCACCATCATAGCTAACGCCGACAATAATTCGTACCAACTAGAGTCACTATGGGTTGGAGAATGTGCATTGACTACATGAATTTGAACACCGTCATAAGGAAGGACCACCTTCATTTTTCCTTCATTGATCAATTCTTGGAAAGGCTAGATGGTCACTCTTACTATTTATTCCTTAACGGATATTCGGGTTACAATCAGATAGAGATATCCCTTAAAGATCAAGAAAACACCACATTCACATGTCCCTTTGGCACAGTTGCTTACTGAATGATGTTATTCGGACTGTGTAATGCCCCTGCCACTTTTCAACGATGCGTATTTGAGTATTTTTTTTTATATGGTGAAGCAATATTTAGAGGTCTTCATGGATGACTTCTTTGTCTTTGGTCCATCCTTCAGCAAATGTTTGAAAAATTTAAAAAATGTGCTGAAGCGATATGAGGATAAGAATTTGGTATTAAATTGAGAGAAGTGTCATTTCATGTTTCAAAAGGGAATTGTTCTTAGACATATCATCTCGTCCAAAGGAATTGATATAGATAAAGCAAAAATTGATCTTATCTCTAACCTACCTTCACCCAGGAGTATACAAGGCATGCGATCCTTCCTAGGGCACCAGATTTTACAGACGATTCATAAAGGACTTTAATCATCTCTCTCATCCTTTATGCAATTTACTGATGTACCATACGAGTGGACTGAACAATGTTAAGAAGCTTTTTCTAAGATCAAGGGCATGTTGACCACTACACCTATCATGCAGCCACTCGACTGGAACTTCCCTTTTGAAATTATGTGTGATGCGTCTGACTATGCTATTGAGGCAGTGTTAGGCTAGAGAAAAGAGACATTCTTCATTATGCAAGTAGAACTCTAAATCTTTTCCAAGTGAATTACTCTACTATGGAGAAGAAACTCTTAGCTATAGTGTTCGCTTTAGAGAAATTTAGGTCTTAATTGATTAGATCTAAAATCATTATCTACACCGATCATTTGGTACTGGAGTATCTTCTTTCTAAGAATGATGCTAAGCCTCGTTTGATAAGATGGATCCTCCTACTCCAGGAATTTGACTTAAAAATAAAGGATAAAAAGGGAGTAAAGAATGTAGTGGCTGGCCATATTTCAAGACTTGATCTCCCTGATTCCCTTTAGACAACACCCATAAACAACATGTTCCCTGATGAACAACTGTTTAAACTCTTTCACTCACCTTGGTTTGCTGATATTACTAATTATTTTACTACAGGTTTTATGCCAACACATTGGACTGTGCAAGATAAGAAGAAATTCTTCACTAAAGTACGAAAGTTTTTCTAGGATGATCCGAATTTGTTTAAATATTGCCCAAACCAAATTCTAAGGAGATGTGTGGCAAATAATGAACACCAAAGTGTCATCTCTTTCTGTCATTCTTAAGCTTATGATGGTCACTTTTCTGCCAAAAAGACCATGGCCAAAATTTTGCAGCACAGCTTTTATTGGCTTACTATGTTTAAGGACACTCATGAGTTTTGCAAAGCTTGTGAGCATTACTAAAAAATTGGAAGAATTGTCCCATCGAAATATGATGCCTCTAAACCCAATTCTTATCATTAAAGCCTTTAATTGTTGGGGTATCGATTTCATAGGACCTTTCCCTCAATCATTTAGGAATTTATATATTTTTCTAGCAGTAGACTATGTCACTAAATGGGTCGAAGCAATCCCGTGTCGAAATAAGGATCAGTAAATGGTTACTAAATTCTTAAAAGAGAATATCATTTCCTGGTTTAGAACACCTCGAGCCATCATTAATGATGGAGGTTCACATTTTTGTAATTTTACAAACTTAATAAAGAAATATGTCATCTCTCATAAGGTGAGCACTCTATACCACCCAAAAATAAGTGAAAAAGCTGAGATTTTCAACAGAGAGATTAAACACATTTTAGAGAAAACGGTTAATCCTAATCACATGGATTGGTCAATCTACTTGACTAATGATTTATGGGCTTACCATACTGCATTTAAGACCCCTATTGGAATGTCTCCCTTTAGACTTGTATATAGGAAAGCTTGTCACTTACTTGTGGAATTGGAACATAGAGCCTACTGGGCTATCAAAAACCTGAATTTTAATCTGGACAACATTAACTTGCTACGCAAACTTCAGTTAAGTGAACTCAAAAAAATTCAGAATGAAGCATATGAGAACTCAAGAATTTATAAGGACATGATGAAGGTGTTCCATGACAAGAACATCATTCGAAAAACATTCTTAACCAGTCAAAAAGTCCTTTTGTACAATTCTCGGTTACATCTTTCTTCAAGTAAACTCGGATCTTGTTGGACCAGCCTGTTTATTGTTACTAATGTCTATCCTCATGGGGTTGTCGAGATAATGAATCCGAACAATGGCAATGCTTTTAAAGTGAATAGACATTATTTAAAGTCATTTGTTGAGAAATTTGATTTAGAGGACATATCCATACCTCTGATTAATCCTGTTTACCAGGATTGACCTCTGATCAATCCTCTAGGATTAGGATAGTTTGTTTTCCATTTGATCAGTCTTTATGTTAACCCATCTTCATGTCGAGATCTTTGGAAAAGCCTAAAAAATTCTTTCTTCAAGTATTATCTTTCCATCCCTACTCCTTTTTTTTCATTGCCATTTTTGCATTGCATGCTTGTATCTTTTACATTAAGGACAATGTAAATTTTAGGTTGGGGTGTGGATTAGGTAAACTAATTAGCATTCTCTTAGTTTTGAGTAGAAATTGTGAAATTTTTTCAAGATAAAATCTATGATGAAATTGATAATTTGTGTACTTACGAATGCCTTGAGTAGGATGTTATGATAGAAATTGAATCTTGAATTAATGGAGTTTGATCAACTATCTTACACGTAATTGATTAAAAGGAAGTTTATATATTAAGTTAATCTAAATCACAAAGACACAATCATTACACCTTCTGTAAATATTATTAGAATTTCTGATTGTTAGTATGTAAATCACTGATAGATGGTGAGAATCGAGTCTGAAGAATTTTATCCACCTTAAAAATGAAAAGGACCAGTAAAAAATAGGAGATTGACAAAAAGGTCATGTATGATGAAAAAAAGAATGAAAAGAATGAATACAAAAGACCATTGATATAAAATAAAAAATTGTAAAAAGAAGGAAAATAGGATGAGTTTGAAATAAGTACTTGAGTTTTCAACCAATCTTGAAGTAATGAGCATGACTAACATTATGAAAGGATAGTATGGGGAGTAAGTTGATTTACACTAAGCACAATGGAAAACTTGGTATATGAACTTATGCTCTGAGTTAGATTAATAATAACCTACTTGATTGATTGCTTATGTGATTCGGCTTTAGGTTTTCAAAAGCTCACTTTCTCACCATTAATTCTACTAATTCATACTTGATTACATAAAGGATTAATTTCTAAAAAGGTTTTTGAACATTGAGAAGTGAGAAGTACTTCACGCATGTTTTTCTAAGGACTAGCAAAATGTTCGTTGGGGAGTGCGTTGAGTGTCAAATATTGCATATTTTTTCCCATTTATATCTTGGTTTTATGAACATGATTCTACTTAATAGTATATTTTATACATGTTTGTGTTGCATGGTGAATCTGAGAGCTCAAAATAAAAAGAATGTTAAAAGCATAAATTTAATACTCAAGAATCACCAAGGTAAGGAATGGATCTTTGGAGACCAAGATTGAATATTTTAAGACCTCAAGATCCAAGAAAATTAAATGGAAAAGGAAGAAGTCGAAAGAACAAAGTGCTGAAATTCACTTCATTGTCTGTGTCATCGAACTGTGGTCAATGACATCGAACCCATTGTTTGATGACATCGAACACAGGTCGATGACATTAATTTTTTAGTTAAAAATCAAGTTGGTCACTAGACAAATTGAAGACATTCCTCGATGGCTTGAGGAACTGTTCGATGACTTGAAGATCTGCTCGATGACATTAAATCCCGTTCGATGGCATTGAAATTTCTAAAGAATTTTGAAGTAACTCGTGGGACTGTTTTGCACACATTCTCGATGGATTGAAGACCCTTCAATGGCATTAAAAGACTTCTCGATGACATTAAAGTAAGTTTCGATGACACAAGAACTTACGCAGTGCGGAAAAGTTATGCAACGCGTAAAGGCACACTTCCAGAATTCAAAGTATGTTTGATGACATTGAAGGTTATTTGATGTCATCGAACGTGTTACACAGAGTTACACAGACTGCATAAATTGAGGTAGTTTTATGAAACCGACCGGACTAGGCTATAAATATGGGGTTTTTACAGACTTTTTAGGATATCTAGGGCTTCAAGGAGTAGATCAAAACAGTGGAGGAGCCTCCTAAGAGTTTTTCTTCTTTCCTAGTTTGTTTTTAACACTTTCATATAGGGTTTTAGATCCAATCATGTCTATAGTTGGCTAAATCTCTTAGCTAGGGCTAAGTGGTGAAGCTTGTAGCGTGATTTAGATGTTTTCTTTGCTTTAATTCATGTTTTATTGAACTCCTTTGAAATCTAGTTTGATTTTGAGGAATATTTTCAGTTTTTAATGGTTTGTTGTGACTTAAATTACAATAGATTTGCGATGGCTTTAAATATCTTCTTTTCTATTTGAGTTTGTGGGATTAGTAAATCCTGTTGTTTGCCATTGTCTCCTAGGCATGGTTGGGTGATGAAATCCTTTCCAAATCTTCATAATTCTCCTCCTTTGAGGCTAGATCAATAAAAAGTTTAGAGATTTGACTATTTCTTTCTCCAACTGGATAGGAAAGGACTCTAATTCCAGTTGGGATTCCTGAATCAAGCAATCTAGCATCTTAATTACTGCAAGTGGATCCTTAGCACCCTAGTTCCCTTTTAATTATTGAACTCACTTCTAAAATTACTTCCTTATATTTTAGATTTCTAATTAAATCTTCTTCTAGTTCTACTTCTAGTTATTTTCAGAATACATATAAGATTAGTCCCTATGGATTTGACCTCGGTCTTACCAAGATTATTACTACATCGCGACCCTACACTTAGGGTTATGAACAAACGCATCACATATAATCTTAAAAGCAATGCTCCAGTAAGGTGGCTGCATGATAGGTGTGGTAGTCAACATCCCTTGAGCGTAGTGAAAGTTTCCTGGTATTGCTCAGTTTACTCGTATGGTACATCCTTTTGAATAAGATTGCATAAATGACGAGAGAGGTGACTAAAGTCCTTTATGAATCCTCTGTAAAATTCTACGTGTCCGAAGAAGGATCACACATCTCGTATGCTTTTGGGTGGAGGTATGTTAGAGATAAGATCAATTTTAGCATTCTCTACCTTTATTCTCTTGGAGGAGATGATATGTCCAGGAGCAATTCCCTTAGGAACCATGAAATGACACTTCTCCCAATTTAGTACCAAATTCTTTTCCACACATCGCTTCAACATATTTTTTAGATTTTCCAAACATTCTCTGAAGGATGGGCTAAAAACAGAGAAGTCATCCATGAAGACCTTTAAATATTGCCCCACCATGTCAGAAAAAAATACTAAACATGAATCGCTGAAAAGTAGCAGGGGCATTATACAGTTCAAATGGCATCCTTCGGTAAGAAAAGGTGCCATAAGGATATGTGAACGTTGTCTTTTCCTAATCTTCAAGGGCTATCTCTATCTGATTGTAGCCTAAATATCCATTAAGGAAGTAATAGTAAGAGTGACCAGCTAGCCTTTCCAAGATTTAATCAATTAAGGGCAAAGGGAAGTGGGCCTTCCTCGTGACAGTATTTAACTTCTTGTAGTCAATACACATTCTCCAACAAGTAGTAACTCTACTTAGCATGAGTTGATTGTTGGTATTGGCTACAATGGTGATTCCGGACTTCTTAAGAACCACTTGAGTTGGACTCACACTTGGCTACCAGATATTGGATTTATAATACCCACATCTAATAACTTAAGTACCTCAGCTTTAACCACTTCCTTCATGTTTATATTTAATCTACGTTATGGTTGCTAGGAGGTCTTTGCATTATCCTCAAGATGAATGCGGTGAGTACAAATCAAAGGATCAATTCCCTTGAGGTTCGCAATCGACCATCTAAGGGCTCCTTTATGCTGAATGAGAGTAGAGATAAGCATGGGAAGAAATTACCATTAGGTATGTCTCATATTGACCTAAATAGACATATTCAAGATCAGCAGGCAAAGGTTTTAGGTCAAGCTTCGGTGCTTTGAGGCTAGATGGTCGAGGCTGCATCGGTTTGGGGTAATTTCTCAAATTGTGGCCTCCACCTATTAACTTCAAGTACCGACGTAGCATCAAGCATGACATCTATCTCCCTAATTGTGTCATCATCCAAAATTAGGAGAGTGCTAAGTACGTCTCTAGAGGGTCAGAGGATAAGGTCATCAAAGCTCTGTCTTCCATGAAAGAGTTTATCATATTAATGTCGTGGGCCTCGTTATCATCTTCTGCATGTCTTCTCATCTCGAAAAAGATATTAAGCTCCAGTGCCATATTTTCAAAAGATAAATTCATGTCCCCATTCCTACAATTGATGATAACGTTAGATGTAGCAAAGAATAGGCGACCAAGTATGGAAGGGATTTGAGTGTGCGTATCTACAAAGGGTTGTGTATCCAAGATGATAAAATCTATTGGATAACAGAATTTTTTAACCTGGACTAAGACATCCTCAATCATCCCCCTCGGTACATGAACTGAGAAATCAACAAATTGTAATGTGGTCTAGGTGGGTTTTAATTCACCTAGACCCAGTTGTTCGTATATCGAGTAAGGGATCAGATTTACGCTCACCCCTAAGTCAAGAAGTCCATTCTCAATTTGGTGATTCTCAATTATACAAGTGATAGTTGGGCTACCTAGAACTTTATATTTTTGTGGCACACTTTGCTTGAGGATGACACTCACTTTTTCTATAAGAAAAAATTTCTTTTTGATACTTTGCTAACTCTTGATTATGCATAGGTCTTTCAAAATTTTGGCATATGAAGGAATTTGATCGACAATATCCAGAAGAGGTATGCTAACCTTTACTTGTTTCAACACCTTTAGAATATCCTGTGAGTTGGCTAGAAGTTTTGGTGTAATTAACCGCTGGGGGAATGGAGCAATCAGCTTGCTCAGAGGTTTCATTTCTAATCCATGTGGAGTAGTGCTAGGTCTATTATCTACATTTTCTTCCAAGTCCTTGAACTTTTCAGTCCTTACCAGAATAGATTTGTCAATTATTTTTCCACTCCTAAGAGTGGTGATATACTTGGCTTGCTCCATTGCATTTGAAGATCTTGGGTCACTAACTTCGTATTGCAATTTAGGATTAGAGATAGGTTGAGATGGAAGGATCCCTTTCTCCATAACCACAACACGTGAGTCTATATTTTGTATAGCCTTAGTAAGTTCTTGTAAGGCTTGAAGAGTACTTTGCTAGATGAGCTCTTGAGTTTGTGTGGGATTTTAAACCGATTCCTCTTAAGGTTTTCCTTGATTTAAGAATTGGTTAGGGATTGCTTGAGGAGTAGCAGTTTGTCCATTTCTCCAACTGAACTTTGGATGATTTCTCCAACTTGAATTGTATATGTTTCAAGTGAGTCCTTTGAAATTCCTTTAGTAGTTATTTACGCCATTTGATTGCTCGTTCAGTATTTCTTGAAAAGTAGCTATTGTTAGACAATTTTTTGTTGTATGAACGTTACAAGCATAAATAATGGAGACAACTTTCTTAGCCTTATCCTTCTTAAGTTCCATGGCCTCGAGTTTTCTTATGAGACTGGCCACTTTAACATTTAAATCATCTTCCTCTTTTAACAAGTATATTCTGCCCTTCTCCTTTGATTGAGTAGGCTTAGAAGTGGTGTTAGGTCTTGGGGAGATGTCTCATAATTGTGCGATTTCAGCGAGTTTGTCAAAGTAATCCCACACATCAACGACATCTTTATTCATGAATTCCCCATTGCACATTGTCTTGATGAATTGGTGCATGAAAAATGGTAGTCCTTCATGGAAGAAATTTGTTATGTGTCACGTTTCAAAAATGTGTTGTGGGCATGAACTGACAAGATCCTTGAACCGCTCCCAACATTAGAAGAATGTTTCATCTTCCATTTAGCCGAAGTTCATGATCGACTTTCTGATGGTGTTCGTCTTATTTTATAGGAAAATTTTATTTATGAACTCCCTTGTCATGTCATTCCATCTTCCAATATCATGGACGTAGTGAATGAAACCACATCATAGCTTTTTCTTTTAAGGAGAAAGGAAAGAGTTTCAGCCTGATCATGTCCTTAGACACATTAGGAAAATATAAAGTGCCTATTATCTCGTCAAACTCTTTCAAGTGTAGATATAGACTTTCAAATTCAAGTCCATGGAACTTTGGAAGGAGTTGGATTACTCCTAGCTTGATATCGATATTTTCTGAAAAAATCATATAGGAAGGTGTGCTCACCCTTGCCTATTGTAAATAGTCTCGTAAAGTATGAGGCAAGGGTGCATGATGTACCTCAATCTCATCCCGGGCCTCCTAAGCTGGAGGTTGATTAGCTGTCATCACTTCTATTGACTTAGAGGATGTCAAGTGGTGTCTAATCATGTGATGGATAGGTAACCCTTCGACTGATCCTCCTTCACTCAAGAGGCGTAGAGTGTTATCACGGACCCATTTAGGCATTAAACACTCTCATCTTTCAAGTTCAGAATCTAAACTAAAATTCAAGAATTGAAAACTACAACAAATAAGAAGTTAAAGAGAGAGAGAGAGAGAGAGAGAGAGAGAGAGAGAGAGAGAGAGAGTTAGAGAGAAAGAGTTAGAACGAAGTTACCAGATAGGAGATGCAAGGTTAGGATCCTACAAAATAGAGAACAGAGCTAGTTTCTAAAAATAAAGTAGAAAAATTCCTAAGCTAAGAATAAAACAGAAAGTTAATCATAATCTTAACCTAATTGTAAACTAATTAAATTCAAAAAGCACAATCGTAGTGCCCGATAACGGTGGAAAAAACTTGTTCACAACCCCAACTGTAGGGTCATGATGTAGTAATAATCTCTTTAAGACCGAGGTCAAATCCACAGGGACTAAACTCGTGCGTATTCTGAAACTAGTTAGAATTAGAACAAGAAGAAGAACTAAATTAGAAATATGGAATGATTGGAGTAATTATGATATTGTAGATTAAAACTTGTGAATTTAAAGGTGGGAACTAGGGTGCCAAGGATCCACTTGTAGCAATTGAGATGCTACCTTACTTGATTCAAGAAACACAATAGGATTTAGAGTCCTATCTTATCTAGTTGGAAGAAGAGATGATCAATTCTCTGAACTTCTCATTGATCCAACCTCAATGGAGGAGAATTGTAAAGATTGGAAGGGATTCCATCAACCTACCATGCCCATGGGACGATGGTGAAAAACACGACCTACCAATCCCATAATCTTAAACAGAAAAGAAGATATTCAAAGCTATTGTAGGCACTACTGTAATTTCAGTTACAATAAACCATGGAAAACTGAAAATATTCCTTAAAATCGTCGTAGAAATCAATGAAGTTTAATATAAACATGAATCAAAGTAAGATAAACATCTCAATCAAGTTATAAGCTTCACCTCTTAGCCTTAACTAAGAGGTTTAATTAACCATAGACATGATTGAACCAGAATCTCTTTAAGAAAGTATAAAAATAACTAAGGAAGAAGAAGAAAGACTCTTGGCAGCGGCTCCCAATCCTTTTATTCCACTCCTTAAACCCTAGATGATACTTAGGAATGCCCTAAGGACTCCTGTATATACTTATACTTATGAAGCTCCCCCTTACGCACCAACTTGAAATTTCTGCAATCCGATCGCGAAACAATCTCAATTTATGTAGCCATAACTTTTCCATGTTATGCTTCAGTCAAATTGAAGTCGAATCTGAAGTTGATTCCAAACTTGGAAAGGATTTTGTTTCAGCAGTTGCCCGATTTTGGTCGGACCTATCTGGGTTTGGTTGGACCGAAATTAAGTTATCGGTCAAACCATATTAATTGTCGATCAAATCGAATTAACTCTTTTTAGCACTGGAGCTTTTTGTGCACTTTCAGTCGCACCGAATCCTTCCTTCAATTAGACCAAACTGGGGTTCAGTCAGACTGAATTGTCTATTGTTAGAACCGAATTAGCTTCTAAATTTCATCGTTCTTTGCTGGATTATTTTGTGCCAGTTCGGATGGACCGAACAAGGGTTCGGTCGAACCGAACCAGTGTGTTTTCCTCTATAGATTTTGTGACCTTTTGAGTCTTTTTTTCAACTTTCGTACTTAGCTTCCTTGGATCTTTGGCATGTGAATTCTTCATTCTTGGTCTCTTAAGATCCATCCTATGCCTTCATGATTCTTGAGCATTAAATTCATGCTTTTGGTATTCTTTTCAATCCAAGCTCTCAAATTCACCTTGCAACACACACATGTATAAAATATACCATTAAGCATTATCATGTTCATAAAACTAAGATATAAATATGGGAGAATATGCAATATTTGACACTCAACAGGGGCTTAGCATCATTCTTAGAAAAAAGATACTTGAGCACCTCATGATTAGTGTAAATGATGATTTTGGATCCGATCAAATAGGACCTAAATTTGTCCAAAGTGAATACTACAGCCAAGAGTTCCTTCTTCGTAATTGAGTAATTCACTTAGGCAGGATTTAAAGTTCTACTTGTATAGTGAATAACATAGGACTTCTTTTCTTTTTTACAACCTAACACTGCCCTAATAATATAGTCAGACGCATCACACATTATCTCAAAAGGAATGCTCTAGTCGGGTGGATGCATGATAGGAGTGGTGGTCAACATGCCCTCGAGCTTAGTAAAAGCTTCCTAACATTGATCAGTCCACTCGTATGGTACATCCTTTTGAAGTAGATTACATAAAGGATGAGAGAGGTGATTGAAGTCCTTTATGAATTGTTTGTAAAATCCAGCGTGTCCTAAGAAGGATCTCTCGTTTCGTATTCTCTTGGGTGGATGTAGGTTAGAAGTAAGATCAATTTTTTCCTTGTCTGCCTAAATTCCCTTGGAGGAAATTATATGTCCAATAACTATTCCCTTAAAAACCATGAAATGACACTTCTCCAAATTTAGTACCAAATTCTTTTCCTCACATCGCTTCAACACATTTTTTAAATTTTCTAAACACTCACTAAAGGATGGACCAAAGACAGAGAAGTCATCCATGAAGACCTTTAAATATTTCTCCACCATGTTCGAAAATATTCAACATGCATCACTGAAAAGTGGCAGGAGCATTACACAGTCTGAATGACATCATTCGATAAGCAAATGTGCCATAAGGACATGTGAACGTTTTTTTCTCTTAATCTTCAAGGGCTATATCTATCTGATTATAGCTCGAATATTCATCAAGGAACCAATAGTAAGAGTGACCGGCTAGCCTTTCTAAGCTTTGATCAATGAAGGGCAAAGGAAAGTGGTACTTCCTCGTGATAGTATTCAACTTACTGTAGTCAATGTACATTCTCCAACCAGTAGTAACTCTATTTGGCACAAGTTCATTGTTGGTATTGACTGTCATGCCCCAAACTCAGAAATCGGGCTCATAAAATTTTTTGTTGCTGAATCCGGCGCTGACAGCCTCCGTAGTACCTCATTCTTGGCTCCCAGCACCTATATACTGGGTTCTGATCCTGGGATCGTACAAAGAGGATTTTTAACATAAATTGTATTCGCAATATGCATAACCATAAGCATAACCCACGAACAATAACCAAGACACCATCATAAAATCCACTATGATAAAAAAAACTATAAGGTACAATGTACATAAAGGGAAATATAATAATAGAATTGGAAGCTCCATAAGTTCACTACACACTCCAATCTCAATGTTGTTGTGGCATCCTAGCGTCACCTGCACACAACGGTCAAGTATAAGCTTACGAAAAGCTTAGAGGATTGTGAGAGTGTGTGTGTGTGCACAATATACTAGTGAATCCATGAAAACTATTAGTTGTACCAAGGCTATACGATGCAAGTCATGAATACTATCGACCATATCAAGGCCATGCTATGTAAGACATGAATGATGTTGACCATACCAAGGCCATGCAATGTGAGTTGCAGCTCGAGCATACCAGTCCTCATTCAGATCCACATGTGAATGCAGCTATTCACTAGAGCATCAAATATCAGTACAGTTCTCACTCTAAATAACCACTAGGGTTTAGTACACTCTACGCTAACTTGCTGCCCTTATCCAAGCACATAACTTGGTAAGTGAAAGAGTCCACACTATCCGCCTGCTAATATCGGGACTAACTCGTCGATAGCGGACCGAATCCTCAAGCTTGTAAAACTCAACCTAGATATTACCCCCTCACTGAGGAGGGTAAGGTCACACTGCTTTTCAACCGACCATGACACAGTGGGAGAGGTGGCCTACTGGTATACGACCCTTATACACTCACGTATCCACTTGGTCTTGACATTAGAGTCATCCTCTAGTACCATCGAGTTTAGAAATTTTTATCCAGGGACATCTATAACACCCCAATGCTAGTAACAGTATTTCCAGTATCCAATCTAGCTCTCCAAAATATGCCTGTGGAGGCCACGACCCTGATGTCGCTAGCGCTTCTAGTAACCATATCACACAATACAAGATGCATGAGTCATACAATCCAGTCATGTATCTATCCTACGCATACTGCATGTTCATGAGGAACAACACCGTCTATCAGGGAGTCCCATAAATAACTTGTCAGAAGGTATATGCAATGGCCAACCTCGTCTCATCACAAGCTTGTAGATGATGTGTATGGGCTTGTATGATGCTATGCTGTCACATACTCATAATGGTATCGATAACAGGCATCAATAATTAGCCTAACAAAGGGCCTAAGGGAAGGTCACAATATGGACATTTAAGCAACAATGCTCCCAAGGAATGGCCCCATATAAAGCCAAATGTATAATGGGCCCATGGCATGACACGAGGGTCTAATACACATAATGATGGGCCTCACTCATGGGACACATGTGCATCACATTGGGCCTCACTCATAGGCCTCATGTACATCACATCGGGCCTCATCATATGGACTTCACATACATCAAATGGGTCACAATACATGGATCTCATATATATCAAGTGGGCCACACTATATGGGCCTCATATACATCAAATGGGCCGCATCACATGGGTTGCACTAATGGGCCTCATATACATCAAGGTAAATACAATAACAGAATCGGAAGCTCCATGAGTTCACTAAACACTCCAATCTCAATGTTGTTGCAGAGTCTTGGCATCATCTGCACGCAACGATCATGCATAAGCTTACGAAAAGCTTAGAGGGTCGTGAGAGTGTGTGCGCAATATAAGCGTGCTTAAAATGTAATATCAGAGTAATGTGGAATATGAAAGTGCACCTACTAGTGCCCTGGTTTGTCAATTACAGTGTAAGTTGAGTCAGTCAAATAACAACGCCTAATAGGAAGATCAAGTCAAGTGTCTGCCTCAACTGGATGTGTGGAAGCTCACCATAGATAAATCATAGCCTCACATCTCATGTCCCAAAACACCAGGTGATTAAAATCCTTAAAAATAAGTAGAACATCTTAGGATTTTTATGTAAGAAAACTTTTTACCAAATAGAAAAATCTTCAAGTTTTTCTTACACTGTTGATTATATCGATTCATATCTCGATATGATTGACCTACTCTGTCGATGTCCTCGACATCTCAATCGATACAATCGAGTGAGGACAAAAAGTATCCAGCAATCAAACATTCATCTGGACGATTTATCGATATATTGATATTCGAATATCGATCCTATTGAAAGCGGATAGATAATATCGACAGGCAAATTTTCGGCGCCCCTGTTTTATAAAGAAAACCACTAAGAGATTCGATATATCGATGATTGTCCGATTCAATCTGAAATCAAATATCGATCATATCGAAAGTCAGTCGATCACATCAATAGTGGGCGCATGTTTCCTCCAGCATGATTTTCAGGATGTTTTAAATTAGTGATCGGGGTGCCAGTCAAGAAATCGATATTCATATTTCGATCATATCGAGACATGGTCGATTGGATCGATACCGGACACAAACCGTCCAACAAGCTTATATGTAAATCTATACGATTTATTGATCCCATCGATACGGTCTCCGATATCATCGATATACAAATTTCGATGACATCGACTGTTCTCCGATCATATCTTTAGAACTTGAAAATCTTCAAGGCTTGTCTCTCTTTTTTCACCTGTCGATTGATCGATTCATCTATCGATGGAATCGAAGTTTGAAATTCGATAACATCGATGTGTGTCTCGATCTCATCGATCAGTTTGTAAAAGGTTTCCAAAAGCGTAAATGACATTTGAGTTTGTATCATCGAGCGGATCATCGATACAATCGAGAGTATACACTCGATCATATCGACACTTGCTCAATGATATCGAACTCTGTCATAAATATGACCGTTTTATATCTGTTGGAACCTTTTACCTGTATATAGAGATGCTTGCCTTTATTGCTGGCAGAGAAAGAAGAGAGTGCTTTTGAGTGTTTTAACCTTCCTATCATTTACCTTAAGCCCTTTCTCTCAGGGAGTTCATCCTCCAATCCACTCTCATCATTGATATTCAATAGAGTGGATTGGGGAATGAACTTCCGCATTTAAGGATCCTCCAGCTACTACCTTAATGGAAAATCATTAAGCTGGGATACCTTGAATGCATAGATGATCGGAACCACTTTATCTTCCTAATAGGAAAATCCTTAGAGAGTGGGATTCCATCACAACCTTGACCCAACCTAAAGCCTAGAATAGGTATATCTTTTGTGTTACGGATCATGGGAGCTGAAGACTCTTCATCAACAAGAAGGAGATCTTCAACATTGCGCTGAAAGGGACTTATCAACTTATTTGTAAGTATCTAGAGTCCAAAGGACAGTTGTGATCATTCCTTTCTAGGATTGGGTCTTACTTGTTGCTTACCCTTTGAAGTCCTCAAAGGAGGCCTCCGACCGGAGTGTATATGCGGGGTGCGTTGTGTGGACCCTTGCTCTATGGAGAGCATAAACATCCGGGTGCATTGTGTAGACTCTTGCTCTGTGTGGGCATAAACATCTGGTTAGGAGTGCACCAGAAAAACTCTAGGGTTTGAGGTGAACCGAGTAGAAACTTCTGTAAAGGTTGAAGGTGAACCTGTTTTAAAATCTTAGGTTTGAGGTGAACCATGGGAAACCTCCATAGTGAAATCCGGTCACTCAAGGGTTGAGTGTGGAAGCCGATAGTGGAGTAGACAAGTAGTCGAACCACTATAAAATGACTGTGTTTGAGATTGATTCTTGTGTTTGATCTTTTGTGTGATTATATTAACTGCATTTATACTTGCTCACACTTCACACACAGTCACATTCATCATAGACTATAATTGCACCATGATTATCATTTAAATAGCTCTGTGATTGGATCCTCTACCAAGCTTGGAAGCCAGTAGAGTTAATTTTGAGTAATCCTAATCTATACTCTGTGATAGGATTAGTGTGATAGGATTTTTAATAACTCATAATAACTTTAAAAAGTCATATTCACCCCCCTCTAGGACATATTGGCATATTCCAACTTCAACTCAAGTGGTCTTCACCGCTATTTCAATTGGTATCAGAGCGAGTCTCTCTTTAAGGGCTTCACCGCCTAGAGTGTGATCTTGACTGAAGTTGAAATATGGTCAAAGGAGAGGGCTCATCCATCACTAGACCTCCAGTATTTGATGGTTCAAATTATTCTTACTAGAAGGCTAGAATGCATTACTTCCTGAGATCCTTGGATCATGAAGTTTGGGATGTAGTTGAAAAAGGATATGTGGTACCACCTAAACAAATTGTACTTGAAAATGAAACCACAATCATTAAACCCAAACATAATGAAAAGTGGACGGCGTTTGACAAAGAACAACGAAATGCTGAAGAAAAAGAAATGAACACCATCTACTGTGCCATGTCCCAAGATATTTTCAATCCGATAAGTATGTGTGGGACCTTTAAAGAAGAATGGGACCTATTGGAAACAACCCATGAAGGCACAAGCACTGTGAAGAGATCCAAACTACAACTTTTAACTTCACAGTTCGAAAATCTCAGGATGGAAGAGCATGAGACATTCATGGAGTTTTTCACCAAATTGAATATCATTTGTAACTCCATGGGTGGATTGGGAGAGAAGGTTCCGACACCTAAAATATGTAGGAAAATCTTAAGATCTCTACCAGAACGGTTTAATCCCAAAGTAACAACAATTGAGTGTAGGAATATTGATGAAATGAAAGTAGAAGAACTAGTAGGTTCCCAACAAACTTTTGAACTACACTTCACACAACCCCAAAAATCCAATAACACTGTCCTAAAAACTTCTAAGAAATCAAAATATGAGGACAGTGAGAGCGAAAAAGAAGATGAAGATGAGGAAGTGGCTTTGCTGGCATAAAGATTCAGAAGATTCTTTCAGAAGAATCGCGGCCATCCTTCTAGAAGAAGAAATGTGAACTACAAACCCTCTGCAAGAAAATTTGGTAAGTAGACCAAAGAACCATAATATTATGCCTGTTATGAGTATGGTCACCTATCTACTAAATGCCCAAACAGAAAAACCAAGGGCAAGTTAATGGCTGCCACATGGGATGTACGGAAGAGTCAAACACAGAAAACAGTGACTAAGAAAGTAATGGAGATCAGAAATCATTAAAAATACTTATGATCTCCACTACTTCAAACATTCCAAATGAATCTGAGAAAGAACAACAAGCCACTGAATCATTTCCATCTGACAATGAGGAATTGGAGTTTGAAGAAGAAGAAAAGAAAGAAATTGAAAAGGATAAATTGTAAGATGTTTATAATCAACTATACATTCATAGCATCCATATCCTTAAAAAACTCGGCATGTCTGAAAATAAGAAGAAATTGTTGCAGAAAGACTTGGATAAAACCTTAGAAATAAACATACATTTAGCCAATGATTTGTAACAATATCACACAGACAATGATAAATTAGAAAGAGAAAACCTATCCTTGAAAGTAGAATTATCAAAACTTATGAACCAGGCGGAATTGCTAAGAGATGATAATGCACAACTCAAAAATGAGAACCACTCACTTTGTATTAACTTAGAAAAATCTGGAAAATTTGCCGAGATAAACTACAAATTTTCTCAGAGTGGTGAGAAATTGGAAAAATTGTTAAGCATGGGAAGACTAGGAAGAGGCAGGAGTGGATTAGGATATGATAAAAGTAAAAAGAAAACTGAAAATAAAGACCAAACACTTACGGTTTCAAGTAGCAATATGAGAATTTCTCCTATCTGTAATTTATGTGGTGATGTTGGACATTATAAATTTGAATATTTAACACCGAGAAGGACTCTATATAACTCTGATCAAAATCACATTGGAAAATTCAAACCAATCAGAGAAACTCAGAATGTTAAAAGTCCATCTAGGAGAAGCACTGATCCATCACCATTTAAAGAAAAGAACAGAATGAAGAAATCTGTCTCAAAATGGGTAGTTAAAGGAAAACTGAATTGTCTGATGATTAAATCCCACATACCTTGATATATTAAGTAGAAAAAGGAACAAATCCAGATTATGCATCTAGATCTAGATATTTGCTGAAATGATGCAATTTTGTTGAGCCTTCAATATAACATCTAAGGTTGAAGACCTTAATTTTTTGTATATAAACATTATCATGTTTATAATTGTACAGAACTGGTACAAATTTTGTGGCATATACTGATCAAGCCAAGAAATATCCGATGGTGTGTCGAAATTGTGAAAATTCTGAATATTATCTTCCTTCGATACGAGTGTCGACTTCTTTTCGATTTCATCGACTGAAGGTCGATACAATCGACGGCTCTTCAGAATATGAAAAGTCGTATGACCATGGATAACATCGTGGGTAGTCTCGATAGCATCGATTGACAACTTATCAATACAATCGATAGGTTGGCTGATATGATCGACAGATGGTGCCCGATAAAAGTTAGCAGGATGAAAAAAAAGGAGGTTTTCTTCAAAAGGCGTTTCATCAGAAGCCAAGTCAGAGTATCCAAAATCCCTCCACAAACCAGGTAATATTCTTCCAACATCGTCAGAACCTTCTTTTCTTAGTTTGTCGGGCATTTTTGTCATTTTTCTCAAATACTCCAAACAACATTTTTTCTTCAACATGGGAAAAGATAAAAACATAGCATCCAGTCCGGTGGAGTCTTCGAGAGGTACCGGACAAAAAGTCCTTGCCTCAAGGGAAAGAGCAAGGATCCCGGACAGTGGGACCCCCACACGACAAAGATCACGACGCAGTGGGTCCCAAACCGAAGTTCATGCACCGTCTCAACTAGCGCCTCCTCCTCCGGCTGTCCAACGGCCACCAAAATGCGCCAATAGGAAGTTGATTTTTGAGAGAAAAGTAGACAGGGAGTGTTTAGCACCCTACAAATTAGAACCCCTATTTGCTGTAATTGGTTGGCTACCCATCCTGGATTTGGATGTACCATGCCAAGTGGAAAGGACACGCAACTTCCGTGCTGCATGTCATTCCCCGGTGGCTGACCCTCCTTCCTACATGGTATCCTTAGAAGGTGATGATGCATTTATCACTGCCGCCACTATAACCCACATTCTCAATCTACAGTTGGCTCCAGAAGGCCTTCCAAACTAGGATCTCGATCTTTCAGACATGCGATCAAAGATAACCAAATACCTATGTAATGACAGAGATATTCCATGGCATCAAGGGAATGCCCTAAAAGCTAGGTATATGGAGCCCCGGTTTAGAGTCATGCATGGGATCTTTACCACTAATTTGTACCTAAGAAGTACAAACCGATCAGATCTCACAAGTCTCATGCTCATGATAGTCTACTCTGTTGCAATCGAGATAAATATCTACCTTCCAACCTTGATTATCAATCAGTTTGTCAATGCCATACATACTTCCAAAGATTTACATCTGCCATATCCCTGGATTATTAGCAGAATCTGTCAAAGCATTGACTTTCCTTCTACAACTGATTCGATTTTCCCACTCAAAGTTTTCAATAAAAAGAATATTCAGAAAATGGATTTGATATTTCATAAGTACGAGGAAACTGTAACACCTCAGATTTTTTCCAACCTGGGGTTAGACGTCCTTAGGCAATGGGCCAACCATAGTACCTTGGTAGCTTCTCAAAACTTAATTCCAAAGTCAGAGAAATTACTTTTCAACCCATTTCCCTCAAAACTCACCTTTCACCACCTCATTCTTCAAACTTCTCCAAGTACTTTCATATTAGACACGAATCCTCAAGTTTAAATAGTAAAGAACTATACTTAAACTAGAATTCACTGCAAACGGTTGCCGAGATTGAGTCAGTACACACTCCTGATCACACACAACGACGCCAAATCACTTCTAGGCCGTCAATCGAAGGGTTTAGACCATGTTTCATTCCATTCCAAACCTAAAAATGAATGTCCTAATGTAATAGGTCAACCCCAACATCTTACACTCAATCTCAAAGCCTAAAACCTCTTTTTATCTAATTCCTTCAAATTATCACCCTCCACCACTTTATTCTTCATTTGTTTTTAAGCACATTCATAATACACACCAATCCTAGGGTATAAATGAGGAAGAACAATATCGAAACTAAAACTTACCATAAATAGTAAATAGATGGATAAAATGGGTTTTGACCATTCAAATTATGGAATCTTATGGAATAAATGGGTTAGTTGGATAGATTAGTGTCTCCTACCCCAAAATCATATGTATAAGATGCATAAACTAATTCTAGCTTGCAAATTGGCCCCGAAACGCCTCAAATGGAGTCGGGGGCCAAACGGAGCACTTACAGGGGGACCCAGGGTGGGACCCAAACTTTTTTGGGACCTAGGGGGCAGGAGGTCCTACTCAAAAGGGCGAGGCCTCACTGGTTTTTCCAATGGGCGGCGAGGCCTCGCCAGTCAACGGGCTCGGTAGGGTCAGCCGCCCAGGCCAATGGTGTTTGGGGTCAAGTGGGACCCCTTCATATAGGGTTCGACCCCTAGTTCATTTTAAATCTAATATTTCCTTCACAAACCACCCCTTCAAGCTTTTCTTTTCTTGAAAAATCTCTCAAATCTCTCTAAAAGTCCCTCTCCAAACTCTTCCTTTTTTCATTTCCAAGCACCCTCACTCCACCCTTCAAACCTCATCTCAAACAGAAATCATTATAGGCTACTTCCTTTAGAAATTAGATGAAACTAACTAAGTGTTAGATTATACAACCTGTGAAATTGTCACCAACTACTTTAAATATGATCTGCTAGAGCCAAAACCTATAGAATCATTGACGCTATCTTACCCTAAAATTCAGGATCAAACTCTAAACCTGTTTATTCTTATGAACCCTTTGAAACTTTGTATTGGATCTAGACCGCGCGTCGAAAGTCCGATAGCGATAATCTTAGACAATTACGATCGCCTAGTTGGACTTGACAATCATTTCAAAAATCAAGCCCAACTGATGTCCGGAGGCTATTTCATTGAGCCTCGAGCAAGGAGTGTGAGAAAGAGTAGAATTCTTTATAAATTAAATGTGATTTAAATAAATCTGACACGTGTCTCTTGCGTGACATTTTTAATCGTTCTGGCCGTTAGAATTCGACCAAATTCACCCTCGGATCAGGATAGGTGGTCTTTACATGTCATAGCACTTGTGGCCCTGATCGAGTTCCGGTGACCGCTGAACTGAAACTGGTCCGCCATGGTCGATTTGAAAACTCGACCAGACTGAAAACTTAGCTTGACCTAGTCCAATATTAGAGAGCTTAAGTCCGACCGCATTTAGTAACAGGACCTTCAGAAGCGCTCCGTTAGATCAGAACAGACCCGATTAGTTTATAACTTAAGTATACCTTGACTTAAAGTCTGTTTTAGTCATGTTTGGGCTTATAAAAGGGCCTTAAACCCTTAGCTTTCTAACCCATACGAATTTGGGGAAAACCCTAAGAGAGAAGAGAGAAAAAAGAGAGAAGGTGAGGGAGGAGTTGGAGTTTCTCCCAGGGATTCTTCCTTGCTGCTCCACGTGTCAAAGCCATCCGCCTGCATCGCTATTCTGGAGATTCCAACTTCGTTCTTAGGTAAGAAAGTCTAACCTTAACCTATTCTAGAGTTCCAAATAGCATAAGTGATGATGTAGCTAACCTATTTCATGGTATAGGTTGTCGTTGAGCCGTTGAAGAAGACTTATCGTCTGAATCAACTCCGTTTCGCAATTTCTGGTTTAAGGTGCGGATTTTAAACGCTTAGATTACCTATTTTCAAAGCTTTCAATGCCATTTAATAGTAGATTGCTAATAAGGATATTGTTTGACATGTAGAACATGCTGTCCATTTTTTATTTTGAATACGTACGAAGAATATGAGATTTAAGGTATTTTAAGTATTTATAGGAAATACTGTATATATACGTATTTTACTGATATGATTGCCATGAGTATTTACCATATACCTATACTAGTTATACGTGTATGATCTATTTGGCGAAGAGATTCGCCCTAATGCACATATTGGCCGACATATGCTATGTAGACTAATGTGTGTAGACTAAGTGTTTGTTGAAATGCCTAAATCAATATGATTTATGCTTGCCATATGTATTGAATGTAAGAACATGATTGTTGTATATTAGACATCTCCTTGATATAAGGATTCGTCATATTATATGTTGAAATCAACACACGTCAAGTAAGTTGGAGTTGTGTAGTCTAAGTGTTTGTATAAATGTATGTATTAGTAAGTATTGAGTAAATGGTGTTGTAGATCAGTGTTGAGATTGGATTCTCAACTAATTTATTGATGTACATGAATTCCTCCATGTTTGTTGTATTGAATTGATTACCTTATGTGTGAAATAGTCGTATATGGTTAACTGCTTATGATGTATGTTATAACATGCTGATAACATGCTGGAATTTCTTGTATTTCAATTCTGTCTCTCTCATATGATTATTGATTTAGATTACAAGTGTTTGGGCCTATACTCTAGTCTAGGCAGTCGGTAACAGATTAGAATTCGTGGTTGGATTCTATTCGCCACGAAGGATGTGTATGACGAACCCGAGTCGTACTAGAGTCATCGGCAGTAGTTAGGCCACACGAAGTGCTTGTGCACTTCAGGTCGGTCGATTCAACTTGCACTCGTGCTAGTCAGACTCATCAAGTAACCCGATTGACCATTGTATGTTCACCTTGTATTGGTCATAACTGCTTGAACCTAGGGTACTGAACTTACTAGTGATAACCCTGATAACTGTGGTACCTTGATCCACTAAGACTCATGAGCCGGGCATGGTGGTATGGGACATCGTGGTCGAGCTGTCGGCCTACGCTGGGGCCACAAACCTCCCCGTAGTGACCAGTGAGCAACCCAGACTCGTGAGCAGATTGTGGTGGTATGGGATACTATATTCTTGCTGTCAGCCTACACTGATAAGATGATGGGGGAGCGGTGCAACGAGTGCGTGCAACTGCCCTGGAAGCCCTTTGTAGTGACCTCGAGCGTACTCTGAGTCTACGTGAGGCGACGACCCTTTCGTAGCGACAAGAGTACAACTAGGCCTATATTGATAAGGTGATGGGGGAGTGAAGCAACGAGTGCGTGCAACAGCCCTTGCAGTGACCTAGAAATATATCATCGTATGAGACTACTAAGAGTGATGACTCTAAACAGGATCATTGTTTGGGTATTGATATAAGGGAGGTACCTTAGTTTCCCAATCCTGCTATATGAAAAGGACTAATAACAACTTGATAATCATATTCATATCACACTGCATGTGCCTGAAAGATGTGGAGTACTAAGGGAAGAAAGCATGCCGTGGAGTAAGATGGTGTCGCATGAGGGAGTATGTCAGTGAGGGCATCCATCATGTCATTTCATTCTTACATTAATCACAGTGTTTAGGAATGTTTGATTGCTTGCTTTACCATTATCGCTTGATTGATTTAATAACATTTTAAGCTTTGCTCTATGATTCCACTGAGTTAGTTACTCACTCCCACGTTACGAGACAGTGTTGCGCACACCAACCAATCCCTATTTTAGTTTTAGATGGTGGCGATGCTTGCGAAGCAGAGCCGGACTTGATGATGAGGAGGAGGATCCCTCCTATATGCAAGTTCTGATTGACGGGGTACAGGGTTACTGATTAAATGCCAATACACTTGGTATTTTTTCCTTTATTTACACACCCATGTATATTCTTTTCTTTCTATTTTGGAGTATACATGTATTTAATTAACCTGGTAACATGTTCACACTCTAGAGACTTACAACTGTTCATATATTATATATATCTATCACATTCTTCCGCTTGCTAATTTAACTGTCTCTGGAGTATGATATGCTGTTTTGGCTTAATCAACTTCATGTTTTATGCACTATTACAGCCGACATTCATTCATCATTGAAAATGTTGCATAAGTGATGTTCTGGAACTCGGGAGTGGAGTTTATCCTCGACCCCTAATTTTCAGGGCGTTACAGAAACTGAGGAAGACATTCATATAGAAGGGGAAGGCGGAGAAGGTGGTGATCCCATGGAAGGAGATGCAATGGCTGACGATGCACCTCATGGACCTGATGTCGCTCCGTCTACGTCAACTGCTAGGTATGGAAAAAGGCTCAAACTGGATAGGATTGGGGCCATTCAGAAGGACATGCACTCTATAAAGGAATGACTTACTGTGCTGGAAAGGATGGTTCAAGGAGTGCAGAGCACAGTCCAATAATTGGTGGATCTACTGACATGTCAACAGGACGACACAATGCCATCTCATTTTTCTCCATGAAGATGAGTTCATACATGTTATCTTATACACCATACTCTTATCTTGCGAATGAACATTAATATCTTTTTTGATGTTCTGCGCTCTCATGGGTGTGTATGACAGCCTATTAACCATGGATAGTTTTTTTTTTTAATATATGCCCACAGTTGGGGCGAAATACTGATTTTGAAATTTGGGTGCCCTCAAATGGGCTTTATTTTTTTTTACTTAACTGATGCTGTCTGGGGCAGTATTGGATATTTTTACCAATCTTGGGCAGTTTATTTTATGGCTGAATCTAATTCTTATCTTCTTGTCATTTGAATTTATGTCTCCCTGGTTTAATGAAGTTTCAGAATTATGGATTGCATGTTTATCTTATGCCTTAAGTGCTTTATTAAATCCATACCGTCTGCTCATGATGTATGCTTTACACTGTTTTTCATTTATATACATCTATCTGACTGTGATTCTCCCATATGCTTCAAATATTCAGTCAATATCACTTGTTATATCTTTGTCAATGACTGACAAAAAGGGGGAGAAAAATTACAAACACCCCTGTGGAAAATTTGATATCTGTGCTCTTATGTGTTGCAGGTGTTAGGGGGAGCAGGGGAGTTTTTTGAAGTAAGGAGGAGAACTTACTAGGTGTGTACATGGGCAATTAGAATTTGTAAATTGTGTTAATGCATGTACACAAAATTTAAGATGTATCTGTCTAGATATTTTCCTAGTGTGTTTTGCGTATTTTTTCACGTAATTGACAAAGGGGGAGATTGAAAGTGCACCTACTAGTGCCCTGGTTTGTTAATTACAGTGTAAGTTGAGTAGTCGAACAACAACGACTAACAGGAAGATCAAGTCAAGTATCCGCCTCAACTGGATGAGTGGAAGCTCGCCATAGGTAAATCATAGCCTCACATCTCATGTCCCAAAACACCAGGTGATTAAAACCCTTAAAAATAAGTAGAACATCTTAGGGTTTTTGTGTAAGAAAACTTTTTACCAAATAGGAAAATCTTCAAGTTTTTCTTACACTGTCGATTATATCGTTTCATATCTCGATATGATCGACCTGATCTGTTAATGTCCTCGGCATCTCAATCAATACAATCGAGTGAGGACAAAAAGCGTCCAGCAATCAAACATTCATCTAGACGATTTATCGATATATCGACAGTTCAGTCGATATCATCGATATTCGAATATCGATCCTATCGAAAGTGGATCGATAATATCGACAGTTTAGTCGATATCATCGATATTCGAATATCGATCCTATCGAAAGTGGATCGATAATATCGACAGGCAGTTTTTCGGCCCCCCTGTTTTCTAAAGAAAACCACTAAGATCTTCGATATATCGATGATTGTCCGATTCAATCTGAAATCAAATATCGATCATATCGGAAGTCAGTCGATCACATCAATAGTGGGCGCATGTTTCCTCCAGCATGATTTTCAGGATGTTTTAAATTAGTGATCGGGGTGCAATTCGAGAAATCGATATTCATATGTCGATCATATCGAGACATGGTCGATTGGATCGATACCGGACACAAACCGTCCAGCAAGCTTATAGGTAAATCTATACGATTTATCGATCCTATCGACACGGTCTCCAATATCATCGATATACAAATTTCGATGACATCGACTGTTCCCCGATCATGTCTTTAGAACTTAAAAATCCTCAAAGCTTGTCTCTCTTGTTTTCACCTGTCGATTGATCGATTCATCTATCCATGGAATCGGAGTTCAAAATTCGATAACATCGATGTGTGTCTCGATCTCATCGACCAGTTGGCAAAAGGTTTCTAAAAGCGTAAATGACATTTGATTTTGTATCATCGAGCGGATCATCGATACAATCGAGAGTACACGCTCAATCATATCGACACTTGCTCGATGATATCGAACTCTATCATAAATATGACCATTTTATATCCATTGGAACCTTTTGCCTATATATAGAGATGCTTTCCTTTATTGCTGGCAGAGAAAGAAGAGTGCTTTTGAGTGTTTTAACCTTCCTATCATTTACCTTAAGCCCTTTCTCTCAGGGAGTTCATCCTCCAATCCACCCTTATCATTGATATTCAATAGAGTGGATTGGGGAATGAACTTTCACATTCAAGGATCCTCCAGCTACTATCTTAATAGCAAATCATTAAGTTGGGATACCTTGAATGCATAGATGATCGGAACCACTCTATCTTCCTAAAAGGAAAATCCTTAGAGAGTGGAATTCCATCACAACCTTAACCTAACCTAAATCCTAGAATAGTTATATCTTTTGTGTTGCGGATCAAGGGAGCTGAAGACTCTTCATCAACAAGAAAGAGATCTTCAACATTGCGTTGAAAGGGACTCATCAACTTATTTGTAAGTATCTAGAGTCCAGAGGACACTTGTGATCATTCCTTTCTAGGATTGGGTCTTAAGTGTTGCTCACCCTTTGAAGTCCTCAAAGGAGGCCTCCGATGGGAGTGTACGTGAGGGGTGCATTGTGTGGACCCTTGCTCTGTGGAGAGCATAAACATCCGGGTGCGTTGTGTGGACCCTTGCTCTGTGTGGGCATAAACATCTGGTTAGGAGTGCACCAGCAAAACTCCAGGGTTTGAGGTGAACCGAGTAGAAACCTCTGTAAAGGTTGAAGGTGAACCTATTTTAAAACCTTAGGTTTGAGGAGAACCATGGGAAACCTCCTTAGTGAAATTCAGTCACTTAAGGGTTGAGTGTGGAAGCCGGTAGTGGAGTAGACAAGTAGTCGAACCACTATAAAATGAATGTGTTTGAGATTGATTCTTATGTTTGATCTTTTATGTGATTATATTAACTGCATTTATACTTGCTCACACTTCACACACAGTCACATTCATCATAGACTATAATTGCACCATGATTATCATTTAAATAGCTCTGTGATTGGATCCTCTACCAGGCTTGGAAGCCAGTAGAGTTAATTTTGAGTAATCCTAATCTATACTCTGTGATAGGATTAGTGTGATAGGATTTTTAATAACTCATAATAACTTTAAAAAGTCCTATTCACCCCCCACTAGGACATATTGGCATATTGCAACTTCAACTCAAGCGGTCTTCACCGCTATTTCTGAATATACTAGTGAATCTATGAAACAATTAGCTGCACCAAGGCATTGCGATGCAAGGCATGAATGCTATTGACCATATCAAGGCCATGCAATGTAAGAAATGAATGATGTTCACCATAGCAAGGCCATGCAATGCGAGTTGCAGCTCAAGCATACTAGTCCTCATCTAGATCCACATGTCAATGTAACTCTTCACTAGAGCATCAAATATAAGTACAATTTTCACTCTGGATAATCACCAGGATCTAGTACACTCTACGCCAACTTGTTATCCATATTCGAGTGCACAACTGGGTAAGTGGAAGAGTCCTCACTATCCGCTTGCCAATTTCAGGCCTGACTCATCGATAGCGGATCTAATCCTCAAGCTGGTAAAACTCAACCTAGATATTGCCCCGTCACTCAAGAGGATAAGGTCACACCCCTTTCCAACCGACTATGACACAGTCAGAGACGCGGCCTACTGGTATACGACCCTCATGCGCTTATGTATCCACTTAGTTTCGACGTTAGAGTCATCCTTTGGTACCATCAAGTTTAGAAATTTTCACCCAGGGACATCTATGATGCCCGATGCTAGTAACAGTATTTCTAGTATCCAATTTGGCTCTCCATGATGTACCTCTAGAGGCCACGACCCTGATATCGCTAGCGCTTCTAGTAACCATATCACATAATGAAAGATACATGAGTCATACTGACACGCCCCAAACTCAGAAATCGGATTCACAGGAATCCCGATCGCCGAATCCGGTGCTGACAGCCTCCGTAGTACCCGATTCTCAGCTCCTAGCGTACATATGCCAGATTCTGATCCTGGGATCCTACAAGGAGGATTTTCCAGTGTACATTTATCTCGTAATAAGCATAACCACAAGATTACCCAAATCATAAAGGCAACATCATCATCATATATCCAATAATATAATCGTTTGAATACAATGCTAAAAGGGAAATACATCTCTATATATATATATATAAAGTCAAAGCTCCAGAGGTCCGCTACATGCTCCAAGCTCAACGCTACTGCAACCTAACGCCACCTGCATGCATCTATCATGTATAAGCTTATAGAAAGCTTAGTGGGTGGAGAAAGTGTATGCACGAGGTAAGTGCCAAGTAAGCAATATCAGAGTAATCAGAGTAAGTAAAAATACTGGTAAACCCGTAATCATATGATATCAGAAACACTGGTAAGATCATAAATCATACGAAATCAGAGTAATATGAAAACATGCTGATAGGCCCATGAAAACCATCAGTCTCATATAGGCTCTGCGACGTAAAATATAATAAAAATAATATCATATACTGATGAAGCAATGTAGAACGAATATGCAATACGAAGACAACAAGCTAACTATCGGATGCCGATGATGCAATGCAATATACAAATCCTGATGAGTCCACAATTACCGCCAGTCGTATCTAGGCCCTATAAATGCAGAAACATAGTAACTCAAAATGTCATATGCATGATATAATGCAATATGCAACGTGAATGAAATGACCAAGCTGAAGGGTGAAGTCGGGATGATAGTACGTAATATTGCAGGCTACGGGCTCCATCACGAGGGACCTTTATCTAAACCAGTCTCATACCTAAATTTGGATAGTCAGACTCAATGTAATAAACTCCTGATCTCAGGTTAGTCGCCCCCAACCGAAATCCTGGACATGCGAAGGTACAAGTAACAAATAGTTGCGCACAACCAGCCCGAGTGGATAGTGAATGAATGAATGAATGAGTATGCAATTCCTGCTCAATAAGTCCACATATCAGTAAGGTTACTCTCTGAAAAATCACCGAGGTCTATTGCACTCCAAATGGAACTGCCGCTCTCCCTAGCTGCATAGTCCAAGTGAGTGTAAGACACCTCACTATCCGCCTGGCTAATAGTCTGCCAATACTTATCCGGCACGTCGATAGCGGACCCATTCTATGAGCTGGTCAAACTCAGCCTAGCTTTACCCCCTGTGCTTGGGTGGGTAAGGCCGCACTCCCTCCCAACCGACCATGACACAGTGGAGAGCGCAACCATCTAGAAATCGGCACTCAATGCTCATCTACCCACTCAGTCTATACGTTGGAACATCCTCTGGTACCAAGAGGGTGTTTAGGGATTTTCACCCAGGGCCATCTATAGCAGCCTGATGCTCAAACAGATTTTCGGTGTCCCATCTAGCCATCCACGATATGCCTGTGGAGGCTACGGCCCTGATGTCGCTAGGGCGTACAGTGATCATGACTCACAATGCAAGATGTATGAGTCATACAATCCAGTCATGCATCAATCCTATGCATACCGTGCGCTCAAGTGAGATAACCTCCGCCTATCAGGGAGTCTCATAACAATCTGCCCAATGACATATGCAATGGTCAACCACACATCATAACAAACATGCAGATGATGCGTATGGGTATGTGTCATGATGCTATGTTGTCACATACTTATAATCGGTATCCACAATCGGCCTCGACAATGTGGACATCTAACCAACATTTCCCTCAAGGCACGGTCCACATAGAGCCTAACATATAATGGGCCCACGGCCTCACACAAAGGCCTAATATGCAACACAGTGGGCCTTGCCCAAGGACCACATATACACAACAGGTGGGCCCTGCTCGTGGGCCTTAAATACATGACATGGGGGCTCTACACATGGGTCTTGAATACATCAAATGGGTCACACATCATGGGCATATCACAATGGGCCTTGCCCATAGGCCATGAATACATCACAATGGGGTCTAACTACAGATCGCGCATACATCCTATAGGTTTCGAAAATCGGCCTCGGCCTCGATAATAGGAATCGGCCTCGATATGTGGCCTCGACAATCAGAATCGGCCTGTACAATCGAAATCTACAATCGATCACGATAATCGGCCTAACAAGCCCTAAGGGAAGGTCATGAGGTGGATATTTAACCATCATTTTCTATCAATGTGGACAATCAACCAACATTGTTCTAAGGGGTGTCCCACATAGGGCCGAACATACCGTGGGCCCACGACTTCATATAAGGGTTGAATATACATCGCAATAGGCCGAATACATGGGCCTAATATACATCATCATGGGCCACGACCCATGGTCCTCAGCTACATCATAATGGGCTATGACTCATGGATCTCAATATACATCATAATGGGTTACGACCCATGGACCTCATTATACATCATAGTGGGCCGCATTAATAGGCCTCATATACACGATAGGTGGGCCCTGCACAAGCAGCAAGTGGGTCTTCTCATAACATACCCATCTGCAAGTATATCAGAGTGGGCCTCATAACATGGGCCTCATATATGGCCTCAACAACAGGCCGCAAATATAACAAGATGGGCGTAATCAATCATATGGGCTAAATCAATCAAATGGTCGATACCAGCAGGTCGATCAAATGGACCGATACAAATGGGCTGTGCGACATGGAGTTATACTAAGCATGTTATAAGGTAATGAACTATCAACAAGTATAAGCCTACTAATGGGCCCTAGGGAGAGTTGTAATGTAGACATCCAACCAACATTATACTCGCAATGTGGACGTCAAACCAACATTGCTCCCAAGGCACGATCGTTGTAAACATCATCACATAATCCGTGTTGGGATCACACATTGCAATGGACCTTAGGTACATCCCATTGGGCCATAAATACATCAAATGTGCCATATCATATGGGCCTTATATTCATTAAGTGGTCCACATCAATGGGCCGCATCAATGGGCCTTATGTGCATTGCAATGGGTCATACCAATTGGGCCCCATATTGTACATCTCAATGGGCCTTAACCCATGGGCCCCTTAAACATCAAATGGGCCCAATCCCGTGGGTCTTACATATATATCAAAGTGGGCCTCAACCATGGGCTACAATTGCATCGAATGGCCCCATGACATGGGCCGTACATCCACATCAAAGTGGGCCCTAATGAACTACCACAAGTACATTAAAATGGGCCTCAAAACTTGCCAAGGTAGGGTCCACTTGGACTATGGATCTGGCTCATTCTTTATGCCCATGCCATAAAAATGGGTTTTCCAAATGGATGAGTGGATTGGATGCAACCCATACATCATGGTGGGGGCCCACATGAAGGCCCACTATCATGTATATTTTATATAATATGATATATAAACTATAATATATATATATATATATAATATGTACCATATTATATATAATATAATACAATATTATATATAGTATAATACAATATTATATAGTATAATATATATATATATATATACACACACACCCATGCTGCTCACACACACACTGCCCACACACGCACACACACGAACCGTCCCACACGTAGGGGTGGGTCCCACCGTCCAGTAGGGACAGCGTGAAAAACACATACATCTAGGCGCGGGACGGTGGAAGTAAAGCACATATATTACTGTGGCTCCCATGTGTGGCACACCACAATGTTTACCTATCATCCAATCCGTTCATAAGGTCACTCAGACCTGGATGAAGGGAAAACATAATTTTTAGATTGATACGAAACTTTTGTGGGCCCAAAAATGGGTTTCAATGGTAGAGGTTCAATCCCACTGATTCATGTGGTGTGGTCCACCTGAGTTTTGGATTTGGTCGAAACTTGGAGGGGGCGCGCTTGAGGAGGGGGCCCACCTCATGAACAGCATGGATGAGACATATATATCATGGTGGGGCCCATGACTGGAGCCGTGGGACCCTGCTGGTCCGTCCGCCTGGCGCTGGCAACGCTGGCAGCACTGATTGCTGCAGCGTCCCTTTTTTTTTTTGAAACAAAATCACATGTGGGGCCCACTCCTAGGAAATCCACTCCACCCATTAGATTCTAGGGCCCAAACATGCCGTAAAAATTAAATGTTTGGCATTTATTTGGCGTGTAGGAACAATAAGATGGGCCCTAATAGCCTTTGAAGGGTAAAAATACCATTTTCTATGGTATGGCCTGCCTGATCATCGGATTGACCTCATTCTTTGCCTTAGCACCTAAAATGAGTTGGAAAACAGAATGAATGGCATGGATTGACAATATACATTAAGGTGGGACCTACGTGTACAACCCTTCTAAATTCTCTCTTCTTCCTTTTTTTTTTAACCTGCTGCATCAGTAGGTGTACTGGCAGCCCACATTTCATGTATTAGTAACGTTCAGCGTCCCTGGACGATGGACGGTGGTATATAACACATATATATTTAAGGTGGGCCCCACCCTCATACATGTTACTAAGGTGGGCCACCAAATGATTGGATGGTGTGCATGAGGCCCACATCGAGGTAAGGCCCCTTTGATGAATGGTAGAGACATCTCACAACCTTTTATGTGGACCACAAAATAGGAAAGGAGAGAAAAAGAGAGAAAGAAAGAGCGATCGAGTGATGGAGGGACCCCGCCACTATGGGCCCTCCCTTGCATGATTTGAAACATACATCAAGTGGGTCCCATTACACATGGGCCCATTAAATTAAAATCCAACGGTGGAGATCCCTTCTCCACAAAAATAGATGGTCTAGATGACCCTAAGCATACAAGAAAATAAACATCATGATGGGGTCCATGGAGAATGGCCCCATCATGGAATGATCATGATGATCAAAGTGGGCTATCGGCCACAACTTAGGTTCCCAAGTGAGATCCAAACCATTGATTGGTTGGCCTCACTTGGACCATCTCAAAAATATGAAAAACTACTATTATCAAGCACCCACCTTCCGATCTTCTTGCTCCTATGGGTTCCTTAGCACCTTAGCTTTGATTTTAATGGGTGAGATGAGGAATGGATGGCTAGGATGGGAGATGATGGGGTAGGAAAGTGGGCCACCTTGGAGTTTTTTTGGAAGAGAGGGAGAGGCTCATACGTTTGAAGCTTTGTTGCTTGGAATTAAGGCTTTGAGAAATGAGAGAGAGAGAGTTGTAAAGAGAGAGAGAGATGGGTGATGGATGGATGGAGTAATAGATGTGTGTAAGAACTTTTGACTTTTGTGGCCTTTTGTGTAAGAAAGGCATGGGAGTGTAAGAGAATTTTTGACTTTTGAGGCTTTCTTGGGAAAAGGTGAAAGGTGATGTGTACTTGACATGCACTTCACATGTGATGGATTGATGGATTGATGTGACACCTCGTAGAGATTCTCTTGGGTTTCGCAACACGCAGCGTTTTCCTCGCACCGAATGTTGACCCACATCTCTTGACCAGGGTATCGCCTCGGCATGCAAGTCGCGGCATCGGAACCGCAGTGATGGCGCGGTCGTTATGATGAAGGTCTTGGGTTGAGTCGATACGGGTTGACGGTATACAAATCGGGGTCACGCGTAAATATTGGTTAAGGGTCAAAGGTTGCCAGAGTTCGACCGGTAAGACCGCTGAAGTCTACGTAAACGGTACGGACTAAGATAGGGGTCTTACACATACAATTCAGTCATGTATCAATCCTACGCTTACCGTATGTTCATGAGGGACAACACCGCCTATCAGGGAGTCCCATAAATAACTTGTCAGAAGGTATATGTAATGGCCAACCTCGTTTCATCATAAGCATGCAGATGATGCGTATGGGCTTGTATGATGTTATGCTGTCATATACTCATAATCGGTATCGATAACCGGCATCGATAATCAATCTAATAAAGGGCCTAAGGGAAGGTCACAATATGGACATTTAAGCAACAATGCTCCTAAGGAATGGCCCCACATAAAGCCAAACGTATCATGGGCCCATGGCCTCACATAAGGGTCTAATACACATAACGATAGACCTCACTCATGGGCCACATGTGCATCACATTGGGCCTCACTCATGGGCCTCATATACATCACATCGGGTCTCGTCATATGGGCCTCGCATACATCAAATGGGTCACAATACATGGATCTCATATATATCAAGTGGGCCACACTATATGGGCCTCATATACATTAAATGGACTGCATCACATGGGTCGCACTAATGAGCCTCATATACATCAAGTTGGCTGCATAAATGAGTCACACTAATGGGCCTCATATACATCAAGTGGGCTTCATCATATGGGCCAATATATATCACATCGGGCCTCATCAAATTGGTTGCAATTGCATTAAGGTGGGCCTTAACGAATGGGCCACAAATACATTAAGGTGGGCCTCATGGATGGGCCACAAATACGTCAAGGTGGGCGCCATGGATGGGCCATAAATGCATCAAGGTGGGCCTCATAGATGGGCCATAAATACATTAAGGCGGGCCGCATCACATCGGCCACACCATCTATACCATTCATCTATTTAACAGATCATTTTAGAACATTACCCAAAAAAATGAATCACATCGGAATATCATCAGGACCATACCACAAATAAAAGTGGAGATAATGATTTTCACTGTTAATAATTCACCGAGCCCACCAAAAAATTCAATTACCATCTAATCTGATCATAAGGTCACATGAACCTAAATTAAGTGGAAAAACAAATTTCATATCGATCCAAAGCTTATGTGACCCCCAAAACGGTTTCAATAGTAGATGTTCAAGCCTCCACCGATTTTTGTAGTGTGGTCCACTTGATAGATAGTCAATCCAGCAACTATATTGTTGTTGGATGGACAATTAATATAACACATATACCATGTGGTCGCACCATCCCAACTGTCTGGATGGTGTGGATGTACACATATGTCACAGTGGGCTCCATTCAAATGGACGGACGATGTGGATTCCATCCACACATCAGGTGGGTCCAGTCCAGATGGATGGACGGTGTGGATGGAATCCACACGCAAGTGGGTCCCACGGAACTTGGTGATGTCACCACACAACTATATAGCTGGTGTAAGACTCACCAGCCAATTCGATTCCAAGAAGGTGGGTCCCACATGGGGCCCAATATATATAAGATATATATAATATAATATATTATTATTATTATTATATTTATTATTTATTATTATTATTATTATTTATTTATTTTACAAACCAGCATCTAGGCAGAGGCCTGTGGCCTTCCCAATCTAGACGGATGGATGGACGGATGGATAGATACATCACAGTGAGTCTCACCATCACTGTCCAGATATGGACAGTGTAAATATACAATGCATACGTCTGGTGGGCCATATACAGCATGTAAACAAGGTGGGCCCCACCTGTTTAGAAAATGGATGGACGACATGGATGGGACCCATGCAGCTTGTTGATGTAACTCCCTCAAGATGTATGAACGGTGTGTGCATCACACGTGCAATAAAGTGGGTCCACGTGGTATGGCCCACCTATTTTAGATCAAACTGATATTTGTTATTCCCTTCACCCAGGCCTATCTAAACGGATGACAGGGAGGTCAACAAGGTGGTCCCATTTGGATAGCGATGTGGTCCACATGGTGGATGACATGGATAAAAAAATACATCATGGTGGGCCATAAGATGGGAAAGAGAGATAGAGAGAGAGAGAGAGAGTAGTGAGATGGAGGGACCCCACCACTACTGGCCCCTCTTTCTTTCAACACATACATGGAAAATGGGTCCCATCACAAATGGGCCTTACATCAAAAATCACGATCTAAGGCTATGAACGCCCACCGATTTCGCCCCTTCTTGGCTCCTTGGAATGATAAGCTCATAATCTCTCTCTTTGGAGGTGGATGATGAAGTTTAAAGGGTTGGATGGTGAGATGAGGGGGTAGGAAGTGGGCCACACAATAGGCTTTCTCTGCTTAGAATTTTTCTCTCATGGAGGCTTGAGATTTGGTGGAGAATGGGATGAGATGGAGTGATGTATGGGACAGAGGGATGGTGTTGTAAGAAAGAGATGGGTGGAGAGAGAGAGAGAGTTGACTTTGGGAATGGGAGAGAGATGGGTAGGGTATGAGTATTGTAAGGGGAATGATGGGCTGTTTAATTGACTTGAGGTGATTGATTGATATGATGGGTTATAGAGATTCTTTCAAAATTCACAACTCGAGGCGTTTCTTCAAAATGAATGTGGGCCCACAACTCCTAGCCTGGGTATCACATCGAGCATGAGACACGACATTGGAACCACGGCGATGGTACGGTCGCTAGGATACAAGTTTCGATTCGAGTCGATGTAGATATACAGGATGCGACTTACGGTCACGTGCAAATGCAGATTATAGGTCGCGAGTCTCCAAAATTTGAACGGGAGGACCGCGGGAGCCTAAGGGATGGTACAGTCTAGGGTATGGGTCATACATTGGCTACGATGTGATTCTGGACTTCTTAGTAACCACTTGAGTTGGACTCACCCATTGATTATCGGATTTGGGGTATATAATACCCACATCCAATAGCTCAAGTACCTCGGATTTAACCACTTCCTTCATATTTGGATTTATTCTATATTGTGGTTGCTAAGAGGTCTTCACTATCCTTTAGATGAATGTGGTGAGTATAAATCAAGAGGACAATTCCCTTGAGGTCCGCAATCAACCATCCAAGGGCTCCTTTAAGCTCAATGAGAGTAGAGATAAGCATACTCTCATGTTCTTATTCAAGGTGGGAATAAATCACCACTGGGTATGTCTTATCTTGATCGAAATAGACATATTTAACTTCAAGTGCCAACATAGCATCAAGCATGACATTCATCTCCCTAATCATGTCATCATCAAAATTGGGGGAGTGCTAAGCACGTCTCTAGAGGGTCAGAGGATAAGGTCATCAGAGCTCTATCTTCCACGAAAGAGTCTATCATATTAAAGTCGTGTGCCTCGTCATCATCCTCTGCCTGTCTGCTCATCTTGAAAAAGATATTGAGCTCCAATGTCATATTTTTAAAAGACAAATTCATGTCCTCATTCATACAATTGATGATAGCATTGGATGTAGCAAGGAACGGACAACCAAGTATGAAAGAGATTTGAGTGCTCATATATACAAAGGGCTGAGTATCTAGGATGATAAAATCTATTGGATAGTAGAATTTGTCAACCTGGACCAACACATCCTCAATCATTCCCCTTGGTACATGAACTTAGTGATCAATAAGTTGTAATGTGGTCCAAGTGGGTTTTAATTCACCTAGACCCAGTTGTTCGTAGACTGAGTAAGGGATCAGATTTACGCTCGCCCCTAAGTCAAGAAGTGCGTTCTTGATTTGGTGATTCTCAATTATACAAGTGATAGTTGGGCTACCAGGATCTTTATATTTTTGTGGCACATTTTGTTTAAGAATGACACTCACTTTTTCTGTCAGAAAATTTTCTTTTTGATAATTTTCTGCCTCTTGGTTATGCATAAGTCTTTTCAAAATTTGGCATATGAAGGAGTTTGTTTCACAATAATAGGAAGAGGGATGTTGACCTTCACTTGTTTTAACACCTCTAAAATATCCTATGATTTGGCTAGAGGTTTTGGTGTAATTAATCGTTGGGGGAATGGAGCAATTGGCTTGTTTTGAGTTTTCGGTTCTAATTCATGTGGAGTATTGGTAGGCTTATCATTTTCATCTACTTCTGGGTCCTTAGACTTTTCAACCCTTAGCAGAATAGATTTGTCAATTGTTTTCCCACTCCTAAGAGTGGTGATAGACTTAGCTTGCTCCATTTGATTTGAAGAGCTTGGGCTACTGATTTCATATTATGGTTTTGGATGGGGAGTGTTTGAGCTGGAAGCATCCTAGTGTTTGAGCTGGAAGCATCCCTTTCTCTCTAATTATATTTTTAAGTGTGACTCGATCCTTTGAATGGAAAATGTAAGTGTTCCCATTGCTAATTTGATATCTTGGAATACTTGTACCGTATTCTGGTTGAGTAGATCTTGGTCTTGATTATGTTTTAAAATCGGGTCCTCTTGAGGTTTCCTTTGATCCAAAAATTGGTTAAGGATTCCTTGATGAGTAGCAGTTTATCCATTCCTCTAACTAAAATTTGGATGGTTTCTCCATATGGAGTTGTAAGTATTTGATGTGGTTCCTTTAAAAGGCCTCTGACATCATTCGATTACTCATTCAATACCTCTTGAAATGCAGGTAAGGTTGGACAATTTTTAGTTGTATATATGTTGTAAGCATGGATATCGTAAACTACTTCCTTAGCCATATCCTTCTTAAGTTTCATGGCCTCTACTTTCCTTCTGAAGTTAGCCACTTTAGTATTTATCTCATCTTCCTTTTTCAAAATATATATTCCACCCCTCTCCTTTGATTGAGTAGGTTTAGAAGTGGTGCTAGGTCTTTGGGAGATGTCCCATGATTGTGCGTTTTCAGCAAGTTTGTCAAAGTAATCCCACACATCATTGACATCTTTGTTCATGAATTCCTCATTGCACATTGTCTCAATCAATTGGCGCATGGAAGATGACAGTCCATCATAGAAGAAATTTTTTATGCACCACATTTCGAAGCCATTTTGTGGGCATGAACTGACAAGATTCTTGAACTGATCCCAACGTTGGAAGAATGTCTCATCTTCCTTTTAGGTGAAGTTCGTGATCGACTTTCTGATGGTGTTCATCTTATGATATCGAAAGAATTTCTTTATGAACTCCCTTGTCATGTCGTTCCATCTACCATGGATCGTGGACGTAGTAATGCAACCACATCATAGCCTTTTCTTTTAAGGAGAAAGGAAAAACTTTCAGTCCAATCATGTCCTCAAACACATTAGGAAAGTATAAAGTGGCTATTATCTCATCAAACTATTACATGTGTAGATATGGACTTTTAGATGAAGTCCATGGAACTTTGGCAGTAGTTGAATCACTCCTGCCTTAATATTCATATTTCTTACATTCTCTGGAAAAATCATGCAAGAAGGTGTAACCCCCCCCCCCCCCCCCCCCCCCCCCCCCAACATCAGTTGTAAATAATCTCGAAAGATATGAGGCGGGGGTGCATTGTGCACCTCATTCTCATCATAAATTTCCTCAACCAGAGGTTGAGGTTGATTTGCATCCATCACTTCTATTAGCTCAGAGGATCTCTGGTGGTGTCTAATCCTGTGATGGATAGGCAACCCTTCGACCAAATCTCCTTCACTTAAGAGACGTCGAGTGTTATCACGGACCCACTCGAGCATGAAACACTCGAAACCTTCAAGTAACTAAATGTAAACCTAAGAAAGAAAGCTAAGGAAACTAAAATAAATAAGAGACCTAAAAAAAAATAAGACAGAGAATTAGAAAGAGGTTACCTGATTAGAGGTTGGTATATTAGAATCCTACAAAACAGAAAACCAAGTTAGATTCTAAAAATAAGTTCAGAAAAATCCTAAACTAGAAACAAAAAAATTCCTAATCTTAACCTAATTCTAATACTAATTAAATTTAGAAAAAAACCGTAGTCATAGTCCCCGACAATGGTGCCAAAAACTTGTTCACAATCTAGAGTGTAGGGTTGCAATGTAGTAATAATCTCTATAAGACCAAGGTTGAATCCACAGGGACTAAACTCATGCGTATTCTGAAAGTAGCTAGAATTAGAACTAGAAGAAGAACTAAGTTAGAAATCTAGAATAATTGGAGTACTTGTGATATTGTAGATTGAAACTTGTGAGTTTAAAGGTTGGAACTAGGGTGCCAAGGATCCACTTGTAGCTATCAAGATGCTACCTTACTTGTTTCAAGAGACACAATTGGAATCAGAGTCTTATCTTATCCAATTAAAAGAAGAGATGATCAAATCTCTAAACTTTTCATTGAATTAGCATCAATGGATGAGGATTGTGAAGATTAGAAGGGATTCCATCACCCAACCATGCCCAGGAGACGATGGTGAACAGCGAGATTTAACAATCCCACAATCTCAAATAAGAAAAGAAGATATTCAAAGTTATCGTACTGTCTATTGTAATTTAAGTCGCAACAAACCATAGAAAACTGAAAATATTCCTTAAAATCAGCTAGAAATCAATGAAGTTCAATATGAATACGAATCAAAGTAAAGTAAACATCCCAATACCACTAAAAGCTTCACCTCTTAGCCCTAGCTAAGAGGTTTAGTTAACCATAAACATGATTGAACTAAAATCTCATAAAGAAAGCATAAAAACAACTAAGGAAGAAGAAGAAAAACTCTTGGCGGTGGCTCTCTACCCTTTTGCTTCACTCCTTAAACCCTAGAAGATACCTAAGAATGTCCTAGGATGTCCCATTTATAATTGTGAAGCTCCACCTTATGCACCGACTTGGAATTTTCGTATTCCGATCACGAAAGCATCTTAATTTATGTTATCATGTTACGCATTGGTTGGACCAAAGTCTCCTTCAGTCAGACCGAAGTTAAATCTGAAGTCAATTCTGAATTTGAAAATGATTTTGTTTCAGTAGTTGCTCAATTTCGGTCAGATTGAACTTAAATTGTCGGTCATATCGAATTAATCTTCAGTTGAACCGAATTAACTCCTTTCAGCGCTAGACCTTTTTGTGAACTTTTGGCCGCGCCGAATCCTTCCTTCTGTCAGACTGAATTGTCTATCATTCAAACTAAATTAGCTTCTGAATTTCATCATTGGCTTCTGGACTATTTTATGGGCTTTCAGTCAAACTGAACATGGGTTCGATCGGCCCGAACTTGTCTATTTTCTTCTACAGATTTTGTGAACTTTTGAGTCCTTTCTTTATCTTTTGTACTTGGGTATCCTTGGATATTTGACTTTTGAACTATTCATTCTTGGTCTCCTAAGATCCCTTCTTTGCCTTGGTGATTCTTGAGCATTAAATCCATGCTTTTGGTATTCTTTTCAATCCAAGCTCTCAGATTCACCTTGCAACACAAACATGTATAAAATATACCATTAAGCATTATCATATTTGTAAAACTAAGATATAAATAGGAGAGAATATGCAATATTTGACACTCAATAGGGATTCTTCCAGCCTAACCTCTCCCCAATCCTAAGTGTCAATGTGAAATCAGTGACTCATGAACGTGTCCTGGTTTGTCAATTAGTGTGTGCGTTGAGTTAGCTAGACAGAAGAGCCCTACAAGAAGATTGATCAAGTGTCTGCCTCAACTGGATGTGTGTCAGAACTCGCCATAGGTAAATTTTATCCTCACATCCCATGTCCTAAAACACCAGGAAATTAAAATCCTTAAAATTAGATAGATCATCCTAATGGATTATGGTTAGAAAACTTTTTGCAAACTCAAAAAAATCTCTAAGTTTTCTGCCTTTGTCGATTTATCGACAAGTGGTTCGATGAAATTGAATCTTGTTGTTAATGTCCTTAAACCTCACTCGATATTATCGAAATGAGGACATAAGATGTCCAACAACCACAAAAATATCTGGACGGAATTATCGATGTATCGATAGAGGGTTCGATATCATCGAAATTTGAATCTCGAGTCCATCTAGTAGACTCAATAAAATCGACATCAAGTCTGTTGTGTCCAAATTTCTGCTAAGAAAATCATGTAATCTTCAATATATCGAAGAGCTTCTCGATATCCTTGAAATTCAAATATCGATGATATCGGAAGCCCTTCCATGATATCAGATTGGGACACATTTATATTGAGCAAGATTTTCAGGTTGTTTTTCCTCGGATCGAGGGTCACTCGATAAAATCGATATTCAAATATTGATCTTATCGAGGCATGGTCGATGTCATCGAAGATGGACGCAAACTATCCAACAAGCTTATAGGAAAATTCTTTGGAATTATCGATGAATCGACACTGACCTCGATAGCATTGATATTCAAATTCTGATGATATCGAGTGATGCTCAATCATATATTTTTCCTGAAAATCTTCAAAGGTAAGTCTCCCACATTTTCAAATGTCAAGGAATCGAACCTCATGTCGAAGAAATCAGAGTTCAAAATTCGATGACATCGACGCATGTTTGATTTCCTCGACCAACTGGTAAAAGGTTTCAAAAGCATTTGACATTTGAGTTCGTATCATCGAGCGACCAGTCGATGCTATAGAGAGTATACGCTTGATGATATCGAACTCTGTAAAAAATGTGACCATTTTATATCCGTTTGAACCTTTTGCCTGTTTAATGAGAGCTTGCCCTTGGTTGTTGGATAGAGAAAATAGAGAGTACTTTTGTGTGTTTAAAGCCTAGATCATATACCCTAATCCTTTTCTCTCATGGGAGTTCATCCTCCAATCCACCCTCATCATTAACATTCAATAAAGTGGATTGGGGAATGAACGTCCGCATTTAAGGATCCTTCAGCTACCACCTAAATGGTAAATCATTAAGTTGGGATACCTTGAATGCATAAATAATTGGAATCGCTCTATCTCCCTTATAAGAAAACATTCAATAGAGTAGGATTCCATTATAACCTTGACCCAACCCATCGCCATGTATTGGCACATCTTCTGAGTTATGGTTCAAGAAAGCAGAAGATTCTTCGTTATCAAAGGAGATCTTCAACAACATGTTGAATGGGGCTCATCTACTTATCTGTAAGTCATTAGAGTCCAGAGGACCCTTGTGATCATTCCTTTTGTAAGATTGGATCTAATGTGTTTCTCACCCCTTGCAAGTCCTCGTAGGAGGCCTCCGGCGGGAGTGTACGTGGGGGTGCTTTGTGTTGACCCTTACTCTGTGGAGAGCATAAACCCTTAGGTCCTTGTGACGGTCCTTGGCCAGTGTGGACAAAATTTGGGTGCTATGTGTTAACCCTTACTCATGGAAGCATAAACAGTGTTGTGTAGACACACTGTGTCAGCCTAAGTGTAGGTTGTATTGGTTAGAGGTGAACCTGATTTAAAACCTCTAGTTTGAGGTGAACCTGTTGTGAAACCTCATTTAGTGAGATTCGATACACTCAAGGGTTGAGTGCATCCTCTGGAAGAGGAGTAGACAAGTAGTCGAACCATTATAAAAATGATTATGTTTGAGATTGCTATTATCTGTTATTGCTTGTGTTGATTGCCTTAAATACTTTCATACTTAATTATCTGAGATCACACCTCACACATATATAATCACATCTATCATAAACTGATTTACATATTGTTTATCTCTCAAACAGCTTTATGATTGGAGCCTCTACTAGGCTTGAAAGCAAGTAGACTTAGTCTATAGTAATCCTGATGCATGCTTGTTTTTAGGATTATAGTGATAGGATTTTAAATAATCATAAAATATTAAAAAGTCCTATTCACCCCCTCAAGGACATATTGTCATATTGCTACTTCAACTAGAGCGCTCATTACCGCAATTTCAATTGGTATTAGAGTGGGTCTCTCTTAAGGGCTTCACCTTCTAGAGAGTAATCTTGACTGAAGTTGGTAATATGGCCAAAGGAGAGGGATCATCGATCACTAAACCTACAGTGTTTGACGGATCAAATTATGCATACTAGAAGGCGAGAATGCATTACTTTTTGAGATGTTTGGGACATTGTTAAAAGAGGATATGTGCCACCAACTAAATAATACTACTTGAGAATGGCACTACTATCACTAAACGTAAAGCCAAAGAAAAGTGGACTGCATTCGATAAAGAAAACTAAACTGTTGAGGCTAAAGCAATGAATGCTATCGACTATGTTGTGTCCCAAGACATTTTCAATCAAATTAGTATGTGTGGGACAGCCAAAGAAGCATGAGATTTGTTGGAAACAACCCATGGAGGAACAAGCACTGTGAAGAGATCCAAACTACAAATCATAGCATCACAGTTTGAAAGTCTCAGAATGGAAGAGAATGAGACCTTCCCGGAGTTTTTCACAAAACTAAAAATCATTTACAACTCCATGGGTGGATTGGGTGAGAAAGTTCTGGTCCTAAAAATCTGTAGGAAAATACTAAGATCATTACTAAAATGGTTCAATCCTAAAGTAACAACCATTGAGGAGTGTAGAAACATAGATGAAATGAAAGTAGAAGAACTAGTAGGTTCCCTATAAACCTTTGAACTACACTTCAAACAAACCCCAAAAACTACTGTCCTCAAAACCTCAAAGAATACAACAACTGAGGACATTCAAAGTGAAAGAGAAAATGATGATGAGGAAGTGGCACTGTTGGCACAATGGTTTAGAAAGTTTTTTCAGAAAAATCGTGGCCATCCATTTAAAGGAAGACAGATGAACAACAAATATTTTACAAGTAAATCTGGTAAAAAGTCTAAGGAACCACAATGTTATACCTGTCAAAAGTTTGAACATTTGTCTACTGTTTGCCCAAATAGAAAAATCAAAGGAAAAGTAATGGCAGCCACATGGGATGATACAAAAGATTCAAACTCAGAATGCAGCGACTCAAAGAGTGATGGAGACCAGAAATCCTTGAAAAATCTTATGGTCTCTACTGCTCCAATCATTCCCATCAAAACTAAGAATGATGAAGAACCGCAATCCACTGAATCTTTTCCATCTGATAATGAAGAAACAAAAAAAGAAGAAGAAGAAAAGGATAAACTGCAGGATGCTTACAATCAACTCTACATCCATAGCATCAACATTCTTAAAAGACTTGGAATAACTGAGAACAAAAAGGAATTGCTGCAAAAAGATCTGGGTAAAACTTTAGAAATTAATATACATCTAATCAATGATTTACAGCAATATCATTCAAATAATGATAGACTAGAAAGAATTAACATCTTCCTTAAATCTAAGTCTGACAAACTAAACAAACAGGTTGAGCTATTAAAAGATAAAAATATGCTCCTTCAAAATGAAAATCACACACTCCTATTTGATTTGGAAGAATTCAGAAAATTTTCTAAGTAAACTATATGTTTTCCCAGAGTGGTGAAAAATTAAAAAAACTCTTAGGTATGGGAAGACCCGAAAAAGACAAGAGTGTCTTAGGATATGATAAGTTTAAAGAAAAATCTGCTTCTTCAGGAAGTAAAACTAAGCTTACTCTTGTTTGCCACTCATTTTTTGATTCGGGTCATTATAAATTTGAATGTGTATTTCCTGAGAGGACACAACCCAACTCTGGTCAAAAGCATGCTGCTAAAATCAAACCAACCAGAAAATAAAATGTGAGGTGTCCTCCTAGGAATATGGATAGAGAAAATACACATCCATCACCACCCAGGATGATACTGACAAAAAACCAGGTGGCTGAATTAAACAAGAAAAAAATTTTGAAGAAAACACGATTCATTTGCCCAATTTAATTAAAGAAACTAAATCTACCACGGTTAAAAATCTTGTCACAAAATGGGTAGCAAAAGGAAAGAAGAATTGTCATGTTACTCATTCAAATCATATAACAGACAATGATACTAAGTGGTACCTAGATAGCAGATGCTCAAGACATGTCACATGTGATAAATCTTTCCTTTCAAATTATTCAGATCTTAATGATGGGATAATCACCTATGGAGACGGAAGCACCGCTAAGGTAATTGGATAGGGAATTATTAAAGGAATAAATTTACTAAAAAATGAGAATGCCTTTTTCATAAAAGGATTAACACATAATCTTTTAAGAATTTCTCAAATATGTGATAATGAGCATGTGGTTACATTCAACAAGAAAAAATGCGAGATCCTAAACCTTTCAGGTAAATTAGTGATGAAGAGTTCTCGCATAAATAATCACTGCTTTGTCATTAAAGGTAAAGGAAAGGCTGATCCATCTGCCTAGAAATATTGAGCATAGGAAAATAAGCTCAGGTCAAGCATCTAGATCTAGATAGTTGTTGAAAAGATGCAATTTTTACTGAACTCCTAACGATATATATGAGGATTCTGACGTTAATTTATAATTTTGAATTGTACAGTGGTGTACAAAATTTTTCCGTGTACACTGTCTGATTCAAGGATATACTAAATTATACATGACAGTTTGTCAAAAAGCTGAAAATGAGAAATATTCACCTTCAATATGTCGGTCAACACGTCATGTGAACCTTTCGATTACATCGACTAAGAATCGATACCATCGACGACCTCTCGAGGAGTAGAAACGTTGGGTCGGTTGATCTTCCCTCAAACTCTTCATTGAAAATATCAATTAGGGTATATTGATATCATCGAACCTATGATCGATGATATCGAACGTTACTGCTAAATAAAAGATGGGAGAACTGAAAAAGAGTTTCACTTGTTGATCACATTTTAGCATTGCATCTCTCAGAACAGTTTTGAAATCCAAATCTTATCTCATCCCAAGCAGCAATGTTTAGAGACAAAGGTCTGGTTCTTTCACAAAGTGCCTCAACTAGGAGTAAGAGAGGTAAGAAGAATGTAACTGCCTCATCTTCATTTTCAAATTTAAAAATTGTGGTAGAACGAGAAGTTCATAGAAAGTGTATTGAACCCTTTAGGATCATCAATCTCCTTGAACTGATTAGGTGGGTCAAAATTGTAAATTTAATCTGATATGGTGCATCAATTTCTGAACTTAATCTACAACGTTGAAGATAATCCTCCACTCATTTCAATCGTTGTCATAAATCAGACCGAGCACATCACCCCTAGATTGGTAAGTCATCTAGTTGGTGTAGAAGTCACTAGGATACCTATATCGGAACGGAATCTGGACGGTCTTGGAATATGGGGTGAAGTTACTTGAGCATATATATAATGGTGCTATAATTCCCAGAAATGCAAAAAAATGTTCTTCATGTTAAGCATCTCAGTCCTTCCTATAAAATTCTTCACAGCATCTTCAGTACAAATGTCTATCCTTGTGAAGTGTCGAGCAATAAGATTTCTCCATACATCCTCAATATTCTGTATGATGTTCATCAAGGTATTCCAGTGTATCTACCCACTCTTCATCTCCAACAGTTAACCCATGTGTCTACAGAAGAATACATCACTACACTTCCATTCTCATGTCTTATGTCCAAGCTTTCCTAACAAATCGGGTTGCCTCCTACTAATGACCTTCCGCACCCGTGTGCCTAGTTCAACTACGAAGACATTTGCAACTTGAATATCGTTGAAAACATGTTTCATGGTGGAAAAAGTGACCCAACTTTAGGCAAGAGCAATACTGTGCGCAACCCCGTCTCTGTTAATCTCACTAAGGCTTTCACAGAACAAGACATTGTACAAAACCTTCTGGACGGACAATCTCACATGATGAAACGACTTGATGACTGTGTAGCTTATCTTTTAGAGATCAGACACATGTTAGTGTTTCTGCAACGTGCTATAAAACAAATTTTGGATTCCCTACCTACACAATAAGCATACACAGGCTTTCAATATCTATAGTGTGTCCTTCCCTTCATCACTTACCTAGAGTCTCCCTGGAATGCTTAGGGCATAAATATCTTTTTGAATGCCCTGCGCTCATTTATGTGTAAGTGATGAATTACTAACTTGCAAAGTTTGAAAAAAAATTCTTTTTATGGTGCGATATCCTCTGAGTGAGGACTATACTTTGTTTTTGGGTGCCCAAGGATGGGTTTGATGTCTTTTTTTAGTTGGGATGAATGATTATACTACTACTAATCTTGGGCAGTATATATATATATATATATATATATATATATATATATATATATATATATATATATATATATATATATATATATATATATATATATATATATTGTGGGCTATGGCTATCTCATATATCTTACTGCCACTTTAGCTCGGTTTATTTACTAGTCTACTTTGAACACTGCTATCATTTGTGAACCTTATCCCTGTTTTCTCTAGTTCATATAGGAAATGGACTATGATGCATGTGATGCTTGCTCTTTATTTTCATATTATCTGTTATTCATTGTTCTTCTTATCCTGATAAGCATACATGTTTTCTGAAATGAGATGATCTCGCACATCTATCTACTGTGCTTATGCTCCCTGAATTTAGGTTCTCCCATATTATCTAAACTTTAGTCAATATCAATTGTTATGTTATCCTTTACTAATGACTGACAAAAAGGGGGTGAAAAAATCCATACATGAAGGAAATTTTTGTGTATCTGTTTGTTGATGGTGGTGCAGGTGTTTGGGGGAGCAGTTGCAAGGAGACAGGGGGATATTGCTGTTAGGGGGAGCAACTACTGATGTGTAAAATTAAATAAACTTTGTAAAAATGTGCAAACTAGATAAACTTCGTAAAATTGTGCAAATTTTATGTACACACAATTTAGGGTGTTAGTCTAGAAGTAGTGCTAGGGTGTTTTGGTGTTTTGTCACGTAATTGACAAAGGGGGAGATTAAAAGTGCCCTAGTTTGTCAATTAACGTGTGCGTTGAGTTAGCTAGATAGAAGATCCCCATAAGAAGATTGATCAAGCATCTGCCTCAAGTAGATGTGTGCTAGAACTCACCACAGGTAAATCTTAGCCTCACATCCCATATCATAAAACATCAGGTAATTAAAATCCTTAAAATTAGATAGATCACCCTAGGGGATTATGGTTAGAAAACTTTTTTCAAACTCAGAAAAATCTCTAAGTTTTCTGCCTTTGTCGATTTATCGACAAGTGGTTCGATGAAATCGAACCTTGTTGTCGATGTCCTTGAAGCTCACTTGATATTATCGAAATGAGGACATAAGATGTCCAATAACCACAAAGATATCTGGAGGGAATTATTGATGTATCGATAGAGGGTTTGATATCATTGAAATTTGAATCTCGAGTCCATCGAGTAGACTTGATAAAATCGACATCAAGTCTGTTGTGTCTAAAGTTCTACTAAGGAAAATCATGTAATCTTCGATATATCGAAGTGCTTCTCGATATCCTCAGAATTCAAATCTCGATGATATCAGAAGCCCTTCGATGATAGTGGATTGGGACACATTTATATCCATCAATTTTTTTAGGTTGTTTTTCCTCAGATCGAGGGTCACTCGGTAAAATCGATATTCAAATATCGATCTTATCGAGGTATGGTCGATGTTATCGAAGATGGATGTAAACTGTCCAGCAAGCTTATAGGAAAATTACTCAAAATTATCGATGAATCAACACTGACCTCGATATCATCGATATTCAAATTTCGTTGATATCGAGTGATGCTCGATCATATTTTTTTACTGAAAATATTTAATAGCAAGTCTCCCACATTTTCAAATGTCAAGGAATCGAACCTCGTATCGATGAAATCAGAGTTTGAAATCCAATGACATCGACACATGTTCGATTTCCTCGACCAACCGACGAAAGGTTTTAAAAGAGTTTAACATTTGAGTTCGTGTAATCAAGTGGCCAGTCGATGCTATCGAGAGTATATGCTCGATGATATTGACCCTGCTCGATGATATCGAACTCTGTAAAAATTTTGATTATTTTATATCCATTGGAACCTTTTTCCTATTTAATGAGAGCTTGCCCTTGGTTATTGGACAGAGAAAATAGAGATTACTTTTGTGTGTTTAACCCTAGATCATATACCCAAAGCCTTTTCTCTCATGGGTGTTCATCATCCTATCCACCCTCATCATTGACATTCAATAGAGTGGATTGGGGAATGAACTTTCGCAGTCAAGGATCCTTCAACTACCACCTTAATGGCAAATCATTAAGTTGGGATGCCTTGAATACATAGATGATTGGAATCGCTCTCTCCCTTATAGGAAAATATTTAATAGAGTAGGATTCCATTATAATCTTAACCCAACCCATTGGCATATATTGGTACATCTTTTGAGTTGTGGTTCAAGGAAGTAGAAGATTCTTCGTCATCAAAGGTGGAGATCTTTGACAACGTGTCGAATGGGGCTCATCTACTTATTTGTAAGTCATTAGAGTCCAGAGGACCCTTATGATCATTCCTTTTATAGGATTGGGTCTAGGGTGTTTCTCACCTCTTCTAAGTCCTCGTTGGAGGCCTCCGGCGGGAGTGTATGTAGGGGTGCTTTGTGTTGACCCTTGCTCTGTGGAGAGCATAAACCCTTAGGTCCTTGTGAAGGTCCTTGACCAGTGTGGCCTAAAAGTTGGGTGTTATGTGTTGACCCTTACTCATGGGAGCATAAACAGTGTTGTGTAGACATATTGTGAAAGCGGTGAGTACAAATCAAATAATCATGCGAATACCTCCTAACAACCACAACGTCAATTAAATCTGAATACAAAGGAAGTGGTTAAAGGAGAGGATCTTAAATTGTTGGATGTGGGTATCACATACCTTATATCCAACAGTTAATGGGTGAGTCCAACTTAGGTGATTCTTAAGAAGTCGGGTATCACCATCGTAGCCAATACCGATAATGAACTCATGCCAACTAGAGTCACTACTGGTTGGAGAATGTGCATTAACTACACAAAATTGAATACCATCATAAGGAACGATCACTTTCCTTTCCCCTTCATTGATGAAATTTTGGAAAGGTTAGTTGGTCATTCTTACTACTACTTCCTTGACGGGTATTCAGGCTACAATCAAATAAAGATAGCCCTTCAAGACTAGGAGAAGACAACGTTCACATGCCCCTATGGCACATTGCGTACCAAAGGTTGTCATTCGAACTGTGTAATGCCCCAACCACTTTTCAGAGATGCATGCTTAAGCATTTTTCCTGACATGGTGGAGAAATATTTAAAGGTCTTCATAGACAACTTCTCTATTTTTGGTCCATCTTTCAGCGAGTTTTTGGAAAATCTTAATAATGTGCTGAAACGATGTGAATGAAAGAATTTAGTTTTTGAATTGGGAGAAATGCCATTTTATGGTTCCCAAGGGATTTTTTCTAAGACATATAATTTCATCCAAGGGAATTGAGGTGGACAAGGCCAAAATCGATCTTATCTATAACCTACCACCTCCCAAGAGCATATGCAACGTGCGATCCTTCTTAGGACTCGCTGGATTCTTCAAACGATTCATTAAGGACTTTAGACACCTCCCTCATCCTTTATGTAATGTACTTCAAAAGGATGCACCATACGAATGGACTGAGAAATGCCAAGAAGCTTTCACAAAGATCAAGGGCATGTTGACTACCGCACGTATCATACAGCCACCCAATTGGAGCATTCCTTTTAAGATTATGTCTGATGCATCTGACTATGCTATTGGGGAAGTGTTAGGCCAGAGAAAAGAGAAGAAGCCCTACATTATTCACTATGCAAGTAGAACTCTAAACTCTACCCAAATGAACTACTCTACTACGTAGAATGAACTCTTAGTTGTAGTATTTTCTTTGGACAAATTTAAGTCCTATTTGATCGGATCCAAGATCATCATTTACACTGATCATATGGCGCTGAGGTACCTTCTCTTAAAGAATGATGCTAAGCACTGCTTGATAAGATGGATCCTCCTACTTCAGAAATTTGACTTAGAAATACGAGATAAAAAGGGAGTAGAGAATGTAATAGCTGACCATCTCTCGAGAGTTGATCTTCCTAATCCCCTTGAGACAACACCTATAAACGACATGTTCCCTAATGAACAACTGTTTAAACTCTTCCAACTACCTTGGTTTGCTGATATTACAAATTATCTTGCTACAGGTTTCACGCCGACACATTAGACTATACAAGATAAGAAAAAAAAATTTCGAGGTATGTAAGTTTTTCTGGAATGACCCTTATTTATTTGAATATTACCCTGACTAATTCTAAGAAAATGTGTACCAAATAATGAACACCAAAGTGTCATCTCCTTCTGTCACTCCCAAGCCTATGGGGGTTACTTTTTTACTAAAAAGACCATGGCCAAAATTCTGTAGTGCGACGTTTATTGGCCCACTATGTTTAAAAATACTCATGAGTTCTGCAAAGCTTGTGAGCATTGTCAAAAATTGGAAGTATTGTCCCATCGAAATATGATGCCTCTAAACCCCATTATGATCATTGAAGCATTTGATTGTTGCGGCATCGATTGCATTGGACCATTCCCCCAATCCTTTGGGAATATTTACATTTTATTAGTAGTAGACTATGTCACTAAATGGGTTGAAGAGATCTCATGCCGGAATAATGATCATAGAACGGTCATTAGGTTCTTAAAAGAAAATATCCTTTTCCGGTTCGGAACGCCTCGGGCCATCATTAGTGATGGAAGTTCACACTTCTATAATAGGCCAATTGAGAACTTAATGAAGAAATATAACATCTCTAATAAGGTGAGCACTTTATACCACCTGTAAATAAGTGGGCAAGCTGAGATTTTCAACAGGGAGATAAAACAAATTCTGGACAAAATAGTTAACCCTGATCGTAAGGATTAGTTAATCAGTTTGATTGATGCTTTATGGGCATACCGTACAACTTTTAAGACCCCCATTGGAATGTCTCCCTTTAAACTCATCTATGGAAAATCTTACCACTTGCCTGTAGAGCTAGAGCATAGATCCTACTGGGCTATCAAAAATTTAAACTTTAACTTGACGCTTATGTCACAAATGATTATTTTCCAAAAGAGATTTGAACGTTGAGAATTGAAGATTATGTCACGCATATTTTATTCAGGACTAGTAAAACGTTGGTTAGGGTATGTGTTGATTGTCAAGTATTGCATATTTGTCCCTATTTATATCTTAGTTTTATGAACATAATAATGCTTAATGGGTATATTTTATACATGTTTGTATTGCGAGGTGAATTTGAGAGCTTGGATTGAAAAAGATGTTAAAAACATGGATATGATGCTCAAGAATCACCAAGGCAAGGGATGGATCTTAATAGATCAAGATTAAAGAATTCACATGCCAAAGATCTAAGGAAACTAAGTGAGAAATGAAGAGAATCAAAGATTAAAGTGAAGAAAAGAAATCTTGAAAATTGTCCTAAAAAAAGATATTTTGAAAGTTTTGGCCAGAAAAACATGTTCTGAAAAATTTCCAAAATACACTTCGATTCTATTGAATATACTTCAATAGTTTCATAGGTGCAATCGAATACTTTTTAATTCAATCAAGAATTTTAGGATTTTTCAAGCCAAAGTCGTTGGATAGATCCGGACCGAACTTCGATTCAATCGAACACCCTTCGATAGAATTGAAGCTCAATCGAAGCCAGTTCGATTAATCAAGAATTTTAGGAATTTTCAAGCCAAACTCGCAGGAAAATTTGGACCAAACTTTGATTTAATTGAAGACCCTTTGATAGAAATGAAGTTTTACGTAGATTTTGGGGCGGACTGTGTAAATTTAAGGAAGTTTGTGAATTTTTCCAACTCAGTGCGAAAGTTGGAGTTCCCTGACTATAAATAGGAGTCCCTTTGATGATCCAAAGCATCTTCTAGGGTTTAGAAAAGTTTTAAAAAGCACATTAAAGGAGTGAAGAGTCGTCGCCAAGAGTTTTTCTTCTTAGTTGTTTTCATGTTTTATAAAGAGTTTTTGGTTTAATCATGTTTATGGTTAACTAAACCTCTTAGATAGGGGTAAGAGGTGAAGCTTGTAGCGTGATTAAGATGTTTACTTTTCTTTGATTATTTTTTATATTGAACTTCATTGATTTCTAGCTTGAATTAAAGAATATTTTCAGTTTTCTATGGTTTGTTTTGATTCAACTTATAATAAACGCTATGATAGCTTTGAATATCTTCTTTTCCTATTTGAGATGTGAGATTGGTAAATCCTGTTGTTTGTCATCGTCTCCTTGGCATGGTTGGGTGATGGAATCCCTTCCAATCTCCACAATTCTCCTCCATCGAGGTTGAATTAATGAGAAGTTCAGAGATTTGATCATCTCTTCTTTTAATTGGATAAGATAGGACTCTGATTCCAATTGCACCTCTTGAATCAAGTAAGATAGCATCTTGATAGCTACACGTGGATCCTTGGCACCCTAGTTCCCACCTTTAAATTCATAAGTTTAAGTTAACTTTATTCACAATCACTTCCAATTATTCCAGAACTCAGATTACTTTAAAAAATGTACAAGATTAGTCCCTGTGGATTCAACCTCGGTCTCACTGAGATTATTACTACATCACGACCCTCCACTTGGGGCTGTGAACATAAGGATTGGTCAATTCACTTGATCGATGCTTTATCCACTTACCGTACAGCTTACAGGACCCCCATTGGAATGTCTCCCTTTAGACTAGTCTATGGGAAAGCTTGTCACTTGCCTATAGAGTTGGAGCATAGATCCTATTAGGCCATTAAAAATCTGAACTTTAACTTTGACAACTGTAACACCCTAGGTTTTTGAAACCTAAGTATATGGCTCTTTTTCCAAAAACCCAAGTATTAACCTTTAAAGGTAGCTAAATTCCACATATATTTTTTTCTTTTCTTTTCTTAGATTTAGCAATTTAGAGGAATATGGACAAATGAAACAGAAAGAAAATTTTCCATTTACATTTAGAATATATTAGCAGCTGCCCAAATGACTTATACGAACCAATATCTCTATGTTAAGATATACAAGAATTACAAGATTTAACACATGAGAGATAATAGAATGCATATAAATCAGAGCCGCAAGATCGCACACTTCTCTTGGCAGATACAGCCATGCATCCCTGATAATTGTACTCTGCCCTTCATCAATCCGGACATGTATATTATTTACACCATCTGCACTACCTGTATAGTTATATATTTGATGAATGAGTGAAAAGGTCAAGCTACATGTCTTAGAGGGGGGGTGAATAGGACTGCTAAATATAAAAAAATTATGTAGTGGAATTAAAGAATATGATAGGCAAATAAACTAAAGCAATTCACAATGCTGAAATGAAAAGCAACCTCAATAATCAAGTATTGAGAGGTTGATACAAATGTTGTTCTAAGGATAACCTTACACCAAAAACAAAGGGTTTATGGTAGGACAACCTTATTTCTAGAAAGGTCTTTGTATCAAAAACTCAAACTGAAGAGGAATAAAAAGAAACGAATTACAAAAATTTAAATCTAAATTATTATAAAATTCTCCACTATGCTTGAAATGTAAATATTACAACATTCACATCCACACATACATCCCACAATTCTGAACAATAAAAGATAGGAAAAATAAATCACACATCCACAAAATACAAAGAATTATAGTGGTTCTCCTGTGTGTTCACCAACTATTAAAGAACAGCTACACAGCTTGCTACTCCACTCCTAATATCCTCACACAGTGGATATTAGCATTCACTAATCAAATAAGTTTTTCTCAGGTTCACCTAAAACCCTTACAATTGTGTTTTTCAGTGGGCTTACACAATTAAAAAAAAAAAACCCCACTTCTGAGTTTTTTGGCTTCCCTCAGATAACCAACATATTAAGATTTTTCTAGCTTAATCTCAAATAAATCGAAAAGAAGAAAATTTATAAAAATATAAAATACCTAGTTTTCTCCTTTTGCTACAGCCCGGAAGAACCAAGTCGGAGTTGAAGTTCGAATATAGAAGTTCAATGTCCAATACTCATTTTACAATGGTTCTAGGTTCTAATTGATTTTAAATTAAACCAGTTGGGCTAGCTCTATTTGATTTTAATTCCAAGAAGAAGGAATACAACAATTCCTCTTTTCAAATCAGATTGGAATATAAGAATAAAATCAAATCAATAAAACTAACAAAAAAGAATATTAAATATGCACAATGTAGCTTAAAATGAACACAGACTTATTCAGAGTGATGGCTTGATTTTTCTTGAATTGGATTATCAAACTCTGAAATTCGTCGTCTATTTATAGATACAAAAATCACGTCTACGACTGGTCCTGTGGACACTATGATTAATCGTAGGAGAAACGAATTTTTGAATTTTTGAGCGCGATTGGATAAAATCATTCCACAACTGGTCGAAGGATATCCACGACCGGTCGTGACATACACATGACTCGTTGAAGGTAGTCAAATTTAGTTACTGGAGTTTGAGTCATAGTTGCAGGACTGGTTGTGAACGAATCAAGTACTATTCACATGACTGGTTGAGCAATCTCCAGGATTGGTCGTAGGTGAACAAAAAATTTTAAAAATCTACAATAAACTTAGGACTGGTACTAGAATTTCTAGGACCAGTCGAGCTAATACTAGGACTAGTTGAACAAGGTCTAGGACTAGTCTTAGAACAGTCCAAACATTTACAAAGTGATTCAATTTGACTTATGTATACAAAATGACCTACCCTGAGGTCAATCTAAGGTCTTTCATACCTGGGACATGAAGTATGAACATTGAAATTTCATTTCTTCAGATGATGATTGACCTTTGAACATTATGAGCTTGAGATCTCTACACTTGACATAACTTGAACTTGAGATCTTCTAAATCTTGAATTTATCATTCTTGGGTTGAACATTATCTTGAGTCTTGAAAAATATCTTTGCCTGCACACCAGCCCAGTCCAGTCAAAAACTGTGCACATACTTGTGGGTTTCAACGTGTGAAAGTGTTGGGTTTTGTTTGAACGTGGGAGCTCTACCAAATGGACAGTTTGGATCTCCTATTTGGGCGATCATGGTGGGCCACGTACATCGTAAACAGACATTATCCACTCGAGATGGGCTCGGATAGGATACGTAAAGAGAAAGAGGAGGCTTCCTTTTTGGACAGTCGGTTTGACCGGCATGGTACATTACAGGTGCACACCCACTGGTGAACACAGAACAAATGTGGGGTCCACAGTGGTGCCCTTCTTAATCTTCACCATCCATCACGTTATGTGTGCATTGTCTAACCAAGGGCTGAGGCAGATTCATGACTAGGGTGGGCCACTGTAAGACTTATATCTTAGTCCGTACCATTCTGTAGATTCCCACGATCCTCCCTGTCGAATTCCTGCAACCCACGACTTGTACTCAGCATTTGCGCGTGACCCTTAGTCACACGCTATCAACCCGAGTCGACTCAACCCAAGACTTATACCCTAGCGACCACGTCGTCGCCATGGTTCCGATGCCGCGTCTCGAGCGACGAGGCGATACCTAGGCCAGGAGATGTGGGGCCACGTTCAATTCGAGAAAAATGCCGTGTATTGCAAAACTCAAGAGAATCTTTACCTTAATGTCACCTCAATCAATCAATCAATCCCCATCAAGGGTCAAGTATAAGTCAAGTACTCACATCACTCAACTCATCACTCAACTCATCACAACCCATACCTCTCTTATACAGGCTACCCCAAAAGTCAACAAACTCTTACACAACCCATCTCTCTATCCCATCCATCACTCCACCCATTTCTCTCTCTCTCTCTCTCTCTCTCTCTCTCTCTCTCTCTCTCTCTCCTTACAACCCACTGTCTCTCATTTCTTAAACCCATTTTTCTAAGTAACAAAAAATCTAACGTCCAAGCTCTCCCAACCTCCATGAGAGAGTTTTGTGTGTGGCCCACTCTTTAACCCTCTCAACTCCCATCTCAACCATCAAAACTTCATCATCTTCCGTTGAGATCGAAGCTAAGGCGACTACCTTTCCAAGGAGCCAAGAAGAAGTGGACGGTGGGTGATCTTGGACCCACATTTTCATTTTACTCCTTTTGTGATTTAAGGGCCCACATATGTTGGGACCAACCTTGATGTATGCTTGGCAGGGCCCCTCCATCATCGCCGATCTCTCTCTCTCTCTCTCTTTATGATCAATGGCCCACCTATGATGTGTGCATTTTATCTATGCCGTCCAACAAGTGGGCCACCTTGATCCCAATTTGGGACCCGCATGACCAGATGGTCACCCAGGCCCGGATGAAAGGGAAAAATAAATATAAAGCTCGAATCAATTCTAATGGCCCACTACGTGGGACTGCCATGATGTATGTGTATCATCCAGCTGGACGGTGGCTGGACATATATATTATATAAATATCTGTATATATATACGGTATATATATATTATAATATTATATTATATTATAATTATATAATATGATATAATATTATATTATATTATTATATATATATGTATAAGGTATGTGTATATATATACATATACATATATATATATATATATACACGGAGGTATATCTACACATGTGGGCCCCATGTGGGACCCACCTTTCCGAGGATATTGGGTGGCTGGCGTGCGCTAATCAGAAGCCAGCCATACGAATGCTATACATGGGGATAAATTCACACCATCCATCTATCTGGTGGGACACACCATCACTGTATGTGCTCCATATGGACGATGTCATGTTCAACCTCACCATAATGGGTGTTTTCCATCCAACCGTCCATCCACTTGGCAGTAATCTGGTCGTCCATCTGTTGGACGGTCGACGGGCTCACCATGATGGATGTTTTCCATCCAAATCGTTATTCGTTTAGTGCTCACATCCTAAGGCTTGAGAGAGAGAAAAAAAGACAAATCTAATATCAAGTGGACCACACTGGAGAAAATAGTGGGATGAATGTCCACCATTGAAACCCTTTAGGTTATGGAAGTTTTGGACCAATATGATATTTATTTTCCTCCTAGTTTAGGTCTTTGTGACCTTATGAACTGATTGGATGGAAAATAAATGTTATGGTGGAACCTCTAAATTTTAACAGTATAAATTATTATCACACTTTTTTGTGGTATGGTCTAGATGATCTTTTGATATGATTCATTTATTTTGATAATGCTCTAAAATGATCTCTATAGATGGATGAATGGTGTAGTTGGTATGGCCTGCTTGATTCAGTCCATTTGATTCAGTCCATTTGATTTGGCCCATTTGATTCAGCCCATCTGATTTGGCCCATTTGATTCGGCCCATCTGATGTATTTGGGTCCAATTTGGTGAGGTCCGATGTGATGTACTTAAGGCCTTTATATGAGGCCCAGCTTATTGTATTTGTGGCCCATTCGTTAAGGCCCAATATGATGCATTCAAGGCCCATGGGCGTGGCCCATTGTGATACATTCGAGGCCCTTATATGAAGCCCAACGCGACATATGAGACGCCCATGAATGAGGCCCAATGTGATGCATGTGTGGCCATTATGTTGTGTATAAATCCCTTACGTGAGCTACTCCTTGGGAGTAATATTGGTTAGACATCCATATTGATGGGCAATGATGGTTAGATGTCCTCATTGTGACCTTCCCATAGGCCTTATTAGGCCCATTCGCACCATTCTCTAAGTGGTTGACCCTAATTGTTGGGCCCCATTTACATGTTCCATCTATTCTCATTAGGCTATCCCAAGATTTGGGCCCCCATTGGTTGTTAGTGGGATTACTCCTTTTATTTTTTAGTCCATCTAGGACTCATTTAGGCCCCTTAAGGCATCTAGCAGGCCACGCAATAGTATGACGAAGGAACCCTTTTCGGATCCCTAGGTTTGTAGGTAGGCTACTTCGACCCAACCTTCATACAGGGGGGGATACATGATCATCATATACTATGCTTAGTATAAATCCATGATACATGTCCATGTGCATCATCTGCATGCTTGTGATGAGATGAGTGATTGATCATACCACATGCCTTTGGGTAGATTATTATGGGACTCCCTGGTAAGGGGAGTCGCCCACATGAGCGCGCGATACGCATAGGATTGTTACATGACTGGATAGTGTGATTCATGCATTTCGCATTGCATGACATGATTACTTTAACATCTTAAAAAAATTCGTATAAAGGCCCGAGTACCACCTCAGGCAAAAATCCCTAAGGATGGTATCCTGCAGAAATTTTAGGCAAAATTTAGTTAAATACTAAACTAAATAATCGATGGATTTAGCTTAAACTACTATTTATACAAATGGCAAGACCCAAAACCATTAAAATAGCTAACTCAACACTGCTTGAAAACCTAGAAAAAATCTCAAAAGCCTGTTGCTCTCGACAGTACATTAAAACACGGTATCAAACTTGGACTGCACGTTGAAAGTCCGATGACTGCGAAACTATAAGGTTATATTTGTCTTAATAGGCTTAACTACCATTGTGGGAATTGATCTCAGATAGTATTCAGAAACCTACAACTTGAGCCCTAAGAGAAATGTGTGAGAAACGCGAATATCTGTAGAAAATGTAACGAAACTTAAGTAAATTAGGTCATTTGTTTGCGAGTGAAATTGAAGATTTTGGGCCATAGTTTTTGACCAAACTTCACCCATGGATCAGGGAAATTTCTCTACACATATCCGTATAACTATGGCCCTAATTGTCTGAGTATGATCGTTGATCTAACACAGGTCCTTCACGGTCAATCAGCCCATCCGATAGCACTAAAAACATAATCTTGGCTTAATTCTATCATCATGGAACTTACCCTACACCGTAAGTGAATAATGGGACTCCCAATGTGCCATGTTTGTCAAAAACATATGCTCTTTGGTTATAAACTAAGTCTACCATGGCCCTGGGTCCATTCACATCGGTTTTAGGCCTATATAAAGCCCTTAAACCACTCCATTCCCATTATATATGAATTTCTCTAACCCTATGAGAGAGAAGAGAGAAAAGAAGAGAAAAGAGAAAGGGGAGAAGGGAGAAACAAGGAGATCGTTGCTAGGATTCTTTCCCACGACTCCACACCATGGATTCACCTCCTCACCTCGCTACACAATCATCTTTAGTTACAATTTGGGTAAGAAATCCTAACCCTAATCTTGATTTAGGGATTCAAATAGGGTAATCGATGAAATAGCTAACTTATTTCATTGTTTAGGTGTCATTGTTCCATTTTCGGGAATGTTGTGTTGGAGCCGAGTTCAAATTGGGTATTCCAACGAAAGGTGCGGACTATAAATATTTAGGTTAAGGTTTTTAAGGCTTTCAATGTCAGCAATGATTTATGTCTGAATTGATTGCTGCCATATGATCTTAGTTACGACGTTTTCGACAAATTATAAATGTGTGAATAATCTTGAATATATGATGCATTCCATGTGTTTGTGGAAATATTTGAATGAATATGAAATTGTGATTTGTGCTTGTCATGACTATAAATCTAGGATTCATGTTTGTCGTGTGTATCACAATCTCTTTGTGTAATGAATTGTTATAGTTCATGTCATAACTAATCTAGTCTATGTAATTAGTTATGTGTAGTCTAAGTGTATGATAAAATGTCCGAATGGGAAATTGTTGATGAATTGTATTTAATAAGGGTATTGAGATATGATTCTCAATTACCTTATCTATATGTATAATTTTCTTCATGAAATCTTAATTTTAACTACGCAAATTTATGAATAAAATGTAATTTTTGGTAGCATGTTCAATATGCTTGATGAAATGTTCAAATGAGATATTGATTTGAATTGTTTGTCAAATGCTGATATAATTTTCACATGTATTTACATGCTACATCTGAGTAAGTTGGGACTGCAATGTAGTCCAGACAATTGGTAATGATTTCCATTAAGCGGCCGAGTTAGTCTCGCCACATTTTATACGTTCGCTGAATTCAGGTCGTACGACGATTGTCAATAGTGGTTAGGCAACAGGGAGTGCTTACGCGCTCCATGTCAATTAATTTGATGTGCGCCCATACCAATCAAACTTGTCTAATAAACCTATGGGCCAATTGTGTGTTTACCATGTATGAACATCACTGCTTGAATCTAAGGTACCACTTACTAATGTATAGACCCACTTCAACCATGGTAGCACGATCTACTAAGACTCATGTAATACCCGTATCTTAGACCGTACCATTTCGTAGACTTCCGCAGTCTTTCCGGTCAAATTTTGACAGCCTTCGACCCTTAACTGATATTTGTACGCGACCTTGAGTTACACGTCATTAAACTGAGTAAACTTAACCCAAGACCTTTACCATAGCGACCATGTCGTCGCCCCGATTTCGATGCCGTGACTTGCACACCACGGTGATACCCTGGTCAGGATATGTGGGCCAGCGTTCAGTGCGAGGAAAACACCGCGCGTTGCAAAACCTAAGAGAATCTCTGCGACTTGTCACATAAATCCATCAATCTATCAATCAATCAACCCTATCATGCCAAGTACACATCACTTTTCACCCTTTCCCAAGCAAGCCTCAAAGTCAAAAAGTCTCTTACACACCCATGCCTTTCTTACACAAATGGCCACAAAAGTAAAAAAGGTCTCTTACACCCATCACCACCACATCCATCACTCCATCACCCATTAAAATCTCTCTCTCTCTACAACTCTCTCTCCCATTTCTCAAAGCTTTATTCCAAGCAACCAAAAAACTCCATATGTATGAGCCTCTCTAAGCTCTTCCAAGCTCCAAGTGTGGCCCACCTTTCCATCCCAAGATCTCCCATCTCAACCATCCAAACCTCATCTCCTTCATTCGAATCGAAGCTAAGGAGCTAAGGAACCCATAGGAGCAAGAAGATCTAATGGTGGGTGCTTTGATAGAGTAGTTTTCTTCTTTTTTTTAAGATGGGCCAAGTGAGGCCAACCAATCAATGGTTTGGATCTCACTTGGGACCCTAAGATGTGGCCAATGGCCCACTTGGATCATCATGATCATTCCATGATGGGGCCATTCTCCATGGACCCCATCATGATGTTTATTTCATTGCATTAAAAAGGTCATCTAGACTGTTCATATTGGTGGGGAAAGGATCTCCACCGTTGATTTTCATTTTCGATGGACCCATGTGTAAAGGGATCCACTTGGTGTATGATTTCTTACAAGGGAGGGCTCATAGTGGCGGAGCCCTACATCACATGCGTCCCACTCTATTTCTTTTTTCTCTCTCTCTCTTTCCCTTTTTGCAATGATATGGTTGTGTGGCCCACTTGGACGGACCCCACCTTGTAAATTTCTTATATCTACATCATCTACCATTTAGTGGCCCACCTAAGTAAAACCCACCTCAATGCTTGTACTGTGACCAAACCGTCCAACATATGGAACGCTGGACGTGAGTTAAACACAAATATAAGCTTAGATCAAGCCTTGGGGGTGGACCATTGGTGTAGGCCCCACCTTGTTGTATGTGACCAAACCGATCGATGGTTGCATCAGATTCATTTGATTTGGGCCTCACATGTGAAAAAACTATGAGAATACCACAATTTTAAAATAAAATAAAATAAGAGGCAGCGCCTACTGCCACTGACGCAGCAGCAGGAAGCTGTAGCATTTTGACGGGCAGGCGGTCAGCGACCCACGCCTCCAGCCGTGGGCCCCACCATGATGTATATTTTGCATCCACATCGTTCATGAGGTGGGCCACTCCCAGAAGTGAGCCCCCTCCAAATTTCAACTCCATCCACAACTCAAGTGGCCCACAATGCAGAAAATAGTGGGATTGAGCCTCTGCCATTGAAACCCTTCAATGGGCCACAAAAGTTTTGGATCAAGATGAAATTTGTGTTTCCTCCTCATCCAGGTCCGTGCGACCTTATCAACTGATTAGATGGCATATAAACATGGTGGTGGACCCCACGTGGAACCCACAGTGATGTATATGTTCTATTTCCACCGTCTAACGGACGATGGAGCCCACAGTGCTGTGTATGTTTTATTTCCACCATCTAGCGGATGGTGGAGCCCTAGTGCATGTGTTTTATTCACACTGTCCAGTGGCAGTGGGGCCATCCATGATGCATGTGCTGCATCTAATCCGTCCATCCACTTTGTAAGCTCATTTTATGGTTTGAGCTAAAGAAAGAGTCAAATCTAAAGTTCAAGTGGACCCCACCATTTAATGTTGTAGTCAATGATGCCCACCGTTCAAAAATTTCTAGGGACCATAGTAGCTTTCTACTAAGTTTATATTTGCTTCCTCTTCATCCATCACTATATTTATTTATGATCAGGTGGATGGGAAACATATGTTATGGTGGGCCTTAGGAATTTTAATGGTGGCAATCATTACCACCACTTATGTTTGGGTGTGGCCCATTTGATGTGCATGGGGCCCAATTATTGTGGCCCATTCGATATATATTAGGCCCATGGGTTAAGGCCCATTGTGATGTATTAGGGCCCATGGGTTGAGACCCATTGTGATGTATTATAAGGCTCATGGGTTATGGCCCATTGCAATGTACATAAGGCCCATTGGTGAGGCCCATTAATGTGGCCCATTCGATGAATGTAAGGCCCATGAGATTCGGCCCATTTGATGCATTGAAGGCCCAATGGGATGTACCTAAGGTCCATTGCAATGTGTGATCCCAAAATGGTTTATGTAATGATGTTTGACGTCCACACTGTATGAATAATGTCGGTTAAATGTCCGCATTATAATTCTCCCTGGGGCCCATTGTTAGGCCAATACTCGTAGGCCGTCTAGGCCCATCTTCGTTATGAACAACATCCATCACCGTATAACATGTTTAGTATAGTTCCATGATTCATGATCATACGCATCATATGTACGCTTGATATGAAACGTGACTAATCATAGCACATGTCTTCAGGCAGATTGTTTAGGGGCTCCCGGTTAGGCGGTGTTGTCTCACATGAGCGCATGGTACACATAATATTGCCACATGACTAGATAGTGTGATTCATGCATTCACATTGTGTGAAATAGTTATCGTACGCCCTAGCGACATCAGGGTCGTAGCCTCCACAGGCATATCATGGTTGGCAGGATTGGATACCAGAAATCTTATTCTACATGGGGTGCTATTGATATCCGTGGTTGAAAGTCCTTAAACCCTTATGGTACCAAGAGGTTACTCCAACGTCTAGAACAAGTGGGTATAGAAGTGCCGAGTGTCGATTACCAGACGATCACAGTTTCCACTGTGTAGTGGTCAGTTGAAAGGGGGTGTGGCCTTACCCGCCCGAGAGTAGGGGGCAAAGCTAGGTTGAGTTTGACTAGCGCGAGGAATGGGTTCGCTATCGACGAGTCGAGCCCCATATTGGCAGACGGATAGTGAGGTCTCTTCCACTTACCTTATTACGCGCGATGGGGCGACGATCTGGTTTAAAGTGTACTAGACCCCGGTGATATTCCAGATTTGAGCTGTATGGATATGTGGACTTAGATGAGGATTTATATGCTTGAGTTGCATTTTGCATCACATGGCCTTGATATGTCCGACATCATTCATGCTTTGTATTGCATGACCTTGGTATGGCTAATGGTATTCTTAGTTTTCATCAGCATTTTCCACATTACTTGGATACCGCATAACTGCTTTACCACTTGTGCACAAACTTTCACCACCCTCTAAGCTTTCTATAAGCTTATGCACGACTGTTGCATGCAGGTGACGTTGGATCGCAGCAGTGCTGAGGCTTGAGCATGTGGCAGATTATTTTGGAGCTTTTGGTCTATCATCATTGTATTTTCCTTTATGTTCATTGTACTTAAGTTTTTGATCATAGTGGAAATGTAATGGACTTTTTGGTTGTTGTTTGTGGGTTATGCCTTTGGTTATACTTATTACGAATCAAACTGTCATTGAAAATCCTCCTCGTAGCATCCCAGTATTGGAACCTGGTGAATGGGCACTAGGAGCCAAAAATGGGGTTCTATGGAGGCTGTCGGTGCCAGATTCAGCGATCGGGAATTTTATGAGCCCGATTTCTGAGTTTGGGGCGTGACAACTCATGATCTGAGCATGGTCGTATGGGACACCGTGGTGAAGCTGTCAGTCTACGATGGGTGACGAGCCTCCCTGTATTGACCAGTGAGCAATCTAAACTCGTGTGCCAAATACGGTGGCCTACGCTGAGGTGACAAGCCTCCCCATAGTGACCGCGAGTATAAACTCTTGAATATGTCTATCCACTACTTTTTATTAGCGGTGATGCCCTGCAACTTGCCTATCGTATGTGGTTACCTAGGATTGATGACCTTAGATGGATCTTTTTGTTTGGGTAAATGATATAAAGGGAGGTACCTTAGCTTCCTAAATCTGCTGTATGCATAAGACTAATTAAGTACTTGGCTAACACGACCATGCACTGCATTGCATGTGCTTTGGTGAGGAAGTTGCACTTTAGGGAGTTTTTCATGTGCGAATGGTTGACGGAGTCGCTTTTGAGGGAGCTTCGTGTGAGGGCATGCATCATTGCTGCATATCACCCCTGCATTAATAAGAGTAGTTAGGAAATGCTTGTTGTATTACTTTATCATTATTGCTTGATTGAATTGATAACGTATTAACCTTTGGCTTATAATACCACTGAGTTGATCACTCACTCCCACTCTGGGATGGTGTTTTAAAACACTAACCAGACTCTGTCATAGATGCAGGTGATGATGATGTTTATGCAGTGCAGTTAGACTTCGTAGATGATGAGGAAGAGTTCTCCTATGTTCAGCTCTCTGGCAAGTCTATGTAGACCTCTTACTGCTTCGATGAGATTATAGGGATACATGGATTAGCTGGATACTCCACATTTTGATATTTTATTTAGTTTGAACTAATACATGTATCAAATTTTAGCCCGGTTATATGATCATACTCTAGTGGTTGTTGAACACTTGCTTGTTCACACACACACACACACACACACACACACACACACACACACACACACACACACACATATATATATTTTGGTCTTCTGCTTTCTTAAGTAAATTATATCTGGAGTATGATATACTGTTTAGTATAATCCCACTCATGTTTAATGCATTGATACGGACAACATCTAAACATCATTATCCATGTTGCGTAAGTGATGTGTTGAATCTCGGGAGTGGAGCTTTGCTCAAACCTCGAAATCTGGGGCATTACAAGTTGGTATTAGAGCATGATTTGGATTAAACTAGACCTATGTTATAGGTAACACGATGCACTCTAACACACTCTGACTTAGGAAGGGGGAGATGAAATGTAGAAATGATTGTAGGATCTCATCGGCGGGCGAGATTGACCATTGTAATGTAGTCGTACGCATCCAAGATCATGTGAAATGATCTCAGTCCCTTTTTAGGTTGTCAATCGACGAGTTTAAACTATAAGTCGTCAAATTCCAAACTTGAAACAAGCCAAAAGGCACGAATATGCACGTGTTGGACTGAGAAAGTACATTACCGGCCATAGGGGCCCAAATCACAAAATCTAGTGAGGTCCAGGGGGAACCCCGCATGTGTACAGCACCCCGGGAGGGGGTGGCCACCACCCTAGGGTGGAGCCACCGCCAGAAACCCTAGGGCAGGTGGGACGGCACCGCGCGGGCAGTGCGTACCGCCATCTGACCTGCCACGTGGGGCCCTCCCACGTGTGGGACCACCCTAAAAAACCCTTTTTGCTCCCCTTTGCCCATTTCCACCCTATTTTTATCCCTCCAACACCCCAAACCCTCTAAAAAGTCTTTTTCCCTCTTAAAGTTTCTTTCCCATACACTAAATCTTCCACATCTTGCACCTATCTTCCACCATTACCCTAAAATCCCCTCTTACAACTTTCCATCTTCCTTATTTCCCCCACATTTGAGCATAAAACCCACATTTATGTGTCTCATAACTCTCAAATTCCTCAAATCCACTTCACTCTCAAGCTTTTCCAACTTTATAGCTCTCTTTCAGCTTGTTACCACCATTTTCTCCATCTCGACGCTTCTTTCCCTTATGGGAAAGAAGAGAGTGACCCAGGACGAGGCCGGACCGAACCGAGCATTCTGTGCTATGAAAAAGACGATCGTCGAATCAAGCGCAAGTGCCGAGCGAGAGTAAAGATCAAAATGAGACCTCGATCCTCGAATCCCATTGGAAAGATCACTATCGACGGGCACCAAACTGTTATGTTCCGCAATTACAAAGTAGTATTTGAAGCACATGTCAATGAGAAGTTGTTTAGACTCTATCCAATTATCGACTTTCTCTTGGAGAATGGGTGGGGTCCCATGTTCAAGGAAAATACTCATGCAAGTGAAAGCACCGTGCGAGCCTTTTATGCCCACATACGGAACCTAATTCTGGAGCCTCTTCAGTTTCATAATCCCTTTGAGGAGGTAGGAAGCCATAGTAGATGTGGATGTGATAGCCCATATTATGAGAATTGAACATGGTGTAGTACATGCTAGTGCAACTCATCTCGCTAGTGAGTAGGAAAGAAATCGTCGCACACGTTTCTTATGCAGCCAACTTGAGTAGTGGAGGCGAGGCAATAGCCTCACTTCGACTAAGATGATGACAAACTTCTGCCTGCTTCACTACATATGCACATATAACGTGTATCCTAGGTGGAGTAACTACACAGAATGTACTCACTTCATGGCGGACTTCTTGTATAGAGTTGGACAACAAGTGAAAGTATGCTTATGTTCTCTCGTCCTATCTCAAATAATTAGGATCACACGATCTACTCAGGGAGATGCCTCACTCCCTTTCGGTCGACTTATTTGTGAGATCGCCTGAAACTTCAGCTTCAGACTCCATATGGATAACGTCACCTTAATCCACTTCATCAGTGAAGCCACAGTCAACAACATGGGCATAGGCCCCAGGAAACGCCAAGCAAGGCTTAATAAGTAAGAGGATGAGATAGAAAGAAGAGGAAAAAAGTGAAGAGGAGGTTGGTAATGAAGAAGAGGATAATAATGAAGAAGAGGATGGTAGTGGAGAAGAGAAAAGAGGTGAGGAGGAAGAGTTGAAAGAAGAAGAGGAAGCTCAAAACTCAGATGGGAGACCTCCTACTATATATGGAGACCACCATGATCGAGCCACCTTAGAAGTCCGCATGGCTAAGATTTACGAGAATTAGACTTATCTAAAACAGAAATTTAAGAAAATGTTGCGCACCTTGAAGACCTTCCTGTGTTGTATGCAGGAAAAGGGTGCACCTCCACCTTCACCGGAGTCAGAGGACTAGACATATGTTGCAGTTGTCTTCTGGTTTTCTCTGTTTCTTACCTTTCTATGTAATAACCTTAGTTGTCTTAGTTCAGTGTTAGAATGGTCAGTGTGAAAGCCTTGTTTAAGTTTAGCTCACATGCATGTTCTGTCATAATTCATGTAATACTACATCTCATGTATTGTAACAAATTTTGATTAAATGAAATGAATGAAGCTTCTTTTGATTTGGAATGTGTAGAATGATTGGAAATGTGTGTAATATTATCCTAATCTCACTCATGTTACACCCTATGTTGTATATACGGAATGCCTCCTAAAAACACTTGGAATATAACACATCTCACACTTGGCGGATCGATTAACGGGGGCCACCTCCCCTGAACGATAGCCAGACGGACCCTAATTTTGAGACAATATTAGATTCATAGCTGGCCACTGTCCCCACCAATGGGCCAACACCTTATGCACCACTGGTTCCAAAACAGAACCGTGCGTTTACGTCGATGCTGCACATGCCTGAGGCAGCTTCTCCTTCTGATAGGTTGGATCAGATGAGGTTCCTAATGCAGCAACATCAACAATTTTTCACTACTATTACGGGTGTCATTGCCCAAAACATGAATATGCTACCGCCTATGCCACCTGTGCAACCCACTGGAATGATGAAAACAACTGGCCTATTTGAGCGCTTTCAGTTCTTCCGTCCTCTTACTTTTGTGGATACTCACCAACCTGAGGAGGCAGAGTATTAGTTGGATCATATATCCAAGATGCTGAAGCAGCTGCACTGTACTGAGGTAGAGCAGGTGGTGCTAGTTACGTATGTGTTTGAGAAAGAGGTTAATTTATGGTGGGACAGCGTCCTACGAACCGTCCCCTCAAGATATGTGTGGACGTGGGAAGCATTTAAAACCTATTTCCATGGAAAATACTTTCCCCTCACTTACTATAATGAAAAGGAGGGTGAATTTCTTTATTTCTGACAAGGTGGGATGATAGTAGCTGAGTACGAGAACCGCTTCACAGAGCTAGCCATATATGCACCATTAATCTTGGCAAATGAACTGATGAGGTTGCGATGATTTTCAGAGGGTCTGTGGCCTGATATCTACAGTAAGATGTGTTGGGCGAACATTCCCAACTATGCTGAGCTAGCGAACATGTCCCTACGAGCTAAGCAGGATGGAGATAGATTGTCCCAGACACGTATACCCATGGGCCTAAGGACTCGACCTGAACTGGAAAATCGACCATTCCTTAGCAAGAGGCCGCGTGTAGATTCACCTCCCAGGCTAATGGCTCCAACGACCCAACCGAGGTGATTAGATCTTTGGTGCGTCTACTGTAAGAAGGGGGGGCATACAGGCACATATTCTTTTACCAAGATGAAGGACAACGACTTTATGCCGCCTCAGAAGATCAACCACTAGCTGCCACAAGCTATTTCACCTCCACCTCTACAATCCACACCACTAGCCTAACCATTCAACCGACCTCCCGTGTCTCGATATAGGCTGCCTCAACGACCTATGGCAGTGTAACCCAATCATTCTCAACAAGAGCGTGTACGCGAACTTGAAACTGAAGTATCTGAGTCAACAACTGTAATGTCTTTAGCCTTTGAAGTCACTAGCCACATTCAAGGTACACTTGTATTCTTATTGGTGGACACTGGGTCCACTTTTTCGATAATATCGTACTCTACAATCAAGCACTTAGGGCTGAACACTTTCCCTGTGGATGGTGTGAGAGTCTTTACAGTAATAGGGACCTTCTCTGATGCTACTAAGCTTTGTAAAATTGCTTGATAGACTTAGGAAGCAGAACGGTGTGCATTGACCTGATTGTCAGCCCGTTATATCATTACGATGTCATCCTCGTCATGGATTTGCTCACCAAAATGAAGGCAAAGATTGACTACGATACCAGATTGGTGATAGCACATGGACCCAAGGGCACGTCCTTTAGTTTTCCAGTTGTTATGCTTCCTTATTGGAAAATGTTGATGGTCCGACACTTGGGGACACGCCTGTAATCTAATATTTTATGGATTTATTTAGAACGATACCTGGACTACCTCCTCGGTGCAAGATCGACATTACTATTGAGCTTGTACCTGGTGCGATGCCCATTTCCTTAGCAACATATTGCATGCCTCTGTGTGAAATGGAAGAATTGAGGAGACAGGTCGATGATCTGCTGGAATCAGGTTTTATATGGCGTAACATATCTCATTGGGGAGCACATGTATTGTTTGTAAAGAAGAAAGATGGATCGTTGTGGTTGTGTATTGATTATCGCAGGCTGAATCACATCACAGTTAAGAACAAGTATCATCTACCCAGGATAAATGACCTATTTGACAAGTTGAAAGGGGCACAACATTTCTCTAAGATAGGCTTTCAGTCTGGGTATCATCAATTGCGCGTAAGGGATGAAGACATGCAAAAAACAACATTCAGAACCAGTTTTGGGTATTATGAATTCCTTATGATGTCGTTTGGACTTACAAATGCACCGGCCGTGTTCATGGACCTCATGAATCGGGTGTTTCAACCGTATCTGTACTGATTCGTCATCGTGTTTATAGATGACATTTTGATATACTCCGAGAGTCGGAAAGATCACAAAGAACACCTACTAGCAGTCTTTGATACACTTAAGAAGAATCAGTTATTTACACAATACAGGAAATGTAACTTCTGGAAAGAGGAAGTCAAGTTTCTGGGACACTTTTGTACAAGGAAGGAATTTCTGTAGACATTTGTAAGGTGTCCGTGGTATAGGATTGAGAACATCCTGGTTCAGTAAACGAAGTGAGGAGTTGCCTCGGACTTGCTGGCTACTATCCCCGATTCATTAAAGACTTTTCCAAGATAACCACACCTTTGTCTCAACTCACTCAGAAGGACCTTAAGTATGTTTAGAACGAGAAAGAAGAAGCAACCTTTTTGGAATTAAAGGATAAACTGACGTCCGCACCTGTGCTAGTATTGTCAGAGTAAGGGGTCAAATATACTATATACACTAACGCATCTCGAGTCGGTTTAGGATGTGTACTTTTGCAGAAGGATAGGGTGATCACCTAGACCTTGCGACATTTGAGGAAACATGAGAAAGACTACCCCACGCATGACCTGGAATTAGCGGCGGTCATTTTCGCATTAAAGCTCTAGAGACATTACCTCTACAGAGAGGAGTTCAAGCTCTTTTATGATCACAAAAACCTTAAGTACATCTTTACTCATAGAGACTAGAATATGAGGCAACGATGTTGGATGGAAACCTTGAAAGACTTCAAGTTTAAGGTGTCCTACCATCCTGGCATGGCCAACCTTGTGGCTCACATGTTAAGCCGTAAGAAGATAATAAAATCTTCAGCTTCACTAATGATAAAAGAGTGGAATATGATATAGTTTGTGCGAGACTTCGAACAGAAGCTTACAGTTGAGGAGCCTTTCGAGAGCGTCACATACATCCGCGTGCAACAACTTATTGATGACCAAATCATATTTTCTAAGAATGAAGATGAACTGTTGGTGAAGATGAGAGAACAAGCAAGTGACAATGAAGAATCTGAATGGAGAGTCGGCTCCGACGGAGGTTTACGATATCGTGGCCGCCTATGTGAGTGCAACTGAAGTTCATTACCGAGTTCCACCCACAGACCGATGGGTAGAAGGAAAGGGTAAATCAGATATTAGAAGATATATTGCGAGCATGTGTGCTTGATTTTAAGGACAATTGAGATGACTGTCTCCCCTATGCTGAGTTTACTTATAATAACAGCTTCCAAGCGAGCTTTGGCATGGCTCCCTATGGAGCTTTGTATGGGCGTCCATTTCGAGCTGTACATTGTTGGGAAAAAGTTGGAGACAAGAGTTTGGTTGGCCTAGATTTAGTACAAGCAACCTCGGAGAAGATCAACATTATCAGGCATTGACTTCTTGCGGCACAGAGTAGAAAAAATAGTTATGCCGATACCAGATTGCGACAGCTAGAATTTGAAGTTGGGGACTACGTATTCCTGAAAGTTTTCCCAATAAAGGGAGTCCTTCGATTTGACAAGAAAGGGAAACTCATGCTAAGATTTATTGAGCCATTCCAGATTTTAGACCGAGTGGGTGTGGTAGCATACCATCTCACTTTTCCCATACCACTTGTAGGTGTGCACGTGTTCCATGTATCAATGTTAAAGAAGTATGTTCCTGACCCTTCCCATATTATCAAATGGGAGTAAGTACAGCTGAGTGAAGACGTTACCTATGTACTGCGACTAACACGTATTCTAGATAGGAAGAAACAGGTGCTACACAACAAAGTTATCCTGCTCGTGAAGGTATTGTGGACTCACCATACTGAAGAAAAGGCTACTTCAGAAAAAGAAGCCGAGGTCCATAAGAACTACCCTTAGATCCTCGAGGAGTATGAAAAGGTATTAATTTTGGGATAAATTTTTTGTAAGGGTGATAGATTGTAACGTCTCGAAAAATTTGTATAAAGGCCTGAGTACCACCTTAGGAAAAAATCCCTAAGGTTCGTATCCTGTAGAAAATTTAGGAGAAATTTATTTAAATACTAAACTAAATAATTAGTGGATTTAGCTCAAACCACTATTTATACAAATGGCAAGACTTAAGTAAATTGGGTCGTTCGCTTGTGGGCGAAATTGAAGATTTCGAGTTGTCAGTTCTGACTAAACTTCACCCACAGATTAGAGAAATTTCCCTACACATATCCGTATAACTGTGGCCTCGATCGTGTAAGTATGACCGTTGATTTGACACAGGTCCTTCACAGTCAATCAGCCCATCCAATCGCGCCAAAAATACAATCCTGTTATAGATCCATTGTCAGGGAACTTACCCTACACCATAAGTTAATAATGGGCCTCCCAATGTGCCCTGTTTGTCGAAAACAGAAGCTCTTTGGTTATAAACTAAGTATACCATAACCCTGGGTCCATTTACATTAGTTCTGGGCCTATATAAAGCCATTAAATCACCCCATTCTCATTCCATACGAATTTCTCCAACCCTAGGAGAGAGAAGAGAGAAAAGAAGAGAAAGGAGTAAGGGGAGAAGGGAGAAATAGGGAGATCATTGTTGGGATTCTTTCCCACGACTCCACGCCAAGGATTCACCTCCCCACCTTGCTACACAATCATCTTTGGTTACGATTTGGGTAAGAAATCCTAACCCTAATCTTGATTTAGGGATTCAAATAGGGTAATCAATGAAATAGCTTAGTTATTTCATTGTTTAGGTGTCGTCGTTCCGTTTTCGGGAACGTTGTATTGGAACCGAGTTCAAATTGGGTATTCTGACGAAAAGTGAGGACTATAAACGTTTAAGTTATGATTTTCAAGGCTTTCAATGTCAGCAATGATTTATGTCTGACTTGATTGCTGCCATATGATCTTTGTTACGACGTTTTTGATAAATTATACATGTGTGAAATATGTTAAATATATGATGTGTTTCATGTATTTGTTGAAATGTTTAAATAAATATGAAATTGTGATTTGTGGTTGTCATGACTATAAATCTAGGATTCATGTTTGTCGTGTGTATCACGATCTCTTTTTGTAATGAATTGTTATAGTTCATGTCATAACTAATCTAGTTTATGTAATTAGTTATGTGTACTCTTAAGTATTTGATAAAATGTCCGAATGGGAAATTGTTGATGAATTGTATTTAATAAGGGTATTGAGATAAGATTCTCAATTGCCATATCTATATGTATAGTTTTCTTCATGAAATCTTAATTTTGACTATATAAATTTATGAATGAAATGCAATGTTTGGTAAATATTCAATATGCTTGATGTAATGGTCAAATGAGATATTGATTTGAATTATTTATCAAATGCTGATATGATTTTCACATGTATTTACATGCTACATCTGAGTAAGATTGGGACAACAACGTGGTCCAAGAAATCAATAATGATTCCTGTTGAGTGGTTGAGTTAGTCTCACCACATTTGATACGTTCAGTGAATCCGGGTTGTACGACGATTGTCGATAGTGGTTAGACCACAGGGATTGCTTACGTGCTCCATGCCGATTAATTCAGCGTGTGCCTGTGCTAATGGAACTTGTCTAATAAATCGATGGGCCTATTTAGTGTTTGCATGTATGGACTTTGCTGCTTGAATCTAAGGTACTACTGATGAATTTATAGACCCTCTTCAACCATGGTACCACGATCCGCTAAGACTCATGAGTCGGGCATGTTAGTATGGGACACCGGGTTCGAGCTGTTCACCTACGCTGGGGTGACAAGCCCCTCCCCCTCCACCCACCCACCTTAGTGACCAGGGAGCAACCTAAAATTGTGAGCCGAATATGGTGGTATGGGACAATGTATTCAAGTTGTCAGCTTGCGATGAGCTGACGAGCCTCCCCGTAGTGATCGCGAGTATAAACTGTTGAATTTACCTATCCACTGCTTTTCATTAGGGGTGATTCCCTACAACTTGCCTATCGTATGTAGTTAACTACGATTGATGACCTTAGATGTATCTTTTGATTTGTATAAATGATATAAAGGGACCTACCTTAGCTTCCCAAATCTGTTGTAGGAATAAACCTAATTAAGTACTTAGATAAGATGATTATACAACGCATTGTATGTTCTTTGGCATGGAAGTTGCATGTTTGGGGAGTTTGTCATGCGCGAATGGTTGACGGAGTTGCTTTTGAGGGAGCTTCGTGCGAGGGCATGCATCATTACTGCATATCACCCCTGCATTAATAAGAGTAGTTAGGAAATGCTTGTTGTATTACTTTATCATTACTGCTTGATTGAATTGATAACATGTTAACCTTTACCTTATAGTACCACTGAGTTGATCACTCACTCCCACTCTAGGATGGTATTTTAAAACACCAACTAGACTTTGTGGTAGATGAAGGTGATGAGGATGTTTATGCAGCGGAGTTGGACTTCATAGATGAGGAGAAAGAGTTCTCCTATGTTCAGCTCTTTGGCAGGTCTATGTAGACCTCGTGCGGCTTCGAAAAGATTGTAGGGATACATAGATTAGCTAGATACTCCACATTTTGATATTTTCTTTAGTTTGAACCAATACATGTATCAAATTTCAGCTTGGTTATATGATCATACTCCAAAGGTTGTTGAACACTTGCTTGTTCACACACACACACACACACATATATATATATATATATATATATATTTCAGTCTTCCACTGGCTTGAGTAAATTATATCTGGAGTATGAAATGTTATTTAGTATAATCCCACTCATGTTTAATGCATTGATATGGACAACATCAAAACATCATTATCCATGTTGCATAAGTGATGTGTTGGATCTCGGGAGTGGGGCTTTTCTCGACCTTTGAAATTCAGGGCGTTACAAGTTAGTATCAGAGCATGATTTGGATTAAATTGGACCTGAGTTATGTGTAACATGACGCACTCTAATGCACTCTGACTTAAGAAGGGGGCGATAAAATATAGAAATGATCGTAAGATCCCAAAGCCTCACCGACGGGCAAGATTGACCATTGTAATATAGCTCGTACGTGTCCGAGATCATGTGAAATGATCTCAGTCCCTTTTTAGGTCATCAATTGATGGGTTTAAATTATAAGTCGGTGAATTTCAAACTTGAAAAAGCCAAAAGGCACGAACATGCGTGCGTTAGACCGAGAGAGTACATCAAACGGGCAAACGGGCCCAAATTATGAAATCTAGTGAGGCTCAGGGGATCCCCCGTACATGTACAACACCCCGAAAGGGGTTCGCCACCACCCCAAGGCGGAGCCACCACCAGACACCCCAGGGGGGAGCGATGACACCACCCGGGCAGCGGCGCACCACCCCCCTCCACAGTAGGGCGCGGTGGCACCGCACGGGCGGATGCACACCGCCACTGACCGTCCATGTGGGGCCCTCCCACATGTGGGACCACCCTCTAAAACCCTTTTTGCTCTCCTTTGCCCTTTTTTTCACCCTATTTTCACTCCTCTAACACCCCAAACCCTCTAAAAAGTCTCTTTCCCTCTCAAATTTTCTTTCCCATACACTTAATTTCCAACTTCTTCCACATCTTGCACCCATCTACCACCATTACCCTAAAATCCACTCCTATAACTCTCCATCTTCCTTATTTCCCCCACATTTTAGCATAAAACCCACATTTTTGTGTCTGATAACTCTCAAACTCATCAAATCCAGTTCACTCTCAAGCTTTTCCAACTCCATCACTTTCTTTGTGCTTGTCATCGCCATTTACTCCATCTTGATGCTCCTTTCCCTTATGAAAGAGAAGAGAGTGGCCCCGAACGAGGCCGGACCGAGCCGACCACGCTGTGCTATGAAAAAGACGACCGCCGAATCAAGCGCAAGTGCCGAGAGAGAGCGAAGATTGAAATGAGACCTCGATCCTTGAATCCCATTGGAAAGGTCACTACCGGCGGGCACCGAACTTAGTAAGTTCTGCCATCGTAAAGTAGTATTTGAAGCACATGTCGATGAGAAATTGTTTGGCTGTATCCAGTTATCGACTTTCTCTTGGAGAATGGGTGGGGTCCCATGTTCGAGGGAAACACTCATGCAAGTGAAAGCACCATGCGAGCCTTTTATGCCCACATACGGAACCCAATTATGGAGCCTCTTTAGTTTTACTAACCCTTTGGGGAGGTAGGAAGCCATAAAAGATGTGGATGTGATAGCCCATATTATGGGAATTGAACGTGGTGCAGTACATGCTAGTGCAACTCATCTCGCTAGTGAGCGAGAAAGAAATCACCGCACACATTTCCTATGCGGCCAACTTGAGCAGTGGAGGCAATACAATAACCTCTCTTCAACTAAGATGACGGCAGACTTTCACTTGCTCCACCACATATGCACATACAACGTGTATCCTAAGTGGAATAATCACATAGAATGTACTTGCTTCATAGTGGACTTCTTGTATAGAGTTGGACAACAAGAGAAAGTATGCTAGCCTACTCTCGTATTATCTCAGATAATCAGGATTGCACGATCTATAAGGAAAAATGTGATGAGGGTCAAATATTGCATATCAGACCGCAATTATTGCCTAATTTTACGTATATGATAATGCTTAATGCTGTATTTTAATTGTGTTTTAGTACAGGATGAAATCAAGAGCATGGATTGAAAAATGATATTAAAAGCGTGGATTTGATGAACCAAAGTGACCAGAGTAAGGGACGGACTCCAGAGGGCCAATATTGAAGGATTTACATGCCAGGGATCCGAGAAAATCGAGCAGTTCACGTTAAAGAGGCCTGAAATTGGTGTAGAATGTAAGATCACATGGTTCTCGCCATCTGATTGGCTTGAAACTTCATACATGGGATGAGGGCCATAAATTAACCATACATATCAAATTTCAGCCCTCAGATCACTATGGAAGTGCCCCAATGGATAGATCAGCCCCTTAACGCCTTAAGTGGGGCCCACCTGCTATCTGGATATGCCTTAATTTTGGAATCAATGCCTTAAATGGGGAGACCAATTAGATGGACGGTGCAGATTTCTCATAAACATTATAGTGGACCCCACACCATGGTGGGTGTACACTATGCACATGTAGCTAAGCCGTGCACCGGACGGCTGAGGCGGTCAGCTCAAGTGCTGACCCGACCTCCTCAAATAAAAGGAAACTTCAGTTTACTTTTGCGGAACGGACGTCGCTGGTCCATTTTTTGGATCGTACTGGGCCCCACCCATCACATGTACGGCTGATCCAAGCCATCCATATTGTAGAGGGCATCGAAGACATCAAACCCATGCTGATATTTTGTGCTCATGCGTGCACACGAGTGTAGTACAGAGGGCACAAGTGGACTGCTTTGCAACGTTCAAATATGGTCTTTCTGTGATTTCTTCTCTGGGACGCATCAATGGACGTTCAAAACTACCCATTCTTGACTGAAATTTCATCTTGAATTCAATGGACGGGGTGGATTTGAAAGTCCTAGTCTTCTCCTTGATTGAATTTTCCTCATTTTCCTCAGTTATTTTTCATAGATTTTTGTTATTAGTTTGCTAAAATATTTGTTGGATTAGTTAAGAAGAGTCATAAATTTCAAATTGTGACAACCAATCCTCGTGGAAACGATCTCGTAATACGTACCATATCTACATCTGATTTGTATACTTGCGAGTTAAAATCATTTAAATCAAATTGGTTTAAATTAAAACATCAAGTTTTTGGCGCCGTTGCCAGGGACTGTTTCAGTCCAATTGGATTTAGGATTCTCTCTTATCATAATTCATAGCCTTAGGATTTTACTAACTTTAGGTGAAAGTTTTTTTTAATTTATTTTAGAAACTAACCTGTTTCCTATTTTGTAGGGTCCTGACTTGAAATTTGGTAATCCCTTTCTAAATTCTCTATTGTTTCTAATTTCTATTTTTAGAATTAGGGCTTTCCTTTTTAGAAATTTTCTATTTTCTAATTTTAGATTTAGATTCTTCTTTTAAGTAGCTTTTTATTTTCTAGTTTTAGAAATTTTTTCCCTTTTTAGAAACTAACTTAGCTTTTTTGTTCTAAGATTAGAAACTTTCTTTTTTTAGAAACTAACTGTTACTTAGGATTTTTTCTAGCATTATTTTAGAATTTTTTTTTTTTTTTTTTTATTTTTACAGGAATTGAAGAAGGAAACTGCTAAATAAGATTGTCTTCAAAAGGAGGAGCTCCTAAATCTTTAGACATCGATCATCTTTTTTTTTGGGTTCTTTCTTCCAATTCTTGTTTACATAGCTTTATCTTGTTTTAGGAATTCATAATTTTTAGTTCTAGTTTTATTTCTCTTAGGTTGCATCGTAGTTTAGTTATCTTTCTTACATTGTAATGGCGGACGAGAATGGAATTAAAGTGCTTAGAGATTATTCAGCTCCTATCCAATTTAATGCGCCTTCATGCATAGTGTTGCCAGCCACCACGACAGCACACTTTGAACTTAAACCAGGGGTCATACAGTTGTTACCGTCTTTCTATGGTTTACACAAAGAGGATCTATATCATCATATAAAATAATTCCTAGACATTTTCTCTACCTTTAGGTTTCAAAACTTCTCAGATGATTTGATCCGTTTGCGCCTTTTTCCTTTTTCTTTGAAGGATAAGGCAAAATCTTGGTTGAATTCTCTAGGAGTTGGGACAATCACTACATGAGATCAACTGTCTAAGAAGTTCTTAAATAAGTTCTTCCCTGTTCACAAAACGAATGCTCTCCGTAGAGAAATCACTAATTTCACACAAAAAGAGGGCGACCACTTTCATGAGTGTTGGGAAAGATGGAAGGACTTGCTTCTTAAATGTCCACACCATGGTTTTAAGAAGTGACAACAAGTTTAATACTTCTATGATGGTTTGACACCCCAAAACCGTCGCATGGTTGATGCCACCAGTGGAGGGTCATTCATGACCAAAAATGATGTTGAAGCATGGAATTTCTTTGAAACCTTGTGTGAAAATTTTCAGCAGTGGGACTACTCAAATAAAGGTGAAAGAAGTCCCCAACTACCAAAGAAAGGTGGTATATATGAGATAGGAGTCACGTCAGATCTTTATGCCATAATTGATAGCCTGACACAAAAAGTTGATGCTCTGATGTTGAATAATGGACCTCCACAAACAACTCAAATCGAGTCATATGCCATATGTTCTAATCCTGGCCATCCTACGCAGTCATGTCCATCCGGTGCAACATTTTCAGAATTTCTCTCTGAACAAGTACATGCTATGAACACCTTTCGGAGACCTGGGAATGATCCTTACTCAGACACTTACAACCCAGGGTGGGCTAGGCATTCAAATTTTTCTTGGAAAAAAGGACCACGACAAGGAGGACCATCTGAAAATCCTACTATGCAACATTACCCACAAATTGGCAGTCAACAACCTCAGCAATTTCCGCAGTATCAACAAGTACCTCCACAATCTAGGAAACCATCTCTTGAGGATACACTCAATCTTCTTATGCAGAGTTCACTTCAATTTCAAAAAGACACCCAACAAAATTTTCTAACTAACCAGCAAAGATTACATGTAAATGCGCAATCTATTGCCAAGCTGGAAGTACAGTTGGGTTAACTTGCTACCACATTGAGTGAGAGAGAGAAGGGCAAGTTCCCTAGTCAACCTGTGGCATATCCAAAGGGACAGTATGAGATTGACTCTAACTCAAACTAAGAACAATATCATGAGCAAGCCAAATCAATCATTACCCTTAGGTCCGGTAAACAGATTGAGAACAGAGTATAGATGCCTAGGGGAGAATCAAATTCCAAATCAGATGATCAAAATGAAGCGGAGAGACATACTAGTGCATCCAAAGTCCAAAAGCACTCTGACCCTCCAGAAATCACTCCTGTGCCATCTTATGTGCCTAAAGCACCTTTTCCTCAACGTCTGGCACCAGTAAAGAAAGGAAACAGCTTTAATGAGATATTGAAGATGTTTAAGAAAGTGCAAATTAACATTCCATTGTTTAATGCTATCAAGCAAGTCCCTGCTTACGCTAAGTTTCTTAAAGATTTATGCACTCAGAAGCGTAAGATGCATGTTCACAAGAAGGTCTTTCTTGCAGAGCAACTCAACTCCATGATTCAAAACAACACCCCTCCTAAATTTAGGGATCTAGGAGCTCCTATCATTTCTTGCGTCATAGGAGATCATAAAATTGAGAAGGCATTGCTTGATTTAGGGGCGAGCATTAATTTTTTACCATATTTTGTATATGAGCAGCTTGGACTTGGTGAGCTGAAAGCAACTAAAATAACACTACAACTAGCTGATAGATCTGTCAAGGTGCCCCGTGGTGTTATTGAGGATGTGCTAATCTAGGTTGATAAGTTTTATTCTCCAGTGGATTTCATCATTCTAGATACTCAGCCTGTCCAGAATCCTACTAGTCAAATTTTGGTTATTCTAAGATGTCTATTCTTAGCCACATCCAATGCTATCATAAATTGCAGGGATGGAGTCATGAAGTTGTCTTTTGGTAACATGAAGATAAAGCTCAATGTTTTCAATGCTGGACAACAACTAGCAGACTCAGATGATTTATTTGAAGTGAACATGATTAAGAGTTTAGTGCAAGAAACTTTCATTCAATCTTCCGAAGACGCACTTGAGACTTTCTTAGCACATTTTGGAATGGATTTTGACATGGAAAGTTCCATCAAAGAAGTCAATGCATTGCTCGATTCTACTCCTATAATAGAGACTTCAAAATGGAAAGCTAAAGTGGAATCTCTTTTACCCTCTAAGTCTAAACTGGTTTCGTCTGTTGAGAAACCACCTGATCTTGACCTTAAACAATTACCTGACAATCTCGAGTAAGTATTTTTAGGTCCTTTTGAGACCCTACTTATCATCAAAGCTTCTAACCTCAAGAAGGAACAGGAGAGCAAGTTGCTTAAAGTACTTAGAGAATATAAGGCAACTATTAGGTGGATGATAGAAGATATAGAAGGAGTAAGCCCCACTATGTGTATGTCACATACTGTTCTTGAAGAAAGTACAAAAACATTACGTGAAATAAAAAGGAGGCTTAATCCTAACATGAAAGAGGATGTTCGAGCGGTGGTGCTTAAATTGTTGGATATTTACCCCATTTGAAATAGCACGGTTCAAGTTGTTCCCGAAAAGTTTGGGTTTGGTTAATCGAGATGTTTCTTGTCTGGCTGAAGACGTTAAACTTAGCGCTCCTGAGAGGCAACCTAGCTTTTCTTTTTATTTCTTTTTCCTAGATATTTAGTTTAATGTTTGTGGGTAACATTGCTGCAAACACTCACGAGACTACAACTCGTCCACTAGGGGCTACCTAGGGGTTTTAAGGCTTATTGCATACGCTAAATGCAATCGAGAGCACCTGCGAAAGTGGTATAGGTGAGATTTTCTTTTTGTGATTTTATTTTTATTTTGCTTTTGTTGATTTCTCTTTTGTGCTGACTCGCTTTTACGTTGATATTTTTGGGAAAGCCTCTTGATTCTCCGTTCAGGTACTATCTTTCCATCACTCCTCTTTTTCTTTCGTTGTCCTATGTGCATTGCATGCTTACATCTTTTACATTGAGGACAATGTAGATTTTAGGTTGGGGGTGGGAGATTAGGTTACCTAATCAGTATTTTCTTGATCTTGAGTAAAATTGTGAAAATTTTAAATTTTTAAATTTTTTTAGAATTTCTTGTGAATTTGAAGTGATTTTGAATGATAGTTGTGATCTTAAAATTAAAAGATACATGATGTTGGTAATTTATGACTCTTGGATTCAGTTGTCTGTTAGATTTCACAATTAAGTTTAAGTTATTAATCCATGATTAGAAGTTGTAAACATTGATTGAGTCATGATCTCACATATCACATCTCACTTACACATTTAAGGATTAACTTGGTAATCATTAAACATGAAAGGAATCAGCCTGGAAAAAAAAATTGAATTGAAAGGGTAAGTCGCATAATCTTCACCATAGGTTTGCTCCCTATGGGTGTAGATTCGATTCCCTAAGGTTGATATTTAGAGAAAGTTAGGCGACAAGTTTTCACTATAGGTTTGCTCCCTATAGGTGAGGATTTGATTCCCTTCCTTGGTGTTACTGTTCAGATAAAAAAATCAAAAGCTGATAGAATGGAAAGTTAATATGTAAGGCAAGTGTTGGTTTCAGTTTTGGTTGTCATGAATGTTGTTGTTAATTACCAATGATATCATGAAAATGACAATTGGATCTCTTAACAGTGATAACCCGAGATCGCATTATACACTCATGGAACTCAATGTTTAGAATTTTCTAATTAATGGATTAATATTTTGAACTTGATTATGAAGTTTACCATAAGCTTGATTTCAGGAAAAAAATTCCACTCACCATTTATGAATCTTAGAATTTTCTCATCTCAACTGTTTGTTCACAAGTCGCTCAAGTTTACAGGAATTTTCTTTTATTTCTGAAATTATTTTTCGCATATTTTGCTCGGGACTAGCAAAATGCTGGTTAGGGGTTGTGATGAGGGTCAAATATTGCATATCAGACCCCAATTATTGCCTAATTTTACATATATGATAATGCTTAATGCCATATTTTAATTATTTTTTTAGTACAGGATGAAATTAAGAACATAAATTGAAAAATGATATTAAAAGCATGGATTTGATGATTCGAAGTGACCAGAGTAAGGGACGAACTCCAGAGGGCCAATATTGAAGGATTTACATGCCAGGGATCCGAGAAAATCGAGCCGTTCACGTTAAAGAGGCCCGAAATTGGTGAAGAATGTAAGATCACATGGTTCCCGCCATCTGATTGGCTTGAAACTTCATACATGGGATGAGGGCCATAAATTAACCATACATAACAAATTTCAGCCCTCGGATCACTATGGAAGTGCCCCAATGGATAGATCATCTCTTTAATGCCTAAGAGGGGCCCACCTGCTACTGGATATGCCTCAATTTTGGATTCAATGCCTTAAATGGGGAGACCAATTAGATGGACGATGCAGATTTCTCATAAATATTATAGTGGACCCCACACTATGGTGGGTGTACACCATGCACATGTAGCTAAGCCGTGCACCGGACGGCTGAGGCGGTCAGCAAAAGTGCTGACCCGACCTCCTCAAATAAAAGGAAACTTCAGTTTCCTGTTGCGGAACGGACATCCCTGGTCCATTTTTTAGATCGTACTGGGCCCCACCCATCACCTGTACGACTGATCCAAGTCGTCCATATTGTAGAGGGCATCGAAGATATCAAACCCGTGCTGATATTTTGTGCTCATGCATGTACACGTGTGCAGTATAGAGGCCACAAGTGGACTACTCTGCAACGTTCAAATATGATCTTTCTGTGATTTCTTCTCTGGGACGCATCAATGGACGTTCAAAACCACCCATTCTTGACTGAAATTTCCTCATAAATTCAATGGATGGGGTGGATTCGAAAGTCCTAGTCTTCTCCTTGATTGAATTTTTCACATTACTCTCAGTTATTTTTCATAGATTTTTGTTATTAGTTTGCTAAAATATTTGTTGGATTAGTTAAGAAGAGTTGTAAATTTCAAATTGTGACAACCAGTCCTTGTGGGAACGATCTCGTAATACGTACCATATCTACATCTGATTCGTAAACTTATGAGTTAAAATCATTTAAATCAAATTGGTTTAAATTAAAACATCAAGATGCCTCACTCCCTTTTAGTCGACTTATTTGTAAGATCACCCAAAACTTCAGCTTCAAACTCCATAAGGATAATGTCACCCCAATCCACCTCATCAATGAAGCCACACTCAACAACATGGGCATAGGCCCCAGGCAATGCCAAGCAAGACTTGATGAGTATGAGGATGATATAGAAGAAGAAACTAAAGAAGAGGAAGGAAGTGAAGAGGTGGTTGTTAATGGAGAAGAGGATAACAATGAAGAAGAGAATGGCAGTGGAGAAGGAAAGTGGTGAGGAGGAAGAGCAGAAAGAAGAAGAGGAGGCCCAAAACTCATATGGGAACCTCCTACTACACATGGAGACCACCATGATTAGGCCACCTTAGAAGCACGCATGGCTAAGATCAAAGAGAATCAGGCTTACCTGAAGCAAAAATTCAAGAGAATGTCACACACCTTGAAGACCCTCCTGTGTTGTATGCAGGATAAGGGTGCACCTCCACCTTCGACAGAGTCAGGGGACTAGACATGTGCTATTGTTGTCTTCTAGTTTTCTCCATTTCTTACTTTTCTATGTAATAGATTTAATTGGCTTAGTTTGGTGTTAGGATAGTCAGTGTGAAAGCCTTGTTTAAGTTTAGCTCACATGCATCTTCTGTCATAATTTATGTAATACTACATCTCATGTATTGTGACAAATTTTGACTAAATAAAATGCAAGAAACTTCTTTTTATTTGGAATGTGTAGATTTATTCAAAAAGTGGGTAATATTATCCTAATCTCACTCATGTTGCACCCTATGTTGTATATAGGGAATGCCTCCTAAAAACATTCGGAATATAACACGCCTCGCACTTGGCGGAACGATTAATGGGGCACCTCCCCTTAACGATAGCCAGACAGACCCTAGCTTAGTCCCGAATTTTGAGACAATGCTGGATTCACAGCCGGCCACTGGCCCCACTAATGAGCCAACACCTTGTACACCATCGGTTTTGGAATAGAATCATGCGTCTACGTCGACACCACACATGCCTCAGGTGGCTTCTCCTCCTAATAGGTTGGAGCAGATGATGCTCCTAATGTAGCAACAACAACAGTTTTTAGCCACTAGTTCGGGGGCCATTGCCCAGAACATGAATATGGTACCGCCTATGCCATCCGTGCAGCACACTGGAATGATGAATACGAGTGGCCTATTTGAGCACTTTCAACGCTTCCATCCTCCAAATTTTGTGGGTACTCACCACCTAAGGAGGCAGAGTATTGGTTGGATCATATATCTAAGATGTTGAAGTCGCTGTACTGTACTGAGGCAAAGTAGGTGGAGCTAGTTACGTATATGTTTGAGAAGGAGGCAAGTCTGTGGTGAGACAACATCCTACGAACTGTCCCCGTAGGATATGTGTGGACATGGAACGCGTTTAAAACCCGTTTCCACGGAAAGTACTTCCCCCTCACTTACCATAATGAAAAGGAGGGTAAATTTCTTTGCCTTCGACAAGAAGGGATGACAGTAGCTGAGTACGAGAACTGCTTCACGGAGCTAGTCAGATATGCTCCATTGATCCTGATAGATAAGCCAATGAGGATGCGGTGATTTTTTGAGTTTTTGTGGCCTGATATCTGAAGTAAGATGTGTTGTTGTAATGCCCTGAAATTCGGGGGTCGAGCATAACTCAGTTCCCAAGTTCCAAAACATCACTTATGCAACATTTTTTATGATGGATGAATGTTGTCTGTATTGTCTGTATTAGTGCATTAAACATGAAATAGATTATGCCAAATCAACAAATTATAATCCAGTGACAATCTGAAAATGTAAGCGGAAGTCTGAAATACATATATGAAGCAATATAAGTCCTCGAAATACAAGTGCTCTGCCATGTCAATAAGTACACGTCTTATTTCAAATTACATATAACAAAATGTATTAGTTCTCTAAAAGTGAAAGCCCTGCAGCCCCGTCGAACCGGACATAGCTCATGCGAATCCACCCGAAAACTGCATGAACAAGAATGCCTCCTCGTCCTCATCAAACTCTAGCTCTGCCTCAAGCGGCGCAAGATCATCTATAGCTAAATTAGAGTCTAGTTGGTGTTTAAGCACCGTCCCAGAACGTGGGAGTGAGTGATCAACTCAGTGGAACTATACAGCAAAGGTTTACATGTTATCAATTCAATCAAGTAGTAATGATAAATCAGTACAATCAAACATGTCTTAGATACTCTTCTTAATATAAAGATGATATGAGAAAATGATGCATGCCCTCACCCAAACTCCCTCTTGCAACAACATCTAATGATCGCGACATGAATCACTACCACTGTGCTCTACACCAACGCCAATGACACATGTAGTGTGATGTTATGAGCATGATTACAAAGTTCTTATTAGTCCTTTTCATACAACAGGATTGGGAAGCTAAGGTATCTCCCCTTATATCAATACCCAAACAATGATCCATTCTAGGGTTGTCAGTCCTAGACAATCTCATACGATATTGTAGTTCTAGATCACTGTAAAGGGCTCATCATCAATCAATATAGGTCTAGTTATATCCTATATACTACAATAAGGCTCGTCGCCCCAATGCAGTTTCAGGATATACACGAGGTCACTACAAAGGGCTCGTCACCAATCAATGTAGGCCGACAGCTCGAATATAGTGTCCCATACCACCATAATCAGCTCACGAGTCTAGGTTGCTCACTGGTCACTACGGGGAGGCTCATTGCCCCAGCTTAGGCCGAAAGCTTGACCACGGTGTCCTATACCACCATGTTTGGCTCATAAGTCTTAGCGGATTGAGGTACCATGGTTAATAGGATTTCATTAGTGAGTTTGGTACCTTAGATTCAAATAGTAGTGTCCAAACATGGTGAACCTATATCGGTCAATTGGGTTAGTTGATAAGCTCAACTAGGCCAAGCACATTGAGTTGATCGACATGAAATGCATAAGAACTCCGTGTGGCCTAACCACTGTCGAACATCCCAAGTACGACTCGGATTCGTCGAACACATCCTGTGTGGAAAAAATAATCTCAATCACCAGTTCGAGAACAATTACCAATTACCTGGACTGTAATACAGTCCCACCTATGTACAATCTCACTAATGAACATTTAAATAAAATCCTACATTCATACGAACATGTTATGAAATATAACTTAAACATGGATACAATACATGGAGGAAATCATACACATAGTTAAACAGTTCATGGAGGAAATCATACACACAAGTAAGGAAATTGAGATTCATATCTCAACACCCTTATAAATCATACTTTACTAACCATTAACTCATTCAGGCATTTATACAAACACTTAGACTACACTATTCAACATACATCACGTATGTCGGCCATATTATATATTAGGGAAAATCCTTTTGCCAAGGAGTTGTCGTATACATAACAATCATGTACTAACGACAATTAATTATGGCAATCACAACATCAGATTTCATATGCATACAAACATTTCAACATACACATAAAACACTCTATTTACAACATAAGTTATACATATACGTAAAACAAAATAGATAGCGCATTTGGCATGTGTAATAACATCCACGTCAATAATAAATCATTATCTAACATTGAAAATCTTGAAAACCATAACTTAAACGTATATAGTCTGCACCTTAAGCCGAAAAATGCGTAACGGATATGATTTAGACGATAAGTCTTCGTCAATGGCGGATAGGAAACCTAAAGTATGAAATAGGTTAGCTACAACAATACTTAGACTATTCTAAGCTCTAAAATAGGTTAGGGTTTGATTGTCTTACCCAAAATGGAATTATAATCGTTGGAATAACTATTCAGACAGATGGATTTGGTGGTAGAGAAATTGGGAAGAATCCTAAGATGAAACACCAACTTCTCTCTCATTTTCTCTCTCTTTTTCTTCTCTTTCTTAGCTAGGGTTTGGAAATTCGCATGGGATATGTGAGAGAGGGTTTAAGGCCCTTATATAGGCTTAGAAATGACGAAAATAGTCCCATGGCCAAGGTATACTTAGGTTATAACCAAATTGGGCTTATTCCGATCTAACGGAACATTTCTGGAGGTCCTCTTATTGAATGCAGTCGGACTTAAGCTCACTAATATAGGATTTAGGATAAGATAAGTTTTCAGTCCGATCGTGTTTCCAAATCGACCTTGGCGGACCAGTTTTAGTTTAACGGTCACCGAAACTCGATCAGGGCCATAAGTACATAGGCATGTGTGGGACATTTCCCCTGATCCGAGGGTAACTTTGGGTCAAAAACCAACGGTCAGAATGCTTAAAATTGGCACGCAAGAGACACGACTCAGATTACTTAAATTCATATTTATTTTCATGAAAACCTTCACTTTCTCACACTTTTCACTGCATACTCAAGAAAATAGTCTCAGGACATCGTTTGGACTTAATTTTTGAGGTGATTGTCAAGTCCAACTAGGCGGTCATAAATGTCTAAGTTTATCACTATCGGACTTTCGACGTGCGGTCCAGGTTCGATACGAAGTTTTTGAATGCTCTCGAGAGCAACTGGATTTAGGGTTTACTCCTAGATTTTAGGGTAATGTAGCGTTAACAATTTATAGGTTTTGGGTCTTACAGATTGTATTTAAAGTGGTTGGTGCTAATTTCACAGGTAATCTAGTTTAGCGCTAGTTAAGTCATGTTAAATTTATAAAGGATTTGGTTCTTAAAGATTTCTGCTAGAGGTGGTACTTGGATCTTTGTACAGATTTTTCCAGGATGTTACAGTTGTGCTAGCATTCCCAACTATGTTGAGCTAGTGAACATCCCTGCGAGCTGAGCAGGATGGAGATAGATTATCCCAAACACGTATACCCATAGGCCTAAGGCCTCAACCTGAATTGCCGAATCGACCATTCCTTGGCAAGAGGCTACGTGCAGATTCGCCTCCTAGGCTAATGGCTCCAACGACCCAACCAAGGTGATCAGATCTTTAGTACATCTACTATAAGAAGGGGGGGTCATACAAACACCTATTATTTTACCAAGATGAGGGACAACAGATTTTTGCCGCCTCAGAAGATCAACCACTAGCTGCCACAGGCTATTTCAGCTTCACCTCTACGATCCGTGCCACCAGCCCAGCCATCCAACCAACCTCTCATGTCTCGAATAGGACTCATCAATGACCTGTGGCAGTGCAACCCAATCATTCTCAATAAGCGTGTGTACATGCACTTGTAGTTGAAGAATCTGAGTCAACAACTGTAGTGCTTTTAGCCTTTGAAGTCACTGCCCAGATTTAAGGTACACCTATATTCTATTGGTGGACACTAGGTCCACTATTTCGATAATATCATACTCTACAGTTAAGTGCTTAGAGCTGAACACTATCCCTATGGATGGGGTGAGGTCTTTACCATAACAAGGACCTTCTCCATTGCTACTAAGCTTTGTAAAGATTGCCCGATAAACTTAGGAAGCAGAACAATGTGCATTGAACTGATCATCTGTCACGCCCCAAACTCGAAAACCAGGCTCACAGAATTCCTGATTATCGAATCTGGCATCCAAAGCCTCCGTAGAACCCCATTCTTGGTTCCCAGCGCCCATTCACCAAGTTCCGATCCTGGGATGCTACGAGGAGGATTTTTAACATCAGTTTGATTCGTAATAAGCATAACCAAAGGCATAACCCTCAAAAAACAACCAAAAACTCCATTACATTCATCCATCACCCATCTCTCTCTCTCCCTTTACAATCTCTCTCACTTCTTTCACGCCCCAAACTTGAAAATCGGGCTCACAGAATTCCCGATCACTGAATCTGGCGCCTACAGCCTCCGTAGAACCCCATTCTCGGCTCCTAGTGCCCATTCACCAAGTTCTGATCCTAGGATGCTACGAGGAGGATTTTTAGCATCGGTTTGATTCGTAATAAGCATACCAAAGGCATAACCTACAAACAACAACCAAAAACTCCATTACATTTCCACTATGATAAAAACTTTATAAGTATAATGAGCATAAAGGAAAATACAATGATTGTGGGTAAAAACTCCAAGTTGATCTGATATGCGCTCCTGCCTCAGCGCTGCTGCGATCTAGCATCACCTGCACGCAACGGTCATGCATAATCTTATAGAAAGCTTAGAGGGTGGTGAAAGTATGTGCACAAGGTAATAATATGATCATGCAATATTAGAGTAATGCGGAATATGTTGATGGATCCATGAATACCATTAGCCGTATTAAGGTTATGCGATGCAAGACATGAATGATGTCAGCCATACCAAAGCTATGTGATGTGAGATGCAATTCATGCATACGAATCCTCATCTAAGTCCACATATCAATACAGCTCAGATCTGGAATATCACCAGGGTCTAGTACACTACAAGCCAGATTGTCGCCCCATCGCTCGCAACAAGGTGAGTGGAAGAGACCTCACTATCCGTCTACCAATATCGGGCTCGACTCGTCTATAGCGGACCCATTCCTCGAGCTGGTCAAACTCAGCATAACTTTTTCTCCTCCTCTCGAATGAGTAAGGCTATATCCCCTTCTAATCAGTGAAAAGCATGGTCTTCTGGTAATTGACACTCAGCACTCGTGCACCCACTCGGTCTAGACATTAGAGTAACCTCTTGGTACCATAAGAGTTTAGGGACTTTCACCCAAGGATATCTATAGCACCCCATGTAGATCAAGATTTTCGGTATCCAACCCTGGTAACTATGATACGCGAGTAAAGGCTATGGCCCTGATGTCGTTAGGGTGTACAGTAACCATATCACACAATGTAAATGTATGAATCACACTATCCAGTCATGCAGTAATCTTACGCGTGTCGTGCACTCATGTAGGGCATCACCTCCTATTTGGGAGCCCGTAAACAATCTGCCAGAAGGCATATGCTATGATCAGTCACTCCTCATTTCAAGCATACATATGACGCGTGTAAGCATGAATCATGGGACTATACTAAACGTGTTATATGGTGATGTATCCTGTCCCTAATGAATAAGGGCCTAGATGGCCTACACACTACACGTATGGCCTATCAATGGGCCCTAAGGAGAGCTACAATGTGGACATTTAAGCAACATTGTATGTACAATGTAGGCATCAAACCATCATTGCTCCCAAGGCATAGCCCGCTATAAAGGTCAACACATAACCACGGTGGAATCACATTATAATGGGCCTTATGTACCTCCCATTAGGCCTCGACCCATGGGCCTCCAATACATCCAATGGGCCTCATATATATTAAAGTGGGCCTCAACAATGGCCACAACTACATCAAGAGGGGCCTCAATAATGGGCCTCATAAATTCCCAAAAATGAGTCATATTGAAGGATCATTTGGACCATACCATAATAGCAGTAGGGATAATAATTTTCACTGCTGAATAAATCACAGGGCCCACCATAAAGTTTATTTTTCACCCAATCCAGTCATAAGGTTTAAAAGACCTGGATTAAGAGGGAAAATAAATATCATACTGATCTAAACCCTGTAGTCCAAGGGTTTTAATGGTGGATGCTTCTTTTCCACTATTTTCCATAGTGTGGTCCACCTGATCCTAGATCTATCTCATTTTTAGTCTCAAGCCTTAGAACCGGCTCACCAAATGGATGGGCGATTGGATTACCCATATACAGCAGGTGGGGTCCACACTTGCCAAAAAGGGTAAACAGCTTAGATGACATATAATCATCAAGAAAGGCCCACCGTCCAGCCATTTGGACGGTGGGATACAAAAACATACATTACGGTGGGGTCCAAGCCACTGCTGTCGTTATCAGTAGTGGGCCCCACATAACTTGGTGGCATCGACACATCAGCCATGTGCTGATGTGTGGTACCCAGCCGAACCGCTGGATAGGTGTGTCCCACGTGGGTCACCATAATATATGCTATATAATATATTATATTAATATATATATATATATATATATCTTTATTTTGATATATTACTTTATTTAAAGGACAACCAGCGTCCAGATAGATGACCGCTGGATGAAAAACATATACACAAGTGGCCCACTGTCCATTTCACCACTTGCACATCACAGTGGGATCCACCATAATACGGACGGTTTGGATGGGGTACCACCACACCTAGGACCCCAGAACCTGCTGATGTTAAATGGGTTGGTGGGTCCCCCCATCTGAATGGTTTGGATCTCATGTGGGAGCCACAGATCTTGCTGGCGTTGAGAGCGAGAGAGTGAGAGAGAGAGAGAGAGCTGCTTTAATGAGCAGCTTAGCTGCCTTTTTACCACTTTTTTTAGCTCTGCAACAACAACAGAGATGGGTCCCACGTAGGGCCCACCATAATAGCATATATATATTATATATATAATCTAATATAATATATAATATATAATATACATAACGTCCAGGCTGTGGATGGCTTGGACAACAACATACATCACAGTGTTGCCCCACCCGTGGGGTGCGCCCCATCATCCTTGGATGGTGGATACTCCACATGCACCATGGTGTGGCCCAACAAATGGGTGGACGACGTGGCTAGGATGGGTCCCATGGACCCGCTAACCTCAGCGTTGTAATGAGGTATCTTTCACTCTGTCTACCACTTGAGCTACATGTGTGGGCCTCACGTAGAGACGAGGTATCTCCACTCAGTCTGCCAATTGGGCTATGGATTGGGCGTGGAAATGGGCCCCACTAGTACAAGGTCCCACCGTCCGGGTGCAATGGACGGTTTAGATAAAGCACATACATCATGTTCTGGCCCGTTTAAGTGGGCGGAGGACGAGAGTGGGTCCTATGGACCCCACCGTCAACACACTTCTCTGTTAGCTACACCCATTGTCAGTACACACTCCATTTTAGCCACCTCACACAGGGATCAATGCCAAGACCTCAACGTGAAATGAGGTATCTTTCACTCAGTCTACCAATGAGCAATGGGGCTGGGTGGGCCCACGTGGATCACACTTCACTGGCAGTCACCCCCACTATTAGCCACCTCAAGGTGGGCCCCCTTTATGGACGGTTGGGATGGCGTATAAACATCATGGTGTGTCCCACATAGATGGGGTCCATCGGTAGATGGCATGGATTGTATACACACATTAGTGGGCCATAATCATAGAAAGAGAAGGGAAAAAGAGAGAAAGAGAGATAGGAGACAACGGAGGTAATGGAGGTGCCCTGCCACTATGGGCCCCTCTCTATTACAAAATATACATCAAGGTGGGTCCCACTAAATATTGGCCCTTAATTAAATAAACGAATGAAAGATAAAAATCGAAGATCACCCATCGGCTTCTTCTTGCATCCTAGGTTTACTTAGCTCCTTAGCTTTGATTCCAACGGAGGAGATGAGGTTTGGATGGTTGAGATGGGAGGTGAAAGGGTAGGAAATGGACCACACACAAATCCCTTGGAATGTAGAATGGCTTGGATGTGTGAGGCTTTCTCTTGCTTGGGAATGAGTTTGAAAATGAGAGAGAGAGAAGGATTGTAAAGGGAGAGAGAGAGATGGGTGATGGATGTGTTGATGTGGTGAGTGATGGGTGTAAGAGCCTTTTTTTTTACTTTTGGGGTTTTTGGTGTAAGAAAGGTTTGGGCTTATAAGAGCCTTTTTGACTTTGGGGGTTGCTTAGGGAAGGGTGAAAGGTGATGTGTACTTGACATGATGGGATTGATTGATTGACTGATTGATGTGACAAATCGTAGAGATTCTCTCAGAATTCGCACGTGCGGCATTTTCCTCGCACTGAACGCTGGCCCACATCTCCCGACCAAGGTACCAGATCGGCATGGGAGTCGCGACATTGGAACCATGACGATGGCGCGGTTGCTATGGCACAAGTCTTGGGTTGAGTCAACTCGGGTTGACGGCGTGTGAATCAGCATCGCATGCAAATACCGATTAAGGGTCGAAGGTTGCCGGAATTTGACCAAGAAGACCAAGGAAGTCTACGGAACAATACGGTCTAGGATACGGGGCTTACATCGTCACCCCATTGTATCATTACGACATCATCCTCGTCACTGATTGGCTCACCGAAATGAAGGCAGAGATCAACTACGATACCAGATTGGTGACAACCCATGGACCCGAGGGCACGACCTTTACTTTCCTAGTTCAGGTCAGTTGGCCCTACCGCATAAGTCGTTATGCTTCCTTCTTGTAAAATGTTGATGGTCCGACACTTGGGGACACGCCTACAGTCCAATATTTCATGGACGTGTTTAAACGATACCTGGACTACCTCCTCGGTGCGAGATAGACTTTACTATCGACCTTATGCCTGGTGCGACACCCATTTTCATACTAACATACCGCATGCCTCTGTGTGAAATGGAGGAATTGAGGAGACAGATAGATGATCTACTGGAATCAGGTTTTATACAGCCTAATGTATCTCCTTGGGGAGAACCCGTATTATTTGTAAAGAGGAAAGACGGATCGTTGCAGTTGTGTATTGATTATCGCAGGGTGAATCACGTCACGGTTAAGAACAAGTATCCTCTGCCCAGGATAAATGACCCGTTTGACTAGTTGAAAGGGGCACAGTATTTCTTTAAGATATACTTACAGTCTGGGTATCATCAGTTGCGCGTCAGGGATGAAGATGTGCAAAAAACAGCATTCAAAACCAGTTTTGGGCACTATAAATTCATTGTGATCTTGTTTTGACTTACAAATGCATCAACCATGTTCATTGACCTCATGAATAGAGTGTTTCGGCCGTATCTGTATCGATTCCTCATCATGTTTGTAGATGATAATTTAATATACTCCAAGAGTCAGAAAGATCATAAAGAACACCAGCAAGCAGTCTTTGATACTCTTAAGAAGAATCAGTTGTTTGTACTTGCCGAAAATGCGACTTTTGGAAAGTGGAAGTCAAGTTTCTAGGACACGTGGTGTCCAAGGAAGAAATTATTGTGGACCTTACCAAAGTGGCTGTGGTACAGGACTGGGAACAGCCTGGTTCAGTAACAGAAGTGAGGAGTTTCCTCGAACTTGCCGGATACTATTGTCGATTCATTAAAGACTTTTCCAAGATAGATAGACCATTGTCTCAATTCACTCGGAAGGACCTTAAGTTTTCCTAGAATGAGAAAGCAGAGTAGCCTTTCAGGAATTAAATGACAAGCTAATGTCCACACCCATGCTAGTATTGTTAGAGCAAGGGGTCAAATACACTATATACACCGACGCATCTTGAGTTAGTTTGGGATGTGTACTTATGCAGAAGGATAGGGTGATCGCCTATACCGCACGATAGTTGAGGAAACATGAGGAAAACTACCCCATGCACGACCTGGAATTAGCGGCGGTCATTTTCGCATTAAATTTCTAGAGACATTACCTCTATAGGGAGGAGCTCGAGGTCTTTTGCGATCATAAAAGCCTCAAGTACATCTTTACTCAGAGAGACTTGAATATGAGGCAACGACGTTGGATGGAAACCTTGAAAGACTTCAAGTTTGAGGTGTCCTACCATTTTAACAAGGCCAACCTTATGGCCGACACGTTAAGCCACAAGAAGATAATTAAATTTGCAGCTATGATGATCATAGAAGAGTGGAATATGGTAGAGTTTGTGCGAGACTTTGAACAAAAGCTTATAGTTGAGGAGCCTTCTGAGATTGTCACACACATCTAAATGTAGCCACTTATTGATGACTGAATCATTGTGGCTCAGAAAGAAGATGAACTATTGGTGAAGATGAGAGAACAAGTGATAGTGAAGAATCTGAATGGAGAGTTAGCTCAGACAGAGGTTTACGATATGTGGTTGGCTATGCATCCTGAATCTCCATGACTTGAGAAGGGGAGTTCTTGAAGCTACTCACAATTCAAAGATGGTGATGAATCTGGATAGTACGAAGATGTATCGAGACATGAAGCGTTCATACTAGTGGGGCAACATGAAGGCCCAGATAGTAGACTTCATGTCTCATTGTCTCACGTGCCAGCAGGTCAAGGACGAACATCGCCAACCTCCTGGTTTACTTTAGTCCATGCCTATAGCTGAATGGAAATGAGATTTTATATCCATGGATTTCATTTTCGGATTACCAAAGATTAGAAAGGGGGCATGACTCCATTTGGGTGATTGTGGACCGATTGACAAAATCGGCTCATTTCCTCCTGATTAGAGTTTCAAACTTAGCAGATGATTTAGCTAAGCTATACATCAAAGAGATCTTACGGCTTCATGGAGTTCCTATGGAGATTGTGTCGGATCAAGACACACAATTCACGTCTATTTTCTGGACTTGGATTCAAGAAGTAATGGGAGTGCAACTGAAGTTCAGTACTGCATTCCACCCATAGACCGATGGGTAGATGGAACAGGTACATCAGATATTAAAAGATATGTTGTGAGCATGTGTGCTTAATTTTAAGGACAGTTGGGATGACTGTCTCCCTATGCCGAGTTTTCTTATAATAACAGCTTCCAAGCGAGCTTTGGCATGGCTCCCTATGAAGCTTTGTATGGGCATCCATGTCGAGCTCGACATTGTTGGGTAGAAGTTGGAGAGAAGAGTTTGGTTGGCCCAAATTTAGTACAGGCAACCTCTAAGAAGATCAACATTATCAGGCATCGACTTCTTGTAGTCTCTAGTAGACAAAAGAGTTACGCCGATTCCAGACGGCGATAGCTGGAATTTGAAGTCGGGGACCATGTATTCCTAAAAGTTTTCCCAATGAAGGGAGTCCTTCGATTTAGCAAGAAAGGGAAACTCACGCCGAGATTCATTAGGCCATTCCAGATTCTAGACCGAGTGGGTGTGGTAGCATACCGTCTCGCTTTGCCCACACCACACACAGGTGTGCACAATGTGTTCCACGTATCAATGTTGAAGAAGTATGTTCCTGACCCTTCCCATATTATCAAATGGGAGCAAGTACAACTGAGTGAACACGCTACCTATGTAATGCGACCAACACATATTCTAGATAAGAATGAACAGGTGCTACGCAGTAGATTTATCCCACTCATGAAGGCATTATGGACTCACCATACTGAGGAAGAAGCTACTTGGGAAACAGAAGCTGAAGTCCTTAAGAACTACCCTCAGATCCTCGAGGAGTACGAAAAGGTATTAAATTTGGGGATGAACTTTTTCTTTAAGGGGGGGTAGATTATAACGTCTCAGAAAAATCCGTACAAAGGTCCGAGTACCACCTCAGGAAAAAATCCTTTAGGATCGTATCCTGTAGAAATTTTTGGCAAAATTTAGTTAAGTAATAAACTAAATAATCAGTGGATTTAGCTCAAACCACTATTAATATAAATGGCAAGACCTAAAACCATCAAAATAGCTAACTCAACACTGCTTGAGAACCTACGAGAAATCCCAAAAGCCTGTTGCTCTCAGGAGTACATTGAAACTCTGTATCGAACTTGTACTGTATGTTGAAAGTCTGATGACTGAAATAATAGGGTTATATCCGTCTTACTAGGCTTAACAACCATCGCGGAAATCAAGCCCAGATAGTATAAAAAAACATACAACTTGAGCGCTGAGCATATCCATATAACTCTGGCCCCGATCATGTAAGTATGACCGTTGATCTGACACAGGTCCTTCATGGGCGATCAGCCCATCAGATCGCATCGAAAAAATAATATTGTCATAGGTCCATTGTCAGGGAACTTACCCTATGTCGTAAGTGAATAATGGGCCTCCTAATGTGCCCTGTTTGTCGAAAACAGATGCTCTTTGGTTATAAACTAAGTATACCATGGCCCTAGTTCCATTCACATCAGTTCTTGGCCTATATAAAGCCCTTAAACTATCCCATTCCCATTCCATACGAATTTCTCTAACCCTAGGAGAGAGAAGAGAGAAAAGAAGATAAAAGAGTAAGGCGAGAAGGGAGAAACAGGGAGATCATTGTTGAGATTCTTTCCCACGACTCCATGTCACGGATTCACCTCCTCACCTTGCTACACAATCGTCTTCGGTTACAATTTTGGTAAGAAATCCTAACCCTAATCTTGATTTAGGGATTCAAATAGGGTAATTGATGAAATATCTAACCTATTTCATTATTTAGGTGTCGTCGTTTCCTTTTCGGGAACATTGTGTTGAAACCGAGTTCAGATCAGGTATTCCGACGAAAGATGCGGACTATAAACGTTCAGGTTGTGGTTTTCATGGATTTTAATGTCAGCAATGATTTATGTCTGACTTGATTATTTTCATATGATCTTAGTTAAGACGTTTTCGACAAATTATATATGTGTGGACTGTGTTGAATATATGATGCATTCCATGTATTTGGTGAAATGTTTAAATGAATGTGAAATTGTGATTTGTGCTTGTCATGACTATAAATCTAGGATTCATGTTTTTTGTGTGTATCATGATCTCTTTGTGTAATGAATTGTTATACTTTATGTCATAACTAATCTAGTTTATGTAATTATTTATGTGTAGTCTAAGTGTTTGATAAAATGTCCAAATGGGAAATTATTGATTAATTATATTTAATAAGGGTATTGAGATAGGATTCTCAATTACCATATCTATATGTATAGTTTTCTTCATGAAATCTTAATTTTGACTACGTAAATTTATGAATGAAATGCAATGTTTGGTAACATGTTCAATATGCTTGATGAAATGCTTAAATGAGATATTAATTTAAATTGTTTGTCAAATGTTGATATGATTTTCACATATATATACATGCTACATCTGAGTAAGATTGGGACTGCAACGTAGTCCAGGCAATCGGTAATGATTTTCATTAAATGGCCGAGTTAGTCTCACCATATTTGATATGTTCGATGAATCCGGGTTGTACGACGATTGTCAATAGTGGTTAGGCCACGGGGAGTTCTTATGCGCTCCATGTCGATTAATTTGGCGTGTGCCCATACCAATTGAACTTGTCTAATAAACTGATGGGCCTATTATGAGTTTACCATGTATGGACATCACTGCTTGAATCTAAGGTACCACTTACCAGTGTACAGACCGGCTTCAACCATGATACCACAATCTGCTAAGACTCATGACTCGGGCATGGTGGTATGGGACACCGTGGTCGAGCCGTTGGCATACGCTGGGTGAATAGCCTCCCCGTAGTGACCAGTGAGCAACCCAAACTTATGAGTCGAATAGGCTGGTATGGAAAACTGTATTCGAGCTGTCAGCCTGCACTGAGGTGACGAGCCTCCTCATAGTGACTGCGAGTATAAACTCTTGAATTTTCCTATCCACTGCTTTTCATTAGGGGTGATGCCCTACAACTTGCCAATCGTATGTGGTTAACTAGGATTGACGACCCTATATGGATCTTTCAGTTTGGCTAAATGATATAAAGGGAGGTACCTTAGCTTTCCAAATCTGCTGTATGAATAAGCCTAATTAAGTACTTGGCTAACACAACCACGTACCGCATTGCATGTGCTTTGGCGAGGAAGTTGCACGTTTAGGGAGTTTTCCATGCGTGAATGCTGACAGACTCACTTTTGAGGGAGCTTCATGCGAGGGCATGCATAATTACTGCATATGACCCCTGCATTAATAAGAGTAGTTAGGAAATGCTTATTGTATTGCTTTATCATTACTGCTTGATTGAATTGATAACAAGTTAACCTTTACCTTATAGTATCACTGAGTTGATCACTCGTTCCCACTCTAGGACGGTATTTTAAAACACCAACCAGACTCTGTTATAGGTGTAGGTGATGAGGATGTTTATGCAGCAGAGTTGGACTTCGTAGATGAGGAGGAAGAGTTCGCTTATGTTCACCTCTCTAGCAGGTCTATGTAGACCTCGTGCTGCTTCGATGGGATTACAGGGATACATGGATTAGTTGGATACTCCACATTTTGATATTTTGTTTAGTTTGAACCAATATATGTATTAAATTTCAGCCCAGTTATATAATCACACTCTAGAGGTTTTTGAACACTTGCTTGTTCACACACACACACACACACAAAATATATATATATATATATATATATATATATATATATATATATATATATATATATATATATATATATATATATATATATATATATATTTCAGTCTTCCGCTTGCTTGAGTAAATTATATCTGGTGTATGATATGATATTTAGTATAATCCCTCTCATGTTTAATGCATTGATATGAACAACATCTAAACACCATTATCCATGTTGCATAAGTGATGCGTTGGATCTCGGGAGTGGATCTTTGCTCGACCCTCGAAATACGAGGCATTGCAAAAATCCTCCTTATAGGATCTCAGGATTGGAACGTCTTAAATGAGTGTCAGGAGCTGAGAATAGGGTACTACAGAGATTTTCAGCGTTAGATTCGACGATCGAAAATTTTATGAGCCCGGTTTCTGAGTTTGGGGCATGACAGCTACACTTTTGAAACCCAGTGTTATTTTACGATCTATAAAGATATGACGGTTAGATCAATTCTAAATGTGATCAGTGATGATTCCTAGGATCGTCATCCTGTCTTAGGTGAAAATCATCAGTAAGTTTAGTGATCAAGTAGCCTAATCATAGTGATTAAGTGATATATCGCCTATAGGAGTATCGAAAGCTAGATGATCGATGGGTCTGCTCATCCGAGTCTTAGAATTCAAGGTGGGCGTTCTTATTCATTCATCAAAGTGCTTAAAATCCTAAAATAGGTTTCTCTAATGACGTGATGGTCCATTTTGAGTAATAATAGATGGATCGCTTGATCTATAAGTGGGGATTTCTTTCAGCGGTGGATTTATATTAGGATGAATGTAAGCGTTCAAATGAGTTAGGTCTGAATTTATAATAAGTTATGTTGCATGATAACACCCGAGTACTGAAAAGTACGGGCCGTTATAACAATGTTGCTCACTACATAACTTTAATTGAACAAACTCAAAGAAATCTAGAACGACGCATATAAAAACTCGAGAATTTACAAGGACATGATGAAGGTGTTTCATGATTGGAACATCCTTTGGAAATCATTTACATTTGATCAAAAAGTCCTTCTGTACAATTCTTAGTTTCATCTTTTTCTAGGTAAGCTTTAATCTCGTTGGATTGGTCCCTTCACTGTTACTACTGTTTATCCTCATAAGGCCGTCAAGATAAAGAATCCAATGAATGACAATGTTTTCAAGGTAAATGGACATCGTTTAAAGCCATATGTTAAGGAGTTTAAATCAGAGGACATGTTTGTACCTCTGATTGATCAGGCATATCAAAATTGACTTCCTAGTCTTATGGAGGTCTAGTTTGTAAGTGTTGTGTTTTCTAGCTCTTATGATTGTCAAATTTTTATAGTGTCAAAACCTCTCAGAATCTATGTTTTTTGTAGCTCATCTACATATTGAAGATCATGCATCTCATGTGCAAGAACAAAGGTCTTTACCTCAAGAATTTCAAATGTAAGATTAAGCGATATACAAGTTCAAGTATAACACCAAGTAATAGTTCATTCTTTCAAGATTCAATAGTTCAAGGTGAAATGCAACTCAAGCTCAAGCTTCAAAGGATTTCAAATTCAAGCTTCGAAAGTACTTCAAGTTTAAGAATTAAAGCAAGTTAGGATATCAAGCTTCGTCTACTCCATGATCAACATCAACCTAAGTAAAAGAAGTTTTCAATGTTCAATATCACTTATAAGGTATGAATGATCCTAGATTGACCACAGGATAGGTCACATTTATTGCATACTTTAAATGGGTCACTACATAAGTGTATAGACTGTTTTCTCGACTAGTCTTAGCGTATGTTCGACTAGTCCTAGCACTAGCATGACTAGTCTAAGAAATTCCTTGACCAGTCTAAGGTTTGTTACTAATTTTCAGAATTTTCTATTATAGCCTTGACCAGTCCTGGAGACTGCTCGACCAGTCGAGAAGGCTTGACTCAAAGTCCAGCAACCAAATTGGGTCCCACATGACCAGTCGTGGGCATCGCTTGACCGGTCATGGAGGCCACTCGACCGGTCATGCGGGCGATTCGACTAGTCGTGGAACAACTTTATCTTATCCTGCCCAAATTTTTAAAAGTTTGTTGGTCCTTCTACTAGTCGAGTGAGAAGTTTCTGCACTTATAAATAGAGTATGATTTTCAGAGTTTTTCATTCAATTCAAGAAAAATTAAGACACCACTCTAAGAGATAGTTTGTGATATTCTTAAGCTATTTAGTGCTCATTTAATATTCTCTTTAATTAGCTTTTTTACATTTGATTTTTTATTCTACATTCCAATCTTATTTGAAGAAGGGATTGAAGTTTCCCCATTTCTTGGAATCAAAATCAAATCAAGAAAGCCCAAAGTGATTTAATATAAAAATCATTTAGAACTTAGAACCTTTTCATAAATGAGTGTGGACATTGAACATCTACGTTGAACTTCTATTCTGAATTGGTTCTACCAAGATTCATCAAAGGAGAATATCCAAATAAGTATTTTACATTTTAGTAAATTTATTCTTTTGGTTTCTTTGAGATTGTGCCAGGAAAAATCTCTGCTTTCTTTTGGTTTATCCGAGGTGATCCAGAAAACTCAGAGTGTGGGGTTTTTGAATTGTGTAAGCCCACTTGAAAGACACAATTGTGAAGGTTTTTGGTGAACCTTGAAAAACCTATTTCATAATGAATGCCGATATCCACTCTGTGAGGATATTAGGAGTGGAGTAGTTATGTGGTTGTTTTTCTAAACAGTTGGTGTACACACAAGCGATTTCTTCCCTTATGGTGAATGATTGATTATGATATTGTGTGGACATTGTAATTTCCTTTTTAAGCATTTGTGGAGAATGTTGTAATCTTTTTATGCAAGTGTGGGAATGTTGTAATAGCTTAGTTATTTTCTTTGCTATTCTATTCTTTATTACTTTGTATTAGTTTAAGATTTTGTTACCCAAATTGTTCTAGGAATCAGGTTGTCCTACCATAAACCATTGGTTTTTGGTGTAAGGTTATCATTAGAACAACATTTGGATTAACCTCTCAATATTTGTATGTTTGAGGTTGTTATTCATTTATGCATTGTTAGATTATTTGAGTGTTAATTTTTTTTTCCACATTTAATTTTTAATTTGGCATAGTCCTATTAAAGCCCCCCTCCCCTATAGGACTCATTACTCGGCCTTTTCAAGTGGTATCAAAGCCTAATAGCTCGCCTTATTTATTTTGGATTTATTTCCTGAGCTAATCGATCTAAGCTAACTTTTTAAGATGTCAAATTTTGATAGCCTTTCAGTCATTAGGCCTCCACCATTTAATGGCTCCAATTATGCTTATTGGAAAGACATAATGAAAATTTTCTTAAAATCCCTGGATGAGTGCGTGTGGCAAGCCACAATGACCAATTGGACCCCTCCTAACAATAAAGTGACTGGTACCGATGGATCTGTAACTATAAAAGTAACACCTTATTTTACTTAGACCAATCTTCAGAAAAGTGAGAGTAGTGCCAATATAAAGGCTCTAAATGTTATTACTTGGGAACTATCACCAGATGAATTCAAGAGAATTATATCTTATGATGTTGCAAAGCAAGCCCAGGATGTTTTGGAAATGACATACGAGAGAAGAACAATTGTCAAGAAATCTGAAGTCCAAATCCTCACAATCAAATTTGAGGAAATGCGTATGAAAGAAAGTGAAACTTTCATGGACTTTTATACAAGATTGAATGACATTGTCAACTGTAAGACCCAGATCCTAGCTCGTACTGTTCCGTAGGCTTCATTCTGGTCAAATTCCAGCAACACTCGACTAGTCTTGTCCACCTTCCTACTTCTCATCTCCACCATCCAAAGTCCATCTTAACCGTTGGAATAGTTTCCTTAGAATTATAGATCGTGTTGGCGCAAGAAGGAAGAGGAGATCGATGGTGAGTGATTCTATTATTTGATTTTGTGATTTGAGGTCCCACTTGTAGTTGGACCCATCATAATGTATGCATTGTATTGAGGGGCCCATAGTGGTAGGGCCCCTCCTCCAACCGTTTCTCTCTCTTTATCTCTCTTTCTCACACACACTCTCTCTCTCTCTTCTTGATTTTTTTTTTGGCCCACTTGACATGTATTAATCCTGGTCATCCAGACGATGCTAGACACACCTTGATGCGGTGGTGGATGCACCATGCTGGAGTGTGGTGTCCTCACCGTCCAACATCATGGGACAGTGGGACCCACTAGATATATCTCTGGCGTCCATTTGTCCACCGCATGTGGACCCCACCTGATGAGGGTGTTGTGGTCAGACCGTCCAGCCAGGACGAGACCCACCTTGATGTGAAATCTACACCGTCTAGCAGGTCTAGATGGTGTGACCTGCTTGATGAATGTGTAGTATTCACACCATCCGTTCATCCTGCTGCACACGTGGGACCCACCCACACACATTTACCCCAACCGTCCATCTGGACGCTGGTGCGTGGGCTACCACCGTGATGTGTGTCATCCACACCGTCCGTCCATCCATCTTTAAAAAAGGTATATAATAAATATATAATAAAATATTATTATATATATTATATTATATTATAATATATATAATGGTGGGCCCACGTGGGACCCACCATGATATATGTGTCTTATACATGCTGCCAGCAGCATGGGGCCTCACCTGGATGGATGTGTTTCATCCACACCGTTCAGTGGACTTGGGGCGCCGTTGCTGTGGCCTCTGCACCGATCAACTATGCCATACGTGTGGCTCACCTTGACGATGGGATGATCCAAACCATCCGTCCAGCAGGACGGTGGGTCCCTCACAGTAGCAAGTTACTGTACTGACGCAGCATGTGCTGTGGGGCCAGCAAATGTATGTGTTTTATACTCCATCCCTAGATGTGGGATCCACTCCACACGTGTGACACGTGTGGAGGTGGGACCCCACCTTGATGCATCTATTGTATATCCCAACCGTCTGTCCGTTTGGGAAGGGTGGGCCATTGTATCGACGTCAGCAAGTGGCCCATCAGGTGGTTGTGTTATATCCAAACCCTTCATCCGTTTCAAGCAACCGTGTAGGGCCCACCCCACATATGTTGCACGTGTGAGATGGGACCCCACCTTGATGTATTTATTTGATATTCACACTATCATTTAGACGGTGCTGTTGTGGTACCCACCTGGTCTAGTGCTACCTCCAGCACGTGGGCCCTAGTAAGATGTATGTGTTGTGTCCATGTGTCCAGTAGGATGGTGGACCACCTTGTTATATGTATTCTATGGGCACCGTCCATTTGTCTGGACCGTGGGCCCAGCTATGATGTATGTTTTAATCCCACACCATCCATTTGGACGTGGGATGGTAGGACACCACTGTGATGTACGTGTTTCTCCTGCACCGTCCAGTGGTGTCATGTGAACCACTCCTTGATGTATTTAATGTAACCACATTGTCCATCCCTCGACACGGGGCCCACCTTAGTGAGGTATCTGCCACACCGTCCAACATGGGCCTATGGGCGTACCGTGATGTATGTGTTTTATTCCGCGTTGCCCATTTGGTGGGGGTCATTTCCTGCGTATACGGGGCCCGCCTGTTATATGAATTAGGCCCATGTGATGGGGCCCACCTGGGTGTATGTATTCTATATTCACACCGTCCAAGGGCCCACCATTGATGCATGTATCACATATCTATACCATCTATTTGTGTGGCCCACCATGATGAATGTATTGTTTATCTATGTCATCCATTGATGCAGCCCACTTGATGTGTATTAGGCCCATTAGTGTGGCCCATTGATATAGCCCATTCGTTGTGTATTAAGCTTGTGTGATGGGGCCCACTTGCCTTGTATTTAAGGCCCATATGACGGGGCCCGCCTACTTAAATCTAAGGCCCATGGGTAAGGCCCATTGTGATGTATTTGGGGCTTGTGGGTTGAGGCCCATTATGATGTATTCAAGGCCCATGGGTTGAGGCCCATTATGATGTATTCAAGGCCTATGGGTTGAGGCCCATTGTGATGTATTAGGGCCTACGGGTTGGGGCCCATCATGATGTATTTATGGCCCATCTTGAGGCCCACCTTGATATTTATAAGGCCCATTGCAATGTGTGATTCCACCATAGTTTATGTAATGATGTTCATGGCAGGTTGTGCCTTAGGAGCAATAATGGTTTGACAACCACATTGTAAGAATAATGTTGGTTAAATATCCACATTATAACTCTCCCTAGGGCCCATCGATAGAACCCACTTGATATATTTGAGGCTCAAGTGCAAGGCCCACTTGTTGTGTATTCGAGGCCTGATGTGATGTATGTTGTCCATATGACGAGGCCGATGTGACATAAATGAGGCCCATCGTGATTGTATGTGAGGTCATGGGCCCACTATAAGTTTGACCCTATGTAGGTCACTCCTTGAGAGCAATATTGGTTAGATGTCCACATTGATGAGCAATGATAGTTAGATGTCCTCATTGTGACCTCCCTTTAGGCCTTATTAGGCTCATTCTCTTCATGGGTTAACCAAAATAAGTGGACCCCATTCACCATAGACGGATGGCTCCGTGCCATCAGATTTGATATAACCACGGTTGTGAACCGATCTTTATATTATGGTTGATCAGCTGTCCATTTATAGACCCCGCCTTGTTTATATGCTGACTGTCAGTGCAGATTATCGATGCTAATTATCAGTGCCGATTGTCAAGGCTGATTGTTGAGGCCGATTTCGATTGCCTAGGCCCATTGTGATGTATTCAAGGCCCATGGGATGCGACCCATTGTGACATATTTTTGGCCCATATGATGAGGCCCAACTTGATGTATAATAGGCCCGTGTGAGCAGCCAATTGCGATGTATATTAGACCCGTGAGAGGTGAGCCACTTGATATATATGTGGCCCACGAGTGAGGCCTATAGTGTTGTATCTTTAGCCCTTATGTGAGGCCACCAGTCCACTATATGTTAGACTCGATATGGGTCATTCCTTGGGGGCAATGTTGGTTAAATGTCTACATTGTCGAGGTTGATTGTCGATACTAGTTATTAATACCGATTATGAGTATGTGACAACATAGCATCATGATACATGCCCATACGCATCATCTGCATGTTTGTTATGAGATGTGGTTGACCATTGCATATGTCATTAGGCAGGTTGTTATGAGACTTCTTGATAGGCAGAGGTTATCTCACATGAGTGCATGATATGCGTAGGGTTGATGCATGACTGGATTGTATGACTCATGCATATTACATTATGTGTTGTGATTACTGTACGCCCTAGTGACATCAGGGCAATAGCCTCCACATTCATCTCGTGGGTGGCCAGATGGGACACCAAAAATGTTTGGTTCGAGCATCGGGCTGCCATAGCGGCCCTAGGTGAAAATCCCTAAAACCCTCTTGGTACTAGAGGATGCCCCAATGTCGAGATCGAGTGGATATACATGAGCGCCCGAGTGCCAAATACCAGAAGGCCTCGTCTCCCACTATGTCTTGGTCAGTTGGGAGGGGGTTTGGCCTTACCCGCCCAAGGGAGTAGGCATAGCTAGACTGAGTTAGACCATCTCGAGGAATGGGTCCGCTATCGATGAGTCGGGTAGGTATTGGCAGACCACTGGCCAGGTAGATAGTGAGGTCTCTTCCAGTTACCCAGTTGTGCCCTTAATGGGGCGGTAGGTGGCGTGGAGTGTACTAGACCCCGGTGATGATCTCAGAGAGGAACCATACTGATATATGGACTTATTGAGCAGGAATTGCATATTTATTCATTCACTATCCAATCGGGCTAATAGTGCGTAACTATTTATTACGTATACCTTCGCATGACAAGGATTTTCGTTGGGCGCACGACTAACCTGAGATCAGGAGTTTACCACATTGAGTGTAACTATCCAAATTTAGGTATGGGACTGGTTTGGATAGAAGTCCCTTGTGATGGATCCCGTAATCTACGATACTACGTACTATCATCCCGACCTCACACTTCTACTTAGTCATTTCATTCGCATCACATATTGCATCCACATCGCATATTACATTTTGGGTTGTTATGTTTCTATACTTATATGACCTAGACGGACTTAATAGGATTTACCTATCGCATTATACCTTCGACATCTAATATTTGACTCTTTATGACTTATTTGCATAGCTGATCTGTATTGTGTACTCTGATATTATATGACTGATGGACTTGTCAGTATTCCTGCTTACTCTGATATTGTATGATTTATGAACTTGCCAGTATTTCTTATATTGTATGATTTATGGGCTTGTAGTATTTTCGCTTACTCTGATTACTCTAATATTGCTTACTTGGTACTTACCTTGTGCACACACTTTCACCACTCACTAAGCTTTTTATAAGCTTATGCACGATAGATGCGTGTAGGTGGCATTAGGTAATGTCAGTGTTGAGCTTGGAGCATGCAACGGTCTTCTGGAGCTTAATTTTTTATTTTTATATTCCCCTTTCAGTCTTATACTCAAATGATTATATTAGTGGATATGTGATTATGATGTTGCCTTTATGATTCAAGAAATCTTGTGGTTATGCTTATTATGAAATAAATGTACGTTGAAAAATCCTCCTTCTAGGATCCCAGGATCGAAATCTGGCGTATGTATGCTGAGAACTGAGAATGAGGTACTACGGAGGCTGTCAGCACCGGATTTGGCAATCGGGAATTTTGTGAGCCCGATTTCTGAGTTTGGGGCGTGACATCAACTCTATGTGGGGTCTTGGTGATAGAATCCCATAAAGTAAAGTCTGTACAATGATATTACACTCACTGCCTGAATGGTTCAATTCAAAGGTGAATGCGATCCAGGAACTTCGTGATACGGATAATATGAGGGTAGAAGAATTAGTTGGTTCTTTACAGACTTATGATTTAAACTTTAAAGCTCCTAAAAGTAAATCTATCGCCCTTAAATCTTCTAAAAATATTTCTTAAGAAAATAGTAGCAATTCTGATTTAGAAAATTCTGAAGATGATATTATTCTTTTGTCAAAAAAGTTTTATAAGATTTTCAAAAGTAAAAAGAGGTTAATTTGTAAAATCCTAATGAAAAGAAAAGATCTAAATCTAAAACCTGGAAATATCTAAAAGACAGTTAATGTTACAACTGCCATGAATATGGGCATCTAGCGAATAAATGTCATAAAAAGGACAAACGTAAAAAGAAAGAAATGTTGGCTACTTGGGATGAATCTTCTTGCTCTAAAGCCTCATTTGAGTCAGAAGATTTTGAAACCGAGTTAGGTAATGAAGTTAAAGCCCTAATGACTCTAGTTAAGTTCACTTTTTTAGATAATGATGATTCAACTAGTGAAGAAAATCTGAATAGTGACCATGAAAATGAAGAAGATCTTCTAGATGCTTATAATGCCATATACAGGGAAAGTTGAAAAATTTCTGTAAAACTAAAACTTTAGAAAGAAAAGTTTTTAAAATTTTTAAAAAAATTTGATAATCTAGTCTTAAAAAAATCACATATTTCAAATTTCTTTAAAAAAACTAAGTGCAACTTAGATTTCAAAACCTCCCAAGTTAAAAACTTAAAATCTGAAAATGAAAAGCTAAAACTAGAAGTCTCTTCACTTTTGAGTTTAAAAGACACATGGAGGTATGCCCAAGGAGATCCTAAGTTAGAAAAACTCTTATCTGGATTCAGAAAATGTGGGGTTCGATCTGAATTGGGCTACGACAAAAGTATTCCTTCCAAACATAAGAATACTCCACCCAAATTTGTGAAAGGGGAGTCTTCTAACTCAAAAGGGAAAAGTAATAATTAAAATTATTCTGAAAATGCTAAGACTTTTCAAAACTTAAGACCTAAAAGAAACCATACCAACTATAAAAATCAGAATCGTAATCCTTTAGCTGAGAAAATTGTTGATTTACTTAAGGAGCTCTTAAAATCTAACTTAGTGGGTCGGTCTTATAACAACTACAAACATAAGACGACCAACTATACTCCTAAACCCAAATCTGTAATGAAATGGGTCCCTAAGGTTACGTGTTTAGTTGCCCACACCGCTTTCAAAGCTTCAAGCCACTCAAAGTGGTACCTAGACAGTGGATGCTCCAGACACATGATAGGTGACAAAGGTCTGTTCACCAATCTTAAAGACATGACTGATGGTTCAGTCACGTTTGATGATGTTACCAACTACAAAATTATTAGCCAAGGTACGGTTCAACTCTTTAACCTCCCTCTATTTGAGAATGTTTTATATGTGAATGGGTTAAAACATAATTTATTAAGCATCTCTTAAATATGTAATAATAATCATAGTATAAAATTCACTAACCAAGGGTACAAAATTTTAAATAAAAATGGTTCCGTAATATTAACTAGTCGGAGAACTTCTGAAAACTGCTACATTGAGTGATTCAAGCTCATTTAATCTATCGTGTTACATGGTCCATACTGATGAAACCGAATTATGACATAAACGCCTCAGACATGTACACTACCGCAACTTGTATAGATTGAGTAAAAGAGAGTTGGTAAGAGGTTTACTCAAAATATAGAAAATAGAGAAAATTTGTGGCGAATGCTAGATTGGCTAAAAAACTAGGAGTACTCACAACAGGTGAACTTTAATGCCACATATAAACCACTCGAACTTCTCCACATGCATCTCATTAGACCAACTAGAACGAAGAGTCAAGGAGGCAAGAAGTACATTCTAGTATTTGTTGATCACTTTACCAGGTACACTTGGGTAGTCTTCTTAAGAGATAAATTAAAGACTCTCAATGAAGTAAAAAGGGTACTTAAATGTATCTAAATAGAAAAAGAATCACAATTCTCTAAGATCCGTAGTGATAATGGTTCAGAATTTGAAAATAGTGGTTTTAAGAAATTTTACAGTGATTAGGGAATATCAAATGAATTTTCTGTGCCTAAAACACCACAACAAAATGGTGTAATAGAAAGAAAAAATAGAGTGCTTCAAGAAAAGGTGAATGTAATGCTAAATAGTATGAAGCTTTCAAAAAATCTTTGGGTCGAACCCCTAAATACTGCTTATTATATAATTAACCACGTTTACACTAGAAAATCAAATGGTAAATTGACTTATGAAATGTGGTTTGATAAAAAGCCTACTACCAAATACTTTCGAGTTTTTGGCAGCAAGTGCTACATTTTACGTGACTGAGAACATCTAGGTAAATTTGACACCAAAAGTGATGAATGGATATTTTTAGGGTATGCTCTAAATAGTCGAGCGTATCGAGTTCTTATCAAAAGGACTGGTGTTATTTAAGAGTCTATTGATGTGGTTATTGACGATCACTTGAATACACCTATCTTAAGTTTAGAAAATGATGAAGTTCTTCTAATTGATAAATCAGACTCTTCATCAATTTAAAATAACACTGAACTGAGGATAGTTAAGACCATCCATCTCATCAAATTTTTGAAAACCCTCTCACTGGTGTGCACATGCGTAGACAACTTGAAGATATGTGTAACTACATGTGCTTTACATCTCAGTTACAACCGGCTAATGTAAAAGAAGCTCTTACCGATGAAAACTAGATTGTAGCGATGCAAGAAGAGCTCATTCAGTTTGTTAGAAATGACGTTTAGTACTTAGTTCCAAGACTGATTGATAAACACATTATCGGAATAAAGTGGATTTTTTAAAATAAGTTTAATGAACTTGGTAATATTATTAGAAATAAGGCTAGGCTGGTTGTACAAGGGTACACTCAAATTTAAGGCATCGATTATGATGAGAGCTTTGCCCCAGTAGCTCGTCTTGAATCAATTAAATTATTTATATCCATTGCGTATTTTAGAAAGTTCAAAATATACCAAATAAATGTAAAGAGTGCACTCTTGAATGAAGATTTGCACGAAGAAGTGTATGTTGAACAACCTCCGACTTTTGAAGAACCTAAACATGCTAGTCATGTATATCGCCTAAAAAAGGCAATCTACGATTTGAAACAAACTCCTAGGGCATGGTATGAAAAGTTGACTAAGTTTCTACTATGTCACAACTTTATAATGGGAAGTATTGATAAGACATTGTTTGTAAGGAAACATAATGATTACATTTTAATAATACAAATCTACATTGATGATATTATCTATGGATCTACCTGTGCTAACATGACTGTTGAGTTTGCAGATCTTATTAAGTCTAAATTTGAAATGAGCATGATTAGAGAACTAAACTATTTCCTAGGGTTGCAAGTCAAACAGCTACCTGATGGTTTCTTTATTTCTCAAACCAAATATACTCTGAACTTAGTTAAAAAATTTGGATTTGAGAGTGGGAAATTTTTGATACTCTAATGAGTAGTACTTTATAACTCTTAAAGGACTCTATAGGTAAGAGTGTGGATCCTATGTTGTATCACAGTATGATAGGTAGTTTACTTTATTTAAAAGTGATCCGACCTGATATTGCATTTAGAGTTGGAATTTATGCATCTGACCCTAAAGAGTCACATCTAATTGTTGTTAAGTAGATTATTCAATATGTCACTAGTTTATCAAATCTTAATCTATGGTATCCACATGATACTAGTGTGCAATTAGCGGGTTATATAGATGCTGATTGAGTTGGTAATATAGATGATCGAAAATAAACTAGTGGTGGTTGTTTCTATATAGGGAATTATTTAGTTTCTTGGCTAAGTAAGAAACAAAGTTTCGTATCGCTCTCAATAGCTGAGGCTGAATACATTATTGCAGGTAATGCATGTACTCAGCTTGCATAAATGAAAAGAATGCTAAGGGCATGTTTAATTTCTGAGGAAATGCTAAATACCGTGTAAAAAAATAATGATTATTTCCCTGTGCATTTATATCTTACTTGATTTGACTACTTACTTTTTGACACAAAAATTAAGAATATTGCAAAATATCCATGGGTCACACTGTGATGCATTTTGCTTACCTACACCATTCAGATGATTATTCCAATTGAATTTGTAGCATGATAAAAAAAATGAGGCATATCCAAAACTCAAGTGGACCGCATCATACGAAAAAGGAAATTGAATACTGACCGTTAAAAACTTTGTGGGGCCACTGTTCCTTTTGGCATGGGCCACTTGAGTATTGAATTTATTTGATTTTTTATCTCATGCTTCAAAATATTGTAGTAAAACAGATGGACAGAATGGATATATCATGTGCATTATCATCCGATTCAAAAATTAAAGTTACATAATTTGAACTAATTTCAAAGACATGAATTCCTATGATTTTTCAAACACGTGAAACATGGGGAATTACCATTTAACGTGTATTTACCATTCCTTTGAAAAAATAAATAGGCCGTAAGCGATTACAGAATTGCACAAGATACTATGGTTTTATATTGTGATAATTCAAGCGCAATTAATATCTCCAAAAACCCAATACAGCATTCACAAACCAAGCATATTAACATTAGATATCACTATATTCATGAATTAGTGGAAGACAAAACAATTTCTTTGGATTATATTCTGACCAAGACTCAGCTTGGTGACATAATCACAAAACTGCTTGACAAAAGTAGGTTTGCTAAATGGAAATTTGATCTTGGCATGTGCAATATGAATTAATGATTCATGTCTTTCTATATCATATTGTATATATTAGTTTTTTTTGTTTTTTTTTTATTTTTTTTAAATTTTATGAAAAATTGCACATTTTATGTTATGCACAACCAGTCGAGTACATACTCGACCAATCGTGGCACGACCGGTCAAACATGTACTCGACTCATCATGAAACTCGGGTTTAGCCTTATATTTGGGGAAAATTTACTTTTTCTTCATTTGTGACTTCTTCTCTGTCACGCCCCAAACTCAGAAATTGGGCTCACAAAATTCCCGATCGCCGAATCTGGCGCCGACAACTTTCGTAGAACCCCATTCTCGGCTCCCAGCTCCCATTAGCCAGGTTCCGATCCTGGGATGCTACGAGGAGGATTTTCAAGATCAGTTTGATTCGTGATAAGCATAACCAAAGGCATAACCCACAAACAACAACCAAAAACTTCATTACATTTCTACTATGATCAAAAAATTTATAAGTACAATGAGCATAAAGGAAAATACAATGATGATGGACCAAATCTCCAAAGTAATCTGCAAAGCGCTCCTGCCTCAACGCCGTGCGAGCCAACGTCACCCGCACGCAACGGTCGTGCATAAGCTTATAGAAAGCTTAAAGGGTGGTGAAAGTATGTGCGCAAGGTAGTAATGAAATATCAGAGTAATAGGGAGTATGCTGATAAATCCATGAAAGCCATGGGCCGTACCAAGGCCATGCGATGCAAGACATGAATGCTGTCGGCCATACCAAGGCCATGCGATGCGAGGTGCAACTCAAGCATGCTAATCAAAGTCCATATATCAATACAGCTCAACTCTAGGATATCACCGGGGTCTAGTACACTCTAAACCAGATCGTCGCCCCATCGGGCACAATAAGGTAAGTGAAAGAGATCTCACTATCCGCTTGCTAGTATCGGGCTCGGCTCATCGATAGCGGACCCATTCCTCGAGCTGGTCAGACTCAGCCTAGCTTTGCCCCTTACTCTCGGGTGGGTAAGGCCGCACCCCCTTCTAACCGACCACGACATAGTGAAAAGCGCAACCGTTTGGTAATCGGCACTCGGCGCTCCTGTACCCACTCGGTCTAGACGTTGGAGCAATCTCTTGGTACCATAAGGGTTTAGGGACTTTCACCCAGGGATATCTATAGCACCTCATATAGAATAAAATTTTCAGTATCCAATCCTGCCAACCACAATGCGTCTGTGGAGGCTACGGCCCCGATGTCGTTAGGGCGTACAGTAACCATATCACACAATGTGAAATGCATGAATCACACTATCCAATCATGCAGCAAATTGTGCACGTATCATGCATTCATGTAGGGCAACACTGCCTAATCGGGGTCCTATAAACAATCTGCCCGAAGACATATGCCATGATCAGTCACTTCTTATATCAAGCATATATATGATGCGTATGATCATGAGTCATGGAACTATAGTAAACATGTTATAAAGTAATGCACTATTCTTACAATACAGGTGGGCCTAGATGGCCTATACACAACAAGTACGGGCCTAACAATGGGCTCTAAGGAGAGTCGTAATGTGGACATCCAACCAACATTACACTCGCAATGTGGACGTCAAACCAACATTGCTCCTAAGGCACGATCGTCGTAAACATCGTTACATAATCCGTGTTGCGATTACACATTGCAATGGACCTTAGGTACATCCCATTGGGCCTTACATATATATCAAATGGGCCATATCATATGGGCCTTTTATTCATCAAATGGGCCTCATAAATGGGCCGCACCAACGGGCCTTATGTGCATTGCAATGGGTCATAACCCGTGGGCCTTAGATTGCATCAAGTGGGCCTAATCTCATGAGCCTTAAAATACATTAAATGGGCCTCGACCCATGGGCCTTACATATATATCAAAGTGGGCCTCAACCATGGCCACAAGTACATCGAATGGCCTTATAACATGGGCCTTACATCCACATCGAAGTGGGCCCTAATGGACTACCACAGATACATTTAAGATGGGCCCATAACGTGCCAAGGTTGGGGTTCACTTGGACTATGGGTCTGGCTCAATCTTAGCCTCAAGCCCTAAAATGGGCTTTCAAAATGGTTGGGCTTGGATGCAACCCATGCATCATGGGGGGGGAGGGGGGGTCCACATGAAGGCCTGCGTATTGCCTGCGTATTGTATATAATATAATGTATAATACATATAATATAATGAATACCATGTATAATATACTGTAATCATGTCCAGGCCCTGGATGGCCTGGACAGTGCTACATACCATATATAATATATATACTATAACATATCCAGTATATCATATAATATATATATATATATATATATATATATATATATATATATATATATATATATATATATATATATATATATATATTCATTTCAAGATCGTCCAGGCCCTGAACGGCTTGGACCGCACACTAATCAGGTGTAGCCCCACATGGGGCCCACCGAAATGTTTATTTGTCGTCCAACCTGCTGACGTGGTCACAGGTACTTAGATGCGGAGGAAAAACAAATTTCATATTGATTCAGAACGTTTGGGCCACAAAAGTTTCAATGACAGTAATTCAATCCACTATTTCCTACAGTGTGGGCCACCTGAGTCTTGGATCAAGCTGATTTTTGGAGGGCCCAACGCCCTAGAAGGGGTCCACGAGATGCACGGTTGGATGAAAAATAAGCATCATGGTGGGGCCCATGGCTGAAGCCGTGGGACTCTACCCGCCCTCTCGCTTATGCGCAGCAGGCGCTACCTGCACCTATGGCAGCAATAACGACCTGCTGCTCATGCTATATATATATATTTTTTTTTTTTTAATTTTTGATGGTTTCTGAGGTTTTTCCTCAGTGGGGCCCACATCGGAAGTATCCACTCCATCCATTAGTTCCCATTTTTTTAGACAAGCCTAATAAGTCCAATATCCAGTATAATCTGGTGTGTGGACACATCATGTGAGCTTCTTAACGGTGAAAACCACTGTTTTCCATGCTATGGCCCGCCGGAAGGTCGGATTGGCCCCATTTTTCGGCTCAAGGCTTAAAAGGGGTTGAGGGAAAGGATGGACGACGTGGATTGAATACATACACCAAGGTGAGGCCTGTATGAGTGGGTCACCCCACAAGCTTGGAAACAAGCTGTTTTTTATGTTTTTTTTTCCAACCCACATCCATCGTCCCTGGACGCTGGACAGTGCACTTAAATAAATTAGAGGTGGGCCTCGCTTGTGGTGGACCACCTCATGGAGGATGGTATGGATACAACACACACAAAGTGGGTCCCACTTGTAGATGGTTTGGGTAGAATACAAGTCTCATGGTGGGGTCGATTCAAGTGGGCCACACAATCATATCATGATTTCATAAAAGAAAATGAAATAGAGAGGGAGAGAGAGATAGAGAGTGGGACACGCTTGTGATGAAGGGCTCCGCCACTATGAGCCCTCCCTTGTAAAACAAATCATACATCAAATGAATCCCTAGCACATGAGACCACCAAAATCGAAATCAAAGGTGGAGATCCTTTCCCCACCAATATGGACGGTCTAGATGACCTTTTAATGTAATGAAATAAACATCATGATGGGGTCCATGGAGAATGGCCCCATCATGATGATCCTAGTGGGCCATCGACCACATCTTAGGGTCCTAAGTGAGATCCAAACCATTGATCGGTTGGTCTCACTTGGCCCAACTTGAAAATATGAAAAACTACTATTATCTAGCACCCACTGTTCGATCTTCTTGCTCCTATGGGTTCCTTAGGAATTTAGCTTTGATTCCAATGGAGGAGATGAGAAATGAATGGTTGAGATGGGAGATGATGGGGTAGGAAAGGTGGGCCACACACAAATTCTCTTGGAGAGGTTTGGGAGAAGCTTATACATATGGATTTTTCTTGCTTGGATTTTGAGTTTAAAAGTGAGAGAGAGAGTTGTAAAAGGGAGAGAGAGATAGATGGGTGATGGATGTGGTGAGTGATGGATGTGTAAGAAAATCTTGACTTTTGTGGCCATTTGTGTAAGAAAAGCATGGGTGGTGTAAGAACTTTTTGACTTTGAGGGTTTTTGGTGTAAGAAAGATATGGGCTTTGTAAGAGATTCTTGACTTTTGTGGTTGCTTGGGAATGGGTGAAAGGTGATGTGTACTTGACGTGTACTTGACATGTTGATGGATTGATGGATTGATGTGACATATCATGGAGATTCTCTTGGGTTTCACAACGCACGGTGTTTTTCTTACACCGAACGTTGGCCTACATCTCCTGACTAGGGTATCACCTCGGCGCGCGAGTCGTGGCATCGGAACCGCAGCGACGGCGCGGTCGCTATGGTAAAGATCTTGGGTTGAGTCGACTCGGGCTGACGGCATACGAATCAGGGTCGCGTGCAAATATCGGTTAAGGGTCGAAGGTTGTCGGAATTTGATCGGTAAGACCGTGAAAGTCTACGGAACGGTACAGACTAAGACAAGGGTCTTACATTCTCCAACGAGCCCTACCTCAACCGATCGAGCCCATCTTCGATTCTTCCATGGTTAGTGCATTGTTTTCAATTTTCTTGTAGATTTAAGTCCTTTACACTTCCTTTACTTCATTTATGTGGTTTATTTCATGTTTTATATTGGTTTTTGAGGTTTTCTATTCAAAAAACTGATATACTAGAAACCCATTTTACCTCTTTTAGAATCTCCTTATTCCTTGCTTTCTTTATTGTAAATGGAGGGTAAAACCAAGAATAAAGGATCTCGTGGTCCCTCTTCATCTTATTCGACTCCTATAATGGTGCGCCACCTTCGGTCGCCCGAGGATGATCCCTATTGTGTGGGGGATATTTTTGTGTGCAATGTGATAGTATAATGGCCTCCTAATATTGATCATTTAGCTCCATTTGATATCCTTCCTCTCCTTCAGTCTATAGGATGGGATAACATACTTCATTTGGGTGGGTCGGCATTCCGCTCCATTACACAGGTTATGTAGGCTTGCATTACTAATTTTCCTACTAAAAATCTGACATTTTCGATTATGACCAGAGAAGGTCCAATTGATGTGGACTGCTTTAATGGACCTTCCAGTTAATGACGAAGGTATTCCCATTAGTTCTCTAGTGGCAAAACGATCTGAAACTGAGAAGAGAATGCTCAATAGAGATTTATGCAAAATAGATGTGGAATGGAATACTGAGAATGCGCTCGCCTCCAAGTTTCTGTTACCCAGATACAAAATCCTTTAAAGAATTTTCATTTCAAATGTCTATCCTTGATCTGGTAACAAAACTGAACTTACTACATTTATGGTTCGTATTCTCCATTTTATCATTTATGGAGTCTTTATATGTCTTCCTTCTTTGATTTGTTATAGCATTATTAAGTTCCATCTCCACCCAGGTAACAGTGACATTCCCTTTTCTTATCTTATGACTGTGTTAGCCACCCATAATTTAGTGTCTATGCCTATTAGAGAGGCTCTTATTACCCAACTACCTTTCAACAACTCTAATATTAACAAGATGAATTTCAAGTTGGCCCTAGGCTAAGTTAATGTCGGTGTTAGTGGAGCTGCTGCCGCAAATGCAGAGGAAGGTGATTTTCCTCTAGATGATATCAATATGGATGACCTTTTTGATGAAATTGAATCCGATTCTGCTGCTGATCTTGATTATTAGCCATCTGACTTTGATGCGTGTTTGCGCTTACTTGAGGAGAAGGTTGAAAGTATGAATGTGTCCCATAAAATATAATTTAAATATATGCGCAAGTATCTAAATCGCATTAACAAGGGACTTCATCAAATTGATCCTTCCATACCTGCTCCTTCATCGGGGTTTGAATTAGTTTTTGATTATTTATTATGTAATAACTTTTAAACTACTTGAATTTCTTTTGTTGTATGGGCTTGGACATGCTTACTTATGGATTTAGTTATCTTACTTATCTTGTTCACACATACTCTTATTCCTCATTACTCTTTTATTTACTTCCTTATTTATCTACTTCCATTATCATTTACTGGTTCCTTCCTTTGTCATATTGTAACAAAAAGGGGAAGAATTTTATCATGCTTGTGATATGTGGAATTACCAAAATAATAATAATAATAATAATAAATAAAAATAAAATTTATGGAGTATGGTAGTAAGGGGGAGTAAGTAAGGGGGAGTATTGTTAAGTATTATTGACCTATGTGTGTAACTGGTGGAATAGTCTTTAACCAGGTTGTAATTGGTGCATGATTTTTTTACCAGGTTATAACTGGTGCATGATTCTTTATTGTGCAACTTATGCTTATCTTATTGAAGTGTGTTTTGTCATAAATTTGACAAAGGGGGAAATTATAAGTGCTATGTTTTCTAGCTCATATGATTGTCAAATTTTTATAGTGTCAAAACCTCTTGAAATCTATATTTTTTGTAGCTCATCTACATATTCAAGATCATGCATCTCATGTACAAGAACAAAGGTCTTTACCTCAAGAATTTTAAATACAAGATCAAGAGATATACAAGTTCAAGTACAACACCAAGTGATAGTTCATTCTTTCAAACTTCAATAGTTCAAGGTGAAATGTAACTCAAGCTCAAGCTTCAAAGTGTTTCAAATTCAAGCTTTGAAAGTACTTCAAGTTTAAGATTCAAAGTATGTCAACATATCAAGCTTTATGTACTCCATGATCAACATCAACCTAAGCAAAAGAAGTTTTCAATGTTCAATATCACTTATAAGGTATGAATGACCCTAGATTGACCATAGGATAGGTCACATTGATTGCATACTTTAATTAGGTCACTACATAAGTGTATAGATTATTTTCTCGACTAGTATTAACTTATGTTCGACTAGTCTTAGTACTGGCTTGACCAGTACAAGGTTTGTTACTAATTTTTAGGATTTTCTGTTATAGCCTCAACCAGTCCTGGAGACTGCTCGACCAGTCTTGTAGGCTCGACTCAAAGTCCAGCAACCAAATTGGGTCCCACATGACCAGTCGTGGGCATGGCTCGACCGCTCGTGGAGGCCACTTGACTGGTCATGCAGGCATTCGACCAGTCATGAAACGACTTTATCTTATCGAACCTAAATTTTTAAAAGTTTGTTAGTCCTTCGACCAGTCTAGCTGCCCTCTAGGCTAGTCGAGTGAGCAGTTTTTGTATTTATAAATAGAGCACGATTTTCAGAGTTTTTCATTCAATTCAAGAAAAATCAAGACACCACTCTAAGAGATAAGTTTGTGATATTCTTAAGCTATTTAGTGCTCATTTAATATTCTCTTTAATTAGTTTTATTCATTTGATTTTGTATTCTACATTCCAATCTTATTTAAAGAATGGATTGAGGTTTCCCCATTTCTTGGAATCAAAATCAAATCAAGTAAGCCCAAAGTGATTCATTATAAAAATCATTTAGAACTTAGAACCTTTTCATATGTGAGTGTGGATATTAAACATCTATGTTGAACTTCTACTTCGAATTGATTTTACCAGACTTCATCAAAGGAGAATATCTAGATAAGTATTTTACATTCCAGTTAATCTATTCTTTTGGTTTCTTTAAGATTGTGCCAGGAAAAATCTCTTCTTTCTCTTAGTTTGTCTGAGGTGATCTAGAAAACTCAAAGTGCGGGGTTTTTGAATTGTGTAAGCCCTCTTAAAAGACATAATTGTGAAGGTTTTAGTTGAACCTTGAAAAACTTATTTCATAGTGAACGCCGATATCCACTATGTGAGGATATTGGGAGTGGAGTAGTTGTGTGGCAGTTTTTCTAAATAATTGGTGTACACACAAGCAAACCACTATAATTTCTGGTCTTGTTGTGAATGATTGATTGTGACATTGTGTGTATGTTGTAATTTCCTTTTAAAGTATTTGAGGAAAATGTTGTAATCTTTTTATGCAAGTGTAGGAATGTTGTAATAGCTTAGTTATTTTTTTTTGCTATTATATTCTTTATTCCTTTGTATCAGTTTGAGATTTTGATACATAAATCGTTCTAGGAATCAGGTTGTCCTACCATAAGCCATTAGTTTTTGGTGTAAGGTTATCCTTAGAACAACATTTGTATCAACTTCTCAATACTTGTACGTTTGATGTTGTTATTCATTTCTGCATTGTGAGATTGTTTAAGTGTTATCTTTATTTTTTACATTTAATTTTTAATGTGGCATATACCTATTCACCCCCCTAGGACTCCTTACTCGACCTTTTCATAGTTAGGTTTATTACTTTCATTTGATTTAGGATTAGGATAGTTTGTTTTTCTATAAGTTTAGTCTTCATGATAGCCCATCTACATGTTGAGAACTTTGGAAAAGCTTTAATTCTCATTCTTCGGGTACTACTACCCTTCCATCACTTCTCCTTTCTTTTCATTGTCTCATGTGCATTGCATGCTTATATCTTTTACATTGAGGACAAGGTAGATTTTATGTTGGGGTGTGGATTAGGTAAACTAATCAATATTTTCTTAATCTCTGAGCAAAAATTTTTCAAATTAAAAACCTGTATGGAAAGTGATAGTTTGTGCACTTAAGAATGCTTTAAGTATGTTGATAAGGTGGAGATTAAATTTTAAATTGTTAAAGCTTGATCAACTGAGTAGATTATCACTTAGGTTCTCTCATCTAATTGATTAAGAGGAAGTTTAAATATCATGTTGATCTAAATCACAAGACACATTTAATCTATTTTCTATGAAATGTGCTCGAATTTTTTATTGTTAGTATGTGAATCAATGATAGATGTTGAGAATTAAGTCTGGGGAATTTTATCCACCTTAAAAAGATGAAAAGAACTAATTAAAAAATAGAGAGATCGAAAAAAAGGTCATGTATGATGAAAAGACTGGAAAAGAATGAAAAGAATAAAAAGACTGAAAAGAATGAATAAATAAAAGTAACCGTTGATATAAAATAAAAAAATGAAAAAAAGAAAAAAAATGGGATAAGTTCGGAACCAGCACTTGATTATTCAATCAATCTTAAGGTGATGAGCATGGCTAACCTTATGAAATGATAGTATTTTGTGGAAGGTAAGTTGAAATTCATTGAGCACATTGAGAAACTTGATATATGAACTTATGCTCATAAGTGGTTCGTGTGATTCGGCTCTAGGTTTTTAATTTTCACTCTCGCTTCATTGGGTTATGCTCATTCACACTTGATTACACAAAAGATTGTTTCTGAATGTGATTTGACATTGAGAATTGAGAATTCTTTTGCACATGTTTTGCTTGGGACTAGAAAAATGCTGGATGGGGGTGTGTTGAGTGTCAAATATTGCATATTTACCCCTGTTTATACCTTAGTTTTATGAACAAGATAATGCGTAATGGGTATATTTTATAATGTTTGTATTGCAAGGTGAATCTGAGAGCTTGGATTGAAAAGAAAGTTAAAAGCATGGATTTGATTCTCAAACTCACCAAGACAAGGGATGGATCTTAGAAGACCAAGATTGAAGATTTTAAGATCCCAAGATTCAAGGAAACTAAGCGAAGAAGGAAGGAAGTCGAAAGTTCAAAGTGCAGAAATTCACAGAATCTGAACATTCACTGTCTATGTCATTGACCGCTTGTTAATGACATCGAAGCTAGTGTTCGATGACATCGACCGTCAGTAGATGACATTTAAAAATTACATGAAAATCGAGTTTGGTTGTTAGACAAATTAGATACAGTTCTCGATGATATCGAAGGTAGTTCGATAACATCGAGATTTTTACAGATTTTTGGAGCAACTCGCTGGAACACTGTAACACCCCGTACGTTTTACTACTCGGGTGTTACTAGGAAGACTAATTTTAGTTTAGGCACAATATGATGTATTTGAATGTTCGCCCTCGTCATGGCTTGATTTAATGGTTGGGATAGACCAACCCATCCATCTGTTAATTATTGGGAGAGGTCGTCACACCGTTTAGGATAAAGTTACACCACCTCTCGTTTAACATCCTTAGTAGCTCAAATGGTAATCCACACCTAAGCCTAACGACCTAACTTAGATATGACCAATGTGATAACACTGGTCCAAAGAACAAGTCATCCACCCATTGATTTCCAAAAATAGGTCATCACATTATCCCTAAACCTCTTTTGATCATCTCATTAAACAAATCAAATCATTAATCAGGCCCTCAGAACCACTCAAGATTTAATTTAAGACTAAATGGTTGAAAAGGGTATAAACCTTATTATTAATGCCCACACAGATAGCTATTAGACTCACAGAACCCTTAATGTGCAATTAGAAACGAACTGCCTGTTGGATCAGTAAAGATCGATAGTTAAAACAGGTATTAACATAATAAGGCCCACCTGGGAAATGGATCTACCTCATAGTCAGATTGATGGCCCATATTAAGCTGTTGTAACTGACAGTCAGACTAGATTCTGGGTAGACACCTTAGTGGACCTCTAACGATCTGTGTTTGGGTGATCCATCCCTATAAATCACCTTAATAGGCAGATTAAACCATCTGCTGTCAATACCAAACTCCAAGGATCACTAATGGTCAGGTTTAGAATTGATTAGATAGTCGGTTCGATGTGAATCGTAGTTTGAACCCAGAAATAGACATTGTGTGACCCATCTAGTTAAAATAATATCAATTTAAAATAAATAATGGCCCTGGGTGGCTCACTAGCTAGATGATTGATTCTGATCGTGGGATTGGATCACGGATTGCCGTCGAATCAACCATGATTATCATTCAAAGGATGAATTTCAATTGAGATGGCCCATCTAAGTCTTAGATCTACCTCATCCTTTATATTAGGCCCTAATATGGGTTAACAAAATAAATGAACGAAGTGGATTAGTTGAAATCCCCATGGTGGACCCCACTTCACATGGTGCACACGCACAAGTGTACACTCGTTGTGCACTAGACTGTAGGTGCTGGTCAAGCTTGGTTGACCTGCCAGCTACAGAAAAGGAAGGATTCTTCCTTCTTTTTAAAACTTCTCCTGCTACAACACATGAGTGGACAGGGTCCCTTTAAGATGAGCTGTGGTCCACTATCACGACCCAAATGGTCGATCTGGTTCATCCAACTTAAAGAGGACCTGAAGAAGAAAAATACCTACCCTTTTTCACCCCATGGTTCACACACGTGTGAGCAAAAATGCTGGTCAAAATGGGCTATTTGTGTTTCTTTCCTTTCCAAAAATAGAAAGGTTCCATTCTCTCTCACAGCTGGATGAATCCGTGTGAAGAGAACTCCCTTCATCTTAGCCGTCCAAACAGAGAAGTCCCAGTCGTTAGATCCAATTCACATGGATTAGTTGCTCGTGGATTTAAACGAGTGGATTTTTCATCTATTTCTCTCCTATTTTCTAAAAAAATAGAAACCCTAACTTCTAATCAATCGCAACCATCCATTCCTATTCATTTCCTTTACAAAGAAACCATAGAAACTCATGGTCGAGCACAGTCTCTCCTCTCCCTATGGCAGCAACAGAAAATGACTCAAAAATTTCTTTCTTCGAACCCATTGAGAAAAACTCATTGAAGCTTCCTGGGGCAAATCCTCACTATCCAATAAGTTTCGATCAAAGAAAAAGGTTAGGATCCCAAATCAACCATTAATGTTTTACTTATCTTCCTTATTTAAGCGGTTTCTATGAGATCATATTGGAGCTCGAATCTTAGATCTGAAACACTCATAAGGTGGTCTTAGGATTGACATCAAATCGCAGTAGTCATATCCAAGAGTCATCCTAGGTGTATGAGGAAGATTCTCAACTTTTGTGGGACAAGACTCATCATTGCTCGCTGATTGCACTTGATCCAGTCATCGACTAGCTGAACCAAGTCGGGTCAAGTGTTGTCAAGTTAGGTCGAACTCTGCACGAGTCCAGAACTTGTGAAGTCACAGAGAGTGAAAAAGAGAGAGTTAGGGAGAGAGAAGAAAGAAAAATGAGAGAGGAAGCAAGTGGGAGAGTGGGGCGTTTGCTGTCCCAACCTAACCCAGTCAAGTCGAGCTAACTCGCTGACCTGACCCAGTAAGGTATTCAGCTAGGCTAAAAGCCTTGTTTTGGGTTAGGGTTATTGCTGGGTGTTCTAGAAGAAGAAGAGGAGTGAGAAGAAGGAAAAAGAGAAGAAGAGGAAGAAAGGGAGGAAGGAATGAAGGAGAAGAAGATAGTTGGGAGTCGAGTCAACTCATGCAAGGTTGGGGCTGTTGAGTTGAGTCTGTGTTGACTCTGTCCAGACATTGCTGGACATTCCAACCAAAAATAGAAGAAAAGCTAAAGAAAGGAAAGAAAGAAAGGAGAAGAGAAGAGGGAGATATGGTGGTTGTTGCACCTACGAGCTAACTCAGCTGAGTTGTCGGGCGTGGGCCTAGTGCAAGTCCGATTGGAATCCCAATGAGGAGAGAGGAGGTACATCCGAGTCTCGATCGAGTCGACTCAGTTGATTTTAGCTAAGTTCGAGTCAAGTCACCAAGATAGAAGTAAATCAAAACTCATTTATATCCATTAGTTACTGAATGAGTTTTCACTTAGTGTATTTACCATATGAGCCAAGTACTAACCACCTTCCTTAATGTTTGGGTTGTGGTCGCATGTTTATTGACTAGATTCAACTCTATCAAACTTCAGTCGTGCTATCTAGCGGGCCACGTAGCTAGATTGCTTGATTAAGGTGAGGACTTACCCTTTGAGCTTCCCACTTAAATCCATTAATCTAATCATAGATGATTCTTTAATCCCTCCCATTTAGTATCTCCCAAGTTTCTTCATTGAGTTACTTAACTTATTATGTGAATTGTGAATACGATAATATGATGCACACCTGATCCCTATTTTAGGTAATGAACATATCTCTTTAATCTTAATAAGCATAAATGATTGATGATAATATGCTACCTTTAGTTATAGACAGGTTTAATAATTGTATGATTGACATTATGATCATTTGATGGATTGGATGGAACATGTTGTCATCTTACTATCTTGTGGTCCGTATTTGACTTACGTGACTCGGATCATGCATTTGCCTTACATGGCTTGGACCGTAAGTTTGCCTACCTAGCTTGGATCATTTATTTACCTTTCGTGGCTTTGATGGAACATTAATGCCATTCTGTGGCATGTTGGTTATATTTGCATATCCTATTGATTTTTGAGTCATTATGCGAGTTCGTTATGATTTCTAGGTGGAGCTGAAGTTCCCTTGTCAATTTTCTTACCATCTTGCAGAGTTCATGCAATTTTTGAATGACGTCGGAGTTCCTATGTTAATTCTCTCTTCATCTCGCGGTGTTTACATACGACATGAGTTCCGAGTGAAGTAGAAGTTTAAAGGTTGACTTTTTATTCACCTTATGGATTTCGATTGTACCATTATTTTCGGCTGGAGCTGAAGTTCGTTTATCAATTTTCTAGCCATCTTGCAGAGTTCATGTATAATGAGCTTTCATGTGTAATAAAAAGTCATATAATTGATTATTTGATTATCTGGACATATTCCCTTACATTACGATTATCGTTATATTTTGTTTAGGATGAGATTCTATCGATTGGCTTAACTTTTGAGTATATAAGTATGATTATGAAATGTCATGTTTAATATATCTAATTTCATGTCTTGCAATGTATATTGGATTATAAATGATGAGTGCGCAATCTTAGAGGGTGCTCACTGCGATAGCCATTGACGCTATCAAACCATAATAGTTGATGCAGGTATAGAGCGAGCCGATGACGTTCACTGGGTCATTAGAGCAGATCTGGTAGCTGAGGACCTAATCGGGGTCCCTGCGGCCCATATTGAGCTCCACCACTAGTTGATGGATTCTTATTTTTTCTTATATGAACTTTGTTATTTGGGATTGTATAAGTTCTGTATGGGCGTCACATTTGAAAATTTGGTGATGATCAGAATTTTTTTTATTCAATGTATGGTTTATTCTAGCTTCGTCTCTATTAACTCTGATTAATGACAAGCGGTTCAAATTTACATTGAATTTTATAAGCTAACACTTGGGTTTTTAGAGAATGAGTCATATACTTGGGTTCTAAAAACCAAGGCATTACAAAGTGGTATCGGAGTGAGTCTAGATAAACCAGGATGTATATAACTTCAAATACATTGGATTTACATTGATGAAATTAGAAAGTTGAAACTAGGTTCCATTTCCTTGTGTTTAGGGTGCCTTATGAATCTAAAGACCAAAATTTTAGGCTCACTTGAAATGTTTAGGGTTAACCATTGGAACTTAGACAGTATAACTAACAAATGGAGTGAAATGGCTTGTTTTTATACCAAGAAATTTAAGCATTATGACCCACCTGGTGGAAAGCTCGAATGCTCGTATGCTTGCATGCAGATTGGAAGGGGTCCACAGGTTAACAGGCTCAAATATATATGGAATGTTTGATGAAGGAGATCTTCAGTGGTCAATCATTCACTATGGCCCACCTGGTGAGCAATATGGATGATTGAAATAAAGGCACAACATGTATAGAATGATGGGCTGAAATGGGGATGCTAGTAATTTTGATGGGTATTGTACAATGTGGGTCTGTTTCTTGGGAACTGTGTGTGGGGTTACAATCTAAAGTAGTTTGAAATTGGGAAATATTCAAATGCTGCCCATTGTCCTCGTCATTCTAACATTTTAACGGCATGTAGATCATTGCGTTGTCTTTGAAAAATGAACACTTTTGATTTCCAAAAAGACAATTAAATTTCACTTTAATATCCATGAATGAATCACCAAACTTTACCTTGAGATCATTGTATTGGAGTGATTTTTTTTTATTTTTTTATTTTTAAAAAAAGACAATTAAAGGGAGAAAAATTCCTAAGTTTCTTTTATGAATTATGATTATTGAATTCAATAACTAAACTTAGGTATTATAGGGAGACAAATTCCAACCACATTGTACATTAGATCAAATATAAGCATTCTATAAACTTAAGAATTCATACTAGAAATTATGATTTAAATTCCCCAATACATCTCTTAAATTAGAAACAACATTCATCGCATGTTCCAACAATCATAAATAACTAATGGGGAAATTTTAGAATTTTAGGTAAAATTGTCAACCCTAGACAAAACTTTAGAATTTAGATAAGTTCAACAGATCTCAAAACCAGATTTTAGGTGTTGTGGAAAGTTGGGTTAAATTCAAGAACTCATAAGTTTAAATCCCTTGTAATCCATCTCAGGACACAAGTATAAGCATAGGACCATACCTTTAGATCGAAGACTAGAAGACGTGTGTATAAGGATGCTTAGATGGTCATCTTAGGATCTTTGGAGTCTTGTTGCACCTAATCACAAAGGATAGAGAGTTGTCGAACACCCATCAATTTGAACAATATTCCAGTTATATGATTCATATAAATTGTTTTGCGATCTTAGATTAAGACTTGTTTAAACTTGTGATGGCATGACCATGATAAATCCTTTCTTTTAACAGGATTATGGCCCCAAAATCTCATCGTTCGAGATCGCAAACATTCCATTTGCTAACTTCACTGACAAATGAGGTTGTCAGAAAAGAGGGTCATGAGCACTCTCCCATACCTCCAGTTAGGCTGAGTAGTCCTGAAAGAGAGTCAGCGTCAGGAACTATCCCATCTCAACCATCTCTGGGCCTTATTGTCACACCTCCACCAAATGTGCAACTTGAAGCCCCACCTGGCGATGTTATTAGTCAGCTGACTACCATCATAATACGACAACATGCTTTAATCGCCACACTGTTGGAAGCTCTCTAACATAATATGGATGCATCGGCCTCGAAGACTGAAGAAGTTAGTGGGGCGGATCTGTTCAAAAGGTTTTAGAGGCTGAGGCCACCGTCCTTCTCAGGAGCACCAGATCCAGTTCTAACAGAACACTGGCTGAATAGAATGTCCAAGATGATGAAACTATAGGTTGTTTGGATGCTCAGAAGGTAGTTCTCGACACTTATGCCCTGGAAGGCGAGGCTGATATATGGTGGGAAGGCTTGCTAAAAAGAATCCCACCTGATTATGAGTGGACTTGGAATGATTTTAAGAAGAGGTTCAATGAAAATTACTTTCCTCCATGCTATCGTCACGAGAAAATATCTGAGTTTCTCAAGTTGGAACAAGGGAATACGATAGTGTCACAATATGAAGCACGCTTCAACTAATTATCACGATATGTACCAAAGGCTATTGAGAACAAAGAATATAAATTGTAAAAGTTTATGGAAGGTCTCCGACCTGAAATTCAGTCGAGATTGTGCACCTTTGACTTTACTAATTTCATTGATATCGTAGACAAAGCCATGTGAATAGAGAAAGACTTCGGCCAAAACACGTACTCTTATTCGAGGTTCAGCAAGCAAAGACAAGACGACGCCAATTGCATCTCCTATGGCTAAAGAGGATGGAATTAATGTCTCACCCAACTCATTCTTTAGGTCAGGATAAGCTTTACGACTATTGTGGAAGGCCATGTCACTTCTTAAAGCAGTGTTTTAAGAAACGAAGAGATGAGAGGATCTTCCCTCCAGTAGAACGACTTTGGGCACCAAGGTACGACCTTTATAAATCTTCCTTAGTAGTTGTAAATTAGTTCATAAGGATTATAAATTATTAAGAATGCATAGTAATGTGACTAAAACAATTAGAAATGATTAAATTAAAGATTTTAGGATAGAACCCCAGATAGTAAAATTGCAATGTTGAAGCATAATGAATCATTTAGGCTTATTCTTTAGTGAAGTAGGAAATTAAATAGCCTATCTCAAAAGACTAAAGTGATCAGGAACACGAACCGACAAAACCGTGTCTAAGTGAAATATGCATGGTTTGACATGAATTCTAGATCCTAATGATTACAATGATTTCAATGCCTTGATTAAGTAGACGATCGATACTCAAGGGAAATAAGAAAGATACTAGTAAACTCACTACTTTGTAAGGCAGAAGTTTGGCGTATCAGGGTCAGAACAATTATAATTGTCAGTTCGTATTTACCTAAACACTAAAAACATAAACTACTCTTCCTTTAAGATGACATAGAATTCTCATTGTGAATTTCAAACTTATATATATAAATAGGATAATCATAATGAAACTCTTCTATACAACATGTGAGCAAACCCTTGATCTTAATTAATACTAGAGGAAATTGGGATGACCATAATCGAATCTCGTGGGCGAGATTCTTCTTTAAGGGGGGTAGATTGTAACAACCCCAGTCCTTTAGTTAGACATGCTTCATGGGGAAAGTAGTGAACGCTTAGAGACACATAAAATAGATTATCTTTGTCCCAGTTAAGGTAGAAGTATTGAATTTTGGGGATAAAATTCTGTTTAAGGGAGGTAAACTGTAATACCCCGTACATTTCAGTACTCGAGTGTTACCTGGTAGTCCAAATTCAGTTTAAGCATAATATGATGTATCTGAACATTCACCCTCGCCTTGGATTGTTCTAATGGTTGGGATAGACCAACCCATCCATCTGTAAATTATCGGGAGAAGTCATCACATCCTTTAGGATACAAGTTACACCACCTCCTATTTAGTGCATCCTTAGTAGCTCAAATGGTAATCCACTCCTAAGCCATACGACCCAACCTAGATATGACCAATGGGATAACACTGGTCCAAAGAACAAGTCATCCACCCATTGATTTCCAAAAATAGGTCATCACATTATCCGTAAACCTGTTTTGATCATCTCATTTGACAAATCAAATCATTAATCAGGCCGTAGGAACCACTCAGGATTTAATTTAGGATTGAATGTTGAAAAGGGTATAAACCCTATTATTAATGTCCACACGGATAGCTATTGGACTCATAGAACCCTTAATGTGCAATTAGAATTGATCTGCTCGTTAGATCAACAGAGATCGATAGTTAAAACGGGTATCCACTTAATAAGGCCCACTTGGGCTATGGGTCTACCTCATAGTCAGATTGATGGCCCATATTAAGCTGTTAGATCTGACAGTTGGGCTAGATTTTGGGTAGACACCTTAGTGGACCTCTAACGATCTGTATTTGGGCGATCCATCCCTATAAATCACCTTAATAGGAAAATTAGACCGTCTATTGTCAATACCAAAATCCAAGGATCACTAATGGTCAGGTTTGGAATTGATCAGATCATCGGTTGGATGTGAATCATAGTTTGAACCCAGAAATAAACATTGTGTGACCTATCTAGTTAAAATAATCTCAATTTAAAATAAATAGTGGCCTTGGGTGGTTCACTAGCTGGATGAATGATTCTGATCGTGGGATTGGACCACAGATTGCCGTCAAATCAACTTTGATTAGCATTCAAAGGATGAATTTCAGTTGAGATGGTTCATCTAAGTCTTAGATCTACCTCATCCTTTAGACTCAGCCCTAATATGGGCTGAAAAAACATATGAATGGAGTGGATTAGTTAAATCCCCATGGTGGACCCCACTTCACGTGGTGCACGTGCACAGCAAGTGCACACTCCCTGTGCACTAGATCATAGGCACTGTTCAAGTTTGGTTGACCCCCCAGCTACAAAAAAGGAAGGATTCTTCCTTCTTTTTAAAACTTCTCCCACCGAAACACACGAACGGAGAGGGTCCCTTCTTGACGAGTTGTGGCCCACCATCACAACCCAAATGGTCGATCTGGTTCATCCATCTTATAGAGCACTTGAAGAAGAAAAATCCCTACCTAGTTTCACCTCATGGTTCGCACACTTGTGAGCAAAAATGCTGGTGAAAATGGGTTATTTGTGTTTCTTTCGTTTCCAAAAACGGAAAGGTTCCATTCTCTCTCGTAGCTGAACAAATCCTTGTGTAGAGCTCTAAAAAGGCCAAGCTATATGTTCTAGAGGGGGGGGGGGGGGGGGGGGGTGAATAGGACTATGCCAAATAAAAAAAAACAAATGTAAAATTTAAAGAAAGATAGCACAATTAAATAATAAAGAAGCACTAGTAAATAGCATCCTCAAATGTACTAGTCAGAGGTTGATACAAACTTAGTTCTAAGGACAACCTACATAAAAAACCATAGGCTTATGGCATGACAACCTTATTAGAACGTTTGTAAGTATCAAAAACCCAAACCAATAAAGAGGCAAAGGAAATAATAAATAAAATAACTAAGTTATTACAGCATTCCCACAAGTGCATAAAATAAATTAAAATAAATGCTTAAAGAAAATTAGAACATTCACACACATAAGCATATTCAATCATTCACCACAACTCTAGGAATTATAGTGGTTCACTTGTGTGTACACCAACTGTTAGAAAACAACCACACAACTACTCCACTCCTAATATCCACATCCTTTATTTCGAAGTCAACCATCGAACTTTTCAAGGAAATGTCAAAATTCCCGAACATCCACAAAATTCATCGTATGCAATGACTGGCCCATTTCAGCAGAGCTTTCAAGTAATTTTCCTTTCTTCTCTCTTCTATTGCAGCTTGATATACATGTAATCTTGATTTCATTTACTTATCTCTCTTTTTTTTCTTCTAGGTTCAATGAAAATCGTTCACGAGAGCTTGAACGTCTTCGAAAAGGTATAGAAGGTCGTGCTGAGTATTCTATCTACGAGGATCTCGCAGCATTCATCGCCTATTGGCTAAGCATAGTGGTCTTCCCAAGTTCTAAATTAGCAGATGCCATTCATCCTTCATTATTTGTAGTAGCGGGTGCTATGGATAAGGGACTCAAAATTTCTCTTGCTCCTCCCGTTCTTTGCTCGATATACAGAGGCTTTGGAGAGATTGCATGTCATGTAAAAAGCCCTTCTATCGATTCCGCTTCGACTTACATGCCATGGCATTATTCTCTCGGTTGGCTTAGTGTCTACTTTCCCTGGACCTTAGAAGTACCGGAAAAGGCTTACGGCCACCCTTCCCAGGTCCCTCTCTACTTCTTTCAAAAGAGATCCATGGCAAAGAGATATTATGACTAGACAAAAGATGCCATTTCCTCTGATGCCAAGATAAACTACTTCCACTTCGGCCTGCCCCATTACGCTGTAGATAAGGAGAAAGAAGACATAGAATCACTCTCTTCAGCGGAAAGGGGATTTTATATATCGATTAGATCATGCAGTCTCCCAATGAGAGAAGGGACCGAGTTTTAGAGAGAACCGTATTATCCTAGCCATTTTGCTCATCAGTTCGGCTTCCATCAGGCAGTGCCAGAAGACTATGGGCTAGTCACTTAGAGAATGCGGAGCTGTGGCACTAGCCCATTTAATTGGGCAATGATTTGGAAGTAATTATTGGGCTGGACTAATTCTTTCTTCATCATTCCAGGCTATGATCGTACCCCGAGGGCATTGTACAACCATATGAGATGGTGGGTGCACCGGTCATACTTGGTTAGAAAAAGTCTACCATTGTCTAGGCCCGTATGGCTTCCAACTCCCAGGCTTAAGGGTCGCATCATTGAAGCGAGAGTCAATTTCATTGGAGAAACTAGTCATGCCCCCTCCACTGGTCATCGCCGCGTCATGATATTTGTGGACAAACCTATTCATGAGATAAAACCCAATAATACTCTCGAAGGATGGACAACATATGGTGATACTCGTGGATTTGAACAAATTCCTCTCCATCGTCCTCAAAGAGAAGAAGTCGCAGAAGAGGCTTTCCCTCAGTTAGAGAATATTGTCAACTCCAAGATCAACCCTCTTCTTCTACTCATCTTGAGCAACAACCGGTTTCTTCTCCTATATCCAGAACTACGCTCCCTCAACAGCAGCCAACTTCTTCTCCTATTTCCAGAACCATTCACCCTCAATAGCAACCAACTTCCACTCCGATGATAAGGTCCCAAACAAGCGCTCAAGCTTCTCCACAGGGAGAGACCACTGCTACTGCTTCTCCAGTTTTGGCTACTGCAGACACTCAACTGGAAACTCACCAGTCTCTTCCCTCTAAGGGAAAGTAGATTGTCATCAAAGAGTTGAGCATAGAAGATATTGTTGGTGAAAGTTCAACTTCTTCGTCTGGTCATACTACTTCTGATGAAAGCGAGATAGAAGGAGAGAATCAAGAGAATGATTATGAGGAGGGAGAAGTGGATGTCAACAGTGAAGATGATATAATTATGGAAGATATTCCCACTGATGAGGGACATTTCCTCCGAACTTCTGAGGCCATTCCTACGAAGACCTCTCCTATAGCAAGGGAAGAAGAGGAACCCCTAGACTATGGGGAATACGGATATTCACCATGTAAGACAGTCTTGCTATCGTTGTTTACTTTTATTCTTTCCATCTTTCTTGTCTTGCACATTTTATTTCAGGTGATCATGCTGTAACTACGGAGGCAGATAATGCTTCTCCTCTGGATTTGCCCCCTGTTGCACCGATAGCCTCACCAAGATTCTCAATACCTCCGCGAGCGATGGCACACGAGATTTCCTTTCCAGTGAAGCCAACTGAGTTGCCCACTCCCACCACGGTTGCTTCAAGTACTAAATGTTGTTTCGATAAGAAAAAAATGCATTTGATTTGGGGAATTTATTCAATGATAACAAAGAAAGAATGAGAGAACATTGATCACATTTATTCTGAGTTCATTTACATCCTCTGATTCCCTTTATTCTGAAAATAAAGTACAACTAATATAATGCCATAAATGAAAGAGAAGATAGTCTGATGAAAATTTCTGCAGCATTTCAACAGTTACTTCAGTCATCTCCTAGGACTTAGGAGTAATGTTGAATTGATCAACCAATCTTCAAGGAGATGGGGGTTATGAGGACTTAAAGTCCTTGATCTGACCATTGAAATCAATTTCGATCATCTTTCCATTCATTCTTCCTTGATTTGACCGTTGAGATCAATTTTGATCATCTTTTCATTCATTCTTCCTTGAAAGGTGGATCGATCATCATCATTCCTTGAAATGTGGAGCAATCTGTTTGAGGGTAGGAGTACATAGGAAAGGTGGCACATAGAGTTTCTTTTAAGAAAACATTAGGCTTGTCTTAGAACAAACTCCTCTTGATGTGGCACATGGAATATTCGTTAAGACAACATAAGGTTTGTCTTAGGACAACCTCTATGGAAAGTGGCGTTGGAAGACTTGCATCAAGACAAGTTCCCTTTGAAGTGGCTTTGGAAGCTTGTCATGACATGTTCCCATGAGGAATGGCGCATGAGGTTTCCTTTGAAGCAAGAAATCACACAATTGGAGAAACAAAGCTTAGAGGTGGGTTTGAACATCGAAAGAGTACAAGAGAAAATAGAGTACAGCCTCCATTCTGTAGACTCTGAAAAGTCTAAATTGGAAAAGAATGAAAAAATAATTGCCTCTCTGGAAGAGAAGTTAGCTGGCCTCCCAGATCCTGCAAGAATGATTTCGAATGCCAGACTAGAACATGCAGCTGCTCAAATTGATCTTCAAGAAAATTTCCAACAATACTTAGCAGCACTAGGCATTATAGGGGAACTATAAGATGTATACCTTTAATATCTTCCTTTTTCTTTGCTATTGTAAATATTTTCAGAATTTCAAGTTATACAAGTATCTCATGATATTTTGATAATAGTTTTCTTGTTTTGTTTACACAACATTTTGATTAATGCTTTATGATTGACGTATTATGCTTTCTGCATTATGCTTTTATTTGATCCTCTCATGATTTGTTAGTAAGGGATTTCCTAAATGATCCTTTTCTTAGTTGGCGGTACTAAATTTTAATTTAGTCAGTCACACAGTTTAAGCTCTAGATTAGTGGAGCAACAAATAGTTTAATGTCTTGAGTAGTGGAGCAACACAGTTTTTTAGACTCATGAGTAGTGGAGTTGAGTCTCACATGATGGTCTTTGTAACTCATAGGAGTTCGCTGGACTTCTCACTACCTGGAGAGTTTACAAACCGCGATCCATCAGAGGGGACCAGTGAAGCTACCGGGGCCATGAACTTGGTTGGATTTACGCAAAGGGTTGGCCGCAACAACTCTCTAGAGTTCACGAGGCTCGCAAGGCTACCTTTAGGGTACTAAATCCAAGGCCGTCAGTCCATCAATGAGTAGGTTTAAGCCCTTCCTCATGAGTTAGTACTGAAATCAAGCCAAAGATCTGTGGGGGTCTTATGCATGGTTGTCCTATCTATGGACATGGCCAAAGAACTCACAATGCGACCTACTTTTTCTTTTCCTGCAAGGTTGGGCCCATTCACGGGGAGACATTTTCCTTTGTTCCCTATGACGATCCCAAAAAGCTATACAGACGACATGAAGGTTACGTGTGACTAGCCATTGAGGACTTTTTGGCCTTTTAGGCTTTTGGTCGCTAGCTTCATCCGCAACCCGCATAGGTATGCGTACGATGGCCTTCACAAGCTTTTTAGGGCCACTGGCTTCTCGTTGTTACTCGAATGGTGATCTTGATAGACCTTGTGCGTAGTTGGTCATATAAGCTTGGCTAGGCTGCCTTTGAAAGATAAAAGTAGGTGGTCATCGATAGACACATCTTCCCGAGATTGATAGTACTGACGCATCTTCCTGAGATTGATAGTACATCAACACTTCTGCTAATATCTTCAACTATAATCGTATGGGTTGTTTATAATATATCAGCTTGGTGATGATATTAATTTCAGCAGAAGTTTGTAGAGCTCGCTTGATGATGATGATGATGTAATGCCCTGAAAATCGGGGGTCGAGCAGAACTCAACTCCCGAGTTCCAACGCATCACTAATGCAACATAGATTATGCTGATGATCATGAGTGCATGTAAACATGAGTGAGATTATACCAAAACAGCATATCATACTCCAGGGATGACTAAATTAAGCAAGCGAAAGACTGTGATAAATATATAAAGTACATAAGTGGTTTCAAATCCCTAGAATATGAATATATAACAGGGCTGAATAGATACATGTCTGGTGTCAAATTATACCAATTATCAGGAGATAAAGTGTTTAACTAAATCATATAGCCCTGCAACCCTGTCAAATCAGGATAAGGTCGAAGAAGACCCGCCTGAATACTGCATATAGCAGAATGCCTTCTCATCATCCTAGAAGTCTGGCTCTGCCTCGTAGGCTGCGCCTTCATCTGAAACTACAAAAGGGTCTGGTTGGTGTGTACAACACCGTCCCGTAACAGGGGAGTGAGTAGCTAACTCAGTGGAACAATAGAGTAAAGATTAACATGTTATCAAATCAGTCAAGTGGTAATGATAAAGTAAACATAGCAAACATTTCTAAATATTGTAGTTAATGCAAGGATGAAATGACATGATGTATGCCCTCGCCAACATACTCCCTCATGCGACACCATCTTACATTCGCGGCATGCTTTCTTCCCTTAGTGCTCCACATCTTCCAGGCACATACAGTGCGATGTTATGAGTGTGATTACCAAGTTATTATTAGTCTTTTTCATACACCAGGATTGGAAAGCTAAGGTACCTCCCCTATATCAATTCTCAATAATGATCCAGTCTAGGGTCGTCAATCCAAGCATATCTCATACGAAGTGCAGTTCTAGGTCCCTGCAAGGGCTGCCAGGGCTGTTACATGCAATCATTACACCACTCCCCCATCACCTTATCAATACAGGCCTAGTTTGTACTCTTATTGCTACGGAAGGGTCGTCGCCTTCCCGTAGACTCAGAGTACACTCGAGGTCACTACAAACGACTGCCAGGGTTGTTACACGCAATCATTATACCATTCCCCGATCACCTTATCAGTGTAGGCCGACAGCTCGAATAAAGTGTGTCATACTACCATATTCAGCTCACGAGTCTGGGTTGCTCACTGGTCACTACGGGGAGGCTTGTGGCCATAGCGTAGGACGACAGCTCGATCACAGTGTCTCATACCACCATGCCCGAGTCATGAGTCTTAGCGGATCGAGGTACCATGGTTAACGGGATTTTCACTTGTAAGTTTGGTACTTTAGATTCAAGCAGTAGCGTCCATACATGGTTAACATACATCGGGCTAATCGGATTACTTGACGAGTTCGACTAGTACGAGCGCCTATTGAGTTGATCGACATGAAGTCCATAAGCACCTCGTGTGGCCTAACCACTATCGACAAGCAACGCATGGCTCAGGTTCGTCAAACACGTTCTGCGTGGCAAATCCAACTAAGCCACGAACTCAAGTCCAGTTACCGATTTCCTGGACTATTCAATAGTCCCAAACACATTCAATTACAACATGATGTCCTATGAGATAGTTAAAGCAGTAATGGATCAAGATTACAAATCATTCAATCATATGAACATGTTCTGAAGTGCATTGTAAACATGAGTTCACACACATTCAATTTATAATCAAGCAGACATCAAAATAAGTCATACATGGAGGAAATCATACACATCATTGATGTGGTTGAGAATCATATCTTAACCCGCATACAGGTACATCTTGCTAACTACTAACTCATTCAGACACTTTTACAAACACTTAGTCTACACATTACATCATACATATTGTGTTAATTTTCATACGTATTAGGGCAAATCCTTTCGTCAAAGGGTTGTTGCCCATACAACAATCATATATCCACGACAGTTTGTCTTGGCGAGCACGAATACAAAGTCTATACTCATTCAGTCATTTTCACAAACACTTAGGCTACACATACTAAATACATATCATATGTTGGTATATCATGTATTTGGGCTAAACCTTTAGCCCAGGAGTTATTACACATACATCTAGCATACATAGACGGCAGTTAATCATGGCAAACACACTTTCATATTTTGTACGTATACGGTATTTTTTACGAATACAGAGAATACACAAAATTCCATATTCTTCGTATTTAACCGAAATAGAAAACGGATAACATGTTCTACATGTGAAATAGCATCCACATCAGGAATCTATCATTATCCGACATTGAAAGCTTTAAAAAATGACAACCTAAACGTCTAAAGTTCACACCTTATGCCGTAGAAGCGTAAAGAAGTTGATAGAATCTCTAAGTCTTCGTCAACGTTGATATGATGACCTATCACACGAGGTAAGTCAGTTTTTTCTCTACTTGCAACTATCGAAACCCTAAAATAGATTAGGGTTAAGTTTTCTTACCTAGAAATGAAGTCAGAATCACTAGAATAGTGATTGGATCGTGATGGTTAAGCACGTGCAACAGTAGGATAGAGTATCAGGGAGATCTTCCCACGTCTCCCGACTTTCTCTCTCTTTACTCTCTCCTCTCTCCTAGGATTTTTTCAAATTCATATGGGAGGAATGAGAGAGGGTTTAAGGTCCTTATATAAGCTAAAAACTAACCAAATTAGACCCAGGGCCAAGGTTTACTTATGTTATAACCAATTCGTGTCTATTCCAATCTAACGGAGCACTTCTGGAGGTCCTATTACTAAATGCGGTCGGACTTAAGCTCTCTAATATTGGATCTAGGTCAAGCTAAGTTTTCAGTTCAGTCGGGTTTCCAGATCGATCGTGGAGGACCAGTTTCATTTCAGCGGTCACCGAAAGTTGATCAGAGCCACAAGTGCTATGACATGTATGGGCCACCTATCCTGATCCAAGGATGAATTTGGGTCGAAATCTAACAGTCAGAACGCTTAGAAATAACGCGCAAGTGACACGACTCAGATTTCTTAAAATTATATTTAATTTCTTAAAAATCTTCATTTTCTCACACTCTTCACTCCGGACTCAAGGAAATCGTCCTAGAGCATCGTTTGGACGTGATTTTTACGGTGATTGTCAAGTCCAACTAGGCGGTCATAATTGTCTAAGTTCATCGCTATCGGACTTTCGACGGGTGGTCCAGGTCTGATATGAAGTTTTGAAGTGCTCCCGAGAATAACCGGGTGTAGAGATTGATCTTGGATTTTAGGGTAACATAGCGGTAATAATTCTATATGTTTTGGGTCTTACAGATAGTATTTAAAGTGGTTGGTACTAATTTTGTAAGAAATCTAGTGTAGCACTAGTTAATTCACATTAAATTTCTAAAGAATTTAGTCCTAAATAATTTTTTCGGCTTTGAAATTGAGTTATGAGAAGGTACCAAGGTGTTATGGTTGACCCATTACCTAAGGACGTCTACCTCCAGGTTGGCAAAAATTCGGGGTGTTACAATCTACCCCCCTTAAAATAAAATTTCATCTCCGAAATTGCCTTAGGGTAATAAGGAAAGATTAATTATTTCTTTTGCCTAAGTTTTGTTAATTTCAAGTTTCTATATGTGGTAGGGTGTATACGATCTATATTAGTCTGGTTCCTTTTTTGTTTACCCCCCTTAAAAACTTACTTTTTTATCCATTTCTTACACCCTGATGGTTTGCTATAATTTATTTCTTTCCCTATTTGGAGTCTTGACGACAATTCCCAACTATATAGAGTAAGATATTCATTTCCAATGGTCGACCGATACGGAGAGACGGTTGTAGTGGGCTTAATCCTGATACATTGATTATCTACTTGGACAGGGTAGAAGGCTCAATGTATCCCTTCCTAACCTTGGTGGATTCGGGTCTTCTGCTCGGTTAAGTAGTGAGTCCATTGGTAGTCGTCCAGGATTGAGAATTGGGTTAAGCCGCGAATGCTTCGCAATTGTATATTTCAGTGACTCCGTAGTCCGATCACTCTAAAAGCTTAGGGAAAACCCATCACGAAATTGTTCAAATTTCCTATGTATAAGGTTATCCTTTGGGTCTTAGTCTAAGAGAGTCCTCATTTTAACCTTCATCCGAGGTAGGGGCTTATAAATATCTTACTAGATTGCCCTAAAAGGTTTCTAATCGCATCATGTGCTAAGACTTCTTTTAGGTTCGTACGTAACGAGCTGATTTGTGGATACACTGACTTCGGCTATTGTACTTCAACTCATACCTATTGTTACGAATTGGTTTAACACTTAAACCCTAATTGTTATTATTCCATTACTTCATTGTTGACATTCTAAGGAAGATTCAGGACGTATCCTTACGCACAACCTATATCAACTTCCTTCGATCCTGGGCCAGTGGGTAGAGGTCCACCACGCTTCTGCTGCACCACTCTGATCAAGTGGATGTATAAACCGAACTAACTAGAGTGAGACCATAACGTTCTACCCCCCTTAAAACAATTATACTCTCCAGACTCAAGACTCTATGTCCCGATCCGTATGTCAGAACAATGGTAATGTAGGATCTATTCTTAACATGAAATGGGGAACGATCTCTCAATACATTGGTCTTCCTTTCATCGATGATGCGTACTAGGGCATTGGTACCTATGGTGACAGAAAGGATCTAAAAATGATGAGTGTTGTGGTTGATTCCAGCGACGGGTGTGAGTTTGTGGTAAGCTACCTAATCCTACCAAAGAAGGACTTTTACCACGGTCCCAACTTGTCTTCTTTAATCGTGTCGAGTTTAGTACCCAAGGAATCTGGACAGGATATGTTACGAAGCAAACTATCTTTCTAAGTGCATATGCACAATAGGTATGCCAGAACGGTCTGTGATTCAGGATCTAATTCCTAACTGTCTGTTGCTTATCTAATAAATTTATACCAACTTTAGGTCTAAACTCTAAGGGCCTATTTGGCCAGTGGTCTCAAGTTATGTTATATGGGACTGCTTTCCTACTCCCACCTCAAAATTGGGAGTGACATGTTTGGTAGGTGGATGGGTTGGGATTCAAATCAATTTCATAAGCTTTGGCAAATGGATCTTGTGTTGGAAAGCATGAATGGGATTTCCGAATCCCATGATGATAAATTCCTAAGTGTAAGTTGAAAGAGAGCCCAAAATTACGTTTAATTGCATACACCAAACATGGTGTTGAAAACCATTTATTGTTGCTTTTACAATTTCATCCATCATAAAACCATTTATGATGGATTGTTAAGCTATAAAGTAGTGAGTCATAAGAGGGGGTTCGTGAGCTCAAGGCAAGGAAAAGAAGGAGATGGGAGATGCATGTACCTGTAGAGGGCAATTGGGAGAAAAAAATGTAAAAAAAAAAACTTATTTGCAAAGAAGAATAAGGTGGGATATGAAGTTCCCACGCCTTTGAGGCACAAAATGGGGATTTGAGAGGTTAAATGAGAGAGGATGGAGAGTGTAGACAACAGTGGGGATGAGTTTTGAATGGGTAGGGACAGTGGTGCATGAAAATGAAAGAGGAAGTGATGGAGGGGTAGTTTTTTCCAAAAATAAGACGTTTGGGAGAGAAAGGAGAGCTTAGGGGTCACTTTGTGAAGGAGGGATGTTTTAGTCTACGGCCCACACACCAGGGGGTTACCCTAGCCCCCAAACAAGGTCGGCGCAAAGGCCCGACCTGACCTGGCCCGCTGACCGGCGAGGCCCTCGCCACTCCCTAGACTAGTTGGCGAGGTCCTCCTCCCCCCTTAGGTCTAAAATGATGTGGGTCCCCCCTGCGTCCCCCTAAAACTATCCCGATTGGGCCCTACCTCCGTTTTGAGCCTATTCGAGCTAGTTCGGGTCATTTATGAAGTATAATCGCCTTTAGCGATTTCTTGAGGCTGGGATAGGATCAATATGGGTATAGACCCGATGATAGATGGTCTAGGAGTGTTTAGGGTGGCCTCAAGCGATCACGGAGGTGTACGGGCTCGATCTAGGCGATCAATTTCGAAGAACTTTGCCATTTGGTGAAAACGGAAATCCTATGAATGTTTCTACATTTTTCTCATACCCACCTAAGTCAAAAAGCGTCAGCATGCGTAGTGTGACCATAACCCAGGTCCAGTTTAATCCAAATCATGCTCTGATACCATCTTGTAATGCCCTGAAAATCGGGGGTCGAGCAGAACTCAACTCCCGAGTTCCAACGCATCACTTATGAAACATAGATTATGCTGATGATCATGAGTGCATGTGAACATGAGTGAGATTATACCAAAACAACATATTATACTCCAGGGATGGCTAAATTAAGGAAGCGGAAGACTATAATAAATATATAAAGTACATAAGTGGTTTTAAATCCCCAGAATATGAATATATAACAGGGCTGAATAGATACATGTCTGGTGTCAAAATATACCAATTACCAGGAGATAAAGTGTTCAACTAAATCATATAGCCCTGTGACCCCGTCAAATCAGGATATGGTTGAAGAAGACCCACCTGAATACTGCATATAGGAGAATGCCTTCTCATCATCCTAGAAGTCTGGCTCTGCCTCGTAGGCTGCGCCATCATCTGAAACTACAAAATGGTCTGGTTGGTGTGTACAACACCGTCCCGTAACAGGGGAGTGAGTAGCTAACTCAGTGGAACAATAGAGTAAAGATTAACATGTTATCAAATCAGTCAAGTGGTAATGATAAAGTAAACATAGCAAACATTCCTAAATATTGTAGTTAATGCAAGGATGAAATGACATGATGTATGTCCTCGCCAACATACTCCCTCATGCGACACCATCTTACGTTCGTGGCATGCTTTCTTCCCTCAGTGCTCCACATCTTCCAGGCACATGCAGTGCGATGTTATGAGTGTGATTACCGAGTTATTATTAGTCTTTTTCATACACCAGGATTGGGAAGCTAAGGTACCTCCCCTATATCAATTCCCAACAATGATCCAGTCTCGGGTCGTCAGTCCTAACATATCTCATACGAATTGCAGTTCTAGGTCGCTGCAAGGGCTGTAAGGGTTGTTATATGCAATCGTTACACCACTCCCCCATTATCTTATCAATACAGGCCTAGTTTGTACTCTTGTTGCTACGGAAGGGTCATCGCCTTCCCGTAGACTCACAGTATGCTCGAGGTCACTACTAAGGGCTTCCTGGGCTGTTACACGCAATCGTTACACCACTCCCCGATCACCTTATCAGTGTAGGCCAACAGCTCGAATACAGTGTCCTATACCACCATATTCAACTCACGAGTCTGGGTTGCTAACTAGTCACTATGGGGAGGCTTGTGGCCCCAGCGTAGGCCAACAACTCCACCACGGTGTCCCATACCACCATGTCTTACTCATGAGTCTTAGCGGATCGAGGTACCATGGTTAACGAGATTTTCACTGGTAAGTTTGGTACTTTAGATTCAAGCAGTAGCATCCATACATGGTTAACATACATCGGGCTAATCGCGTTACTTGACAAGTTTGACTAGTACGAGCACCCGTTGAGTTGATCGACATGAAGTGCATAAGCACCTTGTGTAGCCTAACCACTGTCGACAAACAACACACGGCTCGGGTTTGTCAAACACGTTCTGCGTGGCGAATCCAACTAAGCCACGAACTCAAGTCCGGTTACCGATTGCCTGGACTATTCAATAGCCCCAAACACATTCAATTACAACATGATGTCCTATGAGATAGTCAAAGCAGTAATGGATCAAGATTACAAATCATTCAATCATATGAACATGTTCTTGAGTGCATTGTAAACATGAATTCACACACATTCAATTCATAATCAAGAAGACATCAAAATAAGTCATACATGGAGAAAATCATACACATCATTGACGTGGTTGAGAATCATATCTCAACCCGCATACAGGTACATCTTGCTAACTACTAACTCATTCAGAAACTTTTACAAACACTTAGCCTACACATTACATCATACATATTGTGTGTTAATTTGCACACGTATTAGGGTAAATTCTTTCGTTAAAGGGTTGTTGTCCATACAATAATCATATATCCACGACAGTTTGTCATGGCAAGCACGAATACAAATTCTATACTCATTCAGTCATTTTCACAAACACTTAGGCTACACATACTAAATACATATCGTATGTTGGTATATCATGTATTTGGGCTAAACCTTTAGCCCAAGAGTTGTTACACATACATCTAGCATACATAGACGGAAGTTAATCATGGAAAACACACTTTCATATTTCATACATATACGGTATTTTCTACAAATACAGAGAATATCCAAAATTCCATATTCTTCGTATTTAACGGAAACGAAAAATGGATAGCATGTTCTACATGTGAAATAGCATCCTCATCAGGAAGCGATCATTATCCGACATTGAAAGCTTTGAAAAATGACAACCTAAAAGTCTAAAGTCCACACCTTATGCCATAGAAGCGTAAAGAAGTAGATGGAATCTCTAAGTCTTTGTCAACATTGATATGACGACCTATCACACGAGGTAAGTCAACTATTTTTCTACTTGCAAGTATCGAAACTCTAAAACAGATTAGGGTTAGGTTTCCTTACCTAGAAACGAAGTCAGAATCACCAGAATAGCAATTGGATCGTGATGGTTAAGCACGTGCAATAGTAGGATAGAGTATCAGGGAGATCTTCCCACGTCTCCCACACTTTCTCCCTCTTTACTCTCTCCTCTCTCCTAGGGTTTTCTCAAATTCGTATGGGAGGAATGAGAGAGGGTTTAAGGTCCTTATATAGGCTAAAAACTCACCAAATTAGACCCGGGGCCAAGGTATACTTATGTTATAACCAAATCAGGTCTGTTCCGATCCAACGGAGCACTTCTGAAGGTCCTATTACTAAATGCGGTCGGACTTAAGCTCTCTAATATTAGATCTAGGTCAAGCTAAGTTTTCAATCCGGTCGGATTTCCAAATCGACCGTGGTGGACCAGTTTCATTTCAGCGGTCACCGAAAGTCAATCAGAGTCACAAGTGCTATGACATGTATGGGCCACCTATCCTGATCCGAGGGTGAATTTAGGTCGAAATCTAATGGTCAAAATTCTTAGAAATAACGTGCAAGCGACACGACTCAGATTTCTTAAAATTATATTTAATTTCTTAAAAATCTTCATTTTCTCACACTCTTCACTCCGGACTCAAGGAAATCGTCCTAGAGCATCGTTTTGGACGTGATTTTCACGGTGATTGTCAAGTCCAACTAGGCGATCGTAATTGTCTAAGTTTATCGCTATCGGACTTTCGACGGGTGGTCCGGGTCCGATACGAAGTTTCGAAGTGCTCCCGAGAATAATCAGGTTTAGAGATTGATCCTGGATTTTAGAGTAACATAGCGGTAATAATTCTATAGGTTTTGGGTCTTACAGATAGTATTTAAAGTGGTTGGTACTAATTTTGCAGGAAATCTAGTGTAGTGCTAGTTAATTCACGTTAAATTTCTAAAGAATTTAGTCCTAAATGATTTATTTGGCTTTGGAATTGAGTTATGAGAAGGTACCAAGGTGTTATGGTTGACCCATTGCCCAGGACGTCTAGCTCCAGGTTGGAAAAAATTTGGGGTGTTACAGATGATCACTTTCTTTTTGCAATACTTGTTGGCACATAGTCTTAATTTTCTTATAAATTTCTTCTTTATTTATTTATCTGATCATACATAACCGTGGTCTTGGTCATTCTTGCCCCCTTTTGATATAGAAGTATTATTCTAGTAATATGCTGGATCAAAATCAGTAGTGTCTTCAGGGACGATATCTTTTAATGAAGAGAGCATTGACCGATATACTGATACCTTGTCCATCTTGATCCACGACTCTGTATGTGCCATTGGAGTATACCTCTTTTATTATGTACGACCCATCCCACTTAGGCTCGAACTTACCCACTGTTCGGCAGGTGTCCAATATAGGTCTTTTCAACATCAAAACTAGATCCCCCTTTTTGAAAGAGCGATATTTAACCCATTTATCAAAGGCGGCCAACACCCTTGCCTAATATGATTGTAATTATCGTTGGGTTGGGAGACATTTCTCATCAAGAAAATCTAGCTCTTTTAACCTTATTTTTGCATTTTTATCATATGTAATAAACTGATGTACCACCACTCTAAGTGACGCCGCTTGTATTTCAATTAGGATCACTGCTTCCACGCCATAGACTAGTGAATACGGTGTTGCTCCCATTGTTGTTTGGTGAGAGTATTCCTGTATGCCCATGATGCTTCTTATAATCTTTCATCCCAATCATGCTTGTTCCCCGTAACTGTTATCTTCAGTATCTTGTCTATCATTTTATTGAATGCCTCTGCTAATCCATTAGCCGGTGGATAGTAAGGCGTTGAAAACGAATGATGAATACTGAATTTCTGACATAACTTTTCCATTCCTCTGTTTTTGAAAGGAGTGCCATTATTTGTAACAATCTTCTTTGGAATACCATGGCAGTATATTATCGCATGTCGTATGAAATTGACCACGTCCTTTTCTTTGACACTACGTAATGCCACTAGTTCTGTCCATTTGGAGAAAAGTCTGTCACTACCAAGATATATTGTTTTCCTTTGGATGAAGGCGGATTTATAGGACCAATTACATTAAGCCCCTGAGATGAAAAGGGCCAAGAAGCAACTGACTGATAGAGATCTTCTAGAGGAATGTGTATAACGTCTCTGTGAATTTGGCATTCATGACACTGCTTCGCATGATCTATCGCATCTTGGAACATAGTACGCCAATTGTATCCCATTCGATGTATTCTATGAGATAGATTTCGGCCAGCCTGATGTGCTCCACATTCTCCAGAGTGTGCTTCGCGTAGTGTCTGGCCAGCCTCTTGTTTATCTAAGCATCGTAGAAGCATTCCATTGTAAGATTTTTTATATAACACCTCACCGCATATGATGAACTTGCGTGACCTTTACCGGATTTGCTGCTTTTACACTAGATCTTCTGATAAGATATCATATTTGAGGTAATCGATGAAAGGCTGGTGCCAATCATCTGTTGTCACTTCTAAACATGACACAGGAAGTGTCTCCATAGTTTCGTTGATGACCTCTGAAGATGGAAAAAATCTTCTTTCTTCTATAGTTACTTGAAGAGGGCTTCGATTTGGGCAAGATAGAGCCGCTGCCAAGCTGGCCAAAGCGTCTGCTCTTACATTTTCTGACCGGAGTACATGCTTAATTTCGACATGACAAAATTGCTCTAGCAATTATTGCGCTTTCCGGCAATACGGCAAAAGTTCTTTGTTTCTTACTTTGAAGTTAATCGTCAATTAATTTATAGTCAATTTAGAATCCCCAAAGATATGTAGCATTTTTATCTCCATTTCTTGAGCCATTTCCATTCCAATGATGAGGGCTCTGTACTCAGCCTCATTGTTTGTACATATATTACCCAACGTGAAGGAGTAAGGTAATAAATCACCTTGAGGAGTAATGAACATCATTCCTGCCCCAGCTCCTGACGCTCGAGTAGCACCGTCAAAGTATATTTGCCATGGCTTTTGCGACTCAGCCATCATAACCAGCTCATCTAGGAAGTCATCACTGATGGTTTCGCATTTGGATACAGGGTGTGCCGCAAGGAAGTCTGCCACTGCTTGTCCTTTTACTGTTTTTTTCGGTTCATACGTAATGGTATATTCTGAAAGCAACAACATTCATTTGGCCAACCTTCCAGAAAACATTGACTTTGTTAGCAAATATTTTATTGGGTCTGCTCTTGAGATCAGCGTTATGTCATGTGAGAGACAATAATGTCTCGATTTCTGAATCACAAATATTAATGCCAGACATTCTTTCTCAATTTGAGAGTAATTGCACTTTGCGCCCATCAGAGTTCGACTTAAATAATAGAGAGTAGTCTCTTTCCCAGAATCATTCACCTATGCTAACAAAGCACCCAAAGAATTCTCAGCTGCAGATATATATAAAATCAGTGGCTTCCCTTTTATCGGGGCTGTCAATACCGACACCCATTTCAATAATTCCTTTATTGAGTCGAACGTCTTCTGGCAAGCTTGATCCTAAACAAATTTTGTACCTTTTTTTCATCAAATGGGAAAATGGCTGGCATCTCCCTGCCAAATTTGGAATAAAATGGTGAATATATGCCAACTTTCCTTGCAAAATTTTCAATTCTTTTAGTGTTTTTGATGGCGGCATATCTCGGATGGCCCTGACTTTCCCTGGCTCGATTTCAATCCCCCTGTGCCAGACCATAAAACCAAGAAATTTACCTGAGGACACTCCAAATGCACATTTAGCTGGATTCATCTTTAGTTGTTTCTTTCTGAGTCGACGAAAAATTGATGCCAAATGTTCACGATGTTCCTGATGATCTCCTGATTTGACTACCAGGTCATCAGCATAACATTCAACATGTTTGTGCATCATGTTTTGAAAGATATTTTGTATCGTTCGCTGATAAGTTGCCCTAACATTTTTAAGACCGAACGACATGACCTTATAGTAGTAAATTCCCAACAATGTTCTGAATGCAGTTGCTTCTTCATCTCAGGTGTCATTCTAATCTGATCATACCCTACATAGCCGTCCATAAAGGACATGACTGTGTATTGAGTTGTACTGTCAATTAATAGTTCAGTGATCGGGAGAGGAAAATCATCTTTTGGACAGGGTTCATTTAGATTCCTGAAGTCAATGCATACTCTAACTTGTCCGTTCTTCTTCTTCACAGGGACAATGTTTAATATCCACTTGGGATATTTGATCTCCCTGATAAATATAATCTTTATCAACTTGTTAACTTCCTCTTCTATCAGAGGAACTAAATCCGGATGAAATCGCCTTTGCGCTTATTTAATCAGCCTCTTCTCTTTAGAAATATTTAATCGGTGTAGTGCTACTGAAGGTTCCAAGCCTGACATCTCTGCATACATCCAAGTGAAGATGTCTTTATTTTCTTTAAGCAAGAAAATATATTCTTCAGCCTCTTATTCAAGAAGACAGGCGTTGATGAATGTATCCTTGGCTCTTCCTTTGTTCCCAGATTTATCTCTCGCAAACTGTTTATCGTCGGCTGTCCCCCATCTTCTAACTACTTGGAGCTATTTCAGGATGCTCAATTGTCTTAGAATCTTTTTTCGATAGTTGTGCGATTGTAACCATATTCATTGACGACCCTGCCCCTAGTCCTTGATATTTTTTTTCGCTTTTCTTGGTTGACCAAAATAGGAATCTGAATCCCTCTCCACTGATTCAAGCTGGTGGGTTCTTCGTGATCAAAACCCATGCTTCTCATGATTCTCTTGCTTTCCAGATTGTACTTTTCAAGATCTCATGATGTCAGCCTTTCACAGTACACATTACTCTTGGCTATTTCTTCTATCTTTACTTCTTCTGTAGCATGAAATTCTATTGGGTTCGGGTATTTTGTGCTAGCCTGAACCTGAAATCTTCCTGGAGCGGCCGAAAATGGCCTCTGCCTTTCGACACACAGCAATAGAACTGTATAATTAGATTGCAAGATCCTAAACTATTTAGGTGATAACAGTGTTAGTGACGTCTCACCTGGTTGTCGCAAATATTTCAGCATGAATTAAGATTTTTTCTTTGATTCTATAGTCCTTAACGATCCTGCCTTTTCTGTTTCTCCTTTAATCACGTTTTTTTGAAAGTCTTGTAGAAATTTTCTCTCATCATTCTTTCCCTCTTCTTTAGCAAACCCTTTATAATAACTGGCGTCTGCAAAGAAATACTCAACCTCTGTGTAAGGCTTCGTATCAGCCATTACTTTATATTGCACTCCTCCTTTATAACATTTAAAGAATTATGCAGAGTAGGGGGTACAATGTTGTACTGATGTATCCATGGCCTTCCTAAGAGGAGATCGTACGTCGTCACATCACTTATAACGTGGCACATGACATTAATAGTCAACTCACCTATTTTTAGCATTACTTTAATTTTGCCAAGTGTGCATTGCCCATCATGATTAAATCCCTATATCATCATATCATCATTCCACCAGGGCACAGATCTGAACGATGATAGCCCAGTTTGCTCAGCATTGAGAGAGGTAAGAGGTTCACGGCCGACCCATTGTCTATCATAATTCGCTTAACTTTCTTCCCACAAATATAACCCTCCATCATTAGTGGTCTGTTATGCTCTATCTCACAAATCAAATCGTCATCCGAAAAGGAAACGACCGGCAAGCAGTTTTTTCCTCATTTTTCTTTTTGCATTCCATTTCTGCCAGTAATATCTCTCTTACATCATGATTGGACAATTCTCTGACCAAACTCTGTCGAAATTCCTCTAATAACTTGAGTGGGTCATAAACGCTTAGCCAAGCCGGTATACCCTTTAAATGACTTAGCACATCATGTGTCATTTTTACTGTCTCATTCTTCTTTTCTTCTTCATCACCTTCGTTCTGATTTTCAGTAATTTCTTTTCATACAATTGTTGCTTTCTGCTTCACAGGGCTTGTCATCTTCTTTCCTGATCGCAATGTAATTACTACTACCTTCTTTGTCGCCTCATGGTCTTCTTTCTTTTTCATATCTCGAGCCTTCCCTCAAACTGTAAGCATATTTAGTGTTTCCATTGTACCCCTTTCCTTTTCTTTTCCAATTACTATTTTGCCTTTGTCTATCATCCGTTGTATTATACACTTCAATGTACAACAATTCTCCGTTGGATGTCCCACCAGGCGGTGATAGCGAAAAAAATCTTTCTCTGGTTTTTGTCACATCTCCAGGGTACTTGGGTTCTGGTAATTCGATCGTGCTGGCTTTTAACAATTGGTTCATCATAGGAATGACGTCTTCCTTATCGAATGCAAATTCTACTTAAGAATTAAGCATCCTAGACCTCTCTCCACTGTATCTATTTCTTGATTGGCTCCATTCTTATTTTTTCTCTTGTCTCTTCTCCCTTGAGTCCCTTGTATCTTTACTTCTCTTATCACGATGGATAGTATTTACAGCCATCCTGCTGGGTATTCTCCTTGCTGTCTCACAGTGAAACGCTGACATCCTATGGGTCATCAATTCCAAAGCATGGGCCTTAGTGGCCAGGTCACGAAAAGTTCTAATGTCGGCACTGGTGAGTCCAAACGCGATCCATATCTCCATAGAATTTAGACACATTTTAACTTGTTCCTTTTCTTTCGGTAGCTGTCTACATGAGGCTCCCAATGTCTTTCATTTATCGATAAACTTTTCTACTGGTTCCCCTTCTCTCTACCATATGGAAACCAATTATGTAATACTAACCTCACGCTTCAAAGAGAAGAAGTAGTTTGACATAAATGCATCCTGCATTTGTTCCCAAGTATGTATCGATCCTGGAGCTAAGTTAGAATACCATCGAAATGCATTGTGTGTGAACGAAGACCCAAATAATCTCAAGTAATATGGCATTATCATAGAGAAATTCCCCATGCTAGTGATGAAGTGCATTAGGTGTTCTTCTGGTGATCCTTCTCCATTAAACTTTCAAAAATCTGGATGTGTGAAGTTGGCTGGAAATGGGACATCTTCCACCTCTCTTGGATACAGTGTTCGATATCTGAAGTGGCCGGTATTTTTGTGCTCTCTCTCTATTCTGACAGCTTCTTCAATGACTTGTCTCACCTCGTCCTGTGTTATAGTTCATGTTGTTGGAACAGACCCCAATGATCCTGCCCCCTGTGGTTGTAAGTCTTCGGGCTGATTTTCTGCTTCATTCATTGTGTTCATCATCTAGGGAGCTGCTATCTGAGCTACATTATGTGTAAGAGTCGCTAAGGCCTCACGAAGGTTTCTGTACTCTTCCATTAGTGCTTTTTGTGCTTCTGTCATCGCATTCATATGATCCTATGTATTTAGCATACTTTCCTGGTTTGTCCCAGCCATGTGCACTGCAACATCTCCACTTTTTGACGAAGTTGTAGTTGGGGTGGGACTAGAGTATGTCGACATGGTAAGGTTTATGAAGAGAGGAGAGGATAGGGTTTCATTTGACCTCCCTATACTTCTAGTGCTATCAATCGATCGAGGTGATACAGACTTGGTTAAACTTGTCTGGGGTGATACGGACATTGGTGAACTTGCCATTAATGCTTTACCTTTCTGCTCTTTTGTCCATCTGACCCTTGGGGCGACTAAAGCTAGAAAGTCACGTGATGCCAACTGTGGAATTGTTCTCTTAGGATATATCTCAGGGGGAGTGAATTCGGGATGCTTCTTAGCTGCATTACGCGTTATTGACCCTCCAACCCTTGGTGAAGACATACTCATTCGAGAGTTTCTTGCATTTCGTACCCTCATCTTGCGGGAGTTACAATGGTCCAGCCTTTATCACCTTTTGGCAGTTAAGGTGAAGCAGATACAACCCCAGTAGTCACTTGAATCATGTTATTTTTGCCTGCAGGAATTTGAGTCAGACTACGGGGGTTGGTTCGGTGCGTACTCTATCATGAACCCTGTTGGGGTGAAACAAAAGTTCATTGTTCTTGTAGGAGTTGCCATCAGCTGTAACTTGTAGTTGAATTTAGAAACCTTCAATTACAAAACGTAATTATAATTAGTATTTGAAAAGTAAATAATATATATTAGAGATGAAGGGGGATGTTCCTGCTTAGAGTCACCATTTTGGGGTCGAAAGACTCCAAATTATAATGAAAATTCTATAATACTCTCGATATTGTTATCAAAATAAAATAAAAGTCCCAAGCAGAGTCACCATTTTGTTTCGAACAAGAAACAAATGCATCTGATTTGGGGAATTATTTTATTCAAATGTAATAAAGAGTATACATAGAACAATCATTATATTATTAATTATGAGTTTATCTACATCCCTTCAATATCCCTTGATTCCAGGATAGATCAACTGAAATAAAAAAATTGTAATTAACAAAGCTTATATGTTAAATCTTGAATCCGACAACATTTCGACAGCTATTTTGATCATCTTCTAGGACTTACGAGGAATGTCGAATTGATCAACTAATCACTCTTCTGAACTTTTCAAAGGAGAAAGCCTGAAACGATGAAGCTTTGAACTTGAATGCTTTTAGCAATTTCGGTAGCACCTCAGCCTCATTTAGAGCTGGCCACATAATGACCTGGTTGCGTGACTCGTGCAACCATTTTGTCAGTTTCGCAGTCAGCGCAACTTGTAAATGGGTTACGCGGTCAACGCAACTTGGTGCACGGGTTGCATGGCTCGTGCAACTGATCGTTCCTTCTGCTCCTCACCTTTAACCTTCTTTCAGGACTATATTATTGTTCAAATGAGAGGGGAAGTGGGGTATTTATAGACCTCCCACACGTGTCAACCCTCGATCTTTTTTCCATGGGGCTCATCGTGCATCAGATTTGTCCATTCATCTCGATCACTCTTTGCTCTCTATTACGCCACTCTCGTAATGGAAAAGCTAGTTGAGAGGTCCACACAATGATACATTCAGCTGCACTACCCGTACAATCTGAAAAGCTGGTTACACGATTCGCGCAATGTTATATTCAGTTGCGCGACCCGCGCAAGGACAACATCTGCTTCTTTTTTATGAAAAAATGTTTGTGCCACGCACATAACTATTACAACATGTTGTGCGATTCGTGCAACAACTTCTTGTTACGTAACCCATGCAACTGCCAAAAAAAAAGACTTAATCCTTTATCCTTCCTTCACTCCTTATTTGATTTTTGATCTTCATTCTTTCTTGATGATGATGATTTTTATGCTTCAACAAGATAACCAAACCAATGAGATTTTTCTGGCTTAATCTTTAAAGAAACCAAAAACAAAATATTTACACAAATGCAAAATACTTAGATTTCTCCTTTTGTTGTAGCATGGAAGAAGCAAATCAGAGTAGAAGTTCAAATAGAAGTTCAATGTCCAATACTGACTTATGAAATGGTTCTAAGTTCTAAATTGATTTTAGAGCTTAAAGCACCTTGGGCTAGCTTGATTTGATTTTGATTCCAAGAAATGGGAATACCTCAATTCCTCTTTTAAATATAATTGGAATGCAAAAATTTAAAATCAAATGCAAAGAAAGCTACAAAAAGAGAATATTAAATGAGCACAATATAGCTTAAATAAATTATTAACTTATCTCTCAGAGTGATGTCTTGATTTTTCTTGAACTGGATATCAAACTTTGAAAATCGTGCTATATTTATAAGTGCAGAAGTCGCACCTTCGGCTAGTCTTGTGGACACTACGATTGGTCATAGGACCAATGAATTTTTCAAATTTTGAGCGTGATTGAATAAAACCGTTTCACGACTGGTCGTAAGCCATCCACGACTGGTCGAGGGACCTCCATGACTTGTTGTGAGCTCTCCACGACTGGTCGTGTGAAACCTGGAATAGTCGATGAAGTTCGAGTCGTAGGTGCAGGACTGGTCGAGGATGAGTCGAGCACCGTTCACACGACCGATCGAGCACTCTCCAGGACTTTTCGTGGCTTAACAAAAAATTTTAAAATTTTACAACAATCTTTGGACTGGTCGAGGAATTTCTTAGACTGGTTGAGCCAGTGTTAGAACTAGTCGAATAGAGTCCAGGACTAGTCTAAGAACATACCAAAACACTTATAAAATAATCAATTGAATTATGTATCTGAAATGACGTACCCTTGAAAATGACATATGAACATTGAACCTTCTTTTCTTCAGATATCAGATGATCTTTGAAGTTCATGAAGCTTGAGTTCTCGACATATGATAAAGCTTGAACTTGTGATCGTTTGAAGCTTGATTTTGTAGTACTTGAGTTATCGTTTGAAGCTTGATTTTGTAGTACTTGAGTTGTCGACATCTTGAGTCTTGAGTACAATCAGTTCTCTTAATTTTAGATGTTACTTAAGACATTGAGCTTTAAAGCTTAAGATGAGAACAATGTACTTGATCTTACAATTCTTTGACGTAGATCTTGTTCCTGTCTTGAAGCATTGTCCTTGAACTTGAGATGCATTGCCTTGAACAATTCAATGTGCTACACAAGACACAAATAGTAGTTTTGGCACTACAAAATTTGACAATTAAAGGAGCAAGAGACCATAGCACATACAATCTCCCCCTTTGTCAAATTTGTGACAAAACACATTTCACAATAACATAACCAATATACACAAAGAATCATGCACCAGTTATCGAAAGAAACTAGTTATAGCCTAGTTAAAGAATCATGCACCAATTATCATCAACTTGCATCAACACTAGTCCCCCTTACTTAACTCCTCCCCCTTTCATAAGAAAAAAACTACATAACTACAATCCATGCCAATATACAAAAATATATATCACAATTACCACATACCTCCATATATTAGGCATGCCAAACTTCTCTCCCTTTTTGTCACAATATGACAAAGGAAACAAGATATGGAAAAATATACAAAAGAGGAATAAGGAAGCAAACAAGTCAAGACATAAGCAAATAATGTGCATAATAAGTAACCAACATGAACCAAAGGCATCCAAAGTCAGTCATACAAATTGAAATAAAGTCAAGTATCATAAGAGTTATTACAGACCATATGAAAAGAAAATACTTAATCAGATCCAAAGGAGGGAACAGGAATAGATGGATTAATTTGGTGTAAACCCTTATTAATGCGCCTCATATATTTGCGTATAAAAGCAAATTGAGAATCTTGGGTTATACGTATTTGAGCCACCTATTCCTCAAGAGAATGTAACCTCTCAGCAAAATCATAAGGCTGATAGTCAGGGTCAGCCTAAGAATCTGACTCAAGCTCATCAAATATATCATCCATGTTAGCATCATCAGGTAAACCGCCTTCTTCTTCATTCACTGCTTCAACACCACCTCTACCTTCATTTACTTGACCCTTAGCCAATTGTAACTTCATCTTGTTTATATTTTTATTGTTGAAGATGAGGTGATGAATAGGTGCCTCTCCAACAGGCATAGCTACTAACATATTGTTAGCCAACGCAGTCATAAGGTATGTAAAAGGAATATCGTTGTGGCTAGGATGAAGATGGAATTGGATAATAGAATGACAAATTAATGAAGGAAGACAGACATTAGCACCAGATATAATGGAATACAAAATTCGAACCATGAAAGAAGTGAGTTCAGTTTTGTTACCAGACCGAGGATAGACATTTGAAATAAAAATCATGTGAAGGACATTGTATCTGGGTAACAAGTACCTTGAAGCAAGAGCATTCCCATTCTGACTCCATTGCGCATCTATAATGAATAATGCCTTAGTAAAGATACATTTTTCTAATTCAGAAGATTTCTCAACTAGAGAACTAATAGGAATACCTTCATCATTAATAGGTAAATCCATTAGGCCATATACTAGATGACAATTAACTTCAAATGGGCCTTCTCGAGTAGTAATTGTAAAAGTTAAATTTTCTGTAGAGAAATCAGAAATACATGCAAACATAGACTGTGCAATAGACCGGTATGTTGGCCCACCCCAATGTAAAATGTTATCCCATCCTACAGATAGAATAAGTGGAAGGAGATCAGAAGGAGCAATATGTGTAACATCCACAGGTCGCTCAACAATCACATTGTGCATCCTCAAGTCTCTCACATTGGGTGGATCATCTTCGAGTGACTGAAGGTAGTGTCATGTGATAGCTGTCGATCTGGAAGATGACGCACCACGAGAAGTTTTCTTCCTACCTCTAGCATCCATTTGTAACTAAGAATACAAAAAATCAAGAGATTACAAAGGATGTAGAGTGGGGTTTTGCTAGATCAGATTTTACAAAGGAAAACTCCAAAAACTCAAGGAAACACAAAATAAATTACTCCAAGAGTGAAAATGAAGTAGTATTGACTTGAATCTATAAGAAAAACATAAATGATGCACTAACATTGAAGTTATAGGAAGGTGGGTACGACTGGTCGGGCGTAGGCTCATTGGAGAAGAAGAGAAAATGAGGGAAAAAGGGATTTTTTCCCAAATTAAAAACACCAGCGCGCTACACGACTGGTCGAGTACGTCCTCGACTAGTCGTGCATAGACAAAAACATGAATTTTTCACATAATTTTAAAATTTAAATAAATAAATTAATAAATAAATATGCTATAATACATAAATGCATGAATAATCAATTTAAATTAAACATTCCAAGATCAAATTTTAATTTATTAAACTGCTTTTATCGAGAGGTATAGTGAAAATGTCACCAAGTCGAGTCTCGGTCGGAATGTATTCCAATGAAATTGTCTTTTCTTCCACTAATTCATGAATGTAGTGATATCTAATGTCAATGTGCTTGGTTCATGAATGTTGGATTGAATTTTTAGATATATTAATTGTAATGGAATTATCACAATATAAAATCATACAATCCTGTGCAATTCCATAATCGCTTAACATTCTATTCATCCATACAAGCTAAGTATATGCATTTCCAGCTGCGATGTATTTAGCCTCAGCAGTTGAGAGTGATATGAAACTTTATTTCTTGCTAAACCAAGATACTAAACAGTTTCTAATATAGAAACAACCATCACTGGTTGATTTCTTATCATTGATATTTCCAGCCCAATCAGCATCAGTGTACCCAGCTAATTGAACATTAGTATTATGGGAATAGTAAAGACTCAGATTAGCTGAACTTGCGACATATCGCATAATCCACTTAATAGTAGTTAAATGTGACTCTTTAGGGTTAGATTGATATCTAGCACAAATTCCAATGCTAAAACCAATATCAGGTCTACTTGCAGTTAAATAAGGTAAACTGTCAATCATACTATGATATAATTTAGGATCCACACTTTTACTTATAGAGTCCTTCGAGAACCTTAATGTTGTACTCCTAGGAGTATCAAAAATTTTTTCATTCTTAAATCTGAACTTTTTAATTAAGTTCAGTGAATATTTGGTTTGAGAAATAAAGATACCATCAGGTTGTTGTTTTACTTGCAACCCTAGAAAATAATTTAATTTCCCAACCATACTCATTTCAAATTTAGACTTCATAAGATCTGCAAACTCAACAGTCGTGTTAGTAAGGGTAGATCCATAAATAATATCATCAACATAGATTTGCACCATTAAGATATGATCATTATGTTTCTTAACAAAAAGAGTCTTATCAACACTTCCCATTAGAAAATTATGACTTAGTAAAAACTTAGTCAATTTTTTATACCATGCCCTGGGAGCTTGTTTCAAACCGTAGAGAGCCTTTTTTAGGTGATAAACATGATTAACATTCTTAGGGTCTTAAAAACTCGTTGGTTGTTCAACATACACTTCTTAATGCAGATCACCATTTAAGAAAGCACTCTTTACATCCATTTGATATATTTTGATCTTTCTAAAGCATGTAATGGATATAAATAGATTGATTGATTCAAGATGAGCTACTGAAGCAAAGGTTTCATCATAATCAATGCCTTCAATTTGAGTGTACTCTTGTACAACCAGTGTAACACCCCGAATTTTTATCAACCTGAAATTAGACGTCCTTAGGCAATGGGTCAACCATATCACTCTTAGAGATCAATCCTAAAGTCTAGAAATCAGTTTTCAACCCATTTCCTTCAAAATCTCACCTTTCACCGCCCCATTTTTCAAATTTCTCCAAGTACTTTCATATTAGACACAAACTTAAAGTTTAAGAGGTGAGGAACTATACTTAAACTAAAACTTACTATAAATGGTAAATACATGCGTAAAATGAGATTTTGACTATTTAATATTTAGAATTTCATGATGTATATATGTTATTTGGATGGATTAGCTTCTTCTATCCTAAAATCATATATTGTATGTTGCATAACTCATTCCAGTTTGTAAATGAGACTCGATAAACACCTCGACGGACTCATGGGCCCAAACGACTCAATTCGGGGGGATCTAAGGTGGGCCCCACATGTTTCTGACATCCATGGGGGGTGAGGATCTCACCCATGGAGCGATCCCTCACCAAATAAGTCAGTGACCGATGAGGTCCTCGCGGCATCGGTAAGGCCTCGTCCGTACAGCAGACAGGCAGCCCGGTTCCTGTATTTTTTCTGCACATTTTGTCAAAAGTTGAAAAATCATATCTCCTTCGTTATAAATCCTATTTAGGTGATTCAAAAACTAGATTGAAGATAAATGAGTATAGTTTTATATAAAAATATGTGAAAAATATAATAAAATATTTAATATAAATTAAAGTAGGAAGTTGTGACAACTATCCGAAAATCACTTGTTGGACAGCAGCTGCTTCTGAAATTTTTAGAATTTTTATACAACATTAAATCTTATGAAATTTGGAGGAGATAGGTTAAAATTGATGATAAACCACTAAAAAACTAATTAAAATAATAAGATAACTAGAAGTGCCCAAAATGGGGCCTAGAATGGCCCTAAGACCGTATTCTGCCATAATTAGGGTAGAATTTGGTTAAGTACCAAACTGAATACTCAGTAGAATTAACTTGAACCACTTTAAATATGATCTGTAAGACCCAAAACCTATCGAATCATTGATGCTACGTTACCCTAAAACCTAGGATCAAACTCTAAACCTGTTTGTTCTCAAGAACCCTTTGAAACTTTGTATTGGATCTAGACCGCACGTTGAAAGTCTGATATATATAATCTTAGATCATTATGACCACCTAGTTGGACTTGACAGTCATTTTGAAAATCAAGCCCAACCGATATCCTGAGACCATTTTACTGAGTCTGGAGTGAAGAGAGTGAGAAAAGGAAAATATTTAGAAAATTAATTCAATTTTTAATAAATCTGGCACGTTTCACTTACGCGTTATTTCTAAGCGTTCTGACTGTTAGATTTCAACCCAAGTTTACCCTCGGATCAGGATAGGTGGCCCATACATGTCAAAGCACTTGTGGCCCTGATCGAGTTTCGGTGACCGCTGAACTGAAACTGATCCGCCACGGTCCATCTGGAAAACCGACCGGACTGAAAACTTGGCTTGACCTAGATCCAATATTAGAGAGCTTAAGTCCGACCACATTTAGTAACAGGACCTCCAGAAGTGTTCCGTTGGATCGGAACAAACCCGATTTAGTTATAACCTAAGTATACCTTAACTTGGAGTCCATTTTCGTTATGTTTGGGCTTATAAAAGGGCCTTAAAGCCTTAGCTTTCTAACCCATACGAATTTCCCAAACCCTAGAGTTTTAGGAGGGAGAAAAGAGAGAGAAAGTATGAGAGAGAGTTGGTGTTCGATCTAGGGTTTCTTCCTTGCCATTCCACGTACTCAACCATCACGTCTGCATCATTTTTTGATGATTCTGACTTCATTCTAGGTAAGAAAACCCTAACCTTAACCTATTTTAGGATTTTTATCGATACAAGTAGTGAAGTAGTTGACTTTCCTTGTGTAATAGGTTGTCATATCGATGTTGGCGGAAGCATAGAGTTTCTATTCGATTCGTTACGCTTCTACGGTGTAAGGTGCGGATTTTAGACGCTTAGGTTACCATTTTTTAAAGCTTTCAATGTCGTTTAATGGTAGATTGTTGACAAGAATGTTGTTTCATATGTAGAACATGCCGACTGATTTCTATTTCGAATACATACGAAGAATATGAGATTTATGGTATTTTAAGTATTTGTAGGAAATACTGTATACGTACGTATTTTTCTGATATGATTGACATGAGTATTTTTCATGTACCTATGTTAGTTATGCGTGTATGATCTGTTTGGCGAAGAGATTCGCCCTAATGCACATTATTGGCCGACATATGCTATGTAGAATAATGTGTGTAGACTAAGTGTTTGTATAAATGTATGTATTAATAAGTATTGAGTAAATGGTGTTGTAGATTAGCGTTAAGATTGGATTCTCAACTAATTTGATGATGTACATGAAGTCCTCCATGCTTGTTGTATTGAATTGATTACCTTATGTGTGAAATACTCGTGTATGGTTAACTGCTTATGATGTATGTTATAACATGCTAATAACATGCTGGAATTACTTGTATTTCAATTCTGTCTCTCTCATATGATTATTGATTTAGATTACAAGTGTTTGGGGCTATACTCTAGTCCAGGCAGTCGGTAACAGATTTGAATTCGTGGTTGGATTCTATTCACCACGAAGGACGCGTTGACGAACCCGAGTCGTGCTTAGGTTGACGGCAGTGGTTAGGCCTCGCGAGGTGTTTATGCACTTCATGTCGTTCAGCTTGAGTTGCGCTCGTACTAGTCGAGCTCGTCGAGTAACCCGACTAACCATTGTATGTTCACCTTCTTTTGATCATAACTGCTTGAACCTAAGGTACTGAACTTATCAGTGATAACCCTGATAACCGTGGTACCTTGATCTATTAAGACTCATGAGTCGGGCATAGTGGTATGGGACACCGTGGTCGAGCTGTCGGCCTACGCTGGGGTCACGAGCCTCCCCGTAGTGACCAGTGAGCAACCCAGACTCATAAGCTGATTATGGTGGTATGAGAAACTATATTCGAGCTGTCGACCTACACTGATAAGGTGATGGGGGAGCGGTGCAATGAGTGCGTGCAACAGCCCTGACAGCCCTTGCAGTGACCTAGAACCATATCATCGTATGAGACTACTAGGAGTGACGACCCTAGACAGGATCCTTGTTGGGAATGATATAAGGGAAGTACCCTAGTTTCCCAATCCTGCTGTATGAAAAGGACTAATAACAACTCGGTAATCATATTCATATCGCACTGCATGTGCATGGAAGATGTGGAGCACTGAGGGAAGAAAGCATGTCGCGGACGTAAGATGGTGTCGTATGAGGGAGTATGTTGGCGAGGGCATCCGTCATGTCATTTCATTCTTGCATTAATTACAGTATTTAGGAATGTTTGATTTGCTTGCTTTATCATTATCACTTGATTGATTTGATAACATGTTAACCTTTGCTCTATGATTCCACTGAGTTGGCCATTACTCCCATGTTACGGGACAGTGTTGTACACACCAACCAGTCCCTGTCTTAGTTTCAGGTGATGGTGCTGCTTGTGAAGCGGAGCCGGACTTGTTTGATGATGAGGAGGATTTCTCCTACAGGCGGTTATCAGGCGGGTCTAGGTAGATCGTGTTCTGATCGACGGGATTACAGGGAGGTTGATTAGACGCCATGACACTTGTCATTTTATATTTTTGGAGTACTCATGTATATTCTTTTTGATCATTTTTGAAGTATACATGTATATATTTAACCTGGTAACATGTTCACACTCTAGAGACTTACAACAGTTCATATATTTTATATATCTATCACATTCTTCCGCTTGGTAATTTAACTGTCTCTGGAGTATGATATGTTGTTTTGGATTAATCCACTTCTGTTTTATGCACTATTACAGCCGACATTCATTCATCATTGAAAATGTTGCATAAGTGATGTTCTAGAACTCGGGAGTGGAGTTTATCCTCGACCCCCAATTTTTAGGATGTTACAGATGGTATCAGAGCATGATTTAGATTAAACCGGACCTGGGTTATGGTAACACAACGCACACTGACACACTTTGACTTAGGAAGGGGGTGATGGAATCTAGAAACCATATTAGAATCCCAAGTTTCACCAACCAGTGAGATTAACTATCGTAGTATAGCCCATACGTAACCGAGACCATGTAAAATGATCTCACATCCCCACTTCTATTCACTCAAGCTTGTCTTCTTCTACATCTTACACCCATCAACCACCATTACCCAAAAACTACTCTGTATGACTTTTCACCTTCATTATACCCTCTCATATGGGCACAAAACTCACATTTTTGTGTCTCATAACCTGTACATTTCCAAATGATGGGACATTTAGGGCCCATTCGACCAACTGCATTAGGTGAGATTAGGATAGATAGAATTGTAAAGGTAACAATAAATGCATGTGTAAGGTATTGTCCTTAGATTTGGGTGTAACCCATGGTTTCCAATGCCATGGTTGGAATGTATGCAATTAATAGTAAATCCCAGGATTTCCTTTCAAATTACACTTGGACATTCATCATCATGGGATTTGGAAATCCCATCTCACACTTTCCACCGCAAGGCTCATTTTCCAAAGTCTATGTAATTAATTTTAATCACATCCCACCCTCCTTCCAAACATATCATTCTCAATCCCGAGGTGGGATTAGCGACGCAATCCATTTAATACAGCCTTATACCACTAGCCAAACAGGCCCTTAGAGTTTTGGACCTAGAGTGGGTATTCTTAGATTTAGAAAGATCTGATGGTATAGGAAAGCTAGTAAATTAAAAACGTAAACCCTAGGACCTCCTTAGCTAGTATAGACATATGTAAAGTGCTTGAGTGTCGTTAAATTTATTAAAACTAGGCTACTGGTTTTGTTAAGGAATGTAAAAGATTGATTTTGCTAAGGTAATTGGAATATAGACGTAGTTAGTTGTCTTGATTTAGTTAGAGTGAGATCTTGTTCTTTTGTTGGATTCCCTTGATACTTATAGGCTCTTTTATTAATTCGTAGAAAGCTTGCTTGAATCAGAATTAGTTACGCTTAGAGAAAACTTATATACCCCTCAGATTAAATGTTAGGATAAACCAGCACGCCCCTTAGATTTGCCCTCCCAAGGACTTAGTACAATTGGGAACACGGAGTAGAGAAATTATATATAAGCGAGGTATTCACGGTTTGAATCAACTTCTTAATCCTGGTAGTTACCAACGAACTCAATGCCCTGATAAAGCAGAAGATCGATACCAACTAGGATTAAGAACTGATACGACAAGTTTTCTGTCCTAGCTAGACAGAAAGTCTATGTATTTGGGTCAGACCCACTGCACTACTTTTCTTCCGTGTTGGCCCTACTACCTATAACCAAAAGTTATTGCTTTACCCTTGGGAAATGTTACAGACATATAGCCAGTGGAGTAGCCAATAGAGAATTGGATATCTTGCCACCAACTCACACCTGCCCCTGAAATCAACCGTAATAGAGACTAGGCTCATTTCTATAACCATAGGTGTCAATGTCATAATATATATCGTTAATGAAAGAAACACTAATGTATTGAGAGGTTGTTTCCCATTTCATGTCAAGGATAGGTCCTAAATTATACCTCGTTCCGACATACGGATCGAGACATAGAATCTTGAGCTTTGAGAGTAGAAATAATTTTTTAAGGGGGGTAGAACCTTATGAGCCCAATCTAGTAAGGTCAGCTAATACAACAGTTAAGTTAGAACTGCACAGCGAAGCGTGGTTGGCCTTTTCCCCACTGGCCTAGGATCGAAGAAAGTGATTCAGGTTGTATGTAAGGTTAGGTCATTAAATTAGGATTCTGAATCTTACTTAGAATGTCAATAGTGAAGTCTTTATAGGGAAACAATTAGGGCTTTAGTGTTGAACCCATTCATATTAAATCATAGGCCTAATAGTGGGAGTGAGCGAAGGTTAGTGTATCCATAAACCTACTCGTTAAGTACGAACATAATAGAAGCCTTGGCCAACTCTATACGATTAGAAATCCTTTTAGGATGATCTATTAGGGTGCATATTAACCCTTACCTTGGACATAGATTCAGAAGAGGACTCCCTTAGACCAAGACCCAAAGAGCAACCTTATAAATAGGAAATTGGAACCTTTCAATGATGGACATTTCCAAAGCTTTAGAGTAATCGGATTATACGGAGTCACTGAAATATACAATGGCAAAGCATTCACGGCTTGACTCATTTCTCAATCCTAGGAGATTACCAATGGACTCACTGCTTTGACCGGGCAGAAGACCGGGATCTACCAGGACTAGGAAGGGATACGATGAGCCTTCTATCCTGGTCAGGTAGATGTTCAACGTATCAGGATCGAGCCCACTACAACCATCTCTCCATGCTGGTTAAACACTGAAAATATATATATTACTCTAAGTAGTTGGGACTTATCGTCGAGATTCCAAATAGATAAAGAAATCAATTGTAGTCAGCCATCAGGGTATAAGCAAGAGATAAAGAGTAATTTTTTAAGGAGGATAGACAAAAATGTGACAGACTACTATAGATGTATAAACCTCACCATGTATATAAACTTGAATCAGTACAGTTTATGCAAAAGGCATAATAGAATCATTACTCATTACCCTTCCCTAATTTTGGGGATGAAATTATTTTAAGGAGGGTAGATTGTAACACCACGGATATTTATCAATCCGAAATTAGACGTCCTTAGGCAATGAGTCAACTATATCACTCTTAGAGATCAATCCTAAAGTCTAGAAATCAATTTTCAACCCATTTCCTTCAAAATCTCGCCTTTCACAGCCCCATTCTTCAAATTTCTCTAAGTACTTTCATATTAGACACAAACCTAAAGTTTACGAGGTGAGGAACTATACTTAAACTAAAACTTACTATAAACGGTAAATACATACGTAAAATGGGATTTTGACTATTTAATATTTAGAATTTCATGATTTAGATATGTTATTTAGATGTATTAGCTTCTTCTACCCCAAAATCATATATTGTACGTTGCGTAACTTATTCCAATTTGCAAATGAGACTCGATAAACGCCTCGATAGACTCGTGGGCCCAAACGACTCAATTCGAGGGGGTCCAAGGTGGGCCCCACATGTTTGTAGAATCCTTAGGGGGTGAAGACCTCACCCATGGGGTGATCCCTCACCAAATAGGTCAGTGATCGGTAAGGCCCTCGCGGTATCGGCGAGGCCTCATCCGTACAGCAGACAGGCAACCCGGTTCCTGCATTTTTTTTACACATTTTTTCAAATATTGAAAAATCATATCTCCTTCATTATAAATCTGATTTATGTGATTCAAAAACTATATTGAAGCTTAATGAATATAGTTTTATATAAAAATATGTGAAAAATATAATAAAACACTTAATATAGTTTAAAGTAGGACATTGTGACAACTGTCCGAAAATTACTTGTTGGACAGCTGCTGCTTCTGAAATTTTTAGAATTTTTATACAACTCGAAATCTTATGAAATTCGGTGGAGATAGGTTAAACTTGATTATAAACCACTAAAAAAATAATTAAAATAATAAGATAACTAGTAGTGCCCAAAATGGGGCCTAGAATGGCCCTAGGACCGTATTCTGCCATAATTAGGGTAGAATTCGGTTAAGTACCAAACTGAATACTCAGTAGAATTAACTTAAACCACTTTAAATATGATTTGTAAGACCCAAAACCTATAAAATTTTTGATGCTACGTTACCCTAAAACCTAGGATCAAACTCTAAACCTGCTTGTTCTTAAGAACCCTTTGAAACTTTGTACTGGATCTAGACCACACGTCGAAAGTCCGATATCTATAATCTTAGACCATTATGACTGCCTAGTTAGACTTAACAGTCATTTCAAAAATCAAGCCCAACCGATATCCTGAGACCATTTTACTGAGTATGGAGTGAAGAAAGTGAGAAAAGGAAAATATTTAGAAAATTAATTCAATTTTTAATAAATCTGGCACGTTTCACTTGCACGTTATTTTTAAGCATTCTGACCGTTAGATTTCAACCTAAATTCACCCTCGGATCAGGATAGGTGGCCCATACATGTCATAGCACTTGTGGCCTTGATCGAGTTTTGGTGACCGCTAAACTGAAACTGGTCCACCACGGTCGATCTGAAAACCCGACCGGACTGAAAACTTGGCTTGACCTAGATCCAATATTAGAGAGCTTAAGTCTGACCGCATTTAGTAACAGGACGTCCAGAAGTGCTCTGTTGGATCGGAACAGACCCGATTTGGTTATAACATAAGTATACCTTAACTTGGAGTCTGTTTTCGTTATGTTTGGGCTTATAAAAGGGCCTTAAACCCTTAGCTTTCTAATCCATACGAATTTTCCAAACCCTAGAGTTTTAGGAGGGAGAAAAGATAGAGTTGGTGTTCGATCCAGGGTTTCTTCTTTGTCATTCCACGTACTCAACCATCACGTCTGCATCATTTTTCGATGATTCTGACTTCATTCTAGGTAAGAAAACTCTAACCTTAACCTGTTTTAGGATTTCTATCGATACAAATAGTGAAGTAGTTGACTTCCCTTGTGTAATACGTTGTCATATCGATGTTGGCGGAAGCATAGAGTTTTTATTCGATTCGTTACGCTTCTAGGCATAAGGTGCAGATTTTAGACGCTTAAGTTACCATTTTTCAAAGCTTTCAATGTCGTTTAATGGTAAATTATTGACACGAATGTTGTTTCACATGTAAAACATGCCGACCGATTTCTATTTCGAATACATACGAAGAATATGAGATTTATGGTATTTTAAGTATTTGTAGGAAATACTGTATACATACGTATTTTGCTGATATGATTGCCATGAGTATTTGTCATGTACCTATGTTAGTTATGCGTGTATGATCTGTTTTGTGAAGAGATTCGCCCTAATGCACATTATTGGTCGACACATGCTATGTAGACTAATGTGTGTAGACTAAGTGTTTGTATAAATGTACGTATTATTAAGTATTGAGTAAATGGTGTTGTAGATTAGCGTTGAGATTGGATTCTCAACTAATTTGATGATGTACATGAATTCCTCCATGCTTGTTGTATTGAATTGATTACCTTATGTGTGAAATACTCGTGTATGGTTAACTGCTTATGATGTATGTTATAACATGCTGATAACATGCTGGAATTACTTGTATTTCAATTCTGTCTCTCTCATATGATTATTGATTTAGATTACAAGTGTTTGGGGCTATACTCTAGTCCAGGCAGTCGGTAATAGATTTGAATTCGTGGTTGGATTCTATTCGCCACGAAGGACGCGTTGACGAACCCGAGTCGTGCTTGGGTTGACGACAGTGGTTAGGCCACGCGAGGTGTTTATGCGCTTCATGTCGTTCAGCTTGAGTTGAGCTCGTACTAGTCGAGCTCGTCGAGTAACCCGACTGACCATTGTATCTTCACCTTGTATTGATCATAACTGCTTGAACCTAGGGTACTGAACTTACCAGTGATAACCCTGATAACTGTGGTACCTTAATCCATTAAGACTCATGAGCCGGGCATGGTGGTATGGGACACCGTGGTCGAGCTGTCGGCCTACGCTGGGGCGACGAGCCTCCCCGTAGTGACCAGTGAGCAACCCAGACTCGTGAGCCAATTATGGTAGTATGAGACACTATATTCGAGCTTTTTGCCTACACTGATAAGGTGATGGGGGAGCGGAGCAACGAGTGCGTTCAACAGTCCTGACAGCCCTTTGTAGTGGCCTCGAGCGTACTCTGAGTCTACGTGAGGCGACGACCCTTCCGTAGCAATAAGAGTACAACTAAGCCTGTATTAATAAGGTGATGGGGGAGCGGTGCAACGAGTGCATGCAACAACCCTAGCAGCCCTTGCAGTGACCTAGAATCATATCATCGTATGAGACTACTAGGAGTGACGACCCTAGACAGGATCTTTGTTGGGAATGATATAAGGAAAGTACCTTAGTTTTCCAATCCTACTGTATAAAAAGGACTAATAACAACTCGGTAATCATATTCATATCGCACTGCATGTGCCTGGAAGATGTGGAGCACTGAGGGAAGAAAGCATGCTACGGACGTAAGATGGTGTCGCATGAGGGAGTATGTTGTGGAGGGCATCCATCATGTCATTTCATTCTTGCATTAATTACAATATTTAAGAATGTTTGATTTGCTTGCTTTATCATTATCGCTTGATTGATTTGATAACAAGTTAACCTTTGCTCTATGATTTCACTGAGTTGGCCACTCACTCTCACATTACGGGATGGTGTTGTACACACCAACCAGTCTCTGTTTTAGTTTCAGGTGATGGCGCTGCTTGTGAAGCGGAGCCGAACTTGTTTGATGATGAGGAGGATTTCTCCTATAGGCGGTTATCAGGTGGGTCTAGGTAGACCGTGTTCTGATCGACGGGATTACAGGGAGGTTGATTAGACGCCATAACACTTGTCATTTTATATTTTTGGAGCACTCATGTATATTCTTTTTGATCATTTTTGGAGTATACATGTATATGTTTAACCTGGTAACATGTTCATACTCTGGAGACTTACAGCAGTTCATATATTTTATATATCTATCACGTTCATCCGCTTACTAATTTAACTGTCTCTGGAGTATAATATGTTGTTTTGGCTTAATCCACTTCATGTTTTATACACTATTATAGCCGACATTTATTCATCATTGAAAATGTTGCATAAGTGATGTTCTGGAACTTGGGAGTGGAGTTTATCCTTGACCCCCAATTTTTGGGATGTTACAACCAGTCTAGCCTTGTTTTGAATTATATACCATGTTTATCAGACTTATTTTTGAAAATCCACTTAGTTTCAATAATATGTTTAGCTTTAGGTCTAGGAACAAGATACCAAACATCATTTCTAATACATTGATTAAGCTCATCTTGCATTGCAACTATCTAGGTTTTGTCAGTAAGAGCTTCTTTTATATTTTTCTGTTCAATCTGAGATGTAAAGCACACGTAATTACAAATATCTTCTAGTTTTCTATGAGTGCGCATACCAGTGAGAGGGTTTTCAAGAATTTGAGTGGTTAGATGATCTTTGAAAGTCCTCAATTCAGAGTTATTTTGTCTTGAAGAAGTAACTGGTTTGTCAATTAAGAGAACTTCATCATTATAAGAATTTGAGGCAGGTGTATTCAAGTGATCGTCAATGACCACATTGATGGACTCTTAAATTACACTGGTCCTCTTATTCAGCACTTGTTACGATCGACTGTTCAAAGTATATCTTAAAAAGATTCCTTCATCACTTTTGGTGTCAAACTTACCTAGATTTTCATGATTATGTACAACATAGCACTTACTGCCAAAAACTTGAAAGTATTTGACAGTAGGTTTCTTATCAAATCACATTTCATAAGCCATTTTATTATTTGACTTACTTGTATAAACCCGGTTGATTATATAGCAGGTAGTGTTTACAGCTTCAGTCGATAGATTTTTAGGGAGCTTCATACTATTCAACATTACATTTGCCATTTCTTGAAGCACTTTATTTTTTCTTTCAACAGTTCCATTTTATTAAGGTGTTTTGGGTGTAGAGAATTCATTTCGTATTCCCTAATCGCAACAAAATTTCTCAAAACTGCTATTTTCAAATTCTAATCCATGATCACTATGGATCTTACAGACTTGAGAACCTTTTTTCGTTTGAATCCGTTTGAGAAATATTTTTACTTTATCAAGAGTTTCTGATTTATCTCTTAAGAAGGCTACCTACGTGAATCTGGTAAAATCAACCACGATTATCTGAATGTATTTTTTGCCTCCTCAACTCTCCATTCCGGTTAGTCCTATAAGATCCATGTGGAGAAGTTCGGGTGGTCTAGATGTGGCATTGGAGTCCACCTTTTTGTGAGCGCTCCTAGTTTACTTGCTAATTTGGCATTTGCCACATATTTTTTCTACATTCTGTAGTTTAGGTAGACCTCTTATCAGTTCTCTTTTGCTCAATCTATATAAATTGCGGTAATGTACACGTCCAAGGCATTTATGCCATAACTCAGTTTCAATGGTATGGATCATGTAACACGATTGATTAGAAGAGCTAAAAGCACTTACGATGTAACAATTTTTAGACGTTCTACGACCAGTTAATATTACCGAACCTTTTTTATTTAAAATTTCACACCCCAGGTTAGAAAATCTTATGCTATGATTTTTATCACATATTTAAGAAATACTTAATAAGTTATGTTTTAAACCTTCTACATATAAGAGATTCTTAAATAAAGGGAGGTTCGAAAGTTGAACCGTACCTTGGCCAATAATTCTGCAGTTGCTGCTAACACCAAATGTCACTGATCCATCAGTCATGTCTCTAAGATTGGTGAATATACCTTTATCAATAGTCATGTTCCTGGAGCATTCACTGTCTAGGCACCACTTTAAATGACTTAAAGCTTTAAAAGTAGTGTGGGCAACCAAGCTAGTAACCTTAGAAACCCATTTCGTATCTATTTTGGGTTTAGGAGTATTGTTGGTCTTCTTGTATTTGTAGTTAGTATAAGAATGACCTACTGAGTTAGATTTTAAGAGCTCCTTAAGTAAATCAACTATTTTCTTAGCTAAAGGATTTCAATTCTGATTTTTATAATTGATATGGTTACTTTTAGGTTTAAAAGGTTGAAAGGTTTTGGTATTTTTATAATACTTTTGATTTGAACTATTCCCTTTTGAGTTTGAAGATTCTCCTTTCACAAACTTAGGAGGAGTATTGTTCTGTTTAGGAGGAACATTTTTTTTATAGCCCAAACCGGATCGGTCACCACATTTTCTTGATCCCGACAAAAGCTTTTCTAACTTTGGTTCACCTTGGGCATACCTCCATGTATCCTTTAAACTCAAAAGTGAAGAGACTTCAAGTTTAGGTTTTTCATTTTCAGATTTAATATTTTTAATAAGGGAGGTTTTGAAATCTAAATCTCACTTTGATTTTTCAAAACAATCTAAAATGTGAGATTTTTCTAAAACAAGAGAATCAAAATTTTCTTTAAGTTTTAAAAACTTTTCTTTTTGAAGTTTTAATTTAACATCAATTTAACAACTTTCCTTGTCAAGGGCATTATAAGCATCTTGAAGATCATCTTCATTTTCAAGATCACTATTCAGATTTTCTTCACTACTTGAATCATCATGATCTGAAAAAGTGAACTTGGCTAGAGTCATAAGGGCTTTAACTTTATTGCCTGACTCAATTTGAGAATCTTCTGATTAAGAAGAGGCTTCATTGTCAAAAGATTCATCCTAAGTAGCCAACATTCCTTTCTTTTTAGGTTTATCCTTTTTAGGACACTTGTTTGCTAGATGCCCATAATCATGGCAGTTGTAACATTGACTATCTTTTAAAGATTTCTAAGTTTTAGATTAGGATCTTTTCGTATCATTTGATTTTTGAAAATCAACCCTCTTTTTACTTTTTAAAATTTTGTAAAACTTTTTAGCTAAAAGGGCCATTTCATCTTCAGAGTTTTCTAAATCAGAATTGCCACTATTTTCTTAAGAAACAATTTTAGAAGATTTAGAGGCAACTGATTTACCTTTAGGAGCTTTAAAAGTTAACTCATAAGTTTGTAAAGAGCCAACTAATTCTTTTATCCTTATATTGTCCATATCACGAAGTTCTTGGATCACAGTCACCTTTGAGTTGAACCGTTCAGGTAGTGAACGTAGTATCTTTGTACACACTTTAATTTCTAGGATTTTATCGCCAAGACCCCATATAGAGTTCACAATGTCATTTAATCTTGTATAAAAGTACATGAGCATTTCATTTACTTCCATATGTATTTTCTCTAATTTAGTTGTGAGGATTTGGACTTTAGATTTCTTGACAATTAATGTTCCCTCATGTGTCATTTCTAAAATATCCCAAGTTTACTTTGTAGTATCATATGATATAATTATTTTGAATTCATCCGGTGATAGTGTGCAAGTGATTGCATTTAATGCTTTTGCATTGGCACTACTCTCATTTTTCTAAAGTGTGGTCCATGAGAAATAAGGTGTGACTCTCATAGATTTTGATCCATCAATACGAGTCACTTCAGTGGTAGGAGGGGTCCATTCAGTCACTGTGGCTTGCCACACTCTCTCATCCATGGATTTAAGGAAAATCCTCATCCTGGCTTTCTAATAAACATAATTGGAGCCATCAAATGGTGGAGGCCTAGTGACTGAAAGGCTATTAAAATTTGACAACTTATAAATAGCTTAGATTGATTAGCTCAGGAAATAAATCCAAAAATATAACAATTAAAACAAGCTATTAGGCTCTGATACCACTTGAAAAGGTGGAACTATATGTCCTAGGGGGGGGGGGGGGGGGGGGGGGGTGAATAGGACTATGTCAAATTTAAAATGATAACAACAAAATTTAAATAATTAAAGGAAAGATAACACTATAATCAATCCACAATACTAAAAGATTACAACATTCACATCCACAAATACATTCCACAATATTGAATGATAAAAGATATAAAAATTAAACCACACATCCAAACACAAAGAATTATAGTGGTTCGCCTATGTGTACATCAACTGTCAAACAATAGCCACACAACTACTCCACTCCTAATATCCTCACACAATGGATATTAGCGTTCACTATGAAAAATGGTTTTTCTAGGTTCACCTAAAACCCTCGCAATTGTGTCTTTCAAGTGGGCTTACACAATTCAAAAACCCCACTCTTTGAGTTTTCTGGATCTCCTCAGATAACCAAAATAATGAGATTTTTGTAGCTCAATCTCAAAAGAAACCAAAAAATAAAAGATTTACACAAATGTAAAATATCTGGATTTCTCCTTTTATTTTAGGCTAAAAGAACAAAATCGGAGTAGAAGTTCGAATAGAAGTTCAATGTCCAATACTCACTTATGAAATGGTTCTAGGTTCTAAACTGATTTTAGAGTTTAAAGCACCTTGGGCTAGCTTGATTTGATTTTGATTCCAAGAAATGAAAATACCTCAATTCCTCTTTCAAATATAATTGGAATGTAAAAATTCAAAATCAAATGGAAAAAAAGCTACAAACAGAGAATATTAAATGAGCACAATATAGCTTAAATAAATTACTAGCTTATCTCTCAGAGTGGTGTCTTATTTTTTCTTGAATTGGATATCAAACTCTGAAAATCATGCTCTATTTATACGTGCAGAAGTCGCACCTTCGACTGGTCCTATAGACACTATGATTGGTTGTAAGACTAATGGATTTTTAAAATTTTGAACGCGATCAGATAAAACCGTTCCACGACTGTTTGTAGGCCATTCATGACTAGTCAAGGGATCTCCACAACTGGTCATGACCTGTCCACGATTGGTCATGTGGAACCTGAAATAGTCGCTGGAGTTCAAGTCGTAGCTATAGGACTGGTCAAGAATGAGTCAAGCACTATTCACATGATCGGTCGAGTAGTCTCCAGGACTGGTCGTGGCTTAACAATAAATTTTAAAATTTTACAATAATCTTAGGACTGGTTAAGGAATTTCTTGGACTAGTCGAGCCAGTGTTAGGACTAGTCAAACAGAGTCTAGGACTAGTCTAAGAATAGACCAAAACACTTATTAAATATGCAATTAAATTATGTATACAAAATGACCTGCACTAAGGTCAATCTAAGGTCTTTCATACCTTGAAAACGATGTATGAACATTGAACCTTCTCTTCTTCAGATAGCAGACGATCTTTGAAGTTCATGAAGCTTGAGTTCTCGACACATGATGAAGCTTGAACTTTTGATCGTTTGAAGCTTCATTTTGTAGTAGTTGAGTTGTCGTTTGAAGCTTGATTCCGTAGTACTTGAGTTGTCGATCATCTTGAGTCTTGAGGATGATCAGTTCTCTTGATTTTCGATGTTGCTTTGAGACATTGAGCTTTAAAGCTTAGGTTAAAGAACAATGTTCTTGATTTTGTAATTCTTTGACGTAGATCTTGTTCTTATCTTGAAGCATTGTCCTTGAACTTGAGATGCATTGCCTTGAACAATTCAATGTACTACATAAGACACAAATAGTGATTTTGACACTACAAAATTTGATAATCAAAGGAACAAGAGACCATAACACTTACACACTGGTGCTCCACGGTCGATTCGCTAATCCAATCAAACCAAAATCATAACCTGGCTGAAATCCATGGTCAGGAAACTTGCTCTATGACGTAGGTGACAAATAGACCTTCCTAAAGGCCCTGTTTGTCAGAAACAGGCACCTTTGGCTATAACTTAAGCATACCATGACCCTAAGGCCATTTGCACCAATTCTGGGCCTATATAATGCCTTTAAACCACCTCATCTCTCCCTCATACGAATTTTCTAAAAACCCTAAGGGAGAGAGAGAGAGATAAAAGAATAGAAAAGAGGAAGGAAGAAAGAAGGATTAGGGAGATTGTTGTAGGAATCTTTCCACGACCCTACGTGCTAGATCGCCGTTTCCTTAAACTATCCGACCTTTTTTAACTACGAATTTAGGTAAGAAATCCCAACCCTAATCTCGTTGTAGAGATCCAGGTTGGTAGTTTGTTGAGCAAGCTAATCTATTACGTCGTGTAGGTGTTTAACGTCTCATTTTTGAAAACGCACAGTTGGACCGAGTCCGAATCGAGCTCTTCGACGAAAGGTGTGGACTATAAACGTTTAAGTTATGGTTTTCAAGTCTTTCAATTTTAACATTGATTTTTATCTAACTTGATTTTGCCATATGATCTTAGTTACAACATTTTCGATAAATTATACATGTGTGAACTATGTTAAATATAAAATACATTCATATGTTTGTTGAAATGTTTGAATGGGTATAAAATTCTGATTTGTGCTTGACTTGACTATAATTTTAGGATTCATGCTTGTCGTATGTATCACGGTGTCCTTGTGTAATAAATCACTATAGTTCCTGTCGTAACTAATCTAGTCTATGTACTTAGTAATGTGTATTCTAAGTGTTTGATAAAATGTCTAAATGAGAATTTGTTGATGGTTTGTATTTAATAAGGGTATTGAGTTGAGACTCTTAATTACCTTATGTATATGTATATCTTCCTTCATGCAGTCATAATTTCAATTACGCAATTTATGGATGAAATGCAAACATTTGGTAACATGTTCAATGTGTTGACAAAATGCTCAAATGAACATTGTATTTGGTTGGTTTGTTAAATGTTGTTATGATTATTGCATGTGTTCTTCCTATTACACTTGAGTAAGATTGGGGCCATACCCTGGCCTAGACAATCAGTAACAATTCCCGTTTAAGGGCGGAATTAGTCTCACCACATTTGATACGTTCGGTGAATCCAAGTCGTACAAAGATTGTCAATAGTGGTTAGGCCACGTGGAGTACTCATGTGCTCCATGTCGATTAAGTTAGCGTGCGCTCATACCAATCGAACTTTTCTAATAAATCGATTAGCCTATTGTGTGTTTACCATGTATGGACATCACTGCTTGAATCTAAGGTACCACTTACTAATGTAAAGACTCATTTCAACCATGGTACCTCGATCTTCTAAGACTCATGAGCCAGGCATGGTGGTATAGGACACTGTGGTTGAGCTATCGTCCTACACTGGAGTGACGAGCCTCCCTGTAGTGACCAGTGAGCAACCCTAACTCTTGAACCGGGCATGGTGGTATGGGATATTATGTTTGAGCTATCGGCCTACACTGAGGTGACGAGCCTCCCCATAGTGACCTTGAGTATAAACTCTTAAATTTGCCCATCCCCTATTTTCATTAGGGTGATGCCCTATAACTTACCTATCGTATGTGGTTAACTGGGATTAATGACCCTATATGGATCCGTTGTTTGGGTAAATGATTTAAAGGAATGTACCTTAGCTTCCCAAATATGCTGTATGAATAAGCCTAATTAAGAACCTGGCTTACACGACCATGCACCACATTGCATGTGCCTTCGTAGATGAAAGGCACGATTTGGGAGTTTGTCATGCGCAAATGGCTGATGTTGTCACTTTTGAGGGAGCTTTGTGCGAGTGCATGCATCATTACTGCACTCCATTCTTCCATTAACCAGACTATTTAGGAAGTAATTGTTGTATTGCTTTATCATTACTGATTGATTGAATTGATAACATGTTAACCTTTGCCTTATAGTACAACTGAGTTGATCACTCACTCCCACTTTGAGATTTAAAACACCAACCGGACTCTATTATAGATGCAGGTGATGAGGATGTATATGTAGCAGAGTTGGACTTTGTAGATGAGGAGGAAGATTTCTCCTATGTTCAGCTTTCTGGCAGGTCTATGTAGACCTTGTGCTGCTTTGGTGGGATTACAGGGATACATGGATTAGTCGGACATTCACATTTTGACATTTTGTATATTTTGAAACAACACTTATATATATATATTCTGTAGTGGCAATGTGTAATTAGACTGTAAAATCTTCAATTGTTCGGATGACAACAAAGTTAACGGCGGTTGCCCTTGTTGCCTTAGATGCTTCGGCACAAAGTAAAATTTCTTCTTCATTTCTCCAGTTTCAAATAATTCTTTCCTTTCTGTTCTTTCTTTACTCTCACTCACTTGAATGTCCTTTGGAGTCTTGTTTTCATCATTCTTGTTCTCTTCTATAGCAAACCCTTTATAGTAACTGGCACCCGCAAAGGACTCGGCCTCTGTATACAGCTTTGCATCAGCCATTACTTTATACTGTATTCTGTCTTTGCAGTATTTGAAGCACTGATGCAGCATGGGGGGTATAATACTATATTGATGTATCCATGACCTTCCTAGGAGAAGGTTGTATGTTGTAATTACATTTATAACATGACACACAACATCAGTAATCAACTCCCCTATTTCCAATGTTACTGTAATCTTATCAAGTGCATGTTTCCCATCTTGATTAAAGCCCTGTATCATCATTCCGCTAGGGCATAGGTCTGAACGACGATAATTCAATTTACTTAACATCGAGAGCGGCAAGAGGTTCACCACTGACCCATTGTCTTTCAAATCCTCTTAACTTTCTTTTCATGGACATGACCTTCTATCATTAGCAGTCTATTATGTTCTCCCTTGCAGTGCAAATCGTCATCAGTGAAGGAAACAATTGGGAGACAATATTCTTGTTCATCGAGTTCTTCATGCTCTAATTCTGCCAATAAAGTCTCTCTAATGTCGTGATCAGACAACACTTGAACCAAACTCTGTTGAAATTCTTCCGATAACTTAAGTGCATCATAAACACTTAATCGAGCCGGTATACCCTTCAAATGACTTACTACATCATAAGTCACTTTCGCCACTTCGCTCTTTTTTTCTGTCTTGCCATCATCACTTTGTCTTTCAATGACTTCCTTCCCAATTATTCCTGGTTTTTGCTTCACAGGACTTGTTACCTTTTTACCTGATCGTAATGTAATCACTATTACCTTCTTTGGCATTTTACAATCTTCATTCTCATTCATATTTCGATCTTTTCCTTGGATTGTAAGCACATTCACCATTACCGCGGTACTTCTTTCTTTTTCCTTACCCAGCACTATTTCACCCCTATTGATCATCCGCTATATTATACATTTCAATGTATAACAATTCTCTATTGGGTACCCCACCAAGTGATGATAGCGACAAAAATCCCTTTCTTTGGTTCTTGTCACATCTTCAAGGCATTTGGGCTCTGGTAATTCTATCGTGTCGGCCTTCAACAGTTGGTTCATCATAGGGATAACATCTTCCTTATCAAACACGAACCCCTCATGAGAATTGAGCATCCTGGGTCTTTTTCCACTATATCTATTCCTTGAATAGCTCCATTCTTCTCTTCGGTCCGACTTCTTTTCTCTCAAATCCCTTATATCTTTGCCTTTTTTGTTACGATCGATAGCATTTAAGGTCGTTCTCCTAGATACCCTCCTAGTCGTCTCATGGTGGAACGCTGGTGTAACACCTCGAATTTTTGCCAACCTGGGTTAGATGTCCTTAGGCAACGGGTCAACCATAGCACCTTGGTAACCTCTCAAAATTTGATTTCAAAGCCAAAGAAATCATTTAGAACCTATTTCTTTATAAATTTAACATGAATTAGCTAGCGCTACGCTAGTTTAGCTGTGAAATTAGCATCAATCGCTTTAAATACGTTCTGCAAGACCCAAAACTTATAGAACCAATGACACTACCATTCCCTGAAATCTAGGATTAAACTCTAAACCCGTTTGCTCTCAAGAACCCTTTGAAACTTCGTATCGAAATTAGACCACACGTCGAAAGTCCGATATCTACAATCTTAAACCGTTATGACTACTTAGTTGGACTTGACAATCATTTCGAAAACCAAGCCCAACCGATGCCCTGAGGCTATTTCATTGAGCCTGGAGTGAAGAGAGTGAGAAATGGGTAAAGATTTAAAATTTTAATTCAAATCTAGCACGAGTCTTTACGCGTTATTATTAAGTGTTCTGACTGTCAGAATTCAGCCAAATTTCACTCTCGGATTAGGAAAAATTTCTCTTTCATATCATGAGACTTGTAGACCTGATTTAGGTACGACGACCGCTGAACTGAAACTAGACCGCCACGTGCGATCTGCGAACTCTACCGGACTGAAAACTTGGTGTGAGCAGGATCCGATATACATGATCTTAAGTCCGACTGCGTTTAGCCAGAGGACCTCCCGAAATGCTCTTTTGGATCGAAACACCCCGATTTGGCTATAACCCAAGTATACTTTGTTCCCAAGTCTATTTAGGTTAGTTTTTAGCCTATATAAGGGCTTTAAACCCTCTCACAACCCTCCCATCCGAATTTACAACAAACCCTAAATAGAGAGAGAGAGAAAGTGAGAGAAAGTGAGAGACTTATGGGAGAGATTTCCCTCCACTTGCACCAGCTTTTGCACATACCAAAGCAACGTGTTCAAATCACTTTTCCGGTGATTTTCAACCCACTCTTAGGTAAGAAAACCCTAACCACTTGCTGTTTTAGGGATTTCTTCGATTCATTATCGAAATAGCTTATGTATCTTGTGCATTAGGTCACCGTTACGCCGTTGACGAAGCGTATACGTTCTATTCGAATCGATACACGTCTAAGGTAAAAGGTGCGGATTTTAGACGCTTTGATTGACTGATTTCAAAGCTTTCAATGTCGTTTAATAGTAGATTGTCGACGAGCACACCGTTTGACATGTAGAACATGCTGCCCGTTTTTCATTTCGACTGCGTATGGAAAATATGAGATTTAGGGTATTTTAATCATTTGTAGGAAATACTGTTTACGTCCATATTTTGCTAAAATGTTTGCCATGGTTATTTGTCGTGTTAGGATACTAAGAATGCGTGCATGATCTGTTTGGCGAAGAGATTCGCCCCAATGTGCACTTTGAGTCGACATACGCTATGTTGACTAAAGTGTGTAGACTAAGTATATGTATAAATGTTTGTATTAGTATATATTGAGTAAATGGTGTTGTGAATTAGTTTTGAGATTCAATTCTCAATTAATATGCGGATGTATGTGATTTTCATCATGTTTCTCATATGAATTGATTTCCTTATATGTATGGAATACATGTGTTGGATTGATTTGCTTACTTTGTATGCTATAACATGTGTTAACATGCTTGCATTGTTGTATTTCATTTCTATTACTCTCATATGATTATTGATGTGGATTTACAAATGCTTGGGGCTATGACCTAGTCAAGGCAGTCGGTAATGGATTGAATTCGTGGTTGGCTTCTATTTACCACGTAGGATGCGTCGATGAACGCGAGTCGTATTTTGGGCAGGCGGCAGTGGTTAGGCCACGCGAAGTGTTTTATGCACTTCATGTCGTTCAGCGTGAGATGCGCTCATACTAATCGAGCCCGTCAAGTAACCCGACTGGCCATTGTATATTTACCATGTATGAGAGATAACTTCTTGAACATAGGGTACTGAACTTACCATTAAAAACCCTATCAACCATGGTACTTTGATCCATAAAGACTCATGAGCCGAGTATGATGGTATGGGACACCGTGGTCGAGCTATCGGCCTACGCTGGGGCCACAAACCTCTCCATAGTAACCAGTGAGCACCATTGACTCGTGAGCCGATTGTGGTGGTATGGGACACTACATTCGAGCTGTCGGTCTACACTGATTGGTGATGAGCCCTTTGTAGTGATCTCAAGCGTATTCTGAGTCCACGGGAGGCGACGACCCTTCCGTAGCGACGAGAGTACATTAGGCCTGTATTGATAAGGTGATGGGGGAGCGGTGCAACGAGTGCGATCAACAGCCCTTACAGCAACCTACAAATATAACATCGTATGAGATTACTAGGAGTGACGACCCTAGATAGGATCTGTGTTGGGATTGATATAAGGAAGGTACCTTAGTTTTTCAATCCTGCTGTATGAAAAGGACTAATAACAACCCGATAATCATTATCCATATCGCACTGCATGTGCCTGAAAGATGTGGATCACCATGGGAAAAAAGCATGCCGCGGACGCAGATGGTGCCGCATGAGGGAGTATGACGGTGAGGGCATCCATCATGTCATTTCATGCATGCATTAACAACAGTATCTTGGAATGTTTGATTGTTTGCTTTACTATTATCGCGTGATTGATTTAATAACATGCTAATCTTTGCTCTATGATTCCACTGAGTTGATTACTCATTTCCACGTTATGGGATGGTGTTCCGGACACCCACCAGTCCCTATTTTAGCTTCAGATGATGGTGTTGCTTGTGAAGCGGAGCCAGACTTGATGATGAGGAGGAGGATCCCTCCTTTATGCGTGTTCTGATCGACGGGATTACAGGGAGGTTGATTAGACACCTTGACACTTGTCATTTTATATTTTTGGAGCACTCATGTATATTCTTTTCTTTCCATTTTTGGAGTATATATGTATTTAATTAACCTGGTAACATGTTCACACTCTGGAGACTTACAATTACTTATGCATTTTATGTATTTATCACAGTCTTCTGCTTGCTAATTTAACTGTCTCTGGAGTATGATATGCTGTTTTGGCTTAGTCTCAATCTTGTTTAATGCCATTCTACAGACAACATGAATTTATCATTATCTATGTTGCATAAGTGATGTTTTGGAACTCGGGAGTTAGGTTTCTACCCATCCCCCGATTTTTGGGATGTTACAGATGGTATCAGAGCATGATTTGGATTAAACCGGACCTAAGTTATGGTAACACAACGCACACTGATGCACTCTGACTTAGGAAGGGGGCGGTGGAAACTTAGAAACTACATTAGAATCCCAAGTTTCACCGACAGGTGAGACAATACGATAATTCAGGCCATACATATCTTCGGTCGCGTGAAGCGACCTATGTCGCCTCTAGGTCGTAAATCGATGGGTTTGAGTCATTCCCTGAAGGATTCCAAACCTAGCAATGAATTTCCTTGGGTTTTGGGGTAACCACAACACCCTTACACGCAATCTCAAGGCTTAAAACCCCTTTTCATCTCATTCCTTCAGAATCTCTCCTTCCACCACCCCATTCTTTAACTTTTTCTAAGTCCTTTCACAATAGACATACATCATAATGTGTGAAGGATAGTGAATCATACCTAAATAAAAAATTTACTATAAATAGTAAATATATATATAAATTAGACTTTTGGCCATTCCAATTAGGGAATAATATGGAATAAATGGGTTAGTTAGATGGATTAGCCTTTCCTACCCCAAAAACATATGCCACATGATGCATAAAATCATTCTGGTTTATAAACTGTCCCCAAAACGCTCCAAATGGAGTCTTGGGCCTATCCAAGCCCAAATACAATGAACCAGTGTGGGTCCCACATATATTTGGGGTCCCTAGGGCAGGGGGAACCCAGCCCACATGGCCGACGTTGTCAGTTTGCAAGTTCACCGGCGAGGACCTCGCTAGTTCGGCGAGGGATCGCCGTACGGTGGGCCCCACTCGGGCTGTGCTTCGGGCCGACGCCCTTTTGTGGCTAGGGCACCCCTCCTACACGTGGGTCGCACCTTGAAACCCTCTAAATACCCTACCTCCTTCACAAACAGCCCTCCCAAGCTCTCCTTTTTATATTTTTTTGCTGCCTTCCCCTCAAATCTCGGTGTCAAACCTCTCCCATCCTATTCTCTCCCTCAACCGACGTCAACCCATCCATTTTCAGCTGTTCACAGTCCCCTTTCTCTCCAGTCTCATCGATTGGAGCTTTTACAACCTCCATTGAAGGCTGAAAATCATGTGGACGTCCATTCCATCTTATCTTGCTCTTTTCTCTTTGAAAATTCAGCCTTTGGGAACTTGATTCACCCCTTAACAGGGCCTAGATTCGATTCAGTCCATTAGGGTAGCCCTATCTCCCCATTTCCTCCATTTTCCATGGCTATTGTTGAGGCTATTTTGGCCTTTTCTCTTTCTCCATCATCCTCTCTCTCATGGGAAAGAGGAAGACCGCCGCGGATGAAGCTGGGCCTAGTCACCCTTCACGTTCGAGGAAGCCGAGAGGTGGAGCCCCTAGCTCAAGCGCCGTCGCAAGTCCAAGTGTCGCTCGTGAGTTTCACACAAAGCGGGATTTGGATCCCCATGCTCACATAGGGGTAGCACTTTTGGCAGACTTGGCTCACGGTGCGTATACTGATCGTAAGGTTCTGTTTGAGGCGCATGTGGATGGGTGGCTCTTTGGTGAATTTTTGTTATTTGAACGCATTGAAGCTGCCAGCTGGGGTCCGCTCTTTAAAGCCCAGTCTCGTGCAAACGTGAGCACTGTTGGTGCCTTCTATGCTCATATTCGGTCTCCTACATTGGAGCCATTGCAGTTCAGGATTCCCTTTGATAGAGATCGGGAAGCCACGATCAATGTTCGGTTGATAGCCCAACTTCTGAAGGTGCCTCTTGGTGAAGTACATCCAAGTGCTAAGAATTTGAAGAGTGTTCATGAGAAAAATCACCGCGCCAGGTTCCTATGTGGTGGTTTGGTTCCGTGGCAGCGTAACAAGAGCCTCTTAGCATCTCATATGTCAGATGATTTCCGTCTGCTGCATCACATTTGCACATTCAACGTGTATCCTAGGTCGACCAACCGCAGTGAATGTACGTATCTCATGGTTGATTTCCTGTATCTGGTGGGCCAGGGAGAGAATGTGTATATGGCCACCTTTGTGTTGTGACAGATCGTCCTCATAGCAAAGTCGAGGAGAACGTCTGAGTCACTTCCTTTTAGCCGGCTCATATGCAAGATCATGCTTGAGTTTTCTTACAGACTTGGGCCAGAGATGCCTGTGCCGATTCACTTCACTGATGAGGCTACCATGAACCAGATGAAGATAGGGCCTCGGCAGCGTGAGGCTCAGCTTGATGATGACAGTGAGGGTGAGTATGATAGCACAGAGGATGCTAGTGAAGAAGAAGTTGGGCCAGAAATAGAGGAAGAAGTCCAGGCCCTCTTCTTGCGACTCGGGCTGCTAGGGATGCGCACATAGCCCGACTTGAGGAGAGTCAGGTTGCCTTGCGACGGGAAGTCTAAGAACTCCGGGCCGAGGTGAAACAAGATCTTAAGGATACCAAGGTCGTCATGAAATGGAAATTTGGCAAGGTGACTCGCACTTTGAAGGCCATCCTGTGTTGCCTGCAGGATAAGGGTGTTCCTCCTCCATCGCCAGACTCGGATTAGCGATTAGATTTTAGTCGCTTGTTGGTCATAGTTAGCTGTTTTCTGTTTTCGGTGTGTGAACCTCAGAAGGCTTAGTTGTTGGTTTATGTTGTGGTTGTAGCTTTGACTAGTTTAGTTTCTGATGTATTTCTTATCATGATGCATGTAAGGATACATCTCTTGTATTGTGACAAATTTTGATTTAATGAAATGCATGCAGTCCCTTTTGATATGAAGTGTGTGGAATGCTTGAGGGATTGTGTATTTCTATGCTACATCTCATGCTTTCCAACACAAGGCCCATTTTCCAAAGCCTACGAAGTTGATTTGAATCCCAACTCACCCACCTACTAAACATGCCATTCCCAATTCTTAGGCAGGAGTAGGAAAGCAGTCCCATTTAACACAACTTGAGACCACTGGCCACATATGCCCTTAGAGTTTTAGACTTGGAGTGGTTCTCGATTTGAAAGATCTGACGATATAGGAAATTAAATTTCAAATAGACAATCTTGACTCTAAGCGATAGAACAATTCCCTATAGTAGATATGGTATGAAACCATCTAATGTATAAGCTTAGGCTTTGGATTATAGCTAGTGAGTTACAGACTAGGCTACTAGTTATAATAAGTAGTGTAAAGCCTATATATACTAAAGAATAGTAGGTTAGATTTGGTTGGAGTAGGACCTCATTTCTTCGATAGATCTCCTTAATACTTATAGACTTCTGTTATAACCCTTAGGAAAGTTGTTTTAACTTAGAACCATTCACTCTCAGGGAAAACTTATAAATCCCTCAAATTGAACTTAGAATAAACCAACATGCTATTGAGGGTCAAATATTACATATTAGATCCCATTTATTGCCTAGATTTATGAATAAGATACTGTTTAATGGCCCGTTTTAACCGTGTTTGTGCTGCAAGGTGTAATTACGAGCTTGGACTGAAATAAGGTGCTTAAAGCATGGATTTAACGCTCAGAATTCACCAAGGTAAGGGACGAACTCCACGAAACCAAGATCGATGAATTTACATGGCAGAGATCCGAGAAAATTAGGAAACTGAAGTTCAAGTGGCCCGAAAGCCAGCCAGAATGCAAGATCACAGGGTTCCCACCATCCGTTGGGTTCGAAACTTCATACAAGGTCAAGGGACCATAAATTAACCGTACACGTCAAATTTCAGTCGTTCGATCCCTGTGGAAGTGTCCCAATGGCTAGATCAGCCCACAAATCGTCCATCTAGAGCCCACCTGATATCTGGATATGCTTCAAAATTGGTATCAACGCGTTAAATGAGAAGACAATACAGATGGATGGAGAAGATTTCTCATGAACATCTTCAAAGGACCTCATTTACATCACGTGTGCACGGTAGACAAGTGCACCAGCCGTGCACTAAAATTCTCAAAGTCGGTCAGCACATGCTGACTGACTCCATCTTCTCCAATTCAAAAAAAAAAAAAAAAGCACCAGCGGATGCACCAGCGTCCGCCAGTTTCTCACTGTGGGCCCCACCCATCGCCCAAATGCACGATCCAACCCATTCATTGTGTCTAGGGGGTGGCCACGCCCCTATCCATGTTGACCTTCTCACCCCATGCATGCTATCATGCGATTGCCACCGTCAAACGTAGGATAGACGGCGGAAGCAAAACATCAGTGGGCCAAACAGAATCTAATAAAAAATAGTCATTTCTTACTATTTTTTAGAGAGGATCACAATGAAGGGAGTGGATTTCTCCGTAGAATCCGATAAAGGGGCCCACCGATCATCACAATCACGTACGTAAGCTCTGTTTCGCAACAGAGCTTGCGTAAAAATGTTGTGGGCCACCATCAAGGTCCATCGGTCTAATCTAGACCGTCCATGAGAGTCCCTTGGTCCCTCTCATCCACGCTTAGATGATAGAATTGAAGAAGACAAAGGATATCGATTTTCTGCCGTTCAAAAGTAAGACGGACGGCGACAGGATCTGGTACAATGGGCCACTCCAAGTTTGAAACAAACCCACCTTTCCTAACCTATTTTTCATCCTGAAATTAAAGGACGACGTGGATTTCTCGTTAAAACCTGTTCATGGACCCTACCAAGAATCAGCGTGAGTTACGCAGGCCATGCATTTCTTACTACGGGAAACAGGATCGGCTCTTACGCACCACCTCACATAGGCTATAAAAGAGAAGGAGAAACAGAGGGGAGGAAATTAATGGCTAGAGATTGGAGACGTGAAGCAAATTCACGGCTGAGGCATCTTGGACGTGAAGCTAGGAACAGTGGAGAGAGAAACAGGGACATTTTTAATTTATTTATTTTTATTAAATTAGTGAGATCTAGGCCCATTATGGTGGGTTGAACCTCTTAGCGAGGGCTAAGAGCTGAAGCTTGTAGCGTGATGGGAGAGAATTTGCTTGTTCCTTTTATTTAAGATTGAACTAATGATTGATTTTGGTTTTATTAATGAAACATTTTTAGTCTTTAATAGTCTGTTGTGATTGAAATTACAATGGGTCTGCAATGGCTTTGAATATTTCCTTCCCTTCTATGTTTATAACGTCAGGACGTCCCGTTGTTCACCATAGTCTCCTGGGCATGGTCGGATGACGGTACCCTTCCTAACCTCCATACGTGTGATTGGTTGGTAATTAGTTTAATTCTGTTATTTGCCATAGTCTCTTAGGCATGGTTTGGTGATGGAATCCATTCTAATTCATATACCTTCCATCTTTTGAAAACTAGATCAATGACAGTTTGATTAATTTTCATGATTTTTAAAGCAAGCATAAGAATTCCCTGATCTCTACAAGTGGATCCTCTGAATCCCTAGTTCCCTTCCCCTGATTTCTCTCAAGTTTAGATAATTATTTCACCAGCATTCCTTCAAATTCAATCAGATTAGATTTCATCTTAGCCTAGTTCTAGTTCTAGATAGTTTTAGAATACGTACAGGTTTCAGTCCCTTGGGATTCGACCTCGGTCTTACCGAGTTATTACTACATCACGACCTTGCACTTGGGGAGTGAACAAGTTTTTGGTGCCGTTGCCGGGGACTGACGGCTACGCTTTTCTGAAATTAATTAGTTTCAGGATTAGTTTAAGATTAGATTTTCTTTTTAGAATTTTCTAATTCTAGGCTTAGTTATTTTCCTTGTTAGAAATTTTTCCTAAACTTACTATTCTTCATTCTATCTGATTTTTAGAACTAATCCAATTTTTCTGTTTTGTAGGAAACCTCTAATTTATTAAGCACTTTCTAATTTCTCTTTCTTTGGAATTTCTTCTTTTTTTTAGAAATTAGTTTACTTTTAATTAGAACTTTCTATTCATAGAAACTAACTTGTTTTGTTTATTCTGCAGGATCTTAACCTAGGACTTCAAATTTGGTAATTTCTTTCCATCTCTCCCCTTTATTTTATAGATTTCTACTTCTTCCTTTCTCTTAGGTTTAAGTTAGAATTTGAGGGCTGAGTGTGTTTTATGCCCCATTGGGCACTCGACGTCTCGTGACTGAAGGAGAATTAGTTGAGGGGTTGACTGTCCATCGCAGGACTAGACACCACTTAAATTCTCCTGAGTTAGAGGAGGTTATGGCTGAAAATCAACCTCAAGCACTACCCCAACCAAGGGTTGAGGAAGTACATGATGAGAATGAGGTGCATCAGGTACCCCCGCCTCGTACTTTACGAGATTATTTACAACCGGCGGGGGTGTGTATGCCCTCATACATGATTTTTCCTGAGAATACAGGACATATGGACATCAAGCCAGGGGTTATCCAACTCCTTCCTAAGTTCCATGGGCTTGAGTCTGAAGAACCATACTTGCATCTGAAAGAGTTTGATGAAATCATAGGCACCTTATACTTTCCTAATGTATCTGAGGATACTATTAGGCTGAAACTCTTTCCATTTTTCTTGAAAGAAAAAGCCAAGACGTGGTTACATTCACTGCGTCCTAGATCCATTGGCACATGAAATGATATGCAGAGGGAATTTATAAAGAAAATTTTCCCACATCATAAGACAATTACCCTCAAGAGAGCAATCATGAACTTTGCCCAAAAGGAAGATGAAACATTCTTCCAATGTTGGGAAAGGTTCAAGGATCTGGTTAATGCATGCCCACAACATGGCTTTGAAATATGGTGCATTACGAATTTTTTCTATGATGGGCTAACATCTTCCATGCGCCAAATGGTTGACATAATGTGTAACGGAGAATTCATCAATAAAAATGTCGACGAGGTATGGGATTACCTCGATAGTCTCGCTGAAAAAACACAATCATGGGACTATTACCCAAGGACGAACACTACGTCTAGGCCGACTCATTCAAGGGAAAAAGGAGGAATATATCTCTTGAAAGAGGATAATGATCTTAACGCTAAGGTGACCAATCTCACCAGAAAATTTGAGGCCATGGAAGGAAAGAAGGAAAAGGTTAATGAAAGTATTTGCAGTATCTATGATTGTAACATTCATACTACTGAAAATTGTCCTTCAATACCTGCCTTTCGAGAAGTATTGAATGAACAATCTAATGCCGTAAATAACTATCAAAGACTTTTCAATGGACCACCCTCTAATACGTACAATCCTGACTGGAAAAATCATTCGAATTTTAGTTGGAGGAACGGACAAACTGCTACCCCTCAAGGTTTCTTCAATCAAAATCCAAATCAGGGGAGACCTCAAGTAGAACCGGCTCAAAATTCTGTACAAGAATTGACGCAGATAATGCGGGATTTTATACAAAAGATAGATTCACATATGACGGCTATAGAAAAGGGGATGCTTCCTGCACAACCAATCCCCAATCCTAAACTGCAATACGAGACAGGTAATCCCAGCTCTTCAAATCAAATGGGGCATGCTATCCATCACCACTCTTAGGAGTGGGAAGGTTATTGATAAAACCCTTCTAGTTAGGCCCGAAAAACCTCAAGAACCAGAAGAGGACAACAATGATGGATCTAGTGGCGCCCCATAAAAATTTGAACCAGAACCTCTAGAAAAGCCAGTTGCTCCGTTTCCCCAATGGTTGGTTGAACCAAAACATCTCTATAACTCTCAAGATATCCTAGAGGTGTTAAAACAAGTGAAAGTCAACATTCCTCTGCTTGATGTTGTAAAATAAATTTCTTTATATGTTAAATTTCTAAAGGACTTATGCACTACCAAACGACGGAAAAGTGTTCAAAAGAAGATCTCCTTGACTGAGAAAGTGAGTACCATCCTGAAACAAGATGTGCCACAAAATTTTAAAGATCTCAGTTGCCCAACCATATCATGTGTAATCGGGAACTATCGAATTGATCACGCACTTCTTGACTTAGGAGCAAGCGTCAATCTGATTCCCTACTCGGTATACCAACAGTTGGGTTTGGGTGAATTAAAACCCACTCGAACCATACTACAACTTACTGATCGTTCTGTTTGTGTACCAAGAGGGATCATCGAGGATGTGTTGGTCCAGGTTGATAGATTTTACTACCCTGTTGATTTTATCATTTTGGACACCGAACCCATCAACGACACGAGCACTCAGATTCCCATCATTCTTGGTCGCCCATTCCTGTCCACTTCAAATGCAATTATCAATTGCAGGAATGGTGTCATGACTATGTCCTTTGGAAATTTGACATTGGAATTGAATATCTTTTTCAATAACGGCAGTAACTCAGAGGATGATGACGATTTTCACGATGTTAACATGATTGATTCTTTTGTGGAAGATAGAACGCCTCTCACCTTATCCTCTGATCTTCTAGAGACGTGCCTGGCCCACTCCCATGATCTTGATGATGATATAATTAGGGAGACGTGTGCCATGCTGGATACTGCACCGGTACTTGAAGTTAACCAGTGGAGGCCACAAATTGAAGAGTTGTCCCAAACTGATGTAGTGCCTCTACCGTCTAACCTCAAGCCACCGAAGCTTGACCTAAAACCTTTGCCCTCTAATTTAAAATATGTCTATTTAGGTCAAGACGAGACGTACCCGGTGGTGATCTCTTCTCACCTGGAGAAAGAACAGGAGAGTATGCTGATATCTACTCTCATTGAGCATAAGGGAGCTCTTGGATGGACGATAGCGGACCTCAAAGGAATTAACCCATCGATTTGTACTCACCGCATATATCTTGAGGACAATGCAAAGGCTGTTCGGTAATCACAACGTAGACTGAATACAAACATGAAGGAAGTGGTTAAGGCCGAGGTTCTCAAACTATTGGAAGTGGGGATCATATACCCCATATCTGATAGTCAATGGGTGAGTCCAACTCAGGTGGTTCCTAAGAAGTCCGGGATCACCATCGTAGCCAATACCAATAATGAACTCGTGCCAACCAGAGTTACTACTGGTTGGAGAATGTGCATTGACTATAGAAAGCTAAATACCGTCACAAGGAAAGACCACTTTCCTTTGCCCTTCATTGATAAAATCCTGGAAAGGTTAGCTGGTCATTCCTATTATTGTTTCCTTGATGGGTATTCAAGTTATAATCAGATTGAAATCACCCCTGAGGATCAGGAAAAGACCACATTTACATGTCCCTATGGCACCTTTGCTTACAAAAGGATGTCATTCGGGTTATGTAATGCCCTTGCCACCTTTCAGCGATGCATGATGAGTATCTTTTCTGACATGGTGGGGAAATATCTAGAGGTCTTCATGAACGATTTCTCTGTTTTTGGTTCATCTTTCAGAGAATGCTTAGCAAGTCTTAAATGTGTGCTGAAAAGATATGAAGAAAAAAATTTGGTACTTAACTGGGAGAACTGCCATTTTATGGTTCAAAAGGAAATTGTCCTTGGGCATATCATCTCGTCCAAAGGAATCGAGGTAGATAAGGTAAAAATTGATCTTATCTCTAACCTAAATCCACCCAAGAATATCAGAGACGTGCGATCCTTCTTAGGACACACAGGCTTTTACAGACGATTCATAAAGGACTTTAGTCTCCTCTCTCGTCCTTTATGTAATCTTCTTCAAAAGGATACACCATACGAGTGGACCAAGCAGTGCCAAGAAGCTTTTACTAAGCTTAAGGGCATGTTAACCACTGCACCTATCATGCAGCCACCCGACTGGAGTCTTCCTTTTGAACTTATGTACGACGCCTCTGATTATGCTCTTGGAGTGGTTCTAGGCCAGAGAAAAGATAAGCGGCCTTACGTTATTCACTACGCAAGTAGGACTCTAAATCCTGCCCAAGTGAACTACTCGACTACAGAAAAGGAACTCCTAGCCGTAGTGTTCGCTTTGGACAAATTTAGATCCTACCTGATCGGATCTAAGATCATCATCTACACAGATCACGCAGCACTTAAGTATATTCTTTCTAAGAATGATTCTAAGCCCCGCCTGATACGATGGATCCTTCTACTCTAAGAATTTGATTTGAAAATTAAAGACAAAAAGGGAGTAGAGAACGTAGTGGCCGATCACCTTTCTCTCCTTAATACCTCTGATTCCCTTGAGGCGACTCATATTAATGATATGTTCCCTGATGAACAACTGTTTAGAGTCTCTCATTCACCTTGGTTCGCTGATATTGCCAATTATCTTGCTACAGGTTCCATACCGACACATTGGACGTCACAAGATAAGAAGAAATTCTTTACCAAGGTGCGTAACTTTTTCTGGGATGATCCATATTTGTTTAAATATTGCCCAGACCAAATCTTAAGGAGATGTGTGCCAGACGATGAGCATCAGAGTGTCATCTCCTTCTGTCACTCACAGGCCTGTGGTGGTCACTTTTTTACTAAAAATACCACGGCCAAGATTCTACAGTGTGGCTTTTACTGGCCTACTATGTTCAGGGACACTCATGAGTTTTGCAAGGCTTGTGAGCGTTGTCAGAAATTGGGAGCATTGTCCCATCGAAATATGATGCCCTTGAATCCCATCCTTATCATTGAAGCATTTGATTGCTGGGGCATCGATTTCATGGGACCATTCCCTCAATCCTTTGGAAATCTGTATATTTTTCTCGCTGTAGACTATGTTACTAAATGGGTTGAAGCGATTCCGTGCCGTAACAATGACCATCGAACGGTCATTAAATTCTTAAAAGAAAATATCCTGTCGCGGTTCGGAACGCCTCGAGCCATTATTAGTGACGGGGGCTCACACTTCTGCAATAAACCATTTGAGAGTTTAATGAAGAAATACGGTATCTCTCATAAGGTGAGCACCCCATACCATCCACAGACAAGTGGGCAAGATGAGATTTTCAATAGGGAGATCAAACATATCTTAGAGAAAATGGTTAACCCTGATCGTAAGGATTGGTCAATCCGATTGACTGATGCCTTATGGGCGTACCGTACTGCTTTTAAAACCCCTATTGGAACATCTCCCTTTAGACTTGACTATGGGAAGGCCTGTCACTTGCCTGTGGAATTGGAACATAAAGCATATTGGGAGATCAAAAATCTAAATTTCAATCAAGACAGCGCTGGCTCGCTACGCAAACTTTAGTTAAATGAACGTGAAGAAATCCGGAACGATGCGTACGAGAACTCGAGAATTTACAAGGACAGGATGAAGGTGTTTCATGATCAACATATTCTACGAAAATCATTCATGCCAGGTCAGAAAGTCCTTTTGTACGATTCTCGACTACATCTCTTTTCGGATAAGCTTCGATCTCGTTGGACCGGTCCTTACATTGTTGTTACTGCTTATCCTCATGGGGCCGTTGAGATAAGAGATCCCAACAATGGCAAGGAGTTTAAAGTAAATGGACATCAATTAAAGTCATTTGTCGAGACATTTGATTCAGAGGACATGTCCATGCCTCTGATTGCTCCTGTTTACCAGGACTGATCTCGTAGTCTGATGGAAGTATAGGTAGGTTTATCGCTTTCATAGGACTAGGATTGTTGCTTTAATTTCTGGCTGAAGACGGTAAACTTAGCGCTCCTGGGAGGAAACCTAGATTTTTAGTTAGTTAGTTCAATGTTTGTGGGTAATATTACTGCAAACCCTCACGAGACTACAACTCATCCACTAGGGGTAACCTAGAGGTTTAAAGGCTTGTTGCATACGCTAAATGCAATTGAGAGCACCTGCGAAAGTGGTATAGGTAGGATTTTATTTATTGTTATTTTTATTTTATTTTCTCTCTTGGCTGACCAGCTTTTATGCTGCGATCTCTTGGAAAGGCTCTCTCTTGATTCGTTATCCAGGTACTATCTTCTCATTTACTTTCGTTGTCCCATGTGTATTATATACTCATATCTTTTACATTGAGGACAATGTAGATTTTAGGTTGGGGGTGGGAGATTATGTTTCCTAATCAGTATTTTCTTGGTTTTGAGCAAAAATTGTGAAAATTTTTCTAAAAATTCCTGTGAATTCGAAGTGATTTTGACAGACATCCCTAATTTAGATTTTCAAGATATGTGATGTTGGTAATGTATGACTCTTGAATTTAGTTATCTGTTAGATTTCACAATTAAGATCGAATTATTAATCCATGATTAGAGGTTTTAAACATTGATTGATTCATGATTCACAAAACACATCTCGTTTGCACATTAAGGTTTCGGTTTGATATTGCACTGTAATTTGGTGATCAATAAGCTTGGAAGAAACCAATTTGAAAAATTTTCCTGTCATGATCAATTAAAAAAAAAAAGGATACCATTGGAAAGATTTGGATGAATAATCTTCACCGTATGTTTGCTCCTTATATGTGTAGATTTAATTCCCCATGAATGATATGTGAAAAGGGTTGGGTGTACGATCTTCACCATAGGTTTGCTCCCTATAGGTAAGGACTTGATTCCCCTTCTTGGCATTACTTTTACTAAAAAAATCAAAAGCTGAAAGAATGAAAAGATGATCTGTGAGGCAAGTTTTGGTTTAAAGTATTGGTTGTCATGAGTTCTCTTGTTGGTTGGATCTCTTAATGTTACTAAGCCGAGATTACACTATACGCTCATGGATCTTAATGTTTAGAAAATTTCTAATTAGTGGAATAATATTTTAAATTGGACTAGGAATTTACCATGTGCTCGAGTCCAAGAGAAAGTAATACCCTACATCCATGAATCTTAGAATTCTAATGCTTGGATTATTTTTCAAATATCACTCGGGTTTACAGAATCTCTTATATCAATCTCAACTTAATTTTCACATACCTTGCTCGGGACTATCTAAATGCTTCTTGGGGGTTGTGTTGAGGGTCAAATATTACATATTAGACCCCATTTATTGCCTAGATTTATGAATAAAATACTGTTTAATGTCCCATTTTAACCGTGTTTGTGCTGCAAGGTGTAATTACGAGCTTGGACTGAAATAAGGTGCTTAAAGTATGGATTTAACGGTCAGAATTCACCAAGATAAGGGACGAACTCCACGAAACCAAGATCGACGAATTTACATGGCAGAGATTTGAGAAAATCAGGAAACTGAAGTTCAAGTGGCCCGAAAGCCAGCCAGAATGCAAGATCACAAGGTTCCCACCATCCGTTCGGTTCAAAACTTCATACAGGGTCAAGGGACCATAAATTAACCGTACACGTTAAATTTCAGCCGTTCGATCTCTGTGGAAGTGTCCCAATGGCTAGATCAGCCCACAAATCGTCCATCTAGAGCCCACCTGATATCTGGATATGCTTCAAAATTGGTATCAACGCGTTAAATGAGAAGACAATACAGATGGACGGAGCAGATTTCTCATTAACATCTTCAAAGGACCTCATTTACATCACGTGTGCACGGTAGACAAGCGCACCAGCCGTGCACTAAAATTCTCAAAGTCGGTCAGCACATGTTGACCACTCCATCTTCTTCAATTCAAAAAAAAAAAAGCACTAGCGGACGCACCAGCGTCGGCCACTTTCTCACTGTGGGCCCCACCCATCACCCAAATGCACGATCCAACCCATTCGTTGTGTCTGGGGGTGGCCACGCCCCTATCCATGTTGACCTTCTCACCCCATGCATGCTATCATGCGATTGCCACCGTCAAACGTAGGATAGACGGCGGAAGCAAAACATCAGTGGGCCAAACAGAATCTAATAAAAAATAGTCATTTCTTACTGTTTTTTAGAGAGGATCACAATGAACGAAGTGGATTTCTCCGTAAAATCCGATAAAGGGGCCCACCAATCATCACAGTCACGTACGTAAGCTCTGTTTCGCAACAGAGCTTGCGTAAAAATGTTGTGGGCCACCATCAGGGTCCATCGGTCTAATCTAGACCGTCCATGAGAGTCCCTTAGTCCCTCTCATCCACGCTTAGATGATAGAATTGAAGAAGACAAAGGATATCAGTTTTCTCCCGTTCAAAAGTAAGACGGACGGCGATAGGATCTGGTACAATGGGCCACTCCAAGTTTGAAACAAACCCACCTTTCCTAACCTATTTTTCATCCTGAAATTAAAGGACGACGTGGATTTCTCGTTAAAACCTGTTCATGGACCCTACCAAGAATCAACGTAAGTGAGTTACGCAGGCCATGCATTTCTTACTACGGGAAACAGGATCGGCTCTTACGCACCGCCTCTCGTAGGCTATAAAAGAGAAGGAGAAACAGAGGGGAGGAAATTAACTGCTGGAGATTGGAGACGTGAAGCAAATTCACGGCTGAGGCATCTTGGACGTGAAGCTAGGAACATTGGAGAGAGAAACAGGGACGTTTTTAATTTATTTATTTTTATTAAATTAGTGAGATCTAGGCCCATTATGGTGGGCTGAACCTCTTAGCTAGGGCTAAGAGGTGAAGCTTGTAGCGTGATGGGAGAGAATTTTCTTGTTCCTTTTATTTAAGATTGAACTAATGATTGATTTTGGTTTTATTAATGAAACATTTTTAGTCTTTAATGGTCTGTTGTGACTGAAATTACAATGGGCCTGCAATGGCTTTGAATATTTCCTTCCCTTCTATGTTTATAACGTCAGGACGTCCCGTTGTTCACCATAGTCTCCTGGGCATGGACGGATGACGGTACCCTTCCTAACCTCCATATGTATGATTGGTTGGTAATTAGTTTAATTCTATTGTTTGCCATAGTCTCTTAGGCATGGTTTGGTGATGGAATCCATTCTAATTTATATACCTTCCATCTTTTGAAAACTAAATCAATGACAGTTCGATTAATTTTCATGATTTTTAAAGCAAGCATAAGAATTCCCTGATCTCTACAAGTGGATCCTCTGAATCCCTAGTTCCCTTCCCCTCATTTCTCTCAAGTTTAGATAATTATTTCACCAGTATTCCTTCAAATTTAATCAGATTAGATTTCATCTTAGCCTAATTCTAGTTCTAGATAGTTTTAGAATACGTACAGGTTTCAGTCCCTTGGGATTCGACCTCGGTCTTACCGAGTTATTACTACATCACAACCCTGCACTTGGGAAGTGAACACATGCCCCTTAGAATTCCCCTTAGAATTGCCTTCCCAAGGATTTATTGCAATCGGGAACGCGGAGTAAAGGAATTGTATATTAGCGATGTATTCGTGGTTTGAATTGACTTCTTAATCCTAGTGGTTACCAATGAATCCAATGCTCTGATCAAGAAGAAGATCGGCATCGACTCGGATTAAGAATTGATACAATAAATTTTTTGTCCTAGCTAGACAGAAAGTCTATGTATCCGGCTCAGACCCACTACACAACTTTTCTTCCGTGTTGGCCCGACCACCTACAACCAAAAGTTATCGCATTGTCTTTGGGAACTGGCGAGGACTTATAGCCAGTAGAGATTAGACCTCTTGCCATAAACTCACATCATTCCTTAAAATCAACCACAACACCCATCATTTCAGCTCTTTTCTACAACCATAGGTACCAATGTCGTAGAACGCATCATTAGTAAAGGAAGACCAATGTAGCGAGAGGTTGTCTCTCATTCCATGTCAAGGATAGGCCCTAAGTTACACTTCATTCTGATATACGGATCGAGACATAGATTCTTGAACCTTAAGTAGAACTAAGTTTTAAGGGGGGTAGAACGTATTGAGCCCAATCTACTTAGGATTATCTAATACAACCGTTGGATCAGAGTAGCGCAGCGAAAGTGTGGTTGGCCTCTTCCCCACTGGCCCAGGATCAAAACAGTTGATTTAGGTTATACGTAAGGTTAGGTCATTACGAAAGTCTCTTTAAGTACTCATTACCCTTAGCCAATTTTGGGGACGAAATTTTGTTTAAAGGGGGGTAGATTGTAACACCCCGGATTTTTGCCAACCTGGGTTAGACGTCCTTAGGTAACGGGTCAACCTTAGCACCTTGCTAACCTCTCAAAATTCGATTCCAAAGCCAAAGAAATCATTTAGAACCTATTTCTTTAGAAATTTAACGTGAATTAGCTAGCGCTACGCTAGTTTAGCTGTGAAATTAGCATTAATCGCTTTAAATACGTTCTGCAAGACCCAAAACTTATAGAACCAATGACGCTACAATAACCTGAAATTTAGGATTAAACTCTAAACCCGTTTGCTCTCAGGAACCCTTTGAAACTTTGTATTGGATTTCGACCGCGCGTTGAAAGTCCGATATCTACAATCTTAGACCATTATGACCGCTGAGCTGGACTTGACAATCATTTCGAAAATCAAGCCCAACCGATGCTCTGAGGCTATTTCATTGAGCCTGGAGTGAAGAGAGTGAGAAATGGGTAAAGATTTAAAATTTTAATTCAAATCTGGCACGAGTCCTTGCGCGTTATTATTAAGCGTTCTGACCGTCAGAATTCAGCTAAATTTCACCCTTAGATTAGGAAAAATTTCTCTTTCATATCATGAGACTTGTAGACCCGATTTAGGTACGACGACCGCTGAACTGAAACTGGACCGCCACATGCGATCTGCGAACTCTACCGGACTGAAAACTTGGTGTGAGCAGGATCCGATATACATGAGCTTAAGTCCAACCGCGTTCGGCCAGGGGACCTCCCGAAATGCTCTTTTGGATCGAAACAGCCCCGATTTGGCTATAACCCAAGTATACTTTGTTCTCAAGTCTATTTAGGTTAGTTTTTAGCCTATATAAGGGCATTAAACCCTCTCACAGCCCTCCCATCCTAATTTGCAACAAACCCTAGATAGAGAGAGAGAGAAAGTGAGAGAAAGTGAGAGACTTGTGGGAGAGATTTCCCTCCACTTGTACCAGCTTTTACACATACCGAAGCAACGCATTCAAATCACTTTCCCGGTGATTTCCAACGTACTCTTAGGTAAGAAAACCCTAACCACTTACTGTTTTAGGGATTTCTTCGATTCATTATCGAAATAGCTTATGTATCTTGTGCATTAGGTCGTCGTTACGCCGTTGACGAAGCGTATACGTTCTATTCGAATCGATACACGTCTAAGCCAAAAGGTGTAGATTTAGACGCTTTGATTGACAGATTTCAAAGCTTTCAATGTCGTTTAATAGTAGATCATCGACGAGCACGCCGTTTGACATGTAGAACATGCTACCCATTTTCCATTTCGACTGCGTATGGAAAATATGAGATTTACGATATTTTAGTCATTTGTAGGAAATACTGTTTACGTCCATATTTTGCTGAAATGTTTACCATAGTTGTTTGTCATGTTAGGATACTAGGAATGCGTGCATGATCTGTTTGGCGAAGAGATTCGCCTCAATGCGCACTTTGAGTCAACATACGCTATGTTGACTAAAGTGTGTAGACTAAGTTTATGTATAAATGTTTGTATTAGTATATATTGAGTAAATGGTGTTGTGAATTAGTTTTGAGATTCAATTCTTAATTAATATGTGGATGTATGTGATTTCCATCATGTTTTCTATATGAATTGATTTCCTTATAAGTATGGAATACATGTGTTGGATTGATTTTCTTACTTTGTATGCTATAACATGTGTTAACATGCTTGTATTGTTATATTTCATTTCTATTACTCTCATATGATTATTGATGTAGATTTACAAATGCTTGGGGCTATGACCTAGTCCAGGTAGTCGGTAATGGATTGAATTCGTAGTTAGATTCTATTTGCCACGAAGGACGCGTCGATGAAAGCGAGTCGTATTTTGGGCAGGCGGCAGTGGTTAGGCCACGCGAAGTGTTTTATGCACTTCATGTCGTTCAGCGTGAGATGCGCTCGTACTAATCGAGCCCGTCAAGTAACTCGACTGGCCATTGTATGTTCACCATGTATGAGTCATAATTGTTTGAACCTAGGGTACTGAACTTACCATTGAAAACCCTGTCAACCATGGTACTTTGATCCATAAAGACTCATGAGCCAGGCATGGTGGTATGGGACACCGTGGTCGAGTTGTCGGCCTACGCTGGGGCCACAAACCTCCCCGTAGTGACTAGTGAGCACCATTGACTCGTGATCCGATTGTGGTGGTATGGGACACTACATTCGAGCTGTCGGCCTACACTGATTGGTTATGAGCCCTTTGTAGTGACCTCGAGCGTATTCTGAATCTACGGGAGGCAACGACCCTTCCGTAGCAACGAGAGTACATTAGGATTGTATTGATAAGGTGATGGGGGAGCGGTGCAACGAGTGTGAGCAACAGCCCTGGCAGCCCTTGCAGCGACCTACAAATAATAGATCGTATGAGATTACTAGGAGTGACGACCCTAAACAGGATCTGTGTTGGGATTGATATAAGGAAGGTACCATTGTTTTCCAATCCTGCTATATGAAAAGGACTAATAACAACCTGGTAATCATTATCCATATCGCATTGCAAGTGCCTGGAAGATGTGGAACACTGCGGGAAGAAAGCATGCCGCGGACGCAGATGGTGCCGCATGAGGGAGTATGTCGGTGAGGGCATCCATCATGTCATTTCATGCATGCATTAACAACAGTATATAGGAATGTTTGATTGTTTGCTTTACTATTATCACGTGATTGATTTGATAACATGCTAATCTTTACTCTATGATTTCACTGAGTTGATTACTCATTCCCACTTTACGGGATGGTGTTCCGAACACCCACCACTCCCTATTTTAGTTTCAGATGATGGTGCTGCTTGTGAAGCGGAGCCGAACTTGATGATGATGAGGAGGATCCCTCCTTTATGCGTGTTCTGATCGACGGGATTACAGGGAGGTTAATTAGACACCTTGACACTTGTCATTTTATATTTTTGGAGCACTCATATATATTCTTTTCTTTTCATTTTTAGAGTATACATGTATTTAATTAACCTGGTAACATGTTCACACTTTGGAGACTTACAATTTCTTATGTATTTTATGTATTTATCACAGTCTTCCGCTTGCTAATTTAACTGTCTCTGGAGTATGATATGCTGTTTTGGCTTAATCTCAATCTTGTTTAATGCCATTCTACAGATAACATGAATTTATCATTATCGGTGCCGATTTTTAGGATGTTACAACTGGCATCTTACGGGTCATTAATTCCAAAGTGTGAGCTTTAGTAGCCATCCCACGATTCCTGATATCGGCGCTAGTAAGTCCAAACGTGATTCCTGTCCCCATAGAATTTAGACACATTTTGACTTGCTCTTTTTCTTCTAGTAACTGCCTGCGTGAGGCTCCTAATGTCTTCCATTTGTCTATAAATTTTTCTACCGGTTCCCCTTCTCTCTGTCATACGGAAGCTAGCTCTATAATACTGACATCGCGCTCTGAAGAGAGGAAGTTAGACATAAAAACCTCCTGCATTTGTTCCCAAGTACGTATGGACCCTAGTGTCAAACTGGAATACCATCGAAATTCTTTGTGTGTTAGTGACGACCAGAACAATTGCAAGCAATACTGTGGTATTGTAGAAAAATTTCCCATACTAGTGATGAAGTGCATTAAATGCTCTTCTGGGGATCCTTCAGCGTTAAACTTTTAAAAATCTGGATGTTTAAAATTGGCTGGAAAGGGAATGTCTTCCACCTCCCTTAGATACGACATTCGGTATCTAAAATGACCAGTATTTTTGTGCTTTCTTTCTGCTCTGACAGCTTCTTCAACCACTTGTCTCACCTCATCTTATGTCACGGTTCTTGCTACTGGAATGGACCCTAGTGACCTTGCTCCCCGTGGTTGAAGACCATCAGTCTGGTTCTCTTGTCCCTCCGCTGTATTTTGGGGGATTGTTATTCGGTCTACATTATGTGCAAGGGTCGTCAGGGCCTCCCTAAGGTTTTTACATTCTTCCATTAATGCATTCTGGGCTGATTCCATTTCATTGAAACAATCTTCTCTAGTTTCCCTGTATTCTGGATTTGTCCCGGCCATATGCAATGCAGCTTCTCTACTTTTTAACGAAGCAGTACTTGGAGTCGAGCAAGAATATGTTGACATAATAGGACTTACGAAAAGGGAGAAGAAGGGAGTTTCATTGGACTTTTCCATCCCCCTATATCATTAATCGATTAGGGCGATACTGACACTGGTGAACCTGTCTGGGATGACAAAGACATTGGTGAACTAACTGCCCATGCTTTTCCTTTATGTTCTCTCGTCCATTTGACTCTCGGGGCACCCAAAGCTGGAAAGTCACACACTGTTAATTGTGGGGCTATTTGTTTAGGATATATCGCTGGGGGAGCAAGTTCAAGATTCCTTTTGGCTGCATTATGCATTATCGGCCCTTTGACTCTTAACGAAGATAGATTCATTCTAGAGTTTCTGGCATTTCATGCTCTTGCCTGACTAGAGTTACAATAGTCCAGCCTTCATCGCCTCCTGATGATTGCGGTGAAGCAGAAACAACCCCAGTTGTTACCCGAGTCATGTTGCTTCCACTCGTAGGAATTCGAGTCAGATACTTGGGAATTTGATTCGGTGTATATTTTATCAAAAACCCTGTCGGAGTAAATCGGTAGTTCACTTTTCTTACAGAAGTTGCCATGAGTAGCAGGTTGTAATCGGATGTAGAAACTGTCAGACACAAAATATAATTGTAGTTAGTGGTTAAAGAATAAAATAATCTATCTTAGAGATGAAGGGGAGGATGTTCCCACTGAGAGTCTCCATTTTGATGTCTTCCAGATGCCAAACTATATGAAAGCTTCATAATGATCTCACTATTAATATTAAATAAGATAAAAGTCCCCAGTGGAGTCACCATTTTGTTTCAAACAAGAAACAAATGCATATGATTTGGAGAGATTAACTTATTCAAACATAATAAAGAAAGAGTATTTGAAACAATCATCACACTTTATTAATACTGAGTTCATTTACATCCTTTAAATATCCCTTGATTCTAAGATAGATTATTTTGAATAAAGGAATTATTGGAAGTTCAACTATCATAGCCAAGTATTAAATTTGGCAGCATTTCGACGCTTGTTTCAATCATCTCCAAGGACTTAGGAGGAATATGCCCTTTTGCTAATTATTCTCCTTTAAACTCGAAAAGAAGGAACTTGAAGACTTCAAATAATCCAACAACATAATAGCCCTTTATCTTTAGAGACTATAGGGCAGTCTGGTTGTGCGGTCCCGCACAACCAATATTGGTTGCGCGGACCTACGCAAACCACCGTCCCTCTCTCTCACCTTCAATCTCCCTTCTTGATCCGCTTCCTCTCGAAAATCTTCAATTGGTTCAAATAAAGAAGGTGAGGGGGGTATTTATAGGCCTTCGCATGTGTGGTACCTCGATTTTGGTGCCATGGAATTGTCCTTTTAGTGTTTAAGACCTCTTATGAAGAATCACTCCTGGAACTCATTGCGCGGACTTGCATAGTTCCCATTTTGGTTGCGCGGTCCTGCGCAGCGCTTATTTGGTTGCGCAATTCCGCGCAACTGATATCCTTTGCGTGGACCTGCACAAACCATCCTCAAGTCAGCTCATTCTTCATTTTCTTCAATTTTCTTTCTCAATTTCAATCTTCCTTTACTTCAACCCTTTATCATTTTTTTATGTCTCAACACGGTAATATACTCATACTCTGGAAGTTGTGAGACACCTATATACTTTATATATCTATCTCAGTCTTCCGCTTGCTTAATTTCATTAACTCTGGAGTTTAATATGCTGATTTAGTATAATCTCTCTCATGTTTAATGTACTAATATGGACAACATTTAAACATCATTATCTATGTTGCATAAGTGATGCGTTGGATCTCGGGAGTTGAGCTTTGCTCGACCCTAGAAATCTGAGACGTTACAATGGGAGCTTCTCCAATAGGTATAGCCACAATACTATGGGTGGTTAAAGCAGTCATAAGATAAGAAAATGGAGTATCACTATGATCCGGATGGAGATGAAACTGAATAATGATGTAACAGATGAGAGATGGAAGACATACAGGAACACCAGTAACAATAGAGTGAAGGATGTGAGCCATAAAGGAAGTAAGCTCAGTCTTGTTACTAGACCCAGGATATACATTAGAAATGAAAATTTGATGGAGAATCATGTATCTAGATAGCATACATTTGGAACTGAGCGCCACACCTGAGTTCCAATCAACATCCATGTTGCATAACACTCTAGTTAACATCCGTTTTTAAGACTCAGAAGGTCTTTCCACTAGAGTAGAAATAGGAACACCATCATCATTAACTGTAAGATCCATAAATCAAGATATTAAGTGATGGTCCACATCAATTGGACCTTCTCTAGTTGTAATAGTAAAAGTCATATTCTCAGTAGAGAAGTCAATTATGCAAACAAACATGGCCTGGACAATGGAACGGTATGTCGGATCGCCCAAATTTAAAATGTTATCCCAACCCACAGCTTGAAGGAGGGGAACAATACCAAAAGGTTCCAAATGATTAGAGTTGACCATCCATTCAACAATCACATTGCATAGACGAATATCTCGCACATACTTAGGATCTTCTTCGCCTGATCGAAGATGGTGCACCGTGATTGAAAGAAGAGGGACCACGAGAGGCTCTCTTCTTATTTCTACTATCCATTGCACAAGAAAGACAAGGAATACAAGCAATGCAAGAAAGAAAAGATGGGTTTCAAGGAAATCAGATTTTTAGTTAGAAAAATCAACAAACCACCATAACCTTGAAATAAACTACAAAAAACAAGGAAATGGAAGAGAAAAGAACTTAAATCCATAAGGAAATCGAAGAAGATGCACTAACCATGAAGGAATTGAAGGTGGGTTCGACTGGTCACGGTAGGGCTAGTTGGGGAAGATGAAACAAATGAAGAAAAATTGCTTTATGCAAAATAAAAACCCCCAAACCCAAGCGGCTCGACTGGTTGAGTACATACTCGACCGGTCGTTCCATGATTGGTCGAGTGTGTACTCGACTGGTCGTGCACCTCAAAATTTTTGCATATTTCCATATTTTAAAACTTATAAAAAAATTACAAAAATAAATACAAAAATATGCAATATATTACAAATAAACACATGAAATTTAGATCATATTACACATACCTATATCCAATTTCAACTTAGCAAACCTATTTCTATCAAGCGATTTTGTAAATATGTCCGCAAGTTGATTTTCAGTATAAATATAATCCACCGAAATAATCTTATCTTCTACTAATTCATGAATATAATGATATCTAATGTCAATATACTTAATTCGTGAATGCTGAATTAGATTTTTAAAAATGTTAATTGCACTAAAATTATCACAATACAATACCATAGAATCTTACACAAATCCATAATCACTTAACATCCTCTTCATCCACACAAGCTGCATGCATTACCGGCTGTGATATACTCAACCTCAGTTGTGAAAAGTGATATGGAACCTTGTTTCTTACTATGCCAAGAAACTAGACAGTTCTCGATATAAAAACATCGATCGCTGGTAGACCTGTGGTCATCCATATTATCAGCCCAATCAACATCCGAATAACCGGCTAATTGAACATTAGTATAATGAAGATACCAAAGGCCAAGTTTGGCCAAACATGCAAACATATCTCAAAATGCGCTTTACAGCAATCCAGTGGGACTCTTTAGGGTCTAATTGATATCTAGCATAGATTCTTACACTTAATGCAATATCAGGTCAGCTTGTAGTTAAATATAATAAATTACCTATCATATTACGATATAACTTAGGATCTACACTTTTACCTTTCGAATCCTCAGAGAGTTTAAGTGTCGTACTTATGAGAGTATCAAAATTTTTACCACTCTCAAAGCTAAAAAATTTTAACAAAATTTAGAGCGTATTTGGTTTAAGAGATAAAAAACCCATCAGGAAGCTGTTTTACTTGTAAACCTAAGAAATACTTCAGTTCTCCAATCATGTTTATTTCAAATTTAGACTTCATTAAATCAATAAACTCAGTAGTCATGTCAAAATAGGTAGATCCATAGATAATGTCATTAACATATATCTGTACTATCAGTATGTGATCATTGTATTTCTTAACAAAAAGTTTCTTATCAACACTTCACATTATAAAGTTATAACTTAGTAAAAACTTGGTCAACTTCTCGTACCATGCCCCGGGAGCTTGTTTCAATCCATAAAGTGCCTTTTTCAGGTGAGAAACAAGATTTGTATGTTTAGGGTTTTCAAAACCCTTAAGTTGTTTAACATATACTGTCACACCCTAAAACCGAAGATCGGAGTCACAAGAACCCTGATCGTTGAATCCGGTGTCGACAACCTCTATAGTACCCCATTCTCGGTTCCTAGTACTTATACGCTAGATTTCGATCCTGGGATCCTACAAAGAGAATTTTTCGATGTACATTTATCTCATAATAAGCATAACCACAAGTATACCCAAATCATAAAGGCAACATCATCATCACATATTTACTAATATAAACAATTGAATACAGTGTTGAAAGGGAAATACATATGTCAAAAATCAAAGCTCAATAAGTTCGATGCACGCTTCAAGCTTAATGTTGCTGCAACTTAATGCCACCTGCACACATCTATCGTGCATAAGCTTATAGAAAGCTTTGTGGGTGGTGAAAGTATGTGCACAAGGTAAGTGTCAAGTAAGCAATATCAGAGTAATCATAGTAAGCAGAAATACTGACAGGCCCATAAATCATACAATATTAGAATAATGCGAAAACCTCCTGATAGGCCCATAAATACCATTGGCCTTATCCAGGCTATGCGATGTAAAAATATAATAACCAATATCATATACTGAGAAAGCAATGTAGATCAGCTATGTAACGTGAAGATAGTAAGCCAAATATTATGTGCTAAGGATGCAATGCAATATACGATGTGAATGAAATGACCAAGATGGAGTGTGAAGTCGAGATGATAAAACATAATATCGTAGGCTACGGGGTCCATCACAAGGGACTTCTATCCAAACCAGTACCATACCTAAATTTGGATAGTCACACTCAATGTGGTAGACTCCTGATCTCAGGTTAGTCATGTACCCAATTGAGATTCTTGTCATTACGAAGGTACACAACAATTAGTTGCGCAGTACCAACCTGAGTAGATAGTGAATGAATGAATGAATGAATATGCAACCCCTACTCGATAAGTCCACTTATCAGTACGGTTTCTCTCTGGGATCATCACCGTGGTCTAGTACACTCTACGCCAGCTTGCCGCCCGTATCCGAGCACATAACTGGATAAGTGGAAGAGACGTCACTATCCTCCTGCCAATATTAGGCCCGGCTCGTTGATAATTGACTCATTCCTTAAGATGGTCAAACTCAACTTAGATATTGCCCCCTCATGCAGGCAGGTAAGGTCACACCCCTTCCCAACTGACCAAGACACAGTGGGAGACGTGACCTCCTGGTATTCAGCCCTCATGCGCTCATATATATCCACCTGGTCTCGATGTTGGGGCATCTCCTTGCCATGAAGGTTTATAACCAAACATTTTTGGTGTCCCATCTAGCCATCCACGATATGCCTGTGGAGGTTATGGCCCTGATATCGCTAGGGAATGCAGTAATCACAACGCACAATGCAAGATGCATGAGTTATAAATCCAATCATGCATCAATCCAATGCATACCAAGAACTCATGCAAGATAACCTCCGCACATCAGGGAGTCTCATAACAACCTGCCGAATGACATATGCAATGGTCAACCACATCTCATAACAAACATGCAGATGATGCGTATGGGCATGTATCACGATGTTATGCTGTCACATACTCATAATTGGTATTAATAACTAACACTGATAATCAGCGCCGACAATCGGCCTTGATAATCGCCCTTGACTATCAGCCTCAATATTCAGAATCAGCCAAACGAGTCCTAAGCGAAGGTCACAATGTGGACATTAAACCATCATTTTCCAACAATGTGGCCATTTAACCAACATTGCTCCCAAGGATTGGCCCATATAAGGGATTCATACAGAACTTAATGGGAAATACATACATCACACTGGGCCTCAACCATGGGCCTTGAATACATCACAATGGGCCTCAACCCACAGGGCCTAATACATCATGATGGGCCTCAACGCATGGGCCCCAAATACATCACAATGGGCCTCAACCCACGAGTCCTAATACATCATGATGGGCCTCAACCCATGGGCCCTAAATACATTACATCGGACCTCATCAAATGGGCCCCAAATACATCAAATGGGTTGTATCAACAGGCAGAATCAAATGGGCCGAATCAAATGGGCTTCATGTATATCAATCGGGCCCACCCTTATGTATTTTTGAGATCCGACCTATTCATAAGTTAACATAGAGGTAGATGAAGTGAAATCAAAACCATCAACTTAATCAGAACTACCATGGCCCTTAAGAAGTTTTGAATGGTGAATTTCACTGTCTCTAATATTTTCAATGGTGGGGTCTACTTGAACTATAGATCTGTCTCATTTTTAGTCTCAAGCCTGTAACACAAGCTTGTCAAATGGTTGGACAGTTTGGATACAACACATGCATTATGGTGGGTACCATAGGGATGGACAACATTGATAAAGTGCATACCTCATGGTGGGGGTCCACACTATTGGAAGGGGTGGATACAATACATACATCAGTGGGTCCCACATGGCACTCACCATAATGTTTATTTTCCACCCAATCTGTTGGTATGGTCATGCAGACCCGGTCGAAGAGGAAATAAAATTTCATAATGATCCAAACTTCTCTGAATCCAAAAAGGATTTCAATGGTAAACGTTTAACCCTCACGGTTTCCTGCCGTGTGGGCCACTTGAGTTTCACATACAACTGATTTTGGGGGGCCCACTACTCAAAAAGGGGGGTCACCAAATGCACGATGTTAATGTTCCTACACATCACTGTGGGGCCCACGTCTAGGACACGTGGTCCCTGCCCATCTGTCAAACGTAGTAGGACACTGCTACACGCCAGCAGCAGCAATGCCTGCTGCTTGCTTATTTTTTTTTATGAAAAAAATGTTTTTTTCACAGTTTTTCGTATGTGGGGCCAGCATCAGATGAATCCAACCCATCCACTGGATTTTATGGCTCAAGATAAACCTATCAAGCCCAATATTCGACAAATTTTGGGGTATAGAAACATCAGGGAGGATTTTAACGGTAACAACGTTGTTTTTTATGCTATGGCTCGCTAGATAGTCAGATTGACTTCATTTTTTGGCCCAACTCCTAAAATGATTTGGGGAATGGGATTGATGGCATGGATTTGATCAATGAATCAAGGTGAGGCCTGCATAAGCAGCCCACCCAAAATCCTCAAACTAAGATAATATTTATTTATTTATTTTTGTTTGTTGCTGCCAGTACACCCCACCACCGGTTCACCCTTCACTAGACCACGTCCAGCATCCAGCGACGCTGGATGGTGTGAATGTCCATTAAGGTGGGTCCCACATGGATGTGGCCCACTTGATTTGGATCAGTATGATGCTTGTGTTTTCCATCACCAAAGGATAGGGCCCACATGGCTTCGACGGTATAGATAAGACATACATCAAGGTGGGGTCCATCTGAGTGGGCCACACAATCACATCATCATATAAAATGAAAAAAAAGAGGTAGAGAGAGAAGGACACGTGTGATGGAGGGGAGGGACCCGCAACTAAGGGCCCTCCATATATACATACAACATGATGGGTCCCACATATGTGGGACCTCAAATCACAAAATTAATAAATAAAAGTACCCACCTTTTATCACCTCTTCCTTCTTCCGCCAACATGATTTAGAGCTCCAAGTGGTGGATTTAAACGGTTGAGATGGACTTTGGATGGTGGGGATGGGAGATAGGAAGTGGGTCATACTTACTTCTCCCCCATGGAAGCCATAGACATGGGTTACTTAGAGAAAAAATGAGGGAGAGAGAGATGAGAGAGAGATCATTGTAAGAGAGAGGGAGATGGGAGATGTGAGTGATGGAGTGATGTGTATTTGACATGTAAGGGAGATAGTTGACTTTAGGGATGAGTGTTGGTACTTGGGGATGGGATGTTGTTCTTGACATGTACTTGACATGTAACCCATGTATACTTGTTGCACTTGGGGATGGGAATGATTATGGGACATTTCATAAAGATTCTCTCAGAATTGTATTGCGCAGTATTTTCCTCGAACCGAACACGCACCCAAATCTCCTGGCCTGGGCATCGCCTCGACACTTAATACGCGGCGTCGGAACCGCAATGACGGCGTAGTCACAAGGGTACAAGTCTTGAGTCGAGCTGACTTTGTTATACAAGACACGACCTAGGATCGCTCGCAAACACCAATAACAGATCGCAGGATGAGGAAATTCGACCAGGAGAATCGCAGAGGCATACGGAATGGTACGGGCTAAGATACAGATCCATAACTCTCCTAATAAAAACTTTATCCTTAAAATTTGTAGTATATGTAGAACTCAAAAGAATGAGGAAACACAGCCTCCGAAATACAATATTGGGCATAATCAAACATCTAAGAGATGAGAATAAACCTCGTGAATCATAGCCTCCTACTCTCAAGACACCTTATCAACACTACGTTGATCCCATTGAACCTCGAATCCTGGATCAGAAACGATCGAAACTATGTAGCCTTTTAATCTCAACGGTAGGGAGTTATGTCCAAAAATCTCTAAGTTATTCAAACTTGGGGACCTAACAATTCTAGGTTCTCAACAATCATAGAGTGAAGGGTTGCTATCAGCAGATATGTGATGTTATCTTCAGGTATTCCCAAGTTATGCTCTGATACCATCTTCTATCACGCCTCAAACCTGAAGATCGGACTCACAAGAACCCCGATCATTGAATTCGGTACCAACAGCCGTCGTAGTACCCCATTCTCGACTCCGAGTGTCTATGCGCTAGATTCCGATCATGAGATCCTACAAGGAAGATTTTTTAGTGTACATTTATCTCGTAATAAGCATAACCACAAGTATTCACAAATCATAAAGGCAACATCATCATCACATATCCACTAATATAAACAGTTGAAAACATTGCTGAAAGGGAAATACATATGTCAAAAAATAAAGCTCCATAAGTCCGCTGCACGCTCCAAGCTCAATGTCGCTGCAACCTAATGCCACCTGCACGCATCTATCGTGCATAAGCTTAAAGAAAGCTTAGTGGGTGGTGAAAGTGTGTGCACAAGGTAAGTTCAAGTAAGCAATATCAGAGTAATCAGAGTAAGTGGAAATATTGATAGGCCCATAAATCATATAATATCAGAATAATGTGAAAACCTGCTGATAGGCCCATAAATACCATAAGCCTTATCCAGGCTGTGTGATGCCAAAATATAATAATCAATTTTATATATTGAGGAAGCAATGTAGATCAGCTATACAATGCGAAGAAAATAAGATAAATATTATGTGCCTAGGATGCAATACGAATGAAATGACCTAGCTAGAGTATGAAGTCAAGATGATAGTATGTAGTATTATAGGCTATGGGGTCCATCACAAGATACTTTTATCCAAACCAGTCTCATACCTAAATTTGGATAGTCACACTTAATGTGGTAGACTCCTGATCTTAGGTTAGTCGCACACCCAACCGAAATCCTTATTATTACGAAGGTACATAATAACTGGTTGTGCACCACCAACCCGAGTTGTAATGAATGAATGAATGAATGAATATGCAACTCGTACTCGATAAGTCCATATATTAGTACGGTTTCTCTCTAGGATGATCACCAGGGTTTAGTACACTCTACGCCAGCTTGACACCCCTATCTGAATGCACAACTAGGTAAGTGGAAGAGACCTCACTATCCGCCTACCAATATCAGGCCCGACTCATCGATAGCGGACCCATTCCTCAAGCTGGTCAAACTCAACCTAGATATTGCTCCCTCACTCAGGTGGATAAGGTCACACCCCTTCATAATCAACCACGACACAGTAGAAGACGTGGCCTCCTGGTATTCGGCCCTCATGCGCTCATATATATCCACTCGATCTTGACGATGGGGCGTCTCCTAGCCACAAAAGTTTAAAAATTTTCACCCAGGGACATCTATGGTGCCCATATGTTATAACCAAACATTTTTGGTGTCCCATCTAGCCATCCAAGATATACCTGTAGGAGCTATGACCCTTATATCGCTAGGGCATGCAGTAGTCACAATACACAAAGTAAGATGCATGAGTCATACAATCCATTCATGCATCAATCCTTTGCATACTAAGCACTCATGTGAGATAAACTCCGCCCATCAGGGAGTCACATAATAACCTGCCCAATCACATATGCAATGGTCAACCACATCTCATAACAAACATGCAGATGATGCGAATGGGCATGTATCACGATGTTATGCTGTCACATACTCACAATTGTTATTAATAACGAGCAATGATAATCGGCCCCGACAATCAGCCTCGATAATCGACCTCGACAATCGACCTTGACAATTAGCCTCGACATTCAGAATTAGCTGAACAAGTCCTAAGTGAAGGTCACAATGTGGACATTAAACCATCATTGCCCAATAATGTGGCCATTTAACTAATATTGCTCCCAAGGAGTGACCCATATAAGGGATTCATACACAATTTAATGGGCCATACATACATCACACTGGGCCTCAACCATAGGCCTTGAATACATCACAATGGGCCTCAACCCATGGGCCCTAAATACATTACATCCGGCCTTAGCAAATGGGCCCTAAATACATCAAATCGGTCGTATCAACGAGTCGAATCAAATGGGCTTCATGTATATCAATCGGGCCCACCCTTTTGTATTTTTGAGATCTGACTTATTCATAAGTTAACATAGAGGTAGATGAAGTGAAAACAAAAACATCATCTTGATCGGAACTATCATGACCCTTAAGAAGTTTTGAAAGGTGAATGTCACTATCCCCACTATTTTTAATGGTGGGGTCTACTTGAACTATAGATCTGTCTCATTTTTAGTCTCATGCCTGTAAGAAAGCTTGCCAAATGGTTAGATGGTTTGGATGCAACACATGCATTATAGTGGCTTCCATAGGGATGGATAACATAGATAAAGTACATACCTCATGGTGGGGGTCCACACTATTGGAAGGAGTGGATACATCGGTGGGTCCCACGTGGGGCCCACCATAATGTTTATTTTTCACCTAATCTGTTGGTAAGCTTATGTAAACCCGTCTGAAGAGGAAAAAAAATTCATAATGATCCAAAATTCTCTGAATCCAAAAAGGATTTCAATGGTAGACATCAACCCTCACTGTTTCCTGCTGTGTGGGCACCTAAGCTTCACGTATGGTTGATTTTGGGGACTCCAATGCTTAAAAAGGGGGGTCACCAAATGCATGGTGTTGATGTTCCCACACATCACGGTGGAGCCCACGGCTATGACATATGGTCCCTCCCTATCCGTTTAACGCAGCAAGACACTGTTACACGCTAGCAGCAGCAACACCTACTGCTTTCTTTTTTTTTTATGAAAAAATTGTTTCTTAGAAGTTTTTTGTATGTGGGGCCTGCATCAGGTGAATTCAACCCATACACTGGATTCTATGGCTCAAGATAAACTCATCAAGCCCAATATTCAACAAATTTTGGGGTACAGAAATATCCGGGTGGATTTCAATGGTAAGAACGTTCTTTTCTATGTTATGGCCCGCTAAATAGTCGTATTGGTTTCATTTTTCGGCTCAACGCCTAAAATGATCTAAGGAATTGGATGGGTGGCGTGGATTTGATAATTGCATCAAGGTGAGGCCTACATGAGCGGTCCACCCAAAATCCTCAAACCAAGCTAATATTTATTTATTTTTGTCTGTTGCTACCAGTACACCCCACTGCCAATTCACCCTTCACTAGACCACGTCCAGCGTCCAATGAGGCTAGACGGTGTGAACGTCCATTAAGGTGGGTCCCACATGGATGTCGCTTACTTGATTTGGATCAATGGATGCTTTTGTTTTCCATCACTGAAGTGTAGGGCCCACATGGCTTGTGCGGTTTGGATAAGACATACATCAAGGTGGGGTGCATCCAAGTGGGCCACACAATCACATCATCATATAAAATGAAAAAAAAAAGAGGGAGAGAGAGAGAAGGACATGTGTGATGGAGGGGAGGGACCCCGCCACTATGGGCCCTCCCTATATACATATAACATGATGGGTCCCACATATGTGGGACCTCAAATATCAAAATCAATAAATAAAAGTACCCACCTTTGATCTCCTCTTCCTTCTTCTGCCAACATGATCTAAAGCTCCAAGTGGTGGATTTTAACGGTTGAGATGGACTTTGGATGGTGAGGATGGGAGATAGGAAGTGGACCATGCTAGCTTCTCCCCCATGGAAGCCATGGACGTGGGTTACTTGGAGAAAAAATGAGGGAGAGAGAGATGAGAGAGAGATTGTTGTAAGAGAGAGAGGGAGATGGGAGATGTGAGTGGAGTGATGTGTACTTAACATGTAAGGGAGAGCGTTGACTTTAGGGATGGGTGTTGGTACTTGGGGATGAGATGTTGTGCTTGACATGTAAGGTGATTGATGGGACATTTCATAGAGATTCTCTTGAAATTACAACACATGGTATTTTCCTCGAACTGAACACGGGCCCACATCTCCTGGCCCGGGCATCTCCTCGGTGTGTAATACGTGGCGTCAAAATCACGGCGATGGCGCGGTGGCAAAGGCACAAGTCTTGAGTCAAGCTAACTCTGTTATATGAGACACAACTCAGGATCGCATGCAAACACCAATAACAGATCGTGGGTCACTGAAATTCAACCAGGAGGATTGAGGAGGCATACGGAATGGTACGGGCTAAGATACAGGTCTCATGTATACTTTCTCATGTAGATCACCGATCAAGAATGCACTCTTAACATGCGTTTGATAAATTTTAAACTTTTTGTAATAAGCAATGGATATAAATAGTTGATAGATTAACGATGAGCTACTGGGGCAAAGGTTTCATCATAATCGATGCCTTATATCTGAGTGTACTATTGTATAACTAGCCTAGCCTTGTTTCTTATAATATTACCAAGTTCATCAAACTTATTTTGAAAGATCCATTTAGTTCCAATAATATTTTTATCATTAGGTCTAGGAACTAAGTACCATACATCATTCCTAACAAATTGATTAAGTTCTCTTTCATAGCTGCAATCCATTTTTCATCAGTAAGAGCTTCTTATACAATGGTTGGCTCAATTTAGGATGTGAAGAACACATAATTACAGATGTTTTCTAATTGTCTACAAGTGCGCACACTAGTGAGAGGATTCTCAAGGATTTTATCAGTCAGATGGTCTTTAACTGTCCGTAGTTCTATGTCATTTTGACTAGATGAAGAGTCTAGTTTATCAAATAAAGAGGCCTCATCATCTTCTAAACTTGAGATAGGTGTATTCAAGTGATCATCTATAACCACATTAATGGTTCTTGAAACCACATTAATGATTTTTGAATTACACCAATTCTCATGTTGAGTACACGATACACTCGACTATTTAGCGCATATCCTAGGAAAATACCCTCGTCACTTTTAGTGGTGAATTTTTCCCGATTTTCCCGGTCACGTAAAATGTAGAACTTGCTACCAAAAACTCGAAAGTATTTAATAGTAGGCTTCTATTGAACCATAGTTCATATGCAGTCTTATTATTAGACTTTTTAGTATAAACACGGTTAGTGAAATAACATGTCATGTTAACTACTTCAGCCTAAAGATTTTTAAGAAGTTTCATACTATTTAACAGTACATTGGTCATTTCTTGAAGTACTCTATTTTTCCTTTTAACTACCCCATTCTATTGAGGTGTCTTGGGTGTAGAATACTCATGTGATATTCCATGATTGCTACAGAACTTTTCAAAACTTCTAATATCAAATTCGAAACCATGATCACTACGAATTTTGGTGACATGTGATTCCTTCTTAGTTACCCTTTTCACTTCATCGAGAGTCTCAGATTTCTCCCTCATGAAAATTACCCATGTATACCTGGTGAAATCATATACAATTACTAGAATATATTTTTTACCGCATCAACTCTCCGTTCTAGTTGGTTCAACAAGATCCATGTGGAGAAGTTCAAGGGGTTTAGATGTGAATTAGAGTTCACTTTCTTGTGAGCACTCCTAGTTTATTTTCTAATCTCACATTCACCACAAATTTTATCCATTTTCTTTAACTTAGGTAGACCTCTTATTACTTCACTTTTACTCAGTATATAAAGATTACATGTAACACCCCAGATTTTTGTCAACCTGGAGTTAGACGGCCTTAGGCAATGGGTCAACTATAAAACCTTGGTAACTTCTCAAAACTCAATTCCAAAGCCAAAGAAATCATTTAGAACCTGATCCTTTAGAAAGTTAACGTGACTTAACTAGTCCTAAACTAGATTACCTGTGAAATTAGCACCAACCACTTTAAATACGATCTGTAAGACCCAAAACCTATAGAATCATTGACGCTATATTACCCTGAAATCTAGGATCCAACTTTAAAGCCAGTTTCTCCCGGGAATACTTTGAAACTTCGTATCGGACCTGGACCGCATGTCGAAAGTCTGATTGCGATGAACTTAGACCATTATGACAGCCTAGTTGGACTTGACTGTTACCTCGAAAATTAAGGCCAAATGATGTCCTGAGATCATTTCATTGAGTCCGGAGTGAAGAGAGTGAGAAAGCGAAGATTTTTAAAAAATTAAATATGATTTTAAGTAATCTGAGATGTGTCACTTGCGTGTTATTTCTAAACGTTCTGACCGTTAGATTTTAACCCAATTTCACCCTCAGATCAGGATAGGTGGCCCTTACATGTCATAGTACTTGTAGCTCTGATCGAGTTCCCGTAACTGTTGAACTGAAACTGGTCCGCCATGGTCGATCTAGAAATCCGACTGGACTGAAAACTTAGCTTGACCTAGATCTGATATTAGAGAGCTTAAGTTCGATCGCATTTAGTAATAGGACCTCTAGAAGTGCTCCGTTAGATCGGAACAAACCTGATTTGGTTATAACTTAAGTATACCTTGGCCTTAGGGCTATTTTCATCACTTTTGGGCTTATAAAAAGGCCTTAAACCTTCATTCCCAAATCCCATACGAATTTCTAAACCCTAGCTAAGAAAGAGAGTGAAAAGAGAGAGAAAGTGAGGGAGAAGTTGGTGATTCTTCCCAGCTTTACTACGTGCCTAATCCACCAATCCGTATCGCTATTCCGACATTTTTGACTCCATTCCTATGTAAAAAATCCTAACCCTAACCTATTTTAGGGCTTAGTATAGTTTAAGTGATGATGTAGCTAATCTATTTCATGTTCTAGGTTGTCAATCTACCGTTGACGAAGACTTATCGTCTGAATCATATCCATTTCGCATTTTCTAGTTTAAGGTGCGGACTATATACGTTTAGGTTATGGTTTTCAAAACTTTCAATGTTAGATAATGATTTATTCTTGCCTAGGATGCTATTTCACATGTATAAAGTGTTGTCCGTTTCATTTTTTAGTTATATGTTAACTATGTTGAATATATTGTATTCCTCGTATTTGTAAAAAATACCATATATGTATGAAATTTGGATTTGCGCTTGCCATGATTAATTGCTATCTATATATGCTAGATGCATGTGTATCAACTTCTGGGTGAATGGATTTGCTTAATACATGTTTTATCAACATGCGTTGGGTATGTTATATTGTGTAGTTTAAGTGTTTGTGAAAATGACTGAATGAGTATGGAATTCGCTTTCATGCTCGACATGGCTAACTGTCATGGATATATGATTGTTGTATAGGCGATAACCCTTTGACAAAAGAACTTGCCCTAATACGTATGCTAACTAATACATACCATGTATGATCTAATGTATATGCTAAGTGTTTGTAAATAAGTCTGTATGAATAAATACTTGTAAACTGTTCTTTAAATGGGTGTTGAGATAGGATTCTCAGCCACTCTAATGATGTGTATGATTTCCTCCATATACTTTATTTCATACTCATTTCTTTTACTTAGAAATGTATAAGTGCGGATTCATGTTTATGTCGCACTACATAACATGCTTAATCGATTATATGATTTGAATCATTGCTCCATTATCACCTTGAGTATCTCATATGCTAGATCATTGTAATTGAATGTGGTTGGGGCTATTGTATAGTTCAGGTAATCGGTAACCGTTCTTCAAGTGGTAGTTGAGGATGTTCCGCCACACAGGATGTGCTCGACGAACTCGAGTCGTACTTGGGATGTTTGGCAGTGGTTAGGCCACCCGGAGTGCTTACGCATTTCATGTTGATCATTTCAACGTGCGCTTAGCCTAGTTGAGCTTATCAACTAACCCGATTGACCGATGTATGTTCACCATGTTTGGACGCTACTGCTTGAACCTAAGGTACCAAACTTACCAGAGAAAAGTCCCTCTAACATTGGTACCTCAATCCGCTAAGACTCATGAGCAGATTATGGTGGTATGGGACACTATATTTAAGCTGTCGGCCTACTCTGATTGGTGACGAGCCCTTGCAGTGACCAGTGAGCACCTATACTCGTGAGCAGATTATGGTGGTATGGGACACTATATTCTTACTGTCGGCCTATATTGATTTGGTGATGGGGGAGTGGTGTAACGATTACGAGTAACAGCCCTGGCAGCCCTTGTAGTGACATCGAGTGTACTCTGAGTCTACGTGGAGGCGATGACCCTTCCGTAGCAACAAGAGTACAAACTAGGCCTATATTGATTTGGCGATGGGAGAGTGGTGTAACGATTGTATGTAACAGCCCTGACAGCCCTTGCAGCGACCTAGAACCTTAAAATCGTATGAGATTTCCTAGGACTGAAGACCCTAGAATGGATCAATGTTTGAGTAATGATATAAGGGAGGTACCTTAGCTTCTCAATCCTGTTATATGAAAGAGACCTATAACAACTTGGTAATCATGTTCATATCATGGCACAACATGTGCTATTGGCGTTGGTGTGAGAGCACTGAGGAAGTGACTGACATGCGCGACCGTAAGATGAAGATCGCAGAGGGAGATTGTGGTGAGGGCATACATCATTGTCTCATTCATTCTTGCATTAACAAGAGTATCTAGGACATGTTTGATTGTACTGCTTTATCATTACTGCTTGATTGAATTGATAACATGTTAACCTTTTCTGTATAGTTTCCACTGAGTTGATCACTCACTCCCACATTTTGGGATGGTGTTGTACACACCAACCAGACCCCGTTTTAGTTTCAGATGGTGGCGATGCTTGCAAGGCAGAGCCGGTCTTTTATGCCGATAAGGACGGTTTCTCCTATATGCAGTTCTCAGGCGGGTTCATGTGAACAATGCCCTGACTGACAGGGATTCAGGGCTATGTTGGTAGTGATTTATCACTTTTTGATATAGGTATTTTGAGACATGACTTGTAATTATGACCTGGTATAGTATACATATCTTGGGGACTTATGTTGATATATATATGTATTTCAGTCTTCCGCTCATGTTTTCAAATTGTCCCCGATTTATGTTTGCTGTTTGGCTTAATCCACTTCATATTTTATGCACTCATACAACCGACATTCATCCATCATAAAAAATGTTGCATAAGTGATGTTCTGGAACTCGGGAGCTGAGTTTCTACTCGACCCCCGATTTTCAGGGCGTTACATTACAGTAGTGTACATGTCCTATGCATTTATGCAATAGTTCATTCTCATCAGTTTAGACCATGTAACACGATAACTTAGACGAGCTTGAATCACTAACTATATAGCAGTTCTCAGATGTTCTGTGACTAGTTAATATCACAAAACCATTATCATTAGAAATCTCACACCCTTAGTTGGTGAATTTGACGCTATGTTTGTTATCACAAATTTGAGAAATTCTTAAGAGATTATACTTAAGGCCCTCTACAAACAACACACTCTCAAATGGAGGAAGATTAAAGAGTTGAACCATACCTTGGCCAATAATCCTGCAGTTGCTACCATCACCAAATGTGACTGAGCCATTAGTCATATCTATAAGATTGGTGAACAAATCTTCATCACTTGTCATGAGTCTAGAATAACTACTGTCTAAGTATCACTTTGATTGACTCGAAGCCTTGAAAGCGGTGTGGGCAACTAGACAAGCAACCTTAGGAACACATTTCATTACAGTTTTGAGTTTTGAAGCATAATTGGTTTTTCTTTGCTTGTAGTTGTTGTATATTCTACTATTCAAGTTAGATTTTAGAAGCCCCTTGAGTAAATCCACAATTTTCTCAGCTAAGGGGTTATGATTCTGATTTTTATAATTAATATAGTTGCTTTTAGGTTTCATAGCTTGAAAAGTTTTAGGATTTTTTAAATTATTTTGATTCAGACTTTTCCCTTTTGAGTAAGAGGACTCCCCTTTAATAAATTTAGGATGAGTGGACTTACTTTTAGGAGGTGTATTCTTATCATATCCCAGACCAGATCTATCACCACATTTCCTTGATCCGGTTAATAGTCTTTCTAGTTTAGGATCACCCTGGGCATACCTCTAAGTATCCTTCAAACTCAAGAGAAAAGAGAATTCTAGTTTTAGTTTTTCATTTTCTAATTTAAGGTTTTCAACTTGGGATGTTTTGAAATCTAAATCATACTTATCTTTTTCAAAACAATCAGAAAAATGTGATTTTTCTAAAACTAAGTTATTAAAATCTTCTTTTAACTTTAAAAAGTTTTCTTCCTGAAGTTTTATTTTTACAGCTGTCATGCAACTTTCCATGTATAGGGCATTATACGCATCTTATAAATCATCATCATTTTTAGGATCACTTCTCAAATTTTCTTCACTAGTTAAATCACAACTATCTGAGAAAGTGAAATTGGTTAGTGTCATTAAGGCTTTGACCTCATTAGTAGACTCAAGTTCAAAATCAACTAACTCAGAAGAGGCTTCAAAGTAAGATGATTCATCCCATGTGGCTAACATGCCTTTCTTTTTAGATTTTTCCCTCTTTGCACATTTGTTTACCAAATGCTTGTATTCATGGAAGTTGAAACATTGGCTGCCTTTAATAGATTTCTAATTTTCAGATCTAGTTCTTTTCTTTTCTGAAGGTTTTTAAAAATCTACCCTCTTTTTACTTTTGAAAATCTTATAAAACTTCTTAACTAATAATGTCATATTATCTTCAGAGTTTTCAAAATCAGAATTATTAACATTTTCATGAGAAGTATTTTTAGAAGACTTAAGGGCGATGGACTTTCCTTTAGGAGCTTTAAAGTTTAACTCGTAGGTTTATAAAGAACCAACCAGCTTTTTAACCCTCATATTATCTGTATTACGAAGTTCCTGAATGACAGTGACCTTTGAATTGAACCTATCAGGTAATGAGTACAATATCTTTGCACAAACTTTCCTTTCAGGGATACTATCACCAAGACCCCACATAGAGTTGACTATGTCATTTAATTTAGTATAGAAGTCCATGAAAATTTCACTTTCTTCCATATGTATTTCCTCAAACCAAGTGGTGAGGATTTGAAGTTTAGATTTCTTGACAATAGTCGTACCCTCGTGTGTCATTTCTAGAATGTCTCAGTCTTGCTTTGCATAATCATAAGATGTAATTATTTTGAATTCATCCGGTGATAGTGCACAAGTAATTACATTTAAAGCCTTTGCATTGGCACTACTCTCATTTTTCTGAAGTGTGGTCCAAGAAAAAAAAAGGTTCAACTTTCATAGATTTGGTTCCATCAGTGCTTAGAACTTTAGTGGTAGGAGGGGTCCATCTAGTCATTGTGGCTTGCCACACGCTCTCATCTATGGACCTTTAAAAGATCTTCATTATGGCTTTCCAATAGGAATAATTGGAGCCATCAAAAGGTGGAGGCCTAGTGATTGAGAGGCTATCAAAATTTGACATCTTATAAGCTCAGATTGATTAGCTTAGGAAATGAATCCAAATAAAAAGAAGCTATTAGGCTCTAATACCACTTGCAAAGGCTGAGCTATACATCCTAGAGGGGGTTGAATAGGACCATGCCAAATAAAAAAAATTAATGCAAAATTTAAAGAAAGATAGTACAATTAAATAATAAAGAAGCACAAGTAAATAGTAACCTCAAATGTACTAGTCTTGAGAGGTTGATACAAACTTAGTTCTAAGGACAATCTAGCACCAAAAACCAAAGGCTTGTGGCAGGACAACCTTACTGGAATGTTTATAAGTATCAAAAACCCAAACCAATAAGTGGCAAAGGAAATAACAAATAAAATAAAGTAAGTTATTACAACATTCCTACAAGTGCATAAAATAAATTACACCATTCACCACAAATGCTTAAACAAAATTACAACATTCACACACAAAAACACATTCAATCATTCACCACAACTCTAGGAATTATAGTAGTTCGCTTGTGTGTACACCAACTGTTAGAAAATAGCCACACAACTACTCCACTCCTAATATCCACTCCCTCGGGATATTAACATTCACTATGAAAAAAGGTTTTCTAAGGTTTACCTTAAAACCTTTACAATTGTATTTTTGATTAGGCTTACATAATTCCAAACACTCTGAGATTTTTTGGATCACCTCAAACAAAATAAAAAGATATTTTTCTCCCATAACCTCAAAAACTAAAAAGATATACAAAATTGTAAATGATACTTATTTGGAAATTCTCCTTTGAAGAAGCCCGGTAGAACCGATCCGAGGAGATGAAAAGGTATTAATTCTAAATAATTTTTAATTAAATCAACCTAGGCTTGCTTGATTTTATTTTGATCTCAAGAAAGGGAAAAACTCAAATTACTTCTTAATATAAGATTGGAATAAAGATCACAAAATCAAATTACAAAAGTTAATTAAAGAGAATTTAAAATGAGCACAATATAACTTAATAACTTCATAAACTTATCTTTCAGAGTGATGTCTTGATTTCACTTCAATGAATGAATAAACTTTGAAAATCGTAATCTATTTATAGGTGAAAATACTGTTCACTTGACTGGTCTAAGGACAAACAAATTTTCAAATTTTCTGGCACCATAAGATAAGGTCATTACCCGATTGGTTGTGTGGCTTGCTTGACTGGTTGAGTGGCTTGCTCAAGTGGTCGAGTGAGACCAGAAAATCTTGCTGGACTTTGAGTCGAGCTTACACGAATGGTCGACCATTATTCACTGAACTGGTCGAGGAGTATCCAGGACTGGTCGAGAGCCCAATAGAAAATTCTGAAAAATAGCAACAAACCTTGGACTGGTTGAGAAAACTCTTAGACTGGTCAAGCCAGTACTTGGACTAGTCGAACAAGGTCTAAGATTAGTCAAGAAAATGACCTATAAATAAATGAATGACCCACAAAGAATATACAATGAATATGACACAATCTAGGGTCATCCAAACCTATTTTTCAGTAGGAACACTTGAAACATCATTCGCTTCAAAATCTTGAATAATTGTGATCCATGAAGCTTGTGCTCGATCTCTTAAACTTGAGCTTGAGTCACGCTTGAGTTCTTGAGTCTTTAGTGTACAATAGCTGAACTTTAAACTTGAACTTGAGCTCTTGAATTTCATCTTGAAACCATGAACATCAACACTCTTCACTTCAACTTGAAGATGTAGGCAAGTTCGATAAAGATCCAGAGAACTTAAAAATGTACAAACCTGATCAGTTCAACTCAAAGCATGATGCAAATACTAAATAGTTTGGCACAAAAAAATTTGACAATACTATGGGTGCTTGATTTACACAATATTGTTTACAAGCTCTCCCTTCATCTTAGCTGTTCAAACGGAGAAGTCCCCACCGTTAGATCCAATTCATATGTATCGATTGCTCCTAGATTTAAATGAGTGGATTTTTCATCTCTTTCTCTCCTGGTTTCTAAACAATTAGAAACCCTAACTTCCAATCAATCGTAGCCATCCATTCTTGTTCATTTCCTTTGCAAAGAAAACCTAGAAACTCATGGTCAAGCGTAGCTTCTCCTCTCTCTGCGGCGACAACAGAAAATGACTCGAAATTTTTATCTTTGAACCCATTGAGAAAAATTCGTTGAAGCTTCGACCCTTCGCATCCTCAAGAATCATGGGGTAAATCCTCACTATCCAACAACTTCTGATCGAAGAAAACGGTTAGGATCCCAAATCCACCTTTAATGTCATACTTATCTTCCTTGTTTAAGCGATTTCTGTGAGATCATATTGGAGCTCGAATCTCAGATCTGAAACACCCATAAGGTGGTTTCAGGATTGACATTAAACCCCTATAGTCAGATCCAAGAGTCATCCTAGGTGTATGAGGAAGATTCTTAACTTCTGTGGGATAAGACTCATCATTGCTCGTTGATTGCACCTGATCCAGTCATCGACTCGCTGAACCGAGTTGAGTCGAGTGTTGTTGAGCTAGGTCGAACGCTGACCAAGTCCAGAACTTGTGAAAGTCCACAGAGAGTGAAAAAGAGAGAGGTAGGGAGAGATAAGAAAGAAAAATGAGAGGAAGCGAGAAGGAGAGTGGGCCATTTGCTGTCCTAACCCAACCTAGCCAGGTCGAGCTGACTCGTTGACCTGACCTAGTCAGGTATTCAGCTAGGTTGAAATCCTTGTTTTTGGTTGGGGTTGTTGTTAGGTGTTCTAGCAGAAGAAGAGGAGTGAGAAGAAAGAAAAAGAGAACAAGAGGAAGAAAGGGAGGAAGGAAGGAAGGAGAAGAAGAAGAGAGTTGGGAGTTGAGTCAACTCACTGTCAGGTTAGGGCTACCGAATTGAGTCTCTGTTGACTCGGTCCAAACATTGCTGGACATTCCAGTAAAAAATAGAAGAAAAGCAAAAGAAAAAGAAAGAAAGAAAGGAGAAGAGAAGTGGGAGATATGGTGGTTGTTGCACCTAAGAGCTGACTCAGTTGAGTTGTCAGGTGTGGGCCTAGTGCAAGTCCGAATGGAATCCCAATGAGGAGAGAGGAGGTACATCCAAGTCTCGATCGAGTCGACATGGTTGATTTTAGCTAAGTTTGTGTCAAGTCACCAAGATAAAGTTAAATCAAAACTCACTTATATCCATTAGTTACTGAATGAGTTTTTACTTAGTATATTGTCCATATGAGCCAAGTACTAACCATCTTCCTTAATGTTTGGGTTATGGTCGCATGTTTATCAACTAGATTTGACTCTTTTGGACTTCAGTAGTGCTATCTAGCGGGCCACGCAACTAGATTGCTTGATTAAGGTGACGACTTAACCTTTGAGCTTCCCACTTAAATCCAGTAATCTAATCATAGTGATGCTTTAATCCCTCCCATTGAGTATCTCCTAAGTATTTTAATTGAGTTACTTAACTTATTATGTGAATATGTGAATATGATAATATGTTGTGCACCTAATCCCTATGTTAGGTAATGAACATATCTATTTAATCTTGGTAATCATAAATGATTAATGATAATATGTTACCTTTAGTTGCACATAGGTTAATTAATTGTATGATTGACATTGTGATCATTTGATGGATTGGATGGAACTTGTTGTGGACTTATGTAAGTCAGATCGCACATTGCCTTACATGGCTTGGACTACATGTTTGCCTACATGTCTTGGATCATTTTTTTGATCTTCATGGCTTTGATGGAACATTAACACCATTTTATGGCTTGTTGGTTATACTTGCATATCCTGTTGATTTCTGAGTCATTATGCGAAGTTCATTATGATTTTTGGGTGGAGTTAAAGTTCGCTTGTCAATTTTTTATCCATCCTGCAGAGTTCATACAATTTTCGGATGACGCTGGAGTTCCTATGTTAATTCTCTCTTCATCTTGTGGTGTTCACATACGACATGAGTTCCGGGTGAAGTAGAAGTTTAAAGGTTGACTTTCTATTCACCTTATGGATTTTGCTTATACCATGATTTTCAGGCAAAGCTGAAGTTCATTTATCAATTTTCTATCCATCTTGCGGAATTCACATACAATGAGCTTTCAGGTGTAATAGAAAGTCATATGATTGATTATTTGATTATCTGGACATATTCCCTTTTATTGCGATTGCTGTTATATTTTTAAAAGGATGAGAGTCTATTGATTGGCTTAACTTTTAAGTATATAAGTATGATTATAAAATGTCCTATTTAATATATCTAATTTTATGACTTGCAATCTATATTGGACTATGAATGATGAGTGTGCAATCTTAGAGGGTTCTCTTCACTGCGATAGCCATTGACATTATTAAAGTGTTACAGTTGATGCAGGTGTAGAGTGATCCGATGACGTTCACTGGGTCGCTAGAGTAGATTGGGTAGCTGAGAAGCTAGTTGGGGTCCCTTTGGCTCATATTGAGCTCCACCATTAGTTGAAAGATTTCTATTTTTTCTTATATGAACTTTGTTATTTGGGATTGTATAGGTCCTGTATGGGCACCACATTTAGAAATTTGGTGATGATCAGAATGTTTTTATTCAGTGGATGGTTTATTCTATCTTCGTAAATGTTAACTCTGATTAATGATAAGCGGTTCAAATTTACACTGAATTTTATAGGATAACTCTGGTTTTTGGAGAACGAGTCATATACACGGGTTCCAAAACCGGGGCGTTACAAACACTCTGGACACATTCTCAATTACTTGAAAACCCTTTAATGACATCGAAGGTATGTTCGTTAAAATAAAGAGTTATACAGTGCGAAAGGCGTTACCTGGTGCGAAAAGGCGCGACTTCTAGACTCAAGTTATGCTTGATAACATCGAAGGCGTTACACGGAGTGTGTAAATTTGAGGCAATTTTCAAAGATGGTCGGACGAAAGCTATAAACATGGGTTCATTGAGGAGTTCTAAACATAAATTTAGTTTAGAGAAGCAAAGCCAAAGGATGAAGTAGCCTCCTAAGAAATTTTCTTCCTTCTTTATATATTTTTAACGCTTTCTTTTACGGTTTTAGATCCAATCATGTCTAGGGTTGGCTAAACCTCTTAGTTAGGGTTAAGAGGTGAAGTTTGTAGCTTGTTGGGATGGTTTTCTTACTTTGATTCTTATTCTTGTTGAACCTCATTGATTTGTAATTTGATATTAAAGAAATATTTTTAGTTTTCTATGATTTATTATGACTCAAATTATAATAAATGTTGTGATAGCTTTAGATACCTTCTTTTTCTATTTTGAGATTGTGAGATTGGTAAATCTTGTTATTCACCATCGTCTCCTGGGCATGGTAGGATGATGAAATCCCTTCCAATCGCCACAATACTTCTTCATTGAGGACTAAATCAATGAAAAGTTCAGAGATTTGATTTAATTGTTGAAATTGCTATGTTAGAAACCCTAAGTTTAGTCAAATTTTGGTGTGTCAAACCAATTCGAGTTTGTGTCATGCTTATGTGTTTTATGTATCAATCTTGTGTTTTGATTTGCTTTGAATCTTCAACGATCATGCTGAATCAATCTTGCCAATATCTATGACAAAATTTTTAAGATCTATAAACTGAAGTTGTATGAGTTTCAAGTGTTGGTTGAAGACTCAACTTTCAAGAACCCAATCGCAATATTGCGGTTCAAGTTCTGTAACTGAAAACATCCAAGAACTCAAGTCCTAATTGAAGACTAAGTTTGATACTTTGAGTTCAAGCTTCTAATATCGCAGGAATTAAAGTTGTCAATGCAATTGATAGTGTGATGGCTCACATGTTCTATCTCACAAGTAGGGTGTGAATGGCCTAGATTGACCTTAGGGCATATTATGTTCATTTTATACTTGGTATCGGTCATTTATAGGTTAATAGGTTATTTTTTCGACTAGCCCTAACACTGGCTCAACCAGTCCTAGAATTTTCTCGACCAGTTTAGGATCTGTTACAATTTTTTAGAATTTTTCTATTGGGCCTCAACCAGTCCTAGAAACTGCTCGACCAGTCGAGTGAATAGTGCTTGACCAGTCATGCAAGGCTCGACTCAAATTATAGTAAGCATTCTGGCCTCACTCGACCAATTGTGTGTAGTCCATGACCAGTCGAGTAGGCCACTCAACCAGTCGTGGGACCCACAGGGCCAGTCGAGCACTTGCCAAATCTTATCATGCCAGAATTTTTAAAAATCTGTTGGACCTAAGGCCAGTCGAAGCGAACCTAAGGCCAGTCAAGTGAACAGATTTTTCACCCATAAATAGTACTCGAATTTCAAAGTTTTCTATTCAATTCTAATTATTTTTAAGCAACCACTCTAAAGGTAATATTGCGTTCCTTCTAAACTATTTTGTGCATATTTTAGATTCTTCATAAGGAGATCTTCTTATTTAATTTTAGATCTTTATTCCAATCTGATTTTGAAAAGGGACATTTGATTTACCCTTTCTTGAGATCGAAATCAAATCACAATAGCCTAGGTTGATTTAAATTAAACATCATCTAGACCTAGAACCTTATAGACTTGTGGGACTGAACGTTGAACATCTACATCGTCATCAAGTTGGTTCTACCGAGATACTTCAGAATCTTCATACAGATAAGTATTTCCTTTTCTGCATTCCATTTTGTTTAGTTTATGAGATAAGACAGAAAATCTCATTTGGTTTCAGAGATAAGCCAAAAAATCTCATTTGGTTTTTTCTATGATTAGCCAGAAAATCTCAGAGTGTGGGGTTGTGATAGTGTGACCCCACTTAAGATATAATTGTGAAGGTTTTAGGTGAACCTTGAAAAACCTATATGATTAGTGAACGCTAATATCTCGAGGGAGTGGATATTAGGAGTGGAGTAGTTGTGTGGCTATTTTCAGACAGTTGGTGTACACACACGAACCACTATAATTCTTAGGTGTTTGGTGGATGTTTGATTTATTTCTTTATCATTTTGTGGTTTAAGATCGTACGATGTATTTGTGGATGTGAATGTTGTAGTCTTTAATTTTCAAGCATTATATGGAGAATATTGTAATAGATTAGTACCTTCATTTGAGTTTGAGTTTTTTATACTCACCCACGTTCTAGTAAGGTTGTCCTACCATAAACTATAGATTTTTGGTGTTAGGTTGTCCTTAGATCCAAGTTTTTATCAACCTCTCAATACTTGATTTTAGATGTTGCTTTCTATTGCGCTATCAACTGATTATTAAGTCTTTATTTTCGCGCTTTATTTTTAAATTTGGCATTGTCCTATTCACCTCCCCTCTAGGACATTTAGCTCGGCCATTTCAAGTGGTATCAAAGCCTAATAGCTCATTTTATTTTTGTTATTTGGATTAAATTCAAGAGATAATCGATCTGAGCTTTTAAGATATCAAATTTTGATAGCCTCTTAATCACTAGGCCTCCACCATTTGATGGCTCTAATTATGCCTATTGGATGCTAGAATGAGGATCTTTTTAAAGTCCATGGATGAGAGAGTGTGGCAAGCCATAGTGACCAATTGGACCCCTCTTACCACTGAAGTGACTACTACTGATGGATCTATAATTGTAAAAGTTTCACCTTATTTTTCTTGGACTACTCTTTAGAAAAGTGAGACTAGTGCCAATGTAAAGGCTTTAAATGCTATTACTTGCGCACTATCACTGGATGAATTTAAGAAAATTATATCATGTGATACTGCAAAGCAAGCCTAGTATATTTTGGAAATGACACACGAGGGTACGACAATTGTCAAGAAATCTAAAGTTCAAATCCTCACAACTAAATTTAAGGAAACACGTATGGAAGAAAATGAAACTTTGATGGACTTCTATATAACATTGAATGACATTGTCAACTCTATGTGGGGTTTTGGTGATAGGATCCCATAAAGTTTATGCAAAGATACTGTGCTCGTTGCCTGATCAGTTCAATTCAAAACTGACCGTGATCCAGGAACTTCGTAATATGGATAATATGAGGGTAGAAGAGTTAGTTGGGTCTCTTCAAATCTATGAGTTAAATTTTAAGGCCCCTAAAGGTAAGTCAATCACCCTCAAGTCTTCTAAAATTATTTCTCATGAAAATAGTAATAATTCTGATTTAGAAACTTTTGAAGATGATATAGCTCTTTTAGCCAAAAAGTTTTATAAGATTTTCAAGAGTAAAAAGAGGGTTGATTTGCAAAAACCTATTGAAAAGAAAATATCTAGAACTAAAAATTAGAAATTCTAAAAGACAGTCAATGCTACAACTGCCATAAATATGGGCATCTAGCAAATAAATGTCCTAAGAAGGACAAGTCTAAAAAGCAAGGTATGTTGGCTACATGGGATGAATCTTCCTGCTCGAGGCGGTAAGAAATATAATATGGTAATAATAGATGATTTTACCAGGTATACATGGGTAGTTTTCATGAGAGAGAAATCAGACACTCTCGATGAAGTGAAAAGGATACTCAAGTGTATACAAACAGAGAAGGAATCACATGTCTCTAAAATCCGTAGTGATCATAGTTCCCAATATGATAATAGAAGTTTTAAGAAGTTCTGTAGCGATCATGGAATATCGTATGAGTATTCTGCACCCAAGACACCTTAACAGAATGGAGTAGTTGAAAGAAAAAATTAAGTACTTCAAGAAATGGCTAATGTGATGTTAAATAAAATGAAACTTCCTAAAAATCTTTGGGCTGAAGCAGTGAACACGACTTGTTATATCATTAACCATGTTTATACTAGAAAATCTAATAATAAGACTGTATATGAACTGTGGTTCAATAAGAAGCCTACTGTCAAATTCTTTCGAGTTTTTGGTAGCAAGTGCTACATTTTGCGCGACCAGGAAAATCTAGAAAATTTTAACATTAAAAGTGACAAAGGGATATTCTTAGGGTATCTCTAAACAGTCACGCATATCGTGTTTTCAACAAAAGGACCAGTGTAATTCAATAGTCCATTAATGTAGTTATAGATGATCACTTGAATACACCTGTCTCAATTTTAGAAGATGATGAAGTCTCTTTATTTGATAAAATAAATTCTTCATGTAGTCAAAATGACACTAAACTACAGTGAGTTAAAGACCATCCAATTGATCAAATTCTTAGGAATCTTCTCACTGGTGTGTGCACTCGTAGACAATTAGAAAATATTTTTAATTATGTGTGGTTCACATCACAGATTGAGCCAGCCAATGTAAAAGAAGTGCTTGTTGATGAAAACTGGATAGTGGCTATGCAAGATGAACTTAATCAATTTGTAAGAAATGATGTATGGAACTTAGTTCCTAGACCTAATGATAAAAACATTATTTGAACTAAATATATCTTAAAAAATAAGTTTGATGAACTTGGTAATATTGTAATAAACAAGGCTAAACTGGTTGTACAAGGGTACACTGAGATAGAAGGCATCAATTATGATGAAACATTTACCCCAGTAGCTCGTCTTGAATCTCTCAGAATGTTTATGTACATTGCTTGTTACAAAAAATTCAAAATTTATCATATGAATGTTAAGAGTGCTTTCTTGAACGGTGATCTGCATGAGGAGGTATATGTTTAATAACCTAAAGGTTTGAAGACCCTAAACATACTAATCATGTTTATTTCCCGAAAAAGGAACTCTATGAATTAAAACAAGCTCCCAGGGCATAGTATGAGAAATTGACTAAGTTTTTACTATGTCATAACTTTATAATGGGGAGTGTTGATAAGACACTTTTTGTAAAGAAACACAATAATCACATACTGATAGTACAAATATATGTTGATGACATTATCTATAGATCTACCTGTTCTAACATGACTGTTGAGTTTATAGATTTAATGAAGTTCAAATTTGAAATGATCATGATTGGAGAACTGATGGGTTCTTTATCTCTCAAACCAAATACGCTATAAATTTGGTTAAAATGTTTGGTTTTGAGAGTAGTAAAAATTTCAATACTCCTATGAGTACATCACTTAAACTCCCTAAGGATTCAACAGGTAAAAGTGTAAATCATAAGTTGTATCACAGTATGATAGGTAGTTTATGATATTTAACTATGAGCCAACCTGATACTGCATTCAGCGTTGGAATCTGTGCTAGATATCAATCGGACCTTAAAGAGTCTCACCTGATTGCTGTAAAGCATATTTTGAGATATGTTGCAAGTTCGGCCAAACTCGGCCTTTGGTTTCCTCATGATACTAATGTTCAATGTAACGCCCGTGAAAAATCCATCCTTGGGCTCGAGTACCAACTCGACCCGACTTTGCGTAGAATTCATTCCTTTGGAAAATTTGACTAGGTTAGCTAGTGCAACGTTAGAATAGCTGGGAAATGGTCCCTGATCACTTTAAATACGTTCTACAAGGCCCGAAGCGAGTGGAACTAAGGGTGCTATAATGCTCTAAAGCCTCGGATCAAACTCTAAGCCGGTTTGTTCTCTGGACCACTTTGAATCTTTGTATTGGATCTAGACCGCACGTTGAAAGTCCGATACCTCCTATCTTAGACCGTTAGGACCGTCTAGCTGGGCTTGACACTCATTCCAAAAATCAAGTCAAACCGGTGATCACAGGCTATTTCATTGAGCCCGGACCGAAGAGAGTGTGAATAGGGACATAGTTGGAATTTCAAATTCAAATCTGGCACACAAATTTGACGCATCAGTATTAAGCATTCTGACCGTCAGAATACAGCCAAATTACACCCTTGGATCAGGAAAAATATCTATTATATATCACGGGACTTATAGGCCTGATCTTGATGCGGTGACCGTTAAACTGAAACTGGGCCGCCACGTGCGATCTGGGAACCCAACCGGTCTGAAAACTGGATGTGTGCTAGATCCAGTATGCATGAGCTTAAGTCCGACCGCATTTGGCCTGGGGACCTCCAGAAATGCCCTTTTGGACCAAAACGGCCCCGATTTGGTTAGGCACCAAGTAAACATTGTTCCCAAGCCTATTTTGGGAATGTTTTGGGCTATAAAAGGGGTTGAAACCCTCACTCCTCTCTCCCATCCGAATTTGAGAGAAGCCCTAGCTTGGGGGAGAGAAAAAGAGTGAGAGATTGTGAGAGAGTGGGAGAGTTCTTCCCGCCACTTGTGCTACGTGTTGCACGTGCTTAAGCGACACTTCTCTACCGCTTTCCCGGCGATTCCACCGCAATCCTAGGTAAGTAAAAACCCTAAATAGTTGGTGATTTGAGTTTTTCTTGTTTCCATGGCGATGTAGCTTATGGATCTTATGTATTAGGCTCCTTACTCGCCGTAGACGAAGCATATACACTCCGCTTCAATTCCCGAGTCTACAAGACACTAGGTGAGGATTTTAGACGCTTGGATTGACGGTTCCCAATGCTTTCAATGTCGTTTAATAGTAGATTCTTGACGGCATCGCCGTTTGACATGTACAAAATGCTCTCCGTTTCCCCTTTCGTAAGCTAACGAAGAATATGAGATTTAGGGCATTTTAGTCATTTGTAGGAAGTACTGTTTGCATTCATATTTTGCTGATGTGATTGACATGGTTTGTTGTCGCATTAGGAAGTTAGGAATGCGTGCATAATTAGTTTGGCGAAGAGATTCGCCTAGTTGCATACTTTGGGTCGACATGCTATATGTAGACCTAAGTGTGTAGTGCATGTGTTTGTATAAATGCTTGTATTAGTATGTATTGAATTAAATGATGTTATTTGATACTTTGTGATTGATTTTTCAATTATTATGCCGACCTAGATGATTTTCTACATGTTGACAAAATGCATGATTTCACTACATGCATGGAATGTATGTGCTTGAGGATTTGCTTAAGTTGAATATGCATGGGAAGTATGCCTTGAAGATTTGCTTAAGTTGAATGTCATAACATGTGCTAACATGCTCACATGATGTATTTCAATTCCAATACCTTTTATAGTGATTCCATAGATGTGTGGGACTTGACTTAGTCCAGGCAGTCGGTAACCGAGCAAATTCGTGGCTGACTGGTCGTAGCCACGAATGACGCGTCGATGAATGTGATTCGTGTTGAGAGTTGGCGGCAGTGGTTAGGCCACGCGAAGTGTTTTACGCACTTCATGTCGTTCAGTTCGAGATGCGATCGCGCTAGTCGAGCCCGTCAAGTAACCCGACTGGCCGATGTTTGTTCACCATGTATGTATCATAACTGCTTGAACCTAGGGTACCGAACTTACCATTGTAAACCCTATTAACCGTGGTACCTTGATCCACGAAGACTCATGAGCCGGGCATGGTGGTATGGGACACCGTGGTCGAGCTGTCGGCCTACGCTGGGGCCACAAACCTCCCCGTAGTGACCAATGAGCACCTTGACTCGTGAGCAGATTATGGTGGTATGGGACACTATATTCTAGCTGTCGGCCTACACTGATCAGGCGACGAGCCCTTTGTAGTGACCGCGAGCGTATTCTGAGTTCACGGGAGGCGACGACCCTTCCGTGCAGTAGAGTACAGTAGGCCTGTATTGATAAGGTGATGGGGGAGCGGTGCAACGAGTGCGAGCAACAGCCCTGGCAGCCCTTGCAGTGACCTACGAAATGTACATCGTATGAGATTACTAGGAGTGACGACCCTAGACAGGATCCGTGTTGGGATCGATACAAGGGAGGTACCTTAGTTTCCCAATCCTGCTGTTTGAATGGACTAATAATAACTTGGTAATCATATCACCATAGCATTGCATGTGCCTGGAAGATGTGGAGCACTCTAGGGAGTGTGGCATGCCGCGGTCGTAAGATGTTGCCGTATGAGGGTGATCGTCGGTGAGGGCATACATCACGTCATATCATCTTGCATTAACAACAGTTTTAGGACTTGTCTGATTTACTGCTTTACTATTATCGCGTGACTGAATTGTGAACATGCTAATCTTTGCTCTATGATTCCACTGAGTTGATCACTCATTCCCACGTTACGGGATGGTGTTTGCAACACCCACCAGACCCTGTTGTAGTTGCAGGTGTCGATGAGATCCAGGAGGTGGAGCTAGATGATGACGAGGACCAGGATGAGTTCTCGTATATGCAGTATCATGACGGCTTCCCGTAGGTGACCTGGATCGAGGGGACATCAGTGGGACTTTACTTTTTGAACATTATTCTTTTGTTATGTACATGTATATGAGACTCAGAGATGTAGTCATACTTTGGAGACAGTTGAGATTACTTTGTTTTTCCATACAGTGATATATATCTTGTTTAGTCTTCCGCTTGCTTTTATCACTGAATCTGAAGTATGAATTGCAGTTTTGGTATACTTTTACTCATGTGGATGCTTTAAATCAGACAACATTGAATCATAACCATTTTTGTTGCATAAGTGACGGTCTGGAACTCGGGAGTTGAGTTTATACACGACCCCCGATTTTCAGGGTGTTACAAGTTGGTATCAGAGCATGAATGAGAGTATACTGGGCCTGGGTTATGGTCTTGCGACGTACGCTGTCGCTTCCTTTGACTTAGGTGGGTGCGAGAAGGGTCTAGAAACACTTCTAGGATCACAGATTCGCCGATAGGCGAAGTCTATAAGGATCGATCGCAAGATCGAGTCTGTAACGCATCTCGGGTCGCGTAAAGCGACCCGAATCACTTCTAAGCTGTAGGAAGTCGGGTGGAGATGTCCTATGAGCGGTTTTAAACCGCAAAAGTGAATCCATGGGCCGTGGAATGACCACGACTCTAGTAATCAATCGCCAGGGCTTAAAAAACCCCGTTTTGCCAAAAATTCTTAAAATTCCTTCTCTAAACACTTCAACCTTCAGTTCTTTTGTATCCATTTCATGTTAGGCATCAAACCTAATGTGAAAATAACACAAATTAGTACATTCACCAAATTTTACAGTGAATAGTAAAATTTCATGAAAAATGGCCATAAGGCCATTCTAACTTCACTTTCTTTAGCAACTAAGGAGCTAGAAAGATGTACTGGATCCTTCTACCCCAAATTCATATGCTGCATCATGTGGTTTGGTATTCGGGATTGCGATGTGGACCCGGAAAGCCCCAAAAACATGTTTGGGCCCATAGGGACCAAAATACTATGAACTAAGGGGTGGGACTAGACTTTTTGGGACCCTGGGACCATGGGGGACCAGACCCATGGGGTCCCGCTGGCCAACCTGGAGGTTGGCCGGCGATGCCATCGCCGGCCGGGCGATGCATCGCCGGCCGGCCATCTCCGATGGTGCTGCCCTTTGGGCGCACCCACTTAAATGCCTCCCACAACACCCCTAGCTACCTCCCATCCCACGAAAACCCCTAAAACACCCCTCTCCTTCACAAACAGCCCCCTTGCATGCCCTAGATTTGAGTTTCAGCGCTCCATTCCAAATCCCGGCGACCCAAACCCATCCTAATCCCATCCTTGGCCAAAACCGACCACCACCCATTGATTATTGGGTGTTGGCAGCCCCTTTCCTTGAAGATTTTCCCATTTGGAGCTCCAAAATCCCCCAAATAGTGCTGAAATCGTGAGCAGCTCCATTCCACCTTTTTGTTTTTATTTTTCCCTGAAACTACAGCCTTGGGAAGCTTGAAGCATCCCTCTACGACGCCTAGATTTCCTTTTGTCAGATTGGGCAGCCATTTCTCCGCATTTTCGGCGTTTTCCATGGCTTTCGTGGAAGCTATTTTGGGTCTTTTGTCACTCTCATCCATCCTGTCTTTGATGGGTAAGAGGAAAACTGCAACAGACGAGGCTGGGCCGAGCCGCCCTGCTCGATTGAGAAGACCGCGGGGTGGTGCCGCAAGTTCAAGCGCCGCCGCAGGTCCAGCTGCAGTCCTGGAGTGCCGTACGAAGCGGGATTTGGATCCCCATGCACACCTTGGACGAACCATCCTATCAGAGATGCCTCATGGTGAATACACTGATCGTAGAGTGTTATTTGAGGCGGACGTAGATGGGCGATTGTTCGGCGAATATCTGTTGTTCGAACGCATTGAAGCTGCGCACTGGGGACCGATCTTTGAAGCTCGCGCTCGTGCTAATGTGAGCACTGTTCGTGCCTTCTATGCTAGCATCCAGAGTCCTACCTTGGAGCCCTTGCAGTTCAAAATCCCTTTTGGTAGAGATCGGATGGCTACGATCGACGTCCAGTTGGTTGCGCGACTTCTCAACGTGCCTCTAGGTGATGTACATCCAAGTGAGAAAAATTTGAGGACTAGACGTGAACGAGATCGCCGCACCAGGTTTCTGTGCGGTAAGTTGGTTCCATGGCAGCCTAATAATAGCCTCAAGGCGACGTACATGTCTGAGGATTTGCGTCTGCTGCATCACATCTGCACGTTCAATGTTTATCCTAGGTCGACGAACCGCATTGAATGTACACGTCTTATGGTCGATTTCTTATTTCTGGTGGCTCAGGGAGAGAACGTATGTATGGCCACTTTCATCTTACGGCAGATAGTTCTCATAGCCAGGTCGAGAAGAACATCCGAATCCCTTCCCTTTGGCCGACTCATTTGCAGAATTGCGCTTGAGTTTGCCTATAGACTGGGACCCGAGTTGCCGGTATCGATTCACACCATCGATGAGTCGACGATGGTTAAGATGAAGATTGGGTCGCAATATCGTGAAAATCAACTTGAAAGGGATAGTGGGGACGACTTTGATGAAGAGGAAGATCAAAGCGAAGGAGAACCTAGTGCAGAAGTTCAGGAAGAGACTCAGGAAGAAGCAGAAGAGGAGGCTCAGGATACTGATGAGAGTCCTCCTCCTTCTGCGCAGACTACTATTGACGATCGCATTGCTCGGATGGAGGAGAGTCAGACCGCTTTGCGAAGGGAAGTCCAAGAACTTCGAGCAGAGGTCGCTGATGCTAAGGCCGTTACGAAGAAGAAATTTGGCAAGGTGACTCGCACCTTGAAGGCAATCCTGTGTTGCTTACAGGATAAGGGTGCTCCTCCTCCGTCGCCAGACTCCGACTAGCAACGCGATCTTTGATGTTGTTATGAGTAGTTAGCTATTTTCTGTTTCATGTGTGTAAAGCCTATTAGGGCTAGTGCTTTGCTTTTGTCGCTGTTGCTTAACTGTCTTAATTTCCATGTCATTCTAGTCATGATGCTTGTAAGGATATATCCCTTGTATTGTGACAATTTTGATTAATTGAAGTGCATGGAATGCCTTGACTCTTTAGTGAATGATTGTGGTGTATTTGTGCAATTGAGACTGACAAGGTTGCGCCCTATTTTGAATATAGGGAATGCCACCTAAGACTACGAGGAGCGCGGTTCGGCTTTCATTGTTAGAGCAGATGGATCAGGCTCCTTCTCAGTCTGGCACTCGTCCGGACCCTGCTGTGGGCCCGATTCCTGAGACTGTTCGATCGTCTCAGCCTGCTACTGGTCCTACAGATGGACCACCGCCATTTACACCATCAGTTAGAGAGCCACAGCGCGCATCTACTTCCGCACCTCATCCGCCACAGCCTGCTCCACCACCTGATAGATTCGAGCAGATGATGGCTATGATGCTACAGCAGCAGCAGCTATTGACTACCATAGTCGGGACTTTAGCCCAGGGTGGGGGTGCGACTGCATCTACTCCGCCTGCACCACCTGCGCATCCAGCTGAGGATGCCTATGCTTACACCCAGGATGAGGGCGTAGCACTTCCTGCGCAGCCTGCTTTCCCTGCGGGGAACCCTGCCGACACACGGGGCCTTCTGGAGCGATTTCAGCGCTTGCGGCCTCCTACTTTCACGGGTTCTCACAGACCCGAGGAGGCTGAGTTTTGGCTCGACCGAGTGTCGAAGATTCTGCGCATGTTGCACTGTACTGAGGCAGAGCAGGTAGAGCTGGCTACCTTCCAGTTTGAGAGAGAGGCCAGTATGTGGTGGGATAGTGTATTGCGGACTGTTACCGCAGACTTCGTATGGACATGGGCAGCATTCGAGTTTCGCTTCCATGAGAAGTATTATCCTCAGACCTACAGACACGAGAGGGAGAATGAGTTTCTCCGTCTCAGGCAGGCAGCGATGACGGTCACCGAGTATGAGCATCGGTTCACAGAGTTGGGCAGGTACGTCCCGACGATTTTAGCTGATGAGCAGATGCGCATACGGCGCTTTTTGGAGGGCTTGCGACCGGATATTCGGTCGAAGATGTGCTGCATCAGTTTCTCCTCCTATGCGGAGTTGGTTCACATGTCCATGCGGGCAGAGCAGGACGTGGATCGACTTGCGCGGTCACGAGGCCCGACTACTCCTAGGCCGCGACCGGAGTTGCCAGATAGGCCCTTCGCGGGCAAGAGGCCTCGCATTGATCCTCCTACCAGGACCACGGCGCCAGTAGGACCGTTTCGGCGCCCTGATCTATCATGCACATACTGTGGGAGGACGGGCCACCTAGCGCCGAGTTGCTTTGCGAGGATGCGGGACAGTGGGTTCTCGCCGCCGCAGAAGATTGATCGTGTACGTCCACAGGCGATATCAGCACCGCCTATACGGTCAGCTCCTGCGCAGTCCTCTTTCAGACCCACAGTATCGCAGATTCGACAGCCCCCACGGCCCTTGACACAGCGGCCGAACCGGCCACAGCAGGCTCGAGTTCATGCACTGACCGCTGAGGCAGCTACGACGCCGACTTTCCAGCATTCAGCCTTCGAGGTCACGGGCCATATCGGAGGTACTCCCGTTCTTGTCATGGTGGACACTGGTTCCACGATTTCTTTGATATCGCGTGCCGTAGTCAGACGTCTTGGGTTGCAGACTATTACTATGGATAGCGTGCGAGTCCTTGCAGCTCATGGAGATTATTCGGATGTCACCCAGATGTGTGAGGGTTGTTTACTTGATCTGGGAGGCAGGACGATGACTCTTGATTTGGTCGTCGATCCCTCGCTCGTATATCTCGACGTCATCCTTGGCATGGACTGGTTGACTGCAGCGAGAGCCGAGATTGACTGCGAGGCTCGTGTGGTGACGGTGTACGAGCCTGAGGGCACGCCTTTCACATTTTCAGTGCGGGTAAATCTTCCATTCCGCATTCTTAGCTACGCCACCCTGTTGCACGACGCTGGTGCCCAGGTACTTGAGCAGACGCCGGTTGTTTCTGAGTTCGGGGATCTGTTCAGGAAGATCCCTGGTTTGCCGCCCCGACGTGAGATCGATTTCACTATCGATCTGATTCCTGGTTCTACACCCGTCTCACTGCCGACGTATCGCATGGCACCATGTGAGATGGAGGAGTTGAGGACGCAGATTGATGGTCTACTAGAGCTTGGCCTTATACGGCCTAGCGTATCTCCTTGGGGAGCACCGGTCTTGTTCGTGAAGAAGAAGGATGGTTCGCTGCGATTGTGTATTGATTATCGCAGGCTGAACCAACTCACAGTGAAGAACAAGTACCCTTTTCCCAGGATCGATGACTTATTTGATCAGTTGAGAGGAGCGCAGTACTTCTCGAAGATTGATCTTCAGTCAGGATATCATCAGCTGCGCGTCAGAGATGAGGACGTGCAGAAGACAGCGTTCAGGACCAGTTTTGGTCATTACGAGTTCCTTGTGATGTCGTTCGGTCTCACGAACGCACCGGCCGTGTTCATGGATCTGATGAACCGGGTATTGCGGCCTTTCCTCTATCGATTCGTCGTTGTCTTCATCGACGACATTTTGGTATACTCTAGGAGTCGAGAGGAGCATGAGGAGCACTTGCGTTTGGTCCTTGATACGCTCAGACAGCATCAGTTGTTCGCACAGTATAAGAAGTGCGACTTCTGGAAGCAGGAGGTGAAGTTTCTGGGACACGTGGTGTCCAAGGATGGCATGGCAGTTGACCTGTCTAAGGTAGCTGCGGTGCAGGACTGGGAGCAGCCTGGTTCTGTCACTGAGGTGAGGAGTTTCTTGGGTCTCGCTGGCTACTATCGGCGCTTCATTCAGGATTTCTCGAAGATCGCGAGACCCTTATCTCAGTTGACACGGAAGGACGTGAAGTTCGCCTGGAATGATAAGGCGGAGTCAGCTTTTCAGGAGCTGAAGGACAGACTTACGTCCGCCCCTGTGCTAGTATTGCCAGAGCAAGGGGTTAAATACACTATATACACTGACGCGTCTAGCGTTGGTTTGGGTTGTGTCCTTATGCAGAGGGACAGGGTAATTTCGTATGCCTCGAGACAATTAAGGAAGCACGAGGAGAATTACCCTACACACGACCTGGAGTTGGCAGCCGTGATATTTGCACTGAGACTCTGGAGACATTACCTCTATGGAGAGGAGTTCGAGCTCTTTTGCGACCACAAGAGCCTCAAGTACATATTCACACAGCGGGACTTGAATATGAGGCAGCGGCGATGGATGGAGACGCTGAAGGACTTCAAGTTTGAAGTCTCTTACCATCCTGGGAAGGCGAACCTTGTGGCTGATGCGTTGAGCCGCAAGAAGGCGATAGAGTTTGCGGCTCCGCTGATGGTTGCCGAGTGGGATATGGTTGAGTTTTTGCGAGACTTTGAGCAGAAACTCACCGTAGAGGAGCCATTTGAGTTCATCGCACATGTTCAGGTGCGATCCCCGATCGATGACCGTGTCATCGAGGCGCAGAGGGACGACGCGCATCTTACTGAGCTTCGAGAGCAGGCCAGTGATGATGATGACGCCGACTGGCGAGTTGGCATGGATGGGGGTTTACGTTACCGTGGCCGCCTATGCGTTCCTGATGTCCCTGACTTGAGACGAGAGATTCTCGAGGCTGCGCATTCTACTAGACTCGCGATGCATCCTGGCAGCACGAAGATGTATCGTGACGTGAAGAGGACGTACTGGTGGGAAGGTATGAAGACCCACATTGCTGAGTTCGTGTCCCGTTGTCTCACTTGTCAACAGGTGAAGGCAGAGCATCGCCGACCACCTGGACTTTTGCAGCCTATGCCGATTGCAGAGTGGAAGTGGGATTTCATTTCCATGGACTTCATTTCTGGGTTGCCGAAGACGAGGAAGGGGCATGATTCTATTTGGGTGATCGTCGACCGATTGACGAAGTCGGCGCACTTCCTACCGATCAGAGTTACGAACTCTGCAGACGAGCTGGCTAGATTGTATATTAGAGAGATCGTGCGTCTGCATGGAGTTCCGTTGGAGATCGTGTCGGACAGAGACACGCGGTTCACTTCTATCTTCTGGACTCGCATTCAGGAGGCTATGGGTGTGAAGTTGAAGTTCAGTACTGCCTTCCACCCACAGACGGACGGACAGACAGAGCGAGTGAACCAGATCCTGGAGGACATGTTGCGAGCTTGCGCATTGGACTTCAAGGACAGTTGGGATGACTGTCTTGCATATGCGGAGTTTGCGTACAACAATAGCTTCCAGGCGAGTATCGGCATGGCACCTTATGAGGCGCTGTATGGGCGACCTTGTCGCGCACCGCATTGCTGGTTAGAGGTCGGTGAGCGCAGCTTGATTGGCCCAGAGTTGGTGCAGGCGACGTCAGAGAAGATTGATATTATTCGACGTCGGCTTCTTACAGCGCAGAGCAGACAGAAGAGCTACGCCGATACGAGACGGAGACCACTAGAGTTCACAGTCGGGGATCATGTGTTTTTGCGAGTTTCCCCTATGAAGGGAGTCCTTCGGTTCGGAAAGAAGGGGAAGCTGTCACCGCGATACATTGGTCCATTTCAGATCCTCGATCGTGTGGGAGCAGTGGCTTACCGATTGGCTTTACCCACGCCCCTCGCGAGCGTCCACAACGTATTTCATGTTTCTATGCTGAAGAAGTACGTTGCTGATCCTTCTCATATCATCAGATGGGAGCAGGTGCAGTTAGGAGAGGATGTTACTTATATCCTGCGACCGACACGCATCTTAGACCGGAAAGAGCAGGTACTGCGTAGCAAGGTGATTCCCCTTGTGAAGGTACTATGGACGCATCATACTGAGGAGGAGGCTACTTGGGAGACAGAAGCCGAGATCAGAAAGAACTACCCACAGCTTCTCGAGGAGTACGAAAAGGTACAAAATTTCGAGGACGAAATTATTTGTTAAGGGGGGTAGATTGTAACGCCCGTGAAAAATCCATCCTTGGGCTCGAGTACCAACTCGACCCGACTTTGCGTAGAATTCATTCCTTTGGAAAATTTGACTAGGTTAGCTAGTGCAACGTTAGAATAGCTGGGAAATGGTCCCTGATCACTTTAAATACGTTCTACAAGGCCCGAAGCGAGTGGAACTAAGGGTGCTATAATGCTCTAAAGCCTCGGATCAAACTCTAAGCCGGTTTGTTCTCTGGACCACTTTGAATCTTTGTATTGGATCTAGACCGCACGTTGAAAGTCCGATACCTCCTATCTTAGACCGTTAGGACCGTCTAGCTGGGCTTGACACTCATTCCAAAAATCAAGTCAAACCGGTGATCACAGGCTATTTCATTGAGCCCGGACCGAAGAGAGTGTGAATAGGGACATAGTTGGAATTTCAAATTCAAATCTGGCACACAAATTTGACGCATCAGTATTAAGCATTCTGACCGTCAGAATACAGCCAAATTACACCCTTGGATCAGGAAAAATATCTATTATATATCACGGGACTTATAGGCCTGATCTTGATGCGGTGACCGTTAAACTGAAACTGGGCCGCCACGTGCGATCTGGGAACCCAACCGGTCTGAAAACTGGATGTGTGCTAGATCCAGTATGCATGAGCTTAAGTCCGACCGCATTTGGCCTGGGGACCTCCAGAAATGCCCTTTTGGACCAAAACGGCCCCGATTTGGTTAGGCACCAAGTAAACATTGTTCCCAAGCCTATTTTGGGAATGTTTTGGGCTATAAAAGGGGTTGAAACCCTCACTCCTCTCTCCCATCCGAATTTGAGAGAAGCCCTAGCTTGGGGGAGAGAAAAAGAGTGAGAGATTGTGAGAGAGTGGGAGAGTTCTTCCCGCCACTTGTGCTACGTGTTGCACGTGCTTAAGCGACACTTCTCTACCGCTTTCCCGGCGATTCCACCGCAATCCTAGGTAAGTAAAAACCCTAAATAGTTGGTGATTTGAGTTTTTCTTGTTTCCATGGCGATGTAGCTTATGGATCTTATGTATTAGGCTCCTTACTCGCCGTAGACGAAGCATATACACTCCGCTTCAATTCCCGAGTCTACAAGACACTAGGTGAGGATTTTAGACGCTTGGATTGACGGTTCCCAATGCTTTCAATGTCGTTTAATAGTAGATTCTTGACGGCATCGCCGTTTGACATGTACAAAATGCTCTCCGTTTCCCCTTTCGTAAGCTAACGAAGAATATGAGATTTAGGGCATTTTAGTCATTTGTAGGAAGTACTGTTTGCATTCATATTTTGCTGATGTGATTGACATGGTTTGTTGTCGCATTAGGAAGTTAGGAATGCGTGCATAATTAGTTTGGCGAAGAGATTCGCCTAGTTGCATACTTTGGGTCGACATGCTATATGTAGACCTAAGTGTGTAGTGCATGTGTTTGTATAAATGCTTGTATTAGTATGTATTGAATTAAATGATGTTATTTGATACTTTGTGATTGATTTTTCAATTATTATGCCGACCTAGATGATTTTCTACATGTTGACAAAATGCATGATTTCACTACATGCATGGAATGTATGTGCTTGAGGATTTGCTTAAGTTGAATATGCATGGGAAGTATGCCTTGAAGATTTGCTTAAGTTGAATGTCATAACATGTGCTAACATGCTCACATGATGTATTTCAATTCCAATACCTTTTATAGTGATTCCATAGATGTGTGGGACTTGACTTAGTCCAGGCAGTCGGTAACCGAGCAAATTCGTGGCTGACTGGTCGTAGCCACGAATGACGCGTCGATGAATGTGATTCGTGTTGAGAGTTGGCGGCAGTGGTTAGGCCACGCGAAGTGTTTTACGCACTTCATGTCGTTCAGTTCGAGATGCGATCGCGCTAGTCGAGCCCGTCAAGTAACCCGACTGGCCGATGTTTGTTCACCATGTATGTATCATAACTGCTTGAACCTAGGGTACCGAACTTACCATTGTAAACCCTATTAACCGTGGTACCTTGATCCACGAAGACTCATGAGCCGGGCATGGTGGTATGGGACACCGTGGTCGAGCTGTCGGCCTACGCTGGGGCCACAAACCTCCCCGTAGTGACCAATGAGCACCTTGACTCGTGAGCAGATTATGGTGGTATGGGACACTATATTCTAGCTGTCGGCCTACACTGATCAGGCGACGAGCCCTTTGTAGTGACCGCGAGCGTATTCTGAGTTCACGGGAGGCGACGACCCTTCCGTGCAGTAGAGTACAGTAGGCCTGTATTGATAAGGTGATGGGGGAGCGGTGCAACGAGTGCGAGCAACAGCCCTGGCAGCCCTTGCAGTGACCTACGAAATGTACATCGTATGAGATTACTAGGAGTGACGACCCTAGACAGGATCCGTGTTGGGATCGATACAAGGGAGGTACCTTAGTTTCCCAATCCTGCTGTTTGAATGGACTAATAATAACTTGGTAATCATATCACCATAGCATTGCATGTGCCTGGAAGATGTGGAGCACTCTAGGGAGTGTGGCATGCCGCGGTCGTAAGATGTTGCCGTATGAGGGTGATCGTCGGTGAGGGCATACATCACGTCATATCATCTTGCATTAACAACAGTTTTAGGACTTGTCTGATTTACTGCTTTACTATTATCGCGTGACTGAATTGTGAACATGCTAATCTTTGCTCTATGATTCCACTGAGTTGATCACTCATTCCCACGTTACGGGATGGTGTTTGCAACACCCACCAGACCCTGTTGTAGTTGCAGGTGTCGATGAGATCCAGGAGGTGGAGCTAGATGATGACGAGGACCAGGATGAGTTCTCGTATATGCAGTATCATGACGGCTTCCCGTAGGTGACCTGGATCGAGGGGACATCAGTGGGACTTTACTTTTTGAACATTATTCTTTTGTTATGTACATGTATATGAGACTCAGAGATGTAGTCATACTTTGGAGACAGTTGAGATTACTTTATTTTTCCATACAGTGATATATATCTTGTTTAGTCTTCCGCTTGCTTTTATCACTGAATCTGAAGTATGAATTGCAGTTTTGGTATACTTTTACTCATGTGGATGCTTTAAATCAGACAACATTGAATCATAACCATTTTTGTTGCATAAGTGACGGTCTGGAACTCGGGAGTTGAGTTTATACACGACCCCCGATTTTCAGGGTGTTACATTCAATTAGCTGGCTATCGGGATGTTGATTGGGCTGATAATATTGATGACCACAAGTCTACTAGCGGTGGATGTTTTCATGTCAAGAACTATCTAGTTTCATGGCATAGTAAGAAACAGAGTTCCATATTACTTTTCACAGTTGAGTCTGAGTATATTGCAACCGGTAATGCATGCACCCAGCTTGTGTGGATGAATAGGATGTTAAGTGATTACGAATTTACACAAGATTCTATGGTGTTGTATTGTGATAAATCTAGTGCAATTAACATTTCTAAAAATTTAATTCAGCATTCACGAACTAAACATATCGACATTAGATATCATTATATTTGTGAATTAGTAGAAGATAAGATTATCTCTTTAAATTATATTCAGACTGAAAATCAACTTGACGATATTTTTACAAAATCGTTTAACAGAAACAGGTTTGCAAAATTAAAATTGGATATAGGTATGTGCAATATGATCTGAAATGCTTGTGTTTATTTGTACTATATTGCATGTTTTTATTCTATTTATTTTGTAATTTTTAAAAATTTTAAAATTTATGAGATGCATGACCAGTCGAGTACACACTCAACTAGTCATGGCACAACCGGTCGAGTATGCACTCGACTAGTCGAGCCGCTCAGGTTTGAGGCTTTTTATTGTGTAAAAAGGCACTTTTTCTTCTATTTTTTCATCTTCCCCAACCAGCTCTACCACGACTGGTCAAATCCACCTTCGATTCCTTCATGGTTAGTTTAGGTTATTTGCACTTCCATTTCCTTGATTTTGTAGTTTATTTCAAGGTTTTTGGTGGTTTATTAGGGTTTTTAACAAAAAATATGATTTTATTGAAACCCATCTTTTCTTTCTTCCATTGCTTGTATTTCTTATATTCTTTGTGCCATGGAAGGTAGAAATAAGATGAGCGCCTCTTGTGGTCCCTTTTCTTCTCATTCTGCTTCAATCACAGTGCGTCATCTTTGTTCACCCGAAGAAGATCTTAAATATGTGCGGGATATTCGTCTTCGCAATGTGATTGTTGAGTGGACTGTCAACTCAAATCATTTAGATACGTTCAACATTGATCCCCTCATTCAAACTATAGGATGGGCTAACATATTAAATTGGGGCAGTCATGCATATCGTTTTATTATGCAGGCCATGTTTGCTTGTATAAGTGACTTTTGTACTATGAATTTAATTTTTACTATTTCAACAAGAGAAGGTCCTATTGATGTCGACCGTCACTTAATATCTGGATTGATGGATATTCCAGTAAATGATGACAGAATTTCTATTTCTACTTCAGTGGAAAGACCCTCTGAATCTGAAAAATGAATGTTAACTAGAGTGTTATGCAACATGGATGATGATTGGAACTTTGTTATTGTGCTCAGTTTTAAATATATGTTACCCAGATACAGGATTCTCCATCGTATTTTCATCTCTAATGTGTATCCTAGATCTGGTAACAAGACTGAGCTTACTTCTTTAATGGCTCGCATCCTTCACTCAGTTGTTACTAGTGTTCATGTATGTCTTCCATCTCTTATTTGTTACATTATCATTCAGTTTCGTCTCCATCTAGGTCATATTGATATTCCATTTGCCTATCTTATGACTGACTTAACCACCCATAGTCTTGTGGCTATGCCTGTTGGAGAATCTCCCATATCCCATCTTCCCTTCAATAATTTAAACATTAATAAGATGAATCTGAGCTTGGCAACTTGCCAAGTTGATGGTGGTGTTGGAGGAGCTAATGAAGAAACTGGAGAGGAAGATGAGTTACCTCTTAATGATGTTAATATGGATGACTTGTTTGATGAGATTAAGTCAGATTCTGCGGTTGATCCAGAATTTCAGCCTTCTGACTTTGATGAGCGATTGCGATCCCTTGAGGTAAAGGTGAAAGGTCTACATGTGTTCGAGGAAAATCAATTCAAATACATGCACAAATACCTTGGGCGCATTAACAAGGGACTACATTAGATAGATCAATCTATTCCTGCTCTATCATCTGGATCTGATTAGTTTTTTATTTTATTGTAGACATGTATTAACTCTTTTTACTCTTTGTGTGTTTGGATATTCTTGATCTTCTACTTCTTACTATGTGGACATGATATTATGTGTTAAGTTGATATTGTGATTATCATGGTGATGCACTTTCCTCTCTTACTTCATTTACTTCTCTTATATTTATATCTTTCCTTTGTCATATTATGACTAAAAAGGAGAGAAATTGTGGGGATGATTGTGTGATTGTGGAATATGGAATGTAGGGTTGTATGAATTTTTTTTTACAGGTTCTGTAAATCACCTCTCATGGATTGAGGGTGAGTAATGGAATGAGGGGAAGACATGACCATTGATCATTTGTTGCTCATATGGTGCGTGATTCGTTATTGTGCGTATAACTAGTGCATGATTCCTTATTGGTGCATGAGTCTTTATTATGCATGATTCTTTATTTGGTTTTATCACAAATTTGACAAAGGGGGAGATTGTAAATGTTATTGTGTAAATCTAGCACCTGTAGAGTTGTCGAATTTTATTGTGCCAAACCATTTATTATCTGTATCATGCTTTGAGTTGAAATGACAAGGTTCATGCATTTTAAAGTTGTCGAACTTGCCTACATTTTCAAGTTAAATTGAAGATTGTTGAAGTTCATAGTTTCAAGCTCAAATTCAAGAACTAAGACTTAAGAACTTAAGTTCAAGTTTGAAGTTCAAATACTATATACTAAAGACTCAAGAACTCAAGCGTAACTCAAGCTCAAGTTTAAGAGATCGAACTCAGGCTTCACGTATCATAAGAATTCAAGGTTCTGAAGCAAATGATGTTTCAATTGATCTAACTCACAAACAGGTATGGATGACCCTAGATTGACCATAGGTTGTGTCATTTTCATTGTATATTTTTTGTAGGTGTAACACCCTGAAAATTGGGGGTCGTGTATAAACTCAACTCCAGAGTTCCAGACCGTCACTTATGCAACAAAAATGATTATGATTCAATGTTGTCTGATTTAAAGCATTCACATGAGTAGAAGTATACCAAAACTGCAATTCATACTCCAGATCCAGTGATAAAAGCAAGCGGAAGACTAAACAATATATATATCACTGCATGGAAAAACAAAGTAAACCTCATCTGTCTCTAAAGTATGAATACATCTCTTAGTCTCATATACATATACATGAATAAAAATAAATATCCAAAATGGTCCCACTGAAGTCCCATCGATCCAGGTCGCCTACGCAAAGCCATCGTGATACTTCATGTACGAGAACTCATCCTGGTCCTCGTCAAAGTCTGGCTCTGCCTCCTGGATCTCAGCCTCACCTGCATCTACAATAGGGTTTGGTGGGTGTTGCAAACACCATCCCGTAACGTGGGAGTGAGTGATCAACTCAGTGGAATCATAGAGCAAAGATTAGCATGTTCACAATTCAATCATGTGATAATAGTAAAGCAGTAAATCAGACAATCCTAGTACTGTTGTTAATGCAAGATGATATGACGTGATGTATGCCCTCACCGACGAGCTCCCTCATACGGCAACATCTTATGACCGCGGCATGCCACACTCCCTAGAGTGCTCCACATCTTCTAGGCACATGCAATGTTATGGTGATATGATTTTCGAGTTGTTATTAGTCCATTCAAACAGCAGGATTGGGAAACTAAGGTACTTCCCTTGTATCAATCCCAACACAGATCCTGTCTAGGGTCGTCACTCCTAGTAATCTCATACGATGTATATTTCGTAGGTCACTGCAAGGGCTGCCAGGGCTGTTTCTCGCACTCGTTGCACCGCTCCCCCATCACCTTATCAATACAGGCCTACCGTACTCTACTGCAACGGAAGGGTCGTCGCCTCCCGTGGACTCAGAATACGCTCGCGGTCACTACAAAGGACTCGTCGCCTAATCAGTGTAGGCCGACAGCTAGAATATAGTGTCCCATACTACCATAATCTGCTCACGAGTCTAGGTGCTCACTGGTCACTACGGGGAGGTTTGTGGCCCTAGCATAGGCCGACAGCTCAACCACGGTGTCCCATACCACCATGCCCGGCTCATGAGTCTTTGTGGATCAAGGTACCATGGTTAACAGGGTTTACAATGGTAAGTTCAGTACCCTAGGTTCAAGCAGTTATGACTCATACAAGGTGAACATACATCGGCCAGTCGGGTTACTTGACGGGCTCAACTATCGCGATCGCATCTCAAGTCGAAGGACATGAAGTGCGTAAAACACTTCGGGTGGCCTAACCACTGCCGCCAACTTCAAACACGACTCGCGTTCATCGACGCGTCGTTCGTGGTTAAGACCAGTCAGCCACGAATTCGCTCGGTTACCGACTGCCGGGACTAAGTCTAGTCCCAAACACTTATGGAATCGCATCAGTAAATTATGTAAGAGTATTGGAATTGAAATACAGTCATGTGAGCATGTTAACACATGTTATAACATTCAACTTAGGCAAATCTTCAAGCACATACATGTCATGCATAGTATGGAATCATGAACTTAGTCAACATGTAGGGAATCATTTATGTCAGCATATAAATTGAGAAATCCATCTCAAACTAATTCATAACATCATTTAATCCAATACATACTAATATAAGCATTTATACAAACACATACACTACACACTTAAGTCTACATATAGTATGTCGACCCGAAGTGCGCAATTAGGCGAATCTCTTCGCCAAACTAATTATGCACGTATTCCTAACTTCCTAATGCGACAACAAACGATGTTAATCACATCAGCAAAATATGAATGTAAACTGTACTTCCTACAAATGACTAAAATGCCCTAAATCTCATATTCTTCGTTAATTTACGAAACAGGAAACGGAGAGCATGTTGTACATGTCAAACGGTGATGCCGTCAATAATCTACTATTAAACAACATTGAAAGCGTTGGAAACCATCAATCAAAGCGTCTAAAATCCTCACCTTATGTCTTGTAGACTCGTGAATTGAAACGGAGCGTATACGCTTCGTCTACGGCGAATAGGGAACCTAATACACAAGATCCATGAGCTACATCGCTATGGAAACAAAGGAACCTCAAATCAGCAACTATTTAGGGTATTTACTTACCTAGAATCTCGGTGAAATCGCCGGGAAAGCGATAGAGGTGCGTTGCTTAAGCACGTGCAACACGTAGCACAAGTAGCAGGAAGAACTCTCCCACTCTCTCACAATCTCTCACCTTTTCTCTCACACAAGCTAGGGTTTCTAGCAAATTCGGATGTGTGAGAGAAGTGAGGGTTTCAATCCCTTTTATAAGCTAAAATATGCCCAAAATAGGCTTGAGAACAATGTTTACTTGGTGCCTAACCAAATCGGGGCCGTTTCGGTCCAAAAGAGCATTTCTGAAGGTCCCCTGGCCAAATGCGGTCGGAGTTAAGCTCATGCATACTGGATCTAGCACACATCCAGTTTTCAAACCGGTAGGGTTCCCAGATCGCACGTGGCGGTCCAGTTTCAGTTTAACGGTCACCGCACCAAGATCAGGCCTATAAGTCTCATGATATGTAATAGAAATTTTTCCTGATCCAAGGGTGTAATTTGGCTGAATTCTGACGGTCAGAACGCTCAATACTGATGCATCGAATTGTGTTCCAGATTTGAATTTCAAATTCCTATTCTAACCCTATTCTCACTCTCTTCACTCCAGGCTCAATGAAATAGCCTCTGAATGTCAGTTGGACTTAATTTTTGACACGATTGCCAAGCCCAGCTAAGTGGCCATAACGGTCTAAGATGGTAGGTATCAAACTTTCGACGCGCGGTCTAGATCCAATACAAAGTTTCAAGGAGGTCCCGAGAATAAACCGGTTTAGAGTTTGATCCGAGGTTTTAGAGCATTATAGCACCATTGGTTCCACTCGCTTTGAGCCTTGTAGAACGAATTTAAAGTGATCAGGGACCATTTTCCAGCTATTCTAACGTTGCACTAGCTAACTTAGTCATATTTTCTAAAGGAATAAATTCTACACAATTTCGGGTCGAGTTGGTACTCGAGCCCAAGTACGAATTTTTCATGGGCGTTACAGTGGGTCATTTCATAAGTTTATAGGTCATTTTCTCGACTAGTCTTAGTCCTTATTCGACTAGTTCAAGTACTTGCTCGACCGGTCTAATAGTTTTCTCAACAAATCCAAAGTTTGTTGCAATTTTTTAGAATTTTTTGTTGGACTCTCGACCAGTCATGAAGACTGCTCAACCAGTCGAGTAAAGAGTTCTCGACCAATCGTGCAGTGCTTGACTCAAAGTCCTGCATGTTTTTTTAGTCCCACTTAACCAATCAAGTGCATTGCTCGACTAGTCGAGTAACAGTCTTATCTTATCGTGCCAGAAAATTTAAAATTTTATTTGTCCTTCGACCAGTCAAATCGACCCATAGACCAGTCGAGTGAACAGTATTTTCACCTATAAATAGAGCACGAGTTTTAAAGTTTATTCATTCATTCAAAGCTAAATCAAGACACCACTCCGAGAGATAAGTTTGTGAATTCATTAAGCTATATTGTGCTCATTTTAGATTCTCTTTATTAACTTTTGTAATTTGATTTTCTAATCTTCATTCCAATCTTACATTAAGAAGAGATTTATGTTTTCCCCTTTCTTGAGATCAAAATTAAATCAAGCTAGCCCAGGTTGATTTAATTAAAAATCATTTAAAATTAGAACCTTTTCATCTATGAGACTGGACATTGAGCATCTTCGTCTACCTTAAATTAGTTCTACCAGGCTTCTTCAAAAGGAGAATTTTCAGATAAATATCATTTACATTTTGTATATCCTTTTTGTGGTTTTTTAGTTTGTGTCAAAAAAAAAATCCCTTTTTGGTTTTGTCTAAGGTAATCCAAAAAAGCTTAGAGTGTGGGGCTTTTGTAATTGTGTAAGCCCAATTGAAGACACAATTATGAAGGTTTTAAGGTCAACCGTGGAAAGCCTTTTTTCATAGTGAACGCTAAATATTAGGAGTGGAGTAGTTATGTGGCTATTTTCTAACAGTTGGTGTATACACAAAAGAACCACTACAATTCCTAGAGTTGTGGTGGATGATTGAATGTGTTTATGTCTGTGAATATTATAATTTTCTTTAAGCATTTGTGGTGAATGGTGTAATTTATTTTATGTACTTGTGGGAATGTTGTAATAACTTAGTTTATTTTCTTTGCCTCTTTATTGGTTTGGGGTTTTGATACTTACAAACGTTCTAGTAGGGTTGTCATACAATAAGCCTTTAGTTTTGGTGTAAGTTGTCCTTATAACTAAGTTTGTATTAACATCTCATGACTAGTACATTTGAGGTTGCTATTTACTTGTGTTTCTTTATTATTTGATTGTGCAAATTTTATTTCAATACCGCATATATTTTTTAATTTGGCAAAGTCCTATTCACCCCCCCTGCTCTAGGATATTTAGCTCGACCTTCTCACCATCTAATCACGTTGGGCTAACCCAAGATGTTGGGTCCCCATTGGTTACTAGTAGGATTATTTTAATCTTGGAGTCCATCTAGGACTTATTTGGGGCCCCTAGGGCATCTACCGAGCTATATGATATTATGGTGAAGGAAGACTGTTCTGGATCCTTAGGATTATATGTAGGCCACATAGGCCCAAACTTAGCATGAGAAGAGTTTATAATCACCATAGACGAAGGGATCCATACTATTAGATTTGGTATATCCATGGTTGAGGAATGACCCTCATGTCATGGATCACCTTGTTTATAGGCCGATTACGATACCGATTATGAGTATACGAGAGTATATCTTCATGATACATGCCCATATGCATCATTTGTATGCTTGTTATGAGATGTAGCTAATCATTGTATATGTCATTGGGCAGGTTGTTTATAGGACTCCCTGATAGGCAAAGTTGTCCCACATGAGCAGACGTTATGTGCAGGATTGATGCATGAGTAGATTGTGTGACTCATGCATCTTGCATTGTGTGTTATGTTTTTTATATGCCCTTGCGACATCAGGGCCATAGTCTCCACAGGCATATCAAGGATGGCAGGATTGGACAATGAAAATACTGTTACAAGCATCGGGGCACCATAGATGTCCCTGGGTGAAAATCCCTAAACTCGATAGTACTAGAGGATGACTCCAACGTCGAGACCAAGTGGATACATAAGCACACGAGGGCCGTATACCATTAGGCCATGTCTCCCACTGTGTCGTGGTCATTTTGAAGGGGGTGTGGCCTTACCCGCCTGAGGGTAGGGTCATAGCTAGGCTGAGTTTGAACAACTCATAAATGGGTACGTTATCGGCCTGTCGGGCCAATATTAGTAGGTAGATAGTGAGGTCTATTTCATTTGCATGGTTACACGTCCAGTGGGGTGTGATCTGGTGTATAGTGTACTAGAACCCGGTGATATTCCAGAGATGAGTTGTATTGATATATGGTCCCTGAGGAGGACTGGTATGCTTAAGTTGCATGTTGCATATGATATTGGCCATGTAGACCTTGTATCGCATAGCCTTGGTATGGTCGATAGCATTCATGCCTTGCATCGCATAGCCTTGGTATGGCCGATAGCATTCATGTCTTGTATCATATAGTCTTGGTATGGCTGATAACATTCACAGACTTGCCAGTATGTTTCCACATTACTCTGAGATTATATTTTGAGCACGCTTATATTGTGCACACACTGACACCACTCTCTAAGCTTTCTATAAGCTTATGCACAATAGATGCATACAGGTGATGCCAAGACACAGTTGGAGCTAAGTAGAGGCAGGAGCGTGCGGTTGAGCTTCCAAAGTTTCCTTTTGATATCGTTATATTGTATTTCCTTTTGTACCTTGTACTCAAAAGTTTTTTACTATAGTGGATATGTGGTGGTGATGTTCTTGTTATTGTTTATGGGTTATGCTTGTGGTTATACTTCTTACAGAAAAGTTCATGATTTAAATCCTCCTTATAGGGTCCCTGGATCAGAATCCAGTGTATGGGCATTGGGAGCTGAGAATGGGGCATTACGGAGGCTTTCATTGCCAGATTCGGTGATCAGGAATTTTATGAGCCTAGTTTCTGAGTTTGGGGCATGACACAAGGAAACCAAAAATTTGAAAAATTATTAACTGCCTCTCACTGAAGTGGTGACAAATCTACCTTGGGATTATCAAAAGTCACACAGGAAATTTGAAAATTCTGCTCCCATATTTGTAAAAGCAAAATCTTCAAAGTTTAAAGAAGAAACTATAAAGGAAGTCAAGAAGAATGAAAAATCCTTTTAAAAAACTTCTAATCCAAAAACTAATGCCAACTACCATAAATATCGAAGGAGAAATGATAATCATCCTCTAGTGGATAAGATAGTGGACCTGCTTAAAGAGCTCTTGAAACAAAACACTAGAAATAACAGAGTAAGTAGAAATAAGAAAAACTCTTACTCCCAAACATAACGAATAGTAAGAGATCCTCCTAAATTCAAAACCATGATGAAATGGATTCCAAAAGATAAGTGTCTCATTATCCACACAACTTTCAAAGAAAGTAGCCATTCAAGATGGTACTTAGATAGTGGATGTTCTAGACACATGACAGGTGATAAGGCAATTCTATCAGATATCAATCAAATCGATAGCGGCTCAGTTACTTCTGAAAATGGTAGCAACTATAAAATCATCAAAAGATGTAATGTAAAACTTTCAAATCTACCTATCTTTAAAGATATGTTATATGTTGAAGGATTAAAGAATAATTTGCTGAGCTTATCCTAAATTTGCGATACTAATCATACTGTAAAATTTTCAGATCATGGATGCGAGATAATTAACAATCAATCTCATATAATATTAAATGGTTAAAAAACCTCTAAAAATTGTTATATCATTGATGACTCTTGCTCTACAAATCATTCTTGTTACATGGTCCAAACAGACGAAATTGAACTTTGCATCAACATCTAGGACATGTAAACTATAGAGACTTATATAAATTGAGCATGAGAGATAATGTACGTGGTCTACCCAAATTGAAAAAGGTAAAAAATAAAGTATGTGGTATCTATCAAATATGCAAACAAATTAGGAATAGTCACAAAAAGGTCAACTACAAGACCTCTTAAACTACTCTATATGGACTTAGTTAGACCAACTCGAACGGAGAGTAAAAGCAGAAAGAAATACTCTCTAGTTGTAGTAGATGACTGCATTAGATATTCAGGGGTAGCTTTCTTAAGAGAAAATTCGGATGCTTTTAACAAAGTCAATAAAGTTAATTAAACGCATCCAGACTAGAAAAGAACCATCTATGATCAGAATAAGAAGTGACCATGGTACTGAATTTAAAAATAATAATTTTGAGAAGTACTATACTGACCATGGAATATTACATGATTTTTCTACTCTTAAAATTCCTCAACAAAATGGAATTGCTGAGAGGAAAAATAGAGTTCTTCATGAAATGGCTTGTGTTATGTTAAATAGTTTAAAATTAGCTAAAACTCTATGAGTTGAAGCTGTTAATACCACTTGCTACACTATTAATCGTGTTTATGTAAGAGCGTGTAAAAATAAAATAGCTTATGAACTTTGGTTGGACAACAAAACCTTATATTAAATATTTTCACACTTTCGGAAGAAAGTGTTTCATTTTATGTGACCGGAAAAATCTGGAAAATTTTGAAGCTAAAAGTGATGAGGGAATATTTTTAGGGTACTCTCTAAATAGTCAAGCATATCATGTCCTAAATAAAAGAACTAGGGTGATACAAGAATCCATAAATGTTGTTATCAATGAACAAACTATCACACCCAAATTTGATCAAGATGATGAAGTTACTATAGTTAATCGATCTGAATCATCATCGAGATTAGATTTAATTGAGTTAATATTAGTCAAGGATCATCCAACTAATTAAATACTTGGTAATTTCCACACTGGTGTTCAAACCAGACGACAGTTGAAAAATATATGTAATTATGTTTGCTTCACTTCCCAGATAGAACCGACTAATGTAAATGAAGCCCTAGTAAATGAAAGTTGGATTTTAGCCATGCAAGATGAATTAAATCAGTTTGTTAGAAATGATGTGTGGTATCTAGTTCCTAGACCTTCTGAAAAATTTGTTATTGGAACTAAATGGATTTTCAAAAATAAAACTAATGAACTAGGAAATATTATAAGAAATTGGTTGTGCAAGGTTCATAGACCTTCCTAGACCTTGGTTTTGCAAGGTTACACACAAATCGAAGGACTTAACTACAATGAGACTTTACTCCAATTGCTCGCCTTAAGTCTATCAGATTACTTACTTACATTGTATGCTACAAAATTTTTAAAATATACCAAATGGATGTCAAAAGTGTCTTCTTGAACAGTGACTTAATGATTAAATTTTTGTTGAACAACCTAATGGCTTTGAAGATCTCAAACTTCCTAATAACGTATACCGTCTTAAAAAGGATCTGAATGATTTAAAACAAGCCCCAAGAGCATGGTATGAAAATGTAATGCCCTGAAATTTTGAGATACAAGCAAAGCTCTACTCCCGAGATTCAGAACATCACTTGTGCAGTATGGATGATAATGTTTAGATTTTGTCCATATTAATGAGTTAAGCATGAGTGAGATTATACTAAAAAAACATATCATACTCTGGATATAATTAAATTAAGCAAGCGAAAGTCTGAAACATATATACTTAAGCATGTAAGTGTTTCACAACCTCTAGAGTATGAGTATGTAACCGGGCTTAATATATATATGTGTGTGTGTGTGTGTACTTTTTCAAAATAAATAAAATACAGAAAAGTAGATGTGTCCAACTAAGACAAATATCCTTGTAGTCCATGCGTATTGGCATGAGGTCTACATAGACCCGCCCGAGAGCTGAAAGTAGGAGAACTCCTCCTCATCCATAAAGTCTCGCTCCGTCGCATATACTTCATTAGCACCTGCATCTAAACCAGAGTCTGGTTGGTGTTTTAATACACCGTCCCAGAGTGGGAATGAGTGCTCAAATCTATGGTACTATAAGGCAAAAGTTAACATGTTATCAAGTCAATTAAGTAGTAATGATAAAAAAATATAACAATCACTTCCTAACTACTCTTGTTAATGCAGGAATGGAATGCAAATAATGATGTAAGCCCTCGCATCAAAGCTCCCTCACAAGCGAGTCCGACAACCTATTTCGCTTATGACATCACTGCCACCCGTGCAAACTTCATCGCCTTTAAAGCACATCCTAACTAATGTAATGCAATACATGGTCGTGTTAGTCGACTGCTTAATTAAGCTTATTCATATAGTAGATTTGGGAAGTTAGGGTACCTCCCTTTATATCATAGACCCGAACTGAAGGATCCATCTAGGTTCGTCACTCCTATTTAGGCACATACGATAGGCAAGTTGTAGAGCATCACTCCTAATGAAAATCAGTCGATATACAAATTTAAGAGTGTATACTCACGGCCACTACGGGAGACTCGTCACTTCAGCGTAGGCCGTTAGCTCAAACATGGTGTCCCATACCACCATTCTAAGGCCCGTATCCTAATCCGTACTGTTCTGTAGACTTCCGTGATCCTTCTTATCGAATTCTGGTAATTTGCGACCTATAATTGATGTTTACGCACGACCCTAAGTCATATCCCGTAGATCTAAGTTGGCTCAATACAAGACTTTTACCATTGCGACTGCACCATCACCGCGGTTTTGACATCGCGTATTACACTTTAAGACGATACCCAAACCAGGAGATATGGGCCGGCGTTTAGTTTGAAGAAAACACCACGTATTTATAAAACCTAAGAGAATCTCTACAGCATGTCCCATCAATCAATCAATCACCTCATGTCAAGTACAAGAGCAACCCCAAAGTCAACTCTCTCCCTCTGTCTCTTACACACCCATAAATGTTAAGTACATCTATCAACTTACATCCATCACTCACACCCATCACCACTCTTACAACCACCCCTTCTCTCTCTCTCTCTCTCTCTCTCTCTCTCTCTCTCTCTCTCTCTCTCTCTCTTTCTCTTCACATTTTTCAAGCAAGAAAAGTAGTGTACGTCCAAGCACTTTCAAGAGAGAAAAGTGTGTGTTGTGTGGCCCACTTTTAATCCCAAGATCCATCATCCTAGCCCTTCATTTCTCATCTTCTTCCATCAAAGTGAGATACAAGGGTTCAGCATTCCATCGGTCTAAGAAGATTGAACAGTGAGTGTTCTATAGGCCTAGATTTCATTTTTTTTATGATGGGCTGAGTGGGGCCTACCGATTAATGGTGTGGAATTCACTTTGGACCCTAAATGTGACCGATGGTCCACTATGATTCTCATGATCATTTCATGATGGGGCCATTCTCCATGGACCCCATCATGATGTTTACTTTCTAGTTTAAAAGAGATCATCTAGACCTTTCATTTTGGTGGAGAAGGAATCTCCACAATTGATTTTTGATTTGGTGGGCCCACATATATTGGGATCCACTTGAAGTATGATTGAATGCATGGAAGGGAGGACCCATAGTGTCGGGGTCCCTCCATCGCACGTGTCCCCTTCTTTCTCTCTCTCTCTCCCTCTCTTTTACATTTTTTATGTGTGATGATGTGGCCATGTGGCCCACCCGGATGTACCCCACCTTGATGTATGTCTTATACACACCATCCAACCTTATGGTGGCCCACCTAGGCAGCACGTCTGTAGGTGGGGCCCACCTTAGATATGTGTTATATGCAAACCGTCCAGTGTTTAGGGATGCTGGATATGGCTTCACAGAGAAGTGTGAATGGACAGTGTGGTGTACTGACGAGCTAACAACAAAAATATTAGCTTGGTTCAAGGCCTTGGGGTGGGCCGCTCAGGAAGGTCCACCTTGAAGTATGGGTCTAATCCACGCTGTCCATTTCATTCCCCAGCTCATTTTAGACGTTATGCCGAAATATGAGGCAAATCTGATTTTCTGGCGAGCCATATCATCAAAAATAATAATTTTTACCGTTTAAATCTGTTATGGCCCACATTGATGTTTTTACACACCAAAACATGCCGAATATTGAGTTTGTTTGGTTTGTCTTGAGCTATAGAATCTGATGGGTGGAGTGGATCCACCTGATGCAGGCCCCACCCAGGAAAAACTTTTAAAAAACTAGTTTTAAAAAAGGTAGCAGGCGCTGCTACTGGCTACCAAGGAGAGGCAGGGACTGTGGGTCCCAGCCGTGGGCCCCACCATGATGTGTGTAGAACATCAACACTATGCATTTGGTGGGCCCCCTTCTAGCTATGGGCCCATTCTAAATATCAGCCATATAGACAGCTCAGGTGGCGCACATGGCAGGGAACACTGGGATTGAACGTTTACCATTGGAACCCTGTTTGGGGTCATAGAAGTTTTGGATCGTTATGAAATTTTTTTTTCCTCTCTATCCGGGTCTATGTGACCTTATTAACAGATTAGAAGGAAGATTAACGTTATGGTGGGCCCCATGTGGGACCCACTGTCGTTGTGTCTAGCCCACCCATCCTCACGCTTGGCAGTGATACGGCTGGTGTACCTCACTTCAGCTACATGGCTGGTGTACCTCACTTCAGCTACATAGCTGATGTAGTGGCGTCACCAAATTCTATGGGTCCACCAGTTTCATCCATGTTGTCCATCTGTGAGGGCCCACCTAGATGTATGTATTTTGTATTCACAACGTCCATTCACGTGGTCCCCATGTGATGTATGTGTTGTACCCAAGTTGTCCATTTGATAGACCCATTTGGAATGAGCCGGGCCAACCCCATTATGTGGTATATGAGGCCCAGGTGATGTATTTATGGACTATTTGGTGAGGCCTAATATGATGCATTTGGGGCCATTTGAGGAGGCCCGATGTGATATATATTGGCTCATGGGTGAGGCCCAATATGATATATTCAAGGCCCATTGTGATGTATTCAAGGCCCATGGGCTGAGTCCAAGTGGGGTGTATATAAGGTCCATTGCAATGTGTGATTCCACTGTGGTGTATATAATAATATTTATAGTGGGTCATGTCTTTGGAGCAATGATGGTTTGATGCCTACATTGTAAGAATAATGTTAGTTAAATGTCTGCATTGTAACTCTCCCTAGGGCCCATTGATAGGCCCATACTTGTTGTGTGTAGGCCATCTAGGCCCATCCTCGTTGGAAGAATAGTTCATTACCATTTAACATCCTTAATATAACTCCATGATTCATGCTTATACGCATCATATGTATGCTTGATATGAGGAGTGACTGATCATAGCATATGCCATTGGGTAGATTATTTATGAAACTCACTGATATGAGTTACCCACATGAGCGCGTGGTATGCGCAGGATTGCTGCATGACTGGACGATACGACTCATGCATCTCGCATATGTATGATATGATCATTGTACGCACTAGCGACATCAGGGTCGTGGCCTCCACAGGCATGTCGTGGATGGCTAGATGGGACACCAAAAAAGTTTAGTTCAAGCATCGGGACACTTTGAAAGTCTGTAGGTGAAAGTTCATAAACCTCTGAGGCCAGGAGATGCCCCAACGTCTAGACGAAGTGGATACATGAGTTCCTGAGTACCTAATACCAGTAAGTTGTGTCTCCCACTACGTTGTGGTCGGTTGGGAGGGGGTGTACCTTATCCACCCAAGTGAGGGGGCTGTAAGCTAGGCTGAGTTTGACCATCTCGCAAATGAGTCCGCTATCGACAAGCCGTGTAGTTATTGGTAGAATACTTGTCAGGTAGATAGTGTGGTCTCTTCCACCTACTAGGCTATGCGGTTAGGGAGGCAGCAGTCAGTGTGGAGTGTACTAGACCTCGGTGATGATCCCAGAGAGGAACCCTATTGATATGTGGACTTATTGAGCAGGAATTATATACTCATTCATTCATTCATTCACCATCCACTCAGACTGGTGGTGCACAACTATTTGTTATGTGTACCTTCGCATGGCCAGCATTTTAGTTGGGTGCATGATTAACCTGAGATTATGAGTTTACCAGATTGAGTCTGACTATTCAAATTTAGGTGTGGGACTAGTTTGGATAGAATTACCTTGTGATGGACCTTGTAGCCTGTGATACTACGTACTGTCATCCCGACCTCACACTCAAACTTGGTCATTTCATTCGCATTACATATTGGATCTCATCCGTGGCATATTTCATTTTAGATTGCTATGTTTTTGCACTTATATAGCTTAGGCGGACTTAACAGGATCTACATATTGCATTGCATCCAAAGTATATGATATTTGGCTCATTGTGTCATGGATTGTGTACTCTGATATTATATGACTCATGCACTTACCAATATATTTTCACTTACTCTAATATCGTATGATTCATGATCTTGTCAGTATTTCCGTTTATTCTGATGATGTATGATTTGTAGCCTTTTTTGTATACTTGGCACTTACCTTACACACATTTTCACCACCCTCTAAGCTTTCTATAAGCTTATGCACGATAGATGCATGCAGGTGGCATTAGGTTGCAGTAGCGTTGATCTTGGAGCATGCAACGGTATTCTGGAGCTTTGATATTTGACTTACGTATTTCTCTCTAAGCATTGTATTCAAATGTTTATATTAGTGGATATGTGATGATGATGTTGCCTTTTGATTTGGGTATACTTGTGGTTATGCTTCTTAGGAGATAACTACACATTGAAAAATCCTCCTTGTAGGATCCCAAGATCGGAATCTGGCGCATGCACGCTGTGAACCAAGAATGGGGTACTGCGGAGGCTATCGACACAGCTACCAGGAGTTTTGGTGAGCCTGATTTTCGAGTTTGGGGCATGACAACTATGCCCGGCTCACGACTCTTGGTTGCTCATCGGTCACTATGGGGAGGCTCGTCACCCCAACGTAAGTTGACAGCTCGAACACGGTGTCCCATACCACTATGCCCGGCTCACGAGACTTAGCAGATCGTGGTACCATGGTTAAAGTAGGCCTTTACATTGATAAGGGGTACCTTAAATTCAAGCAATAGTGTCCATACATGGTAAACATACAATAAGCCAATCAGTTTATTAGGCAAGTTCGATTGGTATGGGCATATGCTGACTTAATTGACATGGAGGGCATAAACACCCCTCGGGGCCTAACCATTGTCGACAATGGTCGTGCAACCTGGATTCATCGAGTATACCTAATGTGGCAAGACTAATTCGACCACCCGAACAGGGATTGTTACCAATTTCCTAGGCTATGTTGTAGCCCCAATCTTACTTAGATGCAGTAAAGAAACACATGTGATAATCATTTCAACATTTAACAAACAATCAAAATAAATTCCTCGTTTAAGCATTTAATCAAACACATTGATCATGTTTACCAAATACTTGCATTTTATCCATAAATTGTGTAGAGGCAAATATGTTTACATGAAAGAAACTATACATATAAATAAGGTAATTAAGAATCCTATCTTAATACACGTAATAAATACAAATCATCAACAATTTCTTGTTCAGATAGTACATCAAACACTTGGACTACTCTTCACCAAATATATAGACTAGGTTAGTTACAACATATATTTTAGTAATTCCTTATATGGAGATATCAACATGCATATAACGATGATTTATCCTTGGTCAGTAATTATGGCAAGCACAAATCATATTAAAATGCTCATTTAGACATTTCAACCAACACATGGAATGCATCTTCTGCTCAACACAGTTCATACATGTATATTATAACGAAATCGGCGTATCTAAGAGAATATGGCAGCAATCTAGTCAGGTATAAACCATTAAATGACATTGAAAGCATCGATAACCATAACCTAAGAATTTATAGTCCGTACCTTTCATCGAGATACTCAATTTGGACTTGGTTCAAACTCTACATGTCTGAAAAGTGGAACGTCGGGCACCTAAATGATGAAATAGGTTAGCTAGATTGACGAACAGTCAACCTGGATCTCTACAACGACATTAGGGTTAGGTTTTCTTACCAAAAATCATAACAGAAAGGGATTCGATAGTGCGACGGGGAGGTGATTTGGTGGGTGAAATCGTGGGAGAGGATTACTGCAGCAATCTCCCAAAATCCTTCTTCTCTCTTTCCTCTTTTCTCTTCTTTTCTCTCCTCTCTCCCTTAAGGTTTGGTGAAATTCGTATATGAAAGAGGTGGGGTGAAATAAGATTTATTTATAAGTCTAGAAGGGATGCAAATGACCTCAAGGCTACCATATACATGGTTTATACCCTTTGGGCAACTATTTTTGACAAATGGGGCTAATAGGGAGGCACACTACCCACCTACGTCATAGGGTATGTTCTATGACAATGGATCTATGACAAGACATGATTTTGGTGTGATCGGATAGGCTGATGATCCGTGGAGGACCTATGTCAAATCAACGGCCATACTTACTCGATCGAGGCCACAGTTATACGGATATGTGCAGGGAAATTTTCTTTTCCAATTGGTGAAGTTTGGTCAAAAAATGATGGTCCAAAATTCTCAATTTCACATGAGAGTGAGCGGCCCAATTCGCTTAAGTTTCATTTCATTTTCTAAAGATATTCTTGTTTCTCACGCACTTCACTCAGCGCTCAAATTGGACGTTTCTGGACACCATTTGTACTTGATTCACGCGATAGTTGTCAAGCCCAGTAGAACAGATATAGTCATATAGTTTCGCAATCATCGGACCCTCGACGTGCGGTCCAGGTCTGGTACGAAGTTCCAAAATACTCACAAGAGCGACAAGCTCTTGGAATTTCTCCTAGGTCTTTAAGTGAGGTTGAGTCAGTGGTTTTATTGGTTTTAAGCCTTCTCATTTGTGGATATAGTGGCCCAACCTAAATCCACCTATTATTTAGTTTAGTACTTAACTAAATTCAACTTAAATTATGACAGGATACGGTCCTTAGGTGGTTTTGCCTGAGGTGGTACTCGGGTCCTTGTACAGATTTTTTTGAGACGTTACAATCTAACCCCCTTAAAGAAAATTTTTGTCCTCGAAATTAGTACCTTTACGTATTCCTCGAGGATTTGACAGTAGTTCTTATGGACTTCAGCTTTCGTTTCCCAAGTAATTTCCTCCTCGGTGTGGTGTGTTCATATCACTTTCACGAGTTAGATAACTTTGCTGCGCAGCACTTGTTCCTTCCTATTTAGAACACGCGTGGGCCGTAATACATAAGTAACATCTTCACTTAGTTGCACTTGCTCCCACTTGATAATATGGGTAGGGTCAAGAACATACTTCTTCAGCATCGATACATGTAATATGTTGAGCACGCTTGCGAGTGGTGTGGGAAAGGCTAGACGGTATGCTACCACAGCCACTTGGTCCAAAATCTATAATGGGTCAATGAATCTCGGCGTGAGTTTTCCCTTCCTGCCAAAATGAAGTAATCCTTTCATTGAAAAAACTTTAAGGAATACATGGTCCCCAACTTTGAATTTTTACTGTCTCAGTCTCATATCAGTGTAACTTTTCTGCCTACTTTAGATCATAAGGTGTCGATGCCTGATAATATCGATCTTCTCAGAGGTCGCATGAACTAGGCCTAGGCCAACCAAGCTCTTCTCGCCAACTTCTGCCCAACAATGTGGAGCTCGACATAGGTGTCATATAAAGTTTCATAGGGAGCCATGCCAATGCTTGCTTGGAAGCTGTTGTTACAAGTAAACTCGGTATAAGGGAGAAAATCATCTCAGCTATCCTTAAAGTCAAGTACGCATGCTTGTAACATGTCCTCAAGTATTTGATTTACCCATTCCATCTTCCCATCAGTCTGTGGGTGGAATGCAGTACAGAACTTCAGTTCCACTCCCATTACTTCTTGGATTCGAGTCAAGAAAATAGACGTGAATCATGTGTCTCAGTCCAACACAATCTCTATTGGAACCCCATGTAATTTTACTATCTCCTTAATGTACAGCTTGGCTAAATCATCTGTCGAATTAAAAACTCTAATCGGGAGGAAATATGTTGATTTTGTCAACCAGTCTACAATCACCCATATGGAGTCCTGTTCGTAACCCGGAAATGAAATTCATAGATATGAAATCCTACTTAGCTATGGGCATGGGCTAAACTAAACCAGGGGGTCGACAGTGCTCGGCCTTGACTTGTTGGCACGTGAGGCATCAGGACACAAAACTGCTATTTGGGCCTTCATGTTGTCCCACCAGTATAAACGCTTCACATCTCGATACATCTTAGTACTACCTGGATGCATTACCAACTTTGAATTGTGGGTGGCCTCTAGGACTTCTCTCCTCAAGTCGTGACGGTTTGGAACGCATAGGCATCCATGATACTGCAAACCTCCATCTAAGCCAATCTTCCATTCTGATTCTTCACTGTCACTTTCACACTCTCTCATCTTCACTAACAACTTATCTTCTTTCTGAGCCACAATGATTCGGTCGTCAATAAGTGGTTGCACATGGAAGTGTGCGACGCTCTTGAATGGCTCCTCCACCGTCAACTTCTATTCAAAATCTCACACAAACTCCACCATATTCCACTCTCATATCATTAGTGGGGCTGTAAATTCTATAGTTTTCTTACGGCTCAATGCATCGGCCATATAAAACCCAAATCTAACAAACCATCAATCTACTTCCTCAGTTCCTCCATTTCACATGGAGGCATGCGGTACGTCGATAATGACATAAGCGTCGCACTTGGCACAAGGTCGATGGTAAAGTCGATCTCGCACTGAGGAGGTAGTCTGGGGATCATTCTAAACACGTCTGTGAAATCTTGAACTACTGGCATGTCCCCAAGTGACGAACCATCACAATTTTCCAATAGGGAAGCATAACAACTAATGCAGTAGGGCCAACTGACCAAAACTGGGAAGGTGAAGGTCATGCCCTTAGACCCATGGGCTGTCACGAATCTGGTCTCACAGTCAATTTCTGCCTTCATTTCGGTGAGCCAATCCATGCTGAGGATGACATCGTAATGATATATCTTTGTGACAATTAAGTTAATGCCCACCATTCAGCTTCCTAAGTCTATCGACAACTCTTACAAAGTTAGTGGCATCTAAGAAGGTTCCTACTATGGTGATGACTCTCACCCTAACCATAGGAGTAGTGTCCAACCCTAATCGCTTGACTGTAGAACATGCTACCATAGAAATAGTGGACCCGGTGTCCACCAATAGGAATACAGGTATAACTTAGATGGGGGTAATGACTTTAAAGGCTAGTGGTACTACAATCGCGGATTCAAACATTTCGTCAGCGAGGGAATGTACACGACCTTGTTGCGGGCGGTTAGGTGGCGCTATCATAACTCATTGACGCGACCTATTTTAGGATATAGGTGGTCGATTGTACGGTTACCCCGGTGTTACAGATCGTAGAGGTGGAACCGAACTAGCATGTAGTGGTTGGCGGTTGACCCTTTGGGTCTTGGTCTAAGAGAGTCCTTTTAATTTGTGTCCAAGGTAGGGGTTAATAAATATCATAATATGCTTATGGTCAAAGATCGTCCTAAAAAGGTTTCTAATAATATAAAATTTTATATGTATATCACCATTTCGATCTTATAACTAGTAGGTTATGAACAGACTGTACTTCAGTTTCATTAACTTCAAGAGGGAAGGAAGGATCGAGAATTCTAAAATATTTCAGAGGTTTGGAATGTTAGCAACATAAGGCCACGGAAAAGGAAAAAGGAGGGACATCTCCTTGACACGGTATGAACCTTGAATTCACAAGATAAAAGAAACTTATAATATTTTACTGCAGTCCGCCTCTAACATGAGCTTACAGAGTATTAAACTATGAAACTCAATCCTATTCAAGGGTCCTAATTTAATTGCACAAAAATAACTTAAATAAATATATATGTATAATAAAATTTAACCACAGGATGATTCTTATAATGATTATAAATAATTTCAAAATAGACACCAAATACTAAACTTTAACATGAAAAGATATGAATAGTCTATTGGCAATTTGAAGCTTAGAAATTTTTAGTTTCAACCCTTCTATTACTTATAACATATTTATCACCTTTAGTTACCATATTATTTTTATAATTTTTATAATAATCCATTGTTAAGCTTACTTTTATTTAACAAAATTTTGTTTCATTTGAAGTTCCATAAAAATTATAAAAAATCGAGAAGTACTAATTGTACAAGACCAACGATTTTCTATATCATTCCATAATGTCTTTATTCCTCATAACATTTTCTATATTTTTAGCTGGTGAAATATTTTTTAAATTTTTATAGGGTTTATCATTAAGTTTAAAGTCATCCCACAAAATTTTAGTTCATTTGGAGTTGTAGAAAAATTATTAAAATTCTAGAAGTTGGATAGTTGTCAAAACATCCTATATTTAACTATATTAAAAGTTTTATTTTATTTTTCACTTATTTTTATATGAACCTAGACTTAACAAAGCTTCAATCTAGATTTTGAATCACCTAAATCGGAGTTATATTGAGGGAGATATGACTTTTTAAAGTTGGTCAAAATATATAGAAAATCGCAGAAATCCGACGGTGCCGCCGTGGTCGGCTGGGGGTTACGGCGGTGCGCCGCCAATCAGGTGGTGCCATCACGCCCCCTAGTAGTCCTAGTGGGGGTTCTGCCACTAAATTTTTGAAATGAGTGTATTTCTCAATCTAGAATAAGTTAATTGACGTGTCATATTTGATTTTGGGGTTAGAGAAGCTGCTTTATCCAAATAAACTAGCTATTTTATGAAATTTCATAATTTTAATAGTTAAAAGTCAATTCTATTTATATTTTTACTATTTATAGTAAATTTTAGTTTAATTATAGTTCTTCATCCTTTGAGCTTTATGATTTATGTCTAATATGAAAGTACCTATAAAGATTTGAAGAATAACGTGGTGAAAGGTGAGAATTTTGAAGGAGATGTGTTGGAAAGTGATCTTAGACTTATTAGCTATTTGCCCCAAGTCCCACTGTACTTTGGTCATAGGTGACTTAGGCCATTGCACATGATCTGAGTCCCCCAGTTATACGTTGTGTGCTAAATCACAATATTTGGGTCTCGCCTGTTGGCGAAACATTGGGTTCATAATGTCGTCTCTAAATTCCATTGGCCCTTCCTAAGTTAGAGTGTGTCAGAGTACATCGTGTTACGTATAATCCTAGGTCCAGTTTAAACTAAATCATGCTCTGATACCAACTTGTAACACCCTAAAATTTTAAGGGTCGAGAAAAACTACACTCCCGAGATCTAGAACATCACTAATGTAGTATGGATGATGATGTTCAGATTTCATCCATATTAATGAGTTAAGTATGCGTGAGATTATACTAAAGCAAAATATCATACTGTGGATATAATTAAATTAAGCAAGCGGAAGTCTGAAACATATATATTTAAGCATGTAAGTGTTTCACAACCTCCAGAGTATAAGTATGTAACCAGGCTCAATATATACATGTACTATTTCAAAAAAAACAAAATGTGGAAAAGTAGATGTGTCCAACTAAGCCAAATATCCCTATAGTCCCTACGCATCGGCACGAGGTCTACGTAGACCTGCCCGAGAGCTAAAAGTAAGAGAACTCCTCCTCATCCATAAAGTCCCACTCCGTTGCATAGACTTCATCAACACCTGCATCTAAACTAGAGTCTGGTTAGTGTTTTAAAACACCATCCCAGAGTGGGAATGAGTGGCCAACTCAGTGGTACTATAAGATAAAAGTTAACATGTTATCAAGTCAATCAAGAAGTAATGACAAAGCAACATAATAATCACTTCTTAACTACTCTTGTTAATGTAGGAATGAAATGAAAATAATGATGTATGCCCTCGCATCAAAGCTCCCTCACAAGAGACTCTGACAACCTATTTCGCATATGACATCACTAACCTCCGTGCAAACTTCATTGCCTTTAAAGCACATCCTAACTAATGCAATGCGATGCATGGTCATGTTAGCCGAGTGCTTAATTTAGCTTATTTATACAACAGATTTGGGAAGATGGGGTATCTCCTCTTATATCATTAACCCAAACTGAAGGATCCATTTAGGTTCGTCACTCCTAGTTAGGCACATACGATAGGAAAGTTATAGGGCATCACTCCTACTGAAAAGCAGTCGATAGGAAAATTTAAGAGTTTATACTCACAGTCACTATGGGAGGCTCGTCACCTTAACATAGGCTAACAGCTCGAACACGGTGTCCCATACCTCCATGCCTGACTCACAAGTCTTGGTTGCTCACTAGTCACTATGGGGAGGCTCATCACCCCAGGGTAGGCCGACAGATCGAACCTGGTCTCTCATGAGTCTTAGCGGATCATGGTATGATGGTTAAAGTGGGCCTTTACATTGGTAAGGGGTAACTTAGATTTAAGCAGTAGTGTCCATACATGGAAAACACACAATAGGCCAATCGGTTTGTTAGATAAGTTTGATTGGTACGGGTACACACTGACTTAATCGACATGGAGCGCATAAGCACCCCTTGTGGCCTAACCACTGTCAACAATTGTTGTGCGACCCAGATTCATCGAGTATACCTAATGTGGCGAGACTAATTCGACCACCCGAACAGGGACTATTACCAATTACCTGGGCTACGTTGTAACCCCAATCTCACTTAGATGTAGTAAAGAAACACATGTGATAGTCATTTCAGCATTTAACAAATAATCCAAATAAATTTCTCATTTGAGCATTTCATCAAAAACTTACATTTTATCCATAAATTGCGTAGAGGCAAATATGTTTACATGAAAGAAACTATACATATGAATGAGGTAATTAAGAATCCTATCTTAATACCCGTAATAAATACAAATCATCAACAATTTCTCATTCAGATAGTACATCAAACACTTGGCCTACACTTCAATAAATATATAGACTAGGTTAGTTACCACATATATTTTAGTAATTCCTTATAGGGAGAGATCAGCATGCTTATAACAATGATTAATCCAATCAGTAATTATGGCAAGCACAAATATTCAAATGCTCATTCAAACATTTCAACAAACACATGGAATGCATCTTTTGCTCAACATAGTTCATACATGTATATTATACTGAAATCGACATATCTAAGACAATACGACAGTTATCAAGTTAGTTATAAATCATTAGCTGACATTGAAAGCATTGATAATCATAAACTTCGCGTTTATAGTCCGCACCTTTCTTCAAGATGCTCGATTCAGACTCGGTTCAAACTTCACATTTCCAAAAAATGGAACATCGGGCACCTAAATGACGAAATCGGTTAGCTAGATTGATGAACAGTCAACCTGGATCTCTACAACGACATTAGGGTTAGGTTTTCTTACCTAAAATTACAACCAAAATGGAGTCGGTAGTGCGATGGGGAGGTGATTTGGTGCGTGGAATCGTGGGAGAGGATTACTGCAGCAATCTTCCAAAATCCTTCTTCTCTCTTTCCTCTTTTCTCTTCTTTTCTCTCCTCTCTCCCTTAGGGTTTGGTGAAATTCTTATATGAGAGAGGTGGGGTGAAGTAAGGACTATTTATAAGCCCAGAAGTGATGCAAATGGCCCTACGGCCACCATAAACATTGTTTTTACCCTTTGGGCGACTGTTTTTAACAAACTGAGCTGATAGGGAGGCCCACAACCCACCTATGTTGTAGGGTATGTTCTTTGACAATGGATCCATGTCAGGACATGATTTCGATTTGATCGGATAGGCTGATGGTCCATGGAGAACCTGTGTCAAATCAATGGTCATACTTACTCGATCAGGGCCACAGTTATACGGATATGTGGAGGGAAATTTTCTTTTTCCATGGGCGAAGTTTGGTCAGAAATTGACGGTCCAAAATCCTCAATTTCGTGTGAGAGTGAACGGCTTAATTCACTTAAGTTTCATTTCATTTTCTAAAGATATTCGCATTTGTAACACACTTCACTCAACGCTGAAATTGGACATTTCTGAACACCATCTGGGCTTGATTCCCGCCATGATTGTCAAGCCTAGTAGGATGGACATAGTTCTATAATTTCTCGGTCATCAGAACCTCAACGTGTGGTCTAGGTTCGATAAAGAGTTCCAATGTACTCGCGAGAGCAACTAGCTCTTGGTATTTCTCCTATGTCTTTAAGTGACGTTGAGTCAATGGTATTACTAGTTTAAGGCCTTCTCATTTGTGGAAATAGTGGCCCGAGCTAAATTCACTAATTATTTAGTTTAGTACTTAACTAAATTCTGCCTAAATTATGACAGGATACGGTCCTTAGGTGGTTCTGCCTGAGGTAGTACTCGGGTCCTTGTACGGATTTTTCTGAGACGTTACAGAAAAAATGACCAAATTAATACTTAATCAAAATTTTAAAATGGGGAGTGTCGATAAAATTATATTTATCAAAAAATGTAATGAAGACATTGATTGTTCATATATATGTAAATGTTATTATTTATGGATAAACTTGTACTAACCTCTCCTCTAAGTTTGTAGATTTAATGAAGTCAGAATTTGAAATGAGTATAGTTGGTGGACTAAAAATAGCTCAAAAATGGAATATTTATCTCTCAAACCAAATATGTTATGAATCTAGTAAAAATATTTGGTTTTGAGAATGGTAAAAATTTTTAGGCACCCTTTGTAAGACCCTAACCCAAGTGTGCACGTCTTTCCTTTAAGTCTCGCGGTCCTACCGGTCGAATTCTGGCGACCTGCGACCTATGGGTAGTGTTTGTAGTTGTCTTTGAGTTCGGTCACGTAGACCCGACTCAGATTGACCAAAAACCTATGCCATTACATCCGCATCGGCACCGTGGTTCCAATGCCGCGTCCCGTGCGTAATTCCAACGTGTACATCTCAAGTTATGGGCAACGTTCAATATGGACCCTTGATCTATGGATGGTGGACCCCACCCGCACGTTCTCCAATGTAATTATGCTGCCTAAGCTAGATTTATTCAAAAACCCTACTACCTAAGCATTGTTTGTATCACCATAGGCCCTCATGGTTACTTTCTTTACCCTAGGTAAGAGAAGTAATCATGACATAGCTTAAAACTCTCTCTCTCTCTCTCTCTCTCTCTCTCTCTCTCTCTCTCTCTCTCTCTCTCTCTCTCTCTCTCTTTTCCTCTCATTTCTCTCTACTCCTTCCTCTCTCCCCTCCTTAGAAACCCTCCAATGTCCCCTTCTCCCCCATTTTTCTAGAACATTCTCTCCTAAATATCTCGCCATCTATCCCTTCTCATCTCATTTCAACCATTGGTTTATGTTTCTTGGAGTCTCTTGATGAATTCCTTTTAAGGTTGATCCCTATGTGGGTGCTCCTTTAAGATAAGAATCTGATTTCTATGGCTTATATCTTCTTCTTTCTTTCATGAGGGAGGTTTAAGACCCACCAATTAATGATGGAGATCCTACACAATCACATGGGTGTGGCCAACGGCCCACCATGTGCATGCATGATCCATGTATGGGGCCTTTCTCTATAGACCTCATCATGGTCATTTTTCTTTATATCATGGCATGATTGGGTCATCTAGACCTTAAAACTTCGGTGGGGATGGCATCCCCACTATAGATTTTGATTATAGGCCCATGCATGTTTAAGATCTATATTGTACTCGTAAATCTATGCATGATGTATGGTTGTGATTGATCTAGAAGGGCTCATAGTGGTGGCGTCCTTCTTATAGAAGGATATTTATTTTTTTCCTTGTAGATGACCTCTGATCATGTGTATGTGGCCCACCTTGTGGACCAACAAAAATCCAGACTGTCCATGGAGGATAGACGATCATGACAGTCCACCTTAGACATGTGGCCCCAAAAATCCACCTAAACGGGGCATATGTAAGCGGTTTTTGTTATTGGGGAAGGTCTGGATATTTGTGGGACCCACTGGGGTGGTCCATCCCATGATTTTCTAGGATTAAATCCCATTTTAAATAATGTTTATATCTAATTCTTTTCAGTTATATGTTGCTGCCTAGAACTGTCTTGACAGATTTTTGGGATCACTTAAGGACAGATTTTGGGGCTTTTGGTGGGGATGTTTGTACCAAGTAATATATTAATTTTTAAGGTGTATGTCCCACCTATAAGCATGCCAATTTTTAGCCTCAACTGTTCTCATTTGGTTATCTAAAAGAGTGGGTCAATATGGGTATGTTGCTAGATTTTCCGCTGTAAATTCCAGCAACATTGTCTCACATAAAACCATAATTTAAAAATATTTTCCCTGATAGTGGGTCATCTTTATGGACTTTAACTTGTTTTACACATGGTGAGGGACCTTGTTACTAAATTTTCATATTTTTATAGGCCTTGAACCCACTCCATTGGGGTGCCCAAAGTTGGTATAGCAACATACATTGCTGGATTTTCTGCTGTAAATTCCAGCAACATTACAGTCTAAAAAACTTAAAATATAAAATATTTTTTGAATAGATGGGCCACTTTGTTGACCCTATCTTGTAATATACATATGTGGGGATGTTAAAATTATTTTTTCCAAAATTTTTGAGACCTTCGACCCACCCCATTAGGTGCTCAAAACAGGGTCAGTCATAATTATGCACTAACCAGATTTTTGGATAGCCTATTTTCTTTTAATCTAAAATTTTCTTTTAATTTATAAAAATAATTTCCTAACTTAAAAATACTTTCCTATCATGGCCCACCCATGATAGGACCCACCTACAAATTTTCAGGCCCAATAGACCTCTGTGTGATTTATGGCGAGCGCTGGACCAGCCCACCAAGCTGGACGCCCAAGGCTCGGATGTCTAGCATGGGCTGGCCCCACCACTTTTTGTGGCCCACCATGATGTATATTTTCTCCCCCTGGCCTTCCTTTGTGTGGCCCTATTATTTATATTTCATCTAAGTGTGGAGTACATGTGGTGGGGTCCTCCTTTTGCTAACACATGGGCTGGGAGTCCAGCCCGTTGGGATTCCCCTTGTGGACTACCTGCTGGACTTTGGTCCAACAGTGTGGCCCACCTAATTCCTGGTATAATGTAATGTATTCCTATGTAGTGGAGCCCTCTGACTTGATGATTATACTACTTGGATTCATGTCCTAACCAAATGGATCATCTTCTGGGCTCCAACAGGCCCATAAACCTGTTAGGATAAAAAATCCAGCAATATATTATTAAAATGCTTGGCCTTTGGACTGATATTTTTAGGATTGGAGCCCACCACATTGTGGCCATTTAAAAGGAATAAATCATACTTTAAATCACGTAATTCTTGGGCTTAATTAATGCATTTCTAAAGGCCCACTATAGTTGGATGTTAATGGACCCATGTATGTAACTAGTTGTTAGATTCTTTAGGCCCATAAAGGGCTAGAACTTTCTAGGTAGGCCCCTTGGACCGTTGGGCCATTTTTACCATATCATTGTAATGGTTTCTGGGCCAGATTACTTAAATGGTTAGGCCCTTTGTTTCCCACCAAATCAACACTATGCTTGGGCCGAGTTGTAGGCCCAACTCACTCGACTCATACATGTGAATTGCCTGTGTGGTTGGAGTGATGGGTTGCCCACTAGGCCCACCACAATATATGGATTAATGACCCTTATGATTGGGCCCAAACCTTGTTTATGGGCCCATGATATTACATATGGGTCGGGCTATGTGTGTTGCCGACTAGACCTATGCATTGCTATAGGCCTTGGGCCTTGATCTGTGATTGATTAGATATGGGTTACCTTTTCGAGACCAGTTGTGGTTAGATGTCCACATTGGTGGCCCTAAGGTAAGACCATGGGTTTCTATGGGTGGTTAAAGGCCCATCATAGACCCTTGGTAGAACCGTTCATCTATTTAGGCCCATGTTATTGTTCTCCTTAGCCTTGTGGGTTACCGCAAACTATTGGGCCCCCACTAGAGGATGACTCCTTAGATAATTTGTCTAAGTGCCTAGACTTAATCCCTCCTTGGAAAGGAGGGGTATACTACGACATCATCACCGTATGACACACCTAGTTCATCCTCATGACCCATGTGCATCATTTTTTGATCTAATTGCATTGTGTGTGGTCATTGGGCAGATGTGATAGTTTCCTAGAGGGATGGAGTTTCCCCTCTTGTGCATGTTAAGTGCTTGGAGCTTATGCACGATTGGTGTGCACGACTCATGCATCCGTCATTGCATTTCATGGATATTATTTACCCTTGCTTCATCAGGGTCGATGCCTCCACTGATATATCATGGGTGGTCGTTTATGGATACCAGAAATACTATTCGAGCATTTGGGGTGAATAGGATGCCCATGGGTGAAAGCCCCTAAACCTTCAAGGTACCTAGAAGATGCCTCAACGTCATGACCGAGTGGAAATCATGAGCGCATGAGTACCTTACACCGTTAGGCCGCATCTCCCACTTTCGTATAGTCTGTTAAGAGAGGATGTGACCATATTCGCTTGAGTGAGTGGGCATTGCTAGGCTAAGCTTGACCAGCTCGTGAATGGGTCTACTACTATCGAGCCTCATTGGTGATTGGCTTTCCATAAGCGGGTAGTGAGGTCTCCTACGCTCGTTTAACTGTGCGGGTCTGTAAAGCGGCAGTCATCCAGTAGTGTACTTGAACCCGGTGATTTTCTTATGATGGAACTATACTTGATATCTGGATTGGATATGAGGACTGACATTACTTCACATTGTATTAGCATTGGCTCTATAAGCCTCATGTTACATTGCCTTGGCATGACATCTACTACTCATGTATTACATTGCATAGCCTTGGTACGGCTTACTGCATTTATAGTTAGCCTTTGTACGGATAGTGGCATTGGTATTATTCATGTTTCCTTCTGCATTCTCCCCTATCTTCTTCTGAGCACCATTGTCACACACCTTACACTGCCCTCTAAGCTTTTTATAAGCTTATGCACGATTAATGTGTGCAGGAGATCCTAAGTCAGCGCAGTAGTGGAGGAGCCCTCAATTTGGTTGACGCGATCTGAGGACCTGTTGCAAACTTTTCCTTTTCCTTCTTTCTATATTATGTATTTCCTTTTGAGCCCTGTACCTATAAAGTTTAAATTCATAGTGGATTTTGTGGTGTGTTCCTAGGTTTATTTCTGAGATTTACTTGTTATGATCTTGGGTATGCTCAATTTGGTTTGGGATTGTGATATGGAAATCCTCCTTGTATGATCTCAGGATTAGAATCTTGCCTCAGGAGTCGAGAATGGGGCACTACGGAGGTTATTGTGGCTGGTATCAGTTATCGGGTTCCTTGTGGGTCCGGTCACCAAGTCTAGGGTGCGACACCCATGGGTACAACACTCAAACTATCTAAAGATGATTCAGGTAAAAGTGTTGACCCTTGAGTTACTGTAGCATGATTGGTAGTCTATTGTATTTAACTACCAGCAGACCTGATATTTCCTTCAGCGTAGGCATGTGCTAGATATCAATCTAAGCCTAAAGAATCTCATTTGTCTACAGCTAAAAGAATAATCAGATATGTTGCTAGCATGGTTAAATTAGGCTTATGGTATACTCATGATACATCATTACAAATTGCTAGATATACTGATGTTGATTGGTCAAGTAATGTTAATGACAGAAAATCCACAAGTGGTGGATGCTTTTACATTGGAAATTGCCTTATTTCTTGGAAGAGCGAGAAGAAAAATTTAGTATCATTATCCACCGCAGAAGCTGAATAAATTGTGGAAGGGAATTCATGCAGGCAACTAATGTGGATGAAACGTATGTTAGCAGACTATGGTATTGATCAAGATACCATGAATCTACACTGTAACAATATCAATGCTATAAATATATCCAAAAATCCTATTCAACATTTTGCACAAAACACAAAGCACATCATGATACGATATCATTATATTCGAGAATTAGTTAAAAATAAGACTATCATGCTAGAATACATTAATACTGAGAAACAACTTGCAGACATTCAGACAAAACCACTAAACAGTGTTAAATTCTCCAATCTAAAAAATGATATTGGATAATGTTGTATTACTTGATTCTTCCTTTATTACAATTTGTTTATTATTATTTTTTTATTTTCTTATATATATATTTGCATAAAAAGAAAAATATAAAAAATAAAATTTTTGGGGATTTTTCAGCCAGCCCATTACTGATCGACCAGTTCGACCAGTCGAGTACCCACTCGAGCTAGCCAAATCAGGTGCGCATTGAACAAAAATGAAGAAAAACCCTAAATTGCTCATTTCCACTTCATCTTCTTTGACTCGCTGGTGCTTCCTTTGGCTAACCCATTTCCTTAGCCTCCTTGTAAGTGGTTTATTTGTTATTTCCATCTAGATTTAAGTTTTTGGTTATGCTTTATTTGTGAATCCTGCAATTTCTTAGAATCTAGAACCTTCATTTTAGTGGGTTTTCTTTAAAAAATATGATCTACTCAAACCCATCACACACTTTTTTATTCTTTGTTCATTTTCTTTCATGGAACATCGGATTAAATGTACCCTTCATAGACCACATTCTGGTTCCTTATTCCAATCTTTTCCTCAGGTTGTGCGGTCCATACGCGCACCAGAGGATGATCTGGAGAATGTATAGGATTTTCGCTCTCAGAGCAACATTATTCAACGATTAGTTAATCTTGATCATATCGCTCAATATGGTCTATTTAATCTTCTCTTCGAGGTAGGATGTGAGAAAATTCTAAAACGGGGTGGGGCAACTTATCGTTCCATTGTACACAGGATGTATGCATCCATAAATGAAGTTTTTTCCAATAATATATCATTTAATATTCAATTTATGGAAGAAGCTATCACCATAACACCCTCCATCATATCATTCTTATGGACATTGAGATGGTGGATGACGGATTACCTATCACACCTCTTTTTGAGATATATACACTTCAGAAAGAACTACCATTACCTAGTTGTTATGTGGATTTAACACCAAATGAAGGTTCGGTAACTCTATCCCCACTTATAATTTATTTCCAAAATACCGCCTTCTTTATACCACTTTACATCTAATGTTTATCCAAGATCTGGGAATAAGACTGATCTTACTCCCTTCATGATGCGTATTATGCATTTTGTTGGATCTGGTATTCGCATTTATCCTCCTCCCTTAATATCTCATTAAATTATGTATGAGGGGAGTAAGATGGTTGCATCGTCCTCCTCTGGTTTCGATTGATATTTTTTATGATCTGTGATAACTTTTATTCTTTCTTTAGATTACATGCATTCTTGAATGGCTTTCCCTTATGCACGTTTGGATATTAATCTTTATGTAGCTTAATGACCTCATATCCTTATTTTATATGATCTTATCCTTGATATTTATGTTGCATACATCATTTAATTCTTTCTTCCTTTGTCAACTTCTGACAAAGAGGGGGGGGGGGGCGGAATTAGTTATGGATATATGAGAACAACTCCACAAAACAATGGAATGAATATCTGAGCACATCACTTGCATGCATGAATTCTATAGAATTATATTCTTTTTTACATGTGATAAAGTATTAGATTGTATAGAAACATATTCTATGTGACTAAGTGCTTAGAGGGATTGTGAATGCTTGTTCTAAGGGGGAGCATTATGATCATCAAGATATGGTATCGCCGGTGGTGTACAGATGTTCTTTTGATCCAGAGCTCATATTAGTATGATAAGTCTATGAGATGTTATAATATTTTATCATGAGTTGTATATGATTGTGTTTTCTCACGAAATTGACAAAGGGAAAGATCGTAAGTCCTTATACTTAAGGACAATTAGGATTATTAAATTTTGTAGTCCTGAAAGGATCATAAGCACTCATGAATATACTCTTCAACAACTCATGAAGAACTTGTAAAGACTTTATCAACATCTCAAGCTTTAAAATCTTTACATGGTTCGAAGATCGGAACACTTTGTATATGTCAACCATCGAGTGGTACAACCTTAGATTAGCCCTAGGTTAGGTGTATTTCACATGATATCACGATAACATATGATTCTAAGTAAAATACAGTGGAATTAGGCTAGCCCGACCTTAAGTTCGGCTAGCCTAACTACCTTCGGCTAACCTAAAATAATTCGGGCAAGCATACAACAAGAAAGATCTTTTTTGAAGAAATTCAGCCAGCCCAACTTGTCTACTCGGCTAGCTCGAAGTATGTTCAATCAACTTTGCAGAAAGATTAGATTGCAGATATAATGGAGATTCAGTCAATCGAAACATGTATTTAGCCAGCCGAATTTTTGAAAGATTTTATTCTAGGAAATTTGAAGATCCATCAGAACGCAATCCTTAGAATTTGGCCAGCCAAATCTAAAATCGGGCCAGTCGAATTTCCAAGTCCATTACTTATAAATAGAGATTTTCTCACACTCATTAAGAACACGAAAATTAGAGATCTATCTTCTCAAGAAAAGAGTGAAAGTCCAAGCCTCCTTAAGCTATTTGTGCGGTAATTCTTATATTTCATTTAACTTATTCCATTCTCTTTCTCAAGTTATTTTAATCCTTTTTAATAGAGTAATCCATACTCGAGAATTAGAGAATTGAATTTACAACACTAAGGTATTTTTTTTTTACTTTGAAAACATATTAAATCCCCATATTCTTTTTTGGGTTAAACACATATACAGCTTTATCAATAACCCAAGAAAGAAGATCACTGCAATCAAACTACAGCTACGTCTTTGACTCGCCAATTGAAGATAAGTATTATATTAACTGTATTTCATTTTGGATTTTTTTGAGATTAGCCCAAAAATCTCAACGAGTTATTTTGTGGTGAGCCCATGAAAATCACATAGAAGGATTTTGTTGTAATAGCCCGTGAAAATCACAGAGAATTTTATTGTGATATCACATGAAAATCACAAAGAGGGGTTTGTTGTGATAGCCCATGAAAATCACAAGAACTATATAAGGTTGTTAAGGTGATCTTGTGAAAACTTTGAAATAGTGAAAGCGATAATTACGAGGGTAGTAATTTTGGGAGTGCAGTAGGTGTGGAGTTAAGCACTGAACCACTATAATTCCTTGTGCATTGTGGTGATTTTTTAATTCTTTATTTGATTTCCTTGTGATTGATTGTCTCTTGCTAAGTTTGATATTTTGATCTCAAAGACGTCGTGAAATAAGGTTATCTTGCCTAAATATTTTAGGTGAAGGTTGTCCAACGAACTATTTGGAATCAAGATGTCACTATTTGGAATTAAGATGTCAATACTCTAAGAAATTGAGAGTATTTATTTTATTATTCCACATTATATTAAAATATTTTGTATTGTCCTATTCACCCCCCCTCCAGGACATGTAGAACTCGTACTTTCAATAGTTATTCTTAATGCTTATTTTACTTTGATTCAAGTTATTTGGTTTGAATGTTGAACAATTCATTGATTTTTAATTTGAATGAAGAATTATTCCTAGTTTATTTTGATCAATTGTCAACTTGGGGCACATTGAATGCTAAGGAAAGATAAGAATAGTTTCTTATCTATTTTGTAAAGAATTAATCTGTAAAATTCACTAATCTATCGTAGACTCTGGGAACATTAGATATGTTGAATTACCTGTAATTAATACTTTGGTGCATGATGTGGGAACCAATTCAATTAAAGTTTAAATTTCTTTTAATACATGTATGATGGTTTAATTAAATTATCTTCCGATGGGATAAGATAGGACTTCAATTCCAATTGATTTATCCATTGAATCAGTAAATTGAATATTGAGATTTCTATTAATGGATTAATAAATCCTTAGTCTTTTATTTATTTATTTTTACTTTTAACTCATTTGTTGGATTAAAAACTCAAAAAAACTGTTAGACTTAGATTAGTTATAGGCTGTGTTCCTCATTCCTTATGGATTCAACCTTGATCTCATAGAATTATTACTACTTCACAACCCTACAATTGGGGTTCATGAATAATTTTTGGCCCCATTGCCGGGGAGGGACATTGAACACAATTAGGTTTAGGTTTTTTAGGTTTGATTTTTGTTTCAAGTTAGATTTTTCCAGTTTTTTTTTATTTTGTGAAATTTTCTTACCTAAGGTTTTTAGAATTTTCTAATTTTTAAGACTTATCTTATTTTTTCTAACATTACTAATATTGTTTATTCTTTGTTTTCTATATGATTTTCACGCTAGTCCCTCTCTTCTGGTAACATCCTTCCTTACTCCATCTACTTACTTTTCTTATTGTCGTAAGATTTTTACGTAGAATATTTTTATTAGGGGTTCGCCAAATTCATACAAGAGTGGACACGTGAATACTCTAATCAACTTTTAAGAGATGAGAGATTGATTAAAGGGTTGTCTGATCATTATGTTAGGAAATGCCTTTGTCTTGTAAATTATCTAAATCTATGATCGAGAACCGAACAGGATATGATGATCTACAAGTTAAGAAATCATGACACGATTATTTGAGGGAGAGAAATTCTCATCCACCGGTTAAAAAGATAATGCATGGTTATTATATGTGTGGTAATTCTTGTAAGTGTTATGGTCTCTAGCTCTTATAATTGTCAAATTTTGTAGTGCAAAAACATCGTGGAATCTGTCTTGTGTAGCGCTTCAATATATTCAAGACAGTGCAAGAACAATGGTCTTTACTTCAAGAACATCAAAAGCAAGATCACATGTTCATGTTCGAGTACAATATCAAGTGTGAATTCAATGTTTCAAGATTCATAATTCAAGCTTCAAGTCAAGACAAAGTTCCTATACTTTGAACCTCAAGATCAAGTTTCAATGTCAGTCAAATTCAAGCTTCAAAAGACCTCAAGTTCAAGCTTCTATAAATGTCAACATCTCAAGCTTCATGAACTTCAAAGATCATCTATCAACCGAAGGAAAAGAAGTTTCAATGTTCATACCTTATATATAAGGTATGAATGACACTAGATTGACCATAGGTTAGGTCATTTTGAATACATAATTTAAATTAAGTCATTTTATATGTGCATAGACTGTTTCTCGACTAGTCTTGAACTATGTTTGACTAGTCCTAGCACTGGCTCGACCAGTCCAAGAATTCCAAGACCAATCATAAGGTTGTTACTAATTTTCAGGAATTTTTGTTAAAGCCTCGACCAGTCCTAGAGACTGCTCGACCGGTCGTATGAACGGTGGTCTTCCTATGCTGGACCAATCCTGCAGGCTTGACTCAAATCCAACGACTAAATTGGGATCCACACAACCAGTTGTGGACAGGACTCGACCGGTCGTGGAGGTCACTCGGCCGGTCGAGCAAACCCTACGACTAGTCGTGGAATGGTCTTATCTTATCGCGTCCAAATTTTTAAAAGTTTGTTGGTCCTACGACTAGTCGTAACGACCACAGGACCAGTCAAGAGTGCGATTTCCACAACTATAAATAGAGCACAAATTTCAGAATTTGATATTCAATTGAAGCTAAATCAATACGCCACTCTGAGAGATAAGTTAGTGATATTCTTAAGCTATTTAGTGTTCATTATATATTCTCTTTAATTAGCTTTCTTTGTATTTGATTTTGTATTCTACATTCTAATTTTATTTGAAAGAGGAATTGAAGTATTCCCATTTCTTGGAATCAAAATCAAATCAAGCTAATCCAAGGTGATTTAATTTAAAATCAATCCAGAACTTAGAACCATTTCATAAGTGAGTGTGGACATTGAACTTCTACGTTGAACTTCAACTCTAATTTGGTTCTTCCAGGCTGCATCAAAAAGGAGAATATTCAGGTATTTTATAGCTTTATAAATTCTTTATTTTGGTTTCATAGAGATTGTGCCAAAAAAATCTCTTTATTTTGTTTTGTCTGAGGTGATCCAGAAAACTAAGAGTGTGGAGTTTTCTGAAATGTGTAAGCCCACTTGAAAGACACAATTGTGAGGGTTTTAGGTGAACCTTTAAAAACCTATTTTCATAGTGAACACTAATATCCACTGTGTGAGGATATTAGGAGTGGAGTAGTTGGGTGGCTATTATTTAACAGTTGGTGTACACATAAGCGAACCGCTATAATTCTTTATGTTTAATGGATTTGTAGTTTATTTTCTTTATCTTTTATGATTTAATATTGTGAGATGTATTTGTGGATGTGAATGTTATAATCTTTACATTTCAGCATTGTGTGGTGAATGTTATAATAGATTAGTTTCTATTTCTTTCATATCCTCTTCAGTTTGAGTTTTTGATACTCACCCATGTTCTAGTAAATTTGTTCTGCCATAAACCATTGGTTTTTGGTGTCAAGTTGTCCTTAGAACCAAGTTTATATCGACCTCTCAATACTAGATTTGTAAGGTTGTTTTACATTTTCGCATTGTGGATTGGTTAAGTGTTATCTTTATTTAATTGTTTAAACTTCGTTGTTAATTTTTTTAATTTGGCATAGTCCTATTCACAAACCCCCCCCCCCCCCCCCCCCCCCCCCCCCCCTCTAGGACTAATAGATCGGCCTTTTCAATTATATCAAAGCCTAATAACTCTTTTTTAATTATTCTTTTTGGATTTATTTCCTGAGCTAATTGATTTGAGCTATTTGAGATGTCAAATTTTGATAGCTTTTCAGTCACTAGGCCTCCACCATTTGATGGCTCCAACTATGCCTATTGGAAAGCCATAATGAGTATTTTCTTAAAATCCATGGATGAGAGCATATGGCAAGCCACGGTGAATAAATGGACCCTCCTACCACTGAAGTAACTGGTGTCGATGGATCCAAATCCATGAAAGTCACACCTTATTTTTCTTGGACCACTCTTCAGAAAAATGAGAGTAGTGCCAATGCAAAGGCGTTAAATGCCATAACTTGTGCACTATCACCAGATGAATTCAAAAGAATTATGTCTTGTGATACTACAAAGCAAGCCTATGATATTTTAGAAATGACACAAGAGGGAACAACAATCATCAAGAAATCTAAAGTCTAAATTCTCACAACCAAATTTGAGGAAATACGTATGGAAGAAAATGAAACCTTCATGGACTTCTATAAAAGATTGAATGACATTGTGAACTCTATGTGGGGTCTTAGTGATAAAATCTCAGAAATTAAAGTCTATGTAAAGATACTACGCTCACTTCCTGAACGGTTCAATTCAAAGTTGTCTGTGATCCAGAAACTTCATGATACAGATAATATGAGGGTAAAAGAATTAGTTGGTTCTTTACAAACCTATGGGTTAACTTTTAAAGTTCCTAAAGGTAAATCTATTGCCCTTAAATCTACTAAATGTATTTCTCAAGAAAATAGTAATTCTAATTTAGAAAATTCTGAAGATAATATGGCCCTTTTAGCTAAAAAGTTTTATAAGATTTTAAAAGTAAAAAGAGGGTTGATTTTCAAAAACCTAATGAAAAGAAAAGATCTAAAACTAAAACCTGGAAAATTTTAAAATATAGTCAATGGTACAATTGCTATGATTATGGGCATTTAGCAAACAAGTGTCCTAAAAAGGACAAACCTAAAAAGAAAGGTATGTTGGCTACTTAGGATGAATCTTTTGGCTCTCAAGCCTCTTCTGAATTAGAAGATTTTAAAATCGAGTCGGGTAATGAAGTCAAAGCCCTTATGACTCTAGACAAGTTCACTTTTTCAAATTATGATGATTCAACTAGTGAAGAAAATCTAAATAGTGATCATGAAATTGAAGAGGATCTTCAAGATGCGTATAATGCCCTATACACAGAAAGTTATAAAATTGTTGTAAAACTAAAACTTCAAAAACAAGAGTTTTTGAAACTTAAAGAAAATTTTGATAATCTTGTTTTAGAAAATTCTCATATTTCAGACTAATTTGAAAAACTAAGTGCGACTTAGATTTCAAAACCTCCCAAGTCAAACACTTAAAATCTGAAAGCGAAAAGCCAAAACTTGGAGTCTCTTTACTTTTGAGTTTAAAGGACACATGGAAGTATTCCTAAGGTGATCCTAAGTTAGAAAAACTATTATCCGGATCTAGAAAATGTGGCGACCGCTCTAGATTGGGCTACGATAAAAGTATTCCTCCCAAATATAAGAATACTCCTCTTAAGTTTGTGAAAGGAGAGTCTTCAAACTCAAAAGGAAAAAGCCTAAATCAAAATCATTCTAAAAATGCTAAAACTTTTCAAACCTTAAAATCGAAAAGAAACCATATCAACTATAAAAATCAGAACTATAATCCTTTAGCTAAGAAAATTGTTGATTTACTTAAGGAGCTTTTAAAATCTAACTCAGTAGGTCGATCTTATAACAACTACAAACATAAGAAGACCAACTATACTTTTAAACCCAAGACTATAATGAAATGGGTTCCTGAGGTTACTTGCTTGGTTGTCCACACTGCTTTCAAAGCTTCAAGCCATTCAAAGTGGTACCTAGACAGTGGTTTCTCCAGACACATGATAGGTGACAAAGGTCTGTTCACCAATCTTAAAGACATGACTGATAGGTCAGTCACTTTCGGTGATGGTAGCAACTGCAGGATTGTTGGCCAAGGTATGGTTCAACTCTTTAATCTTCCTTTATTTGAGAATGTTTTATATATAGAAAGGTTAAAACACAACTTATTAAGCATTTCTCAAATATGCGATAATAATCATAGCGTAAAATTTACTAACCTAAGGTGTGAAATTTTAAATAAAAATAGTTCTATAATATTAACCGGTCATAGAACTTCTAAAAACTGCTACATAGTACATGATTCAAGATCATCTAAATTATTGTGTTACGTGGTCCATACCGATGAGACCGAGTTATGGCATAAACTCCTTAGACATGTACACTACCGAAATTTATATATATTAAGTAAAAGAGAGTTAGTAAGAGGCATACCCAAAATATATAAAATAGATAAAATATGTGGTCAATGCCAGATTGGTAAGCAAGCTAGGAGTTCTCACAAAAAAAGTTGACTTCAATGCCACATCTAATCCGCTCAAACTCCTTCATATAGATCTTATTGGACCAACTAGAACGGAGAGTCGAGGTGGCAAGAAGTATATTTTGATAATTGTTGATGACTTTACTAGATATACTTGGGTAGTCTTTTTAAGGGACAAATCAAAAATTCTTGATGAAGTAAATATGATACTTAGACGTACCAAACTGAAAAAGAGTCTCAAGTCTGTAAGATCCGTAGTGATCATGGATCAGAATTTTAGAATAGCGATTTTGAGAAGTTTTGCAGTGATTAGGAAATATCACATGAATTCTCTGCACCCAAAACACAACAACAAAATGGTATAGTAGAAAGAAAAAATAGAGTGCTTCAAGAAATCGTAAATGTAATGTTAAATAGTATGAAGCTCCCTAAAAATCTATATGGGGCGAAGCCATAAATATTGTGTGTTATATAATTAACCGTGTTTATACTAGAAAATTAAATAGTAAAATGACTTGTGAAATGTGGTTTGATAAGAAGCCTACTATCAAATACTTTTGAGTTTTTGGCACTAAGTGCTACATTTTATGTGACCGAGAAAATCTGGGTAAGTTTGACACTAAAAGTGATGAAAGGGTATTTTTAGGGTATACTTTGAATAGTCGAGCATATCGGGTTCTTAATAAGAGGACCGATGTTATTCAAGAGTCTATTAATGTGGTTATTAACAATCACTTGAATACACCTGCCTCGAGTTCAGAAAATGATGAAGTACTTCTAATTGATAAACCAGATAGTTCATAAAGTCAAAATAACTCTGAACTGAGAATTGTTAAAGACTATCTAACTAATCAAATTCTTGAAAACCCTCCCACTGGTGTGCATACTCATAGACAACTAGAAGATATTTGTAATTACGTGTACTTTACATCTCAGATAGAACCGGCTAACGTAAAAGAATCACTTTTTGACAAAAACTGGATAGTTGCGAGGCAAGAAGAGCTTAATCAATTTATTAGAAACAATGTTTGGTACTTAGTTCCAAGACCTAAAGATAAATACATTATTGAAACAAAATGAATCTTCAAAAATAAGTCTGATGAACTTGGTAATATCATTAGAAACAAGGATAGGCTGGTTGTACAAGGGTACACTCAAATCGGAGGCATTGATTATGATGATTCCTTTGCCCTAGTAGCTCGTCTTGAATTAATCAGACTATTTATATCCATTACATGCTTTAGAAAGTTCAAAATATACTAAATGGATGTAAAGATTGCTTTCTTAAATGACGATTTGCATGAAGAAGTGTATGTTGAACAACCAACGGGTTTTGAAGACTCTAAGAATGTTGATCATATCTATCGCTTAAAAAAGGCTCTTTATAATTTGAAACAAGCTCCCAGGGCATGGTATGAAAAGTTGACTAAGTTTCTGCTAAGTCATAATTTTTAAATGGGAAATGTTGATAAAACTCTGTTTGTTAAGAAACATAATGATCATATTTTAATAGTGTAAATTTCTATCGATGATATAATTTATGGATTTACCTGTGCTAACATGACTGTTGAGTTTGCAGATCTTATGAAATCTAAGTTCGAAACGAGCATGGTTGGGGAATTGGATTATTTCCTAGGGTTGCAAGTTAAACAGTAACCTAATGGTTTCTTTATTTCTCAAACCAAATATGCTTTGAACTTAGTTAAAAAGTTTGAATTTGAGAATGAGAAAAATTTTGACTCCTATGAGTACTACTTTAAAACTCTCAAAGGACTTTACAAGTAAGAGTGTGGATCCTAAACTATATCGCAGTATGATTGGAAGTTTGCTTTATTTAACAGTAAGTAGACCTGATATTTCTTTTAGCGTAGAAATTTGTGCTAGATATCAATCTGAACTTAAAGAGTCACATTTAACTAATGTTAAGCAGATTATGCAATATGTCACAAATTCAGCAAATCTAGGTCTTTGGTATCCTCATGATACTAGTGTTTAATTAGCTGGTTACACGGATGCTGATTGGGCTGGTAACATTGATGATAGGAAATCAACCAATGGTAGTTGTTTCTATGTTGGGAACTGTTTAGTTTCTTTGCAAAGTAAGAAATAAAGTTTCATATCGCTCTCAACTGCTGAGGCTGAATACATTGCAACAGGTAATGCATGTACTCAGCTTGTATGGATGAAAGGATGCTAAGCGATTATGGAATTGCATAGGATTCTATGGTTTTATATTGTGATAATTCCAGTGAAATTAGTATATCTAAAAATATAATCCTGCATTCATGAACTAAGTACATTGACATTAGATATCACTACATTCATGAATTAGTGGAAGAAAAGACAATTTCTTTGGAATACATACCGACCGAGACTCAACTTGCTGACATATTCATAAAACCTCTTGACAAAAGAAGATTTTTTAAATTGAAATTTGATCTTGGTGGTGCAATTTGAATTGATTATTCATGCATTTCTATATCATAATGCATATATATATATTTGTTATTTTATATGTTTAAAGTTTCAAATTTTAAGAAAATTGTATATTTTAGGCTGTGCATGACCAGTTGAGTGCATACTCGATTAGTCATGGCACGACCGGTTGAGCATGTACTCGACCAGTTGTGTAGCACGGGTTGGTGTTTTATTTGGGGGAAATTTTTTTTTTCTTCATTTTAGGTTTCTTCTCCAACGAGTCCTAAGTCAGCCGGTCGAACCCATCTCCTACTTCTTCAAGGTTAGTGCTTTATTTCCATTTTCCTTGTAAATTCAAGTTCTTATCACTCCTTTTTCATCATTGGTGTGATTTATTTCTTGTTTCATAGTTATTTTTTGGGTTTTCTTCTCCAAAATCTGATCTTGAGAAACCTCACTCTACTTCTTTTACAATTACTTAGTTTCTTGATTTATTATTTGCAAATGTAAGGTAGAGATAAAAAGAAAAGTTCTCGTGGTCCTTCATCTTCTAGATCGGTACCTATCACAGTGCTCCACCTTCGGTCACCCGAAGATGATCCCACCTATATGCGGGATATAAGGTTGCGCAATGTTATAGTTGGATGACCTGTTCATGTTGAACATCTAGCTAAATTTTAAATCCTTCCTCTTCTCAAATCTGTAGGATGTGATAACATTCTACATTGGTGTAACGCCCGTGAAAAATCCATACTTGGGCTCGAGTACCAACTCGACCCGAAATTGCGTAGAATTCATTCCTTTAGAAAATATGACTAGGTTAGCTAGTGCAACGTTAGAATAGCTGGGAAATGGTCCCTGATCACTTTAAATACGTTCTACAAGGCCCGAAGCGAGTGGAACCAAGGGTGCTATAATGCTCTAAAGCCTCGGATCAAACTCTAAGCCGGTTTGTTCTCGGGACCTCCTTGAAACTTTGTATTGGATCTGGACCGCGCGTCGTAAGTCAGATGCCTACCATCTTAGACCGTTATGACCACTTTGCTGGGCTTGGCAATCGTTTCGAATATCAAGTCCAACTGACGATCACAGGCTATTTCATTGAGCCCAGACCAAAGAGAGTGTGAATAGGGACATAGTTGGAATTTCAAATTCAAATCTGGCACACAAATTTGACGCATCAGTATTAAGCATTCTGACCGTCAGAATACAGCCAAATTACACCCTTGGATCGGGAAAAATATCTATTATATATCACGAGACTTATAGGCCTGATCTTGGTGCGGTGACCGTTAAACTGAAACTGGGCCGCCACGTGCGATCTGGGAACCCAACCGGTCTGAAAACTGGATGTGTGCTAGATCCAGTATGCATGAGCTTAAGTCCGACCGCATTTGGCCTGGGGACCTCCAGAAATGCCCTTTTGGACCGAAACGGCCCCGATTTGGTTAGGCACCAAGTAAACATTGTTCCCAAGCCTATTTTGGGCATGTTTTAGGCTATAAAAGGGGTTGAAACCCTCACTCCTCTCTCCCATCCGAATTTGAGAGAAGCCCTAGCTTGGGAGAGAGAAAAAGAGTGAGAGATTGTGAGAGAGTGGGAGAGTTCTTCCCGCCACTTGTGCTACGTGTTGCACGTGCTTAAGCAACACTCCTCTACCGCTTTCCCGGCGATTCCACCGCAAACCTAGGTAAGTAAAAAACCTAAATAGATGTTGATTTGAGTTTTCCTTATTTTCATAGCGATGTAGCTTATGGATCTTATGTATTAGGCTCCTTACTCGCCGTAGACGAACCATATACGCTCCGCTTCAATTCCCGAGTCTACAAGACACTAGGTGAGGATTTTAGACGCTTTGATTGACGGTTCCCAATGCTTTCAATGTCGTTTAATAGTAGATTCTTGACGGCATCGCCGTTTGACATGTACAAAATGCTCTCCGTTTCCCGTTTCGTAAGCTAACGAAGAATATGAGATTTAGGGCATTTTAGTCATTTGTAGGAAGTACTGTTTACATTCATATTTTGCTGATGTGATTGACATGGTTTGTTGTCGCATTAGGAAGTTACGAATGCGTGCATAATTAGTTTGGCGAAGAGATTCGCCTAGTTGCACACTTTGGGTCGACATACCATATGTAGACTTAAGTGTGTAGTGTATGTGTTTGTATAAATGTTTGTATTAGTATGTATTGAATTAAATGATGTTATTTGATATTTTGTGATTGATTTTTCAATTATTATGCTGACCTAAATGATTTTCTACATGTCGACAAAATGCATGATTTCATTACATGCATGGAATGTATGTGCTTGAGGATTTGCTTAAGTTGAATATGCATGGGAAGTATGCCTTGAAGATTTGCTTAATTTGAATGTTATAACATGTGCTAACATGCTCACATGATGTATTTCAATTCCAATACCTTTTATAGTAATTCCATAGATGTGTGGGACTTGACTTAGTCCAGGCAGTCGGTAACCGAGCGAATTCGTGGCTGACTGGTCATAGCCACGAACGACGCGTCGATGAATGTGATTCGTGTTGAGAGTTGGCGGCAGTGGTTAGGCCACGCGAAGTGTTTTACGCACTTCATGTCGTTTAATTCGAGATGCGATCGCGCTAGTCGAGCCCGTCAAGTAACCCGACTGGCCGATGTTTTTTCACCTTGTATGTATCATAACTGCTTGAACCTAGGGTACTGAACTTACCATTGTAAACCCTATTAACCGTGGTACCTTGATCCACGAAGACTCATGAGCCGGGCATGGTGGTATGGGACACCGTGGTCGAGCTGTCGGCCTACGCTGGGGCCACAAACCTCCCCGTAGTGACCAATGAGCACCTTGACTCGTGAGCAGATTATGGTGGTATGGGACACTATATTCTAGCTGTCGGCCTACACTGATCAGGCGACGAGCCCTTTGTAGTGACCGCGAGCGTATTCTGAGTTCACGGGAGGCGACGACCCTTCCGTGCAGTAGAGTACAGTAGGCCTGTATTGATAAGGTGATGGGGGAGCGGTGCAACGAGTGCGAGCAACAGCCCTGGCAGCCCTTGCAGTGGTCTACGAAATGTACATCGTATGAGATTACTAGGAGTGACGACCCTAGACAGGATCCGTGTTGGGATTGATACAAGGGAGGTACCTTAGTTTCCCAATCCTGCTGTTTGAATGGACTAATAACAACTTGGTAATCATATCACCATAGCATTGCATGTGCCTGGAAGATGTGGAGCACTCTAGGGAGTGTGGCATGCCGCGGTCGTAAGATGTTGCCGTATGAGGGTGATCGTCGGTGAGGGCATACATCACGTCATATCATCTTGCATTAACAACAGTATTAGGATTTGTCTGATTTACTGCTTTACTATTATCGCGTGATTGAATTGTGAACATGCTAATCTTTGCTCTATGATTCCACTGAGTTGATCACTCATTCCCACGTTACGGGATGGTGTTTGCAACACCCACCAGACCCTGTTGTAGTTGCAGGTGACGACGAGATCCAGGAGGTGGAGCCGGAGATTGACGAGGACCAGGATGAGTTCTCGTATATGCAGTATCACGACGGCTTCCCGTAGGTGACCTGGATCGAGGGGGACTTCAGTGGGACTATTTTGAACTTATTCTTTTGTCTATTTACATGTATATGAGACTCAGAGATGTAGTCATACTTTGGAGACAGTTGAGATTACTTTGTTTTTCCATACAGTGATATATATATTGTTTAGTCTTCCGCTTGCTTTTATCACTGGATCTGAAGTATGAATTGCAGTTTTGGTATACTTTTACTCATGTGAATGCTTTAAATCAGACAACATTGAATCATAACCATTTTTGTTGCATAAGTGACGGTCTGGAACTCGGGAGTTGAGTTTATTCACGACCCCCGATTTTCAGGGTGTTACAAGTTGGTATCAGAGCGTGAATGAGAGTATACTGGGCCTGGGTTATGGTCTTGCGACGTACACTGTCGCTTCCTTTGACTTAGGTGGGTGTGAGAAGTCTATAAGGATCGATCGTAAGATCGAGTCTGTAACGTATCTCGGGTCACGTAAAGCGACCCGAATCACTTCTAAGCTGTTGGAAGTCGGGTGGAGACGTCCTATGAGCGGTTTTAAACCGCAAAAGTGAATCTTTGGGCCGTGGGATGACCACGACTCCAGTAATCAATCACCAGGGCTTAAAAACCCCGTTTCACCAAAAATCTTCAAAATTCCTTCTCTAAACACTTCAACCTTCAGTTCTTTCTTATCCATTTCATATTAGGTATCAAACCTAATGTAAAAATAACACAAATTAGTACATTCACCAAATTTTACAGTGAATAGTAAAATTTCGTGAAAAATGGCCATAAGGCCATTCTAACTTCACTTTATTTAGCAACTAAGGAGCTAGAAAGATGTACTGGCTCCTTCTACCCCAAATTCATATGCTGCATCATATGGTTTGGTATTCGGTATTGTGATGTGGATCCGGAAAGCCCCGAACACATGTTTGGGCTCATAGAGACCAAAATACAATGAACCAAGGGGTGGGACCTAACTTTTTGGGACCCTGGGACCATGGGGGACCAGACCCATGGGGTCCCACTGGTCAACCTGAAGGTTGGCCGGCGATGCCATCGCCGGCCGGCGAGCACGGATGGTGCTGTCCTTCGGGCGCACCCTCCTAAATAGGGTCCACATCACCCCTAGCTACCTCCCATCCCACGAAAACCCCTAAAACCCCCCTCTCCTTCACAAACAGCCCCCTTGCATACCCTAGATTCGATTTTCAGCACTCCATTCCAAACCCCGGCGACCCAAATCACCTCTACAACCTTCCTTGGCCAAAACCGACCACCACCCATCAGTTATTGGGTGTTGGCAGCCCCCTTCCTTGAAGATTTCCCCATTTGGAGCTCCAAAATCCCCCAAATAGTGCTGAAATCGTGAGCTGCTCCATCCCATCTATTTGTTCTTATTTTTCCCTGAAAGTACAGCCTTGGGAAGCTTGAAGCATCCCTCTACGACGCCTAGATTTCCTTTTGTCAGATTGGGCAGCCATTTCTCCGCATTTTCAGCATTTTTCATGGCTTTTGTGGAAGCCATTTTGGGTCTTTTGTCACTCTCATCCATCCTGTCTTTGATGGGTAAGAGGAAAACTGCAACAGACGAGGCTGGGCCGAGCCGCCCTACTCGATTGAGAAGACCGCGGGGTGGTGCCGCAAGTTCAAGCGCCGCCGCAGGTCCAGCTGCAGTCCTGGAGTGCCGTACAAAGCGGGATTTGGATCCCCATGCACATCTTGGACGAACCATCCTATCAGAGATGTCTCATGGTGAATACACTGATCGTAGAGTGTTATTTGAGGCGGACGTAGATGGGCGATTGTTCGGTGAATATCTGTTGTTCGAACGCATTGAAGCCGCGCACTGGGGACCGATCTTTGAAGCTCGCACTCGTGCTAATGTGAGCACTGTTCGTGCCTTCTATGCTAGCATCCAGAATCCCACCTTGGATCCTTTGCAGTTCAAAATCCCTTTTAGTAGAGATCGGATGGCTACGATCGACGTCCGGTTGATTGCGCGACTTCTCAATGTGCCTCTAGGTGATGTACATCCAAGTGAGAAGAATTTGAGGACTAGACGTGAACGAGATCGCCGCACCAGGTTTCTGTGCGGTAAGTTGGTTCCATGGCAGCCTAATAATAGCCTCAAGGCGACGTACATGTCTGAGGATTTGCGTCTGCTGCATCATATCTGCACGTTCAATGTTTATCCTAGGTCGACGAACCGCATTGAATGTACACGTCTTATGGTCGATTTCTTATTTCTGGTGGCCCAGGGAGAGAACGTATGTATGGCCACTTTCATCTTACGGCAGATAGTTCTCATAGCTAGGTCGAGGAGAACATCCGAATCCCTTCCCTTTGGCCGACTCATTTGTAAGATTGCACTTGAGTTTGCCTATAGACTTGGACCCGAATTGCGGGTATCGATTCACACCATCGATGAGTCGACGATGGTTAAGATGAAGATTGGATCGCAATATCGTGAAAATCAACTTGAAAGGGATAGTGGGGACGACTTTGATGAAGAGGAAGATCAAAGCGAAGGAGAACCTAGTGCAGAGGTTCAGGAAGAGACTCAGGAAGAAGCAGAAGAGGAGGCTCAGGATACTGATGAGAGCCCTCCTCCTTCTGCGCAGGCTACTATCGACGATCGCATTGCTCGGATGGAGGAGAGCCAGACCGCTTTGCGAAGGGAAGTCCAAGAACTTCGAGCAGAGGTCGCTGATGCCAAGGCCGTTACGAAGAAGAAGTTTGGCAAGGTGACTCGCACCTTGAAGGCAATCCTGTGTTGCTTACAGGATAAGGGTGCTCCTCCTCCGTCGCCAGACTCCGACTAGCGACGCGATCTTTGATGTTGTTATGAGTAGTTAGCCACTTTCTGTTTTATGTGTGTAAAGCCTATTAGGGCTAGTGCTTTGCTTATGTTGCTGTTGCTTAATTGTCTTAATTTTCATGTCATTCTAGTCATGATGCTTGTAAGGATATATCCCTTGTAGTGTGACAATTTTGATTAATTGAAATGCATGGAATGCCTTTGACTCTAGTGAATGATTGTGGTGTATTTGAGCAATTGAGACTGACAAGGTTGCGCCCTATTTTGAATATAGGGAATGCCACCTAAGACTACGAGGAGCGCGGTTCGGCTTTCATTGTCAGAGCAGATGGATCAGGCTCCCTCTCAGTCTGGCACTCGTCCGGACCCTGCTGTGGGCCCGATTCCTGAGGCGGTTCGGTCGTCTCAGCCTGCCGTTGGTCCTACAGATGGACCACCGCCATTTACACCATCAGTTAGAGAGCCACAGCGCGCATCCACTTCCGCACCTCATCCGCCACAGCCTGCTCCACCACCTGATAGATTCGAGCAGATGATGGCTATGATGCTACAGCAGCAGCAGCTATTGACTACTATAGTCGGGACTTTAGCCCAGGGTGGGGGTGCGACTGCATCTACTCCGCCTGCACCACCTGCGCATCCAGCTGAGGATGCCTATGCTTACGCCCAGGATGAGGGCATAGCACATCCTGCGCAGCCTGCTTTCCCTGCGGGGAATCCTGCCGACACACGGGGCCTTCTGGAGCGATTTCAGCGCTTGCGGCCTCCTACTTTCACGGGTTCTCACAGACCTGAGGAGGCTGAGTTTTGGCTCGACCGAGTGTCGAAGATTCTGCGCATGTTGCACTGTACTGAGGCAGAGTAGGTAGAGCTGGCTACCTTCCAGTTTGAGAGAGAGGCCAGTATGTGGTGGGATAGTATATTGCGGACTGTTACCGCAGATTTCGTATGGACATGGGCAGCATTCGAGTTTCGCTTCCATGAGAAGTATTATCCTCAGACCTACAGGCACGAGAGGGAGAATGAGTTTCTCCGTCTCAGGCAGGCACCGATGACGGTTACCGAGTATGAGCATCGGTTCACAGAGTTGGGCAGGTACGTCCCGACGATTCTAGCTGATGAGCAGATGCGCATACGGTGCTTTTTGGAGGGCTTGCGACCGGATATTCGGTCGAAGATGTGCTGTATCAGTTTCCCCTCCTATGCGGAGTTGGTTCACATGTCCATGCGGGCAGAGCAGGACGTGGATCGACTTGCGCGATCACGAGGCCCGACTACTTCCAGGCCGCGACCGGAGTTGCCAGATAGGCCCTTCGCGGGCAAGAGGCCTCGCATTGATCCTCCTACCAGGACCATGGCGCCAGTAGGACCGTTTCGGTGCCCTGATTTATCATGCACATACTGTGGGAGGACGGGCCACCTAGCACAGAGTTGCTTTTCGAGGATGCGGGACAGTGGGTTCTCGCCGCCGCAGAAGATTGATCGTGTACGTCCACAGGCGATATCAGCACCGCCTATACGGTCAGCTCCTGCGCATTCCTCTTTCAGACCCACAGTATCGCAGATTCGACAGCCCCCACGACCCTTGACACAGCGGCCGAACCGGCCACAGCAGGCTCGAGTTCATGCACTGACCGCTGAGGCAGCTACGACGCCGACTTTCCAGCATTCAGCCTTCGAGGTCACGGGCCATATCGGAGGTACTCCCGTTCTTGTCATGGTGGACACTGGTTCCACGATTTCTTTGATATCGCGTGCCGTAGTCAGACGTCTTGGGTTGCAGACTATCACTATGGATAGCGTGCGAGTCCTTGCGGCTCATGGAGATTATTCGGATCTCATCCAGATGTGTGAGGGTTGTTTAGTTGATCTGGGAGGCAGGACGATGACTCTTGATCTGGTCGTCGATCCCTCGCTCGTATATCTCGATGTCATTCTTGGCATGGACTGGTTGACTGCAGCGAGAGCCGAGATTGACTGCGAGGCTCGTGTGGTGACGGTGTACGAGCCTGAGGGCACGCCTTTCACATTTTCAGTGCGGATAAATCTTTCTTTCCGCATTCTTAGCTACGCCACTCTTTTGCGCGACGCTGGTGCCCAGGTACTTGAGCAGACGCCAGTTGTTTCTGATTTCGGGGATCTGTTCAGGAAGATCCCTGGTTTGCCGCCCCGACGTGAGATCGATTTCACTATCGATCTGGTTCCTGGTTCTACACCCGTCTCACTGCCGACGTATCGCATGGCACCATGTGAGATGGAGGAGTTGAGGACGCAGATTGATGGCCTGCTAGAGCTTGGCTTTATACGGCCTAGCGTGTCTCCTTGGGGAGCACCGGTCTTGTTCGTGAAGAAGAAGGATGGTTCGCTGCGATTGTGTATTGATTATCGCAGGCTGAACCAGCTCACGGTGAAGAACAAGTACCCTTTGCCCAGGATCGATGACTTGTTTGATCAGTTGAGAGGAGCACAGTACTTCTCGAAGATTGATCTTTAGTCAGGATATCATCAGCTGCGCGTCAGAGATGAGGACTTGCAGAAGACAGCATTCAGGACCAGTTTTGGTCATTACGAGTTCCTTGTGATGTCGTTCGGTCTCACGAACGCACCGGCCGTGTTCATGGATCTGATGAACCGGGTGTTGCGGCCTTTCCTCTATCGATTCGTCGTTGTCTTCATCGACGACATTTTGGTATACTCTAGGAGTCGAGAGGAGCATGAGGAGCACTTGCGTTTGGTCCTTGATACGCTCAGACAGCATCAGTTGTTCGCACAGTATAAGAAGTGCGACTTCTGGAAGCAAGAGGTGAAGTTTCTGGGACACGTGGTGTCCAAGGATGGCATGGCAGTTGACCTGTCTAAGGTAGCTGCGGTGCAGGACTGGGATCAGCCTGGTTCTGTCACTGAGGTGAGGAGTTTCTTGGGTCTCGCTGGCTACTATCGGCGCTTCATTCAGGATTTCTCGAAGATCGCGAGACCCTTATCTCAGTTGACACGGAAGGACGTGAAGTTCGCCTGGAATGATAAGGCGGAGTCAGCTTTTCAGGAGCTGAAGGACAGACTTACGTCCGCCCCTGTACTAGTATTGCTAGAGCAGGGGGTTAAATACACTATATACACTGACGCGTCTAGCGTTGGTTTGGGTTGTGTCCTTATGCAGAGGGATAGGGTAATTTCATATGCCTCGAGACAATTAAGGAAGCACGAGGAGAATTACCCTACACACGACCTGGAGTTGGCAGCCGTTATATTCGCACTGAGACTCTGGAGACATTACCTCTACGGAGAGGAGTTCGAGCTCTTTTGCGACCACAAGAGCCTCAAGTACATATTCACGCAGCGGGACTTGAATATGAGGCAGCGGCGATGGATGGAGACGCTGAAGGACTTCAAGTTTGAAGTCTCTTACCATCCTGGGAAGGCGAACCTTGTGGCTGATGCGTTGAGCCGCAAGAAGGCGATAGAGTTTGCGGCTCCTCTGATGGTTGCCGAGTGGGATATGGTGGAGTTTTTACGAGACTTTGAGCAGAAACTCACCGTAGAGGAACCATTTGAGTTCATCGCACATGTACAGGTGCGATCTCAGATCGATGACCGAGTCATCGAGGCGCAGAGGGACGATGCGCATCTTACTGAGCTTCGAGAGCAGGCCAGTGATGATGCTGACGCCGACTGGCGAATTGGTATGGATGGGGGCTTACGTTACCGTGGCCGCCTATGCGTTCCTGATGTCCCTGACTTGAGACGAGAGATTCTCGAGGCTGCGCATTCTACTAGACTCGCGATGCATCCAGGCAGTACGAAGATGTATCGTGACGTGAAGAGGACGTATTGGTGGGAAGGTATGAAGACCCACATTGCTGAGTTCGTGTCCCGTTGTCTCACTTGTCAGCAGGTGAAGGCAGAGCATCGCCGACCACCTGGACTTTTGCAGCCTATGCCGATTGCAGAGTGGAAGTGGGATTTCATTTCCATGGACTTCATTTCTGGGTTGCCGAAGACGAGGAAGGGGCACGATTCCATTTGGGTGATCGTCGACCGATTGACGAAGTCGGCGCACTTCCTACCGATCAGAGTTACGAACTCTGCAGACGAGCTGGCTAGATTGTATATTAGAGAGATCGTGCGTCTGCATGGAGTTCCGTTGGAGATCGTGTCGGACAGAGACACGCGGTTCACTTCTATTTTCTGGACTCGCATTCAGGAGGCTATGGGTGTGAAGTTGAAGTTCAGTACTGCCTTCCACCCACAGACGGACGGACAGACGGAGCGAGTGAACCAGATCCTGGAGGACATGTTACGAGCTTGCGCATTGGACTTCAAGGACAGTTGGGATGACTGTCTTGCATATGCGGAGTTTGCGTACAATAATAGCTTCCAGGCGAGTATCGGCATGGCACCTTATGAGGCGCTGTATGGGCGACCTTGTCGCGCACCGCATTGCTGGTTAGAGGTCGGTGAGCGCAGCTTGATTGGCCCAGAGTTGGTGCAGGCGACTTCAGAGAAGATTGATATTATTCGATGTCGGCTTCTTACAGCACAGAGCAGACAGAAGAGCTACGCCGATACGAGACGGAGACCACTAGAGTTCACAGTCGGGGATCATGTGTTTTTGCGAGTTTCCCCTATGAAGGGAGTCCTTCGGTTCGGAAAGAAGGGGAAGCTGGCACCGCGATTCATTGGTCCATTTCAGATCCTCGATCGTGTGGGAGCAGTGGCTTACCGATTGGCTTTACCCACGCCCCTCGCGAGCGTCCACAACGTATTTCATGTTTCTATGCTGAAGAAGTACGTTGTTGATCCTTCTCATATCATCAGATGGGAGCAGGTGCAGTTAGGAGAGGATGTTACTTATATCCTGCGACCGACACGCATCTTAGACCGGAAGGAGCAGGTACTGCGTAGTAAGGTGATTCCCCTTGTGAAGGTACTATGGACGCATCATACTGAGGAGGAGGCTACTTGGGAGACAGAAGCCGAGATCAGAAAGAACTACCCACAGCTTCTCGAGGAGTACGAAAAGGTACAAAATTTTGAGGACAAAATTATTTGTTAAGGGGGGTAGATTGTAACGCCCGTGAAAAATCCATACTTGGGCTCGAGTACCAACTCGACCCAAAATTGCGTAGAATTCATTCCTTTAGAAAATATGACTAGGTTAGCTAGTGCACGTTAGAATAGCTGGGAAATGGTCCCTGATCACTTTAAATACGTTCTACAAGGCCCGAAGCGAGTGGAACCAAGGGTGCTATAATGCTCTAAAGCCTCGGATCAAACTCTAAGCCGGTTTGTTCTCGGGACCTCCTTGAAACTTTGTATTGGATCTGGACCGCGCGTCGTAAGTCAGATGCCTACCATCTTAGACCGTTATGACCACTTTGCTGGGCTTGGCAATCGTTTCGAATATCAAGTCCAACTGACGATCACAGGCTATTTCATTGAGCCCGGACCGAAGAGAGTGTGAATAGGGACATAGTTGGAATTTCAAATTCAAATCTGGCACACAAATTTGACGCATCAGTATTAAGCATTCTGACCGTCAGAATACAACCAAATTACACCCTTGGATCAGGAAAAATATCTATTATATATCACGAGACTTATAGGCCTGATCTTGGTGCGGTGACCGTTAAACTGAAACTGGGCCGCCACGTGCGATCTGGGAACCCAACCGGTCTGAAAACTGGATGTGTGCTAGATCCAGTATGCATGAGCTTAAGTCCGACCGCATTTGGCCTGGGGACCTCCAGAAATGCCCTTTTGGACCGAAACGGCCCCGATTTGGTTAGGCACCAAGTAAACATTGTTCCCAAGCCTATTTTGGGCATGTTTTAGGCTATAAAAGGGGTTGAAACCCTCACTCCTCTCTCCCATCCGAATTTGAGAGAAGCCCTAGCTTGGGAGAGAGAAAAAGAGTGAGAGATTGTGAGAGAGTGGGAGAGTTCTTCCCGCCACTTGTGCTACGTGTTGCACGTGCTTAAGCAACACTCCTCTACCGCTTTCCCGGCGATTCCACCGCAAACCTAGGTAAGTAAAAATCCTAAATAAATGTTGATTTGAGTTTTCCTTGTTTCCATAGCGATGTAGCTTATGGATCTTATGTATTAGGCTCCTTACTCGCCGTAGACGAACCATATACGCTCCGCTTCAATTCCCGAGTCTACAAGACACTAGGTGAGGATTTTAGACGCTTTGATTGACGGTTCCCAATGCTTTCAATGTCGTTTAATAGTATATTCTTGACGGCATCGCCGTTTGACATGTACAAAATGCTCTCCGTTTCCCGTTTCGTAAGCTAACGAAGAATATGAGATTTAGGGCATTTTAGTCATTTGTAGGAAGTACTGTTTACATTCATATTTTGCTGATGTGATTGACATGGTTTGTTGTCGCATTAGGAAGTTAGGAATGCGTGCATAATTAGTTTGGCGAAGAGATTCGCCTAGTTGCACACTTTGGGTCGACATACCATATGTAGACTTAAGTGTGTAGTGTATGTGTTTGTATAAATGTTTGTATTAGTATGTATTGAATTAAATGATGTTATTTGATAGTTTGTGATTGATTTTTCAATTATTATGCTGACCTAAATGATTTTCTACATGTCGACAAAATGCATGATTTCATTACATGCATGGAATGTATGTGCTTGAGGATTTGCTTAAGTTGAATATGCATGGGAAGTATGCCTTGAAGATTTGCTTAATTTGAATGTTATAACATGTGCTAACATGCTCACATGATGTATTTCAATTCCAATACCTTTTATAGTAATTCCATAGATGTGTGGGACTTGACTTAGTCCAGGCAGTCGGTAACCGAGCGAATTCGTGCCTGACTGGTCATAGCCACGAACGACGCGTCGATGAATGTGATTCGTGTTGAGAGTTGGCGGCAGTGGTTAGGCCACGCGAAGTGTTTTACGCACTTCATGTCGTTTAATTCGAGATGCGATCGCGCTAGTCGAGCCCGTCAAGTAACCCGACTGGCCAATGTTTTTTCACCTTGTATGTATCATAACTGCTTGAACCTAGGGTACTGAACTTACCATTGTAAACCCTATTAACCGTGGTACCTTGATCCACGAAGACTCATGAGCCGGGCATGGTGGTATGGGACACCGTGGTCGAGCTGTCGGCCTACGCTGGGGCCACAAACCTCCCCGTAGTGACCAATGAGCACCTTGACTCATGAGCAGATTATGGTGGTATGGGACACTATATTCTAGCTGTCGGCCTACACTGATCAGGCGACGAGCCCTTTGTAGTGACCGCGAGCGTATTCTGAGTTCACGGGAGGCGACGACCCTTCCGTGCATTAGAGTACAGTAGGCCTGTATTGATAAGGTGATGGGGGAGCAGTGCAACGAGTGCGAGCAACAGCCCTGGCAGCCCTTGCAGTGATCTACGAAATGTACATCGTATGAGATTACTAGGAGTGACGACCCTAGACAGGATCCGTGTTGGGATTGATACAAGGGAGGTACCTTAGTTTCCCAATCCTGCTGTTTGAATGGACTAATAACAACTTGGTAATCATATCACCATAGCATTGCATGTGCCTGGAAGATGTGGAGCACTCTAGGGAGTGTGGCATGCCGCGGTCGTAAGATGTTGCCGTATGAGGGTGATCGTCGGTGAGGGCATACATCACGTCATATCATCTTGCATTAACAACAGTATTAGGATTTGTCTGATTTACTGCTTTACTATTATCGCGTGATTGAATTGTGAACATGCTAATCTTTGCTCTATGATTCCACTGAGTTGATCACTCATTCCCACGTTACGGGATGGTGTTTGCAACACCCACCAGACCCTGTTGTAGTTGCAGGTGACGACGAGATCCAGGAGGTGGAGCCGGAGATTGACGAGGACCAGGATGAGTTCTCGTATATGCAGTATCACGACGGCTTCCCGTAGGTGACCTGGATCGAGGGGGACTTCAGTGGGACTATTTTGAACTTATTCTTTTGTCTATTTACATGTATATGAGACTCAGAGATGTAGTCATACTTTGGAGACAGTTGAGATTACTTTGTTTTTCCATACAGTGATATATATATTGTTTAGTCTTCCGCTTGCTTTTATCACTGGATCTGAAGTATGAATTGCAGTTTTAGTATACTTTTACTCATGTGAATGCTTTAAATCAGACAACATTGAATCATAACCATTTTTGTTGCATAAGTGACGGTCTGGAACTCGGGAGTTGAGTTTATTCACGACCCCCGATTTTCAGGGTGTTACAATTGGGGTGGGCTGACATACCGGTCCAATGCGTAAGCTATGTATACATGTATATCTAATTTTTTTACTAAAAGTCTTATATTTACTATTACAACTAGAGAAGTTCCATTTGAAGTAGAGCGATATCTAATCTCTGGTCTGATGGACATACCTGTCAATGATGAAGGTATTCCCATTAGCACTCTAGTAGCTAAACCATCTGAATCTGAAAAATGAATGCTTACTAGAGAATTGTGCAATATAGATGCGCAATGGAGTACTAATGGAAATGTGCTTACTTCAAAGTATTTATTACCTAGATAAAGAGTCCTTCACAGGATATTCATTTCAAATGTTTATCTACATTCTGGTAACAAAACCAAACTCATTACGTTTATGGTTCAGATTCTTCATGCTATTGTTCCTAGAACCAATGTATGTCTTCCTTCTTTAATCTGTCATTGCATCATTCAATTTTGTCTCTATCTTAGACACAGTGATATCCCTTTCGCTTATCTTATGACTGTGTTGGCCACCCATATGTTAGTGACTATGCCTATTGGAGAGGCTCCCATTCAACACCTAATCTTCAACAACTCCAATATAAACAAAATGAATCTGAGGTTGGCCACAATGTGGGTGTTGGAGGAGCTACTGCAGTGAATGAAGAAGAAGGTGATTTACCTCCAGATGACATCAACATGGATGATATTTTTGATGAGATCGAATCCGATTTAGCTGATGATCCTGATTATCAACCATCTGACTTTAATGCATGGTTGCACTCTCTCGAGGAAAAGGTAGAGAATATGAATGTGTCTCATGATTTGCAGTTTAAATATATACGCAAGTATCTTAGGTGCCTTAACAAGGGACTTTATAAAAATTGATCCTACCATACCTACTCCTTCACAAGGTTCTGACTAGTCATTGCTTATCATGGTTTATAATTGAAAGTGCACCTACAAGTGCCCTGGTTTGTCAATTAGTGTGTGTATTGAGTTAGTCGGACTGCAGAGCCTCACAGGAAGAACAATTCAAGCGTCTGCCTCAACCGGATGTGCGAAAGCTCATCATAGGTAAATCATAGCCTCACATCCCATGTCCCAAAACACTAGGTGATTAAAATCCTTAAAAATAACTTATAACATATGAGGGTTTTGGGTAAGTGAACTTTTTCAAACACCAAAAAATCTCTAAGTTTGCTTACCCTGTCAATTGTATCGATACACATTTTGATATGATCGACTTGCACAATCGATGTCCTCGACACTTGATCGATACTATCGATAAGAGGACTAAAAGTGTCCAGCAACCGAATACTCATCTGGATAGATTTATCGATATATCGATACACCTATCGATATCATCGATATTCAAATATCGAGCCCATCGGAAGTGACTTGATAATATCGACATGCAGATTTCTGGCACCCCTGTTTCTTTAAAGAAAAGCACTATATGCTTCGATATATCGATGCCCTTTCCGATTAAACTGAATTCAAATATTGATCATATCGAAAGTCCATCGATCATATCAATATTGGGCGTGCATTTTCTCCAAAAAATATTTCAGGATGTTCCTTAACCTTTGATCGGGAGCCACTCGAGGAAATCAATATTCTTATGTCGATGCTATCGGGCCCTGGTTGATTAGATCGAGACTAGACACAAACTAACCAGCGTTCTTATAGGTAAATCTATTCGATTTATCGATCCCATCGACAAGGCTTCGATATCATCGATATTCAAATTTCGATGACATCGGTTGACCCTCGATCATATCCTAAAGCCCTAAAATATTTCATGGCTAGTCTCTCTCGTTTTTCAAATGTCGATAGATCGATCCCAGTATTGATGGAATCAGAGTTCAAAATTCGATGACATCGACATCAGTATCGATTCCATTGACCAGCTGGCAAAAGGTTTCAAAAGCGTATGACATTCGAGTTTATCTTATCAAGCGGACAATCGATCTTATCGAGAGTATACGCTCGATGATATCGACCCTGCTCGATAATATTGAACTCTATCATAAATATGACCGTTTTATATTCGTTGGAACTTTTTGCCTACATATAGAGAGACCTGCCCATATTGCTGGTAGAGAAAGAAGAGAGTGCTTTTGTGTGTTTTACCTTTAGATCATATACCCAAAGCCCTTTCTCTCACGGGAGTTCATCTTCCAATCCACTCTCATTCATTGACATTCAATAGAGTGGATTGGGAAATGAACTTCCGCATTCAAGAATCCTTCAGTAACTATCTTAACAACATATCATTAAGTTGGGATGCCTTGAATGAATAGACGACGGGAATCACTCTATCTTCCTTATAGGAAAATTCTAAGAGAGTAGATTTTTGTCCTAACTTTGACCCAACCCAAAGCCAAGTACTGGTATATCCTTTGTGTTGCGGATCAAGGGAGCTGAAGACTCTTCAACAACAAGGAGGTGATATTCATCATTGCATTGAATGAGACTCATTAACTTATTTGTAAGTATCTAGAGTTCAGAGGACACTTGTGATCATTCCTTTTTAGGATTGGGCCTTAAGTGTTGCTCACCCTTTGAAGTCCTCATAGAAGGCCTTCGGCAGGAGTGTACGTTGTGGGTGCATTGTATGGACCCTTGCTCTGTGGAGAGCATAAACATCGGGGTGCATTGTGTGGACCCTTGCTTTGTGTGGGCATAAACATCTGGTTAGGAGTGCACTAGTAAAATTCCAGGGTTAGAGGTGAACCGAGTAGAAACCTCTATGTAAAGGTTGAAGGTGAACCTGATTTAAAACCTTAGGCTTGAGGTGAACCCTGGGAAACCTCCGTAGTGAAATTTGGTACACTCAAGGGTTAAGTGCGACAGCCATGAGTGGAGTAGACAAGTAGTCGAACCACTACAAAAATGACTGTATTTGAGATTGTTATTATTTTTCATTGTGTGATATTCTTTACATGCTTTTATATCTGATTGCCTAAGATCACACCTCATATACACACATAGTCATATCCATCACGACTTATATACAACTTGTTTATGTTTAAGGAAGTTTGTGATTGGATCCTCTACTGGGCTTGGAAGCCAGTAGAGTTACATTTGGGTAATCCTGTAAATTGTATATCTGATAAGATTAGTGCAATAGGATTTTTAAATAAATCTTAAATCTTTAAAAGGTACTATTCACCCCCCTCTAGGACATATTGGCATATTCCTACTTCAACTCAAGCGGTCCTCACCGCTATTTAAATTGGTATCAGAGCAGGTCTCTCTTTAAGGGTTTCACCGCCTAGAGAGTGATCTTGACTGAAGAAGGAATAATGTTCAAGAAGGTCCCAGAAGATGTGACAGATCACAACGATTGCCTTGTAATTCATACTGCTCTGAAAGTTGGCAATAGTTCGAAATGGTATCTTGATAGTGGATGCTCCAGACACATGACTAGTGATCAAACTCATTTTTGCGAGTACTCAAACTTTGATGGAGGATCGATCACATTTGTAGATGGAAGTTCAGCCAAAATTATTGGACAAGGAACAATAGTTGTACCAGGCCTTCTAAAAATTAAACGTCCTCTGTGTAGAAGGTCTGAAACGTAATCTTCTTAGTATTTCTCAAATTTGTGACAAGTAACGTCTTGTCACCTTCTCAAAAAATGTGTGTAGAATTTTAGATCGCACAGGAAAATCCCTCATAAACGGATTACGCACTAGTGATAATTGTTATATCATAGAAAGTGCAAATGAGGATGTGATGACTACAAAGTGTAATATGGCTGTGAAAAATGAATCCAAATTATGGCATCAAAGATTGGGACATGTTCACTATTGGAATTTAGCTAAGCTCAGCTCAAAAAATATGGTTAGAGGTCTTCACAAGATTAGAAAAGAAGAAAAAGTTGTGTGTGGAGAATTTCTAAAAGGAAAACAGATAAAAATAGGACACAAAAAGACAACCACCATAGTAACAACAAAACCATTAGACTTGCTGCATATGGATCTGGTTGGCCCAACCAAAGTGGAAAGTCATGGAAGGAAGAGGTACGTCCTTGTTATAGTCATTGACTACACCAGATTTACTTAGGTTGCATTCCTTCGGGAAAAATCAGTTTCTTTCGAAGAATTTACAATCCTGTCCAAATGACTTCAAAATGAAAAAGGATATGGCATTGATCGTATTAGAAGTGATCATGGTGGGGAATTTGAAAATGAAATTTTTAAAAAATACTGCAATGAGAAAGGAATTCATCATGAATTCTCAGCCCCAAAAACCCCACAGCAAAATGGAGTCGCTGAAAGGAAAAATTGTGTGCTGCAAGAAATGGGATCAGTCATGTTAAATGGAAAGGATATGGCAAATTTTTTTTTGGGCAAAGCTGTCAATACTTCCTGCTACATCATAAATAGAGTATATCTTAGAGCATGTCTGAATAAAAATCTATACAAACTATGGTATGGAGAGGCACCTGGTGTGAAATATTTTCGAGTCTTTGGGAGAAAATGTTATATTTTGAGAGACAGAGATCACCTAGGTAAATTTGAGCCTAAAAGTGATGAAGGTATTTTTCTGGGGTATGTCATGAATAGTCATGCGTATAGAGTATACAATCTAAGAACTCTCACTATTCAAGAGACAGTCAATGTGGTAATTGATGATCATCTTCATGATGAGGAAAACCTTGCAAATGAATTAGAAGATGATGTAGACTCATGCATTCTAGAAATATCGAAGAACAAAAGCCCAGCACCAAATGAAACTGGACCGTCTTCTGAAATACCCATCGTGAAGGATCACCCATAGGAACAAATCATTGGAGATCCAAATGATGGTGTAAGAACTCGACGGCAGATAGAAAGTATTTACAGTCATTTCTGCTTTACCTCAAAAATTGAACCTAAAAATGTTATGGAAGCTCTTTAAGATGAACACTGGATAAATGCCATGCAAGAAGAACTTTAACAATTCCAAAGAAATGAGGTATGAAAATTGGTTCCTAGACCAACTGATACAAATGTCATTGGAACCAAATGGGTTTTCAAGAATAAATCCGACGAGTTAGGAAATGTAATCAGGAATAAAGCAAGGTTAGTTGCCCAAGGATACTCACAGATAGAAGGGATTGATTTTGATGAGACATTTTCTCCTGTTGCTCATTTCGAATCTATTAGAAATCTCATGTCCGTTGCTTGCACATTAAAATTTAAACCGTTTCAGATGGATGTTAAAAGTGCATTTCTTAATGGAGATCTTGCTGAAGAAGTTTATGTAGAACAACCCAAAGGATTTTCAGATCATAAGTTCCCTCATTATGTTTATCATCTGGATAAAGCTCTATACGGTCTCAAACAAGCTTCTCGTGCATTGTATGAACGGCTAACAAAATTTTTGTTAGATCATGATTTCTGCAGAGGAAGTGTAGATAAGACACTGTTTACTAAAAGAATAAAGAACTCCTTGCTTATTGTGCAAATCTATGTGGATGACATAGTGTTTGGATCAACATGTGGAGATGAGGCACAAAAATTTTCCAGCCTCATGAAATCAGAGTTTGAAATAAGTATGGTTGACGAATTAAATTTCTTTTAGGGTTGCAGGTCAAGTAATTACCTGATGGAATTTTCATAAACCAGACCAAGTATGCAAGAGATTTGGTGAAAAGATTTAGGCTTGAGTCAGGTCGTACCTATCACACACTAATGAGTACTATCCTTAAACTCTCCAAAGATATTAATGGCCAAAGTGTGGACCAACATCTTTATCGAAGCATGATTGGAAGCTTACTGTATCTCATAGCTAGTCATCCAGATATATCCTTTAGTGTGGGAGTATGTGCTTGATATCAGGCAGATCCTAAGGAATCCCACTTAACAGTTGTTAAAAGGATTATCAAATATGTAGCTGGGACTACCACCTTTGGTTTATAGTATCCATATGAAACATCCACCATTCTTACTAGTTATTCTGATGTAGACTAGGCTGGAAATTTAGACGATCAAAAATCAACAAGTGGAGGATGTTTTTATATTGGTAACTGTTTGGTCTCCTGGCAGAGTAAAAGTAAAATTCAATCTCGTTATCCACTACAGAGGTTGAATATATAGCTGCAGGTAGTTGTTGTGCACAACTCCTGTGGATGAAATAAATGCCATTGGACTGTGGGATTGCACAACCTACAATGGGTCTTTTCTATGACAATACAAGTGCTATAAACATCTCAAAAAATCCTGTTAAGCACTCTCAGACAAAGCATATTGACATCCATCATCACTTCATCCGAGAACTTGTTGAAGAAAAGATCATTGCATTGGATTATGTAAGTATAGAAAAATAGCTTGTCGATATTCTCACAAAGCCTCTTGACACCAACAGGTTCTGTGATTTTCAAACATTCATTGACATATGCTCTCATTGATAAATATCTTAGGAACAATGGCTCACATAGGTACATTTAAAGTCTGAGATATTCCTGGGCACACTGCTAAGTGAACAAATATCAAAAGTTTCATAGCAGCGATACTATTCATATTACCTTCGATTTCATCATCGATGCCATCGGAATAGTATATCGATCCAATCGACAATTGTGGGAAATACGATCTTCAACTATCAATTCCTTCCCACGGTCAGACTGCATTCAATTGTCTTACTAATTTCCAACGATCATCAGCATAAATCTTGATGAAAGACGTAACGATGTTATTGATAACTGATCGATATGATCGATAAGGGTGCTATATTAAGAGAAGAATTCATGTGAATTCCTACTTTTCCCTCTTTTCTTTGAATACTCCCTTTCCAGTATTTCATCTCTTCAAAACCATGCTCAAGGAAAAAAGGAAAGTCATCTCTCCATCCTTTGAAATTCAAGAATGCACCATCGGAATCCAGCAGGCATCAACCCATGGAAGGACATCCATCCGCTATCGTTGAACGTATTATGCTTAATAATGTTATAGAATCGTTTAGTGTGGATCTACTTCTGAAAGTAATTGGTTGGCAGAATATCCTCAATCTTGGAGGATCATATCAGCTAGGGGTGATTTGTGAATTTTTCAATCACAGTCATATCATTAGTGATGATCCCCCTAGCATCCGGATTAACCTCACACACTACTCAAAAATGGTCACTCCAATCACCTTGGCTCATCTTCTTGATCTAGAGGTCACTCGAATTCCAGTGACTACTAGAAATCTCAACGGTTTGGGTGTATGGGGAGAAGTAACTCGTGCACTCTGTCAAGGCACAACTGTTCCACGGAATGATGAAAATCTGCTTCATGTCAACTATCTAGGCCTCACGTTCAAAATTCTTCATAGCATTCTTGGGTCTAATGTATATCCCTACGATATTAAAGGGGATCATCTTCCTCCTTTTGTGATCAATGTACTCTATGATATATATCAAGAAAATCAAGTCTGTCTGCCAACTCTTCTCCTCAAGCAAATCATTCATGTAATCCAAGGCAATCATAGGGAGACATTGTTCTTCCCTATGCTCATATGCAAACTAGCACATCATGTCGGCCTACCTGCCACCTTTGATGTAGTATATCCTGAAGAATGGTTTGGCAGTGATGCAGCACTAGTGACACAACAGTTGTGTCCTTCCTTATCTCGGCCAAGTGCTTCCATTCCAAGGGCTGTTCCACATGCTTCATCGTCCAATCGGCCTATACATGCAGGGTCAAATCCCACGCCATTTCTAAGCCTCGAGTCAATGACAAATCGCCAATCTTATTACCTCGAACGTCATCTGCTAAATGGGATGGCCGGACTGGAAGACCGACTACATCTCTGCGAATGGTGTCTTACTGCGATTGAAGATAAAGTCGACGTTCTCCAACAAACCACTCAGCAAGTGGTGGATTTTCTCACACATCACCCTTCTCAAAGACATTAAGCAAGTGTAGTCCTTCTCTAATTATCAAGTGCATCTAATGTTGTGATATTTTTTTGGATGATTATACTACTGCTGTCTGGGGTAGTATATCTTTTTAATGACATGGCTAAACTCAATTCGCATTTTATTACCATCCTCCTATCTCCTTGCTTAAGAAATGTATGTGCTGATTGCATTATTTATTAACATTTTTGCCTTATTTGATGTATGCTTACCACTGTTACACATCTCTATACATGTATCTGCATGTTCTCCCATATGCTTAAAATCTTCAGTCAATATCACTTGTTATGCCTTTACCAATGAGTGACAAAAGGGGGAGAAAAGTTAAAACACCCCGTGTGAAAAATTGGATATTTTTGCGCTTATATGTTGCAGGTGTAAGGGGAAGAAGCTGCACCAAGAAAGGACGAGTTTACAGTAAGGGGGAGAAAATACTAATTATGTACATGGCTGAATTAGAATTTGTAAATTGTGTAAAAACATGTACACACAATTTAGGATATGTCTGTCTAGATGTTATCCTAGGATGTTTTGGGTGTTTTGGGTATTTTATCATGTAATTAACAAAGGGGGAGATTGAAAGCGCACCTACTAGTGCCCTGGTTTGTCAATTAGTGTGTGCATTGAGTAAGTCGGACTGCAGAGCCTCACAGGATGAACAATTCAAGCGTCTGCCTCAACCGAATGTGTGGAAGCTCATCATAGGTAAATCATAGCCTCACATCCCATGTCCCAAAACACCAGGTGATTAAAACCCTTAAAAATAACTTAGAAAAAATGAGGGTTTTGGGTAAGTGAACTTTTTTAAACACCAAAAAATCTCTAAGTTTTCTTACCCTATCGATTGTATTGATACACATTTCGATATGATCGACCTGCGTTGTCGATGTCCTCGACACTTGATCGATACTATCGTTAAGAGAACTAAAAGTGTCTAGCAACCGAATACTCATCTGGACAGATTTATCGATATATCGATACACCTATCGATATCATCAATATTCAAATATCGAGCCCATCGGAAGTGGCTCGATAATATCGACAGGCAGATTTTCGGTGCCCCTGTTTCTTTAAAGAAAATCACTATGTGCTTCGATATATCGATGCCCTTTCTGATTAAATTGAATTCAAATATCGATCATATTGGAAGTCCATCGATCATATCGATAGTGGGCGCGCATTTCATCCAGCAAATATTTTAGGATGTTTTTTAACCTTTGATTGGGGGCCACTCGAGGAAATCGATATTCTTATGTCGATGCTGTCGGGCCGTGGTCGATTGGATCGAGACTGAACACAAACTAACCAGTCTGCTTATAGGTAAATCTATTCGATTTATCGATCCCACTGACAAGGCTTCGATATCATCGATATTCAAATTCCGATGACATCGGTTGACCCACGATCATATCCTAAAGCCCTGAAATATTTCATGACTAGTCTCTCTAATTTTTCAAATGTCGATAGATCGATCCCAGTATTGATGGAATCAGAGTTCAAAATTCGATGACATCGACACCAGTATCGATCCCATCGACCAGCTGGCAAAAGGTTTCAAAAGCATATGACATTCTATTTTGTTTTATCGAGCGGACAATCGATCCCATCGAGAGTATACGCTCGATGATATCGACCCTACTCGATGATATCGAACTCTGTTATAAATATGACCGTTTTATATCCGTTGGAACTTTTTTCCTATATATAAAGAGACTTGTCCATATTACTGGTAGAGAAAGAAGAGAGTGTTTTTGTGTTTTTTGCTTTTAGATCGTATACCCAAAGCCCTTTCTCTCACGAGAGTTCATCTTCCAATCTACTCTCATTCATTGACATTCAATAGAGTGGATTGGGAAATGAGCTTCTGCATTCAAGGATCCTTTAGTAACTATCTTAATAGCATATCATTAAGCTGGGATGCCTTGAATAAATAGATGACGGGAATCACTCTATCTTCCTTATAGGAAAATTCTAAGAGATTATATTTTTGTCCTAACCTTAACCCAACCCGTAGCCAAGTACTGGTATATCTTTTATGTTGTGGATCAAGGGAGCTGAAGACTCTTCAACAATAAGGAGGAGATCTTCATCATTTTGCTGAATGAGACTCATCAACTTATTTGTAATTATCTACAGTCCAGAGGACACTTGTGATCATTCCTTTCTAGGATTGGGTCTTAAGTGTTGCTCACCCTTTAAAGTCCTCATAGGAGGCCTCCGGTGGGAGTGTACACTGTGGGTGCATTGTGCAGACCCTTGCTCTGTGGAGAACATAAACATCGGGTGTGATGTATGGACCCTTACTCTGTGTGGGCATAAACATCTGGTTAGGACTGCACCAATAAAACTCCAGGGTTAGAGGTGAACCGAGTAGAAACCTCCGTGTAAAGGTTGAAGGTGAACCTGATTTAAATCCTTAGGTTTGAGGTGAACCCTGGGAAACCTTTGTAGTAAAATTCGGTACACTCAAGGGTTGAGTGCGGCAGCTGGGAGTGGAGTAAACAAGTAGTCGAACCACTATAAAAATGACTATGTTTGAGATTATTATTATTTTTCATTGTGTGATATTCCTTACATGCTTTTATATCTGATTGCCTAAGATCACTCCTCATATACACACACAGTCATATCCATCACAACTTATATGGAACTTGTTTGTCTTTATGGAAGTTTGTGATTGGATCCTCTACTAGGCTTAGAAGCCAGTAGAGTTACATTTAGGTAATCATGTAAATTGTATATCTGATAGGATTAGTGCAATAGGATTTTTAAATAAATTTTAAATCCTTAAAAAGTCCTATTCACCCCCTCTAGGACATATTGACATATTCCTACTTCAACTCATGGGGTCTTCACCGCTATTTCAGTAATAACTTTAATGATACTTGGATTTCTTTTGAGGTTGTACTTGACTTCACTTGGTTTAACTTGGTTGTACTTGATTTAATTTTGTTGGTTATGTTTGATCATAACTTGCTTATGGATTTAGTATATTATTATCTTGCTCCATTATTCATCATCATTCTTCTTATTCTTCCTTATATATCTACTTCCACTTCTATTTATTGGTTCCTTCCTTTGTCATATTGTGAAGGGGGAGAAATTTGTCATGCTTGTGATATATAACATGTGGATTGTGGATGGATTGAGGACCACCAATTTTTTTGTGGTAAGGGGGAGTAAGTAAGGTTGAGTATTGTTGGTGGAATTGATGCGAGTTGATTCAATTTGTTTTGATCTGTTTATAACCGGTGCATGATTCTTTGCGCATATAATGCTGATGTTATTAAGAATTGTGCTTTGTCCTAAATTTGACAAAAGGGGAGATTGTAAGTGTTATGGTCTCTAGCCCCTATAATTGTCAAATTTTGTAGTGCTAAAACATCGTGAAATCTATGTCTTATGTAACACTTCAATATATTCAAGACAGTGCAAGAACATTGGTCTTTACTTCAAGAACGTCAAAAGAAAGATCACATGTTGATGTTCGAGTATAACATCAACTGTGAATTCAATGTTTTACGATTCATAGTTCAAGCTTCAAGTCAAGATCAAGTTCCTATACTTTGAACCTCAAGCTCAAGCTTCGATGTCAGTCAAATTCAAGCTTCGAAAGACCTCAAGTTCAAGCTCCTATAAATGTCAAGATCACAAGATTTGTAAACTTCAAATATCATCTATCAACCAAAGGAAAAGAAATTTCAATGTTCCACAACCAATCGTGGACATGACTCGACCGGTTGTGGAGGCCACTCGACCGGTCGAGCAGACCCTACGACCGGTAGTGGAATGATCTTATCTTATCGAGCCCAAATTTTTAAAGGCTTGGTGGTCCTACAACCAGTCATAACAACCACAGGACTTGTCGAGATGTGATTTCTACAATTATAAATAGAGCACGAATTTTAGAGTTTGATATTCAATTGAAGTTAAATCAATAAGCCACTCTGAGAGATAAGTTAGTGATATTCTTAAGCTATTTAGTGCTCATTATATATTCTCTTTAATTAGCTTTCTTTTTATTTGATTCTGTATTTTTCATTCCAATTTTATTTGAAAGAGGAATTAAAGTATTTCCATTTCTTGGAATCAAAATCAAATCAAGCTAGCCTAAGGTGATTTAATTTAAAATCAATCTAGAACCTAGAACCATTTCATAAGCGAGTGTGGACATTGAACTTCTACGTTGAACTTCAACTTTGATTTGGTTCTTCCGGGCTGCATCAAAAGGAGAATATCCAGGTATTTTACAGCCTTGTAAATTCTTTATTTTGGTTTCATAGAGATTATGCCAAAAAAACTGTTTGTTTTGTTTTGTTCGAGGTGTTCCAGAAAAATCAGAGTGTGGGGTTTTTTGAATTGTGTAAGCTTACTAAAAAGATACAATTGTGAGGGTTTTAGGTAAAACCTATTTCATAGTGAATGCTAATATCCACTGTGTGAGGATATTAGGAGTGGAGTAGTTGTGTGGCTGTTGTTTAACAGTTGGTGTACACACAAGAGAACCACTATAATTCTTTGTGTTTGGTGGATTTGTGGTTTATTTTCTTTATCTTTTGTGATTTTAGATTGTGGGATCTATTTGTGGATGTGAATGTTGTAATCTTTACATTTCAGCATTGTGTGGTGAATGTTGTAATAGATTAGTTTCTATTTCTTTCATATCCTTTTCAGTTTGAGTTTTTAATACTCACCCACGTTCTAGTAAGGTTGTCCTGCCATAAACCATTGGTTTTTGGTGTTAAGTTGTCCTTAGAACCAAGTTTGCATCAACCTCTCAATACTAGATTTATGAGGTTATTTTACATTTTCGCATTGTGGATTGGTTAAGTGCTATCTTTATTTAATTGTTTAAATTCTGCTGTTAATTTTTTTAATTTGGCATAGTCCTATTCACCCCCCCCCCCCCCCCCCCCCCAAGGAATTAATATCTCGGCCTTTTCAATTCTTATCAACAACCATCAAATAATCCCACATATGACCCCTAGGATTGTAATTGGTGGAACCATCATAAATTAAATTAGAGGTGAACTAACCATGGATTCTAATGACTATCCCCTTATATCCCCTACTTATGAGAACCAAATAGAAACTACCCAAGAGGATTCACTTCAGAAATTCATGAATGCTCGAGAACAATTCAACCAAAACACAATACAAACATTCACATATATTAGAACATAATTAGAGATTTTTGACTACTCCATTTAAATAATTCAGTCACGCCTCATTGATGAGGAAGATACCTATCTAGCCCAACCTCAACACAATCTAGAAATATAATGAGAGGAGAGTGAACTAACCTCACTTGTTGAGTATACTAAATTTGAGAATGAGGAGGAATTGGAGTATGCTCAAGAGCTAATGGTTAAGTGTTTTCAAGAGTCAATCTCAAGTAAGGTCCCAATTAATGATCGAATGGCACAATTAATTTTCAAACATAGTGATATTGATCCACTCCACCTACATGACACATTTCATTTCAAAGTGGAGAATGAGTTCCTTTTAACTAAATATTCTGACTCTATAGAAGTTTGTTTGGCGTATTATCATAATTCTAATGATAATATGATTATAGACATATTGGATCCCTTGCAAGAATGTATCACGGTAGTTGACATTGACTAGGAGAATCATTATCATGAAGAGCTCCGGTGGGATCCTGGTCTTTTATAATATCGCTCGTATGCACATGTGTCCCAACTCACGCCATTGATAGACTATACAGTGCACTTAGAAAACTCACCCAAGCGATTTGTTATAGATAATCTTGAGACCTCTATCATATGGACCACATCGTCGTTGCGATCGCAATGGTGAAAATTGCGCATTAATTTGACTCTCCGTTAGTGAGATATGACTCATCGAATGTAAGGCCCAAATTATGTATCCAGTAACACAAGCAACCTTTATTATGGTAGGCCCATTGGACTTGATCCCATGTGGGCCTAAAACCCACTTTTAAAACATAGAAATTACCAACAAATAGGACAATTACTACATGAAAAAATAAAAATCTAGCACATGTAAGACAAAAACTATAAGACAAAATTGGATTTTATCCCAAAACTCATCATTAGCTCTCTCCTCATGCCTTAGAAACTAATCATGGCTCATGTCCGCCTCATCCTATACATGCATCTAATGCATGTCTTGATTTGTGTCATATCACTTCAAACAACCAATTACAACACTCCACTTCATCATCCACCATGCATCGCCTACTACCCATAACCCTTATCCATTCATTAGCCAATACATGTCTAGATTTCTTCCACTTTGGCTAATGTATGCTTAGCACCATCCACTACCCATACCATACATCACATACCACCTTAATTTTAGCACTAATAAGATCTCATAAACTTACCACATCATCTTGCCACCTCAACCCCCAATTCCCTATATAAGAGTAGGAGCTCTCTTGCACTTATTCTTTTCCTATACTTAGAAAATTCTAAGATTTTAAGAGAGAGTGAGAGAGAGTTGGGCCAAGGTGTGGCCCATCATTAATCAGTGGACCACGCATCATCATCCAACCATCCATCCATTGAGGAGAGTTTACACCCCTCCTTTCATCCTCCGCATCCTCCTCTTTCTTCCTCTTTTTATTTTCTTAATATGTGTGGGCCCCACTAGTGTGGATTTCTTATGTGCATGTATTTATGGCTATGGTGGTCAGCAAAGTGGCCCATGTTAGTATGATCCACCATGATGAACATCATATCCACACCCTTCACATGTATTCCTTTTTTTTTTTGTATATGGACAACAAGTTCTAAAAATCATATAAAATCGACCATACTAAGCTTAGAGTTAAAACTTGGGAATAATATTTACCACAATATGAACTAAATCTGGACCAAATTTCGTAGCCATCCAATGGTCCAATCATTCATAACAACAAGTTTACTTGGTTGCTGTCTAACAGCGCATGCAGGATATTGATTTGCCTAAAATGGACCCATTTTTAATTCATTTAATGAATGTATTAAAAATATACGTTCTGTTAGATTCGTAGAAAATCAAACTATATTTCTAACGGTATATAATAAGCTTCAATCAGAGTTCAAACGGGCGAGATCTTGGCCTTATACGAAAGATGTATTTGAGAACTTATTATGACCATTCTTGTGTCAGCCATAACCATAATTCCAATGGTAATATGTATTTGATATTTTCTCTTAACTTACTTAAGGTAGTTATTCGTCATATATACGGTCCCTATGGTCAAATTCTCTCATGATAGAATTTAGGAAATTCTTAACCAGCAGATACTTCTGTAAGGACAAATCTTGAATTTCTATGTGTGGTCTAGATGGATCCAAGGCTTTGTATGGTTGGAAACCTATAAATGACCTAAATAATGCAGTCCCAAACCATTCATTGGCTTGGATTTTTCAACATAGAATCTAATCATAGATATTTGATCAAGATATTTCATGTGCTACTTGTATGTTGTATGTATGTTGACCACAATCTTCATCTTATTAGGGACCCACTTGGTGGTGAGATCACTTGTGATTTATTCATTTTATTAGTTCATTCAATATGGAAACCCATGTATATTTTTGTATGTCTCTTATCTATAGTTTACTAGCATGTGGGCCCCACTTGTCATTTCATTTCCTTCGCACTTTCTATTTGCTGAAATTTTCTAAGTACTTAACTGGATTGCATGTAGGCCTCTTTGACACCTTGTAGTGGGCCCCACACTCTATAGTTAAGGATCCCGCTTTGGGGAGTGTTTAATCCTTTTATAAGTAAGCTGGGATGTCCCACCTTTTTATCAGGAATAATCCCCAAGGGCTTGGAAATTGGGCCCTAAGTTGTGACAAACCCCATTGCTTAGAATTGTCTGACTTTTTTATATTTTGTAACAACTTTGGGCCTCTGTAGTAGACCACACATTGGAGATATGAGTAGGCCATCATTTGGAACCTTTAACTTATACCAATGAATAGATAAATAATATTTTACTTGGGCCAAATCAAACTTCACATGATCAAGGAGTCTTTGATCCCAAAATGGGGCCAGGTATGGCTATGCAGAAAATTATGTGCAGAAAATTAAAGTGTCTTTTTTTAGCCCTATACCAAATATTATGTGTACACAACCAGTTGGTCCCAGCTTATACCTTTTAAAGTACATATATATTACTACCAAAGGCACTATACGGCACACTAAAAGGTGGTCCCTTATGATCATGGGACATACTCAAGATCAGGCCAAAACTAATTCTGCACTTGTTTCCTGCACATTTCCTCTAAGTACCCATATTTAGGACATCCTCGTAAATTGTATACACTAAACCAATGAGGATCGCCTTATACCTTTTAAAGCCCATACATAGAGCTATCAAATGGATCCTTCTTTTCACCAGATGTGGGTCCCATATGATCATAAATCTAAATTGAAGATGGCCAGAAACCAATATTTGCACAAAAATCTGTTTGATGTAAAATTTATGTGGGGCCACATCAGTATAGTCCACCACCTTTTAAAGCATTTAATGCAGCATCTAAACTCTGAAAAATAACTCTCAAATATTGTTGGGCTTAAAAACCTTAAGTGGGCTATCTTGTATGGGTCGTACCTTTCATATAATGAGGTCCACTTAGTATGTTTTGTAAATGGGTGTTGCATAACTTGTAAAATATTTAGTGAACAGATCTTGTTGTCCAAATATTCTCTTAAGACATAGGTGGCCTTGAACTCATCTAAATGATGCAACCCTAAGGCCCAAGTGGGCGCAACACTAATAGAAATCATTGGGGAATGAGAAACCCACAATGGTAATCTTCCTTGAGCCTGTTGGACAAGCCCATTGCCTACTAGGAAGTGTGCCTTTCATACTACCTTTAGTCAAATAGACCACACTTAAAGAGACCTATTTTACAATGCATAAAATGGATAATCGGGCTTTTTCTTAGTTTGTTGTGTAAGTGGCTAGTGGGCCCAATATGATATATGACATGAAAGATGTTAGCGTGTTATCCTTTATGTTTGAGATTGTGCATTATTTCTAGTTAATGGAATGTGTGGGGCCCACTTAGTTATGGAATTAGATCCACACCATTGAAAGCATTGTGGTTGAAAATTTATGCCCTTGGGTTGGCCTATTAGTTCACCAAGTGAGACTCACACTTGACCTATACGACCCTATGCTTTGCATGTAGTTCAAGTCCAATGTGTAAGTCACACTAGGTAGGACGCACCTAGTGATGAGTGAGATGATGATACATGTATGGTAACATGATAATGATGATTATGAGTTGTTGGTTAAAATGATAGATATGATTTAATAGATGGTGAATTATATCATATACATTGATGATGGATGAGTAATTGTTTATAGTACTTATGACATTGTTTATGTTAATCATGAAGTCAAAATGATCCTCATGGTAATGATGATGATATTATATATGTGTGTGTGTGTATATGTGTGTGTGTGTGTATGTATATGTATATGTATGTATGTATGCATGATGACAAAACATGCTAGTTGACTACCATGCTTGATATCCAAGTAATAATAATGCACGTATTGATTGTCGTGATGATAACGTGGATAAGAAAACCATATTTTACCTGATACGTGGATAATGATAAATAAATGATGTTGGTGGACGTAAGGATAACCTTATGCATGATAGACAACTAATGCCTAGGGCATGTATGATGACAGTATTGGACAATGGCCATGATATTGATAATGCATGTGAATCCCTATATGTTATGTACTCTATGCACATGATTGCATGATACATGTTATGAGGATAAATTTGATGTTGAATGATGCCTATGATAAGATGATACATCTTAGAACTTGTGTACCACCATAACCTATACACCTTATGTATGTGCATGTTATAGGAGCCCTAGTGGCCATTTGTTAAGTATTCACAAGAGGTATAGAGCCTCAGTGTGTTATTGAAGACACTTAAATATATGGACCTTCATGTCACATTAGATATTCTTATGTTTAGGCCAATTATTGTTTATATCTGATAGTCATGATGGTGTACCTAGTCTAGTAGGACATACTGAGTATAGACTACCATAACATCATGTTACATGCCCATGGGCATCATTTGTATGCTTGTTATGAAGAGTGACTGATCATATCATATGTCATTGAGCAGATTATTTATGGGATTCCCTGATAGAAGGATTTGCCCTACATGAGCACGCGGTACCCAGAGGATTGTTGCATGACTAGATAGTGTGACTCATGCATCTCGCATTTGTGTGACATGATTATTGTACACCATATCGACATCAAGTTCGTAGTCTCTGCAGGCATAGTATGGATGATAAGATTGGATACTGAAAATACTTGCTCTAGCACGGGGGCGCCATAGATATCCCAGGGTGAAAGTCCCAAAACCTGTATGGTACTAGGAGGATGCTCCAATGTCTAGACTGAGTGATTGCATGAGTGCATGAGGGCCGAATACCAGTTGGTCGCATCTTTCACTATATCGTGCTCGATTGGAAGGGGGTGTGGCTTTATCTGCCTAAGTGAGGGGGCAATGACTAGGCTGAGTCTGACCCAGCTTGAGGAATGGGTCCACTATCGACCAGTCAGGCCCGATAATGGCAGGCGGATAGTAAGGTCTCTTCTACTTACCCAGTTGTGATCTTAGATGGGGCGGAAAGCTGGTGTTGAGTGTACTAGACCCCGGTGATATCCAAAGAAGAATTATACTGATGTGTGGATTCAGATGAGGACTGGCATGAGTTATGATTGCATCTTGCATATGACATTGGTCACATAGGCCTTGCATTGGATAACCTTGGTATGACTGATAACATTGTACTTAACTCCAATGATAACCTAGAGATGTACTGTACTGACATTGTGATTCCCCGTCACTGTTGCACATGTGGGCAGATGCTGACATGAGTGAGGTCTAAGGGCCTGGGCGAGCTACAGTGGTTGGCAAGCTATTATGCATACAGTGGGGCAGAACCTTGTCCCATATCGGAAGCGTTGTGGTGGTTATATGTGGACTTACTGAGTAGGAGTTGCGTACTCAGCATTGGAATCATTCATTCACTATCCACTCGGGCTGGTGGTGCGCAACTAAATCATTATGTGTACCTTCACAATGGCCATGATTTCGGTTAGGTACACGACCAACCTAAGATCGAGAGTTTACTATATTGAGTCTACCTATACAAATTTAGGTATGGAACTGGTTTGGATATAAGTCCCTTATGATGAACCCCACGCTTGCGATACCACATACTATTATCCCGACTACACACTCTAACTCTATCATTGCCCTTCTATCATATGCCATATAGTAGAAAATAGATTTTAATTATCTTGTTCATGATGATTGGCTATTTTAATCATTCATAGTTGCTTGTTGAGTGACATGCCAATTATTGATGTTATGTTCATGATAACCATGTAGTTATACGACATGATTGATTGATAACCTACTCACCTATGATAGTATGACTGGTTGATAACATGTCTATGGTTATTTTGGATGTCTTTACGAGAGCGCCCTGATAAGATATGTTTTACTATTGGCACGTAGTAGACTCAAATGCAGTGGTTTGCTCATAGGTATGACTTACACCTTTTCATGATGCATACAAGAGTCATTGGAGTTCGCTATTGTTTCCTTCATTACTATTGATCTAGTGCACCATATTATGTGTGACATGTCGAACAGGTCCATCTCTTCGATATGCGTTGATACCATAAATAAAATGTGTAACCATCTAAATAGATTAACCGTTCAAAAAAAAATCATACTAAAAATCCTCCTCGTAGGACCCCAGGATTGGAATCTGCCATACGAATGTCGGGAGCCAGGAATGGGATACTACAGAGGTTGTCAACACCGGATTCAGTGATCAAAAATTTTATGAGCCCAATTTCCGAGTTTGGGGCATGATAGCTCCCTTTTACATATCTTGAATGTTTACCATTAAAGGTGGAGGAGATAAAATTTAAACCAAAGTCTGAAACTTCAAAAGGTGTTATGACTACACTAGCTAAAGAAATTTTCTATATTTTACAATTAATTGTATTCTCTGATTCACCATGGTGTACTAACATTGATAAAATTTCTGCCACAAGTGAATATTATACACTTTGAAAACCTCAAAATAGTAATCAAAGATTATTTGCTAAGGTTCATAAATTACTTTAGACATCTAAGCTCCAGTACATCCAAGCCTACTGCAAAATGGGATTTTGGATGATCTTGTTAAGAAACCTATTGAGAAATTTATCAAGATACTGGCCAGAAGAAGAACTGATGCTCTAGATAATTGATAGATAGGATTAGAAATTTATTACTTTCTTATGATTAGTTTGATTTATATTACTTTAGTTTAGTTGTTGAGACCTATTCTCATAGGAAATTTGCACTAGCCTATTGATTATCGCCTTCGAGGTGGTTTTCATCTACTCCTCTTTATTTTTCTTTGGTGTTAATATTTCTCATGTTGCATATGTTTATATATTGAGTACAATGTGGAGTTTAGATTGGGGGATGAGATTAGGTGAACTAATCAATATTTTCTGACTTGACCAAATTCTTGAAAATTTTCAAAACTTACAATTTTAAAACTCTTTTTGAAGATTGATATTTTGTATAATTGAATAGATTTGAGTATTATAATAAGATATAAAATAAATTTTAAAAATCTAGAGGCTAGTTAATTAGTATAATTTTTAATAAGATCTTCTACCTAATTTGATTAATAAAAAGTTTAATCACCAATTGAGTCTAGTTCACATTTCACACTTAACTCATATTCTGTGAAGTTAACTTGAACTCTTAGTTTTATCTTGATGATTAATTAAAAGTGTTACGAACTAAGACTATATAACCTTATTTACCTTACACAGAAAAAGAAGTAGAAAAGGACCAGCTAAAAAATCAATGAAATCAAAAATGGCTACTTATTGTATGTGTTTATTAGAAAAAGGTAATGAAAAATAAGAAAAAGAAGAATGAAAATAATTGTGAAAGTCTTCGATATAAAATTGAAAAGCTGAAAAAATAAGTGAAAAATGAAATAGTTTCAGAATCAATAACTTTTGTTGATATGTCCACATTAAAGTAATGATTATGGTTAATGTTATGGAGAGAAGGCTAACTTTCACAAATTATAAGTTAGAAGACACTAAGCACACTAGGAACTTGATGTTTAGATTTATTTTATTGATTAAATTGTTGAAATGGAACTTAGTTCATTTGTTTACTAGTGATATTAGGTTCTAAATTATTAATATTTCATTCTTATATCTTTGATTTTACACATATGTTTAGGATTATAAATAATGTTATTTTCTGATAAACGTTTGAAATTTAGATTTTTAACAAATTAGTTTTCGCATGTTTTACTCAAGACTAGCAAAATGCTAGTTGGAGGGTGTGTTTAGAGTGAAATTTTGTATATTTTCCCCTTATTATGCTTTGGTATTATGAACATGGATGCACTTAATTGTTCTAATTACTTATGTTTCTCTTACGATGTGATTTTGAGAGATAAGGTTAAGAGTCCAAGATCCAACGAAACTAAGCAAGAAAAGAAGAAAATTGAGGATTCAAATTGTAGAAAATTAGAAGTGCAAAACTTGACCATCCAATGATATCGATGACACCTTCGATGCCACTGAAGTAAATGTTAATGTCATCGAAGCCATCTTCGATCCCCTCGCAAAAAACATGAATTTCTAATTTAGTTGCTAGACAAATTCAAGCACTCTTTCGATGCCATCGAAGGTTTGTTCGATGCCATCGAAGTCAAGTTCGATCTCTTCGAAGGAGGTTTGATGACAACAATAAAATATGAGATTTTGAAAGTTTGTTACTGTTTCGTTTCCTGATTTCACTCGGACTCTTTGATGGGAGTTTGATTGCATTAAAGGTGCCATCGAAGATGCAAAAGCTGTGTAATTTCAAGTCGGTTTCAAAGTCAGGGCGATTGAAGGCTATATTAAGGGATGTTTTAGGGTCTTCTAAAGAAAAAATTAGGGTAGAAGGAGTAGATCAAGGAATTATAAAGCTTCGAGGATTCCTCCTTCCTCTTCAATCCTTTTGCCCTAGTTAGTTTTTATGTTTTTCTATTTGATTTTTAGTTCAATCAAGTCTATGGTTGGCTAATCTCTTAGATAGAGCTATGAGGTGAAACTTATTGTTATTCTTAATGCTTAGTTCATTTTGATTCAAGTTATTTGGTTTGAATGTTGAACAATTAATTGATATTTAGTTTGAATAAAGAATTATTCGTAGTTTATTTTGATCCATTGTCGACTTCGGGTATATTGGAAGCTTAGGAAAGCTAAGAATAGTTTCATATCTATTTTGCAATGGATTTATCTATCCTAAATTTTTTCAATGTGGACATATCAATAACTTACATTGATATGTCCACATTAAACTAATGATTATGGTTAATGTTATGGAGAGAAGGCTAACTTTTATAAATTATAAGTTGGAAGCCATTAAGCACACTAGGAACTTGATGTTTAGATTTCTTTTATTGATTTAATTGTTGAAATGGAACTTAGTTCATTTGTTTACTAGTGATATTAGGTTCTAGATTATTAATATTTCATTCTTATATCTTTGATTTTACACATATGTTTAGGATTGCAAATAATGTTTTTTTCTAATAAAGGTTTGAAATTTGGATATTTGAAAATTTATTTTTTGTATGTTTTGCTCAAGACTAGAAAAATGTTGGTTAAGGGGTGTGTTGAGAGTGAAATTTTGTATATTTCCCCCTTGTTATGCTTTGGTTTTACGAACATGGATGCACTTAATCGATCAAATTACTTATCTTTCTCTTACGAGCTGATTTTGAGAGATAAGGAGAAAATGATGCTTAAAGTGATGATTTAATGCTGAAAAATAACCAAGTGAAGGATTGGATATATGGAGGTCAAGACTAAAAATTTTAAGAGTCCAAGATCTACGGAAACCAAGCAAGAAAAGAAGAAAACTAAGGATTGAAAGTGTAGAAAATTGGAAGTGCAAAAATTGACCATTCGATGACATCGGTGACACCTTCGATGCCATCGAAGTAAATGTCGATGCAATCGAAGCCATCTTTGATCCCATCAAAAAAATCATGAATTTCTAGTTTCGTTGTTGGATAAATCATGCACTCTTTGATGTCATGAAAGGTTTGTCTGATGTCATCAAAGCCAAGTTCGATTTCTTCGAAGGCGGTTCAATTATATCAATAAAATACGAGGATTCGAAAGTTCGTCGTTATATAGTTTCCTGATTTCACCCGGACCCTTTGATGGGAGTTCGATTGCATCAAAGGTGACATCGAAGATGCGAAAGCTGTGTAATTTTAAGTCAGTTTTGAAGTTAATGCGATTAAAGGCTATATTAAGGAATGTTTTAAGATCTTCTAAAGAAAAAAAATTGAGTAGAGAAAGGCTTTTTGATGCTTCGAGGAGAACTCACTCCTCTTCAATCCTTTAATTCTACTTATTTTTATATTTTTCTATTTGATTTTTTGTTCAATCATATCTATGGTTGGCTAATCTCTTAGCTAAAGCTAGGAGGTGATGTCATGCCCTAAACTCGGAAACTGGGCTCATAAAATTTTTTATCATCGAATTCACCGCAGATAGCCTCCGCAGTACCCCATTCTCGACTTCTAAGCTCATACGCCAGATTCCGATCTTGGAATCCTACAAGGAGGATTTTTAACATACATTTGTTTCATAAACAAGCATAACCACAAGTTTACCCAAATCACAAAGACAACATCATCATCACATATCCATTAATATGAACAACGAATATAGTGCTGAAAGGGAAAAACATATGTTAAAAATCGAAGCTCCAGAAGACGGCGGCACGCTCCAAGCTCAATGCTGCTACAACCTAACGCCACCTACATGCATCTATCGTGCATAAGCTTATAGAAAGCTTAAAGGGTGGTGAAAGTGTGTGCTCAAGGTAAGTGTCAAGTATGCAATATCAGAGCAATGCGAAAACATCCTAGTAAGTCCATAAATACCATCAGCCTTATTCAAGCTATGTAATACAAAAGCATAGTAAACTAAATGTTATGTGATGAGGATACAATACAACATTTGATGCGAATGAAATGACCAAGATGGAGTGTAAAGTCGGGATGATAGTACATATTATTGCAGGCTATGTGGTCCATCACAAGGGACTTCTATTAAAATCAGTCTCATACCTAAATTTAGATAGTCAGACTCAATGTGGTAAACTCCTAATCTCAGGTTGGTCAGGCATCCCAACCAAAATCTTAGCCATTGCGAAGATACACATAACAATTTGTTGCGCACCACCAGCCGGAGTGGATAGTGAATGAATGAGTGAATGAGTATGCAACTCTTTCTTAATAAGTCCACATATCAGTACATACATCTCTGAGATCATCATCGGGGTCTAGTACACTGTACACGTAATCACCTCCCACTGGATGTGCAACCATGCAAGTGTAAGAGACCTCACTATCTGCCTGGACAGTAGTCAGCCAATATCTACCCGACACATTAATAGCAGACCCATTTATGAGCTAGTCAAACTCAGCCAAGCTATGCCCCCTACCCTCCAGTGGGTAAGGCCATACCCCTTTCTAACCGACCACAACACAGTGGGAGACACGGCCTATTGGTATTCAGTACTCAGGTACTCATGTATCTACTCGGTCTAAACATTGGAGCGTCCTGGCCATGGAGGTTTAGGGACTTTCACCTAGGGACATCCATGGCACCCCATGTAGAAAAAAATTTTCGCTGTACCATCTGGCCAACCATGATATCCCTGTGGAGGCCACGACCCTGATGTCACTAGGGTGTGCAGTAGTCATATTACAAAATGTAAGAAGCATGAGTCACACAATCCAATCATGCATTAATCATGCGCATACCGTGCGCTCATGTGGGACGACTCCGCCTATCAGGGAGTCCCATGAACAACCTTTTTCATGGCATATGCAATGGTTAACCACATCTCATAATAAACATGCAGATGATGCATATGGGCATGTATCATGATGTTATGCTGTCACATACTCATAATCAGTATCAATAACCGGCACTGATAATCGGCCTCGATAATCAGCATCGATGATCAGCATCAGCCTCGATAATCGATACAGATAATCATCATCGATAATCAACACCAATAATCAGCCTTAATAATCAGCATCGATGAGATGGGCCTAACAAAGCCTAAAGGAAGGTCGCAATGTGGACATTTAACAAGGCCTAAGGGAAGGAGTGGCCCACATAGAGCCTAACATATAGTGGGACCATGGCCTCATACAAGGGCCTCATACACAACATAATGACCCATATACAATCTCAATGGTCCTTACGTATGGGTCTCATACATTGAGTGGGCCGCACCACATGGGCCTCATATACATCAAGTGGGCTGCATCGCATGGGCCTCATATGCAATCTCAATGGGCCTTACACAAGTGTTTCATACATCCCAATGGGCCTCATCACATGGGCCTCATACAATCTTAAAGGGACCCTATGCAGTCACAATGGGCCTCATCATATGAGCCACGTAAAAATCGCATCAGGCCTTATCATATGGGCCACATAAACATCACATCGAGCCTTATCATATGTGTGAGACCCATATCCTAGCCCATACCATTCTGTAGGCTTTCGTGGTCCTCCCTATAGAATTTTGGTGACCTGCGATGCATAGATTGCAGTTGCACGCATCCGTAAGTTACATACTATTGATCTGAGTTGGCTTGACCTGAAACTTGTACTTGTGTGACAGTGCCATCATCGTAGTTCCGATGCCGCATCTCGTGCACCGAGGCGATACCCGGGATAGGAGATGTGGGCCTGTGTTCAGTTCGAGAAAAATGTCGTGCATTATGATCCCAAGAGAATGTCCTATCAATCACATCAAAAGTCATGTACTCCATCCCATCATGTCAAGTACAACCACCCCTCCCCTAAAGTCAACTCTCTCGCTCTCTCTCCACCCATCAAGTACACTCATCACTCACTCACCCATCACACCCCAACACTCACCCATCCCTCTCTCTCTTACAACTTATCTCTCTCATCTCCCTTTCCCTCATTCTCCAAGTAACCGTCCATGGCTTCCATGGGAGAGAAGCTACTGTTGCCCACTTCTTACCACCCAAATCCAACCCTTCAAAGCCGATCTCACCATTAGATCGACCCCCTTGAAGCTCTAAAGCCTATAAGTAGAAGGAGGAAGGAAGGAATTCGAGGTGGGTGATTTTATTAGTTAATTTTGTGATTGAGGGCCCACATATGTGGGACCCATCTTAATGTATGTACTATATAAGGAGGGCCCATAGTGGCGGGGTCCCTCTCCTCCTTCACTTGCTCTCTCTCTCTCTCTCTCTCTCTCTCTCTCTCTCTCTCTCTCTCTCTCTCTTCTTTTTTGGATAGTATTAATGTGGCCCACCTGATCAGCAAATCCAGGATGTCCAGTCCCTAGACGTGGTGTGCGGACCCCACTTTAATGTATTTTATATCCCAACCATCCAGCAGCTACTGGATGGTGGGTACCTTCCATGATGTGTTTGTGATCCACACCATCCATCTGACAGTGGACCCATTCATATGGGACACACCTTGATGTTTATATTTCATCCACCCTATCCATGCATAGACGTGGGGCCCACCTTGATGATGCGCCGCTCAACACGTGGGCCATCATACTATATGTGTTTTACCCCTGCCGTCCATCTGTTCAGACGGTGGTGGGTAAATCCACCAAGATTTACATATTTTATCCCCTCTGCCCATCCATTTTCTAGGTGAGGGACCCACCTCACACATGCTACACGTGTGAGGGTAGGGCCCACCTTGTGATATGTATACTTCCATCCACATGGGCAGTGGGCCCCAGCAGCAGCGGGTGCTGGATGGACGCAAGCAAGTTCCATGATCCCATCACGATGTGTGTGTTAATCCAAACTGTTCGTCCATTTTACTGGTGGGCCACACGTGTGGACCCCACCATGAGGTATGTGTTTTATCCAAGTCATCCCACAACAGGACCCACCTTAATGCATGATTCATCCACACCGTCCAAGGGGTTTGGACAGTGCTGGAAATATTTGGACAGTGCTGTATACATCCACCATGATGCATCTGCTTCATGCACACCGTCTAGATTATTTAGACGGTGCTGGAAAATATTTCAACGGTGCTGGATGGTGCTAGAAATGTTTGGATGGTGCTGATTTACATAGACAATGTTTGGACGGTGCTGATCATTATTAGTGGGTCATGTGCCCCATGGAATGATAGTGTACAATGATACACATGTTACACTTACAACTATTGAAATGATTTTGGTGTGGTCTAAGTCCACTTGTGGCCCATTAGTGCAGCCCAATCCATGAGGGTAACATGATGTATAATTGAGGCCCATGTGATAGGGCCTACCTGTCTTGTATTTAAGGCCCATATGATGGGACCCTCTTGCTTGAGCCCATGGACAAGGCCCATTGTGAAGTATTCAAGACCCTTGGGGGAGGCCCATGTGATGTATCTGAGGCCCATGGTCGAGGCCCAATGTGATGTATTTGAGGCCCATTGGTGCGGCCCATTAATGCGGCCCACTTGTTGTAGATGGGGTCCATTGGTGCTGCCCATTGATGCGGCCCACTTGTTGTAGATGGGGTCCATTGGTGCAGTCCATTGAGCGGCCCATTGTGATATTCTAGGCCCATGTCATCCAGCCCATTGTATGTGTATTAAGCCCATGTATGTGGCCCGTTGTGATATATTTATGGCTCATATGGCGAAGCCCGATATGGTGTATGTGTGGCCCTTGAGTGAGGCCCAATGCGATGAACGTGCAGATCGATGTAATGTGTGATTTCACAATAATATATGTAATGATGTTTATGTGGGCCACTACTTGGGAGCGATGTTGGTTAAATGTTCATATTGATGGATAAAGATGGTTAAATGTCCACATTGTGACATTCCCTTGGGCCCACTATGAGGCCCATTCTTGTTAAGGGTAGGCTATCTAAGCCCATCCTTGATATGAGGAGAGTACACCATCATCTTATAACATGCTTAGTATAGCATCATGATACATACCCATGTGCATCATCTGCATGCTTGTTATGAGATGTTGTTAACCATTGCATGTGTCATTGGGCAGATTGTTATGAGACTCCTTGATAGGCAAAGATCGTCTCACATGAGCGCACGGTATGCACGGGATTGAAGTATGACTCATGCATATTGCATTGCGTGTTGTAATTACTGTATGCCCTAGTGACATCAGGGTCGTAGCCTCCACAGGTATGTCGTGGATGGCCAGATGGGACACTAAAAATCTGTTATTAGCATTGGCCTGCAATAGATGGCCCTAGGTGAAAATGCCTAAACCGCCGAGGTCAGGAGACGCCCCAACGTCGAGACTGAGTGAATATATGAGCGTCTGAGTGTTGAATACCAATAAGCTGTGTCTCCCACTGTGTCATGGCCGGTTGGGAAGGGATTGTGGCCTTATCCACCCGAGGGTAGTGGGCATAGTTAGGCTGAGTTTGACCAGCTCATGATTGGGTCCGCTATCGACGTGCTGGGTGGATATTTCTAACTACTGGCCAGGAGGATAATGAGGTCTCTTCCACTTACATGGTTGTATGTCTAGTGAGCGATGATTGCATGTAGAGTGATGATCCCAGAGATGTACATTACTGATACATGGACTCATTGAGCAGGATTTGCATATTCAATCATTCATTCATTCACTATCCACTCGGACTGGTGGTGTGCAACTATTTGTTACGTGTACCTTCACAATGGCTAGAATTTTGGTTGGGGCACATGACTAACCTAAAATCAGGAGTCTACCACATTGAGTCTGACTATCCAAATTTATGTATGAGATAAGTTTGGATAGAAGTCCCTTGCGATGGACCATATAACCTGCGATACTACATACTATCATCCTGACTTCACTCTGGTCATTTCATTCGCACTGCATATTGCATTGCATTCGTAACATTTAGCATTTTGGGTTGGCATGTTTCTGTATTGATATGGTCGTTAGCATTCATGCCTTACATCGCATAGCCATGGTATTGCTGATGACACTCATGGACTTATCAGTATATTTCCGCTTACTTTGATATCATATGATTGATGATCTTATCAGTATTTCTTCTTAGTCTGATATTGTATGCTTTATGGCATTGTATTGCATACTTGGCACTAACCTTGTGCACACGCTTTCACCACCCTCTAAGCTTTCTATAAGCTTATGCATGATAGATGCGTGCAGGTGGTGTTAGTTTGCAGTAACGTTGAGCTTGCAGCGTGTAGCGGTCTTTCGGATCTTTGATTTTTGATATATGTATTTCCCTTTTAGCACTGTATTCAAATGTTTATATTAGTGGATATGTGATGATGATGTTACCTTTATGATTTGGGTATACTTGTGGTTATGCTTCTTATGAGGTAGATTGATGTTAAAAATCCTCTTTATAGGATCCTAGGATCGGAACCAGGTGTATGTGCACTGGGATCCGAGAATGGGGTACTGCGGAGGCTGTCGGCACCGCATTCGGTGATCGAAAATTTTATGAGCTTGGTTTCTGAGTTTAGGGCGTGATAATATGGGTCACATAAACATCGCATTGGACCTCATCATATGGGTCACATAAACATCACAATGGACCATACATATATCATGGTGGGCCTGCACAATCACGAAGGGACTTACACAAGGGTCTCATATATAGCAATGGGCCTTATCACATGAGCCTCACATACATCACACTAGGCCTCTTCATATGGGCCTCATATACAACGTGTTGGGCCTCATCATATGGGACGGTCCATATACACCATTCATCTATTTTTAGAGATTATTATAGAGCATTACCCAAAAATGAGTCATATTGAAAGCTCATCTGGACCATAGCACAAATAACAGTTGAGATAATGATTTTCTTTGTTAAACAAGCCACAAAGGGTCCATCATAATGTTTATTTCCCATCCAATCTGATCATAAGGTCATAAAGACCTAGATTAAGAAGAAAAATAATTCCTTATTGATCCAGAACTTCTGTGACCCAAAACGGGTTTCAATGATAGATGTTCAATCCCTAGTTGTTGTTCTTTTTTTTGGTAGTGTGGACCACCTGAGTTCCGTGTATGACTGATTTTTGGAGACAACCCATACCAAAAGGGGACCCATCAAATGCACGGTATAGATGATGGACATACATCACTGTGGGACCTGTGGTGGGACCCACAGTATTACCCTTCACACAAGTAGCAGCAAGGAAGCTACTTGTTGCAGCGTCCTCTGGACACTAGTAGTAACAACGCCCAAATCTATTTATTATTATTATTATTATTATTATATATGTATTCTTTGTTATTTGGTGGATTTCATAGGTGGGGCCCATATCAGGAGAATCCACCCTGTCGGTTAGGTTCTCAAGCTCGAGACAAGTCTAACAAGCCCAATATTTGCTATATTTCGGTGTGTAGAAACATCACAACGGGCCCTAACAGTCCATATCACTAAAACCACTGTTCACCATAATCTGGCACTCCAAGGATTTGGATTTGCTTCATTTTTTGGCTCAACGCCTAAAATGAGCTGGGAAATAGGGTGGACGGTGTGGATCAAATACATACATTAAGGTATGGTCCACGAAACTTGTTGATGTCATATGTAGCTATATAGTTGTGTGCAGTACACTAGCCATTCCATTTCAAGCTGTTTCCTACTCATCAACAGCTATATATAATATATATTTATTAATAAATATAGTTTTTTGGTTTTGGTCCAGCGTCCAGGCCGTGGACGGCCTAGATGCGAATACATACATCAAGGTAGGCCCCACCGTCCAGAGTCTAGACGGTGTGGCAAACACATACATCAAGATGGTGCCACGGGGTGTGGCCCACAAGAGATTTGGGTCAAGTAAATATTCGTGTTTTTCCTTCATCCAACGTCCAAGGAGGGACAACATGGATAGAACACATGCACCAACTGGATGGTGCTGGACACACCACCAGGGTGGGTCCCCCGTGGTGGACAGTGGCATGGATAAAATACATTCATCATGGTGGGCCATCATATGAAAATGAGAGAGAGAGAGAAGGAGAGAGAAACGACGATGGAGGGGAGGGGCTCCGCCCCTATGAGCCCTCCCTAGGTGGGCCATGCAAGTACATACATCAAAATGGATCCCAAAAATCGTGTGGACCCTAAATAAAAAATCAAAATCTAGCGCTATGAACACCCACCGTTGCATCTTCTAGGGCCCTTGATCTTGGATTGTGAGGATTAATGGGGGTAGGAAGTGAGACATAACTAGCTTCTCCTCTCCCTTGGACGTTTCATCTACTTGAGTTACTTGGGAGAATGGGTCGAGAATGGGAGAGAGACGAGATGTAAGGAGAGAGGGATGGGTGAGTGATGGGTGATGCGTGTACTTGAGAGGTATGGTTTTATTGATTTTGGGTGAGAGAGGAATGGGTGTGATGGGATATGTACTTGACTTATACATTGATTGATTGATTTGACATTCAGTCGAGATTTTCTTGCGTGGTGTTTTCCTCGAAATAAACGCGGGTTCACATCTCTTGGACAGGATATCACATCGGCGCGCGAGACACAAAGTTAGAACTACAACGATGGCACGGTCGCTAGGGTAAAAGTTTTGGGTCGAGCTGACTCTGATATATGGGATGCAACTTAGGATCGTGCGCCAACATCGATTAGAAGTCGTGGGTCACCGAAATTCGACTGGGAGGATTGTGAGTGTCTACAAAATAGTACGGACTAGGATATGGGTCTTACAGCTCTCCCCTCCTAATAAAAATTTCATCCTAGAATTTTACTATCATGCAGGACAAAGCAAGGGAAAAGGAAACAACTTCATATACGCATAATAATCAATACCATACAAGGCTTAATCAATTTATAAATAAATGGGGATTATGCACTCTAATCTTAACCTCACGCTCCCAAGACGCCTCCTTAATAGAATGATGACCCCTTACTGAACCTTGAATACCGTATAAAAAATGATTGAAACTAGAATGCTATGCAGCCTCATAATCTTAACGGTACGGAGCTATATCAAAAAGTTTTAAAGTTATTCGAACTCGGAGATCTAACCATTCTAACTTCTCAACAATCATAGTGTAGGGTAGCTATTAGTAGATATGTGATGTTATCCTTAGGTATTCCTAAGTTATACTTTGATACAAACTTCTGTCACGCACTAAACTTGGAAACCGGCCTCACAAAATTTTCGATCATCGAATCCAACGCCGACAACCTCCATAGTACCCCATTCTCGGCTTCCGATGCCCATACGCCAGATTCCGATCCTGGGATCCTACAAGGAGGATTTTTAATGTACATTTCTTTCATAATAAGCATAACCACAAGTTTACCCAAATCACAAAGGCAACATCATCATCACATATCACTAATATGAACAGTTGAATACAGTGCTGAAAGGAAAATACATATATTAAAAATTGAAGCTCAACAAGACCACTGCACGCTCCAAGCTCAACGTTATTGCAACCTAACACCACCTGAACGCATCTATCGTGCATAAGCTTATAGAAAGCTTAGAAGGTGGTGAAAGTTTGTACTCAATGTAAGCGTCAAGTATGCAATATCAGAGCAATGTGAGAACATGTTGGTAAGTTTATAAATACCATCAGCCTTATCCGGGCTTTGCAATACAGAAGCATAGTAAACCAAATCTATATGCTGAGGATGCAATGCAATATGTGATACAAAATGACTAAGCTGGAGTGTGAAGTTGGGATGATAGTACGTAGTATCACAAGCTTTAGGGTCCATTACAAGGGACTTCTATCCAAATCAGTCTCATACCTAAATTTGGATAGTAAGACTCAATGTGGTAAACTCCTGATCTCATGTTGGTCGCATGCCCCAATCAAAATCCTGGGCATTGTGAAGATACACATAACAATTAGTTGTGCACCACCCGCCCGAGTGGATAGTAAATGAATGAGTGAATGAGTATGCAACTCCTGTTGAATAAGTCCACATATCTATTCCGTACATCTCTAGGATCATCACTAGGGTCCAATATGCTCTACACGCGATCACCGCCCACTGGACATGCAACCATGCCACTGGAAGAGACCTGCAACCATGCCACTGGAAGAGACCTCACTATCCGCCTGGCCAATAGTCAGCTAATATCTACCCGGCACGTCAATAGTGGACCCATTTATGAGCTGGTCAAACTTTACCTAGTTATGCCCCCTACCCTCAAGCGGGCAAGGTCACAGCCCCTTCAAACTGACCATGACACAGAGGGAGACACGGCCTACTGGTATTCGGTACTCGGACGCTCATGCATCCACTCGGTCTAGATGTCGAAGCGTATCCTTGCTACAGAGGTTTAAGGACTTTCACCCACGGACATCTATGACACCCCATGTAGAAAAAGATTTCAAGTGTCCCATCTGACCATCCACGATATGCCTGTGAAGGCTACGACCCTAATGTCTCTAGGGGGTACAGTAATCATATCACAAAATGTAAGATGCATGAGTCACACAGTCCAATCATGCATTAATCTTACATATACCGTGCGCTCATGCGGGATAACTTTGCCTATCAGGGAGTCCCGTGAACAACCTGCCTCATAACATATGCAATGGTCAACCACATCTCATAACAAACATGCAGATGATGCTTATGGGTATGTATCATGATGTTATGCTGTCACATACTCATAATCAACACCTATAATCAACATTGATAATCAGCCTCGATAATCGGCATTGATGATCAGCGTCGGCCTCGATAATTGGCACTGATAATCAATATCGAAAATTGTCACCGATAATTGGCCTCAATAATCGACATCAATAAGAATGGGCCTAACAAGGCCTAAGGAAAGGTCACAATGTGGACATTTAACTATCATTGCCCATCAATGTGGATATTTAACCAACATTGCTCCTAATGAGTAGCCCATATAGAGCTTAACATATAGTGGGCCCATGGCCACACACAAGTGAATCAAACACAACATAACGGACTATATACAATCTCAATGGTCCTTACACTAGGGTCTCATACATCGAGTGGACCGCATCACATGGGCCTCATATAGATCAAGTGGGCCGCATCGCATGGGCCTCATAACAATCTCAATGGGCCTTACACAATGGTCTCATACATCACAATGGGCCTCATCACATGGGCCTTGTATAATCTCAAAGGGGCCATATACAATCACAGTGGGCTTCAACATATGAGCAAGATAAACATCCATTGGGCCTCATCATATGGGCCACATAAACATCGCAAATATCCTCATCATATGGGCAACATAAACATCGCATCGATCCTCAACATATGGGCCATATAAACATCACAATGTGGGTAAATATATCATGGTGGGCCTGCACAATCATGATGGGCCTTACACAAGGGTCTCATACATCACAATGGGGCTTATCACATGGGTGTTGTATACATCACACTGGGCCTCATACAACACATTGGGCCTCATCATGTGGATTGGTCCATCTACACCATTCATCTATTTTTAGAGATTATTATAGAGCATTACCCAAAAATGAGTCATATTAAAAGACCATCTAGACCATAGCACAAATAACAGTGGAGATAGTGATTTTCACTGTTAAACAAGTCACAGGGCCCATCATGACATTTATTTCCCATCCAATCTGATCATAAGGTCACAAAACTTGGATTAAGAAGAAAAACAAATTCCATATTGATCGAGAACTTCTGTGACCCAAAATGGGTTTCAATGATAGACGTTCAATCCCCTACTATTTTTTTTTGTAGTGTGGACCACCTGAGTTCCACGTATGACTGATTTTCTAGGACATCCTATACCAAAAGGGGACCCATCAATTGCATGGTATAGATGATCGACGTACATCACTGTGGGACCTATGGTGGGACCAACAGTTCCACCCTTCATACAAGTAGCGGCAAGGATGCTACTTGCTACAGCGTCTTCTGGACGCTGTCAGCAACAACGTCCATATCTATTTATTATTATATTTATTTATTTTTGTTATCTGGTGGATTTCATAGGTGGGGCCCATATCAAGAGAATCCACCCCATCGGTTGGGTTCCCAAGCTTGAGACGGGTCTAATAAGCCCAATATTCGCTATCTTTTGTTGTGTAGAAACATCACAGCAGGCCCTAATAGTCCATATCACCGAAACCACTTTTTTCCATAATGTCGCACTCCAGGGATTCAGATTTGCTTCATTTTTTGGCTCAATGCCTAAAATGAGCTAAGAAATAGGGTAGCCGGTGTGGATCGGATACATACATTAAAGTATTGTCCATGAAACTTCCTGATGTCATCTGTAGTTATATAGTTGTGTGCGATACACTATCCATTCCGTTTCACGCCATTTCCTAGCTCATCAACAGCTATATATAATATATTTATTATTATATTTTTTTATTTTGGTCCAGCGTCCAGTCCTTAGACAGCCTGGATGCGAATACATACATCAAGGTAGGCCCCACCGTCCAGAGTCTGGACGGTGTGGCAAACACATACATCAGGGTGGTGCCACGGGGTGTGGCCCACTAGAGATTTAGGTAAAGTATATATTCGTGATTTTCCTTCATCCAACGTCTAAGGAGGGATGGCATGGATAGAACACATGCACCAACTAGACGATGCTAGACGCACCACTGTAGCAGGGTGGGTCCTACGTGGTGGACAACGGCATGGATGAAATACATTCATCATGGTGGGCCATCTTATGAAAATGAGAGAGAGACAGAGAGAAGGAGAGAGAAATGGCAATGGAGGGGAGGAGCTCTACTACTATGAGCCCTCCCTAAGTGGGCCATGCAAGTACATACATCAAAATGGATGCCAAAAATCAAAAATCAAAATCTAACTCTATGAACACCCACCATTGGATCTTCTAGGCTCCTTGATCTCCCGAGCTCCAAAGCTTCCCCTTTGATGGAGGATGATGAGAATAAATGGGTTGGATGGAGAGGATTAAGGGGGATAGGAAGTGGGCCACAACTAGCTTCTCCTCTCCCTTGGACATTTCATCTACTTGAGTTGCTTGGGAGAATGGGTGGAGAATGATAGAGAGAGGAGATGAAAGGAGAGAGGGATGGGTGAGTGATGGGTGATGGGTGATGGGTGTACTTGAGAGGTATGGTTTTGTTGAATTTGGGTGAGAGAGCGATGGGTGTGATGAGATATGTACTTGACTTGTACATTGATTGATTATTTGATATTTGGTACAGATTCTCTCGCGCGGCGTTTTCCTCAAAATAAACATAGGCCCACATCTCTTGGCCTAGGTATCACATTGGTGCGCGAGACACGGCGTTAAAACCATGGCTACTGCGCGGTCGGTAGGGTACTAGTTTTGGGTCGAGCCGACTCTGATATACTGGATGCAACTTAGGGTCATGCGCAAACGTCGATTACAGGTCGCGGGTCGTCGGAATTCAATGGGGAGGATCGTGAGTGTCTACAAAATAGTACAGACTAGGATACGGGTCTTACAACTCTCCCCTCCTAATAAAAATTTCATCCTCAAAATTTACTATTACGCAGGACAAAGCAATGGAAAAGGAAGAAACTTCATATACGTATAATAATCAATACCATGCAAGGCATAATCAATCTAAAAATAAGTGGGGATAACACTATCTAATCTCAGTCTCGCACTCCCAAGATGCCTCCTCATCAGAATGATGACCCTTATTGAACCTCGGATCCCGGATAAAAAATGATTGAAACCAGAAGACTATGCAGCCTCATAATCTTAACGGTAAGGAGTTATATCAGAAAGTTTCTAAGTTATTCGATCTTGGGATCTAACCATTCTAAGTTCTCAACAATCATATAGTGTAAGGCAGCTATCAGTAGATATGTGATGTTATCCTCAGGTATTCCCAAGTTATGCTTTGACACCAACTTCTGTCAGACTCCAAACTCAGAAACTGGGCTCACAAAATTCCCGATCGTCGAATCTGATGCCAACAGCCTGCGTTGTACCTTATTCTCGGCTTCCAGTGCCCATACGCTACATTCTGATCCTGGGATCCTATAAGGAGGATTTTTAACATACATTTGTTTCATAATAAGCATAACCACAAGTTTACCCAAATCACAAAGGCAACATCATCATCACATATCCACTAATATGAACAATTGAATACAGTGCTAAAAGGGAAATACATATACTAAAAATCGAAGCTCCACAAGATCGTTGCACACTCTAAGCTCAACATTGCGACAACCTAACACCACCAACATGCATCTATCGTGCATAAGCTTATAAAAAGCTGTAACGCCTTGAAAATCGGGGGTCGAGTAGAAACTCAACACCCGAGTTCTAAAACATCACTTATGCAACATAAATGCTTATGATTGAATGTTTTCTATGTTAGTGTATTAAACATGAGTGGGATTAAACCCAAACAGCATATCATACTCTAGAGACAGTTAAATTATGCAAGCGGAAGACTGTGATAGCATATATAACATATATAAACTGTTGTAAGTCTCCAGAGTGTGAACATGTTACCAGGTTAAATATATACATGTATACTCCAAAAATAAGTAAAAAGAATATACATGAGTGCTCCAAAAGTATAAAATGACAAGTTTCATGGCGTCTGATCAACCTCCCTGTAATCTCGTCGATCAGAACATGGTCTACATAGACCCACCTGAAAGCTGTATATAGGAGAAACCCTCATCATGGTAAAAGTCTGGCTCTGCTTCACAAGCAGCGCCAACATCTGAAACTAAAATAGGGACTGGTTGGTGTGTATAACACTGTCCCGTAACGTGGGAGTGAGTGATCAACTCAGTGGGATCTATACAGCAAAGGTTAACATGTTATCAATTCAATCAACCAGTAATGATAAAGCAGTACAATCAAACATGTCCTAGATACCCTTATTAATGCAAGAATGATATGAAGAATGATGCATGCCCTCACCACAATCCCCTCTACGACATCATCTAACGATCGCGGCATGACTCACTTCCTCAGTGCTCTATCACCAACCTCGTTAGCACATGCAATGAGATGAAATGTGTATGATTACCAAGTTCTTATTAGTCTTTTTCATACGGCGGGATTGGGAAGCTAAGCTACCTCCCTTATATCATTACCCAAACATTGATCCATTTTAGGGTCGTCAGTCGTAGCAAAATCTCATACGATATTACGGTTCTAGGTCGCTGCAAGGGCTGCCAGGGCTATTGAGTACAATCATTGCTCTACTCCCCCATCACCAAAACAATGCAGGCCTATTTATATCCTCAATACTGCATCAAGACTCGTCGCCCTGATGCAATGTTAGGATATACTCGAGGTCACTACAGAGGGCTGTCAGGGTTGTTGCGCGTAATTGTTACTCCACTCCCCCATCACCAAAACACTATAGGCCGACAGCAAGAATATAGTGTCCCATATCACCATAATCTACTCACGAGAGTAGGGTGCTCACTGGTCACTACGGGGAGGTTTGTAGCCCCAACGTAGGCCGACAGCTCGACCACAGTGTCCCATACCACCATGTTCGGCTCATGAGTCTTAGGGGATCGAGGTACCATGGTTAGAGGGGCTTTTCAATGGTAAGTTTGGCACCTTAGGTTCAAACAGTAGCGTCCAAACATGGTGAACAAACATTGGTCAATCGATTTAGTTGATAAGCTTAACTAGGCCAAGCGCACGTTGAGTTGAACGACATGGAATGCATAAGCATTCCATGTGGCCTAACCACTGTCGAACATCCCAAGTACGACTCAGATTCGTTAAACTCATCCTACGTGGTGAAAATGACCTCAACTACCATTTGGAGTACGATTACCGATTACCTGGACTGTAGCACGGCCCCATTCACATACAAATTCCATAACAGGTATATGAGGCATATCCGACAATCATGTGGACATTCATGAAGTATAACTTAAATGTAAATACAGTACATGGAGGAAATCATATACACCTTTAACATGATTCATCTAAGTTAATCAATTCATAGAGGAAATCATATACACAGTTAATACAAATAATCTAAGTTACACAATGCATGGAGAAAATCATATACTCAAGTATTGTGATTGAGATTCATATCTCAACAACCTTAGCAATCACATTTTTACTAATTACTAACTCACTTAGGCATTCATACAAACACTTAGATTACACATTATATCATACATATTATGTATTCAATAACATACGCATTAGGGCGAATCCTTTCGTCAATGGGTTATCGCCTATACAACAATCGTATACCCATGATAGACAGTCATGGCGAGCACGAAAGTGAACTCCATACTCATGCAGTCACTTTCACAAACACTTAGACTACACAATATGACATACCCCATGTATGTTGATAAACACATATTAGGAAAATCCGTTCACCTAAAAGATGATGAACATGCATCTAGCATACACAAACGGCAGTTAATCATGGCAAACACAAATTCATATTTCATACGTATACAGTATTTTCTACAAATATGAGGAATACAATATATTCAACATAATTAATGTATAACTGAAAAATAAAATGGACAGCACTTTATACATGTGAAATAACATCCTAGGCAAGAATAAATCATTACTTAACATTAAAAGTCTTGAAAACAATAACCTAAATGTATATAGTCCGCACCTTAAATCAGAAAATGCATAAAGGATGTGATTCAGACGATAAGTCTTTGTCAACGGTGAATAGGTTACTTAAGGCATGAAACAATTAACTACAACATCACTTAGACTATTCTAAGATTCAAAAAAGGTTAGGGTTTGGGTTTTCTTACCTAGGAACGAAGCCAGAGTTGCCGAAAAAGTGATTAGATCGTGATGGTTAAGCACGTACGATAACAGGGTAGGATAGCAGGAAGATCCTCCCACTTCTCTCACACTTTCTCTCTCTTTTCTCTCTTCTCTCTCCTAGGTTTTCTCAAATTCATATGGGATGAGAGAGTGAGGGTTTAAGGTCCTTATATAGGCCCAAAACTCTCCAAATTAGACTCAGGGCCATGGTATACTTAGGTTATGTCCAAATACGGACTATTCCGTCTCAACGGAGCACTTCTGGAGGTCCTGTTACTAAATGCGGTTAGAATTAAGCTCTCTAATATTGGATCTAGGTCAAGCTAATTTTTTGTCCCAGTCGGACTTCCAGATTGCACGTGACGGACCAGTTTTAATTCAGCAGTCACTGAACTTTGATCAAGGTCACAAGTGCTACATGTAAGGGCCACCTATCCTGATACGAGGGTGAATTTGAGTTGAATTCTAACGATCAGAATGCTTAGAAATATGGCGTAAGTGAAACGTGCCAGATTTCTTAAAAATATAATTAATTTTCTAAATATCTTCCTTTTCTCACTCTCTTTACTCCGAACATAATAAAATGGTCTCAGGACATCGTTTGGCCTTGATTTTTCAGGTGATAGTCAATTCCAACTAAGCGGTCATAATTGTCTAAGTTCATCGCTATCAGACTTTCGACGTGCGGTCCAGGTCCGATACGAAGTTTCAAAGTGCTCCCGAGAGCAAACGGGAATAGAGATTGATCCTAGGTTTTTAGGTAACATAGCGTTAGCAGTCCTACGCATTTTAGATCTTGTATTTCATACTTAAAGTGGTTCAACTTAATTCTACTGAGTATTCAGTTTGATACTTAACCTAATTCTAGCCTAATTGTGGCAGAATACGGTCCTAGGGCCATTCTATGCCCCATTATAAGCACTTCTAGTTATCATATTATTTTAATTATTTTTCTAGTGGTTCATAATCAAGTTTACCATATCTATAAAAAATTTCATAAGATTTTGAGTTGTAAAAAAATTCTAAACACTCCAGAAGTAGCAGCTGTCCAACAAGCGATTATCGGATAGTTGCTCACAACGACCTACTTTAATCTATATTAAATATTTTATTATATTTTTCCAATATTTTAATATAATACTAGACTCATTTATCTTAAATATGATTTTTGAATCACCTAAATCAGAGTTATAAAGAAGGAGATATGAATTTTCAAAGTTTGATAAAATGTATAGAAAAAATGCAGAAATCGGGCTGCCTGACCGCTGTACGGACGAGATCGGCGAGGGCTCGCCGAATCGGAGAGGTCCTCACCAGCCACTGACCAAATTAGTGTGGGATTTCCCCACGGGCGAGGTCCTCACACCTCGGGGATGCCGAAAACATGTGGGACCCACCTTGGATCCCCCCGAATTGAGCCGTTTGGGCCCACGAGTCCGTCGAGGCGTTTATCAGGTCTCATTTACAAACTAGAATGAGTTACGTGATGTACAATATATGTTTTTGGGGTAGAAGAATCTAATACATCCAAATAACCTATCTACATCATGAGATTCTAATAATTTTATAGTCAAAATCCTATTTTATGAATGTACGTACCATTTACAGTAGATTTTAGTTTAAGTTTAGTTCTTCACCTTTTAAACTTTAGGTTTGTGTCTAATATGAAAGTACTTAGAGAAATTTGAAGAATGAGGTGGTGAAAGATGAGATTTTGAAGGAAATGGGTTAAAAAGTGATTTCTAGACTTTAGGATTGATCTTTGAGAGTGATTTGGTTGACCCATTTCCTAAGGACGTCTAACTCTAGGTTGGCAAAAATCTGGGGTGTTACAATCTTAAAGGGTGGTGAAGGTGTGTGCTCAAGGTAAGTGTCAAGTATGCAATATTAGAGTAATACGGGAACATGCTTGTAAGTTTATAAATACCATCAACCTTATCCGGGCCATGCAATACAGAAGCATAATAAACCAAATGTAATGTGTTGAGGATGCAATGCAATATGTGGTGTGAATGAAATGACCAAGCTGGAGTGTGATGTCGGGATGATAAAACGTAGTATCATAGGATATGGGGTCCATCACAAGAGACTTCTATCCAAATTAGTCCCATACCTAAATTTGGATAGTCAGACTCAATGTGGTAAACTCCTGATCTCAGGTTGGCCGCATGCCCCAATCAAAATCTTGACATTACAAAGATACACATAACAATTAGTTGCGCACCACCATCCCAAGTGGATAGTGAATGAATGAGTGAATGAGTATGCAACTCCTGCTCAATAAGTCCACATATCAGTACCATACATCTTTGGGATCTTCACTGGGGCCTAGTACACTCTACATGCGATCGCCACCCACTGGATGTAAAACCATGCAAGTGGAAGAGACCTCACTATTCGCCTGGCCAGTAGCCAACCAATATCTACCCGACACGTCGATAGTGAACCCATTTATGAGCTAGTCAAACTCAGCATAGTTATGCCCCTTACCCTCGGGCAGATAAGGTCACAACCCCTTCCAACCGACTACGACACAAAGGGAGACACGACCTACTGGTATTCAGTACTCAAGTACTCATGTATCCACTTGGTCTAGACGTTGGAGTGTATCCTGGCCACGGAAGTTTAAGGACTTTCACCTGTGGACATCTATGACAACCTATGTAGAAAAAGATTTCAGGTGTCCCATTTGACCATCCACGATATACCTGTGGAGGCTACGACCCTAATGTCTTTAGGGCGTACAGTAGTTATATCACAAAATAGAAGATTCATGAGTCACACAGTCCAATTATGTATCAATCTTGCACATACCGTTCCCTCATGTGAGATAACTTTACCTATTAGGGAGTCCCGTGAACAACCTGCCAACCACATCTTATAACAAACATGCAGATGATGCTTATGGGCATGTATCATGATGTTATGCTGTCACATACTCATAATTGGTACCTATAACTGGCATCGATAATCAACATCGATAATCGGCCTCAAAAATTGACATCGATGATCAGCATCAGCCTTGATAATCGGCACCGATAATTAGTATCGATAATCATCACTGATACTTGGCCTCAATAATCAGCATCGAAGAGAATGGGCCTAACAAGGTCGAAGGGAAGGCCACAATGTGGACATTTAATTATCATTGCCCATCAATGTGAACATTTAACCAACATTACTCCCAATGAGTGGCCCACATAGAGCCTAACGTATAGTTGGCCCATGGCCTCACACAAGGGCCTCACGCACAACATAATGGACCATATACAATCTCAATGATCCTTACACAAGGGTTTCATACATCAAATGGGCCACATCACATGGGCCTCATATACATCAAGTGGGCTGCATCGCATGGGCCTCATATACAATCTCAATGTGCCTTAAATAAGGGTCTTATACATCACAATGGGCCTCATCATATGAGCCTTGTATAATCTCGAAAGGGCCTTATACAATCACATTGGGCTTCATCAAATGAGCCACATAAACATCACATCGGGCCTCATCATATGAGCCACATAAACATTGCATCGAGCCTCATCATATAGGCCACATAAACATTGCATCGGGCCTCATCTTATGGGCCACATAAACATCGCATCGGGCCACATCATATAGGCCACATAACCATCGCATCGGGCCTCATCGTATGGGCCACATAAACATCGCATTGGTCCTCATCATATGTGCCACATAAACATCACAATGGGCCCTAAATATATCATGGTGGGCCTGCACAATCATAATGGGCCTTATCACATGGGCCTCACAAACATCACACTAGAGCCTCATCATATGGGCCAGTCCATCTATACCATTCATCTACTTTTAGAGATTATTATAGAGCATTACCCATAAATGAGTCATATTGAGAGACCATCTGCACCAAAGCACAAATAACAGTGGAGATAATGATTTTCATTGTTAAACAAGTTACAGGGCCCATCATGACGTTTATTTCTCATCCAATCTGATCAGAAGGTCACAAAGACCGTGATTAAGAAGAAAAATAAATTCCATATTAATCCAGAAGTTCTGTGACTCAATATGTGTTTCAATGATAAACGTTCAATCCCCTGCTATTTTTTTGTAGTGTGGACCACCTGAGTTCTATGTACGGGTGATTTTTGGGGACATCCCATACCAAAAGGGGACCCATCAAATGCATGGTATAGATGATCGACATACATCACTATGGGACCTATGGTGGGACCCATAGTTCCACCCATCACATAAGCAACAGCAAGGACTGCTTGCTGCAGCGTCCTCTAGACGTTGGCAACAATAGTGTCCATATTTATTTATTATTATATATTGTTTTTGTAATCTGGTGGATTTCATAGGTGGGGCCCATATCAGGAGAATCCACACCATCAATTGGGTTCCCAAGCTCGAGACAGGGCTAACAAGCCCAATATTCTCTGTATTTCAGTGTAGAAACATCACAGCGAGCCCTAATAGTCCATATCACCAAAACCACTTTTTTCCATAATGTGGCACTCCATGGATTCAAATTTGCTTCGTTTTATGGCTCAACACCTAAAATGAGCTGAGAAAAATGGTGGATGGTGTGGATCAGATACATACATTAAGGTATGGTCCACGAAACTTGCAGATGTCATCTGCAGGTATATAGTTATGTGCGGTACACTAGCCATTCCGTTTTGACGTCGTTTCCTAGCTCATCGGCAGCTATATATAATATATATTTATTATTATATTTTTTAAAATTTTGGTCCAACGTCTAGGCCTTAGAAAACCTGGATGCAAATACATACATCAAGGTAGGCCCCACTATCCAGAGTCTGGACGGTGTGGCTAACACATACATCAGGGTGGTGCCACGGGGTGTGGCCTACCAAAGATTTAGGTCAAGTTATATTCGTGTTTTTCCTTCATCCAACGTCCAAGGAAGGACGACATGGATAGAACACATGCACCAACTATATGGTGTTGGACGCACCACTGCAACAGGGTGGCTCCCACATGGTGGACAACGGCGTGGATAAAATACATTCATCATGGTGGGCCATCATATGAAAAGGAGACAGAGAAGGAGAGAGAAATGTCGATAGAGGGGAGGGGCTCCGCCACTATGAGCCCTCCCTTGATGGGCCATGCAAGTACATACATCAAAATGGATCCCAAAAAATTGTGTGCACCCTAAATCAAAAATTCAAATCTAGCACTATGAACACCCACCGTTGGATCTTCTAGGTGTCGTGATATCCCGAGCTCTTAAGCTTCCCCTTTAATGGAGGATGATGAGAATAGAATGGTTGGATGGTGAGGATTAAGTGGGGTAGGAAGTGGTCCACAACTAGCTTCTCCTCTCCCTTGGACGTTTCATCTCCTTGAGTTTCTTGGGAGAACAGGTGGAGAATGAGAGAGAGAGAGAGAGAGAGAGAGAGAGAGAGAGAGAGAGAGAGAGAGAGAGAGAGAGAGAGAGAGAAGATGCTGTGAGAGAGGGATGGGTGAGTGATGTGTGATGGGTGATGGGTGTACTGGAGAGGTATGGCTTTGTAGACTTTTTGTGAGAGAGGGATGGGTGTGATGGGATATGTACTTGACTTGTACATTAATTGATAGATTTGATATGTAACATCCTGAAAATCGAAGGTCGAGCAAAAACTCAGCTCCTGAGTTTCAGAACATCACTTATGCAGCATTTTCAATGATGGATGAATGTTGACTGTATGAGTGCATAAAACATGAAGTGGATTAAGCCAAAATAGCATACAATACTCCAGAGACAGTTAAATTTTACAAGCGGAAGACTGCGATAAATACATAAAATATATAATTGATTATAAGTCTCCAGAGTGTGAACATGTTACCAGGTTAACTAAATACATGTATACTCCAAAATGGAAAGAAAAGAATATACATGGGTGTTTAAATAAAAGGCAAACCACCAAGTGTATTGGCATCTAATCAGTAACCCTGTAACCCCATCGATCAGAACCTGCATATAGGAGAAATCATCCTCAACATCATCAAGTCTGGCTCTGCTTCACAAGCGTCGCCATCATCTGAAACTAAAATAGGGACTGGTTGGTGTGGCTAACACTGTCCCGTAACGTGGGAGTGAGTAATTAACTCAGTGGAATCTATACAGCAAAGGTTAACATGTTATCAATTCAATCAAGAAGTAATGATAAAGCAGTACAATCAAGCATGTCCTAGATACTCTTGTTAATGCATGAATGTTATGAAGAATGATGCATGCCCTCACCATCCCCTCTGCGACATTATCTAACGATCGCATCATGAATCACTTCCTCAGTGCTCTATCACCAACCCCGTTAGCACATGCAATGCGATGAAATGAGCATGCTTACCAAGTTCTTATTAGTCCTTTTCATACAGCAAGATTGGGAAGCTAAGACACCTCCCTTGTGTCAATTCCCAAACATTGATACTTTATACGGTATTTTCTACAAATACGAGGAATACAGTATATTTAACATAGTTAACATATAATTGAAAAATGAAACGGACAATACTTTATACATGTGAAATGACATCCTAGACAAGAATAAATCATTATCTAACATTGAAAGTCTTGAAAATCATAACCTAAACATATATAGTCCGCTCCTTAAACCAGGAAATGCGAAATGGATATGATTCAGACGATAAGTCTTCGTCAACGGCGGATTGACAACCTAGAACATGAAATAGATTAGCTACATCATCACTTAAACTATACTGAGCCCTAAAACATGTTAGGGTTAAGATTTCTTCCCTAGGAATGGAGTCAGAAACGCCGAAAAAGCGATACGGACAGGTGGATTGGGCACTTAGCAAAGCTGGGAAGAATCCCAGGAAGAATCGCCAACTTCTCCCTCATTTTCTCTCTTTTCTCTCTCTTTCTTTAGCTAGGGTTTAAAATTCGTATGAGATTTGTGAGCTAGGGTTTAAGGCTTTTTTATAAGCCCAAAAGCGACGGAAATAGCCCTAGGGCCAAGGTATACTTAACTTCTAACCAAATCGGGTCTCTTCCGATCCAACGGAGCAATTCTGGAGGTCCTGTTACTAAATGCGGTCAGACTTAAGCTCTCTAATATCGGATCCAGGTCAACCTAAGTTTTCAGTCCAGTCGGGTTTCCAGATCGACCGTGGCGGACCAGTTTCAGTTCAATGGTTAGGGGAACTCGATCAGAGCTACAACTACCATGACATGTAAGGGCCACTTATCCTGATCTGAGGGTGAATTTGGGTCGAAATCTAACGGTCAGAATGCTTAGAAACATCGTACAAGCGACACGACTCCGATTACTTAAAATCAAAATTAATTTTCTAAAAACTTTGCTTTCTCACTCTCTTCCCTCCGGACTCAAGGAAATGGTCTTAGGACATCGTTTGGCCTTGATTTTTGAGGTGATAGTTAAGTCTAAATAAGCGGTCATAATGGTCTAAGTTCATCGCTATCAGACTTTCGACGTGCGGTCTAGATCCGATACAAAGTTTCAAAGTCTTCCCGGGAGCAACTGGGTTTAGAGTTGGATCCTAGATTTCAGGGTCATATAGCGTCACTGATTCTATAGGTTTTGGGTCTTACAGATCGTATTGAAAGTGGTTGGTGCTAGTTTTGCAAGAAATCTACTGTAGCGCTAGTTAATACACGTTAAATTTCTAAAGAATTAGGTTCTAAATGATTTCTCTGGCTCTGGATTTGAATTTCGAGAGGTTACCAAGGTGCTATGGTTGACCCATTACCTAAGGACGTCTAACCCCAGGTTGGCAAAAATCTGGGGTGTTACAATCTACCCCCCTTAAAAATAATTTTGTCCCCGAAATTGGCTAAGGGTAATGAGTACAGGTTCTATTATTCCGTTTGCCTAAAACTATGTTCAAGGGTCGACCAATATGGAGATACGGTTGCAGTGGGCTTGATCCCGATACGTCGAATGTTCGCCTGAACAGGGTAGACAACGTTGTATCCCTTCCTAATCCCGGTGGATCCTGATCTTCTGCCTGGTCAAGCAGTGAGTCCACTGGTAGTCTGTCAAGATTGAGAATTGGGTTAAGCCGCGATTGCTTCGCCATTGTATATTTCAGTAACTTCATAGTCCGATCACTCTAAAAGCTTAGGGAATGCCCATCACTGAAAGGTTCAAATTTCTTAGTTTGAAGGTTGCCCTTTGGGTCTTGGTCTAGGAGAGTCATCATCTGAATCTATGTCCAAGGTAGGGGTTCATAAGCATCTTAATAGATCATCCTAAACGGATTTCTAATTGTTTAGAGTTGGCCAAGGCTTCTCAGTCCCTATTTAATGACCTAACCTTACGTATAACCTGAATTAATTTCTTTCGATCCTAGGCCAGTGGGGAAGGGGCTAACCACGCTTCCGCTACGCCACTCTACTCTAACAGTTGTATTACCTAACCTAACTAGATTGGGCTCATAATGCTCTACCCCCCTTAAAAATATTTCTACACAAGGCTCAAGAACCTATGTCTCGATCCGTATGTCGGAACGAAGAGTAATTTAGGACCTATCCTTGACATAAAATGGGGAAACAACCTCTCAATACACTGGTCTTCCTTCGTTAATGATGCGTACTATGGAATTGGTACCTGTGGTTATAGAAAAGAGCCTAATCTCTATTGTGATTCTAGGGACGGGTGTACGCTTGCTGGCAAGATGTCTAATTCTCTACTGGCTATATGTCCTTAACATTTCTCAAAGGTAAAGCAATAACTTTTGGTTACAGGTAGTCGGGCCAGCACGGAAGGAAAGTTGTGCAGTAGGTCTAAGCCTGATGCATAGACTTTCTGTCTAGCTAGGAAAAAAAATTTATCGTATTAGTTCTTAATCCTAGTCGATCCCGATCTTCTGTTTAATCAGAGCATTGGATTTATTTGTAACTACTAGGATTGAGAATGCGATTCAAACCACGAATACATCGCTTATATATATTTTCTCTCCTCCGTGTTCCCAATCGCAATAAGTCCTCGGGAAGGTAAATCTAAGGTGCGTGCTAGTTTATCCTAGCATTTCATCTGAGGGGTATATAAGTCTTCCCTACACGTGACTAGTTCTAAGTCAAGAAAGTTTCCTGAGAGTTACTAAAGGAGCCTTTGAGTATTATAGAGATCTATCGAAGGAATGAAGTCCTACTCCAACCAAATTAAACCTACTATTCCTTAGTATATACAGTCTTTACACTGCTTAATGTAACTAGTAGCCTAGTCTGTAACTCACTAGCTGCAATCTAAAGTCTAAGCTTATACGTTAAATGGTTTCATACCATTTCTACTACAGGGAATTGTTCTATCGCTTAGGGTCAAGATTTGTCTAATTGGAATAGGATTTCTTATATTGTCAGATCTTTTGAATTCTAGGAGTACCAGCTCTAGGTCCAAAACTCTAGATGTTCTAACACTAGATGGTCACTGTTTATGGACTAAGCTACTGTGTTTGGTTCACCAGTTGGTAAAAGTAGAGAGATCGAGAAGATGGCTATAACTAACTCAAAAAGAGCCATGGAAAATGAAGAAAATGAAGGGAAGGGCTGAGATCTTTGGGTCTCCACGAATTTGGACCTAATATGGGAGTGTAAATAGTCTAATGAAAGGGAAAGAAGAGGAAGAACAACAAAAGAGGATGGGTTAGAGGACTTACACAAATTTGAGACTCAAATGGGAGATGTGAGAGCTCAAATCAAAGAAAATGAAGGGAGTAGGTGATGGGTATAGCTGAGCACGGTGGAAGAACGTGAGGCTTGAAGGAAAATGGAAGAAAGAAGGGTTGAAAATGCGATTTGAGAGAGGTATGGACGGTTTCAAGGAAAAAGGAAAGCTTGGGGGTGAGGTTTGTGAAGGAAGTCACTGATTTGGAATGGAAGGAGGGTCGAACCCTGGACCATTGGGTCCCACAAGACCCCACATGCAATCGACCCCAAGGCCTGACCCGCCTGAGCCCGCTGACCAGCGAGGCCCTCGTCGTCCTCTGGATAAAACGGCGAGGCCTCACCCATTGGACGAGGGCCTCACCACCCCCTGGGTCTAAAAAGGTTGGGGTCCCACCCTGGAACCCCCTAAAACTGATTCGTTTGGCCCCCTCTTCCGATATGAGCCATTTCGGGTCATATCAGAACTAATCAGATCTCTATTCACTTTACCGATTTCTAATGGCTAGAATGGAATGAAATGCGGTCTATACCCATCAATTGACAATCTAGAAGTGATTTGAGGTCGTCGTGTGTGATCAGGAGTGTGCACGGACTCGATCTCGATGATCATTTTCAGTAAACTTTCGCTGGATGACAAACTGGGAGTCCTAAACTTGTTTCTAGATTATTCTCGCACCCTCCTACATTACATTGGTGTCAACGTGTGGTGCGTGACCATAACCCAACTCCAGTTTAATCCAGATCATGCTCTGATACCACCTGTAACATCCTAAAAATCAGGGATCGAGCAAAAACTCAGCTCCCGAGTTCCACAACATCACTTATGCAGCATTTTCAATGATGGATGAATATAAACTGTATGAGTGCATAAAACATGAAGTGGATTAAGCCAAAACAGCATATCATACTCCAGAGACAGTTAAATTTTACAAGCGGAAGACTGCGATAAATACATAAAATATATAATTGATTATAAGTCTCCAGAGTGTGAACATGTTACCAGGTTAACTAAATACATGTATACTCAAAAATGGAAAGAAAAGAATATACATGGGTGTTTAAATAAAAGGCAAACCACCAAGTGTATTGGCATCTAATCAGAAACCCTGTAACCCCGTCGATCAAAACCTGCATATAGGAGAAATCCTCCTCAACATCATCAAGTCTGACTATGCTTCGCATGCATCGCCATCATCTGAAACTAAACACAGGGACTGGTTGGTGTGGACAACACCGTCCCGTAACGTCGGAGTGAGTAATTAACTCAGTGGAATCTATACAACAAAGGTTAACATGTTATCAATTCAATCAAGCAGTAGTAATAAAGTAGTACAATCAAACATGTCCTATATACTCTTGTTAATGCACGAATGTTATGAAGAATCATGCATGCCCTCACCACAATCCCCTCTGCGACATCATCTAACGATCGCAGCATGAATCACTTCCTCAGTGCTCTATCACCAACCCCGTTAGCACATGCAATGCAATGAAATGAGCATGCTTACCAAGTTCTTATTAGTCCTTTTCATACAATAGGATTGGGAAGCTAAGACACCTCCCTTATGTCAATCCTCAAACATTGATCCATTCTAGGGTCGTCAGTCCTTGGAAATCTCATACGATATTACGGTTCTAGGTCGCTGAAAGGGCTGTCAGGGCTGTTGCGCGTAATCGTTGCTCCACTCCCCCATCACCAAAATAATACAAACCTATTTATTTCCTTAATAATGCATCAAGACTCATCGCCCTGATGCAGTGTCAGGATATACTCGAGGTCACTACAGAGGGCTGTCAGGGCCGTTGCGCGCAATCGTTGCTCCACTCCCCCATCACCAAAACAATGTAGGCCGATAGCTAGAATATAGTGTCCCATACTACCATAATCTGCTCACGAGAGCAGTGTGCTCACTGGTCACTACGGGGAGGTTTGTAGCCCCAGTGTTGGACAACAGCTCGACCACGGTGTTCCATACCACCATGTTCGGCTCATGAGTCTTAGGGGATCACGGTACCACGGTTAATGGAAGTTTCAATGGCAAGATCGGTGACTTAGATTTAAACAGTAGCGACCAAACATGGTGAACAAACATCGGTCAATCGGGTTAGTTGATAAGCCCAACTAGGCCAAGTGCATGTTGAGTTGAACGACATGGAATGCATAAGCACTTCGTGTGCCCTAACCACTGTCGAACATCCCAAGTATGGCTCAGGTTCATCGAACACATCCTGTGTGACGAAACAACCTCAACTACCACTTGAAGAACGGTTACCGATTACCTGGACTATACAATAGCCCCAATCACATTCAGTTATGACATGTTATCCGATGATATAGTCAAAGCAGTAAATGGATCACATTTCAAATTATACAAAGGTCCAACATTAACAGCTTTTGGGCTGTCAGGGCTGTTGCACGGAATCGTTACACCACTCCCCCATCACCCATCACGGCCTTGTTTCAATTACAACTTAAACATAAATCCACACTTATGCATTTCTAAGTAAAAGCAATGCGTATGAAACAAAGTATATGGAGGAAATCATACACATCATTAGAGTGGCTGAGAATCCTATCTCAACACCCATTTAAAGAACAATTTACAACTATTTATTCATATAGACAAATTTACAAACACTTAGCATACACATTATATCATACATGGTATGTATTAGTTATCATACATATTAGGGCAAATCCTTTCGTCAAAGGATTATCGCCTATACAACAATCATATATCCATGAAAGTTAGCCATGGCGAGCATGCATACAAGGTCTATACTCATTCAGTCATTTTCACAAACACTTAGACTACACAGTATAATATACACAACGTATGTTGATAAATCATGTATTAGGCTAACCCGTTCACCCAAAAGTTGATGAACATGCATCTAGCATACATAAACAGCAATTTATCATGGCAAGCACAATTTTGAATTTCATACGTATACGGTATTTTCTACAAATATGGGGAATACAGTATAATTAACATAGTTAACGTATAACTGAAAAACGAAACGGACAACACTTTATAGTTGTGAAATGGCATCCTAGGCAAGAATAAATCATTATCTAACATTGAAAGTATTGAAAACCATAACCTAAACATATATAGTCCACACCTTAAACCAGAAAATGTGAAATGGATATGATTCAGACGATAAGTCTTCATCAACGGCAGATTGACAACCCAGAACATGAAATAGATTAGCTACATCATCACTTAAACTATACTGAGCCCTTAAACAGGTTAGGGTTAGGATTTCTTACCTAGGAATGGAGTCAGAAACGCCAAAAAAGTGATACGGACAGGTGGATTTGGCACGTAGTAAAGCTGGGAAGAATTCCAAGAAGAATTACCAACTTCTCCCTCACTTTCTCTCTCTTTTCTCTCTCTTTCTTTAGCTAGGGTTTGAAATTCGTATGGGATTTGGGAGCTAGGGTTTAAGGCCTTTTTATAAGCCCAAAAGTGACGGAAATAGCCCTAAGGCCAAGATATACTTAAGTTCTAACCAAATCGGTTCTGTTCTGATCCAACGGAGCACTTCTGGAGGTGCTATTACTAAATGCGATCATACTTAAGCTCTCTAATATCGGCTAGGTGAAGCTAAGTTTTCAGTCCGGTCGGGTTTCCAGATCGACCGTGGCGGACCAGTTTCAGTTCAACGGTTACGGGAACTCGATCAGAGCTACAACTACTATGACATGTAAGGGTCACCTATCCTGATCCGAGGGTGAATCTGGGTCGAAATCTAACGGTCAGAACGCTTAGAAACATCGCGTAAGCGACGCGACTCAAATTACTTAAAATCATATTTAAAATTTCTAAAAATCTTCGCTTTCTCACTCTCTTCACTCCGGACTCAAGGAAATGGTCTCAGGACATCGTTTGGACTTAATTTTTGAGGTTATTGTTAAGTACAACTAAGCGGTCATAATGGTCTAAGTTCATCGCTATCGGACTTTCGACGTGTTTTCTAGATCCGATACGAAGTTTCAAAGTCTTCCCGAGAGCAACTGGGTTTAGAGTTAGATCCTAGATTTTAGGGTCATATAGTGTCACTGATTCTATAGGTTTTGGGTCTTACAGATCGTATTGAAAGTGGTTGGTGCTAATTTTGCCAGAAATCTAGTGTAGCGCTAGTTAATACACATTAAATTTCTAAAGAATTAGGTTCTAAATGATTTCTCTGGCTTTGGATTTGAATTTTGAGAGGTTACCAAGGTGTTATGGTTGACCCATTACCTAAGGACGTCTAACCCCAGGTTGGCAAAAATCTGGGGTGTTACATGATATTTGGTAAAGATTCCCATTTATGAAGTTTTTCTTGAAATAAACACGGGCTCACATCTACTAGCCTAGGTATCACATCGGTGCGTGAGACACAACGTTAGAATGGCGGCTACGTCACGGTTTCTAGGGTACAAGTTTTGGGTTGAGCCAACTCTGATATACGGGATGCAACTTAGGGTCACGTGCAAATATCCATTACAAGTTCTGGGTCGTTGAAATTCAATAGGGAGGATCGCAAGGGTCTACGAAATAGTGAGGACTAGGATACGGGTCTTACAGCTATTCCCTCCTAATAAAAATTTCATCCTTAAAATTTACTATCACGCAGGACAAAGCAAGGGAAAATAATGCAAATTCATATACGTATAATAATCAATACCATACAAGGCATGATCAATCTACAAACAAATGGGGATAGGGCTCTCTAATCTCAGCCTTGCACTCCCAAGATGCCTCCTCAATAAAATGATGACCCTTACTGAACCTCGGATCCCGGATAAAAAATGATTAAAATTGGAATACTATACAGCCTCACAATCTTAACGGTATGGAGATATATCAGAAAGTTTCTAAGGTAATCGAACTCAGGGATCTAACCTTTCTAAGTTCTCAACAATTATAATATAGGGTAGGTATCAAGTGATATGTGATGTTATCCTCAGGTATTCCCAAGTTATGCTTTGATACCAACTTTTGTCACGTCCCAAACTCGAAAATCGGACTCACAAAATTCTCAATCATCGAATCCGGCGCAGACAACCTCCATAGTACCCCATTCTCGGCTTCCAGTGCCTATAAAGAAAATTTTGATCCTGGGATCCTACGAGGATTTTTAACGTACATTTGTTTCATAATAAGCATAACCACAAATTTACCAAAATCACAAAGGAAATTCATCAGCACATATCCACTAATATGAACAGTTGAATACAATGCTGAAAGGGAAATACATATATCAAAAATTGAAACTCCATAAGACTGTTGCACCCTCTAATCTCAACGCTGCTGTAACCTAACACCACCTGCACGCATCTATCATGCATAAGCTTATAGAAAGCTTAGAGCGTGGTGAAAGTATGTGCTCAAGTGTCAAGTATGCAATATCAGAGCAATACGGGAATATGCTAGTAAGTCCATAAATATCATCAGTCTTATCTGGGATATGAAATATAGAAGCATAGTAAACTAAATGTTATATACTGAGGATGCAATGTAATATGTGGTGCGAATAAAATGACCAAGCTTAAGTGTGAAGTCGGGATGATAGTACGTAATATCGCAGGCTATGGGGTCCATCACAAGGGACTTCGATCCAAATCAGTCCCATACCTAAATTTGGATAGTCAGACTCAATGGGGTAAACTCCTGATCTCAGGTTGGTTGTGTACCCCAATTAAAATCTTGGCCATTGCGAAGATATACATAACAATTGGTTGCATACCACCAGCCTTAGTGGATAGTGAATGAATGAGTAAATGATTATATTACTCCTGCTCAATAAGTCCACATATCAGTACCATACATCTTTAGGATCATCACCAAGGTCTAGTACAATCTACACACGATCGCATCCCACTAGATAGGCAATCATGCAAGTAGAAGAGACCTCACTATCCACCTGGCTAGCTGTTAGACAATATCTACCTGACATGTCAATAGAAGACCCATTTATGAGCTGGTCAAACTCAACCTAGCTATGCCCCCTACCCTTGCACGGGTAAGGCCACATCCCCTTCTAATAGACCATGATACAGAGGGAGACTCGGTCTACTGGTATTCGAAACTCGGGCACTCATGTATCCACTCGCTCTAAATGTTAGAGCATCTCTTGGGCACGGAGGTTTAGGGACTTTCACCTAGGAACATCTATGGCACCCCATGTAGAAAAAGATTTCTTGTGTCCCATCTGACCATCCACGAAATGCCTGTGGTGGCTGCGACCCTGATGTCGCTAGGGCGTACAGTAGTCATATAATTAAATGTAAGATGCATGTGTCACACAGTCCATTCATGCATCAATCTTATGCATATCATGCGCTCATGTGGGATGACTCCACCTATCAGGGAGTCTTATGAACAACTAACTAACATATGTAATGGTCAACCACATCTTATAACATACATGCAGATGATGCTTATGGGCATGTATCATGATGTTATACAGTCACATACTCATAATCGGTATCGATAACCGACACCGATAATCAACATCGATAATCGACATCGATGATCAACATTGGCCTCAATATTCGACATCGATGATCAGCACTGATAATCGACCTCAATAAAAGGCATCGATGTGAATGGGCCTAACAAGGCCTAAGGGATGGTCACAATGTGGACATTTAACCATCATTACCCATCAATGTGAACATTTAACCAAATTACTCCCAATGAGTGGCCCACATAGAGCCTAACGTATAGTGGACCCATGGCCTCACACAAGGGCACCACACACAACATAATAGGCCATATACAATCTTAGTGGTCCTTACACAAGAGTCTCATACATTGAGTGGGCCGCATCACATGGGCCTCATATACATCAAGTGGGTCGCATCGCATGGGCCTCATATTCAATGTAAATGGGCCTTACACAAGGGTCTAATATATCACAATAGGCCTCATCACATGGGCCTTGTACAATCTCAAAGGGGCCTTATACAATCACAATGGGCCTCATCTTATAAGCCACAAAAATATCACATCAGGCCTCATCATATGAGCCACATAAACATCGCATCAGGCCCCATCATATGAGCCACATAAAAATTACATCAGGCCTCATCATATGGGCCGCATAAACATCACATCAGGCCTCATCATATGGGCCACATAAACATCACATCGGGCCTCATCATATGGGCAATATAAACATTGCATTGGGCCTCATCATATGGGTCACATAAACATCACATCAGTCCTCATCATATGGACCACATAAACATCACAATGGGCCATAAATATATCATGGTGGGCCTGCACAATCACGATGGGCCTTACACAAGGGTCTCATACATCCCAATGGGCCTTATCACGTGGGCCTCGTAGACATCACACTGGGCCTCATCATATGAGCCTCAAATACAACATGTTAGGCCTCATCATTTGGGCTTCAAATGCAACATGTTGGGCTCATCATATGGGCCTGTACATCTACACCATTCATCTATTTTTAGAGATTATTATAGGGCATTACCCAAAAATGAGTCATATTAAAAGATCCTATGGACCATTGCACAAATAACAGTGAAGATAATGATTTTCACTATTAAACAAATCACAAGGCCCATCATAACGTTTATTTCCCATCCAATCTAATCATAAGGTCACAAAGACCTGGATTAAGAAGAAAAATGAATTTAATATTGATCTAGAACTTCTGTAACTCAAAATGGGTTTCAATGATAGAAGTTCGATCCCCTGTAGCTTTTTTTGTAGTACGGATGTAACACCCCGGATTTTGGCCAATCTGAGATTTGACGTCCTTAGGCAATGGGTCAATTGAAACACCTGGAAAATTGCTTAGAACCCAATTCCATAGCCAAAGAAACCACTTAGAATCAATTCCTTTAGAAAATATGACTAAGTTAGCTAGTGCAACGTTAGAATAGCTGGGAAATGGTCCCTGATCGCTTTAAATACGTTCTACAAGGCCCAAAGCGAGTGGAACCAAGGGTGCTATAATGCTCTAAAGCCTCGGATCAAACTCTAAGCCGGTTTGTCCTCGGGACCTCCTTGAAACTTTGTATTGGATCTAGACCGCGCGTCGAAAGTCCGATACCTCCTATCTTAGACCGTTAGAACCGTCTAGCTGGACTTGACACTCATTCCGAAAATCAAGTCAAACCGATAATCACAGGCTATTTCATTGAGCCCGGACTGAAGAGAGTGTGAATAGGGACATAGTTGGAATTTCAAATTCAAATCTGGCACACAAATTTGACGCATCAGTATTAAGCATTCTGACCGTCAGAATACAGCCAAATTACACCCTTGGATCAGGAAAAATATCTATTATATATCACGAGACTTATAGGCCTGATCTTGGTGCGGTGACCGTTAAACTGAAACTGGGCCGCCACGTGCGATCTGGGAACCCAACCGGTCTGAAAACTGGATGTGTGCTAGATCCAGTATGCATGAGCTTAAGTCCGACCGCATTTGGCCTGGGGACCTCCAGAAATGCCCTTTTGGACCGAAACGGCCCCGATTTGGTTAGGCACCAAGTAAACATTGTTCCCAAGCCTATTTTGGGAATGTTTTAGGCTATAAAAGGGGTTGAAACCCCCACTCCTCTCTCCCATCCGAATTTGAGAGAAGCTCTAGCTTGGGAGAGAGAAAAAGAGTGAGAGATTGTGAGAGAGTGGGAGAGTTCTTCCCGCCACTTGTGCTACGTGTTGCACGTGCTTAAGCAACACTCCTCTACCACTTTCCCGGCGATTCCACCGCGATCCTAGGTAAGTAAAAACCCTAAATAGTTGTTGATTTGAGTTTTCCTTGTTTCCATAGCGATGTAGCTTATGGATCTTATGTATTAGGTTCCTTATTCGCCGTAGACGAAGCGTATACGCTCCGTTTCAATTTCCGACTCTACAAGACATAAGGTGCGGATATTAGACGCTTTGATTGACTGTTTCCAAAGCTTTCAATGTCGTTTAATAGTAGATTCTTGACGGCATCGCCGTTTGACATGTACAAAATGCTCTCCGTTTCCCGTTTCGTAAGCTAACGAAGAATATGAGATTTAGGGCATTTTAGTCATTTGTAGGAAGTACTGTTTACATTCATATTTTGCTGATGTGATTGACATGGTTTGTTGTCGCATTAGGAAGTTAGGAATGCGTGCATAATTAGTTTGGCGAAGAGATTCGCCTAGTTGCGCACTTTGGGTCGACATACTATATGTAGACTTAAGTGTGTAGTGTATGTGTTTGTATAAATGCTTGTATTAGTATGTATTGAATTAAATGATGTTATTTGATAGTTTGTGATTGATTTTTCAATTATTATGCTGACCTAAATGATTTTCTACATGTTGACAAAATGCATGATTTCATTACATGCATGGAATGTATGTGCTTGAGGATTTGCTTAAGTTGAATATGCATGGGAAGTATGCCTTGAAGATTTGCTTAAGTTGAATGTTATAACATGTGCTAACATGCTCACATGATGTATTTCAATTCCAACACCTTTGTATAGTGTTAATGTAATTCCATAGATGTGTGGGACTTGACTTAGTCCAGGCAGTCGGTAACCGAGCGAATTCGTGGCTGACTGGTCATAGCCACGAACGACGCGTCGATGAATGTGATTCGTGTTGAGAGTTGGCGGCAGTGGTTAGGCCACGCGAAGTGTTTCACGAACTTCATGTCGTTCAATTCGAGATGCGATCGCACTAGTCGAGCCCGTCAAGTAACCCGACTGGCCGATGTTTGTTCACCTTGTATGTATCATAACTGCTTGAACCTAGGGTACTGAACTTACCATTGTAAACCCTGTTAACCATGGTACCTTGATCCATAAAGACTCATGAGCCGGGCATGGTGGTATGGGACACCGTGGTCGAGCTGTCGGCCTACGCTGGGGCCACAAACCTCCCCGTAGTGACCAGTGAGCACCTATGACTCGTGAGCAGATTATGGTGGTATGGGACACTATATTCTTGCTGTCGGCCTACACTGATAAGGTGATGGGGGAGCGGTGCAACGAGTGCGAGCAACAGCCCTGGCAGCCCTTTGTAGTGACCGCGAGCGTATTCTGAGTCTACGGGAGGCGACGACCCTTCCGTAGCAGTAGAGTACAGTAGGCCTGTATTGATAAGGTGATGGGGGAGCGGAGCAACGAGTGCGTGCAACAGCCCTGGCAGCCCTTGCAGCGACCTACAAAATATACATCGTATGAGACTACTAGGAGTGACGACCCTAGACAGGATCTGTGTTGGGATTGATATAAGGGAGGTACCTTAGTTTCCCAATATTGCTGTATGAAAAGGACTAATAACAACTCGGTAATCATATCACCATAGCATTGCATGTGCCTGGAAGATGTGGAGCACTCTAGGGAGTGTGGCATGCCGCGGTCGTAAGATGTTGCCGCATGAGGGTGATCGTCGGTGAGGGCATACATCACGTCATATCATAATTGCATTAACAACAGTATTAGGATTGTTTGATTTACTGCGTTACTATTATCGCATGATTGATTTGATAACATGTTAATCTTTGCTCTATTATTCCACTGAGTTAGCTACTCACTCCCACGTTACGGGACGGTGTTCCGGACACCCACCAGACCTTTTGTGATTGCAGATGATGGCGCGGCCTATGAGGCGGAGCTGGACTTGATGATGATGAGGAGGATCCCTCCTTTATGCGTGTTCTGATTGACGGGATTACAGGGAGGTTGCTTAAATACCTTGACACTTGTCATTTTATATTTTTAGAGCACTCATGTATATTCTTTTGGTTACTTTTGAAGTATACATGTATGTATATAACCTGGTAGCATGTTCACACTCTGGAGACATACAATGGTTTATATATGTTATACATACTATTACAGTCTTCCGCTTGCAAATTTAACTATCTCTGGAGTATGATATGCTGTTCTGGCTTAATCTCACTCATGTTTAATACATTATCACAGACAACATTCAATCATACATTTCTATGTTGCATAAATAACATTTTGGAACTCGGGAGTTGGGTTTTTGCTCGACCCCCGATTTTCGGGATGTTACAGATGGTATCAGAGCATGATTTGGATTAAACCGGGCCTGGGTTATGGTCACGCGACGTACGCTGTCGCTTCCCTTGACTTAGGTGGGTGCGAGAAGGGTCTAGAAACACTTCTAGGAGCGCAGATTCGCCGATAGGCGGAGTCTATTAGGATCGATCGCAAGATCGAGTCTGTAACGTATCTCGGGTCGCGTAAAGCAAACCGAATCACTTCTAAGCTGTAGGGAGTCAGGTTGAGATGACCTATGAGCAGTTTTAAACCCGTTAATGTGAATCCTTGGGCCGTGGGACAACCACGACCCATGTATTCAATCGCCAGGGCTTAAAAACCCCGTTTCACCAAAAATCTTCAAAATTCCTCCTCTAAGCACTCCAATCTTCATTTCTTTCTTATCCATTTCATATTAGGCATCAAACCTAATGTGAAAATAACACAAATTAGTACTTTCACAAAATTTTACAGTGAATAGTAAAATTTCATGAAAAATGGCCATAAAGCCATTCTAACTTCACTTTCTTTAGTAACTAAGGATCTAGATAGATGTACTGGCTCCTTCTACCCCAAATTCATATGCTGCATCATATGTTTTGGTATTCGGGATTGCGATGTGGACCCGGAAAGCTCCGAACACATGTTTGGGCTCATAGAGACCAAATTAGTATGAACCAGGGGGTGGGACCTAACTTTTTGGGACCCTGGGACCATGGGGGACCAGACCCATGTGGTCCCACCGGCCAACTTGGAAGTTGGCCGGCGATGCCATCGCCGGTCGGGCGATGCATCGCCGACCGGTGGGGCCCACTTGCAGTGATTTTTGGGCGCACGCCCTATTTTGGGTCGTGTACCCCTCCCATGTAGGTCCCGTCCATAGAAAACCCCAAATATGGGTACTTCCTTCACAAACAGCCCCTCCCCTAGCCCCATTTTCGTTTTCAGCTGCCCTATCCCAAAAATTCATGATTCCAAACCACCCTAGATCCATTCCCTGCCAAAAACGACCACCCTCCGTCATTCCTTTGAAGTTGGCAGCCCTCCCTCTTGAAGATTTCATCCGTTGGAGCTCCTAAAACCCCAAAATCGAGCTGAAATCGTGAGGTGCTCCATTCCCCTTTTTCATTTTCATTTCTTTCTGAAAATACATCCTAGGGAAGCTTGAAGCATCCCTCTACAACGCCTAGATTTCATTCTGTCCCTTTGGGCGACCATTTCTTCGCATTTCCTCCATTTTCCATGGCTATTGTTAAGGCTGTTTCAGCCTTTTTCCTCCCTTTCCATCGTTCTCTCTCTCATGTCCCTTTTATTTGAGCCTTTACCCTCTTTTTGGGTCTCAGAATCATGCTAACCTCAAATCCCATTTCTCAACTTTCTCCGTTTGAGAAGTATTGAAAACACATGGCCGATAGAGCTCTAATGGGCAACTGACAGTATTGAACTTGATAGTATTCAAGAAGGTCAGTCGGGACCCTGGTAGAAGTCCTTTGGTAGAATTAGGCATCTATGTCGTTGCCCTTTAGCTTGTTTGACTACTGTTAAAATTTCTGTGTTGTTTTGTTGTTAGGTAGAAAAATGTGTTTGTGTTGTGGTTTGGGCATAATATAGCCAAAATTTGTCGAATGGAATGCATGTTGTTTCATTTCGCTATAAAATATTGTCCCTAGATTGGGAGTATTATAACTCCCTGAGATCCAGCCTACAAATTAATTTTTATCCCCACCCACCCTCCTACCAAGCATACCACTTCCAATCCTGCCATGGGACTAGGAATGCAGTTCCATTTAATACCACTAAGCGCTACCGGCCACATAGGCTCTAGGTGTTTTGGTTCTAGTGTTAGCACTCCTAGATTTGAAGGGTCTGACGACATAAGAAATCCAATTCCATTTAGACAATTTTGATCCTAAGCGATAGAGCAATTCCCTGTATTAGAGATGGTATGAAACCGTCTAGTGTATAGGCTTAGGTCTTGAATTATAGCGAATGAAATACAGACTAGCCTACTAGTTACCTTAAGTAGTGTACAGCCTGTATATGCTAAGGACTTGTAGGTTAGATTTGGTTGAAGTAGAACCTTATTCCTTCGACAGATCCCCTTATGACTTATAGACTTCTGTTGTTGCCCATAGGAAGGAACCATTCACTCTCAGGGAACATTTATAAATCCCTCAGATTGAACTTAGAATGGACTAGCACGCCCCTTAGAATTGCCATCCCCAAGGGTTTATTGCATTCGGGAACGCAGAGTAAAGGAACTGCATGTACGCGATGTATTCGCGGTTTGAATCGACTTCTTAATCCTAGTGGTTCCCAATAAATCCAATGCTCTGATCAAGCAGAAGATCGGCATCGACTCGGATTAAGAATTGATACAATAAATCTTCTGTTCTAGCTAGACAGAAAGTCTATGTATCCGGCTCAGACCTACTACATAACCTTTATTCTGTGATGGCCCAACCACCTACAACCAAACGGGATCACATTGCCTTTTGGGAAATGGCGAGGACTTAAAGCCAGTAGAGAATTAGGCATCTTGCCACCAACTCATACCTGCCCCAGACCTTAACCACAATAGATATTAGGCTCATCTCTATGATCATAGATACCAATGCCATAGAACGCATCATTAGCAAGGAAGACCATATAGAGAAAGGCTGTTTCCATTTTAGGTTAAGGATAGCCCCTAAGTTGCGCCTCGTTCCGATATACTGATCGATGCAAATATTCTTCAACCTTAAGTAAAACCAAGTTTTAAGGGGGGTAGAAGGAATTAAGTCCAATCCAGTTAGATTAGTTAACGCTACCGTTCGATCAAAGTGGCGCAGCGGAAGAGCGGTTGGCCTCTTTCCCACTGGCCCAGGATCGAAACATTTGAGTTAGGGTGTATGTACGATTAGGTTATTAAATAGGATTTGAACCTTCCTTAGAGAAAGTACTCCTTGTCCTTCGCCAATGTCGGGGACGACATTGTGTTTTAAGGGGGGTAGATTGTAACACCCCGGATTTTGGCCAATCTGAGATTTGACGTCCTTAGGCAATGGGTCAATTGAAACACCTGGAAAATTGCTTAGAACCCAATTCCATAGCCAAAGAAACCACTTAGAATCAATTCCTTTAGAAAATATGACTAAGTTAGCTAGTGCAACGTTAGAATAGCTGGGAAATGGTCCCTGATCGCTTTAAATACGTTCTACAAGGCCCAAAGCGAGTGGAACCAAGGGTGCTATAATGCTCTAAAGCCTCGGATCAAACTCTAAGCCGGTTTGTCCTCGGGACCTCCTTGAAACTTTGTATTGGATCTAGACCGCGCGTCGAAAGTCCGATACCTCCTATCTTAGACCGTTAGAACCGTCTAGCTGGACTTGACACTCATTCCGAAAATCAAGTCAAACCGATAATCACAGGCTATTTCATTGAGCCCGGACTGAAGAGAGTGTGAATAGGGACATAGTTGGAATTTCAAATTCAAATCTGGCACACAAATTTGACGCATCAGTATTAAGCATTCTGACCGTCAGAATACAGCCAAATTACACCCTTGGATCAGGAAAAATATCTATTATATATCACGAGACTTATAGGCCTGATCTTGGTGCGGTGACCGTTAAACTGAAACTGGGCCGCCACGTGCGATCTGGGAACCCAACCGGTCTGAAAACTGGATGTGTGCTAGATCCAGTATGCATGAGCTTAAGTCCGACCGCATTTGGCCTGGGGACCTCCAGAAATGCCCTTTTGGACCGAAACGGCCCCGATTTGGTTAGGCACCAAGTAAACATTGTTCCCAAGCCTATTTTGGGAATGTTTTAGGCTATAAAAGGGGTTGAAACCCCCACTCCTCTCTCCCATCCGAATTTGAGAGAAGCTCTAGCTTGGGAGAGAGAAAAAGAGTGAGAGATTGTGAGAGAGTGGGAGAGTTCTTCCCGCCACTTGTGCTACGTGTTGCACGTGCTTAAGCAACACTCCTCTACCACTTTCCCGGCGATTCCACCGCGATCCTAGGTAAGTAAAAACCCTAAATAGTTGTTGATTTGAGTTTTCCTTGTTTCCATAGCGATGTAGCTTATGGATCTTATGTATTAGGTTCCTTATTCGCCGTAGACGAAGCTATACGCTCCGTTTCAATTTCCGACTCTACAAGACATAAGGTGCGGATATTAGACGCTTTGATTGACTGTTTCCAAAGCTTTCAATGTCGTTTAATAGTAGATTCTTGACGGCATCGCCGTTTGACATGTACAAAATGCTCTCCGTTTCCCGTTTCGTAAGCTAACGAAGAATATGAGATTTAGGGCATTTTAGTCATTTGTAGGAAGTACTGTTTACATTCATATTTTGCTGATGTGATTGACATGGTTTGTTGTCGCATTAGGAAGTTAGGAATGCGTGCATAATTAGTTTGGCGAAGAGATTCGCCTAGTTGCGCACTTTGGGTCGACATACTATATGTAGACTTAAGTGTGTAGTGTATGTGTTTGTATAAATGCTTGTATTAGTATGTATTGAATTAAATGATGTTATTTGATAGTTTGTGATTGATTTTTCAATTATTATGCTGACCTAAATGATTTTCTACATGTTGACAAAATGCATGATTTCATTACATGCATGGAATGTATGTGCTTGAGGATTTGCTTAAGTTGAATATGCATGGGAAGTATGCCTTGAAGATTTGCTTAAGTTGAATGTTATAACATGTGCTAACATGCTCACATGATGTATTTCAATTCCAACACCTTTGTATAGTGTTAATGTAATTCCATAGATGTGTGGGACTTGACTTAGTCCAGGCAGTCGGTAACCGAGCGAATTCGTGGCTGACTGGTCATAGCCACGAACGACGCGTCGATGAATGTGATTCGTGTTGAGAGTTGGCGGCAGTGGTTAGGCCACGCGAAGTGTTTCACGAACTTCATGTCGTTCAATTCGAGATGCGATCGCACTAGTCGAGCCCGTCAAGTAACCCGACTGGCCGATGTTTGTTCACCTTGTATGTATCATAACTGCTTGAACCTAGGGTACTGAACTTACCATTGTAAACCCTGTTAACCATGGTACCTTGATCCATAAAGACTCATGAGCCGGGCATGGTGGTATGGGACACCGTGGTCGAGCTGTCGGCCTACGCTGGGGCCACAAACCTCCCCGTAGTGACCAGTGAGCACCTATGACTCGTGAGCAGATTATGGTGGTATGGGACACTATATTCTTGCTGTCGGCCTACACTGATAAGGTGATGGGGGAGCGGTGCAACGAGTGCGAGCAACAGCCCTGGCAGCCCTTTGTAGTGACCGCGAGCGTATTCTGAGTCTACGGGAGGCGACGACCCTTCCGTAGCAGTAGAGTACAGTAGGCCTGTATTGATAAGGTGATGGGGGAGCGGAGCAACGAGTGCGTGCAACAGCCCTGGCAGCCCTTGCAGCGACCTACAAAATATACATCGTATGAGACTACTAGGAGTGACGACCCTAGACAGGATCTGTGTTGGGATTGATATAAGGGAGGTACCTTAGTTTCCCAATATTGCTGTATGAAAAGGACTAATAACAACTCGGTAATCATATCACCATAGCATTGCATGTGCCTGGAAGATGTGGAGCACTCTAGGGAGTGTGGCATGCCGCGGTCGTAAGATGTTGCCGCATGAGGGTGATCGTCGGTGAGGGCATACATCACGTCATATCATAATTGCATTAACAACAGTATTAGGATTGTTTGATTTACTGCGTTACTATTATCGCATGATTGATTTGATAACATGTTAATCTTTGCTCTATTATTCCACTGAGTTAGCTACTCACTCCCACGTTACGGGACGGTGTTCCGGACACCCACCAGACCTTTTGTGATTGCAGATGATGGCGCGGCCTATGAGGCGGAGCTGGACTTGATGATGATGAGGAGGATCCCTCCTTTATGCGTGTTCTGATTGACGGGATTACAGGGAGGTTGCTTAAATACCTTGACACTTGTCATTTTATATTTTTAGAGCACTCATGTATATTCTTTTGGTTACTTTTGAAGTATACATGTATGTATATAACCTGGTAGCATGTTCACACTCTGGAGACATACAATGGTTTATATATGTTATACATACTATTACAGTCTTCCGCTTGCAAATTTAACTATCTCTGGAGTATGATATGCTGTTCTGGCTTAATCTCACTCATGTTTAATACATTATCACAGACAACATTCAATCATACATTTCTATGTTGCATAAATAACATTTTGGAACTCGGGAGTTGGGTTTTTGCTCGACCCCCGATTTTCGGGATGTTACAACGGACCACCTGAGTTCTGTGAATGGTTGATTTTTGTGGATATTTTGTACCAAAAGGGGACCCATCAAATGCATGGTATAGATGATCAACGTACATCACTGTGGGGCCTGTGGTGGGACCTATGGTTCCACCCTTCACACAAGTAGCAGCAAGGACACTGCTTACTGCAACATCCTCTATACACAGGCAGCAACAGCGTCCATATCTATTTATTACCATTTATTTTTTTGTTATCTGGTAGATTTCATAGGTGGGGCCTATATCAGGAGAATCCACCCCGTCGGTTGGGTTTTTAGGCTTGAGACAAGTTTAACAAGCCTAATATTCGCTATATTTTGATGTCTAGAAACATCATAACAGACCCTAACAGTATGTATCTCCAAAACCACTGTTTTCCACAATGTGGCTTGTCATGGATTCAGATTTGCTTCATTTTTTGACTCAACGCCTAAAATGAGCTGGGAAATAGGGTGGACGGTGTGGATCTGATACATACATTAAGGTATGGTCCATGGAACTTGTGGAGTTCTTCAGCAACTATATAGTTGTGTGCGGTACACTAGCCATTCCATTTCATGTCGTATCCTAACTCATCAGCACCTATATATAATATTATATATATATATATATATATTTGTTTTGGTCCAGCGTCTAGGAGTTGGACGGCCTATATGCGAATACATACATCAAGGTAGGCCCCACAATCTAGAGTTTAGATGGTGTGGCAAACACATACATCAGGGTGGTGCCACGGGGTGTGGCCCACTAGAGATTTGGGTCAAGTAGATATTCGTGTTTTCATTCAACGTCCCAAGAGGGACGACATGGATAGAACACATGCACCAATTAGACAGTGTTGGACAAACCACTATAGCAGGGTGGATCCCATGTGGTGGACATCGACGTGGATAAAATACATTCATTATGGTGGGCCATTATATGAAAAGGAGAGAGAAATGGCGATGGATGGGAGGGGCTACGCCACTATGAGCCCTCCCTACGTGGGCCATGCAAGTACATACATCAAAGTGGATCCTAAAAATCATGTGGACCCTAAATCAAAAATCCAATCCTAGCACAATGAACACCCACCGTTGGATCTTCTAGGTGCCTTTATCTCCCGAGCTCTTAAGCTTCCCCTTTGATGGAGGATGATGAGAATAACATGGTTGGATGGTGAGGATTAAGGGGGGCAAGAAGTGGGCCACAACTAGCTTCTCCTCTCCCTCAGACGTTTTATCTCCTTGAGTTGCTTGGGAGAACAGGTGGAGAATGAGAGAGAGAGAGAAGATGTAAGGAGAGAGGGATGGGTGAGTGATGCGTGATAGGTGATGGGTGTACTTGAGAGGTATGGCTTTGTTGACTTTGGGTGAGAGAGGGATGGGTGTGATGGGATATGTTCTTGACTTGTACATTAATTGATTGATTTGATATTTGGTTGAGATTCTCTTGCCCAACGTTTTCCTTGAAATAAATGCGGGCCCACATCTCCTGGCATATGTATCACATCGGCGCGTGAGACACATCGTTAGAATCGTGGCAATGGCGTGGTCGCTAGGGTACAATTTTTGGGTCGAGCTAACTCGGATATTGTAACATCCCGAAAATCGGGGGGTCGAGCAAAAACCCAACTCCCGAGTTCCAAAATGTTATTTATGCAACATGGATATGTATGATTGAATGTTGTCTGTGATAATGTATTAAACATGAGTGAGATTAAGCCAGAACAGCATATGTAACACCCTGAAAATCGGGGGTCGTGTATAAACTCAACTCCCGAGTTCCAGACCGTCACTTATGCAACAAAAATGGTTATGATTCAATGTTGTCTGATTTAAAGCATTCACATGAGTAAAAGTATACCAAAACTGCAATTCATACTTCAGATCCAGTGATAAAAGCAAGCGGAAGACTAAACAATGTATATATCACTGTATGGAAAAACAAAGTAATCTCATCTGTCTCCAAAGTATGACTACATCACTGAGTCTCATGTACATATACATAACAAAAGAATAATGTTCAAAAAGAAAAGTTCCACTGATGTCCCCTCGATCCAGGACACCTACGGGAAGCCGTCATGATACTGCATATACGAGAACTCATCCTGGTCCTCGTCAACATCTAGCTCCACCTCCTGGATCTCGTCCTCACCTGCAACTACAACAGGGTCTGGTGGGTGTTGCAAACACCATCCCGTAACGTGGGAATGAGTGATCAACTCAGTGGAATCATAGAGCAAAGATTAGCATGTTCACAATTCAATCACGCGATAATAGTAAAGCAGTAAATCAGACAAATCCTAATACTGTTGTTAATGCAAGATGATATGACGTGATGTATGCCCTCACCGACGATCACCCTCATGCGGCAATATCTTACGACCCGGCATGCCACACTCCCTAGAGTGCTCCACATCTTCCAGGCACATGCAATGCTTTGGTGATATGATTACCAAGTTGTTATTAGTCCATTCAAACAGCAGGATTGGAAAACTAAGGTACTTCCCTTGTATCAATCCCAACACGGATCCTGTCTAGGGTCGTCACTCCTAGTAATCTCATACGATGTATATTTCGTAGGTCGCTGCAAGGGCTGCCAGGGCTATTTCTCGCACTCGTTGCACCGTTCCCCCATCACCTTATCAATACAGGCCTACTGTACTCTACTGCACGGAAGGGTCGTCGCCTCCCGTGGACTCAGAATACGCTCGCGGTCACTACAAAGGGCTCGTCGCCTGATCAGTGTAGGCCGACAGCTAGAATATAGTGTCCCATACCACCATAATCTGCTCACGAGTCAAGGTGCTCACTGGTCACTACGGGGAGGTTTGTGGCCCCAGCGTAGGCCGACAGCTCGACCACAGTGTCCCATACCACCATGCCCGGCTCATGAGTCTTCGTGGATCAAGGTACCACGGTTAATAGGGTTTACAATGGTAAGTTCAGTACCCTAGGTTCAAGCAGTTATGATACATACAAGGTGAACAAACATCGGCCAGTCGGGTTACTTGACGGGCTCGACTAGCGCGATCGCATCTCAAGTTGAACGACATGAAGTGCGTAAAACACTTCGCGTGGCCTAACCACTGCCGCCAACTCTCAACCCGAATCACGTTCATCGACGCGTCGTTCGTGGCTATGACCAGTCAGCCACGAATTCGCTCGGTTACCGACTGCCTGGACTAAGTCAAGTCCCACACATCTATGGAAATACATTAACACTATATACCAGGGTATTGGAATTGAAATACATCATGTGAGCATGTTAACACATGTTATAACATTCAACTTAAGCAAATCTTCAAGGCATACCTTCCATGCATATTCAACTTAAGCAAATCTTCAAGGCATACTTCCTATGCATGTAATGCAATCATGCATAAGGTCAACATGTAGGAAATCATTTAGGTCAACATTTTAATCATGAAATCAATCTCAAACTACTACATAACATCATTCAATACAATACATACTAGTACAAGCATTTATACAAACACATACACTACACACTTAAGTCCACATATAGTATGTCGACCCAAAGTGCGTAACTAGGAGAATCTCTTCGCCAAACTAATTATACACGCCTTCCTAACTTCCTAATGTGACAACAAACCATGTCAATCACATCAGCAAAATATGAATGTAAACAGTACTTCCTACAAATGACTAAAATGCCCTAAATCTCATTTTCTTCGTTAGCTTACGAAACGGGAAACGAAGAGCATTTTGCACATGTCAAACGGTGATGCCGTCAAGAATCTACTATTAAATGACATTGAAAGCGTTGGGAACCGTCAATCAAAGCGTCTAAAATCCTCACCTTATGTCTTGTAGACTCGGGAATTGAAACGGAGCGTATACGCTTCGTCTACGGCGAATAAGGAACCTAATACACGAGATCCATAAGCTACATCGCTATGGAAACAAGGGAAACTCAAATCAACAACTATTTAGGGTATTTACTTACCTAGAATCGCGGTGGAATCGCCGGGAAAGCGGTAGAGGTGTGTTGCTTAAGCACGTGCAACGCGTAGTACAAGTGGCAGGAAGAACTCTCCCACACTCTCACAATCTCCCACCTTTTTCTCTCTCCCAAGCTAAGGTTACTCTCAAATTCGGATGGAAGAGAGGAGTGAGGGTTTCAACCCCTTTTATAGCCTAAAACATGCCCAAAATAGGCTTGAGAACAATGTTTACTTGGTGCCTAACCAAATCGGGGCCGTTTCGGTCCAAAAGGGCATTTCTGAAGGTCCCCTGGCCAAATGCGGTCGGACTTAAGCTCATGCATACTGGATCTAGCACACATCCAGTTTTTAGACCGGTAGGGTTCCCAGATCGCACGTGGCGGTCCAGTTTCAGTTTAACGGTCATCGCACCAAGATCAGGCCTATAAGTCTCGTGATATATAATAGATATTTTTCCTGATCCAAGGGTGTAATTTGGCTGTATTCTGATGGTCAGAACGCTCAATACTGATGCGTCAAATTGTGTGCCAGATTTGAATTTCAAATTCCAATTCTAACCCTATTCTCACTCTCTTCGGTCCGGGCTCAATGAAATAGCCTGTGATTATCGGTTTGACTTGATTTTTGGAATGAGTGTCAAGTCCAGCTAGACGGTTCTAACGGTCTAAGATAGGAGGTATCGGACTTTCGACGTGCGGTCTAGATCCAATACAAAGATTCAAAGTGGTCCAGAGAACAAACCTGCTTAGAGTTTGGTCCGAGGTTTTAGAGCATCATAGCACCATTGGTTCCACTCGCTTTGGGCCTTGTAGAACGTATTTAAAGTGATCAGGGACCATTTCCCAGCTATTCTAACGTTGCACTAGCTAACCTAGTCATATTTTCTAAAGGAATGAATTCTACGTAATATCGGGTCGAGTTGGTACTCGAGCCCAAGTATGGATTTTTCACGGGCGTTACAGCATATCATACTCCAGAGACAGTGAAATTTGCAAGCGGAAGACTGTAATAGTATGTATAACGTACATAAATTGTTGTATGTCTCCAGAGTGTGAATATATTACCAGGTTATGCACATACATGTATACTTCAAAAGTAAACAAAATGAATATACATGAGGGCGCTAAAAATTCAAAATGACAAATGTCAAAGTATCTAATCAACCTCCCTGCAATCCCGTCAATCAGAACACGCATAAAGGAGGAATCCTCCTTCTCATCATCAAGTCCAGCTCCGCCTCACAGGCCGCGCCATCATCTGCAATCACAAAAGGGACTGGTGGGTGTCCGGAAACACCATCCCGTAACGTGGGAGTGAGTGATCAACTCAGTGGGATAAGAGAGCAGGGATTAGCATGTTCACAATTCAATCACGCGATAATAGTAAAGCAGTAAATCAGACAATCCTAATACTGTTGTTAATGCAAGATGACATGACGTGATGTATGCCCTCACCGACGATCACCCTCATGCGGCAACATCTTACGACCGCGGCATGCCACACTCCCTAGAGTGCTCCACATCTTCCAGGCACATGCAATGCTATGGTGATATGCTTTCCAAGTTGTTATTAGTCCATTCAAACAGCAGGATTGGGAAACTAAGGTACTTCCCTTGTATCAATCCCAACACGGATCCTGTCTAGGGTCGTCACTCCTAGTAATCTCATACGATGTATATTTCATAGGTCACTGCAAGGGCTGTCAGGGCTGTTGCTCGCACTCGTTGCACCGCTCCCCCATCACCTTATCAATACAGGCCTACTGTACTCTACCGCACGGAAGGGTCGTCGCCTCCCGTGGACTCAGAATATGCTCGCGGTCACTACAAAGGGCTCGTCGCCTGATCAGTGTAGGCCGACAGCTAGAATATAGTGTCCCATACCACCATAATCTGCTCACGAGTCAAGGTGCTCACTGGTCACTACGGGGAGGTTTGTGGCCCCAGCGTAGGCCGACATCTCGACCACGGTGTCCCATACCACCATGCCCGGCTCATGAGTCTTCGTGGATCAAGGTACCACGGTTAATAGGGTTTACAATGGTAAGTTCAGTATCCTAGGTTCAAGCAGTTATGATACATACAAGGTGAACAAACATCGGCCAGTCGGGTTACTTGACGGGCTCGACTAGCGCGATCGCATCTCAAGTTGAACGACATGAAGTACGTAAAACACTTCGCGTGGCCTAACCACTGCCGCCAACTCTCAACACGAATCACGTTCATCGACGCGTCGTTCGTGGCTATGACCAGTCAGCCACGAATTCGCTCGGTTATCGACTGCCTGGACTAAGTCAAGTCCCACACATTTATGGAATTTCATTAACACTATATACAAGGTATTGGAATTGGAATACATCATGTGAGCATGTTAGCACATGTTATAACATTCAACTTAAGCAAATCTTCAAGGCATACTTTCCATGCATATTCAACTTAAGCAAATCTTCAAGGCATACTTTCTATGCATGTAGTGCAATCATGCATAAGGTAAGCATGTAGGAAATCATTTAGGTCAGAATTTTAATCATGAAATCAATCTCAAACTACTACATAACATTATTCAATACAATACATACTAATACAAGCATTTATACAAACACATACACTACACACTTAAGTCCACATATAGTATGTCGACCCAAAGTGCGCAACTTGGCGAATCTCTTCGCCAAACTGATTATGCAAGCATTCCTAACTCTCTAATGCGGCGACAAACCATGTCAATCACGTCAGCAAAATATGCATGTAGACCGTACTTCCTACAAATGACTAAAATGCCCTAAATCTCATATTCTTCGTTAATTTACGAAACAGGAAACGGAGAGCATGTTGTACATGTCAAACGGCGATGCCGTCGATAATCTACTATTAAACGACATTGAAAGCGTTGTAAACCGTCAATCAAAGCGTCTAAAATCCTCACCTTGTCTCTTATGGATGTTGAAATTCGAACGGAGCGTATACGCTTCGTCTACGGCGACTAGGCAACCTAATACACAAGATCTATTAGCTATTTCTCTATGGAACTAAGGAATCAGCAAATCAGCAACTTTCTAGGGTTTTTCTTACCTGAAAACGCGGAGAAATCACCGGCAATGTGATCGGAGTGCGTTGCCTAAGCACGTGCAGCAGCAGCAGGAAAAGCTCTCCCACCTTCTCTCACAAACTCTCACTTTCTCTCTCACTCTTGCTAAGGTTTCTAGCAAATTCGGATGGGTGAGAGAAGTGAGGGTTTCAACCCCTTTTATAAGCCCAAATGTGCCCAAAACAGGCTCCAGGTCAAGGTACACTTGAGGTATGTCCAATTCGGGGCTGTTTTGGCCCAAAAGATGTTTTCTGGTGGTCCCCTGGCCAAATGCGGTCGGACTTAAGCTCATGAATACTGGATCTAGCATACATCAAGTTTTCAGTCCGGCAGGGTTCGCAGATCGCACGTGGAGGACCAGTTTCAGTTCAGCGGTCACCGCATGTAGATCAGGCCTGCAAATCTCATGATATGAAATAGAAATTTTTCCTGATCCGAGGGTGTAATCTGGATGAATTCTGACGGTCAGAACGCTCAATACTGACGCGTCAAGTCGTGTGCCAGATTTGAATTTGAAATTCCAAATCCGTCCCTATTCGCGGTCGCTTCAGTCCGGGTTCAACGAAATAGTCTGTGATTATCGGTTTGACTTGATTTTCGAGATGATTGTCAAGTCCAGCTGGGCGGTTCTAACGGTCTAAGATAGGAGGTATCGGACCTTCGACGCGCGGTCTAAATCCAATATAAAAATTCAATGTGGTCAAGAGGACAAACCCGCTTAGAGTTTGATCCGAGGTTATAGAGTATTCTAGAGTCATTGGTTCTACTCGATTTGGGTCTTGTAGAACGTATTTAAAGTGATCAGGGACTGTTTTCCAGCCACTCCAACATTGCGCTAGCTAACTTATGCTTAGTTTCTAAAGAAATTTATCCTAAGTGGTTTCTTTGGCTATGGAATTGGGTTCTGAACGATTTTTCAGGTGTTTTAATTAACCCACTGCCTAAGGACGTCAAATCCCAGGTTAGCCAAAATCCGGGGTGTTACAGATATACGGGATGCAACTTAGGGTCACACGAAATCGCCGATTATAGGTCGTAGGTCACCGAAATTCGATAGGGAGGATCGCGAGGGTCTACGCAATGGTATGGACTAAGATACGGGTCTTACAGGTGAAGCTTGTAGTTATTATTAATGTTTGGTTCACTTTGATTCAAGTTACTTGATTTGAATGTTGAACGATTCATTGATATTTGGTTTGAATGAAGAATTATTACTAGTTTATTTTGATCAATTGTCGACTCCAAGTATATTGGATACTTAGGAAAGCTAAGAATAGTTTTATATCTATTTTACAAGGAATTTATCTATCCTAAAGTCCTTCGATGTGGACATATCAATAACTTGTGTGGATATGTTCACACTAAAGTAATGATTTTGGTTAATGTTATGGAGAGAAGGCTAACTTTTACAAATTATAAGTTGGAAGCCGCTAAACACACTAGGAACTTGATGCTTAGATTTAGTTTATTGATCAAATTATTGAAATGGAACTTACTTCATTTGTTTATTAGTGATATTAGCTTCTAGATTATTAATATTTCATTCTTATATCTATGATTTTACTTATATGTTTAGGATTACAAATAATGTTGTTTTCTGATAAAGGTTTGAAATTTGGATTGTTGAAAAAATAGTTTTCGCATGTTTTTCCCAGGACAAGCAAAATGTTGGTTGGAGGGTGTGTTGAGAGTGAAATTTTGTATATTTCCCCCTTGTTATGCTTTTGTTTTACGAACATGGATGCACTTAATTGATCTAATTACATACATTTCTCTTATGAGATGATTTTGAGAGATAAAGAGAAAATGATGCTTAAAGTGATGATTTATTGCTCAAAGAATAACCAACTGAAGGATTGGATATATGGAGGTCAAGATTAAAAATTTTAAGAGTCCAAGATCCAAGGAAACCAAGCAAGAAAAGAAGAAAAATGAGGATTCAAACTATAGAAAATTGGAAGTGCAAAAATTGACCATTCGATGACATCGATAACACCTTCGAAGCCATCCAAGTAAATGTCGATGCCATCGAAGCCATCTTCAATCCCATCGCAAAAATCGTGAACTTCTAATTTCGTTGCAGGACAAATTTAGGTACTCTTCGATGTCATCAAAGGTTTGTCTGATGTCATCGAAGCCAAGTTCGATCTCTTCGATGGTGGTTCAATGACATCAATAAAATAAGAGAATTCGAATGTTTCTTACTATATAGTTTCCTAATTTCACCTACACTCTTTGATGGCAGTTCGATTGCATCGAAGGTGCCATCGAAGATGCGAAAGCTATGTAATTTCAAGTCAGTTTTGAAGTAAGTGTGATTGAAGGCTATATTAAGGGATACTTTAGGATCATCTAAAGAAAAAAATTAGGGATAAGGAGTAAAGCAAGGAGTTATGAAGCTTCCTGGAGTACTCACTCCTCTTTAATCCTTTAATTCTAGTTAGTTTTTATGTTTTTCTGTTTAATTTTTAGTTCAATCATGTCTATGGTTGGCTAATCGCTTAGATAGAGCTAGGATGTGAACCTTATAGTTATTCTTAATGCATAGTTCACTTTGATTCAAGTTATTTGGTTTGAATGTTGAACGATTCATTGATATTTTGTTTGAATGAAGAATTATTCCTAGTTTATTTTAATCCATTGTTGACTCCAGGCATATTGTATGCTTAGGAAAGCTAGGAATAGTTTCTCATCTATTTTGTAAAGGATTTATCTATCCAAAAGTCCTTCAAGTGTGGACATATGAATAAATTGTGTTGATATGTCCACATTGAAGTAATGATTATTGTTAATGTTATGGAGAGAATGTTAACTTTTATAAATCATAAGTTGAAATCCACTAAGCACACTAGGAACTTGATGTTTAGATTTATTTTATTAATTAAATTATTGAAATGGAACTTAGTTCATTAGTTTACTAGTAATATTAGGTTCTAGATTATAAATATTTCATTTTAATATCTTTGATTTTTCTTATATGTTTAGGATTACAAATAATGTTGTTTTTTGATAGAGATTTGAAATTTGGATATTTGAAAAATTAGTTTTTGCATGTTTTGCTCAGGGCTAGCAAAATGTTGGTTGGGGGGGAAGGGGGGTGGGGGTGTGTTTAGAGTGAAATTTTGTATATTTTCCCTTGTTATGCTTTAGTTTTATTAACATGGATGCACTTAATCTATCTAATAACTTACGTTTCTCTTACGAGGTGATATTGAGATATAAGGAGAAAATGATGCTTAAAGAGATGTTTAATGCTCAAACAATAACCAAGTGAAGGATTATATAGATTGAGGTTAAGATTGAAATTTTTAAGAGTCTAAGATCTAACGAAACTAAGCAAGAAAAGAAGAAAATGGAGGATTCAAAGTGTAGAAAATTGGAAGAGAAAAAATTGACCATTCAATGACATCGATTATACCTTCGATGCCATCGAAGTAAATATTGATGTCATTAAAGCCATCTTCGATCCCATCGCAAAAATCATGAATTTCTGATTTCATTGCTGGACAAATACATGCACTCTTCGATGATCGAAGGTTTGTTCGATGTCATCGAAGCCAAGTTAAACCTCTTCGAAGAAGTTTCGATGACATTAATAAAATACAAGAATTTGAAAGTTCGTTGTCATATAGTTTCCTAATTTGACCCGAACTCTTTGATGGGAGTTTGATTGCATCGAAGGTGCCATCAAAGATGCAAAAGCTGTGTAATTTTGAGTCGATTTTTAAGTTCCTGCAATTGAAGGCTATATTAAGGGATGTTTTAGGATCTTCTAAAGAAAAATTAGGGAGAAGGAGTAAAGCAAGGAGTTGGGAAGCTTCAAGGAGCCCTCCCTCCTTTTCAATCATTTAGTTGTAGTTAGTTTTTATATTTTTTATTTGATTTTTAGTTCAATAATCTCTTGGATAAAGCTAGGAGGTGAATCTTGTAGTTATTCTTAATGCTCAATTCAGTTTGATTCAAACTATTTAGTTTGAATGTTGAACGATTCATTGATATTTGGTTCGAATGTTGAACAATTCATTGATATTTGGTTTGAATGAAAAATTATTCCTAGTTTATTTTGATCCATTGTCGACTGCAGGCATAGTGGATGCTTAGGAAAGCTAAGAATAGTTTCATATCTATTTTGTAAGGGATTTATCTATCCTAAAGTCCTTCAATGTGGACATATCAATAACTTGTATTGATATCTCCACATAGAAGTAATGATTATGGATAATATTATGGAGAGAAGGCTAACTTTTACAAGTTATAAGCTAGCAAGCCTAAACCATTAGGAACTTGATATTTAGATTCATTTTATTGATCAAATTATTGAAATGGAACTTAGTTCATTTGTTTACTAGTGATATTAGGTTCTAGATTATTAATATTTCACTCTTATATATTTAATTTTAGTCATATGTTTAGGATTACAAATAATGTTGTTTTCTGATAAAGGTTTGAAATTTAGATTTTTAAAAAATTAGTTTTCACATGTTTTGCTCAGAACTACCAAAATGCAAGTTGAGTGGTGTGTTGAGAGTGAAATTTTGTATATTTCCCCCTTGTTATGCTTTGGTTTTACGAACATGGATGCACTTAATCGATCTAATTACTTATGTTTCTTTTACGTGGTAATTTTGAGAGATAAGGATAAAATGATGCTTAAAGTGATGATTTAATGCTCAAAGAATAACCAAGTGAAGGATTGGATATATGAAGATTAAGATTGAAAATTTTAAGAGTCCAAGATCCGATGTCATCAATGTAAATGTCGATGTCATCGAAGCCATCTTCAAACCCATCACAATAATCATGAATTTTTGGTTTCGTTGCTGGACAAATTCATGCACTCTTAGATCTCATCGAAGGTTTGTCTGATGTTATCGAAGTCAAGTTCTATCTCTTCAAAGGCAGATCGATGACATTAGTAAAATACGAGAATACGAAAGTTCATTGTTGTATAGTTACTTGATTTCACCCGGACTCTTTGATGGGAGTTTGATTGCATTAAAGGTGCCATCGAAGATGCGAAAGCAGTCTAATTTCAAGTCAGTTTTGAAGTCATTGCGAGTAAAGGTTATATTAAGGGATGTTTTAGGATCTTCTAAAGAAAAAAATTAGCGTAGGAGTAGAGAAAGGAGATACGAAGCTTCAAGGAGTCCTCCCTCCTCTTCAATCCTTCAATTCTAATTAGTTTCTAGATTTTTTGTTTGATTTTTAACTCAATCATGTGTATGGTTGGCTAATCTCTTAGATAGAGCAATGAGTTGAAGCTTATAGTTTTTCTTAATGCATAGTTCACTTTGATTCAAGTTATTTGGTATGAATGTTGAACGATTCATTGATAATTTGTTTGAATGAAGAATTATTCCTTGTTTATTTTGATCCATTGTCGACTCCAGGCATATTGGATGCTGAGGAATGCTAAAAATAGTTTCATATCTATTTTTCAAGGGATTTATCTATCCTAAAGTCCTTCCATGTGGACATATCAATAACTTGTGTTGATATGTCCACATTAAAGTAATGATTATGGCTAATGTTATAGAGAGAAGGCTACCTTTTAGAAATTATAAGTTAGAAGCCACTAAGCACGCTAGCAACTTGATGTTTAGATTTATTTTATTGATTAAATTGTTGTAATGCAACTTAGTTCCTTTATTTACTAGTGAAATTAGGTTTTAGATTATTAATATTTCATTTTTATATCTTTGATTTTAGTCATATGTTTAGGATTACAAATACTGTTGTTTTCTGATAAAGGTTTGAAATTTGGATTTTTGAAAAATTAGTTTTCGCATGTTTTGCTCAGGACTAGCAAAATGCTAGTTGGGGGTGTGTTTAGAGTGAAATTTTGTATATTTCCCCCCTGTTATGTTTTGGTTTTATGAACATGGATGCACTTAATCGATCTAATTAGTTACGTTTCTCTTACAAGGTGATTTTGAGGGATAAGGAGAAAATGATGCTTAAAGTGATGTTTCATGCTCAAAGAATAAACAAGTGAAGGATTAGATATATGGAGGTCAAGATTGAAAATTTTAAGAGTCCAAGATCTAAGGAAACCAAGCAAGTAAAGAAGAAAACTGAGGATTCAAAGTGCAGAAAATTGGAAGTGTAAAAATTATCCATTCGATGACATTGATGTCACCTTTGATGCCATCGAAGTAAATGTTGCTATCGTCGAAGCTATCTTCGATCCCATTGTAAAAATCATGAATTTCTGATTTCGTTGCTAGACTAATTCAGGAACTCTTCGATGTCATCGAAGGTTTGTCTGTTGCCATCGAACTCAAGTTCGATCTCTTCGAAAGAGGTTCAATGACATCCATAAAATACAAGAATTCGAAAGTTCGTTGCTCTATAGTTTCGTGATTTTACCCAAACTCTTTGATGGGAGTTGGATTGCATCGAAGGTGCCATCGAAGATGCAAAAGCTGGGTAATTTCAAGTTCGTTTTGAAGTCGATGCAATTGAAGGTTATATTAAGGGATGTTGAAGGATCTTCTAAAGAAAAAAAAATTCATAGAAGGAGTAGAGCAAGGAGTTATGAAGCTTCAAGGAGTCCTCCCTCCTCTTCAATCCTTTAATTCTAGTTTATTTTTAGATTTTTTGTTCGATTTTTAACTCAATCATGTGTATAATTGGCTCATCTCTTAGATAGAGTTATGAGGTGAAGCTTATAGTTGTTCTTAATGCTTAGTTCACTTTGATTTAAGTTCTCGGTTTGAATGTTGAACTATTCATTGAGATTTGGTTTAAATGAAGAATTATTCCTTATTTATTTTGATCCATTGTCGACACCAGGTATATTGGATGCTTTGGAAAGCTAAGAATAGTTTCATATCTATTTTGTAAGGGATTTATCTATCCTAAAGTCCTTCAATGTGGACATATCAATAACTTGTGTTGATATCTCCACATTGAAGTAATGATTATGGCTAATATTATGGAGAGAAGGCTAACTTTTACAAGTTATAAGTTGGCAGCCACTAAGCACATTAGGAACTTGATATTTAGATTTATTTTATTGATCAAATTGTTAAAATGGAACTTAGTTCATTTGTTTACTAGTGATATTAGGTTCTAGATTATTACTATTTCGCTCTTATATATTTAATTTTATTCATATGTTTAGGATTACAAATAATGTTGTTTTCTGATAAAGGTTTGAAATTTGGATTTTTGAAATATTTGTTTTCTCATGTATACCTCAGAACTAGCAAAATGCTGGTTGAGGGTTGTGTTGAGAGTGCAATTTTGTATATTTCCCCATAGTTATGCTTTGGTTTTACGAACATGGATGAACTTAATCGATCTAATTACTTATGTTTCTCTTACGAGGTGATTTTGTGAGATAAGGAGAAAATGATGCTTAAAGTGATGATTTAATGCTCAAAGAATAACCAAGTGAAGGATTGGATATATGGAGGTTAAGATTGAAAATTTTAAGTGTCCAAGATCCAATGTCATCGATGTAAATGTCGATGTCATCGAAGCCATCTTCAAACCCATCACAATAATCATGAATCTCTTGTTTTGTTGCGGGACAAATTCATGCACTCTTAGATGTCATCGAAGGTTTGTCTGATGCTATCAAAGTCAAGTTCTATCTCTTCGAAGGCAGTTCGATGACATCAGGAAAATACAAGACATCAAAAGTTCGTTACTGTATAGTTTCCTGATTTCACCAGGACACTTTGATGGGAGTTTGATTGCATTGAAGGTGCCATCGAAGATGCAAAAGCGGTCTAATTTCAAGTCAGTTTTGAAGTCGGTGCAATTGAAGGTTATATCAAAGTTAAGTTTTTAGATTTTCTGTTTGATTTTTAACTCAATCATGTGTATGGTTGGCTAATCTCTTAGATAGAGCTATGAGGTGAAGCTTATAGTTTTTCTTAATGCATAGTTCACTTTGATACAAGTTATTTGGTTTGAATGTTGAACAATTCATTGATAATTTGTTTGAATGAAGAATTATTCCTTGTTTATTTTGATCCATTATCGACTCTAGGCATATTGGATGCTCAGGAATGCTAAGAATAGTTTCATATCTATTTTGCAAGGGATTTATCTATCCTAAAGTCCTTCAATGTGGACATATCAATAACTTGTGTTGATATGTCCACATTGAAGTAATGATTATGGCTAATGTTATAGAGAGAAGGCTAACTTTTACAAATTATAAGTTAGAAGCCACTAAGCACACTAGGAACTTGATGTTTAGATTTATTTTATTTATTAAATTATTGAAATACAACTTAGTTCATTTATTTACTAGCGATATTAGGTTTTAGATTATTAATATTTCATTCTTATATCTTCGATTTTACTCATATGTTTAGGATTATAAATACTGTTGTTTTCTAATAAAGGTTTGAAATTTGAATTTTTGAAACATTAGTTTTTGTAGTTTTTTCTCAGGACTAGCAAAATGCTGGTTGGGGGTGTGTTTAGAGTTAAATTTTGTATATTTCCCCCTTGTTATGTTTTGGTTTTATGAACATGGATGCAATTAATCGATCTAATTACTTACGTTTCTCTTACAAGGTGATTTTGAGGGATAAGGAGAAAATGATGCTTAAAGTGATGTTTCATGCTCAAAGAATAAACAAGTGAAGGATTAGATATATGGAGGTCAAGATTGAAAATTTCAAGAGTCCAAGATCTAAGGAACTGAAGAAAGTAAAGAAGAAAACTGAGGATTCAAAGTGCAGAAAATTGGAAGTGTAAAAATTATCCATTTGATGACATCGATTTCACCTTTGATGTCATCGAAGTAAATGTCACTGCCATCAAAACCATTTTCGATCCCATCGCAAAAGTCATGAATTTCATATTTCGTTGCTAGACAAATTCAGGCACTCCTCGATGTCATCGAAGGTTTGTCCGTTGCCATTGAAGTCAAGTTCAATCTCTTCGAAGGAGGTTCGATGAAATCAAGAAAATGCGAGAATTCGAACGTTCATGGCTGTATAGTTTACTGATTTCACCCGAACTCTTTGATGGGAGTTCGATTGCATCGAAGGTTCCATCAAAGATGAAAAAACTAGGTAATTTCAAGTCAGTTTTGAAGTCGATGCAATTGAAGGTTATATTAAGGGATGTTTTAAGATCTTCTAGAAAAAAATTAGCGTAGAAGGAGTAGAGCAAGGAGTTACGAAGCTTCAAGGAGTCCTCCCTCCTCTTCGATCCTTTAATTCAAATTAGTTTTTAGATTTTCTATTTGATTTTTAACTCAATCATGTGTATGGTTGGCTAATATCTTAGATAGAGTTATGAGGTGAAGCTTATAGTTTTTCTTAATGCATATTCACTTTGATTCAAGTTATTTGGTTTGAATGTTGAACGATTCATTCCTAATTTGTTTGAATGAAGAATTATTCCTTGTTTATTTTGATCCATTGTCGATTCCAAGCATATTGGATGCTTAGGAATGCTAAGAATAGTTTCATATCTATTTTGCAAGGGATTTATCTATCTTAAAGTCCTTCAATGTGGACAAATCAATAACCTGTGTTGATATGTCCACATTGAAGTAATGATTATGGCTTATGTTATAGAGAGAAGGCTAACTTTTAAAAATTATAAGTTAGAAGCCGCTAAGCACACTAGGAACTCGATGTTTAGATTTATTTTATTTATTAAATTGTTGAAATGCAACTTAGTTCATTTATTTACTAGTGATATTAGGTTTTAGATTATTAATATCACATTATTATATCTTTGATTTTACTCATATGTTTAGGATTACAAATACTGTTATTTTCTGATAAAGGTTTGAAATTTGGATTTTTAAAAATTTAGTTTTTGCATTTTTTCACTCAGGACTAGTAAAATGCTTGTTGGGGGTGTGTTTAGAGTGAAATTTTTTATATTTCCCCCCTGTTATGTTTTTGTTTTATGAACATGGATGCACTTAATCGATCTAATTACTTACGTTTCTCTTATGAGGTGATTTTGAGGGATAAGGAGAAAATGATGCTTAAAGTGATGTTTCAAGCTCAAAGAATAAACAAGTGAGGATAGATATATGGAGGTCAAGATTGAAAATTTTAAGAGACCAAGATCTAAGGAAACCAAGCAGGAAAAGAAGAAAATCGAGAATTCAAAGTGTAGAAAATTGGAAGTGTAAAAATTATCCATTTGATGACAGCGATGTCACCTTTAGTGCCATCGAAGTAAATGTCGCTACCATCGAAGCCATCTTCGATCCCATTGCAAAAGTCATGACTTTCTCATTTTATTGCTAGACAAATTCAAGCACTCTTCGATGTCATCAAATGCTTGTCTATTTCCATCGAAGTCAAGTTTGATCTCTTCGAAGGAGGTTCAATCACATCAATAAAATATGAGAATTTGAAAGTTCGTTGCTGTATAGTTTCCTGATTTCACCTGAACTCTTTGATGGGAGTTCAATTGCATCGAAGGTGCCATCGAAGATGCAAAAGCTGGGTAATTTCATGTTAGTTTTGAAGTTGGTGCAATTGAAGGTTATATTAAGGGATGTTTAAGGTTCATCTAGAGAAAAAAACTTAGTGTAGAAGGAGTAGAGCAAGGAGTTACAAAGCTTCAAGGAGTCCTCCCCCCTCTTCGATCCTTTAATTCTAGTTAGTTTTTAGATTTTATGTTTGATTTTTAACTCAACCATGTGTATGGTTGGCTAGTCTCTTAGATAGAGTTGTGAGGTGAAGCTTATAGTTTTATTAAATGCATTGTTCACTTTGATTCAAGTTATTTGGTCTGAATGTTGAACGATTCATTGATAATTTGTTTAAATGAAGAATTATTCCTTGTTTATTTTGATCCATTGTCGACTCCAGGAATATTGGATGCTTAGGAATGCTAAGAATAGTTCCATATCTATTTTGCAAGGGATTTATCAATCCTAAAGTCCGTCAATGTGGACCTATCAATAACCTGTGTTGATATGTCCAAATTGAAGTAATGATTATGGCGAATGTTATAGAGAGAAGGCTAACTTTTACAAATTATAAGTTAGAAGCCACTAAGCACACTAGGAACTTGATGTTTAGATTTACTTTATTTATTAAATTGTTGAAATGCAACTTGGTTCATTTATTTACTAGTGATATTAGGTTTTAGATTATTAATATTTCATTCTTATATCTTTGATTTTACTCATATGTTTAGTATTACAAATATTGTGGTTTTCTGATAAAGGTTTGAAATTTGGATTTTTAAAAAATTAGTTTTTGCAAGTTTTGTTCAGGACTAGAAAAATGCTGGTTGGGGGTGTGTTTAGAGTGAAGTTTTGTATATTTCCCCCCTGTTATGTTTTGGTTTTATGAACATGGATGCACTTAATCTATCTAATTACTTACATTTATCTTACGAGGTGATTTTGAGGGATAAGCAGAAAATGATGCTTAAAGTGATGTTTCATGCTCAAAGAATAAACAAGTGAAGGATTAGATATATGGAGGTAAAGATTGAAAATTTTAAGAGTCCAACATCTAAGGAAACCAAGAGAGAAAAGAAGAAAACCGAGGATTCAAAGTGTAGAAAATTGGAAGTGTAAAAATTATCCATTCGATGACATCGATGCCACCTTTGATGCCATCGAAGTAAATGTCGCTGCCATCAAAGCCATCTTCGATCCCATAGAAAAATTCATGAATTTATGATTTCGTTGCTAGATAAATTCAGGTACTCTTGGATGTCATCGAAGGTTTGTCCGTTGCCATCGAAGTCAAGTTCGATCTCTTTGAAGGAGGTTCGATGACATCAATAAAATACGAGAATTCAAAACTTTGTTGCTTTATAGTTTCCTAATTTCACCCGAATTCTTTGATGGGAGTTCGATTGCATCAAAGGTGCCATCGAAGATGCAAAAGCTGGGTAATTTCAAGTCAGTTTTGAAGTCGGTGCAATTCAAGGTTATATTAAGGGATGTTTTAGGATCTTCTAAAGAAAAAAATTAGCGTAGAAGGAGTAGAGCAAGGACTTACGAAGCTTCAAGGAGTCCTCCCCCCTCTTCGATCCTTTAATTCTAGCTAGTTTTTAGATTTTCTGTTTGATTTTTAACTCAATCATGTGTATGGTTGGCTAATCTCTTAGATAGAGCTATGAGGAGAAGCTTATAATTTTTCTTAATGCGTAGTTCACTTTGATTCAAGTTATTTGATTTGAATGTTGAACGATTCATTGATAATTTGTTTGAATGAAGATTTATTCCTTATTTATATTGATCCATTGTCGACTCCAGGCATATTGGATGCTTAGGAATGCTAAGAATAGTTTCATATCTATTTTGCAAGGGATTTATCTATCCTAAAGTCCTTTAATGTGGAGAAATCAATAACCTGTGTTGATATGTCCACATTGAAGTAATGATTATGGCTAATGTTATAGAGAGAACGCTAACTTTTACTAATTATAAGTTAGAAGCAACTAAGCACACTAGGAACTTGATGTTTAGATTTATTTTATTTATTAAATTGTTGAAATGCAACTCAGTTCAATTATTTACTAGTAATATTAGGTTTTAGATTATTAATATTTCATTCTTATATCTTTGATTTTACTCATATGTTTAGGATTATAAATACTGTTGTTTTCTAATAAAGATTTGAAATTTGGATATTTGAAAAATTTATTTTTGCATTTTTGCCCAGGACTTACAAAAAGCTGGTTGGGGGTGTGTTTACAGTGAAATTTTATACATTTCCCCCCTTGTTATGTTTTGGTTTTATGAATAGGGATGCGCTTAATCGATCTAATTACTTACGTTTCTCTTATGAGATGATTTTGAGGGATAAGGAGAAAATGATGCATAAAGTGATTATTCATGCTCAAAGAATAAACAAGTGAAGGATTAGATACATGGAGGTCAGGATTGAAAATTTTAAGAGTCCAAGATCTAAGGAAACCAAGCAAGAGAAGAAGAAAACTGTGGATTCAAAGTGTAGTGAATTGGAAGTGTAAAAATTATCCATTCGATGACATCGATGTCACCTTTGATGCCATCGAAGTAAATGTCACTGCAATCGAAGCCATGTTCGATCCCATTGCAAAAGTAGTGAATTTCTGATCTCGTTGCTAGACAAATTCAGGCACTCTTCGCTGTCATCGAAGGTTTGTCCGTTGCCATCGAGGTGAAGTTCGATCTCTTCGAAGGAGGTTCGATCAAATCAATAAAATATAAGAATTCAAAAGTTCGTTGCTGTATAGTTTCCTGATTTCACCTGAACTTTGGATTGGAGTTCGATTGCATCGATGGTGCCATCGAAGATGCAAAAGATGGGTAATTTCCAGTTAGTTTTGAAGTCACTACAATTGATAGTTATATTAAGGGATGTTTTAGGATCTTCTAAAGAAAAAAATTAGCGTAGAAGGAGTAGAGCAAGGACTTACGAAGCTTCAAGGAGTCCTCCCCACTCTTCGATCCTTTAATTCTAGCTAGTTTTTAGATTTTCTGTTTGATTTTTAACTCAATCATGTGTATGGTTGGCTAATCTCTTAGATAGAGCTATGAGGTGAAGCTTATAGTTTTTCTTAATGCATAGTTCACATTGATTCAAGTTATTTGGTTTGAATGTTGAACGATTCATTGATAATTTGTTTGAATGAAGAATTATTCCTTGTTTATATTGATCCATTGTCAACTCCATGCATATTAGATGCTTAGGAATGCTAAGAATAGTTTCATATCTAGTTTGCAAGGGATTTATCTATCTTAAAGTCCTTCAATGTGGACATATCAATAACTTGTGTTGATATGTCCAGATTGAAGTAATGATTATGGCTAATGTTATAGAGAGAAGGCTAACTTTTACAAATTATAAGTTAGAAGCCACTAAGAACACTCGGGACTTGATGTTTAGATTTATTTTATTTATTAAATTGTTAAAATGCAACTTAGGTCATTTATTTACTAGTGATATTAGGTTTTAGATTATTAATATTTCATTCTTATATCTTTGATTTTACTCATATGTTTAGGATTACAAATATTGTGGTTTTCTGATAAAGGTTTGAAATTTGGATTTTTAAAAAATTAGTTTTCCCATGTTTTGCTGAGGACAAGAAAAATTCTAGTTGGGGGTTTGTTTAGAGTGAAATTTTGTACATTTCCCCCCCTGTTATGTTTTGGTTTTATGAACACGGATGCACTTAATCGATCTAATTACTTACGTTTCTCTTACAAGCTGATTTTGAGGGATAAGGAGAAAATGATGTTTAAAGTGATGTTTCATACTCAAAGAATAAACAAGTGAAGGATTAGATACATGGAGGCCAGGATTGAAAATTTTAAGAGTCCAAGATCTAAGGAAACCAAGCAAGAGAAGAAGAAAACTGTGGATTCAAAGTGTAGTGAATTGGAAGTGTAAAAATTATCCATTCGATGACATCGATGTCACCTTTGATGCCATCGAAGTAAATGTCACTGCAATCGAAGCCATGTTCGATCCCATTGCAAAAGTAGTGAATTTCTGATCTCGTTGCTAGACAAATTCAGGCACTCTTCGCTGTCATCGAAGGTTTGTCCGTTGCCATCGAGGTGAAGTTCGATCTCTTCGAAGGAGGTTCGATCAAATCAATAAAATATAAGAATTCAAAAGTTCGTTGCTGTATAGTTTCCTGATTTCACCTGAACTTTGGATTGGAGTTCGATTGCATCGATGGTGCCATCGAAGATGCAAAAGATGGGTAATTTCCAGTTAGTTTTGAAGTCACTACAATTGATAGTTATATTAAGGGATGTTTTAGGATCTTCTAAAGAAAAAAATTAGCGTAGAAGGAGTAGAGCAAGGACTTACGAAGCTTCAAGGAGTCCTCCCCACTCTTCGATCCTTTAATTCTAGCTAGTTTTTAGATTTTCTGTTTGATTTTTAACTCAATCATGTGTATGGTTGGCTAATCTCTTAGATAGAGCTATGAGGTGAAGCTTATAGTTTTTCTTAATGCATAGTTCACATTGATTCAAGTTATTTGGTTTGAATGTTGAACGATTCATTGATAATTTGTTTGAATGAAGAATTATTCCTTGTTTATTTTGATCCATTATCAACTCCATGCATATTAGATGCATAGGAATGCTAAGAATAGTTTCATATCTAGTTTGCAAGGGATTTATCTATCTTAAAGTCCTTCAATGTGGACATATCAATAACTTGTGTTGATATGTCCAGATTGAAGTAATGATTATGGCTAATGTTATAGAGAGAAGGCTAACTTTTACAAATTATAAGTTAGAAGCCACTAAGAACACTCGGGACTTGATGTTTAGATTTATTTTATTTATTAAATTGTTAAAATGCAACTTAGGTCATTTATTTACTAGTGATATTAGGTTTTAGATTATTAATATTTCATTCTTATATCTTTGATTTTACTCATATGTTTAGGATTACAAATATTGTGGTTTTCTGATAAAGGTTTGAAATTTGGATTTTTAAAAAATTAGTTTTCCCATGTTTTGCTGAGGACTAGAAAAATTCTAGTTGGGGGTTTGTTTAGAGTGAAATTTTGTACATTTCCCCCCCTGTTATGTTTTGGTTTTATGAACACGGATGCACTTAATCGATCTAATTACTTACGTTTCTCTTACAAGCTGATTTTGAGGGATAAGGAGAAAATGATGTTTAAAGTGATGTTTCATACTCAAAGAATAAACAAGTGAAGGATTAGATACATGGAGGCCAGGATTGAAAATTTTAAGAGTCCAAGATCTAAGGAAACCAAGCAAGAGAAGAAGAAAACTGTGGATTCAAAGTGTAGTGAATTGGAAGTGTAAAAATTATCCATTCGATGACATCGATGTCACCTTTGATGCCATCGAAGTAAATGTCACTGCAATCGAAGCCATGTTCGATCCCATTGCAAAAGTAGTGAATTTCTGATCTCGTTGCTAGACAAATTCAGGCACTCTTCGCTGTCATCGAAGGTTTGTCCGTTGCCATCGAGGTGAAGTTCGATCTCTTCGAAGGAGGTTCGATCACATCAATAAAATATAAGAATTCAAAAGTTCGTTGCTGTATAGTTTCCTGATTTCACCTGAACTTTGGATTGGAGTTCGATTGCATCGATGGTGCCATCGAAGATGCAAAAGATGGGTAATTTCCAGTTAGTTTTGAAGTCACTACAATTGATAGTTATATTAAGGGATGTTTTAGGATCTTCTAAAGAAAAAAATTAGCGTAGAAGGAGTAGAGCAAGGACTTACGAAGCATCAAGGAGTCCTCCCCACTCTTCGATCCTTTAATTCTAGCTAGTTTTTAGATTTTCTGTTTGATTTTTAACTCAATCATGTGTATGGTTGGCTAATCTCTTAGATAGAGCTATGAGGTGAAGCTTATAGTTTTTCTTAATGCATAGTTCACATTGATTCAAGTTATTTGGTTTGAATGTTGAACGATTCATTGATAATTTGTTTGAATGAAGAATTATTCCTTGTTTATTTTGATCCATTGTCAACTCCATGCATATTAGATGCCTAGGAATGCTAAGAATAGTTTCATATCTAGTTTGCAAGGGATTTATCTATCTTAAAGTCCTTCAATGTGGACACATCAATAACTTGTGTTGATATGTCCACATTGAAGTAATGATTATGGCTAATGTTATAGAGAGAAGGCTAACTTTTACAAATTATAAGTTAGAAGCCACTAAGAACACTCGGGACTTGATGTTTAGATTTATTTTATTTATTAAATTGTTAAAATGCAACTTAGGTCATTTATTTACTAGTGATATTAGGTTTTAGATTATTAATATTTCATTCTTATATCTTTGATTTTACTCATATGTTTAGGATTACAAATATTGTGGTTTTCTGATAAAGGTTTGAAATTTGGATTTTTAAAAAATTAGTTTTCCCATGTTTTGCTGAGGACTAGAAAAATTCTAGTTGGGGGTGTGTTTAGAGTGAAATTTTGTACATTTCCCCCCTGTTATGTTTTGGTTTTATGAACACGGATGCACTTAATCGATCTAATTACTTACGTTTCTCTTACAAGCTGATTTTGAGGGATAAGGAGAAAATGATGTTTAAAGTGATGCTTCATACTCAAAGAATAAACAAGTGAAGGATTAGATACATGGAGGTCAGGATTGAAAATTTTAAGAGTCCAAGATCTAAGGAAACCAAGCAAGAGAAGAAGAAAACTGTGGATTCAAAGTGTAGTGAATTGGAAGTGTAAAAATTATCCATTCGATGACATCGATGTCACCTTTGATGCCATCGAAGTAAATGTCACTGCAATCGAAGCCATGTTCGATCCCATTGCAAAAGTAGTGAATTTCTGATCTCGTTGCTAGACAAATTCAGGCACTCTTCGCTGTCATCGAAGGTTTGTCCGTTGCCATCGAGGTGAAGTTCGATCTCTTCGAAGGAGGTTCGATCAAATCAATAAAATATAAGAATTCAAAAGTTCGTTGCTGTATAGTTTCCTGATTTCACCTGAACTTTGGATTGGAGTTCGATTGCATCGATGGTGCCATCGAAGATGCAAAAGATGGGTAATTTCCAGTTAGTTTTGAAGTCACTACAATTGATAGTTATATTAAGGGATGTTTTAGGATCTTCTAAAGAAAAAAATTAGCGTAGAAGGAGTAGAGCAAGGACTTACGAAGCTTCAAGGAGTCCTCCCCACTCTTCGATCCTTTAATTCTAGCTAGTTTTTAGATTTTCTGTTTGATTTTTAACTCAATCATGTGTATGGTTGGCTAATCTCTTAGATAGAGCTATGAGGTGAAGCTTATAGTTTTTCTTAATGCATAGTTCACATTGATTCAAGTTATTTGGTTTGAATGTTGAACGATTCATTGATAATTTGTTTGAATGAAGAATTATTCCTTGTTTATTTTGATCCATTGTCAACTCCATGCATATTAGATGCTTAGGAATGCTAAGAATAGTTTCATATCTAGTTTGCAAGGGATTTATCTATCTTAAAGTCCTTCAATGTGGACATATCAATAACTTGTGTTGATATGTCCAGATTGAAGTAATGATTATGGCTAATGTTATAGAGAGAAGGCTAACTTTTACAAATTATAAGTTAGAAGCCACTAAGAACACTCGGGACTTGATGTTTAGATTTATTTTATTTATTAAATTGTTAAAATGCAACTTAGGTCATTTATTTACTAGTGATATTAGGTTTTAGATTATTAATATTTCATTCTTATATCTTTGATTTTACTCATATGTTTAGGATTACAAATATTGTGGTTTTCTGATAAAGGTTTGAAATTTGGATTTTTAAAAAATTAGTTTTCCCATGTTTTGTTGAGGACTAGAAAAATTCTAGTTGGGGGTGTGTTTAGAGTGAAATTTTGTACATTTCCCCCCTGTTATGTTTTGGTTTTATGAACACGGATGCACTTAATCGATCTAATTACTTACGTTTCTCTTACAAGCTGATTTTGAGGGATAAGGAGAAAATGATGTTTAAAGTGATGCTTCATACTCAAAGAATAAACAAGTGAAGGATTAGATACATGGAGGTCAGGATTGAAAATTTTAAGAGTCCAAGATCTAAGGAAACCAAGCAAGAGAAGAAGAAAACTGTGGATTCAAAGTGTAGTGAATTGGAAGTGTAAAAATTATCCATTCGATGACATCGATGTCACCTTTGATGCCATCGAAGTAAATGTCACTGCAATCGAAGCCATGTTCGATCCCATTGCAAAAGTAGTGAATTTCTGATCTCGTTGCTAGACAAATTCAGGCACTCTTCGCTGTCATCGAAGGTTTGTCCGTTGCCATCGAGGTGAAGTTCGATCTCTTCGAAGGAGGTTCGATCAAATCAATAAAATATAAGAATTCAAAAGTTCGTTGCTGTATAGTTTCCTGATTTCACCTGAACTTTGGATTGGAGTTCGATTGCATCGATGGTGCCATCGAAGATGCAAAAGATGGGTAATTTCCAGTTAGTTTTGAAGTCACTACAATTGATAGTTATATTAAGGGATGTTTTAGGATCTTCTAAAGAAAAAAATTAGCGTAGAAGGAGTAGAGCAAGGACTTACGAAGCTTCAAGGAGTCCTCCCCACTCTTCGATCCTTTAATTCTAGCTAGTTTTTAGATTTTCTGTTTGATTTTTAACTCAATCATGTGTATGGTTGGCTAATCTCTTAGATAGAGCTATGAGGTGAAGCTTATAGTTTTTCTTAATGCATAGTTCACATTGATTCAAGTTATTTGGTTTGAATGTTGAACGATTCATTGATAATTTGTTTGAATGAAGAATTATTCCTTGTTTATTTTGATCCATTGTCAACTCCATGCATATTAGATGCTTAGGAATGCTAAGAATAGTTTCATATCTAGTTTGCAAGGGATTTATCTATCTTAAAGTCCTTCAATGTGGACATATCAATAACTTGTGTTGATATGTCCAGATTGAAGTAATGATTATGGCTAATGTTATAGAGAGAAGGCTAACTTTTACAAATTATAAGTTAGAAGCCACTAAGAACACTCGGGACTTGATGTTTAGATTTATTTTATTTATTAAATTGTTAAAATGCAACTTAGGTCATTTATTTACTAGTGATATTAGGTTTTAGATTATTAATATTTCATTCTTATATCTTTGATTTTACTCATATGTTTAGGATTACAAATATTGTGGTTTTCTGATAAAGGTTTGAAATTTGGATTTTAAAAAAATTAGTTTTCCCATGTTTTGCTGAGGACTAGAAAAATTCTAGTTGGGGGTTTGTTTAGAGTGAAATTTTGTACATTTCCCCCCCTGTTATGTTTTGGTTTTATGAACACGGATGCACTTAATCGATCTAATTACTTACGTTTCTCTTACAAGCTGATTTTGAGGGATAAGGAGAAAATGATGTTTAAAGTGATGTTTCATACTCAAAGAATAAACAAGTGAAGGATTAGATACATGGAGGCCAGGATTGAAAATTTTAAGAGTCCAAGATCTAAGGAAACCAAGCAAGAGAAGAAGAAAACTGTGGATTCAAAGTGTAGTGAATTGGAAGTGTAAAAATTATCCATTCGATGACATCGATGTCACCTTTGATGCCATCGAAGTAAATGTCACTGCAATCGAAGCCATGTTCGATCCCATTGCAAAAGTAGTGAATTTCTGATCTCGTTGCTAGACAAATTCAGGCACTCTTCGCTGTCATCGAAGGTTTGTCCATTGCCATCGAGGTGAAGTTCGATCTCTTCGAAGGAGGTTCGATCACATCAATAAAATATAAGAATTCAAAAGTTCTTTGTTGTATAGTTTCCTGATTTCACCCAAACTTTGGATTGGAGTTGGATTGCATCGATGGTGCCATCGAAGATGCAAAAGATGGGTAATTTCCAGTTAGTTTTGAAGTCACTACAATTGATAGTTATATTAAGGGATGTTTTAGGATCTTCTAAAGAAAAAAATTAGCATTGAAGGAGTAGAGCAAGGACTTACGAAGCTTCAAGGAGTCCTCCCCACTCTTTGATCCTTTAATTCTAGCTAGTTTTTAGATTTTCTGTTTGATTTTTAACTCAATCATGTGTATGGTTGGCTAATCTCTTAGATTGAGCTATGAGGTGAAGCTTATAGTTTTTCTTAATGCGTAGTTCACTTTGATTCAAGTTGTTTGGTTTGAATGTTGAACGATTCATTGATAATTTGTTTGAATGCAGAATTATTCCTTGTTTATTTTGATCCATTGTCAACTCCATGCATATTGGATGCTTAGGAATGCTAAGAATAGTTTCAAATCTATTTTGCAAGGGATTTATCTATCCTAAAGTCCTTCAATGTGGACATATCAATAACTTGTGTTGATATGTCCACATTAAAGTAATGATTATGGCTAATGTTATAGAGAGAAGGCTAACTTTTACAAATTATAAGTTAGAAGCCACCAAGCACACTAGGAACTTGATGTTTAGATTTATTTTATTCATTAAATTATTGAAATGCAACTTAGTTCATTTATTTACTAGTGATATTAGTTTTTTTTATTATTAATATTTCATTCTTATATCTTTGATTTTACTCATATGTTTAGGATTACAAATACTGTTGTTTTTTTATAAAGGTTTGAAATTTGGAGTTTTAAAAAATTAGTTTTCCCATGTTTTGTTGAGGACTAGAAAAATGCTAGTTGGGGGTGTGTTTAGAGTGAAATTTAGTATATTTCCCCCCTGTTATGTTTTGGTTTTATGAACATGGAAGCACTTAATCAATCTAATTACTTACGTTTCTCTTACAAGGTGATTTTGAGGGATAAGGAGAAAATGATGCTTAAAGTGATGTTTCATGCTCAAAGAATAAACAAGTGAAGGATTAGATATATGGAGGACAAGATTGAAAATTTTAAGAGTCCAAGATCTAAGGAAACCAAGCAAGTAAAGAAGAAAACTGAGGATTCAAAGTGTAGAAAATTGGAAGTGTAAAAATTATCCATTTGATGACATCGATGTCACCTTTGATGCCATCGAAGTAAATGTCGCTACCGTCAAAGCTATCTTCGATCCCATCGTAAAAGTCATGAATTTCTGATTTCGTTGCTAGACAAATTCAGGCACTCTTCGATGTCATCGAAGGTTTGTCTGTTGCCATCGAACTCAAGTTCGATCTCTTCGAAAGAGGTTCAATGACATCCATAAAATACAAGAATTCGAAAGTTCGTTGCTCTATAGTTTCCTGATTTTACCCAAACTCTTTGATGGGAGTTGGATTGCATCGAAGGTGCCATCGAAGATGCAAAAGCTGGGTAATTTGAAGTTCATTTTGAAGTCGGTGCAATTAAAGGTTATATTAAGGGTTGTTTTAGGATCATCTAAAGAAAAAAACTTATCGTAGAAGGAGTAGAACAAGGAGTTACGAAGCTTCAAGGAGTCCTCCCCCCTCTTCGATCCTTTAATTCTAGTTAGTTTTTAGATTTTATGTTTGATTTTTAACTCAACCACGTGTATGGTTGGCTAATCTCTTAGATAGAGTTGTGAGGTGAAGTTTATAGTTTTATTAAATGCATTGTTCACTTTGATTCAAGTTATTTGGTTTGAATGTTGAACGATTCATTGATAATTTGTTTAAATGAAGAATTATTCCTTGTTTATTTTGATCCATTGTCGACTCCAGGCATATTGGATGCTTAGGAATGCTAAGAATAGTTTCATATCTATTTTGCAAGGGATTTATCTATCCTAAAGTCCTTCAATGTGGACATATCAATAACTTGTGTTGATATGTCCACATTGAAGTAATGATTATGGCTAATGTTATAGAGAGAAGGCTAACTTTTACAAATTATAAGTTAGAAGCCACCAAGCACACTAGGAACTTGATGTTTAGATTTATTTTATTTATTAAATTGTTGAAATGCAACTTAGTTCAGTTATTTACTTGTGATATGAGGTTTTAGATTATTAATATTTCATTCTTATATCTTTGATTTTACTCATATGTTTAGGATTACAAATATTCTTATTTTTTGATAAGGGTTTGAAATTTGGATTTTTGAAAAATTAGTTTTTACATTTTTTTATCAGGACTACCAAAATGCGGGTTGGGGGTGTGTTTACAGTGAAATTTTGGATATTTGCCCCCTGTTATGTTTTGGTTTTATGAACATGGATGCACTTAATAGATCTAATTACTTACGTTTCTCTTATGAGGTGATTTTGAGAGATAAGGAGAAAATGATGCTTTAAGTGATGATTTAATGCTCAAAGAATAAACAAGTGAAAGATTGGATACATTGAGGTTAAGATTGAAAATTTTACGAATTCAAAATCTAAGTAAACCAAGCAAGAAAAGAAGAAAACTGAGTATTCAAAGTATAGAAAATTGTAAGTACAAAACTTAACCGTTTGTTGACATCGATGACACCTTCGATGCCATTGAAGTAAATGTCGGTGTCATCAAAGCCATCTTCGATCCCATCGCTAAAATAATGAATATCTATTTTTGTGGTTGGATAAATTCTTGCACTTTTTGATGTCATCGAAGGTTTCTCCGATGCCATCCAATCCAAGTCCGATCACTTCGAAGGAGGTTTGATATCATCAATAAAATATGAGAATTCAAAAGTTCGTTGTTGTATAGTTTCCTGATTTCATTCGAACTCTTTGATGGGAGTTTGATTGCATGGAAGTTGCCATCGAAGATGCAAAAGCTAGGTAATTTCAAGTCAGTTTTGAAGTCAGTGGAATTGAAGGTTATATTAAGGGATGTTTTAGAATCTTCTAAAGAAAAAATTTGTGTAGAAGGAGTAGAACGAGGATTTATGAAGCTTCAAGGAGTCCTCCCTCCTCTTCGATCCTTTAATTCTATCTAGTTTTTAGATTTTTTGTTTGATTTTTAACTCAATCATGTGTGTGGTTGGCTAATCTCTTAGATAGAGCTATGAGGTGAAGCTTATAGTTTTTCTTAATGCATAGTTAACTTTAATTCAAGTTATTTGGTTTGAATGTTGAACGATTCCTGGATAATTTGGTTGAATGAAGAATTATTCCTTATTTATTTTGATCCATTGTCGACTCCAGGCATATTGGGTGCTTAGGAATGCTAAGAATAGTTTTATATCTATTTTGAAAGGGATTTATCTATCCTAAAGTCCTTCAATGTGGACATATCAATAACTTGTGTTGATATGTCCACATTGAAGTAATGATTATGGCTAATGTTATAGAGAGAAGGCTAACTTTATCAAATTATATGTTAGAAGCCACCAAGCACACTAGGAACTTGATGTTTAGATTTATTTTATTTATTAAATTGTTGAAATGCAACTTAGTTCAGTTATTTACTTGTGATATGAGGTTTTTGATTATTAATATTTCATTCTTATATCTTTGATTTTACTCATATGTTTACGATTACAAATATTCTTATTTTTTGATAAAGGTTTGAAATTTGGATTTTTGAAAAATTAGTTTTTACATTTTTTTATCAGGACTAGCAAAATGCTGGTTTAGGGTGTGTTTACAGGGAAATTTTGTATATTTCCCCCCTGTTATGTTTTGGTTTTATGAACATGGATGCACTTAATAGATCTAATTACTTACGTTTCTCTAACGAGGTGATTTTGAGAGATAAGGAGAAAATGATGCTTTAAGTGATGATTTAATGCTCAAAGAATAAACAAGTGAAAGATTGGATGCATTGAGGTTAAGATTGAAAATTTTACAAATTCAAAATCTAAGTAAACCTTGCAAGAGAAGAAGAAAACTGAGTATTCAAAGTGTAGAAAATTGTAAGTACAAAACTTAACCGTTTGTTGACTTCGATGACACCTTCGATGCCATTGAAGTAAATGTCGGTGTCATCCAAGCCATCTTTGATCCCATCGCTAAAATAATGAATTTCTGATTTTGTGGATGGATAAATTTAGACACTTTTTGATGTCATCGAAGGTTTCTCCGATGCCATCCAATCCAAGTTCGATCTCTTCGAAGGTGGTTCCATAACATCAATAAAATACAAGAATTCGAAAGTTTGTTGCTGTATAGTTTCCTGATTTCACCCGAACTCTTTGATGGTAGTTCGATTACATCGAAGATGCAAAAGCTGGGTAATTTCACGTCAGTTTTGAAGTCGATGCAATTGAAGGTTATATTAAGGGATGTTTTAGGATCTTCTAAAGAAAAAATTTAGCATAAAAGGACTAGAACAAGGAGTTACGAAGCTTCAAGGAGTCCTCCCTCCTCTTCAATCCTTTAATTCTAGTTAGTTTTTAGATTTTTTGTTTGATTTTTAACACAATCATGTGTATGGTTGGCTAATCTCTTAGATAGAGCTATGAGGTGAAGCTTATAGTTTTTCTTAATGCATAATTAACTTTAATTCAAGTTATTTGGTTTGAATGTTGAACGATTCATTGATAATTTGTTTCAATGAAGAATTATTCCTTGTTTATTTTGTTCCATTGTCGACTCCAAGCATATTGGATGCTTAGGAATGCTAAGAATAGTTTCATATCTATTTTGAAAGGGATTTATCTATCCTAAAGTCCTTCAATGTGGACATATCAATAACTTGTGTTGATATGTCCACATTGAAGTAATGATTATGGCTAATGTTATAGAGAGAAGGCTAACTTTTACAAATTATAAGTTAGAAGCCACCAAGCACATTAGGAACTTGATGTTTAGATTTGTTTTATTTATTAAATAGTTTAAATGCAACTTAGTTCGTTTATTTACTATTGATATTAGGTTTTAGATTATTAATATTTCATTTTTATATCTTTAATTTTACTCATATGTTTAGGATTACAAATTCTGTTGTTTTTTTATAAAGGTTTGAAACTTAGATTTTTGAAAAATTATTTTTTGTATTTTTTTTATCAGGACTAGCAAAATGCTGGTTGGGGGTCTGTTTACAGTGAAAGTTTGTATATTTCCCCCCTGTTATGTTTTGGTTTTATGAACATGGATGCAATTAATCGATCTAATTACTTACGTTTTTCTTACGAGGTGATTTTGAGGGATAAGGAGAAAATGATGCTTAAAGTGATGTTTCAAGCTCAAAGAATAAACAAGTGAGGATTAGATATATGGAGGTCAAGATTGAAAATTTTAAGAGACCAAGATCTATGGAAACCAAGCAGGAAAAGAAGAAAATTGAGGATTCAAAGTGTAGAAAATTGGAAGTGTAAAAATTATCCATTCGATGCCAGCGATGTCACCTTTGATGCCATCGAAGTAAAAGTCGCTACCATCGAAGCCATCTTCAATCCCATCGCAAAAGTCATTAATTTCTGATTTCATTGCTAGACAAATTCAGGCACTCTTCGTTGTCAACGAATGTTTGTCTGTTTCCATCGAAGTCAAGTTCGAACTCTTCGAAGGGGGTTCAATCACATCAATAAAATACGAGAATTTGAAAGTTCGTTGTTGTATAGTTTCCTGATTTCACCCGAACTCTTTGATGGGAGTTCGATTGCATCGAAGATGCAAAAGCTGGGTAATTTCAAGATAGTTTTGAAGTCGGTGCAATTGAAGGTTATATTAAGGGATGTTTAAGATTCATCTAGAGAAAAAAAATTAGCGTAGAAGGAGTAGAGCAAGGAGTTACGAAGCTTCAAGGAGTCCTGCCCCCTCTTCGATCCTTTATTTCTAGTTTGTTTTTAGATTTTCTGCTTGATTTTTAACTCAACCATGTGTATGGTTGGCTAATCTCTTAGATAGAGCTATGAGGTGAAGCTTATAGTTTTTCTTAATGCATTGTTCACTTTGATTCAAGTTATTTGGTTTGAATGTTGAACGATTCATTGATAATTTTTTTGAATGAAGAATTATTCCTTGTTTCTTTTAATCCATTGTCGACTCCAGGCATATTGGATGCTTAGGAATGCTAAGAATAGTTTCATATCTATTTTGCAAGGGATTTATCTATCCTAAAGTCCTTCAATGTGGACATATCAATAACGTGTGTTGATATGTCCACATTGAAGTAATGATTATGGCTAATGTTATAGAGAGAAGGCTAACTTTTACAAATTATAAGTTAGAAGCCACTAAGCACACTAGGAACTTGATGTTTAGATTTACTTTATTTATTAAATGGTTGAAATGCAACTTAGTTCATTTATTTACTAGTGATATTAGGTTTTAGATTATTGATATTTCATTCTTATATCTTTGATTTTACTCATATGTTTAGGATTACAAATACTGTTCTTTCTGATAAAGGTTTGAAATTTTGGTTTTTAAAAAATTAGTTTTTGTAGTTTTTGCTCAGGACTAGATAAATACTGGTTGCGGGTGTGTTTAGAGTGAAGTTTTGTATATTTCCCCCCAGTTATGTTTTGGTTTTATGAACATGGATGCACTTAATCGATGTAATTACATATGTTTATCTTACGAGGTGATTTTGAGGGATAAGGAGAAAATGATGCTTAAAGTGATGTTTCATGCTCAAAGAATAAACAAGTGAAGAATTAGATATATGGAGGTCAAGATTGAAAATTTTAAGAGTCCAAGATTTAAGGAAACCAAGAGAGAAAAGAAGAAAACCGAGGATTCAAAGTGTAGAAAATTGGAAGTGTAAAAATTATCCATTCGATGACATCGATGCCACCTTTGATGCCATCGAAGTAAATGTCGCTACCATCGAGGCCATGTTCGATCCCATCGCAAAAGTCATGAATTTCTAATTTTGTTGTTAGACAAATTCAGGCACTCTTCGATGTCATCGAAGGTTTGTTGGTTGCCATCGAAGTCAAGTTCGATCTCATCGAAGGAGGTTCGATGACATCAATAAAAAATGAGAATTCAAAACTTCGGTATAGTTTCCTGATTTCACCCGACCTTTTGATGGGAGTTCGATTGCATCGAAGGTGCCATCGAATATGCAAAAGCTGGGTAATTATAAGTCAGTTTTGAAGTCGGTGCAATTGATAGTTATATTAAGGGATATTTTAGGATCTTCTAAAAAAAAAATTAGTGTAGAAGGAGTAGAGCAAGGAGTTACGAAGCTTCAAGGAGTCCTCCCTCCTCTTCGATCCTTTAATTTTATCTAGTTTTTAGATTTTCTGTTTGATTTTTAACTCAATCATGTGTATGGTTGGCTAATCTCTTAGATAGAGCTATGAGGTGAAGCTTATAGTTTTTCTTAATGCATAGTTCATTTTGATTCAAGTTATTTGGTTTGAATGTTGAACGATTCATTGATAATTTGTTTGAATGAAGAATTATTCCTTGTTTATTTTGTTCCATTGTCGACTCCAGGCATATTGGATGCTTAGGAATGCTAAGAATAGTTTCATATCTATTTTGCAAGGGATTTATCTATCCTAAAGTCCTTCTATGTGGACATATCAATAACCTGTGTTGATATGTCCACATTGAAATAATGATTATGGCTAATGTTAAAGAGAGAAGGCTAACTTTTACAAATTATAAGTTAGAAGCCACTAAGAACACTAGGAACTTGATGTTTATATTTATTTTATTTATTAAATTGTTGAAATGCAACTTAGTTCATTTATTTACTAGTGATATTAGGTTTTAGATTATTAATATTTCATTCCTATATCTTTGATTTTACTCATATGTTTAGGATTACAAATATTGTGGCTTTCTGATAAAGGTTTGAAATTTGGATTTTAAAAAAATTAATTTTCATAAGTTTTGCTCAGGACTAGAAAAATGTTGGTTAGGGGTGTGTTTAGAGTGAAGTTTTATATATTTCCCCCTGTTATGTTTTGGTTTTATGAACATGGATGCACTTAATCGATCTAATTACTTACATTTATCTTACGAGGTGATTTTGAGGGATAAGAGGAAAATGATGCTTAAAGTGATGTTTCATGCTCAAAGAATAAACAAGTGAAGGATTAGATATAAAGAGGTAAAGATTGAAAATTTTAAGAGTCCAACATCTAAGGAAACCAAGAGAGAAAAGAAGAAAACTGAGGATTCAAAGTGTAGACAATTGGAAGTGTAAAAATTATCCATTCGATGACATCGATGCCACCTTTGATGCCATTGAAGTAAATGTCACTGCCATCGAAGCCATCTTAGATCCCATAGCAATAGTCATGAATTTCTGATTTCGTTGCTAGACAAATTCAGGCACTCTTGGATGTCATCGAAGGTTTGTCCGTTGCCATCGAAGTCAAGTTCGATCTCTTTGAAGGAGGTTCGATGACATCAATAAAATACGAGAATTCGAAACTTCGTTGCTGTATAGTTTCCTGATTTGACCTGAACTCTTTGATGGGTGTTCGATTGCATCAAAGGTGCCATCGAAGATGCAAAAGCTGGGTAATTTCAAGTCAGTTTTGAAGTCAGTGCAATTGAAGGTTATATTAAGGGATGTTTTAAAATCTTCTAAAGAAAAAAATTATCGCAGAAGGAGTAGAGCAAGGACTTACGAAGCTTCAAGGAGTCCTCCCCCCTGTTTAATCCTTTAATTCTAGTTAGTTTTTAGATTTTCTGTTTGATTTTTAACTCAATCATGTGTTTGGTTGGCTAATCTCTTAGATAGAGCTATGATGAGAAGCTTTTAATTTTTCTTAATGCGTAGTTCACTTTGATTCAAGTTATTTGATTTGAATGTTGAACGATTCATTAATAATTTGTTTGAATGAAGAATTATTCCTTGTTTATTTTGATCCATTGTCGACTCCAGGTATATTGGATGCTTAGGAATGCTAAGAATAGTTCCATATCTATTTTCCAAGGGATTTATCAATCCTAAAGTCCGTCAATGTGGACATATCAATAACCTGTGTTGATATGTCCAAATTGAAGTAATGATTATGGCTAATGTTATAGAGAGAAGGCTAACTTTTACAAATTATAAGTTAGAAGCCACTAAGCACACTAGGAACTTGATGTTTAGATTTACTTTATTTATTAAATTGTTGAAATGCAACTTGGTTCATTTATTTACTAGTGATATTAGGTTTTAGATTATTAATATTTCATTCTTATATCTTTGATTTTACTCATATGTTTAGGATTACAGATACTGTTGTTTTCTAATAAATATTTGAAATTTGGAATTTTAAAAATTTTGTTTTTGCATTTTTTGCCCAGGACTTGCAAAATGCTGGTTGGGGGTGTGTTTACAGTGAAATTTTGTATATTTCCCCCCTTGTTATGTTTTGGTTTTATGAACATGAATGCACTTAATCGATCTAATTACTTACATTTCTCTTACGAGGTGATTTTGAGGGATAAGGAGAAAATGATGCATAAAGTGATGTTTCATGCTCAAATAATAAACAAGTGAAGGATTGGATATATGGAGGTCAAGATTGAAAATTTTAAGAGTCCAAGATCTAAGGAAACCAAGCAAGAGAAGAAGAAAACTAAGGATTCAAAGGGTAGTAAATTGGAAGTGTAAAAATTATCAATTCGATGACATCGATGTCACCTTTGATGCCATCGAAGTAAATGTCGCTGCAATCGAAGCCATGTTCAATCCCATCGCAAAATTCATGAATTTTTTATTTCGTTGCTAGACAAATTCAGGCACTCTTCGATGTCATCGAAGGTTTGTCCGTTACCATCGAGATGAAGTTCGATCTCTTTGAAGGAGGTTCGATAACATCAATAAAATTCAAGAATTCAAAAGTTCGTTGCTGTATAGTTTCCTAATTTCACCCAAACTTTGGATTGGAGTTCGATTGCATCGAAGGTGCCATCGAACATGCAAAAGATGGGTAATTTCCAGTCAGTTTTGAAGTCGGTGCAATTGACAGTTATATTAAGGGATGTTTTAAGATCTTCTAAAGAAAAAAATTAGCGTAGAAGGAGTAGAGCAAGGACTTACGAAGCTTCAAGGAGTCCTTCCCACTCTTCGATCCTTTAATTCTAGCTAGTTTTTAGATTTTCTATTTGATTTTTAACTCAATCATGTGTATGGTTGGCTAATCTCTTAGATAGAGCTATGAGGTGAAGTTTATAGTTTTTCTTAATGCATAGTTCACTTTGATTCAAGTTATTCGGTTTGAATGTTGAACGATTCATTGATAATTTGTTTGAATGAAGAATTATTCCTTGTTTATTTTGATCCATTGTCAACTCCATGCATATTGGATGCTTAGGAATGCTAAGAATAGTTTCAAATCTAGTTTGCAAGGGATTTATCTATCCTAAAGTCCTTCAATGTGGACATATCAATAACTTGTGTTGATATGTCCACATTAAAGTAATGATTATGGCTACTGTTATAGAGAGAAGGCTAACTTTTACAAATTATAAGTTAGAAGCCACCAAGCACACTAGGAACTTGATGTTTAGATTTATTTTATTCATTAAATTATTGAAATGCAACTTAGTTCATTTATTTACTAGTGATATTAGTTTTTTTTATTATTAATATTTCATTCTTATATCTTTGATTTTACTCATATGTTTAGGATTACAAATACTGTTGTTTTTTTATAAAGGTTTGAAATTTGGAGTTTTAAAAAATTAGTTTTCCCATGTTTTGTTGAGGACTAGAAAAATGCTAGTTGGGGGTGTGTTTAGAGTGGAATTTAGTATATTTCCCCCCTGTTATGTTTTGGTTTTATGAACATGGAAGCACTTAATCAATCTAATTACTTACGTTTCTCTTACAAGGTGATTTTGAGGGATAAGGAGAAAATGATGCTTAAAGTGATGTTTCATGCTCAAAGAATAAACAAGTGAAGGATTAGATATATGGAGGACAAGATTGAAAATTTTAAGAGTCCAAGATCTAAGGAAACCAAGCAAGTAAAGAAGAAAACTGAGGATTCAAAGTGTAGAAAATTGGAAGTGTAAAAATTATCCATTCGATGACATCGATGTCACCTTTGATGCCATCGAAATAAATGTCGCTACCGTCGAAGCTATCTTCGATCCCATCGTAAAAGTCATAAATTTCTGATTTCGTTGCTAGACAAATTCAGGCACTCTTCGATGTCATCGAAGGTTTGTCTGTTGCCATCGAACTCAATTAAAGGTTATATTAAGGGATGTTTTAGGATCATCTAAAGAAAAAAACTTATCGTAGAAGGAGTAGAGCAAGTAGTTACGAAGCTTCAAGGAGTCCTCCCCCCTCTTCGATCCTTTAATTCTATTTAGTTTTTAGATTTTCTGTTTGATTTTTAACTCAACCATGTGTATGGTTGGCTAATCTCCTAAATAGAGCTGTGAGGTGAAGCTTATAGTTTTGCTAAATGCATTGTTCACTTTGATTCAAGTTATTTGGTTTGCATGTTGAACGATTTATTGATAATTTGTTTAAATGAAGAATTATTCCTTGTTTATTTTGTTCCATTGTCGACTTCAGGCATATTGGATGCTTAGGAATGCTAAGAATAGTTTCATATCTATTTTGAAAGGGATTTATCTATCCTAAAGTCCTTCAATGTGTACATATCACTAACTTGTGTTGATTAGTCCACGTTGAAGTAATGATTATGGCTAATGTTATAGAGAGAAGGCTAAGTTTTACAAATTATAAGTTAGAAGCCACCAAGCACACTAGGAACTTGATGTTTAGATTTATTTTATTTACTAAATTGTTGAAATGCAACTTAGTTCATTTGTTTACTAGTGATATTAGGTTTTTGATTATTAATATTTCATTCTTATATCTTTGATTTTACTCATATGTTTAGTATCACAAATACTGTTGTTTTTTGATAAAGGTTTCAAATTTGGATTTTTGAAAAATTTATTTTTGCATTTTTTTATCAGGACTAGAAAAATGCTGGTTGGGGGTGTGTTTACAGTGAAATTTTATATATTTCCCCCCTATTATGTTTTGGTTTTATGAACATGGATGCATTTAATCGATCTAATTACTTACGTTTCTCTTACGAGGAGATTTTGAGAGATAAGGAGAAAATGATGCTTTTAGTGATGATTTAATGCTCAAAGAATAAACAAGTGAATGATTGGATACATTGAGGTTAAGATTGAAAATTTTACGAATTCAAAATCTAAGGAAACCAAGCAAGAAAAGAAGAAAACTGAGTATTCAAAGTGTAGAAAATTGTAAGTGCAAAACTAAACCGTTTGTTGACATCGATGACACCTTTGATGCCATTGAAGTAAATGCCGGTGTCATCGAATCCATCTTCGATCCCATCGCTAAAATAATGAATTTCTGATTTTGTGGCTGGATAAATTCAGGCACTTTTTGATGTCATCAAAGGTTTCTCCGATGCCATCCAATCCGAGTTCGATCTCTTCGTACGAGGTTCCATAACATCAATAAAATACGGGAATTCGAAAGTTCGTTGCTGTATTGTTTCCTGATTTCACCCGAACTCTTTGATGGGAGTTCGATTGCATCGAAGATGCAAAAGCTGGGTAATTTCAAATCAGTTTTGAAGTCGGAGCAATTGAAGGTTATATTAAGGTTTGTTTTAGGATCTTCTAAAGAAAAAATTTAGCGTAGAAGGAGTAGAGCAAGGAGTTACGAAGCTTCAAGGAGTCCTCCCTCCTCTTCAATCCTTTAATTCTAGTTAGTTTTTAGATTTTCTGTTTGATTTTCAACTCAATCATGTGTATGGTTGGTTAATCTCTTAGATAGAGCTATGAGGTGAAGCTTATAGTTTTTCTTAATACATAGTTAACTTTAATTCAAGTTATTTGGTTTGAATGTTGAACGATTCATTGATAATTTGGTTGAATGAAGAATTATTCCTTGTTTATTTTGATCCATTGTCGACTCCAGGCATAATGGATGCTTAGGAATGCTAAGAATAGTTTTATATCTATTTTGAAAGGGATTTATCTATCCTAAAGTCCTTCAACGTGGACATATCAATAACTTGTGTTGATATGTCCACATTGAAGTTATGATTATGGCTAATGTTATAAAGAGAAGGCTAACTTTTACAAATTATAAGTTAGAAGCCACCAAGCACACTATGAAGTTGATGCTTAAATTTATTTTATTTATTAAATTGTTGAAATGCAACTTAGTTCATTTATTTACTAGTGATATTAGTTTTAGATTATTAATATTTCATTCTTATATCTATGATTTTACTCATACATTTAAGATTACAAATACTGTTGCTTTTTGATAAAGGTTTGAAATTTGGATTTTTGAAAAATTTATTTTTGCATTTTTTTATCAGGACTAGCAAAATGCTGGTTGGGGGTGTGTTTACAGTGAAATTTTATATATTTCCCCCCGTTATGTTTTGGTTTTATGAACATGGATGCACTTAATCGATCTAATTACTTACGTTTCTCTTACGAGGAGATTTTGAGAGATAAGGAGAAAATGATGCTTTTAGTGATGATTTAATGCTCAAAGAATAAACAAGTGAATGATTGGATACATTGAGGTTAAGATTGAAAATTTTACGAATTCAAAATCTAAGGAAACCAAGCAAGAAAAGAAGAAAACTGAGTATTCAAAGTGTAGAAAATTGTAAGTGCAAAACTTAACCGTTTGTTGACATTGATGACACCTTTGATGCCATTGAAGTAAATGTCGGTGTCATCGAAGCCATCTTCGATCCCATCACTAAAATAATGAATTTCTATTTTTGTGGCTGGATAAATTCAGGAACTTTTTGATGTCATCGAAGGTTTCTCCGATGCCATCCAATCCAAGTTCGATCACTTCGAAGGAGGTTTGATAACATCAATAAAATATGAGAATTTGAAAGTTCGTTGCTGTATAATTTCCTGATTTCACTCGAACTCTTTGATGGGAGTTCGATTGCATCGAAGATGCCATCGAAGATGCCAAAGCTGGGTAATTTCAAGTCAGTTTTGAAGTCAGTGCAATTGAAGGTTATATTAAGGGATGTTTTAGAATCTTCTAAAGAAAAAATTAGTTACGAAGCTTCAAGGAGTCCTCCCTCCTTTTCAATCCTTTAATTCTAGTTAGTTTTTAGATTTTCTGTTTGATTTTTAACTCAATCATGTGTATGGTTGGCTAATCTCTTAGATAGAGCTATGAAGTGAAGCTTATAGTTTTTCTTAATGCACAGTTAACTTTAATTCAATTTATTTGGTTTCAATGTTGAACGATTCATTGATAATTTGGTTGAATGAAGAAATATTCCTAGTTTATTTTGATCCATTGTCGACTCCAGGCATATTGGATGCTTAGGAATGCTAAGAATAGTTTTATATCTATTTTGAAAGGGATTTATCTATCCTAAAGTCCTTCAATGTGGACATATCAATAACTTGTGTTGATATGTCCACATTGAAGTAATGATTATGGCTAATGTTATGGAGAGAAGGCTAACTTTTACAAATTATAAGTTAGAAGCCATCAAGCACACTAGGAACTTGATGTTTAGATTTATTTTATTTATTAAATTGTTGAAATGCAACTTAGTTCATTTATTTACTAGTGATATTAGGTTTTTGATTATTAATATTTCATTCTTATATCTTTGATTTTACTCATATGTTTAGTATCACAAATACTGTTGTTTTTTTTATAAAGGTTTGAAATTTGGATTTTTGAAAAATTAGTTTTTGTATTTTTTTATCAGGAGTAGCAAAATGCTGGTTGGGGGTGTGTTTACAGTGAAATTTTGTATATTTCTCCCCTGTTATGTTTTGGTTTTATGAACATGGATGCACTTAATCGATCTAATTACTTACGTTTCTCTTACGAGGTGATTTGAGAGATAAGGTGAAAATGATGCTTTAAGTGATGATTTAATGCTCAAAGAAAAAACAAGTGAATGATTGGATACATTGAGGTTAAGATTGAAAATTTTACGAATTCAAAATCTAAGGAAACCAAGCAAGAAAAGAAGAAAACTGAGTATTGAAAGTGTAGAAAATTGTAAGTGCAAAACTTAACCGTTTGTTGACATCGATGACACCTTCGATGCCATTGAAGTAAATGTCGGTGTCATCGAAGCCATCTTCGATCCCATCACTAAAATAATGAATTTCTGATTTTGTAGCTGGATAAATTCAGGTACTTTTTGATGTCAACGAAGGTTTCTCTGATGTCATCCTATCTGTAAGTGCTATGATTTCATATTCCTTTGGTTGTCAACTTTTGTGGTGCCAAAACCTATATCTATGTCTTGTATATCTTGTGTTTTATGTTTGAAGACTATTCATTACATCGCATTTCAAGACAAGATCTTAAATGAAGAAAGTTTACAAGATATGGATGAAGAATTCAGGAATTGAAGTCTTCAAGTTTGCATGTTCAAGATTCAATCAAGTTCAAGTATATTAGAAGAATTTGTCAAGTCAAGATCAAGCTCAAGAAGGCCTACTACAAGTTTTGTATATTCTCAAGCTTCTCTTAAGGGTCATCTGAGTGTTCAGACTTTCAAGTCCATCTCACTTTTAAGGTTTGTGTGACCTTAGATTGACCTTTGGATGAGCTTTACAGTAGGTCATTCTAGATACATAACTCATATATTTTAATATGATTGTTTGGGCTGTTCTAAGACCGTCCTAGGGACTTCAAGACCAGTCCTAGCTTTGCTATGACCAGTCTTAAGTTTTTCAGGACCAGTCCTAGGTTGTTGAAGATTTTTGAATCTTTCTGGTTATCGTACGACTAGTCCTGGACATCCTACGACCAGTCCTGAGAGTTCTACGACGCATCCTTCGACCAGTCGTAGTTCTACGACTCAAACCCCATCAAGCATTTTTGGGGTCTTACGACAGGTCGTAGGTGACTCACGACCAGTCGTAGGTGGCCCACGACCGGTCATGGAACAGAAAATCCAATCTCACGGAAATCTTTGAAAATCTTTAAAGCTATGACCAGTCCTAGGATCCTAAGACCAGTCGTAGACGGGATTTTTCAGGCTATAAATAGAGCACGAACTTCAGAGTTTTATCAATTCAATTCAATTCTTTTCAAGCAATCTTTAGGCTATTCTCTGAGATAAGTTTGTGTTTATTTTAAGCTACTTGTGCTTATTTAATATTCCTTTTTCTAGCTTATTTTTATTTGATTTTGATCTACATTCCAATCTTATTAGAAAAGGGAAATTTCTGATAGTCCTTCTTCTTGGATTCAAAATCAAATAGAACTAGCCCTTTTGATTTAAAATCAATTAGACTTAGAACCATTCTTAAAGTGAGTATTGGACTTTAAACGTTGAATCGAACTTCTACTCCGATTGGTTCTACCGGGCTTCTTCAAAAGGCGATTCAGGTATTTTACATTTTTTGTAATTTACTTTCTCTAGTTTTTGTTTGAGATTCGCCAGAAAAATCTCATTGTATTGGTTATCTGAGGAGAGCCAAAAAACTCAGATTGTGGGATTTTTGGATTGTGTAAGTCCGAGATCAAAGACACAATTGTGAAGGTTTTAGGTGAACCTGTGAAACCTATTTTGATAGTGCATGATAATATCCCATGTGTGAGGATATTAGGAGTGGAGTAGCAATTTGTGTGGCTGTTGTATAACACTTGGTGTACACACAGGTGAACCACTATATATCGTTGTGTTGTGGATTTGTTTTACTGTTTCATTCTTTTATTCATTCTATTTTGAGGAGAGTGTTTGTGGATGGATGTTGTAATCACTTCAAGAAAGTGTGGATGAATGTTGTAATAACTTAGGATTTATTTTCTGCAAGTTATTTTGATTTCCTTGCTTTTTATTCTTCATTGGTTTGTGATACAATGGATGTTCTAGAAATAAGGTTTTCCTACCCTAAACCTTTGGTTTTTGGTGTAAGGTTGTCCTTAAAACTGATAAAGTATCAATCTCTTTATTTTAGGCTATTGAGATTATTTTATATTCAGCATTGTGTTTTATTTCTTTGTTTATTCCACTATTATAAGTTTTATTTGGCATTGCCCTATTCACCCCCCTCTAGGGCATATAGCTAGGCCCTTTCAAGTGGTATCAGAGCCTAATAGCTCGTGTTTATTGTTTATTTATTGGATTTATTTCCTAAGCTAACAATCTAAGCTATATTAAGATGTCAAATTTTGATAGCTTATCAGTCACTAGGCCACCATATTTTAATGGCACAAACTATGCTTACTGGAAAGCCAGGATGAGGATCTTCCTTAAATCCTTGGATGAAAGTGTGTGGCTGGCCACAGTGAATGAATGGAACCCTCCTATCACTGAAGTTTCTAATGACGATGGTTCAAAAACTATGAAAGTAATGGCTTATTCTCTTTGGACCACACTTCAAAAAAGTGAAAGTAGTTCTAATGCAAAAGCACTAAATGCAATTACTTGTGCATTATCACCAGATGAATTCAAAAGAATCATCTCTTGTGAAAACGTAAAACAAGCATGGGATGTATTAGAAATGACACACGAGGGTACATCTATTGTCAAGAAATCTAAAGTCCAACTCCTCACAACTAAATTTGAAGAAATTCATATGGAGGAGAATGAGATGTTTATGGACTTCTACACTAGATTGAATGACATTGTGAACTCTATGTGGGGTCTTGGTGATAGAATCCCAGAAAGTAAAGTGTGTGCAAAGATACTACGTTCACTTCCTGAAAGATTCAATTCTAAAGTGACCGTGATTCAGGAACTTCGTGATATGGATACCATGAGGGTTGAGGAACTAGTTAGTTCACTTCAAACCTATGAGTTATCCTTTAAGGCTCCTAAAGGAAAATCAATTGCCGTCAAATCATCTAAAAATGCTTCACAAGAGAGCACTTCAGATTTAGAAAATTCTGAAGATGATATGGCGCTTTTAGCAAAAAATTTTTACAAAATTTTCAAAAACAAGAAAAAAATTGATTCTCAAAAGTCAAATAATAAGAGACGATCTAAACCTAGAGCTCAAAAATCATTGAAAGATAGTCAATGTTACAACTGTCAAGAGTATGGGCACTTAGCTAACAAATGTCCTAAAAAGGACAAATCAAAAAGGAAAAGCATGATGGCTACTTGAGATGAATCGTTTGATTCTGAATCCTCTTCTAAATCAAAAGATTCTGAAATCGAGTTGGGCAATGATGTTAAAGCCCTTATGACTATAGCCAAGATGACCTATTCAGATCATGATGATATATCTAGTGAAGAAAATCTGAATAGTGATTGCGATAATGAAGATGATCTTCAAGATGCTTATAATGCCCTTTATAAAGAGAGTTGTAAAATTGTCGTTAAGCTTAAATTACAAAAAGAAAAAATTTTTAAGCTTAAGGAAGATTATGAGTTTCTTATTTTAGAAAAGTCCCATATTTTTTATTCTTTTAAAAAGACCAAATGTGATTTAGATTTCAAAACCTCCCAAATTGAAGATTTGAAATCCGAAAAAGAAAAAACTCAAAAATGAGGTAGCTTCTCTTCTGAGTTTGAAAGACACATGCAGATATGCCCAAGGTGATCCAAAATTGGAAAAATTATTGTCCGGATCAAGAAAATGTGGCGATCGATCCGGGTTAGGGTATGATAAGAATACATCTCCTAAATAAAAGAACATTGCTCCTAAATTTGTAAAAGGAGAGTCTTCAACTTCAAAAGAAAAGAATACCTACCAAGGATTTTCCAAAAATTTAAGGCCTTTTTAAAAACCTAAAAGTAGCCATGTCAACTTTAATTTTCAAAATCAAAATCCTTTAGCTGAAAAAATAATTGATCTACTCAAAGAGCTATTAAAGTCTAACTCTATAGGTCACTCCTATAACAACAGACAGAAAAAGACCATCTATGCTCCTAAACCCAAAACAGTTTTGAAATGGGTTCCTAAAGTTGTCAGCTTGGTTGCCCACACTGCTTTCAAAGCTACAAGCCATTCAAAGTGGTACCTAGATAGTAGTTGCTCCAGGCATATGACAGGTGACAAAGCTTTATTCACCGATCTTAAAGATATGACTGACTTGTCAGTCACATTTGGTGATGGAAGAAATTGTAAGATTATTGGCCAAGGTATGGTTTAGCTTTATAACCTTCCCTTATTTAAGAATGTTTTATATGTTGAGAGCTTAAAACACAACCTATTAAGCATTTCTCAGATATGCGATAACAACCATAATGTGAAGTTTTCTAATCAAAGTTGTGAGATACTTGATAAAAGGGGTTCTGTTATATTAACTGGTCATAGAACTTTTGAAAACTGCTACATCGTTAGTGATGCTAGCTCATCTTCTCAATCATGTTATATGGTCCATACCGATGAGACTGAATTATGGCATAAACGCCTTGGACATGTACACTATCAGAACTTATTTAGATTGAGCAAAAGAGAACTAATTAGAGGTCTACCCAAATTATAAAAAGTAGACAAAATATGTGGTGAATGCCAGTTGGGCAAACAGATTAGGAGCTCTCACAAGAAAGTGAACTCCAATACCACATCTAGACCACTCGAGCTTCTCCACATGGATCTTATTGAACCAACCAGATCGGAGAGTCGAGGAGGCAAAAAATACATCTTAGTTATCGTAGATGACTATACCAGATTCACTTGGGTATCATTCTTAAAAGATAAAACTGAAACCCTGGATGAAGTGAAAGAGGTTATCAAACGAATCCAAAATGAGAAAAGTTCTCATGTTAGTAAGATCCGTAGTGATCATGGATCTGAATTCGAAAATAGTAGTTTGAGAAATTTTATAGTGATCAGGGAATATCACATGAATTCTCTATGCCCAAAACACCGTAACAAAATGGTATTTTTGAAAGGAAAAACAGAGTGCTTCAGGATATGGCTAATGTTATGTTGAATAGCATGAAGCTCTCTACAAATCTTTGGGTTGAGCAGTTAATACCGCATGTTATATTATTAATCGGGTTTATACCAATAAATCTGATAATAAGACTGCTTATGAATTATGGTTTGAAAAGAAACCTACTGTCAAATACTATCGGGTTTTTGGCACCAAGTGTTATATTTTACGGGATCGTGAAAATTTGGGTAAGTTTGATACGAAAAGTGACGAAGGTATTTTTCTTAGTTATTCTTTGAACAGTCGAGCTTATAGGGTTCTAAATAAGAGAACAGGTGTGATTCAAGAGTCCATCAATGTGGTCATTGATGATCATTTGAATATACCAGCCCCAAGTTCAGATGATGATGAAGCTCTTATTATTGACAATCAAGATATCTCATCAAGTCAAAAAGAATCTGAACCAAGGACTGTCAAAGATCATCCAACCAATCAAATACTTGGAAACCCTCTCACTGGAGTTCGTACTCGCAAACAACTTAAGAACATATGTAATTATGTTTATTTTACATCCCAAATAGAACCGGTCAACGTAAAAGAAGCACTTTCTGACGAAAATTGGATAGTTGTTATGCAGGATGAACTTAATCAATTTGTTCGTAATGATGTCTGGTATCTTGTTCCTAGACCTAAAGATAAACACATTATTGGAACAAAATGGATCTTTAAAAATAAGTCTGATGAGTTTGGAAATATTATACGAAACAAGGCTAGACTGGTTGTACAAGGGTATCCTTTTGATACTAGTGTTCAATTAGCCTGGGTACTCAGATGCTGATTGGGCCAGAAATATTGATGATAAAAAATCAACCAGTGGTGGTTGTTTTTACATTAGAAATTGCTTAGTTTCTTGGTTCAGCAAGAAGCAAAGCTCAATATCGCTCTCCACTGCTGAGGCTGAGTATATTGCAGCTGGATATGCATGTACTCAACTAGTTTGGATAAAACGCATGCTTAGCAATTATGAAATTAATCAAGATTCAATGATCTTACATTGTGATAATTCCAGTGCTATAAACATTTCCAAAAACCCAATCCAGCATTCACGTACTAAGCACATTGACATTAGGTATCATTACATACGTGAGTTGGTTGAAGAAAAAGTTATTTCTTTGGAATATATATCAACCAAAAATTAACTTGCTGATATATTTATTAAACCGCTCGACAAAACCAGGTTTAATAAATTGAAATTTGATCTTGGTATGTGCATTTTACATTGAGTATACTTCCTTATATGTATCATAGTGTATTATATTTAATATTCTTCCTCAACAAGATGTTAATATGGATGACTTATTTGATGATATAGAAACTGATTCACCTAATGATCCAGATTATGATCCATTTAGTTTTGATGCACGCCTTCGTGCATTGGAAGAAAAGGTTGATAATATGAATATAGCCCATGATATGCGATTTAAGTACATGCGAAAATATCTTCGTCGCATTAATAAGGAGTTACACCAGATTGATCCGACTATCCCTGCTCCCTCCTCTAGATCAGATTAGGTGAATTATCTTCTGGATAGTACAACATTATATTTTGTTTTGGATACGTATTATGGATTATGGTTTGATAACATTGTCTTTTGGATATTGTATTTTGGATTATGGATTATGACTTGATGGTTCAGGATTATATTATGTCCTTTCATATCTCTTTCTCATTATCTGCTTATTCCTCTATATGTTCTCCTTCCTATTGTGCCTTTCCCTTGTCATTTTGTGACAAAAAGGGGGAGTAGTAAGAGTTAAAGCTTAAAGGGAAAGTTGTATGGAAAGGAGGAGTAATTTGTTTGCATTGATTAAGAAGGATATGTGGATGAGAATATGTAGTATTAATGTTATTGATTATTTTCATGAGCAGTACTCGTATTACTCAGGGGGAGTAGAGTGATTTGTGATTTTATGGCTCATGATTCCTTATTATCTTTTATGCTATGTGTTCTGTCACAAATTTGACAAAGGGAGAGATTGTAAGTGCCATGATTTCATATCCCTTTGGTTGTCAAATTTTGTGGTGCCAAAACCTATATCTATATCTTGTATATCTTGTGTTTTATGTTTGAAGACTATTCATTACATCGCATTTCAAGACAAGATCTTAAATGAAGAAAGTTTACAAGATATGGATGAAGAATTCAGGAATTGAAGTCTTCAAGTTTGCATGTTCAAGATTCAATCAAGTTCAAGTATATTAGAAGAATTTGTCAAGTCAAGATCAAGCTCAAGAAGGCCTACTATAAGTTTTGTATATTCTCAAGCTTCTCTTAAGGGTCATCTGAGTGTTCAGACTTTCAAGTCCATCTCACTTTTAAGGTTTGTGTGACCTTAGATTGACCTTAGGATAAGCTTTACAGTAGGTCATTCTAGATACATAACTCATATATTTTAATATGCTTGTTTGGGCTGTTCTAAGACCAGTCCTAGGGACTTCAAGACCAGTCCTAGCTTTGCTACGACCAGTCTTAAGTTTTTCAGGACCAGTCCTAGGTTGTTGAAGATTTTTGGATCTTTCTGGCTGTCCTACGACCAGTCCTGGACATCCTACGACCAGTCCTAGGTGACTCACGACCAGTCGTAGGTGGCTCACGACCGGTCGTAGACCGCCCAAGACCGGTCGTGGAACAGAAAATCCAATCCCACGGAAATCTTTAAAAATCTTTAAAGCTACGACCAGTCCTAGGATCCTAAGACCAGTCGTAGACGGGATTTTTTAGGCTATAAATAGAGCACGAACTTCAGAGTTTTAGCAATTCAATTCAATTCTTTTCAAGCAATCTTTAGGCTATTCTCTGAGATAAGTTTGTGTTTATTTTAAGCTACTTTGTGCTTATTTAATATTCCTTTCGCTAGCTTATTTTTATTTGATTTTGATCTACATTACAATCTTATTAGAAAAAGGGAATTTCTGATATTCCTTCTTCTTGGATTCAAAATCAAATAGAACTAGCCCTTTTGATTTAAAATCAATTAGACTTAGAACCATTCTTAAAGTGAGTATTGGACTTTGAACGTTGAATCGAACTTCTACTCCGATTGGTTCTACCGGGCTTCTTCAAAAGGTGATTTAGGTATTTTACATTTTTTATAATTTACTTTCTCTGGTTTTTGTTTGAGATTCGCCAGAAAAATCTCATTGTATTGGTTATCTGAGGAGAGCCAAAAAACTCAGATTGTGGGGTTTTTAGATTGTATAAGCCAGAGATCAAAGACACAATTGTGAAGGTTTTAGGTGAACTTGTGAAACCTATTTTGATAGTGCATGCTAATATCCCCTGTGTGAGGATATTAGGAGTGGAGTAGCAATCTGTGTGGCTGTTGGATAACAGTTGGTGTACACACAGGCGAACCACTATATATCGTTGTGTTGTGGATGTGTTTTACTCTTTCATTCTTTTATTCATTCTGTTTTGAGGAGAGTGTTTGTGGATGGATGTTGTAATCACTTCAAGCAAGTGTGGATGAATGTTGTAATAACTTAGGATTTATTTTCTGCAAGTTATTTTGATTTCCTTGCTTTTTATTCTTCATTGGTTTGTGATACAAAGGACGTTCTAGAAATAAGGTTGTCCTACCTTAAACCTTTGGTTTTTGGTGTAAGGTTATCCTTAGAACTGATAAAGTATCGATCTCTTTATTTTAGGCCATTGAGAGTATTTCATATTCAGCATTGTGCTTTATTTCTTTGTTTATTCCGCTAATATAAGTTATAAGTTCTATTTGCATATTCACCCCCCTATAGGGCATATAGCTAGGCCCTTTCACAATCCAAGTTCGATCTCTTCGAAGGAGGTTCCATAACAACAATAAAATACAAGAATTCGAAAGTTCTTTGCTGTATAGTTTCCTAATTTCACCCGAACTCCTTGATGGTAGTTCGATTGCATCGAAGATGCAAAAGCTAGGTAATTTCAAGTCAGTTTTGAAGTCAGTGCAATTGAAGGTTATATTAAGGGATGTTTTAGGATCTTCTAAAGAAAAAAATTAGCGTAGAAGGAGTAGAGCAAGGAGTTACAAAGCTTCAAAGAGTCCTCCCTCCTCTTCAATCCTTTAATTCTAGTTAGTTTTTAGATTTTGTTTGATTTTTAACACAATCATGTGTATGGTTTGCTAATCTCTTAGATAGATCTATGAGGTGAAGCTTATAGTTTTTCTTCATGCATAGTTAACTTTAATTCAAGTTATTTGGTTTGAATGTTGAACGATTCATTGATAATTTGGTTGAATGAAGAATTATTCCTAGTTTATTTTGATCCATTGTCGATTGCAGGCATATTGGATGCTTAGGAATGCTAAGAATAGTTTCATATCTATTTTGAAAGGGATTATCTATCCTAAAGTCCTTCAATGTGGACATATCAATAACTTGTGTTGATATGTCCACATTGAAGTAATGATTATGGCTAATGTTATAGAGAAAATGCTAACTTTTACAAATTATAAGTTAGAAGCCACCAAGCACACTAGGAACTTGATGTTTAGATTTATTTTATTTATTAAATTATTGAAATGCAACTTAGTTCATTTATTTACTAGTGATATTAGGTTTTTGATTATTAATATTTCATTCTTATATCTTTGATTTTACTCTTATGTTTAGGATTATAAATACTGTTGTTTTTTTATAAAGGTTTGAAATTTGGATTTTTAAAAAATTAGTTTTTGCATTTTTTTATCGGGACTAGAAAAATGTTGGTTGGCGGTGTGTTTACAGTGAAATTTTGTATATTTCCCCCTTGTTATGTTTTGGTTTTATGAACATGGATGCACTTAATCGATCTAATTACTTACGTTTCTCTTACGAGGTGATTTTGAGAGATAAGGAGAAAATGATACTTTAAGTGATGATTTAATGCTCAAAGAATAAACAAGTGAATGATTGGATACATTGAGCTTAAGATTTAAAATTTTACGAATTCAAAATGTAAGGAAACCAAGCAAGAAAAGAAGAAAACTGAGTATTCAAAGTGTAGAAATTTGTAAGTCTAAAACTTAACCGTTTGTTGACATCGATGACACCTTCGATGCCATTGAAGTAAATTTCGGTGTCATCGAAGCCATCTTCGATCCCATCGCTAAAATAATGAATTTCTGTTTTTGTGGGTGGATAAATTCAGGCACTTTTTGATGTCATCGAAGGTTTCTCCGATGCCATCCAATCCAAGTTCGATCACTTCGAAGGAGGTTGGATAACATCAATAAAATATGAGAATTCGAAAGTTCGTTGCTGTATAGTTTCCTGATTTCACTCGAACTCTTTGATGGGAGTTTGATTGCATCGAAGATGCCATCGAAGATGCAAAAGCCGGGTAATTTCAAGTCAGTTTTGAAGTCGGTGCAATTGAAGGTTATATTAAGGGATGTTTTAGAATGTTCTAAAGAAAAAATTAGCGTAGAAGGAGTAGAGCAAGGAGTTACAAAGCTTCAAGGAGTCCTCCCTCCTCTTCAATCCTTTAATTCTAGTTAGTTTTTAGATTTTCTGTTTGATTTTTAACTCAATCATGTGTATGGTTGGCTAATCTCTTAGATAGAGCTATGAGCTGAAGCTTATAGTTTTTCTTAATGCATAGTTAACTTTAATTCAAGTAATTTGGTTTGAATGTTGAACGATTCATTAATAATTTGGTTGAATGAAGAATTATTCCTAGTTTATTTTGATCCATTGTCGACTGCAGGCATATTGGATGCTTAGGAATGCTAAGAATAGTTTTATATCTATTTTGCAAGGGATTTATCTATCCTAAAGTCCTTCAATGTGGACATATCAATAACTTGTGTTGATATGTCCACATTGAAGTAATGATTATGGCTAATGTTATAGAGAGAAGGCAAACTTTTATAAATTTTAAGTTAGAAGCCACCAAGCACACTAGGAACTTGATGTTTAGATTTATTTTATTTATTAAATTGTTGAAATGCAACTTAGTTCATTTATTTACAAGTGAAATTAGGTTTTTAATTATTAATATTTCATTCTTCTATCTTTGATTTTACTCATATGTTTAGGATTACAAATACTGTTGTTTTTTGATAAAGGTTTGAAATTTGGATTTTTGAAAAATTAGTTTTTGCATTTTTTTATCAGGACTAGCAAAATGCTGGTTGGGGGTGTGTGAAATTTTGTATATTTCTCCCCTGTTATGTTTTGGTTTTACAAACATAGATGCACTTAATCGATCTAATTACTTACGTTACTCTTACGAGGTGATTTTGAGAGATAAGGAGAAAATGATGCTTAAGTGATGATTTAATGCTCAAAGAATAAACAAGTGAATGATTGGATACATGGAGGTTAAGATTGAAAATTTTACGAATTCAAAATCTAAGGAAACCAAGCAAGAAAAGAAGAAAACTGAGTATTCAAAGTGTAGAAAATTGTAAGTGCAAAACTTAACCATTTGTTGCTATCGATGACACCTTCAATGCCATTGAAGTAAATGTCAGTGTCATCGAAGCCATCTTCGATCCCATCGCTAAAATAATGAATTTCTGAATTTGTGGCTGGATAAATTCAGGCACTTTTTGATGTCATCGAAGGTTTCTCCGATGCCATCCAATCCAAGTTCGATCTCTTCGAAGGAGGTTCCATAACATCAATAAAATACAAGAATTCGAAAGTTCGTTGCTGTATAGTTTCCTGATTTCACCCGAACTCTATGATGGTAGTTCGATTGCATTGAAGATGCAAAAGCTGGGTAATTTCAAGTCAGTTTTGAAGTCGGTGCAATTGAAGGTTATATTAAGGGATGTTTTAGGATCTTCTAAAGAAAAAAATTAGCATAGAAGGAGTAGAGCAAGGAGTTACGAAGCTTCAAGGAGTCCTCCCTCCTCTTCAATCCTTTAATTCTAGTTAGTTTTTAGATTTTTTGTTTAATTTTTAACACAATCATGTGTATGGTTGGCTACTCTCTTAGATAGAGCTATGAGGTGAAGCTTATAGTTTTTCTTAATGCATAGTTAACTTTAATTCAAGTTATTTGGTTTGAATGTTGAACGATTCATTGATAATTTGGTTGAATGAAGAATTATTCCTAGTTTATTTTGATCCATTGTCGACTGCAGGCATATTGGATGCTTAGGAATGCTAAGAATAGTTTCATATCTATTTTGAAAGGGATTTCTCTATCCTAAAGTCCTTCAATGTGGACATATCAATAACTTGTGTTGATATGTCCACAATGAAGTAATGATTATGGCTAATGATATAGAGAGAAGTCTAACTTTTACAAATTATAAGTTAGAAGCCACCAAGCACACTAGGAACTTGATGTTTAGATTTATTTTATTTATTAAATTGTTGAAATGCAACTTAGTTCATTTATTTACTAGTGATATTAGGTTTTTGATTATTAATATTTCATTCTTATATCTTTGATTTTGCTCATATGTTTAGGATTACAAATACTGTTGTTTTTTTATAAAGGTTTGAAATTTGGATTTTTAAAAAACTAGTTTTTGCATTTTTTTTATCAGGACTAGCAAAATGCTGGTTGGGGGTGTGTTTTCAGTGAAATTTTGTATATTTCCCCCTCGTTATGTTTTGGTTTTATGAACATGGATCCACTTAATCGATCTAATTACTTACGTTTCTCTTACGTGGTGATTTTGATAGGTAAGGAGAAGATGATGTTTTAAGTGATGATTTAATGCTCAAAGAATAAACAAGTGAATGATTGGATACATTGAGGTTAAGATTGAAAATTTTACGAATTCAAAATCTAAGGAATCCAAGCAAGAAAAGAAGAAAAATGAGTATTCAAAGTATAAAAAATTGTAAGTGCAAAACTTAACCGTTTGTTGACATCAATGACACTTTCGATGCCATTGAAGTAAATGTCGGTGTCATTGAAGCCATCTTCGATCCCATCGCTAAAATAATGAATTTCTAATTTTGTGGCTGGATAAATTCAGGAACTTTTTGATGTCATCGAAGGTTTCTCCGATGCCATCCAATCCAAGTTCGATCTCTTCGAAGGAGGTTCCATAACATCAATAAAATACAAGAATTTGAAAGTTCGTTGTTGTATAGTTTCCTGATTTCACCCGAACTCTTTGATGGTAGTTCAATTGCATCGAAGATGCAAAAGCTGCGCAATTTCAAGTCAGTTCTGAAGTCGGTGCAATTGTAGGTTATATTAAGGGATGTTTTAGGATCTTCTAAAGAAAAAAATTAGCGTAGGAGTAGAGCAAGGAGTTACGAAGCTTCAAGGAGTCCTCCCTCCTCTTCAATCCTTTAATTCTAGCTAGTTTTTAGATTTTCTGTTTGATTTTTAACACAATCATGTGTATGGTTGGCTACTCTCTTAGATAGAGCTATGAGGTGAAGCTTATAGTTTTTCTTAATGCATAGTTAACTTTAATTCAAGTTATTTGGTTTGAATGTTGAACGATTCATTGATAATTTGGTTGAATGAAGAATTATTCCTAGTTTATTTTGATCCATTGTCGACTGCAGGCATATTGGATGCTTAGGAATGCTAAGAATAGTTTTATATCAATTTTGAAAGGGATTTATCTATCCTAAAGTCCTTCAATGTGGACATATCAATAACTTTTGTTGATATGTCCACATTGAAGTAATGATTATGGCTAATGTTATAGAGAGAAGGCTAACTTTTACAAATTATAAGTTAGAAGCCACCAAGCACACTAGGAACTTGAAGTTTAGATTTATTTTATTTGTTAAATTGTTGAAATACAACTTAGTTCATTTATTTACTAGTGATATTAGGTTTTTGATTATTAATATTTCATTCTTATATCTTTGATTTTACTCATATGTTTAGTATCACAAATACTGTTGTTTTTTTTATAAAGGTTTGAAATTTGGATTTTTGAAAAATTATTTTTTGCATTTTTTTATCAGGACTAGAAAAATGTTGGTTGGGGGTGTGTTTACAGTGAAATTTTGTATATTTCCCCCGTGTTATGTTTTGGTTTTATGAACATGGATGCACCTAATTGATCTAATTACTTAAGTTTCTCTTATGAGGTGATTTTGAGAGATAAGGAGAAAATGATGCTTTAAGTGATGATTTAATGCTCAATGAATAAACAAGTGAATGATTGGATACATTGAGGTTAAGATTGAAAATTTTACGAATTCAAAATCTAAGGAAACCAAGCAGGAAAAGAAGAAAACTGAGTATTCAAAGTGTAGAAAATTCTAAGTGCAAAACTTAACCGTTTGTTAACATCGATGACACCTACGATGCCATTGAAGTAAATGTCATTGTCATCAAAGCCATCTTCGATCCCATCGCTAAAATAATGAATTTCTGTTTTTGTGGTTGGATAAATTCAAGCACTTTTTGATGTCATCGAAGGTTTCTCCGAAGCCATCTAATCCAAGTTTGATCACTTCGAAGGAGGTTTGATAACATCATTAAAATATGAGAATTGGAAAGTTCGTTGATGTATAGTTTCCTGATTTCACCCGAACTCTTTGATGGGAGTTCGATTGCATCGAAGATGCAAAAGCTGGGTAATTTCAAGTCAATTTTGATGTCAGTGCAATTGAAGGTTATATTAAGGGATGTTTTAGAATCTTCTAAAGAAAAAATTAGCGTAGAAAGAGTGGAGCAAGGAGTTACGAAGCTTCAAGGAGTCCTCCCTCCTCTTCAATCCTTTAATTCTAGTTAGTTTTTCGATTTTCTGTTTGATTTTTAACTCAATCATGTGTATGGTTGGCTAATCTCTTAGATAGAGCTATGAGGTGAAGCTTATAGTTTTTCTTAATGCATAGTTAACTTTAATTCAAGTTATTTGGTTTGAATGTTGAACGATTCATTGATAATTTGGTTGAATGAAGAATTATTCCTAGTTTATTTTGATCCATTGTCGACTCCAGGCATATTGGATGCTTAGGAATGCTAAGAATAGTTTTATATCTATTTTGAAAGGGATTTATCTATCCTAAAGTCCTTCAATGTGGACATATCAATAACTTGTGTTGATATGTCCACATTGAAGTAATGATTATGGCTAATGTTATAGAGAGAAGGCTAACTTTTACAAATTATAAGTTAGAAGCCACCAAGCACACTAGGAACTTGATGTTTAGATTTATTTTATTTATTAAATTGTTGAAATGCAACTTCGTTCATTTATTTACTAGTGATATTAGATTTTAGATTATTAATATTTCATTCCTATATCTATGATTTTACTCATACGTTTAGGATTACAGATACTGTTGCTTTTTGATAAAGGTTTGAAATTTGGATTTTTGAAAATTTAGTTTTTGCATTTTTTTTATTAGGACTAGAAAAATGCTGGTTGGGGGTGTGTTTACGGTGAAATTTTGTATATTCCCCCCCTGTTTTGTTTTGGTTTTATGAACATGGATGCACTTAATGGATCTAATTACTCACGTTTCTCTTACGAGGTGATTTTGAGAGATAAGGAGAAAATGATGCTTAAGTGATGATTTAATGCTCAAAGAATTAACAAGTGAATGATTGGATACATTGAGGTTATGATTGTAAATTTTACGAGTCCAAAATCTAAGGAAACCAAGCAAGAAAAGAAGAAAACTGAGGATTCAAAGTGTAGAAAATTGTAAGTGCAAAACTTAACCATTTGTTGACATCGATGACACCTTCGATGCCATTGAAGCAAATGTCGGTGTCATGGAAGCTATCTTCTATCCCATCGATAAAATAATAAATTTCTGATTTTGTTGCTGGAAAAATTTAGGCACTTTTTGATGTCATCAAAGGTTTCTCCGATGCAATCCAATCTAAGTTCGATCACTTTGAAGGAGGTTCGATGACATCAATAAATTACTAGAATTCGAAAGTTCGTTGCTGTATAGTTTCCTGATTTCACCCAAACTCTTTGATGGGAGTTCGATTGCATCGAAGGTGCCATCGAAGTTGCAAAAGCTGGGTAATTTGAAGTGAGTTTTGAAGTCGGTGCAATTGAAGGTTATATTAAGGGATGTTTTAGGATCTTCTAAAGAAAAAAATTAGTGTAGAAGGAGTAGAGCAAGGAGTTGCGAAGCTTCAAGGAGTCCTCCCTCCTCTTCAATCCTTTAATTCTAGTTAGTTTTTAGATTTTCTGTTTGATTTTTAACTCAATCATGTGTATGGTTGGCTAATCTCTTAAATAGAGCTATGAGGTGAAGCTTATAGTTTTTCTTAATGCATAGTTCACTTTAATTCAAGTTATTTGGTTTAAATGTTGAACGATTCATTATTAATTTGTTTGAAAGAAGAATTAATCCTTGTTTATTTTGATCCATTGTCGACTCCAGGCATATTGGATGCTTAGGAATGCTAAGAATAGTTATATATCTATTTTGCAAGGGATTTATCTATCCTAAAGTCCTTCAATGTGGACAATTCAATAACTTGTGTTGATATGTCCACATTGAAGTAATGATTATGGCTAATGTTATAGAGAGAAGGCTAACTTTTACCAATTATAAGTTAGAAGCCACTAAGCACACTAGGAACTTGATGTTTAGATTTATTTTATTTATTAAATTGTTGAAATGCAACTTAGTTCATTTATTGACTTGTGATATTAGGTTTTTGATTATTAATATTTCATTCTTATATCTTTGATTTTACTCATATGTTTAGGATTACAAATATTGTTGTTTTCTGATAAAGGTTTGAAATTTGGATTTTTAAAAATTTAGTTTTTGCAATTTTTGCTCAGGACTATCAAAATGCTGGTTGGGGGTGTGTTTACATTGAAATTTTGTATATTTCCCCCCTGTTAAATTTTGGTTTTATGAGCATGGATGCACTTAATCGATCTAATTACTTACGTTTCTCTTACGAGGTGATTTTGAGAGATAAGGAGAAAATGATGCTTTAAGTGATGATTTAATGCTCAAAGAATAAACAAGTGAATGATTGGATACATTGAGGTTAAGATTGAAAATTTTACGAATTCAAAATCTAAGGAAACCAAGCAAGAAAAGAAGAAAACTGAGTATTCAAAGTGTAGAAAATTGTAAGTGCAAAACTTAACCATTTGTTGACATCGATGACACCTTCGATGCCATTGAAGTAAATGTCGGTGTCATCAAAGCCATCTTCGATCCCATCGCTAGTATAATGAATTTTTGATTTCGTTGCTGGATAAATTCAGGCACTTTTTTATGTCATCGAAGGTTTCTCTGATGTCATCCAATCCAAGTTCGATCTCTTCGAAGGCGTTTCGTTGACATCAATAAAATACGAGAATTCAAAAGTTAATTGGTATTTTGTTTCTTGATTTCACCTGGACCTCACCCATGGGGTGATCCCTCATCAAATAAGTCAGTGACCGGCAAGGTCCTCGCGGCATCGGCGAGGCCTCGTCCGTACAGCGGACAGGCAGCCCAGTTTCTGCAATTTTCCTACGCATTTTATTAAAATTTAAAAAATTATATCTCTTTCATTATAACTCCAATTTATGTGATTCAAAAACCAAATTGAAGGTAAATGAGTCTAGTTTTATATAAAAATATTTTAAAAATATAATAAAATATATAATATAGTTTAAAGTAGGATGTTGTGACAACTATCTGAAAATTACTTGTGGGACAGCTGCTGCTTCTGGAAGTTTTAGAATTTTTCTACAACTTGAAATCTTATGAAATTTAGTGGAGATAGGTTAAAATTGATGATGAACTAGTAGAAAAATAATTAAAATAATATGATAACTAGAAGTTCCCAAAATGGGGCATAGAATGGCCCTAGGACCGTATTCTGCCATAATTAGGGTAGAATTTGGTTAAGTACCAAACTGAACACTTAGTAAAATTAACTTGAACCACTTTAAATGTGAACTACAAGACTCAAAATGATTAAGACCATTAACGCTATGTTACCTAGAAACTTGGGATCAAACTCTATTCCCGATTGCTCTCGGGAGCACCTTGAAACTCGATATCGGACCTGGACCGTAAGTCGAAAGTCTGATAGCGATGAACTTAGACCATTATGACCGCCTAGTTGGACTTGATTATCACCTTAAAAATCAAGTCCAAACGATGTCCTGAGACCATTTTATTACGTCCGGAGTGAAGAAAGTGAGAAAAGGAAGATATTTAGAAAATTAATTATTTTTATGAAATCTGGCACGTTTCACTTGTGCGTTATTTTTAACCATTCTAACCATTAGATTTTGACTCAAATTCACCCTCGGATCAGGATAGGTGGCCCTTACATGTTAAAGTGCTTATGGCCTTAATCGAAGTTCATTAACCGTTGAATTGAAACTGGTCCGCCACGGACGATCTAGAAATCTGATCGGACTGAAAACTTAACTTACTAAAGATCCATTGCTAGTGAGCTTAAGTCCGACCGCATTTGATAAGAGGACCTCCAGAAGTGCTCTGTTAGATCGAAACAGACCCGATTTAGTTATAACTTAAGTATACCTTGACTTCAAGTCTATTTTCGTCGTGTTTGGGCTTATAAAAAGGCCTTAAACCCTCTCTCACAAATCCCATACGAATTTCAAACCCTACCCAAATCAAGAGAGAGAGAAGAGAGAGAATTCTTCTTGGGATTCTTTCCAGCCTTGCTACGTGCCTAATCCACCCCTCCGTATCGCTTTTCCGACGACTCCGGCTTCGTTCTTAGGTAAGAAATCCTAACCCTAACTTGTTCTAGGGTTTCAATTGGTGCAAGTGGTGAAGTAGCTAACCTAAATCATACTGTAGGTTACCAATCAGTTGTTGACAAATACTTAGAGTCTCAATTGAATTGGTTACACTTCTACGGCGTAAGGTGCGAATTTTAGACGCTTAGGTTGTCATTTTTCAACGCTTTCAATGTCGGCTAATGGTAGATTGTTGATAAGGATGTTGTTTAACATATAGAACATGCTGTCTATTTTTCATTTTCGAATACGTATGATGAATATGAGATTTAGGGTATTTTAGGTATTTGTAGAAAATACCGTATACGTATAAATTTTATATTACCATGGTACCTTGATCCATTAAGACTCATGAGCCGGGCATGGTGGTATGGGACACTGGTCGAGCTGTCGGCCTATACTGGGGCCACGAGCCTCCCCGTAGTGACCAGTGAGCAATCCAGACTCGTGAGCCGATTATGGTGGTATGAGACACTATATTCGAGCTGTCGGCCTACACTGATAAGGTGATGGGGGAGCGGTGCAACGAGTGCATGTAACAGCCCTGAAAGCCCTTTGTAGTGACCTCGATCATATTCTGAATCTACGGAGAGGCGACGAGCCTTCCCATAGTAAACAGAGTATAAACTAGGCCTGTATTGATAAGGTGATGAGGGAGAGGAGCAACAAGTGCGTGCAACAACCCTGGCAGCCCTTGCAGTGACCTAAAAATATATCATCATATAAGATTACTAGGAGTGACGACCCTAGACAGGATCCTTGTTGGGAATGATATAAGGGAGGTACCCTAGTTTCCCAATCCTGTTGTATGAAAATGATTAATAATAACTCGGTAATCATATTCATATCGCATTGTATGTGCCTGGAAGATTTGGAGCACTGAGGGAAGAAAGCATGCCGTGGACGTAAGATGGTGTCGCATGAGGGAGTATGTTGGCGAGGGCATGCATCATGTCATTTCATCCTTTCATTAATTACAGTATCTAGGAATGTGTGATTGTATTGCCTTATCATTATTGCTTGATTAGATTGATAACATGTTAACCTTTGCTCAATGATTCTACTGAGTTGCTCATTTAGGGCCCGTTCGACCAACTGCATTAGGTAAGATTAGGGCGGATGGAATTATAAAAGGAACAATAGATGCATGTGTAAGGTATTGCCCCTAGATTAGGTGTATCCCATGATTTCTAATACTATGTTCAGAATGTATGCAACTAGAAGTAAATCCCGAGATCTTGGGATTTGAAAATCCCATCTCCTACTTCCCAACACAAGGCTCATTTTCCAAAGCCTATGAAATTGATTTTTATCACATCTCACCCTCCTTCCAAACATGTCATTCTCAATCCTGAGGTGGGATTAGCGACGCAATCCATTAGCTAAACAGGCCCTTAGAGTTTTGGACCTAGAGTGGGTATTCTTAGATTTAGAAAGATCTGATGGTATAGGAAAGCTAGTAAATTAAAAACGTAAACCTTAGGACCTCCTTAGCTAGTATAGACATATGTGAAGTGCTTGAGCGTCATTAAATTTATTAAGACTAAGCTACTGGTTTTGTTAAGGAATGTAAAAGACTGATTTTACTAAGGTAATTGGAATATAAACGTAGTTAGTTGTCTTGATTTAGTTAGAGTGAGATCTCATTCTTTTATTGGATTCCCTTGATACTTATAGGCTCCTTTATTAACTCTTAGGAAGCTTGCTTGACTCAGAACTAGTTACGCTTAGAGAAAAATTATATACCCCTCAGATTAAATGCTAGGATAAACCAGCACGCCCCTTAGATTTTTCCTCCCAAGGACTTAGTACAATTAGAAACATGGAGTAGAGAAATTATATATAAGCGAGGTATTCGTGGTTTGAATCAACTTCTTAATCCTGGTAGTTACCAATGAACTCAATGCTCTGATAAAGAACAAGATCGAGACCAACTAGGATTAAGAACTGATACGACAAGTTTTCTGTCCTAGCTAGACAGAAAGTCTATGTATCCGGCTCAGACCCACTACACTACTTTTCTTCCTTGTTGGCCCGACTACTTATAACCAAAAGTTATTGCTTTACCCTTCGAAAATGTTAAGGACATATAGCCAGTAGAGTAGCCAGTAGAGAATTAGATATCTTGCCACTAACTCACACCTGCCCTTAAAATTAGCCATAATAGAGACTAGGCCCATTTCTATAACCATAGGTGCCAATGCTATAGTATACATCGTCAATGAAAGAAAGATTAATGTATTGAGGGGTTGTTTTCCATTTCATGTCAAGGATAGGTCCTAAATTATACCTCGTTCTGACATACGGATCGATACAGAATCTTGAGCTTTGAGAGTAAAAATAATTTTTAAGGGGGGTAGAACCTTATGAGCCCAATCTAGTAAGGTCAGCTAATACAACAATTGAGTTAGAACTGTGCAGCGAAGCATGGTTGGCCCTTTCCCCACTGACCCAGGATTGAAGAAAGTGATTCAGGTTATACGTAAGGATAGGTCATTAAATTAGGATCTGAATCTTCCTTAGAATGTCAATAGTGAAGTCTCTATAGGAAAACAATTAGGGCTTAAGTGTTGAACTCATTCATATTAAATCATACACCTAACAGTGGGAGTGAGCGAAGGTTAGTGTATCCAAAAACCCACTCGTTAAATACAAACATAATAGAAGCCTTGGCCAACTCTATACGATTAGAAATCCTTTTAGGATAATCGATTAGGGTGCCTATTAACCCCTACCTTGGACAGGTTCAGACGAGGACTCCCTTAGACCAAGACGGATCAAGCCCACTACAACAATCTCTCCGTACTGGTCAACCACTGAAAACATATATCTTACTCTAAGTAGATGGGACTCATCGTCAAGATTCCAAATAGATAAAGAAATCAATTATAGCCAGCCATCAGGGTATAAGCAAGAGATAAAGAGTAAATTTTTAAGGAGGATAGACAAAAATGCACCAGACTAGTGTAGATGTATATATCCCACCACGCATATAAACTTGAAATCAGTACAGTTTAGGCGAAAGGCATAATAAAATCATTACTCATTACCCTTCACCAATTTTGGGGATGAAATTATTTTTAAGGGGGATAGATTGTAACACCCCGGATTTTTACCAACTTGGAATTAGACGTCCTTAGGTAATGGGTCAACCATATCACTCTTAGAGATCAATCCTAAAGTTTAGAAATCACTTTTTAACCCATGTCCTTCAAAATCTCACCTTTCACCACCCCATTCTTTAAATTTCTCCAAGTACTTTCATATTAGATACAAACCTAAAGTTTAAAAGGTGAGTAACTATACTTAAACTAAAACTTACTATAAATGGTAAATACATGCGTAAAATAGGATTTTGACTATTTAATATTTAGAATTTCATAATGTAGATAGGTTATTTGGATGTATTAGTTTCTTTTCCCCCAAAATCATATATTGTACATTGTGTAATTCATTCCAGTTTGCAAATGAGACTCGATAAACGCCTCGACAAACTCGTGTGCCTAAACGACTCAATTTGGGAGGATCCAAGGTGGGCCCCACATATTTTCGGCATCCCTGGGGGGTGAGGACCTCACCCATGGGGAGATCCCACACCAAATAAGTCAGTGACCGGCGAGGTCCTCGCGGCATTGGTGAGGCCTCATTCGTACAGCGGATAGGTAGCCCGATTTCTGTAATTTTCCTACGAATTTTATTAAACTTTAAAAAATTATATCTCTTTCATCATAACTCCAATTTAGGTGATTCAAAAACCAGATTGAAACTAAATGAGTCTAGTTTTATATAAAAATATGTGAAAAATATAATAAAATATATTATATAGTTTAAAGTAGGACGTTGTGACAACTATTTGAAAATCACTTGTTGGACAGCTACTGCTTCTGGAAGTTTTAGGATTTTTCTATAACTTAAAATCTTATGAAATTTGGTGGAGATAGGGTAAACTTGATGATGAACCACTAAAAAAATAATTAAAATAATATGATAACTAGAAGTGCCCAAAATGGGGCATAAAATGGCCATAGGATCGTATTCTGTCATAATTAGGGTAGAATTTGGTTAAGTACCAAACTGAACACTGAGTAGAATTAACTTAAACCACTTTAAATATGAACTAAAAGATCCAAAATGAGTAGGACCGCTAATGCTATGTTACCTAGAAACCTAGGATCAAACTCTATTCCCAATTGCTCTTGGGAACACCTTGAAACTCCATATCGGACCTGGACCGTACGTCGAAAGTCTGATAGCGATGAACTTAGGCCATTATGACCGCCTAGTTGGACTTGATTATCACCTTAAAAATCAAGTCCAAACGATGTCCTAAGACCATTTTCTTACATCCGGAGTGAAGAGAGTGAGAAAAGAAAGATATTTAGAAAATTAATTATATTTTTATGAAATCTGGCACGTTTCACTTGCGCGTTATTTTTAAGCATTCTGACCATTAGATTTCGACCCAAATTCACTCTTGGATCAGGATAGGTGGCCCTTACATGTTAAAGTACACGTGGCCTTGATCGAAGTTCAGTAACTGTTGAATTGAAACTGGTCTGCCACGGACGATCTGGAAATCCGATCGGACTGAAAACTTAACTTACTAAAGATCCATTGCTAATGAGCTTAATTCCGACTGCATTTGATAAGAGGACCTCCAGAAGTGCTCCGTTAGATCGGAACAGATCCGATTTGGTTATAACTTAAGTACACCTTGACTTCAAGTCTGTTTTCATCGTTTTGGGCTTGTAAAAAGGCCTTAAACCCTCTCTCACAAATCCCATACGAATTTCAAACCCTACCCAAATCAAGAGAGAGAGAGAAGAGAGAGAAAGTGGGAGAGAAGTTGGTGATTCTTCCTGAGATTCTTCCCAGCCTTGCTACGTGCCTAATCCACCCCTCCGTATCACTTTTTCGGTGACTCCGACTTCGTTCTTAGGTAAGAAAGACTAACCCTAACCTGTTCTAGGGTTTCAATTGGTGCAAGTGGTGAAGTAACTAACCTAAATATTATTGTAGGTTGTCAATCAGTCGTTGACAAAGAGTCTCTATTGAATTCCTTACACTTCTACGGTGTAAGGTGTGAATTTTAGATGCTTAGGTTCTCATTTTTCAACGCTTTCAATGTTGACTAATGGTAGATTATTGATAAGGATGTTGTTTGATACGTAGAACATGCTGTCTGTTTTTCATTTCGAATACGTACGAAGAATATGAGATTTAGGGTATTTTAAGTATTTGTAGAAAATACCGTATACGTATAAATTTTGTAAATATGATTGCCATGAGTATTTATCATGTACCTATGCTAGTTATGCATGTATGATCTGTTTGGTGAAGAGATTCACCCTAATGCACATTATTGGCCGACATATGCTATGTAGACTAATGTGTGTAGACTAAGTGTTTGTATAAATGTTTGTATTAGTAAGTATTGAGTAAATGGTGTTGTAGATTAGCGTTGAGATTGGATTCTCAACTAATTTGATGATGTACATGATTTCCTCCATGCTTGTTGTATTTGAATTGATTACCTTATGTGTGAAATACTCGTGTATGGTTAACTGCTCAAAAGGTATGTTATAACATGCTGATAACATGCTGGAATTACTTGTATTTCAATTCTGTCTCTCTCATATGATTATTGATTTAGATTATAATTGTTTGGGACTATACTCTAGTCCAGGCAGTCGGTAACAAATTTGAATTCGTGGTTGGATTCTATTCACCGCGAAGGACGCGTCGATGAACCCGAGTCGTGCTTTGGTTGACGGCAGTGGTTAGGCCACACGAGGTGTTTATACACTTCATGTTGTTCAGCTTGAGGTGCACTCGTACTAGTCAAGCTCGTCAAGCAACCCGACTGACCACTGTATGTTCACCTTATATTGGTCATAACTGCTTGAACCTAGGGTACTAAACTTACCAGTGATAACCCTAATAACCTTGGTACCTTGATCCATTAAGACTCATGAGCCGGGCAAGGTGGTATGGGACACCGTGGTCGAACTGTCGGCCTATGCTGGGGCCATGAGCCTCCCCTTAGTGACCAGTGAGTAATCCAGACTCGTGAGCCGATTATGGTGGTATGGGACACTATATTCGAGCTGTCGTCCTACACTGATAAGGTGATGGGGGAGCGGTGCAATGAGTGCATGTAACAGCCCTGACAGCCCTTTGTAGTGACCTCGAGCATACTCTGAATCTGCGGAGATGCGACGAGCCTTCCCGTAGTAAACAGAGTATAAACTAGGCCTGTATTGATAAGGTGATGGGGAAGCGGAGCAACGAGTGCGTGCAACAGCCCTGATAGCCCTTGCAGCGACCTAGAAATATATCATCATATGAGACTACTAGGAGTGACGACCCTAGACAGGATCCTTATTGGGAATGATATAAGGGAGGTACCCTAGTTTTCCAATCCTGCTGTATGAAAAGGACTAATAACAACTCAGTAATCATATTCATATTGCATGCCGTGGAAGATGTGGAGCACTGAGGGAAGAAAGCATGTCGTGGACGTAAGATGGTGTCGCATGAGGGAGTATGTTGGTGAGGGCATGCATCATGTCATTTCATCCTTTCATTAATTACAGTATCTAGGAATGTGTGATTCTATTTCCTTATCATTACTGCTTGATTGGATTGATAACATGTTAACCTTTGCTCTATGATTCCATTGAGTTGGCCACTCACTCTCACGTTATGGGACGATGTTGTACACACCAACCAGTCTCTATTTTAGTTTCAGATGATGGCGCTGCTTGTGAAGTGGAACCGGACTTGTTTGATGATGAGGAGTATTTCTCCTATAGGCGGTTATCAGGCAGGTCTAGGTAGACCGTGTTCTGATCGATGGGATTACAGGGTGGTTGATTAGACGCCATAACACTTGTCATTTTATATTTTTAGAGCACTCATGTATATTCTTTTTTATCATTTTTGGAGTATACATGTATATGTTTGACATGGTAACATGTTCACACTCTGGAGACTTACAACAGTTCATATATTTTATATATCTATCACATTCTTCTGCTTGCTAATTTAACTATCTCTGGAGTATGCTATGTTGTTTTGGCTTAATCCACTTCATGTTTATGCACTATTACAACCGACATTCATCCGTCATTGAAAATGTTGCATAAGTGATGTTCTAGAACTCGGGAGTGGAGTTCATGCTCGACCCCCGATTTTCAGGATGTTACACCTACCATCCAGGCAAGGCAAACATTGTGGAAGAAGCGTTGAGCCTCAAGAAGACTATAGAGTTTGTGGCTCCACTTATGATTGCAGAATGGGACATGGTGGAGTTTGTGTGTGACTTTGAGCAAAAACTCACTGTGGAGGAGCCGTATGAGGTTTTCTCACATATTCGAGTACAACCCCTCATTGACGATAGGATTATTGCAGCTCAGGCAGACGATGAGCTTTTGGCGAAGATGAGAGAGCAGGTTAGTACATATGAGGACTCTGAGTGGAGTGTTGGTATGGATGGGAGCTTACGTTATCGAGGTCGCCTATGCGTCCCAGATGTTCCTGACTTGAGACGAGAAGTTCTCGAGGCAGCCCACAGTTCAAGGCTTGCGATGCATTCAGGTAGCACAAAGATGTATCAAAATATGAAAATATCGTACTGGTGGGATAACATGAAGGTTTACATTGCAGAGTTTGTGTCCCGTTGTCTCATGTGCCAGCAGGTCAAGGCAGAGCATCGCCGACCTCCTAGACTAGTTTAGCCCATGCCCATAGCCGAGTGGAAGTGGAATTTCATCTCTATGGATTTCATTTCAGGACTGCCTAAGACGAGGAAGGGACATGACTCCATTTGGGTGATCGTCGACCGATTGATGAAGTCAGCTCATTTCCTAGCGATCAGAGTTACGAACTCTATAGATGAGTTGGCCAGATTATACATCAAAGAGATTGTACATTTGCATGGAGTTCCAATAGAGATTATGTCAGATCGAGACACACGATTCACATCTATCTTCTGGAATCGTATCCAAGAAGTGATGGGTGTGAAGTTGAAGTTCAGTACCGCGTTCCATCCGTAGATAGATGGGCAGACGGAACGTGTGAATCAAGTGCTAGAAGATATGTTGCGAGCTTGTGTGTTGGATTTCAAGGGAAGTTGGGATGACTATCTTCCTTATGTAGAGTTCGCGTATAACAACAGTTTTCATGCGAGAATTGGCATGGCTCCCTATGAGGCACTGTATGGTCGCCCGTGTAGAGCACCGCATTACTGGGTAGAAGTGGGCGAGAAGACTCTGATTGGTCCAAAGTTAGTTCAGGCGACCTCAAAAAAAATTAACATTATTAGACGTCGACTGCTATTAGCATAGAGCAGGTAGAAGAGCTATGTCGATACGAGACGGCGACTGCTTGAGTTTGAAGTTGGGGATCATATATTCCTTAAGGTTTCCCCCATGAAGGGAGTCCTTTGGTTCGGTAAGAAAGGGAAGCTCACGTCGAGATTCATTAGCCCATTTCAGATACTTGATAGAGTGGGGGCAGTAGCGTATCACCTTGCTTTGCCCACACCACTCGCAGGTGTGCATAACGTATTCCATGTGTCCATGTTGAAGAATTATGTTCCTGATCCTTTGTACATTATCAGTTGGGAGCAGGTGCAGTTGAGCGAGGATGCCACCTTTGTACTGCGACCGACACATATCCTGGATAGGAAAGAGCAGGTATTGCGTAGCAAGGTCATCTCACTTGTGAAGGTACTGCGGACGCATCACAGTGAAGAAGAGGCTACTTGGGAGATTGAAGCTGAGGTCAGAAAGAACTACCCTCAGATCCTCAAGAAGTATGAGAAGGTATAAATTTCGAGGATGAAATTTTTCTTTAAGGGGGTAGATTGTAACGTCCTGAAAAAATCCGTACAAGATCCGAGTACCACCTCAGGAAGAAATCCTTTAAAATTTAACGAGAATTAACTGGCGCTAAACTAGATTACCTATGAAATTAGCACCAATCACTTTAAATACGGTTTGCAAGATCCAAAACCTATAGAATTATTAACGCTACATTACCCTGAAATCTAGGAGTAATCTCTAAACCCAGTTGCTCTCGGGAGAATTCTAAAACTTCGTAACAGACCTAGACTGCATGTCAAAAGTCCGATCGTGATGAACTTAGACAATTATGACCACCTAGTTGGACTTGACAATCACCTCGAAAATTAAGTCCAGAAGATGTCCTAGGACTATTTTCCTAAGACCGGAGTAAAGTGTGTGAGAACGTGAAGGTTTTTATGAAATTAAATACAAATTTAAGTAATCTGAGTCATGTCGCTTGCAAACCGTTTATGAGCGTTCTGACCGTTGGAATTTGACCCAAAGTTACCCTCGGATCAGGGGGTATGTCCCACACATGGCAATGTACTTGTGGCCCTGATCGAGTTTCGGTGATCGTTGAATTGAAATTGGTCCGCCACGGTCGATTTGGAAACCCGATTGGACTGAAAACTTAGCTTGACTTAGAACTATGACATCGTATGAGATTGTCTAGGACTGACGACCCTAGAATGGATCATTGTTGGGAATTGATATAAGGGAGGTACCTTAGCTTCTCAATCCTGCTGTATAAAAGGGACTAATAAGAACTTAGTAATCATGCTCATAACATCGCACTGCATGTGCCGTTGGCGTTGGTGTAGAGCATAGTGGTAGTGATTCATGTCGTGATCATTAAATGTTGTTACAAGAGGGAGTGTAGGAGAGGGCATGCATCATTTCCTCATATTATTCTTGCATAAACAAGAGTATCTAGGACATGTTTGATTGAATTTCTTTATCATTACTATTTGATTGAATTAATAACATGTTAACTTTTGTTGTATAGTTCCATGAGATGATCACTCACTCCCACGTTCTGGGATAGTGCTTAAACATCAACCAGACTCTGACTTAGCTGCAGGTGCTGGTGACACCTGCGAGGTAGAGTCGGAGATTGATGACGACGGGGAGGCATTCTCGTTTATGCAGCATTCAGGCAGGTTCATTTAGATCGTTTGAATCACTGGGGCTTCAGGGTTTACACTCTATAGAGGACTATCACATTTTGTCAGATGTATTTTGAAACAATCCTTGTAAATATTGACCTGACAGATCACTCGTATTTTTGAGACTTGTACCGGTTTATATATTGATTTCAGACTTTCACTTGTTTATCCTAACTGTCCCTAGATTATGTTTGCTGATTTGGCTTAATCTACTTCATGTTTTATGCACTAATACGGACAAAATACATCCATCATTAAATACGTTGCATAAGTGATGTTTTGGAACTCGAGAGCTGAGCTATGTTCGACCTCCGATTTTCAAGGCGTTACATTTCGCAATCCTTTTGCTCCTCAAATTATCGGTAACAATCGTCAATGCTTGACAGCAATCATCAATGCTTGATAGCAATCATTAATGCTTTCTTTTGCCCCAACTTTAACCTGTAAAAATTGATATACCCAATTATCATAAACAACCATCATCTTGGGAAATCAACGATTACCGCATTTGGGATTCTGAAATTTTGTCATTCTAAGACTTTACTTATCTTGCCCCTTTTTGATTTAAAAGCATCAAAACTATAACTTACCATCAAGGATAATATATTTTGTATGCCTTTTGTCTGCCTCCTGAATAATTGTGTTGTGAATCTTCTGGATCAAAACGTCGTGATACTTCTTGGTCAAACGCAGTAATTCTTCTTGGTCAAATGCTGTAATTCTTCCGTTGAGTGACTATTTTCCATCGGGATCATGTCCTTACTTTCTCCATTATTTCATGTCTTCTTTTATGACAATTTTACTATTGTCAATCATTTCTTGTAGAATATTCTTTTCTTCTTTGCTTCATTTCCTTTGAATACTGCAACCATGGCAGTTTGATTGCCTCTGCAGCTAGTGATAGATTCCTCATAAGCAGTATATCGTCTTTCTTCAACTGCATGTTTCCCTTAGTCCTTGAATTGTCCAAAATCTTCCACTACTTTCTTATTTGTAAAATTACTCATTTTCTCTATATAGGAAAATTCAAAATTTTACTTTTTGATGATCCTTCTCTTTGTTTTTCTTTCTTCGATAGTATCTATTGCTACTCTCTTAAGACTTTCAAATAGCTGATTCATATGAGAGTTGAGTAGCTTCATTTTGACTCCCTTTTTAAATAAAAAAATTGTAAATTTAACTAGCTCTTCTACTTTGGTAAATTGTGACGATGCCCCCAGGGTTCTCTATTGACCGATGAATTCGGTAATTCATTAATTGATCCGTTTACTTATCGGTGAGCAATACCTGATTCAATCGAACTAACCTCTCATCTGAAGGCTTTCTTTCAAGGTTTACTGTTGTTCATGGTAGTCGCTGTTGGAAGAGTAAGGTCTTCAGTAACATGTCCTTTTGGTGAAGGATGATGAACACCTTGTTGGTGAAATTTCTATTTTCTACATACTTTGAATGTACTGATTTAAATAAGACAGTGAAAACTGCATTGCTGATGTAGTCAAGGAGGATAAACCGGCAGATCGAACCCTTCATTTTTCATTTGATCGAACCTTTCATCAAGTCTCATCTGTCATCACTAGCTTGATCGAACCATCATTGTCCCTGTACATGCAGTACCCTATACCTTTTACGTGGATCTACATAATCGATCATGGTTTACGCGAGTCTGCGAACTCAACACACTTGTCAGTTTGATGTTGTGCAAATGCGTGCGACATCTTATACCACTTACCCGGCCCCACACAACCAGTCATAGCTTGCATGAGCCATCACAAACACATGAGTTCCTACTCTTTACTTCATCCTTGTCACGCCCCAAACTCAAAAAATTGGGCTCATAAAATTCTCGATCGTCGAATTTGGCGCCGACAGCCTCCGTAAAACCCCATTCTCGGTTCCCAGTGCCCATTTTCCAGGTTCCGATCTTAGGATGCTACGAGGAGGATTTTCAACATCAGTTTGATTCGTAATAAGCATAACCAAAGGCATAACCCACAAACAACAACCAAAAACTCCATTACATTTCCACTATGATAAAAAAAACTTTACAAGTACAATGAGCGTAAAGGAAAATACAATGATGATGAACAAAAAGCTCCAAGATGATCTGCAAATTGCTCCTGCCTCAGCGTTGCTGCATCCCGACGTCACCTGCACACAACGGTCGTGCATAAGCTTATGAAAAGCTTAGAGGATGGTGAAAGTATGTGCACAAGGTAGTAATATGATCATGTAATATCAGAGTAATGCGGAATATGCTGATGGATCCATGAATACCATTAGTCGTACCAAGGCTATAAGATGCAAGGCATGAATGATGTCGGCCATACCAAGGCCATGCTGTGCGAGATGCAACTCAAGCATGCGAATCCACATCTAAGTTCACATATCACTACAGCTCAAATCTGGGATATCACCGGGGTCTAGTACACTCTAAACTAGATCGCTGCCCCATCGTGAGCAATAAGGTAAGTGGAAGAGACCTCACTATCCATCTGCCAATATCAGGCTCGACTCGTCGATAGCGGACCCATTCCTCGAGCTGGTCAAACTCATCCTAGCTTTTCCCCCTACTCTCGAGCAGGCAAGGCCGCACCCCCTTCCAACCGACCACGACACAGTGGAAAGTGTGACCGTCTGGTAATTGACACTCGGCACTCCTGTACCCACTTATTCTAGACGTTGGAGCAACCTCTTGGTACCATAAGGGTTTAGGGACTTTCACCTAGGGATATCTATAGCACCCCATGTAGAATAAGATTTTTAATATCCAATCCTATCATCCACGATACGCCTGTGGAGGCTACGACCCTGATGTCACTAGGGCATATAGTGACCATATCACACAATGCGAAATGCATAAAACATACTATCCAGTCATGCAGCAATCCTGCGTGTATCGTGCACTCATGTAAGGAAACACTGCCTAATCGGGAGCCCATAAACAACCTGTCCAAAGGCATATGCTATGATCAGTCACTTCTCATATCAAGCATACATATGATGCGTATGATCATGAGTCATGGAACTATACTAAACATGTAATAAAGTAATGAACTATCCTTATAACGTAGATGGGCCTAGACGACCTACACACAACAAGTACGGGCCTATCAATGGGCCCTAGGGAGAGTTGTAATGCAAAAATTTAACCAACATTATACTTGCAATGTGGACGTCAAACCAACATTGCTCCCAAGGCATAGCTCGTCGTAAACATACTTACACAACCCATGGAGGAATCACACATTGTAATGGACCTTAGGTACATTCCATTGGGCCTTAAATACATCAAACGGGCCATATCATATGGGCCTTATATTCATTAAGTGGGCCACATCAATGGGCTGCACTAATGGGCCTTATGTGCATTGCAATGGGCCATAACCTGTTGGGCCTTAGAATATATCAAAACGGGCCTAATCACATGATCCTTGCATTCATATCAAGGTGGGCCTCAACAACGACCCCAAATAAATCAAGATGAGCCTCATACACATACCAGGTGAGCCTCAATAATGGGCCTTTATACATTATAATGGGCTTCAACCCGTGGGCCCTAATTCATCACAATGGGCCTTAACCCATGGGCCCTAGTACATCATAATGGACCTTGAAATATATGAAAATGGGCCTAATCCCATGGGCCTTGTATATATATCAAATGGGCCTACTCCCAAACATAAGTGTTGGTAATGATTTTCACCATTAAATTCCTAAGGCCCAACATGAAATATGTTTCCCATCAACCTTTTCATAAATTATATATTGATAGATGAAGTGGAAACAATATCAACTTAACAGGAAAGTATTTTTGGGCCCTTAGAAATTTTTGAATGGTGGACGTCATTGTCCACTACTTAAGATGGTGGGGTCCACATGAGCTATGGATCTGAATCATTCTTTATCTCATGTTATAAAATGAGCTTTCAAAATGGATGGACGGACTGGATGCAACACATGCATCATGGTGGGTCCCACCAGCCGTCCAACAGCTTGAAAAATGGTTGGACGACATGGTGAAACACATGCATTACAGTGGGCTCCACCGTCCACTGGACGGTGCGAGTAAGACACATATATCTTGGTGGGTTCCATCGTCCACAACCGTGGATGGTGTGGCAAACACATGCATCACTGTGGGTCCCACGTGGGGCCCACCATAACATTTGTTTTCCATCCAAACTGTTGGTAAGGTCGCACGGACTTGGATGAACAGTTAAAATAAATTTCATCTTGATCCAGAACTTCTGTGGACCCAAAATGAATTTCAAGGGCAGCCACTCAATCCCACTGTTTCCTACAGTGTGGGCCACCTGGGCTGTGGATGGAGCTGAAATTTGGAGGGGGCCCACTGCTGGGAGTGGCCCACCTCGTGAATGGTGTGGATATAAGATATACATCATGGTGGAGCCCACGTGCAGGGCCGTGGCCCCTGGCTCGTTCGCCCATACACAGCACGCTGCTGCGGCTGTTGTTAGGGGCAGCAGGTGTTGCCCCCTAATGCATGTATTTTATTTTTTTTGTTGAAATCTATTTTTTTAGGGTTTTTCAGATGTGGGCCCCGCGTTAGGTAAATCCACCCCAGTCATTGGTCCCTACGGACTATGACAAGTCCATCAAGTCCAATATTGGGCATGTCTTGGCGTGTAGGAAATTTTAAACAAGTTTGAAAGGTGGAAATCACCGTTTTTAAAGGTGTGGCCCGCCAAAAGTTGGATCAGTTTTATTCTGTGGCCCAATGCCTAGAATGATTGGGAGAATAGAATGGACAATGGATTAAAAACATTCATCAAAGTGGGGCCTACACAAGTGGACCACCCCAAAAGGGAGTGAACCAAGCTAATATTAGTGTTTTCTTTAACGTCCAGCGTCCGACGTGGCTCCTCCATTGAGGTGGGCCCATCTTAGGTGGGCCACCAAATGATAGATGGTGTGGGTACAATACATATAAGGTGGGCACCACTTGAAGATATTTTGGATAAAATACATGCTTCACGGTGGGGTCCATCCAAGTGGGACACACAACCATATCATGATCACATATATATATAAAAAATGAAATAGAGAGGGAGAAAGAGAGATAGAAAGTGGGACATGCGTGATGGAGGGACCCCGGCACTATGGGCCTTCCCTTACAATCAATCATACATCAAGTAGATCCCTTTACACATGGGTCCATCGAAATCGAAAATCAACGGTGGAGATCCTTTCCCCACCAATATGGACGGTCTAGATGACCTTTTTAATGTAAGAAAATAAACATCATGATGGGGTCCATGGAGAATGGCCCCATCATGGAATGATCATGATGATCCTAGTGGGCCATTGGCCATATCTTAGAGTGTAACACCCTAAAAATCGGGGGTCGAGCATAAGCTCCACTCCCGAGTTCCAACGCATCACTCATGCAACCTAAATAAGGATGATTGAATGTTTTTCGTATTAGGAAATTAAACATGAATGGGATTATACCAAAATAGTATATCATACTCCAGAGACAGTTAAATAAGCAAGTGGAAGACTGTGATAGATATATAAAATATATGAACTGTTGTAGGTCTCCAGAGTGTGAACATGTTACCAGGTTCAATATATACATGTATACCCCAAAAATGAACAAAAAGAATATACATGAGTGCTCCAAAAGTACAAAATGACAAGTGTCATGGCATCTAATCAACATCCCTGTAATCCCGTCGATCAGAGCACGTTCTACATAGACCCGCCTGATAACCGCCTATAGGAGAAATCCTCCTCATCAATCATACAAGTCCGGCCCGCTTCATAAGCAACGCCATCATCTGAAACTAAAACAGGTACTGGTTGGTGTGTACAACATCATCCTGTAATGTGGGAGTGAGTGATCAACTCAGTGGAATCATAGAGCAAAGGTTAACATGTTATCAATTCAGTCAAGTAGTAATGATAAAGCAAGTAAACCAAACATTCCTAAATACTATGATTAATGCAAGGATGATATCAAATAATGATGCATGCCCTCGCCTACATACTCCCTCATACGACACCATCTTACGTTCACAGCATGCTTTCGTCCCTCAGTGCTCCACATCTTCCAGGCACATGCAGTGCGATATGAACATGATTATCGAGTTGTTATTAGTCCTTTCATACAGTAGGATTGGGAAGCTAAGGTACCTCCCCTATATCAATTCCCAACAATGATCCAGTCTAGGGTCGTCAGTCCTAGTATATCTCATATGAAGTGCGGTTCTAAATCACTACAAGGGCTGTCAGGGCTGTTACACGCACTCGTTACACCACTCCCCCATCACATTATCAATACAGGCCTAGTTTGTACTCTTGTTGCTACGGAAGGGTCGTCGCCTCCACATAGACACAGAGTACGCTCGAGGTCACTATAAAGGGCTGCTAGTGCTATTACACGCACTCGTTACACCACTCCCCCATCCCCTTATCAGTGTAGGCCGACAGCTCGAATACAGTGTCCCATACCACCGTATTCGGCTCACGAGTCTGGTTGCTCACTGGTCACTACGGGTGGGCTCGTCGCCCCAGCGTAGGCCGACAGCTCGACTACGGTGTCCCATACCACCATGCCCGGCTAATGAGTCTTAGCTGATCGAGGTACCATGCTTAACGGGATTCTCACTGATAAGTTTGGTACTTTAGATTCATGGTTAACATCCATCGGGTCAATCGGGTTGCTTGACGAGTCCGACTAGCATGAGCGCACGTCGAAACGATCGACATAAAGTGCACAAGCACTTGGTGTGGCCTAATCACTGTCGACAACTCTAGTATGACTCAGGTTCGTCATACACATCCTTCGTGGCGAAATAAATCTCCGTCACGAATTCCAAACCTGTTACTGATTGCCTGGACCATAACATAGCCCCAAACACATTCCATTTCCACGAGTAATCATATGAAAAAGTTAAAGCAGTAATGAACATATTTCAAACTATACAATCACATGTCCGATATTGTCCTCTTTAGGGCTGTCAGGGCTGTTGCACGGAATCGTTACACCACTCCCCCATCACCCTTCATGGTTTTATTTCTACATTTTATGGAATACGACTTAAACATGGAATCATACATCGATAAACAAACACTATAATATATGGTACATGGAGGAAAGCATACACATAGTTAAAAGAGTTGAGAATCATATCTCAACACCCTGATACATTATAATTTGCTAACTACTTACTCATTTAGACATTTCAACATACACTTTAGACTACATACCTCAACATACATGACGTGTGTTGATCACATAGGTATTAGGCTAAATCCTTTCACTAAGGAGTTGACCCATTTGTAACACGCATGCACCCACGATGGATAGTCATGGCAAGCATGAATCCAGGTTCCATATTCATTTGGACATTTTTACAAACACTTGGGCTACACACTTTATCACAATATACATATATTTGTCGTGACGTGATTTAAGGCAAGTCCTTTCGCTAAGGAGTTGTCACACATGTAACAAGTAAATATTTATGGCAATTAATCATGTTAAGCACAAATCCAAATTTCATACATATTCGAACATTTCAACATATACATAGAATACACTATCTTATACATAGTTCATATATAACTGTAAAGTGAAACGGACAACGCATTTTGCATGTGAAATAGCACCCATGTCAGTTATAAATCATTAACTAACATTGAAAGCCTTGAAAACCATAACCTATACAGCTATAATCCGCACCTTACGTCGATAAACGCGTAACAAATTCATTTTAGACACTTGATATTTGTCAACGGTGGATTGGCAACCTATAACATGAATTAAGTTAGCTATTTCATAACTTACACTGCATAAAACCCTACAACAGATTAGGGTTAGGTTTTCTTACCTAAGAACAACGTCGGAATCACCGAAAAAATGATCAGACAGTGATGGTTAAGCACGTATGAATGGTAGGATAGAGTAACAGGAAACCTCTCCCACTTCTCTCACACTTTCTCTCTCTTTACTCTCTTCTCTCTCCTAGGTTTTTCTCAAATTCGTATGGGAGAAATGAGAGAGGGTTTAAGGTCCTTATATAGGCCCAAAATTCACAAAAATAGCCTCAGGGTCATGGTATACTTAGGTTATTTCCAAATACGGACTGTTCCATCTCAACGGAGCACTTCTGGAGGTCCTGTTACTAAATGCGGTCGGACTTAATCTCTCTAATATTGGATCTAGGTCAATCTAAGTTTTCAGTTCAGTCGTGTTTCCAGATTGACCGTGGAGGACCAGCTTCAGTTCAATGGTTACGGGAACTCGATCAGAGCTACAAGTACTATGACATGTATGGGCCAACTATCCTGATCCGAGGGTGAATTTGGGTTGAAATCTAATGGTTAGAATGCTTAGAAATATCGCGAAAGCGACGCGACTCAGATTACTTAATTTTTTTTTAATTTCTTAAAAATCTACGTTTTCTCACTCTCTTCACTCCGGACTCAAGGAAACAGTCTCAGGACATCGTTTGTCCTTGATTTTCAAATTGATAGTCAAGTCCAACTAAGCGGTCATAATGGTTTAAGTTCATCACTATCGAACTTTCGATGTGCGGTCTAAGTCCAAAATGAAGTTTCTGAATGCTCCCGAGAGCAACTGGGTTTAGAGATTGATCCTAGGTTTTTAGGTAACATAGAATTAGTGGTACTACTCATTTTGGGTCTTGTAGTTCATATTTAAAGTGGTTCAAGTTAATTCTACTGAGTATTCAGTTTGGTACTTAACCAAATTCTACCCTAATTATGGCAGAATACAGTCCTAGGGCCATTCTATGCTCCATTTTGGGCACTTATGGTTATCATATTATTTTAATTATTTTTCTAGTGTTTCATCATCAAGTTTACCCTATCTCTACCAAATTTCATAAGATTTATAGCTGTAGAAAAATTCTAAAAATTCCTGAAGTAGAAATGTCCAACAAGTGATTTTCGGACAGTTGTCACAACGTCTTACTTTAAACTATATTAAGTTTTTTTATTATATTTTTTACATATTTTTATATACAACTAGACTCATTTATATTCAATATGGTTTCTGAATTACCTAAATCGGAGTTATAACGAAAGAGATATGATTTTTTAAAGTAAGATGAAATGTGTAGAAAAAATACAGAAACCGGGCTGCCTAACCGCTGTACGAACGAGACCTCGCCGACTCGGCAATGGCCTCACAGGTCACTGACCTATTTGGTGAGGGCTCACCTCAGAGGCGAGTTCCTGCCCCCCGGGGATGCCGAAAATATGTGAGACCCACCTCGGGTCCCCCCGAATTGAGCCGTTTGGGCCCACGAGTCCGTCGAGGCGTTTATCGAGTCTCATTTGCAAACTGGAATGAGTTACGCTACGTACAATATATGATTTTGGGGTAGAAGAAGTTAATCCAACCAAATAACCTATCTAAATCATGACATTCCAAGAATTACATTATCAAAATCCCATTTTATGCATGTATGAACCATTTACGGTAAGTTTTAGTTTAAGTATAGTTTTTCACCATTTAAACTGTGGGATTTATGTCTAATATGAAAGTACTTGGAGAAATTTGATGAATGAGGTGGTGAAAGGTAAGATTTTGAAGGAAATGAGTTGAAAAATGATTTTTAGACTTTGGGATTCAGCTTTGAGAGTGATATGGTTGACCTATTGCCTAAGGACATCTAACTCCAGGTTGGCAAAAAAAATTTGGGATGTTACAATCTACCCTCCTTAAAAATAATTTCATCTCCGAAATTGGTGAAGGGTAATGAGTGAAGATTCTATTATGCCTTTTGCCTAAACTGTACTGATTCAAGTTTATATACATGGTGAGGTTTATACATCTATACTACTCTGGCGCATTTTTGTCTATCCTTCTTAAAATTTACTCTTTATCGTTTTCTTATACCCTGATGGTTGGCTACAATTGATTTCTTTATCTATTTGAAGTCTTGACGACGATTCCCAACTACTTAGAGTAAGATATATGTTTTCAGTGGTTGACCAATACGGAGAGACGGTTGTAGTGGGCTTGATCCCGATACATCGATCATCTACCTGACCAGGGTAAAAGGCTCATCGTATCCCTTCCTAGTCCTGGTAGATCCTGGTCTTCTACTCAGTCAAAGCAGTGAGTCCATTGGTAGTCGCCCAAGATTGAGAATTGGGTCAAGCCGCGAATGTTTCGCAGTTGTATATTTCAGTAACTCCATAGTCCGATCACTCCAAAAGCTTAAGGAATGCCTATCACTGAAAGGTTCAAATTTCTTATTTTTAAGGTTGCTCTTTGGGTCTTGTTCTAAGAGAGTCCTCGTCTTGGTCCAAGGTAGGAGTTAATACATAGCTTAATAGATCATCTTAAAAGAGTTTCTAATCGTATAGAGTGGGCCAATGCTATGAATGGGTTCAACACTTAAGCCCTAATTTTTTTCCCTTAATGACTTCATTAGTGACATTCTAATGAAGATTCAGGTCCTATCTAATGACCTAACCTTACGTCTAACATGAATCATTTTCCTTCGATCCTGGGCCAGTGGGGTAAGGACCCACCATGCTTCCGCTGCGCCACTCTGATTAAAAGGATGTATAAAGTGACTTAACTAGGTTAGGCTCTTAATGTTCTACCCCCCTTAAAAATTATTCTCACCCTCAAGGCTCAAGGATTTATGTCCTAATCCGTATGTCAGAACAAGGCGTAATTTAGAACCTATCCTGTACATGAAATGAGATACGATCTCCCCATACATTGGTCTCCCTCCCATCGATGATGTGTGTTATGGCATTGGTACCTATGGTTATAGAAAGGAACTACCAAGTGTTGTGGTTGATTTCGGGGATGGGTGTGAGCTTATGGCAAGACGACTAATTCTACCAGGAGTGAGAATTCAATTCGAACTGCGAACACTCCGCTTATATATAGTTCCTCCACCCCATGTTCTCGATTGTAACAAGTCCTTGAGAAGGCTATTTTAGTGGGTGCTGGACATAACATTCAATCCGAGGGATATATCAGTTTTCTCTGAGCGTGAATAACTTCTAATGAAAACAACTTCCCTAAGAGTCAGGTCTTACTCCAACGAAGCCTATAAGTATTAGGGGATTCAACGAAGAAGAGAGGTCCCACTCCAACATAATTAAGCCTACTAATTCAATCTATCTTTCAATCATCTTAGCATAATCAGTCTCTTACATTACTTGGTAGAACCAATAGGCTAGTCTTAATTTAGGAGTAGTGGTAGTCTAATAGTTGTAGCCCAAGGTCTACGCTCATACACCATATGATCTCATACCCTTTCTCATACAAGAAATTGCTTTATCGCTTAGGGTTAAAGTTATCTGATTGAAATTGAGTTGCTTGAACTTGAATTTTACTACGCTTGAGCACTCCACGTATGCTCATACCTGCTGAGAAGGTCTTAGGGTTCATGTTAACAATTTATTGGATTCTCATACTGTCAGGTCTTTCAAAATCTAGGAGTACCACTCTAGGTCCAAAACTCCAAGGGCTTATGTGGCCAATGGTCTTAAGTTGTGTTAAATGGGACTTCTTTCCTACTCTCACCTCAAAATTGGGAGTGACATGTTTGGTAGGTGGGTGGGTTGGGATTCAAATCAATTTCATAGGCTTTGAAAAATGGATCTTGTGTTGGAAAGTGTGAGATGGGATTTTCAAATCCCATGATGATGAATTCCTAAGTGTAAGTTGAAAGAAAGCCCGAAATTACGTTTAATTGCATACACCAAACATGGTGTTAGAAACCATTTATTGTTGCTTTTACAAATCCATTAAGTTATGAAGTAGTGAGTCACAAAAGGGGGTTCATGAGCTCAGGGCAAGGAAAAGAAGGAGATGGGAGATGTATGTACCTGTAGAGGGCAGTTGGGAGAATAAAATGTAAAAATAAAAACTTATTTTCTAAGAAGGACAAGGTGGGATGTGGCATGTTTGGTAGGTGGGTGGGTTGGGATTCAAATCAATTTCATAGGCTTTGGAAAATGGATCTTGTGTTGGAAAGTGTGAGATGAGATTTCCAAATCCCATGATGTTGAATTCCTAAGTGTAAGTTGAAAGAAAGCCCGAAATTACGTTTAATTGCATACACCAAACATGGTGTTGGAAACCATTTATTGTTGCTTTTACAATTCCATCCATCATAAAACCATTTATGATGGATTGTTAAGTTATGAAGTAGTGAGTCACAAGAGGGGATTCGTGAGCTCAAGGCAAGGAAAAGAAGGAGATGGGAGATGCATGTACCTGTAGAGGGCAGTTGGGAGAATAAAATGTAAAAATAAAAACTTATTTTCTAAGAAGGACAAGGTGGGATATGAAGTTCCCACGCCTTTGAGGCACAAAATGGGGATTTGAGGGGTAAAATGAGAGAGGATGGAGAGTGTAGACAGCAATGGGGATGGATTTTGAATAGGTAGGGATAGTGGTGCACGAAAATGAAAGAGGAAGTGATTGGAGGGGTGGTTTTTGCCAAAAATCAGACGTTTGGGAGAGAAAGGAGAGCTTGGGGGGTCACTTTGTGAAGGAGGGGCGACTTTTAAGGGGTTTTTATCAAAAAACCGTACACCAGGGGACCACCCTAAAACTGCCCCGATTGGGCCCTACCTCCGTTTTAAGTCTATTCGGGACATTTCGGATACTATCTGATGTATATTCACATTTACCAATTTCTAAAGGCTGGAGTAGAATTGTTTGCCATCTAGACCCGTCAATAGATGGTCTAGGAGTGATCTGGGGTCGCCTCAAGCGATCACGGAGGTGTACGGACTCGATCTCAGCGATCAATTTCGATTAACCTTGTCATCTGGCGAAACTGAAAATCCTATAAATGTTTCTACATTTTTCTCATACCCACCTAAGTCGAAAAGCGTCAGCGTGCATTGTGTGACCATAACCCAGGTCCGGTTTAATCCAAATCATGCTCTAATACCATCTGTAACACCCTGAAAATCGGGGGTCGAGCATAAGCTCCACTCCCGAGTTCTAACGCATCACTTATACAACCTAAATAAGGATGATTGAATGTTGTTCGTATTAGGGCATTAAACATAAGTGGGATTATACCAAAACAGTATATCATACTCCAGAAGCAAGCGGAAGACTGTGATAAATATATAAAATATATGAACTGTTGTAGGTCTCCAGAGTGTGAACATGTTACCAGGTTCAATATATACATGTATACCCCAAAAATGAACAAAAAAAATATACATGAGTGCTCCAAAAGTGCAAAATGACAAGTCATGGCATCTAATCAACATCCCTGTAATCCCGTGGATCAGAGCACGGTCTACATAGACCCGCCTGATAACCGCCTCTAGGAGAAATCCTCCTCATCATTATACAAGTCCGGCTTCACTTCACAAGCAGCGCCATCATCTGAAACTAAAACAGGGACTGGTTGGTGTGTACAACACCGTCCAATAACGTGGGAGTGAGTGATCAACTCAGTGGAATCATAGAGCAAAGGTTAACATGTTATCAATTCAGTCAAGCAGTAATGATAAAGCAAGCAAACCAAATATTCCTAAATACTGTGATTAATGCAAGGATGAGATGCAATAATGATGCACGCCCTCGCCTACATACTCCCTCATGCGACACCATCTTATGTTCACAGCATGCTTTCGTCCCTCAGTGCTCCACATCTTCCAGGCACATGCAGTGCGATATGAACATTATTACCGAGTTGTTATTAGTCCTTTTCATACAACAGGATTCGGAAGCTAAGGTACCTCCCCTATATCAATTCCTAACAATGATCCAGTCTAGGGTCGTTAGTCCTAGCATATCTCATACGAAGTGTGGTTCTAGGTCGCTGCAAGGGCTGTTAGGGCTGTTACATGCACTCGTTACACCATTCCCCCATCACCTTATCAATACAGGCCTAATTTGTATTCTTGTTGCTACAGAAGGGTCGTTGCCTCCACGTAGACACAGAGTACGTTCGAGGTCACTACAAAGGGCTGCCAGGGCTGTTACACGCACTCGTTACACCACTCCCCCATCACCTTATTAGTGTAGGCCGAAAGCTCAAATACAGTGTCCCATACCACCGTATTTGGCTCACGAGTTTGGTTGCTCACTGGTCACTACGGGTGGGCTCGTCGTCCCGGCGTAGGCCGACAGCTCGACCACGGTGTCCCGTACCACCATGCCCGGCTCATGAGTCTTAGCGGATCGAGGTACCATGGTTAATGGGATTTCCACTGGTAAGTTTGGTACTTTAGATTCAAGCAGTAACATCCATACATGGTTAACATACATCGGGTCAATCGGGTTCCTTGACGAGTCCGACTAGCACGAGCGTACGATGAAACGATCGACATGAAGTGCACAAGCACTTCATGTGGCCTAACCACTGCCGATAACTCTAGTACGACTCGGGTTCGTCATACACATCCTTCATGGAGAAATAAATCTCTGCCACGAATTCCAAACCTGGTACCGATTGCCTGGACCATAACATAGCCCCAAAAATATTCCATTTCCACGAGCAATCATATGAAAAAGTTAAAGCAGTAATGAACATATTTCAAACTATATAATCACAGGTCCAATATTGTCCGCTTTAGGGCTGTCAGGGCTGTTGCACGGAATCGTTACACCACTCCCCCATCACCCTTCACGGTTTTATTTCTACATTTTATGGAATACAACTTAAACATGGAATCATACATATGCATTACATAGATAAACAAACACTATAATATACGGTACATGGAGGAAAGCATACACATAGTTAAAGGAGTTAAGAATCATATCTCAACACCCTGATACATTACAATTTGCTAACTACTTACTCATTTAGACATTTCAACAAACACTTTAGACTACATACATCAACATACATGACGTATGTTGATCACACAGGTATTAGGCCAAATCCTTTCACTAAGGAGTTGCCTCATTTGTAACACGCGTGCACCCACGACGGATAGTCATGGTAAGCATGAATCCAAGTTCCATATTCATTTGAACATTTCTACAAACACTTGGGCAACACACTTTATCACAATATACATATATTTGTCGTGACGTGATTTAGGGCAAGTCCTTTCACTAAGGAGTTGTCACACATGTAACAAGCATATATTCACGGCAATTAATCAAGTTAAGCACAAATCCAAATTTCATACATATTCGAACATTTCAATATATACATAGAATACACGATCTTACACATAGTTCATATATAATTGTAAAGTGAAATGGACAATGCATTTTGCATGTGAAATAGCACCCATGTCAGTTATAAATCATTAACCGGCATTGAAAGCCTTGAAAACCATAACCTATACAGCTATAATCCGCACCTTACGCCGATAAACACGTAACAGATTCGTTTTTGACACTTAATCTTTGTCAACGGTGGATTGGAAACCTATAGCATGAATTAGGTTAGCTATTTCATAACTTACACTACATGAAACCCGACAACAAATTAGGGTTAGGTTTTCTTACCTAAGAACGACGTCGGAATTGCCGAAAAAGTGATCGGACAGTGATGGTTAAGCACGTATGAACGACAGGATAGAGTAACAGGAAACCTCTCCCACTTCTCTCACACTTTCTCTCTCTTTACTCTCTTCTCTCTCCTAAGTTTTTCTCAAATTCGTATGGGAGGAATAATAGAGGGTTTAAGGTCCTTATATAGGCCCAGAATTCATGAAAATAGCCTCAGGATCATGGTATACTTAGGTTATGTCCAAATACCGACTGTTCCGTATCAACGGAGCACTTCTGGAGGTCCTATTACAAAAGTCAGTCTGACTTAAGCTCTCTAATATTGGATATAGGTCAATCTAAGTTTTCAGTCCGGTCGGGTTTCCAGATCAACCGTGGCGGACTAGCTTCAATTCAACGGTTACAGAAACTCGATCGGAGATACAAGTACTATGACATGTATGGGCCAACTATCCTGATCCGAGGGTGAATTTGGGTCAAAATCTAACAATCAGAATGCTTAGAAATATCACGCAAGTGACGCGACTTAGATTACTTAAATTTTTTATTTAATTACTTAAAAATCTATGCTTTCTCACTCTCTTCACTCAGGACTCAAGGAAACAGTCCCAGGACATCGTTTGGCCTTAATTTTTGAGGTGATAGTCAAGTCCAACTAAGCGGTCATAATGGTCTAAGTTCATCACTATTAAACTTTCGATGTGCAGTGTAGGTCCGATACGAAGTTTCTGAATGCTCCCGAGAGCAACTGGGTTTAGAGATTGATCCTAGGTTTTTAGGTAATATAGTATTTGCGATCGTACTCATTTTGGGTCTTGTAGTTCATATTTAAAGTGGTTCAAGTTAATTCTACTGAGTATTCAGTTTGGTACTTAACCAAATTCTACCCTAATTATGGCAGAATACGGTCCTAAGGCCATACTTTGCCCCATTTTGGGCACTTATAGTTATCATATTATTTTAATTATTTTTTTAGTGTTTCATCATCAATTTTACCCTGTCTCCACCAAATTTCATAAGACTTTGAGTTGTAGAAAAATCTACAAATTCCCGAAGTAGCAGCTGTCCAACAAGTGATTTTCGGACAGTTGTCACAACGTCCTACTTTAAACTATATTAAATTTTTTTATTATATTTTTCACATATTTATGTATAAAACTAGACTCATTTATCTTCAATATTTTTTTTGAATAACCTAAATCGGAGTTATAATGAAGGAGATATGATTTTTTAAAGTTGGATGAAACGTGTAGAAAAAATGCAGAAACCGGGCTACCTGATCGTTGTACGAACGAGGCCTCGCCAGTCACTGACCTATTTGGGGGGCGAGTCCCCCGGGATGCCGAAAACATGTGAGACCCACCTCGGGTCCCCCCGAATTGAGTCATTTGGGCCCACGAGTTCGTCGAGGCTTTTATCGAGTCTTATTTACAAAACGGAATGAGTTATGCAACTTACAATATAAGATTTTAGGGTAGAAGAAGCTAGTCCAACCAAATAACCTATCTAGATTATGATATTCCAAGAATTCCATTGTTAAAATCTCATTTTATGCATGTATGAACCATTTATGATAAGTTTTAGTTTAAGTATAGTTCTTCACCATTTAAACTTTAGGATTTATGTCTAATATGAAAGTACTTGGAGAAATTTGAAGAATGAGGTGGTGAAAGGTAAGATTTTGAAGAAAATGGGTTGAAAAATAATTTTTAGACTTGGGATTGAGATTTGAGAGTGATATGGTTGACCCATTGCTTAAGGACGTCTAACTCCAGGTTGGCAAAAAAAATACGGGGTGTTACATAGGGTCCCAAGTGAGATCCAAACCATTGATCGGTTGGCCTCACTTGGTCCATCTTAAAAAAAATGAAAACAACTCTATCAAAGTACCCACCGTTCGATCTTCCTGCTCCCTTGGGTTCCTTAGCTCCTTAGCTTCAATTCCAATAGAGGAGATGAGGTTTGGATGGTTAAGATGTGAGATCTTGGAATGGAAAGGTGGGCCACACTTGGAGCTTGGAGGAGAGGGAGAGGCTCGGACGTATGGTGTTTCTCTTGCTTGGGAATGGTTTGAAAAAAAATTAGAAAGAGAGTTGTAAAGAGAGAAGAGTGATGGGTGATGGATGTGTTGATGTGGTGGGTGATGGGTGTAAGAACTTTTTTGACTTTTGTAGTAGAATGTGTAAGAAAGGTATAAGCTTTATAAGAACTTTTTGTCTTTTGTGGTTGCTTAGGAATGGGTGAAAGGTGATGTGTACTTGACATGTTGAGATTGATGGATTGATGGATTGATGTGACAAGTCATAGAGATTCTCTTGGGTTTTGCAACGCGTAGCATTTTCCGACCTATTCACAAGTTAACATGGAGATAAATGAAATGAAAATAAATACCAACTAATCTAGAAACTACTACTGCTCTTAGAAGTTGAACGGTGGATGTCACGGTCCACTAGTTAAATGATGGGGTCCACTTGAAACTTTAGATCTGATTTACTCATTTTTTCCATGTCATAAAATGATCTCATAAATGGTTGGACGGTATGGATGCAACACGTGCATCATGGTGGGCCCACCATCCAAACCGTGGATGGTGTAGATAAGACACATTCATCATGTGGGTCCTGTAGGACTGGTTGACGTTAAGAGAGGGAGATAGAGAGCAGCTATGCTGCCTTAAAGAAGCAGAGGTGGGTCCCACGTAGGGCCCATCTTTATGTAATATAAAATATATATATTTAATACATGAAAGAATGTCAGCTGCCTGCTGTACATGCAACTTCTCTGCATTAAAAGAGAGACGTGGGTCCCATGTGGGGCCCACCACAACATTCAAGCAGGGAGGAGGATATTATAGTATAATATAATATGTAATATATTGTATTATATATATATATATATATATATATATATATATATATATATATATATATATATATATATATATATAATATAATATATTATATTATATATATATCACCCCAACCACGTCCAGGCCCTGGACGGCCTGGACATGCATACATCACTCGTGGGTGGGTCCCACGTAGGGCCCACCACCTTTTATATATATAATATATATATATATATATAACATATAAGATATAAATATATATATATATATATATATATATATATATATATATATATATATATATATATATATATATATATATATACATATATGCTGATGTCCAGGCCCTTGGACGGCCTGGACAGTCTCATGCATCAAGGAGGGCCCCACACATGGGGTGGGTCCCACCGTCCAGGGACGGTGGAGACTACACATGTAGCAAAGTGCGGCCCACCTAATAGAGTGGATGGTGTGGGTGGGTCCCACGGACCCCACGTCAGGGCACACGCCATTGTCAGTTGCACTTCACCATTAACCACTCCCAGTCGGGAGTCAATGCCAAGACCTCACATTGAAATGAGGTATCTTTCACACCATCTGCTAGTTGAGCTATGGATTTGGGCATCTAGGAGGGCCCCACACGAGGGGGAGTGGGTCCCATCGTCCAAGGACGGTAGACACCACATGTACATGGTGATGTGGTCCACGCCAAATGGATGGACGGTGTGGATGGGTCCCATGGACCCCACACCCTTGTCAGTACACATTCCATGTTAGCCACCACCACAGGGATCGATACTAAGACCTCGAGTGCTGAAACGAGGCATCTTTCACTCGGTCTGCCATCGAGCTATGGAGCTGGGTGGGCCCAGCATTAAAACGAGGTATCTTCACTCGGCCTGCCACCTGAGCTACGGAGTTGGGGCCCACGGCAGATCACACTTCACTGGCAGCCACACCCCACCGCTAGCCACACTAAGGTGGGCCCCCTTTGGATGGTGGGATGGCATATAAATATCATGGTGTGTCCCACATGGATGGGGTCCACCAGTAGATGGCATGGATGATATACACACATTATGGGTGGGCCATAATCATAGAAAGAGAGAGAAAGAGAGAAGAAAGAAAAAAAAGGACAACAGAGGTGATGGAGGGGCCCCACCACTATAGGCCCCTCTTTGATACAAAATATACATCAAGGTGGGTCTCACATACATGGACCCTTAAATCAAACAAACGGATGAAAGACGAAAATCAAAGATCATCCACCGACTTCTTCTTGCAGCCTAGGCTTCCTTAGCTCCTTAGCTTTGATTCCAACGGAAGAGATGAGGTTTGGATGGTTGAGATGGGATATGAAAGGGTAGGAAAGGTGGGCCACACTTATTGCTTGGAAGGGATTGGAGAGGCTTGGACGTGTGATGCTTTCTTTCTTGAGAAAGAGAGTTTTTTTTTTAGAAATGAAAATGATAGAGAGGGTTGTAGAGAGAGAGAGAGAGAGAGAGAGAGAGAGAGAGATGGGTGGTGGAGTGATGGATGTGGTGAGTGATGGGTGTAAGAACTTTTTAACTTTTGTGGAAAATGGTGTAAGAAAAGTATGGACTTGTGTAAAAAACTTTTGACTTTAGGAGTTGCTTGGGGAAGGGTGAGAGGTGATGTGCAATTGATATGTAATTGACCCTTGATGGGAGTGATTGATGAATTGAGGTGACATGTTATAGAGATTCTCTTAGGTTTTGCAACACGCATCTTTTTTCTCGCACCAAACGCTGACCCACATCTCCTGACCAGGGTATCGCTTCGATGTGCGAGTCACAGCATCGGAACCGCGGTGATGGCGTGCTAAGGTACAAGTCTTAGGTTGAGTCAACTCGGGTTGACGACGTGTGAATTAGCGTCACGTGCAAATACCAGTTAAGGGTCGAAGGTTGCCAGAATTTGACCTGAAAGACTGCGGAAGTCTACGGAATGGTATGGTCTATGATATGGGGCTTACAACTCTCTCCTCTTAATAAAAATTTCATCCTCAAAATTTACACAATCATCGCAACTAGTCATAACTCATGAGGGAGAAGAAACATAACATCATTATATAAAATTCAGAGATAACATAAAAAGTACAACACAATCAATCATTAAAAAGGTGGGGATAACGCTCTCGAATCTCGGCTTCGCGCTCCCAAGAAGCCTCCTCAACAGAATGGTGACTCCACTGAACCTTCACCAACGGAATGACCTTGGTCCGGAGGACCTACTCCTTCCGATCAAGGATACGAACCGGCTGCTTAATATAGGAAGCATCCTCACTAATCTCTAATGGTTGTCAATCAATGACGGAAACTATGTCTGACCCACACTTCCTTAACATGGAGACATGGAAAACATTGTGGATGCCAGACAACTGAGGTAGTAAGGTAAGACGATAGGTCATAACACCAATGCGTCTAGTGATCTCGAAAGGTCCTATAAATCTCGGGCAAGCTTGCCCTTCACTCCAAATAGAACTATGCCCTTCATGGGTGATACCTTGAGATACATATGGTCCTCTACATCAAACTCCAAGGGACGACACCGACAATCAGTAAAATGCTTCTACCGGCTCTAAGCTGTGCACATCCTCTGCCTGATGATATCGATAGTCTCTGACGTCTCCTACACAAGCTCGGGACCTAGGACACGGTGATCTCCAACCTCAGTCCAACAACTCGTTGATCTGCATGGTCTGCCATATAGTGCCTCAAAAGGAGCCATACCGATAGTCGCCTGATAGTTATTGTTATACGCGAACTCAGCCAATCGAAGATGCTCATCCCATCTACCCCCAAAATCAATCGCGCAGGCCCGAAGCATATCCTCAAAGACCTAGTTGAACCTCTCGGTCTAACCATCGATCTGTGGATGGTACGCGGTGCTGAGCTGCAAATCAGCCCCCATCGCTCTCTGGAAGCTCCCCCAAAACTAAGGCATGAACCTCGAATCTCGGTCAGAAATGATCGAGACTGGAATGCCATGCAGTCTCATAACCTCCTCGATAAATAACCTCGCAAGCCAGTCCATAGACCAAGTTGCACGCATCGTAAGGAAATGTGTCGACTTCGTCAGACGATCCACAACAACCCAGATGACGTCGTGACCACGCTGAGTCCTCAGCAAGCCCATAATAAAATCTGTCGATATGTGCTGTCACTTCCACATCGTGACACTCAATGGCTGCAATAGAGCTGGGGGTCTCTGATGATCGTCCTTGACACGCTGGCATGTGTCACACTTGGCCACAAAATTGGTGATCTGACGCTTCATCCCCACCCAAAAATATTGTCGCCTCATGTCGCTATACATCTTCGTCGAGCTAGGGTGGATAGAAAACCTCGATCGATGTGCCTCGGTCATAAGATCTCTGCACAACTCAGGGATATCCGGGACACATAATCGGCCTCTGAAGCGAAGTCCATCATCTGTACCAATCTGTCAATCTGTCTGAATCTCAGATGCAGCCTCAGCCATATAACTCTACAACGACTCATCAGCCTTCTGAGCCTCAATCACCCTTGCGACAAGAGAGGGTTGAATCGACAGACTCGGTAACTGCACGATAGAAGACTACAGGCCGAACTCAAAATCATACTCTCCTGCATCCTTAAGCATCCTCCACTCTTGAATCATCATATGTGTCATCAAGACTCGTGGCTGACGGCTGAGGGCATCTGCCACCACGTTCGCCTTACCCGGGTGGTACTGAAGATCAAAGTTATAGTCCTTCAGGAGCTCCATCCAGCGCCTCTACCTCATGTTCAGCTCAAACTGAGAGAAGAGGTACTTCAATCTCCTATGGTTGGAGAAGAGCTCAAACCTGACCCCATAGAGATAGTGTCTCCACACCTTCAGTCTGAGGACAACTACAGCCAACTCCAAATCATGCATAGGGTAGTTCAGCTCATGGACCTTGAGCTGACGAGATGCGAAGGCCACTGGTCTCCCGTGCTACATCAGGACAACACCTAAACCAATATACGAGCCATCAGTAAATACAATAAATCCGTCACTCTCAGAGGGAAGAGTGAGGACAGGAGCGGACGTCAGACGGTCCTTAAACACCATAAATGCTCGCTCGCAGGTATCACTCAAAATAAAATCTGCGCCCTTCCGAGTCAACCTGGTTAGTGAGGCTGCAATACGAGAGAAGCCCTCAAGGAAACGCCGGTAATAGCCTACAAAACCAAGGAAACTACGGATCTCTGACGTAGTCGTGGGCTGGCCCCATTGACGCACTACACAACCTTCGAGGTGTCCACTGCGATGCCCTCCCTCATCACTACGTGATCGAGGAACTTCACCTTCTCCTGCCAGAACTCACACTTCTCTAGCTTCACATATAGCTGGTGTGCACGGAGGGTCTGCAAAGTAATCTCCAAATACTGCTCATGCTCCTCACGGGTCCTCGAATAGATCAGAATGTCGTCGATGAAGACTACAACAAACTGATCGAGATATGGGTGGAAGACCTCGTTCATCAGCTACATGAAGATTGCAGGTGCATTGGTCAGTCTGAAGGACATAACCTAAAACTCAAAATGACCATAATGCGTCCTGAATGCTGTCTTCGGAATGTCCTCCTCTCGAACCTGAATCTGATGATAACCGGAATGCAAGTCGATCTTCAAAAAGAACTGTGCACCCGCAGCTGATCAAACAAATCATCAATCCTCGGGAGTGGGTACTTATTCTTGATCGTGACTTTGTTGTGCTCGCAGTAGTCTACGCAGAGCCTCAACCAGCCATCCTTCTTCTTCACGAAGAGTACTGGAACTCCCCACATCGAACTGTTCGGACGGATAAAGCCTAACTTGCCCAAATTTTCCAACTGCTTCTGCAATTCCTACAACTCCAATGGTGTCATAGGATACAAGGCCTTCGAAATAGGCGCTTTACCGGGCACGAGATCAATCTGAAACTTGATGAGTTGACGAGGTGGTAATCCTAGAATCTGCTGGAATACATCGAAAAAATTATAAACCACGGGAAATCGGTCGAAGCTCACCACTATAGGCTCCTCTATGGCACACGACATCACACAAGACAACAGTTCTCCTCTGGGCTGTGTAATGAACTGGAACTGCGGTACACCGGGTATACAGAACGTGACTATCCTCGCGGCGCAGTCCAATATGGTGTAGTACTCGGTAAGCCAATCCATACCCAAGATGACATCGAACTCGAACATCGGCAATGCAAACAGATGGCAGGTAAAAAGGTATCCCCAACTAGAACGGGGCAAGAAGAGAAAAATTGGCCCAACAATGTAGTCTTCCCCAAGGGAGTCGATATTGAAAGGCTCTCACGAGTAGACTCCAATGGTAGGCCAATCGATCGGCAGAAACTCTCAGCCATAAAAGAATGTGATGCACCAGAATCAAACAACACACGTGCAGCACATGCAGAGACTAAAAGTATACCCTCGATGACTCCTCCGGATGACTACGGATCCTACTGAGTCGCATAGAACCTAGCCTGAGTTGGCTGGGAAGGTGTTTGTCCCCTCTAAGCGTGGTGCTAGGGTCATTGAGGTGGTCGAAACTGCTGCCTCTGTTATTGCTGCCTTGGAGGTTATTGTTGGTGTTGCTGTTGAGGTAGCCTCGGTGGTGGGGGCTCCTATCGCTGCTGTTGTGGGGGTCTCTGCTGCTTTATGGAGGAGGTTGATGCGGACCTCTCAGCTGTTGCTGCTGCTGTGGGTCAGGACACTCCCAAATATGGTACCCCGTCGCACCACACCCAAAATAAGTGTCGGTGAACTGCCTCGGAGGTGGTGCTAGAGGTGCTGCTGGTGCTCGGAAGGCTGAGTGACCTGTGTGCCTCTGCTGCTGTGGTCGACGCTACTGGGAGTCATCAGAAGGAACCCACCTCTTCTGATCTCTACTCTGACCAGGATTAGACTGAGAACCGACCCACTCAGCCTAAAAAATTTAAGATGCAAATCTGGACAATCCTACAAAGCAAGCCGCCTACTGGGCCACTGTCATATCACCCTGTACCAAGGCCTCGAACTCAAATGCTCGCTCTCGTTGGATGTGATCAGGAAAGTACTGTCAGTCAAATCGATCCATAAAATCCTCCTACGTCCAAAAAAAATCAACACCTGTTGCTCGAGAGACTGATCTCCACCAATGTTCAGCCTCACCATGGAGAAGAAATACAGCTAATCAGACTCGCCGCTCAGTCATGCATCCCATTGTATCAAATATCTTCTCCACATCGGAGCTCCATCTCTCAGCTGTTGTTGGGTCTGGCTTACCCTGAAAACGAGGGCGATCGAGCCATCAAAACTCTCAAAGAAGGGAACTTGCGCGCTCCTTCTCTGCCTGGGTCGGTGAAACAACGGGGTGCCTGCCCTGCCCCTGGAGTGCAGCTGTCACAGCCTGTAACATCTGTTACAACTGGGAGGCACTCACGGATAGGTCGGGTCCGTATCGATCTCTGGTGGAGGAGCAGCATCCTTAGGATGAGCGGTAGTAACCACTGGTGGTGGTGTAACGCCCGTGAAAAATCCATACTTGGGCTCGAGTACCAACTCGACCCGAAATTGCGTAGAATTCATTCCTTTGGAAAATTTGACTAGGTTAGCTAGTGCAACGTTGGAGTAGCTGGGAAATGGTCCCTGATCACTTTAAATACGTTCTACAAGGCCCGAAGCGAGTGGAACCAAGGGTGCTATAATGCTCTAAAGCCTCGGATCAAACTCTAAACCGGTTTGTTCTCTGGACCACTTTGAATCTTTGTATTGGATCTAGACCGCACGTTGAAAGTCCGATACCTCCTATCTTAGACCGTTAGAACCGTCTAGCTGGACTTGACACTCATTCCAAAAATCAAGTCAAACCGATACTCACAGGCTATTTCATTGAGCCCGGACCGAAGAGAGTGTGAATAGGGACATAGTTGGAATTTCAAATTCAAATCTGGCACACAAATTTGACGCATCAGTATTAAGCATTCTGACCGTCAGAATACAGCCAAATTACACCCTTGGATCAGGAAACATATCTATTATATATCACGAGACTTATAGGCCTGATCTTGGTGCGGTGACCGTTAAACTGAAACTGGGCAGCCACGCGCGATCTGGGAGCCCAACCGGTCTGAAAACTGGATGTGTGCTAGATCCAGTATGCATGAGCTTAAGTCCGACCGCATTTGGCCTGGGGACCTCCAGAAATGCCCTTTTGGACCGAAACGGCCCCGATTTGGTTAGGCACCAAGTAAACATTGTTCCCAAGCCTATTTTGGGAATGTTTTAGGCTATAAAAAGGGGTTGAAACCCCCACTCCTCTCTCCCATCCGAATTTGAGAGAAGCCCTAGCTTCGGAGAGAGAAAAAGAGTGAGAGATTGTGAGAGAGTGGGAGAGTTCTTCCCGCCACTTGTGCTACGTGTTGCACGTGCTTAAGCGACACTCCTCTACCGCTTTCCCGACGATTCCACCGCAATCCTAGGTAAGTAAAAACCCTAAATAGATGTTGATTTGAGTTTTCCTTGTTTCCATAGCGATGTAGCTTATGGATCTTATGTATTAGGCTCCTTACTCACCCTAGACGAACCATATACACTCCGCTTCAATTCCCGAGTCTACAAGACACTAGGTGAGGATTTTAGACGCTTTGATTGACGGTTCCCAATGCTTTCAATGTCGTTTAATAGTAGATTCTTGACGGCATCGCCGTTTGACATGTACAAAATGCTCTCCGTTTCCCGTTTCGTAAGCTAACGAAGAATATGAGATTTAGGGCATTTTAGTCATTTGTAGGAAGTACTGTTTACATTCATATTTTGCTGATGTGATTGACATAGTTTGTTGTCGCATTAGGAAGTTAGGAATGCGTGCATAATTAGTTTGGCGAAGAGATTCGCCTAGTTGCACACTTTGGGTCGACATACTATATGTAGACTTAAGTGTGTAGTGTATGTGTTTGTATAAATGCTTGTATTAGTATGTATTGAATTAAATGATGTTATTTGATAGTTTGTGATTGATTTTTCAATTATTATGCCAACCTAAATGATTTTCTACATGTTGACAAAATGCATGATTTCATTACATGCATGGAATGTATGTGCTTGAGGATTTGCTTAAGTTGAATATGCATGGGAAGTATGCCTTGAAGATTTGCTTAAGTTGAATGTTATAACATGTGCTAACATGCTCACATGATGTATTTCAATTCCAATACCTTTTATAGTAATTCCATAGATGTGTGGGACTTGACTTAGTCCAGGCAGTCGGTAACCGAGCGAATTCGTGGCTGACTGGTCATAGCCACGAACGACGCGTCGATGAATGTGATTCGTGTTGAGAGTTGGCGGCAGTGGTTAGGCCACGCGAAGTGTTTTACGCACTTCATGTCGTTCAATTCGAGATGCGATCGCGCTAGTCGAGCCCGTCAAGTAACCCGACTGGCCGATGTTTGTTCACCTTGTATGTATCATAACTGCTTGAACCTAGGGTACTGAACTTACCATTGTAAACCCTATTAACCGTGGTACCTTGATCCACGAAGACTCATGAGCCGGGCATGGTGGTATGGGACACCGTGGTCGAGCTGTCGGCCTACGCTGGGGCCACAAACCTCCCCGTAGTGACCAATGAGCACCTTGACTCGTGAGCAGATTATGGTGGTATGGGACACTATATTCTAGCTGTCGGCCTACACTGATCAGGCGACGAGCCCTTTGTAGTGACCGCGAGCGTATTCTGAGTTCACGGGAGGCGACGACCCTTCCGTGCAGTAGAGTACAGTAGGCCTGTATTGATAAGGTGATGGGGGAGCGGTGCAACGAGTGCGAGCAACAGCCCTGGCAGCCCTTGCAGTGACCTACGAAATGTACATCGTATGAGATTACTAGGAGTGACGACCCTAGACAGGATCCGTGTTGGGATTGATACAAGGGAGGTACCTTAGTTTCCCAATCCTGCTGTTTGAATGGACTAATAACAACTTGGTAATCATATCACCATAGCATTGCATGTGCCTGGAAGATGTGGAGCACTCTAGGGAGTGTGGCATGCCGCGGTCGTAAGATGTTGCCGTATGAGGGTGATCGTCGGTGAGGGCATACATCACGTCATATCATCTTGCATTAACAACAGTATTAGGACTTGTCTGATTTACTGCTTTACTATTATCGCGTGATTGAATTGTGAACATGCTAATCTTTGCTCTATGATTCCACTGAGTTGATCACTCATTCCCACGTTACGGGATGGTGTTTGCAACACCCACCAGACCCTGTTGTAGTTGCAGGTGACGATGAGATCCAGGAGGTGGAGCCGGAGATTGACGAGGACCAGGATGAGTTCTCGTATATGCAGTATCACGACGGCTTCCCGTAGGTGACCTGGATCGAGGGGGACTTCAGTGGGACTATTTTGAACTTATTCTTTTGTCTATTTACATGTATATGAGACTCAGAGATGTAGTCATACTTTGGAGACAGTTGAGATTACTTTGTTTTTCCATACAGTGATATATATATTGTTTAGTCTTCCGCTTGCTTTTATCACTGGATCTGAAGTATGAATTGCAGTTTTAGTATACTTTTACTCATGTGAATGCTTTAAATCAGACAACATTGAATCATAATCATTTTTGTTGCATAAGTGACGGTCTGGAACTCGGGAGTTGAGTTTATACACGACCCCCGATTTTCAGGGTGTTACAGGTGGAGTGGGCATCGCAGGTGATAGGGCGGGAGTCTTAGGTGGTGGAGCGGGAGTCGATCGAGTCACTCTCTTGGGCATCTTTTCCTACAAGAAAAAGAAAAGGTGCTTATCAAATTTAAAACTCTTAAAAGCATGAACGTTAAGGGTCTATAACGGAAGATTGTTAAGCTATCCGAACTTCGGGACTTAGTCATTTTAAATTCATAGCAGACATGTAATGTTGTTCTCGATCATTTCCAAGTTATACTCTGATACCAACTTCTGTCATGCCCCAAACTCAGAAATCAGGCTCACAAAATTCCCAATCTCTGAATCCGGCACCGACTGCCTCCATAGTACCCCATTCTTGGCTCCCAGTGCCCATTCGCCAGGTTTCGATCCTGGAATACTACGAGGAGGATTTTCAACATCAGTTTGATTCGTAATAAGCATAACCAAAGGCATAACCTACAAACAATAACCAAAAACTCCATTACATTTCCGCTATGATAAAAAAATTTACAAGTACAATGAGCATAAAGAGAAATACAATGATAATGGGCAAAAACTCCAAGCTGATCTGATATGTGCTCCTACCACAGCGCTGTTGTGATCCAATGTCACTTGCACGTAACGGTCATGTATAAACTTATAAAAATCTTAGAGGGTGGTGAAAGTGTGTGCGAAAGGTAGTAATACATGTATGCAGTATCAGAGTAATGCGAAACATGCTGATGAATCCATAAATACCATTAGTCATACCAAGGCTATGCGATGCAAGGCATGAATGATGTCGGCCATACCAAGGCCGTGCGATGCGAGATTCAACTCAACTATACAAATCCTTATCTAGGTCCACATATCAATACAGCTCAAATCTGGAATAGAACCGGAGTCTAGTACACTCTAAACCAAATTGTCTCCCCATCACGTGCAATAAGTTAAGTGGAAGAGACCTCATTATCTGCCTGCCAATGTTGGGCTCGGCTCGTCAATAGCGGACCCATCCCTCGAGCTGGTCAAACTCAGCCTAGCTTTGCCCCCTCCTCTCGGGGGGGTAAGACCGCACCCCCTTCCAACCGACCACGACACAGTGGAAAGCATGACCGTTTGGTAATCAGCACTCGGCGCTCGTGCACCCACTCGGTCTAGATATTGGAGCAACCTCCTAGTATCATAAAGGTTTAGGGACTTTCACCCAGGGATATCTATAGCACCCCATATAGAATAAGATTTTCTGTATTCAATCCTACCAACCATGATACACCTGTGGAGGCTATGGCCTTAATGTCACTAGGGCGTACAGTACCCATGTCACACAATGCGAAATGCATGAATCACACTATCCAGTCATGCAACAATCCTGTGCGTATCGTGTGCTCACGTAAACAATCTGCCCGAAGGCATATGCTATGATCATGTATTTCGAATTGTGTGACATGGTTACTGTACGCCCTAGCAACATTAAGGCCATAACCTCCACAAGCATTTCGTGGTTGGCAGGATTGAATACTGAAAATCTTATTCTACATGGGGTGCTATAAATATTCATGGGTGAAAGTCCCTAAACCCTTGTGGTACCAGGAGGTTGCTCCAACGTCTGGATCGAGTGAGTGCATGAGCGTCGAGTACTGATTACAGGACGGTCACGCTCTCCACTGTGTCGTGGTCGGTTAAAAGGGGGTGCGGCCTTACTCGCCTAAGAGGAGGGGACAAGCTAGGCTGAGTTTGACCAGCTTGAGGAATGGGTCCGCTATTAATGAGCCGAGCCTAACATTGGCAGGCAGATAGTGAGGTCTCTTCCACTTGTCTTATTGCACGCGATGGGGTGGCGATCTGGTTTAGAGTGTGCTAGACCTCGGTTATATTCCATATTTGAGTTGTATTGATATGTGAACCTAGATGAGGATTCGTATGCTTGAGTTACACTCGCATCGCATGGCCTTAGTATGGCCGACATCATTCATGCCTTACATTGCATAACCTTGGTACGGCTAATGGTATTCATGGATTCATCAGCATGTTTCGCATTACTCTGATACTGTATACATGTATTACTACCTTTCGCACACACTTTCACCACCCTCTAAGATTTTTATAAGATTAATCATGACCATTGCGTGCAGGTGATGTTGGATCACATCAGCGTTGAGGCAGGAGCACAAATCAGATCATCTTGGAATTTTTGTCCATTATCATTGTATTTCCCTTTATGCTCATTGTACTTGAAAAGTTTTTTATCATAGTGGAAATGTAATAGAGTTTTTGGTTGTGTTTTGTGGGTTATGCCTTTGGTTATGCTTATTACAAATCAAACTGAGGTTGCAAATCCTCCTTGTAGTATCCCAGGATCGAAACCTAGCGAATGGGCGCTGGGAGCCGAGAATGGGGTACTACAGAGGCTGTTGGCATCGGATTCGGCGATCAAAAATTTTATGAGCCTGGTTTTTGAGTTTGGGGCGTGACAGAAGTTATACAGACGGCATGGGGGTTATGCGTGACTAGACGTTAAGGACTTTTTAGCCTTTTATGCTTTTGGTCACTGGCTTCATCCGCAGCCTGCATGGGTTTGCGTACGATGGCCTTCACAAGCTTTTTAGGGCCGCCGACTCCACACTGCTGTCCCGAATAATATAGGTCTTATGCGTAGTTGGCTATATAGGCTTGGATAGATTGCCTTAAATGATGAGCAACCATTGTTGTCACCAACTTTATATGTGGTTGGCTATATAGTTTATTCCACTACCAAAAGTTAGTGGATCAATAATTGGTATTTCACCACTGTTGATAATGCTTTAAGAATATCCATATTATGTTTAAAATAGTGTATCATCTTGGCGATGATAACAATTTTGATAAACGATTGATGACGACAATGATAGTTGCTGATTTTGGCAATAATCATCAGTACTTACTGATGGAAATCTTTGGCGTCATCAATGCTTGACAATGATCATCAACGCTTAGCAGCCATCATCATCACTTTACAGTAATCATCATCGCTTGGTAGTGGTCATCAACACTTTATAGCTTTCATTCAACACTTGGTAGCTTTTTCATTTAACGCTTGGTAGCTTTTCATTTGACGATAACTTTGTATGCTTAAAAGCCTGCATTTCATTCATATACACACAAAAGAAATACATTGCATAGTTTTTATTCACTGGTCTTCTGTCTTGTTTTATTCACTTGTCTTGCCCCATTTTGATTAAGAAGCATTGCTCTAGGAATCTTCATAATCAAAATCTCGATGTTGCGACCTTTAACAAATATACTGACACTGCACCATCTCATACTTTTTTGCCCAAGATTAGCCTTGTCCCCAGTCTCAAACTAACCAGGCCTGTGTACTCGTCTTATACCTTACCAATTTCTCCTTTATCAATCGTCTTCTGCAATTCGTTCTTCAAGCCATTAACTTTTCTTTCATCGTCAACTGTATCTTCTGAATTTCTTCTAAGATTCGAAGACAATTAAAAATTTGTGCTTTTATTCATTTACGTAAGGGAGAGTACATGACTTTGTCTATCATAATCCTTTTTCTCTTCAAATTGTTGGTAACAATCGTCAATGCATGATAGAAATCATCAATGTTTTCTTTTGCCGCAACTTTAACCTACAAAATTTGATATACCCAATTATCATATACAACCATCATCTCGGGAAATCGACGATTACCTCATTTGGGATTCTAAGATTTTATCATTCTGAGACTTTACTTATCTTGCCCCTTTTTGATTTGGAAGCATCAAAACTGTAACTTATCATACAGGATAATATATTTTATATGCCTTTTGTCCACCCCCAGAATAATTGTGTTGTGAATCTTCTGGATCAAAACGTCATGATACTTCTTGGTCAAAACGCTGTAATTCTTCTTGGTCAAACACTGTAATTCTTCCGTCGAGTGACTATTTTCTATCGAGATCATATGTCATTACTTTCTCCTTTATTTCATATGTCTTCTTTTATGACAATTTTACTATTGTCAATCATCTCTTGTAGAATATTTTTTCTTCTTTGCTTCATTTCCTTTGAATACTGCAACCTTGGCAGTTTGATTGCCTCTGCAGCTAGCGATTGATTCCTCATAAGCAGTATATCATCTTCTTCAACTATGTTTCCCTCAGTCCTTGAATTGTCCAAAATCTTCCTCTACTTTCTTATTTGTAAAATTACTCATTTTCTCTATATAGGAAAATTCAAAATTTTACTTTTTAATGATCCTTCTCTTTGCTTTTCTTTCTTCGGTAGTATCTGTTGCTACTCTCTTAAGACTTTCAAATAGCTGATTCATATGAGAGTTGAGCAGCTTCGTTTTGACTCACTTTTTTTTTATTGCAAATTTAACTCGCTCTTCTACTTTGGTAAATTGTGATGATGCCCCTAGGGTTCTCTATTGACCGATGAATTTGGTAATTCATTAATTGATCCGTTTACTTGTCGGTGAGCAATACCTAATTCAATCCAACTAAGCTCTCATCTGAAGGCTTTCTTTCAAGGTTTACTATTGTTCATGGTAGTCGCTATTGGAAGAGTAAGGTCTTCAGTAACATGTCCTTTTGGTGAAGGATGATGAACACCTTGTTGGCGAAATTTCTATTTTTTACATACTTCGAATGTACTGATATAAATGAGACAGTGAAAACAGCATTGCTGATGTCATCAAGGAGGATAAACCGGCAAATCGAACCCTTCATTTTTCATTTGATCGAACCTTTCATCAAATCTTAGCTGTCGTCACTAGCTTGATCGAATCATCATTGTCCCTGTACATGCAGTACCCTATACCTTTACGTGGATCTACATAATCGATCATGGATAACGCGAGTCTGCGAAAAGGACTCAACACACTTGTCAGTTTGATGTTGTGCAGATGCATGTGACATCCTATACCATTTACCCGGCCCCACACAACAGGTCATAGCTTGCACGATCCATCATAAACACATGAGTTCCTACTCTTTACTTCATCGTTCTTTACGTATCCTTTCTTTCTAATATCCTTTCTTCTTTCTTTCTTATCTCCAACATCCTCTCATCTCTCAAAAACAATGTATGATGGAAACTTCATATATTTTCGTGCACCACCACACTATCATCTGTTCTTCATTCTCTTATTGCACTACCGGTGAAACAAAAACTGCTTTGGACATTACCCTGAGAAGTCTCCATGTTTGACTGGCCTTTTGTTGTACAATCGAGAAATGATGTATCTTCATGTGTGTGCAATTGAGAAGCACATGCACATAATGACCGATTAATACCTACTTCAATTTCATTCAGTTTCTTTACTGGACAGTCATTGATTGCACTTGAAGATAAACGTATGAACCTTCCTGATTTGGAAACATCCCGGGCACGACCCCATGCATGCCCAGCTAGAGAAAAGTGTAACTAGTGCAACATTAGACGCTGGAGCTGCTAAGTTCATATTTTGAAGAAAAAATTTCGCTTCTTCTTCACTAAGTGATTCTACCAGCCATGGCATGACGCGTTCTACCAATTTCAGTGGCATCACACACAAGCTTTCATACAGAAGCTCTCACTGTTTTGTAGGACCGAAATGCTCACGAGCAAGAGGAAAAACCTCAACTTCCTTGCCATAGAAGTTCTTCTGTATGATGCCCACTATTTGGTCAACATGTAAGCACAGCTTTACATAAGAATCAACTGAATTTGAATTAGCTCCAGCACTCTGAATGCTTTCTGTCAAGCATCTAAAATTGTCGAATTGGCTTTCTTCTTTAGCATGCTCCTGAGTAAACGATAATTCCCCATCTACTGCTGGGAATATAATCGTATCCTTAGCCATGCTGTGGAAGATGCATACTTCGGCCATAAAAAGTTACCTCTCATTAATAGTTGATAGATTAGAGAAATCTCTTGAAAGTTGTATCTTCCTTGCCTAGTCAGCTATATCATTCAACTTTGTTTTTATAGCATTATGCCAATACAATATTTCATCAATTGGTTGTACTATAATTGAATCAAATGCCGACTCCTAATGTTTCCTTTTTCCAGTCATGGAAGATTCACAAGCGCACCACCCATTCTCTATTCGATTTATTAACTGGCCATGTGTGAGATCCACACAGTACTGCAGTTAAGGATCATCTTCAAAACATTTAATGATATTAGCAGTATTTTCCTTTCCATCCAGGTGAATATGACCTTTTGAAGAAGATTTTCATCCAGGACTATCTTACACAAGTATTTCAACATATCTTGATGCTCATCAAGTGAAATAGAGGAAGAAAGCCATGGAAGGAACTCTACCATCATATTCACAGGGATGCTATGAAAGAACTGCGAGACCAAGGTAGCCTATTCTTCAAATGAGAACTTGTCTACAAGCAAGGAGAAGACTTGCTCCTCTTCCTTAGACATGTGCTAAAGAACTAATGTTTGAATCGCTCTCGTATAAGAAGCTATCTCTCTTCAGAAACTGTCATCATTCTGACATTATTTGTCTTTGATCAAAATTGATTTGATCGTCCTTAGCACTTTTTTTTTGGTAGAAGTCTATGGGATGTGAAGTAAACAACTAAATAAAATCGCTGTGATATACCTGTCTTTCAGAACAGTGTTAGTTAATTTATTAAATAAAATCGTACTTTATTTTCAAAGATGAAGGGGAGGATGTTCTCATTGAGAGTCACCATTTTAGTGTCTATACAGACACCAAAAAGTGATAAACTTTCTTTAAATGTTTACTAGGTTACCATCGAATAATAATTCTCCAGCGAAGTCGCCATTTTGTTTCGAACAAGAAACAAATGCGTTTGTTTTGGGGAATTTAATCAATGATAACAAAGAATTCAATGAGAGAACATTCATCACATTTATTCTGAGTTCATTTACATCCTCGAATTCCCTTAATTCAGAAAATAAAGTACAATTAATGCAATGAAATGGATGAAAGAGAAGACAGTCCGATGTAAATTTCGACAGCCTTTCGATAGTTACTTCAGTCATCTCCTGAGACATAGGAGGAATGTTGAATTGATCAACCAATCTTCAAGAAGATGGGAGTTGTGCAGGCTTGAGATCTGACCGTTGAGGTCAATTCCGACCTTCCTTCCAGTCATTCTTCCTTAAACTCTTATTGAAATGTGGAGCAAAGACTGATATGGGTTTAAGATCAATGAATTTACATGGAAAAGATACTGGAAAATCAGGCCGTTCATGTTAAACGAGCATAAAAAGTCACCCAGAATGTAAAATGACAGGGTTTCCACCATCCGATCAACTTGAAACTTCATGTATAGCCTTGGGACCACAAATTAGCATACACATCAAATTTCAACTCCTGGATCCCTGTAGAAATGGTTAAATTGATAGATCAACCCGTGAAATCCTAATTTGGGGCCCTCCTATCATCTGGATATACTTTAAATTCAATCTCAACGTGAAAAATGAGTTGACAATGCGGATGAATGGAGTAAATTTCTCACAAACGTCATGTTGAAGCCCATAGTACACTACATGTACATGAAGAGCAAGTGCACAAGCTGTGCACGGGATTTCCAAGGGTCGGTCAGTGCCCGCTTACCGATGTCTCCTTCCTTTCAAAAAAAATGAACAGCGTGCAGGCGCTGTTTGGCTGTTTCTGACTAGTGGGGCCTGATCATCATCCAAGCCCTCAATTCGAACCATCCATTGTGTACAGAGGGAGGGTATTAACCTTGCCTAGGTGTCCTTTTGCCACCATGCAAGTGAATGTAAGATTTTAGCCGTTAAACATGAAATGGACGGCAAAATAAAAGATCATTTAGGCCACACCAATTTCACTCCAAAAGTAGTCCATACTGAATGGTTTTTCATGCTGAACACAATGGACGGCGTGGATTTTTATACAGCTTCAATAGATGGGCCGACAATCTTCACAGAGTCGACGTACGTCGACTCTGCTGTGAAATAGGGGCTCCGTCCGTGCGTTGTGTGCCACCATGATACAGTGAGGGGATGATCCGAGTCATCCATCAGATAGAAGGAGAAAAAACAATCGAGGTGATGTTGATCTTTGGTGACTATGATCATTCACATGATCATGGCAACAATCGCAAGAAGATCATTTAGATGCTGTTTTAGCTTAATTTCCTTAGTGGGCCACATCATCGAATGATTAAAACAGACTGTTCATGGACAAAATCTTGAGAGGAGTCCCGTAGACGGTGTGGATCTCTCAAAGGAGGAGCAATTTGTGTAAACAAGCTTTTTTGTTCGAAAGGTGTTGTACAGAGGAGCTTTGTGCAGAGAAGCTTTGTGCGGGGAAGCTTTGTGTGCAGGAGCTTTGTGTAGAGCTCCCATTGTGCAGACCACCTCCTTGTGCGGAACTTCCGTTGTGAGAGGAATTTATTGTGCATCACATAACGCCCCCAACGCACAATGAGGTGCGCACAATGCTCTCCCTCTCTTATCTCCTTCTTCTCTCTCCTTTCCTGGCCCACAAACTGATCCAACCTGATCCCACCCTTCAAATGAAGCATGTGAGGGGTATTTATAGGCCCCACTACTCTTATAAAGTGGTGATCACCACTACTTATCCCTTCACATAATGATCATCTTCCTCCCATAAATAACGGTGTCCACCAAGCTCTCCCTTAAATGGTGGTGTACAACCTCTTTCTATTAAAATGACACTTGTGCATCCTAATATTACCAAAATACCATTTTCAATGCTTTTTACTGAAATACATAAACTACCCTTTGACTTTAATTTTTACCAAAATACCTGAAATAGCCCTGGACTTGGATTTTTACCAAAATTCCTAAAATACCCTCGGACATGAATTTTTACCAAAATACCTAAAATACTCCCAGACATGGATTTTTACAAAAATACTGAAAATACCCTCGCACAAGATCTATATCATGAAATTTTTTGGCTAATGCAATGAAATATTTTTTATGCCTCAACAGATGCCCCCTCAATCCTTCTTTGATTGATTCCTGAAATCAAATAGAGGATCGATCTTCCTCTGCCCGAAGAACTTGAATGAATTGCTACTGAAGGATGATTAGATGATCATGCTTGCATGAAAGACTGAATGATCATACTTGACCAGAAGATTGAATGATCGCGTTCGAATGGAAGAATGGAATGATTGCGCTTGAACGGAAGATTTGAATGATTACATTCAAATGGAAGACTTGAACGCTTACGCTTAAACGGAAGACTGGAATGCTCACGTTCAAAAAAAAAACTTGAATACTCACGCTCGAACAAAAGACTTGAATGATTGCGTTTGAACGAAACATTTGAATGATCATATTCAAATGATCCCACTCGAACAGAAGACTTGAATGCTCACGCTTGAATGGAAGACTGGAATAATCGCGCTTGAATGGAAGACTAGAATGCCCCCAGCCAGTAGCGTCAAGCAGATGTTTTAATCGAAACTTGTCACTATAATAGTTGTGGCAATGTCATCTTTAAGCAACTTGATCAGAAAATTTTCTTACATCTAAGGGATTGTCCTTTAATGTTATTCCTGCTGCAACAACTCTTTTAAATGTTTCCTGTACTCATGATCCATATAACTCAGGCTTTCTTTCCTTCTAAATTGATTGGAATTAGTTTCTCAATTCATTATAAAAAATTTTACTTTAGCTTTATGAAGCATTTATAATTTTAAAATATATGTTGAAAGTTTCTTCTCTCTTTAAGGTTCTGTCATCATGCTTCGCATTGTTTTCTTTGCTCATTATATCGTGTTTTTAGGATGTCATCTTCAGCTTCAAAGATTCAGTCGTTGAGTCTTTTTGGCTGAGTTGTTTCTAGCTTGTGCTCCTTAACATAAACTTTTTCATAGATTTTTGTTGGCTCTGAAAAATAAACAAGACTTCTTTCCAATCCCATTAATAGCTTTCCGAAAACCATATAAATAATGATTCCATCTCTTTTTGATAATCATTTGTTCTTTGTCTTCATCCAATTCAGTACTCAGAGACTTTTCATGTCGTTATTAAAACAGTAAGAAGTTATGACATGGGACCATATAACTGGGCCTGGATATAGAAGCAACTCTTGAATGTTCACACTAGGTCATGCTTCATATTTCTCAAGTATAATTATTCAGCTCATGCTTCTTATAGTTGGATCTATGGATGAGATCATCAATACTACTTAACACGCGATTATTGCTCAGCATTATACCATATGAATCACTCCGCCGTGCATAAGAAATTATCAGAAAGACCAAGGCATGTATTATTTTAAAGAATCAGATCATGCTCCCTCTCAAAACCAGGTCAACTTCGAATAAAGATTTCTTCAGAAGATCATACTTCCAAAGTAAAGCCTGATGATACTCCTGAAGAATAGATAATCTTTACTGTTCCTTTAACAAATCCAAAGAATATATTTGAATCCTTATATTTTTTGGGAGAATAATAATTCTTCACTAGTTTATTCTCTGCCCCCTTTTGAGAATCTTGTGCGATAATATTTCTCTATTCATCGAGAAGGTGAGAGACGAACAAACCTTACGGCTTTTGTCAATATATTAATTGACCTTGAAGACTTAGATTTTTTAATAGATAATTGTCAAACATCTTGAAGGCATTTGCCGTTACTGTAATTTGAACCTGATTCAAGAGAAATGCATTTCTGCATATTGTTTAATCAATATTTAAATTTTCAATTAGGCAATTGTATATTTGAGCATATCTAAAGTGAAATATGTATCTGTAGCATTTTGAATGCTACCCTTAGTTTATGCTTTTGAGCAATGGAGATAGTATACTCTTGACTAACCATACTTTGACTGGACATGACTTAACCTAAACTAAACTTGACTCGACCAAACTTGACTAAACTAGACTGACACTACCAGACTGACATTACTAGACTCAACTGGACTAACACCTACACACACAGTTTAGGCTCTTGAGTAGTGGAGCAACACATAGTTTAAACTCTTGAGTAGTTGGAGCAACACATAGTTTAAGCTCTTGAGTAGTTGGAGCAAGCAGTTTCTTAGACTCATGCAAGAGTCTAGTCTTACGTGATGGTCTCTGTAACTCTTAGGAGTTCACTGGACTTCTCACTGCTGGGGATTTATGCACAGGGTTCACCGCAGTAACTCTCTAGAGTTCTCGGAGTTCACAAGGCTACCTTTGGGGTACCAAATCCAGGGTCACCAGTCGGTCAATGTATCATCCCGAAAATCGAGGGTGGAGCATAAACTCTACTCCCGAGTTTCAGAACATCACTTATGAAACATTTTCAATGATGGATGAATGTCGACAGTAGTAGTACATAAAACATGAGGTGGATTAAGCCAAAACAGCATATTATACTCCAGAGATAGTTAAATTAGCAAGCGGAAGAATGTGATAGATATATAGAATATATGAACTGTTGTAGGTCTCCAGAGTGTAAACATGTTACCAGGTTAACTAAATACAAGTATACTCTACAATAGAAAGAAAAGAATATACATGAGTGTGTAAATAAAAGGTAAAATACCAAGTGTATTGGCATCTAATCAGTAACTCGGCAAACTCGTTATCAAAACCTGCATACAGGAGGGATCCTCCTCAGCATCACCAAGTCCGGCTCTGCATCACAAGCATCGCCATTATCTGAAACTGAAATAGGAACTGGTTGGTGTGTATAACACCGTCCCGTAATGTGGGAGTGAGTACCTAACTCAGTGGAATCATAGAGCAAGGGTTAACATGTTATCAAATCAATCACGCGATAATAGTAAAGCAAACAATCAGACATTCCTAGATACTGTGATTAATGCAAGCATGAAATGACATGATGGATGCCCTCACCGACATACTCCTTCATGCGACACCATCTTACGTCCGCGGCATGCTTTCTTCCCTCAGTGCTCCACATTTTCCAGGCACATGCAGTGCGATATGAATATGATTATCGAGTTGTTATTAGTCCTTTTCATACAGCAGGATTGGGAAACTAGGGTACCTCTCTTATATCAATACCCAAACAATGATCCTGTCTAGGGTCATCACTCCTAGTAATCTCATATGATGATATATTTTTAGGTCACTGCAAGGGCTGTCAGGGCTGTTGCACGCACTCGTTGCTTTGCTCCCCCATCACCTTACCAATACAGGCCTAGTTTATATCCTTAAGACTGCATCAGAACTCGTCGCCCCCATGCGGTGTCAGGATAAACTCAAGGTCACTACAAAGGGCTGTCAGGGCTGTTGCTCGCACTCGTTGCTCCACTCCCCCATCACCTTATCAATGTAGGCCGACAGCAAGAATATAGTGTCTCATACCACCATAATCTGCTCAGAGTAGGATGCTCACTGGTCACTACGGGGAGGTTTGTGGCCCCAGCGCAGGCCGACAGCTCGACCACGGTGTCCCATACCACCATGCCCGGCTCATGAGTCTTAGGAGATCGAGGTACTAAGGTTAGAGGGGCTTTCTAATTGTAAGTTTAGTGCCCTTGGTTCAAGCAGTTATGACGAATACAAGGTGAACATACAATGGTCAGTCGGGTTACTTGATGAGTTCGACTAGCACGAGCGCACGTCGAATCGACCGACATGAAGTGCACAAGCACTTCGCATGGCTTAACCACTGCCGACAACTCTAGTACGACTCGGGTTCGTCATACACATCCTTCATGGTGAATAGAATCCAACCACGAATTCTAGACTGTTACCGACTGCCTGGACTAGAGTATAGCCCCAAACACATGAAATGTGAATCAGTAATCATATGAAATAAATGAAATTGAAATGCAAGTAATTCCAGCAGGTTATCAGCATGTTATAACGTACATCATAAGCAGTTAACCATACACGAGTACTACACACCTAAGGTAGTCAATTCAAATACAACAAGTATGGAGGAGATCATGTGCATCATCAAATTAGTTGAGAATCCAGTCTCAACACTAATCTACAACACCATTTACTCAATACTTACTAATACATACATTTATACAAACACTTAGACTATTCAACTCCAACGTACTTGACGTATGTTGATTCCAACATATAATATGACAGATCCTTATATCAAGGAGTTTTCTAATACAAAACAATCATTTTTTTACATTCCAAACATATGGAAGACATAAATCATATTGATTTAGGCATTTCAACAAACACTTAGTCTACACACATTAGTCTACACAGCATATGTCGGCCAATATGTGCATTAGGGCGAATCTCTTCGCCAAACAGATCGTACATGCATATCTTGTATAATAACACAACAAATAAACATGGAAATCATTTTAACAAAATACGGACGTATACAGTATTTCCTATAAATGCCTAAAATACCCTAAATCTCATATTCACCATACACAATCGAAATGGAAAATAGACAGCTTGTTCTACATGTCAAACGGTGTTCTCGTCGATAATCTACTATTAAACGATATTGAAAGCTTTGAAAACAGTCAACCTAAACATCTACAATCCTCACCTTCTGCTGTAAACGCTTATCGATTCGAATAGAAAGCTACGCTTCGTCAACGTCGATATGGTGACCTAATTCACAAGATAGGTCAGCTACTTCGCTACTTGTATTACTAGAATCTCCAAAACAGGTTGAGGTTAGGGTTTTCTTACCTAAAATGGCGTTGAAATCATCGAAAAAGTGATACAGGCAAGTGGATGTGGCACGTGGAGCAGCAGGGAAAACTCCTAGGAGAAAGGCCCAGCTTCTCCCTCACTTCTCTCTCTTTTCTCTCCTCTCTCTCCTAGGGTTTTCCCCAAATTCGTATGGGTTAGAAAGCTAAGGGTTTAAGCTCCTTATATAGGCCCAAACATAATCAAAACAGACTCCAAGTCAAGGTATACTTGGGTTATAGCCAAATCGGGTCTTTTTCGATCCATAAGGACATTTCTAGAGGTCCCTGACTGAATTCGGTCGGACTTAAGCTCATGGATGCTGGATCCTGATCACATTAAGTTTCCAGTTGGATCGGACTTCCAGATTGCACGTGGCGGACCAGTTTCAATTCAACGGTTACCGAATCTAAATTAGGACTACAACTTTCATGACATGAAAGAGTAATTTTTCCTGATCCGAGGGTGAAATTTGGCTGAATTCTGACGGTCAGAACGCTTAAACACGTGCCAGATTTGAATTATTTTTCCAAATCTTTTTCATTTTCTCACTCTCTTCACTCCGACCTCAGTATAATCACGTCAGTACATCAGTCGGGCTTGATTTTGGAAATAATTGTCAAGTCCAGCTAAGCAGTCATAATGGTCTAAGATGGTAGCTATCGGACTTTCGACACGCGGTCTAGATCCAATATAAAGTTTTTGAACGCTCCCGTGAGCAACCGGGTTTAGATTTTGATCCTAGGTTTTAGGGTGTTGTAGCGTCACCTATTTTACACGTTTTGGCTCTAGCAGATCGTATTTAAAGTGATTGGTGAATATTTCATAGGTCGTCTAGTTTAGCGCTGGCTAATTCATGTTAAGTTTCTAAAGAATTAGGTTCTAAATGATTTATTTGGCTTTGGAATTGGGTTCTGAGAGGTTACCAAGGTGTTATGGTTGACCCATTGCCTAAGGACGTCTAACCCAGGTTGGCAAAAATCTGGTGTGTTACAGTCAATGAGTAGGTTTAAGCCCTTCCTCATGAGTTAGTACTAAAATCGAGCCGTAGATCAGGGGGGTCTTATGGATGGTTGGCCTATCTATGAACATGGTCCAAAAGCTCACACTACGGCCCGCTTTTTCTTCACCTACAAGGTCAATCCCATTCATGGGAGGGCATTTTCCTCCGCTCCCCGTGACGCTGCCTGAAAGATATACAGACAGCATGGGGGTTACGCGTGACTAGCCGTTGAGGACTTTCTAGCCTTTTAGACATTTCATCGCTGGCTTCATCCGCAGCCTGCATGGGTATGCGTACGATGGCCTTCACGGGCTTTTTAGGGTCGCCGGCTCCACACTGCTATCCCGAATAATTTAAGTCTTATGCGTAGTTGGCCATATAGGCTTGGCTAGGCTACCTTAAATGATGAGCAACCATCACTGTCCCCAACTTTATATGTGGTTGGCTATATAGTTTATTCCACTACTAAAAGATGGTGGATTAATAATTGGTATTTCACCACTGCTGATAATGCTTTAAGAATATCCATATGATGTTTAAAATAGTGTATCAGCTTAGCGATGATAACAATTTTGATAAGTGATTGATGGCGACAGTGATAGTTACTGATTTTGGCGATAATCATCAGTACTTACTGATGGAAATCTTCAGCGTCATAAATGCTTGACAGTGATCATCAATGCTTGATAGTGATCATCAATGCTTGATAGCGATCCTCGTCGCTTTACAATAATTGTCATCGCTTGGCAGTGGTCATCAACACTTAATAGCTTTCATTCAATGCTTAGTAGCTTTTTCATTTAACGCTTGGTAGCTTTTCATTCAACGCTTGGTAGCTTTTCATTTGACGATAAATTGATATGCTTAAAAGCCAACATTTCATTCATATACACACATAAGAAATACATTATATGGTGAGAAATATATTGCATAGTTTTTATTCACCTGTATTGTCTTGTTTTATTCACTTGTCTTGTCCCCTTTTGATTAAGAAGCATTGCTCTGGGAATCTTCGTAGTCACAATCTCGATGTTCCGACATTTAACAAATATACTGACGTCGCACCATCTCATACTTTTTTGCCCAAGATTAACTTTCTCCCCAGTCTCGAACTAACCAGGCCTGTGTACTCGTCATATACCTTACCAATTTCTCCTTTATCAATCGTCTTCTGCAATTTATTCTTCAAGCCATTCACTTTTCTTTCCTCTTCAACTGTATCTTCTGAATTTATTCTGATATTCGAAGGCAACTGAAAATTTATGCTTTTATTCATTTACATAAGGGAGAGTACATGACTTTGTCTTTCGCAATCCTTTTTCTCCTCAAATTGTCGGTAATAATCATCAATGCTTCATAATAATCATCAATGCTTTCTTTTGCCCAACTTTGACATTGATATAGCCAATTATCATAATAACCATCATCTCGGGAAATCAACGATTACCTCATTTGGGATTCTAAGATTTTATAATTCTGAAACTTTGCTTATCTTGCTCCTTTTTTATTTGGAAGCATCAAAACTGTAACTTATCTTCAAGGATAATATATTTTGTATGCCTTTTCTCTGCCCCTTGAATAATTGTGTTGTGAATCTTCTGGATCAAAACGTCGTGATACTTCTTGGTTAAAACGTTGTAATTCTTCTTAGTCAAACACTGTAATTCTTCCATCGAGTGACTATTTTCCATCGAGATCATATGTCATTACTTTCTCCTTTATTTCTTACGTCTTCTTTTACGACAATTTTACTATTGTCAATCATCTCTTGTAGAATATTCTTTTCTTCTTTGCTTCATTTCCTTTGAATACTACAACTGTGGCAGTTTGATTGCCTCTGCAGCTAGCGATTGATTCCTCATAAGAAGTATATCATCTACTTCAACAGTATGTTTCCCTCAGTCCTTGAATTGTCCAAACTCTACCTCTACTTTCTAATTTATAAAATTACTCATTTTCTTTATATAGGAAAATTCAAAATTTTACTTTTTGATGATCCTTCTCTTTTCTTTTCTTTCTTCGGTAGTATCTGTTGCTACTCTCCTAAGACTTTCAAATAGTTGATTCATATGAGAGTTGAGAAGCTTCGTTTTGACTCCCTTTTTTTTAAAATTGCAAATTTAACTCGCTCTTCTACTTTGGTAAATTGTGACGATGCCCCCAGGGTTCTCTATTAACCGATGAATTCGGTAATTCATTAATTGATCCGTTTACTTGTCGGTGAGCAATACCTGATTCAATCTAACTAACTTCTCTTCTGAAGGCTTTCTTTCATGGTTTACTATTGTTCATGGTAGTCGGTGTTGGAAGAGTAAGGTCTTCAGTAACATGTCCTTTTGGTGAAGGATGATGAACACCTTGTTGGCGAAATTTCTATTTTCTACATACTTCGAATGTACTAATATAAATGAGACAGTGAAAACTGCATTGCTGATGTCGTCAAGGAGGATAAATTGGCAGATCGAACCCTTCATTTTTCATTTGATCGAACCTTTCATCAAATCTTAGTTGTCGTCACTAGCTTGATCAAATCATCATTGTCCCTGTACATGCAGTACCCAATACCTTTTGCGTGGATCTACATAATCGATCATGGTTTACGCGAGTCTGCGAAAAGGTCTCAACACACTTTTCAGTTTGATGCTGTGCAGATGTGTGCGACATCCTATACCATTTACCCGGCCGCACACAACCGGTCATAGCTTGCACAAGCAATCACAAACCCATGAGTTCCTACTCTTTACTTCATCCTTCTTTATGTATCCTTTCTTTGTAATCTCCTTTCTTCTTTCTTTCTCATCTCCAATATCCTCTCATCTCTCAAAAACAATGTATGATGGAAACTTCATATATTTTCGTGCACCACCACACTATCATCTGTTCTTCATTGTCTTATTGCACTACCGGTGAAACAAAAACTGCTTTGGACATTACCCTGAGAAGTCACCATGTTTGACTGGCCTTTTGTTGTACAATCGAGAAATGATGTCTCTTCATGTGTGTGCAATCGAGAAGAACATGCACATAATGGCCGATTGATACCTACTTCAATTTCATTCAGTTTCTTTACCGGACAGTCACTGATTGCACTTGAAGATAAACGTATGAACCTTCCTGATTTTGAAACATCCCGGGCACGACCCATGCATGCCCAGCTAGAGATAAGTGTAACCAGTGCAGCATCAGACGATGGAGTTGCTAAGTTCATATTTTGAAGAAAAAACCTCGTTCCTTCTTCACTAAGTGATTCTACCAGCCATGGCATGACTCATTTTACCAATTTCTGTGGCATCACACACAAGATTTCATACAGAAGCTCTCACTATTTTGTAGGACCAAAATGCTCACGAACAAGAGGAAGAACCTCAACTTCCTTGCCATAGAAGTGCTTCAGTACGATGCCCATTATTTGGTCAACATGTAAGCACAACTTTGCATAAGAATCAATTGAATTTGAATTAGCTCTAGCACTCTGAATGCTTTCTTTCAAGCATCTAAAATTGTCGAATTGGCTTTCTTCTTCAGCATGCTCCTGAGTAAATGATAATTCCCCATCTACTGCTGGGAATATAACCGTATCCTTAGCCATGCTATGGAAGATGCATACTTCAGCAATAAAATGTTACCTCTCATTAAAAGTTGATAGATTAGAGAAATCTCCTGAAAGTTGTATCTTCCTTGCCTAGTCAGCTATATCATTCAACTCTCTTTTTATCGCATTATGCCAATATAATATTTCATCAATTGGTTTTTCTATAATTGAATCAACTGCTGACTCTTAATGTTTCCTTTTTCCAGTCATGGAAGATTCACAAGCGCACCACCCATTCTCTATTCGATTTATTAACTGGCCATGTGTGGGATCCACACAGTACTGTAGTTAAGGATCATCTTCATAACTTTTAATGATATTGGTTATATTTTCCTTTCCATCCAGGTGAATATGACCTTTTGAAGAATATTTTCATCCTGGACTATCTTGCACAAGTATTTCAACATATCTTGATGCTCAGCAAGTGAAATAGAGGAAGAAAGCCATGGAAGGAACTCCACCATCATATTCACAGGGATGTTGTGAAAGAACTACCAGACCATGGCAGCCTGTTCTTCAAATTAGAATTTATCTACAAGTAAAGAGAAGACTTGCTCCTTTTCCTTAGACATGTGCTGACTAACTGATGTTTAAATCGCTCTCGTACAAGAAGCTAGCTCTCTTCAGAAACTGTCATCATTCTGACATTATTTATCTTTGATCAAAACTGATTTCATCGTCTCTGGAACTTTTTTTTGGTGGAAGTCTATGGGATGTGAAGTAAACAACTATATTAGTCGAAAGAAAGATCGCTATGATATACCTGTCTTTTAGAATAGAGTGTTAGTTAATTTCTTAAATAAAATCGTAATTTATTTTTAGAGATGAAGGGGAGGATTTTCCCGTTGAGAGTCACCATTTTGGCGTCTATACAGACGCCAAAAAGTGATAAATGTTCTTTAAATGTTAGTTAGGTTACCATCGAATAATAATTCCCCAGCAGAGTCGCCATTTTGTTTCGAACAAGAAAAAAATGCATTTGATTTGGGGAATTTCATCAATGATAAAAAAAAATTCAATGGGAGAACATTCATCACATTTATTCTGAGTTCATTTACATCCTCGGATTCCCTTGATTCGGAAAGCAAAGTACAATTAATACAATGGAATGGATGAAAGAGAAGACACTCCGATGTAAATTTCGACAGCCTTTCAACAGTTGCTTCAGTCATCTCCTAAGACTTAGGAGGAATGTTGAATTGATCAACCAATCTTCAAGAAGACGGGGGTTGTGCAGGCTTGAAACACTTGATCTGACCGTTGAGGTCAGTTTCGAGCATCCTTTCAGTCATTCTTCCTTGAATTCTTCTTGAAATGTGGAGCAAAGACTGATATGGGTTTAAGATCAATGAATTTACATGGAAAATATCCTGGAAAATCAGGCCGTTCATGTTAAACGAGCCTAAAAAGTCACCCAGAATGTAAAATGACAGGGTTTCCACCATCCGATCAACTTGAAACTTCATGTGTAGCCTTGGGACCACAAATTAGCCGTACACATCAAATTTCAACTCCTGGATCCCTGTAGAAATGGTTAAATTGACAGATCAACTCTTGAAATCCTGATTTAGGGCCCGCCTATCATTTGGATATACTTTAAATTCAATCTCAACGTGAAAAATGAGCTGACAATGCGGATGAACGGAGTAAATTTCTCACAAACATCATGTTGAAGCCCATAGTACTCTACATGTACATGAAGAGCAAGTGCACAAGCCGTGCACGGGATTTTCAAGGGTCGGTCAGTGCCCGCTTACCGATGTCTCCTTCTTCCTTTCAAAAAAACTGAGCAGCATGCAGGCGTTGTTTGGTTGTTTCTGACTAGTGGGGCTCGATCATCATCCAAGCCCTAAATTTGAACCATCCCTTGTGTACAAAGGGAGGGTATTAACCTTGCCTAGGTGTCCTTTTGCCGCCATGCAAGTGAATGAAAGATTTTAGCCGTTAAACATGAAATGGACGGCAGAATAAGAGATCATGTAAGCCACACCAATTCCACTCCAAAAGCAGTCCATACCGAATGATTTTTCATGCTGAACACAATGGACGGCGTGGATTTTTATACAGCTTCAATAGATGGGCCGACAATCCTCACAGAGTCGACGTACATCGACTTTGTTGTGAAACAGGGGCTCCGTCAATGCGTTATGAGCCACCATGATACAGTGAGGGGCTGATCCGAGTCGTCCATCAGATGGAGGGAGAAAAAATAATTGAGGTGATGTTGATCTTTGGTGACTATGATCATTCACATGATCATGGCAACGATCGCAAGCGGACCGTTCAGATGCTATTTTAACTTGATTTCCTCAGTGGGCCACATCATTGGATGATTAAAACAGACTATTCATGGTCAAAATCTAGAGAGGAGTCCTGTAGACGGTGTGGATCTCTCAAAGTAGCTGTTTGTGTAAACATGCTTTTTTGTGCGGAAAAGCTCTGTGCGGAAGGTGTTGTGCGGAAGGTGTTTTGCGGAGGAGCTTTACGTGGAGAAGCTTTGTGAGGGGAAGCTTTGTGCGGAGGAGCCTTGTGCGGAGGAGCTTTGTGCAGAGCTCCCATTGTGCGGACCACCTCCTTATGCAGAACTTCCGTTGTGCGGGGAATGTGTTATGCACCGCACAATGCCCCCAACGCACAACAAGGTGCACACAATGCTCTCCCTCTCTTGTCTCCTTCTCTCTCCTTTCCTAGCCCACCAACTGATCTCTCAACTAATCCAATCCGATCCAACCCTTCAAATGAAGCATGTGTGGGGTATTTATAGGTCCCACTACTCTTACAAAGTGGTGATCACCACTACTTATCCCTTCACATAATGATCATCTTCCTCCCTTAAACAATGGTGTCCACCATGCTCTCCCTTAAATGGTGGTGTACAACCTCTTTTCATTAAAATGACACTTGTGCATCCTAATATTACCAAAATACCCTTTTCAATGCTTTTTACTGAAATACCTAAACTACCCCTTGACTTTGATTTTTACCAAAATATGTAAAATACACCCAGACTTGGATTTTTACCAAAATACCTAAAATACCCACGGACATGGATTTTTACCAAAATATCGAAAATACCCTCGGATATGGATTTTTACCAAAATACCTAAAATATCCCCAGATATGGATTTTTACTAAAATACCTAAAATATCACCGGACATGAATTTTTATCAAAATACCAAAAATACCCTCGGACATGGATTTTTACTAAAATACCTAAAATACCCTCGGACATGGATTTTTATCAAAATACCGAAAATGTCCTCGGACAAGATCCGTATCATGGAATTTTCTGACCAATGCAATGGAATATTTTTTATGCCTCAACAGGTACCAAGAGGGTTTTAGGGATTTTCACTCAGGGCCATCTATGGCAGCTCGATGCTCGAACCAAACATTTTTTATGTCCCATCTGGCCATCCACGATATGCCTGTGGAGGCTACATCCTTGAAGTCGCTAGGGCATACAATAATCACAATACACAATGTAAGATGCATGAGTTATACAATCTAGTCATGTATCAATCCTGCACATACCGTGCTTTCATGTGAGATAACGTCCACCTATTTGGGAGTCTCATAATAACCTACCCAATAACATATGCAATGGTCAACCACATCTCATAACAAACATGCAGATGATGCGTATAGGCATGTATCATGATGTTATGCTATCACATATTCATAATCAGTATCAATAACTGGCATTGACAATCAACCTCGACAATGTGGAGATTTAACCAACATTGTCCCCAAGGAATGGCCCATATAGAGCCTAACATACAATGGACACATGACCCCCCACAAGGGCCAAATATATAACACCATGAACCTCACTCAAGAGGTTAATACACATCACGATGGGCCTCACTAATGGACCACATATACATCAAGTCGAACCTCATCATATGGGCCAAAAATATATTAAATGGGCCACATCCCATGGGCCCTGAATATATCACAATGGGCCTCGGCAAATTAAATTAACCTCAACAATCATCCTCGACAATTGGCATTGATAATCGACACCAACAGTCAGCATATAAATAAGGCAGGGTCCATAGATAGATAGCTGATCAACCAATATATAAAGATCGGCCCACGGCCGTGGTTATATCTGTAACACCCTGAATTTTTACCAATATGGAGTTAGACATCCTTAGGCAATAGGTCAACCATAACACTCTCAAAGATCAATCCTAAAGTATAGAACTCGCTTTTCAACCCATTTCCTTCAAAATCTCACCTTTCACCATCTCATTCTTCAAATTTCTCCAAGTACTTTCATATTAGACACAAATATTAAAGTTTAAATGGTGAAGAACTATACTTAAACTAAAACTTACTGTAAATGGTACGTACATGAATAAAATGGGATTTCAACTATTGAATTTTTAAAATTTCATGATGTAGATAGGTTATTTGGATGGATTAGATTCTTCTACCCCAAAATCAGATATTGTACATCACGTAAATCATTCCGGTTTTCAAATGAGACTCGATAAATTCCTGGACGGACTCGTGGGCCCAAACGGTTTAATTCGAGGGGACCCGGGGTGGGTCCCACATGTTTTCGGCATCTCCTGGAGGGGGGGGGGGGGGGGGGGGGGAGGACATTGCCCTTGGGGTGATCCCCCCCCCCCCCCTAAAAAAAAAATTCCAGTGACCAGCGAGGGGCTCACTGGTTTGGTGAGGCCTCGTCCGTACAGCGGTCAAGCAGCCCATTTTCTACACTTTTTCTGCACGTTTCGTCCAATTTTGAAAAATCATATCTCCTTCATTATAACTCCAATTTAAGTGATTTAAAAATAATATTGAATCTAAATAAGTCTAGTTTTATATAAAAATATGTATAAAATATAATAAAATACTTAATATAGTTTAAAGTAGAACGTTATGACAACTGTCCGAAAATCACTTGTTGGACAGCTGCTGCTTCTGGAATTTTTAGAATTTTTCTACAACTCAAAATCTTATAAAATTTGGTGGAGATAGGGTAAACTTGATGATGAACGACTATAAAAATAATTAAAATAATACGAAAACTAGAAGTGCCCAAAATGGGGCATAGAATGGCCCTAGGACCGTATTCTACCATAATTAGGATAGAATTTGGTTAAGTACCAAACTGAATACTCAGTAGAATTAACTTGAACCACTTTAAATATGAACTACAAGACCTAAAATCATTAGTACTTCTAACGCTATGTTACCTAGAAACCTAGGATCAATCTTTAAACCCAGTTGCTCATGGGAGTATTCAAAAACTTCGTATCGGACCTGGACCGCACGTCGAAAGTCCGATAGCGATGAGCTTAGACAATTATGACTGCTTAGTTAGACTTGACTATCACCTCAAAAATCAAGACCATATGATGTTCTAGGACTATTTCCTTAAGTCCGGAGTGAAGAGAGTGAGAAAGCAAAGATTTTTAGAAAATTAAATATAATTTTAAGTAATCTGGATCGTTTCGCTTGCGCATTATTTCTAAGCATTTTGACCATTAGATTTTGACCCAAATTTACCCTCAAATCAGGATAGGTGGCCCATACATGTCATAGCACTTGTGGCTTTGATCAACTTTCAGTGACCGCTGAACTGAAACTGGTCCGCCACGGTCGATCTGGAAACCCAACCAGAATGAAGACTTAGCTTGACCTAGATCCGATATTAGAGACCTTAAGTTCGACCGCATTTAGTAACAGGACCTCCAGAAGTGACCTGTTGGATCAGAACAAGCCCGATTTGGTTATAACCTAAGTATACCATGGCCCTGGGGACATTTTCATCAATTTAGAGCCTATATAAGAGGCTTAAACCCCCTCTCTCATATCCCATACGAATTTCCTAAACCTAAGGGAGAGAGAAGAAAGAAAGAGAAGGAAAGAGAGAGAAAAGGTGAGTGAAGGTGTGGGAGTTATTCTTGAGATCACTTCTGCTATTCTACGTGTTTATTCATCACAACTGTGTCGCTACTACAACGATTTTAACTTCGTTCTTAGGTAAGAAGACTTAATCCTAATCTGTTCTAGGGTTTTAAATGTTCCAAGTAGTAAAATAGCTAACTCCACACATGGTATAGGTTGACATTTCATCGTTGACGAAGACTTAGAGTCTCTGTCGAGTTCGTTACGATTCTACGGCATAAGGTGCGGACTATAGATGTTTAGGTTATCATTTCTCAAAGCTTTCAATGTCAACTAATGGTAGATTACTGACGTGGATGCTATTTCATATGTAGAACATACTATCTGTTTTCCATTTCGGTTAATATGAAGAATATGGAATTTTGTGTATTCTATGTATTCGTAGAAAATACTGTATACGTATGAAATTTGAAAGTATAATTGTCATGATTTATTGTTGTGTGTTTATGCTAGTTATGAATGTAACAACGTCTCGGTGAAAGGATTCACCCTACTACATGTTTCGGCCAACATACGCGATGTATGTTATTAAGTGTAGTCTAAGTGTTTGTTGAAATGACTAAATAAATATGAATTTATGATTTATGCCTGCCATATGTATTGAATGTAAGAACATGATTGTTGTGTATTAGACATCTCCTTGATATAAGGATCTGTCATATTATATGTTGAAATCAACATACGTCATGTATGTTGGGGTTGTGTACTCTAAGTGTTAGATAAAAATGCCTGTGTGAGAAATTGGGTGACGGACTAAATTTAATAAGGTTGTTGAGATAAGATTCTCAACTACCTTAGCCATATACATCAATTCCTTCAAAGTAACTATAACTTGTATGGCGTGGTTTGTGTAGAATACATATGTGTTGGATGACATGCTATATGTGTTTCATTGTACTTTCAAATGTTACCCATGTTTATATTGGTTATCAAATGTTGTAGGATTATCTTATCACATGCACATACTGCTTACATCAGATTGTGTTTGGGGCTATTGAATAGTCCAGGAAATCGGTAACCGGACTTGAGTTTGTGGCTGAGTTGTATTCACCACGCAGAATGTGTTTGTCAACAGTGGTTAGGCCACACAAGGTGCTTATGCACTTCATGTCGATCAACTCAACGGGCGCTCGTACTAGTCAAACTCGTTAAGTAACCCGATTAGTCCGATGTATGTTAACCATGTATGGACGCTACTACTTGAACCTAAGGTACCAAACTCACCATTGAAAAGCCCCTCTAACCTTGGTACCTCGATCCGCTAAGACTCATGAGCCGATTATGGTGGTATGGGACACTATATTCGAGCTGTCGACCTACTCTGATTGGTGAAGAGCCCTTTGTAGTGACCAGTGACCACCTATACTCATGAGTCGATTATAGTGGTATGAGACACTATATTCAAGCTGTCGTCCTACTCTGATTGGTGACGAGCCCTTTGTAGTGACCTCGAGTATATCCTGAAACTGTATTGGGGCGACGAGCCTTGTTATAGTCTTTAGGATATAACTAGACCTGTATTGATTTGGGTGATGGGGGAGTGGTGTAACGATTCCGTGCAACAGCCCTGACAGCCCTTTACAGCGATCTAGAACTATACTATCGTATGAGATTGTCTCGGACTGACGACCCGAGAATGGATCATCGTTTGGGTAATGATACAAGGGAGGTACCTTAGCTTCTCAATCTTGTTGTATGAAAAAGACTAAGAACAACTCGGTAATCATGTTCATATCGCACTGCATGTGCCTGAAAGATATGGAGTACTGAGGGATGAAAGCATGCTGCGAACGTAAGACGGTGTCACATGAGGGATTACGTAGGTAAGGGCATGCATCATGATTGCATCTCATTCTTGCATTAACAAGAGTATCTAGGAATGTTTGATTGTACTGCATTATCATTACCGCTTGACTGATTTGATAACATGTTAATCTTTACTCTATTGTTCCACTGAGTTAGCTACTCACTCTCACGTTACAGGACGGTGTTTGCAACACCAACCAGTCCCTATTTTAGTATCAGATGATGGCGATGCTTGCGAAGTAGAGTTAGACTTTATGATGTTGGGGAGGATTTCTCCTATATGCAGGTTCTGATCGACGGGGTTACAGGGTTACTGATTTGATTCCAATACACTTGGTATTTTGCATTTTATTTAAACACCCATGTATATTCATTTAGTCCATTTTTAGAGTCTACATGTGTTTGTTAACCTGGTAATATGTTCACACTCTGGAGACTTACGCTCAATTATACATTTTATATACTTATCACCGTCTTCTGCTTGTAAAATTTAACTGTCTCTGGAGTATGATATGTTGTTTTGGTCTAATCCCACTCATGTTTACTGCACTAATATGAACAACATTCAATCATCATTATCTATGTTGCATAAGTGATGCGTTCGAACTCGAGAGCTGAGTTTTTGCTCGACTCCCGATTTTCAGGGCGTTACAATATCAAATCTAATGGCACGGAGTCATCCGTCTATGGCGAATGGGGTCCACTTATTTGGGTTAACTCACTTAGAGAAGGGTGTGAATGGCCCTAACAAAGCCAACGGGAAGGTCACAATGAGGACATCTAACCATCATTACACATCAATGTGGACATCTAACCAACATTGCTCCCAAGGAGTGGCCTACATTAGGGATTCATACATAACTTAACGCCCACACATACATCACATTGGGTCTCATTCATAGGCCTCTCATATATTGCATTAGGCTTCCTATAAGGGCCTCAAACGTATCACAATGGGCCACACCCATGGGCCTCAGATACATCTCAATGGGTTGCGCTCATGGGCCTCAGATATATCACAATGGGCCACGTCCCATGGGCCTCATACAACTCAATGAGCCACATATACATCACATCAGGCCTTGTCCCTAGGCCTTGAATACATCACATTAGGCCTTAAATACATCACAAGTGGGCCTCAGATATACTTCACAAGTGGGCCACATACCTGGGCCTAATACACATCACTATGGGCTACATCACATGGGCTTAATATACATCACTATGGGCCACAACCCATGGGCTTTAAATACACAATAGGTAAGCCCTACACATGGGCCTCAAATATATACAACAGGTGCGCCTCAATGGACAGGCCATAAATACATCAAGATGGGCCTAATCACATGGGCCTCATATATATATTGAATAGGTCGCACCATTGGGCCTTACATACATTGCAATGGGACATAACCCATAGGCCTTGCATACATCACAATGTGCCTCATAACATGGGCCTCATATATATTAAGGTTGGCCTCAAGAACGACCTCATACACATCAAGGTGGGCCTCAACAATGGACCTCATATACATCAAGGTGGGCCTCAATAATGGGCCTCATATACATCAAGGTAGGCCTCAACAATGGGCCATAAATATGGTAAGTGGGCCACATCACATGGGCCATATGTATATCAAATGGCCCACACCTAAATATAAGTGGTGATAAGGAATTTCACCATAAAATTCCCAAGGGTTTAAAGGTGGACATTCAAACCCACTGTTTTCTATAATGTGGTCCACCTGATCCTAGATCTGTATTATTTTTTATCTCAATACAATACATAAATCAAAGGGAGCCCCATCCAGCAAAACATCCAAACAGACAGCTGGATAAAACAGCTGAACGGTGTGGGTATCAAATAAATGCACAGAAGGTGGGTCCCATCGTATGAGAATAAGGCCCATACATCACATGGACTCCACGCGCACCGTCAGAATGGATGATGTAGATACATACATCCATGTGGGGTCCACAAAACTTTAGATCTGACCCATCCTTTTGCTCATGCCATGAAAATGATATCTCAATATGGATGGACGCTTTGGATACAACGTATGCATCATGGTGGGGGCCGTACCTGGTGTGGCACGCCAGTTGATGGACAGTTGAGATGAAAAATAGTTGGATGGCATGGAATGAAACTCATACATTAGGGTGGGTTCCATGTGGATGGGGTGGATCTACACACATCACAAGGTGGGCCCCACCCTCACACGTGCAGTAAGTGTGGGGTGGGTCCATGCCTAAAAATGGACGACAGCAAGGTTGAAACACATATATCATGATGGTGTCCGTTGATCTGAATAGATGGTCGGCCAGGATGAAACACTTACATCACATGTGCACTCCACACATGCGGATGCACCACATACATCATGGTGGCCCACAGAAATTGGTGACGTTAAGCAGCTACAGCTGCTGGTGGGAGATGCTCCAGCCAATCCACTTCACACAGCAGGTGGGTTCCCACATGGGGCCCACCATAATACACACACACACACACACACACACACACACACACACACACACACACACACACACACACACACACACACACACACACACACACACACACACACACACACACACACATATATATATATATATATATATATATATATATTAATATAATCCAATTTTGGGCCTTAGACGACCTGGATGCAAATACATACGTTGAGGTGGTCTCCACCATCCAGATCACTGGATGGTGTGGATGTTAGACACGTATATCAAGGTAGGTCCCACTTGGGCCCCACCATAACGTTGATTTTCCATCCAATCTGTTATAAGGTAACAAAGACCTAAGTAAAGAGGAAAAGAAATTTCACATTGATCTAAAACTTCTGTCACCCAAAAAGGGGTTTCAATGGTAGACGTCCAATCCCATGTTGTTGGGTGGTGTGGACCACCTGAGTGCCGTGAACGGTTGATTTTTGGAATTTCTTAATAATTAAAGGGGGCCCATCAAATGAACGGTGTTGATGTTCAACACTCATCAAGGTGGGGCCTATGGTGGGGGCCCACTGACCCTACGTCCAAACATAGTAACAGACGCTTCTTACTGCAGCGTCCTCTGGATGCTAACAGCAACAGCGTCAGTTTTTTTTTTTATTTTTTATTTTTTTGAAGAACTTCATAGGTGGGGCCAACATAAGAAGGATCCAATCTGTTGGTTAGATTCTCAGGCTCAGGAAAGTTCAAATGAGTCCAATATTGGACATGTTCAAATGAGTCTAATATTGGACATGTTCTGATGCACATAACATCACGACGGCCCCTAATAATTTATCTCATTCAAAGTACTACTTTCTACAATAAGGCCCGCCAAAGGTTTAGTTCAGTTTAATTTTTTGGCTCAACGCCTAAAATGAGTTGGGAAGTAAGGTGGATGGTGTGGATCAGATACATACATAAAGGTAAGGTCCACGTGAGTGGGCCACCAAAATTTATGGATTAAGCTATCATTTTTCCCTCCAGCAGCGCCTGCTGCTAACGGTGAACATGCAACACATACCAAGTGGGCTCCACCGTCCTTTACTAGACGGTGGACAACATGGATGAAATACATATATCAGGTGGGGTCCACGTCAGTGTGGCCCACCTGTTTAGGATCAAGGCTGACATTTATTTTCCTTATGTCCAACCCTGCCTGAAAATGGGCTGCAAGTAGGATAGCAGTTTGGTCCATATGGGTGGATGACATGGATAAAATACATCAAGATGGGCCATGGAATATGGGAAAGAGAGAGAGAGAGAGAGAGAGAGAGAGAGAGAGAGAGAGATGTAGTGGAGGGACCCCGCCACTATGGGCCCCTCTTTGATCATACACATACATCAAAATGGGTCCCATCATAAATGGGCCTTCAATTCATCAAATCCAACTAAAAAAATCACCCACCTTTGATCTTCTTGGACTTCTTCTTCCATCAATGCATCCTAGAGCTCCGGGGGATGCATTTTAATGGTGGAGATGATCTTTGGGTGGTGGGATTGTGTGGTAGGGAGGTGTGTCTGTAAGACCCGTATCTTGGTCCGTACCTTTCCATAGACTTCCGCGGTCTTACCGGTCGAATTCCGGCAACCTTCGACCCTTAATCGATATCGACGCACGACCCTGATTCATATGCCGACAACCCGAGTCGACTCAACCCAAGACCACTACCATAGCCACCGCGCCGTCGTTGCAGTTCCGATGCCGCGACTCGCGCGCCAAGGCGATACCCTGGTCAAGAGATGTGGGCCAACGTTCGGTGCGAGAAAACGCCCCGCGTTGCGAAACCCAAGGGAATTTCTACAATGTGTCACATCAATCCCATCAATCAATCACCCATCAATCCATCACATGTCAAGTACATGTCAAGTACACATCAATTTCATCCCTTTTTCCAAGCAACCACAAAAGTCTCCCAAAACCATACCTCTCTTATACAAAAAGCCACAAAAGTCAAGCTTTTCTTACACCTCTCATACCTCTCTTACACAAAAGGCCACAAAAGTCAAGACCTTCTTACACAACCATCATTCATCCATCCATCCATCTCTCTACAACACTCTCTCTCTTTCTCATTTTCTCATCTCAATCCTAAGCAACAAAGCTCCATACGTATGGAACTTCTCCAAGCTTCCTAAACTCCAAGTGTGGCCCACCTCTTCACCCCATGATCTCCCCATCTCAACCTTCCATTCTTCATCTCATCCATTGAAGTTGAAGCTAAGGTGTCAAGGAATCCCTAGGAGCAAGAAGATCGGACGGTGGGTGCCTCTATAGGGTAGTTTCTCTTTTATTTTTATGATGGACCAAGTGAGACCCACCGATCAATGGTGTGGATCTCGCTTGGGACCCTAAGATGAGGTCAATGGCCCACTTGGATCATCATGATCATTCCATGATGGGGCCATTCTCCATGGACCCCATCATGATGTTTACTCGATTGCATTTGTGAGGTCATCTAGACAGTCCATATCGGTGGGAAATGGATCTCCACCGTTGATTTTCATTTTCGATGGTCCCATGTGCAACGGGATCTGTTTATTATATAGTTTCTTACAAGGGAGGGCTCATAGTGGCAGAGCCCTCCATCACAAGCGTGTCCCACTCTCCATGTCTCTCTCTCTCTTTTATTTCTTTTTATTTTATTTTATTTTATTTTATGTGATAAGGTTGTGTGGCCCACCTGAATGGACCCCACCTTGAGATTTATTTTGTTCAAGTTGTTATTCAAGTGGGGCCCACCTCATATGTTGTACCCACGTCACCCATCAGTGGTGGCCCACTTCATCAGGGCCCACCACAATGTACCTTGCAAAGAAAAAAAAAAAAGAAAACCAGACCATCCAGCGTCGTCCCTGTACAAAAAAAGAAAAGAAAACGAGAAGCCTTTGGGGTGGTCCCCTTGTGTAGGCCCCACCTTGATGTATATATTCGATCAAAGCCGTCCATCCTCTTAACCACATCGTTTTAACCGTCGAGTAAAAGAATGGGACTGATCTGAATATCTTGTGGGCCATAGCATGGGAAACATTGGCGGTTACCATTGAGAAATTTTTTGGTGTTTCTATTCACCCAAAAAATTCGAACTTCGGACTCTTTTTGTCTGTTGCGAGCTGTAGAACACTATGGCTGGAGTGAATTTCCAGGTAGTGGGCCACACACATGATTTTTGGCAAAAAAATAAAAATTAAAGGAGAGAGAGAGGAAGAGTGAGGTAGCAAGATGCTGCTGCTGTCAGGCCAGCGCAGGCAGCACCTGCGCTATTGCAGGCGGCGGGTGGACGGTGTGGACCCACGGCCACCAGTCGTGGGCCCCACCTTGATTCGTATATGCCATCTAAACCGTCCATGAGGTGGGTCCCATCCTCAGGTGGGCCTCCTCCAAGTTTCAGCTGATTTCGAAACTCAGGTGGCCCGCACCACAGGAAACAGTGAATTGAACATCTACCATTGAAAGCTCCTTCTGGGCCCACAGAAGTTTCAGATCAATCTGAAATTTAGGTTTTCACTCCATTCAGGTCTAAATGACCTTATGAACGGGTTGGATGTCATCTAAACATTACAGTGGGCCCCACATGGGACCCACAATGATGTATATGTTTTAAGTCCACCGTCCAGTGGACGGTGGCACCCACCTTGATGTTGTACTGCCTCCACCGTCCAGCGGACGGTGGAGCCCTCCGTGATGCATGTGTCATCCCCACGTGGGACCCGCCATGATGCATGTGATGCATCCAGACCGTCCATCTGCTTGGTGAAATCATTTTAATTCATGAGTGGCTGATTGGGTGTGCCACTCATGTATGAGTTAGGCCTATTTGTTTTATAATAAGCCTATGGGCTAGGCCCATTTGAATTACAAAAGGGTCTATGGGTTAGGCCCATTTGATTTATGAAAGGCCTATGGGTTAGGCCCATTTGATTCATATAAGGCCTATGGGTTTAGGCCCACTTGATATGTTCCAAGTCCATAGGACTAGGCCCTTTTGATATATTCCAAGGCCCATGAAATTGGACCCATTTGATGCATTTTTAAAGCCCATGGAAGTGGGCCCATTTGATATATGTAAGGCCTAGGGGTTTAGGCCCACTTTGATATGCATACAAGGCCTAAGGGTTAAGGCCCATTTGGCGTACATATGGGGTTCAATTGGTGTGGCCCATTCGTTACCTTCAAGACCCATGAGTTAAGCTAATTTGATGTAATCCAAGGCCCACGGGTTTTGATCCATTGCAATGCACATAAGACCCATTGGTGTGACCCATTTATGTGGACCATCTGATGAATAAAAGGCCCATAAGATATGGCCCATTTGATATATATGTAAGGCCCAATGGGATGAACCTACGGTCCATTGCAATGTGTAATTTCCATACAGTCTATCTAGCATTGTTTACAAAAATTGTGCCTTGGGAGCAATGTTGGTTTGATGTCCACATTGCGAGTGTAATGTTGGTTAGATGTCCACATTACGACCCTCCTTAGGGCCCATTACTGGGCCGTACTTGTTGTGTATAGGCCGTCTAGGCCCATCAGCGTTGTAAGAATGGTTCATCACTCATTTTCATGTTTAGTATAGTTTCATGACTCATGATCATACGCATCATATGTATGCTTGATATGAGGATTGACTGATCATAGCATATGCCTTCGGACAGGTTGTTTATGGGCTCCTGGTTAGGCGGTGTTTCCCTACATGAGCGTACGATATGCGCAGTATTTGTTGCATGACTGGATAGCGTGATTCATGCATTTCACATTTGTGTGACATGGTTATTGTACGCCCTAGCGACATCAGGGCCGTAGCCTCCACAGACGCATCGTGGTTGGCAGGATTGAATATCGAAAATATTGTTCTACATGGGGTGCTATTGATATCCCTGGGTGAAAGTCCTTAAACCCTTATGGTACCAAGAGGTTTCTCCAACGTCTAGAACGAGTGGGTAGATGAGCGTTGAGTGTCGATTACCAGACGGTTACGCTCTCCACTGTGTCGTGGTCGGTTGGAAGGGGGTGCGGCCTTACCTGCCCGAGAGTAGGGGGCAATGCTAGGCTGAGTTTGACCAGCTCGAGAAATGGGTCCGCTATCGACGAGTCATGCCCGATATTGGCAGACGGATAGTGTGGTCTCTTCCACTTACCTTATTGCACGCGATGTGGCGGCAATCTGGTTTAGAGTGTACTAGACCCCGGTGATATCCCATATTTGAGCTGTATTGATGTGTGGACATAGATGAGGATCTGTATGCTTGAGCTGCATTGCACATCGCATGGCCTTGAGATGGTCGATACCATTCATGTCTTGCATTGCATAGCCTTGGTACGGCTCATGATATTATGGTTCCATCTGCATATTCCGCATTACTCTAACATTGTATGTTCATATTACTACCTTGCGCACACACTTTCACCACCCTCTAAGCTTTCTATAAGCTTATGCACGACCGTTGCGTGCAGGTGATGTTGGTTCGCAGCAGCGCTGAGGCAGGAGCACGTTGCAGATCGTTTTGGAGTTTTTATTCTTTACCATTGTATTTCCCTTTATGCTCATTGTACTTGTAAAGTTTTTTATCATAGTGAAAATGTAATGGAGTTCTTGATTGTTGTTTGTGGGTTATGTCATTGGTTATGCTTATTACGAATCAAACTAACGTTGAAAATCCTCCTCGTAGCATCCCAGGATCGGAACCTGGCGAATGGGCGCTAGGAGCCGAGACTGGGGTTCTACGGAGGGTGTCGGCGCCGGATTCGGTGATCGGGAATTTTATGAGCCCATTTTCTGGGTTTGGAGCGTGACAGTGTCACACCTAGCTTTCTCCTCTCCCTTAGACATGGGTTGCTCTCATGGAGCTTGGGAGAAAAATGAGAGAGAGATGAGAGCAAAAGAGAGGTGATGTGAGTGACGAAGTGATGGGGAGAGGGATGGGTGAAGTGATGTAAGGGTTAACTTTGGGGTAGCTTGTGTAAGAGAGAGGTAAGGGGAGGGTATGAGTTGCTTATGCTTGAATGAGGTGATTAATTGATTGATTCAATGATTGATTTATGGGACATGTTGTAGAGATTCTCTTGCAATTGCAAACGTGAGCTATTTTTCTTAAACTGGACGCGTGCTTACATCTCCTGGTCAGGGTATCGAATCGATATGCAAGACGCGGCGTTGGAACCGCGGTGACGGTGTGGTCGCAATGGTACAAGTCTCAGATTAAGCTGACTCAAATCTACGGGATACGACTTAAGGTTATGCGCAAATATTGATTATAGGTCGCAAGTTGCCGAAATTCGACGGGAAGGATCTCGGTAGTTGATGGAACAGTACGGACTAGGATATGGGCATTACATCTCTAGTAGCAAAACCATCTGAAATTGAGAAGCGATTGCTCACTAGATATTTATGCAATATAAATGTTGAATGGAATATTGCTAGAATTGTGCTTGCCTCCAAGTTTTTGTTACCCAGATACAGAATCCTTCATAGGATTTTCATTTCAAATGTTTATCCTCGTTCTGGTAATAAAATCGAACTTACTACATTCATGGTTCATATTCTTCATTCCATCATTTCTGGAACATCTATATGTCTTCCTTCTCTATTTTGTCATTGCATCATTCAATTCCGTCTCTATCCTAGACATAGTGACATTCCCTTTGCTTATCTTATGACTGTGTTGGCCACCCATAGTTTAGTGGTTATGCCTGTTAGAGAAGCTCAGATTCACCACTTAGCCTTTAACAACTCCAATATTAACAAGATGAATTTAAAGTTGGCCCCAGGCCAAGTTAATGTGGGTGCTGGTGGAGCTAGTGCTGCAAATGAAGAGGAGGGTGATTTGTCTCCAGATGACATCAATATGGATGATATTTTTGATGTAATTGAATCCGATTCAGCAGATGATCCTGATTATCAGCCATCTAACTTTGATGCGCATTTGCGCTCTCTTGATGAGAAGGTTGAAAATATCAATGTCCCATGACTTGCAATTTAAATATATATGCAAGTATCTGAAGCGCATTAACAAGGGACTTCATGAGATTGATCCTACCATACCTGCTCCTTCATCGGGTTCAAATTACTATTTGATTATGTGATTTGTAATAACTTTTAAGATACTTGACTTTTTCTTGTTTTATGGGCTTGGACATGCTTGAACATGCTTTCTTATGGTTTTAGTTACTTACTAATCTTGATCTTATATGCATTTATTTTTCATTACTCTTTTATTTACTTCCTTATTTATCTACTCCCATGATTATTTATTAGTTCTTTCCTTTGTCATGTTGTGACAAAAAGGGAGAGAATTTTACCATGCTTGTGATATTTGGAATTGTGGATAGGTCACATTGTGGATAGGTCACATTTTTCTGTGATGGTAAGGGGGAGTAAGTAAGGGGGAGATTATTGATGAGTAACCAGTGCATAATTCTTTCTTCTGCATATATGGTGCATGATTCTTTATTGTGCGTGTAATGCTTATCTTATTTTAATGAAGTGTGTTTTGTCACAAATTTGACAAAGGGGGAGATTGTAAGTGCTATGTTTTCTAGCTCCTATAATTGTCAAATTTTATAGTGCAAAAATATCTTGAAATCTGTGTCTTGGGTAGCTCATCTACATAGTCAAGACTGTGCATCTCATGTATAAGAACAAAGGTCTTTACCTCAAGAACTTCAAATGCAAGATCAAGAGATATATATGTTCAAGTACAACACCATGTGATAGTTCACTCTTTCAAGCTTTAATTGTTCAAGGTTTCAAAGTTACATCTAAGTCAAGACAATAGTCTTTACATTGAACCTCAAAGCTCAAGATGAAATATAAGTCAAGTACTTCAATTTCATGCTTCAAAAAGTCTCAAGTTCAAGCTTCATCATATGTCAAGATATCAAGCTTCGTGAACTTCAAAGAACAACTATCAACTAAAGCAAAAGAAGATTCAATGTTCATATATCACTTATATGGTATGAATGACCCTAGATTGACCATAGGATAGGTCATTTTGAATACATAATTTAATTGGGTCACTTTAAAAGTGCATAATTTATTTTTCGACTAGTCTTAGAATATGTTTGACTAGTCCTAATACTAGCTCGACCAGTCCAGTAGGCTCGACTCAAAGTCTAACAACTAAAATGAGTCCCACACAACCAGTCATGGACAGGACTCGACCGATCGTGGAGGCCACTCGACCGGTCGAGCAGGCCCTTCGACCAGTTGTGGAACGGCTTGATCTTATCGCGTCCAAATTTTTCAAAAGTTTATTGGTCCTTCGACCAGTCGAGATGTCCTCTGGGCCAGTCGAAGGAACAATTTCTACACTTATAAATAGAGCATGATTCTCTGAGAGATAAGTTAGTGATATTCTTAAGCTATTTAATGCTTATTTTATATTCTCTTTAATTGTCTTTTTACGTTTGATTTCGTATTCTACATTCCAATCTTATTTGAAGAAGGAATTGAAGTTTTTCCATTTCTTGGAATCAAAATCAAATCAAGCTAACCCAAGGTAATTTAATCTAAAATCAATTTAGAACTTAAAACCATTTCATAAGTGAGTGTGAACATTGAACTTCTACTCTGAATTTGTTCTACCGGGTTACATCAAAAGGAGAATATCCAAAAAAGTATTTTACATTTGTGTAAATATTTTTTTTTAGTTTCTTTGAGATTGTGCCAGAAAAATCTCTTTCTTTTGGTTTGTCTGAGATGATCCAAAAAACTCAGAGTGTGGGATTTTTTGAATTGTGTAAGCCCTCTTGAAAGACACAATTGCAAGGGTTTTAGGTGAAACTTGAAAAACCTATTTCATAGTGAACAATAATATCCATTGTGTAAGGATATTAGGAGTGGAGTAGTTGTGTGGCTATTTTTCTAAGCAGTTGGTGTACACACAAGAGAACCACTATAACTTCTGGTCTTGTGGTGATTATTTGCTTGTAACATTGTGTGGATGTTGTAATTTCTCTTTATGCATTTGTGGAGAATGTTGTAATTTTTTTTATGCAAGTGTGGGAATGTTGTAATAGCTTAGTTTCTTTCTTTGTCATTTTGTTCTTTATTCCTTTGTATTGGTTTGAGATTTTGATACACAGACCGTTCTAAAAATCAGGTTGTCCTACCATAAGCCATTAGTTTTTTTATATAAGGTTGTCCTTAGAATAACATCGGTATCAACCTCTTAATGCGTGTACAATTGAGGTTGTTATTCATTTCTACATTGTGATATTGTTTAATTTCTCTCTTTATTTATATTTATTTAAATTCTGCATTTAATTTGTAATTTAGCATAGTCTTATTCACCCCCCCCCCCCCCCCCCCCCTAGGACTCTTAGCTCGGCCTTTTCAGTGGTATGGCCTAATGTAATGTATTAATAGCCCATTGATGAGGCCTAATGTGATGTATTTATGGCTCATTTAATGAGGTCCGATGTAATGTATATGTGGCCCATGTGATGCGGTCTACTTGAGGTATATGAGGCCCAAGTGATGAGGCCTACTGTGATGTATATGTGGCCTTGCGTGAGGTCCAATGTGATGTATATGAGGCCCATGTGGTGAGCCCAATGTGATATATATGTAGCCTCAGGTATATGAGGCCTAAGTGATGAAGCCTACTGTGATGTATATGTGGCCTTGTGTGAGGTCCAATGTGATGTATATGAGGCCCATGTGGTGAGGCCCAATGTGATATATATGTGGCCTTGTGTGAGGCCCAATGTGATGAATATGCGACCCATGTATAAGAGCCATTGTGATGTATAAGCGGCCCATATATAAGACTCATTATGATGTATGTGAGACCCATTATATGTTTAAGCGTCCATTGTATGTGTGAGGCCCAAGTGTAATGTATGATTCCACCATGATGTATATGTAGCCCATCCATTTTCTAGCTAGTATAAGGGTCATGGACTCCATTCTAGTTAAATTCTAAGTTCCAAATGGGCCACATCTTGGGAGCAATGACGGTTAAATGTCCACCTTGTAAATGGTGGTTAAATGTCTGCCGTTGGAAACCATCCTAAGGCCCACCATGAAGCCCATCTCCCCATCCTCTCTTTTACCCCAACCTTGAGTAGAGTCTCATCATAATGTATGTGTTATTTATACAGTGTTCATCCATTGTAACACCCCGGATTTTTGCCAACCTGGGATTAGACGTCCTTAGGCAATTGGTCGACCATAACACCTTGGTAACCTCTCAGAACCCGATTCCAAAGCCAAGAAATCGTTTAGAATGAAATTCTTTAGAAATTTAACGTGAATTAGCCAGCGCTACGTTAGATTGGCTATGAAATTAGCACTGATCGCTTTAAATACGATCTGTAAGACCCAAAACCTCTAGAATCGTTGACGCTACGTTACCCTAAAATCAACGATCAAACTCTAAACCCGTTTGCCCTTAGGAACCCTTTGAAACTTTGTATTGGATCTAGACCGCGCATCGAGAGTCCGATATCTACAATCTTAAACCATTACGATCGCCTTGTTGGACTTGATAATCGTTTCAAAAATTAAGCCCAACTGATGTTCTGAGGCTATTTCATTGAGCCTAGAGCAAGGAGTGTGAGAAAGAGTGAAATTCATTAAAAATTAAATGTGATTTAAATAAATCTGGCACGTTTCACTTACGGGTGAAGTATAAGCATTCAGACCATCAGAATCTGACCCAAATACACCCTCGGATCAGGGAACATTTCTCACTCAGGTCAGTGTACTTGGAATCCTCGATCGAGTCTCCGTGACCGCTGAACTAAAACTGGTCCGCCACGTACTATCTGGGAACTCTACCGGACTGAAAACTTGGTGTGAGATGGATCCAGTATCCATGAGCTTAAGTCCAACCGCATTCGGCCAGGGGACCTCCCGAAATACTCTTTTGGATCGAAAAAGACCCGATTTGGTTATAACCCAAGTATACCTTGACTTAAGGTCTGTTTTGGTTATGTTTGAGCTTATAAAAGGAGCTTAAACCCTTAGCTTTCTAACCCATACGAATTTGGAGAAAACCCTAGGAGAGAGAAGAGAGAAAAAAGAGAGAAAGTGAGGGAGAAGCTGGTGATTTCTCCTCGGATTCTTCCCTGCTGCTCCACGTGCCAAAGCCACCTACCTGCATCGTTATTCCGGCGAATCTGGTTTCGTTCTAGGTAAGAAAACCCTAGCCTTAACCTATTTTAGGGATTCTATCAATACAAGTAGCGAAGTAGCTATGTATCTTGTGAATTAGGTCGTCATATCGCCGTTGACGAAGCGTAGACTTCCTATTCGATTCGTTACACTTCTACGGCGAAAGATGCGGATTTTAGATTCTTAGATTACCTGTTTTCAAAGCTTTCAATTCCGTTTAATGGTAGATTGCTGATGAGGATGCTATTTGACATGTACAACATGCTGTCCGTTTTTCATTCCGTATTCGTACGAAGAATATGAGATTTAGGGTATTTTAGGTATTTGTAGGAAATACTGTATACGTACGTATTTTTTCGATATGATTGCCATGGGTATTTACCATGTATTTATACTAGTTATGGATGTATGATCTGTTTGGCGAAGAGATTCGCCCTAATGCACATATTGGCCGACATATGCTATGTAGACTAATGTGTGTAGACTAAGTGTTTGTTGAAATGCCTAAATCAATATGATTTACGCCTACCATAAGTTTTGAATGTAAGAACATGATTGTGTGTACTAGACAACTCCTTGATATAAGGATCTGTCATATTATATGTTGAAATCAACATATGTCAAGTACGTTGGAATTGTGTGGACTAAGTGTTTGTATAAATGTCTGTATTAGTAAGTATTGAGTAAGTGGTGTTGTAGATTAGCGTTGAGAATGGATTCTCAACTAATTTGATAATGCACATGATTTCCTCCATACTTGTTGTACTTGAATTGGTTACCTTATGTGTGAAATACTCGTGTTTCGTTAACTGCTTATGATGTATGTTCCAACATGCTGATAACATGCTGAAATTTCTTGTATTTCAATTCTGTCTCTCTCATATGATTACTGTTTCACATTACATGTGCTTGGGGCTATACTCTAGTCCAGGCAGTCGGCAACAGTTTAGAATTCGTGATTGGATTCTATTCGCCACGAAGGATGTGTATGAGAACCCGAGTCGTACTAGAGTCGTCGGCAGTGGTCAGGCCACACGAAGTGCTTGTGCACTTCATGTCGGTCGATTCAACGTGCGCTCATGCTAGTCGGACTCATCAAGTAACCCGACTGACCATTGTATGTTCACCTTGTATTCGTCATAACTGCTTGAACCTAGGGTACTAAACTTACCATTGAAAAGCCCCTCTAACCTTAGTACCTCGATCCCCTAAGACTCATGAGCCAGGCATGGTGGTATGGGACACCGTGGTCGAGCTGTCGGCCTACGCTGGGGCCACAAACCTCCCCGTAGTGACCATTGAGCACCCTAATGTGAGCAGATTATAGTGGTATGGGACACTATATTCTTATTTTTAGCCTACATTGATAAGGTGATGGAGGAGTGGAGCAACGAGTGGGAGCAACAGCCCTGGCAGCCCTTTGTAGTGACCTTGAGTTTATCCTGACACCGTATGGGGACGACGAGTCCTGATGCAGTCTTAAGGATATAAACTAGGCCTGTATTGATAAGGTGATGAGGGAGCGGTGCAATGAGTGCGTGCAACAGCCCTGGCAGCCCTTGCAGCGACCTAGAAATATATCATCGTATGAGATTACTAGGAGTGACGATCCTAGATAGGATCATTGTTTAGGTATTGATATAAGGGAGGTACCTTAGTTTCCCAATACTGCTGTATGAATGGACTAATAACAACTCAGTAATCATTATCCATATCGCACTGCATGTGCCTGGAAGATGTGGAGCACTGAGGAACGCAAGCATGCCGCGGATGCAGATGGTGCCACATGAGGGAGTATGTCGGTGAGGGCATCCATCATGTCATTTTATCCATGCATTAATCACAGTATTTAGGATGTTTATTTTGTTTGCTTTATCATTATCGCATGATGGATTTGATAACATGTTAATCTTTATTCTATGATTCAACTAAGTTAGCTACTCATTCCCACGTTACGGGATGGTGTTCCGGACACCCACCAGTCTCTATTTTAGTTTCAGATGAGGGCGCTGCTTGTGGAGCGGAACTGGACTTATATGATGCTGAGGAGGACTTCTCCTCCGTGTTTTGATCGACGGGATTACAGGGAGGTTGATTAGATACCTTGACACTTGTCATTTATATTTTTGGAGCACTCATGTATATTCTTTTCTTTCTATTTTTGGAGTATACATGTATATGTTTAACCTGGTAACATGTTCACACTCTGGAGACTTACAATCAATTATCTATTTTACGTATTATCACAGTCTTCCGCTTGCTAATTTAACTGTCTCTGAAGTATGATATGCCATTTTGGCTTAATCCACCTCATGTTTTATGCACTATTAAAGCCGACATTCATCTATCATTGAAAATGTTGCATAAGTGATGTTCTGGAACTCGGGAGTTGGGTTTCTACCCGACCCCCGATTTTTAGGGCGTTACAGATTGTATCAGAGCATGATTTGGATTAAACCGGACCTGAGTTATGGTAACACAACACACAATGATGCACTCTGACTTAGGAAGGAGGCGATGAAAACCTATAAATCACATTAGAATCCCAAGTTTCGCCGACAGGTGAGACTATAAGATAATTTAGGCCATAACATGTCTTCGGTCGCGTGAAGCGACTTAGGTCGTTAGTCGATGGGTTTGAGACATTCCCTGAAGAATTCCAAACCTAAAAATGGGTGTCCTTGGGTTGTGGGGCAACCACAACACCTTACGCTCAATCTCAAGGCCTAAAACCCCTTTTTATCCAATTCCTTCAAAATCTCTCCTTCCACCACCCCATTCTTCAACTTTTTCTAAGTCCTTTCATACGACACACAAATCCTAATGTATAAATGATGGAGAATCATCCTTAAACAAAAATTTACTATAAATAGTAAATATATGTATGAATTGGACTTTTGACCATTCCAATTATGGAATCTCATAGAATGAATGGATTATTTGGATATATTAGTGTCTCCTACCTCAAAATCATATGCTACATGATGCATAAAATCATTTCGATTTACGAATTGACCCCAAAACACCTCAAACGGAGTCGTGGGCCCACCCACGCTAATCCAGAATGATCTAGGGTGGGAACCACATATTTTTGGGACCCCTAGGGCAGGGGCACCTAGCCCAGATGGCTGGGCATCGCCGGTTTGCAAGTTGACCGACGAAGGCCTCGCCGTACAGTGGGCCCCACTCAGGCCGGGCTTCGGGCCGACTGAGTTTAGGGTGTTGTATGGCCCCCCTGGTATGTGGGCCGCACCTTAAAACCCTTCCAAACTCCTACCTCCTTCACAAAATGCACCTCCAAGCTATCCCTTTCTCACATTTTTGCTATTTTTTCCTCTAAAACCCCACTTCCAATCACTCTCATCGCTGTCTTCTGCCTCAACCCACGCCCCTCCATCGTCTGCAGTGGTACCCATTCCCCTCTTTCTCCATTCTCTCACGTTGGAGCTCTCCCATCCTCCATTTGAAGATCAAATTGTGTGAGCTTCTAACCCAACCCATTTCACTCTTTTCCTTTGCAACCCCAGCCTTTTGGGGCCCGTTTCCCTCATCTATCAGACCTAGATTCGTGGCAGGCCAATAGGTCAGCCTATTTTCTTCATTTCCTTCACTTTTCATGGCTCATTTGAGCTCTTAAGCTCTCATTTGAGCCTTAAACTTATGGAAACCTACTTACCCATCCCATTTCTCCACTTCCTTCACTTGAGGAGTATTGAGAATACATGGTCGATAGAGCTCTAATGGGCAACAGACAGTATTCAACTAGACAGTATTAAAGAAGGTAAGTCGGGACCATGGTAGAAGTCCTTTGGTAGAATTAAGCATCTATGCCATTGTCCTGTAGATTGTTTGAATACCGTTTTAAGGATTTTTATGTTTAGTTGTTGATGGGTCTAGTGATGTCATAGGTAAAAAATGTGTTGTGCTTAGTGGTTTGGGCTTAGCATAGCCACAGTCGTCTCTGTCATAATGCATGTGGAATTTTATTCCATGTATTGTGGTAAATTTTGTTAAATGAAGTGCATGTCATTTCGTTCGCTGTAAGGTATTGTCCCTAGATTGATTATTTCCTATGGTTTTCACTATCATGATTGGAATGTATACAATTAAAAGTAAATCCCAGGATTAAGCTTACAAATAAATTTTTATCCCACCCCACCCTCGTACCAAGCATGCCACTCCCAATCCCGACATGGGATTAGTAACGCGGTCCCAGTTAACACAACTTGAGACCACTGGCCATATAGGCCCTTGGCGTTTTGGACCTAGAGTTAGTACTCCTAGATTTAAAAGATCAGACGATATAGGAAATCCAATTCTATTTAAACAATCTTGACCCTAAGCGATAGAACAATTCCCTATATTAGAAATGGTATGAAACCATTTAACGAATAAGCTTAGGCTTTGGATTATAACTAGTGAATTACAGACTAGTCTACTAGTTACCTTATGTATTGTAGAGCCTGTATATGTTAAGGAATAGTAGGTTAGATTTGGTTGGAGTAGAACCTCATTCCTTCGATAGATCCCCTTAATACTTATAGACTTCTGTTATAAAACTTAAAACCATTCACTCTCAGAAAAAACTTATAAATCCCTCAGATTGAACTTAGAATAAACTAGCACGCCCCTTAGAATTGCCTTCCCAAAGACTTATTGCATTCGGAAACACAGAGTAAAGGAACTGTATATGTAAGCGATGTATTCGTGATTTGAATCGATTTCTTAATCCTAGTAGTTACCAATGAATCCAATGCTCTGATCAAGCAGAAGATCGGCATCAACTCGGATTAAGAAGTTTTCTATCCTGATTAGACAGAAGGTTCAATGTATCCGGCTTAAACCCACTACACAACTTTTTTTCCGTGTAGGCCCGACCACGTACAACCAAAAGTTATTGCTTTACCTTTGAGAAATGTTGAGGACATACAGCTAATAGAGATTAGACCTCTTGCCACAAACTCACATCCGTCTTTGAAATCAACCACAACATCCATCACTTCAGCTTTTTTCTACAACCATAGGTACCAATGCCATAGAACGCATTGTTAGAAAAGGAAGACCAATGTAGTGAGAGGTTATTTCCCATTTCATGTTAAAGATAGGCCCTAAGTTACACGTCATTTCGATATACCGATCGAGACATAGATTCTTAAGCCTTAAGTAGAACTAAGTTTTGAGGGGGGTAGAACGTATTGAGCCCAATCTACTTAGGATTATCTAATACAACCGTTGGATCAAAGTAGCACAGAGGAAGCGTGGTTGGCCTCTTTTCCACTGGCCCAGGATCGAAACAGTTGAATTAGGTTATACGTAAGGTTAGCTCATTAAATAAGATTTGAACCTTCCTTAGAACGTCAATACAAAAGTCTCTTTAAGTACTCATTACCCTTAGCCAATTTCGGGGATGAAATTTTATTTTAAGGGGGGTAGATTGTAATACTCCAGATTTTTGCCAACCTGGGATTAGATGTCCTTAGGCAATGGGTCAACCATAACACCTTGGTAACCTCTTAGAACCCAATTCCAAAGCCAAGAAATCGTTTAGAATGAAATTCTTTAGAAATTTAACGTGAATTAGCTAGCGCTATGTTAAATTAGCTGTGAAATTAGCACTGATCGCTTTAAATACGATCTCTAAGACCTAAAACCTCTAGAATCGTTGACGCTACGTTACCCTAAAATCTAGGATCAAACTCTAAACCCGTTTGCCCTCAGGAACCCTTTGAAACTTTGTATTGGATCTAGACCGCGCGTCGACAGTTCGATATCTACAATCTTAGACCATTACGACCGCCTTGTTGGACTTGATAATCGTTTCAAAAATCAAGCCCAACTGATGTTCTGAGGCTATTTCATTGAGCCTGAAACAGGGAGTGTGAGAAAGAGTGAAATTCATTAAAAATTAAATGTGATTTAAATAAATTTGGCACATTTCTCTTGCGGGTTAAGTATAAGCATTCAGACCATCAGAATCTGACTCAAATACACCCTCGGATCAGGGAACATTTCTCACTCAGGTCAGTGTACTTGGAATCCTCGATCGAGTCTCCGCGACCGCTGAACTGAAATTGGTCCGCCACGTGCGATTTGAGAACTCTATAAGACTGAAAACTTAGTGTGAGCTGGATCCAGTATCCATGAGCTTAAGTCTGACTGCATTCAGCCTGGAGACCTCCCAAAATGCTCTTTTGGATCGAAAAAGACCCGATTTGGCTAGAACCCAAGTATACCTTGACTTAAGGTCTGTTTTGGTTATGTTTGGGCTTATAAAAGGAGCTTAAACCCTTAGCTTTCTAACCCATACGAATTTGGGAAAAACCCTAGGAGAGAGAAGAGAGAAAAAAGAGAGAAAGTGAGGGAGAAGCTGGTGACTTCTCCTCGGATTCTTCCCTGCTACTCCACGTGCCAAAGCGACCTACCTGCATCGTTATTCCAGCGATTCTGGTTTCGTTCTAGGTAAGAAAACCCTAGCCTTAACCTATTTTAGGGATTCTATCAATACAAGTAGCGAAGTAGCTGATGTATCATGTGAATTAGGTCATCATATCGCCGTTGACGAAGCGTAGACTTCCTATTCAATTCGTTACACATCTATGACGAAAGGTGCAGATTTTAGACGCTTAGATTACCTATTTTCAAAGCTTTCAATTCCGTTTAATGGTAGATTGCTGATGAGGATGCTATTTGACATGTACAACATGCTGTCCGTTTTTCATTCCGTATATGTACGAAGAATATGAGATTTAGGATATTTTAGGTATTTGTAGGAAATACTGTATACGTACGTATTTTTCCGATATGATTTCCATGGGTATTTGCCGTGTATTTATACTAGTTATGGATGTATGATCTGTTTGGCGAAGAGATTCGCCCTAATGCACATATTGGCCGACATATGCTATGTAGACTAATGTGTGTAGACTAATTGTTTGTTGAAATGCCTAAATCAATATGATTTATGCCTGCCATAAGTTTTGAATGTAAGAACATGATACTGTGTACTAGACAGCTCCTTGATATAAGGATCTGTCATATTATATGTTGAAATCAACATACGTCAAGTACGTTGGAATTGTGTGGACTAAATGTTTGTATAAATGTCTGTATTAGTAAGTATTGAGTAAGTGGTTTTGTAGATTAGCATTGAGAATGGAATCTCAACTAATTTGATGATGCACATGATTTCCTCCATACTTGTTGTACTTGAATTGGTTACCTTATGTGTGAAATACTCATGCTTGGTTAACTGCTTATGATATATGTTACAACATGCTGATAACATGCTGGAATTTCTTGTATTTCAATTCTGCCTCTCTCATATGATTACTGTTTCACATTACATGTGCTTGGGGCTATACTCTAGTCCAGGCAGTCGGCAACAGTTTAGAATTCGTGGTTGGATTCTATTCGCCATGAAGGATGTGTATGACGAACCCGAGTCGTACTAGAGTTGTCGGCAGTGGTCAGGCCACACGAAGTGCTTGTGCACTTCATGTCGGTCGATTTAACGTGCGCTCGTGCTAGTCGGACTCATCAAGTAATCCGACTGACCATTGTATGTTTACCTTATATTCATCATAAATGCTTGAACCTAGGGTACTAAACTTACCATTGAAAAGCCCCTCTAACGTTGGTTCCTCGATCCCCTAAGACTCATGAGCTAGGCATGGTGGTATGGGACACCGTGGTCGAGCTGTCGGCCTACGCTGAGGCCATAAACCTCCCCGTAGTGACCAGTGAGCACCCTACTGTGAGCAGATTATAGTGGTATGGGACACTATATTCTTATTTTCGGCCTACATTGATAAGGTGATGGGGGAGTGGAGCAACGAGTGCGAGCAACAGCCCTGGCAGCCCTTTGTAGTGACCTTGAGTTTATCCTGACACCGCATGGGGGCGACGAGTCCTGATGCAGTCTTAAGGATATAAACTAGGCCTGTATTGATAAGGTGATGGGAGAGCAGTGCAACGAGTGCATGCAACAGCCCTGACAGCCCTTGCAGCGACCTAGAAATATATTATCGTATGAGATTACTAGGAGTGACGATCCTAGATAGGATCATTGTTTGGGTATTGATATAAGGGAGGTACCTTAGTTTCCCAATACTGCTGTATGAATGGACTAATAACAACTCGGTAATCATTATCCATATCGCACTGCATGTGCCTAGAAGATGTGGAGTACTGAGGAACGCAAGCATGCCGCGGACGTAGATGGTGTCACATGAGGGATTATGTCGGTGAGGGCATCCATCATGTCATTTCATCCATGCATTAATCACAGTATTTAGGATGTTTATTTTATTTGCTTTATCATTATCGCGTGATGGATTTGATAACATGTTAATCTTTATTCTATGATTTCACTGAGTTAGCTACTCACTCCCACATTACGGGATTGTGTTCCGGAAACCCACCATTCACTATTTTAGTTTCAGATGAGGGCGCTGCTTGTGGAGTGGAGCTGAACTTGTATGATGCTGAGGAGAACTTCTCCTCTGTGTTTTGATCGACGGGATTACAGGGTGGTTGATTAGACGCCTTGACACTTATCATTTATATTTTTGGAGCACTCATGTATATTCTTTTCTTTCCATTTTTGGAGTATACATGTATATGTTTAACCTGGTAACATGTTCACACTCTGGAAACTTACAATCAATTATCTATTTTACGTATTATCACAGTCTTCCGTTTGCTAATTTAACTGTCTCTGGAGTATGATATGCTGTTTTGGCTTAATCCACCTCATGTTTTATGCACTTTTAAAGCCGACATTCATCTATCATTGAAAATGTTGCATAGGTGATGTTCTAGAACTCGGGAGTTGGGTTTCTACCCGACCCCCAATTTTTGGGGCGTTACATCCATTCTTTCATATCTCATAGGGCCATGAACCCCCTTGAGAGTCATGTCCAAATCCCTAATGGACTGCATCATAGGAATAGTGGTGGTTAAACATCCACTATTGAAAACCATTCCTTGTAGGGCCCATTGTGATACCCAATTTTCAACCCATCTTTCTTTATTGGGCTACCCCAAATCACTGGGTCCCATTGATGCTAGTGATACCCATCCTTCCCTTGTTGGGCTATCCCAAACTGTTAGGCACCTATTTGATATTGATGCTTTCCACCATACCCTGTATGACCACCCAAGCCTTAGAGCCCATCTTGTGTTCATGTCGGGCCTTCCATATGGAATGTGGCCCACCTAGATGCATATTTTTGTCCAAGCTTAGTAACCCAAACCTAAGGCCCCACTTAGATGATGAGCAGGACTATTTATAGGGTTACATAGCCCTGGATGTGTGGATCCTACCAAGGCCCACCTTATATTCGTATTAGGCCCTCATAGGAAAGCCCAGTTGTTCATGATAAAGAGAGTAAGGAAGCCCACTTCTTGTATACCCGCTTAACTCACCCCATGAGATGTATCCTACCTTGTAATCAATTGTTAGGACCTCGTGTTATATATGTATGTATCATCCCCACTATCCATTTACCTTCTTAGGATGAGCGTGAGGCCTATCTTTAACATTAGTACATAATCATCACCTCCCTTGCCGTAGATGGAATAATATGCGGGACCAGATTTAGTATATCCACTGTGTAGAGCCTATCTCGATTTATGTGTTAGATCCAATATTTCTCTGTGGACTCTGCCTTAAGATATATGATATTCTAGTACCTTAAATAGGTTAGGATATTTTATTATGGACCATTCCATATAGACTTCTACATGTCTAGTAGGGCATATCGTTCAGCCCCTACTCTCGTAAGTGACATACCGATTAAGATCGATCATCGCCTGTTATATCTGATAATTATGCTAGTATACTTAGCCTAGTAGGACATACCGAGATCATGCTTAGTATTATATCATGATACATGTCCGTACGCACCATTTGTATGCCTGTTGTGAGGAATGGTTGATCATAGCATTGTCATTGGGCTGAGTTATTCAGGGGACTCCTTAAGAGACATAGTTACCCCACATGATCATGTAGTACGTGTTAGTTTGATACATGACTGGATGGTATGACTCATGTATCTCGCATTTGTGAGACATGATCACTTGGTGCCCTAGTGATATAAGGGTTGTGGCCTCCACAAGTTCATCGTGGATGGTCAAATGGGATACCGAAAATATTTGGTTCTAGCACTGTGAGCAGATAAGATGTCCTTGGGTGAGAGTCCCAGAATCCTCTAGTACCGGAGGAGACTCCAACGTCTAGACTGAGTGGATACATGAGCCCCTAGGTACCAAATACCAGTAGGCGGCGTCTCCCACTGTGTCGTGGTCTGTTGGAAGGGGGTGTGGCCTTATCCGCCCCAGTGAGGGGGTTGTAAGGTAGGCTGAGTTTGACCAGCTCATAAATGGGTCCGCTATTGACGAGCCAGATAGGTATTGGCAGCCTACTGGCTAAGCGGATAGTGAGGTCTTTTCTACTCGTTCGTTGTGGGGCTAGGGAGGCTGCAACCATTGTGGAGTGTACTAGACCCTGGTGATATCCCAGAGATGAGCCACACTGACATGTGGACGTACTGAGTATGAGATTATGTACTCACCATTTGACTCATTCATTCATTCACTATCTACTCGGGCTATTGGTGCGTAACTAGATCATTACGTGCACCTTCGCAATGGTCATGATTTCAGTTGGGTACGCGGCCAACCAGAGATCAGAAGTTTACCACGTTGAGTCTAGCTATCCAAATTTAGGTATGAGACTAGTTTGGATGGAGACCCCTTGTGATGAACCCCACAGCTTGTGATACCACGTGGTATCATCCCGATTACACACTCCAGCTTTATCATTTCTTTTGCATTTACATATTGTATTGCACCCTTAGCTTATGACATTGGGTTTACTATGATTCTGCACTGTATGACCTAGATATGACAATTGGCTTACAATATCTCCGCATTGCGTAGTCAATTTACATTGCCTTCTCTATATATGACATCTCCTTATTATGTCTTCGCATCGTATAGTCTGGATAAGGTTGATAGTATTTATGGACTTGCCAATATTTCCGCTTACTCTGATATTTACATGTTTGGCACATGCATTGCACACACACATACACCACCCTCTAAGCTTCTTTGTAAGCTTATGCACGACTGTTGCGTGCAAGTGATGTTAGGTTACAGTAGCATTGAGGAAGGAGTGTGCGTCGAGCTTGTGGAGATTTTGTTATTCATGTATTTCCCTTTTTGGTACTGTAATCAAATTTTTATATTAGTGGATATGTGATGATGATGTTGCCTTTGTGATTTGGGTACATTTATGATTATGCTCATTTACCAAAAAAATCACACTGAAAATCCTCCTTATAGGATCTCAGGATCGGAATCTAGCGTATGAGCACTGGAAGCCGAGAATGGGTAACTACAGAGGCTATCTATGCTAAATTCGGTAATTGGGAAATTTGTAAGCCTGGTTTCCGAGTTTGGGGCATCATAGTATAGTTTCCTGATTTCACCCAAACTCTTTGATGGGAGTTTGATTGCATCGAAGGTGCCATCGAAGATGCGAAAGCTGTGTAATTTCAAGTCGGTTTTAAAGTCAGTGCGATTGAAGGCTATATTAAGGGATGTTTTATGATCTTCTAAAGAAAAAATTATGGTAGGAGTAGAGTAAGGAGTTGTGAAGCTTCAAGGAGTCCTCCCTCCTCTTCAATCCTTCAGTTCTACTTAGTTTTTATGTTTTTCTTTTTGATTTTTAGTTCAATCATGTCTATGGTTGGCTAATCTCTTAGCTAGAACTAGGAGGTAAAGCTTGTAGTTATTCTTAATGCTTTGTTCACTTTGATTCAAGTTATTTGGTTTGAATGTTGAACAATTCATTGATATTTGGTTTGAATGAAGAATTATTGCTAGTTTATTTTATTCCATTGTCGACTTCATGCACATTGGATGCTTAGGAAAACTAAGAATAGTTTTGTATCTATTTTGCAAGGGATTTGTCTATAAATTCCATTGATCTATTGTAGACTCCGGGCATGGTAGATGCTTTGAATTTTATGGTCAATACTTTGGTACATGATGTGGAAACCAATTCTATCACACCCTAAACCTAGAAATCGGGCTCACAAAATTCCTGATCGCTGAATCTGGTGCTGACAGCCTCCGTAGTACCCCATTCTCAGCTCACAGCGTCCATATGCCAGATTCTGATCTTGGAATCTTACAAGGAGGATTTTTCAATATACATTTAACTTGTAATAAGCATAATCACAAGTTTACCCAATTCACAAAGGCAACATCATCATCATATATCCACTAATATAAACATTTAAATACAGTACTAAAAGGGAAATACATATATAAAAAATAAAAGCTCTATAAGACCGTTGCGATCCAAGCTCAATGCTGCTGCAACCTAACGTTACCTACACGCATCTATTATGCATAAGCTTATAGAAAGCTTAGAGGGTGGTGTAAGTGTGTGCGATGCACGTGCCGAGCATATGGATATCAGAGTAAGCGAAAATACTGACAATCCATAAATCGTAGAATATCAGAGTAATGCGGAAACATGCTACCAAGTTCACAAATACCATCAGCCTTATCTTGGTAATGTGATGCAGAACATAAATTAATATCATATACTAAGAAAGTAATGTAGATCAGCTATGCAATGCGGGGGCATAGTAAGCCAAATATTGATACCAAGACCATGAATACTATCAAGCTTAATTGGGTTATGCAATATAGAAGCATAGTAAACTAAATGGTATGGGTTAATAATGTAATGCAATATGCGGTGCGAATGAAATGACCAAGCTGGAGTGTGAAGTCGGGATGATAGTACATAGTATTACAAGCTACGAGGTCCACCACAAGGGACTTCTATCCAAACTAATCTCATACCTAAATTTGGATAGTCAGACTTAATGTGGTAAACTCTTAATCTCAGATTTGTCACACACCCCACCGAAATCCTGGCCATTGTGAAGGTACACATAATAATTAGTTGCGCACTACTAGCCCAAGTGGACAGTAAATGAATGAATGAATGAGTAAAATGCCAAGTATATAACTCCATCCAAGACAGTTTAGGGATTTTCACACAGGGCTATATATGGCGGCCCAATGCTAGTAACAGATTTCTTGTGTCCCATCTGGCCATCCACAATATGTCTGTGGAAGCTACGGCCCTGATGTCACTAGGGCATACGGTGGTCATATCACAAAACGCGAGATGTATGAGTCATAACATCCAGTCATGCTTCAAACCTACGCATACTATGCGCTCATGTAGGACGGCTCCACCTATCAGGGAGTCCCATAGATAACTTGTCTAATGGCATATGTAATGGTCAACTACATCTTATATCAAACATGCATATGATGTGTATAGGCATGTGTCATGATGTTATACTATCACATACTCATAATCGGTATCGATAATCGGCCTAATAAAGGGGCTAAGGGAAGCTCATAATGTGGACATTTAGCCATCATTGTTCATCAATGTGGACATTTAACCAACATTGCTCCCAAGAAGTGGCCCACATAAACATCATTATATGTATTATAGTGAAATCACACATTACATCAGTCATCATATTTATCGCATTGGGCCTTACTTAAGGGCCACATATACACCATATCAAGCCTCTCCATATGGACCACAAATTCATCACAACAGGCCACATACCTGGGCCTTAAATACATCACAACGGGCCACATACCTGAGCCTAATACAGATCACAATGGGCCACATGACATAGGCCTAACACACATCACGACGGGCCTCATGACATGGGCCTAATATGCATGACCATGGGCCACATGACATGGGCCGCAAGAATGGGCCTTATAAACATCGAGTGGGTCGCATCAATGGGTCGCGCTAGTGGGCCTCATATACATCAAGTCAGCCACATCAATGGGCCACACCAATGGGCCTCATATACATCAAGTCAGCTGCATCAATGGGTCGCACTAATGGGCCTCATATACATCAAGTGGGACACATCAATGAGCTACACTAATGGGCCTTATATACATCAAGTGGGCCGCATCAATGGGTCGCACTAATGGGCCTCATATACATCAAGTGGACCGCATCAATGGGCTGAATATATCAAGTGGGAGCTTGGACTACACCAAAAATCATTTCAATAGTTACAGGTGCAACATGTGTATCATTGTACACTATCATTCTATGGGGCACATGACACACTAATGATGATCATCACTACCCAAGCATTGTCCATGGAATCAGCACATACAACACATGGGGTCCACAGCTGCTGGACAGCATGGTAATACTACACATACTTCATGGTGGGTCTCACATGGACGGACTGCACATGCATCATGATGGGTGCCACGTTGTAACACCCTGAAAATCGGGGGTCGTGTATAAACTCAACTCCCGAGTTCCAGACCGTCACTTATGCAACAAAAATGGTTATGATTCAATGTTGTCTGATTTAAAGCATTCACATGAGTAAAAGTATACCAAAACTACAATTCATACTTCAGATCCAGTGATAAAAGCAAGCGGAAGACTAAACAATATACATATCACTGTATGGAAAAAAAACAAAGTAATCTCAACTGTCTCCAAAGTATGACTACATCTCTGAGTCTCATATACATGTAAATAGACAAAAGAATAAGTTCAAATAGTCCCACTGAAGTCCCCCTCGATCCAGGTCACCTACGGGAAGCCGTCGTGATACTGCATATACGAGAACTCATCCTGGTCCTCGTCAATCTCCGGCTCCACCTCCTGGATCTCGTCGTCACCTGCAACTACAACAGGGTCTGGTGGGTGTTGCAAACACCATCCCGTAACGTGGGAATGAGTGATCAACTCAGTGGAATCATAGAGCAAAGGTTAGCATGTTCACAATTCAATCACGCGATAATAGTAAAGCAGTAAATCAGACAATTCTAATACTGTTGTTAATGCAAGATGATATGACATGATGTATGCCCTCACCGACGATCACCCTCATACGGCAACATCTTACGACCGCGGCATGCCACACTCCCTAGAGTGCTCCACATCTTCCAGGCACATGCAATGCTATGGTGATATGATTACCAAGTTGTTATTAGTCCATTCAAACAGCAGGATTGGGAAACTAAGGTACCTCCCTTGTATCAATCCCAACACGGATCCTGTCTAGGGTCGTCACTCCTAGTAATCTCATACGATGTACATTTCGTAGGTCACTGCAAGGGCTGCCAGGGCTGTTGCTCGCACTCGTTGCACCACTCCCCCATCACCTTATCAATACAGGCCTACTGTACTCTACTGCACGGAAGGGTCGTCGCCTCCCGTGAACTCAGAATACGCTCGCGGTCACTACAAAGGGCTCGTCGCCTGATCAGTGTAGGCCGACAGCTAGAATATAGTGTCCCATACCACCATTATCTGCTCACGAGTCAAGGTGCTCATTGGTCACTACGGAGAGGTTTGTGGCCCCAGCGTAGGCCGACAGCTCGACCACGGTGTCCCATACCACCATGCCCGGCTCATGAGTCTTCGTGGATCAAGGTACCACGGTTAATAGGGTTTACAATGGTAAGTTCAGTACCCTAGGTTCAAGCAGTTATGATACATACAAGGTGAACAAACATCGGCCAGTCGGGTTACTTGACGGGCTCGACTAGCGCGATCGCATCTCGAATTGAACGACATGAAGTGCGTAAAACACTTCGCGTGGCCTAACCACTGCCGCCAACTCTCAACACGAATCACATTCATCGACGCGTCGTTCGTGGCTATGACCAGTCAGCCACGAATTCGCTCGGTTACCGACTGCCTGGACTAAGTCAAGTCCCACACATCTATGGAATTACTATAAAAGGTATTGGAATTGAAATACATCATGTGAGCATGTTAGCACATGTTATAACATTCAACTTAAGCAAATCTTCAAGGCATACTTCCCATGCATATTCAACTTAAGCAAATCCTCAAGCACATACATTCTATGCATGTAATGAAATCATGCATTTTGTCGACATGTAGAAAATCATTTAGGTCAGCATAATAATTGAAAAATCAATCACAAACTATCAAATAACATCATTTAATTCAATACATACTAATACAAACATTTATACAAACACATACACTACACACTTAAGTCTACATATGGTATGTCGACCCAAAGTGTGCAACTAGGCGAATCTCTTCGCCAAACTAATTATGCACGCATTCCTAACTTCCTAATGCGACAACAAACCATGTCAATCACATCAGCAAAATATGAATGTAAACAGTACTTCCTACAAATGACTAAAATGCCCTAAATCTCATATTCTTCGTTAGCTTACGAAACGGGAAACGGAGAGCATTTTGTACATGTCAAACGGCGATGCCGTCAAGAATCTACTATTATACGACATTGAAAGCGTTGGGAACCGTCAATCAAAGCGTCTAAAATCCTCACCTAGTGTCTTGTAGACTCGGGAATCGAAGCAGAGCGTATATGGTTCGTCTACGGCGAGTAAGGAGCCTAATACATAAGATCCATAAGCTACATCGCTATGGAAACAAGGAAAACTCAAATCAACAACTATTTAGGGTTTTTACTTACCTAGGATCGCGGTGGAATCGCCGGGAAAGCGGTAGAGGAGTGTTGCTTAAGCACGTGCAACACGTAGCACAAGTGGCAGGAAGAACTCTCCCACTCTCTCACAATCTCTCACTCTTTTTCTCTCTCCCAAGCTAGGGCTTCTCTCAAATTCGGATGGGAGAGAGGAGTGAGGGTTTCAACCCCTTTTATAGCCTAAAACATTCCCAAAATAGGCTTGGGAATAATGTTTACTTGGTGCCTAACCAAATCGGGGCCGTTTCGATCCAAAAGAGCATTTCTGGAGGTCCCCTGGCCAAATGCGGTCGGACTTAAGCTCGTGTATACTGGATCTAGCACGCATCCAGATTTTTGGCCGGTAGGGTTCCCAGATCGCACGTGGCGGCCCAGTTTCAGTTTAACGGTCACCGCACCAAGATCAGGCCTATAAGTCTCGTGATATATAATAGATATTTTTCCTGATCCAAGGGTGTAATTTGGCTGTATTCTGACGGTCAGAATGCTTAATACTGATGCGTCAAATTTGTGTGCCAGATTTGAATTTGAAATTCCAACTATGTCCCTATTCACACCCTCTTCGGTCCGGGCTCAATGAAATAGCCTGTGATCGTCAGTTGGACTTGATATTCGAAACGATTGCCAAGCCCAGCTAAGTGGTCATAACGGTCTAAGATGCTAGGCATCTGACTTACGACGCGCGGTCTAGATTCAATACAAAGTTTCAAGGAGGTCCCGAGAACAAACCGGCTTAGAGTTTGATCCGAGGCTTTAGAGCATTATAGCACCCTTGGTTCCACTCGCTTCGGGCCTCGTAGAACGTATTTAAAGTGATCAGGGACCATTTCCCAGCTATTCTAACGTTGCACTAGTTAACCTAGTCATATTTTCTAAAGGAATGAATTCTACGCAATTTCGGGTCGAGTTGGTACTCGAGCCCAAGTATGGATTTTTCACGGGCGTTACAATCTACCCCCCTTAACAAATAATTTCGTCCTCGAAATTTTGTACCTTTTCGTACTCCTCGAGAAGCTGTGGGTAGTTCTTTCTGATCTCGGCTTCTGTCTCCCAAGTAGCCTCCTCCTCAGTATGATGCGTCCATAGTACCTTCACAAGGGGAATCACCTTGCTACGCAGTACCTGCTCCTTCCGGTCTAAGATGCGTGTCGGTCGCAGGATATAAGTAACATCCTCTCCTAACTGCACCTGCTCCCATCTGATGATATGAGAAGGATCAGCAACGTACTTCTTCAGCATAGAAACATGAAATACGTTGTGGACGCTCGCGAGGGGCGTGGGTAAAGCCAATCGGTAAGCCACTGCTCCCACACGATCGAGGATCTGAAATGGACCAATGAATCGCGGTGCCAGCTTCCCCTTCTTCCCGAACCGAAGGACTCCCTTCATAGGGGAAACTCGCAAAAACACATGATCCCCGACTGTGAACTCTAGTGGTCTCCGTCTCGTATCGGCGTAGCTCTTCTGTCTGCTCTGCGCTGTAAGAAGCCGACGTCGAATAATATCAATCTTCTCTGACGTCGCCTGCACCAACTCTGGGCCAATCAAGCTGCGCTCACCGACCTCTAACCAGCAATGCGGTGCGCGACAAGGTCGCCCATACAGCGCCTCATAAGGTGCCATGCCGATACTCGCCTGGAAGCTATTGTACGCAAACTCCGCATATGCAAGACAGTCATCCCAACTGTCCTTGAAGTCCAATGCGCAAGCTCTCAACATGTCCTCCAGGATCTGGTTCACTCGCTCCGTCTGTCCGTCCATCTGTGGGTGGAAGGAAGTACTGAACTTCAACTTCACATCCATAGCCTCCTGAATGCGAGTCCAGAAAATAGAAGTGAACCGCGTGTCTCTGTCCGACACGATCTCCAACGGAACCCCATGCAGATGCACGATCTCTCTAATATACAATCTAGCCAGCTCGTCTGCAGAGTTCGTAACTCTGATCGGTAGGAATTGCGCCGACTTCGTCAATCGGTCGACGATCACCCAAATAGAATCATGCCCCTTCCTCGTCTTCGGCAACCCAGAAATGAAGTCCATGGAAATGAAATCCCACTTCCACTCTGCAATCGGCATAGGCTGCAAAAGTCCAGGTGGTCGGCGATGCTCTGCCTTCACCTGCTGACAAGTGAGACAACGGGACACGAACTCAGCTATGTGGGTCTTCATACCTTCCCACCAATACGTCCTCTTCACGTCACGATACATCTTCGTGCTGCCTGGATGCATCGCGAGTCTAGTAGAATGCGCAGCCTCGAGAATCTCTCGTCTCAAGTCAGGGACATCAGGAACGCATAGGCGGCCACGGTAACGTAAGCCCCCATCCATACCAACTTGTCAGTCGGCGTCAGCATCATCACTGGCCTGCTCTCGAAGCTCAGTAAGATGAGCGTCGTCCCTCTGCGCCTCGATGACACGGTCATCGATCTGGGATCGCACCTGTACGTGTGCGATGAACTCAAATGGCTCCTCTAAGGTGAGTTTCTGCTCAAAGTCTCGCAGAAACTCAACCATATCCCACTCGGCAACCATCAGTGGAGCCGCAAACTCTATCGCCTTCTTGCGGCTCAACGCATCAGCCACAAGGTTCGCCTTCCCAGGATGGTAAGAGACTTCAAACTTGAAGTCCTTCAGCGTCTCCATCCATCGCCGCTGCCTCATATTCAAGTCCCGCTGCGTGAATATGTACTTGAGGCTCTTGTGGTCGCAAAAGAGCTCGAACTCCTCTCCGTAGAGGTAATGTCTCCAGAGTCTCAGTGCGAATATAACGGCTGCCAACTCCAGGTCGTGTGTAGGGTAATTCTCCTCGTGCTTCCTTAATTGTCTCGAGGCATACGAAATTACCCTGTCCCTCTGCATAAGGACACAACCCAAACCAACGCTAGACGCGTCAGTGTATATAGTGTATTTAACCCCTTGCTCTGGCAATACTAGCACAGGGGCGGACGTAAGTCTGTCCTTCAGCTCCTGAAAAGCTGACTCCGCCTTATCATTCCAGGCGAACTTCACGTCCTTCCGTGTCAACTGAGATAAGGGTCTCGCAATCTTCGAGAAATCCTGAATGAAGCGCCGATAGTAGCCAGCGAGACCCAAGAAACTCCTCACCTCAGTGACAGAACCAGGCTGCTCCCAGTCCTGCACCGCAGCTACCTTAGACAGGTCAACTGCCATGCCATCCTTGGACACCACGTGTCCCAGAAACTTCACCTCCTGCTTCCAGAAGTCGCACTTCTTATACTGTGCGAACAACTGATGCTGTCTGAGCGTATCAAGGACCAAACGCAAGTGCTCCTCATGCTCCTCTCGACTCCTAGAGTATACCAAAATGTCGTCGATGAAGACAACGACGAATCGATAGAGGAACGGCCGCAATACCCTGTTCATCAGATCCATGAACACGGCCGGTGCGTTCGTGAGACCGAACGACATCACAAGGAACTCGTAATGACCAAAACTGGTCCTGAATGCTGTCTTCTGCACGTCCTCATCTCTGACGCGCAACTGATGATATCCTGACTGAAGATCAATCTTCGAGAAGTACTGCGCTCCTCTCAACTGATCAAACAAGTCATCGATCCTGGGCAAAGGGTACTTGTTCTTCACCGTGAGCTGGTTCAGCCTGCGATAATCAATACACAATCGCAGCGAACCATCCTTCTTCTTCACGAACAAGACCGGTGCTCCCCAAGGAGACACGCTAGGCCGTATAAAGCCAAGCTCTAGCAAGCCATCAATCTGCGTCCTCAACTCCTCCATCTCACATGGTGCCATGCGATACGTCGGCAGTGAGACGGGTGTAGAACCAGGAACCAGATCAATAGTGAAATCGATCTCACGTCGGGGCGGCAAACCAGGGATCTTCCTGAACAGATCCCCGAACTCAGAAACAACTGGCGTCTGCTCAAGTACCTGGGCACCAGCGTCGCGCAATAGAGTGGCGTAGCTAAGAATGCGGAAAGGAAGATTTACCCACACTGAAAATGTGAAAGGCGTGCCCTCAGGCTCGTACACCGTCACCACACGAGCCTCGCAGTTAATCTCGGCTCTCGCTGCAGTCAACCAGTCCATGCCAAGAATGACGTCGAGATAAACGAGCGAGGGATCGACGACCAGATCAAGATTCATCGTCCTGCCTCCCAGATCAACTAAACAACCCTCACACATCTGGGTGACATCCGAATAATCTCCATGAGCTGCAAGGACTCGCACGCTATCCATAGTGATAGTGTGCAACCCAAGACGTCTGACTACGGCACGCGATATCAAAGAAATCGTGGAACCAGTGTCCACCATGACAAGAACGGGAGTACCTCCGATATGGCCCGTGACCTCGAAGGCTGAATGCTGGAAAGTCGGCGTCGTAGATGCCTCAGCGGTCAGTGCATGAACCCGAGCCTGCTGTGGCCGGTTCGGCCGCTGTGTCAAGGGCCGTGGGGGCTGTCGAATCTGCGATACTATGGGTCTGAAAGAGGAATGCGCAGGAGCTGACCGTATAGGCGGTGCTGATATCGCCTGTGGACGTACACGATCAATCTTCTGCGGCGGCGAGAACCCACTGTCCCGCATCCTCGAAAAACAACTCTGCGCTAGGTGGCCCGTCCTCCCACAGTATGTGCATGATAAATCAGGGCGCCGAAACGGTCCTACTGGCGCCGTGGTCCTGGTAGGAGGATCAATGCGAGGCCTCTTGCCCGCGAAGGGCCTATCTGGCAACTCCGGTCGCGGCCTGGAAGTAGTCGGGCCTCGAGATCGCGCAAGTCGATCCACGTCCTGCTCTGCCCGCATGGACATGTGAACCAACTCCGCATAGGAGGGGAAACTGACACAGTACATCTTCGACCGAATATCCGGTCGCAAGCCCTCCAAAAAGCACCGTATGCGCATCTGCTCATTAGCCAGAATCGTCGGGACGTACCTGCCCAACTCTGTGAACCGATGCTCATACTCAGTAACCGTCATCGCTGCCTGCCTGAGACGGAGAAACTCATTCTCCCTCTCGTGCCTGTAGGTCTGAGGATAATACTTCTCATGGAAGCGGAACTCGAATGCTGCCCATGTCCATACGAAATCGGCGGTAACAGTCCGCAATATACTATCCCACCACATACTGGCCTCTCTCTCAAACTGGAAGGTAGCCAGCTCTACCTGCTCAGCCTCGGTACAGTGCAACATGCGTAGAATCTTCGACACTCGGTCGAGCCAGAACTCGGCCTCCTCGGGTCTGTGAGAACCCGTGAAAGTAGGAGGCCGCAAGCGCTGAAATCACTCCAGAAGGCCCCGTGTGTCGGCAGGGTTCCCCGCAGGGAAAGAAGGCTGCGCAGGATGTGCTATGCCCTCATCCTGGGCGTAAGCATAGGCATCCTCAGCTGGATGCGCAGGTGGTGCAGGCGGAGTAGATGCAGTCGCACCCCCACCCTGGGCTAAAGTCCCGACTATAGTAGTCAATAGCTGCTGCTGCTGTAGCATCATAGCCATCATCTGCTCGAATCTATCAGGTGGTGGAGCAGGCTGTGGCGGATGAGGTGCGGAAGTAGATGTGCGCTGTGGCTCTCTAACTGATGGTGTAAATGGCGGTGGTCCATCTGTAGGACCAACAGCAGGCTGAGACGACCGAACCGCCTCAGGAATCGGGCCCACAGCAGGGTCCGGACGAGTGCCAGACTGAGAGGGAGCCTGATCCATCTGCTCTGACAATGAAAGCCGAACCGCGCTCCTCGTAGTCTTAGGTGGCATTCCCTATATTCAAAATAGGGCGCAACCTTGTCAGTCTCAATTGCTCAAATACACCACAATCATTCACTAAAGAGTCAAAGGCATTCCATGCATTTCAATTAATCAAAATTGTCACAATACAAGGGATATATCCTTACAAGCATCATGACTAGAATGACATGGAAATTAAGACAGTTAAGCAACAGCAACATAAGCAAAGCACTAGCCCTAATAGGCTTTACACACATAAAACAGAGAATGGCTAACTACTCATAACAACATCAAAGATCGCGTCGCTAGTCGGAGTCTGGCGACGGAGGAGGAGCACCCTTATCCCGTAAGCAACACAGGATTGCCTTCAAGGTGCGAGTCACCTTGCCAAACTTCTTCTTTGTAACAGCCTTGGCATCAGCGACTTCCGCTCGAAGTTCTTGGACTTCCCTTCGCAAAGCGGTCTGACTCTCCTCCATCCGAGCAATGCGGTCGTCGATAGTAGTCTGCGCAGAAGGAGGAGGGCTCTCATCAGTATCCTGAGCCTCCTCTTCTGCTTCTTCCTGAACCTCTTCCTGAACCTCTACTCTAGGTTTTTCTTCGCTTTGATCTTCCTCTTCATCAAAGTCATCCCCACTATCCCTTTCAAGTTGATTTTCACGATATTGCGACCCAATCTTCATCTTAACCATTGTCGACTCATCGATGGTGTGAATCGATACCGGCAATTCGGGTCCAAGTCTATTGGCAAACTCAAGCGCAATCTTGCAAATGAGTAGGCCAAAGGGAAGGGATTCGGATGTTCTCCTCGACCTGGCTATGAGAACTATCTGCCGTAAGATGAAAGTGGCCATACATACGTTCTCTCCCTGGGCCACCAGAAATAAGAAATCGACCATAAGACGTGTACATTCAATGCGGTTCGTCGACCTAGGATAAACATTGAACGTGCAGATATGATGCAGCAGACGCAAATCCTCAGACATGTACGTCGCCTTGAGGCTATTATTAGGCTGCCATGGAACCAACTTACCGCACAGAAACCTGGTGCGGCGATCTCGTTCACGTCTAGTCCTCAAATTCTTCTCACTTGGATGCACATCACCTAGAGGCACATTGAGAAGTCGCGCAATCAACCGGACGTCGATCGTAGCCATCCGATCTCTACCAAAAGGGATTTTGAACTGCAAAGGATCCAAGGTGGGATTCTGGATGCTAGCATAGAAGGCACGAACAGTGCTCACATTAGCACGAGCGCGAGCTTCAAAGATCGGTCCCCAGTGCGCGGCTTCAATGCGTTCGAACAACAGATATTCACCGAACAATCGCCCATCTACGTCCGCCTCAAATAACACTCTACGATCAGTGTATTCACCATGAGGCATCTCTGATAGGATGGTTCGTCCAAGATGTGCATGGGGATCCAAATCCCGCTTTGTACGGCACTCCAGGACTGCAGCTGGACCTGCGGCGGCGCTTGAACTTGCGGCACCACCCCGCGGTCTTCTCAATCGAGCAGGGCGGCTCGGCCCAGCCTCGTCTGTTGCAGTTTTCCTCTTACCCATCAAAGACAGGATGGATGAGAGTGACAAAAGACCCAAAATGGCTTCCACGAAAGCCATGGAAAACGCCGAAAATGCGGAGAAATGGCTGCCCAATCTGACAAAAGGAAATCTAGGCGTCGTAGAGGGACGCTTCAAGCTTCCCAAGGCTGTACTTTCAGGAAAAAATAAGAACAAAAAGATGGGATGGAGCAGCTCACGATTTCAGCTACATTTGAGGGATTTTGGAGCTCCAAATGGGAAAATCTTCAAGGAAGGGGGCTGCCAACACCCAATAACTGATGGGTGGTGGTCGGTTTTGGCCAAGGAAGGGTTTAAGAGTGGTTTGGGTCGCCGGGGTTTGGAATGGAGTGCTGAAAATCGAATCTAGGGTATGCAAGGGGGCTGTTTGTGAAGGAGAGGTGGGTTTTGGGGGTTTTCGTGGGATGGGAGGTAGCTAGGGGTGATGTGGACCCTATTTAGGAGGGTGCGCCCGAAGGACAGCACCAACCGTGCTCGCCGGCCGGCGATGCATCGCCCGGCCGGCGATGGCATCGCAGGCCAACCTTCAGGTTGGCCAGTGGGACCCCATGGGTCTGGTCCCCCATGGTCCCAGGGTCCCAAAAAGTTAGGTCTCACCCCTTGGTTTATAGTATTTTGGTCTGTATGAGCCCAAACATGTGTTTGGGGCTTTCCGGGTCCACATCGCAATCCCGAATACCAAACCATATGATGCAGCATATGAATTTGGGATAGAAGGAGCCATTACATCTTTCTAGCTCCTTATTTTCTAAAGAAAGTGAAGTTAGAATGGCCTTATGGCCATTTTTCATGAAATTTTACTATTCACTGTAAAATTTGGTGAATATATTAATTTGTGTTATTTTCACATTAGGTTTGATGCCTAACATGAAATGGATAAGAAAGAACTGAAGGTTGAAGTGTTTAGAGAAGGAATTTTGAAGATTTTTGGTGAAACGGGGTTTTTAAGCCCCGGCGATTGATTACAGGAGTCGTGGTCATTCCACGGCCCATGGATTCACTTTTGCGGTTTAAAACCGCTCATAGGATGCCTCAACCCGACTTCCTACAGCTTAGAAGTGATTCGGGTTGCTTTACGCGACCCGAGATACGTTACAGACTCGATCTTGCGATCGATTCTTATAGACTTCGCCTATCGGCGAATCTGTGATCCTAGAAGTGTTTCTAGACCCTTCTCGCACCCACCTAAGTCAAAGGAAGCGACAGCGTACGTCGCAAGACCATAACCCAGGCCCAGTATATTCTCATTCATGCTCTGATACCAACTTGTAACACCCTGAAAATCGGGGGTCGTGTATAAACTCAACTCCCGAGTTCCAAACCGTCACTTATGCAACAAAAATGGTTATGATTCAATGTTGTCTGATTTAAAGCATTCACATGAGTAAAAGTATACCAAAACTGCAATTCATACTTCAGATCCAGTGATAAAAGCAAGCGGAAGACTAAACAATATACATATCACTGTATGGAAAAAAAACAAAGTAATCTCAACTGTCTCCAAAGTATGACTACATCTCTGAGTCTCATATACATGTAAATAGACAAAAGAATAAGTTCAAATAGTCCCACTGAAGTCCCCCTCAATCCAGGTCACCTACGGGAAGCCGTCGTGATACTGCATATACGAGAACTCATCCTGGTCCTCGTCAATCTCCGGCTCCACCTCCTGGATCTCGTCGTCACCTGCAACTACAACAGGGTCTGGTGGGTGTTGCAAACACCATCCCGTAACGTGGGAATGAGTGATCAACTCAGTGGAATCATAGAGCAAAGGTTAGCATGTTCACAATTCAATCACGCGATAATAGTAAAGCAGTAAATCAGACAATTCTAATACTGTTGTTAATGCAAGATGATATGACATGATGTATGCCCTCACCGACGATCACCCTCATACGGCAACATCTTACGACCGCGGCATGCCACACTCCCTAGAGTGCTCCACATCTTCCAGGCACATGCAATGCTATGGTGATATGATTACCAAGTTGTTATTAGTCCATTCAAACAGCAGGATTGGGAAACTAAGGTACCTCCCTTGTATCAATCCCAACATGGATCCTGTCTAGGGTCGTCACTCCTAGTAATCTCATACGATGTACATTTCGTAGGTCACTGCAAGGGCTGCCAGGGCTGTTGCTCGCACTCGTTGCACCGCTCCCCCATCACCTTATCAATACAGGCCTACTGTACTCTACTGCACGGAAGGGTCGTCGCCTCCCGTGAACTCAGAATACGCTCGCGGTCACTACAAAGGGCTCGTCGCCTGATCAGTGTAGGCCGACAGCTAGAATATAGTGTCCCATACCACCATAATCTGCTCACGAGTCAAGGTGCTCATTGGTCACTACGGGGAGGTTTGTGGCCCCAGCGTAGGCCGACAGCTCGACCACGGTGTCCCATACCACCATGCCCGGCTCATGAGTCTTCGTGGATCAAGGTACCACGGTTAATAGGGTTTACAATGGTAAGTTCAGTACCCTAGGTTCAAGCAGTTATGATACATACAAGGTGAACAAACATCGGCCAGTCGGGTTACTTGACGGGCTCGACTAGCGCGATCGCATCTCGAATTGAACGACATGAAGTGCGTAAAACACTTCGCGTGGCCTAACCACTGCCGCCAACTCTCAACACGAATCACATTCATCGACGCGTCGTTCGTGGCTATGACCAGTCAGCCACGAATTCGCTCGGTTACCGACTGCCTGGACTAAGTCAAGTCCCACACATCTATGGAATTACTATAAAAGGTATTGGAATTGAAATACATCATGTGAGCATGTTAGCACATGTTATAACATTCAACTTAAGCAAATCTTCAAGGCATACTTCCCATGCATATTCAACTTAAGCAAATCCTCAAGCACATACATTCCATGCATGTAATGAAATCATGCATTTTGTCGACATGTAGAAAATCATTTAGGTCAGCATAATAATTGAAAAATCAATCACAAACTATCAAATAACATCATTTAATTCAATACATACTAATACAAACATTTATACAAACACATACACTACACACTTAAGTCTACATATGGTATGTCGACCCAAAGTGTGCAACTAGGCGAATCTCTTCGCCAAAATAATTATGCACGCATTCCTAACTTCCTAATGCGACAACAAACCATGTCAATCACATCAGCAAAATATGAATGTAAACAGTACTTCCTACAAATGACTAAAATGCCCTAAATCTCATATTCTTCGTTAGCTTACGAAACGGGAAACGGAGAGCATTTTGTACATGTCAAACGGCGATGCCGTCAAGAATCTACTATTATACGACATTGAAAGCGTTGGGAACCGTCAATCAAAGCGTCTAAAATCCTCACCTAGTGTCTTGTAGACTCGGGAATCGAAGCGGAGCGTATATGGTTCGTCTACGGCGAGTAAGGAGCCTAATACATAAGATCCATAAGCTACATCGCTATGGAAACAAGGAAAACTCAAATCAACAACTATTTAGGGTTTTTACTTACCTAGGATCGCGGTGGAATCGCCGGGAAAGCGGTAGAGGAGTGTTGCTTAAGCACGTGCAACACGTAGCACAAGTGGCAGGAAGAACTCTCCCACTCTCTCACAATCTCTCACTCTTTTTCTCTCTCCCAAGCTAGGGCTTCTCTCAAATTCGGATGGGAGAGAGGAGTGAGGGTTTCAACCCCTTTTATAGCCTAAAACATTCCCAAAATAGGCTTGGGAACAATGTTTACTTGGTGCCTAACCAAATCGGGGCCGTTTCGGTCCAAAAGAGCATTTCTGGAGGTCCCCTGGCCAAATGCGGTCGGACTTAAGCTCGTGTATACTGGATCTAGCACGCATCCAGATTTTTGGCCGGTAGGGTTCCCAGATCGCACGTGGCGGCCCAGTTTCAGTTTAACGGTCACCGCACCAAGATCAGGCCTATAAGTCTCGTGATATATAATAGATATTTTTCCTGATCCAAGGGTGTAATTTGGTTGTATTCTGACGGTCAGAATGCTTAATACTGATGCGTCAAATTTGTGTGCCAGATTTGAATTTGAAATTCCAACTGTCCCTATTCACACCCTCTTCGGTCCGGGCTCAATGAAATAGCCTGTGATCGTCAGTTGGACTTGATATTCGAAACGATTGCCAAGCCCAGCTAAGTGGTCATAACGGTCTAAGATGGTAGGCATCTGACTTACGACGCGCGGTCTAGATTCAATACAAAGTTTCAAGGAGGTCCCGAGAACAAACCGGCTTAGAGTTTGATCCGAGGCTTTAGAGCATTATAGCACCCTTGGTTCCACTCGCTTCGGGCCTCGTAGAACGTATTTAAAGTGATCAGGGACCATTTCCCAGCTATTCTAACGTTGCACTAGTTAACCTAGTCATATTTTCTAAAGGAATGAATTCTACGCAATTTCGGGTCGAGTTGGTACTCGAGCCCAAGTATGGATTTTTCACGGGCGTTACACACGTCCACATGGACGATGTAGATATGATACATAAATCAAGGTGAGCACCATGGCATCATCCACATCTTTGTGTGGATTTCCACCGTCCAGAGACCCTGGACGATATGAATAAAATATATACATTTAGTGGGTCCCACCGTCCCATCCATCTGGACGGTGTGGATATCAGATATATCATGGTGGGGTTCACAAAACCACTGGACGGTTTGGATGTAAAATACATACAATCAAGGTGGGACCCACAGAACTTGCTGACGTCGATGCAGCAACTGCTGCTGCTACTGTGGCCTGCTGGCCCACCGTCCAGGTAGTGGACGACTGGGATAAAACACATATTTCATGGTGGGTACCCACCATCCATACCTGCTAGACAGTGCAGGTAAGACCCATACATCATGGTGGGAGCCACACAACAGTGGACGGTATGGATCTCACACACCAGAGAGGTGGGTCCCACATGAGGACAGTGGGTAAAACACCTACATTGGGTGGTCCCACGTCCAGAGAGAGATGGAGGGTGTGGATACACACGTCCATCAGGTGGGTCCACGTCCGATGTACGGACGACATGGATAAATAAATCAAGGTGGACCTCAACTCATCTGAAAAACAAACGGACAATCGAGATGAAACAAAGGCCTCATGATGACACCCATAGAACTGTTGAGTACAACATCTATATTGTTGGTGAGAGGTACACCAGCCAATCTACTTCATTAAGGTGGTCCACATGTGTGGCCCACCAGTCCATTAAAATGGATAGACGGTGTGGATATATACAATAAGGTGGGTCCTCATCGCCCTTACAGCTGGACGGTGTGGATGCACCACACGTATCCAACAGGTGGGGCCGTGATCTGGACGGTGCAGATATAAGGCATAATCATCACGGTTTGCCCCACAGTATGGATGAAATGCATGCATCATTGGTGGGCCACACATCAAGAGAGAGAAAGAGAGATAGAGAGAGATCGGATGGAGGGACCTCGCCACTATGGGCCCCTCATATGATCACAACACATGCATGAAATGGGTCCCACTTGTCCCAAACATCAAAGGTCAAGATCTACTCTAGAACACCCACCTTTGATCTCCTCTTCCTTCATCCGCCTATAGCCTCTAGAGCTCCAAGGGAATGATTTTAATGGTCGAGATGATCTTTGGATGGTGGAGATAAGAGGTAGAAATGTGGACCACACTAGCCTTTCTCATGAATGCTTGGACATGGGTTGCTTGGAGAATGATGAAGAGAGAGATGAGAGAGAAAGAGGTTGCAAGAGAGAGAGAGACATGGGTGAGTGATGGGTGTGAGTGGTGGGTGTATTTGGCTGTAAGAGAGAGAGTTGACTTTGGGAAGGGTGGTTGTACTTGGGGATGGGTGTTGTACTTTGACTAGTGATGTGATTGATTTGACATGTTTCTCTTAGGTTTACAAATGTGCAGCATTTCCTCAAACTGAACACGGGCCCACATCTCCTGGCCTGGATATCGCCTTGGCGAGAGAGACGCGGCATCGGAACTGCGGCGATGGTGCGGTCGCAAGGATACAAGTCTTGGGTCGAACCGACTCTGGAATAATGGATATAACTTAGGGTTATGCGCAAATGTTATTTATGCATCGTGGGTCACCAGAATTCGACTGGTTTGACCGCAGAAGTCTACGGAATGGTATGAGATAGGATACGAGTCTCACAAATTCAATTGAAGTTTAAATTTGTTTTGATACATGAATAATGGTTTAACTAAATTATTGTTACATCCCAAACTTGGAAATCGGATTCACAAGAATCCCGATCACCGAATCCGGTGCTGACAGCCTCCGTAATACTCCATTCTCGGCTCCTAGCATCCATACGCCAGATTTCGATCCTGGGATCCTGCAAGGAGAATTTTTTTAATGTACATTTAACTCGTAATAAGCATAACCACAATATTTCCCAATTCACAAAGGCAACATTATCATCACATATCCACTAATATAATCATTGAGTACAATACTAAAAGAGAAATACATAAATCAAAAATCAAGCTTCAGAAGACCGTTGCATGCTCCAAGCTCAACACTGTTGCAACCTAACATCACCTGCACGCATCTATCGTGCATAGGCTTATAGAAAGCTTAGAGGGTGGTGTAAGTGTGTGCACAAGGTAAATGTTAAGTATTCAATACAATGTCATCATGATACAATACCAGAAATACTAGTAATCCATAAATCGTACATTATCAGAATAAATAAAAATACTGACAAGATCATGAATTATCAGAGTAAGCAGAAATATTGACTAGATCATGAATTATCAAAGTAAGCAGAAATACGGACAAGATCATGAATTATCAGAGTAAGCAGAAATACTAGTAAGATCATGAATTATCAAAGTAAGTAAAAATACAGACAAGTCCATGAGTCAATCAATATTAGAATACGCAATATAAAATACCTATGCAAATGAGGAGTCGTAAAGAGCCAAATATCAAATACCGAGAATACGATGTAATATGCAATTCCTAATGAGTTCACGAATAGTGTCAGTCGTATCTAGACTATATAAATGTAGAAGTTAGTAACCCAAAATGTCATATGCCGCGGATGTAATGCAATATGCGGTGCGAATGGAATGACCATACTGGAGTGTGAAGTCGGGATGATAGTACGTAGTATCATAGGCTATGGGGTCCATCACAAGGGAATTCTATCCAAACCAGTCCTATACCTAAATTTGGATAGTCAGACTCGATGTGATAAACTCCTGATCTTAGGTTAGTCGTGCACCCCAACCAAAATCCTAGCCATTGTGAAGGTACACGTAACAAATAGTTGTGCACTACCAGCCTGAGTGGATAGTGAATGAATGAGTATGCAACTCCTACTCAATAAGTCCACATATCAGTACAGTTCCACTTTTGAGATTATCATCGGGGTTTATTACACTCTACACTAGCTTGTCGCCCCTATCCAAGTGCACAACTGGGTAAGTGGAAGAGACCTCACTATCCGCCTGCCAATATCGGGCCCGGCTCGTCGATAGCAGACCTATTCCTCAAGCTGGTAAAACTCAACATAGATATTGCCCCCTCACTCAGGCGGGTAAGGTCACACCCCTTCCCAACCGACCACGACATAGTGGGAGACGTGGCCTACTAGTATACAATCCTCATATGCTCATATATATCCACTCGGTCTTGATGTTAGGGCGTCCTCTGGTACTAAGATGGTTTAAGGACTTTCACCCAGGGCCATCTATAGAAGCCCGATGCTAGAACAGATTTTCGATGTCCCATCTGGCCATCCATGATATGCTTGTGGAGGCTACAACCCTGATGTCATTAAGGCGTACAGTAATCATAATGCAGGATGCATGAGTCATACAATCCAGTCATGCATCAATCTTGCACATATCCTGCGATCATGTGAGATAATATCCGCCTATCATGGAGTCTCATAACAACATGCTCAATGACATATGCATTGATCAACCACATCTCATAACAAACATGCAGATGATGCGTATGGGCATGTATCATGATGTTATGCTGTCACATACTTATAATCAGTATCAATAATTGACATCGAAAATCGACCTTGACAATATAGACATTTAACTAGCATTGCCCCTAAGGAATGGTCCACATAGAGCCTAATATATAGTGGACCCATGGCCTCACACGAGGGCCAAATATACGACACCATAGGCCCCACTCAAGAGCTTAATACACACTATGATGGGTCTTTTACATGGGCTTAACATACATCACACTGGGCTCCATCGCCTAGCCCTTAAATGCATCACAATGGGCCTCATCACATAGGCCTCATATACATCACATTGGGCATTAAACACGGGCTGAATACACATCACAGCGGGCCTCAAATACGGGCCGCATATACATCACATTGGGCCCCGACAATCGGAATCGGCAATCGCCCACGATAATCAGAATCGCCAATCGGTCACGATAATCGGCCTTGATCGATAATCAGCTACGATCGATAATCAGCAATCAACCATGACAAATCAGAATCGATAATCGGCAATCGGCCACGACAAATCAGAATCGGTAATCGGCCTCGATCGATAATCGGCAATCGACCATGAAAAATTAGAATCGGTAATCGATAATCGACGCAAGGCAGGGTCCATAGATGGACAACCGATGATGGTCCAAGCAATATCAATGGGGCCTATTTGTTTGGGTTAACCCACTAGAGAATGATGGAATAGGCCTCACCAGGCTTAAGGGAACGTCACAATGTGGACACCCAACCATCATTGCCCATCAATGTGGACATTTAACCAACATTTCTCTCAAGGAGTAGTCCACATAGAAACAAACACATAGTGGGCCCACAACCTCACACAAGGGCCTAATATACATCAAATGGGCCACACCAATGGGCCGCACCACATGAACCTCGAACACATCAGAGTGGCCTCACTTATGGTCCTCATATACACCACAAGTGGGCCCTACACATGAGCCTTAAATACATAACATGTGGGCCCTGCACATGGGTCCATTATGCATCAAATGGGCCATGCATTTGGGCCTTGAATACATCAAGTGTGTTGCATCATATGGACCTAGAATACAACTCAATGGGCCACACCAAATAGGGCCATAAATACATAACAAGCGGGCCCTGCACATGGACCCAATATACATAACAGTTGGGCTCTACACATGGGCCTCGTCATCTCAAGTTGGGCCATGTTAATGGACAGCACCAATGGGCCTCATGTACAACAACTGGGCCGCATCATTGGGTCGTACTAATGAGCCCCATAAATATATCAAGGTACGCCTCACAGATAGTCACAAGTATATCAAGGTGGGCACCTCGAATGGACCACAAAATACATCAAAGTGGGCATGACGGATGGGCCACAAAGTACATCAAAGTGGGCCCAAAAAATGGGCCACAAAATACATCAAGGTGAGCCCGAAAAATGGGCCACAAAATACATCAAGTGGGCTCGACAAATGGGCTGCAAAATACATCGAGGTGGGCCCAACAAATGAGCCACAATATACATCAAAGTGGGCTTGAAGGATGGGCCACAAAGTACATCAAAGTGGGCCCAACAAATGGGCCACAAGATACATCAAGGTGGGCCCGACAAATGGGCCGCAAAATACATCAAGGTGGGCTCAAAAAATGGGCCACAACATACATCAAAGTTGGCTTGACGGATGGGCCACAAAGTACATCAAAGTTGGCCTGACAAATGGGCCACAAGTACATCAAGGTGGGCTCGACAAATGGGCCACAAAATACATCAAGATGGGCCCGAAAAATGGGCCGCAAAATACATCGAGATGGGCTTAATCACATGGGCCTCATTTATATCCACGTGGGCCTCAACATCAGGTCTCATATATCACATCGGGCCATATCAATTGGCCTATCGAATGGGCTGTGCTAATCATCCATCAATAGAGGTCATTATAGAGCATTAAATAAATAAATAAATCAATCAATAAATAAAATGGATCATATTTAAAGATCATCTAGACCATACCACAAAAATGACAGTGGTGATGTTGATTTCCACTGTTGAATCCCAGTGGGCCGCACTGTCGTACTTATTTTCCTTCCAAATTGTCCTTAAGGTCATAAAGACCTGGATTTAGAGGAGAAAAAAATATCATATTGGTTCCAAAGCTTCTGCAATCCTAAAAAGGGTTTTAATGGTGGGTGTTCAATCCACTGTTTTCTGTAGTGTGGTCTACCTGATAACTAGATCTGTCATATTTTTAGTCTTAAGCCTTAAGACAAACTCACTAGATGAATGGACGATTTGTATGCAACACATGCATCATGGTAGAGGTCTACATGAACTATGGATCTGACTCATTCTTTAGCTCATGTCATAAAATGAGCTTTCAAAATGGATGGACGGTTTGGATGCAGCACATGCATCATGGTGGGTCCCACCGTCCAGGTGTGGACGGTGTGGATAAAACACATAAATCACGGTGGGTTCCACCGTCCACTGCTGTGGACAAAACACATACATCATCATGGGTTCCACATGGGGCCCACCATAATGTTTATATGCAATTCAACCCGTTGATTAGGTCACACGGTTCTTGAACGCAGAGGGAAAATAAATTTCATAAAAATTCAAAACTTCTATGATACCCAAAACAGGTTCAATGGTAGACGTTCAATCTTACTGTTTCCTACTGTGTGGGCCACCCGAGCTCCACATGCAGCTGATTTTTGGGGAGCCCACTATCCCAAAGGGGACCCAGCAAATGCACGGTGTTGATGCACAACACACATCATGGTGGGGCCCACAGCTAGGACAGTGGGTCCCTGCCTGCCCATCCGCCCATGGCGCAGTTCGCCTGCGCGTCCTCAGCATTGACTGCAGCAGTGCCTACTGCTGCTGCTTATATATATATATATATTTGAAAAGTATTTTCCTGCAGTTTTTCATAGGTGGGGCCCACATCAGAAAAATCCAACCCAACCATTAGTTTCTACAGATCAAGACAAACCCATCAAGCCCAATATTCAACATATTTTGGTGTACAGAAATATCAGGGTGTATTTCAACGGTAACTATACTATTCTCTATGCTATGACCCGCCAGAAGATCGGATTAACTTCATTTTTTGGCTCAACGCCTAAAATGATCTAAGGAACGGGTTAGACGGCGTGGATTAGATCAATGAATCAAGGTGAGGCCTGTAAGAGCGACCCACCCAAAACCACTCTTTCCCCTTTTTTTGTTGACGTTAGTACACCCCACTGTCCTCACCCTTCACTAATAGCATCCAGCATCCTTGGACGCTGGACGGTTGCATATTCATCAAGGTGGGTCCCACATGGGCATGGCTCACTTGATCGTTTGATATTTATGTTTTCCCATCACCGTTAAGTAGGGCCCATTTCACTTGGACGGCCGTGGGGTCCATTTGATGAACGACTTGGACATCATGTACATCAAGGTGATTTACATCCAAGTGGGCCACACGGCCACATCATCACACCAAAATATTAAAAGAGAGAGGGGGAAAGAAAGAAAAAGAAGCACCCACCTTTGATCTTCTCTTCCTTCATCCACATATAGTCTCTAGAGCTCCAAGGAAACGATTTTGACGGTTGAGATGAACTTTAAATGGTGGAGATGGGTGGTAGGAAGGTGAGCCACACTAGCTCTCTCATGGGGAGCTTGGACGTGGGTTCTTCGGGAGGAAAAGTGAGAGAGAGAATGAAAGAGAGAGATGATGAGAGATGAGTGATGGGGTGTATAAGAGATGGGATGGAAGGGTTAACTTTGGGGATGGCGTAGTGCACTTGGGGGATGGGATAGGGTACTTGACTTGATGGGTGTACTTTGATAAGTGAAGTGATTGATGTGATGGATTCTCTATGAATTTGCAACACACGACATTTTCCTCGAACTGAACGCGGGCCTACATCTCCTGGCTCCGATATCGTCTTGGCGCATGAGACGCGGCATTAGAACCGCGGCGACAGCGTGATCGCAATGATACAAGTCTTAGGCTGAGCCAACTCAGATCGACAGGATGCAACTCAGGGTCGTACGCAAATATCGATTATAGGTCGCGGGTTGCCAGAATTCGATAGAGAGGACTGTGGAAGCCTATGGAACGGTACGGTTTAGGATAGGGTCTCACAATTATCTTCCGATTGTATAAGATAGGACTTCAATTTCAATTGAGTTATCCATTGAATTAGTAAATCAAATATTGAGATTGCTTTTAGTATATTCATATATCTTTAGTGCTTTATTTATTTATTTTTATTCTTAACTCATTCACAGGATTAAAAACCCAGTCAAACCGTTAAACTTAGATTAGGGGTCTTTTGCCACCATGGATTTGGGGGGATTTCAAATCCTCTGGTTGTTTGGCAGCATAAAGTAACTGGGAGTTTCAAATTCAAGGGGTTTCAAATCCCCTCAAAGAGGGAGAAAGAAAGGAAAAAAACTCAAATATTCAATACAAGAATAATTAATTTTTGAGGTAGTGGATGTTGCAGTGAGCGAATGAGGTAAATTCTACATCTGCTGGAATAAATTTAGTGAATTTTGATCTAAAGTACTCATAAAACCACATTTATAAAAGGCAGATATGCCCGCCAGAGTGTTAAAATCCCTTTGAGATTGCTTCAAACATGTTGTGATAAAGATATCCGAGCATGAAAGGAACGAGAGCGAGGTTATGTCCTTGAGCGAGTGCCTCGGCCAGATGAATGTATTCCTTAGTGATTTACAGGGCACTAACACTTAGTAGGAATCGACAAATCCACCTCAGAAGGAATGATGTATGTTCTTGCTCATCCGCTTCATCTTGACACTTGGGTTGTAGGAAAGTGGAATATGCTTTGCTGATCTTTTTCGAAAGAGTAAAGGGATGTTAATTCTTCAAAGTGAAGCCCGGATATACAAACTCACCAAAGAGAAAAAGGTGAGTGAATGCACATACATCCATGATTATTTGACTGATGGGGCTACATCCAAAATGGAATGTATTAGTTGACTAACTCTAAAAAGTTAACACCACTACAAGAAGGAAGGTATTGGCTAAATATTCTACAAGGAGAGTTTGATACATTCATAGATTCCTACATGCCTCCATATATCACCATGATGTACTTTAACGCGTGTGAGCTAGTCAGCCCAACCGTTCATTAGGTTCGGCCATGCTCTCAAAGATTTAAACACATTAGAAGGATCTAGAAAGCTGTTAGATTAGAACAAATTGACTTCATTGGAACACTTCGGGAACCTTGGTTTGATCTCACAGAGTTGTTCGTGAGCGATTGCAGGGTGAAAGGTTGGACCAAGTGTCAACAATGGCTTGTTTGGTTGATTGAAGTGTGGAACAAGAGGTCATTGACTACTCTTGACGATAAAACATCTAAATCTTTAATGAACGATTCTAGATAAAAAGTTGGAGAAGAAAAAGAAGAAGAAGATGCAACCATTGAGAGGAGAAAAATGAAAAAATGAGTTTCAATGCAAAAAAGAAGTAAAGGTGAATGAAGAGAAGCACTGACATAGAGTCTTGTTTATGTATCAGGTGCAATACGTGCGTATTAAGGAAATGATAATCATGACTCTTCATACGATACGATTTTATACGACGTGTCAAATAAATAGCTTAAAAGGATGGGGCAAAGGATATCTTTTAGTATGACTTCTATCATATAGAATCAATGGGAAGACAACACATGAAACAACAACCAATTGCATTTATTGTATTGGGCAACAGAACAACGTCACTTTCACCTTTTTTCCAAAGACAACGATGTGGGGGGGAAAATTGTACCCTATTTTTGGCTATTAAAAAAAAAACCAATTGGAGGGCGACATATGGCATTGCATAAGAAATAGGAGGTGGATGAAAAGATCTTTAAGATACTTGGAGTAATTTTTGTGGAATCGTAGCTGGCGTAAATCAAATTTTACATGTTAGTAGGTGGTCGACCGAGTAATGTTATCAAGTTACTCAAAAGTTTAACGAGTGAAGAGAGAAACACGGTTAAGCAGTTCGAGATACAAAAGGTGAGCGAAATGAACAAAGTTTGGGCGACAAAAGACTAATGGTCGCAAACGAAATACGAAACAAAAACAAGGATATAGGGAAATGTTTTTCAAATGTTGTAACCATTGTAGTAATGGAACAAGGATGTGGAAGAATAAGCTGAAACAAAACTTTATAAATAGCAGACGAATTCAACATAACAAGATATCTGGAAATTACTAAAAATCTCAAAATCAAATCAAACAAATATATTAATTTATTTATCTCAGCTTATCTTAGGAGTAGTAATAATTCTTAGATATAATCTTTAATTGTAATCCAAATCTACGCTCATACGATGGATCTGTCCTTTATCCAATATCACATGTTCTTCTAGGAGATATTCTTTCAGTTGCTCCTAGTGACTAATTGTGAGTTTTTTCTTTTATTTGATTACGCTACTATCCTAAAGTCCTTTCGTTTCTTGTAAAAAGCATAAAGCAATCTATCTTCATAGAAAGAACCCTATAATATCGATTATCGCCTGATCATTATAAAATTTTATAAGTGATTGAGTAAGTGATTGGTCTACTCGGAATCTAGAATTTGTTCATATACTTATTTGCTTATTATGGCGCTTGGGGTTAAAGTTGAAGTTGGTCAACTTAAAACAAGCCGTTTTATGGATTCTTGCATGCACGTGCATACTTACACTTGACAAAACACAAACCTAAGTGTTAGCAATTATCTCCAAAATATATTTCTTAGGCTATGGCACAAAAATCTATATATCTTTGATTTGGCATCTTCTTCTTCTTCTTCTTCTTTTTAATTTTCTAATTTTTATTTTATTTTTTTATTCTTATTTTTAATGATCATTGGTTTTAAAATAATGGATGTGATGGTTACAATTCCCTAACAAAGCTGATTTTTTTGAATCATAAGTAATTCTAGGCCCTTGAAAAATAGACCGATTGTATTATTGATTAGCGGTCATTTGACACCATGGATTTCGGGAGATATGAGGGGATTTCAAATCCTCTGGTTGTTTAGTAGCATAAAATAAGGAAGAGTTTCAAATCCCCTCAAAGAGGAGGTTTGAAATTCACGTGAGAGCTTGAATTACATCTAAAATCCTTTCAATAGTTGTATGTGTAACATGTGTGTCACCATACTATTAGTCTATTAAGCACATGGTCCACTAATGATATCCAAAAACAATTAGATTGTCAATTGCATCAGTATAATTACTTTAATATGATGATCAATACCGTCTACACATTGTCCAAGTAATTCAACGGCAAAACATCATTGGTTAGTCACTCAGAGATGATCTCATACTTGTGGTCCATCCAAGACTTAAAATTTCATCATTTTCAAGCAAAGCATATTTTTCAGCAGACTTATTACAACCATTGTGCCAAACATTACATACGTCTCTAGTTAGAGATATTAGAGATATTAAAGTTAATTTAGTAATTAAATTCAAACCTCGATAAATATACCCTGCATAGCTATCTTAGGATTAAAGTTGACTCACGATACACGGTGCGAAACGCAATAAAAATATTTGCGGTTTCAAATACAGGGATTCGGTTCTGAATCCACGCTCCGAAACAGGCCAGCTTTTTCTGAAAAATATCATAACGAAACATATTAAATACCATCATTGCTAGAATGGTTATAATTTGTCGGGTCGGTGTCACTTTTGCCTGTAAGCAATGAAATATGAATTGAGTCTAATGAACAGTCTACATCAATGCATCGACTGTCCAAGACGTACCTTGATGCCGCGTGTTCAACGTATGTGAATGTTCCCGACGTCAAAGGGTATCTCCCCGTGAAACCGAACGTGGATTTCTTTCTAAGGCTTCCTGCGCTACAAACCTAGGTGGGGCCCACTGTCATGTTCTCGAGAAATCCAACCGCCCATTCGTTTTCGGAGATAATTTTAAGACTTGAGAGTGAAAGTGTGTAGATCTAAGATTCAAGTGTGACGCACAAAGGAAAAGGTGGTTAGGGAAATCTCTCTGGGTCCGAGTGATGTTTACATGCGACCATACCGTTCATAACGTCACTAATACTGGAATGAACTTAGAACAAAAATATTAGACGATTGAAAGCTTCCATTGCCCCACGAATATTTCAACGGTGGACGTTCAATCCTCACGTTTTTCGCGCAGTTGAGTATCAGATCCGGTTCATTTTTATCCTCCTTTCCTATAATGAGATCACAAAATGGATGAACGGAATGAATTTCTAATAAACATCACAGTAGGCCCACGTATGCTTGCAGCGCAGTAACTTCGTGCGAAAGAAATCCGCGTGCCGTGAAACTAGCAGCCGAATGACCGTTTGTATCTTGAGACGGATACAATTTTGTCACCGTGAACCATCATTGGACCGGAATAGTCTACAACACCTATTGGCCATTGGGTTGTGCATGTCACATCCGCTTCATCCATCAGATGCCTCTCCTCATTCGATATCCTAAGGCCCAAAATTAGCAGGATCCACAGCTCAAGTGGGCCACACCACAAGGAAAAATGGATAACGGACGCCAACTGTGGCTTTTTCTGTAGAGCTCAGCATGGTGTGTATCTTCCATCTAACCCGTTTATTAGGTGAATCTGTCCAGTTATGCTAATCAAAAGTAGACCAGATCTAAAACTTAGGCGGCACATGCTGCTTGATTTTATATTGTTTCCCATGTGGCCCACCTGAGTTTTGGACCTGACAGATTTTTGGGATCGATGATGAAAATTAGAAGTATCACCTTATGTATCCAGGGGATTTGAACACGGTAGGCGCAGGAAAGTGCTCGGGTGTTTCACGGAATGCATTTCCTCGCACCTACCTCACTTCCCCAGTGGCTATTAAATCAAATGCATGACTAAAAAAGTGTGAGGTCCAAATTCGAAGAAAATTTGTATGATAACGATGTGCAACGCAAGTGGCATGTTGGAAGGATAGGGCAGGACGGAGCCAGCCTTTTTTTTTAAAAAAAAAAAACCCTTCTTCCTTCAACACCAACCGTTGCTGTGTTTTGCTTGCCAGCCTACATGCATTGCACCGATGGAAGAGCTAATATTTGGATGGTGATGATTTGGTGAGCCCAATCCGACCAGCGGTCTTGATCAGCAACCGATGGGCATTACTTCCTCAAATCCAATACTCAAGGATACTGTATGTGCATTCCATATATATAAAAATCCCACGGGCAAAGGACACCGACTGAGAATCCAATGCCCATGTTGCGTGTACGGAAGAGGGATATTTTTACATAGCAAAACCGGAAACGGATTGGATGCCACCAGCCAATGGCTAGTAGTCGGTGCTCCGTGGACCCACCATGGTGTACGTATTTCATCCATGCCGTCCACCCATTCCTCCGGATCATTTTATGGTATTAGCCCTAATATGAGGTTGTACGTGTTTTATCCATGCCGTCCACCCATTCTTCGAGATCATTTTAAGGTATAAGCCCAAATATGAGAATGATCCAAATCTCAAAGGAACCGTACCGTGTTGATTGAACGACCACCATTAAAAACTTCTCACGGGTCACAGAAGTTTTGGATCAAGATGATATATTTTTCTCTTCATCCGAGTCTGTATGACCTAATCAACAGGTTAGATTTCAAATAACCATTACAATGGGCCCAGGTTTCTAATGGTGGACATTCAATCACTACTGTTTTATCATGGTGTGGTCCACCTGAGATTTATATCTAGCTCATTTTTGGGATGAAGACATAAAATTATCTTTGCAAATTGATGAACAGCGTAGATAAAATACATGCATCATGGTGGGTTACACGTAGCACTGACTGCTAGCCACCTCGCTAGTGGCAGCGTCGTTAGCCAAACCGCGTCCAGCAAAACCACCCGCGCTTGTCGGCTGAGCAGCGGTTTTGGACGGTCGTTTCTGGCTTGGCTTTTTCGTGACTGCGACTCGAGATTCTTGACTGGTTTTGACATTCCTTTGATTCACCATGGAAGCAGGTAATCCCATTACGACACAGGTGCCAATTTTACGCTTATGCCGCAGCACTTTAATATTAAGGCTGGTCTTGTTGTTGATGGGCTCCACATACTCCAAGTCGGGTCCACTGTACAGAAGCAGCATTTTCCTCCATTTAATTGCAATTATGGGCATGTTTAGTTTCTCATTTTTTAAAATCCAAAATCACAATAATGCCGGGGAAATTGCCACCCAAGCTCGTCCAATCTGAAGTAGAGCTTGTGGGCCCCACCATATCCCGAATTTGGTGGATCCCAACCCAAATAGACCTTATTCAATGATGAAGGGTCATCAAGTTATGATTAAGGCTACATTTGGTTGCACCAAATACTAATATCAGATTTTGGTGCAACCAAAGGCACCTCAAATCACAAACCAGGAAATTGCGTAAACGGGCAAAAAGGACAAGTTATCTAAAAAAACACATAAAACCATACACAAGAACTTACCCATAGGCGATGGAAAAAACGGTGTCTATCCAAATGAAGCCAAGTCTGAAAATAAAATGCTTGTTAGAATATAATCATAACATGTAACTCAACTAATAATCAGCTATAAAATAAAAGAAATGACAAACATATTTCATATGCTATCTTAGAAATTGTAACGTCTAAACTCAACCTGAAGAAACAACGAATAAAGATACACGCTTGTTGAAGTCAAAATCTGAACGGCTCTCCCCTCAATTTCCCAGACCTTGGATCACTTCAACATCTTGATTATACACAATGAGAACAGGCAAAGGTAACTCTTGCTAAGCCGGGTGACCCTCCGATGCCTAAGTAAGTTTAAGGAAATTTGAGTTTAAGTGGAGACTAGAGGGAGAGTGCAAGATATTGCGTACCTGTAGCAATGAGGTGTCATTGTATTTATACCTGACTGTCAGATGGTCTGGATCCGTTATTGTCGGCATGATTTACCCAATCAGCGGGATCTCAAGATCGTGGAGATATTGTTCGCAATCCAAGGATCGTGTAGTGTATCGGGCGAAACATGTGTACATGTGAACGAAGTAATTGGTCACGTTTATTTATGGTAATTTTAAAGTTAAGGATGCGGAGCGCTTATCTCACGATCTGACTTCGGCCCGGTCCTTCTGGTTAACGCGACTCCTACCAATATGGATACAAGCCTTCATTGAATGGGGACGGTACCCCTGATCCGATCCGATACCAACGAGCTTGGTTCCTTACCTATCAGGCGTTCCAAATGACTTCCTCACGAGGTTCGAGGCAGGGCGTCGGGCCTGTCTTGTCGAGCTAAGCTTCCTGTCGGTCGGGGGAGTAGCGGATTGGCATGTTCAGTCGAAATATTGTTCAGAGCTGATCCAGTCACTTGAGTACTACTGTAACTTATCGATGAACCCTTCAGTCTCACCTATCTATTCGTCTGCTTGATTGGATCGGCCTTGTGCTTGCCCTTTGAATTACAGGGGCCTCGGACTTTCCCATAACAGAAGCCCCCTACTCTTTGAGGTCGAATGCGGACTCGGAGAGTAAATACGCATGGGAAATCAATCGTCTCCCCAAGTTAGCCTTCCTCATATACCGAGATCATCATGATTTTTGAATTTGAAGCGTCATACCCTCAGGGTTTCCCGCTCGCAGACTATCCTTCATCGAACGCGTGGAGACGGTTACGATTCTGAGTAATTGCTAAGCCTGTGATAAGTCGCAACATATGCCAGGGGATGCATCCATGTGACGGCCTGTAACGCCCTGAAAATCAGGGGTCGAGTATAACCCAACTCCCGAGTTTCAAAACATCACTTATGCAACATTTTTAATGATAATTGTATGTTGTCTGTATTAGTGCATAAAACATGAAGTAAATTAAGCCAAATTAGCAAAACATAATCCAGGGACAGTTAGAATACGCAAACAGAAGTTTGAAATAAATATATAAACCAGTACAAGTTCCCAAAATATGTGTGCTATGCCAGGTCAATAATTACAAGTCTTATTTCAAATACAAATGAAAAAATGTGATAGTCCTCTATAAAGCGTAAACCCTGAAGCCCCGATGATTCAGACGGTCTAAGAGAACCCACCTGAATACTGCATACACGAGAATGCCTCCTCGTCATCCTCAAAATCTGGCTCTGCCTCATGCGTCACATCATCATCTGCAATTAAGACAGAGTCTGGTTGGTGTTTAAACACCGTCCCAGAATGTGGGAGTGAGTGATCAACTCAATGGAACTATACAACAAAGGTTAACATGTTATCAATTCAATCAAGCAGAAATGATGAAGCAGTACAATTAAACATCCCTAATTACTCTGATTAATGCAAGAATATATGAAGAAATGATACAAGCCCTCGCCTGCACTCCCTCAGCGTCTTCATCTTATGGCACGCATGACAACCACCTGAAAGTGCTCTTCCTCGCCAAAGCACATGCAATACGGTACATGGACGTGATTACCAAGTTCTTATTAGTCCTTTTCATACAACATGATTGTGAAACTATGGTACCTCCCTTATATCAATTCTCAATCAATGATCCATTCTAGGGTTGCCAATCCTTATAAATCTCATACGATATTATGGCTCTAAGTCATTGTAAAGGGCTCGTCACCAATCAATACAGGCCTAGTGATACCCTGAATACTACGATAAGGCTCGTCGCTTCAATGCAGTCTTAGGATATACTGGAGGTCACTACAGAGGGCTCGTCACCAATCAGTGTAGGCTGATAACACGAATACAGTGTCTCATACCACCATATTCAGGTCACGAGTGTGGGTTGCTCACTAGTCACTACGGGGAGGCTCGTCGCCCCAGCATAGGCCGACAGCTCAACCATGGTGTCCCATACCACCATGTCCAGCTCATGAGTCTTAGCGGATCGATGTACCAAGGTTAATAGGGTTTTACTGATGAGTTTGGTACGTTAGATTCAAACAGTAGCATCCAAACATGGTGAACATACATCGGGTTAATCGGGTTAATTAACTAGCTCGACTGAGACGAGTGCACGTTGAGTTGATCGACATGAAATGCATAAGCACTCCGTGTGGCCTAACCACTGTCGACTTTCCAAGTATGACTTGGATTCGTCGAACACATCTTGCGTGGCGAAAACAACCTCAGCCACCAGTTCGAGGACTATTAGCGATTACCTGGACTGTGATAGAGTCTCAATTACGTACAATTACAATAATGCATATTTAAATCAAATTCTACAATCATATGAACATGTTATGGAATATAAATTAAACATGAATATACAATACATGGAAGAAATCATACACATAATTAACATGAATAAGTAGGCTAAACAGTTCATGGAAGAAATCATACACACAAGTAAGGTAGTTGGGAATTCATATTTCAACTCCCTTATAAACCACACTTTACTGTACTAACTCATTCAGATATTTTTACAAATACTTAGACTACACTTTTCAACATACATCACATATGTAAGCCATATTACGTATTAGGACAAATCCTTTTACCATAGAGTTGTCGCATACATAACAATCATGTACCAACGACAATTAATCATGGCAATTACAACATCAGATTTTAACTGCATACCAACATTTCAACAAACACATGAAATACTCTATTCACAACATAGGTTATACATATAAGTAAAACAAAACAGATAGCGCATTTACCAAGTGTAATGGTACCCACATCAGTAATAAATCATTATCTGACATTGAAAGTCTTGAAAACCATAACCTATACGTATATAGTCTGCACCTTAAATCGATAAACGCATAATAGATATGATTTAAAGGATAAGTCTTCGTCAACGGCGGATTGACAACCTAAAGCATGAATTTGGTTAGCTATATCATCACTTAAACTATACTAAGCCATAAAATAGGTTAGGGTTTGATTTTCTTACCCAAATATGGAATTTGAATCGCCGGAATAAGGATTCAGTCGCGATGGATAATCACGTGGAGAGGCAGGGTAGAATCCCTGGGTGAATCTCCAACTAACTCTCTCTCATTCTCTCTCTTTTCTTAGCTAGGGTTTGAGAAGTCGTATGGATTATGAGAGAGGGTGTTTAAAGCCCTTATATAGGCCCAGAACTGACGAAAACAGTCCCAGGCCCATGGTATACTTAGGTTATAACCAAATCGGGCTTGTTGCGATCTAACGGGGCATTTTTAGAGGTCCCTTTACTAAATGCGGTCGGAATTAAGCTCACAGATACTGGATCCTGGTCAAGCTACGTTTTCGGTCCGATCGAGTTTATAGTTCGACCGTGGCGGACCAGTTTTAGTTCAACGGTCACTAAAACTTGATCATGGCCACAAGTACATTGGCATGTGTGGGATATTTCTCCTGATCCGAGGGAAATTTGGGTCAAATTTTGATGGTCTGAATGCTTATAATCAGCGCTCAAGCGACACGAATCAGATTACTTAAATTTATATTAAATTTCTAAAATCCTTCATGTTTCTCACACACTTCACTCCGGACTCAAGAAAATAGTCCCAGGACCTCATCTGGACTTGATTTTCAAGGTGATTGTCAAGTCCAACTAGGCGATCATAATTGTCTAAGTTCATCGCTATCGGACTTTCGACGCGCGGTCCAGGTCCGATACGAAGTTTCATTGTGCTCCTGAGAGTAACTGGGTTTATAGATGGATCCTGGGTTTTAGGGTAATGTAGTATTAACAATTCTATAGATTTTGGGTCTTACAGATCGTATTTAAAGTGATTGGTGATAATTTCACAGGTAATCTAGTTTAGCACTAGTTAATTCTCGTTAAATTTCTAAAGGATTTAGTCCTAAGTGATTTCTGCTTGAGGTGGTACTCGGGTCTGCATACGGATTTTTCTAGGACGTTACACGGCCCCACTTGCTCGGGTGTCGCTTCATATACCGGAGCGCACTAGTAAATATTGTGACCATACTATCTGGTAGAGGTCGATCCAATGGTAAACAACCACGTGTGCTTGGGAATCGGCTCACGACGATTTGGCTGCGGCTATCATTCCTTGTCATCAGTGTAAAGATTTTGCATAGCCTATATAATCCCCCTGTAGAATCGTTCTCCCTGCCTGCACTCTGAATCCTAGCGTGTACCGGAGAGGTGATTTCTGGTGAGGGCGATTTCGGTCGATTTGAAGTTTCTGGTAGGCGATTCTGACTGACCAAGCATATTCGGCAAGAGCGATTTCTAGTGATCGTCCGGTGAGTCTCCCTTATTGTTTCTTTCACTTCCCTTCATAATGTCGTCGGATTTGGAGACCGTTCAGGATTATGATGATGACTCCGAGCCGAGGAGCTCTGATGATAGGAGAGGAGCCTCTGAAGGCCACTTTGAAGCAATGCCCTTATTCCCTCCACCTCGAAGACAGAAGCAGGCGAAGGCCCAAACTCAATGGGAAGGCAGGAAGAAAGCCCCCCGTGCCACAACCACCGAGGCTGCTGAGATGCCCGTGAGTGAGCAGCCCTCGGAAGTACTCCCTGGGGGCTTCGTGCTATCGGAGTCTCAAATGGGCTGGATCTGCTCAGAGTTTCAGATCCCAAACTCTGTTCGGATAATGGCCCCAGAGCCCCTTAACACCACTGGCGCACCTACTGAGGGAGAAGTTGCTATCTTCCTTTGCGCACTGTAATGTGGGCTTCAGCTCCCTCTACATCCTTTTGTCTAAGCCATAACAGCCTACCTCAGACTAGATCTAGGACAATTCACCCCCAACGCTCGGAGGGTGTTAATCTCTTCTTTCATCATTTGGTGCCAAGTCGGGAATCTGGAGCTGACACCAGAGGAATTGATGAGCCTGTACCTGATTAAGCACGACAGTCAAGAACCATGGTAGTACTTTGTGACTCGAGGCAGTAAAGGGTCGGGGTTGGTGATGAACTTTTCGTCTTCTAATAAGGACTGGAAGAATAAGTGGTTCTGGGTTACGGGCAAGTGGGAGGCGCCGACAGTGAAACTTGGGACTCGACGACTAGGGTCCCGACCTGATTTTTAAAACCAGGTCAGACTTTAAGCCCCCCCCTTTTTTTCTTTTTAGTATCTCTCTTTCACTTCAGTCAGACTGTAGCTTTCTTTATCCTTGTAGATTTCTCAAGGGGCACGCCGCTCCTCGACTTGGACTAGAAGAATCGCATCGCTAAGGCTAGAGCGTGATCGGGAGGGCTTCGCTCTTAGACAGACCTATTCATGGCTGCCAACCTTCACTGGTCCGGCCTTTGTAAGTCCTAACCTCTCCCACATCTTTCAGTAAGTTTCTCCCACATTGCCTTTGGGGAGATCAAACTCATTCATTGGGTGCTGATCCGTTACTCTCTGTGCAGGCATGGCCGAGGAGTCTGGTTCTTGGAGGCAGAAAGCCGCTCCAACAACGAAGGAGATGCTGAGGGCCGAATCTCGGATGAAGACCACTGTTCGGAGAAGGCAGGCAGCTCCTCGCGGGGAGGGCCCTTTTTGTTCAGTTTCGGCTATAGCGCTCACCAAGACCCAGGTCTCTGCAATCATTGTTCCGACTCCAACAACCATAACTCCTTCCCCAGAAACTATAAATCCTTCCCTCCCACCCACAGCAGTTCCCCCCACCCCGGAGGCTCCTCCTGCAGTCAGGAGTTGTCTAATCATTCCGAGCCTTGCATTGTCGTGCCCTCATCTTCTGAATGGGAGGAGGCCATTAGAATGACTGATAATATGCTTTCTCCTCTTGACGCTGAGAATGATCTTAGAGTCGAGGCTCAAGTCTCGGCAGGCAGCTGGACTGGGGCTAGGGAAGCAGTGAGCTCGGCCTAGGTGGGGACGAGCGGCGGAAGGTTCGAGTCGGGCTATCACCTATCTTGCCTGGTGCCTTGGGCAGCCAAACATGCTCCTGAGGAGGAGATAGCTCACCTTCTCACCAAATCAGAAACCTCCTTTCTAAATGACATGGCTTTCGTCCTTTATAAGATATTTTCTGCTGCTTTTTTACTTCTTACTTTTCATTTTTTTTTACATTCGTATGCTCATCTTTCTATTTTCACTCAGTCTGTCCTAAAGCTCCTCTCGGCTCGGGAGAGAATATGGGAGCTTGAGAAGAGAGATGCCGAGGTGGAGGCTCTCCGGAATGAGGTGGGGATCCTGTGGGATGATGTCATGCTCTTCCGACTTAAGCAGAGTGAGCTGCACCGGCAGCTTGAGGACGGGAAGGCTAAAGAGCTCCAACTACAAGGGGTCGCGAATGATCTTGAGGCTCGATGCGGTGCGGCGGTGGCTGAGCTAACACGAGCTAGGGATCATGCAGATTCATTGGCCAAGGAGGTTACCCAACTGGGAGAAGTCTTGGAGAGAGCCAGGGCTGAGGCGGTAGAAGAACAGAGCCGAGCTGTCTCTCAGGCAATGAAAGCTCAGCAGGCCAAAGATGAGGCTTCCTTGGAGGGGGCGGTGGCTGTTGCGGTTGATGCCTTCAAGGCTTTGAAGGAAACGGATGCCGAAGCCACCAAGTTTTACAACTGTGGCTTCGATGCTTGTATTGAGGTGGTCTAAGATTTATATCCAGACCTTAACCTCGAACCTTTATTGTCTGAAGACATTGGAGATATGCCCGTTGAGGATGTCCGCTTGGACCAAGCCCCCGACACCTATGCTCCTCCAACCGTATAATCTTTAATATTTCTTCAGTAGTTGACTAGAAACCCTTTTTTTTTGCATGGATTTACTTTTTGATCCTCTGAAGAGGGCATGTGGATGATGATTTTTGACTCTTTGGAAAGGGCGCTCAAAAGATCATTTTTCCTTCATATAAGTTAATTCATAGTTAATTTTTGGGTGTTGACTGCTAATTGTTAATTGTCGAACTGATTCGTTGACAGGTCAGTTTATTTCAAGGCATGGCCAAGCTGACCCTTTGACGGTTCAACCTCCTCCAATGCCATCTAGTAGACCTTTTAAGCCTTCATAGCTTAATCATTGTTGGTTCGAACCACTGGGGGGTCGGCTCATCCCATGATTAGCGAGAAACCTCAGCTCCATCTGTTAGTCGAGCGATGAGCTGACTCCTCTAGTGGGGAGTCAGGTCATCTTCTGACTTTTTCTCTAACTCAGAGGAGATGTCTTTGTCGTGTTTTCGTGGGATTACGCCCTAACCCCTTCTTTGAGGGATCAGTTTGTGTAGTCCACCTCTGCATATGAGAGGCAACTTCTCATTTGTAGATGATCTGATTATGTAAACAATGAGACATGAATTTTATTAAAAGCTTTAAAGGCTGGTTGCTTGGAGGTGTACACTTATTGGGGGCCTTAAAGGTCAGTACATCAGGGATAGTAGATCTTCAGGTGCTCAATGTTCCAGGGGTGAGGGAGTTGGCGGCCCTCGAGGTTTTCTAGGTGGTAGGAACTTAGTTTAGTCAATCGGACCAGGCGATAAGGTCCCTCCCAGTTAGGTCCAAGTGTTACTGCCCCCGACTCGATGGTACTCTGGAAGACCCGACGAAGGACCAAGTCCCCAGGGCGGAACCGTAGGGCCTTGACTTTGGAATTGTAGAATCGTGTGACCTATTCATGTCGTGCGGTGACTCGAAGTCTTAAGACCTCTCTAATCCCTTCAAGTAAATATAGGTTAGCATCAATCTGCTCAGAATTCTGATTTGCTTGGTAGTTTTCCACCGAGCAGTTGGGAGGTCAATCTCAAATGACACCATTGCCTCCGAGCTGTAAGAAAGGAAGAATGGAGTTTCCCCCGTTGAGGACCGAACTGTGGTTCTGTATGCCCAGAGGATGAAGGGGAGTTCCTCGACCCAACTGCCTTTTGCTTTCTCTAACTTCGTTTTAAGGTGATGCTAGATAACCTTGTTGACTGCCTCCACCTGTCCATTGGACTGAGGGTGCCGAGGGGAGGAATATACATTTGTGATGCTGAGCCCTTGACACACACTTCGAAACTTGTCATTGTCGAACTGTTGTCCATTGTCTGACATGATGGTTTGCAGAATCCCAAACCGGCAGATGACATTTTTCCAGATGAAATCGATCACCTTCTGCTCTATGATTTTCACAACGGGCTCGCCCTCAGCCCATTTGGTGAAGTAATCATCCGTAACGATGGTGAATTTGACTTGCCCCTTTCCTATAGGCAGAGGGTCGATGATTCAATTCCGCATTAAGTGAACGACCATGGACCACTCATGGGGGTCATTTCTTTTGTGGGCTGCCTCGGTATAGCCGCATAGCGCTGGCATTTATCGCACTTTTGAATTTAGTTTTTGGAGTCTTCCTTAATGTTTGGTCAAAAATATCCCTCCTGGAGTATCTTTAAGGCTAGGGCTCAACTGCCCAAATGGTTTTCACAGATTCCTTCATGGATCTCCCGAATCACGTAGTTGGCTTCGTCTGGTCGGAGGTACCTGAGGTAGGGCTGGGAATGCCCTTTCTTATATAGAATACCATCCAGAATGACATATCGAGACTCTCAAAATCTCAGTCGTCTTGCTTCCAATTTATTTGAGGGGATCTCTCCAGTCGTGAGGTAGTTAAAGATCGGGTCCATCCAGCTCGGAGTGGCATGTACTAGATTGACTTCCTTCTTCCCCACCTGGTCGATGCTCGGATGTTCAATAAATTCGACAGGGATGACTCATGGGATCTTCCCTTCCACGGTAGAGGCAAGTCTTGCTAGGGCATTGACCCATGAGTTTTCTGCTCTCAGGATCTGAAGGATAGTGCAACTTTAAAATCTTTCGATCGACTTCCTCATCTTATTGAGATAAGTGATCATCCTCGTCTCCTTGGCTTTATACTCGGTGGAAATATGGTTTACCACAAGCTGAGAGTCGCATCAGACTTGGAGAGATTAAACACCCAGACTCGCTGCCAATCTGAGTCCGGCTAGTAATGCTTCGTATTCCGCTTCATTGTTTGAGGCCTTGAACCTGAGTCTGATTGCGTACTGGATAGACGTGGAATTGGATGCAATTAGGACAATTCTGGCTTCGGCCCCTTTAGTGTTGGACGACCCATCTACATAGAGAACCCATCCCGGATCTGACATCGCCTTTTGATCACATGGGGGGACAGGCAGAGCCATTTCGACTTCAGTACTGATCTCTTCTGCGCTCAAAGTAGTGAATTCGACAATGAAGTTAGCCACATCTTGGCCCTTGTTGCTATCCTCGGATGAAATTAGATGTCAAAATCACCAAGTTCAATGGCCCACTTGGTCATCCGACTCGAAACCTCGGGTCTTTGAAGGACTTTTTTGAGAGGAGAGTTGGTCAACACAACGATGAGATGAGCTTGGAAATACGGACATAACCTCTGAGCTGAAATGACGAGGCTGAGCACTAGCTTCTCTAGGGGCGAATATCTCATTCTGAAGGTACCATTGCCTTGCTCATGTAATATACGGGGTGTTGTTTACCCCCAACCTCTCTGATCAGGGTTGAGCTGACGACCGAGGCTGAGACCGTGAGGTATAGGAACAGGAGCTCACCTTCTTCAGGCTTGGATAATAAGGGGGGCGATCCCAGATACCGTTTCAATTGCTGGAAGGTTTGTTCACATTCTGTCATCCACTCTGCCTTCTTATGACCCTTTAATTGTTGGAAGAGGGGAAGCATTTATCTATTGCTCTGGATATGAAACGTCCGAGCGTGGCGACTCTTCTCGTGAGGCACTATATTTCCTTGACAGTCTGAAGTGGACTCATGTTGAGGAGCGCCTTGATCTTGTCGAGGTTTTCTTCGATGCCTCTCTGCCTGACCTGGAACCTGAGGAATTTCCCTGACCCAGCTCTGAAAGTACACTTTGTGGGATTGAGCTTCATCTGATACTCTCAGAGGACAGTGAATGTTTCCTCAAGATTCATCAAGTGATTGGACACCTTGATGCTCTTCACTAGCATGTCATCGACATATACCTCCATAGTGCATCTGATCTATTTGGTGAACATCTGATTTACCAACCTTTGATAAGTCACCCCGACATTTTTCAGGCCAAATGGCATGACCTGGTAGTAGTAGAGTCCCCTGTCTATGACAAAGGTAGTCTTCTGCCTATCAGGGGGATGCATTATGATCTGATTGTACCCGGAATAGGCGTTCAGGAAGGAGAGTAGCTCATGATCGGCTGTACTGTCCACCAGTTGATTGATCTGAGCCAATGAGAAGCTATCCTTGGGACATGCCTTATTCAGATCTGAGTAATCTACACAGACATGCAACTTCCCATCAGATTTTCTGATAAGAACCACATTTGCAATCCAGTTAGGGTAATACACTTCTTCTATGAAATCGACATCAAGAAGGATGGAGACCTCATCAGCAATGGCTTCGTAATGCTCGACATCGAATGGTCTTCTCTTTTGCTTTACTGGTTTATGGTTTGGGTTCACGTTCAGCCTGTGTACCAAGACATCAGGAGAGATCCCTGACATGTTTGCATGCGACCATGCGAAGATATCCTTGTGTCGCCATATGAAAGTTAGCATTTCGGACCGCTGCTCTGAGCTTAATGATGTACCGAGCTGGATGGTTTTGCTTGGGTCTCCTTCATCAAGGGGCCCTTTCTCCAGGTCTTCTACCGATGAGTTCTCTGCAGGTCCTCGGGGATCCAGGACATTGACAATGAGGGCTTGCTTCACAGATCCCTTTTTAACCACAATTGTGTAACATCTCCGAGCCTTGCACTGATTGCCCCGGAGGTAGCCTATCCCACCTTCGGCGGGGAACTTCATCATTAGATGATAAGTGGAGACGACCATCCTCATCCCATTGAGGGAGGGTCTGCCCAGGATGACGTTGTGTACCGATGGTACATTGACAACAAGGAAATCCACCATAAGGGTAACTTGATGTTGTCCTTCTCTTGCAGTTATTAGGAGGGAGATGGCTCCCTCGGAGATCACTCTTTCTCCAGCAAAGCCATGCAGGTGGGTCTTCACGGGTTGAAGGTACGACCATGGAACCCTCACTCTTTCAAAAGCTTTATAATAGATCACATCGACTGAGCTTCCAGTGTCGACCAAGATATGGTATACTTTGTAATTTTCTATGGTCGTCGTGACCAGTAGGGCATCATCGTGCTGATGCTGGATTCCTCGTGCATCATCTTCCATAAAGGTCAGACTGTAAGGGTTGATTTGCAGCTCCTTGCTAGGCCACTCGGTTAAATGGATGTAATGTTCTATATCAAGCTTCTGAGAATAGGCTTTCCAAGCCCTATTTGAATCTCCCTCATCGGACGAGCCCCCAAAAATGGTGCAAATTTCAGCTGGCTCATCCGTGGGGTTATTTGGTCACTCTTACTCCCACTCTTCCTTCCGAGTGGCTCTCTCTTTTAGTATATCGATGCAGATGTCCCTTGCGGATAAGGAACTCAATCTCATCCTTGAGATTCACACAATTGTCCGTATTGTGACCGTGGTCCCGATGGAAGTGGCAGAACTTGCATTTATCCCGATGCTTTAGGTCGGCCTTCATATAGACAGGCTAATTCAAAAGCTTCTCGCCTCAGATATCTAGTAGGATCTGTTTGGCAGAGGTGTTAAGGGGAGTATAGGATCGAAGTTTCCATTCCAATTTTTAGCTCGGGCGACGATCACGAGGGGTGGGGTTGTCTGACCTTTTGCCAGTCGGCTGAGATTCTTTATTTCTCGGCCTCTTCCTTTTGCCAGTTGAGTCAGTTACTTACACACTTTTACGGGCGTTAGTAAAATCCTTGGCATTAGTGTTTTTCTAAGCTCTTGCAACGAGGTCCGCTAACGTCTTCGGTGGGTTCTTTTCAATGGAGAAAGTGAACCTTCCTTCTTTCACGCCACTGAACACTGCAGCAAGCACCATTTTGTCATCGTAGTCTTCTACCTTCAATGCTTCCTCGTTGAAACGAGCAATGTAGTCCTTCAGTGACTCTTTTGGCTCTTGCTTGATGGTGAAGAAGTGAGTATTAGGTTTTCGACTTCTCTTACCACCTATGAATTGAGTAAGGAATAGTCGACTCAACTCTACAAAGAAACTGATAGAATTGGGTTTGAGCTCATGGTACCAACTCTGAGTGGATCCCGTAAGGGTGATAAAAAATCCTCTACACATCATTGCATCCGTTGCTGTCTGAATTTGCGTCCACAATGTACTTGATGACAGAAGGTATCCGAAACCTCTGTGGCATTACCTCACTCATGATTGTAGAGGTGAAAGGAGGTTCTGTCTCTTCCATCATTGCTTGAACCATGGAAGGAACTGTCGATGACTGCTTCTTCTTTTCCAGGATTAGGAACTTTTCATTGAGCTCCGCAAACCGTGCTTCTCAGGGATCTTTGTTCTTAGCGACTATCTCTGGGAAATTTTCTATTTCTGGAGTCCTCCTTTCCCTCATTCGTTCTAACTGATGACGGAGATCCATTGGTGCCAGGGCTGAGGTGGCTAAGGTGTTGATCAGAGCTCGAGTGGCAGTGTTTTGAATTGAGACTCTGACTTGTATCGGTGGAGGATTCTGACCTGAAACCGGCGCTTGAGAATGCTAGGGTGCCTTGGGTCTCATATTTCTCGGCGCGGAGTGAGCCTCCATGACCGGACCGACTGGCTCAGGAACAAGATTCTCCTGAGTTGGGGGCAGTGGCGGCTCCTGTTGTTATTTCATCTTGTTTACCTCATCAAGTAGGGCTTGTGTCTCACTTTGCATGGCTCGATACTTACTCTCCCAATTGCGAGAACGATGGGAAGGCCCTGGGTGATTCAGCATAAAGTAGTGAGGAGGAGCGAGTCTGCTCATACTGCTCCAGTTCTACAATCGCTGCTTTCTTCTTTCCTCTTGCCATTGTATTTGAAAATAGAAACCTGACCTTTCGTATCTATTTTCCACAGATGACGCCAAAAAATGTTGAGGTTAAACTCGGCACTACTCTCCCCTCAATTTCCCGAAACTAATTTGGGTCTAAGTGGAGAGTAGAGGGAGAGTGCAAGATATTGCATACCTGTTACAATGGGATATCATTGTATTTATACCTGACTATCGGATGGTCTGGGTCCGTTATTGTCAGTACGATTTGCCCAATCAGCGAGATCTCAAGATCGTGGAGATATTGTTCACAATCTAAGGATCATGTACCATATCGGGCGGATCATGCATACATGTGAACGAAGTAATCAGTCTCGTCTGTTTATGGTAATTTCTAAGTTAAGCATGCGGAGGCTCATCTCACGATCTGGATTCAGCTCGGTCCTTTTGGTTGACGTGGCTCCAACCAATATGGATATAAGTCTGCATTGAATGGGGACGGTACCCCTGATCCGATCCGATACCAACGAGTTGGTTCCAAATGACTTTCGAGGTCCGAGGTGGGGCGTCGGGCCTGTCTTGTCGAGCTGAGCTTCCTATCGGTCGGGGGGGTAGCAGTTTGGCATGTTCAGTCGAAATATTGTTCAGAGTCGATCCAGTCACTTTAGTAATACTATGACTTATTGATGAACCCTTTAGTCTCACCTATCTGTTCGTTTGCTTGATTGGATCGGTCTTGTGCCTGCCCTCTGAATTACAGGGGCCTCGGACTTTCCCATAATAATACTAACATCACGTTGTAATTTAGAAAAATTATCGTCTCAGCACGCGATTTTGCCCAAATCAAATATCCTATCATCCAAACCCAGTTTAAACATATGATAAAAAAAAAACCACCAAAATCACAAACATTAAATTCTGAATTTTCATGTGACTAATAGTGATGGAGAGAAGAATGAAGAAATGGCAGATGATTTTCAATACTCAGAACTCCTAAATTCTTAATGGAAGAACGGATCAAAATCCACACGTCTCATTGGTAATTTTCAGACAATAGATCCATATGCATCATGCTATAGGTAAAAATGGACTGACTAAAGAGATGATAACAACTTGAACATCTCTGTGGGACCGAGGTCAGCCAGTATCAGTCATGACCAATAAGCTCCTTAATGGCCAAGCAAGAGAGGTCGGTCCCCTGCTACATATGAAGGAAGGTCAGCAATTCGGCCAAGACCACCTCGGACTTTTGAGGAAGGTCGGTAGGTCGACCATTTACTCAATGGTAAAGGTAGAATCGAAGCTCATCTAAGTATCTAGGTTAGTAAAGATCACCTCGGACTCTTAAGGCAATTGATAGGTCAATCATCTACCCAAGGATAAGGGAAGGCTCGAAGCTCATCCGACTATTCAGGTTGGTCAAGACCACCTCGGACTCTTGAGATAAGTCGGCATACTACCCCAGGTCAGGTCGGCCAAGACCATCTTGACTTTTTACTGAACATCTCCATTGATTCCGAATAATCAGATCTTATTTAAGAGAGATTCACCCAAGATCTTCTCCAAAGATCTCGGAAGATATCTGTAACATGCTCAGGATCCCGAGATCTTCGTCAAGGATCTCGAAAAATTCCCTCACGCATTCAAGATTCGAATCCCTCTGCAATACATGAATACTACATAGGGAGATCTCATCTACGTCACCACCTCTCCTCAACTATAAATAGGAGTATCTCTAATGGTGAAAGGTACGTAGAATCTCTCACCCAAAAACCCTTACTCGACCAGACCCAGATTCCTTACCTGACTTAAGCATTAGAGGGTCCCCTACACTAGACATGGTCTCCTTTGTTTGTCCTTTATGCATATACTCGAAGGTTTAAAAAGGGTGGACTAGATTTTTGCATTAACAGTTTGGCACCATCTATTGGAATGATATCAAAATTATTCCTACTTTACTAGAAAACTACTATGGTGAAAGGAAAGAAGAAAATTGTAGCTACCATTATTGTAACCATCCTAGCTCTTCCTAAATCATCTTCTGCAGTCATCTCAGCTCTTCCTGAATCATCTGTAGCAGTCATCCCAATTCATCTTAAATCATCTACTGCAGCCATCCCAGCTCTTCCTGAATCATCTACCGAGTAGGGTGCGTACCCCTACCAGCATACCTAACGACATTCAAAAAGTCATTTCCATCGGTACACTCCCTTAAACACCAAGCCGAAGCAGGTACTAAAAGAAGTCGAGTTAATCAAGGAAACCTGACGACCGAGCTAAACCAATTAACCAAACTCAGTAATAAAGCTCATCAACCAACTATGACCTTGACATCAAATACTGAGGGACTTATCAACGAGAGGACATGGGGGGCTCTTACCTTGCCCATGAAATGTTCACCACTTAAAGATCTACTACTCCTGATGACTCAAGAAGTCCGTCGACCAGGAGTGCGTCGACTGAACGACCTCAATAAGAGTGACCTCCTTTTCTAAAAGGAAAAAGATGCCTGTGACACTATCGTCGTACTTTCTACTATTTGATGATTCTATAATAAAAGAACTTCCCCAGGTCAGGGGAAGAGAACTTCTTTTAAATTTTGACTATTCGAGTTACAAAATTGACTACGAGGACTTCCCTTAGTGCAAAGGAAAAAAGTCCTCTACCATGAATTCTACTATGGAAGAGCTTCCTCGGATTAGGAAGATCTCTTTTTCAAATTACACGAACTACTGAGAACTTCCCTTAGTACAAGGGAAAAACAGTCCTCACCAGTCGCCTGAACCTTAAAGAAGAGGTCGGACCACTAATTGATAACACCACGTGGATTGCATGATCTACACTGAGGATCTCTTAGTGTAAGGGAAAGTAATCCTCTCGAGTAAACTGTTTGGTCCCTCTTGAAGGGGTCATTGCAGCTAACACATCTATTTGACAAAAGCATAATTCCCCTAATAAAAGGAAGAGCTCACCCCAATGCTCCAACTCACCTAAAATGTTCGACCTCACCAAAACTTACTTACTTCCCAAGCTCGTTGCGCATACTCAAAAGTAGGGGGCTTACTATTATGGGTAAAACTAGACTGACTAAAGAGAAGAGGTCAGCTCGGACATCTTTACAGGACATGAGGTCAACTAGTGTCAGTAATGACCAATGAGCTCCTCAATGACCAAGGAAGAGAGGCTAGTACCCTACTGCATATGAAGGTAGGTAGGCTGGTCGGGCAAGACCATCTTGGGCTCTTGAGGTAAGGAGGCAGGTCAGCCATCTACCCAATGATAAAGAGAGGATCAAAGCTCATCCGAGTATACACGTTGGTAAAGATCACCTCAAACTCTTAAGGCAAGTTGGCAGGTTGGCCACTTACGCAATGATAAGGGAAGGCTCGAAGCTCATCCGAGTATCCAAGTGTAATGTCCCGAAAATGACGAGGGTCGAGCAAAGCTCAACTCCCCAGTTCCAATGCATCACTTATGCAACATAGATAATGATGTTTAAATGTTATCCATATTAGTGCATTAAACATGAGTGGGATTACACTAAAATAACATATCATACTACAGAGTTAATGTAATTAAGCAAGCGGAAGACTAAGATAAATATATAAAATATATTCATGTTTCATAACCTCCATAGTATGAACGTGCTACCAGGATGAATATATACATAATCTGTTTCAAAATATACAATATATTAAAATTAAATGTTCCACTAATCTATTATCCTTATAATCTCGATGACGCAACTCTAAGTCTATACAGACCCGCCTGAGAGCTGAACGTAGGAGAACTACACCTCGTCAAAGAAGTCTGGATTTATCACATAAGCCTCATCACAACCTGCATCGAAATCAGAGTTTGGTTAGTGTTTTAAAACATCATCCCAGAGTGGGAGTGAGTGATCAATTCAGTGGTACTATAAGGAAAATGTTAACATATTATCAATTCAATCAAGCAGTAATGATAAAGCAATACAACAATCACTTCCTAATTACTCTTGTTAATGCCCTCGCCTGCACTCCCTCGACGACTTCATCTAACGATCGCGCATGACAAACTCTCTAAAAGTGTGCTTTCTCGCCAAAGCACATGCAATGCGGTGCATGATCGTGTTAGCCAAGTAATTTATTAGATTTATTCATACAACAGATTCAGGAAGCTAAGGTGTAAGCCCCGTATCCTAGATCGTACAGTTGCTTAGACTTTCACAATCTTCTTGGTCGAATTTCGGTAACCTTTGACCCTTAACTGGTATTTGCGTGCAACCCTGATTCACACCCCGTCAACCCGAATCGACTCAACCCAAGACCTTTACCATAGCGACCGTGCCGTCGCCGCGGTTCCGATGCTGTGACTCGCGCGCCTAGGCGATACCCTGGTCAGGAGATGTGGGCCAACGTTCGGTGCGAGGAAAACGTCGTGCGTTACAAAACCTAAGAGAATCTCTACGACTTGTCACATCAATCCATCAATCCATCAATCTCAACATGTCAAGTACACATCACCTTTCACCCTTTCTCAGCAAGCCCCAAAAGTCAAAAAGTTCTTACACAAGCCACACTTTTCTTACATAAATTACCACAAAAGTCAAAAAGGTCTCTTACACCCATCACTCACCACATCCATCCATCACCCATCTCTCTCTCCCTTTACAAGTCTCTCTCTCTCTCATTTTCAAGCTCATTTCCAAGCAAGAGAAACCTCCATACGTATAAGCTTCTCCAAGCCTTCCCAAGCAATAAAGGTGGCCCACTTTTCTACCCTTCATCTCCCATCTTAACCATCCAAACCTCATCTCCTCCATTGGAATCGACGCTAAGGAGCTAAGGAAGCTAAGGGTGCAAGAAGAAGCCGGTGGGTGATTTTTTTAGATTTTTGTCTTCATACATTTATTTGATTTAAGGGCCACATGTAGTGGGACCCACCTTGATGTAGGATTGTATCAAGAGGGGCCCATAGTGGCAGGGCCCCTCCATCTTTACCGGTGTATTTCTCTTTCTTTCTCTCTCTCTTTCTATGATTATGGCCCACCAAATTTGTGTATGTCATCCATGCCATCTACCAGTGGACCCCATCTATGTGGGACGCACCATAATGTTTTTATGCCATCCCAACCATCCATAGGGGACCCACCTTGAGGTGGCTAACAGTGGGGTTGGCTGCAAGTGGAGTGTGATCTAACGTGGACCCACCCTGCCCCATAGCTCAGGTGGTAGATTGGGTGAAAGATGCCACGTTTCAACGCTGGGTCTTGGTATCGATCCCTGTTGAAGTGGCTAACATGGAGTGTGTACTGACCTGGGGTGTGTACTAACATGGAGTGTGTACTTACATGGGGTATGGATGGACGTGGGGTCCATGGGACCCATCCACACTCTCCACTTCACGTGAGGGGCCCACCTTGGTGTGATCTCACACCTAGCTCCATAGCTCAACGTGCAGACTGAGTGGAGATACCTCGTTTCAATGCTGGGACCTACCCAGCTCAGGTGGTAGACTGAATAAAAGGTACCTCATTTCAGCAGTGGGGCCCATAGCTCCAGTGGTATGCTGAGTGCAAGATACCTCTTTTGAACACAGAGGACGGTGGTGTCCGTGGGACGCACCCTATTTATGCCGTCCATTGTTTAAATGGCCCCACCACGATGCATGTATTCCGGTGGGCCACACACTGAGTGGAGGTACAACGTTTCAACACGTGAGGTCTTGGTATCTGTCCCTGTGAGGGTAGCCTACGTGGGACCCACTTAAGTTTTAGATGCGGCTGGAACTTGGCCTGACCGTCCATTCAAGTGGGACACCCACAAGGGGTGGGCAAGATCAGTGAACCGCATCTTTATGGGCCTAACAAATGATTATGAATGTTTTCAATGGAGGGTAGCCCTCTTAACTATTGTATCTGGTGTGGCCCACACAAGTCATGGTCTGACTTAATTTTTGAGACCTAGGCCCACGCTGGAATGGTGCATCTGACTAAGTGGCTAGATGTTTGGCAAACATCAACGGTGGGGCCCACATAGCTCGACCTCGTGGGAGCTGAGCGTTAGTACGAGCTCGCTGCCCTCTCCCATATACATATGTATGGTGGGCCCTATGTTGTAGGACCCACCTCTGTGGGCCCTATGTTGTAGGACCCACCTCTGTTGTGTCAGGAAGGAAAAAGAAAAAGAAAAGAAAAGAAAAAGAAAAAGAAAAGAAAAGAAAAGAAAAAGAAAGAAAAAGGTGAAAAGGGGCAACATGCTCTCTCTCTCTCTATATCTCTCTCTCTACCTCTCTCTCTATATCTCTCTCTCAAAATCTCTCTCTATATCTCTTATACGTCCAAAGAGTTGTGGGTCCCACCTTGAGGCACATGTGATCTAATGGTGGGACCTACCCCCACGTGTGAGATGGTGTATGTATGTGTATATATATATAATATTATATTATATGTAATATTGTATATATATACTATATATAGTTTATATATTATATTATATATAATATACATGATAGTGGGCCTTTATGTGGGCCCCCACCATGATGTATGGGTTGCATCTGATCCATCCATCCATTTGGAAAGCCCATTTTATGGAATGGGCATAAAGAATGAGCTAGATCCATAGTCCAAGTGGACCTCACCTTGGCATGTTATGAGGCCTATCTTAAATGTATCTGTGGTAGTCCATTGGGGCCCACTTCGATGTGGATGTAAGGCCCATGTTATGAGGCCATTCGATGTATTTTTGATGCATGGTTGAGGCCCACTTTGATATATATCTAAGGCCCATGGGTCGAGGCCCATTTGACGTATTCAAGGCCCAACGGGTTATGACTCTTTGCAATGCACATAAAGCCCATTGGTGCGGCCCATTGATGTGACCCACTTGACGAATATAAGGCCCATATGATATGGCCCATTTGATGTATTTAAGGCCCAATGGGATGTACCTAAGGTCCATTGCAATGTGTGATCCCAACCTGGTTTATGTAATGATATTCACTACGGGCTACGCCTTGGGAGCAATGTTGGTTTGACGTCCACATTGCAAGTATAATGTTGGTTAAATGTCTGCATTACGACTCTCCCTAGGGCCCATTGAAAGGCCCGAACTTATTGGGTGCAGGCCGTCTAGGCCCATCTGTATTGTAAGGATAGTTCAATACTTTATTACATGTTTAGTATAGTTCCATGACTCATGATCATACGCATCATATGTATGCTTGATATGAGAAGTGACCGATCATAGCATATGCCTTCGGGCAGATTGTTTATGGGACCCCAATTAGGCGGTGTTGCCCTACATGAGTGCACGATACGCGCAGGATTACTGCATGATTGGATAGTGTGATTCATGCATTTCACATTGTGTGATATGGTTACTGTATGCCCTAGCGACATCGGGGCCGTAGCCTCCACAGGTGTATCGTGGTTGGCAGGATTAGATACCGAAAATTTTATTCTACATGGGGTGCTATAGATATCCCAGGTGAAAGTCCCTAAACCTTTATGGTACCAAGAGGTTGCTCCAACGTCTAGACCAAGTGGGTGCATGAGCGCCAATGCCGATTACTAGATGGTTACGCTTTTCACTGTGTCGTAGTTGGTTGGAAGGGAGTGCGGCCTTACCCGCTCGAGATTAGGGGGCAAAGCTAGGCTGAGTTTGACCAGCTCGAGGAATGGGTCTGCTATCGACGAGTCGAGCTCGTTATTGGCAGACGGATAGTGAAGTCTCTTCCACTTACCTTATTGTGCGCGATGGGGCGACAATCTGGTTTAGAGTGTACTAGACCTCGGTAATATTCCAGAGTTGAGTTGTATTGATATGTGGACTTAGATGAGGATTTGTATGCTTGAGTTACATTTCGCATCCATGGCCTTGGTATGACCGACATCATTTATGCTTTACACGGCATGACCTTGGTACGACCAATAGTATTCATGGATCCATCAGCATATTCCACATTACTCTGATATTGTATGATTATATTACTACCTTGCGCACACTTTCACCACCCTCTAAGCTTTTTATAAGCTTATGCATGATCGTTGCGTGCAGGTGACGTTGGGGCATAGCAGCGCTTCGCATATCATTTTAGAGCTTTTGGTCTATCATCATTGTATTTCCCTTTATGCTCATTGTACTTGTAAATTTTTTGATCAGTGGAAATGTAATGGAGTTTTTGGTTGTTGTTGTGGGTTATGCCTTTGGTTATACTTATTACGAATCAAACCGACATTGAAAATCCTCCTCGTAGCATCCTAGGATCGAAACCTGGCGAATGGGCACTGGAAGCTGAGAATGGGATTCTACGGAGGCTGTCGGTGCCAGATTCTGTAAGCCCCGTATCCTAGACCGTACCGTTTCATAGACTTCCGCGGTCTTACCGGTCGAATTCCGGCAACCTTCGACCCTTAACCAATATTTACGTGCGACCCTGATTCGTATGCCGTCAACCCGTATCGACTTAACCCAAGACCTTTACCATAGCGACCGTGCCGTCGCTGCGGTTCTAATGCCGCGACTTGTGCGCCAAGGCGATACCCTGGTCAAGAGATGTGGGCCAACGTTCGATGCGAAAAAAACACCCCACGTTGTGAAATTTAAGAGAATCTCTACGAGGTGTCACATCAATTCCATCAATCCATCAATCCATCAATCCATCACATGTCAAGTACATGTCAAGTACATGTCAAGTACACATCACCTTTCACCCATTCCCAAGCAACTACAAAAGTCAAGAATCTCTTACAAGCCCATACCTCTCTTACACCAAAAGCCCTCAAAGTAAAAAAGTTCTTACACCACCCATGCTTTTCTTACACAAATGGTCACAAAAGTCAAGATTTTCTTACACCGAACACTCACCACATCCATCACCCATCTCTCTCTCCCTTTAGAACTCTCTCTCTCTCTTTCTCATTTTTAAACTCAAAAAAAATCTAAGGAGAGAAATCCCATACGTATGAGAATTCTCCAAGCCTCTCCCTCTCTTTCAAAACTTCAAGTGTGGCCCACTTTCCTGCCCCATGATCTTCCATCCTAACCATCCATTCCCCATCTCCTCCATTAAAATCAAAGCTAAGGTGCTAAGGAACTCATAGGAGCAAGAAGATCGAACGGTGGGTGCTCCTCTAGATGTAAAAAATCTGATTTCTATAGCCTAGATATTTTCTTTCTTTTATGAGAAAAGTGTAGGACCTACCAATCAATGGTGGAGATCCCACACAATCCCATGGTTGTGGCCTAATGGCCTACCTTATGCATGCATGATCCATGCATGGGGCCTTTCTCTATGGGCCCCATCATGATAGATTTATTTCATATCATATTATGTTTGGGTCATATAGCCCTTATAACCATGGTGGGGATGGTATCCTCACCATGCATTTTAATTATAGGCCATGCATGTGCAAGATCCATGTTGTAAATGTACATCTAGGTATGATGTGCGGGTGTGATTGATCTTGGGAGGGCTCAATAGTGGCGGAGCGCCTTTCCCTATGGCTGGATAGTCCTTCTATCTCTCTTCTCCATCATTTTATTTCCTGATGTGTGTGGCCCATTAATGTATTTCCCTTTTTATTTAACTTATATAATAAATTTTATCTAAGTACATGTTGCTGTCCAGAATTTTCTAGACAGTTTCTGGTTGTTTTTGGACCAGATTTTAGGATTATTTGGGAGACTATTCATACCTATTAAATATACTTTTCTGAAAGGTAGGGATCTCATCTTGATGTCCCCAAAATTTCAACCCCAATTGACCTTCATTGGGGTCCCAAAGGTGTGGTACAAGTGAGGTGGACAGTATGGATTTTCTGCACTGTTCCAGCAACATTCCACCATGGACAGTTGGATTTTTGAAATTTATTAAAATACCTATGGGTGTTTAAAAATTATAAAAGTTTTCAGAGGGGTGTCCTACTTATGATAGGACCCACCTACAAAAATTTGGGGCCAATGGACGCCTGTACACACCATGGTGATGGCGGGACCGGCCCATTATAATATGGTGTCCAGATCAGTCCGATTTTCAGGACAGATTGATTTATGTAAATGAATTAAAATATTTATAAATGTTTAAAAATTCTAAAATTTTTTAGGAGTTTGGTCCACTTATGTTAGAACTCACCTACCAAATTTCAGGGCCAATGGACCCCTGTACACACTGTGGTGAGGGCCGGACTGGCCCACCACAATGGGACGTCCAGGTCTGTCCAATTTTTCTGAACAGTCTGTTTTGTTTAAATTAATTAAAATACTTAGAGATATATAAAAATTATAAAATTTTGTGGGGGAGTGGCTCACATATGGAAGTATCACTCTGTAAAATTTTAGCCACAAGTGACCCCGTTTGGGTATCCAAAAGAATGGGCCAAGATGGTTGGACTCCCAGATTTTTTTTTCTGCTGTGTAGTCCAGCAATATGCCTTGATAGAAAAACCATAATTCAAAAATATTTTTTCTAATGGTGGGCCACCTTTTTGGGTTTCCTCTCATTGTATGCATGATAAGGGACCTTGGCCCTCAATTTTTAGAGTTTTAGAGGCCTTGGACCCACTCCAATGGAGTGCCCAAATTTAGGACAACAACATGTTATAACTATGCTGGCCTTGGGCTGAAATTTTGAGGAGTGGGGCCCACCATATTATAAAGATCTTAGAGGAAATGATTTATACCTTTAGTTCCTTAAATGTTGGGCTTAATGAATACACTTTTGAGGCCCACCACAGTTGAATTTAATTGCGTCCATGAATGTAGCTAGTTGTTGAACTATTTAAGGTCCATAGAGTGGACCCATTTGATGTATTCCAAGGCCCATGGGATTAGGCCCATTTGATGTAATTTAAGGCCCATAGAGTGAACCCATTTGATGTGTTCCAAGGTCCATGGGATTAGACCCATTTGATGTATTTTAAAGCCCATGGGATTAGGCCCATTTGATATGTATAAGGCCCATGGGTCAAGAACCATTTGATGCAATCTAAGGCCCACGGGTTATGACCCATTGCAATGCACATAAGGCCCATTGGTGCGGCCCATTGATGTGGCCCATTTGATGAGTAAAAGGCCCATATGACATGGCCCATTTGATGTATTTAAGGCCCAATGGGGTGTACCTAAGGTCCATTACAATGTGTGATCCCAACCTGGTTTACGTAATGTTATTCACTACGGGCTACACCTTGGGAGCAATGTTGGTTTGACGTCCACATTGCGAATATAATGTTGGTTAAATGTCCACATTGTGACTCTCCCTAAGGCCCATTGGTAAACCCGTACTTGTTATATGCAAGCCGTTTAGGCCAGCTGCGTTGTAAGGATAGGGCATTACTTTATAACATGCTTAGTATAACTCTATGACGCACAACCCATATGTATCGGTCCATTTGATCAGCCTGTTAGTATCGGCCATTTGATTGATTTAGCCCATATGATTGATTAGGCCCATCTTGATATATGAGGCCTGCTGTTGAGGCCCACCTTGATGTGTATGAGGCCCGTTGTTGAGGTTCACCTTGATGTGTATGAGGCCCGTTGTTGAGGCCCACCTTAAATATATATGAGGCCCATGCTGTAAGGCCCATTGTGATGTATGCAAGGCCCATGGGTCATGGCCCATTGCAATGTATGTAAGGCCCAATTGGTGGGGCCTATTTGATATATTTATGGGGTCCATGTCATTAGGCCCATCCTGTTGTATTGGTAACCCGTCCATTGAGGCTCACCCGTGGTATATATTTGAGGCCCATGTGTAGGGCCCACCTATTGTGTATTTAAAGCCCATGGGTTGTGGCCATAGTGATGTATATTAGGCCTATGTGATGTAACCCATACTGATGTGTATTAGACCTAGGTATGTGACTCACCTGCGAAGTATATTTGAGGCCCATTATGATATATCTGAGGCCCATGGGTGCGACCCATCCAAATGTATTTGAGGCCTATGGGCAAGGCCCATTGTGATATGTGTTAGGCCCATGACCAGGGCCCACCTGTTTCGTATATTTGGCCCTTGTGTGAGGTCATGTGCCCATTATATATTTGATTCTATGTGGGCCATTGCTTGGGGGCAATGTTGGTTAAAAGTCCACATTGTCGGCGCCGGTTATTGATACCGTTTATGAGTATATGACATCATAACATCATGATACATGCCCATTTGCATCATCTGCATGTTTGTTATGAGATGTGATTGACCATTGCATATGTCATTGGGCAGGATGATGTGAGACTCCCTGATAGGTGGAGATTATCTCACATGAGCGCATGACATGCACAGGATTGATGCATGATTGGATTGTATGACTCATGCATCTTGCATTGTATTGTGATTACTGTACGCCCTAGTGACATCAGGGCCTTAGCCTCCACAGGCATATCGTGGATGGCTAGATGGGACACCGAAAATCTGTTTTGCATCGGGCCGCCATAAATGGCCCTGGGTGAAAATTCCTAAACACCCTCTTGGTTCCAGAGGATGCTTCAACATCTAGACCGAGTGGGTAGATGAGCGTTGAGTGCCGTGGTCGGTTGGAAGGGGGTACGGCCTTACCTGCCCGAGGGAGTAGGCATGGCTAGGCTGAGTTTGACCAGCTCGAGGAATGGGTCCTCTATCGGTGAGCCGGGTAGGTATTGGCAGACTACTGATAGGCGGATAGTGAGGTCTTTTCCACTTACCCAGTTGTGCGCTTGATTGGGGCCGCAGGTGGTGTGAAGTGTAATAGACCCCGGCGATTTTTCCAGAGAGGAACCGTATTGATATGAGGACTAACATGATATCATGACACCCCGTCACTGTTGTGCATGTGGGAGGGCACATGTGGGTGGACACTGATGTGGGCGGGTGTGATGTGGGCGGGGTTGAGGCCTGGGCAAGCTACCACACTGGGCCAACTACCAGCGGTTGGCAGGCTACTATCCTGACAGGCTGCTGAGTAGGAGTTGCATACTCATTTATTCATCCATTCACTATCCACTCGGGCTGGTGGTGCGCAACTAATTGTTGTGTATTTTCGTTATGGCAATGATTTTGGTTGGGCACATGACTAACCTGAGATCAGGAGTTTACCACGTTGAGTCAGACTATCTAAATTTAGGTATGGGACTGGTTTGGATAGAGGTTCCTTGTGGTGGATCCCGTAGCCCGCGATACTATATACTATCATCCCGACATCACACTCCAGCATGGTCATTCCATTAGCACCATATACTGCATATTCCATTACATCTTCGGCGTGTGACATTGTGGGTTGTTATGTTTCTATATTCCTGTGACTTAGATGAGAGTGATGATATTTGTTAGCTCTTTCGAATTGTGTATTACATTATATCCTTGTCATTCGACATTTGATTATCTATGACTCATCATTTGCATAGCTGTCTTATATTGCGTATTCTGATATTGATTAACTTATGGACTTGTTCATACTTCCGCTTATTCTGTTATCGCATGATTATAATCTTGTCAGTATTTCTGTTTACGCTGATATTCCTACTCTTATCAGTGTTTCTGCTTATTCAGTCATTGTATGGTTTATGGATTAATAACTTTCTGGTATTATATGATTATGATATTGTATTGAATACTTGGCACTTATCTCGTGCACACACTTACACCACCCTCTAAGCTTTCTATAAGCTTATGCACGATAGATGCGTGTAGGTAATGTTAGGTTGGAGCAGCATTGAGCTTGGAGCGTGCAGCTATTTTCTGGAGCTTTGATTTTGACATATATATTTTCCTTTCAGCATTGTATTCAAATGATTATATTAGTGGATATGTGATGCTGATGTTGCCTTTATGATTTGGGTAAACTTGTGGTTATGCTTATTACTAGTTAAATATATAAAAAAAATCCTCCTTGTAAGATCTCAAGATCGGAAATCTGGCATATGAATGTTAGGAGCCGAGAATGGGGTACTACGGAGGCTGTCGGCACCGGATTCGGCGATCGGGATTCCTGTGAATCCGATTTTTGGGTTTGGGGCGTGACAGATTCGGCGATCGAGAATTTTATGAGCCCGATTTTTAAGTTTGGGGCGTGACATAAGGTACCTCCCTTTTTATCATTTACCCAAGCAAGGATCCATCTGGGGTCGTCAATCATAGTTAATCACATACGATAGGCAAGTTGTAGGGCATCACCCCTGACGAAAACAGTGGATAGGTAAGCTCACGAGTTTACACTTGAGGTCACTACAGGAGGCTCGTCACTTCAGCGTAGGCCAAATTTATAATTGAGGTCACTACGGGAGGCTCGACACCTAAACGTAGGCCAACAGCTCGAATACGGTGTCCCATACACCACCATATTCAACTCACGAGCTTCGGTTGCTCACTAATCACTATGGGGAGGCTCCTCACCTGAATGTAGGCCGACGACTCAACCAAGGTGTCCCATACACCACCATGTATGACTCACGTGTCTTAGCAGATCTTGGTACCATGGTTGAAACAAGCTTTACATTGGTAAGTGGTACCTTAGATTTAAGTGATAATGTTCATATATGGTAAACACACAATAGACCAATTGAGTTATTTGATAAGTGCGATTGGTACGAGCGCACGTTGAATTGATCGACATAGACCACGTAAGCACTCTTCGTGGCTTAACCACTGTCGACAATCACCGTATGGCTTAGATTCATTGAACGTATTGAATGTGTCGAAACTAGTTCGACCACTCAATCGGAAACCATTACGGATTGCCTGGATTATGTAGTAGGCCCAATCATACTCGAATGCAATAGGTAGTCACATATGTTAATCGTAATAACATTTAACAAACAATTTAAACATAATTCTCATATGAGCATTTTATCAAACATATTGAACATGTTGTTATACATATGCATTTCATCCATAAATCACATAGTAGAAATTTACATTATATGATGGTAACTACTAATATGGATAAGGTAGTTGAGACTCCCATCTCAACACCCTTGTTGGAAGAGATTTATTAAATAATTACTCATTGAGACATTTTATTAAACACTTAGACTACATAATACTATATACACAAACTAAATTACTTATAGCATATATTATAGAAAATCCTTTCATAAAGGAGTTGGCATACACACAACAAACATGTATTCTAGATTAATAGTCATGGCAAGCATAAATCATAATTTCACCTTCACTCAAACATTTTAACAAACACATGAAATGCATTTCATATTCACATAGTTCACACACATGTATAGTTTATCAAATACATCGTAACTAAGATCATATGACAACAGTCAAGTCAGACATTGAAAGCCTTGAAAACCATAACCTAAATGTTTATAGTCCACACCTTCTGTTGGATTTCTCGTTTCAAATTTGGTTCGAATTCTACGTCCTCGTATACAAAACAACGGACACCTAAGCAATGAAATAGGTTGGCCATTTCATAGATTCCTCTATTTGGATTCCTAAAATAAGATTAGGGTTAAGATTTCTTACCCAAATCAAAGTTGGAATGACTCATGTAGCTAGATGTAAAGACAATTCAACGCGTAGAGTAGCAGGAAAGAATCACTGTAGAAAACTCCAAGGATCTCCATTCACTTCCCAATCTTTTCTCTTCTTTTCTCTCTGCTCTCTCCTAGGGTTAGAGAAAATTCGTATGAGATAGGAATGAGGTGATTTAAGGGCCTTATATAAGCTCAGAAGTGGTGTCAATGGCCCTAGGGCCATGGTATACTTAGGTTATAGTCAAAAGGTGCCTATTTTTGACAAACAGGGACCTTAGGAAGGTCCATTTCTCACCTAAGTCATGGAGCAAGTTCCCTGACAATGGATATATGCCAAGACTATGTTTATGGTGCGATTTGACAAATTGATCGGCCATAAAGGACCTGCATCAGATCAACAGTCGTCGTTACTCGATCAGGGCCACAAGTATACCAATAGGTGCAGGGAAATTTTCCTGATCCATGAGTGTAGTTCGGTAAAAAACTGACGGTCCGAAGTCCTCAATTTTGCCCGCAATTGAATGGTCCAATTCACTTAAGTTTGAATTCATTTTCTAAAGATATTCGTGTTTCTCACACACTTCGCTCCAGGCTCAAGTTGTACGTTTCTGGATACTATTTGGGCTCGATTCCTGTGGTGGTTGTCAAGCCCAATAAGGCGATCATTAACTTATAGTTTCGACGTAATTGGACTTTTGACATGTGGTCCAAGTCCGATACGGAGTTTCTATGTGTTCTCGGGAGCAGCTGAGTTTTGGGTTCTCTCCTATGTTTTCAAGTAATGTTGAGCTAGCAATGTTAATGGTTTTGAGTCTTGCAGTTCATATAGATAGTAGTACAAGTAAGTCCACTGATTAATTTAGTTTAGTGCTTAATTAATTTTCATATAATTTTCACAGTATACTGTCTTTAGGGATTTCTGCCTGAGGTGGTACTCGAGTCTTTGTATGGATTTTTTTAACACGTTACAATCTACCCCCCTTAAAGAAAAAATTTGTCCTTGAAATTAGTACCTTTTCGTACTCCTAGAGGATTTGAGGGTAGTTCTTATGGACTTCGGCTTCCATTTTCGAGGTCGCCTCTTCCTTAGTGTGGTGAGTCCCCAATACTTTCACAAGAGGGATAACTTTGTTGCGCAGCACCTGTTCCTTCCTATCCAAGATACATGTTGGTCGCAGTACATAGTTAGTATCTTCACCTAGCTGACTTTCTCCCACTTGATAATGTGAGTAGGATCAGGAACGTATTTCTTCAGCATCGATACGTGAAATATGTTATGCATGCCGGCAAGTGGTGTGGGCAAGGTGAGATGGTATGCTACCACACCCACTCGATATAGAATCTGAAATTGGCCTATGAACCTCGGCATAAGCTTCCCTTTCTTGCCAAATCAAAGGACTCCCTTCATGGGGAAACCTTAAGAAACACATGGTCCCCAACCTTGAATTCCTACTACCGCCGTTGTGTATCGACATAACTCTTCTATCTGCTCTGTGCTGCAAGGAGTTGGTGTCTAATAATATTAATCTTCTCTGAGGTCGCCTGAACCAAATCTAGGCCAATCCGGCTCTTCTTACTAACTTCTACCTAACAATGGGGTGCTCAACATGGACGCCCATACAATGCTTCGTAAGGAGTCATGCCAATGCGCACTTGGAAGTTGTTGTTATAAGCATACTCGACATAGGGAAGACAATCATCCCAACTGTCCATGAAATCAAGCACACATGCTCGCAACATATCTTCTAGTATCTGATTTACCTATTCTGTCTGCCCATTGGTCTGTGGGTGGAATGCGGTACTGAACTTCAATTTGACCCTCATTGCTTCCTAGATTCGAGTCCAAAAAATGGACGTGAATCGCGTGTCTCGATCCGACACGATCTCCATAGGAACTCCATGCAGTCGTACAATCTCCTTGATGTACAGCTTGGCCAAATCATCTGTTGAGTTTGAAACTTTAATCAGGAGAAAATGAGACAACTTCGTAAATCAGTCCACAATCACCCAAATGGAGTCATGTCCCTTCCTTTTCTTTGGTAACCCGGTAATGAAATCCACAGATATGAAATCCTATTTTCATTTAGTTATGGGCATGGGCTGAAGCAAAACAGGAGGTCGGTGATGCTTGGCCTTGACTTGCTAGCATGTGAGACACTAGGATGCAAAATCTGCTATCTGATCCTTCATGTTGTCTCACCAGTATGAACGCTTCAAATCCTGATACATCTTTGTACTACTGGGATGCATTGTAAATCTTGAATTATGTGTAGCTTCCAGGACTTCCTTTCTCAAGTCATGGAGATTCGGGATGCATAGACTGCCACGATACCTCAAACCTCCATCTAGACCAACCCTCCATTCAGAGTCTTCACTGTCGCTTGCTCACCTTCTCATCTTCACCAACAGTTCTTCTTCTTCCTAAGCAATAATGATTCGGTCATCAATAAGCGGCTGTACATGGATTTGTGTGACGCTCTCGAATGACTCCTCTACTATGAGCCTCTATTCGAAGTCCCGTACAAACTCTACCATATTCCACTCTTCTATCATCACTGGAGTTACAAATTCTATTGTCTTCTTGCAGCTCAACGCATCAGCCACTTGGTTAGCCTTACCAGGATGGTAGGAAACCTCAAACTTGAAGTCTTTCAAGATTTCCATCCATCGTCGTTGCCTCATATTCAGGTCCCTCCGCATGAATATCTACTTGAGGCTCTTGTGGTCACAAAAGAACTCGAGGCTCTTGTGGTCGCAAAAGAGCTCGAACTCCTCTTCGTAGAGATAATGTCTTCAGAGCTTTAATGCGAAAATGATCGCTGCCAATTCCATGTCATGCGTGTGGTAGTTTTCTCATGTTTCCTCAACTGTATCAAGGTATAGGCAATCACCCTATCCTTCTACATAAGCACATATCCCAAACCAACATGAGAGGCGTTAATGTAGATAGTGTACTTGACCGCCTGCTCTGGCAATACTACCATGGGTGTGGATGTCAGCTTGTCCTTTAATTCCTGAAAGGATGCTTTTACTTTCTCATTTCAGGCGAACTTAAGATCCTTTCGAGTGAGTTGTGATAATGGTCTGCGTATCTTGGAAAGTCTTTAATGAAGCGGCGATAGTAGCCAGTAAGTCCGAGGAAACTCCTCACTTCTATAACCGAACCGGGCTATTCCTAGTCCTGAACCATGACCACTTTGGCAAGGTCCACGACGATACCTTCCTTCGACACTGCGTGCCTAGAAACTTGACTTCTTCCTTCCAGAAGTTGCATTTCCATTATTGAGCAAACAATTGATTCTTACTAAGAGTATTGAAGACTTCTCGCAGGTTCTCTTCGTGATCTTTTCGACTCCTAGAGTATATCAAAATGTCATCTATAAATATGATAACGAACTGGTACAGATACGGCCAAAATGCCTGGTTCATGAGGTTCATGAACACGGCTGGTGCATTCATAAGTCTGAACGATATCACGAGAAACTCATAGTGCCCAAAACTGGTTCTGAATGTCTGCACGTCTTCATCCTTGACGTGTAACTGATGATACCTGGACTGCAAGTCTATCTTGGAGAAATATTATGCCTCTTTCAACTAGTTGAACAAATCATCTATACTGAGCAAGGGATACTTGTTCTTCACTGTCACTTGGTTTAATCTGCGATAATCAATACATAATTGCAGCAACCCATCTTTCTTCTTTACAAACAATACTAGTGCTCCCCAAGGGGATACACTAGGCCATATAAAACTTGCATCCAACAGATCATCGATTTGTCTCCTCAACTCCTCCATCTCACACGGAGGCATGCGACACATTGGTAGAGAAATGGGTGTCGCACCAGGCACATGGTCGATAATAAAATCAATCTCACGCCGAGGAGGTAGTATAGGTATCGTTCTGAATACGTTTGTGAAATCTTTGACTATAGGGGTGTCCCCAAGTGTTGGACCATCAACATTTTCAACAAGAAAACGTAACAACTAATGCGATGGGGCCAACTAACCTGCACTGGGAGAGGAAAGGCCGTGCCCTCAACTCCATGGGCTGTCACCGATCTGACATCGCAGTCAATCTCTGCCTTTATCTTGGTGAACCAGTCCATACCGAGGATGACTTCATAATGACATAGTGGGGCAATAATCAGGTCAACAAGCACTGTTCTGTTTCCTAAGTCTATTGAGCAACCCTTACAAATCTTGGTAGAGTCTGAGAAGGTCCCTATGAGGGTAAGGAGTCTCACCCTAATCATAGGAGTAGTTTCCAACACTAGTCGATTGACTGTTGTGCATGATACTATTGAGATAGTGAACCCAATATTCACCAATAAAAATACAGGTGTACCTTGAATATGGGTAGTGACTTTAAAGGCTAAAGGCACTGTAGTTGCTGTCTCAGATGCACCAACTGCTAGTGCATCTACACATGCCTGTTAAGGATGATTCGGTTGTGCTGCCATAGGTCGTTGAGGTAACCTACTCCGAGGTGCCGGTGGTAGATAAAATGGCTGTGCTGGTGGTGTGATTGTAGAGGTGGAGTTGATATAGCTTGCGGTTGTTGAACACTGATCTTCTGAGGCGGTGTGAAACCATTGTCCCTCATCTTAGTAAAAGAATATGTATCTGAATGACCCATCATCTTACAATAGGTGCACCACATATATGATTGCCTAGGCTGTGTCGGTGGAGCCATAAGCCTAGGAGGAAAATCTGCACATGACATCTTACTGTGGAACGATCGGTTCGACAAATTAGGTCGAGGCCTCGAGTCCATTGGTAAATGGGTGTGAGACAGTCTGTCTTCATCCTACTCAGCTCGTAGGGGCATGTTCACTAGCTCCGTATAGTTGGGAATGCTAGCACAACACCTCTTCGTGCGGATATCGGGTCGTAGACCATTCGAGAAATGCCGCATCTTCATCAGCTCATTCGATAGGATTAAAGGAGCGTATTCACCTTACTCCATAAATTTATTCTCGTATTCTGACACGGTCATTCCTCCTTGTCGGAGGTGAAGAAACTCACCCTCCTTTTTATTTAGGTATGTGAGGGGGAAGTACTTCCCATGGAAGCGAGTCTCAAATGCCTCCCACGTCCACACATGTCCTGCAAGAAGTGTTCGTAGGACGGTGTCCCACCATAGACTAGCCTCTTTCTTAACATATATGTGACCATCTCAACCTGCTTTACCTCATTGCAGTGCAGCGACTTCAGCATCTTAAAGATGCGATCTAGCCAGTATTCGGCTTCCTTGAGCTTGTGAGTTCTTGCAAAGGTGGGAGTTTGAAAGTGTTGGAAGCATTTAAATTGACCGCTAGTATTCATGTTTCCAGCAGGTTGCACAGGTGGTGCAGGCGGGACCATATTCATGTTCTGAACAATGGCCCCTGCAATAGTGGCCAAAAACTGTTATTGCTGCTGCATCAAAAATATCATCTATTCCAACCTATTAGGAGGAGGAGCCGACTGTGGTACAGGTGGTGTTGATGAAGATGCATGGTTTTGTTCTGGAACCGGTGGTGCAAAAGGTGTTGGCCCATTTGTGGGGCCAGTGGCTGGTTGAAAATTCGGCATAGTCTCAAAATTTAGGCCGAAACTGGGGTCCATATGGCTATTGCTTGGGGGAGGTGCCCCGTCAATCGATCCGCTAAGTGTGAGACATGCAGTGCTCTGATTGTTCTTAGTGGGCATTCCCTATATACAACATAGGGTGCAACATGAGTGAGATTTAAAACAAAGTTACTCAATTTGCCAAAAATTTCACACATTCCATAACAAAAGAAGCTTCATGCATTTCATTTAACTAAAATTATCATAATATATGAGATACAGTCTTACATGGATCATGACAGAAGGTGCATGTGAGCTAATCTAGCAAAAGCTTTAAACACTAAGCACACTAACAACCAACCAAGCCTATTAAGGCTATTATAAAGGAAAATAATAAACAAGGAAAACCCAGAGATGACTATAACATATGACTAGTCATCCGACTCTAGTGAAGGTGGAGGAGCACCCTTGTCCTGTATACAACACAAGAGGGCCTTCAGAATGCGAGACATCCTCTTGAATTTTTGTTTCATATAGGCCTGATTCTCTTTAAGCCTTTGCTTCAATTCGTCTTAGGTCTCCTTGACCTCTTGTCTCAGGGCGGCCTAGTTCTCTTCAACCTGAGCCATGCGGGCTTCTAAGGTGACCTGCTCATGGCGGTGCTCATGTGTAGTAGTAGGAGGTCCCCCATCAGAGTCTTGGGCCTCCTCTTCTTTTTCACTTCCTTCTTCTTCACTTCCTTCCTCTATTTCATTTTCTTCCTCTTCTTCATTACTTTCTTCCTCTTCACTATCCTCTTCTATCTCATCCTCACTCTCATTGAGTTAGGCTTGACGTTGTCGATGGCCAATTCCCATGTTGTTGAGCATAGTGTTGTTAATGAAGTGGATCGGCACAAGCTCATCCATGTTAAGTCTGTAGCCAAAATTATGAGCAATCTTGCATATAAGTCGGCCGAATGGGAGTGAAGTATCTCCCCTAACAGAGCATTTGGTTTGAATTATCTATAACAGGGCGAACATAGGCAGGCATAGCTTGTCTCCCTGCCCAGCTCTGTACAGGAAGTCCACCATCAAATGAGTGCATTTGGTACTGTTGTTCCACCTAGGATACACATTGTATGTGAATATGTGGTGGAGTAAGCGGAAGTCTACCATCATCTTGGTCAATGGGAGGCAATTGCCTCGCTTCCAGTGAACCAGTCGGCTACAAAGAAACCGTGTGCGGCGATCTCTTTCTCGAATACTAGTGAGATGAGATTCACTAACATGTACCTTGCCATGTTCAATTCCCATAATTTGAGCCATCACACCTACATCGACTTTGGCTTCCCGCCTTCCCACGGGAAAAGTGAACTGTAGAGGCTCCAGTAGTGGATCTCGTATGTGGGCGTAGAAGACTGGGACAGTGGTTTCACATGCATGAGAATTGCCTTCAAATATGGGACCCCACCTGGATTCCAACAGGAGGTCCATCACCGGATATAGTCTAAATAGCCTTTCGTCAACATGTACTTCAAACACAACCCTATGGCCACGAAACTTACCAAGTTCGATGCCTGGCGGTAGAGATCTTTCGAGCAGAATTTGGGGATCGAGATCCCGCTTCGTCCTTCGCTCCCGCTCGATGCTAGCACTAGCCTTGACGCTTGTATGCTTTCTTGAACGGGTAGGGTGGCTAGGCCCAACTTCATCTGCGGATGCCCTCTTCTTTCCCATAAGGGAAAGGAGCGTTGAAATGGAAAAGATGACAGTGACAAGCTCAAAATAGCTATGTAGTTGGAAATGCTTGAGAATATGATGGATTTGGGAAGTTTAAGAGTTATGATACACAAAGATGTAGGCTTTGTTCTCAAATAGGCAGGAAATAGGGAAGATGGGGAGTTGTATGAGATAGGTTTAAGGAAAATGGTGGAGGGATAGAAGATATGGAAGAAGATGAAGCTTGGTGTGTATGGGAAGGAGATTTGGAAGAGAAAATCAGATTTTTGAGGGGTTTGGAGGGTTTGGGAGCTTGAAATAGGGAGAAATGGAGTAAAAGGGAAAAAATAGAGTCGCCCCACATGTGAGGGGCCCCACATGCATGTGTGGAACGATCGGGGGGGGTGCCACCATGGTCCGCTAGACTGTGGGTAGTGCCGTCGCCCTGGGGTTGTGGCCACCCCCCTCCCGGGGTGCCGAAAACATGTGGGGGACCCCTGGGTCCCAGCGTATTTTGCGGTTTGGGCTCTTATGCTAGTGAGATGTGTTTTCTCACCCCATTTCACACATATTCATGCCCTTTGGCATGTTTTAAGTTTAGGATTTGTAAGGTAATAGTTTAAACCTGTTGTTTGATAGCCTAGGAAGGAATTGAGATCATTTTACATGGTCTCGGTCACGTATGAGCTACATTTGGACTGTCAATCTCGCTCGTCGGCGAAACTTGGAATCCTATGACCATTTTACATTTTAGTGTACGTCATGTTACCATAAATCAGGTCTAGTTTAATCCAAATCATGCTATGATACCAACTTGTAATGCCTTGAAAATCAAGGGTAGAGCAAAGCTCAACTCACGAGTTCCAACGCATCACTTATACAACATAGATAATGATGTTTAAAAGTTGTCCATATTAATGCATTAAACATGAGAGGGATTACACAGAAAAAACATATCACACTCTAGAGTTAATGTAATTAAGCAAGCGAAAGACTGAGATAAATATATAAAGTATATACGTGTTTCATAACCTCAAGAGTATGAACGTGCCACCAGGCTGAATATATCCATTATCTATTTCAAAATATACAATATATCAAAATGAAAATGTTCCACTAATCTATTATCTTAGTAATCTCGACAACGTAGCTCTAGGTCTACACTGACCTGCCTGAGAGTTGAACGTAGGAGAACTCCTCCTTGTCTAAGAAGTCTGGCTTTGTCACGTAAGCCTTGTCACAACCTATACGTAAATGAGAGTCTGGTTGGTGTTTTAAAACACCGTCTTAGAATGGGAGTGAGTGATTAACTCATTGGTACTATAAGGTAAAGGTTAACATGTTATCAATTCAATCAAGAAGTAATGATAAAATAATACAACAATCACTTCCTAATTACTCTTGTTAATGCAGGAATGACATATAGTAATGATGCATGCCCTCGTATGCACTCCCTCAGTGACTTCATCTAACAATCGCGTATGGGAAACTCCCTAAAAGTGCGCTTCCTCACCAAAGCACATGCAATGCGGTGCATAGTCGTGTTAGCCAAGTAATTTATTAGGCTTATTCATACAGTAGATTTAAGAAGTTAAGGTACCTTCCTTTTTATCATTTACCCAAGTAAGGATCCATCTACGGTCGTCAATCCTAGTTAATCACATACGATAGGCAAGTTGTAGGGCATCATCCCTGACGAAAACAGTGGATAGGTAAATTTATGAGTTTACACTCCAGGTCATTACGGAGAGGCTCATCACCTCAGCGTAGGCCTAATTTATACTTGAGGTCACTATGGAAGGCTCGTCACTTGAATGTAGGCCGACAGCTTAAATACAATGTCCCATACACCATCATATTCGGCTCATGAGTTTGGGTTGCTTAGTGGTTACTACGGGGAGACTCATCACCCCAGCATAGGCCTACAGCTTGACCACGATGTCCCATATACCACCATATTTGGCTCATAAGTCTCAGAGGATCCTGGTACCATAGTTTAAATGGGCTTTACATTGGTAAGTGGTACCTTAGATTCAAGCAGTAGTGTTCGTACATGATAAACACACAATATGCCAATCGAGTTATTTGAGAAGTGTGATTGGTACAAACGCACATTGAATTGATTGACATAGAGCACGTAAGCACTCCACGTGCTTAACCACTTTCGACAAACACCGTACGGCTCGAATTTATCGAACGTATCTAATGTGGAGAAACTAGTTCGGTCACTCAATCCGGAATCATTAGCGATTGCCTGGACTATGTAGTAGTCTTAATCATACTTGAATGCAATAGGTAGTCACATATGTTAATCGTAACAACATTTAACAAATACTTTAAACATAATTCTCATATGAGCATTTTATCAAACACATTGAACATGTTGTTATACATAGGTGTTTCATCCATAAATCTGTAACATCCCGAAAATCAGGGGTCAGGTAGAAACCTAACTCCTGAGTTCCAAAATGTTATTTATGCAACATAGATAATGTTAAATGCATGTTGTTTGTAAATAGGCGTTAGACAAGATTAGGATTAAGCCAAAACAACATATCATACTCCAGAGACAGTTAAATTAGCAAGCGGAAGACTGTGATAGTATGTATAACATATATAAACTGTTGTATGTATCCAGAGTGTGAACATGTTACCAGGTTAAATACATACATGTATACTCCAAAAGTAAACAAAAAGAATATATATGAGTGCTCTAAAAATATAAAATGACAAGTATCAAGGCATCTAATCAACCTCCTTGTAATCCTGTCGATCAGAACACGCATAAAGGAGGGATCGTCCTCATCATCATACAAGTCCAGCTCCGCTTCACAAGCAGCGCCATCATCTGCAACTAAAATAGGGACTGGTGGGTGTTGCAAACACCATCCCGTAACGTGGGAGTGAGTAGCTATCTCAGCGAAATAATAGAGCAAAGATTAGCATGTTCTCAAATCAATCAAGCGATAATAGTAAAGCAATCAATCAAACATTCCTAGATACTATTGTTAATGTATGCATGAAATGATATGATGGATGCCCTCACCGACATACTCCCTCATACGGCACCATCTGCATCCGCGGCATGCTTTCTTCCCGCAGTGCTCCACATCTTCCAGGCACATGCAATGCGATATGAATAATGATTACCGAGTTGTTATTAGTCCTTTTCATACAGCAGGATTAGAAAACTAGGGTACCTTACTTATATCAATCTCAACACAGATCCTATCTGAGGTCGTCACTCCTAGAAATCTCATACGATGTTATATTTGTAGGTTGCTGTAAGGGCTGCCAGGGCTGTTGCTCGCACTTGTTGCACCTCTCCCCCATCACCTTATCAATACAGGCCTAATTATCCTTAAGATTGCATCAGGACTCGTCGCCCTGATGCGGTGTCAGGATAAACTCAAGGTCACTACAAAGGGCTCGTCACCTGATCAGTGTAGGCCGACAGTAAGAATATAGTGTCCCATACCACCATAATCTGCTCAGAGTAGGGTGCTCACTGGTCACTACGGGGAAGTTTGTGGCCCCAGCGTAGGCCGACAGCTCAACCACGGTGTCCCATACCACCATGCCCGGCTCATGAGTCTTTATGGATCAAGGTACCATGGTTAATAGAGTTTTCAATGGTAAGTTCAGTACCTTAGGTTCAAGCAGTAATGACTCATATAGGGTGAACATACAATGGTCAGTCGGGTTACTTGACGGGCTCGACTAGTACGAGCTCATCTCAAGTTGAATGACATGAAGTGCATAAAACACTTCGTGTGGCCTAACCACTGCTGCCAACCCAAAACATGACTCGCGTTCATCGACGCGTCCTTTGTGGTACATAGAAACCAACCACGAATTCGATTCATTACCGACTGCCTGGACTAGGTCATAGCCCCAAGCATTTGTGCATCAACATCAGTAAGCATATGTGAGTAACAGAAATGAAATAAAACATTATAAGCATGTTGACACATGTTATAACATACAACTTAAGCAAATCATCCCACACATGCATTTCATGTATATAATGAAATCAATACATATAGCCAACATGATGGAAATCATTTACATCAGCATATTACTTGAGAATTCAATCTCAAAACTCATACACAACACCATTTACTCAATACATACTAATACAAACATTTATACAAACACTTAGTCTACACACTTTAGTCTACATAGCATATGTCGACCCAAAGTGCGCATTAGGGCTAATCTCTTCGCCAAACAAACCATGCACGCATTCCTAATATCATAGCACGAAAATTAGCCATGGCAATTATTTCAGAAAAATATGGACGTATACTGTATTTCCTACAAATATCCAAAATGCCCTAAATCTCATATTTACCGTACATTTACGAAACGGAAAACGGACAGCATGTTGTACATGTCAAACGGCGTTGCCGTCGATAATATACTATTAAAAGGCATTGAAAGCTTTGAAATCAGTCAATCAAAGCATCTAAAATCCTCACCTTTTTACCCTAGATGTGTATCGTTCCGAACGGAGCGTATACGCTTCGTCTATGGCGAACAGGCGACCTCATACACAAGATGTATACGCCACTTCGCTATTGGAATCGACAGAACCTTAAATCAACAAGTGTTGAGGGTTTTCCTTACCTAGAAATGCGTTGGAATCACCGGCAAAGTGATTGAGATACGTTGCTTAAGCACGTGCTACAGCTGCAGCAAGTAGCGGGAAGATCTCTCCCACACTCTCTCACAATCTCTCACTTTTTCTCTCTCTCTAGCTAAGGTTTCTAGCAAATTCGGATGGGTGAGATATGTGAGAGTTTAAAGCCCTTTTATAGCCTAAAACCTTTCCAAATTAGGCTTGAGAACAAAATTCACTTGAGGTATAACCAAATCGGAGCTGTTTCGATCCAAAAGGGCACTTCGGGAGGTCTCCCGGCCGAACGCGGTCGGACTTAAGCTCATGGTCACTGGATGTTGCTCACATGAAGTTTTCAGACCAGCAGAGTTCGTAGATCGCACGTGGCAGTCCAGTTTCAGTTCAGCGGTCATCGCACCTAGATCAGGTCTACAAGTCTCGTGATATGAAAGAGAAATTTTTCCTGATCCGATGGTGAAATTTGGCTAAATTCTGACGGTCAGAACGCTTAATAATAACGCGCCAAGTCATGTGCCAGATTTGGATTAAAATTTTCAAATCTAACCCTATTCTCACTCTCTTCACTCCAGGCTCAATGAAATAGCCTCTGAACGTCGGTTGGCCTTGATTTTCGAAACGATTGTCAAGTCCAGCCAAGCGGTCATAACGGTCTAAGATGGTAGATATTGGACTTTCGACGCGCGGTCTAGATCCAATACAAAGTTTCAAAGGGTTCCTGAGAATAAACCGGTTTAGAGTTTGATCCTGGATTTTAAGGTAACGTAGCATCAACGATTCTACAAGTTTTGGGTCTTGCAGAACGTATTTAAAGCGATCAGGGACAATTTCACAGCTACTCCAGCATTGCGCTAGCTAACTTACGCTTAATTTCTAAAGGAATTAATCCTAAGTGATTTCTTTGGCTTTGGAATTGGGTTCTGGGAGGTTACCAAGGTGTTTTGGTTAACCCATTGCCTAAGGACGTCTAACTCCAGGTTGAAAAAAATTCGGGGTGTTACAAAATCACATTTCAAAAATTTACATTATATGAATAAGTTTGTTGAGAATCCCATCTCAACACCCTTGTTGGAAGCAATTTATCAAACAATTTCTCATTAAAACATTTAAACTACATAATACTATATACACAAACTAAATTAGTTATAGCATATATTATGGCAAATCTTTTCATAAAGGAGTTGTCATACACGCAAAAAACATGTATTATAGATTAATAATCATGGCAAGCATAAATCATAATTTCACCTTCATTCAAACATTTCAACAAACTCATGAAATGAATTTTATATTCACATAGTTCACACACATGTATAGTTTATCGAATACATCGTAACTAAGGTCATATGGAAACAATCAAGTCAGATATAAATCATTGCTGACATTGAAAGCCTTGAAAACCATAACCTAAACATTTATAGTTCGCACCTTCCATCAGATTTCTCATTTCGAACTTAGTTCAAATCCTACGTCCCCGTATATAAAACAACAGATACCTAAGCAATGAAATAGGTTAGTCATTTAGTAGATTTCTCTATTTGGATTCCTAAAAAAAGATTAAGGTTAGGATTTCTTACCCAAATTGAAGTTGGAATGGCTCGTGTAGTTAGATATAAAGACGATTTAACGCGTGTAGTAGGAAAGAATCACTGCAGCAAACTCCAAGGATCTCCCTTCATTTCCTTTCTCTCTTCTCTCTCCTAGGGTTAGAGAAAATTCTTATGGGATAGGAATAGGGTGATTTAAGGGCCTTATATAGGCTCAGAAGTGGTGTCAATGGCCTCAGGGCCATGATATACTTAGGTTATAGCCAAAGGGTTCCTGTTTTGACAAACAGGACCCTTAGGAAGGTCCATTTCTCTCCTAAGTCGTGGAGCAAGTTTCCTGATAATGGATCTATGCCAAGAGTATGTTTATAGTACGATCTGAAAAACTGATCGGCCGTGAGGGACCTGCATCAGATCAACGGTCGACGTTACTCGATTAGGGCCACAAGTATACCAATAGGTGAAGGGAAATTTCCTTGATACATGGGTGTAGTTAGGTCAGAAACTGAAGATCTGAAGTCCTCAATTTCACCTATAAGTGAATGGTCCAATTCACTTAAGTTCGAGTTTATTTTTTAAAGATATTCGTGTTTCTCACACACTTCGTTCCAGGCTCAAGTTGTGAGTTTTTGGATACTATTGGGCTCGATTCCCATGATCGTTGTCAAGCCTAATAAGGTGGTCATAACCTTATAGTTTTGTGGTAATCAGACTTTCGACATGTGGTCTAGGTCCGATATGGAGTTTCAATGTGCTCTTAGGAGTAACTGAGTTTTGGGTTCTCTCCTAGGTTTTTAAGTAATGTTGAGCTAGTGATGTTAATGGTTTTGGGTCTTGCAGTTCGTATAGATAGTGGTTCAAGCAATTTCACCGATTAATTTATTTTAGCTCTTAATTAATTTTCGTCTAATTTTCCCAGTATACGGTCTTTAGGGATTTCTTCCTGAGGTGGTACTTGGGTCTTTGTACGGATTTTTTCGAGATGTTGCACCAAGTTGGCCAAGACCACCTCGGACTCTTGAGGCAAGTCAGCATACTATCGCCAGGTCAGGTCGACCAACCCCACCTCGACCTCCTACTACATATCTCCGCTGATTCTGAATAATTAGATCTTATCTAAGAGACATCTACCCGTGATCTTCTCCAAAGATCTTGGAGGATATCCACGACAAGTTCGGGATCCTGAGATCTTCGCCAAGGATCTTAGAAAATTTCCTCATGCATTTGGAATTTGAATCCCTTTATAATATGTGCCTACTAAATAGGGAGATCTTCTCTATGTCACTGCCTCTCCTCAACTATAAATAGGAGCATCTTTAATGGTGAAAGGTACGTATAATCTCTCACCCAAAATCCCTTACTCAACTAGATCCAAATTCCTTACCTGACTTAGGCATCAGAGGGTCTCCTGCACTAGTCAGGGTCTCCTTTGTCTGTCCCTTATGCAGGTACTTAAAGGTCTAAAAATAGTGGACAATAATTTTTCATCAACACATCACTTTGGGGCCTGTTTAGATTGGTGGAGAACAAGATTCCCTAGAAAAATAAATTAATTTCCTTTGATGTAGTGGTTCTCATCATTTGTGGAATCCCAAATTAGTGATGAAATCAAATTTCATTCCTCAGAGAAAGGACATTTCCTTTTCCTCTCGAGAAACTAAGAAATGAAATCAAATCAACTACATGAGAATTATATCTTTAGGTCCCTAAACCCCTCTTCATACCATTTTGCATAATAACCCCGAAATCCAGTTTGAAAAATCGTTTTCGATCTTAGAAAATGCTATCAAATTGAAATTCCTAAAAATATAGACCATATCAGTGCTCTAGCAGCTCTAAACCTATAAAATCCAATCGTCGGAAGCTCGATCAGATTAAAGGCTCGAGAATCACTATTTCTATTAAAGGGAGAGGGAAAGGGTGAAAGAGAAATAGAGAGAGAAGGGAGTGGAAGAGAGAGGAAGAGTGATTGAACGGGAGAGAGAGAGAGGAAGAGTGATTCAGTGGGGGGGGGGGAGAGAGAGAGAGAGAGAGAGAGAGAGAGAGAGAGAGAGAGAGAGAGAGAGAGAGAGAGAGAATGGGGCTATAATAATGAAATAGAGGGTGGGGTTTTTTCATGATTTTATTTTCTTATATACTAGGTGTTTTTACTTATCTTAATAATGGTTGGAGAAATATATCTGAAGCATGAAGATCTTATTGGGTGCTTACGTAGTGCGGGCATATTTTTCTTTGTACTTCACCACCTAGTTAGCCATTATGGGCATCGCATGCTGATGGGATACACTTCTCCAACTTAGAATTATGGTAGGTTAGCTTACACGCATATTAAGTCATTAGTGGTTAATGATAGGCATCCGAAGAATGTTGATTTTACCAAGCACTTAACCTATATGGATGTACTTTTGAGCATTTTACTAGCTGGTTAGTTTATTACGGGTGTCCCTTTTATATTGCAGATTTTATCGGATAGCTAGTCAGTATGAATGTGCCTTTTCATACTTTACCGTGAGTTAACCACTAGGGGGTGTCACATGCTAGCTAGATGTACATCCACCAAACTTAAGTTTAGTTCCTACACCCCTATGCATTATATATGATTCGCCTTATGTGATCTATATGCCACGTTGTCACATTTCATTACATTACATGAATGATAAGCATAAATTATATTGTAAATTACAGTTTTAATCATAACCATGCTTGGCTATTATGCTGCATACTAATCTTGGGGGTATTTCTTTATTATGTAGGCCTCTGACGCCTTCCATTTAACATATCCAAGGATCTTAGGAGTATGGTGAGGCTTAGGGGCACAACTTAGTGCTTGAGGGGGGGGGGGGGGGGGGACAGAAAACATATGAATTTTCTACATTTGCTAGTCTATGTTTTGTATATCTTGCTTTACCATGGTTTTGTATCCCCACCTGAGGGATTGAGACTTCATTATATTTTTTATGTTTACCTTGATACTCGCTAGTTTAGTTATCTATGCCCGTCTTTTGTTTACCATTGTGTTGATATCTAATTATGAGTTGCTAAATTTACTACTCAGGCATGAGGGTAATGGTCTTGGGATCTAGGTCTCGCTACTCCGGTAACGGGGATTGGGGCGTGCCACTCTCTAGTTTGGTTATTTCTTCCCGTCTTTTGTTTACCGTCGTGTTGATATATGTGACTTTGATTTCTAATTGTGTTAAGTAGCTAAATTGACTACTCAGGCACGAGGGTAATGGTCCTAGGATCTAGATCTCACGACTTGGGTACTTGGGATTGGGGCATGATATGTTTGCACCTCTATCCTTTAGCAGGTTGGAGACACCTCTTCTTAACCCAAATTAGTTAGTGAAAATTAAATCCATGACCCATGTATCCACTTGGCCCCACAATGAGGCATCCCTATAGGTAACATAAGGATTTATGGACTTCCAACCAAATGAACTTTTTCTAACCCCTACTATTTCACATTTTCGGTGTCCCGTCCCTTTTTAAAGATAATCCAATTCATCACCAAGGTATATATTTCATCAACTAGATCCAATCCATGTCGAACAGGGTACAACTATGGTGTAACCATCATCAAATATGTCATGGTCATGCATGAATTCAAGCAATCATGCTAAGGCATACATTCACCATTTGCATATAGTATTCATTTAGCTCTTAGGCTAGGGGATGCAGATATAGATATCATGATGTAACATCCCGAATTTTCATGGCTAGAGTTTATACTCGTGCCCGAGAAAACTAGGTGTTAATAATGTATAAATTGGATGCTTTAAAAATTGTACCTTTTTTTGTCTTCATTTAGATCACATGTAGATACATTCGTGAAGGTAGCATTCACGAGAATAAAGTCGACTGTATTGATTATTTTATTAAAGTAAAAGAATCCAGTAAATAATCAAATGCCCTTTTAGTAGGAGCTTATTACATTTATCGAGTTCGCAGTGGAAGTTTAAAACTAAATCATAAAATTATCTTCTTATTTTTTCATCATAATCTTCCATAGGGAGATTTTCCTCTAGATCTTCAATTTGTACGTCACCTGCATTATCTGTGCGGTTGGAGAGGAGGGTCGAATATTGCATATTAGACCCAGATTATTACTTGATCTTACCAACATGATAATGCTTAACGAACTATTTTAATAGTGTTTTCATTGTAGGGTGTGATTAGGAGTTTGGATAAAAGAAGGATATTAAAAGTGTGGATTTGATGCTCCGAAGTCGACGGATTTCAGAGGACCAACATTGATGGATTTACACGCCAGGGATCTAAGAAAATCAAGCCAATCAAGTTAAAGGGGCTCGAAAAGCTTCTAGAATGTAAGATCACAGTGTTCCTACCATCCGCTCAGCTTAAAACTTCATACATGGCTTGAGGACCATAAATTAACCGTAAACGTTGAATTTTAGCCGTTGAATCTCTGTGGAAGTGGCCCAAAGGACAAATCAGCCCATAATTCATTTATCTAGGGCCCACCTGCAAGCTGGATATGCCTCTTCTTTGGTCTCAACATCCTAAATTATATGGAGAACCAGATGGATGGAGAAGATTTTTTACATACATCATGATGGACCTCACATGTGCACTACAAGCACACGGTGTGGATATACACCAGCCGTGCACCCATGCACTCAAAGTTGGTCAGCAGGCGCTGACTGAAAAAATATAAAATAAAAAAGAAGTTTCTAAAAACACAATAACATTAACGTTGTCCGGTGTTGGTTTCAGTAGTGGGGCCCACACATCATCAATTCACAAGATCGGAACCATCCATTGTAGGGAAGACCCTCACCTAGGGGGCATTTTGGCCTCATACATGCGATCACATGATTTCTACCATCTAACGCAAGATGGACGGTGGAGCAGAAAATCAGGTGGACCGCATCAAAAGCAATCCAAAAGCAGTCATTTCCAACTGAAATTTCTAGTAGATTCTAATGGACGGCATGGATTTCCCATTAGAATTCGATCATGGGTCCCTCTGACACCACTGACTCAAAACGGAAATTTTCGTTTCTTCTGGCGTGAAATAGAGCACCGTTCAATCTGTAGTGGACCCCCATTATGGTCCAAATGCTTAATCTGAGTTGCCCATCTTGTAGAGGGTGTCACGCCCCAAACTCGAAAACCGGGCTCACAAAATTCCCGATCACCGAATATGGTGCCGACAGCCTCCGTAGTACCCCATTCTCGACTCCCGGCACCCATATACCAGGTCCTGATCCTGGGATGCTACAAGGAGAATTTTTAATATCCATTTGATTCATAATGAGCATAACATAAGCATAAGCCACGAAAAATAACCACAAGAATACTACCACAAAATCCACTATGATAAAAAACTTTTGAGTACAATGTGTTAGAAGGAAAATACAAGATAATACAAGTATGTGAACTCCAAAAGCTCAGTTGCATGCTCCAACGACGGTGAGATTAAGGCTGCGTCCTGACGTCACCTGCACGCATCAATCGTGCATAAGTTTATAGAAAGCTTAGAGGGTGGTGTAAGTGTGCACACAATATAAGCGTGCTCAGAATGTAAGGTTAGAGTAATGCGGAATCATGCTGATGAATACATGAATACAATCAGTCGTACCAAGGTGATGCGGTGCAAGATATGAGTGCTATCGGCCATATCGAGACCATGTGATGCGAGATGCAACTCAAACATATTAATCATATATCAGTACAGTTCTCATTTTGGATAATCACTGGGGTCTAGTACACTCTACGCTAGCTTGTCGTCCCTATCCGAACGCACAACTGGGAGAGAAGAAGAGACCTCACTATCCGCCTGCCATTATCGAGCCCGGCTCATCGATAGCGAACTGATTCCTCAAGCTAGTCAAACTCAACCTAGAAGTTGCCCCCCCACTCAGGCAGGTAAGGTCACACCCCTTTCCAACCGACCACGACACAGTGGGAGATGTGGCCTACTGGTATACGGTCATCATGCACTCGTGTATCCACTCGGTCTCAACATTAGAGTCATCCTCTGGTACCATCGGATTGAGGGATTTTCACCCAGGGACACCTATGGCGCCCGTATGCTAGAACCAAGCATTTTCAGTATCTAATCCAGCCACCCACGATGCATCTGTGGAGGCTATGGCTCTGATGTCGCTAGGGCATACAATAATCACAATCATACAAATGCAAGTGCATGAGTCACACTACCAGTCATGCAACAGTCCTACGTGTACCATGCACTCATGTACGGCAACTTCGCCTATCAGGGAGTTCATAAACAGTTCACCCGAAGGCATATGCTATGATCAGTCACTCCTCATATCAGTCATACATATGATGCGTATGATAATGAATCGTGAATTTATACTAAACATGTATATAGAGATGGGCTCTGTGTATAACTGAGATGGGCCGAGATAGCCTACTTACCACAAGTATGGGCCTATTAGTGGGCCTTAGGGAGGGTGACAATGTGGGTATTTAACCGACGTCATCCTTACAATGTGGGCATCTAACCATCATTGTTCCCAAGGCATTACTTGTTATAAATATCATTATATGCCATGGAGGGATCACGCATTGTAATGGACCTAGTTGCACCTAATTGGGCCTTAAGTACATCAATTGGGCCATATCATATGGGCCTTACATTCATCAAGCGGATCACCTCAATGAGCCTCACCAAGGGGCCTTAAGTACTTTGCAATGGGTCATAACCCTTGGGCCTTATAATGCATTAAAAATGAGCCCAATCACATGATCTTTATGTGCATCAAATGGGCCTAATCACATAGGCCTTATATATACCAAAGTGGGCCTCAATAATGGGCCACAAATACATCAAATGGACCTACACACATGGGCCCATATATAACAAAGTGGGCCTTAGTGGGCGGGCCACAAATACATTAAGATGGGCCTCAACAATGGCCTTAAAAAAAATCTCAAAATGGTTGGACGGTTTGGATAAAACTCATGCATCATGGTAGACTCCCATGTGGGCCCACTATAACATTTATTTTCCATCCAGTCCTGGGCCCACTAAAATGCTTATTAGCCACCTAACCTGTTGGTAAGGCCACGTGAGCAAGGGCTCCACTATAATGTTTATTTTACATCCAACCTGTTGATAAGGCCATGTGGCAAGGGGCCCACCAAAATGTTTATTTTCCTTTCAAACCTGTTGATAAGGTCATATAGACCCAGGGCCCACCAAAATGTATATTTTCTACCCAACATGGGCCCACTGTAATGTTTATTTGTCATTCAAACCTGTTCATAGGGTCACATGATTTTGGGCCCACCACAATAGACGGCATGGATATACAAATCATACATCATGGTGGGCCGTGCACACCCCACAGTGGGGCCGTGCACACATCATAGTGGGGCCGTCCACTGGGGCCCACTGGAATGTTTATTTATCACCCAAACCTATTCATGAGGTCACGTAGGACCAGGGAGGGGACCCACTGTAATGTTTATTTTCCATCCAATCTGTTGATCGGGTCACAAGGGGACCATAGTGATGTAGTCCACAAATCCAGTCCATCCATTATGTGTGTCCCATCTGGCTGAGGGTCCACACCAAGTTTCAGCCACATCCAAAATTCAGGTAGGCCCCACCAAGTGTTTTTATATGTTTTAGGCATGTCTTCACATGATTTTAGACGGTATGGCCCACCTAAGATCCGTATACGACTGATTTTTGGCAGGGACCCCACTGCCCTAAGGGGCCACAAGATGAAAGGGGTGGATGATCCACATACATCATGGTGGGGCCCATGGCTGGGCCGTGGCTCCCTGCCCGTATGCCCTTCCGCCGCTGGCAGTAGGTGCTGCCTGCGCCGTCAGCAACAGCAGCAGCGCTGTTGCTTTGTTTTGTGTTTTTTATTTTAAAAAATTTGTATTCCCGGGGTTTTTAATAGGTGGGGCCCACATCAAAAAAATTCGGTCCGATCATTGGATTCTACGGCCCTAGATCGACCCAATGAGACCAATAAGCGGCATGTTTTTGGCATAAAGAAACGTTGGGGTTGATTTTGAACGGTGGGGCCACTGTTTTGTTTGTTACGGCCCACCAGATTGTTGGATTGGTCCCAAATTTTGACTCAACGCCTAAAATTAGGTGATGAATGGGATGGACGGCATGGATTAAACCGATACATCAAGGTGAAGCCTACACAAGTGGCCCAGTCAATAAACTTGAAATCAAGCTGATATTTTCGTTTTCCATTCACTGACGTCCAGCGTCCTAGATGCTGGACGGTTTTGGATATAACACATATTAAGGTGAGGCCCACGTGAACATGGCCCACCCATAGAAATCTGATATTTGGGTTTGCCCATCATCTTTAATGTAGGGCCCACATGGCTTGGATGGCCATAGGGTCCACTTGATGGATGGTTTCAGTGCCACATACACATCATGTGGGCCATAAAATAAAGAAAGAAAGTGGAGAGAGAGAGAGAAATTCGAGTGATGGAGGGACCCCGGTATTATGGGCCCTCCCTTGCTTGATCTACAACATATATTAAGTGGGTCCCATTTCATATGGGCGATCAAAATCAACGGTGGAGATGCTCTCTCCACCAAAATGAACGGTCTAAATGACCATGTTATGCAAAGAAAGTAAACATCATGGTGGGTTCCATGGAGAATGGCCCCATCATGGATTAATCTTAAAATCAAAGTAGGCCATTGGCCACATCAATGGTCCAAAGTGAAATCCATACCATTGGTTGGTAGGCCTCACTTGGCCCATCATCAAAATAAGAAATCTACACCTATAGAAGCACCCACTGTCCGATCTTCTTGGTCCCTTGGAAAGCCGACCTCCTTGTGCTTCACTTTGATGGAGGGAGATGAAGATTCAAGGTCTAGGATGGAAGATTTTTGGGATGGAAAGTGGGCCACACTATTCACTTCTCTTTTTCTCTCCTTGGAAAAATTGTGGACCTGTGAGGCTTATGGTTTGCTTGGGATTTTGATTTTGAGAAAGAGAGAGATGTGATGGTTGCAAGAAGTGATGGGTAATGTGGTGGTTAGGTGGAGTGATGTGAAAGTTGACTTTAGATTACTTGTGTAAGAGAAGGGTATGGGTTGTTGTACTTGTGTAACGCCGTGAAAAATCCATACTTGGGCTCGAGTACCAGCTCGACCCGAAATTTGCGTAGAATTCATTCCTTTAGAAAATATGACTAGGTTAGCTAGTGCAACGTTAGAATAGCTGGGAAATGGTCCCTGATCACTTTAAATACGTTCTACAAGGCCCAAAGCGAGTGGAACCAATGGTGCTATAATGCTCTAAAGCCTCGGATCAAACTCTAAGCCGGTTTATTCTCGGGACCTCCTTGAAACTTTGTATTGGATCTAGACCACGCGTCGTAAGTTAGATACCTACCATCTTAGACCGTTATGACCACTTAGCTGGGCTTGGCAATCGTTTCGAAAATCAAGTCCAACTGACGTTCAGAGGCTATTTCATTGAGCCTGGAGTGAAGAGAGTAAGAATAGGGTTAGAATTGGAATTTGAAATTCAAATCTGGCACACAAATTTGACGCATCAGTATTAAGTGTTCTGACCGTCAGAATACAGCCAAATTATACCCTTGGATCAGAAAAAATTTCTATTACATATCACGAGACTTATAGGCCTGATCTTGGTGCGGTGACCATTAAACTGAAACTGGACCGCCACGTGCGATCTGGGAACCCTACCGGTCTGAAAACTGGATGCGTGCTAGATCCAGTATGCATGAGCTTAAGTCCGACCGCATTTGGCTAGGGGACCATCAGAAATGCTCTTTTAGACCGAAACGGCCCCGATTTGGTTAGGCACCAAGTAAACATTATTTCCAAGCCTATTTTGGGCATGTTTTAGGCTATAAAAGGGGTTGAAACCCTCACTCCTCTCTCCCATCCGAATTTGAGAGAAACCCTAACTTGGAAGAGAGAAAAAGGTGAGAGATTGTGAGAGAGTGGGAGAGTTCTTCCTGCCACTTGAGCTACGTGTTGCACGTGCTCAAGCAACACACCTCTACCGTTTTTCCGGCGATTTCACCGTGATTCTAGGTAAGCAAATACCCTAAATAGTTGCTGATTTGAGTTTCCCTTGTTTCCATAGCGATGTAGCTTATGGATCTCGTGTATTAGGTTCCCTATTTGCCGTGAACGAAGCGTATACGCTCCGTTTCAATTCACGAGTCTACAAGACATAAGGTGAGGATTTTAGACGCTTTGATTACGGTTCCCAATGCTTTCAATGTCGTTTAATAGTAGATTATTGACGGCATCGCCGTTTGACATGTACAAAATGCTCTCCGTTTCCTGTTTCGTAAACTAACGAAGAATATGAGATTTAGGGCATTTTAGTCATTTGTAGGAAGTACTGTTTACATTCATATTTTGCTGATGTGATTGACATGGTTTATTGTCGCATTAGGAAGTTAGGAATACGTGCATAATTAGTTTGGCAAAGAGATTCGCCTAATTGCATACTTCGGGTCGACATGCTATATGTAGACTTAAGTGTGTAGTGTATGTGTTTGTATAAATGATTGTATTAGTATGTATTGAACTAAATGATGTTATGAATTAGTTTGAGATGGATTTCTCAATTAATATGCTGACCTAAATGATTTTCTACATGTTGACTAAATGCATGATTTCATTACGTGCATGGAATATATGTGCTTGAAGATTTGCTTAAGTTGAATGTTATAACATGTGTTAACATGCTCATATGATTGTATTTCAATTCCAATACTTTTACATATATTCCTGATGTGATTCCATAAGTGTTTGGGACTAGACTTAGTCCAGGCAGTCGGTAACCGAGCGAATTCGTGGCTGACTGGTCATAGCCACGAACGACGCGTCGATGAACGCGATTCGTGTTTAGAGTTGGCGGCAGTGGTTAGGCCACGCGAAGTGTTTTACGCACTTCATGTCGTTCGACTTGAGATGCGATCGCGCTAGTCGAGCCCGTCAAGCAACCCGACTGGCCGATGTATGTTCACCTTGTATGAGTCATAACTACTTGAACCTAGGGTACTGAACTAACCATTGTAAACCCTGTTAACCATGGTACCTTGATCCACGAAGACTCATGAGCCGAGCATGGTGGTATGGGACACCGTGGTCGAGCTATCGGCCTACGCTGGGGCCACAAACCTCCCCATAGTGACTTTGAGCACCTAGACTCATGAGCAGATTATGGTGGTATGAGACACTATATTCTAGCTGTCAGCCTACACTGATCAGGCGACGAGTCCTTTGTAGTGACCGCGAGGGTATTCTGAGTCCACGGGAGGCGACGACCCTTCCGTTGCAGTAGAGTACGGTAGGCTTATATTGATAAGGTGATGGGGGAGCGGTGCAACGAGTGCGAGCAACAGCCCTGGCAGCCCTTGCAGTGACCTACGAAATATACATCGTATGAGATTACTAGGAGTGACGACCCTAGACAGGATCTGTGTTGGAATTGATACAAGGGAAGTACCTTAGTTTTCCAATCCTGCTGTTTGAATGGACTAATAACAACTTGGAAATCATATCACCATAGCATTGCATGTGCCTGGAAGATGTGGAGCACTCTAGGGAGTGTGGCATGCCGCGGTCGTAAGATATTGCCGTATGAGAGAGATCGTCGGTGAGGGCATACATCACGTCATATCATCTTGCATTAACAACAGTACTAGGATTGTCTGATTTACTGCTTTACTATTATCGCATGACTGAATTGTGAACATGCTAATCTTTGCTCTATGATTCCACTGAGTTGATCACTCACTCCCACGTTACGGGATGGTATTTGCAACACCCACCAGACCCTGTTGTAGATGCAGGTGAGGCTGAGATCCAGGAGGTGGAGCCAGACTTTGACGAGGACTAGGACGAGTTCTCGTACATGCAGTATCACGATGGCTTCGCGTAGGCGACCTGGATCGATGGGATTTCAGTGGGACCATTTTGGATATTTATTTTGTTCATGTATATTATATGAGACTCAGAGATGTAGTCATACTTTGGAGACAGATGAGATTTACTTTGTTTTTCCATACAATGATATATATATTGTTTAGTCTTCCGCTTGCTTTTATCACTGGATCTGAAGTATGAATTACAGTTTTGGTATAATTTTACTCATGTGAATGCTTTAAATCAGACAACATTGAATCATAATCATTTTTGTTGCATAAGTGACGGTCTGGAACTCGGGAGTTAAGTTTATACACGACCCTCGATTTTCAGGGTGTTACAAGTTGGTATCAGAGCATGAATAAGAGTATACTGGGCCTGGGTTATGGTCTCGCGACGTACGCTGTTACTTCTTTTGACTTAGGTGGGTGCGAGAAGGGTCTAGAAACACTTCTAGGATTGCAGATTCGCCGATAGGCGAAGTCTATTTGACTCGATCGCACGATCGAGTCTGTAACGCATCTCGGGTCGCGTAAAGCAACCCGAATAGCTTCTAAGCTGTAGGAAGTCAAGTTGAGACGTCCTATGGGCAATTTTAAACCCGTAAAAGTAAATTCTTGGGCCGTGGAATGACCACGACTCCTATAATCAATCGCCAGGGCTTAAAAACCCCGTTTCACCAAAAATCTTCAAAATTCTTCCTCTAAACACTCTGATCTTCATTTCTTTCTTATCTATTTCATGTTAGGCATCAAACCTAATGTGAAAATAACATAAATTAGTACTTTCACAAAATTTTACAGTGAATAGTAAAATTTCATGAAAAATGGCCATAAGGACATTCTAACTTCACTTTCTTTAGTAAATAAGGATCTAGGTGGATGTACTAGCTCCTTCTACCCCAAATTCATATGCTGCATCATAGGATTTGGTATTCGATATTGCGGAGTGATCCTGGAAAGCCCCGAACACATGTTTGGGCTCATATAGGTCAAAATACAATGAACCAGGGGGTGGAATGTACATATTTGGGGTCCTTGGACCAAGGGGGACTGAACCCACCTGGCCCCACCGGCTGGATGCACCACCGGCCGGCGATGCCATCGCTGATCCGGCGATGCATCACGGTACAGGTGGGCCCCTTTGCCATGATTTTTGGGTGCACACCCTTAAATGACATGTGCATCATCCCCACATAGCTCCCGTCCCACGAAAACCCCTAAAACACACCCCTCCTTCACAAACAACCCTCCCCTTAGCCCTATTTTCGATTTTCAGCAACCACCTCCAAAATCCAGGATTCCCAATCATCCCTAGATCCCTCCTTGGCCAAAACCAACCATCATCCATCACTTCCTTGGAGTTTTCAGCCCTTCCTCTTGAAGATTCCATCATTTGGAGCTCCAAAAACCCCCAAATCGAGCTGAAATCGTGAGGTGCTCCATTCCACTTTTTTGTTTTTATTTCTCCCTGAAAATACACTCTTGGGAAGCTTGAAGCATCCCTCTACGATGCCTAGATTTCCTTTTTTCAGATTGGATAGCCACTTCTCCGCATTTTCACCGTTTTCCATGGCTTTCGTGGAAGCCATTTTAGGCCTTTTATCACTCTCATCCATCATATCTTTGATGGGTAAAAGGAAAATCACAACAGATGAGGCTGGGCCAAGCCGCCCTGCTCAATCGAGAAGACTGCGGGGTGGTGCCGCAAGTTTAAGCGCCGCCGCAGGTCCAGCTGCAGTCCTGGAGTGCCGTACAAAGCGGGATTTGGATCCCCATGCTCACCTTGGGCGAGAAATTCTATCAGAGATGCCTCACGGCCAATACACTGATCGAAAAGTGTTGTTTAAGGTGGACGTAGATGGACGACTATTCGGCAAATACCTATTGTTTGAACGCATTGAAGCTGCGCATTGGGGTCCAATCTTTGAAGCTCGTGCTAGTGCTAATGTGAGCACTGTTCGTGCCTTCTACGCTAGTATCTAGAATCCTACCTTGGAGCCATTGCAGTTTAAAGTCCCTTTTGGTAGAGATCGGATGGCTACGATTGATGTGTGACTGATTGCGCGACTTCTGAACGTGCCTCTTGGTGATGTTCATCCTAGTGAGAAGAACTTAAGGACTAGACGTGAACGAGATCGCCGCACCAGGTTTCTGTGCGGTAATTGGTTCCATGGCAGCCTAATAATAGCCTTAAGGCGACGTATATGTCTGATGATTTGCGCCTGTTGCACCATATCTGCACGTTCAATGTCTATCCCAGGTCGACGAATCGCATTGAATGTACACGCCTTATGGTTGATTTCCTGTATCTGGTGGCCCAGGGAGAGAATGTATGCATGGCTACTTTCATCTTACGACAAATAATCCTCATAGCCAGGTCAAGAAGAACATCCGAATCGCTTCCTTTTGGCTGACTGATTTGCAAGATTGTACTTGAGTTTTCCTACAGACTTGGGCCAGAATTGCCAGTATCGATTCATACCATTGATGAGTCGACTATGGTCAAGATGAAGATTGGGTCGCAGTACCGTGAAAATCAGCTCGAGGAGGACAGTGAAGATGACTTTGATGAGGAGGAAGATCAAAGCGAAAAAGAACCTGGAGCAGAGGTTCAGGAAGAAGCTCAGGAAGAGGCAGAAGAGGAGGCTCAGGATACAGATGAGAGCCCTCCTCCTTCTGGGCAGGCTACTATCGACGATCGCATTGCTCGGATGGAGGAGAGTCAGGCCGCTTTGCGAAGGGAAGTTCAAGAACTTCGCGCTGAAGTCGAGGATGCCAAGGCCGTCACAAAGAAGAAATTAGGTAAGGTGACTCGCACCTTGAAGGAGATCCTGTGTTGCTTGCAGGATAAGGGTGCTCCTCCATCCCCACACTCAGACTAGCGATGCGACCTTGATATAGTTGTTAGTAGTTAGTCCTTTCCTGCTTTTGATGTGTAAGCCTGTTAGGGCTAGTGCCTTGCTTATGTTGCTGTTGCAATTTTAACTATCTTAGTTCCCATGTATTTCTCGTCGTGATGCTTGTAAGGATATATCCCTTGTATTGTGACAATTTTGATTAAAAGAAATGCATGGAATGCCTTTGACTCCTTGTGTAAATGATTTCGGTGTAATTATGCTATTAAGACTGATAAGGTTGCGCCCTATTTTGAATATAGGGAATGCCGTCTAAGGTTACGCGGAGCACGGCTCGTCTTGCACTGACCGAGCATATGGATCAGACTCCTTCGCAGTCTGGCACCCATACGGACCCTGCTGTGGGCCCGATTCCTGAGACTGTTCATGCATCTCAGCCTGCTGCTGGTCCTACAGTTGGACCACCGCCATTTACGCCGTCAGTCCGAGAGCCTCATCGTGCATCTACTTCCACACAGCATCCGCCATAGCCTTCTCCACCTCCTGACAGATTCGAGCAGATGATGGCTATGATGCTGCAGCAGCAGCAGCTTCTGACTACCATCGTGGGGACATTAGCCCAGGGTGGGGGTGCGGCTCCATCTACACCACCTGCACCGCCTGCGCATCCAGCTGAGGATACTTATACATACGCCCAGGATGAGGGCATGGCTCATCCTGCGCCGCCTGTTTACCCTGCGGGGAATCCCGCCGATACACGGGGCCTATTGGAGTTATTTTAGCGCTTGCGGCCTCCTACTTTCACGGGTTCTCACAGACCCGAGGAGGCTGAGTACTGGCTCGACCGTGTGTCGAAGATTTTACGGATGTTACATTGCACTAAGGCCGAGAAGGTAGAGCTGGCTACGTTCCTGTTTGAGAGAGAGGCCAGCATGTGGTGGGATAGCGTACTGCGGACCGTTGCCGCCGACTATGTATGGAAGTGAGCAGCGTTTGAGTTTCGCTTCCATGAGAAGTATTATCCCAAGACTTACAGGCACGACAGGGAGAATGAGTTTCTCCGCCTCAGACAGGTAGCCATGACAGTTACAGAGTATGAGCATCGGTTTACGGAGTTGGGCAGATACGTCCTGACGATTTTGGCTGATGAGCGGTTGCGCATACGGCGCTTTCTGGAGGGTTTGCAACCGGATATTCGGTCGAAGATGTGCTGTGTTAGCATTCCCTCTTATGCGGAGTTGATTCACATGTCCATGCGGGCAGAGCAGGATGTGGATCGGCTTGTGCGATCTCCTGGCCTTATTGCTTCTAGGCCACGACCAGACTTGCCAGATAGGCCCCTTGCGGGCAAGAGGCCTCGCATTGATACCCCTGCTAGGACTACAGCGCCTGTACCACTGTTTCGGTGCCCTGACTTGACATGTACATACTGTGGGAGGACAGGCCACTTGGCGTAGAGTTATTTTTCTCGGATGCGGGACAGTGGGTTCTCACCGCCGTAGAAGATCGACCGTGCACGTCCACAGGCGTTATCAGCACCGCCTATACGGTCAGCTCCTGCGCACCCTACATTCAGACCTACGGTATCGCAGATCAGACAGCCTCCATGGCCCTTGGCACAGCGGCCGAACCGGCCACAACAGGCTCGGGTTCATGCATTAACAGCTAAGGCAGCTGCGACACCGACTTTTCAGCATTCGGCCTTCGAGGTCACAGCCCATATTGGAGGTACTCCCATTCTTGTGATGGTGGACACTGGTTCCACGATTTCTCTGATATCGCGTGCCGTAGTCAGGCGTCTTGGGTTACAGACTATCACTATGGATAGCGTGCGAGTCTTTGCAGCTCATGGGGATTATTCGGATGTTACCCAGATGTGTGAGGGTTGTTTAGTTGATCTGGGAGGTAGGACGATGACTCTTGATCTTGTCGTCGATCCCTCGCTCGTTTATCTCGACGTCATTCTTGGCATGGATTGGTTGACTGCAGCGAGGGCCGAGATTGACAGCGAGACTCGTATGGTGACGGTGTACGAGCCTGAGGGCATGCCTTTCACATTTTCAGTGCGGGTAAATCTCCCTTTCCGCATACTTAGTTACGCCACTTTATTGCTCGACGCTGGTGCCCAGGTACTCGAGCATGTGCCAGTCGTTTCTGAGTTCGGGGATCTGTTCAGGAAGATCCCTGGTTTGCCGCCCCGACGTGAGATCGATTTCACTATCGATCTGGTTCCTGGTTCTACGCCCGTCTCACTGCCGACGTATCGCATGACACCATGTGAATGGAGGAGTTAAGGACGCAGATTGATGGTCTGCTAGAGCTTGGCCTTATATGGCCTAGTGTGTCTCCTTGGGGAGCACCGGTCCTATTCGTGAGGAAGAAGGACGGTTCGATGCGATTGTGTATTGATTATCGCAGGCTGAACCAGCTCACGGTGAAGAACAAGTACCCTTTACCCAGGATCGATGACTTGTTTGATCAGTTGAGAGGAGCCCAGTACTTCTCGAAGATTGATCTTCAGTCGGGATATCATTAGTTGCGCGTCAGGGATAAGGACGTGCAGAAGACAGCATTCAGGACTAGTTTTGGCCACTATGAGTTCTTCGTGATGTCGTTCGGTCTCACGAACGCACCGGCCGTGTTCATGGATCTGATGAACCGGGTATTTTGACCTTTCCTCTATTGATTCGTCGTTGTCTTCATTGACGACATTTTGGTGTACTCTAGGAGTCGAGAGGAGCATGAGGAGCACTTACGTTTGGTCCTGGATACGCTCAGACAGCATCAGTTGTTCTCACAGTACAGGAAGTGCGACTTCTGGAAGCAAGAGGTGAAGTTTCTGGGACACGTGGTGTCCAAGGATGGCATGGTAGTTGACCTGTCTAAGGTAGCTGCAGTGCAGGACTGGGAGCAGCCTGGTTCTGTCACTGAGGTGAGGAGTTTCTTGGGTCTCGCTGGCTACTATCGGCTCTTCATTCAGGACTTCTCGAAGATCGCGAGACCCTTATCTCAGTTGACACGGAAGGACGTGAAGTTCGCCTGGAATGACAAGGCGGAGTCAGCTTTTCAGGAGCTGAAGGACAGACTTACGTCCGCCCCTGTGCTAGTATTGCCAGAGCAAGGGGTTAAATACACTATATACACTGACGCGTCTAGCGTTGGTTTGGGTTGTGTCCTTATGCAGAGGGACATGGTAATTTCGTATGCCTCGAGACAATTAAGGAAGCACGAGGAGAATTACCCTACACACGACCTAGAGTTGACAGCCGTTATATTCGCACTGAGACTCTGGAGACATTACCTCTACAGAGAGGAGTTTGAGCTCTTTTGCGACCACAAGAGCCTCAAGTACATATTCACGCAGCGAGACTTGAACATGAGGCAGCGGCGATGGATGAGACGTTGAAGGACTTCAAGTTTGAAGTCTCTTACCATCCTGGGAAGGCGAACCTTGTGGCTGATGCGTTGAGCCGCAAGAAGGCGATAGAGTTTGCGGCTCCGCTGATGGTTGCCGAGTGGGATATGGTTGAGTTTTTGCGAGACTTTGAGCAGAAACTCACCGTAGAGGAGCCGTTTGAGTTCATCGCACATGTACAGGTGCGATCTCAGATCGATGACCGAGTCATCGAGGCGCAGAGGGACGATGCGCATCTTACTGAGCTTCAAGAGCAGGCCAATGATGATGCTGACGCCGACTGGCGAGTTGGTATGGATGGGGGCTTACGTTACCGTGGCCGCCTATGCGTCCCAGATGTCCCTAACTTGAGACGAGAGATTCTCGAGGCTGCGCATTGTACTTGACTCGCGATGCATCCAGGAAGCACAAAGATGTATCGTGATGTGAAGAGGACGTATTGGTGGGAAGGTAGGAAGACCCACATAGCTGAGTTCGTGTCCCGTTGTCTCACTTGTCAGCAGGTGAAGGCAGAGCATAGCCGACCACCTGGACTTTTGCAGCCTATGCCGATTGCAGAGTGGAAGTGGGATTTCATTTCCATGGACTTCATTTCTGGGTTGCCGAAGAAGAGGAAGGGACATGATTCCATTTGGGTGATCGTCGACCGATTGACGAAGTCGGCGCACTTACTACCGATCAGAGTTACGAACTCTGCAGACGAGCTGGCTAGATTGTACATCAGAGAGATTGTGCGTCTGCATGGAGTTCCGTTGGAGATCGTGTCGGACAGAGACATGCGGTTCACTTCTATTTTCTGGACTCACATTCAGGAGGCTATGGGTGTGAAGTTGAAGTTCAGTACTGCCTTCCACCCACAGACGGACGGACAGACAGAGCGAGTGAACTAGATCTTAGAGGATATGTTGCGAGCTTGCGCATTGGACTTCAAGGACAGTTGGGATGATTGTCTTGCATATGCGGAGTTTGTGTACAACAACAGCTTCCAGGCGAGTATCGGTATGGCACCCTATGAGGCGCTGTATGGGCGACCTTGTCGCGCACCGCATTGCTGGCTAGAGGTCGGTGAGCGTAGCTTGATTGGCCCAGAGTTAGTGCAGGCGACGTCAGAGAAGGTTGATATTATTCGACGTCGGCTCCTTATAGCGCAGAGCAGACAGAAGAGCTACGCCGATACGAGACGGAGGCCACTAGAGTTCACAGTTGGGGATCATGTGTTTTTGCGAGTTTCCCCTATGAAGGGAGTCCTTCGGTTCGGGAAGAAGGGGAAGTTGGCACCGCGATTCATTGGTCCGTTCCAGATCCTCGATCGTGTGTGAGCGTTGGCTTACCGATTGGCTTTACCGACACCTCTCGCGAGCGTTCACAACGTATTTCATGTTTCTATGCTGAAGAAGTACGTTGCTCATCCTTCCCATATCATCAGATGGGAGCAGGTGCAGTTAGGAGAGGACGTTACATATATCCTGCGACCGGCACGTATCCTAGACAGGAAGGAGCAGGTACTGCGTAGCAAGGTGATTCCCCTTGTGAAGGTATTATGGACGCATCACTCTGAGGAGGAGGCTACCTGGGAGACAGAAGCCGAGATCAGAAAGAACTACCCACAGCTTCTCGATGAGTAAAAAAAGGTACAAAATTTTGAGGACGAAATTATTTGTTAAGGGGGGTAGATTGTAACGCCCGTGAAAAATCCATACTTGGGCTCGAGTACCAACTCAACCCGAAATTTGCGTAGAATTCATTCCTTTAGAAAATATGACTAGGTTAGCTAGTGCAATGTTAGAATAGCTGGGAAATGGTCCCTGATCACTTTAAATACGTTCTACAAGGCCCAAAGCGAGTGGAACCAATGGTGCTATAATGCTCTAAAGCCTCGGATCAAACTCTAAGCCGGTTTATTCTCGGGACCTCCTTGAAACTTTGTATTGGATCTAGACCGCGCGTCGTAAGTCAGATACCTACCATCTTAGACCGTTATGACCACTTAGCTGGGCTTGGCAATCGTTTCGAAAATCAAGTCCAACTGACGTTCAGAGGCTATTTCATTGAGCCTGGAGTGAAGAGAGTGAGAATAGGGTTAGAATTAGAATTTGAAATTCAAATCTGGCACATAAATTTGACGCATCAGTATTAAGCGTTCTGACCGTCAGAATACAGCCAAATTATACCCTTGGATCAGGAAAAATTTCTATTACATATCACGAGACTTATAGGCCTGATCTTGGTGCGGTGACCGTTAAACTGAAACTGGACCGCCACGTGCGATCTGGGAACCCTACCGGTCCGAAAACTGGATGCGTTCTAGATCCAGTATGCATGAGATTAAGTCCGACCGCATTTGGCTAGGGGACCATCAGAAATGCTCTTTTAGACCGAAACGGCCCCGATTTGGTTAGGCACCAAGTAAACATTATTTCCAAGCCTATTTTGGGCATGTTTTAGGCTATAAAAGGGGTTGAAACCCTCACTCCTCTCTCCCATCCGAATTTGAGAGAAACCTTAACTTGGGAGAGAGAAAGAGGTGAGAGATTGTGAGAGAGTGGGAGAGTTCTTCCTACCACTTGTGCTACGTGTTGCACGTGCTCAAGCAACACACCTCTACCGTTTTCCCGGCGATTTCACCGCGATTCTAGGTAAGAAAATATCCTAAATAGTTGCTGATTTGAGTTTTCCTTGTTTCCATAGTGATGTAGCTTATGGATCTCGTGTATTAGGTTCCCTATTTGCCGTGAACGAAGCGTATACGCTCCGTTTCAATTCACGAGTCTACAAGACATAAGGTGAGGATTTTAGGCGCTTTGATTGACGGTTCCCAACGCTTTCAATGTCGTTTAATAGTAGATTATTGACGGCATCGCCGTTTGACATGTACAAAATGCTCTCCGTTTCCTGTTTCGTAAACTAACGAAGAATATGAGATTTAGGGCATTTTAGTCATTTGTAGGAAGTACTGTTTACATTCATATTTTGCTGATGTAATTGACATGGTTTATTGTCGCATTAGGAAGTCAGGAATACGTGCATAATTAGTTTGGCGAAGAGATTCTCCTAATTGCACACTTCGGGTCGACATGCTATATGTAGACTTAAGTGTGTAGTGTATGTGTTTGTATAAATGATTGTATTAGTATGTATTGAACTAAATGATGTTATAAATTAGTTTGAGATGGATTTCTCAATTAATATGCTGACCTAAATGATTTTCTACATGTTGACTAAATGCATGATTTCATTACGTGCATGGAATATATGTGCTTGAAGATTTGCTTAAGTTGAATGTTATAACATGTGTTAACATGCTCATATGATTGTATTTCAATTCCAATACTTTTACATATATTGCTGATGTGATTCCATAAGTGTTTGGGACTAGACTTAGTCTAGGTAGTCGGTAACCGAGCGAATTCGTGGCTGACTGGTCATAGCCACGAACGACGCGTCGATGAACGCGATTCGTGTTTAGAGTTGGCGGCAGTGGTTAGGCCACGCGAAGTGTTTTATGCACTTCATGTTGTTCGACTTGAGATGCGATCGCGCTAGTCGAGCCCGTCAAGCAACCCGACTGGCCGATGTATGTTCACCTTGTATGAGTCATAACTGCTTGAACCTAGGGCACTGAACTTACCATTGTAAACCCTGTTAACCATGGTACCTTGATCCACGAAGACTCATGAGCCAGGCATGGTGGTATGGGACACCGTGGTCGAGCTGTCGGCCTACGTTGGGGCCACAAACCTCCCCGTAGTGACCAGTGAGCACCTAGACTCGTGAGCAGATTATGGTGGTATGAGACACTATATTCTAGCTGTCGGCCTACACTGATCAGGCGACGAGTCCTTTGTAGTGACCGCGAGCGTATTCTGAGTCCACGGGAGGCGACGACCCTTCCGTTGCAGTAGAGTACGGTAGGCCTGTATTGATAAGGTGATGGGGGAGCGATGCAACGAGTGCGAGCAACAGCCCTGGTAGCCCTTGCAGTGACCTACGAAATATACATCGTATGAGATTACTAGGAGTGACGACCCTAGACAGGATCTGTGTTGGGATTGATACAAGGGAAGTACCTTAGTTTCCCAATCCTGCTGTTTGAATGGACTAATAACAACTTGAAAATCATATCACCATAGCATTGCATGTGCCTGGAAGATGTGGAGCACTCTAGGGAGTGTGGCATGCCGCGGTCGTAAGATGTTGTCGTATGAAGGAAATCGTCGGTGAGGGCATACATCACGTCATATCATCTTGCATTAAGAACAGTACTAGGATTGTCTGATTTACTGCTTTACTATTATCGCATGACTGAATTGTGAACATGCTAATCTTTGCTCTATGATTCCACTGAGTTGATCACTCACTCCCACGTTACGGGATGGTGTTTGCAACACCCACCAGAACCTGTTGTAGATGCAGGTGAGGCTGAGATCCAGGAGGTGGAGCCAGACTTTGACGAGGACCAGGACGAGTTCTCGTACATGCAGTATCACGATGGCTTCGCGTAGGCGACCTGGATCGATGGGATTTCAGTGGGACCATTTTGGATATTTATTTTGTTCATGTATATTATATGAGACTCAGAGATGTAGTCATACTTTGGAGACAGATGAGATTTACTTTGTTTTTCCATACAGTGATATATATATTGTTTAGTCTTCCGCTTGCTTTTATCACTGGATCTGAAGTATGAATTGCAGTTTTGGTATACTTTTACTCATGTGAATGCATTAAATTAGACAACATTGAATCATAATCATGTTTTTTGCATAAGTGACGGTCTGGAACGTGGGAGTTGAGTTTATACACGACCCCCGATTTTCAGGGTGTTACAACTTGACTTGATGTATGATGCGTACTTGATTGATGGGACATCTCGTAGAGATTCCCTTGTAATCGGTAACGTGCGGTGTTTCTTCAAATTGAACGCGAGCCTATATCTTCTACCTTGGGTATCGAGTCAGTGCGGGTGTCTCGGTGTTAGAACCGCAGCGATGGTGCGGTAGCTAAGGTACAGGTTTCGGGTCGGGTCGACTCTGATATGCGGTACTCGGCTTAGGTTCGAGCGTAAACGTTGAATACATGTCGTAGGTTATCGGAATTCGATCGGAAGGACCGCGGAAGAATATGAAACGGTACGGTCTAGGACACGGGTCTTATAAGTCTCCCCTCCAAATAAAAATTTCATCCTCGAAATTTGCATAGTCATCTCAAGAGAACATAACTCATAAAAGAAGAAAAAATGAGGCATCATCATATAAAATCGAGGACAATATACAAGATACAATGTATGATCAATCAACAAAGAGATGGGGATAGCTCTCTTGAATCTCAGCCTCGCGCTCCCAAGATGCTCATCAACAGAATGATTATCCCACTGAACCTTCACCAAGGGGATGACCTTGGTCCGGAGGACCTGCTCCTTGCGATTAAGGATACGAACTGACTGATCAATGTAAGAAGCGTCCTCACAAACCTCTAGTGGCTGCCAATCGATAACAGGAACTATGTCTGACCCACACTTTCTCAACATAGAGACGTGAAAAATGTTATGGACGCCAGATAACTCAGATGGTAAGGCAAGCCGGTTAGCCATGGCGCCAACAAGCCCAATGATCTCAAAAGGTCCTATAAATCTCGAGGCAAGCTTGCCCTTCACTCCAAATCGAACCACGCCCTTCATGGGCGAGACCTTGAGATACACTCTGTCCCCTACATCGAACTCCAAGGGACGACGCCGGTGATCAACAAAACTCTTATGTCGGCTCTGAGCTGTGCGCATCCTCTGCCTGATGATATCAATAGCCGTTGATGTCTCCTGCACAAGCTCGAGACCTAGGAGACGTCGCTCTCCAACCTCGGTCCAACAACTCGGAGATCTACATGGTCTGCCATACAATGCCTCAAAAGGAGCCATGCCAATAGTCGCCTGGTAGCTGTTGTTGTACGCGAACTCAGCCAATCACAGATGCTCATCCCAGCTACCTCCGAAGTCAATAGCGCAGGCCCGAAGCATATCCTTAAGTATCTGGTTGACCCTCTCGGTCTGGCCATCGGTCTGCAGATGATACGTGGTACTGAGCTGTAAATCAGTACCTATAGCTCTCTGATAGCTCCTCCAAAACTGAGACGTGAACCTCGAGTCTCGGTCAGAAACGATCGAGACTGAAATGCCGTGCAGTCTCACTATCTCCTCAACAAATAGCCTGGTGAGCCGGTCCGTATGCCAAGTCTCATGGATCACAAGAAAATGTGACGACTTCGTCAGACGGTCCACGACAACCTAGATAGCGTCATGACCGCACTGAGTCCTCGGTAGACCCATAACAAAATCGGTAGATACGTGATCCCACTTTCACATCGGGACACTCAACGGCTGCAACAAACTAGGTGGTCTCTGATGATCGGCCTTGACACGTTGGCATGTATCACACTCGGCCACAAAACTGGTGATCTGACACTTCATTCCCACCCAAAAATATTGTCTCCTCATGTCCTGATACATCTTCATCGAGCTAGGGTGGATAGAAAATCGCGATTGATGTGCCTCAGTCATAAGATCTCTACGCAGCTCAAGAATATCTGGGACACATAATCAGCCTCTGAAGGGAAGTCCACCATCATAACCCATCTGCCAATCTGTCTGGCTCTCAGATGCTGCCTCTGCTCGGTAATCCTATAATGACTAATCTGTCTGCTGAGTCTCGATCATCCTTGCGACAAGAGAGGGTTGAATTAATAGGCTCGATAACGAACGATAGAAGACTGCAGACCAAAATCGAAGTCGTACTCTGCTATATCCTCGAGCATCCTTCACTCCTGAATCATCATATGTGCCACCAGGCCTCGTGGCTGACGGCTGAGGGCATCCGCTACCACGTTCGCCTTGCCTGGGTGGTACTGGAGGTCAAAATCATAGTCCTTCAGAAGCTCCATCCAGCGTTTCTGTCTCATGTTCAGCTCAGACTGAGAGAATAAATACTTCAAGCTCTTGTGGTCAGAGAAGAGCTCGAACCTAACCCCATAGAGGTAGTGCCTCCACACCTTTAGTGTGAAGACAACAGCTGCCAGCTCCAAATCATGCGTGGGGTAGTTCAGCTCATGGACCTTGAGCTGACGAGACACAAAGGCTACAGGTCTGCCGTGCTGCATCAAGACAACACCCAATCCAATACGTGATGCATCAGTAAATACAACAAATCCATCACTCTTAGAGGGAAGAGTGAGGACAGGAGAGGACGTTAGATGGTCTTTCAGCTCCACAAATGCCCACTCACATGCATCAGTCCAAACAAAGTCTGCACCCTTCCGAGTCAACCTGGTCATCGGGGCAGCAATACGGGAGAAGCCCTCAATGAAACGCCGATAATAGCCTATCAAGCCAAGGAAACTGCGGATCTCGGATGCAGTAGTGGGCTGGCCCCACTAACGGACAGCCTCAACCTTCGAGGGGTCCACTGCGACACCCTCCCTCATCACTACGTGACCGAGAAATCTCACATCCTCCTGCCAGAACTCACACTTCTCTAGCTTCGCATACAGCTGGTGGGCACAGAGGGTCTGCAATGCAATCTCCAAATGCTGCATATGGTCCTCACGGGTCCTCGAATATATCAGAACGTCGTTGATGAAGACCACCACAAACTGATCGAGATATGGACGGAAGACCTCGTTCATCAACTGCATGAAGACCGCGGGTGCATTGGTCAATCCGAAAGACATGAATCGAAACTCAAAATGACCATAATGCGTCCTGAAAGTTGTCTTCGGGATGTCCTCCTCTCTAACTCGAATCTGATGATAACCGGAACGCAGGTCAATCTTTGAAAAGAACTGTGCACCCTACAGCTGGTCAAATAAATCATCTATCCTCAGGAGCGGGTACTTGTTCTTAATTGTGACCCGGTTAAGCTCGCGGTAGTCTACGCAGAGCCTCAACGAGCCATCCTTTTTCCTGACAAAGAGTACCGACGCTTCCCAAGGTGAACTACTCGGACGAATGAATCCCAACTCACGCAACTCGTTCAATTGTCGCTGCAGCTCATGCAACTCCATTGGTGCCATACGATATGGGGCCTTCAAGATAGGCGCGGTACCAGCACAAGATCAATCTGGAACTCAATATGACGGCACGACGATAATCTCGAAATCTCCTGGAACACGTCGTGGAAGTCACAGACAATCGAAAATTGATCAATACAAGTGACGACAGGCTCCTCAACGGCGTAGGACATCAAGCATGACGACTCTTCTCTGGGCTCGGCGACGAACTGGAACTGTGGTCTTCCCCAAGATGACGTAGTACTCAGCAAGCCAATCTATGCCCAAAATAATGTCGAAGTCTGACATCGGCAACACGTACAAGTCGGCAGGCAAAAAGATATCACCGACAAGAACAGGGCAAGATGAACAGAAACGGCCTAATACTGTGGTCTTCCCCAAGGGCGTCGATACGATCAATCCCTCACTAGCAGACTCTGTCGGCAAACCAGTCGATCGACAGGAATCCTCAGACATGAATGAGTGCGAAGCATGAAATCAAACAGTACATGTGTGATGCATGAAGAGACTGGAAGCATACCCTCTACGACTCCTCCAGAGGTCTGCGGGTCCTGCTGAGCCTCATAAAATCTAGCCTGAACTGGCTGGGGAGGTGCCTGTCCCCTCTGAGGTCCCTGTTAGTGCTACTGCTGATGTCACTGAGGCACTCAAAACTGCTGCCTTTACTGTTGTGGCCTCAGAGGCTAGTGCTGATGCTGCTGCTGAGGGGGCCTCAGTGGTGGGATCTGCTGTCGCTGCTGCTGTGGTGCTCTCGGCTGCTGTAGAGGGTGTTGTGGTGCTCTCGGATGCTGCTGCAGAGGTCGGTGACACTCCCACCTATGGTGCCCTATCCCACCACATCCATAACAGGTGTCAGAAAGCTGTCTCTGAGGTGGTGCCGCTGGGGGTGCTGACGATGCTACTAGTGCTTTGGCGAATGGGTGGCTCCTGAATCTCCGTGGTCGTCGATGCTGTTGTGAGCTACTGGAGGGGGCCTGCCTCTTCTGACCCCTCCTCTGATCTCGGTCGGCCTGCATGTCGGCCCACTTAGTCTCATAAATCTGAGCTCTTCGCACCACTGCTTGGAAAGTTGGGAGCTCATGCCCAATAACACGGCCTCGGAGACCATAACGTAAGCCGTTCTCAAAACAGCGGGCCTTCTGCCCCTCATCGTCAACCATATATGGCGCAAACCTTGATAGAACTACAAAATGGGCCGCGTACTGTGCCACGGTCATGTCTCCCTGCACCAGAGTCTCGAACTCTAATGCTCTCTGACAACGGATATGGTCGGGGAAGTATTGCTCCTCGAATCGGTCTATAAAATCATCCCATGTCCAGACATGATCAGGTCCTGCGATGCGGGTAATGGAGGTCCACCAGTGCTTGGCCTCACCCTGAAAAAGAAATACAACCAATCGGACTCGCTGCTCGGTCGTACATGACATGGTATCAAAAATCTTCTCCACATCGGAGCGCCATCTCTCTGCTGCAGTCGGATCTGACTCGCCCTAAAAACGTGGGGGATCAAGCTGTCTGAACTCTCGAAGTAAGGCGCTCACATGCTCCTGCTCTGCCTGAGCCAGAGAAACAACTGGGCACCTGCCCTGTCCCTGGAGTGCGGCCGTCACAGCCTGTAACATCTGCTGTAACTGAAAGGCACTCACAGGCACAGTCGGCTTTGCATCGGACTCAGGTGGAGGAATGTCATCCTCAGGCAAGGGAGCAGGGATCTCTGGTGGTGGAACGAGAGGAGTGGGTGGTAGAGCTGGAGCCTTTGGTGGTGGATTGGGGTGAGCTCGGGTCGCTCTCCTGGGCGACATGTCCTATAGGAAAGAACAATAAAGCCAATCAACCTTAAGAATCGCGCGTTGGGGAACTAAATCGTAAGGTTGCGTGCTCAAAACCTGACCGTCCTAAACTCATAATAAATATGTGATGTTGTCATCGGTTATTTATGTGATGTTGTCATCGGTTATTCTCAAGTTATGCTCTGATACCAACTTCTGTCACGTCCCAAACTTGGAAACCGGGCTCACAAAATTCTCGATCACCGAATCTGGTATCGACAGCCTCCGTAGTACCCCGTTCTTGACTCCCGACACCCATATACTAGGTCCCGATCCTGGGATGCTACAAGGAGGATTTTTAATATCCATTTGATTCATAATGAGCATAACATAAGCATAACCCATGAACAATAACCACAAGAACACCACCATAAAATCCACTATGATCAACAACTTTTGAGTACAATGCGTCTGAAGGGAAATACAAGATAATACAAGTACGAAAACTCTAAAAGCTTGGCTGCATGCTCCAACGACAGCGAGACTAAGGTTGTATCTTGGCGTCACCTACACGCATCAATCGTGCATAAGCTTATAGAAATCTTAGAGTATGGTGTAAGTGTGTGCGTAATATAAGCGTGCTCAGAATGTAAGGTCAGAGTAATGTGAAATCATGCTGATGAATACATGAATACAATCAGCCGTACCAAGGTTATGCGGTAGAAGATATGAGTGCTATCAGCCATATCGAGACCATGTGATACGAGATGCAACTCAAGCATGTCAATCATATATCAGTACAATTCTCATTTTGGATAATCATTGGGGTCTAGTACACTCTACGCTAGCTTATCGTCCCTATCCGAATGCACAACTGAGAGAGCAGAAGAGGCCTCACTATCCGCCTGCCAATATTGGGCCCGGCTCATCGATAGCCAACCGATTCCTCAAGCTGGTCAAACTCAACCTAGAAGTTGCCCCCTCACTTAGGCGGGTAAGGTCACACCCCTTTCCAACTGACCACGACACAGTGGGAGACGTGGCCTACTGGTATACGACCATCGCGCACTCGTGTATCCACTCAGTCTTGACATTGGAGTCATCCTCTAGTACCATCGGGTTTAGGAATTTTCACCCAGGGACATCTATGGCGCCGGTATGCTAGAACCAAGCATTTTTGCTATCCAATCCAGCCACCCACGATGCATCTGTGGAGGCTATGGCCCTGATGTCGGTAGGGCTTATAATAATCACAATCATATAAATGTAAGTACATGAGTCACACTACCAGTCATGCAACAGTCCTACGTGTACCATGCACTCATGTACGACAACTCCGCCTATCAGGGCGCCTGAAGGCATATGCTATGTTCAGTCACTCCTCATATCAGTCATACATATGATGCGTATGATAATGAATCGTGAATTTATACTAAACATGTATATAGAGATGGGCTCTGTGTATAACTGAGATGGGCCGAGATAGCCTACTTACTACAAGTATGGGCCTATTAGTGGGCCTTAGAGAGGGTGACAATGCGGGCATTTAACCGACATCATCCTTACAATGTAGGCATCTAACCATCATTGTTCCTAAGGCATTACTTGTTATAAATATCATTATATGCATGGAGGGATCACGCATTACAATGGACCTACTCGCACCCAATTGGGCCTTAAGTACATCAATTGGACCATATCATATGGGCCTTACATTCATCAAGCGGATCACCTCAATGAGCCTCACCAAGGGGCCTTAGGTACTTTGCAATGGGTCATAACCCATGGGCCTTATAATGCATTAAAAATGAGCCCAATCACATGAGCTTTATGTGCATCAAATGCGCCTAATCACATAGGCCTTATATATACCAAATTGGGCCTCAACAATGGGCCACAAATACATCAAATGGGCCTACACACATGGGCCCATATATAACAAAGTGGGCCTTAGTGGGCGGGCCACAAATACATTAAGATGGGCCTCAACAATGGCCTTAAAAAAATCCCAAAATGGTTGGACGGTTTGGATGAAACTCATGCATCATGGTAGACTCCCATGTGGGCCCACTATAATATTTATTTTCCATCCAGTCCTGGGCCCACTAAAATGCTTATTAGCCACCCAACCTGTTGGTAAGGCCACGTGAGCAAGGGCTCCACTATAATGTTTATTTTACATCCAAGCTGTTGTTAAGGCCATGTGGTAAGGGGCCCACCAAAATGTTTATTTTCCATTCAAACCTGTTGATAAGGTCATATAGACCCAGGCCCACCAAAATGTATATTTTCTACCCAACATGGGCCCACTGTAATGTTTATTTGTCATTCAAACCTGTTCATAGGGTCACATGATTTTGGGCCCACCACAATAGACGGCATGGATATACAAATCATACATCATGGTGGGCCGTACACACCCCACAGTGGGGCCGTGCACACATCACAGTGGGGCCATCCGCTGGGGCCCACTGGAATGTTTATTTATCACCCAAACCTATTCATGAGGTCACGTAAGACCAGGGAGGGGACCCACTGTAATGTTTATTTTCCATCCAATCTGTTGATCGGGTCACAAGGGCCCCATAGTGATGTGGTCCACAGATCCAGTCCATCCATTATGTGTGTCCCATCTGGCTAAGGGTCCAGACCAAGTTTCAGCCACATCCAAAATTTAGGTAGGCCCCACCAAGTGTTTTTATATGTTTTAGGCATGTCTTCACATGATTTTAGATGGTATGGCCCACCTGGGATCCGTATACGGCTGATTTTTGGCAGGGACCCCACTGCCCTAAGGGGCCACAGGATGAACGGGGTGAATGATCCACATGCATCATAGTGGGGCCCACGGCTGGGCCGTGGGTCCCTGCCCGTATGCCCGTCCGCCGCTGGCAGCAGGCGCTGCCTGCGTTGTCAGCAACAGCAGCAGCGCTGCTGCTTTGTTTTGTATTTTTTTTTTTTGAAAAATTTATATTCCCGGGGTTTTTAATAGGTGGGGCCCACATCAAAAAAATTTGGTCCAATCATTGGATTCTACGGCCCTGGATCGACCCAATGAGACCTATAAGCGACATGTTTTTGGCATAAAGAAACGTCGGGGTTGATTTTGAACGGTGGGGCCACTATTTTGTTTGTTACGGCCCGCCAGATTGTTGGATTGGCCCTAAATTTTGACTCAACGCCTAAAATTAGTTGATGAATGGGATGGATGGCGTGGATTAAACCGATACATCAAGGTGAAGCCTACACAAGTGGCCCAGTCAATAAACTTAAAATCAAGCTGATATTTTCATTATCCATTCACTGACGTCCAGCGTCCTAGATGCTGGACGGTTTTGGATATAACACATATTAAGGTGAGGCCCACGTGAACATGGCCCACCCATAGAAATTTGATATTTGGGTTTGCCCATCATCTTTAATGTAGGGCCCACATGGCTTGGATGGCCATTGGGTCCACTTGATGGATGGTTTAAATGCCACATACACATCATGTGGGCCATAAAATAAAGAAAGAAAGTGGAGAGAGAGAGAAATCTGAGTGATGGAGGGACCCTGGTATTATGGGCCCTCCCTTGCATGATCTACAACATACATTAAGTGGGTCCCATGTCATATGGGCCTATCGATCAAAATCAACGGTGGAGATGCTCTCTCCACCGAAATGAACGGTCTAAATGACCATGTTATGCAAAGAAAGTAAACATCATGGTGGGGTCCATGGAGAATGGCCCCATCATGGATTAATCTTGAAATCAAAGTAGGCCATTGGCCACATCAAGGGTCCAAAGTGAAATCCATACCATCGGTTGGTAGGCCTCACTTGGCCCATCATCAAAATAAGAAATCTACACCTATAGAAACACCCACTGTCGGATCTTCTTGGTCCGTTGGAAAGCCGACCTCCTTGTGCTTCACTTTGATGGAGGGAGATGAAGATTCAAGGGCTAGGATGGAAGATTTTTAGGATGGAAAGTGGGCCACACTAATACACTTCTCTTTTTCTCTCCTTGGAAAAATTGTGGACGTGTGAGGCATATGGTTTGCTTGGGATTTTGATTTTGAGAAAGAGAGAGAGATGTGATGGTTGAGAGAAGTGATGGGTGATGTGGTGGTTGGGTGGAGTGATGTGAAAGTTGACTTTAGGTTACTCGTGTAAGAGAAGGGTATGGGTTGTTGTACTTGACTTGATGTATGATGTGTACTTGATTGATGGGACGTCTCGTAGAGATTTCCTCGTAATCGGCAACGTACGGTGTTTCTTTGAATTAAACGCGAGCCTATATCTTCTACCCTGGGTATCAGGTCGGTGCGCGAGTCACGGCGTTAGAATGGCAGCAATGGCGCGGTCACTAAGGTACAGGTTTCAGGTCGAGTCGACCCTGATATGCGGGACTTGGCTTAGGTTCGAGCGTAAATGTCGAATACAGGTCGAAGGTTGTTAGAATTTGACCGGAAGGACCGCGGAAGAATACAAAACATGGTCTAGGACACGGGTCTTATAGAGGGCTTCGTTATAGTCAGAACCATGCTGAATGTTTGCACCCATAGATACACACGTGCATGATACAAAGGCCACAAACATGCTGCCCTACGACGTTTAAAATGAGCTCAACGTGATTGCTTCTTTGGGCCACATCAATGGATGTTCAAAACCATCCATATTTAAAGGAAATTTCATCTTGAATCCAATGGATGGGGTGGATTTCCCTGAAAACACTTCTGTAGGGCCCACCGATCACATCAGCGAAGGACGTACGTTGGCTTACGCACATCCGTGAAAAATGACTTTTTCATGCGGTTGTGGCCCACCATCTTTGATCAGATGGAAGATCTGATCCATCTGTCATGTAAAGCATTCAAAATTTTCCTAAGGGATGGTGTTTCTTTAAAAACTGATCAAGGAAAGTGGTGCTATTTTTCGTGTGAACTTTGCTATAAAAAGGCTTTCGCTCCGCATGTGAACGCTGCTGCGACAGTCTCTCCACCGCCCCTGGCAATTATAAAAGTTCGAGAGAGCAAGGGGAGAGAGGGGATAGAGAGAGGGGAGAGCAGATCCAGAGCCAAGGAGAGGAAAAAGAAGAAAAAGAAGAGGAGAGAGAGAGAGAGAGAGAGAGAGAGAGGAAGAAATAAGGGAGATCCTTATGTTTTTCTTTTCTCAATCTTATTTTTTCTTCTTTCTATTTGAATTTATGCATTGTTAATTTCTTAGCTAGGGCTGAGATGAAGCCCCTAATTTGAATGACTCTTGTTTTACGTTGATTTCATCTTGATTTGATTGATTTGTTTCTTTCTCTAGTGTGCTTAAATGAAATTTTTGTACTTCTCCATTCTATGAGCTGAACCAAAGTCTAGATGTGGATGTTGTTTGGAATCTTATTCTAGGTGCTTGTGTCTGATCATGAACAAGTTTCCTATAGAGAAAGAAATAGGAATCTACATCTCTTCATACCTGACCATGGATGGAAAGATGTGATCCTTATGCTTTAAGGGATTATACATTCTATGTACCCAACCAAGGACATAGAGTGTGCTTTATTTATTAAATTTATATTAATTTGAATTAGGGTGAATTAACAAGTAAAACAAGGGTTAGGATAATTAGGGGTGGATTCAAAAGTTCTAGTGTTCTCCTCGATTGAATTTTCCTCATTGTTCTTAGTTATTTTTCATAGATTTTTGTTAGTTTACTTAATTGTTATTTGTTGGATTAGTTAAGAAGAATCGTAAATTTTGAATTGTGACAACCAGTCCTCGTGGGAATGATCTCGTAATACGTACCATATCTATATTTGATTTGTATACTTGCAATCAGGTTGATTTAAATAAAACATAAAGTTTTTGGCACCGTTGTCGGGGACTGTTTCAGTCCAAATTAGATTTAGGATTCTTTCTTACCATAATTCATAGCCTTTGGATTTTTCTAGCATGATTTTAGAAAATTTAATTTATTATTATTTTTATTTACTGTTTTTTTTATTTTTATTTTTTTATAGGAATTAAGGAAGGAAGCTGCAAAATAAAATTGTCTTCAAAAGGAGGAGCTCACAAATCTTCAGTCATCGATCATCTCCTTTTCCGGGTTCTTTCTTACAATTCTTGTTTACATAGTTTTATCTTATTTTTAGGAATTCATAATTTTAAATTCAAGTTTTATTTCTCTTAGGTTGCATCTTAGTTTAGTTTTCTTTCTTACATTGCAATAACATACTTTATGCTAGGGCGTAAATCTCTGAACATAGAACTAGCACCTTTTGATCCTAAAATAGAAAGAACCTTTCATAGAAAATTTAGAAACATCCCATTTGAAATGGCGGATGAGAATGGAATTAAAGTGCTTTGAGATTATTCAGCTCCTGTCCAATTTAATGCACCTTCATGCATAGTGTTTCCAGCCACCACAACAACACACTTTGAACTTAAACCTGGGGTCATACAATTGTTGCCATCCTTCCATGGTTTATATAAGGAGAATCCATATCATCATGTGAAAGAATTCCTAGACATTTGTTCTACCTGTAGGTTCCAAAAGTTTTCAAATGATTCGATCCGTTGCATCTTTTTCCTTTTTCTTTGAAGGATAAGGCAAAAGTATGGTTGAATTCTCTAGGAGTTGGGTCTATCACTATATGGGCCCAACTTTCTATGAAGTTCTTAAACAAGTTCTTCCCTGTTCACAAAACTAATGCTCTCCATAGAGAATTCACTAATTTCACACAATAAGAGGGTGAGCACTTTCATGAAAGTTGGGAAAGATGGAAGGACTTACTTTTTAAATATCCACACCATGGTTTTAAGAAGTAGCAACGGGTTCAATACTTCTACAATAGTTTGACACCCCAAAATCGTCACATGGCTAGTGCCACCAGTGGAGGATCATTCATGACCAAAAGTGATGTCGAAGCTTAAAATTTCTTTGAAACTTTGTGTGAAAACTCCCAGTAATGGGACTATTCAAATAGAGGTGAAAGAAGTCCCCAACCATAGAAGAAATGTGGTATTTATAAGATAGGAGTCATGCCAGATCTTTATGCCAAGATTGATAGCCTGACAAAGAAAGTTAATGCTCTAATGTTGAATAATGGACCTCGATAAACAACTCAAATCGAGTCATGTGCCATATGTTCCAGTCCTGGCCATCGTACACAGTCATGTCCATCTGGTGCAGTATTCTCGGAATTTCTCTCTGAACAAGTACATGCTATGAACACCTTTTGGAGAATTGAGAATGATCCTTACTCTGACACCTATAAACCAGGGTGGGCTACACATCCAAATTTTTCTTGAGCAAAAGGACCACAATAAGGAGGACCATCTGGAAATCCTTCTATGTAACCCTACCCCCAAGTTGGCAGTCAACAATTTCGGTAATATCAACAAGTTTCTTCATAATCAAGGAAACCATCTCTTGAAGATACACTCAATCTTTTTATGCAGAGTTCTCTTCAATTTCAAAAAGATACCCAACAAACTTTACTAGCTAACCAACAAAGCTTACATGCAAATGCATAATTCATTGCCAAGCTGGAAGTACAATTGGGTCAACTTGCTGTCACATTGAGTGAGAGAGAGATGGCCAAGTTTCCTAGCCAGCCTGTGGCAAATCCAAAAGAACAATATGAGATTGTCTCTAATTCAAACCAAGAACAATATCATGAGCACGTCAAATCAATCATTACCCTTAGGTCTAGCAAACAAATCGAGAACAAAGTAGAGATGCCTAAGGAAGAATCAAATTTTAAATCGAAAGACCAAAATGAAGCGGAGAGAAATACTAGTGTGTCCAAAGTCCAAAAGCACTTTGACTCTCCAGGAAACACTCCTGTGCCATCCTATGTGCCTAAAGTACATTTTCCTCAACGTCTGACACTAGTTAAGAAAAGAAACAACTTTAATGAGAAATTGGACATGTTTAAGAAAGTGCAAATTAACATTCCATTACTTGATGCTATCAAGCAAATCCCTACTTACGCTAAGTTTCTTAAAGATTTATGCACTTAAAAGCGTAAGATGAATGTTCAGAAGAAGGTCTTCCTTGCAAAGCAACTCAGCTCCATGATTCAAAACAACACCCCTCCTAAATTTAGGGATCAGGAGCTCCTACCATTTCTTGCGTCATAGGAGAGCATAAGATCGAGAAAGCATTGCTTGATTTAGGGGCGAGCGTCGATTTGTTACCATACTCTGTATATGAGCAGGTAGGACTTGCTGAGCTGAAACCAACTAAAATAATACTACAACTAGCTGATAGATCTATCAAGGTGCCCCATGGTGTTATTAGGGATGTGTTAATCTAGATTGAAAAGTTTTATTTTCTGGTAGATTTCATCGTTCTAGATACTCAGCTTGTCCAGAATCCTACTGGTCAAATCCCAATTATTCTGGGATGTCCATTCTTAGCCACATCCAATGATATCATAAATTGCAGGAATGGAGTTATGAAGTTGTCTTTTGGTAACATGAAGATTAAGCTCAATGTTTTCAATGTTGGACAACAACCAACAAACTTGGATGATATATTTGAAGTGGACATGATTGAGAGTCTAGTGCATGAATCTTTCCTTCAATATTTCAAAGATGCACTTAAGACTTGCTTAGCACATTTTGGCATAGACTTTGACATAGAAAGTTCCATCCAAGAAGTCAATGCATTGCTCAACTCTACTCCTATAATGGAGATTGCAAAATGGAAAATGAAAGTGGAACCTCTTCCACCTTCTGAGTCTAAACCGGTCCCATCTACTGAGAACCCGCCTATCATCATAGCTTCTAACCTTGAGAAGGAACAGGAGAGCAAGTTGTGTTTCAAGAATATAAGGCAGCAATTGGGTGGACGATAGCAGACATGAAGGGAGTAAGCCCTACTTTGTGTATGCATCGTACCGATCTTGAAGAAAATGCAAAAACGTCACGTGAAATGCAAAGGAGGCTTAACCCTAACATGAAAGAGGATGTTCGAGTGGAGATGCTTAACTTGTTAGACATTAGTATCATTGACCGCATTTCAGATAGCACGGTCCAAGTTGTTCTCAAAAAGTCTTGGATTGGTTAATTAAGATGTTGAAGATATTTATTTAGAGGACCCAAGTTATCAAGATTGATTAATTCATGGTCCATTCTTGTCTGGCTGAAGACGTTAAACTTAACGCTCCTGGGAGGTAACCCAACTTTTCATTCCATTTTATTTTCCTAATTAGTTAGTTCAATGTTTGTGGGTAACATTGCTGCAAACCCTCACGAGACTACAACTCGTCCACTAGGGGCAACCTAGGGGTTTAAAGGCTTATTGCATATGTTAAATGCAATCAAGAGCACCTGCGAAAGTGGTATAGGCAGGATCTTCTTTTTGTGATTTTATTTTTGTTATTTTACTTTTGTTGATTTCTCTCTTATGCTGAATCACTTTTTACGTTGATATTTTTGGAAAAGCCTCTTGATTCTTTCGTCCAAGTACTATCTTTCTATCACTCCTCTTTTACTTTTGTTGTCTCATGTGCATTGCATACTAAGTTCTTTTACATTGAGGACAATATAGATTTTAGGTTAGGGGTGAAAGTTTTTAATTTTTTTTGGAATTTCTTGTGAATTTGAAGTGATTTTGATGGCCATCTTGGATTTAGAATTAAAAGATACGTGATGTTAGGAATTTATGCCTCTGGGATTCAGCCATATGTTAGATTTCACAGTTAAGTTTGAATTGTTAACCCATGATTAGAAGTTTTAAATATTGATTGAGACATGATTTCACAGGACACATCTTGCTTACACATTAAGACATTGATTGAGACATGATTTCACGGGACACATCTTGCTTACACATTAAGGTTTCGGTTCGATATTAAATTGTAACTTGGTGATCATCAAGCATGAAAGGAACCAGCCTGAATTTTTTTTTTTTAGCATCAGTTTATAAAGAAGAATTGGAAAGGTGAGTCGAATAATCTTCACCATAGGTTTTCTCCCTATAGATGAAGATTCGATTCCCCATGGTTGACATGTGAAAAGGGTTGGGTGTACAATCTTTACCATAGGTTTGATCCCTATGGGTGAGGATTTGATTCCCTTCCTTGGCATTACTGTTCATGAAAAAAAATAAAAAATCAAAGGCCGATATAATGAAAAGTTAATCTATAAGGTAAGTGTTGGTTTCAAGTTTGGTTGTCATAAATTCCGTTGTTAATTACCAATGATATCATGAAATTGACAATTGGATCTCTTAACAGTGGTAAGCCGAGATTACATTATACACCCATGAAACTCAATTTTTAAAATTTTCTAATTAATGGATTAATATTTTAAACTTGATTATGAAGTTTAATGTGAGATTGATTCTAGGAAAGAAAATTCTACTCACCATTCATAAAACTTAGAATTCTTGCATCTCGTGTATTTGTTCACAAGTCACTCGGGTTTACAGGAATTGTATTTTATTTCTGAAATTACTTTTCACATGTTTTGCTCGGGACTAGCAAAATGCTAGTTGGGGGTTGTGATGAGGGTCGAATATTGCATATTAAACATCGATTATTACATGATTTTACCAACATGATAATGCTTAATAGACTATTTTAATCGTGTTTTCATTGTAGAGTGTGATTAGGAGTTTGAACGGAAAAAGGATTTTAAAAGTGTGGATTTGATGCTCCGAAGTTATCAGTGCAGGGGACAGATTCCAAAGGACTAACATTGATGAATTTACATGCTAGGGATCCAAGAAAATCAAGCCAATCAGGTTGAAGGGGCCAGAAAAGCATCCAAAATGCATGATCACAGTGTTCCTACCATCCGCTCAGCTTGAAACTTCATACATGACCTGAGGACCATAAATTAACCATACATGTCGAATTTCAGTCGTTGAATCTTTGTGATAGTTGCCCAACGGACAAATCAGCCCACAATTCATTTATCTAGGGCCCACCTGTAAGCTAGATATGCCTCATCTTTGGTCTCCACACCTTAAATTATATCGAGAACCAGATGGATGGAGGAGATTTTGTACATACATCATGATGGACCTCACATGTGCATTGCATGCACACAGTGTGGATGTACACCAGCCGTGCACCCATGCACTCAAAGTCGGTCAGCAGGCGCTGACCGACAAAATAAAAAATTAAAAAGAAGTTTCTAAAAACGCAATAGCGTTAGCACTGTCTGGCATCAATTTTAGTAGTGGGGCCCACACATCATCATTTCACAAGATCGGAACCGTCCATTATGCCTCTGGGGTAGGGAAGACCCTTGCTTAGGTGGCATTTTGGCCTCATACATGCTATCACACGATTTCCACCATCAAACGCAAGATGGATGGTAGAGCAGAAAATCAGGTGGACCGCATCAAAAGTAATCCAAAAGCAGTCATTTCCAACTGAAATTTCTAGTAGATTCTAATAGACTGCATGGATTTCCCATTAGAATTCGATCATGGGTCTCTCTAACATCACCGACTCAAAATGAAAATTTTTGTTTCATCTGGCATGAAATAGAGCACCGTTTGATCTGTAGTGGGCCTCCATTATGGTCCAAATGCTTAATCCGAGTCGTCCATCTTGTGGAGGGCTTCGTTATAGTCAAAACTATGCTAAATGTTTACATCCATACATACACACATGCGCAATACAGAGGCCACAAACAGGCTGCCCTGTGATGTTTAAAATGATCTCAGCGTGATTACTTATCTGGGCTGCGTCAATGGACGTTCAAAACCATCCATATTTGAATGAAATTTCATCTTGAATCCAATGAACAAGGTGGATTTCCCTGAAAACACCTCTGTAGGGCCCACCAATCACATCGTGAAGGACGTGTGTAGGCTTACGTACGTCCGTGAAAAGTGACTTTTCCAGGCGGTTGTGGCCACCATCTTTGATCAGATGGAAGATCTGATCCGTCCATCATGTAGAGCATTCAAAATTGTCCTAAGGGATGGTGTTTCTTTGAAAACTGATCGAGGAAAGTGGTGTTGTTTTTTGTACGAACTTTGTTGCGAAAAGGCTTTCGCTGCGCTTGCGAACGCTGCTGCGACAGTCTCTCCACCGCCCCTGGTAGCTATAAAAGTTCGAGAGAGGAAGGGGAGAGAGGGGCCAGAGAGAGGGGAGAGCAGATCCAGAGCCAAGGAGAAGAAAAAGAAGAGGAGAGAGAGAGAGAGAGGAAGAAAGAAGGGAGATCCTTATATTTTTCTTTTCTCAATCTTATTTTTCCTTCTTTCTATTTGAATTTATGGATTGCTAATTTCTTAGCTAGGGCTGAGATGAAGCCTCTAATTTGAATGACTCTTGTTTTGTGTTGATTTCATCTTGATTTAATTGATTTGTTTCTTTCTCTACTGTGCTTAACTGAAATTTTTGTACTCCTCCATTCTATGAGCTTAACTAAAGTCTAGACGTGGATGTTGTTTGGAATCCTATTCTAAGTTCTTGTGTCTAACCATGAACAAGTTTCCTATAGAGAAAGAAATAGGAATCTACATCTCTTCATGCCTGACCATGGATTGAAAGATGTGATCCTTATGCTTTAAGGGATTATACATTTTATGTGCCCAACCAAGGACATAGAGTGTGCTTTATTTATTAAATTTATATCAATCTAAATTAGGGTGAATCAACAAGTAAAACAAGGGTTAGGATAATTCGGGGTGGATTCAAAAGTCCTAGTGTTCTCCTCGATTGAATTTTCCTCATTGTTCTCAGTTATTTTTCATAGATTTTTATTAGTTTACTTAATTGTTATTTGTTGGATTAGTTAAGAAGAATCGAAAATTTTGAATTGTGACAACCAGTCCTCATGGGAACGATCTCGTAATATGTACCATGTCTATATCTGATTTGTATACTTACGAGTTTAAAATCATTTAAATCAGATTGGTTTAAGTAAAACATCAAGTAGCAATAACTAGCTCAACAAACGGGGAGAGTAGCAATGTCCAACTCAAAAAAAGAGAAGAATGGTAATGACCAACTGAATAAATAGAAGAGTAGCAAGGGCTAACTCAAAAAAATTGGTATGGGCAAGGGCAAGGCTTGTATCCATCATCCCACATATATTCATAAAGATCATATATAATCAAAGCCATACTATAATTTCCAAAGGATAGACAACTGATGGTGGTAAAATTATACAATAGTAGGGAAAGAATCACAATAACAGATAAACATGTATAAAGGGAATTAAATCATGGAAATTTAAATTATGGCAAGCTTAAAGGATAAAAACCCTCACCTCGGGTGGTGGAGTCGTTTCTTACTAAGTTAAATGACCAGAGGGGTACGTTCAGGGTTTAATCTAGTTCTACCTAGTTTGAATTAATTCCGTTAGATGTTAGACTAGAGTTGATGAAAAGACTCGACCTAACTTATTCCTTAAACGAGTTTACTTGTGGTCTAAGTCGATAAGTTTTCACTTATCGTGTTTAGGCCTTTTCCTACCATCGCCTTGATTTATTTTCAAGGTGAATGGAATTTCATTCTTGAAGGATCGATCTTTAATCTGAAAAGGGAAGAGAAGGATAAAAAGGAGAAAAGGTCAGGGTCAAACTAGGCCTTGGCGTGCAATTGGTCTCCATGTTTTCTTCTTCTCTTTCTCTCTCTTTCTTTTCTTTTCTTCTCTGTTCTCTTCTTTCTCTCTTTCTTTTCTTTTCTTTTCTTATTCTTTTCTTTTCTTTTCTTTTCTTTTCTTTTCTTTTATTTATCTTTCTCTTTCTTTCTTTCTTTCTTTTCTCCTTCTCTTGCAGATTCGTCCAGCAGGGGGCTAGCCATTGCTCTCTCTCACGTTTCTCTCTCTCTCTCTCTCTCTCTCTCTCTCTCTCTCTCTCTCTCTCTCTCTCTCTCTCTCTCTCTCTCTCTCTCTCTTTCTTTTGTTATGTCTTCTCAAATTTCGGGCATAGGACATTTTTATAGGTTGCACAAGTTTCCAAATTCCTCTTATGAAATTTCTATATGGTTGTTGTTGCCTAAGGAAGGAAACAGGGCAATAAATTTCCATCTGTAGATGCTAGATCTCCTTCCCAATCCTTCAAGGATCTCTTAAGTGTTCAAAATTTCCTCCTCTCTTGGCTGAGTGGTTCAGATCAGTGGATGGGTTGAGATGGAGTCTGGGCGAAAGAAATTGTCACGTCCCAAACTCAAAAACTGGGCTCACAAAATTCCTGATCGGCGAATCCAGCGCCGACAGCCTCCGTAGTATCTCATTCTTAGCTTCCGGTGCCCATACTCCAAGTTTCGATCCTGGGACCCATAAGGAGGATTTTTAATATAAATGTGTTACATCATAAGCATAACCAGACCATTACCTATGAACAATAACTACAAGAACACCATCACAAAATCCCTTATGATAAAAAAACTTTAAGTACAATGCTCATAAAGGGAAATACAATGATAATAATAACAAAACTTTAGAAGCTCTACGGCACGCTCCTGCTCCTGCTCAACTACGGTCTAGCATCACCTGCATGCATCAATCATGCATAAGCTTATAGAAAGCTTAAAGGGTTGTGAAGGTATGTGCGTAATATAAGCGTGCTAAGAATGCAATATCAAAGTAATACAGAAATACTGGTAAGTCCATGAATGCAATCAGCCATACCAAGGCTATGCGATGCAAGGTATGAATACTATTGGCTACACCAAGGCCATGTGATGCGAGATGCAACTCAAGCATACTAATCCTCATCTGAATCCTCATAATAATATAACTCATCTCTAAAATATTATCGGGGTCTATTACACTCTATGCCAGCTTGCTGCCCCTATCCAAGCGCACAACTAGGTAAGTGGAAGAGATCTCACTATCCACCTAATAATGCAGGGCCCGACTCATCGATAGCTAACTCATTCCTCAAGATGGTCGAACTCAACCTAGATACTGCCCCCTCACTCAAGCGGGTAAGGTCACACCCCTTTCCAAATGACCACGACACAGTGAGAGACGTGTCTTACTGGTATACGGCTCTCATGTGCTCATGCATCCACTTGGTGTAGCCATTGGAGCATCTTCCATGGTACCATAAGGGTTTGGGGACTTTCACCCTAAGATATTCTTCACGCCCCCATGCTTAATAAAAAATTTTGATATCCAATCCTACCATCGGTGCTATGTCTGCGGAGGCTATATCCCTGATGTTGCTAGGGCATATCGTAATCATAATCACACAATGTAAGATGTATGAGTCACGTAATCCAATCATGCATTAATCCTGCACATACCATGTGCTCATGTGGGACAACCTCGCCTATTAGGGAGTCCCATAACAATCTGCCCAATGACATATGCAATGGTCAGTCATATCTCATATTAAGCATGTAGATGATGCATATGGGCATGTATCATAATGATATGCTATTACATACTCATAATTGGTACCGATAACTAGCATCGATAATCACCCTATATGCAAAGTGGGGTCCATAGTTGGACAGCAGATCCATAACATGGAGGGTCATTCCTCGACTGTGGATATACTGATAATATAGATTCCTTTGTCTATGACAAGGATGGGCTCTCCTCATATAAAGGTTGTCCCTAGGTGGCCCACCTACAATCCTACATGTAACCAATGGGGACCCAACATTTTTGGTTAGCCTAAAAGAATAGATGGGTTATGTAATATTAATGGAGCCCATCGATTTGGGTCAACCTACTTACAGAATGATGAGAATGAGCCTAATAAGGCTTAAGGGAAGGTCATCGATGTGGACATTTAATCATCATTGCCCATCAATGTAGACATTTAACCATCATTACCCATCAATGTGGACATTTAACCAGCATTTCTCCCTAGAAGTGGCACACATAGAGCCAAACATATAGTGGGCCCATGGCCTCACACAAGGGCATAATCATAATGGGCCTCACACAAGAGCCCAATATACATCACATCGGGCCTCACCATATTGGCCTCATATACATCATATTGGGCCTCATCAATGGGCCATAAATACATCACATTGGGCATCATCAAATCGGCTGCAACGCATCACATTGGGCCACACACAAGGGCCTCATACACATCCCATTGGGCCTCACTCTTAGGCCTCACATACATCATAATGGGCCTTACCAGAGGGCCATCAATACATCATATTGGGCCACATAAGGACCCATGGGTTAGGCACAAGGGATGGGTAGTGGGTGCATCACATACATCATAGTGGGTCTAATGGAGTAGCCCATATAGTTTATAAAATTAGGTGGATAGATTTCCTACAATGCATACCTCACGGTGGGATTATTGTAGCATTAAAATGGGCCCAATGGGGAAGCCCATAATCAAGGAAAAATGGATGGGCAACCTGAATCATACATCATGGCGGGCCGAACAAATACATGGCATAGATATACAATTCATGCATCACAGCGGGCCATTTGTGGGTCCCGCCCATCTAGAACAGATGGACAGGTGGGATATAGAATACATATATCAAGGTGGGTCCCATCCCACATGTACAACACATGTGGGGTGGGCTCCACACGAGCTAAAATATTGGATGGATAGTGGGATACAAAACATACAACATAGTGCGTCCCATGCACACCATCCAGGGACGGATGGTTTGGATACAAAACATATACATTACAGTGAGGTCCACCTCGTCTGGATAGATGGACGGAGTGGATATACAATACATACACCAAGGTGGGTCTCACCCCCACACATGGCACACGTGCGGGGTGGGCCCCTACGTCCCAAACAGATGGACGAAATGGAGAGACACATACATCACGGTGGCCCTACACTATCCGTCCAGATGGACGGTGTGGATTTAAAACATATACATTAAGGTGGGCTCCACCTACCATAGTCCAGATGGATGGATGAATAAAACTCATACATCATCTGGTGGGCCCCACCTCCACACGTGCAACGCGTGTGGGGTGGGTCCCACATGGGCTGAAATGGCTGGATGGTTTGCATATGAAATATACCTCCTGATGAGGTCCACGAAACTTGTTAATGCCCATTGTCTGGATGGACGGTGTGGGTATACCACAAATAGTAAGTTGGGTCCACACGTGTGGGATCCACCACTCTTGTAAGATCAAGCTGATATTTGTATTTTCACCTTCATCTGGGCGTGTCCAGATGAACAGGTAGCAAGCTTGTCCACTGGACAGTCCAGCAAGGTGGACCCCATAGGTAGACGGCATGGACATAACATATCATGGTGGGCCAGCCACACACATTAGGTGGGCCACACACACCTCATCATCATCATTACCATAGAAAAGGGAAAAGAGAGAGAGAGAGAGAGAGAGAGAGAGAGAGAGAGAGAGAGAAAGAGGGAGAAACCACAGAGATGGGAGGAGCTCCACCACTATGAGCTCCTCCATGTACATACATACATCAAGATGGGTCCCATACATGCATGGGCCCATCATAGTTAAAATAAAAATCTTAGGTGGGGACGAGATACTGTAATGCCCTGAAATTCGAGGGTCGAACATAACTCAGCTCCCGAGTTCCAAAACATCACCTATGCAACATATTCGATGATGATTGTATGTTGTCTGTATTAATGCATAAAACATGAAATAGATCAAGACAAATTAATAGACATAATTCAGGGATATTGAGAAAATGCAAGCAGAAGACTTAAATACATATATAATTCAAAATAAATCCCCAAATGATACGTGCTCTGCCCAGGGCAATATATACATCTGTGTCTCAAAAATACATGTATTAACTGTGCAAAAATCATTAGGTATATATCCCAGAAAATCCCCACTGGTCAGGACGAGGCTCACATGAACTCGCCTGAGAACTACATATATGAGAATGCCTCCTCATCCTCGTCAAAGTCTGGCTCTGCCTCGTAAGCATCGCCATCTCCTGCAGCTAAGTCAGAGTCTGGTTAGTGTTTAAATACTGTCCCAGAACATGGGAGTGAGTGATCAACTCTGTGGTACTATACAGCAGAGGTTAACATGTTTTCAATCCAATCAAGCAGTAATGATAAGGCAGTACAATCAAACAGGTCCTAGATACTCTTATTAATGCAAGGATGATATGACGAATGATGCATGCCCTCACCACAATCCCCTCTGCGACATCAACTAACGATCGCGGCATGAATCACTTCCTCAGTGCTTTATCACCAACCCTGTTAGCACATGCAATGGAATGAGATGAATATGCTTACCAAGTTCTTATTAGTCCTTTTCATACAACAGGATTGGGAAGCTAAGACACCTCCCTTGTATCAATTCCCAACATTGATCCATTTTAGGGTCGTCGGTCCTAGGGATTCTCATACGATATTACGGTTCTAGGTCGCTGCAAGGGCTACCAGGACTGTTGCGCACAATCGTTACACTACTCCCCCATCACCTTATCAGTACAGGCTTACTTATATCCTCAAGACTACAACAGGACTCGTCGCCTTATGCACTGTCAGGATAATCTCTAGGTCAATACAGAGGGCTCGTCACTAATCAGTGTAGGCCGACAACAAGAATATAGTGTCCCATACCACCATAATCTACTCTGGATAGGGTGCTCACTAGTCACTACGGGGAGGTTTGTGGCCCCAGCATAGGCCGATAGCTCGACCACGATGTCCCATACCACCATGCCCGGCTCATGAGTTTTAATGGATCTTTATACCATGGTTAACGGGAGTTTCACTGGTAAGCTCAGTGCCTTAGATTCAAACAATAGCGACCAAACATGGTGAATAAACATCTATTAATCGGGTTAGTTGATAAGCTCAACTAGGCCAAGCGCATGTTGAGTAGAACAACATGGAATGCATAAGCACTCCGTGTGGCCTAACCAGTGTTGAACATCCCAAGCACGACTCAGATTCGCTAAACTCATCCTGTGTGGCGAAAATAACCTCAACCACTATTTACAAAATGATTTCTGATTACCTGGACTATAGTACAGCCCCAATCACATACAAATCTAATAACTAGCATATGGTTTATATCCCGCATCCATATGAATAATCATGAAGTATAACTTGAATGTAAACAGTACATGCAGGAAATCATACACTCATTTAACATGGAAAATCTAAGTCACATGATTTATGGAGGAAATCATACACTCTAGTATTTTGATGGAGATCCATATCTCAACCACCTTAGCAATCACACTTTACTAACTACTAATTCACTTAGGCATTTATTCATACACTTAGGTTACACTATTCAACATACATCACATACGTCGTCTCTATTGCATATTAGGGCAAGTCCTTTCGCCAAGGAGTTACCATATACATATCAGGCATATAACAATGATAATTAATCATGGCAAGCAAATTAACAGATTCCATACGCATACATGTATTCTAATATATACATGAAATATGGTATTTATAATATAAAGTATACGTATGCAGAAAACAAAACGGATAGTACATTTGGTATGTGTAAAGGCAATCACAACATGAATAAATCATTATCTAACATTAAAAGTGTTGAAAACCATAACCTAAGCGTATATAGTCCACACCTTAAACCAGAAAATGCATATAAGAGGTGATTCAGACGATATGTCTTCGTCAACGGCGGATACGCTACCTATGGCATGAAACAGGTTAGCTAGAACTCTACTACAAGTAGTTTAAGCTTCAAAACAGGTTAGGGTTAGCTTAACTTACCCAAAAATAGAAACAGAATCGCTGATAGAATGATTCAGATACGCAGGTTCGATGTCTAGATGATCTGGAAAGAATCCTACGGAGAATCGACAGCTTCTCCCACACTTTCTCTCTCTTTTCTCTCTCTTGGGAAGCTAGGGTTTGGAAATTCGTATGAGAAATGGAACTAAGGGTTTAAGGCCTTTTTGTAAACCAAAACATGACGAAAACGGACTTAAGGTCAAGGTATACTTAGGTTATAACCAAATCGGGATCTTTCTGATCCAACGGAGCACTTCTGGAGGTCCTCTTATCAAATGCGGTCAGACTTAAGCTCACTAACATCAGATCTTTAGTAAGTTAACTTTTCAGTTCGATCGAATTTCCAAATCGTCTGTGGCAGACCAGCTTCAATTCAATGGTCACCGAACTTCGATCAAGGACACAAGTACTTGGACATGTAAGGGCTAACTTTCCTGATCCGAGGGTGAAATTTGGTCAAAATCTAACGGTCAGAACGCTTAAAAATGTCGCGCAAGTGACATGTGCCAGATTACATAAAAATATAATTAATTTTCTAAATATCTTCCTTTTCTCACTCTCTTCACTCCGGACGCAAGGAAATGGTATCAGGACATCGTTTGGGCTTAATTTTTGAAATGATAGTCAAGTCCAACTAAGTGGTCATAATGGTCTAAGATTATAGATATTGGAATTTCGACGTGCGATCTAGATCCAATACGAAGTTACCAAGCATTCTCGGGAATAACTGGGTTTAGAGTTGGATCCTAGATTTCAGGGTATTATAGCGTTAACGATTCCACAAGTTTTAAGTCTTGCAGAACGTATTTAAAGCGAACAAGACTAATTTCATAGCCAATCTAACTTAGCGCTAGTTAACTTATGTTTAATTTCTAAGGAAATTAATCCTAAGTGATTTCCGATCGAGGTGGTACTCGGGTCTTGGTACGGAATTTTTTGAGTCATTACAGATACCCACCATGCAAATGAGGGGTCAAGATGACCCTAAAATGCATGGATTTAAAAAGAAAACATCATGATGGGGTCCATGGAGAATGGACCTATCATAGACCATACATGCATCAAGGATGGGCCATCAACCACATCCAACGATCTAAGTAGGATCTCCACCATTGATTGGTGGGTCCTACATGGTCCCAAACAATGAAAACTAAAAATAATAATTGAAAAGATGGAAGGATCTAATCCTAAACAAGCACCCACCTTCAAATCTTGGACTTCTACCACCACCAATGGCTTCCAATGCTTCAAGGGAGAAAGGTTGAAGGGTTAAGATGAAGTTTTGATGGTCAGATTGATGGGAAGGATGGGTGAAAGGGGCTGAAATTTTTTGGGAGCTTCTCTTCTCTCTTGCAATGGAGAAATTGTGCAAATGCGAGGGAAAGTGGGAGATGAAGGAGAGAGAGAAATGATTGCCTAACTCTCTTAGCTAGGTAATGATGAAAGTGTAAGACATGGGGAAGAAAAATAACAATAGGCTAGGGGGTAGGGTGGATAGGGTAGCTATGATAGCTAGGGTGGCTAGGGTAAGTAGGTGAGGTCATCCTCATAATGACCTAGGAAAATGTGTCATGGGTTAGGTGGGTCCCTTAATGTACGGTGTAAGACCCGTATCTTAGTCCTTACCTTTCCGTAGACTTCCGCGGTCTTACCGGTCGAATTCCGGTGACCTTCGACCCTTAACCGATATCGACGCGCGACCCTGATTCATATGCCGATAACCCGAGTCGACTCAACCTGAGACCAATACCATAGCGACCGCGCCGTCGTCACGGTTTCGATACAGCGACTCGCATGCCGAGGCGATATCCTGGTCAAGAGATGTGGGCCAACGTTCGGTGCGAGAAAACGCCACGTGTTGTGAAACCCAAGGGAATCTCTACGATGTGTCACATCAATCACATCAATCCCATCAATCAATCAATCCATCAAGCCATCACATGTCAAGTACACATCACTTTATTCTCTTTTCCCAAGAAACCACAAAAGTCTCCCAAAACCATACCTCTCTTACACAAAAAGCTACAAAAGTCAAGCTTTTCTTACACCTCCCATACCTCTCTTACACAAAAGCCTCAAAAGTCAATACTATCTTACACAACCATCATTCATCCATCCATCCATCTCTCTCTACATCACTCTCTCTCTTTCTCATTTTCTCATCTCAATCCCAAGCAACAAAGAGCTCCATACGTATGGAGTTTTCCAAACTCTCCTAAGCTCCAAGTGGCCCACCTCTTCATCCCAAGATCTCTTATCTCAACCCTCCATTCTTCATCTCATCCATTGAAGTTGAAGCTAAGGTGCCAAGGAACCCCTAGGAGCAAGAAGATCGGATGGTGGGTGCCTCTATAGGGTAGTTTCTTTCTTGTTCTTATGATGGGCCAAGTGAGACCCACCGATCAATGGTGTGGATCTCGCTTGGGACCCTAAGTTGTGGCCGATGGACCACTTGGATCATCATGATCATTCCATGATGGGGCTATTCTCCATGGACCTCATCATGAAGTTTATTTCTTTAAGAAAGGCCATCTAGATCGTCCATATCGGTGGGGAATCGATCTCCACCATTGATTTTCATTTTCGACGGTCCCATGTACAAAGGGATCTGTTTATTGTATAGTTCCTTACAAGGGAGGGCCCATAATGTCGGGGTCCCTCCATCACAAATCGTGTCCCACTCTCCATGTCTCTCTCCCTCTCTCTCTCTTTTATTTCTTTTTATTTTGTATTATTTTATTGTATGTGATAAGGTTGTGTGGCCCACTTGAATGGACCCCACCTTGAGATTTATTTTGTCCAAGTTTTTATTCAAGTGGGGCCCACCTTATATATTGTACCCTCTTCAAACATCAGTGGTGGCCCACTTCATCAGGGCCCACCACAATACCATTTTAGGATAGCTACACCGTCCAGTGTCTGGGATGCTGGACGTCCCTGGACAAAAAAAAAAGAAGGGAAAAAGAGAAGCTTGTGGGGTGGTTCCCTTGTGTAGGCCCCACCTTGATGTATATATTCGATCCAAGCTGTCCATCCCCTTACCCACAACATTTTAACCGTTGAGCTAAAGAATGAAGATGACGTGGTCATCCAGTGGGCCGTAATATCAGAAACTTGGGTGGTTACCCTTATAAATACTTCCTGATGATTCTATGCGTCCAAAATTCCTGAACTTTGGACTCATTTTGTTCATCTTGAGTTGTAGAGTCCTTTGGTCGAGATGGATCTTCCAAACTTGGGTGCCACCTGTGAAAAACCACAGGAAAATAATATTTTAAAAAAATTAATTTTTTCAACAGCAGCAGCAAGACTGCTACTGTTAGAGCAGACGCTAGTGCGTCCTGCGTCGTGGAGCAGGCGGACGGCGTGGACCCACGGCCACCAGCCGTGGGCCCCACCTTGATTTGTATATGTCATCTAAGCCATCCATGAGGTGGGTCCCATCCTTAGGTGGGCCCCCTCCAAGTTTCATCTGATTTCGAAACTCAGGTGGCCCGCACCACAGGAAACAGTGAATTGAATCCTTCTGGGCCCACTGAAGTTTCGAATCAATCTGAAATTTGGGGCTTCACTCCATTCAGGTCTAAATGACCTTATGAACGGACTGGATGGCATATAAGTATTGCAGTGGGCCCCACATGGGACTCACAATGCTGTATGTGTTTTTATACCACCGTCCAGGCGGATGGTGGCACCCACTACGGTGGCGCCCACCTTATGTATGCCTCCACCGTCCAGCGGACGGTGGGGCCCTTTGTAATGTATGTGCCCTATCCGCAATGTCCACTAGACATAGGGACCCACCATGATGCACGTGATGCATCCAGACCGCCCATCCACTTGGTGGGATCATCTTAGGCATGAGGGTAGATTGGGTGGGCCACCTATGTATGGGTTAGGCCCATCTGATTTGCAAAAGGCCTATGGGTTAGGCCCATTTGATTTATTTAAGGCCTATGGGTTAGACCCATTTGATTTGAAAAAGGCCTATGGATTTAAGCTCATTTAATTTATATAAAGCCCTACAGGGTTAGGCCCACTTGGTAGGTACAAGGCCCAGGGGATTGGACCCTTTTGATGTATCCCAAGGCCCATGAAATTGGACCCATTTGCTATATGTAAGGCCTAGGAATTTAGGCCCACTTTAATGTGCATGCAAGGCCTAAGGGTTAAGGCCCACTTGGCGTACATATGGGGTTCAATTGGTGTGACCCATTTGACCCATGAGTTAAGCTCATTTGATGCAATCCAAGGCCTACGGGTTTTGACCCATTGCAATGCACGTAAGACCCATTGGTGTGACCCATTTATGTGGCCCATCTGATAAATAAAAGGCCCACAAGCTATAGCCCATTTGATATACATGTAAGGCCCAATGGGAGGAACCTACGGTCCATTGCAATGTGTAATTCCCATACAGACTAACTAGTGATGTTTACGAAGATCGTGCCTTGGGAGCAATGTTGGTTTGACGTCCACATTGCGAGTGTAATGCTAGTTGGATGTCCACATTACGACTCTCCTTAGGGCCCATTGTTAGGCCCGTACTTATTGTGTATAGGCCATCCAGGTCCATCTGCATTGTAAGATAGTTCACTTTATTATAACATGTTTAGTACAGTTCCGTGACTCATAATCATACGCATCATATGTATGCTTGATGTGAGAATTGTCTGATCATAGCATTTGCCTTCGGGCAGGTTGTTTATGGGCTCCTGATTAGGAGATGTTGCCCTACATGAGCGCACGATATGCGCAGGATTTGATGCATGACTGGATAGCGTGAATCATGCATATCGCATTTGTATGACATGGATATTGTACGCCCTAGCGACAACGGGGTCGTAACTTCCACAGATGTATCGTGGTTGGCAGGATTGGATATCGAAAATCTTGTTCTACATGGGGTATTATAGATATCCCTGGGTGAAAGTCCCTAAACCCTTATGGTACCAAGAGGTTGCTCCAACGTCTAGACCGAGTAAGTAGATGAGCATTGAGTGCCGATTACCAGACGGTTACGCTCTCCACTGTATCGTGGTCGGTTGGGAGGGGGTGCGGCCTTACCCGCCCGAGAGTAGGGGGCAATACTAGGCTGAGTTTGACCAGCTCGAGGAATGGGTCCGCTATCGACGAGTCACGCGCGACATTGGCAGACGAATAGTGAGGTCTCTTCCACTTACCTTATTACGCGCGATGTGGCGGCAATCTGGTTTAGAGTGTACTAGACCCCGGTGATATCTCATATTTTGAGCTGTATTGATGTGTGGACATAGAGGATGATCTGTATGCTTGAGTTGCATTGCACATCGCATGGCCTTGAATGGCCAATACCATTCATGTCTTGCATCGCATAAGCCTTGGTACGGCTCATGATATTATAGATCCATCTGCATATTTCTCTTTACTCCGACATTGCATGTTCATATTACTACCTTGTGCACATACTTTCACCACCCTCTAAGCTTTCTGTAAGCTTATGTACGACCGTTGCGTGCAGGTGACGTTGGATCGCAGCAGCGCTGAGGCAGGAGCACGTTGCAGAGTGTTTTGGAGTTTTTGTTCTTTACCATTGTATTTCCCTTTATGCTCATTGTACTTGTAAAGTTTTTGATCATAGTAAAATGTAATGGAGTGCTTGGTTGTTGTTTGTGGGTTATGCCTTTGGTTATGCTTATTACGAATCAAACTGACATTGAAAATCCTCCTCGTAACATCTCAGGATCGGAACCTGGTGAATGGGAGCTAGGAGCCGAGAATGGGGTTCTACGGAGGCTGTCGGTGCCGGATTCGACGATCGGGAATTTTGTGAGCCCGGTTTTCGAGTTTGGGGCGTGACATACGGTCCATGGCCATGATAATGCGTGATCCACATCTCATGATCTAGACGTCGGATTGGCGTATGAGATGCAGCGTCAGAACTGCAGCGACGGTGCAGTCGCAATGACATAGGTCTCAGGTCGAGATTACAGGATGTGACTTAGGGTCATGCGCAAATGAAATCAAAAGGTCGTGGGTCACCAGAATTCTACTGGGAGGATCGTGGGATCCTACGAAATGGAACGGACACTAGGACATTAGCCTGACAGCTCTTCCCTCCTAATAAAAATTTTGTCATCGAAATTTACTATCATGCAGAATAAAGAAAGGGAAGAGAAAGGATGATATCATGAGCATATATACATAATAATCAATGCAATACAAGGCATAATGCAATCAATCTACAAAGAAATGAGGATAACGCTCTCTAATCTCAGCTTCGCGCTCCCAAGACACCTCAATAAAATGATGACCCAATTGAACCTTCACCAAAGGAATGACCTTGGTCTAAAGGACCTACTCCTTCCGATCAAGGATGCGAATCGACTGCTTAATATAGGAAACATCCTCATGGACCTGAAGCGGCTGCCAATCAATCATGCGAACGATGTTTGATCCACACTTCCATAGCATAGAAACATGAAAAACATTATGGATGTTAGACAAATCAGAAGGTAAGGCAAGCCTATAGGCCACGACACCAACGTGTCCAGTGATCTCGAAAGGTCCATTAAATCTCGGGACAAGCTTTCCCTTTACTCCAAATTGAACCACACCCTTCATGGACGAGACCTTGAGATAAACACTGTCTCCAACTGCAAACTCCAAGGGATGACGCTGATGATCAGCAAAACTCTTCTACTGACTCTAAGCTATGCGCATCCTCTGCCTGGTAATATCTATAACCTCTAATGTCTGCTGCACAAGCTTGAGACCTAGGAGACGGTGCTCTTCAACCTTGGCCTAACAATTGGAGGATCTACATGGCCTGTCATACAAAGCCTTGAAAGGAGTCATACCAATAGTCGCTTGATAACTATTGTCACGCCCCAAATTCTAAAACCGGACTCATAAAATTTTTGATCGTCGAATCCAGTGCCAACAGCCTCCGTAGTTCCCCATTCTTAGCTCCTAGTGCTCATAAGCCAGATGCCGATCCTGGGATCCTACAAGGAGGATTTTCAACACGAATTTATCTCATAGAAGCATAACCATAAGTATACCAAAATCACAAGAACAACATCATCATTACATGTCCACTAATATAAATATTTAAATATAGTGCGCTAGAAGATGGCTGCATGCTCCATGCTCAACGCTGTTGCAACCTAACGCCACCTGCATGCACCTATTGTGCATAAGCTTATAGAAAGCTTAGAGGGTGGTGCAAGTGCGTGAGTAGTATATGCGTGCTCAGAATGTAATATCAGAGTAAATGAAAATACTAGTAAGTCCATGAACCATACAATATCAGATACTGACAAGTCCATAAAAATATCATCAACATCATCTAGGATATGCGATGAAAATACATAGCAAACCAATGTCGTATACAGACAAAGTAATGTAAATTGGCTATGTAATGTGGAAACACAATGAACTAGATATCAGATATCGAGGATGCAATACAATACGCAGATCGAAAGAGCTATGAATACCATCGGCCTCATCTAGGTCATATAAATGTAGAAACATGGCAACCAAAATGCCATATGCTGATGATGTATTGCAATATGCAATATGTGGTGTGAAACGTCCGAGCCAAGAGTCCTAAAGGGAAGAGGAGGGTGAATAGGACTATGTCAAATTAAAAAATAAATTGTAAAATTTAAACAAATATAAATAAAGACAGCAATTAAAAAATCCCACAATGTAGAAATGTAAAACAACCTCATGTGTACGAGTATTGAGAGGTTGATACAGATGTTGTTCTAAGGACAACATTACACCAAAAACTAATGGTTTATGGTAGGACAACCTGATTCATAAAACTGTCTGTGTATCGAAAACTCAAATTGATACAGAGGAATAAAGAAATAAATAGAAAAGAAAGAAACTAAGCTATTACAACATTTTCACACTAGCATAAAAGAAATTACAACATTCTCCACAAATGCATAAAGGAAAATTACACTATTTACAAAACAAAATAATCAATCAATCACCACAAGACTAGAAATATAGTGGTTCACTTGTGTGTACACTAATTGGTTATAAAAACAGCCACACAACTACTCCACTCCTAATATCCTCACACAGTGGATATTAGCGTTCACTATGAAATAAGTTTTTCAAGGTTCACCTAAAACCCTCACAATTGTGTCTTTCAAGTGGGCTTATACAATTCAAAAACCCCACACTCCGAGTTTTCTAGATCACCTTAGACAAACGAAAAGAAAGAGATGTTTCTAGCACAATCTCAAAGAAACCAAAAGAATGAATTTACAAAACTGTAAAATACTTATCTGGATATTTACCTTTTAATGCAGCCCGAAAGAACCAATTCGGAGTAGAAGTTCAACGTAGATGTTCAATGTTCACACTCACTTATGAAATGGTTCTAAGTTCTAAATAGATTTTAAATTAAATCACCTTGGGCTAGCTTGATTTGATTTTGATTTCAAGAAATTGGAAAACTTCAATCCCTCTTTCAAATAAAATTGGAATGTAGAATACAAAATTAAATGCAAAGAGCTAATTAAAAAGAATATAAAATGAGCACTAAATAACTTAAGAATATCACTAACTTATCTCTCAGAGCGATTTCTTGGTCTTGCTTGAATTCAACATCAAACTCTGAAATTCGTGCTCTATTTATAAGTGTAGAAATCGCACCTTCGACTGGTCCAGAGGTCATCTCAACTGGTTGAAACTAATCTAGAGGTCAGCTCGACTGGTTGAAGGACTGACAAACTTTTAAAAATTTGGGCATGATAGGATGAGGTCGTTCCACGACTGGTTGAAGGGCCTGCTTGACTGATCGAGTGGCCTCCGCGACTGATCGAGTCCTGTCCATAATTGGTCGCATGGGACTCATTTTAGTTGTTGGATTTTGAGTCGAGCCAGCAGGACTGGTCGAACATTGTTCACTTGACTAGTAGAGCAATCTCCAGGACTGGTTGAGGCAATAATAAAAAATCCTGAAAATAAGCAACAAACTTAGGACTAGTCAAGGATTTCTTGGACTGGTCGAGCCAGTGCTAGGACTAGTCGAACACAGTCTAAGACTAGTTGAAAAATAGTCCATGCACTTAGAAAATGACCCAATTAAATTATGTATTCAAAATGACCTATCCTATGGTCAATATAGGGTCATTCATACCTTATAAGTGATATATGAACATTGACTCTTCTTTTGCTTCAATTGATAGTTGTTCTTTGAAGTTTATGAAGTTTAAGATCTTGACATATGATGAATCTTGACATATGATGAATCTTGAAGCTTGAAATTGAAGTACTTGACTTGTATTTTATCTTAAGCTTTGAGGTTCAAAGTAAAGACTATTGTCTTGCCTTTAGATAAAGCTTTGGAACCTTAAAATTTGAAGCTTGAAGGAGTGAACTATCACATGGTATTTGTCCTTGAACTTGTATATCTCTTGATCTTGAATTTGAAATTCTTAAGGTAAAGACCTTTGTTCTTGTACATGAGATGCACAGTCTTGAATATGTAGATGAGCTACACAAGACACAGATTTCAAGAGGTTTTTGCACTATAAAATTTGACAATTATAGGAGCTAGAAACCATAACACTTACATGGTACGAATGAAATGACCAAGCTGTAGTGTGAAATCGAGATGATAGTATGTGGTATTGCAGGCTATGGGGCCTATCACAAAGGACTTCTATCCAAACTAGTCCTATACCTAAATTTGGATAGATAGACTCAATGTGGTAAGCTCCTGATCTTAGGTTAGTCGTGCGCCCCAACCAAAATCCTGGCCATTGTGAAAGTACACATAAGAATTAGTTGCTCACCACCATCCCGAGTGGATTGTGAATGAATGAATAAATATAATGCTGAGTATGCAACTCCTATTCCACAAATCTTAAAAGTTATTACAAACCACATGATCAAAGACTAATCAGAACCTAAAGAAGGAGTAGGTATGGTAGGATCAATTTAATGAAGTCTCTTGTTAAAGCGCCTAAGATATTTGTGCATATATTTGAATTACAAGCCATGAAACACATTCATGCTTTCAACCTTCTCCTTAAGTGAGCATAAACGCGCATCAAAGTCAGATGGCTGATAATCAGGATCATCTACTGAATCGAATTTGATCTCATCAAAAATATTATCCATATTGTTGTCATCTGGAGGCAAATCACCCACCTCTTCATTTACGGCATCAGCTCTACCAACACTCACATTGTCTTGGCCAGGGGCCAACTTCAAATTCATCTTGTTAATACTAGAATTGTTGAATGATAGGTGGTGAATGAGAGCTTCTCCAACAGGCATAGACACTAAACTATGGGTGGCCAACACAGTCAGAAGATAAGCGAAGGGAGTGTCACTGTGTCCTGGATGGAGATAGAACTGAATGATGCAATGAAAAATCAAGGAAGGAAGACATACAGAGGTACCAGAGACAATGGAATGAAGAATGCGAACCATGAATGTAGTGAGTTCAGTTTTGTTACCAGAATGAGGATAGACATTTAAAATGAATATCCTATGAAGGAATCTGTATCTTGGTAACAAAAACTTTGAGGCCAGCATATTTCAAGCAGTATTCCATTCTGCATCTATATTTCATAAATCTCTAGTAAGCATCTGCTTCTCAGTTTCAGATGGTTTTGTCACTAGAGTGCTAATGGGAATACCATCATCATTGACAAGTAAATCCATTAATCCAGAGATAAGGTGACGGTCGACATTAATTGGACCTTCTCCGGTCGAGATAGTGAATGTCAGATTTTCAGAAGAAAAATCAGTAATGCATGCATACATAGTTTGCGTAATGGAGCGGTATGTCGGCCCACCCCAATGTAGTATGTTATCCCATCTTACATACTGAAGGATAGGAAGGATATCAAACAGAGCCAAATGATCAACATTAATAGGTCGTTCTACCATAACATTGCATAACCGAATATCCCGTAGATAAGAGGGATCATCTTCAGGTGACCGAAGGTGGTGCACTGTGATAGGAGTCGACCTAGAAGTTGAGGGACCACGAGATCCTTTCTTTCTAGTTCTACCATCCATTTGCAATAAAGATATTAAGAAAAATGGAGATTGCAAAAGAGGTAGAGTGGGTTTCCAATAGATCAGATTTTTTAGAAGAAAACTCCAAAAATAACTATGAATCAAGAAATAAACCACATCAATGATGAAAAGGGAGTGCAAAGGACTTGAATCTATAAAAAAATGAAAACAGTGCACTGACCTGAAAGAAATTACAAGATGAGTTCGACCAGTCGACCTAGAAGCCATTGGAGAGGACAACCCGAATGAGAAAAAGTGATTTTTCCCCAAATAAAGCACTAAACCCGCAGTTCACGGTTGGTTGAGTACATACTCGATCGGTCGTGCCATGACTGGTCGAGTATGTACTCAATTGGTCGTGCACACTCCAAAATGTGTAATTTTATACAAATTTTGAAATTTAAACATTTAAAATGACAAATATATACATTATGATACAGAAATACATGAATTAACAATTCATATTGCACATACCAAGATCAAATTTCAATTTAGCAAACATACTTTTGTCGAGCGATTTTGTGAATATGTCAGCTAGTTGATTCTTGGTATGAATATATTCCAAAGAAATTATCTTTTCTTCCACTAATTCATGAATGTAGTGATATCTAAAGTCAATATGCTTGGTTCATGAATGCTGGATTGTATTTTTAGATATATTAATTGCATTGAAATTATCACAATATAAAACCATAGAATCTTGCACAATTCTGTAATCGCTTAACATTCTTTTCATCCACACAAGATGAGTACATGCATTACCTACTGCAATGCATTCAGCCTCAGCAATTGAGAGCGATACGGAACTTTTTTTCTTACTTTGCCAAGAAACTAAACAGTTCCCTACATAGAAACAACCACCACTATTGATTTTTAGTCAATAATGTTACCAGCCTAACCAGCATTAGTGTAACCAGCTAATTGCACACTAGTATCATGTGGATACCAGAGACCAAGATCAGTTGGACTAGCGACATATCACAAAATGCGCTTAACAGCAGTTAGATGTGACTCTTTAGGGTCAGATTGATATCTAGCACAAATTCCTACACTAAATGCAATATTAGGTCAGCTCGTAGTTAAATAAAGCAAACTACCTATCATACTACGATATAATTTTGGATCCACGCTCTTACCTATAGAGTCCTTTGAGAGTTTTAAAGTAGTACTCATTGGAGTATCAAACTTTTTCCCACTCTCAAATCTGAACTTTTTAACTAAGTTCAGAGCGTATTTAGTTTGAAAGATAAAGAAACCATCTGGTAGCTGTTTTACTTGCAACTCTAGGAAATAATTTCTCCAACCATGCTCATTTCGAACGTAGACTTCATAAGATCTGCAAAGTCAATAGTCATGTTAGCATAGGTAAATCCATAAATAATATCATCAACATAAATATGAACTATAAAAATGTGATCATTATGTTTCTTTACAAACAATGTCTTATCAACACTACCCATTATAAAGTTATGACTTAGTAGAAATTTAGTCAATTTTGTGTACCATGCCCTGGGAGCTTGTTTCAAACCGCAAAGTGTCTTTTTTAAGTGGTATACATGATCAACATTCTTAGGGTCTTCAAAACCCGTTGGTTGTTCAACATACACTTCTTCATGCAAATCACTATTTAAAAATGCACTCTTTCCATCCATTTGGTATATTTTGAACTTTCTAAAGTAAGCAATGGATATAAATAGTCTGATTAATTCAAGACGATCTTTTGGGGCAAAGGTCTCATCATAATCAATGCCTTCAATTTGAGTGTACCCTTGTACAACCAGCCTAGCCTTGTTTCTAATAATATTACCAAGTTCATCAAACTTATTTTTAAAAATCCACTTTGTTCTGATAATGTGTTTATCTTTTGGTCTTGGAACTAACTTCCAAATATCATTTCTAACAAATTGATTAAGCTCTTCTTGCATCACAACTATTCAGTTTTCATCAGTAAGAGCTTCTTTTACATTAATCAATTCTATCTGAGATGCAAAGCACACGTAATTACGCATATCTTTTAGTTATTTACAAGTGCATACACCAGTGAGAGGGTTTCTAAGAATCTGATTTGTCGGATGGTCTTTAACAGTCCTCAGTTCAGAATTATTTTGACTTGATGAAGTATCTGGTTTATCAATTAGAAGTACTTCATCATTTTCTGAACTTGAGACAGCTGTATTCAAGTGATCGTCAATAACCACATTAATGGACTTTTGAATTACATCGATCCTCTTATTGAGAATTCGATATGCTTGACTATTTAGAGCATATCCTAAAAATATCCCTTCATCACTTTTGGTGTCAAACTTACCTAGATTTTCTCGGTCACGTAAACTGCAGCGCTTGCTGCCAAAAACTCGAAAGTATTTGATAGTAGACTTCTTATCAAACCACATTTCATAAGCCATTTTACCATTTGATTTTCTAATATAAATGCGGTTAATTATATAAAAAGCAATATTTACGGTTTCGGCCTAAAGATTTTTAGCGAGCTTCATACTATTTAACATTAGATTTTCCATTTCTTGAAGCACTCTATTTTTTCTTTCTATTATACCATTTTATTGTGGTATTTTGGGCGTAGAGAATTCATGTGAAATTCCCTGATCACTACAAAACTTCTCAAAATTGCTATTCTTAAATTCTGATCCATGATCACTATGAATCTTACAGACTTGAGATCCTTTTTCCATTTGGATATGTTTAGGTACCCTTTTTACTTCATCGAGAGTTTTTAATTGTCTCTTAAGAAGACTGCCCAAGTATATCTAGTAAAGTTATCAATAATTACCAGTATGCACTTCTTGCCACCTTAACTCTCCATTTTGGGTGGTTCAATGAGATCCATGTGGATAAGTTCGAGCGTTATAGATGTGGTATTGGAGTTCACCTTTTTATGATTACTCCTGGTTTGTTTGTCAATTTGGCATTTGCCACATATCTTATCTATTTTCTGTATTTTGGGTAAACCTCTAACTAACTCTCTTTTACTCAATCAATACAAGTTACGGTAGTGTACATGTTCGAGACGCTTATGCCATAATTCTGTCTCATTGGTATAGATCATGTAGCACGATAGATTAGATGAGCTTGAATCACTCACAATGTAGCAGTTTTCAGGCGTTCTACAACCAGTTAATATTACAGAACCATTTTTATTTAAAATTTTGCACCCTTGGTTAATAAATTTTACACTATAATTATTATGCATATTTGAGAGATGCTTAATAAGTTATGTTTTAACCCTTCTACATATAAAACATTCTCAAATAAAGGGAGGTTAAAGAGTTGAACCGTACCCTAGCTAACAATCCTGCAGTTGCTACCATCATCGAAAGTGACTGAACCATCAGTCATGTCTATAAGATTGGTGAACAGACCCTTATCGCCTGTCATATGTCTGGAGCAACCACTGTCTAGGTACCACTTTGAATGGATTGAAGCTTTGAAAGCAGTGTGGGCAACCAAACAAGTAACCTTAGGAACCCATTTCATTACAGTCTTGGGTTTAGGAGTATAGTTGGTCTTCATATGTTTGTACTTATTATAAGATCGACCCACTGAGTTAGATTTTAAGAGCTCCTTAAGTAAGTCAACAATTATCTCAGCTAAAGGATTACGATTCTGATTTTTATAGTTGATATGGTTGCTTTTAGGTTTTAAGGTTTGAAAGGTCTTAGCATTTTTAGAATAGTTTTAATTCGGACTTTTCCCTTTTGAGTTTGAAGACTCTCTTTTCACAAATTTGGGTGGAGTATTCTTATGTTTGGGAGGAATACTTTTATCGTAGCCCAATCCAGATCGATCGCCACATTTTCTGGATCCGGATAAGAGTTTTTCTAACTTAGGATCACCTTGGGCATACCTCTAAGTGTCTTTTAAACTCAAAAGTGAAGAGACTTCAAGTTTTAGCTTTTCATTTTCAGATTTTAGGTTTTCAACAACAGAGGTTTTGAAATCTAAGTCGCACTTATTTTTTTCAAAATAATTTCAAATGTGAGATTTTTCTAAAACTAGATTATGAAAATTTTCTTTAAGTTTTGAAAACTTTTCTTTTTGAAGTTTTAGTTTTATAGAAATTTTGTAACTTTCCTTATATGGGGCATTATAAGCATCTTGAAGATCTTCTTCATTTTCATGGTCACTATTCAGATTTTCTTCACTGGTCGTATCATCATTATCTGAAAAAGTGAACCTGGCTAGAGTCATAAGGGCTTTAACATCATTACGTGACTAGGTTTTAGAATCTTCTGACTCAGAAGAGGCTTTAGAGCAGGAAGATTCATCCCAAGTAGCCAACATTCCTTTCCTTTTAGGTTTGTCCTTTTTAGGACATTTATTTGCTAGATGCCCATATTCATGGCAATTATAACATTGACTATCTTTTAAAGATTTTCAGGTTTTAGATTTAGATCTTTTCTTTTCATTAGGTTTTTATAAATCAACCCTCATTTTACTTTTGAAAATCTTATAAAACTTTTTAGCTAAAAGGATCATATCATCTTAAGAATTTTCTAAATCAAAATTATTACTATTTTCTTAAGAAATACTTTTAGAAGATTTAAGGGCGATGGATTTGTCTTTAGTAGCTTTAAAGTTTAACTCATTGGTGTATAATGAGCCAACTAATTCTTCTACCCTTATATTATCCATATCATGAAGTTCCTAAATCCCAGTCACCTTTGAATTGAACCTTCGGATTTATGGGAAGAATGGGTGAAAGGGGCTAAAAATATTTGGGAGCTTCTCTTCTCTCTAGCAATGGAGAAATAGATAGAATGGGAGTGAAAGAGGCAAATGTAGGAGGGGGAGAAATGATTGCCTAACTCTCTTAGCTAGGCAATGATGATGGTGCAAGATATGGAGCAGAAAAATAATAATGGGCCTAGGTGGTAGGGTAGCTAGGTGAGGTCATCCTCATAATGACCTAGAAAAATGTGTCATGGGTTAGGTCGGTCCCACAACGTGTGGTCCATGGCCATGATCATGTGCGATCCACATCTCATGATCTAGACATCGGATTGGTGCACGAGACGCGGTATCAGAACCGCGGTGACGGCATGGTCGCAATGGCATAAGTTTCAGGTTGAGACGACTCAGGATTACAGGATATGACTTAGGGGCACACGTATATGAAATGAATAGGTTGCAGGTTGCCAGAATTCGACTGGGATGACTGCAAAATCTTATGAAATGGAACGGGCACTAGGACATGGGCCTGATAGAAATCCTAGCGGACGTACTCCGTTCGGGCGTTGTTACAACGAGTGCGGAGGGAAATTAGTTTTTATTTCTTGATTGGGTTTAGAGTGAGAAGAGGTAGATCCAGGTCGAATTCATCCTACGGACAAAATAGACTGTTCAGATTGTCTAAGATGATCGTGATGGTGGCCCACATTGTTTCCAATCGGATGCTGTTTGTTCTAGTTGCAAAGGGTGCGAGGAAGTATCGAGGTCATGTTTGGTTAGGACTCTTACAACAGTGAATAAGCAAAGAGGTGTCATGTTTGGTTCATTGGTTGATTCAATTTATTCCATTTGTAGGATGAATAGTTTGGATTGGATTTCGGTGGCCCACCTTGATCTCAATGGACTCATTTTAGGGTAGCTAAAAACATAATCTCGCTCAACCACTTACACCAGTTGTTGTGCGTATGTGTGTGTGCATGAATGCACATTGAGGGCCTGGTTTTGGTCAAATCCCTCTCCCGAACATGATGGACGGATCAGATTTATGAGATGGGTGGCCGTGGTGGGCCATAGCAGCTCCAAATAGATGTTTTCCATTCACCTACCATGGGAGAAAATTTGAATTTGAAAGAGGAGAGGAATCTCTTCCCTTTTAGAAATATTCTCGGTCAAGGCAGTTTGACCGAGTTCTTGCAGTTCGGTGCTCCTTAGGTGCGCACGTCCTGTGCACACGCACTATGTGCATGGGTTCCATAGTGATGTCCGTGGGAAATCTACTTCGTCGTCAGTCTTCAAAGTCTGTGGACCGACATCTGACCCAAGCTGAGGAAAATCAGGAACTCAGGCAGGCCATATTAAAGGGATTGTGGCCCTATTGTGTTGATTTTCATCAATCTGACGGTCAGATTAGTTTCATTTGATTATTAGTGGTCCCAGGGGTTTTTAAATTCTATCTCGGTGAGTTTTAGTGGTTGTTTTCTGAGCTAAAGGGTCATCATTAATAAATTTATGGTTATCTCACAATTGGTGAAATTCTAGTGGTTGAATTATTCTATGAAACCAATTATTTGGTCATCTAAGGTTATAATATGATTTACTTGGAATCTAATAGCTAATATAGAGTTAAATAGCTAATCCAATATATTAGAGTGGGGATTTTATCTTATTAGACATCAATTGCTAATGGATAGTGGATCCAATGACTTGGTGTAACACCTCGGATTTTGGCCAATCTGGGATTTGATGTCCTTAGGCAATGGGTCAACTAAAACACCTGAAAAATTGCTCAGAACCCAATTCCATAGCCAAAGAAATCACTTAGGATTAATTCCTTTAGAAACTAAGCACAAGTTGGCTAGCGTAACGCTAGAGTAGCTGGAAAATAGTCCCTGATCACTTTAAATACGTTCTACAAGACCCAAATCGAGTAGAACCAATGACTCTATAATACTCTAAAACCTCGGATCAAACTCTAAGCAGGTTTGTTCTCTGGACCACTTTGAAAATCTGTATTGGATCTAGACCGCGTGTCGAAAGTCCGATATCTGCTATCTTAGACCGTTAGAACCGCCTAGCTGGACTTAACAATCATATCAAAAATCAAGTCCAACCGATAATCACAGGCTATTTCATTGAGCCTGGACTGAAGAGAGTGCGAATAGGGACAGATTTGGAATTTGAAATTCAAATCTGCCACACGACTTGACATGTCAGTATTAAGCGTTCTGACCGTCAGAATTCAACCAAATTACACCCTCGGATCAGGAAAAATTTCTATTTCATATCATGAGACTTGCAGCCTTGATCTACGTGCGGTGACCGCTGAACTGAAACTGGACCGCTACTTGAAATCTACGAATCCTGCCAGACTGAAAACGGGATGTGAGCGACATCTGACATGTGTGAATTTAAGTCCGATCGCATTCAGCCAGGGGACCACCAGAAATGGTCTTTTGGACCGAAATAGCCCCGCTTTGGATAAGCATCAAGTGAAAATTATTCCCGAGCCTATTTTGGGCACATTTGGGCTTATAAAAGGGGTTGAAACCCTCACTCCTCTATCCCATCCGAATTTGAGAAAAACCCTAGATTGGGAGAGAGAAAAGGTGAGAGTTTGTGAGAGAGAGTAGGAGAGGATTTTCCTGCCATTGCCCTACCTGTTGCACGTGCTTTAGCAACACGCTCTGATCACCTGGCCGGTGATTCCTCTACATTTTTAGGTAAGAAAATACCCCACTTAGTCGCTGATTTGAGGTTCCTTTCATTCCATAGCTTGTTAGTTGATAAATCTCATAAATCAGGTTCCCTAATCGCCGTAGACGAAGCGCATACGCTCCGTTCGAAACGATACGCTTATAGGAGATAAGGTGCGGATTTTAGACGCTTTGATTGACTGTTTCCAAAGCTTTCAATATCATTTAATAGTAGATTATCGACGAAAATGTCGTTTGACATGTACAACATGCTGTCCGTTTCCTGTTTCGTAAACTAACGAAGAATATGAGATTTAGGGCATTTTAGTCATTTGTAGGAAGTACGGTTTTCATTCATATTTTGCTGATGTGATTGACATGGCTTATTGTCATATTAGAATGTTAGGAATACTTGCATAATTAGTTTGGCGAAGAGATTCGCCTAAATGCGCACTTCGGGTCGACATACTATATGTAGACTTAAGTGTGTAGTGTAAGTATTTGTATAAATGCTTGTATTAGTATGTATTGAATTAAATGGTGTTATGAATTAATTTGAGATTGATTTCTCAATTAATATGCTGGTGTAAATGGTTTCCTACATGTTAGCCATATGTACGATTTCATTATATGTATGAAATGCATATGCTTGATGTTTCACTTAAGTTGTATGCTATAACATGTGCTTGATGATTTCATTATGATTTAGTTTGAGATTGAATTCTCAATTAGTATGCTGATGGAAATGATTTCCTATATGTTGGCGATATGCACGATTTCATTATATGTATGAAAGGCATGTGTTAGATGATTTACTTAAGTTGTTTGCTATAACATATGTTAACATGCTCACATGGTTGTATTTCATTTCCAATACTCTAATATGATTGCTGATGTGATTCCATAATTGTTTTGGACTATACTTAGTCCAGGCAGTCGGTAACCGAGCGAATTCGTGGTTGGCTTATCTTGGCCATGAACGACGCATCGATGAACGCAAGCCGTGTTTTGGAGTTGGCAGCAGTGGTTAGGCCACATGAGGTGTTTTACGCACTTCATGTCATTCGACTCGAGATGCGATCTTGCTAGTCGAGCCCGTCAAGTAACCCGACTGGCCGTTGTATATTCACCCTGCATGAGTCATAACTGCTTGAACCTAGGGTACTGAACTTACCATTGTAAACCCTGTTAACCATGGTACCTTGATCCACGAAGACTCATGAGCCGGGCATGGTGGTATGGGACACCGTAGTCGAGCTGTCGGCCTACGCTGGGGCCAAAAACCTCCTCGTAGTGACAAGTGAGCACCTATGACTCGTGAGCAGATTATGGTGGTATGGGACACTATATTTTTACTGTCGGCCTACATTGATAAGGTGATGGGGGAGCGGAACAACGAGTGCGTGCAACAGCCCTGACAGCCCTTTGTAGTGACCGCGAGTGTATTCTGAGTCTACGGGAGGCGATGACCCTTCAGTAGCAGTAGAGTACAGTAGGCTTGTATTGATAAGGTGATGGGGGAGCGGAGCAACGAGTTCGTGCAACAACCCTGACAGCCCTTGTAGCGACCTACAAAATATACCTCGTATGAGATTACTAGGAGTGACGACCCTAGACAGGATCTGTATTGGGATTGATACAAGGGAAGTACCTTAGTTTCCCAATCCTGCTGTTTGAATGGACTAATAACAACTCAGAAATCATATCACCATTATATTGCATGTGCCTGGAAGATGTGGAGTACTTAAGGGAGTGTGGCATGCTGCGGTCGTAAGATGGTGCCGTATGAGGGAGATCGTCGGTGATGGCATACATCACGTCATGTCATATTGCATTAACAACAGTATTAGGATTGTTTGATTTACTGCTTTACTATTAGCGCATGATTGATTTGATAACATGCTAATCTTTACTCTCTTATCCCACTGAGTTGATCACTCACTCCCACATTACGGGATGGTGTTTTCGGACACCCACCAGTCCCTATTGTGATTGCAGATGATGGCACGGCCTGCGAGGCAGAGCTGGACTTGATGATGATGAGGATCTCTCCTTTATGCGTGTTCTGATTGTCGGGATTACAGGGAGGTTGATTAGATACCTTGACACTTGTCATTTTATATTTTTAGAACACTCATGTATATCCTTTTGGTTTACTTTTGGAGTATACATGTATGTATATAACCTGGTAACATATTCACACTCTGGAGACATACAACAGTTTATATATGTTATACATACTATCACAGTCTTCCGCTTGTAAATTTAACCGTCTCTGGAACTTGATATGCTGTTTTAGCTTAATCTCACTCATGTTTAATACACTATCACAGACAATATTCAATCATACATATCTGTGTTGCATAAATAATATTTTGGAACTCGGGAGTTGGGTTTTTGCTCGACCCCCCGATTTTCGGGATGTTACACTTGGTCCCCAAGATTGAGTTCATACAACTCAGTTAAGCCCTTGTAAATTCAATGGTTGGATGACTCAAATTATGAATGGAGACAATTTCCAATGGTCAGATTTGCATTGGGGAATAGATGTAAGGTTAAGTTAGTTAGAGTGGTATCGTACACCTATATATAATAAGTTAAATTTCGTGGTAATGCTTAAGAACTTTCAATGCTTAGGTATTGAAAAGTTCGGGGTGTTACACATGTGCCACTAGCTATGCAAAATCTAAGGTCATACAATCTATTTATGAACCACTAAAGACACTCCTTATGCATGGATATGTGTTATTACACGCATGCACATAATCTTAAGATGCATGAGTGTTGAGTGTGAAATATTGTATATTTTCCCCTTATTATGCATTGATTTTATAAGTATAGATGCGCTTAATTGATCCAATTATGTATGCTTTCCGATGCGAGGTGATTTGGAGAGCTACGATGAAAAGAATAACCAAAAGAAGATTTAGAGATTTGGAGGTGTTTAATGAAGATTTCAAGTGGTAAAGATATAAGAAAACCAAGTGCAAAGGAGAGAGGGAATACTAGTTGAATCATAAAGTACAATAATAGAAATAACATGACTATTCCATCCCATTGAATGTGCATAAAAGAATCCAACAAGAAACTATGTTTGTTAGATATAATTCGGCTTGACATTCTGAGTGACCAAAGCCATGTTCAGTGGTACCGAAGAAAGGTTCGGTGAGGCCTAAGGAAGACAAAGACATCAGATGGATTTTGATGAAATTCGGTTACAATTGAAGTTAATTCAATGAGACCAAATGCTACATTCGATGCGATTAAAGGTCATAGTCAGATGCAATCGAAGCATAATAAAAGTGCATAAATTTAAGTCAGTTCAAGTTGTGCAAACTTTTTCTATTTAGAGGGGTGATTCTAGCTTTCCTAGGTAAGAATTAGGGTAGAAGGGGTAGAGAAAAGAGTTGTGGAGACTTCGTGTCACGCCCTAAACCTGGAAATCAGGCTCACAAAATTCACGATTGCTGAATCCAGTGCCAACAACCTCCGTAATACCACATTCTTGGCTCCCAGCGCCCATATGCTAGATTTCGATCCTGGGATCCTACAAGGAGGATTTTTCAACGTACATTCATCTCGTAAGAAGCATAACCACAAGTATATTCAAATCACAAAGGCAACACCATCATCATATATCTACTAATATAAACATTTGAATACAATGCTGAAAGGGAAATACATATATTGAAAATCAAAGCTCTAAAAAACCGCTGCACGCTCCAAACTAAACGTTGCTGCAACATAATGCCACTTGCACGCATCTATTGTGCATAAGATTATAGAAAGCTTAGAGGGTGGTGTAATTGTGTGCACAAGATATGTGCCAAGTATTCAATACAATGCCATAATCATACAATGTCAGAAATACTTGGCCAGATCATGAATCCTACAATATTAGAATATGCAATGCAGATTAGCTATGCAAATGCAAAATTATAGAGAACCAAATATCAGATGCTGATGATGCTATGTAATATGCAAATCATGAAGAGCCACGAATACCATCAACCTCATCCAAGCGATACATCAAACCTACGCACATCGCGCGATCATGTGGGGATAACTTCGTCTCACAAGGAGTCCCATAAACATCTCAACCCAATAACATCTGCTTTAATCAATCATCCATCATAACATGCATACGAATGATGGGGGTCCACAAAAGGACGTCAGATCTAGTCTAAATATCAAAATAGGCTCACTGATTTAAAAAGCGTCATGATTGTTAAGGAAAGAATCCAACTTATAGCCACCACAATATCAGATGATGCTCCCGATGTGGGATAAAGTTCTGCCTTCACTGTGTGCATAGTAGCTTGTCAGCACAGTAGCCTGCCAAACATTGGTAGCTTGCTTAGGTCCTCATGCCCCGCCCACTTAGTGTCCACCCACGTGCGCCCACCCACATGTGATCACAGTGATGGAGTGTCACAATATCCCTCACCAAGGACAAATTCGAGTCTAAGTGCAATAAGTGGGCTTCCTTACCCTCTCTATCACGTAATAAACTGGACTTCTTTATGCGGTCCAATATATACACAAGGTGGACTCTAAGGAGTAGGTATCATGATGTTATGCTGTTACATACTCATAATCGGTATCGATAATTGGCCTCAATAATTGCCCTCGACAATTGTCCTTGACAATCGGCCTCAATATTTAGCTTCAACATTCAGCCTCGATAATCACCCTCAGCAATCGGAAGCAGCCTTAACAATCAGAATTGGCCTTGACAATCGTAATCGGCCTCGACAATCGGAATCAGCCTTGACAATCAGAATCAGCCTCAATAATCGGCCTCGATAATTAGAATTGGTCTCAATCATCGAAATAGGCGACGATCATCGAAATCAGAATCGGCCTAAGGGAATGTCACAATGAGGATATTTAACCATCATTGCCCATCAATGTGGAATTTAACCAACATGCTCCCAAGTAGTGGCCCTTATAGAGCCACACATAAAGAGGGCCCATGGCCTCACATAAGGGCCTAAAACACATCACTATGGACCTCACTCATGGGCCACATATGCATCATATTGGGCCACACATAGGGTCTGAAAATACATCACAATGGGCCTTACCAAATGGGCCAATACACATCACAATGGGCCACATCCCATCGGCCTTCAACACATCAAGTGGGATGCATCAATGGGCTGCACTAATGGGCTGAAAATACATCACAATGGGCCATATACCATGGGCCTCCAACATATCACAATGGGCCTTCATGTACATTAAGTCGGGCCTCGTCATGTGCGCTTCTAATATAAAACAAGTGGGTCCCATCACATGGGCCAAAAATATAAATAGGTAGGCTCCACACATGGGCCAAAAATACATCATGATGGGCCTCATGGATGGGCCGCACATATATCAAAGTGGGCCTCAAGTGGGAGTTTGGATTACTTATAAAATAATTTCAATAGTTGCAGGTGCAACATGTATATCACTGTACACTACCATTCTATGGGGCACATGGCCCAATAATGATGATCAACACTATCCAAACATTTTCCGGGTAAATCAGCACCATCCAAACATTTCTCGGGAAAATCAGCACCATCCAAACATTTCCCATGTAAACCAGCACTGTACCATCTAGCACAAGTTGGACGGTGTGGATGAAATACATCAGGTTGGGTGTCCACCATGGAGATATAACATGACATCATGGTGGGGCCCACACGTGACATCAAGGCCGCACAACTAGCCGAATAGCTAGGTATTCGATACCCGGCCAATCCACATCCCATAATCCCATGGATTGGATAGTGCAGATAGAATACATCATTACAAGGTGGGCCCCACACACTACCATGGTGGGGTCCACGTCCCACAAATGGATGACAAGGATGTAACATATACCTCAAAGGGGACCCATAAAACTTGCTGTCATTGCAAATAGCAGCAACATCCCATTACAATCAAATGGCGATTCCCACAAGAGCAGTGAGCTTCCGTTTCACTTTGACTGGATTTCTGATAGAGTATGTGTCGAACCAAGCCACTGCGCGTACGACTCAACTTCCTGCGACCAAGAATGATATGACCCGAACAACAGCTCGGGTTGTGTCTGCTTCGCCCCAATCGATGGACGACGATAATGGCTGGACTGTCGTGGTGTCCCACAAGACGAGGGTGCGAAATGCAAGAAATTCTCGGATGAATCTAACTTCGCCAAAGTTTAGAGGGCCAGTTACTCGCAATACAGTTAGGAAGTATCCCGAACTTGCTCCTCCCAAGATATACCCCTGTCAGATGGTTCCACAGTTGGCCTCGCGCGACTTTCCATCTTTAGTCACCCCGAGGACCAGATGGATGAAAGAACAGAAAGGCAAAGCTGTAATGGCAAGTTCACCGGTATCCGCATCCCCACATATAAATTCGCCGACGTCTGCACCACCCCAATCGATCAATAGCACTAGAAGCGTGACAAGGTCGAATGGGATTCCATCTTCCCCTCTCTTCATGAGTCCTGTTACGTCACCATACTCTCGCCTCACTCCAGCTATAGTCTTGTCTAAGAGTGGGGAAGTCGCAGTACACGTGACTGAGACAAACCAGAACAATATGCCAACCACGGATGGAAGAGTACTGATGGAAGAATACGGACACCTTAGGGAGGCCCTGACAGCCCTTGCACACAACATAGCTCAGATGGTACCCCCACCAATGATGGGCACGACGAATGGACAGGGAAACTAACCTGAAGGCTCTCATCCGCCAGGGGTAGGATCGCGAGGATCTATCCCAGCCACGAGAACCATAACACAAGACGATATAAGACAAGTCGTCCAAGAAGCAGTGAGAGTAGAGAGGGAACGTGAAAGTATCGACTGCTTCCGATACCGAACACCATTCCCGAGAGAGGTAGAGGATGTCCCGTTCCTGGCCAACTTCAAACATCCAGATTTTCAAAAGTTTAATGGAGAAGGATCACCGGAAGAGCATCTGATGCACTTCATTACCAACATGGGAAATTTCTCCACGATTCCGTAGTATTTCCTGAGGTTGTTCGGATCATCACTAAAGCACAAAGCATTTCAGTGGTATTCTAACTTGGCACCGGGGTCGATAAGAACTTGGGAGAAAATGCAGGACGCCTTTATGTCGAACTTCTTCTCATCAAAACATGATGCTAGTATTACAGAATTGGCCTCCATACGGTAGAGAGAAGGAGAACCAGTTGCGAAGTTCATAGATTGATGGAAAATATTGGGAGCCTCGTGTAGACAGCTACCAGTGGAAAAGGAACAGGTCAGAATGTGTTTGAATTCTATGGAAACGGGAATCACGTTTGGATTGACCAGTGCTGATATTAGGATGTTTGGTGATCTATCTACTAAAGCCCATGCTTTGGAATTAATGACTCGTAAGATGCCAGCATTTCACCATAAGATAGCCAGAAAGGCGTCCGAACGGATGAATGTGAACACTGTTGATCGTGATAGTAAGTGATAGTAAGAGTAAAAATACAAGGGATTCAAGGGAAAGGAGGTCAGAACGAAAAGAAGGATGAAGTCAGTCAAGGAATAGATATAATGGGAAAAGACCTCGAATGCTCAATTCCCATGAATGGTTCGATTTCGATAAAGAAGATGTCGTCCCTATGATGAAATAACTGCTAAAAGACGAAACGATAGAATTACCAGAACCCAAGCTTCTTGAAGACGTGACAAAGACTAGAGAAAGAGATTTTTTCCGTTACCATCGCTTAGTAGGACATCCAACAGAGAATTGTTATACATTGAAATGTATAATACAACGACTGATAGACAAGATAGTGACCGGCGAGAGGAAAGAAAAGAGCACGGGGGTTGCAGTAAACATGCTCACAGCCCGGGAAGGGGCCCAAAAGGCAAGGAAAAAGGAAGATCGAAAGGAGACAAAGAAGGTAACAATAATTACTTTACGATCGGGAAAGAAGACGACAAGCCCTGTGAAGCAGAAAGTAGAGGTCGTGAGAAAAGAAGCTGCTGAAAGACAGATCAGTGGTGATAGAAATGAGGAGAGAGGTGAAACAACAAGGGTAAATTACGATGTGGTCAATCATTTGAAGGGTATACCGGCGCGATTAAGCATCTATGATGCGCTCAAGTTGTCGGAAGAATTTCGACAGAGTTTGGTCCAAGCACTGTTGACCATGCTGTTAGAAAAACTTTGCTAACAGAAATGAGATACGAAGAGCATGACAAACAAGCAAATAGCCTGCCAGTCATCTCATTCTCCGATGAGGATTTGATCTGTGAAATGGAGCATAACAAGCCATTAATGATAGAAGGCCATATTGGTGAGAAGAAGGTCAAACAGATCATGATAGATAACAGATTTGCAGTGAATCTCTTACCACTTTCGATGTTATGTAAGTTGGGCTATCACTGCTCCGATCTGTGCCCTAGAGGAATGATGATACAAGTCTTTAATCAAGACGGGCAACGGGCACTTGAAAAGATTACAATGATATTAGAAATAGGAGAATTAATTACCGATGTTGTATGCCACGTTATAAATGTCATGACAAAGTACAACCTTCTCCTGGGAAGGCCATGGATACATCAGTACAACATCATACCTTCCACTTTCATCAATGCTTCAAATATTGTAAGGACGGGTGACAATATAAAGTAATTGCTGATGCGAGGCCATACACGGAAGCAGATTCTTTCTTTGCAGACGCCAGTTACTATAAGGGATTCTCCGAAGAAGCGGGAAATAATAAAGAGAATATAGCGTTGAAAGACGTTCAAGCAAATGATGCCAGGAGAGAATGGGCTGAATCCTCCAAGACTACAGACCTAAAGAAGAAATTCTATTTTGTACCAAAATGTTTGAGGCAACCAGGACAGCCGCTGCTAAATTTTTTGTCACCAGAGTAATTAAAATTTTCCAGTCTAATTATACAGTACCGCTGCCTAGCATTGAAAGGTGTAAGCCGTTCCCAATATCCCCGGGAAGGTTTCAAGTCAAGGCCAGTCCAAGACACCCCGAGTTGATAGAATTCTACACCGCAGCAGAAGCAAGGGTAAAAGAGGAAGTTGAAAATAATGTACACTGCGGTAAGTTGACTCCTGAAAGTCTAGAAAGATACAGCTCGGTAAGCAACAAAATCATGAGAAGCATGGGTTTTGACTACGAAGAACCCATGGGACTAAATCATGGGAAGGGCATTCAGATCCCTCTTGGGGTTGATCAGGAAAAGCGAAGAAAATTCCAAGGAATGGGGGCAGAATCGTCGGTAAATATGATTATGACAGTGTAAGCATCGGAAGAAGATTCTGAGATGGTCAAATATCCTGAAGCAGCTCCGAAGAAGATGGAAGACAGGGGGCAGCCAACGATAGAAAGTTTACGAAAGATAAACTTGGGTACAGAAGAAGATCCCCGGAATACATTTGTTAGTAGCGGTCTCTCTGAACAAGAATCTGAGAAATATTTCCAGTTGCTTAAAGAAAATAAAGATGTCTTTGCCAGGACGTATGCCGAGATGCTAGGTTTAGAACCTTTTGTAGCGATGCACCGATTAAATGTTTCCAAGGAGAAAAGGCCGGTTAAGCAGGCACAAAGGTGATTTCACCCGGACTTAATCCCATTGATCGAGGAAGAAGTCAGCAAGATGATTAAAGTGGGGTTCATCAGAGAAGTCAAGTATCCCAGGTGGATATCAAACATTGTCCCCGTGAAAAAGAAAAATGGACAAGTCAGAGTGTGCATTGACTTCAGAGATTTGAACGAGGCTTGTCCAAAAGAAGATTTTCCTCCCCCTATAATAGAGTTGCTGATTGATAGCACAACTCAGTATGCTGTTATGTCCTTTATGAACGGCTACACAGGATATAATTAGATTAGAATGGCACCTGAAGATGAAGAAGCGACGACATTTAGAACGCCGCTTGGAATCTATTTATATAAAGTCATGCCGTTCGGCCTCAAAAATGCCGGGGCAACCTATCAAAGAGCAATGCAAAATATTTTCCAAGACATGATGCACAAACATGTTGAGTGTTACGTCGATGACTTGGTGGTCAGATCAGGGGACCATCAGGAGCATCGTGAACATTTGGCATCAATTTTCCATCGATTAAGAAAGAAGCAATTGAAGATGAATCCAGCCAAATGCGCTTTTGGGGCATCCTCAGGAAAATTTCTTGGTTTTGTCATACGGCACAGGGGCATCAAAATCGATCCTGAGAAAATCAAAGCCATTCAAAATATGCCACCGCTGACAACGATAAAAAAATTGAAAAGTTTGCAAGGAAAATTGGCATATATCTGTCATTTCATCTCAAACCTATCAGGAAGATGACAGTTGTTCTCTCATTTGATGAAGAAAGATGCATAGTTTGTATGGGACCAAGCTTGTCAGAATGCATTTGACTCGATAAAGGAATTGTTGAAGCAACCACCAGTACTCACAGCTCCGATAAGAGGGAAGCTGCTTATTTTATACATATCCGCAGCGGAGAACTCCTTAGGTGCTTTGTTGGCTCAAGTAAATGAAGCCGGGAAAGAGGTTGCTCTCTATTATTGTAACGCCCGCGAAAAATCCATACTTGGGCTCGAGTACAAACTCGACCCGAAATTGCGTAGAATTAATTCTCTTAGAAAATATGACTAAGTTAGCCAGCGCAACGCTGGAGTAGCTGGGAAATAGTCCCTGATCATTTTAAATACGTTCTACAAGACCCAAATCGAGTAGAACCAACGACTCTATAATACTCTATAACCTCGGACCAAACTCTAAGCAGGTTTGTTCTCTGGACCATTTTGAATCTTTGTATTGGATCTAGACCGCGCGTCGAAAGTCCGATACCTCCTATCTTAGACTGTTGGAACCATCTAGCTGGACTTGACACTCATTTCGAAAATCAAGTCAAACCGATAATCACAGGCTATTTCATTGAGCCCGGACCGAAGAGAGTGCGAATAGGGACAGAATTGGAATTTTAAATTCAAATCTGGCACACGACTTGACACGTCAGTATCAAGCATTCTGACTGTCAGAATTTAGCCAAATTACACCCTTGGATCAGGAGAAATTTCTATTTTATATCATGAGACTTTCAGCCCTGATCTTCGTGCGGTGACCGCTAAACTGAAACTGGTCCACCACGTGCGATCTGCGAATCCTGCCGGATTGAAAACTTAATACGTGCTAGATCTGGTACGCATGAGCTTAAGTCCGATCGCATTCGACCAGGGGACCAACAGAAAGCATCTTTTGGACCGAAACAGCCCCGAATTGGATATGCACCAAGTAAACTTCGTTCCAGAGCCTGTTTTCGGCATTTTTAAGCTTATAAAAGGGGTTGAAACCCTCACTTCTCTCTCCCATCCGAAATTGCAAAAACCCTAGATTTGGGAGAGAGAAAAGGTGAGAGTTTGAGAGAGAGAGTAGAAGGGATTTTTCCCGCCTTCGTGTCGCTTGTTGCACGTGCTTCAGCAGCTCATCCCAATCACCTGACTGGTGATTTCTCCACTTTTTCAGGTATGAAACAACCCTAGAGGTTGTTGATTTAGGGTTTACTAGGATTCATGGCGTGTTAGCTAACGTACTTCATAAAACAGGTTCTCTTATTGCCGTAGACGAAGCGTATACGCTCCGTTCGAAATCACAAGTCTATAAGACACTAGGTGAGGATTTTATACGCTTTGATTGATGGTTTCTAATGCTTTCAATGTCATTTAATAGTAGATTATTCACGGCATTTCCGTTTGACATGTACAACATGCTATCCGTTTCCTGTTTCGTAAATGAACGAAGAATATGAGATTTAGGGCATTTTAGTCATTTGTAGGAAGTACAATTTACATTCATATTTTGCTGATGTGATTGACATGGTTTGTTGTCGCATTAGGAAGTTAGGAATACGTGCATAATTAGTTTGGCGAAGAGATTCGCCTAATTGCGCACTTCGGGTCGACATAGTATATGTAGACTTAAGTGTGTAGTGTATGTGTTTGTATAAATGCTTGTATTAGTATGTATTGAATTAAATGATGTTATGAAGTAGTTAGAGATTGATTTCTCAATTAATATGCTGACCAAAATGATTTCCTACATGTTGACTATATGCATGATTTCATTACATGCATGAAATATATGTGCTTGAAGATTTACTTAAGTTGAATGTTATAACATGTGTTAACATGCTCACATGATGGTATTTCAATTCCAATACTATTACATAAATTGCTGATGTGATTCCATAATTGTTTGGAACTAGACTTAATCCAGGCAGTCGGTAACCGAGCGAATTCGTGGCTGGCTGGTCTTGGCTACGAACGACGCGTCGATAAACGCGAGCCGTGTTTGGAGTTGGCGGCAGTGGTTAGGCCACGCGAAGTGTTTTACGCACTTCATGTCGTTCGACTTGAGATGCGATCGCACTAGTCGAGCCCATCAAGTAACCCGACTGGCCGATGTATGTTCACCCTATATGAGTCATAACTGCTTGAACCTAGGGTACTGAACTTACCATTGTAAACCCTTTTAACCATGGTACCTTGATCCACGAAGACTCATGAGCCAGGCATGGTGGTATGGGACACCGTGGTCGAGCTGTCGGCCTACGCTGGGGCCACAAACCTCCCCGTAGTGACCAGTGAGCACCTAATCTCGTGAGCAGATTATGGTGGTATGAGACACTATATTCTAGCTGTCGGCCTACACTGATCAGGCGACGAGTCCTTTGTAGTGACCGCGAGCGTATTTTGAGTCTACGGGAGGTGACGACCCTTCAGTAGCAGTAGAGTACAGTAGGCCTGTATTGATAAGGTGATGGGGGAGCAGTGCAACGAGTGCCAGCAACAGCCCTGACAGCCCTTGCAGCGACCTACAAAATATACATCGTATGAGATTACTAGGAGTGACGACCCTAGACAGGATATGTGTTGGGATTGATACAAGGGAAGTACCTTAGTTTCCCAATCCTGCTATTTGAACGGACTAGTAACAACTCAGAAATTATATCACCATAGCATTGCATGTGCCTGGAAGATGTGGAACACTCTAGGGAGTGTGGCATGCCGCGGTCGTAAGATGTTGCCGTATGAGGGAGATCGTCGGTGACTGCTTACATCACGTCATGTCATCTTGCATTAACAACAGTATTAGGACTGTCTGATTTACTGCTTTACTATTATCGCATGATTGATTTGTGAACATGCTAATCTTTGCTCTATGATTCCACTGAGTTGATCACTCATTCCCACGTTATGGGATGGTGTTTGCAACACCCACCAGACCCTGTTGTAGATGCAGGTGAGGCTAAGATCCAGGAGGTAGAGCCAGACTTCGACGAGGACTAGGACGAGTTCTCGTACATGCAGTATCATGATGGCTTTGTGTAGGCGACCTGGGTTGATGGGACTTCAGTGGGACTATTTTAAACATTTTGATTTTGTTCATGTATATGTATATGAGACTCAGAGATGTATTCATACTTTAGAGACAGATGAGATCTACTTTGTTTTTCCATATAGTGATATATATATTGTTTAGTCTTCCGCTTGCTTTTATCACTGGATCTGAAGTATGAATTGCAGTTTTTATATACTTTTACTCATGTGAATGCTTTAAATTAGAAAACATTGAATCATAATTATTTTTTTTGCATAAGTGACGGTCTGGAACTCGGGAGTTGAGTTTATACACGACCCCCGATTTTAGGGTGTTACAAGTTGGTATCAGAGCATGAATAAAAGTATACTGGGCCTGGGTTATGGTCTCGCGACGTACGCTGTCGCTTTCCTTTGACTTAGGTGGGTGCTAGAAGGGTCTAGAAACACTTCTAGAATCGCAGATTCGCCGATAGGCGAAGTCTATTTGAATCGATCGCATGATCGAGTCTGTAACGCATCTCGGGTCGCGTAAAGCAACCTGGATAGCTCCTAGGTTATCGGTGAGTGGGTTGAGATGTTCTGTGAACGATTCTAAACCCGTAAAAGTGAATCCTTGGGCCGTGGGATGACCACGACCCCTGTATTCAATCGTCAGGGCTTAAAAACCCCATTTCACCAAAAATCTTCAAAATTCTTCCGCTCACCACTCCAATCTTCATTTATTTCTTATCCATTTCATATTAGGCATCAAACATGATGTGAAAATAACATAAAATAATATTTTTACCAAATTTTACAGTGAATAGTAAAATTTCATGAAAAATGGCCATAAGGCCATTCTAAATTCACTTTCTTTAGTAAATAAGGGTTTAGATAGATGTAATAGATCCTTCTACCCTAAAATCATATGCTGCATGATAGAGTTTTATATTCAATATTGTGGATTGGTCCCAGAAAGCCCTGAACACATGTTTGGGCCTATATAGGTCAAAATAGAATGAACCAGGGTGTGGACCGTACATATCTGGGGTCCTTGGACCATGGGGGACCAAACCCATCTGGTTCCACCAGCCAAATGCATCACCGGTCGGCGATGCCATCGCCGATCCGGCGATGCATTGCCGTACAGGTGGGCCCACTTGAAGTGAAATTCGGGCGCACGCCCTTAAATGCCATGTACACACCCCCCATATGTGTCCCGTCCAAAGAAAACCCCTAAAAAGTGCATCTCCTTCACAAAAAGCCCTCCCCATAGCCCTATTTGCATTTTCCAGCAACGATCTCCAAATTTTGTGATTCCAAACCACCCCTAGATCCATTCTTGGCCAAAAACGACCACCATCCATCATTTCCTTAGAGTTAGCAGCCCTTCCTCTTGAAGATTTCATCATTTGGAGCTCCAAAAACCCCCAAATCGAGCTGAAATCATGAGGTGCTCCATTCCACTTTTCTATTTTCATTTCTCCTTAAAAATACATCCCTGAAAATCTTGAAGCATCCCTCTACAACGCCTAGATCTCCCTTTTCCAGTTTGGACAGCCACTTCTTTGCATTTTCTTCATTTTTCATGGATTTCGTGGAAGCCATTTTAGGCCTTTTATCACTCTCCTCCATCTTATCTTTGATGGGTAAAAGGAAGACCGCAGTAGACGAGGCTGGGCCAAGTCGCCCTGCTCAATCGAGAAGATCGCGGGGTGGTGCCACAAGTTTAAGCGCCGCCACGGGTCCAGCTACAGCCCGAGAGTGCCGTACAAAGCGGGATTTGGATCCCCATGCTCACCTTGGGTGAGTGATTCTATCAGAGATGCCTCATGGTCAATACACTGATCGCAAAGTGTTGTTTGAGGCGGACGTGGAAGGGCGACTGTTCGGTGAATTTTTATTGTTCGAGCGCATTGAAGCTGCGCATTAGGGTCCGATCTTTGAAGCTCGCGCTCATGCTAATGTGAGCACCATTCATGCCTTCTACGCTAGTATCCAGAATCCTACCTTGGAGCCATTGCAGTTCAAAATCCCTTTTGGTAGAGATCGGATGGCTACGATTGATGTGCCACTGATTGCACGACTTCTGAACGTGCCTCTTGGTGATGTTCATCCTAGTGAAAAGAATCTGAGGAGTAGGCATGAATGAGATCGCCGCACCAGGTTTCTGTGCGGTAAGTTGGTTCCATGGCAGCCTAATAATAGCCTCAAAGTGACGTATATGTCTGATGATTTGTGCCTGCTGCACCATATCTGCACGTTCAATATTTATCCCAGGTCGACAAATCGCATTGAATGTACACGCCTTATGGTCGATTTCTTGTATATGGTGGCCTAGGGAGAGAACGTATGTATGGCCACTTTCATCTTACAACAGATAATCCTCATAGCCAAGTCAAGAAGAACATCCGAATCGCTTCCTTTTGGCCGACTGATTTGCAAGATTGCGCTTGAGTTTGCTTACAGACTTGGGCCGAAATTGCTAGTTTCGATTCATACCATTGATGAGTCGACTATGGTCAAGATGAAGATTAGGTCGCAGTATCGTGAAAATCAGCTTGAGGAGGATAGCGAGGATGACTTTGATGATGAGGAAGATCAAAGTGAAGAAGAACCTGGAGCAGAAGTTCAGGAAGAAGTCCAGGAAGAGGCAGAAGAGGAGGCTCAGGATATAGATGAGAGCCCTCCTCCTTCTGCGCAGGCTATTAGCGATGATCACATTGCTCGGATCGAGGAGAGTCAGATCGCCTTGAGAAGGGAAGTTCAAGAACTTCGCGCTGAAGTCGAGGATGCCAAGGCCGTTACGAAGAAGAAATTCGACAAGGTGACTCGCACCTTAAAGGCGATCCTGTGTTGTTTGCAGGATAAGGGTGCTCCTCCTCCATCACCTGACTCAGACTAGCGACGCGACCTTGATGTTATTATCAGTAGTTAGTCATTTTCTGCTTTTGTTGTGCAAGCTTGTTAGGGCTAGTGCTTTGCTTATGTTGCTGTTGTAATTTTAACTGTCTTAGTTCCCATGTATTTCTTGTCATGATGCTTGTAAGGATATATCCCTTGTATTGTGACAATTTTGCTTAAATGAAATGCATGGAATGCCTTTGACTCCTTGTGTGAATGATTGCGGTGTATTTTTACTTTTGACACTGACAAGGTTGCTCCCTATTTTGAATATAGGGAATGCCGCCTAAGGCTACGCGGAGCACGGTTCGGCTTGCATTAAGTGAGTATATGGATCAGACTCCTTCGCAGTCTGACACTCATGCGGACCCTGCTGTGGGCCCGATTCCTGAGACAGCTCGTGTGTCTCAGCCTGCTGCTAGTCCTACAGTTGGACCACCGCCGTTCACACCATCAGTCAGAGAGCCTTATCGTGCATCTACTTCGACACAGCACCCGCCACAGCCTGCTCCGCCTCCTGATAGATTTGAGCAGATGTTGGCTATGATGCAGCAGCAGCAGCATCTTCTGACTACCATTGTGGGAACATTACCCAGGGTGGGGGTGTGACTCCACCTGCACCACCTGCGCATCCAGCTGAGGATGCTTATACATACACCCAGGATGAGGGCATGGCTCATCCTGCGCCACCTGCTTACCCTGCGGGGAATGCCGCAGATACACGGGGCCTATTAGAGCGATTTCAGTGCTTACGGCCTCCCACATTTATGGGTTCTCACAAACCCGAGGAGGCTGAGTACTGGCTCGACCGTGTGTCGAAGATATTACGGATGCTTCATTGCACAGAGGCCAAGCACGTAGAGCTGGCTACATTCCTGTTTGAGAGAGAGGCCAGCCTGTGGTGGGATAGCGTATTGCGGACCGTTGCCGCCGACTTTATATGAACTTGGGCAGCGTTTGAGTTCCGCTTTCACGAGAAGTATTACCCCCAGACGTACAGACATGACAGGGAGAATGAGTTTCTCCACCTCAGACAGGCAGCCATGACAGTTACGGAGTATGAGCATCCGTTTACGGAGTTGGGCAGATATGTCCCGACTATTTTGGCTGATGAGCAGATGCGCATATGGTACTTTTTGGAGGGTTTGCGACCGGACATTCGGTCGAAGATGTGCTGTGTGACCATTCCTTCATATGCGGAGTTGATTCACATGTCTATGCGGTCAGAGCAGGATGTAGATCGACTTGCGCGATCTCATGGCCCTGTTGCTTCTACGCCACGACCAGACATGCAGGACAGGCCCTTCGCGGGCAAGAGGCCTCGCGTCGACCCTCCTACTAGGGCTACAGTGCCTGTACCACCGTTTCGGTGCCCTGATTTGACGTGCACATACTGTGGGAGGACAGGCCACTTGGCGCAGGGTTGTTTTTCTCGGATACAGGATAGTGGGTTCTCACCGCCGCAGAAGATGGACCGTACACGTTCACAGGCAATATCAGCACCGCCTATACGATTAGCTCCTACGCACCCTTCTTTCAGACCTCCGGTATCGCAGATCAGACAGCCTCCACGACCCATGACACAGCGGCCGAACCAGCCACAGCAGGCTCGGGTTTATGCACTGATAGCTGAGGCAGCTGCGACACCGACTTTTCAGCATTCGGCCTTCGAGGTCACATCCCATATTGGAGGTACTCCTGTTCTTGTGATGGTGGACACTGGTTCCACGATTTCTTTGATATCACGTGCTGTAGTCAGGCATCTTGGGTTACAGACTATCACTATGGATAGCGTGCGAGTCTTTGTAGCTCATGGGGATTATTCGTATGTTACCCAGATGTGTGAGGATTGTTTTGTTGATCTGGGAGGCAAGACGATGGCTCTTGATCTTGTCGTCGATCCCTCGCTCGTTTATCTCGACGTCATTCTTGGCATGGACTAGTTGACTGCTGGGAGGGCCGAGATTGACTGTGAGGCTCGTATGGTGACGGTGTACGAGCCTGAGAGCACGGCTTTCACATTTTCAGTGCGGGTAAATCTCCCTTTCTGCATACTTAGTTACGCCACTTTATTGCGCGACGCTGGTGCCCAGATACTTGAGCATACGCCAGTCGTTTCCGAGTTCGGGGATCTGTTTAGGAAGATCCCTGGTTTGCCGCCCCGACGAGAGATCGATTTCACTATCGATCTGGTTCCTGGTTCTACGCCCGTCTCACTGCCGACGTATCGCGTGGCACCATGTGAGATGGAGGAGTTGAGGACGCAGATTGATGGTCTGCTAGAGCTTGGCCTTATACGGCCTAGTGTGTCTCCTTGGGGAGCACCGGTCCTATTCGTGAGGAAGAAAGATGGTTCAATGCGATTATGTATTGATTATCGCAGGCTGAACCAGGTCACGGTGAAGAATAAGTACCCTTTACCCAGGATCGATGACTTGTTTGATCAGTTGAGAGGAGCGCAGTACTTCTTGAAGATTGATCTTCAGTCAGGATATCATCAGTTGCGCGTCAGGGATGAGGACGTGAAGAAGACAGCATTCAAGACCAGTTTTGGCCACTACGAGTTCCTCGTGATGTCGTTCGGTCTCACGAACGCACCAGCCGTGTTCATGGATCTGATGAATCGGGTATTTCGACCTTTCCCCTATTGATTCGTCGTTGTATTCATTGACGACATTTTAGTGTACTCCAGGAGTCGAGAGGAGCATGAGGAGCACTTACGTTTGGTCCTGGATACGCTCAGACAGCATCAATTGTTCGCACAGTACAAGAAGTGCGACTTCTGGAAGCAGGAGGTGAAGTTTCTGGGACACGTGGTGTCCAAAGATGGCATGGTAGTTGACCTGTCTAAGGTAGCTGCGGTGCAGGACTGGGAGCAGCCTGGTTCTGTCACTGAGGTGAGGAGTTTCTTGGGTCTCGCTGGCTACTATCGGGCTTCATACAGGACTTCTCGAAGATCGCGAGACCCTTATCTCAGTTGACACGGAAGGACGTGAAGTTTGCCTGGAACGATCATGCGGAGTCAGCTTTTCAGGAGCTGAAGGACAGACTTACGTCCGCCCCTGTGCTAGTATTGTCAGAGCAAGGGGTTAGATACACTATATACACTGACGCGTCTAGTGTTGGTCTGGGTTGTGTCCTTATGCAGAGGGACAGGGTAATTTCGTATGCCTCGAGATAATTAAGGAAGCACGAGGAGAATTACCCTACACACGACCTAGAGTTGGCAGCCGTTATATTCGTACTGAGACTCTGGAGACATTACCTCTACGGAGAAGAGTTTAAGCTCTTTTACGACCACAAGAGCCTCAAGTACATATTCACGCAGCGAGACTTGAATATGAGGCAGCGGTGATGGATGGAGACGTTGAAGGACTTCAAGTTTGAAGTCTCTTACCATCCTGGGAAGGCGAACCTTGTGGCTGATGCGTTGAGCCGCAAGAAGGCGATAGAGTTTGCGGCTCCGCTGATGGTTGCTGAGTGGGATATGGTTGAGTTTTTGCGAGACTTCGAGTAGAAACTCACCGTAGAGGAGCCGTTTGAGTTCATCGCACATGTACAGGTGCGATCCCAGATCGATGACCGAGTCATCGAGGCGCAGAGGGACGATGCGCATCTGACTAAGCCTCGAGAGAAGGCCAGTGATGATGCAAACGCCGACTGGCGAGTTGGTATGGATGGGGGCTTACGTTATCGTGGCTACCTATGCGTCGCAGATGTCCCTGACTTGAGATGAGAGATTCTCGAGGCTGCGCATTGTACTAGACTCGCGATGCATCCAGGCAGTACGGAGATGTAACGTGACGTGAAGAGGACATATTGGTGGGAAGGTATGAAGACCCACATAGCTAAGTTCGTGTCCCGTTGTCTCATTTGTCAGCAGGTGAAGGCAGAGCATCGTTGACCACCTGGACTTTTGCAGCCTATGCCGATCGCAGAGTGGAAGTGGGATTTCATTTCCATGGACTTCATTTCTGGGTTGCTGAAGACGAGGAAGGGACATGATTCCATTTGGGTGATCATCGACCGTCTGACGAAGTCGGCACACTTCCTACCAATCAGAGTTACGAACTCTGCAGACGAGCTGGCTAGATTGTACATCAGAGAGATTGTGCGTCTGCATGGAGTTCCGCTGGAGATCGTGTTGGACAGAGACATGCGGTTCACTTCTATTTTCTGGACTCGCATTCAGGAGGCTATAGGTGTGAAGTTGAAGTTCAGTACTGCCTTCCACCCACAGACAGACGGACAGACAGAGCGGGTGAACCAGATCTTAGAGGACATGTTGTGAGCTTGCGCATTGGATTTCAAGGACATTTGGGATGATTGTCTTGCATATGCGGAGTTTGTGTACAACAACAGCTTCCAGGCGAGTATCGGCATGACACCTTATATGGCGCTGTATGGGCGACCTTGTCGCGCACCGCATTGCTGGGTAGAGGTCGGTGAGCGTAGCTTGATTGGCCCAGAGTTGGTGCAGGCGACGTCAGAGAAGATTGATATTATTCAACGCCGGCTTCTTACAGCGCAGAGCAGACAGAAGAGTTATGCCGATACGAGACGGAGGCCACTAGAGTTCACAGTTGGGGATCATGTGTTTTTGCGAGTTTCCCCTATGAAGGGAGTCCTTCGTTCGGGAATAAGGGGAAGCTGGCACCGCGATTCATTGGTCTATTCCAGATCCTCGATCGTGTAGGAGCAGTGGCTTACCGATTGGCTTTACCCACGCCTCTCGCGAGCGTTCACAACGTATTTTATGTTTCTATGCTAAAGAAGTACGTTGCTGATCCTTCCCATATCATCAGATGGGAGCAGGTGCAGTTAGGAGAGGATGTTACTTATATCCTGCGACCGACACGTATCCTAGACAGGAAGGAGCAGGTACTGCGTAGCAAGGTGATTCCCCTTGTGAAGGTATTGTGGACGCATCACTCTTAGGAGGAGGCTACCTGGGAGACAAAAGTCAAGATCAGAAAGAACTAGCACAGCTTCTCGAGGAGTACGAAAAGGTACAAATTTCGAGGATGAAATTATTTGTTAAGGGGGGTAGATTGTAACGCCCGTGAAAAATTCATACTTGGGCTCGAGTACAAACTCGACCCGAAATTGCGTAGAATTAATTCTTTTAGAAAATATGACCAAGTTAGCTAGCGCAACGCTGGAGTAGATGGGAAATAGTCCCTGATCACTTTAAATACGTTCTATAAGACCCAAATCGAGTAGAACTAACGACTTTATAATACTCTATAACCTCGGACCAAACTCTAAGCAGGTTTGTTCTCTGGACCACTTTGAATCTTTTTATTGGATCTAGACCGCGCGTTGAAAGTCCGATACCTCCTATTTTAGACCGTTAGAACCGCATAGCTGGACTTGACACTCATTTCGAAAATCAAGTCAAACCGATAATAACAGGCTATTTCATTGAGCCCGGACCGGAGAGAGTGCGAATAGGGACAGAATTGGAATTTCAAATTCAAATCTGGCACACGACTTGACGCGTCAGTATTAAGCGTTCTGACCGTCAGAATTTAGCCAGATTACACCCTCGGATCAGGAGAAATTTCTATTTTATATCATGAGACTTTCAGCCCTGATCTTCGTGCGGTGACCGCTGAACTGAAACTGGTCCGCCACGTGCGATCTGCGAACCCTGCCGGACTGAAAACTTAATACGTACTAGATCTGGTGCGCATGAGCTTAAGTCCGATCGCATTCGACCAGGGGACCACCAGAAAGCATCTTTTGGACCGAAACAGCCCCGAATTGGATATGCACTAAGTAAACTTCGTTCCGGAGCCTGTTTCCGGCGTTTTTAAGCTTATAAAAGGGGTTGAAACCCTCAGTCCTCTCTCCCATCCGAAATTGCAAAAACCCTAGATTTGGGAGAGAGAAAAGGTGAGAGTTTGAGAGAGAGAGTAGAAGGGATTTTTCCCGCCTTCGTGTCGCTTGTTGCACGTGCTTCAGTAGCTCATCCTAATCACCTGGCCGGTGATTTCTCTACTTTTTCAGATATGAAACAACCGTAGAAGTTGCTGATTTAGGGTTTACTAGGATTCATGACATGTTAGCTAACGTACTTCGTAAAACAGGTTCTCTTACTGCCGTAGACGAAGCGTATACGCTTCGTTCGAAATCACGAGTCTATAAGACACTAGGTGAGGATTTTATACGCTTTGATTGACGGTTTCCAATGCTTTCAATGTCGTTTAATAGTAGATTATTGACGGCATTGCCGTTTGACATGTACAACATGCTATCCGTTTCCTGTTTCGTAAATTAACGAAGAATATGAGATTTAGGGCATTTTAGTCATTTATTGGAAGTACAGTTTACATTCATATTTTGCTGATGTGATTGACATGGTTTGTTGTTGCATTAGGAAGTTGGGAATACGTGCATAATTAGTTTGGCGAAGAGATTTGCCTAATTGCGCACTTCGGGTCGACATAGTATATGTAGACTTAAGTGTGTAGTGTATGTGTTTGTATAAATGCTTGTATTAGTATGTATTGAATTAAATGTTGTTATGAAGTAGTTAGAGATTGATTTCTCAATTAATATGCTGACCTAAATGATTTCCTACATGTTGACTATATGCATGATTTCATTACATGCATGAAATATATGTGCTTGAAGATTTGCTTAAGTTGAATGTTATAACATGTGTTAACATGATCACATGATGGTATTTCAATTCCAATACTATATAAATTGCTGATGTGATTCCATAATTGTTTGGAACTAGACTTAGTCCAGGCAGTTGGTAACCGAGCGAATTCGTGGCTGGCTGGTCTTGGCCATGAACGACGCGTCGATAAACGCAAGCCGTGTTTGGAGTTGGCGGCAGTGGTTAGGCCACGCGAAGTGTTTTACGCACTTCATGTCGTTCGACTTGAGATGCGATCGCACTAGTCGAGCCCGTCAAGTAACCCGACTAGCCGATGTATGTTCACCCTGTATGAGTCATAACTGCTTGAACCTAGGGTACTGAACTTACCCTTGTAAACCCTGTTAACCATGGTACCTTGATCCACGAAGACTCATGAGCCGAGCATGGTGGTATGGGACACCGTGGTCGAGCTGTCGGCCTACGATGGGGCCACAAACCTCCCCGTAGTAACCAGTGAGCACCTAATCTCGTGAGAAAATTATGGTGGTATGGGACACTATATTCTAGCTGTCGGCCTACACTGATCAGGCGACGAGTCCTTTGTAGTGACCGCGAGCGTATTTTGAGTCTACGGGAGGCGACGACCCTTCAGTAGCAGTAGAGTACAGTAGGCCTGTATTGATAAGGTGATGGGGGAGCGGTGCAACGAGTGCGAGCAACAGCCCTGGCAGCCCTTGCAACGACCTACAAAATATATATCGTATGAGATTACTAGGAGTGACGACCCTAGACAGGATCTGTGTTGGGATTGATACAAGGGAAGTACCTTAGTTTCTCAATCCTGCTGTTTGAACGGACTAATAACAACTCGGAAATCATATCACCATAGCATTGCATGTGCTTGGAAGATGTGGAGTACTCTAGGGAGTGTGGCATGCCGCGGTTGTAAGATGTTGCCGTATGAGGGAGATCGTCGGTGAGGGCATACATCACGTCATGTCATCTTGCATTAACAACATTATTAGGACTGTCTGATTTACTGCTTTACTATTATCGCATGATTGATTTGTGAACATGCTAATCTTTTCTCTATGATTCCACTGAGTTGATCACTCATTCCCACGCTACGGGATGGTGTTTGCAACACCCACCAGACCCTGTTGTAGATGCAGGTGAGGCTGAGATCCAGGAGGCAGAGCCAGACTTCGACGAGGACCAGGACGAGTTCTCGTACATGCAGTATCATGATGGCTTTGCGTAGGCGACCTGGGTTGATGGGACTTCAGTGGGACTATTTTGAACATTTTGATTTTGTTCATGTATATGTATTTTAGACTCAGAGATGTATTCATACTTTAGAGACAGATGAGATCTACTTTGTTTTTCCATACAGTGATATATATATTGTTTAGTCTTTCGCTTGCTTTTATCACTGGATCTGAAGTATGAATTGTAGTTTTAGTATACTTTTACTCATGTGAATGCTTTAAATCAGACAACATTGAATCATAATCATTTTTGTTGCATAAGTGACGGTCTGGAACTTGGGAGTTGAGTTTATACATGACCCCCGATTTTCAGGGTGTTACAATTATCTTAGTCGAACATTGATGGGGGTTGAATGCAATTATTCTTCGATTGAGAAGGAATGTCTAGCGCTTTTCTTCGCAGTCCAAAAACTGAGACATTATTGTCTCTCCCATGATATAACCTTGATCTCAAGAGCAGATCCAATCAAGTTTTTAATGAAAAGGCCGATGTTATTAGAAAGATTGGCCAAATGGATGTTGTTACTTTTAGAATACACTATTACTTATGAACCATCCAAAGCCATGAAGGGACAAGCAGTGGCGGATTTTCTCACAGCGCACCCCATTACAGAATGTGAGACTATCATTGATGATTTTCCAGATGAATGGGTTATGCTGACCGAGTCACAAAATTCATGGCAAATGTATTTCGACGGTGTCGCGCGAGTATCAGGAATGGGGGCAGGGGTGATATTCATTACTCCTCAAGGAGACTTGTTACCATACTCTTTCACCCTAGGCACTGTGTGCATGAATAATGAGGCTGAATACAGAGCCCTCATTATTGGGATGGAAATGGCTCAATAGATGGGGATAAATCTTTTGCATATCTTCGGAGATTCTAAATTGATTATAAATCAGTTGACAACAGAATTCGAGGTAAGAAAGCAGGAACTCTTACCCTATTGCAGGAAAGCACAGCAGCTGCTAGAATAGTTCGGTCACGTGGAAATCAAACACGTCCCGCGGTCTGAAAATGTAAAAACAGATGCGTTAGCTAGTTTGGCGACAGCTTTATCCTGCCCTAATCAGAGCCCTCTCCAAGTAACTATAGAAGAAAGAAGATTTTTGCCGTCTTCAGAGGTTTTTGAAGAAGTCACCGAGACACTTCCGGTGTCATGTTTAGAAATAACAATGGATGATTGGCGTCAACCTTTCATTGATTACCTCAAGTACAATATCTTGTCAGAAGATCAAGTACAGAAACAACAGATCAAGCAGCGGTCAAACAGGTTCATAATATGCAATGAAGTATTGTACAGAAAATTGTATAATGGGATGTTGTTACGTTGCTTAGATAAATAAGAAACAGATCAAATATTACGGGAAGCGCATTCTGGTGAATGTGGAGCACATCAAGCGGGCAGAAATCTATTCTACAGAATACATCGAATGGGTTATTATTGGCCCACCATGTTCAAAGATGCAATAGATTATGTGAAGCGATGTCATGAATGCCAAATTCATGGAGATGTTATAAACATTCCCCCGGAAGACTTGCACCAGTTAGTTACTTCTTGGCCCTTCTCTGCCTAGGGACTTGACGTAATCGGTCCTATAAATCCACCTTCATCCAAAGGAAAGCAGTATATTCTGGCGGCAACCGATTATTTCTCCAAATGGACTGAAGCAGTCGCTTTGCGTAATGTTAAGGAAAAGTATGTGGTTAATTTCATTCGACACACCATAATATATCGGCATGGTATTTCAAAAAAAATCATTACGGATAATGGCACTCCCTTCAAAAATAGAGGCATGGAAAAGTTATGTCAGAAATTTAGCATTCGGCATTCGTTTTCAACTCCTTACTATCCACCGGCCAAAAGATTAGCAGAGGCGTTTAATAAAATGATAGTCAAAATACTAAAAAAGACAGTGACATGAAACAAGCGCGATTGGGACGATAAATTGCAAGAAGTATTATGGGCATACAGAACTACTCATCGCACAACAACAAAAGAAACACCGTATTCACTGGTTTATGGCATTGAGGCAGTCATCCCAATTGAAATACAAGTACCATCGCTCAGGGTGGCAGTGCATCAGTCCATAACGGAGGATGAGAATGCAAAGATAAGGTTGAAAGAGTTAGACTTGCTCGATGAGAAACGTCTAGCCCCGCATCAGCAGTTGTAATTATATCAGGTAAGGACATCGGTCGCTTTTGATAAGCGGGTTAAATACCGTTCTTTCAAAAAAGGGGGACATGGTGCTTATGCTGAAAAGACCGATAGTGATCACTCATAGAACAGGGTGCAAGTTCGATCCCAAATGGGATGGGCCATATATAATAAGCGAAGTATATTCTAATGGGGCATACATGGTAGTAAACCAAGATGGACAAGGTATCAGTGTACCGGTTAATGCCCGCTTTATCAAAAATATCGTCCCTAGCGACGCTGTTGATTTTGATCCAAAATATTATCGGCATAATGATTCTGTATCAAAAGGGGGTAAGAGTGGACAAGATCATGTCTATGTATCATTGAATGAATAAAAGAAGAAATTTACGGGCATATTGAGACTATATTTTATCAGTATTGCAAAGAAAAATCGTCATCATCAAGAGAGCTCTGCAAAACTGTAACATCCCAAAAATCAGGGGTCGAGTAAAAACCCAACTCCCGAGTTCCAAAATGTTATTTATGCAACATAGATAATATTATATGCATGTTGTTAGTAAACAGGCATTAAACAAGATTGAGATTAAGCCAAAACAACATATCATACTCCAGAGACAGTTAAATTAACAAGCAGAAGAGTGTTATAGTATGTATAACATATATAAACTGTTGTATGTCTCCAGAGTGTGAACATGTTACCGGGTTATATACATATACATGTATACCTCAAAATAGAAAGAAAGAATATACATGAGTGCTCTGAAAATATAAAATGACAAGTGTCATGACATCTAATGAACCTCCCTGTAATCCCGTCGATCAGAACACGCATAGAGGAGGGATCCTCCTCATCATCATCAAGTCTGGCTCTGCCTCGTAGGCCACGCCATCATCTGCAATCACAATAGGGACTGGTGGGTGTCTGAAAACACCATCCCGTAACGTGGGAGTGAGTGATCAACTCAGTGGAATAATAGAGCAGAGATTAACATGTTATCAAATCAATCATGCGATAATAGTAAAGTAATAAATCAAACATTCCTAAATACTGTTGTTAATGCAATATGACATGACATGATGGATGCCCTCACCGACGATCTCCCTCATACGGCAGCATCTTATGCCCGCGGCATGCTTTCTTCCCACAGTGCTCCACATCTTCCAGGCACATGCAATGTGATGGTGATATGATTACCGAGTTATTATTAGTCCTTTTCATGCAGAAGGATTGGGAAACTAAGGTACCTCCCTTATATCAATCCCAACACAGATCTTTTCTAGGGTCGTCACTCCTAGTAATCTCATACGATGTTATATTTATAGGTCGCTGCAAGGGCTGTCAGGGCTGTTGCACGCACTCGTTGCTCCTCTCCCCCATCACCTTATTAATACAGGCCTAATTATCCTTAAGACTACATCAGGACTCGTCGCCCCCATGCGATGTCAGGATAAACTCAAGGTCACTACAAAGGGCTCGTCGCCTGATCAGTGTAGGCTGATAGCAAGAATATAGTGTCCCATACCACCATAAACTGCTCAGAGTAGGGTGCTCACTGGTCACTATGGGGAGGTTTGTGGCCCCAGCGTAGGCCGACAGCTCGACCACGGTGTCCCATACCACCATGCCCGGCTCATGAGTCTTTATGGATCAAGGTACCATGGTTGATAGGGTTTCCAATGGTAAGTTCAATACCCTAGGTTCAAGCAGTTATGACACATACATGGTGAACATACAATGGCCAGTCGGGTTACTTGACGGGCTCGACTAGTATGAGCGCATCTCAAGATGAACAACATGAAGTGCACGAAACACTTTGTGTGGCCTAACCACTGCCGCCAACCCAAAACACGACTCACGTTCATCGACACGTCCTTTGTGGCAAAGATAAGCCAACCACGAATTTACTCGGTTACCGACTGCCTGGACTAAGTATAGTCCTAAACATTTATGAATCCACATCAGCAATCATATAAAGGTAATGGAAATTCATTACAACAAGGTGAGCATGTTAACATATGTTATAACATACAACTTAAGTAAATCATTTAGCCCATGCATTTCTTACATATGATGAAATCATACATATAGCCAACATGAAGGAAATCATTTACATCAGCATATTATTTGAGAATTCAATCTCAAAACTATTTCACAACACCATTTAATTCAATAAATACTAATACAAACATTTATACAAACACTTAGTCTACACACTTAAGTCTACATATTGTATGTCGACTCAAAGTGCGCATTTGGGCGAATCTCTTCGCCAAACTAATTATGCACGCATTCCTAATATCCTAAGGTGATAAAAACCATGTCAACCATTTTAGAAAATTATGGACGTATACAGTATTTCCTACAAATGACTAAAATGCCCTAAATCTCATATTTTTCGTCTGCTTACGAAACAGAAAACGGATAGCATGTTGTACATGTCAAACGGCGTTACCGTCGATAATCTACTATTAAACGACATTGAAAGCGTTGAAAACAGCCAATCAAAGTGTCTAAAATCTGCTCCTTTTACTGTAGGAGTGTATCGTTTCGAACGGAACGTATACGCTTCGTCTACGGCGAACAGGCGACCTAATACACAAGCTACATAAGCTATATCGTTAATGGAACTGACGGAATGCTAAATCAGCAAATGGTTAGGTCTTTCCTTACCTAGAAATGTGGCGGAATCACCGGGAAAGTGATTGGAGTGCGTCGCTTAAGCACGTGCAGCAGGTAGTGCAAGCAGCAGGAAAAGCTCTCCCACTCTCTCTCACAATCTCTCACTTTTTCTCTCACACCAGCTAGGGTTTCTAGCAAATTCGGATGGGTGAGAGAAGTGAGGGTTTAAACCCCTTTTATAACCTAAAACCTTCCCAAATTAGGCTTGGGAATAATGTTTACTTGAGGGGTAACCAAATCGGGGTTGTTTCGGTCCAAAAGAGCATTTCTGGAGGTCCTCTGGCCAAACGCGGTTGGACTTAAGCTCATGCATACTGGATCTAGCACACATCTAGTTTTCAGTCCGGCAGAGTTCGAAGATCGCACGTGGCTGTCCGATTTCAGTTCAGCGATCATCGCACTTAGATCAGGTATACAAGTCTCATGATATGAAAGAGAAATTTTTTCTGATCCGAGGGTGTAATTTCGCTGAATTTTGACGGTCAGAACGCTTAATAATAACGCGTCAAGTCACGTGCCAAATTTGAATTAAAATTTCCAAATCTAACCCTATTCTCACTCTCTTCACTCCAGGCTCAATGAAATAGCCTCTGAACGTCGGTTGGTCTTGATTTTCGAAACGATTGTCAAGTCCAACAAGGCGGTGATAATTGTCTAAGATTGTAGGCATCGGACTTTCGACGCGTAATCTAGATCCAATATAAAGTTTCAAAGAGCTCCTAAGAGCAAACGGGTTTAGAGTTTGATCCAAGGTTTTAGAATATTATAGCATCATTGGTTCTACAAGTTTTAGGTCTTGTAGAACGTATTTAAAGCGATCAGGGACAATTTCACAGCTACTCCAGCGTAGCGCTAGCTAACTTATGCTTAGTTTCTAAAGGAATTAATCCTAAGTGATTTCTTTGGCTATGGAAATGGGGTTCTGAGCAGTTACCAATGTGTTTTGGTTGAACCATTGCCTAAGGACGTCTAACCCCAGGTTGGCAAAAATCTGGGGTGTTACAAGAACTCTGTCAAAATCGATATCATCACCAAGATGATACATTACTAACAAGCACAGATGAATATTTTTGAAGACGTTAGCAAAGGTGATGATGTATCAATTTCAATCAGAGGAGGATGTTATTCTCGTGGCGACAATGATCGCACTCAGAGATGGTTATTATTCTCATGACGACAATGATCGCACTCAGACATGGCTATTGTTCTCGCGACGACAACGATTGCGCCTATTACCCTCTATTATCTATCAAGACATTTTAAGGCAGTCTAGCTAAAATCCTTAAAAGGGTCCAAATCCTAAAGAAAAGTAAAATCCTAAAAAGAAAAGGGCTGAAAACTAAAATGATCAAGCTCTAAAAGAGCTAGGAGCTCTAAAAAAAGGATCAAGCTTGAAAGGACCAAAAGGATCAAGCTCAAGAGGGCCAGCCATGCATAAGACCTATCAAGATCGCCATTCGGGCAGCAGCGAGAAGCCAGTGGCCCTAAAAAGCCCGTGAAGGCCATCGTATGCATACCCATGCGGGCAGCTGACGGAGCCAGTGACTAAAAGTCTCCAACGGCCAGTCATGCGTAACCCTTATGCCGTCTGTACAGCTTTCCGACAGCGTCACGGGGAACGGAGGAAAGTGCCCTCCCGTGAATGGGCTCAACCTTGCAGATGAAGAAAATGAGGGCTGTCGTGCGAGTTTTAAATAGGCCAACCATGCATAAGACCCCCCAGATTTGTAGTTCAATTCTGGTATTAATTCACGAGGAAGGGTTTAAACCTACTCATTGATGGACTGGAAACCATGGATTTGGTACCAAAGGTAGCCTTGCGAGCTCTGTGAACTCTAGAGAGTTATCGCGGCCAACCCTGTGCGTAAAACCAATCGAGTTCACCGCCCCGGTAGCTTCAATGGGCCCCTCTAATGGATCGCGGTTTGTGAACTCCTTGGGCAGTGAGAAGCCTAGTGAATTCCTAAGAGTTACAGAGGTCATCACGTGAGACCCAGCTCCACTACTTAAGAGCTTAAACTGAGTATGCTCCACTACTCAAGAGCTTAAACTGTGTGACTAACTGAACTAAAATATAGTACCGCCAATTAAGACGAAGATAATTTAGGAGACCCTTATAACAATATATGTATGTATGTGTATAAAAGATACAGTATGATAGAAATGAAGTAAAAGAAAACTTATTGCACCATAACATACCAGTCAAAATGACATTTGAAATATCATAAGACACTAGTACAACTTGCAATTGTGAAAGCATGTGTAACAACAAAATACATCAAAATTATACATTTCATAGCTTTCCTGTGATACTCAATGCTGCTAAATATTGTTGTAAATTATCTTGAAGATTAACTTGAGCCGCAGCATGTTCTAATCTGGCATTTGAAATAATTCTGGCAGGATTTGGGGTATTGACCAATTTTTCCTCTAAGGAAGCAATAAATTCCTCATTTTTCACCAATTCGGATCTTTCGGGATCCACAGAATGACAGCTGCACTCTATCTTTTCTTGGACTCTTTCAATGTTTAAACTTGCTTCTGAACTTTGTCACTCTAACTGAGTGATCTCTTGCTTCAGAAGAACAATATGATCCCCGAAAGATTTCTTCTCATCGACAAAGGTTTTCAATTGCTCTTGTAATGATGATTGTTCCTGATCATGGCGAGAGATAATGGAAGAGATCTGAGAAGCTTTCTCCTTAGAATACACAAGTTGTTTCCTGTACTCCAGGATTTTAGGAGGAACAGTCACAGTTTCAGCTGATCAGGAACAATAGATTATGTGAAGCGATGTCATGAATGCCAAATTCATGGAGATGTTATACACATTCCAGTGGAAGACTTGCACCAGTCAGTTACTTCTTGGCCCTTCTCAGCCTGGGGACTTGACGTAATCGATCCTATAAATCCGCCTTCATCCAAAGGAAAGCAGTATATTCTGGCGGCAACCGATTATTTCTCCAAATGGACTGAAGCAGTCACTTTGCATAATGTCAAGGAAAAGGATGTGGTTAATTTCATTCGCCACGCCATAATATACCGGCATGGTATTCCAAAAAAAATCGTTACGGATAATGGCACTCCCTTCAAAAATAGAGGCATGGAAAAGTTATGTCAGAAATTTAGCATTCGGCATTCGTTTTCAACTCCTTACTATCCACCGGCCAAAAGATTAGCAGAGGCGTTTAATAAAATGATAGTCAAAATACTGAAAAAGACAGTGACATGAAACAAGCGCGATTGGGACGATAAATTGCAAGAAGCATTATGGGCATACAGAACTACTCATCGCACAACAACAAAAGAAACACCGTATTCACTGGTTTATGGCATTGAGGCAGTCATCCCAATTGAAATACAAGTACCATCGCTCAGGGTGGCAGTGCATTAGTCCATAACGGAGGATGAGAATGGAAAGATAAGGTTGAAAGAGTTAGACTTTCTTGATGAGAAACGTCTAGCCGCGCAGCAGCAGTTGCAATTATATCAGGCAAGGACATCAGCCGCTTTTGATAAGCGGGTTAAATACCGTTCTTTCAAAAAAGGGGGACATGATGCTTATGCTGAAAAAATTGATAGTGATCACTCATAGAACATGGGGCAAGTTCGATCCCAAATGGGATGGGCCATATATAATAAGCAAAGTATATTCCAATGGGGCATATAGGGTAGTAAACCAAGATGGACAAGGTATCAGTGTACCGGTTAATGCCGACTTTTTCAAAAGATATCGTCCCTAGCGACGCTGTTGATTTTGATCCAGAATATTATCGGCATAATGATTTTGCATCAAAAGGGGGCAAGAGTGGACAAGATCATGTCTATGTATCATTGAATGAATAAAAGAAGAAATTTACGGGCATATCGAGACTATATTTTATCAGTATTGCAAAGAAAAATTATCATCATCAAGAGAGCTCTGCTGAACTCTGTTGAAGCTGATACATTACTAACAAGCACAGATGGATATTTTTGAAGACGTTAGCAAAGGTGATGACGTATCAATTTCAGTCAGAGGAGGCTGTTATTCTCGTGGCGACAATGATCGCACTCAGAGATGGTTATGATTCTCGCGACAACAATGATCGCACTCAGAGATGGCTATTATTCTCGCGAAGATAACGATTGCACCTACTACCCTCTATTATCTATCTAGACATGTTAAGGCAGTCTAGCCAAAATCCTTAAAAGGGTCCAAATCCTAAAGAAAAGTAAAATCCTAAAAAGAAAAGAGCTGAAAACTAAAAAGATCAAGCTCTAAAAGAGCTAAGAGCTCTAAAAAAAAGGATCAAGCTTGAAAGGACCAAAAGGATCAAGCTCTAGAAGGGCCGGCCATGCATAAGACCTATCAAGATCTCCATTCGGGCAGCAGCGAGAAGCCAGTGGCCCTAAAAAGCCCGTGAAGGCCATCGTATGCATACCCATGCGGGCAGCTGATGGAGCCAGTGACTAAAAGTCTCCAATGGCCAGTCATGTGTAACCCTTATGCCGTCTGTACAGCTTTCCAATAGCGTCACGGGGAACGGAGGAAAGTGCCCTCCCTGAATGGGCTCAACCTTGCAGATGAAGAAAATGAGGGCTGCAGTGCGAGCTTTAGATAGGCCAACCATACATAAGCCCCCCAGATTTGTAGTTCAATTCCGTTATTAACTCACGAGGAAGGGTTTAAACCTACTCATTGATGGACTGAAAACCATGGATTTGGTACCAAAGGTAGCCTTGCGAGCTCTGTGAACTCTAGAGAGTTATCGCGGCCAACCCTATGCATAAAACCAATCGAGTTCACCGCCCCGGTAGCTTCAATGGGCCCCTCTAATGGATCGCGGTTTGTGAACTCCTTAGGCAGTGAGAAGCCTAGTGAATTCCTAAGAGTTACAGAGGTCATCACGTGAGACCCAGCTCCACTACTCAAGAGCTTAAACTGAGTATGCTCCACTACTCAAGAGCTTAAATTGTGTGACTAACTGAACTAAAATATAGTACCGCCAATTAAGAAGAAGATCATTTAGGAGACCCTTACTAACAATATATGTATGTGTGTGTATAAAAGATACAGTATGATAGAAATGAAGTAAAAGAAAACTTATTGCACCATAACATACCAGTCAAAATGACATTTGAAATATCATAAGACACTAGTACAACTTGCAATTGTGAAAGCATGTGTAACAGCAAAATACATCAAAATTATACATTTCATAGCTTTCCTGTGATACCTAATGCTGCTAAATATTGTTGCAAATTATCTTGAAGATTAACTTGAGCTGCAGCATGTTCCAATCTGGCATTTGAAATAATTCTGGTAGGATTTGGGGTTTCGACGAATATTTCCTCTAAGGAAGCAATAAATTCCTCATTTTTCACCAATTCGGATCTTTTGGGATCCACAGAATGACAGCTACACTCTATCTTTTCTTGGACTCTTTCAATGTTTAAACTTGCTTCTGAACTTTATCGCTCTAACTGAGTGATCTCTTGCTTCAGAAGAACAATATGATCGTCGATAGATTTCTTCTGATCGACAAAGGTTTTCAATTGCTCTTGCAAAGATGATTGTTCCTGATCATGGCGAGAGATAATGGAAGAGATCTGAGAAGCTTTCTCCTTAGAATACGTAAGTTGTTTCCTGTACTCTAGGATTTTAGGAGGAACAGTCACAGTTTCAGATGAGAACAAGGCAGTTATTGAATTATGAAATCTTAAGAGAGCATTGTGCACAGATGAAACATCGACTTTAGCCATTTGAGAAGCACCATCCAAGACAGTCAAAGCGATAGCTAAATCAGACCATTGATCAGGGTCTTTGAAATTTTTGACAACAGCCAGCATAGAATTCTTGATTAGGGCTAATCTGTGTGCGAAAACCTTCTCAAACGATAGTGCATTCAATGAAGTACCAATAGAGCCAGAACTTGCTGCACCATTTTGAGGTAAATCCCCTGTTAAGAAATAAAAAGTTATAATAAAAGTTTTATGAACAGGTAACATAAAAAGTGTGAATAAAGGGAAGGAACCACCTCTCGCTGGCACTAGAACAGTGAACAGTTGTGTTTCCCTAGCAAGAGAAGGAGTAGGTTCCACCATCTCTGCAAGAGACGGGGCCCTATTTTCAGTACTTGAGGCAATGGTAGTGGGGGTAGGCAAAATCAGTCGGCTTCGCCGGAGAAGCCATTTCCTATTCAACACTCGGAACAACAATATTATGAGCAGGCAAAACAATGGGCTCTGCTGGAAAAGGAATCTTACGCGTTGCCACTTTCGGGGGCATCGAAACTCTCGGTGAGGCTGTTGGGGCAACAGGGGGAAAATCCTTAGTGGAGGATTGATCACCTAAAATAGAACGTGTAAGAGAAGAAGAGAGAAAAGGGAAAGAATAGATAACGATAGTAAAATTTTCTTACAAGGCGAATATATGTATCCTCTGTGGACTAGGGGTTCTTCTTCCCTTTCCCCTCCTACAGACGAAACTTTTGAGCGAATAGCCTCAGAAGAGGGGAGTATGTCTCCCTCAGCCGCAGGAATATCTTCTGTAGTTATTTCATCTCCACTACTGATGTTAACTTCCCCCTCTTCATAATCACTATCTTGGCTCTCCCCCTCTATGTTATCTTCATCAGAGGCAGTATCATTAGATAAGGAATTTGAGCTTTCATTGCTCAGATCTTCTTCGCTCGATTCTTCAACAACGACTTATTTTCCTTTAGAAGGAAGTTGTTGGCCTTCTGGTTGAGTGATTGATGTAGTCACTGTAGGAAGGGTAATACCGGTAGTCTTTTCCTGAGGGGAAGATTGGGCACGTGCTCGAGATCTGGTAACGGGAGAAGAAGTTGGTTGCTGTCGATGTTGAGCGATTTTAGAAGCGGGGGAAGAAATTGGCTGCTGTGGAGATTGAGCAATCCCAGAAGTAGGAGAGATGGTCGGCTATTGTTGGAGAGGAGTGGGTGGAGATGGTTCATGTTGGGGATTAGTCGCATCCTCCGGATGGAGGGGAATGTCTGCTGTAACCCTTCCTCTTTGATGAAGAGAAATTGATTCAAACTCGCAAGTCTCGTCACATGCTACCCAACCTTCTAGGGTGTTGTCAGGTTTTCTCTCATGAATAGGTTCGTCTACAGATATCCTGACACACTGATGACCAGTAGAAGGGGCATGGCTAGTTTTCAAAATGAAACCAACTCCTGATTCGATGACCCGACCCTTAAGCTCGGGAGGAGGAAGCCACACAGGTTTATCCACTGGAAGGCTTTTTATAGCCAAGTGGGATTGGTGTACCCACCATCTCATGTGATTGTATGCTGCTCTGGGGGTACGATCACAGCCTGGGATAATAAAAGAAGAATCCGCTCGGCATAGCAGTTGCTTCCAAACCATTGCCCAGTTAAATGGACCAGTGTCATAGCTTCGCATTCTCCTGGTAACTAGTCCGCAGTCTTCCAGCATTGCTTGGTCAAAACCAAATTGGAGAGCGAAACGGCTTGGATAATATGGTTCTCGCAAGAATTCTGTCCCTTCCTTTGATGGGAGGCTGCACGATTTGATAGATAGAAAGAATCCCCTTTCTACTACAGTAAGTGGAGATGTGCCTGTCCTCTTTGTGTCTTCAACATAGCAGGGGAGACCAAAATGACAGAAATCTATCTTGTCATCCGATGAAATGGCATCTTTGACCCAATCATAAGATCTTTTCGCCATAGATCTCTTGTGGAAGAAGCAGAGGGGAAGTTTCGAGGGATGAACATAAGCCTTTTCCGGCACGTCGAAAGTCCACAGGAAGTAAACGCCGAGCCAGTCGAAGAAATAATGCCATGGCATGAAGGCCGAAGTGGAACCAACAGAAGGGCTCTTCACATGAGAAGTAATTTCCCCAAAGCCTTTGTAGATCGAGCAGAGGACGGGAGGTGCAAGAGAATACCTGACTCCTTCAGCCATGACGCCTGCTATCACAAATAAGGAGGGGCGAATGACATCTGCTAACTTTGAACTTAGGAGAACCACTATGCTTAGCCAATAAGTTAGAAATGTCGTGAGTTCAGTATAAAAGGAATATTCGGCATGACCTTTGATGCCTTTTCGAAGGTGTTCAAGTTCCCGTGAATGATTGCCCTCAAATCTGAAAAATGAGTAGGTGAAATCAAGAGCATATATATAACAAGTCACAGTACTAAAGGAGAGATGAGGGAAGAAAGAAGATTACTTGAAGCCTCGGCTGAAATGGGTCAGCCATTGCATGGGATGAATTTTGTGAATGTTCTGGAATTTAGACATTTCCTTGAAAAGTTCTATGGTTGATTCTGAAATGGAAGGTATGTGGTCAGGTGAAGAGATGAAGGAAAATTCTTCATTGGTAGGGACGAATTCGTCGAAGATTTTCCCTATTATCGGTAAACCTGCAATTCTGTGAATATCCCAAAGAGTGATGCTCATTTCACCTTCGGGAAAATGAAAAGAGTTGATGAAGGGACACCAGTAGTTAAGGAAAGCCTTCAAAATAGAAGGTTCCCTGTAGAGAGGTTGCGACGTTGCTTCAATGGCGGCGAAAACATCAATCTTCATCAGAGTGTCCACATGCTTTTTCATGACTGCAGCAGCCCACTCCAAATAGTAATTTCGAGGAGTCAGAGAGCCTCTCGTTCTGAACTCCTCTGGGAGCCAGATAAGTCGACGATGACTGAAACACTGTTGAAGTGTCTCGTAAAAGAAAGTGGGGTATAAGCTGTGGAGATCATAAGAAGGCACGAGGAAAATCATGGGGTGTACACTACTGATCCGCTACCTTGGTTTTGGAGGTTGTAGGATGCCTTCCAGTATTTTCAGTTCTTTAAACGACCAAGACTCTGAGTAAGATAGTCTCTCTGAGGTTAAGAAGTCCCTAGGCTCACAGATTAACATCGAATGATGACAATGAATCTTGATGGGGATTGAGACGGTGCCTCGTCTATGAGGGTTGTCAAATTCTATGGTACTTTGGACCAGGCGAACTGATTCCCAAGAATTATTGAGCCTCTTCCTGTTATGTTCTTTAATCTTCTCTTTGAATTCCTTCGCTTTATTTCTACGAACTTTCTTCGTTCTGGAGGGGGGAGGAGTATCTTCTCTCGCAGGAGGCCTTTCGCTGCTCGTATGGAAATGCGCTGTTGTTTTTAGCCATTTTTCCTAATCATAATCTCGGCCATGCGTTGGCGTCCTTTCAAGATCCCCCATAATGATGGCCTTTTGGATAGGAGCTGGTAAGGCCTCGATGCGAGGGGAGAAGTCAAAGGTTGGCAACACTGGCTCCTTTATGAAGGCAGGGTACTTGACAGTTGTCTTGAAGCGCTTGTATAAGGGTTGAGCCAGGGATGATGGAGATTTCATGGCTTGGGGCGTGACAAAGGGATCAGTATTGGGGAGATCTTGATGAGAAGGCTGATCGGTAAGAGGATCGATAATAATGAAAGTTCTCTTAGTGAAAGCCATAATTGGAGAAGAAAGAAGTCCAGAGTGAGCAAAGTCGAGTCTGAAAAAAGATAAGTGTTGGTCGGGTACACTGCGCAGACAAGGACATTGCGCGGGTACGCGCAAACAAGTTTTCCTTGTGCGTGTACGCGCAACAGGGCGGACTGTTTGGAAAAAAGGTCTTGGTTGCACGGGCACGCACAAGGGATTTTTCCCTTACACATTGTGCGTGGTCGCGTAAAGACTTACTCAGAGAAGTAAATCGCCAGAGCTCCGCTGCAACAGAGAGAAGTGGATAAATGAGGTCGTTCCGAGTATTTATAGGGCAAATGGACCACTGTGCGTAGTCGCGATGAAAGTGCATTGCGCATGGCCGCACAGGTACACTGGTTGCGCATGGCCACGCAACTTAGTGAAGATTAATCCTGGCTCTTTGATTCATGAGAACAAAGAACGGATCAAGGGGGCATCTGTTGAAGCATAAAATTACCATTAGTATAAAGCAAGATGTTAGTTGCACGTGTACGCGCAACCGATTCTTATTGTGTGTTGTCGGGCAATGCCAGAGTGTTGTACGTGGTCGCGTAGACAACTTTTGGTTGCATGGGGATGAAAGGATGAGATTTGCATTACGCGTGTACGCGTAACGGAATCCTGCATTACACGTATACGTGCAAAGGGTTCTTGCACAATCCGAACTAGGTGGTTGAAATGAACGGTCTAGATTAGATGCAAGGGTGGGCCATGGCATGAAATTCAAGGTTTGACACGTGTGATGACCCTATAAATACCCCCTCACTCCCTTCATTTGGATGATTGGAAGATTTTGGAAAGAGCAGAGCATTGAAAGGTGAGGAGCAAGGCCTCTGTTGCGCGTCATCATTTTGTCTTTGCGTGGGGACGCGCATGACAAGTTCCTGATTGCTCGAGGACGATCAACAGGAATCGTCATTGCGCGGGGTCGCGCAACCCATTCTTCCTTTACGCGAGGACACGTTGCCACTGATCCATTGTGCGGGGACGCGCAACCTATCTGTAGGTTACGCGTGTACGCAGAAGCTCTGAGAAACTTTTCTTGAAGGGAGGATAGAATGCTGTCAGATCTACTGAAAGCATTCAAAATTCATTCTTCATCGCTTCAAAATCTCTCCTTTGCCTAAAGGATGAGCTCAAAAGTGAAGCCAAGTCGATCAAATCGACATTCCTCCTAAGTTTTAGGAGATGATCAAAATAGCTGCTGAAAGGCTGCCGAATTCTAGATTTAATGCTTTGCTCCCTCAAAATGATCTATTTTAGAATCAAGGGATGTAACGAGGATGTAAATGAACTCAGTATAAATGAAATGTGATGATTGTTCCAAAATACTCTTTTTGTTGATATTTAAATAAGATAACTTCCCAAATCAAATGCATTTGTTTCTGTTCGAAACACCATCTAGCATCCATGATATAACTGTGGAGGCTACAACCCTGATGTCACTAGGACGTATGGTAGTCTTATCACAAAATGTAAGATACATGAATCACAAAGTCCAATCATGCATCAATCCTATGCATACCATGCTTGGATGTGGGGCAACTCTGTCTCTTAGGGAGCCCCATAAACAACCTATCTATCACATATGCAATGGTCAACCACATCTCATAACAAACATGAAGATGATGTATATGGGCATTTATCATGATGCTATGCTATCACATACTCATAATCGGTATTGACAACTTGCACCGATAATCGACATAGATAATTGGCCTACACAATCGACCTCGACAATTAGAATCAGCCTCGATAATCAGAATTGGTAGTGACAATCAGAATCGACCTCGATAATTAGCCTCGACAATTGGAATCGGAATCGGCCTCAACAATCAAAATCGAAATTAGCCTCAATAATCGGCCTCGAAAATCAGAATTAGCCTCAATAATCGGTCTCAACAATTAGAATCGGTACCGACAATCGGAATCGGCCTCAATAATTATCCTTGACAACCGGAATTGAAATTGGAATCGGCCTCAACAATTGGGATTGGAATATGCCTCAACAATCAGCCTTGACAATTGGAACTGACATTGATAATTGGCCTCGATAATCAGAATCATTATCGACCTCGACAATCGGCCTTGACAATCGAAATCATTCTCGATAATCGACCTCGACAATCAGAATCGATATCGACAATCGGTATCGACAATCGGAATCGAAATTAGCCTCAATAATCGGCCTCGACAATCAGAATCGAAATCGGCCTCAACAATTGGCCTTGACAATCAAAATTGGCCTTGATAATTGGCCTTGACAATTAGAATCAGAATTGGCCTCAATAATCAGCCTCCGCCTCGATAATCGAAATCGGAATCGGTATTGGCCTCAACAATCAGAATCGACCTTGATAATCAGAATTGGCCTTGATAATTGGGCTCAACAATCAGAATCGGTATCAACAATCAAAATTGGCCTAGACAATCGGAAGCAGAATCAGCCTTAACAATCGACCTCAACAATCGAAATCAGAATTGGCCTCAACAATTGGCCTCGACAATCAGAATCAGCCTAGATAATCTTCCTCGACAATCGAAATCAAAATCGGCCTCAATAATAAGAATCAGAATCAGAATCGGCCTCAACAATTAGAATCGACCTCGATAATCGGAATCGGCCTCGATAGTCGAAATCAGTAATCGGCCTACTGAAGAGCCTGAGGAAAGGTCACAATGAGGACATTTAACCAACATTACTCCCAAGGAGTGACACTCGTAGGGCCAAACGTATAGTGGTCACATGGCCTCACACAAGGGCCTCACATGCAACATAATAGGTCTCACCACATAGGCCTCACATGCATCACAATGAGCCGCATCTTATGGGCTTCATATACAATACATCAAGACTCATCATATGGGCTTCATATACAAGATAATGGGCCTCACATACGTGCCTCAAATACATCACAATGAGCCGTACAAGTGGATGGCATAGATAAAACACGCACAACATGGTGAGCCCTGCGTTCACACAGCAGGTGGGCCCTACATCCATGGCCAGAGGTGATGATTTACAACACATACATCATGAAGTCCCACTGTCCAACAAGTTAGGTAGTGAGGATATACAACACGTGTATCATGGTTGGCCTCACGTCTTAGAAATGGAAGGATGACCTGGATGTAAATCACATACATCACATGGGTCCCATCCTATGGACGATGCGGATAAGACCCATACATCACGGTGCATCCCACATAGCAGAGATGAAACAAATACATCATGCATGCCCTACTCAACACACCGTACAGATGGATAGTGTGGATACAAAATACGTAGATCAAGGTGGGTCCCACCTTCCCACATGTGTCACATGTGTGGGGTGGGCCCACACCTTAAAACAGATGGACAGGGTGTATAAAATACATACATTAAAGAGAGGCCTGTCAGACAGATGGTGTGGATAAACACTTACATCACGGTGAGTCTCACAATAATGTGGTAGACAAGCCAATCCACTTCCACTGTCAAAATGGGTCCACACGTGTGGCCCACCTCACCTTGGATTAAGATGACATTTGTATTTTCCTTTCATCCAGGGACACTGGACATCCAGAGGACGGTCGGCCCTAGATAAGGCATGCCATCAAGGTGGGTCCAGCAGTTAGATGGCATGGATATAACACATGTTAGTGGGCGACACACACACACCTCATCATCATCATCATCATCATACAAAAAAAAGAAAAGAAAGAGCGATTGGATGGTGATGGAGGGACCCCGCAACTATGGGCCCCTCAAGGTGATACAACACATACATCAAATGAGTCCCACCATATGTGCGCCCTCAAATAATCAAAATCAAAGAAATTTAATACTATGAACACCCACCTTTGATCATGGACTTTTCCTTCCATCAACGTATTCTAGAGCTCCAATGGATAAGATTTAACGGTAGAGATTGGTTTTAGAGTGTAGGGATGAGAGATAGGAAGTGGGCCATATAAAGCTCTCTCATGGAGCTTACTTGGACGTGGGTTACTTGGAGAATGAGAGAGAGAGAGGTGATGGGAAAGAGGGATGGTGAGTGATGGATGGGTGTACTTAGTTGTAAGAGAGAGTTGACTTTGGGGAGGGTGGTTGTTCTTGGGGATAGGTGTTGTACTTGACATTTGATTAATGGATTGATATGATGTGTTGTAAAGATTCCCTTAGTATTTGCAATGCACGGCATTTTCCTTGAATTGAACGCAAGCCCACATCTCCTGGCCCGGGTATCGCCTTGGTGCGTAACATGCTGCAACGACACGGTCGCAAGGGTAAAAGCTTTGAGTCGATCCGACTCAGATATGCGGGATACGACTTAGGATCGTGTGTAAACGCCGATAATAGATCGCTGGTCACTAGAATTCGACCGGGAGGACTTCGGAGGCATACGGAACAGTACGGGTTAGGATACTAGTCTCACACCAGTGGCACCCGAACAATCTATTTGAAAGAATTGGCATGAAACAACCAATGATGTTGCTTCTAAGTAGAACTTAAAAAGAACATGACTGCAGTTTGAGGGCTCTCCATTTTTGTGAACACTATGGCAACATCATTAGATTTACAACAATTTGGTTGCCTTCTCTTCTGTAGACTGAAGGTTTCAAATTTTAGTGTAGTGTGGTGCATGTAAAAAATGGATGCTTATCAAACCTCACACAAATTCTCAAATAGAAATACCCACAAAGTGTGAGCATGATTTTTGACATATAGATTAAGAATTGTAGTATATGGTACTACATATGCTGCAAGTCTTGGATCTGAATAATAGTCATCTACCTTTAGATGATTAGCTACATCAAGAAGAAATTTTGATTAAGCATTTCACAAGAAGCAGTTGACTTCACAAGGGAAATGAATTTGAGATCTAAAAAAATTGAACTTCTATTATGTTAATAAATAAGGTAGAAATTAATAATCTAGCACAATATTATGTTTCTTTTACTAAATTACCTGGCCAAGGGTAGGTGTATGTTAAGACACGCATGGTGTCTCCCCATCTGCAAAAGAATGAACTAATTTTTATGTCTTCGAAAGGAAAAAAAAGGAACTATTTCACATCTCCCTAAAGAAAAAAAATAACTTTCTCATGTTGCCTTATTGATCAGATATAAATGCTAAAGATCACAGTGGGAACAATAATGTCTGTCGTTAAAACCTTTGTGTGCCTCACAGTTTTAAAACGGTTTCAAACAGTTCCTAATTAAGATTATCTCTTACCATCTTTATATGTAACTGCTAACTAGATTTTGGATTGTACTATTTGGTCCTTGGGACCCTATATATCAAAATTCACACTACTCTTCGAAGAAAAAAAATGTCAGTGCATTCAAATTGCATGTCTCAATTAATGGATGCTTGACAAGAGAAAAAAAAGGCAGCAACACACCTCATGGAATACAACAGAAAATAAGAAGGAAATCACTACTTCAATTCCCTGAAATTGAAACCAATCATACCATCAAAACAAGAAGAAAAATTGAAGAGAGGACACTTATGCGATTTATACAATCAGTCCATTGATTCATACCATTTATCCAGTGTGCCCAAAGTATAACTGAGTATGAGTTATCACCTATCTAACTTGATCCCACCGTTTAGATGATTTAACTTTTAAATGTATGCCAACTTTAAAATTTCTGAGTGAATCTACATGAAACTCAATTTGATGACTATGATTGCTTAGTGAGTGTGATTCTTGAGATATGGTCCATCTACAATGCCCCATGATTTGGATGGTCGTGTATTGATTGTCGAGTGAGGAGGATGAGTTAATGAGTCACCATCATTTGAAAATGCTGATAAACTATCATAACAGTGTAACACTGATTCTCAAGTTCAAAATCTCTGATTTTTGGGTTTTAGATAAAAAGGAGATTTTAGGAATCAATACTTCTCAACTGACTGATACATACACCAAAGAAATATGTATGCACTTCAGTAATGCAGATTGGGTTGTCTGTAATCCACTCAAACATATCAAAAGTAAAAAACAATCTTGAAATTGAAAGAACTTTTTCCAATTATAGCTTCTATAACATAAAACCCATCAAAGGTGTTGAGAGTTTGTATACCAAAGAAATGTGTATATGCATATGGTATTCAAATGGGTTGTTTGGATGTCAAAATCATATACAAAGGTTACAAAGGGCTGTCTATATTTTCAGATTTCACTGGGACCCAAAAAACTCATATCAGAAACAATGGTCAAATGTGGAGATTATACACCAAAGAAATGTGGTACTTGAAAGCTAGATCAAAATCATGAAAAAAGTTGTTGCAATACATGCAAAAAAGAAAAAAGAAAAAAGAAAAAAAAAAGGAGAGAGAAACCACGAAATCAATTTAGGAATAGAAATGAAAAGGACCCAGGTTTTTAAATTGTAAAACGTTGTTTCTTTCTCTTTTTATCTTCTATGTAGAAAAAGAAGAAAATAAAAAGAACATATGAAGAGATTTTGAGAGAAACATTACAAGACATCAAAACCCTAAATGTGCAAGTGTAGCTAACAATGCCAAAATCAAAAGGAAATAAACGAACAATTAAAATAAACTGTGACAATGATGTTAAACTAGAGGAGATACAAATCAGGTAACATATATACCAAACCTAACTACTTATTGGGTGCCATAGGTTAAAATGTTCTTTATATTATGTATATGAATTTCATAAATGTTTACTCCAACATGCAGGCAGTTGAGAAGTTAAGAAGAGAACTTTAAATATAAAATGGTTACAATCCTAATATGGGTAAAGCTTTCTCAAACCCATTTTGTACTATAATACACTCAGGTTTAAAGTATCAGCGGGAATGAAGATCCAAAATGAATGACGTTGTCCAATGTAGCTCAGTTTCTTCATTACCTGCATTTGAGGGCTACTTAAGTTCTGGAGCTGTTGAAAATGATTTTTTTTTCGGGGGGGGGGGAGGGGGTGGTGTCCCTACTTTCCATCCCTACATTAATCCTACGTATGTTCACCATGAAAGATTTTATTTTATGTTTTGTAATTATCAATGTATCGCACTGTAATAATTAATTAGATAAACCAAAAATAAATAATATACATTGACCAATTATTAATAGAATTGAGCTGCATCAGACTATCCTCTATTCAAACAATAATATTTCCCAAAGTCGAGGATCTTCACAAAGTAGACTTAATTTGAGCTATTCCTTTAATGAATCCTCATGTGGATTGATCCCAGTAGAAAAATCAGACATAAGCATCCATAGTGGCTATTAGGGCCCATATCATAATTGTCACGCCCTAAATCCGGCAACAGACAACTTCCGTAATGCCCCATATTTAGGACTTGACTTCCATACACCAAGTCTCGAGTTCAACACACTATAAGGAATATAATTTTTTTTACTTCTTTTTTAAATAATAATACCTGAGCATGATGATTCATAGTCACAATACCATGCAACAGTCTCCATTATAAAACCTGATGGTTACAAGTACATTTCTTTTCCAAAAGGTACACAATGTTAATATTGCCAAATCATAAAATAGATACAATGCATCGAGAAAGCTATGTCCTCCAAGCTACTCCTTCCCTGAAAAAAATGAGAAATAGGAGGCTTAGGCAAAAAGCCTAGTGAGTACACTCATGTGTGCGTTGTGTACTAGCATACAGTAATAATTAAATATCAGAGTACACAAGCTGTAACAATCAATTATCATAGTACACTTGTGGGTGAGTAGTGTATAAGCATACGGTAACAATCAAATATCAAAGTACACAAGCTGAAGCATAGTGACCAAGTAATACTACATAAAGCTAAGAGGGCATGATGCAATGCAAGAGATGATATGCAAAAGTATGCCGGGTGTATGCAGGCATGCAAATCCTCCTCTAAAAGTCCACATCACAATAATAGTTATCATCACTGGGAATCACCAGGGCCTAGTATCCAGATAAAGTCTAAAACTTGTTGAATAGAGGCCTCTCATACCCACCTTATCAGTGGGGGGCCTATAGTCATGCCAATACCCATCCGGCACACCGATAGCAGACCGATTTTGGGGGCTGGTCAAACCCAACCACATTTGCTCCAATTCTTCAGCTAAGCGTGGCCGAACCTCTTCTCATTCGACCGCATCGATGGGAGTCAGGTCTACTATGGTCTTCGAAACCAGGTGACCCATGACATCTACTTGATCTTCCCGATGAGGCTTGAGGGTACCACTCGAGGTTTAGGGAATTTCACCAAAGAGTCTGGGACCCAGTATAAGAAATCTAAATTTCTGGTGCCCACAAATACCAACCATGATGCTATTGTGGTGGTCTCACCAGTATAACCATGATGTTGTTGTGGTGTTCAATCCATCTCCTGAGGATGTTATGCAAAATGCAATGATAATCCACAAGCACACTATGTAGCATAATTGCACTCAAGCAATGTTATGCATGTAAGCCACATATGCATATGAGCAACCCTAATACCAATCAGGATCCTCTACCAACTACATCTAATCTACAATCCACGCTCTCCGGGAAAGGATATACAAATTATAATGTTGCATCAAGTGAACTTTAGGGACTTCAACCCAGGGACCATGCTTGATATATTCGCTTAGGGAATTCAACCCAGGGACTGTGCCCGATATATTCGCTTAGGGACTTCAACTTGGGGGCCAAGCTTGTGGTCTCTCAGACCAGATAACATCTGCACATACTCCATCATTTGCAACCCGCACCAACATCCTCTACCACATGCATATGATCTCCGCATGATCAAACTATGCACACCATGCACTCCTCATCCATGATGCATGTACATGTATGCGTGCGTGCAGATGTAATATGCACAAATACCATCAGACCAGTCAAAATGATCATGGTACCAACATGAAAAAATAGTATTCTAATGTGCAATCTTCCTATTGATCATGGGGCTGTGCAAGTGTCCACATCTTCCACATCACAAGTGTGCACCAACCACATAATAGCACAATTAGGTCCAATCCATCACTCGACACCAATCACATGCCTAAAATCTCATACAGTGCCACCACAATAAACTATATATTAAACATGTGCACATACCATAACATGTATCAAATCCACATATAAAGATCCATAGCTATTCAAAAAACTATTTCGTATCACCAACATACTCGTTCATAGTTAAGTGTTAAGTGGTTTACCTCATCAGTTTCGTAGGAAGTGGGTGCATAAGTGTCACGTTATTATGCGGCACTAGGTGCACTATTTGTGACTTGAGGTAATACGTACAGTAGTCCACTTAGTTCTTAATTCAATTGAACACCATCCAATCATATAAACATAAATTAGCATTACCATACAATACAATCATTGCATCTAACCATACACGCATCATCATCACTATAAGTATCACATTACACAATCATCGCACATGTTGTCACGCCCCAAACTTAGAAATCGGGCTCACAAAATTTCCGATCACCGAATTCGGTGTCGACAGCCTCCGTAGTACCTCATTTTTGGCTCCCAGTGTCCATACACTAGGTTCTAATACTGGGATCCTATAAGGAAGATTTTCCAACGTACTTTTATCTCCTAAAAAGTATAACCACAAGTAAACCCAAATCACAAAGGCAACATCATCATCACATATCCACTAATATAATCATTTGAATACAATGCTGAAAGGAAAATACATATGTTAAAATCAAAGCTCCAGGAGTGTGCTGCACGCTCCAAACTCAATGCTACTGCAACCTAACGTCACATGCACGCATCTATCATGCATAAGCTTATAAAAAGCTTAGAGGGTGGTGAAAGTGTGTGCGATGCATGTGCCAAGGATATAAATATTAGAGTAAATGAAAATACTGACAATCTATAAATCGTACAATATCAGAGTAATGCGAAAATATGCTGGTAAGTCCATAAATTTCATCAGCCTTAACTAAGTTATGCGATGTAAAAACATAATAAGGTAATATCATATACTGAGGAAACTATGTAGATCAACTATGTAATGTGAATGAAATGACTAAGCTAGAGTGTGAAGTTAGGATGATAGTACGTAGTATCAAAAGCTACAGGGTCCACCACAAGGGAATCCTATCCAAACCAGTCTCATACCTAAATTCAGATAGTTAAACTCAATGTAGTAAACTCCTGATCTCAGGTTAGTCGCACACTCCAACCAAAATCCTGGCCATTGCGAATGTATACATAACAAATAGTTTCCTACCACCAGCCCTAATGGATAGTGAATGAATGAATGAATGAATATGAAACTCCTACTCAATAAGTCCACATATCAGTACCATACATCTCTGGAATCATCACTGGGGTCTAATAAACTCTACAAGCAATGGCCGCCCACTAGACGTGCAACCATGTAAGTGGAAGAGATCTAACTATCCCCCTGGTCAGTAGCCATCCAATATCTACTCAGCACATCGATAGTGGACCCAATTATGAGCTGGTCAAACTCAGCCTAGCTATACCCACTACCCTCAAGTGAGTACAACCACAACCCCTTCCCAGCAAACCATGACACAATGGGAGGCGTGGCCTACTGGTATTAGATACTCAGGTGCTCATGTATCTATGTTTAGACTTTGGGGCATCTCATGCCCTCGGAGGTTTAAGGACTTTCACCTAGGGACATCTATGGCGCCCTAATGCTAATAATAAATTTTTGATGTCCAGAAATATCATCAGCCTTATCTAGGCTATGCGATGTAAAAACATAATAAGATAATATCATATACTGAGAAAACTATGTAGATCAACTATGCAATGCGAATGAAATGACCAAGCTGGAGTATGAAGTTGGGATGATAGTACGTAGTATCGCAAGCTACGGGGTCCACCACAAGGGACTCCTATCCAAACCAGTATCATAACTAAATTTGGATAGTCAGAGTCAATGTGGTAAACTCCTGATCTCAGGTTAGTCGCGCACCCTAACTAAAATCCTGGCCATTACGAATGTACACGTAACAAATAGTTGTCCACCACCAGCCCGAGTGGATAATGAATGAATATGCAACTCCTGCTCAATAAGTCCACATATCAATACTGTACATCTTTGGGATCATCACCGAGGTCTAGTACACTCTACATGCAATCACCGCCCACTAGACGTGCAACCATGTAAGTGAAAGAGAGCTCATTATCCCCCTAGTCAGTAGTCATCCACGTCGATAGTGGACCCAATTACGAGCTGGTCAAACTCAACCTAGCTATGCCCACTACCCTTAGGCGAGTATGGCCACAACCCCTTCCCAACCGACCACGACACAATGGGAGACGTGGCCTATTGGTATTCGACACTCGAGTACTCATGTATCCACGTTTAGACGTTAGGGTGTCTCATGCCCTTGGAGGTTTTGGGACTTTCACCCAGGGACATTTATGGTGCCCCGATGCTAGTAACAGATTTTGGTGTCCAATCTAGCCATCCACGACATGCCTGTGGAGGCTACGACCATTATGTCACTAAGACATATAGAAATCACAACACAAAATGTAAGATGCATGAGTCATACAATCTAGTCATGCATCAATCCTTCGCATACCGTACGCTCATGTGGGCAACTCCGTCTCTCAGGGAGTCCTATAAATAACTGCCCTATGACATATGCAATGGTCAATCATGTCTCACAACAAACATGCGGATAATGCGCATGAGCATGTATTATGATGCTATATTGTCATATACTCATATCAGTATCGATAACTGGCATCGATAATCAACATCAATAATCGGCCTAATAAAGGGTTTAAGGAATGTTGTAATGTGAACATTTAACGATCATTTCCCTTCAATGTGGACATTTAACCAACATCGCTCACAAGGAGTGACCCTCATAAGACCAAACATATAGTGGGCCCATGGCCTCACACAATGGCCTAATATACATCACCATGGGCCTCTCTCAAGGGCTTAATACACATCACGATGGGCCTCACTCATAGGCCACATACACATCGTAATGGGCCTTATCAAATGGGTCACATATATATCACATCGAGGCCTGATAGGCCTCAAATACATCATATTGGGCTTCACATAAGGGCCTCACACACATCACATTGGCTCACATTACATGAGTCTCATATATGTCAAGTGGGCCGCATCACATGGAACGCACCAATGGGCCTCATATACATCAAATGGGCCACATCACATGAGCCGCACCAATGGGCCTCATATACATCAAGTGGGACGCATCAATGGGCCTTATATAATCAAGTGGGCCACATCAATGGGCTGCACCAATGGGTCTCATACTTAGGTCTCAAATATATCTCAATGAGGTGAGCCCTACTCATTCCAAATGGGCCCATCAAATGGGCAACTTAGATAAAACACATACATCATGTGGGGGGTCACGTGAATGGACGGTGTGAATACAAAATACATACATCTAGGTGGGCCCCACCCGTCCAGAAATTAGATGGACCACGTGGCTGAAAACACATACATCATGTTGTGAGAGTACCATGTCCAACTGAAATCAATGGACTAGATATACATCACATACATAAGGTGGGCCCCACGGGCAGGGTGGGTCCCATCGTTCAGGGTCTAGATGGTGTGGATGCACCACACGTATAGGCCTCATACAAATGGGCGAATCGCATGTATAAAAACACATATAGCACAGCTGACATCCCACTCTACTAGACGGTGTGAAAATAAATACATCAAGGTAGGGTCTTCACATACACTGTCCAGATGGACAGTGCGTAGATAAAATACATACATCATGCTGGCCCACACAGCACCGTCCTAATTAATGGACGGTGTAGATAAATCACACATCAAGGTAGGTTCATCTGTCCAGGGAATGGATGGCATGAATTAAATAGAAACATCACATGGGCCACACAGTTAGGATGGTGTAGATTAAAGCATATGGTTGGGAAGGTCCCACCGTCCACTGGACGGTGTGGTTTTAATACATAAAACATGGTGGATCCCACCATCCTACTACTGGACAGTGGACCCTAAATACATAATAGGTGGGTCCCATGGAACTTATGACGTCAATAACAGCAACCAAGCTACTGACCGTCCATCAGATGGATGGTCCAGATATTACACATGCCTCATGATTAGACCCACCGTCCAGATGATAGACAGTGAAGATCTGAAGCATATACATTATGGTGGGCTTCCACCATCAGATGTACGGTGTGGGTATAACCCATACCATAGGATGGGACCCACAAAATTGCTGGACAGTGTGGATTAAACCCATACATCACATGGTAGGCCCCACATGTGTGGTCCTCACACGTGTGGATGGATGGATATAACACATAACTCGTGTAGGGACCCACAAAGCTTGTTGACTTTAGTGCAGCAGATGGGCAGTGTTGGATATAATACATGCCTCATGACCAGTCCCTCCAATAACGTTAATGTAGTAGATGGAGGGTGTGGGATGGCTTACGAATCAAATGGAACCCACAAAATTTCTAATGTGGCATCATGAGGCACTCCAGCCTATCCACGCCCACCATTCATGGATTGGACGGTGGGGGTGCAATGCATTAATCCAAGGTGGGGGTCCATGTCAGTGGGGCCCACCAGCATTAAATCAATATGATATCTATGTTTTCCATCATCTAGGTCATTGGGCGATCAGTTTAGCAGCATGGTGGACCCTGCCATCTGGATGAATAACGTGGATGGGATACGCATCATGGTAGGTCCCACATGAGTGGGCCACCCCGACCATCAATAAAAGAGAGAGAGAGAAAGAGAGAGATGAGTGATGATGAAGGGATTCTGGCACTATGGGCCCTCCTTTTCATGCATTACAACATACATCAAGTGAGTCCCATCACAAGTGGGCCTTCAAATGAAAATCAACGGTGGATCACCCACCGATTGTAAATCTTCTAGGATCCTTGATCTCCTAAGCTCTTAAGCTTGCTCTTTAACAGAGGAAGATGAATATTGGATGGTGGAGATTGGGGTAGGGAAGTAGGCCACTCCTAGCTTCTTTTTCTTCTTGGAAGTCATGGACGGTTGCTCTCTTACTTGGGAGAATGGTTTGAGAGAGAGAGAGAGATGATGTAAGAGAGGGAGAGGGATGGTGAGTGATCGGTGTACTTAACATGTATGGGTTGTGTAAGAGAGAGAGTTGACTTTGGGGATAGGTGTTGTACTTGGGGATGAGTGTTGTACTTTACTAGTGATGTGATCGATTTGAATGGTTCTTTAGGGTTTTAAAAATGTGTAGCATTTTTCTCTAACTGAATGCGGGCCCACATCTCCTGGCCTGGGTATCAGATCAGAGCATGAGATGCAACATTAGAACCACGGCGACGATGTGGTCGCAAGGATACAAGTCTTGGGTAAAGTCAACTCAGATAGAAAGCACGCGACTCAGGGTCACAGGTAAATGCCGATTACAGGTCGTCGGTTGCCAAAATTCGACCGGGAGGACCGTGAAAGCCTATGGAATGGTACGGTCTAGGATACGGGTCTCACACATGTGCCATCACCACATGCATAATTAGATTTCAATCCATTACCTCAAAATGTCTAGCTATCATTTCAAGTGGACTAAGGCCCAGTTCATTGCCACACTTGAATGGGCTGGTTAGTGAGTTGTTACATTCCATCCTTCTGGCTTATTGGGTGGTTCATTTGATTACTATAAATGGTTCATTCGAGGACTCAATCATAACTCATTCAAAAGGCTCAAATGGGACTTGGCATACATACATCACAAGGAGTCTCATGCACTTACTAAGAAACCCAAATATAGGCCCAATATGCACTTCTCATGGAGTCTTACGTTCTTAGTAAGAGGAAGTAACCAATGGGCCTGATAGGTTTACAGCTAATGGGCCCATAAGGCATCCACTCGAGGTGGGCTTTATGGCTAATGGGCCCACCACTCTAATGTCATCGTGAACATATTAGTGGAGTCCACAAATCAAGCCCAATACTATTAATAAGATGGGTCCAACAATCAATTTGACACACATTCTAAATTCACATACCAAGAGGTTATACCATAAGCATAGTACACAAGTCCGAGTAACCACACAATTCTCATATGCCCACATGGTCTTATGGCCACTCCGTTATCAGAAGTCCATGTGGTTGAGGGGCCACACAAATGTCGCTCTATTGTCATGATAAAGGACTTAAGGTTAGATGGTTACGTACTTTTATTACATCATAGCTCGCATAATGGGGCAACCGCTTTACTAAACTTTCACATGGTAAGGTGGTAAGTACCACAGTTTCACATAGTTTATTCTGTATACGATTACTATCGCGATCCAGTGTCCACATTTCAAAGTATCCAAACATAATTGAACAATCATAATCCTACACATGAATACAAGGCTACACTAATTATGCCAAGTCTTAGGCAACAACCACCTCACACTTCTCACGACTAATAATCTGGGTTTAGTGTCACATGATGAATGGACCAAGGGCCACGTTTAATCACATCACATATAGTTTAGCGGTCCTTACTTCCACTTTACTAATGAGATGAATGTAAGGATCATATTCATGTCACATAATACCGAGTTGAGGACCACTCTATTATAAAGTCGTATAATCCAACATATATCATAATTCTCCTGACTAAGAAGATTTTTTGTATAACCCGATTATTCATGGTTTTGGTGACCATGACTATGCCCATAAGCACATGGTCATATCATTGGGTGGCCACCAATGCCACCTGACTTCATGTAGTTGGTTGGTCTTGTGTGCATTTCGCAATCATACAGTTAAACGACTACATATACTCCACAATTGTATATGATTAAGTGACCATACATACGTCACATGCCCACATGATTAAGGGGCCAAAGACGTATATGACACCCTCACACCACTAGAGTCCACGCATTGTTATAATTGAACATGTTTAAGGGTTTAAACACATGTCATATGATCCTACTACTTATGGCCGCACTCTAACCAAAGTGCTAAGTGGTGAAGGTTTATGCACTTGTTATATAATTAGGTAATCTAGGGCAGCTACCAAATCCCACACAATTTTGGTCTGACCGTACACACAACACAATTTCACATGATTCAAGATAGCATACATTTAACACACAGAGATCACAAACTCTTGCCGAAGTAGCCCAATGGTTGGCCCAAACAAGGCTACCACTGATGGGCCCACATGACATTCACTCATAATGGGCCTTAACATTTCGGGTCCACTACTCTAATACCATTATGAACACATCAATGGAATTTACAATGGGTTCTATACAGTGGAGCTCATGGGGACCTCCCATGAGGTCGAGCTGTACGAGATCCACTTAAGAATTAGGTCTGCTTTGATTTTAATCCAGATCCTAAAATTATATGAGGAAGTGGATGGTCCACATGGAGTAAATAGATACATCATGGTGGTCTTAGGTTGGATTCAATGGTTAGGCATTCATTCTCATAGCCTTGTATTGTATGGTCCATTTCAGGTCAGATTGACTTATTTTGGGACAATGGCCTAAAGGGACCCGGAACATAGGCTGGATGGGTTGAATATCTAATACATCATCATGATGGCCCATAGTAAATTTTTAGTGATGGGAGTTCAATTTGTATTATTTCAGAACATACGACTGTCTAATCATTCGATGGGGCTAACTTTTGGTAACATACCATCAAAAGTGTTAATAAAATAGATAAACAGTGAGGATCTTAAATATACATCATGGCATGCCCATGGTGGATGAAGTGGCATAATACTTGCATCAAAGTGGGCCATATCACACACAAGTTGAGAGGGATACCCTCCATTAAACATTTATAATTATTTGTTGGGCCACCAAGATGTGGTTCACGAATCTAGCCCATCTATTATGTGTGCCCCACTTGGTTGAGGGGTCAGTCCAAGTTTCAGATGCATCCAAAATTCAGGTGGACCCCAACAAGTGCCTTAATAAGTTTCAGCCACATCTCCACATGATTTTAGATGGTGTGGTCCACTTGAGTTCCGTGTACGGCTGATGTTTGGGGTATCCCATTTTCTAAAGGAGACCTATCAAATGCATGGCGTTAATGCTCAACATACATCACTGTGGGGCTTGTGGTGGGACCCACCGTCCCTGTCTATCTAACAAGTAGCAGGATGTTGCTTTCTACAGCATCCTTTGGGCACTGACAACAAGGGGCGTCTAACCTATGCTTATTTTCTTATATTTTTTTCCTAAAGTTTTTCATAGGTGGGGCCCACATCAGGACAATCCACTCTATCTATTGGGTTCTCTAGCTCATGACGGGTCTAATGAGCCTAATATTCAGTATTGTTGAGGCACAAAAAATATTCCATCTCATTGCATGTCCATTGTATTGGTCAGAGAATTTTTTTGGTACAAATCTTTCCCAGGGTCACTCACTCCTTATTTTGGGTAAAAGGTAGTAACTGAGGCTATTCTGGTAAAAATGAGTGAGTTGGGGTATTTTGGTAAAAATGAGTGAGTTGAGGTAATTTGGTAAAAATGAGTGAGTTGGGGTATTTTGGTAAAAATCAGTGAGTTGGGTTATTTTGGTAAAAATCAGTCAGGGTATTTTGGTAAAAAGCAGTAACTGGAGGTATTTTGGTAAAAAGTAGTAACTAGGGATATTTTGGCAAAAATGAGTGAATTGGGGTATTTTGGTAAAAATCAGTGAGTGGGTATTTTGGTAAAAGGCAGTGAAGAGGGTGTTTTGGTAAAAAAGGGTGCACGGGTGTCATTTTAATGGAGAAGGGATGTACACCACCATTTAAGGGAGAGGTTGGTGAATACCACTATGTAAGGAAAGAGATGGAAGTTGTATGAGGAAAGAAGTGGTGGTGAACACCACTGTGTAAGGGAGGAATGCCTATAAATACTCCCTCCCATGCCTCATTTAGACAAGAGGAGGAGACAAGAGAGGGAGAGACATAAGAGAGAGTTAAAGAGAAATGGGGAGAGGAACTCCTCATTGTGTGCCTCCTTTTATTGTGCGCTATGGGGTGTGCGATGCACAATGCATGTTCCGCACACCACTCTCCAAAAAGGAGTTCCACACACCACCTAAAAAGAATTCTGCACAACAACTTCTTAAAGGATGTTCTGTACAATCCCATTGTGCTCCAAATCCTCTTAAGCGCACAACGTTCCTTTTTCTCCCTTGTACTAAAACCAACATACAACACTCCTTTTTCTCCCTTGTCCTAGCACACAACACCCATTTCCATATTCAAAGTGTCCTGCGCCACTTCTTATGGAATGTTATCCACATTCCAAACATTGTGTACCACTTCCCTTGGAGCTTTGTCCTAATACAAGCACACAACGCCACTTTTCAAGGAGAAGCCTGGTGCACAATGTTCTCCAACGCCATTTTATATGGGATTTTATCCTAATACCATGGCTGTGCACCACTTTGGTTAGATATTTGTCCTAAGGCAATGGTTGTGTGCCACTTTGGTTGGAGGTTTGTCTTAAAGGAGGGCTCTCTGCACCACTCTGAAAGGGAACTTGTCCTGATGCTCGGCTTCCAACACCATTTCTTATGGAAAGTTGTCCTGAGACAAGCCTTTAACGCCACTTCCTATGGAAAGTTGTCCTGAGACAATCCTTTTAGCGCCACTTCCTATGGAAAGTTGTCCTAAGATAAGCCTTTTGTTTTTTTAACGGATACTCCATGTGCCATTTCAAGAGGAACTTGTCCTGAGATGAGCCTTTTATTATCTTGACAGATACTCAAGGAAGGATCATCGCTTCACATTTCAAGGGATGATCGCCGCTCCACATTTCAAGGGATGATCGCTGCTCCACATTTCAAGGGATAATTATCGCTCCACATTTCAAGGGATGATCACTACTCCACATTTTAAGGGATGATCGTCGCTCCAAATTTTAAGCGATGATCATCGCTCCACATTTCAAGGGTTTCATGGAAGAATGAACAGAAGAATGATCAGAATCGATCTCAATGGTCAGATCAAGGAAGAATGAATGGAAGGATGATCAGAAGTCAGATCAAGGGTTTCAAGCCCGCACAACCTTTCCTCCTTCGCAAGGAACATCAAAAGCATCGAAATGCTGACGAAATTGCCATCGGACTGTCTTATCTTTCATTCATTGCGTTGCATTGATTGTACTCAATTTTCAGTATAAAGGGAATCCAAGTATGTAAATAAACTCAGAATGAATAGATATCTTGTGATCATTATTTTCTTATTGAATTCTTTGTTATCATTGAATAATTCCCCTAATTCAAACGCATTTGTTTCTTGTGCGAAACAAAATAGCGACTCCACTGGGGATTTCTTTTCAATGATAACTTAGATAACATTCAGAGGACATTTATCACTTTTTGGTGTCTGTATGGACGCCAAAATGGCAACTCTCAGTGGGAACATCATCCCCTTCATCTCTAAAAACAAAGTGTAATTTTATTTAATTAAAATAACTAATGCTCTATTTTGAATAACAGCCATACCGCAATGAATTTTCTCTAGACTAACCTAGTTGTCTACTTCATACTCAACGAATTTCCACCAGAAAGTATCAGAGAAGATCCAATTAGTCGTGATCAAGGATAGACAAGGCTAGGCGATGTCTAGAGTAGTTCCTGCTTCACCGGTAGTGCAATAAGATGATAAAAGACAGATGATAGTGACATCTAAAAAATGAAGGGTTCGATCTTCTTTTACAAGGAGTACTATCCTACCAAGTATGGATAACAGGTCGATCATGCACAATACTACGAGGTGCAATTTTACCTTACTCACTTAGTTCACTCTCCTCAACGGCATCAACAATGCAGTTTTCAATTTCTCCTTCGATATCAGTATATTTGAAGTGTAAAGAGAGAAAATTTTCCTGCAGATGTTAATCAGCCTTCACCAAATGAGCATGTTGTTGAAGAAATCCTTAATTTTCCAATAGTGACTGTTGTGAACAATAGTGAACCCTAAGGAAAGCCTTCAGATGAGAAGTTAGTTCGACTAAATTAGCCACTGCTCGTCAATGAGAAGACGAATCAATTAACGAATTCATTAGTTTAATGGAGAACCTTGTGGGCATCGTGTTCATAATTTTCCAAGGTAGAAGAGCAAGTTAAGTTACTTACAAAATGTATAAAACCAGACATTAATTAGAACTTAATGATCCGAATATACAGATCTTTCAAGATTTGAAAAATAATTTAAAAAAAAAACAACAAAAAAATACAATATAGAAAGAATCAAAGTTAAGCTGCTCAACTCTCATATGAATTGACTATTTTAAAATCTTAAGAGAACAACAGAAGATATTGCCAAAGAAAGAAAGCAAAACAAAGGATCGTCAAAAGTAAAGAGTCAAAATTTTGATAAAGAGAACATTAATGATTTTACAAATAAGAAAGTAAAGAAAGGGTTCGGATAATTCAAAGACTCTGGGAAAAATACAATTGAAAATGACAATACACTTCGTATAAGGAATCAATTGCTAGCTATAGAGAAAATCAAAGGAAATGAAAAAAGAAAGGTATTCTACCGAAGATGATCGAAGATAGTAGAAATTGTCATAAAAAAGATATATGGAATAAGTGAGGAAGTAACGATATATGGTCCTGATTGAAAATTTTTTTTTCATAGAAGAACAGACTAGAAGAAAGCAAGGTAAGTCTATTCATCCTGGGGAAAAATTTTCATCAATATACTTGCCGGTTCAGCAAAATATATCACCCCTGAATACCAAGAAGATTCACGGCGTTTTAACTCAGAAGATTCAGGACGTAATTATCCAAGAGGCAGATAAAAGCATATCAAATATGTTATCCTTGAAGTACAGTTTTGATTTCAAATATTATCAGTATAATACTTCAAAATCAAAAGGGGGCAAGATAAGTAGAATACCAAGAAGACCAAAGTTTCAGAAGGCCAAAGTCTCAGAATGTCAAAGTCTCGGAATGCCAATGCCTTATATTCCTTTCCGTACATGAATAAAGTTAGACTTGTAGGCATACTAAGTAGATGAAAATAGACTTTCAAGCATATTAAGTAAACGAAAACAAACTTTTAAGTAAGCATATCAAGCAGATGAGCAGTAGTTATTTTGCCATCACCATATCACTGACGCAAGATAATTCCATTATCAAATTATCAAAATTGCTATCGTCACCAAGCTGATACTGAAATAGCAGTGAAGACCGCTTGAGTTGAAGTAGGAATATGCCAATATGTCCTAGAGGGGGGTCAATAGGACATTTTAAAGTTTTATAATGTATTTAAAAATCCTATTGCACTAATCCTATTAGATATACAATTATCAGGATTACTCAAATGTAACTCTACTAGCTTCCAAGCCTTGTAGGGGATCCAATCACAAAATTCTTGAAAGATAAACAAGTTGCATATAATATTGTGATGGATATGACTATGTGTGTACATGAGGTGTGATCTTAGACAATTAGATATAAAAGCATGTAAGAAATATCACACAAATGAAAAATAATAACAATCTCAAACACAATCACTTTTATAGTGGTTCGACTACTTGTCTACTCCACTCCCGGCTGTCGCACTCAACCCTTGAGTGTACTGGATTTCACTACGGAGGTTTTCCAGGCTTCACCTCAAAAGTGAGGTTTTAAATCAGGTTCACCTTCAACCTGTACACGGAGGTTTCTACTCGGTTCACCTCTAACCCTGGAGTTTTACTGGTTCGCTCCTAACCAGATGTTTATGCTCTCCATAGAGAAAGGGTTCACACAATGCACCAAAATGTTTATGCTTTTCACACAACAAGGGTCCACACAATGCACCAAAATGTTTATGCTTTTCACACAACAAGGGTCCACACAACTCACCCACTACGTACACTCCCGTCGAAGGCTTCGTATGAGAACTTCGAAGGGTGAGCAACACTCAAGACCCAATCCTAGAAAGGAATGATCACAAGTGTCCTCTGGACTCTAGATACTTACAAATAAGTTGATGAGTCCCATTCAGTGTAATGACGAAGTTCTCCTCCTTGTTGTTGAAGGATCTTCGGCTCCCTTGATCCGCAACATAAAAGATATACCAGTATTTGGCTTCGGGTTGGGTCAAGGTTAGGACGAAAAACCACTCTCTTAGAATTTTCTTATAAGGAAGATAGAGTGATTCCCGTCATCTATTCATTCAAGGCATCCCAGCTTAATGATATACTATTAAGATAGTTGCGGAAGGATCCTTGAATGCAGAAATTCATTTCCCAATCCACTCTATTAAATGTCAATGAATGAGAGTCAATTGGAAGATGAACTCCCGTGAGAGAAAGGGCTTTGGGTATATGATCTAAAGGTAAAACACACAAAAGAACTCTCTTCTTTCTCTACTAGCAATATGGACAAGTCTCTCTTTATATAGGAAAAAGGTTCCAATGGATATAAAACGGTCATATTTATGACAGAGTTCGATATCATCAAGCGTATACTCTCGATGGGATTGACTGACCGCTTGATAACACAAACTCAAATGTCATACGCTTTTGAAAAACCTTTTGCCAGCTGGTTGATGAGATTGATACTGGTGTCGATGTCATCAAATTTTAAACTCTGATTTCATCGATACTGGGATCGATCTATCGACATTTGAAAAATGAGAGAGACTAGCTATGAAATATTTCAGGTTTTTAAGATATGATCGGAGAACAACCGATGTCATCTGAATTTGAATATTGATGATATCTAGGCCGTGTCGATGGGATCGATAAATCGTATAGATTTACCTATAAGCACGCTGGACAGTTTGTGTCCAGTCTCGATCCAATCGACTAGACCTCGATAGCATCGACATAAGAATATCGATTTCCTCAAGTGGCCCCCGATCAAAGTTAAAACCAACCTGAAATATTTGCTAGAAGAAATTCGCACCCACTATCGATATGATTGATGGCCTTCCGATATGATCGATATTTGAATTCAGATTGAATCGAGAAAGACATCGATATATTGAAGCACATAGTAATTTTCTTTAAGAAAATAGGGGCGTCAAAAATTTACCTGTCAATATTATCGAGCCACTTCTGATGGTCTCAAAATTTGAATATCGATGATATCGATAGGTGTATCGATATATCGATAAATCTGTTCAGATGAGTATGCAGTTGCTGGACACTTTTAGTCCTCTTATCAATAGTATCAATCAAGAGCCGAGGACATCAACATCGTAGGTCAATCGTATCGAAATGTGTATCGATACAATCAACAGTGCAAGCAAACCTAGAAATTTTTTTATGTTTGAAAAAGTTCACTTATCCAAAAATCCTCATATATTCTAAGTTGTTTTTAAGGTTTTTAATCACTTGGTGTTTTGGGACATGGGATGTGAGGCTATGATTTACCTATAATGAGCTTCCACACATCCGGTTGAGGTAGGCACTTGAATTGTTCTTCCCGTGAGGCTCTGTAAACCGACTGACTCAACACACACGGTAATTGACAAACCAGGGCACTAGCAGGTCCACTTTCAATCTCCCCCTTAGTCAATTGTGTGACAAAATACCAAAATACCCTAGGATAATATCTAGACAGACACATCCTAAATTGTGTGTACATGTAATTTACACAATTTTACAAATTCTAATAATCCCATGTACACAACCAGTATTTTCTCCCCCTTACTGAAAGCTACCCCATTCTTGATGCAGGTGCTCCCCCTTACACCTGCAACATATAAGAGTAAGATATCCAATTTTTCACATAGGGTGTTTTAACTTTTCTCCCCCTTTTTGTCAATCATTGACAAAGATAAAGCAGTAGATATTGACTGAAGTTTTGAATGAAGCATATGGGAGAACTACAAAAATAGATGTATAGAGATGAAATCATTTTTAACCATACATCATCTTTAGAAGATAGGAATGCATATTAAATAAAACTTGAAAAAGTCAGAGAAGATAATTAGGAAAAACGGATGCAATCCATATCAAATACTCCATTTAGCCAGGGGACATCATATATTATTATGGCAATAAGAATAGAATTATATATATGGCCATTTTCAACAAAACATTCATCGTTTAAAAACGTTAACCCAAAAATATATTGCCCCAGACAGTAGTAGAATAATCATATAAAAAGATGACACAACGCCAGATGCACTTGATAATCAGAGAAGGACGACACTTGCTTAATGTCCTCGAGAAGGGTGATGTGTGAGCAAATCCACCACTTGTTGAGTAGTTTGTTGGAGAACGTCGATCTTGTTTTCAATCGCAGTAAGACGCTGTTCACAGAGGTGCAGTTGGTCCTCCATCCCTGTCATCCCGTTTAGCAGATGACGTTCGAGGTGATGAGATTGATGATTTGTAATCGACTCGGGGCTTAGCATTGGCGTGGGATTTGACCTTGCATGTATAGGCTGACGAGACGGTGAAGCATGTGGAACAGCCCGTGGGATGGAAGCACATGGCCTGGATAAGGAAGGACACAACTGTTGTGCTGCCTACGCTACATCATTGTCAAACCATTCTTCAGGATATACTACATCAGAAGTTGCAGGTAGGCCCACATGGTGTGCTAGTTTGCATATGAGCACAGGGAAGGACAGTGTCTCCCTATGATTTCCTTGGATTACACGAATGATTTGCTTGAGGAGAAGAGTTGGCAGACAGACTTGATTTTCTTGATATATATATTAAAGTACATTGATCACGAAAGGGGGAAGATGATCTTATTTAATATCGCAGGGATATACATTAGACCCAAAAATGCTATGAATAATTTTGAATGTGGGTCCTAGATAGTTAACATGAAGCATATTTTCATCATTCTGTGGAACGGTCGTTCCTTAATAGAGCACACGAGTTACTTCTCCCCATACACCCAAACTGTTGAGATTCCTATTAGTCACTGGAATCCGAGTGACCTCTAGATCAAGAAGATGAGCCATGGTGATTGGAGTGATCTGTTTTGAGTAGTGTGTGAGGTTAATCCGTATGCTAGGGGGATCATCCCTAATGATATGACAGTGAGTGAGGAATTCATGAATTACCCCTAGCTGATATGATCCTCCAAGATTGAGGATATTCTGCCAACCGATTACTTCCAGAAGTAGGTCCACACCAAAGGGTTTTATGGCACTATTAAGCACAATACATTCAACGATAGCAAATGGATGTCCTTCTATAGGTTGATGCTTGCTAGATTCTGATGGTACATTCTTAGATTTTAGAGGATGAAGAATGACTTTCCTTTGATCATAGTTTGAAAAGATGAAATACTGGAAAGGAAGTATTCAGAGAAAAGAAGGAAAGAGTAGGAAGTCACCTGAATTCTTTAATATAGCAAACTTATCAATTATATTGATCAGTTATCGATAGTATCGTTATGTCTTCCATCAAGAGTTGCACTGACAGTCATTGGAAATTAGTAATACCATTGAATGCAGTCCGACCGTCAGAAAGAACTAATAGTTAAAGTATCATCTTTCTCTCCAATTGTTGATTGTATCGATATTCTATTTCGATGACATCGATGATGAAATTGAATACAGTATAGATAAAATCGCCGCCGTGAATTTTTTTGACATTTACTCACTTAGCAGTGTGGCCAGGAACATCTCAGAAGATGTACCTATGTGAGCCATTGTTCTTGAGATATTTATCAATGAGAGCATAAGCCAATGGATGTTTGAAGATCACAGAACCTATTGTTGTCAAGAGGCTTTGTGAGAATATCGACAAGCTGTTTTTCAGTAGTTACATAATCCAATGCAATGATCTTTTCTTCAACAAGTTCTCGGATGAAATGATGACGGATGTCAATATACTTGGTCTAAGAGTGTTAAACTAGATTTTTTGAGATGTTTGTAGCACTTGTATTGTCACAGAAAAGACTCATTGTAGTCTGTGCAATCCCATAGTCCAACAACATTTTTTCATCCACAGGAGTTGTGCACAACAGCTACCTACAACTATATATTCAGCCTCTATAGTGGATAACGAGATTGAATTTTTCTTCTTGCTCTACAAGGAGATAAACAGTTACTAATATAAAAACATCCTCCGCTTGTTGATTTTCGATCGTCTAAATTTCCAGCCCAATCTGCATTAGAATAACTAGTAATGATGGTGGATGTTTCATACGGATACCATAGACCAAAGGTGGTAGTCCCAGCTACATATTTAATAATTCTTTTAACAACCATTAGGTGGGATTCCTTAGGATCTGCCTGATATCGAGCACATACTCCCACACTAAAGGATATATTTGGACGACTAGCTGTGAGATACAGTAAGCTTCCAATCATGCTTTGATAGAGATGTTGGTTTACACTTTTTCTATTAATATTTTTGGAGAGTTTAAGGGTGGTACTCATAGGCATGTGATAGGCACGACCAGACTCAAGCCCAAATCTTTTCACCAAATCTCTTGCATACTTGGTCTGGTTTATGAAAATTCCATCAGTTAGTTGCTTAACTTGCAGCCCTAAAAAGAAGTTTAATTCGCCAACCATACTCATTTTAAACTTTGATTTCATAAGGTTGGTGAATTTGTGTGCCTCATCTCCACATGTTGACCCAAACACTATGTCATCCACATAGATTTGCGCAATAAGGAGTTCTTTGTTCTTTGAGTAAACAATGTCTTATCTACACTTCCTCTATAGAATTCATTGTCTAACAAAAATTTTGTTAGTTGTTCATACCATGCACGAGGTGCTTGTTTGAGACCATACAGAGCTTTATCTAGATGATAAACATAATGATGGAACTTGTGATCCGAAAATCTTTGAGGTTTCTCTACATAAACTTCTTCAGCAAGATCCCCATTAAGAAATGCACTTTTAACATCCATTTGAAATAGTTTAAATTTTAATGTGCATGCAACGAACATGAGAATTCTAATAGATTCGAGACGAGCAACAGGGGATCATGTCTCATCAAAATCAATTCCTTCTATCTGTGAGTATCCTTGGGCAACTGACCTTGCTTTATTTCTGATCACATTTCCAGACTCATCGAATTTATTCTTGAAGACCCATTTGGTTCCAATGACATTTGTATCAGTTGGTCTAGGAACCAATTTCCATACCTCATTTCTTTGGAATTGTTGAAGTTCTTCTTGCATAGCATTTATTCAGTGTTCATCTTGAAGAGCTTCCATAACATTTTTAGGTTCAATTTTTGAGGTAAAACAGAAATGACTGTAAATATTTTCTATCTGCCGTCGAGTTCTTACACCATCATTTAGATCTCCTGTGATTTGTTCTAGTGGGTGATCCTTCACGATGGGTATTTCAGAAGACGGTCCAGGTTCATTTGGTGATGGGGTTTTGTTCTCCGATTTATCTAGAATGCATGAGTCTACATCATCTTTTAATTCATTTGCAGGGTCTTCCTCATTATGAAGATGATCATCAATTGCCACATTGACTCTCTTGAATAGTGAGGGTTCTTAGATTGTATACTCTATATGCACAACTATTCATGGCATACCCCAGAAAAATACCTTCATTACTTTTAGGCTCAAATTTTCCTAGGTGATCTCTGTCTCTCAAAATATAACATTTACTCCCAAAGACTCGAAAATATTTTACACTAGGTGCCTTTCCATACCATAGCTCGTATGGAGTTTTGTTCAGACATGCTCTAAGATATACTCTATTTATGATGTAGCTGGCAGTATTGACAGCTTCTGCCCAGAAACTTTTTTTCATATCTTTTCCATTTAGCATGACTGACCCCATTTCTTGCAGCACACTATTTTCCTTTCAACAATTCCATTTTATTGTGGGATTTTTGGGGCTGAGAATTCATGATGAATTCCTTTCTCATTGTAGCATTTTTTAAAATTTTCATTTTCAAATTCCCTACCATGATCACTTCTAGTACGATTAATGTCATATCCTCATTCGTTTTGAAGTCGTTTGGCCAGGATTGCAAATTCTTCAAAAGCATCCGATTTTTCCCGAATAAATGCAACCCAAGTGAATCTGGTGTAGTCATCAACTATAATAAGGGAGTACTTTTTCCTTCCATGGCTTTCCACTTTGGTTGGGCCAACCCGATCCATATGCAATAGATCTAACGATTTTGTTGTTGCTATGGTGGTTATCTTTTTATGTCCAGTTTTTATCTGTTTTCCTTTTAAACATTCTCCACACACAACTTTTTCTTCTTTTCTGATCTTGGGAAGACCTCTAACCAAATTTTTTGAGTTGAGCTTAGCTAAATTTCAGTAGTGAACATGTCCTAACCTTTGATGCCATAATTTGGATTCATTTTTTCTAGCCATATTACACTTTGTAGTCATCACATCCTCATTTGCACTTTCTATGATATAATAGTTATCACTAGTCGTAATCCGTTTATGAGGGATTTTCCTGTGCGATCTAAAATTCTACACACATCTTTTGAGAAGGTAACAAGATGTTCCTTGCCATAAATTTGAGAAATACTAAGGAGATTGTGCTTCAGACCTTCTACACAGAGGACATGTTTAATTTTTAGAAGGCCTGGTGCAGCTATTGTCCCATGTCCAATAATTTTGGTTGAACTACCATCTCCAAATGTGGCCAATCCTCCATCAAAGTTTGAGTACTCACAGAAATGAGTTTGATCACCAGTCATGTGTCTGGAGCATCCACTATCTAGATACCATTTTGAACTATTGTAAGCTTTCAGAGCAGTATGGATTATAAGGCAATTATGATCTGTCACATCCTCTGTGACCTTCTTGAACATGAATCCTTCTTCAGTCAAGATCACTCTCTAGGCGGTGAAGCCCTTAAAGAGAGACTCGTTTTGATACCAATTGAAATAGCAGTGAAGACCGCTTGAGTTGAAGTAGGAATATGCCAATATGTCCTAGAGGGGGGTCAATAGGACATTTTAAAATTTCATAATGTATTTAAAAATCCTATTGCACTAATCCTATTAGATATACAATTATCAGGATTACTCAAATGTAACTCTACTAGCTTTCAAGCCTTGTAGGGGATCCAATCACAAAATTCTTGAAAGATAAACAAGTTGCATATAAGATTGTGATGGATATGACTATGTGTGTACATGAGGTGTGATCTTAGAAAATCAGATATAAAAACATATCAGGAATATCACACAAATGAAAAATAATAACAATCTCAAACATAGTCACTTTTATAGTGGTTTGACTACTTGTCTACTCCACTCCCGGCTGTCGCACTCAACCCTTGAGTGTACTGAATTTCACTACGGAGGTTTTTCAGGCTTCACCTCAAACCTAAGGTTTTAAATCAGGTTCACCTTCAACCTTTACACGGAGGTTTCTACTTGGTTCACCTCTAACCCTAGAGTTTTACTGGTTCACTCCAAACCAGATGTTTATGCTCTCCATAGAGAAAGGGTCCACACAATGCACCTGAATGTTTATGCTTTCCACACAGCAAGGGTCCACACAATGCACCCACTATGTACACTCCCGTCGAAGGCCTCGTATGAGGACTTTGAAGGGTGAGTAACACTCAAGACCCAATCCTAGAAAGGAATGATCACAAGTGTCCTCTGGACTCTAGATACTTACAAATAAGTTGATTAGTCTCATTCAGTGTAATGACGAAGATCTCCTCCTTGTTGTTGAAGGATCTTCGGCTCCCTTGATCCGCAACATAAAAGATGTACCAGTATTTGGCTTCGGGTTGGGTTAAGGTTAGAACGGAAATCCACTCTCTTAGAATTTTCCTATAAGGAAGATAGAGTGATTCCCGTCATCTATTCATTCAAGGCATCCCAGCTTAATGATATACTATTAAGATAGTTGCGGAAGGATCCTTGAATGCAGATATTCATTTCCCAATCCACTCTATTGAATGTCAATAAATGAGAGTGGATTGGAAGATGAACTCCCGTGAGAGAAAGGGCTTTGGGTATATGATCTAAAGGTAAAACACATAAAAGCACTCTCTTCTTTCTCTACTAGAAATATGGACAAGTCTCCCTTTATATAGGCAAAAGGTTCCAATGGATATAAAAAGGTCATATTTATGACAGAGTTCGAGCTCATCGAGCAGGGTCGATATCATCAATCGTATACTCTTGGTGGGATCGACTAACCGCTCGATAACATAATCTCAAATGTCATACACTTTTGAAAAATCTTTTGCCAGCTGGTCGATGAGATCGATACTAGTGTCGATGTCATCAAATTTCGAACTCTGACTCCATCGATACTGGGATCGATCTATCGACATTTGAAAATTGAGAGAGACTAGCCATGAAATATTTCAGGTTTTTAGGATATGATCGGGGAACAACCAATGTCATCAGAATTTGAATATTGATGATATCGAGGCCGTGTCGATGGGATCGATAATTCGTATAGATTTACCTATAAGCATGCTAGACAGTTTGTGTCTAGTTTCGATCCAATCGACTAGACCTTGATAGCCTCGAAATAAGAATATCGATTTCCTCCAGTGTCCCCCGATCAAAGGTAAAACCAACCTGAAATATTTCCTGGAAGAAATTCACGCCCACTATCGATATGATCGATGGCCTTCCTATATGATTGATATTTGAATTCAGATTAAATCGAGAAAGGCATCGATATATCAAAGCACATAGTAATTTTCTTTAAGAAAATAGGGGCGCTGAAAATCTGCCTGTCGATATTATTGAGCCACTTCCGATGGGCTCGAAATTTGAATATCGATGATATCGATAGGTATATCGATATATCGATAAATCCGTTCATATGAGTATGTGGTTGCTGGATACTTTTAGTTCTCTTATCGATAGTATCGATCAAGAGCCGAGGACATCGACAGTGCAGGTCGATCATATCAAAATATGTATCGATACAATCGGTAGGTTAAACAAACTTAGGGATTTTTTTATGTTTGAAAAAGTTCACTTACCTAAAAACCCTCATATGTTCTAAGTTATTTTTAAGGGTTTTAATCACCTAGTGTTTTGGGACATGGGATATAAGTCTAGGATTTACCTATGACGAGCTTCCACACATCCGGTTGAGGCAGGCGCTTGAATTGTTCTTCCTATGAGGCTTTATAGACAGACTGAATCAACACACACGGTAATTGACAAACCAGGGCGCTAGCAGGTGCACTTTCAGATACATTAGTCTAAACATGATATGGATGTTCTTAAAATAACAACAATAGGGGTGTTATATCAATCATTGGTTTGTTATCTTTAGTTATCGATTTGTTATCTTCAGCAAAGCCCATACGATCAACCATCATGTCAGTGACAACAGTTTATCATTTAAGGCAGCCTAGCCAAGCCCTATAAGGCTAACTTCGCATAAGATCTATATTATTTAGGACGGCAGTGTGATGCCAGCAGCCCTAAAAAGCCATATAAGGCACATCACATGCATACCCATGCAGGCAGTGGATGGAGCTAGCGACTAAAAGGCCTAAAGGCCAAAAAGTTGTAAAATGGCCAGTCACGCATAAAACCAATGCTATTTATGATTCTAAAAATTCTGAGAGTGCACTATGTGTTTATTAAAATGCTTAAATGAGATTTATATTTGAATTAGTTGTCACATGTTGTTTTAACTATCACATATGAATGCCTATTGTATTTAAGTACGATTGGGGACTAATACGTAGTCCAGGAAATAGGTAACAGTTTACGATTAGTGGCCGAACTAGTTTCGCCCCAACGAATACGTTCAATGAATCTGAGTCGTACGGTGGTTATCGATAATGGTTAGGCGACGAGGAGTGTGTATGCGCTCTATGTCGATTAATTTAATGTGCGCTCGTATCAGTCAAGCTTGTCAAGTAACCTAATTAGCCTAATGTATGTTCACCATGTATAGGCACTACTACTTGAATCTAAGGTACCACTTGAAATAGCGGTGGAGACCGCTTGAGTTGAAGTTGGAATATGCCAATACGTCCTAAAGGGGGGTGAATAGGACTTTTTAAAGTTTTTATGAGTTATTAAAAATCCTATCACACTAATCATATCACAGAGTATAGATTAGGATTACTCAAAATTAACTCTACTGGCTTCCAAGCATGGTAGAGGATCTAATCACAGAGCTATTTAAATGATAATTATGGTGCAATTATAGTCTATGATGAATGTGACTGTGTGTGAAGTGTGAGCAAGTATAAATACAGTTAATATAATCACACAAAAGATCAAACACAAGAATTGATCTCAAACACTGTCATTTTATAGTGGTTCGACTACTTGTCTACTCCACTACCGGCTTCCACACTAACCCTTGAGTGATCGGATTTCACTAAGGAGGTTTTCCATGGTTCACCTCAAACCTAAGGTTTTAAAATAGGTTCACCTTCAACCTTTACAGAGGTTTCTACTCGGTTCACCTCAAATCCTGGAGTTTTACTGGTGCACTCCTAAACAGATGTTTATGCCCACACAGATCAAGGGTCCACACAACACACCTGGATATTTATGCTCTCCACAGAGTAAGGGTCCACACAATGTACCCCACACGTACACTCCCGTCGGAGGCCTCCTTTGAGGACTTCAAAGGGTGAGCAACACTTAAGACCCAATCCTAGAAAGGAATGTTCATAAGTGTCCTTTGGACTTTAGATACTTACAAATAAGTTGATGAGTCCCTTTCAGCGTAATGTTAAAGATCTCCTTCTTGTTGATGAAGAGTCTTCAGCTCCCTTGATCCGCAACACAAAAGATATACCTATTCTAGGCTTTAGGTTGGGTCAAGGTTGTGATGGAATTCCACTCTCTAAGGATTTTCCTATTAGGAAGATAAAGTGGTTCCGATCATCTATGCATTCAAGGTATCCCAGCTTAATGATTTGCCATTAAGGTAGTAGCTGGAGGATCCTTGAATGCAGAAGTTCATTCCCCAATCCACTCTATTGAATATCAATGATGAGGGTGGATTAGAGGATGAACTCCCTGAGAGAAAGGGCTTAAGGTAAATGATAGGAAGGTTAAAATACTCAAAAGAACTCTCTTCTTTCTCTACCAACAATAAAGGCAAGCATCTCTATATAAAGGCAAAAGGTTCCAATGGATATAAAACGGTCATACTTATGACAAAGTTCGATATCATCAAGCAAGTGTTGATATGATCGAGCATATACTCTCGATTGTATCGATGATCTGCTCGATCATACAAAATCAAATGTCATTTATGTTTTGGAAACCTTTTTCCAACTGGTCGATGAGATCGAGACACACATCGATGTTATCGAATTTCGAACTCCGATTCCTTCGATAGATGAATCGATCTATCGACAGGTGAAAATAAGAGAGACAAGCCTTGAAGATTTTCAGGTTCTAAAGATATGATCGGGGAACAGTCGATGTCATCAAAATTTGTATATCGATGATATCAGAGACCGTGTCGATGGGATCGATAAATCGTATAGATTTACCTATAAGCTTGTTGGACGGTTTATGTCCGGTATCAATCCAATCGACCATGTCTCGATATGATCGACATATGAATATCGATTTCTCGACTGGCACCCCGATCACTGATTTAAAACATCCTGAAAATCATGTTGGAGGAAACATGCGCCCACTATCGATGTGATCGACTGACTTTCGATATGATCAATATTTAATTTCAGATTGAATCGGACAGTCATCGATATATCGAAGCTCATAGTGGTTTTCTTTAGAAAATAGGGGTGCCGAAAAACTACCTGTCGATATTATCGATCCACTTTCAATAGGATCGATATTTGAATATCGATGATATCGACTGAACTGTCGATATATCGATAAATCGTCCAGATGAATGTTTGATTGCTGGACGTTTTTTGTCCTCACTCGATTGTATCGATTGAGATGCCGAGGACAATGACAAAGCAGGTCGATCATATCGAGATATGAATCGATATAATCGACAGTGTAAGAAAAACTTGAACATTTTCCTATTTGGTAAAAAGTTTTCTTACACAAAAATCCTAAGATGTTCTACTTATTTTTAAGGATTTTAATCACCTGGTGTTTTGGGACATGAGATGTGAGGCTATGATTTACCTATGTTGAGCTTCCACACATCCAGTTGAGGCAGACACTTGACTTGATCTTCTTGTTAGGCGCTGTTGTTCGACTGACTCAACTTACACTGTAATTGACAAACCAGGGTACTAGTAGGTGCACTTTCAATATCCCCCTTTATCAATTACATGACAAAAAATCCAAAACACCCTAGGAAAATATCTAGACAAATACATCTTAAATTGTGTGTATATGCATTAACACAATTTTCAAATTCTAATCGCCCATGTACACACCCAGTAAGTAAGTTTTCCCCCTTACTTCAAAAAAACTCCCCCTTTCTTGTTGCGGCTGCTCCCCCTAACACCTGCAACACATAAGAGCATAGATATCCAATTTTTCACAGGGGTGTTTGTAATTTTTCTCTCCCTTTTTATCAGTCATTGACAAAGATATAACAAGTGGTATTGACTGAATATTTGAAGCATATGGGAGAATCACAGTCAGATAGATGTATATAAATGAAAAACAGTGTAAAGCATACGTCATGAGCAGACAGTATGGATTTAATAAAGCACTTAAGGCATAAGATAAACATGCAATCCATAATTCTGAAACTTCATTAAACCAGGGAGACATAAATTCAAATGGCAGGAAGATAAGAATTAGATTCAACCATAAAATAAACTACCCAAGATTGGAAGAAATAACCAATACTGCCCCAGATAACAACAGTTAAGTCAAAAAAAATAAAGCACATTTGAGGGCACCCAAATTTCAAAATCAGTATTTTGCCCCAACTGTGGGCATATTCAAAAAAAAAAAAAAAACTATACATGGTTAATAGGCTGTCATACACACCCATGAGAGTGCGGAACATCCAAAAAGATACTAATGTTCATTCGTAAGATAAGAGTATGGCGTATATGATAGCATGTATGAACTCGACTTCACGGAGCAGAATGAGATGGCATCGTGTTGTCCCATCGGCACGTCAGTAGATCCACCAATTATTGGACCGTGCTCTGCACTCCTTGAACCATCCTTTCCAGCACGGTAAGCCGTTCCTTTACAAAGTGCATGTCCTTCTGAATGGCCCCAATCCTCTCCAGTTTGAGCCTTTTGCCATACCCAGCGGTTGACGTAGACGGAGCAACATCAGGTCCATGAGGTGCATCGTTAGCCATTGCATCTCCTTCCATGGGATCACCACCTTCTCCTCCTTCCCCTTCTATATGAATGTCTTCCTCAGTTTCCTCCTTGTACTTGTGAAATATCAGATCCATTTTCTAAATATTCTTTTTATTGAAAACTTTAAGTGGAAAAACCGGATCAGTTGTAGAAGGAAAGCCAATGCTTTGACAGATTCTGCTAATAATCCAGGGATATGGCAGATGAAAATCTATGGAAGTATGTATGGCATTGAAAAACTGATTAACAATCAAGGTTGGAAGGCAGATATTTGTCCCAGTTGCAACGGAGTAGACTATCATGACCATGAGACTTGTGAGATCTGATCGGTTTGTACTTCTTGGGTACAAATTAGTGGTAAAGATTCCATGCATGACTTTAAACCGGAGCTCCATATACCTAGCTTTTAGGGCATTCCCTTAATGCCATGGAATATCTCTGTCATTACATAGGTATTTGGCTATCTTTGATCTCACGTCTGGAAGATCGAGATCCCAGTTTGGAAGGCCTTATGGAGCCAAGTGTAGATTGAGAATGTGGGCTTCAGTGGCGGGGGTGATAAATGCATCATCACCTTCCAAGGATACCATGAAGGAAGGAGGGTCAACCACCGGGGAATGACATGCAGCAAGGAAGTTGCATGTCCTTTCCAGTTGGCATGGTCTACCAAAATCCAGGATGGGTAGCCAACCAATTGCAGCAAACAGGGTTCTAATTTGTAGGGTGCTAAACACTCCCTGTTTACTTTTCTCTCAAAAATTAACTTCCTATTGGCGTATTTTGGTGGCCATTGGACAGTAGGAGGAGGAGGCGCTGGTTGAGATGGTGCAGGAACTTCAGTTTGAGACCCACTGCGTCGTGATCTTTATCATGTGGGGGTCCTACTGTCCGGGATCTTTCCTCTTTCCCTTGAGGCAAGGACTTTTTGTCGGGTACCTCTCGAAGACTCCCCCGGACTGGATGCTACGTTTTTGTCTTTTCCCATGTGGAAGAAAAAAGGGCTGTTTGAAGTATTTGAAAAAAATGACAAAAATGCCCGACAAACCAAGAAAAGAAGGTTCTGACGATGTTGGAAGAATATTACTTGGTTTGTGAAGGGATTTTGGCTACTCCGACTTGGCTTCTGATGATTGGTCGAGAGGATCAGACAGAGAAGACAACCAAAATGCCTTTTGAAGAAAACCCCTTTTTTTCATCCTGCTGACTTTTATCGGGCACCATCTATCGATCATATCGGCCAATGTATCAATTGTATCGATAAGCTGTCAATCGATGCTATCAAGACTGCCCACGATGTTATCCACGGTCATGCGGCTTTTCATATTCTGAAGAGCCATCGATTGTATCAACCTTCAGTCGATGAAATCGAAAAGAAGTCGACACTCGTATCAAAGGTAGATAATATTCAAAATTTTTACAATTTCGACACATCATCGGATATTTATTGGCTTGATCAATATATGCCACAAAATTTATTCCAGTTCTGTACAATTATAAACATGATAATGTTTATATACAAAAATTTAAGGTCTTCAACCTTAGATGTTATATTGAAGGCTCAACAAAATTACATCATTTCAGCAAATAACCAGATCTAGATGCATAATCTGAATTTGTTCCTTTTTTTGCTTGATATATCAGGGTATGTTGGATTTAATCATTAGAAAGTTCAGTTTTCCTTTAACTGCCCATTTTGAGACAGATTTCTTCATTCTGTTCTTTTCTTTAGGTGGTGATGGATCAGTGTTTCTCCTATATGGACTTTTAACATTCTGAGTTTCTCTTATTAGTTTGAATTTTCCAATGTGATTTTGATCAGAGTTATATAGAGTTCTTCTAGGTGCTAAACATTCAAATTTATAATGTCCAACATCACCACATAAATTACAAACAGGAGAAATTCTCATATTGCTACTTGAAGCCGTAAGTGTTTGGTCTTTATTTCCAATTTTCTTTTTACTTTTTTCATATCCTAATCCACTCCTGTCTCTTCCTAGTCTTCCCATCCCTAACAATTTTTCCAATTTCTCACCACTCTGAGAAAATTTGTATTTTATCTCGGTAAATTTTTTAAATTTTTCTAAGTTAATACAAAGTGAGTGGTTCTCATTTTTGAGTTGTGCATTATCATCTCTTAGCAATTCAGCTTGGTTCATAAGTTTTGATAATTCTGCTTTCAGGGATAGGTTTTCTCTTTCTAATTTATCATTGTCTGTGTGATATTGTTGCAAATCATTGGCTAAATGTATGTTTATTTCTAAGGTTTTATCCAAGTCTTTCTGCAAAAATTTCTTCTTATTTTCAGACATGCCGAGTTTTTTAAGGATATGGATGTTATGAATGTATAGTTGGTTATAAACATCTTGCAATTTATCCTTTTCAAATTCTTTCTTTTCTTCTTCTTCAGACTCTAATTCCTCATTGTCAGATGGAAATGATTCAGTGGCTTGTTGTTCTTTCTCAGATTAGTTGGAATGATTGAAGTAGTAGAGATCATAAGTATTTTTAATGCTTTCTGATCTCCATTACTTTCTGAGTCACTATTTTCTGTGTTTGACTCTTCCATATCATTCCATGTGGCGGCCATCGCCTTGCCCTTAGTTTTTTTTGATTGGGCATTCGGTAGATAGATGTCCATACTCATGACAGGCATAACATTGTGGTTCTTTGGTCCTTTTTCTAAATTTTCCTGCAGAAGGTTTGTCATCCACCTTTCTACCTCTAAAGGGGCGACCGCGATTCCTTTGAAAGAATCTTCTGAATCTTTGTGCTAGCAAGGCCACTTCCTCATCTTCATCTTCTTTTTCACTCTCACTGTCCTCATATTTTGTTTTCTTTGACACTCTTAGGACAGTGTTTTTTAGATTTTTGAGGTTGATTCAAAAGTTTGTAGGGAACCTACTAGTTCTTCTACTTTCATTTCATCAATATTCCTACACTCCTCAATTGTTGTTACTTTGGGATTAAACCGTTTCAGTAGGGATCTTAAGATTTTTCTACATATTTTAGGTGTCGGAACCTTCTCTCCCAATCCACCCATAGAGTTATAAATGATATTCAATTTGGTGAAAAACTCCATAAATGTCTCATGTTCTTCCATCCTAAGATTTTTGAACTATGAAGTTAAAAGTTATAGTTTAGATCTCTTCACAGTGCTTGTGCCTTCATGGGTTATTTTCAATAGGTCCCATGCTTCTTTAGAGGTCCCACACATACTTATCTGATTGAAAATATCTTGGGACACGACACAGTAGATGGCGTTCATTGCTTTTGCTTTAGCGTTTCGCTGTTCTTTGTCAAATGCCGTCCACTTTTCATTAGGTTTGGGTTTAATGATTGTGGTTTCATTTTCAAGTACAATTTTTTCAGATGGTACCACATATCCTTTTTCAACTACATCCCAAACTTCATGATCCAAGGATCTCAGGAAGTAATGCATTCTAGCCTTCCAGTAAGCATAATTTGAACCATCAAATACTGGAGGTCTAGTGAGGGATGAGCCCTCTCCTTTGCCCATATTTCAACTTCAGTCAAGATCACTCTCTAGGCGGTGAAGCCCTTAAAGAGAGACCCGCTCTGATATCAATTGAAATAGCGGTGAAGACAGCTTGAGTTGAAGTTGAAATATGCCAATATGTCCTAGAGGGGGGTGAATATGACTTTTTAAAGTTTTTATGAGTTATTAAAAATTCCATCACACTAATCCTATCACAAAGTATAGATTAGGATTACTCAAAATTAACTCTACTGGCTTCCAAGCCTGGTAGAGGATCCAATCACAAAGCTATTTAAATGATAATCATGGTGCAATTATAGTCTATGATGAATGTGACTGTGTGTGAAGTGTGAGCAAGTATAAATGCAGTTAATATAATCACACAAAAGATCAAACACAAGAATCAATCTCAAACACAGTCATTTTATAGTGGTTCGATTACTTGTCTACTCCACTATCCGCTTCCACACTCAACCCTTGAGTGATCGAATTTCACTAAGGAGGTTTCCCATGGTTCACCTCAAACCTAAGGTTTTAAAACAGGTTCACCTTCAACCTTTACAGAGGTTTTTACTCGGTTCACCTCAAACCCTAGAGTTTTACTGGTGCACTCCTAACCAGATGTTTATGCCCACATAGAGCAAGGGTCCACACAACGTACCCAGATGTTTATGCTCTCTACAGAGCAAGTGTTCACACAACGCACCCCGCACGTACACTCCCGTTGGAGACCTCCTTTGAGGACTTCAAAGGGTAAGCAACACTTAAGACCCAATCCTAGAAAGGAATGATCACAAGTGTCCTCTGGACTCTAGATACTTACAAATAAGTTGATGAGTCCCTTTCAGCGCAATGTTGAAGATCTCCTTCTTTTTGATGAATAGTCTTTAGCTCCCTTGATTCGCAACACAAAAGATATACCTATTCTCAGCTTTAGGTTGGGTCAAGGTTGTGATGGAATTCCACTCTCTAAGGATTTTCCTATAGGAAGATAGAGTGGTTTCGATCATCTATGCATTCAAGGTATCCCAGCTTAATGATTTGCCATTAAGGTAGTATTTGGAGGATCCTTAAATGCGAAAGTTCATTCCCCAATCCACTATATTGAATATCAATGATGAGGGTGGATTGGAGGATGAACTCCCTGAGAGAAAGGGCTTAAGGTAAATGATAGGAAGGTTAAAATACTCAAAAGTACTCTCTTCTTTCTCTACCAGCAATAAAGGAAAACATCTCTATATATAGGCAAAAGGTTCCAACGGATATAAAATGGTCATATTTATGATAGAGTTTGATATCATCGAGAAAGTGTCGATATGATCGAGCATATACTCTCGATTGTATCGATGATCCGCTCGATGATACAAACTCAAATGTCATTTACGCTTTTAAAAACCTTTTACCAACTGGTCGATGAGATCGAGACACACATCGATGTTATCAGATTTTGAACTCCGATTCCATCGATAGATGAATCAATCTATCGACAGGTGAAAATAAGAGAGACAAGCCTTGAAGATTTTCAGGTTCTAAAGATATGATCGGAGAACAGTCGATGTCATCGAAATTTGTATATCGATGATATCAGAGACCATGTCGATGGGATCAATAAATCGTATAGATTTACCTATAAGCTTGTTGGACGGTTTGTGTCCGGTATCGATCCAATCGACCATGTCTCGATATGATCGACGTATGAATATCGATTTCTCGACTGGCACCTCGATCACTGATTTAAAACATCCTGAAAATCATGCTGGAGGAAACATGCGCCCACTATCGATGTGATCGACTGACTTTCGATATGATCGATATTTGATTTCAGATTGAATCAGATAGTCATCGATATATTGAAGCTCATAGTGATTTTCTTTAGAAAATAGGGGCGCCGAAAAACTGCCTGTCGATATTATCGATCCACTTTCGATAGGATCGATATTCGAATATCGATGATATTGACTGAACTATCGATATATCGATAAATCGTCCAGATGAATATTTGATTGATGGATGTTTTTTGTCCTCACTCGATTGTATCGATTGAGATGCCGAGGACATTGACAGAGCAGGTCGATCATATCGAGATACAAATCGATATAATCGATAGTGTAAGAAAAACTTGAAGATTTTTCTATTTGTTAAAAAGTTTTCTTACATAAAAACCCTAATATGTTCTACTTATTTTTAAGGGTTTTAATCACCTGGTGTTTTGGGACATGAGATGTGAGGCTATGATTTACCTATGTCTAGCTTCCACACATCCAGTTGAGGCAGACACTTGACTTTATCTTCCTATTAGGCGCTATTGACCGTAATTGATAAACCAGGGCACTAGTAGGTGCACTTTCACCACGTACTAGTGAAAAGCTCGTTTAACCTTGGTACCACGATCCGCTAAGACTCATGAGCCGGGCATGGTGGTATGGGACACTGTGATCAAGCTGTCGGCCTACGCTGTGGTGACAAGCATCCCCGTAGTGTCCATTGAGTAACCCAAACTTTTAATCCTAATATGGTGGTATGAGATACTGTATTCGAGTTGTCGTCCTATGCTAAGGTGACGAACCTTTCCTTAGTGACCCTGAACTATGACTTCGCTGAGGTAACAAGCCTCTCCATAGTGACTTGAACTTTTCTATCCACTACTTTTCAATCAGGGATGATGTTGCCCTATAACTTGGCTATCGTATGTGATTAACTAGGATTGATAACCCTATATGGATCATTATTTAGATAAATGATATAAAGGGAGGTACCTTAGCTTTTTAAATCTGCTATATGAATAAGCCTAATTAAATATTGGCTAACACGACCATGTACAGCATTGCATGTTCTTTGGCGAGGAAGCGCACGTGTTTGGAGTGGTGCATGCGAGGGAGTTCAGGCGAGGGCATGCATCATTATCGCATACCATTCTTGCATTAACAAGAGTACTTAGTATATAAAGCCTTATCATTACCGCTTAACTGAATTGATAACATGTTAACCTTTACCATATGGCTCCACTGAGTTGATCACTCACTCCCACTCCGGGATGATGTTTTAAAACACCAACCAGACTCTATTATAGCTGCAGGTGATGGCGAGGATTAGGAGATGGAGCCTGACTTCTATGATGACGAGTTCTCCTACATGCAACTCTCTGGCGGGTCTATGTAGACCTGGAGTTGCATCGCTGGGATTATAAGGATACGGATTAGATGACTATTACATTTTATCATTTTGTAAATTTTGAAACTATACATATAATTATTTAGCCCGGTGACATGTTCATACTCTATGAACTTACAACCACTTATGTGCTTTATATATTTATCATAGTCTTTCGCTTGCATAATCTAATTGACTTTGGAGTATGATTTGTTGTTTTAGTATAATCTCACTCATGTTTAATGCACTAATATGGACAACATTTAAACATCATTATCTATGTTGCATAAGTGATGTGTTGAAACTCAGGAGTTAAGCTTCTACTCGACCCTTGATTTTCAAGGCGTGACAGGCCATCTAAAGATTCAGATATATTCTTTAGATTCTTTAAAAGGAGTAGTAAAGATTATCCATCCTTCAAGAGTATAAACATGATTTACTTCAGAAATACTATCTTATGAATAAATCTTTAGGTGAATATTAACTTGGAGAGGGGGCATGATATATTTCTCTAAAGTAATCCATGGCTTGGTCTTTCTGATAATTTCTTATATACGGTGGAGGAATCAATATGACACAATAAGCTGGGCAATAATCGCGCACTAAGTATTATTGATGACCCAACCAACACACTAGGTATGAACTGAAGAATTATGTTGAGAATTATGAAGCATGATCTAGTGTGAACTTTCAAGAGTTATTTTTATATTAAGGCCTGGTTATATGGTCTGATGCCGTAAATTCTCATTGTTCTAGCAATGATATTGCAAGACTCCAAGTACCGAATTTAATGGAGATAAAGAATAAATGTTTATCAAAAGAGATAGAATCATCGTCAATAATTTTTATGTTCTTCGAAAAGTTATTAAATGGAATTGAGAAAAGTCTTATCTACTTTTCAGAAGCAGTAAAGGTATAAGGAACACATACTTTTAGTTAGTTTATGAAGAAATGTCAAGGAGCAAAAACTAGATAAGACTTAGTGTTGAACCTTTGGAGCTAGAAATGATACCTCTGAAAGCGCCATATAATGAGCAAATGATGCAACAAATGCAATGCGAAGCACGATGACAAGCGCAAAGAGAAGACAACTAAATATTTATCAAATTGTAAATATTATAAATATTCTAATTTTTTTTTCAAAGTATACTTCATGAAGCTAAATTGGAAAGCTATGATATCTGAAGATACTAATTCCGATTAATTTGGGAGGAAAGACTATCATTCGAAAGCTTGAGTTATGTAGATCATGAATAAAGGAGACAATCAAAAGAATTGTTGCAGCAACAACAACATTAGAGAATAACTCCCTAGACACAGAGTTGAATGAAAGAGTTGTCGGAGTTGATCAAAGAGACTGTTGCAGTAGCAATAGTGATGAAAGATAGTTCTCTGGTTAAGTTACTTAAAGATGAAGTCACCACAACTATTACAGTGGAAAGTTTCGATGAAAAGATAATCTTTTCTCTCTAGTCAAGTCTTCCGTTCGAGCGCAAGCATTCCAATATTTCATTCAAGCGCAAGCATTCAAGTATTTTGATTGAGTGCGATCATCCAATCTTCTGATCGAACGTGATCATTCAAATCTTCTGTTCAAGCGCGATCATTCAAATCTTCCGTTCGAGTGCGATCATCTAGTCTTCCGATCAAACGCTATCATTCAAATATTTTGTTCAAGCACGATCATTCAAATCTTTCGTTCGAGTGTGATCATTCAAATCTTCCGTCCGAGCATGATCATTCAGTCTTTTATGCAAGCATGATCATCCAATCATCCTTCAATTGTAGTTCATTCAGTTATTCGGCAGGAGGAAGATTGATCCTCCATTTGATTTCATGAATCAATCAAAGACGGATCGAGGGGGCATCTGTTGAGGCATAAAAAATATTCTATCTCATTGCATGTCCATTGCATTGGTCAAAGAATTCTATGGTACAGATCTTTTCCAGGGTCACTCACTCCTTATTTTTGGTAAAAAGTAGTAACTAGGAGTATTCTGGTAAAAATGAGTGAGTTGGGGTATTTACTGGGGTATTTTGGTAAAAATGAGTGAGTTGGGGTATTTTGGTAAAAATTAGTGAGTTGAGGTATTTTAGTAAAAATGAGTGAGTTGGGGTATTTTGGTAAAAAGCAGTAACTGGGGGTATTTTGGTAAAAATGAGTGAGTTGGGGTATTTTGGTAAAAAAAACAATAACTGGGGTATTTTGGTAAAAATGAATGAGTTGGGGTATTTTGGTAAAAATTAGTGAGTTGGAGTATTTTGTAAAAATGAGTGAGTTGGGGTATTTTGGTAAAAAGCAGTAACTAGGGATATTTTGGTAAAAATGAGTGAGTTGGGGTATTTTGGTAAATATCAATGAGTTGGGGTATTTTGGTAAAGTCATTGAGTTGGGGTATTTTGATAAAAATCAGTGAGTTGGGGTATTTTGGTAAAAATTAGTGAGTTAGGGTATTTTGGTAAAAGGCAATGAAGAGGGTGTTTTGGTGAAAAAGGGTGTACGAATGTCATTTTAATGGAGAAGGGATGTAGACTACCATTTAAGGGAGAGGTTGGTGAACACCACTATTTAAGGAATGAGATGGAAGTGGTATGAAGAAAGAAGTGGTGGTGAACACCACTATGTATGGGAGGAATGCTTATAAATACTCCCTCCCATACCTCATTTGGACAAGAGAAGAAGGAGACAAGAGAGGGAGAGACATAAGAGAGAGAAGTTGGAGAGAAATGGGGAGTGGAACTCTTCATTGTGCACCCCCTTTTATTGTGCACTATTGGGTGAGCGGCGCACAATGCATGTTCCGCACACCACTCTCCAAATAGGAGTTCCGCACACCACTCTCCAAATAGGAGTTACACACACCACCTAAAAAGAGTTCTGCACAACACCTTCTTTAAGGAAGTTCTGCACAATCCTATTGTGTGCCAAATCCTCTTGAGTGCAGAACGCTCCTTTTTCTCCCTTATCCTAAAGCCAGTGCATAATGCTCCTTTTTCTCCTTTGTCCTTGTGCACAACGCCCATTTCTATATTCACAGTGTTGTGCGCCACTTCTTGTGGAATGTTGTCCACATTCCAAACGATGTGCGCCACTTCCCTTGGAGCTTTGTCCTAATACAAGCATACAATGCCACTTTTCAAGGAGAAGCCTGGTGCACAATCTTCTCCAACACCATTTCATATGGGACTTTGTCCTGATACCATGGTTGTGCGCCACTTTGGTTGGATGCTTGTCCTAAGACAATAGTTGTGTGCCACTTTGGTTGGATGTTTGTCTTAAAGGAGGGCTATTTGTGCCACTTTAAAAGGGAACTTGTCCTGATCTTGGCTACCAATGCCACTTCCTATGGAAAGTTGTCCTGAGACAAGCCTTTTAATGCCACTTCCTATGGAAAGTTGTCCTGAGACAAGCCTTTTAACACCACATCCTCTGAAAAGTTGTCCTAAGACAAGCCTTTTAACGCCACTTCTTATGGAAAGTTGTCCTAAGATAAGCCTTTTGTTGTCTTAACGGATACTCCATGTGCCATTTCAAGAGGAACTTGTCCTGAGACGAGCCTTTTGTTGTCTTGATGGATACTCAAGAAATAATCATCGCTCCACATTTTAAGGGATGATCACCACACCATATTTCAAGGGATGATCATCGTTCCACATTTCAAGGGATGATCGTCGCTCCACATTTCAAGGGATGATCGTCGCTCCACATTTCAAGGGTTTCAAGGAAGAATGAATGGAAGAATGATCAGAACTGATCTCAATGGTCAGATTAAGGAAGAATGAATAGAAGGATGATCAGAACTGATTTCAACGGTCATATCAAGGGTTTCAAGCCCACACAACCTTTCTGCAGTGGCAAGGAACATCAAAAGTATCGAAATGCTGATGAAATTGCCATCGGACTGTCTTATCTTTTATTCATTATGTTGCATTAATTGTACTTTATTTTCAAAATCAAGGGAATCTGAGGATGTAAATAAATCAGAATGAATAGATATCTTGTGATCATTGTTCTCTCATTGAATTCTTTATTATCATTGAATAATCCCCTAAATCAAACGCATATTTTTCTTATTCGAAACAAGTATGTTTAGGCATATAGAAACATCACAGCGAACCCTAATATATTTGATAGCAAATATCACTCTCTTCTTCTTGTATTTATTATTATTTTCAAGGTTGTGCACGTGTGTGCATGTGTGTGTGTGTGAGTTTGGCCAGCCCAATGGGGCACACTTGGACGGTTTGGATGCCATACAAACATTACAATGGGCCCACGGTAGGGCCATGGTTAATGAGTCCATTTCATAATCATTGTCATTATCATCACTTCATCACCAAAATTAATCATCCAAATAATAAAGAAAGAAAACAAACTATAAGAGTGGAGGGGGTGTACTCACCTTGATGAATTAGATGGATAACTGAGATGGATGGAAGGGATGGAATTGATTAAGTTGATGGTGGCCCACCAAGATCACATCTCTCTCTCTCTCTCTCTCTCTCTCTCTCTCTCTCTCTCTCTCTCTCTCTCTCCCCCTCTCCTTATTGTAGGAAAATGGTGAAAATGCTAAGAGATGGAGTATTTGTAGAGAAAATGTGGTTAGGTTGGATTAATGTGACTATGGTTAGCTTAGGCTAGGATTATAAAAATTGATTCATGATTAAGAATTAATGGTGGATTAAAGGGGCATGGGATGTTATGGTGTGATGACATCATGCATGAGGTGTGGTATGGAGAAGAGTTGACTTTGGGGTACACATGAGAGAGGCATGGTATGGGTGGGTGACATCACACATATGGGTAGAGATTCTCTCACCCATGTGTGGCATGGTGCATGTGTGCATGGCATGTGTTTTGCACATGTGTAGAATGGAATATATGGTGTCATGTGCACATAATAGATCAATGATTCTTCATGATGTATCTCACTAACAGAGCGTCTTACAGATGCACGGGTGGTACCTCCACGATCGTGGTGATGGGGCGGTCGATATGAAATAGGTTTCAAAGTCCTAGGGTTCCGGTCAATTTGGGTGTGCACTATGCACGACTAGTTCTGGTCTCGACAAGGGCAATGATCATCATACACATAGGCATAGAAAATGGTACGAAATGGAGGGGGTCTTAGAATAATGGTAACTGTTTTGACCAGAAACGAAAAGTGTTTGATTTGGGGAATTATCGTATTTAATAAAAGTACAAATACTGAATGTATTCGAATATAATTTCCGACAGGATTTCGACTGATGCTATTCATATCCCAATCAGAGATGAGTTGTGTGGATTCCTTCCACACATGCAACTTCCTTCATAGATATGATAAAAGAGTGTCAGGAATTCATGCAGAACTTCAGAATGGCTTGAAAAACTTTTAAAGATCAACATGATATTGCCCTCATAGAGTATCCGTGCGATTCCTTGATGAGTTGCGTGGGCCCACACAACTCGCAAGAAGCGGCACAGCATGACTTCCTTCTCTCTCCCATACCTGTCAAAGGCACTGGTCTTTTAAAAATTCGATCCCTTGATTGAGGGGTGTAAGGGGGTATTTATAGACTTTCGCACGTGTGGACCCTCGAATTTCATGCTGTGGACCCACTTTGCATTTTTAACCCGAACACCCCTGATGAGAGTAACGCGGGTCAACACAACTATGATGAGTTATGCGAGACCGCATAACTGCGGTTCCTGCGCAACTTGTGACCCCCACAACTCACTCCTATATTTTCCTTAATCTTCATTTTTCCTTCTTTGATCCCTTAACCAAATTTCATGCTCAAACAAATGCCCCCTTGATCTGAGTTTTACCCAATCATTAGGTTTAAAATGAAGGATCAAAATTATCCGCTTCTAGGCCGAGTTGCACAGATCCTTCAATGGTCCGGCGCAACTCTAGCTAGCCCCTGGAATGGCTATAAATTCTAAGTTCCCAATCATTTCCTCACTTCAAATTTTCTTTTCTCCAACCCAGATCTTGTTTCCGTGCTACTAAAAAAACCCAGCACAACTCATCAAAATGTGCTACTCGCTCATCGCGTAACTTGGCTCCTCGCACAACTTTCTTGTCGCGCAATTTGGTTCCTCGCGCAACTCTCTAGCACTTGGTGTGAAAATCCTTGTTTCAAAAATTTGCTCGATTTTCAACCTTCCAGACTTAGCCAATTTTTTAACCCTTCCATAATGGCCCACACAAAAAGAATCTACCGCCTTGTAAATCCTCCAACCGATCATCCCTCTCATGGTAGTCTCCCATTCTCTCCATCTCGTTCTCAGATTCCTGAATCTTCCTCTCCTGCTCCTGCACTCTCTTCCTCAGCCCCTATGCCTTCTTCAATTCCCAAATCTATTTCTTGCCTGCCTGCTCATGAGGAACAGCTACGAAAAATGATTAAAGTAATCAAGAAACAATCCGCTTATATAAAAGAACCTATCCTGCCAGTCCTTGAATTTTTTGATAGAATGAAGACACTCGCTTGGCCGATACATCAAACAATCATCTCCGGAGACATACCCGAACCTCTGAAACAAGGTCAGGAGATTGATTGGGAAACGTGGTTAAAATCAACAACCAACATTTGTACTGACAATACTTTGTCTCCTATCAGGGAAGACACACCACCACCATCCCTCTTAAGGAAGAAACAAAGGAAATCGAAAGATGAAGAGCTTCAAGAGAAAATTGGGGAAAATAAGAAGAGGAAGCTCCTGAATACTTAGGATATTGTAAATGTTCCTGACGGTATTATCAAGTTCAACAGCCCCTTCAGGAACGAGTTGACAGTAATTCCCTTAAACATACGTCGTCATCAGTCCATTCTCCACAGCGAGCCTATAAACAGAACAACTCAAAGAAAAATGTTGTACACTCCTAACTAGTCCATGAAGGAGCCAAGGATGTTAGAGGGCATCTTATCAAAAGAGAGGATCAAAGAAGTAGGTCGGTGAGATCCATCCTATGCGGTTTCTCATCCCTTATTACAATCCTCACGAATTGTTTCCTATGACTTTTTACGAAACATTACACCAGCGCTTCAGGGATAGAAGATTACTATGGGGAAATGAAGAATTCTGAACAAGCGACTTCTTATCTGCACGCAAATATTATATTGACTAGGCAAAAACCATCCTCAACAAACATTATACTGTGCTAATGGAAATCGGCCTTTACTGTGCCATTGAAGCCACTTTTAAATGCTTTCACAAAGACCACATGGTCTACAAAGGATCCTCAGTTATTGGTGCCCTACCACCAATTCCTTCCACTTGCCCCTGGGTGAAGTTAGCATCACTCTTGGGATCTGCACAGGATGGTAGGACTCCATATAACAGGTCATTTTTATGATGAATACATCCCCACCAACGAAGAATTCTCCCATTTATTACCTTCCAAAAGGTAGGCACTAGTGTCTGATGCCTCAGTTGAACTGTATAGGGAAATGTCCAAGTTTCCTAATATCAGGAAGGTCTCTCAATTTCTCTAGCTAGATCACTTTTCTCGGGAGCTATGGTATAATTTTCTACTTCATATCATATGTAACATCTCAGAAAAATCTGTACAGAGATCCGAGTATCACCTCAGGCAGAAATCACTTAGGATTAATTCCTTTAGAAATTCAACGTAAGTTATCTAGCGCCAAGCTAGACTAGCTGTGAAATTGGCACTGTTCAATTTAAATACATTTTGCAAGACCCAAAACTTGTGGAATCATTAACGCTATACCATCCTGAAACCTAGGATCAACCTCAAAACCCGTTTGTTCTCAGGAACTCTTTGAAACTTTGTAATGGACTTGGACCGCGCGTCATGAGTCCGGTAGCGATGAACTTAGACCATTATGACCATGTAGTTGGACTTGACTACCACCCCGGAAATCAAGTTCAAATGATGTTTTGGGACTATTTCATTAAGCCCGGAGTAAGGAGTATGAGAAAGCGTAGATTTCTTTATAAATTAAATATAATTTAAGCAATCTGGCACATGTCGCTTGTGGGAATACACCCTCGGATTAGGGAACATGTCCCACTCATGTCAGTGTACTTGGAATCCCTGATCGAGTCTCAGTGACCGCTGAACTGAAACTTGTCCGCCACGTGCGATCTGGAAACCCGATCAAACTGAAAACTTAACTTGATCAGGATCCAGCATCCATGAGCTTAAGTCCGACCGCATTTAGTAAAAGGACCTCCAGAAGTACTCCGTTGAGACGGAACAGTCCGTATTTGGACATAACCTAAGTATACCATGACCCTGAGTCTAAATTAGTGACTTCTGGGCCTATATAAGGACCGTAAACACTCTCTCATTCCTCCTATACGAATTTGAGAAAACCCTAGGAGAGAGAAGAGAGAAAAGAGAGGGATTGTGTGAGAGTTGTGAGGGAAAGTTCCTGTTATTCTATCCTGCTCCTATACGTGCTTAATCATCGCGATCTAATCACTTTTCTGGTGATTCTGACTTCATTCTAGGTAAGAAAACCCTAACCTTAACCTGTTTTAGGGTTTCTATCGGTACAAGTAGAGAAGTAGCTGACTTACCTTGTGATATAGGTCACTATATTGACGTTGACGAAGAGTAGAGTACCTATTCGATTCATTACGCTTCTACGGCATAAGGTGCGAATTTTAGATGCTTAGGTTACCTGTTTTCAAAGCTTTTAATGTCGTTTAATGGTAGATTGTTGACAAGGATGTTGTTTGACATGTAGAACATGCTGTCTATTTTTCATTTCGAATACATACGAAGATTATGAGATTTAGGATATTTTAGGTATTTGTAGGAAATACCGTATATGTATGAATTTTGCTGATAATATTGCCATGAGTATTTTCAGTGTATCCATGCTTGTTATGCATGTACGATCCGTTTGGCAAAGAGATTCGCCCTAATGCACATTTTGGCCGACATATGCTATGTAGGCTAATGTGTGTAGACTAAGTGTTTGTATAAATGTTTGTATAAGTATTGAGTAAATGGTGTTATAGATTAGTGTTAAGATAGGATTCTCAACTATTTTGATGATGTATATGATCTCCTCCATGCTTGTTATATTTGAATTGATTACCTTGTGTGTGAAATACTTGTGTATGGTTAACTGCTTATGTGGTATGTTATAACATGCTGGAATTACCTATTATTTCAATTCTTTCTCTCTCATATGATTATTGATTACAAGTGCTTGGGGCTATACTATAGTCCAGGAAGTCGGTAATAGATTTGAATTCGTGGTTGAATTCTATTCACCACGAAGGACGCGTCGACGAACCCGAGTCGTGCTTTGGTTGACGGAAGTGGTTAGGCCACACGAGGTGTTTTTATACTTCATGTCATTCAGCTTGAGGTGCGCTCGTACTAGTCGAGCTCGTCAAGTAACCCGACTGACCGTTGTATGTTCACTTTGTATTGGTCATAACTGCTTGAACCTAGGGTACTGAACTTACTAGTGAAAACCCTGATAACCATGGTACCTCGATCCATTAAGACTCATGAGCCGGGCATGGTGGTATGGGACACCGTGGTCGAGCTGTCGGCCTACGCTGGGGCGACGAGTCCACCCGTAGTGACCAGTGAGCAACCAGACTCGTGAGCCGATTGTGGTGGTATGGGACACTACATTCGAGCTGTCGGCCCACACTGATAAGGTGATGGGGGAGCGGTGCAATGAGTGCATGCAACAGACCTGACAGCCCTTTGTAGTGACCTCGAGCGTACTCTGAGTCTACGTGAGCTGACGACCCTTCCGTAGCAACAAGAGTACAAACTAGGCAGAAGGTGATGGGAGAGCGGCAACAGCCCTGACAGCCCTTGCAGCGACCTAGAACCATATCATCGTATGAGACTACTAGGAGTGACGACCCTAGACAGGATCTTTGTTGGGAATGATATAAGGGAAGTACCTTAGTTTCCTAATCCTGTTGTATGATAGGACTAATAACAACTTGGTAATCATATTCATATCGCACTGCATGTTCCTAGAAGATATGGAGCACTAAGGGATGAAAGCATGCCGTGAACGTAAGATTGTGTCGCATGAGGGAGTACGTAAGTGAGAGCATGCATCATTATTGCATCTCATCCTTGCATTAATTACAGAATTTAGGAATGTTTGATTGCTTGCTTTACCATTATCGCATGATGGATTTGATAACATGCTAATCTTTTCTCTATGATTCCACTGAGTTGATCACTCACTCTCACGTTACGGGACGGTGTTTGCAACACCTAACAGACTCTGTCTTAGATGCAGATAGCGAGGTGATTCAGGAGTTGGAGCTGGACTACTACGAGGACCAGGATGAGTTCTCGTACATGCAATTCTCTGATGGCTTCACATATGTGGCCTGGATCGGTGGGATTTTGATAGTTGGACTATCCTTTGACATTTGATTTTAGTTTGATATATGTATATGTGACTCAGAGATATATTCATACTTTGGAAACAGATCGAGATAATTTTATTTTGTATACAGTGATATACATCTTTCAGTCTTTCGCTTGTATTTTATCAATAAATCTGGAGTATGAATTATTATTTTGGTATAATCTCAATCATGTTAATGCACTAACTCAGACAACATTCAATCATAAGCATATTTGTTGCATAAGTGATGTTTTGGAACTCGGGAGTTGGGTTTCTACTCGACCCCCGATTTTTAGGGCATTACAAGTTGGTATCAGAGAATGATTTAGATTAAACAGGACCTGGGTTATGGTCACACGACGTACGCTGTCACTCTTTTACTTAGGTGGGTGCGAGGAAAACATAGAAACATTCATAGGATCTCAGTTTTGCTAATTGGCGAAGTTCACTCAAATCGATCATTTTGAAACGACCTTGGACCACTTTTAGTTCATTTATTAACGAGTCTAGACCCTTATTGATCCTATCCCAACTGTTAAAGATCGTTAAATGTGAATGTGTAACAGTTAGTATCCGAAATGACCCAAAACGGTTCGAATCGAACACTTCCAGTGAGACCTAGGGTGGGCCCCACATGTTTTTAGCCTTAGGGGGGTAGGAGGACCTCGCCTATTTGGTGAGGGCTCGCCAAACTGTCCAGAGAGTGGCGAGGACCTCACTGATTCGGCCAGGCCTCGCCAGTCAAAGGGCCAGGACGGGCCGAGCCTTCTGGCCGATGGAGTTTGGGGGTTAGGGTGACCCCCTAATGTGTGGGTCATCCCTTAAAATCCTCCTAAACGTATACTTCCTTCACAAAGTGCCCTTTCAAGCTCTTCCTTTCTCTCAAAATTGTTGTTTTCTCTCTCAAACCACCCTTCCAATCACTTTCTTCATCATTTTCTACCACAACCCACTCCCCTCCATCGTTTGCAGTGGTACACACTCCCCTCTCTCTCCAATCTCTCTCGTTTTGGGCTCTTACATCCTCTATTCGAAGCAAAAATTATGTAAGCTTCCATCCCAACCCATCTCCTCCTTTCCCCTTCTTCAATCTCTGTTTCTTGGACCTATTTCACTCCTCTCTCAGACCTAGATCCGTGGGAACCCATCAAGTCAGCCCTTCTCATCTCTTTCATCACTTTTCCATGGACTTTGTAAAGGCTATTATAGCCTTTTTCTCCTTTTCCACCATCCTCTCATTGATGGGTAAGAAACGTGCCCCTACGGATGAGGCTGGGCCTAGTCGTCCCACTCGTTCGAGGCGACCTAGAGGTGGCGCCGCTAGTTCAAGTACCGCCGCTAGCCCAAGTGTTGGGAGAGAAATACATACGAAGTGAGATTTAGATCCCACGCTCCTTTTGGAAGGACGTTGTTGGTAGAGTTGGCTCATGGCGCATATACGGATCGCAGGGTTCTTTTTGAAGCGCATGTGGATGGGCGAATCTTTGGTGAGTTCTTAATGTTTGAGCATATCGAAGCTATCGGGTGGGGTCCGCTATTTGAAGGTGAGTCTCGTGCTAATGTAGCACTGTTTGTGCCTTTTATGCTCATATTCAGGACCCTACGTTGGAGCCATTGCAGTTCAGGATCCCCTTTGGTAGAGATCGGGAAGCCACAATCGATGTTTGGTTGATAGCTCGACTACTGAACATGCCACTTAGTGAGGTGCATCCAAGAGCTAAGAATCTGAACAGTGTTCGTGAGAGAGATCACCGCACCAGGTTTCTATGTGGTCGTATGGTTTCATGCCAGCGTAACAAGAGCCTCTTAGCGACCCACATGTCAGACGATTTCTATCTCCTTCACCATATCTGCACGTTCAATGTTTATCCCAGGTGGAGCAATTGCAGTGAATGCACGCGTCTCATGGTAGATTGTCTGTATCAAGTGGGGTAGGGAGAGAAGGTGTGCATGCCTACGTTATGCTGCGACAGATCATCCTTATCATGAAATCAAGAATAACATCTGAGTCGCTTCCCTTCGGCCGACTCATATGCAAGATTGCGCTTGAGTTTGCCTATAAACTTGGGGCGGACTTGCCTGTGCCGGTCCATTACATCAACGAGTCTACTATAAACCAGATGAAGATAAGGCTTCAGCAGCATGAAGCCTAACTTGATGATGAGAACGAGGAAGATTATGATAGTGAAGAAGAAGTAAGTGAAGAGGAAGGTGGGGCATAGATAGAGGAAGAAGTCCAGGAAGAAGAGGAAGAGGAGGCTCAGGATACTGATGAGAGTCCTCCTCCTGTGACTCAGGCTGATAGAGATGCCCATATAGCATGACTCGAGGAGGGTCAGGCTACTCTTCGGCAGGATATTAGGGATTTGCAGGGCCTCGTAAAGAGTAAGTTCAAGAAAGTAACCCGCACGTTGTGCTACCTGAAGGATAAGGGTGCCCCTTCTCCATCACCAGATTCTGATGTATAGACTTATGTAGTCATCGTTTGTTTGTTCAATGTTTGTTTTTATGTGTGGTTTACTAGTTGTTGTCAGTTGGTAGTTAGTTAGTGTTGAAGCTTAGTGTTTGGAGCTCAGATGTTTTGTTCACATGCTTTCTCTGTCGTGATTTATGTAATGCTGCAAATCATGTATTGTGATAATTTTATTAATGAAATGCACGGAGTTTCTTCAGCTTGATTGTTACACTTCTCGATTGGAGAGTTTTGCTGGTTCTGCGCTTGAAACCACACCTGTGGTTCAGAATTTTAGGGAAGTGTTCAGCAAAATACCTGGGCTACCTCTTCGGCGTGAGATCAACTTTACGATTGAACTCGTGCCCAGTGCAGTACATGTTTCTCTACCGATGTATCGTATGCCGCCATGTGAGATGGAAGAGCTGAGGAAACAAATTGAAGACCTGGTAGAGAAAGGCTTCATACAACTCAGTGTGTCTCCTTGGGGAGCACCAGTGTTGTTTGTTAAGAAGAAGGATGGGTCGTTATGGTTACGGTTATGTATTGATTACCATAGGTTGAATCAGTTGACAATGAAGAACAAGTATCCTTTGCCCAGGATAGATGATCTTTTTGATCTGTTGAAGGGGACGAAGTATTTTTCGAAGATTGACCTACAGTCAGGGTACCATCAGTTGCGCGTCAGGGATGAAGACGTGCAAAAGACTGCATTCAAGACCAGTTTTGGTCATTACGATTTTCTCGTGATGTCGTTCGGTCTTACGAACGCACCGGTCGTGTTCATGGACTTGATGAACTGGGTGTTTCGACCATTTCTATACCGATTCATCATCGTGTTTATCGATGATATTTTAGTATACTCTGCGAGTCGGGAAGAGCACGAAGGACACCTTCAGGCAATCTTGGATACTCTAAGGAAGAATCAATTGTTCGCGCAGTACAAGAAGTGCAACTTTTGACAGGAGGAAGTCAAGTTCCTGGGACATATGGTGTTTAAGGAAGGGATTGCGGTGGACCTTGCTAAGGTAGCCGCAGTTCAGGACTGGAAACGGCCTGGTTCGGTTACTGAGGTGAGGAGTTTCTTGGGACTTGCTAGCTACTATCGACGATTCATTTGAGACTTCTCCAAGATAGCCATACCCTTGTCTTAGTTGACACAGAAAGATCTGAAGTTCGCCTAGAATGAGAAGGCGGAAGTAACTTTTCAAGAACTGAAGGACAGGCTGACGTCTGCCCCTGTGCTAGTATTGCCAGAGCAAGGGGTTAGATATACGATATACACGGATGCGTCTCGCATTAGTTTAGGTTGTGTCCTTATGCAGAAGGACAGGGTGATTTCATATGCCTCGAGACAGTTGAGGAAACACGAGGAGAATTACCCTACACACGACCTAGAGTTGGCAGTTGTCATCTTCGCATTGAAGCTCTGGAGACATTACCTCTACGGAGAGGAGTTCGAGCTCTTTAATGACCATAAGAGCCTCAAGTACATATTCACGCAGCGAGACCTGAATATGAGGCAGCGACGATGGATGGAGACATTGAAGGACTTTAAGTTCGAGGTTTCCTACCGTCCTAACAAGGAGAACCTTGTGGCTGACGCTTTGAGTCGCAAGAAGGCGATAGAGTTTGCGGCTCCACTGATGGTAGCTGAGTGGGACATGGTTGAGTTTTTACGAGACTTTGAGCAGAAACTCACTGTGGAGGAGCTATTCGAGGTTATCGCACACGTTCAGGTGTGACCTCTTATCGATGACAGGGTCATCACGGCATAGAGGGATGATGAGCGTCTGACTGAGGTTCAAGAGTAGGCCAGTGACGATGTAGATGACGAGTGGCTAGTTGGAACGGATGGGGGCTTACGTTATCATGGCCGCCTATGCTTTCCAAATGTCCCCGACTTGAGACGAGAGATTCTCGAGGCTGTGCACAGTTCTAGGCTCGCGATGTATCTGGGCAGTACAAAGATGTATCGTGACATGGAAAGGACCTATTGGTGGGATGGCATGAAGACCCACATCGCAGACTTTGTGTCCCGTTGTCTCACTTGCTAGCAGGTGAAGGCAGAGCATCGCCGACCTCCTGGTCTCCTTCAGCCTATGCCTATAGCTGAGTGGAAGTGGGACTTTATTTCTATGGATTTCATTTCAGGACTGCCGAAGATGAGGAAGGGACATGATTCTATCTAGGTGATCGTTGACCGTTTGAAGAAGTCGGTGCACTTCCTTCCGATTAGAGTTACAAACTCTGCAGACGAGTTGGCTAGGCTATACATCAGGGAGATAGTGCGTCTACATGGAGTTCCCATAGAGATCGTGTCGGACAGAGACACGCACTTTACTTCTATTTTCTTGACTCGCATCTAGGAAGCGATGGGTGTGAAGTTGAAGTTCAGTACTGCATTCCACCCACAGACAAACGGGAAGACAGAGCAGGTGAACAGGATTTTAGAGGACAAGCTGCTCGCTTGCGTGTTGGACTTCAAAGATAGTTGGGATGATTGTCTTCCATATGCGGAGTTCGTGTACAACAACAGTTTTTAGGCCAGTATCGGTATGGCACCTTATGAGGCCTTGTATGGGCGTCCTTGTTGAGCACCGCACTGCTGGGCTGAGGTTGGTGAGCGAAACTTAATTGGTCCTGAGTTAGTGCAGGCGACCTCAGAGATGGTCGACATCATCAAATGTCGACTTCTTATAGCGCAGAGCAGGCAGAAGAGTTATGCCGATACGAGGTGGTGATCGTTAGAGTTCACGGCTGGAGATCATGTATTTTTGAGAGTTTCCCCTATGAAGGGAGTTCTTCGGTTCGGGAAGAAGGGGAAGCTCGCACCACGATTTATTAGTCCGTTCCAGATTCTGGACCATGTAGGTGCAGTGGCATACCGTCTAGATTTGCCTACACCTCTCGCAAGCGTACACAACGTGTTTCATATTTCTATGTTGAAGAAATACGTTCCTGATCCTTCCCATATCATTAGATGGGAGCAGGTGCAGTTAGGAGAGGATGTTACATATATACTGCGACCGATGCTTCTATTAGACAGGAAGGAACAGGTATTGCTTAGCAAGGTCATCCCCCTTGTGAAGGTATTGTGGACACATCACACTGAAGAAGAGGCTACTTGGGAGACAGAAGCCGAAATCAGAAAGAACTACCCATAGCTCCTCGAGGAGTATGAAAATGTACAAATTTTGAGGATGAAATTTATTATTAAGGGGGGTAGATTATAACATCTCGGAAAAATCTGTACAGAGATCCGAGTACCACCTCAGGCAGAAATCACTTAGGATTAATTCCTTTAGAAATTCAATGTAAGTTATCTAGCGTCAAGTTAGACTAGCTATGAAATTGGCACTGTTCGCTTTAAATACGTTCTGCAAGACCCAAAACTTGTGGAATCATTCACGCTATTCCATCCTGAAACCTAGGATCAACCTCTAAACCCGTTTGTTCTCAGGAACCCTTTGAAACTTTGTAATGGACTTGGACCGTGCGTCATGAGTCCGGTAGTGATGAACTTAGACTATCATGACCGCGTAGTTGGACTTGACTACCACCCCGGAAATCAAGTTCAAATGATGTTCTGGGACTATTTCATCGAGCCCGGAGCAAGGAGTGTGAGAAAGCAAAGATTTCTGTATAAATTAAATATAATTTAAGTAATCTGGCACATGTCGCTTGCGGGCTAATTATAAGCATTCAGACCATTGGAATCTGACCCAAATACACCCTCGGATCAGGGAACATTTCCCACTCATGTCAGTGTACTTGGAATCCCTGATCGAGTCTCAGTGACCTCTGAACTGAAACTGGTCCGCCACGTGCGATCTGAAAACCCGATCGAACTGAAAACTTAACTTGATCAGGATCCAGCATCCATGAGCTTAAGTTCTATCGCATTTAGTAACAAGACCTCCATAAGTACTCCGTTGAGACGGAACAGTCCGTATTTGGACATAACCTAAGTATACCACGATCCGGAGTCTAAATTAGTGAGTTCTGGGCCTATATAAGGACCGTAAACCCTCTCTCATTCCTCCCATATGAATTTGAGAAAACCCTAGGAGAGAGAAGAGAGAAAAGGGAGGGATTGTGTGAGAGTTGTGAGGGAAAGTTCCTGTTAGTCTATCCTGCTCCTATACGTGCTTAATCATCACAATCTAATCACTTTTTCGGTGATTCTGACTCCATTCTTGGTAAGAAAACCATAACCTTAACCTATTTTAGGATTTCTATCGGTACAAGTAGAGAAGTAGCTAACTTACCTTGTGATATAGGTCGTCATATTGACGTTGACGATGCGTAGAGTACTTATTCGATTCATTACGCTTCTACGGCGTAAGGTGCGGATTTTAGATACCTACGTTACCTGTTTTCAAAGCTTTCAATGTCGTTTAATGGTAGATTATTGACAGGAATGTTGTTTGACATGTATAACATGTTGTCTGTTTTTCATTTCGAATACATACGAAGAATATGAGATTTAGGGTATTTTAGGTATTTATAGGAAATACCGTATATGTATGAATTTTGCTGATAATATTTTCATGAGTATTTGCTATGTATCCATGCTTGTTATGCGTGTCCGATCTGTTTGGCGAAGAGATTCGCCCTAATGCACATTTTGGCCGACATATGCTATGTAGGCTAATGTGTGTAGACTAAGTGTTTGTATAAATGTTTGTATAAGTATTGAGTAAATGGTATTGTAGATTAGTGTAGAGATACGATTCTCAACTATTTTTATGATGTATATGATCTCCTCCATGCTTTTTATATTTGAATTGATTACCTTATGTGTGAAATACTTGTGTATGGTTAACTGCTTATGTGGTATGTTATAACATGCTGATAACATGCTGGAGTTACCTATTATTTCAATTTTGTCTCTCTCATGATTATTGATTACAAGTGCTTGGGGCTATGCTATAGTCCAGGCAGTCGGGAATAGATTTGAATTCGTGGTTGAATTCTATTCACCATGAAGGACGCGTCGACGAACCCAAGTGGTGCTCTGGTTGACGGCAGTAGTTAGGCCACACGAGGTATTTTTACACTTCATGTCGTTCAACTTGAGGTGCGCTCGTACTAGTCGAGCTCATCAAGTAACCCAACTGACCATTGTATGTTCACTTTGTATTGGTCATAACTGCTTGAACCTAGGGTACTGAACTTACGAGTGAAAACCCTGATAACCATGGTCCCTCGATCCATTAAGACTCATGAGCAGGGCATGGTGGTATGGGACACCGTAGTCGAGCTGTCGGCCTACGCGGGGGCGACAAGTCTGCCCGTAGTGACCAGTGAGCAACCAGACTCGTGAGCCGATTGTGGTGGTATGGGACACTACATTCGAGCTGTCGGCCCACACTGATAAGGTGATGGGGGAGCGGTGCAACGAGTGCGTGAAATAGACTTGACAGCCCTTTGTAGTGACCTCGAGCGTACTTTGTGTCTATGTGAGCTGATGACCCTTCCGTAGCAACAAGAGTACAAACTAGGCCTGTATTGATAAGGTGATGGGGGAGCGGTGCAACGAGTGCATGCAACAGTCCTGGAAGCCCTTGTAGCGACCTAGAACCATATCATCATATGAGACTACTAGGAGTGATGACCCTAGACAAGATCTTTGTTAGGAATGATATAAGGGAAGTACCTTAGTTTTCCAATTCTGCTGTATGAAAGCACTAATAACAACTTGGTAAGCATATTCATTTCGCACTGCATGTGCCTGGAAGATGTGGAGCACTAAGGGATGAAAGCATGCTGTGAACGTAAGATGGTGTCACATGAGGGAGTACGTAAGTGAGGGCACGCATCATTATTGCATCTCATCCTTGCATTAATTACAGAATTTAGGAATGTTTGATTGCTTGCTTTACCATTATCGCATGATGAATTTGATAACATGCTAATCTTTTCTCTATGATTCCACTGAGTTGATCACTCACTCCCACGTTACAGGATGATGCTTGCAACACCTACCAGACTCTGTCTTAGATGCAGATAGCGAGGTGATTTAGGAGTTGGAGCCGGACTACTACGATAACCAGGACGAGTTCTCATACATGCAGTTCTCTGACTGCTTCGCATAGGTGGCCTGGATCGGCGGGATTTTGATAGTTGGACTATCCTTTGACATTTGATTTTGGTTTGATATATATATATATATGTATATATATATATATATATATATATATATATATATATATATATATATATATATATATATATATATATATGTGACTCACAGATATATTCATACTTTGGAGACAGATCGAGATTATTTTATTTTGTATACAGTGATATACATCTTTCAGTCTTCCGCTTGCATTTTATCAATAAATCTGGAGTATGAATTATTATTTTAGTATAATCTCACCTATGTTAATGCACTAACTCAGACAACATTCAATCATAAGCATATTTGTTGCATAAGTGATGTTTTGGAACTCGAGAGTTGGGTTTCTACTCGACCCTCGATTTTCAAGGCGTTACATCATAACTTCATGCACTCTCCGATACTCATCCTACTTATACTTCTTTTCCTCTTTCTTTTTTTTTTAGTTTTTTTTTTTTTTTTTACAAATTCAAAAATAATCATTCCATCGACATAGAGAATGCTCATCATAGAATAAGAAATCCCCCATAATACACACCCAAAGGCCAACTGGCAGCATTTCTGGCATATTGGCTCAGCATCATTATACTTCCCAGTTTCAAATGGGTTGATGCCATTAGGCCTTCCATGTTTGTCATCATGGGAGGCTTAGTCGAGGGTCAGAAATATTTGGTGGCACCCCATGTTCTTTGTTCATTATCTAGGGCTTTTGGCAATGCTACCACTCATTGTCAGAACCCAGCCATCGGAGTCAACTCAGCGTTCACATCGTGACACTACTTCTCTAGGTGGCTAGGTGTCTACTTTCCTTAGATGTATGATGATATGGAGAAAGCCTACATCCATCCTTTATGAATTTCATTATCTCATTATCAGAAGAGAGTGATGCCAAAAAGAACATATGAGTGGGTGATCGACATGATCAAATTGACTGATGCCATTGATTTATATCAATTCTCATTTTCTCAGTATATTGTGGACCATGAAACTTATGATGACAATAAACTTCCTCCTGCTGAGCGTACTTTCTTTATTTCAATAAGGTCCAACAGTCTACCATTATGGTAAGGCAGCAAATTCTGGAGGGAAACCTACTACCCGAGTAGGTTTGCGCGACCATTCGGGTATGATCAAACCGTTCTTGAACATCCTGCAGTGGTGATCCGTACCATGAGAATCTATGGTGTAGGTCCTTACAATTGGGGACTAGTTTGAAGACAGTTGCTTGAAGCACGAACGAATTAGAAATTCATCATTCCCGGCTTCGAAAGTTTTGTTCACACGACATATCCATGAATGAGATGGTGGGCACACCAATCTTTCCTAATCTGTCACTGTATGTTAGTGGATTCTCCCATATGGATCCCTTCTCCTAGAATTAGAAAATGTAATCTTATAGAAGGTGTAGGACATATTGTTGAACGAGATTGTACCCCCGCTCTCGGCGAAGCCTGCGTGAAATTTTCTATAGAAGAGCCTATTCGTGAAATTAAGCTTGCCAACACTCTTGAAGGTTGAATTTCCCATGGATTCCCTTTGACATACTTAAAGGCTCAAAGAAAGCACACTGACAGAGAAGATGCCATTACAGATACTACTGATATTCTTGCATCAATAGATCTTGCTCTGACTACAGTAGCCGTTGGAGCTTCCGAATTGCAAACAGTCCTGGGGGCTACTGGATGTTCTGAACCCCAAATAATATCTCCATTTACTCCTCCACTATCATTTATTTGCAAAGATTCATCATCCCTTGTCACTAGATTGCAGACCCAGGCTAGGTCCTCTACATCTCCTATGGTTGTCGTTGTGGTAGACTCCGCCCTTGTCGAGAAGAGACAATCTCTGTGGAAAGGTAAACAAGTGGTTGTTGAAGAATCAGTCTTATATTCATCATCGTCTCCATCATCATAAGAGAAAGAAAATGAAGGGTCTTCTTCCAGTGACTCTTCTTTTAGTGGAAGTGAGTCGTCTTCAGTTGACTCGGAGGAAGAAGGTGAATTGAATATAGATGAAGGAGAAGAAGAAGTAGAAGAAGGACAGGAGGTAGAGGAAGGAGAGGTATATGTGGGCGATAATGAATAGATTGTTACAATTACCGAAGTCAATAAAGTAATTCCTCAAGAAGACATAATTCCCCCTGTTACATCTACAGGAGTCGATGAAGAAGAAGAACCCCTCGACTATGGAGAGTATGAAGATACACTTAGTGCCGATATGACTATATCATTCAGTAGCAATTACTATCCCCTTCCATGCGCAATGCTTTCAGATCCTCCAGCTGATGCTACAACAATTCCAGAGACTCTCCCAGTTCCCACAATCGTGATTCAAACCGCCTCAGCTGCCCCTTCTTCTAGTAAACATTTTGTCAGAAAACCAGGGCACCCCTCGAGCTCCCCATTAAAAGCAATACAATGGCTCGTGGAATATTTTTCCCAATGGAACCAATTGATGCCGCTACTCCAACCACAATTACATCTAGTACTGAAGCCAGGGCACCGTCTTTTGCCGACATGGCCTTAGACATGCCTAGCCCATCTTCTCTCCCTAAAGCAATGCAACCTGTAAGAATGACAATCCCTGCTCCAATGGTTTCATTGACTCTAGGTATAGTTTATTCTATTCCCCTATTTTATAATAATATCTTGCACTTTGTCAACTGACCTGTGTTTTCATTCTTATACACTTTGTAGTGTGTCCTATTTCTAGCGGCTCTACTAGTTTTGTCTTTGTTGCCACTGTCTCGCATATAATATCTTTGGAAAAGATTTCCCCACCCATGCTGATTTTGTTGAAGAGCTCTCTATCAGAAGCTATATGTATTTTTAAGGACCCCATGCAGTGTTCGGATTTGGAAATAGTGCTGACGTCGTTAGAAAATGCCGCGAGGATAGCAAGAATCAACATCTCTCCCCTGCGCGAATCTCTTTCTCACTTTTACGAGACATTTCATAAATTGGGAGCTGCTTAAGATGTTGAGGTCAAATATTGCATATTATCCCCCATTTATTTCTTGGTTTTATAAACAGAATATGGCTTAATGGTATATTTTACATGTGTTTGTCTTGCAAGGTGAATTTAAGTGCTTGGATTGAAAAGAATGCTAAAAGTATGAACTTAGAGTTCAAAAGTCACCAAAGTAAAGAAGGGATCTTTGGAGACCAAGATTGAAGATTTTGAGACACTAAGATCCAAGAAAACCAACTGGAGAAGGAAGGAAGTGAAAAGAACAAGCACAAAATCACAAAAATCGTGTCATCAAAGATCTGTTCGATGACATCGAACACTGGTTGATGACATCAAATTTATGAGAGAAAATTGAGTTGGTTGCTGGACATATTGGGTTCTTTTCTCGATCAATCGAAGACATGTTCGATGACTCGAAGGAAGGTGCTCGATGACATTGAAGACTGCTCGATAACATCAAATTTATTGAAGAAATTGAAGTAACTCGTTGGATTGTTTTGTACACATTTTAGATGACTCGAGGACCTGTTCGATGGATCAGTGCTTCTTTCGATGAAATCGTAGGATGATTCGATGACACAGAGACTTATGTAGTGTGAAAGAAGAAAAGGCGCGATTTTCGAATTCAAACTCCTTCGAGGACATCGAAGGGGTTACACGGATTGCGTAAATTTGATCTAGTTTTGTGATTTTGTGAAACTTTGCATATAAATAGGGGTTTCCTAAGTCTTTTTGGGATATCTAGGGTTTGGAAAAGTGGAGTAAAAGGGCGGAGCAGCTGTCCAAGAATTCATCTTCCCTTCTCCTTAGTTTTTAACGCTTTCTTTAAGGGTTTTTAATCCAATTATGTCTATGATTGACTAGATCCCGGTGAAGCTTATAGCATGGTTGTGATGTTTCTCTTATTTGATTCTTGTTATTGTTGAACTCCTTCAATTAGTTTGATATTTAAGAAACACTTGTAGTGTTTAATGGTTTATTTTGACTGAAATTACAATGGATCTGCAATAGCTTGAAGTATCTTCTTTAGCTGTTTGGATTTTGTGAAAATAGTAAATCCCGTTGTTCTCTATCATCCCTTAGGCATGGCTGAGTGATGAAATATCTTCTATTCTTCACAATTCTCGCATGTTGGTTGTTGGATCGGTATATCCTGTTGTCTACCATAGTCTCTTGGGCATGTTTAGGTGATGGAATCACTTCCCATCCTCACAACTTTCATCCATTGAGAATTAGGTCAATGAAAGTTCAGTGATGAATTTATTGAATATCTTCCAATTGTCTAGGATAGGACTCTAATTCCAATTGAGTGCCTTGAATCAAATAAGTAAACATCATAATAGTTGCAAGTGGATCCTTGAAAACTCTAATTTCCCACCTTTAAATTCTTAAGTTTCTAAATTCATCAGCTCATAATTACTCTCTACTTTCCTAATTTAGGTTAGATCTTTTTCTATTTTTGATTCTAATTACTCTTAGAATAAATATATAAGATTAGTCCCTATGAATTCGACCTCGATCTCATCGAGATTATTACTACATTGTGACCCTACACTTAGGGTTATGAACAAGTTTTTGGCATCGTTGTCAGGGATTAACAACTGTGTTCTTCTGAGATTGATTAGTCTTAGAAGTAGGTTAAGATTAAGATTTATTTACTTTTTATTTTTATTATTTGGGTTTTTCTGAATTATTTTATAAACTAACTTAGCTTTCTAATTTTAGGTTTAAAAACTTTGCTAATTTAATTTTAGATACTTTCCTTTTTTATTTTTAGAAACTAGGTTGCTTTCCTTATTTCCTTTTTAGAAACTAACTCATCTTTCTATTTTTGTTTTTAAAATCTTTCTAATTTTAGAATTTATATTTTTAGAAACTGATTTCTTTTCTTTATTTTTGCAGGATCTTAAATTAAGAACTTCTAATTTGGTAACTTCTTTATAATTCTCTCCTTTTCTTTTTCCAGAATTCTTATTTCCTTCTTTCCTCTTTAGGTTTAGGTTAGAACCTGAAATTGAGGGCTGAGAGTGTTTCATGCCTAAGTGGGTCCGTGACAATACTCGATGTCTTTTGAATGAAGGAAGATTAGTTGAGGGGTTATCTATCCATCATAGAATTAGACACCACTCAAGATCCTCAGAGTTAATTGAAGTGATGGCTGCTAATTAACTGGGAAGACAACCTCAACCTCGAGTTGAGGAAGTCCAACATGAGAATGAGGTGCTTTAAGCACCCCCACCTCGTACTCTATGAAATTGTTTACAACTGGCAGGGGTGAGTATACCTTCATGCATGGTTTTTCTAGAAAGTACGCGACACATGGATATCAAGCCAGGGGTGATCCAAGTCCTTCCAAAATTTCATGGGCTTGAATCTAAAAATCCATATCTACACTTGAAAGAGTTTGAAGAAATCGTAGCCACTCTATATTTTCTTAATATGTCCAACGACATGGTCAGGCTGAAACTCTTTACTTTTTTTTGAAAGAGAAAGCTAAGATGTAGTTGCATTCACTACGTCCTCTATCTATTGGTAGATGGAATGACATGACAAGGGAGTTCATAAAGAAATTTTTCCCATATCATAAGATAAACACCCTTAGAAAGTCGATTACAAACTTTACCCAAAAGGAAGATGAAACATTCTTCCAATGTTGGGAACGGTTCAAGGATTTGTCAGTTCATGCCCACAACACGATTTTGAAACGTGGTGCATCACAAATTTCTTCTATGATGAACTGATGTCCTCCATGCACCAATTAGTCGAGCGAATGTGTAATGGGGAATTCATGAATAAAAGTGTTAATGATGTGTGGAATTATTTTGACAAGCTTGCTAAAAACACACAATCATGGCACATCTCCCCAAAATCAAACACAACGTGTATGCCAACTCAATCCAAGGAGAGGGGTAGAATGTATCTCCTAAAAGAGGATGATGATATCAATGATAAAGTGGCTAATCTCATGAGAAAACTCGAGGCCATGGAATTAAAGAAGGATAAGGGTAAGGAAACTGTTTGTGGTATTCGCGCTTGTAACATTCACACAACTGAAAATTGCCCAACAATATCTTCTTTTCAAGAGGTACTGAATGAGCAATCTAATGCCGTAAATTATTACCAAAGACCTTTCAGTGGGCTCACCTCTAATATGTACAATCCTAGCTGGAGAAATAATCTAAATTTCAGTTGGAGAAATGGACAAACTGCTATACCTTAAGGATTCCCTAATCAAATTCCAATTGAAGGGAAACCTCAGGAGGATCCAGTTTTAAAGCATCTTCAAAATTAAGAACTTTTCAATTAGGGTGTCCTACATGTCTTTCAAGACCTCACAAAGGCCATTACAAGGACTGGAAACTAAAAGTGCAGTTTGGAACAAGGGGAGCCTTCCAGCTCAACCTCTTCCCAATCTAAAACCACAATATGAAGTTAGCAAGCCAAGCTCCTCATATCAGATGGAGTAAGCTAAATCTATCACCACTCTTAGGAGTAGGAAAACCATTGACAAAACCATTCTGATTAAAGCTAAAAAGCCTAAGGACCTAGAAGAGGAAAACAATGATAGATCTATCCATGCCCCACAAGAATTAGAACCGGAACCTTAAGGGAAACTAATTGCTCCATTTCCCCAACGATTAATTGCCAAAAGCTCTCTCTAACTCTCAGGACATTCTAGAGGTGTTGAAACAAGTGAAGGTCAATATTCCTTTACAAGATGCGGTGAAACAAATACCTTCATATGCCAAATTTTTGAAAAACTTATGTACAGCCAAAAGACCGCAAAATATTCAAAAGAAAATCTTTCTAACTAAAAAAGTGAGTGTTATCCTAAAGCAATATGTGCCACAGAAATACAAAGATCCTAGTAGCCCAGCCATTGCATGTTTAATTGGGAATTACCGCATCGAGCATGCACTTCTTGACTTAGGGTCGAGCATAAATCTGATTCCTTACTCGGTCTACGAATAACTAGGTCTAGGTAAATTAAAAACCAACCGGACCACATTACAACTTTTTGATCTCTCAGTTCATGTACTGAGAAGGATAGTTGAGGATGTGCTGTTGTAACAGCCCCACTGACACTGTATGATATTGTCTGCTTTGGGCACGCACGCACGGCCGTTCGATTTTGTTCTTGGGGTTTCCCCCAAAAGGCCTCATACAAGGGAGAGAGCTCCACTTATAGCCAGGACTTCGAACAACTGCCCAAGCAATGTGGGACAAGTTCTGTCCATAATCACTAGCTACAGCAACTCGCCTAATGCGGTAACTCGCCCAGGCACCCAACCCCTCCCACATCACGTCCGCCCACATTGTAATGGTGACCAAGGCATCACATTCTCCCACCGTTTAGAACAGAGTCATCCTCGGCTCTGATACCAATTGTAACAGCCCCACCAACACTATATGATATTTTCTACTTGGGGCACACCTGTGCACCTGCATGGTTTTGTTCTCGGGGTTTCCCCCAAAAGGCCTCATAAAGGGAAGGAAAGAGCTCCACTTATATCCAGGACTTCGAATGACTACCCAAACATTGTGGGACAAGTTCCGTCCACAATCACCAGCTACAGTAGCTCACCTAGCACGGTAGCTCGCCCAGGCACCTAGCCCTGCCCACATCGCGCCCGCCCACATTGTAACGGTGACCACGGTGTCATAGTTAGTCTAGGTTGATAAATTATACTACTTGAAAGATTTTATCATCATGGATACTCAAACCATCGTGGACATAACACTCAAATTCCCGTCATTCTTGGTTGCCCATTCCTTGCCATATCAAATGTAATCATTAATTATAGGAATGGAGTCATGAATTTTTCTTTTGGGAATATGACATTCGAGTTAAATATATTTTTAAATTCAGGAAAATAGTCAGAGGTTAATGATGATTTCCATGACATTGACATGATCGATGCTTTTTTGGAAGATAGAACTCTTTGAACCTTATCCTCTGACCCTCTTGAGACGTGCCTGGCCCAATCCCACGGTTTTGATGATGACATAATTAGGGAGATGGGGACCATGCTAGATATCGCGCCAATACTTGAAGCTAACTAGTGGAGCACACAATTTGAAAAATTACCCTAAAATGATGTAGTGCCTCTATCGTCTAACCTCAAGGCACCGAAGCTTGACATAAAAAATTTGCCCTTTAATTTGAAATATGTTTATTTAGGTAAAGATGAGACATACCCGGTAGTGATTTCTTTCCCCCTCGAGCAAGAACAGCAGAGTATGCTCATCTCTGCTCTCATTGAGCATAAGGGAGCCCTTGGATGGTCGACTGCGGACCTCAAGGGAATTCACCCTTCGATTTGTACTCATTGCATTTATCTAGAGGATAATGGGAAGACCTCCCGGCAACCACACAGATTAAATCTAAACATGAAGAATTTGATTAAGGTCGAGTTTCTTAAGTTATTGGATGAGGTTATCATATACCCGATATTCGATAGTTAATATGAGAGTCAAACTCAGGTAGTTTCCAAGAAGTCTGGAATCACGATTTTAGCTAATGCCAATAATGAATTCTTGCCAACTAGAGTTACAAATGGTTGGAGAAAGTGCATTGACTATATGAAGTTGAATACCGTCATGAGGAAGGAACACTTTTCTTTGCCCTTTATTGATCAAATCTTGGAAAGGCTATTTGGTCATTCCTATTACTGTTTCCTTGATAGCTATTCAGGCTACAATTAGATCTAGATAGCCCTTGAATACCAAGAAAAGACCTTATTCACATGTCCTTTTATCACCTTTGCTTACTGGATGATGTCATTCAGACTGTGTAATGCCCCCGCCACCTTTCAGCAATGTATGATGAGTTTTTTTCTGACATGGTGGGGCAATATCTAGAAGTCATCATAGATGACTTCTCTATCTTTGTTCCATCTTTCAACCGTTGCTTGAAAAATCTTATATGTGTGCTAAAAAAATGTGAAGAAAAGAATTTGGTACTCAATTGGGAGAAGTGTCATTTCATGGTTCATAAGGGAATAATCCTGGGACATATCATTTCGTCTGAGGGAATTGAGGCAGATAAAGCTAAAATTGATATTATCTTTACCCTAGCCCCACCCAAAAGTATATGAGACGTGTGATCCTTTTTAGGATATGCTGGATTTTACAGAAGATTTATGAAGGACTTTAGTCACATCTCTCACCTTTTATACAATCTACTTCAAAAGGATATTCCATATGAGTGGATAGAGCAGTGCCAAGAACCTTTTGCTAAGCTCAAGGTCATATTGACTACCGCACCTATTATATAGCCACTCGATTTTGACATTCCTTTTGAACTTATGTATGATGCATCTAACTATCCTATTGGGGCAGTTTTAGGCCAGAGAAAAGAAAAGCCCTATGTTATTCATTATGCAAGTAAGATTATAAATTCAGCCCAAGTGAATTACTCTACTACGGAAAAAGAACTCTTGGCCGTAGTATTTTCTTTGGACAAATTTAGATCTTACTTGATCAAATTCAAGATCATTATCTACTTTGATCATGTGGCACTCAATTATCTTCTTTCAAAGAATGATGTTAAGCCCCGCTTGATGAGATGGATCCTCCTACTCCAAGAATTTGATTTGGAAATAAAAGATAAAAATTAAGTGAAAAACGTAGTGGCTGACCACCTATCGAAACTTGACCTCCCTGATTCCCTTGACACAGCACCCATAAACGACATGTTCCCTGATGAGCAATTGTTTAAAGTCTCCCACTCACCTTGGTTCACTGATATTGCTAATTATCTTGCCACAGGTTTTACGTCGACACATTGGACTGCACAAGATAAGAAGAAATTTGTCGCTGAGGTATGCAAATTCTAGGATAATCCTTATTTATTTAAATATTGCTCAGATCAAATTTTAAGGAGATGTGTGCCAGACATTGAACACCAAAGTGTCATCTCCTTCTGTCACACTAAGACTTGTGGTGGTCACTTTTTTTGTCAAAAAGACTACGACTAAAATCCTGCAGTGTGGTTTTTATTGGCCCACTATGTTCAAGGACACTCATGAGTTTTACAAAGCTTGTGAGCATTATCAAAAATTGGGGGCATTATCCCATCAAAATATGATGCCTTTAAACCCCATTCTGATCATTGAAGCATTTGATTATTGGGGCATCGATTTCATGGGACCATTCCCCCAATCTCATGAAAATTTATACATTCTATTAGCCGTAGACTATGTCACTAAATGGGTCAAAGCGATAACGTTTTGGAATAATGACCATCAGATGGTCATTAAATTCTTAAAAGAGAACATAATTTTCCAGTTCAGAATGCCTCGAGCCATCATTAGTGATGGAGGCTCACATTTCTGCGATAGGCCATTTGCAAACTTAATAAAGAAATATGACATGTCTCATAAGGTGAACACTCCATACCACCCACAGACAAGCGAGCAAGCAGAGATTTCCAATAGGGAGATCAAACACATCTTGGAAAAGATGGTTAACCCTGACCGTAAGATTGGTTAATCCGCTTGATCGATACTCTATGAGATTACCATACGGCCTTTAAAACCGCCATTGAAATGTCTTCCTTTAGTCTTATCTATGGGAAAGCTTTTCACTTGCCAGTGGAGGAGGAACATAAAGCCTACTAGGCTATAAAGAATTTGAACTTTGACTTGGATAATGCTGGCTCACTGCGTAAGCTACAATTGAATGAACTCGATGAGATCCGGAATGATGCATATGAGAACTCAAGAATTTACAAAGACAAGATGAAGGTGTTCTATGATAAGAACATCTTTCGGTAATCATTCTTGACCGGCCAGAAAGTCCACTTCTATAGTTCTCGGTTACATCTTTTCCTAGAATAGCTCCGATCTCGTTGGATCGGCCCTTTCACTATTACTAATGTGTATCCTCATGGGGCTATTGAGATAAAAAATCCAGACAATGACAATGAATTCAAAGTAAATAGACATCGATTAAAACCATTTGTTGAGAAATTCAATTTAGAGGACATGTCCATAACTCTGAATGATCCTGTTTATTAGGATTAATCCCCTAGTCTGATGGAGGTATAGGTAGATTTATTACTTTCTTAGAACTAGGGTAGTTTTCTTCTACTATTTTAGGATAGTTTACTTATACTCTGTTGAGTTTTGTTATGTGCTAACCTATTTTTATGCTAAGATCCATAGAAAAGCTTCAAAATTCCTTCTTCCAGGTACTATATTTTTAACACCATTCCCATTCTTTTTGTTACCTCATTTGCATTACATGCTTATTTCTTGTACATTGAGAACGATGTTGATTTTTGTGGGGAGTGTGGGGGATTAGGTAACCTAATCAGTGTTTTTCTTAATTTTGAGAAGAAAATTTTAAAATTTTTCGATGTTTCAAGTTGAAATCTATTTGGGAAGCAATGAATTGTGTACCTAAGAGTGTTTTGGGCAGGATAAGATAGAGATTGAATTTTGGATTGTTAGAGTTAATCATCTAAGTAATTTATCACTTAAGTTCTTACACCCAATTGATTAAGAGGAAGTTTGAATATCATGTTGATATAGATCACATGACACATTCAATTTTTCTTCTGTAAGACATACTAGAAGTTCGGATTGTTAGTATGTGAATCATTGATAGATGGTGAGAATCGAGTCTGAAGAATGTTATCCACCTTAAAAGAAGAAAATAACCAGTTAAAAAATACGAGATCAATAAAGAGGTCATAAAAAAATTAAATGAAAAGAATGAAAAATCTGGAAAAGAATGCATAAATAAAGAATGGATAAAAATTGACCATCGATATAAAATCAAAAACTTAAAAAAAAAAAAAAAGGAGAAGGGGATGAGTTCGGAATCAGTACATGAGTTCAAACCAGTCTATACAACAAAGAACTTACTTAATTGGTTACCTATGTGATTCAACTATAGGATTGTCAAAATCTCACATTCTTATCTTGTCTGTACTCATTCATACTAGATTGCATAAAAGATTATTTTCTGAAAAAAGGTTTTTTAATTGAGATGGAAGATTATTTTTTGGATATTTTACTCAGGACTAGAAAAATGCTGGTTGGGGGTTGTGTTGAGGGTCAAATATTGCATATTATCCCCCATTTATTTCTTCAATTTACAAACAGAATATGGCTTAATGGTATATTTTCATACATTTGTTTTGCAAGGTAAATTTAAGACCTTGGATTGAAAAAAATGCTAAAAGCAGGGACTTAGTACTCAAAAGTCACCAAAGCAAAGAAGGGATCTTCAAAGACTAAGATTGAAGATTTTGAGACTCCAAGATCCAAGAAAACCAAGTGGAGAAGGAAGTCGAAAGAACAAGCACAGAAATCACAAAGACTATGTCATTGAGAATCATTCGATGACATTGAAGATCTGTTCGATGACATTAAATTTATGAGGGAAAATCTAGTTGGTTGCTGGACAAAGACTATGTCATTGAGAATCATTTGATGACATTGAAGATCTGTTCGATGACATTAAATTTATGAGGGAAAATCTAGTTGGTTGCTGGACATATTGGGTGCCTTTCTCGATCAATCGAAGACATGTTCGATGACTCGATGGAAGGTGCTCGATGACATCGAAGACTGCTCGATGACATCAAATTTATTAAAGAAATTGAAGCAACTCGTTGGACTGTTTTGAACACATTTTTGATGACTCAAAGATCTGTTCGATGGATCGAAGCTTCTTTCGATGACATCAAAGGACAGTTCGATGATATAGAGACTTACGCAATGTGAAATAAGAAAAGGCTTGATTTCTGGATTTAAACTCTTTCAACAACATTGAAGGGTGTTCGATGACATCAAAGGCGTTACACGAACTACATAAATTTGATCCAGTTTTGTGATTTTGTGGAACTTTGCCTATAAATAGGGGTTTCATAAGTCTTTTTAGGATATCTAGGGTTTAGAGAAGTAGAGCATAAGGACAGAGCCACTTTTTAAGAGTTCTTCTTTCCTTCTCCTTTGTTTTTAATGCTTTCTTCTAGGGTTTTCAATTCAATCATGTCTATGGTTGGATAGATCCTTTAGCTAGGGCTAAGGGGTGAAGCTTGTAGCGTGGTTAGAATGTTTTTCTTTTTGTATTCTTGTTATTGTTGAACTCTTTTGATTCTATTTTGATATTTAATGAATACTTTTAGTGTTTAATGGTTAGTTGTGACTGAAATTACAATGGATCTACAGTAGCTTGAAGTATCTTCTTTAGCTATTTGTATTTTGTGAAAATAGTAAATCCCGTTGTTCTCTATCGTCCCTTAGGCATGGCTGAGTGATGGAATCTCTTCTATTCTTCACAATTCTCGCATGTTGGTTGTTGGATCGGTATATCCTGTTGTCTACCATAGCCTCCTGGGCATGGTTAGGTGATGGGATCACTTCTAATCCTCACAGCTTTCATCCATTGAGAATTAGGTCAATGAAAGTTCAGATTTGAGTTTATTGAATATCTTCCAATTGGATAGGACAGGACTCTAATTCCAATTGAGAGTCTTAAATCAAATAAGGAAACATCCTAATAACTACAAGTGGATCCCTGAAAACCCTATTTTCCCATCTTTAAATTCTTAAGTTTTTAAATTCATCATCTCATAATTACTCTTTATGTTCCTGATTTAGGTTAGATCTTTTCCCAGTTTTGATTATAATTACTGTCAGAATAAATACACAAGATTATTCCCCTTAGATTCGACCTCGGTCTCACCAAGATTATTGCTACATCGCGACCCTACATTTGGGGTTGTGAACACAAGACATGACCATCGCTCCTGAGATTCTCGCCCACCAAAAAGAATTATCACAGCTCAGAGATAAAGTTTCTATGGCAGTGACAACAATCTCTGGGTATGATAAAGAATTCGGCTCACTCGAGGAGCATGTGAGAGCTTCTAAATAGTCTTTGACACTTATAGGCGAGAAGATTTCGAGCCTTAGACGACCGATCTCTGATTTAGAGGCCCAACAACGTGAAGCTAATTTGAGGACCAACAAGCTTGAAGCCGATATTGAGGATAATAGACAAATAGCTGATTTGGAACGATCTGTGATTTTAAGGGGAAAAGCCGCAATAGTTTCTCTGGATCAAGAATTAACTGACATCCTAGAGCAAGTAAAGCTTATTGTCGATGCTAAGCTGGATAATGTAGCCGTAAAAGTGCAATTAAAGGAGGATTTTCGACAATACATGCTTGCATTAGGAATGTCAAGAGGATATATGAATTTCTTTTACGCTTGTTGTCACTTTCATATTTTGTTCTTCAAACATTATGAATGAATTTTGATAATTCAAAAGAATTTTATGGATATATTGCAAGCTCGTGTATGTATTGCAAACATGCTTCTATATGATAATTGTTAGCATAATGTTTCCTACATGATGTTATTTTCATGGGCGGTGCTAAATTTTAGTTTCAGTTAGTTTCACACACAATTTAAGCTCATGAGTAGTTGGAGCAATCATAGTTTTTAGACTCGTAAGTAGTTGGAGTCGGGTCTTACATGAATGGCCTTTGTAACTCTCTAGAGTTCACTAGGCTTACCATAGCTGGTGAGTTCACAAACCATTGTCCATCAGAGGGGCCCAATGAAGCTACCAGGATAGTGAACTCGGTGGGATTTACACACAGGGTTGGCCACAGTAACTCTCTAGAGTTCACAGGGCACGCAAGGCTACCTTCGAGTACCAAATCCAAGGCTGCCAGTCCATCAATGAGGGGTCATCTTTCTTAAGAGACCTTCTCTCATGTGTTACTACTGGAATCAAGTCAGGGATCTGGGGAGTCATCTTGCTTCAGAGATTCACTTTTGCTTCGCTATTAGGTCAGACCCATTCACGAGAGGCTATTTCCTTGCCAGCCCCCGTGATGCTGACGGAAACTGTACAGACATCATAGGTGCACATGATGCTCTTTACGGGCTTTTTAGGGCCACATGCTTCTCACTGCTACCCATATCATTTGACTGTATCACCATCGCCAATGATGAGAAGTCTTGTGCATAGTTGACTTTGCTCTGCCATCATTGTCATGGGACCCATATGTGTGTGGCTTTATGAGCTTGTTCCACTGCCGTAAATGATGAATCACCATAGCCGATGATATTTATATGCATCATGCTTTTTATAGGCCCTGCCAAAGATAAGAAATCAAAATTGATATATTGTCATTACTAATAATATAAAACAAAATTTTATGGTTAAAATAATGTATCATCTTGAAGGTGCTATTAATTTGGATAAATTTAGATAATAAAATGGGCCTTGTATTAACAATATGAAAATAATAATGACGAGTTTAGACGATTTCGCGATAATCATTGGTGCTTTTCATTTGGCAATAATCATTGGCAATTTTCATTTGGCTATAATCATTGGCACTTTTCATTTGGTGATTTTCATTAATTTGATTAAACTTGATATTCTTGAAAGCTTGTATGCTTGCATTTTATTCATAGACAAGGAGAAATACAGACTTCTTACTTCTGTAGTTTTTTTATTATTCATTTGTCTTGCCCCCTTTTGGTTTAGAAGTATCATGTCGATACTCTTCGAAACCAAAATTGTGGCCACTCTTTGGATTGACGTACCATTGATAAACCCAGTATTTGGCAGGTGTATTGACATAGATCTATACCCTTAATGATTATGCTTTATATCGTGATTTTATATCTTTCTTTTAATCGCTTCTTTCCATTCAGGCGTTTGGGCCAAGGCAGCTTGATTTCATCTACTATTAGCAATCGGTTCATCATACAAAGCACGCCATCTTCTTTGAACGTGAATTCCCCCAAAATATTTTTTTGACTAATGGATTCTTTTACTGGTTCATCCTTTTGGTGATAGGTAGAAATCAAGTCTTTCAGACTGTCCTTTCTGATAAAAGATTTTGACAATTCAATCGCAGATATTATATTTGTAGTTGCCTTTCTATGTCGTTCATTGTCCTTTTTGAGAACTATCTCTCCTTATCCTATCATCCTTTGCAATATGTTTTTTTAGTGTAAAGCAACTTTCTGTTTGATGCCTCAGACAACGATGGTAATGACAGTAATTTTTCTCTTTAGTCAACTCAACCTCTTCTGGATATATTGATGAAGGTAACCAAATGGTTCCAATAGCTAGTAGTTGTTCCATCATTGGCAACACATCTTCTTTATTAATGGCGTATTCCCTATGAGAATCATACGGCTGTGGTCGTTTATCATCTTTATAATCTCTTCATCGGTCTAGATCTTCCCTTCTCCTTGTTTCCCGTTTGTCGCAAAAAATGTTCTTCCTTTTCTCTTGATCAATGGCATTTACTATTTCCCTATGTGATCCTCTCTTTTCTGTATGGATTTGAAATGCTGACATCATTTTATTCATCATCTCTAATGCCTGTGCTTTGATTGCTAGGTCTCAAAATTTTCTTATGCTAGCACTGGTGAGTCCGAATGCGATCCCTGTCTCCATGGAGCTCAAGCACATTTTTACCTATTCTCTCTCTTAGGATAATTGTCGGCATGATGCCCCCAAATTCTTCCATCTGCTGATAAAATTTTTAACTAGTTTATTTTCCCTTTGTCTTATGGATGCTAACTCTGTAATACTAACATCGCATCTGATGAAAAGAAATTTGACAATGCGTCCTGCATCCGTTCCCAAGTTTCTATTGATTCAGGCGCCAAACCAGAATACCATCGGAATGCCTTGCCTGTCAGAGAAGACCCAAAAAATTACAGACAATACTGAGGGATAGTGGAAAAGTTACCCATGGACATAATGAAATGCATCAAATGTTCATCCGAAGAACCATCCCCGCTGAATTTTTAAAACTCGAGATGCTTGAAGTTAGCAAGAAAAGGTATATCTTCTACCTCTCTTGGATATGGTGTTAGGTAGCAAAACCTTCCCACATTATCACGCTCCCTTTCCATTCTAACAGCTTTTGTGACCACCTGCCACACTTCCCCTTGGGTTATTACCCTCACCACCGGGGCTGATCCGTGCGATCCCGCTCTTGGTGGTTGAGACCCTTCATGTTGTTGTACCCATTCGTTCATAGTAGCTATCATCGGAGGTGTTATTATCTGGGCCACATTATGTGCAAGGGTAGCCAAGGCTGCTCGGAGATTTTTACATTCTTCCATTAGCATTTTCTGTGCTTGGGCCATTTCGACCATGCGATCTTCAGTGGTAAGTGGTGGATCTTTACTTATACCGGCCATACATACAACGCTTCCCCATTTCCTGACCAACCAGTCATTGGAGAGGAGTGAGAATATGTTAAGGTGATGGGCCTTATGAAAAAGGGAGTTTCTTTTATTTAAGTGCTTCCATAGAGTTCAGTCGACCGTGATGCCACTTGAGGCGATTCATAGATTGGTAGACTTCCCATGGGCTAGGCAATCTCGTGACATTGACGAGGGTGAGGATTTTGCAGGATATATCACCAAAGGAGCAAGTTCTGGATTCTTTCTTGTTGCGTTTCGTGTCACTGGTCCTCTAGTTTTTAGTATTAGCGGAGTTTCACTAGCGGCTACAATATTTCAAGCCTTTGATCTCTAGCATGACACAATGATCCAATCATTTGCATTTTCTTGTGCTATTGAAGAGATCGTTATGACTCCAATAGTAACTTGAAGCTTGTCTTTCTGTTTCGGATGGACCAAGAGTTGGTCGCAAGCATACTCCACCACGAACCTTTTTGGAGAGAAGTAGAAGATCATTCCTCTCACAGCGGTTGCCATTGTTTATAGGTTGGATATGTATATTGTATCACACTTTTTTCATAGGACACAAAAGATATTGATTAGTGTTTATCTACAAATATACTCTATCCTGGGGATGAAAGGAAGGATATTCCCGTCGAGAGTCACCATTTTGGTATCTTATAGGACGCCAAAACCATGATAAAATTCTCTAGATTGTTCCTTAGTCAAAATCAAGTAAGATAGAAGTCCTTAGTGGAGTCGCCATTTTGTTTCAACCAGAAATGAAAAGTGTTTAATTTGGGAAATTATCGTATTTAATAATGACAACAAGGAATAATAAAGAGAATAATCATCAAATTTATTCATTCGGTGTTCATTACATCCTTTTGATCCTTTGATTCTAGGATAAATTTTTATAATTGAAAGTACAAATATTAAATGTATTTGAATATAAAGTCCGGCGGCGTTCCGGCTCATACTATTCATATCCCTACCAGAGATGAGTTGTGCGGATTCCTTCCACACATGCAACTTCATTGATATGATAAAAGAGTGTTAGTAATCCCTCCAGAACTTCAGAATGACTTGAAAAACTTTTAAAGATCAACATGATATTATCCTCCTAGAGTATCCGTGCAATTCCTTGATGAGTTGCGTGGGCTCTCTTCTCTCTCCAATACCTGTTAGAGGCACTAGTTTTCTGAAAATAAGTTCCTCAAATGAGGGGGGTAAGGGGGAATTTATTGGATTCTGCACGTGGGGACCCTCAAATCTCATGCTGTGGACCCAACTTCGTATCTTTAACCCCTAATGAGAGTAGTGCGGGTCGGCGCAACTATGATGAGTTGTGCGGGACTGCGCAACTCAGGTTCCTATGCAACTTGTGACCCGCGCAACTGTAACATCCCGAAAATCGGGGGTCGAGCATAAACTCCATTCTTGAGTTCCGGAACATCACTTATGCAACATTTTCAATGATGGATGAATGTCGGCTGTGATAGTGCATAAAACATGAAGTGGATTAAGCCAAAATAGCATATCATACTCCAGAGACAGTTATATTAGCAAGCGGAAGACTGTGATAAATATATAAAATATATGAACTGTTGTAGGTCTCCAGAGTGTGAACATGTTACCAGGTTAAACATATACATGTATACTCCAAAATAGAAAGAAAAGAATATACATGGGTGTGTAAATAAAAGGCAAACCGCTAAGTGGCATCTAATTAGTAACCCTGTAAATCCGTCGATCAGAACCATCATATAGGAGAAATCCTCCTCATCATCAAACAAGTCCGGCTTCGCTTCACAAGCAGCGCCATCATCTGCAACTAAAATAAGAACTGGTTGGTGTGCGCAACACCGTCCCGTAACGTGGGAGTGAGTAGCTAACTCAGTGGAATCACAGAGTAAAGGTTAACATGTTATCAAATCAATCAAGCGATAATAGTAAAGCAAATGATCAGACATTACTAGATATTGTGATTAATGTAAGCATGAAATGACATGATGGATGCCCTCACCGACATACTCCCTCATGCGACACCATCTTACGTCCGCGGCATGCTTTCTTCCCTCAGTGCTCCACATCTTCCAGGCACATGCAGTGCGATATGAATATGATTACCGAGTTATTATTAGTCCTTTTCATACAGCCAGATTGGGAAACTAGGATACCTCCCTCATATCAATACCCAAACAATGATCCTGTCTAGGGTCGTCACTCCTAGTAGTCTCATACGATGATATATTTTTAGGTCACTGCAAGGGCTGCCAGGGCTGTTGCACACACTCGTTGCTCCACTCCCCCATCACCTTATCAATACAGGCCTAGTTTACATCCTTAAGACTGCATCAGGACTCGTCGCCCCCATGCGGTGTCAGGATAAACTGAAGGTCACTACAAAGGGCTGTCAGGGCTGTTGCTCACACTCGTTGCTCCACTCCCCCATCACCTTATCAATTTAAGCCAACAACAAGAATATAGTGTCCCATACCACCATAATCTACTCAGAGTAGGGTGCTCACTGGTCACTACGGGGAGGTTTGTGGCCCCAGCGTAGGCCGATAGCTCGACCACAGTGTCACATACCACCATGCCCAGCTCATGAGTCTTTATGGATCAAGGTACCGTGGTTATCAGGGTTATCACTGGTAAGTTCAGTACCCTAGGTTCAAACAGTTATGACGAATATAAGGTGAACATACAACGGTCAGTCGGGTTACTTGATGAGTCCGACTAGCACGAGCACACGTCGAATTGACCGACATGAAGTGTAAAATACTTCGCGTGGCCTAACCACTGCCGACGACTCTAGTACGACTCGGGCTCATCATACACATCCTTCGTGGCGAATAGAATCCAATCACGAATTCTAAACTGGTACTGACTGCCTGGACTAGAGTATAGCCCCAAGCACATGTAATCTACATCAATAATCATATGAGAGAGACAGAATCGAAATACAAGAAATTCTAGCATGTTATCAGCATAATATAACATACATCATAAGCAGTTAACCATACACGAATATTTCATACCTAAGGTAGGCAATTCAAATACAACAAACATGGAGAAAATCATGTGCATCATCATAGTAGTTGAGAATCCAGTCTCAACGCTAATCTACAACACCATTTACTCAATCCTTACTAATACATACATTTATACAAACACTTAGACTATTCAACTCCAACGTACTTGACATATGTCGATGCCAACATATAATATGACAGATCCTTATAGCAAGGAGTTGTCTAATACACAACAATCATGTTCTTACATTCAAAACATATGGCAGGAATAAATCATATTGATTTAGAAATTTCAACAAACACTTAGTCTACACACGTTAGTCTACATAACATATGCCGGCCAATATGTGCATTAGGGTGAATCTCTTCGTCAAACAGATCACACGGGTATAACTAGTACAGGTACATGGTAAATACTCATGGCAATCATGTAAGACCCGTACCCTAATCTGTACTGTTCTGTCGCTTCCCGCGATCCTTCTCGTCAAATTCTGGCAATCCGCGACCTGTAGTTGATGTTGCACACGACTGTAAGTTGTATCCTATTCATTTAAGTCAGCTTAATCCAAGACTTATATCATTACGACCGCACCATCACCACGGTTCTAACACCGCGACTCATGTACCGATCCAATACCCTGACTAAGAGATGTGAGCCAGCGTTTATTTTGAAAAAACACCGCGCATTTACATTCCCAAGAGAATCTCTACAAAGTGTCAAATCAATCCCATCAATCAAACACCCATCAATCACTTTATGTCGAGTACAAAGCAACCATGCTTTTTTTCTCCATAAGTTAAGAAAACTCAAAAGTTAACCAAGCTCTCACCTCACCCATCACTCACCTCATATCCATCAACCATCACCCCATCACTCCTCCTTACATCCCATCTCCCTCTCTCTTTTCTCACACCATTCCCAAGCAAGGAGAGAGCACTCCCACGTCCAAGCTCTTCCCATGTGAGAGAGGTGATTTTGGTGGCCCACTTCCCACTCCAAAACCCATCATCCTAGCCATCCATTTCCCATCTCCACCATCAAAGTGAAGCATAAGGAGTGTAGATTTCCAACGGACCAAGAAGATCAAGTGATGGGTGTTTCCATAGGCTCATTTTTCATGTTTTTAAATGGGCCAAGTGAGGTCAACCGATCAATGGTTTGGATCTCACTTGGGACCCTAAGATGTGGCCGATGACTCATCTTGATCATTAATATCATTCCATGATGGGGCCATTCTCCATGGACCCCATCATGATGTTTACTTTTCTTGCATTAAAGAGGTCATCTAGACCTTCCATTTTGTTTAGTGGAGAAAGATCTCCACCGTTGATCTTTGAATTAGTGGACCCACTTGTATTAGGGCCCACTCGATGTACGATTGAATGCAAGGGAGGGTTCATAATGGCGGAGCCCTCCATCACGCGTGTCTCACTCTATCTCTCTCTCCCTCTCTTCTCATTTATTTATTTATTTTTGTATGATGAAATGGCCTTATGGCCCACTTGGATGGACCCCACAATGGAGCACGTATTGGATCCAAACCATCTAAAGGTGGGGCCCACTTTACATATGAAGGGCCCACCTACGAAGGGCCCACCTTAAAGGCATTGTGCACCCAAACAACCAAAAAAAAAAGAAGAGAGAGAGTCCAGGGACTCTCTGGACGAGTAAAGGAAAACACAAATACTAGCCTTTTTAAGGCATTGGAGGTGGGCCACTTGTATAGGACCCACCTTGATGTACGTTTCTAATCCAAACCATCCACCTCACTCCCTGACTCATTTTAGGCGTTGTGCCGAAAAATGAGGTTGATCAAAGTACCTGGTGGGCTATAGCATCAAAAACTGTACATTACCATTGAAATCTACCTAGATCCTTTTTACGCGTTGAAAATGGGCCGATATTGGTCTTGATGGGTTTGTCTTGGGCTTGGGAATACAATGGACGGAGTGGATTCATCAGATGTGGGCCCCAGGTATGAAAAATCGTAAAAAAAATGGTTTTCAAAAAAATAAAATAAAAAGGGATTCAAGCAGCAGAGGCTGCTGCCTCTGCACTCGTCAGACGCGCCCAGCGGGCGGACGCCAGGGGAGTCCTAGGCCCTGTGCGTGGGCCCCACCATGATGTATATTTTGTATCCACACCATCCAATTGATGGGATCCCTCCTTAGGTGGGTCCTCTCCAAAAATGAACCATATCCAAGACTCAGGTGGCCCACATCAGTGAAAACAGTGGGGTGAACCGTCTACCTTTGAAAACCTTTTATGGTCCACAGAAGTTTTTGAACAAGATGAAATTTGGTTTTCCCTATTCTGCCAGGTCTGTACGACCTTATCAACAGGTTGGACGGCAAATGAACATTTTGGTAGGCCCCACATGGGACCCACAAAGATGTATGCATTTTGCTCACATCGTCCACTGCTGTGGACGGTGGAAACCACCATGCTGTTTGTGTTTTGTCAGCACCGTCCTAGTGCTGGACGGTGGGACCCCCTATTGATGTATGTGTTTTAGATCCAACCCGTCCATGCAGGGGTCCTGGAGCTAACCTTGATGATGTGCTAAGGGCAGCACGTGTAGCCCACCATGATACATGTATTTCATCCCTGCAGTCCAGGGGCTCCACATGACGCATGGCCTTCACCCTCGACATCTGTGTTTTATCCAAACCGCTCATTCAATTGGTGGGCCAGGTGTGTGGATCCCACCATGATGCATGTGTTGCATCCAACCCATTCAACCATTTTGAAAGCTCTTTTTGTAGCATGAGCTAAAGAATGAGTCAGATCCGTGGTTCAAGTGGGTCCCACCACTATTATTTGAAATGAGGATCGGTTGATCCTTTGACATGATTCATATACATGTATGTATACGTGTGTGTGTGTGTATATACATAAATATATATATATATATATATATATATATATATATATATATATATATATATATATGTATGAAAGTATATATTTGTGGCCATTTTAAGCCCACCTTGGCATTCATAAGGCCCAAGTGATTGGGCCTATCTTGTCATAATTATGGCCCATTGTTGAGGCCCACTTTGATGTGAATGTGAGGCCCATGTTATAAGGCCCATTCGATATATTTGTGGCCCGTGGTTGAGGCCCACTTTGATAGTTGTAAGGCCCATATTATGAGGCTCATTTCGATGTATTCAAAGGCCCATGGGTCATGGACCATTGCAATGTACATAAGGCTCATTGGTGAGGCCCATTAATGCAACCCATTTGATGAATGTAAGGCCCATGTGATACGACCCATTTGATGTATATAAGGCCCATGGGTCGAGGCCCAACGGATGTCCTTAGTGTCCATTACAATGTACATTTCTCATGGTTCATGTAATGATATTTATGACGGGCCTTGCCTAGGGAACAATGTTGGTTTGACGTCCACATTGTATGTACAATGTTGGTTAAATGTCTATATTGTAACTCTCCTTAAGGCCTATTGATAGGCCCATACTCATTACTATTCATCACTTTATAATATGCTTAGTATAATCCCATGACTCATGCCCATACGCATCATATGTATGCTTGATTTGAGTAGTGATTGATCATAGCATATGTCATTGGGCAGACCACTTATGGGACCCGTTATGAGACGGAGTGCCCTACATGATCGTGCAATACGCACTGGATTGCTGCATGATTTGACGGTGTGATTCATGCATCTCGCATATGTGTGACCTGATCACTGCACGCCCTAGCGACATCAGGGCCGTGGCTCCACAGGTACATCATGGATGGCCGTATCGAATACCGAAAATACTTGGTTCTAGCACTGTGGGCACTTAGGATGTCCTTGGGTGAAAGTCCCAGAACCTTTTTGGTACCAGGAGATGCTCTAACGTCTAGACCGAGTGGATACATGAGCGCCTGAGTGCCGAATACCAGTAGGCCGTGTCTCCCACTGTGTCGTGGTCGGTTGGAAGGGGGTGTGGCCTTATCCGCCTGAGTGAGGGGGTTATAAGCTAGGTTGAGTTTGACCAGCTCGCAAATGAGTCCGTTATCGATGAGCCGGGTAGGTATTGGCGGACTACTTGTCAGGCGGATAGTGAGGTCTATTTTGCTTGCTTGACTGTGCAGCTAGGGAGGTGACAGTCACTGCGAAGTGTATTAGACCCTGGTGATATCCAGAGAGGAACTGTACTGATATATGTACTTGATGAGTACCAACTTTCTTGGATTATATTTCGCATATGACATTCGGCTATGTAGGCCTTGCATTGCATCGGTGTGGCCGATGACATTCATGTCTCGCATCGCATGGCCTTGGTATGGTCGATAGCATTCATGCCTTGCATCACATAACATTGGTATGGTTGGTTTTATTCATGGACTTACTGCATACTTTCGCATTACTCTGATATTGTACACTTGGCATTTGCCTTATGCATACACTTACACCACCCTCTAAGCTTTTGTAAGCTTATGCACGACAGTTGCGTGAAGATAGTGTTGGACAGCAGCAGCACTGAGGCAGGAGTGCGTATCAGGACCTTTTGGAGCTTTTTAATCACCTTGTATTTCTTTTTCCGCATTGTACTTAAAATTTTTGATATAGTGGATATGTGGTGATGTTGTTTTGTGACTTAGTTATTCTTGTGGTTATACTCCATTACAAAAAAAAATCATTATGAAAATCCTCCTTGTAGGATCCCAAGATCAGAATCTGGCATATGATTGTCAGGAGTCGAGAATGGGGCACTACGGAGGCTGTCGGCACCGGATTCGGCAATCGAGATTCATGTGAATCCGATTTTCGAGTTTGGGGCGTGAAAAATCATATCAACAAAATACGTACGTATACAATATTTTCTATAAATACCTAAAATACCCTAAATCTCATATTCACCGTACGCAGCCAAAATGAAAAACAGACAGCATGTTCTAAATGTCAAACGACGTTCTTGTCGATAATCTACTATTAAACGATATTGAAAGCTTTGAAAACAGTCAACCTAAACATCTATAATCCTCACCTTCCGTCGTAGCCGTGTATCGATTCGAATAGAAAGTCTATGCTTTGTCAACGCCTGTATGACGACCTATATCACAAGATAAATTAGCTACTTTGCTAATTGCATTGATGGAATCCCTAAAACAACTTGAGGTTAGGGTTTTCTTACCTAGAACAGCGTTGGAATCGCTTGAACAGCGATGCAGGTGGAAGGAGTTGGCACGTGGAGCAGCAGGGAAGACTCCCTGAAAGAATCACCAGCTTCTCCCTCACTTTCTCTCTCTCTTTTCTCTCCTCTCTCTTAGGGTTTTCCCCAAATTCGTACGGGTTAGAAGGCTAAGGGTTTAAGGCCCTTTTATAAGCCCAAACATGACCAAAATAGACTCCAAGTCAAGGTATACTTGGGTCATAGCCAAATCGGGTCTTTTCCGATCCAAAAGAGCATTTTGAGAGGTCCCCTGGCCGAATGCGGTCAAACTTAAGCTCATGGATACTGGAACCTGCTCACATCAAGTTTTCAGTCCGACAGTGTTCCCAGATTACACGTGGCGGACCAGTTTTAGTTTAGCGGTCACCGAAACTCGATCAGGGCCACCAGTGGTATGACATGAAGGAAAAAAATTTTCTGATCCGAGGGTGAAATTTGGCTGAATTCTGACGATCAGAACGCTTAAAAATAATGCGCAAAGACACGTGCCAGATTTTGAATTATTTTTTTAAATCTTTACCTTTTCTCACTCTCTTCACTCCAAACTCAGTAAAATGGTGTCGGGACATCAGTTGGGCTTGATTTTTGAAATGATTGTCAAGTCCAACTAAGCAGTCATAATGGTTTGAGATTGCGGATATCGGACTTTCAACGCGCGGTGTAAATCCAATACAAAGTTTCAAAGGGTTCCTGAGAGTAAACAGGTTTAGAGTTTGATCCTAGATTTCAGGGTAAGGTAGCGTCAATGATTCTATAGGTTTTGGGTCTTACAGATCGTATTTAAAGTGGTTGGTGCTAATTTTGCAAGAAGTTGAGTGTAGCGCTGGCTAATTCACGTTAGATTTCTAAAGAATTTGGTTCTAAATGATTCCTTTGGCTTTGGAATTGGGTTCTGAGAGGTTACCAAGGCGTTATGGTTGACCCATTGCCTAAGGACGTCTAACCCCAGGTTGGCAAAAATTCGGGGTGTTACAATCTACCCCCCTTAAAACATAATTTCATCCCTGAAATTGGCTAAGGGTAATGAGTCTCTATAGAGACTTTAGTATTGACATTCTAAGGAAGGTTCACATCCTATGTAATGACCTAATCTTACATATAACCTAAAGCAACTTCTTCGATCCTGGGCCAGTGGGAAAAGGGCCAATCACGGTTCCACTGTGCAGTTCTAACTCAACTGTTGTATTAGCTGACCTTACTAGATTGGGCTCATAAGGTTCTACCCCCCTTAAAACTTAGTTCTACTTCTCAATCCGTATATCGGAACGAAGTGTAACTTAGAACCTATCCTTGACATGAAATGGGAAACAACCCCTCACTACATAGGTTGTAGAGATAAGCCTAATCTCTACTGTGGTTGAGTTCAGGGGCAGGTATGGGTTGGTGGCAAGATATCTAATTCTCTACTGGCTATATGTCCTCAACGTTTTCCAGAGGCAAAGCAATAACTTTTGGTTGTAGGTGGTCGGGCCAACACGGAAGAAAAGTTGCGTAGTGGGTCTGAGCCGGATACATAAACCTTCTGCCCCGCGATGACAAAAAATTTGTTATATCAATCCTCAATCCGAGTCGATACCGATCTTCTACTTGATTAGAGAATTGGATTTATTGGCAACTACCAGGATTGAGAAGTCAATTCAAACCGCGAATACTTCGCTTATATATACAGTTCCTTTACTCCGCGTTCTCGAATGTAATAAGCCCTTGGGGAAGGCAATTCTAAGAGGCGTGCTTGTTTATTCTAAGTTCTATCTTAGGGATGTATAAGTTTTCCCTGAGAGTGAATGGTTCTAAGTGAAAAAAACCTTCCTAAGGATTATAACAGAAGTCCTACTCCAGCCAAATCTAACCTACTATTCCTTAGCATATACAGGCTTTACACTACTCAATATAACTAGTCGACTAGTCTGTAACTCACTAGCTATTATCCAAAGCCTAAGCTTATACACTAAATGGTTTCATACCATTTCTACTATAGGGAGTCGTTCTATCGCTTAGAGTCAAGATTGTCTAATTGAATTTGGATTTCCTATATCCTCAGATCTTTCAAATCTATGAGTACTAACTCCAGGTCTAAATCTCTTGATGTCCTAACGCTAGATGGTTACTGTTTATGGACTAAGCTACTACGTTTGGTCTCGCTCGACGGTAAGGCATAAAGATCGAGAAGATGGCTATAACTAGCTCGAAAGAGCTATAGAAAATGGAGGAAAGGGGGAGAAATGGCTGACCTAGTGGGTTGGCACGAATCTAGGTCCTATAGAGGGGTGAAACAGGCCCCCAAATGCTAGGATTGTAAAGGAAAAAGGATGAGATGGGTTGGGTTTGAAGCTCACACGAATTCTAGCCTCAAATGAGATCTATGGGAGCTCAAATCACAGAAAGTGGAAGAACTAGGTGCTGAATATCACTGTAAACGATGGAGGGGCGAAGGAAATAACAGAAAATGAAGAAACGATTGGAAGGGAGGTTGGAGAGAGAAAACAGCAGTTTTGGAAGAAAAAGAGAGCTTGGAGGGGTAGTTTGTGAAGGAAGTATGTGATTTTGAATGAACGGAGGGTCAGACACTAGACCATTGGGTCCCACTAGGCCCCAAACTCAATCGGCCCGAAGCCTAGATCCAGCCGAGATAGTTGACCAGCGAGGACCTCGCCGACTTTCGGTCAAACTGGAAAGGGGGACCCCTTTGAGCAAGCTCCTAATGCCCCCTAGGCCCCAAAAAAGTTAGATTCCCACCTCGGAACCCTCTGAAAGTTGATCGTTTGGCCCACCCTCCATTTGAGGCATTTTTGGGGCCAATTTGCAAATCAGAATGAGTTTATATATCATGTAGCATATGATTTTGGGGTTGGAGAGGCTAATCTATCCAACTAACCTAGTTATTCCATGATATTCCATAATTAGAATGGTCAAAAGTCTAATTTATTCATATATTTACTATTTATAGTAAATTTTTGTTTAAGTATGATTTTCTATCATTTATATGTTAGAATTTATGCCTAGTATGAAATGACTTAGAAAAACGTTAAAGAATGAGGTGGTGAAATGAGAGATTTTGAAGGAATTGGATAAAAAGGGGTTTTCGGCCTTGACATGGAGTGTAATGGTTGTGGCTAACCGACAACCCAAGGACATGCATTTCTAGGTTTGGAATTCTCTAGGGAACGACTCAAACCCATCAACTGATGACCTAGAGGTGACTTAGGTCGCTTCACGCGACCGAAGACATGTTATGGCCTAAATTACCGTATAGTCTCACCTGTCGGTGAAACTTGGGGTTCTAATGTGGTTTCTAAGTTCCATCGCCCCCTTCCTAAGTCAGAGTGCGTCAGTGTGCATCGTGTTACCATAACTCAGGTCCGGTTTAATCCAAATCATGCTCTGATACCACCTGTAACATCCCGAAAATTGAGAGTCGAGCATAAACTCCACTCCCGAGTTCCAGAACATCACTTATGCAACATTTTCAATGATGGATGAATGTCGGCTATGATAGTGTATAAAACATGAAGTGGATTAAGCCAAAACAGCATATCATACTCCAGAGATAGTTATATTAGCAAGCGGAAGACTGTGATAAATATATAAAATATATGAACTGTTGTAGGTCTCCAGAGTGTGAACATGTTACCAGGTTAAACATATACATGTATACTCCAAAATAGAAAGAAAAGAATATACATGGGTGTGTAAATAAAAGGCAAACCACTAAGTGGCATCTAATTAGTAACCCTGTAAATCCGTCGATCAAAACCATCATATAGGAGAAATCCTCCTCATCATCAAACAAGTCCGGCTTCACTTCACAAGCAGCGCCATCACCTGCAACTAAAATAGGAACTGGTTGGTGTGCGCAACACCGTCCCGTAATATGGGAGTGAGTAGCTAACTCAGTGGAATCATAGAATAAAGGTTAACATGTTATCAAATCAGTCAAGCGATAATAGTAAAGTAAACAATCAGACATTCCTAGATACTGTGATTAATGCAAGCATGAAATGACATGATGGATGCCCTCACCGACATACTCCCTCATGCGACACCATCTTACGTCCACTGCATGCTTTCTTCCCTCAGTGCTCTACATCTTCCAGGCACATGCAGTGCGATATGAATATGATTACCGAGTTATTATTAGTCCTTTTCATACAGCCGGATTGGGAAACTAGGGTACCTCCCTCATATCAATACCCAAACAATGATCCTGTCTAGGGTTGTCATTCCTAGTAGTCTCATACGATGATATATTTTTAAGTCACTGCAAGGGCTGTCAGGGCTGTTGCACGTACTCGTTGCTCCACTCCCCCATCACCTTATCAATACAGGCCTAGTTTATATCCTTAAGATTGCATCAGGACTCGTCGCACCCATGTGGTGTCAAGAAAAACTCAAGCTCACTACAAAAGGGCTGTCAGGGCTGTTGCTCGCACTCGTTGCTCCACTCCCCCATCACCTTATCAATATAGGCAGACAGCAAGAATATAGTGTCCTATACCACCATAATCTGCTCAGAGTAGGGTACTCACTGGTCACTATGGGGAGGTTTGTCGCCCCAGCGTAGGCCGACAGCTCGACCATGGTGTCCCATACCACCATGCCTGGCTCATGAGTCTTTATGGATCAAGGTACCATGGTTATCAGGGTTATCACTGGTAAGTTCAGTACCCTAGGTTCAAGTAGTTATGACGAATATAAGGTGAACATACAACGGTCAATCGGGTTACTTGATAAGTCCGACTAGCACGAGCGCACATCGAATTGACCGACATGAAGTGCACAAATACTTCGCGTGGCCTAACCACTGCCGATGACTCTAGTACGACTCGGGCTCGTCATACACATCCTTCGTGGCGAATAGAATCTAACCATGAATTCTAAACTGGTACCGACTGCCTGGACTAGAGTATAGCCCCAAGCACATGTAATCTACATCAATAATCATATGAGAGAGACAAAATTGAAATACAAGAAATTCTAGCATGTTATCAGCATAATATAACGTACATCACAAGCAGTTAACCATACACGAATATTTCATACCTAAGGTAGGCAATTCAAATACAACAAACATGGAGAAAATCATGTGCATCATCATAGTAGTTGAGAATCCAGTCTCAACACTAATCTACAACACCATTTACTCAATACTTACTAATACATACATTTATACAAATACTTAGACTATTCAACTCCAACGTACTTGACGTATGTCGATGCCAACATATAATATGACAGATCCTTATAGCAAGGAGTTGTCTAATACACAACAATCATGTTCTTACATTCAAAACATATGGCAGGCATAAATCATATTGATTTAGGCATTTCAAAAAACACTTAGTCTACACACGTTAGTCTACATAACATATGCCAGCCAATATGTGCATTAGGGCGAATCGCTTAGCCAAACAGATCACACAGGTATAATTAGTACAGGTACATGGTAAATACTCATGGCAATCATATCAGAAAAATACGTACGTATACAGTATTTCCTATAAATGCCTAAAATACCCTAAATCTCATATTCACCGTACGCAGTCGAAATGGAAAACAGACAGCATGTTCTACATGTCAAATGCTGTTCTTGTCGATAATTTACTATTAAACGACATTGAAAGCTTTGAAAATAGTCAACCTAAACATCTATAATCCTCACCTTCCGCCATAGACGCGTATCGATTCGAATAGAAAGTTTACGCTTTGTCAATGCCTCTATGATGACCTATATCACACGATAAATTAGCTACTTTGCTAATTGTATCGATGGAATCCCTAAAACAGTTTGAAGTTAGGGTTTTCTTACCTAGAACGGCGTTGGAATCGCCAGAACAGCGATGCAGGTGGAATGAGTTGGCACGTGGAGCAGCAGGGAAGACTCCCTGGAAGAATCACCAGCTTCTCCCTCACTTTCTCTCTCTTTTCTCTCCTCTCTCTTAGGGTTTTCCCCAAATATGTATGGGTTAGAAGGCTAAGGGTTTAAAGCCCTTTTATAAGCCCAAACATGACCAAAATAGACTCCATGTCAAGGTATACTTGGGTTATAGCCAAATTGGGTCTTTCCCGATCCAAAAGAGCATTTCGGGAGGTCCCCTGGCCAAATGCGGGCGGACTTAATACTGGATCCTACTCACATCAAGTTTTCAATCCGACAGTGTTCCCAGATCGCACGTGGCAGACCAGTTTCAGTTTAGCGGTCACCGAAACTCGATCAGGGCCACAAGTGGTATGACATAAAGGAGAAATTTTTCCTGATCCGAGGGTGAAATTTAGCTGAATTCTGACGGTTAGAACGCTTAAAAATAACGCGCAAAGACACGTGCCAGATTTTGAATTATTTTTCTAAATCTTTACCTTTTCTCACTTTCTTCACCCTGAACTCAGTAAAATGGTGTCGGGACATCAGTTGGGCTTGATTTTCAAAATGATTGTCAAGTCCAATGTAACACCCTGAAAATCGGGGGTCGTGTATAAACTCAACTCTCGAGTTCCAGACCGTCACTTATGCAATAAAAAATGATTATGATTCAATGTTGTCTGATTTAAAGCATTCACATGAGTAAAAGTATACCAAAACTGCAATTCATACTCCAGATCCAGTAATAAAAGCAAGCGGAAGACTAAACAATACATATGTCACTGTAAGGAAAAACAAAGTAGATCTCATCTGTCTCTAAAGTATGAATACATCTCTGAATCTCATATACATATACATGAACAAAATCAAATGTTCAAAATAGTCCCACTGAAGTCCCATCAACCCAGGTCGCCTACGAAAAGCCATCATGATACTGCATGTACGAGAACTTGTCCTGGTCCTTGTCGAAGTCTGGCTCTACCTCCTGGATCTCAGCCTCACCTGCATCTACAACAGGGTCTGGTGGGTGTTGCAAACACCATCCCGTAACGTGGGAGTGATCAACTCAGTGGAATCATAGAGCAAAGATTAGCATGTTCACAAATCAATCATGCGATAATAGTAAAGCAGTAAATCAGACAATCCTAATATTGTTGTTAATGCAAGATGACATGACGTGATGTATGCCCTCACCGACGATCTCCCTCATACGGCACCATCTTACGACCGCGGCATGCAATCGACCCTCAAGTGCTCCACATCTTCCAAGCACATGTAATGGCATGGTGATATGATTTCCAAGTTGTTATTAGTCCATTCAAACAGCAGGATTGGGAAACTAAGGTACTTCCCTTGTATCAATCCCAACACAGATCTTGTCTAGGGTCGTCACTCCTACTAATCTCATACGATGTATATTTTGTAGGTCGCTGCAAGGGCTGTCAGGGCTGTTGCTCGCACTCGTTGCACCGATCCCCCATCACCTTATCAATACAGGCCTACTATACTCTACTGCTACTGAAGGGTCGTCGCCTCCCGTAGACTCAGAATACGCTCGCGGTCACTATAAAGGACTCGTCGCCTGATCAGTGTAGGTCAACAGCTAGAATATAGTGTCTCATACCACCATAATCTGCTCATGAGACTAGGTGCTCACTGGTCACTATGGGGAGGCTTGTGGCCCCAACGTAGGCCGACAGCTCGACTACGGTGTCCCATACCACCATGCCCGGCTCATGAGTCTTCGCGGATCAAGGTACCATGGTTAACAGGGTTTACAATGGTAAGTTCAGTATCCTAGGTTTAAGCAGTTATGACTCATACAAGGTGAACATACATCGGCCAGTCGGGTTACTTGACCGGCTCGACTAGTGCGATCGCATCTCAAGTCGAACGACATGAAGTGAGTAAAACACTTCGCGTGGCCTAACCACTGCCGCCAACTCCAAACACGACTCGCGTTCATCGACGCGTCGTTCGTGGCCAAGACCAGCCAGCCACGAATTCGCTCGGTTACCGACTGCCTGGACTAAGTCTAGTCCTAAACAATTATGGAATCACATCAGCAATTTATGTAAGAGTATTGGAATTGAAATACCATCATGTGAGCATGTTAACACATGTTATAACATTCAACTTAAGCAAATCTTCAAGCACATATATTTCATGCATGTAATGAAATCATGCATATAGTCAACATGTAGAAAATCATTTAGGTTAGCATATTAATTGAGAAATCAATCTCAAACTATTTCATAACATCATTTAATTCAATACATACTAATACAAGCATTTATACAAACACATACTCTAGACACTTAGGTCTACATATAGTATGTCGACCCGAAGTGCGCAATTAGGCGAATCTCTTCGCCAAACTAATTACGCACGTATTCCTAACTTCCTAATGCGACAACAAACCATGTCAATCACATCAGAATAATATGAATGTAATCTGTACTTCCTACAAATGACTAAAATGCCCTAAATCTCATATTCTTCGTTGATTTACGAAACAGGAAACGGATAGCATGTTGTACATGTCAAACGGCGATGCCGTTGAGAATCTACTATTAAACGACATTGAAAACGTTGTAAACCGTCAATCAAAGCGTCTAAAATCCTCACCTTGTCTCTTGTAGACTCGTGATTTCGAACGGAGCGTATACGCTTCGTCTATGGTAGTAAGAGAACCTGATTTATGAGTTACGTTAGATAACACGCTATGAATCCTAGCAAACCCTAAATCAGCAACTTCTAGGGTTGTTTCATACCTGAAGAAGCGGAGGAATCACCGGCTTGGTGATCAGGAAGTGTTGCTACAGCACTAGCAACAGATGGCATGAAGACGGGAAAAATCCCTTCTACTCTCTCTCACAAACTCTCACCTTCTCTCTCCCAAATCTAGGGTTTTTGCAATTTCGGATGGGAGAGAGGATTGAGGGTTTCAACCCCTTTTATAAGCTTAAAAACGCCCGAAATAGGCTCGGGAACGAAGTTTACTTAGTGCATATCCAATTCGGGGTTGTTTCGGTCCAAAAGATACTTTCTGGTGGTCCCCTGGTCAAATGCGATCGGACTTAAGCTCATGCATACCAGATCTAGCACGTATTAAGTTTTCAGTCCGACAGGGTTCGCAGATCGCACGTGGCGGACCAGTTTCAGTTCAGCGGTCACCGCACGTAGATCAGGGCTGAAAGTCTCATGATATAAAATAAAAATTTCTCCTGATCCGAGGGTGTAATCTGGCTGAATTCTGACGGTCAGAACGCTTAATACTGACGCATCAAGTCGTGTGCCAGATTTAAATTTGAAATTCCAATTCTGTCCCTATTCGCACTCTCTTCGGTCCGGGCTCAATGAAATAGCCTGTGATTATCGGTTTGACTTGATTTTCGAAATGAGTGTCAAGTCCAGCTAGGCAGTTCTAACGGTCTAAGATAGGAGGTATCGGACTTTCCACACGCGATCTAGATCCAATACAAAGATTCAAAGTGGTCCAGAGAACAAACCTGCTTAGAGTTTGGTCTGAGGTTATAGAGTATTATAGAGTCGTTGGTTCTACTCGATTTGGGTCTTGTAGAATGTATTTAAAGTGATCAGGGACTATTTCCCAGCTACTCCAGCGTTACGCTAGCTAACTTAGTCATATTTTCTAAAAGAATTAATTCTACGCAATTTCGGGTCGAGTTTGTACTCGAGCCCAAGTATGGATTTTTCACGGGCGTTACATCCAACTAAGTGGTCATAATGGTCTGATATTGCGGATATCGGACTCTTGACGCGCGGTCTAAATCTAATACAAAGTTTTAAAGGGTTCCTGAGAGCAAACAGGTTTAGAGTTTGATCCTAGATTTCAGGGTAAGGTAGTGTCAATGATTCTATAGGTTTTGGGTCTTACAGATCGTATTTAAAGTGGTTGGTGCTAATTTTGTAGGAAGTCGAGTGTAGCGCTGGTTAATTCACGTTAGATTTCTAAAGAATTTGGTTCTAAATGATTCCTTTGGCTTTGGAATTGTGTTCTGAGAGGTTACCAACGCGTTATGGTTGACCTGTTGCCTAAGGACGTCTAACCCCAGGTTGGCAAAAATTCGGGGTGTTACAGCAACTCACTCCTATATTTGCTTCAATATTCATTCTTCCTTCTTTGATCCCTTAACCAAAGTTCATGCTCCGACAGTAACTGCAGTGGCTATTATAACCACCATTACCATCATGGAATATCTTGAATTTGAGAATCGCATGTCACATGAACTCAAATAAATCCTTGAATTTGAACTATTAGTTACATATTGACCAACTGCCACTGTAATAAACGAGAACTAATTACAACCTACAGCTGGCTACAAGCTAACTTGAATGTAGGTCCATCTTTCTCACTAACATGTCACTTGATAGGCACTTATGCACTTGTGTCACGACAAGAATAGGTTTATTAAGTCACCTTAAAATGCCTTCAAGATCAAATGGTGCATAGCACCATGCAACTCAACATTTGTCATCAACAACCTAGTGCTCAGCCCCTATGTTGTCTAGAAGAATCCATTAGTATGCAACAAAGAAAAGGACACAACATGAACGTCAGTTGCAGGGAGCATTTGATTCATGTAAGGAATAGGCCCCACCATGCGTATCCTAGCATAAAAAATAGACCAACCCCACACTCATCACAAGGAATGAAATTTCAATTTTGTCAATTCTTTGCACACGGAAGATAAGATGTGACCTAATCCTCACTCCAACCCGGTTGGGAATTAAAAAGATTTTGAATCCTTTTCAAATAAAATTTCAATTAAGCAATGCCCCATAAAAAACAAAACGATAGACCAATAAAAATAAAGTCTCCTTGTCTGATGGCTTTCTAATGAATAATTTTCATTGGGATGTAGGAATTGCTTGTTCGATTAGAGATAATAAAGAAACTATATTTTCAGATGGTTGTCCATTGATGTTTCTTATTTAGAGATGCAGATGGTTTATCTTTTACATGGGTTACATGAAAATACAAATATGCAATGATACCCATGTTTTTCATTTGTTGTTTCATTGTGAAGTATGGCAAATCGAAAGAAGTGTGTGTGCATGTGAATGGCTTGACTAACCCATACAACTATCTTTTCCATGCTATCATGCACCATCATGAAATGGGTGAAGATTGTAAGGATGCAAGTTAAAGGGGTCATGATCATGTTGGTGGGACATAGTCTCAAGTTCCTTTTATGACCCAACAAATTTAGACCATCCATGGTGTCCAATGGGCGATCACAAGATGCAAGTACATCAATCATGTAATTATAATTTTTTTTCAAAAGCAATCTCAACTTTCATGTTGAATGTGCTATGACAGTTAAAACTAGTTTGAATAAAGTGTTGAATCAATTTTCGACAGAGCATATAAACCTCACAGGTACAACCTCTATTGAGATTGTTAAAATATTGGTAGTTGAGAATCCCAACAACAAATTCTAGGACCTGCTGAAAGCTTTTCAAACTAATCCTAAAACACTGAATTTCAAAAACATCTATACTACTGTTCATAACCCTAAGTGTAGGGTCGTGATGTAGTAATAACTTGGTAAAATCGAGGTTGAATCCACAGGGATTAAACTCATACATTTCTGAAAGTAACTAGAAATATAACTATAAGAAGATATAAAACTAAATTTGAAATGTTTAATAGAGTAATTTTTAATAAGGAAATTGAAACTTATAAATTTAAAGGTGGGAACTAGGGTGCCAAGGAGCCACTTGTAGCAATTGAGATACCACTTTGCTTGATTCAAGAGATCCAATTAGAGTCAGAGTCCTATCTTATCCAGTTGGAGAAAGAGATGATCAAATCTCTGAACTTCTCATTGATCCAGTCTCAAAGGAGGAGAATTGTGAGGATTTGGAAGGGATTCTGTCACCCAACCATGCCTCGGAGACGATGACAAACAACAGGATTTACCAATCCCACAATCTCAATTAAGAAAAGAAGATATTTAAAGCTATCACAGATCTATTATAATTTAAGTCATAAAAAACCATTAAAAATTGAAAATATGTTTCAACGTAAACATGAATCAAAGCATTAAATTTTTCAACGTAAACATGAATCAAAGAAAAGTAAGCATCCCTCTTAGCCCTAGCTAAGAGGTTTAGCCAACCATAGACACAATTGAACTAAGAACTCTTAAACAAAACAAAAGGACCAACTAAGGAAGAAGAAGAAGAAAAACTACCAAGAGGTGGCTCTACCCTTTTACTCCACTCCTTGAACCCTAGAAGATGCTTAGGAAAATCCTAAGAACTCCTGTTTATAGTCGTGAATCTCCACCTTACGCATAGACTGGGAATTTTTACAATCCGTTATGAAACCACCTTAATTCACGCAGTCCACAGCTTTTTTGCGTTACACTTCGATTGGATCGAAGTTGGGTTCGGTCAGAATGAATTAAGATTGAAAATCGCACTTTCTCACTGGACATTTCTGCATGATTTCAATCGGACCAAAGTTGTTGCTGAAAATTATTGGACAAAAATTTTATCAAATTTAGGTCAGACTGACTCCAATCGAAGTACTTCGGTCGGACCGAATTATCCTGATTTCTTACTGGACAATTTTCTGCGATTTCGGTCAGATTGAAGTTGGCTCAGGTCAGACTGAAATGTCCTGTTTTCTGCTGCGAATTCTGCATTCATTCAAGTCCTTTCTTCATCCTTTATACTTGGTTTCCTTGAATCTTTGGCATGTGAATTCTTCATCCTTAGTCTCCCAAGATCCATCTTTTGCCATGGTGATTCTTGAGCATTAAATCCATGTTTTTACATTCTTTTTAATCTAAGCTCTTAGATTCACCTTGTAACACAAACATGTATAAAATAAACCATTAAGCCTTATTATCTTCATAAAACCAAGATATAAATAGGAAAAATGTGTAATATTTGGCACTCAACAACTACAACCATAATTTAAGCATATTTAATAAAAGAAAGATATAACAAATCTATAGCAGTTAACTCACAACTTTAACTGTTTCCAATTGGAGTTCAACCCATTTCTGGGCCTATGCTGATTTTTTTGATGCTTAAAACAATATTGTGAAACTGATCATTCTAACATCCTCTAAATAATGAGATAGTCTAATGAAGTATTTGCTAGATAACAATAAATAGAAATATTAATCAAGTGAAGGCACTGCACCTTTGGTATGGCAACATCCAAGGCATGTTTCCCATGGTTATTCCATTTCTTTTTTGCAAATGGAAAATATAAAAGTTGAAGTGAAGAAATAAAATTTTGAAAATAAATTAAAATAAACTAGGAAATAAACCTCCTACCTCTATGAAAATGCTCACATGTTTAGTATTATGGTATAGCTAATGTTAAAGAAAACTTTACAGAGAATGCACTACCTAAACCACTTCATCAATTGCCTTTGTTACCCGATCTTCACTTCAATCTAATCAAAAGAGTAGCAAGATCAATCACTTTAGTATTATGGATCTTGCAGTCATTAACAGTGGCACTCCAACAGGCCATCTTCCTCTTCCTAGCACCTTTGACAGCCATTAATAACAAAACTCACCTCCGTCTGCAAAATTGAATTTTGGTGCAAGCAGCCATGGATGGCCCTTTGTAACATCCCGAAAATCGGGGGGTCGAGCAAAAACCCAACTCCCGAGTTCCAAAATGTTATTTATGCAACATAGATATGTATGATTGAATGTTGTCTATGATAACGCATTAAACATGAGTGAGATTAAGCTAGAACAGCATATCATACTCCAGAGACAGTTAAATTAACAAGCGGAAGACTGTGATAGTATGTATAACATATATAAACTGTTGTATGCCTCCAGAGTGTGGATATGTTACCAGGTTATATACATACATGTATACTCTAAAAGTAGAAAAAACGAATATACATGAGTGCGCTAAAAATATAAAATGACAAGTGTCAAAGTATTTAATCAACCTCCCTGTAATCCCGTCAATCAGAACACGCATAAAGGAGGGATCCTCCTCATCATCATCAAGTCCAGCTCCGCCTCGCAGGCCGCGCCATCATCTGCAATCACAAAAGGGTCTGGTGGGTGTCCAGGAACACCGTCCCGTAACGTGGGAGTGAGTAGCTAACTCAGTGGAATAATAGAGCAAGGATTAACATGTTCTCAAATCAATCATGCGATAATAGTAAAGCAGTAAATCAAACAATCCTAATACTGTTGTTAATGCAATTATGACATGACGTGATGTATGCCCTCACTGACGATCTCCCTCATACGGCAACATCTTACGACCGCGGCATGCCACACTCCCTAGAGTGCTCCACATATTCTAGGCACATGCAATGCTATGGTGATATGATTTTCAAGTTGTTATTAGTCCATTCAAACAGCAGGATTGGGAAACTAAGGTACTTCCCTTGTATCAATCCCAACACAGATCCTGTCTAGGGTCGTCACTCCTAGTAATCTCATACGATGTATATTTCGTAGGTCACTGCAAGGGCTGCCAGGGCTGTTGCTCGCACTCGTTGCACCGCTCCCCCATCACCTTATCAATACAGCCCTACTGTACTCTACTGCAACGGAAGGGTCGTCGCCTCCCGTGGACTCAGAATACGCTCGCGGTCACTACAAAGGACTCGTCGCCTGATCAGTGTAGGCCGACAGCTAGAATATAGTGTCCCATACCACCATAATCTGTTCACGAGTCTAGGTGCTCACTGGTCACTACGGGGAGGTTTGTGGCCCCAGCGTAGGCCGACAGCTCGACCACGGTGTCCCATACCACCATGCCCGGCTCATGAGTCTTCGTGGATCAAGGTACCATGGTTAACAGGGTTTACAATGGTAAGTTCAGTACCCTAGGTTCAAGCAGATATGACTCATGCAGGGTGAACATACAACGGCCAGTCGGGTTACTTGACGAGCTCGACTAGCACGAGCGCATCGCAAGTCGAACGACATGAAGTGCGTAAAACACTTCGCGTGGCCTAACCACTGCCGCCAACTCTAAACACGACTCGTGTTCATCGACACGTCGTTCGTGGCAAAGATAGGATAACCACGATATTTCTTGGTTACCGACTGCCTGGACTACGTATAGTCCCAAACACATATGAATCCACGTCAGCGATCATGTGAGAGCATTGGAAATGAAATACATCCATGTGAGCATGTTAACACATGTTATAACGTACAACTTAAGTAAATCATCCTACACATGTCTTTCACACATATAATGAAATTATGCATATCGCCAACATATAGAAAATCCTTTCCATCAGCAAATTAATTGAGAATTCAATCTCAAACTAAATCATAAGGAAATCATCAAGCACATGTTATAACATATAACTTACATGAATCATCAAGCGCATGCATTTCATTCATATAATGAAATCATGCATATGGCTAACATGAAGGAAACCATTTACACCAGCATATTTATTAAGAAACCAATCTCAAACTAATCCATAACATCATTTAATTCAATACATACTAATACAAGCATTTATACAAGACTTACACTACACACTTAAGTCTACATATAGTATGTCGACCCGAAGTGTGCATTTAGGCAAATCTCTTCGCCAAACTAACTATGCACGCATTCCTAACATTCTAATGCGACAACAAACCATGTCAATCACGTCAGCAAAATATGAATGTAGACCGTACTTCCTACAAATGACTAAAATGCCCTAAATCTCATATTCTTCGTTAATTTACGAAACAGGAAACGGAGAGCATGTTGTACATGTCAAACGGCGATGCCGTCGATAATCTACTATTAAACGTCATTGAAAGCTTTGGAAACAGTCAATCAAAGCGTCTAAAATCCGCACCTTTTCCCTTATAGGTGAAGTGATTCGAACAGAGCGTATACGCTTCGTCTACGGCGACTAAGGAACCTGATTTACGAGATTTATCAACTAACAAACTATAGAACTAAAGAAGCATTAAATCAGCAACTTTCTAGGGAATTTTCTTACCTGCAAATGCGGAGAAATCACCGGCAAAGTGATTGGAATACGCCGCTTAAGCACGTGCAGCAGCAGCAGGGAAAGCTCTCCCACCTTCTCTCACAAACTCTCACCTTTTCTCTCTCCCAATCTAGGATTTTTGCAAATTCGGATGGGAGAGAGGAGTGAGGGTTTCAAGCCCTTTTATAAGCCCAAACTTGCCCGAAATAGACTCGGGAACAAGTTTCACTTGAGGGGTAACCAAATCGGGGGTGTTTCATTCCAAAAGATGCTTTCTAGTGGTCCCCTGGTCGATTGCGATCGGACTTAAGCTCATGCGTACCAGATGTAGCACGTATTAAGTTTTCAGTCTGGCAGGGTTCGCAGATCGCACGTGGCGGACCAGTTTCAGTTCAGCGGTCACCGCACGTAGATCAGGGCTGAAAGTCTCATGATAACAAATAGAAATTTTTCCTGATTCGAGGGTGTAATCTGGATGAATTCTGACGGTCAGAACGCTTAATACTGACGTGTCAAGTCGTGTGCCAGATTTGAATTTGAAATTTCAATTCTGTCCCTATTCGCGGTCTCTTCAGTCCGGGCTCAATGAAATAGTCTGTGATTATCGGTTTGACTTGATTTTTGAAATGATTGTCAAGTCTAGCTGGGCGGTTCTAACGGTCTAAGATAGGAAGTAACGGACTTTCGACGCGCGGTCTAGATCCAATACAAAATTTCAAAGTGGTCTAGAGAACAAACCCGCTTAGAGTTTGATCCGAGGTTATACAATATTATGGAGTCATATGTTCTACTCGATTTGGGTCTTGTAGAACGTATTTAAAGTGATCAGGGACTGTTTCCCAGCTACTCCAGTGTTGCGCTAGCTAACTTACGCTAAATTTCCATAGGAATTAATCCTAAGTGGTTTCTTTGGCTATGAAATTGGGTTCTGAGCGATTTTCCAGGTGTTTTAGTTGACCCATTGCCTAAGGACGTCAAATCTCATATTGGCCAAAATCCGGGGTGTTACACCCTTAAACTCACACTAGAACTCGTATCAGTCATGTATTACAATGGAAATCCGCCACTTCCCTACTTGTCAACCACCATTAATGGTGATCCCATCCTCGCAACCTTATAATTAAAAAAAACCTTGTGCTGGAATCAGCAAAAACAATGTCCGATTACTAGGAAACCCAATGGGCAGCAATGACAACTGATCTGTTCAGTCGGGATAGGTTTCTTCTGGTGGTGGGGAAGATGCAGCAGTATCTTGGGTTTGGGATGGTGGTGACGGGAGTGCAGCGATTAGGGTTATCTAACCCTGTGATGCAGCAAACGTGGCTGCCTAGTCTCTTATGAGGGATCTAGAGAGAGGGAGAGAGATCGAGAGGGAGGGAGATCGAGAGCACGAGAGAGATAGGGAGGGATGGATATTGGGAGTGAGGGAGGGGGAGAGAGGGATAGAGAAAGAGAGAGAAGGGGGTGAGAGAGAGAGAGAGATTAGGTGTGGCTATGGCTGAAAATAGGTTTATTTATTTATTTATTATTTTTTAAATTCTGGATTGGCTCAAAACTGTTACAAATTTGGTATGGTCTTAAGCCATTTCAGAACCAAATATATTGTCGTTCTTAAATGACATTTTTAGTGTAGTGCTATACCATTCTAAGTGGACATAAACTATAAGACTTAACTTAGGTTTCCTAAATAATGACTCTATAAGATTGTTTTGACATAAGACTATGGATACCGATGATCCTAACCTCTAAAATGATGCAAATATGGAAAATTTCAGATATAGACTCCTAGTATGATGCAAATATGAAAATTTTAGATCTAGTCACTAAATATGATGTAAATCTAAAAATTTTAGATCTAGATCTATATTCTATGCATGAAATACTATAAAAATAAAAATATAGACCCTTGATAGCTCGATCGAAGATGACCCAATGCAAGATCGTAGGCTCTAATACCAAATATTAGTGTTGGACGGCCTAATTCCACCTTAAATGAATGCAAATTTTAAAAGGGAAATATTTATGCAAGCATTGATAATAAAAATCAATATTGTACATCATGAAACAAGGAGCTAAGAAAATTCAATAATGATCATAACCATCCATCATAAGCACATTGCATTGACCCTTAAAATCTGAATTTAGTTGGACCTGGTGAAAGATAGGACTTTCGTCTCGCAATGAGTCCATCCTATGATCTAAGTGGATTTTCTAAAACAAAAATTGGAATTTTCTGAATTGAAAAATCTAGAAAATTTAAAAATAAAATAAAATAATAGATGGTTCTTTAACTATAATTCAAATCTAGGGCCTTGGGTGATGGGATTTGAAGAAGATCATAATATGTATGTGGGGATCAAGATCTTCTAAGATCTAATGATTTGGATTGAAAAGAAAAGCAATTGACTTCTAGATCTAGAGAGTTTAGAAGAAATGGAAAGAAAGAGGTTTAAAGAAGAGAATACCTCAAGAAAAGAAAATAGGAGAGAGTGAGAAAATGATAAATAACTTCCTTGGGCCTCACGCCCTCTTCCAATCATTGGAAGCCGAAGAAAGAATTGTCTAGACTTAAAGAAGAAAAAGTCTTTTTCTTTTTCATAAACATAACATAACATTATATTTGAGGTTTAAGGAAATATACCTCTATAAATTTAGAAATGAATTAAATGACTAAAATATCCCTACTGAAAAAATTTTCAGACAAGAAATTTCTACAAAAAATTCTACGAGTACTATCTTAAAACTAAATAAAATAAAAATGTGTATAAAATAAACTTAAATCCAAGATGTCTGATGGGTCCCAATGATAGTGTAATAAAGGTGAGTTAAGATGATCCAACTATTCGATCACACCATCCTTGCAATCCAACGATCTAAATATCTTCTCCAAGTAACTTACACATGTCAGAAACACACGTATAAGGTCTTCAACTTCTATTGACACAACTCGTACCCATAATCTAACCACATTAAAATGGGTAACGCATGCCTCTTACATTGATATACTTTGAATGGTCTGATATCCATATCAACTCCCCTTGACTGAGAAGATCTCGACTCTGGTGAGATAAAAGTCTTGTACCTTTCCAACAAATCTAGATCTATCCGCTTGAACTCCGCTTCAGTCAACCATGTACAATCGGATGATGGTAACAATTCCACTTCACCAAGTACCTCTGAAATCCACTGTCTTGAGTGGAAATAATTTTTCCATCCATAATTTCTTCTATTTCTTCTCTTTTCTCAAGTATAGTGGGCAAACGTGGTGTAGGTTTGGAAGAAAATTAAAAAAATTGGCCAATAGTTTGGAACAAAACTAGGGTATATAGGATGACTTAAACAAGGCATTAAATCCTTCACATTAAATATTAAACTAATCCTTATGCAAGGTGGAAGATCTATCACATACGCATTGGATCCATTTTTTTTTCAGAATCTTAAATGGTCTGACGCTATGTTCTTGTAACATCCCGAAAATCGGGGGTCGAGGATAAACTCCACTCCCAAGTTCCAGAACATCACTTACGCAATATTTTCAATGATGGATGAATGTTGTTCATATTAGTGCAGAAATCATGAGTGGGATTAGACCAAAATAGCATATCATACTCCAGAGACAGTTAAATTAGCAAGCGGAAGACTGTGATAAATATATAAAATATATAAATGATTGTAAGTCTCCAGAGTGTGAACACGTTACCAGGTTAACTAATTACATGTATACTCCAAAATAGAAAGAAAAGAATATACATGCGTGTGTAAATAAAAGGCAAGATACCAAGTGTACTGGCATCTAATCAGTAACCTTGTAAACCCCGTCAATCAGAACCTACATATAGGAGGGATCCTCCTCATCATCATCAAGTTTGGCTCTGCTTCGCAAGCATCGCCATCATCTGAAACTGAAATAGAAACTGGTTGGTGTGCGCAACACCGTCCCGTAACGTGGGAGTGAGTAGCTAACTCAGTGGAATCATAGAGTAAAGGTTAACATGTTATCAAATCAGTCAAGTGATAATAGTAAAGAAAATAATCAGACACTCCTAGATACTGTGATTAATGCAAGCATGAAATGACATGATGGATGCCCTCACCGACATACTCCCTCATGCGACACCATCTTACGTCCGCGGCATGCTTTCTTCCCTCAGTGCTCCACATCTTCAAGGCACATGCAGTGTGATATGAATATGATTATCGAGTTGTTATTAGTCTTTTTCATACAGCGGCATTGGGAAACTAAGGTACCTCCCTCATATCAATACCCAAACAATGATCCTGTCTAGGGTTATCACTCCTAATAGTCTCATTCGATGATATATTTCTAAGTCGCTTCAAGGGTTGCCAGGACTGTTGCACGCACTCGTTGCACCACTCCCCCATCACCTTATCAATACAGGCCTAATTTATATCCTTAAGACTGCATCAGAACTCGTCGCCCCCATGCGGTGTCAGGATAAACTCAAGGTCACTACAAAGGGCTGTCAGGGCTGTTGCTCGCACTCGTTGCTCCACTCCCCCATCACCTTATCAATGTAGGCTGATAGTAAGAATATAGTGTCCCATATCACCATAATCTGCTCAGAGTAGGGTGCTCACTGGTCACTACGGGGAGGTTTATGGCCCCAGCGTAGGCCGACAGCTCGACCACGATGTCTCATACCACCATGCCCGGCTCATGAGTCTTAGGGGATCGAGGTACCAAGGTTAGAGGGGCTTTCCAATGGTAAGTTTAGAACCCTAGGTTCAAGCAGTTATGACGAATACAAGGTGAACACACAATGGTCAGTCGGGTTACTTGATGAGTCCGACTAGCACGAGCGCACATTTAATCGACCGACATGAAGTGTACAAGCAGTTCGTGTGGCCTAACCACTGTCGACGACTCTAGTACGACTCGGGTTCGTCATACACATCCTTCGTGGTGAATAGAATCCAACCACGAATTCTAAACTGTTACCGACTGCCTGGACTAGAGTATAGCCCCAAACACATGTAATCTACATCAATAATCATATGAGAGAGACAAAATTGAAATAAAAGAAATTCTAGCATGTTATCAGCATATTATAACATACATCATAAGCAGTTAACTATACACGAGTATTTCACACCTAAGGTAGGCAATTCAAATACAACAAGCATGGAGGAAATCATATGCATCATCATAGTAGTTGAGAATCCAGTCTCAATGCTAATCTACAACACCATTTACTCAATACTTACTAATACATACATTTATACAAACACTTAGACTATTCAACTCTAACGTACTTGACGTATGTCGATTCAAACATATAATATGACAGATCCTTATAGCAAGGAGTTGTCTAATACACAACAATCATGTTCTTACATTCAAAACATATGGCAGGCATAAATCATATTGATTTAGGAATTTCAACAAACACTTAGTCTACACACATTAGTCTACATAGCCTATGTCGGCCAATATGTATATTAGGGCGAATCTCTTCTCCAAACAGATCATACACGCATATCTTGTATAATAACACAGCAAATAAACATGGCAATCATTTTAAAAAATACAGACGTATACAGTAATTCCTACAAATACCTAAAATACCCTAAATCTCATATTCTCCGTACACAGTCGAAACGGAAAACAGACAGCATGTTCTACATGTCAAATGAGGATCTTGTCGATAATCTACTATTAAACGACATTGAGAGCTTTGAAAACAGTTAACCTAAGCATCTAGAATCCTCACCTTTCTCCATAGAAGCGTATCGATTCGAATAGAAAGTCTACGCTTCGTCAACGTCGATATGGCGACCTAATTTACAAGTTAGGTTAGCTACTTCGCTACTTGTATTGATGGAATCCCTAAAAAAGCTTGAGCTTAGGGTTTTCTTACCTAGAACGGCGTTGGAATCGATAGAATAGTGATGCGAGTGAAAGGATTTGGCACGTGGAGTAGCAAGGAAGAATCCTAGGAGAAAGCTCCAACTTCTCCCTCACTTCTCTCTCTTTTCTCTCCTCTCTCTTCTAGGGTTTTCCCCAAATTCGTATGGGTTAAAAAGCTAAGGGTTTAAGCTCCTTATATAGGCCCAAACATAATCAAAACACACTCCAAGTCAAGGTATACCTGGGTTATAGCCAAATGGGGCCTTTTTCGATCCAAAAGGACATTTCTGGAGGTCCCCTGACTGAATGTGGTCAGACTTAAGCTCATGGATGCTGGATCTTGATCACATTAAGTTTCCAGTTCGATCGGACTTCCAGATTACACGTGGCGGACCAGTTTCAATTCAACAGTTACCGAACCTAAATCAGGACTACAAGTTTCATGATATGAAAGAGTAATTTTTCCTGATCTGAGGGTGAAATTTGGCTAAATTCTGACGGTCAGAACGCTTAAAAATAATGCGCAACGACACGTGCCAGATTTGAATTATTTTTTCAAATCTTTTCCCTTTTCTCACTCTCTTCACTCCGACCTCAGTACAATCACGTCAGTACATCAGTTGGGCTTGATTTTCTAAACGATTGTTAAGTCCAGCTAAGCGGTCATAATGGTCTAAGATGGTAGCTATCAGACTTTCGACGCGCGGTCTAGATCCAATACAAAGTTTCCGAACGCTCCCGTGAGCAACTGGGTTTAGAGTTTGATCCTAAGTTTTAGGGTATTGTAGCGTCACCTATTCTACATGTTTTGGCTCCAGCAGATCGTATTTAAAGTGATTGGTGACAATTTCACAGGTCGTCTAGTTTAGCGCTGGCTAATTCATGTTAAATTTCTAAAGAATTAGGTTCTAAATGATTTATTTGGCTTTGGAATTGGGTTCTGAGAGGTTACCAAGGTGTTATAGTTGACCCATTGCCTAAGGACGTCTAACCCCAGGTTGGCAAAAATTCGGAGTGTTACAATCTACCCCCCTTAAAATAAAATTTCATCCCCAAAATTTGCCTAAGGGTAATGAGTCCCTATGAAGACTTTAGTATTGGCATTCTAAGGAAGGTGCAAATCCTATTTAATGACCTACCCTCACGTATAACCTAAAGAAACTTCTTCGATCCTGGGCCAGTGGGGAGGAGGCCAACCACGCTTCTGCTGCGCTACTCTGATCCAACGGTTGTATTGGATAATCCTAAGTAGATTGGGCTCAATACGTTTTACCCTCCTTAAAACTTAGTTCTACTTAAGGTTCAAGAATCTATGTCTCGATCTGTATATCGGAACGAGGTGTAACTTAGGGCTTATCCTTGACATGAAATGGGAAACAACCTCTCGCTACATTGGTCTTCCTTTGCTAATGATGCGTTCTATGGCATTGGTACCTATGGTTGTAGAAGGAGCCTAATCTCTACTGTGATTGCGTTCAGGGGCAGGTGTGAGCTTGTGGCAAGATGTCTAGTCTCTATTGGCTATATGTCCTCAACATTTCCCAAAGGCAAAGCAATAGCATTTGGTTGTAGATGGTCGGGCCAACACGAAAGAAAAGTTGTGTAGTGGGTCTAAGCTGGATAAATAGACTTTCTTCCTAGGACAGAAAATTTATTGTATCAATTCTTAATCTAAATCGATGCCGATCTTCTGCTTGATCAGAGCATTGGATCTATTGGTAACTACTAGGGTTAAGAAGTCGATTCAAACTACGAATACATCGCTTATATATATAGTTCTTTTACTCCGTGTTCCCGAATGCAATAGGCCCTTGGGGAAGGCAATTAAAAGGGGTGTGCTAGTTTATTCTAAGTTCAATCTTAGGATGTAATATTTTCCCTGAGAATGAATGATTCTAAGTGAAAACAACTTTCCTAAGGGTTATAACAGGAGTCTATAAGTATTAAGGAGATCTATCGAAGGAATGAGGTTCTATTCCAACCAAAACTAATCTACTATTCTTTAGCATGTACAGGCTTTACACTACTTAATATAACTAGTAGACTAGTCTGTAACTCACTAGCTATAATCCAAAACTAAACCAATACGCTAAATGGTTTCATACCATTTCTACTACAGGGGATTGTTCTATCACTAAGAGTCAAGATTGTCTAAATGGAATTGGATTCCCTACATCGTCAGATCTTTCAAATCTAGGATTACTAATTTTAAATCCAAAACTCCAAGGGCATAAGTGGCCAGTGGTCTCAAGTTGTGTTAACTGGGACCGCATTGCTAATCCCATGTTGGGATTGGGAGTGACATGCTTGGTAGGAGGGTGGGGTGGGATAAAAATAAATTTTGTAAGCTTAATCCCGTGATTTAATTTTAATCGTATACATTCCAAACATGGTAGTGGAAACCATAGGATACACCCAATCTAGGGACAATACCTTACAGCGAACGAAACGACATGCACTTCATTTAACAAATTTGTTACAATACATAGAATAAAGTTCTACATGCATTATACCAGGAACGACTGCGGCTATGCTAAGCCCAAACCACTAAACACAAACACATTTTCTACCTATGACATCACTAGACCCAACAACAATAAAACACAGAAATCTTTAAAACGGTAATCAAACAATCTACAGGGCAATGGCATAGATGCCTAATTCTACCAAAGGACTTCTACCACGATCCTGACTTACTTTCCTTAATATTGTCTAGCTTAATACTGTTTGTTGCCCATTAGAGCTCTATCAGCCATGTATTCTCAATACTCAAGTGAAGAAAGTGGAGAAATGGGATGGGTAAGTAGGTTTCCACGAGTTTGAGGCTCAAATGAGAGCTTAAGAGCTCAAATGAGCCATGGAAAGTGAAGGAAATGAAGAAAAGGGGCTGACCTATTGGGCTGCCACAAATCTAGGTCTGATAGAGGAGGGAAACAGGCCTCAAAAGGCTGGGGTTGTAAAGGGAAAAGAGTGAAATGGGTTGGGTTAGAAGCTCACACGATTTGAGCTTTAAATGGAGGATGGGAGAGCTCTAACGTGAGAGAATGGAGAGAGAGGGGAATGTGTACCACTGCAGACGATGGAGGGGCGTGGGTTAAGGCAGAAGACAGCGATGGGAGTGATTGGAAATGGGGTTTGAGAGGAAAAACAGTAAAAACATGAGAAAGGGAGAGCTTGGAGGTGCGTTTTGTGAAGGAGATAGGGGTTTGGAGGGGTTTTAAGGTGCGGCCAACATACCAGGGGGCTACCCTAGCCCCCAAAGCTCGTCGGCCCAAAGGCCCGCCTGATTGGGGCCCACTGTACGGAGAGGCCTCCCCGACCATCTTGCAAATCGGCAATGGCCCGCCCACTGGGCGGGGTCCCCCTACCCTAAGGGCCCAAAATTCATATGGGTCCCACCCTGGATCATTCCAGATTTACGTGGGTGGGCCCACAACTCCATTTCGATCCATTTCGGGTCATTTTACAAACTAAAATTATTTTACACATCATGTAACAAATGATTTTGGGGTAGGAGAGGCTAACCCATCCAACTAATCCATTAATTCCATGATATTTCATAATTGGAATGATCAAAAGTCTAATTTATACGTATATTTACTATTTATAGTAAATTTTTATTTAAGCATGATTCTCCATCATTTATACGTTAATATTTATACCTAGTATGAAAGGACTTAGAAAATTTTGAAGAATGGGGTGGTGGAAGGAGAGATATTGAAGGAATTGGATAAAAAGGAATTTTAGGCCTTGAGATTAAGTGTAAAGTGTTGTGGTTGCCCCACAACCCAAGGACATCCATTTCTAGGTTTAGAATTCTCCAGGGAATGACTCCAACCCGTCGACTGACGGCCTAGAGGCGACTTAGGTCACTTCACACGACCAAAGATACATTATGGCCCAAATTACTGTATAGTCTCACATGTCGGTGAAACTTGGGATTCTAAATGTGGTTTCTAGGTTCCATCACTCCCTTCCTAAGTCAGAGTGTGTCAGTGTGCATGGTGTTACCATTACCCAGGTCCGGTTTAATCCAAATCATGCTCTGATACCACCTGTAACATCCCGAAAATCGGGGGTCGAGGATAAACTCCACTCTCGAGTTCCAGAACATCACTTATGCAACATTTTCAATGATGGATGAATGTTGTTCATATTAGTACAGAAATCATGAGTGGGATTAGACCAAAACAGCATGTCATACTCCAGAGACAGTTAAATTAACAAGCAAAAGACTGTCATAAATATATAAAATATATAAATGATTGTAAGTCTCTAGAGTGTGAACATGTTACCAAGTTAACTAATTATATGTATACTCCAAAATAGAAAGAAAAGAATATACATGGGTGTGTAAATAAAAGGCAAGATACCAAGCGTACTGGCATCTAATCAGTAATCCTGTAAAGCTCGTTAATCAGAATCCTAGAACAGCTTGAGGTTAGGGTTTTCTTACCTAGAACGGCATTGGAATCGCCAGAATAGTGATGCAGGTGGAAGGATTTGACACGTGGAGCAGCAAGGAAGAATCCCAAGAGAAAGCTCCAACTTCTCCCTCACTTCTCTCTTTTCTCTCCTCTCTCTCCTAGGGTTTCCCCAAATTCGTATGGGTTAGAAAGCTAAGGGTTTAAGCTCCTTATATAGGCCCAAACATAACCAAAACAGACTCTAAGTCAAGGTATATTTGGGTTATAGCCAAATCGAGTCTTTTTCGATCCAAAAGGACATTTCTGGAGGTCCCCTGACCGAATACGGTCGGACTTAAGCTCATGGATGCTGGATCCTAATCACATTAAGTTTTCAGTTCGATCGAACTTCCAGATCGCACGTGGCGGACCAGTTTCAATTCAACGGTTACCGAACCTAAATCAGGACTACAAGTTTCATGACATGAAAGAGTAATTTTTCCTGATCTGAGGGTGAAATTTGGCTGAATTCTGACGGTCAGAATGCTTAAAAATAATGTGCAACGACACGTGCCAGATTTGAATTATTTTTCCAAATCTTTTCCCTTCTCTCACTCTCTTCACTCCGACCTCAGTACAATCACGTCAGTACATCAGTTGGGCTTTATTTTCGAAACGATTGTCAAGTCCAGTTAAGCGGTCATAATGGTCTAAGATTGTAACTATCGGACTTTCGACGCGTGGTCTAGATCTAATACAAAGTTTCCGAACACTCCCGTGAGCAACCAGGTTTAGAGTTTGATCCTAGGTTTTAGGGTATTGTAGCGTCACCTATTCTACACATTTTGGCTCTAGCAGATCGTATTTAAAGTGATTGGTGAAAATTTCACAGGTCGTCTAGTTTAGCGCTGGCTAATTCATGTTAAATTTCTAAAGAATTAGGTTCTAAACGATTTCTTTGGCTTTGGAATTGGGTTCTGAGAGGTTACCAAGGTGTTATGGTTGACCCATTGCCTAAGGACGTCTAATCCCAGGTTGGAAAAAATCTGGGGTGTTACAGTTATTGTAAGTTGTTAATGGTACCTTGTCGGAACTGTTTTGGCCTCATCTTAACCATTACATATTCACCCTCATTAAAATATTGAATTCTACAATGTAAGTCAATTGAAATTTTGTATTGTTAGTAGTATTTATCTGCCTCCTAATCTCCGCATGTAACTCATGAATGTGATGATAAATGCATCGATTGACTCTGAGAGCCTCTGGGTGATTGACATAGGTAACAAATCTATGAGCATTCGAGGTTTGTAACCACTAGCAATCTCGAATGGACTAATACCTGTAGAATTATTAATTGAACTGTTATATGGAAACTTGGTGACATGCTAGACTAAGTCTCAAATTTTAATTTTTTCATGCACTAAACATTGCAGTAGATTTTTATGACTTCAATTCGCAACCTCCTTTAAACCTAGTTTGGCTATCAGTTTGATGATGGTAGGCAGACGAAAACTAGAGTCTAGTGCCCATCATGTGCCATAATGTCTTCTAAAAATAACTAGTAAATAGGACATCTCCGTCAGACACTATGGACTTAGGCAAACCGTGTAATCGAACCACCTCCTTAAAGCAAATCTTGGCTATGTTTGACGCATCTGAGGTTTTTAAATATGAGAGAAAGCTAGTCATTTTGGAGAAATAGTCCACGACAAAAAATGGAATCGTGATTTTTAATATTCTTAGGAAGCCCGAGTACAAAATCCATACTAATGTCTTGTCACTGTGTATGTGGAACTGTATGTGGAACTGTAAATGGCATGTACAATATAGTATTCTACTTCTTCCGTTTTGTTAGTTGACATGTCCGACATTCCCCTAAAAATTTGGCTATGTCTCGCTTAAGGCTTGGCTAATAAAATCTATCCTCCACTAGGGCAATGTTCTTATCTCGACCAAAATGGATAGCTTTACCACCAACATTAAGCTCCCAAATAAGGAAATCCTAAAGGGAAGTGTGGGGAATACAAAGTTGATCTCCTTTAAAAAGAAAGCCATCTTTGTACAAAAACTCACCCTTCCTATGCTGGTTACCTAAAAGTGACACTTATGTTCTCCCAAAATCTGGACACATGGTATACTCATCTTTCAATTGCTCAAACGTAACAACTTCTATACTCCAGGAGTTGAGAAATGTCACTCTCCTACTAAGGACATGTACTGGTTTATTCTCGATTCCCGCTTTATATTTCAGGATAAATGAATATTTCTGAATAAATGTTACCCACTTGGCATGCCTTCGGTTGAGTTTCCTTTGGGAATTCAAATACCTTAAAGCCTCATGATTAGAAAACAAGACAAATTCTTACGGTAAAAGATAATAACGCTAATGACGTAGAGATTGCACTACAACATTTTTTTTTAAAATCATAGGTGGAATACCTTTCTTACGCCTTATTCAATTTCTCACTGAAATAAGCAACTAGATTACCCTCTTGCCTTAGTACTCCCATTCCTACACCTTAAATATCACACACTACTTCAAAGACTTAAAAAACATAAATCTTGAAGACGCTTGATGGGAACCTCTATCATCTAGCCCTTAGTATCTTTAAAGACCTTAGTTGCAGCCTTAAACCATATGAACTCATTTTTAATACAATTAGTAATGGGAGCCATAATAGCATTAAATCCTTGAATAAACTGACGATAAAATGTGGTTAAGCAATTAAAGCTTCTCACATCATGTATGTTCCGTGGTTTAGGCCAATCAATTATAGCCTTAAATTTTTCTAGATCTGCTTGCATCCCTACAGATGACACTATGAACCCTAAGAATGAAATTACATTTTTTCCACTACAAGCAAAGCTTAAAGATATGTCTAATGTCATAGAGGGGGGCGAATAGGACTTTTTAAATTTTATTTAAACAACTAACATCCACTTGCTTCTAAAGACATAGTAAAGAAATCTAAATGAAACAAAATGCACAAACATAGTCTATCTAGTGAAACACATCATTCATGCATTTTGTCAAACATGTTTGCTAAAGAAAATAAGTATATTGTTTAGCTAAACATAATAGATAAAGATTCAAATCATTCACCACAATGCATATGATGTATAGTGGTTCAAATACGTGCCTACTCCACTCCTAGCTAACCCACTCTCTCATAGTGTACTGGATTTCACTCTTCAAATAGTTTTAATCAAGTTCACCATAAACCTTCACAACCTACACAAGGTCAATGATTTTCATCTGTCAATGGCCTACAAAAGGTCTTATCAAGTCCTACACAAGAATATGAGAAGTCCTACGAAAGGACAATAAAATGTACTCCTATTGGAGGCATACACAAGGAATTATCAAGTTTGGAAGTTCAAACTCTGAAACCTATTCTACACAAGGAATGGTTTCCAAATACAATGGACTCTTTCTACTTACCAAAAAGTGAGTGAGCCCCCTTAAGCACTTTGATGAAGTTCTTCTTCGATGATGAAGGATATTCAACTTCCTTGTACCGCAATTGTATGATGATGCTCCATTGTGGATGTTGAGCTTGTTGGGAAAAGGGTTTAGTGAATCCTAACTAGGTATTGATGGATCTTTAGAACTAGTTACGAATCCCCATGGTTGAGCATTCAACACTTGCTAGCATATATATTTACCCATGAAAGTGGTTACTAGAGCACAATGAATGTTGGAGTTCATTGTTCAATCCAAGTTATGAGTATTCTAGTGATTGCCTTTAAGATGAGGATTGAGGAATGAACTCCTTGAGGAAAGAGAACTTAAGAAGATGGGTATTAACTTTCACAAACCTCTTTCAATAACTCACCAAATTTTCAGGGAGTACCTCAAACAAATATATAGAAAAGATTTCCTATGGTAAAAAGAATGGGCAGAAAAATGTTAGGTTCGATGTCATCGAAATGACCTTCGATATCATCAAACGACCTTCAATGAAATCGCTAAAATTAGCATAGTAAGTCAAAAGGTTACTTGACAGTTTCTATATATCTATTGATGCCATCAAGTGGCCTTCGATGTCATCGAAGAGGTCTTTCAATGCCATAAAAAAAATCAACTTTATGACTTGATGTTGCTGGACAATTTGGGTCTCAATTTTGTTGCCATTGAGCTGACCTTCAATGTCATCAAAGGCCCTTTTGATGTCATTGAAGGAAGCTTCAATGTCATCACAAAAAGCTAGAATTTTGATTATTTCTAGTTGGATTGTTTCAGCACATTTTCGATGTTATCGAAGTTAAGTTCAATTCCATTGAAGAGTTTCTTCAATGCCATCGAACTAGCTTCCTTGCCATTGTAAAAATCCAAATTATAGTTGATTTCTTACTGGACAAATTGATCAATTTTTTATGTCATCGAAGCTAAGTTCAATTTCATCAAATAGTTCTTCGATGCCATTGAATTCGCTTCAAAGTCGTCATAAATATCTAGATGTTACTTGATTTCTTGCTAGACAAATGGTCCTTTAAGCTTGATACCATCGAGATGCCTTCAATGCCATTGAAGGCAGTTCGATGGAACTTTGATGCCATTGAAGATATCTATTTTAGATTTAGTTCATTTACTCAGACATCAACCCACTTAGCTTTTTAGCACATTTAAAAATAGGTTTTCTTAGATGGTATTGGCTAGGTATAGGGCTATGTTTGGTAGGTTTTGGTATAGGGTATGATGAGGGCTTGTAACTTTCTTACCTTATCTTGAATCATATACCTTTAAACCTTTGATTCTTCAATATTGGTTCTTCTTTGGGGTGACTTGACTCTAAAACTCATAATTTACACTAATTGACACACTAGGGAACTTTCAAAGAAGATAACTCTATCAGACATGAATGAACATTTCTTAAGGTTCGCACATCACGTCTCCACCCTAAGGACACTACAGACTTGCCTCAAGTGGTCGAGATGCTATTTTTTGTGGTACTATATATGAGTATGTCATCAAAATAGACCACTAAAAACTCTCCCATGACGGGTCTCAAAACCTAGGTCATCACATGCATTAAAGTACTGGGTGCATTAGTCAATCCAAAGAGTAAGACTTACCACTCGTACAACCTATCCTTCTTCTTGAAGGTTGTCTTCCACTCATCTCCTAAGTGTATGCATACCTGGTGATGCCTATTCTTAAGGTCTATCTTAAAAAAAATGGTGGACCTAAACACAAGGTCAAACATTTCATCAAGCCTCGATATTTGAAACAGATACTTGACCATGATCATATTAATAGCCTTACTATCCACAAACATCTGCCACATACCATCTTTCGTAGGCGTTAATAGTGCTAGTATGATACACAGACTCATGTTATCCTGGATGAAACCCTTTCCCAGGAGCTCATTTACCCACCTCTTTAAATCTATATACTCTGTAGGGTTTATATTGTAATGAGGAAGATTTGGTAAAGTAGACCCCGAGACGAGATCAATGACATGTTGGATGTCCCACATAGGTAGAAGGTCATCTGGTAAGTTATTGGGGAATACATCACTGTACTCCTCTAGAACCGGTTTCATCTCAAGGGGTAACTCCACATGAACCTCAAGTGAAACTTCTTTAGCCATTAAGGCATACAGCCTTGAATCCTTCTCAATCTCTTTATCAAACTCTTTTACATTTATAATATGCAGAGACTTTAAATTAGATTTCTTATCTTCTTTTCTTAAATCATTTGTTTTCACATCCCTAGCCTTGTATGTGAGGCTCTTGGGTGGCAATGGATTAATCTTGATTTTCTTGTCCATGCATGAATGTACACACAATCAATCGACAAAAAATATGAAAGCATGAGCTATAGATGTCCTAGAAAATAAGAAATCTAATTTAAAATAATGCGAAATAATAAAATAAATATTCTCAATTGCTTAGAGTATTGAGATCTTGATGCCAAATAGTTCGTAGGACAACTTTCACTAATATATTTAGGCAGGACAATCTTATTTCATGACTTCTTTGAGATCAAAATACCAAACTTAACAAGAGACAATCAATCACGAGAAAAGAAATAAGTAAATAAACATTCACCATCACTGCTCAAGGAGTTACAGTGGTTCGGTGCTTCACCCCACACCTACTTCATTCCCAAAATTACTACCCTCATAATTTTAGTTTTCACTATTTCAAGATTTTCATAGGGTCACCTTAACAACCTGATACAGTTCTTGTGATTTTCACGGGCTATCACAACAAAACCCAAATTGTGATTTTCATGGGATCACCATAAAATAAAACCCAAATGAGATTTCTAAGCAATATTTGTGTTGAGGGTCAAATATTACACATTATCCCCCATTTATATCTTGGTTTTATGAACATGATAATGCTTAATGTTTTATTTTACTCATGTTTGTGTTGTAAGGTGAATTTAAGAGCTTGGATTGAAAATGGTGCTAAACGCATGAATTTAATGCTCAAGAATCACCAAGGTAAGGGATGGATCTTAAGAGACCAAGATTGAAGAATTCACATAGCAAAGATCCAAGGAAACTAAATGATGAAGGAAGAGAACCAAAGATTTGAAGTGAAAGAATCCTAAAAATTGTCCTGAAAAATGATAATTTGAAATTCCAGAGCTAGAAAAACATTGTTCTGAAAAACTGCAAGAATAGACTTTGATTCTATCCAAGACTATTAGATAGTATCGAAGAACATATCGAAGACACTTCTATAGAATTAAGAATTTCAAGATTTTACGTCAAACTCGCTGAACAGTTTTAGACCGATCTTTGATTCTATCAAAGACACTTCGATAGAATCGAGAATTTCAGGATTTCATGCCAAAATCGCTGGATAGTTTTGGACCAATCTTCGATTCAATAGAAGACTGTTCGACAGAATCGAAGGACATATCAAAGACACTTCAATAGAATCAAAACTGCATAAATTTAAGGCGCTTTCTAGACTTTTCCTAGTTGGTGTGAACGGAGGTGTTACACAACTATAACTTGGAGTCCCCACGACATCCTTGGGTATCATCTAAGGTTTAGAGGAGTGAAGCCCAAAGGGTGAAGAGCCATTGCCAAGCATTTTTCCTCCTTTCTTCCCTAGTTTTTCATACTTTCTTCTAGGGTTTTATATCCAATCATGTCTTTGGTTAGGTAAAACTCTTAACTAGGGCTAAGAGGTGAAGCTTGTAGGATGATGGGCTGTTTCTATTACTTTGATTCATGTTTATGATCAACCTTTATGGATTATTATTTGATATTTAAGGAATACTTTCAGTTTTTAATAGTTTATTATGACTCAAATTAAAGTAGATCTCTAATAGCTTTGAGTATCTTCTTTTCCTGATTTTGAGATTGTGAGATTGGTAAATCCTATTGTTGGCCATCGTCCCATGGGCATGGTTTGGTGATGGAATCCCTTCTAATTATCATAATTCTCCTTCATTGAGAATTAGGTCAAGGAAAGTTCAAATTGATCATAATTGTATATCTTTCAATTAGATAGGATATGACTTCAATTCCAATTGTGTGATGTGAATCAAGCGAGAGGGCTCCCTGATCATTACAAGTGGATCATTGGAAACCCTAGTTCTCACCTTTGAATTCTTAGTTTTAATCACTTTAATCACAATTACTCTCTCAATCACTTCAGAATTAGTTTTACATCTTCTCCTGGTTCTACTTCTAGTTAATTTCAGAAATGCACAAGATCAATCTCTGTGGATTCGACCTCGGTCTTAACGAGATTATTACTACATCATAACCCTACACTTGGGGTTGTGAACGAGTTTTTGACACCATTGCTAGGGATTGACGGTTGCATTTTCTGAATTTGATTAGTTTTGGAATTAGGTTAAGATTAGGATTTATTAACTTTCTATTTTTAGGTTAAGATTTTTTCTAGATTTTTTTTAAGAAACTAACCCGCTTTCTATTTCTAGGATTCGAAACTAACTGTTTTCTTTCTATTTATAGGATTTGAAACTTTCCTAATTTTCTTTTAAAAACTTTCCTAATTTATTTTTAGGAACTAACTTATTTCTTTTTCTATTTTTTAGGTTCTTAACATAGAACTTCTAATTTGGTAACTTCTTTCCTAATTCTCCCTCTTTCTATTTCTAAATTTCTCATTTCTTTAGGTTTCTTTCTTTTTAGGGCTAGGTTAGAATTTGAACTTGAGGGCTGAGAGTGTTTCATTCCTAAGTGGGTCCGTGATAACACTCTACGTCTTTTGAGTGAAGGAGGATTAGTTGAGGGGTTATTTATCCATCATAGGGATAAACACCACTTGAGATCCTCAGAATCTATTGAAGTTATGGCTGCCAATCAACCTAAAAATTAACCAGCAAGGCAACTGCAACCTACGGTTATGGATGAGGTGCATCATGTACCCCCGCCTCGTACTCTATGAGGCTATTTACAACCAGTGGGGATGATCACCCCTTCCTGTATGGTCTTTCCAGAAAATACAGGAAACACAGACATAAAGCCAGGAGTGATCCAACTCCTTCTAGAGTTCCTTGGGCTGGAATTTGAAAATTCATATTCACATCTAAAAGAGTTCAATGAGATTATAGCCACTTTATATTTTCTTAATGTATCTGAGGACGCAATTAGGCTGAAACTCTTTCCTTTTTATTTGAAAGAAAATGCAAAGACGTGATTACATTCACTACGTCCTCGATCAATTGGCCGATGGAATGACATGACTAGGGAGTTCATAAAGAAATTCTTCCCATATCATAAAACGAACACCATCAGAAAGTCCATCATGAACTTTGTCCAATGGGAAGGTAAAACATTCTTCCAATCTTGGGAGTGGTTCAGGGATCTTGTCAGTTCATGCCCACAACACGGTTTTGAAATGTGATGTATAAAAAACTTTTTCCATGAAGGACTGACATCTTCCATGAGCCAATTTGTCAAGAAGATGTGCAATAAGGAATTCCTAAACAAAGATGTCGATGAAGTGTGGGATTATTTTGATGAACTTGTAACATCCCGAAAATCGAGGGTCGAGCAGAAACTCAAATCCCGAGTTCCAGAACATCACTTATGCAACATATTTGATGATGGATGAATGTCGGATGTATGAGTGCATAAAACATGAAGTGGATTAAGCCAAAACATCATATCATACTCCAGAGATAGTTAAATTTTACAGGGGGAAGACTGTGATAAATACATAAAATATATAATGGATTGTAAGTCTCCAGAGTTTCAACATGTTACCAGGTTAACCATATACATGTATACTCTAAAAATGGAAGGAAAAGAATATACATGGGTGTTTTAAAAAGGGCAAAATATCAAGTGTATTGGCATCTAATCAGTAACCCTGTAACCCCATCAATCAGAACTGCATATAGGAGAAATCCTCCTCAACATCATCAAGTCTGGCTCTGCTTCGTAAGCATTGCCATCATCTGAAACTAAAATAAGGATTGGTTGGCGTGGCCAACACCGTCCCGTAACGTGGAAGTGAGTAGCTAACTCAGTGAAAACTATACAGTAAAGGTTAACATGTTATCAATTCAATCAAGCAATAATGATAAGGCAGTACAATCAAACAGGTCCTAGATACTCTTGCTAATACAAGGATGGCATGAAGAATGATGCGTGCCCTCACTACAATTCCCTCTGCGACATCATCTAACGATCACGGCATGACTCACTTCCTCAGTGCCCTATCACCAACGTCGTTAGTACATGCAATGCGGTGTTATGAATATGCTTATCAAGTTCTTATTAGTTATGAATATGCTTATCAAGTTCTTATTAGTCTTTTTCATACAGCAGTATTGGGAAGCTAAGACACCTCCCTTGTATCATTTCCAAATGTTGATCCATTATAGGGTTGTCAGTCCTAGGAATCTCATACGATGTTATGATTCTAGTCACTGCAAGGGCTGTCAGGCCTGTTGCGCGCAATCGTTGCTCCTCTCCCTCATCACCTTATTAATACAGACCTATTTATATCCTTAAGACTACAACAGGACTCGTCGCCCCTATGCAGTGTCAGGATAAACTCAAGGTCACTACAGAGGGCTGTCAGGGCTGTTGCGCGCAATCGTTGCTCCACTCCTCCATCACCAAATGTGTAGGCAGACAGTAAGAATATAATGTCCCATACCACCATAATCTGCTCAGAGTAGGGTGCTCACTGGTCACAACGGGGAGGTTTGTGGCCCCAGCGTAGGCCGACAGCTCCACCACAGTGTCCCATACCACCATGTCTGGCTCATGAGTCTTAGGGGATCATGGTACCACGGTTAACGGGAGTTTCACTGGTAAGCTCAGTGTCTTAGATTCAAACAGTAGCGACCAAACATGGTGAACAAGCATCGGTCAATCGGGTTAGTTGATAAGCCCAACTAGGCCAAACGCACGTTGAGTTGAACGACATAGAATGCATAAGCACTCCGTGTGGCTTAACCACTGCCGAACATCCCAAGTACGACTCAGATTCGTTGAACACATCCTGTGTGGCGAAACAACCTCAACTACTATTTGGAGTACGATTACCAATTACCTGGACTATACAATATCTCCAATCACATTCAATTACAACGATCTAGCATATGAGATACCCAAGGCAGTAATGGAGCAATGATTCAAATCGTATAATCAATTGAGCATGTTATGAAATACAACATAAACATGAATCCATACTTATGCATTTATAAGTAAAAGCAATGATTATGAAACAAAGTATATGGAAGAAATCATACACATCATTAAAGTGGCTGAGAATCCTATCTCAACACCCTTTAAAAGGACAATTTACAAGTATTTATTCATACAGACATATTTACAAACACTCAGCATACACATTATATTATACATGGTATGTATTAGTTGGCATACGTATTAGGACAAATCCTTTTGTCAAAGGGGTATCACCTATACAACAATCATATATCCATGACAATTAGCCGTGGCGAACACGAAAGCGAATTCCATACTCATTCAGTCATTTTCACAAACACTTAGACTACACAATATAACATACACAATGCATGTCAATACAACATGTATTAGGCTAATCCGTTCACCCAGATGTTGATACACATGCATCTAGCATACATAGACAACAATAAATCATGGCAAGCACAAATTTGAATAGTATATGTATACGGTATTTTCTGCAAATACGAGGAATATAGTATATTCAACATAGTTAACGTATAACTGAAAAATGAAATGGACAACAATTTATACATGTGAAATAGCGTCCTAAGCAAGAATAAATTATTATCTAACATTGAAAGTCTTGAAAATCATAACCTAAACGTATATAGTTCGCACCTTAAACCAGAAAATGCGTATAAGGTGTGATTTAGAAGATAAGTCTTCGTCAATCGCGGATACGCTACCTACGACATGAAACAGGTTAGCTATATCATCATTGGAACTATACTAGGCTTCAAAATAGATTAAGGTTAGGATTTCTTACCTAGCAATGGAGTTGGAATCACGGGAATAGCGATGCAGAAGGGTGGATGAGGCACGCAGAGAGACTGGAAAGAATCTCAAGAAGCAGCAACAACTTCTCCCTCACTTTCTTTCTCTTTTCTCTCTTCTCTCTCCTAGGTTTTCCCAAATTCGTATGGGATGAGAGACTGAGGGTTTAAGTCCTTATATAGGCCCTAAATTCACGGAAATAGCCTCAGGGTCATGGTATACTTAGGTTATGTCCAAATACGGACTGTTCTATCTCAACGGAGCACTTCTGGAGGTCCTGGTACTAAATGCGGTCGGACTTAAGCTCTTTAATATTGGATCTAGGTCAAGTTAAGTTTTTAGTCCGGTCGGGTTTCCAGATCGATCGTGGCAGACCAGTTTTAGTTCAACGGTTATGGGAACTCGATCAAAGCTACAAGTACTATGACATGTAAGGGCCACCTATCCTGATCCGAGGGTGAATTTGGGTCGAATTCTAACGGTCAGAACGCTTAAAAAATGTTGCGCAAGTGGCACGTGCCAGATTACTTAAATCTTATTTAATTTCTTAAAAATTTACATTTTCTCACTCTCTTCACTCCGAACTCAAGGAAATGGTCTCAGGACCTCGTCTGGACTTGATTTTCAAGGTGATAGTCAAGTCCAACTAAGCGGTCATAATGTTCTAAGTTCATCGCTATCGGACTTTCGACGTGCGGTCTAGATCCGATACGAAGTTTCAAAGTGATCTCGAGGGCAACTGGGCTTAGAGATTGATCCTAGATTTTAGGGCAATGTAGCGTTAACAATTTTAGAGGTTTTGGGTCTTACAGATCGTATTTAAAGTAGTTGGTGCTAATTTGGTAGGAAATCTAGTGTAGCGCTAGTTAATACACGATAAATTTCTAAAGAATTTAGTTCTAAATGATTTCTTTGGAGTTGGAATTGGGTTCTGAGAGGTTACCAAGGTGTTATGGTCCACCCATTGCCTAAGGACGTCTAATTCCAGGTTGGCAAAAAATTTAGGGTGTTACAATCTACCCCCCTTAAAACATAATTTCGTCCCCGAAATTGGTTAAGGGTAATGAGTCCCTAGAAAGACTTCAGTATTAACATTCTAAGGAAGGTTCAAATCCTCTTTAATGACCTAACCCTATGTATAACCTAAATCAATTTCCTTGATCCTGGGCCAGTGGAGAAGGGTCAACCAAGCTTCCACTGCGCAGTTCTAACTCAACTGTTGTATTAGCTGACCTTACTAGATTGGGCTCATAAGGTTCTCCCCCCTTAAAAAAATTATTTCTACTCTCAAAGCTCAAGATTCTATGTCTCGATCCGTATGTCGGAATCCTTGACATGAAATGGGGAAACAACCTCTCGCTATACAATAAAGGTTAACATGTTATCAATTCAATCAAGCAGTAATGATCAGGTAGTACAATCAAACAGGTCCTAGATACTCTTGTTAATCTTTTGTTAATGCAAGGATGGTATGAAGAATGATGCATACCCTCACCACAATCCCCTCTGCGACATCATCTAACGATTGCGGCATGACTCACTTCCTCAGTGCTCTATCACCAACGCCGTTAGCACATGCAATACGGTGTTATGAATATGCTTACCAAGTTCTTATTAGTCCTTTTCATATAGCAGTATTGGGAAGCTAAGACACCTCCCTTGTATCATTTCCCATCGTTGATCCATTCTAGGGTCGTCAGTCCTAGGAATCTCATACGATGTTATGGTTCTGGGTCACTGAAAGGGCTGTCAGGACTGTTGCGCGCAATCGTTGCTCCTCTCCCCCATCACCTTATCAATACAGGCCTATTTATATTCTTAAGACTACATCAGGACTCGTCGCCCCTATGCGGTGTCAGGATAAACTCAAGGTCACTACAGAGGGCTCATCACCAATCAGTGTAGGCCCACAGCAAGAATATAGTGTCCCATACCACCATAATCTGCTCAGAGTAGGGTGCTCACTGGTCACTACGGGAAGGTTTGTGGCCCCAGCGTAGGCCGACAGCTCGACCACGGTGTCCCATACCACCGTGTCCGGCTAATGAGTCTTAGGGGATCATGGTACCACGGTTAACGGGAGTTTCAATGGTAAGATCGGTGTCTTAGATTCAAACAGTAGCGACCAAACATGGTGAACAAACATCGGTCAATCGGGTTAGTTGATAAGCCCAACTAGGCCAAGCGCACGTTGAGTTGAACGACATAGAATGCATAAGCACTCCGTGTGGCCTAACTACTGTCGAACATCCCAAGTACGACTCAGATTTGTTGAACACATCCTGTGTGCCGAAACAACCTCAACCACTATTTACGGAACGATTACTGATTACCTGGACTATAGCATAGCCCCAATCACATACAAATTCCATAACAGGTATATGAGGCATATCCTACATTCATATGAATATTCATGAAGTATAACTTAAATGTAAATACAATACATGGAGGGAATCATATGCGCATGTAATATGATTCATCTAGGTTAATCAATCCATGGAGGAAATCATACCCACAGTTAACGTGATCGGGAATCATATTTCAACAACCTTAACAATCACATTTTACTAACTACTAACTCATTTAGCCATTTATATAAACACTTAGATTACACATTATATCATACATCTTATGTATTCAATAGAATACGTATTAGGGCGAATCCTTTTGTCAAAGGGGTACCGCCTATACAACAACCATATATCCATGACAGTTAGTCGTGGCGAGCACGAAAGCGAATTTCATACAAAATCAGTCATTTTTACAAACACTTAGAATACATACATTATCATCAATGTGTATGTTGATTATACATATATTAGACCAAATCATTTCACTATGGAGTTGCCCCATATACCACTTGCATATACACATGACGGATAATCATAACATGCATGAATCCGGGTTCCGTATTCATTTAAACATTTTCACTAACACGTGAACTACACACTTTTACATATATAGCATATATTAGCCATGGCGTGGTTTAGGGCAAGTCCTTTCGCTAAGGAGTTGTCACACATGTAACAAGCATATGTTCAAGGAAAATAATCGTATTAAATGCAAATCCAAATTTTATATGTATACGGTATTTTCTACAAATATGAGGAATACAGTATATTCAACATAGGTAATGTATAACTGAAAAATGAAACAGACAACACTTTATACATGTGAAATGGCATCGGTGGCAAGAATAAATCATTATTTAACATTAAAAGTCTTGAAAACCATAACCTAAACATATATAGTCCGCACCTTAAACCAGAAAATGTGTAACGGGTATGATTTAGACAATAAGTCTTCGTCAACGGCGGATACGCTACCTACGAAATGAAACAGGTTAACTATAACATCACTTCAACTATCTTAGGCTGTAAAACAGGTTAGGGTTAGAGTTTCTTACCTAAGAACGACGCTGAAAAAGTGATACAGACAGGTGGATTTGGCACGTAGCAAAGCTGGGAAGAATCCCAGGAAGAATCACCAACTTCTCCCTCACTTTCTCTCTCTTTTCTCTCTCTTTCTTTAGCTAAGGTTTGAAATTCGTATGGGATTTGTGAGAGAGGGCTTAAGGCATTTTTATAAGCCCAAAAGCGACGGAAATAGCCTTGGGGCCAAGGTATACTTAGGTTATGTCCAAATACGGACTGTTCCGTCTCAACGGAGCACTTTTGGAGGTCCTGTTACTAAATGCGGTCGGACTTAAGCTCTCTAATATTGGATCTAGGTCAAGCTAATTTTTCAGTCCGGTCGGGTTTTCAGATCGACCGTGGCAGACCAATTTCAGTTCAACGGTTATGGAAACTCGATCAGAGCTACAATACTATGACATGTAAAGGTCACCTATCCTGATCCGAGGGTGAAATTTGGTCGAAATCTAATGGTGAGAATGTTTAAAAATTTCACGCAAGTGACACGTTCCAGAATACTTAAATCTTATTTAATTTCTTAAAAATCTATATTTTCTCACTCTCTTAACTCCGAACTCAAGGAAATGGTCTCAGGACATTGTCTGGACTTGATTTTTGAGGTGATAGTCAAGTCCAACTAAGTGGTCATAATGGTCTAAGTTCATCGCTATCGGACTTTCAACGTGCGGTCTAGATCCGATACGAAGTTTCAAAGTGATCTCGAGGGTAACTGGGCTTAGAGATTGATCCTAGATTTCAGGGCAACGTAGTGTTAACAATTTTAGAGGTTTTGGGTCTTACAGATCATATTTAAAGTGGTTGGTGCTAATTTGGCAGGAAATCTAGTGTAGCGCTAGTTAATACACGATAAATTTCTAAAGAATTTGGTTCTAAATGATTTCTTTGGCGTTGGAATTGGGTTCTGAGAGGTTACTAAGGTGTTATGGTCCACCCATTGCTTAAGGATGTCTAATTCCAGGTTGGCAAAAAATTTAGGGTGTTACAATCTACCCCCCTTAAAACATAATTTCATCCCCGAAATTGACTAAGGGTAATGAGTCCCTAGAAAGACTTCGGTATTGACATTCTAAGGAAGGTTCAAATCCTCTTTAATGACCTAACCCTACGTATAACCTAAATCAATTTCCTTGATCCTGGACCAGTGGGGAAGGGCCAACCAAGCTTCCACTGCGCAGTTCTAACTCAACTATTGTATTAGCTGACCTTACTAGATTGGGCTCATAAGGTTCTCTCCCCTTAAAAAAATTATTTCTACTCTCAAAGCTGAAGATTCTATGTCTCGATCCGTATGTCGAAATCCTTGACATGAAATGGTGAAACAACCTCTCACTACATTGGTCTTCCTTTGTTAATGATACGTTCTATGGCATTGGTACCTATAGTTGTAGAAATGAGCCTAATCTCTATTGTGGTTGAGTTCAGGGGCAAGTGTGGGTTGGTGGCAAGCTGCCTAATTCTACCTAATAAGGACTCTTACTACAGTCTCGACTTACCCTCTTTTAGTACATAAGGAAGTTGAGCAAGCAGGTTGATGGAAAAACTATCTCTCTAAGTTCATAAGCACAATATGTATGCCAGAATAGTCTGCGATTTAGGACCTAATTTCTAACTGTCTATTGCCCACTAGAAAATCTCTATTGGCTATATGTCCTTAACATTTCCCAAAGGTAAAGAAATAACTTTTGGTTGTAGGTGGTCGGGCCAACACGGAAGAAAAGTTGTGTAGTGGGTCTGAGCTGGATACATAGACTTTCTGCCTAGCGATGACAGAAAATTTGTCGTATCAATTCTTAATCCGAGTCGATGCCGATCTTCTGCTTGATCAGAGCATTAGATTTATTAGTAACCAATAGGATTAAGAATTTGATTCAAACCGCGACTACTTCGCTTATATATAGTTTCTCTACTCCGTGTCCCCGGTTGTACTAAGTCCTTGGGAGGGCAATTCAAAGGGGCACGATGGTTTGACCTAAGTTCAATCTGAGGGATATAAAAGTTCCTAAGAGTTACTAAAGATACCTCTGAGTATTATGGGGATCTATCGAAGGAATGAAGTCCTACTCCAACCAAATCTAACCTACTATTCCTTAGCATATACAGTTTTTACACTACTTGAAATAACTAGTAGCCTAGTCTGTAACTCACTAATTGAAATCCAAAGTCTAAACTTATACGCTAGATGGTTTCATACCATTTCTACTATAGGGGATTGTTCTATCGCTTTAGGGTTAAGATTGTCTATTTGGAATTAGATTTCCTATATTGTTAGATCTTTCAAATTCTAGGAGTACTAACTCTAAGTCCAAAACTCTAGATGTCTCAACACTAGATGGCCACTGCTTATGGACTAAGCTACTACGTTTGGTCTCACCCGTCGGTAGAAGCAGAAAGATCGAGGAGATGGCTATAACTAACTCAAAAAGAGCCATGGAAAATGAAGAAAATGAAGGGAAGGGCTGAGATCTTTGGGTCTCCACGAATTTAGGTCTGCAATAGGATTGTAATGGGTTAAAGAAAGAGAAAATAGAAGAAAGAAAAGATCAAAGTAGGAGGGGTTGGGGGCTGACACGATTTGGAGCTCAAATGAGGGCTTGGGAGCTCCAATCGCGGAAAATAGAAGAAGTAGCTACTGGGTATGATTAAGAACGGTAGAGGCATGAAGGAAATGACAGAAAATGAAGGAAGGAGTGATTGGAAGGGAGGTTTGAGAGAGAAAAAAGCAACTTTAGAGGGAAGGGAGAGCTTTGAGGTCCAATTTGTGAAGGAAGTAGTAGATTTGGAATGAATGGAGGGTCGAACCCTGCATGAAGGGGTCCCACTAGGCCCCAAACACGATCGGCCTAGACAGCCCGCCCGGCCGAGCCCATTGACCGATGAGGGATCGCCATTTGGGCGAGGACCTCCTACCCCCCCAGGCCCCAAAAAAGTCTAGGTCCCACCCTGGGTCCCCCTGTAAGTGCTCTGTTTGGCCCCCGACTCCATTTGAGGCATTTTCATGGCTAATTTATAAACTAAAATGAGTTTATGTGACATATAACATATGATTTTGGGGTAGGAGATGCTAATCTATCTAGCTAACACATTTATTCCATGAGATTCCATAATTTGAATGGTCAAAAGTCTAATTTATACATATATTTATTGTTTATAGTAAATTTGTGTTTAAGTTTTATTCTCCATCATTTATACGTTAGGATTTATGTCTAGTATGAAAGGACTTAAAAAAAGTTGAAGACTGAGGTGGTGAAAGGAGAGATTTCGAAGGAAATGGGTTAGACTTTAGGATTGAGTCCTGAGAAGTTTTTTTTAATATCTTGGTTGATACTTCATGAGAGTAGTGAGATTGATGAGGGATGTTGAGATGGATAGGTTTCAAGATGAGGAATGACAGATATAGAAATGAATGCATTCGAGGGAACTTTGGGGTATCATTCATAGGTAAAGTAGGCATTGATGCTTTGGTCATGTGAGATGGAGACCAAGAACAACACCGGTTGGGGGTGAGTTGGCTTTAAGTTGAAGGTTCTAAAAGTGTAAAGAGAAGGCCCAAAAGGATGCGCTTGGAGGCAAAAAGAAATGATTTAATGATCTATGGTTTAACTGAGGATGGTCCTGGATAGAGTGGAATGGTGGAACATATGAACTTAAACATTTCCTTTCCTTTGTGGTCCTAGATTTTATTATTTTTACGATCCTTTGTGTGGCCTACTGAATTACTTAGTAGCAATAGAGACCCGATCTATGGTGGTGGTGAGCTTGGGGTGTAGCTGGGTACATGAATATCAACAAAACTTGATTCTAATGTGGTTTCTAAGTTTCCATCGCCCCCTTCCTAATTCAGAGTGCGTCGTGTTACCATAACCCAGGCCCGGTTTAATCCAAATCATGCTCTGATACCATCTGTAACATCTCGGAAATCAGAGGTCGAGCAGAAACTCAGCTCCCGAGTTCCAGAACATCACTTATGCAGCATATTTGATGATGGATGAATGTCGGCTGTATGAGTGCATAAAACATGAAGTGGATTAAGCCAAAACAACATATCATACTCCAGAGACAGTTAAATTTTGAAGGCGGAAGACTGTGATAAATACATAAAATATATAATTGATTGTAAGTCTCTAGAGTGTGAACATGTTACCAGGTTAACTATATACATGTATACTTTAAAAATGGAAGGAAAAGAATATACATGGGTGTTTTAAAAAGGATAAAATACCAAGGGTATTGACATCTAATCAGTAACCCTGTAACCCCGTCAATCAGAACTGCATATAGGAGAAATCCTCCTCAACATCATCAAGTCTGGCCATCCACGATATGCCTTTAGAGGCTGCGTCCATGATGTCGCTAGTGCGTACGGTAATCACAACACACAATGCAAGATGCATAAATCATACAATCCAATCATGTATCAATCCTACACATATCATGCGCTCATGTGAGAGAATCTCCGGCTATCAGGGAGTCTCATAACAACCTGCCCAATGACATATGTAATGATTAACCACATCTCATAACAAACATGCAGATGATGCGTATGGGCATGTATTATAATGTTATCCTATCACATACTCATAATCGGTATGAATAACTGACATCAACAATCGACCTCGACAATGTGGATATTTAACCAACATTGCCCCCAAGGAATGCCCCACATTGATCCTAACATATAGTGGATCCATGGCCTCACACAAGGGCCAAATATAAAAGGCCATGAGCCTCACTCAAGAGCTTAATACACATCACCAGGGGCCTTTCACATGGGCCTATCATACAACACAATGGGCTTCATCGCTTAGCCCTCAAATGCATCATAATGGGCCTCATCACATAAGCCTCATATACATCACATTGGGCCTTAAACATGAACTGAATACACCTTATAATGGGCCTCAAATACGAGCCGCATATATATCACAATGGGCCTCAACAATCAGAATCGTCAATCAGCGACGACAATTGGAATGAGCAATCGGTTATGACAATCAAAATCCATCGATAATCGCCCTCGATAATCAGAATTGGAAATTGATCACGATAATCGGCCTCGATCGCTAATCGGTAATCGGCCACGACAATCAAAATCAATCGATAATCGGCCTCGAACAATAATAGGCCTCGATAATAAAAATCAGAATCGGCCACGTCAATCAAAATCGATAATAGGTCACGATAATCGGCCTTGATCGCTAATCGACAATCGGCCACGACAATCAGAATCAGCCTATACAATCAGCCTCGACAAATCAAAATCGTCCTCGACAATTAGAATCGACCTATACAATCGGCCTCGACAAAACAGAATTGGCCTCGATGCTCAGCCTCGACAATAGAAATTGGCCTATACAATCGGCCTCGACAAATTGGAATCGCCTTCAATACACGGCCTCGACAATCAAAATCAACCTATACAAACGGCCTCGACAAATCGAAATTGGCCTCGATACTTGGCCTTGACAATTAGAATTGCCCTATATAATCGGCCTCGACAAATCAAAATCAGCTTATAAAATCGATCTCGACAAATCAGAATTGACCTCGATAATCGGAACCGTCTTATACAATTGGCCTCGACAAATTATAATTGACCACGATACTTGGCCTCGATAATCGGAATCGGCCTATGCAATCATCCTCGATAAATCGGAATCAGCCTCAATGCTCGGCTTCGATAATCAAAATCAGCTTATATAATTAGCCTTGATAAGTTAAAATCGGCCTATACAATTAGCCTCGACAAATTGGAATCGACCACGTCAATCGAAATCGGTAATTGGTTACGATAAACAGCCTCGATCGCTAATCGGCAATCGGTCACGATAATTGTCCTCGATCACTAATCGGTAATCAACCATGAAAATTAGAATCAGTCTATACAATCAGCCTCGACATATCGGAATCGGCCTCGACAATTAGAATCGGCCTATCAATCGGCCTTGACAAATCGGAATCGGCCTCGAAAAATTAGAATCGGCCTCGATTCTCGGCCTCGACAATCGGAATCAACCTATACAATCGGTTTCAAAAAATCAGAATCGGCCTCGATACTCGGCCTCGACAATCGGAATCAGCCTCGACACAAGGCTGGACCCATGGATGGACAGTCGATGATGGACCAAGTAATATCAATGGTGCCTAATCGTTTAGGTTAACCCACTAGAGAATGACGATAATTAGACCTAAGGGAAGGTCACAATGTGGACGTTTAACCATAATCACCCATCAATGTGGTCATTTAACCAACATTGCTCCTAAGGAGTGGTCTACATAAACATCATTACATAAATTATAGTGAGATCACACATTACATCGGTCTGCACATTCATTGCATTGGGCCTCACTCAAGGGCCACATATATACCACATCGGGCTTAGCCATATAGACTACAAATGCATCACAATGGGCCTTATCAACTGAGTTACAAATACATCACAACGGGCCTTATCAACTGAGTTACAAATACATCACAACGGGCCTTATCAACTGGGCCACAAATACAACATAATGGGCCTCTTGCATAGGCCAAGATACATCACAATAGGCCGCACAAATGGGCCTTATATACATCAAGTGGACCGCATCAATGGGCCATACCAATGGGATGAAAATACATCACAATGGGTTGTGCCCATGGGCCTCGGTTACATCGCAATGGGCCTCATATGCAACAAGTGGGCCGCACTAATGGCCTCAAATTCGAAATAGGTGGACCTGCACCTTCGAAATGGGACCAGAAAATGATCAGCATAGATGAACGACACCTATAACAGTGGGCCGCACGTCCAGCAGACTGGACGATGTGGTCATAACACATACATCACTATGGGCTCAACGCCAAAATAGATGGATGACGTAGATCAAAATATACATCATGGTGGTCCGCAGCACCGTCACATGGTATCCAGCACTGCCCAAACTGTCCAGCACCATCCAACACATCTGGACGGTGTGATGAAACAAATACATCATCGTGGGATCCACACATGTGGCCCACTAGTCCAGCGAATGAATGGACGATGTGAATACAACACATTGTCAAGGTAGGGCCCACCATAACTTTTATTTTCCATCCAATCTGTCCATACGGTCACAAGGACCTGATCTTAGAGGAAAAATAAATATTATATTGATTCATGACTTCTGTAATCCCAAAAAGGGGTTTCAATGACATTCAAACTCACTGTTTGCAGTAGTGTGGTCCACCTGATAACTGGATCTGTTTCATTTTTTTGTCTCAAGCCTTGAGGTGAGATGGCCAAAAGGATGGACAGCTGGCCAAATGGATGGATGGCTAGATGTAGCACATCCATCAGTGGTGGGTCCCACATACGTGGCCCACCATAATGATGCATATTAAATTATATTAATGTATTATATATTATATACTTAAATATAATATAATATAATATATTATATATATAGTATATATATACTCTAAACCCACCTTCAGTTACATCTGGACAGTGCAGATTGTGTAATTAAAGGTGGGTTCCACGTAGGAGTGGCCCACCATCATCATTTATGAATATAATATACTATATTATTTAATAATATATCTTATATATATATATATATATATATATATATATATATATATTGTAACACCCCAGATTTTGGCCAACTTGGGATTGTGCGTCCTTAGGCAATGGGTCAACTAAAACACCTGAGAAATCGCTCAAAACCCAATTCCATAGCCAAAGAAATCACTTAGGATTAATTCCTTTAGAAAATAAGTGTAAGTTAGCTAGCGCAATACTAGAGTAGCTGGAAAATAGTCCCTGATCACTTTAAATACGTTCTACAAGACCCAAATCGAGTAGAACCAATGACTCTATAATACTCTAAAACCTCGGATCAAAATCTAAGCCGGTTTGTTCTCTGGACCTCTTTGAAACTTTATATTGGATCTAGACCGCACGTCGAAAGTCCGATACCTACTATCTTAGACCGTTAGAACCGCCTAGCTGGACTTGACAATCATTTCAAAAATCAAGTCCAACCGACATTCGCAGGCTATTTCATTGAGCCTGGACTGAAGAGAGTGAGTATAGGGTTAGATTTGGGATTTAAAATTCAAATCTGGCACACAACTTGACGTGTCAGTATTAAGCGTTCTGACCGTCAGAATTCAGCCAAATTACACCCTTGGATCAGGAAAATTTCTATTTCATATCATGAGACTTGTAGGCCTGATCTACGTGTGGTGACCGCTGAACTGAAATTGGACCGCCACGTGCGATTTGGGAACTCTACAGGTCTGAAAACTTGAAGTGTGTTAGATCCAGTATGCATGAACTTAAGTCCGATCGCGTTCGGCCAGGGGACCACCAGAAGTGTTCTTTTGGACCGAAACAGCCCGGATTTGGATATACCTTAAGTATACTTTGTTCCCAAGCCTGTTTTGGGCACATTTGGGCTTATAAAAGGGGTTGAAACCCTCATTCCTCTCTCCCATCCGAAATTGGAAAAAGCCATAAAATTGAGAGAGAGAAAAGGTGAGAGATTGTGAGAGAGAGTAGGAGAGAATTTTCCTGCTGCTGCACTACCTGTTGCACGTGCTTTAGCAACACGCTCCAATCACTTGGCCGGTGATTTCTCCACATTTCTATGTAAGAAAACATCCCTAATAGTTACTGATTTGAGGTTCCCTTGGTTCCATAGCGAAATAGCTAATAGATCTTGTGTATTAGGTTCACAGTTCGCCGTAGACGAAGCGTATACGCTCTGTTCGAATTAATACACCTATAGGAGAAAAGGTGCGGATTTTAGACGCTTTAATTGACTATTTCCAACGCTTTCAATGTCGTTTAATAGTAGATTATCGACGGCAACACCGTTTGACATGTACAACATGCTGTCCGTTTCCTGCTTCGTAAACAGACGAAGAATATGAGATTTAGGGCATTTTAGTCATTTGTAGGAAACACTGTTTTTATCCATAATTTGTTGATGTGATTGACATGGCTTCTTGTCGCATTAGAATATTAGGAATGCATGCATAATTAGTTTGGCGAAGAGATTTGCCTAAATGCGCACTTTGAGTCGACATACTATATGTAGACTTAAGTGTGTAGGGTAAGTGTTTGTATAAATGCTTGTATTAGTATGTATTGAATTAAATAGTGTTATGAATTAGTTTGAGATTGATTTCTCAATTAATATGCTGATGTAAATGATTTCCTACATGTTAGTTATATGCATGATTTCATTATATGTATGAAATGCATGTGCTTGATGATTTATTGAAGTTGTATGTTATAACATGTGTTAACATGCTCACATGGTTGTATTTCATTTCCATTACTCTTACATGATGGCTGATGTGATTCCACAATTGTTTGGGACTATACCTAGTCCAGGCAGTCGGTAACTGAGCAATTTCGTGGTTGGCTTATCCTTGTCACGAATGACGTGTCGATGAACGCGAGCCGTGTTTTAAAGTTGGCGGCAGTGGTTAGGCTACGTGAGGTGTTTTACGCACTTCATTTCGTTCAACTTGAGATGCGATCGTGCTAGCCGAGCCCGTCGAGTAACCCGATTGGCTGTTGTATGTTCACCCTGTATGAGTCATAACTACTTGAACCTAGGGTACTGAACTTACCATTGTAAACCCTGTTAACCATGGTACCTCGATCCACGAAGACTCATGAGCCGGGCATGGTGGTATGGGACACCGTGGTTGAGCTGTCGGCCTACGCTGGGGCCACAAACCTTCCCGTAGTGACCAGTGAGCACCTATGACTCGTGAGCAGATTATGGTGGTATGGGACACTATATTCTTGCTATCGACCTACATTGATAAGGTGATGGGGGAGCGGTGCAATGAGTGCGAGCAACAGCCCTGGCAGCCCTTTGTAGTGACCGCGAGCGTATTCTGAGTCTACGGGAGGCGACGACCCTTCCGTAGCAATGAGAGAAAAGTAGGCCTATATTGATAAGGTGATGGGGGAGCGGTGTAACGAGTGCGAGCAACACTCCTGGCAGCCCTTGCAGCGACCTATAAAATATATATCATATGAGATTACTAGGAGTGACGACCCTAGACAGGATCTGTGTTGGGATTGATATAAGGGAAGTACCTTAGTTTCCCAATCCTGCTGTTTGAATGGACTAATAACAACTCAAAAATCATATCACCATTACATTGCATGTGCATGGAAGATGGGGAGCACTTGAGGGACGATTGCATGCCGCGGTCGTAAGATGGTGTCATATGAAGGAGACCGTTGGTGAGGGCATCCATCACGTGATGTCATATTGCATTAACAACAGTACTAGGGTTGTTTGATTTACTGCTTTACTATTAGCGCATGATTGATTTGATAACATGCTAATCTCTGCTCTCTTATCCCACTGAGTTGATCACTCACTCCCACGTTATGGGATGGTGTTTCCGGACACCCACCATTCCATATTGTGATTGCGGATATGGCGCGGCCTGCGAGGCGGAGCTGGACTTGATGATGATGAGGAGAATCCCTCCTTTATGCGTGTATTGATTGACGGGATTGCAGGGAGGTTGATTAGATGCCTTGACACTGGTCATTTTATATTTTCAGCGCACTCATGTATATTTGTTTTTCTTACTTTTAGAGTATATATGTATGTATATAACCTGGTAACATGTTCACACTCTGGAGACATACAATAGTTTATATATGATATACATACTATCACAGTCTTCCGCTTGTAAATTTAATTGTCTCTGGAGTATGATATGTTGTTCTGGCTTAATCTCACTCGTGTTTAATACATTAACACTGACAACATTCAATCATACACATTTATGTTGCATAAGTGATGTTCTGGAACTCGGGAGTGGAGTTTTTACTCAACCCCCGATTTTTGGGATGTTACAGATGGTATCAGAGCATAATTTGGATTAAACCGGGCCTGGGTTATGGTCACGCGACATACGCTGTTACTATCTTTGACTTAACTGGGTGCGAGAAAGATCTAGAAACACTCATAGGATCGCAAATTCGCCAATAGGAGAGGTTTATTCGTATCGATCGCGTGATCGAGTCCGTAACGCATCTAGGGTCACGTGAAGCGGCCTAAGTAGCTCTTAGGTTGTAGGTAAGTGGGTTGAGACGTTATTTGAACGGTTATAAACCCGTAAATGTGAATCATTGGGCTGTGGGGCAACCACAACCCCTGCATTCAATCGCTAGGGCTTAAAAATTCCGTTTCACCTAAATTCTTTGAAATTCTTCCTCTCACCACTCCATTCTTCAATTCTTTCTTATTATTTTCATGTTAGGCATTGATCTTAATGTGAAAATGACATAAAATCATACTTCGACAAAATTTTACAGTGAATAGTAAAATTTCATGAAAAATGGCCATTAGGCCATTCTAAGTTTGCGATCTTTAGCAAATAATGGTCTAGATGGATGTATTAGCTCCTTATACCCTAAAATCATATGCTGCATGATAGGGGATTGCATTCGGGTTTGCAGATTGGCCCCAGAAATCTCTGAACGCATGTTTGGGCCTCCATAGGGCAATCTACAATGAACTAAGGTGGGGCCCATACATTTTTAGAGTCCCTGGACCAGGGGGGACTAGACCCATGTGGTCCCACAGACCACAGTGCGAGATGGTCGGTGCATCGCCGTCCGATGTGGCCCACTTGATCTGAAACTTTGCCCATGGGGGTATTTTGGGTAGTACACCCCCCCATGTAGGGTCCGACCGTAGAAAACCCCTAAATGGGGTACTTCCTTCACAACAGCCCCCTTCCCTAGTTCCATTTGCATTTTCTTGTTGCCCATCTCCAAACCGTGGTTCCAAATCACTCCCAAACCCATTCTTTCTTGAAAACGACTCCACTCCATCACTCCATAGTGATTTTCAACCCTCCCTCTTGCAAATCTCGTCATTTGGAGCTCTTACAACCCTCAAAACAAGCTGAAATCGTGAGGAGCTCCATTTTCCTTTTTCGTTCTCTTTTCTTTCTGAAAATCCATTCTAAGGGAGCTTGGAGCATCCCTCTACAACGCCTAGATCTCCCTTTTCCAGTTTGGACAGCCATTTCTTTGCATTTCCTCCATTTTCCATGGCTTTTGTTGAAGCCATTTTGGGTCTTTTATCTCTCTCCACCATCCTCTCTTTGATGGGAAAGAGAGACCGTAGCGGATGAGGCTGGGCCTAGTCGCCCTGCTCAATCAAGAAGACCGAGGGGTGGCTCCGCTAGATCAAGCGCCGCCGCAAGTCCAAGCACAGCCCGAGAGTTCCATACAAAGCGGGATTTGGATCCCCATACTCAACTTGGGCAAGTGATTTTAGTAGAGATGTCTCACGGTGAATACACTGACCGTAAGGTGTTGTTTGAGGCGGACATGGAAGGACGACTCTTTGGTGAATTCCTGTTGTTCGAGCGCATTGAAGCTGCGCATTGGGGTCCGCTCTTTGAAGCTCGTGCTCGTACTAATGTGAGCACCGTTCGTGCCTTCTACGCTCGTATCCAGAATCCTACACTGGAGCCATTGCAATTCAAGATTTCTTTCGATAGGGATCGGATGGCTACGATCGATGTTCGGTTGATTGCGTGACTTCTGAACGTGCCTCTTGGTAATGTCCATCCCAGTGTTAAGAATTTGAGGAGTAGGCGGGAGCGAGATCGCCGTACCAGGTTCCTATGCGGTAGACTGGTTCCATGACAGCCTAATAATAGCCTCAAGGTGTCTCATATGTCTGATGATTTGCGCCTGCTGCACCACATTTGCACGTTCATCGTGTATCCCAGGTCTACAAATTGCATTGAGTGTACGCGCCTTATGGTTGATTTCTTGTATCAGGTGGCCCAAGGAGGAAATGTGTGTATGGCTACTTTCATCTTGCGATAGATTATCCTCATAGCGAAATCAAGAAGAACGTCTGAGTCGCTTCCTTTTGGCCAACTTATATGCAAGATCGCGCTTGAGTTTGCTTACAGACTTGGGCCGAAATTGCCAGTTCCAATTCACAGCATTGATGAGTCTACTATGATCAAGATGAAGATCAGATCTCAGTACCATGAGACTCAACTTGAGGAGGATAGCGAGGACGATTTTGATGATGAAGAGGATCCAAGTGAGGGAGAACCTGGAGCAGAAGTTGAGGAAGAAGTCCAGGAAGAGGTAGAAGAGGAGGCTCAAGATACAGATGAGAGCCCTCCTCCTTCTACTCAGGCTACTGGCGATGATCACATTGCCCGAATTGAGGAGAGTCAGGTCACCTTGCGAAGGGAAGTTCAGGAACTTCGGACTGAGGTCGAGGATACTAAGGCCGTTATGAAGAGGAAATTCGGTAAGGTGACTCACACCTTGAAGGCGATCCTGTGCTGCTTGCAGGATAAGGGTGCTCCTCCTCCATCGCCCGACTCGGACTAGTGATCTAGATCCAGATATCGCGGGTTGTAGTTAGTTATTTCCTTCTTTTTATGTGTAAGCCTGATAAGGCTAGTAGTTTTCTTATGTTGTTGTTGTAGCTTTAATTGTCTTAGTTCCCATGTACTTCTTGTCATGATGTCTGTAAGGAGATATCCCTTGTATTGTGGTAATTTTGATTTAATGAAATACATGGAATTTTTCAGCTTGTTATGTGAATGTTGGTGTTGTGGTTTGGGCTTAATAAAGCCGACTTTGGTTAGATGGAATGCATGCCGTTTCGTTCGCTGTAAGGTATTGTCCCTAGGTTAGGAGTATCCTATGGTTGCCACTGCCATATTGTAACTCCCGGGATTCAGCCTACAAATTGATTTTTATCCCAACCCACCCTCCTACCAAGCATACCACTTCCAATCCCGCCATGGGACTAGGAATGTCGTTCCATTTGATACAACTTAATGCTACTGGCCATATAGGCCCTTGGCATTTTGGACCTAGTGTTAGCACTCCTAGATTTGAAGGATCTAACGATGTAGGAAAGTAAAATTTTTTTTCGATAATCTTGACCCTAAGCGATAGAGCAATTCCTTGTATTAGTAATGGTATGGAACCATTTACCGTATAATCTTAGGCTTTGGATTATAGTTACTGAGTTATAGACTAGCCTACTAGTTACCTTAAGTAGTGTAAAGCCTGTATATGCTAAGGAATTATAGATTAGATTTGGTTGAAGTAGAACCTTATTCCTTCGATAGATCCCCGTATGACTTATAGACTTTTGTTGTTACCCATAGGAAGGAACCATTCACTCTCAGGGAACATTTATAAATCCCTCAGATTGAACTTAGAATGTACTAGCACGCCCCTTAGAATTTCCTTCCCCAAGGGCTTATTGCATTCGGGAACGCGGAATAAAGGAAATGCAATTATCAGCGAAGTACTCGCGGTTTGAATCGACTTCTTAATCCTAGTAGTTACCAATGAATCCAATGCTCTGATCAAGCAGAAGATCGGCATCGACTAGGATTGAGGACTGATACAACAACTTTTCTGTCATCGCGGGACAAAAGCTTTATGTATCCAGCTCAGACCCATTACACAACTATTCTTTCGTGTTGGCCCAACCTCCTACAACCACAAGTTATTGCTTTGCCCTTGGTAGATGTTAAGGATTTAAAGCCAGTAGAGAATTCGACATCTTGCCACCAACTCATACCTGCCCCTGAACTCAACCACAATAGAGATTAGGCTCATCTCTATCGCCATCGATGCCAATTCCATAGAACGCATCATTAGCAAAGGAAAACCACTGTAATGAGAGGTCGTTTCCTAATTCATGTCAAGGATAGCCCCTAAGTTGCACCTCGTTCCGATATACGGAGAGATGCAAAGATTCTTGAACTTTAAGTAGAACCAAGTTTTAAGGGGGGTAAAACGTATTGAGTCCAATCCAGTTAGGTCAGTCAACGCTACCGTTCGATCAGAGTGGCGCAGCGGAAGCGTGGTTGGCCTCTTCCCTACTGGGCCAGGATCGAAACATTTGAGTTAGGATATACGTACGGTTAGGTCATTAAATAGGATTGACCCTTCCTTAGAATGTCAATACTGAAGTCTTACTAGATACTCTTTACCCTTCGCCAATTTTGGGGATGAAATTGTGTTTTAAGGGGGGTAGATTGTAACATCCTGGATTTTGACCAACGTGGGATTATGCGTCCTTAGGCAATGGGTCAACTAAAACACCTGGGAAATCGCTCAGAACCCAATTCCATAGCCAAAGAAATCACTTAGGATTAATTCCTTTAGAAAATAAGTGTAAGTTAGCTAGCGCAATGCTAGAGTAGCTGGGAAATAGTCCTTGATCACTTTAAATACGTTCTACAAGACCCAAATCGAGTAGAACCAATGACACTATAATACTCTAAAACCTCGGATCAAACTCTAAGCCGGTTTGTTCTCTGGACCTCTTTGAAACTTTGTATTGGATCTAGACCGCACGTCGAAAGTCCGATACTTACTATCTTAGACCGTTAGAACCGCCTAGCTGGACTTGACAATCATTTCAAAAATCAAGTCCAACCGACATTCGCAGGCTATTTCATTGAGCCTGGACTGAAGAGAGTGAGTATAGGGTTAGATTTGGGATTTGAAATTCAAATCTGGCACATGACTTGACGTGTCAGCATTAAGTATTCTGACCGTCAGAATTCAGCCAAATTACACCCTTGGATCAGGAAAAATTTCTATTTCATATCATGAGACTTGTAGGCCTGATCTACGTGCGGTGACCGCTGAACTGAAATTGGACCGCCACGTACGATCTAGGAACTCTACCGGTCTGAAAACTTGAAGTGTGTTAGATCCAGTATGCATGAACTTAAGTCCGATCGCGTTCGGCCAGGGGACCACCAGAAGTGTTCTTTTGGACCGAAACAGCCCGGATTTGGATATACCTTAAGTATACTTTGTTCCCAAGCCTGTTTTGGGCACATTTGGGCTTATAAAAGGGGTTGAAACCCTCATTCCTCTCTCCCATCCGAAATTGGAAAAAGCCATAAAATTGAGAGAGAGAAAAGGTGAGAGATTGTGAGAGAGAGTAGGAGAGAATTTTCCTGCTGCTGCACTACCTGTTGCACGTGCTTTAGCAACACGCTCCAATCACTTGGCCGGTGATTTCTCCACATTTCTATGTAAGAAAACATCCCTAATAGTTACTGATTTGAGGTTCCCTTGGTTCCATAGCGAAATAGCTAATAGATCTTGTGTATTAGGTTCACAGTTCGCCGTAGACGAAGCGTATACGCTCTGTTCGAATTAATACACCTATAGGAGAAAAGGTGCGGATTTTAGACGCTTTAATTGACTATTTCCAACGCTTTCAATGTCGTTTAATAGTAGATTATCGACGGCAACACCGTTTGACATGTACAACATGCTGTCCGTTTCCTGCTTCGTAAACAGACGAAGAATATGAGATTTAGGGCATTTTAGTCATTTGTAGGAAACACTGTTTTTATCCATAATTTGTTGATGTGATTGACATGGCTTCTTGTCGCATTAGAATATTAGGAATGCATGCATAATTAGTTTGGCGAAGAGATTTGCCTAAATGCGCACTTTGAGTCGACATACTATATGTAGACTTAAGTGTGTAGGGTAAGTGTGTGTATAAATGCTTGTATTAGTATGTATTGAATTAAATGGTATTATGAATTAGTTTGAGATTGATTTCTCAATTAATATGCTGATGTAAATGATTTCCTACATGTTAGCTATATGCATGATTTCATTATATGTATGAAATGCATGTGCTTGATGATTTATTTAAGTTGTATGTTATAACATGTGTTAACATGCTCACATGGTTGTATTTCATTTCCATTAGTCTTACATGATGGCTGATGTGATTCCACAATTATTTGGGACTATACCTAGTCCAGGCAGTCGGTAATCGAGCAATTTCGTGGTTGGCTTATCCTTGCCACGAATGACGCGTCGATGAACGCGAGCTGTGTTTTAGAGTTGGCGACAGTGGTTACGCCACGCGAGGTGTTTTACACAATTCATTTCGTTCGACTTGAGATGCGATCGTGCTAGTCGAGCCCGTCAAGTAACCCGACTGGCCGTTGTATGTTCACCCTGTATGAGTCATAACTGCTTGAACCTAGGGTATTGAACTTACCATTGTAAACCCTGTTAACCATGGTACCTTGATCCACAAAGACTCATGAGCCGGGCATGGTGGTATGGGATACCGTGGTCGAGCTGTCGGCTTACACTGGGGCCACAAACCTCCTCATAGTGACCAGTGAGCACCTATGACTCGTGAGAAGATTATGGTGGTATGGGACACTATATTCTTGCTGTCGACCTACATTGATAAGGTGATGGGGGAGCGGTGCAACGAGTGCGAACAACAGCCCTAGCAGCCCTTTGTAGTGACCGCTAGCGTATTCTGAGTCTACGGGAGGCGACGACCCTTCCGTAGCAATGAGAGTACAGTAGGCCTATATTGATAAGGTGATGGGGGAGCGGTGCAACGAGTGCGAGCAACAGTCCTGGTAGCCCTTGCAGCGACCTACAAAATATATATCGTATGAGATTACTAGGAGTGACGACCCTAGACAGGATCTGTGTTGGGATTGATATAAGGGAAGTACCTTAGTTTCCCAATCCTGCTGTTTGAATGGACTAATAATAACTCAAAAATCATATCACCATTACATTGCATGTGCCTGGAAGATGTGGAGCACTTGAGGGACAATTGCATGCCGCGGTCGTAAGATGGTGCCGTATGAGGGAGATCGTCGGTGAGGGCATCCATCACGTCATGTCATATTGCATTAACAACAGTATTAGGGTTGTTTGATTTACTGCTTTACTATTAGCGCATGATTGATTTGATAACATGCTAATCTCTGCTCTCTTATCCCACTGAGTTGATCACTCACTCCCACGTTACGGGATGATGTTTCTGGACACCCACCAGTCCATATTGTGATTACAGATGATGGCGCGGCCTGCGAGGCGGAGCTGGACTTGATGATGATGAGGAGAATCCCTCCTTTATGCGTGTTTTGATTGACGGGATTGTAGGGAGGTTGATTAGATGCCTTGACACTGGTCATTTTATATTTTCAGCGTACTCATGTATATTCGTTTTGCTTACTTTTGGATTATACATGTATGTATATAACTTGGTAACATGTTCACACTCTGGAGACATACAAAAGTTTATATATGATATACATACTATCACAGTCTTCCACTTGTAAATTTAACTGTCTCTGGAGTATGATATGTTGTTCTAGCTTAATCTCACTCGTGTTTAATACATTAACACTGACAATATTCAATCATACACATTTATGTTGCATAAGTGATGTTCTGAAACTCGGGAGTGGAGTTTTTACTCGACCCCCGATTTTCGGGATGTTACATATATATATATATATATATATATATATATATATATATATATATATATATATATATATATATATATATATATATATCAGTGTGTGTGTGTGTGAGAGAGAGTGTAAAAGGGCCAGCGTCCAGACCCTCTAGACACTGAATGGACGGCTTAGATGGAATATATCCATCAGCAGCGGGTCCCATGTGGTGGGCCACCCACTATAGCTTCCACCTAATGTACATATAATAATATTATACTATATTATATATATATATATATATATATATATATTATAATATAATATATCATAATATTATATTATAACACAATAACACCTAGCATCCAGGGGGTTAGGCTACACGGTCAGCAGGGTGGGTCCACATGGCATGGCCCACCATAAATATTGCTCGGTTGATGTTTGTGTTTTGCCTACGTGCAATAAAGATATATGGTGGGGTCCACACTAGTGGGCTACTCCACTGATCAAGTAGATATTTATGTCTTCCCATCATTAGACCTACCTATAGCCATCCAATAGGTGGACAATAAAATGGCTGCCACTGATGGATGGAGTGGATCTACTCAATTCATCAAGTGGGCCACACATCAAAGAGAGAGAGGGGGAGAGAGAAAGAGACAGTGATGGAGGGGCCCCACTACTATGGGCCCCTCATGATTATAACGCATACCACCTACAAGTGGGCCCTCAAATGCAAATCTATGGTAGATCACCCACCTATTCCGCTTCTTCTAGGCTCCATGGACTCCTTAGTTCCTAAGCTTCGATTTTGATGGAGGATGATGAGGTTTGGAGGGCTATGATGAAAGATGTGGGGGTAGGAAGGTGGGCCACATTCTTAGCTCTCTCATGGACGTTTCCTCTCCTTGAGAATTGTTTGAATGGAATGAGAAAATGAGAGAGAGAGAGAGAGGTGATGTAAGGTAAGAGGGATGGGTTATTGTAAGGAAGTTTGAATTTGGGAATTGGAGAGAGAGGGGTGTCATGCCTTGTTGGTAAGAGAGGCATGGGTGTTGTACTTGACTTAATTGATGTGATTGATTTAATAGATTCTCTTGGGATTTACAACACGCGGTGTTTTTCTCAAACTGAATGTAAGCCCACATCTCCTGGCCCGGGTATCGCCTCAGCGCATGAGACGCAGCATCGAAACCGCGGCGACGGCGCGGTCGCAATGATACAAGTTTTGAGTCGAGCTGACTCTGATATACGGGACACGTCTCAAGATAGCGTGCAAACACCGATAACAAATTACGAGTCACCAAAATTTGACCGGAGGACTGCGGAAGCCTACTGAATGGTACGGGTTAGGATACAGGTCTTACATGGACTTTATGGATGAGGAGGAGGAATTCTCCTATGTTCAGCTATCAGGAGGGTCTCTGTGGACATTGTTCTAATTCAATGGGATTTCAGGGTTTCATGAATTAGTTGGATAACTATATTTTGACATTTTGTAAATTTTGGAACAAATAATTGTATATATTCAACCTGGAACAGATTCATACTCCGGATGGTGAAACACTTTCATGTTATAATTCAAGTACTTAAGTCTTCCGCTTGCTTAATTTAATCGTACTTGGAGTATAATATGTTATTTTAGATTAATCCCACTCATGTTCAATGCACTAATATAGACAACATTTAATCATCATTATCTATGTTGCATAAGTGATGTGTTGAAACTCGGGAGTTAAACTTTGCTCGACCCTCGATTTTCGGGGCATTACAATATATATTTCCAAATAATTTTATGGTATAAGACCAAAAATGAGGTATATCCCAATCTCAAATGGATCACATTACATAAAATAGTGTTGAATGAGCGTGGACCATTAGAAACCTTTTGAGGGCCATAAAAGTTTTGGATCAAGCTGATCTTTGGTTTTTCCCTTCATCTGGTCCTATATGACCTAATCAACAAATTAGATGTACAGTGGGCTTTAAGATGGATTTTAATGGTAGATATCCAATCGTCATTGTTTTCTTGTGGTGTGGTCCACCTGAGATTTATATCCCGCTAATTTTTGGTATAAAACTGTAAAATAATATGAAAAAAAAAATGGATGAATGGATTAGATGAAACACGTACATCATAGTGGGGCCCTCAGAGCACCGACCACTAGCTACAGGGCTGGTGGTCGGGGGAGTAGCCAATCCGTTTCAAGGAAAATGAAGGGTGATTGGCTGACATCAGCAAGTTCTGTGGGTCCCATCATGATGTATGTATTATATCCAAACCATTCATCCAACTGGCGAGCTCATCACAAGGCTTGAGACAAAAAATAAGACAAATTTAACTATCAAGTGGACCACACTGAAAAAAGCAGTGGGGGATTGAACGTCTACCATTAAAACCCTTTTAGGGGCCATAAAGGTTTTGGATCAAGTTGATCTTTTGATGATCTAATCAACAGATTGGATGTCAAATAAACAGTAATGTGGGCCTTAAGAGGATTTTAATGGTGGATATCCAATCAATATTGTTTTCCTGTGATGTGGTCCACCTTAAGTTTATATCCCTATCATTTTTTTGAACAAGCCCTAAATTAATCAATAAAAATGGATGAACATAACGGATGAAATACATACATCATGGTGGGGCCCACACAGAACCGAACACTAGCCAACGGGCGGGCGGCAAGGGAGTAGCCAATCCGTTCCCAACCATGCTGGTATTTGTGGTGTGGTCCATTTAATCTTTGGATATGATTCATTTTCTGAATAATTCTCTGAAATGATCTCAAAAAATGGATGAATGGTGTGGGTTGATCCTAAATTTTTGATAAATCCAAAACTCAAGTGGACCATGCCACACGAAACAATGTGGAATAATGATTTCCACCATTGATACCTTCCTAGGGCCCACAGTAACATTTATTTGTCATCCAACCTATTCATAATATCAAATATATATGAATGAAGAGAAAGCACAAACATCAGCTTAATCCAAAACTTCTATGGCCTCTAAGAATTTTTCAATGGTAGAGGTTCAATCACACTATTTCCTATGGTGTGGTCCACTTGAGCTCTGGATATGCTTCTTTTTTGTTCTTTAGACCTCAAATTATCTATTAACATGGATAAACAAAGTGGATAAAATAAATAAATAACAGTGGACCCCACAGAGTTTACTCTGGTAAGGGTAATGACTAACTCACCTAAATGTAGAGGGGTTTCCTTAAAACATTCATAATCATATATTGGGCTTGCCTTAATGTGATTCACATATCTCACCCACTCATTATGTGTGTCTCACTTGGATGAGGGGTCAAACCAAGTTTTAGCCACATCCAAAACTCATGTGGGCCCCACCAAGTGCTTTTATATTTTTTAAGATGTCTTAACATATTTTTAGATGGTATGGCCCACCTGAGTTTCGTTTATGGATGATTTTTGAGATATCTCATCACCTAAAGGGGACACATTAAATGAACGGTGTTGATGTTCGACACACATCATGATGGGGCCTACAAAACCTATTAACATCAATTCTTAGGTTCTTGCGAGGTAAATAAGTTGGGTCATAATTTTGACAATAATATTTAGTCCATTTTATATGTCTAGTCCATTCACTCTGTTTTACTGATCAATACACTCAATTTGACTAGTTACACGCCCCAATCAAGCTAGCTACATGTAAGAAAGATATTGGGCATACAAGATTGATCAACAATTTAAGTGAAATTTGATTTAAACATATGAAGTTATCTTCTATCTGGACTAATTCGATTGTCCAAAAACGGTTAAATTTTCAATTACTGGATGTGCCTAATAATTTATTAAAAAGATATATTTTTTTTCACAAATAAATTTTAATTTCCATTTAAAAAAAACATTTTTTTTTAAATGTATATTTTTTTACTCTTAATTTTTCTTTGAAAACTTTTAACAAAATATCATTTTTATTATAAAATATTTCAAAAAGTAAATAAAAATACAAATTCTGAATTTTTATTTTTAAAATATCTAAAATTTTCACAAATTTTATTTTATTTTTCCCAAAATTCCAAAATGCCTATTTTTTTTATCTTCAAAAGCATCATGTTGTTTTCAACTTTTCAATTTTTTTTTTAAAATTATATATATTTTTTCAAAATCTTAGTAGTTTTATAATTAACTTTTTCTTTTAATTTCGAATTTTGAACATTTTCAATTATTTTTCAAAATCACAAAATTTTTCAACTTTTCTATTTTTCGTTTCAAATTGTTTGTGTTTTAATAAAGTATTGATTTTTTAATATCGTTTTATTTTAAAATTATCAATTCTTTTTCACTTGTACATTTTTTTAAAAGCATTTTATTCGAACTTGTCAATTTTTTTGAACTTGTCAATTTTATTTTATTTTTCAAATTTCAAACTCTCATTATCTTTTTTAAAATATTTTCATTTTTCAACATTGTGAAAATTTTCACATTTTTTAAAATATTCTTAATTTTCTTTTTCAAGATATTTTTTTCCCAAAATCAAATGCTTTTTTTTTTTTTCAAATTTATCAACTTTATTCAATATTCTTTTTTGTTCCCACAAAATAGATTTTTATTAAATCATGATTTTTATTTTTTCAAAATCTAATTATTTTCTTAAACATTGTTAAATTTTTTAAAACTTCTCAATATTCTTTTTCATGTGATATTACAAATCATTTAAATATTAGTCTTAAATTAAAAATTAGAAATAAAAATTCCGCTCATCTGATATAAAAACAAAATAAATTTTCTTTTTTGCATTCAATCAATTGTTAAAAAATAATCTTAGATACAAATATGTACAATTAAACCATTGAAATTCTATTAAAAAATAATTATTAGACTAAAAAAACTTAATTTTTCACCATATTATATAAAAAAAATGAAAAAAAAAATAATGTTAAGGCAAAAGTCCTTTTATGACGGACCATGATCTGTCGCAAAAGCAACTAAAAAGTGTTGCCATTTGGTATTTTGGGCGAGAATTTGCAACTAATCACATTCCGTTGCAAAATCAAAATTTGCGACCGATTGAGTTCGTCGCCTTGTTATGACGGACAAAAATCTTTTGTAAAGATGTCATAAATTAGATTTTGGTCATGGATTTTGATCTGTTGTGGAATTCCACGACGTTTGGACTATGAATTTTTAAGAAAGACGAGCTTAGCGACGGACTTTTTCTGTAAGCGACGGATTAAATCCGTCATTAAACCCAGAGATTTTTGCAACGGATGTCCGTCGCAAATTAGAAATTTTGGCGTAGTGCTTCATTTGTACTCAATATGCTAAGCTAACATATTGCAATAACCATCAAGGTTATTGTTATGGGTAAAAATGAATTGACTAAAGGGAAGAGATCGACTCAGACATCTTAGCTGGACATAAGGTCTGCTAGCGCCGGTAATGACCAATGAGTTCATTAATGGCCAAGGAAGAGATGTCGGGCAAAACCACCTCAGCCTCAACAGGCCACATCGGCCTCGACAGAGCAGATTGGTCTCAACAGGTTAACTCAGCCTCGACAGGTCAGCTCAGCCTCAACAGCTCATCTTAGCATTTAGCCTCAACACGTCAACTCGACCTGGACAGGTCAGCTTGGCCTCGGTCAGGTCAACTCGGACTTAGCAGATCAACTCGGCCTCAACAGGTCAACTCGACCTCAATAGGTCAGCTTGGCCTTAACTGGTCAACTCGGCCTCAACAAGTCAGCTCAGCCTTGACATCTCTGCTTGGCCTCAACAGGTCAGCTCAACCTCGACAGATCAGCTTGGCCTCGGTTAAGTCAGCATGGCCTCGACAGATCAACTCGGCCTTAATAAGTCGACCTCTGCAGCTCAATTCAACCTCGACAGAGTAACTCGGTTAGGATTGTTTGATGGGCCTTGACAGGTCAGCTTGGCCTCAACAGGTCAGTTCAGTCACAACTTTCTCGGGGTTCGACCACTTGATCTTATCTTCATTAGAGATCGTGTGAAACGTCCGTTGAATGCACGCCTATAATTCAGGAAACGTCTCCACCCTCGTAATTAACTTTTGCCTTATAAATAGAGGACCTATTTATAGTGAAAGGTACGCAAAATCTCTCATCCGAAACCTACCCAATCTACTTAAACCCCGATTCCTGGCCTGACTTTGGCATCGGAGGATCCCCTTCTCTAGTCAGGGTCTCCTTTGTCCTTCTCCTGTGCAGGCTTATAGGGCTCGACACGAGTGATTGGAGTTCAGTGAGGGTGAACCAGATTTTTGGTTCAACAATTATTTTATAAGAAAAGAATTTCTTTTGGCAAATTTTTAAAAATAAATAAAAATAAATAAAATAGAATAACTATATTCCATTTCTCATAATTTTTTGAAAATAACATTTTCTTAAAGACACTGTTTTCTTTCCCATGCTTTTTACAAATTCAAACAGGCCCTAAAAACATAAATCAACTGTTTATATAATTTAATCTTTGATCGATGTATGAGCCATGATTTGGAAGGTTTAGTTTAAGTAATTACTTGTATGCCACGTGTAGTTCCTTGGTATTCGCTTGTCAACCATCATGCTCTATCCAAATAACAACATATTTCTAAAAAAAGTAGGCCAAAATATAGGATTTTGAGCCATCATGACGAGGCCCACCATCATCTCGTATCAATGGCATGGATAGCAGTGGACATATTATCAATGATATGTATCGGTAGACGGAAATGACCGTACAAAACAAGAAATACCAAGTCACTGTGTTGACTTGCAGAGTCAGTCCAAGTCCCCCCAGTTCAACAACCACGATTTTAATTCATACCTAAACATGGGCCCCTTGACAATGAGTTGGCCCACTTACTATGATCAAAGAACATTCGCAACATAAAGACACTTAAATCAACTTGGCCACTTTCATTACCTAGGCTCACTTACATTGACCTTGGTGCGCTTCAGTCACTCAGGCCACTCATGTAATCTAAGCCTTTCACATTATCCGTAAGGCCCATTGCATTAATCATTCTGCCCCTTAACCACCCCTAGACCCATTCCACCTCTTAGGTCCATTTCCATTCTCTGTTCCCCATATCTGAACCCATTGACAAAACCTTTGGGCCCATTTCTTCCGTTGGGTCCATTTCCATTCTTTGGGGCCAAATCCCATATCCAAATGAACTGACATGACGCTTAGCCCCGTTTACCACATCTAAGATCATTTCCATAAACTTTAGATTCATTCCCCTATCTAATTCCACTCAACTTCTCAGCCCATTTCAAAACCTAACCAATCAAATAAGGCCTATGACAGTCTAATCCCAATATCCCGGGCCCCTGTAAACGCAACAGGCCCAATTTTATTTCAAGCCTGGTTTTTATGGTTGCAACTCGTCCCAACTCGTTCTGGTCCGACTTAAGCCATGTCTCGCTCAATTCGGCTAAAAACATTATGATGGGCCCTAGGAATATGGTGATAGCGACTTATGGTACTGACCCTTGCCAATCCTGATTGACTCCTAATCGGCTTGGACAGGTTGTCATTCGACATTTCAAACACACCATTCTAGCCTATAGGCCCACTTTAGATGGACCCTGGCTTAAACCTTAATCTTAATCATTGTATAAATCCTAACCTAAGCCAACACCAAGCTTAAACCCGGTTTCAGGCCATTTTCAAATTCTATACAAGCCCAATTCTCTACTGTATAAACTAGCCTTAAATCACCTTAACATCTCATCAACCTTAGAAGAAAATTGGTTTACTGAATTTTGGACCACTGAATGTTCATGTTTTGACAGTGCATTAGATGTCCATTAACCAGACGGATAAGATGTTACCCTCAGAGGTGATCATGAGAGCCACAATTTTGAATTATTTAATTGAAGGTCGGTATATGTCACGTGTGCAATATTTCAGGGAAACGGATTGAATACTCCCCCTGCCACCAGCCCCGTGGCTGGTGAGCGGTGCTATGCGGCCCCTACCATGATGTATGTATTTCATCTATTCCGTTCATCTATTTTTAGAGCTCATTTTAGGGTTTTATTCAAAAAATGAGAGGGATAAAAATCTCAGGTAGACCACACCACAGGAAAACAATAGTGATTGGATAGCCACCATTTAAATCCTCCTAAGGCCCGCTGTACTGTTTATTTGACATCCAATCTGTTGATTAGGTCATACAGACCCAGATGAAAGGAAAACGCAAAGATCAGCTTGATCCAAAACTTTTATGGCCCCCAAAGAGTTTTTAATGGTCAACGTTAATTCAACACTCTTTCATATAATGTAGTCCACTTGAGATTAGGATATACTTTATTTTGGTTTCAAACTGTAAAATAATCTAGAAAAATAGATGGACGGCATGGATAAAAACACATACAACTTGGTCGGCCCACGGAGCACCGACCACCAGCCATTGGCTGGTGGCAGGGGGAGTAGCCAATCCGTTTCCATATTTGAGGCATGAACAAAAGCTCGTCTCATGCTTCCAACAGGTGCCAACGTGTCGTATTTATGAAGTGGACTAGGCCCGGCCCTAACCGTGGGGCCAACCCTTGATTCATGTTTTCTACATCTACGCCCTCCATCTATTCTTCCAGGTCATTTTAGGGCAGGACCAAAAATGAAGCAGAGCCAAATCTCATATGGAACATTCCGTAGAAAGCAGTGGTGATCGACCTTCGAAAGCTTCCTATGGGCTACAAAAGTTTTGGATTTAGTTTTTTTATCTTTCATCCCGGTTTTCATGACCTTATCAACACGTTGGATGGCAAAACAAAATTAGGGAAACATTACGATGGTCCTTAGGTAGTTTTTAATCATATCGTATCTTTCAATCACCACCGTGCACCACTATGCTCCCTAAGTCTATCGTAGCAACTCCTATAAAGCTTTGAGGCGTCTTAAAAGGTTTTTGTTGTGGCGATGACTCTCACCCCAATCATAGGGATATCATCCAACCCTAATCGCTTGACTGTAGAGCATGCTATCATAGAAACAGTGGACCCGGTGTTCACTAAAAGGAATACAGGTATACCTTGGACGTGGGCAGTGACTTCAAATGCCAGCGATACTGTAACTACTAATTCAACTACTTTGGTAGTGAGTGCATGTACACGAGCTTGTTGCGGGCCGTTGGGCGGCCCTGTCATGGGCCGTTGATGCAGCCTATTTCGGGATACAGGAGGTCGATTGTATGATTGTGTCGGTGCCACAGATCATAAAGGAGGGGCTGAAATAGCATGCGTGGGTTGGCAATTGATCCTTTGAGGTGGCGTGTAGCCATTATCCCTCATCTTGGTAAAGTAAAAGGGGTCAGTGTGACCCACTCGGTCGCAGTAGGTGCACGTGCGATCAGAATGCTTTTGCTCGGCCGACAGAGCGATCAATCTGGAAGGTGAGTTCATACGTGGCCTCTTGCCGAGAAGCGGCTGAGTCTGCAATTAAGGCCTAGGCCTCGGGCCCATTGGCAAGCGTGTTCGAGACACCCGCTTACCGTCCTGCTCAGCACACAAAGACATGTTTACCAATTCATCATAGGTGGGGATGCTAGTGTAACACATCTTGGTGCGGATGTCAGTCCGCAACCCTTCCAAGAATCACCGTATTCTCATTGGTTCATTAGCCAAAATTAAAGGAGCATATCTAGCTAGCTCTGTGAAGCGGTTCTCATATTTCGCCACTGTCATTTCTCCCTGCTTGAGGCAGAGGAATTTGCCCTCTTTTTCATTACGATAAGTGAAGGGGAAGTATTTCTCATAGAAACATGTTTTGAACTCGTCCCACGTCCACACAAATCCTGAGGGAATGGTTTGTAAGACATTGTCCCACCATAGGCTAGCATCTTTCTCGAACATGTATCTAACAAGCTCGACCTGTTCCGCTTCAGAGCAGAGAGCCAACAAATAACATCTTAGATATACGATCCAAATAGTACTCGGCCTTGGGTCTATGAGTACCCATAAAAGTGGGAGGATGGAGGCGCTGAAAATGCTCAAATACCCCGCATGCAGCCATTGCCCCAGTGGCCTGCATGTGTTGCATTGGTGGGGCAACATTCATATTTTGTGCGATGGCTCCCGTTATAGTTGTTAGGACCTGTTATTGTTGTTGTATCAAGAGCTTCATCTGCTCCAATCTATCTGGGGGAGGGGCTGCTTGTGGTATATGTGGCGTCAACGAAGAAGCATGATTCTAACCTAAAACCGGTGGTGCACTCGGCATTGGCCCATCAATGGGGCTGGTGGCCGGTTGTGAATCCGGCATCGTTTCTCTACCTGGACTCGGGAGTAAGGCTCCATCAACCAACCCGCTAGGTGGGAGACGTGTCATGTTCCGACTGGTTTTAGGAAGCATTCCCTATATACAACATAGGGTATAATATTTATAGAATTAGGGTAACATGATCGACTTTTTCCAAACATTCCACACATTACTAAAACAAAAGGAGCTTCATGCATTTCATTAAACAAAAGTTGTTACAGTTATATACGGTATGACATTACATGTACTATGACAAAGAACAACTGACAGCTAACTAACAAAAGACTTCAACATTTATAATCCCAAACATCCGAACTAAGCCTATCCAAGGTTATCACAAAAATAAGTAACTACTAACCACACTCCCAATCCTCCGATTCTGGCGAAGGTGAAGGTGCTCCCTTATCCTAAATGTAGCACAGGAAGGCCTTTAGAGTACGGGACATTCTCTTGAATTTCTTCTTCAGATATTCCTTATTTTCCTCGATCTTGGCCAGTCATGTGTTGTGGGCGGCCTAGTCCTGGTGGTTGTCATGAGCAGTGGGATGCTCTCAATCGGAGTCTTGAGCCTCCACTTCTTCCTCCTATTCCTCTTCCTCACTTTCTTCCTCTTCTTTTGTCTCCTCCTCTATCTCATCCCCAAATTCCTCTAGTCGGGCCTAACGTTGTTTGCGACCTATATTCATGTTGTTAAGAGTCTTCTTATGATGTAGTGGATAGGAGCGAGATTGTCCATGTGGAGTCTGAACCCAAATTGCAGGCGATCTTGCAAATCAGTCGGCCGAATGGGAGGGACGAGTCCCCCCAAGCAGATTGTGCCACCTTAACTATCTGGGTCAAGGCAAGAGTGGGTAGGCACACCTTATCTCCCTGTCCTACTCGGTACAGGAAGTCCACCATGAATCTCGTGCACTCCATGTAGTTGCTCCCTCTATGATACACGTTGTACATGCATATATGGAGGAGCAGGCAGTAATCATCTGTCATGCACGTCGTTTTGAGGCTGTTCTCTCGCCTCCAATTAACGAGTTGGCCGTAAAGGAAGCGAGTGCGGCGATCTCTTTCTCGCCCATCAGTGAGATTAGTCTCATTGGCATGCATAACACCGTGCCCCACTCCCATGATGCGGACCATGATGTCCACATCAACCCTAGTTTCTGTTCTTCCCAAAGGGATGGTAAACTGGAGAGGATCAAGAGTTGGGTCCCTTATGTGTGCGTAGAAGGCCCGCATGGTGCCCTCACTAGCATGTGACTCTCCTTCAAATATGGGGCCCCATCTATTCTACAGGAGGTGATTGATCACTGGATACATCCTAAACAATTTCTCATCCACACGAGCTTCAAAAATAACTCTATGATGGAGGAACTTACCGAGTTCAATGCCCGTCAGTAAAGACCTTTTTATCGGGATTTAAGGGTCAAGGTCCTGCTTCGACCTCCGTTCGACGCTCGAACTTACCCTGACACTTGTCTTCTTCTTGGAATGGCTCAGATGACTTGGCCCTACGTTGTCCGGGGCCGCTTGTTTCTTCCCCATAAGGGAAAGGAGCGTCGAAATGGAAAAAATGGCGGCCACTATCTCAAAAATGGCCATGAGGTGGAAAGGAGTGTGGGAAAGAGGGATTTTGAGAAGATGAGTGTTTTGGAAGCCCTAGGTGATGGGTTTGGTGCTCAAATGAGCAAAATGGAAGAAATGCAAAGGGAGATTAGGAGTGATTTGAGGTGAGGGGGTTAGAATATAATGAAAATGTGGATTTAGAAGCATGAAAATGGAGATTTGAGAGAGAGGGAGAGTTTGGAGGGCTAGAGGGGTTTGAAAATGGGTGGAAATGAGGAAAGGAGGGGTGGTAGGGCTGTGTAAGTGATCCCCCACACATGGGAGGGACCCACACACTCGGGCCGGTGGCAGCGCGTCGTCGATCCCACGGCGCTGTCGTGCCCATATGGAACCAGCGACGATGTGTCGCCAATCCGGCGGGGCCACCACGCTCCCCTAGAGCTTCAGGCAGTGTACGGTCGATCGGACAGCATCGCCGCTCCCCTTTGGCCATTCCGGTAGTGGTCACACCCTTCTAGTTGGTGTTTACGCTTTATGGGGCCCCCTGGGCCCCACTCACTCATTGACTTGAGTTTTAAGCGAGTCGAATCGACTTATTATGGTCCAATGTGCATTTATTCATGTATTTTAGATCCGTTTCAAGTTTGAAATTCATCAACTGACAACTCAAATCCATCAACTGACGGCCTAGAGGCGACTTAGGTCACTTCTCATGATCTAAGTCCCTCAGAAGCTACAGTATTCGGTCTCATTTATCGACGAAACCTTGGGATTCTAATATCGTCTCTAAATTCCATCGCTCTCTTCCTAAGTCAGAGTGCGTCAGGGTAACCAATTACCCCAGGTCCAGTTTAATCTAATTCATGCTCTGATACCAACTTGTAACGCCATGAATTTCAAAGGTCGAGCAAAGCTCAACTCCCAAGATTTCGAACATCACTTATATCCTGTGGAAGATAGTTTTCTGATTCCTTCCATGTTGATTGATTAAACATGCATGAAATTTTACTATACGACGTATCATACTCCAGATTTAATTAAGTTAAGCAAGTGTGAAATTTAAAAACATGTCTGTATAGTATGCAGATGTTTCACAAGGTTTCTTCTCAAGGTTTCTTATAGAGTATGAGTACATAACCGGGTTCAATATATACATGTATCATTTTAAAATGAACAAAATATGGAAATGTAAATGTGTCCAACTAGGCACAGATGCCTAGTTATCCCTACGTAACGGTACGTGGCCTAGATCGGCCCACCCAAGAGATGGAAGTAAGAGAATGCCTCCTCCTCATCCAAGAAGTCCTGATCCAATGCATAGATGTCGTTTATACCTACATCTACATCAGAGTCTGACTGGTGTTTTAAAACACTGTCCCAAGGTGGGAGTGAGTGATCAACTCAGTGGTTCTATAAGGCAAAAGTTACACATGTTATCAAGTCAATCAAACCAATGAAATAGCGGTGAAGACCGCTTTAGTTGAAGTAGGAATATGCCAATATGTCCTAGAGGGGGGTAAATAGGACTTTTTCAAGTTTTTACAAGTTATTTAAAAATCCTGTCTCAGTAATTGTAACACCCCGGATTTTGGCCAACCTGGGGTTAGACGTCCTTAGGCAATGCGTCAACTAAAACACCTGGGAAATCGTTCAGAACCCAATTCCATAGCCAAAGAAATCACTTAGGATTAATTCCTTTAGAAACTAAGCATAAGTTAGCTAGTGCTATGCTGGAGTAGCTGTGAAATAGTCCCTGATCACTTTAAATACGTTCTACAAGACCCAAGACTTGTAGAATCAATGGTGCTATAATACTCTGAAACCTCGGATCAAACTCTAAACCGGTTTGTTCTCTGGACCTCTTTGAAACTTTGTATTGGATCTAGACCGCGCGTCGAAAGTCTGATACCTACAATCTTAGACCGTTATAACCGCCTAGCTGGACTTGACAATCATTTCGAAAATCAAGTCCAACCGACATTCACAGGCTATTTCGTTGGGCCTGGAGTGAAGAGAGTGAGAATAGGGTTAGATTTGGAATTTGAAATTCAAATCTGGTACACGACTTGACGCATCAGTATTAAGCGTTCTGACCGTCAGAATTCAGCCAAATTACATCCTCGGATCAGAAAAAATTTCTATTTCATATCATGAGACTTGTAGACCTGATCTACGTGCGGTGACCGCTGAACTGAAACTGGACCGACACGTGCGATCTACGAACGCTACTGGTCTGAAAATGAGATGTGAGTGACATCCTACGTACATGAACTTAAGTCCGATCGCGTTCGGCCAGGGGACCACCAGAAATGCCCTTTTGGACCGAAACAACCCCGCTTTGGTTAGGTATTAAGTAAACATTGTTCCCTAGCCTATTTTGGGCATGTTTGGGCTTATAAAAGGGGTTGAAACCCTCTCATATCTCTCTCATCCGAATTTGAAAAAAGTCCTAGGTTGAGAGAGAGAAAAGGTGAGAGATTGTGAGAGAGAGTGGGTGAGAATTTTCTGCTGCTGGTGCTACCTGCTACACGTGTTTAAGCCATGCAATCCAATCACTTTGCCGGTGATTTCACCGCATTTCTAGGTAAGAAAATACCCTAAATAGTTGCTGATTTGAGGTTTCTTGGTTTCCATAGAGAAGTAGCTGATGGATCTTGTGTATTAGGTTCCCGGTTCTCCGTAGACGAAGCGTATACGCTCCGTTCGAATTAATACACCTGTAGGAGATAAGGTGCGGACATGAGACGCTTTGATTGACTGTTTTCAATACTTTCAATGTCGTTTAATAGTAGATTATCGATGGCAACGCCGTTTGACATGTACAACATGCTGTCCGTTTCCTGTTTCGTAAGAAGACGAAGAATATGAGATTTAGAGCATTTTACTCATTTGTAGGAATTACTGTTTTCATCCATATTTTGCTGATATGATTGACATGGCTTCTTGTCGCATTAGGATACTAGGAATACATGCATAATTAGTTTGGTGAAGAGATTTGCCTAAATGCGCACTTTGAGTCGACATACTATATGTAGACTTAAGTGTGTAGTTTAAGTGTTTGTATAAATGCTCGTATTAGTATGTATTGAATTTAATGGTGTTATGAATTAGTTTGAGATTGAATTCTCAATTAATATGCTGATGTAAATGATTTCCTACAGGTTAGCTATATGCATGATTTCATTATATGTACGAAATGCTTGCGTTGGATGATTTACTTAAGTTGTATGTTATAACATGTGTTAACATGCTCACATGGTTGTATTTCATTTCCATTACTCTTACATGATTGCTGATGTGGATTCATAATTGTTTGGGACTATACCTAGTCCAGGCAGTCGGTAACCGAGTGAATTCGTGGTTGGCTTATCTTTGTCACGAACAACGCGTCGATGAATGCGAGCCGTGTTTTGGAGTTGGCAGCAGTGGTTAGGCCACACGAGGTATTTTACGCACTTCATGTCGTTCGGCTTGAGATGCGCTCGTGCTAGTCGAGCCCGTCAAGTAACCCGACTGGCCGTTGTATATTCACCCTGTATGAGTCATAACTGCTTGAACCTAGGGTACTGAACTTACCATTTTAAACCCTGTCAACCATGGTACCTTGATCCATAAAGACTCATGAACCGGGCATGGTGGTATAGGACACCATGGTTGAGTTGTCGGCCTACGCTGGGGCCACAAACCTCCCCATAGTGACCAGTGAGCACCTATGTCTCGTGAGCAGATTATGTTGGTATGAGACACTATATTCTTGCTGTCGGCCTATACTGATCAGGCGACGAGTCCTTTGTAGTGACCGCGAGCGTATTCTGAGTCCACGGGAGGCGACGACCCTTCCGTAGCAGTGAGAGTACAGTAGGCCTGTATTGATAAGGTGATGGGGGAGCGGTGCAACGAGTGCGAGCAACAGCCCTGACAGCCCTTGCAGCGACTTACAAAATATACATCGTATGAGATTACTAGGAGTGACGACCCTAGATAGGATCTATGTTGGGATTGATATAAGGGAAGTACCTTAGTTTCCCAATATTGTTGTATGAAAAGGACTAATAATAACTCGGTAATCATATCACCATTACATTGCATGTACCTGAAAGATGTGGAGCACTGTGGGACGATTGCATGCCGCGGTCGTAAGATGGTGCCGTATGAGGGAGATCGTCAGTGAGGGCATCCATCACGTCATGTCATATTGCATTAACAACAGTATTAGGATTGTTTGATTTACTGCTTTACTATTATCGCATGATTGATTTAAGAACATGCTAATCCTTGCTCTATTATTCCACTGAGTTAGCTACTCACTCCCACGTTATGGGATGGTGTTTCCAAACACCCATCAGTCCCCATTTTGGTTGTAGATGATGGCACTGCTTGAGAAGCGGAGCTGGACTTGATGATGATGAGGAGGATCCCTCCTTTATGCGTGTTCTGATTGACGGGATTATAGGGAGGTTGATTAGATACCTTGACACTGGTCATTTTATATTTTTAGAGCACTCATGTATATTCTTTTTGTTTACTTTTGAAGTATACATGTATGTATATAACCTAGTAACATGTTCACACTCTGGAGACATACAACAGTTTATATATGTTATACATACTATCACAGTCTTTCTCTTGTAAATTTAACTGTCTCTGGAGTATGATATGCTATTCTGGCTTAGTCTCACTCATGTTTAATACATTAACACAAACAACATTCAATCATACACATTTATGTTGCATAAGTGATGTTCTGGAACTCGGGAGTGGAGTTCTTACTCGACCCCCAATTTTTGGGATGTTACACTAATCCTATCAATATGCATTTATCAAGATTACTCAAATGTAACTCTATTAGCTTCCAAGCCCGGTAGAGGACCAATCGTAAACTATTCAAGAGATAAAAATATATAACTGACTTTATGATGGATATGACTGTGAAGGTGTGTGAGGTGTGATCTCAGATATATAGATATGAAAAGTATTGAAGTAAATCACACACACAGAAGAATAGCAATTGCAAACATAGTCATTTTTATAATGGTTTGACTACTTGCCTACTCCACTCCCGGTAATCGCACTCAACCTTTTAAGTATATCGGATTTCACTAAGGAGGTTTCATAGCGGTTCACCTCAAACCTAAGGTTTTAAATCAAGTTCAACTTCAACCTTTATAACTTACACTGAGGCTGACTATTTATGCTCTCATGAGCAAGGGTCAACACATCACACCCACTTTTAGGTACACTGGCCAAGGATCTTCCATAAGACCCCACCGGAGGTTTTATGCAGTTTACCTCTAACCCGTTGTTTCACAGCGGTTCACCTCAAACCTAAGGTTTTGACTGGTTCACCTTCAACCAGATGTTTACGCTTTCCACAGAGCAAGGGTCCACACAATGCACCCACTACCTACACACCCATCAGAGGCCTCCGTGAGGACTTGCAAGGGTGAGAAACACCTTAAATCTAATCTAACAAAGGAATGATCAAAGGGTCCTCTAGACTTTAGATACTTACAGATAAGTAGATGAGTCTCATTCAACACCTTAACAAAGATCTCCTCCTTGTTGACGAAGAATCTTCTTCTCCCTTGATCTGCAACACAAATGATGTACCAATATATGGCGACGGGTTGGGTCAAGGTTATGATGGAATCCTAGTCTCTAAATGTTTTTCTATTAGGAAGATAGAGCGATTCCAACCATCTTTGCATTCAAGGCATCCTAGATTAATGATTTTCCATTAAGGTAGTAGCTGGAGGATCCTTAAATGCGGAAGTTCATTCCCCAATCAACTCTATTGAATATTAATGATGAGGGTGGATTGGAGGATAAACTCCTTTGAGAGAAAGGGCTTTGGGTAAATGATCTAAGGTTAAACACTCAAAAGTACTCTCTTCTTTCTCTATCAACAACAAAAGTCAAGCTCTCTTTATATAGGCAAAAGGTTCCAACGGATATAAAACAGTCACATTTATGACAGAGTTCGATATCATCGAGCGTATACTCTCGATTGTATTGATGGTCCGCTTGATGACACAAACTCAATGTCATACGCTTTTAAAAATCTTTTGTCATTCTCCGATCCACTCTATTAAATATCAATGATGAGGGTGGATAGGAGGATGAACTCCCTTGAGAGAAAGGGCTTTGGGTAAATGATCTAAGGTTAAACACTCAAAAGCACACTCTTCTTTCTCTATCAGCAATAAAAGTCAAGCTCTCTTTATATAGGCAAAAGGTTCCAACGGATATAAAATGGTCACATTTATGACAGAGTTCGATATCATCGAGCGTATACTTCGAGTGTATCAATGGTCCGCTCGATGACACAAACTCAATGTCATACGCTTTTGAATACCTTTTTCCAGCTGGTCGAGGGAATCGAGACTTTTGTCGATGTCATTGAATTGTGAACTCTGATATTATCGATGCCAGTTTCGATTCGTTGATATTTAAAAATGAGAGAGACTTTCTTAAAAATTTTCAGGTCATCAGATATGATCGGGGGTTACTCGATATCATCAGAATTTAAATACCGATGATATCGAAGGTCGTGTCGATGCATCGATAAATCTAAGGATTTTATTAGTGAGCTTATTGGACAGTTTGTCTTTTCTCGATGTAATCGATTTAACCTCTATGCCATCGATATTTGAATATCGATTCTATCGAGTGACCCCCGATCAGAATTGAAAACTACCTGAAAAATGTTGCTGAACAGCTATACACCCATAACCGATATCATTGAGAGCCAACTGATATTATCGAGATTTGAACTCTGATGGTATCGATGATGGCTTTGATATATCGAAGAATATATGATATTCTAAAGAAAAACCAGGGGCGCTGGATCTTCCTGCCGATATTATCGAGTTTCATTCGATCGACTCGAGATTCAATTATCGATGATATCGATATGTATATCGATATATCCCATCCAGATGAATATGCGGTTGCTGGATAGTTTAAGTCCTCATTTGATTTTATCGATTGAGCTTCCAAAGACATCGATAGTGCAGGTCGATCATATCGAGACATGTATCGGTACCATCGATAGAGTAAGAAAACTTAGAGATTTTTTGATTTTTGAAAAGGTTTTATCAATAAAACCCTATGATGTCCAATTTATTTTTAACGGTTTTATTCACCTGGTGTTTTGGGACATGGTATGTGAGGCTTAGATTTACCTATGGTGAGCGTCCGCACATCCGGTTGAGGCATATGCTTTGACTTAATCTTCTTATGAGGCTCTGTAGTCTGACTGACTCAACACACACGCTAATTGACAAACCAGGGCACTTACAAGGGCACTTTCAAGCAGTAATGATATGGCGATCATAACAACCATTTCCTAACTATTCTTTTTAATGAAGGAATGAAGTGTAAGTAATGATGCATGCCCTCACCCGACAATGCTCCCTCAACACGCGACTCCGACCGCCTATTTCGCATATGACAACACTTCATCAACTCTACCACTCTAACTCCTTTTTGGCACATCTTAACTAATACAGTGTGATACATGATCATGTTAGCCAAGTAATTAATTATGTTCATTCATACAGTATGTTTGGAAAGCTATGGTACCTCCCTTTTTAATACTGACCCAAATCAAACATTTGGCATTAAACAACCACAGTGCTCCTACTCCTATGTTCTGGATCCATCTATGTTCGTCATTCCCTGTTAAACACATACGATAGGCAAGTTGCAGGAAGTTGTGCTCGTGGTGTCATGCCCCAAACTCAAAAACTGGGCTCACAGAATTCCCGATCGCCGAATCTGGCGCCGACACCCTCCGTAGAACTCCATTCTAGGCTCCCAATGCCGATTCGCCAAGCTTTAATCCTAGGATGCTACGAGGAGGATTTCAAACATCGGTTTGATTCGTAATAAGCATAACCAAAGGCATAACCCATAAACAACAACCAAAAACTCCATAACATTTCCACTATGATAAAAAACTTTATAAGTACAATTAGCATAAAGGGAAATACAATGATAATGGGCAAAAACTCTAAGTTGATCTGATATGTGCTCCTGCCTCAGTGCTGCTATGATCTAGCGTCAGCTGCAAGCAACGGTCGTGCATAAGCTCATAGAAAGATTAGAGGGTTGTGAAAGTGTGTGCGCAAGGTAGTAATATGATCATGCAATATCAAAGTAATGCAGAATATGTTGATGGATCCATGAATACCATTACCCGATTCAAGACATGAATGATGTCGGCCATACCAAGGTCATGTGATGTGAGATGCAACTCAAGCATATGAATCCTCATCTAAGTCCACATCAATAAAGCTCAAATATGGAATATCACTAGGGTCTAATACACTCTAAATCAGATCGCTACCCCATCATGTGCAATAAGGTAAGTGGAAGAGACCTCACTATCCGCCTGACAATATCGGGCTCGGCTCGTCGATAGTGGACCCATTTCTCGAGCTGGTCAGACTCTGCCTAACTTTGCCCCCTCCTCTCAGGCAGGTAAGGCCGCACCCCCTTCCAACTGACCCCGACACAGTGGAAAGCGTGGCCTTCTGGTAATCGACACTCGGTGCTCGTGCACCCACTCGGTCTAGACATTGGAGCAATCTCTTAGTACCATAAGAGTTTCGGGACTTTCACCTAGGGATATCTATAGCACCCCATGTAGAACAAAATTTTTGGTATTCAATCCTACCAACCATGATACGCCTGTGTAGGCTATGACCCTGATGTCGCTAGGGCGTACAGTAACCATATCACACAATGTGAATGCATGAATCACACCATCCATTCATGCAGCAATCCTGTACTTATCATGAGCTCATATGGGATAACACCGCCCGTTCGGGAACCCCTAAACAATCTGTCCGAAGGCATATGCTATGATCAAACATTCCTCATATCAAGTATACATATGATGCGTATGAGTATGAGTCATAGAATTATACTAAGCATGTTATAAGGTAATAAACTATCCTTACAACATAGATGGGCCTAAACGACCTGCACACGACAAGTACGGCCTATCAATGGGCCCTGGGGAGAGTCGTAATGTAGACATTTAACCAACATTATACTTACAATGTGGACGTCAAACCAACATTGCTCCCAAGGCATAGCCCGTTATAAACATCATTACATAATCCATGTTGGGATCACACATTGCAATGGACCTTAGGTACATCTCATTGGGCCTTAAATACATCAAATGGGCCATATCATATGGGCCATATATTCAACAAGTGGGCCACATCAATGGGCCGCACCAATAGGCCTTATGTACATTGCAATGGGCCATAACTCGTTGGGTCTTGAATACATCAAATGGGTTTAATCACATGGGTCTTATGTGTATCAAATACGCCACACCCATTGGGCCCCATATGTACATCAAATGGGCCTCAACCTATAGGCCCTAATACATCTCAATGGGCCTTAACCCATAGGCCAATAATACATCAAATGGGCCTCAATCAATGGGCCTTACCTATAACAAGGTGGGCCTCATACATATTCCAATGTGGGGTCTCAATGGACGGCCACAAATAACTCAAAATGGGCCCCATACATATACCAAAGTGGGGTCCACTTGCTCTATAGATCTGACTCATTTGTTAGCTCATGTGGTAAAATGATCTTTTAAAATGGTGGGATGTATGGATACAACACATACATCATGGTGGGTCCCACATACCCTGCCGATGCCAATGACTACAGGACCCACTGTCATGCAGAAAGGGTGGGCAACATGCACAAGCGCATACCCCAAAGTGGGCTCCACTGTCCATGGACAGTGGGGAATAAAACATATACATCATTGTGGCCTCCGCATGGGCCCCACCATAATGTTTATCTTCAATCCAACCCGTTAATAAGGTCACACGGACCCTGACTAGGTAGGAAAATAAATTTCATAATCATCCAAAACTTCTATGGACCCAAAATGGGTTTCAAGGGAAGCCACTCAATCCCACTATTTCCCATGATGTGGGCCATCTGAGACTCAGATCAGCCTGATCTTTTGAGGGAACCCACCTCAGGAGGTGTCCCACTATATGAACGGTGTTGACAGTAAACATATATCATGGTGGGGCCCACAGGCGGGACCGTGGGTCCCTGCCTACATGGCCGCCCGTCCATCAGCGCAACAAGCCTGCGTGCGCTAACAGCAGCAGCACCTGCTGCATGTGTTTTCCCCTCTCTTTTTTTTATCCAGAGGTATTTCACCTGTGGGGCCCATGTCTTGAGAATTCACTCCATCCATTGGATTATAGGACTCAAAACACATCAAACAAGACCAATATCTGGCATGTTTGACATGTAGAAACAACAAGGTGGGTCCTGTAGCTTTGAACGGTGAAAAAATATAGTTTTTTGTGGTATAGCCTGCTTGATTATCGGTTTGGCCTCATTTCTCAGTTCAACACCTAAAATGAGCCGAGGAATAGGATGGACGGTATGGATGGGTCCCATGGATCACACCGTCAGTTACACACCTATGTTGGGACACACACTCCATGATAGCCACCATCACAGGGATCGATACCAAGACCAAGAGTGTTGAAACGAGGCATCTTTCACTTGGTCTACCACCGAGCTAAGGAGATGGGTGGGGCTAATGTTAAAATGAGGTATCATCACTCGGCCTGCCACCTGAGCTATGGAGCTGGGTGTAGGGCCCCACCTGCACGCATGGGTGGGCCACATCCTAAATGAGGATGGACGGTTGGGATGTCATGTAAACATCATGGTATGTCCCATATTGTAACATCTTAGCAAAATCCATACTTAGACCCGAGTATCATCTCTAGCAGAAATCATTTATAACCAAATCCTTTAGAAATTTAATGTGTATTAGCTAGCGCTAAACTAGATTACCTGTGAAATTAGCACCAACCACTTTAAATGCGATCTGTAAGACCCAAAACCTATAGAATTGTTAACGCTATATTACCCTGAAATCTAGGATCCAACTCTAAACCTAGTTACTCCTGGGATTACTTTGAAACTTCGTATCGGACCTGGACCGCACGTCGAAAGTCTGATAGCAATGAACTTAGACAATTATGATCGCCTAGTTGGACTTGACTATCACTTCGAAAATCAAGCCCAAACGATGTCCTGAGACCATTTTCTTAAGTCCAGAGTGAAGAGTGTGAGAAAGTGTAGATTTTTAAGAAATTAAATATGATTTTAAGTAATCTGAGTCATGTCGCTTACGTGCCTTTTCTAAGCATTCTGACCGTTGGTTTTTATCCCAAATTCACCCTCAGATCAGGGAAGGTGGCCCATACATGTCAAAGCACTTGTGGCCCTGATCGAGTTTCGGTGATCGTTGAATTGAAACTGGTCCTCTATGGTCGATCTGGAAATCTAATTGGACTAAAAACTTAACTTGCTTAAGATCTAATACTAGTGAGCTTAAGTCCGACCGCATTTGATAAGGGGACCTCCAGAAGTGTTCCGTTGGACCAGAAAGAGCCTGATTTGGTTATAACCTAAGTATACCTTGGCCCTAGGGCTATTTCCGTCGATTTTAGGCTTATAAAAAGGCCTTAAACCCTCATTCCCAAATCCCATATGAATTTCCTAAACCCTAGCCAATTTAAGAGAGAGAAAAGAGAAAGTAAGAGAGAACCTGGTATTTCTTCTTGCGGTTCTTCCCAGTTCTTCTACGTATCGATCCTGCGTATCTGAATCATTATTTCGGCAATTCTAATTCCGTTCTTGGGTAAGTTAATCAAACCCTAACCTGTTTTGAAGCTTAGAATAGTTGAAGTAAGGTTATAGCTAACCTGTTTCATGCCTTAGGTAGCGTATCCGCCGTTGACGAAGACTTATCGTCTGAATCATATTCGTTACATGTTTTTCGGTTTAAGATGCGGACTATATACGTTTAGGTTATGGTTTTCAAGACTTTCAATGATAGATAATGATTTATTCTTGCCTAGGATACTATTACACATGCTAAACGTACTATCCGTTTTGATTTACGTATACTATAACCTATGTTATAAATAGAGTATTTCATGTATATGTTAGAATACCTATATACGTATGGAATTTTCTATTATGATTGCCATGATTATTTGATGTAGATATATGATTGTTATGTATGCGGCAACTCCTTGACGAAAAGATTCGCCCTAATATGTAACGGAGTCGACATACGTGATGTATGTTGAATAGTGTAGTCTAAGTGTTTGTATAAATGTCTGAATGAGTAAGCATTTAGTAAAGTGTGATTTTTTAAGGTTGTTGAGATATGAATCTCAATCACCTTACCCGTGTGTATGATTTCCTTCATGAACTGTTTAGCCTAAATTATTCATGTTAACTGTATGTATGATTTCCTCCATGTACTATATTTATGTTCAAGTTATATTTCGCCACATGTTCATATGAATGTAAGATATGAATCAAATGCTTGTTATTGAGCTTGTACGTGATTGGGACTATACTACAATCCAGGTAATCGGTAACCGTCCCTAAACTGGCGGTTGAGGTTATTTTCACCGTGCAGGATAAGTCTGACGAAACCGAGTCGTGCTTGGGATGTTTGACAGTGGTTAGGCCGCACGGAGTGCTTATGCATTCCATGTCGATCGACTCAATGTGCGCTTGGCCTAGTTAAGCTTATCAACTAATCCGATTGACCGATGTTTGTTCACTATTTTTTATCACTACTGTTTGAATCTAAGGCACTAAACTCACTAGTGAAAACCCTCTTAACCGTGGTGCCGTGATCTCCTAAGACTCATGAGCCGGGCATGGTGGTATGGGACACTATGGTCGAGCTGACGGCCTACGCTGGGGCGAGGAGCCTCCCCTAGTGACCAGTGAGCACCCTACTCTCGTGAGCCGATTATGGTGGTATGGGATACTATATTCGTTTTGTCGGCCTACATTGATTGGTGACGAGCCCTCTGTAGTGACCTCGAGTATATCCTGACACTGCATATGGGCGACGAGCCTTATTGTAGTATCTAGGATATAACTAGACCTGTATTGATTGGTGATGTGCCCTTTACAACGATTTAGAATAGTCCTATTATATGAGATGTCCTAGGACTAACGACCCTAGAATGGATCATTGTTTGGGAATTGATATAAGGGAGGTACCTTAGCTTCCCAATCCTGCTGTATGAAAAGAACTAATAAGAACTTGGTAATCATGCTCATAACATTGCACTGCATGTGCTGTTGGCATTGGTGTAGAGCACTGAGGAAGTGACTGACATGCGCGACCATAAGATGAAGATCGGAGAGGGAGATTGTGGTGAGGGCATGCATCATTCCCTCATATCATTCTTGCATTAACAAGACTATCTAGGATATGCTTGATTGTACTGTTGAATTGATAACATGTTAACCTTTGTTGTATGGTTCCACTGAGTTAATCACTCACTCCCATGTTCTAGGATGGTGCTTAAACACCAACCAGACTCTGACTTAGCTGCAGGTGACGGTGAAGCTTGCGAGGCGGAGCTGGAGTTCAACGAGGATGAGGAGGCTTTCTCGTTCATGCAGTTCTCAGGTGGGTTCATGTGAGCCTTGTCCTAACTGGCGGGGATTTTGGGTTATGATTGTATTGATTATACACAGTTTGATACATGTGTTTTGAGACATAGTTTTTACTTATTGTCCAGGCAGAGCACGCATACTTTGGGGATTATTTTGGTTTATATATTGATTTAAGACTTTCGCTTGCATTTTCTCACTATCCCTGAATTATGTCTGCTGATTTAGCTTAATATACTTCATGTTTTATGCACTAATACAGAAAACATACATCCATCACTAATTATGTTGCATAAGTAACATTATGGAACTCAGGAGCTGAGTTATGCTCGACCCCCGAATTTCAGGGCGTTACAAGTTGGTATCAGAGTATGATCTAGATTAAACTGGACCAGGGTTATGGTCACACGACGCATGTTGCCACTACAGTGTAGGAGGGTGTGAGAACAATCTAGAAACAGGTTTAGGACTCCTAGTTTTGTTGTTGGTGAAAGTTTACTAAAAATGATCGCCAAGGATTGAGTCCGTTCACACTCCTGATCACACACGACGACCCCAAATCACTTCTAGACCATCAATTGATGGGTTTAGATTGTGTTTCAATCCATTTCAGCCATTAGAAATTGATAAATATCAATATGTATCCGTTTTGTTCCGAATCAACCCAAAACGAGTCAAACAGAGGTAAGGGCCCAATCGAGGCTGTTTTAGAGGGACCCAGGGTGGGACCCATATCAATTTGGACCTAAGGAGGGGGGAGGACCTCGCCGATGGGGCAAGCCCTCACTGGGAGGTCTAGAGAGTGGCAAGGCCTCGTCGACCGGCGGGCTCAGTGGGTCGGGTCGTCGGGCCGATCGTGTTTGGGGACTTTTGGACCCCACTGGTCCACGGTCTTTCGATTAAAACCCTCTCAAATGCATACTTCCTTCCCAAAATCCACCCCCAAGCTCTCTCTTTTCTTCAAAACAACCCATATCTCTCTCTAATCGCCCTTTCAACCCTTCTTTCTTCCATTTTTCTTTAGGCCCTACATCCTTCCACCGTGCTCAGCCATATCCATCACCTAACCCTCTCATTTCCTTTGTTTTGAGCTCCTAAATCCCCCATTCAAGTCTCAAATTCGTGTAAACCCCCTACCCATCCTATTTTGTCATTTTCTTTTCTCAACATCCCCTTCATTTGAGCCTTTACAACCTCTTTGAGGCTCAGATCCATGGAGACCCATTTAGCTCAACCTTTCTTTCATTTCCTTCACTTTTTCATGGCTTCCATGAAGTTTGTTGTGGACTTATTCTCCATTTCCTCCATCCTTTCTTTCATGGGGAAGAAGCAAGCCCCCATTGATGAAGCCGGGCCTAGTCGCCCAACACATTCTAGAAGACCGAGGGGTGCCGCCGCTAGTTCAAGTGCCAATCATGAATTGCAGACGAAGCAGGATCTAGATCCCTATGCTCCACTAGGAAGTTCCCTATTGGCAGAGTTGTCCCAGGTGTTTTTGAAGGCCACAGAGTCCACTTTGAAGCTCATGTTGATGAGTGGCTATTTGGAGAATTTCTGTTGTTCGAGCGCCTAGTTGAAGCCAGTTGGGGTCCGTTATTTGAAGGTGAGCATCGTGCTAATGTGGGTACTGTTTGAGCTTTTTATGCCCACATCCGAGAGCCAACGCTGGAGCCCTTCTAGTTTAGAATCCCAATTGGTAGAGATCGGGTGGCTACAGTCGATGCCGCTTTGATATCTCGAATTCTGAATGTGCCACTTGGAGAGGTTCATGCCAGTGAGAAGAATTTGAATAGTGCACATGAGAGGGATCATCGCACATGGTTCCTTTGTGGTCGTCTGGTTGAATGGCAGCCTAACAGAAGCCTCTTAGCTACGAATATGACAGACGACTTCCGTTTGCTTCACCACATCTGTACGTTCAACGTTTATCCCAGGTGGAGCAACCACAGTGAGTGCACGCGACTGATGGTGGATTTCTTGTATCAGGAGGGGCAGGGAGAGAAGCTTTGTGTGCCTACTTATGTCTTGCGACAAATAGTCCTTATTGCAAGTTGGAATAGAAGGACTGAATCTCTCCCGTTCAGCCGACTCATATACAGGATTACACTTGAGTTTGGCTATAAGCTTGGGGCGGAGTTTCCGGCTCTAGTCCATTACATTTCCGAGACTACTCTCAATCAGATAGAGATCGGGCATCGGCAGCGACAAGCCCTCCTTGAGGAGAGCGAGGATGAGTCTGAGAGTGAAGAAGAGGAAAGCAATGAAGAAGGTGGACCAGAGATAGAAGAGGAAGGAGAGCAGGACGAAGAAGAAGAGGAGGCTCAAGATACCGATGAGAGTCCTCCTCCTGCGACTCAGGAGCATGATCCTGATAGGGCGGACAGAGAAGCCCTTTTAGTTAGGCTTGAGGAGGGCCAGGCCACTCTTCGACAGGATATTATGGATTTGCGTGGCCACGTGAAGCACAAGTTTAGGAAAATAACCCACACTTTGAAGACGATCCTGTGTTGTCTACAGGATAAGGGTGCCCCTCCTCCATCGCCAGATTCAGAAGAATAGTCCTTTATGTAGTTATTGTTTGTTTGTTGTTGCTTGTTCTTGTGTGTGGTGTGGTAGTGGTTTGGTAATTTGATAGTTGTTTAGTGTTTGAAGCGTAGTTGTTCTGCAAACATGATTTCTTCGTCGTGATTCATGTAATGCTGCACATCATGTATTGTGACAATTTTGTTAATGAAATGCATGTTGTTTCTTTGGCTTGTGAAGTTAATACTATGGATGGACTGTGTGAATGCCTAATCTCATTGGTTGCTACCCTCTATTGTATGTAGGGTATGCCACCTAAGGGCTCGAGATCTTCGGCCCGTCTCTCTTTGGGTGATTCGCTTGACGGGGCCCTTGCCCTGAGCGATAGTCATATAGGCCCCCATTCGTGCCCATCTCTTTCTGATCCCATGTCAGGTTCTCAGCCGGCTTCTGGCCCTACTGCTGGGCTGCCTCCTGTGACACCTTCTGTGGTGCCTCCTGTCACACCTGTGGTTCCTGAGCAGAACCATGCGTCTGTGTCAACGCCTTCTACATCATAGTCCGCTCCGCCTCCTGATAGGCTAGAGCAGATGATGTTGTTGATGCAGCAATAACAGATACAGTAGCAGTAGTTCTTATCCTCCATGGCTAGTATCTTTACTCAGTCGATGGGGGTGACTCCACCTGCCTCGCCTTTACACCCAGCTGGGAATACTAGTGTGAGCGGTACATTCGAGCGATTTCAGTGCTTGAGGCATCCTACATTTTTGGGTACTCACAGACCCGAGGAGGCTGAGTATTAGATCGACGGCATTTCTAAGATGCTGAGACCGTTGCACTATTTCGAGGTGGAGCAGGTTGAGCTTACCACCTTCATGTTTAAGGAGGCTAGCTTATGATGGGATAGCATTCTCCGCACAGTTGCGAAGGAATTTTTTTGGAAGTGGGCAGCGTTTGAGGCTCGCTTCCATGAGAAGTATTTTTCGATCACTTACCGACACGAGAAGAAGAGTGAGTTCCTTCACCTTCTTCAGGGAGGAATGTCGGTGACAGAGTACGAGAACTAGTTTACGGAATTGGGCAGGTGTGCTCCTTTGATTCTAGGTGATCAGCCGTTGTGGATGCGGCATTTTTCTAAGGGCTTACGGCCCATGATTCGATTGAAGATGTGTTGTGCAAGCATCTCTTCCTATGCTGAGTTGGTGAGCATGTCCTTGCGAGCAGAGCAGGATGTGGATAGGTTGTCCCATATGTGTGCACCTATAGCTCCCAGGACGTGACCTGATTTCTCGAGTAGGCCTTTCCTCGGTAAGAGGCCTCGTATTGATTCATCACAGGGATTTATGGCACCTCCTGCCCATGTGAGGCATCCTGATGTGTGGTGCAGCTATTGTAAGAAGCCTGGCCATGCTGAGGTGTCTTATTTTTCTAGTATGCGAGATAGTGGTTTCTCGCTGGCTCAGAGGATCGGCCATCCGATGCCTCAAGCTATTTCAACACCACCCCTTCGATCAGCACCAGCTCATCCTTCCTTCAGACCTCCAGCATCTCGTTTCAGGCCACCACAATGGCCCATGGTACCGCCACCGCATCGCCCACAGCAGGCTCGGGTTCATGTGCTCACAGCTGAGGCGCCCGAGGCAGATTCAGCACCTTCATCTTTTGAGGTTCTCTCTCACATCTTAGGTACGCCTATCTTCTTATTGGTGGACAATAGGTCCACTTTTTTTTATCATCTCTTACACTGCAGTCAAGCAGATAGGTTTGGTTACGACTCCTGCGAAGGGAGTGAGACTTACGATAGCTACAGGGACAACTTCAGATATTACTCGGACCTGTGAGTCTTGCTCGATAGATTTGGGTAGCAGGACAGTGGTCGTTGACCTGATTGTTGCCCCACTGTGTCACTATGATGTTATATTTGGGATGGATTGGCTCACGAAGATGAGAGCAGAGATTGATTGCGAGGCTAGAGTTGTGATAGCCTATGGACCTGAGGGCATGGTCTTTTCATTTCCAGTTCAGGTCAATTGGTCCTGGCGTATTAGCGGCTATGCTTCTTTGTTAGAGAGTTCTAATGTTCCAGCATTAGGATTTATGCTAGTGGTTCGTGATTTTTCTGATGCGTTTGAGAAGATTTCATGGCTTCCTCCTCGGCGGGAGATTGACTTCACTATCGATCTTGTGCCCGGTGCGACACCTATTTCCTTGTCGACATATCTTATGCCTCCATGTGAGATGGAGGAACTGAGGAGTCAGATTGATGTTTTGCTAGAGGCAGGCTTTATTCGACCGAGTGTGTCACGTTGGGGAGCGCCTGTCTTGTTTGTGAAGAAGAAAGACGGTTCCCTACGGTTGTGTATTAATTATCGCAGGCTGAATCAGGTGACAGTGAAGAATAAGTATGCCTTGCCCAGGATTGATGATCTGTTCGATCAGCTGAAGGGGGCATGTTATTTCTCGAAGATAAATTTGTAGTCTGAGTATCATCAGTTGCGCGTCAGGGATGAAGACGTGCAGAAGACTGCGTTCAGGACCAGTTTTGGTCATTATGAGTTCCTTATGATGTCTTTTGGACTCAAGAATGCTCTGGCTGTGTTCATGGATCTGATGAACAGTGTTTCGGCCATTTCTGTTCCGATTTGTCATTATCTTTATCGATGACATTTTGCTATACTCCATGAGTCGGGAAGACCACGAGGAGCACCTGAGAGCGGTACTGAATACTCTCAGGGAGAACCATTTGTTCGCGCAATATAAGAAATACAACTTCTAGAAGGAAGAAATTAAGTTCCTGGGACATGTGGTGTCTAAGGAAGGTATTGTTGTAGACCTCGCTAAGGTTGCTGCGGTTCAGGATTGGAAGCATCCTGGTTCAGTTACCAAGGTGAGGAGTTTTCTGGGTCTGACTGGTTACTATCGACGATTCATTCGAGATTTTTCCAAGATTGTCAGGCCGTTGTCACAGTTGACACGGAAGGGCTTGAAGTTTGCCTGGAATGAGAAGGCCAATGTAACTTTTCAGGAGATGAAGGACAAGTTAATGTACGCCCCTGTACTATTATTGTCAGAGCAAGGGGTTAAGTATACGATATATACTGACTCGTCTTGCATTGGTCTAGGTTGTGTCCTGATGCAGAAGGATAGGGTGATTACGTATGCCTATAAACAATTAAGGAAACACGAGGAGAATTACCCTATGCATGACCTAGAGTTGGCAGTTGGCATTTTCGTATTAAAGCTCTAGAGACGTTACCTCTACGGAGAGGAGTTCGAGCTCTTTTGCGACCACAAGAGGCTTAGATATATATTCTCACAGCGAGACTTGAATATGAGGCAGCACCGATGGATGGAGACTTTGAAAGACTTTAAGTTTGAGGTTTCCTACCATACGGGCAAGACAAACCTTGTGGTAGATGCGTTGAGCCGCAAGAAGATTATAGAATTTGTGGCTCCTCTTATGATTGCAGATTGAGATATGGTGGAGTTTGTGCGAGACTTTGAGCAGAAACTCATGGTGGAAGAGCCGTATGAAGTCGTCACACATGTTCGTGTATAGCCCCTCGTAGATGGCCGGATTATCGAGGCTCAGGCAGATGATGAGCTTCTGGTGAAGATGAAGGAGCGGGTTGGTACAGATGAGGACTCTGAGTGGACTATTAGTACGGATGGGGGCTTGCGATATCGAGGCCGCCTATGCATTCCAGACATTCCTGACTTGAGACGAGAGGTTCTCGAGTCAGCCCACAGTTCGAGGCTTGCGATGCATCCAGGTAGCATGAAGATGTATCAAAACATGAAAAGATTATACTTGTGGGACAATATGAAGGTTTACATTGCTGAGTTCATTTCCCGTTGTCCCACGTGTCAGCAGGTTAAGGAAGAGCATTGCCGACCTCCTGGATTGCTTCAACCTATGCCCATAGCTGAATGGAAGTCGGACTTCATTTCTATGGATTTTATTTCTGGACTGCCTAAGACGAGGAAGGGACATGACTCTATTTGGATAATCGTTGATAGGTTGAAGAAGTCAGCTCATTTCCTACCGATCAGAGTTATGAATTCTGCAGATGAGTTGGCTAGATTATATATCAAGGAGATTGTACGCCTGCATGGAGTTCCCTTGGAGATCGTGTCAGATTGAGACCGCGATTCACATCCATCTTCTGGACTCGTATCCAGGAAGCGATGGGTGTGAAACTGAAGTTCAGTACTGCATTCCATCCACAGACAGACGGGCATACGGAGCGTGTGAATTAGCTATTAGAAGATATGCTATGAGCTTGTGTGTTGGATTTCAAGGACAGTTGGGATGACTGTCTTCCTTATGCAGAATTCGCGTATAATAACAGCTTTCAGGCGAGTATTGGTATGGCTCCCTATGAGGCACTGTATGGTCGCCCGTGTAGAACGCCGCATTGTTGGGCAGAAGTGGACGAGAATACTCTGATTGGCCCAAAGTTAGTGTCTGGTTTAAGGTGCGGACTATATACGTTTAGGTTATGATTTTCAAGACTTTCAATGATAGATAATGATTTATTCTTACCTAGGATGCTATTACACATGCTAAACGTACTATCCGTTTTGATTTACGTATACGTATAACCTATGTTTTAAATAGAGTATTTCATGTATATGTTAGAATACCTATATACGTATGGAATTTGCTGCTATGATTGCCATGATTATTTGACGTAGATATATGGTTGTTATGTATGCGGAAACTCCTTGATGAAAGGATTCGCCCTAATATGTAATGGAGTCGACATACGTGATGTATGTTGAATAGTGTAGTCTAAGTGTTTGTATAAATGTCTGAATGAGTAAGCATTTAGTAAAGTGTGATTTTTTAAGGTTGTTGAGATATGAATCTCAATCACCTTACCCGTGTGTATGATTTCCTTCATGAACTGTTTAGCCTAAATTATTCATGTTAACTGTATGTATGATTTCCTCCATGTACTATATTTATGTTCAAGTTATATTTCGCCACATGTTCATATGAATGTAAGATATGAATCAAATGCCTGTTATTGAGCTTGTACGTGATTGAGACTATACTACAGTCCAGGTAATCGGTAACCGTCCCTAAACTGGTGGTTGAGGTTATTTTCACCGTGCAGGATAAGTCTGACGAAACCGAGTTGTGCTTGGGATGTTCGACAGTGGTTAGGCCACACGGAGTGCTTATGCATTCAATGTCGATCAACTCAACGTGCGCTTGGCCTTGTTGAGCTTATCAACTAACCCAATTGACCGATGTTTATTCACCATGTTTGGTCGCTACTGTTTGAATCTAATGCATTGAACTCACTAGTGAAAACCCTCTTAACCATGGTGTCGTGATCCCCTAAGACTCATGAGTCGGGCATGGTGGTATGGAACACTGTGGTCGAGCTGACGGCCTACGCTGGGGCGACGAGCCTCCCCGTAGTGACCAGTGAGCACCCTACTCTTGTGAGCCTATATTCGTATTGTCTCCCTACATTGATTGGTGACGAGCCCTCTATAGTGACCTCGAGTATATCCTGACACTGTATATGGGCGACGAGCCTTATTGTAATATCCAGAATATAACTAGACCTGTATTGATTGCTGACGAGCCCTTTACAGCGATCTAGAACAATACTATCGTATGAGATGTCCTAGGTCTGACGACCCTAGAATGGATCATTGTTTGGGAATTGATATAAGGGAGGTGTTTTAGCTTCCCAATCATGTTGTATGAAAAGGACTAATAAGAACTTAGTAATCATGCTCATAACATTGCACTGCATGTGCTGTTGGCGTTGATGTAGAGCACTGAGGAAGTGACTGACATGCGTGGCTGTAAGATGAAGATCGTAGAGGGAAATTGTGGTGAGGGCATGCATCATTCCCTCATATCATTCTTACATTAACAAGAGTATCTATGATATGCTTGATTGTACTGTTTTATCATTACCGCTTGATTAAATTAATAACATGTTAACCTTTGTTGTATGGTTCCACTGAGTTGATCACTCACTCCCACGTTCTGGGATGGTGCTTAAACACCTACCAGACTCTGACTTTGCTACAGGTGACGGTGATGCCTGTGAGGCGGAGCCCAAGTTCGACGAGGACGAGGAGGCTTTCTCGTTCATGCAGTTCTCAGGTGGGTTCATGTGAGCCTTGTCCTGACTGGCGGGGATTTTGGGTTATGATTGTATTGATTATACACAATTTGATACATGTATTTTGAGACAGTTTTTACTCATTGTCTAGGCAGAACACGCATACTTTGGCAATTATTTTGGTTTATATATTGATTTAAGACTTCCGCTTGCATTTTCTCACTATCCCTGAATTATGTCTGCTGATTTGGCTTAATCTACTTCATGTTTTATGCACTAATACAAACAACATACATCCATCATTAATTATGTTACATAAGTGACGTTATGGAACTCGGGAGCTGAGTTAAGCTGGACCCCCGAATTTCAGGGCGTTACACATATGGATGGGGTCCACCAATAAATGGCTTGGATGCTAACATCATGGTGGGCCACACATCTCATCATCATCATAACAAATGAAAGGAGTGAGAGAAAGAGAAAAAAAAAGAGACAACGAAGGTGATGGAGGGGCCCCCGCCACTATGGGCCCCTCTTTGATATAAAATATACATCAAGGTACGTCCCACATACATGGACCCTTATATCAAATAAACGGATGAAAGAAAAAAATCAAAGATCACCCATCAGCTTCTTCTTGCACCCTTGGCTTCCTTAACTCCTTAGCTTCGATTCCAATGGAGGAGATGAGGTTTGGATGGTTGAGATGAGAGATGAAGGGGTAGGAAAGGTGGGTCACACTTGTTGCTTGGTAGAACTTGGAGGGGCTTGGACGTGTGAAGCTCTCTTGCTTGGGAAGGTGATTTGAAAATGAAGGGGAGAGAGTTGTGAAGGGAGAGAGAGAGAGTGATGGGTGATGGAGTGATGGGTGTGTAAAAGATTTTTGACTTTTGTGGCAAATGGCGTAAGAGAAGTATGACTTGTATAAGAACTTTTTGACTTTGGGGCTTACTTGGGAAAGGGTGAAAGGTGATGTGTACTTGACATGTACTTGATATGATGGGATTGATTGATTGATTGATTGATGCAACAAGTCATAAGATTCTCTCGAAATTCGCACGCATGGCATTTTCCTCGCAACGAACCCAGACCCACATCTCCTGACCAGGGTATCGCCTCGGCGCGCAAGTCGTGGCATTGGAATCGTGGTGACGGTGTGGTCGCTAGGGTATAAGTCTCTGGTTGGGTAGACTCGGGTTGACGAAATGTGAATCAGGGTCGTGCGCAAATACCGGTTAAGGGTCGAAGGTTGCCGGAATTCGACCGAGAAGACCACAGAGTCTATGGATCGGTACAATCTAGGATACGGGGCTTACAGCTCTCCCTTCCTAATAAAAATTTTATCTTCAAAATTTACATAATCATCGCAACTAGGCATAACTCACAAGGAAGAAGAAACATACTCATCATCATATAACATCAGAGATGACATACAAAATTCAACACATGATCAATTATCAAAGAGATGGGGATAACATTCTCGAATCTCAGCCTCGCGCTCCCAAGAAGCCTCCTCTATAAAATGGTGACCCCACTGAACCTTCACCAAATGAATGACCTTGGTCCGGAGGACCTGATTCTTCCGATCAAGGATACGAACTGGCTACTCGATGAAAGAAGCGTCCTCATGAACCTTCAGCGGCTCCCAATCAATAATGGGAACTATGTCTGACCCACACTTTCTCAACATAGAGACATCGAAAATGTTGCGGATGCTAGACAACTGAGGTGGCAAGGCAAGCCGATAGGCCAAGGCGCCAACGCGCCTAGTGATCTCGAAAGGTCTTATGAATCTTAGGGCAAGCTTACGCTTCACTCCAAATCAAACTACGACCTTCATGGGCGAGACCTTGAGATACACATGGTCCCCCACATCAAACTCTAAGGGATAATGCCGACGATCAAAAAAAATCTTCTGTCAGCTCTGAACTGTGCGCATTTTCTGCCTGATAATATCAATAGCCTCTGACATCTCCTGCATGAGCTCTGGACCTAGGAGATGACGCCCTCCAACCTCGGTCTAACAACTCGGTGATCTACATGGTTTGCCATATAATGCCTCAAAAGGAGCCATACCGATAGTTGCCTAATAGCTGTTGTTGTATGCAAATTCATCCAATCACAGATGCTTATCCCAGCTACCCCCGAAATCAATCGCTCAGGCTCGAAGCATATCCTCAAGGATCTGATTGACCCTCTTGGTTTGGCCATTGTCTGCGGATAGTACGCGGTGCTGAGCTGTAAATCAGTCTCCATCGCTCTCTAGAAGCTCCCCTAAAACTGAGACGTGAACCTTGAATCTCGGTCAGAAACGATCGAGACTGGAATGCCATGCAGTCTCACAACCTCCTCGATAAATAACCTAGCAAGTCAGTCCATAAACTAAGTTGCACGCATCGCAAAAAAATGTGCCGACTTCATCAGACGATCCACAACCCAAATGGCATCAAGACCGCGGTGAGTCCTCAGCAAACCCATAATGAAATCTGTCGACACGTGCTCTCACTTCCACATCGGGACGCTCAACGGCTACAATAGACTAGGGTGTCTCTGATGATCGGCCTTGACACGCTGACATGTGTCACACTCGGCCACAAAACTGGCGATCAGCCGCTTCATCCTCGCCCAAAAATACTATCGCCTCATATCACGGTGCATCTTCGTCGAGTCAGGGTGGATAGAAAATTACGATCGATGTGCCTCGATCATAAGATCTCTACGTAACTCAGGAATATCCGGGACACATAATCGGCTTCTGAAGTGAAGTCCACCATTTGTACCTATCTGCTAATCTGTCTGACTCTCAGATGCAGCCTCAGTTATATAACTCTGCAACGACTCATCAGCCTACTGAGCCTCGATCACCCTTGCGACAAGAGAGGTTTGAATCGATAGGCTCGATAACTGCATAATGGAAGACTACAGGCCAAACTCAAAATCATACTCTGCGATATCCTTAAGCATTCGCCACTCCTGAATCATCATATCCATTAGGCCTCGTGGCTGATGGCTGAGGGCATCTGCCACCATGCTCGCCTTACCCGGGTGGTACTGAAGATCGAAATCATAGTCTTTCAGGAGATCCATCTAGCACCTCTGCTTCATGTTCAACTCAGACTGCGAGAAGAGGTACTTCAAGCTCTTGTGATCGGAGAAGAGCTCAAATCTGACCCCATAGAGATAATGCCTCCACACTTTCAGTGCGAAGACAATTACGACCAGCTCTAAATCATGCGTGGGGTAATTCAGCTTATGAACCTTGATCTGACGAGACGCAAAGGCCACTGGTCTCCCGTGCTACATCAGGACAACACCCAAACTAAAATGCGAGTCATCGGTGAATACAATAAATTTGTCACTCCCAGAGGGAAGAGTGAAGAAAGGAGCGGACGTCAAACGGTCCTTCAACTCTATAAATGCTCACTTGCAGGCATCACTCCAAATAAACTCTGTGCCCTTCCGAGTCAACCTTATTAGCAGGGCTGCAATACGAGAGAAGCCTCAATGAAACATCGGTAGTAGCCCGCCAAACCAAGGAAACCGCGGATCTCGGATGCGTTCGTGGGATGACCCCATTGACGCACTGCCTCGACCTTCGAGGGGTCTACTACGACGCCCTCCCTTGTCACCACGTGACAGAGGAACTTCACCTGCTCCTGCCAGAACTCATACTTCTCCAGCTTCGCATACAGCTGGTGTGCGCGGAGGGTCTGCAAAGTAATCTCCAGGACTGCTCGTGCTCCTCAGGGGTCCTCGAATAGATCAGAATATCATCGATGAAGACTACAACAAACTGATCTAGATATGGGCAGAAGACCTCGTTCATCAGCTGCATGAAGACCGCAGGTACATTGGTCAGTCCAAAGGACATGACCTGGAGCTCAAAATGACTGTAACGCGTCCTGAATGCTGTCTTCGGAATGTCCTCCTCTCAGACCTGAATCTGATGATAACCGGAACGCGGGTCGATCTTCGAAAAGAACTGTGCACCCTGCAGTTGATCAAACAAATCATCAATCCTCGGGAGCGAGTACCTGTTCTTGATCGTGACTTTATTGAGCTCGCGATAATCTATGCAGAGCCTCAATGAGCCATTCTTCTTCTTCACGAAGAGTACCAGTGCCCCCCACGGCAAACTGCTTGGACGGATAAAGCCCAACTCGTGCAACTCATCTAACTGCTTCTGCAGTTCCCTCAACTTCAACAGTGTCATACGATACGGGGCCTTCGAAATAGGTATGGTACCGGGCACGAGATCAATCTGAAACTCGGTGAGTCGATGATGCGGTAATCCTGAAATCTCCTAAAATACATCGAAAAAATCACAAACCACGGGCAACTGGTTGATGCTCACTGTTATGGGCTCCTCTATGACACACGACATCAAACAAGACAACGGGTCTCCTCTGAGCTCTACAATGAACTGAAAGTATGGCATGCCGGGTATATAGAATGTGACTGTCCTCGCGGAGCAGTCCAATATGGCATAGTACTCAGCAAGTCAATCCATGCTTAGGATAACGTCAAAATCTGACATCTGCAGTACGTTTAAGTCGGTGGGCAAGAAAATCTCTCCTACTAACACGGGGTAAGATGGACAGAAGTGGCCTAATACTGTAGTCTTCCCCAAGGGCATCGATACGGTCAACCCCTCTCGAGCAGACTCTGTCGGCAATCCAGTCGAACGACAGAATTCCTCAGACATAAATGAGTGCGAAGCACTGAAATTAAATAAAACCCAAGCGATGTATGCAAAGACTAGAAGTATACCCTTAATGACTCTTCCAGATGACTGCGGATCCTACTGAGCCGCATAGAACCTATCTTGAGCCGGTTGGGGAGGTGTCGGTCTCGTCTGAGCGTGCTGCTGCTGCTGCTACTGGGGTCGCTGAGGCGGTCGAAACTGTTGCCTCTACTACTGCGGCCTCGGAGGCTATTGTTGATGCTGCTGTTGGGTGGCCCCGGTGGTGGGGGCTGCTTTCACTGCTGCTATGGGGGTCTCTGCTGCTGCGGTGGTGGAGGCTGTTGTGGACCTCTCTGCTGCTGCTGCGGCTGGGGGGGGGGGGACACTCCCAAATATGGTGTCTCGTCAAACCACACCTAAAACAAGTGCCGGTGAACTATCTCGGAGGTGGTGCTGGAGGTGCTGTTGGTGCTCGGAAGGCTGGGCGACCTATGCGCCTCTGCTGCTTCGGTCGACGCTGCTAGGAGTCATTGGAAGGAACCTGCCTCTTCCAATATCTCCTTTAACCGTGATCAGACTGAGAATCGGCCCACTCAGCCTAAAAAATTTGGGCCTTCTGTACTACTTCCTCAAAAGTTAGGAGCTCATGCCCAATAACACGGCCTCAAATACCGTAACGCAAGTCATCCTCGAATCGGCAGGCTCTCCGCTCCTCGTCATCAACCAGATATGGTGTAAATTTGGACAACGCTACAAAGCGAGCCGCATACTGAGTCACTGTCATATCACCCTGTACCAAGGCCTTAAACTCCAACGCTCGTTGTTGTCGAATGTGATCAGGAAAATAATGTCGGTCAAACCGATCCATAAAATCCTCCTAGGTCTACACAAAGTCAGCGCCTGCTGCTCGGGAGACTGATGTCCACCAATGCTTAGCCTCACCATGGAGAAGAAATACAGCTAATCAGACTTACCACTTGGTCGTACATCCCATCGTATCGAATATCTTCTCCACATCGGCGTGCCATCTCTTAGCTACTATCGAGTCTAGCTCACCCTGAAAACATGGGGGATCGAGCCATCAAAACTCATGAAGAAGGGCGATCGCGCGCTTCTACTCTGCTTGGGCCGACGAAACGACTGGGTTCCTACTCTATCCCTGAAGTGCATCCGTCACAGCCTGTAACATCTGCTATAACTGGGAGGCACTCATGGATATGATCAGGTCCGCACAGGTCTCTGGTAGAGGAACAGCATCCTCAGGATGGGCGGTAGGAACCTCTGGTGTTGGAGTGGGCATCGTAGGTGGTACGGTGGGAGCTACAGGTGGTGAAGCGGGAGTCTCAGGAGGTGGTGTGGGAGTCGATTGGGTCACTCTCCTAGGCATCTTATCCTACAGAAAAGAGCGAAAGTGCCTATCAACTTCAAAACTCTCAAAGGCACGCACGTTAAGGGTCTGTGATGGAAGATCGCTAAGTTATCTGAACTTCGGGACTCAGTCATTCTAAACTTATAGCAAACATGTAATGTTATTCTCGATTATTCCCAAGTTATGCTCTGATACCAACTTCTGTCACAGTCCAAACTTAGAAACTGGGCTCACAGAATTTTCGATTGTCGAATCTTGCGCTGACAGCCTCCTTAAAACCCCATTCTCGGCTCCCAACGCTCATTCGCCAAGTTCCAATCCTAACATGCTACGAGGAGGATTTTCAACATCGGTTTGATTCATAATAAATATAACCAAAAGCATAACCCACAAACAACATCCAAAAACTCCATTACATTTTCACTATGATCAAAAACTTTATAAGTACAATAAGCATAAAGGAAAATACAATGATAATGGGTAAAAACTCCAAGATGATCTGATATGCACTCCTACCTCAGCGCTGCTGCGATCCAGCATCACCTGCACGCAACTGTCGTACATATGTTTATAGAAAGCTTAGAGGGTGGTAAAAGTGTGTGCACAAGGTAGTAATATGATCATGCAATATCAAAGTAATGTGAAATATACTGATGGATCCATGAATACCATTAGTCGTACCAAGGCTATGCGATGCAAGAAATGAATGATATCGGCCATACCAAGGTCATGTGATGTGAGATGTAACTCAAGCATACGAATCCTCATCTAAGTCCACATATCAATACAGCTCAAATCTAGAATATCACCAGGGTCTAGTACACTTTAAACCTGATCGCAGTCCAATTGCGCGCAATAAGGTAAGTGAAAGAGACATCACTATCCGCCTACTAATATCGAGCTCGGCTCGTCGATAGCGGACCCATTCCTTGAATTGATCAGACTGAGCCTAGCTTTTCCCCCTCCTCTCGAGCGGGTAAGGCTGCACCCCCTTCTAATCGACCCCGACACAGTGAAAAGAGTAGACTTCTGGTAATCGACACTCAGCGCTCGTGCACCCACTCGGTCTAGACGTTGGAGCAACCTCTTAGTACTACAAGGGTTTAGGGACTTTCATCCAGGGATATCTATAGCACCCCATGTAGAATAAATTTTTAGTATCCAATCCTGCCAACCATGATACGCCTGTGGAGGCTACGACCCTGATGTCGCTAGGGCGTACAGTAACCATATCACATAATGCGAATGCATGAATCACACTATCTAGTCATACAGTAATCTTGAGCATATCGTGCACTTATGTGGGGTAACAACGCCTGTTCGGGAGCCCCTAAACAATCTGCTCGAAGGCATATGCTATGATCAAACATTCCTCATATCAAGCATATATATGATGCGTATGAGCATGAGTCATAGAATTATACTAAGCATGTTATAAGATAATAAACTATCCTTACAATACAGATGGGCCTAAACAACCTACACAAGATAAGTACGACTTATCAATGGGCCCTAGGGAGAGTCGTAATATAGACATTTCACCAACATTATACTTGCAATGTGGACATCAAACCAACATTGCTCCCAAGGCATAGCCCATCGTAAACATCATTACATAATCCATATTGGGATCACACATTGCAATGGACCTTAGGTACATCCCATTGGGCCTTAAATACATCAAATGGGTCATATCATATGGGCCTTATATTCATCTAGTGGGCCACATCAATGGGACGCACCAATGGGCCTTATGTACATTGCAATGAGCCATAACCCGTTGGGTGTTGAATACATCAAATGAGTCTAATCACATAGGTCTTATGTGTATCAAATGGGCCACACCCATTGGGCTCCATATGTACATCAAATGGGCCTCAACCCATAAGCCCTAATACATCTCAATGGGCCTTAACTCATGGGCCCCTAATACATCAAATGGGCATCAATCCATGTGCCTTACCTATAACAAGGTGGGCCGAATACATATACCAATGTGGGGTCTCAATGGACGACCATAAATAACTCAAAATGGGCCCCATACCTATACCAAAGTGGGGTCCATTTGATCTATAGATCCGACTCATTTATTGGCTCATGTGGTAAAATGATCTTTCAAAATGGTGGGATGTATGGATACAACACACACATCATGGTGGGTCCCTCAGACCCTGCCGATGCTAACGACAGTGGGACCCATTATCATGCAAAAAGGGTGGACGGCATGCATAAGCGCATACCCCAAAGTGGGCTTCACCGTCCGTGGACGGTGGGGAATAAAACATATACATCACTATGGGCTCCACGTGGGGCCCACCATAATGTTTATCTTCAATCCAACCCGTTAACAAGGTCACACGGACCCTGACTAGGTAGGAAAACAAATTATATAATTATCCAACACTTCTATTGACCCAAAATTGGTTTCAAGGGCAGCCACTCAATCCCACTGTTTCCCATGATGTGGGCCATCTGAGACTCAGATGAGCCTGATCTTTTGAGGGAGCCCACCTCAGGAGGTGTCCCACCATATGAACGGTGTGGATAGCAAACATACATCATGGTGGGGCCCACGGCTGGGACCATGGGTCCGTGCCTAACGGTCGCCCGTCCTTCAGCACAGCAGGCCTATGTGCGCTGACAGCAGTAGCGCCTGCTGCATGCGTTTTCCCCTTTTTTTTAATCCAGAGGTATTTCACTAGTGGGGCCCGTGTCTTGAGAATTCATTCGGTCCATTGGATTCTAGGACTCAAAACACATCAAATAAGACCAATATCTAGCGTGTTTAGCATGTAGAAACAACAAGGTGGATCCTAGTAGCTTTGAGCGGTGGAAAAATATAGTTTTTTGTGGTATGGCCCGCTTGATTATCGGTCTGGCCTCATTTCTCGTTTTAACACCTAAAATGAGCAGAGGAATAGGATGGACGACATGGATGGGTCCCATGGATCACACCGTCAGTTACACACCTATGTTGGGACACACACTCCATGATAGCCACCACCATAGGGATCGATACCAAGACCTGGAGTGTTGAAAGGAGGCATCTTTCACTCGGTCTACCACCAAGCTATGGAGCTGGGTGGGCCCAGCGTTAAAATGAGGTATCTTCACTCAGCCTTCCACCTGAGCTATGGAGCTGGGTGTAGGGCCCCACCTGCACGCATGGGTGGGCCACATCCTAGATGAGGATGGACAGTTGGTATGTCATGTAAACATCATGGTATGTCCCATATGGATGGGGTCCACCGATAGATGGCTTGGATGCTAACATCATGGTGGGCCACACATCTCATCATCATCATAACAAATGAAAGGAGTGAGAGAAAGAGAGAAAAAAAGAGACAACGGAGGTGATGGAGGGGCCCCCGCCACTATGGGCCCCTCTTTGATATAAAATATACATCAAGGTGGGTCCCACATTCATGGACCCTTAAATCAAATAATTAGATGAAAGATAAAAATCAAAGATCACCGACTGGCTTCTTCTTGCACCTTTGGCTTCCTTAGCTCCTTAGCTTCGATTCTAATGGAGGATATGAGGTTTGGATGGTTGAGATGAGAGATGAAGGGGTAGGAAAGGTGGGCCACACTTGTTGCTTGGGAGCACTTGGAGGGGCTTGGATGTGTGAAGCTCTCTTGCTTGGGAAGGTGATTTGAAAATGAAGGCGAGAGAGTTGTAAAGGGAGAGAGAGAGAGAGTGATGGGTGATGGAGTGCTGGATGTGGTGAGTGATGGGTGTGTAAGAGTTTTTTTACTTTTGTGGCAAATGGTGTAAGAGAAGTATGGCTTGTGTAAGAACTTTTTGACTTTGGGGCTTGCTTGGGAAAGGGTGAAAGGTGATGTGTACTTGACATATACTTGATATGATGGGATTGATTGATTGATGCGACAAGTCATAGAGATTCTCTCGAAATTTACACGTACGTCATTTTGCTCGCACTGAACACGGACCCACATCTATTGACCAGGGTATCGCCTCGGCGCGCAAGTCGCATCATCGGAATCATGGTGATGGCGCGGTCGCTAGGGTACAAGTCTCGGGTTAGGTCGACTCAGGTTGACGGTGTGTGAATCAGGGTCACGTACAAATACCGGTTAAGGGTCGAAGGTTGCTAGAATTCGACCGATAAGACCGCGAAAGTCTATGGATCGGTACGGTCTAGGATATGGGGTTTACACGCGGTCACTACGGGTAGGCTCGTCACCCCAGCATAGGCCGACAACATGAACACAGTGTCTCATACCACCATGCTTGGCTCACGAGTCTTAACGATCATGGTACCATGGTTAGCTTAGTTGTCGAAAAACTATCCGGGAGCTCTACATCTATATTAGGGTTATTATTTCTTACCCAAAATTATAGCCGAAAGAGGTTTGACAGCGCAAAGGGGTGGTGATTTGGAGTGTAGATTCATGGGGGAAGATTTTTTACAGCGATCTCCCAAAGTTCCCCTTCTATCTTTTCTCTTTTCTCCTCTCTCCTTCTAAGGTTTGTGAAATTTGTATATGGGAGAGAGAGAGAGGGTGAAATGAGGGCTATTTATAGCCTCAGATGTGTTACAAATGGCCCCAGGGTCACCTTATACATTGTTTATACCTTATGGGTGGCGGTTTCTAACGAACAGGGCTCATAGGGAGGCCCACAACTCATCTACGTCATAGGGTACACTCCAGGATAATGGATCTATGGTAGGACACGATTTCGATGCAATTGGATAAGCCGATCGACCATGAAGAATCTGTGTCAGATCAATGGTCATATGTGTCCAATCGAGGCCACGATTATACAAATAGGTGCAGGGAAATTTCCTTTCCCAATGGGTGAAGTTTGGTCACAAACTAACGGTCTGAATTCTTCAACTTTACGTGAGAGAGAATAGCCCAATTCACTTAAGTTTTAGTTCATTTTCTAAGGATATTCACATTTCTCACACTCTTAACTCATGGCTCAAGTTGGGCGTTTCTAGACACCATCTGGGCTTAATTCCCGTAATGGTTGTTAAGCCCAGCAGGACAGACATCTCCTATAGTTTCGCGGTCATCAGACCCCCGACGTGTGGTCTAGGTCCATTATAGATTTTCAATGTACTCCCGAGAGTGATAGGCCCTTGGGATTTCTCCTCGGTCTTCAGGTGGCATTGAGCTAGTGGTACTGTTGATTCTAGGCCTTCCCATTTGTAAAAATGGTGGCCCAAGTTTAATCCATAGATTACTTAGCATTTAACTAAATCCTATCTAAATTATACAACCAGGTGTGGTCCATGGGTTGTTAAAGTACATCTAAAAAGTGGCAGAAAAATTCACACAGCAATAGACATGCTTGGTAGTCTAATGTCAATAGAGTGTCTCAACTGATGTTCAATATCCGCGAGGATGACTATGTGTGAGCAAGTCCACTACTTGCTCAGTTGTTTGCTGAAGGATGTCGACTTTCTCTTCAATTGCAGTGACATGCCTTTCACAATTGTTCAGTCGCTCCTCCATTCCAGCCATCCCATTTAGAAGGTGGCGTTCTAAGTGATGGGTCTGGCGGTTTGTGATTGACTTTAAGCTGACCATCGGCGTGCGATTGGATCCTCCATGTGTAGGCCAAATTGATGATTGAGCAAATTGGACGGCCTACGGTATGAGAAGATTGCCTAGGAAGAGACAAAGATGGACACAATTGTTGAGCTTCCTGAGTTGCACTACTGTCAAACCATGCTTCAGGATATACGCCTCAGATGTGGTAGGGAGCCCCACATGATGTGCGAGTTTGCATATGAGCACCAGAAAGAACAACATCTCCTTATGATTCCCTTGGAGTACACGAATGACTTGCTTGAGGAGAAGAGTCAGCAGGCACACTTGAGTTTCTTAGTAAACATCATAAAGCACATTTACTACAAATAGGGGGAGATGAGTACCTCTGATATTGCAGGGATATACATTAGACCCAAAAATGTTATGAAGAATCCTGAAGGTGGGTCCAAGATAGTTGATATGCAGCAGGTTTTCATCATTCTGCGGAACTGTAGTACCTTAACATAATGCACGAGTTATTTTGTCCCACACACCTAGACCATTGAGATTCCTGTTGGTTACTGGGATTCTAGTGACATGAAGATCTAGAAGGTGTGTCAAAATGATTGGAGTGATAAGCTTAGAGTAATGTGCGAGTTCAAGCTGAATGCTAGGGGAATTATCACTAATGACACGACAGCGATTGATGAATTCTTGGATCACACCTAATTGATATGATCCTCCAAGATTTAAAATATTCTACCAACCTATTACTTCCAAAAGTAGATCCACTTCAAAAGGTTCTAAGGTACTATTTAGCACTAGACGTTCAAAAATGAGAGATGGATGTGTTTCCATAGGTCGACGTCTTCTGGATTCTGATTGGATGTTCTTTGATTGCAGAGAGTGAAGAGAGGACTTACCTTTCCCTTTGATCATGTTTTGTAGATGAGAGAAGCTGAGAGGAAGTACTCAGAGAAGGAATGAATTTGAGTTCGAATGTCGTCTTCTCTTAACATAGTCGATTCGTCAATTTCATCGATGGACTATCTTAATGGAATAGATGTTCAAATCACGATGGTATCGAAAACTGCCTAGATATCATTGGAACTGTGAAAATCTTTAACATTTATGTTCAACAGTAGGTCAACCACGAGTATTTCATACTTAAGATTTACTTGTGTGGGTCATTGTACCTGAGATATTATCAATGAGTACATATGCCAATTAATTTTTAAAGATCACAGAATCTATTTGTATCAAGTGGCTTTGTAAGGATATCGGCTAGCTGTTTTTAAGTAGTTACATAATCCAATACATTGATCTTTTCCTCAACTAGTTCTCGGATGAAATGATAATAAATGTCAATATGGTTGGTCCGAGAGTGCTGAATTGGATTTTTTAAGATGTTTATAGCACCTGTATTGTCACAGAAAAGACTCATTGTAGGTTGTCCAACTCCATAGTCTGATAGCATCTGTTTCATCCAAAGGAGTTGTGCACAACAGCTACCCGCAACTATATATTCGGCCTCCGTAGTGGATAATGAGATTGAATTTTGTTTCTTGCTTTGCCAGGAGACTAAACAGTTTTCAATATAAAAAGATCCTCCACTCGTTGATTTTCGATCATCCAAATTTTCAGCCCAAAATGCATCAGAATAACCAGCAATGAGGATACCATAGTCCAAAGGTGGTAGTTCCTGCTACATATTTGATAATCCTTTTAACTGCTGTCAGGTGAAATTCTTTAGGATCTTCCTGACACCGAGCACACACTCCTACACTAAAGGATATATCTGGATGACTAGCAGTGAGGTATAGTAGGCTTCCGATCATACTTCGATAGAGATGTTGGTCCACACTTTTGCTGTTAGTATCTTTGGAAAATTTAAGTGTGGTACTCATAGGCGTGTGATAAGTGTGACCAGACTCAAGCCCAAATCTTTGCACCAAGTCTTTTGCGTACTTGGTCTGATTTATGAAAATTCCATCATTTAGTTGCTTAACTTGTAATCCTAAGAAGAAGTTCAATTCGACGACTATGCTCATTTCAAATTCTGATCTCATGAGGTAGGCAAATTTGTATGCCTCATCTCCACATGTTGACTCAAACACTATATCATTCACATAAATTTGTGCAATAAGCAATGAGTTCTTTGTTCTTTGGGTGAACGGTTCTTTTCTACACTTCCTCTACAAAATTCATGATCCATGAGGAATTTTGTTAATCGTTCATACCATGCACGTGGTGCTTGTTTGAGACCATACAGAGCTTTGTCCAAACGATAAACATGATGAGGATACTTAGGATCTGAAAATCCTTTTGGTTATTCTACATAGACTTCTTCAATAAGATCCCCATTAAGAAAAGCACTCTTAACATCCATTTGAAACAGTTTCAATTTTAGTGTGCATGCAATGGATATAAGAATTCTAATAGACTCAAGATGAGAGACAGGGGCAAATGTCTCATCAAAATCAATTCCTTCTATCTGTGAGTATCCCTGAGCAACTAGTCTTGCTTTGTTTCTAATCACATTCCCTGACTCATCGGATTTATTCTTGAAGACCCATTTTGTTCCAATGACATTAGTATCAGTTGGTCTAGGAACCAATTTCCACTCCTCATTTCTCTGGAATTATTGAAGTTCTTCTTTCATAACATTTATCCAGTATTCATCTTGAAGAGCTTCTACAATATTCTTGGGTTCAATCTATGAGGTAAAGTAGAAATGACTATAAATACTGTCTATCTGCCTTCTAGTTCTTACACCGTCATTAGGATCTCTAATAATTTGCTCTCGAGGGTGATGTTTAATGATGGGTATGTCAGATGACTGTTGGGGTTCATTTTGAGATGGACATTTGTTATTTGATTTATCTAGTATGCATGAATCTACATCATCTTCTAGTTCATTCACAGGGGTATCTTCATCATGAGAATGATCATCAATTACCACATTGACAGACACTTGAATAGTGAGGGTTCTTAAGTTGTATACTCTATAAGCATGACTATTCATGGCATACCCTAGAAAAATACCTTCATCACTTTTAAACTCAAATTTCCCTAGGTGATCTCTGTCTCTCAAATTATAACACATACTACAAAGACCCGAAAGTATTTTACACTAGGTAGCTTCCCATACCATAGTTCGTATGGAGTTTTGTTCAGACCTGCTCTAAGATATACTCTATTTATGATGAATTCCTTTTTCATTGTAGTAATTTTCAAATCTTTCATTTTCGAATTTCCCATCATGATCACTTTTGATGCGATTGATGCCATATCCTTTTTCATTTTGAATTCATTTTGCCAAGATTACAAAATCTTCAAAGGCATCCGATTTCTCTTGAAGAAATGCGACCCAAGTAAATTTGGTATAGTCATCTACTATCACCAAGAAGTATCTTTTCTTGCCATAACTTTCCACTTCGGTTGGAACAACTAGATCCATATGTAGCAGATCTAAAGGTTCTGTTGTTGCTATGGTGGTTATCTTTTTGTGTCCAACGTTTATCTGTTTTCCTTTTAGACATTCTCCACACACAATTTTTTCTTCTTTTCTAATCTTAGGAAGACCTCTAACCAAATTTTTTGAGCTAAGCTTAGCTAAATTCCGGTTATGAACATGTCTCAACCTTTGATGCCATAATTTGATTCATTCTTTATAGCCATATTACACTTTGTGGATAGCCCATTCTCATTTGTACTTTCAATGACATAATAGTTATCACTAGTACGTAAACCTTTTATGAAAGATTTTCCTGAATGATCTAAAATTCGACACACATCTTTTAAGAACATGATCAGATGTTCCTTGTCACAAATTTGGGAGATACTAAGGAGATTATGTTTCAGACCTTCTACACAAAGAACATGTTTGATTTTTGAAAGGCCTGGTACAGCTATTGTTCCTTGTCCCACAATTTTGACAGAGCTATCTCCAAATGTGATCGATCCTCTATCAAAGCCTTAGTATTCACAAAAGTGAGTTTGATCACCAGTTATGTATCTGAAGCATCCATTATCAAGGTACCATTTTGAACTATTTCCTGCTTTCAGAGCAATATGGATTACAAGGCAATTGTTTTGATTTATCGCATCCTCTGGGACCTTCTTGATCACGATTCCAACTTTAGACAAGATCACTCTCTAGGTGGTGAAGCCCTTAAAGAGAGACCCACTCTGATACCAATTGAAATAGCAGTAAAGACCGCTTTAGTTAAAGTAGGAATATGTCAATATGTCCTAGAGGGAGTGAATAGGACATTTTAAAGTTTTCACAATTTATTTAAAATCCTATATCACTAATCCTATCAATATGCATTTATCAGGATTACTCAAATGTAAACTATACTGGTTTTCAAGCTTGATAGAGGATCCAATCATAAACTATTCAAGAGATAACAATATATAACCTAGTTTATGATGGATATGACTGTGAAGGTGTGTGAGGTGTGATCTCAGATATACAGATATGAAAAGTATTGAAGTAAATCACACACACAGAAGAATAACAATCGCAAACACAATCATTTTTATAGTAGTTCGACTACTTGTCTACTCCACTCTTGGTAGACGCACTCAACCCTTTGAGTGTGCCAGATTTCACTAAGGAGGTTTCACAACGATTCACCTCAAACCTAAGTTTTTAAATCAGGTTGACCTTCAACCTTTACAACCTACACTGAGGCTGAATGTTTATGCTCTCATGAGTAAGGGTCAACATATCGCACCCACTTTTAAGCACACTGGCCAAGGATCTTCCATAAGACTCTACCAGAGGTTTTTCGCGGTTTACCTCTAACCGAGGTTTCACCTCAAACTTAAGGTTTTGACTGGTTCACCTTCAACCAGATGTTTATGCTCTCCACAGAGCAAGGGTCCACACAACGCACCCACCACGTACACTCTCGCAGGAGGCCTCCTTGAGGACTTGTAAGGGTGAAAAACACTTTAGACTCAATCCTAGAAAGGAAAGCTCAAAAGGTCCTCTGGACTCTAGATACTTACAGATAAGTGAATGAGTCCCATTTAGCACATTAACGAAGATCTCCTCCATATTGATAAAGAATCTTCTACTCTCTTAATCCGCAACACAAATGATGTACCAATATAATGCGATGGGCTGGGTCAAGGTTATGATGGAATCCTACTCTCTAAATGTTTTTCTATTAGGAAGATATAGCGATTCTAATCATCTATGCATTCAAGGCATCCCAGCTTAATGATTTTTCATTAACGTCGTAGCTAGAGGATCCTTGAATGCGGAAGTTCATTCCCCAATCCACTCTATTGAATATCATTCATGAGGGTGGATTGGAGGATGAACTCCCTTAAGAGAAAGGGCTTTGGGTAAATGATCTAAGGTTAAACACTCAAAAGAACTCTCTTCTTTCTCTATCAGCAACAAAAGCCAAGCTCCTTTTATATAGGTAAAAAGTTTCAACGGATATAAAACAATCACATTTATGACAGAGTTCGATATCATTGAGCAGGTTTAATATCATCGAGCGAATACTTTCGATTGTATCGATGGTCCATTCAATGATACAAACTCAATGTCATACGCTTTTGAAAATCTTTTGTCAACTGGTCTAGGGAATCGAGAAACTTGTCGATGTCATCGGATTTCAAACTCTGATATTATCAATGATGTAAGTGCTATGATTTCATATCCCTTTAGTTGTCAAATTTTGTGGTGTAAAAACCTATATCTATGTCTTGTATATCTTGTGTTTCATGTTTGAGACTATTCATTGCAATCAAGACATCTCATTTCAAGACACGAACTTAAATGAAGAAGTTTTCAAGTTATGGATGAAGAATTCAAGTATTGAAGTCTTTAAGTTTTGCATGTTCAAGATTCAATCAAGTTCAAGTATATTAGAAGATTTTTTTCAAGTCAAGATCAAGCTTAAGAAGGCCTACTACAAGATTTGTATATTCTCAAGCTTCTCTTAAGGGTCATCTGAGTGTACAGACTTTCAATGTCCATCTCACTTTTAAGGTTTGTTTGACCTTAGATTGACCTTAGGATGGGCTTTACAGTGGGTCATTCTCGATACATAATTCATATATTTCTATATGCTTGTTTGGAGTGTTCTAAGACCAGTCCTAGGGACGTCAAGACCAGTCCTAGCTCTGCTACGACCAGTCTTAAGTTTTTCAGGACCAGTCTTAGGTTGTTGAAGATTTTCAGATCTTTCTAACTATCCTACAACCAGTCCTAGACATCCTAAGACCAGTCCTGTGAGTTCTACGACTCATCCTTCGACCGGTCGTAGCCCTACGATTCAAACTCCAGCAACCAAATTAAGGGTCCTACGACCGGTCGTAGGTGTCCCACGACCAGTCGTAGGTGGCCCACGACCGGTCGTAGACCACTCAGGACCGGTCGTGGAACCGCAAAATCTTATCCCGCGGAAATATTTGAAAATCTTTGATGCTACGACCAGTCCTAGGATCTTAAGACCAGTCGTAGACGGGAGTTTTTAGGCTATAAATAGAGCACGAACTTTAGAGTTTTAGTAATTCAATTCAATTCTATTCAAGCAATCTTTAGGCTATTCTCTGAGATAAGTTTGTGTTTGTTTTAAGATACTTTGTGCTTATTTAATATTCCTTTTGCTAGCTTGTTTATTATTTGATTTTGATTTACATTCCAATCTTATTAGAAAAGGAGAATTTCTGATATTCCTTCTTCTTGGATTCAAAATCAAATTGAACTAGCCCTTTTGATTTAAAATCAATTAGACTTAGAACCATTCTTAAAGTGAGTACTGGACTTTGAAGGTGGAATCGAACTTCTACTCTGATTGGTTCTATTGGGCTTCTTCAAAAGGAGATTTAGGTATTTTACATTTTTGTAATTTACTTTCTTTGGTTTTGTTTGAGATTTGACAAAAAAATCTCATTGTATTAGTTATCTGAGGAGAGCCAGAAAACTCAGATTGTAGGATTTTTGGATTGTGTAAGCCCGAGATCAAAGACAAAATTGTGAAGGTTTTAGGTGAACCTGTGAAACCTATTTTGATAGTGCATGCTAATATCCCCTGTGTGAGGATATTAGGAGTGGAGTAGCATTCTGTGTGGCTATTGGATAACAGTTGGTGTACACCCAGGCGAACCACTATATATCATTGTGTTGTGGATGTGCATTATTCTTTCATTCTTTTATTCATTCAGTTCTATGGTTTGTATTCATGGATGAATGTTGTAATATTTTTATTCCAAGCAAGTGTGGAGAATGTTGTAATAACTTAAGATTTATTTCTGCAAGTTATTTTAATTTCCTTGCTTTTTATTCCTCATTGGTTTGTGATACAAAGGACGTTCTAAAAATAAGGTTGTCCTACCTTAAACCTTTGGTTTTTGGTGTAAGGTTGTCCATAGAACTGATAAAGTATCATTCTCTTTATTTTAGGCTATTGAGATTACTTTAAATTCAGCATTGTGCTTTATTTCTTTTATTATTCCGCTGTTATTAGTTTTATTTTGCATTTCCCTATTCACCCCCCTCTAGGGCATATAGCTAGGCCCTTTCAAGTGGTATTAGAGCCTAATAGCTCGTGCTTATTTTTTATTTATTGGATTTATTTCCTGAGCTAACGATTTAAGCTATATTAAGATGTCAAATTTTGATAGCCTATCAGTCACTAGGCCACCACCCTTTAATGGCACAAACTATGCTTATAGGAAAGCCAGGATGTGGATCTTCCTTAAATCCTTGGATGAAAGTGTGTGGCTAGCCACAGTGAATGAATGGAACCCTCCTATCACTGAAGTAACTAATAGTGATGGTTCAAAATTAATGAAAGTAATGACTTATTCTCTTTGGACCACACTTCAGAAAAATGAAAGTAGTGCCAATGCAAAAGCACTAAATGCAATTACTTGTGCATTACCACCAGATGAATTTAAAAGAATCATCTCTTGTGAAAATGAAAAACAATCATGGGATGTATTAGAAATGACACACGAGGGTACATCTATTGTCAAGAAATCTAAAGTCCAACTCCTCACAACTAAATTTGAAGAAATTCATATGGAGGAGAATGAGATGTTTATGGACTTCTATACTAGATTGAATGACATTGTGAACTCTATGTGGGGTCTTGGTGAAAGATCCCAGAAGTAAAGTGTGCGCAAAGATACTACGCTCACTTCCTAAACGATTCAATTCTAAAGTGAGCGCGATTCAGGAACTTCGTGATACGGATACCATGAGGGTTGAGGAACTAGTTGGTTCACTTCAAACCTATGAGTTATCCTTTAAGGCTCCTAAAGGAAAATCAATTGCTCTTAAATCATCTAAAAATGTTTCACAAGAGAGCACTTCAGATTCAGAAAATTCCGAAGATGAAATAGCACTTTTAGCAAAAAAGTTGTACAAAATTTTCAAAAACAAGAAAAAATTTGATTTTCAAAAGTCAAATGATAAGAGATGATCTAAACCTAGAACTCGAAAATCCTTGAAAGGTAGTCAATGTTATAACTATCAAGAGTATGGGCACTTAGCTAACAAATGTCCTAAAAAGGACAAATCAAAAAGGAAAAGCATGATGGCTACTTGGGATGAATCGTCTGATTTTGAATCCTCTTCTAAATCAGAAGATTCTGAAACCGAGTCGGGCAAAGATGTTAAAGCCCTTATAACTCTAGCCAAGATCACCTTTTCAGATAATGATGATATATCTAGTGAAGAAAATCTGAATAGTGATTGCGATAATGAAGATGACCTTCAGGACGCTTATAATGCCCTGTATAAGGAGAGTAGTAAAATTACTGTCAAGCTTAAATTACAAAAAGAAAAAATTTCTAAGATTAAGGAAGATTATGAGTCTCTTGTGTTAGAAAAGTCTCATATTTCTGATTCTTTTGAAAAAACCAAAAGTGATTTAGATTTTAAAACCTCCAAAATTGAATATTTGAGATCCGAAAATGAGAAACTCAAAAATGAGGTAGCTTCCCTTCAGAGTTTGAAAGACACATGGAGATATGCCCATGGTGATCCTAAATTGGAAAAATTATTGTCCAGATCAAGAAAATGTGGCGATCGATCCGGGTTGGGCTATGATAAGAATACATCTCCTAAACAAAAGAACATTGCTCCTAAATTTGTAAAAGGAGAGTCTTCAATCTCAAAAGAAAAGAATACTTATCAAGGTTTTTCCAAAAATTCGAAGACTTTTCAAAAACCTAAAAGGAGCCATGTCAACTTTAATTTTCAAAACCGAAATCCATTGTCTGAAAAAATAATCGATCTACTCAAGGAGCTATTAAAGTCTAACTCTATAGATCTCTCCTATAACAATAAACAGAAAAAGTCCATCTATACTCCTAAACCCAAAACAGTTCTGAAATGGGTTCCTAAAGTTGCCAGCTTGGTTGTCCACACTGCTTTCAAAGCTACAAGTCATTCAAAGTGGATCTAGATAGTGGTTAATCGAGGCATATGACAGGTGACAAAGCTTTATTCACCGATCTAAAAGATATGACTGACGGGTCAATCACATTTGGTGATGGAAGCAATTACAAGATCATTGGACAAGGTACGGTTCAGCTTTATAACCTTCCCTTATTTAAGAATATTTTATATGTTGAGGGCTTAAAACACAACCTATTAAGCATTTCTCAGATATGCGATAACAACCATAGTGTGAAGTTTTCTAATCAAGGTTATGAGACACTTGATAAAAGGGGTTCTGTTATATTAACTGGTCGCAGAACTTCTGAAAACTGCTACATCGTTAGTGATGCAAGCTCGTCTACTCAATCATGTTACATGGTCTATACTGATGAGACTGAATTATGGCATAAATGCCTTAGACATGTACACTATCAGAACTTATTTAGATTGAGCAAAAGAGAACTAATTAGAGGTCTACCCAAATTGCAAAGAGTAGACAAAATATGTGGTGAATGCCAGTTGGGCAAACAGATTAGGAGCTCTCACAAGAAAGTGAACTCCAATACCACATCTAGACTACTCGAGCTTCTCCACATGGATCTTATTGGACTAACCAGATCGGAGAGTCGAGGAGGCAAAAAATACATCTTGGTTATCGTAGATGACTATACCAGATTAACTTGGATATCATTCTTAAAAGATAAAACTGAAACCCTGGATGAAGTGAAAAAGGTCATCAAACGAATCCAAAATGAGAAAGGTTCTCATGTTAGTAAGATCCGTAGTGATCATGGATCCGAATTCAAAAACAGTAGTTCTGAGAAATTCTGTAGCGAATAGGGAATATCACATGAATTCTCTGCGCCCAAAACACCACAACAAAATGGTATAGTTGAAAAAAAAATAGAGTGCTTCAGGATATGGCTAATGTTATGTTGAATAGCATGAAGCTCTCTAGAAATCTTTTGGCTAAAGCAGTTAATACCGCATGTTATATTATTAATCGGGTTTATACCAGCAAATCTGATAACAAGACTGCTTATGAATTATGGTTTGAAAAGAAACCTACTGTCAAATACTTTCGGGTTTTCGGTAGCAAGTGTTATATTTTACGTGATCGTGAAAATTTGGGAAAGTTTAATACGAAGAGTGATGAAGGCATTTTTCTTGGTTATTCTTTAAACAGTCGAGCTTATAGGGTTCTAAATAAGAGAACTGGTGTGATTCAAGAGTCCATCAATGTGGTCATTGATGATCATTTGAATACACCAGCTCCGAGTTCAGATGATGATGAAGCTCTTATTATTGACAATCAAGATATCTCATCAAGTCAAAAAGAATCTGAACCAAGGACTGTTAAAGATCATCCAACCAATCAAATACTTGGAAACCCTCTCACTAGAGTTCGTACTCGCAAACAACTTGAGAACATATGTAATTATGTTTGTTTTACATCCCAAATAGAACCGGTCAACGTAAAAGAAGCACTTTCTGACGAAAATTGGATTGTTGCTATGCAGGATGAACTTAATCAATTTATTCATAATGATGTGTGGTATTTTGTTCCTAGACCTAAAGATAAACACATTATTGGAACAAAATGGATCTTCAAAAATAAGTCTGATGAGCTTAGAAATATTATATGAAACAAGGCTAGACTGGTTATACAAGGGTACAATCAAATTGAAGGCATCGATTACGATGAAACCTTTGCTCCAGTCGCTCACCTTGAATCAATCAGACTTTTTATTTCCATCGCATGTTTTAAAAAATTAAAAATTTATCAGATGGATGTAAAGAGTGCTTTCTTGAATGGCGATTTACATGAAGATGTGTATGTTGAACAACCTTCAGGGTTTGAAGACCCAAAGTTTTCTGACCATGTATTTCGTCTCAAAAAGGCTCTCTATGGTCTAAAACAAGCGCTCAGGGCATGGTATGAAAAATTGACAAAATTCTTACTTAGTCATAGCTTTCAAGTAGGAAGTGTCGATAAGACGCTCTTTGTTAAGAAGAATAACAATGATATTTTGATGGTTTAAATATATGTTGATGATATTATTTATGGATCAACTTGCTCTAACATGTCTATTGAGTTTGCAGAGTTAATGAAATTAAGGTTCGAAATGAGCATGGTTGGTGAACTTAACTATTTCCTAGGGTTGCAAGTGAAACAACAACCTGATGAAATTTTCATTTCCCAGACCAAATATGCTTCAAACTTGGTTAAAAGGTTTGGATTTGAGAATGGTAAGAACTTTGATACTCTTATGAGTACAACGTTAAGACTCTCAAAAGACTCTATAGGAAAAGATATAGATCCTAAATTATATCATAGTATGATTGGTAGTTTGTTGTATCTTACTACAAGTAGACCTGATATTGCGTTAAGTATTGGAATTTATGCGAGATATCAGTCTAATCCTAAGGAATCACATCTTACTGCTGTTAAATGGATTATTAGATATGTCGCAAGTACTATAATCTGGGTCTATGGTACCCTTTTGATACTAGTGTTCAATTAGCCGGGTACTCAGATGCTGATTAGGCCGGTAATATCGATGATAGAAAATCAACCAGTGGTGGTTGTTTTTACATTAGAAATTACTTAGTTCCTTGGTTCAGCAAGAAGCAAAGCTCAATATCGCTCTCCACTGCTGAGGCTAAGTATATTGCTGCTGGATATACATGTACTCAACTAGTTTGGATGAAACGCATGCTAAGCGATTATGGAATTAATCAAGATTCAATGACTTTACATTGTGATAATTCCAGTGCTATAAATATTTCCAAAAATTCAATCCATCATTCACGTACTAAGCACATTAACATTAGGTATCATTACATACGTGAGTTGGTTGGAGAAAAAGTTATTTCTTTGGAATATATATCAATCGAAAATTAACTTGCTGATATATTTACTAAATCGCTCGACAAAAGCAGGTTTAATAAACTAAAATTTGATCTTAGTATGTGCATTTTACATTGAATATTCTTGCTTGCATGTATCATAGTGTATTATATTTCATATTATATTTATTTAAATTTTAAATTTTTACATTAAAAATGTATTTTTTTTTATACTCGACCGGTCGTGGATATACACGACCAGTCATGGTACGACCGGTCGTGCACCGCACTCAACCGATCGTGGTACTCGTGAACATGATATATTTGGAAAAAATTCCCGTCTTCTTCATTTTCACTCCGACCTACGACGAGTCGTGGCTCGACCAGTCATAGGATTTCTCATTTTTCTTCAAGGTGAGTCTTATTTCATCATTTTTCTTAAAGATTCATGCTCTCTATGCTTTGATTTGATCATTGTATACCTAGATTTCATCTCTTGTTGGGTTTTTCAAGGGTTTCTTCTCAATTTACTGATCTAGAGAAAACTCATCCTTTCTTTTGTGCATTTCGCTTGCTCTTTATATATCTTCTTAAATATGGATGCTAGAGGGAAAAAGAAAATATCCCGTGATCCATCTTCATCTAAATCTACACCGATAACTAAATGGCACCTTCGGTCATCCGAAGATGATTCTCAAGATGTACGAGATTTACATGTCCGTAAAATTATCATTGAGTATACTGCTGACCTCAATCACATTGCTCCATATGGTATTATCCCTCTCCTTGAATCTGTTGGCTGGACTAACATTTTACTTTGGGGTGGGCCTGCATACTAGTCCATTGCCCAATCAATGGTAGCATATATCTCAGAATTTTCTCTTGATAATTTAACATTTTCAATTGATACTAGAGAAGAAAAATTTGAAGTAGACTGTCATTTGATATCAGGTATTATGGATATACCCGTTAATGATGAAGGTATACCGATTCATACTTTATACAACAAACTATCTGAATCGGAAAAATGCATGTTAACACGAGATTTATGCAAAATTGATGTGCAATGGACACACAAAGCAAATGCACTCCCTTCAAAGTATCTGTTACCTAGATACAGAGTGTTACATCATTTATTCATTTCCAATGTGTATCCTCGGTCTGGTAATAAAACTGAGTTGACTCTTACATGGTTCGTGTGTTGCATTCTATTGCTTCTGGTACCATGGTCTATCTTCCTTCTTTGATTTGTTATTTCATTATTCAGTTTCGTCTCCATCCGGGTCATAGTGATATTTCGTTCGGTTATCTTATGACTATTTTAGCCACTCACATGCTTGTCAATAAACCTGTTAATGAGGCACCAATTCATCATCTTATTTTCAATAATTTCAATCTTAATAAGATGATGTTAGATTTGCTTCCTGGCCAAGTACATGAAAGTGGTGTTGGTGGTGATGGAGGTGTTGGTGGTGAAGCTGAAAATGAAGGGGAAGCTGGTGTTCTTCCACAACAAGATGTTAATATGGATGAGATTTTTGATGAGATAGAATCTGATTCACCAAATGATCCAGATTATGATCCATCTGGTTTTAATGCACGCCTTCGTGCATTGGAGGAGAAGGTTGATAATATGAATATAGCCCACGATATGCGATTTAAGTACATGCGGAAATATCTTCGTCGCATTAATAGAGAGTTACACCAAATTGATTCGACTATCCCTGCTCCCTCCTCTGGATCAGATTAGGTGAATTATCTTCTGGATAGTATAAAATTATCTTTTATTTTGGATATGTATTATAGATTATGGTTTGATAACATTATTTTTTGGATATTGTATTATGGATTGATGATGGCTTGATGCTTCAGGTTTATATTTTGAAATATGCTTTATCCTTTTATATCTCTTTCTCATTATCTGCTTATTACTCTCTATATTCTCTTTCCTTTTGTGAGTTTCTCTTGTCATTTTGTGACAAAAAGGGGGAGTAGTAAGGTAAAAGGGAGTAGTATGGAAAGGGGGAGTAATTTATTTGTTTGATTGATTGATTGAGAAGGATATGTGGATGAGAATATGTTATTGACTGTTTACATGAGCAGTACTCGTATTACTCAGGGCGAGTAGAGTAATTTGTGATTTTATGGCTCATGATTTCTTATTATCATCTTTGTTATTTGTTTTGTCACAAATTTGACAAAGGCGGAGATTGTAAGTGCTATGATTTCATATCCCTTTGGTTGTCAAATTTTATGGTGCCAAAACCTATATCTATGTCTTGTATATCTTGTGTTTTATGTTTGAGACTATTCATTGCAATCAAGACATCGCATTTCAAGACAAGAACTTAAATGAAGAAGTTTTCAAGTTATGGATGAAGAATTCAAGTATTGAAGTCTTTAAGTTTTGCATGTTCAAGATTCAATCAAGTTCAAGTATATTAGAAGATTTTGTCAAGTCAAGATCAAGCTCAAGAAGGCCTACTACAAGATTTGTATATTCTCAAGCTTCTCTTAAGGGTCATCTGAGTGTACAGATTTTCAATGTCCATCTCACTTTTAAGGTTTATTTGACCTTAGATTGACCTTAGGATGGGCTTTACAGTAGGTCATTCTAGATACATAATTCATATATTTCTATATGCTTGTTTGGAGTGTTCTAAGACCACTCCTAGGGACTTCAAGACCAGTCTTAGTTCTGCTACGACCAGTCTTAAGTTTTTCAGGACCAGTCCTAGGTTGTTGAAGATTTTCAGATCTTTTTAGCTATCCTAGGACCAGTCCTGGACATCCTACGACCAGTCCTGTGAGTTCTAAGACTCATCCTTCGACCGGTCGTAGCCCTACGATTCAAACTCCAGCAACCAAATTAAGGGTCCTACGACCGGTCGTAGGTGTCCCACGACCAGTCGTAGGTGGCCCAGGACCGGTCGTAGACCACCCAGGACCGGTCGTGGAACCGCAAAATCTTATCCCGCGGAAATCTTTGAAAATCTTTGATGCTACGACCAGTCCTAGGATCTTAAGACCAGTCGTAGACGGGATTTTTTAGGCTATAAATAGAGCACGAACTTTAGAGTTTTAGTAATTCAATTCAATTCTATTCAAGCAATCTTTAGGCTATTCTCTGAGATAAGTTTGTGTTTGTTTTAATCTACTTTGTGCTTATTTAATATTCCTTTTGCTAGCTTGTTTATTATTTAATTTTGATCTGCATTCCAATCTTATTAGAAAAGGAGAATTTCTGATATTCCTTCTTCTTGGATTCAAAATAAAATAGAACTAGCCCTTTTGATTTAAAATCAATTAGACTTAGAACCATTCTTAAAGTGAGTATTGGACTTTGAATGTTGAATCAAACTTCTACTCCGATTGGTTCTACCGGGCTTCTTCAAAAGGAGATTCAGGTATTTTACATTTTTATAATTTACGTTTTTTGGTTTTGTTTGAGATTTGCCAGAAAAATCTCATTGTATTGGTTATCTGAGGAGAGCCAAAAAACTCAGATTGTGGGGTTTTTGGATTGTGTAAGCCCGAGATCAAAGACACAATTGTGAAGGTTTTAGGTGAACCTGTGAAACTTATTTTGATAGTGCATGCTAATATTCCCTATGTGAGGATATTAGGAGTGGAGTAGCATTCTGTGTGGCTGTTGGATAACAGTTGGTGTACACACAGGTGAACCACTATATATCGTTGTGTTGTGGATGTGCATTATTCTTTCATTCTTTTATTCATTCAGTTCTGTGGTTTGTATTCATGGATGAATGTTGTAATCTTTTTATTCCAAGCAAGTGTGGAGAATGTTGTAATAACTTAGGATTTATTTCTGCAAGTTATTTTAATTTTTTTGCTTTTTATTCCTCATTGGTTTGTGATACAAAGGACGTTCTAGAAATAAGGTTGTCCTACCTTAAACCTTTGGTTTTTGGTGTAAGGTTTTCCTTAAAACTGATAAAATATCATTCTCTTTATTTTAGGCTATTGAGATTAATTTAAATTCAGCATTGTGCTTTATTTCTTTTATTATTCCGCTATTATTAGTTTTATTTGGCATTGCCCTATTCACCCCCCCTCTAGGGCATATAGCTAGACCCTTTCAAATGCTAGTTTCGATTCCTAGATATTTAAAACTGAGAGAGACTTGCTTGAAAATTTTCAGGTCATCAGATATTATCGGGGGATACTCGATATCATCGAAATTTGAATACCGATGATATCGAAGGTCATGTCAATGCATAGATAAATCCAAGGATTTTATCAGTGAGCTTGTTGGACAGTTTATGTCCTTTCTCGATGCAATCGATCCGGCCTCGATACCATCGATATTTGAGTATCGATTCTATCGAGTGACCCCCGATCATAATTGAAAACCACCGAAAAATATTGCTGAACAACTACACGCCCATGACCAATATCATCGAGAGCCAACCGATATCGTCGAGATTTGAAATCTGATAGTATCAATGATGGCTTCAATATATCGAAGCATATATGATATTCTTAAGAAAAAATAGGGGTGTCGGATCTGCCTGTCAATATTTTTGAGTCTCCTTCGATCGACTCAAGATTCAATTATCGATGATATTGATATGTATATCGATATATCCCGTCCAGATGAATATATGGTTGCTGGACACTTTAAGTCCTCATTCGATTTTATCGATTGAGCTTCCGAGGACATCAACAGCACAGGTCGATCATATCAAGACATGTATCAGTACAATCGATAGAGTATGAAAACTTAGAGATTATCTGATTTTTGAAAAAGTTTTCTCAGTAAAAACCCTATGATGTCTAACTTTTTTTAAGGGTTTTATTCACTTGGAGTTTTGGGACATGGGATGTGAGGCTTAGATTTACCTATGGTGGGCTTCCGCACATCCGGTTGAGGCAGACGCTTTGACTTGATCTTCCTATGAGGCTCTGCAGTCTAACTAACTCAACACACGTTAATTGACAAACCAGAGAACTTGCAAAGGCACTTTCAATAAGTAATGATATGGCGATCATAACAACCACTTCCTAACTATTCTTTTTAATATAGGAATGGAGTGTAAGTAATGATGCATGTCCTCACCCAACAATGCTCCCTCAACATGTGACTCTGACTGCCTATTTCGCATATGACAACACTTCCTCAACTCTGCAACTCCAACACCTTTTTGGCACATCCTAACTAATGTAGTGTGATGCATGATCGTGTTAGCCAAGTGATTAATTATTCTCATTCATATAGAAAGTTTGGGAAGCTATAGTACCTCCTATTTTAATATTGACCCAAATCAAACATTTGGCATAAGACAACCGCAGTGGTCTTACTCCTATGTTCTAGATCAATATAGGTTCGTCACTCCTAGTTAAACACATACGATAGGCAAGTTGCAAGAAGTTGTGCTCGCGTTCACTGTGGGGAGGCTTGTCACCCCAGCATAGGCCGACAGTATAAACATGGTGTCCCATACCACCATGCCTAGCTCATGAGTCTTGAGGATCATGGTACCATGGTTAAAGTGGATCTTTACATTGGTGAGGGGTACCTTAGATTCAAGCAGTTATGTCCATACATGGTAAACACACAATACGTCAATTGGTTCATTAGGCAAGCTCGATTGGTACGGGCGCACGCTGACTTAATCGACATGTAGCACATAAGTACCCCTCATGGCCTAGCCATTGTCGGCAATCGTTGTACAACTAGTATTCTTTGAGTTTACCCAAGGTGGCAAGACTAATTCATCCACCGAAAAATGAACTTTTACTGATTGCATGGACTATGTTTGTAGCCTCAATCCTACCTAAATGCGGTGAACAACCACATGTAATATTTATCTCAGCATTCAACAAACAATCCATGTGGATTTCTCATTTAGGCATTTCATCAAACACATAGACCATGTTAGCTACAACTTGCATTTTATCAATTGATTACATAGAGAAAATTATACATATGTATAAGACAATAAAAATCCTATCTTAATAGTCGTAGTAAATACAAATCATCAACAATTTTCTCATTTAGACCATTTATCAAACACATAAACTATGTTAGTTATAATATATGTTTTATCAATTCTTTGTACAGAGAGGTCTATATGCATATGACAATGATGAATACTAGATAAGTAATCATGGCAAGCACTAATCATTTTCTACTACTCATTTAAACATTTTAACAAACACATAGGATGCATCGTTTATTTATCACAGTTCATAGGTGTATCTCATACAGAAATCAACGTATTTAAGACAATATGGTAGCAATCAAGACAAGCATAAATAATTATCTAACAGGAAAGCACTGATAAACCGTAACCTAAGCGTTTATAATCCGCATCTTTTGTTAGTACTCTCGTCTCGTACTTGATCCAAATTCTACGTTTCCAAAAATGAAACGTTAGGCACCTAAATGCTGAAACTGGTTAGCTCGGTTGACAAAAAACTATCTAGGAGCTCTACATCGATATTAGGGTTGGTATTTCTTACCCAAAATTGTAGCCAAAAGAGGTTTGGTAGTGCAAAGGGGTGGTGATAAGGCGCGTGGATTCATGGGGGAAGATTTTTTTTAGCGATCTCCCAAAGTTCCCCTTCTCTCTTTTCTCTTTTCTCCTCTCTCTCCTTCTAGGGTTTGTGAAATTTGTATAAGGGAGAGAGAGGGGGGGTGAAATGAGGGCTATTTATAGCCTCAGATGTGGTGCAAATGGCCCCAGGGCCACATTATACATTGTTTATACCCTATGGGTGGCTGTTTCTAATGAACAGGGCTCATAAGGAGGCCCACAACTCATCTACATCATAGGGTACGCTCCCTGATAATGGATCTATGCTAGGACATGATTTCGGTGCGATCGGATAAGCCGATCGACCGTGAAGAGTCTGTGTCAGATCAACGGTCGTACGTGTCCAATCGAGGCCACGGTTATATACATAGGTGCAGGAAAATTTCCTTTCCCAATGGGTGAAGTTTGGTCACAAACTAACGGTCCAAATTCTTCAACTTTACGTGAGAGCGAATAGCCCAATTCACTTAAGTTTCAATTCATTTTATAAGGATATTCGCATTTCTCACACTCTTAACTTATGACTCAAGTTGGGCGTTTCTAGACACCATCTGGGTTTGATTCCCGTAATGGTTATCAAGCCCAGCAGGACGGACATCTCCTATAGTTTCGTGATCATCGGACTCTGGACGTGCAGTCTAGGTCCGTTATAGATTTTCAATGTACTCTCAAGAGCGACAGGCCCTTGGGATTTCTCCTAGGCCTTCAGGTGGCATTGAGGTAGTGGTACTGTTGATTCTAGGTCTTCCTTTTGTAAAAATGGTGGCCCAAGTTTAATCCATAGATTACTTAGCATTTAACTAAATCTCGTCTAAATTATACAACCGGGTGTGATCCATCGGTTGTTCCGCCTGAGGTTGCACTCGGGTCTTTGTACGGATTTTTCCAAGATGTTAAAATCTTTTTGTTATTGGATTGGGTTTATCTAGAGCTTTTTTTTAGAAGGTATAAATATAGAAATAGATGAGGCTAGTCCACTCATTAAACAGTTGGTCAACACGTTCATTGGATGGGGCCATTGGAAATATCTTTGTTTTTCCCCAAACCACCATTATTTTTGTCCATGTGTTCCCCACTTGATTAATGGATTAGTATGGATTCGATGTCTCACTCAGATGCTAGGTCAGCAAATGTACTCACATGGATGAACTAGTAATAAGCCCCAAATTTACAGATGAGGAACTAAATAGGGAAGTTTCATGTTGGTGACAAACACGGAACTCAACATCTAAAATGATATTTAAAATCCTGCCAAAGTAAAATTATATTAGTAAATAAAAATTTACTAAAATTCCTTTGAAATAGTAAGGCCCTGTTTGGTAGAAACCTAAAAATGAGCTCATCTCATGTTAATCAATTGTAATTTTGTATTAGAGATCTTAATCTCTAATGTATTGGGGATCAAGATCTCCAACACACGCTTACCTAAAAATGAGCTCATCTCATGTGGTTGCACATGACATGGTGGTTTTCTTAGCCTCCCTATTCTTGGAAATGACACTTTACAGCTAAAATAGAAATAGAAAAAGGGCCTTGGTGGGGTTAGAATTTTCACTGTTATCCTCTGTAACTTGATTAAATTGAGTACGCTAAAATGGAAAGTAGCTAACCCAAATAGTTAGGACACAGCTATATAACACCCAAATGGAAATCATATGAAAATTTTCTTTATTCAAGTTTTGGTTTAGTTCATGCAGTCTCAAGATTGAGCTTACACAAGATGATCGTCGAAAGCTTTATTTGAGTTTTGGTTCATTGTAAGCTTTTCAAGTGACCTTTTTCTTGCATTTTTTGGCTTAGAATTACTGAACTAAGTTCCTGCTATAGCTGATAAATGGTGTGTTCATGGCTATAGCTAATAAATGGTGTGTTTGTGCTTCATTAGTATCCATATGGTCGTGAGGAACTTATTGTTTGTGAGGATATTAATCAGGTAAGTTCTGTGAAAATTGCATGAAAACATTGTGAGAAGGCACATTGATTTTCTCATGTGTGGTTTAAGGTCGCAGACATAAACAAAGAACAATGTAATCACTCTACATGGAACCTGCTTAACTGGATTCTCCTCATCTAAATCATTCATAAAATTGTACTTTGAAGGATTTTTTTCATATTTGTCATTGAGGATGCTTCTCTCTCTTTCTTTATCTATCTATTTATCTATAAATGTGAGGTTTTAAAGAACATAGTGTATTAAACTTGATTCAGCTCTTGATGTTCTTGTTTAAGAAAATGATTTTATAACTTTGCACATTTGTTTTAATTCTTCACACTTTATCTATCTATCTATCAATCTTTTATTAGTGCTTGTTTCCAAACAGGGGCCATAGTCTTGCCGAAAGATGAAGACCCTAGTTTGGTTAAGAGGAACAGAAGAATGTTGGGACAGTTGTTGGGGACATTAGAGGTAATTCATTGCAATTATGCTACAATATTAGATATTTTTTTCTTCCAATAACTGCTTTAGGCATGTTCACAGTTTACACTACACAAATATAAATAACGATAGCAATTAAACAATCCCACAATGTAGAAATAAATAACAACCTCAAGTGTACAAGTATTGAGAGGTTGATACAGATGTTGTTCTAAGGACAACTTTACACCAAAAACCAATGGCTTATGGTAGGACAATTTGATTCCTAAAATGGTCTGTGTATCAAAAACTCAAACTGATACAGAGAAATAAAGAAATAAATAACAAAGAAAAGAACTAAGCTATTACAACATTCCTACACATACATAAAAAGATTACAACATTCTTCACAAATGCATAAAGGGAAATTACAACATCCACATAATGAAATAATCAATCAATCACTACAAGACTAGAAATTATAGTAGTTCGATTGTGTGTACACCAACTGTTTAGAAAAATATCTACACAACTACTCCACTCATAATATCCTCACACAGTGGATATTAGTGTTCAATATAAAAATAGGTTTTTCAAGGTTCACCTAAAACCCTCATAATTGTGTCTTTCAAGTGGGCTTACACAATTCAAAAATCCCATACTTTGAGTTTTTTGGATCACATCAAACAAACTAAAAGAAAGATATTTTTCTAGCACAATCTCAAAGAAACCAAAAGAATAATTGATTTACAAAACTGTAAAATACTTATTTGGATATTCTCCTTTATTGCAGCCTAGTAAAACTAATTCAGAGTAGGAGTTCAACGTAGATGTTCAATGTTCACACCCACTTATAAAATTGTTCTAAGTTATAAATTGATTTTAGATTAAATCACCTTGGGCTAGCTTGATTTGACTTTTGATTCCAAGAAATGAAAAAATTCAATCCCTTTTTTAAATAAGATTATAATGTAAAATACAAAATCAAATGCAGAAAGCTAATTAAAGAGAATATAAAATGAGCAGTAAATAGCTTAAGAATATCACTAAATTATCTCTTAGAGCAGTGTCTTGATTTTTCTTGAATTGGATATCAAACTCTGAAAATCGTGCTCTATTTATAAGTGTAGAAATCGTTCCTTTATCTAGCCCAGAGGACAACTCGAATGGTCGAAGGACCAAAAAACTTTTAAAATTTTGGGTGAGATAAGATCAGGCCATTCCACGATTGGTCGAAGGACCTGCTCGACCGGTCGAGTGGCCTCCATGACCGATCGAGTCCTGTCCACGCCTAGTCGTGTAGGACTCTTTTCAGTTATTGGACTTTGAGTCGAGCCTGTAGGATTGGTCGAGCACTGTTCACTCGACTGGTTGAGCACTTTCTAGGACTGGTCGAGGAAATAATAAAAAATCTTAAAAATTAGTAACAAACTTATGATTGATTGAAGATTTCTTGGACTGGTCGAGCTAGTACTAGGACTAGTCGAACTTAGTCTAAGACAAGTCAAAAAACAGTATATGCACTTATAAAGTGACCAATTAAATTATGTATTCAAAACGATCTATCCTATGGTCAATCTAGGGTCATTCATACCTTGTAAGCAATATATGAATATTGAATCTTCTTTTGCTTCAGTTGATAGTTGTTCTTTGAAGTTCACGAAGCTTAAGATCTTGACATATGATGAAGCTTGAACATGAGACTTTTTGAAGCTTGAAATTGAAGTACTTGGCTTGTATTTCATCTTGAGCTTTGACTACCAAAGTAAAGACTATTGTCTTGCCTGTAGATGAAGCTTTGGAACTTTCAACTTTGAAGCTTGAAGGAATGAACTATCCTATGGTATTGTGCTTGAGCATGTATATCTCTTGATTTGCATTTGAAGTTCTTGAGGTAAAGACTTTTGTTCTTGTACATGAGATGCACAGTCTTGAATATGTAGATGCGCTACACAAGACAGATTCTAAGAAGTTTTGGCACTACAAAATTTGACAATCATAGGAGCTAGAAAACATACCACTTATAAGATCATTGGCATGTGTGCTATCTGATGTTGTGATTGAGGCCTACATAGTACCTGGGATGCAGGGCCTTGCATTATATCAAAATTAAAGAAAGGGTTGTACCACTGGGCCAGTTAGAGATGATAAGGTATTTTGAGTTAAACCTGGATATGGGTGTTGTGAACTTTCAAAATAAAAGGATTATTTTGTCTCTTGGTTGTGTCTTATGTTGACTCCTGGTTGTGACTCATAGTACCTTTTATTGACTAGTTAGTCTTTTAGTGAATAATGTGGTGGAAAGTTAAAACTAAATCAAGAGACGCTATGAAAGGACATGTAATTATGGGTGTGTAATTGAGACTATTTTTGTAAAATCGAATGCACTCAATTTTTGGCTTTTATTTTTCATTTTCTGAGTTCAGGATGGTATATGACATATTAGAGTGGATATTTTGGTTTTCATGTAACTTATACTTTTTTCTAGAGTCAAATGAATGCAATTTCAAGGTTTTCCCATAGTTCTTGAGTTCAGATTGGTATTTTTGAGCTCCTAATGTCCTATTTATGCACTTAAAAAAAAAAAAAAACACAAATCATAGTATAAATTGTGATTTTTTTTTCTTTTCTTTTTTATGTAATTGATTCCTTTATTCTAAAGTTGAAATCATGCAATTCTTGGGTTTTTCATTATTTTTATTTTTATTTTATTTTTTATAGTCCAGATTGTTGATTTTAGACTCCAGATTTTGGTTTTCCATAGATATTATGGTTTTGGATGCAAATTAGAACACAAATTGCATTTTTGCAAGCAATCGAAATTACTTTCAAAGTTGAAATCATGCAATTTTTTTGTTTTTCATAGGTTTTTTTTTTTTTTTTTGTTATTTTCATTATAGTTCGAACTTGGTGATTTTGGACTCCAGATTTGAAATTATGGGTTTGGATGCAAATTAGAGCATAGATTACAGTTTTGTAGGTAATTGGGATTGCTTTCAAAGTTGAATGCATGCCATTTCAGGTTTTTGTGATTTTATAAGACTATATTCTGCTTATGAAGTTGGTGATTCTGGAACTTAATGGTTATTAAGATGGTGATTCTGGAAAATCTTAGAAATCACGGCTCAGGATGTTAATTAGAGCAAAAAATTACAGTTTTTAGGTAGTCTAGACTTGTTCCAAGTTGATACATGCGATTTCAGTATTTTTGTGCAGTTTTTGAGTTTAGAATGCTGCTTTAATCTCCTGATCTTTGGTTTCCATAGAAATTACATTTATCAAATGCAAATCGTAGCAGGAGAGTGCATTTTTCATGTATTTAGGACTGTTTTTGAGGTTGAGTGATTGTTATTTTTGGTATTTTCTGCATTTTCTATGATCATATTGCCAATATTGAGTCCATGACTTGTTAGCCGCTACAGAAAGCAAAACTCGTATAGAAGTTTAGTGATAGGAGAAAAGGTATCCTCATAATCTAGCCCAGCTGTTTGAGTTTAGCCCTTAGCAACCAAATGTGCCTTTAAGCATTTAATGGAGCCATCGTGTAGGTATTTTATGTTGTATACCCATCTGTAGCCAACTATTCGTAGAAACTTGTTTTTTGAAAGGCCATTGGGTATTTTATTTTTTTTTTCATTTTTAGCTCTCTTAGAAACATCCAACAATTTAATAATTAGATAACCATATAAGAGTAATATTTTGTTTATCATACATCTGTACTGGTGCCATAATTTGGATTGTTTATTTTGAATTACACAAATGCCATGTATGCAATTTCTCAGTAATTTCTGACCGTCTGCATATCATCCATCCCACTCTGTCAGACCCGCTTTGGTTTAACCCCTCTTTGTTGAAGAGCCTTAATTTTGGTTAGGAATCTTGAATTCGTGATGCTAGTACTTGGGATTCTCTGCAAATGATGTCTCTCCTTGAATAATTAAAACATTCATTATATAGGGGTGAAGAATACCATTCTCCCCGAGCACTTAAGACCAGTTTCTCTCAGGTGATAAATCCTAATCCTTACATAGGCCGCGATTGGAGTAGACATCAGATTTGCCATTCGTACCTCATTGGAGCCTACTGCGAGTGGCTTGTCCATGCATGGTTTTAAGATTTGGATGAGTCGACTTGCACTCAATAGCACCTGATCTAGTTTGATACCAACAATCACCCCCCATTCACCCCTTGCTCAGGTGAGTTGTGTTGATTCAGCCCTAACTCGGGTGGGTCCCAGCTCAAATTAGGATTTAAGTCAGTTCTAAGTCCCAGAGTCCTGTAACCATGCATTGATGAGAAGCAATGCGATCAGAACCCTAGTCGCATGATTCTTCTAACTGGGTACCACTCTTTCTCAAAATCGTGCTCCTGTACCCGCCTCCTACCTACACTTGAAGGCATTGCATTTTGAAGCAGACTTCTCCACTCCCACACCGAATGCCTCAATCTAAAAAGCATTTGCGTTGCATTTTGGAAGTCTGGGAGCTGTTCAAACTCCAGTTTAATAATCAGTTTCAAGTCTGGGAGTTGTTCAAACTCCAATTCAATAATTTGTTCCAGCATTTGGTGAGTTCCAGCATGAACCTTATCTGAATGAGAGAATCTGTTTGGCTTTACGGTAGTGAAAAATAGATGAAACTAGTTTGTTTATGTTGGTTATGATTTTGGTTATTTATCAATTTATTTGTATTGCATCTCTAGTCCAATTCTCTGTCAAAAGCCAAGTTACTTATTTTTAATGAATAGAGAACTTACCGTATTGTGCACCGGGTTTGTACTTGTGGGGTCCATGGTTTATCCAAGCCATTGATTCGATCTCCCTCATCATGGATGACCATGCCCCCATATTTCTCAAATTGGAAGATCATAGTGATGGAATCTTTCGCCTTCCTTCCATTGAAATGTGGCTTGTTGGTGCATTACTTCTTAACCATGTATTTGCATGCCACGCTGATGGAAAGCTCACCAATTAAGAGGATAATTTTTTTTGGTAAAGGCTATCTATGATTAGGGCCATTGGCCCAACTAATCAATGGTTTAGATAAACCAAACGGGACCCTTCCCTGCTTGTGGGTGATTGCTTGCATAATCTTTGTTTTTCATCATGGGCTGCCTCTCACTTTTCACAATTCAAATAGATTGATTTCCATTGTTCCCTTTTCTATGTGAGACACAGATGGAAAAATAGGTATTCTTTTTATTTATTTATTTATTTTAAATTTACAATAGCTTCTTTGTCATCATTATGCTTATTTTTATTACTTGTTATTTTTCAGTTGCCCAATTATCTACACAGTTATGTAAGACCCATATCCTAGTCTGTACCATTCCGTAGGCTTCTACGGTCTTCCCGTTCGAATTTTGGTGACCCTCGACATGAAATCGGCATTTGCACGCAATCCTAAGTTGCAGCCCGTAGATCTAAGTTGGTTCGACTCGAAACTTGTATCTTAGTGACCGCGCCATCGTCGTGGTTCCAACGCTGCAACTCACGTACTGATCCGACACCCAGGCCAAAAGATGTTGGCCCGTGTTCGTTTGAGAGAAATGTTGCACATGCGAATTTCAAGAGAATCTCTACATCCTATCCCATCAATCAATCAATGTCAAGTACACATCTTATCATAAGTACAAGTCAAGTACATGCAACCCATCTCTCTCTCATTCCCAAAGTCAACTCTCTCTCTCTCTCCACCCATCCCTTTCTTTCAACTCCATCACTCCACCCATCACCCATCATCCATTACTCTATCTCTTTTCATCTCATCACTTCCCTCTTTCTCTCTCTCATTCTCTCTTCACTCCCAAGTAACAAAAAAATCCAACGTCCAAGCTTTTCAAGAGAAACCTAAGTGTGACCCACTTCTCTACCACCCAATCTCTCATCCCCATTATTAAAACTTCATCATCCTCCATCAAGATTGAAGGCAAGGAGCCTAGGTGTCCAAGGAGGTAAAGGAGGAGGCCAATAGGTGGGTGATCCACTGTTGATTTTCAATTTGATGGCCCAGTTGTGACAGGACCCAATCTGACCTATGTGTTGTAATCATATGAGGAGCCCATAGTGGCGGGGTCCCTCCACTCTCTCTCTCTCTATGTATGGCCCACCTTGATGAATTGAGTATATCCAAACCATCCATTAGTGGCAGGTTTTGGGCAACCCGAATGAAGGGAAAAACACAAGTATTAGTTTTAACCCAAACTAGGTGGGCCACCCACGTGTGAACCCACTGTGTTGTGTGCATTTTATTCACACCATCCGTCAGTTTGCACTACTAGACTGTCTGTCCAGCAATTCGCAGACCCATCGGACGGGTTATATCCACCATCCAATAAGGGGACGTGACCCCACAGGAAGCAGATTGGTTAGAGTACCGTATCCCAGTTATGCAGCTGATGTATTGATGCCATTAGGTGGGCCCTAATCACGATCATGAGGGTTGTTTTATATCTCAACCGTTCAACGGGGAACCCACGAGAAGCAATATAGCTGTTGTAACGGGCGTTTAGAGATCTGTGGGTCCCATAGGATGTAAGTGTTGCATCTATAGCATTCAACCATTCATGGAGGATGTCTCACAGTATGAGAAAAATATGAATTTCCTGTGGGACCCACCTTAATGTATGTGTTTCATCTGCGCACTGACCATCTGGATGGTGCATGTGTAGTGCGTGGTTCCACACCATTCATTGCTTGGACGGTGGACCACTATAACACATGTATGTTATCCAACCGTCCATCTATCTTGACGCTGGGCTTTTTCAAAATAATAATAATAATAGTAATAGTATATATATGTATATTATATCTGCTGGTGGCACTACGTGAAAAATGGAAAAAAATGACAGATTTAGAGACGGTTCTGGACCGTCTGTAAAATTGCTTGGTTTAAAGACGCTTTAGAGATGGCTGTAAACCGTCTTTAAAATTAGGGACGGCTCCTGACCGTCCCTAATATTGTCTTTAAATGTTCTGCATCCGTAAATAATTTAAGACGGTCTTTAACCATCTTATATACCTCATTAGAGATGGTCAAAGACCGTCCGCATTAGAGACGGTCTTCGACCGTCTTATATGTGGTCATTTGAGACAGTCACTGGCCGTCCTTATTAGAGACGGTCATTGGCCATCTTTTACTTGTAATCTAAGACTGTCAAAGACCGTCTCTATTAGAGACGGTCCTTAACCGTCTTAGTCCTGTCAGAAACCGTCTCTATTAGAGATTGTCATAGACCGTCTCTATTAGAGACTGTCAATGACCGCCTCTATTAAAGACGGTCCTTAGCCGTCTTATGCCTATCAAAAACCGTCTCTATTAGAGAGTGTCGAAGACCGTCTCTATTAGAGACTGTCAAAGACCGTCTCTATTAGAGACTATTACTGACCGTCTCTATTAGAGACGGTCCTTACCCGTCTTCTAAGATCGTGGAAGACCATCTGTATTAGAGACGGTCCTTAACCATCTCTAATGCTCACATACAACCAACAATAGAAAATAAATAATTAACAATGTTTTTTTAAAAAAATTGTGATTTTATAAAAATCTACATTTTGAAAAAAAAATTAAGAACTTTGAATAATGTTGATAACTTTGAAAAAATATATTTCAATAAAAAAATGATATTTTGAAAAAGAAAATATAAAAAATTAAATAAAATTATGAAGAAATTGACAAACTGTAAAAAAAAAAATATTTTTTAAAAAAGAAAACTAAATACCGTATTTTGACAAGAAAAATTAAAAAGTTATATAACAAAAGTGAGTTTTTAAAAATGATATTTTGAAAATAAAAATTTTAAAAATTAAACAAAATTGTAAAAAAATTGACAAATTGTAAAAAAATATATATTTTAAAAAAGAAAACTAAATTTTATATTTTGACAAGAAAGATTGAAAAGTTAGATAACAAAAGTGAGATTTTGATGATGTCTCTACGAGAAAGAGGGTTTTTAGTGATGAAACTTATTTTTGTCGCTAAAAGTCACTTTTAGCGACCAAAGAAATTTTTAGGCAGGCCCCTCATCCAAGTTAGACACACATAATGAGTGGGTTGGATATGTGAATCATATTAAGGCAGACTCAATATATGATTATGAATGTTTGAAGGAAACCTTTCTCCACTATGTTTAGGTGAGTTACTCGTTACCCTTACCAGAGTAAACTCTGTGGGTCCACCGTTATTTATTTATTTTATCCACTCCAGTTATTCATGTTAATAGATAATTTGAGGTCTAAAGAAAAAAAAAAGAAAAAGGAAGCATATCCAAAGCTCAAGTGGACCACACCACACGAAAATAGTGTGATTGAACCTTTACCATTTAAAATTTCTTGGAGGCCATAGAAATTTTAGATCAAGCTAATGTTTGTGTTTTCTATTCATTCATATATTTTTGATATTATGAACAACCTTTAACCATTTTTGGACAATCTGATCTGTCCAAATTGAAGAGTAAATAACTTCAGATGTTTAAATCAAAATTCACTCGAATTGTTGATCAATCTTATTTTCCCAATATCTTTCCATGTGTAGCATGATTGGGGCGAGTAATTGGTCAAATTGAGGGTAATGATCAGTAAAATAGAGTGAATAGATCAGACATGTAAAATGGGCCAAATATTCTGGTCAAAATTGTGACCCAATTTACTGACCTCGTGAGAACCTAAGAATTGATGTTAGTAAGTTTTGTGGGCCCCATCATGATGTGTGTTGAACATCAACACCGTGGATTTGATGTGTTTAGGTTATGAGATATCTCTTCATTTATATCTTTTTGATATTATGAACATGTTGGATGTCAAATAAACATTACTGTGGGCCTAAGGAAGGTATCAATAGTAGAAATCATTATTCCACACCGTTTGGCGTGGCATGGTACACTTGAGTTTTGGATTTAATGAAAATTTGGGATCAAACCACACCATTCATCCATTTTTTGAGATAATTTTAGAGAATTATCCAAAAAATGAATCATATCCAAAGATTAGACCACACCACAAATAAGGGGAACGGATTGACTACTCCCCCTGACACCATCTAATGGTTGGTGGTTGGTGCTTTGTGAGCTCTACCATGGTGTATGTGTTTAATCTATGTCGTCTATCTATTTTTGAAGATCATCTTACGGTATGAGACCACAAATGAGATATATCCAAATCGTAAGTGGACCACATTCCAAGAAACAGTGTTGAATGAGCGTCAACCATTAAAAAATATTTTGGGGCCATAAAATTTTTGGATCAAGTTGATTTTTGTTTTTCCCCTTCAATTGGCCATTTATGACCTAATCAACGTATTGGATGTCAAATAAACAGTACAGTACCTTAGGATGATTTTAATGATGGATATGTAATCATTATTGTTTTCATGTGGTGTGGTGCACCTGAGATATTGATTTATATACAGTGGGCACTAAGGTGGGCCCATATAAAGTTTTTAATGGTAGGTGTTTAATTACCATTGTTTTTTATGTTGTAGTCTACTTAAGATTTGAATAAGATTCATTTTTGGACTCATATCCTATAATGAGTTGGCAAAACAAATTAACTATATGGATATACAATATATAAATCAAAGTAGGCCCAAGGTTAAGTTTGGCATCAAGTTGGTTGAGGTTAGGCCAAAGGAACTGGGCAACAAAGAGCTCTGTTGGGGCCTATATGACCTAATAAACAGATTGGATGTCAAACAAATAGTAAAGTGGGCCTTAGGAGGATTTTAATGATGGATATCCAATCACTATTGTTTTCATGTGGTGTGGTCCTCCTGAGATTTATATACCTCTCGTTCTTGGGCCCCACCATGATGTATGTTTTGTATCCACACCTTCCATCCATTTGGAGAGATCATTTTAGGGCAATGTCTAAAGAACGAGTTAAATCCAAAGTTCCAGTGGACCCCAGCACAGACAACAAATTGATTTAAAACTTCTATGGCCCCCAAAATGTGGGTTATTTTCACTAGCTTGGGGTGTTGTATGAAATCCACACCGTCCATAAGATCTATCACACCCTTCTTGGGTCCCTAAAGTTTTGGATGATCATGATTTCTATAGTAAATGATTAACACAAGGCATCGTATCTGATGGCTGGGGTGGATCTAGTTAAAGTTCCTCCCACGTGGCTCTGAGTTTGCGAAAGTAACCCCAACATGCCTGAGCGTCGACCATTAAAAACATTTTGGTAGCCTAAATCTATTGGATCAAGCTGATTTTTGTTTTTTCCCTTCATCTGGTCCCGTATGACCAAATCAACAGATTTGATGTCAAATAAATAGTATAGTGGGCCTTAGGAGGATTTTAACAGTGGATATCCAATCACTATTGTTCTTATGTGGTGTGGACCACCTGAGATTTATATCCCTCTAATTTTTTGGAAAAAGCTCTAAAATGATCTTTAAAAATGGATGAATGGAATGGATGAAACACATACATTATGGTAGGGCCCACAGAGCATCATCGACGGTTTCATCCATGCCATTCATCTGTTTTTACAGATCATTTTACGGTATAAGTCCAAGAATGAGGTATATCCAAATCTCAAGTAGACCACATTATAGGAAACAGTGTTGAATGAGGGTCGACCATTAAAAACATTTTGGGGGCCATAAAAGTTTTTGATGATGCTGATATTTTTTTTTTCTCTTCATCTGGGTCCGTATAACCTAATCAACAGATTGGATGTCAAATAAACAGTATAGTGGGCCATAAGAGGATTTTAATGATTGATATCCAATCACTACTGTTTTCATGTGGTGTGATCCACATGAGATTTGTATCCCTCTCACTTTTGGGATCAAACAATAAAATGATATGTAAAAATGGATGAATGGAATAGATGAAACACATACATCATGGTGGGCCCCACAGTGCTCTACAGTTCTCCTAGTTGTATCAGGAAATTTATGAGTACAATCCATTGATCTAGACTATTTATTAGGTCCAACTCATATTTCATAGGCTACCATGAATAGATCACACTGATCTAACTATAAAAAAAAGATTTGATCAATGGCCTTAAAATGGACAGTTAAGATCATTTACAAAAAAGTAGGTCCAATCAACAATTTGATTCATCAAATTTTTAGGGACCATCATGGATTGCTTATGAGTCTAAAGAATCACTTTTGTTAGCTAATTGAAAGCATCTTATCCATGTCTTGGAAAAAAGGATAGTTAGAGAAAAAGGTCAAATTAAACATAGATTATATCACTCATTCAGTTTAAATATTTTTCAAGGTAGCCCAGAAAATGTGTTCTGAACTTAATAGACGGTTGAGATCAACTGATTGGACCACATTATATAAAAATAGATGGACGGCATGAATAAATCATGGTAACAGATTGGCTAATCCCCTTGACACCTGCCATTGGCTGGTGGTCGGTGCTCTGTGGGGCCCACCATGAAGTATGTGTATCATCCATGCCATCCATCTATTTTTATATATCATTTTATAATATGATAAAAAAAAATGATTTATATCTCAATCTCAAGTGGACCACATTATAGGAAATAGTGTTGAATGAATTTTGACCATTAAAAACGTTTTGGGGGTCATAAAAGTTTTGGATCAAGCTGATATTTATTTTTTTCATTCTTCTGGGTCTTTATGACCAAATCAAGAGATTGGATGTCAAATAAACACTACAGTGGGCCTTAGGAGGATTTTAATTGTGAATATCCATTCATTATTTTTGTCTTGTGGTGTGGCCTAATTAGGATTTATATCACTATCAATTTTTGTATCAAGCCCTAAAATAATCTTTAAAAATGTATGAACGGAATAGATGAAACATTTACATCATGGTGGGGCCCACAGAACATCGACCTAATTTGGATCCCAAAATTGGGCGCGCGCTCAAAAGAAGTCGCGCCCAATCTCTTCTCCCAAAATCTGCCCTACCCTCTCTCTATCTCTCCCTCTGCCCTCGCCGCGCGCCCTCCCTCTGTGCCGCCATCCCTCTGCCTTCGCCACCATCCCTCTGCCCTCTCTCTCTCTCTCTCTCTCTCTCTCTCTCTCTCTCTCTCTCTCTCTGTCTCTCTCTCTCGTCGTCCCTGTCCCAGACACCCACGCGACTCTCTCTCTCTCGTCGTCCCTGTCCCAGACACCCACGCGACTTTAAGTTCTTCCTACCCCAACTCTCTCTCTCTCTCTCTCTCTCTCTCTCTCTCTCTCTCCTAATTGGTGTGGCTAGCAGCCCCTGCCCTTCATCTGGTGCGGCCAGCAGCCCCTGCCGTTCATCTGGTGTGGCCAGCAGCCCCTGCCCTTCATCTCTTCACCAGCCAGGTACTCATTTCTCTATTTACATTTTTAATTTTTAGATTTGTAAATCCGCGTACAATGGATGTATACCATGTATACAATGGATGCAGAGATAGACTAGTCTTGGCATTCATCATTTGTTGTGCATGTTTAAGGTGTGCACAACATGTGTTTGATGAAATGTCTCTACTAACGTGATCTCGGGTTCAAGAAGTTTATTCACTCAAATATCAAGAAGTTTGCTTTGATATTAATGTGAATGTGGACTGCACGCGTGACCACATTGAAAATAATGTGAATGTGTTTGCTTTGCTAGGGCCTCAGGGCATTTTTTTGTCAGCCTGAGCTCCTCGCCTAATCTGTAAAGTCAGTTTCTTCTAATGGAAAGTTTCTGATTTTGAAAAAAAAAAAAAAAAGGCTGACAGACATTATTAGAAGCTCCAGTGTACAACCCAGTTTATCTTTTAAATGATTACACTGGACAATGAAATTCATGGTCATCCAAATGAAATGCATTGCATGGCTAGTTACATGTCATTCTCGAAAATAAGTTGCGTATTAGGTTGTGTCCTTACATGACTGTTTAGCACTTCAATTTATACCGACATATATATCATTGCATAGGCTCAACACTTAACATGTTTGAAAGTACCCTCTTATAAATATGCAACTCTTGAATCAATAGGTTTTTGTATGCATACGGGTTTTTCTGGAGACAAATATCCTTTGGCTATCTGTGGGTTCCAACAAAGAACATTATGGATCATACTTGATACATATCATGATTCCAATTTCAAACTCCCCTTGGAAAAAAGAGAAAGAAAGAAAGAAGATCCAATTTCAAACTGATGAGTGACATGGATATTCTCAAATCGATTGGGGACTTTAATGAAAACTAAAAAAAAAAAAAAAGAAAGAAGGAAAGATGGGCTGTTTTGGTTTTTAAATGAAAATATAGGGGTCTAAAATATGTGAGCCCCCAGTGCCCAACACTACATAACCATATGGTGTTGGGGTCACCACCCAATCCACTTCCTTATTGGAGACCCCTGTCATTCTCATTGGGTGTAAATAGGTGCCCATCTACATGCCAATCCATGTGGAAATGTGGCAGCGTGTATGTGATTTAAGTAGTCAATAGATGCATCCACGTCATGTAGATGCCCTTGGCTAAAACTGGAGGTTTATTAGGTGAGCTACAATTTCTAAAATATATGGACGAATAGAAAAACTTAAGGAAAATATTCCTAAGCCATTTTTTAATTCCTAATGTTATGGACCATTTGATGAGCGAAGCAGTCGGTTCTTCGAGGAAGGACATCTACACATGGGGCCTATCTTATGGACTTGATGAATCTCACACACATTGGTCGGAGGGTGCATGTGTGTGTAGATGGGCTCCGTTATACAAGTGTGTGTGACAGGAAAACCTCATTGTCAGAGTTACTAGAGTAATAACTCTATGGCCATAAATATGAAAGCCCACCTTGATATTTCTGAGAAATCCACTCAGTTCAACTATTTTGCAATCTCATTTGATAGCATGACCTAAAAATGAGGCTGATCCAAAGCTTGGGTGGGTCACATGGGAAACAGTGGGATTGAATAATATGTTTAAACATCTTGGGGCAATCGTAGAGATCACTTTGAGCATTGGATCTGCCTCATTTTTAGGCCTTAAATAAGGTGACAAAACAGATTTCTCACAAACATCTAGGTGGGCATAAGTATAATTGTGATAGGGTCCCACATTAACTCATTGCATGTCTTGGGTGGTGATAGATTAGTTGGAGTAATAACTCCAAGACCATATACAATGGGGGACACCTTGACGTTTGTGAGAAATCCATCTCGTTTGTTATTTTTCCACCTTATTTAAGGGTATGGGTTCGAAAATAAATGAGGCCGATCCAAAGCTTTGATGGGCTTAGACGCCAAGAAACAGTGAGATTGAATGGCATAATTTAAATTTCTTAAGGCCATCTTGGGGACCACTTTAAGCATTGAATCTGCCTCATTTTAGGGCCTATATGGGAAAATAGATGGACGTAATAGATTTCTTACAAATATCAAGGTGAGGCCTATGTACGGTCGGTTTCGATCAAACATCTATTTGTTCAATTCATTATAGCGTTGGGTGGCAAAACAGTCATTTATATTTTAAATGAAAGATATTTTGGCCTTTTAGAAAATAGGTTTCTAAAATTGTACAAAATTGAGATTGTATATGGCACTTGGCGTTGAGATGTCAACCTAGGAAAAAATTAGGTGGGCTACTTTAAATAATTTAAAAGTAGGCTTTTAGGTCAATGGCACTAAAGACAAGTAGTTATATTGAAAAACTTTTTAATTTTTTAATTTATTTATTTTAATCTCCACTAAGAGTAGAGGTGGGCATCGAGTCGAGTTGAGTTGAACGGAGTTGGGGTAGATCCGGTTCTTAAATAGGCCTGACTCGAACTTGACCTGATTCGATACCAAGTCCAACATACCTGACCCGATTCGAGTCTGGGTTTGGCCTCCACTAATCTGGACAGAGTCTGACCCGATCATAAGTTATGAGTCGGGTTGAGTTGGTGCCTAGTTGGTCAAGTGTAGTGGGTATGCACGGGATAAAATCACAACTCAAAACCTATATTCACTGGAGAGAATTGCAGCCTCTTCATCAGCTACATGGCATCTCAGATCTGAAACGTTGGATCTGAGTTTTCTTTTACATATGGATCATCACGCATGTGTGTATGTGTGTATGCATGCATGGATAGATGGATGGATTGTTAGATCATGGATGGATTGATCATCATGCATGTGTTTATGTATGTATGCATGCATGGATGGATGGGTGTATCATCATGCATGTTTAATGATGTGTATGCGTGATCCCAAACCTAATCATGTGCATATATTTGCGGATATATATAGATCTATATTTTTTTGTGATTGGTGACCACATGTGTGGCATGTTTTGACAGTTTATGAAAAGTCTCTTTTTTATTGTATCTCACTTTTTATATGCTACGTGCACGTGATATCAGAAATAGATTTTACGCCCCCGAGCAAGAATTGGATGACGAAAGATATATTGAGTGATGGATACATTAAAGGCGTTGAATCGTTTATTATTTTTGCGAAAAGGAATTTGAGAGGTGTTGATTGGTATAGTTGTCCTTGTGCTAGATGTCGTAATGTGTGTGGGAAGAAAATACTAAGTACAGTTTCTGATCATTTTATTTATTTAATCTTCAGCATCCTTTTTATTAATTATGGCTTGTTGTCATTTGTTTTTTATTAACCAAGTCACTAAAGGATTTCAATTTCAAATGTAACTGAAGTATTGACAGAACGTTGTCTCTTGTTGTAGTACGAGATGTAACAAGAATATACAGTGATTGTGCACCAAATTTTTTTTTAAATGCACCAACCAGAAATGATTTAAGACGACGTTCAATGATACTTTGTTAAATATGAAATTTATGACCTTTAGTCACTTGGTTAATTAAAAAGAACTACGTAGTGGCTTGATCCTAATCTGACTTTTTGAGTACATAGGCAGCGGTTCGTAATGTACTAGAATATCGGTGCAGCCACAAATCTTTTTTCTCCTTTGAATTGTAACAGACTGTATTGGTTACATTTTTCTCTGTCATACAGGTTGTGGCTATCAAAGATATAATATCACCTCCTTATAGGGAAACATTAAATGATGTGTATTGGTAAAATTATTTTTTCTTATTCCTCATATTATATCTTTAATGATGTGTAAACACTTAATGATGTGTAAACATTAAATTATGTGTACAGGTCATTTAATGATATTATTCCTTCGATCGATTGTGGCTTGTGGACAAAGGGATGAGTAACCAACAATACAAATATGGGAGGCCTTCCCCAGGTATCCAGATGCTTTTAGATATATTTATGTTATTTTTAAATGTACTAGCTCGAAATTGAAGGAGCAGACCTGGATGTGCGTCGGAGCTATCCGGATGAGCGGAGGTCTCTGGAAGGTGGGAACCACTGACCATGATGAAGCTGTCCATTTCCTATGGACAGCATTGGGAGGGCCTGGCCATTTGGACAGGCCGTATTTATGTATTTTCTTGAAATTAATGGAGCAGACCCGGATGTGCGTCGGAGCTATCCGGATGAGCGGGGGTCTCTAGAAGGTGGGAACCGCTGACCATGATGAAGCTGTCCATTTCCTATGGACAGCATTGGGAGGGCCTGGCCATTTGGACAGGCCGTATTTATATCTGTTTTTGCAGGGACCTCACCCTTAACCTAAACCACACCCTAAACCTATAACCTAAACCTATCTCAGTTATCTAAACTTATAACCTATAACTTAAACCTAAACCTATTCTAAAATCCCAAAAGCTATACTTATAACCTAAAACCTATGAACTAAACCTATTCTCAAATCCCAAAATCTATAGTTATAACCTAAACCTATTGTCATGAAATCCCAAAAGCTATAGTTATACCTAAACTTAAACCTATAACCTAACCTTAACATAAACCTAAATTGAAACCTACACCTAATCCTAATCTCAACTCCCTAACCTAAACCTAAACCTAAACTTGAAAACCCAAACCTAAACCCGATCCTGAACCCGAACCCGATTTCCTAAACCTAAACCTTAACCTATTCTCAATTCCCTAAACCTTAACCTAAAACTTAAATGCATTCTCAAATCCCTAAACTGAAACCTACACTTAATCCTAATCTCAACTCCCTAACCTAAACTTGAAAACCCAAACCTAAACTCGATCCCAAACCCGAACCCGATTTCCTAAACCTAAACCTTAACCTAAATTCTCAATTCCCTAAACCTAAACCTATAACCTAACCTAAACCAAAACCTATAACCTGCACTTATAACCTAAACCTTAACCTATTCTCAATTCCCTAAACCTATAACCTATAACCTACCTAAAACCTTAACTTAAAACCTAAACCTTAACCTATTCTCAATTCCCTACAGCTATAACCTATAACCTACCTATAACCTTAACCTAAAACCTAAACCTTAACCTATTCTCAATTCCCTACATCTATAACCTATAACCTACCTATAACCTTAACATAAAACCTAAACCTAAAACCTAAATGTGTTCTCAAATCCCTAAACCTAAACCTACACCTAATCCTATTCTTAACTACCTAATCAAAACCTAAACCTAAACTTGAAAACCCAAACCAAAACCTAATCCCGAACCCGAATTCGATTTCCTAAACCTAACCTTAACCTAAACCTAAACTGAAACCTACACATAATCCTAATCTCAACTCCCTAACCTAAACCTAAACCTAAACTTGAAATCCCAAACCTAAACCCGATCCCGATTTCCTAAACCTAAACCTTAACCTATTCTCAATTCCCTAAACCTTAACCTAAAACTTAAATGTATTCTCAAATCCCTAAACCGAAACCTACACCTAATCCTAATCTAAACTCCCTAACCTAAACCTAAACCTAAACTTGAAAACCCAAACCTAAACCCGATCCTGAACCCGAACCCGATTTCCTAAACCTAAACCTTAACCTATTCTCAATTTCCTAAACCTAAACCTAAGACCTAAATGTATTATCAAATCCCTAAACCTAGACCTACACCTACACCTAATCCTATTCTCAACTCCCTAACCCAAAACTAAATCTAAACTTGAAAACCCAAACCTAAACCCGATCCCGAACCCGAACCCGATTTCCTAAACCTAAACCTTAAACCTATTCTCAATTTCCTAAACCTAAACCTAAGACCTAAATGTATTATCAAATCCTTAAACCTAGACCTACACCTACACCTAATCCTAATCTCAACTCCCTAACCCAAACCTAAACCTAAACTTGAAAACCCAAACCTAAACTCGATCCTGAACCCGAATGTATTCTCAAATCCCTAAACCAAAACCTACAACTAATCCTAATCTCAACTCCCTAACCTAAACCTAAACTTAAACTTGAAAACCTAAACTTAAACTTGATCCCGAACCCGAACTCAATTTCCTAAACCTAAACCTTAACCTAAATTCTCAATTCCCTAAACCTTAACCTATAACCTAACCTAAACCAAAACCTATAACCTGAACTTATAACCTAAACCTTAACCTATTCTCAATTCCCTAAACCTATAACCTATAACCTTAACCTAAAACCTAAACCTTAACCTATTCTCAATTCCCTACAGTTATAACCTATAACCTACCTATAACCTTAACCTAAAACCTAAACCTTAACCTATTCTCAATTCCCTAAACCTATAACCTATAACCTACTTAAAACCTTAACCTAAAACCTAAACCTTAACCTATTCTCAATTCCCTACAGCTACAACCTATAACCTACCTATAACCTTAACCTAAAACTTAAACTTAAAACCTAAATGTGTTCTAAAATCCCTAAACCTAAACCTACACCTAATCCTATTCTCAACTCCCAAACCTAAACCTAAACCTAAACTTGAAAACCCAAACCTAAACTCAATCCCGAACCCGAACCCGATTTCCTAAACCTAAACCTTAACCTATTCTCAATTCCCTAAACCTAAACCTAAGACCTAAATGTATTATCAAATTCCTAAACCTAGACCTACACCTACACCTAATCCTATTCTCAACTCCCTAACCTAAACCTAAACCTAAACTTGAAAACCCAAACCTAAACCCGATCCCGAACCCGAACCCGATTTCCTAAACCTAAACCTTAAACCTATTCTCAATTCCCTAAACCTAAACCTAAGACCTAAATGTATTATCAAATCTGTAAACATAGACCTACACCTACACCTAATCCTAATCTCAACTCCCTAACCCAAACCTAAACCTAAACTTGAAAACCCAAACCTAAATCTGATCCTGAACCCGAATGTATTCTCGAATCCCTAAACCGAAACCTACAACTAATCATAATCTCAACTCCCTAACCTAAACCTAAACATAAACTTGAAAACCTAAACCTAAACTCGATCCCGAACCCGAACTCGATTTCCTAAACCTAAACCTAAACCTAAATTCTCAATTCCCTAAACCTTAACCTATAACCTAACCTAAACCTAAACCTATATAACCTGCACTTTTAACCTAAACCTAAACCTATATAACCTAAACCTAAGCCTAAAACCTAAACCTAAACCTAAAACCTAAATGTATTCTCAAATCCTGAAACCAAAACCTACACCTAAACATAATCTCAACTCCCTAACCTAAAACCTAAACCTAAACTTGAAAACCCAAACCTAAACCCAATCCCGAACCCGAACCCGATTTCCTAAACCTAAACCTTAACCTATTCTCAATTCCCTAAACCTTAACCTATAATCTAACCTAAACCTAAACCTCTAACCTGTACTTTTAACCTAAACCTAAACCTATATAACCTAAACCTAAGCCTAAAACCTAAACCTAAACCTAAAACCTAAATGTATTCTCAAATCCTTAAACCTAAACCTACACCTAAACATAATCTCAACTCCCTAACCTAAACCTAAACCTAAACTTGAAAACCCAAACCTAAACCCAATCCCGAACCCGAACCCGATTTCCTAAACCTAAACCTTAACCTATTCTCAATTCCCTAAACCTAAACCTAAGACCTAAATGTATTATCAAATCCCTAAACCTAGACTTACACCTACACCTACACCTAATCCTAATCTGAACTCCCTAACCCAAACCTAAACGTAAACTTGAAAACCCAAACCTAAACCCAATCCCGAACCCGAATCCGATTTCCTAAACCTAAACCTTAACCTATTCTCAATTCCCTAAACCTAAACCTAAGACCTAAATGTATTCTTAAATACCTAAACCTAGACCTACACCTAATCCTAATCTAAACTCCCTAACTTAAACCTAAACCTAAACTTGAAAACCCAAACCTAAACCCGATCCCGAACCCGAACCCGAACCCGAACCCGATTTCCTAAACCTAAACCTTAACCTATTCTCAATTCCCTAAACCTAAACCTAAGACCTAAATGTATTCTCAAATCCCTAATCCTAGACCTACACCTAATCCTAATCTCAAGTCTCTAACCCAAACCTAAACCTAAACTTAAAAACCCAAACCTAAGCCCGATCCCGAACCCGAATCCGATTTCCTAAACCTAAACCTTAACTTATTCTCAATTCCCTAAACCTAAACCTAATACCTAAATGTATTCTCAAATCCCTAAATTTAGACCTACACTTAATCCTAATCTCAACTCCCTAACATAAACCTAAACTTAAATTTAAAAATCCAAACCTAAACCCGATCCCAAACCTGAATGTATTCTCAAATTCCTAAACCAAAACCTACAACTAATCTTAATCTCAACTCCCTAACCTAAACCTAAACCTAAACTTGAAAACCCAAACCTAAACCCGATCCCAAACCCGAATCCAATTTCCTAAACCTAAACCTTAACCTATTCTCAATTCCCTAAACCTAAACCTAAAACTTAAATGTATTCTCAAATCCCTAAACCAAAACCTATACCTAATCCTAATCTCAACTCCCTAACCTAAACCTAATACTAAACTTGAAAACCTAAACCTAAACTCGATCCTGAACCCGAACCTGATTTCGTAATCCTAAACCTTAACCTATTCTCAATTCCCTAAACCGTAGCTTATAACCTAAACCTAAATCTTAACCTAAACTAAACCTATAACTTTAACCTAAACCAAAACCTATGACCTAAAACCTTAACCTATAACCTATAACCTAAAACCTTAACCTATAACCTATAACCTAAACTTATAACCTATAACCTAACCTTAAACTAAACCTAAACCTTAACCTATAACCTAAAACCTAATTCTAAATGTATTCTCAAATTCCTAAACCTAAACCTACACCTAATCCTAATCTTAACTCCTTAAACCTAAACCTAAACGTTAACCAATTTTCAATTCCCTAAACCTATAGCTTATAACCTAAATCTAAACCTTAACCTAAAGCTATAACCTTAACCTAAACCTATAACCTATGACCTAAAACCTTAACCTATAACCTAAACTTGTAACCTATAACCTAACCTTAACCTAAACCTTAACCTATAACCTAAAACTTAAACCTAAGCCTAAGCTTAAGCCTAAAACTTAAATGTATTCTCAAATCCCTAAACTTAAACCTACACCTAATCCTAATCTCAACTCCCTAACCTAAACCTAAACCTAAACTTGAAACCCGATCCCAAACCCGAACTCGATTTTCTAAATCTAAACCTTAACCTATTCTCAATTCCCTAAACTTATAGCATATAACCTAAACCTAAACCTTAACCTAAACGTAAACCTAAACCTATAACCTATAACCTAAACCTAAACTTAAAACCTAAATGTATTCTCAAATCCCTAAACATAAACCTACACCTAATCCTAATCTTAATTCCCTAACCTAAACCTAAACCTAAATTTGAAAATCCAAACCTAAACCCGATCCTGAACCCGAACATGATTTCCTAAACCTAAACCTTATCCTATTCTCAATTCCCTAAACCTATAGCTTATAACCTAAACCTAAACCTATAACCTATAATCTAAACCTAAACCTAAACCTAAAACCTAAATGTATTCTCAAATCCTTAAACCTAAACCTACACCTAATTCTAATCTCAACTCCCTAACCTAAACTTAAACCTAAACCTAAACTTGAAAATCCAAACCTAAACCCGATCCTGAACCCAAACCTGATTTCCTAAACCTAAACGTTTACCTATTCTCAATTCCACATCGTCTACTAAATCCAATGTTTATTGTATTGGAATGGAATAAAAGATTGGCCTAAACCACCCAAAGACCTTTAAATTTATATGTAGCCCACCTGATTATTGGACTTAATTTTTTAGCCTCACATGATCATCATGGTGGAATGAACCTGTTGTATGGGTTGAACGTGATGAACACAGCCTAAAAATGCTTTACCTTGACACTTTCTAGGGAAAAATCAAAAGGAAAAAAAAGGTATTTTGGTCAATTGATTCCCCTGAAAGCATATTTCAACCTTGTAATTAATGGCATATTTTTTAATTCATTTCTTTTATCTTTGTTGAATACTACATTTTGACTCTTTTTTTTTCTTTTGTGTGTAGGATTTTAATTAATCGTGCCTAAATTTAGGCCTACAAGTACTTTAGCCTTTTGACGCCACTCGTGCTAGGAGTAGACACCACAGAGGATTTTTTTTTTTTTTAATTTATTTTTATTCAAAACCATTTTCAATTTATTGTTGTAAATTATAATTTTTTTTATTATGAAATAATATAAATTTTGTTTAATATTTAGTTTTAATTGTATTGCATTATTTTTTTATGTTTAAAATATTAAAAAATACAGGTTTCAATTAAATTATATTAGTTTTTTCATTATCAGGTCTTTCAACATCTGGGACGGTCTAAGACCGTCCTTTTTAGTCTAAAACAGTTTTTAAATAGGACGGCTGAAAACTGTCCTTTTCAGGGACGGTCCATATCCGTCCTTTTATGGTTCATCAGAGACTGGCTATAATAGTCTTTTTTCTTGACGGTCATGGACCGTCCTTTTACGAACTGTTTAGGACCGTCCTTTTTAACTTCAAAACAGACATTTACTATAGACGGTCTATGACCGTCTTTCTTTAGAGACGGTCCGTGACCGTCCTTTTCTGGAGACGGTTTTTGGCCGTCCTTTAAGTAATACGATGCCCCAAAATATGACGGCCCTTGCGACGGTCCAAGACTGTCCTTTATGACCCTTTGAGATGGTTTTTGGCCGTCCTTTATTTGTTGTTTTGGCGTAGTGTGGGCCGTACTTGGGACCCACCTCTATGGAGACGATTAGCCGACGTCCCACACATCAGCTATACAGCTGTTGTACTGACGTCCGCATGATCAATGGGTCTGATCATGTGGTACGTGTTATATCCACATCGTGCAACAGTGGGCCACACCTAATGTATTTATTCTATATCTGCACCGTCCATATGCCAGGACGGTGGGATCCTTGTGATGTATGTTCTTTATTCATGTTGTCCATCCACGCCATCCATCTGGACGGTGGCCTGGCCATACACACCTGCCATATAGCTACTGCTTGACGTCAGCAGATTCTGTAGGCCCCACATAAGGCATGTGTTACATCCAAACCGTCCATCCAATCGGCGGGCTCATCTTAAGGGCTAAGACTCGAAAAAATGAAGTAGATCTGATGATCAGGTGGACCACATCGCATAAAACAGTGTTGAGTGAATGTCCACCATTGAAACCCTTTTTGGGGTCATGAAAGTTTAGATCAATATGAAATTTATTTTTTCCTCTTAATCTAGGTCTTTGTGACCTTATGATCAGGTTGGATGGAAAATAAGATGGTTGGCCCCGCGAATTTAAACGGTGAAAATCATTTTCTCCACTATTATTTGTGTTATGGTCCAGATGATCTTTCGATATGATTTATTTATGGAAATGCACTAAAATGATCTCTAAAAATAGAAGAATAGTGTATCTGATGCGGCTCATTTGATGTATGATTGGCTCATTGTTGCTGCCCATGTAATGCGACCCATTTGATATATATTGGCCCATTGGTGTGACCCATATAATGTGGCCTATTTGATGTATATTGGCCCATTGGTGCGACCCATATGATTGACCTATTTGATGTATATTGACCCATTGGTGCGGCCCATATGATGCGGCCCATGTGATGTATGTTGGTCCATTGGAACGACCCATATGATGTGGCCCACTTGATGTATATGAGGCCCATGGGTTGAGGCCCAATGTAATGTATATGAGGACCACAAGTGAGGCCCGATGAGACTAATGTTAGGCCTTTGTGTGGGGTCGAAAGTGTTGTATATAAGCCGAGGCCTTTGAGTGGGGCCAAATGTGTTGTATATAAGGCCCATTGTGATGTGAGATTCCACCATTATGTATGTAATGATGTTTATGGCGGCCATGCCTTAGGAGCAATGATGGTTTGACGTCCACATTGCAAGAGCAATGATGGTTAAATGTCCACATTGTAACTCTCCCTAGGGCCCATTGTTAGGCCCATACTTGTAGTGTGTAGGCCGTCTAGGCCCATCTTCGTTATGAACAGAATCCATCACCATATAACATGTTTAGTACAGTTGCATGATTCATTCTTATACACATCATATGTATGCTTAATATGAGGAGTGAATGATCATAGCATATGCCTTCAGAAAGATTGTTTATGGGCTCTCTGATAGGCGGAGTTGCCCCACATGCGTGCACGGTACATGCAGGATTACTGCATGACTGATAGAGTGATTCATGCACTTCACATTTGTATGACATGATTACTGTACACCTTAGCGACATTAGAGCTGTGGCCTCCACAGGCACATCCTGGATGGTAGGATCGGACACCGAAAATACTGTTACTAGCATCGGGGTGCCATAGATGTCCTTGGATGAAAATGCCTAAACCTGATGGTACCAGAGGATGACTCCAATATCGAGACCGAGTGGATACATGAGTGCGCGAGGGCCGTATACCCATAGGCCGCATCTCCCACTATGTCTTGGTCAGTTAGAAAAGGGGTGTGACCTTACCCACTTGAGTAAGGGAGCAATAACTAGGTTAAGTTTGACTAGCTTGAGAAATGGGTCCGCTATCGGCGAGCAGAGTCCAATATTAGCAGGTGAATAGTGAGGCCTCTTTCACTTACCTAGTTGTGCGCTTGAATAGGGGTGGCAAGCTGGTATGGAGTGTACTAGACCTTGGTGATTGTCCAGCATGAGAATTGTACTGATATTTGATGCTCTAGCGATGAGTTACATTGATATGTGAATTCGGATGAGGACTGGTGTGCTTGAGTTGTATATTATATCGTATGGCATTAATATGACCGATAGCATTCATGCCTAACATCGCATAGCCTTGGTATGGCTGATTGCATTCATGATCTCATCAGTATGATTCTACATTACTCTGATACTGTATTTTGAGCATGCTCATATTGCGCACACACTTACACCATCCTCTAAGCTTCCTATAAGCTTATGCATGATTGATATGTACAGGTGACACAAGGACGCAGCCATAGCTTAGTCGCAGCAGGAGCATGCATTCGAGCTGCAGGAGTTTCCGTTATTATTATATTGTATTTCCCTTTATATACATTATACTCGAAGTTTTTTTTCATTATAATGGATTTTGTGATTGTGTTCTTGTGGTTATTGTTCGTGGGTTATGCTTACGGTTATGCTTATTGCGAATCAAAATCATATTAGAAATTCTCTTTGTAGAATCTCAGGATTGAAACCTGGTGTATGGGTGCCGAGAGCTAAGAATGACATACTACGAAGGCTGTCGACGCCGGATTCAACGATATGGAATTTTGTGAGCCCGTCTTCCAAGTTTGGGGCATGACAGTTGTTTGCATTAGTATATGATGAATGTGAAGGCTCCTCTTAAGTAGGTGTCGTGACATGTGTGTGGCATTCAGGCCATTTATCAGGTGCACCGCACCATGTATGCGCAGTGGCCTAAAAATCAGTCCAATCAGGTCATCAATTAGGACACGTTTACATAAAAGTGGACAGTTAAAAATTGACTTGATTATTGGGCCATAAGGCACGCACCATGGATGGGACCTACATGATGAATAACTGAGATCTTGCATGTGCATGTTAGCACTTGTGTGGGGAGTTGGATTTGAGATCCTGCACTTGCAAATGGATTTAGCATGGTTCTTTATTTATGTGCTTAGTGAATGTTACTTTTGAATTCTAAGGATAACATTCTTTGTGAAACGATTTTTTATTGTAGTCTTGGTGATTTAGCAACTCCAAAATTTGTAGTTGGTTCGTGGGTATCCAAAGGGGATATTTCTACAAGCACGATATGTTTATTTAATTTTCTTAATTCTAGATCCTACTTCCATTAATATGATTCACTCACTCTACTGGAAATTATGCATTGGCATTCTTTCACCATTCTTCGAAATGCATAGCCAGACTATAAGAACTAAAGAGTGACAATTTCTACACAGTTAGGATCATATTCATGCTTGTGAAAAATTTGAAAACTGAATGTCTTGTATCACATGAGAGAATTACACAGACTGCAGCAAGAACCGTGATAACCATTTGATTCCATTTGAACATTAATGTGAAGATTGGTTCGGTATGTCATGCATATTATAAGACCCGTAACTTAGTCCATACCGTTCCGTGGACTTCCGCAATTCTCTCGGTCTAATTCTGACAACCTTTGACCCTTAACCGATATTTACGCGTAACCCTGATTCGTACGTCGTCAACCCGAGTTGGCTCAACCCAAGACCTTTACCATAACGACCGCACCATCATTGCGGTTCTGATGCCGCGACTCGCCCGCCGAGGCGATACCTGATCAGGAGATGTGAGCCAACGTTCGGTGCGAGAAAAACGCCGCGCGTTGCCAAACCTAAGGGAATATCTATGACTTGTCACATCAATCCCATCAATCAATCAAATCCCATCACATCTCATGTCAAGTACATGTCAAGTACACATCACCTTTCACCCTTTTCCAAACAAGCCACAAAAGTCAAAAGTTTCTTACAAAGCTCATGCCTTTCTTACACAAAAGGCCACAAAAGTCAAAAAGTTCTTACACCCATCACCACCACATCCATCACTCCATCACCCATCTATCTACCTCTCTCATTTTCAAAATCATTCCAAGAAACCAAAATTTCAAACGTATGAGCCTCTCCCTCTCTTCCAAAACTCCAAGTGCGGCCCACCTTTACATCCCAAGATCCCCCATCCTAGCCATCCATTTCTCATCTCCTCCATTGAAATCAAAGCTAAGGATCTAAGGAACCCAAGGGAGCAAGAAGATCGAACGGTGGGTGCTTGATAATAGTCATTTTTCATGTTTTTAAGATGGGCCAAGTGAGGCCAACCGATCAATGGTTTGGATCTCACTTGGGACCCTAAGATGTGGCCGATGGCCCACTAGGATCATCATGATCATTCCATGATGGGGCCATTCTCCATGGACCCCATCATGATGTTTATTTTCTTGTATATCTAGGGTCATCTAGACCGTCTACTTTAGTGGAGAAGAGATCTCCACCGTTGAATTTTGGATTTAACGGGTCTATGTGTAATGGGACCCACTTGATGTATGTTTGGTTGCAAGGGAGGGCCCATAGTGTCGGGGTCCCTCCATCATGCATGTCCCATTCTCTATCTCTCTCTCCCTCCCTCTCTATTTCATTTTCTTTTATGAAATCATGATATGATTGTGTGGCCACTTGAATGGACCCCACCATGAAGCTCGTATCCTATCCAAACCATCTACAAGTGGGGCCCATCTTATGTGTGTTGTACCCACACCTTTCATCATGAGGTGGCCCACTTGAATAAAGCCACGTCTATTGTGAGAACTGTCCAGCGTCCAGGGACGCTGGACGTCTCTGTGGAAACACAAATATAAGCTTGTTTTTAAGCTTTAGGGGTGGCCCACTCTCATAGGCCCCACCTTGATGTATGGGTACAATCCAAACCGTCCATCCTCTTTCCCATATCATTTTAGGCATTGAGCCAAGGAATGAAGCTAATTCGCTCATTGGGCGGGCCATACTTTTCAAAACAGTGATCCTCACCGTTTATAACTTATTTTAAATTTTGCTACAGGCCAAAGGTATTCAATATTGGACTCTTTTGGCTCGTCTTGAGCTAGGCAAACCAATGGACAGGGTGGATCAACTTGATGCGGGCCCCAGATACGAAAAACCCCTGAAAAATGGGTTTTCAAAGTTTTTTTTTAAAAATAAACACAGAAGCATCACCTCTACCTCTCTGACGCTGCAGCAGCAGCGTGCTGCGTGCAGCGGGTGGGCGGGCGAACAGCGTCCCACGGCTGCTGCCGTGGGCCCCACCATGATGTATATGTAATATCCACGTCGTTCATTTGACGGGCCCATCCCTGAAGCGGGCCCCCTCCAAAAATGAGGCCGATCTAATGCTCGTGTGGCCCACACTGCAGGAAACAGTGGGATTGAACCTCTACCATTGAAGCCCCTGTTATGGGCCACAGAAGTTTTGAATCAATATGAAATTTGTTTTTTCGATTCATCTAGGTCCGTGTGACCTTATTAACGGTCTGGATGGCTTATAAACGTTATGATGGGCCCCACATGGGACCCACATTAATGTATGTGTTTTACATCCACCGTCCAGGCGGACGGTGGTACCCACCATGATATATTTATTTTTTTTACACCGTCCGTCTAGCGGACGGTGGAGCCCTCTGTGATGCATGTGTTTTGTCTGCACTGTCCAGCGACAGCGGGACCCGCCATGATGCATGTGATGCATCCAGACTGTCCATCCACTTGGAAAGATCATTTTAAGGCATAAGTTAAAGAATAAGACCGATCTATGATCAAGTGGGCCACCTATGTTTGGGTGTGGCCCATTTGACATATAAGGCCTATAGGTTTAGGCCCATTTGATTTATATAAGGCCTATGGGTTTAGGCTCATTTGATTTATATAAGGCCTATGGATTTAGGCTCATTTGATATATGAGGCCTATGGGTTTAGGCTCATTTAATTTATATAAGGCCTATAGGATTAGGCCCATTTGATATGTATAAAGCCCATGTGATTAGGCCCACTTAAGACACATAAGGCCCATGTGATTAGGCCCATTATGATGTACTCTGAGGCCCATGGGTTATGACCCATTACAATGCACCTAAGGCCCATTGGTGAAGCCTAGTAATGCTGCCCATTTGATGAAAGTAAGGCCCACTAATGTAGTCCATTTGATGTAATAAAGGCCCAATTGGATGTACCTAAGGTCCATTGCAATGTATGAACCCAACATGGTTTATGTAATGATGTTTACTACGGGCTATGGCTTGGGAGTAATGGTGGTTTGACGTCTACATTGCAAGTATAGTGTTGGTTAAATATTTGCATTATGACTCTCCCTAGGGCCATTGATAGGCCATAATTGTTGTGTGTAGGCCGTCTAGGCCCATCTGCGTTGTAAGGATAATTCATTACTTTGTAACATGCTTAGTATAATTCCATTATTCATGCCCATAAGCATCATATGTATGCTTAATATGAGGAATGTTTGATCATCGCATAAGCCGTTGGGCCGAGACATTTACGGGACTCCTTATGAGATGGAGTGTCCACATGAGCGCATGGTGTGCACGAGATTATTGCATGATTGTATAGTGTGACTCATGCATCTCGCATTTACGTGACATGTGACATCAGGACCATTGCCTCCGCAGGCATATCTTGGTTGGTAGGATTGGATACTAGAAATCTTATTCTACATGGGGTGCTATAGATATCCCTAGGTGAAAGTCCTTAAACCCTTATGGTACCAGGAGGTTGCTCCAACTTCTAGACCGAGTGGGCAGATGAGCGTCGAGTGCTGATTACCTGATGACTGCACTCTCCACTGTGTCGTGGTCGGTTGGAAGGGGGTGCGGCCTTACCCGCCCGAGAGTAGGGGGAAAAGATACGCTGAGTTTGACCAGCTCGCGGAATGGGTCCCTATCGACGAGCCGAGCCCGATATTAGCAGGCGGATAGTGAGGTCTCTTCCACTTACCTTATTGCACGCAATGGGGGGGGGGGGGATCTGGTTTAGAGTGTACTAGACCCTGGTGATATCTTAGATTTGAGTTGTATTGATATGTGGACTTAGATGAGGATTATATGCTTGACTTGCATCTTGCATCGCGTAACCCTGGTATGGCCGACATCATGCTTTGCATCGCATAGCCTTGGTACGGATAACGGTATTCATGGATTCATCAGTATATTCCGCATTACTCTGATATTATATGATCATATTTCTACCTTACGCACACACATTCACCACCCTCTAAGCTTTTTATAAACTTATGCATGACTGTTGCGTACAGGTGACGTTGGGGCGCAGTAGTGCTGAGGCAGGAGCGCTTTGCTGATCGTTTTGGAGTTTTTGTTCATCATCATTGTATTTCCCTTTATGCTCATTGTACTTGTAAATTTTTTTATCATATTAAAAATGTAATGGAGTTTTTGGTTGTTGTTTGTGGGTTATGCCTTTGGTTATGCTTATCACGATTCAATCTGATCTTGAAAATCTCCCTCGTAGCATCCCAGGATCGCAACCTGGCGAATGGGAGCTGGGAGCCAAGAATGGGATTTTACGGAGGCAGTCGGCGCCAGATTTGGCGATTGAGAATTTTGTGAGCCCGATTTCTGAGTTTGGGGCGTGACACATGCTTTTTTATTATGTAGACTTACCTTCTCAAATAGGTTGGTTCGTTCAGGGCTTTGGAGAAATGGGTATATCTGGAAATAGATGTGCGTTGATCAACACACATCCATTTCTAGATATACCTATTTCTTAGAAACCCTGAACGAACTAACCTGTTTGAGAAGGTAAGTCTACACAATAAAAAAGTAAGAAATATATCATCCAAATTCAATGGATGATATATTATATATTTCATTTTTTTAATTAATGAGAATTGCCAACGACTAAAAACCGTCGAAAACGCCAACGGTTTTAACCGTAAGAAAGGCCAAAAATTTTGGTCGTCACCCTCAACACTGACGGTTTTAATCCGTCGGAGACACACCATTTGCCTACAAACCTTGTGATGGTTAAAATCCATCGGGGAAGGTCATTGCCGACGGTTTTTAACTGTCGGCGTTGCCTGTTTTCTGGTAGTGTAACCTAAGGACCTTCTATTGCGACTATATGCGTGTAAATGAGACTAAATGATCCTATGAGACTATATGAGAGAAATTATACAACGTCACCAAAATTCAGCAAAATAACTGTCAAAATAAAGGGACAACAGAAATTTACAGCAATGTGAATTGCTAACTTTCTGATAATAGAAATTTCAACAGCTTATATCAAGATTTAGGGACCTCTAAACAACTACATATGATGAGACCTGATACATAATGGACATAAACAAACTAAACCCTAAACATATAATGCATTCCCCTATAGGAACCTTAAGATTTGATACCAAATTTGATGCAAGACATAAAAATTAACTATGATATGTAAGATCTCAGCCTTTTGATCAAACTAATTCAGAAACATTCACATAAAATTTTCACATCCCACACAAAAGTTCAAACATTCAAGCAAGGGGAATCTATGCAAGTCCAGGCCTACACAAGTTAGGGCTGGTTCAATAAAAAATTATGACCCAAATGATACTTAAAGGGAGTTAAAACTCATCCACACATGCACATCAATTTGTCCCTGATATAAAGGATTCACCAGTTCAATTCAAAGAACCCGAGGGTAAGAAAAGGGGCAAGCAAAGTGAAAATCATGTAATCTAGGGTTAGAGTTATGGAAAACAGATATGAGAGGGATGAAATAAATAGGAAATCTAAACCTGTCGATAGTCCACACGTACGGACAACGGGCCAGGCATGATGCACTTGCGCAAGGGCCTGACATCACGTGCGAGCGAGCCCTGATTCCGAGAATCGACTTCTAGGGTCTGGTCGGCCAGAGGAAGACTCCAAAACCTCAAATTTTTAGTTGATCCGACATGCGGTTTTTGTGTGGTGCTCCGCCAAAGTTCCAGCCCTCTCATAGGGCCAGATTTTGAAATTCTATTGTAAGGAGAAGAATTGCTTCAATAGAGAATGGATTCGAAGTGTAGATGATTGTAGAAGATAAGAAGTAGGGATGATAGAGGATAGGGGTGAATCGGGATAGATGTGACTTCACACCACGGTAGTCAGCTCTTCGATGAAGGGAGGGCTTCGTGCCCAATTGGATTTTCCAATCAATAACTTGGAGGAGTAGAAAAACGTAGGAATTTTTATTAATCTGTAATGGGAAAAAAAAACCTACAAGGGGTACCTATTTAGAAGAAAATCTTATACCTTAAAACTTGTGCCATGTGCGTAACCTATTATATGGTGATGAAGAAATAAAAAATAATAACTAATCAAAGTAATTTAAACCGTCCATGATATTCTAAATAACAATAATAAGAAAAATCTAAAATATGAGATTAATTAAAGTAGTGGACCGCAATCATGAGAACTCATGATGGGCTTTACTTGACTGTCGGGCCCACTCCAACGCACCAAAACTCAGTCTTCTAACTTGGAGGCCCTCCCTGTATGTCATCATCAAGCTAAATCAATGGTAGGGCCCTCCCTGCGTACGTTCGTAGGGGGCGGCGTGCGTGTGCGTGTGCGTGTGATGTCTCCATCATATGATGAACAAAATACATCATATTGAATAAATATTACAATACAAATATCTCTTTCTTCCCCTCAGTCTCATAACCTGTCAAGGTCTTTTCTCAATTGGTACAAATTGTAGATTAATGCATGGCTTTTGAAGGGTAGAATTGGATTAGTGAAGTTGAAGAAATGAACTATAAATCTACAATGCATTCAATGAAGAATATTATCAGTAGAGCTTTGCTAATCACTTCCGAACTTGGTTGTACATGAGAAAAAAAGAAGTTAATTGGATCCTCTTTTATGGAATATGCATATCACCTACAACCTAATTGGTCTATATCTTCTTAATAGCCCGAGAAGCTCACCAGTTATGACTTATTTAAAATCTCCAACCCTCTAGTACTTGCTAGTTGACTGAGTCAGGCCAAGATCCTTAACTAAATACTTAACTGAGACTGCAACATAATAGATCAAATAGGTAAAATAGAAACAACAAGTTCCATCAAGCATAAGTAAATAGGGAACATAAATGAAAGTAGACAGGCATTAGAGATGCCCTACAAAACTCCAAGACAGTTTAGGTACAGCTACACTAGTCACAAAAATCTAAAAGCATACTGCTATCAGAAAGTCTAGTTCCTAGAAGCAACAATTAGACAATCAATAGTATGGATCAATGAACCATGGACCTTACTCATACAAACCAAAAACTTGAATGTACAGTGCAAGCTCTTGGCCAATCATTCTACGACAACCCTTCTAAGGAGAGCCAACAGTTCAAAGAACCCACTAAATTCATACTATAAATGTAACCGCTTTTCATGTGCCAAAAATACAATGGAGCCATAGAAATCCCAAGGAATCCCAACAATATTCTCATTCAAAGAAAGGGAGATTTATGCAGTAGAGATTCATATAGAGAATTTAGAACAAGAAAGGCAGAGGTAATAGAATCACCATATCATATAAGCATTACGATCTTACTATAAATTATTCTAAATGCTCAAACATCTTATGATAAGATTAGAAATGCAACATTATACTATGCTGTTAATTTCAGTTGGGTGGGGCCCACTTTTGAGGATCCGGATCATCCATCTGGTGGGTTCTACCGTGGATGGGTGATTACACCAAACATCACCTCCATCAGAAAAACCAAGTCATCCAATCAGTGGATTTCAAGGAGTTGCATATGGATAGTTGGCTATATCCTATTTTTGGTCGTCCATCACAGGACAAAAACTGGATGGCAAGGGTCATCCTGGGGCCCAATGTAGCAGGACCTGTAGTGTCCTCCGCTGCCATCAGTTAGTACAAGTGGGCAAATGTACTTGGGAAGATCACGATTGTTAGATCAATGGCAAACAAATGGATAGTGAATGAAATAAACAGCTGTAATCCCTAAAAAGGGATTCAACAATGCAAATCCCTAAAAAGGGATTCGACAATACAAATCTCTAATTAGGGATTTGTCAATGCACATTCCTAATCAGGTATTATAAATTGTAGAAAAGCCATACATCATACCTGAAAATCTGAGATTCACAAGCAGCAGAAGGCTGAACTACAACAGAGGGCCGAGGAGATAAAGAGAGAGAGGGCTAGCGTTTAGAGAGAGAGAGAGAGAGAGAGAGAGAGAGAGAGAGAGAGAGAGAGAGAGGCAGAGAGATGAAGGGAGAGGGAGAGGGAGAGGGAGAGCACGCGAGAGGGAGAGGGAGGAAGAGCGAGCAGAGAGGGATGGCTTGAGGGAGTGGAGAGGGAGAGGTAGAGAGAGAGATCGAGAGAGTCGGCGCGTGGGTGGAGATCGAAGAGCAGAAATGAGCCAGGGCTCTTCTTTTTTTTTTTTCTTTTCTCTTTATAGAGACACATTGCCGGCGACCTATAAAACTGGCCGCCGGCAAAGGGTAGCCCCATCCGTCAGCTAAGCTCCATTTTCTTGTAGTGGTTTTATCTACATCGTCCATCCATTTTTGCAGATAAATTTAAGGAAAGATTACAAAACTAAGAAAGATTCAAATCTCATGTGGACCACACCATAAGAAACAATGGTGATTGAACACTCACCGTTAAAAGCTTCTCATTGACCTCAAAAGTTTTGAATGAATCTGATATTTGTGTTATCCCTTCAGCAACAGGTTGAATGTTTAATAAACATTTCAGCGGGCCCTAGGAAGTTTTTAACAGGCCTAGGAAGTTCTTAGCGGTAGACGTTCAATCACCACTGTTTTCATATTGTGTGGTCCACTTGAGATTTGGATCTGTCTCATTTTTAGGCTCATGCCATAAAATGATCTGAAAAATAGGCAGATGGGTGCATAAAACACATGTATCATTGGTGGGCCACATAGAACCGTTCGTAGCCACCAGGCTGCTAGGCAATCGGCTTTTGGATCCGAAATCTACGGAACCCGCACCCCCCGGATACAGGAAGCGGATTGCGTGATGTGCTCGGTGTTGTATCATGTCACCAAAATATGTTGGCCTCACCATAATGTATGTGTTATATCTATACTGTGCATCCATTTGACAACATCAGTCTAGGACATGAGAAAAAAAATGAGGCAGCCGCAAATCTAAAGTGGATCACAAATCAGAAAGCAATGGGACAATAATTCCTACCGTTGAAACATTCCTATAACACACCGTTATGTTTATTTGTCATCCAACATATTTATGAGGTCACAGAGACTGGGATCAAGGGAAAAGAATAAATATCTGATTGGTTCAAAACTTCTGTGGCCCTCAAGAAGTTTTCAATAGTAGACGTTCAATCACCCCTGCTTTCTATAGTGTGGTTCACTTCAGCTTTAGATCCGCCTCATTTTTGAGCCCATACCCAAAAATTATCTCTTAAAATGGGCGGACGGTGTGGATATAACACCTACATCATGGTGCAGCCCACATATCTTGTCCATGTTAACACACCAAGGTGGTCACCGCACACTCCGTTTTCAAATCCTACCGGGATAGGGTACTACAGGACCAAGACCAATGCTCCTGTCAGGCGCTCCGTGGGGCATATATATATATATATACACACACACAACAAGAATTGGCCAGGCGCGTTATGTATTCCCGGTTAAGCTGGACCTCTTTCCCAGAAACTATTATGAGAAAATAATGCAGCGTGTTTTCGGATTAGGAGTTAACAAACAACGCTTGACGTGGAACGGGTTGGGGATTCAGTAAAAAAATTTCAGCTTTAACAAACATGCACTAGGACTCGGATCTACTTATTTTTTGGATCATACCCAAAAATGTGCTGGCTACAAGTATAGACGGCGTGGACTCAAGGAACGTACAACAAGTGGGACCCACAGTCAGGGATCCATCCATCTCGGTGGGTCCAGTGAAGCTGCGCCCGAATTAGGCAGGACGCAGACCTCGTCCGTGAGGCAGGGGTAACAGCTTAGTGGGTGATGCCCTGACCGCGGGGCCTAACCCGATGTGTGTGTTGTACATCTATGCCGTACATCCGTTTTGGCAGCTCAGTTAAGTTGATGGTCTAAAAAATGATGCAGATCCGAATCACAATTGGACCACACGACAGGAAAACAGTGGTAACAGGGTATGGATCCCATCAGGGCAAATGCCTTCAAAGTTTGGTGTCCTTTTATGTCAAGTATAAAAGTTGCATGTACACCGCTTATTAGGTTACTCATTGGGTCATCAGATAAAAACTATACAATGTTCGGATGATCTAATCGTCCGATTCTTGGACGTGGATGGGGGACTACCCCAGCAGGACCCAGCTAGTGACGGAAGGTCCGGTAAGGGATTCCACGTAGCAAACCTATGCATATGTTTTATCCATAGAAGGTCCCGTCAGGGTTTCCATACGGGGAAACTTGATGTATATGTTTTTATCCAGGCTGTCCATCCATTTTGATAGATCATTTCCGGGCATGAGCCCAAAAAGGAGGCACATGAAGGCTTAAATGGACCACACCAAAGGAAGCCTGGGAGATTGAAAGCATACCGTTGAAAACATTTTGAGGCCCACAAAAGTTATCGAGCTGATCTTTATATTTTTTCCTTTATGAGATGTCTTAAATTTGTCTATAATTGAGTCTGTCGAGAGCGTTGACAGAACACTCAATCCCATCGAATAGCTATCTATCACATGATAGCCCATTCGATCCCATTGAAAAAATCCTAATTTATTCCAATTATTCATTGGACAATTTTTTGATCCAAATATACATGATATAATGTGACTTTGATTCCATCATAGAGCCTTTGATGGCTATCAATTGCATCGACAGAAGCGCACGATTTTACAAAATTACGAGAATTGATTTTTATTTCAAATGTGACACTATATATGGATATAATTGCAAGATTAGGGTAATCTTAAGCTATTCCAAGGAAGACTAAAGATATTTGGGAGCTTGGGAAGGTGAAAATGAGGATTTTCGACTATTGTAAGTGATTTTCTTGTACTTTTGTGTTCATAGTGACTTGTTGTCGCTTTGTGCCATGGTTTTTTCCCTCATGGATTTTTCCATGAAAAATCATGTGTGCTTTGTGATTGCTTGATTTACGTTTGTTTAATATCAGGTGATCTGAATTTGGAGTATTTTTCCACGGATTCCCAACAAGTGGTATTAAAGTGTGCATTGAGATTTAAGTTTGGATTGACATTATGATAATTTAGAGATCAAATGTGAAGTATGAAACACAAATTCACTGAAAAAAATAACTTCAAAATATGAATGGTAAATATGAGAGGCATTTTAGTTCAGCAAGGGTTGCAACATGCATTCTTTGGTGTTGACAAGCATCCATCATCCAAACTTCATTTGACATAGTTTTCAATGGATGAGAGGTGTAAGAATTGGAAGTGATTCCGTCACAAAACCATGCCTAGGAGATAAGGAAAATAATAAGATTTACCAATCCCAAAACCAATATGAGAGAATTGTGAAAGTTAGGGAGGATTCCATCATCCGACCATGCCCAAGGGACGATAGTGAACAATAGAATTTCCTAAATTCATAATTTCAATATATACATACTCAAAGCTATCACAAATCCATTGTAATTTGAGTCACAACAAACTATTAAAAACTAAAAATATTCTTTATAATCAAACTAGAATCAAAGAGAGTTCAATATAAACATGAATTAAAACAATAGAAACATCTCATCACGCTACAAGCTTCACCTTTTAGCCATATTTAAGAGGTTTAGCCAACCATAGACATGATTGAAGTAGAATCTCTTAATAAAAGCATAAAAATAACTAAGGAAAAAGAAGAAAAAAAAAATTGGCGACGACTTCTCAACGTTTTTCCTCCACTCCTCCAACCTTAGATAATGCCTAGGAGTGCCCTAGGGACCCCTATTTATAGTTTTAGGTCTTACATTTTCACACAAAGTGGAAATTGTCAGAAACCTTCTCAAATTTAGGCAGTAGGCACAAAATTTGTGTAACGCTCGACTGGTCGTGGGACGTGTTCATAACCCCAAGTGTAGGGCTGTGATGTAACAATAATTTCGGTGATACCAAGGTTGAATCCACAGGAACTAATCTCGTGTGTTTTCTGAAAGCAACTAGAACTAGAGCTAGAAGAAGATGAAAACCTAAGTCTAGAAGTATAGAGTAATTGTGAGAGATTTAATGAAAAACTTAAGAAATTCAAAGGCGTGAAACCAGGGTTTCTAAGGATCCACTTGTAGAGATCAGGAAGATCTATGCTTGATTTAATGACGCCAATGGAATCAGAGTCCCATCTTATCTAATTAGAAGATATCTCAGTAAAATCAAATCTGAACTTTCTTTGACCTAATTCTCAATGGAAGAGCGGTGTGAAAACTAAAAGTGATTCTATCACAAAACCATGCCCATGAGATAATGACTCACAACAGGATTTACCAATCCCACAATCAATTTGATAAAATTGTGAAAATTAGGGAAGACTCCATCATCCAATCATGCCCAAGGGACAATGGTAAATAATAGGATTTCCTATATTCACAATCCAAAAATATGAAAAAAATAACTCAAAGCTATCGTAAATCCATTGAAATTTGAGTCACAACAAACTATTAAAAACTGAAAGTATTCCTTATAATCAAACTAGAATCTAAGAGAGTTCAATATAAATATGAATCAAAGTATTAGAAAATCCTATCACGCTACAAGATTCACCTCTTAGCCCTAACTAAGAGGTTCAGCCAACCATAGACATGATTGAACTATAATCTCTTAAGAAAAGCATAAAAATAACTAAGGGAAGAAAAACTCTTGGCGACTGCTTCTCCACGCTTTTGCTCCACTATATTGTAATGACTCGAAAAAATTCGTACAGAGACCCGAGTACCACCTCAGGCAGAAATCCCTCAGGACCAAATCCTTTAGAAATTGGACAAGATTTAACTAAGTGGTAAACTAGATTACCTGTGAAATTAGCACTAATCATTTTAAATACGATCTGCAAGACTCAAAACCTGTAGAATCGTTAACGCTAGGTTACCCTAAAATCTAGAATCAATCTCTAAACCAAGTTGCTCTTGGGAGTACTTTAAAATTTCGTATCGGACCTGGACTACACGTCGAAAGTCCAATGACTATAAAACCATAGGATTAGGACCGCCTTGCTGGACTTGACAACCACCTCGAAAATCAAGTCTAGAGAGTATCTTGAAGCCATTTCCTTGAGTTCGGAGAGAAGTGTGTGAGGAACGAGAATATCTTTAGAAATAAATCCGAATTTAAGTAAACTGAGTCGTGTCGCTTGCGGACCAAATATAAGGAATTTAACCGTCAGAATTTGACCCAAATACACCCTCAGATCAGGAATATTTGTCAGCACATGTCAGAGCACTTGTGGCCCTGATCGAGCATTGGTGACTGTTAAATTGAAACTGATCTGCTGCGGTCGATCTGTAAACCCGATCGGACTAAAAACTTGGGTGGACCTAGAATAAAGGTCAGGAATCTTAAGTCCGACCGCACGTCAAAAAGAGGCCTCTAGAAGTGCTCCGTTGGATCGAAACAAGTACCCTTTGGCTGAATCCTAAGTATACCTTGACCCTGGGGCTAATTCCATAAGTTTTAGGCCTATATAAGGACCTTAAACCCTCTCTCATTCACTCCATACGAATTTGAGAAAAAACTTAGGAGAGAGAAAAGAGTAAAGAGAGAGAAAGTGAGATAGAAGTGGGAGCTACTCCTACGATTCAATCCCCGTTACTCCTCATGCTTAAACATCATTACCGAATCGCTATTCTGGCGATTTCAACTCCGTACTTGGGTAAGAAAAACCTAACCCTAAGTTGTTCTAGGGTTTCCATTGTTGCAAGTAGCGAAATAGCTGACTTAACTCGTGCTATAGGTTGTCATTTCATCGTTGACGTAAATTTAGAGTATTTATCGAATTCATTATGCTTCTACGGCGTAAGGTGCGAACTATAGATGTATAGATTATGGTTTTCAAATCTTTCAATGTCGGTGAAAGATAGATTCCTGATGTGGGTGCTATTTCACATGCAAAATGTGATGTCTATTTTTCGTTTCAGTGATATACGAACTATGTGGAGTTTAGCGTATTTTTTATATTTGTAAAAAGTACCGTATACATATGAAATTTGAAAGTGTGCTTACCATGATTAACTACTGTATGTATATCCTAGCTATGCATATGATAACTCCTTGGCGAGAAGATTCGCCCTAATATATGTTTGGGCCAACTTACATTATGTAGGCTAATAAGTGTAGTCTAAGTGTTTGTGAAAATGCTTGTATAAGTAAGTACTTAGGAGATAATGCTTTAGACGGGTGTTGAGATAGGATTCTCAACTACCCTAGGGATGTGTATGGTTTCCCCCATGCAAGTTGTTTAGTTTTATCGCTTTACTTATGAAATGCATGTGTATGGATTTTTGTTTATGTTACGTCTTATAACATGTATGTTATTATGATTGGACTACTTGGTTACTCCTGTTTTGATTACTTCACATGCTTATTAATTAAGGTTGAATGTGTATGGGGCTATGTTATGGTCGAGGCAATCGGTAATAAGCTTGAGTTCGTGGCTAAAATTTATTCACCACATAGGACGTGTTTGACGAACCCGAGCCGTACTAGATTTGTCGGCAGTTGTAACATCCTAAAAATCGGGGGTCGAGCAAAAACTCAGCTCCCGAGTTTCAGAACATCACTTATGTAGTATTTTCAATGATGGATGAATGTCGGTTGTATGAGTGCATAAAACATGAAGTGGATTAAGCCAAAACAACATATCATACTCCAGAGACAGTTAAGTTTCTCAAGCGGAAGACTGTGATAAATATATAAAATGTATAAATGATTGTAAGTCTCTGGAGTGTGGACATGTTACCAGGTTAACTAAATACATGTATACTCCAAAAATAGAAAGAAAAGAATATACATGGGTGTTTAAAAAAAAAGATAAAATACCAAGTGTATTAGCATCTAATCAATAACCCTGTAAACCCGTCGATCAGAACCTGCATATAGGAGAAAATCTCCTCATCATCATAAAGTCCGGCTTTACTTCGCAAGTATCGCCTCTGAAACTACAACAGAGACTGTTTGGTGTGTACAACACCGTCCCGTAATGTGGGAGTGAGTACCTAACTCAGGGAAAACTATACAGCAAAGGTTAACATGTTATCAATTTAATCAAGCAGTAATGATCAGGCAGTACAATCAAACAGGTCCTAGATACTCTTGTTAATCTTTTGTTAATGTAAGGATGGTATGAAGAATGATGCATACCCTCACCACAATCCCCTCTGCGACATCATCTAACGATCGCGGCATGACTCACTTCCTCAGTGCTCTATCACCAATGTCGTTAGCACATGCAATACGGTGTTATGAATATGCTTACCAAGTTCTTATTAGTCCTTTTCATATAGCAGTATTAGGAAGCTAAGACACCTTCCTTGTATCATTTCCCAACGTTGATCCATTCTAGGGTCATCAGTCCTAGGAATCTCATACGATGTTATGATTCTGGGTCAAAAAGGGCTGTTAAGACTGTTGCGCGCAATCGTTGCTCCTCTCCCCCATCACCTTATCAATACAGTCCTATTTATATCTTAAGACTACATCAGGACTCGTCGCCCCTATGCGGTGTCAGGATAAACTCAAGGTCACTACAGAGGGCTCGTCACTAATCAGTGTAGGCTGACAGCAAGAATATAGTGTCCCATACTACCATAATCTGCTCAGAGTAGGGTGCTCACTGGTCACTACGGGGAGGTTTGTGGCCCCAGCATAGGCCGACAGCTCGACCACGGTGTCCCATACCACCATGTCCGGCTAATGAGTCTTAGGGGATCATAGTACCACGGTTAACGAGAGTTTTAATTGTAAGATTGGTGTCTTAGATTCAAACAGTAGCGACCAAACATCGGTCAATCGGGTTAGTTGATAAGCCCAACTAGGCCAAGTGCACGTTGAGTTGAACGACATGGAATGCATAAGCACTCCGTGTGGCCTAACTACTGCCGAATATCCCAAGTACGACTCAGATTTGTTGAACACATCCTGTGTGCCGAAACAACCTCAACCACTATTTATGGAATGATTACCGATTACCTGGACTGTAGCATAGCCCCAATCACATACAAATTCCATAACATGTATATGAGGCATATCCTACATTCATATGAATATTCATGAAGTATAACTTAAATGTAAATACAATACATGGAGGGAATCATACGCACATGTAATATGATTCATTTAGGTTAATCAATCCATGGAGAAAATCATACCCACAGTTAACGTGATCGGGAATCATATTTTAACAACCTTAACAATCACATTTTACTAACTACTAACTCATTTAGGCATTTATATAAACACTTAGATTACACATTATATCATACATCTTATGTATTCAATAGAATACGTATTAGGGTAAATCCTTTCGTCAAAGGGGTACCGCCTATACAACAACCATATATCCATGACAGTTAGTCGTGGCGAGCACGAAAGCGAATTCCATACAAAATCAGTCATTTTTAAAAACACTTAAAATACATACATTATCATACATGTGTATGTTGATTATACATGTATTAGACCAAATCATTTCACTATGGAGTTGCCCCATATACCACTTGGATATATCCAAGACGGATAATCATATCATGCATGAATCCGGGTTCCATATTCATTTAAACATTTTCACTAACACGTGAGCTACACACTTTTACATATATAGCGTATATTAGCCGTGGCGTGGTTTAGGGCAAGTCCTTTCGCTAAGGAGTTGTCACACATGTAACAAGCATATGTTTAAGGAAAATAATCGTATTAAACACAAATCTAAATTTTCTATGTATACGGTATTTTCTACAAATACGAGGAATACAGTATATTCAACATAGGTAATGTATAACTGAAAAATGAAACAGACAACACTTTATACATGTGAAATGGCATCTTAGGCAAGAATAAATCATTATCTAACATTGAAAGTCTTGAAAACCATAACCTAAACATATATAGTCCGCACCTTAAACCAGAAAATGTGTAACGGGTATGATTTAGACGATAAGTCTTCGTCAACGGCGGATACGCTACCTACGAAATGAAACAGGTTAGCTATAACATTACTTCAACTATCTTAGGCTGTAAAACAGGTTAGGGTTAGAGTTTCTTACCTAAGAACGACGCCGAAAAAGCGATACAGATAGGTGGATTTGGCACGTAGCAAAGATGGGAAGAATCCTAGGAAGAATCACCAACTTCTCTCTCACTTTCTCTCTCTTTTCTCTCTCTTTCTTTAGCTAGGGTTTGAAATTCGTATGGGATTTGTGAGAGAGGGCTTAAGGCCTTTTTATAAGCCCAAAAGTGACGAAAATAGCCTTGGGGCCAAGGTATACTTAGGTTATGTCCAAATACGGACTGTTCCGTCTCAACGGAGCACTTATGGAGGTCCTGTTACTAAATGCGGTCGGACTTAAGCTCTCTAATATTGGATCTAAGTCAAGCTAATTTTTCAGTCCGGTCGGGTTTCCAGATCGACCGTGGCGGACCAGTTTCAGTTCAACGGTTACGGAAACTCGATCAGAGCTACAATACTATGACATGTAAAGGTCACCTATCCTGATCCGAGGGTGAAATTTGGTCAAAATCTAATGGTTAGAATGCTAAAAAATTTCGCGCAAGTGACACGTGCCAGAATACTTAAATCTTATTTAATTTCTTAAAAATCTATATTTTCTCACTCTCTTAACTCCGAACTCAAGGAAATTGTCCCAGGACATCGTTTGGACTTGATTTTCGAGGTGATAGTCAAGTCCAACTAAGTGGTCGTAATGGTCTAAGTTCTTCGCTATCGGACTTTCGACGTGCGGTCTAGATCCGATACGAAGTTACCAAACATTCCCGGGAACAACTGGGTTTAGAGTTGGATCTTAGATTTCAGGGTCATATAGCGTCACTGATTCTATAGGGTTTGGGTCTTACAGATCGTATTGAAAGTGGTTGGTGCTAATTTTGCAGGAAATCTAGTGTAACGCTAGTTAATACACGTTAAATTTCTAAAGAATTAGGTTCTAAATGATTTCTCTGGCTTTGAATTTGAATTTTAAGAGGTTACCAAGGTGCTATGGTTGACCCATTGCCTAAGGACGTCTAACTCCAAGTTGGTGAAAATTCGAGGTGTTACAATCTACCCCCCTTAAAAATAATTTTATCCCCGAAATTTACTAAGGGTAATGAGTAAAGATTCTATTATTCCTTTTTCCTAAAACTATGTTCAAGGGTCAACCAAAACGGAGATACGGTTGTAGTGGGCTTGATCCCGATACGTCGAATGTCCACCTGATCAGGGTAGACAACGTTGTATCCCTTCCTAGTCCTGGTAGATTCTGGTCTTCTACTCAGTCAAAACAGTGAGTCCACTGGTAGTCTGCCAGGATTGAAAATTAGGTCAAGCCGCGAATGCTTCGCCATTTTATATTTCAGTAACTTTGTAGTCTAATCATTCTAAAAGCTTAGGGAATGCCTATCACTGAAAGGTTCAAATTTCCTAGTTTGAAGGTTACTCTTTGGGTCGTGGTCTAGGAGAGTCATCATCTGAATCTATGGCCAAGGTAGGGGTTAATAAGCACCTTAATAGATCATTCTAAAAGGATTTCTAATTGTCTAGATTTGGCCAAGGCTTCTCAGTCCCTATTTAATGACCTAACCTTACGTATAACCTGAATCAATTTCCTTCGATCTTGGGCCAGTGGGGAAAGGGCTAACCACGCTTCCGTTGCGCCACTCTACTCTAACGGTTGTATTACCTAACCTAACTAGATTGGGCTCATAATGCTCCACCCCCTTTAAAAATATTTCTACACAAGGCTCAAGAACCTATGTCTCAATCCGTATGTCAGAACGAGGAGTAATTTAGTACCTATCCTTGACATGAAATGGGAATCAACCTCTCAATACAATGGTCTTCTTTTCACTGATGATGCGTACTATGGCATTGGTACCTATGGTTATAGAAATGAGCTAAAATGATGGGTATTGTGGTTGATTTCAGGGACAGGTGTAAGCTTGCCGGCAAGATGTCTAATCTCTAATGGCTATATGTCCTTAACACTTCCCAAAGGTAAAGTTATAACTTTTGGTTGTAGGTGGTCGGGCCAACACGGATGAAAAGTTGTGTAGTGGGTCTGAGCCGGATACATAGACTTTCTGTCTAGCTAGGACAGAAAATTTACCATATCAGTTCTTAATCCGAGTCAATGCCGATCTTCTGCTTGATCAGAGCATTGGATTTATTGGTAACCACTAGGATTAAGAATTCGATTCAAACCGCGAATACTTCGCTTATATATAGTTTCTCTACTCCGTGTCCCCGGTTGTACTAAGTCCTTGGGAGGGCAATTCAAAGGGGCATGGTGGTTTGTCCTAAGTTCAATCTGAGGGATATACAAGTTCCTAAGAGTTACTAAAGACACCTTTGAGTATTACGGGGATCTATCGAAGGAATGAAGTTCTACTCCCCAAATCAACCCTACTATTCCTTAGCATAATCAGTCTTTACACTGCTTAATACAACTAGTAGCCGTTCTATCGATCAGGGTCAAGATTGTCTAATTGGAATTAGATTTCCTATGTCGTCTGATCTTTCAAAATCTAAGAGCACCACTCTAGGTCCAAAACTCTAAGGGCCTATGTGGCCACTGGTCTCAAGTTGTGTTAAATGGGACTGCTTTCCTACTCCCACCTCAGAATTGGGAGAGGCATGTTTGGTAGGTGGGTGGGTTGGGATTCAAATCAATTTCATAGGCTTTGGAAAATGGATCTTGTATTGAAAAGTGTATGATGGGAATTCCAAATCCCATGATGATACATTCCTAAGTGTAAGTTGAAAGCAATACACAGACATTTATTGTTGCTTGAATAAGGCCATAGAAAGTGAAGAAATGGGAGAAAAGATTTGGAGTCTTTAGGTCTCGATAGATTTAAGCCCCTAGAGGGTGTGTCCAGGCTCAGATGACAGGGATCGAAGAAGGAAAATGAAGAGATGGGATGGGTTAGAGAGCTTACACGATTTTGAGCCTCAAATGGGGGATGTAAGATCTCAACTGAGAGAGAATGGAGAGGGTAGGGAGCAATGGTGAAGGGTCTATAGTCGGGAAATGGAGAGGGTGCACAAAAATGGAAAAGGGAACGATTGGAGGGGCAATTTTTTGCCAAAAATCAGAAGTTTGTGAGAGAAAGGAGAGCTTGGAGGTGTGCTTTATGAAGGAGGGGTGACTTCTAGGGGGGTTATTCGACAAACCATACACCAGGGGGTCACATAACCCCCTAAACTCGGCGAGGTCTCGCTGAACCGGCAAGGTCCTCGCCAGTCTCTGACCTGTTCGGCGAGGTCTCCCCATTCCGGCGAGGTCCTCCCCCCTCCCTTGGGTCCAAAATGATGTGAGTCCCACCCTGGGTCCCCCTGTAAGTGCTCCGTGTGGCCCCCGACTCCATTTGAGGCATTTTTGGGGCCAATTTACAAACCGGAATGAGTTTTTGTGACATATAACATATGATTTTGGGGAAGGAGATGCTAATCTATCCAAATAACCCATTTATTCCATGATACTCTATAATTTGAATGGTTAAAAGTCTAATTTATACATATATTTAATATTTATAGTAAATTTTTATTTAAGTATTATTCTTCATCATTTATACGTTAGGATTTATGTTTAGTATGAAAGGAATTAGAAAATGTTGAAAAATGAGGTGGTGAAAGGAGAGATTTCGAAGGAAATGGGTTAGACTTTAAGATTGAGTCCTAAAAAGTTGTTTTCAATATCTTGGTTGATACTTCATGAGAGTGGTGAGATTGATGAGGGATGTTGAGATGGATAGGTGTCAAGATGAGGAATGACAGATATAGAAATGAATGCATTTAAGGGAACTTTGGGGTATCATTCATAGGTAAAGTAGGCATTGATGCTTTGATCATGTGAGATGGAGACCAAGAACAACACTGGTTGGGGGTGAGTTGGATTTAAGTTGAAGGTTCAAAACATTTAAAGAGAAGGCACAAAAGGATGCGCTTGGAGGCAAAAAGAAATGATTTGATGATCTATGGTTTAACTGAGGATGGTCCTAGATAGAGTGGAATGGTGGAACATATAAACTTAAACGTTTTCTTTCCTTTGTGGTCCTAGATTTTATTATTGTTACGATCCTTTGTGTGGCCTACTAAATTACTTAGTAGCAATAGAGATCCGGTCTGTGGTAGTGGTGAGATTGGGGTGTAGCTGGGTACATGAATCTCAACAAAACTCAGGATTCTAATGTGGTTTCTAAGTTTCCATCGCCCCCTTCCTAATTCAGAGTTGGGTCAGAGTGTGTCATGTTACCATAACCTAGGCCTGGTTTAATCCAAATCATGCTCTGATACCATCTGTAACATCTCAAAAATTGGGGGTCAAGCAAAAACTCAGCTCCCGAGTTTTAGAACATCACTCATGCAGCATTTTCAATGATGGATGAATGTCGGCTGTATGAGTGCATAAAACATGAAGTGGATTAAGCCAAAACAACATATCATACTCCAGAGACAATTAAGTTTCTCAAGCGGAAGACTGTGATGAATATATAAACTGTATAATTGATTGTAAGTCTCCGGAGTGTGGACATGTTACCAGGTTAAATAAATACATGTATACTCCAAAAATGGAAAGAAAAGAATATACATGGGTGTTTAAAAAAATGCAAAATACCAAGTGTATTGGTATCTAATTAATAACCCTATAAACCCGTCAATCAGAACCTGCATATAGGAGAAAACCTCCTCATCATCATAAAGTGTGTCTCTGCTTCGCAAGCATCACCATCATCTGAAACTACAACAGGGACTGTTTGGTGTGTACAACACCCACTACGCCAAAACAGCAAAAAAAGGATGGCCAAAAACCGTCTCAAAGGGTCATAAAGGACGGTCTTGGACCGTCGAAAGGGCTGTCATATTTTGGGGCGTCGTATTACTTAAAGGACGGCCAAAAACCGTCTCTAGAAAAGGACGGTCACAGACCGTCTCTAAAGAAAGACGGTCATAGACCGTCTATAGTAAATGTCTGTTTTGAAGTTAAAAAGGACGGTCCTAGACAGTCTGTAAAAAGGACGGTCCATGACCGTCAAGAAAAAAGACTATTATAGGCAGTCTCTGATGAACCATAAAAGGATGGATATGGACCGTCCCTGAAAAGGACAGTCATAGACCATCCCTAAAAATGACGGTCGTAGACTGTCCCTAAAAAAAGGACAGTTTTCAGCCGTTCTATTTAAAAACTGTTTTAGACTAAAAAGGACGGTCTTAGACCGTCCCAGATGTTGAAAGACCTGGTAATGAAAAAACTAATATAATTCAATTGAAACCTGTATTTTTTAATATTTTAAACATAAAAAAATAATGCAATACAATTAAAACTAAATATTAAACAAAATTTATATTACTTCACAATTAAAAAAAATTATAATTTACAACAATAAATTGAAAATGGTTTTGAATAAAAATAAATTTAAAAAAAAAACAAATCCTCTGTGGTGTCTACTCCTAGCACGAGTGGCGTCAAAAGGCTGAAGTACTTGTAGGCCTAAATTTAGGCACGATTAATTAAAATCCTGCACACAAGAAAAAAAAAAGAGTCAAAATGTAGTATTCAACAAAGATAAAATAAATGAATTAAAAAATATGCCATTAATTACAAGGTTGAAATATGCTTTTAGGGGAATCAATTGACCAAAATACCTTTTTTTTCCTTTTGATTTTTCCCTAAAAAGTGTTAAGGTAAAGCATTTTTAGGCTGTGTTCATCACGTTCAACCCATACAACAGGTTCATTCCACCATGATGATCATGTGAGGCTAAAAAATTAAGTCCAATAATCAGGTGGGCTACATATAAATTTGAAGGTCTTTGGGTGGTTTAGGCCAATCTTTTATTCCATTCCAATACAATAAACATTGGATTTAGTAGACGATGTGGAATTGAGAATAGGTAAACGTTTAGGTTTAGGAAATCAGGTTCGGGTTCAGGATCGGGTTTAAGTTTGGATTTTCAAGTTTAGGTTTAGGTTTAGGTTTAGGTTAGGGAGTTGAGATTAGAATTAGGTGTAGGTTTAGGTTTAAGGATTTGAGAATACATTTAGGTTTTAGGTATAGGTTTAGGTTTAAATTATAGGTTATAGGTTTAGGTTGAGGTTATAAGCTATAGGTTTAGGGAATTGAGAATAGGATAAGGTTTAGGTTTAAGAAATCAGGTTCGGGTTCAGGATCGGGTTTAGGTTTAGATTTTCAAGTTTAGGTTTAGGTTTAGGTTAGGGAATTAAGATTAGGATTAGGTGTAGGTTTAGGTTTAGGGATTTGAGAATACATTTAGGTTTTAAGTTTAGGTTTAGGTTATACATTATAGGTTTAGGTTTACGTTTAGGTTAAGGTTTAGATTTAGGTTATATGCTATAAGTTTAGGGAATTGAGAATAGGTTAAAGTTTAGATTTAGAAAATCGAGTTCGGGTTTGGGATCGGGTTTGGGATCGGGTTTCAAGTTTAGGTTTAGGTTTAGGTTAGGGAGTTGAGATTAGGATTAGGTGTAGGTTTAAGTTTAGGGATTTGAGAATACATTTAAGTTTTAGGCTTAGGCTTAGGCTTAGGTTTAAGTTTTAGGTTATAGGTTAAGGTTTAGGTCAAGGTTAGGTTATAGGTTACAAGTTTAGGTTATAGGTTAAGGTTTTAGGTCATAGGTTATAGGTTTAGGTTAAGGTTATAGCTTTAGGTTAAGGTTTAGATTTAGGTTATAAGCTATAGGTTTAGGGAATTGAAAATTGGTTAACGTTTAGGTTTAGGTTTAAGGAGTTGAGATTAGGATTAGGTGTAGGTTTAGGTTTAGGAATTTGAGAATACATTTGGAATTAGGTTTTAGGTTAAGGTTTAGGTTTAGGTTAAGGTTAGGTTATAGGTTATAAGTTTAGGTTATAGGTTATAGGTTAAGGTTTTAGGTTATAGGTTATAGGTTAAGGTTTTAGGCCATAGGTTTTGGTTTAGGTTAAAGTTATAGGTTTAGTTTAGGTTAAGATTTAGGTTTAGGTTATAAGCTACGGTTTAGGGAATTGAGAATAGGTTAAGGTTTAGGTTTAGAAAATCGGGTTTGGGTTTGGGATCGAGTTTAGGTTTAGGTTTTCAAGTTTAGTATTAGGTTTAGGTTAGGGAGTTGAGATTAGGATTAGGTGTAGGTTTTGGTTTAGGGATTTGAGAATACATTTAAGTTTTAGGTTTAGGTTTAGGGAATTGAGAATAGGTTAAGGTTTAGGTTTAGGAAATTGGATTCGGGTTTGGGATCGGGTTTAGGTTTGGGTTTTCAAGTTTAGGTTTAGGTTTACATTAGGGAGTTGAGATTAAGATTAGTTGTAGGTTTCGGTTTAGGGATTTGAGAATACATTCGGGTTTGGGATCGGGTTTAGGTTTGGGTTTTCAAATTTAGGTTTAGGTTTAGGTTAGGGAGTTGAGATTAGGATAAGTGTAGGTCTAAGTTTAGGGATTTGAGAATACATTTAGGTATTAGGTTTAGGTTTAGGGAATTGAGAATAAGTTAAGGTTTAGGTTTAGGAAATCGGATTCAGGTTCGGGATCGGGCTTAGGTTTGGGTTTTTAAGTTTAGGTTTAGGTTTGGTTTAGAGACTTGAGATTAGGATTAGGTGTAGGTCTAGGATTAGGGATTTGAGAATACATTTAGGTCTTAGGTTTAGGTTTAGGTAATTGAGAATAGGTTAAGGTTTAGGTTTAGGAAATCGGGTTCGGGTTCGGGATCGGGTTTAGGTTTGGGTTTTCAAGTTTAGGTTTAGGTTTAGGGTAGGGAGTTTAGATTAGGATTAGGTGTAGGTCTAGGTTTAGGTATTTGAGAATACATTTAGGTCTTAGGTTTAGGTTTAGGGAATTGAGAATAGGTTAAGGTTTAGGTTTAGGAAATTGGATTCGGGTTCGGGATTGGGTTTAGGTTTGGGTTTTCAAGTTTACGTTTAGGTTTGGGTTAGGGAGTTGAGATTAGGATTAGGTGTAGGTGTAGGTGTAAGTCTAGGTTTAGGGATTTGATAATACATTTAGGTCTTAGGTTTAGGTTTAGGGAATTGAGAATAGGTTAAGGTTTAGGTTTAGGAAATCGGGTTCGGGTTAGGGATTGGGTTTAGGTTTGGGTTTTCAAGTTTAGGTTTAGGTTTAGGTTAGGGAGTTGAGATTATGATTAGGTGTAGGTTTAGGTTTAAGGATTTGAGAATACATTTAGGTTTTAGGTTTAGGTTTAGGTTTAGGCTTAGGTTTAGGTTATATAGGTTTAGGTTTAGGTTAAATGTACAGGTTAGAGGTTTAGGTTTAGGTTAGGTTATAGGTTAAGGATTAGGGAATTGAGAATAGGTTAAGGTTTAGTTTTAGGAAATCGGGTTCGGGTTCGGGATTGGGTTTAGGTTTGGGTTTTCAAGTTTAGGTTTAGGTTTAGGTTAGGGAGTTGAGATTATGTTTAGGTGTAGGTTTTGGTTTAAGGATTTGAGAATACATTTAGGTTTTAGGTTTAGGTTTAGGTTTTAGGCTTAGGTTTAGGTTATATAGGTTTAGGTTTAGTTTAAAAGTACAGGTTATATAGGTTTTGGTTTAGGTTAGGTTATAGGTTAAGATTTAGGGAATTGAGAATTTAGGTTAAGGTTTAGGTTTAGAAAATCGAGTTCGGGTTTGGGATCGAGTTTAGGTTTAGGTTTTCAAGTTTAGGTTTAGGTTTAGGTTTAGGTTAGGGAGTTGAGATTATGATTAGTTGTAGGTTTCGGTTTAGGGATTTGAGAATACATTCGGGTTCGGGATCAGATTTAGGTTTGGGTTTTCAAGTTTAGGTTTAGGTTTGGGTTAGGGAGTTGAGAATAGGATTAGGTGTAGGTGTAGGTCTAGGTTTAGGGATTTGATAATACATTTAGGTCTTAGGTTTAGGTTTAGGGAATTGAGAATAGGTTAAGGTTTAGGTTTAGAAAATCGGGTTCGGGTTCGGGATCGAGTTTAGGTTTGGGTTTTCAAGCTTAGGTTTAGGTTTAGGTTTGGGAGTTGAGAATAGGATTAGGTGTAGGTTTAGGTTTAGGGATTTTAGAACACATTTAGGTTTTAAGTTTAAGTTTTAGGTTAAGGTTATAGGTAGGTTATAGCTTATAGGTGTAGGGAATTGAGAATAGGTTAAGGTTTAGGTTTTAGGTAGGTTATATGTTATAGGTTTAGGGAATTAAGAATAGGTTAAGGTTTAGGTTTTAGGTTAAGGTTATAGGTAGGTTATAGGTTATAGCTGTAGGGAATTGAGAATAGGTTAAGGTTTAGGTTTTAAGTTAAGGTTATAGGTTTTGGTTTAGGTTAGGTTATAGGTTAAGGTTTAGGGAATTGAGAATTTAGGTTAAGGTTTAGGTTTAGGAAATCGTGTTCGGGTTCGGGATCGAGTTTAAGTTTAGGTTTTCAAGTTTAAGTTTAGGTTTAGGTTAGGGAGTTGAGATTAGGATTAGTTGTAGGTTTTGGTTTAGGGATTTGAGAATACATTCAGGTTCGGGATCGGGTTTAGGTTTGGGTTTTCAAGTTTAGGTTTAGGTTTGGGTTAGGGAGTTGAGATTAGGATTAGGTGTAGGTGTAGGTCTAGGTTTAAGGATTTGATAATACATTTAGGTCTTAGGTTTAGGTTTACGAAATTGAGAATAGGTTTAAGGTTTAGGTTTAGAAAATCGGGTTCGGGTTCGGGATCGGGTTTAGGTTTGGGTTTTCAAGTTTAGATTTAGGTTTGGGTTAGGGAGTTGAGAATAGGATTAGGTGTAGGTGTAGGTCTAGGTTTAGGAATTTGATAATACATTTAGGTCTTAGGTTTAGGTTTAGGGAATTGAGAATAGGTTAAGGTTTAGGTTTAGGAAATCGGGTTCGGGTTCAGGATCGGGTTTAGGTTTGGGTTTTCAAGTTTAGGTTTAGGTTTAGGTTAGGGAGTTGAGATTAGAATTAGGTGTAGGTTTCGGTTTAGGGATTTGAGAATACATTTAAGTTTTAGGTTAAGGTTTAGGGAATTGAGAATAGGTTAAGTTTAGGTTCAGGAAATCGGGTTCGGGTTCGGGATCGGGTTTAGGTTTGGGTTTTCAAGTTTAGGTTTAGGTTTAGGTTAGGGAGTTGAGATTAGGATTAGGTGTAGGTTTCAGTTTAGGTTTAGGTTAAGGTTAGGTTTAGGAAATCAGATTCGGGTTCGGGATTGGGTTTTGGTTTGGGTTTTCAAGTTTAGGTTTAGGTTTTATTTAGGTAGTTGAGAATAGGATTAGGTGTAGGTTTAGGTTTAGGGATTTGAGAACACATTTAGGTTTTAGGTTTAGGTTTTAGGTTAAGGTTATAGGTAGGTTATAGGTTATAGATGTAGGGAATTGAGAATAGGTTAAGGTTTAGGTTTTAGGTTAATGTTATAGGTAGGTTATAGGTTATAGCTGTAGGGAATTGAGAATAGGTTAAGGTTTAGGTTTTAGGTTAAGGTTTTAGGTAGGTTATAGGTTATATGTTTAGGGAATTGAGAATAGGTTAAGGTTTAGGTTATAGGTTTTGGTTTAGGTTAGGTTATAGGTTTAAGTTTAAGGAATTGAGAATTTAGGTTAAGGTTTAGGTTTAGGAAATCGGGTTCGGGTTCGGGATGGAGTTTAGGTTTGGGTTTTCAAGTTTAGGTTAGGGAGTTGAGATTAGGATTAGGTGTAGGTTTTGGTTTAGGGATTTGAGAATGCATTTAAGTTTTAGGTTAAGATTTAGGGAATTGAGAATAGGTTAAGGTTTTGGGTTTAGGAAATCGTGTTCGGGTTCAGGATCGAGTTTAGGTTTGGGTTTTCAAGTTTAGGTTTAGGTTTAGGTTAGGGAGTTGAGATTAGGATTATGTAACATCCCGAAAATCGGAGGGTCGAACAAAAACCCAACTCCCGAGTTCCAAAATGTTATTTATGCAACATAGATATGTATGATTGAATGTTGTCTGTGATAATGTACTAAACATGAGTGAGATTAAGCTAGAACCGCATATCATACTCCAGAGACAGTTAAATTAACCAACGGAAGTCTGTAATAGTATGTATAACATATATAAATTATTGCATGTCTCCAGAGTGTGGATATGTTACCAGGTTATATACATACATGTATACTCCAAAAGTAGACAAAACGAATATACATGAGTGCGCTAAAAATATAAAATGACAAGTGTCAAAGTATCTAATCAACCTCCCTGTAACCCCGTCAATCAGAACACGCATAAAGGAGGGATCCTCCTCATCATCATCAAGTCCAGCTCCGCCTCGCAGGCCGCGCCATCATCTGCAATCACAAAAAGGTCTGGTGGGTGTCTAGGAACACCGTCCCGTAACGTGGGAGTGAGTAGCTAACTCAGTGGAATAATAGAGCAAAGATTAACATGTTATCAAATCAATCATGCGATAATAGTAAAGCAGTAATTCAAACATTCCTAATACTGTTGTTAATGCAATTATGACATGACGTGATGTATGCCCTCACCGACGATCACCCTCATGCGGCAACATCTTACGACCGCGGCATGCCACACTCCCTAGAGTGCTCCACATCTTCCAGGCACATGCAATGCTATGGTGATATGAATTCCAAGTTATTATTAGTCCATTCAAACAGCAGGATTGGGAAACTAAGGTACTTCCCTTGTATCAATCCCAACACAGATCCTGTCTAGGGTCGTCACTCCTAGTAATTCTCATACGATGTATATTTCGTAGGTCACTGCAAGGGCTGCCAGGGCTGTTGCTCGCACTCGTTGCACCGCTCCCCCATCACCTTATCAATACAGGCCTACCGTACTCTACTGCAACGGAAGGGTCGTCGCCTCCCGTGGACTCAGAATACGCTCGCGGTCACTACAAAGGGCTCGTCGCCTGATCAGTGTAGGCCGACAGCTAGAATATAGTGTCCCATACCACCATAATCTGCTCACGAGTCTAGGTGCTCACTGGTCACTACGGGGAGGTTTGTGGCCCCAGCGTAGGCCGACAGCTCGACCACGGTGTCCCATACCACCATGCCCGGCTCATGAGTCTTTGTGGATCAAGGTACCATGGTTAACAGGGTTTACAATGGTAAGTTCAGTACCCTAGGTTCAAGCAGTTATGACTCATACAAGGTGAACATACATCGGCCAGTCGGGTTACTTGACGGGCTCGACTAGCGCGATCGCATCTCAAGTCGAACGACATGAAGTGCGTAAAACACTTCGCGTGGCCTAACCACTGCCGCCAACTCTAAACACAAATCACGTTCATCGACGCGTCGCTCGTGGCTATGACCAGTCAGCCACGAATTCGCTCGGTTACCGACTGCCTGGACTAAGTCTAGTCCCACACATCTATGAAATCACATCAACAATATATGCAAAGGTATTGGAATTGAAATACAATCATGTGAGCATGTTAACACATGTTATAACATTCAACTTAAGCAAATCTTCAAACACCTACATTCCATGCATGTAATGGAATCACGCATATGGTCAACATATAGGAAATCATTTAGGTCAGCATATTAATCAAGAAATCATTCTCAAACTACTACATAACATCATTTAATTCAATACATACTAGTACAAGCATTTATACAAATACATACACTACACACTTAAGTCTACAAATAGTATGTCGACCCAACGTGCGCATTTAGGCGAATCTCTTCGCCAAACTAATTATGCACGCATTCCTAACTTCCTAATGCAACAACAAACCATGTCAATCACATCAGAAAAATATGAATGTAAACTGTACTTCCTACAAATGACTAAAATGCCCTAAATCTCATATTCTTCGTTAATTTACGAAACAGGAAACGGAGAGCATGTTGTACATGTCAAACGGCGTTGCCGTCAAGAATCTACTATTAAACGACATTGAAAGCTTTGGAAACAGTCAATCAAAGCGTCTAATATCCGCACCTTTTCCCTTTTAGGGATGAGAATTCGAACGGAGCGTACACGCTTCGTCTACGGCGAATAGAGAACCTGATTTACGAGATCCATAAGCTACATCGCTATGGAAACAAGGGAACTCAAATCAACAACTATTTAGGGTATTTACTTACCTAGAAAAGCGGAGAAATCACCGGCAACGTGATTGAGTTGCGTTGCTTAGGCACTTGCAACAGGTAGCACAAGCGGCAAGGAATTCTCCTCCAATCTCTCTCACAAACTCTCACCTTTTCTCTCTCCCAATCTAGGGATTTTTGCAAATTCGGATGGGAGAGAGGAGTGAGGGTTTCAACCCCTTTTATAAGCCTAAACATGCCCAAAATAGGCTCCAAGTCAAGGTATACTTAAAGTATATCCAAATCGGGGCTGTTTCGGTCCAAAAGAGCATTTCTGGAGGTTCCCTGGCCAAATGCGGTCGGACTTAAGCTCGTGCATACTGGATCTAGCACGCATCCAGATTTCAGGCCGGTAGGGTTCCCAGATCGCACGTGGCGGCCCAGTTTCAGTTTAACGGTCACCGCACCAAGATCAGGCCTATAAGTCTCGTGATATGTAATAGAAATTTTTCATGATCCAAGGGTGTAATTTGGCTGTATTCTGACGGTTAGAATGCTTAATACTGATGCGTCAAATTTGTGTGCCAGATTTGAATTTGAAATTCCAACTATGTCCCTATTCACACTCTCTTCGGTCCGGGCTCAATGAAATAGCCTGTGATCGTCAGTTGGACTTGATATTCGAAACGATTTCCAAGCCCAGCTAAGTGGTCATAACGGTCTAAGATGGTAGGCATCTGGCTTACGACGCGCGGTCTAGATCCAATACAAAGTTTCAAGGAGGTCCCGAGAACAAACCGGCTTAGAGTTTGATCCGAGGCTTTAGAGCATTATAGCACCCTTGGTTCCACTCGCTTTGGGCCTTGTAGAACGTATTTAAAGTGATTAGGGACCATTTCCCAGCTATTCTAACGTTGCACTAGCTAACTTAGTCATATTTTCTAAAGGAATTAATTCTAAGTGGTTTCTTTGGCTATGGAATTGGTTTCTAAGCAATTTTCCAGGTGTTTTAATTGACCCATTGCCTAAGAACGTCAAATCTCAGATTGGCCAAAATCCGGGATGTTACAATCTACCCCCCTTAAAACACAATGTCGTCCCCGACATTGGCGAACGGCAAGGAGTACCTAGAGGGACTTTAGTATTGACATTCTAAGGAAGGTTCAAATCCTACCTAATAACCTAACCGTACATATAACCTAAATCAAATGTTTCGATCTTGGGCCAGTGGGGAAGAGCCTAACCACGCTTCCGCTGCACCACTCTAATCGAACGGGAGCGTTGACTAACCTAACCGGATTGGACTCCATACGTTCTACCCCCCTTAAAACTTGGTTTTACTTAAATTCAAGAATCTATGCATCGCTCCGTATATCGGAACGAGGTGCAACTTAGGGGCTATCCTTGACATAAATTGGGAACAACCTCTCATTACAGTGGTTTTCCTTTGCTAATGATGCGTTCTATGGCATTGGTACCTATGATCATAGAGATGAGCCTAATCTCTATTATGATTGAATTCAGGGGCAGGTATGAGTTGGTGGCAAGATGTCTAATTCTCTACTGGCTTTAAGTCCTCGCCATTTCCCAAAGACAATGTGATCCTGTTTAGTTGTAGATGGTTGGGCCATCACAGAAGAAAGGTTGTATAGTGGGTCTAAGCCGGATACGTTGAACCTTCTGTCTAATCAGGACAGAAAATGTGTTGTATCAGTTCTTAATCCAAGTCGATGCCGATCCTCTGCTTGATCAGAGCATTGGATTCATTGGTAACCACTAGGAGTAAGAAATCGACTCAAACCGCGAATACATCGCTTACATGTAGTTCCTTTACTCTGCGTTCCCGAATGCAATAAGTCCTTGGAAAAGGCAATTCTAAGGGGCGTGCTAGTTCATTCTAAGTTCAATCTGAGGGAGTTATAAATGTTCCCTGAGAGTGTATGGTTCCTTCCTATGGGCAACAACAGGAGTCTATAAGTCATAAGGGGATCTATCCAAGGAAGGGAGTCTCATTCCAATCAAAACTAATCTATCATTCCTTAACATATACAGGCTTTACCCTACTCTAGGTAACTGGCTTTCTATTCCAGTTCTACTACAGGGAATTCTTCTATTGCTTAGGGTCAAGATTTGTCTAACTGGAATTGAATTTCTTATGTCGTCAGATCCTTCAAATCTAGGAGTGCTAACACTAGATCCAAAAACGCCTAGGGCCTATGTAGCCGGTAGCGCTTAGTTGTATTAAATGGAACCGCATTCCTAGTCCCATAGCGGGATAGGGAGTGGCATGCTTGGTTGGAGGGTGGGGTGGGATAAAAATCTAATTTGTAGGCTGAATCCCGGGAGTTATAATACTCCCAATCTAGGGACCATACCTGACAGCGAAATGAAACGGCATGTATTCCATCTAACCAAATTTCGTCACAATATGTGGAATAAAGTTCCACATGGATTATGACAGAGATGCATTCGGCTATGCTAAGCCCAAACCACTGACACAACACATTGTCTACCAGTGACATCACTAGACCCAATAACAATAAAACACAGAAACCCTTAAAATAAAAATCAAACAATCTACAGGGCAAAGGCATAGATGCCTAACTCTACCAAAGGACTTTACCACAGTCCCGACTTACCTTCTTTATTCCTGTCGAGTCTAATACTGTCTGTTGCTCACTAGAGCTCTCTCGGCCATATATTTTCAGTATCCCTTAAGCAAAGAAAATGGAGA